>LR991047.1:10434374-15425011 GCA_905163495.3 Cosmia trapezina
TCAGTGTATATGCATACATATGTTTGACTATTTTTCTTCCAGTTTTTCCTTTTTTGTCTTCTTTCTCGGGAACTCATTGCGGATATAGGTTTAACTTGACCTTTTTCTTTTTTTTTCAGGTATTTAATTCTTTCATTTTGGCGAAGTACTTCAAGTGTTACAGGATCAGCTTTCATTTTTTCGCTGCGTTTTCGGTCATATTCTTGCTTTTTCAATTTAGCTTCTTTGCTTACCTTCTTTTTTAGAATTAGAATTACACCATCTCTAGCAGAACACGAGAATCCTAATGAAATCTATGGAGCCCTTTTTGATGTTGTGCAAAAAGAATACCAATCTACTTTCAAGACCAAAACCATTAACATTAATGGCACCTCCGTTGGCTTTAATCAATGGGCTACTCCAGGTATTTATAAAAGTAGAGCGAGACTATACGAGTTATACGGTTTGAAAAAATACAGGTTTGATACTTCTTTCCTAGAGTATGTCAAAAAATATTCAAAATTATTTAAAAACATTTGTTTTTGCTAAATCTAAATTTTTAAGCGATACAATTAAGAAATCCAATAATAAAGTAAAAACAACCTGGAAAATTATTAACAATGAAACGGGTAAGTCGGTGAAACAAGAAAAACAACTTGAGATTATGGTTGACAATAAGTTAATTAGTAAAGCAGCTGACGTAGCTGAGGCATTTAATGAGTTTTTCGCCAACATACCTATTACTACGACTCGCTCCTTAAATTCGTCCCCATCTAAAGCTGAAAACCTTTTGCATAGTAGTGTGCCCAAATGTAGTCGCTTATTTAGCTTCGAACATGTAACACCTCGTGATGTAGTTAATGTTTTTAACACACTTAAGTCTAAAAACACTGGTGATTACTGGGGCATCTCCATTAAACTATTAAGTAATATAATATACATCGTAGCCCCCTATCTAGCTGTTACTTTTAATAAATGTGTTGATTTAGGAACTTTTCCTGACCTCATGAAAAGTAGCAAAGTCATACCATTATTTAAATCCGGTAATAAAAATGACGTTGGAAATTTCAGGCCTATTTCTATCTTACCGCTACCATTAGTTTTTGAAAGTTGGCACCAATGTCAATCTATCAAAATGGCGAATTTTCTGTGATTGTGTTCGGGTGTGCGCTGCTAAAAGATTTTATTAATTTTAAGGCTAAATTAAATTTTTGACCGTCATTTCATCACATTCTAAAAAACAAAAGTTAAGTACTTTAACTGATTATAAGTTGCACAGATAAGATGGCTTTTGGGAGTTATTTCCTTAAAGAGAAAAATGATTTTCAAAGTAAGGTTATGTGACGAGTCATTTTCGGTTATTCTTTATTTCGTCATTCCCTCACCATCATTCCCTCATTAAAGTTTATGGTGAGGGAATGATGATATATGAGGGAATGATTTTTGGGTGAGCTAACTGGCTCTTTTTATTGTTTTCAATTAATTAACTTTGGAATTTATTGCTGCAATATTGTTGTAGGCTAAAAAATGTCAAGAAAAAAAAATCAAAAATCAAAATCAAAATCAAAAGTCTTTTATTCAAATTAGGCTGAGAATCAGCACTTTTTGAACGTCAAAATTACAGTAAGACAGTCCCCACAAAACGCCCGCCCTTCACCACTTCCTAGTGCTTTAGCTGGGAAGAAGAAGTAGCGGAACAAACTCCCCAGCAGCACAGCTGTCTGTTCAGTTAGAAGAACTAGATTCTATACAATAGTACCTATGCAAAATAATTTACGCAACACAATACATTAAATTATATTTTTGTCAAATAAAATAAACAATTTTAGTACTTAACTCATGTAACCTGTCATTATGTAAGCTGATCCTGGAGAAAGAACATAACATAAACATTGTCTTGAGTTAATCACAGCGACCAACTATTCTTATCGTTTAAGTAATCGTTGATAGAATAGTATGCCTTTGAACAAAGATTGGATTTAACTTTAATTTTAAACGCATTAAAAGGCAAATCTAGCAAAGAAGAAGGTAGCTTGTTATAAAAAGCTATACCAAGACCAACAAATGAGTTATGAACCTTATGAAGCCGATGAAATGGAGCACGTAATTTGTCCTTATTTCTGGTGTTAATATTGTGAATATCACTGTTTTTACTGTACAAATGTATATTTTGCCTAATGTATAAGATGTTGGCGAAGATGAACTGTGATGCCACTGTGAGAATACCAATATCCTTAAAAAATTCTCTCAGAGAAACTCTAGCTCCTAGCTGGTAAATTGCTCGAACAGCTCGTTTTTGAAGAACAAAAATATTTTGAATATCAGCCGCTTTGCCCCATAGCAGAATACCGTAGGACATAACGCTGTGGAAATAACTAAAATAGACTAACCGAGCTGTATCAACGTCAGTGTATTGTCTTACTTTCCTGACGGCGTAGGCGGCTGAACTGAGCCTTCCCGCTAGGCTTGATATATGTGGGCCCCACTGAAGTTTAGCATCTACTGTTATACCCAGAAAAACTGCTGATTCTACAGTCTTAAGTACCTCTTCATCTAAGACGATGTTGGGTCCCAGATTTCTAACATTCGGTAAGGCAAACTTAATACATTTAGTTTTCTTGGCATTGAGAACTAAGTTATTTGTCGTAAACCAATCCGTAACCATTGAGAGTGCACTGTTTACATCATCAAAATCATGTCTGTGTCTGTCTACTTTAAAAATAAGAGAGGTGTCATCTGCAAACAGTACAACATCACAGATACCCTTTAAATAGAATGGTAAGTCATTAATATACACTAGGAATAAGAATGGACCCAGTATTGAGCCTTGAGGTACACCTAACTGAACTGGTAGCCCGGAAGATTTCACACCATTAACATCTACACATTGGAACCTATTATGTAAATAAGAATTTATTACTTTGAGAGCTTCGTTTTGGACACCATAATGACGTAATTTACGCAAAAGCGTGTCATGGTGCACGCAATCAAAGGCTTTGGAGAGATCACAAAAAACTCCAATAGCATTTTGCGAGTTCTCCCAAGCGTTAAATATGTGTTTCAGCAGAGCAACACCCGCATCCGTAGTCGAACGACCTTTAGTGAAGCCATATTGTTCATCGTGAAGGAGTCTGTTTAAATTAAAATGTTTTAGCAACTGCTTGAGTATTAACTTTTCAAATATTTTGCTATCTTACCTGCATTTAGCAAAATATTTGAAAAGTTAATACTCAAGCAGTTGCTAAAACATTTTAATTTAAACAGACTCCTTCACGATGAACAATATGTGCAACTTATAATCAGTTAAAGTACTTAACTTTTGTTTTTTAGAATGTGATGAAATGACGGTCAAAAATTTAATTTAGCCTTAAAATTAATAAAATCTTTTAGCAGCGCACACCCGAACACAATCACAGAAAATTCGCCATTTTGATAGATTGACATTGGTGCCAACTTTCAAAAACTAATGGTAGCGGTTCGTATTTTATTTGAAATGCGTTCAAAATTCAACTGCCAGTAATAGTGTGAGGGAATGATTTATTTATGTGAGACACCCACAGTTATATTTTTTTTCTGTTTGTTTTTTACTGTTTAACGCTTATTTCGATTTTACCAATAAATATATAATATTTTTATACAATACAGCCTACTTGAATATGATTCGAATGATTTTTGTGCTTTTTTGGTAAATAAAAGTAAATAAAATTGGCACTTGGGACACAGTGGGGGAATGATATTAGGAACATTATGGTTATGCATTTTTATTTATTTATTTATACAGCTTTAAAATCTCATGTGAAAGTTTTAGATATAGTTATGAGGATTATATAGAAATATTAGTAACATCCATTTCTTTGTTGGATTTTTGCATAAACTCCAAGGACAAGGATTTCGGATTTTCGTGAGAATTACCCTTATATAAAACTGAGATCAAAATACATTAAAGGAATCATTAAGGACATTAACATTTGAACCCCGTGGCTGCTCCATTGACTTACAATAATATTTGAAAAAGTTAGATGCCCCTCTCCAATTCCCTCGTTTAAGGATATTATCTAGCGGCACATGCCAACGTGTCGTAATCGTTCATGACGGGTCAGAGGCTGGATTTGTGCCCAATGCATTATTAACTTTCAAGTCGGGCACAAAATCAGGAGATTATCATGACGACATGAATTTTGAAAATTACCAGAAATGGATTCGAACTCAATTGGTACCCAATCTCCCACCGAACTCCGTTGTTGTGGTAGACAACGCCCCATACCACAATAAAGAATATGATATGGCTCCCACATCTAATTCCCGAAAAACCGACATGCAAGAGTGGCTTACCAAAAATGGAATCAGCTTTGATTCCAATATGTTGAAACCTCAATTGTACGATATAATAAAAAATAACAAACCTCGTTTTAAGAAATACTCCGTTGACAAAATTTTGATGGAAAATGGTCACGATGTTCTCCGTCTCCCACCGTACCATCCGGATTTAAATCCCATAGAAATGGCTTGGGCCTCTATAAATGGTTACGTGAGTAGTAAAAACGTAAAGTGGAATATTGGCTGCGTTATAGATTTAATTAAAGAAAAAGTGAATCTGATGGGACCAGAGGAATGGAAAAAACTATGTGACAAAGTAAAATCTATAGAAGAAAGCTATATAAAAAGTGACCACATCGTGGATGTGCTTACGGAGGAATTAATTATACGTGTGGGAGAATCTGACGAGAGTGAAGATTCGACAGATGTGGATTTTCCTGAATCATCGGAAGATGAAGACTTTAATATGGAACCCGGCCCCAGTTCCTCAAGTTCCACGATTCCCTCAAGTTCCATGATAGAGGGAATCATGGAACTTGAGAATAGCGATAGCGACTAAATGTGTTTTACATATTTATAATATTTTTGGTTCAATTTATTTTAATAAACATTTAAAATTACTTACGTTTGATTTATTTGCATAACCAGCGTTTACAACATTACACAAATTATTTAACCAACATTAAAATATTATTTTGTCTTAAGTATTTTCTTCATGAGTGTACGTGCGCAGACGGCCGCCATTTGTGGTCATCTTTCGTGAATCGTACTGTACCTCTGTATTTATATTATTTGTGCTTGTATACACCGGCCCCAAAAATGACCTGTATGAATGTGTGTGTGTGTGTGCCTTGGTAGCCGCGAGCGTCACTGGCTACAAAACTAAGTAAAATGGCGGATTTGGGGTGCCATATTGTGAAGTTTGAATTTTTTTCTCTTCTAATACCTCCGGATCCTTCTTATTTTTCTTCTTCTTTTATCTAGTGGCATATCAAAATGAAGGGGTTTCTTTTAATAAAAAGGTGATTAAAAAATATATACAACTTATATGGTCCCTCCTAACGGTACTTATAAGTACCTCCTCCTTTCTCTTCAAATATTTTGAATATGAAAACAAATCCAATCACAGCGCATTATTTGAATTCCTGCCAATAATTGCCGAATAATTTGAACAGCAAGTCATAACGTGTCATACATTCAGTCACTTCGATCAACAGTGATTTTGAAAAAGTTTTAAAATAGGATTATCATAGGTAAGTGGTAATAATTATGATTATTTCAATGGTTTTATTCATCAGCTATAAATAAATATTAATTTTACGTAATTTTTAAATTCAGCATTGTCTACGTTAGTATTCAACAACTAACCTTTCTAAATTGACTAGCAGTCAAACAGTCACTCCTATGAGTAGTTTTGGGTAATCTCAGAAATAAAGCACAAGCCACTTGTATCCAAATGCGTATATTGTGGTTTAACAATCAGCACCAAACTTATTACTTAGCTACTAAACTTACTGTCGTCATAATCACTCAATTGCAAAACTTTTTGTGGTATTTAAGACTAAACTTTTCGCGAATCAAAACTTATTGCGAACCAAAACTTATTGATCTTACGACCGTTCGCTTCCACGACTCCATGATGCAATGCCTCGTGCCGCCAAGATAATTTCCCTCCAAAAAACCCCCGCTTACGTCACCAGCACGGTCAGTGCAGCCAACCTTTGCTTCCGTTTTGTATTTATTTTATAATAACCTTACTCTCGACCATCCTGATGACGCGCGTGTCCCCACGCGGGTACCCGATGGCACCTTACACTTGGCGAAACGAAACATCCTATACAGAAATTGGTATCATAGAACATACAACTACAACCGAATTTTATCAGATATATAGGTAATTATCATATTGTACATACTAAACTACATAAACCAGCTAGTGAAACCATTGGCAAATCATAAATAGCATTCTAAAAAGTAACTCATTGATAAGTAGTTTTATCGTACGAATATCGGTTAATCTAAAGTGACGCTACATGTATCCAAGGTTGCATACGATCAGCGGCAACGGTTGTTTTCTTCCTTTTTCTCGTGCCTTCAAATCCCGCTATTTGGCCTACTTTGTAGCGATCGTTCCCTAGTATCTTTGTGACCCTAAAAGGGCCCTCATACGAGGGCAAGAGCTTCGTACTCTTGTTTTCATTATGAAAGGCTACCCTGGTTATTTTGACCAAATCACCCTTATTATATGTCCGTGCAGGACGTCTGCCCTGGTCATGATATTTTTTTTGGTCTTTTGAACCGTATTGTTCAGACCCCATTGGATTGTCCCTAGCTTATTATGCCAATCCTTTTCATTGTCCCTGAGATTTTGAGCAGTCAGTGAATCTAAGATGGTCCGGTTATACCGTTCCACTTGACCATTTGACCTTGGGCTAGCAACAGCATTAAGGACATGCTTTATGTTTTTATCCCGGCAGAACTTTTTAAAAGCGTGTGAGGTGAAACAGGATCCGCGATCGCTGATGAGACGAGTAGCATCTGAAAGTGTCGAAAATATCTTGTAAAACCTTTATTACGTTTTGAGTGTTTGTACTCCCGACTGGTTTGATAAAAACAAACCTTTTAAAACCGTCAACCACATTATTTTAATATACAGGGTGGCCGGAACATTGACGTCCAAAAATAAAATTTCGGTCCCTCGTATCGTGGGGTATTCGAATCACCCCCATGTATGTTCCGCGACTTTTCATAGTTTTCGAGTTATGAATTTTTTTCTGAATGTTTGAAAATTTTCGACCTGACCAACCTAAAAAAATTCTAAAAAAAAAGTAGAGGGTTTTATCGAGTTTCTTTTTTTGCAACTGAATTTTCATAAGTAGTACTTTTATGCATAAAATAATCAGCTTCGTAACTGTGATGAAAGTTATGAAAATGTTGATCTAAAGTGAAAAATTTACGTTCGGTAAATTATGACTCAAATTTTCAACTTTAAATTAAAAATCTTAACAGGTGACTTCATAATTCCTAAGTAGGCTTCAAGAATGCGCCAGACTCTCAGCTTTCATAATCATAAAAAAAATGAAGTACTTAATAGGGCTACTTTGTTTAAAATCGGCCTTCAAAGACAGCGAGGTGGAAAAATTCTTAAAATTACCCATCTGAGTAATTATTTTTTTTTGGCTATTTTCTCGTTCCTAAGGTTAATTAATGATAAGTGTACAAGACCGTACCAAGATGCTCCACTTTGCTAGGAATTTTAGCAATAAAACAAGACGATGCTGTTTTTGGGTATATATTTAATAATATTCCGTTCCTGACCTACCTAATCGTGTGTAACCAAACCATAGCGCGAATTTAAACAGCGCAACGCCATCTATCGAGCTATGAGACAACTTTTGCGATTATTGATTTAACATACCGCCCACCATGGACAAAATGTGAGCTTACTGCCCAACTTAACCTAATATTTTGTCCATAATAAACTTTATCATAAACTGAAATACCATACTGACTGATACAAAACTAACTGAGACAATAGGATAACAAACTAAATTTTACACAATATTTATTTAGCAAAGATGAAGGTTGTTACACACGTTACAGAACACTAGAATATTGAGATACTTTCAACACAGTACATTACAATAAAATCAAGCAGCAACTAAAGACGCGGTCGCAGCCGCTACTAAAAAAAAACAAAAATTATAGTTGCTAGTTAATCTAAAAATAATAATACAGGCATGACTAAGATAGTATAGTTTATACTGTAACTTTCCTATGGTTAAACCATACAACACAATAGTAACAAGTTGTTCGTTATTAGTTAACTAAGTACTTACAAACTATAATTACATAAAAGAGAAAACTCTCCCTTACTTGCTAACTGGAAGCACACATATCTTCGACACTGGTCTTTTAATTTGCGACCCCTTACATTTTAAACTAATCACGCGCGTAATTCCGTCCAACCCGGGGTGTTTTTGAGTAATAATACCGTAAAGCCACCTAGCTGGCGGTAAATCGTCCTCTTTTACCAGAACAATATCACCAATGGCTGGTTCCGGAGTCTGATATGCCCATTTGTAGCGATTCATGAATTGAGTTAAATATTCTTTTGACCAGCGTCGCCAGAAATCTTGAACCATTCGCTGGGTCAATTGCCATCGCTTTAGACTAGTCAGGGTCGACTGTTCATAGTTAAATTCCGGTACAAGCACAAGAGGTTCTCCGACTAAGAAGTGGCCAGGAGTTAAAGGAGTTTGGTCTTGGCTATTGTCACTTAGCTGTGAAATGGGACGGGAATTTAGACATGCTTCTATTTGAGACAGTACGGTAACCATCTCCTCGTAAGTTAGGGTGTTGTTTCCAACAACTCGCTTCAGATGGTGTTTTGTGGACTTTACCCCAGCTTCCCACAGTCCACCAAAGTTTGGAGCGTGGGGTGGGATAAAGTGCCAGTTAGTCCCATTATTCGATAACCAATCTGCTATTTCCGTTGTCACGCTTGATTTTTCAGCAGCCAGAAGTGCTTTCAACTCTTTCGCAGCACCCACAAAATTGGTGCCGTTGTCGCTGTAAAGATCAGCACAATGTCCACGTCTGGCCACAAATCGTTTGAATGCTGCCAAGAATCCTTTAGACGTTAAATCGCTGACCGCCTCGAGATGTATGGCTCTTGTCGCCATACACACAAAGAGGCAAATATACCCCTTGTATGAATGATGACCTCTCCCCTTGGACGTTCGTATATTTATTGGACCGGCATAGTCCACTCCGCTTTGGTGGAAAGGTCTGCTAACATTTACTCTTGCTTTGGGCAACTGACCCATTAGCTGTTCTCTTATACGAGCTGCATGACGAACACAAGATACGCAATTGCGTACATAGAATTTAGTGCGATTTTTTGCATCAAGAACCCAATATCTGGACCTTAAATAATTGAGCATTAGTTGGGGTCCACCGTGTAACGTCTTCTGGTGAGTGTCAGCTATTAACAAGTCAGTAAAATGAGACTTGGCTGGTATAATAATCGGATGTTTAATATTCTCATCAATTGTGGCTCTTTCTAAGCGTCCCCCCACTCTGAGCACCCCTTCGTGATCGACGAATGGATTAAGCGAGGTAAGTACACTTTTCTTTTGAACCTTTCCTGTTTTAACGAGGTCTTCTATTTCTCTACTAAAGTATTGCCTTTGACACTGCTTAATACAAACCGTTAACGCTTCGTTAAGTTCTTTAGCAGTTAACCATGAAGGAAGTCTTTCAGAGTTATCACTTCTTCTCTTACAATATATAAAGCGCCTGCAATAAGCCATTACTCTGATCAACTTTCTTAATGTTGAGAATTTTGTCCACACTGTTAACGCTAAATGTTCATCTGTTGTAACGTAGCTCACCTTTTGTGCCTTTTCTTCTAACACTGTCTTGCATTCGGTCTTTTTGCTGTAGTCAATGTTTTTGTTTTTAAGCCACTCTGGCCCTTCCATCCACAACTTATTAGAGATTAATTCAGTTGATTTTAATCCCCGTGAGGCGCAATCTGCCGGGTTATCCGCTGATTTCACATGAGCCCACTGGGTTCTGTCTACTACTGTTAAAATCTCTGACACTCTATTTGCTACAAATGTTTGCCAATTAGATGGATGTTTACTCAACCAAGCGAGTACTACTGTTGAATCGGTCCACGCACGAATCTTCTGCTTTTCAATTTTCAATACTTCGGCTACTTCACTCAACAACTTCGACACTAAAACTGCACCACACAGCTCTAGCCGCGGTATTGAAACTTGTTTAATTGGTGCAACCTTCGTTTTGGCTGTCACCAGGCGAGAATAAATTACCCCCTGCTGATCCACCACACGCATGTAAACTACTGCTGCATACGCTTGATTCGAGGCGTCACTAAATCCATGGAGTTCCATTGAATCACCGCTGTACGTTGATAACCACCTAGGAATTCGAAACTGTACAAGTTGTTCGAGCTCACTGCGGTAAGTTAACCATTCTTTTAACAATATCGATGGTAACTCATCATCCCAATGAATACCAGACAACCATAATTTTTGAATTAATATCTTGGCCTTTATGATTGCAGGTGCTAGCCAACCTAATGGATCGAACAACATTGAAATATGCGAGATAACATTTCTTTTAGTTACAGGTATCTTCAAGGGAGGCAGCGTCACCGAGTACACAAATTCATCAGTTTCTCTGGACCAGGTAAGTCCTAATATTTTCATTACTATATCTGTTTTCAATTCTAGGGTTTGTTCTTCTTTATCTATTCTCATATGTTTCATTAATTCTGAATTATTGCTTCTCCATTTTTGGAGCTCAAAGCCGGCTTTTCCTAATAATTGTGTCATTTGCTCATATATATCTTTCCCTTCCGATATGTTTTGACAGCCAGTCATCAGGTCATCCATATAAAAATCTGTCAGAGTCCTCTCACGTGCAATAGGAAAGCATTCCCCCTCATCTACTGCTATTTGGTGCAATGTTCGGACGGCCAAATATGGAGCTGACGCCGTGCCAAATGTTACTCTCAAAAGCCGCAGGTGTTGAATTTTGTCTTTGGGATCTTGTCTCCACACTAATCTTTGGTAGTCAATATCTTCAGTAGAGACAATCACCTGCCGGTACATTTTTACAATGTCCGCAACTATACAAATTGGGTGTACTCTCCATCTCATTATAGTGTGCCGCAAGGCAGCTTGTAAGGTTGGACCGACCATTAGTTCGCCGTTCAACGACACACCATTCTTGCCTAAGCAAGAGGCGTCAAATACAACCCTAACCTTAGTAGTTGCTTTATCTTCCCTAATCACTGCATGATGGGGAAGGTATACGACATCAGGTTTGTTAATTTCCTCCAAAGGAACAATTTCTGCGTGACCCAAGTCGATGTATTCATTGATGACATCGACATACTGCCTTTTTAACTCGGGGTCTCTAGCTAACCTTTTCTCCAAATTAAAAAACCTACGCAATGCTATATCTTTAGTTTGACCATTTGCGCAGTGTGGTGTAGCTGTTTTAAACGGCAACCTAACAACATAACGACCTTCGGGATCCCTTTGGGTCGATTGCTTATAAAATTCTTCACATTTTTGTTCTTCTTCCGTGAAGTGCTTTTTTGGCACTACTGTTTCCTCTAATTCCCAAAATCTTTTTATGAGATCATTTTGATCACCTTCCAACGTTAAATAGTTAAAGCTCTCTGCGTGTTCTTCCTTTCCTGTAATCTCTCCCGAAAGTATCCATCCCAATTCAGAATCCTGCGCTATTAAAGATCCCGGAGGACCCTTACTGAGTCCTTGTTTGAGGACTTTGCTATACACCGAGGAACTTAAAAGAATGTCAATTTTTCCTGGTGTATCCCAAGTAGGATCTGCCAAATTGTACTGTTTCAGTTCTTTCCACAACGGGAACTTTATTTTATTAGAAGGAAGAATTGACGTTAATTTCTTCTGCACGTGAGCCTTAACCGACAAAACAAAGTTAGGATTGTACATTGATTGTAATCTTAAGTAAACCACATATTTTGAGGTCAATGCACAACCTTTATCATCTTCGCCTAGCCTCAGTGATGATTTATAACTGATATATTTTTTCAGCCCTAAAAGTTGAACTGCTGACTCCGTAATATACGAAGCCTGCGAACACTGATCCAGCAAAGAGCGCAGAGTCGCCTCTGTGCCTGTACCGGAGGTAACCTTCACCAAAGCCGTAGGCAACAAATCATGGCTACGGGAAGTCGCAGCACAGTTTGTTACACTGTTACTTGCATCGTCTTGTGTTTGTTTGGTATCAACTGATTGCTTAGGTTCTACTTTAGGGTCAGTTGATACGGACGCATCTTTAGCATGGAGTAAAGAATGATGTTTTCTTTTACATAACCGACATCTAGTCGGCAAACGACAGGCATATACCGCGTGGCCTGACCCGAGACAATTAAAACATAACCCATTGGATTGGACGAAACTACGCCGTGCGGTGACATCTTCGTTACTAAATTTCTTACAACTACCAAGTTTATGGTCAGATTTACAAAATACGCATGACAGAGTAGCTACATGTAGTGTCTTGGCAGGAACATTTTTTGTGCCAGTATTTTTAGAAGACTTATTGTCTAAAAATTCTAGTGAACGGAACCTTTGTTCTAAAAAGTTATTAAACTGCTCTAAAGTAGGTAAATCTTCCGAATATTCACAAATTTTTGCTTCCCACAATTTGCGAGACTCAGGATCTAATTTTAAGCTTAAAATGTATATTACAATAAAGTCCCAGGTGTCGACCTTAATTCCCAAATTTTTAAGCGCATTTAAACAATCGTTACTTGTATCCAATAATTCTTTAATAGATTGTGCTGACTCGCCCGATATATTTTTCTGACTAAGAAACCGTTTCAGAATGCAGCTTGCCATATACTTTTTATTATTGTAACGCTTGTTTAGTTGCTCCCAAGACGTCTGATAATTTGAGCTACAAATAGGTATATTTCTCAGAAGTTGATCAGCTTCTCCAGATAAATGACTTTTTAAATACTGAAGTCGCTGAACATCATCTAAAGACTTATTGCTGTGTATAAGGGACAAAAATAAATCACGGAAGGTGATCCACTCCGAGTATTGTCCAGAGAACGTAGGCAATGTTATTTTTGGTAGTTTTATATTGCAAACTTCCTCTGAATTTTTCTCTGGACAAGACTGTGCTAAATTTTGATTAACTTCTTTTTTACATAAATTGTTAAGTATTTCTTTTAATTCGGTTTTATATTCTAAATATAAGTCCTCCGTAACCTCATAAACTTCTGATGAACAATAATGCGATTTATCATAATCAGCTTCCTTTATTTGACTTAATATCTTGTGATGTGTGTCGGAAAATGATGTCCACTGTGACTCCAAACTCTCCAGTCTTACTTCGACATATGACTTAGAAATTCTCTCCTTGGGCGACTTTTTGAAGTTAGACCTGGCTCGCGATATGGCCTTATTAGTGTCCATTTGAATTTTATTGTAGACGTCCATGTTGTGTAGATATCAATACAAAAAGTTTACACAAATACAATGTCTACCAATAACCCTTTGATTGATGGAAACACTTAAGCCAAACCGTTATTTCTCTATGGCCAAATTATCGCAAATTTTCTAAGTCACTGTAGGGAAGGTTCCTCAATTATTTTCTAAGTCGCTGTATAAATATCTTCGAAATGTTCTAAGTCTTTTTAAAGACTTGTAAAATTTTGGGCATGGATTCCCCGTCACTTCACTTTTTCGCAAAATTTTCTAAGTCCATGCAAAGTGCCTCTAAACTTCAAAGTTAATTTGTTCAAGAGAATAAGGATTAAAATTGAATCGAAAGTACTCACAGTTTAATGTCCATTCACTGATACACGTCACTCACACTCACGTACGACGTCACTATGATTCGTCACGTCACTGCTCCCTGCTGCCGAATCACGCCGCTAGGTGGCGCCACTGCACCTTCGATTTCCGCCGGGTCGCTTCTCTGGTCACCAGTCTGCTTCTCCCACTGGAAAGTTGCGCCCCGAGCAGCGATCCACTGCTCCTACTAGGTGCGTTGATGACGACAAAGTGGTTCTCGGGAACACCCACTTTTCACTGACTCTATATCCCACTTGAAGGACCATGTACAAGACCGTACCAAGATGCTCCACTTTGCTAGGAATTTTAGCAATAAAACAAGACGATGCTGTTTTTGGGTATATATTTAATAATATTCCGTTCCTGACCTACCTAATCGTGTGTAACCAAACCATAGCGCGAATTTAAACAGCGCAACGCCATCTATCGAGCTATGAGACAACTTTTGCGATTATTGATTTAACAATAAGAATACTGAAAACTAACCAACAAATAGTTTCAGAGTTGGGTAAGAAAAGTTTTACGTAAAAAGTGGTTCTGAATAAAACACAGATGATAATGTGAAAAAAGTACTTGAACAGTCTCGGGCGTATGCTATTTCCTTGTTATAGCCCCAAATAAAGAAATCGATGGGGTTGAGATCAGGTGAGCGTGGAGGCCACCTAATTGGTCCGCTGCGTCCGATCCATCTGTTGGGGTATGTTTCATCTAAGTAATTTCGGACCTGGGTTGCATAGTGACACGGGCGCCGTCATTTTGCAACACCATGGTTCGTCTGAGTTCGAGATTCACATCTGCCAGCAACAATGGAAGTTCATTTTCCAAAAAGTTTTTGTATGTTTCTCCATCAAGTCTGGACGGCAGTTCAAACGGACCAATTAGTTCGCCATTGAGGATACCAGACCACAAGTTAACGCTGAAGCGATGTTGAAATGTCGAAGCTCTCACTTCGAGTGGATTTTCATTCGCCCACGTGTGGTAATTATGAATATTGAATATAATGTGGTTAGTTTTCAGTATTCTTATCATTAATTAACCTTAGGAACGAGAAAATAGCCAAAAAAAAAATAATTACTCAGATGGGTAATTTTAAGAATTTTTCCACCTCGCTGTCTTTGAAGGCCGATTTTAAACAAAGTAGCCCTATTAAGTACTTCATTTTTTTTATGATTATGAAAGCTGAGAGTCTGGCGCATTCTTGAAGCCTACTTAGGAATTATGAAGTCACCTGTTAAGATTTTTAATTTAAAGTTGAAAATTTGAGTCATAATTTACCGAACGTAAATTTTTCACTTTAGATCAACATTTTCATAACTTTCATCACAGTTACGAAGCTGATTATTTTATGCATAAAAGTACTACTTATGAAAATTCAGTTGCAAAAAAAGAAACTCGATAAAACCCTCTACTTTTTTTTTTAGAATTTTTTTAGGTTGGTCAGGTCGAAAATTTTCAAACATTCAGAAAAAAATTCATAACTCGAAAACTCTGAAAAGTCGCGGAACATACATGGGGGTGATTCGAATACCCCACGATACGAGGGACCGAAATTTTATTTTTGGACGTCAATGTTCCGGCCACCCTGTATATGTATACCCTCTTTTGGACTGCACAAAGGGCCCAAGATGGTCGATGTGAAGTGTGTGGAATGTAATCGCGACCTTTTCTATTGGATGTAGTAGGCCTTCGCGTGTATTTAGAGTCTTTTTAGAATATGCACAATCAATACACGCTGCGACATACTGCTTCACAAACCGCTTCATCTTTGAAAACCAATAATTTTTCTTTATGCGTTCCATTGTTTTCTCATAACTTACATGGCCTATATCGTTGTGATTCATCTTGCACAACTGCCATCTTACACCCTTTGGAACACAATCCTCGCCAGTTCCCACTTACTATCTTTGATGACGTAATTCTGCTTAATATAATCTAGACTTTTGGAATCCAGTTCGCTACTAACAATGTCACGAATCCTACGTAACTCTGGATCACCCAACTGTAGGGTCAATAACCAGTCCTCATCATTTATGACCATTACGGAAGGGCACTGTTCAGGACTCCAATTGTCCGGGTCAATAACTGGGTTCCTGGACAGGGCGTCCACGTGTCCCATTTTGGTACCCGCCCTATATTCCACGCAACAGTCGAACTCCTGTAACACTAACCACCATCTAGCTATTCTTGGTATAAGGTCACGCTTTTCGAAGGTGGATCTAAGCGCGCTACAATCAGACACTACCTTGAATGGCTTTCCTAGTAGGAATACTCTTAACTTTTTTAAAGAACAGATCACGGCTAACGTTTCTAGCTCGTAAGAGTGGAAGTTCTCCTCCGTCGTCGTCTGGCGACTGTAATAAGCTAATAAGCCACCGGATGGAAAGAACTTCCACTCCCTTGGGGCCGCTGTAATAGAATTCCACCAATACCTAATTTGCTAGCGTCTGCATGGAGTTCTGTTTCGGCTGACGGATCGTATATGGCAAGTACAGGTCTGTCAGTAAGTTTAGCTTTTAAGGTTTTAAAAGCTTCCTCATGGAAGTCTGTCCACTCGTACGCTGCATCTTTTTTGAGGAGCTTCGTGAGTGGATAAGCATACTGAGCAAAACCTTCGATGAACTTCCTAAAATAGCTGACTAACCCTAGGAATTGGCGTACACCGTGTACATTCTCTGGACGAGGGAAATTGACGACGATAAAAAAATGTAAGTCAGTTATTCCAAAAGCGCAAATTTGGAATGTCCAAGATCTGTTGCAGTGGCTAAAATCAAACTTGCCTGTGAAGGAGAGCATTTTCCAAGTTTCTCGACATGTAGCTCTACTTCTGTTGCTAGCGTCGGGTCGGCGTATTCATGACCTCACGCTTCTTATGATAGATGATCAGCATTGTGAGAAATCAGATTCTACAATAACCTTTTGGCCTAGACTTGGTTCAAAAACGGACAATGACAGGGTCCGCCAATCTGGATGGCACTTATCATGCTCACGACCCGGTCTTGAGTTTAGTCAAATGGGTAGACTGTCTGATTGAAGTATCAAGAAACAGGAGAAAAGCGCAAGGTGACTTACTTAAGACACCCATTGGCATTTCTGTCTATTTCTTTGGGCATGTGTTTTGCTTTTTGAGGCGCCGATATGTCAGGTATGGGGGGAAGAAGTTCAAGCAGTACTTTTTCCCTATATGATTCTAAGGAAAGAGTACTGCTTGTACCTTTTTGAAATAAAAAAAAGGAATTGACTAACATCATTTGTAGGATGTGTATGCCAATTTTTTTATACCATCTCATTGACTTGTGCTCACTAGGATAGTATGATAACATTTGGTCGTGTCGGTCAACACCTTTCATGTACTTGTTGTACTTTACAACCATATTTGGTTTGTTGACCACGCGACCACGCCTATTTTCCACTGGCATCAAGAGGGGTGAATGCTCAGTGGAAATAGTGAGCACATCTCTCTTGTCTTTCCATTTACAGACACAAACACCTTTTCCATTGTACCTATAAATATTTCTGCCTTTTAAAAGTTTTTTAATTATAACTGCTCTTGGATTTTTTTTTCCTGTTGGCTAGCAAAGTGCCAGTGCAGTGTCTTTTTTATTAGTAACATTTCGGCCAACTGGACACTATTATAAAAATTGTCCATGTAAATAGAATGGCCGCTATTTAAATAATCATTCATTAGTTTCATGACCACTTTGTCTACATGACCTTTACCATCAACTTCAACATCATTAGACCCTTTATACATGTGAATCCTATGAACTAGACCTTTAGGATCGGCCAAAACATATAATTTAATGCCATATTTATGTCTCTTATTTTTAATATACTGTCTGAACATTATCCTTCCTCTAAATCCTACCATGGACTCGTCAATACACAATTCCCTATCGGGATATATTAAATTTTTCATAGTTTCATTAAAATAATTTACTAGATAATCAACTTTTGAATATTTAATTCTACTTTCATAGGTTGTATTAAAAAAAAGGCATCTTAATATTAATAAAAATCTGTCCCTAGACATATATTTCAATCAATCTGCCTAGCCTTTTCCCAACTATGTTGGGGTCGGCTTCCAGTCTAACCGGATGCAGCTGAATACCAGTATTTTACATGGAGCGACTGCCTGTCTGACCTCCACAACCCAGTAACTGGGTAATACGATACCCCTTGATAAGACTGGTTGTCAGACTTTCGGGCTTCTGACACCCGTAACGACTGTCAAAGATCCACGAATGACAGCCGGGACCAACGGCTTAACGTGCTTTCCGAGGCACGGAGGAGTCTCGGTATGTAAAGATGGCCACCCATCCACTGAACAACCCCGGCAAGCGTAGCTTAATCCGATGGATCGACCCGTGCGGCTGTAATTACTTAGCCACAAGCTCCTCTAGACATATATTTGTTAATCTTAAATTTAACATAATTACTTTTCTTCCAATAATCTGCTATTCTACTCAGCCTAGCGGTGCCGATAAAAAAAAGAATTCCTAATAACGTCCACAATTCGGATAAATTCGTATTTTTCCATTTTGTTAGGCGGCTATTAGCCTTAAGTGGCCTGGACAACAAAATTCGGGCATGCATATTGGTCATTTCCGCTAGGCTGGTCATAAAACTAATTGTAAAGAAAGATTTAAAATAATCAACAGGACCTTTGGTAGATGCATCCGGTATCCGTATCTCCGGGGTGCCAGTAAACGGGAAATTATTTTCTATAGCCGTCTCCTCGGTCCACTCTCCATCCGGAGACAAGTCATTGAAGGAGGAAACCGTTGAACTATAAAGGAGAAAAAACAACTATATAAAACTGTTCGATGCTTGAAACGAACACTAGAATAAGAATACGACTAAATAATAATTTTATTAATTTAATAATAATTTGATATTAATTCTTGGGTTCCCTACCTGTGTGACGACGCGTTGGAGGAGACGCTTTCGCTGTCAGAGCCGTCGGACTCAATGTCTTCGGCAACATCCTCTCCGAAGATTTCCGACAGATCATTTTTTTTTTTTTTTTGAATGGCTTCTCGCAGTTGACCACGGGGGGTCGAGACTGTTTAACCGGACTTTTCTGTGGCTGCTTTAAGCGAGAGCTTAGCCTCCGGCCAGGCTTAAAACTAAGACTTAAAACTAGGGGTTTGAGCGACTCTGCACGTCGCTGCGGTAAGGGTAGGGAGGACAGCCAGAGGGTTCAGGCTGGGTCGTGACGCGATAACATCCAAGGTACGAGGTACGAGAATGATCGGTTCCGACAGATCACGTCGTACATCTTCATAACTACGTGCCATCTAAAAATAATGTTTTATCGTACATTTTGAATGATTGCATGCAGCGGAGATGAGAATGTTGAAATGGGACAAGGGCAGGAAGATGATGAATCAATACGATAAGTACTCAAATAAAATAACAGATGGAGATTTGGCTGAGCCATAGAAAATGAAATATTAGCTGATCAAGAAGAAGATGCATAATTATGTAAAAGAAGTTGAAGGAGATAGATAAAGATTGCTCCAGATATTTTTATATTCCAGGGTATAAGCTATCTACATACCACATTTCATACAAATCGGTCTAGCTGTTTGAGCGTGAAGAAGTAACAAACACACATACACATACATACACACATATAATAACTGCTCATAATAATGACTGTTGGTAATTACCATGTACAGCCCCAAAGATCACGATGATTTACCACACTTCACACACAAGAGTCCAAAATCACAAGCCAAGAAAGTCCAGTATCACAAGCCAAAGTAATCACGGGGCAAATCAGAGGTCCAGTATCACAAGCCAAAGTAATCACGATTCACGGGGCAAATCAGAGGTCCAGAAAGAAAGCAAGGGTCAGAATATAAAACTCCAGAGAAACAATCGAATGGGAGAGCACGGAGAGTACGTCTGTTCACCACGACAGCAAAACAGAAGTGACTTAACCTTGCGAGACCAGTCATATACAGGGTGTTCTACCCATGAATATGAACAACTTTCACTATGAGACCAACTTTGAAATCGCAAAAAAAAATCAGCTGTTTCATTCATTTTGATCGAGTAGGTATTGAACTTTTGTAGGAAACCGCTGGTTTTTTTTTCGTGATTTCAAAGTTGGCTTCATGCAACAATATAATAAAATTGACAGGCCTTCAGGTCTCTTTATTTACCCGACTGCGGCGAAGCCCAAAAGGAGGGTATGTGTTTGACCTGTATGAATATGTGTGAATGTGTGTGCCTTGGTAGCGCGAGCGTCACTGGCTACAAAACTAAGTAAAATGGCGGATTTGGGGTGCCATATTGTGAAGTTTGAATTTTTTTCTCTTCTAATACCTCCGGATCCTTCTTATTTTTCTTCTTCTTTTATCTAGTGGCATATCAAAATGGTTTCTTTTAATAAAAAGGTGATTAAAAAATATATACAACTTATATGGTCCCTCCTAACGGTACTTATAAGTACCTCCTCCTTTCTCTTCAAATATTTTGAATATGAAAACAAATCCAATCACAGCGCATTATTTGAATTCCTGCCAATAATTGCCGAATAATTTGAACAGCAAGTCATAACGTGTCATACATTCAGTCACTTCGATCAACAGTGATTTTGAAAAAGTTTTAAAATAGGATTATCATAGGTAAGTGGTAATAATTATGATTATTTCAATGGTTTTATTCATCAGCTATAAATAAATATAAATTTTACGTAATTTTTAAATTCAGCATTGTCTACGTTAGTATTCAACAACTAACCTTTCTAAATTGACTAGCAGTCAAACAGTCACTCCTATGAGTAGTTTTGGGTAATCTCAGAAATAAAGCACAAGCCACTTGTATCCAAATGCGTATATTGTGGTTTAACAATCAGCACCAAACTTATTACTTAGCTACTAAACTTACTGTCGTCATAATCACTCAATTGCAAAACTTTTTGTGGTATTTAAGACTAAACTTTTCGCGAATCAAAACTTATTGCGAACCAAAACTTATTGATCTTACGACCGTTCGCTTCCACGACTCCATGATGCAATGCCTCGTGCCGCCAAGATAATTTCCCTCCAAAAAACCCCCGCTTACGTCACCAGCACGGTCAGTGCAGCCAACCTTTGCTTCCGTTTTGTATTTATTTTATAATAACCTTACTCTCGACCATCCTGATGACGCGCGTGTCCCCACGCGGGTACCCGATGGCACCTTACACTTGGCGAAACGAAACATCCTATACAGAAATTGGTATCATAGAACATACAACTACAACCGAATTTTATCAGATATATAGGTAATTATCATATTGTACATACTAAACTACATAAACCAGCTAGTGAAACCATTGGCAAATCATAAATAGCATTCTAAAAAGTAACTCATTGATAAGTAGTTTTATCGTACGAATATCGGTTAATCTAAAGTGACGCTACATGTATCCAAGGTTGCATACGATCAGCGGCAACGGTTGTTTTCTTCCTTTTTCTCGTGCCTTCAAATCCCGCTATTTGGCCTACTTTGTAGCGATCGTTCCCTAGTATCTTTGTGACCCTAAAAGGGCCCTCATACGAGGGCAAGAGCTTCGTACTCTTGTTTTCATTATGAAAGGCTACCCTGGTTATTTTGACCAAATCACCCTTATTATATGTCCGTGCAGGACGTCTGCCCTGGTCATGATATTTTTTTTGGTCTTTTGAACCGTATTGTTCAGACCCCATTGGATTGTCCCTAGCTTATTATGCCAATCCTTTTCATTGTCCCTGAGATTTTGAGCAGTCAGTGAATCTAAGATGGTCCGGTTATACCGTTCCACTTGACCATTTGACCTTGGGCTAGCAACAGCATTAAGGACATGCTTTATGTTTTTATCCCGGCAGAACTTTTTAAAAGCGTGTGAGGTGAAACAGGATCCGCGATCGCTGATGAGACGAGTAGCATCTGAAAGTGTCGAAAATATCTTGTAAAACCTTTATTACGTTTTGAGTGTTTGTACTCCCGACTGGTTTGATAAAAACAAACCTTTTAAAACCGTCAACCACATTATTTTAATATACAGGGTGGCCGGAACATTGACGTCCAAAAATAAAATTTCGGTCCCTCGTATCGTGGGGTATTCGAATCACCCCCATGTATGTTCCGCGACTTTTCATAGTTTTCGAGTTATGAATTTTTTTCTGAATGTTTGAAAATTTTCGACCTGACCAACCTAAAAAAATTCTAAAAAAAAAGTAGAGGGTTTTATCGAGTTTCTTTTTTTGCAACTGAATTTTCATAAGTAGTACTTTTATGCATAAAATAATCAGCTTCGTAACTGTGATGAAAGTTATGAAAATGTTGATCTAAAGTGAAAAATTTACGTTCGGTAAATTATGACTCAAATTTTCAACTTTAAATTAAAAATCTTAACAGGTGACTTCATAATTCCTAAGTAGGCTTCAAGAATGCGCCAGACTCTCAGCTTTCATAATCATAAAAAAATGAAGTACTTAATAGGGCTACTTTGTTTAAAATCGGCCTTCAAAGACAGCGAGGTGGAAAAATTCTTAAAATTACCCATCTGAGTAATTATTTTTTTTTGGCTGTTTTCTCGTTCCTAAGGTTAATTAATGATAAGAATACTGAAAACTAACCAACAAATAGTTTCAGAGTTGGGTAAGAAAAGTTTTACGTAAAAAGTGGTTTTGAATAAAACACAGATGATAATGTGAAAAAAGTACTTAATTTATTTTTAACATTTACAAAAGGTTTTCAAAGTGGCCACCACCAGCAGCAATACACATTCTACACCTACGTAAGAAATTGTCTGGCAATCGTCTAAAAGCGTCTCTGTTCTCTCTCACAACACGTTCAGCTTCTGCAATCAACTGCCTCAGCTCTTGTTCACTTGAACAGTCTCGGGCGTATGCTATTTCCTTGTTATAGCCCCAAATAAAGAAATCGATGGGGTTGAGATCAGGTGAGCGTGGAGGCCACCTAATTGGTCCGCTGCGTCCGATCCATCTGTTGGGGTATGTTTCATCTAAGTAATTTCGGACCTGGGTTGCATAGTGACACGGGCGCCGTCATTTTGCAACACCATGGTTCGTCTGAGTTCGAGATTCACATCTGCCAGCAACAATGGAAGTTCATTTTCCAAAAAGTTTTTGTATGTTTCTCCATCAAGTCTGGACGGCAGTTCAAACGGACCAATTAGTTCGCCATTGAGGATACCAGACCACAAGTTAACGCTGAAGCGATGTTGAAATGTCGAAGCTCTCACTTCGAGTGGATTTTCATTCGCCCACGTGTGGTAATTATGAATATTGAATATAATGTGGTTAGTTTTCAGTATTCTTATCATTAATTAACCTTAGGAACGAGAAAATAGCCAAAAAAAAAATAATTACTCAGATGGGTAATTTTAAGAATTTTTCCACCTCGCTGTCTTTGAAGGCCGATTTTAAACAAAGTAGCCCTATTAAGTACTTCATTTTTTTATGATTATGAAAGCTGAGAGTCTGGCGCATTCTTGAAGCCTACTTAGGAATTATGAAGTCACCTGTTAAGATTTTTAATTTAAAGTTGAAAATTTGAGTCATAATTTACCGAATGTAAATTTTTCACTTTAGATCAACATTTTCATAACTTTCATCACAGTTACGAAGCTGATTATTTTATGCATAAAAGTACTACTTATGAAAATTCAGTTGCAAAAAAAGAAACTCGATAAAACCCTCTACTTTTTTTTTTAGAACTTTTTTAGGTTGGTCAGGTCGAAAATTTTCAAACATTCAGAAAAAAATTCATAACTCGAAAACTGTGAAAAGTCGCGGAACATACATGGGGGTGATTCGAATACCCCACGATACGAGGGACCGAAATTTTATTTTTGGACGTCAATGTTCCGGCCACCCTGTATATGTATACCCTCTTTTGGACTGCACAAAGGGCCCAAGATGGTCGATGTGAAGTGTGTGGAATGTAATCGCGACCTTTTCTATTGGATGTAGTAGGCCTTCGCGTGTATTTAGAGTCTTTTTAGAATATGCACAATCAATACACGCTGCGACATACTGCTTCACAAACCGCTTCATCTTTGAAAACCAATAATTTTTCTTTATGCGTTCCATTGTTTTCTCATAACTTACATGGCCTATATCGTTGTGATTCATCTTGCACAACTGCCATCTTACACCCTTTGGAACACAATCCTCGCCAGTTCCCACTTACTATCTTTGATGACGTAATTCTGCTTAATATAATCTAGACTTTTGGAATCCAGTTCGCTACTAACAATGTCACGAATCCTACGTAACTCTGGATCACCCAACTGTAGGGTCAATAACCAGTCCTCATCATTTATGACCATTACGGAAGGGCACTGTTCAGGACTCCAATTGTCCGGGTCAATAACTGGGTTCCTGGACAGGGCGTCCACGTGTCCCATTTTGGTACCCGCCCTATATTCCACGCAACAGTCGAACTCCTGTAACACTAACCACCATCTAGCTATTCTTGGTATAAGGTCACGCTTTTCGAAGGTGGATCTAAGCGCGCTACAATCAGACACTACCTTGAATGGCTTTCCTAGTAGGAATACTCTTAACTTTTTTAAAGAACAGATCACGGCTAACGTTTCTAGCTCGTAAGAGTGGAAGTTCTCCTCCGTCGTCGTCTGGCGACTGTAATAAGCTAATAAGCCACCGGATGGAAAGAACTTCCACTCCCTTGGGGCCGCTGTAATAGAATTCCACCAATACCTAATTTGCTAGCGTCTGCATGGAGTTCTGTTTCGGCTGACGGATCGTATATGGCAAGTACAGGTCTGTCAGTAAGTTTAGCTTTTAAGGTTTTAAAAGCTTCCTCATGGAAGTCTGTCCACTCGTACGCTGCATCTTTTTTGAGGAGCTTCGTGAGTGGATAAGCATACTGAGCAAAACCTTCGATGAACTTCCTAAAATAGCTGACTAACCCTAGGAATTGGCGTACACCGTGTACATTCTCTGGACGAGGGAAATTGACGACGATAAAAAAATGTAAGTCAGTTATTCCAAAAGCGCAAATTTGGAATGTCCAAGATCTGTTGCAGTGGCTAAAATCAAACTTGCCTGTGAAGGAGAGCATTTTCCAAGTTTCTCGACATGTAGCTCTACTTCTGTTGCTAGCGTCGGGTCGGCGTATTCATGACCTCACGCTTCTTATGATAGATGATCAGCATTGTGAGAAATCAGATTCTACAGTAACCTTTTGGCCTAGATTTGGTTCAAAAACGGACAATGACAGGGTCCGCCAATCTGGATGGCACTTATCATGCTCACGACCCGGTCTTGAGTTTAGTCAAATGGGTAGACTGTCTGATTGAAATATCAAGAAACAGGAGAAAAGCGCAAGGTGACTTACTTAAGACACCCATTGGCATTTCTGTCTATTTCTTTGGGCATGTGTTTTGCTTTTTGAGGCGCCGATATGTCAGGTATGGGGGGAAGAAGTTCAAGCAGTACTTTTTCCCTATATGATTCTAAGGAAAGAGTACTGCTTGTACCTTTTTGAAATAAAAAAAAGGAATTGACTAACATCATTTGTAGGATGTGTATGCCAATTTTTTTATACCATCTCATTGACTTGTGCTCACTAGGATAGTATGATAACATTTGGTCGTGTCGGTCAACACCTTTCATGTACTTGTTGTACTTTACAACCATATTTGGTTTGTTGACCACGCGACCACGCCTATTTTCCACTGGCATCAAGAGGGGTGAATGCTCAGTGGAAATAGTGAGCACATCTCTCTTGTCTTTCCATTTACAGACACAAACACCTTTTCCATTGTACCTATAAATATTTCTGCCTTTTAAAAGTTTTTTAATTATAACTGCTCTTGGATTTTTTTTCCTGTTGGCTAGCAAAGTGCCAGTGCAGTGTCTTTTTTATTAGTAACATTTCGGCCAACTGGACACTATTATAAAAATTGTCCATGTAAATAGAATAGCCGCTATTTAAATAATCATTCATTAGTTTCATGACCACTTTGTCTACATGACCTTTACCATCAACTTCAACATCATTAGACCCTTTATACATGTGAATCCTATGAACTAGACCTTTAGGATCGGCCAAAACATATAATTTAATGCCATATTTATGTCTCTTATTTTTAATATACTGTCTGAACATTATCCTTCCTCTAAATCCTACCATGGACTCGTCAATACACAATTCCCTATCGGGATATATTAAATTTTTCATAGTTTCATTAAAATAATTTACTAGATAATCAATTTTTAACCGACTTCCAAAAGGAGGAGGTTCTCAATTCGTCGGAACCTTTTTTTTATTTTTTTTTTTATTTTTTTTTTTATGTATGTTCCCCGATTACTCGAAAATGGCTAGACCGATTTGGATTTTTCTTTTCTTGTTCGAAAGGGTATACGTCCCAAGTGGTCCCATGATCATCAAGTCAGGATCTGATGATGGGATCCCATGGAAATCGAGGGAAACCCTCAAATTTTATGGGCACACCTATATCGATTTCGGTATTTTTTATAGTAACTCGTGCATTTGCTCTTGGAAAGTACCATTCGGTGAGCTGGAACTGATGATGAAGACCACAGAGGGCCATCGGAAATACTCAATTATATCTAAGTATATAACAGGTTGCGATTCGATTACTTTAATATGGTTTATGCTCGTCAAAATAATGGTAATGGTGACTTCACCATGAGCTCCATTTCTCCTGGTTCTTACTAGGAGAACTCCTCAACAATTAACGGCCCTGCATCGGGAAAAGCATCATTTTGTAAAACGTGATGAGCAGCTGACATTGGGTTATTGTAACTTAGATAAATTACAAACTGAACCACTAAAACGTGAAAAATAAAAACTTTTTTACAAAAACAAAAACCGACTTCCAAAAAAAAAACTACAAAGTGAAAAATAACTTTAATTTCGGAAGTCGGTGGCAAAAAACTAAAATACAGATCCAAAGACACCGACTTCCGAAATTAAAGTTATTTTTCACTTTGTAGTTTTTTTTTTGGAAGTCGGTTTTTGTTTTTGTAAAAAAGTTTTTTTGAATATTTAATTCTACTTTCATAGGTTGTATTAAAAAAAAGGCATCTTAATATTAATAAAAATCTGTCCCTAGACATATATTTCAATCAATCTGCCTAGCCAACTATGTTGGGGTCGGCTTCCAGTCTACCCGGATGCAGCTGAATACCAGTATTTTACATGGAGCGACTGCCTGTCTGACCTCCACAACCCAGTAACTGGGTAATACGATACCCCTTGATAAGACTGGTTGTCAGACTTTCGGGCTTCTGACACCCGTAACGACTGTCAAAGATCCACGAATGACAGCCGGGACCAACGGCTTAACGTGCTTTCCGAGGCACGGAGGAGTCTCGGTATGTAAAGATGGCCACCCATCCACTGACCAACCCCGGCAAGCGTAGCTTAATCCGATGGATCGACCCGTGCGGCTGTAATTACTTAGCCACAAGCTCCTCTAGACATATATTTGTTAATCTTAAATTTAACATAATTACTTTTCTTCCAATAATCTGCTATTCTACTCAGCCTAGCGGTGCCGATAAAAAAAAGAATTCCTAAGAACGTCCACAATTCGGATAAATTCGTATTTTTCCATTTTGTTAGGCGGCTATTAGCCTTAAGTGGCCTGGACAACAAAATTCGGCCATGCATATTGGTCATTTCCGCTAGGCTGGTCATAAAACTAATTGTAAAGAAAGATTTAAAATAATCAACAGGACCTTTGGTAGATGCAGCCGGTATCCGTATCTCCGGGGTGCCAGTAAACGGGAAATTATTTTCTATAGCCGTCTCCTCGGTCCACTCTCCATCCGGAGACAAGTCATTGAAGGAGGAAACCGTTGAACTATAAAGGAGAAAAAACAACTATATAAAACTGTTCGATGCTTGAAACGAACACTACAATAAGAATACGACTAAATAATAATTTTATTAATTTAATAATAATTTGATATTAATTCTTGGGTTCCCTACCTGTGTGACGACGCGTTGGAGGAGACGCTTTCGCTGTCAGAGCCGTCGGACTCAATGTCCTCGGCAACATCCTCTCCGAAGATTTCCGACAGATCACGTCATACATCTTCATAACTACGTGCCATCTAAAAATAATGTTTTATCGTACATTTTGAATGATTGCATGCAGCGGAGATGAGAATGTTGAAATGGGACAAGGGCAGGAAGATGATGAATCAATACGATAAGTACTCAAATAAAATAACAGATGGAGATTTGGCTGAGCCATAGAAAATGAAATATTAGCTGATCAAGAAGAATATGCATAATTATGTAAAAGAAGTTGAAGGAGATAGATAAAGATTGCTCCAGATATTTTTATATTCCAGGGTATAAGCTATCTACATACCACATTTCATACAAATCGGTCTAGC
The DNA here is from genome assembly GCA_905163495.3 of Cosmia trapezina. Classification (NCBI taxonomy): domain Eukaryota; kingdom Metazoa; phylum Arthropoda; class Insecta; order Lepidoptera; family Noctuidae; genus Cosmia; species Cosmia trapezina. The sequence goes on from LR991047.1 coordinate 10,462,459, forward strand.
TGTTTGAGCGTGAAGAAGTAACAAACACACATACACATACATACACACATATAATAACTGCTCATAATAATGACTGTTGGTAATTACCATGTACAGCCCCAAAGATCACGATGATTCACCACACTTCACACACAAGAGTCCAAAATCACAAGCCAAGAAAGTCCAGTATCACAAGCCAAAGTAATCACGGGGCAAATCAGAGGTCCAGTATCACAAGCCAAAGTTATCACGGGGCAAATCAGAGGTCCAGTATCACAAGCCAAAGTAATCACGATTCACGGGGCAAATCAGAGGTCCAGAAAGAAAGCAAGGGTCAGAATATAAAACGCCAGAGAAACAATCGAATGGGAGAGCACGGAGAGTACGTCTGTTCACCACGACAGCAAAACAGAAGTGACTTAACCTTGCGAGACCAGTCATATACAGGGTGTTCTACCCATGAATGTGAACAACTTTCACTATGAGACCGACTTTAAAATCGCAAAAAAAAAAATCAGCTGTTTCATTCATTTTGATCGAGTAGGTATTGAACTTTTGTAGGAAACCGCTGGTTTTTTTTTCGTGATTTCAAAGTTGGCTTCATGCAACAATATAATAAAATTGACAGGCCTTCAGGTCTCTTTATTTACCCGACTGCGGCGAAGCCCAAAAGGAGGGTATGTGTTTGACCTGTATGAATATGAGTGTTTGTGTGTGCCTTGGTAGCGCGAGCGTCACTGGCTACAAAACTAAGTAAAATGTCGGATTTGGGGTGCCATATTGTGAAGTTTGAATTTTTTTCTCTTCTAATACCTCCGGATCCTTCTTATTATTTTTCTTCTTCTTTTATCTAGTGGGATATCAAAATGAAGGGGTTTCTTTTAATAAAAAGGTGATTAAAAAATATATACAACTTATATGGTTCCTCCTAAAGGTACTTATAAGTACCTCCTCCTTTCTCTTCAAATATTTGAATATGAAAACAAATCCAATCACAGCGCATTATTTGAATTCCTGCCAATAATTGCCGAATAATTTGAACAGCAAGTCATAACGTGTCATACATTCAGTCACTTCGATGAACAGTGATTTTGAAAAAGTTTTAAAATAGGATTATCATAGGTAAGTGGTAATAATTATGATTATTTCAATGGTTTTATTCATCAGCTATAATTGTAGTAACTTGTATGGTGTATAATTACTTACTTTCCTACAAAAAAATTACAAAAACTGACGAGGACTATAAAGTACAGTCAGGCACTTTATAGTCGTGAATTTTATGATAAGTCTAATAACATTGCATGACGAAGTTAGGTATTTTATTTCGTTATATTAGTATATTAATATTGCTATTATTATTTTCTTACGTACTACTTATTGTTTTAGATATTTTATAATGGATATTTCTGAGAATACTGCCTTGATCGAAGCACTGTTATTAGAAGAACTTCCAGACTGCGACGAAAAATTCTGATGCTGGTGTTTCCGATGAAGAAACGGACGAAGACCTTCGACCACCTATACCAAGGAACTTCAATGAGGTTTTTGAGGAGGCTCTAGACAGAGTTTTAGCTGAGGTTCAACCGTCATCGCCGATGAATGAAAAGGTGCCACCAGATTGCTTCATATATCAGGTACCTACATCTCCAATACCTAGCTCCAGTATTCAAATCGATCTTCCGCCAGCAGTTCGTTCTATGCCTAGGGCTCGCCGACTGAGGGTAGTCGAACCAAATCGCAAATGGAAAAAGCGAGAATTGGATACAACTTTACCCGACTATACAGCAGATACTCGAGTAATAGAACATTATTCCAGTCATTGTGCTAAACCGACTGACGTATTCCTAGTGCTTATTGAAGATATATTGGATAATATTGTATACCATTATGCTACACAGAAAGGCAAGGTATTGAACCTAAAAAAAGGAACTTTTAACATTTATAGGTATAATCAATTTGGTCAAGATCCAATATTTAGCAATCAACCAACATTTGTAGAAAATTGGAGAGGTCAAATAGACGAGGCCTGTTGATGTAAAACCACATAACGATATAATTTATAAAAAATGGTAACATGGTTCAAAATTCATCTGTGGTTAACACATGCGGTTTTGATGCAATAATGTTTTTGATTGCATTTTGGCATCAAGTCGTTTCCTAATTTGAAAATGGAAATCGAGCCAAAAGACAATAAACTTCGAGACTATGTAAATCTCATGTTAAACGAAAAAGTTGACAAAGTCAAGTATATGAAATGAGATATTACATTTGTCACGAATATTTTAACCGGCCATCGCATGTAAACAAAATAACAGACTGTAAATGCAATGTCGCTAATTTGTTTGAACAAATGTTTGCCAATTTATTTTACAGTGCTCAGTTTACAAAAGTTTGCACAAAAGAAAAATTTTATTGTGTATAAATGATAAGAGCTTTATACCTTTGAATATTAACGTAATTAATATGTTTGGCATTTTTGCATTAGACAAGTAGTTTCGATAGCAAGTGACTCTTCACTTGCTATCGAAACTACTTGTCAAATTTGTAAAAAAATATTTTTACAAATTTGACAAGTATGGAACTGTCATTTCAAGCTATAATTTACAAAAGATTATAATAACTTTTGATTTAAATGGAACAGACGCAATGGTTTTGTGTAATGTCCCGGTCACTATTAATATTAGAAACCAAAATGAAGTCGTTAGTGCCATTGAATATGTAGGGAATACAATGGGGACTCTGGGCCATTATAAGTGCCATACGGTTAGCCATGAACGATGATCGGGCCTTGAAAATTAACAACAGTACAGTAAACTTTTTAAACTTTCGTGATTTGTACACATTATAAAACAATATCGAGAACGGGTCTTATCGCGATATTCTTTTTTACGAGAATACCGTGCCGTGCCTTGACCACGGTCGCTGCAAGGCGGTCAAAACGTCGGGAAACAAGTAGGTACCTGTTTACCTCGTAAAAAAGAATATCGCGATAAGACCCGTTCTCGATATTGTTTTATAACAGTACAGTAGATTCCATATACACACCCTTACTCACGTTTTAGCGAGTGATCTTTGATGTTTTGAATACATCTAAAAATAATACCTCTACGAGTATCCCGCTTTAACGTCGGAGTTCGCTGACTATGATCCTATGAGTGGCGGCTCTGGTAATTACAGTGAAGCGATTGCCATCTCACCTTCAGGATCAAGCCGGAACCAGACTTTAATTTTGGATCATAGTGTTTTACAAAGTATGATTGAATACTTGCCAGAAAATTGTCAAGAATTCTGCAGGAATGTATGTAATAATTAATTATTGACAGTATTGGCACTTAGGTCTAATCTTAATTTATTACAGTACCTGAAACTGTAATTAATGAGTTGAGACAGACATTCTGGATTAAACGGATGCGCATCACAGCAGCGAAAAAGACTCCGTAAATGTGTAGTGTTTTTGCTTTAGCCATTCAGTCAGTTTGATTTTCAGGTTGTGAGAGTTTAGATACATTATTTTTAGTTGCATAGTGACTTCATTGTACGGATAGGAACCAAGAAAGTAAAATTGGTGCCGAGCGAAAGTGGTCCTGTGCTGAGTACTGGGTAAGAGTGCGTTTGTTCCGGTCCAGAGGTGGGAGGCACTTAAGTATCCTTAGTATTGCTTTGAACACAAAGAGGTGCCCCGCACAGTTATCACTTTTCACACAGCATAAAGATCAGATGTATATCTAAAAGGTTTTTTAAGCAAAGTTAGGGACCTAGAATATGAATTAATTGATGCAAATAGTCGTATTATCCAGTTTTATAATCCAAATTTTATAATGAATTAAGTAATAAATACTAATTGTAACCCACATTCCATAATAACTATTGACCTTACTGAAGATTCCATGCTAAAACAGAATTATAATATATGATCAAACGAACTTGCAAAAGTGAAGTTCGATCGATATTATATGAGTACGTTTCATTCAACAATGTAGATGTTCAGAGATGAAAATTTTATGAAATAAAATAAACAGGTTTATGAAAGGAATTAAAGATTGCTACGTACCGTTATCTTTGTAGTTGGTATTACGTACCTACTGAATTAAATCTTAGAGATTTTAGGATAGTGTTTTCTTCACCCCACAACTAGTAATCAAGCTTTTGTGTGTAAATTGCTGAGGGTGTTGATTTGAATAAGCTAATAAGCTTCCAGGGCTTGCTCATAGCCCATTCGTCGAGCCTTCCGATTGGTTGCGGATGAGCACACTAGCGCCGCGCTCCTACGTGTGTTTTTTTCACTGTACTACGTGCCTTACGAGTGGCGTGTATGCGCACACGCCACGCGCGATATAAACATTTCAAAAAAATAAGGTCCTTCGGTTGAAAACGTGCTACCGCAACATCTCAGAAATACCCTGAACCAAACGCCCCCGCAACATATCAGAAATACCCTGAACCAGCGCCTGTGGAAAAATATGTGAAGTGAAGTTGAAGCAGGATTCAAAATTACCGAACACGCCTTCTAGCCCACCGGTGTGCAAGGCGAGATCTTCCCGGTAAGTTTCATTCGAATCTTCCCTCTTCACGCATAAGTGTTTGATCTCTTCGAGTCTGGATTTATATCTAGGTACTTGTTGTGGGGTTATTTTCCTAGTGTTCTTAGTTCAAAGTCCATTTGCGGCGTTACGCGTCCAAAATGCCCATTATGGCGTGAGATCATTGTCGATGATCTCAAACGTATTTTAGAGTTCATATATTCAGACGAACAGCAGTTTAGGTCACGCTCAAAAGAATTAACTTTGCAACAAAGAAAGTTGGTGTGGCAAGTTATTGCCCCTTACATTTTTTTGATTGTGGACGGTTTATAAGGTGTCTGTAGTCTGTCTTAGGCTTATATTGCAGCCGCGGATATTGTGTGTCGCGGGCTTTAGAGAATCCTTTTTTTTTTTTTAAGGGTGGGAAATCATGAAATAACTTCTCCCGCTCTGGGTGGAGCGGAAGGGCGTGTCAGACTTTTACTGACTAAAACCCACCCGTGTTCCTTCAGTTGACTATGCCAGGGCCGCGGTATCTTCTTAAAACAACCCGCGACCCCAGCGGCAAAAGTACTGATCTTGAACCAGCTAATGAGCTTGTGCACCGTGGCGAGCGTACTGAGACCACCATAAAGCAACATCGTATATACATGCATACTATTACGTTTCATGTACGTATTCCACGTGTAAGAAAGTGTACTGAGTCTTTGGCGAGGTCGCCCTGCCTATTGAACATTATTACATTATAAACTCATTTACGATACCATCTAGAGGTACACGTATTGGGACTACACATAACCATTGATCCACTCCCGACCCCGCCAACTTGCAGACTGAAATTGTAGAGAGACGTCCTTCAAGCGAAGGAATCAGCTCTCTTAAACGAATGCCGAAATTTATGTACGACATAATTACTAGAATGCTAATGAAATATCTAGGTGCGAAACACGGATGTCCCTTGTCAAAGCACACAGAGATTCCTGCGGCTAGTGACAGCTAATGATGGCTGTCAGACGTCATAGTGCACCGGCGCCGAACGGAAGCATTTCGTCTCACCGCAAACCACGTTTTTTCAATCTCAGTTCATCGCGCCCGCAAAAACCGCAAAACTTTCTTACGTTATCCCGTAATCCTTGGGGATATACTGTGCTACGTTTTCAAAATTAAAAATAATAACCCGCGTCCGATTAAATCCAAAATATAGACTTTCAAGTGACCAGTGTACCAGTGTGACTTTCACCAGGAGAAGCACAGGTACCGCTTTTGCATTATTTGCTGGAGTTAGGCTACAACCGCCACCTGATCGTCACCAATTCTTCTTTGAAAGTTTTACACAAAAAAAAAGGCAAATTGAATTATCATGCATTCCAAATGATATTTTTTCAGTCGTCCTCGACCCGCAAGGATACACGGCTATTTTATACGCCTGTCCCTCCAAAAGTTCTTCAAACTTCAGGCAAATATAGAAAAATTCTTGATAAAATCCAATACTTTCGACAAAGACGAACAACTTAAGATTCGTAACAATTTTAATGATTGTTGTTTTGCAATTAGTGTTCACTTACGCGGTGTCCTGCGTGAGCGACGAATACGACGCGACGCGGCGTAATGCGACGCGATGCTACACGCGACAAATGTCCTACGTGATTTTGGCCATTATTTCTCGAATTTTGCTCGAAAGTTCATGTTTAAATTACAGACTTCCCTTTATCGCATACTGTATCAAATATGATACACTACGAGTTTTCACAGATAAATAATTTTTGAGCCTTATAAACAACGTGTTGACGGCTGATATCTAGACTATGATTGTATCCGAACACAAAAAAGATATTGGCAGCTTTTTATTTTGTCTGTGGTTTAATAATTCTGTCACTGAATATTTCAAACCGCCATTTCTGACAGTGAGTGCGGTTTGTGGATTGGAAAACCCGATTTTTGCTATTTTTTCCTCTAGCTAAAATTATTTTTGTGTTTTGCGAGTGAGTAAAATGAATCCCAAGAAGTTTTACGGAAAAACATGTAAGTAATATCAAATATTTCTTGACGAAAAACGGACTAGAACTTTGTATCTGAAATGATACTCTATGCAGTTAGGTTATGTATACGTTTTTCAAATATGACACTTCATGCATTAGAGTTTGTGCCACTGCTCAGATGTGAGACTACATGCAATAAGTACATCGTACAGAGTTACTGAATGTTTTATAATGATTGATGGTGAGAAAGTAGAACAAGTGAACGAGTTTGTATATCTGGGAAGTTTCACAACGTAGTTTCACACTGCTTTGAACGTTTGGGGCCTATGTAAGTATTTAGTGTTTTATTTATTTTCAGGGACTCGGCACGCAAGCGGCCGTGACATTCCTTTAGATAGCGATGATGAAGACCTGACTGATGATGAATATTATGGTTTACCGCCCAAAGGTGTAACCATCGAAGAAACAGATTAGGAGTACGTTTTTTCTGATAATAGTGAAGATGAAGGGAGTCTCACTCAAGATGCATTATATCTCGAAGACGATTTTGAATATGAAAGTATGGGAAGTGCTGAAACTATGAATGACAACCTAGAAGCGTCAACATCAACGGGTATAACGGACAAAAACAGAAAAACAAAGGGGCAAGCAAAAAAAAGGTAAAAAAAGATAAATTGACTTGGACCGACAACACAATTACTTATGACAGCGAGGATGTTGCATTTATGGGCTGCACCAATCTACCTGATAACATAATGAGCCTGGAGACACCAATAGCTTTTTTGAAGTATCTGTTTCCAACTAGTGTTATTCATCTCATACATGAACAGACCAATCTATATGCAGAGCAGTTGCAACCAGAAAAAGCAAATTCTATAACTTGTGACGATATATCCAAATTTATAGGTGTAGTGTATTACTGTACCTATGTGTAGTCTAAGCACATTTATTAATGTATTAGTATTAAGTGTGAGTCGCAATAAACCTCTCGTCGAGTATACACGTGTTTGATTGTCTCCCGGTGACCCACACACTTCATGGCGACCTTGCCATGCGCGAGCGCCGCGGCAGCGGCGTCGGGTAACTACCTACCGTCGTCGCCGGGTATCACGTAGCGGGTGAATCGTGCGACTCAGCGAATTCCTGTATGCCTCGTTGCACTGAATTAGAGCGTTTTATATAAGAACATTATAAAAGAAAGACCGCTTCGGGAACATTGAGCAAAACAAGTCACGTACATCGGCCAAGTGAAAAATGGGAAAGTCTTATTCAAAAACACAAGAAAAGGAGGTGATAATTGGACAAAATGCATCGGGAGGAAGTATTACTACGGTTGAAGCAAACATCCACATAAATAATATATTATTAGCGTCGGCCTTGACGATTATCGCCGTTGCAGCAATCATAATTATATGGAAAAAGCTCAAGGACAAGCAGAAGAAATGGATTGGAAAGCATGTGGAATCTGAATTAATAAGGAAAATGCGTTTGCGTTTGTCGGGAAGGCGAGAACGTGAAGAAGGAAATGGAAATGTATAAACATTAAATTAGTGCGCAGTGAAAAGTGAAAAGTGTAAAACGCCATTCTTCGTATTTCATAAACTGTATTTTGTGAGTGATTGAAAAATCCAACTGACTTGCATCATCCAATGTGGAAATTATAGGATCGCGCAGTCATCACTTCAGAGGAGCCTTAAATGAACAATTAAGTGTAAAAATATGGACCCGTAAATGTTATCTTTGTTAAAATGCAGTGTTAATTTGTTTATTTTTTACAGCAGCTTACAGCTTGATTATATCGGATTATCGGAATGTCACATGGAATAACTAACAATTGCGCATAAAGCATAAAAGACTCGTACCAACCTACTAGGTATATTTTTCTACAAGGCCAATGTAAGTACCAATGTATTAATTTCACAATCTATGGAAAAAGATTTAGAAAGAATATTAAGCGAATTATCAGATATACAAATTAGTTTGAGAAAGTTAGGCAAAAGTAGAAGGTTACAATATAAAGACAAGGTTGAAGAAAAAATAATAAAAGCAAAAGAGTTATATTCTATATATAAATAAAATAAATAAATAAATAAGCATTTAATTCAGAATTACTTCCATATTTGTTAGTAACAATGTGAACTTATAACCTAGTGTTAGTAACATTTACATTCCTCATAAGCTGGGTAAGGCACGCCGATCCTGGGGAGTGACTACTTGACCGCGTGCAGTCGTATCCACCGCCCCAAGAGCGGAGAATCCCACCTATCAGCCAACGTTCTAAGAATGGTGTTGGAGCTGCCGCGCACACGGCGTAGTAGAGATGTGCATCTCTTGCGAATGATGGCCGAAAAACTATCCATCGGCATCGGCAAACATGCCAGACGCGCTACAAAAACGCGGCAGCCCCATCAACACCCGGAACGTGTTGTTATATTGCGTGCGCAGGCCACTATATGCCTTCTGCGTAAAGTTCACCCACAAGCTGCACGTGTAAAAGGATTGGCAGTAGGCTTTGAAAAGCGTCACCTTAACCTGAGCCGTACAACGCGCAAACCTGTGGGCCAACATCCCACATCTAACAGCCAGTGACCTGCGCTCCCGCTCTACGTCAACATTATCTTTCAAATCATCGGAAACCCAATGACCCAGATATTTAAAATTTGCCACTCTTTTTAGAGGTCTGCCGCACAGCATAACTGGTGGAGTTTCACTATAGCCTTTACTTCCTGCTTTAAATATCATGTATTCACTCTTTGCTTCATTATATATGAGCCCATGGGTCTCCGCGTACGATTCACACACGTTAATCAGTGTCCTCAATGCCCTGATCGATGGGCTCAGCAGAACCATATCGTCTGCATAACTTATATTATTGATGCATACACCATCAATATGACAGCCGATTCCGGTTCTGCTAAACTCATCGATCAGATTATTCATGTAAAGATTAAACAACGCAGGTGAGGACCGCCCCCCCTGCCTCACCCCGCACTCAAGCTTGTACTCAGCTGAAAAGGAGTTTGCCCATCTGACACGATTAAGTTGATTAGCGTACCAAAATTTAAATAAATTTAACACTTCCCAGGGCACATTCGTCTCATGCTGCAGTTTACCCCATAGCACATTATATGAAACAAGGTCAAAAGCTTTTGACAAATCTAAGTAACACGCAAATACTGGTGTCTTTCTTGCTGTATATATATAAAACTATTATAAGTATATTTACAGAGCAAAAAAGCTCGTTAGAATTAGCAGAATACATTACAATAGCCGATTATAGATTATGCCGACGCATCCTACCTGGATGCTACTGAGGAGTTATTAAACAAGCTTGAAGAAATTTCTAAAGAAATAAGCAGTACCTTTGTACTCCTAATTTTAAGTATTATAAATAAATAAATAAATAAATCTTTATTTTCAGACCAGGAGATCCATACTATGCGAGCAACAATTTGGCACTTATTCTAAAACACTATAATTATACAATCAAAACTTATCACTAAAAATCATCTGTCATATCTGAATGACGGCCTGTGAGCCGCTATCCAGTGACACATGATTTGGCCATCCACTCTGCCTGCCACAGTAGCTACGAGGCTGTTGGGGCTGTCGCGCACCCGACGCATCAGTGATGCGATTCGCAGACGCAGCAGCGAGCCGAAATCCGGAACGCGTGCATCCGCAAACATCCCCGACGCGCTACAGAAGCGCGGCAGCCCCAGCATTACCCGGAACGCATTATTATATTGGACCCGTAGAGCATTGTACGAGCCCTGTGTATAACTGACCCACAGGGCGCACGCATACAGCGACTGGCAATAGGCCCTGAACAGTGTTATCTTCACCTCTCGCGTACACCGTGTGTTCTTGATTGTGTGATGTGTAATGTGTTTGGTTTGGTCTTCAGGTGCTCTTCAATGACTAGAGGTATTAATTTGCTGGTTTTTAATTTTATCAAAGTTACAGGGTTATGAGTAGTACAATTTTTCACGTGTGCACTCGCTCGCGGTTCGTTTTGGTCAATGTTGCGTCGGCGCGGGGCGGCCGCGGCCGGCCGGCTCGCCCCCTCCCGCTCCCCGCTCCCCGCGTGCTTGTTGCTTCGTCGTAATTCGTATAGATGCGTAAACATAGCCCCCGCCTTGGAAGGACCCGCTTCCAATGAAGTGCAGAGGTATCACAAAGCAGCTCCGAAACTATCTTCTTCACCATCGAGGAATAAAGGGCATAATTTTGTGTAGGCCCGTCTGATTACTCCAGTCGCCGTTGTTATGTCAGCGACTCTAGAAATGCCGTCCTTTCCGATAAAGGTTTTGCTGACTCTACCGAGGCGCCATCTTAACGGTGGTAAATTGTCCTCCTTTATAAGAACAAGTGTATCAGTTTTGATGTCTTGGTCCTTGTTCTTCCATTTGGTTCTCATTTGTAGCTCCGTAATATATTCTCTCGTCCATCTCCGCCAGAAGTGCTGTCTTAATTGCTCTACTCTTGCATATCGCGACAGCCGTAGTATTGGCGTGTTCGTGATGTCATCACATGCTGCTGCGGTGAGAGGACGACCGATGAGGAAGTGCGCCGGCGTCAGTGGCAGTGCGTCAGTGGGATCAGAGGATAATGGGGATATAGGACGTGAGTTCAGAATGGACTCGATTAATGCTAGTACTGTACTTAATTCTTCGTAGGTCAAATGCGCATTACCGACCACGCGACGGAGATGGTATTTGCAGGACTTTACCCCTGCCTCCCACAAACCACCGAAGTGAGGAGAGTACGGCGGAATGAATGAGAACCTAATATTTTCGTTAGCTGTATAATTTATAATATCATTAATGTTCTCTTTATTATTTAAAAACGAATTAAATTCTTTAGCAGCTCCGACGAAGTTTTTCCCGTTATCAGAAAATATCTCCGCAGGTTTGCCTCGTCTAGATATGAACCTTTTTAAAGCGAGTATGTAGGCTTCGGTACTGAGACTGGTAACTAATTCTAAATGAATAGCCTTTGTTGAAAAACATATAAATAAACAGATATAACATTTTTCTAATTTAGCCCCTCTTCCTTTACGGCTCAGTATGAGCAGTGGTCCGGCGTAATCTACGCCGCAACGATAAAAGGGAAACTCTGATTCTAATCTCTCCACTGGTAAGTTGCCCATTTGAGCCTTTATTGTTTTGCCTTTTAACCGAGTACAAATAACACAAGTACGAGTGGTTTTTTTAGATAAGTTCCTACCGCCCACTGGCCACCAATTTTCCCGTAAAGTGGACAAAAGTAGTTGAGGCCCAGCGTGCAATAAACGATGGTGCTCATATTTAAATAAAAGTTTAGTAAAGTTATGGTTGCTAGATAACACTACCGGGTGTTTTTTGTCAAAAGTAAATTCAGGAGAATTTTTTATCCTCCCCCCCACTCGCATGAGTCCGGATTCATCTAAGAACATATTTAGGCCGGATAAATTACGATTGGATTTTATTGGCAACTTATTTTTGAGACATTCATATTCAACGGGAAAAGATTCCCTTTGTGATAATCGAGACAAAATAACCATCGAGTTATTGAGCTCCTCAACTGTTAAGGCACCGTGAGCCCGGTTCGATTTAACTTTAATTCGAAGGTTAGAAATAAAACGCAACACATACGCCATTGTGTGTTTTAAACGATTTAAAGAAGAAAATCTATGAAATAGGTTTAGGTATGCATCTACTTGACATTCCAATGCAACAGTATTTAATTTAAGTTCCGGTAATTCATCAAAATTAATATTGTGACAGACGGACGGACGCTTTTCCCAACTTGAGTCAGGTTCTTGTAAACAATTCGGACCGTGCCACCATAAATCAGAACTTTGAAGCGCGTCTATGCTAACGCCGCGCGAGACTAAATCGGCTGGGTTCTGCTTACCCTTTATATGTAACCAGGAACAGCCTTCAGTAAGCTCGTTTATTTCTACAACCCTATTCTGAACAAACGGCTTTAAAGAACTCGGTGTTATATTTAACCATCCTAAGACTGTCGTTGAGTCAGACCACAAATAAACATTTTTATATTTAATCTTAATTGCTTTAATTATTTTAATATATAATCGCGCACCTAACAATGCAGCGCATAACTCGAGACGTGGGATACTGACCGGTTTTACTGGAGCCACTTTACCTTTTGCACACAATAAACGAACTGATAACACGTCGACTAAATTATTATTATTAACATTAACCGCGCGGACATAGGCGCAGGCGCCGTACGCGCTTTGCGAGGCGTCGCAAAAAATATGAAGTTCAAGTTGTATATTATCGTTACATAAATCGCCTATAACATGTCGAGGGACCCGTATAGTGTGTAAAACATTTAATGTTTTTATGAAATTATTCCAAATTAATTCAATGTTTTGTGGAACAGGATCGTCCCATCCAATTTTGCATAACCATAATTTCTGCAAAATAATCTTTGCAATTATAATTGTCGGTGACAATAAGCCTAGTGGATCGTAAATTTGCGAAACGATTGATAAAATAATTCTTTTGGTAACGACTAAAGCATTTTTGTTATCAAGTTTTGTTGTGAAATGAAGTTCATCGCTCGCGCAAAACCAACCTAAACCTAATGTTTTGTTTTGACAATTCTCTCCTAAAGACATTTCTTTTGATGAACTATTATTAATACTTATTGTATTCGTATCCGAATCTGACGCATCATAATTATAAACCCATTTACGTAATATAAAGCATCCCGAGCATAACACTTTAGAAACACTATCACATATTTCCTGTAATATCAATTTATCATCATTACCGGTAATTAAGTCATCTACGTATATATCTTCCTTTATTACATGCGAAACAACGTCATCATTACATTCTATAGCAAGTTGTCGAATGCATCGCATGCTAAGATACGGCGCGGACGCGGTACCATACGTCACCGTGTTAAGCTGATACACATCGAGCGGATCGGAAGGATTTTCCCGCCATAAAATACATTGTAAATTACGCTGGTCTGGCTGTATAAGTACCTGCCTAAACATTTTTTCGACATCGGCACAAGCTATGTACCTATGTTTGCGAAATCGTAATAAAATTGAAAATATGTCATTTTGCAAAATAGGACCTGTTAATTGAATGTCATTCAAAGATTTACCACTAGTTGATTTAGCACTGGCGTCGAAAACTACCCTTAATTTAGTTGCACTACTGTTTTCCCTAAGGACTCCGTGATGTGGTAAAAAATAAGTGGGAAATGGGTATGATGTAATGCGACTCATGTGCCCTAAGCTTAAATATTCCTGTAAGAATGCACTGTACATTAATTTGTAATCGGGATTGTGCGCTAGCTTTCGTTCGAGTGATAAGAATCGGCTCTCTGCTATCGAAAACGTGTCACCTAACGAATCAGCTGATTCCTTTAACGGTATGCGCACGGAAAATCGACCCTTATTGTCGCGTAATGTGGTACTAGAAAATAAATTTTCGCATACACGTTCATCTTTAGAGTAATTGTCACTAGGAATTATAACTTCTTCTAACTCCCAAAATTTTTTAAGTTGAACATCAAGTGTTTGTATAAAATTACAACTAATCTGATTAATGTTAAAATTCTTAGTTTTAATTGGACCTGATATAATCCACCCAAGCTTCGTGTTCTGTAGACAAGGTCCTGCAGGTAATCTAATTAACCCTTCATTTAACAATTCCCAAAATAGATCTGCACCAATAAGAAGCTGAATTTCATGAGGTAAATAAAAGTTTGGATCTGCTAATGTTACATGATCAGGAATGTTAAAATTAATATAATTTATGTTAAGTGATGGTAATTGAGCAGTAATATTAGGTAAAACTAAGCATTTTAAGTTTTTATTATAATTGTTAGTTTTAGACCTTAATTTAATTTCACATGATTGCGTGGACTGTGTAACGCAGTGCCCTACGCCTGTGACTTGGACAGTGGACTGTAGCATTTTTGTATTCAATTGTTTGCATAAAGGTTCAGCAATAAAACATTGTTGACTACCATTATCGAGTAATGCACGAATGGTGTGATATTTATTTTTGCTGTCAGCGATCTCCACTAATGCTGTGGACAGCAAGACAGGCTGCAAAGCTAAGGATGAACAGCTGTTATTTTGCTTATTATTGATGGCTTGAGTAGCTGAGTGCAACACCGCTGTTTGGGAAGGCCCTGCGACAGGCTCATCCTGCGGTTTTGCTTGTGATGACTCATTTGACACTTTGACACATTGAAGTAATGAGTTGTGTTTTAAATTGCATTGTTTGCATGGTCCGAACCAACAGTTTGCTTCAGTATGGCCTACTCGCAAACAATTGCGACAAAGTTTCTTGTCTTCGATAAATTTAGACTTTTCATTAACTGACAAATTTAAAAACTTGTTACATGAATAAAGAGCGTGATTACCATCACACAAATTGCAAACTCGCGAACGCTTTGTAGTTCTAGCGGATTTGTTATTGTTATTTTTTAAGTTATTATTATTAGCTTGTGTAGCTACATAACTATGAGTATTATTATGATTGACTTGATTCGACTGCGGCTTTTTTGAATTATTGTTGTCGCCTACTCTATTATTATTATTAGAAACTTTGACCATCTCAAGCACATCTGCTCTATTTTTAAGAAATTTTATAAAGTCATCTAGTTTAATTTTTGGTTGGGTCGTCTTAGGGACGGAGCCCAAAGAGCAATTTCCCTGTAGTACATTATTTATTAAATTCCCTGCATAATTTTCCCATTCCCTTTCTGTATTTGCATCTAACTTTGACACAGTAGTAAAAATTATTATGGAATCCCACGACTCAGTAGGTTCCCCTAACATTTTTAAGGATCTAAGGTTTCTCAAAATACTGTCTATTAATTTTCTAATTTGAGCTGAAGACTCTTTACTCATTGACTGTATAACAAATAAGGATTTTAGGTGATTATTTAGTAGCAAACGATCGTTATTAAAGCGATTCTCAAGTAGATCCCAGGCAATAGTATAATTGCCAGCAGAAAATTCTAACGATTTAATTACTTGTAAGGCGTTACCAGTGAGAGCAGAACGTAGGTAGTGAAACTTTTGTATGTCATCTATGTCTTTTGAATGATGAATAAGAGACAAGTAAGTGTCTTTAAACTCTAACCACTGATCATACGAGCCATCAAAGGTCGGCAGCTTAATTGTTGGTAATTTAATGGAGGTTATAGGTTTAAAGGCTATTCCCTGTGGGTTAAGTACGACGGGATCATTTAAATTAAGCAAACATTTGGCATTAGCTATAATAGAGTAATACCTATTCTCAAAAGACTCTCTTTCCTCTATTTCGCCTTCTAACTGACTATCTGACAATAAAATATCTATCTCATCTTGAATTTCCGAGAAATCTTTCAATAAAGCTTCGGCTTTTTGCAAACGAACTTGTAATTCTGTTATTTGCGCGTTACTTAATGCAGTACTTTCTAATATTTCTAACGACGTAATAAATTTTGCAAACAAAGTCAATTTACATTTAACTATGCCTCGCTTTTTAACTAAGTCTTTAGCTAGTAACTCTTCAGACCCCCGCGTTTTCGTCACATCGGTAGGCATGACAGACAAGGGAAAGTAGGTAGGTACTTACGGTTTTGAAGAATAACTGAGGTTAACTTTACTGTTGAATTTACACGTAAATTACACAAACACACACGTATTAGCACTAATCGCAAGGAATGGGAAAGGAATTGGTAACTGAGTTACTGACTGACCTCCGACGCGCTGATCTTCGTCTTCTTTATGCAGACTTCTGACTCGATTGGACCATTATGTTCTTGATTGTGTGATGTGTAATGTGTTTGGTTTGGTCTTCAGGTGCTCTTCAATGACTAGAGGTATTAATTTGCTGGTTTTTAATTTTATCAAAGTTACAGGGTTATGAGTAGTACAATTTTTCACGTGTGCACTCGCTCGCGGTTCGTTTTGGTCAATGTTGCGTCGGCGCGGGGCGGCCGCGGCCGGCCGGCTCGCCCCCTCCCGCTCCCCGCTCCCCGCGTGCTTGTTGCTTCGTCGTAATTCGTATAGATGCGTAAACACCGTGCGAACCTGCGGGCCAGCATGTTACACCTGTGACGAAATCATACACCTCAATTGCAGTATTGAATATAATTTATTCACTTAATTCCAAAACACATGGTTATTAACAATCACTTATCACAGTTATCACTTATCATCATGAATTTAATAAAAGTAGCACGAATCCGTCAGATATGCTTACAGGTCAAAGCCTAGAAAAAGACTGACCCTGTGAACTCTGTCCTAGCAAATCAGTTGCCAACTGAAGGATCCCCACTTTAAACGGAAGTGAACACTCAGCCGGCTAACGACCAATCAGAGCAAAAAAAACAGTACACACAATCACTTGACTAACTTAAATAATTTCATGACTTATGATTAGCCTTATGATTATTATGTGTTGCCCAATGATTTTGCCGATATCTTGCAATCATACATTACAGACAGAATGTTTCGAGTAAGGCACGAGGATGCCTTTTCCGAGTTAAAAATTATTAAAGCTGGCGTGCCTCAAGGTAGTGTGCTGGGGCCAGTCCTCTACTTGTTGTACACGTATGATATACCAGAGCTGGAAAATAATACTATTGCAACCTTTGCGGATGACACTGCCATTATGGCTACAGGGTCATGCCATACGGAAGCAATTGAAAAGGTACAAATTGCTGTAAATAAAGTTCATGACTGGGCACAAAAATGGAGAATCAAGTTGAATGAATCGAAGTCACTCCACATTGATTTCACCAACAGGAATTGTGATTACCACCCAATCTTCATAAATGGTCAACAAGTGCCATACGTAAATACAGCCAAATATCTTGGCATAACGCTTGATGCGAAACTGCGCTGGAAAGCGCACGTTAAAAAGAAAAGACAGGAACTAGACATGCGTTTTAAAAACATGTATTGGTTGATTGGACGGAATTCCTGCCTATCGATACACAATAAAATTTTATTATATAAGCATATTCTTATGCCAATATGGACATATGGCATCCAACTGTGGGGCTGTACTAAACCGACCAACATCAAAATTATTCAAACGTTCCAGAATAAGGTACTCAGGAGTATTGTTAATGCGCCCTGGTATATAAGAAATGACGACCTCCATCGTGACCTAAAAATGGAACCCGTCACCAACATAATCAAAAAATTTGCTGAGGCCCATGAACACCGTCTCCACCAACATGTGAACATCGAGGCAATTCAGCTGTTAGACCAGACGAATATAGTGCGAAGACTAAAACGAACAAAACCTTTTGAGTTAGTGTAGTGTAAAAAGTGTAGAAATAATAGTGAAAATGACACTCATATAACACATGAACAAAGTGTTTATATTAT
The DNA here is from genome assembly GCA_905163495.3 of Cosmia trapezina. Taxonomy (NCBI): domain Eukaryota; kingdom Metazoa; phylum Arthropoda; class Insecta; order Lepidoptera; family Noctuidae; genus Cosmia; species Cosmia trapezina. The sequence continues at coordinate 10,480,308 of LR991047.1, forward strand.
TATATCAGACTCTAAGAAAGTGGAACGGACTTGTGTAAAGTACAATTAACACTATTCTAAGTTTTAAAATAATTATCACGTAAAAAATTAAGTTAGATTAAAATTGCTTATTAGTCTTGTAGGCTAGATTGTAATTAATTATTAAGAACCTGGTTCTTTTTAATAAAGGATGAAAAAAAAAAAAAAAAAATGATTATTATAAATAAACTTTTAAAACTTAAACAATAATTATTTACTAACTGTATTAAAGAAATATACTTTAATAATAGTATTCTACAAATGAATACCTAAACGGATGTATAAAGTTCGTGCAATCACTAGCGCCATCTGTCGCTTGTGGAAAAAAGTCTTATTCGTAATTATTATTTTAAAAATCATTACATTCGGCCATCCGACATCGTGCGATCTCCTGACGCACGATTTTACAATTCCAATAACAGTTAAATTAAAATAAACCTTACATAGCTATATAATCATTACATTCGGTTATTCATTGATCTCGGATTTGATTCTGGGGCATGGTTTATCGTCAACATTATTACTTTCAGCACCAGAAGATGAGCTACTATTATTGTTTGATGAACTTTTATGGTCTTACAGTCATCGGAAACTATGCTTTTATATTGTATTCTTCCGTTTATTTCTCGTTTTTTTTTTTTTTAATTAAAATAAGTGATAGACATAATTTTATTACCTACTAGAAATAAAGATAAAATAGATCAACCATTTTTCAGATTAGCTAAAGAATACCGAATTTTTGTTATTTTATTTACATCTTTTATGGGGTACCTGCTGTGTTAAATCTTACAACAAAATATTTTGTGACATATTGCAATTAAATAAAAGAAAATTCAAAACTCATATTAAAAATACGCTTTGTAAACAAGCATAATACAAATTATAGGATTAATCCAGGATTAGAATGCTTGGAAACATGCTGGTCCTGTTCATAGGACAATCTAGAGTCGAGATGAAATCAAACTGGTTGCTAATTTAATTGTATGACACGTGACGTTATTATTTTATGACATTGATTTTACATTCTGTGATTACTTTAACTCACGACTTGTTACTTGTTAAAATTTCAAGAAAATCGTATATACTTTTACAATGTATCTTTAACATAATTAATTTATCTGTCTTGTTCATTTTTAATTATTTTTACCTAACAAGTATATTAATTTTTATTCTAGTTGTATCATCTTCACATAATAATGATTTATTAATGTATACAAAATATTGTAAAACAGTTTTTTTTTAAAGAGTAGGTAACGCTAAATTTTGGAAGGGACAGCTAGAAACAATTTTTTTTTTTTGCACGAACCTTCTTTATAGGTACTAACAGGCCTTTCGACATCATAATTAGCTTTTTGTTTTTCTTGGCTAACTCGGATATTGGTGCTGGCCTCATCTCTTAAACTTTGTAACGTGTCTGGTATGGCGTCAAAAAGATTTGACAGAACTAGGTAACATTTACCTGTGCCTATACGACAAGTAGCTTAATGTAAGTTACATCATTTACCAGGTTTACTACTATTAACCTTATATGTAAAACATCTCCAGAATAACAAGAACATAAAGCAAAAACTTCGAACTAATTCGAATATGTTTTATTGTGATATGTTAGATAGCTGAATGTGGTTTTGAAAGATAATTTCTAGGGAATTCAAAATCACTGGCGTTACAACGGAGCCCAGGAGTTTTGCAAAAGAATAACGTACCTACTATCGTCTTTAAATAAAGCTATGGATGGTAATTCAGTACAATTTTAACCAATCAGTAAAGCAGTCTGCATAAAGTCATATTAACCAGTACTTCTACACTCGATTAAATGATACGATGTCAAAGCATATTTTAATCGTAATGAAATTCCCAATTAAACTAACGTATTTTATTGGATAAGAATAGTAATATAACCGTCAAATTATCTTTGGAAATAACAATTTATATTTTTTTTTTTAAATTGTAAAAGATAAAAATTGTTACTGTGAATAATCCTTACAAGAAAGACACATGCAGACTTTTCTGCATAGACTTTCCTGTTGAACTTTTAAATATATACAATCCCATAGAACATTAATTTTATGTATCTCTTACCATTTAGTCAGCGCACGCCATGTAAGTGCTAAAAAAAACCTATTTTTCACGACTTGATGGCAAATTTCAATACTATCTACGTTTATGTTTAATATACATGGATAACACATAAAAACCTTCCAGAACAAACTATCTAAATGATGGTGGAAACCGCATCAAAATCCGTTGCGTATCTACGAAGAACAACGCGGACACAGACAATCAATAATACCGTGAGTTATACAATCTACGGCTCTTTGACCAGTAATATGACACCTGTGTATAAGCATTAATTTGTCGTAAAAATATTCAGATGAGTTATCATTACTTTGAGTCGTACGAGCTAACATTTCTTCTAGAAGCCGACCATAATTTTGCTCACTTGGAAACTCCTTTGTAAGTTTGGCTTGACAGTAAGAATCTTGTAATTAATCTAAATAAAACAAAAGTTATTCATTGCCACCAGCGTCGTAAGTATCCACCAGTTAACATTACGTATAATAACCCTATAGTAGAAGAGGTTACGAATGCAAAGTTCTTGGGTACAACTGTAGATAATAAACTAACATGGAAATCTCACTTAGAGGAAATCTGCAAGTGTCTGAGTAAATCTGCATATCAATTATTTCAATTATCCAAGAAAGTTAATGCTGACATTCTATTAACAGCATATCATGGATTGGTCGCTTCTATTTTTTTTAGATATGGTGTTGTTTTTTTTTTTTTTTTTGGGGACTCAAAAAAGATTATATTCAGGATTCAAAAAAGATGTATACGATCAATGTGTGGTCTGAGAGTAACGGATAGCTGTGTTCCTTACTTTAAAAAAAATTTAAAATACTAACTTTACCATGTTTGTACATATTAGAAACTGCATTGTTTGTAAAAAACGAATCCCAATATGAGAATTTGTTGTGCCAAATCAAATGCAAAACTGCTTTATTAAAAAAAAAAAAGAGTTTCTTTGGTATTGCTCCAAATATTTATAGTAAAATACCTGATTCTATTAAATGTATGCCTATAAACAAATTTAAAAGTCCCTTCAGGGTTATTATTAGAAAAGTGCTATTACAGCGTAGATGAATTCATAAATGATATTTTCCTTGTATAGTATTCTCAAATTAAATTTTAATTTTGACATTTTAATTTTGAATTTTGTCTTTGTAATTATAAAATAAATTTTGACATTAAAATTTAATTCAAATTGACATTGTAATCTCTTTCTTTGCTTTTTTTTTTGTATTTGTTTGTCTAGTATGACTAATTATATACGCCATAAATGGCAAAACATCTAGCTACCTCATATTAATTATAAGACCTGTATAATTTTACTCATGTTTTACAAAATAAATATATCTTGTATCTTTTCCTTCCTTGAAAAACATTCAAAAGATTCAGTACCTCTTTTTGAGAATAACTTGATGTCCTTTTCTGTTTCTTGCGTCGTGGTGGTGTACTTGTTGTATCAGATATCATGCTTGAAGACGAAGAGGTCGAGGTCGACATCTTGCGCTTCCATTTAGATCGCTTCTTTGCACGTGTCGTCTTTGTCTCTGCCTTGTTCGACACAGGGGCTACTGGTTTGTCTTGTAACAGGCGGCTCTTCTTCTGAAGTTTGCCTCAAACATAATAATACACTGGTTAATATAGTTACACAATTTGGTAACTTGTCACATTAATGTCCCATTAGTCATTTATAATAATCTAGTAAGTCAATAATAATAACCCAGTCCAGGGCATACTGTCATCACATGAATAATTTTAATACTTATGTAATTTTAAGCTCATTTTATAATAATTATCTCTTTAAACTTTAGTTCCTATTGTACTCCTATTTATTGTATTGTATTGTATTGTATTGTTTTTAGTTCCTATTGTAGGCACACATAACCTCTGACAACTAAGCACACATGGCTCAATAGGCATACATAGCCTCTAGTAGCTAAAGCACACTTGGCTTCCTATTGTAGGCACACATAACCTCTAACAACTAAGCGCACATGGCTCAATAGGCATACATAGCCTCTAGTAGCTAAAGCACACTTGGCTTCCTATTGTAGGCACACATAACCTCTAACAACTAAGCGCACATGGCTCAATAGGCATACATAGCCTCTAGTAATTAAAGCACACTTGGCTTCCTATTGCAGGCACACATAACCTCTAACAACTAAGCGCACATGGCTCAATAGGCATACATAGCCTCTAGTAGCTAAAGCACACTTGGCTTCCTATTGTAGGCACACATAACCTCTAACAACTAAGCACACATGGCTCAATAGGCATACATAGCCTCTAGTAGCTAAAGCACACTTGACTTCCTATTGTAGGCACACATAACCTCTAACAACTAAGCACACATGGCTCAATAGGCATACATAGCCTCTAGTAGCTAAAGCACACTTGGCTTCCTATTGTAGGCACACATAACCTCTAACAACTAAGCACACATGGCTCAATAGGCATACATAGCCTCTAGTAGCTAAAGCACACTTGGCTTCCTATTGTAGGCACACATAACCTCTAACAACTAAGCGCACATGGCTCAATAGGCATACATAGCCTCTAGTAGCTAAAGCACACTTGGCTTCCTATTGTAGGCACACATAACCTCTAACAACTAAGCGCACATGGCTCAATAGGCATACATAGCCTCTAGTAATTAAAGCACACTTGGCTTCCTATTGTAGGCACACATAACCTCTAACAACTAAGCGCACATGGCTCAATAGGCATACATAGCCTCTAGTAGCTAAAGCACACTTGGCTTCCTATTGTAGGCACACATAACCTCTAACAACTAAGCGCACAGGGCTCAATAGGCATACATAGCCTCTAGTAACTAAAGCACACTTGTACGTACCTTAGATAACACTACTTGGCTAATTAGCATTTTTAAGGCTCCACAAGAAGAATTATTTGAGGTTCACAAAAATAGGCACAATCATTACATTAGAGGAAAGAAAATAGGAATTATTTGAGATTTGTCAATAGTAAATCGATGAATCTAGGTCATAGTTAATCGATAAATTCATGCTTTACTTACGTGCTCCAGGATAGCTTTGTTCGTATCGGGCACACTTGGCCCAAGTCTTTGTTAGCTCACTTGGCCAAACAAAAACTTTAAAGCACACTTGGCTTTATCTTTAGCACACTTGGCTAACCTTTAGCACACTTGGCTAACCTTTAGCACACCTGGCTAACCTTTAGCACACTTGGCTAACCTTTAGCACACCTGGCTAACCTTTAGCACACAGCACACTTGGCTTCCATTATATAGCACACTTAGCTTTACTTTAGGCATACATAACCTAATATTTCTTAAGTCACTATTATTGTAGGCTTTTTTTTTTTGTAGGCATGTCCCACTTCTGAGATGTGACGAAATCGTACACCTCAATTGCAGTATTGAATATAATTTATTCACTTAATTCCAAAACACATGGTTATTAACAATCACTTATCACAGTTATCACTTATCATCATGAATTTAATAAAAGTAGCACGGATCCGTCAGATATGCTTACAGGTCAAAGCCTAGAAAAAGACTGACCCTGTGAACTCTGTCCTAGCAAATCAGTTGCCAACTGAAGGATCCCCACTTTAAACGGAAGTGAACACTCAGCCGGCTAACGACCAATCAGAGCAAAAAAAACAGTACACACAATCACTTGACTAACTTAAATAATTTCATGACTTATGATTAGCCTTATGATTATTATAAATAAACTTTTAAAACTTAAACAATAATTATTTACTAACTGTATTAAAGAAATATACTTTAATAATAGTATTCTACAAATGAATACCTAAACGGATGTATAAAGTTCGTGCAATCACTAGCGCCATCTGTCGCTTGTGGAAAAAAGTCTTATTCGTAATTATTATTTTAAAAATCATTACACACCTAACAGCCAATGCTCTACGTTCCCTCTCTAAATCATCGTCATCCGACAACCTATCGGTGACCCAGTGCCCCAGGTATTTAAAACTAGTAACTCTTTTGAGCGGAACGCTGCCCAAAGTAACCGGTGGAACAAAATCGTACACTTTATTTTGCGCCCTAAACACTAAGAGCTCGCTTTTGGTTGAGTTGTACCTGAGACCATGAGTCACCGCATAGTCTTCACAGATTCGGAGGAGCTGTCTTAACGCACTGATCGATGGGCTCAGCAACACCATGTCATCCGCGTAACTAATGTTATTGATACATTGTCCGTCAATGGAGCAACCGACTTTGGTGTTACTGAGCTCACCTATCAGCCGGTTGACATACAGGTTGAAAAGCCTGGGAGAGCTAAGGCCCCCCTGCCTCACGCCGCACTCCAACCTGTACGCACCCGACATGGCACCTGCCCATCTAACATAGTTGGACTGATTGCTGTACCAGTACTTCAGTACAGCAATCAATCCCCCAGGAAGGTTAGTGTCACGGGAGAGCTTCCTCCAGAGGCAGTCATAAGAAACCAGGTCGAATGCCTTGGAGAGGTCCAGAAAACACGCATAAACAGGTGTTTTCCTTGCTGTATAATATTGGACAGTATGCTTGAGACAGAGGATCGCTGCTTCAGTCGACAAATGTGGCCTAAACCCAAATTGGGCGTCATGTAGGGTGATATATTTATCCAGCTGCCTGTCAATCAAACCGTCCAACACCTTCGCAACAATGGTCGCCAAAGAGATAGGCCTGTAGTTTTTCTTATCACTCGTATCTCCAGTCTTGTTCTTTATTATAGGAATGACAATCGTTTTCATAAGGTCCTCTGGAAGATACGAGTGACTCATACACAAATTAAACAAGAGAGCTAAGACACGTGGTAAATGCTTACCTGCATATCGTAAGTGTTCTACGCTTAAGCCGTCATGTCCAGGAGACTTACCCCGCTTCAGGTCCCTCAAGACAGACCTAACCTCCCCAGCGGTGAACATGATAAATTATGTATCTCTTTGTATTTTTCTGTGTGTACATAAATTGTAAAATAAATAAATAAATACATTTATGAAGTTTTGAAGGAGAGAATAGAATTAATTTACAGTAAGATTCTGTCATACAATTTTCAACGTGAAACTGATAAAAATATTTTAAACATGGAGAAGTTCGATTTAAAAACAACAACTTCTTTGATACCAGAAATGGATGGTACAGAAAGTACCACTGAAAAAATCATAGACGCTGTAGAATTAAATAACAGCTGTCTCAAGGACCCTGAACAAACAAAACTGTTAATTTCTTTTGTTCTAAAAACAAGATTAACTAAAACAGCTAAGTTAAAATTAAAATGCGAATATGACAACATTACGAGCCTCATACATGATATAAAAACTTATTTACTAACGTAAAAGTCCGCCAATTCAATACTCAGTCAAATAAATCATTTGTGTCAAAATAATATGTCCATCACTGAATATGGAAACAAGTTATCAGAATTGTTTATAGACCTCACTGTTGCGCAAGCTGACGGTAACGAAAAGGCATGTGAGATACTGAGACCTATAAATGAGAAACTCGCAATAAAAAGATTTTCAGATGGATTAAGATATAAACGCTTAAGCACTATCATTTCAGCACGGAACTACTCAGAGCTAAAAGATGCGATGCGTGCAGCTGAGGACGAGGAGCTGGGACAGCCCACAACTTCTAATGGTATTTTCAGCGCGAGGGGTAAGCCAAATAACCGGTTTAATAATAATTTTAATAGAGGAGGTCGAAATAATTATTATAATCATGGTTCTCGTTACCGCGGAAATTATAGTACAGGTCAAAGATATAATTATAATAATTATCAGAAAAGATTTACTGGTAACCCCGTGGTGGATATACACGCGGAAGAGGTAATCATTTTTCAAACTTTGGAAATAACTATAATCCTTCTAAATATTACTGTGGTAGAGGTACTTACTCGGTATAGAAATAATCAACGACAAATGTTTCCAGCCCAAGTGAACGGGGAAGAAATAGAAAACGGAAAAACAGAGAACGAAAATCAGTTTTTTCGTTCCTAAATTATATAATATTTTAACGTGCAACAAAAATCATAGGTACGTTCATTTTAACGTTAACAATGCCAGGTGTTCATGGTTACTTGACACCGGCGCGTCCATATCCGTTGTTTCTAAGAAGGTGTTATCGGAACACACTCCTTTGCATGAAGATAGAATTATAATAAATGGTTTCGGTGGCAAAACCTATTCGCTAGGTTATGTTAATCTTACATTGTGCACTCAAAATGGTAGTTTTAAACACAAATTTTATTTGTTCAATAATTTACCGTTCAAGTCGGATGGAATACTTGGATTAGGCGGCCCGGACTACAGGTGGGCGATCCCGTGCTCATCGCAGACGGCCAGCTGCCTCGCAACACGTGGCCGCGAGGCCGATTAATCGCCGTATTCCCCGGGGCCGACGGAGAAGTCCGGACCGCTGAGGTGCGCACTGCCGGCGGCACCTTGAAGCGTCCGGTGAAGAAACTCGTCCCATTACCGAAGTAATAGCAGAGCGCCGAGCGTCGCGGCGACGAGCGTCGAGACGGCGAGCGTCGCGGCGGCGAGCGTCGCAGCATAGCTACGAGCGTCGCGGCTACAGTCGTCGCTCACCGGAGAAAATGCAGCGCCGCGCCGACATCGCTACGAGTCATCACTGCACTGCACGGCGGGAGAAATGTTCGCGACGAAGCGTCACCAAAAATAGTGATATAGTTTTTTATTTATTCTCAACTTAACGTAGAATCATAGTCAGCGACGAGACCCTATCTGGCGCACATAGGCGCAAGTAGCGAGGGACCGTCGTAGTTCACGTCAGTGCGATCGCGAATCAGACGGGATTTCTAAGTTAGGAAATCAAAGAGATTTTGTTAATATAGTTTTTATTTACTTGATTTAACTTAAATTCAAACGCTAAAGTGTTTTTATAGCCTGTGATAGTGTAATAGTGAAGTTACATAAGGAAAACTGTAAGTACAACCTCTATAAACTTCAATTAAGCGGGCTATATAGCCGTTTTCATAGTTTTGTTGGTGCGCCCAGGTACCCTAGATCAAGACCTAGACCTGGGCGTAATGTTAGACCTGTAGTTTATCTGCAAAACCCACTTAATTGGGTTTATAGAGGTTGAAACTGTATTTTTGTTAATATGTTTTATCGTTTTAGGTTTTCAGGGCGCGTCACGCCCTGAAATATATAGTGCCGATATTTAAATTATCGTATTGTTCTAGGTCAGAGACCAGCTTGAGATACCTGTAAAGACCATTGAAATAGCTTCAGTAGTTTTCGAGTAATTTAGCTTGCAAAATATTCTTTAATTAAAATAATCGAATTTTTAGTGTTTACACAGTAATATCTTTTCAGTAAATAACCTTACAGGAATTTCAGGTATCTCAATAGTTGCGCGGTCTAATGACGATTCTGACAATGTGTCACATGTTGTATTTCATGAAATATTTAAGCTAGTTATAAGCGATTTTGTGATTTTTTTAAAATAAAACTTAGATGAAAATAAAGTTGAAAACAGGAGACGATTTGCGGTCCTCAGTAAGGTAAAGTTTCGAGGTACCTAAGCGCGCAAGCCAAAATAGCAAATCGTAGCCATCGGCATGGTACCATCTGTTTCCAAAAGAGTGCGCCAGTCGTCTCCTGAAATCCGCTGAAGACTTATCAAGATGCTGTTTCATTGAAAATAATCCTTCAGAACCTCACAAGAACATAGCTGCTGGTCATCGGTTGCAGATAGCCGAGCCTATAGGTGCAGGACGTCAGCGCCGTATGGACTAGGAGGCCTAATCACATACATAGGTACCTGGATAGGCTTACACACTCTTTTCACCTCACCGTGTCCATCGATCACGCCCGTCCGGCACACATGGCGTGGTGCACCCAACTGACGCCATCGTTCTTCGTAGTCCCTCAATTGTCCTCCTTTGAAGTTGTTACGGACGCCGAGCATAGTGTGAATTAAAAGACTATGAAAGTTGTGCAGGATAGCTGCTTGCTGTTAGGTTAGCGTGGTAATATCATAGTCTTTAGGCATGTGGTATTTTCAGTTTGTGGATAATTAGCATTCAGCTTTAAGTCTAACAGATGCTAGAGATTCCCACGGCGCCCGAAATGTTTTGTTTTGCTTATCGCCGGGCGTTTTCGCAGTAAAATGCATTGTTTTATATTCTAAAATGTTTACTAGCGGCACTGTTAAAGGAACTCATTATTGTCGAGACCTTTTGTTGAATAGGTAACAGTTCTGCGTAAATTGTAATCCGCACAAAATATCTTTCTTAGTTTTAGGAAACGAATTATTTGTTGTCGGTGTCTATTGATATGCATTTCTTTAGCCATTTGTAATAATTCTAAGAAAGTTTGTTTTTATGTGTTTACAATAGTTTTAAATAGCGTAGCCAGTACTTTGTTAGACCGCCCAAAGCGTGGGAAATAGTAGGGATAGAACTAACGCCACTGGGGCATATAAAAAGCCTTACTTGTAAAACCAAAGACAGTCAGTCGGCCTACAGCTCTACAAGAAGAATAAACTAGAAGACAGCAGCAAGAAGTCTTTTATTACTCCAACCTAATACAGTCCACCACAGTCTGGTCCATCGAGCAGCGGATAATTCTGAAGAACGAAGAACCAGCGCCAACCAAGCGGCAGAAAAACGAAGAAATCTGCGGCAAGAGCAAGAATCTACGAGGCCGACTGCATCGACCGACCGATCGAACGACCGGTCCCGAAGAATCGACGTACCTACGACGCGCCGCCATACCGACCCGACGTACCCGATCGTCGCTGGGTCGAAGAGGGGCTGCATTGAAGAGGGGCTACGTTGAAGAGGGGCAACGTTGAAGAGGGGCCGCGTTGAAGAGGGCCACGTTGAAGAGGGGCCGCGTTGAAGAGGGTCCACGTTGAAGAGGGGCCACGTTGAAGAGGGGCCGCGATAGAAGAGGGCCGCGTGAAGAAAACGAGGGCCGGGTTAAGAAAGAAGAGGGACGCGTAAAGAAAACGAGGGCCGGGTCAAGAAAGAAGAGGGCCGAGTCGAAAAAACTTCAAGATGGTGGTCACCAGAAGCCAAGGGGAATTAGCGGAAATCGAGGAGCAGCAGCGTCGCATCCAAGAACAGGAGGCGCGCCGCAGAGAAGCTGAACGAATAGAGCAAGAACGATTGGGAAGAATCTCACTGGACCCGCCGGCATCATCATTTTGGAAATCAGCGGACGCCAGTACAGCGGGACCATCCGGACTTCGGGCTACTGCGGAGCAACGAAAGCCATCACCGACTAGATCCGTCAGGTCAACAACCAGCGTGACAACACGACTACGGATGGCGGAACTGGAGGCAGCAGAGAAGCTAGCGACGATCCGAAGAAAGGAGTTGGAGTTGGAGGCCGACCTAGTCAAAAAGAGACTAGCAGCCGAAGTATCCGCGATCAACGATGAATACAGCGTGCACGAAGAAGCCACTCCTCCCCGTGGAGAACCACATCAGAAAGTGGACAACTGGTTGAGGACGAACCCCCTCAACTCTCGGGAAGAAGAAGGAACCAGGGAAGCCAGGGAAGAGCCAAAGCAAATACGCTTCGAAGCACCGCGAGGAAGATCGCCAACTCCAACAAGGAAGAACAGCATCGAGCACTTGGCCGCCACATTGGAGAAGATAGCCAGACCCAGGCCTCGACACACTGACCTGCCGACCTTCTCCGGAGCAGCCAACGAATGGTTGCCATTCAAAGCAGCAGTTCGAGATACGACCGAGATGTACCAAGTGTCAGCAGCGGAAAACATCCAGAGGCTAAGGAGCTGCCTCAAAGGGGAAGCAAGAGACGCCGTGGCCGCCCTTCTGCATACAGCTACAGATCCGGACGTCATCATGAAGACCCTCGAGCAATGCTTTGGAAGACCTGAAGTCATCATCGACCGAGCACTAGAAGACCTCAAGAAACTTCCGAAACCTGGATCATCAGCAGCCGAACTCAACAGCTTCGCCATCAAGTTGCAGAACATCATCTGCGTGCTGAAGACAATCGACCGAAGAGGCTACCTGTTCAACCCCCTGATGACGCGAGAAGTATTGGACAAGCTCAGCCCGCATCTTCGATCCCGCTGGTGCGACTACGCCTACGACCACGAAGGAATGACTGACCCGGAGATCGTCATTTTATCCCGTTTCCTGATGAGAGAAGCGGACAGAGCACTGCGGTATACATACACCCCGTCTACGAGCAGCACAAACCAGAAGAAGGATACTCGACCCATCGTGACACTCAAGAAGAAAGCGAGCGTCTTCACTACGATCGAGAGCGCAGAAGAAAAGGTCAAGTGCCCCAAATGCGAGCAAGCTCATGTCCTGACACAGTGCCCGAAGTACAAGGCACTTACTGTGGACGAGCGATGGAGCTTGGTAAAGGAGAAGAAGATATGTTTCAAATGCGCCCAGAAGCAACACAGGCGCACACACTGCAAAGCAAAGGCGTGCGGCGTGGACGAGTGTCGCCGCCCGCATCATGCGACTCTTCATCAAGTACGAGAAGCAAAGACTGAAGAAAAGAAGACAGATGCACCCAAGGAGGAAGCGGTCCTGTCCCTAGCAACCCGACCAGCTGCCGGACCAAGAGCAGTCTTGCTGAAGATGTGCCCTGTCGTCATAGCCGGACCACGGGGGGAGGTGAAGACGTATGCTCTACTGGATGAAGGAGCTACAATCACCCTCATCGATGAAGAACTAGCAGCGAGCATCGGAGCTGAGGGACCAGCGCAACCTCTCCACCTGAACGGGGTCAACATGTCACAGCAAGAGATGAAGAGTCAACTGGTGGATATTCAAGTCAGAGGATTGAAGAGCGACGAGAACTACAAGGTCAGAGCGAGGACTATGAAGAATCTCCGCCTCCATCGTCAATCCGTTCCTGACACCCTACTGGACTACGAGCATCTGAGGGACCTGACACCAGAAGAGGTGTGCTACGATGTGGCCCGTCCTGGAATCCTGATGGGGACAGACCACTGGGAATGCATCGTGTCCCGCGAGCTACGAGTCGGCGGCCCTGATCAACCGGCCGCATCAAGAACACAACTAGGATGGGTGGTGCACGGAACCGCGCCACACAAGACCATCTATCAAGAGCGAAACGTGCTGCACGTCTTCGAGCCTGAACGAACGCCGAGGACAAGCGAGCAAGAACTCCACGACTTAGTCGAAGCCCACTTCAAGATCGACGCACTCGGCATCCAGGGGAAGCCGCGAGTCAAGGAAACCGATCAGCGAGCTATCGACATCGTCAGGAAAACGACCAAGAAGATCGACACCGGGTACGAAGTTGGACTGCCGTGGCGACGAGATGACGTCATCATGCCACCAAGCTACGGGCAGGCGCTCCGCCGACTAAAGAAGATAGAACAAAAGATGGACGCCGATCCTGAGTTCGCAGCTGAATACACGAAGCAGATCAACAACCTCTTGGATAAGGGGTACGCAACGCCGTGCGATGGATCGGAAGAAGCGAGCGCCATCTGCTGGTACCTGCCACACTTCGCCGTGCAGAACCCGAACAAACCCGGCAAGCATAGGCTGGTATTCGACGCAGCGGCTAAAAGCAACGGCGTGTGCCTGAACGACGAGCTGCTGGAGGGGCCCGATCTACTATTATCACTGCCAGGGATCTTATTCAGATTCCGAGAGAAGACAGTGGCGATCACAGCGGACGTGCAAGAAATGTTCCTGAGGATCCGAATAAGACAGCAAGATCAACCAGCGCAGCAGTTCCTGTGGCGAGGCGACGAACGAGTAGAGCCTCCAAAGAAGTACAAGATGGCCAGCATGATCTTCGGCGCAGCGAGCTCCCCGTACATGGCCCACTATGTCCGCAACCATAACGCGGATGTACACGGGCAGGAGTATCCACGAGCGCTGGAAGCCATCAAGAAGAGTCACTACATGGACGACCTGGTAGCCAGCTACGAAGACACGAAGGAAGCTTGGAAGGCGTTCGAAGAAACGAGAGCAGTACACGCGCATGCGGGATTCACGCTACGAGGATGGAGCTCCAGCGACAAGTCGGTACTACGCGACGTGCCACCAGAACTGCACGCCACCGCTCCCACAACACTGGGGGGAGATCAGCCCGAGAGCAAGATCTTGGGACTATTCTGGAACGCAGAACGAGATGAGCTGGGATTCAACACGTCGATGAGCCGAGTTCCAGCTGAAGTAAGGACAAGAACTCGCGCGCCGACCAAACGTGAAGCCCTCAGCGCCGTGATGTCCATCTACGACCCACTAGGACTGCTGAGCCACTACACCATACGATCGAAGATCATACTGCAGAACTTGTGGCGCCTCCAGACGACGTGGGATGAGCAGATTCCGGAAGAAGAGAACGAACTCTTTGCATCATGGCTCGCGCGTCTTCCCGAGCTCGCCCAGCTTCGACTACCAAGATGCTACGTGACACAGAAGTACGAGCGCATCGACTTACACATCCTGTGCGACGCCAGTGAGCAAGCCTACGCGACCGTGGCCTACTGGAGAGTGAAGAATGTCGACGGGAGCCTGAACGTCGTGTTGGTCGCCGCCAAAGCTAAGGTGGCGCCTCGACGAGCGCAGACCATACCACGCCTGGAACTGCAAGCTGCGGTCATCGGAGCAAGACTCGCCGACACTGTGAAGAAGGAGCATCGAATCAACATCAGCCAGACGACCTACTGGACCGACTCATCCACCGTGGTACATTGGATTCACCACGACATGCGACGCTACACGCCATTCGTCGCGCACCGACTAGGGGAAATCGCCGAGCTAACCCAGAAAGAAGAGTGGCGTTGGCTACCCACCGCAAGCAACGTAGCCGACGACGCCACGCGACTCGTCGACACACCCATCAGTGCAACGGATCGCTGGTTCCAGGGGCCCGACTTCCTGTTCCTACCAGAGGAGCAATGGCCTAGAACAACGACGTCCGAGCAAGAGGACGAAGAGGTCCTCCACATCAGCGAGAAGACAGAACGAGACAGCTGGCTACCGAACCCCGCCCGTTTCTCGAAGTATGAAGTCTTGGTGAGGGCCACCGCTCGAGCAATCGCCTTCACCGACATCTGCCGTCGACGAGCAACAGCGATGGAACATCGCCACATCCAGCGCGCCGAGGCCGAGCTGATACGACAGGCGCAAGAAGACAGTTTCGGCGAGGAACTGAAGAGGATCCGGTCTGCACGCCCGCTGACAAAAGCGAGCCGGCTGTACCGGCTGGATCCAGTATTGGAAGACGATGTCCTGAAGGTGCGGGGCCGGATCGAGGCCTCTTCCGCGCCGACCGAGACGAAGCGGCCAATCATACTGGATGGCCGTCATCAGCTGACCAAGCTCCTTGTACTCCGGGAGCACTGCGCTGCGGGTCACGCCAACAGAGAGCGCGTGACGAACGACCTGCGACAGCGGTACTGGGTCATCCACTTACGGCCCACAGTACGCGCTGTCGAGAAGAACTGCGCCTTCTGCAAGAGACGGCGAGAAACGCCGCAAACGCCAGCTACGGGAGACCTGCCACACGCCCGCCTTGACCCCTTCCACCGCCCGTTCACTAATTGCGGGGTGGACTACTTCGGACCAATGATGGTCAAGGTCGGGCGACGCCGAGAAAAGAGGTGGGGCGCACTCTTCACGTGCCTCACCTCCCGCGCCGTGCACATCGAGCTCGTCGCATCACTCTCCACTGACTCAGCAATCATGGCGCTGAGACGTATGGCCGCACGCAGAGGGTGGCCCCGAGTGATGTACTCCGACAACGCAACCAACTTCCGCGGAGCTGACCAAGAGCTACGCAACGCCTACGCCGAGTGGATGCCTGCCCTGCGAGACGAGGGGCTACTGCATCGAATGGAGTGGCGCTTTATACCTCCTGGCGCGCCCAACCAAGGTGGCGCGTGGGAGCGAATGGTGCGCTCCGTGAAGACTGCTCTCAGCATCACTCTGCGAGAGAAGGCGCCAGCAGAAGAAGTCTTGAGAACTCTACTCACCGAAGCCGAGTTCTCCATCAACGCAAGACCACTGACCCACGTTAGCGTGAACCCCAGCGATCCAGAGGCCCTTACACCCAACCACTTCCTGTTGGGGTCATCGGAAGGGCTGCCAACGACGGGACCCTGCGACGAGGCTGACAGAAGAACATGGCGAGTTAGTCAAGCACTCGCTGACCACTTCTGGCGACGCTGGCTGCGCGAGTACCTACCCACTCTGGTACCTCGCGGCGAGCCGCAGAACGATGTGCGTCCAATGCAAGCTGGCGACGTGGTCCTCGTGGTCGACAACACGCTGCCCCGGAACACCTGGCCGATGGAAGTCGTCGAGCGCACGCATCGTGGACCGGACGGCGGCATCAGGGTCGTCGAGGTGCGCACCAGAGCCGGCGTCTTTCGACGCCCCGTGAGCAAGCTCGTCGTCGTATTGAAGATCGAGGAGGCTACGCGAGCTGCGCCGGGGGGAGAGCTGTTACGGACGCCGAGCATAGTGTGAATTAAAAGACTATGAAAGTTGTGCAGGATAGCTGCTTGCTGTTAGGTTAGCGTGGTAATATCATAGTCTTTAGGCATGTGGTATTTTCAGTTTGTGGATAATTAGCATTCAGCTTTAAGTCTAACAGATGCTAGAGATTCCCACGGCGCCCGAAATGTTTTGTTTTGCTTATCGCCGGGCGTTTTCGCAGTAAAATGCATTGTTTTATATTCTAAAATGTTTACTAGCGGCACTGTTAAAGGAACTCATTATTGTCGAGACCTTTTGTTGAATAGGTAACAGTTCTGCGTAAATTGTAATCCGCACAAAATATCTTTCTTAGTTTTAGGAAACGAATTATTTGTTGTCGGTGTCTATTGATATGCATTTCTTTAGCCATTTGTAATAATTCTAAGAAAGTTTGTTTTTATGTGTTTACAATAGTTTTAAATAGCGTAGCCAGTACTTTGTTAGACCGCCCAAAGCGTGGGAAATAGTAGGGATAGAACTAACGCCACTGGGGCATATAAAAAGCCTTACTTGTAAAACCAAAGACAGTCAGTCGGCCTACAGCTCTACAAGAAGAATAAACTAGAAGACAGCAGCAAGAAGTCTTTTATTACTCCAACCTAATACAGTCCACCACAGAAGTGTACGTCAATATTTACGACGTTAAAAAAATTAACTATTAATTTAATAATTAATTATTATTATTAAGTTAATTATTGAGAGAGGAGCTCGTGGCTACGTAATAACAGCCGCACGGGTCGATCTGTCAGGTTAAGCTACGCTTGCCGGGGTTGGTCAGTGGATGGGTGACCATCTTTACATACCGAGATTCCTCCGTGCCTCGGAAAGCACGTTAAGCCGTTGGTCCCGGCTGTTATTCGAGGATCTTTGACAGTCGTTACGGGTCGTCAGAAGCCCGAAAGTCTGACAACCAGTCTTACCAAGGGGTATCGTATTACCCAGTAACTGGGTTGTGGAGGTCAGATAGGCAGTCGCTCCATGTAAAATACTGGTATTCAGCTGCATCCGGTTAGACTGGAAGCCGACCCCAACATAGTTGGGAAAAGGCTAGGCAGATGATGAGGCAGATGATGATATTAAGTTAATTATTAATTAATTAAAATAAATTTACGACGTTGTTGACGATGGTCTTTTTTGTCGTTTCTTTTCTTTGAATGTCCATGGAGGCCACGTTGTTTTCGCTTATAGGTAGACGTATGAGTGAATCCAGTCTGTCCCGCTTGTTTGGGTTTCGGCGTGCGGGGTGCTCCTGAATCTCTATTATATTTGGATTGATGAAAAGTTTTTTCAATCTTTTGTTTCTCAGGAAACCTACCGAACCGGGAAGGAAAAATGCGAGACACACCGCCATTACCCCTTATAAAATTTGATAACTTTTCCTCCTGGAATAGATGTGTAGGCGACGGTGGTATCTGTTGTAATATAGAGGACAACGCATAGTTTTTTGCCTTAAAGGGCCTACGCCTCATCTCGATTGTTTCTGCGCGATGCGCACAAACATACTGGAGAAGGTCATCCGATGTTGCCTTAAAATCCGACCCCTCAGACAGTAGCTTCTTTAAGTGTTCGGCCGCTGCAGGAAACTTACTTGCAAGTTTTTTAAGCTCTTCTGCTAGTGCCTTTTTCTGGCAGAGAAGTCCATGAGCTATTGTTCCTAAGACACCATCTTGCTTGCTCAAAAATCCTGAATTCTGTATCCCAATATCAGCTAACTCAGCATTAACTTTTAGTGAACTAAATACTGGTGCTGCATGTAACCTCTTTACTACCTCTTTGTACCTTATCCGGTTCCAAGATTCGGAACCAAGTCTCTGACAGGCAATGCCTTCTGCCCTTATATGCTCGGACGGAGCTGGTATTGCTGGTTTTGCCTCTTTCACATCAGGAAGGAACTCCAACTCGGGAATGTCTCCTCCTTCGCGAATGTCCAAGTCAGCACTCACTGAAGGTGCCAGCCAGGTATCAGGGGAACTTGAGCGTGTAGCCGGGGGATAATTCTCTTCGTCTGACGAAGTTTCTTCTTCCGTAGAACTGTTTTTTTTCCTGATTCCGTTTATTCGCTTCCAGTGCACTGATCTTTTCCATTATGGTAGAGAACATATGGCCCATGCGTTGTTCTATACTGTCCAACCGAGACCGCTTCGGTTTTGCGGCCCATGCGTCGCAAGACTCGAGGTTTGAGGAAGTATGCCTCCTTCGAGAAGTTCCAGGTTCAGTCTCCGCCTCCAAAGAAAGTGCCCTGTCCGCTTCTTTTCTGGACATGGGTCGCGCAGGTCGAACGGCCTCATTAAAAATTTCTGTTGCTGCAGCCGATCCTCTTATCTTATTGCAAATTGCTGGAGGACCAGTTATTAAGGCCCTTGTAAACGCCCAATCTAACATCTTAAGTTTTAAGTCACGGAACCCTTTTTCTGAAAGGTGTGTCGCTTCCGGTATAAATGCTTTGGCCAACTGATCAGTGGGTAAGGCAAACCTTAGTTTATTAAGAACTTGAGGGTCGACATGTTCCCCAAAAATATCTTCCTTAGATCGTTGAGTCACCTTCCAAGTCGTCCAACCTTCGGGCAAGCATTCTTGAGCTAGTAGTTTGACTCTCTCTAAGATTAAATTGTCTGAATCTGTTTCTCCAGTTTCTTCAAATAGCTCTCCCAAGGAAATCATCGCCGCGGCTTGAACCATCTGAAGCAATAACATAATCTTGTCATCATCTTTTTGCAATGACTATTATTTCGTTACAATTTTTAAGCGTGGTACGACTAGCGAGCCGACTGCTGCGACTGGCGAGCCGAGCAGATTGGCTGCGGCTGACGAGCCGGCGGCTGCGGCTGGCGAGCCGACGGCTGCGGCTGGCGAGCCGACGGCTGCGGTCAGCGAGCCGATCGGCTGCGGCTGACGAGCTGACGGCTGCGCCTAACGAGCCGACGGCTGCGGCTGGTGAGCCGTCCGGCTGCGGTCAGCGAGCCGATCGGCTGCGGCTGACGAGTTGACGGCTGCGGCTAACGAGCCGACGGCTGCGGTCAGCGAGCCGATCGGCTGCGGCTGACGAGCTGACGGCTGCGGCTAACGGGCCGACGGCTGCGGTCAGCGAGCCGATCGGCTGCGGCTGACGAGCTGACGGCTGCGGCTAACGAGCCGACGGCTGCGGCTGGTGAGCCGTCCGGCTGCGGTCAGCGAGCCGATCAGCTGCCACTGTCGAGCCATCCGGCTGGACAAATATGCCGATAATATAAAACTAGTGATATATATACTAGTGAGCCGATTGGCCGCGCCTAGTAACAAACGATGCATAACAACAATTTGCATTAAGTCCCTGTTGTATAGGAAGCCTACAAAGGTGTCAATGCAAAGACGGTATGATTCACACTGTTGTATTCGACGCTTGCGCGTAATATGTGTCATAGCCACATCTACTTATAGCTATGTGAGTAGGTACATACATAACATTTTTCCCCCTTCTCAAAGCAAGAAGAAGTTTAACAAAATGGTAAACATACATAATAAAATTAAAAGTTAATAATAGTACTTCTTGTAGTCTATGATAGGTCTATTCCTACGGACACGGCCAGGCAATGGCGTATGGTAGTGATCATCATCAACTGGTACTGGCTGAGGGGTACTGAATTCTGGGCTCTCCGCTGCAGGGACGCTTGACGGCGTCCCAGGTGTTCCAGGCATACCTGGCGACATTGGCGATTTCTCTGGTGTCTTGTCAGTACTGGTATCATCATGACTTAATGGTACACTGGTGGGTGTGACTTGGGTCGTGGTTGTTGATTTTTCGAGTGCCGGTAACACTTTACTCGTACTGCTGCTCTCAGGGTTTGTCTCTTCTTGAGGTAAAGTTACATCCCACACGTCTGTTGTTACGTCGCTAGTGTCATCATTGCCTTTATAAGAATGAAGCTGGTTTTTATGTCTCACTATGTTTTTGTTACTTCCATGCAATTTTAATTTGTACATTACTTTTCCAAATTTACGTACAATGGTTCCTTTTGTCCAGCTATATTTTTTGTTGTTTAAAAATTGTTTGTACCATACTGTATCACCAATCACAAAATCTTTGTGTGGTTTGCCGCCATAATTATTAACCTGTGAGCACTGTTTCCGTTCGATTAAAGCCGATAATTCCGATGACAAGGAAGGATTAGTAACTGGTTTTGTTATTAAATCGAAACGTGAACGTAATTTGCGGCCGAACACTAATTGAGCTGGAGTAGTCTCGGTAGTGCTGTTAACAGAGTTGCGGTAATCAAACAGGTATTTCAACAGGCGATTTTGAAAATCCTCCTTTCCACTATGCACTAAAATGGAGTTTATACCTTTTTTAATTATTTTTACAAATGATTCTGCTTGACCATTGCTCATTGCATGGTATACTGGCGAAAATAAATGAGATATTCCATTCAACTTACAAAAATGTTCAAAATCTTGAGATGCAAATGAAGTTCCGTTATCAGTCACTATTGTGTTGGGTATACCAAACCTTGACATAAAATCACAAAGCTTAGTTATTACAGCTTTAGTTGTTATATTGTTATTCATCACATAGCACTCAACCCATTTAGAATATGCATCCACTATTACCAAGAACATTTTATTGCACATTGGGCCTAAGAAATCCATGTGAATTCTATGGAATGCATTCGGCGGGTGCGGCCAAGGTGCGAGCGGCGCGCGTGGCGGAGAGGGCCGTAACTGTGCACAAACTTCACAAGCACTAGCCATTTTTTCCAAAGCTTCATCAATGCCCGGAAACCAAAATCGAGCCCTAGACTCGGCTTTCATTTTAACTATTCCGAAATGTGAACTGTGGACCTCGTTTAATATTTTACTTCGCAATATTTTAGGTATTATTACTTTATGGCCTCGCATTAGAATTCCATTTTCTAATGATATTTGCATACGACATAAAAAATATGGTTTGAGTAAATCATCTGTTATTTTGCGGGGCCAACCATTTTGAACAAAGTTGCTTACCATCTTTAGAACCGAATCCTTTTCAGTTTCAATCTCTAATTCCCGTGCAGTAATAGGTAAACAACCAGCGATAGCAAAATTCACATACGCGGCCTTCTCCCTCACACCTAGCGCACACACCTGCCGCTGCTGTGACTCATTAACACAGCTATCTCGCGGTATTGCACGTGATAAGTAATCCGCTGTGTTTTGTACACTGCTAATAAACTCAATTTCATAATTATAAGCACTTAAAAATATTGCATATCGTTGCAAACGGTTTGCCGATACTTCAGGTATACCGTGGCTTTGCTTAAAAATAATCGTTAATGGCTTATGGTCTGTACGTAGGGTAAATGGTTTAGGTCTACCATAAAGAAATTGATGATATTTTCTTACACCAAAAATTATCGCCGTAGCCTCCTTTTGTATTTGCGAATATTTCTTTTCCGCTGCAGTTAGTGAGCGCGACGCGTAGGAAACCGGTTGTTCTATGCCATTACTACCTATTTGTGATAATATTGCACCCAAACCGACTGGGGACGCATCTACAGTTAAAAAAATTTGAGCATTGTTATCAAAGTGTGCGAGGACCTTATCAGAAGACAAAATCTTTTTAATGCTGCTGAAAGCTGAACTCTGCTCGGATCCCCAGTGCCATTTGTTGCCTTTTTTTAATAATTCATGTAATGGACTCAATATTGATGACGCATTCGGAGTAAAATTTCTGTAGTAATTAATCAAACCCAAAAATGATTGTAACTCGCTTACATTTTTAGGTACAGCTGCTTGCAAAATAGCATCTACCTTCAGTGGATTCTTTCTAACACCCTCTTTATCTATAATATAACCTAGATACGATATTTCTTTTTGAAAGAACATGCATTTGTCCTTTTTTAATGTAAAACCGGCTTCTTGTAACCGTCTTAACACTTCGTTCAACCGATTCATGTGCTCAAATCTATTAGAACCGGTAATGCAAATGTCATCTTGAAATACTAGTACCCCCTCCATATTACCCATTATGGTTTCAATAACCCTTTGGAAAATTGAAGGGGCGCTTGCTAAACCAAAGATAAGGCGAGTGTGATTAAACAAACCTCGGGGAGTGTTTATGCAAGTGATGTTTTGCGAGTTTTCATGAATTTTCAGTTGATTGTAGGCCATTGATAAGTCTAGTTTACTGAATTCTTCCCCACCATGCAGTTTGGTAAACAGTTCTTGCGCAGTTGGGAAAGGATATTTTTCCACGTGTAACTGTTTATTTATTGTTACCGAGTAATCAGCACATATGCGTACACTACCATCACGCTTAAGAACAGGCACTATCGGTGACGCATACTCTGAATAAGAAACGGGTTTTAAAATACCGAGCGAGACCAATCTGTCCAATTCTTTGTTTACCTTCTCTCTTAAGGCAAAAGGTACTGGGCGAGACTTGAAAAACACTGGCTTTGCATCTGATTTAAGGGGTAACTTAATTTCAAATTTATTAAAACAACCTAATTCATCCGAAAATACATTTGGATACGCCTTAATTAGTTCTTGCAATAGATTATCTGCATCAGTCATATTATTACAATAACCGAGGGTGGATACAAGACGTAAATCAAATGCACGCATAAAATCACGACCGAGGAGGGGAGGGCCGCCATTACGAATAACATAAACAGGCAATCTGTTCGTACGACCTTGGTATGTAATGTTCAATGTCATACATCCTGTAATTAACATTCTAGTGCTAGTATATGTCAACAATTTTTTTGTGGGTGCCGATAACGGAACTTCAGAGAAATTACTTTTATATAAGTTTTCAGAAATAACAGAAACAGGGGAACCGCTGTCTATTTCACATTTTATACTTCGACCCTCCAGACTCACAGTGTCCGTCAATGGCACTTCATTGAAACAGTTAATATTTAAAAGTAACTCACCATCATCTCCCTCGTCATCGGCATTACCTTGCTCAATGCGGTTCACTTTTTTTTCCGTACACATTTTTCGCAGATGTCCTTTACGATTGCACAATTTACACGTATAGTTTTGAAAACGACACTCAGACGATTTGTGATTCTTGTAACCACACACCGTACATTTTTCACTACGCTGATCCTTTGATAACGCGGTCGTTGCTTTGGTGTCTGCGTTGCTACCTTGACTTATTTTGAAGACTGCGTCGTGGTTTCCATCGATGTTCCCTGTTGGTGCAAGCGCGGCACCTGCCCGCGCGCAGCGGACACTTTCAGCTAGGTCGACAGCTTTACTGAGTGTCAAGTCATTGATTTCTTTGGCAAAGAGTTTGTCTCGCTCATGCCCTGGTAACATACCCATGACGAACTTGTCTAGAAGATAATCCTCCATATTCTTGAACGCGCAGTAAGTAGCAAGGCCACGTAACCTTGCAGCCCACTGCGAGTGCGTCTCACCCGGTTGCTGCACAGCTGTGTAAAACTTATGCCTTTCTGCAAACCCGCAGCGCTTCGGCACGAAATGGTCATCCAAGATTTCCAAGATATCTTTATAGTTCTTTGTATTCAAATCTTCGGGCAAGGCGAGATTACACGCTAGTTGGTACGTGTTCTCGGTGAGTGCGCTCAACAAAACCGCTTTTCTCTTTACTCCGGCTTTATCATTATCCTCGTCAATGCTGTTGGCAATGAACCATTGCTGAAGCCGCCCCTTATAAAGCTTCCAGTCTTGATTGTGGTGATCAAAATTGGATATAGCTCCCAATATTGAATTTACACCGAACATTTTTTACTTTATTTATAACTGTGGGTACTCGTCGCCAATGTTGTATAGGAAGCCTACAAAGGTGTCAATGCAAAGACGGTATGATTCACACTGTTGTATTCGACGCTTGCGCGTAATATGTGTCATAGCCACATCTACTTATAGCTATGTGAGTAGGTACATACATAACAGTCCCAAAAGTTGTTATCATCACTGTATCAAATACAACACAAAAAAAAAATATTGATGTTTTTCCCCCGAAGGGATAAAAACATTTATTTTGGGTCTTGCCGAAGCTTGACCCTAACGAGATATCCTTTTTCTTACCACATAACATCGAACGTGCTATCTGCTCCCTTTCGGCGCGTAGTAGGGACATATAGCTGTCTCACTCCTGCCCACTACCGCGCACCGAACGACCGCGCGCCGGCTAGATCGCTAGCGACTTCAGTAACTTTAAGCCTAGGTCTTAAAAATAGGGTCAAGCTTCGGCAAGACCCAAAATAAATGTTTTTATCCCTTCGGGGGAAAAACATCAATATTTTGTGTCTGTGCCTTCGCTTGACCCTAACGAGAAGTGTTTGTATTCTGCCGGCGCCTTAGGCGTACTGTGACCTAGGTAATAGGTACGTCAAAAGAGTAAACGGATCAATAAAAACATTCTGTAAAATAACATAAAACCAGTTTTATTCTCACTAAATAATTAATATCAACACTAGAAACAAATCAGTCATATAGAAAGTATTACTAATAGGAACTGTAGACATCACATCTAGTTACCTTATTCAAACAAAATTATAAAATTACAAATATATCAGTAACAAGATAACAATCATATCACATCAAAATTAGAAGAGGGTAATATATCTTTGGGAGAATCAACAGTCGTTCGCTCTATAGGTTTACAATAAAACTTAAGAAAATTATGACTATTCTTCCAATTTCCTTTCTTTAAGATATCATCTAAAGGCATATCCAGACTAAAACGAGAAGAACCAACGGCTGAGCGAATGCTTCCAGGACTAGTATGTATCCCTATTTGCTTAAGAGCAGTTTTAACCCATCCTGCAATGACTGCTCTAGAAGCTGCACGCACTGGGCCTCTCGTAGAAATAAAAAGGGAGTCAAGACCCTGGACTGCCTTTCTTCTGCTATCAGAGACAGCCACAAATATCTTAAACCAATGCATTATATCTAAGCATTGGTCATCATTTTTGGATATCTTCCACCCTGACTGCCGATGAGAGCCTGAATCCGTTTTAGAACCGAACTTAGGCCAAAAATATAAATAAGAGTCAGTCTCTTGTACATGAGAATCGTTTAAAGATAATAAAGTGAGATCATGGATACGTCTACCAGATGCCAGTAGCAGCAGTATTGCAAAATGTCTAGACACTTGGAAGATACTATTAGTATCTGGTGAGTTTGATTTTAACCACTTAATCAGTTTAGAAACATCCCATATAGACGAAGTCTTCTCCTTGACATTAGAAATACTTATTGCTTTAAGCATATGTCTGACTACTGGGTTATTATTAATCACATCAGCTCGACTAGGGTCTGCAAAAGAGGTTACGACCGACTTATTTACTAGGACCGTACTATACGATAATTTCTTATGATTGAATAAATAACTTATAAACAAAGCCACTTGTTCTGGACTAGGAGTATTTATTGGCACTGAATATTTATTGGCCCATTCAATCCATCTCTTCCAACCCGCGGAATAAGTCTTTAGGGTGCCTGGTCTCCAAGATTTTTGAACCAAATCCAAATCCCCTGATTCCCAGCCTTGTGTTAGTTGTGACCACCCTGTATTTTCCAAGCCTGCAAACAAAGACGGTTGGCTTGCGGTGGTGGACACCCGGTTGCAATGTCTATAAGATGACGATTCAGGTCCTGAATGGGAAGAGGGGGTTCCAGAGCTCTCCGTCGTAGGTCGGGGTACCAAAATGCTTGAGGCCACTTCGGCGCGACGAGTATGTAAAGTCCTGTCGCCGAGTTGAGGTGATGTAGAACTCTTGGAACCAACGCTGGTGGGGGAAACACCCATGCTTTCTCGAAGTTCCACACCTGGCTGAACGCGTCTATAAATAGGGCTTCCTGATCCTCCGCGAATTGGCTGACATATGACGTTACTACTCTGGATTGCTTCGTTGCAAACAGGTCCACTGATGGAATGCCCCATATCAAGAAAATCTTCTGTGTGACCGCTTCTGTTAGATGCCAATCGGGAATTGTTTTCTGTCGCGATAAATGATCGGCTATGTTGTTGTATATTCCTGGAATGTATCTTATTAGGATTCGAATCTGATGCTGTTCCGCTAATAGAAGTATCTTTTCCACCATCGATAGTAGAATTCGAGATTTCGTTCCACCTTGATTTCTGACGTATGCAATAACAGTCCGATTGTCCGACTGAATTAAAATCGTTTTGTTTTTCAGAGATTGTTTGCATATTTTTATTGTTTCGCACACAGCATGCAATTCCTTTCGGTTTATGTGCCACGGTATCTGTTCCGCTGACCATGTTCTGGAAATTGTCTGGTTGAAAATATGCGCTCCCCAACCCTTGTTTGAAGCGTCTGTTGACAGGAAAACTTCGGCTGGCGGGATGAATATTTCTGACTGTTGGTGTAAATTGTCCATCCACCATTTCAGATCCTGAACAGCTTTTGCAGGAATTTGGAATTTGGTTTTCGAAGAGTTTTCTGGGAGACATTTGCTGGCAATTTGGATCCGACGACTTCGTAATCGGCCGAGAGGAACTACAAATCCGACAAAATTTAAGCTTCCAAGAATTGATTTCGCTTGGTGCCAATCCCATACTTTTGACTCTATAAGTACCAAGAGCTCTCTTTTTAGCGAAATTATCTTCTTTTGAGGAATATATTTTCGATTCAAGCTTGTATTCCAACCTATTCCAAGAAACTCTATGTTTTGAGTGGGCTGTAGAATGGACTTTTCGAAGTTTACCTTCCAGCCTAGATTTATTAGAAACTTCACCGCGAAATACGCCTCTTCCTTTAGCCTCTGAGCGTTTTGATTTACTAAGAGAAAATCGTCTAAATAAACGATTACTCTTATGTTTTCCTTTCGCAGTTGACTCGCTATCCAATTCGATATTCTGGCGAAAGCTATCGGGGCGGTGGACAGGCCGAACGGCAGGCAAGTCATACAGTAGAGCTTGTCTTGATAGTATAAAGTTAGATAACGCTGATGAGTTTCTTTCACTGGAACATGAAAGTATGCCTGGGACATGTCTAGTTTTATCATGAAGTCCTCTTTTTGTAGGAACTCCGGCACAGTAAAATGACTGGGAAGGTGAAATTTCTTTGGATTTAAGAAATTGTTTAAATTTCTGAGATCGAAAATCGGGCGATTGGAGCCATCGCTTTTCGGTACTAAAAACATTTTTGAGATGAGGCCAGACACCAACGTCTGTGGGGCTTCCTTTAAGATTCCTGAATTGATCATTTTTGATATTTCTGTGGACATCTGGTGGGTGGCTGGAGTTTGCATTCGGACACAAATATCTTTTGTAAATGGAATGTTTGGAGGTTTTCTTACAAACGGAATGGTGTAGCCTGTTATCATATTTATTATATATTTCGGGGCATAGGCTGTTTGCCATTCTCTGACAAAATGTTTGAGTTGGCCTGCTCTCCAATCTTGATAGTCAAAAATGCCGCCCTGTACGCGGTCGACGATCCTTATGAAATTTCTTTTTCAAATACTCCTTTGAAGATGAAGCTTTGCCTTCGGTTGAACGGTCCTGATTCGTTTTCTGTTCTCTTTTCTTCTTCAAAGGTTTCGATCTTTTGGGAGGTGGGGCCGACTTGTCATGAAAATTAGAATTGTATTTTCTTTTATATAGCTTCTTTTTAAAAGCTTCGAAGCTTGAAGAGGGCTGCTTAGAAAGTTCTTGAAGTTTTTCTTCATCAAATAATGAATTAATTGAAGGAGGAATTTTGTGGAGCGACGGAGATACATTCTCATTGACAGGTGCCAAAATCTTTCGCCTTTGCTCTATTGCCTCCGCTCTCTTGCCACAAGTATATTGAAGCAAGTGGTCTGATATTTGTCGAAATTCAGATGTACGATCTGCCAATGCTTCATTTAAGGCCGTAAGAGCCGCCGGACACTTTTCAATTATCTTGAGAACACCCTTTCTAAAGGCCTCTCCCTGCATCAATAATCCATGTGTAATGGTTCCATAAGAACCCTCGGTCTTCTCGAGATACTCCGTGAAAGAGTTGGAAGGGAATAAATGCTTCAGTTCAGGATTTAAAGATAAAGCTCCAAATACAGGCGAAGCATGCAACTTCTTCTGTGCGTCTAAGTAGCGAACTTTATTCCACGAAGGCAGACCTAAACGTTGGCAATTGATTCCCTGTGTTTTAATCTCAGGATCTGGTTCTGGAATAGAAGGCTCCTGTTCCTTAACCCTGGGTAAAAAATCGAGATCCCCGGTTAAGATCCCGGGCGCTTTTGGGGGACTCCAGGATATTTTCTCATTTTCTGAACTTTCCGATTCACTCCCCCCCTCTTCTTCTTGTTCAGAACTTGAAATCTCTTGTCTTTCATCCATTCTGTTAAGAATTTCTTGAAGAAGAGACCTAGTGGCCTTCGACTCCTGTTCCAAAGCGTCAAGACGACTGCAAGAACTCTTACGTCTACGCTCAGGTCTAATTATC
The DNA here is from genome assembly GCA_905163495.3 of Cosmia trapezina. Classification (NCBI taxonomy): domain Eukaryota; kingdom Metazoa; phylum Arthropoda; class Insecta; order Lepidoptera; family Noctuidae; genus Cosmia; species Cosmia trapezina. Next base: position 10,509,265 of record LR991047.1, read on the forward strand.
TCTTCCGGCTCTGAATCTGAGCCTTCTCCACCTAAAGCCATCGACGCTTCTTTCCTTGATAGGAGTTTGTCAGTTACACTTTTTGCCGACTCTCGAATAAGTTCACAGTGGAGAGCTGAACCTCTTATCTGCATCGCTACAGACGGAGGGCCTAAAATCAGCCCACGACAGAAGGCCCAGGACAGCATTTTCACCTTCATGTCTCGGTAAGGCCTCTCTTGCAAGCTTTTGGCATTAGGGTCAAAAGCTTTTGCAATATCTATCGCCGATAAACAATATCTCAATTTATTAAGTAAGGTTGGTTCCGGGTCCACTGTGATGCCCTCTCGAACTTTCCATTCTTCCCAGCCTTCAGGAAGAAAACTTGCAGCTGCTATCTTCAATCTGGCAAGGACTTCATCTTCTGAAGGTTCCTCATACAGCTCACGGAGCGTCTTGAATGCTGAAGACGTCGCCATCTGCACAAACAGGAACATCATTAGTTCAAAGTTAAACTAGAACGTGCATGATGTTCACAAGTTATATAGAAGGATAGTATACCGCCTCTATACAACGTGTAACGTTAAATGCGCAAAACCTCTTAAGGGGTCATTGTACTCATCATTATGAACAACTTTTGCTATGGGACCAAACATGAAATCGCGAAAAATAAATCAGCTGTTCAGTACATTTTGACGAATTATGCGAACATAAATGTACTGAACAGCTGATTTTTTTTTTGCAATTTCGGGTTTGGTTCCATAGTAAAAGTTGTTCATAATGATGAGTACAATGACCCCTTAAGAGGTTTTGCGCATTTAACGTTACACGTTGTATAAGGAATAGGCTCTCAAAACCACTAAGGGTCAATTCATTGACACAAGGATCGATCATCGATCATTAAGGCTCAATTGAAGGACCGTAAGGCTCATTTCTCGAACCGTAAGTCTCATTTATCGAACCTTAAAGGGTCGGAAAGTGAGCCGTCTAGGGTCAAAGATTGAGCCGTAAGGGTCAAAAGTTGAGCCGTCTAGGGTCAAAAGTTGATCCGTCTAGGGTCAAAAATTGAGCCGCCAGGGTCAAAAATTGAGCCACCAGGGTCAAAAGTCGAGCCGTCTAGGGTCGTTCACTGCGCCTTAACCGGTCGAAAATCGAGCCTACTGCAGTTCAAAACAGAACCCTCGACTTATAACATAAGCGTTAATTCTCAAAGATCAAGCAGACGTGCTATAATCTTTGAAAGATCCAAATCGTAACTGTAAGATTTCACAGTAACATTGTGACTGAGGTTAGGAACGCTCGAATCACAGGATCTGTCTATATATTATACCTATTTCTAAGAAAAATAACAGAAAACACAAAACTGGATTTACAATTATGCTTATTACAGAAATAAAATGAATTACATACCTGATAATCATTATCCATAGCACTGTAATCCAAAATTCACTTTTTGATATACGTTTACGTAAAAATACGCGGGAGCAAAGCGCACGCTCGTTGCGAATGGCAACAAAAGGCGTACTCACAGGGGTTTCAGTCGGAAGAAAACGTAATACAGTGTCACGTGACCACAAACTGATATTATTCAATAAATTAACTATAGATGGCATTGTCCTAAATAAATATCCAAAACATGGTATCACTAATTTAATATTTATTAAGGGCAACACTATATTGTAAATTTTAATACGTTCCATTTTAAGTAGCTTGATTACTGCCTTTCCCTGAACAATAATATGAAAATGTTACACCGATAATTTCTTCTTCTTTGTAATCCATACTTCTTCTAAGTAATACAATAATTTTAATCGTTTTTGAGTTGTCTATGTTATTTTTAAGCAAAAATTGCAGTTCAAAAAAGTTGATTGAGAGTTGAGATGATTTTTGAAACGAAACGTTTTGTTATGGCCGGCCGTCGGGGCCGGCCATAACTTTTAAACTTTTAAACGGTTCTCAAAACTCGAATATTCTTGTGTGCTCTCGCGTTTTTGTTTTGTTTTCCGCTGTGTTTTATTCTTAACGTTTTGGCTTTTGATTTTGGACTCCGACTCGAGTATTTCTGAAGATTTTGGCATTGTTTATTGGACTACGACGATTCAGTTATTTCTGTATGATTGTGGCATTGTGTACTGGACTCGGATTTACCTTGCGATACGGAAATAGTTTTAATATGGCTCACAAAATCTGTTGTGTTCCGGGCTGTGGAAAATCACGTATGTAACTTTTATGTATTATTGTTGTATTTTAATAACTTAGTACTATTTCAGAAAATTTACACGTGCGCAATTGTTTGAAACCGCAGTAGCGCAGTAAAAGATTTTGATATTATATTGCTGCGCTATTCCCAAGTAACATTATGGTATGTTTAAAAAAAACGTGGTCATTTTAACATGGCATATGTTACTCTAGAACAGAGCAACATTATAATGTCTAAATGTTTAGATACAAAGCGCGCTCAGATCTTAACTTATCGCGCACGTGTTAAAAACTATTTTATGGAAGTGCATCAATTTATCCATTTCGTCTAATTGTTTTTTGTGTTGTGATATTATAATATTTCATTAGAAATCCGTACCTACCAGTAATACAAAACATTCTACAAATAAATAATTATGATCTTTATTTTAGGTTCTGATAATGTGGCTCTTCATATGTTCCCTGACCCTGATAATGATGCAGATCGATTCAGAACTTGGTTGTATACCATTGGAGGAGATATTTTGCAACTAGACAACCAAAAAATAAAGAAATATCGTAAAGTGTGTGACCTCCACTTTGAAGAAATATATCGCACTCAGAGTAAGCGGCTTAGTGCTAATGCTGTTCCAACTCTTTGTATGCCAGGTCAGTTACTTATTAGTTTTACTTATTTTACCTATAGACTAAAAATGTTGCGCTATTGCTAGCAGTCCTACACATCTATACATATAATAAAAGTGTAACTGATTGCTGTCTGTACTTAAACATAAGATTATACTTAACATGTTGGCAGACAGTAACAACCAGAGGTGTCTAGGTTGCTAAAAGTCATACAACAGTACGCCTGTCGACGTCTGAGTTTTTACTTGCATAAAATCAGTACGCCAACTGATTTTCCATGCTATCATGAAGAACGGCATGTTGTAACTTGCGTATAAATAATCAGACTACAATGTTCCCACTGCTGGGACACAGGACTCCTCTCTTTCGAGAGGGAGTGGGCTTTAATCTACCACGCAGGCCCAGTGTGGGTTGGTAGATGTCTCATGTCTTTGATACACCTGTGAAAAGATCAATATAATGCAATGATTAATTGCATTAGATGTTAGTGTGACCAGGGCCTAACTCATACAGTTAATTAATATCATGCACCCTACCAAGTTTATTGTTCAATATCAAATTCAAATCGGTCTTCAAATACTTGTTTAGTTTTCTATGGAGAATGTTCTGTTTTAAAGGATAACACAATTTAATTAGGGTGTATCACATGTTGCAGGATTCTCTGTTAATAGACAGGCAATAAGAGCAATTGCTGATCAAAGCGACAATAATCCTAAAGTGCCTTCAACATCTACATCTGGTATCAAAGACATCCGTTGTGATCAAAATGTCAATATTATTCTAACTGAAGCAGAAATACAGCCGCCAATGACTTCTGCAGGTATGTGCAATATTATATCTACTTGTACCATTATTATACCAACACCTGATAAGAACAAAAAAATGGTGCCGATTCTCTTGTAACAAACTAGACTGAAAATCACTCAAATTTAATTTATTCCTGTCAAATGACAATTTACCATTCTGAAATTGATTATAGTGACACAACTTAACTATATTATAGTTTGAACCCTTCAAAATAAACTTTGTTTTGCGATTTAAGAGATTTGAGAAGAAGTTTTACCATGAAATCCATACATCTGCAAAGTTTGCTATTCCAACCATACATTGTCAGGTGTTTTGTAGATTTTTATCATAGACTTATAAAAAAAGATGGACTCCGCGCCACGCATATCGAAAGTGAAGCACCCTACCGATCTATGTGTGCGTGATTTGAGTACCTGCAAAGACGCCGTCGCTCGTGTCACGTAATGGCGGCCGGTCGGCATACTATGATGTAAATGTGTGCGCGAGGCGTGTTTGTACAAACGGACCCGGCATACTTACTGTGCTTCACTTTCGATATGCGCAGCGTGGAGTCCATCTTTTTTTATAAGTCTATGATTTTTATCCTATTACTTACTAGCATTATCTTTTGTTTAGTTTAAATTTGAGAATTTTTAAATTTTTTGTTTAGTATTAATTTATGGCATATCTTCTGTTACAGGGTCCCGGAAAAGAAAAGCATTGAAAAATATTTCAAATCAAAGCTGCAACTATCCTGAAGTCCAGCCTTCAACTTCTGCTGGTATGAAAGATACTAGTGGCAATAAGAGTGAAAATGTTTATGTAACTGAGAAAACAGTAATACAACAGCCAATGATTTCTGCAGGTATGTGCAATTGTGTCACAGCTTTATTTACTGTTATTATATTATCTTAAATTCAGTAATCCTTAATTTTTGCAGTACATCTCTGCTTAAACCCCTAACCCCTGCAGGCATGATGCTATGTTATGTTAATAACGAGGATGCGCTGTGGTAGCCCACGAAATTCAAATTTTCTTGCGTTTTATTCAATTGCAGGTCCATGTCAGGTTGTATCTTGATCAAAATATGATACGCGACAATAAAACATATGTAGGTATTTACATAATTTTACCCTTAAAAATCATCAATACATCTCTATTTCGGAAATTAGACGAATCCGCACGAAATCTAACTTAGAAAGATGGTTTGGTGATTTTTATGGTTAAAATCATAGACTTATAAAAAAAGATGGACTCCGCGCTGCGCATATCGAAAGTGAAGCACAGTAAGTAAGCCGGGACCGTTTGTACAAACACGCCTCGAGCACACATTTACATCATAGTATGCCGACCGGCCGCCATTACGTGACACGAGCGACGGCGTCTTTGCAGGTACTCAAATCACGCACACATTGATTGGTAGGGTGCTTCACTTTCGATATGCCTGGCGCGGAGTCCATCTTTTTTTATGGTTAAAATTATGTAAATAAATATGTGTATTTACATAATTTTAACCATAAAAATCAATAGATCAGTCGACATTCATTGTTGTCGACATTTAATGTAGGAGCCAATGGTTGTAGGCACCATACACTATCACTTTGTTAATGTTCGTTTATTTATGGAGTACACAGAAAGAACCACAAGTTGATCAAGATACAACCTGACGTGGGCCTGCAAATTGCAAAAAACCCCAAAAAAAAAGAATTTCGCAGGCTACCACAGTGCATCCCCCTTAACTTCCGAGTGTTAATTTGTTGCAAATGACCTTCAGTATAATCTAAGAACATGAAGTTTCCAATCACTCTTTAAAAATGTGTAAACTTTTTGTTAAAGATCGTTTTATTATTGTTGTCCTGTAACAAACCTGTATACTTACAATACATATATTTATATTCTAGGACACAAACAAAATAAAAAACAAACATTAATTCACTCTTCGGAGTTCAGCCTTTTAACAAGAAAAATAAAGAGATTGCAGAAAGCAAACGACACTTACAGCAGCAGACTCAAAAAGGCTCTGAACCTGTCACAAAATTCGACCTTTCAAGCAGCATTAAAAAAGTTTTCAGCATTTGCTCTTATTTTTACAATGCTACAATTTAGAGAAATTAAAAAGAAAAAAATGGGCCGCAGATTTACAAAAAAGGAGAAAATTATGGCTTTAGCTATATACAAACAAGGACCTAAAGCATACCGTTGGTTAAGGAATATATTTGTACTCCCATCGCCTTTGACATTAAGCAGATTGCTCTCAACAGCTGCATTGAAAGCGGGTATCAATGAGAATATTTTTGAAAATTTAAAAATGAGAGTGAATAAAATGAAAAATTCAGACAAACTATGCCTATTAATGTTTGACGAAATTGCTATTGCACCTCATTTAGATTACAATAGAAAAAAGGATGAAATAGTTGGATTTGTCAACAATGGCGAAAACATGAAAACCGAAATAGCTGACCATGCAATTGTTTTTATGATACGAGGAATTTCTAAGAACTATAAACAGGCAGTAGCATATAGTTTTTGTGCAGGAAGTACTGGAAAAACGGAATTGGTCCGCCAATTAAAGGAAGTAATCCTAATAATAAGAAGTTAAATGCAACAGGACTCAATGTTTTGGCAACAGTTTGTGACCAAGGGGCTTCCAACAAAAGTGCAATCAATTATTTAATAAAAGAGACAAAAGAAAAATATTTACGAATAAATAGAGATTGGGACAAAAATACTTTTGAAATAGATGGAAAAGAAATTGTGCCCCTATATGATGCACCACACCTCATGAAAGGTATAAGGAATAATTTGCTCAACAAGGATTTAATATATGTTAAGAATGGTGAGCAAAAAACTGCAAAATGGAGTTATTTAATTAAATTATACGAAGAAAATCCATCATTTATGGGCATAAGAATGTTGCCTAGATTAACAGACCAGCATGTTGTGCCAGACAAAATTAAGAAGATGAAGGTTAAATGCGCAACGCAGGTGTTCAGCAAATCTGTTGCTGTAGCTATGGGTTACCTAGCTGGTGAGCTTTAAATATACTCTTATTATTACTAACTATTGTACACTCAGCAGCAGGCCAAGGTCAAACGAACTGTCAAATTTTCTTATTCGATTTTAGGGTTCCGTACCTCAAAAGGAAGAAACATAACCCCTTTAGGATCACTTGTCTGTCTGTCTGTCCGTCTGCCCCAGCCAATTTGCTCCTAATCTAATGGACCAATTAAGTTGAAATTTGGTACACATATGAATTTCTGTGACCCAAACACGGATGGGTAAAGTAAATAAATTAATTTTGAATATGGGTGTCACTTTTGGGGGTCAAATAAGAAAATTAAGAAAAAAGTTCAGCAAACTGTACCATGTGACATATCAAATGAAAGGGCTTCTTATGAGGGTCTCAAATATATATTTTTATTTTATTTTAAAATAAACAGTTTAGGCATTTAAGAAAATAGACGAAAATTGACCATTCCTTCCCCTTAACTCCGAAACTACTGAGCCTAAAATTAAAAAAAAAATACAGAAAATAGTTCTTTACCTGTAGATTACAAAAAAACCTATAAGAAGTCGGTTATCTTAAAAAAACATGCACTTGGCCGGTATTTGAACATAACCATCAACACTTTAAGGTTTAAAATCATTTGGAGAAATTTGACAAGTTTGGTATAACCTGATGAGTCTGTCATAGAACATTGATGATTTTATTTTATTTTACTGTGATATAATTTTTTTATGTGTTTTACTTGTGAAATTTGTTAGTATTTAACAACTGGATTAAAAATTTATGTAAGTAAGGACTATGATTGTTGTTGCTATAAGACAGTTTTACTTTTCAGAAAAAGGAATTTTGCCTCAAGAAGCCAAAGCTACAGCTGAAGTATTTATTTTTTTTGATGACCTCTTCGACTCTGTTAATGGGAGCTACGAAAATTCTCAAAAGCGATCGGGGAAACTTTTATTGCGCTCAGTGACACCAATTTCAAGTCACTACAAAGTCTGGAAAGAAGCCAAGTCACTTTTAAAAACTATGAAATTTGTGACAAAAAAAGATGGCAAAACTTCTGAATCTGTTGTGCCATCAATCACAAACTGGGTAATGAGTCTAGAAAATATTGAATATTTGACCAATAAATTGTTCCAGGAGCACAATTGTAGGTCCATATGGCTACGACATTTCAATCAGGACCCCTTAGAAAATTTTTTTGGTTGTGTTCGTAGCCATGGGGCAAGAAACACGAATCCGACGAGTGCAGGCTTTGAAAATTCATTTGCTGCTTTATTAATAAATAATTTAAACAGCGTGCACTCCGCGGGTTCGAACTGCGAAAAAGACATGTGCAATGACAGTATGTTTCAAACTTTAAGTCGATTATTTTTTAATAACAGAACAAATTGTGCTCCTCTTGAAATTGATTTCAATCTTATTATTAATAGTGATCATATCATGTTGAATTTTGAAAACAAAATAAAAGATGTCAAAGTTAAGGCTCAAATATCCTATGTGACAGGGTATGTCTTTAAAAAATTAAACAAAATATTTAAAAATTGTAAGGAGTGCAATACTTGCTTTTTTACAAAAAAAAAAGATAATTTAGAATACATACAAATGCGAGATTACTCCCTAGAAAATAAATATTTGACATACCCTACTCAAGAAGCCATGGAATGTTTTTCCAAACAGCAGGATATGATCATATATATAATAAGAAACCATGTCAATATTGGTCAAATAAAGAATTATATGAAGACTGTTTTAAGCACGGTTTGTGATTATAGTTTCATTAAGTGTCTCGAGCATAAAAGTATAATAGTAGCAGAAATGCAAGATTTACTATGCAGATTTTTCTTGTATAGTTGGTGTAAGGATACCAATAAAATTATAAAAGGAATTAGAACACACTATGAAGTGAATGACAAAGTGCAGGAAATGGCTCGTCAATATTATAAAAAGAGAAATAAAAAATGATTAAATTTATGCAATTGTTTTATTTGAAATACATTGAGCAGTTTTCATTACACCATGTTTATTATATTCGGCCTGACTTACATACACTAAAAAATAACCCATGGTGTAATGAAAATTGCTCAATAAATAAAAAAACAAACGACGAGAAAACTGCAACAATGGTGTAGCATGCCTGCCTATACCTTAGTTAGATGTATTTATAGGTATATTGTACAGTTTTATAACTCGTTAAATTAACAAGAGATGGCGCTGCAACTAAAAAGTCGGACTGATTACTCTATACCCGTATATTCAAAGTACTCTGTGGGCGTACTGAAGTCGCTAGCGATCTAGCCGGCGCGCGGTCGTTCGGTGCGCGGTAGTGGGCAGGAGTGAGACAGCTATATGTCCCTACTACGCGCCGAAAGGGAGCAGATAGCACGTTCGATGTTATGTGGTAAGAAAAAGGATATCTCGTTAGGGTCAAGCGAAGGCACAGACACAAAATAACAAGTTAATGTTCAAAGTCAATTCTATTTCCCAGAATTCGATTGATTATTACATAAAATTATCTTGCTTTACGCGAGATAATGCTACTCTGCCACTCGTAGACGACCTATCTACATAGTGAAAACAAACTTACCCTTTTCTGCAATATGATGCACTTATCACCGGTAAGTTCACTTCACAATCACAAAACAGAACGTTACAACAACGTTATAATAGGTATTCAAGGTAACCGTGTGCACTGTGTGGTGAATAACAGCGTACTAACGAACGATCGCGGGCCGAACTTGACGTCGCCCGCGAGCTGCCGACTCGGGCGCGGGGACACTCCCCGCACCGCTGCTCCTGCTCGTAGACAAAACTGCATAGTTAATATTAAAAGCTAATAGCCTAGCTATTTGATGTCTAAAACTACTGGGCAGATACACCATATCCCTAGTCGAGCTTAGCTAATCAACAAAAATGTTGGTGTCAAAAAATATAAACTTGTGACTATGGTGACTAACTAAGAATTGCATGTAATTATTTAACATGTGAATGTAGTTGTTTTGTCTGTTTGACAAGTACTTAAAGTATGGAAAAGCACACAAAATTATTTTCTTACAATTTAACTTCAATAGCTCGGTGACACTATCAGTAATATCATCTTTTTTAACATTAAGGCTGCTACCTATAAGTACAGTAATAATAGCATTAGGATCATATTCATTCTTAGGTATTGAAGCCATTATTTGTTTGTAGGAAGACTGAGGCATACAATAGTTTAGAGAAGAATGACTCAGGTTGTTGCTAAGTAATTTTCCTAACCCTTTTCCAAAACTATCAGAAAACATAATGGAATTATAACATACTTTACTACTACAAGGGACAGCACTAGCATCTGTCTGAACTACTTGCAATGGACCTAGTTCAATATCTGGTGTATCTTGACAAGGAATAGATACCTGAGCACTTCCTGACTGGGGGACGGGTCCTCCGTTACCTCGGGTTGGAAAGTGCCAAGATTGGATTTTCTATGCAATGAACATTGAGGGTTGCTAAGAGTCAGCGAGTCCACTTTGTCTGCATTAGAGTTGCACATGTCCACTAACTCCCTTGTAGCAAGTATGTGCTCCTGAATTTGTTTTTCAGACTTCACATACTTATTATACAGTGAATGAATTGACTCTTCCAGTACCTGAATTTCAGACTGTAATCGTTGAGTGTCAATCTCATAAATGTTCTTACTGTCTTCTAATTTAATTTGATAGTTTTTTTTAATTTATTTATAAGAAAAACACGCTCTTTCCTTAGTTTAATATTATTGGAACTGTGTTTTTTTTTGTTGTTTCCTAAATGTAATGCACTTATTTACCATTATATTATTTAGTTTTGCATATTTTTTTATTTTATACTGACTTACTTTAAAACTAATATTATTATGTGTCAATATTGACTCTTCAGTAATGTCTATTGTTACTAACGAATGATGGTTGCAATTATGTTTAATAACTCATCATGCAAGCTAGTATTACTCTGCTTAGCCCGAGTACATTCTTTTTGTTTTTGTAATTTAGTAATCTGTACATTTGCTAGAATTAATTCTTCTTCCAGGTCCTTAACCTTACACAAAGCCTCCTCATATATGTTACTGCAGTTGTTGAAACCATCCGTGACCACCCGCAGTTTGTCCCGTTCATCAACTACATCCAGGTATTGTTGATGTAGGTCTATTAGCTCCTTTTTCAAGCATGTGTTTTTGAAAACGACCTTCTCTATTTCCTTCTCACTGTCATCTATCTACTGTAACAGCTGTTGACATTGATTTGCTGTTTGAAGCGTTAAGATCCTGGATGGCCGTTCTTAATTTGAGCTCCAACTCCTGAGCAGCAGTCTTACGGGTCATCACAGGCATGGTTTCAGGAACAAGAACTGAACTGAACTGGTAGAGGCAGAGGCGGCAGCAACTTGTGGAGTGGATGGTACAATCTCGCACCCTGTCAGCAATCTCGGCCAGCTATTCTACCTGTAGGTCAGCAATCTGTGAAGCAATAACAGTCTGTATATTTTGTGGCAAGCGGTTAGTCGAGAGACTTTTTAACAAAGTCCGAAGCTCCAGCAGATCCAGCTAAATTTTGCATGTGCCGAAGGAACTGAGATGGCCTGCGATCCCCTAGCTCCTTGTGTATTAAAAGTTGCTGTATCCGCTTTTCCTGTGAGGCAGACAGGCGTTTAATTAGTTCACTTTTAAGTTTTTCGTATTTATCTGTCTCCGGCGGTTTTGTGATGATGTCCTTAACTTGAAGTGCATATTTAGTTTCCAGCTGTGTAGTCACGAAATAGAATTTTGTCATGTCGCTGGTTGTCCTTGACAGGATAAATTGGCAGGCCGACTTTCGACACTTCTCCCGAGACAGCAGTTACTGCTTCTTTTGCGTCTGCATAATCTAAATTCTCAATAAATATAAAATCTCTCACCGCTTATGTTTTGGACCACTGCCTACTTTTTCCTTCACTCCGATGTATACAAACTGTCACCAGTTGAATCACCACTTTCCTTGCACTGCTCGCTCCTTGTTGCAATCGAGTCTTCAATATGCGCGGTAGTCGAGGGTCACCAATGTAAAAATTTGGTCGGGTTGACCAAATCTACTTGAGTCGGTAATCGAACCCGGTATCTAATTTATAATAGATTCAAGTGAAACGAAGGATGAGATCGTGAGAGAATGAGTATAGGCGAGAGATGAAATGAAGAATATTATTAAGCACTGATTATTAAATTATATTATTAAAATTAATTACAAAGTTAAATAAAACGATCTGATACAAGCAAAGCAATATTCAAAGCGCGGCGCGACCCGAAAACGGGATGGTAGTCGAACGTGGACTGATGCTCGTCGCTCGGCGCACGCGCAAGTAGCCTCTTGTGCACGCCGCCGTCCGATGCTCAAGGACATCGCCACCTCAGCCGGTACAAATCTCACGTGCTATGTGCGTGCGCGCGGCGCGTGTAGCCGTGTGGTCGTTGAACTCCCCGGAGAACAATGGATCACCTGATTCTCGGAGCTGGCGCAATTTCATAAGAGGCGGCGATTTCTTGTTGTTTTGTTGTGTTGATTGTATGGTGGCGGTTTAACTGAGAATTGTTTTCGCCACAGGTCTGTAACCAAATTGTCCTACTTGGGGTCTATAACCAAATTGTGCTGTTGGGGGTGAGGGTCTGTAGCTAAATATTCCTACTTGAGGTCGAAAGTTTAATTGCTGAGGGTTTTTATTAATCGACGCTGGTGGTCCAAATTGACCCATTTGCGGTCGTGAACTAATTTGATGATTCGGTTTATTTGGGCGTACAAAATTTTGATTAGGTATACCAAATTTGAATTGAGTTTGGTTTGTAAAAGGTCTGAATTATTATTTTGTAAATGGGGCGATGTGATAAAAGGCGAATCGGGTGAATTAAAAACAAATCTTTTTTCACGTGATGACCTTAACTTAGGTCTGACCTTGAGGTCGGTGTTGCAAGATTTTACTACGTAAATTATATTGTTCCTGAAAATTAACCTCTTCAAGGACATATTTTAAAGCTTCTTCCAACATAGTAGGGTTTTTAATTGGAACAATCCGCACCATATGTTTATTTATTTATTTATTTATTTATTTATTTAAGGATTACCAACGAGATACATTACAATTAACTTGTACAGTAACAAACATGCGTAATAAATACGTTATCCTGTAATGCGTACTCAATTACAGGTAACCACAGCTTACACAGCTGCTTATGCAGCAGCTTATGTTCTGGTAAATTGTACATGAAAACATTAAGATAAGTATTGTTATAAATTATTCTCTTAACGTTGTAGAGCTGTTCTGATTCACTTTTGAAATTAATATAGCACGAATGTCTTGAATACGCCTGCAAAACTGTAAGCATGACTCACTTTGTTTGATTTTTAGGTTTCCCAGCTCAATAGCTACGCATTCCTCGCTTCTGGGATCACCAAAATGTTGGATCAATAAAGATTTTAATTCGTTATAGGTTTCAAAATCACCTCTTTCACTAATTAATGCTGCCGCTTTAGCCTTTAATTTACTCGTAATATTCTGCATTAAAAAATCATTTCGATCGGTACTTCCTTGATACTTTTCAATAACATATTCGCACTTTCTTAAAAATAAACTAAGCAAATTGCAAGCACCGCTAAATTCAGGAATTAAATTTAAAACATCCCGGCGTATCAACGATTCAGCAAGTTGTTGCTTAGAAAATGGTGTTTCGGTCCGAGCCGACGGGGCTGCACCGGTTGTCGCGGATACAGACGCTTCGGCCGTCAAGGAAACCGGGGTTTCGTAACTGGTTTCCCTGAAGGCTTTTTTATACTACTATGTAACTGGTTTCGAACGAGTAATTATTCAATGTCCTTTAAGCCACCTACGAAACTGACTACGAAAGAAGAAAGCGAAAAAAGTTAGTAGGTACTTTCTATTTGTCATTCTGTATTTAATACAACTGTGAGATCTGAATATTGAATTGAATGGAAAACAGTCGTACTATTTATATCTTGTTTTATTTAAAATATAATAAACTTAAAATATTAAAATAAAAATGCATATGGTGAAATTATTTCAATGCAGTGGCCCACAGTTATTTGCCCGTTTTGCAAATCGTTTATAGCATTATCAATTTCGTTATCAATTTCTAGGTAGCGTTTACTTTTCTTACAGTTAGTTTTAAAAATGTTACTCCTTAATTAATATGTCTAGTAAATTGGCTACTGTAATATTTTTCTGTCCGATGAACCGATTAATCCGGCTATGCCAACCTTCCAAGTTCCTTGCTACAGCAACAAGATAAGATAAGATATTTTTTATTTGTTCAAACATGAGTATACACACAATCAAAAAAGTCAGCATGCAAGTTGTTAAAAAATATTATAGGGAGGACGTCATGCTTGCCATAAACAATGGCATACAAATATTTAAGTAGGTAAAGTATATGATTTTTTTTCTTAAATTAGTTACTAAAATTATACAGCTAATTAAATTATTTAAATATTAATATAACCACAATTCAATTATCCAAATTAAAAAATATAACACAATAGTAATAGTATTCTCAAGTTTTCTCAAAGTCAGTATTGTTTAGCCACTGGTTTCTAAAATAAGTATTGAATCTGTTTACGAGTATATCTTCACCAGCGGGATACCTATGCATCACATACTCAATACCAATTGCAATAAATTTCGGTGGTAATCGTGCTATTCCGGCACACCGTGACACATGTCGTTTCTTGACAGGTGTTGAAATTTTCAACTGTTTACTCTTTCGGAATAAGCATCTGTTGTAATGGAAATAGCAACCTTTGACTTCGATTACAGGTGCGCGGATGTTGCTTTGTCAGCCGGAAACGATCATCATCACGTCGGGGTCACCAAATGCGGGAGATAGCTGCTCCCGCCGATATGAACTCAATAAAACCTTAATTTCATGACAATATAATTTAATTAGCCGATTGGCTTCTCAATAAAGAATAAATTAGAATAATTGAATTAATTAAAATACAGGAAAAATAATTCTTCAGTTCCTGACAAATTGACATAGCAGAGCTAGTGTCAAAATCCCATAGAGATGTTACTAACAATCAAAGAGGTGTTAATCGCCACACAGGGTATACTTGACGTACAGCATTCATAGCAGACTTTTCGAAGTCCATTGTTACTTTAGACGGCCTCCAACCTCGAAAGTTTGATTCAATAAGCCGAAAAAGGATTTCGTACGTTTTCTGGGCCTTATCTGGGAGAAAACAATATATTAATGGAGTTACAGATTTATTTAATTCATTATAGCCATGTATTGTGTATATTTGCTTAAAAACTGTTGGGCAGGACTTGTATGTGCCATCGCACAATATATGTTTAAGCTTACAAGCTCTTTACTAAGTATCGAATGTTTTTATTACAGAATATAAGAATTCGCTTATCATCTTCTTCACTAAAGTAATCAGCTAGAAGGAATGTTTCTTGAAACTTTTTTGGAACTACCACGGCACAAGAAGTTGTAAAACGTATTTTAGGCACTCCAAGGATTTTATTCCGATTATTAAAAAGACTCGTATGGAGGAATGTCAGCCATCAAATGTATTCCTTCACATTCCAATTTATACACCATTTCACCGTACTGTTTTTGAATCGACTCAAAATTAGATCCTGTTGCGTGTTTCAGTTTATCAAGTTCCTTCAAAACTTTATTCTTTTCGTTGTTTGGCAAACACTCATTATGTGAATTGTAACTGTTGAATTGGTTTTTTTTCGTTTAAAGTAATGCTGCCATGGCGTCCACGATTATAATTACAGCATAGCCAAAATGTATTGCCATTCGTGTACTTTTTTTTCCATGATATTTGTGTCCTCCACGTAGGGCAGCAACGCCTCCTCTTATCGTTGAGATAAATTCAATATCCCTTATATCCATTTTCAGTACTTAATTCAACAATAGATTAATTTTCTTGAATATAAATTCAAGAAAATTAACTATTGGCATTCTATCAATACCTATCAAGTGCAACTTTATTGTCTGATAGATGACGTCTTTCTAAATGATAAGTGGCCAGATATATAGAAGAGTTTACGTGACACTTACGTAGAAGCATAAATAAAACCTACATGGAAACCAGTTACGTAGACGTAGAAAAAAGCCTTCATGGAAACCAGTTACATAGTAGTATAAAAAAAGCCTTCATGGAAACCAGTTACATAGTAGTATAAAAAAAGCCTTCATGGAAACCAGTTACATAGTAGTATAAAAAAAGCCTTCATGGAAACCAGTTACATAGTAGTATAAAAAAAGCCTTCATGGAAACCAGTTACATAGTAGTATAAAAAAAGCCTTCATGGAAACCAGTTACGTAGACGTATAAAAAAAGCCTTCATGGAAACCAGTTACGAAACCCCGGTTTCCTTGACGGCCGAAGCGAGATTTCTGATACAGAAATCTGACCTTCAGTCATTTTAAATACAATCGTAAACACAAACAAAAGATAAGCAACAACTTATAACAAAAATAAAAGTAAAATTTAAATTCCACAAATTAAAAACTAAATTAAAATTCAAAAGAAAATCTTGTGAAAAATCTTACATAAAAAAAAACTGTTTATCGTTATAATAGCGTAAAGATAATATCCACTTAATTTATTACTCACTAGTTAAAAAGGTAATTAATTTCTACCATAAAAAGTTTTCACACGATTTTCCAGATTTTATGAAATAATACAAAAAGTTAAAATTTTATTAACATTATTAGTGAGGGGAATTAGGAAGGAAGTAGAAAGTTACTCACCACTGTCCAACCGCCTTATAAATTATCACCATCTCTGCTCTTCCACGTAATCGTTACGCGTTATCTAAACTTATTTATTTGGTTCGAGGATTGCCAAGAACGTCTCACTGATTTTAAGTTACGACGACTCTACGCCACTCGCGAATAAGTTCCTTAGTGTTATTTTTCACTTTTGACAGTCTTTCAAACTTGACTTTCCGCGAAGGCAACAGTTTCGGCAATCCTACCGGCTGGGCCAGTTAGATTTCGGGAGCGGAGCGATGGCCAAAATAAAACTTGAGGACTCGTTTCACTAAGAGTTTATTAGGAAAACTACCCTAGCTTACAGAGTTTGATGCAAGACTATTCTATGTAACCTAAATGCGTACATAGAACTTATAACTAAGCTGGTGGTCACAGGCGCCTTCCCATCACGCCATGTCTGGCTGATAAAGGCAAAAGCGCAGCGTACGAGCTTTGGCTCTACCACAGCGACAGATAAGGTGGGTTCGCAGAATGTAAGTACCTTGTTTACAGCACAGTTAATTGTACAAGATTCTCTTCTCTTATATCTGCGCTATATAATTATATCCAACCATATATTTTCAAATATGTATGCAACGGTGCATTCACAATTAACGTACATTTTGTCGCCAGTGAATTTGATTTGAAAATACTTTTTCAGTATCTGTACGAACTTTGTAAACATTTTGTGTATCGTTGGCTATAATAATTTTAATGAATTTACAGTATTCATTATATTCATTGGTATGAATGATCCTACCCAATGCATAGTTATCAGCAACCCCAGTGGCAATCGCTTGTGCAACCGCGTGAAAAGCGCAAGTATTTAAAATAATAGTATTTATAACATTCCCCCTCTAAAAAGCTTATTTTATTCATTGAAAACAGTGAATAAAAAGCACATTTACTCACTGTTTTGATGTTTGAATTTGGAACATACCAATGTATTCGACCACAGATTTAGAGTACCTAAGCTAGATACCGCATGTTATTAGATAGTATGAAAACCTACGATAACTTCACCCCAGCCATTTAGTGAGTGCTCAACGTAAACAGAATTGTTTCATCGCTAAGCGTCACTGAGCTAACATCTACATGTTTGAAGCATGCTAGATTAAAATAATTTTAACAAAATGACTGGTGTCGATACGAATGAAGCATTCATCTGATGTTTGGTCTTTCGTTTGTAATTTGATGTAACAGGCTTTAACATACTCTTTTGTCGATTCAAATTTTGTAAAAGCTTCTACAGCAGCTCCAATCAAAGCTGCACAGTCATCAACGACTACTTCACTCGGAGGTGCATTATTTTGTGTTTAACGCCATATGTCGAGCCATTTATATATTGTTTCTAAAGTATGATTGTCTGATAGAGTATGTATGATTGTCTGATAGACGCTGGACCTTCCAGTAGTAAGCGCGCCAAAAATAAGTAATACAAACAAAAATTTCGACCAGAGTGGCTGAAAAATAAAGACTTCTCCTCGTGGCTTCGCGAATACCCAACAAATCCATTTAAAGCAAAGTGTTCGCTCTGTGATACCACCATGCGGGCTGATATAAGTGTACTGAAACGACATAACGCAGGTTCAAAGCATCAAAGTAAGGTAAATAGTGCATCTATTCAACCACCAGTTGTAAAAATGTTGCAAACTTCAAAATCGCTTTCAGATCAAGAAAAAGCAAAATATGCAGAGCTCAAGCTAGCAGCATTTATAGCGGAACATAAGATACCACATTCAAGTATGGACCATTTATCGGATTTGTTGGTTGATGCATTTCCTGATTCAAACATTGCTAAAAATGTGAAAATGAAACATACTAAGCTGCAAGTTGTAATAAACAATGTCTTGGGCTATTCTGAAAATGCAGCTTTAAGCGCCGATTTAAAATCACAAAAATTTTCTATACTAATCGATGAAAGCACTGACATTACATCTACAAAAACTATGTGTGTGGTTGTACGCTATTATAACCCAAAGATAGGGCGTGTGGTCAGTCGGCTTTGGGACCTCATTGAACTTTTTGGTGAAGATAATGTAGATCACACAACATCTGCAAAACGCCTGTTTGAAGTCCTAATTAAATCATTCGAAGAGAATTGTGTGCCACTAAACAATATAGTTGGATTTGGATCTGATGAGTGTAATACCATGATGGGAGGGTTGCAAAGAACTACCAACCGAATGCGAAAAATTAACACGCAACATCTATAACTATACTTTAAACCAGTAGTAAGCGGCAAAGTCAACTAAAAGCTTTCCAAGAGTTTTGTGATGCAAAAATACATAAAATGTTGCGACCAGCCCAAACAAGATGACTCTCCTTATCAGCCGTCGTCGATAGGATCCTAGAACAATGGGAGGCTCTTAAACTTTACTTTGATGATAAATGGCTTGAAGATCGTGAATGCCGTGAAATACACACTGCTTTGAGAGACCCCATTCGGAAGGTTTACTTTTATTTTCTTTCGTGGATGTTGCCAAAGTTCACTAGAACTAACGCATATTTTCAAAGTGAAACTACAGTCTTACCAGAAATGCACTTGAAAATGCAAGAACTATACAGAGAGCTGCTTCTGTTAATTATGCCATCAAGTTATATAAATAATACACCACTAGACAGTATTGACCCCACAGACGAAAGCAAACATATACGACCAAACGATATTTATTTGGGTCTTGGTGTTAAAAAACAGTTGTCACTCCCAGAAGTTATTGCAGATGTCAATTCTGTAAAACAATTGCAAGAAAATTGTAAGAGATTCGTTGTCCAGGCTGCGGTTGGTATAAGAAAAAGATATAACCTAGATGACAAATTGTTTGTTTCCAATTTAGGTAACGAAAATTGCATGCTTGCAAATGAAAAGAGACAAACATCACTGGCTTCGACATTCAACTTATTACCCCGAATATCTCCCAAGAAACTTGATGACCAGCAGATTTTAGACGATGAATGGCGGCATTTTCCGAATTACATTGCATAAAACAGATGTGATTTAGATGTCAATGATCCTCCTGATGTATTTTGGCATAAGGTGTCAGAAATCAAAACTAAAGACTCGCGACCATTCTATAATTTAGCACATTTCATGCTAGGAATGCTGTCATTGCCCCACTCAAACGCCGATTGCGAGCGCATTTTCAGCCACATTACAGACTTGAAAACAAAAAAACGGAACCAATTGTCAACAGAATCTATTGTTGGGAATCTATTTACGCAGCAACTTATTAAGAGAACCGGCAAAAACTGTGTAGACTTCCATCCTACCGATAAAATGATTAAAAGTGTGAACATCTCTATGTACAAAAAGGCTGAGACGCCTGGAACTTAATGTTTTATTGTTAAATAAAGTTACCGTAAATTTGCCGTATTATGTGCTTTCTTAAAACGCAGCGTTGGTTTTGAAGAAAGCTGTTGTAAACTCGCCATATATTGGTTATCTATGGTTAAAAACTTACCAAATTGTGCATGGTTTTATACCTGTCTCTCTCATTCACCAGCGTGCATCCTCTTCTAATCGAGTAGGATGCTTGTCACGAAGCTGTCAATGTCATAGCGTTTGTAAATTTTGCCGGTTAAACATCGAAAATTTTTCCAAAGTAAAAAAGTGTTGAAATACAATAATTTATTGTATTAAAGTAGCACGCAGCGTTTATTTAGTGTACGTGGCGTGTATTCCCGTTGTGAATTATTGTTTTACGATGAATTCGGACCCGGAGAATCCGGACGAAATTGTGCGGGTAAGTGTTGGAGGTGAACAAAGTTCGAATGTTGACGCTTCGGATGGAGATCAGCACTCGAATAGAAGGAGACCTGATGGTCCGTCATCTTCTTCATCCTCGGAGGATGAAGAGGGCATAGCTTCACCTCCGCCCAACAAAAGACGAAAAGTTTCACGTAAGTACAAACAAGTTCAGACATGTTCGGACCCACGTGTAGAGACACTTATTCAACAAGTGGGGTTTATATCTAGTTACCTAACTAACCTACCACTTCTACCGACTAATCCTAGTCAATTAGGACAGTCGCTCGAACAGCAAGAGAGTGATCCGACTCCATCCACATCTAATTTTTTGACAAATCCAACAACTTCTGTTTGTAAACTCTCTTTAGGTGAACTTGGTACAGAGTTTGACGAAAAAACAATTATTCCACAAGCTGACAAAGAACGACTACAGGAATTGACTAACCTTCAAAAATTTGATACTCCTTCTTGGAAAGGCATTCGTTACAAAAAAGCTTTACAATCTTGTATTGCCAGTCCTGGTTTTGTAGGTCTTAAACTTAATGAAGAGTTGTGCCATTTTAATAAAAACAAAGACTATTTAGCTCCAACTGAGCAGTTATTAGCAGGCTTGTCTAACAATATTTTAGAACAAAGACAACTGTTAAAGTCAGGATTACAAGATTTGCTTGACTGGGCATCGGCTAACCCTAATAATTTAAATACTAACACATTATTTGAAAAAATTTGTGGTACGTTCGGTCCAGGGTCCCCCTCATTTAAAAATTCTGAGACTGCAATGCAGATTGTGTGTGGTAAAAGGGCAGAGTGCATTGAAGTGAGACGGGACCGTATTTTGAAAGAAATTGCAAATACAAATTTAAAAGCTACATTACAAAATGTTCCACCAAGTCAAGAATACCTGTTTAGCCGAGAGGCGTTGCATCCTATCATAGCTTCTTTAGGTGGATCTCAGGTTTGGCTAAATACCCCAGGTTACATTAGGGAGAAAAAAGCTTTAAACACATCTCATGTTCCACACAAAAGACAACACGGACCGTACAAAACTCAACACAAAGATTACAAGATAGAAAAGAAACAAAACCTAAAATTTAAAAAGAATCAGCCCTTTCGTAAAAATTACACAACAAATAACACACCCCCCAATACCAATAATAAACACATCTGACAATCAAACAAAAGTTTTCAGAGGGGGTTGTCTAAAGGACCATGCCCACTTATGGCAACAACAGGGAGCAAACAATTATATTTTGAAATTAATAACAGGTGGCCGTATTCCATTTATAAAGAAACCTCCCCTTCGGTATCCAGACAACCATGTGTTAAAAAAGTTTGCAACCAGGACAACAAAAGACATGACAGAGATGATCTTTCACTTAAAACAACAGAAAATATTAGAGACACCGCCAACCCTCAATCCGGGTTTTCTATGTCGAATGTTCTTAGTAAAAAAATCAGACGGAGGGCAACGTCCCATCTTCGACCTCAGAGGTCTCAACTCGTATGTGTCAGTGAAACACTTCCAGTTAATTTCACAAACAGATGTAGCAAATTTTTTGCAGACAAACGATTGGTTAGTGAAAATAGACATTCATCAGGCCTATTTTCATTTACCAATTGCAGAAACACACAGGAGGTTCCTCCGTGTGATTTACAACAACGAAGTGCTGCAATTAACAGCCCTACCATTTGGCCTATCATCGGCTCCAAAAATGTTTGCCACAGTAACAAATTGGATTGGACTTATCCGCATTGGAGGTCGCCTAGCAAACTCTGAGCTAGACTTTGACTCGCGTCATCAGATCCTCCTTCCGCGTCAAGATCATATACTGGAACTTTTAGTTTCCCACTACCATGTGAAAAATTTTCACACAGGACCAAACTTGCTCGTATCTCTCTTACGACAGAAGTATTGGATCCTGTCCGCGCGACATATTGCACGTCACATTATTTTTAATTGTAACATTTGCTTTCGAGCAAAGCCGCGACCTACCTTTCCTATAATGGCGGATTTGCCACGTTCTCGCATTGAGTCGGCTCCTAAGGCTTTCTCTGAAACAGGTTGCGACTACGCGGGACCTCTCTTGATTACGTCGGTTCGTGCTAGAGGCCAAAAAACTAGGAAAGCGTATATCTGTCTTTTTACATGCCTGACAACTCGTGCTCTGCATCTTGAGATTGCCTCAGACCTTAGCACTGCGAGCTTTCTGTCAGCTTTTAAACGCTTCCTGGCGCGTAGAGGTCCGTTTCAGTGTCTTTACACAGATAACGCTACCAATTTTATTGGAGCCAAGTCCTATCTCCGAGATTTCTATCAATTCTTGGCTAAAGAGTATCACCAGTTATGGGATAGAGAACTTGCAGAGCATCGAATTATACTTAAAAACATCTCCTGTCGAGCTCCACATTTTGGTGGTTGTTGGGAAAGTGAAGTAAAAAGTGTCAAAACGCATCTTTTCAAGGTCATTGGTCAGCAAATTCTTAGTTTTGATGAGCTTAACACTATGCTAACCCAAGTAGAAGCTTTACTAAACTCGAGGCCTCTGTATGCGATCAGCTCCGATCCCTCAGAGCCCACTTCATTATCGCCGGCGCACTTCTTGCATACGAAACCTCTTTTATCTCTTCCCGCCCGCGAAGTCAATGAAACGCGGTTACATCTTATTTCGCGATATGAATTGACTGATAAACTGGTCCAATCTTTTTGGAAGCGGTGGCGCCAAGAGTACTTGCACACCCTGCAATCCAAACAGAAATGGAACACCCCTGCCAATCCAGTACGGGTCGGTATGGCTGTCGTCTCCATGCAGGACAATGCCTCTTCATTGGCCGTTAGGAGTAATTACTGAAGTATTTCCCAGTAAAAGCGGAGTTTGTAGAGTCGCATCCGTAAAGACTAAAAGCGGGATCCTTCAGAGTCGCCCGGTAGTAAAGTTGTGCCCTTTGCCAACCCAATAAATTTTTCGTTATATCAAGATTAAGTTTTATCGTGCACCAATGTGCCGTATTAGATTTAGTTACCGCGTAGAATAGTTAGTTAGGTTAGGTTAGGTTAGGTTGCGGGTGGGGAGGGCCTACCGCTCGGTAGGCTTCTCGGCGGCGTGCGCTCTGGCCGGCACCCCTCCTTGGGAGCTCGAGGCATGGGTGCTGACCAGAGTGTATGAATGGACGGCGCGGCGTAAGGCGCTCGGGGAGCTCCCCGCCGCAGAAGAGCGGGAGGCGGTGCGGCAAGAGGCGAAGGACGCAATCGTCCATCATTGGACGGAGGACCTCGCCACTGCCGCATTTGGCCGCCGAACATTGGACGCGCTCGGGCCAGTCCTCAAAGATTGGCTTGAGCGGTCCCACGGTTTCCTCTCTTTCCGTCTGGTGCAGGTGTTGTCCGGCCATGGGTGCTTCGGATCGCACCTGCACCGGATCCAAAGGGAGGAGACCCCGTCGTGCCACGAGTGTGGCGCGGTGGAGGACACGGCGCAGCACACCCTCGAGGTGTGCCCAGCCTGGTCCGAGCTGCGCCATACATTGGTCGCAGCGGTCGGTCAGGACCTCTCGCTTCCCGGCGTCGTCAACTCGATGCTGGAAAGCGAGGGGGCCTGGGCAGCGGTCGCCTCCTTCTGCGAAGAAGTAATGTCACAGAAGGAGGCGGCGGAGCGCGTGCGGGAGGACGACCCTCTCGCGGCGCCGCTCCGCAGGCGAAGACGGGGCGTGAGACGGCGGTTGTATGATCGTCGTCATGCGCCTCCAGGTGGTGAACAGCGGGAGACAGGCGCGGGGGCGCCTTCTCCTGCATTGCACTGTTCACCACCCACGTCAGTCATTCCTGGGCCCCTCCCCGACGGGAGGGGCGTGCCGGGCCCGCTGTAAAGGCGGGCAGTCGTCGGAGGGGGGCCGGATGAAAGGGCTGTGCCGATTCCCAGTCCTCCTCCACTCAGACGATGCGGGAATGCCGCTGGGTCGTTTAGTGGGTATACCGGTTCTACCGGGGAGTCCCACATACCCCACCCATCCCCCGATGGGTGGGTATGCGTAATGCATTTTTCCCAGCGTTACCAAAAAAAAAAAAAAAGGTTAGGTTAGGTTATATTCTTATTTGTAATATAGAGTCGCAACTTTAGAGTTCTTATAACTTTTTGTAGAGTTGTGATGATATGCTATTTTAGTTATTTTTCCTTTGTGTTTCGAAAGTAGGAACTTTCAAGCCGGGGAAAATGGTTGCGCTTCATAATTTATAATTTTTACATTTTATCACATCACCTTATGGCGATTGAAAGGTATTGGTTTAATAGTTCTAATTTATTAAATAAGTGTCACATATTGTTGGTTTGGTGATGCTTTATGCGGAACGGCCCTGTCAACTGCTGACATCTGCCGGCTTGCGGAGTCTCGTCTTGACCACGGGGTAGTGCGCACGCGTCCTTATTCACGTGGACGCGCTCAATCTCAACTTAAACCCCTAATTGAACCTACATCAAGTGTTATATGTATTACCTAGACTGTTTTGTGTACCGCTGGCCAGCGTAGTGTCCTAGACTGTGAGCTGCTCATCCAGAACGTGGCAACCATTTGCTTCTGCTTGGAGATCGCTGGATCAAAGGTATGTGGCATGACTAGTAAATTGGACTTTATCCATTGCCTTTCGTCTCATTTGTGTTTCTTTTGTCCTTGAAGTTAGCATCGCTGAATCAGCAACTATAGCCTAGATTTCTTTAATAATTTAGGTTCACGCGCGTGTGATTTTGCTAGTAATTTTCGAGTTAGTATTCAAATTCTAGAGGTTATACGCACCATTTTGAAAAAGTGCAGCAAAAAATATACCGCCAGTCGCACATGATTGCCATAGAAACCATACTGGATCTTCCACTAGTATGGAACAGTCTGGTATTGTCGAAGGTTTCAAGACGTCAGTTGCTAAATGAAATTTAATATACGGGACATTGATAGCCGATGGAGATGCAAGTACCTACAAAAAAATATTAGAAAGACGACCATACCCTAAAGTGAATGTTGAAAAAATTGAATGCACAAACCACTTATTGCGTAATTTCAGTGGTAAGCTTATCAACTTGTCTAAAGATACGGCTGTTCCACTGGCAGAAAGAAAATGATTAACAGTGGATCGAATGAAGCGACTGCGAACTGCGATACGATCAGCTGCACGCTTTAGAAACGCCCAAAATTCTACATTGTCGGACAAGATTATCAGTTTATAAAAGGATATTTTAAATAGCCCAAAGCATATTTTCGGGAACCACAAAGAATGTGAAGCATATTATTGTACTGATGAAAAAAAAAGAAGAAAATCTAGTACCAAAGGCAAAGACGTTGTTTCAAAAAATTATGGAACCTGCTACACGAATTGCCTTGCATTTAAAAAGTTTGCTTTATAATTTGAATAATAACAGGTCCGAACAATTCAACAGTATTGTTGCGAAACACGTTGGTGGCAAGGGCGTAAATTATTCGTTGAAAAAATCTTACAGAGCACGATGTAACGCAGCTGTTGTTTCTTTTAATTCCGCACGGCCACAATACGTCTTGTATAAATCAAAGTTTAATAAAAGCCCAGGTACTTATTATTTTAAACCTTTATATATATCACCATGTAAATTATCTGATATATTATAATATAAAATGTATTAATTACCCATTATTTATAGGAAACTCATTGAAGCGTATTGAAATGGCTCGTTTGAAAAGGAAGTTAAGACAAAAAATACATCGCATTCCTAAAAAAAGAATACTATTTGATGCAGACAAAAGCTCCTACGGAAGAGAATGTGAACGGCCAGATTTGCCTACAGAGGAATACGAAACGGCAAAAGTCAAGTTTTTGAAAAACCTTCAAGAACAAGTGCGTATTTACCAGTATACTTTAATAAGTTCAGTTACATGTTGTACCTACATTGTTTCTGATAATATTAGGACTTAAAAATATATTTCCAAATTTTATGTTATAGGTAAATAATAGTCAAGAAGTTGAAAGGGATACTGTACTTCAGGCAGAGAGTGCACTTTGGCTAGAGCTACGACGATGTTTATTGACAGCTTCATTCTGTAAAGTGTGCAAACGGCGATCGACTATTAGCCCAGCCCCTTTAGTAAAACAATTTCTTTATTCCTTGGACCATATCCCCAGTATTCAACATGGGAAAGTCAACGAAAAAGTGGCAATAGAACAGTTGCAGGTACAAGAAAATATCACGATACAAAAATGTGGATTGTTTGTTGATGAGGACTTCCTTCACAGTCGGGATCCAAGTTTTGTCAAATTTAGCTCTTTGTATCCTTTCTTTAGACTTCCGGTGTCAGATGTCAACGACTGGATGAGAACAGCCCAAGATAGGAAAAAGTGGAATGAGATGGAGGAGGCCTATACTCGTCGAGAGGTCCTTAGTTAAAATTATGTAAAAAAAAAGACTATTATTGTAACTAAGGAATTAAGAAGGCTAAAATAAATAAATAAATAAATTCTATTTAGTAATTCGAGTTTCAAATTATTGTGATTACAGGTGCTTCGCCGGATGGACTGATCAAAGATGGTGGCATCATCGAAATTAAATGTCCTAGTTCGGCATTTGGTTTAGAGACAGATGTTGCTATTAGCCAAAAAAAAAAATTTTTGGAAAATCGATGGATCTGTGAATCGACGGCATGACTGGTTTTATCAAATTCAGGGGCAGCTGCATATAATAATAATAATAATAATAAGAGCCTCGATCAACACCTGAGGAGGCTCTCGTTAGGCGGCTGGATCAAGGGCTTGATCCAGAAAGCGGTACTTCTGGACACGGCGCGTATCGTTAGGAGGTTCCTCTCTCAGCAGCCCTGACCGCCGGTAGCTTGGACCCTGTTCCCGATACCGGTGGGCTACTATTTTTTATATTTTTAAATGTTTTTTTTATTTTTGTTTTTATAAAAATATTTAAAAATGTAAATGATATGTTGTACATAAATGAAATAAAGATGATAATAATAAAGCTTCTTTATTTCCGATCACCAAAGTATTACATGTACACACATCAACACTGTCTAGGGATATTAGATTTTTATTTGCATTTCTTAGATTTTCAGAAAAACTACTCAGAATTAGTAAAAAGTTTATATGTGGAATTAAACCTCCTTGTTCCATTTTCAAACTGACATTGAAAAAAAAACTAAAACTTATTAAAACAAAAGAAAGCGCGGGAACACTCATTTGATTCAGTTAGCAGTGCTAGTTTTGTGTTGAGATTTGTTTATAAAAACATTAATTAACTAACGCTATCAATTGTTTTAGTGATTTTTACTGTTTGTGTCATCTCGTTGGTGCCATGCAACGTCGACATCTGACGAGAGACGAGATGATAAGAGCGGTAGGAATGTTGGAAGCTGGCGCTATCCAAAACGTTGTTGCGGAGACTCTAGGCACCAGCCAGAATGTGATATCAAGGCTCTGGTCACGTTATCGTGATACTGGGGAAGTGGCAGAACGGCATGCTGGCAGAATTCGAGTGACCACCCCTAGAGAGGACCGTTTTCTCCAAAATACCGCCAGGAGAGAACCTACTCTGACGGCCATGGTAATGGTACAGAGGCTCCAACAGGAGCATCAGCTGTTGGTTAGCGACCAAACAGTCAGAAGAAGGCTACATGAAGCTAATCTTCATTCTCGCAGGCCAATTCGTGTTCCTGCTTTGCGACGTGGCAATCGCGGAAGGCGACTATTGTGGGCCCAAGAACACGTGTTATGGGATAATGAACAATGGTCGACAGTGCTCTTTACGGATGAGTCTCGGTTTGGATTTCATCCAGATTCGCGAAGAACACGAGTTTGGAGAGTTCCAGGCAGGGAAAGCCGTCTCCAGCATCCACAAGAGGTTCATTCGTACCAAGCAGGGACGATCATGGTATGGGCGGGAATTCGTATAGGCGCGCGAACCGACCTCGTTTTTGTAAGAGGCAACATGAATGCTCAGAAATACCGTGATGAGGTGGTGGAACCTGTCATTATTCCGCATAGGGTGCAAATCGGCCACCAATTCGTACTCATGCATGATAATGCCCGTCCACACACGGCGAGGCTGGTATCAGCCGCCCTTCAAGACAACAACGTCACGGTAATGAGATGGCCTGCGCAGTCGCCCGATATGAATCCCATCGAACATGCGTGGGACATGTTGCAGCGAAGGGCTATGCACGCCCTCCCTCCAAATCTGGCCACAGAAGAGCAACTTTTCCTGCACCTGCAACGAACCTGGGAACGCATACCACAGCAAGACATCGACACCTTAATTCACAGTATGAATAACCGATGCCGAACTCTAATTAACGTGAGGGGTGGCAACACTGATTATTAAGAGTTAAAATGTCTAACTTTCTGTTGTTATTTTTAATAAAATTATTAATTTTATTAATTAATTTCACTCGTAGACTTAGCACCATTTTTAGTCTCTTTGTTATTTTTTTTTTTTTAATATTTGATTATCTAAAATGTTTTTTATTTATTTAATTAAGTTGGTCATTAACTGAGGTTTCATTCCATATATACTTCTCTTAACAAAATATTTATAGTTTATCAAAAAATTTAAGAAATACAAAATATCCCTAGACAGTGTTGATGTGTGTATGTTTTAATTTTAACATAATATATGAATAAAATTTTGCACTATATACACTTTTAAACTATTTCATCGTGTTTTTCTTTATCGTTGTTTTGTTTTCTCTTTCACATGAATATATTTCCTTGGATAGGAACCCCTATTTGGGTATAAGCCTCCTCCAGTTTCATCCAGTTTTCCCTGTCTTTTGCTCGTTCAATCCAATCATTCCCTGCTGTAGTTATGATGTCGTCACTCCATCGTTTCATAGGTCGTCCTTTCCGTCTTGTCCCGCTAGGTCCTTTCCATCTCGTCGCTTCTACTGTCCATCTCTTGTCACTGCATCGTGCTACATGGCCAGCCCATCGCCATTTTAATTTTAGACTGTAGTGCAGGACATCGATTAGTTTTGTCTTCTTTCGTATAAATTCACTTCTTACTTTGTGAATTTTTCTTAATTTTAGAATACTTCTTTCCATAGCTTTCTGGCAACTGACCAGTTTTGGTTTTATTTTAGAGTTATAGGTTCTCGTCTGGCAACCATACGTGAGAGTTGGTAAAATGCATGTATCCATCACTGTTTTCTTTAGGTGGAGCGGATAGTCACCTTTCATAATCTCTTTGAGTGACCAGTACTTTTTCCAGCTCATATTTATACGGCGTTCTAGCTCTCCTTCTTCATTTCTGTCTACGTATTCAAGTGGCTTTCCTTCGAGATTTATTGTATGTGTGTAGCTGTTTGTCATAACTTTTGTTTTATCTCTATTCATCCAAAGACCTACTTTTTCGCTTTGTTCTCTTAATTGGTTTATCATTTTTTCTAGACTTCTGCTGCTTTCAGCAAAGATGACTATATCATCTGCGAATCTGAGATGACTTAAGTACCGGTTACCCACTTTGATTCCTTTGTTTTCCCATTTCAGATCCTCAAAGATATTCTGCAGCACTGCTATGAAAATCTTGGGAGATAGGGGGTCTCCTTGCCTCACACCTCGTAGAATTGGTATTTCCGGCCCTCGTTTCTCTAATTTCACACAGCTGGTGCTGCTGTGGTAAATGTTTTTCAAAACGTTTAAGTATTTTTCGTGAACGTGACATTTGTACAGTGCTTCCCAGATTGCCTCGTGTGATATTGTATCAAATGCTTTAGCGTAATCGATGAAAGCCACATATAATGGTCTATTAAACTCCTTATATTTTTCTGTTGTTTGCTGCATTACATGTATATGGTCTATTGTTGAGAAACCTGACCGGAACCCCGCTTGTTCTACAGGTTGAAGATTTTCGATTTTTCCACTGATTCTGCTAACTAATATTGAGGTAAAAAGTTTATAAGTGCTAGGTAGAAGGCTAATTGGACGATAGTTGCCTATATCTTGAGGGTCACCTTTTTTGTATAGCAGAATTATATCTGATTTCTTCCATTGTTTTGGTATTTGTCCCGTGTTTATAACTTTGCTGAATAAGTATGATAGTGGACGTGCTAATAGAGCAATTCCAATTTTTAAAGTCTCATTTGGTATACCGTCTGGCCCTGGGCTTTTTTCTGATTTAAGATTTTTAATATGCCAAACTACCTCCAACGCATTCACTTCTTCGGGCTCGTCTTCAGTGACGCTATAATTTCTAAGATATTTGTCTTCACTTGCACAAGTTCCAACCTTGTACCTATAAAGCTCTTTGTAGAACTCTGTGGCGCAATCTATAATATCTTTCCTCGTGTTTGTTTCTGTAGTTCTTGTTTTTAAATTTTGTATCCATTTTTTGTGTGTTCCTAGTTGTTTATATGCTCTTTTTGTACTCCTATATTGTTTTAGATTTGTTTCTATTATCTGTTTCCTGTAGTCTTCGTAGTCTTGTTTGATGGACTTATTAGTTCTTTTGAATAGCGTACTTAACTCTTTCTTCATTTCCTTAGTTTTTTGTTTTGTTTTCAAAAGTTCCGAGCGTCTTGTCATTAGTTCTATTGTAGGTTTTGTGAGGATTTTGTGTGTATTAATTCGTTTTTCTTCTTTCTGTTTCATTGACATACTCTTTTTAATGATGTGTTCTATTTTATTATATAAGGTCTGGACATCCTCGTCATCGTCCAAAGTTTCCAATTCCTTCATGTTGTTTTCTAAACTTCTAGTGAATAATGTTATTTCTTCTTCTGTTTTGAATGTATTTAAAGATGATTTGAATGACTTCCTGCATTTTTTGTTGTTTTGTAGGAGATAAGTGGCTCTTACCAGTCTGTGATCAGAGCTGAACCCTAAACCGTGTAGTACTTCTATCTTCCTTATTTTTTTGGGCTGGTTTGACAGAATGTAGTCTACTTCATTCTTTGTTTTTTCGTTTGGTGAAATCCATGTCCATTTGCGGTTATGTCTCATTTTAAAATGTGTATTCATAACTGATAGTTTATGTTCGAGAGCGAATTCTATGAGCTTTTCTCCTCGTTCGTTCCTTTTTCCATAACCAAATTTTCCCAGAATCGTATCTTCTTTTGTTTTAGCTAGGCCCACTTTGGCATTAAAATCTCAATGACTAATACGTTCTCCCCAGCCTGAGTTTGTGCTTCTTGTAGGGTATCGTAGAATTTATCCATTTCTTCCTTAGAGGCTTTTTCAGTGGGTGCATACACTTGAATTATTGAAATCATCTTTTTGTTGAGTTCCAGTTGAAGCAACGCAACTCTTTCTGACAAGGCTGAGAAATTTAATATGTTGTCTTTATATTCTTTTTTTATCAAAAAACCTACTCCATGTAGGCCAGGCGTTTCTCCTTTATAGCAAAATATAAAGTCTTCATGCTCATCGATGCTACAACCCATTCGCCTGACTTCGGCTAAGCCTAATATATCAATTTTTATTTTTTCTACTGAATACATGAGTTCTATGAATCTTCCTGTGGATGCTAAGGATCTTACATTAAATGTTCCAATGTGAAGTGGTTTTTGAGTTTGTTCTCCGCTGTTTACTGGAGGGTTTAGGTCATTTTCCCCCACGGGGACCAGCCGGCTTGAGGGAGGGTTATTTTGTTTTTCAGGTTTTCCGTTTTTTTTTTATTAGTATTTAGTTTGGATTTCCGGTTTCCGTTTATTAATTGCTATTGGTTCTTATTGGTTGTATCGTTAGAAAGAGAATTTGATCTATTTCTCATTAAATCGAAGGCATTGGTCCTGTTGTCCTTAAACGTCCATGTAGGTTGTTTTCTTGGTTGGGTGTTAGTTTGAGGTGGCGAAGACAATTCCCTCTTCCGTGTTTCCTTAGTTATGTTTTCTTTTATAATTAGTTTGTCATACTTGAAATACGCAACATTTCCCTTCTTCCTTTCTTCTTCCAATTGTGGGTGGAGCTCTTTCCTTTTTTCCATAACTTCTTTTGAAAAATCATCTTTCACGTACAGGTCCTTTAAATTCTTTTTATTTTTCATGATTTCACTTTTCTTCCATGCACTTACTAAGGACAATAGAATTGGCCTGGGTTTACCCTCTCTACTTATTTTTCCAAGTCGGTACATTTTGTTTACTTCACATTCTTCTATGTTAATACCTAGATCATCCTTAAAAGCCGTCATTATTTTATCTAGTATTTGGGTAGTAGATTTCTCGCCCTCTTTCAAGCCAAATATGACAATATTATTGCTTTTCTTTTCTCTTTTCAGATATTGTATCTCTTCTTCTAGTTTTTCTATTTTTGTTTTTAAGTTTTTATTTTCCGTTATAATAGGCTGCAGTCTGGAAGACCTACTGTACTTTGTTGTGAACAGACGTGTCGAACATTTTATTAAAATAAATAAATAATCACTTGCTGACTCGTGACCTGGTTTTACCAAATAGCCGGTAGTAAAGCAAACTGTGTCATACGTAGGCATGATAAGTGTAACTCTTTTCTGTGAAAATGTGTATAAGTGATATAAAGTAAATAACTTGTATCACAATGGAAAACAGTCCGTTCAGCCGAGGGGGCAGATGTGCTCGGAGCCCACCGCCTACACCTGTGCCCGGTGCCGCACCCGCTCCTGCGCGTGCGCCTGCACCCGAGCCCGCGCCTGCACCCAACACCGCGACCGCGGCCATATACCCTAACGACAAACTGAAGTCGAGTGAGGAGACAAAAACACTTGTCCAAAAAATTATATGCCCCGAGAAAATGAAACTTCAGGTAAGGGGACTACGTAAGACGAAAAATGGCGGTGTCATTATCAGCACTGAAACAAAGGACGATATTGAGAAGGTGAAAAAATCGATGCAGTTGGCAAATTCAGGCCTTACAGTAGACGAGCCCCCAAAAAGGAAGCCCAGAGTAGTAATTATCGGAGTGCCCTCATCCATGCAAGAGATGGAAGTTTTTACTTGTTTGTTCCACCAGAATCTGGCCGAGACCCTTCAGGATTGCAGCCTCGAGTCCTTTTTAAGCTCCATTAAGTTAAGCCATAAGTCAGGTAAGAAGGACGCTGAAAATTGCAATTATATAATAGAGGTATCCACAGACATACGCAAAGCCCTGATATCTAAAGACAGAGTGTTTATAGATTGGTCCTCATGCCCTGTGAGAGACTTTACTCTAGTCACACGCTGTTATAAGTGCCAACAGTACGGACATGCGGCCAAATCTTGCCGGGAGACCACCTATACGTGTGGTCACTGTGGTGATCAAGACCACTCCATTAAAGAATGCACAAAGAAGGCTGAAGAACCAAAATGCGCTACTTGCTTGCGCTTCAAAAAACCAAGCAATCACAAGACAAGCGCTGCTGACTGCCCAGCGAAAATAATAGCTGAAAAGAGGTACATAAATTCTGTGAATTATGGAGGCGCCTAAGAGCGCCGCTAATTACGTATTTTTTTTTGGTCCTTGTTATTGTTTATATAGGTAGCTATAATTATGATTAATAATTTAATTAGTGACATAGATAATTTCTCTGTATCTGAATCCCATGTTTGTGACGTTGAACACTGTAAGCAATATCTCTCCTCCCACACTAGTCCACTAACCATACTAACCCAAAATATTCGCAGTATTTTTAAGAATTTCGACAACTTTAGCATTTTTCTTCAACGTCTAGACATAAACTGTGACGTTATTGTCTTAACCGAATGCTGGCTTTCCAAACAATATAACACACCACTAATTCCGGGTTACAATATGTACAAAAGTAATATCAACTACAATCAGAACGATGGGGTGATTGTTTATGCAAAGAATCATCTCAATGTGTCTGTCGAGGAACCTAATAATATGCATGACTGTAATAGATTGTTAATTAAAATTGGGTCAGATTTGGCGATACTTGCCTTGTATCGACCCCCCTCTTTTAGAAATATAAACAGTTTCACAGAATCTCTAAACGACACCTTGCAGAACCTATCATCTTTCAAAAATACCATTTTAATTGGAGATATTAACATTAATATTATTCCAGAAAGTGCTGACGCATCCGCTGGGGAATACCTTAACCTATGCGCATTCCATGGTTTGCTTCCCGCTCACACGCTTCCTACACATCAAAGTGGCTCCTGTTTGGACCATATAATGCTCAAGTCGAATTTCCCTGCACAAACCCTTGTAACTAATTCAACCATAACCGATCACCGTGCTGCCCTACTTATTTTAAATTGTAAATTACTGAAAGTAGCCACTCGCACCATTTCTAGTCTAAATATAAATAAACTTGAAGAAGACTTACGTAATATCGACTTTGACCCAGTCTACTTTTCCGCTGATCCGCAGTTTTGTATGTTGTACCTAATCAAAAATGTACAACATGCAATTCAGAAAAACACGGTCATAACTCGGCTAAATAATAAAAACTACAACATAAAACCATGGGTCACGACCGGTCTCATTCGCTGTATGAAGAATAGAGATAAATTACATATGAAAGCCAAGTCTAATCCAGATAATTTAGTTTTGCAACAATCATATAAACGATATCGTAACTTTTGTAATGATCTTATAAAAAAAGTAAAACGCAACTACGATAAAATCGCAGTAGAAAAGGCTGGTACTAGTAGTAAAAAAATCTGGAAATTAATTAAAAGTGTAACTTATAACTCAAAACAAAATCAGTCATCTTCAGGTTTATTACAAGCACACTCGTCACAGTTAACATCTGCCAACATTGCAAATAGTTTTTTTGCTAATGTTGGAAAATGTTTGGCTGGAAAAATACAGGGCCAATCACAATATTTAACAAGCACAGCATTTACATGTAGTACTATTTTATCATCCTTTGCGTTGCTAGACACTGACGAGACTGAAGTAGAAACGATAATTATGAGTTTAAAGGACGACTGTGCGGTTGGGTGGGATGGCATATCAAATAAAATTATTAAACAGTTCCGGCACATTTTGGTACCGCCATTAACTTATATTTTCCAAAAAAGTTTATCTACAGGTATTTTTCCCGAATGCCTAAAAAAAGCGGTTGTTGTCCCTGTTTATAAATCAGGCAGTAAAGATCAAGTCACAAATTATAGACCTATTTCCTTACTGCCTTCTTTGTCTAAATTATTAGAAAAAATTATAAATAAAAGGCTTTACAAATACTTGGAGGATAAGCTAATTTTATCTAAACGGCAGTTTGGATTTAGGCCTAAAATGTCAACAGATGATGCTGTCCACCATTTGACTGACTTTCTAGCACAAGAGCTTGATAAAGGTAACCACACAGTAGGCATCTTCCTGGACCTTGCCAAAGCTTTTGACTCGGTTTCTATTCCTATTCTGCTGCGCAAGCTTGAAGCCATAGGTATCAGAGGCACCCAGCTGAAACTATTTAAGAGCTATCTGGAAGACCGTACCCAGTGTGTAAAGATTGGTAATGTACTCAGCGATGATGAAAAAAACACGTCCTTCGGAGTTCCCCAAGGAAGTATTTTAGGGCCCACCCTATTTTTGATTTACATAAACGATCTTTGTAATCTAAATCTAAATCACGGCCAAATTGTTTCTTACGCTGACGACACTGCCCTTCTTTTTTCGGCTGACTCAGAAGAAAATGTCTACAAGCTTGCGCAAGACGGGTTCAATGTTGTTAATAAATGGCTTCAACATAATTCACTAACATTAAATACTGACAAGACAAATTATATTAAGTTTTCAATGAGCAAGCAAACAGTAACTAAGACCACAACATTATATGCCCATTATTGCGCCATTCCAGCAGACACACAATGTGTTTGCCCCGAAATTAAAATGACTAGTATAACAAAGTATCTTGGTGTTATAATAGATGAAACACTTTCGTTCAAACAACATGTAGAAGCTTTAAATAATAGAATTCGCAAGTTGATATTTGTTTTTAAAAAGTTACGGTCTATTGCTGACCCAAAAATAGTTAGACAAGTTTACTTTGCTCTATGTCAATCGATAATAACTTACTGCATTACCACATGGGGTGGAGCGGGTAAAACAAGGTTACTAACCATCGAGAGAGCTCAGAGGGCGATTCTCAAAGTGTCTACATTCCGCCCTTTCCTTTTTCCTACCAACCTCCTATACAAATCTTGTGAAGTATTAACAGTTAGGCAACTATTTATAATGGGCATTGTATTAAAACAACACACAGCTCTACCCTACAGCGCTGAAGATACTAATAAAAGACGTAAAGATTTAGTCTGCCCACAAAAAATAACAAAACATGCTTTTTTATCCAAATTTTACTTGTACCTCGGTCCTCTCCTCTATAATAGACTAAACTTGAAAGCAAACATTTACTCCCTGAACTACACAAATTGTAAGAGAATTCTCAAGGATACTCTCCAAAGTATGTCTTACGAAGATACAGAGAATTTATTAACTGTGTTAAAGTAAATATGTATACTCACCTACGATTAGTATCTATTAATTTAAGAGCTATTTTATTTTATTTTTATTTTAGTATAGGTATACGTTAAGTATTAAAATGTTTAGAAACTAAGAGTTGAGCTACTCAACATAATTATAATTCTTTTGCCTATTTTTAACTGTTAGAATATTTATTAATTTTATAAGATTATTTAGCACTTTTCGCCTGAAACACAGGACTACCTAGTTCAGGCACGTAAGTTCTTAGGAATATAATTTACATTTCAGCAAAACTGTACAAATTTTTATGACTTGTAATTTATTGAATAAATTTGAAATTTGAATTTGAATTTGAGTTTTTCTTCCATTCTTTCCATAATTGTGTTTGTTATAGACTCTGTTATTGATTTTGTTTGATTTGCCAGCTCTATTTTCATCTTGTCGAACAGAAGTTGGAATTGTTCTTCCATTTCTACCAAAATATTCTTTTGCGTATTTTAGAAAAACGAAACGGAACGTTTTTGGGTAGAAATTATTTTCCACTGGCAACTCCGTAGCAGTTATGTCAGTTGTCAATGTCAAAAAGATTATCGTTTTTCTTTGTCTATGACACTTGGAACTAACCTCACTTTTTTCCGTGAATTTTACTCTTGAATGTGCAATGAATCCCGTAGGATAAACAGGATCTATTATCTCCAGCACTTATTAACACTTTCGTTCCTTAGATGGTGGTAGTGGTAAGTTCCAAAACGACTTTCTAGTATTATTAAACACAATTAGTTTCAGAGTGACACAGGAATGATGTTTACTTTACTAAGACCGGAACCGGACATCTGCATATAACTATCAGAAATTACTGTCTGTTTGCTGTGTGGACAGGCAAAGATTTTAAATTGAAGACTGAAAAGTAAACAGGGACGATAAATTTTGGAGCGAAAACATGGAACATCGACTAGTCAGTTTTTACAATAAATGCCTGTTACCCGAAATTGTTGATCCCCGAAAAGCTAGGTCCATGAAACTTAGAGACGACAAATATTAAAATTTTATTTTACACGAAATTGTTTTTATTTACTTTAACCTAACTAATAATAATTTAATTGCTCATTTATTATAATAAACTATTACACGTCACACACTATCAGGTCGAACCGAACTCGCAATACTTAGCGGAGGCACGGTAACGGCTGTGCGATACATTGAGGGGATCATAAGACCTCATGTGGACCATGTGGTCACCACATGAACGCCACATTAACGTGAATCTTGCACCAATTCTTATTGGTCACCAATAAGAATTGGTGCAAGATTCACGTTAATGCATGACAATGCCCGCGCTATAGCTAAGCATGTATAGAAATTTCGCACTAGGTCATAACATTCAAATATTCATTAAATAATTATAACGGTTTTATTATTCTCCTAAAACTGCCGTGAACTAATTAAATACTTAAGAGTTTTTTTCATGTTTTTTGTTTGACAAGTTGAACATGGCAAAATCTGGAGACAAACGGCTCCATAATAGAGCCGACACTAAAAACTGACAATCGGTTCTTCTCGATTATACTTGATTCGATTAGAACCTTATAAAAATAATACCAAAAGCTCGGAACATAAATATCGTCTAATTCTCGGGGAAACATGACTTATAGCGAGCAGAGTTGCTTCTGTAGTAATGGAGAGATAATTGGGTTTTGTTCATGTGTTCCTAATAAATCGCACAAATTTTTCATCGCCCAAGAAGCGATTTCGAAGCCAAAGTTATATTTTTAAGATGTTTAGATGAAACAAAGACCTTATTTCGTTTAGATAAAAATGATTTGTACACTTAGATGACATGCTAAGAATACTCGAAAAACCTCAAATTATTAAAAAAGGTATGAGAGTTTTGTATTCCTTTAGTAAATCAGTGGAGGAAGTTTTCGAAATGTAATTTTTTCCCTAAATGTTATTTGTTTAGTTTGTTAATGTAGGTTTTTGCTAATTTTCCTCACATATTAAAGTTTTTATTTTAGTAATAAGCAAGTTTTGCCTGTGATTAATGAAAAAAGAAGCTGAGAATCTCATTAGTTTTAAGTCATAATTGTTTGTTAGTCTACTTCGTCACATTTACGTCTTTACGTCTCCTTCGTAACAATAAGTTTGATCTCGTCCCGTATAAAGATTGTTGTTAAAAACCAAAATTCTTGCGTTAAGTCCTTTTTGCTACTCATTTTATGTCGTGTCATACTTGGTGTTTAGTATGTAATACTGCTCTTTCAAATATTTTTTTGTAAAACTGAAAAAAAATAATTGATACGAAGTTTGAAAGGAGTAAATGTATACGGAATTATTACCTGATTATGTTCCGTAATCTCGTCCTCAATAATTTTATACATGTAGTATGCACTTCCTGCATGCTGCGCTGCCACAATATTTAAAGATGAATATCTTCAAAGAAAAAACAAACTAAATGCGTCCATCACTAGTTTCACGGTAACATCCCTAGTGTCGCTTCCTGATCTGTCATTGTTCTTTTTTGTGCGCTGCGTTGTTCACGTAATTATTTTATAAAAACAGAAATATCATATTTAGTATTTGTTTTTGTTGGATACAAGGTTTGATTCGGTGTATGATCACAATAAAAGACGAATGCGATTTTATAGGACACTGTTTGTTTATTCTTTTAGAACAATTATAAACTTTAGAACAATAAATTGGTATTATCACTTTATCACTGCTGTTATACGAGAACACTTTCTACAGGAACGTAAGGTAATGTAAATGGCTGCACCCGGAAGAGACCGGAACAAAAGGAAGTATACATAGATTAAATAAATAGTAAGTAAAGCTAATTTACATCACTATGTCCCGACATCCTTCATGGTGTAGTGATGGACTTGTGTCATTCCAACACTCCTCCTCACGAGTTCTTCACTCATGAGAGGCCAAGGCAGCTTCGCAGCATCTGGAGCCTCGGTCCAGGGATACCCTTTGTCAGGATGTCAGCCTCCATGTCCTGGGTAGGTTTATACTGAATGCTGATTTCCCCTCGTTGAACACACTCCCTTATGAAGTGCTGTTTTATTTCTATGCGTTTTGACTTTCCACTGATGATGGGGTTGTTGGAAAGTCGCTGAGCAGCTTGATTGTCACTGAAAATTACAATATTGTTTATATTAGTGCCTAAATCACTAAATAACAATTTTAAATGGATAGCCTCTTTTGCAGCTTCAGTTAGGGCTATATATTCAGCTTCTGCTGTTGATAGAGCAACACATCTTTGCTTCTTAGATTCCCAGCTGATGCAACCATTTGCATATTTAAAGCAATAGCCAGAGTAAGACTTTCTGTCTATTTTGCAACCGGCCCAATCTGCATCAGCCATTCCATATACTTTTTTATTTGATTTGGTGTAGCAGATACCAACATCCATGGTACCTTTGAGATACCTCAATATGCGTTTTACATATTTAAAATGTTCTTCACTGTATGCATTGTTAAACTGTGATAGATAGCTTACTGCATAGGATATGTCTGGTCGGCTTGCCACAGATAAATACATCAAGGTTCCAATCAGGCTTTGATATGGAATATTCTTGTCACAATCTTCACTTTTTTCAAGGTTTAAATATGATTCTATTGGAGTACTTATTGGTTTGCAATTTTCCATGTTATACCTTTTCAACGCTTTTTGTATGTATTTTTGTTGAGTAATTTTTAGTTTATTGTCATCATAATTAATTTCCATACCAAGAAGATATTTTAATTTTCCAATATCTTTCATTTCAAATGTTTGGCTTAGATGTTTTTTGAATTTCTCTAGTGAGCTTTCATTTGAGTAAGCTATGGCCAAATCGTCAACATACACTGCAACAATCATCTTATCTGTGCCTAGTGCCCATGTATAGATACATGGATCAGCTGTTGATGATTTAAAGTTCATTTTCTTGAGTTCATGGTCCAATTTATAAAACCATCGTCGACCAGCTTGTTTTAGACCATACAAGGCCTTTTTTAATAAGCAGACTTTTTCACCTTTTATTTGTTTTAAGTCTTGAAGCATATCTCTTGCTTTGTTGAATAAATCCAAATTTTCTTTTTCACTTTCTTCAAGCATAATTTTTGTTATGTATTCTTCTAGATACTCAGGTTTTTTCATGACTATTTTTTCATTTAGGTCTCCATTCAGATAAGCAGTAGTTACATCCATTTGATGGAGCTTTAAATTATGTTCAACTACATGAGCCAATAATGTTCTGATTGAACTTGGTTTGGCCACTGGAGCATAAGTCTCGTTGTAGTCAATTCCTGGTCTTTGAGTAAAACCACGAGCCACCAAACGCGCCTTTTTGGTAATTTTTTCGTCTGGACCCATTTTTTCTTTTAAGACCATTTTGTAGTCCACAATATGTTTTGAATTCTCCTCCTTTCGTTGAATTTTCCATGTGTCATTTTTAATGTGAGCTTTTATTTCAGCTTTTATGGCTTCCTGCCATTCATGTTTATTACCATCATTTATTTCTATCTCTCCGCATAAATAAGAGCATTCATCTGCCTCTTGAAGATCATAATCTTTGGCCCATACTGGAGGTTCTTTTTTTCTTTCAGGACGTCGACTTTGGTCTTTATCCTTTTCCTCACTTTGACTTTGACTTGGCTCTTCTTTGTGAGGTGAAGTCATATTTTGTGGACTTAATGTATTAGTTTCAGTGTCTTCATTTTCATCTTCATATTCACTGAAAGAGTGCATAGTTTCATCACCATCATCATCATCACTACTTTCCACATTTGGCTGAAAAGTAGAAGGCTGAAAAGAAAAAAGCTGAAAAGGTAAAATGTTTGTCTTCCTTTCTTGCTTTTTGCCTTTATTATTATTTGTTTTTTCTGTTTTAGACTGTTCTGGTTCAGGCAGAATCTGATC
This sequence comes from Cosmia trapezina, assembly GCA_905163495.3. NCBI lineage: Eukaryota > Metazoa > Arthropoda > Insecta > Lepidoptera > Noctuidae > Cosmia > Cosmia trapezina. The sequence continues at coordinate 10,550,631 of LR991047.1, forward strand.
ATTTTGGATATCATTATTTTGATAGTACATTTTTCCATCCAACACTTTTACATCACGACGTACAATGACATCATTTTTCTTTGGCAAATATATTCTGTAAGCTTTGCTGTATTTTGCATATCCAACAAACACACCTTCACTTGCTTTTGGTGAAAATTTACTGTGCTTCTTTTGTTTGTGGAGTGTGAATACTTTTGATCCAAAAATGTGTAAATGGTTTACAGATGGTGTGCGACCAACCCATTTCATGTATGGTGTCTCTCCATTTAAAGATTTAGTTGGACATCTGTTCACAATATAATTTGCTGTTACTATTGCTTCTGCCCACAACCTGTCCGGAACTTTTGATTCAATCAGCATGCATCTGGCCTTTTCTACTAGAGTTCTATTTTTTCTTTCGGCCAGCCCATTTTGCTGTGGTGTATATATAACTGATAATCTTCTCTGAATACCATTATCCTTTAAATATGTCTCAAATTCATTGTTGCAATACTCTGTACCATTATCTGACTGTAAATATTTTATTTTATGTTCTGTGAATGTTTCAACTTCTTCTTTATATTCTTTGAATTTTTCCAATGTTTCAGATTTGTTTTGCAAGAAGTAAACATGGCAATATCGGCTGTAGTCATCAATAAAAGTTAACATGTATCTAGAACCACCAATGGTTGCATGTGGCATGGGTCCACATAGTTCTGTATGTATAACCTCCAAAACTTGTTTAGTTTTTATACTGTAATTTTTAGAAAAAGGCAACCTTGTCATTTTTCCTTGAATACAACTTTCACAATTTTCAAACATGTCATCTTTATTCAAGTCTAATCCAGACACAAGATTGTTAGATGATAATTTTTTTAAATCTTTTTCATTTAAATGAGCTAATTTCTTATGCCATTTCATTATATTATTATCTGAAATATTATTTGCTTTTTCTATTTTTTGCAAACTTGGAAACTGAGTCAGATAAAGGCCATCCCTTTTATCAGCTGTCATTATAGTTTTTCCAGCTAAATCTTTAATATAGGCTTTATCCTTAGTGAACAAAACTGTATGGTCATGCTCTGTTATACGAGCAACTGACAACAAGTTTGTTGTTAGCTCTGGTACATATAGAGTATTATTTAAATTAATTTCAGTGTTATTGCAATTTACTGAGACTATTCCCGTACCTTTAATTTCAGTGTTGTGATTTGATGCTAATTTCAACTTCCCTTGCTCGGTTTTAATGTTTTGGAATTTTCCAGGCTGTCCAGTCATGTGGGATGTGCACCCGCTATCCAGACACCAAACATCACCTGCATCAGCATGGATTGTATTTGCTGTCTCTGTAATAAAGAAATTTTTAGAATTTTTCTTTTTATTATTATCACTCGATGAGCTTGAACTTTGGTTCTTGTTTTTAGACCAGCACTTGGACGCTTGATGTCCAACTTTATCGCATACTGTGCATTTGAGCTTCTTTTTGTTGGAGTAATAAGCACTTTCACTCGATGCATTGTGATTTTTGTTCCTTTTCCGTGCTTGACTTTCCTCAATGATTTTTATTTTTAAGTCTTCTGGGAGAGGCAATTTATCCCGCGTCTCAATGGCAATCCTGAAATTCTCGAATGACGATGGCAGGCTGTAGAGAATTATAATGCTCAGCAGATCATTATTTACTTTTACATCCATGTTTTCAAGTCTGTCGACACAGAAGAACATGGCAGCCATATGATCCTGTACATCATCTGAATCGGTCATTTTCTTTAGGATCAATTGCTTTAGCAACGTAGCCTTTCTTGCGGGGCCTTCACTTTGATATATGGACTTTAATTTTGCCCATATTTCAGATGCAGACTTGCAATTTTTTACTTGTCTCAATTCTTTAGGTGAGATCATGAGGAAGAGCTCTGAACGTGCGAGCAGATCCTTACCGGCATCTGGTTTTTCTTCGCCGATCGTAGCCCATAAATCGTTCTTTACAAGAATCGCCTGAGCTTGTATAGCCCATGTATCGTAGTTATCGCGACTGAGCTGCTCAATGTGATTATATTGCGGATTTCGCATTGTCGTAGACATTGTGACCAAAACCGAAAATCAGAACCACGCTCTGCTACCAATTTGTTGGATACAAGGTTTGATTCGGTGTATGATCACAATAAAAGACGAATGCGATTTTATAGGACACTGTTTGTTTATTCTTTTAGAACAATTATAAACTTTAGAACAATAAATTGGTATTATCACTTTATCACTGCTGTTATACGAGAACACTTTCTACAGGAACGTAAGGTAATGTAAATGGCTGCACCCGGAAGAGACCGGAACAAAAGGAAGTATACATAGATTAAATAAATAGTAAGTAAAGCTAATTTACATCACTATGTCCCGACATCCTTCATGGTGTAGTGATGGACTTGTGTCATTCCAACAGTTTTAGCTTAGTAGACCCACTATAAGTATTATGGGAAAAAGGAAATCAGAATTATCTGTTGAGACTCTTCATAGAGAGTTAAAAAAGTTAAAAAGTAAAATTAAACAAAGCCGCCGCCGCCGCCGCCATTCGGGTAAGTTCGTGAACTATTACTAAGTGCAAACTATCTTCATTTAAATAAAACGTATACCTATACATCACGTACAATTGGGTCATACGTCTTTTACGGAAGATTAAAACCATTAAAAATCCTGTACCCACCATGTTATTTAATGTATTCAACTGATTCAACAACCGCCATATTGAGCTTTCACGAGAGGTTAGCCGGCGTGATAGTATCCTAGTCCTCAAGAGCTTTCACGGGAGGTTGGCCACGAGGATCCAGTTTACTGTAGAATACACACGCTATTGAGCTTTCACGAGAGGTTAGCCAGCGTGATAATTTTACCGCCATAATTGAGCTTTCACGAGAGGTTAGCCGGCAGACAATATTATATTATTTGGTGTACCTAGAGCTTTCACGAGAGGTCAGCCATGGTCAGACCATAATGTTAGCGTCTTTTTTCTTCAGACGAGTATGACGAACATGGCAGCCGGTCTTACAGTCGGAGCCGGTCACACAGTCGAAGCCGTTCATATAGTCGGAGGCGTTCGCACAGTCACCCCCGTAGCCACCACAGTCCGATCAGCAGTTCACGTTCGCGCAGTCACTCAATAAGTGAACACATAGACGAACACATCCTCACTCAGGAGAGTGAACCGCCCAAAAAGCAAGCGGTCCAGGGGGCACCTGAAGTACCTGAAGAAATAATCAGAATTTTAGGTGATGAAGGTATTGTTCCTCATAAGAAAGCTGAGGACCTACATAGCAGCTTAAATACAAGATGGATAGCTATTCTTCAAGACGGTCTAAATGCAGAGACAAGAGACATAATAAGAAAGAAATATGATACTCCTAATAACTGTCAGTTGTTGATACCACCCAAACTCAACGAGGAAGTGGCAGCAGCCATGAACGACAGTGGAACCAAGCGAGATAAAAGGATCAGTGACAAACAAGCCACACTGGCCGCTGCCATCTCTGCAATTGGACAGGTGCTAAACATAATGTTGACTCAGCAGAATATAAAAGAAATTGAGACACTTAGTGATGCTTCGCGGTTATTATGTGACATATTTCACAGCGACACTGTCACAAGACGGTCACTAATTCTCCCAGGTCTAAACAAAGACCTAAGAGAACTAATGGAAAATACAACAATAACAGAATATCTGTTTGGGGACAAACTACAAGATAGAGTGACCGCCTGCAAAGCAGTAAAGAAGTCTGCCCAGGAACTAAAAAATACTGTGCCTTCAAAACCCAAGTTACCTGCAAAACGAAAGTTTAACAATAATTTAAACTACCGGGGCCCTCAACGACCACCAATGCCTCGTCCGAGTGGGCCGAAACCGAAGATGAGGCGCCCAGCATATCAGCAGACTACTCCGTCGAGCCGTGCCAGACGGTCCCCACCGAGGCAGCAATATCGTCGCCAGACGCGCCGTTGAACCAGGTACAAACAGGCAGATTACAGTATTTCCTTTCTAACTGGGATAGCATCAACACTAACCCTACAATACGTGATTGGATATCAGGGTACAGAATCCCATTCACTATTGAACCTTCACAGAGTTCATATCCAGCCAACAATAATTTTTCTGAGAGGGAAAGAACATTGATTTCTTTAGAAATAGACAAATTGTTGCAAATAGGCGCTATAGAACCATGTAATCCTGTAGAAAAACAATTCTTATCTAGTATATTTCTTCATCCCAAGGCAGATGGCACATGGCGATTTATTTTAAACCTTAAGAAACTTAATAAATTTAGTAACACAATTCACTTCAAGCTAGAGGACATTAGAACGGCAACCAGACTAATGAGTCCAAATTGTTACATGGCAACTATTGACCTCAAAAATGCATACTATTTATTGTCAGTAGAGAAATCTTATAGACAATATTTGAGATTTCAATTTTTAGACATAATATATGAATTCACTTGTCTTCCCTTTGGTCTCAGCACAGCACCTTATGTGTTCACTAAGATTATGAAACCAATCATGTTCCATCTCCGGTCACTAAAGCTTATGTCAGTAATATATCTCGATGACATTTTGTGTTTTGGTGATGATTATGAAGAATGTAAGAATAATATAGATATTACTATACAATTACTTGAAAGCTTAGGGTTCATAATTAATAAAACAAAGAGTTGTTTAGTACCTAAACAAAAATGTAAATTTCTAGGTTTTCTCCTAAATTCCACCAATTTTTCTATATCACTCCCTGAAACTAAAATAGCAACAATTTCTAAAACTATTCATAATATTTTAAAAAAAGGTCATAAATGTAAAATAATTGAGTTAGCAAAATTATTAGGCTTACTTGTAGCAGCATGCCCAGCAGTGGAATATGGTTGGCTTTATACAAAAATCCTTGAAAGACATAAAACAATAGCTTTATTAGATCATTTTGATAATTATAATGCAACCATATCACTAAACAGCAAAGTTGAAATGGATTTACAGTGGTGGACCTCTCACCTACACCATCATTGCAAAATAAAAGACTTTAATTTTATGTTAGAAATTTTTTGCGATTCTTCACTCACGGGCTGGGGTCTTGTTTGTAATGGTATTAGAAGTCATGGTTATTGGACAGACCGAGATAAACTATTTCACATCAATTATCTGGAATTGCTAGCAGCTTTTATAGGCTTGAAAACATTTGCGTCAAACCTGACTAATTGTGAAATCTTACTTAGAATCGATAACACTACAGCCATAGCATATATCAATAAAATGGGTGGATCAAGATACCCTCATCTCAATGATCTAGCTAGAAGTTTATGGCAGTGGTGTGAAAACAGAGGGATATGGGTGTATGCATCTTATATAAGCACTAAAGAAAATACCATAGCGGATAAGGAATCCAGACGCTCACATTCTGAGATAGAATGGAAGCTTTCAGACATAGCATACAGATCAATTGTCAAAAGCTTTGGCTGTCCAGAGATTGATTTGTTTGCCAGCCGAGCCAATGCTAAGTGCCTAAACTATGTTTCATGGTACCCAGACCCAGATGCAATTTCCATAGACGCCTTCACCCTTAAGTGGAATACAAACTTCTTTTATGCATTCCCCCCATTCGCACTACTAAGTAGGACTCTTCAAAAAATAAAAAAAAGAGGGGGGGAAAGGTATTGTGGTAGTACCATACTGGCCATCGCAACCCTGGTATCCACTTTTTGAATCCATGATCATATCTCAAAAATTAATCTTTAGACCTCACCTCAATCTATTACAATCTCCTTTCAGAGACCCACATCCCCTACACAAGACCTTAACTCTTATAGCAGCTGTATTATCAAGGAAGCTTTCCTAAGAAAAGGAATTGCCCCATCTTCAATGGAAGTTATGCTGGCCTCCCTTTCGGATAAATCAAGAAAACAATATGACTCTGCCCTGAAGCAGTGGTGTGTCTTCTGTAGGGAGCAGGAGATAAATCCCATATCAGCATCAATACCCATGATTATTTCATATTTGACTACTAAATTTAAAGAAGGGCTATCCTATAGTTCTCTCAACTCTATTAGATCAGCCTTATCATTGATCATAGGACCACATGTAGGAGTAGATGATAGGATGAAACGTTTCTTTAGAGGTATTTTTAAGCTGAGGCCAAAGAAACCAAAGTATGACGAGGTCTGGGATCCTTGTATAGTTTTAAATTATCTGTCTACTTTGTATCCAAATGCTAGTCTTAGCCTACAAGTACTTACTAAAAAACTGGTTACACTTTTGGCACTTGTTACTGCTCATCGAGTGCAAACATTATCACTTATATTAGTAGAAAATATATCTCAAAATGGAGATAACATACATGTTAAGATTTCAGATTCCATCAAGACCTCTGGTCCTCATAAATTGCAACCTAACCTCATTTTACCTTATTTTAAAGAAAACATTAACATTTGTCCTGCAACAACACTGTTATCCTATTTAGATGTAACTAAACACTTAAGAATCAATAATAATAATAAGAGATTAATACTGACATTCAGGAAACCTTATCACTCAGCTTCATCAGCATCCATTGGTAGATGGATCAAACAGATACTATCTGTTGGTGGTATAGATGTCACTAAATATACTGCTCATAGTACGAGGCATGCAGCCACCTCAAAAGCCTCTGAGGCAGGTGTTAACATTGAAATAATTAGAAAATCAGCAGGTTGGAGCGATAACTCCACAACCTTTGCTCGGTTTTATAAAAGACCTATTATTCGTGATCCCAACTATTTTGCTCTGGCAGTTTGTGGCATTAATTTATAATAATTTAATAATTAATTAATAATTATTGTGACACCTTGAGATTTATATACAGCAGAGTAAGGCTTGCTTCATTACACTAGGATTCACTAGGATTTAAGGGAACCAAATAAGACTGTATGTTAATATTAATATATAATAAAGTCTAAAATGTTACATAGAAGGGAAATGTCAACTGATGTAACAATAACACTTTTGATTAGTACTTACTTAAAATGTTATTTCATGTAAGAGATGAAAACATATACTGATTGTAGCATAATTCTAGTAAGTATCCAAATTGGTATTTTAGAAGAAAATAAGTTAAAATTTTCAGTTTGATTTATTAGTTGAATAAGTTGCTGTAAGAAAATGTCAACTAATGTAACTATGACCTTTGATTATTTAAGTAGGTACTGTGAATGTTAACATAATTATAAAAATTAAGTTAGAGTAGGTACTTAAGTTTGTTGATTTCCAATACCAGACTGAATTGTTGGATTAAGTAAGAAGAAGACTGATTGATTAAACAATTTTCATCCTAATTACACAACTTTCTTCTTTAAACATCTACATATATAAAATTATTGAGGACGAGATTACGGAACATAATTATAAAGATCGGACTAACTTACCAAGTGACGTCCGATCCTCAATTATGTGAAGTAATCTCGTCCTCATCCTATTCCCAACCCTACCCAGAATATGTTTCAGATTCTCACCCTTATTGAAAGTTGTGTGCTTTGAAACAATGACAGATCAGTAAGCGACACTAGGGATGTTACCGTGAAACTAGTGATGGACGCATTTAGTTTGTTTTTTCTTTGAAGATATTCATCTTTAAATATTGTGGCAGCGCAGCATGCAGGAAGTGCATACTACATGTATAAAATTATTGAGGACGAGATTACGGAACATAATTGAGGATCGGACGTCACTTGGTAAGTTAGTCCGATCTTTATAATTATAAAGACCAAAATGTTTGAGACTGATTAAAGTTTGGATTTTATAATAATAAATACAAATAACCATTTAAAAGTTCTTTTAATTTATGCAAGTTTTAAACAACTGAATTTCGTAACGAAGGATACTGTTGCGTATGAAAGCATTTGTAACGTTTATTTTGTGTACTTTTTGAATAATAAATTAGCACTGAGGTCCTGCCACCGCGGTCATCTGAGACGTTGAATTAGAGCTCAAATTTGCTTGGCAAATTACCCCCGCCCGCGCTCGTCCGCGCGGTGCGGTCGCCAGTGGCGCCGAGCCACAGTCCGCGTTCCGCCTTCGTTCAGGTCGCACGTCGCGCAATCTCGCGCGCACCCGCGTTCCACGTGTCTTGCCGCCGTAGTATGGCCTCAAGCTACTAATCACTAACAGACTGTTTTCATTTTACACCCGACTAATCGCGTACTGCGTGCTGTGCGCAACATTAAGTGGTCCTTCTAGCCGGACCTGGACCTCCGGCCACGTGTTTTAGTCGGACTAAACCTGTGTGCAGGGATGTCTCTGCTTCGCACACCCCCGAAGGGTGTTACAACACGTAGTAAACGTGCTACGGAGCAGTTGACTACAAGGAAAAGTGAACAGTTACAAGTGAAAAGTGTTAAAACCGCGAGTTCGTCAGCGGCGGCCCGTAAAAGGTTAGAGTATGAAGCGGCTCAACATCAAGCTCAAATCGACCTCGATTTAGCACAAAAAAGTGCACAAATCCAGAAGGACTTGCTTCTGAAGAAACTAGAAGTCGACATAGCGGATTTACAAGAAGAAGAATACGGCTCGGTCTCGAAAAGATCGCGAATAGTCGAGTCATGGCTCGACAAACAAGATGGCGTCGAGTCCATTGTTAAAAACGATTGCGCAGAAAATGTTTGCCCAATAAATTCGATGCCGACGATTAACAAAACCTGGAACCATCTAGAGCAGCAACAGGACTTCGTCAGCAGTTGACGGAAGCGTTGCAACAAGTAGTTGCTAGAACTAGCGTCCGTGATAATAATAACAGAGAACTCCTTGCGCGCCTAGCAACATCAAAAGATTTACCAGTGTTTGACGGTGACCCTATGCAGTGGCTGCAGTTCAAGGAATCATATAAAGAATCGTCACACTTGTGCAGTTATAGCGATTCAGAAAACATTTGGCGGCTACGAAAGTGTCTACGTGGCGGCGCAAAAGAAGCCGTGTCATCGCTTCTAATCGGTAACACAACACCGCAAGCGATAATTGACACCTTAGAGTTGCAATTCGGCAGACCCGAGTGTATAATTAATAAAATATTCACTCAACTCAAGAAAATTCACCCACTTCCGACTGCATACCACACGGAGATCGTGAATTTCTCAATAAAAGTTAAAAACTACGTCACAGCTGTTAAAACTATCAAGTTGCAGGAATACCTACAAAGTCCGGAAACGACGTCAATAATACTTTCGAAGTTACCGCCCGCCCTTATCAATAAATGGGCCGAGTATTCTTACGAGAGACAAGATAGTTCTATACCTAAATTAGAAATATTATCAGAGTTTTTATACAGAGAAGCAACCATAGTCGCTACCTCAGGTGTGAGTTACATACATAGTCAGAACGACGTAAGAAAGAAATACGATAATATAAAAACTCATTCAGTGTTAGCGTGCACTACTACCTATAGTAAATGTATGTATTGCCGCGCCTCTCCGACGCACGCTCTAGACAAGTGCGGCAAGTTCAAACGTGCTATGAGACGTGATCGATGGCAATTTGTACGTGCTAAACATCTGTGCTTCAAGTGCTTGAGCGCACGGCACAATGAACCCGCCGCGTGCAGCGCGCCTGACTGCAGCGAGTGTGGACATCCACACCATCATCTCCTTCACTGGACGAAGCCTACCGCGCCTGCGGCACCAGCGCGGGCGGCGCCGCCGGCACCGATCGCCGCGCATCCAGAGACGGCGGCGCGCCCCGCGGTGGACGCAGCCCGCGTGCACACATCGACGCCCGACGAGTCGCGCCGCGAGGACACCGTTGCCCACGCCCACACCAGTGCGTCCACTAGTGTTAGTGAATCGTCAGTGCCTAAAGTGTTGTTAAAAATAGTGCCGGTAACCGTTCATGGACCTAAAGACAATATCCCCACCCACGCGTTGCTCGACGACGGTGCCACCGTCACGCTGATATCTGCTGATCTCGCTGATCAGTTGGGACTCCACGGTAAGACAGTGACCATGCGCGCCCGCAGTGCATGGGACTCCGGTGAGCTCGTATGCCAAACGGAAAACGTAAGTTTTGACATTTCTACTAATACAGGCAATCGTTTTAGTTTGTGTGCTCGTAAAATGAAGGAACTCAATTTACCCATTCAACGTGTATCGTGTATGGACTTTAGTAATTATTCAGACTATATTAACTACGACTTGTGCAAATGTGACGCACAACCTAAATTATTAATCGGGCAGGATAACTATGATTTGATTGCTCCTATCTTGTGTTTAAAAGGTAATAGCAAAAATGAACCTTATGTCACAAAGACACCGCTAGGGTGGTGTGTACACGGTGTTGTAAACAACATAATAAACATGTCAGCTGATCGTAGTACTAGTGATGACAGCGCGCAACATTGTTGCGATTCCAAGTTAGACGAATTATTAAGAAAATCATTTGCATTAGAGTCGATAGGTATTTCAAAACAACCGCGACAGAATGCGGACGAATTGCGTGCTGTCACCATTCTAAATAACTCTTGTGAGTTAATTGATAACCAATGGTTTGTGGAATTGCCATGGAAACATGATACCTTTGTTATGCCTGATTCTTATCAAAATGCCTATAATCGCCTATTATCAGTTGAGAGAAAAATGTTAGCCGACAACTCTTACGCATCGCGTTACCAAGAACGTATACAGCATTTATTTGCGAATAATTATGCCAGGAGGCTAAACGAGGGGGAGTCTAGCGACCATATTTGGTACCTACCGCATTTCGGGGTCGATAACCCCAATAAGAAGAAGTTACGTTTGGTTTTCGACGCGGCTGCGAAAACAAAGGGATGTTCTCTTAATGATTTTTTATTGACAGGTCCGGACTTGTTACAGTCTTTATTTGGAATTATGTTTAGGTTTAGAGAAAATCGAATTGGAATTATTGCAGATATTAAAGATATGTTTCTTCGAATTAAAATTAAAGAAAAGGATCAACATACACTTAGGTTTTTATTTAGAGATGAAGCTACCAAGGACGTTAATAAATACGCTATGACGTCATTAATATTTGGCGCGAACTGCTCGCCTTTTATCGCGCAACATATTAAAAATAAAAATGCATTACATTTTAAGGATACTTATCCAACGGCTGTCGACGCTATTTGCAAGCAGCATTATATGGACGACTATATCGATAGTTTACCCGAAGTCGACCATACGAAACAAATGATTAAGGAAGTATCTTTTATTCACCAGCAGGGTGGATTCGAAATACGGAACTGGGCTTCCAACGTACCGGATGTACTGGAGAGCGTACCGAAGGAAGCTTTGAGTGACAGCGTCTGTTGCGCCTTCGATAAAGATCAATCGGAAAGGACACTCGGTTTATTATGGTACCCTGCTAGCGACGAGTTAGGGTTCGATTTGACCTTGAAACGTATACCAGCTGATGTTATAAACTTAAAAAGAAGACCCACGAAGCGTGAACTGTTATGTATTGTTATGTCTATTTTTGACATTCATGGTTATCTGATACCATTTACAATTAAAGGAAAAATAATAATGCGCGAAACTTGGAAAAGAAATATAAAATGGGATGAAGAATTAAATGATGAGTTAAATAATTTATTTCAGTGTTGGATAATTCAAGCAAAAAATATTAATAATATTAGGATCCCGCGTTGGTATTTTTGTGATAGTGATATGAGCGCTAGTAATGAAAACTTAGAACTACACGTATTTTGCGATGCGTCGCCGAGCGCCTACGTGACCGTTGCGTACTGGCGCAAGGAAACGAGCAGTGGACATATTATCGTAGCGTTTATCGCTAGTAAATCCAAAGTTACACCCGTAAAATCTGTTTCTGTGCCGCGACTAGAACTGCAGGGTGCTTTATTAGGATGTAAATTAGCAAATAATATTAAAAAGGAACATCGCTTAAAACCAAGTTCAGTTTATTATTGGACAGATTCAACTCCTGTTTTACATTGGATCCGAAATAATTGTAGAACATATAAGGTTTTTATCGCCAATCGTCTAGGAGAAATTGACGAACTAAGTAAGGCTGACGAGTGGTACTATGTGCTGACTGACGTCAACGTGGCGGATTTAGGAACTAAAAGTACCGACCACGTACTTAGCAGCAGCTCATCGTGGTTTACCGGTCCGTCATTTTTACATCAGTCTCGCTCTCGCTGGCCTCAGGAACCTGAAAATAAAATAAAAATTAATGAAGAAATATTAGAAAAAATAAATATAGTAAATGAAAATAATAGTGTAAACGACTTACCTGTACCGGAGCCGACGCGCTTCTCCAGTTGGTTGCGATTGCTTCGAACTGCTGGAACTGTCTTGTTGTTCATAGATAAATGCAAGAAGATAAAAACAAATGGACTTACCGACGAGTTGATGAAAAGAGCTAAAACATTATTGCTTCAGCACTCGCAACCCACAGCTTTCTTCAGTGACATTTTACTGTTGAAACAAAATAAAGAAATAAAACGCGATAGTAGACTTCGCGCTTTGACACCCATATTGGATGATACTGGACTACTACGTGTTGGTGGAAGAATCGGAGCCGCTAAAGATGTAGCGATGGACACAAAATCACCTGTGATCCTGGACGGAAATGATCACGTGGCTCGACTCATTGTCAAGTATTATCACATCCGCGCAGGTCACGGATGCAACGAGTTGGTGGTAAATGAGCTGCGCCAAAAATATTGGTTGTTACGTCTACGTCCTACGGTCCGTACTGTTGCGACGCAGTGCTTGTTCTGTCGCATCAGGAAAGCTAATCCAAAGCCGCCACGTCTAGGTGATTTGCCCGAGGGTAGACTCACGCATCACCAAAGACCGTTTACCGTTACCGGAGTCGACTTATTTGGACCAGTAGAGGTCACAGTTGGAAGATCAAGACCAAAACGCTATGGGGTCTTGTTCACGTGCCTGACAGTACGCGCCGTACATATTGAGATCGTGCCGTCTCTCACTTCAGATTCATTGATAATGGCTTTACGCAGAATGGCTTCACGTAGAGGCTGGCCAAAAAAGATTTATTCTGACAACGGGACCAATATGCGCGGCGCAGAAGTTGAACTAAAGAAAGCCTACGACGCCGTAGACAAGGGTTCTGTCATGAACGAAGCCTTGAACTTTGGAGTTTCCTGGAGCTTCATTCCGCCAGCTAGCCCGCACATGGGAGGAGCTTGGGAGCGACTCGTACGCAGTGTCAAGACAGCCCTCAGGCCACCCTGAGGGCTTCTGAAAGAGAGAGCTCCGCACGAAGAGACTTTGATTACTCTCCTAGCTGAAGTGGAGAATATTATCAACAGCCGGCCCCTCGGTCATGTGTCCGTGGACCCTCGGGATGATGAGACATTAACGCCGAATCACTTCCTCATTGGTTCGTCGTCTAATTTGCCTAGCGCAGGAGTGTTTACGGACAAAGGCTTATGTCTGCGCAAACAATGGCGTATCTCCCAGCGTCTGGCTGACCATTTTTGGGCCAGATGGGTGAAGGAGGTGCTCCCCGATCTAGTGCCGCGCCAAAAGTGGAGAGAAGAGGGCGCACAATTGAAGATCGGTGATATGGTAGTAATAGTTGATCCTAACTCCCCCCGTAATTGCTGGCCTAAAGGTATCGTACAATCCGTGTACCCTGGTGCAGACGGACGCGTAAAGGTTGTCGACGTTAAAACTAAAAATGGCGTACTGAAACGTCCTGCAGCCAGGTTAGCGATATTTTAAATTCTTGTTTTAATTTAGGTCACCGTTTTGAGTGTCGTGTCGACACTGAGGGGGAGAATGTTGCGTATGAAAGCATTTGTAACGTTTATTTTGTGTACTTTTTGAATAATAAATTAGCACTGAGGTCCTGCCACCGCGGTCATCTGAGACGTTGAATTAGAGCTCAAATTTGCTTGGCAAATTACCCCCGCCCGCGCTCGTCCGCGCGGTGCGGTCGCCAGTGGCGCCGAGCCACAGTCCGCGTTCCGCCTTCGTTCAGGTCGCACGTCGCGCAATCTCGCGCGCACCCGCGTTCCACGTGTCTTGCCGCCGTAGTATGGCCTCAAGCTACTAATCACTAACAGACTGTTTTCATTTTACACCCGACTAATCGCGTACTGCGTGCTGTGCGCAACAGATACATTATTTTCCATCTGAATCTAGTAATCCGCAAAAAAATATAAATTTTAATAAAAAACTGAGCTGCTGGTCAACAAATACCGAATCTATGGTAATTTTCCCACAGTTTAGTCACATGACATGTATGAAATAGCTTTATTCATTTTTGTCCATGGTGAAGACCTTAAAAGTAGAACTACCCAGATACGTGATTTGTATTTTTTTGTTGCGTGACATTTAGACAAACCTTAACTATCGTCCAGTTCAATAAAAAATAAAAAAAGTTGGCAAATTGACCTTTAAATACACACACGACATTTCACATAACTACGAAATTGACTAAAACTTCCGACGTAAAACAACTATACTGGTAATCCTGTGGATTTACGTGGGACAATCCAATGTAACCCCGCGCGCCTCCCCCGCAACTGCCACTTGCGAGACATAAGCGTTCGCGCCGGCCCACAGTATAATATTTTGAGAATCTAGACGGACAAAATCAATTTAGAGACATGTCTTATAAGATGCTTTTAACGGAATAAATTCAAAGCTAACAAGTTATACTACAATCTAGTACATTTTCTGGGAATCCACGCGAAACAATAGCAGGAATAAACAGGTCGGGACGGCCGGCTACCTGAGCCATACCGACCGACCGCTCGCTGCCATCGTTTCATTCTTCGGATCACTAGTATGTCGTCAGAAATGCAAGTCGTCAAATACGCATTTCGCCAGAAAACGCATGTTGACAGAAACGCATCTTGTCAGATTTGCACCACGTCAAAGACGCAACTCGACAAACACGCAACTTGACAGATGCGCGTCTCATCAGATACGCAACTCGACAGTCAATTAATAAATAAGATTTAAAAGCAAAGTAATGTGCTATTTTGTATTTTATCATTAAAAAACTAATATGTTTAACTTTTTGACCGCCACGTCTTAAGGGCGGCCAACCCGTTATACTTCTCATACAAACGCTCGTATGTGATTATGACGTTGTAACACATCTTTTTTTGAAATTTTTGAACTAATAGGTATCTTGTGCGCTATATTTAGGTTTCTACGAAAGCAAAAAATAAAAATTTGGAGAAACAAATTCAGTACAAGCATTCAAAAATCTGCTTTTTTGCACAAATTTTACCTGAACTTTGGCCGTTCATAATGTAGGGTAGGTTGGGGCTTAAAGGTCCGCGGGTAAAAAGGTCCACCATGTCTATCTCAGAAATTATAAGCGCGCGAGCGAAACAAATGACAGGCGTATGAAGGGGGTACGGGGGGGGTACCCACGCGGCCCCGCGCAGTGAGCTTGCGAGCGCCGACGAGAGTGTACGCGGTCCCGGTGCTAAAAATTCACGTAAGTAAATTTTTTCACGTCACTTATTTTTAGTCTGACTGTTGTGCTTATAACATTACAGAACTAAACTTTTATTAAAGGTGCAGTTTAACGTAAAGCCATTGTTTATTGAATTGTCTGTGTGGATTTTTCTCTATAACCTCAAACTTCAATTAACATATAGTTGGGGTATAAAGGTCCACTCTGGACCTTTAAGCCCCGCGGTGGACCTTTTAACCCTATACAAAATATATCATGTTATGGTATTATTTTCAGAATGCGGAATTACAAAAGAACCACCGATAGAGGTAAAAAGTCCGTCCAGATCATGCAACGTGCGGCTGAGCTAGTCACAAACGAAAATAAATCCATACGTCAAGTTTGTCGTGACTACGAAATTAGTAAAACTTCTCTAATAAGATTTATTGCACGCCTAAAAGAAAATCCAGAAACACCACGATTTGGTTACGGGACTCCCAGACTAGTATTTAACGCTGAACAGGAATCTTCTCTCAGTGAGTATCTGCTTACACTTGCTCAAATCTTTCATGGTTTAGGACCAAAAGATGTTCGTCGCTTCGCATATGAATGTGCCACAAAATATAATCTTCAGATGCCAAACACATGGCATGTAAATAAAATGGCTGGCAAAGATTGGTTACAAGGTTTCTTGTCAAGAAACGACCGTCTCTCCATAAGGAAACCAGAGGCTATCAGTTTGAGTAGGGCAACTTCTTTTAATCGAACGAATGTTGCAGAGTATTTTGATAAATTAGCACTGGTCATGGATCGTCACAGATTTAGAGGGTCTCAAATATGGAATGCCGATGAAACGGGCGTATCAACTGTCTCCAAACCCTCTAAAATTATAGCGGCTAAAGGGAAACGAAACGTTGGATCAGTCACATCCGCTGAAAGAGGAACCAACGTTACATTACTGGTTGCTGTTTCAGCAACTGGTGGTTCCGTGCCACCATTGTTTGTGTTTCCCAGGAAGAAATATCAGGATCATTTTGTGCGAGATGGGCCTGCAGAATGCATAGGTGCAGGAAATGCAAGCGGTTGGATGACTGATGTGGAGTTCTTGCAATTTATGAAACATTTCATTAGCTATGTAAAACCAAGTAAAGATTCTCCTGTATTGCTTCTGGTAGATAATCACTGTTCTCACCTCTCCTTGCCTGTATTGGATCTAGCCAAAGATAATGGAGTAGTGATGCTTTCGTATCCACCCCACTGTTCACACAAGCTGCAGCCCTTGGATGTGTCAGTATTCGGTCCACTTAAAAAGTATTTGTCATCAGCACAAGATGCATGGATGCGTAACAATCCCGGCAAAACCATGACTATATACGACCTCCCAGGAATAGTTCGAACTGCATTACCATTGGCGCTAACTCCCAACAATATTTCAAATGGGTTTCAAAAAACGGGCGCTTATCCATTCAATCGAGAAGTTTTTAATGAATCGGACTTCGCTCCAAGCTATGTGACGGATCGACCAAACCCTAATAATCAACAGGCACCAAATTCTACGTCTACTGAGCCGTATAATAATTCTGAGTTACCCACAGCTATTCAAACTTATCCACCTATTTCATCCACATCACCAAGTTTGTTAATACCTAGCGACCCAGCAGCAGCTGATTTATCTACCGCTTCGCTCTTATTGTCACCAAGTGATCCATTGCTTTCTGCTAGCACTATTGGTATGATAGAGCCCGAGCCATCAACTTCCCACGCTGTTCTATCTTTTTTCAATGAGCCTCAGCCATCAACATCTACGAGTAACGTGTTTTCTCCCGAAGCCATTAGACCTTACCCTAAGGCTGGAGCTCGTAAGGGAACAGGGGGAAGAAAGCGACGCAAGACAGCTATTTTAACAGACACACCGGAAAAGGAAGCGCTGCTTTTAGAACAACAAAATAAGAAAAAAAAAACTGTTTCCCGAAAAAAGGCTGTCGATCAGAAAAAAAAGCAAGTGAAGAAAACAATTTTAAATGATAAAAAGGAGGACAGTTCTAGTTCTGAAGAGGAATGTTTTTGCTTGGTGTGCTGTGAATCATACTTGGAGAGCATTCCTGGGGAAGGCTGGATGCAATGTTCTAATTGCAAAGGTTGGTCCCACGAGAAGTGTGTTAATCCTTCACTGTCATCCTTGACCTATGTATGTATTAATTGCGACTCAGATGACGAGTAATTGTAAAAAAGTTATGTTAATGTTACATTATAGGTTTCGGACCAAAAAGTTGGACTAATTAAGACTGAAATGCTGTGCCATAAGTTAAAATAAGTAAAGTTGTTTAGTTTATTTTAATTAAAATAAAGACTGGTTGATTTAAAATAGCTTTCATTTATTTACTTGCTTTAATTAACCTTAGAAAACTATTTAATTATACTGGTCCTCTTTACCCCAGCACCGGTCCTTTTTACCCCACCCTTGGGGCAAAAGGGACCATTCGATTTGACTTTAAAAAATGCAAGTATCTGGGTTAGAGATAGAAATTACTTATGTTCACTTGTTCTTTCTTGTAAATGAAGGATAGCAGTATCCATTGCTAAAATGATATTTTTCTGAACCTTACACATAAATAGTTACAAGGCAATTTACGTAAAATGGACCTTTCAGCCCCACCCTACCCTACTCATAAATTGTAAAAGTAAAGAAAACATTTTCTTGGAAACCTCGCACATGTAATGGAGATTCTAAATGACAAACATTTATTTCACAAACTTGTAACGCTTACTCAAAAACACGTATTTCCTGGAACAAGTTTTATGAAATTTCCGAACACTATTTTTCGTTCCATGTTATCGCGTTCTCACTTGCTCATTAGTAGTTCTCACTTGCGCTGGATGAAACAACAAGCTTTTCTACCATGCTCGCGTTGACGATAGACGGACCGGGAAGGGTCCTCTTAAAAGCAAAAGCGTGTCCTCTGTGCCAAGCTACAAATACCTACATCCAATAATACCGACAAATAATAAACTTTTTACAAAAAAAAAAAAACAACCGACTTACAAAAAAAATACTACAAAGTGAAAAATAACTTTAATTTCGGAAGTAGGTGTCTTTTGATCTTATTTGATTGTATTTTAGTTTTTTTTCCACCGGCTTCCGAAATTAAAGTTATTTTTCACTTTGTAGTTTTTTTTTGGAAGTCGGTTGTTTTTTTTTTTTTTTTGTAAAATAGTTTTTATTTATCACTTTTTAGTGGGTCAGTTTGTAATTTATCTAAGTTATTCCATTCACATTGCACGTTTAGCCATCATCTTTTACAAAATATTGCTTTTCCCTATATTCTTTTAGAGACGTTAATTTTTGAGGAGTTCTCCTAGTAAGAACCAGGAGAACTGGAGCTGATGGTGAAGTCACCATCAGTTCCACTTCACCATATGTATGCATTGTGACGGACGAGCATAAATTCGTAATCGAATCGCAACCCGTGAAATACTTATTATTGAGTAGTTCCGATAGCCATATTATTTGGTCTTCATCATCAGTTCCACTTCACCAAATGGTGCTTTTCGAGAGCAAATGCACAAGGTACTATATAAAATACCCAAATCTCTATACGTATGCCTATAAAATTTGAGGGTTTGAATTGCTGACCTCCTCTGTTTTTTTTTTGAAATACGGTTAATTAGTAGGTAGGTAGTGTAGTCGGAATTTTATGTAAAAAGATTTTTTTTTTCATTAGTAGTTCTTGAGATATCCAGCTGTGCTGTGACAGACAGACAGACAGACTGAGTCACACCATAAGGGTTCCTTTTTTACCATTTTGGTACGGAACCCTAATACTGATCAAGTGACCATTACTAACTCTTGTATTTGACTATTTTTTTGTTTACATCAATCTGGGTGGATGGTTTCAAATATCTGACGAAATGAGTATCTGTCGTGTTGCGTGTCTGCCGAGCTGCGTATCTGTCGAGTTCTGTTTCTGACAAGTTGCGAGTCTATCCTCAGAGATGACGAAATGCGTATTTGACCACATGCATTTCTGACGACATACTAGTGATCCTTTCATTCGTCTGAGTTCGCTCGATGAATACGCTGTGTTTCTGTGTGTGCTAGTGGTGATTTTGTGTTGTTATCGTTTTTGTGGGACTTTCAAGGTAAATTTTCACATATTCTTTTGTTAGTATGTATATTTTATTTTATTTAATCATAAATATTAAATTAACAGAGTGAGGTTTTTATTTATTCATAAACAGTACTTCTTTAGTTTCATCTAGAGTTTTAGTTGGTTTCTCTGCATTTCCCTGTGCTTTGGGTATATTTTTCTGAAAGGTATATTTATATACTACAAGAAAAATGTTCATTTGCTTGCGAAAGCTCGCGACACTCATACAACATTTTCTTGTTTTCAGAATGACTTCACAAATTTCTCATCGTTCGTTTTTTGACGTTTGGTTTGCTAATGCCAAAGAATCAAGACAGGATGCTTTGTTACATTATATTTTACAAGAACTTGATGTCCAGTCCGTTACGGATGATATTTTGAAGAGTTTGAAAGCAACAATCAGTAGACTTAGTCAAAAAATTTACAAAAAATGGTCGAAATCAGGAAGGCATCGAGAACGCTTTCTGAAAACGAATTCTTCATGGTTAGAAGCTAACATATCATTTACGGGTGTTGTCAGTGAAACTATCGTTGATATTTTACTACCTGGGATACGTAACCGCGCCGGAAGACCACCGAAAGACTGAGTTTACCAGTGAAACAACAAAGAAACGGCGAATTTGTCATTTTCTTGAAACTACGTGACCAGAATAGATATCGATGGCAAACGAAATACAGCTTCGCCAGTCAGGAAAACGGGATTCAGCAGCTATTGTTAAGGAGCTTAGCCTGTTTCCACCCAGAAGAGGTACAGAAATAAAAAAAGCACGCAGGTGTTTAATCAACCCAAAGCAAGGTGGGCTTTCGAATGACCAAGCTCTATCATTAATGGTTGATGCAAATCTGTCGACACACCAATATGGTATCATACGCGAGCAATCAAAATTATTTTTTTAAAATCTGTATCCACCATACTACAAAGTGAAAGCGGCAAAACATTTATGTTATCTAAGTGAAATTAATGTTTCAGAAACACATGCCGAAGTTAAACTTCAATCTTTAATGGATCACACTATATTAAGATTATGCACAGTGCAAGAAGAGGTCCTGAAAACGATAAAAGACTTAAGAAACCTAGATATTATTGTTAAATGGGGTTGTGATGGAGCAGGACAAAATCGGTACAAACAAAAATTTTCCGAATCACACTCTAGTGATGAAAGTTTGTTCAGTATTTCAATGGTGCCAATACAAATGTATGCAATGAATGACCAAGATAGTAAACAAATTGTTTGGCAAAACCCTTCGACATCATCAGTTAGATATTGTCGACCTATTGTAACAAATCTACTAGCATAAAGAAATAAAAGGGGCTAAGGAAAGATTTGCTATATATTGAAAACTAAAAAATAAAAAATACAGACCGGTTTTTAAAAAAAACACATCCTACCTAAAACACACAGTTTTTTGGGAAGGTAGAGGTTAGCTTGAAGTAGTAATTTGAGTAAGTCCAGGTTAGGCAAACACGCACGATTATTATGGAAGATGAAGATTTGGAATTGAATCGCTCCGTTAAATTAAATGGTTATTTTCTATAACCCTCCTTTAGAGATCGACCGCAGTCGGGTAAGTTTAAGTCGCTGAGTAATGCCCGGTTTACATTATTCCAGTCCAGCGATCTAGTCCAGTACTGGATTGCTTACTGGAAAAATGTAAACCGGCACTGGAATGAACTGAATCCAGTAAGCATTCCAGTCCAGTAACTGGATTCGCGGTCTACTTTTGAATCCAGTGCGACCAATCCAGTGCAACTGGAATAATGTAGACGGCCAATCCAGTGCCATTCCAGTGCTGACGAAGTACACACGTGTTGGTTGTTTTTGCGGACTTTTTTGCAAAGAAAAAGGATTTAACAATGGTGAAGAAGTTATCTGAAGACGAAACTGTAAAGTTTGTCACTATATACAGAGAAAATCCGTGTTTATGGGATATAACATCAGAACATTATAAAAACAAACCTATGCGCCAAACTGCTTTGCAAAATCTGTGCATTGGTATGGAAATTGAAGGATTCACACCGGAAGATGTGAAAAACAAAATAAAAGCATTCGTTCGACATACTACCTTGAACTAGATAAGATTAAGAAATCATCCACATCTGGTGCTAGTGGCAATGTTTACCAACCCAAAGTGAAATGGTTGGCCGAATTCAATTCATTTATTAAAAATGTGATGGTGAAGCGTAAAACACAGGTATTTATTTTAAGATTTTTATTTACTTTTATTTTAGTAGCATATTATTTGTTAAAACACACAAATTTATCAATGTATCATATGATTTTGCCATGGTACTTTTCCTTCGTTCACAAAATAATTAGTAAATTGAGTTCTTTTTTCCCTGGCATGTGTTGCTGAGTTGTTACTGCCCTGCTGTATGATACTATCTAAAGAGGTTATTTCGAGAGGCGCCTCCTGGCACAGGCATCTATATGCTTAAAAGGAGACGCCTCCAACTGTATACCTATTGTACGTGTAATAACGAAATAAAACATTTTTGATTTTGATTTTTGATATTTCGGATCTCCATGTTCCATTAATCAAATGATGGTCGTTGTGATCGTCATGGTCTACACAAGAAGTAGTCATATGATTGCTTGACTTTTTTCTCAAACAATTGTGTAGAGAGCAAGCTGCATACACAATGTGATCCACAGTATGTAACTTAGTTGAAATAGCTTTTTCGAAAATTCTGAATCGACTTACTAATATTCCAAAAGCGTTTTCTACAATGCGTCTAGCACGGGACAACCTGTAATTATATATTTTTTGTTCAAAAGTTAAATTAGCCCCAGGATATGGTTTCATTAAGTATGTTTTTAGTGGAAATGCTGCATCAGCCACAATCACTCCATCTTCTGGAATAAAACTGCCATTTTCTAATTCAGTAAAAATGGAACAGTTTTTGAAAATACCACCATCCGAAGCGCTTCCATTTGCGCCCACATTGATATACGTAAAACAGTAATCATGGTCAACAAGAGCCATCAATACTATGCTGTTTTCTTTTTTATAATTAAAGTTCGTACTTCCATATTCATAGGAGCCAGTAATTTTTATGTGTTTTCCGTCTAACGCTCCGTAGCACAAAGGAAAGTTCCACTTATTCCGAAAGCCTTCCTCGACTTGTTTCCATTGTTCCGCAGTGGGTATCTGCAAAAAGAAAGTAAAAATATTTTATTTTCAGGAAAATACTGATGATGCTCAAAATAAAGAAAATACTGACAATACTCAACCTAGTGACCAATGTGGGACCAACCCTACCCATACAAACCCAGAAGTAAGTCTATCAGAACCGCGAAAGAAAAGAAGTAAAATTTCACAGCTGTCTACAATAGTCAGTAGCATGAAAGATATGCAATACGATTTATCCAAATCAGAAACAGTGGAAGATGAATTCGACATCTTCGGGAAACACATTGCGAAGCAATTAAGAACCCTTTCTACAGAACAGGCTATCCTAGGCCAAGAAGAAATACAGAGTGTGATAACAAGATGTCGACTATACGATTTGAATAGTCCTATAAAACCGAATAGACCAAATTACAATTATGCGTCAAGACCAAGCACGAGTAGTAGTACTTATATGCCATTGAATAGTCCAGCGTCTGTAGATACACAAACCACCGAGGACTCGTTAAATGTAGTAAACGATGACCCAGAATACATTAATATAATCATGAATGCTTTCAATAATGCTTAGTTTGGTCTTTTAATGCCCTTTTAATTTCTTGACAGACTTCTGGTATAATTTTTGAAATAGTTGGTTTTGGCAATCGAAACATACGACTGAGGCTTCTGTAACTATCTCCAGTACTTAAAAAAGAAAGAGTGACTTCTAATTTTAATTTTGCGGGTATAGCATCTCTGAACAACGTATTCTTACGCTGGATATTAATCGAAACTAATGATAACAGTTCTTCAAAGTTTTCTGCTGTCATTCTCAGTGCCAGTCTATATTCATTGGGATCTTCTATCTTCAGTTGTTGCAAAAGTATTGCTGACCCTCCTTTTTGATCTCTTTCGCTGATCCAATTTCTCACCCAAATCCGTTCCTTTTTTTTTAGTTCCTTATCAACCTCATTAATAACTTCTTGTAGCAAGAGTGATTGAGCACGTTTGAAACATTTTCGAAACTGATCTCTTCTTGAAATCATTGTCACTATAGTGTTCACACTTCAACGGCTTCTAAATAACTGGAATAATGTAGACGTTACAGATCCAGTCCAGCACTGGACTGGAATCTCGCTAGATCACTGGACTGGAATAATGTAAACCGGGCATAAGTTTTCCCGGTCGACGAATATTATATAGTTCGTAGATGATTCGCTTATAGATTCCGGAGCAGAACTGACCAGTCCCCGAGTCTTCCATCCATCGATTCATCAGCGTTTTTCAAAAGCGTCTTCCAATTTCAGATCCTTTCCACATTTTAAGCTTTCCGTCATCAGAATGCCAAACGCCACGGTCAATGCTTGAATCTGCCAGTAATATACGTTGAAAAACCTCTAACCTCTTCGATGAATTCCGAGTGTGTGTGGATTAATTTTATAAAAGTAATTAAAGATACAGCCATTCAATAATAAATCAAAATTATCTATAAAATACAATATTGACCTTACATATTGATAAAAAGAATTTAGATTACATAAATCAAAAGAAACGTTCATAGTCTATGCCATTATGAAACTCTATGAGAGATAGTTAGATAGAAGAAAAAATAATGACAGCTTGACAACCTGACATAAGTGTTTTACCTGACATAAGTGTTTTACCTGACATGAGTTTTTTTGGCTCGTGGGTAGTTGTAGTAGTTACACAAAGAAAAATTTGCTCTCATTTAAAATTCAATATAATTTAATAGAAACATTATTTATAATTATTTATGCTACATTTTAAAAGTTCATAGTTAGTACCTGCTGGTGTAGCGTTATCTCTTCACAATTTTTCTCTTAATATTCATTTCACTTCAACACAATGGATTCACTAACAAGCACTCTGAGTGAATTAAAGGAGTTGTTTCACACAAAGATGTCTGCCTTTGAAGATGAACTACAGAAGGCCCCTCCATCACCTGTCACAACCTCTAGCCTGGCTGCGGAGTTCACAATGTTCCGGACATTCATCACGCAAGCTCTCAACAGTGTTCAGCAACAGGTGGAGCTACTAGCTCGTAGTGTCGACCAAATTGAGATGCGGGCACGTCGAAAGATATTGCTGTTGCACGGTGTTGATGAGGTGCAGAAGGAGGACACCGCCAAGGTGATCACCGAGGTGATTTGTAGCAAATTGCAGCTGAGTGACTTCACTATTGCGGACATTAGCCGATGTCACAGGATGGGACGAGCCGGAGCTAATAAAACCAGGCCTATCTTGTTCAAGCTTGGCAATCTTGCGGTTCGGGATAGGATTTGGTTTTCCAAAGCCAAATTAAAGGCTACAGGCGTCACCATGTCCGAGTTCCTAACAAAGGGGCGGCATGATGTGTTCTTGGCTGCGAGGGAAAGATGCGGTGTCTCCAAGAGCTGGACTAAGGCTGGCTGCGAGTATGTCCTTGGTCCCAATGATTCACGGCATCGGGTTGAGTCCCTCGCTGAATTGGATAAGATTGCGCCGAGTCCCAATCAGCCCGAGCAGAGTGATCCAGTATCGGCTGTGCCGGCCTCTGTCCCGGTCATTGCTGCTGCGAAGACCGCTAGGTTGAAGCGTGCTACTGTTTTGAAGAAGTGATTTCCTGATGTATTTATTCAAAGTCCGGGTAATTTCATGTTTTATTGTTTTGTTGGTTTTATGTACCTTCAGTTAATTTTTAATGTATTGACAATTTTATTTGCTTGTCTGAAACTAATGTCACAATGTCGATACTGTCAGTGTCAGAGTCTGTCGGACTGTCATTAGTAGAGATCGGATAATCGGATGCATATTAACCTAAAGTTGAGGTGTTGGCTAAGTATGGAGTGGGCTTTTGGATTAAAAAATCCCAGAATTCCGGTATCGGCCAATTTTGACTTCTGATTATAGAATCGAATGTATAATATACTTAAGTTCAGATGTTAGTTAATATGGATTGCACTTAAAAAAAAAAGAAACCCGGGATTCTGGAAAGAAAATTTTTAAGTTCTGATTTTGGAATCGAATGTTTTAGTTAGGTACTTGCGTTCAGGTGTTGGCTAATATGGATTGTACTTTTGTATTAAAAAAAAATACCAGGATTCCGGGAATAGAACCGAATGTATATTTACTTACGTTTAGGTTTTGGCTATTAGGGAATGCACTTTTGTGTCGATCGTCAAAATATCGCGATTCCGGAATTGATAAATTAAGTATTTTTTGAAAGGGTAACTTTTTTATCACAAAATTTTCACAGGGTGTTCTACTCATGAGCAACATTCACTATGGGATCAACCCGTAAATCACGAAACATAAGTCAGCTGTTTCTTACATTTTGGTCGAGTAGTTTTTTTGTGATTTCAGAGTTGGTCTTATAGTGAAAACTTCTGAAAATGTAAATCCAAGATGGCGGAGCGATGGCGAAGCCGCCATCTTTCATTTACATTTTCAGAAGTTTTCACTTCTGAAAATTTAAATCCAAGATGGCGGCTTCAAATATTTTCAAATTTTTCGTCATGGGTACTATTTATGGTTTTCAAGGCTGTTAGTGACATCAAAATGTAAATCCAAGATGGCGGCTGAGAAAATTTTCTAATTTTTCGTCATGGGTGTCGTTTTATTGGTTTTTGAGGGTGTTAAAGCCGATAGTGACACTAAAATGCAAATCCAAGATGGCGGATGCAAATATTTATTTAATTTTTCGTCATGGGTGTCGATTTCATGGTTTTCGGGGGTGTTAAAGCTGATAGTGACATTAAAATGTAAATCCAAGATGGCGGCTGCGAACATTTTCTAATTTTTCGTCATGGGTGTCGTTTTATTGGTTTTCGAGGGTGTTAAAGCTGATAGTGACATTAAAATGTAAATCCAAGATGGCGGCTGCGAACATTTTCTAATTTTTCGTCATGGGTGTCGTTTTATTGGTTTTCGAGGGTGTTAAAGCTGATAGTGACATTAAAATGTAAATTCAAGATGGCGGCTGCGAACATTTTCTAATTTTCGTCATGGGTGTCGTTTTATTGGTTTTCTAGGGTGCTAAAGCCGATAGTGACACTAAAATGTAAATCCAAGATGGCGGATGCGAATATTTTTTAATTTTTCGTCATGGGTGTCGATTTCATGGTTTTCGGGGGTGTTAAAGCTGATAGTGACATTAAAATGTAAATACAAGATGGCGGCTGCGAAAATTTTCTAATTTTTCGTCATGGGTGTCGTTTTATTGGTTTTCGAGGGTGTTAAAGCTGATAGTGACATTAAAATGTAAATCCAAGATGGCGGCTGCGAACATTTTCTAATTTTCATCATGGGTGTCGTTTTATTGGTTTTCGAGGGTGTTAAAGCCGATAGTGACACTAAATTGTAAATCCAAGATGGCTGATGCAAATATTTTTTTATTTTTCGTCATGGGTGTCGTTTTCATGGTTTTCGAGGGTTGTAAAACCGACCGAAATTTTTGCAGCCGCCATCTTGGATTTACATTTTAATGTCACTAGCAGCTTTAGTACCCATCGAAAACCATGAAAACAACACCCATCACATTTTTTTTTTAATTTTCGCAGCCGCCATCTTGAATTTACATTTTAACGCCACTATTGGCTTTAAACCCTCGGAAACCATGAAAACGGCACCCATGACAGAAAGTTTGAAATTTTTTGCAGTCGCCATCTTGGATTTACATTTTAATGTCACTATCAGCTTTAACACCCCCGAAAACCATGAAAACGACACCCATGACGAAAAATTTAAAAATATTTGCATCCGCCATCTTGGATTTACATTTTAGTGTCACTATCGGCTTTAACACCCTCGAAAACTAATTGTGGCGGCATCTACATCACCACATAATATGAACTACGCATCAATGACATGACGTCACGCAAACCTGCATCGCGCAATTAGAGTTTACCAGGCGATTAATATACAACGTCCCGACATCAACCGTCGGGCAGTAGCCCACCAGACACGACACCCGTCTGGTCGGAGGATCCTCCCTTTTCTATGGAGGACGAGTGAACTTTACACCCCGTTCCTCATGCCTCTAAACTGGTGACCTCGAGCATGAACGTCAACGCAGCCTTCGTGCAACTCCTTCAGCGTGACGTCATCAGCATCACTTCCTCAAGCTTTCGAGCGGCGAGTCACACAGCCAGCCAGCATCCACGGCTTCAACGGGTATCCTGACTACCAGCATGCAGCGGACGCGCATTCCTGGTCATCACCTTCAGCCTCAACCTCAACCCAGCGTTGTACACTCCGACTCACTGGAGCATAAACGCAGCGCCACCCCTACTCACTGGGGTATTACGGCAGACAGTTCCGACTCACTGTGAACTATGCGGCACCCGGTTCCGACTCACTGGAACCACAACTGGCACTGGCAAGCATCGCAAGATACACTACTCAGCCCACTATCGACCTCCGGTCACCGGAGGGAAGTGATGTGGCGGCATCTACATCGCCACATATGAACTACGCATCAATGACATGACGTCACGCAAACCTGCATCGCGCAATTAGAGTTTACCACGCGATTAGCATATATACAACGTCTTGACATCAACCGTGGGGCAGTAGCCCACCAGACACGACAACCGTCTGGTCGGAGGATCCTCCCTTATATGGAGGATGAGTGAACTTTACACCCTGTTCCTCATGCCTCTAAACAATAAAACGACACCCATGACAAAAAGTTAGAAAATTTTCACAGCCGCCATCTTGGATTTACATTTTAACGCCATTATCGGCTTTCAAACTCTCAAAAACCATGAAAACGACACCCATGACGAAAAATTTAAAAAATATTCGCATCCGCCATCTTGGATTTACATTTTAGTGTCACTATCGGCTTTAACACCCTCGAAAACCAATAAAACGACACCCATGACGAAAAATTAGAAAATTTTCGCAGCCGCCATCTTGGACTTACATTTTAACGCCACTATCGGCTTTAAAACTCTCAAAAACTATGAAAACGACACCCATGACGAAAAGTTAGAAAATTTAGCAGCCGCCATCTTGGATTTACATTTTAACGCCACTATCGGTTTTACAACCCTCGAAAACCATGAAAACGTCACCCATGATAAAAAATTTTAAAATGTTGGCAGCCGCCATCTTGGATTTACATTTTAACATCACTATCGGCTTTAATACCCTCGAAAAGCATGAAAACGACACCCATGACGAAAAATTTTAAAATTTTGCAGCCGCCATCTTGGATTTACATTTTAACATCACTATCGGCTTTAACTCCCTCAAAAAGCATGAAAACGACACCCATGACGAAAAATTTGAAAATGTTCGCAGCCGCCATTTTGGATTTACACTTTAACATCACTATCGGCTTTAAAACCCTCGAAAACCATGAAAACGACACCCATGACGAAAAATTCGAAAATGTTCGCAGCTGCCATCTTGGATTTACATTTTCTCGAAACCCATAAAAACAACCCCACCGATATAGTGACGGTACCTTCCAGTGTCAACCATTTTAATTCGGCAGCTTTGTATTTCTCGCGGGGATCACGTGTAACAAACGGAATATTTATGTGATCCCGATTTCCCGGTATTTCCAAATAAATAAAACCACGTTATTTATGAAGTCGTTTCCATACCATGTATCCGATTAGTTGTGCATTCCCAAATTTTCTGGAATCCCGGGATTTATAGTAAGAAAAAAAATGCTAAGAAGCCGCTTCCATACTTTGTTAGCGAAATATTAAGTTTAGGTTAATATGCATCCGATTATCCGATCTCTAGTCATTAGTCACCTCACGTCAATTTCATTCGATGCGTTCCGTTTTTCGTAACATTGGCAGGCTGTGCCTGGCAGAAGACACTTTTTTTTAATTTTTGTTTTGTTGTCTCCTGAAATATTTAAAATTTTATTTTTTATGATTATTATTTTTATTTTGTTTTTTTTTTTTAACTATTGTTACCCGGACTACTTACTGCTTATAGGTTTTAATAAGGTATTTTGATTTAATGACGCAACCGGCAGGTGGACTAGTTAGACGGTTTTTTTTTTTTTTTGTTATTAGTTAGTATATTTATATTGTATTATATATATATATATATATATATATATTTATATGTCTATCGATGAAAGCAGTGATAATAGTAGCTTTTTCTCTATAACAAGCAGCGACGACAGTTTCGTGAGTGCTGATATGCTGGCAAGCTTTGACTGTAAGAACGTACATGCTATTCTTATTTCCGAATCATGGCTTAAACCTTGTCTCCCTTCAACAAGTTACTCTCTTCCCGGCTTCCAGCTTATAAGAAACGACCGGTCGGTTGGTGGTGGTGGTGGT
The DNA here is from genome assembly GCA_905163495.3 of Cosmia trapezina. NCBI lineage: Eukaryota > Metazoa > Arthropoda > Insecta > Lepidoptera > Noctuidae > Cosmia > Cosmia trapezina. The sequence goes on from LR991047.1 coordinate 10,580,584, forward strand.
GTTGCCATATATCTCCGTACGCATATTCCATATTCTGTTGTTAATGTGTCAGCACAGCCGCCGCCATCTAATGCTGGTGAACATCTCTTCCTTGAGGTCGAACTACACCATTCAAAATTGCTTCTTGGCGTCTATTATTGTCCCTCTCTACGCATTAATTTCTTCGGACTTGACGCTTGGCACTCGTTGTGGACGGTTGTGGGTTCATTGCTCCGCCGTTCATGACCCGTTGTCTCGAGTCTTGTTAGCTCTCGTTGCGCTCTCGTAACGATTTCGTAGTCTCTCGACTACTCCGATCATCGATCAGTTAATTATTAATTTAATTAGCTGGTCGGTTTATGGTCAACAAAAGTGCCTTTTTCAAGGCAGAATATTTCTGTAACTGGTTTCGTCATACCGCGAGTCCCTGCATTAAACCCCTTCCGGGCAAATCCACAGTTTCGTGGTCCTCGGTGGATACCTTACGGTGCCAACGAAGCCGAGTGGGGTGTTGACCCAACACACCCGCCGAACCCCTTCAGGGCGAGGCAGTCAGTTGGACGGGTCCCAGTGATAACCGGCCTTGGGGGGTCTCCTAGTCGGCACTGGATGACAGTTTTCCCTTCACAGCGTAGGCTCTAGTGTCTTTAGGGTGTGTCTACACCCTTCGCGCTAGTCGTTAGCCAGGGCCCCGTTGCACATTAAGACTGGCAACGGATGACACACTTATAGGTTACACCATAGGTACACACCTCCCTGCCTACACCCGGCAGGGAGTGACACACATCCCCGGGCCTTCCCACCCGGGGAGTTAGTTAGGTCCATCAGGTTCCATTGTCTACCGCGACCGCGATTTCTTTTTCTTTTTTTTGCCGTTGCCGTCATGTCTAACTCCGCAGACTTTCTCGAGTTTGCTAAAGGGTACCTCATCAAGGACCCTGATTTCTTCCTCGGTATCCTCCTCGGAGTTCCCAATATTAAGGCTCGCATTGCCTCAGCCTATCAGCAGGCTGCGTCCCTCCCGTCTTCCTCTAGCATCGCTGAATTCAGTGATGCATTAGAGATTCCTCCCTCCGCGACCGTCGCGATGGACACCGACGTTCCAGCGCCGGTGTCCACGGCTCGTCCTAGTTCGCCTTATTCAAGCGGCTCCTCCGTCTCCTCGGAGGCAGAGGAGTCTGCTTCCGTGTCCGCTTCCGCTTCTTCCTCCTCTTCTACCGAGGACGATGGGTTCACCACCGTCCAAGCGGGGAAGAGGAAGAAGAAGATGAAAGCCAGCGCCCATGCCCCGGCAGCTAAGAAGGAGGCCATAAGGGATATCCCCTCCCCTCCGCCTTCAGCTCCCGCCCCCGCTCCCGCTACCGTAGCGCCTACTCCGACTGTGGCTTCCTCAGCCACAGTCCCTCTCACTCCTCCTTCTGTCCCATCCTCTGGGGTCCCTCCCGGCCTGACCACTTCTTCTTCTTCTTCTGCTTCTCAGAAGAAAAATTCTCCGCCTCCTCTTTACATACAGGATAAAGCGAGGTGGACAGATGTCTCGCGCTGGTGCGTTGATCTTAGGATCAACTTCACCAGTGCTCGTTCTACCCAAACGGGTATTAAGGTGACGGTCCCGACGTCTAATGACTACCGGGCAATCTCCAAACTCCTCAGGGAAAGGAATGTGTCCTTCCACACATACACCCTCCCAGAGGAGCGTCAGACACGAGTGGTGATCCGTAGGATCCCTCGTGAAATCCCCGCTGAGGAGATAAAAGCCGACCTTCAGTCGCAAGGTATCCCTATTGACGAGGTCCACCGTATGTACCGCTCCCGTACCGGAGACGCGTACGATATGGTACTCGTTATCTGTCCCCACGTCGATGGGTATCACCCTATTTTCCAGGTCCGTGCGATCTGCAATCTCTCGGGCATTGAGATCGAAAAGCCCCACAAAAGCGGCATCATTGGTCAATGCCACCGTTGCCAATTGTATGGCCATTCCCAACGGAATTGCCATGCTAAACCCAGGTGCGTCAAGTGCCTGGGTGATCATGGTACTTCTGATTGTACCCGCCCTAAAGATCGTGCTCTCTGCACTGATTTGCCGAGCTGTGTGCTCTGTGGCGAATCAGGGCATCCAGCCAATTACCGTGGCTGTCCTAAAGCCCCTAAATCCCATTCCTCTAAGCTGGCCAAGCGTGCAAACGCTCGCCAGCAGCGAGAATGTCCTCCTCCTCAGCCTCAGTATAACTTCAACATCCCGTTGAACACGCGATTAAGCCCTCAGCGGCCTAATGCGTGGTTCCCAGCTCCCCAACAGCAGGCGTTCCCTGCCTTGGTGAGCTCACAGCCCACTCCCACTCTCACTCTCACTCCAGCCACCAGGGACCCTAGAGTCAACGGACTTCTTCCCGCTCCTTCTCAGGCCCCCGTGCCTCCTCCACCAGCTCCTAAAGCTGCCCCTGCCGCTTTAGCTAACCCTCCCGCAACCGCCCCAGTGGCTAGCGGCGACGATGTTGTCGATCCCTTCAGCATCATTGCCTCCACTTTCCTCACGTTCAATACCCCGCGCGCATGGCAGATGGCCAGAGAGTTGCAAGTCGCGCAACGTGCCCGCGATCTTCCTCAGATCCTTAAGATCTATCAAGCGTATCCCGAGATCACGCGCGCCCTAAATTCCTACTCCAACAATTAACTCAATAATGGATAGAGGAATTAAAGAGCGTTTCAAACCCAGGTCCCTTAATTTAGGCTTTTTCAACGCCGACGGCCTCTCAGGCCAACGCGATGAGATCGCCTCTTTCCTCCGCGATCACCAAATTGATATCCTCCTCATACAGGAAACCTTTTTGAAGCCCAGATATCGTAACCCGTCAATTGCCAACTATCGCATAGTTCGCAATGACAGGGAACGTTGTCATAAGGGCGGAACCCTTATTTATTATAAATCCTCCCTATACTGCATTCCTATGGATGCTCCCCCCCTATCGCGATTAGAAGTGTCCGTCTGCCGCTTAGGTATGACAGGCCACCAGCCGATCACTCTTGTATCGGCTTATCTTCCTCCCTATTCCGGTGTCACAGAGAATTTCCAATCTCTGTCTGACGACCTCTCTGCCCTTCTTAGCTTGAGCGACTCCGTTATCATAGCGGGGGACCTCAACGCTAAAAATTCCGCCTGGAATAGCTCCATCACCAATACCAGAGGTAGACACCTGCTCGACCTCTGTCCGCGATTACATTTCGATGTTGTTGCTCCCATGACTCCCACTCATTTTCCCTATGACTCTAGTCATACCCCGGACGTACTTGATGTAGCGCTCCTAAAGAATATCAACCTTCGGTTGGACTCTATAGAGGCGATACATGAACTATCGTCTGATCACCGTCCCGTTATTCTAAATCTGGTCCCCCGCATCGGTCGCCCCGACCCCTCTCAACCCCCTCCCTCCCGTATAGTGACGGACTGGAGGAAAGTAAGCGAATGTCTGAAATCCTCCACATCCCCACTCTTAGACTCCATACCTGATTATTTTGACTCTATCGCTGACACGACAGCTGCGATCGACTCATTCACGGAATACGTACAATCAGTCATGAACGATTGTTCAAGGGAAGTTCCTGCGGTGGATGACCACCGCTGGAAGTTGCCTGACGATGTACGTGCTCTGTTGAATGAGAAGAACGCAGCTGTCCGTGCCTACAGCAGCTTTCCCTGCCGCTTGAACAAAGTCCACATGCGTTACTTACAGAAATCTGTAAGGACACGTATGGAGGAACTGCGTAACGCCGGCTGGGATAAGATGCTGAGCGAGCTTGAGCCTAACCACCTTGCCTTCTGGCAGCTTCAGAAGAAGCTCAGGTCCCGGGAGTTTACCTCCATGCCCCCTCTAGTCCGCCCAGACAATACCATCGCTTTCGATGATATCGACAAGGCTGAATGCCTTGCCGATAGTCTTGAGGCCCAATGCTCCCCCAGCTCTCAACCAGTAGACCAAGCTCACCTCTCTGAGGTGGACGCTGAAGTCGAACGTAGAGCCTCCCTTCCTCCGGTCGAAGACCCTGATTGTCCTCTGCCCCCCGTCACTCCAGACGAGGTGCACGAGATAATCAAGGCTCTGAAACCCCGTAAAGCCCCTGGTTCAGATGGAATGACCAATAGGGTCTTCCAACTCTTCCCTGCCCGTTTGATTATGCTCTTGACCATCATCTTCAATGGTGCCATGAGTAATAATATCTTTCCTCAAGCCTGAAAACAGGCCACCGTTATCGGTATTCCTAAGCCCGGCAAGCCTAAGCGCGAGCCCTCTAGTTACCGCCCCATTAGTCTGCTCAATGTCCTCGGCAAAATCTATGAGAGACTTATTTATAAGCGACTCAGGGATTATGCTGAGACAAAGGGCCTTATTCCTAACGAGCAGTTTGGTTTTCGAACCCAACACTCTTGCGTACAACAGGTCCACCGTATAGTCGAGCATGTCAGCGCTGGTTTCCAGCGCGGTGCGATGACTGGTGCTGTTTTCTTCGATATAGCGAAAGCGTTTGACAAAGTCTGGCACAACGGCTTATTATATAAGCTTTACAAACTTGGTGTGCCAGATCGTCTCGTGCTCATCTTACGAGACTTTTTGTCAAACCGCTCATTTCGCTATCGTATCGAAGGAGCGCTTTCCTCTCCCCACCCTATTCGCGCAGGGGTCCCTCAGGGCTCTGTGCTTGCTCCCTTAATTTTCACACTTTTTACTAGCGACATCCCGCGTAGCGAGAGGGCACAGTTGGCTCTGTTCGCAGACGATAAGGGCATGGTTCGCGACTCGATCTCTCGCACTCTCCAAACCGCTGTCGATGCACTCGCCAAGTGGTTTCGGAAGTGGAGAATCGAAGTCAATCCCGATAAAAGCCAAGCTGTTCTCTTTACGAGACAGCGAAGCAAAAACTGTAAACCCCCCCGCCTGATCACCATGTTTGGCAAGCCGATCCCTTGGGAGAAGCGAGCCAAATATCTAGGTGTGACGCTCGATGAGCACCTTACGTTTTCAGAGCACATAAAGAAGGCTCGTTCGCGGGCCTACTTTGCTCTTGGTAGACTCCATTCGGTTATGAATGCACGCAGCAAGTTGTCCCTTAAGTGCAAGTTGCGTATTTATACAGCGTGCATTCGCCCCATCATGACCTTTGCGGGCCCAGTCTTTGCTCACGCAAAGTCCCACCACATCCATAGGATGCAGACCCTTCAAAACCGTTGCCTCCGAAAGGTAACGGGAGCCCCTTGGTTCGTTCGGAACGATAACCTCCATTTAGACCTTAAAATCCCGACCATCCGTCAATTCTTGAAACGCCTTTCCAAGCGTTTCTTTGACTCTGCCGCGAAGCACCGCAACCCTCTGGTTGTCGCGTCCGCTAATTATGTCCCCTCTAGAATCAGTATAGTCCGCCGTCCGCGACTTGCACTCTCTGAACCTGATGACCCTATTACCCTCCTCCAGGAAAGTAGTAGTGCTACTAGTACTCTAGTACGCAAACACAGATCACAAAAATCATCATTCCGACCTCGCCGCCGAGGTCCTCCGCGTAGACGAACTTTCCCTGTAAATGTAAATTCATCTCCCTTGATCGGTAATAACGAGCCAGCTGGTGGCGTAGCTGAGCCTGTAGCTTTAAACTCCCCTGTTAATAATAATAACCCCGATTTGAGCCAGCCAATTGTACCTTGCTGTCCTCTCTTAGTCAGCGACGCCCTAAGCCGAGGTCCGTACCCCACAGGGGGTGCCCTTAGTGCGCAGTCGCTTAGTTTATAAGTAAAAACATGCCCCTGGCTGGAGGCTTTGAGTTCGCTTAAGGCACCCACAGGATAGTCCGGTTAAGCAGTCTCGACCCCAAGTGGTCACACTGCGAGATGCCATACAAAAAAAAAAAAAAAAAAAAAAAAAATATTTCTTTTCATCTTTTGAAAATCTCTTAGAAAAACTGATTCCTTCTTACAGTCATAGTATAATCATGGGTGACTTTAATACTTGTCTTCTGAAAAAAGACCATCGCTCTTCTTCTCTGACAAGTATTTTAGCTTCCAGTAATCTTTTCATTCTGCCATTGGATGCCACTCACCATTTTCCTAACTCTGCTCCTTCACTACTTGACTTGATTTTTGGCTCTTCTCTTGATCATGTCGCTAAGCATGGCCAATGTTCAGCCGATGCCTTTTCCTATCATGACCTGATTTTTCTGTCATACAAAATTCGGCCACCTAAGGCCAAGGCTAAGATTCTCATGCAACGCAATTTTGGTGGAATGAACCTTGACAATCTTTGTAAGGATGCCAACAATATAGATTGGTCTGATCTGTTTGCCTCTGCATCAGTCGATGAGAAAGTCAATATTTTTACGGCTAAACTTATCGAGCTATACGATCATGACGCACCTGTTCGAGCAGTTAAGGTTAGGCATTTGCCGGCGCCGTGGCTCACAAATGAGATCAAAACGCTAATGCACAAAAAAGTTACTGCAAAGTCCAAGTTCAAGCGTAGGGCTAATGACGCTAACAGGGAAAGATACCTCTCAATCCGTAATCGCTGCAATAAGGTGTGTAGGAATGCTAATCGCCACCACATTCATTCTTCTGTCCAAAATGGGGACCCTTCCAAAGTTTGGAAATTTCTTAGATCATTGGGGGTCGGTAAAACTCGACAAGAGACAATCCCAAAAGACATAGACATTAATGCAATGAATAATCACTTTACTTCTTCGTCCAATTATGATAGGACAATAAAATTGAATACACTAAATTATCTCTCTTCACTTCCGACTCCTAGTTATTCTCCATTTGTTTTTGATCAGTTCTCCGTATGTGATGTTAAGAAAAGCATACTATAGATTACCTCCAATGCAGTTGGAAGTGACTGTATCAGCCGTAATATGTTAGTCCCTGTGCTGGATGTTATCCTTCCCGTCATTTGTCACATCCTCAATTTCTCTGCATCTAGTGGTGCCTTTCCATGCTCATGGAAAGATGCTCAAATAATTCCTTTACCTAAAAAGTCAAATCCCACATCCTTTTCTGAATACCGTCCAATATCCGTCTTGCCATTCCTATCCAAAGTCCTTGAACGGTTAATTCACAATCAAATAAGTACTTTCCTCTCTAAAAATAATCTCCTCAACCCCTTCCAGTCTGGTTTCCGTCCTGGTCATAGCACTACCACAGCGCTTCTGAACATTACGGATGATATAAGGTCAGCTATGGAAAAAGGTAATCTAACGGTTCTAGCTTTGCTAGATTTCAGTAATGCTTTTAATACTGTTGATTTTGATGTTTTGCTTGGCATTCTACGCTCTCTTAACATATCTCCATCGGTAATTGACTGGTTTCGTACTTATCTGTTCGGCCGCCGGCAACGTATTTGCATTGGAGAAATCTTGTCTTCCTGGAGTAATACTTCTGCCGGTGTACCTCAGGGTGGCGTTCTATCATCCCCTTTACTTTTCGCAGTTTTTATTAACTCAATCTCCAACGAACTAATTTCTTCCTACCATCTTTATGCAGATGATTTACAAATTTACTCGCGAGCTCCTCTTGGAAATCTGTCTGAGGCTATCCTAACGGTTAATAGTGATCTGGCCCGTATATGCGAGTGGAGCAAGAGGTATGGACTTGTGGTCAACCCCATAAAGACGCAGGTTGTGGTGGTAGGCAGTTCTAGGACGGTCTCAAGGATCGACTGGACGACTCTCCCCAAGTTTCTTTTGACAACTCAGTTGTTCCTTTCAGTGAGAAAGTTAAAAACTTGGGGATATTCATAGATAAGAACTTCTCTTGGACTGCCCAGCTACAGGAAGTTAGCCGCAGGCTATTTGCATCTGCTGCATCTTTGAAGAGATTGCGTAATTTTCTACCGACTGCCACCAAGATTGCGCTTGCTCAATCGCTTCTTCTTCCCATCCTTGACTATGCTGACGCCAGCTATCTTGACCTTACACAAGACCAACTCGATAAACTTGAGCGGCTTCAAAATGTGTGTATAAGGTTCATATTCGGTTTGCGCAAATATGACCATGTTTCTGAATATCGTGTCAAGCTTAAGTGGTTACCAATTTGCCTTCGCCGGAATGCTCATATCCTTTCCCTTTTGTATAATGTACTCTTTTCCCCTTCCACCCCTCTCTATCTCAAGAAACGTTTCCAGTTTCTTTGCGACTCCCACGCGAAATTTTTAAGGTCATCAGATAACTTGAAGCTCAAAATGCCTATGCATTCCACAACTTTCCTCGACAAATCCTTTACTGTCCAGGCCGCTCGTTTGTGAAATGCATTGCCCGTTCAAATTAAACGCGCGCAGTCGTTACTTTGAAAGGCTCGTAAAGGAACATTACTTGTCGTTGTGATCTTGTTCTCATAACTGTTAAATTAAACATCTTTAGTCTTCATTAATTTTCGTTGCTTAAATATTTAGTATGTATGTATTTATGTGATCTTGTTCTCATAACTGTTAAATTAAACATCTTTAGTCTTCATTAATTTTCGTTGCTTAAATATTTAGTATGTATGTATTTATGTATCTATTATTTAGGATATGTATGTATCTATTTTAGTTTAATATTGTATAAGTTGGTATTTACTATTTGCACCAACAACAGCCCCATTTTATATCGTGATAAATCACTGTCCATCCTAAGGTTGCCTGGAAGAGATCGCGGAAAGCGATAAGGCCGCCCATTGTGTGTTTTGTAGTGTATATTATGTTTTCTTTTGTTATGTATTTTTGTGGTGTACAATAAAGTATATATAAATAAATAAATAAAAATAAGTGTCATAACAAAGAAAATTTATAAAAAACTAATTGTTTTAGACCAATTCGCAATATATGAATGTAAATCTTTATAAAAGATAAATAAAAATGGATGCAAAGTGTAAGTAAAGGTTATGTAGTGTCAGAAGTATGTAGATATTTGCTCCGTTAAATTAAATGGTTATTTTCTATAACCCTCCTTTAGGGATCGACCGCAGTCGGGTAAATTTAAGTCGCTGAGTAAGTTTTCCCGGTCGACGAATATAGTTCGTAGATGATTCGCTTATAGATTCCGGAGCAGAACTCCCATCTCCGAGTCTTCCATCCATCGATTCATCAGCGTTTTTCAAAATCGTCTTCCAATTTCAGATCCTTTCCACATTTTAAGCTTTCCGTCATCAGAATGCCAAAAACCACAGTCAATGCTTGAATCTGCCAGTAATTTACGTTAAAAAACCTCTAACCTCTTCGATGAATTCCGAGTGTGTATGGATTAATTTTATAAAAGTAATTTAAGACACAGCCATTCAGTAATAAATCAAAATTATCTATAAAATACAATATTGACCTAACATATTGATAAAAAGAATTTAGATTACATATATCAAAAGAAACGTTCATAGTCTATGCCATTATGAAACTATATGAGAGATAGTTAGATAGAAGAAAAAAAGTAATGACAGCTTGACAACCTGACATAAGTGTCATAACTAGAGATCGGATAATCGGATGCATATTAACCTAAAGTTGAGGTGTTGGCTAAGTATGGAGTGGGCTTTTGGATTGAAAAATCCCAGAATTCCGGTATCGGCCAATTTTGACTTCTGATTATACAATCGAATGTATAATTTACTTAAGTTCAGATGTTAGTTAAAAAGAACACTTAAAAAAGACACAAGATTGCACTTAAAAAGAAAAAAAATCCCGGGATTCCGGAACCAAAATTTTTAAGTTCTGATTTTGGAATCGAATGTTTTAGTTAGGTACTTGCGTTCAGGTGTTGGCTAATATGGATTGTACTTTTGTATTAAATAAATCCCGGGATTCACAAATTTATAGTTCTGATTATAGAATCGAATGTATATTTACTTATGTTTAGGTTTAGGCTATTAAGGAATGCACTTTTGTGTCGGTCGTCAAAATGTCGCGATTCCGGAATTGATAAATTAAGTATTTTTTGAAAGGGTAACTTTTTTATCACTAAATTTTAATAGGGTGTTCTACTCATGAGCAACTTTCACTATGGGATCAACCCGTAAATCACGAAACATAAGTCAGCTGTTTCATACATTTTGGTCGAGTAGGTATTGAACTTTTGTTTCAAACATCGTAATTTTTTTTGTGGTTTCAGAGTTGGTCTCATAGTGAAAGCTGCTGAAAATGTTAATCGTAGATGGCGGCTTCAAATATTTTCAAATTTTTCGTCATGGGTACTATTCATGGTTTTCAAGGCTGTTACAGCTGATAGTGACATTAAAATGTAAATCCAAGATGACGGCTGCGAAAATGTTCTAATTTTTCGTCATGGGTGTCGTTTTATTGGTTTTCGAGGGTGTTAAAGCTGATAGTGACAATAAAATGTAAATCCAAGATGGCGGATGCGAATATTTTTAATTTTTCGTCATTGGTGTCGTTTTCATGGTTTTGGGGGGTGTTAAAGCTGATAGTAACATTAAAATGTAAATCCAAGATGGCGTATGCAATTTTTTTTATTTTTCGTCATGGGTGTCGTTTTCATGGTTTTGGGGGGTACTAAAGCTGATAGTGACATTAAAATGTAAATCCAAGATGGCGGCTGCGAACATTTTATAATTTTTCCTCATGGGTGTCATTTTCATGATTTTTGAGGGTTTTAAAGCCGATAGTAACATTAAAATGTAAATCCAAGATGGCGGCTGCAAACATTTTAAAATTTTTCGTCATGGATGTCGTTTTCATGGTTTTCGAGGGTTGTAAAACCGACCGAATTGTTTGCAGCCGCCATCTTTGATTTACATTTTAATGTCACTATCAGCTTTAATCCCCCCCCCCCCACCATGAAAACGATACCCATGACGAAAAATTAAAAAATGTTCGCATCCGCCATCTTGGATTTACATTTCAGTGTCACTATCGGCTTTAACACCCTCGAAAACCAATAAAACGACACCCATGACGAAAAATTAAAAAATATTCGCATCCGCCATCTTGGATTTACATTTTAGTGTCACTATCAGCTTTAACACCCTCGAAAACCAATAAAACGACAACCATGACGAAAAATTAGAAAATTTTCGCAGCCGCCATCTTGGATTTAAATTTTAACGCCACTATCGGCTCTAAAACTCTCAAAAACTATGAAAACGACACCCATGACGAAAAGTTTGAAAATTTAGCAGCCGCTATCTTGGATTTACATTTTAACGCCACTATTGGTTTTACAACCCTCGAAAACCATTAAAACGTCACCCATGATAAAAAAATTAAAATGTGGGCAGCCGCCATCTTGGACTTACATTTTAACATCACTATCGGCTTTAACACCCTCGAAAAGCATGAAAACGACACCCATGACGAAAAATTTGAAAATTTTGCAGACGCCATCTTGGATTTACATTTTAACATCACTATCGGCTTTAACACCCTCGAAAAGCATAAAAACGACACCCATGACGAAAACTTTGAAAATTTTGCAGCCGCCATCTTGGATTTACATTTTAACATCACTATCGGCTTTAAAACCCTCGAAAACCATGAAAACGACACCCATGACGAAAAATTTGAAAATGTTCGCAGCCGCCATCTTGGATTTACATTTTCACGTCACTATCGGCTTTAACATTCTCGAAACCCATGAAAACAAACCCACCGATATAGTGACGGTACCTTCCAGGGACAACCATTTTAATTCGGCAGCTTTGTATTTCTCGCGGGGATCACGTGTAACAAACGGAATATTTATGTGATCCCGATTTCCCGGTATTTCCAAATAAATAAAACCACGTTATTTATGAAGCCGTTTCCATACCATGTTACATCCGATTAGTTGTGCATTCTCACATTTTCTGGAATCCCGGGATTTATAGTAAGAAAAAAAATGCTAAGAAGCCGCTTCCATACTTTGTTAGCGAAATATTAACTTTAGGTTAATATGCATCCGATTATCCGATCTCTAGTCATAACAAAGAAAATTTATAGAAAACGAATTGTTTAAAAACGAAATTGTTAGAAAACGACCAATTCGCAATATATGAATGTAAATCTTTATAAAAGATAAATAAAAATGGATGCAAAGTGTAAGTAAAGGTTATGTAGTGTCAGAAGTATGTAGATACTATACTATAAAGTTTGTGTTTGCCAAAGAAACTCCAAATTTGATTGTGACCGAAGTTGACGAAATCAAAGAACAAGCTAAATCACTGGTGCCTACTTAAATTATTGTAAATGACATGGAAGTATTAATAAAGTCAACACTGATATTCTGTATGATAGACGGCAAAATATGTAATGCAGTATCTTCATGTACAGTAACAGCCAGAAGTCGACTAGCAATCTCACAAAACCGTGGCATAGCAATATTAGTTGTACTTATGACTTTCTTCTTTAAGAACGTTTGACAACACTACACATTGGCAACTTGTTGCCCGCTTATGATTGTTATTACAAATTTCAATAAGTGTCGTAAGCGTTACGGTGGCCAAAGTGGTTAGCACTGTGCCTCGCATGACGAACGTTCGGGTTCGAGTCTCACATCAAACATGAAAAATATTTTTTAAGTATTACATGTGAAATAAGAATGCCGAGTTGCTAACAAATATGTAAAATATTCCACAACTATACGAAGATTCTTTCATTTTACAATTATTTTCAATCTTAGCGTCGTTATTAAAATATGAGGGTAGATTTGAAACAAAGTGATAATTTCACTTTGTAAATCCACCTTCATATTTTAACTACTTTACTAGTTCACATAAATTATTCCACTATTAGCTGTTGTTGGTTGGTGAGCGTTATTACGAACGTTTGTGTTATCTTGCTGTTGCTATTTTTGTATTCTTCTGAAATCAGTATGCAGGCTAATATTAGTATTGAAGCCAAGGCAAATCTGGTGGCCCTATATTCGAATGGCCTTAATATATCTCAAATATCGAATGGAACCGGCTTATGCGTAAGTTTATTTTTTCAATTTTATGTGATTACTATTATTACGCTTTGTTGCAAGTGTGTAATATAGTTTTTTTTTTTAGGGAGAGACTGTTAGTGGGTGAAGAGATTTGAGGAAGAAGGTAGCCTGAAGAGTCGTGAGAGAAGCGGAAGACCACCTCTTATTAGCCAGCCTCAGTGACGTTATATGGTAGCTGAATATGAGACGAATGGTTTCATCCCAACAAGGCGTTTTGCCGATGAGTTCGGCACATCAGTACGCACCGTTCGCCGCATACTACGCCGCCGTAAACCGTTTTTAATGCAACGGCATAAAGAGGAGAGGTTAAGTTTTGCCCGGGAATATTTGGACACCGACAAAAAATCTTTTAAATCGTGCCAAAAAGGAAGGCTGCATTTGTGGCGTAAAATAACACGCGTTGGTCTGAAGGCAATGTCAGACCAAATACGGAGTCAGGCAGAAGCAGTGTGAATATGTGGGGGTGGTTAGGTGCTCATGGGCCCGGTGAATTAAGTTTTATATCGACGCGAGCCAACAGTGTCAACTATGTGGAAGTGTTGAATGATATAATGTTGCTTACGGTGCGTAATATGTTAAGTTTTGTGCAAGACAATAAAATTGTCCTATTCACCGAAATCCTGAACAGGTAGGGTAATTTTGTGTCATAGTGGCCGTAACTTTAACAAATTAGTATTTATATTATTGTAATATTGAGGTTAAGTTTCAATCCTCTTTTCATTGAGAAAATGAATAATTAAGCTATAACCTCTTAAATTACATCACAGAATATCTATATGTAACCTAAAATGTGTTTTTTAACATTCAATACTATAATAATAACCTAAGTAAGTGTAAAGGATTTCTTTTATATAAAAAATATTACAATGTTACCATATCAAAATTTGTTTCATTTATTATCATATTATAATAATAAATTACCTATGTAACATATATTTGTTCAAAGTAATTTACCAAAATAAATTACTAAAACAACAATTATATAAAACATATAAAAAACTGACCCAACTCGGATTCGAACTCACATCTATCCCGATCACATTAGCGAGAGCAGCCTCGTTACCGATCTAGCTAATGTTACCTTATATTTACTTGTTGAAATTTTGCATTACTAGGAAAAAAATAATCAGACGACGATAGAAAAACAAGTTACTGATATTGTCATCCTTGTCTAGCATTGACCACATCTATAACTACTCGTAGCAATGCTACACGACATGTTAATCTGTTAGCGTTGGAACATCGCTCACACGGATAAATATGCGTATGTGTGTATAAGCACCGCAGCCCGTATAGCGCAGGCGATAATGGTCATTGCGGTGTAAGTGGACTTCTGGCCGTTGACTGTACATCCACACATACATGCTACATATGTGGTGCCAAACCCAGTGAAATGAATAATGATGAACTCATTTTACAAGACGGTAAGAAGTGAATCTCTATCTCTGGGCATGTCACCTCTTCATTCTTGGATTAGATTATTTGAATGTATTTTGCACATATCATAACCGTCTGGATATAAAAACATGGCAGGCTAGGGGAGCCGAAAATAAAACTAAAGTAGCTGAAAATAAGAAATACTTGCAGGAAAAGTTTAGAAGCGAATTATGTATTTTAGTAGATATGCCAAAACAACAAACCGGAAACACTAATGACGGAAATACAGCGCGTAAGTTTTTCCAAAATGCTGAAAAGTCAGCAGAAATAACTGGTGTCAATGTTGAGCTTATCAAACGCTTCCATGTGATATTAGAGACCATAAACAGCGGGTATTTCATAAATATTGACAAATTCCATGAATTCTCCAAGGCAACAAGGGAATTATATTTTAAGGAATATTCGTGGTACCCAATGCCAGTAAGCGTACATAAAATTTTATTTCACGGAAAAGATATAATTTCTGCATGTGTTTTACCAATAGGTCAAATGTCTGAAGAAGCTCAAGAGGCACGTAACAAAGACAATAGAAAATTCAGGGAACTTTTTACAAGAAAATCTTCGAGAATTAATACGAATCGAGATTTACTGAATAGATTATTAATTTCATCGGATCCGTATATTGCTAGTTTGCGAGCGGCTCCAAAAACAAAGCATGGTAAAATTAAACCCGAAGTAAACGAGCTGTTAGAAATAAGAATTCCAACTATTGAACGTGAGATACCAGTAGACGAAACAGATAGAGATTCTGATGAATCTGAATCAGTCACTGAATCTGAAGACTCGGATGAAAGTATTAAAGAATCTGATGAAGATTCTGAAGAATCTCTATCTGTTTCGTCTACTGGTAACTTCGTATAGCTTTTTCAATGTATTACTTTTATATTAATTTTTATGTATAGTTGTGAAAATGTTTTATTGCTAAATTATACGTTTAAAATTAAATATTTTTTATTTTTATTTATTCATTTATATTTTACCACCTAATAACACATAAATATTGGACAAAATAATTTTGTCCCGCTAGATTTTCATTATACCACACGGCCTTGGAGACGGTTACGTTAATGTTCTGCTGCGTGAATGTAAATTATTATAAGTTAAAAGTATGCCTCGAAACTTCGAAAGTAAAGTGTCACAAAAAACTGTTATGTGCAACTGCGTAACAGAAAGAAACCAGTGACGTCGCTACTTCGGGGAAGAAAGGGCGTAAAAGCCACTTTTGGCCAAAATGAGTTAATAATGCAACTTTGTTTAGTTTTCGACGCTCTATCGATCTGTATATTTAAAATTTCAATATTCCCAAAAAAATGGCTTTTACCCCCATGATTTTTTTCTCACCAAAACCATTTTTATTAAAAAAAATTGACGTATATGACATTATTTAATTATTTCAAATTAATAAGGGCGTATCACCATAGTATGAAAGAATATTTGGTCGTAAATACAATATTTATTACGTAATGACTTTTACGACATTTTTACTTGGCAATTTAAATATGATTTGGCTTTTACGCCCTTGCACAAAAATAAAAACTTGGAGTTACAGCATTCAAATCGTAACAATAACAATTTCTTTAGTCTAAAAATCGGAGAGATAATCATGTCATTTATCGTTGTCTCTTATGCGTACGTTAAACAGTCTTACAATGGAGTGAGATAGAAACATAATTTATTTAGCCAATAAAGCGCGCGCGCTGCCGACGACACACGCACAAACACAATCGCAACCTGCATGTACACGACTTACCACAAGTGAAGTCCACGTGTCCAATCTTGTCAGTCTGTCAATCGCAGTTTCTTTACCGGATTGTTATTGTTTACGTTCCGTTTGAATATTAATACAGTGCGAATAAGTTACTTGTTTAATTAAAAAAATGGATAATACGAAGCCGAAAGCCTTGGAATCCTTGCTAAAAAGAAGGAATATCGTTAATGCATTATTACAAAGCCGTCGTCGTTCATCACAAAGGTAAGTTTTAAGTAATAGTACAGTACCTATCTATTATTCTTGGCTCAAACTGTTTAGACGTGCTTACCTAATGTGATGTTTCTTTAGTTAGAGATATTCGTATTTATTTTATAATAAATATTAAGAGTGCATTCGTCGTAGTAATTTCTAGGAAGATAGGTACTTACCTATTTTTTTACTACTTAAAATATTAGGTACTCACGGTGTAAAAACGGTCGGGTTTATTATGGTTGTATGTATAGTTGTATAGATGGGTGCTTACGTACCTAAGTGCTAACTAACTTTACCACAAAGGTCATGTTACGTAGGTACCTATCTAATTATTCACAATATTTTTATTTAGTTATTTTGTTTAATCATTTTCTTTATTCAAATTACATGCATTTCTATTTATTCCGTTATAAACTCCATGAAACTGATTTGTTAGACTGGCTTTTACGCCCTAATGACTAATGTCTTCTGATTTTTCGATGCCGTGCGTGACTTTTACGACCCCAATATTACAGGGAACTAAAACTACAATGGCTTTTACGCCCTAACTCTTACTAGCATTAAAAATAAAGACGACTTTTTTGTATAATTTTTGTATAAGTAATTCTATTATCATCTTATTTCCAGATCTGACTACGAGCCGAGTCAGTCGACTAGGAGTTTTCATCAAAATAGTAGTTCGGATCAAAGCAATGATATAATCGAAAACAGCGACACAGAAATGCAACCAATAAAAATATCAAAAGCAACACACAAAAAAATCATAATTAATTCAAGCAGTGATGGCGATATCAATACCTCTATGATTTCTTTACCCCGAGCACATGCTTCATTCTTTGGAGACAACGTTGGTAGCCTTATACCACCAAAAAGCCCGTTTAAAAACAATAGTAACAAAATAAATATTATTTCTATGGAAGTCTTAAAACAGGCTGATGGTTCGTCGACTGTTGTATTACCACATCCAAATATTACTGCCCTCCCTGCAGATCCAGTAATTGCTGAAAATGAAATCTCATGTGCTGTGCCGACCGTTGAGTCGTTTTCTTCAAACCTTTTGCCAGCTGACTATGCTCCAGAAACCAAAGTTACATCAGTTCCGATCGCTAATTCGTCTCTAATTGTTAATACATTGTCTACCTACGACAATAGCACGCAGCTTGAATCTTCTTCCGTATTGACTGCTGAATTACCTACTTATGTTAATCTCGTGCCACAAGATGACTATGCCGCTGATGAACCCGAAGTTCCTTCTGTACCGATCCCTGAATCATCTGACTTGAAGACCAACCTTCTGCCGTTGGATAAATATATACCTCAATCTGATAGTTGTATACCTACCACCTCCAAGACGCCATTTTTAGAACTGAGTCCTTTACTGGCTGCATCTCACGATGAAACTCAGCTTGGACCTCCTAATCCATCTACAAGTACAGCACTGGCCAATTTAAATATTACACACACAGTTGAAAAAGATCGGACTAAAAGAACACGCAAAATGTATTATATAGACTTCTTATCTGACGAGGAAGCTTTAGACTTTTCTGGTGGTAGTTCTGATGATTGGACTTGCAATGAATCTGAATCTAGTGGTTCACCTGAAAAGAAAAAGAAGAAAAAAGAAAAAAAGAAGAAAGCCCAAAAGGATGATACAAGTAAAAATATAACAAGGAAGAAACAGAAACTAATAAATAAACGGAAAGAACGAAAACAATTAAAAGATGAGGGAAAATCCTACCAAACCAAGAAAGGGGACATAGTTAAAGAAAAATCTATGGGAGAAAACCCATGTAAGCAGGATAAATGTAAAAGAGGTTGTTTTAATATAACGGAAGAAAGGCGAAAGTCTCTGTTTGACTTCTTTTGGAGCATAAGTTCACAACGGAGGAAAGATTGGCTTATTAATTGTACTCGCCAGGTATCAATTTCCAGGAAAAGAACGGACTCTCCAAATAGTAGGAGAAATTTAACATACGAGTACTTTATCAATAATGGTGAAGATCGTCAAAAAGTTTGTCAAAAGTTCTTGCTTGAGACATTGAATGTGACCCAGAAATATTTATTATACAATCTGTCTCATTCTAAAGAATATAATATGTCTCAGGATGATCGGAGGACACGTACATTTCCGGATAAGTATTCTCCAGAAGCAAAAGCACATGCAAAGTCTTTTATTGAAAAATTGCCAGCAGTCCCTTCACACTATAACCGGAAACGAACCAGCAGGGTGTATCTTCCCCAAGAATTAAAAAATGTATCCAATTTGTATAGACTTTATGTGAAAGAATGTGAAGATAAAAATCAAGATGCAGTTGGAGATACTATATTTAGAAATATATTTAATAATGAATATAATATCAGCTTTCATTGTCCAAAAAAAGACAAATGTCTTCTGTGTACAAGAGCCGACCGAAAAGAAATAAGCAGCGAAGAAGATAAAACCATTTTAGAAAATCACATTAAAGAAAAAAAATCTACTTATAAAAGGTTTCTAGCACATCAAAATTTAAGTAATCATTATAATATTAATGGTACTTTGACAGCTAGCTTTGATTTACAAAAGGTATTGACAACACCCCACGGAGATAGCATGTTGTTAGGGTACTCAAGAAAGTATGCAGTTTTTAATTTCACCATTTATGAAAGTGGAACTCAAAATGTGAATTGCTACATTTGGGGAGAGTGTGACGGAAAACGAGGTAGCCAAGAAATAGCAACTTGTCTCTTTAAGTATTTACAAGAAGTTGACGAAAGAAAAATAAAAAATTTGATTTTATACTGCGATTCCTGTACAGGTCAAAATAAAAATAAAGTAGTTCTATCTGCCATAAACTATTACCTCAAAAAGTCCGTAAATTTAGAAACAATACAGCTTAACTTTTTGTTGCCTGGACATACATACATGCCTGTTGATTCAGTGCATGCAACAATAGAACGAGAAATAAAAAAACTCACCGTCTGGAGTCCTTCCCAGTGGATGCCTTACATTGCTTCTGCCCGAAAACGGCCACGACCTTATCGTGTTATTGTCATGGAGCATAGTGATTTTATTAGTTGGGACGAACTAGCTACAAAGACTTTCACTAAGGAAACGCTAAAAAACATGCAATTTAAAAATATTCGGATTGCTACATTTAAGAAGAAGAATGTTGATCAAGTTGAAATTAAGTACTCCATGCATGAAGACACATCAGTACAAAAAGTCATTCTATTTGAAGTACCTGAAAAAAGGCCAAATACAAAAGGGAAATCTAAAGCGAGAGGAAGACCTAAAAAAAATATTTGTTTAGATACAACTAATAATCACTGCCAAGCTGAAAAATCAAACGAATTTGTGTTGCGTAAGTTATATGACGCCAGATTACCAATTTCGACTGCAAAATATAACGATTTAAAACTTCTTTGTGACAATCACACAATACCCAGACCGTTCCAACAAGATTTTTTGTCGCTGCCTCATTTTAAAACAGTAGTAGACCAATTACTAGATACCGACGAAGAAGACGATGTAGTAGAGGAATTAGAATGAATGGGTACTTATCTACATTTTAATTTCATTAGAATAATGCATGAATGATTAATAAGTAGAAGAAAGATTTATTTTACAAATTATAATTAAAAAAAAAGGTTAAACAAATAAGAAAAAGAAAAAAATATATAAGAAGAGAAAGAAGATGAATAAAAAGAAAGTAAAAGATAAAAAAAATAAAGAAGAATACGATTACAAGCAATAAAATTAAAAAAGTAAGAAAACGAAACAAAAAACAGAAAAGGAAATAGAAAAAAAAGAAGATTACTAATTATTGTCAATTTGATTTGATTTATGAATGAATAAAACTGATTTGCATCTTAACTAAATTTATTTATTTAATACACCAATACCTACCTAGTAGAATAAATTACAAACATACCATTATTTTATACTATTTTATCAATTTTAGTTAATTTATTTCTTAATTAATTAATATTAGATGATAGTAATTATTTATCACAGTTAACTTAAAATTTAAATTAATGAAAATAATCAAAGTTCAATTCAATTAAATATTTTCTTTTGTTTCACTATTCATGAATCGTGTGCATTTAACTTAACAGGTAGGTAACCTAATTCGTTATAATAAATTTTGTAATATAGAACTATGATAAATCAGATAATAATAATTATTATGCTATTATTTTGAGCTTCTATGCACCTTAATTTCAATATTCACCACATTAAATCTTACAAAATTATAATAATTGTAGGTTTACTCACGATAATTGTTATAAGTGGTGCAGTCATTACGACCTTTTCACTGTCTAAAGATGGTTTATACGACACGATGTATGTTAGCATTATAGATATTTGTGGATTTACGTCCTATAGTACGTATTTATAGACGGTGTAAAAGCCATTTTTATTAAAATTTTGGGTCGTAAATCCATCCTATCTTCTAAACCATAAGGTCTACTTAAAATTAAGCTTCTTGATATTAAAGAGCACTTAAATGCAAGTAAATATCACCAATTCATTCGAATTTAACTCTATTGCAAAAAAAGTTATTTTCCAAAATTTAAAAAAAAAAACGTTTTTTCGCTGCCCTGTAAAGTTGCTACTTTGGCTTTTACGCCCTTTCTTCCCCGAAGTAGCGACGTGTGTAAAAAATAAAAATGTTTCCAACAAAACTCCAACAGGTAAGCGAATTTTGATATTATTTTTAATCAAACGTATTTTTATTTAAGTTTATACTTAATATTAAGCTTCTAGAAATCGATAATTACTTACATGTTCCATTTTTGCATTGATCAAACAAATTTTGCATAATCCCAACGTACTAGTCTGTATTTGGTAGTTAGGTTATTTTACGTCGGAGCATTTAAAAGTATAGTGTAGTGAGTGGTAGCTATGAGATTCTACGCCGGAAAATAAAACCAGATTTTATACATAACTACTACTTACAACATTTTACGCCGAAAATGTTATTCCAATCTCACACTTGTTATTTTTTTTATTTCAGTATTGCTACAACGTGATTCTTCAGACGATGAACAACAACAAGAAAGTACGATTCAAGTTGTTGCTCAAATTCACAGAAATTTAACTTCCAATGCCCTCTCTGATTCGACCATTTTAGAAGAACTAGAATCATCTAATATCACATTACCTGCCCACCTACAATCACAGGATAAACATGAGGATAGTATCTTTACTTATCCAGATTCACTTAACCTTTCTAATTTGCCTTTAAGCTCGCAGTCAGCCAATCAAATCACTAAATCCGACGCTCATCTCAATGGCGCCGTTCTCTCTGATCTTGGAATTATTACAGAAGAGTTTATTACATACACAGAACCAGAACCACAGTACTGTCAGGAAGATATCATTAGAACGTCACTCGATCTAGACACAAATATAATTATAGAAGAAATTGACGCCTTAAATGATTCTGATCAAGCTTTGGATACGAGTACTCCCTTAGGGTCTCCTTCTATTTCAACTATTATGCAGAATGTTGAATCAGAAAATGTAAGCTCAGTTCATATTGACACCCCAACTTCATCTATGTGTGTCACTTCACCTATGAGTGACCAGACGTATGTACCAACCAGTATTGACGAGATGACAGAGAACGATGCCGATCTTAGTAACACAGAAGAGTCAATTAACGAAAAAGAAAAGAAAAGTTAAGAAGAAAACTGATGTAGGTAGAATACGTAAGGTTAACAAATCGGAATGGATAGCAGAAGAAAACAATTAAAAAATCAGGGTTTATGTTACATCAGTCGAAATGGAAAAGCACAATCTAAAAAGTTGATATTGCCTGCTTGCGATGATAAGTGTCGATTAAAGTGCAAGGAGAAAATAGGCGAAGATGTAAGAAACGCAATGTTCAAACAATTTTGGTCTCCTGGCATTCATGAGCGGCAGTGGGATTTCTTGGTTCGTTGGTGTAAAAGAATCGGCAAGAGACGCATAACAACGGAGGGCCTATCAAAAAGATTATTTTCTGTCAAGTACTATCTGCCAAAGTCTCTAGATGTTATAAGACACGAAGAAGTTACGGTGTGCAAAAAGATGTTTTTAAACACTTTTGCTATTGGTGACGGCGTAGTGCGAACAGCTTTGAAAAAAATTACCGAAGGCGAAGGGCTCTCTATAGGTTCTGATCAGAGGATTTCATAACAATCACCCTAAAATTAAGAATGATGAAATGGTTAAAAGCGTTTCTGATCATGTACAATCATTTACCCCCGTGGAGTCGCACTATACACGTAAGGAATCCTCAAAATTATACTTAGATAGTGAATTAAACATGGTTAAGATGTTCAAACTCTACAATGAGTGGGTATCAGAGACAGAGTCGAATAAGGCTAAAACGTTGAGGCAATACACCGACATCGTTAATGAAAATTTCAATATTGAGTTTCACAGACCTAAGAAAGATCAATGCGACGACGTTTGCATTGCCTTTAAAAACCAGCCGAAGCCAGTTAATCAAGAAAAATAAGGACATGGCTCGTAGTCTCAAAAATGAGGATAAACTTTCTGCTATCAACTCACCTAGCACAACCATAACTGCAGCGTTTGACTTTCAAAAGGTAAACTCTTCTCCTCATGCAGAAACACGCATATTATACTATAAAAGAAAATTAAATGTTTTTAATTTTACTATTTTCGAGATGGGTCACAAAGTTGGAACATATTATATGTGGCATGAGGGCACTGCCAAACGAGGCGCGAATGAGGTGGCTAGTTGTGTCTACGATTTTATTAAGAACCAATCCTTAAAAGGTATACAAACCATAAACTTATACTCAGATAATTGCGGAGGGCAAAATAGAAACAGAATTGTTTTTATGATGTATCTAATTGCTGCCAAAGAATTTAAGGTACATATCACACATAGATTTTTAGAAAAAGGCCACACTCAAAACGAAAATGACAGCATCCATGCTCTAATAGAGCGATGTTCTAGGAATCGGGCGTTCTCAGTAGTTCGGTTATTTAGTCCGGTCCCGGACTTTTCGTCTCGACAGTTCGGTGATGTAATACGACCGGACTACAGAGCCTGATAGTTCGGTATCGATTTCGATCACTCTGCACTATACAGTAAGGAAAGACTGAAAGGTCGACATAATTATGATAAATACCCATCTGTTTTGTTATCAGTTCTCTTTATTGACGACCTCCAGAGCTAACAACCTAAAAGTTGGTAAGTATGTAAACCTTTTCATAACATCTGTTTTTTAACAATTTGTCATGGATGGTACCTTTCAGGTATCATCCATCAAGGTATCCTTTTCCGCAGCTATATAGCAATCAAGGAGACATGGAAAGTGGCAGTGGAAGCACGAATGTTATTTCATTAGCATACATCCTCATGTCACACAAGAGTGTAAAAATTTGACGAGATTGCATTTCAATTACTTAATACAATCACAGGTTTCAGGTTGGGTACCTGAACAAGTTCATGTCGACTTTGAGAGCGCCCGCCTTAAAAGCATTGTTGAAAACTTTTATTCTATTATTGGTTGTTATTTTCATTTTCAAAATGCTTTATATCGAAAGGCAAAGGCAATTAGACTAAACTCAAGAAATTATAGGCGTATCATCAGTGTAAATAACAGCTATAGGTAATTAAGTACTGTTTGAATTGTTTCCTATTTTTATAGCTATAAGTATTGTTTGAATTATTTCCTATTTTTATAGCTTTAAGTATCGTTTGAATTGTTTTCTATTTTTATAGCTATAAGTATTGTTTGAATTATTTCCTATTTTTATAGCTTTAAGTACTGTCTGAATTGTTCCCTATAAAAGCAAGTTATCATCTAGCATAAAACCTAGTATATAAAAATACTATGTAACCATAAAATGAAACGCACTGTGTGCATTATGTATTTGTTTTCTGAAAATAAACGCTGCTCATAACATACACACACACATACACAAAAATGACTCAGATTTTTGGAAATAATGTCACCGCTACGCCAGCGCTACGCCCCGCCTATAAAAAGCGCGCGCTCCGGAAATCTGGGTCTCCTAGTCGGCACTGGATGACAGTTTTGCTTCCACAGCTTGCACCTAGTGTCTTTAGGGTGTGTCTACACCCTTCGCGCTAGTTCTTAGTCAGGGCCCCGTTGCACATTAAGACTGGCACGGATGACACAAGCGTAGGTCGTTCACGATAGGTACTGTGAGGGCTCGAACCTCATAGAGGGAGGCTAACTACGTTATAAATAAATAGACAGTAATGCACTGAAGAAATGGGGCTGAAGCCCGCTATATTAAATCAGAAATAAAATTATAATTCACTCCCTAGGTCCTACGCGGAGCCCTAGTTATTCGCTATCTGACAATCTTATAAAAAACGACCTTTACTTTTTATAAGAATATTCGATGTTTGAATGATCGAATGTCAGCCAGTTACATACTTGGGCTTGTATATGGTAAAACCTCTACATGAGCTACGCCCACCCTTGAATAAAAGGATTAACGTAGTCAACTTCCAAATAAAACTTTTATTCAGACCAAGACATTCGATCATACAGACAAAACCTACCTAAACCTAAAAATAGACACCCTACCTAACTCCGGGAAAACGGCGACAATTCGGGGTTTCGTATTTATATATACAGGCTTAGCTCTGGACAAACGAAACGCGAAAATCTAACACTATGTTAAGTGTCAGATAAGTTAACATTAAAGTGTGCCAATGTGCACCCAAAAATATCGCATTTATCCAGTCTGAGCCCCGTCAAACAAAACCCAGAGGGAAAAGAATGACGTACCCCCTACAAAACAATACGATGTGACAATTCACATCAGCCCAGAAGGGGTTGAAAATCTAAAGAACTCAACATCGTGATTCATTAATCCATCGGACAGTATCGAGCCAGAGGGAGGAATGCGCCAGGAAGTCAAAATTCTAACGCAGAACCTAACTCATGTTCAATCTCCAGCAAATTCAAAGAAAAATATCGCGTAATGTCAACACTGAACCCTTACGTAATACTACTGGTCCATATTGACCAAACTGTAGATACTCTGATATAAACTGCACCAATTGTGTCAACTCAACACACTTTGCAAGGACTATGTCCCGTCAGCAAAGCTGGTTACAACTCATACCAAAGTCACCCCCCCTCTAGAAGGTATTCACAGTTTCTCAAAACATCCACTACTCCTAATACGTCATACTAAATGCTGGAGGATGTTCATGCTAATCAGCCCTATCGACCCGTAACGAAGCGACGTTGTCGTAGGTTTCACTCCCTCATGCTCTTCATTGTTTTAGCCAGCGTTGTGGAGTAGCGTAACCTCACACGCTGTTGGTTACGTCCGATGTCTCACCATATGAAATATTACACAAAAAACACAATATTAGAACATTAGAAAATATAATACTTCATGCCCTGCTGATGTCATAAATGTAATGCAGTGACATGATAAACTGAAAAAAAGAACAATGACAATTAAATAATTCTTAAAAGAAAAAGTTTCCATCCAATAAATGTAAGAGGTCTAAAAAGTTTACATCTAATAATATAGTTTTCAAAAATATCTCTCAACCTCCTTTTATACAATTTACAAAACATATATTTTGAAATGGAAAACTTCTTTACAAAATAATTATTGGTTTTCTTATCCTTTTTTAAATTATTTATTTTAGGAACCAATCTTTTACATTTTATCTTCCTTATAGATAAATTCTTTTTCTTCTTCAATAAAACACGTTTTGGATTATACATGACACTTCGGTGTCGTAAAGGGATATTAGGGAACCTATCACAATTTTTTTTATTATATTTAATTTCTACTTGCGCGATATCAACCGTTGTATCGACTGCGCATGACTCTACTTCATCTTCACTTAACTTCAAATCGACTTTAAAATTACAAAACTTGCCAATCTCCTTTATCTCCGACGACAGATCGGAATGGGCATTCTCCTTTGAAACCGGAAATTTTAAATTAAAATTATCTTGAAAAATTTGTTCACAGGCGATGCTATTTTTATTGTTTTCCACATCGTGAACATGATCGTCTTGACACACAGACATATTAGACATAATAGCAGGATTGGACAGACCCGAATATTCCAGTGCTTCCTGATCTTCCTTCATAAGCACCTCGTCTGTCTGCACATCGTTTTCGGTCACCATAGGGCTGCTCTCTGCGCAGCTGAGCTCAGCAATGACCTCAACTTCATCGTCAACACTGCTTGCATCGCATTTTTCTAGCACATCAACTTCCTGCTCTCTTTCACTAGAAATTAATTGCATATTGTCATCTACACATAAAACATTTTCCTGTCTGTCTTCAACAGACCTTTCTTGTGCATCCGCCTCTTGTGGCGCACCATTAAAAATCTTTCCCTTATGGCATCTACATGGGAATTCTGCCCATAATGCGTCACACAGTGCCTCAAAGGACATACCGTCCGACCATGTATAATTGTAAAAAGATCTTGCAGCACTTGCAAGAAACGCACCCAAAATTAGCGACCAATCGCTTTCTCGCCATCCATTGATGTTGGCTATTCGCAAAAAATCGGCAATAAACTTTTCAAGACATCGGGCGTCGATGCCCGTGAAATAATAATCCAACATCAGCACCATGTCGAACACTCTCTAATAATAATAATATTTAAAACCACTTAGTCTGATTAAGGGGATCCACTGCTCCTCATATCGCTAGGCGTGCGATAGTGATGCGTCCTGCGTCCGGCGGAATAACTTCTACGCCAAACACCAACAAATTCTTAAATACTTCGCTTTGCTAAACTCGGCCGTATCGGCGCAATCCAAAAACCTTCGAGAGGATACCGCGGGCCTACGCGCGGTCAATGTAAGACTTCTACTACGGCGGCGGCGGCGCCTCCACCAAATGTGAGGGCTCGAACCTCATAGAGGGAGGCTAACTACGTTATAAATAAATAGACAGTAATGCACTGAAGAAATGGGGCTGAAGCCCGCTATATTAAATCAGAAATAAAATTATAATTCACTCCCTAGGTCCTACGCGGAGCCCTAGTTATTCGCTATCTGACAATCTTATAAAAAACGACCTTTACTTTTTATAAGAATATTCGATGTTTGAATGATCGAATGTCAGCCAGTTACATACTTGGGCTTGTATATGGTAAAACCTCTACAGTACACACCTCCCTGTCATCACCCGACAGGGAGGGTTAGGGCCCCCGGGCAATCCCACCCGGGGAGATAGGTGTTAGGGTTTATAGGTTTTTGTATATGCTCCTCCTCTAGGATGTCCGCGTCCGCATCAGCGAAGGAGCTGTACCTTAAGGATATCCTTAAGGCTGCAGTCTTGCAAAATTCACTCGCGGCGAATTATTTGCGCAAATTTGTGTTTTTTTTTAAACAAAAGTAATGAAATAACATGAAATATTATTATAGTACGTGAATAACCATAATATAAGTAATAGCTGGTAGTTTTTTTTAAGTTCATCTGGGTGGATTATGTTAGGTAAATCAAGCGTTAAATACAGCTCTTTCGCGCCAGCAACGATTCGAGTTATGTTTGTGCACTTGCATTGGGCAATACAAATTTTATTTAGAAAATCTGTTCAGCGCATAATTGTTTCCATATTCTTGTCTTCAAAATGCGCTGATTACTTTTTTTTAATTATCTTTCATTTTCTTAATTCAGATGTCACAATGTCATCGAAATTCTCTGTTTTTATCTCTTAATAAACGGTTTGTTTAATAATAACAAAGCATCGTATGCATGTAAAAGTTGGTTAATTTAATGCCAAGAGTTCAATAAAGCAAGTATTAAAAAAAATTGCACCTAAATCACCTTACTCTAACAATAATAATAATCTCAAAAGACCTCCAAAACAGAGTTTATGAACAAGAATTGCGAGGGAAATTTCTTAGTGGGTCGGAGCGTTTTGGAGGTCTTTTGAGATTATTATTATTGTTAGACTAAAGTGATTTAGATGCAATTTTTTTTAGTATTTGCTTTATTGAACTCTTGGCATTAAACCAACCAAATCTTACATGCATACGATGCTTTGTTATTATGAAACAAACCGTTTATTAAGAGATAAAAACAGAGAATTTCGATGACATTGTGACATCTGAATTAAGAAAATGAAAGATAATTAAAAAAAAGTAATCAGCGCATTTTGAAGACAAGAATATGGAAACAATTATGCGCTGAACAGATTTTCTAAATAAAATTTGTATTGCCCAATGCAAGTGCACAAACATAACTCGAATCGTTGTTGGCGCGAAAGAGCTGTATTTAACGCTTGATTTACCTAACATAATCCACCCAGATGAACTTAAAAAAAACTACCAGCTATTACTTATATTATGGTTATTCACGTACTATAATAATATTTCATGTTATTTCATTACTTTTGTTTAAAAAAAAAACACAAAGTTGCGCAAATAATTCACCGCGAGTGAATTTTGCAAGACTGCAGCCTTAAGGATCCAGACTCCTTCATTGAAGCGCTACTCAAAAGCCCCGATTTTCGCGCGAAAATCGCGGCTAAACTCGCTGAGTCTCAGCATGCCCCTGCCTCAGACATCGCTACTTTTAGCGATGCTCTCGAGCCCACCCAATCCTTACCTACGGTCCATTACGTAGACTGCCCGACAGTGTCCATGGACACTGAAGGCCAAACCTCTCCTGACTCTTCCGATATCGAGGCCGAGCACTCTGCCCAGCCCGTTCTTTCGTCCCCTTCCGCTTCTTCTTCTTCCGACGACGACGACGGCTTTCAGGTCGTCGAGGGTCGGAAGAATAAGAAAAGGAAGGCGACGAAAGCCGCGAAAACCAAGGCGAAGAAGGGAAAGAACTCTGACTCTCCTCCTCCTCCACCTAAACCCTCTGACCTGCCCTTGGCCCCACCCGCCCTTACCATTCCATCCTCCTTGCAGGATGCCCCCTCTAAATCATCCTCCTTGCAGGATACCCCCATTGCCCCTTTTAAGTCGCCCGCCACGCCTCCCGTCTATATTCAAGACAAGGCAAAGTGGACCGACGTCTCTAAGTGGAAAACCGATCTCGGGATCGGTTTCACCAGCGCCCGCTCTACCCAACAGGGTATTAAGGTATCAGTACCGACGTCGAAAGACTACAGGGAACTTACCAAACTTTTAAAATCGAGAGTTGTGTCTTTCCACACATACTCTCTACCCGAGGATCGCCAGACTCGCGTGGTGATCCGTAGGATCCCTAAAGAAATTCCGACTCAGGAAATCAAAGCCGACCTTGAGTCGCAACAGATTCCTGTAGACGAGGTTCATCGGATGCACCGCTCCAGGGGAGGGGAAGCTTACGATATGGTCCTCGTAGTCTGCCCCCCCTCTGAGGGGTACCATCCGATTTTTAAAATCAAATCGATATGCAACTTGGTAGGCTTTGAGATAGAGAAGCCCCGTAAAAATGGCCTCATTGGCCAGTGCCACCGCTGCCAGCTTTACGGGCATTCTCAAAGGAACTGCCATGCGAGACCCAGGTGCGTCAAGTGCCTGGGTGACCATGGCACTTCTGAGTGCTCTCGGCCAAAAGACCGCACCTTGTGCACCGAGCTTCCGAGCTGTGTGCTCTGCGGTGAAGCTGGTCACCCAGCTAATTACCGTGGCTCCCTAAAGCCCCAAAAAATAATAATTCCTCTAAGCTGAACAAACGTTCGGACGTTCGTCAGCAAAGAGAATGCCCTTACTCTTTTAAGGTACCCGACATGCCCCCGCGGCTTAGTCCCCAAAGACCGAACCCTTGGTTCGCAGGCCTCCACCAGCAGGCTTTCCCTGCTTTGAGGTCCTCGCAACCTCCTCTTTTACCCATGCCGGCTCTCGTGGATCATAGCATCCCAAAGCCACCCCTTACCCAACCCACTAAACTCGCGGCCGCGCCTAAAAACGCAGCCGCCACTACCGCTAATGTTACCGTTACCGCGTCCCCGAACACTATTGGGGCCGGCAACAACACTATTGACCCGTTCAATATCATTACCGGTACGTTCCTAACATTTATGTCGCCCCGTGCGATGCAAATGGCTAACGAGCTAGTCGTCGCCAGAAGCGCTGGCGACTTGCGCAAAATTCACGACATTTATAATGCCTACCCGGAGATCACGCAAGCCCTGGTCTCCTTCTCCAATAAATCTAACCAATAATGGATAGACAAATTATTGCGAGAACCAAACCCCGATCCCTTAAACTAGGTTTTTTCAATGCCAATGGCATTAAAAACCAACGCGACGAAATCTGCACTTTCCTTCGCGACCACCAGTTAGATATCCTCCTTGTACAGGAGACCTTTCTAAAACCCAACCACCGTAACCCATCAATTGCCAACTACCGTATAGTGCGCAATGATAGGACGCGATGCCACGCGGGTGGTACCCTAATCTACTATAAATCCACCCTTTATTGCATCCCCATTGACCCTCCTCCTCTCTCACGTTTGGAAGTGTCTGTCTGCCGCCTTGGCATGACAGGCCACCAGCCGATCACTTTAGTATCGGCTTACATTCCACCCCGTACCATCCCAGAGAATTACCAGAATTTATCTGACGACTTTAATATCTTATGCGGCTTGAGTGACTCCGTCATTATAGCGGGCGATCTCAACGCCAAGCATACCGCCTGGAATAGCTCCTTGACCACTACCAGAGGTAGACACTTGTTCGACCTCTGTTCCATTTTAAACTTTGACGTCATTGCTCCAATGACTCCCACACATTTTCCCCACGACCATAACCATACCCCTGACGTACTTGATGTAGCGCTTCTAAAGAATATCAACCTTCGGTTGGACTCTATAGAAGCGATACATGAACTGGACTCTGACCATCGACCGGTTGTCGTAAGTCTAGTCCCCCGTTTAGGGCTCCGTGACCCCTCAGAACCACCTCGCACCCAAAAAGTGACGGATTGGACGAAAGTAAGCGATTGCCTGAAATCCTCCTCTTCCCCTCACTTAGACGCTATACCCGATCATTTTGACTCTATCGCTGACACGACGGCCGCGATCGACTCACTCACAGAACACGTACAATCTGTCCTGAACGATTGTTCAAGGGAAATTCCAGAATAGAATAGAATAGAATAGAATAGAATAGAATAGAATAGAATAGAATAGAATAGAATAGAATAGAATATTCATTTATTTGCTCAGAACGTAGGTATTTACAATAAGGTGGTTACAATAACATAAAAGAATCCTTGTACATTCTACCATTTTGGCATGCAAACATTGATGCAGTTCATCATCAAATATGGGTACAAACACTGACACAAAACTAAAATTTATCAGCTAGAAAATCCGATACACAGTAGTAACATTTATTTAATAAAAGTACAGTTAATTTCTTTTTGAAAGTTGTTACTGGTTCCTCTTTTATGGAATTAGGAATATGGTTAAAAATAGCCGGTGCCATACCAAAAACACTTTTCCTCAACAAAGCAGTCTTGTAACCACCTGTGCGTAACAAGTTTTGGTATTGAGATCGCAAAGCTACATCTCGGTGTCTGCTTTCCGATATACTTAAAAATAGATGTCGATTACATTTAACAAAAAGAGCAATTTCTAAAATATAAAGGCATGGAAATGTCAACAAATTATGATTTTTAAAAATTGGAACACAGCTGTCGGTAACTTTCAAACCAAATATTGCTCGTAGGCAGCGTTTTTGGGCTTTAAAAATACTCTCTCTTTCGGTACAATTGCCCCAATATATAATCCCAAACCTTAAAATGGAAACGACAAGACTATGATATGCTAGTAACACTGTTTTGATGTTAACTTTTTTTTTAAGATTATAAAGTGCATATGCAGATGCGCTAAGTTTTTTACAGATTGCTTCTGCCTGTGCCTTCCATGTCAGTTGACTGTCAATTAAAATTCCTAGAAATTTTGTAACGTCTACCCTGTCCACCTCTTGACTATTATAATTTATATTTAGATCATTGATACGAAGTCTTTGGTAAAAATGCATTATCTTTGTTTTTTCTAAGTTTATTTGTAAGTTATTACTATTTAGCCAATTAATTATAATTCTAATGGTGTCGTTTATATCGTTTTCATAATTTTCATTACTGTCGCATTTTAAGAGTGCTGTACTATCGTCGGCAAACAGTACCATACGATGGTGGATTTGGCGTGGGAGGTCGTTAATGTAAATTAAAAATAACAAAGGCCCAAGGACGCTTCCCTGTGGTACACCGAATTTAATTTCTCTATAGGAAGACACGTATTTTTTACCCAATTTAGACTTGACACATATTTTGTAAATTTCTGTCATCTGTTTGCGACCCGATAAATATGTTTTTATTAGGTTCAGAATATTGCCTCGAATACCATAGGCGTTAAGTTTTTGAAGAAGTATGTTATGGTTGACAAAGTCGAAAGCTTTCGACATATCTGTGTATATAGCACATATAGGCGTTTTAGTATCAACACTCGACATGATTATATTCAACAGGTCAAAAATTGCCATGTTTATATTCCTATTTTTCCTAAACCCGTATTGCTCAGGGCAAAGTATATTAAATTTAGTCAGGAAAGATGATATTGCTTCATAAATGACTTTTTCTATTATTTTAGAAAAAACGGAAATTAAAGCTATCGGCCTGTAGTTCGACATATCATCTTTACTGTTCTTTTTATGAATAGGTTTTACAATTACCGTTTTTAACTTGTTAGGAAATTTTCCTGATGATATGCTAGCGTTAATAATATGACTTAAAGGGCCAGCTATAATATTAGCAACAAATTTTATGACTTGAGTGGAAATCTCGTCATAACCAAAGCTCTTTTTGTTTTTCAATGATTTAATTATTCTAATCACGTCTTGAGGTATGACTGGCGGCACAAATATCGAGTTTGGGTTGTAATCTATTTTCTTAACGTCGTGCATTGTGTTATTAGGTATATCAGTAATTTGGTCAATGAAAAAATTATTGAAAGACTCTGCTATTTCTTTCGGATCCGTTATTGTCTGGTTATTATTTGTTATCTGTGAGATTGGTTCCCTATTCATTTTGCTGTTATTTATTATTTGCCATGAGGTTTTTGCCTTATTCTTCGAGTTTTTGATCAAGTAATTATTTTGGGCATTCTGAGTTAGTTTAATTATTTTTTTAAATCTCTTCGAGTAATTAACAAAAGCGTTTTTATTTTCTGGTGACGGCCTCAGTCTATGTTTCCATAGTAAATTTCGTTGCCTTTTACTGCATAATCTTATGCCACGCGATAGCCACTTAATTGGCTTTTCTGATTTTATTGTCACTAGTTTATAGGGAAAACATAAGTCATACATGAGCTTAAATGTTTCAAAGAAATTATCATATGCTTTGTTCGAATCCTCTGTGTTATATACGTCAGAAAACGATAGATTTTGCAGATAGTTATTAAATTTAATGAGATTTCCTTTACACGTATCTCGGACCTTAGTTCTCCAGGTTTTAATTATGCATGATTTATTCACTTTTATCTTAGTTAATTGAGCTGTATGATCAGATAGACCGAAGTCTATTACTTGACAATGACATTTTTGTCTGGTATTGTGTGCAAAATTATCTAAACAGGAATTACTAATAGGACGTGTCGCTTCATTAATTTCCAAAATAAGATTGTAACTTAAGAGAAAGCATTTAAATTCCAAAGTAATTCTGTTATTTTTTAAAACATCTATATTAAAATCGCCGCATATAATTATTTTAGTGTGACTATTAGTACATATTTTTTTTAGAATAGCATCAAAATTTTCGTAAAATTTACTTAAATTAGACAGGTTGGGCGGTCTATAGATACATAATATAATTAAATTATGTTGTGTCATTTTAATGGCGCAACATTCTATTATTCCTGAAACCGAGTATTTCATTATGTCGGGTAATTCTATATACTCATGACCCTTTCTGACTAAAATACAGGCCCCACCGCGTTTTATGTTGCCTCTTGCATAACATGCAGCGAGCCTATAATTAGGTATATAAAGAAGATGTTCCTGGCCCGACATTATAAAATGCTCGGTTATGCATATGACATCTACAATTATTTGTTTGCTTAACAGCTCTTGAATGTTCACGGTTAATAGATCAGATTTATTTACAAGTCCGGCAATATTCTGATGCATAACATACATGTGATCAAAGAAAAAACTGGGTACGTGTGACCGCATTAGTGTTTAAATTATTTGTCAGATCAGGTTCAAGTTCAAGTGGTGACATTGAGTGATTAATATTACTTATAAGTAACAGTAAATTTTGAAAAATATTTGTCATTCCTCTGTTATTTAATTTTCTAGTGTATTTTGAAAACATAGTAAAATCGTAGAGTAAGTCTAAGTTGGAGTCTAGTACTGTTACATAATTATGTGACAGTAAATCTAAATGAAGTAAGTTGTTAAACGTTTCGATACGCCAGTTGAACATCGTCGAATAATCACTTAGTTTGAATGTAGGTAGGCACAAAATAATATTTGTATGCTGAATTTTTTCCAGCGTTTTCCTTAATCCTATTATGATTTCCAGCGGCGGAAGACCGTCGCTGGAAGTTGCCGGACGATGTACGTGAGCTGCTGACTGAGAAGAACGCGGCGGTCCGTGCCTACAGCAACTTTCCCTGTCGCGCGAACAAAGTCCACATGCGTTACTTACAGAAGTCTGTAAGGACACGTATGGAGGAACTGCGTAACGCCGGCTGGGATAAGATGCTGAGCGAACTAGAGCCAAACCACCTTGCCTTCTGGGATCTCCAGAGGAGACTTAGATCCCCGGGGATAGCTTCTATGCCACCCTTAGTCCGCCCTGACAAAACCATTGCCTTCGAGGATGTCGACAAGGCGGAATGCCTTGCCGACAGCCTCGAGGCGCAATGCACACCCAGCTCTCTACCGGTTGACCAAGCTCACCTCTCTGAGGTCGACGCAGAAGTCGAACGTAGAGCCTCCCTTCCTCCCGTCGAAGACCCTGATTATCCCCTGCCCCCCGTCACTCCGGATGAGGTGCATGAGATAATCAAGGGTCTGAGACCCCGCAAAGCCCCTGGCTCAGATGGTATCACCAATAGGGTGGTCCAACTGTTCCCTGCCCGTTTAATAATGCTCTTGACCATCATCTTCAATGGTGCCTTGAGCAATAACATATTTCCGCAAGCCTGGAAACAGGCCACCGTTATCGGTATAAATAAGCCCGGTAAGCCCAAGAGCGAGCCCTCTAGCTACCGCCCCATTAGCCTGCTCAGTGTCCTCGGCAAAGTCTATGAGAGACTTATTTATAAGCGCCTCAGAGACTATGCCGAGACAAAGGGCCTCATACCTAACGAACAGTTCGGGTTCCGTACCCAACATTCTTGTGTACATCAGGTTCACCGCATCATCGAACACATAGGCGTTGGTTTTGAGCGCGGTTCGTTGACGGGAGCGGTATTTTTCGATATAGCGAAAGCTTTTGACAAAGTCTGGCACAACGGCTTAATTTATAAGCTTTACAAACTCGGAGTGCCAGACCGTCTCGTGCTCATTTTACGTGACTTTTTGTCAAACCGCACCTTTCGATACCGTATCGAAGGAGCGCTATCTTCTCCCCACCCTATCCGCGCAGGCGTACCTCAGGGCTCTGTAATTTCACCCCTTATCTTTACTCTATTTACCAGCGATATCCCGAAAAGTAGAAAGGCTCAGTTGGCTCTGTTCGCAGACGATACGGCCATCTACTACACGGGAAAAAGCCCAGACGCGATATCTCGTACTCTCCAAACCTCAGTCGATAACCTCGCCTGGTGGTTTCGTAGGTGGAGAATCGAAGTCAACCCAGATAAAAGTCAAGCGGTTCTCTTTCTGAAACCGTACCACACACGTCCTTTACCCCGACCAATCATGATGTTTGACAAGCCGATCCCTTGGGAGAAGCGAGCCAAATATCTCGGTGTCCCGCTCGATGAGCACCTAAACTTCTCCGAGCACATAAAGCTCGCTCGTTCACGGGCCGCTTTTGCCCTCGGTAGACTCCATTCCGTTCTGAATGCACGTAGCAAATTGTCACTTAAGTGCAAGTTGCGCATTTATACAGCCGTCATTCGGCCCATCATGACCTATGCGGGCTCGGTATTTGCTCACGCCAAGCCCCATCACATACATAGAATGCAGACACTGCAAAACCGTTTTCTCCGAAAGATAACGGGTGCCCCCTGGTTCGTTCGGAACGAAAACCTCCACCTTGACCTCAAAATCCCAACGATCCGACAATTTCTGAAACGCAATTCCGTGCGTTTCTTTGAAACCGCCGCGAAACATCGCAACCCTTTGGTTGTCGAATCCGTCAACTATGTTCCCTCCCGGATTAGTAGGACCCGCCGTCCTAAACATGTTCTCTCCGAACCTGATGACCCTATAACCCTCCTACAGGAGAGTAATAAGGCCACCAGTACACTCCGCAAACGTAAATTAAGATCTACGTTCCGACCTCGCCGTCGAGGTCGGAAACGTAATTGCCCACCACCCCCTTGCCCTCTACTCGGCGAGGCTGCGCCAGCCGGTAGCGCAGCCGAGCCTGTAGCCTCTAACCCGCCACTAAACTCCCCTTGCCCACCGATCATTCTCGTACCTAGTAGTACCTTGGATGTTATCGCGTCACGACCCAGCCTGAACCCTCTGGCTGACCTCCCTACCCTTACCGCAGCGACGTGCAGAGTCGCTCAAAACCCCTAGTTTTAAGTCTTAGTTTTAAGCCTGGCCGGAGGCTTTAAGCTCTCGCTTAAAGCAGCCACAGGAATGTCCGGTTAAACAGTCTCGACCCCCCGTGGTCAACTGCGAGAAGCCACTCAAAAAAAAAAAAAAAAAAAAAAAAAAAAAAAAAAAAAAAAAAAAAAAAAAAAAAAAAAAAAAAAAAAAAAAAACTGGGTCACTTTTACAAGCAACCGCCAACACGTCAACACCTCCGCAGCTAGAACAAGTCATCAAGTCTTTTATTTATTCTTCATTCCTGGTTCATCTATGGTGATCGTCAATTCGTCATAAAGTCATAAAGTTAGAAACGGAAACACACGCCGTTTAATGGTCCTTCTAGAACCGGATCACTGCAATCAAGCCT
Organism: Cosmia trapezina; assembly: GCA_905163495.3. Taxonomy (NCBI): domain Eukaryota; kingdom Metazoa; phylum Arthropoda; class Insecta; order Lepidoptera; family Noctuidae; genus Cosmia; species Cosmia trapezina. Next base: position 10,617,947 of record LR991047.1, read on the forward strand.
GAATCAAGAAGAAATCAAGCTTATAGAAGAAAGAAACATGAACGCGCGAGTTTTAGCTGTTGGTTTGCTTGACCACTGCTAATATACTTGGAAGCAATCATCATTACGTACGCGGCCACCTAACGGTGATAAACGGCCAAAAAAGCGTATGGAAGCACAGTGGATGAACTGACGAATCCACGCACCCCACAAGGTGTAGAAGTCAGGCCCCGCCGGTAAGGTGTGGAACGCTCTGGGGCCACGAGTTGGCACGCAACGACGAGTGCGGGTTTCCTACCGTACTTTGATGCACCCATAAGCGCCCGCATCCTCTGCCGGGAGGTTCCCTACCTTCCCGTACCTTATTCGTTCCCATTCCTGGTCCGGCATCACCGCGGTAGGAGTCCGGCCAGGCCGATAGGGTAAAGTAGGCATCAAACTCAAGTGCTAAGTGAAAGTGAAGTGTTAATTTTAAGTAAATATTAGTATGAGTAGGACCCCCTCGTGCGCAATGGAAGGCGCACGTGTGTTGCGTTCCAACAAAGCCACGCCGACCACAGAATCCTCACGGGAGTCGGGTGAAACTGGCTCAACAGAAACACATACGTGGAGTAAGGGCACCGGCACAGAGGAATCGGCAGGCGAAGACAACACGCGTAATGTAGTCACAACAGAAATTAGGGCCCCGGAGGCCGATTTAAATAATATTCTAATTAGGAGCGCGCCGGGCACAGTAGTAAATGTTCCAGTGGATAGAGCAAGTAGTCGATTATCTATTTTAAAAGCTGAACTAGAGTTGCATAATTCCGAGTTAGCACAGGCTAGGGCGGCGTCCGCAGCTGCATTAAATCGATTGGAGATAGCTAGAATAGAATTAGAAAGCTCCAACGAAGCGGAACCGCCACCCGGATATCAAAAGTCTCGTGTAGAAGGTTGGATCTCGGAACAACGCGTAAACAATAGACCGGCAATATTAGATAATAATCGAATCCCGGATCAGCCCATACGGCCACCCAATAGGAGTAGGAATGAACCACTCGCAGGCGAAAACATGCCCCAAAATAATAATAATAATAATAGCGACATGTCAATGTTGGCCAATGCGATTATGCAGGCAGTTAATTCCAATAAATCAGACTCCGCGGTACCAAAATTCATCCACGAGCTACCCCATTTTGATGGGACAATCGCGGAATGGATGGCCTTCAAATCAGTTTTTAATGATACAGAGGCCATGTTTACTGACGTGCAAAATGTAGCCCGGCTAAGAAAGTCGCTGCGCGGCGCGGCTCGCGAAACGGTCAGAGCGCTATTATTTACAGTATCGGATCCTTACGAAATAATCGATACATTAGAACGTCGGTACGGAAGACCGGAATTACTAGTACTATCCGAACTAGAAAATATTAAACGCATGTCACGCATGACAGAAGACGGACGCAACGTCGGCAGTTTCGCGAGTAAAGTAGCGAATACAGTAGCGGCGATAAAGTCACTCAAACAGCCGCAGTATCTGTATTCACCCGAGTTAGTAAATAGAATCGTAGACAAACTAAGTATCATTCTAAAATATAAATGGTACGAATTTAAATCAACGCATAGCGGAGCGCCTGAATTAGAGTTATTATCTAGGTTTTTAAATAACATGGCCGACCAATGCGGACCAATGTTTGCTTACGAAACTGCCCGAGATGAACGCAAAAATAATAAAAAACCACCTCGGACGGTAAACACCACGCGCGAACGTCACAATCGGCTGCGAAATAAAGATAGTGACGGTTCAGACCAATCTGATTCAGACAGCGAGTCACCGCGTAAAACAGTAGCTTCATTAAACAAATCTTCAACAAAAAAGCAAACTTCGAAAACACAAAATAAGGCACGCCCACCGCGTACCTCCGCAGAGCAAACTCAATCTGATAAAAATAAATGCATTGTTTGCGCAGGCGATCATAGCACCAAAGAGTGCGCCGATTTTTTAAAGTTACCTGTAAGCGAGAGGTGGATCACAGCTAAAAGTAATAAATTGTGTTTTCGATGTTTGAACGATTCACACAAACGATTAGTTAAATGTAAATACGTACCATGTGGAGTAAATGGGTGCGAAGCGTCGCATAACAAGTTATTGCACGGTAGTGAAAATACATCTCTGCCTACCCGTGGAAACGTAAGCTCCATTAATCATTTGCATAAATCTAATACCTATCTAAAAATAGTGCCGGTCGAATTAAGCGGTCCAACAGGTACGATTACCACCCACGCATTATTAGATGAAGGTTCAACTATGACTTTAGTTGAGCGTAGCGTGGCAGACGAAGTTATACCTAGAGGACGCAGCCAACTCTTATCGTTAGAAGGCGTAGGCGGGAATAGAATTGACGACAACGAGTCGTGCCATATTAAAATATCAATCCGAGGTTTATGCAATAGAAACCTGGAAAGTATGAGTGCGAGTACAATAAAAAATTTAAATCTATCCCCGCAATCAGTAAGTCGAGACTTAGTGCGACAGTGCAGCCATCTGGTAGACATTAAATAAATTCAATATCAAATCTAAAATTACAGACTGGCTCATACAACAGGACTACAATAACACCGAATCTCTACTGACATACATCGCTTAACAGATCATTAAGAAATCACAATTAAATAGGAACACAAAACACTACATACAAACAAATACCTCATAACACAACACACTCAGACCCATACACTACAAGTAACATTACACTCACTCACACACCCCTCTCCCTTTCACAACCCCACTCTTTCTCCTCTGTTACTAAGCAAACTCACATTCAAATTTTTGTCTTGTGGTAGATTAACACCGATACTCGAAACCTAAGGCCCTTCATTAAGTGCAGTTCAGCTTGGTCGAATCACTGTCTCCTAAGATACAGGGCATCCCTAGTTTAGGAGATAGGATTTAATTTTTGTATTATAGACAATTATTTTTCACCCCCTGTGTCCACTGTTAGTTTACTAAGTCTTAGCATGTAACATGAATACAAAATGTGTCTATGTATCTTGGATCAATAAACGTTTTATTATTATTTATTATTATTATTATTGAAGAAGAGTTATGCTACGAGTTGGGGCAGCCAACCATATTGATAGGCCAAGACAATTGGCATTTAATTACGTCCAGACAATTACGTGTTGGTAATAAAAACCAACCCGTAGCATCACTCACTAAATTAGGATGGGTACTGCACGGTCAAGATTCACGCCCTCGAAGCACCATTGCAGTAATAAATCACGTGCGACCCGCTCAGGTCAACGACCCCGCACTAGAAATGATAAGGAATTTTTTCAGCATAGAATCGTTAGGTATTGAGCCGCGTAAACCAAAATCTGACCCAAACCAGCGCGCCTTAGCAATATTAGATAAAACATGTAAAAGGTTAGAAAATTGTAACAGGTACGAAACGGGCTTATTATGGCGAACAGACAATGAGGAAATGCCTAACAACAAAAAACAAGCTCTCAACCGTCTGTACAGCCTAGAAACAAAGCTAGACAAAAATAATAATTTAAAATTAGAATATAATAAGCAAGTAAACAATCTAATAGAGTCAGGCTACGCGGAAAAAATTGATACGCCAATTACGTCACCGCGTGGTTGGTACTTACCACATTTTTCGGTCGTGCACCCACAAAAAGGGAAAATACGCTTAGTCTTCGATGCAGCAGCCAAATACGGAGGTAAGAGCCTGAACGACGCGCTATTAGCAGGCCCCGACTTACTGCAATCGCTATTCGGTGTTCTAGTAAGATTTAGAGAGGGCCGAATTGCAGTCGTAGCCGACATAAAAGAAATGTTTCTACAAGTCAAAATAACCGAACAAGACCGTGACAGTTTACGATTTTTATGGAGGGGGGAAGATAGGTCGGGACCGCCACAAGAATACCGAATGACGTCATTAATATTCGGGGCAGCGTCATCACCTTGTACCGCCATATACGTAAAAAATAAAAATGCAGAAAGTCACAGTCAACAATACCCCGAGGTCGCGAAAGCTACAGTACGTAATTATTATATGGACGACTACTTAGGGTCGTACGACAACGAGAGCGAAGCTAAGCGAGTAATAAACTCAATGTACAAAGTTCATTTAGCCGCGTCATTTGAATTACGCGGATGGGCATCAAACGTACCCGAAGTAATAAGCGACGTCACAGACATGCGCAGTAGCAATACGACCACGCTAGGTAAAAGCGATACAGAGCGAACGTTAGGTTTGATATGGAACCATACACGCGATACACTAGGTTTCAACGTCAATCTTCGTAGCACGCCCGCGAGCGTCATTCAAGGCGACACTTTACCTACCAAGCGACAAGTAACCAGCGCGGTCATGTCGGTCTTCGACCCATTAGGTCTAGTCTCACCGATTACAATGATAGGTAAATGTCTCATACAAGAAGTATGGCGTAGTGGGATAGGCTGGGACGAGCTTATTACAGCAGAACACCACGTAACCTGGTTATCATTTATAAATAACTTACAACTGTTAAAAGAGCTAGAAATAGGTCGATACATACCTGCAGCGCCCTCTGGCGAAGGAGAGCTACACGTTTTCTGTGACGCAAGCGAAAAGGTGTACGCAACAGCTATATACTTCGTTAGTACAGGGACGGACGGTAACAAAACGTCACGACTAGTAGTAGGTAAGGCCAAAGTAGCTCCACTCAAACCAATTTCAGTACCTCGTCTAGAACTTCAAGCTGCAGTATTGGGTAGCCGATTAGCCGAATCGGTCAAGCGCGAGTCGGATTACAAAATAATAAAATGCCATTATTGGTCCGATTCTAAAACGGTATTAGCTTGGATAAAATCAGACCCGCGCACATTCAAATCATTTGTCGCACACCGACTGGCTGAAATCGAAAACCTAACTACTCCAGCAAACTGGCGATGGGTACCCAGTGCCGATAACGTTGCAGACGATGCAACTAAGGGTATTCCCGCCAATTTCAATTCCAAACATAGGTGGTTCTCTGGACCTGAGTTTATTAAAAACGACCCCACTACCTGGCCAAAAGAGAAACAGGTTACGGCGCCGTTAAACCCCTCAGGGTAAGAAAGAGTATTAAAACAAGTTCACGTAACTATTAGGCATGATGTTAGCGATTATTTACCTAAGATAGAACGTTTTTCAAAGTACGTACGACTACTACGTGTTGCTGCCACCGTTCTCCTCGCCGCTGAGGTATTTAAAGCCAAACTACTCAAAAGAATCACAAGTACTGAACTCACAGCGAACCACATCAAGCTTGCAGAATTACTGCTTGTAAGAAGAAGCCAATATAACTCATTTGCCGAAGACATCACGACAATAGAGGCTGGGCGGCGACCACCGAAGAAGTCACCGTTCTACAAACTCTCCGTGAAAGCCGATCGCAATGGCATCTTGTGCCTAGATAGCAGAATCAAAGATGAGCGCAACCTGCCAGTCCTACATGCCAAAGAAGGCTTCACACAGTTGTTGCTGCATCACACGCACGCAACCTTCAACCATGGCAACCATCAAACTGTCATGAATGAACTACGACAAAGATACTACATAATAGGACTGCGCAGCGCTATTCGATACTTAAGCAATCAATGCCAATGGTGTCGGACCTATAGGGGACTTCCCTCAAAGATCCCCTTCGGCGACTTACCTATTGAAAGACTGGCCCAGAATCAGCCACCCTTTACCGCAACAGCAGTGGATTATTTTGGGCCCATGCACGTTACAGTCGGAAGAAGGCACGAAAAAAGGTGGGGCGCACTATACACATGCCTCACCACACGCGCAGTGCATCTAGAGCTGGCCACATCACTCACGGCCTCCTCCATGATCATGAGCCTGCGACGAATGATAGCGCGCCGCGGAACGCCGACCGTAATATACAGCGACAATGGAACCAATTTCGTGGGAGCAGAAAAGGAAATAAATGAAGCTATGCAAAGCAACGACTCAAACTTAAGAGAATATGCATCCAAAAAACTGATCACATGGAAAAAGATACCCCCAGGCGCCCCAAGCATGGGCGGCGCATGGGAACGCCTAGTCAGATCAGTAAAAACAGCTTTGAAAATTACCTTAAATGAAAAATTCCCAGCTGACGAAGTGTTGCATACACTATTAATAGAAGCCGAGCACATAGTAAATTCAAGGCCATTGACCCCAGTGAACCCTAACTTAGAGGAAGAAGCGTTGACGCCTAATCACTTCATTATGGGACGCTCAAGTGGCATAATACCGTTTGGCTCGTTCAAAGATACACAGCTGGACTTACATTCATGGAAAACCACTCAAGCATTAGCAGATGCCTTTTGGGCACGATGGTCAGCAGAATACAAACCTCTTTTAATGCCTCGACCCAACACTAATGCTCAACACAGAAACCTAAAGGTCGGCGACGTCGTCATTATAGTCGACAATACAATGCCCAGAGGAGTATGGCCCCGAGGTGAAATAATTAGAGTTTATCCAGGACCAGACGGACGGGTCAGAGTGACCGAAGTCAGGACATCAGCTGGTTTAATTCGCCGCCCGGCCTCTCGCCTCATCGTGATCACAACATCGGAATAAGAACATTATGTTTAGTGCTTGCGCACGAGGGGGAGATTGTAAATAACAGCTATAGGTAATTAAGTACTGTTTGAATTGTTTCCTATTTTTATAGCTATAAGTATTGTTTGAATTATTTCCTATTTTTATAGCTTTAAGTATCGTTTGAATTGTTTTCTATTTTTATAGCTATAAGTATTGTTTGAATTATTTCCTATTTTTATAGCTTTAAGTACTGTCTGAATTGTTCCCTATAAAAGCAAGTTATCATCTAGCATAAAACCTAGTATATAAAAATACTATGTAACCATAAAATGAAACGCACTGTGTGCATTATGTATTTGTTTTCTGAAAATAAACGCTGCTCATAACATACACACACACATACACAAAAATGACTCAGATTTTTGGAAATAATGTCACCGCTACGCCAGCGCTACGCCCCGCCTATAAAAAGCGCGCGCTCCGGAAATCTGGGTCACTTTTACAAGCAACCGCCAACACGTCAACACCTCCGCAGCTAGAACAAGTCATCAAGTCTTTTATTTATTCTTCATTCCTGGTTCATCTATGGTGATCGTCAATTCGTCATAAAGTCATAAAGTTAGAAACGGAAACACACGCCGTTTAATCAGTTTGTGTTGCATACTGCCGTTACTACCTGTACAGAAATACAGGATGGTTGGCAACATATTTCAGTAAACGACATAATATGTCTATTCAAGATGAAAAATTAATGACATTCAGAAATTATTTTCAAAAAACATCGATGAAGCCTATAAATAAATGTTGCATGTTTGCTGAGCGCCATCGCACCAACAATATTGTAGAAGCCTGGAATTTTCCATATAGTCGACTAATCATCGATATAAGAAAGAATGAAGAATGTCGAAACGAAGCAGAGTGAATATAGAAAGGACGATTTTATTCAAGAAGTTCAGATACTTTTAACTTTTGCCGAAATAGATGTATCAATTTTTTGGAAGTGATATGTAGGTTCGAATGACGTTTTTACGAAGGTCGCCATTTCGAAAAATATTGCGAGCAGTAGGTACCTACGCCAGTTTGAAAGTCATGGTATCGAAATCCGATGTTGAGTTAATTTGTCTTTCTTTTTTTTTTCCCAAACCAAATCAAAAGACCATGCTCTCTGTGTCTCGTCTCATTGGGGTCGTGAGTTCGATTCCGAGACTGATTAACTCAACATCGGATTTCGATACCATGACTTTCGAATTGGCGTAGGTACTGCTTACAAAATTTTTCGAAATGGCGACCTTCGCGATAACGTCATTCGATATAGCGATTTTCGATTTACTGAGTTTTCGAACTGGCGTACCAGCCGCAAAATTTTTCGAAATGGCGACCTTCGCAAAAACGTCATTCGAACCTACATATCACTCCCCAATTTTTTGTATAAAATTGCGTTCTTGGCTTGTTGCAAAAATTAGATGTTTTTGCTGAGATGTTTAAAGTAAAAAATATTTTATTAAGTATATGTCGACCTTTCAGTCTTTTCATACTAATTACTAATGCAGGCACGGTTTCGATACCGAACTATCGGGCTCAATAGTCCGGTCGTATTACATCATTGAACTGCTGAGACGAAAAGTCTCACCAGTCCGGTGACCGGACTAAATCAACCGAACTACTTCGAATTCCCCCTAAGAATAAGGAAATATATACGCCTGATCAATGGTTCGCATTGGTCAGGTGGGCCAAAGACACTGGAAGTCCGTATATTGTCAAGGAAGTTGCAAGAGATGACAATTTAGATTTAAAAAAGTTACTGTTAGTGGTGGTGCTGCAGGAACCGGGTTAGTCACAACAGAAACACGTGATTCGCGTTTGGTGGCAGATTGGCGGGGGGTCCACAATGTGACAAGCATGTCAGCGTATCCCAGCCCTTAGCTTTTACATTAGTGATGCTACTTACTAACTAAATACATAATAACTTTAATTTTTAAGACATATTGAGCGCGTCGCTAACAGTAAAAAAATTGGTCAAAAAATGACAGAAACATAAAAATAATGTGGTCCAAAATCAGAGAAGTTCATGTATCCTCTTCCGAGCCTGACGTTCTTAGATACAAAAATATATTTAATGAAACATACCATCGCTTATTTGTCAGAAGAAGTCAAAACAGGAGGCGTCAAAATCAAACTAATGACGTGTTGAGCCAGGCTTATACTGGACCTTTACCAATCAAGTCAGCATCGGAAACATAGATGATACAGAGAAAATCCTCGGCCTGATATGGAGACCGGGGGAAGACACGCTGGGCTTCAACCTGACACTCGCACGTCTACCAAAAGGCGTGTTAGAAAAGGAAGTGCCAACCAAGAGGAAGGCGCTGAAGATAGTCATGTCACTGTACGACCCGCTCGGACTCGCTTCACCAGTTACAATTCGAGCCAAGCAGATACTGCAAGAGGCATGGAGGCGAGAAATCGACTGGGATCAGCCGCTAGACGAAGACCTGGCTATTCAATGGAAGAGCTGGACGCAGCACCTGCAGCAGCTCAAAGATGTCAGCATACCACGGTGTTATCCAGGTTACAGTGAAGCTAAAGAAACACAGGTCCATGTGTTTACCGACGCGAGCGAAATGGCATACGCAACAGCAGTGTATTGGCGGGCCACGACAGAAGACGGCAAGCAACACGTCAGCCTCGTCATGGCAAAGGCGAAGGTGGCACCACTGAAGTTGCAGTCAATACCGCGCCTCGAGCTGCAGGCGGCGGTGATGGGAACCCGTGTGGCTGCAGCTATGATGCGCGAGCACAACATCAAGCCCGCATCGGTGACATACTGGTCAGACAGCAAAACCGTTCTGACCTGGATAAGAAGAGGGGCACGAGTATACAAGTCGTTCGTCGCCCATAGAATTAATAATAATTTAATTAAAAAGCCAAGGTGGATATCAAGAGGTATTAAAACCTGTAGTAAGAAAAAAAGGCAACTTTTGTGGACGTACAGATTAAACCCAAATCAGTTAAATAAAACTCGCTTTAAAGATTATTCTAAGCTTTTTAGAAAAATCATTACTCTGACACAGCGTTCACAGAATAATTTTAAAATTAAAACTTCGCACAACAAATGCAAAACAGCCTGGCAAATAATAAATCAAGGAAAATTTATTTCACCTAAAAATTATATATTAAAAATTAAATCTGATAATGACACAATTACGGATGCGAAACAAATTGCTAATGAATTTAATAATTATTTTATTAATAAAATACAATCTACAGCTTATTCTAGCAACAAAACTACATTGCCTTCCCTTTATAATAAGAACTCAATGTTCATGGCTCCTTGCACACCACAACAGATACTAAAAATTATAATGACTTTAAAGAACACAAATAGCGTCGGGTACGATGGCATATCTACCAAAATACTAAAAGCAGTAGCGTACGAAATATGCAGTCATTTGTGTCATATTATTAATCTTTCGATTGTCGCTGGCACTTTCCCTGACGCACTAAAAATGGCGATCGTTAGACCAATATTTAAGAAAGAGGATAGAGAGCTCCTGGAATATTATAGGCCTATTTCACTGATTCCAATCATTTCTAAAGTTTTTGAAAAATACATACACAAGGAATTAAACGGCTACATAGAAAAAAATAATATGTTATGTAACGAGCAAAAAGGATTTCGTGAAAATAAAACTATAAATATGGCAATCTACGACTTTTTATACACGGTATTGACAAAAATGGACAAAAAGACACCTGTATGTACTATCTTTTGCGACATGACGCAAGCATTTGACTACGTAAATCATGACATTCTAATTAAAAAACTTGACGCATATGGAATAAGAGGTAATGTACTTAATTTAATCAAATCTTATTTAGAAAATAGAAAGCAAAAGACAGAAATAACTAGAATCAATACAGCTACTAAAAAAGAAGAGATACATGTTTCAGATGAACGACACGTTACCTTTGGTGTTCCGCAAGGAAGTGTATTGGGACCTCCTCTCTTTACTTTATACATTAATGACTTGCCAAAATCAACTTCACATCCCATGACTCTATTTGCAGATGATAGTACAGTGACAATTGCTAATAATAATAATGACACGACCCAATATAAACTTGACATTCACAACTCTTTGACATCTATAATACAATGGTTAGACAATAATAATTTAAAGATCAATTTAACTAAAACTAAGATCATGCATTTTAGCCAACGTTTGACTAAAAATAATTTGGACATAAATATTGATAATAAAACCATTGAAAGCGTTAATGCAACTAAATTCCTTGGAATAAACATTGACAAAAGATTGGACTGGAAATCACATATAGAGAATCTGTGTAAAAAAATTAGTAGTTCTGCTTTTGCCTTACATTCTCTAGCTGCAGTAGTGAATTTAGATACCTTAATTGCGGCCTACCACGGCTTAGCTGCGTCTCATTTGAGATATGGCATCATCTTTTGGGGAAATTCTACCGATTTCAACATAGCATTCAAGGCCCAAAAGAGATGCATTAGGTCAATGTTTAGGCTAAAGACTGTTGATACTTGCAAACCTTATTTTATAAGATACAAGATATTAACTTTACCTTGTCTGTATATCTTCGAAACTGTAATGTTTGTAAAAGCGAATCCCAAATTATTTCCACGCTTACAGGACGCTGTCCCACGTAATAGACGGGATATGAGCATAATTCGCGTATATCCAGCTAAAACTGCACTCATGCGCAAAAGTATCATCTGCATGGCTCCAACTCTGTTTAACAAGCTCCCTAAACGTTGGAAGGAGCTGAGTATCAGTGAGTTCAAACGTCAGTTGATAGAGTTTTTATCGCAAAAAGCGTACTATAGTGTGTCTGAATTTTTAATCGAAAAACTTGTTTGACATTAATTTTTAATTTTATTATACTTAGTTGTAAGTTTGACATAGCAGTTTGATTAATTAATTTCTTTGATGTAGGTACTTATGCAAATAGTTACAATTTATTTATTTTATATTGATTTATATTCATTAAAAGTATAATATGACTAAAATATTTGTACGCCAATATATTATAAGGCTAAACATGATTGGACATAATGTAATTATTATCATCTTGCATGCTCTTGTGTGTATGTACCATGTTTATACAAATAAATAAATCTAATCTAATAATCTAATCTAATCTAATAGAATAGCTGCAATCGAAGAAAACAGCAAAGTTGAAGACTGGCGATGGGTGCCTACAAAACTTAACATCGCTGACATCGCTACCCGTTACGTACCACAGCACTTTGACTCACAGCACGAGTGGTACTGTGGCCCCAAATTCTTGTATGAAGAACCGTCGTCATGGCCGTCTGAGAAACCTCCAATTACAGAAGAGACTGGGGAAGAGAGAACGTTAGTCACCGTCGAAGACGTCATAAAGTTAACCGAAGCCATTCCAGATCCATCCAAGTTTTCTAAGTGGGAACGATTACTCCGCGCAACAGCGAGCGTTCTACGTTTCATATTTCTTTGTCAAAGAAAATCCGAGAAGACGTTCTATAAAAGAACGAAACAGAACACAGAAAAGGATCCTGACTGGCGAAAACAGAAAAAGGCGGCACCTCCCCCACTGAAACGAGCGTCGAAGCCATCAGAAACTGACAAGAAACAGATAATAGAAGCCGAATTTCTCCAGCAAGCGGAGAAAATTCTGATCCAGGTCGCACAGCAACAGTCTTTTGCAGAAGATATAGCCAGGCTGCGGGAGCAGAAATCAATAGAGAAAGACAGTCGACTGTGGCCGCTACAGATAGAAGTCGTAGACAGCGTGATACGGCTAAGAAGCCGTATAGCAACGACCAACGAGGTCACTGATGATGTGAAGCGTCCACCGATACTACACGGCGACCATCACATCACACAGTTATACATAGATTGGACACATCGGAGTCTACAGCATAGTGGGACAGAACTCACAATCAACGAAGTACGGCAGCATTACTGGGTCGTCAAGATGCGACCAACAGTCAAGAAGGTGATAGCACAGTGTCTACAGTGCCGAATTCGAAAAGCACAGGCACCCGTCCCTGCGACCGGCGACCATCCGAAGACGCGCCTCGCACATCATCAGAGGCCGTTCACATACACCGGGTTAGACTACTTTGGCCCGTTGTCCGTCACCGTGGGCCGCCAACATCAGAAGAGATACGTAGCCCTATTTACGTGTCTCACCACCAGAGCTGTTCATCTTGAAATCGCCGCTAGCCTCAGCGCAGACTCCGCTATACAAGCCCTGCGCCGCTTCGCTGCTCATCGAGGCTGCCCAACAGAAATACACTCCGACAACGGCACCAACATGCACGGTGCCGACAAGGAACTCCGAGACGCCTTCCGAGAAGAGGCCAGTCGTCGTGGCATCGTGTGGCGCTTCATAACGCCATCGGCGCCATTCATGGGAGGCGCCTGGGAGCGCCTAGTTCGCTGCGTGAAGTCGGCGCTATACACTGTGCTCATAGAAAAGCACCCACACGAAGAGGTGCTGTCCACATTGCTATGTGAGGCAGAGTACACAGTAAACAGCCGACCGCTGACACACGTATCCGTGGACAGCGAAGACGACGAGTCGATCACACCGAACCACTTTCTACTCGGTGGGTCGGCACGACTCCCATCACCTGGTGTGTTCTCCGAACAAGATATAGACGGCAAGAGACTATGGCGGCGAACAGAAATACTCGCCTACATGTTCTGGCGTCGCTGGGTACGAGAGTACCTGCCGGAGCTTCAAAACCGGCGGGAGCCGCATAGCCGCGGGCCCGGACTACAGGTGGGCGACCCCGTGCTCATCGCAGACGGCCAGCTGCCTCGCAACACGTGGCCGCGAGGCCGCATAATCGCCGTATTTCCCGGGGCCGACGGAGAAGTCCGGACCGCTGAGGTGCGCACTGCCGGCGGCACCTTGAAGCGTCCGGTGAAGAAACTCGTCCCATTACCGAAGTAATAGCAGAGCGTCGCGGCGACGAGCGTCGCGGCGGCGAGCGTCGCGGCGGCGAGCGCCGCAGCACAGCTACGAGCGTCGCGGCGGCGAGCGTCGCGGCGGCGAGCGTCGGGATGGCGAGCGTCGCGGCGGCGAGCGTAACAGCATAGCTACGAGCGTCGCGGCTACAGTCGTCGCTCACCGGAGAAAATGCAGCGCCGCGCCGACATCGCTACGAGTCATCGCTGCACTGCACGGCGGGAGAAATGTTCGCGACGTCGCGAATAATAGTGATATAGTTTTTTTATTTATTCTCAACTTAACGTAGAATCATAGTAGGCGACGAGACCCTATCTGCGCGCATAGGCGCAAGTAGCGGGGGACCGTCGTAGTTCACGTCAGTGCGATCGCGGGACGAAGACGGGACTAATAAGTTAGGAAATCAAAGAGATTTTGTTAATAGTTTTTATTTATTTGATTTAACTTAAATTCAAAGGATAAAGTGTTCTTATAGCCTGTGATAGTGTAATAGTGAAGTTACATAAGGAAAACTGTAAGTACAACCTCTATAAACTTCAATTAAGTGGGCTATATAGCCGTTTTCATAGTTTTGTTGGTGCGCCCAGGTACCCTAGATCAAGACCTAGACCTGGGCGTAATGTTAGACCTGTAGTTTATCTACAAAACCCACTTAATTGGGTTTATAGAGGTTGAAACTGTATTTTTGTTAATATGTTTTAACGTTTTAGGTTTTCAGGGCGCGTCACGCCTTGAAATATATAGTGCCGATATTTAAATTATCGTATTGTTCTAGGTCATTAGACCAGCTTGGGATATCTGTAAAGACCATTGAAATAGCTTCAGTAGTTTTCGAGTAATTTAGCTTGCAAAATATTTTAAAATTAAAATAATCGAATTTTTAGTGTTTACACAGTAATATCTTTTCAGTAAATAACCTTACAGGAATTTCAGGTATCTCAATAGTTGCGCGGTCTAATGACGATTCTGACAATGTGTCACATGTTGTATTTCATGAAATATTTAAGCTAGTTATAAGCGATTTTGTGAAATTTTTATAATAAAACTTAGTTGAAAATAAAGTTGAAAACAGGAGACGATTCGCGGTCCTCAGTAAGGTAAAGTTTCGAGGTACCTAAGCGCGCAAGCCAAAATAGCAAATCGTAGCCATCGGCATGGTACCAATCGTTTCCTAAAGAGTGCGCCAGTCGTCTCCTGAAATCCGCTGAAGACTTATCAAGATGCTGTTTCATTGAAAATAATCCTTCAGAACCCTCACAAGAACATAGCTGCTGGTCATCGGTTGCAGATAGCCGAGCCTATAGGTGCAGGACGTCAGCGCCGCATGGACTAGGAGGCCTAATCACATACATAGGTATACACCTGGATAGGCTTACACACTCCTTGCACCTCACCGTGTCCATCGATCACGCCCATCCGGCACATTATTGTTAACTGCCTGCAGTGTAACCATTGTTAACTGATCATCTGCATCTAATCTAGCATTAGCAGAAGTAGCATTTAATCTCTAAAAACCTTTTCAATATAGAAACATTTATTAGAGCTACCTATGAACTTTTACAGTGATTGGTTGAGTCATTCTTGAGTGATGCGCTTACCAACAAACAGCATATTATCTCTATGGTCCCATACCTGAAGGCCCCTATTACTAAGCCTCCGCCATGCATAGAATCTGTCCGACTGTCTCTGTTTGTCTGAGATCTGATGGCCAATTCTCGTACCTAAAAACGTTCACAATCTCATGCCAGCGTCAATCAAATGTCAAAAATGTAGGTAAACGCTATACAATTTTTGACAGATTGAGACTGAGATGAGATTGCGAACGTTGTTAAAAATACGAGAATTGCCCCTTTGTATTTTCACAGAATGTGTATTTCTGTTATCTCTATAAACAAAAAAATATAAAATAATGAAACAAATACCTAATAAAAATGTGTTAAAAATTAAATCTAAGAAACATGTTTTTACATTTTATGGTACGGATACCTTGTGCGTCAGTCTGACTCGCACTTGGCCGGCTTTGTTTATAGATTTTTTAACTTCTAGATAAGCAATTTTTGCTTAAAAAATTAACTGCATCTATAAAATTATTTATTCTATTTTGAAATAACTAAGCATTTCTCATATCCACAGCTTTGAGTCAAACTGAAGAACAGCCCTCAACATCAGCTGTATCAGTGGCATATGAAGAGAGGTTGCCAGCAACATCTGGAACTTACTCTTTAGAATTAACACATATAATGGCTCCAAGTAAGTGTCAAATTCGTGTGCCTGACACTGGCTTGGCCACCATCAGGGATTTTACTTTTGATAACACAAAGATTTAGTCGTTAATTAGTCGAAATTTGTCGCCAAATATCAGAATTTGTCGGTCACTGGTTCAAAAGTTATAAGGGGTCATTGGTGGCCGATCTGGAGAGAGTCTCCCCAGCTTGGCCACCTTTATATCTCAAAAACTAGGGCACCTAGCGAAGATCTGTTTTCTCCCAGATTTAGTCGCTAATTAGTCGAAATTAGTCGCCAAATATCAGAATCCGTCGGTCACTGGTTCAAAAGTTCTAAGCGTTTCCAGGTAGCCGATCTGGAGAGAATCTCCCCATTTATATCACAAAAACTAGGACACCTAGCGAAGATCTGTTTTCTCCCAAATGTACTCGCTAATTAGTCGCAATTTGTCGCCAAGTCACAGATTTTGTCGGTGTGTAATTAAAAAGATATTAAAGAATTCAATTTCTCCATACATTGGTACAACCAAGTACAAAGTATTTTAAGTAGTTTCTAGAAAGTATCTATGATGTTCTATAAGGTGGAATGTTTGTTTCGATTTATATTAATATGAAGTTATTCTATAAGTAATTAAAATTTAAATCCACCAAAGAAAAGCTGTATCATTACCTAGAAACAGATCTACAATAAATAGAATGTAATTATTTATTGAACAAAATGTAGTGCACATTTCGCTGGCAGATAGATCGCTGCGCTCCGTTTCATTTAAGGTAAGTAAGAAAGAGATAGATGCGCGTGTACAGACGAGCTACTTAGAGCGAGTTGCCCGTGACGTAAGTTAAAGCTAGTTTACAGTGGGATTTATTATGAATAGTTAGGAACTGGTGTAATAATGGTTTTGTAATCAATTAATGTGGGTTTCCGTGTGAGTGTGCGTTTCGTACCTATGTATTTTTCCATAAAAACATAACTGTGTAAAGAAAAGATAAACAGAAGAAGTCCTTGGGTAAGTTTGAAATTATATGCTTAGTGTGTTAAACTCTGAACGCAATAAAATATAGTAAGTAAAATAATCTAGGAATTTAATTTTCAGTTATTAGGTAATTTGAGAAAATACCCTTAGATGAGATATTTTTATTAAAAAAATTGCTATTTACTTACCTAGATAGATCTCACATTCGTAGGTACATAGCCATGGTTTACGTATGGCTGCAGCGGACCTAAGCTACGTAAACATGGCTAGGTATGATTAAATTCTATACCTATTTACGAAACTTAAAATTCCACGCAAATTACCTAGTAGGATTTCTAGTACTTTTTTATATTATGAAATGGGTCAGCTCTTGACCTCGATCTCGCCTGATGGAAAGCGATAGGTAGATGAGATCTAGGATGGAGCGAGCGTACCCAGAAGGTGTGTGTTTAAGGTACATTTATACTGCCTCTGTGGTGTCTCAGGGACGCGTTTGTTACGCGAGGTTACGAATGATGACGATGATGTTGGGTTCAATTCTGGGCCGGAAAGTGTCTTTGTAGTTTTTACATAAAAAACGTAGCTGTAGGTGTGTGTGTGTGTGTGTGTGTGTATTAAACAACATGAAACATAATAAAAGCAGAAGGGTAATAAGTTTTGTTTACAAAAAGTAAACTGAGCGATCTTCACGAACGCACACAATTACCTACAGGCACGTAACAATGGACATACTCAACTACTAAAATATTACGAAAAAAGATTATGTACGACTACTTCCTTCCTTCCATATTTTCTATCTATACCGCAAATACAAAAATGAGGGAAAGAGCGAGATAGAACGAGGGTGTCACCTGCTGCGCATTAAGCTACTGACAGACGGTGTTCATTACTAGCACGAAAGCATGCTTTTATTGAGCAAGTGCTCATTTGTAGCATGTGTGACTAGTAATGAGCATGCTTATTTCTAGTATGTTTTCTAGTAAGCGTGCTTATAGGCATGCTTTTTATGAGCACGAGTGTCAGTACCTTAAGCGTGCTTATAGGCATGCTTTTTATTCGTGTCAGTACCTTTACCGGCGCGTCGGCGTTTACGCCGCTCAAAGTATGTACTTAAAATAAATAGGTAAATAAACAAACTTGCTCTAAAATATAAGGATTTTTTCTTTAGTCATCCACCGGGAGTAGGTACAGTGAGTATTTGTTTCTGTAAATTAAGCCCGTCACAGACGTAGCTATAATATAATATATTAATATAATTCATAGCAAGGCATATTACGATATATTTTCTATAGTAATCTTCGAGTGACCATAGACTCAGCAATATGATTAAGATTACTATAGAAAATAAATCGTAACATGCCTAATATTAATATAAAAATATTAAAATGTTAAATTATCAGGGTTGGTAATTTCTACCAACCCTGATAATTTAAGATTTTACCTAAAATATTACAGCAAAAATAATACGATGACTGTAACTATAGCTAATGATTTTGTAGTTATCAGCAAACTTCATTTAAAAACAAACTTAGTTATGCGGTCTCAAAAAACAACGTAATTGGACTTTATTGATATCAGTGGGTACAGTTCGCGCAAAACTTTATGAGCTCTCGGAACACACACGCTAGTGGCTGCGCAGTAGGGTAAACTCACCTAATTGTGTGACTCACTTAATTCGGAGATACAACGTTTGGACTCTTTCACAGCGTTGTAGGAGTAAAATCCAATACATTAAAATGAACCCTATGGTATGGTAATAAAGCTTCTTTTCGTGTACAAATTTTTGTTAAGATCGTGCGAGTGAGATAGTAACAATCACGGGATTTGTCATTGCGCCCGCCATGTTTGACGTTTCACCGGTAGCGTGCGACTGTGCTGTCATTATTTAATTCATTTTAAATAGAAAAGGTGAGTGTAAGTTCATGATACTTTGACAATTAGTTGTTAAAAACATATACTTGTTGATACCGATAAAGGTTTTAGTAATTTTTCATTTGTTTTTGCATAATACCTTATTTCCTGGGTTCAAAAGTTAATGTGCGTCAGGATTGCTCCGCCAAGTTATCAAATCAGAAAATGGTTTCAGCCAAAAATTTGTCGATATTTGTCAAAATCGAAAGAAACAAACCCCGTATTTGTCAAAGCAGAAATAAAGAAGTTATAAGCGTTTTAAGTTGGCCGCGCAATCCTGACGTCAAGGACTGCGCGGCCACGGAGATCTCAGCAACTACTTGGGATAGAGAAATAATTCTTTTTGTCAACTCAAGTCTGTATTTGTCAAGATTTGTCGAAAAATGAATCAAAGCTCTATATCAATATTATAATTAAATATTCGCCTTGAAAGTCATGGCCGCGCAGTCCTTGATTTGCTATTTTGTTTTTAGTATTTTTTTTATTAAAATTGAAGACTTCATATAGTATAGGAGTTAAAAGGAGAAAGGTCTTAATTTGTCGAAACTGACAAAAGCTTTAAAATACGACTAAAGTGTAATTAAACAGACGAAATCAATTTAAAACACAAAACTCGTGGCCGCGCAGTCCTGACGTTACTTTAAACCATGATATCTCAATAACTATAGTAGCTAGGATTTTGCTGTAGACGTCCATATAATCCTCATATTAACCCCATTAAAATGACATATCCTTTTACCCTCAACACTGTTTGGGACGCGAGTAATCTCAAGAATTATGTTACCCCATACAATGTTCTAGTAGAGTGACCATAATTTCAAGACCATAAGTTCAAGACAATACAGTCTAAGCGCATTTCTGTTCTGGTTTCTATTGTTAACTGATAAAAAACTTTTTTAAT
The DNA here is from genome assembly GCA_905163495.3 of Cosmia trapezina. Lineage (NCBI taxonomy): Eukaryota > Metazoa > Arthropoda > Insecta > Lepidoptera > Noctuidae > Cosmia > Cosmia trapezina. Next base: position 10,637,478 of record LR991047.1, read on the forward strand.
ATTTAGATATTCTTATACATTATAAACAAAATGTACAGAATTATATTAATAGAATCTTGCAAGTTACTGCTCGTGGAAATGTTAATTATATCTAAAATAACGTTATAAATAGATATACACTATTTTAACAATTACTTACAGTAGAAGCACTAAAAAAAAATATCATTTAAGACGTGCTCAAGAATAAATGCAGCGTTACATTCACAATTATAATGATATATTTTAAAATATATCGAAGCAATTCTTATTCTTAATCTGTTTGATTCTTCACTGTTAATATAACGCTGTTATATCGTTATTTCTGTGATTATTGTCAAATAAATTGAGTATACATAAATACTCTTTATTCCCAGGGTCAGTAAAAAAAAACACTGAATCAAATGCACGAGTAAATTTAATATTTTTTACAGATAAATCAGTAAAATTACTATTTTAACATTATTCTAAGTTGGTCTCTTCGGCCGCACTACAGGAGCATCGACGCGAGTTTGCCTATTGCGCTCTCTTTCTAATATTGCTTTTCATTCGCACAACTGCTGGTCAGCGGACCACCGCGCTCGCGTCGAATCGTCACGATACCAGTATTATATCTCAACGGACTGTTACTGCTGTACGTTGTGGATCCGACAGTGATATTCCGATAAAAAGGACATAAGTGTGTATTCAGTGAGAGACTTAGTGTATATTTAAACGTGATATAAATAATTACGTGATATTAATCAATATGGTGAGTTATTTATTTTTGAATTAAATTTGTTAACGATATTTATTTTGTGTTATCTACCACCATACCATGTTAAAACTTTTACCAGTTTTGCTGTAGTCAGTACTTTTACATAGGTACCTAGTTAAAAAGTAGATCGGAATAAAGTCCTAACAAATTAGGCCTTAATGAACAAGGATGGAATTTATTGTGTTTTATATAATTAATAATAATAAATAAAGCCTGGGTAAGGTAAACCTTTCCCAGGCTCTCTATTTAAAAACTAAATAGAGCGTTTAAGGTTTTGCCTAAACCAGACGCAACTTTTAACTCCTGGTAATCTCAAATTATTAAAAAGCAGCAATAAATAAATAGATATTTAAAATAGTATATTATGCAATTAGTGAATAAAGGACGGATTTAAAGCGAGGGCCATTGATGAACACGAGCTAGTGAAGGATTCTAACGATTGAATCACGACCGTAGGGAGTGATTCATGATGATTGAATCACGAGTGTAGCGAGTGATTCAAGTGTTAGAATCCTGAGCGACGCGAGTGATTCATGGCCCTCGATATAAATCCGTTTTATTCAAGAGTTGCATACTATACTTTATATCATGACTATGAGAAAAAGAAAAATTTAAGTGAAAATAGACATATAATGAAGAAAAAGGAAAGTTAAATTGGCTTTGATGTAAACCAGCCGTGATTTTTGGGGTAGCAAGTTTTCCACTATATCGGCGGCCCTCTCTTTCATAAACTCAGGTGTTAACACATCTTCATCACTAGAATGCATTTTTAATCGATTAGAACAACACTAAACAAATACAAAATTAAACTTAACTTTGTGCTCGTACAACTTACAGTATTCAAAATAGCGCCAATTTATTAAGGACAGCAAAGAACACAAAACAGTTTTTATTCTAATGCTAAACTCCTTGTCGAAAATGTCGACCAATCAAATTGAATTTAGAACACATCAATATAGGTCGAATACAAAGATTCACTTACACTAGATACGGCAAGCCACGACCAAGCGTGCCCTGCATGTTCGACTGTTCGTACTAAAAAAAGTCTGTTAGCTCAGTGACGCTTAGCGGTTAAAACAATTCTGTTTACGTTGAGCACATCACTAAATGGCTGGGGTGAAGTTATCGTAGGTATAAAAAAGATGACACGTTCGGTTTTCATACTATCTAATAACATGCCGTATCTAGCCTAGTTACTCTAAATCTGTGGTCGAATACATTGGTTTGTTCCATTTTCAAACATCAAAACAGTGAGTAAAAGTGCTTTTTATTCACTGTTTTCAGTGAATAAAATAATCTTTTTAGAGGGGGAATGGTATAAATATACTTTTTAATTTAATTTTCAGATAAAAGCGGGTCGCAAAGGAAAAGTCAATAGTGAAAATTTAAAAATAATATTTCTTAAGTACGGAGATGTATGCAGAAATCGCAGTATTAAATATAATGATCCAGTATTTAAAACAATATCTAATGAGTTAGATAATACGATAGCTCCTTATGCAATCTACAAAGCATTGAAAAGGCACTACGACGAGTATTTTCAAAATGATGAAGATGATAACCTTTATTCACCCCGAGTTCAGAGTAGTTCATCTTCTTCACCGTCGCGTCATAGTGTGGCTTCATTATCGCTGACATATCAAGACAAGGTGAAAACATTTAGTTTTACAATGGACGAGCATGAATGGAAAAAAATTCAACCCGTGATGGTACATTATGCTAGAAGAGATATAAGGACCTCATCGACACACCAAAAATACAGGAGTCTGCCAAAGTTTAAGTGGGCGACTTTTTTGAGAGAAAAGCTCTGGGAGTTATCTAAGCTACCATGTACTTGGAACTTTAAAAATAAGAAAGTTGACGGTGAAAATAACATTTCGTTATTTGGAAAGTGCTCACAATGTCAAAGAGAAACAATAATAAAAACCGAAGCAATTTCTGAAAAAACTGTAAGATTTACATGCGATATACTTACTTGTACGGAAGAGAATGTACCACACAATCCTAAAAAAAAATCAAAATTAACTCCATACAAAAGAGGTAAATTAGCAAAAATTCTACAGTATAAGCCTGCCGTAGTCGTACAAAAAGAACTTGCGGCCAAATTAATTAAAGACCTAAATCAAGTTTGCCCACCAGTGCTGCCAAGTTTAGCAGCTCTCCGCCAGATCAAGTATGAGAAACGACAAAGCAAGAGACTTCATGCTCACCCAATTTTAAGTATACTCATGATGACTCAAGAGGTACAGAACTTTATCCGTGAAGTGACATTGATACCGTGTTTTCATTTATATTATTGGTCTGATCAGCAAATAGAGTACTATACTAACTATTGTAATAGTTTTTCTAAAGTGACCATTACTGTAGATGCAACTGGATCTTTTTTTCAGGCTATAAAGCTTCCCGATGGAACTACACTAACAAAACGACTATTTGTATATATTGGCATGATTGCTTCGGATTCAATTAAATCTACTCCAATTTTTCAAATGGTTACCGATTCTCACAATAAAGATTCAATTGCAGCGTGGTTAAAAAAATGGTTAATTCAAGTAAGGAGCCCGCCACATGAAATTATTACCGATGACTCATCAGCATTAATTGCAGCTAATGTTTCAGCATTTACTACGTTTAGCAGTATAAAAGATTATGTTAAACGATCTGTTTTAGTCTTAAGTGGCCGCAATTATGCATTACCTGAAGTATTTATTAGGCTAGATACAAGTCATTTTATCAAAACAATTTATAATTTACGTTGCTTTGAAAATAGGGATATAAATGTTAAAATGTTATACGTTCGTTGCATTTTGTATATGAAAGAATGTGAATCGTTTCAGCAAATTAAAACTCTCATTACTGATGTTGTAAGACTATGTCTAACCGAATACGATAACCCAGAAAACCCTGTTTCTGTTTATATTCAGAAAATAAGTTGCACCTTAGGTAATACTACATATACGGAACCTAATGAAGACACCGATGAGAAGGAAAATATTCACGAAAACATAATCCTCGACGATGATGACGGTTTGCTCTCATGGTTTGATGAAATTGTTGAGAGGGAAAAAAGCCTAGATAAAACAAAAAGTTCGTCAGAATCACAAAACTCTTTCTACATGCCTCATTTAATAACAACGCTCAAACGGTTACTCCTAAAGTTACCCCTCTGGAGTAATATTATGTGCCCATTATATAAATCACAAAACAAAGTACCAACATCTTCAGCTATAGAGAGCTATTTTAAAACTATGAAAAATTTGTTATTCACAACAAGGTCGAAGAAATATAACATTGATGAATATTTAAATATGCATTATGATTATTTATTAGGTGAAATAAAAATTGCTTTAAATTGTTTAAATAATTTCGCCGACATTGTAGACAAAAAGGAGAAAAACATTAAAAGAAAACGAGGTAAGACTAGGAAGCGAAAAATGTTACCATTTGAAAACAAATGCTGCAAAAAAGAAAAACCTAGTGTAACCAAAACGTTTTTAAATGATTCGGTATTCTCAGTAATTCCTACGTATGTTGAAAACTGGAGAGGCGAAGGTGTTCCTAAAGATGATTCTGCAAATAAACCTGTAAATATAATGTTTTTAAAAAATAGTAATTTTACTGTACAAGATATATCTGAAAAAAATATTAAATTAACAAACACTTGTGCATTTGATTCCGTATTTTTTTTATTGGCCCACGGATTTAAAGAGTATTCATGCATACGCGATTTATTTGACAATAATTGCAGAAATAGGGATATAACAGCGTTTTTACAAATCCTCTGTAACTCTGATAATAACAGTGAAGAAGCAAACAAATTAAGAATAAGAATTGCTTCGATACATTTCAAAAACAATCATTATGATTGTGAATGTAACGCTGCATTTATTTATGAGCACGTCTTAAATGATATTATTTTTAGTGCTTCTTCTGTAAGTAACTGTTCAAATAGTGCATGCATAAATTCTACCCCATCAAGAAGAAAACATGTGTTTATACCGTTAAATTTAGATATAATTAATATTTTCACCATCAGTAACTTGGAAGATTCTATTATTATTCATGATTGGGAAAACAAGCAATGCAGAAAATGCAATGAAGTAGTTCTATTTCATTATACCTTGTCAAAAATTGTTACATTCGATTTAAATGGCACGCCAATGGTGTTTTTACATGAGGTACCTAAAAGTATAATAATTAAACAAAACATTTATAAATTATTAGGTGCCGTAGAATATGTTCCTCCAATACTTGGAACAATAGGGCATTATAAGTGTCATATTATAAGAAATAGCGGAATGCTTTGTTACGACGATAACAAGAGTAAATTAGAAGAGAGTACAAACGATTCTGTATATATCCATTTTTTAACTTATGTTTTAGTAGAGGTGTAAGAGCCGATGAAAAACATATAAAGTTGAAGAATAATGATTTTGTTGATTTTTGAAATCTTTATATTTGTGCAATGAATAAAAATATTCAAATATTAAACAAGTTTTTTATTTCGTCTTATTTAGTATTTTATTTAAGTTTTTGACTAACAGAACAGAATGCCCTTGAACTGTGCTGTCATAGCCAGTTTGACAAAGATTAAAAACAAATCGAAATTATGGTCACTCTACTAGAACATTGTATGGGGTAACATAATTCTTGAGATTACTCGCGTCCCAAACAGTGTTGAGGGTAAAAGGATATGTCATTTTAATGGGGTTAATATGAGGATTATATGGACGTCTACAGCAAAATCCTAGCTACTATAGTTATTGAGATATCATGGTTTAAAGTAACGTCAGGACTGCGCGGCCACGAGTTTTGTGTTTTAAATTGATTTCGTCTGTTTAATTACACTTTAGTCGTATTTTAAAGCTTTTGTCAGTTTCGACAAATTAAGACCTTTCTCCTTTTAACTCCTATACTATATGAAGTCTTCAATTTTAATAAAAAAAATACTAAAAACAAAATAGCAAATCAAGGACTGCGCGGCCATGACTTTCAAGGCGAATATTTAATTATAATATTGATATAGAGCTTTGATTCATTTTTCGACAAATCTTGACAAATACAGACTTGAGTTGACAAAAGGAATTATTTCTCTATCCCAAGTAGTTGCTGAGATCTCCGTGGCCGCGCAGTCCTTGACGTCAGGATTGCGCGGCCAACTTAAAACGCTTATAACTTCTTTATTTCTGCTTTGACAAATACGGGGTTTGTTTCTTTCGATTTTGACAAATATCGACAAATTTTTGGCTGAAACCATTTTCTGATTTGATAACTTGGCGGAGCAATCCTGACGCACATAAAAGTTAACGATTCTCAAGATTGAAACTCAAAACAGTGTCACCGAATTAACCAAGCAAACTTTTATTATTTTCAATTCGTGTATTAATAATTGTTTTCAGTACGTGTACGTTAGTAGTTTAAGTCAGAAAATATTTATTTTTACTAAGGTAAAAAAGTAGGATCGCTTTCAAGCATTTAAAAAAAGTCCGTTATTTTTTTTATCACATAATTAAGTGAGTTATTTTTTTAATTTTAGACGGCATGGAGGAAGGCAAAAGTAAAAACAGAAAATATAATGAAACAACCCTGACATCCGCAATTGAAAGTGTTCTGCAGTCAAAAATGAGTCTGTACAGGGCATCAAAAGAATATAAAGTGCCGTGGAGTACTTTAAAGGTCAATGTTGAAAGGGTAAAAGAAGAACGCAAACAGGGCATTACACAAATTAAAATGCTCAAGGTTGGTAGACCATTTTCTTTGTCAGCAAATTTAGAACAAAGTTTATTGTCATACATTATACAAATGCAAGAACTTGGATTTGGTCTTACTGTCAACCAAATCCGGCAAATCGCTTTTTCGCTCGCCGAGACAGCCAAATTCAAGCATAACTTCAACACAAACAAAAAATGTGCAGGATGGAATTGGTGGGTAGGCTTCAAAGAGCGTTATGGGTTAAGTTTAAGAACTCCCGAAAACCTTTCATCTGGCCGTGCTATTTGTTCAAATCCTGCAATAATAGCTGACTTTTATGAAAAATTAGAAGCAACATTAGTTGCACATAACTTGATGAATTGTCCAGAGAGGATCTGGAATTGTGATGAAACAGGTCTTATGTATGTCAACAAAGCTTCTAAGATTGTAACTAAAATAGGCAAAAAATACGTTTACAATAGAACGTATGCTGAAAAAGGCACTACAACCACCGTGCTAGCTTGTGTTAATGCAGCTGGGAATTTTATTCCCCCTTTAGTTATTTTCAAAGGAGTAAGAAATATTCCGGAACTATCGAATGGTTCTCTGCCAAACAGTTTAACCCGACTGTCACCAAAGGGCTGGATAAATGCAGATTTATTCTTTGAATGGCTTAAGTTTTTCGATCAAAATATTCCTCCTGCAAGACCCGTATTTTTAATTATGGATTCACATGCAAGTCATATAAGTCCAAAAGTGCTTGAGTATGCTAAATCCCACCAGATAATATTGTTTACAATGCCTGCTCACACCAGCCATATTTTACAACCACTGGATGTGGGAGTGTTTCGGCCACTTAAAGCGGCATGGAGAGCAGAGTTACAAAATTATAAAATAAAACATCCCAGCTTAGTACCTACAAGATATGATTTCCACAAATTTCTAACACCGGTCTATGAAAAATGTTTCACACCAACCAATATTCGAGCAGGATTTAGTAAAGCTGGAATCTATCCATTAAATAAAAATGCTGTATGCCCAGACGCTATTGCACCTTCCAAGTTATCCGATCAACCTGTAATTACTGGACAAGAGTCAATGGAAGAAATAACTATCGGTATTGACTACGATGATGAAATTCCTCACTCTGGAATACATAATGACCCTCTGTGTGACGGAGAAGTCAAAGAAAATGACGACCCTTCGATCTCAAGTACTAGTCTTCTTGAAAAATCTCAAACACAGAATGATGAGTATCCTGTTTTACAAATGGAATGCGAATTAGAACCAATTACCAATACTGAAAAAAACATTTTAACCACCGACGACGTATCAAGACCTCAAAACAAAAATAAAATAATTATACATGATATATTAACATTACCAAAGTGGAAACCAAATACCAAAACACAAAAAAAGAGAACCGTTCCCAAAGCTCAGTGTTTAACACCGGTTGCCACAACATCATCTGCAACCGTATCTTTAAGACATGTCAAAAAAGAAGATATACGGCGGCAGTTATCCCTTCAGCAGATTAATAAACCAAAATCACGAAGACAAACTAACGAAAATGTCATACAATCTTCTCAATCATCAAAGGGATCAAAATACTCCATCTCGAATGATGATTGGATTTGTAGAACGTGCAATGGGCTATACTCACATGATGTTAAGTTACAAAATGGAGCCGATTGGATAACATGCTCGTTCTGTACTAATCCTTATCATACCCATTGCCAAAGTCAAATTATAAATGACAACCAAGAAATTTTTATGTGTGATGGTTGTAGTATTGACGAGTCCAGTGGTGAAGAGTAAAAAACAATTATAAAGTCCAATATTGTTTTTTATTTTTCCCCACTTTTGATAGTTTCTCGTTGATGTTACTTTTGTGTTAAAAAATAATAAATACTCACTTAATTCGGTTATAACAGAATTAGAGAAGTACTATCACCGAATTATGGTGTTTGTCGCCGAATTAGACAAGTCATTGCGCTTTGATTAAGCTCATTTTACGCTGAGTTTATTAATATGTGTTAAGATTACACTTGCTCATATGATAAACAGAAGACTGATTAATGTTCCTATTAAAAATAAAAATAAAATTTATAAAGTTTAACCTGTTTTTTTTTCCACATTCTGTTTTGTCACAGAATTAGATGAGTTGACCCTACGCATATTATAGGTATCCGCGGGACGGGACAGGGCGTCGGGGAGGGCACCGGCCCCCGCGCCCCGCGCCGTACCACCGCTCGCGTCCCATTGCGCCGTACCTTAGTGTGAGTGCTACGTTCGTACACAACACTTGCGCGCGTTGTAGACGAAAGTACAGTCGAGTGCAACAATTAATTTTCATTGCTACTGTAAATTTTTGTTACTGTTATTTGTTTTCGTTATTTTAATTTGTTTCTGTTATTGTTGTTGTTAAGTTTTGTCACCGTTATATTGTATTTGTTATTTGTTTGTTCTATTACTGTGGTTTCTTACTGTTATCGAACTTTTTGGTTTAATTAAATATGCCTCGCGGACGCTTTAATGTGCTACGTCGCCAAACACGTAAAATGGTGTTTGATGTTTTCAACTTCATGAAAAAGGAAGCAGAAGACGGTCTACAGTATGACCTGAAAATGGTGCAAAAGCGAACTGCGGCAGCTACAGGTGTCTCTTTAAGTACAATAAAGAGAATTTTAGCGGCTGCAAGAGACCCAAACATGCCAAGTGTCAGTATGGCACCAGTTTTTCGTACGCCAGGCAAGAAAAGATCAGGGCAAAGGAAAATCACCGGGATCGATAGCTTTGATCTCAGTGTTATAAAAAGGTGCGTACACAACTTTCATAAAACTGAGAAAGAATTGCCAACAGTAAAATTACTTTTAAATAAACTAAGACAGGATATAAATTTCAAAGGCTCCGCCTCAAGTTTAAGAAGTATTTTAAAAGGACTTGGTTTTAAATGGAAAAGGACCGAAAATAACAGAAAACTTTTGATAGAGCATACAAACATAAGATTAAAAAGAATTGAATATTTGAGAAAACTTTCAAAATATCGTGAAGAAGGACGACCTATCATCTATACTGATGAATCATATGTAGATTCTTCACACACAAAACCAAAAGCCTGGAGTGACGGTACCACAGAGGGTCTGAAAAGAAATATATCAAAAGGCCAACGCATCGTTATTGTGCACGCCGGTTCAGAAACCGGTTTTGTGCCAAATGCTCTTTTATTATTTAAAGCAGGCACTAAAACGGGTGATTATCATAATAATATGAATTTCGAAAATTATTTAAAATGGGTTGATACTAAATTGATACCCAATCTCCCGGAAAAGTCAGTTGTGGTAGTCGACAATGCGTCCTACCATAATAAACTCGATGACGCAGCACCGACGTCCAGTTCTCGGAAGTCAGAAATGGAGGCTTGGCTACGAGATAAGAATATAACTTTTAGCCCCTCAATGCTGAAACCTGAGCTATATAAATTAATTTGTGCAAATAAAGAAAACCACAAAAAGTATGTTGTTGACAACATATTACGCGCCCACAATCATACTGTATTACGGCTACCACCCTATCACCCTGACCTGAACCCGATTGAGATGGCTTGGGCGGCAATTAAAGGATACGTAGCGCAGAAAAATGTTACGTGGAACATTAATAATATAATGAAATTAGTTGAAGAAAAGGTGAACGCGATGGGTGAGCCGGAATGGAGCGCACTATGTATTAAAGTTAGAGGTATAGAAGAAGAATATAAAAAAAGTGACGTAATAATCGACCAGATGACCGAACAATTTGTGATTCACGTCAGTGAAAATGAATCTGACAGTTCAGAGACAGGGACTGAAGATTCCGATTTTGATGAGAGCTATGATAACGCTTCTTCAGATGAAGATCTCCTTTCTACTAGCCGGGAAGAAATGTTTATGGAAGGTGTAGCTCCGTTATAAATAAATAAATACACAAGTTTTATATTTAAAGTTTTTAATTAACTTAAATAAATACCTACCTGCTTGGTCTAATATCTTAACTGCACGTAAAAAATCTAAAATACCTAAAATCTAAACACTTTTTGATATGCATAAATGTACTATGAATTTTTCTTTAAATCTTACAATAATGATTGTGCGCTCAACTGTACCATGCGCGGTTACGTACTCGGGCCTAACTTCAGAGGGCTCATAAAGTTTTGCGCGAACTGTACTCATGTCGGTGGCATGTCATTTCGCTACCGATATCTGTCGGTGACATGTCGTCGAGTAGGTTTCGGGCAAGGTCGTCCAATGAAGAATCACCCATTGTAATTTTTATTGAGTTATAATATTATAATGATATAAGTACCTAGGTGTCTTTGATTAAGTATGTACACTAATTTTAAAGTAATAAATAATTTTATATTTCGACAATATAAGTTTTATTATTCTAACCTTAATTAGAGCCATATGCTCATATTAGGTATCTAAGAGTATACATCTTCGATTTAAGATTATTAGGTATGTATTTTTTTGTAACGTATTGTATATTTCAAGCAAAACGTTGATACATACTTACAATAAGTTTTCAACGTTTAAGTATTTTAAACATTTTTCTAAAGGTATGATAATTTTAACATATTAGGGTAAATCATATATTCTTATTTCGGCAACAGAAGTTTTATTATTCTAACGTAAATTAGAGCCTAACGTTATAATTTGGTAAAACAGTTGCAAGCGACTGTACATCTTGACACCAAATAGACCAAGAGCAAGGTTTAATGTTTTCAAAGAAATTGAAGCCACTCCAACCTAGTAATTTATAAAACATAAAAACATGTATTTAATTGAGAATTTGTCTCTCTCTGACATTTCTAAGGAGTTTAGACCAATATAACTAGAATTATATTACACATTATTAATAGAAATATTTGTTCTTAGCAATTTTTCGTAAATTCTTTGATCTAGCTCTTGGACTATAACCTTAAAAATTGAACTCATTATATCTTCTAAACTAAGACCCGACAAAATCTGTGACTTGGCGACAAATTGCGACTAATTAGCGAGTAAATTTGGGAGAAAACAGATCTTCGCTAGGTGTCCTAGTTTTTGTGATATGAATGGGGAGATTCTCTCCAGATCGGCTACCTGGAAACGCTTAGAACTTTTGAACCAGTGACCGACGGATTCTGATATTTGGCGACTAATTTCGACTAATTAGCGACTAAATTTGGGAGAAAACAGATCTTCGCTAGGTGCCCTAGTTTTTGAGATATAAAGGTGGCCAAGCTGGGGAGACTCTCTCCAGATCGGCCACCAATGACCCCTTATAACTTTTGAACCAGTGACCGACAAATTCTGATATTTGGCGACAAATTTCGACTAATTAACGACTAAATCTTTGTGTTATCAAAAGTAAAATCCCTGATGGTGGCCAAGCCAGTGTCAGCCACACGTCAAATTCATATCATAGAGCTATGAGTTTTACTGTTATTATGTCTTTATTAGACAAGCAATGCAATTTTTCATGGATATCTGTCTGACAATAACATTCTACTTCTTGTGAACTCAGACTGGCTTATGCTTAGGAATCCTAAACAAGGCATAGAAATAAGGTGGATACATAATTGACTGCACACACAATTTGCTTTTTTTTAGAGTTCCATACCCTAACGGTAACCAACGGGACCCTATTACTAAGCCATTGCTCTGTCTGTCTGTCAGCAGGCCGTATCGGCCGGTCGCATGAACCATATTAAGAGGAAACGTGGGTGCTCTTTTCTCCATACAAAAAGATACAAACGCTCTCGCCTGTTTTCTTTCTGGTTAATGACCATAAAGCAATGATTTTTTACAGAAATATAGATATCAGTTAATTGTATGCCCCTATGTTTTCCTTTTTGATATATTATTTTTATAGGAACTAGAACCCTCCAAAAATGCTCAAAATTGCCTATTCAGACCGCTGTCAACAGACGCCTAGTGTACCAATTTGACAACTATTAACGAAAAAAGAAAAACATAGGGGCATAGTATATATCCTTCTTATTCAGTTTATGAAATATCTTTTAAATTGGTCCAATATTGGAGGAGGAAATAGGCGAGAGCCAAACCTCGAAACGTGACTTTTTACGTAGGCTATTTAGTCGGATCTGCAGTTGTCCTTATCGCACGAATTCGAGGGCGGAGCGCTCGCAGAGCGACAGCAATACCTTCTTAAAATACCTAACTGGCCACCCACCTTTCCTCTTAAGGAAACAGCTGATTTTTTCCCAGAATGTGTATTTCAAGAATAAATTAAAAATAAAGGAGGCTCCCATACAACCAACATGTTTGTTTGGTTAATGGTACGCACAGCTACAGATCAAGCTATACATTTCCAGTATAAGCTGATCTCGCATTGTATAAGATTTCCTAACAATGAGAGGTCAGTGTAAACTGGAAATGTATAGCTTGATGTGTAGCCGTGTGTACAGACCCTTCATGTGAGAGTCCGACTCGCACTTGGCCAGTATTTTGTCAATTCTCAATAACAGCCCCTATTATGTGGGACCAAAACATAACTAAAGAAATGTTGGACAATACACGTACAGCCATGATAATGATATACCCACACAACCATAAAATCTTCAAGTTATCTTAAACTTTGTAAATAATTTCATCTAAACAGTTTAAGATAACTTTTAAGATTTTATGTTCTCTATTTGTTGCTGTTGGGCAGTGTAACAATCTCCCCACTTGGTTTTCACATATGCGTGTGGTGTGAGGGCCACTTTATTGAAACTCTTTGAAAATATGCTTAGGATTTAGTGAACAATCCCAAAGAATTGTGAAAGTTGGAATCAGATTTTGTGAAAGTCAACTTTGCGAGATATGGACTGTAAAGTGGGGCCCTCAGTTCTCACATAGAGTATTGAGGGCCCCCCTGTACCTGATAAACTATGGACACTACAGATAAAGTATTTATGCCAAAATCTAAGCTTATACCAAACAAAATTTGTGAAAACAAGATATTATCGCAAAACACTGTCCTACTTGGTATATCTTCGTTCAAAATGGGCCCTCAATCCTCACACACGTAAAAGTTTATCACGGAAATAAAATGAAACCATTAACTTAAAGCTACTGTTTGTAATCCTATAAGATACTAAATAAATTGTGAAAATTTGTGAAAGCAAGAGCAGGTCACCATTTCTTGTTGTTTGAAAGTTATGACCTTGGCAAAATTCGGGCCCTCAATCCTCCATTTATTTTGATTTCCGTTTTAATACGCCTATCGTATGAAAGATTAGACAAATACAAAATAGTCTCTTTTTGTGAAAAAAATTGTGCAACAAATTCGATACTAGAAAGAAATTAAAAGACCCTTTATTGTAAATAAAAATCGAGTTTTATTTTTGTTCCCTGAATTAGGAAATAGGGTGACCATAATACGGTATTTTACTCTATATGAGAAAAAATCTAAAAATATATTATTTAGATAGATTAGGCCAAAAGCAGTCGGAAAATATTAGTTTTAGTTCAATAACATATTATAAATATTAAAATTAAATTCCAAGTTTTCAGGTTTTTTTAATGTTTTCTCAAACCATGAAATAGTAGCCGCCATTTTATGACGTCATTCGGCTGTGTAAATTAAAAAAGTGTCAAATATTAATTGATCAGCGTATCTCTTACAGCAGGTATAGCTTTCACATAAAAATCAAAATCTTTACCGTCCATACGTATTGTGTGTATAGAGTCATGAGGAACAGAGTGTAAAGTTCACTCATCCTCTATTGAAAAGGGAGGACCCTCCGACCAGATGGTTGTTGTGTCTGGTGGGCAACTGCCCCACGGTTAATGTCGGGTTGTTGTATACCTATATGCTAGTCGCGCGGTAAACTCTCATTGCGCAATGCAGGTTGCGGGACGTCATGTCCTTGTGATGCGTAGTTTGTATGTGGCGATGTAGATGCCACCACATGTGTATTACAAGAAGTAACAGGCTAGAATGGAGATGTTACAAGGATTAAAACAACAATTGTGAAAATGAAACTTTTTAATCACTATTTATAAATTCAGATAAAAAAAATTAAAATCCTAAAACCCTAATAAAAAACTAACATTCTTTTCTTGGGCACTCGTGGTAACACGTTAAGGTAATTGCGCTGTGGTAGCCCGCGAAATTCATATTTTCTTGCGTTTTTTACAATTTACAGGTCAGTGTAAGGTTGTATCTTAATCAAAATATGATTCGCGACATTAATCATTATGTATTTACATAATTTTAACAATAAAATCATTAATTACGTATGTAACGCGGCCTTTTATAATGTGTGAGAACGTGCCCTTAAGCGCGGCGGGAGTGTACACGCCCGCCCGCGCCTGAGGACCTGCGTCAGGCGGAATGTGAGGATGCCGTGGCGCCTCTCTAACCACTCCTCAAAGAGGGGACTTATCGTCGCAATTGTGGCGTGCCCAGCGCTGGGTTGCGACAGTCGCACTCTCCATGTCGCCATGATCCCGCCGGAGCTCTGTCCGCTGTGCCGTGATTTCTCGCGGCAGCGGAGTTACGCCCCACCGTTTCGCCTCCTCGCGCCACTCCCACACGGCACGGCAGTGCGCGCAGGGCCTTACCGGTGGCTGCGGTAAAATCTAGGGTTTACCGACTGAATGCCGGTAAAAGTCCGAAATTAAAGACAGTTTTAGAATAATTCGGGGTTTTACCGGTGAGATTTGGTAAATATTAGAATTTACGGGTAAATCCTAATATTTACCGCAGTTCGTGCTTTTACAGTAACATATAGGTAGATGAGTATGTATCAAAACAAACTTACATGTACTTATTTGTATGACTATAATAATATTTCAGTAACTATTTTCGTAGTTTTCTCAATCAATTGACATGACATATTATTGTAATACAAAGAACATCGCTGTAATTTTTCTTTGTAGTAGTCGCATAGACAAACTTATGAGGTTGAACTCCAAAACTCCTCCTCGATTTTATGTGAAAATGTTTGGAACATAATAATCGTTAAATAAAATTAAGTATCAACATTCACTACTCCAAGATAATTACCCATACAACTATGTGTATTATAATATATGCTTTAGATTGTACTCTGAGCACCATAAGTCAAAAATGTCACCCTACCCTACTACACAATCAAAAATAGTCGATTTCGGTATCTATTAAGATTTTTAGTTTAATCGTTATTCTTATTAGTAACAAATAACACCAATTTGTTGCACAATTTTTTTCACAAAAAGAGACTATTTTGTATTTGTCTAATCTTTCATACGACAGGCGTATTAAAACGGAAAACAAAATAAATGGAGGATTGAGGGGCCGAATTTTGTCAAGGTCATAACTTTCAAACAACAAGAAATGGTGACCTGCTCTTGCTTTCACAAATTTTCACAATTTATTTAGTATCTTATAGGATTACAAACAGTAGCTATAAGTTAATGGTTTCATTTTATTTGCGTGATAAACTTTTACATGTGTGAGGATTGAGGGCCCATTTTGAACGAAGATATACCAAGTAGGACAGTGTTTTGCGATAATATCTTGTTTTCACAAATTTTGTTTGTTAGCAGCTTAGATTTTGGCATAAAGACTTTATCTGTAGTGTCCATAGTTTATCAGGTAGAGGGGGGCCCTCAATCCTCTATGTGAGAACTGAGGGCCCCACTTTACAGTCCATATCTCGCAAAGTTGACTTTCACAAAATCTGATTCAAACTTTCACAATTCTTTGGGAATGTTCACTAAATCCTAAGCATATTTTCAAAGAGTTTCAATAAAGTGGCCCTCCTCACACCACACGCAAATGTTTTCACTACTGAGAATTATGTAGGTACCTATTCTAATAATGTCTGTACTACATGTGAAATGTAATTATTGTATAAATTGAATCAATTTTCTCATATACACTTGCGTGCAATAAAATCGATCCACCCCATTCTCTTCGATATGAAACGAGAAAATTTAACAAGTTTAATTAACAATAACCTAATATATTGTGTACTAAAACCTTCCTGACTGTATGTAGATTACGTAAGTGAAAAAAATATCAAAACTGATTCATTACTTTTTGAGAAAAACGCGAATTTAAAAACATACAGATCGAATGAAAAACCTCCTTTTTTTCAAGTTGGTTAAAAATTCAAGACAAATGATCAATAAACGAACAGTAATAAACAAAATGAAGCTTATGTCAACTTCACTGACAAAAAAAAGTCACGCAGTTTTTTCAAACAAAAGTGATTGATGAGAACATCAGAAGAATCGAGTCGATCTTGTCAAGAATATTGCTTTTATCAAAGTATATGTGTATGTGTAAATAAACTTTATCTTACCTACCTTCACACAGTATAAAATAATTAAAATAAATACATTAATATCTTTGAGCTATCGTAGAGATGAGACGTATATACTGGTAGAGGTATATATACCAAGTATGTGCTTCCCAGTACATAGACCGGGTACGGACCGAAATACTGGGTAAATACCTTGAAGGTATGACGTCAGACGCATAGTACGATACGAACCGCTACCACAAGGTAGCGCCCAGTTTTATCGGTAGTTCGGTACGCCGAAGCAACCCGAAGCTACCCGACAGCTTACGAAGGGACCCGAAACGTCATTCGTGCTTTATGAACATTCGGTTGATTTAATTTAGTTAGACAAAATGGGTACTTATTTTTACGTGTATAAGGAACATAATATCATAATTACATTTTTTGTCACGACGTGAAAGAGTTCCTTAGTTTGTTTATGTTAGGGAATATTATTACGTGTTTGAATGTTTACGTTGTCTAGTGGTACTTAGGTCGACAATGTTTTGATTTTTTGCGTCAGTTGTGATTGCGATTTCGTTACACCTGTTTGTTTTTATCTAGAAAAGTGTATAGTAGACACGTATAATTATTCAAT
Source organism: Cosmia trapezina (assembly GCA_905163495.3). Classification (NCBI taxonomy): domain Eukaryota; kingdom Metazoa; phylum Arthropoda; class Insecta; order Lepidoptera; family Noctuidae; genus Cosmia; species Cosmia trapezina. The sequence goes on from LR991047.1 coordinate 10,654,797, forward strand.
AATAATAGCTTTTATTTATGTGTAACAACTTTGTGGTGTAAATATATTCAAGAAAGTGTAAATATTAGTTGGATAGTACTTAGGTTAGGTATTCTTCTTAGTAGGTATATTAGAGGACTTATAATTTATAAATTAGTAATAATGGCTCCTAAAAAAAGTGTGGCATGGGATCACTTTCATATCTCATAATGCATAATTACGTATAGGTACTTGAAACGTCGTACCTACATTATATTGGAGGCATACCATACTTATCGCATACGTTTACTTATCGAAATCCTACCACACCCAAATACTTAGAAGTATTTTGATACCTGGTATTTGTACCAGGTATTTAGTGATACCCATACCTTAAAGGCCGGGTATGGAGAATGGCAGGTATATCTCATCTCTAAGCTATCGTCTCTCAAATAGAGAGCATGGGGTGGGCCAATTTTTTTGCACGCAAGTGTATATTTACAGTTTTCGGTGGAGAAGGACCTTCGACATCAACTGCACTGCCAAATGAAGAGAGACCACCAACAACAGCCGTTCATGATTCCTCGAATTCAACGCGGACAGTACCTCCACGTGAGTAATTATTTTTACATTGTCTTATACAGGTGTTTCTTTTAAGGTGTCAGGCCAGTGCGAGCTGATATCAGAGTACCATACCTATCGATTTAACCCCCCTGTATGTTCTACGATGTTTTGTAGTTTTCGAGTTATAATTTTTTTTCGATATTTTTCCTGATTCAACGAGATGATGGCTTGAAAAAAATATATCTTGTTTTTGGGTCAACTTTGAACAAGAGTGTCTGCAACAGTCGATTAACACTTGAGTTTTCTAAATGTTAATTATTGAGAAAAATACTTCCAGTGTTAACCGACTTCTGTTGCTGACCGTACTAAATAGGGCATAATTTTTTGAAATCGGTTGTTAAAAGTGGTGTATCTGAAATCTTGTGATTTTCATATTTTATCATTTATTATTATCTGTTCATATTTTTGTCAATCCTGATATTTACTATTCCTCTACGTTTAAGCAGAGCTCAATTGATAATAAAAACATAAGTTTTGTACCTACTAATATCTAATACTAGTACCTACTAATATCCTGAACTGCTACCATTGATATGAAATGAAGTATTCAAAATAACTCGAAAACTACAAAAAATCGTAGAACATACATGGGGGTTAAATCGATAGGTATGGTACTCTGCTATCAGCTCGCACTGGCTTGACACCTTAAAAGAAACACCCTGTATAATACATATTAGTAAGGACTAGCTACTCCCCGCGGCTCCACCCGCATAAATGCCGAAAAAAGTTATAGCTTTTAGCCGCATGGATTCCATGTGTTATTCCAGACTATAATCTACCTCTGCGCCAAATTTCATTAAAATCCGTTCAGTCGTTTTTGCGTGAAAGAGTAACAAACATCCATCCATCCTCACAAACTTTCACATTTGTAAATATTATAAGGAAGTAGGATTGTAGGTAGTAAACATTGGATACAACTGGATTTTTTTTATTACAGACCCTAAGAGAACATGTTATTCGAAACCCACGGACAAGGCCATTGTAAGGCTAAACGAGAAGCTACAGAAACTACGGGAGAAATGCAAAACGCAATCAAGAAAAACTACGCGTAGCTAAAAAATGGGCTGCGTCCAAAAATTTTTTGAAATATATTGAAAAACTACCTGATGCGGCACAGACTTTCATGAAAATATACGTGCCTCCGTGATAACCCTAAATCAAAATTTTTGATTCATAAAATTCGTTTTTTTATTGACTGTGCATGTGATTTTAATATTATTAGATGTAATAGACATAAATGTGATTTAGTTAAATTTCTTTGTGATCTCTCTATAAAATTGATTGTACACAGTTGGTGTCTTGGGGTAAATAGATTATGATTTCGAGTTTTGATAGGAATGATCTTGTTAAATTGCAATCATTTGAATATTTTATAGAGAAAAAGAGATAAGAAATAAATTTTGAAAAATATGTCGTTGTGTTTTTCTTTTATATCAATTTAGCGTTAAGAAATAATAACTTGATTTAGAATACTTTTTGAGTGTAAACTTAATGAGAAGTATTTTAGATCAAGTTATTATTTCTTAACGCTTTAACTTTATTAATTTTATTTCAAAAGTAGTATAGCCTACATAAGAGCCATCTATCGGATGCGTATGGAAGCTAGCATGCTCCTTAACGCCATCTCTGGAACTTGGGGAAAAATTAGTATCGTCCTTGGACGCAGAGTGGCATATCTATACCATTATTATACTGTATAATCTATGATGCCGGCTCACGTTGATACACTCCTCACCCCGCCCGCGCCTTTCAACTACCAGTCGCTTGATAATTTGCAAACGTTGCGCGTCATAGTGGATAAATAATTGAAAAAGTTTGTTAATTAATGATTGGCTATGTGTAGATTGTGTAGTAGGGTGAACTCATCTAATTCTGTGACTCGCCTAATTCGGTGATATTTGGTTTGAGCGCTATCATAGGGCTATACGAGTGAAATCAATGGTTTGAAATACAACCTTAAGCCTCTGTGATAAAGTTCAAATTCGTCTGTAAAGTTTGGGGATGCTCGAGTGAGCGAGATAGAAACAGCTAGCGGTTTTGTTAGTTCGCGCGCGAATCTCGCCGGTTTCGGCAGTGTTTGTGAATTGGTGGCGAACTTTGCTGTATTTATGTAAGTATTTAACCGATTTTTTAGCTTCTTTCTAATAAAATTAATTGTAATTGATATTCCCTTGATGTGGCAGTAAAAAAATCGTCATAGTTCTGCGTCTTTTTCGTGTTAGAGCTTATTTTGTTCGTCAAAAATAGTAGCGTTTTAGCGGTTGAGTGGTTTCTGTGCTATCACAGAATTATACTAGTTATGTACAAATATTTGTGGTTTTAACTGAAATTATTGACTTATTTTGAGTGTAGTAGACAAGATTAATGTCATTTTATTACTTTTATCTGGTCTTAATTAAAATGACGACTTTGAGCCAATATTATATTTTGCTATCACGGAATTGGGTGACACTTTTTTTGGACTTGTCACGTAATTGCGTGAGTAATTTACCAAATTTCGCAGCTTCTTTTTTTTATTAATATGAGCTCAAATTTGGGCAGACGCTAAAATCTAAGCAGGTAGGTACGTATTTATTATTTTAATTTGCTTGTTTACTTTCAGATATATCATGGATGACCCCAACAAGAAGAACAGAAAATACTCGGAGACCGATCTCAAAACCGCTGTTGAAAATGTTTTGAGTTCAACAATGACAGTTTACAGAGCTTCGAAGGAGTTTAAGATTCCATGGTCGACATACCCACTTATTACTATCGTCCTCTTAAAAGGACGGCGCATAAACAAAAATCTTGTGATTAATGAGGGTAAAGTAAACAAATATTGTTGGTGACATTTGAAAGTTGAATTGTGTGGCAGTACAATATAAGTATTGTGAGTGGTATAACGCATTATTATTAATCAGTTTTGGAGCTTTTGTTTTACGGTAAATTTATCATGACTGATATGAGGTGAGTTATTTTATTATTATTAAAAAATCGTTTTTTTTGACAATGAATAATAAAACTTTCATATCTCTTCTAAGTGTAATATCTACTACTACTTGATACAAAAAAATGTTTTGTTTTGTCAGGAGAGTTTTTGGAAGAGGATGGGAGTCGCAACTTCATGAAATCATGGAAGAATTGGAATTTGATGAGGAGGCTCCTATTCCTGACAGCATCACATTTTTTCCACCAGAAAATTGTAATGCTGATGTCACCGACGAAGATTCTGGTGACGAAAATCAAGTCCGCATTCAAAATTTACCTGGCACTCAACTAAGGACTCCAGCGCAAGTTCATTATATGAATTTGACAGACGATAGTGACAGTGAAGACGAAATAAGTCTAGCTCAAGTATCGAAAAGAATGCGCATCAGAATTTCCAATCCTCCGATTGAAAATCAGTTGTTACCTGACGACGAACCAACACCCTCAACTTCCACAAGCATGACAATTCCAAAAACTAAACAGTATAACTGGATTTCAAGAGATATACGTCCAATATTTAGACCATGGGCCGGAATGCAGCAAGTTGCAAGGCAGCTAAATGCCTTTTATTATTTTGAGCAACTTTTTAGCGACAGAATTACAGTTTTGCTGACAAATTACACCAATAATTATATAAATCAAAAAAAATAAAATTGGAAATATAACGTGTGAAGAGATGAAATGCTTTATCGGAATACTTCTCTTCAGTGGGTATGTGGTAGTACCCAGAAGATATATGTATTGGGAAAATGCTGCAGACTGTGGGAACCCAATAGTTTATAATGCATTGTCGAGAGATAGATTTACTTTTATAATGTCTCATATTCACTGCTGTGATAATACAGATTTGCCATCTAATGACAAATATGCGAAGTTGAGACCACTCTTTGACGCGTTGAATGAGAACTTCCTAAACTATGCCCCATTCGAAGAAAACTACAGCATTGATGAAGCGATGATTCCGTATTATGGTGGTCACCCTTGTAAACAATTTATAAGAGGTAAACCTATCAGATGGGGTTACAAATTTTGGGTAGGATCGACACGTCTTGGGTACATATTATGGTTTGATCCGTATCAAGGGCAAACGGGAGACGACTTCAATGATTATAAAAAATTGGGACTTGGAGTAAGTGTTATTTTACGTTTCGCAGATGTTCTTCGTACAATCGATGCAAAGGCACCTTTCCACCTATTTTTTGATAATTTCTTCACATCGATTCCATTACTAGATGAACTACGTGAAAGGGGGTTGAAGGCCACCGGAACAATCAGAGAAAATCGCGTATCGAAATGTCCGCTTCCAACAAACAAAGAATTCAAGAAAACTGATCGTGGTTCTCTGAAATACAAAGCAACAAGAGCTGAAGAAATTATTGTGTGTAAGTGGAATGATAATAGTGTTGTAACAGTGGCTTCAAATGCTGCTAAAGTTTTACCACAGAGCAAAGTAAAACGCTTTTCACAACATGAGAAAAGATATGTACAAGTCGACCAGCCAGCCTTGATAAAGGTGTATAATGAAAACATGGGAGGTGTAGACAGGTCAGACCAAAATATTGGTTTATACCGAACATCGATACGAGGAAAAAAATGGTATTTCCCACTGATATGTCACGCACTAGACATGGCAGTTCAAAATGCTTGGCAACTATACCACATCGATGGCGGAGATTGTGATCATTTGCAATTTCGTAGAAATATTGCAACTTCCCTTCTAGAAACATATCGTAGAAAGGATAACAGAAAATCAGGTCGCACTTCACAAAACTATCACCAAAATTCTCGGTATGATAATAATAAGCACCTTGTAAAATACAACGAAACGCAGTTGAGGTGCGTGATTTGCCACAAAAAAGCCAATTTCTCGTGTAAAACGTGTGAAGTTACATTACATCCAAAAGAATGTTTTGAAACGTACCATACGAAATAATGTTTTTTTTTTCAAGTCTAAATTTTTATTATTTTTTTTTTATTATCTTTACTTTTTTCATGATTTTATGTAATAAATTAACGACAATAAAGACACTTCGTATTTTCTTTTGATTTACTTGAACAAGTAGTACATATTACAAAAGTCCTTTTAAAAGGACACCAATTTCCCGGTTTCCCAACAGGTTTTAATTTTTTTTTGCATTTTTCCTACTCATCTGATTATACAAGGATACATATATCTGAATTTCATTGCAATCGGATACAAAAAGTCTATTCAGTAAAAAGTGGGTTAAAAGAGAATGTGACAAAGTACAAAACTCTACGAGAGGGTAATCAAGATGCACAGATCGTAATGTCCAAGATAGGAAGGCCGTTTGCGTTACCTGTTGAAATAGAACAAAAGTTACTGGCCTATATTATTGAGATGCAAGAACGTGGTTTTGGTCTTACAGTTACCAAAATAAAGCAAACAGCATTGTCTTTAGCAAAAGCTGCGAACATTTGCTGCACATTCAATGACAAAAAGGCATCTGCAGGTTGGAATTGGTGGGTGAAGTATAAAGAACGCTACGGGTTGTCTTTGCGAACACCGGAAAATCTTTCAGCAGGTAGAGCGATTTGTTCAAACCCGGTTATTTTAGAAGATTTTTATGAAAAATTAGAAAAACAATTAAATGAACATGACATTCCACCCGAAAGAATATGGAACTGCGATGAAACTGGTCTGATGTTTGTCAACAAACCCAACAAAATTGTGACAAGCATTGGAAAAAAATATGTTTACAACAGAACATACGCAGAAAAGCGTACGACAACCACATTATTGGCGTGCATAGATGCGACAGGATGTTACATCCCCCCATTTATTATATTCAAAGGTGTAAGAATCATACCACAACTGACAAAAGGATTTATGCCAAACACCCAAGTACGATTTTTTCGAAAGGGATGGATCACTATTCCTAGATTGGTTAAAATTCTTTGTTCGATGTATCCCTCCAGCAAGACCCGTTCTATTGATAATGGACTCACACGCCAGTCACGTTACGCCACCTGTACTGGATTACGCTCGATCACAACAAATAATATTGTTTACAATACCTTCTCACACGAGTGCGATTCTTCAACCACTTGATGTCAGTGTTCATCGACCTCTGAAAGTAGCCTGGAGGACAATAATCGAAACCCACAAAATGGAAAACCCTTGCCACATCCCGAACCGCTATGATTTTCATAAATTTTTTACCCCTGCATTTGAAAAAAGCTTCACGCCATCAAACATACGAGCTGGGTTCAAAAAAGCGGGTATCTATCCGTTACACAGAACAGCTGTGAATCCACTGGCACTTGCTCCATCAAAGTTGACAGACAAACCATTTCCAGAATCGGCAGAAGAGGTCACACTTCATAAAGATGAACAAACTCAAATTTTAGAGTAAATCGTATATTGCAACATTGACCAAGAAAATGGGTCCCTGGAGACAGATTACCTTGTAGATCTTCATTCAGCGTGTTCTCCATTAGAATGTGAAGAAAATGGATGTCTAAGAACAGGTGACTCTCTATGTGATCCTCTTCATTCAGCGGGTTTTCAATTTGAATGTGAAGAAAATGGGTCTTTGAAGATAGATCCTGAGATCCTGTGTGTTATCCTCCTCATCCAGCGGATTCTCAATTTGAATGTGCCAAGCTACCTGTCCAGCTTGAAGAAGACGTAATTATGGATGATGCTCCGGGTCAGAATTCGCATATCATTTATCAACAAAAAATTAAAATAACTGATAGTACAGATATATTTGAGAACGACAATTCTGCAGAAAAAGAATCCAGCAGGCTCAGAAAAGTGAGAATTCCCTCAAAACGTCCTCATTGTAATGACACGATCTCAACTGCAACTGAATTGGGAATTTCAGACTCTTCCGAACACTGTCCTCAAATTACCCCCATTCAAGAAGTTTCATTTGAAAAAGTTGAACCACTTAAACTAAATAAAACATTTAAAATTCGAATTTTAAATGAAGTTATAATTCCAGCTCCTGTACCTAAACAAAACTTCACAGTTCATTTAGATAAGATTTTAAAAGTGCCCAAGTTAGAGCAGAATCAAAATAAAAACAAGAGAAGGACCGTCCCTCATGCACGATGTTTAACTCCTATGGCTGACATGGACCTAAACGACGCTGCTGTTCCTAGCACGTCAAAATCTGAATCAAAAGTGAAACGAAGTAAGAGAGCAAATAAAAATAATACTGCACCTGCGAAGAAGAAAAATAGAACTGAAGACGACGATTGGCTATGTGAAATATGTAAGAGATGGTACTCAGAAGATGCAGCTTCTATAAATGGAGCAGACTGGATTTCTTGTTCCTTCTGCTCTAAAACATACCACGTACATTGCCAAAGTCAAGAATTTGAGGCTATTGAGACGATTTTTAAGTGTGATATGTGTTGCGCCGAAGAATAATTCTAGAAGATGTTGCTAAAATGTTTATCTTGTTTTTTTTTTTATGTTTATGTTAATTTTATTATAATATTAATAATTATTGTACTACTTAAATAAAGTTAACTTGCCTAATTCCGTTATATCAGAATTAAAGTATTAGCTATCACGGACTTAAAGAGGTCACCACGGAATTAGGCAAGTTGACTTGGTTTAGTAAATTTGGTATAACTCTTAGGTTTCTAGAAAAAAATCTGATTATTTGTGCTAATATTCCTCATAAAAGACAGACAAGATTAAAACTCAATTAAATTAATTAATAATTTATTGGTATTTTATTACTCAAATGCCTTTGTCACGAAGTTAGATGAGTTCACCCTATCTGAGGGTCAATTCTCGTATTTTTAACAACGTTCGCAATCTCATCTCAGTCTCAATCTGTCAAAAATTGTATAGAGTTTACCTACATTTTTGACATTTGATTGACGCTGGCATGAGATTGTGAACGTTTTTAGGTACGAGAATTGGCCATCTGATCAGTGATTGTGGACATAATGACTTCACGTAAAAGATCTCGAATTTGGGCGTTTTACGACGAGATTGTAGAAGATAAAGCAAAAGTGAAATGTACTTTATGCAATTCTCTAATTTCACGTAGTGGTGTTGGACGAAAGGCTTCTACGACGGCAATGTTAAACCATGTTAAAACAAAACACACAGAAGAGTTTAAAGATTTGGAAAATTATACTTTGCGGGAAATATCTCAAATCTCTTATTAACAGTTTCTTTTATGAAGAAAAAAACTGGTTTTAAGTTTTACTTTCCTGATAAAGAAGATGAATGGCCTGTACAAATAGCAGACGTAGTGGCGAAGCTTCCAGCTCCAAATACAAAAAAAAATCCTGGAACATGTACAGCATCTCTGTTTTGGTTTAAATTTGATTTTACAAAATTCGACTTGGGTTAGGTAAGTACTTTTTAACTTAATTTAATTGTTACCATAACAAGTCGGTACTTACCAAAGCCTAATGCTATTATTGAAAAATAAAGACAACAATATAATTGTTTGTAAAAGTTAATTACTTAATTTTAACTTGTTTGTGATATTTCAAAACTGCCCCGTATGATTCTTCAAAAGTGCCCCTTAAAGGTTTATTCAGAGAGTTAGAGCCCGAGCTTTTTTAGTACTATTTAAAAAATAAAAAAAAACAAAACCGACTTCCAAAAAAACACTACAAAGTGAAAAATAACTTTAATTTCGGAAGTCGGTGTCTTTGGATCAGTATTTTAGGTTTTTGCCCCCGACTTACGAAATTAAAGTTATTTTTCACTTTGTAGTGTTTTTTTTGGAAGTCGGTTTTGTTTTTTGTAAAAAAGTTTTTATTTTTCACTTTTTAGTGGGTCAGTTTGTAATTTATCTAAGTTACAATAAGCCATTGTCAACTGCTCATCACGTTTTACAAAATATTGCTTTTCCCGATGCAGGGACGTTAATTGTCGAGGAGTTCTCCTAGTAAGAACCAGGAGAACTGGAGCTCATGGTGAAGTCACCATCACCATTATGCATTTTGACGAGCATAAACCATATTAAAGTAATCGAATCGCAACCTGTGATATACTTAGATATAATTGAGCATTTCCGATGGCCATCTGTGGTCTTCATCATCAGTTCCAGTTCACCAAATGGTACTTTCCGAGAGCAAATGCACGAGTTACTATAAAAAATACCGAAATCGATATAAGTGTGCCCATAAAATTTGAGGGTTTCCCTCGATTTCCATGGGATCCCATCATCAGACCCTGACTTGATGATCATGGGACCACTTGGGAAGTATACCCTTTCGAACAAAAAAAGAAAAATCCAAATCGGTCCAACCATTTTCGAGTAATCGGGGAACATACATAAAAAAAAAGGTTCCGACGAATTGAGAACCTCCTCCTCCTTTTTGAAGTCGGTTAATAAAATTAGTAATGTTTGTAAAGCCAAATGTTGTAAATGATAATTACAGACATGATAATACATTTTATTGATTTGCAATACGCGTATTTTTCATTTTTAACCGACTTCTAAAAAAGGAGGAGGTTCTCAATTCGGATGTTTGAATTTTTTTTTTTTTTTTATGTTTGTTCGCGCATAACTCCGTCGCTTGCCAACCGATTTGAAAAAATATTTTTTTGTTGGAAAGGGTATACTTCCCAAATGGTCCCATTTTTGTCAAAATCCAGTTCTGATGATGGGATCCTGGAGAAATCGAAGGAACTCTTCAAATATTTTAGGCACACCTATAGCGATTTGGGTATTTTTTATAGTAGCTTGTGCATTTGCTCTCGGAAAGCACCACTTGGTGAAGTGGAACTGATGATGAAGACCACAGATGGTTACCGGAACTACTCAATGATAAATATTTTACGGGTTGCGATTCGATTACTTTAATATGGTTGCTAAGCAATTTCCGCTCGTCACACAATGCGTGTGGTGAGTGGTTGTTGAGGAGTTCTCCTGGTTCTTACCAGCAGAACTCCTCAACAATTAACGTCCCAGCATCGGGAAAACAATGGCGGATTAACGTATAAGCACTACAAGCACGTGCTTGGGGCCCCTGTTCTCCAGGGGCCTCCATCCTCTGCTGGCGTTTCATTTTATACCTACATTTTATCGAGATTCACCCACATGTCCGAGATCACAAGGCGCGGGCGGTCCGGGAGTAACCCCTTATTAGTGAATATGATAATTACGTTTTGATATTACCTTATTTATATATATGTCAATGTTTTTTGGTTTGTCTAAGTTGTTTACTTCATTATAAAAAGTTCCACGTATACACCACTTTAGTATTTTTATTTAGCTTCCGATATAGCGATAGTCCCCTTCACATACACCCCCGCAGGCCCGCCGCGCACCCGCGCGCCCGCACGTCTTCGCGCCGCGGGGCCGCGACCGACCGAGTGAGTTAGTTGTCTTTGCTTTGCAAATAATAGTGCACGTCGTACGCATACCACACGTACCTACTTTACTTACGGAGTGGCTTTGATTGAAACTATACTTATCGTTACCCCACACAAAGTTATTAGGTAAGTTCTATACTGTTGCTTTCACCATTGATTACTTACACGTATAAAGAAATTAGATAGATAATCACTATGAAATTTTCATTGTAAAACGTTCGACCGGCCCGCTGCCCGCTGCCCGCAGCACACTTCCGCATACGTACGTATATAACAATAAGATCATTTCAAACAAAAGACATTATAATTTATGACTACAAATTACAATGCCATTCCAGTAGAGGGAACTTACATAAAACTTGATTTTTCGTGAGTATTTATGACCTACTAATGATTTAAAGTAAAAAATACTTAGATTTTTTAGTTACTTGTGATTTTGAATTTTAAACAACCGCAAAAGTTCATGGCGCAACATTAATTTATTTGGTACAGACTTTAATTCATTTAAAACCCGCGGGGTTAGCTGCCGGACCTAATTATATTAGGTAGGCTAGGTAGGACTGGACCTGCTTTCAAAATAAATAAATTGTACAGGCCACACTGAAATAACTTTTTCGCGTAATGACTTATTTGGAGGGAAACATTTAAAATCACGTTCAAATTTCAAATACGTTCGAATTTCGAGTTCAGGGTGGGGTGGCCTTGGGAGGCCGTCACCTCCTTCTGCGAAGCAGTGATGCTCGCGAAGGAGGAGGCGGAACGCGTGAGGGAGAGGCAGCCTCACGCCCTCAGTCGCCGCAGGAGACGCCCTGGGCGGCGGGAATCGCGGGGCGATTTCCGGCCACCGTAGGCGCGGGCCTGCGGACGGTGAGCAGCGGGTAGCTCGCCGTCCGGTAAGGACCAGGCCCGAGTCGACGGCGCGTTGTGTTCCACGCGCGCCTCAAAGAGATGTCAGCAAGTGACGGGGCCCAATAGGGCCGACGCCGCTGGGGTCGCGGGTTGTCTGAAGGGGTTACCGCGGCCCTGGCATAGGCAACTGAAGGAACACGGGTGGGTTTTAGTCAGTAAAAGTCTGACACGCCCTCCCGCTCCACCCAGAGCGGGAGAAGTTATTTGATGATTTCCCACCCTCAAAAAAAAAAAAAAAAAAAAAAGGGTGGGGTGGCCTGTACATTTAAACTCTAGAAAAATTACAAAATTTTCAACTTTTGTATGGGAGCTACCTTTTTTAGAGTTTTCTCGTAGTAACCGAGTATGCCATATTATAGATAGTATTAATAGTTAATATTATACAAAATTTCAAAAAAATCGTTGTCGCCTTTTCTGAGAAAAAAATATATTTGTGTTTCATTTGTATGACAGGTACCATAAATAATCAAGTAATCTAAAATTTAAAAAAAAACTGTCCTAGCTATTTACAAAATAACCCATAATACAAAATTTCATCCAATACGGTTCAGCGGTTAAGGCTCTAGAAAAAATATTTAAAAAATATTATTAATATTAAAATATAAGAAAATAGTACCTAAATATTTTTATATTGTTTTCTTATATTAAAAATAAATTCATCATCATTTCAGCCGGCAGCCGGAAGACGTCTATTGCTGAACATAGGCCCCATAAAATAAATTATTTTCAGTAATTTTATAAAACACTTAAATTATTGTAATAACCTACACAGCTTACACAAACGCAATAAAGGTCCCTATTATAATTTTTTTTAATTAATAATACTAATTTATTTCAGGTAGGTACGCAAGCACAGTACGTATACAGAAGGTGATATTTGTTATTGATGCTAATAATCAACATTAAAAATGAAACGCCATCATCTCAGTGGCGCACAAAAACGCAAACAGGCAGAACTGAAGAAGAAAAAAACAGATGCACTTCCAAAATTGACATCGTTTTTTTCAAGCAATCATTCAGAATCGGGCAAAGATAATAATGTATGTCAAGAATCTCAATCTGTATCATCTGTTACAACACAAATTGATAAAAACAGTACTATATGCCCCTCAGATGATCATTCTGATGACGATGAAATAACTGGCGAAATTAAAACACCTGTTCCTGTACCCGATAAATCTGAACCTGTTATTGTTGCGATTCCTGAAGTTTCAGAAATTGAACTCGTTAATTCTAATAAAAAGACAGATGCTGGGCTGTGGACGGAATTTTCTGAGGAAGATATTTGCTATTGGATTGATCACGGTCCAGAAAGCTGTCAGCACCATCAGATCAGGGCCCATTTCATGAATCACGCCGTACATATGCTAGTGGTAAAAGTGTCCGTTTTTGCACACCACGACTATTTTTCGGTAAAAAAGCCAACGGTGAAACATATAAACGGGAATGGTTATTGTATTCACAAACAAAAGGATCTTTTTATTGCTTTGTTTGCAAGTTGTTTGGTAACAAATGCATCGCCACAGCGCCGAGCCAATTTGCAATTGACGGATTTAGTGATTGGCGAAACGTAATTGCAATTGACCACCATGAAAACAGTTCAACTCATAAGGACTTTATGCTAACTTATTTGAGTAGAAGACAAGGTCTAGGGATCACCAAAAATCTAGAGGCACAAGTAAAAGAAGAAAGAAAATATTGGCAAAATGTATTGCAACGAGTTATTGAAGTTATACAAACGCTTGCAGAACGTGGTTTGGCCTTTAGGGGGCATGATGAGTCTTTTGGATCTATACACAATGGGAATTTTTTGGGTTTACTTGAACTTGTGACTCAATTTGATCCATTTTTAGCAAGCCATATTGCAAGCATCGACTTATAAAAAAAGATGGACTCCGCGCCACGCATATCGAAAGTGAAGCACCGTACCGATCTATGTGTGCGTGATTTGAGTACCTGCAAAAACGCCGTCGCTCGTGTCACGTAATGGCGGCCGGTCGGCATACTATGATGTAAATGTGTGCGCGAGGCGTGTTTGTACAATCGGTCCGGCATACTTACTGTGCTTCACTTTCGATATGCGTGGCGCGGAGTCCATCTTTTTTTATAAGTCTATGATTGCAAGATATGGAAATAAAGGGAAAGGCAACCCATCATATCTATCGAAAACAGTATGCGACGAGCTTATCGATTTAATGAGTGATAAAGTTCACAAAGTGATTGTCGAAGAAATACAATCAGCTGGATACTTCAGCCTCTCAGTGGACTCTACGCCTGATCTATCACATACGGATCAACTAAGTATTATTTTGAGATACGTATCGCCGTCTGATGGTAAGCCCGTGGAACGATTTCTAACGTTTTTAAATTTTAAAAGTCATACCGGAGAAGAGATGGCAAATTTGGTACTCAGTTATCTAGAGGGTTGCAAAATAGATATTGCAAAGTGTAGAGGACAATCATATGATAATGCTGCTAATATGTCAGGACGATACAAAGGGATGCAGCAAAAGATTTTAGAGCATAATAAATATGCTGCATTTATACGATGCGCTGCACATACTCTAAACTTGATTGGTTGCAGTGCTGTTGATTGTTGTACGATCGCAGTGATTTTTTTTTCAACTGTGCAGTTGTTATACACTTTTTTTTCAGCTTCTACTCATCGGTGGGCAGTTTTAAAGAAATTAATAGGCAACGATAGCGTTCTAAAGTCACTGTCGGACACTCGTTGGGAAGCTCACGCTGTAGCTAGGAGTGCAATATTACAATCCTATTCGAAAATTTTAGATGCTTTAGATGAAATTGCTGAGGACATAAACCAAAAAGGGGAGACTAGGCTAGAAGCACAAAATATTTCAAACAAAATGCAATCAAAGTTATTTTTCACTTTCTAGTGATTTTTGGAAGTCGGTTTTTTTTTGTTAAAAGTTTTTATAATGTTATTTCAAAACTGCCCCAGTGCGATTCAAAACTGACCCATGAGTGGGGCACATTTGAACAAAAACATGTTTTAAAAAAATGGGAAAATAGGTCATTATCGTACATGAAAACAAACAGAAACTTATTTTAAAGTATGGTCTAAGCCCTATAGGAACTGAAAATAATAGACAAATGTTGTAAAACTTCCTTAAAATGAATATAGAACAGACAGCTCAAAAAGTGTTCTAAAATGCCCCCTTCTCCCCTAATGATTAAAGTTTGCTTTTGACTAAACATTCTTAACAAGAATGGCAAGATTATCCAGAAAACGCATTTTTGTGAAAGGCAACAATATTTTAGGCAGACTACAAAAACTTTTCTTTTTTTAACCAAAATAGACAACAATCTTTATACCTTGAAACAACATAATGGACAGACTTCCAAAATCATTTTCCCTCTTCTTAAAGTTGCTTAAAGTTAAGTAATGATTAAAGTTTGCTTTTGACTAAATATTTTTTTTTTTTGTTTCAACGTCTCAACTTAGCGACATTTACACATCCCCTTTGTGTGACATACGAAAATACTCTCAACTCACTGATCAAGCAAATATTTTAAATCATTTTTCAAGGAAAAATTTCAACAACAAAGAAAACTATCCCAGAGAACACATTTTTGAGAAAGGAGATAAAATTACAGACAGACAATTTGCTAACTTTTCTCAAACCATACAGAAATCCCATAAAAAAAAGAATGTTTAGTATTTTTTCCAAATTTTTCCAATTTTTCTTTCCTTAAAAATCTTATTCGGACTGTAACAAGCAATAAAAAAACAAAACATAACCAAATCGGTCCAGCCGTTTTCAAGTGATGCGCTTACCAACGAACAGCATTTCATTTTTATATACTTAAGTAGATTATTTTTTTCAAAGACATGACAACAATACTATTCAAAGAACGCATTTTTGTGAAATGCAACAATATTTTAGGCAGACTACAAAAACTTCATTTTTTATTAAACCAAAATAGACTGAACAACTTCAAACAACATACGGACAGACTTCTAAAATCATTTTCCCTCTTCTTAAAGTTGCTTTAAGTTAAGTAATTATTGAAGTTTGCTTTTGACCAAACATTTACAAATCCCCTTTGTGTGACATACGAAAATACTCTCCAACTCACTGATCAAACAAATTTTTTAAATCCATTTTTCACGGAAAAATTTCAACAACAAAGAAAACTATCCCACAGAACACATTTTTGTGAAAGGAGATAAAATTACGGACAGACATTTTGCTAACTTTTCGCAAACCATACTATTTATCATCAGAAGATTTGAGCATAATTTATTCAAGCCACAAAATAAAACAAGTCGTTAAGAATTCATCACGAATCTATCCAACTAAGAATGGTACCAACAAAGACAATCTTCATTCCAGATTCCAGACCGCAAAGAGCCAATATGATCATCATAGTACTCTGCATGTGTTTGGTACATATGCACCGTTACAAGTTCAAAAATAGAATGATGTTGATAAGACACACTCAATTCATAACAACTGTACTGTGAATGCTTCAAAATATTTCAAATTCTTTGGTTTGGTTAAGCAATCTGCGTTTACAGTGAATATCGTCTTCCTGTTCCTTCACTTTCAACATTGACCTGAAACAAATAGAAAAGTAATGTTAATGTCTACGTAGGTTATCATCATGATATTGGAAGAATATGAAAGAGAGAAAGAAAATTTGTTTACTGGCATAAATAAAACAAAAAAATATTCCCGGCATATACTGGACATGAATACCTACTATTCTTGTCCGGTTTCTAAGGTTTATAAATGGAGTTTATCCATTTCATTGTGATTATTGGTACGATATTGTGTTTCTGAAGATGTTGTTAAGGAAGAATTTACCTTAAAATTCGAGTGAATTACTATCCGAGGGTTTATCTGAGGACCTCAAAAACCGAGCATAGAGTAGGAATTTGCTTAAATAGATAATTTTGTCGAGCCAATAGAACTTTGAACTGAGTGTTTAAACTCAGTTTAATAATTCTTCAGAAACCGGGGTCAGCAGACTTTATGTTGGATGACTGGCTTTTGCCCGCTGGCTTCGCCCGCATGGAATTTGGAAATAATCCTAGGTGAACATACTACCGGGATAAAAAGTATTCTATGTCCTAATCCAGGTCATCCAGGTCATGGGTCTCTCTCTACCCATGAGACAAATTTCATCCAAATCTGTTTAACCGTTTTAGCGTGAAAGCGTTACAAACAAACACACTGTAGCATTTATAATATTAGTTAGTATGCCTTAGTTAGCAGCGAGGTACATTTTTATTTTATTTTATTTTCTTCGGGAAACTTTCAGCAAAAAATGTCTTGGTAAATGTGGGAATGTCCTTAAACAATTATGAAACTGAAGGCCATAGGTAATACGGGCTGGTATCCGCAACTCCACGACAATGCGCGTATTTTGCGTATCAACTGAAGACCATATACAAGTTTTCACTAATAAACACAGAAAATTAAAATTGGTACAAAAAAGTTGGTACAACTGCTACGTATAACATAAATTAGGAAACCATTGACCTGATGGTCAAATATAAAAAGAGACCTCGGGAAAGCCCAACTGACAACCCAAGACAGAAGCACTTGGCACAGGAAAGTGAGGGAAATAAAGGGACCAGGGATGGAAGAAGAAGAACATAAATTAGGAAACAAATAGTAAATACACAATCAACCAACACAAACTAAAAATAATTCAGATGCAAACAATTACTCAGTCGTAAAGAAGCTTTTCACCAACAAATGCCTGAGCCGAGAAACACTGGTATTGTATTATATCCAAATCATGTTTACCAGATAGTTTAGCTCGCACGGATTAGAAAAGAGTTCTGCCTGTACACAGACTTGGAATGTAAGGGATATTCAATTGGAAATGTTAACCCGTTGCACGCCAATTAGCAGACACATAGATTTTTTATTGTTATCTGCTGCACACCTGGGTGTCAATCAATGTTTAAAGAGTTAATGAATAAGTAACAAGGGTAAGTACCTGAATCTTTGTGTGTCTGCCACCATGCTGGGTTATAAAGTACAGTGGTTCCTTGTTTCTTTCTTAATGCAACCACCCAGTCATGTATCTGAAATTTAAACAATACATAAGTACATACATTGATACAGAACATAGGGTAGGTTTATACAAGACTGCAATATTTTAGATAGACCTCAAATATCTAATTGTGTGTTTCCAAACAGACTTAAGTCTTTCTTTCTTGAAATTTTTTTATCTGAAAAGATCTCTCATCAAATTACACTCCCGGGAATTCTAAGTGCAAGGTGCAAGTCTTTTAACTTTCTAAATTGTTGTGAATTCAAATTCGGAACACTGACAACACCAAAATAATGGCCAGCATGTTGGCATCAAAACTTTTTCTTTTGACTCATCATTATTATGTTTTAGGTTAGGCCTTTATACCTAACATGGAATAGCATAGTGGCTTGATTTAGTAGTCCGGGAGCGTATTACCAGATACCATTTTGCTTGGTTTCATTTAGTCTGGAGGGTCAGTGGTCGTGTTAGGGGAGAAAGAAAAGACCTTGTTTGCTGTTAAGCAAAGAAAGAACACAAACCCAAAAAAGAACAAGTTGGATTGAAAATATGCATCAAATCACTGCAAAACACATACCTGAATCTTTGTACTGCCAGTCTGCCACCATTGTTCTCTTCTTGCAGCCGCCCAAGGAGTTATGTACTTATCTGTGATTAGATTAAAAACCATAAGTACCTAGCTGTAGAAAAAGACAAGACAATTGGAAAAGGAAATCAGACACCTAATTTATTTTACAGGCTAAGTAGAACCTGCCACAATTAAAAGTAAGTAATGAAGTTCAAAGCAAATTACACTGAAAACTGCAGTCTTACCTACTGAAGTCGCCTTCAAAAAAAAACTTATTCTTCGACTTAGTTATTCTTTTACATTTGAGTACCTATATAAAAAAGTACTCTGTGCATTTGAGGCTTTTATTTTAAAGTGGAAAGGTTTAGGAGTCCGGAAGTTTAAAACTATGCACATAAATACTACAAAAATAAAAACGTCTAAAAACTTACCAGCAAGTAACGACGAAAACAATACAAATTACAATCTGATCTGACAAACTTGACAAAGTGACGATTTTTTTTTTTTTCTTTTGGCTTCGCACGGACCACAGATTAAGTAGTATTGCACGGACGCACGGTTTGTGCATTTAGCCAATGTCACGCAAAGAGTATGTATAATACAACGTCAACGGGAGATGTCACGTTTAGTTTCGTACTATATAAAAAAGTACTCTGTGGTTTCGTAGGAACAAAGGTAGGGAAACGAAGATATTATTTTGAATAATTAAATAAAACGGGATTTAGGATAGGACGGTATAAAGGATCAGTGACAATGACAATTGATTTCACAGCATTGATATATATACACTAGATTAGCAATTGCCCCACCAAGGCGTTGCCACTGGACATACGGCCACGGCCGTATGCGTAGCTAACGTCAGTTCAGTGCTCTGTATGACGGCAGCCGAAGTGAACCGAGTGACACGCGACAAAAAATATCGCCAAAACGGGTAAATGCGTAATGAAAGAATGCGATTCAAGATCACAAAAACTACCGGAATTACTTTCCACACGTAAGTTTATTGTTTCTGTGTTTATATCATCGTAAAAACGCAGTTAAATAAATAAAATGTACATTTTTTTTTAATCATGATCAGTGTTACAACTAAAAACTATGTTTTAGTTTCCCACATTTGTGGGAGTTTTTAATTTATGGAATAAGCGATTTTAAATATTTTTTAATAATAATGAACAATGTTCCAGAGTACCTAAAGATGCAATCAATTTTCTCAATCAATAATCCGATTGCTGAGAAAAGAGACTGACTGGCTACCTACTAAATCTACTGTCATTTGTTTGAAGCACTTCCGTGATCAAGATAAAAATAGGCCCAAAAAGCGAATGTGGCCGTGTTTATTTGTCCAATCAAGCAATTGTAATGCTTATTGTAAGTAATGATTTTATGCGGCAATTAATATTATCAAATTATAGGTAATGCCAACAAAAAATGCCTTCTCATTGAACTCCCACCGCAACAAATTAGTTTATATCGACTCAAACTACATTGTGTACTGAATGTTTTTTTCAACTTAGTTTTTAGATTGTAAAGAGCTGTTGGCGCTACTATAAATTGTATATTTTTGAGGACAACCGTTATTCTAAAGAGCAGGTGGAGCTTTCAGAAGAAGAAAATATGGATGTGGATGCTGTGGAAACCGACGAAGAGATAGTCGAAATAACTGAAACCCGAAAGCCCAAAATTAGGAAAATAATTCACCGTTTGAAAAATTTATCGGCTAGAAGACTAAGAAAAGGAAAAAAATATATCACAAAAAATAAAAGACTAGAAATAAAAAAATAAACGATGATGATAGAGGAACTGAAAAAAAACGTATGTTGAGCGAAGAAGACGAAATGCAGCTAAATCTAAATGATGAAACAGTGCAATTCATGGAAGAATTAAAAAAACCTTCAAAAAGAAAAGGACTAATAGAAAACTGACTCTTTGGGGAAACCGAAGGTTTTGTCTTTGCGATTATGGACGAAGTTATGATGACGAACAACTACCGGAAATATATTGTGACACGGTTGACTTCTGTCGGGCATTCCACCGTCCGGGGGAATCAATCCGTCACCTTATTTCTGACTGGTCTCGTCTGGCTAACGGAGACTACTTGGATAGGCACAAACTTGTAGCCAGGATTATCCACCAGCAACTTGCTCTGAAATACAGTCTTGTGGAATTGGAAGTACCGTACGTGCCCGACCCAGTTCTCGAAAATGGCAATATTACTTTGTATTGGGATCGATCTATCATCACTGACAGGACTATTGTTGCCAATAAGACAGACATAGTGGTGATAGATCGATTAGAGTGTCGCACAATGATTATTGATATAGCGGTCCCGCATGACGAGAACCTCGTGAAAGCTGAAAAAGATAAGCAGATTAAGTATCTTGACCTGGCTCGCGAGGTTGTCGACATGTGGGATGTGATACAGCAATCGTTGTGCCAATAGTCGTGACGGCCAATGGCATAATAGCCTAGAGCCTCGATCCACACCTGAAGAGGCTCTCGTTAGGCAGCTGGATTAAGGAAGATTGCTCCAGAAAGTGATACTTCTGGACACCGCGCGTATCGTTAGGAGGTTCCTCTCTCAGCAGCCCTGACCACCGGTACCTTGGACCCTGTTCCCGATACCGGTCGGCTACTATTTTTAATATTTTTTAATGTTTTTATATTTTAATATTTAAAAATGTAAATTATATGTATGAAAATTAACTAAAGGAAATAAAAAATGTTCAAAAACAAAATGCCTTGATTATTTTTATTACATATAACCTTCTAATACACATCTAATAAGAAATACATAATTCACATACTTAAAAAATAATTTAACGTTTACCGTTTAAACGTTACGTTTTTTTTAACGTTTAAAAAGTTGGGTAAAATTTCGCATGGGTAGGCAACCCCATCCCGCCATTGCATGTTTATATTGCGGTCTTTGTCTAATCTAAGCGACAGTATTGTTCTTGCGACATGTGTAAGTGAGACAGAAATATGTTTACTTTTAAATGTTTCGTGGTTTCAAAGCTACGTCGTCGCATTTAAATAGTGGTTATACTTTTTTTCCACATTTTAACCCCTCAAGTGTCTGAGTTTGGCTGATTTTAGACCCAAAACCCCAGCGAGTGGGGAGGGTTGGGTGTTAGTTGTGAACCCCATAGGTTCACAACTACTGATAATGATATGTTTTCCATCGGATGATGTTTTTTCACGTTTATATATACGTGATCTAAGCTTATATACCTATTATGTAAAGTTTTGTCCTTTTGCACACTTGGGGTGCATTTGAAACGCGGGGGGGGAGGGGAGGTTAGCTGCGAACTCCATAAGTTCACAACTAATGATTTGATTGGTTTTCCATCGGATAATGTTTTTTTACATTTATATATATGTGATATAAGCTTATGTACCGAACAAAAAAAGGGTTTTTCTTATGCACACATGGGGTGCATTCGACACTTGAGGGGTTAATGAGGTTTGCTTCTCTAGTTATATAACTCAATGTTTCACAGATTAAGTAGTATTATTGATTTGAATATTTTGAATTGATTGACAATTTGACATTCTAATTATAATTTGTTCTAAATTTCTAACCACAGAGTATAGTCCAAAGAGTATAATAACTAATCATGGAAGTACTATTACATGATTAGTTATTATACTCTTTGGACTATACTTGTAACTAATAAAGGAAGTATAGTCTCAATAGTACTATAATGTCGGGGCCACACCAACGTCAACGTCGATGCTCATCATCACCATAAACATCGCGGTACCTAATTATTCCGATGATCATCGCGATAAATTGAGTGGGCACACATGATAGCCGCCACCCGTCTATCATGCCACGGCAACACTATACGGACAGCACCCAATGTCACCCATCCAAAACTAACCGTTTAGCTGGCAGTGGGGGGAACACTTGAGCTTGACTCTAACAAAAAGTAGTCAGAAACGGATCCCTAAATCGAAAAATTGTTTTCACAAACCCGCAATATTTTTGAAAGACCCTTAAAACAACACCGCAAAAAAAAAAACATCCCCACGTTACGTGTACAGAAGGTACATACATACCCTAAAATTATTTTTTTCATGATTTATTTTATTTTACCACTTTGTCGGCGTGATGAAAATGTATATCCATGCCAAATTATAGATTTCTAGTACTAAGAGCCTCTGAGCTGAGCTGCGGACGGACGGACATAGCGAAACTATAAGGGTTCCTTGTAGACTACGGAACCCTAAAAAATACCCTGTATAAAACAGAGCGATAATGTTGCTCACAAGGATCAATACTTCAAAGGAATACTTTGTGTAAAATCAAAGGAAGTGTAAGTTTTTTGCCATTTTTAGGGTTCCGTACCCGAAGGTTACCAAACGGAACCCTATTACTAAGCTTCTACTGTCCATACGTCCATCCATCCGCCTGTCTGTCACAGGGCTGTATCTCATGAACCGTAATAGGTACAGTTGACAGATTCTGTATTTCTATTACGGCGCTATCAACAAATAATAGATGATTAAACGAACTTTGAAAGTGAAGTTCGATCACTATTATATGAGTCGCTTCATCCGAAGATATAATAACCAGGTAGATATTTAGAGATAGAAACTTTGTGTCTTTAACTCTTTAGTGAACCGGTTTATGAGGAAAGGTGGTTTCTTAAGGTGAAACACATGTATAAAATTGGATCATAATAGCATTTAATGTTAAATTTACAAAAGGTATAAAGAAAAACAACAAAAAAGAAGTTTTACTTCATAAATTACTTAAGCTTTTTAAATAATCAAATACGTAACATAACGAACATAGTATTTATTAATTTCGAAAGGCAATCGCCCTAGCAAAACCGCTTTCGTATATAATTGGCTTGTTATAAAAAGGGGCAAAGGTTGTGGACTTGCTGGTCCAGCCAGCGGTTTTTCTAATCATATCTACACTTAAACCAGCGGCTCATGCAGCTGATGTAGCGGTATGTCGTGTACTTTGCGCGCCATAAGACTTACGTCTACTCCGCTGTCTGACAGCATGCTTGATCCAGCGGCTGATGGTCTGTGCTGTAGCTGCCCTGTGTGGACACTTATGGGTCAGCAGTAGACTTCCCGCGTTCGTAGTCCTTAAATTTTTTGTAACCAAAATATAGGACTGAGCACTGAAGCGGGGCATATTTTCAGATTTTCATTAAAAAATGGTAAATACAGCGCTGCCTGGTCGCGACCAGGGGTGGAGGTTTTTATAATGTCCGTTATGGCTATCTTAACACCGCTTTGAGTAATTGACACGTTTTCCAATTTTAATAATGATAGTGTTTGCACCCTATGTGCTGTACGGAGTGCCAATAGAATAACTAATTTTTTAGTGATTTTTTCTAAGCTTAATTCTGAATTTGGATACCAGTTTGAAATATAGTTGAAAACGATTTGTGGATACCAAGTAGATTTGTATATTTAGGTCGATTTGGCTTGAGTTTGTAAGCTAAAGTAATCTCCTTATACTGTCGACAGAACCGATCCAAACATCCATTACTGAATTGCTCTGTCAAGAAAGGTAATATAAAAGATATGCAATCATTATAAATGTTAGAATTGTGTAGAGCACAATAGTCCCACCATAGTTTCAAAGAGAGAGAGAGAGAGAGAGATGCCAACATTAGGTCGAGCGTCTCAACTAGTGTAGGGGATGCTGATGTCTGAACTGGGATTGAGATATAAAGTATATGCGAATCAAGTAAGGTCTGGAGAAGAGGGAACCATGGCTGCCAACTTATGGTAAAAGCATCAAGGGTATATGCGTCTGGCTCTCTTCAATGAGGGAATTGTATTCCGCCAAGACGATTTATGTAGCATATTGCTGTGATGTTATCTACACGCAATAGTATTGAGAAGTGTTCGTCATCCTCCATAACGAAACTTTTTAATCGTAGAAAGGCAGCAAGGTGTTCTAAATAATTAATGTGGTGTTCCGATTCTGCAGCCTTTCATTTTCCGTTTACTTTTTTACCATCACAGACCGCGCCCCATGCGGTTCTTGAAGCATCTGTGAAGATTTCTTTACTGTAGCTTATAACTCTCATTGAATTATTTATTGTAAATATATTACTGCGCCATCAAAGTAAATCTTGCAAAATTACGTTAGAATGACTGATTTTTGCGTCGTAATTATTGTTAAATTTTTGTAATGCTAAGAATTTCTGGCGGTCCAAAATTTTTGTGTATAAGTATCCATATTTAACTGCCGGGCAAGCTGCGATCAGAACAGCAATTAATTGAGCAAATTCTCTAATTCACTTTGGGAGGCGGGTGAACTTGTCAACCATCTGTGCAATATTATTGCGTTTATCTACCGGCAATGAATAGATCTATAGATAGATAGATTCTCAACTCGGATATTATTCATTGGTTTTATTCTCAACACGAATATTAGTCTTTTAAGACGCCACATTTTATATCCGAATCCGACGACATGGTTTTGACGTTGGTGAAGGTCGGGCAAAGCTAATGAGGAAAGTCAGGCAAATCTAACAATGTTGTCGCCGCCACGTCATCCGCGGCACCAGAACGCACGAGCTGGCCAGCCTCGCCCGTCCCGGCCCAGCCAGACAACGTAGCGACGAGATTTTATATGTGTTTTGTGGTTGTTTCATGATATCTGTACCTGGGTTTTATTCCGAGAAGAATCTTCAATATTTTGGGAGATTTGCTTCGCATAAATTGGTTTTTAGTTCTTACTGGCTCGCCCCATGGTTCAGCTCGCCATCTGTAGTTTAAATTAAATTGATTCCCACCGTTCTATACATGATATACATACATTAACGTTTCTGGTGTCTTAGGTTTGAAGTCATAGCACAGAAGTGTAACACACAATCTGCCTATGACTAATTCGGTTACATGCTCTACGACGCATCGTAGTTGTCGGGTATTAAAGAAGCAACCGCACGTCTGCCAATTAACTTCTTGCTTTAGCTATGTTCAACACAGAACTTTACGTCTTCACGTCTTTTATTAGGTATACCTGAGTTGTATGTACATAATACCCTCTCTTAGTACATACAACAATTGTCTTGGGGAGACTTCGTATTACAGCACCGACTCTCTCCCCACTTCAAAACGGACTAATCATGGCCTTCCGCCTGTCCAACTCTCACGAGGTTTTCGCATTGCCGTATCGAAATACCTCTTAATGTAACCGACTTCTAAGAGCATCAGAAACATCTTATTATTGCGTACTAATTTGCTCCTCTATAGGAAATCTAGAATCTAAGCATTTAGGCTGGGAACCACTACACTATTCTCTAGTGCTACCACTTAGCTTATATTTCTCTCTGATGAGCTGCCACTCCATCAAACACAAATCACTTTTACTTTGCACTAGATAATGAATTAAATTATGTTACAATTTGGTGTATTCAAATGTACTGGCAGACGCGCCATTGCGCTTTGTCTATGGTGATCTCTCTATGAGTTCGGTGTTCGGTGTTACCAGCCAGCATCACCTTATGCTATTAAGACTCGTTTGTTACACGTTTCGCCCTACTAATATTAATTTGACTCGTTTACCTTTTTACTTCGCGACCTACACGTCGCGACACTCCCGCCCGAATAGACTTAAAGCAGGGTTAGTAAGTTACGCGTCCACTCTGCAATTTTTTCCAGAGCTCTGGTGGCCGCGCCTCTTCTTTGTTTAACCTCGTTGTTTACCTGAACTGACTCCTCAGGTTCATTCTCTTTCTGACTCAATATTTTTTCTCTGTCCGTGCTCTCTGATACATTATCAAAGTCTTCCAACATACAGTTTTCCGCTGGTATTATTATCGACTCTCTATTTTCTTTCTCCTTTTCTAAACTATCTGATATGTCTTTTGTATTTATGACATCCACTTCCATTGGTATAAATTTGTGTACAGTTATATTTTGTGGTACCTCACTTTGTCTTTCTAATGCGTTCTCGTCGTATTCTATTTCTTCATTGTCCTCCATTTCCAATGGATATAAATGAGTTAAAGATCTTACAAACTCCTTACTTCCAACTTCGACCTTCGCAACTCTGCTAAGTCCGTCAGAACTTTTGACCAATGAAGTAATTTTTCCAACTTTCCATTCTTCTCGATTTTTACTATCTCCCTTTATCTGCACGATTTGTCATACCTTTGGGATTAATTTTGCCGTGATTCTAGGTTCTTTGACAGAATGTCTATATCGTTCACGCAGACTTAGTAAATATCGATCTGTGAACATATCCTTAAATTCATTAAGTATAACTAAACCTCTTTTCCAAGCCTTGATAAGGTCGGATTTCGTCGTAGTGCCTTGTACTAAAAAGTCTTCGGTTGAACCTTCCATCGTTATGCATTTTCCCATAGTTAAGAAATCAGAAGGTTTTAAAATATGTACCAATTCAGAATCAACACAAGTTAATGGTCTTGTATTGACAGTTGCTTCAATTTCTTTTACTAATGTAACCAATTGACTATCCGTCAGCATGTGCTTCTCTAATGTTCTTCTCATACAATTCTTCACTATTCCAATTAATCGTTCATAAAACCCCCCGAACCAGGGAGCTAGTTGGGGTATGAACCTCCAACGAATTTCGTGTTTAATACAATAAGAATTTGATAGTATTTCTGACATAAGCTTAAAATTTGTAGCATTATCTGATGTGATTATTTGTGGCACACCTCTTGTCGATATCATTCGCCTCAAAGCATGAAGTCCTTCTTCTGCTGTGAGATCTTGAACAACCTCTAAATGCACCGCCCTGACTGCTAGGCAAGTGAAAAGTGCTATCCAACGTTTACTTGTTTCATTTTTATGTTTAACTAATACAGGGCCCATGTAATCCAGGCCTGTAAATGTGAATGGTGACGTGTAATTCACTCTTTCAGTGGGTAACGCAGGGGTTGGTGGTAGCTTGAACGGTCCCCCTTGTGTTTCTTACATCTACGACATTTCCTTATAACTTTCTGGACTTGGCGTTTTCCATGTGGAATCCAAATGGTTTGACGAATTATAGCGAGTGTATGGTTAACACCTACATGATGATTGTCGATGTGAGTCTGAGTGATAATCTTGTTAGTGTAATCACAATCCTTTGGAATAAGTATTGGATAACGTTGGTCATACGACCAATCAGTGTTCTTTAAACGTCCTTTGCAACGTAAAACTCCTTAGACGTCCAGAAATAGTACAAGATTATTTTTTATGCTTGTTTCTTTCCCTTCTAATTCTCTTGGAAAGTGTTCGGCTTGTAGCTTCTTAAGCTACTTAATTTTGTCATCCTTTTCTTCACTTAGGTCCACATTAATTTTAGTTTGGTTACTTGTACTATCTATATCTTGGTTTTCCACATCAAGTGTATTTTCTGTATCTATTGTATATTCTTGTGACTCTTTCGGGAGACCCTCCCCCGCACAAAGAGAAGAAATTTCTGTGATTCCTGACGGGCAGGAATCTGGATGTTGTAATATAAATTGGGGACCAGTCAGCCATCTTACTCTATCTTCTTTAGAGCTGAATGGTCTTGTGGCAACGCCCGCTGGATTTAGATCTGATGGAACATGTTGTATTATTAGGTTTTTATTATTTTTAATTTCTTCAACTCTCCTGGCCACGAACGGTGTGAGAGAGAGACGGAGCTATATACGACCTATAGCACCATCGTTTTTCTCAACGGATCCATGATATTTTTTCACATCATAGTACGGCCCCCCAGGCCAGGATACGGAGTACCTGTTATCTATACATTCACTAGTTTCATTGAACTTTTTTACAGCCTCATCTTCTCTATCTTCGCTTGGAGAATCGGTTATGTAGGTATACAATGTATATACATTAAAAAGTTAACTGGTATGGGTTCTATGTAGATAACAGTTACAGGTGCACACGACATTCACATAAAACAAAACAACCTTCGTAAGTTATATAAAATTAAAAAGAATAATTATTGAATTTTAATTTTAATGAATTATTAATTAATTATTATCCTTGTTTTCAGTTGAGAATTTGTTAGGGCATAAAGCACGATTATGATCTATTTTCTGGCAATGAAAGCATTCCCTTTTATTTCTACATTCTGCATAAGAATGTCCTATTCCAAGGCAACCGTAGCATCTGTTCTTTAATTGGGATTTTCTTTCTTTTATTTCCTTGAATTTAGTACATTCATCGCTATAGTGCGACTCTTTACAGAAAATACATTGAAATTTAGATTTCTTTCTAGGTTGCCCTTCTTTTTCTTGGTTTTTTCCAGGATAACTTGTATATTTTTGCTTGAACCCATGGTTCTTCTGGGAAGTATATCGCTTATTCTGTGTCGTGTGGTATCGAGTTTTTTCCTTGTTGATTTCGTAGTCAGTTTTCTCTTGTCTCCTTTGGTACCATTTTCTCTTTAGATTTGTGTGATCACTATTGCCAGTGGAGTGAAGTGTCTTTACTGTGTAATATTCTTTCTCATTTAGATTTTTCTCCTGCGTTAGTCTATTTGCATCTTCACGTGCTGAAATGATAATTTCCAAATATTTTCTTATCTCCTCGATCGATTCTTGTTTTATTTTCAATTTCATTTCATATATTATATCTTCTGGAAATTTCTCCATTACCATAAACCTCAAGTGGTTATGGTTGATATTTTCACCCATCGAATCCAAAACTCTTAAATGCTTTTCAATTTCAGTTAAAACTCTTCGACAATCTGAAATGGTTTTATTTGCGGGATTTATTTTGTAGTGTGAGGAATAGTGTGCATCAACCACTTGAGTTTGTTTCCCGTATCTATCTTTCAAAGATTGGATGGCAATTGAATAATTTTTATTTGTAATCTCTAACCCGTCTATCACTCCCTTGGCTTCCCCTTTTAAAGAATTCTTTAGATATAATAACTTGTCAACGTCTGGCAAATTCCGATGGAAAGAAATGTGAATATTGGAACTAAATTGGTCCCAAAATTGGTACCATTCAAGAACACTACCTTCAAACTGTGGTAACTCTAATTTTGGTAGTTTTCCTGATAAGAAACGTTCTTCGTTCTTATTACAGTTTGTCGTTGAATTTTCACATTCTTCAATTTTCACTTTAAGTTCGCAGCAGTTTTCTTCAGCTTCTAGCTGTATTGCAGAGATGTTAGAAACCTCGTCTACTTGCGGTTCGTTAACGAGTCGAAAATAATTGTTAAGTTCCCTCTCCAATCGTTGGAGATAGGTATGAAGTTTAGAGGATACTACTCTTCCTTCATGCAAGTTTAAGTCATTTATTTCATTTGTGAGTTTGTTAGTTGTATTTCGAGCACATTCGGACAGAGTTTTTATTTTATCACGCAAATCGCGAAGAATGAGGAGCATGGCTTCCTCCATATTGATGGCTTCAGATATTGTTTTCAGTTGTAACCTGACTTAATCAGCTGCCTCCAATGACTAACAATATTGATCCTGTTGAAAGGATAAGTGTACAGGTTTTTATCACGTAGGGTGACCATCTTCACATACCGAGCCTCGGAAAGCACGTCAGAAGCCCGAAAGTCTGGTCTTACCAAAGGGTATTGCATTACCTAATTACGGGGTTGTGGAGGTCAGATAGACAGTCCCTCCATTTAGAATATTGGTATTCAACTGCATCCGGTCAGACAGGAACCCGACCACAACATAGTTGGGAAAAGGCTAGGCAGATTGATTTGTTTTTCGTAGGACGCTATACCTACCGATATTCATTTGTTATTAATGGTTGACCATATAATAATGGACGAACTGTTTTGATAGTTTTCTGATAATATCACGCTATATCGCCGAGAGGAAGGAAGATTTACATGTTATCACTAGGTATATTGGGGAATAAATACAATTTCACATAGAGCTTAAGAGCTGTGAATATAAATTAGAAAAATTTTTAGTCAACACATCAACACACATATAAATTAATAGTACTGACCTTTTTGTTCATTTAGGCACACTTATTTTACTATCGACGTGGCCTTAATCAAGGCCGTAGTTATTTTGTTCTCACAAACACAAATACTATTAAACTTTTTCAAAACAATAAAATTGAAATTGAATTTCGCAACAAAAGTCAGAGACCAATCATAGAGCACAAAACTGCAAACAGGTTTGCCAATGTCATAATTATTTTTGTTTCCGGTTCTGTACTGCAGGTATAAATCTCAACTGCCAGCACTCATTTTATAATAAACCTCTTTTATTAATGTTTGCAAATTAATGTATACAAATGATCGAATCCCTGAGATAAGTCATAAAATGAATAAAAAACATCATCATTTAATTTATTTCACAAAAAAATGACAATAAACATCATTAACTAAATTACCAGTAACGTTTGCGTTCCATCCTAGATGGCGTTATTTGTTTATACTTATTTATTTACTTATGATAGTTAATCTGAAGATAATTACATTGAGAAATATTTAATTTTATTAGAGTAAATATCAGCGAAACGTGTATCAAAACCTTTTCAACTTCAACTTTTTAGCATAGCTTCTTCAACCTTTGATACGATAGTTTCACAGATGGCAGCACCAGTAAGAACTGAATTTTATTTTAATCAGTCTATTCTTGTATAAATAATATTGTTATTGATTTTTCTTCTCGGATCCCAGCATCTCCACCATGTCGCCGCCACGTCATCCGCGGCACCAGAACGCACGAGCTGGCCAGCCTCGTCGTCCCGGCCCAGACAGACAACGTAGCGACGAGATTTTATATGTGTTTTGTGGTTGTTTCATGATATCTGTACCTGGGTTTTATTCCGAGAAGAATCTTCAATATTTTGGGAGATTTGCTTCGCATAAATTGGTTTTTAGTTCTTACTGGCTCGCCCCATGGTTCAGCTCGCCATCTGTAGTTTAAATTAAATTGATTCCCACCGTTCTATACATGATATACATACATTAACGTTTCTGGTGTCTTAGGTTTGAAGTCATAGCACAGAAGTGTAACACACAATCTGCCTATGACTAATTCGGTTACATGCTCTACGACGCATCGTAGTTGTCGGGTATTAAAGAAGCAACCGCACGTCTGCCAATTAACTTCTTGCTTTAGCTATGTTCAACACAGAACTTTACGTCTTCACGTCTTTTATTAGGTATACCTGAGTTGTATGTACATAATACCCTCTCTTAGTACATACAACAATTGTCTTGGGGAGACTTCGTATTACAGCACCGACTCTCTCCCCACTTCAAAACGGACTAATCATGGCCTTCCGCCTGTCCAACTCTCACGAGGTTTTCGCATTGCCGTATCGAAATACCTCTTAATGTAACCGACTTCTAAGAGCATCAGAAACATCTTATTATTGCGTACTAATTTGCTCCTCTATAGGAAATCTAGAATCTAAGCATTTAGGCTGGGAACCACTACACTATTCTCTAGTGCTACCACTTAGCTTATATTTCTCTCTGATGAGCTGCCACTCCATCAAACACAAATCACTTTTACTTTGCACTAGATAATGAATTAAATTATGTTACAATTTGGTGTATTCAAATGTACTGGCAGACGCGCCATTGCGCTTTGTCTATGGTGATCTCTCTATGAGTTCGGTGTTCGGTGTTACCAGCCAGC
The DNA here is from genome assembly GCA_905163495.3 of Cosmia trapezina. Taxonomy (NCBI): domain Eukaryota; kingdom Metazoa; phylum Arthropoda; class Insecta; order Lepidoptera; family Noctuidae; genus Cosmia; species Cosmia trapezina. The sequence continues at coordinate 10,686,736 of LR991047.1, forward strand.
ATCACCTTATGCTATTAAGACTCGTTTGTTACACGTTTCGCCCTACTAATATTAATTTGACTCGTTTACCTTTTTACTTCGCGACCTACACGTCGCGACAAATGTAGATGGCGTGATCATACCTAGGAGCATAGAATTACTAAGCCTAGGAGGGGGATGCGCTGGATTCTACAAGCATTCTCCGACAGTCGTTTCTCCTTTGGATTGTTCACCGACAGGACGTTTCGTTTCGGATTCGCGTTATGTTTAATTTTGATAAGTATGTAGGTATTCGGCAAATGAAAGACGTGGGTCGATAGCAAGCGTATAATGCGAAATGACTGGATACAAGTGTGACACCTTATATGTACCTACCTACTACTGGATGATAATTTATAAATGCGGGTAACCAAATATATTACCTACAAATTTCACATCCCTTCCTTTTCATTCCGGAAACTTTTTGACCTCCCCTCGTAGGTAGCCTGAGAGTGAGCCCTGGAGGACACAGGGTAGGTACTTTTCATCCGATCGCAGACGAAGTAGCGGGCAACAGCTAGTAATATATAATAAATTTGATGCGTTTCTTTGTTTTCTTTGAACGCGGTAATCTCTGGAACCGTCAGTCGGGTTTGAAAAATTATTTTTGCATTTGATAGCCCAATTCTTGACGTAGGTTATACGCTATTAACATCACGCTATAACTGCCGGCACGAATCTTTAGCGCTCGGTGGAGTAGTGGGGGTTGTTTGAGAATACGTATTGCCTAAGGAGTAAGGTCCAAAATCGCTTAAAGTAATTCAAGGTCAGCGCTAAAGTTTCGTGCCGCCTATTATACGACCCTTAGAAGCCGATTAAAAAGAAATAATTCAGAACGGGTCACAGGTGTAGAATATTTCACGCAGTCGAAATCGCGGGCAGAAGATAGTGTTAAAATAAAACAATTATTATTATGGAATATTTACTTCTGTAGGAATTTCTTTAAAATAAGTTCTTATTACATTTTAGGTAAGTACAGAGAACAGCACATCAGGTTGTACCAAACTGTCAAATTTCTGCAAATGATTTTAAACCTTAAAATGTTAATGGTTAAGTTCAAAATTGAATGAGAAAATTTTGACAGTTTGTGGTAACTTGACCCGCTGCTGAGTGTACACACGGCTACACATCAAGCTATACATTTCCAGTTTACTGACCTCTCATTATAAGGAAATCCTACACAATGCGAGATCAGCTTATACTGGAAATATATAGTTTGATCTGTAGCCGTGCGTACATAAATGTCACATCACATACATTGATATATTATTATGATATTTTGGACACCACTGTATTTATTTATTTTCTAGTTTTCAAAAGACTATTCTGTTAGGGTCAGTTTCAAGCAAACGAAAAAATCTTCGCGATGCTCAAGCACATTTTGAATTTTACTGAATAAGTAACTCTATCAATATTGACTTTAAGTATAAAATTCGACGCAGACATCACGCTTTATCAACACCCAATTTTTAATATATTTTGCGATAATTTTCGTTCGAGAAACTGTTCCTTGAAGACCCTTAGAACAGCGTAGCTCGAAAAAGTGAGCAGTCATGCTCGTCATGCTACACTGCAAAACTCCACTCCTCTCAGTTACTTGTCCTCTGACATTGCATCACTGACAAAATAAAAGCGTGTTTATTTTCTTTACAATAAGGTCGCTGTTGGATTGCTACCACTGACAAGTCTGTCAAAAGCATAGTGAACTTTATTCTCGTTACAATAAGGTCGCTGTTGGATTGCTACCACTGACAAGTCTGTCAAAAGCATAGTGAACTTTATTCTCGTTACAATAAGGTCGCTGTTGGATTGCTACCACTGACAAGTCTGTCAAAAGCATAGTGAACTTTATTCTCGTTACAATAAGGTCGCTGTTGGATTGCTACCACTGAAAAGTCTGTCAAAAGCATAGTGAACTTTATTCTCGTTACAATAAGGTTGCTATTGGGTTGCTGCTGTCAGAGGTAAAATAACTGTGACTTGACCTTTTGTTCGATCACCAAGCGTCACTGTGGCCCACAGAACACGGAGTTGCCGCGACGGCTGCTTCTGGAGACGTCCGTGATTGCCGGTGTCGGCTGTGACACTGAGAGCACTGTGTCGGCACTGACACTGTGCTCTCAAGTGGGGATGCGTTCATAACACTGACCTCCAATAGAGGTCAGTGGTTCATAATGTATGAAAGAATAGAGGGTGTAAGTGTAAACAGTGGCAATATTTTAAGGGGTCATTGTATTCATCATTATGAACAACTTTTACTATGGGACCAAACATGAAATCACGAAAAAAAATCCGCTGTTCCCTACATTTTGACGAATTATGCGAATACTAGCCGTAGCCCGCGGCTTCGCCCGCGTGGATTTCGGCAATTATCCTACAGAAACCTTCTACCGGGATGAAATGTATCCTATGAAAAATCCTAAAAATGAATTATTAAATATTAGTATATATTATATTAGTATTCTAATAATGTAAGGAGACTATAATTTTATTAAATGCTTTGATTACTGTTACAATGTCACTTAAAAATTTGCACGACTAGCAAAGTCGAATATAGTGAAACCAGAACTATGTCACTATACCATAAACAATGTACAGTCCCCGGCGATAAATATTGCACATCGACCTTTGGAAAGAGACAATCGGCTAATTTCGGCTTCGTAGAGCGTTATCTGTCGCACGAAATACAAACAGTCCGGTATCTATTAGGAGCTGTTAAAACAATTATGATTTGCTTCTTTTGATAATTCTTTTTATTCTTTGTATTAAATACAACAATTTTTCTATAAGTGATGGCTTTAGGTTGGGGTAAAATAAAATAAAAAAAACATGTTCACATTATGTTATGTTTACGTATTTAATTATTTTGGAAAATTACAGCTGTTTTTAAATCTGTCAGCTTCGGTTACAAAATATTTATAAACATTGTAGATAATTTCGCGTGACTGACCTCGTAAAGATTTCCCTCTTTTTTCTAAAGATGCCATAGTACAACTTTAAATTATTTAAATTTGGGGGTGTTAACAACTCTAAATATATATTTTGAACTGGATGCAACCGCACTTTATCGCACTTGAGCAACGACTGACAAAACGTCACATAGGTAGTGTGCGACAGAGATAACGCTCTACGAAGCCGAAATTAGCCGATTGTCTCTTTCCAAAGGTCGATGTGCAATATTTATCGCCGGGTACTGTACCTATATTCTTGCAAATAAAACATTCATTCATTCATATGTCTTAATCCAGGATATAAACTATCGGTATACCAAATATTATCCAAATCCGTTCAGCCGTTTTTGCGTGATTGAGTAACAAACATCCAAACATACAAACTTTCACATTTATAATATTAAGTAGGATACCCAAATGTACTGAACACCTGATTTTTTTTTCGCGATTTCAGGTTTAATCCCACAGTAAAAGTTGTTCATAATGATGAGTAAAATGACCCCTTAAAATATTGCCGTTGTTTACACTTACACTCTTTATTTCGCACTGTGCCGGGAACTGTGTCGGAACTGTGGGTTCACTGATGTGTCAATCGACGTAGGTATTCATGGTGCCGAAACTTCTGTCACGGACCGCCTTCAAAGCAGTCAGTTTATACAGGGTCAAATTAAATTATGTAGCGAAACTCCGCGGACGTGGTGGGTATCGATATATAAACATGGTAAAGCAAACCGACCGACCGACTGTAGCCGCTCTTTTTAATGTATGTTGTGATCTGTTTATGTAAATAAAAAAAGAATGTAAAAAAAAACAAAATCATTTTTTTTTTTTTTTGTATTTTTTGTTTTTTTTTTTGTGTAGGTCTGTATGTGTTTTTGAGTGTTTATGATTTTGAAAACATAAAAAAAAAGAAAACAAAACATCATCAATGTAATGTAGGTAGTTGAAATATCAGTATTTTTTGACATGATGGGTCGATCACATGATAAAGCAAAAAATAAATTAACTTTTTTTTGGGTTTTCAACGGCATTGTAGTTGAAATATCACTTTAAAAAACCCTTTTTTTTTTAGAAAACTTCACTGATATGATGGGTATCGACATAAAAAAAAAACACACACAAAAAAAAAAGATTTCTCAACTCATACTTCAAGTAACAACACTACCAGTACCAGCGATCGTTGACCCCAAAATAAAAATCATCAAATCTTTTTTATTTTTATTTTGTCGTGTTTAGATATCAATACCCATTACGTCTGCGGAGTTTTGCTAGCTATTTTCATTTGACCCTGTAGACGTCATTAGTGTCACGCTTGGTTTGTATGGAAAGTATTAAGTTGTTAATGTCGCCTCTAGGAGCGGCGCGGTAAATTGTAAAACCACGGGTTAGTTCGCTAGGAGCATTATGTGTACAAACTATTTAAAATAATCAGTCAAAAACGTTATAAAAATAGTCAAAAAAATAAAATAAGTACGTAAATTTTATTATAAATAAGATTCTGACTGATTCATAAAGATTCTACTTGTACAGAAACGTATTAAATATACAGTCATAATCATAATAATTATACAAAATTAGAATATTCAATTAGAATACATTTACTTACTTGAATTTAGAATGTTTCATAGCCAGTTACAAGTATAATACAACTTAGATGTCGCATAGATTTGAAAAGCATTCATTCACTTCAATTTTACTAATGTAGGTATTTGGTTATATGACAAAGATTATGATATTTAAAATATAAATAGGTACCATAAAAGCAAATGAAACTATTTTAATTTAATATTTATTTAACAAAAAGCGCCTTCATCCTCTCTCCTATATAAAATTAACTTTGCTGTGCCCGACAGGGTCCATAATAATTGATTCGATGTTTAACATACCAACTGTGTACACATTATGGAATGCAATAAAATATTGAGTATAAAGATCATTTCCGCCCAAAGCAGTAATAAATATTGGTGAAGGCGCTCTCAGATCGGATCGTGATCGGTTTTACGAATTTTACCGATGCTACATCTAAATTGTGTCGTACTGTACCTACTCAATCAAAGAATTTGGTATGTCAAGGTTATCCACAACTATTTACAGACAAAATGTTTAATTCTATTCAATAACGACTTTATATTTATTTTGATGAAAATTGTACAAAGATCTATTTTTAAGTGATCGAATAAATTTATAAATTGTGCTTTTACAAGTAGTGCCTTGACCTAAAAACAACTATGGTCTAATTAAAAAAAAAAAAAGAAGTTTTTTGGTACGAAGTTCCTTATTACACTTTACAGACTCAGTTTTCCACCAAACGGAAAAAAACATCGCGGATGTCGAGCACTTTTTAAATTAGCGTCAGACACACACACAGAACAAACACTATTTAAATTGTCATATAGTTTACTTGATCTCATTGTCTTTCATATATTTTGTTATTTTTTATCAAAAAAAATCTAGTCATATAAATAACTTATAAAAAGTACAAGACAAAAGATGACAGCTGTCATATTTTGTACACTACAGATATCATAAATATCTGAAGTGTCAAAATATGACAGCTGTCAGAATTCCGTCGAATTAAAATCAGATTGTAGTTGATTTATTTCATTGTGCCTGTTATTAATACATAATATACCTAAAGCGAAAGGAACTTCGTTCAAACCGGATGTCACACGACACCTCTCGACTTTTTTTTACATGTAAAAAGACACGTAGTTACTTTTTATTTGACAAAACAGGTATTTGTTATTGATAATAATAATAACGAGTAAATTTTAAAAAAAGTGAACCATTTTTTGCTCACTTTCACATACTATAATATTTTTTACTACAACATTATTTTTTATCATTTAATGATATTTTGTCTTATACCTAAATAATTATCACAATTGAAATAAAACAAAATAATAGATATTACGTACAGTTCTCCAGGGATCTTTTGACGCTTGAATGATTTTGACAACGAGGCGTTGTCGGTGCAGTAGTACCAAACTTATATAGCTTATCGATGTACCTGCAGAATTTTCAAAGCGCGGCAAGTGCTATTGACCAATCGGCACGCTCCACGCACCGCGCTCGTTTTTCCTGTACCGCTATTGGTCGGCAGCTGCCGCCATGTTAGTCAGCCGCCATACTTGCGAGTGAGACGGAACTAACAGCTGTATTATGAACCTTATAGTAGTGATCTAAGGTTGATTGTAAGTTTTAAGCATTATTTCGTTAATCTTCTGTACCATTTTATCTTTTCTGTGCGAACGAAGATTCACGACGCGCCTTATCAGTTGAGTACTACTGTAAGCACCTTGTAAAATTGTTTTGTGAAATAAACATACGGCTGTAATTGCCGTAGACTTAGGTGAACAGTCACGAACATAAATATATTACTATGAACAGCTCGGCAATAATATCTGATTGCATGTTTCATCCATTAATATACGACGGTAAGTATATAAGATGCTCTATAAATATCTGGCACGGCTGCAATGGGAGACAGTATTGTGTATATAAATTACAATAGTGAAGATAAATTATATATAATCGTATAACTATAAAACCGTCCCGTAATACCTAATTAATGGTAGCATAAAAACAGTATAAGTATTTAAATTAACAACAATAAACATGAGTCAGATATTTATCCTTCCAGTGGGATGTCACATATTTTTGCAACATGAGCGGCACTGATTGCGTTAAAGAAAACTCAAAACATTATTCAGATATTTCATTTCAGATTTTTCAGATATTTCAGACATATTAGTCAGATATTTTCGATCACAACGAAGTATCACATTCTTCTGAATTTAACTGAGTAGACAGATATTTATGACGCAAGACATGTCAGTTAATATTGCATTGGCACACATTTTTGAAGCTAATGCAGCGTCCTATAATTTGGCGTCGCTTGACTCACCAGATAGTTTAGGTGTTCCTTCGATATCATATATTTACGCTGCCACTTCTATATACAGGGTGTAAGGGACAGCCCTCCGCAGATTGATAGGGTGAATTCAGTACATCATACTAAGATGACCGGTACATGAAATTGTTTCAGGAACGTTATGGGAATCCAATAAAACTGATTTGTTTTATTACCTCGCACGCAATGTATTGCTTCCGTGGCAAAACGCACGTAGCGAACGGTAGCGCAGTGAGTGTTCGGCTGCCCCACCCGCCACGGGGTCAATTCTCGCGCCACTTGGCTTAAACTAGCGACAGCGTAGTGCACAAGTTAGTTGAGTAGGTAGATACTTACGCGCAGGTACAGTAAAAGCGACAATAATTTAGCCTTCATTTAATTATTTTTATAACTGAAAGATGTTTAAAGTGGTGTATGGTACCTACTTATTGGTCAGTTTGTCAAGTACGGGTAGGGTTCAATGAAAAATAAAATAAGTAGGTTTTATGAAATAAGGAATAATGTTTTTATTTTGTATTTACGATGATGGCTGTATTCCCTCAAAAACCTTTATCTTTTCTGGCTTGCCTACGTAAAACGTTGTATCGTCCGCGAGGCATTTTTAAACAAATTAATACAAAAGTATTTTCCGCTCAACCAACAACAGTCTAAAACTTAACGAAAATAACAAGCAGATGAAACAAACAGTCAATAAAAATAAAAAAATACTAAGTACTTGCAAACATGCATTCAGGCTTCTCATTAGCTGCCCTTTCACACAGCGGGAATTCCGCTTTGGTAAAGCGAGTAAAGATAACAAAATAATAAGCACTAGAGTTAATTTTGTGCCAAACAATAGCTACAACTAACGTTGAAGTGGTTTTCGTTTTTTTACCCGACTGCGGCAAGTTAAAAAAGGAGCGTTATGTGTTTTTACCATAATTACAATGCTCATTACATAGAAAAATAATGTAAATCAATCAGTCTTATTTCAATAGGTATCAAAAATTAATCCTACCTTAGAATCGCTCCGGTCGTATGAGATACGGCTCGAAATGACCTCCTGTTGCAGCTGTAGCGCAGCTGCTGGAATGTGTCTGTGATTCAATCTCGCATTTCCTCCTCACTCGCACATGCACTAACAAACACTTTTTCCTTTACGTAGCCCCCCAAAAAGAAGTCTAAAAGTGTGAGACGCGGGCTCCATGATTCCGGCGCTATAGTCGAGCTGCAGTGCGTGTGCCTAGGCGTGGATTTTGACGGACCAGGTCTAAAACTCTTTCTACAGTTGCACCGCGAAGTGGTCTTCCGGCGCCTTCTTGATTGGGAACTATGGGCTGGTTATCTAGCACTCGTTGATAGGCATTGGTAATTATCCGGGAGTCTGATGGATGCCGACGGTCAGGATACCTATCGATGTAATTTCTGAGCGCTTCCCTAGCATTTCCCCGAGCTTCCCCGTAGCACATTATCATTTCGCCATATTCACGAGCACTAAATGTAGCCATTTCTCACAGACAACAACACAAATGGGTAAGTACGTAAACTTCACGACGCGACTGCGCGAACAACAGCGAGCGATACTGCGCAGGACACAGTCGCAGGACAACTAAACTGTACTAATGACTACACGAAAAATCACACACAACAACAGTGTTGTCAACTACTCAAAAAATTTTGCATGTTTCTTGCAAAAATGTTGTACAAAAATACCACTATTTTTAAGCTTGACTAAATGTTAGAGCTGTTATTTTTTTGGAGAAATGAAACGATTAATTTGTCAATTTAATTCAAAGTTTATGTTAAGCAAATTAATAGTAGTGATAGCCCAGCGTGATAGAAGACTGGGCTTCCATTGCAGAGGGCTTACGTTCGATTCGCGACTCGACTACCAGTCGGTAGCTGCCGTAAAGCTATGAAAAGGCCATTGGGTGGCTTGGAAACTGGATCCAGTGATCGCTTGAAAAGTAGAATTAATTAAGTAATTAGGTATGTACCTACCACGAATACTCAATGGCACATTATGTGCGTTTTTCCTTTAGAAATTAAGTGCACGAAAAGATTTGCATTTAACATTAGAGGAGTTCTTATGTGAACCAAGTTTGATCTAACATTTTCGTTCACAAATTGAGGTTTACTAAGTTGGCAATACTGTTGCGACTCGGTAAATCGGAGCGTCTCGCTTGTCTCTATTGTATTGTATGCAAGTAGTATGCGGTGAGTTTGATGAACTCTGAAGCTAGGCAGAAAGTGAACAGCTGATTTCGCGCGTAGTACGTTAGAGTATTTCGACATACATTGCTGTTTTTTGGATTTTAGCTGTTTTATTTACATAATTGGAGTGCTGCAAACAGAGAATGTAATTTTACATTGAAATAAAGGAATATTAGCCGAAAAAACGTTAAAAAAAATGAAACTTTTCCTGAGAAAATTTCCGGTGGAATATGATTCACAATAAGGAGCTGAATGCACCCTGTTAATTTGTGGAGGGCTGTCCCTTACACCCTGTACCTACTGTATGATTTTTTTTACCGTCTCGAAAAAAATTGGGTATATTAGGTGAACAGAGTAGAAGCCTATGGCATACCTAGTTTTTTTTTATAATAGCTTAGACAGAAAAAATTATCTTAGTACAACAAATACTACAAAATAATAAAAAAAATACTACAAATTCGATGTAAACTTTTCATTTTTGTACCATAAAAACAGAAATTTTGAAAAAAAATAATAAATCGTTTAAAAATATCGAAATTCAAATCATATGCAGCATGCATATGATTGTTGTTGTTGTTTGTTTTTTTTTTGGTAAAAAAAAAATTAAAAAAGTTAGGTATGCCATAGGCTTCTACTCCGTTCACCTCATATACCCATTTTTTTTCGAGACGGTAAAAAAAGTCATCCGGTATATATACCTTCCACAAAGTATCACATATATTTGCAGTCGTATATTAATGGATGAAACATGCAATCAGATATTATTGCCGAGCTGTTCATAGTATTTCTTGACTGTCATTTCGCCAGTTATTTTTATGCCCCATGTAATAGGGGGCGAGCCTATTGCCATCAACCGGGCATTAATCCCGACTCCGGGCCGCTACTGAGAAATTCCGAAAAAACTCAATAACACTTTGCCCGACTCGGCAATCGAACCCAGGATCTCATGCGGCTGAGCTCTTGCAACCAATAGACTAACGAGGCTGGCGTTTTGTGAAATTGTATTGAAAACGAAGATGGCGGCTGTAGTTCCGATTTTGTCCACGCACCATAAGATCTTTGTATAACTGTAGTGAAATCTGACCCATAGAATAAAAAAATATCATGAAAACATACGTCACACATGATTATTGATTACATTTTTAAATTAAAAACTTTATAATATATTTAAAAAAATATATAAATAAGGTTTAGAAACTAAGACCTGGGCCGGCAGTCTCGACATTCGTTACGTTCAATCGTTACGTACAATCACTCGGTAAGTCCTAATTACATGCTCTGTGCTCTGATAAATTTTAAGGAACGGGCTCGAAGATGTGTCTGTGTGTCTTTAATAAAACCGAACTATTACCTTTTGCCGTCTAGGGAGCCAATTAGGACCACAGAGCATGTAATTAGGACTTGAAATCGTAACGTAACGAATGTCGAGACTGCCGGCCCAGGATATCTAATTTTGAATCGCAAAAAACGGTCAAACTGCATGTCAATAGAAACACTTGAACTACAAAAACTACCCTTAGCCCACGTACCCACGGGCGTTCACAGCATTTGTATTATGACTAAAACATAAAATAAAAACAATTGAACTAAGTATAAGTACCTATTAAATAAAATTCGTAAAAAAAAAACTAAAATGTAATTGACATAATAATTAATTAATGAAAGCATAATTTACTATGCTCAAATAAATGTCATTTAAGTACTTAATTATGGTTAAATAAACTAAATTATTTTATAATTTAATTTAAAAAAAACTCGCTAAAATAAATTAAATAATTTGAACAGGAACTGTGTAAAATATTTATTTTTAAAAATTTGAACTAAAAAAGTATAAAATTCGTAAAAAAAACTAAAATATAATTGACATAATAATTAATTAATGAAAGAATAATTTACTATGCTCAAATAAATGTCATTTAAGTACTTAATTATAGTTAAATAAACTAAATTATTTTATAATTTAATTTTAAAAAAACTCGCTAAAATAAATTAAATTATTTGAACAGGAACTGTGTAAATTGTATTTAAAAAAATTTGAACTAAGTAAAAAAAGTATATATTAAAATTTAAAATTGGGTAACTAAATGACTATAATAATATAAAAACAATATCACAATCGAAAAATTAAATGGTGGTCAGAACCATAGAGCACGGAATCGCCGCATCAGTAATGTAAACAGAAAGGCGTGGTCAAAAAAAGTGTGGTACATACCATCAAACTGAACAACTTTCTCCATGGGACCAACATCCTAATCGCGAAAAAATTATCAACTGTCCCATAGAAAACTTCAATACCTACCTACAGTCCGCGAGGTCTAAGCTGAGCTTTGCATTTTTTGTGTGAGTGCACATAGATAGTGCAGGTGTGACGTCCGGCATAAAGCGCGACGCGTTCTTTGCTTGGTTTAAAACCGGATTATACTGCTTTTAGGCAATCGACTTTTGTTTTTTTAGTACAAGAGGCCATGACCAAAACCATGTCGCATCGTCGTAAAACGATAAAACAAAAATTTTGATTAGCTCAGCTTAGGCCTCGCGGACTGTACTATACGTAAATTTATGGGATGGCTGATTATTTTTTCGCGATTACGATGTTGGTCCCATGGAGAGAGTTGTTCAGTTTGATGGTCTGAATTACACCTTTCTGTTACACCTACTGAGAAATTCCAGATGGAAAAATCCAGTAACACTTTACCTGGCTCGGGAATCGAACAGAAAATCCTCGTAAAACTATGCAGGGACATCGACGAGGTTGTGCTTCGAGCATGTAACCATGGATTCAGTACAAGATTCTCCTCGAAAGAAACCCTCTCCGTTGAAATTTTTTGTCGTGTATTAAAAAAAAACACAATGAAGGGTTCCGTAGTTGGGATGAAATTATCCCAAGAACAAACTTAACATTATAGTTGAAAAACATGTTCTCCCATTCCAACAGTCAATGTAAGCTTGTACTCACAATATTGAGAGATTTATCATGTTATTTTAAGACCACAAACTTCTTATAGGTTTTCCTGTAATCTACAGGTATAGAACTATTTTCTGTATTTTTTTCAAAATTTTAAGCTTAGTAGTTTCGGAGAAAAGGGGGGAAATGGTCAATTTTCGTCTATTTTATTAAATAACTTTAAAACGATTTATTTTAAAATTATAAAAAAATATACTTGAGACCCTCATAGTAGCCCTTTTATTTGATATGTCACGGTACAGTTTACAAAATTTTTTTTTTTTTTTCTTATTTGCCCCCTAAAAGTGACCCCCCTATTCATAATTCATTTATTTACTTTAGCCGTACGTGTTTGGGTCACAGAAATCTATATGTGTACCAAATTTAAACTTGATCGGTCCATTATATTCGGAGCAAATTGGCTTTAACAGACGGACAGACAGACAGACACACGAGTGATCCTATAAGGGTTCCGTTTTTTCCTTTTGAGATACGGAACCCTAAAAATCGCCTGTTTCCTACAAAGGTGTAATAGTAACCTACGGGGTCACAATGTATGGAACAGTAAATTATTTTTTAAATAATCGACGAAATATTTCAACTCAGGGGGGTCCAGAATCATGTACGGTCAGCAATATAAGTCGAATAACACTGCTACTTTTTTACACATCATGTAAATTAATACAAAATGATTTGATTATCTCCTTTTAATTTTTTTCCTAAAATACCTAAGAGTCTAGTAGGTGTTTAAATTTTACTTCTGTTCCCATTTGAATTAAATATCTTGCTCAATAATTAAGATTTAAAAAACTGAAGTGTTAATCGACTTTTTCTGCTGACTGTACTGAATCCATAGTATAACTCAGTTCATTAAAAAAAGGAATCTAAAATGGTGGTGCTTATCATGCTATCTCGCTTGCATACTAGTGCCGGCACTAAGTGTGCAAGCGAGATAACATGATAAGCACCGCCATTTTAGATTTCTTTCTTTAATGAACCGAGTTATAACAGGTTGCACGTCGATGTCCCCGCCACCCTGTATTTAAAAGAGTGATAGTACTCATGATTTAACCAATCCATTATTATTTTAATTTTAACCTGCCAAAACTCGTGAATCACAACGCAAATTATAGCAGTAAGCACATCAAAGTTATTTATAACAAATAACTTAAAAGCTTCATACTATATTCCATTCACAATAAGATGAGCCATTTAGACAAACCTTTTTTACAGTCCGTTCAACCGATTTTGACTTCTATTGCGTAGGCTTAAGGATGGCATTAAAGGCAAAAAAGTGGTTACAATACCAACTGTTTACTGCAGCTGCCATTTGTCATGCTACCAACGCAATAGAAGTCAAAATCGGTTGAACGGACTGTAAAAAAGGTTTGTCTAAATGGCTCATCTTATTGTGAATGCAGTATAGAACGGTACGCATACCTAGTATATTCCGATTAAAAACTAGATTTTTTCCTTTAAAAAACAGAGGGCCTAGACAAAGTAACATTCGATTAGCGAAGATGCTAGTAGAAAGGCCAAAAAAATGTATGTGGTTGACATAAGCTATCGAAATGTCACGTGATTATGTCAATGTCACTTTGAAGCTGTAGCGATTGTAGAAATAGAATCGCTCCGAAGCGAATGCCATTTGTAGGCTAGGCCCTCTGAAGACTAATTCTTCGTAGTAAAAAACAAAATATGCAATAAACATTTGAATTTGAATTTGGAATCTAGTCGCATCTCATCACATGGACAATTTCAAAAACTTGTTTTTTTGACAGATTGAGGGCCTATTTCACGATGTCCGAATACCCACTACTTACCAAATAAATTCAAAAATGGAACAGAATTTGTATGAAATTATCTGCCAAGTAAGTTGGAACTTAATCGTAGGTGGTGAAACAGGTCCTGAGAGTGACATTAGAATTCGAACGTTCTTAAAACTACCACTGGTATTTCCCCAAAAAAAACAGGTTTTTATCTTCACAAACCTGGAATTTCGTTTCAAAACCTGGTATATCCATTTAAAAACCTGATATTTTAACAGAATATAGTATTTATATCCACTTATCGTCTTTCTTTCCGTTCAGCAGTGGCGTAGACTCCTCTTTGGCATCCTTCACTGGACTATCTGGCTTTCCGTTGAAGAATTTAGCTGTGTTAATGCAAGAAACTATATAGGGTATGCCAGCCAAATCTGATGAGAGAGGATTATAATACTGGCGATAGCAGAATATTGCCACGGAGTAACCCAGGATGGAACCAACCAGGATATCTGAAAAAAACCGTTTAAAAACATGATCATGGCATGTATTTTCCAGAGAAAGAGGCAAAGAGGGTATATTATACCGATATTAATACAGATGGGACACTCCGCAGTTTAGGTATGAAGCTACAAGTACGCGGCGGGCCCCATCCGCGGGGCTAATTCAGTAGGTCAGAAGGTATAAGCGTTACGCGATAGAAAGAGAGGCAACTTGTAGTTGAATATAACTATAGGTAATAAGCGTTGTGCGACCTGAATTGCACTTTATTGTGTCGTAGCAAGAGTCGCTTTTTATTTAAAAGATTTTGCGGAGTGTCCCATCTGTATTAATCTGTGGTCAACGTAAAAAAAGCGGACAAGCCCGAGCAGGACGCCCACACGAAGGGTTCCTTACCACCGAACAACATTTTACACATATTTATTTAACACTTGTATGGGGACCCCCCCCCCTTTACTTTTAACTTTATTTTATACTGTTATAGCGGCCATAGTAAAATTCAAGTGTCCTCCTATTAGACTCGGTTTCTTCCTTACGGTTCAAACGGCAAAAAAGTGGTACTCAATGTACAATTCAGTGTGAATTGTACATTGTGGTATTGTAAACCTCGTAGTGATAAAATGACTCGATTCAACTACGGTTTATTTTTATTACTATTTTATAATTAACTAACCCCGACAGACGTTTTCCTGTCCCAATTTCAATATTCCCATATAAAATCTACTTATAAAATCCACTTTCAGTTTTCCAGAATTTTTTAATTTTCCCGGAAAACTTTTCCAATTTTTCTCATCGTTTAAACCTTCCTTGGACTACGTCAAACATTTCAAAACCAAAATCAGCTAAATCGGCCCAGCCGTTCTTGAGTTATAAAATTACAACGAAAAGTGACATTGATTTTTATAGATATAGATAATAATAATAATAATATCCTTGGACATTTCACACAACGCCATCTAGTCCCAAGCTAAGCAACCTAATGCTTGTGTTATGGTAACGAGATGGCTGATAAACTACTTATATAGGTACATTTTTTTTTTTTGTAAATACATACATATTATAGATAGAAAAACACCCAGACTCGGAACAAATACTTGTAGGTCGTACAAATATTTGTTCCGTGCGGGAATCGAACCCGCGACATGCTGCGCAGCAGTCAATCGCTCAACCACTGCGACAACCGTGTCTTCAAATTTATCGAGTATTGAGATAAATTAAATAATTTTCTTAGTTATGTCAAACTATCTGAGGGTTACTAAATCAAAGGTTGGTGTCGGTAAAAGTAGTATTCATGTCATACTTGGCTATTATGTAATGTTGCTATATTATGCTAGATGGCGTCACTGAGACATGGGATAACAGTTTGTGTATGACATTTCTTCTGATAGCCTCTCTATAGTATCTTAAATCTCTTTGAAATGTGTGAAAATGTCATGAAAAACGCAATGAAAAGGGCTTCACATCTGCCAGGCTGCTGTTGCTGCAAGAGGTGGACTTTTGTCTGACATTATTTTCCATTAAACTTTTTAAACTTTCGCGATTTGTACACATTATAAAACAACATTAAGAACGGGTCTTATCGCGTTATTCCTTTTTTTTTCCATAGGTACTTAATTGCCGGCCCTAAATACTGTATAAAAAAAAAACTTTATAATTTTTAAATTTCATAGAATAAAATTTTAAAAATAATGTGTATACCTGTTATTAGCCCCTGTACATACCTTGCCAGTGATGATGGTAGTCGCAGCTCCTAGACAGGGCGATGCTGCCCGCTATCATAAGCGGCATGAGGCATCCGAACACACGCAGCCCGCTGCCTCTTCGTCGAGACAGCACGCCGAGGCGGCCGCAAAGCCAAGCGGACGCTAGGCCCAGTGAACAGAACGACACTGGAAAAAACAATGTTGTGAAGTCGACGTTCGCATATACGTAAAAATATCGCGGCGATTTTCACGGGTAGAAGAAAGATTGATATTCTTTTTTGGGGGTCAACGACCGCTGTTAGTGTACTTGAAATATGTATGAGTTGAGAAAACTGTTTTCTTATGTTTTATTGTGTTTAGATATTTGTTTAGGCATGTGTTTAGAGGAGCTCGTGGCTAAGTAATAACAGCCGCACGGGTCGATCCGTCAGGTTATGCTACGCTTGCCGGGGTTGGTCAGTTGATGGGTGACCATCTTTACATACCGAGATTCCTCCGTGCCTCGGAAAGCACGTTAAGCCGTTGGTTCCGGCTGTCATTCGTGGATCTTTGACAGTCGTTACGGGTCGTCAGAAGCCCGAAAGTCTGACAACCAGTCTTACCAAGGGGTATCATTTTTCCCAGTAACTGGGTTGTGGAGGTCAGAAAAATAGTTGGGAAAAGGCTAGGCAGATTGATTATTGTGTTTAGATATCAATACCCATCGCCTCTGCGGAGTATAGCTAGCCAATTTAAAATAAACCCGTAAGCTGAAGAGTTTGTTTGAACGCGCTAATCTCTGGAAATACCAGTCGGATTTAAAAAAATCCTTTTGCATAGTATACAGGGTGTAAATGTAAACAGTGGCAATCTTTTAAGGGGTCATTGTACTCATCATTATGAACAACTTTTACTATGGGAAAAAAAATTAGCTGTGCAGTACATAATTATGTTCGCATAATTCGTCAAAGTGTAGGGAACGTTGGTTTTTTTTTCGTGATTTCAGGTTTGGTCGCATAGTAAAAGTTGTTCATAATGATGAGTACAATGACCCCTTAAAATATTGCCACTTAAACTCTGTAGATAATTATAGTTACTTACAACTGCTATGACCGCTTGGAAACGACTTTCGGCCCTCCATAATTTCACTGGGATCTCCTGTGCACTGAAGATATTTAGTTTCCACCCCGTCAGGGAAGCAGCGGTAGAAGAAATCAGGTCTCGGTCGCCCTGAAAAGTTGTATGAAAAAAACCGGTCAAGAGCGAGTCAGACTCGCGCACCGAGGGTTCCGTTCCGATTCCTGAAAAAGTGTGCTATTTAGAGACATCGTTTTATTTTTCCTGTAATCTTTACATAAACTTCTATCACATAGAATAATTTCAGATTTTTATCTTTGCAAACTTCGGTATTTTACGGTATTTTTTTTTACATTTTTCATCAAAAGTCCAAAACTATGTGGCCTAAAAAAAAATAAAAAAATGTTTGAGAATGTGCAAGCAGCGCTCTTTCATATGATACACCACATGCCCTAGTAGCCCCACTTTGAATTTTAAGACCCCCTTTCAGTCCCTTTTACAAAAAAAAACATAAATATTTTTACTTCTTTCTTATTTGCAAAATAGTTGGGTAAACGTCATCTAAAACTGTTCTAAATTTCAATTTGATAGCATTAGTAGTTCTTGGGATATCCAGCTGTGACAGACAGACAAACAGACAGACTGAGTCACACCATAATGGTTCCTTTTTTACCATTTTGGTACGGAACCCTAAAAACGGTTTTTTTAAGATTTTAAATGAAAAAAAATTAACATATTACGTGTTCGGAACTGATATCGCATGGTATGGAGCCACTGCTGCATCCGATCGATACTAAAGCTGATTCATGCTGGTTGTACATACAACAGCACATCGGGTTTTGCCAAACGGAAAAATTTCTCCAAATGATTTTAAACCTTAAAATGTTCACGTTTAAGTTCAAAATCGAACGAGAAAATTTGACAATTTGTAGTAATTTGACCTGCTGCTGAGTGTACCTATTTAGTAAAAAAAATAAAGATTTAAGGGGGGTGCCCTAAGGTAGCCCGCGAAATTTAAATTTTCTTACGGTTTTTGCAATTTACAGGTCAGTGTCAGGTTGTATGTTGATTAAAATATAATTCGCGGCCGTAGCTAATATGGCTTTACAGAATTATAATCATTAGAATCAGCAATACAACTCCTTAAGTTAGAAATGATCTCAAGTCACATGATTTCATGAAATAGTCATTCAATAGGGTAATATGAACTCATGATTTTTATGATTATCTATCTTCTATAATTATATCTATATTTATAAATACAAAGAGAAGTCCTGACTGACTGACTGACTCATCAACGCCCAGCCCAAACCCTTGGACCTAGAAAACTGAAACTTTGCACAGAGGTTCCCCTTAATAATGTAGACAAGGAATAAGGAAGGAATTCCCGGTAGTACGTTCCCGTGGGATATTTTCCGACATCCAGGCGGGCGAAGCCGCTGGCAAGAGCTAGTAATTCTATAAATAAATATTTGATACGGCCGCGAATCATATTTACTGACATGCAAATCGCAAAAAACGTAAGAAATTTTGAATTTCGCGGGCTACCCTGGCGCTTTGGCCTTAAAAGTAAAATGTCCTAACCTTCTTGCAAATGTCCGGTTTTGTGTCAGAGTTTTCTAATTTTTATATGGCAACACTATGTATAGCAGACGCGACGGTGGCGTTAATCATCATCATTCTCCTGCCCTTATACCAATCTATTTGGGATCGGCGCAACATGTCTTTTCTTCCATACTTCTCTATTAGTCGTCATCTCGGTAGTCATCTTTCTAGCCATAACATAATTTTTCACCTAGTCCATCCATCGTTCCTTTAGTCATCCCCTTAAAGCCATCGACGTTCATACTCGACATTTTTCTCACTTCATCATCATCTTCCTGCCCTTCTCCCATGTTACTTGGGGTCAGCGCAGGGGCTTAAAGCCACATTAAGCAATTCCTCTAAAAGCGATTCATTTCCTGAATTCCCATCAATCTGGGGGCCTAAAACGGCCACATTAAGCAATTCCTCTAAAAGCGATTAATTTCCTGAATTCCCAGCAATTTATTATGATTGACGTATTTGACATTAAACTTCAATAAAGCAATTCATAATCTGTGGATCATTTTACGAATCTTCATACAAAACTGTCAAAAAAATTAATTGCTTGTTAACAAATAAATTATGAATTGTCAGCTTGTGACCGTTTTCCGATTTCAAATATGATGACATAATACATAATTATTATCCTATTATGATTCTGCCAAAGTGGCCGTTTTAGCCCCCCCACACGTTTTCTTCTTCCATTCTACCCTGTCAACCGTCACGCTATCATTCACTCCCTTCTCTTTCAAATCATTCCTCAGACAATTCAACCATCAACAGTTAAATTCACTCTTTTAGTAACTACCTATTACTAAATGTCCTAGGACAGACTGCATTAAATAGAAGGAGACGAAAAAAACCGCACAATGAAGGGTTCCGTAGTTTAATAGAATTTATTCCAAAAAAATTGATATTTTTTATGTGATAAAATTACAAATTAACAATTTTTTAGACTTTTTCCTTCATTTGTGCTGCTTGCTAAATTTCATGATTCTAGGTCAACGGGAAGTACTCATCGGTTTTAATTTACTTGCGAGCATCAAAATGTGACGCATAAATGGCCATATTATTTTATTGCGTTGACTTGTTTTCTTGAAGCTTGTTTTTAGACCTACGTATTTGATATTAATTTGAACTTGATACCTCCACGCGTTCCTGAAAAAAAGTTCTTGACTGACAGACAGATAGACGGACAACGAAGTCATCCTATAAGGGTTCCGTTTTTTCTTTTTGAGGTACGGAACCCTAAAAATCAGTACTCTTTAGCTTTTTACATAACTAAATAAATCTCCATAAGCTGAAAGTACAAACAAGGCCGCACAAAGGGTGGGGGGGGGGGGCAAAATAGATCTAAAGATAAAACTGAAATGTCTAATGTGCCTCATTTATTTATTTATCTACTTACATGTGCCTGTAGTAACAGCACACTAATATTATAAAGGCAAAAGTTTGTGAGTGTGAGTGTATGTGAGTTTGTATGTTAGTTAATTCTTCACGCTCAAACGGCTGGACCGATTTGGATGAAATTTGGTATGTAGATAACCTAAACCCTGGATTAACACTTAGGCTACTTTTTATCCCCGTCTACGCGGGTGGAACCGCGGGGCGCAGCTAGTAATGAATACGTACCAGCCATCAGTTTGATCATGTCTGTCAAAACTCCGTTGATTCCAAGAGCTAGGGACCAGGACAGGAGGATCTGAAAAGATTAAACTTCATGAAATCATATATTTACATGGTGAAATTTGAATCGATGATAAACATCTTAAGGTGATTGCAATTTGCAGGTCCGTGTCAGGTTGTATCTTGATCAAAATATGATACGCGATTGAAGATTTTTATTGTTAAAATGATGTAAATACATATGTTTTACTGTCGCGTATCATATTTTTATCAAGATACAACCTGACACGGAGCTGCAAATTGCATAAAACGCAAGAAAATTTGAATTTCGCGGGCTACCACAGCGCAATCACTTTAAATAGGTATGAAATTAAAGAAAACCATGTCTTGTGTCACACATACACCATAGCGCATCCCCCTTAAGGGTCCCCGACACGATCCATTGCAATTGACAATTTTTGCGTGATGCGCAAATTGATCGTCAACCAAATGCAATCGAAACGATTGACAATATAAATAAATAAATATCCTTGGACATTTCACACAACGCCATCTAGTCCCAAGCTTAGCAACCTAATGCTTGTGTTATGGTAACGAGATGGCTTATAAACTACTTATATACATTTTTTTTTTTTTTGTAAATACATACATATTATAGATAGAAAAACACCCAGACTCGGAACAAATACTTGCAGGTCGTACAAATATTTGTTCCGTGCGGGAATCGAACCCGCGACATGCTGCGCAGCAGTCAATCGCTCAACCACTGCGCCAAACGTGTCGTCAAAATATAAAAAAAATAAAAAAATATCACTACAATATAAACTGATGTAAGTAAATTGATCAATAGCAATTGATCTTTTGTTGTAGGGGACTCCTTACGGCGATACCAAAATAAATTGGGGTATTTTCGTACCCATTTCTTTCACTACTACAGCGTATATCAATTCGTTGGTGTATGGATTTAATTTTTGGATAATATGTTTACTTATTGACTATTTGGTTAACTGACTGAAGGAAAACGCAATTAATTTCCTCGATAGAATTTAATTCCGAAAAGACCTCTACTTTTTTATATATTTTTTCTGTAGGCAAGTAATTTCGTTTCGAAATTGCATTCAAAATGTGCGCATTAAAATAGTTTTGATAGGTAGTTAAGTTAATTTATTTTTAAACAATTTTTATTTGGTTTGGCGCTTTTATTTTGGTTCCAGTGCATTGTTGCGCTCTCTTTTTTTCGCATGTGGAATTAATTGACTGTCACTTTCTTATTCACGCCCAGTTTGCTACATATCACCTAAAAAAAAGTACTCTCTCACCTCAAAAGCATCATTGCAGTCGTTACAGACAGCCCAAGCCATCAGAGACAGCACACAAGGTACCGACAGAACTGTTGTCCACAGCATTGCCCCCGTAACGTATGAGTCCATGTGGGGATACATGAAATCAGACTCCAGTTCTGCTTTCTGTATCACACGAATGAACGGCTGCATAGTTTCCATGTAGCTGAAAGGTAAATAAAAGGAAATATTTCACTAATATTATAACGTGAATCCTTTTCTAACTGCTCTCGCCACAATCCGCTCGGCCAATAAGGTCGAGTCGAAGCTTCTAGAAGGTTCTAGAAGCTTCTAGAAGGTTCTAGAAGCTTCTAGAAGGTTCTAGAAGCTTAAAAACAAATGACGCGCAGTCTTGTCGTTGACTTGTGAGAGACGTATGTCAACCGTCAACTAGGCTGTGCACATTTTTAGATATTTTACAAAACTAGATCTGGGCCCTGACTGTTTTTATGTTAAAATATTACAAAAAAAACTTATTGAACTTCTAATGATGGACACTTTTTAGGGTTCCGTACGAAAATCGTAAAAAGGAACTCTTGTGGTGCGACTCAGTCTGTCTGTCTGTCTGTCACAGCTGGATATCTCAAGAACTACAAATGCTATCAACTTGAAATTTGGAACAGTTTTAGATGATGTTTGCCCAACAATTTTGCAAACAAGAAAGAAATAAATATATTATGTAAGTAAGTATATTTTTTTTGCAACAGGGACTGAAAGGGGTTCTTAAAAATTTCGAAGTGCAGCTACTAGGGCATATGGGGCATATATGAAAGAGCGCTTTTCGCACATTCTAATATTTTTTATTCTAATATTTTTATTATAATATTTAATAATAGGTCTTTACCTATGAAATTGCCGTTTTGTATGAAAAAATTTAAACTAATTTTTTTCATGTATTTTTTATTTGTATTAATCGAAGTAATCACCCATGCAATCAATGCATCTTTGCCAACGCAGTGGCAGTTTATTGATGCCCTTCTTAAGGAAATCAGCTGGTCGGGAGGCAACAAATTCTTTAAAGGCATTCTGTACTGCCTCTCGGGTATTGAATTTTTTTCCCGCCAAGAAGTTATCCAAATTCTGGAAAAAGTAGTAGTCTGTAGGTGCAAGGTCTGGTGAGTAGGGCGGATGACGGAGAGCTTCCAACCCCAGTTCTTGCAACTTGGAGACCGTCTGCTGTGCAGTATGAGGTCGCGCATTGTCGTGCAGGAGCAGCGGAGACGAGCGATTGACCAATGCTGGTTGGAGATGTGCCAGCTTCTCCATCATTGTGTTCAGTTCTTCACAGTACACATCTGCAGTAATGCTCACCCCGTTTGGTAAGAAGCTGTGATGAATCACACCGGCGCTAGACCACCAAACAGTGACCATCACTTTTCTAGGGGTAAGTTTTCGTTTAGGGCATTGTTTAGGTGCTGAACCAGGATCCAACCAACTTGCTGAGCGCTTGCGGTTATCAAACAGAATCCATTTTTCATCGCAGGTAACAATGCGGTTCAAAATTCCTTCATTTGTGTGTCTGTTGAGCAGTGCAAGGCACGTCTCGACGCGTACTTCGCGCTGGCGATCATTGAGTTCGTGGGGCACCCATTTGTCAAGCTTTTTTACCTTGCCAATTTGACGCAAATGGACCAATATTGTTTTGACGCTAACGTCGAAAGCTGCTGCTAATTCAGCCGTAGATTGTGTATCATCAGCTTCCACAATCAATAATTCGTAATTGTCGACCAAAGTCTTCGGACGACCGCGAGGTTCATTTTTCAGGTCGAAATTTCCAGAACGGAAGCGAGCAAACCAATAACAGGTGGTGCGTTGGTTTGTAGTGTTAGCTCCGTAAACGTCGCGTCGTTGATGTTGCGTGCCGCTTGTGCCGCGTTGCTGCCACGACGGTACTCATATTCCATAATTACTCGAATTTTTGACGTATCCATGATGACGAAAAAGATTGAAATGCGATGAAAATGTAACACTAATCAATAAACAAATAACTACTTTTGGAAAAAAAATCCATGTTTTTAAAATAAAATTAATTTGAAATTAGAATTCTTAGCCAAACAAAAATTATTTTGATTTGAAATGGCCAGTACTGCAGAACGGCAATTTCATAGGTAAAGACCTAATATTATTATTTTTTTTTTTAAGCCGCATAGTTTTCTAGAGAAAAATCTAAAATTATTCTATGTGATAGAATCATAGAAGTTTGCGTAAAGATTACAGAAAAATTAAAACAATATCTCTAAATAGCACACTTTTTCAGAAATCGGAAAGGAACCCTCGGTGCGCGAGTCCGACTCGGTCTTGACCTGTTTTTTAAATTAATGAACCTCTAAAAACTGTTTGGACATCTACTGATGCACACTTTTTTTTAATGAGCCTTTTTAAGCTTTCTGGCCTTTCCCAGTTGGTTGCGCTGTTGATTATGATGACCCATCAAGTTAACAGAGTTTCGCTAACCAATTTAATTTGACCCTGTAGTAGTAGATTAGAGAGTAGAGCCGGGGAAGTACTACCATGGTTCATTTGTTTTCTACCTCCAAGTGTTGCTGTGTTCCGGCTGAAAGGTTGTTGGTGTAGTTACAGGCACTTAAAAGATTTCAGCTTTATCTAAACCACAGATAATATAATTACGTCTACACTAAATTATTTAAGTAATTTATTAATAATTATTACTTAATAAAATTAATAATTTATTTCCACATTATTTTTTAAATTCCGATTTAATACAACATCTTCAGATAAACTAATCCGATTCCGAAAATTCTTTCTCTGATGTGGGGCTACAGTATTTCATAGTGTCATAAAGGATATATTTTATGTTAAAACAAGAAATTTAACACAGATAAAGTTGCGGGCAATAGCTAGTGCAATTAGCAGACACAATAGATTTTCTATTGTTATCTGAACACCTGGGTGTGCAATCGACATTTAAAGAGTTAAGAAAGACTGCTGGGCCCTAAGTCTTAGGTCCAATCCTTTAGTTGAGTGGTGGGAGTTTAGTTAGTAGGTTTTTCCATTGGAAATTTCTTAGTACTAGCCAGCCGAGTTTAGATTTGTGCCAATATTACCTTGGACTAAACTTATATGATGAAGAAATGCAAGTATACTGTACACCATTATCTACCCTTTCAGAGGAAATCTGCGTGTTGTTAAGTTTCTTTTACAAAAGGGAACATTTCTGTGATTAATTAATATACTCACTCATACTAAATTATAACACTAATAAAATAAATTATAAGTAAGGCAAACTACATTTATTTAGTGTTTCTTAAAGCAGCTGTGGCAATAAACCGATACGGTTTTGATGATGTCACCTATCTAAATTCGTAAGCCTACAACGGTAAAATCGTGGTGCGACGAACAATAAAAAAACCCTAAAATATTTTTATATTTTCTTATCAGAAAATTTATATTTTTCGATAGAATACTTTTTCAAACTACACTTACACTATGGGAAAACAATTATAAGTATGATTTATGGATACTGAACACATATTTCATTGATAAATTACGAAAATATGTTTGTAAATATTCTAACAACATAAGGAGACGACTTACCAAAAGGCGGACACTAAAATGATACGCACGACTATTTCAACAAATAAATTAAAGTTTGCGGATCGTATTAGCGGCATTTTTAATGTGTTTCACATAAATAAACAGTTAAATATGTTAAAATACTCTTCGCACTTTCGCAGAAGATACTGAAAATTTTGTGATAGGAGTTGACGTTTTACTTTTCGTTCAGGATACTCCATTCAATTTTTATCAGTGATCTTCGTTTAGTTTATGCTTTTTAGTTGCGTTTTATTTTGCCTGCCAACGTTGAACCTAGTTTGGTTCAAAAGGACAAGATTTTTATTCAGGTTTAAGAAGCATTGGGTTTGGGAGACTAGGTATTTAAAGCTTATATAATAATATAATTCAATTTTAATTATTGAATTTTGTGATCATATTTTTATTAAGATACAACCTTACACTGACCTGCAAATTGCAAAAAACGCAAGAAAATAGTAATTTCGTGGGCTATCACAGCGCAATCACCTTAAGGTTGATGCGCCACGGTAGCCCGCGAAATTCAAAATTTCTTAGGTTTTTTGCAATTTGTAGGTCAGTGTGAGCTTGTATGTTGATTAAAATGTGATTCGCGGCCGTAAAATCTAGCGATTTCATGAAATCATGAGGTTTGAGGTAAATGCTAACTTAAGGAGCTGTATTGCTGATTCTAATGATTATAATTCTGTAAAGCCATATTAGCTACGGCCGCGAATCATATTTTAATCAACATACAAGCTCACACTGACCTACAAATTGCAAAAAACCTAAGAAATTTTGAATTTCGCGGTCTACCCTGTGCGCTTTCGCCTTAACAATAATAATCTGTGCTTGTAGCCTTGCCAGTTCAGCCATCGAGGGAATGAGAGAATGGAGAGAGAATGCATAGAATAGACCTGATAGACTATAGAATGCAAATAAAATGCGTCCCTGACACTTGTCAGTTGGGACAATAGGGAATAGAACGCAAAACTAAGACAGCAGATGGCGCCACTTTGACTGAAGTTGCAATTTACCATTGCTTGCGAAATTATTCGTTTTTAATTGATAGAGGAAATTATGGCATCTAACTTAGTAATAAATAAAGATTCAGAGTAACAAACGTCTATTTAATTTACATGAGAAAATTATACTTTTTGCAATACTTTAACAAGATCATTGACACACACGTCAAGAGCTTATTTCTATTTTTAAATATATATCTTATAGATAAACTTGTGCCAGCATTATGATCATCCAACACCTTCTCCTAATGTGCACCCAAGTGGCTGAACCGTCACTATCCACACATGAGTGTTGCACAGTGTCTTGCAAATTTCACATTAGACAGTGGCTTCGTCATAATATCAGCTAACTGAGTCTCTGTTGGGCAGTAGCTGACATTAACCAGTCCTTTCACGAATTGTTCGTGGATAAAATGATATCGCACATCTATGTGCTTCGATCTCTTGTTGAAGTAGCCAGACTTAATTAGTTGTATTGAACTTTGGTTGTCAACATATAAGTGTATTTTCAAGTCCAAGTCTGTAATTTCCTTCAGCAGGGAATTGAGGTACATTGCCTCTTTGCAGCAGTCTGCAGCCGCTATGTACTCTGCCTCGGTCGATGACAGAGCAACAATTGGCTGTCTTTTGGATCCCCATGTTATAGGTCCATTAGCTATCATAAGAACGCTGCCAGATGTGCTTCGTCTTGTCAGAGGATCTCCAGCATAATCAGAGTCAGTGTAAGCATCGATTCTTTCAATTCGGCTATTTCTTTTGAAGAGTATACCTTTATCTTTAGTGCCGATCAAATATTTAAATATTTTCTTCACTTTCGTGACATCTTCTTTGCTGGGATTTTCTACTTTTCTGCTGACTTGATTAACAGCTTGGGCGATGTCTGGTCTTGTTCGAGTGGACAAATACAGTAAACTTCCCACTGCTTCCCTATAAGGGTATTCCTTCTCCTGGGGAGTTTCCTGTGTCACCTTTGCATCGTTACTTCCAGGCGTCTCACAAGGTTTAGCGTTTTCCATACTATACTTTTTCAGCATGCCATTTATATAATTCTTTTGAGTCAACTTAATTCCTTCTTTACAATTATTTATTTCTATACCCAGATAAGTTTTTGGGTTTTCAATTTTTTTTATTTCGAATTTTGTTTCAAGTTTTGACAGTATATGTTCTATCTCTTTCTTGTCTTTACCGATGACTAGTCCATCATCAACAAATACAGCAAAAATAATGGTCTTATCTTTGTTAATAAAAACGCATCTGTCAGTCTTGATTGTCTTGAAACCTAGGTCAAACATTGCACGAGTAAAAGTTTTATTCCATGTGAATGGTGCTTGTTTTAAACCATATAACGACTTTTTCAGTCGGCATACTTTATTAGTACTATCACAGGTAGTTTTATAGCCAACATGTACTTTCATGTAAACTTCATCTGTCAGTTCGCCGTACAAGAAAGCGGTTTTGACGTCAAAAGTACAGAAATGATAATTTTTAGATGCGGCAATTGCTAACAAGGTCTTAAGAACAGACTGACTTACAACTGGACTATATATTTCTTCAAAATCCAAGTTGCCTTTCTGCTCACAGCCGCGTACGACTAATCTGGCCTTGTAAGTTCCGTCATCTTTTATTCTAAATACCCATTTATTAGACAATACTTTGTGTCCTTTGGCTTCTTCTTTATCGACTAGTATCCAAGTATTATTTTTCTCGAGCGATTTCATTTCAGATTGTGTTGCCTTCTCCCAATTTTCTTTATCGTTGCCTGATACAGCTTCTTGAAAAATAAGTAAACAGTCATTACTGTTCTCAGATATCAGCATATTTACACAACTGTTTACAGCTCCTAGCTCATAGTCTTTAGTCCAAGCTGGTAACCTTCTTTCTCTTATTGGCCTTTCACTTGTTGTGGACAATTCAGTTTCAATTTGCATGGGCTGTAACGAGTCTGAAGTAGACGGAGTTGGTTCCTGAAAAGTTAAATTATCGTCGATTGTTTTTTCTTGTAATTCAATTTCTATTTGTTCTTTTGCTTCAGGATCTAGTTCTTCCGGTTGGAAATCTTTGTATTCGACCGCAGGATTCTTGTCAAAATGCATCTTTTCAATTATTTTTACATCTCTGCTAAAGATTACATCTTTCTTTTCCGGTACATAAATTCTGAAGGCTTTTGCGTTTATTGCGTAGCCCATAAATACACCTTCCGTAGCTGTCGGAGACAGTTTTCCTTTACGCCTTTTGTTGAGAAAGAATGCTTTACTAACAAAAACATGTAGGTGGTTCCCACATGGTGTTTTTCCAACCCACTTTTCGTATGGTGTGCTACCATTTAGCGCCTTTGCTGGGCTTCTGTTAATAAGGTAGTTTGCAGTGTTCACTGCCTCTGCCCATAAGCTTGGAGGAGCGTTGGAGTCGATCATTAAACATCTCGCTTTATCCATTAGCGATCTGTTCTTTCTTTCGCTAACTCCGTTTTGCTGCGGTGTATATGGTGCTGTCAGTCTTCGTTTTACGCCATTTTCTTTTAGAAACTTATCGAACTCTTTGTTCCTGTACTCACCACCATTATCGGACTGCAGGTTTTGTATTTTCTTTTTTAAAAACATTTCCACTCTGGATTTATATTCTTTGAACTTTTCAAATACGTCATTTTTATTTTTAATAAAATAAATACAGCAATATCTCGTATAATCGTCGACGAATGTCACATAATAGCGTGATCCGCCCAGTGATTCTACTTCGAATGGCCCACATACATCACTGTGTATGATTTCCAATGGCTCACTTGAGATACGACCATGGCTTGTAAATGGTAGGGCTGCCATTTTGCCTTTTATGCATGTTTCGCACGTATCCAACTTCACTTGTTTTAATACTAGCCCTCGCATCATCTGATTATCAACCATCATCTTCAGATCCTTTTCGTTAATGTGGCCTAATTTTCGGTGCCATGTCATAGTCTTATTTTCATTTGTAGGAGCCCAATTTGCTATCTCGCATTGTTCAAAATCCAGGTAGTATAGTCCGTTTTTTCTTTCTGCACTAAGAACAGTTTTTTTCTTTTCCATGATGTAGGCTTTTTCTTTTGTGAATAATACATCGAAGCCATTATCAGTTATTTTGCTGACCGACATGAGTTTTGTCGATATTTCTGGTACATATAGTGCATCATTTAGGTTATAATCTTGGTTCTCCTTGCAGACCACTACTTTCCCTTTTCCTTTAACTTGGGTAGTATATTTGTCTGAAGCCAATTTTAGTGTGTCTGATGTGGAATTTATGTTTAAAAACATACTTTTTTCCGCCGTCATATGAGAAGTGCAGCCACTATCCAAACACCACATTCCATCTTTTATATTGGAGTTGTCTAATGTTAAACATACATTAAAATTCTTTTCTGTCTTCTTGTTGCTTGAAGAATTCTGTTTCTTCTTTGACCAACATGCTTGAGTGGAATGACCCTTTTTGTTGCAATTTTTGCATGATATAGAATTATTAAACTTCTTTTTCTGCTTGACATACAATGCCTCTGAACTTTGTTCACTTTGACCTTGCTGTCTTGCGTCATTTTCTTCGGTAATTTTTATCTTTAAATCTTCGGGACTTGGCAGAATGTCTCTCGACTCAATTGCTATACGGAAACTTTCGAAAGTAGTTGGCAAACTGTAAAGCATCATTATGCTAAGCAGCTCTGAATTTATTTTTACATCCATGTCTTCCAACTTTCCTACCACATCCATAAAATGGTTCAAATGGTCTCTTACATCTTCTTGTGGACTCATTTTTTTTAATACCAATTGCTTCAACAATGTAGCTTTTCTGGCAGGTCCAGTACTTTGATGTATAGATTTTAGTTTGTCCCATACCTCTTTCGACGTGTTACATCCTTTTATCTGTTTGAGTTCAGCAGGAGACATCAGAAGAAGTAACTCAGATCTGGCCTTCAAATCTTGCTTTTTGAAAAAAAATATCTCTTCAGCAGTGGCGGTCGCCGCCAGCTTAGTGTCACCGCTTGCGTAATCCCATAGCTCACATTTAATGAGAACAGCCTGTGCTTGTAGGCTCCAGGTGTCGTAATTACTTTTTGTTAGCAGTTCTATGCATCGAGATGTCGACGCCATTTTTTTTTCTTTTCGTCACTTCGCGTTTTTTCTCCGGCAAATTTTATGAACTACATTTATTATTTTATCACTAATTTAATTGCTCTGCTACCACTGATAGAGGAAATTATGGCATCTAACTTAGTAATAAATAAAGATTCAGAGTAACAAACGTCTATTTAATTTACATGAGAAAATTATACTTTTTGCAATACTATAACAAGATCATTGACACACACGTCAAGAGCTTATTTCTATTTTTAAATATATATCTTATAGATAAACTTGTGCCAGCATTATGATCATCCAACAATAATGAATTAATGAACGCCTTCGTTCCTGCGTATACTAGGTACCTAATATGGGCCTATACTGGTTCACTGACTGATGCATTATTACATATTATTCCTGACGAACGGCTATCACTAAAATAATTAGATCAGTAGATTATAAACCACAGATTGTAAAGATGTCTGTGATATAAACACACCAGATTTCTTAACCATAGATAGACATTTATCTTTTATAACTATACATGAAGAAGGTATGTTTACGTTTACTCCCCTCTTAAAAGGTTTCATTACCTAATGCTATTACGGTCTCATGAAATGCATTTAATATTAAAATTAAAGAACTAAAACCTTTATAACTTTTTTTGTAAGCTATTGCATTAGTGCCCTCTAGTGGAAGCAATTGGCAGTAAGTTCCAAATGTGTAGTTGTAATAGGGATCAAATTGCGTTATTGTTCTGAGTCAAATTCGCAAAACACATTCGTTAGTATGAAAGTGACAGGTGTCAAATGTGTCGATGCATTCCTTTATATAGTGTATTATCTATGATGCATTCTCTCGTCGTCGGTCGGACTGTAGTGTATAATTGTTTCAATAAGTAAGAAAGTTCAAGAAGTAAGGTGAAATAATTTGGATTGATTCAAAGAAAAGAAATAGGTTAGTTTTAAATTGTTTATTAACTTACATCTAAATATATAAATAATATCATGTACCTTTATTTTGTCTTCATAAAACAAAAAAAATATAAGTAAGCAAATTATTTCAATGTTGTTTAAATAGAGCACTAAACATAATATAAAATAAAACAATTTTTAACACAGAAAAATAAAAGGTAACCAAATCGATGTAGGTACGTACAACTGCGGTGAACCACTTTTCTGAGGTTGAAAAGTGATTAACCGCAAATTTCCGCAATAGTACAGACGCCAGCACATCAAGCTACTACAATCTGTCAAATTTCTTTAATAGATTTTCATCTTTATCGCTATAACATTAGGTTCAAGGTTAATTGGGAAAATTTGACAGTTTCGGGTGGGTTGACCTGCTGGCGTCTGTACATAAACAAACAAACAAAAAACGCATTAAAGGTGCAGTTCTATTGCTGCCACGGTTTAAGAGGGTGGAGGGTGGAGGGTGGCTTGCGATTCTCCATACAAATGTAATACCCGTTTTTCTTCCTGAAAAATGCCTCTACAGCAGTATTTTTTTTTAATAAAATCTAAGTCTGCTATAGACACGTCCCTGTCATTTCCTTTTTTTCAGGAACTAATTCGTAAAGAAAACATGACAATCCAAAAATTACAAAAAAATGCTCCATTTTTACCGCCGTGATTAGAAGACTTCCAGACAAATTAAAAAGTTTTTAACATAAAAGAAAATGATAGAAACCTAGACAAACTCCTTCTTAAAATTTTAATGAAAAAAATAATTGAATCGGCTCATTTTTCGAAGAGAAAAAAGGGGAATACGAAACGTCGATCCCGTCAAAATTTTTGTGATAAATAAGTCTGAGCTGCAGCTGTCCCTATCGCACTCTCTTATCACTGTTCGAGCGCAGCGCGAGGGCGATAGTTTCTTCAAATACCTATTTCTCAAATTTCTCGCTACATCTCGTCTTAACTAAGCCGGTTTACTTAGCCTCGCTTTGTATGAAAATTTTGTCGGGAATCGGCGGGATCATCCACTGCGCCTCATGGTCACGCTATGTATCTATGTATGGTACCTTGAGTGCTACAAGAATACTTTGGCGCCTGAATGACATTGACAGAGTTGATTGGTAAACATTTGTTGAATGTGTGTCACAGAAATTGTATTGACAAAACCAAGATGGCGACGATAATAATCTTTCCAACCATTAACCCCCTTATTCATAAAAAAACTAAAACGCACTACAAACCTGCTCTAATAAAAATAGTGTTTTGTCTTCCTCTTTCAAACTCAAATCATAATTCGAAAGAAAGTGACAAAACAGTATTTTAACTAAAGTAGGTTTGTAGAACGTTTTAGTTTTTTTATGAATAAGGGGGTTTTTCAGTTTAGCGTCCAAGAAGTATTGCATTTTTCGTCTATGGTTTCCTGTCAATAAATAAGGAACTTCATAGGCGTGCCAATGTCAAAAGTAAAATAAATGGTTGAAAAGAGTATAGGTAGTTCCGATTTTGGCCACGCGCCAAAATAACCCTGTAGCGCTGTATGCACGAATGCGTGACAGGCAAACAAATGAACCCGTTCAACCCGCACAGCTATAATATAGCCCGATTTTTCAAAATATTACAGTAACATAGCATAAAGTTGGTATCGAGCTGTAACGTCTCCATGCAAATCCTATACAATTGCCAAGCCTTTTTCATAAGACAAAAAAAAAAAAACAAATAGGTACACATTGTATATGATTATAATAATAATATGCAATGTACCTATATATATAGATCTACGCGTATCTATGTATTATGGGGAGTTAGTATACGAAATAGACAATATTGCTAATTACTAACGCAGAAATCGCGTTCTTATTTTGTGCCCATTATTCACCCCTTTTAAATTTAAATATTTTTTTTCTTAAAAAAAATTTTTTTTTCTTCTTCATAAACTGTAACTGTAACTGCCAAAACAATAATTAAAATTAGTTTCCAATAGTAACAGATTAGTAACAAATTACCAATAATAGTTTTTATTATTGGTAATTTGTGATCAATGGGGAGAGACACTGCCAATTTATCCCGCCAGGAGACGCATCGTCGCTGGCGTTGCTTACCTACAAGTTTTTTTTAGGGTAAAAACGCGTTTACTTTTTAATATCCTTGAAAACCTTCAACAGATTGACAGCTGACGCGTACCAGCGATAATGGCGTCATCTATAATTAGCTTTGCCTGTTCCTTTCCATTACTAAAGTGATACATGTTAAGCACAGATCTTTAGGGGGTATGCGCTGTGGTAGCCCGCGAAATTAACATTTTTTGTTTTTTTTTTGCAATTTGCAGGTCCGTGTCAGGTTGTATCTTGATCAAAATATGACACGCAAATTGCAAAAAACGTAAGAAAATTTGAATTTCGCGGGCTACCTTAGCACAATCCTCCTTAATACCAATAATTATAAAAAAATATCATTTAAGTACATAAGTAACTATTTCTTTCGGGTAGCCCGCGAAATTCAAATTTTCTAACGTTTTTTGCAATTTTCAAGTCAGTCTTAGGTTGTATGTTGATTAAAGTATGTTTCGCGACCGCAACAAATATGTTTTTACAGAATTATAATTATTACAATCAGTAATTCAACTCATAAGTTAATACAATCCTCAAATGTCAAGATTTCATAAAATGGGACTACCAGCTTAACATGACCGCCATTGAAATGGGGTTTGTCGACGGAAGAATAGACAAGGCAGACAGTAGAAATATTTGTACGCATTCTACGCGTCTAAGCATAGCAATGAGTAGCTTTGTCTATTCTTCCGTAGAGAAAACGTCGTCTTGCTTAAAGATTGTGTTGATGATTTTAAAGATTATAATTCTGCAAATAGACAATTGTGACGGTAGCGAATCATATTTTGATCAACATACAACCTGACACTGACTTGCAAATTGCAAAAAACGTAAGAAATTTTGAATTTCGCGTGCTAACCTGGCGTTTTCGCCTTAACAAAAACTTACAAAATAACAAGACAATTATGTAATTTTAAAATTTAAATGCGCAATACAAATGCCAGACTTAATTTCGATGAACACTCCAAAAAGATATGCCCTTAATAAAAATGCATTTAACAAAAAAAAAAAAAAGGATTTGAGATTTCGTAAAAATATTTTAAATAAAAAATACTACTTAGATTATTATGACTCCGTAACGTTTAAAACTAAATCTTTAACGTTTTGGCCCATTATAGGCCACTATTACATACTGTGCACCCATAGAAAAAAGACCTAAAATGATTTATCATCATAATACAATCTCAATGATGATGATACTGGTAACTGAATGTGCTTAGCACATGGTCGTATGATGTAAGTATGCCTGGGATATGCCATGTCTAGCAATGGACGTCTGATAAAGACGGGCCGTCAGAAGCCCAAAAGTCTGACAACCAGTCTTACCAAAAGGGTAATAATCGTATTACCAAGTAACTGGATTGTGGAGTTCCGATAGGCAGTCGCTCCATGTAAAATACTAGTATTCAGCTGCTTCAGGTTAGACCTAACGCTAGGCAAATGATGTTGGGGCCTGGTTGTCACACTTTCGGGCTTCCGACAACCCGTGGCGACAGTCAAAGCTCGACTATGACAGCCGGGAACAACGGCTTAACGTGCTTTCCGAGGCATGGAGGAGTCTCGGTATGTAAAGATGGTCACCCATCCACTGAGCAACCGCGGCAAGCGTAGCTTAACCTGAACGATCACCCCGTGCGGCTGTTATTACTTCGCCACAAGCCCCTAAGAAAGCCGATACCGATATTATTATTGACATACTGTTTTGGATTTATAAATAGTATCCCATAGAATGTGATCTAGCATTCTTATAATAATCAAAGTATTCTTGTGGCGAGTTGGCGTGCTTCTTTACAACGTCATCTAGCTGCATTTGATCACCCCAGTCGGCCTGAAAAAATCAAGAATTAAATGACAACATTCTATGTGTAATACGCGCCATGAAAGATGAGACTTGACGAGCGCCGTACCGCGCCACCCGCGCTGCGCGATTACGCCCGGTACCTCCCCGTCTTTACCTCATACTGCTAAAGAGACCTATAAATCGTCTACTGCGCATGTCAAGTCTCATCTTTAATGGCACTTATTGTACCTAAAGATAAATAATATCATGTGTTATTTAAGAGGGCTGTCTCATTTTATCACCTCTCTCGCTCACACGGGACTAAGTTTTAAAGTTCGTTAAATGAAACGATGCTTTTTTGAAAAATTTAATAATTAGCGAACTAGTAAATAATATTAATTTAATAGGTAAGTACCTCATTTTAAAAACAAATTTCTATTGAGTTATCTAATAAACTCAGCTCAAAAAGTATTATCTGTTTTTGAGATGAGGCAGTAAATTCCACAACAAAAATTTGTTTTTAATAATTACCTATTAAATTAATATAGTTTACTAGTCCGCTAATTGATTAAATTTTCAAAAAAGCATCTTCTCATTTAACATTCTTTAAAATTTGGTCCCGTGTGAGCGAGAGATGTGATAAAATGTGATAGCCCTCCAGGTTCACTGTCTGACGACCAAAATCAAGGAGTTAGGATCCGGCAGCGCAGGATCGTTCATTGTGGCGGTGCTTATGGGAGGCCTATCTATGCCCAGCAGTGGACGTCCTTCAGCCGATAAAATGATGTTGAGACAGTTAAATTACGCATTGTTTTAGGCCCTACATCACTGACTTCTTATACAGTATGCCGCTGCTTTGACGACATTAACTTGACACGCGTGTACAGTTCCGCGATTTCGTTTTATAAAGATATTCTAGTTCTAATTTTATTAAACGTTATTATTTATTGATTTTCTAAAATAGCATCTTGGAGCAACCTGTAGCGCAGAGATGAAATTCAAACGAATAAAAAAAGAAATGGTCACGCCACTCAGGTTTTTTTCTGGGGGTTGTGCAAAAAAATCATTCATGAAGCTACTCACAGCTGGGTCAGAACAATAGACAAACTATGAACAAAAAAAAAGGGTCAGTCAAAGACCTTACCAGCTGACATAGAACAACAGCTTCATGAATGAGTCCTTTGCATAGAGTGATCCTAATTTAGGTTATTATTTTATTTTTAGTTTGTTTGGAATTTTTTTTTCAATATATTAATTATTTTATATATTATCTAAATAAAAAGAGAAGTCCTGACTGACTGACTGATTGACTGACTCATCAACGCCCAGCCCAAACCCTTGGACCTAGGAAGCTGAAATTTTGCACAGAGGTTCCCTTTATAATGTAGACAAGGAATAAGGAAGGAATTCCCGGTAGCAGGTTCCCTTGGGATATTTTCCGATATCGACGCGGGCGAAGCCGCGGGCAAAAGCTAGTCTTATTATACTTTTAGCAATACCTGCGTCTTTAGTTAATGTCGCGATAGCAGCCGCACGTTGTATACTGTGTCACTACTGAGAAGAGTGAGCTCACCTATTCCGTATGGAGTTTACATGCTGTCACTGCGTCATTGTGTGACAGGTGTCAAAACAAAAAAGAAACGTGACCATCTTCAGGGCGAATCTAACGATTTAAATCTTTGAAACAAGTAGTAATTATTATCAAAGTGTACTTACAAAATTAGGGAACAACCCTCTCTTCTCATCGAATTTCCTCTCGTTGACACATCGGAGGAGGTACAGCCTCTCCACCCAGGGCCATATCATGTAATCCAACATGCCAGGACGATGACCTCCGAAGTAGTTTGTACCTGTAGTCAGATATATGTATAGAGTATTGTGTGAGTGGAAAATTCGCAATGGTTAGCAGAATCAGCCCATTTTTTTCCCACTGCTGGGACACAGGCCTCCTCTCTGTAAGAGGGAGTGGGTCGTAGTCAACCCCGCTGGCCCAGGGCTGGTTGGTAGATGTCACATGTCTCCAAATTTTAGGTTTTAGGACATGCCGGTTTCCTCACGATGTTTTCCTTGCATCGTTTTGAGAGCAGTGGTGATGAAATAAATTACACAAAGCGCTTGCCCCCTTCCTGGGGTCGTTTAAACGTTTAAATTTAAGTCCCAATCTCATGCCAGCGACAATCAAATGTCAAAAATGTAGGTACAGTAGTACCCAATTGATATGGCTTACCGACGT
This sequence comes from Cosmia trapezina, assembly GCA_905163495.3. Lineage (NCBI taxonomy): Eukaryota > Metazoa > Arthropoda > Insecta > Lepidoptera > Noctuidae > Cosmia > Cosmia trapezina. The sequence goes on from LR991047.1 coordinate 10,724,046, forward strand.
ACCTGCGCAGAAGATGAATTTTCAAAGCGCGGGAAATACTAATGACCAATCGGCACGCACCGCGCCTTGTCAGTTGGGTACTACTTTGACAGTTTGAGACTGAGATGAGATTGCGAACGCTGTTATACGGGAATTCCCCCTCAGAAAAGTACGATAAAAGGAAAAAGTCCTTACCTCTTGAAGCCAATTCCTTTTCAAAGATATCTAGTGTTTGTACGATTTGCTCACTCCCAAACGCGAAGTTAGTATCGAAACATTCTAAACTTCCTTTTATTAACTGAAAATAAAAAATGAAAAAGTAAATCAGCAATAGTCACTAAAGAACTACAACTAAGGAATCTGATTAAGATTTCTCCCCTTAGCCAGGCCCGCTATGAAGCTACAAGTACGCGGCGGGCTCGACCTCTCGGTCTAATTCAGTGTGGGCTGCCGCGCACCGGCCGGCTCGCACGTTAGTTCGATACTCACTCACGCGCCGCGTCGTAAAAGAACACAACCCTAACGAGGCATAAGAGTTACGCGATAGAAAGAGAGGCAACTTCTAGGTGAATATAACTGTAGGTAATTAATTAACGCTCTGCGACCTGAATTGCACTTTATTGTGTCATAGGAGAAGTCTCTATTTATTTAAATGATTTTGCGGAGTGAATCTTCTGTACTTGTACTTAATTATGTATTCTGTGCCTTAGCTACAGTTCCATTGTACCTCATGGGGGCACGCTGAACAGATATTTAATAAAATAAAGCAAATTATGTCTTGGTATAGTTAGTGCAATCCACGAAGACGCGCCCCACTCTTCTTCCTAACCGCTTACAGTGCAAGTGTGTAAAGGAGTACCCAAGTAATATGGCTTATGGATGTATCTGCGCAGAAGATGAATTTTCAAAGCGCGGGAAATGCTATTGACCAATCGGCACGCTCCACGCTTTTTCCTGTACCGCTATTGGTCGGTAGCTGCCGCCATGTTAGCGCGCGCCGCTTGACAGCCGCCATACTTGCGAGTGAAACGGAACTAACAGCTGCAGTGTATTATGAACCTTATAGTAGTGATCTAAGGTTGATTGTAAGTTTTAAGTATTCTCGTTAATCTTCGGGGCCATACTTTCTTTTCTGTGCGAACGAAGATTCACGACGCGCCTTATTAGTTGAGTATTACTGTACCATTCCGCTAGTGTTTTAGTTTTATCGATACACACTAATTGCTGGTAATTAACTATAGGTATAGGTAATTAGTGCGTACACTTGTACAATGTTCCATAATTTGTACTGTAAGCGATTAGGAAGAAGAGTGGGGCGCGTCTTCGTGGATTGCACTAACTATACGCACGGGCTACAGATCAAGCTATACATTTCCAGTATAAGCTGATCTCGCGTTGTATAGGATTTCCTTATAATGAGAGGTCAGTGTAAACTGGAAATGTATAGCTTGGTACATGTCACAAGTAAAGAAATAAAGGAACATGAAAAAAAAAACAGAAAAAACTTAAATCCATTTTTTTTTAATTTACGGCTGTTATACTCTGTCCATTATGTTATTTACTTTTTGACACCTGTCAGTTTTATACTAACGAACATGTGTTTTACGAATTTGATCCTTATTACTACTAGAAATTGTCCAACTGACAGGTGTCATGAACGCATTCTCTCGACGGCTGGTCTCCAACTGATCATATGATTAGTTTACACAGTTTGAGCTAGCGTGCGAGTCGAAATGCCGAGGTGAGGACGTATCATACGAGTTACTCGCACTTGCGAGTTGAATAGTATCTCGCAGCCGAGTAATGACTAGTTTACACAGTGCGAGCTAGCGTGCGAGTCAGCCTACCGAGTAGCTGCAGTGTAGCAACTCGCACTGTGTGCACATATCATACGAATTACTCGCACTTGCGAGTTGGACAGTAGCTCGCAGCCGAGTAATGGCTAGTTTACACAGTGCGAGCTAGCGTGCGAGTCAGCCTACCGAGTAGCTGCAACTCGCACTGTGTGCACATATCATACGAATTACTCGCACTTGCGAGTTGGACAGTAGCTCGCAGCCAAGTAATGGCTAGTTTACACAGTGCGAGTCGTTCTACCGAGCAGCTTCAGTGCAGCAACTCGCACTGTGTAAACAGCCAAGGCAAACCGAGCTACCGACGTGTGCGAGTACACAATGCAAGCTGCTGTCTACTGTCTAGTCAGCAGCTTGCACTGGCTAAACAGCAAAGGCAAGCCGAGCTACCGACGTGCGAGTACACAATGCAAGCAGCTGTCTACTGTCTAGTCAAAAATTTGCACTGTGTAAACAGCAAAGGCAAGCCGAGCTACCGACGTGCGAGTACACAATGCAAGCAGCTGTCTACTGTCTAGTCAAAAATTTGCACTGAGTAAACAGCCAAGGCAAGCCGAGCTATTGACATGCGAGTTCACAGTGCAAGCAGCTGTCTACCGTATAGTCAGGAGCTCAGTGTAAACAGTCAAGGCAAGCCGAGCTACTGACACGCCAGTACACAGTGCAAGCAGCTGTCTACTGTACAGGGTGTAAGGGACAGCTCTCCGCAAACTGATAGGGTGAATTCAGTACGTCATACTAAGATGACCGGTAAATGAATTTTTTTCAGGAACGTTAAGGGAATCCAATAAACCTGCAGTGCGATTCTGTAACCATCTCACCGTGAAAACTTAGGTGAAGTGAGCGTGGAGTGAGCTGTCAATAGTGTCAATTCCTAGCAAAAACAAACTCACTTCACCTAAGTTTTCACGGTGTGATTTTTACAGAATCGACCGGCTGATTTGTTTGTGTTTTTGTGCACAAATCGGAACGTCTATTACTGGTTGGGACGGGTAGGTATGCGGTGAGTTCGATGAACTCTATAGCTAGACAGAAAGTGAACAGCTGATTTCACGCGTCGTTGGTTACAGTATTTCAACATCCATTGCTGGTTTTTTTTTGCTGTTTTTTTTGCAGTTTTTGTTACATAAATGGAGTGCTGCGAACACACAATGCAATTTTACATTGAAATAATGAAAATGTAACTGAAAAAAAAATTGAAAAAATGAAAATTTTCCTGAGAAAATTTCCGGTGGAATATGATTCAAAATGAGGAGCTGAATTCACCCTGTTAGTTTGCGGAGGGCTGTCCCTTACACCCTGTATAGTCAGCAGCTTGCACTGTGTAAACCAGGCATTACATTTGAGTGTAACGGATATAAATTGATTGGAGATGATGGAACCGTCAACCGCCTTAATTATAAGTGAAAATTTAGCATGAATTACCTCATTAAACCTCTCTATGAGCAGCCTGTCCTGAGCCTTCACATAGGGCTCCCGGGAATGGAGCTGATTCCTGCCATATTTCTCGTCGAGGTAGTCACAAATCACCACACTCTCAAATAAATATTTGTCACCATTGTCAGTGGGAATCTCTAGGACTGGTATTTTTACTGAAAATAAGAAAATCAAATTATTTTATTATGTTTGTAGGTTGCGGCGAATGTACAAGTATCTCCCGCCACCGACTCATGGTACTAGAAGGAACAGTGGGGTTTTAGTCGGTAGAACTCCGACATAACGTTAAGTCCAGGTGGCGAGCCTATTGCCATCAACCGAGCACTAATCTAGACTCCGAGCTACTACTGAGAAATTCCGAATGGAAAAACAAAATAACACTCCGCCCGACCTGGGAATCGAACCATACTAAGTTAAGGTAAAATGTACGCAGTTTAAAATGTTATCAGCCCAGTTTAGTGCTTCAAGAAGAAGGGGGGGACGGTATTTTTTTTACATTTTTCATTAAAAGTAGAAAAAAAAATTTTTGTCTTTCTTATTTTCAAAATAGTTAGGTCATCTAAAACTGTTCCAAATTTCAAGTTGATAGCATTAGTAATTCTTGAGATATCCAGCTGTGACAGACAGACAGACAGACTGAGTCGCACCATATGGGTTCCTTTTTTACTATTTTGGTATGGAACCCTAAAAAGCATCTGATACTTACATCTCGGATTCTTGGTCCTAAACCACTCCGGCAGCCTAAGGGGGTCCAGTTTGTAGACCTCATATTTAGCCTTCTTGGCTTCCAGGATCAAGAGGACCCGGTGACCGTAAGGGTTCATCTCCACATGGTACAGACGAAGCTTGTCCGACAGCGCTGGCGGCGGCATAGGACCTGAAATTACGAAACCAAAATATTAGGAGCTTCCTCTTGAACTATGGCTCATCTACCTTTACGAAGTTCTTTCAATTAGGAGCTTCCTCTTGAACTATGGCTCATCTACCTTTACGAAGTTCTTTCAATTAGGAGCTTCCTCTTGAACTATGGCTCATCTACCTTTACGAAGTTCTTTCAATTAGGAGCTTCCTCTTGAACTATGGCTCATCTACCTTTACAAAGTTCTTTCAGTATTTTCTTTGTCATTCATAAGTCGTAAGAAAGCGCTTTGATGAGTTATTGAACACATTTACCACATTCTCACAGATTGGACATTTTGGGAGTTGGATATTTTGGGAATTGGACATTTTGATAATTGGACATTTTGACAATTTGAAATTTTGAGATTTGGACAGTTTGACACCGCTGGACATTTTGAAAATGAAAATGTAAAATGGTTTATTATTTTCACAAGTAATATCTTAACAACTAGTGATTGGAGCCTCCTTTTAAGCAAATAGGCCTGTGTTAGGAGACTCCGCTCTTCCAAATCAATTAGTTTAATTGACTTGTTTTACTTGTTTTCTATAATAATATAAAGAAAATTAAAATTAAATCTAAAAAAAAAAACAAAAATAAAAAACGCAGCCCGTATGCAGGCATGCGAGTGTGTGAGTGAGAGCGAGAGTGTGTGAATGTGTAAATTTTTTTTACATTCATTTTGTTTCTTATCATTTATCATATACGTAAATCTCTTTGTTAAGTCTATTGTATAGCTGAGCTGAGCGTTTTTTGTATTGAATACGAGCAAACTTGGTTTTATGGACTTCCGCTATTAAATATTTTCTTCTTTTTTTATAGGTTAAGTTGGGGTCAAAAGGAAGAGTTTTGCGTTTCTTTAAAACAGAACATTTTGAGAATTGGACATTTTGACCCTGAACGGACTCATCGTGATGGCCTTCGGACATTTTAGGAATTGGACATTTTGGGATTTGGACATTTTGCCCCTGAACGGGCTCATCATGATGGCCTTCTTATGCATGAGGTTGTGCGTTCACAATCCTCGGAAAAATTTCCACGCAGATTGGTTATTTCAGAATCATGTAAGTAGGTACTGAATACGTGGTTTCAAGTGATACTGATGAGTTGATGACCTAATAGCCACTCTGTATAAGCGGTATTACTTTGTACAAGAAATAAGAATGTACGAGCATCGCCACATGATAATATGTCTTGATTTAGTTTACCTGAACAAGAACAACATTTTGCTCATTCGCCGATTATTTGTGTACATTCGCTGACTAGGCCACCACTAGTAACCTACTTTACGTATTATAATGAATGTTTATGTATCGCACACCTAGATCTAAACTGAGACAACTCAAAAATCGTTAATTTTGAGTTATGTTTAAAAACAGTGATTATCGATAAAAATGATTGAATTTTAGCCCCAGTTTGTATACAGTAACATTTTACAAGCTATTTATTATCTAGAATAAAATTAAATTGTATAACTTCCCTAACAAAAAATGCAGATACATATACGTTTTTATCGTCTCCTGAAAAATGACCTTTTTTTTTGGATAATATTTTTGTGTTCACCAAAAATATTATCCGTACATCAAAATACTGATCGTGCACCAAATATTCCTGAATGTTACACAAAACACCCGCGCGTCCGAAACTTCACATTGGTGAATCATTTGGGTTAGGTTAGGTTAGGTTAGAACAGTGACCCTTAACGCGCGACGGCGATCGAGCGAAGCGAGCGGTGCCGCGGCGGCGGCCGCCGAGCGCCATATCCAATAGATGCTCGTTATGACATATTTTAATGAACATATTTTGGTGCACATTCAGTATATTTGGTGGAACACAGGCAAAATTAGGTGAATGAAATGGGAATAAATTGAAGTACTTTTAAATACCATCCTTTTTTTTTAGTTGTCTCAGTTTAGATCTAGGTGTGCGATATTATACAGGGTGTTAAATTAGTTGCGTGCCACAGCTTAGGGGTAGGTTCAGTACCTATCGAAAAGGAACCCAGGAAAAAAAAAAAAACATTATTGCAAGATTAACCTAATTTAGTACCTACTTACCTACTAACTTCAAATAGCAATCGTTTAGAATTAAAATTATTTTATTTGTTTAAATGCTTTAATTCGGACGCGAGAAGTGAAGGACAAAATGACAACGCGTTAGATAGTATAGTAGGTAAGTAATTAAAGCATGGCTTGTCCTCCCTAAAATACGGCGAAAATAAGTAACTTTGTTTCCATTTTTTACAGTAACTATAGCACCTTTTTGATAGAAAAAAATACACAATAATCTACAATACATAAGAAGTGATTTCATGTGTCCTAAAATCTATTTTAGTTTTTAGAACTAAAGAAAAAAAAGGCTAAGCCCAGGTCTATTTCTGTCTATTTTTTCGAGTTTTTACCATATTACTCCTACAGTTTTCAGTAAAAGTTTTCATAAATTTATACAGTTACTTATTTACAAAATAATAAGGAATGATTTCATGTGATTACTTTTTTAGACCAATCCCTAGATTTTTTGTAAATCGGTAATTACTTCATATTTTGCAAGTGTTGTGTCATCGCGCTTCTCTTTCTTTTCTATGCAGTCCGACAGTGACCGCGCTTTTTACGGCGGACAAGCCTTAAACACATAAAGTTTTTGCTAATAAACTGTCAATCATTAACGGACACAAAACAGTGATTTTATTTCCTGTGCACATCCCGTGTGATTCGTCCATCTACACTACATACATACAGTTGTTTTATCTCGCGAAAGCGGGTGAGCCATACTTGTAAATATAATGCGTATAAACACGCGCTGTTGTGTGCGTACCTGCAGGTAGCGCGCTCCCGAGCTTACGCACACAAAGACAATGTGCATGTAACATTTACACATAAAAGTATGGCTCGCCCGCTTTCGTGAGATAAAACAACTATACTACATCTCACTGTACGGAGTTTACTGCCCGCACAAAGAATATTCCATAACCCTAACACATTATTTACTTTGCAACGATTGTTGATATCGCATTGCGAGCAATAGGTAGGTACGATGTATTTAGATCCGCCATTAACCTATTTCCATAGGAGGTCAAGGAGAACCACATCGATAATTCAGTAGTGAGGGCCTTGTTAAGTCGATATTGTAAACTTACTCCTACTGGTATAAGAAGAGATAGTAAGTAAACAGTGGCAATATTTTAAGGGGACCTAACGCACACCTAGTTCTAAACTGAGACAACTCAAAAAAAGTCATTTTTCAGGAGACGATAAAAACGTAGGTATATCCGCATTTTTTGTTAGGGAAGTTACACAATTTAATTTGATTCTAGATAATAAATAGCTTGTAAAATGTCACTGTATACAAACTGGGGCTAAAATTCAATATTTTTTATTGATAATCACTGTTTTTCAAACATAACTCAAAATTAACGATTTTTGAGTTGTCTCAGTTTAGATCTAGGTGTGCGATATATATGAACAACTTTTACTATGGAACCAAACAAGAAATCGCGAAAAAAAAAATCTGCTGTTCAGTACATTTATGTTCGCATAATTCGTCAAAATGTAGGGAACAGCTGATTTTTTTTCGCGATTTCTGGTTTGGTCCCATAGTAAAAGTTGTCCATAATGATGAGTACAATGACCCCTTAAAAGATTGCCACTGTTTACACTTACACCCTTTATTTAGCTTTCCCTTGAGTGAGATACGCCTCTATTAAAAAGTTGATTGATACCAACAAGTAACTCAAGGAGGAAGCGCCAGGGTAGCCCGCTCAAACCTGGTCTTTGACACTTCAGCAGAGGTCTAAGCTCGAGGTTTGCCAGCGAGCCATGGAGCGCAGTATCGTGGATTCCTGGGGTTCGATTTTCGGACCGTCAGGGCTGCGGGTCAAAACCAAGATCACGGAGGTTACCCAGAAAGCCGATAAGCTCAAGTGGGACTGAGCGGGACATGTCTGCCGCATGTCAGATGACAAAAGGGCTAAGAGAACTACCGATTGGGTCCCACTAAACGCACGACGACAACGCGGCAGGCCGAGACGAAGATGGCGAGATGAGCTTGACTCCTACTGAAAGGACTGGCCGACACTAGCAAAAGACAGAATTGTGTGGAAAAGGGAGAGACCCCCTTTGCTCTACAACGGGACAGTAGAGGCTAGATATACAGGGTCACTGGTAACTCGACCACTTCCTTGCAGGACGCAAGGAAGCAGGGGCAGTAGGGTTCAAATGCAACAAATTAAGACACCAAATGTTCTACCGAAATTCAGTTTTTTTTTTTCGTAATTTTAATTTTAGGATTCAAATGCAACAAATTAAGCCACCAAATGTTCTACCGAAATTCAGTTTTTTTTTTCGTAATTTTAATTTTAGGATTCAAATGCAACAAATTAAGCCACCAAATGTTCTACCGAAATTCAGTTTTTTTTTTCGTAATTTTAATTTTTGTCAGACAAAAATTACGAAAAATAAAATGTTTTATTAGTGATTTTTGCCACAGTTTTAGGCATTTTTGAACTTTTAATTATAAGCAAAAATCTGCTACGGCATCAGCTATATTACTAACTTAAATTCCAGTATAGTCGCGCCGTAAAACATTTTTAAATTGGATTTTTCATATTATAACTAAAAATCTAAGTAAGTCAAAAACTACTGAATTTCGGTAGAACATTTGGTGGCAAAATGCAACAAATTAAGCCACCAAATGTTCTACACATTTGGTGGCTTAATTTGTTGCATTTTAACACTACCATGACGACCTGCAAGGAAGTGGTCGAGTTACCAGTAACCCTGTATTAGATAGAAAGCCTAATCAAAATATTCTCTTATCAGTCATCATCATACATTTTTGCATGCTTTGTCTGACACGTAACCCAATTACGTGAATTACTTCAATGATAAGAAATGCAAACATTTTATCTAGACTTTTTGTTGGTTAGGTATACCGGAAACGATAATGTATGCAGTCTTGATTAAAATTAAGGATGATGCGCAATGGCAGCCCGCGAAATTCAATTTTTATTGGGTTTTTTGCAATTTGCAGGTCCGTGTCAGGTTGTATCTTGATCAAAGTATGATACGCGGCAATAAAACATATGTATTTATATAATTTTAACCATAAAAATCATCAATACATTTCTCTTACTTAGATATCGTGCAGATTCGTTAGATTTCGCTCGTTTGAGGAATCTGCACGAAATCTAACTTAGAGAGATGTATTGATGATTTTTACAGTTACAATTATGTAAATACATATGTTTAATTGCCGCGTATCATACTTTGATCAAGATACAACCTGACACGGACCTGCAAACTGCAAAAAACCCAAAAAAAAATTGAATTTCGCGGGCTACACAGCGCAATCACCTTAACTTTTCCCTATGGGGTCGGGGTCTGTCAGCAAGCAATGTGACCACACAATGTGTCCCAAACAGCAGTAAAGGGCAACTCACTCCTGTTCAGTTTCTCTTGTATCTTCAGCTTTTCTGCATATACGGGGTGTTTCTTTTAAGGTGTCAAGCCAGTGCGAGCTGATAGCAGAGTACCATACCTATCGATTTAACCCCCATGCATGTTCTACGATTTTTTGTAGTTTTCAAGTTATTTTGGATCCCCCCATTTCATATCAATGGTAGTGGTTAGGGATAGTAGTAGGTATAAAATGTATGTTTTTATTATCAACTGAGCTGTGCATAAACGTGGAGGAATAGTAAATATCAGGATTGGCAAAAATATGCAAAGATAATAAATGATAAAATATGAAAATCACAAGATTTCAGATACACCACTTTCAATGACCGATTTTAGCAAATAATGCACTATTTAGTACATTCGTTGACCCAAAAACAAACATAATTTTTTAAAGCCATCACTCGTTGAGTCAGGAAAAATATCGAAAAAAAATTATAAGTCGAAAACTGCTACAAAAAATCGTAGAACATACAAAGGGGGTAAATCGATAGGTACTCTGCTATCAGCTCGCACTAGCTTGACACCTTATATGAAACACCCTGTATAAAGCAACACCTATTTCTATATTAAATTGTCAAAAGAAATCTAGAAATCTCTCCGAGGCGGGATGTTAATTTGACCTTGCGTCACTCGCTATAGAAAAAAGAAAATACGTTTATTTGCGGTAAACATGAGCAAAGAAATAACACTAACACAAAAATTGCACCGTAGACTTTCCTTCATAAGTCGACCAAATAACTCCCATTACTGTATGAATAGTCAAAAGAAACCTAATCTACCCGTGGTCAGACACTCCGCAGTTTAAGTATGAAAGCTACAAGTACGCGGCAGGCCCCTCTCACGGGGCCAATTTAGTAGGTCAGAAGGTATAAGGGCGAGCGCGCATTGCGGTGCGTTTTTCTACCGCATAATCTGTGAAGTATGGAATGTCTTTGAAGTGCGCGCACTACGGTCATGCGTTTTGTTACTGTAGGCCCCGCCCAGTGCGGAAGAACTACCGGAAACGCACCGCAGTGCGCGCTCGTTCTAAGGGCGAGCTCGCATTGCGGTGCGTTTTTCTACCGCAAAATCTGTGAATGTCTTTGAAGTGCGCGCACTGCGGTCATGCGTTTTGTTACCGTAGGCCCCGCCCAGTGCGGCAGAACTACCGGAAACGCACCGCAATGCGCGCTCGCCTTTAGAGTTACGCAATAGATAGAGAGGCAGAGGAGAGTAGGTAATTAGCGTAGTGCGACCTGAATTGCACTTTATTGTGTCACAGCAAGTCGCTTTTTATTTAAATGATTTTGCGGAGTGTCCCATCTGTATTAATCTGTGCCGTGGTGCTAAAATTTTCGAGCTTGCTTTGCTCGCTCTTGCATCCAAAATTATCTTACAAAACTACACCGTTCAGTCACTGCCGGCACAAGCTATGCGAAAAATGAAGCATGTAGGTTGTCACAAAAGTAAGTTCTATAATTTAGTGTTGTTTGAAGTACAGTAGTACCCAAGTAATAAGGCGCGTCGTGAATCATCGTTCGCACAGAAAAGAAAGTAAGGCCCCGAAGATTAACGAGAATACTTAAAACTTACAATCAACCTCAGATCACTACTATAAGGTTCATAATACACTGCAGCTGTTAGTTCCGTCTCATTCGCAAGTATGGCGGCTGTCAAGCGGCGCGCGCTAACATGGCGGCAGCTACCGACCAATAGCGGTACAGGAAAAAGCGTGGGGCGTGCCGATTGGTCAATAGCATTTCCCGCGCTTTGAAAATTCATCTTCTTCGCAGGTACATCGATAAGCCATATTAGTTGAGTACTACTGTAAGTAAGTTGGTTCAAGTAAGTAACTTGAATGATAAAGAGTTGAGGAAAATAATATCTTTGTTTAGTTAGACACTTCGATTAATGAGGTCTGTTGAAGTAAATATGGTGACATACAATAGCAAAGACAGAATTATTTCCGATGTTTATTTATAGCACCTAATTAAAGTTGTAACCCCTCACGTGTCTGAGTTTGGGCTATTTTTAGACCCAAGACCCCAGCGGTTTGGGGGTTAGTTGCGAACCCCATAGGTTCACAACTACTGATGAGGATATGTTTTCCATCAGATGATGTTTTTTTACGTTTATATATACAGGGTGTAAGGGACAGCCCTCCGCAAACTAACAGGGTGCATTCAGCTCCTCATTTTGAATCATATTCCACCGGAAATTTTCTCAGGAAAATTGACATTTTTTAAATAGTTTTTTCAGTTACATTTTCTTTATTTCAATGAAAAGTTACAGTGTGTTCGCAGCACTCCATTTATGTAAAAAAAAAACAGTAAAAAAAACCAGCAATGGATGTTGAAATACTCTAACCAACGACGCGTGAAATCAGCTGTTTACTTTCTGTCTACCTACAGAGTTCATCGAACTCACCGCATACCTATTACCTACCCCTCCCAACCAGTAATAGACGCTCCGATTTGTGCACAAACACACAAACAAATCGGGTTTATTGGATTCCAATAACTTTCCTGAAATAATTTCATGTACCGGTCATCTTAGTATGATATACTGAATTCACCCTATCAGTCTGCGGAGGGCATATGGTGTAAGGGACAGCCCTTACACCCTGTATGTGATTTAAGCTACTATGTAAAGTTTTGTCCTTGTGCACACATGGAGTGCATTTGACACGGTGGGGGGGGGGGTTAGTTGCGAACTCCATAGGTGCACAACTACTGATGATGATTGGTTTTCCATCGGATGATGTTTTTTAACGTTTATATATATGCGATATAAGCTTATATACCACTATTTAAAGGTTTTTCCTTATGCACACATGGGGTGCATTCGACACTTGAGGGGTTAAAAATAATATTTTTTGAACTGTACTACTGGATTCTATTTGATAAAGGACTTCGCACAAAATGTTAAGAAATAAGTAGCCGTTCAGCGAATTTGGCTGCAATTTTGGTTGGTCTGCTTTTGCTAATATACTTATACAGTACCATATAACAAAAAAACAGTTTTTAAAAATTTTGTCTGTCTGTTTGTTGTGGCAAATCTCAGCAACGGCTGGACCAATTTTGACGGGACTTTCAGTGCCAGGTAGCTGATATTATAAGGAGTTACTTAGGCTACTTTTATTTTGGAAAAAGGATTAGGGTTCCGCACAAAAAAAACCCATGAAATTGTCAACAAAAAGTCGGTTTAAAAAAATATTTTTGCATTTGGTAGCCCAATCCTCGAGGATGGTTATAGGCTATTTAACATCACGCCACGGCCAATAAGAGCCGAGCAAAAATAAAAAAGTCTGAAAGAATTCCAAGCGAAAACACGCGGGTCGGGGAACGAGGGAGTTTTATTAAAATGTAGCTGTTATTTTAGTATATTGTGTATTTTACGACTTCCACGCGAACTAAGTCGCGGGGCACAGCTAGATAATAATATAATCAGAAAAGGCGACTACGATTTTAAGACGACCCACTGACCAAAGAATGAGGTCGCCTATTTATGGCATATTTAAAATGAAGATGTTGCAACATTATCCTTAAACTAATAGCCGAAAAACGAATGGCTAAATATGTATAATGAACAAACATAATATGATGTCATTTTAAATGCACTATTTTTTGTCAGTAAGGCGCAGACGAGGTCGAATTAATTGACACAGCAGGTAAGGAAGTGAGCGATGCACATTGTGGCCTTGGTCACAAACAGCTGTTTAACTAGAATACAATTGAGCTACTAATAAATACACAAAACTATGCCGACGTTTTTAGCACTGCATTTATTCGTTTATTAATACCTATTAGCATTGTATAGGACTTAATTTTTGCTTCAAAATAATAAGGTAAGTACTTAGTGAACATAAAAAAATACATTTTTTGAAGAAATCAACATAAAAATATCGAAGAAGGAATTATAAAACAATATCGAGAACGCGAAGAAGGAATAATTACACAAACAATTAAAAAGCTATTGCGTCTCGCGTAGATCTGCGTTACCGGTGTCGAGGTGGCTTAGTTTTATTTAGGTACGAATAATGCCGAAAAATAAAGCCCGAATAAATAAACAAGCCACAATCTCCACGGTCAATAGTAAAAACTAGATGCCACTTACCGACAGTCCGTTGTTGATAATACGACATGTTTTTTTTACAAACTCCTCACGTAGATTAGAGAGAAAATTGTTTTAATTCGTGTAATCGTGCACCCGCGGACCACGAAAACCACACGAAAACTTGTGTGGAAATAATAACGTCATTCTTAAAAATATAGCTGTCGACAGAACTAACATGTTTAGGTTACATCACGCCGCGGTGGGTGATGACGTCATAGGTAATGAATGAACGACTGAGTCCGACTGGACTCAGTAAAAAAAAACTCAGATCTGATCTTAAAGTATCGACCGATGTAGCCCACGTTCCCACGAGCGTAATAAAATCGCGGCGGGATTTTATCGCGCACTGTATTTTAACTCTAGTTGTTAAGCCGAGCGTTGAGAATCCAACCTAACAAAAACAGAGTGCATCCCAGCGCAACGAAAAACACACTGTTGGATTTTCAATTCCCGGCGCTAAGCAGAGAGTTGAAAATCCAGTGCGCGACAAAATCCCGCCGCGATTTTTTTTACGTTCGTGGGAACGTCGGCTTACAGTCGTTCAATTTATGGACTATTAATTTTGCCGTCGTAGTATAATCGACTTTGTAATTATATCTCTATCACTTTTGACAAAAACTCCCAGAAAAATGGAAACTTCATTATGGCTGAAACTGTCTAACTGCCACGTCGCTTATAGCAAAAAAATAGACCTTGATGTTTTGAGACATGCAAGTGACATTCACAGATTAATATAATATTAGTAGCAAGCTAGTGACAAATGGTATATTATTATGTAATACGCAAATAACACGAAACACAAAATACAAATAAAAAAGTGACATTATTGTTTTAACAACTTGTGTGCCTCACAGCTGCATTAAAAAGGTCCATTTCAGCATTAATGCATGCTGTCTGACGGTCTGGTTTTCTAATGACCCTTTGTAGTACGTTGGTGAAGTTTGTACTACTAAGATGGATCATACTTTCAGGCTTCACGTGGTATGTACACACAACAAAAAAGATCGGTTTGCATAGCACATCAACACAGTTGTTGGTGTGCGTACAGTCAACGGGTGTATTGCTCTACGCCTATTAGTGTTTGCTTCACAATATATATGAAGCAAAGAATATGAAGCATAAATTTAACAACGTAACTATCTGGTCCCGTGGCATAGGTGCATAAGCATTCGGGTGGTAAATCAAATGTCTTAGGATCGAGTCTCACCGCTGGCGGCGTAAATTTTTTGCATTATAAAAAACTTTTTTTTTTCATTTTTATGAATTTTATTTAAGTAATTTACCTGACAATAAAAACATTCGAAAAATATATGGAAGTAAAAATTAAACAATTTGTAATAAGAAAACAACAATATTTATTGACTAGGTTTTTAAAATTATAATTACAAATTATAAAGTTTTGTGCATGACAAATATTCTAAGCCGGACAAGAAATCAACATTATTTTTAATATTTAGTGGGTAATTTATTTGTTAGTGATATGAATAAACATGTAAGTAAGCTAGATATTAAGATATTAGGTATCCTAAGTTGTAGTCTCACTAACAATAACATCACTCACATAAAACAAATTTAATTACCCTCAGATATTTTAATTAATAGCTTATGCTAGCAACCATATTTTTTTAATTATAAGAAGAAGAATATTTTCTTTTAGTATAGCGCTCACCATCTTGTCGCCACAATATTTTGCGACCGTCCTTGTCTTGTCCGACTTAAAACATTTTTCATCGCTAATTATAACTATAATTATTATTGCACCTAACGAAATCCAAATATTCTCTTGCGAAGCGTACCCGGTTTTGCATGTAAATATCTGACACTAAAATTTTCTTGGCTGGCCTATGACATTTCACACCAGCTGCACGCAAGTGGTTCCGTACAGTTTGTAATGTCACGTCATGTTTAGTTGCCATGGAACGAGTAGTGAGGAAGGGCTCAGCCATATTTATCACAGTGCCGCACATTGGCAAATCCAGCCTTTGGTCCCGGTCGACGAGGATCAATCCTTCCCGAATCTGCATAACGATGGACCCACAATTGCACAGTTATTCTCTGTGAACTAATAAAGTAATGTTACAATAAACAATAAATTAAACCTAAGTATTAAACTTCAAAACATAATACCTAATAACATTTTGTTACTCACCGATATCTTTAAACACCTCGCAATTTTACCAATTGAAACGTTTTGCTCATGCAAAATAATTATCTCAGCTTTTAAAAGTGTAGTTATGTGATTCATAGTGATTCAAAAATAAAAGCACTTCTCAATCAAAACACGCGGGGTATAATGACTAAAAACGTAACGAAAGTCCGATGGTCAATAGCATTATGCCGATGAACGTAAACTACTTGCTTAGCATGATATGTCATTTTTAGAGGGTAGAAAATATAAAATGTGGCCAAAGAATACTCGCGACTTTAACCATTATATTTTTGTCATTAAGGTTGAAAGTCTAATGAGTAACACGACTACTCAAAATAAAAAGGCGAGGGTGGATTAATAAAAAAATATAGCGCATCAGAAACACCTAAAGTTAAGTTTCTACGGTTAATATGTAGCTCTAATTCCGTGATTCATTTTAACAGCTGCTTGTGATTGTGCGATATTGAACTTTATGAAAATATACGCTAAGGTTCAAATTCTTTAGAATCTTGCGTCTAGCATGACAACTAAGGTTAAATTTCAAAATGTTTTATAAGAGTTGAGTTGGTCTCATGGTCACTAAGTCAAATCGATAATCATCTGTGCCTGAGTTCAAAACCAGGAATAACCTAACTATATAGGTTTTTGTTCACAATGTTTTGTTTTTAATTATTATATTTTTTTTTACTTTTCTTTAACAAACGAAGGCGGGAAATATCTTTATAAATGGGTAGTTTGTATAGAAATGACTCAAAATCATTGCAAGAAATGAAAATGTTTATTATTTAATTAAAATTTACTTAAGTAATTAAGATAAAGTAAGTATACGCTTTTAGTTCAAAATTAATATACCAAAATTTTATAATATCATATTCAACTATAAACATTTTAAAACGGCATGAAAGTATTAATAATTGCTTGGAAGTTTGTTATCAAGAAAATTAATTAATTTGTGAAATGTTTTACAGATTTAAGTATTAGATATTCTGTATTATGTAGTGAATCAACATGTTATTTAAATAGAAAAATGCATTTCCATTTATAATAATAACATTACCACAGAATCTGCAACATTTTAATGGTTTAGCATTCTTTCGCTATTTTTTTGTAAATTAAGGTGAAGGGTAAAAAATAATTTTACATAAAAATTGTGGGTAGTGATATGCTATACAGTCAAAATAAGTTGGCTGAGAATTCCGTGCTCATATCTCAAACGTTGTAAATTACTCATCTATGAACGGGATTGAATCATTAGCAATTCAACTAGGTAATATGTTTTAGGAAAATTATGATTAGAATACAAAAAGAGAATAATATAGCACCGAGATTTGAACTTAGGAATTCTCGTTCACCATCTAGAAACGTTAGCCATTGTGCTAAATCTGTTACAATGAACAAGTGCGAAGTATTCTAACTGATTCAATTTTATACATTATTACTGCCTATCGGCGCTGCTGCTACATACGCACACTAATAAAAAACTGAGCTCGCTCGTATCTTATAGTTAACGTTTGTGTGCGCAACTATTCATGCCGATACAGCTATCCGTGTGTGAATGTAAACCGAATTGATTTGCAGAGTGTACAAATTAGCGGATTGAATTAAATTCGTTTGTCTTGCTGTTTGATAATGCTGACTGCTTCCAGACACCGACTTCCGAAATAACTTTAATTTCGGAAGTCGGTGTCTTTGGATCTGTATTTTAGATTTTTGCCACCGACTTCCGAAATTAAAGTTATTTTTCACTTTGTAGTTTTTTTTGGAAGTCGGTTGTTTTTTTTTTTTGTAGAAAAGTTTTTATTTTTCAATTTTTTGTGGGTCAGTTTGTAATTTATCTAAGTTACAATAGTCTAATATCAACTGCTCATCATCTTTTACAAATTAATGCTTTTCCCGATGCTGGGACGTTAATTGTTGAGGAGTTCTCCTAGTAAGAACCAGGAGAACTGGAGCTGATGGTGAAGTCACCATCAGCTCCACTTCACCATATGCATTGTGACGGACGAGCATAAATTGGTAATCGAATCGCAACCCCCGAAATACTTATTATTGACTAGTTCCAATGGCCATATGTGGTCATCATCATCAGTTACACTTCACCAAATGGTGCTTTTCTAGAGTTAATGCACAAGTTACTATCAAAAATACCCAAATCACTATAGGTGTGCCTATAAAATTTGAGGGTTTCCCTCGATTTCCATGGGATCCCCTCATCAGATTCTAACTTCTAACAATGGGACCACCTCGAGAGCATAGCCTATCAAATAACAAAAGAATTTTCAAAATCGGTCCACAATTGACAGAGAAATCGGTGTACAAACATAAAAAAATATATACATATACGCGACGAATGGGGAGGTACACTGCCAATTTATCCCGCTACAAGTCACATCGTCGCTGGTGCTGTTTACCTGTTAAACAAAATATTGGTAGGGGAGCTACTGCTCGATTTTTGCGACCTATTTTATACCGAATTTTCATGTGTGTCATGTCTGTGTATCTTTAAACCATAACCATTTCGTATCATTAAACTAAATAACAACCAACTCAGAACTTAGTGCCAAACCACGCAGGCGCTAAATTCGACAAGTTGATTAATATTCACTAATCATGTACAGTGAGAGTCAACCGCTGCACCCATGGGTGAATCCAAAGTGTCTAAAAAAGGGGTCCAGCATCTGGAAATTGTTAAATTGCATACCGCAATAAAACTTTATGTGACGATTTTTGGGATCATCTTCTACCCAAAAAAAATACTCAGTTGCTGGAAGGGTCCCCCCCTTCCAGCAACTGAGTATTTTTTTTGGGGGTGAATAATTATGTCAGTCGCGTAAATTAACATAATTGTAACTGACATATTATATTCCCCCCACTCCCATCCAGCTGACTATTTGTTTTGGGTTGAAGATGATCCCAAAAACCATCCCATAAGGTATTGGCTCGGTATGAAATTAATTTTTTCATTAAGTTTTTACTACTTTGACATGCTCTAACTTTGGACTCCCGCACTATTGGAGCACCTGACCCTCGGATCTCATATGCACTAAGGAAAAACTATTTTCGGTATGATTTTCAGCCGGTATAAAATTACTTTTTCAAACTAACGCTACCTCCCGTACTATCTCCCGTTGTTTTATAGTGAGAGCGCGTTTCCTTGACCGTCAACAGATAGACAGCTGACAAGCACCAGCGTTGATGGCGTCATCTGTAATTTGCTTTGCCCGTTATCAATGGGGAGGAGGAGGAGTTAAAAAGAGGAGGTTATCAATTGGGAGGCCCTTGATAACCTCCTCTTTTTTTTTTTGTTGAAAAGTCGGTTAAAAATTAGATCAGCACAATACGTGATTTCGTTAAACGGTATCATGAGCTAGAGCATAATAATATCTTCCTTTTTGCAATTTTACAAAAAAGAAAGCGCGCGTCAGCTAGTTACCGAGTGTAAGCTAAGTGTGCAAATGGCCCTCTAGTGTGACATCATCTGTGACCCGATTATCTGGAACCCTAACAAATGAAATAGTCGAAACTATGATATGATATCCATACTTTTAACGTATTCTCAATTTAGCCGTCTTATTTGTAGAAGGCCAATAACATAGGTGTTTGTATTTTTTACTCCTATGTACCTACCTACTTTTATTTAAATTCAATGTGTTTAAACTGATTAATGACTGGAACGCTATTTTAGAAAATGAGTCATTTTAGGATTTCGTTACCGCGTTTGAAGAATTTTAATTTTATTAATTACCTACTTACGTACCTACACTACAGAAGCTAGGTAGGTAAGTATTTTATTGAGATTTGGAGATAGGATGTGATGTGATGTTATGTTATCGCACTACTTATATCTACGTACGTGCTTTGCAATAACGCATTCGATAATCATGGAGCGAAGCGAAAACATTTTACTATTCCCTTTAAAGTTTGATCTACATGATATTTTCTATTAAAAATATAATACCTACGCTGATACTACACTGGGATAATTTATTACCTACTCCAATAATTAAACGCAAATTAAATGTTGCAAAAGAAAATAAATAAGTACTAATGGATTTTTTTCTTGCCGTAGTGCCATGCCACTGGAAGGCGTAAAAATGGGTAAATAGTAGTTTTGGAAAATATAGAGTGGTAACACAAAACAGCTGTCACACCGGGAAACTGTCAATGTCACAATTTTTTTCCAACTCGTTCCATTAATTTTTAATATGAAGCATTTTTCTGTATCATGTTTACCCGTTCACGCTTTCCAAACAATGGATCTTCCATCTCGCTCATATTTAAAAATGAGTTTTTTTGACAAAAATAAAATAAATCGAAGTTTCTTTTCGGAAATAATTAAGGTTTACTTCATTATATCCACAGAAAGCCTAAATAAATACGCTGTTAATTAAAAGCTTTAGTAAAAATTCGGTTTAAATATTCAATTCGTGGCATGTGTCATAAAACAAGCATTTACAAACAATAATTTTGGTATTTTGTTTGATTACTTTGCCATTGGCAAAAATTGGTTAAAATTGAGTACCTATAGCAGGTAATTATGGCTTATTCCACCTAATTATTAATTTTGGAACATTTTAAATGCCTTCCATTGATCTAGAGATGAAATAAAAGTATTATTTTCCTCTTTAAACGTACATATTGTTTACTTATAATTTGCTAGATTATGCCCGCGGTTTACTAGCGTCCCAGGCAAACTAAATGTACCTGGATAAAAAGTCGATTCATATTGATTCCTGGCATAAATAGGAGCTGGTCTGTTGTTTTTTAAGTACTTACCTATACTTACGTCAAAATCGGTTGTACGGACTGTAAAAAAGGTTTGTTTAAATCTTATTGCAAATGGAGTATAGGTAGTTAGCAGTGTGTGCGGTAGAGTGGCTAACTGTGGTGAACTTACATTTAAGTATTGGCTCTTTTGGAGGCCTAGGATCTCATGCTAGCTCGCTGCAATTATAACCAAAATAGTACCAGCATATTGTCCACTGCTGGGAAAAAGTCTCTTCTCATACCGAGATTGCATTGATCACCACATTCAGGATGAGTTGACGTATTCAGACTTATACAACGTGTAATGCTAAATGCGCAAAACGTCTTAAGGGGTCATTGTACTCATCATTATGAACAACTTTTACTATGGGACCAAACCTGAAATCGCGAAAAAAAAATCAGCTGTTCAGTACATTTATGTTCGCATAATTCGTCAAAATGTATTGAACAGCTGATTTTTTTTCGCGATTTCAGGTTTGGTCCTATAGTAAAAGTTGTTCATAATGATGAGTACAATGACCCCTTAAGAGGTTTTGTGCATTTAGCATTACACGTTGTATTATACTAGCTGCAACCCCACAGTTTCACCCGTGTAGATCAGGATAAAAAGTAGCCTATGTGTTAATCCAGGGTATAAGCTATCTACCTACCAAATTTCATCCAAATCAGTCCAGCCGTTTGAGCGTGAAGAAGTAACAAACATACAAGCACACACAGCCTCACAAACTTTCACCTTTATAATGCCTTTTTATTTTTATTTTTATAATATTAGTGTGAAGAAAGGTTTAGGTAGTAAAATAAAGGTAAAGATGTGACTTTTTATACAAACTCATATTAAATAAATAAACTACTGCTTAAACTATTGGTTCTATTGATTTAATAATCATTATTGTTGTATTTAAATTGGTTTTTAAGCATTTTATTTTTAAACTGAGGTTTTAAAATAAAGTACCTAATCCTTTCTAGTATAGGTTTCCGCACTATGTAACTGGGTTGTGGTGGTCAGATGTAGTCGCTCTATGTAAAATACTGGTATTCGGCTGCATCCGGTTAGACTGGAAGCCGACCCCAACGTAGTTGGGAAAAGGCTAAGCAGATGATGATGAGGTAAAATTGTTTGTTTGTAAGTGGTAATCTCTGGAAAAACCTGCTGATTCAAATAGCAAAAATTCTTGACCGTCAGAAAGCTACACTATAGCCGAGTGCCAGAGGATACTTTTTATGATATCGTTGACTTCCATGCGGACGAATTCGCGGGGAAAACCTAGTTCACATAAATTGACATTGATTTTTTTATTTTTCATAACAATTTTTTTTTTTCAGTAATTATAATGGAAGTTTTGGTGAATCAAGAGGTGGAAGAAATAGTTATAAAATGTGAAGTTATAGAGATATCTGATGAAGAACAGGAAGAAGGAAAGAAGAAAAAAAAGTAAACTTAATTTTTTTTATTTTATATAATCTCTATACAAAGCACATTAAGCCGTTGTTGGTCCCGGCTGTCATTTGTAGATCTTTGCCAGTCTTTACAGGTATAGCCCAAAAGTCTGTCAACCAGTCTTATCAAGGGGTATCATATTACCAAGTAACTGGGCTGTGGAAGTGGTGGAAGTGGGCTTCATGTAAATCCTTATGGTATTCTGCTGCTTCCGGTTAGACTGGAAGCCGACCCCAGGAAACTCAAACTCTAAGCATTTATTTCAAATAAACTAATTACAGGCACTTTTGAATTGCCACGGGGTCATCAGTTAGTCAGAAAGATGAAGCTAGTTGCCCATTCCAAAGCGTAGTAGGAACACACAGCTCCATTAAGTCCTTACCCCTCCAAAAGACTGGCTCTCAGAAGAAAAACTAGAACTATTTAAGATTAGCAGCTACAAACTTGCATCATCGTACTGTCGCAGTACCCGAACAGGCGGCGGCGTCTGTATTCTACTTCAAGAACATATAGAATGCATACATAGAAGTGATATAACAGATAAATCTATAGAATATGTACTAGAGTTATGTGCTACTGAATTGCCTAAAGAAAACTTATTAATTATAACTATGTATTGGAATAGAAGAGAGGAAGAAGTATTTTACCAGCAATTAAAATTAATTCTAAAATATATAAATAATAAATATTCTAAACTAAATATAATAATTGGAGGCGACTTCAACATTGACATACTATTAGATAATCTTAAATCAAACCAATTCATAAATTTAATGCAGGAATACAAACTTACCCAATACATTAAAAGCCCGACACGTGTAACGCCAAACACAGCTACATGCTTAGATTTAATATTTACACATTTTACATTCAAAGATATGTACACAACTGTAGAAGAGCTAGGAATTTCAGACCATAATGGTACCATTTTACATTTAAACTTGCCTAAACAAACAAAAAGAATCGCCTGGTATGTGAAGAAAAGATTTTACAATCACACAAATATATTAAAATTTAAGGCTAAATTATTAGAAATAAATTGGAATGACATCATAACAGCTGAAAAGGATATGAACAGTAATTATGAAGCCTTTAACGACACACTCATTAACATATTAAATCAATGTATGCCATTAAAAAAATTAAAGTTAAATCCAAATTATAAAAAATACTGGCTCACCGTAGGCATAAAATACTCCTGCAAAAATAAAAGATTATTAAAAATACTGACTACTAAAACAAACAATCAGATATTAACTCAATATTACAAAAGTATGAAAAAATTCTAAAGAAGACAGTAACGACAGCAAAAAAACTTCACTATAAAAATAAAATGACCAAATCTAATAATAAAGTTAAGACAATGTGGAGCATAGTAAATGAACGTACAAACAAAAAAATAGCAAGTGAGAAATGTAACATAACCCTACAAACAAGTAACATCATAACTTCTGAACCCAAAGAGGTTGCGAACATATTTAATGTTTTTTTTGCTTCTATTGGGGAGGCTACGAACAACTCAACCGGCAAACCGAAAGGATCTCCTGTTGTGTGCTCTACAGAGAATACAATCTTCCTCAGTCCAATTGATCCTTACGAGGTGAACACATTAATTAAAAATCTGAAAAATAAGAAAAGTCACGGCGCGGCGTTGACGAACTGCCACCTACCTTAGTAAGACAATGTGCGGATGAATTAACCTTACCATTTTATAAATTATTAAACCAATCATTTGAAGAAGGAGTTTTTCCCAATATCTTAAAAAAAGCTCTTATTAAACCTATTCACAAAAAGAATGATAAAACTGACCCTAATAATTACCGCCCCATTGCCCTCTTACCGACCGCTTCCAAAATATTCGAAAAAGCCATGTGTAATCGAGTAGGTATATGCGTTTTGTGAAAAATATCATGTATTTAATGACTGTCAAAACGGTTTCCGAAAAAACCGTTCCACTACCTTGGCCGTTTACAAATTCATTCAAAAAGCCCTTGATATAATTAATGATAAAAAGTACGCGATAGGGCTTCTGCTTGATATGACTAAAGCGTATGACAAAGTACAATTTGAAATATTATTAAATAAACTATTTAGTATAGGACTCCGCGGCAAATGTTATGATTGGTTTGTATCTTACTTGAAACATAGGGAACAAATAGTTGAAATCGAATATTACAACACTGACAAAAATGAAATAGAATTAATCAGATCCGATAGCAAACAAATCACCGCCTCAATCCCGCAAGGAAGCGTAATAGGGTGTTTCTTATTTCTTGTTTACGTAAACGACCTTCCAAATAATATAAATGAGCCATGTGTCCTTTTTGCGGATGACATATCTATACTCACCTCATGCGAAAATAACACCAATTTAAATTATAAACTAAATTCCATACTAGATTCTACAATAAATTGGATGACTAAACACAACCTAGAAATCAACTTCAAAAAAACTAAAATAATTCCATTCCACCCTCGCCAAAAAATACCAATAAATATAAACTTTAGCTTTAGAAATAATACATTAGAAGTAGTAGATAAATTCACCCTATTAGGCCTAAACATTGATACACACATAAATTGGAAGTCACACATTCAGAAAGTAAGAGCTAAAATATCTAAATTTTCATATGCCCTCCGCGAGATCAAAAAAACTACAGACATTAAAACTGCACTAGTAACATACTACGCGTACGACTACTCATGGCTCAAATATGGTGTCATCTTATGGGGCAACAGCACTGACGCGCCCACACTATTTATCTTACAAAAAAAACTAATTAGAATATTAGTAAATATTGAAGTCACCGATAGTTGTAAACCCCATTTTCAGGAACTAAAGATTTTATCCCTACCCTGTCTCTATATATTTGAAGTTTGTAAGTTCGTGCGTAAGTACCCAGAATTCTTTACAAGAAGAGAGGACATACAAACGGAAATTATTTTAAGATATAAAAATAGATTAAACTTACCAACATCGCGACTAAAAATGCACTCCAATAGTACCTTTGTCATGTCCATAAAAATTTACAATAAGTTACCCGAAATAATAAAGAATTTAAATAAATACAACATCTTTATCAATAAATTGAGGCTTTTCCTTGTAAGCAAATGCTACTATAGTCTAAGTGAGTACTTAAATGATAAATTATAAGTGACTTCGTAATTATCTATTTGCATCTACAAATACTCACTATTAAAGATTCGCATACCTACTACTAATACGACTGAAAATTGAATGGAGCGTCCAATAAATGACTTACCTTAAGTATGATATATGTATAAAAATTAATATGAATTACGTAATAAATCAAAATAATAATAGGTAAATAATATAATGAATATAAAAATAAATAAATAAATAAATGTATATAATATTATAAAAAAAAAAAAAACAATCGCTATAATTCTAAATTCAATTCTGTAATAATAAAACAGTTTATCTCACTAAATACAAATTAAAATAATTCAATAATTACAAATATATTTAATTGCTAATAATTCAATTTATCACATTATGCACCCAGTTTTCTTCCTCCTCTCTCCTACTTGATCTATGCTGTGACCGACAGGGTCCATAATTGTGACTATATAATAATTTCCCTACCAACTGTATACATTATGGTACGCAATAAAGAAATTGAGAATTGAGAAAGAAATTGAGAAAGACATGTGGGTTCAAATCAGTGATAGGCCGAAGTTGGAAAAAACATTTTATCAGGTTGGTCCAAATAGTGACGTCAAAAAGAAAAATCTGAATTCCTCATCCCCAGGGGTATTCGAAAATACCCCATGTATGTTCCGCGATTTTTTGTAGTTTTCGAGTTATTTTTGTTTTTGTAATTATTTAGAGTTTTCTACCGGTGGATCTTCAAAAATTCATATCTTTTTTTGCAGTGGGTATTTTTCAGTTTTTTTTTTGTGACAGTATTCGTCTTGAATGTTACTTTCATGTCACAAAAAAAAAAAAACGGAAAAATACGCACTACACAGATACGTGCACGTTAAAAGCGTCCGTAATCACACACACAAAGGCGAAAGTTTGAGAGTGTGTGTTTGTTACTTCTTCACGCTCAAACGGCAGGACCGATTTGGATGAAATTTGGTATATAGATAGCTTATACCCTGGATTAACACATAGGCTACTTTTTATCCCGGTCTACTTTGTGAAACCGCGGGGCGTAGCTAGTAAACAGTTAAAAACTAAAAACAACTAAATTAAAAATAAGCCGTGGCAGCTTAGAGACGACCAGTCCCAACTGATGGCGCCCAACTACGCTGGTTGGGAAATGGCTGGGCGGATTGATTTTTACCTAAATCACAGATTAACACAGATGGGTTTAGGTATGAAGCTACAAGTACACGGCGGGCCCCGTCCGCGGGGCTAATTCAGTGTGGGCTGCTGCGCACCGGCCGGCTCGCACGTTAATTCGATACTCACTCACGCGTCGCGTCGTAAAAGAACACAACATTAACGAGTCAGAAGGTATAACAGTTACGCGATAGAAAGAGAGGCAACTTGTAGGTGAATATAGCTGTAGGTAACAAGCGTTGTGCGACCTGAATTGCACTTTATTGTGTCGTAGCAAGAGTCGCTTTTTATTTAAATGATTTTGCGGAGTGTCCCATTTCTATTAATCTGTGCCTAAACTACTTATCTCTTATTTTCAGACGAATAAGAAAGCGCACTGTACCAAAAGAGAGATCGAACTGTGACCATTGTCCAAAAACGTTCACCACAAGGTATGAACTAAAAAAACACCTACGGACACACACTGGCGAGCGACCATACATGTGTCCAATCTGTGGCAAAACATACACACAATTAGGCCATCTTAGCATACACCAACTATCTCACGAAGGCATTAAAAACTTCAATTGTGGGGAATGCGGCGCTTCATTCTACAGAAAAGCGGATTTGGACCGTCACGAAAAAATTCATCTTGGTATTAAACCGCATGTGTGTGAGATATGTTCCAAAAGTTTTACCCAAAAGAATAATTTGGTTATGCATGTCAAAATGCACGTCGGGGACAGAGCTCATTTGTGTACTGTGTGTAATAAAAGATTCATGACGAGAAGCAAATTAATGCTGCATGCTAAGCGACACGAGAAAACTAAGAAAGTTAAAAATGAATTAGATATGGTGGATGAAGATACTGATTAAATTTTCGGGTCGGGCAAAATGTTGGGTTTTTCATCTGGAATTTCTTAGTAGTAGCCCGGGGTCTGGATTTGTGCCCGCTTGATGGCAATAGGCCTCTATTACATGGGATTTAAACATATGTAGAGGGCTGGCGTATCACCTCTCTCGTTCACACAGGATCAAATTTTTAAGAATGTTAAGTAAATAAAAAGATGCTTTTTTTTAAGAGGCAAACGGTTATGATTTTAGCAGTCTGTATGTAAGCATGTAGGTATATAAGTATGTATTTACGTGTGTTCCATCGTAGCGCCTAAATTACTGAACCGATTTAGATGAATGAGGTATCGATGGATTCGTAATAATGGCCCGGGTGACATAGGCTACATAAATTCTTCCTAAATTTAATGTGGTGGACTTTACACGTAAAGAACATCGGCCAAATTTGTATAGAAGCTGGACCTGAGTTTTATTTTCAGTGTACAGAAGCAAATTATAGTGAGATTTGATTGTTTTATGTAGTAAACACCATCCCTTTCGAAAATAGTATCTAAATAGCCAAGATATTTTAATAATGCAAAAAATACTTTTGAGGTTATCGGTGTCCGGAAATCAAAAGCACAGAATAATCGTCACAAGCGATACCTAGTTATCAGTCTGTAAAACAATGCCAAGGTCAAACAACAGAAGGAAATCAAAAACAGTACAGTACGTATCACAATATTCACACTAACAACAACAACACAACAATGCGAGATCGCCGGGTGCAAAGACTACACACTACAGTATATTAGTGTCAAATTGACACCCGTTGTAATTGACAGTATTGACACTGTCAATCCATGGCGCGCGTCGATGACATATTATGTCGTTCCGTTGTACACAATTGAACAAAATGCTGATACTTACTATGCACCCACATAATTATTTTTATGACAAGAATCCAATACATAATAAAAACAGCACTAGTTGGTTTGATACACAAGTATATAGAATTGAATTACATCTAATAACTACTCAGAAAAACGTGAATAATTATAATCTTTGAGTACTAAATCATTTCTTAAGCAAAATGAATCGTCAAAGGTGCGTTCTGAACATGTTATTCTAAATAATTTGCAAATTATGCTATTAAAAAAAAATGTGTTTGTGCTTTTTTTTCTGGCGACTTAAATATCTATTTCTTATGTTTTTTAAGACCTTAAAAAATACTAGATTTTTTCATATATATGGCATATCTATACACCACCGCCTCGTAGTCAGGTACGATTTGGCCGTCCTTCTTTCTGACCTCAAAATAAATTAAATTGAGATAATCATGACATGTTTGGTATCAAAAGAAAGGTCTTCACGAGCACATTACAAATATGTATATACCTATGTCGTTATTGTTTAAGTAAATAAATATTTTGAACTTTTTAGATCAATTTTATTTTTCCGTAGTCAGGTTACTGTTTTTTAAACTTTATATAATTATTCGAAAAATGTAATCAATTAGCGACCTATTAAATAATAATTATTTAAAGGCAGCTCATTGTTAAAAACACTTTTCTCTTGTGTTATCAGTAAACTCAGCTCAAAAAATATTATCTGTTTTTGAGATAAGATAGATAAATGCCACAATAAAAATGTGTTTTTAATAATTACCTATTTAATTAAGTAATATTATTTACTAGTCCGCTAATTGATTAAGTACATTTTTCAAAAAAGCATTTTTTCATTTAACAATCTTAAAAATTTGGTCACGTGTTAGCGAGAGATGTGACAAAACGCAACAGCCCTCTTAAGGGGATACATAGATAATTTTGTGTTTTTAAAATTCCTATAAAACTAAATGTATTTGGTTAAATGATTTGGATTTTCCATAAATATGTGTTATTTGACTATATTGTCTACTGCTGTATTAAAAACGAAACATGATTACTAACTTAACATTTTTTGATAGAAAAAAATCCAAAGTAGCACCTATTTACTGTTTTATACGATTATACGTAAACGGTTTCTTAATGTGCACTAAAATTTGCTTCAAATCGAATGTATTTAAATATGTTAAGAACTTACTAAGCTGAAAATTGATTTAAGTAAGTACTATAGCATTTTGTCATAAATCTACATTTAAACGAAGCTCATTTAAGGCCCTAAATCCAAGCGTGGTTTAGCTCGGTGTGTAAGTGAAATGGCGTTATGGCTGTCTAGTTTGACGGCCGAGATAAAAGACTCTCACGCGCACCGGAAATATGTCGTAAAGTGCAAATAAAATCGTATAAAATTAGGAATTAACTATTTAATAATAAATAATCCATAACTGGATGCAGTTTGGAATTTGAAATTTTATGGTATATTTTTAATTATAATTATGATTGTTATTGAAGTGATAAACTGCTTTTAAAGATTATTAATAGCTATATTTGAAGATTTTTGGTGCATTAAAGTATGTTTAATTATGTTTTGAGTTCCATTACTGTATGAGAAGAGAGGACTTTAAAATATCGTATGTTTTTTATTTGTCAAAATTATTTACGGTTTATGAGATACACTGCTTTAAAAAACCACCTTTTTGACAGTTTTCAATAAATCTCTAAATTAAATTCCGTTGCGCGTGAGAGTCTTATAACTCGCGCGTCAG
Source organism: Cosmia trapezina (assembly GCA_905163495.3). Lineage (NCBI taxonomy): Eukaryota > Metazoa > Arthropoda > Insecta > Lepidoptera > Noctuidae > Cosmia > Cosmia trapezina. The sequence continues at coordinate 10,753,887 of LR991047.1, forward strand.
ACTAGACAGGCATAATGCCATTACACTTATACACCGAGCTAAATCATGCTTCGATATATCCTCTTAAGGGGACTACAGGACCTAAACCGCGGTCACTGTCGGACTGCATAGAAAAGAAAGAGATGCGCGATGACACAATGCTGGTAATTTATTGCAAAATATGAAGCAATTATTTATTTACAAAAAATCTATTGATTGGATTTAAAAATTAAAACACTATTACGTTAATATGTTGCTTGTAGAATAATCTGACAAAATATCAGAACGATTGCATGTATGGTTTTTAATTGTTACAAGAAATTTTTAGAGGTATTTTCGTGATTTTTTTCTATCGTATCAATTTAGTTGTATTATGTTTTCAACACACTATCTGACTAGCGTATATCCTAAAGAATATCATATATTTTTTTTGATTTTGTTTACTGCAGTAGATCATTATACTTTTAGGCATTATAAAACTTGCGTTTAGTTGCGTTTAGGTCCTGTAGTCCCCTTAATGTGGGGGTACTACAGGTACACCTCTCAAGCATAATGTTATGTTGTTAAGTGTATAACTTGATATATCGCCGTGCGTACATTATACATGCAATTTTACAACGTACTAAACGCGATCAGCACATACAAACCTCGTTCAAGAGCCGTCATTGTCATCTTTGGTGACAATGACAGCTCTTGAAGGGTAATACGACGATAAATTAAACTTCGGTCTTACTACAAAAGATTTAAACACAAACACATCGGCACAGAATACGACACAATAAAGTGCAATTCCACATCAGTTATATTCACTAATGATTTTTCTTTAAAACTATGTACTTAATAATTTAAGTGTATTGATAAATATTTAAATTTATTGTATTTATTCATCGGTAATAAGTTAATGGTTGGTTCCGCCCCCCTTATCTCCGAAGTTTGCATAGAGAAAAATCTGAAATTATTCTATGTGATAGAAGTTTATGTGAAGATTACAGGAAAAATAAAACGACGTCTCTAAATAGCACACTTTTTCAGAAATCGGAACGGAACCCTCGCGAATACGGAGCGATATTGTAATAATTTTGCAATCTCCTCTGCCTTGGGGATGGTTGCATGTGTGATGTATGATATGAGTTAATTTTGTAAATATAAAATTAATACAGTGGTACCCAACTGATAAGGCGCGTCGTGAATCTTCGTTCGCACAGAAAAGAAAGTATGGCCCCGAAGATTAACGAAAGAATGCTTAAAACTTACAATCAACCTTAGATCACTACTATAAGGTTTATAATACACGCACGCTGTTAGTTCCGTCTCACTCGCAAGTATGGCGGCTGACTAACATGCCACGCGGCGCGCGCTAACATGGCGGCAGCTGCCGACCAATAGCGGTACAGGAAAAAGAAGCGCGGTGCATGGAGCGTGCCGATTGGTCAATAGATTTTCATCTTCTGGCGCAGGTACATCGGTAAGCCATATCAGTTAGGTACTACTGAAACTAACTTCTGCCCGCGATTTCGTCGGTACCATAAGACATATCACACTTCGCAATAATATAACATACCAGTGTATTAATTTTTGTAATCGAATCAGTACTTTCAGTGATTATCTCTTAGGTTGGGGCCACAGCAACGGGATATGCCGTTGATTATCGCGATTATGGACTTAGGCCGTAGGTGTAGCCACAACTTATCGCGATAATTTTACAACGGTATTCACATTGACGTGGCGATAACTCGGTGGCGGCGTTCAAGTGTGGCCGCTCAATTTATCACGATAGTTATCGGAATAATTACCGCGATGTTTATGGCGATGATGGGCGTTGGTGTTGGTGTGGCCCCGACATTACAAACAAACAATTTTTCCTCTTGATAATTTTAGTTTAGGAGATGTGAGGTGTAAAGAGAATGAAAATGTAATTTCTTATTTATACAAGGTGTAACTTAAATAACGTATAACCTCTTAAGGGGTCATTGTACTCATCACTATGAACAACTTTTAATATGGGACAAAACAACAAAATGAAATCGCGTAAAAAATCAGGTGTTCCCTACATTAAGTTCGCATAATTCGTCAAAATGTATGGAAAAGTTGTTTTTTTTAGGTCCCATAGTAAAAGTTGTTCATAATGATGGGTACAATGACCCCTCAAGAGGTTATGCGTTATTTAAGGCAAGTAGAGCTGCTAATTATCGCCACCGTTGTGAAAAAAATAGTAAGTCTGGAGATATGGAACATTTTTTCGAACTTAGGCCGTCTTATTACAAAACAAGGTTCCTCTTCAAACGAATGGACAAAGAATTGACTTCAATGGTCATCAATCGCAGTGTAGTTGAAATATCAGTTTGAAAAATCAGTTTTTAGGGTCCCGTACCTCAAAAGGAAAAAACGGAACCCTTATAGGATCATTACGTGTTCCGTCTGTCTGTCTGTCAAGACCCTTTTGAAATTAATATCAAATACGTAGATCTATGGTTCCTTGAAGTTGTAAAAAAATCAAGCTTCTAAGTCAACGCAATAAAAATTAATTTATGCGACATATTTTGATACTCGCAAGTAAATCAAAACCTATAGGGTACTTCCCGTTAACCTAGAATAATGAATTATGGCAAGAAGCAAGGTCTCACAGCACAAGTAAAGGAAAAAGTCCGAATGAAAATGGTTAATTTGTAATTTTATCACATAAAAATTTTTTTTTTGGGACTACTATATTAGGTTGTTTTTGGGATACATTCTTTTCAACTACGGAACCCTGCATTGTGCGTAGTCCGACACGCACTTTTTTTGTTTAAACTTCACAGAAATGATACATGAATAAACTCGTACCTTCTCCTCATGGGGGTAGGGAGAAATAACGAAAGGCAATCTGCTATGATCCTTACATACTACTTTGGGTATACCTTAGGTACATATTACTTTATGGGTTTCAATATCTAATTTATAGACGATAAAATAAATAAAACTCAATTCACACTTCAAAGTAACAACACTACCAGGATGATTTTATTTTAGATGAACGACCGCTGCACTGCAGTGCAGCGGTCGTTCATCTAAAATAAAATCATCAAACCTTTTTAGGGTTCCGTACCAAAATGGTAAAAAAGGAACCCTTATGGTGTGACTCAGTCTGTCTGTCTGTCTGTCACAGCTAGATATCACAAGAACTACTAATCCTATCAACTTGAAATTTGGAACAGTTTTATATGACGTTGACCCAAATTGTTGCAAATAAGAAAGAGGTAAAAATATTTATATTTTTTTTGTAACAGGGACTGAAAGGGGTTCTTAAAGATTCTATGCATGTGGGGTATCATATGAAAGAGCGCTGCTTCCACATTTTCAAACATGTTTTTATTTTTTTTAGGCCGCATAGTTTTCGCCTTTTGATGAAAAATGTAAAAAAAATACCGCCCCCCCCCCCTTTTTTATTCTATGTTTAATTAGGGACTTTTATAATCGCAATGCGTATGACAGTCCCATCGTACCCTAAATACACACTGCTACAGCTTACATTTGGTTCATGAACCTGAACAGACTCTTCGCATCATCACTATTTGGCTGAGATAGAATTTTATGGAATGTGCCTATTTCAAGTCGGTTCAAGCGTCAAACATGTTCTCAAACATTTTTTTATTTTTTTAGGCCCCATAGTTTTCGACTTTTGATGAAAAATGTAAAAAAAAAATACCGTTCTCCCAAGTTTGCAAAGATAAAAAATCTGAAATTATTCTATGTGATAGAAGTTTATGTAAAGTTTACAGGAAAAATAAAACGATGCCTCTAAATAGCACACTTTTTCAGAAATCGGAACGGAACCCTCGGTGCGCGAGTCCGACTCGGTCTTGACCGGTTTTTTTTTGTCGTGTTTAGTTATACCCATCTCGTCTGTGGAGTTTCCTAGCTAATTTAATTTGACACTGTATATGTTTTGTCTACTGTTTTCGTTTATATTATACCTGAAACATGTTGTATGTACAGTGGGCTGCATCAATTGGGTACCCCAGTTGTATTAAAATTTCAATACCAGTACCCAATTGATTTCGAAATTCATTTTTTTTAATTTTTTTGCAATTTGCAGGTCCGTGTCAGGTTGTATCTTGATCAAAGCATGATACGCGGCAATAAAACATATGTATTTATATTATTTTAACCATAAAAATCATCAATACATCTCTCTAAGTTAGATTTCGTGCAGAGTCGTTAGATTTCGTTCGTTTGACGAATGTGCACGAAATCTAACTTAGAGAGATGTATTGATGATTTTTATGGTTAAAGTTATGTACATACATATTTTTTATTGCCGCGTATCATACTTTGATCAAGATACAACCTGACACGGACATGCAAATTGCAAAAAACCAAAAAAAAATGATTTTCACGGGCTACACAGCGCAATCACCTTAAAAAAGTGTGTTTACGCCATTGGGGCGCTGGTGTTACTTAGTTATTCTATAAAGAACTTACCTTTAGATCGAATTATACACTTCTGTCATATTTAGAAAATACGAAAATGTTGTAATTATTTTTAATTTTACTACTAAAGTAATGGCGATCTGTCTTTAGTTCCTCTTTTAGCCGCAAAAGGCGCTAGTGTAGTGACTTTATCCTTAAGAAAATTTTGTAAAGCCTCATATTTATTTTAAATTGAATTATAAATTGTAATGTGTCGAATTTGATTTTATAGTTTTAATAAGTTTATAAGTAAGTATTGTGTTTTTATAAATAAAATGTAAAAACATTCCAGAAAGACGTTGTTTTATTATTTTCACATTTTAATCGTGCTTTAGTAAACATTTGAATATTTTTAGGGTTCCGTACCTCAAAAGGAAAAAACGGAACCCATCTGTCAGTCTGTCAAAACCCTTTTTCTCAGGAACGCGTGGAAGTATCAAGTTGAAATTAATATCAAATACGTAGGTTTATGGTCCTTTGGAGTTTAAAAAAAATCAAACTTCTAAGTCAACGCAATAAAACATATGGCCATTTATACGACATATTTTGATACTCGCAAGTAAATCAAAACTTATAGGGTACCTACTTCCCGTTGACCTAGAATCATGAAATTTGGCAAAAGCAAGGTCTCGCAGCACATGTAAAAGAAAAAGTCCAAAAATTGTTAATTTGTAATTTAACACATATTTTTTTTGTGATTACAATGTTAAGTTTGTTTTTGGGATAAATTCTTTTCAACTACGGAACCCTTCATTGTGCGTGGTCGGACACGCACTTGGTCGGTTTTTGAGTATGAACGTGGGTGGATAAAATGGAGGAATGCCAATTAAACGATAAATTAATGCAGTGGCAGATACCATGGCTTTTAATATTAAGTTTAAGATGGTATAACTATGCTGGTATAAACTAAACGTAATTTCATCTATACATTTTCTATCTATTAAATTAAATTAAATTAAAATTCATTTATTTCAGGTCATAAAACACCCATATAAAATACAAAACACAATTAAAAATAATAAATGATTAAATAATGTCAAAAGTGAACAATAATTAGTAAAATTTTGCAAAGAATTAAATGGATTAAATTATTAAATGAAGATAAATGTAGTTATGTCAAAAGCAAAATAATAGCATTATATAAAGACATCGTTTTGATTTAGGTATTATAACAATAAAACATTTATCATTTAATAAATGGTGAAGAACTAGCATGCAGGCGCATCCAACTCTCCAACACCACCGAGTGTGGGACTCGGACGCTCAGGATACTGTTAGTGCTGCGTCGGAAGCGACAAAGTAGCGAGGCGCTCCGTTTCCTATTATTACTATACGTATGTAATGTTTAAATTTTTTGTTTAGTAACTTTTGTTTTATGTTTTAAATTAGCTCTTATTTTAATAGTATTGAAATTGCTCATTTGTGCGCGTCGATACAGCGTCGTTTTGTGCCTAAAGCCACCTCAGAACTTGTAAGAGTATTTTTGTTCTGGCCTCGGTCACAGATAATACTTTGTTCAATGTTTACCTAATCTTTACGGGTTCTGAGATGGCGACACGCCGCCGGTTTACGCTGAAAACCAGCGCCTTGACTCGTGCCTTCGTACACGGGTCACGGCATTATGCTGAGCGTTAGCCGTTTCGCGCGTTAGTGACGCATAATTAAGTACGTGTTGTTTTTCTTTTTAAGTTTAAAATTTAGCTACCCAATTGTTTTTTATTTTTAAGGTTTATGTAAAAAACGAATGTATGTGCGTCATTTTTCGCGGGAATAAATAGTTTTTTTTCTTTCTTTCTTCTTTCTAATAATGGCATAAAAGTCATCTATGGTCTTCTATCTTCTTATATTAGGTCTTTACCTATGAAATTGCCGTTCTGCAGTACTGGCCATTTCAAATTAAAATATTTTTTGTTTGGCTAAGAATTCTAATTTCAAATTAATTTTATTTTAAAAACATGGATTTTTTTTTCCAAAAGTAGTCATATGTTTATTGATTAGTGTTACATTTTCATCGCATTTCAATCTTTTTCGTCATCATGGATACGTTAAAAATTCGAGTAATTATGGAATATGAGTACCGTCGTGGCAGCAACGCGGCACAAGCGGCACGCAACATCAACGACGTTTACGGAGCTAACACTACAAACCAACGCACCACCTGTTATTGGTTTGCTCGCTTCCGTTCTGGAAATTTCGACCTGAAAAATGAACCTCGCGGTCGTCCGAAGACTTTGGTCGACAATTACGAATTAAAGGCGATTGTGGAAGCTGATGATACACAATCTACGGCTGAATTAGCAGCAGCTTTCGACGTTAGCGTCAAAACAATATTGGTCCATTTGCGTCAAATTGGCAAAGTAAAAAAGCTTGACAAATGGGTGCCCCACGAACTCAATGATCGCCAGCGCGAAGTACGCGTCGAGACGTGCCTTGCACTGCTCAACAGACACACAAATGAAGGAATTTTGAACCGCATTGTTACCTGCGATGAAAAATGGATTCTGTTTGATAACCGCAAGCGCTCAGCAAGTTGGTTGGATCCTGGTTCAGCACCTAAACAATGCCCTAAACGAAAACTTACCCCTAGAAAAGTGATGGTCACTGTTTGGTGGTCTAGCGCCGGTGTGATTCATCACAGCTTCTTACCAAACGGGGTGAGCATTACTGCAGATGTGTACTGTGAAGAACTGAAGACAATGATGGAGAAGCTGGCACATCTCCAACCAGCATTGGTCAATCGCTCGTCTCCGCTGCTCCTGCACGACAACGCGCGACCTCATACTGCACAGCAGACGGTCTCCAAGTTGCAAGAACTGGGGTTGGAAGCTCTCCGTCATCCGCCCTACTCACCAGACCTTGCGCCTACAGACTACTACTTTTTCCAGAATTTGGATAACTTCTTGGCGGGAAAAAAATTCAATACCCGAGAGGCAGTACAAAATGCCTTTGAAGAATTTGTTGCCTCCCGACCAGCTGATTTCTTTAAGAAGGGTATCAATAAACTGCCACTGCGTTGGCAAAGATGCATTGATTGCATGGGTGATTACTTCGATTAATACAAATAAAAAATACCTACATGAAAAAAATTTGTTTAAATTTTTTCATACAAAACGGCAATTTCATAGGTAAAGACCTATTATTATATCTTATACATAGGTGGACTACCGAGATGAATGACGGCATGAATGGATGTATGGAAGAAGAAGATAGGTAGGTACAAGAACAGAAAAATTAATCAATCTGCCTTTTCCAAACTATGTTCCGGTCGGCTTCCAGTCGAACCGGATGCAGCTGAATACTAGTATTTTATATGGAGCGACTGCCTATCTGACCTCCACAACCCAATTACTGGGTAGGTAATACGATACCCTTTTGGTAAGACTGGTTGTCAGACATTCGGGCTTCTGACGACCCGTAAAGTCTGTTAAAGATCCACGAATGACAGCCGGGACCAATACCGTGCTTTCCGAGGCACGGAGGAGTCTCGGTATTTAAAGATGGTCACCCATTCACGGAGAGACCCCGGCAAGCGTAGCTTAACGATGGATTGACCCGTGCGCTGATATTATTTAGCCAAGAGCTTCGAATTCTAAACGGAATGAAGGATATTGAATAGGGCAGTAACCTTGTCATCTGAAAGGGGAGCTATTGTTTATCTCGGAAACTATTGGGTCTGCAGATACAGTTCATCTCTTTAGGCGCGGTGTTAGCTCAATGTTCTCAAAAATTGGTTTCTTGAATTGTCGAGTATGACGTAACGCAATGAAACTATCCGACGCAAAAAATACAGTGGACACAGAAGGGTTTAAAGAAAAATTATAACCGAATAGAATAGTAAGAAATGGTTTGATATTTCCAATAAAAAATTTGGAAGTTGCCCCACAAAAATAAACTTTGACGTCGAACATCTCTGTATTTTCAGCGATAAAGACATTCTTTTTTTTTTAATTTAATAGAATTAGCATTTTTTTAAACTTTAACCGGACAATTATTTAATTTATTGTGTATATTCTGAATAATCTAAAGAAAACCCGGAAAATAAATCACATTCGCAGCTTAGTCACATCTCGGCAACACAAATATTATTTTCAATTTTCAACCTTATTTCAAGCCAGCTAATGGTGACAATAGATTACGCGCCTTAAGGCGCTGACTGACTACGATTTTAAACGTCACACAACCGCGTAATCTATTGTCACCATTAGCTGCCTTGAAATAAGGTTGAAAATTGAAAATAATATTTGTGTTGCCGAGATGTGACTAAGCTGCGAATGTGCATTTATTTTCCCGGTTTTCTTTAGATTATTTAGAATATAGTTACACAATAAATTAAATAATTGTCCGGTTAAGTTTAAAAAAAAATCTAATTCTATTAAATTCTTAAAAAAAATAATGTCGTTATAGCTGAAAATATAGAGATGTTCGACGTCAAAGTGTATTTTTGCGGAGCAACTTCCAAATTTTTACTGGGAATATAAACACTATTTTTACTATTCTATTCAGTTAAAGTTTTTCTTTAAACCCATCTGTGTCCACTGTATTTTTTGCGTCGGATAGTTTCATTGCGTTACGTCATACTCGACAATCCAAGAAACCAGTATTTGTGAATGTTGAGCTAACACCGCGACTTGATGTAATAGCCTAGTCTACTTTGAAAACGTACTGAGTTGGTATTCGAAAAACTAAGTATTCCTTTAGGCTTAAAATCGCCAAAAGCTAAAATGAAGGCGAAAATTTCGCTGTTCTAGGGTTCTGTGCCGCTGGGGTCGCGGATTGTCCGAAGGGGTTACCGCGGCCCTGGCATAGGCAACTGAAGGAACACGGGTGGGTTTTAGTCAGTAAAAGTCTGACACGCCCTTCCGCTCCACCCAGAGCGGGAGAAGTTATTTGATGATTTCCCACCCTCAAAAAAAAAAAAAAAAAAAAAAAAAAAAAAAAAAAAAAAAAAAAAAAAAAAAAGGGTTCACTACCAAAATGGTAATAAGGAACCCTTATGGTGTGACTCAGTCTGTCTGTCTGTCTGTCTGTCACAGCTGGATATCTCAAGAACTACTAATGCTAGCAACTTGAATTTTGGAACAGTTTTAGATGACGTTTGCCCAACTATTTTGCAAATAAGAAAGAATTAAAAATATATAATTATGTTTTTTTTGCAACAGGGACTGAAAGGGGGTCTTGAAAATTCAAAGTGGGGTTACTAGGGCATGTTATCAAAGAGCGCTGTTTGCACATTCTCAAACATTTTTTTTCTTTTTTTTTTTAGGCCGCATAGTTTTCGAATTTTGATGAAAAATGTTAAAAAAATACACCCCCCCCATCTCCGAAGTTTTCATAGAGAAAAAGCTGAAATTATTCTATGTGATAGAAGTTTATGTATAGATTATCTACAGGAAAAATAAAACGATGTCTTTAAATAACACAGGTTTTCAGATGGTATGGAACCCTCGGTGCGCGAGTCCGACTCGCTCTTGATCGGTTTTTTTTTTCAATTTATAACGGTTGCGGTCGACGCTCGAGGTTTCAAATTGGATTATTCATTGGGCCCCGGCGCACGGCCCTATTGGACCCCATCATTGCTGACATCTCTTTCCCAACATTCTGATCTGCTAAAAAAAATATTCGTCCTACCTTTGCAAGTAATTGATTATGCGTAGCTATTGTAACAAATGTGCTACGAGAATTTCGTAGCAGATGCTACGGATGTGCTACGAGGCAGTGGGTAGCTACTATTGCTTGCTACGAAAAGACTACGAGGAAGGAGGAATTGCGTAGCTGTTGCTACAGAAGTGCTACGAGAATTTGTACAGAAATGCTACGAGGTACTGCGTAGCTGTTGCTACGGATATGCTACAAAAGCACAGCAAATAAAAATAAATATCCTTGGACATTTCACACAACGCCATCTAGTCCCAAGCTAAGCAACCTAATGCTTGTGTTATGGTCACGAGATGGCTGATAAACTACTTAAGTACTTATATACATTATTTTTTTTTGTAAATACATACATATTATAGATAGAAAAACACCCAGACTCGGAACAAATACTTGTAGGTCGTACAAATATTTGTTCCGTGCGGGCATCGAAACCGCGACATGATGCGCAGCATTCAATCACTCAACCACTGCGCCAACCGTGTCGTCATGAAGATGAGAAAGATTTTACCGCAACATTATAATAATACTAGCTTTTGCCCGCAATTTCGCCCGCGTAGAGGTCGGAATTTATCCTACGGGGATGTACTAACGGTATAAAAAGTATCCTATGTCCTAATCCAGGTCATGGTCTACCGATATGTGCCTAATTTCATCCAAATCCGTTCAGCAAAGATGCAGTACTTTTGAAATCCTTATCCATCACTGTTCTGCCCTCATCCCAATCTATTTGGGATCGGCGCAACATGTCTTTTTCTTCGATACTCCTCTACCTATTAGTCGTCATCTCGGTAGTCACACCCTTTCTAGACATATCATCTTTCACACAGTCCATCCATCGTTTCTTTGGTCTTCCCCTACTCGTATAGCCATCCACAATAATACTCAAAACTTTCCTCACGACATTTTCCTCATTCCTCCGCATCAGATGCCCACAACCGACTTCCACACATTTTTAACCGACTTCCAAAATGGCGGAGGTTCTCAATTCTACTGTACTTTTTTTTTTGTGTGTTTGTTACGCGATTTTTCCGTCAACTGTGGACCGATTTTGAAAATTCTTTTTTTGTTTGGAAAGATATGCTCTCGAGGTGGTTCCATTGTCACCAAGACAGAATCTGATGAGGGAATCCCATGGAAATCTGGAGAAACCCTCAAATTTTGTAGGCATAGCGTTTTGGGTATTTTTTATACTAGCTCGTGCATTTGCAAATGATTTGGTGAAGTGGAACTGATGATGAAGACCACAGATGACCAACCATATGGTTGCTAAGCAATTCATGCTCGTCACAATGCATATGGTTGGTTCTTACTAGGAGAACTCCTCAACAATTAACGTTCCTGCATCGGGAAAAGCAATATTTTGTAAAAGGCGATGAGCAGTTGACATTAGGCTATTGTAACTTAGATAAATTACAAACTGACCCACAAAAAAGATATCCTATTAGATTTATTTATATTTTCCATGATTTTTTAGCTTCGGAATAGGGATTTACCTAATAAAACTTTTTTTACAAAAAAAAAAAAACAACCGACTTCCAAAAAATACACTACAAAGTGAGATATAACTTTAATTTCGGAAGACACAAAGACACAGACTTCTTGTTTTTTGGAAGTCGGTTGTTTTTTTTTATAAAAAAAGTTTTTATTAAGTAAATCCCTATTCCGAAGCTAAAAAATCATGGAAAATAATAATGACATCGGATATCTTTGAAGAATAAAGAGGCAATGTCTGTTACCACAGATAAGCCTGTATGTGGGTCGCTTTATATTTACAGTCTATTTGCATACTATAGAGTGTTTTGCGAGCTCCTTGGGTAGGCAGAAAGCCTTCTACATAAGTAGTAAGTACACACGACGATATGTCAAGCTAAACATATCCTCTACAGGGTTATTTTTAAAACACCAGTAACCTCTTAAGGGGTCATTGTACTCATCATTATGAACAACTTTTACTATGGGACCAAACCTAAAATCGCGGAAGAAAATCAGCTGAGTGTTCGTACATTTCGACGAGTTTGATGTAGATAAATGTACTGAACGGCTGATTTTTTTTTCGCGATTTCAGGTTTGGTCCCATAGTAAAAGGTGTTCATAATGATGAGTACAATGACCCCTTAGGAGGTTACTGGTGTTTTAAAAATAACCCTGTATATCCACTGGGGCTCCTGCGGGGCGAGCACGGGCGTACTCAAGACGTTTGTGACAAGACATGATAAATTATGTCATGTCTTAGAATTTGTCTTAAATGCTAGCACGGGTCAACCATATGACATAATCTAGAGGCGCGACATGCCTTTCTTGTTGCTAAATTCATAGTGTGACATAGTAAATTGAAAAAATTAAAATGCTTAAGACTATCTGAATATGCGGCCAAATTAAATCTTTTTTTTTTCTTTTCTTTTGCATAGAACTCGAAAACGGTGTGTCCTATCGCAAAAATAATGAAAATTTGGCCCCCCTTTATGAAACTCATAAACCCATTATTCTGAACATGTAGGTACCAAAAAAAATATAGTAGTATTTAAGTACCTATGTATTTACTTAAATTATTTTTTTTTTTTTTTGTTTTCGACGCGCATTATTTACATGTCTAAATATGTATTTTTAAAATTAAAAAAAAAACCGTTTAAATATAAGTACATATAAAAAATAGTAATTTATTTATTTACTTATTACAATTTTTTTTTGTTATCGCGCGCAATTCTTCACACAAATAAACCACCACCACACAATGCAAGAAAATAATTAATTGCCATTTGGTGCAGAGTAATTAGCAGGAAAACATTATTTTTTTCAATTTTCAAATCTTATCACCACCTCCGAACGAAATTGATAAAATTTTTCTTAGTCACCGTCAAAATGTGACCTTTGTGATATAATTGGTGCGCCCATATTAGCAAATAAGACATAATGAGTCCCAACTAAACGTCAAGAAGTTATGTCACATTCAAGAAATTATCTCACGCCGCCGTGCTAGCATTTAAGACAAAACAGTTTTATCGCCCAAACTATGATAAAATGTGTGACTCAAGCCATGTTACAGTAGGCCGTGCTCGCCGGGCTGGATAAAATAATAACAGCCGCACGGGTCGATCGAAGGTTAAGCTTATACGCTTGCCGCGGTCGATCTGTGGATGGATAACCATCCGTTACTTGCCGAGACCCTTCCAATGCCCCAGAAGGCACCTTTAAGCGCTACCAAAATAAATTGGGGGATTTTTCGTAACCATTTATTTCACTATCCATACATGCTGCACATGTATGGATTTAATTTTTGGATAATTATGTTTATTGTAGGTTACATACTAATTTTTCTAATACATTTTAATTTTTCCATAGCCTTTAGACGTTAAAACGATTCGTAAATATGTGATATTCTAAACCTCTTACAGCAAAAATTTGCAAACCAGTCGCCAGTTTAAAAGAAAGAAAGAAAGAAAAATTTTTTATTTGTGACACGCACAGGAAGTACAGTTTAGAAGGAGCATAAAAAAGTAACAAAGCAAACATTACAAAATAAAGAAAAGTAAAAAAAATAAACAAAAAATACAAACTAAAAAGGCCTGTGCGAGGCCAAAAAGGCTCCTATCTCAGCATAAAGCTGCGATATTTAAAAAAATAAATACCGCAACGCTGGTATTCTGACAGGGCCTACTGTGTGATGCCACGGACACACCACGGTGCACGGGTATCTATAACTCACAAGGGGAATAAAATAAAATAAAATACAAATACTAGAATACTTATAGGTCGATTAATCAAAATCTATACTTATAATAAATCTGTAGAGAGGTCAATTCTGTACATGATATATATTTTAAAAATAACAATCAGGGGGTCATTAGTGATCGATACTGATGCCAAAAAAGCAATCAGTAAATTGTTTGTCTGTCTGTCTGTCTGTCTGTCTGTATGTTCCTTATAGAAACAAAAACTACTCGACGGATTTTAACGAAACTTGGTACAATTATTCTTCATACTCTTGGGGAGGTTAAAGTATACTTTTCATCACGCTACGATCAATAGGAGCAGAGCAGTGAAGGGAAATGTTGGGAAAACGGGAGAAGTTGCTCCATTTTTTAAGCTTCCGTCGCGTGTGCAGCCTTAATGGTTAAAGCTACATAGAAATCATTTATGACGGAAATGTTCTACATAAAATTATCTAAAAAATATCCCACAACAGCATATGTCTATATTTTATGGTTGACTCACAATAACACGTGTAACTCCCGATAGCTTAGCAGTCCAATACATTAACTTAATAACATACAAGGAGTTACACGCTGACGGAGTCGCGGGCACAGCTATTAATAATAATATTCTGCGGTTCCTTATTGCGATATTTTTCAACAGTATTGTGGATTGACATATATTATATTTCCCTACTAAAATACGAAAGTTAATCTGTCTGTTACATCAAAACCACTGAACCGTGAGGAAGGACATAATATGGTACTTTTTTTACGAAAAACGACGGAAACGCGGACGAAGTCGCGGGCAAAAGCTAGTTACATAATAAAATTAAAAAAGTAGCTCATACACTATATCATAATATTCATAATTGAAACGATATTTAATGTTGTGCATTAAAACTTATAGAAATACTGTATTATAACTGTAAAATCACGTAAATCAGCGAAACCGGCAAAATTTCGTGTCATTTGAGGATCTTTGACAGTATTTACACCCATAACGACCGTGCGAACCAGGGGCGATTCTCTAGTATTCTATAAAAAGAAGCCAATTTATAAATTCGGAGTAAATATAACCTTTTCAATTTGCAAGGTGTAAAATTAATTTAAAGTTTTCCTATAAATATGGTAAGCAGAATGCTCGTGGAATCCCGATCACTTGTTTTTTCTCGGCCACGACAAGACTGGAAAAGAGTTGATATTTTTGCTCAAAACTATAAGTTATTATGTGTTATGGCATGATATTTTGATAACTATACCTATATGGGATGATGTTCCAAATCAAAATGGGAGATTGTACTCATCATTATGAACAACTTTTACTATGAGACGAAACCTGAAATCGCGAAAAAAAAATCTGCTGTTCAGTACATTTTGACGAGTTTGATGTAGATAAATGTACTAAACAGCTGATTATTTTTTCGGTGTGACAGATAGACATACAGACTGAGTCACACCAATAAAGGTTCCTTGTTACCATTTTGGTACTATTTATTTATAGTTAATTAAAACGGTACAACACCAATTACATTAATTAACGTAGAAACATACTTAATTTACTCATTTTAATTTTTTCTTAATTTTTTTACTGAACCCTAAAAATGAAAAAAATATGTAATTTCTATGTTTTTGATATGTTTGTCAGCTCATGTTTCTTTTTCTTTTTTTATTAATAAAAAAAGGGAAATTTGGTTCAATAATATATACAAACATTTTGTAGCTTTTCTCTCTATTAAACTAATTACCTAACAAAAAAAAAATAGGGAGTTGTTTATTTTCGAAAACGTCCAAACGGACTTCAAAAGGTAATAATATACTTTATCTACACCCATGCTATAAATTTTCTATAAAAGTTTCTGAAACAGTTAGCTTATTGCCAACATTAAAACAGCCAGTGTCATAGTAACCATGGTAACCATAATAGCATCCAAACGGGTGCTTTAATGTTGTACTGAATTTCATAATGCAACTCGTTTTAAAAAAAAAGAACATTGTAATGCACGCGCGTTTCACTACAACAGCGCCGTAATTTAAAAAAAGAACTTATTCGAATTCACGTCGTATACTATGACGCCGGCCGCCATGTTCGATACGAGTATTGCAAAAAACTGTTTCAGAAACTTTTATAGAGGATTGCTATCATGGATGTAGATAAAGTCTTGTATGCAACTGTACATAATTAGGTATTAAAACACTCATGTGATACTATTATCACACTCGGCTTCGCTTCGTGTGATAAACCCACATTCGTGTTTTAATACCCCTTATTATACGTCAGTTGCATAAATAACTATTAAAATGCATACCTTCGTCCGCTTGAAATGATAAATCACATATCAACTATAAGAAAACATTAAAAATGAAATGAACAGCAAAAAAGTCTTGTATTTTTATCACGAAACGCCAACGCATTTTAACTACTTCGGTAAACTTTAGCTGATATATAAAAAGGGTTGACATCGGAACCACGGCATTCGAGCATCTGTTTTGGTGACAGCGCCATCTAGTGTCAAGCAAATATAGTAAACTATTAAAAAAATGTTGAAGATTACTGCAATCGTATCCCTACTGCTAATTGGTAAGTTTTCAATTATTTTTGTTATATTTAAAACTAATAAATTATTAATCGAAAACAAAATTGCATGCCCTAAACAGGCAAAATATGCACTGTGCTTAAACCACCAATTTTGACATCGGGTAAAACCTATAGGTATTTTCAGTACCTAAATAAATGATTCATAATTCTTATTACTTCAGTCTTAGGGGGCAATTACACTGTCATATATTTCTGATCACAGATATAATATGACATAGTCCTATTCCTAATCCTAACTAATAATTTAAATGCGAAAGGGAGTTTGTTGTTGGTTGGTTGTTTAACCGCTTTCACACTAAAACGGCTGAACGGATTTGGATGAAATTTGGTACATGGGTAGAACATGACCTGGAAAAGGACATAGAATACTTTTTATCCCAGTAGTATGAACCAAAGAAAAATACCGCCCTCAATTGAGAATTCAGTTGTTTTTTAACAAAAATCTGGTATTATTTCACCAAATTTTTACAATGATTGTAAAATTTCTCAATAAAACCCCCTATTACCTACCTTTTTTTATTACTTTAAATTATTCTACATCGTATTAGCTTTCTAAAAGTAAAAATGCCACGTTTATAACTCAGTCACAGCATTTCCTATCACCTGTTAAAGAAAGGCCTTGCACACGGCTACGTACAATACTTCAGCAAGTAGACACTTTATTTTTTTTTGGATTTTTAAAACATTTTTACATCGATAAAATTAAGCATTGTTTCCCTAATTTTGATATGTGCACATTATGAAGACTCACACCTCAGAAGAATATGCTAGTTATTCTTCTGAGACTCACACTGTAATAAAAAATTAATTTGAATTTGGAATTCTAAACAGAGGGCTTAGTGCGAGTTTTTATACTTACCGTAAACGTCAGTTTGTACTGAAAATGAATAAGCGCCGCCTGGTGACTATAATGGGAAACACAATTATTCCATACGAATTGACATACGTCAACGTTAACGTAAACGCGATCGAGTAAGTATAAAAACTCGCACTAAGGCCACAGGCATAGACTTATAAAAAAAGATGGACTCCGCGCCACGCATATCGAAAGTGAAGCACCCTACCGATCTATGTGTGCGTGATTTGGGTACCTGCAAAGACGCCGTCGCTCGTGTCACGTAATGGCGGCCGGTCGGCATACTATGATGTAAATGTGTGCGCGAGGCGTGTTTGTACAAACGGACCCGGCATACTTACTGTGCTTCACTTTCGATATGCGCAGCGCGGAGTCCATCTTTTTTTATAAGTCTATGGCCACAGGATGAAAAATATTAATCTTCACACTAGCCGGTATCGACAATCGGCAATTTCATAAGTAAAGACCTATTATTTAAACTTTTGGTTAATACAAGAGTGATATTATGTAGTATGTTATGTATCTTAAGGAACTAATATGACTTTAATTTGCCAGCGACATGGTCGCAAGCAGATTCTAAACGACATAAAAAGGAAGCTACCGCATCAGGTGACTTTTCATCAGGTTAGTTGGAAGTAAGATGCTGTATGCAATGTTATACTGATAGACCACGTGACACAACCATGGTGGCGTTGACAACAAAATGTATAAGTACAGTGCAGGGCTGGGATACCGGTATATTTTTTGGAACGGTTTCGTCTTAAATATTATGAACCTTTTTGTTGCGGTTACGTTCGAACGGAACGTTATAAATAACGTTTTTGAAGAAGAACAAAAGCGTTCTCGATCAATATAACGTTTTTAAACGTTTTTTTCCATTTTTGACGAATTAAATGAATATGTAAGGTATCTTACTTAACTAAATAAGTTCATACTTGTCGCCGCACGCCATGAACGGCTGTGTCTAGCGGAATAAACCGGGTTTTGAAACGTTATTATTCCGTTTTCGTTCCGAACAAAATGTTGTGCAAAGAACTGTTAGAAACGTTTTAAAAACGTTATTTTAAATAACTTTTTCGAGCCCTGGTACAGTCTGTTCCAAAAGTGTCTCTTGAAAATGTAAACAAATGGATCAGAAAACGTACAGACGCCAGCACATCAAGCTACTACAATCTGTCAAATTTCTTTAATAGATTTTCATCTTTATCGCAAAAGCATTAGGTTCAAGGTTGACTGGGAAAATTTGACAGTTTCGGGTGGCTTGATCTGCTGGCGTCTGTACCTGTGAATGCCAAATTAGTGGTGCCACTTACAAATTGAGTACTTTGATTTCATTATTTTAATACTTGAACCCAAAATTCTAATTTAAAATCATCTCAGAGATGTTTTTCATTTGAAAGTTCGACGGAAATTGAGTTCATAAAATTAACCTCAAATTTTATGAACTCAATTTCCGTTGATGGTTTTTCAATGTGCTACCATTTAATAATTTTATCCAAACAAAAATGGTTGATAAAAGGGGTGAGATATAAAGTTGAAACCATGAACGAATTAACCACTGGACCCGACATATAAGCGGACGTACCTTTACCGGTCTTACCAGGAAATTCTAGCCTTGGTCGCTTGTTTTGGCGACAGTCTCAAGCACTTACTTGTCAACAAAACATCTCCCAAAAATGACTAAATATTGAGTTAAATTAAATGGTTCAAAAACTATAACGGCGGAAGCAGCACTATTTCTTTTCACTTGTAGTTACATTATTTTATTACATTTATTGTTCAATCAATCTGCCTAGTCTATTCCCAACTATGTTGGGGTCGGCTTCCAGTCTAACCGGATGCAGCAGAATACCAGTATTTTAATTATTGTTATTTATCACAAAATTTAATCAAATGTAATGGTTGAACGAGTTTTCATACATTTTTATTTTATGTCGGGTCCAGTGGTTAATTCGTTCATGGTTGAAACCTTCTAATTATAGATGATTGTGTGTTTGTTAATTAATGTTAATTACCTTTGTGTTTTTTTTTTTGCGTAATAATTTAATCTGAACAAGGTATGTTTACATTATCATCCCATACTATATGAACAGACCATTGATGTATAAAATTACGAAGTTAGGCCATTCTCTAACGTCACGTAAACATTATTGGACTCGAAACACTTATATGTATACACACCCACACAACTACATTTCCCGATGTCTTGCGTCATGTACTCAACAACCGAAGTAGAGAGACATATTACGCGGGCTGTAGCGGAAACGAGATAGCAATAATTCTCACTGTTATGTACCCATAACAACAGAGACAGGAGGCGGCACTATCGTGCAAGCGAAATCGCGTTAGCCGCCGAATGTTGGCCGAATGTTTACGATTATGAATGACATTGCATCTATCTCGCTCTCATAAACATGGCGAATATTATTATAATTTTGAACAAATTAACATTTTTGGCTGTATTTACGAGTGAAAGTAATCCCGTGGAACTTGCTTTTGGTTCTTGAATTATTTGTGCACATTTTGAAAGCGCAGGAAGGCATTGTTGCTGCTTATTTAGACGATTACGGTAATTTTACAACGTGTTGCACATGTGCTATACAAACGCCAGTTCGATTGTGAATAAGGTCAAATGTGTGCGGTCCACGTCTAGGAGCATGAACCTTGTCTTCCTATTTTATACATCAGTGGAACAGACCATACAACTGTGTGGGTAATTCACCAGGCGTCCGATGGTTGCACAACCCACCATACAGGATGTAAGGTACAGCCCTCCGCAAACTGATAGGGTGAATTCAGTATGTGTTACTAAGATGACTGGTACATGAAATTTTTTCAGGAACGTTAAGGGAATCCAATAAACCTGATTTGTTTGTGTTTTTGTGCACAAATCGGAGCGTCTATTACTGGTTGGGAGGGGTAGGTAATAGGTATGCGGTGAGTTCGATGAACTCTGTAGCTAGACAGAAAGTGAACAGCTGATTACTCGCGTCGTTGGTTAGAGTATTTCAACATCCATTGCTGGTTTTTTTTTGCTGTTTCTTTTTGCAGTTTTTTTTACATAAATGGAATGCTGCGAACACACAATGTAATTTTACATTGAAATAATGAAAATATAACTGAAAAAAAAATTGAAAAAATGAAAATTTTCCTGAGAAAATTTCCGGTAGAATATGATTCAAAATGAGGAGCTGAATGCACCCTGTCAGTTTGCGGTGGGCTGTCCCTTACACCCTGTATATTTTGTTGACAGCGCAACCATGGTTGCGCGGTAATATATGTACTTAGGTGTAAGGCCTCGTCCAGAGTGAAGCAGGGTGACGAGGACATGGCGGGAGCGACTATATTTGAAATAAGGTCAGACGTTTAAACAAACCTGTTTTACAGTCCGTTCAACCGATTTTGACTTCTATTGCGTTGGTGGCATGACAAATGGCTACTGCAGTAAACAGTTGGTATTGTAACAACATTTTTGCTTTTAATGTTATCTTTATACCTATGGAATAGAAGTCAAAATCGGCTGTAAAATGGTTTATTTAAATGTCTAATCTTATTTTAAATGGTGTTTAAGTGGCCACAGTGCATAGCGAGTAGTTGCGGGCAGGAAAGGTAGACATGTTAAGGCGCAGACAAGAGATCTTGCATGTA
Organism: Cosmia trapezina; assembly: GCA_905163495.3. NCBI lineage: Eukaryota > Metazoa > Arthropoda > Insecta > Lepidoptera > Noctuidae > Cosmia > Cosmia trapezina. The sequence goes on from LR991047.1 coordinate 10,774,762, forward strand.
CTCCACGTGTGTGAGTGACTGCTTACACGGAGAAAAAAATATTCTACTAAATTACCAGAACGACTTGTAAATAATAATCTAGTAAAAGGAAACAATGTATGTCTATGTCATGTCTATCAGAATTATTGTTATGGTTATTTAATCGCATTTTAAGGAATACTGAAAAATCTGGTAGGTACGGAAGTTTAGTGTACAAAACATGTTAAACAGTGGTGCCGATTCTGTTGTACACCGAACTAAACTAACTTAACTATCACTAAAATTCCTTACTTTTTTCTATGAGAATCTTAGAGCTATTCTGCAAAAAAAACCTCTAAATTTTGAAAAAAATTTGACACAACTAAAATTGAGTTTGACAATCGTGACTCCGCGTGGTATAGTGCTCGTAGTATATTTGACCCAGTGGCTTTAATTGGAACTAACGAAATCACTATGAAAAGTGAGAAGGCTTGTCATATTTTGTTTACAGACAATCCGACATCGCCGCCATTACGATACGTCAGATATTTTTTAGAGCTGGAGGGGGCAGGGAGGGGGCAGCTTCAACGTGTTTTTGTGGATTTTTTTTTGTACCTACGTGTTGAGCGTTACGGGTTTAAGTGTTTTATAAAGGGGGGCCAAATGTTCATTATTTTTGCGATAGGACACACCGTTTTCGAGATATATGGAAAAGAAAAAAAAATACAGTACCTACTGTTTTTGCACTTGAAGTCAAGGTGTTTGTGTGAATTTTAGCTCATGACAACTAATCTTATTCCACACCTTTTTAATCGCGATTAAAAATAGTCTAATTTAGTTTGACAATCAAATTTTTAGGTGAAAAAACGTCAAATTCAGAATAGCAAAATTGTCATTTTCACTAAATTATAATCTCAGTACAATCTTAGTGCTGTCAAACTAAAATTTAGTTAAGTTGTGTCACTTTAATCAATTTCAGAATGGGAAATCGTCGTTTGACAGGAATAAACTAAATTTTAGTGATTTTTAGTCTAGTTTAGAGGCATTTGTGACAAGAGAATCGGCACCAGTATCAATTATTAATTCTATAGTAGAGATTAAAATCTAATCTTGGTATTGGACACGACTTTTTATGGTTACGTCTACTAGAATAATTGTTTTTTAGTACAAGGCATATTTTTGCCCATAAAAGTTAGAACACATTTAGAACAAAAACAACGGTTTCCAGTAATATCATCTGATAGGAACGAATTACGATACACTATTTTAGATAAAACAGTAAAAATATTGTTCACTTAAAAGATATTTTGTAATGTCAACAGCGGTTACAGTTATAGTGACTTGGCAACACTTCACTTGCAACAAATCTACACAAAACATAAAATAGTGACAACAATTCGTATTAAATCTTGGTCAGTATGCTCAACCATTGCTATTTGCACCGAAACCGAAAATTACCGAAAATTAGGTTGAACATAACAATATCTTAGGATTATCAGAAACTAGATATTTTTACTAACGTTTACAAAATGAATATAGTTGTCACGTATACTAATATACTTTCTAGTGAACGTCGCAAAATTCTGGTAAAATAAACTAGATTTTTTTCTCCGTGTCCACTCAAGCCCATTTGCATATATATATCCGCGTCTACAGGGCTAATTTACCCGTACCGCCGATCGATACCGACTTTACCGCGTCTTTGTGCAAGTACCAATAGTCACTACAATATGGATATATACTTACTAAATTACATACTGTTTGATTCTTCGCGCCCACCTTAGCACCCGCGCAGTTCGTACCCTGTACGGGGCCTAAGGGTAAAATAGGTGTCAGTATGTAGTTAATTTTAATACAGGTTGTAATTTTAATCACCCTTAACCTCTTAAGTGGTCATTGTACTCATAATTATGAACTACTTTTACTATGGGACCAATCTAAAATCACGAAAAAAAACCCTTATAAAAGTTGTTCATAATGATGAGTACAATGACCCCTTACGAAGTTAACGGTGATTACAAATTACTGCCTGTATTATATACGTATTATGTATATTTTAAATCAGTGATGCACCGACTAGTCGCCGACTAGTCGGCCATATTTGTAGTCTGCTAAAGCCGCCGACTAGTCGACACATTTTTTACTCGTAAGTATTAATATCGTGATTAATATGCTTAAAAATTTCAAGCGGTTTGATTGAAATGAAATTGAAATCTTTGCTGTTATTATTTTTTTTATTGTAGAATCAGTTTTACAGTTTTCTTTCAATGCAATCTAGAATAGGGTAGGGAATAAGGGTAGGAATAGGAACTCTTCGGTCCATTAATTAATTGAACTTAGATCCAGAAATTAAAAAAAGTAAAATTAATGAAAATTAAAACTTCTAACAAAAAAGAGAAACTCTGTAGGAACTCTTCCTTTGACCTAATAATAATGAATTAGACTTAGATCCAAAAATAAAATAAAAAAATAAAACTTCTAACAAAAAAAAATAGCAAACAGTTTGCAGTAAGTACAATCTAGAAATGCCGCCTACGAGCCGAAAGCGTAGTCACGAACTTTGCCGATGTTACCGAAACTCAACCGAAAGCAATGTTCGGCTTGGCCGACTAGTCGGCCACATCTCTATTTTAAATGTTAGTCATTACTATGCGTTTCAACTAAGAATAGGAATGACCTTGCGCCATATTGTGAAGATTTAGCAAAACTGCGCCTTGTTTACACATTTGCAAAGTCAGTGACATATTTTAACAAAAACAAATTCCAAAAACAGAACTAAAATGGATAAGGATAACACTACAAAACTTTGCAAGCCGTATATGTCTAGTTTCAGTCGACAGTTAGAGGTCATTGACGTTCCTATTCTTAGTTGAATCGAATTGTACCTACATCTGGAATGTATTGTGTTTAGGGTGACATAAGGTTGAGTTGCATAAGTGGCTTGTGGCTAAGTAATAACAGGCCCTCAAGTGATTGAAAGTGCTACTGCTGAGCATGAAGTCCTGAGTTCGATTCCCGGTTCGGGCAAAGTGTTAATGGGATTTTCGATCAGGGCTTTCTCAGTAGCAGCCCGGAGTCGGGATTAGTGCCCGGTTGATGGCAATAGGCTCGTCCTCTATTACATGGGGCTTAAACATACCTGGTGAAATGTGGCTGTACTATAGGTATGTACACTTCTGTCTAACTCTCCGGAGTATAGAGGCGTGATGTTATGTCAAAAGTCTAGTGTCCGACCGAAACTGACGTTGAGACGTTGCCGAAATTCGGTTTCGGTCGTAAAAAATTACGACCGAAACCGAATTTCGGCAACGTCTCAGTTTCGGCCGAAACCGAAACTTCCTTACAAGGATCATGTTTTGAGGGTAAAATAAAGAAAACGTTATTATAAATCAGTCAGTTTTATTTTTAAGGTTCCGTACCAAAATCGTAAAAAGGAACCCTTATGGTGCGACTCAGTCTGTCTGTCTGTCTGTCACAGCTGGATATCTCAAGAACTACTATAATGTGCTATCAACTTGAAATTTGGAAGTTTTAGATGACGTTTGCCCAAATAATATGCGAAGTTTAGAAACTCGACCGAAACCGAAACCGAACTTTCGGTCGGACACTACAAAAGACAGTAAAACAAATTCGCGTAAAATATAATTTTTGTAAGTACATAAATGTCATGCATGTGTGATCGTCAAAAAATTAATTAGATAGATAAAATGACCGTTGTATGTGTAGATTTTATGTTAGGGCTGATTTTTCAGTAGGTATATAACTTTTATCAGAAGAATAAATGTGACAGTTTGACATATTTTCAATACAAAAGCTGTCAAACCGCCATATTTATTTCTCAGATAGAAATTACCTCACTATTGAACAATCAGTCATTAGATTGCGAACTCAATGTTAGATAGACAAATGAATGAATTAATGTTAGATGTAGTATCTATTATATGTAGTACTAATTTATATGACAGATCGCAGGAATAAGGAAGTATTTCCCGGTAGTACGTTCCCGTGGGATATTGTCTGACATCCACGTGGGCTAGTTGATAAACTAGTTGATTTATATGCCCACCTAAACCATTAAATTATAGATTGACGCACTAATTCCATCACTCCCTAAGGGTGAAGCCAGACGAGCGTAATTTTTTGAGTTGTGAGTCGCGTAATTTCTGCTACATTTGGTTACATACAAAAATTCTGTTTCTTTCACACGGGCGGCGACGCAAAATGAGTTGTCTGCCGACTCACGCGCACAATCACGGCTGAATTGAGTTCGCGGCGAGAGGGGGGCGAGGGAATCGACAGTCAGCACATCAGCCTTTCGCTGTTGAGTGTATTCACCCAGTATTTTCTTCTATCATCATCTTCTGTGTCTTCGCTATATGCTTCGTAAATACACAACGTTTTTATTATATCCTTGCACTACACACACAAACACCCAGTACAAGCGTTGAAAATCAACTGAATAAATTGCGCTCGTCTGGCGGCCAACAGAATTTCTGCCTAGCAGAAATTACGCGACTCACAACTCAAAAAAACCGGTCAAGAGCGAGTCGGACTCGCGCACCGAGGGTTCCGTTCCGATTTCTGAAAAAGTGTGCTATTTAGAGACATCGTTTTATTTTTCCTGTAATCTTTACATAAACTTCTATCACATACAATAATTTCAGATTTTTCTCTTTGCAAACTTCGGAGAAAATGGGGTTGGAACGGTATTTTTTTTACATTTTTCATCAAAAGTCGAAAACTATGGGGCCTAAAAAAATTAAAAAATGTTTGAGAATTTGCAAACAGCGCTCTTTCTTAAGATACCCCACTTTGAATTTTTAAGACCCCTTTCAGTCCCTGTTGCAAAAAAAAATATAAATATTTTTATTTCTTTCTTATTTGCAAAATAGTTGGGTAAACGTCATCTAAAACTGTTCCAAATTTCAAGTTGATAGCATTAGTAGTTCTTGAGATATCCAGCTGTGACAGACAGACAGACAGACAGACTGAGTCACACAATAAGGGTTCCTTTTTTACCATTTTGGTACGGAACTCTAAAAATTACGCTCGTCTGGCTTCACCCTTAGAGGACCAGTTACATTTAATTCGGCAAAGTTCGGTTTTTCCGAAGACAAACGATGGAAACTCTCGAGTCCTGTCGTACTGTGCACCTGCCTAATGTCTGTGTCTGTGATGTTATGTTATGTTGTATTCTTGCAGGAAGCACGCTGTGGGCTGCCAGTCTCTCCTGTGACTCCTGCGGCAGTGAGTGTGCGTCCGCGTGTGGAACACGACACTTCAGGTCTTGCTGCTTCAACTACCTCAGGAAGAAGAGGGGACCTGACACTCTCAAGGTAATAGAGGTCTTTTTAGGTCTACGTACTCAGAAGTACAGTAGTACCCAATTAATAAGGCGCGTCGTGAATCTTCGTTCGCACAGAAAAGAAAGTATGGCCCCGAAGATTAACGAGAATACTTTAAAACTTACAATCAACCTTAGATCACTACTATAAGGTTCATAATACACTGCAGCTGTTAGTTCCGTCTCACTCGCAAGTATGGCGGCTGTCAAGCGGCGCGCGCTAAAATGGCGGCAGCTACCGACCAATAGCGGTACAGGAAAAAGCGTGGAGCGTGCCGATTGGTCAATAGCATTTCCCGCGCTTTGAAAATTCATCTTCTGCGCAGGTACATCGATAAGCCATATTAGTTGAGTACTACTGTACCCTATTATACTCCACACGGGACCAGAGGGCTGGCCTATTTTTAGTCCAAAGAATTAGCATTGCCATCCAGCGTGGCAATGCCGCCAGCCAATGACAGCGATGTGGACGAATTTTTTGATGCCCCATGAGCTCTTCCCCCCTTTTTTATTATTTATACCTACTTGTACATAGTATAAATAATTTAGTATTACCTTGTATATTTTAATTAAGTTTTTAAGGCGGAGATTTCTTGAAAACGGTCAAATAGGTGGTTTTTTAAAAAATATGATATTTTCAAGTCCTTTTCGCATACAGTGATGGAACTGAAAACATAATTAAACATAATTTAATGCACTAAAAAAAATTTTCAAACATACCTCTTAATAATCTTTAAAAGCTGTTCATCCCTTCATTAGCAATTATAATTAAAAATATACCATAAAATGTCAAATGCCAAACTGTATCCAGTGATGGATTATTTTTTATTAAATAGTTAATTTCTAATTTTATACGATTTTATTTGCACTTTTACGACATAATTCCGGTGCGCGTGAGAGTCTTCTATCTCGTGCGTCAAACTAGACAGCCATAACGCCATTTCACTTACACACCGAGCTAAACCACGCTCGTATGCAGGGCCTTAAAATAAATAAATTGAAGTACCCTATTATCTTTTTACCCGACTACAGCGAAGGAAAAAGAGGAGGGGACAAATGAGGTATCGTTGGAAGCGGCTTGCTCGTCCGCTGGTTATAGGCCATGTGACGTCACAATAAATTGAATATGGCGCCATCTAGAGGACAAAGTCATGAACTAAAAAAAAATTTTTTATTTTGCCGGATTGGGTATCAAATGAAAGAGAAAAATTAGCACATTTCAAAAATGTAGGTAACTACAGGGTGTAAGGGACAGCCCTCCGCAAACTAACAGGGTGCATTCAGCTCCTCATTCTGAATCATATTCCACCGGAAATTTTCTCAGGAAATTTTTCATTTTTTCAATTTTTTTTTCAGTTACATTTTTATTATTTCAATGTAAAATTGCATTGTGTGTTCGCAGCACTCCATTTATGTAAAAAAAACTGCAAAAAAAACAGCAAAAAAAAAACCAGCAATGGATGTTGAAATACTCTAACCAACGACGCGTGAAATCAGCTGTTCACTTTCTGTCTAGCTACAGAGTTCATCGAACTCACCCCATACCTATTACCTACCCCTCCCAACCAGTAATAGACGCTCCGATTTGTGCAAAAAAACACAAACAAATCAAGTTTATTGGAGTCCCTTAAAGTTCCTGAAAAAATTTCATGTACCGGTCATCTTAGTATGACATACTGAATTCACTCTATCAGTTTGCGGAGGGCTGTCCCTTACACCCTGTATACAGGGTGACTTTGAAAACATGCGACAAAATTTAAAGGGGTGTTCTACCCATCATTATGAACAACTTTTACTGTGGGACCAAACCTGAAATCAATACATTTATGTTCGCATAATTCGTCAAAATGTAGGGAACAGCTGATTTTTTTTTCACAATTAGTTAGTAAAATTACCTATTTTGTTAAAAATAAGATCTTTCCTTTAGTTTGCCGTAATATGTCATTACTTCCCAGAATTCGATCCTTATTAGCGACACTATCGAATCGAATGGTATAATAATACAGTGAGTTTATTGTGAGTTGTATGATAGATGTATGAACGTAAACGAGGCAAAAGGAGTATGTAAGGATCATAGCAGATGGCTTTCTTAGTTTCTGCCTACCTCCATGGGCAGAAGGCGTGATGTATGACGTATGTATATATTAGGTGTAAAAAAATTAACTGCAAGAACTTCGTCCACATACTCGACATCGAAAAACAAACACATTACAAAAAAAAAATTTCGCGGAATCGCGAAAAAAAAATCAGCTGTTCAATAGATTTATGTTCGCATAATTCGTCAAAATGTACTGAACAGCAGATTTTTTTTTCGCGATTTCAGGTTTGTTCCCATAGTAAAAGTTGTTCATAATGATGGGTAGAACACCCCTTTAAATTTTGTCGCATGTTTTCAAAGTCACCCTGTGTATTGTTAGCTATTGCTCGCGGCTTTGCTTGCATGCAACCTATAATTGGGAATAATTTCTAAAATCACGCCTCAGATGTGAGCCAAACATATTTTCTCTCCAAATCTAGTTTAGTTTAGTTTTATTTATTAATAACTAGCTGACCCGGCGAACTTCGTACCGCCTAACAGTCAATGAATGTCGTGTTACCTTTTAGCTGAACTAATTTAGGCTTTGATGAACGTAATACAATGATACAAAATAAAAATACAGATAGATATAAAAAAGTATTTTATTATGATACATAATACATACAGAAAGAGAATTTAAAAAAAATAATTAAGTACTTCAAACACGTGTCAGCAAAAAATGACTGAATTAAACGATTAACTCTTTTCATTCCCACTTCCCGTTCCCCTTCTCTCCCTCACCACCCCGACCCTCCCTCTCCCCCTCACCAACCTCTTTCCTCCCCCTCACACCTCACCAGGTCTTCCTCCTCTCCTCACCAACTCCTGCCCCTTTCTCCTCCTTCCAGCATCCTCCCCTCTCCCTCCTCACCATACCTCCCCTTCGTCTCCCCTTCATTCACTCTCTAATTACAACCTCCCCTCGCCCGTTGAGGAACTTCTATTCAAATCTGCTTAATACACTTTTCAACCTTTTTAATTCTTTAAAAAAAATACAGACAAAAGTTTATTCACCCTTTTTAAATAGTTTACACAAAATAAATTTCTGAACGCATGCATAAATGTCAATCACAGTATTTGACAGGATGACAGGAGGAAAACAAATGTTTGACAGGTACGAAACAAAGGAACATAATTAAATGGAAAATGATTCATTTTCATAATTATGTATTCGTTAAGTTTTCATTGTTTTTAAAATGTATTCTGCTATTCAGGGCGGAGACAAATCCAACGAAACAAAAACCATGAAAATTGATCCAGCCGATCTCGAGTTATAAGTGTTGTAACAAACCCGTCTTTGTTTTATATATATAGATTATAAAAAAATTACATGTCAATAGTCATTTTAAGTTACAACATAGAGCATAATCATACAAGTTGTCATAATAAGATTAATTGAGAGAATTCCAACAAAACAATGTAATAATTATTCGTAAAAGAAAAAAAATTTAATCAATTAAATACCTAAAACCATTCTTTTAGGTCATATAATACGTCGGTTAGCCAGCCTTTAAGTTTAGCTTTGAAAGCATTGTCAGAATTTGCGCTTACAATTACATACATCTGGTAGCCGAATGTATACCGACGGACCCATGATGTGAATTAACCTTCCAGATTTAGACAGGGTGTGTGAATAGCCAGCTAATTTGTCTCTACCACGAGTACAGTAGTTACCCAGTAGTCTACCCAACATACAATAATATATTTATAGTAAATATCCTTCTTTAAAAATGTAAAGTGGCTCTGAAAATACTATATCACGAAATTATAACCCCAAAATAATTTAAAACCCCCAAAAGAAATTAGAACAAGAATAAAGTTTAAAAAACTGTAACCCGACTACGGAAAAATAAAATTGATAAACAATAATGACATAAGTATATACATATTTGTAATGTGCTCGTCAAGACCTTTCTTCAAAATTTAATTGAGATAATCATGACATGTTTGGTATTAAAATACCAAACATGTCATGATTATCTCAATTAAATTTTTTTCGAGGTCAGAAAGGGAATTGCCCATCAGCCACACAAAAAAATGCTTGAAATGGACAACAATGAAATATACGCCAAATTGCACTACAAATCGTAGGGAATCCATTACAAATTCAATAATTATCAAAAAACTAGGTAGAAGCCAGTTCCAATCATTTATTCTAAAATATAGGTTAAGTCAAGGTTAAGGATTAATATGCAATAATTATACAACAAAACAGCATTTAAATGTTTTAATCATCATTAAAAACCACTAATATATCATAAAGAAACTGTGCAGGAGGATAGATATTGGATTGGTAAGTACCATATTATTGACATAGTATGAGCACAGGTACCAACTGTTCGCCGTCCCACTAGGCAGTTACAATAACGATGCTATATATTCCTGCTTGTCGACTATCTGGTCGACTGGTTCCTGGTGTCTCGGTGATAGTTTGAATTGCTAATCTTAGACATGCATCACAAACAACACTGTCTTGTTCAACCTGTGAAAAAGAACAAAACATAATGTACTTATTGTTGTATGTCAGTGCGTTCAACATAAATAGGCAAGACACCTAGGGAATCTCAGTACTTACAGCTTGTGGTGTTATCCATGCCTGTATTAAACGACGTAAGTACACTTCATAATTTTGCACTGATATAAGATTACTTCTCATCGATGCAATATCGAGATAGCAATTAACACAGTGTACGTTTCTATCCATTTTTAAATAAACACGGCACAAGTCCGAAATAATAGCAGCGTCGTATAATATAAAGCAGGTTCAGGGCCGGCAGTCTCGACATTTTAACGATCCTGAAATCGCTCGGTCGGACCTACTTACATGCTCTATGGTCCAAATGGCACCTCTAGACGGGCAAATGGTAATAGTTCGGTTTCATCAAATACAATTATTGCCACTTCAAAATCTCCTTGAATAACGGGGAAAATTGGAGCTCAAGATTTAATAAAAATAATTGTTTTTTCTTGAAAATTGTAGTGAATATGTTTACCTTATCTTGAAAACACTATTTTTCATGGTTCAAAATAGAGATGGGATTTAACAGGATAATACTGCTAACAGGTAACTTGTTCCTAGGCTCTAAAATTACAACAGCGACGTGAGAAATAACTAAAGTCGCACGCTCAAAGAATACAATAAAAAAGTTAAAAACAAAAAAAAAATTGTTATCGAAAAAACAATTATTCAAACTTTTCCTTACTTCCTAGCAGCTGAAGCCGTTTGACACTTGAAACGTCACATCCGTCAAGCCGTGGGCGGAATTCCCGCTGCGCGACATATTTATGACCCTGTTTAAGGTTGATGCGCCAGGGTAGCCCACGAAATTCAAAATTTCTTAGGTTTTTTGCAATTTGTAGGTCAGTGTGAGCTTGTATGTTGATTAAAATATGATTCGCGGCCGTAGCTAATATGGCTTTACAGAATTATAATCATTAGCTACGGCCGCGAATCGTATTTTAATCAACATACAAGCTCACACTGACCTACAAATTGCAAAAAACCTAAGAAATTTTGAATTTCGCGGGCTACCCTGGCGCATCAACCTTAAGGCGAAAGCTCCAGGGTAGCCCGCGAAATTCAAAATTTCTTAAGTTTTTTGCAATTTGTAGGTCAGTGTGAGCTTGTATGTTGATTAAAATATGATTCGCGGCCGTAGCTAATATGGCTTTACAGAATTATAATCATTAGAATCAGCAATACCACTCCATAAGTTAGCATTTATCTCAAACCTCATGATTTCATGAAATCGCTAGATTTGAGATAAATGCTAACGTATGGAGTTGTATTGCTGATTCTAATGATTATAATTCTGTAAAGCCATATTAGCTACGCCCGCGAATCATATTTTAATCAACATACAAGCTCACACTGACCTACAAATTGCAAAAAACGTAAGAAATTTTGAATTTCGCGGGCTACCTTGGCGCATCAATCAACCTTAAGAAATAAGCAGGCACTCAGTTCATGTCGCTTAATAATGTTGATCTCAAATAAAAAAAGTAATTAATTAATATCATTTACTTGGGACAACCCTTGCTGTTGCGACAATGTCTAGACGTTGTCGGCATTTACCACGAGATCAAAGGCGTCGTCCTACTGTATGTTTTTATACTGTGGTATCATGTTGAAATAAATATCAAATACGTCAGTCTATAGTCCCTTGCAGCTCTTAAAAATCAAGCTTCTAAGTCATTGCGATAAAAAATACGGCCCTATGTACGACATATTTTGATACTCGCAAATAAATCAAAACCTACAGGGTACTTCCCGTTGACCTAGAATTATGAAATTTGGCAAGAAGCAAGGTCTCACACACAGCACAAGTAAAGACAAAAGTCCGAAAATTATTCATTTGTAGTTTTATCACATAAAAAAAAATTTTTTTTGGGTAACAATGTTCCCGACCAACGGAACCCTTCATTGTGCGTGGTCCGACACGCACTTAGCCGGTTTTTGAGATATTTTTCTCAGCTGTCGAACGTGGGGTAACTTTCTATGGAAGTTGCAACTTCTCCTCCTTGCAACACTATTATTTATTCTGTCAGTCGAAAAGTACTCTGTGGTCAAGGTGAAGTCTATAGTTTGATTAGTTGTCTTTGGAAACTAATATTTTGAATGGTATTTTCCTATTATTGTTTCATTGATTGACAATAACAAATAACTCGTCAGCAGATTATATTACTCGGCTAACACATTTCTAGCTTAAGCGGCGACCTCACTGCATTTATAGTTTCTCACTATATAGTACTTATAGCTGCGTAATGAAACAGAAACATGCGGGATTCTACAGAAAGTTATCCATTATCCATCCTTAGTCTGTCTGAGGACTGGGAGCCGGCATGAAGTAAGCGGTCTACACTTCGGAAGACCACACAGCTTGGAGATGCGTCATTTGTGGTCGCTATCTCCTGTAGTAAAGGAACGACTTAGAAGAAAACGTTGAACTAAGTGACTATGTAGTGAAAGTTTAAAATGTAATTTGAAAGATTTTTCAATAGCTATGCAACATGCCTCGTTAAAAAGTGTCTAGAATGTGTAAACTAGGAGATGATTGTGATACTGGAGATTTAATAAGTTGAGAACATGATTTGTGGTTGTTATTTATTTCTCAATAGTATAGATTTATTTATTTGCATTTGAAACTGAAATCAGTTTTGAGGAATCCATGTAAGTACATTCTAGCTAATATAGAATGCAAATTTAGTACCTACATTTAAACAAATTACAAAAACTAAATTTCAATGAAGTTAATTTATTGGCTATGAAATCTTGTACAGAATAATAAAAACTGTTAGCTGTTTTCTAAGTTCCTGCAATAGCTGTAGTCTTTATTATTGTTAGGTATTTTATTATAAATTACATATAAAACTATTAGTTATGTATCTGTATGGCACAGATACCTAACTAATAGTTTTTCTTGATTATAGAAGTTTGAGAATACCGTGCACAAAAATTTCTGACATTGAGATCTCATATCTGTACCACATTGTCTAGTTTCATTTGAGGTAGAAAATGAAAATTTTTAAAACATCAATAGGTTTTACAAATGCGGCTACTTCAAAGTTGTAAAGTATCAAACCATGGTACGCTTAAGGCAACCAATATTTTTGGCAGATTTACTCTTTTTGATAAACTATGCAGCTTATAAAAGAATAAATAAGTATACCTAATACATAATTGTATGAAAAGTTAAGTAGGAATCAAATTAAATTGACGGTAGTAAGTTGTAAAACAAAACATTACGTGTGAGCACACTAAATGTTATGAATGGCTTGAACCGTTATGTAGGAAGTACATAGCGGTTCAAGCCATACACTTTTACAATAATGTCCTCTGGCTGTGACTTCCACATTAACTGGCTGTTAATTAAGATCCCCAAAAATTTTGTGACATTCACTTTTTCTACTTGACTAGTGTAATTTACATTAATTATCTCATGGATACCCATTGGCAAAAGTGCATGATTTTGGTTTTTGGAGATTTTCGACCCACTTTATTAAACTGCTTATTGTTATTTGTCATGTGGATACATGGTTAGGTGCAACATCTGTCGTATAAACAGTGCCTAGATCTAGATTATTAGAATGTGTGAACTTGGGAGATGATTGTCATACATAATGGATATTTAAATAAAGTTGAAAACATGATTTACGTTTGTGTGTTATTTATAGAGATACGAAAAATAGCACGATTCGCTCCCTTCAAAGAGATTATTATGTCTTTGGCTCCCTTTAATGCAATTAATATGGGCGACGCTTTCGCACGTAGTATGTCGAGTATATTCCGAACCTTTACTTCATGTCTTAGCTTCATGTGGACGTAAATCTGTACAGAGTTACAGACACATCTTCGAGCCTGTTCCGTATAATTTATGCTTGTATTGACATAAAAACCAAAAAAATATAAGTACTTAGTTTACAATACGCTACCGAATCACTTAGCGGGCTCTCAAAATTGGTCGCTGACTACAGTCGTTCACATTAGGAAAATCATAGAGAATCGGTTAAATATAGAGGGCAATCGCTAATTTTGAGTGTCGAGACTACCAAAAATCGTCACATCCGGATCGTTTGGACTTTGGACTGTGGACGTGATTTTTGTTATGGGTCGTAGTCAATTATTTTGACGACGAAACGCAACAGTTTTCTATAAAACGAAAACTAGTCGTTAAAACGGTCCTCGTCGCAACTGGTTTGAAACTGTAAATGATTTTTTCATGCTTGTCAAACCATTTTGACCGTCTAGGGACCCCATTACAACTTAGCGAATGATTGCTGTCGTTAGAGCAACGTTAATAATGTCGAGACTACCGGCCCAGGTCCGTCATCAAAAAGCCGAGTCGAAGTTTCGGCGGGTCCAATCTAAGCCCGTGTTCAAGAATGGGTAACGTGTACAGAAGTAAAATCAAAATCCTTAAAAAATGGCCAAAGTCGTCGTTAAATATCCTAAAAAGTAATATACTAGTAACTCAAGTCGCAAACGCAAAACCATGAATCGATCAAATCAACAATCGAAAAAATTAAATGCAGTAATGTCAGTGTCAGCAAGGCAAAGGACATTATAATGCATACAGCCTACGATACGTTTTCTATTTTGAAAATAATTTGATTTTATTTAATATTGACATGCATATATTATTTTAATTAGATTTACGGTATAAATAGGTCGAATTATATTAAATGAATGATAACTGTGCAATAATTCTATAAAATAGTTCGTTAAAGATTATTTGACGATTCCTGTTTGGCTGAATGTCGAGTACTCATGTCAAATAAACACTGACCTCCATGATAAAATAAGAAGGAATTAGACGGATATCAAGTTAAATATTTTAAAGATCGTTATATTTTCACCCTAGGTATACAAACTTGAGAATTATTTCATTATACCTAATTTATTCTAAATAGAATTAAGGACTGTAAGTAGTTTCTGTCTATTTCAAGCATTTTTCAGGCATTCCCCTTTACGTGTTGTCCACCATAATTAAATTTAGGGAGAATTTATACAACGTGTAACGTTAAATGCGCAAAACCTCTTAAGGGGACATTGTACTCATCATTATGAACAACTTTTACTTTGGGACCAAACCTGAAATCGCGAAAAAAAATCAGCTGTTCAGTACATTTATGTTCGTATAATTCGTCAAAATGTACTGAACAGCTGATTTTTTTTTCGCGATTTCATTTCAGGTTTTGCGCATCGAACGTTACACGTTGTATAGCCTATGTTACCCGGACCATTATTTCGAATCTACTGATACCTCATTCATCAAACTCGGTTCAGTAATTTAGGCGCTACGGTAGAACACACATAAATACATACTTATATACACAAGTACATACACAAGTATAGACTGTTAAAATCATAACGCTTCCTTTTGGTTTTGCCGTAGTCGGGTAAAAATACATACTTATATACATACTTACATACATACATAGACTGCTAAAATCATAAACGTTCCTTTTGGCTTTGCCGTAGTCGGGTAAAAAGACAGACAAATTAGAAAACCGGAGTCACGTGTTAGGGTCCTATATCGAA
Source organism: Cosmia trapezina (assembly GCA_905163495.3). Lineage (NCBI taxonomy): Eukaryota > Metazoa > Arthropoda > Insecta > Lepidoptera > Noctuidae > Cosmia > Cosmia trapezina. The sequence continues at coordinate 10,790,182 of LR991047.1, forward strand.
CAGATTACCTACAGTCTGTTTAACCGACTTATAAAAAAGGAGGAGGGAACAACTTTTACAAAAATCAACTGTTCAGTACATTTATCTACCATAAGCTACCAATTATTTGGATCGTTTTTTTTCCACTAGACCATACCGACACGGTTCGCGCAGTGGTTGACTGCTGCGCAGTATGCCGCGGGTTCGATTCCCGCACGGAACAAATATTTGTACGACCTACAAGTATTTGTTCCGAGTCTGGGTGTTTTTCTAACTATAATATGTATGTATTAAAAAAAAAATGTATATAAGTAGTTTATCAGCCATCTCGTTACCATAACACAAGCATTAGGTTGCTTAGCTTGGGACTAGATGGCGTTGTGTGAAATGTCCAAGGATATTTATTATTTATTTATACCTGGGAATCCACTGGTTCTGGATATATTGAAGGTCAAAGTTGCATTTTTTTTTACTACAAAACGAATTCCAAGTTTTATTAATATACTTATGAGCACCGTAGAGCGAAGCATAGGGTTGCCTGGGTTCGCGTTACGAGTACATTGCGCGTAGTAAAAAATAGGGATGATGCCTGGGTAAAAAAAAGAAATTCTATTTAGTCCGTCAGTCAGATAATAAAAAAATCTTAGACACGTATTTTTTGCTTTATCATATTAATAAAAAAATACTTAGCTATCACGCATTAAAGTTGGGGAGTGGGGGCTCGCTACGTCACTTGTACGTATAAAACCTAGCTACGCGTGACGTCATGTCTTATTTTAACTCAATGTATCGCCGTAATTTTTTGATTAGGTAAAAAAAGAAAAAATACTTGTCCAATATTTTTTAATAATCTCTATGACGGACAAAAAATAAATTTTTAGTCATCATCTCTATTGCTTTTTTTATATCTAAAAATAAAAGTCGTTTCAAAACAATAATTTTTGCGCCTAGATACTTAGTTAGATGTACACATAGAAATATAAAAAACAGGATGTTCAGTATGCATAGTTGACGGCTTTGTGATGTGTCTTTTTGTAACCTGTAAATCAAGCTGGTCAAAATGTAGGGAGCAGTTGATTTTTTTTTCGTGATTTAAGGCTTGGTCCAATAGTAAAACTTGTTCATAATGATTAGTGCAATGGCCCCTTAAAATATTGCCCATGAATTCAATTTCACCCTGTTTACAACGTCCCGACATCAACCGTCGGGCAGTAGCCCCCCAGACACAACACCCGTCTGGTCGGAAGATCCTCCCTTTTCTATGGAGGATGACGGCCTGCTACTGAGAAATTCCAGAAAAACCCAATAACACTTTGCCAGGCACTGGAATCGAACCCCAGACCTCATGCTCAGTAGTAGCACATATTAATACAGATGGGACACTCCGCAGTTTAGGTATGAAGCTACAAGTACGCGGCGGGCCCCGTCCGCGGGGCTAATTCAGTAGGTCAGAAAGAGTTACGCGATAGAAAGAGAGGCAACTTGTAGTTGAATATAACTGTAGGTAATAAGCGTTGTGCGACCTGAATTGCACTTTATTGTGTCGTACCAAGAGTAGCTTTTTATTTAAATGATTTTGCGGAGTGTCCCATCTTTACTAATGTGGTAGTAGGCAGAATGAATAATATTTTTTTTTTAATATTTCACAGTTCTTGTCGCCAAACCAGGATGTTAAGGAACCACAACGAGGAAAACTCCCTATGTTTGTCGTGGAAAACATCCCAATGCCAGAACAGTGGATCTCCAGCATGCTATCCAACGAAAACCACCCGTATACCTTAGAAGATGTGGTTGAAAACCACATGTACGACGCTTAAACTTAATTCGTTACCTGCAATACCGTTTGAAAATACTTTAATACATTTTAAATTATTGACTTACAGAAAATGAAAAATTATAAAATATTTTATTGGAATAATGTAACCAAATGTTCGAAAATGTTCTTCTCTTTTAAAGTGAAAGCGCCAGGGTAGCCCGCGAAATTCAAAATTTGTTATGTTTTTTGCAATTTATAGGTCAGTGTGAGCTTGTATGTTGATTAAAATATGATTCGCGGCCGTAACTAACAAGGCTTTACAGAATCATAATCATTAGAATCAGCAATACTACTCCTTAAGTTAGAATTGACCTCAAACCTCAGGATTTCCTGAAAGCGCTATTTGAGGTCAATTCTAACATAAGGAGTTGTATTGTTGTATTTTTTAAGATATTTTTATGTATTACCTACCTATGTTTAACAAATAAATTATTCTTATTCTTATTCTTATTCTTATTCTTATTGCTGATTCTAATGATTATAATTCTGTAAAGCCGTGTTAGTTACGGCCGCGAATCATATTTTAATCAACATACAACCTGACACTGACCTGTAAATTGCACAAAACGTAACAATATTTAAATTTCGCGGGCTACCTTAGCGCATCATCCTTAGCAAACATAATTGAAACTTAAAACTGAGGGCAATATTGATAGTTGACATTGTACGCTGATTTTACCAAGTAAGAGTTCCATACGAATAAGAACCTTATATTTATACGTTTAATGTTCATATTCGTATAAGCTATTGTGAGCAACCGTTTCATCGTTTCAAAGGATCTGTGTAAGGTACACAGACCGTGAAACTAATTATAATTCTTATTAAAAACTTTTGTAAAATGTATGACTGTATTTCCAGGCACCTGTCAATTTAATACTTATGTAAAAAAGTATTTAAAAAGTATTATTGTTATAAGTACCTACCTATCTAATATTAATTAATTTATTATTGGTGTAACGTTTTTAAGTGTTAATATTTTTAGGGTAGTTGCAATATCATCGGTCTATAGTTGTTCGCATTACCGAGTTTACCGAAGTAAAGTTATAAGTACAGGAAAAGTTTTTAAGCAGTGCGCAAATTTTCACAGGATTATGAACAACTTTCACTATGGGACCAACTCTAAAATCACGAAAAAAAATATCGGCTGTTTCATACAAAAGTTCAATACCTACTCGACCAAAATGTATGAAACAGCAGATTTTATTTTCGTGATTTCATAGTTGGTCCCATAGTGGAAGTTGTTCATATTCAATTATCCATGTGTAGAACAACCTTTAAAAAGAGGTATTTAATGTCTTTGGTTACATCGAACTAAAGTGTCTGCGACGAAACGATTTTCAAAATAATTAAAATCGAACCAACGAGTTTTAGAATTGGACACCCGTTTCAAAAAGAATAATATTTAACTGATCTTATAGAAACTAATGATATTTTTTAGGCTAAATAGTATTAAGAAGAAAATTGACCACCCTGAAAATATTAGCTCCTTCATACAATAGTGTTGGAAAATTCCTGTTTGTCATAGATTTTATGTCTATAAATGGCTGGATAAAAAGACATAAAATCCAACACAATAATTAAAATGTGGGTATAAATATAAAATATTATTATCCAGATCTGGTTGTTTCTTTTTATCTACATATACATCACGCCTAGATTCCCGGAAACTTGGCAGAGGTAGTACACATCAAAATTGACAAGTCCATTGCCATATTCGAGCAATACATTCAAATCATGGCATGCATTCAATGCATTGCATTTCGATAATGGATTGTAATAGGCTTAGATAGCAATATTATAATATTGCTATAGCTTATTGTCCTATTGCTAAGTCATAATTTGAAGCATTCCCATTTGAGCACCTATTTTCTGAGCACCGATTTTTAGAGCACCCAAGGTATTCCCATTTGAGCACCTACGGTCCAGTAGCTTCTAGGAGGCAGATCATGATTTTCGGAATTTTGACCTTGAGGTCAAGGTCAGCGTTAGGAGACCTTAGGAGAATTGCAGAATTTGACCTCGAGGTCAAGGTCAATGACCCTGACCCTGAGGTCAAGGTCAGTGACCTTAGGAGAATTGTAGAATTTGACTTTCGGAATTTTGACCTTGAGGTCCAGGTTAAAATTCGGAAGGTCAAAATCTATGATGCTCCTAAAGTAACTGATTTGGACCTCAGGGTCATTGGCCTTGCCTTCAGGGTCATTGACCTTGACCTCGAGGTCAAATTCCGGAAGTCAAATTCTGCAATTCTCCTAAAGCTGACCTTGACCTCAAGGTCAAAATTCCGAAAATAATAATCTGCCTCCTAAGGTCACTGACCTTGAACTCAGGGTCATTGACTTTTTGAGTGCATTTTTCCATTATAAAGTAAAACTTGGTGCTTACGAACGATACTCATTGTTACAGTGTATGGGAACATAGGAATTAGTTGGAATTACGAATTTGATTTTTCGATTTCTTACGTAGATCATACGGCATGCATAATGAGAAACGTCCAAACGGACTTCAAAAGGTAATATAATATACTTTATCTACACCCATGCCATAAATCCTCTATAAAAGTCTCTGAAACAGTTAACTTATTGCCAACATTAAAACAGCCAGTGTCATAGTAACCATGGTAACCATAATAGCATCCAAACGGGTGCTTTAATGTTGTACTGAATTTCATAATGCAACTCGTTTTCAAAAAAAGAACATTGTAATGCACGCGCGTTTCACTAAAACAGCGCCGTAATTTAAAAAAAGAACTTCGAATCGAATTCACGTCGTATACTATGACGCCGGCCGCCATGTTTGATAAGAGTATTAGTATTGCAAAAAACTGTTTCAGAACCTTTTATAGAGGATTGATAACATGGATGTAGATAAAGTCTTGTATGCAACTGTACATAATTGGGTACGCTCCGAAAAAGATACAAACGCTCTCGCCTGTTTTCTTTCTGGTTAATGACCATAAAGCAATGATTTTTTACAGAAATATAAATATCAGTTAATTGTATGCCCCTATGTTTTCCTTTTTGATGATATATTATTTTTATAGGAACTAGAACCCTCCAAAAATTCTCAAAATTGCCTATTCAGACCGCTGTCAACAGACGCCTAGTGTACCAATTTGACAACTATTAACGAAAAAAGAAAAACATAGGGGCATAGTATAACTATATCCTTCTTATTCAGTTTATGAAATATCTTTTAAATTGGTCCAATATTGGAGGAGGAAATAGGTGAGAGCCAAACCTCGAAATATGACTTTTTACATAGGCTATTTAGTCGGATCTGCAGTTGTCCTTATCGCACGAATTTGAGGGCGGAGCGCTCGCAGAGCGACAGTAATACCTTCTTAAAATACCTAACTGGCCACCCGCCTTTCCTCTTAATGAACACACATATTAGACCAGTGCAGAAGCCTTTGAAAATTTTCAATGTCGTGAAACTCTATTATTGGCTTAAGTGATAACTGTCATCATCTCGCTATCGCTGAGCAGTGTATGCAGACTGTAAGATGATGATAAGATGTTGTAAACTTGACGCAACTGCATTGAGCTGTTTCATTGATGGTGGGGTGAACATTCATAACGCATGTAAGTTAATTATAAGCTGTTGAGATTCATAATAAAATAAAATAAAAATTAAATTTAAAAAATGGTAAAAAGTGAAACAAAAATATAGTAGGATGAAACCCACTGGAAAAAGGAAAAGAATATAATAAAAATGAAAGGAAAAATAAATTACAGGCGATTTGAGGTCGGGAAGTGGATGGGTGGGTGTTTTTAAGGGTAAAAAACGGTTTATCTCGATTTCCGACAAAACTACAAGTCATAAGGAAAAAAATTAAATCGCAAAGTTGGAGGTAATAAAAAGATCGACAACTTTTGTATTTACACTTTTTTCACATAAGCTAAAAATTATGTGAATAATTGAAATACTTAACCAAGTTTTTAGTTTTTTATTTTTAGCTTTTACAAAAAAAAAAATTTTTTCACAAAATTTGGTGAAATGAAAACTTACCTTTTTATGTCCCAAACACACTGTAATTTTTTTGATTTAAAATATATAATTTTTTCACCTTATTTTGACTTATTAACGAAAAAACACCCTAATTTTCAATCGAAAATTCTCACGTCAAAATATCTGCTTTTTTAAAAAAGCCGGTGGGTTTTTCTGATAGTATAAAAAAAATATACATTACTATGTGCAAATGTTCTCAGAAAATCGGATAGTCCGGTTAAGTAGTCTCGACCTCAATAGTCAACACACGCCATACACAAAAAAAAAAATGTGCGCTCGGCTCTTTTGTTCGTCAGATCTGATTTTTTTATATGTGGGGTATCATATGAAAGAGCGCTGTTTGCACATTCTCAAACATTTTTTTTTCTTTTTTTAAGGCAGTATAGTTTTCGATTTTTGATGAAAAATGTTAAAAACCGTTCCACCCGAAGTTTGCATAGAGAAAAATCTGAAATTATTGTGATAGAAGTTTATATATAGATTACAGGGAAAATAAAACGATGTATCTAAATAGAACAGTTTTTCAGAAATAATCAACAAAAATTACATCAACACCCGTTAATCCGTTATCGAAAATAGAAATATCTCATTGTACTGGGATCGATCCATCATCACTGACAGGACTATTGTTGCCAATAAGCCTGATATAGTGGTGATGGATCGAATAGAGCGGCGCACAATGAATTGATATAACGGTCCCGTGTGACGGGAACCTCGTGATAGCCGAGAAAGATAAACAAATCAAGTATCTTGACTTGGCTCGCGAGGTTGTCGACATGTGGGATGTGGACTCTGCAATAATTGTGCCGATAGTCGTATCAGGCAATGGCTTAATTGGCAAGATCCTTGACCAACACCTAAGGAGGCTCTCGTTGGGCAGCTGGATTAAGGGCCTGATTCAGAGAGCGGTACGTAAGGACACGGCGTGCATTGTTAGGAGGTTCCCCTCTCTGGAGCCCTGACCGCCGGTAGCTTGGACCCTGTTCCCGATACCGGTGGGCTACTATTTTTTATATTTTTAAATGTTTTTTATATATTTTTAAGAAATATTTAAAAATGTAAGGATAAAAATGAATAAACGATATGATAATAAAATATGATTTATGATTATTTTTAACTATAAATACTAAAAATAATAAAAATAAACATATCCAACAATGTCGCTAAATAAAATAAGTAATCTATATAACTTCTAAGGCAAAAATAAACTTACTACTGCTTTTTGCTCAAAGATGATGATGATGATCAATGATGATTATAAAAATACTAGCTTCTGCCCGCGGCTTCGCCCGCGCATGTATTATACTTATAAACCTTCCTCTTGAATCACTGTATCTATTAAAGAAAACCGCATCAAAATCCGTTGCGTAGTTTTAAAGATGTAAGCATACATAGGGACAGACAGACAGCGGGAAGCGACTTTGTTTTATAATAAGTAGTGATGATGCGAAGATTTTTAAATATACATACGTAATATAAACACACGGAATATAGAGACACTGAAATTATTCTACCATATTATGATGCACCTATATTCTGGCAAATAAATAAATTTCATTTCATTTCATTTCATTAATTACCTACCTATGTACCATACGCAAAATACGCGCATTGTCGTGGAGTTGCGGATACCAGCCCGTATTACCTATTACCTACCTATAACAAATAATATTACGACACTGTAGCAAACTATAAAATCTATCATTACTTGATGGTGACGATGATGATGATAAAAAAATAAAAATAAAACACAATCGCAAAATCAACGCACATATACACACACATGCACGCACAGGCACACCCTTGCATACACACACACCCTTGCACACACACACACACACACACACACACACGCCCACGTACACGAACTCTCACTCACATACACAGCACAATAAAACCTACCTACTTTTATTTCATAGAATTTTACTTTTGATTATGTAACATCGACACTGTCTAACTTGTTATTGAATGTCAATTACTTACTGTACCCATAAGGCTGAACCCTGTCTCTTAAAATACAGGCTAGACCTAGTTTAAGGGATAGAGTCTATTAACTGTGCTTATAGTGTGACAAATGTTAAATGCAAATCTACAATGTATACAGTGCAATGTGTGTTCTTGATGATGATGATAGGAAGGCGTGATGGATTTTCTGCGAAATAAATAGTTTTTTTTTATTTCGCAGAAAATCCATCACGCCTTCCTAGTAGTCCAATCAACGTTCTTAAAACACGTCGCCATGGCCCACTTCCACCCCTACAGTACCAGGCACTGTCTCAGCCGCTGTCCCAGGCGCTGCCCCAGTCACTATCCCAGTATACACTGCCCCAGGCGCTGTCCTAGACACTGTCTCAGTCACTGCCCCAGGCACTGTCCCGCGCACTGTCCCAGGCACTGTCTCAGTATACACTGTCCCAGGCACTGACCCAGTCACTATGCCAGTATACACTGCCCCAGGCGCTGTACTAGGCACTGTCTCAGTCACTGCCCCAGGCACTGTCCCGCGCACTGTCCCAGGCACTGTCTCAGTCACTGTCCCAGGCGCTGTCCCAGGCACTGTCTCAGTCACTGTCCCAGGCACTGTCCCGGAGGCTGCCCCAGGCACTGTCCCGGGCACTGTCCCACGCACTGTCCCAGGCACTGACCCAGTCACTATGCCAGTATACACTGTCCCACGCACTGTCCCAGACACTGTCCACTGTCGTGATAGTCGTTCGACTCGCGATTGGCTGTCTGTATCTGTAGCTATATTATGTTATATTATTATGTTAGTTGTACACAGCCAATACTCACTAGCGTCTCCGTACAATGTTATATGAAATCACAGTGATTATTGGTAATCAATATCGTGCTTCTGAACACTTTGTTAAGGAGGAATTTAGCTTAAAAGTCGAGCGAATTACTATAGAGGGTTTATCTATTATATTAATTTCTGCTTTATGCTCGGTTTTTGAGGTCCTTACCTTAAAAACCGAGCATAAAGCAGAAATTTCATTTTGTCAAATCTATACCTATTAAGAGTTCTTTAAACGGTTATTATTTAAAATCCGGTTAAGCATTCTTCAGTAACCGGGCATTAGTCAGGAGCAGAAGAACTGATTGACTGATTCATCAACGCCATCGGTTGAACGTACTTATGCAAACCGGAACCAACCCAATAGGTCAAAATTTAAACCTTTGTCCCATTTAAACCTTTGACCCCTTTATCCAAACGGGAAGCCTGTTCCTGAGGCTAGGATAAAGAACTAAAGATCCTTATGAACCTTATTCTTCAAGACTACCATGGCTTGTATGTTAATCTTGTGGGAGACGATAACATTGATGATGATCTGGATTGTTTTTCAGGGCATCCTGATTTCGAGGTAAAGGAACCGGACCAGTAAAAAATTGTAGCAGCTTTCATGAGAAAGTCGAGCCGACTATATTATTTACTTTGAATTTTCAATCTTTCTCGCCACCACATAAACGGTTCCGTATTATATGTTTAACAATCGCAAAGATAACTTCGTATTTCATAATGATACTGTGAATTTTTGCAGTTATTTTTGCAGTTGCAGAAAATATTTTGACAAAACTACGTTGTGGACGAAACTTGGGAAAATGTATTGCTGTGGTGATTTCAACATTGACATTTTGAAAAATACCAGTGTATCTATTGAATTTCTACACCTACTACTAAATTACAATCTGAAACCAAGTATAAAACAGCCTACACGTATATCGACTGACAATATTATCCATAATGTCAGGGGTGGTAGCGGTTTTAGAATTGGCCTTAACTGACCACAGCTCAACTGTTTGAGGTCCTGTAAAAAAGTCCTGGGCCTCAAGTCTGCTATTACAATTCTCTTTTTTTTATTCATACATAACCTATAAACAACATTAGAATTATATCCTAACTAAACTATTAAAAAACTAAAATATGGCGTCGAAAAATTCCTCCGCATCGCTGTCGACTGGTAGAGTACCCAAGAGACTGGCGGCATTGCCACGTTGTATGGCAATGCTAAGCCTCTGGCCAAAGTAAAAGCCAGCCCTCGGGTCACGGGAAGTGTCAACCAGCCGTTTGGAGATTTCGTTGAATAAAACAAGAGCACTTGGACCCCACGGCCCAAGGGTTTCAACCCCAAACGGCTCGAAAATATAATTACCGATAAGGTTACTATATTTCCGCCGCTTGAGGTTTTCCGCAGCCGCAGCAGCAGTGCCAGCACAGCACGCCGAGCCAGGAAGATGGGATGGCGCAAGAGTATCGACACACGTTGCGTCCCACACTAAAGGCCTTCCCACCTTCCATGGAAATAAAGACATCCCGTCCGGTCTCTTGCCATCGTCGCGTGCCAAGCCATTGGGTTCTAATACAGCTGGAACGCCGACGGTGACAAGGGCTCGTCGGATGATGTCATTGATGTTCGCGTGCCGTGCTAAGCGACCCGCACTTCGGCTGCAAGACAGGCCGTGGTGTCCGAGGCTGTTGACAACTTCACCACAGTGACAGCGATGAGGAGAACAACATGGAGCTCCTAGTCGCAGTGAAGCAGCGAGGCGGAAAGTAGTGTCGTCGAACAAAGTGCCTATGTTCGACGACGGTAGTGCGTGAAGCCACAGACCCGACTCCCACTTAACCACAGCCAGCAGACGCGCACGCTCCGCAGTAGTAGCAGACGTGTCAAGTAAATTGTTCTGTACTACTCTGCAGAGCGGCTCATCCCACCGTCTCTGGGAAGATGGATTATCGGGTGGATCTGAATTCGGGCAAGCGAGTTTCCAGGCATCCATAGCCTCGGCGAAACAAGGCACATCAAAATCAACCAGTGTGGAGGCTAGGATTTTCCTGATTAACTTCTCTGTGCCGTGGACCGAGGATATGAATGCCGGTAAACTAATACTAGAAATTTTGCGGACGCCGAGGCCTCCCATACGGATGGGAAGAGTAGCTTGCGCCCATGCACGGTCGTCCATGGCCACATTTAAGATTGAAGTTAAAGTATGCCGGATAATTTTGTCCATTTTGTCTAAAAGGTGAGTGTGCTGCCATAAATGGGAAGCGCGAAGGAAATATATTAATTTAGGGCCGAAACAGCAGTAACGGATTAATGTTATGGCCGAATGCATGTTAATTTGGAACAATCTTTCCGAAACGTCATTGAAATTTTGAATTTTTTCTTCAATAAAAACAGGAAAAGAATTTTCATAGATTGGAGACCCAAGGAGACGAAGAGTGTTCTTTTCAATAATTTTGATTTCTGGGGCTATTGCGTTAAATTTAGGAAGTGTTAGATGTCTGTCAGTATCGTCCGCTAAGAATAGTTCACATTTCGAGAGGTTGAGATCAAGGCCAATGGAATGAAGTTCATTTTTTAAGAATTGTAGGTCATTTAAAACAGTATCTACATCGCCTCCCAAGGTTCCATCATCAAGATACCAAATGTTAAATTTGGAATTTAGCTGTCGAATGATTGGGTGAATGGCTAAACTAAAAATCACTGGCCCGAGGGGATCACCTTGCTGACAGCCAACAGCCGATTCCAGAAGGTTGTCCCGGTACAGTAATTTAGAAGGGTGTCTGTAACATTGCCAAAGGAAACTATAAATTTGGGGTATTTCTTTTCTAGTTTCTGCCAGCAAGGTGTCCCTATTAACAGAGTTGAAGGCATTTTTTATGTCAACCTTCAGGATGACCTCACCTTTGCCAGAATTTAGGTAGGTCGATAAAGCGTGTACGGCAGCCTCACAGCCCCCTTTTGAGCCGTAACCTAGCTGCAGGGGCTGCAATTTTTCCGAAACAACCTCACCAAAAAATTTACAGCAAATCTTGGCTGCCATACGACGGTAAGTAGTTCCCACGGCAATGGGACGAATGCCGCCATCCCTTTTACGCAGGGCGCATAGGTTGGCCCCGTATAGAACGTCGATGACGGCCTCGTTCACCTTGCCGGAGAGCATAAGGTTAATCAGAGCCGTAAGCTCCTTCAAGAGCAACTCACCAGCTGCCCCGGCGCCTGGACTGATAAGGTCCTTAAGGTGCTGAGGACTCAGGCCGTCGAGGCCACCAGCGGAGCCACTACGGAAGGAGCAAACGGCTGTGACCAACTCTCGACCTGTAATGGTGAGGGAGTGATTATCCAGATCAGGGGGGTCGGGAAAAGAAAGATCATCCGCTGGGGCAGGGTGTTTGCTCTCCAGAGCTGCGAGTGTATCTGGAGTACACGGTGCCACCACATCACTACTAAAAAGAATCCTGGCTGCTCCGCTAATATCACCTTCCCCTAACTTGGATTCTACCAGATGGGATATACCTCTTGAAGAGGTATAACTCTGTGTCAGTAATTTTGAATCTAAATTATGGGCCGAAATATTACAGTTTTCTTTAATTTGAGCAGTTAAAGTCTTTTTAGTTGCCAAATTCTTTTGTACATGTAGAATTCTATAAGGGAAGGTGAGCAGCTGTTCCCAAGCACTATGTGAGTTTTCCCGGGCGGCAAGACGAACGCAACCTGCTAAGTGTTGTGCCACTAGAGGTCTAGCGCCCCGGGGAACTCGCTTCAAAACGGGAATAGAGTTTTTGAATTTTGAAAGAGTTTGCCAAAACGGGTCAAAAGCAGAAGTAGCTGGTGTTGTAGGTGTAGCTGTTGAGACAGGGTCTGATGTGAGCGTATTAAGTGGTCTGTGCACCTTTCCAATATGCACATTCAGACCCCGCTTACCTTTAAAAAACCGTGCCTGGGTACATAGCGGACATCTCTCCAGGATGCTCAGTGATGTCGAAGGTTGACTAGCACTAACACTAACATCCACCACATCGCTGCTGCCACTAAACATGTATTTGTATAAACTTATAAATTAAATTAAATAAAAATAACAACAATAAAAACTAATTATCAATAAAACACACTAAAATGTCTATGTGACACCGATGAGATGACAAATGTGACGGGAGCGAAGCAGTGGCGCTGGCGGCCTAGGGCGCCGCGCCGCCGACACATTTCAACGCAGCCCTGGCAACCGTTGCCTGGTGACAGGCGGACTGGCGTCGCGTCCTGTTATTATTATTATTGATATTTTCTCACTTTGTGTTATTCAGAGCCGATGCTTCAGAATATGAGTTAAATATATTGCATTAGAATGATTTTCATGCAAGGTATGTGTATGTGTCACTTTTCTTTGATTTGACGAATGTGACTTATATTTTTTTTTGACAGCACGGTTTCTTTATTATAGTATTATCTTCAGGAAAATGAAGGGTTTTTCAGATAATAGTGCTACGGAAGACTGCACTCTTCAGTGTGTACGATGTACTTACACCTAAATTAAGAAGAAACCACGTTGATATTAATTAATTTCGAAATAATTCACCGTATGTCGATGAGTCAACCTGTCAGTTTTTTTTTAAATTCACTATTACAATTAGTGTCAGAATGGTCTATCATTGATTTCATAATTGTTGATTTTGACAAGTTTGGTAATCTATATCTATAAAAGGAAAGCGTTACTGACTGACTGACTGACTGACTGACTGACTGACTGATCTATCAACACACAGCTGAAACCACTGAACAGATTGGGCTGAAATTTGGAACACAGGTAGCTATTATGACCTAGGCATCCGCTAAGAAAGGGTTTTTGGAAATTCGACCTTTAAGGGGGTAAAAAGGGGGGATATTGTTTGTATGAAAAATCTTATTCCTTGAGTTAATAAACTTGAAACTTGGCACGAATATTTATCTAAGTAAATTATGATTTTTGTGATTTTTTGTTTTTCTAAACTACCCCCTAAAGGGGAATGGGGGGGTCTCAAAGTTTGTATAGAAAAATTGTAACGCACAATCCGATTAACTCAAAACTCAGTATTTATACTTAAAACCAAAAATAAAGAATAGTGTGCATCAGGGTTTTTCGAAAATCTACCTCTAACGGGTTGAAAAGGGGTAGTCAATTTCACAGGGGAGGATCTTACTGCGTGGTTTGATTAACTCGAAAATTGGTGTAAATAATCTTTGAGTCAAGCTATGGAAATATCTCAAACCATTTTTCTTAAATTCCACCCCTGTGGGGGTGAAAACAGGGAATACAATTTACATGAAAAATGTTATTCATTTGTTTTTAATTGACTTGAAACTTGGCACAAATATTTGCCTAAGTTTGTCATTATTCGTTTTTTAAAACTACCCCGGAGGGAGGGTTAGAGGGGGAAGGGGAAGGGAAGGGGTGGTGAATAGGGTGAGGGGGAGGATAATGGATGCAGGGAGAAAGGGGCAGGACTTGGTGATGAGAGGAGGAAGACGTGGTGAAGGCTGAGGGGGAGGGGAGGGGTTGGTGAGCCGGAGGTGGAGGAAAGGTAGGGGACGGGGTGGTGAGAGAGAGATAAGGAAGGGGAAGAGGTGAAGGGGGTGTGAGAGTGAGTGAGATGGGGGGGAGAGGTAGCGGAAGGGGATGTGGTGAAGGATCGAGCTAATCTCTGGAACTACCCTACCAGTCGGACTTTAAAAAATCCTTTTGCATTAATGATAGCCCAATTCTTATAGAAGGCATATTTAACATCACTCTAGGACCCTTAGGTGGCGAGCAAAAAGAAAAAAATTCTGAAAGAACGCTAAGTGAAAACGAAGTAATAGCGCGGGTAGGCAATGCGATGCGATGGGGTGGGTCGAGCAAAAAATAAATTTCACGCGGACGAAGTCGCGGGCACAAGCTAGTCTACTAATATAATGGCGTCATAATGGCGCCATTATAACTTTCCAATGGTCAACCACTGACACTCCATTGTATGAAATTATGAATTTAGCAGATTACGAACTTTTAGCAAAATGACAATGCAGTGACAATGGGATCGTGTTGGAATGTAAAAAATAGCAGACTTGGGGCCCAGTTCGAGCACTGGAACGTACTAAGTCGAGATTATAGCTCTGAGAACGAGTCTAAATTTATTGAAGCAATTAATAATCTTAGTTTTGTTGAGGTATACCTGCAATAGTACCGACGCTTTTTTTTTTGTGAATGGGAAATCAGCAAATGACTTCTCCCGCTCTGTGCGGAGCGTTTACTGAGTAAAACCCACCCGTGTTCCTTCAGTTGCCTGTGCCAGGGCCACGGTATCTCTTTCGAACAACCCGTGACCCTGGCGGCATCAGCCCTATCGGACCCCACCACTGCTGCACTGCTGACATCTCTTTGAGGCGAGCGTGGAACACAACACGCCGTGGACCCGGGCCTTTTTTTTGTGGATGGGAAATCATCACATTTTACACCGTTTTTTTTTTCAAAACTGTAATTGTGTGTGTCATAAGTACACAGTGTGGCTGTGTGGTGATTAGCCTGAGGGAGACATGACAGGATAGGCAGTGCATGACACCAGTGACCCTGTGCCCCACCTTACCGTACTACACCACGTGCGTGCAATCGTGCACCGTGGGTGCAGTCACAAGTAGTCGACTCGCGGCGTCTCGCAGTCGCTACTGTGATCTTACAAGCTGTGTTACAAGTGTTAATAATTTATCATTTAGTGACATTTAGCTTTGAGTGATATTTTTGTGACTTGTGATTGTGTTGTCCTCGTGTTTTAACCAGGTTTGTGTTGTGATTGTCTTATTAGGGTTCCGTACCAAAATGGTAAAAAAGGAACCCTTATGGTGTGACTCAGTCTGTCTGTCACAGCTGGATATCTCAAGAACTACTAATGCTATCAACTTGAAATTTAGAATAGTTTTAGATGACGTTTACCCAACTATTTTGCAAATAAGAAAGAAATAAAAATATTTATGTTTTTTTTGCAACAGGGACTGAAAGGGGGTCTTAAAAATTCAAAGTGGGGCTACTAGGGCATGTGGGGTATCATATGAAAGAGCGTTGTTTGCACATTCTCAAAAAAATTTTTCTTTTTTTTAGCCCGCATAGTTTTCGACTTTTGATGAAAAATGTAAAAAAAATACCGTTCCCCTCTTCCCCATAATCTCCGAAGTTTGCTAAAAAGCGAAAAATCAGAAATTATTCTATGTGATAGAAGTTTATGTAAAGATTACAGGAAAAATAAAACGATGTCTCTAAATAGCACAGTTTTTCAGAAATCATTAACAAAAATTACATATAAATGATGGTACGGAACCCTCGGTGCGCGAGTCCGACTCGCTCTTGACCGGTTTTTTTTATACTCGGTTTACCCAAGTTAGACGTAATAAACCCTTCGATCCTGACCGGTCCTACGGATTTTTTTAACGCGTCTGGGAATATCTCTTCCAGTGTTGCCAGTGACAAATGGTCAAATATAACATGATACAGCTCAAAAAGTAACATTTCATAAGAAAAACCGGCCAAGTGCGAGTCGGACTCGCACACGAAGGGTTCCGTACCATACATATATGTTTAACAATCGCAAAGATAACTTTGTATTTCATAGTGATACTCTGAATTGCAAGGTTATTTTTTGCAGAAAATGCCCATATTTTAACAAATTACCTTATGAATCGCCGTTTTTAGTATTTGTTGATTAAATACAGATTATTATGGTGCATGATATACAGAAGTTTCAAATTCCTAATTTAGCCTTGTTTGTCCAACCCACTGACCTCTATTGTACATACTTGTACAATAGAGGTCAGTGATCCCACAAGTCCAACTGATGCAAAAAAATCAGTGAACGAGTTAAAAACTTGTTTTGGGTCGGGCACAAGGTTATCTTGGATCGTCATGGATATCAGTCTAAAGGCGTGTACGCACGAATGAACAAAACATGGTGAACACGAACATCGAACACGGAACATTTGATTCGTACACACGGTTACTCATCAAGCTACACATTTCCAGTTTACACTGACCTCTCACTGTAAGGAAATCCTATACAATGCGATATCAGCTTATACTGGAAATGTATAGCTTGATGTGTAGCCGTGCGCACGTGTGGACTTAAATTAGCAAAGCGAACACAAACACCATAAGAACAGCAGTACGATTCTGTAACCATCTCACCTTAAAAACTTAGGTGAAGTGAGCGTGGAGTGAGCTGTCAATAGTGTCAATTCCTAGCAAAAACTCACTTCACCTAAGTTTTCACGGTGAGATTTTTACAGAATGGACCGGCAGTTCGACTTGTGTTCGCGCTCAACAGCCCAGCACCCTAATTGAGTAACACGGTAACACATTATCAATCGCTATTTGAATAATTTTGAAACAAATTGCTAATACATTGCTTCATATGTTCGAAAAATTTGTCTGCTCGACAACGTAAATAACGCAATGAATATTGTTGAACTGTCTAAATGAAACCAATTCCGATTGATAGTGTGTTACGCAATTAGGGCTACTAAAAGAGCATAAACTCTAAAGAGCGGAGTCTTTGGAGTTTATGCTCTTTTAGTAGCTATGGATTCGCCGTTGGAAGTGGCCGCGCGCTCACCCCTCGAGTTCGGTACGATTGCATCAAATTGCTCCGGACACCGTCCACACAGAACAACGAAATTGAGCACTGTCCCAGGCACTGTCCACTGTCGTGACAGTCGTTCGACTCGCGATTGGCTGTCTGTATCTGTAGCTATATTATGAGTAACACAGCCAATACTCGCTAGCGTCTCCGTACAATGTTATATGAAATCACAGTGATTATTGGTTCAATATCGTGCTTCTGAACACTTAAAAGTCGAGCGAATTACTATAGAGGGTTTATCAGAGGACCTCAAAAACCGAGCATAAAGCAGCATTTTGTCAAATCTATACCTATTAAGAGTTCTTTAAGCGGTTATTATTTAAAATCCGTTTAAGCATTCTTCAGTAAACGGGCATTAGTCAGGAGCAGAAGAACTGATTGACTGATTCAACAACGCCATCGGTTGGACGTACTTAACCCACAAATAGGTCAAAATTTAAACCTTTGTCCCATTTAAACCTTTGACCCCTTTATCCAAACGGGAAGCCTGTTCCTGAGGCTAGGATAAAGAACTAAAGATCCTCATGAACCTTATTCTTCAAGACTACCATGGCTTGTATGCTAATCTTGTGGGAGACGATAACATTGATGATGATCTGGATTGTTTTTCAGGGCATCCTGATTTCGAGGTAGAGGAACCGGACCAGTAAAAAATTGTAGCAGCTTTCATGAGAAAGTCGAGCCGACTATATTATTTACTTTAAATTTTCAATCTTTCTTTAAAAAAAACCGCCACCACATGAACGGTTCCGTATTACATGTTTAACAATCGCAAAGATAACTTCGTATTTCATAATGGTACTGTGAATTTTTGCAGTTATTTTTGCAGTTGCAGAAAATATTTTGACAAAACTACGTTGTGGACGAAACTTAGGAAAAAATGTATTGCTGTGGTGATTTCAACATTGACATTTTGAAAAATACCAGTGTATCTATTGAATTTCTACACCTACTACTAAATTACAATCTGAAACCAAGTTGATACAAATTGGGTCGGGAATTACTTTATTAACTACAACGATTTACTTGTAAAAGGAAAAAAGATCACAGAAAAAAATAGTAGACTTTCATACTTTCATATATTTCTATAATGACAGTTTTTTAAACATTTTCTTCTTAAAAAGTGCCACAGACAATTCCACAACATCCTCCGGCCCCGCGAGAAAGCGGAAGAAATGTATATAAAAAACTAAAACACTATTTGGGAATAATAAAGTAAAATAAAATCTTTAAATTTATAAATACCTAGTGGGCAGTTTCACCAGCCGACCGGAACGAGTGACCATGCATTTTAGTGGGCAGCTGCTGTGCAGGTGCGGTGGTTGGCACATCCCTATGACGAACCTCTAAAGGGAATAGGCGCTGCAGAGGCCTGATTAACTCACCTCTTGCGGTTCTAACTCGCGCTACGCGCCTGTGACCATCCCCACCTTGTAACGTCTCAACAACAATACCTAATGGCCATTTAACCCTCTTTACATCATCAGACCCTATCAAAACTATGTCCCCGATTTCAACCGGATTAATAATATTAGGTGTTGATTTCTGAGTGAGTAGAGCCAGGTATTCGCTGCGAAAACGCTGCTTCAGATCACCACATAAACTTTGAATATAACGCCAACGTCCAGTCATGAGCTGACCGTCAATATGACTCATATCTAGGACATCTTTCCCTTCTTTACCTACATGTAAAAACATTGAAGGAGTCAACGGAGCTAAATTTTCCGTAGTGTCTGCTATATAGGTTAGCGGCCGAGAATTAATCATTGCTTCGGTTTCACACAACACAGTCAACAGTTCATTATATTTAAGCGCTGCCCTACCAAGCACTCTCCTTAGCATTTCTTTAACCGTACGTACCATTCTTTCCCAGAATCCTCCCCACCATGGCGCTGACGGAGGTATAAAACGCCATTCAATCTTTTGCGTAGAGGTCTCCTGTGCTATTTCATTCCACTTGATGTTCTTAAGTATTGAACTGGCTCCGCGAAAATTCGTTCCATTATCTGTATATATTATCCTTACGGAACCTCTTCTTGCCACAAACCGGCGGAACGTTAGCATAAAGTCTTCTGTAGACAGTGAAGAACACAAGTCTAAATGGACTGCACGGTATGTAGCGCATGTGAATAAAACGATCCAGCATTTTTCTCCCGTCTTTAAATACAGTGGCCCAGCCAAGTCTATACCGGTTGCCTCAAATGGACTGCCACATTGTACCCTGTCTATAGGCAACGGTGCGGAAGGTACTGAACAACTCTTGCTGCTGAAACGCTTGCAAACGACACATTGCCGCACAACCTTTTTGGCAAGACGACGTATGCTTATAATCCAATATCTTTCACGAAGTTTACTAATTAACGTTTGTGATCCCGCATGAAGATATTTTACGTGAAAATATTGAACAATTCTCTCAACAATAATATTATCACTTGACAGTAATATAGGTGACATGAAACCATCACTGTCGTTGCTCATTGTTAAACGAGTCTTAACACAAACGAGTCCTTTATCATTAAAAAAGGTTTGTAACTTCTTATTGTTTTTCGAAAAATCAACTAAACATTCTCCTTGAAGTACAGCGAGTAAGCGATTTTCAGCTTCTGTGAACTCCTCGGCTGATAAGTCTCCTGTTCTTCTGTGTTCTTTCTTCAAACTTAATCCACAGTTAGTACGGAACCTTAAGCACCAGCCCACCATTCTTACTATCTTCGAATATTTCCCAAAATAAAGAAGGCTTTTTGAAAACTCTGTTGTGTTCACTACACACAAACACGATTTCTTTACCTCTCTAAAAACCTCATTTTCATCCGGAGTCACTTCTATATGAGGCCATTGTGATTCAGATTTCTTTAGCCACTCGGGACCTTCCCACCATTTGCTTTTAAGAAGGTTTTCTGCATTGCAGCCGCGCGATGGCAAATCAGCAGGGTTACACTCTCCTGGAACATGACGCCATTCGTGCAAAACTGATTTATTTAGTATCTCCTGAATTCTATTATTTACAAATACATTCAAGTTGACCTTTCTGTTAAGCCATGCTAGCACTATAGACGAATCGGTCCAGTAGAATACCGAACAGTTTAAGTTTAGGTCCCGTCTAATATCAGCGGCTACTCTAGCAGCTAGTAAAGCGGCTAATAGCTCCAGCCTAGGCATTGTCACTGTTTTACTTGGGCACACTCTTGACTTAGCTGTCAACAACTGAACTGTGACCTCGCTATTAAACTCGGACCGTAAAAATATACAACATGCATAGGCAGCCAAACTTGCATCACAAAAAACATGTATAGTGTTGTGACTATCACGTAAATCGGCTTTACTAATGCGCCGTGGAACTCTACATGCCTCCATGTGCGGAATCTCCTGTAACCAATCTTTTGACGTTTTGATTAAATCTTCAGGTAAAGTTTCATCCCAGCCAATATTACGTATCCAACATTTTTGTATGATAACTTTAGGCACTATAGTCACTGGTGAAAGAAAACCAATTGGGTCAAAAACGCTTTGCGCTATAGATAACATATATCGCTTAGTAATATTTTTGTCCTTATTATGTTTAGTTAATAAAGAAGTTTTGCAATAAAGTGTATCATCTCTTGGGTTCCATTTAAGACCTAATACTGAAGTGGTGACGACCTCTTCATCCGTGATGACTGGACCTGTCACCCAGCATCGAAGCTCAAAGCTGCCCTCAAGCATGATTCTTTTGGATTCACGTATAAAACGATGCATATCCTCCAGACTATTTACACTAGTTACACAATTATCTACATAGTATGATGTTCTCAACATCTCGGCAGTCTCCGAGTCGTACTTTTTTAAATGTTTCAATATTGTAGCTGCCAGTAGGAAAGGGCTCGTTGTAACTCCAAATACAACACGCTGGTGCCTGTATGTTATCAACTTTTTATTCTGGTCTTTAATATTATTCCACCACAAAAACTTGAAATATTCACGATCTTCAGGCCATACTGATATTTGTAAAAATGCTTTCTTAATATCAGATGTAATGCCAATAGCATTTTTCCTGAAGTTTATTATCAATTTTGGTATTAGCTCAATTAAATTTGTTCCCTTCTCCAAGCACATATTTAAAGACAGGCCATTTTTGTCCACCGCGGACGCGTCAAATACTGGTCTAATCTTGGTAGTTAGGCTCTCCGCCTTAACGACCGCGTGGTGAGCTAAATAGTGACCGTCCTTGTTGTCATCATTTTGTACTGTTTCGATGATCCCACTATTTAACCATTCCTTAAATACGTTATCGTACTCTTCTATAATACCTGTGCTTTCTAATTTAGATGTAGTTGACATTAACCGCTTAAATGCTAATCCATAGTTACTTTCGAGACATTTTGATGCATCTTTCCACGGGAGCCTAACTTCATTTCTTCACTATCATTGAATTTCACCGTACTATTGAAAAAATTCAGTACCTCTGACTCTACTTTCTTTTGGCATTTTATTTCAGTATCATCTCTAATACCCATTGTCTCTAATGACCAAAAATCCTGAACGTCAAATGAACTTGTATGAAATGTACTTACATTACTTATCGAACAAGATGTACCAACCACCGGACCCTGCACAGTCCAACCTAGTCGTGTTTCTAAAGCCAACAGGTTTTCGTCCACTCGCACCGATCGACCAGTGATAATGCAACCTAGAACATCAGAACCAATTAATAAATCTATAATAACATTGTCATCTACACAATCAGTGATCACAACACCTTTCTTTTTCAATAGAGATACAATCATATCGCTTTTATTCAGTTTCGGAAGGCTTCCACAGATTACATCTTGTTCTAAAGCTTGTATCTTAAATACGAAGCTGTTATTTAAATTCTTTACGCTGAAGTCATATAACTTGTGTTTTTGCTTTTTGGTGACAGCTCCTCCGAACAACGTATGACTCAACTCTACTTCGTCAATAGGCTCTAGTTTGAGTTTTTTAACTATTTCGCTTGTTACAAATGAACGTTGTGCACCAGAGTCTAGTAAAGCTCTTACTGTCAATTTATTACTGCCGTGCACAAGGTTAATCTTTAAAGTTTGCAACAAAACGGTCTTTGATGAAGACGACTGGTTTAGTACAGTTTCTTGTGTGTTAGAGTTGTCAGTAGTCCGTTGAGTGATTGTGTCCTTGTCTTTATCCAGGCCACCGCACATGATGGGATAATGCCTTCTACCACAGATCACACATTTAGGGTGTCTTTTGCACCGATTCCACATATGACCGATTGTCAGGCAAATAAAACAAGCTTTCTTATTCCGTACAAAGTCCTTTCGTTCCTCTAGCGTTTTCTTTATGGCCACAAGGCATTCTGAGCTAGCGTGTGAAGTTTTGTCGCACCATAAGCACTTTCTATCGGTTTTTTCTACTTTATTTTGTGCTTGGTTTCTCTCATTCTTCTTATCAGTAGTGGTAAAACAGGCTGCGGTCGGCTCAGCGTCTGAATATTTCTCTGAGAATCCTGAACGTGCCATACGTATCTTCTCATCCGACTCCACCTCTAATTTCACAAAAGTAAGCAACTTGGTGAGCGTATTACCTTCTTGGCCTACATGAGTATGCGATCTGTTCCAAGCCTTTAATACGTCCTCAGGTAAGGCCGACTCAACTAATGGAAACAAAAATGCTGCATACTTCTCCTGAGTTACACCCAATGAATCTAACGCCAGAATTTGCGTCATGAGTTTGTCGTAAAGTGCTCTTAATGATATTGTTGCACCTTTGGATTGAGCTAACACTAGATGTAATAACTCACGAACATAGTGTTCAATAATAAGCTCATCTTTAGCAAATCGTTCCTTTAATTGCTTTACGACCTTGTGATAATTTTCTCCATTTGGTGGAAAACTCTTTACTAATTCTCTCGCAATTGAACCCTGCTCCATACATTGTAGAAGATATTGGAACTTATCATCATTGTCAATGTCACTATTTAAGTGAATTTTCTTAAATTGAGACCAAAAACCAATCCAATTCTTTATTTCTCCATCGAATGATGGAAGCTGCAATTGGGGTAGTCTAAAATTACGATGCTTTTTAATAGTTTCTGATGAATTGCTAGTCTTATCAATCTCTTTAACGGTACCTTTATTGGAACATTGCGACTCTTCATCTAAAAATTCTTTAACTTTATATTTAATTTCATACCAACGAGCTTCGTAACAATCGGAGGCATCTATATCTTGTTCCAACAGCTTTTCATTCCTCTGATCATCGTCCAACCACATATCTAACACTTTATTTTGAACGATGGAGAGCTCGCCGAACAGTTTGCCTAGCCTTTCATACTCGGGTATTAATGCGCTTTTATCTTTCTGAGACAGAATATTTTCAACTTTACTCACGCATTTTGTAAACCGTTGACGTATAATTTTCCTCGACTCCTTTGCCTTATCCATTATCACGGTCGCCAAATGATACAAATTGGGTCGGGAATTACTTTATTAACTACAACGATTTACTTGTAAAAGGAAAAAAGATCACAGAAAAAAATAGTAGACTTTCATACTTTCATATATTTCTATAATGACAGTTTTTTAAACATTTTCTTCTTAAAAAGTGCCACAGACAATTCCACAACACAAGTATAAAACAGCCTACACGTATATCGACTGACAACATTATCCATAATGTCAGGGATGGTAGCGGTTTTAGAATTGGCCTTAACTGACCGCAGCTCAACTGTTTGAGGTCCTGTAAAAAAGTCCTGGGCCTCAAGTCTGCTATTACAATAGTGTCAGAATGGTCTATCATTGATTTCCTAATTGTTGATTTTGACAAGTTTGGTAATCTACTAATATAATGGCGTCATAATGGCGCCATTATAACTTTCCAATGGTCAACCACTGACACTCCATTGTATGAAATTATGAATTTAGCAGATTACGAACTTTTAGCAAAATGACAATGCAGTGACAATGGGATCGTGTTGGAATGTAAAAAATAGCAGACTTGGGGCCCAGTTGGAGTGATCACTGGAACGTACTAAGTCGAGATTATAGCTCTGAGAACGAGTCTAAATTTATTGAAGCAATTAATAATCTTAGTTTTGTCGAGGTATACCTGCAATAGTACCGACCCTTTTCTTTTGTGGATGGGAAATCAGCAAATGACTTCTCCCGCTCTGTGCGGAGCTTTTACTGACTAAAACCCACCCGTATTCCTTCAGTTGCCTGTGCCAGGGCCACGGTATCTCTTTCGAACAACCCGCGACCCCGGCGGCATCAGCCCTATCGGACCCCACCACTGCTGCACTGCTGACATCTCTTTGAGGCGAGCGTGGAACACAACACGCCGTGGATCCGGGCCTTTTTTTTTTGTGGATGGGAAATCATCACATTTTACACCGTTTTTTTTTTCAAAACTGTAATTGTGTGTGTCATAAGTACGTCCGTACTATGGTGAACCGCGTATAGTGACGTCATCGGCTCCGGCACAACAGTGTGGCTGTGTGGTGATTAGCCTTTCAAGACGGAGACATGACAGGATAGGCAGTGCATGACACCAGTGACCCTGTGCCCCACCTTACCCTACTACACCACGTGCGTGCAATCGTGCACCGTGGGTGCAGTCACAAGTAGTCGACTCGCGGCGTCTCGCAGTCGCTACTGTGATCTTACAAGCTGTGTTACAAGTGTTAATAATTTATCATTTATGGCAGCTTTGAGTGATACTTTTGTGACTTGTGATTGTGTTGTCCTCGTGTTTTAACCAGGTTTGTGTTGTGATTGTCTTATTAGGGTTCCGTACCAAAATGGTAAAAAAGGAACCCTTATGGTGTGACTCAGTCGTCTGTCTGTCTGTCACAGCTGGATATCTCAAGAACTACTAATGCTATCAACTTGAAATTTAGAATAGTTTTAGATGACGTTTACCCCACTATTTTGCAAATAAGAAAGAAATAAAAATATTTATGTTTTTTTTGCAACAGGGACTGAAAGCCCCCTTTCAGTCCCTGTTGCAAAAAAAACAAAGTGGGGCTACTAGGGCATGTGGGGTATCATATGAAAGAGCGTTGTTTGCACATTCTCAAAATTTTTTTTCTTTTTTTTAGCCCGCATAGTTTTCGACTTTTGATGAAAAATGTAAAAAAAATACCGTTCCCCCCCCATAATCTCCGAAGTTTGCTAAAAAGCGAAAAATCTGAAATTATTCTATGTGATAGAAGTTTATGTAAAGATTACAGGAAAAATAAAACGATGTCTCTAAATAGCACAGTTTTTCAGAAATCATTAACAAAAATTACATATAAATGATGGTACGGAACCGGCCAAGTGCGAGTCGGACTCGCACACGAATGGTTCCGTACCATACATATACAACGTGTCCCAAAATTCAACGATAAGCGGGCACCAGAGGGTGGACCTGCTCATGACTACTCGAGGAAAATTAAATTTAAAAAAATATCTCAATTTTTTTTTAAATTACATACAAAAAATAAAAACCTTCTGAAATTCACATCTCTCAAGATATTTTTAACTACCATGCATGACCACAATTCTTCAGAAATTTCTGATTTTTTTTTTGTATCGGCAAGCTAAGTAGCACTGCTTTACACCATAATAATTATAAATTCTAGAATGTTTGTAATTTTTACACAAAAATCAATCAAAATAATTTTTTCCCTTTATTTTTTGTATGAAATTTTTAAAAAAATTTAGATTTTTTTTTTTATTTAATTTTCCTCGAGTAGTCATGAGCAGGTCCACCCTCTGGTGCCCGCTTATCGTTGAATTTTGGGACACGTTGTATGTTTAATAATCGCAAAGATAACTTTGTATTTCATAGTGATACTCTCAATTACAAGGTTATTTTTTGCAGTTGCAGAAAATGCCCATATTTAAACAAATTACCTTATGAATCGCCGTTTTTAGTATTTGTTGATTAAATACAGATTATTATGGTACATACAGAAGTTTCAAATTCCTAATTTAGCCTTGTTTGTCCAACCCACTGACCTCTATTCTGCCCTCGTAATAGCAAATGCAGTAATCGACATTTTTACGATTTTCCGTTTTTGTCAAAAATGACATAAGGAGACTTTAGGCTATACGTAGATTTTTTTTTTTTTTGTATGCCTGGAACAAGGTGAAATAATAAGAAAAAATGCAGCATTTCGTCTGAAATTATCTGACATTGTTAGTATGAATGCAGCAATGATCATACACCAGATTAAAATGCAGTAATCACGTATTTAGTACTAAGTTAGAATGCATTATTTATCTAAATACTAGTAACAAACGCAGTACTCGCAATTTGGCTGCGTTTTAGTTTTGTAAATTCATATATTCGCTTACTAGGTATGTTGGCGTGTTGTGTAAGGACAAATGCAGTAATGGTTTATACTGCTATTGGCCCTAGCATCATAATAGAAAATATGTAAAATGTGATGTGTTGCTATAGCGCATACTGCGTTTTATATTAGTGCCTCAGTCTGTGATCATCACTCGCGGTGGAGTATATGTTTAACAACTTTAAAGAAAAATACCCTTCAATTAAAATCTCTTACGAACTATATAGACAGTTTAAAAAAAAAGACATGAACATTTTGTTTACCTACCTACTCAGGAAACGAAGAATGTGAAGAGTGTGAAGGCTATAAACTACATCAGCAGCTGATCCTAGAAAAATATTTTATTCTGCCGATTTACAGAAAGTCATTATGCTGCCAAGGATCGACATGTATAGCCGTAATTTTTTGTCCAAGAATTATAGCATTTAATGAGAGTTTCGTGCCTTTAGGACCTACTAATTCGCCCTGTCTACGGGCTGTAGCTATGCATTCGCTGCAGTATGGCATGAAGCTATCTTAGGCAGAACACAAGAGGATATTATCAGTACTTATAAAGCGTTTTTTCTCAGCAAACGTGACTGTACCGAAATAGAGGTGTGGACAGATAATTGTTCAAGCCAGAACAAGAATTGGGATTTTTTTACATTTCTTGTTAAAATTGTAAACGGTTCTGAAATATGTGCCGAAACTAGTTACTTATTTCAATAAGATATTTATAACCACGACACACTTTTATGTCGGCTGGCAGCTTTCACCACCAAGTAGAAAACCAATTACAAAAAGCAGGAAGGCTGTATGATTTTTTCTGATTTCATTGACTGTGTGCAGTTAGCAAATTCAAGGAAAGACACACTAAAAGCTATGGAAGTTTCTGACTTCTGCAAATATACATATGGATCATTCATCTCAACATAGACTTGAAAAGAGCACTGAGTATATTTATGTACAGGTACACAGAAACAAAAGTAACTTGTTTGTGAAGACAGAGTATGATGGAATGGATGGATTTTCATAGTTAATCATGTTTTTCCTTTTTTATTTTTAAATGTTTAACAAACTCGTTTTTACACTGCATAAATCCTTTTATTCTACATACATTCAGTATTAACTTTGATGTATTTCCTAGGTACAAATGCAGTAACAAACACGAGTACTGCATTTCACTTCACAAATAGAGACACAAGGTTTAAGTGCAGTATTAAACATTCTAAAGACCTACATAAGAAAAATTAACTTAAAAACTAAACTAAACAATACTATGTATTTTTATGTACCTTTTCCGTAACAAAATATATCAGTTGTATATAGGTTAAAGTAGAGATTTACAAAAAACACTTAACCGCGTTTTTCTCGAAACCGCCATTTTGCAAGTACCTACTGCATTTGCTATTACGAGGGCAGAATAGAGGTCAGTGGTCCAACCAGTCCAACTGATGCAAAAAAATCAGTGAACGAGTTAAAAACTTGTTTTGGGTCGGGCACAAGGTTATCTTGGATCGTCATGGATATCAGTCTAAAGGCGTGTACGCACGAATGAACAAAACATGGTGAACACGAACATCGAACACGGAACATTTGATTCGTACACACGGTTACTCATCAAGCTACACATTTCCAGTTTACACTGACCTCTCACTGTAAGGAAATCCTATACAATGATATCAGCTTATACTGGAAATGTATAGCTTGATGTGTAGCCGTGCGCACGTGTGGACTTAAATTAGCAAAGCGAACACAAACACCATAAGAACAGCAGTACGATTCTGTAACCATCTCACCTTAAAAACTTAGGTGAAGTGAGCGTGGAGTGAGCTGTCAATAGTATCAATTCCTAGCAAAAACTCACTTCACCTAAGTTTTCACGGTGAGATTTTTACAGAATGGACCGGCAGTTCGACTTGTGTTCGCGCTCAACAGCCCAGCACCCTAATTGAGTAACACGGTAACACATTATCAATCGGTATTTGAATAATTTTGAAACAAATTGCTAATACATTGCTTCATATGTTCGAAAAATTTGTCTGCTCGACAACGTAAATAACGCAATGAATATTGTTGAACTGTCAAAATGAAACCAACTCCGATTGATAGTGTGTTACGCAATTAGGGCTACTAAAAGAGCATAAACTCTAAAGAGCGGAGTCTTTAGAGTTTATGCTCTTTTAGTAGCCATGGATTCGCCGTTGGAAGTGGCCGCGCGCTCACCCCTCGAGTTCGGTACGATTGCATCAAATTGCTCCGGACACCGTCCACACAGAACAACGAAATTGAATCGCCACGAATATTTTTGACGAACACAGCGTTTGATGTTCGTTAGTGCTACGCACGGCTACAGATCAAGCTATACGTTTCCAGTATAAGCTGATCTCGCATTGTATAGGATTTCCTTACAGTGAGAGGTCAGTGTAAACTGGAAAAATATAGCAGTGTTCGATGTTCGTGTTCACCATGTTCTTGTTCGTTCGTGCGTACACGCCTTTATACAGTTTTTTATTAGTACAGTCAGCAACAAAGTCGATTAACACTTCAGTATTTTTAATCTTAATTATTGAGCAAGACATTTAATTAAAATCAGAACAGATGTAAAATTTAAGATCTACTACCTAGAGTCTTAGGTATTTTAGGAAAAAAAGGAGATAATCAAATCATTCTGTAGCAATTTACATGTTGTGTAAAAGTAGCAGCGGTAATCGACTTATGTTGCTGACCGTACCTACGCTCTTTATTTTCCACATCGATTTGGTTTTGTTGTTTGAGTTTTTGATTTCCCGATTATATTGTAGTTTTTTTTATTTAAGTATTAACTATCTGTTTTAATATTTTATCATATATTTTATATTCTTTTATCGTTAGAGTAAGCCGACGTTCGGATGAACGTAAAAATATCGCGGCGGGATTTTATCGCGCACTGGATTTTCAACTCTCGGTGTTGAGCCGAGCGTTGAGTATCCAACCTAACAACAACAGAGTGCATGGACCCAGCGCGACGAAAAAACACACTGTTGGATTTTCAACTCTCGCCGCTAAGCAGAGTGTTGAAAATCCAGTGCGCGAAAAAAAATCGCCGCGATATTTTTACGTCCGTGCGAACGTCGGGTAAGAAGTAAGAATACTTAAGGCTGCTCCTGAAACTAAGTAACTTTGTAACCATTTTTTACAGTAACTATAGCATCTTTCTGATAGGAAAAAATACACAGTAATCTACAATACATAAGAAGTGATTTCATGTGTCCTGAAATCTATTTTAGTTTGTAGAACTAAGGAAAACAAAAACATAAATCCAGGTCTATTTTGGTCTATTTTTTCGAGTTGTTACCATATTACTCCTACAGTTTTCATTAAAAGTGTTCGTAAATTTATACAGTTCTTTACAAACTAATAAGGAATGATTTCTTGTCATTACTTTTTTTAGTTTAATCAACAGATTTTTTGTAAATCGATCATTAAGTACTTCATATTTTGCAAGTGTTGTGTCATCGCGCTTCTCTTTCTTTTCTATGCAGTCCGACAGTGACCGCGTTTTTTGCGACGGACAAGCCTTAACAACCGTTTATTTTTGCATGAATTTTTAATGCCTCTTATTGACGAATTTTTTATTTTGTTTCGGTTTACATTTATTGTTTTTAAGTTTATACAGTCATTTAATATTTTGATTAAAAGACTTTCGAATGAGTTGTAATTTTCGTTCGTGGTTTTTTCCGAGTTCATAATTAAATTCCAATTTATTGTTTTTAACGCTTTTTATGGATGATACGCAGTGGTAGCCCGCGAAATTCATTTTTTTTTTTTGCAATTTGTAGGTCCTTGTCAGGTTGTATCTTAATCAAAGCATGATACGCGGCAATAAAACATATGTATTTACATAATTTTAACCATAAAAATCATCAATACATCTCTTTAAGTTAGATTTCGTGCAGATTCTTTAGATTTCGTTCGTTTGGCTACACAGCGCAATCAGTTTAAAATTTTCCATGTTTTTGATTCTATACATTTATAGTCGTGACGTCTAGTTTTTATAAGTTTAGGTTTTTTAGTATTCCTTGATGATCAGTAAAACCGTAATCATGCACCTGAGTAATTATTAATAAAAAGTCTTTATAAATACGAGATCAAGACAGCTTGAAGTGGTTTAGTAACTCGTGTTGGTTTTTTTATTAAATTGGATGAAGTTATATATTTTAGCATTAAGTTTAATAATGTTTTGGTTTGAAAGCTATTTTCTAAGATATTTACATTGAAATCCCCTCCGATTATGATTTTATTTTTACTACTTATATTTTTTTAATAGAAATTCTAGAATTAGTTTTAACTGTTTATACGGGTTTAAGTGTAAACAGTGGCAATCTTTTAAGGGGTCATTGTACTCATCAATATGAACAATTTTTACTATGGTACCAAACGTGAAATCGCGAAAAAAATCTGCTGTTCCCTACATTTTGACGAAGCAACTCCATCGCATCCAACCAATAAAATAAACCTTTACTTATATACAACTAGCTTTTGCCCGCGGCTTCGCCCGCGTGGATGTTGGAAAATATCCCACGGGAACGTACCATGGCTACAGATCAAGCTATGCATTTCCAGTATAAGCTGATCTCGCATTGTGTAGTATTTCCTTACAATGAGAGGTCAGTGTAAACTGGAAATGTATAGCTTGATGTGTAGCCGTCTGTACTACCGGGATTAAAAGTACCCTAAGTCGGCGTTCCCACGAGCGTAATAAAATCGCGGCGGGATTTTATCGCGCACTAGATTTTCAACTCTTGTTGTTGAGCCCAGCGTTGAGAATCCAACCTAACAAAAACAGAGTGCATCCCAGCGCGACGAAAAACACACTGTTGGATTTTCAACTCCCGGCGCTAAGCAGAGAGGTGAAAACCCCGCCGCGATATTTTTACGCCCGTGCGAACGTCGGCTAGACAATTTCTTCTCGCACTGCTTATACTGGATAATTTTTTAAGCAGAGCGCAAATTTTCACAGGGTGTTCTACCCATGAATATGAACAACTTTCACTACGGGGCTAACTCTGAAATCGCGCAAAAAAAATCAGCTGTTCAGTACATGTATCTACACCAAACTCGTCAGAATGTAGGGAGCAGCTGATTTTGTTTTTGCTATTCAGGTTGGGTCCTATAGTAAAAGTTGTTCGTATTCATGAGTAAAACATCCTGCGAAAATATGCGCACTACTTAAAAAAATATCCTGTATAGTACTCGAGGAGCGGCGCGCAGAATGATATACGCCTATGATTGCTGGAGGATAATAAATCTTAAAACCAAACAATAGTAAACGGAAAATTACCAACTTGCCTTTGAAAGCAACTTTAAAGCGAAACTATAAATACTCTTTATTCCTATTTATTATGGGAATTAAAAACATATTAAGACTAAGTAACTGTTACTTCAAGATACAAACTACCCAATCCCTCTTACACAAAAATTTTAATGGCGTTTGTGAATTTTAAAATCAACCGCTAGTTTACTCCCCTAGGGGATGATTTTTTCATAAATCAAAACCATAAATTTGAATTTTCATATCCCTAACTTAAGAAATGCTGGGATTCTCATAAAACTTTCACCACCAGTAGGATTATTTTTTAAGTCAAAAAATAGGTTATGTCCTTCCCCAGGATGCCATCTATAGTCTTGCCAAATTTTAGCGATATCCGTGCAGTTTTGTGAATTTTAAAATCATCCACTTCTTTACCCCTTAGGGGATGATTTTTCAAAATCGCTGGACCACACATTTCTTTATTTTCTACCAAAACCATAAAGTATTTTCATAGCCCTTACTTAAGTAATGCTGGGTTTCCCTTACAAACTTTCATCCCCCATATCACCCCCTGTAGGATAATTGTTTAAGATAAAAAATAGGCTGTGTCCTTCCCCAGGATGCCATCTGTAGCCTTGCCAAATTGTATCGATATCCGTGCAGTTTTGTAGATTTTAAAATAACCCCTATTTTACACCCTTTGGGAATGATTTTCCAAAAACGCTGAACCACTTATTTCATTATTTCCAACCAAAAGCATAAATTTGAATTATCATATCCCTAACTTAAGAAATGCTGGGTTTCCCATACAAACTTTCATGCCCTATATCACCCCCCGTAGCGTTATTTTTGATACAAAAAGTAGCCTAAATCCTTCCCTAGGATACCACCTTAGAGCCTTCCCAAATTTTATTAAAATCTGATCGGTGGTTTAGGCGTGAAAAGGTTACAGACGGAGAAAATTATTTTCGTATTTGTAATATTAGTATGGATAATTGTTATTTTCCTCGCTAGAGAGCTCCGATTTTTAAATCTGTAATATCTTCGATAATATTCATTTAAATTACATACTGTAAAGGGCCTTATTGATCTATAGTAAATGCACAATTTATTTAAGGTACTTAATTGGATAAGGATTAATGCTGTATTGCTTAAAATCGCTTCGTAAATAAGCCATTATTTCTCGTAAAAAGAAAAGGATAAAAAATGGTTATTGTGGGTTATCCCTAAGAGATAGACATATGCCATCGCGGACTTTTTTGCAGAACTTTTTAAGGTGTACAATACTGTAGTACATTATTTTGATCTATCTCATTGGGTTCAGCCAGCGTTTGCAATGTAAGCGCAAAAAAATGTGTTTATTTACGACATCACATTAGAAACCTCTAAAATTATTAGTGTTCCTCTACTACATTATGCATGTATTATACATATAAACCTTCCTCTTGAATCACTCTATCTATTAAAAAAAACTGCATCAAAATCCGTTACGTAGTTTTAAAGATTTAAGCATACATAGGTACAGACAGACAGCGGAGCGACTTTGTTTTATAATATGTAGTGATATACAAATTAACACTATATACACCTACAAAAGTAAATGACTAACAAATAAATACAAAAACAAAAGGACACTCAGGCGTCGAAGTACTCGTCCGCATCGATGTCATCCGGAAGGTGCCCAGAAGACTGGCACCATTGCCACGTCATTGACCTTGACCTCAAGGTCAATGACCCTGAGGTCAACCTTTCATCGTCTAATATACGACACATTCACCGCCTCATCTCACCCAAATGATTCACCAACAATAGAGGGTATCTGGCGCTCGGCGGCCGCTCCCGCGGCACGCTCGCTTCGCTCGCTCGCCTTCGCGCGATAATGGTCGCTGTTCTAACCTAACTCAAATGATTCACCAGCAATAGAGGTAATGGTCACTATTCTAACCTAACCCAAATGATTCACCAATGTGAAGTTTCAGACGCGCGGGTGTTAAAGTACAGTGGAGCCATCAAACTGCCAAATGATAGGTACTAGATCCAACCCATCATAATAAAACCCATCATAAAAAACGCTGACGCGCATATTTCTTAACTTCTTACCAATAGCATAAATTTGTTATCCCTAACTTAAGAAATACTGGGTTTCCCTTACAAACTTTCATCCCCCATATCACCCCCTGTAGGATAATTGTTTAAGATAAAAAATAGGCTGTGTCCTTCCCCAGGATGCCATCTGTAGCCTTGCCAAATTGTATCGATATCCGTGCAGTTTTGTAGATTTTAAAATAACCCCTATTTTACACCCTTTGGGAATGATTTTCCAAAAACGCTGAACCACTTATTTCATTATTTCCAACCAAAAGCATAAATTTGAATTATCATAT
The DNA here is from genome assembly GCA_905163495.3 of Cosmia trapezina. Taxonomy (NCBI): domain Eukaryota; kingdom Metazoa; phylum Arthropoda; class Insecta; order Lepidoptera; family Noctuidae; genus Cosmia; species Cosmia trapezina. Next base: position 10,824,370 of record LR991047.1, read on the forward strand.
CCCTAACTTAAGAAATGCTGGGTTTCCCATACAAACTTTCATGCCCTATATCACCCCCCGTAGCGTTATTTTTGATACAAAAAGTAGCCTAAATCCTTCCCTAGGATACCACCTTAGAGCCTTCCCAAATTTTATTAAAATCTGATCGGTGGTTTAGGCGTGAAAAGGTTACAGACGGAGAAAATTATTTTCGTATTTGTAATATTAGTATGGATAATTGTTATTTTCCTCGCTAGAGAGCTCCGATAAACGCGTGCGATCTCTGATAATCATGAAGCGCGGCGTTCGACGCGCTATTTATGTACCGCCGCCCTGCATTTTAAATCTGTAATATCTTCGATAATATTCATTTAAATTACATACTGTAAAGGGCCTTATTGATCTATAGTAAATGCACAATTTATTTAAGGTACTTAATTGGATAAGGATTAATGCTGTATTGCTTAAAATCGCTTCGTAAATAAGCCATTATTTCTCGTAAAAAGAAAAGGATAAAAAATGGTTATTGTGGGTTATCCCTAAGAGATAGACATATGCCATCGCGGACTTTTTTGCAGAACTTTTCAAGGTGTACAATACTGTAGTACATTATTTTGATCTATCTCATTGGGTTCAGCCAGCGTTTGCAATGTAAGCGCAAAAAAATGTGTTTATTTACGACATCACATTAGAAACCTCTAAAATTATTAGTGTTCCTCTACTACATTATGCATGTATTATACATATAAACCTTCCTCTTGAATCACTCTATCTATTAAAAAAAACTGCATCAAAATCCGTTACGTAGTTTTAAAGATTTAAGCATACATAGGGACAGACAGACAGCGGAGCGACTTTGTTTTATAATATGTAGTGATATACAAATTAACACTATATACACCTACAAAAGTAAATGACTAACAAATAAATACAAAAACAAAAGGACACTCAGGCGTCGAAGTACTCGTCCGCATCGATGTCATCCGGAAGGTGCCCAGAAGACTGGCACCATTGCCACGTCATTGACCTTGACCTCAAGGTCAATGACCCTGAGGTCAACCTTTCATCGTCTAATATACGACACATTCACCGCCTCATCTCACCTAATACCTAAATGATTCACCAACAATAGAGGGTATCTGGCGCTCGGCGGCCGCTGCCGCGGCACACTCGCTTCGCTCACTCGCCTTCGCGCGATAATGGTCACTGTTCTAACCTAACTCAAATGATTTACCAGCAATAGAGGTAATGGTCACTATTCTAACCTAACCCGAATGATTCACCAATGTGAAGTTTCAGACGCGCGGGTGTTAAAGTACAGTGGAGCCATCAAACTGCCAAATGATAGGTACTAGATCCAACCCATCATATATTTTGTTTTTTTTGTTTCAGTCTCGCACTAATCCAACAAGATCTACATTGTGTTCAACTGTATAAATTCGACACGTACTAAAAATAGGATAGAGTTCAGGTAACATACTTAGGTACATAATGGCTGATCTAAAATTGACGCTAGAACAGACCACCCGCTTAATAGAACTATATAAAAAAGAGGAGTGTTTACATAACAAAAAGCATGTAGACTATGGTAATTCGAGCGCACGGTTGAAAGCGCTGGAATCTATAAACAAGAAAATGAGAATAGAAAACATAACAGTGGAACAAACGAAGAAGAAGATTAAATCGTTGCGAAGTACGTATAGACAAAACCAAATTGAAATGAATAAGAAGAGGCAAATACCGGGATTTGAAAACTATAGACCTACGCTGAAGTGGTACAGCTTAATGGAATCAGTTTTCACAGTAAGTATTGTTTGATAACCCTATTATTATTACGATCATTACACATACTGTTCACGCACGACGTCGACAACCTGCGTTTCTGCTCACACACAAGCTTTAGGCGCTCCTCTCGTCGGGTACCTACCTACTTACACTACACATCGAAAATATACACTACACGTCATCCTTGGGCAGCCAATGAGAGGTCCTCAAGGAAGGTCATCCAGCAAGCACCAATAGGAGCAGTTCACGAAGACTTCCGAAGGCTTCTCCGCGGAATATAAAATCACTCGGTTTTTTCCAAACTAACACTTTTTGAATCGACCTTGCTCTGCTGCTCTTGCTCTCTCATCCACAATTGTAAGTCCAGACAAGTTCTATTTTATTGTATCAAGATACTAACGCAAACAGCAATTAAATCATTTTATTATTTGGAGAAACAAGTTATCATTTCACACTCAACCGCAACCACAACGAAGAGGAAGATTGCATAGGTAACGCCTGAACACATACCTACCATCTTTTCATAAACTACACATACACCGGCTCAACTAGCGGAAACAAAAAAAAGGTTGGTTGTTGGTTAGGGTTCCATACCTCAAGAAACGGGACCCTTAGGATCACTTCGTTGTCCGTCTATCTGTCAGTCTAAGTATCAAGACCCTTTTTCTCAGTAACGCGTGGAGGTATCAAGCTGAAATTAATATCAAATACGCAAGCTTCTAAGTCAACGCAATAAAAACTACGGCCATTTATGCGACATATTTTGATACTCGCAAGTATATCGAAATCTATGGGGTACTTCCCGGGTACATAAACATTTTTTTTTTCAGAATTGTGTATCAGAAAATTGTACGAACGGCCAACCCAGAACTTCATCTGCTGTCAACCCTCAACCACAAGGACCCTCAAGTAATCAGGCCCCTGTTGATGAGACGGGGCTATCACCGCGGAAAATACCACGCGTCGCAGAAGTGAGTCAAAGTTTACAAGTAGAAAGTGATGAGCATGGCTCTCTGTGCGACTCTTACCCTACACTGTTCTTCTCCTGTGTGAGCGCTCATGTCTCAGCAGTGCGATTCTGTAACCATCTCACCGTGAAAACTTAGGTGAAGTGAGCGTGGAGTGAGCTGTCAATAGTGTCAATTCCTAGCAAAAACAAACTCACTTCACCTAAGTTTTCACGGTGAGATTTTTACAGAATCGACCGGCTGCACCGAACGCGTTTACACAGATAAAAGAATGACCCAACTTTGCAACCGAGACGACATAACCGGTATACCTACCTTGTTACCGAATATACATATAGGTCAAAGGTTTATGATCTGTTCTTATGGTTATCCATCCGTACAAGTACTGCTAAAGCCTATCTATCAATCTCCGCATAGTTACGCTCAGCAGGTGTGAGCGAGCGTGAGGCATTTATGCGACCCCCCGGTGGGTTCCTGTCGTCCGTTCTTTGTCGAGGCTGAATCCGAGAAGAGGCCGCAAAATGATGATGAGAGATGATGATGACATGGCAAAATTGGAATTCAAGTCGTATTCCAGAATTCGTCAAACCGCAAATATTATACATTTTTTTTTTTTTCAGAATGGTGTATCAGAAAATCATGTGAACAGCCAACCCAGCACTTCATCTGCAGTCAATCCTCAATCACAAGGACCCTCAAGTAATCAGGTCACTGTTGGCGAGCCGGGGCTATCACCGCGGAAAATACCACGCGTCGCAGAAGTGAGTCAAAGTTTACAATTAGAAAGTGCTGAGCATGGCTCTCTATGCGACTCTTACCCTGCACATAGTCTCCTTTGTGAGCGTCCACGTCTCTTAAATTTTGAATGAACTTTGAACCCGTAAACCGTATATAATATTTCTGAACCATAATAACGTTCTTTTGTATTGGTTCCACTCAGATAGCAGAAATCACAGACGAAGGCAGAAATACTGATTTGGCCTCAAACTCGTTGCATGATTAAATGATTTTATAGGAATAGGAATACTACTTGAAAGAAGATTTTCATCTTTTGAACGAAATGAAAAAACTATTCCCTTTTAATTTACTAAAAATTAATTACAAAAAAAATAAAAATATAATAAAAAACCTGCTTTTTAGAAACTGGCAAAAAAGTGCTTGATCCCTAGACACTTTTTGATGTGTGTATGTACCATCGCGGACATTTGCGGAGAACCACTTTTCAACTTTATTATATTACTAGCACTTCACGCGCGGCTTCGCCCGCGTGGATGTCGGATAATATCCCACGGGAACATACTACCGGGAATTACTTCCTTATTCCTTGTCTACGTTATAAAAGGAACCTCTGTGCAAAATTTCAGCTTTCTAGGTCCAAGGGATTGGGCTGGGCGTTGATGAGTCAGTCAGTCAGTCAGGACTTCTCTTTATATGTATTTATATAGGGTGACCGATACTTAAACATATGATTATACTCATGATAACAAACAACTTTTATTATGGGACCAAACCCGAAATCGCGAAAAAAAAATCAGCTGCCCCATACATTCATGTTCGCATAACTCGTCAAAATGTAGGGAGCAGCTGATTTTTTTTCATGATTTCAGGATTGGTCCCATAGTAAAAGTTGTTTGTTATCATGAGCACAATCATTTATTTAGGTATCGGTCACTAATTACCAGTCACCCTATACATATATAGATATTATACTAGCTTTTGCCCGCGGCTTCAACCGCGCATGTTTTATACATATAAACCTTGCTCTTGAATCACTCTATCTATTAAAAAAAACCGCATCAAAATCCGTTGCGTAGTTATACAAATCTAAGCATACATAGGGACAGACAGACAGCGGGACGCGACTTTGTTTTATACTATGTAGTGATGTAGTGATGATTTATAAAAATCCACGCGAGGAAAATGGACACTTCATCTCACGTAAATTGCGTTAGATAACTTCATAAAATACTTAAAATTTATTTCCTTGTATGTTAAGTTTGAGAACCACATAAATCAGTGTGCTATTAGGGCGAGCGCGCACTGCGGTGCGTTTCCGTTAGTTCTGCCGCACTGGGCGGGGCCTACAGTAACAAAACGCATGACCGTAGTGCGCGCACTTCAAAGACATTCCATACTTCACAGATTTTGCGTTAGAAAAACGCACCGCAGTGCGCGCTCGCCCTTAGTGTTTTGTGTCTTTGCACAGTGCTAAAAAGTAAGTCTTTTGAATATTATTTTTACTCATCTAATTTGTTCCAATATAATTATGATCTTTTGTTTACTCTATTACGGCACAATTTTGAATGCAGCATCGTGTTAGCAACTCCACGACAATGGGCGTATTTTGCGTATTTAATAGCGTGTTTGTTAATGCTACCTTTTGTTTCTATTCAAAGTCGATGGGCGTACCTTTCTTAAAAATATTATTTGTCGGGCACTGTACATTTCGCGAGTTATTAGCTTCTTTCTACCTTTGTAGTTTACATAGTTCTTAAGGAAAAAAAACTTTTGCGCTTTTTACTTTACGACTTAATTGTTTTTATATATTATATCTATAGTTAGATTTAAAAATTAGGGTGTTTCTCAAATTTCGTGCATATTCCGTGATATTTCTAAGTTTCAGATTAATTGACGAATAACGTTGTTTTTTTTTTCTTATATCATTAATATATAAGTAGATAATCTTTAAACATTTTGTGATTTTTACCTCATTTCTACGGATAACAAAGAAATTACATAGAAAAAAAAACGACGGTAAACGAAGGCAGTGAGGAAGAAGGTAATGAGGTTTGAGACATTGATTATTTTTTTCTTAAATAATATTAACTTTACGAACTTCATGCATAGGTATTCTAAACCACGAATGTACTTATTAGAAATGATAATTAGCTATTGAATAATTATTATCATAAATACTCACTCAATAATACCGGGAAATTAGGAAATGGACACCAAAGGAAATGACAATACATTAAGTTTTTTATTTATAATTTAATAATTGTGTTGTTTTGACCTGTAAATGTTTCCATAATTAGGAATACAGATTTTTAATTACTTAATAAAGATTTTTGAAAGACCTGGACGCTTAATATGCACGAAAATTGAGAAACACCCATTATCAGAACGTACGTGGCCTGCGTACGAAAACAAACAATATCTTTCATAAAATATTACTTTTCGTACCACTTGCTCAAAAAAGTGACATTCTGTGCCACAAAAAGCGAACATAACAATAGTCATTTTTAATCTGTTAAAAACAGGGAAAGAAAATTGTACTGAATTTCATTCATCCTCTAGGGGGAGAATGTGATTTAAATTTGGAATACTTACCGAAATTTATACTGAACTACATCTGTGTTTACACCATTGAGTTTGTATTAAAGCATTATACATCTTTTTGAAAAAGGAATACGCATTTATTATGCAGTTATGATTATTAAATAAAAGAAAATTAAGAAAGGAAACAAATCGGATGTTACGAACTATCGTCCGATATCTAAGTTATGTCTATTCTCAAAGATACTTGAGCGTATAGTTTATAACGATGTATATGCGGCTATGGAAAATAACTTTGGGGAGGAACAACATGCCTTTCTTAAAAATCGATCCACTACATCTAACTTGGTGTTATCGCATGAGTTTATATCGGGTGGTATGGAACAACTCGCGCTGGTGGATGTCATTTATACCGACTACAGCAAGTGCTTCGACCGTATTGACCATCGTTTGCTGCTGGAGAAGTTGCTCAAAGCCGGCATACATGGGGACCTTAATAGATGGTTTTCGTCTTATGTTGAGAATAGGAGTCAGGCTGTGGTTCTCCAAGGTTACACTTCGGGTTGGACCTCGGTCCCCTCGGGTGTACCACAGGGTTCAGTTTTGGGCCCCTTGCTTTTTACTTTGTTTATTGCTGATGTTGTAAACTGCTTTAAACACTCTTACGTGTTGCTATACGCTGATGACATGAAGGTTCACATAAGATTATACGTAATATCTCTGATACTCATCTGTTGCAAGCTGATCTTAATAGATTTGAAGACTATTGCAAACATAATTTGCTCTAATTATCTCTAAATGTTTTCAAATGACCTTCACGCGCCAGAGGTCTATAGTTAATTCAACCTATAGTTTCAACCAACTTGCCTTAGGCAAAGTTAATAGCATTAGGGATTTAGGTATTATACAGGATAGCAAATTACTAGATCAACACACTGACAGTATTGTGGGCAGGGCCTCCAAAATTATTTGCAATTAGAGCCTCAGCCTGTTTCCGTTCTCTGAAGACGATCAAGGTTTTGTACTGTTCGTTCGTACGCAGCCACTTGGAGTAGGTATGCATCGCAAGTCTGGAACCCTAAATAGGCCAGAAAATGTTTCTGAGATATCTCGATTATAAGGCGCACCAAATATCTATTGATTACAGTCACCGTTATAAGAGACACCATTTTCTTCCACTGGATCGTAGGCGACATATTAATGATACAATTATGTTTTTTGATAAACATAGCCAATGGCTCGATTGACTGCCCTGTACTATTAGCAAAGTTATCATTTCGCACTAACACTATTGGATTGCGTAAAAGGCCGCTTCTAAGTGTGCCTTCTACCAGTACGAATTATAGGCGTAATGCTTGTCTTATAAGAAGCGCCCGAAGCTTCAATGAGATATCTTCTGAACATGGATAGATAGATAGATAGATAGAAAGAATACTCTTTATGGTCATGATGTTGACTTATTTTGCATTAAGATAAGCACGGCAAAGACGCTCTTAGCCAAGTCATTTTTTGTACCTTATTAACTTATATTAGCAACATGAATAAATAAAACTAACCTGCTAATAAATAAAAGTACCTGTTCAGCTTAAATTAATCGATATGTTATATATTTGTGGAGGGTTGTTATTAGCAAATTGATAATTATGTTGTTGTGTGCTATTGTTTGTAATTATCCTGTAGGGTAAGCGGGGGGAATGGCAAACGCTTAAGAGGAAAAACGTGTATTTTTTTATAAATGGTTTTAATTAAGAAGAAATAATAAAACTTTAACTATCTAACTATTAAAATTTCAACACAAAACTTATCTGAGTATTTTCTATAATTACTAGTAACACGTACAAAAAAAACCGGTCAAGAGCGAGACGGTTCCGTCAACGAGGGTTCCGTTCCGATTTCTGAAAAAGTGTGCTATTTAGAGACATCGTTTTATTTTTCCTGTAATCTTTACATAAACTTCTATCACATAGAATAATTTCAGATTTTTCTCTTTGCAAAAAAAGAAAAAAAAAATTGAGAATGTGCAAACAGCGCTATCCATATAGCGCTATGCATATGATATCCCACATGCCCTAGTAGCCCTACTTTGAATGTTTAAGACCCCCCTTCAGTCCCTGCTGCAAAAAACATAGAAATATTTTTTTTTTTTTCTTATTTGCAAAATAGAGACAGACAGACAGACAGACAGACAGACAGACAGACAGGCAGACAGACCGACAGACAGACCGACAGACAGACAGACAGACAGAGTCACACCATAAGGGTTCCTTTTTTACCATTTTGGTACGGAACCCTAAAAAGGAGGTTTCATCGCTGTAACGCCGTGGAATGGATAATGCCAAACAGGTCGTAGGGAATAACTAGCACATATTTTAAAATAACTAAATAACAATTGAGATCAATTTGACACATTGTACTAGCACAGATATAACATTATGTGGCTTAAATAGTCTTTTAGCCTACTGTTAAGTAATTATCCGTATCTAGTCATTGGTATTTCTTATTTTAGTTACAAAAATCACAAATACAGCCCACCGCAGAATCCCATCCTGAGCACATGGGACCACATTCCACATGCTGTACAGCGATACCATTATCTTGTCGTTCTTTTCAAACTCTTCACTTGTTAAATTGTTCGTCCACCGCTATATCGTCATTCCCCCCCCCCCCCCTTAGTGTTCGGCATAACCCCAAACGACTGTTTTGAAATTGAGGCAATTTTTTTAAGAATAAAAATAAATAGATAAAAATAACTTGCACTATAGTCTAACAATAATAGCCAAGTATTTAAAACCAAAACTTACCGATAAACTCTTCAGGCCAAAAATTTGATCGGAGTGGCCGTAACAAAACTAACGCGCCTTGCTCTCGCGTGTGGCAAGCGGACTGACAGAGCTTGTTGGTGCCTGTATTGCGTTACGCCCCCGTCCTGCACTTTGCATGCCGTGCCTCACAGCCATGCATTTTACGAGTTATTTGCATTTTCGCCATTACCTCCCGTTCGCCATAACCCCTGCTTACCCTAAGCCTTCCTAAGCGTAATAAAAAAAATACCTTAGCAATAAGGTTGAAATGAGGTTCAACGCAAATGTCCGCGGTTGTACATAAACATTTTTTTTTTCAGAATGATGTATCAGAAAATTATGTGAACAGCCAACCCAGCGCTTCATTTGCAGTCAACCCTCAACCACAAGGACCCTCAAGTGATCAGGTCACTGTTGACGAGAATCAAAGTTTAGAAGTTGAAGAGGATGAAGAAGACGATAAGATAATGAATGCCTGTGGTAAATTAATCACCCTCGTGTTAAGAAAGTTTTCTTGCAATGTTTACCGCAGGGTTACATTAGATATAATGTGGGTGCTATATCAAGACAACCCATGGGATTGTGAAGACTCCAATCACTGCAATCACACACAGAATTTTAATGAATCAATAATTTATGCTAATGGAATTGAAGCCTTTAGTCACTACGTCATCAAGAGATTAAGAACTTTAACTGATGACAGCCGCGTGTGCTATATGCGGGAAATATTTCACAAGATTTATAATTATCTATTAATGACGCAAAAACTGAGTCAAAGTCGAAAGGATAAAGAAGAAGTAGAACGTGTTGACGATGAGATATTGATTGCCTATGGTGAATTTATCACCCTTATTTTTAAAAAGGGTGATATTGGATCTTACATGAAACTTAAAGGATACATACAGGAATTACTTGGTCGTAACAGGCTTCGTCAAAATTTTACACAAAGCAATCTAGTGAGTAAAAGTTTCAAAGAATGCATAAAAGTTTATGATGAATTTGGAGCCTTTAGTTCCGACGTCATCCACCAATTGAGAATTCTAACAGGTGAGGTGCGCTTCATAAGTATGTCAGAAATAACATGTATGATATTTAGATATATGCTAAGGCTAGCCGTCATTGAAGTCAGGTGTCCCTTGGAGGACAATGTTGATGAGTATGAGATTATTACGGTAGAAGAGAATATTCCCAGAACTTCATTTGCAGTCAACCCTCAACCACAAGGATCCTCATGTGATCAGGTCAATGTTGACGAGAATCAAAGTTTACAAGTAGATGAGGATGATGATAAGATAATCAATGCCTGTGGTAAATTAATCACACTCATTTTAAGAAAGTTGTATTTCTATGTTTACCAAGAGGTTGCTTCATCTTTAATATTTGCTTTAAATGGTCTCACGCCAAGATGTAATGAATCCTCCAATCACTGCAATCACATCCAAAATTTTAATGAATTCATAATTTATGCTAATGGAATTGAAGGCTTTAGTCACTACGTCATCAAGGAATTGAGAATTACAACTTACAACAGGCGCGCGTACTGTATGTTTTTAATATTAACCACGATTTATCATTACCTATTATCAAACGCAAATCAGAGTAAAAGTAGAAAGAAGGAAGAAGTAGAACGTGTTGAGGATGAGATATTCATTGCCTACGGTGAATTTATCACCCTCAATTTTAGAAAGTGTGATATCGGATCTTACTTGAATCTTAAAGGACACATACAGGAATTACTTGGTTGTAACAGGCTTACTTCTCATCGTCAAAATGTTACACAAAGCAATGTAGAGAGGAAAAGTTTCAAAAATTTTATAAAAGATGATGATGAATTTGCAGCTTTTAGTTACGACGTCATCCACCAATTGGGATTTATAACAGGTAGGCTGCGCATCCGCACTATGTCATCAATAATAAATACGATGTTTAGACGTAGGCTAAGGCTACCCGATATTGAACACAGGCAACTCTGTGAGTTTCAGTTTGGCGATGGTAGTGGTAGTTCTGAGGACGACGTTGATGAGAATGAGATTATTTCTGCAGAAGTGAATATTCCCAGCAAATCATTTGCAGTCAATAAACCACAAGGGGCCTCAAGTGATCAGGTCACTGGTGACAAGCCGGAGCCTTCACCGCGGAAAATATCACTCACGGCAGAAATGAATCACAGTTCACAAGTAGAAGGGGATGAGACAATGTTAGAAGAGGATTGGATTTCTGGTGTAGGAAGTGACACTTTAGACCATTTGGAGGTCACTGGTGACAAGCCGGAGCCTTCACCGCGGAAAATATCACGCACGGCAGAAATGAATCACAATTCACAAGTAGAAGGGGATGAGACAATGTTAGAAGAGGATTGGATTTCTGGTGTAGGAAGTGACACTTTAGACCATTTGGAGGTCACTGGTGACAAGCCGGAGCCTTCACCGCGGAAAATATCACGCACGGCAGAAATGAATCACAGTTCACAAGTAGAAGGGGATGAGACAATGTTAGAAGAGGATTGGATTTCTGGTGTAGGAAGTGACACTTTAGACCATTTGGTGACCACCTTATTATAAGGCGAAAGGGGATAAGTCGGAATTGAATTTTGATGAAACTGATTTTGATTCTAATTTGGATTGAAAAAAAAAGAAAAAAAATTCAAAGGAATTCAAGTCAAAGTAAAAAAGTATAGTCAACTTGTTTCAATAATGTTGACAAGAATTCTTCGGAACAATATTTTTAAAAAATAAGGTTAATAAAATTGGTGGTGGAAAGAAAATATCTTAGGGGAAAGATAAAATGCCGAAGGGGTAAGATTGAAATAGTGACTAGAATCATATTCATGGTCATTATGATGCATGTGTGGTGATCAACTATCTGCTCCAATAACCTAAATAGCTTGAAAATCAGTTACATTAAAAAAAACGCTTTCTAAATGCACGAAAAAATAATTTATCAATTAAAATATTATCTACCCCGTTGAAACGGTAAGCAGTCTGAGGTTCTCAAAATATTATGATAAAATATTTAAAAAATAAAATAATCGTGCTATTGCAAAAAAAAGAAGAGTGACAACCCTAAAAGTAGAAGGTGACAACCCTAAAGGTAGAAGGTGACAACCCTAAAGGTAGAAGGTGACAACTCTAAAGCTAGAAAGTTTGAGGAGAAAGAAGACAACGCTTAAACTAGCAACCTAAAACTAGAGAAAGATAAATAAATTAAACGAAAAAAGTACGTTAAGACTAATTATTTAACTTAGTTACCCTAATAATAATTATTATTTAATTATAACTGTGCATTAAGTACAAGGAAGTACTTTGGCAAAAACAAATAGCCTCAGTGAAGGAAGAAACGACATTTATCAAAAAAGGCGACGTAAGTCAAGGAAGCTCAGCTTGTGTCAAAAAAAACGACATACTCAAAGCACAACCACGACAAAAAGAAACGACATGAGTAAGTGACGATAGAGATATGTCAAAAAGCGACATAAGTTATTGAAGGTCAACTTATGTCAAAAAGAGTCCGTGGTACTAAGTGGTCCTAACAATAAGTAAGCTAGTAACACAACAATAAACATCAACTTAAGTCCGGAAGAGTCAACTTAAGTCAAAGAAAGTCCGAGGGACTAAGTGGTCCTAGCGATAAGAAAGCTAGTAACACAACAATAAACAAAAAATAAAAGGTGAGCTGGAACGCTCGGGAATTAAAGGGTAATGTAGAGGAACGTAGCATTGACCTTAGCACCGAAATAAAGGTCTGGTAGACATTGAATCCGACTTTCAGCAAAAGAAAACTCAGAGTCTGATCGTTAGTCTAAACTTGGAAAAGGAAAATAAGAATCGACTCGTGTTGAATCCAACTCTCAGCTCAATCAACGCTTAAAGTCTGACCATACGTCACACAAGTAGAATCCATGAAAAATTCCTTGCCTAACCCATGTTGTTGTTAAGTCTATAAATTGGAAGTTCCGAAAAAAATAATTAAATGGTTAATAATTTAATAAACTTTGTCTTTTTTGCATAGATTTTTACCTAAGAAGTAAGTCGGAGTACATGTAATTTTTACTTTCATTTTGTATTTTTTATAAATTTTTATAAATTCTCGGATTTTTTTTTATTTATAAATTATACGTTTTTATTGTGGCATAACGTGTTGTTTCTGTCATAATAATGCTACAACACACACCCCCACATATATACATATTTACATATTTTACACTGCAAGCACTGTAAGCGGTTAGAAAGAAGAGTGGGGTGCGTCTTCGTGGATTGCGCTAACTATAAATGGATAAAACTTTACTATGGATATCCAGAAACCTGTTCATAATCCACTAAGCGCCTGCAAAAACATTGTTAGCAATTATTCTGAGAAAGACGTAAATAATTGATGTTCAGACGTTTTAATAGCTTTTATCTACACCCATGCTTTAAATCCTCTATAAAAGTTTCTGAAACAGTTAGCTTATTGCCAACATTAAAACAACCAGTGTCATAGTAACCATATCATCCAAACGGGTGCTATAATGTTGTACTGAATTTCATAATGCAACTCGTTTTCAAAAAAAGAACATTGTAATGCACGCGCGTTTCACTACAACAGCGCCGTAATTTAAAAAAAGAACTTATTCGAATTCACGTCGTATACTATGACGCCGGCCGCCATGTTCGATACGAGTATTAGTATTGCAAAAAACTGTTTCACAACCTTTTATAGAGGATTCATAACATGGATGTAGATAAAGTCTTGTATTCAACTGTACATAATTAGGTATTAAAACGCTCATGTGATACTATTATCACACTCGGCTTCGCCTCGTGTGATAAACCCACGTTCTAGTTTTAATACCCCTTATTATACCCGTCATATTTCGAATAGTCTCAGTCGCCTCCACATGGATTGGCCCCAGGTGGCAATATTGGGAAAAAAATTCCCAGTTGCTCCCGGGTGGTGACTGGGACTTATTGCCCTCACTTCAAATCGCTGTACATTGCGGCGTGGATCCGATACAACCTGACACGGACCGATAAATTGCAAAAAACCCAAAAAAAATTGAATTTCGTGGGCTACACAGCGCAATCACCGTAATATAGCGCAGGTACCTACCTACTATAACCAAGTAGTCTGCGTTTCATACGAATGTGAACCTTATAACACCTCTAATCTATACATAGGTACCTATGTATAGATAGGTATAGGTATGGATAGGTAGGTAGGTGGTAGGTCTATTGAAGATAGGTACCTAGTAAAAAAAAAGCACAGTAAAATGTACAAAAAAAATAATTTATTAAATTAAACCTTTGGTATTGATAATGGCACAGTTTTCAATGAGACACGCACACACTTTAGGCCTCTGCCTCGAATTTCGCGGGCAGCGGGGTCCCGCCCCGCTCCCGCGCCGCTGTTTTCGAGAACCGGTCCATTTAAATGTACGCATAAGATCCTGCCGCACCCGCGCCGCCGCCGCCGCCGCCCCGCTGCCCGCAAGATTCGAGGCAGAGGCCTAAGGGGCGTTTTTCCACTGGCCGGACGTCCGTCGCCGTCATGCCGGCACCGATATCGGAGCCGGCATCGCTGCGAGTCAGTGCCGATGCCAGCGCCGGCAAGTAGAAAAACGTGCCATATAATTTCATACATTTTTGCTTTCCCAGCGATGTCGGCGCCAATATCGGTGCCGGTGACGTACCTACCGGCCAGTGGAAAAACACCCATTTAGGTCTGCATAACTAAGCCGAGCTGGGGCAGTAGGCAGTAAAAAATATTGCAACATGCCAATTCGCCGAACGGAGTTTGCCGCACGCCTTACAAAATACCTACCTTCTTTACTTTTATACTTACATAAATCTATCAGAAATTATACAAGACAAAAAAATAGATAAAAGTGGCATTTCAGTAAATAACAGGTATGCATAATTTACTATCTTCTTCTTAATTAAGTTACTTATACAGTATACTCCATCGGTTTAGGTAATTAAATAAAGGTAAACAAATAAACCCACGTCTGGCTAACCAACTAAACTTAATACTTGTCACTTCAGTTGTCATGCTACGCCAGTTGTACTCTTCAATTTAGCAACGTTATACAACAAATTATAAAGTTGCTAAATTGACGAGTACATCTGTGTCGTAGCATGACAACTGAAGTGACAGACAGGTATTTCGTTTAATGGATTAACCAGACACGTGGTTTTTTTGTTTATCTTTATTTAATTACCTAAACCGGGGGAGTACAGACTACTATCACAGCTACTATAGTCAAAAATTTGTTACTCAATCACGCAAAAATGGCTGAACGGATTTGGATGAAATTTGGCACACAGATGTTTATAACCAAGACTATCACATAGCATACTTTTTCTCCCGGTAGTACATTCCCATGGGATAACTACCAACCTTAACGCGGGCGAAGCCGCGGGCAAAAGCTAGTATTCTACATATTTACTGGCAAGTGAAAATAATAATATTCGGGGCAATATTATAAATGTCTAATTAACTATCGTCCATTTTGAGACTCGTTCACAATGCCCCACGTCTGGACAAAGCCTGTTAAACGTAGTTCTGCTGTCGAAGCCCAATATCTCCCTCTCTTCTTGAATTCTATATGTAAATGTGCTTTCATGTGTACCGATGAAATGGGCCGCATATGAGCATATGATTTGGTCAATTATTGCTATACCACCGTCCCCATACTCATCTATTATTGATACACTCGGCATGAAAAAGTGTATTTCGTACCCAAGATCAGTCAATTCATGTTCAAGTTTGTTTAATTCAGACATTGACGCATCAGTCGCTATAAAAACTTTTTTAATGTTGGATAGTTTTTTCAGTGTGTCATAGATCTGTTTTGCGGTCCCTGATATTGATGGGACGTCATTCCCACGACTGCGTGCAAAGTCTTGTCTCCTCCAGTGAACACTTAAGTAGGTTTTACATTTATCGGCTTTGCAATTTAAATATTGCGATATATACTTTTTGGCAATCTTGACAAGATTTTTGTTAAATTTCATGCTCTTTCGACAGTCCCAGTAAGTTTTAGTGCCATAGCTGTCATGAAGAGGAATTTCCCCATGAGAAAACATAATTTTTTTGCTGTGGGGATGCAGTGATATCAACTCCCAAAGTTTCGAGTTCTTCCCTTGAAACTTGACACATAAAGTTTCTTTAACAGTCACGTTATCGTAGCCCCAGAACTGAAAATTGTGACTGCAATCACCCACTACCTTCCATTTCTCCTCAAAGACACCATTTTCGAAAGCATCTTCATAATTTTCCAGTACATACAAAATATCCAGTTCTAAAACTTTTTTCTTAGTTTTACTGAATATTTCATGCATTTCCACGACTGTAGCGTACGATTTTAGAGAATCTATATCGAAAAATTTGCTCCACGGTTTCGGAATTCGCCGGTCTGCCTTCCAATGAAAGAGGTTATGCCAAGGAGGTAAAACTAGCTCCCAGTTTTCGTTACCTCGTTTTTGAGCTTCAGATAGCATTATCGCGAACCTCATGTAAACGTCCCTGCGTAAGTTAAAGCCTTCGGGAGGATTAACATCATAAAAAATCTGCTTTTTGTCATTGATAGCTTCGATTTCACTCTCGCAGGTGTTCCTCTTATTAGTACAGTATTCTATATTTACTTCGGCAGCGTTAATAACTAAATTGGCAACAAATATACTTAAAATAATCATAATATAGCTTTTTTATTAAATGAAAACGTATAAAACTATGCTATTATAATAAAACAAAGCTTTCCAAACAAAGTATTGATTTTGACATTTTGATTGACAGATTTTGATTTGTTTGACAACATGACCTCTGTGAGTGAACTGGAGTGAACAGTGAACCATAGGTGAACATCACAGATAACTATAGAAAAGTCAGAGAGTGAACATGAACATTACAACCCGTGTGCGTCTATCGTCTATCCACACTGAGCCACATGAGAGCCACACACACTCTACGCACACACCAAATATATTTTTTTTTAATAGCCACACACACCAAATGTTTTTTTTTTGGAATTGCCTGGCTACAAGCCGTGGCTAAGTAATTACAACCGCACGGGTCGATTCACGAGGTTAAGCTGCGCTTGCCGGGATTGGTCAGTGGATGAGTGACCATCTTTACATACCGAGACTCCTCCGTGCCTCGGAAAGCACGTTAAGGTTGATGCGCCAGGGTAGCCCGCGAAATTCAAAATTTCTTACGTTTTTTGCAGTTTGTAGGTCAGTGTGAGCTTGTATGTTGATTAAAATATGATTCGCGGGCGTAGCTAATATGGCTTTACAGAAATATAATTGTAGTAATTTGGCCGGGTTGACCAAATCTACTTGAGTCGGGAATCGAACCCGGTATCTAATTTATAATCAGGGCTTAATAATATTCTTCATTTCATCTCTCGCCTATACTCATTCTCTCGCTATCTCATCCTTCCGCTACGCTTCACTTGTATCTATTATAAATTAGATACCGGGTTCGATTCCCGACTCAAGTAGATTTGGTCAACCCGGCCAAATTACTACATAATCATTAGAATCAGCAATACAACTCCATAAGTTAGCATTTACCTCAAATCTAGCGATTTCATGAAATCATGAGGTTTGAGGTAAATGCTAACATAATTATGGAGTTGTATTGCTGATTCTAATGATTATAATTCCGTAAAACCTTAATAGCTACGCCCGCGAATCATATTTTAATCAACATACAAGCTCACACTGACCTACAAAATAATTGCACAAAACGTAAGAAATTTTGATTTTCGCGGGCTACCCTGGCGCTTTCGCCTGAAGCCATTGGTCCCGGCTGTCATTCATGGATCTTTGACAGTGGTTACGGGTCGTCAGAGGCCCGAAAGTCTGACAACCAGTCTTACCAAGGGGTATCGTATTACCCCGTTACTGGGTTGTGGAGGTCAGACAGGCAGTCGCTCCATGTAAAATACTGGTATTCAGCTGCATCCGGTTAGACTGGAAGCCGACCCCACAAGTCGTCTTTTTTTAAAGATGAATAATTAGTTTTTTGTACATAGAAACTTTTAATAGAATGCAGTATTATTTTTTAATTTAGATTATTTTCATTTGTTTTTAATTATTTTATAGTGTTTTAAAAAATATAAGTCTTTTATAAAAAAAACTGTTCAAGTGAGCAACTAAATAACGTTTCGACTCGTAACTGGACTTAGAGCATTAAGTAACTGGAGGACCCAAATAATCCTATCTGTTCTAGCATTTATAATTGCTCTAAGTATCTGTTAGCAGAAGAGCAGACTGTCATGGAGTCAGTGACACATGACAGATGACATTTCACAATTTACAAACAATCAAACATTCAACAATTTTTCAGTGCTACGTTTTAAGGTTATAAAAATGTTTAGAAAGATAAGAATAAAATACTTCACATCTTTGTACGCTAATTACACAACTAGAGTAGCAGTTGACCCCAACCTAAAGGCGAATTTTGAAACAAAAGTCTTCAAACCACGGAAACATCCGGGTACAACGCGAATCAAAGTAGCCTCTATTCCTCCTGATATTCAGAACGCTATTAAACTAATTCTAGATGATGCCGGGGCCAAGGCATTTTATCAGGAAAGCGTAAATCTTAGTAACTATATACGCTCACGGCATCTCCCTCCAGAAGAAGGAGAAATCGATGAAAAAGCACAAAAATTTCACGATACCATTTCGAAAAAAGTTTATTCGAACGTAAATCAAGAATTGACGGGAGACGAACAGAAATTTTACGAAAAAAAAGTTCAAAACAAAGTGTTTAGTGCATTGAAGAAGAATGTTTATCGTTGGGGCAATATTGCCTACGATAAGCCGACTAGTTTGCAGTATCTTATGAGTAGAGCGGCTCCCGAATATGCTGTCCTAGTAAGAGTTTTAGATGAAATAATTAAATTTAATCCAGACTACAAACCTCGGAGTTTCTTCGACTTTGGCTCCGGTGTAGGCACCGGAACGTGGGCAGTAAATCACTTCTGGAAAAATCATATATTTGAATATTTCTGTGTTGACACTTCACCTACAATGCACGAATTAGCACGTCTCATACTATGCCAAGGCAAAGACAATGTTGAGATGCCTATTAAAGGATATTTCCAACGACAATTCTTACCAGCATCTACAGATCTGAAATACAGTATAGTTCTATCGGCATACTCGTTATTTGAACTCCCAAATATGCAATCAAGGTTGGAAACCATACAAAAACTTTGGAACAAGACGGAAGACTACTTAATTATTGTTGAACATGGCTCAAATGCTGGGTTCGGGGTTGTCAACGAAGCTAGAGAGTTTGTCCTCAACTTAGAAGCGAAGAAACAACAACAAGGGTATGCTTTCTCACCGTGCCCCAATGACAATGTCTGTCCCCGGTATTTGGAGCATGAAACACCTTGTAATTTCCTTATGAAATATGAGTCATTGGCGTACGCTTCGAAAGCTGAAATCTATGCTGATTTATTTTCCTATGTCATATTGAAGAAAGGGCCTCGTCCATCAGATGACCCGCAATGGCCTAGGATAGTGCGTGCACCTATAGTAAGATCCAAACATACAATTTGTAGGCTATGTACTGCTCAAGGAGAGTTGAAAGAGATAATATTTTCTAAAGCAAAGTACGACCAGACTACGTACAGATGTGCAAGGTCCTGTAATTGGGGAGATCTTTTACCTGTAAAATAAAATCATAGATATCTAATTTGAATTTTTGTTTTATGTATTTTTAGTACACTAAGGGCCTATTTTAACATTATGGTTAAGTTCCTTTAACTTATACTTGGCAGATAATTTCATACAAATTATTTCATACAAATTATGTTCCATTTTTGAATATATTCGGCAAGTAGTGGCTATTTGGAAATCGTGAAATAGGCCCTTACTATACTATCCATACCTACTATTACTTTAAGTTTTTTCCTTATTGGCAATTGAGCCGATGTCGACTTCTGCCAGCATCATGTGGATACTGTCATTATAAATGTGAAAGTAACTATCTGCTATGTACCTTTCATTGTTATAAAATAAATAAATATCCTTGGACATTTCACACAACGCCATCTAGTCCCAAGCTAAGCAACCTAATGCTTGTGGGTAACGAGATGGCTGATAAACTACTTATATACAATTTTTTTTTTTTGTAAATACATACATATTATAGATAGAAAAACAAAGAAACAACAACAACTTTTCTTTGTTATGAAAGGGGTTTGGATAATTTTGTATGAACCAGTGGCATGTTATTTTTTGGGCGGCCACTTAATTTATTGTTGCTAATGTATAGTGGTATATATAATAATAATGACTCATAAAAGAACTTTGCCCTAAATAATATCGGAGCTGAAATATATGACATCGAAATAGGGAGAATTTCAACATCATGTCGTCTAAATAAAGATGTAACCCCGTATATGTATTCTGAACAAATACAGCATGTATGGCACAATACATACATTCATAAACTTACGCATGTTATTGGAGGAGTATGTATGGCATTATTATACGATAATTAAATAAAAAACAATAATACTACAAATCACTATATTTTTACACAATCCTTAATTACTTAAGGTGAAAGCGCCAGGGTAGCCCGTGAAATTCAAAATTTCTTACGTTTTTTGCAATTTGTAGGTCAGTGTAAGCTTGTATGTTGATTAAAATATGATTCGCGGCCGTAACTAACATGGCTTTACAGAATCATAATCATTAAAACCAGCAATACAACTCCATAAGTTAGCATTTACCTCAAACCTCATAATTTCATGAAATCGCTAGATTTGAGATAAATGCTAACTTATGGAGTTGTATTGCTGATTCTAATGATTATAATTCTGTAAAGCCATATTAGCTACGGCCGCGAATCATATTTTAATCAACATACAAGCTCACACTGACTGACCTACAAATTGTAAAAAACGTAAGAAATTTTGAATTTCGCGGGCTACCCTGGCGCATCAACCTTAAATAGAGTTAAAACGACTTGTCAGGTGTTTTATGGTTCTTCAGAAGGTTCATCTTCTATTTCATGTCTGATTATTATGTGTTGTGTTATTTTCTTGATACACGCGTCTGCTGCGCTGCGTATAGAGGCATGAGGAACAGGGTGTAAACTTCACTCATCCTCCATAGAAAAGGGAGGATCCTCCGACCAGACGGGTGTCGTGTCTGATGGGCAACTGCCCGACGGTTGATATCGGGATGTTGTCGGGATATATGCCAGTCTGATTGCGCGATGCAAGATTTTGCGTGACGTACGTGTGATGCGTAGTTCGTATGTGGCGATATACATGCACATCACTCCCCTCTGGAGACCGGAGGTCGATAGTACGGTGAGTCGTGTATCTTGCGATGCTTACCAGTGCCAGTTGAGATTCCAGTGAGTCAAACCGGTTGCCGCATAGTTCACGTTGCGTCGGAACTGTCTGCGGTGAGCCCCAGTGAGTCCGAGTGGCCCTGTGTTATACTCCAGTGAGTCGGATGTACAGCGTGGGGTTGAAGCTGACTACTGGCGTAGACCAGGAGAGGGCTCCGCTTGTGGACCGGCTGAAAGTGCAGTGTGCTGTGCCAAGGTTTCAAGGGAGGCTGAGGGTGATGACCAATCTAAGACATATTAATATTCGTATTCCTTTCATTCGTATCTCCAATTCTGGAGCTATAGCGCTTGATGGCGCGCTTCTCCCAGTCTGCTCCTACTTTCGGTATGTCGGTTCACTCGTGCACAGCGATGGTGAAGTAGATCGGACGGTTAAGCACAGGATTAACACTGAATGGATGAAATGGCGGCAGATCACGGGAACAATCTGCGACTCCCGCATTCCCCTTAAACTTATAGGGAAGATATATTATATAAAACAATGGTTAGACCTGGTGTCTTGTATGGATCAGAATGTTGGGCCACAAAAGGGATAGGTAAATGAAAAGCAATTGCATGCAGCTGAGATGAGAATGCTAAGAGGGATGTGTGGTGTTACACGAATGGATAGAATAAGAAATGAGTAAATAAGAGGAAGTGTGAAAGTGGCACCGGTGACTGAAAAGTTGTGCGGAAATCGGTTGTCATGGTATGGGCATGTGATGCGGAGGAATGAGGAAAATGTCGTGAGGAAAGTTTTGAGTATGGATGTCGATGGTTATAAGAGTATGGGAAGACCAAAGAAACGATGGATGGACTGTGTGAAAGATGACATGGCTAGAAAAGGGATGACTACCGAGATGACGAATAATAGAGAAGTATGGAAAAAAGGGGCATTCTAACCCTCGTAATAGACTCAGGGCCCTTAATGTTATAAATATTTCGATAAGAACAATAGTTATTTCGAAACAAAATAAGATAATACGCGGATCATATTACACCAATAATATTCTTGCCTGATTTTTTTATGTTGATAACTTCAAACAGTACGACATTAAAAATGAGTGGTTTTGTATAAGCTCTGCAGTTAAGATCATCGATCGCCTGCGAGCCCCGCCCATATGGTTTGAACTTCGCCGGCAACCGACACATATTGTAGTTGTAATATTAACTTCATCCATGTTCTTAATGCCAAATCACAAAATAAGAAAATAACAAAGTCTAGTAGGCAAACTAAGTCGTTGTGATTTAAAACAGATACAAATAAACACACTCTCACACTTAACACTAACGCCAAACGGGCAGTGAGGGTCGTTACGCCGTCGCGCGCGCCGGAGTGTGACTCGGAGACTTAGGTCCGTATTACAGAAGGAAACTCAAGCACTGATCTTTGTTTAAATCTAGTTTAAAACTAGTTTTAACCAATCAAATGGCTTGCATCTAGTTTTAAGCAATGCTTGAGTATTGAGTGACGTTCTGTAATACGTACCTTAGGTAAACGAATCCTGTGCTACGATTGGGCGAGGAGATCGGTGCTTTTGGTGGGCTCGTGGCTCGTGGCTTTTGTGTTGTTGTTTATCGCTAATCACGAGTTATAGAGAGAAAAAGAAGAAAAACTACAAGACACAAATGGCGATTTGATTTTATAGATTTTTACTTTAAATATCTCGTCTTCGATGAACGTGGGAAAGTAACGCTCATAGAAAAAAAAAAATGTCTTAATGTGTTCTTTCTAATGAAACACTTTTCATTAGTGGCCGCGTGTTTAAAAAATCATGCCACTTTTAACCAAACCCCTTTGACAGATTGCGTACCTACACATTATCGATCGAAGTTAGTTTAATTTTGAAACAAGTTGCTATTCCATAGCTTCGTATGTTTTGAACTATCAAAATGAAACCTATTCCGATTGATACTGTGTACAATACGTTTCAAATAAGAATAGGATCGACTTAGCGCCATGTTCTGACGTCATAGCTGTCAAATTGAATAAATTGGGTAGGGTGAGCAAAACAAGATATTTTTTAAATAACATTTACGAATCATGAACGAAGAATTTGTAAAAAATTAAAAAAATTGTTGCCAACAATGAAAATATGAAAGAAAGAAGTATAATTTATAAAAAACTAAATTATGAATAATTTTTTTGATGTCTTTTTTCACTTTGATTTAACTAAAACTCGGCTAAACAAAAAAAAAACGGTATTGATACGCTAATAAGTTTTCTTTGCAAACCGTACTTTTCAATCAACATTTGACAGATAGAGGTCATTGACTTTCCTATTCTTATTTGAAACGCATTGTAAGTAACGCAACCTGCATCAGTTTGGACTGACTGAATCCGTGAGTGTGAAAGTGAAAGTTCAAGTACCTACACACTCAGATCATAAAAACACACCTGTGGGTGGGTACACATACACAGCTACAAGCAATGATATAAATATTACCTTTAGATGCGTTACCCGGGCTCAAAAATGGGAAATTAAATGAAGGGTAATTGCCCGGCGTGATATCAGTCACGCACGCGCGCCAATGAACATGCAGCAGCTAGTGACGTAACTAAATAAGTATATTCATCTCTTTCTTACAACAGGTATCGGCATGCGTCTTTCCTTTTCTTTGCGGCCAGTATATACTGGTATGTTGGTACATCATGGCTTACGCTGTTTTTGAAAGTATGACGCGTCTATCTATAATACGTCATTGGCTACAAGCATCTATTTTGGCGCTCGTATGCATAGACTTTTTACATCATAGTATGCCGACCGGCCGCCATTACGTGACACGAGCGACGGCGGCGGCGGCGTCTTTGAAGGCCAATTGCAGGCATTTGCAGGTCGGATACTATGATGTAAATGTGTGCGTGAGGCGTGTTTGTACGCACGACTACAGATGCAGACTGCTGACAAATTGCTCTGCAGTTTGACAGGTGTTATATAAAAGCATAGACTTATAAAAAAAGATGGACTCCGCGCCACGCATATCGAAAGTGAAGCACAGTAAGTATGCCGGACCGTTTGTACAAACACGCCTCGCGCACACATTTACATCATAGTATGCCGACTGGCCGCCATTACGTGACACGAGCGACGCCGTCTTTGCAGGTACTCAAATCATGCACACATAGATCGGTACGGTGCTTCACTTTCGATATTCGTGGCGCGGAGTCCATCTTTTTTTATAAGTCTATGTATAAAAGTTTGTAAGTAATTGTAACACAATTTTGTAAATAAATAAAAAAAAAAAGATCAAGCTGTACATTTCCAGTATAAGCTGTTCTCGCAATGTATAGGATTTCCTTTCAATGAGAGGTCAGTTTAAACTGGAAATGTATAGCTTGATGTGTAGCCGTGTGTACATGTACAAACGGTCCGGACGGTATACTTACTGAGCTTCACTTTCAATATGCGCGGAAGTCCTCCTTTTTTTATAAGTCTATGCTACGAGCGCCAAAATAGTCTGTGAAGTTTTCACAAAAAAAAAAAAACTGATTTTATTTATTTACATATTTAAAGTTTTCGCACTAAAAACTGTATAAAGGCGGACTTTAGTCATTATCTACCAGTCAACCAAGGGTGGTGGAGAGATTGATGGCAGGTGCTCAGTATGAGACGAATAATTATAATTTGTTATAGATTTTCAACTGATATTTCAAGTAAGTACACTGCGGATGAAAAAAATATCATCAAATTAATATATAAGGTGACTGGTAATTAGTGACCGATACCTAAACACATGGTTGTGCTCATGATAACAAACAACTTTTACTATGGGACCAAACCAGAAATCGCGAAAAAAAAATCAGCTGCTCCCTACATTTTGACGAGTTATGCGAACGTGAATGACTATGTGGCAGCTGATTTTTTTTTCGCGATTTCAGGTTTGGTCCCATAGTAAAAGTTGTTTGTTATCATGAGCACAATCATGTGTTTAGGTATCGGCCACTAATTACCAGTCACCCTATATTCATGATATCAATACCCATCACGTCTGCAGAGTTTCTCTAGCTAATTGAATTTGACCCTGTATTTATGCTCGTGACTGTACACACGGCTACACATCAAGCTATACTATTCCAGTTTACACTGAGCTCTCATTGTAAGGAAATCCTATACAATGTGAGATCAGGTTATACTAGAAATGTATAGCTTGATCTGTAGCCGTGCGTACAATGCGATTCAAATAAAAATAGGAACGTAAATGACCTTTATCTGTCAAATGTTGATTGAAAAGTACGGTTTGAAAAGAAACCTTATTTACGTAGATACTTATCAATAACGTTTTTTTTTGTTTAAACGAGTCTTAGTTATTTCAAAGTGAAAGAAAACATCAAAAAATTAGTCACAATTAGTTTTTTTTAAACATATACTAGGTACAGACGCCAGCACATCAAGCTACTAGAATCTGTCAAATTTCTTTAATAGATTTTCAACTTTATTGCTAAAGCATTTAGGTTCAATGTTGATTGGGAAATTTTGACAGTTTCGGGTGACCCTCCTGGCGTCTGTACTTTCTTTCATATTTTCATTGTTGGGAACAATTTTTTTAATTTTTTTCCAAATTCTTCGTTCATGATTCGTAAATGAATGTTATTTAAAAAATATCTTGTTTTGCTCACCCTACCCAATTTATTCGATTTAACAGCTATAACGTCACAACATGGCGCTAAGTCGATCATATTCTTATTTGAATCGCATTGTACACGAAATGGTGAGACATTTTGTTTGGCCTTGAAGTTTATTGACGCCAAAACTCGTGATTTTAGTATCGTGTTTGTTTACCGAAACATAACTAATTAGGGGAAGAACAATTCCATCAAGACGTCATACCTACGCAATAAAAACGCATAGGTATGTAGGGAGGGACGCATCGCAGTGCGAACAAAGCCTGAGCAATGAAAGGGATACCCGGCTACTATCCGGTATTCCGGTCCCATTTTAGCCGACGTTCGCACGGACGTAAAAATATCACGGCGATTTTTTTTCGCGCACTGGATTTTCAACGCTCTGCTTAGCGCCGAGAGTTGAAAATCCAACAGTGGGTTTTTTCGACGCGCTGAGATGCACTCTGTTGTTGTTAGGTTGGATTTTCGAAGCTCGGCTCAACATCGAGAGTTGAAAATCCAGTGCGCGATAAAATCCCGTCGCGATATTTTTACTTGTCTGTGCGAACGTCGGACACACGCAATAAAAACGTGTAGGTATGTAGGTAGGGACGCATCGCAGTGCGAACAAAGCCTGAGAAATTAAATGGATACCCGGCTACTATTCGGTATTCGGTCCTATTTTAATATCCGGCCGGATATCAGATAGTATGGCTCATTATCGCAGGTTTTTCTCTATGTATGTAGGTAGGAACGCGTCACAGTGCGAAAGATGCCCGAGAGATGAAAAGGATATCCGGTATCCGGACCTATTTTACTATCCGGCCGGATATCGGATAGTAGGTCATTATCGCAGCATTTTCTGTAATTTACAAAAAATTCGCATTATATCTTTTGTTACCTACTAGGTTTAGTGAACCAATAAGGAAACTGAACGATAGATGACCGTACTCGAACATAACTCACTTCAAGATCGCCAGTTGCTTTGCAAAGTGAACTGAGAACGATTTAAACAAATCGTAGCGTCACTGGGTACCGTTATGGACTAATATCAACATTGATTTTATTCAGTCCTCCAACACTACCGTAGTAGCAATGACTAACGTACCGCTCGTGTTTTCTATAATCTCAATTTTTATAATCAATTTGATATGTTATGCCAAAAGTGGTAAGTGTTATCTTATGCACCTAATATTTATTTTCACTGTGTACATTATGTCTACGTTTTTGTTATATCCGTGTTAGATTATACATTTGGCTGAGGTTATGCCTTACTTTGTTTTATTAGCAAACAGTGTCGTTTCCCGTGTAAATTGGCCCAATTTTTGTAAGATTAATGTGTAGTTTAGTAATTTTCCTAATTTTCAGAGGAGCTCGTGCTAAGTAATAACAGCCGCACGGGTCGATCCATCAGGTTAAGCTACGCTTGCCGGGGTTGGTCCGTGGATGGGTGACTATCTTTACACACCGAGACTCCTCCGTGCCTCGGAAAGCACGTTAAGAGGAAAGGCGGGTGGCCAGTTAGGTATTTTAAGAAGGTATTGCTGTCGCTTTGCGAGCGCTCCGCCCTCGAATTCGTGCGATATAAGGACAACTGCAGATCCGACTAAATAGCCTATGTAAAAAGTCACATTTCGAGGTTTGGCTCTCGCCTATTTCCTCCTCCAATATTGGACCAATTTAAAAGATATTTCATAAACTGAATAAGAAGGATATATACTATGCCCCTATGTTTTTCTTTTTTCGTTAATAGTTGTCAAATTGGTACACTAGGCGTCTGTTGACAGCGGTCTGAATAGGCAATTTTGAGCATTTTTGGAGGGTTCTAGTTCCTATAATAATAATATATCATCAAAAAGGAAAACATAGGGGCATACAATTAACTGATATTTATATTTCTGTAAAAAATCATTGCTTTATGGTCATTAACCAGAAAGAAAACAGGCGAGAGCGTTTGTATCTTTTTGTATGGAGAAAAGAGCAACCACGTTTCCTCTTAAGCCGTTGGTCCCGGCTGTCATTCGTGGACCTTTGACAGTCGTTACGGGTCGTCAGAAGCCCGAAAGTCTGACAACCAGTCTTACCAAGGGGTCTTTCGGGCTTCTGACGACCAGTAACGACTGTCAAAAGTCCACGAATGACAGCCGGGACCAACGACTTACCTCGTTCTATTTCTACCTCCATCGCACGTTCTACGTTCATCAGTCCATCCATAGAATTAATAGGCTTAAATGAGATGTTAATTATGTTAATATCATCCATTAAGTACTACCTACATATCGAGTCCCCCCATACCTCGGAAAGCACGCTAAGCCATTGGTCCCGGCTGTCATTCGTGGACCTTTGACACTCGTTACGGGTCGTCAGAAGCCCGAAAGTCTTACAACCATTCTTATCAAAGGGTAGTATCGTGTTATCCATAACTGGGTTGAGGTATCTAACAACCCGCACTGGGCCCGCGTGGTGGATTACAGCCCGCTCCCTCTCACCGAGAGGCCTGTGTCCCAGCAGTGGGACATTATAGGCTGATGATGTGGGTTGAGGAGGTCAGATAGGCAGTCGCTCTATCTAAAATGCTGGTATTCAGCTGCTTCCAGTTAGACTGGAAGCGGACCCCAACATAGTTTGGAAAAGGTTAGGCAGATTGATTGATTCGTGAGATGTTTCTGTGACGACGCACCGATACCTGCGGTACTGTAAGCATGATTAGTTATTTACTATGAAATAAAAATATTATTTTTTTACTACGAATCGCATTCCTTAAGGCTTGTCCTTCCTAAAATACGGCGAAAATATGTAACTTTGTTTAAATTTTTTACAGTAACTATAGCACCTTTTTGATAGAAAAAAATACACAATAATCTAGAATAGGTACATAAAAAGTGATTTCATGTGTCCTGAAATCTATTTTAGTTTGTAGAACTAAAGAAAAAAAAGGCTAAACCCAGGTCTATTTCCGTCTATTTTTTCGAGTTTTTACCATATTACTCCTACAGTTTTCATTAAAAGTGTTCATTTTATACAGTTCTTCACAAAATAATAAGGAACGATTAATGTGATTACTTTTAGTCCAATCCCTAGATTTTTTGTAAATCGGTAATTACTTCATATTTTGCAATAGCGCTGTGTCATCGCGCTTCTGTTTCTTTTCTATGCAGTCCGACAGTGACCGCGCTTTTTACGGCGGACAAGCCTTAAACACAGAATAGATAAAAGAGGTGTCTGTGGTTTTAAGATAGTCATTATCAGTGATACAATTACCTACATATTTAAAAACCTATGAGAAATAATCTGAAGGCCAATTTTATTCTCGTAGGTGCCAAAAACATTCAAATTCAAGTCCCAATCCAATGCCAGCGACAATCAAATGTCAAAAATTTAGGTAAATGACAGATTAAGACAATTTTTGACAGATTAAGACTGACATGAAATTGCGAACGTTCGTTGTTAAGAGGGCTGCCGCATTTTGTGACAAAAACAATCCTCTTGGGTGTAAGTGTAAACAGTGTCAACCTTTTAAGGGGTCATTGTACTCATCATTATTAACTTGTTTTACTAGGTATGGGACCAAAACCTGAAATCGCGAAAAAAAATTGCTGTTATGCCTACATTTTGACGAATTCTGCGAACATAAATGTACAGGGCCCCAAGTCTGCTATTTTTTACATTCCAACACGATCCCATTGTCACTGCATTGTCATTTTGCTAAAAGTTCGTAATCTGCTAAATTCATAATTTCATACAATGGAGTGTCAGTGGTTGAGCATTGGAAAGTCATAATGACTCCATTATGACGACATTATATTAGTAGATTACCAAACTTGTCAAAATCAACAATTATGAAATCAATGATAGACCATTCTGACACTAATTGTAATAGCAGACTTGAGGCCCTGAGCAGCTGATTTTCTTTCGCGATTTCAAGTTTGGTCCCATTTCATAATGATGAGTACAATGACCCTTGAAAAGGTTGCCACTGTTTACACTTACCTACACCTTACCTTAAGTTTTGCATCCTCGTCAAATTTCAGGGTGTGATACAGAACATCAAACCGAACAACTTTCTCCATGGGACCAACATCGTAATCGCGAAAAAAATTTCAACTTCCCAGAGAAAACTTCAATTCCTACCTACTCGACGCAAAGACTGACGGCTGATTATTTTTTCGATGTTGGTGCCATGGAAAAAGTCGTTCGGTTTGATGGTCCATACCCTTACGTATGCAAAAGGTATACTTACAATGTGTCGTTTTGCAAGGGGCGTGCATTGCGAAAAAAAAAATCAGCTGCTCCCTGTACCTACATTTTGACGAGTTTGGCGTACTTAGATAAATGTACTGAACAGCTGATTTTTTTTATCATAAAAAAGAGGTGATAGTAAAAATCCTGTTTTTTTAGGGTTCCGTAACAAAATGGTAAAAAAGGAACCCTTATGGTGTGACTCAGTCTGTTTGTCTGTCTGTCTGTCTGTCTGTCTGTCACAGCTGGATATCTCAAGAACTACTAATGCTATCAACTTGAAATTTGGAACAGTTTTAGATGACGTTTATCCAACTATTTTGCAAATAAGAAAGAAATAAAAATATTTATATTTTTTTTGCAACAGGTTTGAAAGGGGGTCTTAAAAATTCAAAGTGGGGCTACTAGGGCATGTGGGGTATCATATGAAAGAGCGCTGTTTGCAAATTCTCAATTTTTTTTTTCTTTTTTTTAGGCCGCATAGTTTTCGACTTCTGATGAAAAATGTAAAAAAAAAATACCGTCCCTTATCTCTGAAGTTTGCAAAGAGAAAAATCTGAAATTATTCTATGTGATAGAAGTTTATGTAAAGATTACAGGAAAAATAAAAAGATGTCTCTAAATAGCACACTTTTTCAGAAATCGGAACGGAACCCTCGGTGCGCGAGTCCGACTTGCTATTGACCGTTTTTTTTTTAATTTCAGACTGCATTCTGTCTCTGAGCAGTGACTTGGGGAACCCAGGACCAGTGTTCATCAGAAATGGGGCATTCATGGAAGTTAACACCGAACACGGAAACATTACTTTCAGTAGATCTGACACTGTGCAGGTCTCATGCCCCGGACCCAAACGGAAGATCATCCTGGGGAACTATACTACCAGTTATGACACCTTAGTAAGTTTATTACAGAATTAGCTTAGGTGATATCCGTGGCTTCGGTATAGTATAGTTAAAATCTCGCTGCAGACTCGGTCATAAATCATTCGAGTGTTTCGCTCTCTTTCCCACTCACGGGCCTTATGGGCAGGCCACGCCCACACGTAGTCCTGTGCATTACTGCAGTCGATGAGTGATATCGATAGTTTTATATATATTTATAAATGGGTGATAGAAATAAATAGAAATACACATTTTTTTTATTTTATTACCAAATTTACTACAAAGCATATTAAACATATAAACAAAAGAACGTATATATAAAACTAAAAATAGAAAATTAAAATTCTTCGTCTGAGTCATCGTCATGGCCTTGAGCGCGCGCAACTAGCGCACATCCCTATTCCGATTATGATTTACGACTAAGTCTGCAGCGAGATTTTAACTATGCTATAGGTACCTATTGACAGGTTATATGAGTTCATATAATTGTTCTAGGACTCGTGGCTAAGTAATAAAAGCCGCACGGGTCGATCGATCAGGTTAAGCTACGCTTGCCGTAGTCGGTCCGTGGATGGGTGACCGTACATACCGAGACCCCTCCGTGCCTCGGAGTCATTTGTGGATCTTTGACAGTCGTTACGGGTCGTCAGAAGCCCGACAGTCTGAAAGCCAGTTTTACCAAGAGGTACCGTGTTACCCAGTAACTGGGTTGTGGAGGTCAGATAGGCAGTCGCTCCATGTAAAATACTGGTACTCAGCTGCATCCATTTACACTGGAAGCCGACTCCAACATAACATAGTTGGGAAAAGGCTAGGCAGATGATGAGATGATATTCGTTCTATTAGCCGACGTTCCCACGGACGTAAAAAATCGCGGCGGTATTTTATCGCGCACTGGATTTTCAACTCTCTGCTTAGCGCCGGGAGTTGAAAATCCAACAGTGTGTTTTTCGTCGCGCTGGGATGCACTCTGTTTTTGTTAGGTTGGATTCTCAACGCTCGGCTCAACAGCGAGAGTTGAAAATCCAGTGCGCGATAAAATCCCGCCGCGATTTTATTACGCTCGTGGAAACGTGGGCTTACACTAGTCTAACAATAAAATAAAAAATAAAAAAATAAAAAAAAAATAAAAAATATCCTTGGACATTTCACACAACGCCATCTAGTCCCAAGCTAAGCAACCTAATGCTTGTGTTATGGTAACGAGATGGCTGATAAACTACTTATATACTTTTTTTTTTGTAAATACATACATATTATAGATAGAAAAACACCCAGACTCGGAACAAATACTTGTAGGTCGTACAAATATTTGTTCCGTGCGGGAATCGAACCCGCGACATGCTGCGCAAAATGTATTGTTATTATTTATTTTATAAAAATATGTAAACAAAAAAATTTAAAAAAAGTAATAATAAAAATGTCTGTACCTAAATAAATGTCTGTTTCAGGAGGCGCACTGCATTTATAATAAAACCTTCAGGTTGGACCGGCGGATCGTTGAATTTAAAGACATTCGCTGTAACACCCCGCCTTATTTCACAACCCAGAAGAACTCTGAGACCTGCCACGGTCGGAACCACATATACCAGTAAGCAAACTTATCACCACGTCAGTATTCTTCGATGGAATAGGCAGAAGTGTATGGTGGCTGAGTAATAACAGCCACCTCGTGGCTGAGTAATAACAGCCGCACGGGTCGATCCATCAGGTTAAGCTACGCTTGTCGGGGTTGGTCAGTGATGGGTGACCATCTTTACATACCGAGACTCCTCCGTGCCTCGGAAAGCACGTTAAGCCGTTGGTCCCGGCAGTCATTCTTGGATCTTTGACAGTCGTTACAGGTCGTCAGAAGCCCGAAAGTCTGACAACCAGTCTTACCCAGGGGGTATCGTATCACCCAGTTACTGGGTTGTGGAGGTCAGATAGGCAGTCGCTCCATGTAAAATACTGGTATTCAGCTGCATCCGGCTAGACTGGAAGCCGACCCCAACGTAGTTGGGAAAAGGCTAGGCAGATTGATTGAGGCAGAAGTGTATGGTGACATTCACCAGTCCCATGTACGTAATACGGAACGAGAAGGTAGGAACACAACGCGCCGTCGACCCGGGCCTGGTCTTACCGGACGGCGAGCTACTCACTACTCGCCGTCCCCAAGCCCACTCGCCGTCCGCAAGCCCTCGCCGTCCGCAAGCCCGCGACTGCCTTTCTGGCCTCCACAACCCAGTTCTTGGGTAATACGTACGATACCCCTTGGTAAGACTGGTTGCCAGACTTTCGGGCTTCTGACTGCAAGTTTTTTTTTTATATAAAAGTTCTCTGTAGCAGCTGGATTTGTGCCCGATTTACGGTAATATAGTTACAGGTTGCTAGGTTATACGAGGGACATATTTTAACGGAGTGTAGAACTCATGAAAATGAACAACTTCCAAGGAACTAACCCTAAAATATGAAAAAAAATCAGCTGTCTCGTACATTTTGATCGCGTAGGTTTTGCACTTTGCAGCTTTGTAGAGAACAGCTAAGATTTTCTTTTTCATATTTCAGGGTTAGTTCCATGGTAAAAGTTGTTCATTTTCATGAGTACTACACTCCGTTAAAGTATTTCCCTCGTTTAACCTAACACCCTGTATATTGCCGTACAGAGAAGTTTTATATAAAAAAAACTTATAACACTTGCATTCAAAAGTCTAGCAACCAGTCTTACCAAAGGGTATCGTACGTATTACCCAGGAACTGGGTTGTGGAGGCCAGATAGGCAGTCGCGGGCTTGCGGACGGCGAGTAGTGGGTAGCTCGCCGTCCGGTAAGGACCAGGTCTGGGTCGACGGCGCGTTGAGTTCCACGTGCGCCTCAAAGAGATGTCAGCAAAAGATGGGGTCCGATAGGGCCAATGCCGCCGGGTCGCGGGTTATTCGAAAGAGATACCGTGACCCTGGCACAGGCAACTGAAGGAACACGGGTGTGTTTTAGTCAGTAAAAGTCTGACACGACCTTCCGCTCCACCAAGAGCGGGAGAAGTCATTTGATGATGTCCCATCCACAAAAAAAAAAGATAGGCAGTCGCACCATGTAAAATACTGGTATTCAGCTGTGTCCGGTTTGACTTGTCCGACTCCAACATAGTTGGGAAAAGGTTAGGCCCATGATGATGACTTTGCAGTAGCAGATGGCGAGACGAGCTGGCGAAAACAAACGGCCAGTGGTCCACATTAGCCCTGGATCAAAAGACCCATGAGGAGAGGTCTTTGTCCAGTGGTATGATGCAGGCTATCGGTAACAGTAACACTTTCCCGATCTGGGGGCTAACCACCACCTTTTAAGCAGTACAATGCGTTTAAAATAAGAATAGGATCGACTTAACGCCATGTTGTGACGTCATATTGGGTAAGGCTTAGATAATACAGGGTGTAAGGGACAGCCCTCCGCAAACTGATAGGGTGAATTCAGTATGTCATACTAAGATGACCGGTACATGAAATTTTTTCAGGAAAGTTAAGGGAATCCAATAAACCTGATTTGTTTGTGTTTTTGTGCACAAATTGGAGTGTCTATTAGTGGTTGGGAGGGGTAGGTAATAGGTATGCGGTGAGTTCGATGAACTCTGTAGCTAGACAGAAAGTGAACAGCTGATTTCACGCGTCGTTGGTTAGAGTATTTCAACATCCATTGCTGGTTTTTTTTTTTTTGCTGTTTTTTTGCAGTTTTTTTTTACATAAATGGAGTGCTGCGAACACACAATGCAATTTTACATTGAAATAATGAAAATGTAACTGAAAAAAAAATTGAAAAAATGAAAATTTTCCTGAGAAAATTTCCGGTGGAATATAATTCAAAATGAGGAGCTGAATGCACCCTGTGAGTTTGCGGAGGGCTGTCCCTTACACCCTGTATACCTACATCTAGATCGAGCCACCGCGTGGTCGGTCATGAGACAGCAATATTAACAGTGAAAGTACTTAGTTTGGCAACATTTTTAAATTTTGCCCATAGACTTATAAAAAAAGATGGACTCCGCGCCGCGCATATCGAAAGTGAAGCACCGTACTGATCTATGTGTGCATGATTTGAGTACCTGCAAAGACGCCGTCGCTCGTGTCACGTAATGGCGGCCGGTCGGCATACTATGATGTAAATGTGTGCGCGAGGCGTGTTTGTACAAATGGTCCGGCATACTTACTGTGCTTCACTTTCGATATGCGTGGCGCGGAATCCATCTTTTTTTATAAGTCTATGATTTTGCCATACAAAGTACTTTGTTTGGCAACATTTTTAAAGCAAAAATACGGCACGCCGTAAAGGACAGAAGATACGATGCTTTGTCTCAATTTTCCACACTTCACACTGTAATCATGGCAACGTCTAGATGTATAATGTCATTGGGGTAAGGTGACCAAAACAAGATTTTTTTTAAATAACATGTATTTACGAATCATGAACGAAGAATTTTTAATTCTTTCTGGCAAATTGTTGCCAACATTGAAAATATGAAAGAAAGAAGTATAATTTTTTAAAAACGAATTATGTATGACTAACTTTTGATATTTTTATTTTACTTTAATTTGACTTAGACTGGGTTTAACAAAAAAAAAAGTTATTGCTGGTCATTGACGTTCCTATTCTTATTTGAATCGCATTGTACCTATTATTTTAATCTTACTGTCTTCAGTGCGAGAAAGAGTTGGAGGTATACGTCCTTCATAGCTCCATCTCTCATCCTGAAGTAGGTAATATTAAAATAATACTGTTTATGGTTGATGCGCCAGGGTATCCCGCGGAATTCAAAATTTCTTAGGTCTTTTGCAATTTGTAGGTCAGTGTGAGCTTATAAGTTGATTAAAATATGATTCGCGGCCGTAGCTAATTCGGCTTTACAGAATTATAATCATTAGAATCAGCAATACGACTCCATAAGTTAGCATTTATCTCAAATCTAGCGATTTCATGAAATCATGAGGTTTGAGGTAAATGCTAACTTATGGAGTTGTATTGCTGATTCTAATGACTATAATTCTGTAAAGCCATATTAGCTACTGCCGCGAATCATATTTTAATCAACATACATGCTCACACTGACCTACAAATTGCAAAAAACGTAAGAAATTTTGAATTTCGCGGGCTACCCTGACGCATCAACCTTAAGAGGTAGTGGTTGGCCCCCTGGGCATCAAAAAAGACTAGTTCGCGCCCGAGACAACTGACGAACGACTAAGTTTTTCTTATTTTATTTAATCTCTGATTTTCAGTGTCGGTTATCAAGTGAAAACCACCTTCCATTCATTGTATGAAGCCTGCTTCGACAAAAACCTCGTTCACACACACTATGTGAAGCATCGGCTAACTCCAATGAGCGTGTTTCGACAAAATGGACTCAAACGACCACCGTTTACTGGTAATTAAGGTTCTGTAGTCAACAAGGAACCCTAAACCGACGTTCGCACGTACGTAAAAATTTTCGCGCACTGGTTTTTTACGCTCAGCTTAGCTCCGAGAGTTGAAAATCCAACAGTGTTTTTTTTCGTCGCCCTGGGATACATTCTGTTGGATTCTCGAAGCTCGGCTCAACATCGAGAGTTGAAAATCCAATGCGCGATAAAATCCCGCCGCGATATTTTTACGTCCGTGTGAACGTCGGCTTATAGTTGTCGCTATGTCCGTCCGTCTGTCTGTCCATCTGTCCGTCCGCAGCTTAGCTCAGAGACTCTTAGTACTAGAAAGCTATAATTTGGCATGGATATACATATTCATCACGCCGACAAAGTGGTAAATTAAAATTATGAAAAAAAAAATTGTTTAGGGTACCTTCTGTACCTACACGTAAAGTTGTTTTTATGTTGTCACGTAAAGTTGTGTTGGGGATGTATTTTTTTTCTCGTCTACCCCATGGTGTAGGGATCACCAATTTTAACATCTGCTAAAAACCATTGAGTTATATAACTAGAGAAGCAAACCTCATTAAAATATGTAAAAAAAGTATAACCACTATTTAAATGCGACGACGTAGCTTTGAAACCACTAAACATTTAAAAGTAAACATATATCTCTCTCACTTACACAAGTCGCAAGAACAATACTGTCGCTTAGATT
This sequence comes from Cosmia trapezina, assembly GCA_905163495.3. Lineage (NCBI taxonomy): Eukaryota > Metazoa > Arthropoda > Insecta > Lepidoptera > Noctuidae > Cosmia > Cosmia trapezina. The sequence continues at coordinate 10,861,330 of LR991047.1, forward strand.
AGACGAAGACCGCAATATAAAAGTGCAATGGCGGGATGGGGTTGCCTACCCATGCGAAATTTTACCCAACTTTTTAAACGTTAAAAAAAAAAACGTAACGTTTAAACGGTAAACGTTAAATTATTTTTTAAGTATGTAAATTATGTATTTCTTATTAGATGTGTATTAGAAAGTTATATGTAATGAAAATAATCAACGCATTTTCTTTTTGAACATTTTTTATTTCCTTTAGTTAATTTTCATACATATAATTTACATTTTTAAATATTAAAATATAAAAACATTAAAAAATATTAAAAATAGTAGCCCACCGGTATCGGGAACAGGGTCCAAGGTACCGGTGGTCAGGGCTGCTTAGAGAGGAACCTCCTAACGATACGTGCGGTGTCCAGAAGTATCGCTTTCTGGAGCAATCTTCCTTAATCCAGCTGCCTAACGAGAGCCTCTTCAGGTGTTGATCGAGGCTCTTGGCTATTATGCCATTAACCGTCACGACTATCGGCACAACGATTGCTGTATCACATCCCACATGTCGACAACCTCGCGAGCCAGGTCAAGATACTTAATCTGCTTATCTTTTTCAGCTTTCACGAGGTTCTCGTCATGCGGGACCGCTATATCAATAATCATTGTGCAACGCTCTAATCGATCTATCACCACTATGTCTGTCTTATTGGCAACAATAGTCCTGTCAGTGATGATAGATCGATCCCAATACAACGTAATATTGCCATTTTCGAGAACTGGGTCGGGCCTACCTACAGTACGGTACTTCCAATTCCACAAGACTGTATTTCAGAGCAAGTTGCTGGTGGATAATCCTGGCTACAAGTTTGTGCCTATGCAAGTAGTCTCCGTTAGCCAGACGAGACCAGTCAGAAATAATGTGACGGATTGATTCCCCCGGACGGTGGAATGCCCGACAGATGTCAACCGTGCCGTCCTTCACAATATATTTCCGGTAGTTGTTCGTCATCATAACTTCGTCCATAATCGCGAAGACAAAACCTGCGGTTTCCCCAAAGAGTCAGTTTTCTATAAGTCCTTTTCTTTTTGAAGGTTTTTTTAATTCTTCCATGAATTGCACTGTTTCGTCATTTACATTTAGCTGCATTTCGTCTTCTTCGCTCAACATACGTTTTTTTTTTTCAGTTCCTCTATCGTTTATTTTTTTTATTTCTAGTCTTTTATCGTTTATTTTTTTAATTTCTAGTCTTTTATTTTTTGTGATATATTTTTTCCTTTTCTTAGTCTTCTAGCCGATAAATTTTTCAAACGGTGAATTATTTTTCTCATTTTGGGCTTTCGGGGCGTTTCAGTTATTTCGACTATCTCTTCGTCAGTTTCCACAGCATCCACATCCATATTTTCTTCTTCTGAAAGCTCCACCTGCTCTTTAGAATAACGGTTGTCCTGAAAAATATACAATTTATTGTAGGCAAAACAGCTCTTTACAATCTAAAAACTAAGTTGAAAAAAACATTCAGTACACAATGTAGTTTGCGTCGATATAAACTAATTTGTTGCTGTGGTAGTTCAATGAGAAGGCATTTTTTGTTGGCATTACCTATAATTTTATAATATTAATTGCCGCATAAAATCATTACTTACAATAAGCATTACAATTGCTTGATTGGACAAATAAACACGGCCACATTCGCTTTTTGGGCCTATTTTATCTTGATCACGGAAGTGCTTCAAACAAATGACGTTAGATTTAGTAGGTAGCCAGTCAGTCTCTTTTCTCAGCAATCGGATTATTGATTGAGAAAATTGATTGCATCTTTAGGTACTCTGGAACATTGTTAATTATTATTAAAAAATATTTAAAATCGCTTATTCCATAAATTAAAAACTCCCACAAATGTGGGAAACTAAAACATAGTTTTTAGTTGTAACACTGATCATGATTAAAAAAAAATTTACATTTTATTTATTTTACTGCGTTTTTACGATGATATAAACACAGAAACAATAAACTTACGTGTGAAAAGTAATTCCGGTAGTTTTTGTAATCTAGAATCGCATTCTTTCATTACGCATTTACCCGTTTGGGCGATATTTTTTGTCGCGTGTCACTCGGTTCACTTCGGCTGCCGTCATACAGAGCACTGAACTGACGTTAGCTACGCATACGGCCGTGGCCGTATGTCCAGTGGCAACGCCTTGGCGCGGCAATTGCTAATCTAGTGTATATATATCAATGCTAAAAACTGTATTTTCTGCAAATAAAATTATTCTTCTTCTTATCTTTTTCAGAAGGAAACTTGTTTGGAAAGATTAAAATGAACGAAGTCTACAAATTTGGTGGTCAGCAAATGGCCCTAGACGCCATCTTAGGACAGAATATGGCGGGAAATTATTTGACAAAAAAACAGGTAGGTAATATTTGTCCACTTTTTTATTAGGGATGATGCCTGGGCAAAAAAAAAGAAATTCTATTTAGTCCCTCAGTCAGATAATAAAAAAATATCAGACACGTATTTTTTGCTTTATCATATTAACATATAAAACCTAGCTACGCGTGACGTCATGCCATATTTTAACTCAATGTAGCGCCGTAATTTTTTGATTACGTTAAAAAAGAAAAAATACCTACGTGTCCAATATTTTTTAATAATCTCTATGACGGACAAAAAAAAAAAACAATTATTTTCTTAGTTTTTTACATGCTAAAATCTAACAGACTTAAAAAAATTAATATGTACTTACAAGTATAATACAAAAAGGAGGATTTCGATGCCCCATGATTTCCCATCATAGGGCATCGAAAAATTCATCCGCATCATCACGGACAAAAAATAAATTTTTAGTCATCATCCCTATTCTGACCGTCGATGTCTACGATTTGACCGCTGATGTTAAAACATCGGTGCTCCGCGTTGTAACGTTATCTTGGACGGAAATGTTATATTATAAACGTCTTCTTCATTTAGGTAGGTACACATAAAAAAAACATTTTTTTTTTCGTTTTTTCGTTGCATCTTTTTTTTCTTTATTATTATTATTTTTTCACATTTTACTTCACTTTGTTATCGTGATGCCGTGGAGGTCCATGACAATATCGTCACGTTAGAAATGAGCTTTGAGAGAACAGCAGTGCGATTCTGTAACCATCTCACCGTGAAAACTTAGGTGAAGTGAGCGTGGAGTGAGCTATCAATAGTGTCAATTCCTAGCAAAAACAAACTCACTTCATCTAAGTTTTCACGGTGAGATTTTTACAGAATCGACCGGCGGAAGTATTTACGGCCGGATACCGCAGTATCCGAAATCCGTAGATAAATTAATTTATTTTTGTTTTTCATGTTTAGATATCCATACCATCGGTAATTTAACCACCCTGTATACAAAGCCCCGACATCAACCGTCGGGCAGTTGCCCACCAGACACAACATCACAACACCCGTCTGGTCGGAGGAAACTCCCTTTTCTATGGAGGATGAGTGAACTGTACATCCTATTCCTCGTACCTCTATAACCCCAACATAGGTTTGGGAAAAGGCTACTATTTACACATTTTTAGGGTTCCGTACATCAAAAGGAAAAACGGAACCATCACTCGTGTCTGTCTGTCCGTCTGTCAGCACAGGCAATTTGCTCCGAATCTAAAGGTCGAGCAATTAATTGCCCAATTTTAGGTCAGTTACTTCGTGTCGGCAACACCAAGCAATTTACAGCAATTACAAGATTTTATAGAAATTGCCAAGAATTGCGCATTTTTGTGGCTCGTGTAAGAGCGCCTTAATGGACCGATTAGATACACATATGAATTTTTGTGACCCAAACACGGACGTGTAACGTAAATACATAAAGTTTGAATATGTGCGTCATTTTTGGGGGGCAAAATGAAAATAAAAAAATAAAAATTTGAAAACTGTACTATATGCGATACTCGTAACAAATGAAAGGGCCTTACTGTGAGGATCTCAAATATATTTTAATTGTTTTTAAGTTATTTAAATACTTATAAGAAGTCGATGGTCTTAAAATAACATGGTAGACAAATCTCTGAATATTGTGCGTACAAACTTACATTTGCAGTTGGATTATGGATAACATGTTTTTCAACTGCAATGTTAAGTTTGTTTTTGGGATAAATTCGTCCTAACTACGGAACCCTTCATTGAGCGTGGTCCGACACGCACTGGGGCGGTTTTTTATGGACGTTACAAATAGTACGCCGCAGTCAATAAATTAACCCCTCAAGTGTCTGAGTTTGGCTAATTTTAGACCCAAAACCACTGCGAGTGGGGAGGTTTGGGGGTTAGTTGTATTAAAACAATGGATGGCGGTTTGGAATCAACTGTCATTTATTAAACAGACAACACAAGATTACTACAGACCACAGATTATTTAGTTATTACATTATAACATCCTGACCTAACAAAATAATCTAACTTTCATGAAAAATAATAACAACAATTACAACCATAAATAAAGCCTTATATTATAACTAGACTTCAGACAAGCCAATCAATTTTAAAAACTTATAATGTTTCTTGGCACCTAAACCTTTTGTAAATATGTCTGCTGGCATTTCTAAGGTTGACACATATTTAATTTCTAATTTCTTGAGTGAAACACACTCTCTTACAAAGTGATGCCTTATGTCAATATGTTTGGTACGCTTATTGTGAAACAATGGATTTATTGCTATTCAAATCGACGCCTTCCAAGATGAGATAGTTTTCCACGGCGAACGCCCAATCGTCATAATTCTCACGCCCCTTTAACTTGAGAACGTTTACTGAGTAATTTGCTGCCATTTTTATAATTGTGCACTATATAAAACTTGTCGAAAACCAAAAAATTGCGGGTCTGGGCCCATAACCTATTAAAACAATGGATGGCGGTTTGGAATCAACTGTCATTTATTAAACAGACAACACAAGATTACTACAGACCACAGATTATTTAGTTATTACATTATAACAAGTTGCGAACCCCATAGGTTCACAACTACTGATGATGATATGTTTTCCATCGAATGATGTTTTTTTACGTTTATATATATGTGATCTAAGTTTATATACCTACCTATTATGTAAAGTTTTGTCCTTTTGCATACTTTGGGTGCATTTGACAGGCGGGGGGGGAGGGGGTTTATCTACGAACTCCATAGGTTCACAACTAATGATGATGATTGGTTTTCCATCGGATGATGTTTTTTTACACTTATATATTATGTGATATAAGCTTATTAGGTACCTGACAAAAAAAGGGTTTTTCTTATGCACACATGGGGTGCATTCGACACTTGAGGGGTTAATTCAAAAATATAATTTGTTATTCCAGTTCCTTTCTCGAGGACATCTAGCTGCCAACGCTGATTACCCGACGAGTGCCTTAGTTCGAGCCACCTTCCACTATGTCAACACGGCTCCACAGTGGATGAGAGGGAACTCCGGCGATTGGGCAGCCCTAGAAGACGTGAGTAGCATGATCCATACCAGGGCAGGAGTCCGCGGCAGTTTGGATAGGTACCATATCGAAACTGACCCGTTGGTCATGGTTGCAAGTGCGACAGCTGAACGTGGGATCCTGGATTGGTCGTTAAACTCTCCTAAGGCCCAGGTTCCAAGCTTGGTTTAGCTCGGTGTGTAAGTGAAATGGCGTTATGGCTGTCTAGTTTGACGCACGAGATAAAAGATTCTCACGCGCACCGGAATTATGTCGTAAAAGTGCAAATAAAATCGTATAAAATTAGAAATTAACTGTTTAATAAAAAGTAATCCATCACTGGATGCAGTTTGGAATATGACATTTCATGGATATTTTTAATTATAATTATAATTGCTAATGAAGGGATAAACAGCTTTTAAAGATTATTAGAAGGTATGTTTAAAAATTTTTTTGGTGCATTAAAGTATGTTTAATTATGTTTTGGCTTCCATCACTGTATGCGAAAAGGACTTGAAAATATCATATTTTTTTTACATGTCAACATTATTTACGGTTTATGAGATACACAGCTTTAAAACAACACATTTTTGATCTTTTTCAGGAAATATGCGCCTTAAGGCGCGGTGTTAGCTCAATAATCAGAAAAATTGGTTTCTTGGATTGTCGAGTATGACGTAACGCAATGAAACTATCCGACGCAAATAATACAGTGGACAGATAAGGGTTTAAAGAAAAATTCTTAAGGGTGATGCGCCAGGGTAGCCCGCGAAATTCAAAATTTCTTACGATTTTTGCAATTTGTAGATCAGTGTGAGCTTGTATGTTGATTAAAATATGATTCGCGGCCGTAGCTAATATGGCTTTACAGAATTATAATCATTAGAATCAGCAATACAACTCCTTAAGTTAGCATTTACCTCAAATCTAGCGATTTCATGAAATCATGAGGTTTGAGGTAAATGCTAACTTATGGAGTTGTATTGCCGATTTTAATGATTATAATTCTGTAAAGCCATATTAGCTACGGCCGCGAATCATATTTTAATCAACATACAAGCTCACACTGACCTACAAATTGCAAAAAACGTAAGAAATTTTGAATTTCGCGGGCTACCCTGGCGCTTTCGCCTTAAAGCCTTTGTCTATAAAATCCAGCAATTAAGTTTGAAACAGCCAATCAGCGCGCTCGATAGCAGGTGATGGATTTTGCCTAATCGAACAGCTAGGAATTTGCAATATAAATTGTTTTTAAATATCAGACGCAACGACTGTGCGTGATTGAATTCTCGTAAATAATGTCTTTAAATCTCCCTAGTTTCTGCGAGTACATTCCGCAGAACCCAGAAGCGAACTCCGATTTTTTTTTCCGACAAATATAAAAATTACCTACTGAAAATGTAATAAATAATTTTGTAATTAAGTACTTAGGTACTTACATAAAAGAAAAACATGTTTAAAAATGTTTTTTTTTTTCATTGAAATCCAAGGCTGGTTTCTCAAAATTGAGTTTCCTTTATGAATCGGCCCTACTAATTGAGATAAATAAACCGATGCCCCGTTTTGAGTCAAAAAATAAATGATCACGTTAGGTTTAGGTACCTACAGCAACAGATAGGTATCCCTAATGGGGATACCTACAGGAATCATTTCTTGGCAAAATCTACCACGGATCGCGCGGATATAAACTCAATTGGTGGACTTTGCTTATGTGTCCCGGCCGGTTTCGATTCCCAGGTCAGGCAAAGTGTAAGGCCTCATTTACGGAGACGCGGGGCGTCGCGCGTCGAGTGCGGCGTGGCTTCTCGCGGCGCGTCGTACGGTTTTTCTGTTTACGGATGGCGCGGCGGCGCGTCGCATAAAAGTGCGCGAAAAAATAGAACGTTTGCTTCAACAGGCGCTAATGCAGACACTTTTAGTATCGCACAAAAAGTGTGTCGTCTGCGCTGCACCTAAGTGGGGGACATAGCGTCTACTTCCCTACAGTTCGGCCGACAGAATGATCGAAGATGTGCGTCGTGTGTGTTGAGTCTGCGTACAATCCGCGACGGACTTTTTGTGTGCATTGCAGACATTTTGTGCGCCACAGACACGATCGCACAAAAAGTGTGTCGTCTGCGTTGCACCTTAGAGTCAGTTTGAGCGTGCGGCACTTTACCAACGGACGGACACGTGTTTGTCTACCGAGCGGACGCGCGTAGGTCACTACCCAAATCAAATCAAATCATCATTTATTGCATTCATTTAATTTACAAGTTGTTACAAGTATTTATAGGTTTCATACATGAACCCTGCTAGGGCACTGCCATATAAATAGTTTGTTAAGCTACAGTGTCACAATAATAAACAAACCTCTCTCTTACTGTAGGTATCATTAATTATTTTTCACACCACCTGCTCGAAAATGTCAAATTATATGTCAAGCAACCTTAACCTAAAGTGAGTCATTAGTGGCCGGGGGCACAGCCGGTCAATAATGTTGTACTGGATTTCATTATGACCCGCTGGTCAATAATGTGATTTGAATTTGGAATCTCACATGCTCAGCTAAATTGGCAGTATAGACAAACACCCTTTGGTGCCAGAAAGAGGAAAGCTATTCTCGAAACCCTTACTACGCGTGGATGATATTCTCGATTTCCTTCAAAATCATAACGACTGCTTCTTCATATCGTTGCCATGTTTTCGAAGACATAATATTGTAAGAATAATTAGATAACTACGAACCATTTTAATTTTTTTTTTAAATTCCACATCAACATCTATAAACGTACCAAATAAAAACTTAACTTTATCTTTGCACAACTGGACTAATGTCTCATATGTTACCATTAACTTCAATTAATATGTAAGTGCATATAACTAACTACTTCTAAATATGTTATTCTTTCTGTTTGTTTATTTAATAAATACTTTGTTTTTCGTGCTATGGCTATTATTTTCTCACAGTAGGTGTAAAAAGTAGAGTATGCTCCTCTGGGCTAAAGGTGTCTTTGCCTTGGGCTAGCTTGAATCCCTCGCTGCATTCAGGATTCTTGTATTAACTCCCTCGCTTCGCTCGTTGCGCTCGAGATTCAATATGACGCCCGTGACATAAGACACAACTTTAGCCCCTCGGTGCATAATCTACTGTTATTGTGGTTTAATACGCTGCGTATCGATCACTTGTGAATAGCTATGCTTATAGGCATTCTATGCAAAATGACATAGTTAGGATACTTTTTATCCCAGTCATACATTTAATTTTTTTTTCATTACATTTATTTCTTAAACAATTTTTACATTGTGTTGAAAATTTCAGACATAGTTACTTACAAAAATTAAAAATTAAACGAATTACAAATTGGATATTATAAAAATTCATACTAAACTATAAAATTAAAAATTAAAAGAATTACAATATAAATAATTATTAACACAGTCATCCAATAGGTAAATAATGTCAAAAAAAATAATAATAAAGATACATAATGTCAATAAATCAAATTAAAAATTAAAAAAAATACAATATAGATCAATAATTAAACAGTCGTCCGTTAAACAATGTCAAAAAAATATAAAATAAAGATACATAATGTCAATAAAAATAGTAGGTATGTAGGTACTAGTTGTATGTGTCACACAGAAACTCCTCAATGGTGTAATAGCACTTTTCTATAAAAAAATATTTTAACTGCTGCTTAAACTGATGTAGGTTGTATATTGACTTTAAGTGTACATAGATTCCCGTGGGATAGTTTCCGACCTCCACGCGAGTAAAAGCTAGCTCAGCCTATAATGGGGAACATTACAGGCTCGCCCCCCATTATAATCAATCAATCTGCCTAGCCATTTCCTAATTATGTTGGGCTCGGCTTCCACCAGTCTAAGTGGATGCAGTTGAATACCAGTATTTTCCTGACCTCCACAACCCAGTTACTGGGTAACACGTACCCTTTGGCTGGCTGGTGGTCAGACTTAGACAAATTAATAAACCTACGTATTTTATCATCCACAGGGTCTGCGACGCCGCGTACGAGCCCTCGGCACCAGCGTCACAATTTTCACAGGAACGCACGGAGTCATGACATTACCCGACAGTAGAGGGCGTATGCAAGAGGTGTACTTGCATGCAGACGCAAATAATAACTTAGACGTACCTGTGCCTATGTACTTCTATAAGGTGAGTGTTTTTAAGCCTAAGGCTGCCTGTCCACCGGAGCGGAGCGAGGCTGCGGAGCGGTGAAACGGAGAAATATTAACCAATAGAAGCGCGAGCGGACGGCGGAGTGGACCGGAGTTAAGATTCTATTGGTTATATTTCTCCGTTTTTCCGCTCCGCAGCCTCGCTCTGCTCCGGTGGACAGGCAGCCTTAGGCTGCCTTTCCACCAGGGATGTGCGAGTATGCGTATCGAGGGATGTGTTTGTTGCCGCCGGGGTCGCGGGTTGTTCGAAAGAGATAGGTACCGGGCATAGGCAACTGAAGGAACACGGGTGGGTTTTAGTCAGTAAAAGTCTGACACGCCCTTCCGCTCCACCAGCGGGAGTAGTCATTTGATGATTACCCATCCACAAAAAAAAAGGGATGTGTTTGTTAAGAACCAATAGAATCACTTCATTTACCTAGCCTCACTTGGCGCAGTTCTAGTGGAAACGGCTCGGCGGAGCGAGGTTTTTGTACGTTCAAAATAAAGGGAAGGATGTGTGCTAGGGATGTGTGTTAGAGGGAGGGATTTGCAAACCGCTCACCGTTAGCACATTTCTGGTGGAAACACGCACACCGTTTCACTGCCTCGCTACGCATCCTCGCACCACCCAGCTACCTCGCACATCTCTGGTGGAAAACCAGCCATAGGCTGTGTTTCCACCAGAAATGAGCGAGGATGCATAGCGAGGGATGTGTGTAAAACTAACCAATATGGGCACTAGCTTAGCTCAAGCTATGACAATGACGCGATGTTATTCGTTAGCTAACACACATCCCTCGCTACGTATCCTCGCTTAATTTCTAGTGGAAACGCAACCTTAGTGTATCGCTTTCCACCAGAGATGTGCTATGATGTGAAAGCTAAGCTACGAAACTATGTGACCGTTTCCACTAAGCTGTATAGCGGAGCGAGTAAGATGTGCTATGAAGATGCGCCGCCGCGAGGTAGCTGTGCGAGGAAAATGCGCGGCTCGAGCTATGCGATGCATCGGCAGTAGGGAAGGCACGGGGAGCGACAGCTACACCACTCGCGCATTCATAGCTCCCATCCATAGCACGCATCCTTCTCACGCATTTTCAACTTTCATAGCTGAACCGAACGTTAAAAATCCAACAGCGCGCTTTGAGCTAAACCTTAAAAAAAAAACTTAGGTAATCGAGCCCAATGCTGAAGCTAAATGGAGAAAAAATTATTGACCTGCACGGTGTGCACTCGCAGCTAACTTCCGATCATCGAAGCGTGGTTTAGCTCGGTGTGTAAGTGAAATGGCGTTATGCCTGTCTACTTTGACGCGCGAAATAGAAGATTAGACTCTCATGCACGGAGCAAATACAAAGAGATGTTGTAGTTAGATTTCCCTATGAAACAACGCGTGACAATTTGCGGGGTGAGGGGGTGTTAGATCCCGCCCACTTTTTTATTTTCCATCTACCGGTCAATAGCCAAACTATTTGCTCGTTCCGTCATTTGACGTTGTAATTACGTAACTATCTCACACTAGATGTCACTAAGTGCAGGATGCAACAGGGTCGTATTCAGAAAATGTTTACAAAATGATATAAAAACTACAAAAATAATATTTTGGCCATTAGAGGGTCTTTAGGAATTAATGTTGAACAAATTTCAGTACGTGTGATTAAACTATGTTAGTACTGAGCTCTACGTGCAATATTTTTAGTTCCTATGGCACGAAGTGTCGCCATGTAATGTCGGGTTGAATTATGTTTGGAAAATAGGAACGTTTACAAAGTTGTGCACAGGACGAACGCCAACAATACACTGACTAAGGCGACGACGCCTACATGATGACGTCAGGGCCTAGTTGAGAATCACAGTGCAGTTGCTTAGGACGTCTCCTGGTGCGCGTGAGAGTCTTCTATCACGCACTCTTCTATCGCTTTGTATGAAACACGCAGATGGAGTCGCGGACAGAAGCTAATACGCATACCTAGGTACCTATAATAAGCGACATTTCTAATGCCTTTTTCTTTATTTTTTCAGCTCGTTTACGACGGTGAACATAAAACAGCAGCGGTCTTCATTTCGATCAACTCGTCATTCTACAACGAAACTACAATTAACAGCTTACTGTTCTGTGAAAATATTTGTGATGACAACTCTGAGTATTCGTGGTTAAAATGGCGGTCGAACGATGGCACGTTCAGTTTTTGCTGCGATTACAACGAATTTGTTGAAGAAGTTAATTATTTGCCGGAATTGGACGTGGAAGGAAGATTTTATTGATTGATTCTTTTGTCTCTACCACTGACCTCTAATATACCTACAAGAGTACCTACGCTGGACTTCATAATATTGATGTCAAAATGACGACATTTGATTTTCGCCATTTTGGCGCTGATAGCAACGTGAGCGTCCATGGAACTAATAATGAAAAGATGGGACATTGAAATTCACTTGTGGAAGATATTCCGCTGTCATTAAGACAGCAAATTTTACAAAATGCGCGTACTCTCATGATAAAAATGTTCTAAATATCACGTAGTAAACACAAAATTTACAAAACAAATCTTATTTCACGTTTTAGACCTAAAATATCAGAGACGTACCAAAACAACATTAGACTTTCTATGTACGTCGGCCATTTGCAACATTTTAGTTCTTGAGACGCTCGAGCGGGCGCTTTGAATCGGCACAAAAATAGACTACTATTGTATGATTAGAGGTCAGTGGTCGCTGCCTACGACCGCATCCTAACCTAAAAGCGAACGTTGCGCGAACGGAACGCGTGGTCGCGCCAACAGAGTGCGCCTTCGGGTTTTTCGTTAGGTTAAAATTAACAAAAATAAAATAAAATAAACTCATCTAAATAAAAAGCGACTCTTGCTACGACACAATAAAGTGCAATTCAGGTCGCACAACGCTTATTACCTACAGTTATATTCAACTACAAGTTGCCTCTCTTTCTATCGCGTAACTCTTATACCTTCTGACCTATTGAATAGCCCCGCGCTTCATACTTCCCATCTGTATTAATCTGTGGCCATACTGAGCTGAATTCGCGCCACGTAGGTAATTTGCGCACCTTGAGGGTCTCAGCAGACGCAGCAGCGACGCCAGCACAGCCCGCCGTCAGGCCTCTTGCACTGGTACATTCCGCTCGAGATAAGTACCTACAGCTCGCGGCAACTCTGGGTTTCAAGTCAGTCAAGGTGTATTACGCGCTCAGCGAGCGAGACACGTACGGCCGCCCATGAAAAAATTAAATCTTAGATTTTAAATTTAACTAAACTATTCACATTATCACTATACTATATATAAATTAGTGATATAGTTACTTTTTGAATGACGAAAATCCATTACGAAATGTCGAGTCTTGTTGCTACCATTTTTTTACCTACCTACCTACTTACTATAGTTGCCGTCATTTAACTTGACCTCTCGGCGGAGTGGTGGGGGTTTGTATGCGCGTCGTATTGTTTCAGGAGTAAGGTCCAAAATCGCTTAAAGTAATTAAAGATTAACTTAGGATTAACAAGCAACTGTACCTACCTACCCGCGATCGTACGATCGCACAAAAGTAGGATATTATTGGGCATTCTAGCCCCCGGTTCCGCGGCTCTCTCCGTTCGCCTCGTCACTCTCCGTGGGCTAGAATGCCCACTAATATAAATGAAATCCTAATGTGGTTTAGCGCCTATTCCACCGATCGGAAGGTGAAATATGAAATCCTGCATCATATGGAGGTAAAATAATGGAACGGCGCCTACTCCACTTCGGCCTATTCGTCGCGATGAAACAGAAACATTTGTCAGTGTGGTTTGGGCGCTACTCCACTTTTTGAATCACTTTTGGTTGCGAATGGAACGAAAGTGGTTTAGAAATAGCTAATAACATAAATGATGGATCTACAAACTTTGCGGTTTAAGCCCTATTCCACTTTTAAAATCTTATTTGGTTGCATTAGGTCGATCCCTGCGAATCTACCGTTTACCGTTATGTAACTAAAAGTTGAACTCTTTTAGCTGTTGGTCTGAAAGTTTAATAAAGTGAACTATTTGTTTATAGTGACTAATGAATACCGATGTTTTACCTCGATCAACTACAGCAGATTCTCGGATTGAGCACTAAGCCACTACTTTGGTTGTCAAGTTTTATAACAAGAAGTTTCACACACAGTTTGTTAACTAATCGAACTATATGAAAATAGTAAGCTAAAATTCAGGACAGATTGCCTCATGTCTCTTCATAAAGCAAGAATAAGCATACACCTACAGGCATACACACATTCTATTTCTATGACCCCAGATTGGGGTACCAAGGATATCTGAACTTTAGGATACCGTAAACATTAAACTAAAATATGGGACAGTTTGTCTCACGTCTCTCCACGAAAGTAAGAAATAGCGCACAGGCATCCACGCACGCACATTCTATTTTAGTGACCAGATTGGCTCGAGGACATCCAAATTTTAATTTAAAATTAAATTCAAACAGACGATACAACCTTACCCGTACATACAAATAATGTATTGAGTAGTTCTCTCACATTCTGCTGTCGGAGCATACTGCTGGCTTCGCATACTTATACACTTGCCGTTTCCCGTCTAAACTGCCGTATAGCCAATGTCAAAACAGTGTTGCGCCGTTCAACGGTTCGCCGCTGCACTGTACTCATTCGTGAACCGCCTGACGATAAACGTATCAGGCAGCCGTTGTGTGTGTATACATTATCATTTACAATGTCGAAGTCAGCAACATTGCATCATGCATTAATTTGCTTAGTCGAACTTTATTGTATTGTAAGACGATCGCTGTACATGTTGTAGTCCGTAATTAAAATTCGAGTTTGCGCGAACTTCCTATACCTAATGATTTTCGTCAAACTGGGGGTGTTTCTTAAATAAGAATATTACCAATTCCGCTAGCTTATTATAAATGAGTGATTCTTTCCTTATTTTTTTTTTTTTTTTTTTTTTTTTTTTTTTTTTGTAATTAGCTGGTTATAGTCTAGGAAATCTTTGAAAAGCCCATCCCATTCCCATTGCTGAATTTAGAAACCGACATCCTTTGCATGAAAGGATTTATTAAAGTTTGTTAGTTTTAGTAGAATGACGATTTTACACTCGCTTTGAGTTTAACTGCAACATAAAATTAACTAAGTTTTTAACGCGAGTTTGCTCACGTTGATTGTTCTGCATACAACAAATTTTGTAAGGATTTTACATACTTATGTATATCCTGATTTCTGGCTCTCAAAAATGCCATTTTATTATTTTCATGAGTGTGATGTCATTCAAAATTTTATATCAAGGTTAATTAAACAAACATACATACTTTATAATAATACCTATTGTAACAGCATGGTATCGGCTTCACCTTTGTCGGCGAGGTAAGAAGCTAGTTTTGTATTTCATTTCTCACGAAAATTGCAATTTGACAGAAAGGTTTTCAATCACTACGGATTAATTAGACGTAAGTATCATAAATTACTCATACAATCGTGAATATTGTAGTTAAGGTTTAATTTTGTTATGAGGTAAATATTGCTGAAATGGTATTTTTTATGTATAAAACCAACGAATTTTAATCATAAAATTACATTCGCTCCAGTATCTTCCAGTGATCTACATCATCCTACAACTATAAAATGTGAGTAAGTACTACCTACTAAGTTTAACATAGTTGTCAGCTACGGACCTGGTTCTTGCCTGCCGGCTGGTCTGACTATCATCAAATTAATTTGATAATGTGATTAATCGCTAGTCAGCTACGGACCTGGTTCTTACCTGCTGGCTGACGTAACTATCCCCATCATACCATCCATGCCATCTTCTAGTAATCTATATCCCATTAACATTCTCCTCTCCATAATTATTGAGGTTGGTTACAGTTAAAAAATTAATCTTAGTGTGTTCTATTTAAGGTCTGACACGGAATCAGAATACCAATCACAAAGGCCTACTGCTGCAGTAGCCAAGGTGACGAAAAAACAACCTAAGAAAAATGTGGTGAAGCGCCAAGCACCTGAAAGCGCCGACTACTCATCAGACTCTAAGTCAAGGTAATTTATATTGCTGCTTCTATGTTTAGGTGTTTGTGGTAATTTAAAATGATATACGCACTGGTACATGATGGTTAGTGAATTTAGAACTGTAAATCAATTTCCGATCATATTCAATGCAGGAATGATGACAGTTACATGAAATTATTATATCCCAATATGTATTACGCTATTAATTCCCCATAGAATTCAACAGAGGTGTATATATAATACTCCTTAATTTCGTTATTTAAGAAATAAATGCAAATTATTATAAATAAAATGTGTAATTGTTTACAGTAAAAGAGGCATCTTGAGCACGGACCTCTTTGGTTTGGAGGACGATCAAAAGACGAAGACCTCAAGCGGGGACTTCGGTTCATCGCTCATCACCCGTGTTGCCAACGGCAAAGTACGGCGAGCGGCAGACCTTACAGGAGAGTTCTACGTGGAAATCAAGGTATTTTCGAAAGACGAAGTTGTCTCTACCCCCATGGAAGAACGATGGAAGAAAGCCCAGGTCGCGTTAAAAGTACAACTAGATCGTAACACTCCCCAGTGGGACGGGCTGCAAAGGTTTATGAGACGAACTCACGAATTATTTGACAATTCCGAGCCTGTCTTTTATAGGGATAGTGTGAATTTAAAATAAGTTGGCTTTAAATTGATGGGGACACCAAATTAATTGTATTGATTATTGCAGAATCTACTAGTATTGTTAATCTAATCCTAATTAAGCGTACAAAATTAGTTGACGTAATTATAATCTAAAATGCCTTTCTGTACCGTTTGTAACACATCAGTTGAGCGCAGTCACTGGATAGGTCATTTACGTAGTACTAATCATAAAAACAAAAACATTTCGCATTTTTGTGAAGGTGTTGAAATAATACATTCTGCATTTCGTAATCGTATAGCTTCTTATAGAATTACCGATCCGTCTGAGAATTGTTCTCTGGAACCATTTCTTAATAATAATTTGGACAGAATTAAAACTTTAATTGACATGTCTCTTAAAGAAAATACTTGTATAAAAGTTAATTTCGAATATTTTGCTTTGTTTTTAATGTTTAAAAATGATTCTCAGGAGATGAAATCATTTGCCACAAAAAACGTAACTCTACATCAGAATTATGAATTTGATTCACTATTGTCTCAAGTCAAAAATACTTTTAAAAAAAAGATAGAAGAATTTCAGGATCGAGACAGTGGATGGACGTTCTTGAGCAGTTCTCATTTGGAAGTCAATGTTAACAAATATCAACCTTTGCGTGGTTCAGGCTTTATCGAATTGCCTTCTGCAATAAAATCTAAAAAAGCATGTGTTAATATCCGCAATAATGATGACTATTGTTTTTTATGGTCTGTTGTAGCTGCTTTATATCCAGCTAAGACTCATTCTGAAAGAGTGTCTTCTTACCCTGATTTTCGTAACGTGTTAAATGTAAAGGGCATGTCATTTCCAGTGAATTTCTCAGATATTGCGCGGTTCGAAGTGAATAACCCCGAAATTTGCATTTACATTTATGGTTTAAAAAACAATACTATCATAGGACCGCTTTACAAACCAAAAGCTTTGAACGGAAAGGTGATTCATTTACTTTATTTAGAAAGAAATGATTTGTCACATTACTGTCTCATTAAAGACCTGTCGCGACTTGTTAAGAATCAAATAACAAAACACCACAGTAAACTGTACTTTTGTGACGTTTGTTTAATGTTTTTTAATTCATGTGATAATCTTAATTCACATAGTTGTGGAGGTGTCGCCACTGAACTACCTCCAAAGGGTTCTTTCATACAGTTTAAAAATTATAATAGAAAGCAATTCGTACCATTTGTTATATACGCAGATTTTGAAACAATGCTAGAACGGTATGAAACTTGTGACCCTGACCCCACTAAGGCGAGTACTGTAACACGACAGCGACATGTGCCTGTAGCTTACGCTTATCATATAACGTGTACGCTAGATGAATGCCACAATCGTTACTTTTCTTATCGCGGTTCGGATTGTGTATCAAATTTTGTAAAGTCTATCTATAAAGATACACAAAAAATTTACGATGTTTTACAAAATAGTGTTCCTATGATTTATTCAAATGATAATGCTCGTGACTTTGAAAACGCGATAACATGTCATATTTGTGAACACTTCTTGTTCGGCGACAGGGTTCGCGATCATTGTCACTTGACTGGTAAATATCGTGGCGCAGCTCATAGTTACTGTAACTTACAATACAAAATACCAACATTTTTGCCAGTATTTTTTCATAATTTGTCCGGTTACGATTGCCACCTTTTCATAAAAGAATTAGGTGAAGCTCCTGGATCTATTAAAGTGATACCTAAAACAAAAGAAAACTATATTTCATTCACTAAGTTTATTCCGATTTCTACTGGGGAAAGCATTCAGGTTCGGTTTGTAGACTCTTTCAAGTTTTTAGGAACTAGCTTAGAAAAGTTGGCTAGTACAATGAAAAACCAAGACTTTAAGCAATTGAAATCTCATTTTCCTAATAAAAAACAATTTAACCTACTCACTCGTAAAGGAGTGTATCCATATGACTATATGTCTCAATGGGAACGTTATGAAGATACGTGTTTACCCTCTAAAAAATATTTTTTCAACTCCTTAACTAATGAGACAATTACCGACGAAGACTATGAGCACGCTCGGTCTGTTTGGTCAGTGTTTAATATTCAAAACATGGGTATGTACACAGATTTATATCTCAAAACAGATGTTCTGTTGCTAACAGATGTATTTGAAAATTTTCGAAAAACTTGTAAACTGCATTACAATCTCGATCCCGCGTTCTATCTTACAGCACCAAGTCTATCTTTTGATGCAATGCTTTTAAAAACAGGAGTTCAATTAGAATTGATTAGTGATGTTGAAATTTTTAGAATGATACAAAAAGGTATTCGAGGAGGAGTTTGTATGTGTTCCAAAAGACATGTCAAAGCCAATCATAAATATTTAGATACTTACGATCCAACTCGTCCAAATTCATTTATCATTTATTTAGATTGTAACAATTTATATGGTTATAGCATGTGTCAATCCCTACCTTATTCCGATTTTAGATTTATGAATAGACAAGAAATTGATTTTTTACAATTGAACTTAGCAGATATCAGTGATACTGCAGAAAACGGATACATTCTTGAAGTTGATTTAATATATCCGGAGAATTTACACATGGAACACAATGACTTTCCCTTTTGTCCAGAAAAATGCTTGCCACCTGGTGGTAAGAATAAAAAGTTAATACCAAATTTGTACGATAAATATCACTATGTTATTCATTACATACATTTAAAAAAATGTTTACAGCACGGTTTAGTATTGAGAAGGATTCATCGCGCTATTACATTTAAGCAAAGTTGTTTTTTAAAGCAATATATTGATATTAACACTCAGTTACGGCAAAAAGCAGAGTCAACGTTTGAACAAGACTTTTTCAAATTATTGAACAATAGTATTTTTGGAAAGACGCTGGAAAATAATGAACATCGAATAGACGTTAAGTTAGTAAACAAGTGGTGTGACTCAACCAATAAAACAAAAAAGACTACTTGTGCTGAAAAATTGATAGCCAGCCCATATTTTCATAGCGCCTCTGTATTTTCTGATGATCTAGTGGCAATCCAAATGAAACCTGTGCGTATTATACTTAATAAACCAATATACATAGGGTTTGCAGTATTAGAATTATCTAAGACTCACATGTATGACTTTCACTACTCTATCATAAAACCTTTTTATGGTAACCGAATTGAATTGTGCTATACTGACACAGATAGTCTAGTATATGATGTACAGAGCAATGACGTTTATAAAGACTTCAAGCTCCATTTTCTAAAATATTTTGATACCAGTAATTATGACTGTAACAATGACTATAACTTACCAATTATTAATAAGAAGGTTCCAGGACTGTTTAAGGATGAAATGGGTGGTAACATTATCAAAGAATTCGTAGGACTGCGCTCAAAGCTTTATTGTATTAAAACGTTAAACAAAACTATTAAAAAGGCAAAAGGTACAAAAAAATGTATAACCAAAAATTTTAATATGTTAGATTATAAAAATGTTTTGTACAATAATTGCAATGTTATTCGCAAAAAAAATGTATTGTTTAGGTCAATAAAACATGAAATATTCACTCAGGACGTAAATAAAATTGCACTTTCAAGCAATGATGACAAACGGTTGCTATCATTTGATAAAGTATCTACTTTAGCTTGGGGTAATGCAAATATATTTATGTAATGCATTACCATAATTTTAAGTGTATATTCTATTTGGAATATGATTAGACATAAATTAATTTAAACTTTTTACAGTCTGTTCAACCGATTTTGACTTCTATTCAGTAGGCATAAGGATGGTATTAAAAGCAAAAAACGTGGTTACCGTTCACTGCAGCTGTAATTTTTCACGCAACCAACGCAATACAAGTCAAAATCGCTTGAACGAACTGTAAAAAATGTATGTACCTACTAAACATGTACTTAAATAAATATAATATTTTAGTTCATAAATCTGTTTCATTTCCACTCCCGCTGACAAAGCGCATTGCGATGACTGGTTTGTGTAATACAATACCGTTCGCACACTTGTCGCTTCATGTTGCCCATCAGGTTGAACGTGATAAAACATGAAATTGATTACAGTGCAATGTTAGGAGTTTGCATTTCTTATTAATATAACTACTTGATCATACATCACAAGGCAGTTAGCCGGACCAGTCATATCACGTTGAATAAAAACGAAACGAATTGTAAGTATTGTACAAGTACCCATGTATTTATAACATTATTGCATCATGTTGATTATGTAATTATAATTAATTATTATTTCATTTGTTTCAGATCATTGATAATGTGTGATTCTCCAGATATTATCGACTTCTCACAATACGCTCAAGGTTTTCCGACTCCGAGTTTAAGCTGGCATATCCCAGATTTGCCAGAACAACAAACACCTGCTAATATGGAACCTAGAAGACGAGACTACGGACCCGCCAACAAGAGACCTAGAGCCAGAAGGGAGGGTCTAAAACAGAAGTCATCTCTGCCTACATGTGAATCATACGTTATAAACAATGAGAAGAAAAAAGGTTTACGACTGATCCAGGTACAAGTGTTGGATATCAGTGAACAGCAAGAACCTGCAAGTGACAATCAGGGTGTGGTAATGTTAAGTGCGCAGTATGTAGTGACTGAATTGGTGGACCATGTAATGGAGGAAACGCAATCGTTAATTAACAAAATATCGAGAAAACTTTGTGGGGACAGTTGTTATTATTAACATGTGTCATTATTTTGTAAGTACCTACTTCATAAGATAATGTGTAAGATTTGTAGTAATATTATTAGGTATGTAACATTTATTTGCTTTCTTATTCTTTAGTGTTTATACATATTAGGTTTTTATGTTGAGTAAGTTTTGAATGTATAAATTATTAAAATATCAAATATGTAAGTTTTACTGTAGTTAACTTAGTAGGTAGGTAAGTAGGTAAGTTTAAAAAAAAAAAAAAAAAAAAAAAAAAAATGTAATGTAGATAATAATAATTAATTGCTTTGTATAATCTAGTTGGTACATCAAAAGTTTTGACATTTATTTGCTTTCTTATTCTTTAGTGTTTATTCATCTTAGGTTTTAAATGTATAAATTATTAAAATATCAAATATCGTAATTAACTTTTGTATGTAGATACTATTAATTTCTTTTATACCTACAATCGGAATAATGTTCATACATCACAAGTTTGTAAGTTAAGAATGTAGGTAGGTATACACAAAGCGAACATTAAATAAACTATGTAGTGGCAGTTGTTATTATTAATGGGTAGGTAGTTATAATTAGTTTCTAATAATTGTAAATAATATGAAAAAGTAAATAAAATTATATTCTTTTATAATTTAAATTATGTTTTATTTTGTATTAGGTACTTATTTATACTCGAACTCTAAATTAGCTCTAGTCTAATGATATATAATATAGTGTTTATTTGCTAACAGTTTTTTTATTACAATAAATCGTTTTAAATCATGATGTAGGTATTTAAAATTTTGTAAGTAATATCATTTTGCTGCAGCTAATTTAAAGTTTGATGATTAAGTTACCCTGAAAACATTTAAATAAAACAACCATAAGTAAATTAATTAATCATTTTTATTAACTGCATAGGTATGACAAAATAAATTAAAATAGATTAAATACAGACATATTATTATCAACATACCATTTTCTAATACACACCGCATTATTTAATGCACAATTCATTTTATGGTTCACACAGTTAAAATCACTTTTATTTCTACAGAACTTTTTCTTTAATGTTGCAAAATTAGGACATCCCTTCTCACCTATGTCGATCACTTCACAGTTTGCACACATGTCTTTAATCCACTTTATTTTTTCCAAACCCTTTGTAATAATTTTTTTATTTTTTAAATACGGTACGATGACGTGTTGGAACTCTCTGTAGTCTATATAGCCCTCACTCCAGAAAATTCCACGATTTCTTTCCAACCATCGCACTTGCTTCTTTTCTTCTTGAGTTAAATAATAAAACGAATGCGGTGGTTTAACCAAGAACGTCTGTGTGTGCTCATTACTTACTATGGCCACTTCCTTGACGATAAAATTATTGTCTAAATCTTTGAATCCTTGGAGTTCGACAATGATGAGGTCCGCGTTCATGATATCTTCTTCACAATGTTACTTAATGGTTTGTATTCAACAATGCAATCGTTCAGAATGAGACAGTATGCTGAAGTTTGATCTGGTATCTCTGAATCACTCTCAATTTCTACCCTCACATCCACAACAGGTCCAGTCTTTAGATTATCAGCTTGTCTAGAGCAATCGACTACAAACAGCGGTGCTAAATCCCTAAATTGTTTCTCGCTTAGTATGGGCTCCGAGCGACGTCCGTAATACGACTGTTGAAATCTGGTGTATTGCTCGTATAATAAAGCGATTCTGTTATTAGCAAAACTCACATTTAAGTTTTCATAAGGAAAATAGGTTGAATTGAGATACACTCTAACGTCTCGAATATAACAGTGATCGAATTGAGACATGTCAGAACTTGCATTGTTTTTTCTATTTGTCTGTAGACCAATAATAATGTATCTTGGTTTTTCTATTTGAGATGAAGTTTTGATAGACCAGGTATGTTTTGTAGTTTTAGGCAAGGCTGGATATTCGTACAGATCCCAATTTCTGTATATCATTTGAAGTGGGCGATCTTTCTCTAATACTTTTAACAAACCAATTTTTTCTTTGTCTGATACTTTAACATGCGGTACGCGCCATATGATTTTGTTGATCTGAACATCATCCACTACTTCGCCAGTATTAAGTTTTACAGCGTTCAAATTAGTGTTACTTCGTAATAATATCAGTTCATGTCTACTATTTATCACAACTTTTTTAAAATCTTCTGCAAAACCGAGGAGGTTACGAAGTGGTATAGAGACAGAAAATCTTCCTCCATGGATATTTTTTATGCCATCAATATTCCAACCCCAGGCATTAGACATTTTTGATTCACTTTCGGTCATTGAAATTAGTGATTTCATGGTTGTTGTTATACCTGCATTTTTTATTTTATCAATCTCCACTCCATTTAGCTCATACCTAATGTCTTGGAACAAGTAGAGTAGAGCATTGTTCGTGAAATTGACACTAGTAGCTGGGTCCTTCGAATCTTTTTTGCTAACGATAACAGTTCCTTCCAGATATAGGGTGCTAGCTGATGGTAATATGTACAAGTCCTGTTGATTGATAGGTATGCGGATTTCATCGTTCCTGTTGAAACTCGTTATATAGGGCTTGTAGGAATGAAATTCGATTCCTTCTATAGTATTATCGTAATTCGGAGCGGATAAAACGTCTAAGATATTCATTTTAACAATCCGATCGCTCTAAGGAATGCTTTATTGTCTTTAGTTAATTTTATTTTCTTCTTAGAGGCAGGTCTTATTTGATAAGTAGCTCGAACAGAACTGATATTCTTTACTTGTTGAGACACATTTTTATTGAAATCAATCATTTTTTTCTTCTGAGATGCAGATATACCTGCACTTCTTCACCACGTAAATTAATTAATCTGTTGTTTATATCTATCAGCCTGATGTGTATGCAGCTTATGTTTTTTTGATTGATTGGAAAGTATATTGCGTTCTTCGGAATTTCTATGATCCTGTATCCAGGTGGTACATTAAGTGCAAATTCGTGAATAATATGACTTGGTTCACCGTTTACATATGAACCGCTTACAATATCACATTCAATCCTGACTACGGTCGTAGGTAGAATGTTGACTGGAGACTGTGACACATGCCATTTATTTGCTTTCAAGATTTGTTTGTTAAATCCTAATAGTCTTCTAAAAGAGTCTTCTTTGATAAAATTAATGTCTTTTGTACAGAATATTGTAGTTTTTAAAGTATTATTATTGCACCGTAGTTTGATCGCTGCATCTTTTATTTCGGATTTTAAATAATCGCTGATATCTTGCAATTCATAAGTGCCTTCCGGTATTTCAATAACTTCATTAAAACCATAATAGAACTTATTATTACTTTTATCAATGTTTGGAATAGAATTAAAAGTTGAAAAGTGCAATAAAGCACACTCATACTCTCCATCTAGTTGCAACGTATTAGGATAGTATGTAGTTAACACTGACGAGTCTCCAGTTATAGACAAAGTGAGCGACATCTTGCAAATGATTGAAATTAAAGAAAATCATATATTTTATAATACATTTTTATTCCAAAAAGTTGACAAATAATTTAAACATAAATGACCACAATTGATTGCGTTAAATTTTTGATATCTTGTGTAGTTATAAAACACATTACAATTTTTGAAATATTGCATCAATTCCATTGGAGGTTTTAAATTTCCATAGCTATCAAAGTATTCACAGTGATTGTAAACTTTAGCATAAGCTACCCAATGCGTTCCTTCGTTCTTAGAATCGTCTAAGTTAACGATAACACATTCAATACATTTCGGCTTCCGAGGTAGTTGATCCTTCATGTAGACCCCACGAAAATATGGGATGTCTCTTGAATACTTTCGGATGTCTATATTAGTTAGAGGGCGATTGGGTAGCATATTATTCAGTTTTTTGAAGATGTTATAAACAATCCTTTACCACTTTTATATGGCTTAATGTATAAACCCTTGCCCAACACTAAAGCCTCCATAGCTTTATTATGTCGTTCTGTTTCTTGCAAATTTTGTTTGCTTGCTTTGTAATCATTGACGGTTTTTGCAATGCCAGCTGCACCACCAGCTAAAGTTCCTAAAGCCGATAAACCAGCGAAAATTGGAATTAAAGGTAGAATTCCTCCAGTCTTTGGTAGGGGTATTACTCGGGGTACTCGGATTCGATCATGAGTGTTTGAAAATAACTTTTTTGCGGTTAAATAAGCTGCTTTTATTAAAGTCTTATTATCTTTGCGTTTGAGTTTCTTAATTTTTGATTTTATTTTTGAAACTAAGGTTTTAAATGTTTTGATGCCTAATCCAGACTTTAGTTTCGCTTTCATAACTTTGTTCACTAGCCAAGAGCTTAGTTTTTCACCTTTCCCGGCATCTTTTGATTTAAGTCTTTGTTTAGCCATGTTAAGTAGTTGTAAATCGGCTTTGTGACGATTTGCTAAGTCTGTATGGTTTGTATACGCAATGTCGTGTTGCTTGCAAGCTTCGTCTAGCTTATTTACACCTGGATCACCTCGCGCTAAGCGTTTGTGAAGTTTGGTTCCCGGTCCGCAATAATTGTATCCTGGCAAATGAACTTCGAATGGTAGATTATTAATTATGCTGTTAACTAGTCCACCTCCTTGCATAATTCAAATTATAATGATAGCATTTCAAATGAAAAATGGTTATACAGGGTGTAAGGGACAGCCCTCCGCAGATTGATAGGGTGAATTCAGTACATCATACTAAGATGACCGGTACATGAAATTATTTCAGGAACGTTATGGGAATCCAATAAACCTGATTTGTTTTATTACCTCGCACGCAATGTATTGCTTCCGTGGCAAAACGCACGTAGCGAACGGTAGCGCAGTGAGTGTTCGGCTGCCCCACCCGCCACGGGGTCAATTCTCGCGCCACTTGGCTTAAACTAGCGACAGCGTATTGCACAAGTTAGTTGAGTAGGTAGATACTTACGCGCAGGTACAGTAAAAGCGACAATAATTTAGCCTTCATTTAATTATTTTTATAACTGAAAGATGTTTAAAGTGGTGTATGGTACCTACTTATTGGTCAGTTTGTCAAGTACGGGTAGGGTTCAATGAAAAATAAAATAAGTAGGTTTTATGAAATAAGGAATAATGTTTTTATTTTGTATTTACGATGATGGCTGTATTCCCTCAAAAACCTTTATCTTTTCTGGCTTGCCTACGTAAAACGTTGTAAACAAACAGTCAATAAAAATAAAAAAATACTAAGTACTTGCAAACATGCATTCAGGCTTCTCATTAGCTGCCCTTTCACACAGCGGGAATTCCGCTTTGGTAAAGCGAGTAAAGATAACAAAATAATAAGCACTAGAGTTAATTTTGTGCCAAACAATAGCTACAACTAACGTTGAAGTGGTTTTCGTTTTTTTACCCGACTGCGGCAAGTTAAAAAAGGAGCGTTATGTGTTTTTACCATAAGTACAATGCTTATTACATAGAAAAATAATGTAAATCAATCAGTCTTATTTCAATAGGTATCAAAAATTAATCCTACCTTAGAATCGCTCCGGTCGTATGAGATACGGCTCGAAATGACCTCCACCGAGACCTTCACACACATTGGCACGGCGCAGGGTCTCCCCGTGCAAGCGGGTCAGCAAGTTGGGATCTTCGTTGCAGCTGTAGCGCAGCTGCTGGAATGTGTCTGTGATTCAATCTCGCATTTCTTCCTCACTCGCACATGCACTAACAAACACTTTTTCCTTTACGTAGCCCCACAAAAAGAAGTCTAAAAGTGTGAGACGCGGGCTCCATGATTCCGGCGCAATAGTCGAGCTGCAGTGCGTGTGCCTAGGCGTGGATTTTGACGGACCAGGTCTAAAACTCTTTCTACAGTTGCACCGCGAAGTGGTCTTCCGGCGCCTTCTTGATTGGGAACTATGGGCTGGTTATCTAGCACTCGTTGATAGACATTGGTAATTATCCGGGAGTCTGATGGATGCCGACGGTCAGGATACCTATCGATGTAATTTCTGAGCGCTTCCCTGGCATTTCCCCGAGCTTCCCCGTAGCACATTATCATTTCGCCATATTCACGAGCTTAGTGCTCGTGTAGCCATTTCTCACAGACAACAACACAAATGGGTAAGTACGTAAACTTCACGACGCGACTGCGCGAACAACAGCGAGCGATACTGCGCAGGACACAGTCGCAGGACAACTAAACTGTACTAATGACTACACGAAAAATCACACACAAAAACAGTGTTGTCAACTACTCAAAAAATTTTGCATGTTTCTTGCAAAAATGTTGTACAAAAATACCACTATTTTTAAGCTTGACTAAATGTTAGAGCTGTTATTTTTTTTGGAGAAATGAAACGATTAATTTGTCAATTTAATTCAAAGTTTATGTTAAGCAAATTAATAGTAGTGATAGCCCAGCGTGATAGAAGACTGGGCTTCCATTGCAGAGGGCTTACGTTCGATTCGCGACTCGACTACCAGTCGGTAGCTGCCGTAAAGCCATGAAAAGGCCCTTGGGTGGCTTGGAAACTGGATCCAGTGATCGCTTGAAAAGTAGAATTAATTAAGTAATTAGGTATGTACCTACCACGAATACTCAAGGGCACATTATGTGCGTTTTTCCTTTAGAAATTAAGTGCACTAAAAGATTTGCATTTAACATTAGAGGAGTTCTTATGTGAACCAAGTTTGATCTAACATTTTCGTTCACAAATTGAGGTTTATTAAGTTGGCAATACTGTTGCGACTCGGTAAATCGGAGCGTCTCGCTTGTCTCTATTGTATTGTATGCAAGTAGTATGCGGTGAGTTTGATGAACTCTGAAGCTATGCAGAAAGTGAACAGCTGATTTCGCGCGTAGTACGTTAGAGTATTTCGACATACATTGCTGTTTTTTGGATTTTAGCTGTTTTATTTACATAAATGGAGTGCTGCAAACAGAGAATGTAATTTTACATTGAAATAAAGGAATATTAGCCAAAAAAACGTTAAAAAAAATGAAACTTTTCCTGAGAAAATTTCCGGTGGAATATGATTCACAATAAGGAGCTGAATGCACCCTGTTAATTTGTGGAGGGCTGTCCCTTACACCCTGTATAATATCTTAGTCCATTATTGCAGTTTTTTCAATCCAACTGTTTTCTGCACTGTTTAGACCTAACCATTTGACATACAATTTATTTCCTTTCTTTTTCAAAACCTTTTCTATCAAATAAACATCAGGATAGTTAGATCTTTGCAGTTCTTGTTCGTAAAAAGCTCCTAATATGATTTGTTTTCGTTGATCTTCTATGTGATATGTTACTGGTATAGTTTTATTTACTTTTTTTATAATAAATAATTCAGTTGACCAATTAGGAGTGTAACCTTTCTCAAAACTATGTTTGTATTTACTTATACGAACACAATCACCAACTTTGAATTTAGGCTTCCACTGTACTAAATCATGTTTTTTTATTTTTTTTATATTTTCTTTGATTACTTGTTCATTACATTTATTCACATCAACCGGTTTAAATTGAATAGTACGATGTTTTGTGTTGTTATATCTCTTCAATGTATCTTTCAATGGTAGACCTAACCACTTATAGTTTCCAATGAGACTAAAATGTTTATATAATTTATTTTTTACCGTTCTAATAAGTCTCTCTACAATTGATGCTTTTTTAGTAGAAAACGTCGAGTAATGGTTAATGTTGTGCTTTTTCATAAGTGTTTGAAAAGTGATGTTATAAAATTCTGTCCCCATATCAGTTTGTAAGTTAACAGGATTATTACGACTACTAAGCAGTATATGTTTGAATGCACGAGTAACATCAAATTTATTTTTCGATTTTAACGGTTCAGCCCAGGCATATTTTGAGAAGCAGTCAATCACAATTAAGATGAAACTGTAACCTTTGTTATACTTTTTCAGGTTTTGCATATCCATCAAATCTGCTTGCCATAAGTCGTGGATTCCTTTCAGAATAACAGAACGTCGAAAGAAATTTCTTCGTGCAGCTTTGTGTATTTCATTTACAATTTGCTGTTTTACCATTACGGGGTTTTTTGAGGTAATTTATGTAACTCTGCTTTAGTATAAAACTTATCTTGCAAATGAGTTAAAACCTCAGGTATCTTATCTTTTAAAGTAGCTTGAACTGTCGTCTTTGCATCTTTTATGATTTGAGAACGCAATGCACCAATCAGATTATTACGTTCTTTAATCGTATTAGCATTCAATCGATCTACATAATCCTTGCTCACAGCCAGATTATTAAATTCTTTTAACGTGTTAGCATTCAATAGATCTACATAATCCTTGTTCACAACCTGATTATTTAATTCTTTTAACGTGTTAGCAATCATTCGATCTACATAATCCTTGTTCACAGCATCGTCTGCTTCTACTGGAGATCTAATTCCTCTCAGTCTTGATGTTTTTAAATCAAAATCTCCATTTTCGGATTTTAACAATGCATTCTCATTAAACTCAAATATCTCTGATAAACGCAGTCTTTTGTGAATGTAGTGTCCGAATTTGTCTACGTTCATGTTTAAGGTGTATTGTATCGAGAGGCTGATAGTAAAATAAACACATTTTTTATTTTTTATTTATTTATAACTTTACTTTCACGCAATTCTTCAATGATAGATATAATTTCATTATCTAATCCTGTGTTGCCAGCATCTCTAGATGCAATTAATAATTTCAACCTTTCCACTAATTCATTAGGATCATCCCAGTACACTAAATCAACGTTTTTTCTCCACTTTTTTAGTAACGGTAGACCCTTTCCCTGAACTGCATTCTTCAATTGAAAAAGAGGTTTAATAACTTGCAAATATTTTTGACCTTTATTACTTTTTATTGGCTTACTTGGCTCATAGTCTCGACGATGTGCATTTGTATCAATTAGCATCGACTTATAATTTTACATATCACTATCTGTAACCAAACTTAAGTCTACATCTTTCTTAAGCAATAACTGTTTTAAACCAGGTGTATTTCGGTATTTACATCCAGCCACGGTGATGTATTGATCGTTGATCGTTATGAAAGCAGAACCTAACATCAGTTTCCCGCGCTCTGCTCTAACCCCAAATGGAATATCTACCAACGCTTCTGAAGATAATGACCAGTATGACGTATCACAATCTTGATTCCTGTCAACTACTGATTCATAAGAAGAGGCACTGCTGATATCGGATTCATATTTGTCTTCATCACCATTATTATCGTTACTTTCTGCGCTACCGGTTCCTTCTTTCTGCACAGTTTCGTTAATAAACGGAACATCAGCAAAATCATCACTAGCACGCAGTAGAGGAGTTTGCTTACTAGCATTAGCAATTAGATTTAGAGGTTCTGTTACAGGTTTGAAAACAGACTCCAGTGCTTGTTTGTTGTTAATCTCAGCATCTCTCATTTTTCGTACTTTTATCTTTACAGCTTTTGCCGCATCAACAATTTGTCGTTTCAAGGATTTTTCCATATTGGTAAAATAGGTTGTAATGATTGTGGTTGTGTGTTATTGATGTAGTGTCGTAAGTTGAATAATAATGTCAAGCAGGTAACAGCCTTTTATATGTATTCGTGTTCTTAGTCAAAGACTACAAACGTGTCAAATTTACTTCTGTAACATCCTTTGTTTTTGGAACAATCTTTATTAATTACAACATAATTGAAAGGTATACTCCATATTTTAGAACACATTTCACGAAATTCAATCCATGTCATGTCAGTGTTGACGTGTTCTTCATAAACATGTCTCATATTTCTTTCATCTTGCTTAAACAGTACGATTAGATTTGCGTTGTCTCTTATTAACTGCTTAGGGATTTTACTATACGTCTGATTTAGATAAAAACAATCGATGAACTTGTGTCTCCACATAGCAAAATAATCACGCATACTACTTTGATTTTCACAAGCAACATCATCAAATACAATTACTGAATTCGGTTTTGCGGTCTGAACACTCAGTACTTGCTCATTTTCATGATATTTATGAAATGAAATGCCTGGTACTCGTTGCAAGACTTTTTCTAAAAAAACGTACTTGAGTTGTTGCAAGGTTTTCGAATAAACATAAACATTTTGAAATCTTAAGCCATTCTCGTGTATAAGAAGACCAATTAATAAATTAGTTTTTCCACAATTTGACGGTCCACAAATGATGCATCGTACCGATTTAGGTAATAATTCTCCATGACGTAAACCAGTCTCCTGAGAATGAACACAAAGCTTATTTACGTGTAACGATTGTGGTTGTTTTACAAATTTCATGACGACTGCTTGAGCGGTTATATTAATAATGAGTTAATTATTGTATTACGTTGACATTTATAACTCATTGTCGCTAACTCGAGCAAATGTACGAACAACCTTACCACGGTTGTCCTTCAATATAAGATAGTGAGTGTTTTCTAAATTAGATTTAACCGAATCTTGTATCTGTCGGTGGAACAAATCTTCTGTTTGGGCTGTATAGCTGTTCTGGTGTTTTGAAGAACAGTTATCTGTATTTTTCTGACCAATTTGCAAATCTTGAATAAATATAACCTCGCCACTAGAATTCTTGATAATAAGTTTATTACAAATATGTTCTAAATCAGATTTCACTGAGTCATGCATTGTAGTTAACTTAGTTATGACAGGTGTATTTAGTTTCGTGATAATTCAACCTTCTCACTACAGTAGTAAAGATCGAATGTAGCGTTAAATTACTGCGATCAATTATTTATAACACCTTCCCTGCTAATAATAATGAGTCAATTAATGTATTACATGCAAACCACACTGAAAAATATTTCTGTATCATCGCGAGGAATAGGCGCCGAAATGGAGTAGGCGCCGTTCCAGTATTATACTTCCTTACGATGTAGGAATTCATATTTCACCTTCCGATCGGTGGAATAGGCGCTAAACCAGTATTTTACTGTACTATGTAAGATTTCATTTATACAAGATTCAAAATGCGGAGTAGCGCCCAAACCACACTGAAAAATATTTCTGTTTCATCGTGTGGAATACGCGCCGAACCAGTATTTTACTGCATTATGTAGGATTTCATGCTCAGTCCCTTTCATTTATATTATTGGAGCACGCAACTCCACGAGCGAAGCGAATGTGGAGTAGCGTGCCCAATAATATCCTACTCACAAACTTAGCCACTGGTGCGTGAGGCATCTTTAGTTGTTTTATGACCATGTTCAGGCGACTAGAGTGGCCCAAGTGTCACTTTCAATTTTAAGACGTGTTTGTACCTTGTTTACTTTAGAACACTTCTAAATATTATACGAGATGATGGTGTATTAAAAATAATTGATGATTGTTTGATTGATTAATAAAAAACAACGTTTGAAAATTATAAGACATTACATTAAAGTGAAACAACTCTAGATAGACTACTCATAAATACAATAAAAGTATAAAAAGGTACCATATACCCCACCACCACCACCACCATACCTTAAGGTATGTATGGTATGGTATGGTGGTATGGTACCATATTTTATTTTTCTTTGCGGACAGCCCTAGTACTCGGCTAAGCGGCGTAGGTATGTTACGGACGAGTAACGACACAAAGTAATAACAACTCTCAAGCGCGGCGGTTAAGAGCAATTTAGCTTGCGCATGGAGGGGAAAATATTTTGTAGGCTATTATAAAAGCGGCTTTCTTCAAGATCAAAGGAGTGCAACTTCTGTACGTTAGTACTATTATTTATTCTGTGCCGCCGTGCTTGGAACAAGAGATGGCGCAAGGGTGTCGACACAGGTTGCGTCCCACACCAGAGGCCTACCCACCTTCCAAGGCAACAATGTCATGCCATCTGGGCTCTGGTCTCTTCCCATCGGTGTCCTGAAATACAGGCCTTAAAGAAAGAAAGAAAGAAAGAAACACATTTATTTAGCACAGACTAAATTAAAGCCTAGCTTAGGCACCAGTCTCCCACAGTATAATTAAAAATGTCATTATGTGTTCTTGATCATATGTTGAAAATGTAGGTAGATTTACCTATATTGTGGTGAGAAATAAATCTTTATCTTACCTTATCTTATCGTCACGTACCAAACCGTTTGGTTCTAATACCGATGGTATGCCGGCGGTGACAAGAGCTCGATAAATAATATCGTTGATGCTGGCGTGCCTTGCTATGCGACCTGCGCTCCTAAGACAGCAGGTCAGGCCATGGTGCCCGAGACTGTCGACAGCTTCACCGCAGTGACACCGATGCGGAGCAACACAAGGTGCGCCCAAGCGGAGACACGTAGCGGACGAATTTATGTTTTATGTCATTAAATTATTATTATTTTGTTATTAAATTATTATTAATAATAATTGTTTTATTAATTACTAGCTTTTGCCAGCGGCTTCGCCCGCGTGGATGTCGGAAAATATCCCACGGGAACGTACTACCGGGAATTCCTTCCTTATTCCTTGTCTACATTATAAAAGGAACCTCAGTTCAAAATTTCAGTTTTCTAGGTCCCAGGGTTTGGGCTGGGCCTTGATGAGTCAGTCAGTCAGTCTGGACTTCTCTTTTTATTTATATCTTAGATTAAAATGTACTTATAACTACCTATCTACAAAAGTACCTACTCAGTAGCAGCCCAGAGTCTTGCCCCCTATTACATTGGACTTAATAATTACGTCTACACAAAAATATACCCGCCAAACTGACGTCAGAATGGCGGGTGTATAAAACTATTGCAATAACTTGCGATTCCACGAGGTACTAATTATTTAACAAGTGGTACAATTTGGTACTAATTAGGTACTAAACTTTGATATATATTTCAACCATTTCTGAGAAAAACACCCGTGAACCTGACATTCACTAAACAAAACTGGAGAAATGAGGGTGTACTGCTACTACCTCTGCCAACCCTTCGAGTATTACAAGCGTGATATTATGTTAAGTATTATTCGTGAAGTTACAATAACTCCGGAAACCAAACCGTAAAGAATAAAACAAAAATAATACATTCCGTTTCTTTAATTATTAATAATAATAATAGTTTTTAAACATAAAATAGTTTTAATATTACTTACCTAATCTTTTCTAATAATTCTTTTGAGATTTTACATTTGCCCTGTACATACATACAAACATACACTATATCTAAGTTATGAATCGAATCAGGCGATTTTACCATTAAAATATATATATTAAAGACTACGGTAAAGTACCTACTAAGGCGTAAATATAATCCATCGAGATTTAGGTTCAATTTACATTACCACGGAGCGTAATGGAAGCGAGTTTTTGTATGTACGCACGGCTACAGCTGGTCGATTCTGTAAAAATCTCACCGTGAAAGCTTGCGTGGAGTGAGCTGTCAGTGTCAACCCACAGATGCTGGGGATTGACCAAATTACATTTGTAATCATAATCGAGATTTTATCTTTATTTTTATGCTAATTTTATAACATAATCATTTTATATTATTTGTAAGCTAGAGGGTGTCTAAACATTACTATTTAGGGGGTTTTAAAATAAAATAGTGAAATAGAAATTCAGACAAAACTCAATTTCTGTTTTGCAATTTTATTTAAAAACCCCCTAAATAGTATTATTTAGACACTTAAATACTAGCTTTGAAATAATATAAAATGATCACTAGAATAGCATAAAAATGTTATTAAAATCTCGATTATGACTGTAAAAATGTGCTTGGTCCATCCCTAGCTATAGGTGGAATGACACTGACAGCTCACTCCACGCAAGCTTTCACGGTGAGATGGTTACAGAATCGCACTGCAGATCAAGCTATACATTTCCAGTATAAGCTGATCTCGCATTGTATAGGATTTCCTTACAATGAGAGGTCAGTAAACTGGAAATGTATAGCTTGATCTGTAGCCGTGTGTACAATACATTGCAAAATGAACTTTATGTCAATTATGTAACGTACAACTAGATACCAAGTTTGTAAATGCGGGAATTACCGAGAATGCACAAGAATTCTTCAGAAAACGCGAGACCAGGTTCTGCAGTATCTAAATTCGAGTCAAATTTTTTGAAATTTGACTCGAATTTAGATACTGCAGAACCTGAATTCTGATTTCTGAATTCGGTTGCAGTGTTAAGGGGACCTAGACGGTCAAAATAGCTTGACATACACGTGATTATTTTGTGCTTGTCAAGCAATTTTGACCGTCTACGTCCCCTTAACACTGCAACCGAATTCGGTCGTAAAACATTCGCTATGTATGTCGAGACTGCAGGCCCTGTTATTTGGCTCGTGTCAAGTTTGTACGTTACGCTATTGACATAAAGTTCATTATGCTTTGTACAAAAAAAAAAATCGCTTCCATTCCGTTCCGCGACAATGTAAATTGAGCCTTCAGTTCAGACAGAACGGAAAAATCATCGCGCATGCTCGAGCCTTCTCTAGCCGCAATTCACACCGAGAGCGAGTGAGTCGCGAGCCGACTATGTCGATATTCATACAATTTTATACTTTAGGCTATGGTAATACGGTCCTATTTTCGATGGAGCAATTTTGCTCGGGCATTTTCCGTTCTTTCTCACGACCCTCAGAGACAGTCATACAAGCACAGACACAAGTATGAGTGAGAGAGACGAAGATATAAAAAGAGGATATTTTTCTAATACAGTATTTTTATCTCAAGCGACGCACGTTTTACTTATGCGAATATGGAGTGAGGACGAGTAGCGTCAGCACATAAGACACACACATATCCGACTTCGCCATTGTGTCGGACGGTACTGAGAGCTCCTGCGCTTACACACACATTAACACTTGGTAAGCTCAAGTAAAGCGCGTGTTGCTCCGTGGGCAACTTCAGCTTCATCTTTCTGACTGACCGACACCTTGACAATTCAAAAGTACATGTTATTGGTTTACTTGAAATAAATGCTTTGAGTTTGAGATAAAAATACTATACTCAATGTCCGTCTACACAAAGTAAAAACACAAACGCACACGTGTTAAATACATTGTGAACCTAAAAGCGATGCCATAAGAGTCACTTTTCAACCAAGTGTGTTGAAAAGGATTTTTTTACAATTTATTCAGTTCAAGCATTAAACATTAAAAGATTTTAATTATCACATTTTGTACGATGCTTCCATTAAGTACGATTACAGGTACTCGATGTGCTATAAACACTTATTATATATATATTTTTTTTTACGTAATACACTATTTACAGGGCTTAAGACGGAGTTATAAAAAATAAAGTCAGTGATATACGAACATCTCTTTCTTTCTTATGAAACATTCTGTGTGTTAGAAAGAGATGACCATAGTTTTTTTCTATTCCAGCGGCCTTCTCCCAAAGATACGAACAAATGACTTTTTTTTACCAACATGTCTTATCCATCTGCCTAGCCTTTTCCCAACTTTGTTGTGTTCGGCTTCCAATGGTGTTACAGTCCGGTCGTCGGGAAAATACGTTCTTGACACCTGTCAACTGACAACTGACAGGTGTCAAAAACACATCCAGTGTTAGAGACTGTCACACAAGGGGACCCAGTTGTGCCAAAATGATCCAACCCACAGTGAACTCATTTTGAGATATTTACCTAAGTTTAAATATTTAAGGCTTGTCCGTCGCAAAAAGTGCGGTCACTGTCGAACTGCATAGAAAAGAAAGAGAAGCGCGATGACACAACGCTTGCAAAATATGAAGTAATTATCAATTTACAAAAAATCTGTTGATTAAACTAAAAAAGTAATGACAAGAAATCATTCCTCCTTAGTTTGTAAAGAACTATATAAATTTATGAACACTTTTAATGAAAACTGTAGGAGTAATATGGTTACAAATCGAAAAAATAGACCGAAATAGACCTGGATTAAGGTTTTTTTTTCCTTAGTCCTACAAACTAAAATAGATTTCAAGACACATGAAATCACTTCTTATGTATTGTAGATTACTGTGTATTTTTTCCTATCAGAAAGATGCTATAGTTACTGTAAAAAATGGTAACAAAGTTACTTAGTTTCGCCATATTTTAGGAAGGAGCAGCCTTAAACGTAATTTTCCCATTTAAACATTCTGATTTTGTTACACAGGAAGTTACAGATATTGAAGTGCTACATGAAAATAAGGCTCATTTTAGGTTAGGTTTGAAACTGACAAATAACTCAATACTGACTTTGTGGGTTGGATCATTTTAACGCAACTGGGTCCAAGTATGAGTGAGAAGGGGCGCACACATTTACAGTACGCCGATAGTACGCTGACAGGCAGTCCACTCATAAAAAATGGACCGCCAGTTTTTATGAATGGACTGCTTGCCGGCGGACTGTATAATATGTGGGGGCCCTAGAGAGACGGCGTTCTACAACGCTGAACTTTTTCATAAATTTTCTAAGCCACAATAACGGCCAGGTGCTTGTGGCTAAGTAATAACAGCCGCACGGGTCGATCCGTCAGGTTAAGCTACGCTTGCCGGGGTTGGTCAGTGGATGGGTGACCATCTTTACATAACGAGATTCCTCCGTGCCTCGGAAAGCACGTTAAGCCGTTGGTCCCAGCTGTTATTCCTGAATCTTTGACAGTCGTTACGGGTCGTCAGAAGCCCGAAAGTCTGACAACCAGTCTTACCAAGGGGTATCGTATTACCCAGTAACTGGGTTGTGGAGGTCAGATAGGCAGTCGCTCCATGTAAAATACTGGTATTCAGCTGCATCCGGTTAGACTGGAAGCCGACCCCAACATAGTTGGGAAAAGGCTAGGCAGATTGATTGAATAACGGCCAGGTACATAAAAAACTTTTTAAACAGTAAGCACCCTTATTAACTAATACAGCCTTAATACAAAACAAAATTTATAATTAAGCCCTCTTGCATCACTAATCATTAATAAACATATTTTGTGATTTGAGGTGCAAGTAAGCCTCATACGAATCATTTTTGAATTCGAACTTTATTTTAACAACATTTAAGTTCTAAATATAAAAATTGATTTTAAACCCGTCTCCAAGAAGAGCGGTGGCCACCACCAATATAACGGCTGCAGTGACGACTGTCAAGAAAATGATGGCAGTGGCAAAGATTTAAATCGTTAGATTCGCCCTACCGCGTCAAAAGATACTCGCATTTCTGTGTCGTTTTGATACCTCTGATGGTATGGAAACGCTAATTAATAATGTGTGAGCTCACTCTTCCCAGAATAAACACTTTTTCTTGTGACTAACCGTACGGTAAAGGCATCTAGCGATTTAAATCTTTGGGCAGTGGGATTTGACTTAATGTCAAATACTGGTGAAAATTTCATATTTTCATGGCGGCCGTTATAATATGACGGAACCGCTTTCCTATGAAACCAAGGCTTAATTACTAAATGCGTTCAGCTCTAAACATATTTTGTGATTTGTGGCGCAAGTGGGCCCCAGATCCAGGTCGAGCCATTTTTGAATTTCGAACTTTATTCTGATAATGTTAACGTTCTAATTGATTTTAAACCCGAGTCTAAGTTGTCAAATTTGTATTAGAGCCGTTTTTGAATTTCGAACTTATTCTGACAACGTTAACGTTCTAAATTCGAAAATTGATTTTAAACTCTAGTCTAATTTGCCAATTTTGTATTAATAAGTAAGTAAATCTTTATCTTAGTCGGAATAAGGTTCAAAATACAAAAAACTGGCTGAAAGGTTTGGATTAAAGTTAGAACTCGTTTTCTAATGAGAGGGACAAAGCAATGTCACTTTTTAAAACCGCAACAACTTTTGCAGCTACTGTGTATTTTTTCTTGTACATCATTTTTGGTAAACAAACAAATTAGGAAAACCACACGTTTTTTTCCATATATCACATAATAAATTGTATGAAAATCTTGCATCTTTGTAAGAAACAATACAGTATGAATTACACCAAAAACCTTTTTTAACAACCCATTTATAACACGTTAAATCATATCAAAATGTCAGTACGCCATTATGTTCATCATCTACTATAGCATCTTTCATAAGTCTGAAAAGGTTGAGTATCCCTTCAAAATGACACAGCTGCATCCCTGCCTTCAATGATCACTGATAATGCTTGCCTATCCTTCTTATTCTCACACGCACAAGTAATTAGAGCCATCAAATGTTTATTTGAGTACTCAATACGCTCTAAAACAAACTCTTCCAGACCTTTACGCGGCAAATAATACGCCTTCACATACTTGTCGACATACTCTTGAAATGGGACGGGTTTTAAACCTGAAATCTTTTCCAATTTCAAGAATAATTGCCTATAATCTAACTGCATTAGACCACGCCCCCCATTCGAGCATTTTAACGCATTAGAGAATCCTTCAACTAGTAAATGTACTATGAATTTTGAGACCATACTCCAAATTGAGTTTAAGACTTCCAAGTTTAAAGTTACCTTGCCCGAAACGTTCTCTAAACGTAACGCAAACACTTGTATTTTTCTTATAATCATGTCTACGTATGCGCTGTGTTCTACTGCAACGTTTTTGACATCCCATTTCACCTGAGACATGG
The DNA here is from genome assembly GCA_905163495.3 of Cosmia trapezina. NCBI lineage: Eukaryota > Metazoa > Arthropoda > Insecta > Lepidoptera > Noctuidae > Cosmia > Cosmia trapezina. The sequence continues at coordinate 10,900,637 of LR991047.1, forward strand.
CTATCAATGCTGTTCGAGCATCAACAGATTTTGACGCTGAACACATATACACAGGTACCCTCAAATCTTGCACAACAGCTAGAGTATTATCTTTAAAATGCTCCAAAATCATCCTCTGATGAGGAGCTACTATCGACTCTAAGTACGGTTGCAGAATCTCATATTGCTTTGACAGAAAAATTACACTTTCCACCGCTACAATTCTTTCTGATAGACCATGTAAATTTTCTTCGGAAGTAAAATTCAAATGCTGAGGCGGATCTGGAGAAGGCACCTTTCCATCAACGACTCCAGAATTTTCCGTGTCAATATTGTTTTTTATTCTCTTTAACACAGAGTTTAATTTGGAGCTGTATAACGTTGAAGAAGCGACGTCTAAATCAGCGGTGAAAAATAAATGGACGGTGAAGAAATAGTAGTCGAAAAGTTGGTTCATGAGCATTACGACTTCTAAAGATATCTGTGGTAAATACCGGCAGATCTGTAGATACTGGCCGCAGTGCCTTAAAACTGATAATGTCGTGTTAGTGACTATAACGCTATCTTTAACTTTACTGGGACTCTCATTCGGCTCGGGCCGATCATTTTCGTCGACAAAATCTCGTTTCAACTCATCAGGTTCGTCGTCTTCCGAGTCATCGCTCACCAGCTCTGGTTCTAAGCCGAAAATGTCATCGTTTGTTATATTTTCGTTTCGGAATATTTCAAAGGGAGTGTGACTTGTGTTTTGCTTGAAATACTTTGCAATATAAACGCTGTCGTCTTGAGAGTGAACGGACGACGCACCATCAGAGTACGTTTTCAAGAATGATGTGTCAGACCTAATGTTGAGGTACTTTTTAAACTGTTTAAACTCTTGTAAATACAAAAGATTGAACGTTGATTTAACAGGACACTGTTCCCATCCTTCATTCTCTAGAAAAAGTTTTAATTCTTCCATCCTTCCCCGATGATAGTTCTTGATATATAAAACACTTTGAGTCTTTATAAAATCTTGTAGCAAATCTGATTTGTCACCGCAAAAAACTTCAGCTACCTGCGTCAGTTTTCTCAAGACGCCAAGCATTTGAATAAACTTTTCGAAAGGATACTCTTCTAAGCCAGAACTCTTCAAAAACGTGGAAACCTTAGCTTGTACATCGTTCCAAATTCGAACAAGACCTCCTTTTAATTTTTGCCGAATATATTCTCTGCTGACATTTTTCTCTATTTCAAATACGTTGCTCGATATAGGTACTGCCTCGTCCTCATCGTGTTTCGAATGCCAATCAACGAGTAGGTAATAGCTCCTCATGATTAAAAACAAATTCTCACAGAGATTTAACAAACAAATAGGGGCTTTATTGGCTTGTACAGACTGGCACATTTCTTGGAACTTCATATCCGTACAATCCCCTACGTAATTTTTTACTGCTTCTATGGATGACTCGTTGACAGCTGATGAATAATGCATATGTAATTGTTCCATCGCTGCTTGCGTTTTACCCGACAACGCGTAAGCTTTCCTTAATTTCCTGAAAGTATTCTCGTCGAAGTTATAACATATGCTTGCCAATACCGAGTCCAATTTCTCCTCCGTCATATCCAACGTGTCTTGGAGTCGTGTCGCTAGATCTGCTATGCAAGTATACTCCTTATGACTGCTCGCAGCTTTTTTACTCTTTAAAATAAGCTCTATCGCTTCAAAATATTCTTTTTTTAGTAACAATTCTGCTACATCTTTTTCTACGCTTCGTAAACTTCGGAGTAATTCAAGGGATTTTAATACGGACCTAATGATTTGGCGTTTTCTGAAGTTTGCCAGGATTACGAACGTGGATATTGTGAGATGGTTGGACGCGGCCCTGAGTTGGACCCTTGCCTTTTGACAGGTCTCTAAAGTTGTTGAGAGCTGATCTCGTATGTTCTGAATTTCTTTAAATTCTCTGTCGCAAGTATCTCTTTGCTGAGATATTAGGTGGAGGGCTTTCCCTGATACTACCTGTGGTACAAAAAGAGTTGATTGTTGTATTTATCTGTATTTAAAAGGACATTGGGTAAAGTTGTATTGGGAGTGGTATATGAGCTAATAGAGATGTGGATAATATACTTTTATAATACGCCATCATGGCTCATACTGAGAAAAATTAGCAAAGTGCGACTCGTACAAAGTCGGACTTGCTGACTAAGGAGTTCCGTACCTTAAAGCACGAACAAAAACATTGTTTTTTTTTTTGTTTTTTTATTCAATCTGCCTAGCCTTTTTCCAACTATGTTGGGGTCGGCTTCCAGTCTAACCGGATGCAGCTGAATACCAGTATTTTACATGGAGCGACTGCCTATCTGACCTCCACAACTCAATAACTGAGTAATACGATACCCTTTGGTAAGACTGGTTGTCAGAGTTTCGGGCTTCTGACGACTCGTAACGACTGTCAAAGAGCTACGAGTGACGGGGTTGGTTCGTGGACGGGTGACCATCTTTACATACCGAGACCTCTTCGTGCCTCGGAAAGCAGGTTAAGCCGCTGGCCCCGGCTGTCATTCATGGATCTTTGACAATCTCGTTACGGGTCGTCAGAAGCCCGACAGTCTGACAACCAGTCTTACTCGGTATCGTATTGCCCTTACTGGGTTGTGGAGGTCAGAAAGGCAGTCGCTCCATATAAAATACTGGTATTCAGCTGCATCCGGTTATACTGGAAGCCGACCCCAAACATAGTTGGGAAAAGGCTAGGCAGATTGATTGATTATTAATGCTGCATTAAACAGCTGATCACGTTCCCACTGCTGGGACAAAGACCTCCTCTCCCCTGGACCATAGTCCACCACGCGGACACAGTGCGGGTGAATGTCACATACCTTCGAATATTTTTTGGTTCTGTGGTAAGGATCAAATACTAGGAGTAAGTAAATCGTATCTGTTACAAGTAAATACCTGTTGTTGCCTCTTCAACTTAGTAAACATGCGTTCAATATCGTCACAGGAGGTGACGGACGGCGCGTGTTCCAACACATAGCGACCGGCATCGAATTCCGATGGCGGGTGGAAGTATACATTCTCTATCTCGCGGAGGACCTGCAAATATAGCATGCAAGGTGTTACCATCGACTACTACTAAATGAGTTAATAAAATTGTTTATTTTATTTGACAAATAATATAATTTAATGTATTGTGTTGCGTAAATTATTTTGTATAGGTACTATTGTATAGAATCAAGTTCTTCTAACTGAACAGACAGCTGTGCTGCTGGGGAGTTTGTTCCGCTACTTCTTCCCAGCTAAAGCACTAGGAAGTGGTGAAGGGCGGGTGTTTTGTGGGGACTGTCTTGTGTAATTTCGACGTTCAAAAAGTGCTGATTCTCAGCCTAATTTGAATAAATGACTTTTGATTTTCATTTTTGCCGCAGGAGACGCCCTGGGCGGCGGGAGTCGAGAGCCGATTCCCGGCCACCGTAGGCGCGAGCTTACGGACGGCGAGTAGTGGTTAGCTCGCCGTCCGGTAAGGACCAGGGTATCAACTCCCTAAGTCCGTTCGTCCGTCCGTCCGTCTGTCCGTCTGACAATAACACAAAACAAACCATCCATCCATCAAAACAAGTGTAAAAGTTAAATTTTCTGACGGGCAAAAACACATCGAGAGACAACTGGCAAATCGTGTTGTCATTCATACTTCGTTCGGGCCCCAAACCAATCATCCATTCGTAGGTGATAAGGAGTAGGAAACGCCCGTAACGCAGGCCGAAACTACGGGCTTCGTGCTTAGGGAGTAGACCTGGGGTCTACTCCCTAATATAAATATGGGGGTAAAAACCGGAAAAGTGCTAGTCGGACTCGCACAGGAAGGGTTCCGTACCACCGTATAATATTTAACACTACATATTTCTTTTAAATATTTCAGCTTAAAAAAAACATATTTCTTGTATGTAGTAGTAGTACTTAATAAAGTTTTTATTATTTTTTGTTATAGTGGCAATAGAAATACACAATCACTGTCTACCTATTACGGTTCATGAGATACAACCCGCTCACAGACGGACGTACGGACGAATGGACAGTGGAGGCTTAGTAATAGGGTTCTGTTTGGCACCCTTCGGATACGGAATCCTAAAAAGTATTGATACTGATATTTATAAATAGATAGACAGAAATTACTTATTGGATTTTTCCTCTTGATTTGTGTCATAATGATTTTATTTCTGTACAAACACGTCAATCATATTTTTAAAAACTTGATCTGACTACTCTGATAAGAATGGCCCAGGCTGAGGAAACTCTCTTTTAAAGTCCAGACATAATCTTGGTCAGATCATGTGAAGACCATGTAGATTGGTGTCTGAAATAGTCTTTTGAGGTAAGAACCAACAGATTGAGTGGACCTGTCCAGTCAGTGCACGCATTTTTCAGTAATTGTGCAATTTGTGCAGCTCAACTCAAAACTTAAGGAGCTCAACGATTTGACGAACAATACCAAAGAAAAGATATTTGGGAAGGCCGCATAAATTACTCAAACTGCCAGACTATCATTAAAAACTAACTGAGCAAATTATAAAAATAAAACAATGGGCCACATAGTTTTCACATTCAAAATAATTAAAAATAATATAATACTTTACAAAGTAAATATTCATGTTGTTGTCTAATGGGACTAATAACTGGCTAAAGGCGAGTATGTAGACCTGTGCCTACCCCGTTGGGAAAATGAAGCGTTATGCTTACCTCAAGATCGGCAGCGGAGTGCGCCACACTTAGAGATCGTGAGTTGACTCCGGGAGGACCACGTCTGCTCTCTATACCGTCTTCGGACATCATGGCTCACAACTGCAAACAAAATAATAAATTAAAATTATTGGTACTTACTTCTCTCAAATGTTATCGCTTCTGTCTTCTTCTTCTGTTGCGGCACTGGTGGCCACAACACAAAGTCATTGAACCTCTTGACGTTGCCATGATTACAGTGTGAAGTGTGGAAGTGAGACACATATATACGAAATTAATAGGAAAATTGAGCCAAGCATCGTATCTTCTGTCTCTTACGGCGCGGCGGCGTGCCGTATTTTTGCTTGGCGAACTTTTGAATGTTAGCCAAACAAAGTGCTTTCACTGTTACAAAATTTATCTTGCGTCAATTAATTTAACTTTTTTGGACAGTGTTTTGTATTGTGCGAATGTATTGACATGGGTTTCAGTCCAAAATATGGAAGATTTCTTACGTTAAACTTAATTTCTCATACCACAACCTAGAAAAAGTATTATACAGGGTTATTTGTAAAACACCAGCAACCTCTTAAGGGGTCATTGTGCTCATCATTATGAACAACTTTTACTATGGGATCAAACCTGAAATCGCGAAAAAAAAATCAGCTGTTCAGTACATTTTGATGAGTTTGATGTAGATAAATGTACTGAACAGCTGATTTTTTTTTTGCGATTTCAGGTTTGATCCCATAGTAAAAGTTGTTCATAATGATGAGCACAATGACCCCTTAAGAGGTTGCTGGTGTTTTACAAATAACCCTGTATTGCTCTCTCATGACCGGCCACGCGGTGGCTCCATCTAGATGTCTATTATCTAAGCCACAACAGGTTCGAACACAAGTAGGCACTCTAATTGTATAACACTTTCAATAACAATCTGAATGATTTTGAAGGATATTGCTAATCCATTGCTTCATATATTTGAAAAATTTGCCTGCTCAGCAACGTAAATACCGGAACGAATGTTGTTGATCTGTTAAAATGAAAGCCATAGCTACTGTGTTACGCAATTACCCCGCTAGCATAAGGGCCCAGACATAGACAAGTGAAAATCGCTTAGCACTTTTGTAGGGCACTGACATAAGCTTTTCGGTAGTCCCATACATGTTTGACTATTCTATCATTGTTATCAACAAAGATTTAAATCATTAGATTTGCACTCACCATACTTAACTAGAAAAAAGTGTCCACACTGAAAAGAGTGAGATCACACATTCCGTATAAAATGTTTCCATGGCGACTGTGACATTGTGAGTGTCAACTTCTCAAGAGATCAACACGAAATAGAAACAATCTTTTTATGCTGTAGGGCGAATCTAACAATTTAAATATTTGGCTATCAATTATAGAATCTCACTTCTCATTTATTTATTTTATTTTATTATGTTCCGGAAACTTACAGTTAAAGTAGACAATATCCTTAAACAATATGAAACTGAAGGCCATTTACAAGTTTCCACTGATACACATTGACAATTTAAATTTAAACAAAAAATTTTGGTTCAAAATACCTACTTATAACATAAATTAGGAAACAAATAGTACACAATCAACCAACACAAACTAAAAATCATTTATGTACAGTCACCTGCAAAATTGCATGGATACCTTAGTGTCTATTTTCCTGTGAACGTTTGAGTTGAAGTTTTCAAAAATCAAACTAGATGGCGTCGGTTTCTTCACAACTATGATTAATTATTTACGAAATGTATTATCTGTTCAATTCCCAGTGTCACTTGTAGATGACAAAAGTTTTTATGGTTTTCTTCATTTTTTTCTACCACAAGGCAATTTTACTTTTAATTTCTACAAGAAGAATAAAAATCGCATGTCCTTTAATTATAGTCTTAACTTTACACAATGACAATACCCAGTGTCATCTGTAGGTTATACCTGTAGGTTATAGGTTTTTTTATATTTTTGTACTAACTAAATGCACACAGGCGTCAGTATGTGTCCCTCAAGTTTTAAAATGTTATACTGCTACAACATCGAACCCGTTACGAATAATTTAAAGAATACTGCAAAAAGAGTTCATTTTTCGACTTGGATTCGAACCATCGCTTCACCAAACGTCGTCATACTCATACCAGCAGTTTCACAAACTAGCCAGCGAGACCTTAAGAAATGTGATGAAATTGTTATCTACTATCGTCCGAGTAACTTTATCTTTAGGTCTCTGTCTAATCGATAGATGTTATAATTTGTGGGTATCCATTAATTTTACTTACTTACGTTTTCTTTATAAAATTAATCCATACCCTCAAGTTATAACTACAACGTTTGATGTTGCGTTATAGGATGTCACTTGTCTAGGAACCCGTTTGTGTCAGTTGGCAAAATATGTCATGTCATATTATGAGAACTGTAAATTATCAAGTCAAATTGTAAAATGTCAATGCAATTGTATTGTAAATTGTAATCTTTGTAGTGAAATAAGATCAACGTTTTGTTAAATAATACCAATAATAAATATTATTAAATGTTATTACAATATTTTATTTTTCTTGTTTAATTGTTTATAAATATTACTAAAACAAAATAGAAAAATACTTTCTTGAAAAAAAAAAATAATGCATGCCAAAAAAGCACATGCCGTGCCTTGGATTTGAACCTCCAACCTGATACACGGCAAGCGGTCTTGATACCTCCGGTCTATTAAGACATTCAATAACACTTCATAAATGTTAAGTCTATTATCAAAAGAAACCGATACGAATAACGAGTGGGTAACTTTTAATAATTTAGTAGGTATTTGAGTTGGTAGTTACTTAGCAACAAAAAGGCACTATTAAAAAAATGTAAAGATTTATTTCTTACAGTTTATTATTCAAATGTAACATTTACTTTATTAAATATCGTATAACATTATAATATTATGTATAACTTCTTATTGAGGCCATAGCTTAAGTATTCGTTTCCAAAATTGGAAAGAGGATTGAAGCTTATGTAACCTCAATAAAAACCAACAGGAGACCAGATTATTTTATCACAAAAGTCAAACGGATTAAATGGATTAAATAGGTAGGCTAAAAACTACAATTTACAATTTTCAATTGCACAAAAACAATGTTTAGTAAATAACATAAAAAACTAAAAATTATGTTTTTTGAACTTGAAGTGTTCATAACTTTTTAAGTTATTAAAAATACGTAAATAATATGTTACACAGGTTACACACATAACCAGGTCTCCAGTTAATATAAATAATAAGCACTAAGTAAAATAATATTAATTAAGTATAATTTTATTTAAGTACTAATAGTTCGGGTCTGGCTGATAAACAAGCTTGCATTATATGGCAACGCATTGAATTAATTAAATTTTTACACAAATCTGAACCACGAATACCTACTCTCCCATATTTGTAAACAATGAGCCTCTAACGCATCTGAAGTACGCTCAGTTTGATTATTCCACCGTTGAACGATAATACCCCATAGATGATGAGCAATATGGTCTCCTCCAGCACTTTGCACTATTTGCTCGACTTGGTAGCCTGACTACTTCTCCCGGATCGGCTGCACTCATCCATCCCCACATGTTCACTGTTATATGACCAGATTGCATATTGGGCACTACGTGACCACTTTTAAAACGCATAATATTTCGCCGCCACAAACATAAGCGTCCGTGTTCACTGCACTTAAAAGTTTTTTCATCTGTAAAGATGACATTACTCCAATCGAAGTGTGATCCAAAGCAAACTGTAATCTTGCCCTTTTATGGTTTTCCGTAAGCAAGGGTTTCACAGCATGCCTCCGATAATGCAGCCCTCCACTGTGAAGAGCAGGCGGACAGTGTCAACACTTGTGACACATAAACCAGCATAGTGGTTAGTCGGCAGAAATCCATTTTCTTCATAGTCCCTTATGACCACATGACCACATGAGTTTGAGTTTTGAGCCGTGGTCTACCAGTTCTTTGATGGTGTTGTAAAGAATCCTTCTCTTCAAATTGTCGTACCCATAGAACAGCTGTATTTCTCTGCAACAATAAAACAGAAATATATAATACCAAATAGTGATTATTATGTAGCATGGTAAAAAAAATATTGTAGTTTTAAAATAGTGTAAAAATAAAACTACTTACGTTTACACCGGTCTCTTTGGCTATTTCTGACAAGTTTTTGCCTTGATTATGCAAAGCAATTATTTGAGCTGATTTCGTTACAAATCAATATTACAACGCGTACTCATTATGGTAAAATAAGTAATTCACCTGATTACAAATAAAAACTGAACAAAAGGCACTCGCACGAGGTAATTGAAATGAACTTAGCGAATCAATTGAGCTTAGTCATAACTCATCGATCTAAGTATTAATTATACTACCTACCAATTATTTATAAATCCATATTCAACCTACCCTCTCAAGTTTGGAAACTAAAACTCAGAAAATCATATACTTATAAGTATATGATTTAATAGATATTCAATTTTTAATTAATAGTGTTTAGAACAGTTATAAATTATTTGAATGTTTGAAGAGACAAAAATTAACTATTAAAAATATTTTATCGTTTATTAAAGCAAAGCAACGCCATCTAGTAACAGCATAATTAAGTTTTGTTAGTCGATAACTGATTTACGCTAGGTGGCGTCATTTCTCGCTTCACACGATTTTATTTCTGTTCTATCCATGGACTTTTGCTGGCGACTGTACAAACAATTAATCTGTCGTAAAAAAGCTCTTCACCACAAATGCCTAAGCTGAGAAACACTGGTATTGAATATATACATAAAGTAACCGTCATGAGAAGCTATAAATTTTGTAAACAAGTGTTCAGGAGTTCACAACATTTGGACCAACAAAAAAAATGAATTTGTTTAAGATTTAGGTAATAAATTATTAAGTAACAAATATTAATTAACATATATTATTTAAGAATAATTATTCGTCAGATTCAGATGTTTCCATTTCTGTGTCAGAAACAGTGACATGTATCACGTACGCATTCGAAATTCGAATGACGCGTTTATTTCAAAATGGCGTCCCGATAGCTTACAGTCCCTGCGACGGACGCGTTCCGGTACCAAGAAACACAAACGATAGCGCTTTGCGTCGTTAAAATATGATCCGACTAAATTAAATAGGTTGTTACTTTCATACAACCCGTCTATATTTCATGTTGATTGAATATGGTCAATTTATTATTATCTCGCAGTATAAAATGTTTACTTAGTAAAAGATGTTTGTTTACATAATTTATAGCTTCTCGTGACGGGTACTTTATATCCAAATCATGTTCACCAGAAAGTTTATTAAAATATCATGTACAGAAGAAGAAAGAAAGAAAATACATTTATTTAGCACAGACTAAATTAAAGAGGCACACATAATACAAGCATACTATAACAGCAACAATAAAAATTAAATAAATAAAAAATCAACATTTGCGATAACAAAAACAATAAAATTACAATGCAGGAATGTGTGCCTCAGGGCTGCACCAAAAAGGCCCAGTTCAGCAAAAATGCCAGACAACTAGTCCCTGACGCTGGTTTTCAACTGGACCGAAGTGTGAGGTAACGGACGTAAATCAGTTTTATACTGCATCGTGTGATGCATACCTACTTTAAATAAATAAAAAAACAAGTTTGTGTCAGATAAACATACCTAGATATACAAATAGTGTGATTTTGTGTCAGAACAAAAAAAACCAGCTTAAACAATGCCAGAGCCTTAGAACGTAGCTCACTAAAAATAAAATTGAGAGACAGAGTCCGTCACAGGGCAATAAGAAAACAGACTGGTGTAATAGATGCCTTGTCCTTCGCGCGTGGTCTGAAATGGAGGTGGGCGGGTCACGTGGCTCGCTACACTGACAACAGGTGGACGAAGACCGTGACTATGTGGAGAGGACCTCAGGGGCACAGATACAGAGGAAGACCAAAGACAAGGTGGAAGGACGAGATAGAAACCGTCGGAACCCGAAATTGGTCCATCCTCGCAAGGAATCGCGACGAGTGGCAAGCTCTGGAGGAGGCCTTCACCCGAAGAGGGGTCCAATTGGCATATATATTGGAGTAACAATATCCGCACCCATTCTGTATGAATGTAAATGCTGCCAATGGAATAAATAAAGGCTTTTTTATTTTTATTTTTATTTTTTATTTTTATTTTTTTTTTTTATAAACAATGCCAGACTTCCACGTGCCAACACATCAACTTATAATTTATTAATTGGTGCACCCCATTTCATCACACAATACGCTACAAGCAGCCGAGTAGGCTATTACTCTGCTAGGCTGAAGTGGGAATAGGTTGGTCATATTCATCTGCCATTTAAGTGAACTCTAAAAACCATTCAATCTTGTGTGTTGTGTCTTGTGTAAATCAAACAGGAAACTACCTGCAGTTTTTAATTATAATTACTTAATTACAATTCCACACTATAACTTACAAGGAACAAATAAATAGGAGTTCACGATAAATTTCAGATCACGTCTTTTCTGTATCTGTTTAAAATTCATGGGTAAACATTATCGATCAAATAAAATTACGGTACCTTTACGAAAGAAATTCCGAGTTTCACTGAAAATATCGTCGTTCAGTTTTTAGAGAATAACGCAATAATCGTGACAATATAAGTATAAGCTTAAATTATAATAAATACAAACGTAAATACTGACCTGTAAAGTAACATAAGCTGAATTATTTACAAAATCACTGCATTCAAAGTGCGTATCGCTTTATACATCGGTTTCTTGAAAATTGTTCATGTATTGAGTTATTTAAACTTAGGAATAGGTTATTTGCACTGTATACAAAGTACAAATCCACTTTATTGACTATGACATCAGTATTTCTAAAGAATTATGATCGTTTGTTTCTTTTTCTTAAAAACTTTGCACGGGAAAATAAATGGGATGACTGACAATTAGATGACAGCGGATGACAGTCAGTTGTTGACATTTGGAGATAGACAACAACTACTAGAGATGCCCAAAAACCTTTGAAGTTCTAATCAAATCAAATTGATTAAATGGGGTGAAAAACGAAACAGAAAGTTCGTCCGCCTGATAGCAGCCTTAGAGTAAGGTAAATGCTCTAACTAAGATGGCAGCACTATTGGTACTTATTTTATTGCACGTCTTACTGTTACCCCGGTCACTCACATGCGCGCAACATTCGTACTTTATACGAATGTTTGCATACCGACAGATATTCATTCGCAAACTCAGCTCAAATTATGCGATCCCATTTGCGCTTCGTCCTATACTTTTTTACGAAAATGTCAGTCTTGCTTGCGATTTTGTGAATCATGGACTGGATTTCTCTTCATTTTTAAATTGTTACCTAATGGAACCTTAGGAAAGAGATAATGCATTTTTAATTCCCTCACAGGCGTCATTAATGGCCTGGATTTGGTTTTTATGGGATTTCTTTTAGGATCCCTACCTACTTATTAGATTCATTCTGAATGACAAGTCTGATAAAAAAAACCCATAACAACGGTACATTTCTTCAAAAGATTATGCTCTGTGATGCATGGAACCTGCAACACTATTCACTATTTCTAGACTAGAGATTGTAATCCACTTTGACCACTCAAAAGTTTATGAAATTGTCTAATTAATCTCGGCTGTCATACAAGACTACCTGGATCAAGCATGGTTTCAAACTTTATCCCATCATAGCTTTATTAATTACCTTTGTGAGTAATTTGAACGAATATTCAAGATTAATTCCAACAGGTGGATTGATTTCTGGCTTTTATAGAAGAAACTTAGAGCATTTTACCTAAGCTCTAAGAGAAGAAACAAAAATATAGTGAACGTGATTATTTTAATCTGCACGTATAATCGACTCGAATTGTCTTGGACATTTAGTATTTTCTAGTCAATCACTATTCTCAGTACGCTTTTTGTAATGACGTTTCTCTACGTTTCTTTACACTTCTTTAACACTTGTGTGAAAAATAAGCCACTGAGTAAATTAATTTTCTTTTTCTTATTTGCCCAATTTTCACTATTCATATAGAAAAATCTAGTATTAGTCGAAGAAAACACGTTTTTATCTTCCGAAATTTTGCTTTGACTATAAATAAATCAATTAATTAAATGTAATAGGTTGGCTGCATGTTTTTATAATACCAGTGCCAACAGTTGTAATTCCAGTTCAAAAAAAGTAGTTGTGCTTGACGTCATGCGAGCGATGAGTATTTAGCGACAGTGGTTTCATTATTTGGTGGTGTTTTAGTGGACTTAATATTGATGTTTCTTGTGAAATAGCAAAAATGGAGACCGAAAGGATGATAGAAGACACCATGCCACCCCAGGTAAGGCAGGAAACTTTAAATGGAACAACCCTTAATGTCATGATGTTCCGTCGGCCATATTTACTTTTACCATTATTCGCTTGGATTATTTTGTGTTTTTATGACCAATCTGATAACATAAGCAGTTTTGGAAGGTTTATTCTCCTCCCCAATTACCTGAACAATGCCAATTCAGATGTATAAACTATGCTACGTGTTAGAGATTTGGTACAACGCCTCGTACTATTTTTTTAAGCCGTCCTGCAATGCGGATCTTTTAAAAGATATACTTTTTTGTATATTTCCTGTAGTTATTGTCGGGGTTTAGTGCGTTTAGCGCTTAATTTTATGCATTCACATTACTTTCGTGTCGGTATTGAGCTGTTTATTTACATCCACGACACAAATCGTAAGCGAGCAAAGCTGTCACGTTTCACAGGAAATCGTGGAATAAAAACTACTTTTTTATCTCTTTATACATTTTTGTGTATTCAAACCTTCATTGTAACTCGCCTAAACGAACCTCCTTAGACAAACTTTGTAATAGAAGCGAACAAAGGCGTAATTCATTAAAAATAATGTTTGTGCTACTTTCCATACGTATTTCGCAATAGCGATGCGTTTTACAGAAGAAAGAATACGCATAGTGATATAACATTATCCTGCCAGCACTTAATTAGCAACAACAAGATTATGAAATGATCAGGTTTAATCAAGGCATAAATTAGAGAGTGATCAGGAAAAAAGACTTTTCACTCTAACTTAGACCACAGTACCTATATCTACTTCATTCTCATATTAAACAACATTGAATAATTCAAACATACTATATTCATGTTTCTATGAACAATTTATTCATGAAAGATTGTCATTGTCTTTTTTTAGAGACTTAAAAAATGTCCCAGGTGACAAATAAGACTTGTTTTTCCTTGAGGTAAACTTAAAAATAATACCTTCTAAGAATTTTATTATTCTGAAAGCTTGTTGGAGCCCATGGATTGTGTTAAAGAAGATAAAAGGCTAAGAAGAGAATGGCTAATAGAAATGTATGTAAGAAAAAAGATACCCTGACCCCAAATAAATTAGGATGAGCTTTACTAAGTGATCATCCTTCTGTCCTTTTCCCAATTTATTTCTAGTCATATACATGTCAAGAAATATTTATATTATTACTAGCTGTTGCCTGCAGCATCGCCTGCATCAATGTCGGAAATTATCCCACGGGAACCTACTACCAGGATAAAAAGTATCCTATGTGTTAATCCAGGTTATAAACTATCTGTGTGCAAAATTTCATACCAATCCATTCAGCCGTTTTTGCGTGATTGAGTTACAAACATCTTCACAAACTTTCATATTTATAATATTATTAGGAAGTAGGATTATTCATTTATTAATTCAAGTTACAATGACTCATAGACAATGTTCAATACATTAACACTTTCGGGGACAGACCGCCTCTTGACGTTATGTCGGTATATCGTTACGTGACAGTACGGCTAAGGGCGGTGAACTTTATTTCATGTAATTTGGCAAACCGTCGATAGCCGTTGCTTGCCCATAGTATTCCTAAGAAGCACATGATCTAGTGTCACATCACGCGACTTCATTTGTTCGTGGGTGTCACGGCAAACTCTTTTCGAGTCATTTTTCAACACACACATACGCAGTGCTTATGCACCAAAACAACACATGCACACTGCCGACAGGCGTAGACTGAGCCATACAAGTACAATGATGTTGATATTTAGTGTCACGGCGTACGCGGCGCCGGCGTGTCGAATGAGGTAGTACGGCTGTAGACGGTATGACAAAATGTATGGGATTTTGAAGTGTCATATCATTACATTTGCAAATAGTCAAGTGTCCCGGAACGTGTTAACATTACAATACAAAAACCACTGTACTTTCAACACATAAATTAATGGCCGACAACTGCATGTGACGTGCAAGTAACTGGAGTGTCTAATGTATGGATAGTCGAGCCTGTCCGCTATCGTTATCAGCATGCTGTTGGAGCTGCTGCACCCTCGCACCAGAGACAAGCTCTACTCGCATTGTTACATAGAAGCAATTGACGCTAGCTCTCTATACAACGTGTAATGCTAAATGCGCAAAACCTCTTAAGGGGTCATTGTACTCATCATTATGAACAACTTTTACTATGGGACCAAACCTGAAATCGCGAAAAAAAAATCAGCTGTTCAGTACATTTATGTTCGCAAATTTCGTCAAAATGTACTGAACAGCTGATTTTTTTTTCGCGATTTCAGGTTTGGCCCCATAGTAAAAGTTGTTCATAATGATGAGTACAATGACCCCTTAAGAGGTTTTGCGCATTTAGCATTACACGTTGTATACATATATGCTCGCAATATACAGGGTGTAAGTGTAAACAGTGGCAATCTTTTAAGGGGTCACTGTACTCATCATTATGAACAACTTTTACCATGGGACCAAGCCTGAAATCGAGAAAAAAAATTAGCTGTTCCCTACATTTTGACGAATTATGCGAATAATAATAATAATCAGCCTTTATTGTCCTACGGCAGGGCAAAGGCTTCCCATTCCTTTTTCCACTCAACTCAATCCTGATCCTAGAAATAGGAAATAGAAAAAGTTTATTTGTACACGGGTGAGTTGTTACAAGAAATTACTGTTTAGCTTCCAGTTACATTATACTATTTGTCTCTATCAGCCGTCATCTCAATATTCAACCCTTTCTAGCCATTTCGTCTTTCACTCAATACTATAATTTATTTGGTTTTCTACTTAAACAACTAGTATGAGGTATGTAGTATGTGGATGGCTATTACGCAAATCCATCGTTCTATGTTCTATGGTTTGGTTTCCGCACTTAGTCATTCAGGTGAACGGTGGTTATTCCAACCAGCCCATCTTGCACCAGAAGTTGATCATGTCTCCTGGTCTGTTCAGAACATCTGTGAAAGATCTAGGTGTCCCAAGGGTTTCTGTTCTAATCTGGGTGACGCCTGTGCATTCAATCCATCTCAGTTTTAAAGCCATCCACATTCATATCCAAAACTTTCTTTAGTACATGTCCTTCAGTCTTCAACAAATGTATAGTTAACTTCATAATTGCTTTGTCACTAATTATGAAAATAATTTACAGTACCATGAAACTTCAATAAGGTTGAAACTATATTATAACTGTTACAAAGACAAATATACCTTGTTGCTCTATGAAGTCCAAGTGACTCAACCTTAAGGTGGTAAAGAATTTACAAGATCAATTGTACAGTACCCAGACCGTGTTAAAATGACACATCAACTTTTAGCAAGTGAGACTGGCGGGTACGCATTGCAGAGACAATGCCAACCTTTTTTAAAACTTCCTTTTTTGATAAGCTATAATTATTAAAGTTGGCATACACAGGACATAAACTCGTGCCTTCTTCCCATGGGTGTAGGCAAAAACTACTAAATTTGCTTAATTTAGGTTCATACTTCTGGTCATACACGACACTTACCCTGGTTGCAAGTAGCTATAATACACGCCACGAAAGATGACACTTGACTAGCGCCGTACCACGCCGTACCACGCCTACCGCGCTTTTTCTGCCGCCCCGATGACGCCCAGTCTCTACTTCTCAGGTCTGGTCTGAGAAAGGGAGCGGTATGAACAGCTAAAGAGTCCTATAAATCGTACTACGCAAGTCAAACCACGTGGTGTGTCAAGTCTCATCTTTGGTGGCACGTATTGTACTGTAGGTAATACGGGCGGGGGTATCCGCAACTCCACGACAATGCGCGTATTTTGCGTATGGGTGGGAAAATCGATTATTCGATCCACCCCAGCTCCTCAAGGAAGGCAAGCAGCGCCTTAACATTACTGACAACCTCCCGGAGGGTACCTGCCCGGTTGTCGCCTGGTGGCGACATTTTAGAAGCACATGAGCTGCTGTCTCGTCGTCCTCCATGCAGGCCCTGCACAGCGGACAGTCTGTGACTCCTATGACAAAGAGGTGTTTATTAAATGATACATGGGCAGTTATAGCAGCTGTAACTGTACGCAGCTGTTGTTTAGTTAGTCGAAGAAACTGTTTCGTGAGGCGGCCATCAATTGTAGGGAGTGCTTCCTTAGCCTGCCTACACTCACCGTGGTCCGACCATAGTTTGTGACGTATTGTACTATGCACCTGACCTTTCTGAACAACATCACCAATAAGGTCAGTATTATGTCCTCCTAAGGCGTGCCCTTCCCGCGTTTCCACTCACATTTTCCTTGTAATAGTATATTATGCAATTAGTGAATAAAGGACGGATTTAAAGCGAGGGCCATAGATGAATCACGAGCGTAGCGAGTGATTCAAGTGTTAGAATCCTGAGCGACGCGAGTGATTCATGGCCCTCGATATAAATCCGTTTTATTCAAGAGTTGCATACTATACTTTATACCATGACTACGAGAAAAAGAAAGATTTAAGTGAAAATAGACATATAATGAAGAAAAAGGAGAGTTAAATTGGCTTTGATGCAAACCAGCCGTAATTTTTTGGGCAGCAAGTTTTCCACTGTATCGGCCGCCCTCTTTTTCATAAACTCAGGTGTTTACACATCTTCATCACTAGAATGCATTTTTAATCGATTAGTACAACACTAAACAAACACAAAATTAAAGATTAAAGTAACACTAAACTTTGTGTTCGTACAACTTACAGTACTTATTCAAAATAGCGCTAATTTACTAAGGACAGCAAAGAACACAAAACAGTTTGTATTCTAATGCTAAACTCCTTGTCGAAAATGTCGACCAATCAAATTGAATTTAGAACACATCAATGTATGTAGGTCGAATACACAGATTACACTTACACTGGATACGGCAAGCCACGACCAAGCGTGCCCTGCATGTTCGACTGTTCGTACTAAAAAAAAGTCTGTTAGCTCAGTGACGCTTAGTGATTGAAACAATTCTGTTTACTTTGAGCACATCACTAAATGGCTGGGATGAAGTTGTAAAAAAGATGACACGTTCGGTTTTCATACTATCTAATAACATGCCGTATCTAGCCTAGGTATTCTAAATCTGTGGTCGAATACATTGGTGTGTTCCATTTTCAAACATCAAAACAGTGAGTAAAAGTGCTTTTTATTCACTGTTTTCAGTGAATAAAATAAGCTTTTTAGAGGGGGAATGGTATAAATACCTTTTGTTGGTCGCCTTTCATTCCTCCTCTCAACATGACCAAACCATAAAGTTGGCATACTCCAAGTAATATTGCTATGACTCATTGTTTTCTACACTTAATGATGTCTCATGTTATTGTGAAGAAAGTACTGATAAGTATTGTTTATAAAAGTTATTAATAATAGAATAAACTGCAATAATTGGCCATCTGCAGGTCATAGGCCTTTTCTCAGAAAGAGGAGACACAACAATTGTTGCAATTCTTGAATGATGATATCATAAAATTGTTATTGCTTTTTTAGACCATGCACATTTTGCATATTTTGTCGTAGAATGTACAGAACCTAAAAAAATAATAATATGTAAAACTTATTATCATCTTCCTGCCCTTATCCCATGTTACTTGGGGTCGGCGCAACACGTTTTGGCTCCACTGTACTATCACACCCGCGCGTCCGAAACTTCACATCATTGGTGAATCATTTGGGTTAGGTTAGAATGGTGACCATTACCTCTATTGCTGGTGAATCATTTGGGTTAGGTTAGGTTAGGTTAGAACAGTGACCCTTAACGCGCGACGGCGAGCGAGCGGTGCCGCGGTAGCGGCCGCCGAGCGCCATGTCCCCTCTATTGTTGGTGAATCTTTTTGGTTAGATGAGGCGGTAAATGTCTCGTATATTAGACGATGAAAGCCTCAGGGTCATTGACCTTGAGGTCAAGGTCAATGGTACTCGTACTGTAAAATATTTTTTTTTTGGCCTCTATTATTTTGCGCACTTTGTTGTTTTCAGTAGGTAATACACTAAAAAAGGTCTATTGTACCCAAAAAAAAATAGCTAGTATATAAAATCGCCGGGTGCGTTTGTACAGTGGTTCCCACGTTTTCTTCTTCCATTCTCCCTTGTCAACCATCACGCTATCAATCACTCCTTTCTCTTTCATAGCATTCTCCACACAAACCATCCATCCTTTCTGTGGCCTTCCTCACCCTCTCCTTCCATCAACTTTTATATTCAACACTCTTTTAGTCACATGGGGCCCATGGCTAAGCAATCGATCAGGTTAAGCTACGCTTGACTCGGTCCGTGGATGGGTGACCTCCTTTACATACCAGGACCCCCATGACTCGGAAAGCACATTAAGCCATTAGCCGGCTGTCATTCTTGGATCTTTGACAGTCGTTACGTGACGTCAGATGCTCGAAAGTCTGACAACCAGTCTTACCAAGACGTATTGTCTGTGTCCAAATAAACGTTTTTCTTTCTTTCTATTTTATTAACCAATCCGCCGTCCGGTCGGTTTCCATGTAAAATCAATTTTAAAAAAAAATCTATCTTATTGAGCGGAGACGTGCAGGAATCGACCAATCATAATGGTTGAAATCCTCATCGCGTGGAGACGTGCAGAAATCGTCCAATTACAGACGAGACAAGAGACGCGATGAGGATTTCAACCATTATGATTGGTCGATTCCTGCACGTCTCCGCTCCGCTCCGCCCAGCTCCGCGTCAGTGGAAACGCACCCTAACAGTATACAGCTGAATACCAGTATTAAAAAAAAAAAAAATTGTTCAAGACTAAACAAATAGATTTTTTTTTAAATTGATTTTACATGGAGCGACTGCCTATCTGACCTCCACAACCCAGTTACTGGGTAATACGATACGCCCTTGGTTAGACTGGTTGTCAGACTTTCACATTGAGAAATTCCCGATGGAAAAACCCAATAACATTTTGGGGAATAGAACCCAGGACCTCATGCTTAGCAATAGCGCCTGCAACCACTAGACAGAAGAGGTATTATGACGATGTTTTCATTAAACATAATCCCGGTCTACGCGGTTTCATCCGCGTAGACCGGGATAAAAAGTAGCCATTTGTTAATCCAGGGTATAAGCTATCTGCATACCAAATCTCATCCAAATCGGTCCAGCCGTTTGAGCGCGAAAAAGTAACAAACATAGAAACACACACAATCACAAACTTTCGCCTTTGTAATTTAGTGTAATGCTGATGTATGACAATAAAGCTTCATAGATTGTCACATGGACATAAACTCATAATTCTTTTTTTTTTCTTGTGGGCCCTTATACATACTAACATCTAGGTTTTCCTTTTGTAATTATAATATTCAACTAAAAATGGAAAATTAAATTACTTACTTTAAAAAAAAAACCGACTTCAAAAACCTAAAACGAATAAAATAACTTTCATAAAAAACTTAACAGCTTTTGAAGTATCATCTTTTGATATAGCATCTTCAATTCTTCAATGAACCTTATAACATGGCACCAATTTCAGAAGCTGGTAAGTTTTGAATTAAGAAATATATTTTATTCGTTTTAGGTTTTTAAAGTCGGTTTTTACTTTATTAAAAGTAATTTTTAGGGTTCCGTACCGAAATGGTAAAAAAGGAACCCTTAATAATAATATATGTTTATGCATCAAAAAAATTACAGATAGTTACAGCAACAAACAGTGGGTAGAGATAAGTGGGTAATTAGGTATGTTGTAAAATCTGTACTAAAATTAATAAAACCCTGCCTCTCAAACTAGGTTATTACCTGTATTTTGAGAAACAGTGTGCGGCCACCAAATTCTTAAACACTAATATTAGGTCGGGGAAAAAGTTCCTTCGTATTGTATACATATACAAATTCAAGACTTTTTTTTTTTCATAGTTTATTATTTAGTTATGTGTCATTTGCCAAATAGGTCAAAACTGTTTTGTGGTCAATTCCCAGTTCTTAAGCTACGTCGTAACTACTGATATGCCGATTTTGCTCCACTTTTTCAAAAATTGCATCCATTTTATCCGGGAGTGATACGTAGGATCGAATGACGTTTTTGCGAAGGTCGCCATTTCGAAAAAATTTGCGAGTGGTACGCCAGTTCGAAAACTCATTAAATCGAAAACCGCTATATCGAACGACGTTATCGCGAAGGTCGCCATTTCGAATAATTTTGCGAGCAGTACAACAGTTCAGAAGTCATGGTATCGAAGTCCGATGTTGAGTTGATTTCTTTTTTTTTTTTTTTGTCCAAACCAAATCAAAAGACCATGCTCTCTGTGTCTCGTCTCATTGGGGTCGTGAGTTCGATTCCCAGACAAATTAACTCAACATCGGATTTCGATACCATGACTTCCAAACTGGTGTACTGCTTATATAAATATTACAGGAAAAATAAAACGATGTCTGTAAATAGCACACTTTCAGACATCGGAACTGAATCCTCGGTGCGCGAGTCCAACTCGCTCTTGACCGGTTTTTTCTTCATTAGTTCTACAAACTAAAATAGATTTCAGGACACATGAAATCACTTCTTAAGTATTCTAGATTATTGTGTATTTTTTTCTATCGAAATGGTGCTATAGTTACTGTAAAAAATGGAAACAAAGTTACTTATTTTAGGGAGGACAAGCCTTAAGAGGAAATGTGGGTGCTCTTTTCTCCATACAAAAAGATACAAACGCTCTCGCCTGTTTTCTTTCTGGTTAATGACCATAAAGCAATGATTTTTTACAGAAATATAAATATCAGTTACTTGTATGCCCCTATGTTTTCCTTTTTGATGATATATTATTTTTATAAGAACTAGAACCCTCCAAAAATGCTCAAAATTGTCTATTCAGACCGCTGTCAACAGACGCCTAGTGTACAAATTTGACAACTATTAACGAAAAAAGAAAAACATAGGGGCATAGTATATATCCTTCTTATTCAGTTTATGAAATATCTTTTAAATTGGTTCAATATTGGAGGAGGAAATAGGCGAGAGCCAAACCTCGAAATGTGACTTTTTACATAGGCTATTTAGTCGGATCTGCAGTTGTCCTTATCGCACGAATTCGAGGGCGGAGCGCTCGCAGAGCGACAGCAAGCAATACCTTCTTAAAATACCTAATTTTCAAAAGTCTGGCCACCCGCCTTTCCTCTTAATAATGTCACCACTAGACTAAATTAGTTTGAAACCTGATGGCCAATTCTCGTACCTAAAAACGTTCACAATCTCATGCCAGCGTCAATCAAATGTCAAAAATGTAAGTAAACGCTATACAATTTTTGACATATTGAGACTGAGATGAGATTGCGAACGTTGTTAAAAATACGAGAATTGCCCCTCTGAAATTGGGTATGGCCGGTCATTTTTTTAAATTTTTTATTTATGAGCACCACGCTTAAGTTTTAACAGAGTAGTCCGATTTGAACGATTTTTGTTGTTGCATCCTGTATGTATTGGTTTTTTTCAGGTGACGTCAATCACATGCGTAGACTCGGGCGTGCGCCCCATGCCGAGCAGCGCCGCGTACGCAGCGGAGCGGGACGCCTGCCTCACCTTCTTCACAAGATGGAACGAAACAGATCAGGTATGGGATATTAAGTGTCTAAACACACTATGCCGAAGTTACGCGACCGAAGTTCAGCATGATTACGCCTGCAATGCTATTTGAATTACTGACGACACACTATGCCGAAATTACGTTGCGTTCTAGCGTACAGCCGAACTTCGGTCGGGCGTAAGTTCAGCGGCAATTCGGCGGCAACGTATTCCGTACACATTATACGCGACCGAAGATCGGTTCGATTGCCGAAGAAGATCACTGGAACCAAAATAAAAGCACCAAATCAAATAAAAATTGTTTCGAATTAAATTCAGCAAAAATATAAAAAAAAATATTAAAAAAAAATATAAAAAATACTTACTTAATAATAAAAATAAATAGGTATTTTATTATATTTTTTATCAAAAATATTTTCAGCCAGAGTTTTCAATACATAATACGCACATTTTGAATGCAATTTTGCAATGAAATTACTTAGGATTTTAGATTTACAGCAAAAAAAAAAAAAACAAAAAATCTAGAGGTCTTTTTGAAATTCAATTTTATCGAGGTTTACATTTAACCCAATTGTGTTTTCCTTCAGTCAGAGTATTAATCAAATGGTCAATATATATCCAAAAAATAAATCCATACATGCTGCAGTAGTGAAATAAATGGTTAGGAAAAATCCCCCAATTTATTTTGGTATCGCCTTAAGCTGCGATATTCCCCCGATAGTCCCATACAAAACTTCAATACCTACTCGACTCTAATTTATCGAATGGCTGATTATTATTTTTCGCGATTACGATGTTGGTCCCATGGAGAAAGTTGTTGAGTTTTATAGTCTATAGTCTGTACCACACCCTTAAGAGGAAACGTGGGTGCTCTTTTCTCCATACAAAAAGATACAAACGCTCTCGCCTGTTTTATTTCTGGTTAATGACCATAAAGCAATGATTTTTTACAGAAATATAAATATTAGTTCATTGTATGCCCCTATGTTTTCCTTTTTGATGATATATTATTTTTATAGGAACTAGAACCCTCCAAAAATGCTCAAAATTGCCTATTCAGACCGCTGTCAACAGACGCCTAGTGTACCAATTTGACAACTATTAACGAAAAAAGAAAAACATAGGGGCATAGTATATATCCTTCTTATTCAGTTTATGAAATATCTTTTAAATTGGTCCAATATTGGAGGAGGAAATAGGCGAGAGCCAAACCTCGAAATGTGACTTTTTACATAGGCTATTTAGTCGGATCTGCAGTTGTCCTTATCGCACGAATTCGAGGGCGGAGCGCTCGCAGAGCGACAGCAATACCTTCTTAAAATACCTAACTGGCCACCCGTCTTTCCTCTTAAATTTGAGAACCCTTTCTGGTACATCCTGTACAAAGCCGAACTTTTTCTAAAATTGTGTCGTGTTTTCGCCCGGGAATAGTAATATGACATGTTCTATTTTGATAGCATGGCAGAGGTGTATAGACCACACACATTTTGCCAGTTATCCGGAATATTCTATTCTGCGTTTGCAATTTAGTTTCTGAACATGTAAATAAAAATGTGTTGGCCGGGTGGGCGATACAGACCACATTTATGCCACGTCGCAGCCACAACGCAACCACCACTGAGACCGCGCGCTAACGGCCGGGCCGGCCATATCGCAAACAACGATCTGTGTGTCTGCAAACACTAGCCACAAGTTAAGGGGATACATCGATGTAACAACAAAAACTTGCCGCTATAACAACAAAAACTAAAAAACAGAATAAAATAACATTATAAAACAATATCGAGAACGGGTCTTATCGCGATATTCCTTTTTTACGAGGTAAACAGGTACCTACTTGAAAAAAAAAGAAATAAAAAATAAAAGAATAAAAAAAATATTTAAGGGGGCTCCCATACAACAAACGTGTTTTTTTTGCCGTTTTTATAGATACGGAACCCTTCGTGCGCGAGTCCGACTCGTTAAAATATGATTGA
Source organism: Cosmia trapezina (assembly GCA_905163495.3). Classification (NCBI taxonomy): domain Eukaryota; kingdom Metazoa; phylum Arthropoda; class Insecta; order Lepidoptera; family Noctuidae; genus Cosmia; species Cosmia trapezina. The sequence continues at coordinate 10,925,107 of LR991047.1, forward strand.
CCTGTAAAAATGTTTGTACAGACCTACTTACAGAAATTAAATAATTTATCATTAAAAGGGGGGTTGTTTTGGGGGTTTTTAATTTATTATTAAAAGAAAAACTGTTTGTCTTGCAGGTGGAGTTTGTGGAACAGCTTTTGGCTCGGATGTGTCATTACCAACATGGTCACATCAATGCCTATCTGAAACCTATGCTGCAAAGAGATTTCATCAGCATGTTACCTAGTAAGTATAACTCGTAAGACGCAGATATATGCCTGTGGCGGCATCTACATCGCCACATACGAACTATGCATCACAATGACATGACGTCACGCAACCTGCATCGCGCAATCAGAGTTTACCGCGCGACTAGCATATACAGTGTTTCTTTTAAGGTGTCAAGCCGAGAGCAGAGTACCATACCTATCGATTTAACCCCCATGTATGTTCTACGATTTTTTGTAGTTTTCGAGTTATATAAAAAAACCGGTCAAGAGCGAGTCGGACTCGCGCACCGAGGGTTCCGTTCCAATTTCTGAAAGTGTGCGTGTGTGTGAAAAGTGTGCTATTTAGAGACATCGTTTTATTTTTCCTGTAATCTTTACATAAACTTCTATCACATAGAATAGGCGGGGGGGGGACGGTATTTGCGGGAAGTGGAAGCGGGAAGTGCTAGTAAAACATAAATTTTATACCTACTATCCTTAACCACTACCATTGATATTAAATAAGGGATCCAAAATAACTCGAAAACTACAAAAAATCGTAGAACATACACAGGGGTTAAATACTTAAATCGATGGGTATGGTACTCATCAGCTCGCACTGGCTTGACACCTTAAAAGAAACACCCTGTAAACAACGTCCCGGACACCCGTCTGGTCTGAGTATCCTCCCTTTTCTATGGAGGATGAGTGAACTTTACACCCTGTTCTTCATGCCTTTATATGCCAATAGCCTTGAGTGGTTAACTTGCGTGTTCTGTGCTGAGCTCACGCAACGCGTCGTATGTCCAGCCAGTAATAGGACTCGCCCATCAAGGAGCGCTGTCCCAAATTATACTTATGTATAAAACAAAAGGTATTACCAAAACACGTATACTAAATAATAAATAATTAAATTATCTTTAAGATGGTGAATGTTTCATTAAAAATACGCTTGATAGTTTTAGCGTGATTCTCAGTATTTTATCCGCGTTAGACATAACTTTACAAATTAATTACACTAAACAATAAAAAAATATTCACTTATTACGTTATTAAAAAATTCTCTAATTTGTCATATATTTTAACACTACTCGTTTATACGTGATCTTTAGTTTAAAATCATTAAAAGTCGGTTACCGTCGCTTTAACCTACGGTTATAAAGCGCCTGCAACTTACCGGCCAATGACGTCACTGAAACGTTATTTATATATGATAGTATGTTGGTGTGTTTTCCTAGAGAGCGATTTTTGACACCGTAATGTCAAACCCCGCTGCAAAAAGATTTAAATCGCTAGATTTGTCCTCAGCGTACACGCAAAAAAGTGTCCATACTGAGAAGAGTGCACACACATTATTAAATAGTGTTTCCATGGCAATCAAGTCACTGCGTCATTGTGTGTCAAAAGAGGTATCAAAACGAAACAAAAGCGCGACTATCTTTTGATGCAGTAGGGCGAATCTAACGATTTAAATCTTTGCCGCTGTCATCATTTTCATGACAACCGTCACTGTGGTCACGGCTCTTCTATGAAACCGTAGCTTTAGCAGTAGAAATGGAAACTATAGTATTTCTTACGCCTCGTCGTAATGGCGTATTTAATTTGAACGTTACACTATTGACATAAAGTTCATTATGCTTTGTGCAATTTCGTTACAAAAATTTTATTCTATTTCGTTCCCTGGTAAATGTAAATTGAGCCTTATGGAATTCAAAAGCGTCTTTGATTATCAAGACAAAAACAGAAGCCACACATTACAAACTTTATACAGGGTGTAAGGGACAGCCCTCCGCAAACTAACAGGGTGCATTCAGCTCCTCATTTTGAATCATATTCCACCGGAAATTTTCTCCGGAAAATTTTCATTTTTAAAAAAAAAAAATTCAGTTATATTTTCATTATTTCAATGTAAAATTGCATTGTGTGTTCGGAGCACTCCATTTATGTAAAGAAAACTGAAAAAAACCAGCAATGGATGTTGAAATACTTTAACCAACGACGCGTGAAATCAGCTGTTCACTTTCTGTTTAGCTACAGAGTTCATCGAACTCACCGCATACCTATAACCTACCCCTCCCAACCAGTAATAGACGCTCCGATTTGTGCACAAAAACACAAACAAATCAGGTTTATTAGATTCCCTTAACTTCCTGAAAAAAATTCATACACCGGTCATCTTAGTATGACATACTGAATTCACCCTATCAGTTTGCGGAGGGCTGTCCCTTACTCCCTGTATTTAATCCAGTAGACATAAAGTGGTTTTTTGAACAAGATAGAAAAGCATAACATTAAAAATTTTAATTTGATAAACACAAATTCGAACTTTAAACCAACCAAAATAAAGTGGTTTATTGAAAATCATCGAAAATAGAAATAGAGGCTCTAGAGTCCTCGTTTTTTGTGGACACTGAATGGGCTTTTAACACGAATGCGCGACAGCAAATACAGGGTTATGTTTTTTCACACTTTGATCACATAGATTTCACAGTGAATAATAAAAAGACCAAGTCGCAATAATAATATTTTAAATTCAAAACGTCATGATCTCGCAAGAAATCTGTAATTCAATCACTAAAAACAAAATACATTGAAATATGATAATTATATTCTAAAATCAAGGTTATAGAGGTTGTTTTTAAAGAAAACAGCATATCATGATGTCACGTCTGTATTCCTCGAAAGGGTAGGCAGAGATATACTATAGTCTGTTTCAATACTATGTTATGGTAGTGTAAACAAACCTTGATTACGTGTAATTCTTAATAAATAAATAAATATGCTTGGACATTTCACACAACGCCATCTAGTTCCAAGCTAAGCAACCTAATGCTTGTGTTATGGTAACGAGATGGCTGATAAACTACATTTTTTTTTTTGTAAATACATACATATTATAGATAGAAAAACACCCAGACTCGGAACAAATACTTGTAGGTCGTACAAATATTTGGGTCGCGGGGGGGGTAATGCAATCTCTCACTAAAGAGAATTCATAATCATCATCAGTATGTAGTCCACTGCTGGACATAGGCCTCTCTCAGGCTGCACCACAACCAGGGACAATTTTGGTTACGCATTGGGGTTTTCGATAGGGTTTTTCTAAGCAGTTAACCAAAAACTCATACGGTGTAGGTAACCCTCTTGAATGGCTTGAAGGACCATTTTGGTTATCCATTGAAAGGGTTTTCGATAGGGTTTTTCTAAGCAGTTAATCAAAAACTCATACGGTGTAGGTAACCCTCTTGAATGGCTTGAAGGACCATTTTGGTTATCCATTGAAAGGGTTTTCGATAGGGTTTTTCTAAGCAGTTAACCAAAAACTCATACGGTGTAGGTAACCCTCTTGAATGGCTTGAAGGACCATTTTGGTTATCCATTGAAAGGGTTTTCGATAGGGTTTTTCTAAGCAGTTAATCAAAAACTCATACGGTGTAGGTAACCCTCTTGAATGGCTTGAAGGACCATTTTGGTTATCCATTGAAAGGGTTTTCGATAGGGTTTTTCTAAGCAGTTAATCAAAAACTCATACGGTGTAGGTAACCCTCTTGAATGGCTTGAAGGACCATTTTGGTTATCCATTGAAAGGGTTTTCGATAGGGTTTTTCTAAGCAGTTAATCAAAAACTCATACGGTGTAGGTAACCCTCTTGAATGGCTTGAAGGACCATTTTGGTTATCCATTGAAAGGGTTTTCGATAGGGTTTTTCTAAGCAGTTAACCAAAAACTCATACGGTGTAGGTAACCCTCTTGAATGGCTTGAAGGACCATTTTGGTTATCCATTGAAAGGGTTTTCGATAGGGTTTTTCTAAGCAGTTAATCAAAAACTCATACGGTGTAGGTAACCCTCTTGAATGGCTTGAAGGACCATTTTGGTTATCCATTGAAAGGGTTTTCGATAGGGTTTTTCTAAGCAGTTAACCAAAAACTCATACGGTGTAGGTAACCCTCTTGAATGGCTTGAAGGACCATTTTGGTTATCCATTGAAAGGGTTTTCAATAGGGTTTTTCTAAGCAGTTAATCAAAAACTCATACGGTGTAGGTAACCCTCTTGAATGGCTTGAAGGACCATTTTGGTTATCCATTGAAAGGGTTTTCGATACGGTTTTTCTAAGCAGTTAACCAAAATCTCATACGGTGTAGGTAACCCTCTTGAATGGCTTGAAGGACCATTTTGGTTATCCATTGAAAGGGTTTTCGATAGGGTTCTTCTAAGCAGCTAAACAAAAACCCATTCGATGTGGGTAACCCTTTTGAACGGCTTAATTAAAGCCGTTCAAAAGGGTTACACTTCTCTCTTCAAAACGATAACAGCGTAATATCACTCGGAGCAATGTAATATGATCTCTCGATGATGGGCATACGTTGCAAATAGCTAATATGGTAACTCAAACAAAACCCTCATAAATTATATTTTATAGGTTGTCTTATTGAAGGGGTAACCCTTTCACTGGGTTTCAAGTATAAAACCCATTCAATGGGTTATCCATATTAAAGGGATATCCCTTTTACTGGGTTTGAAGCCTAAAACCCATTCAACGAGTTACACATAATAAAGCGGTTATAACCGGTTTACCCCTTCGAAAGACTTAACTCTAAACCGGGGTTGTACGGTCCCTGGCCACAACAGCCTGTTCTCCGCCTTCCGCATAGTCTGTCCCAGCCACTTTCTTAAGGTTATCGCTCTAGCTAGCTTGTGGGCGTCCCGCACTACGCTTGCCGATACGCGGTCTCCACTCCAGGACTCGTCTGCTCCACCCCCCATCGGTCCTTTCGACAAACATGGCCAGCCCACTGCCACTTCAGTTTGCTTACTCTGCTAGCTATGCCGGACCCCAACATAGTTGGGAAAATGCTGGGCTGATGAATTATGTGACGATGCACCTAGATTAAAATTACTATACTTACCACAAAAGGTACAAAAAAGAAATAGGAAGTTATGGAAACCGCCGACAGAAGAAAACTTATGTAAAATTATGCATAGCATGATGCATGATGCGGTTAGGTAATACGGGCTGGTATCCGCAACTCCACGTCAATATGCGTATTTTGCGTATGGGTGGGAAAACCGATCATTCGATCCACCCCAGCTCCTCAAAGAAGGCCAGCAGCGCCTTGATCTTACTGACAACCTCACGGAGGGTAGGTACCCGTACCTGGGTTACCGAAGTACTTTGCCCTGTATGCGGCGACTACCGGGCAGTTTATCAAATCAAATCAATTTATTCACTTTAAGTGTTGGTACAAATTTCGGTCTTAAAATTAATAATTATACAGATCCATAACACTTAGTCATAATAATGCGACATGCAAACATTTGGGTATAAATAAGTACATAATTATTATTAAGTCATAAGTACATAGTTCAGTAAAAAGTAAAAATTAAAAAAAAAATACTATGTCCGTGGGAGTTACTTACTGTCCAATCTCTTAGAAGCACATGAGCTGCTGTCTCGTCGTCCTCCACGCAGGCCCTGCACAGCGGACTGTCTGTGACTCCTATAGGCATGACGGTTACGCGAACAACAAAAATAAAACAAAAATCGATCAACGCGCCTAAAGAAGTAAAACAATGACAGTTAAATTAATTTTAATAGATACATGGTGCTCACATATTTACAAATATTATAAAAGTAGAAGATTATTCCTGATAAAATGTTTGACAAAATATAACAAGACGGTGAAGGAAAACATCGTGAGGAAACAGGCATGTTCTAGAACCAAAAAAATCATCTACGAACGCGCACTGTGGCCGCGTGGTAGGTCACAGCCCACTCCCTCTCACCGAGAGGAGGCCTGTGTCCCAGCAGTGGGAACAATATAGGCTGATTATGTATGTTATGTAACACAACAGTGTGTGCGTTAAGGCGCGGTGTTAGCTCAATAATCACAAAAATTGGTTTCTTGGATTGTCGAGTATGACGTAACGCAATGAAACTATCCGACGCAAAGAATACAGTGGACAGAGAAGGGTTTAAAGAAAAATTTTAACCAAATAGAATAGTAAAAAATAGTTTGCAATTCCCAATAAAAAATTTGGAAGTTGCTCCACAAAAATACTCTTTGACGTCGAACATCTCTATATTTTCAGCGATAACGACATTCTTTTTTTTTAAGAATTTAATAGAATTAGCATTTTTTTTAAACTTTAACCGGACAATTATTTAATTTATTGTGTACATTCTAAATAATCTAAAGAAAACTGGGAAAATTAATGCACATTCGCAGCTTAGTCACATCTCGGCAACACAAATATTATTTTCAATTTTCAACCTTATTGCAAGGCAGCTAATGGTGACAATAGATTACGCGGTTGTGTGACGTTTAAAATCGTGGTCAGTCGGCGCCTTAACACTTTGGACCACTATGTTTGAGACATCCTGTATTTTCACCCATGCAGAGCTCGGTCGATATAATATGATTTATTAATCATTCGAAAAACCAATGCAATAGCAAAATATTTGTAAGTATAATTAATATCAAATCTGGGATCGCTTATTAGCTGTAGAACAAATATCAAAACTATAAATCTGATAGTGCAGACACTGTAAACGTCTTATTACAAAACAAGGTTCATCTTCAAACCCAGGTTTAAACCATGGACAGGTATTTGGTTTAAACTGTAAAAAGTTTCGGATTTGTGAATAACATTACATTAAATGACTACTTCAATAACATTGATTCGACGACACGGTTGGCGCAGTGGTTGAGCGATTGACTGCTGCGCAGCATGTCAACAAATATTTGTACGACCTACAAGTATTTGTTCCGAGTCTGGTTGTTTTTCTATTTATAATGTATTTACAAAAAACGTGTAACGTTAAATGCGCAAAACCTCTTAAGGGGTCATTGTACTCATCATTATGAACAACTTTTACTATGGGACAAAAATCAGCTGTTCAGTACATTTTGACGAATTATGCGAACATAAATGTACTGAACAGCTGATTTTTTTTTCGCGATTTCAGGTTTGGTCCCATAGTAAAAGTTGTTCATAATGATGAGTACAATGACCCCTTAAGAGGTTTTGCGCATTTAGCGTTACACGTTGTATAACTAGTTTATCAGCCATCTCGTTACTATAACACAAGCATTAGGTTGCTTAGGTTGGGACTAGATGGCGTTGTGTGAAATGTCCAAGGATATTTATTGATTGATGATCGATTCGGCACGTAAGTGTATCGGATGGCTGTGAACAGCTATGCAGACCATAATGTAAACAGATGATTAACAGTTTCAATGTAATCTCTCCCCAGAAAAAGGTTTAGACCACGTAGCAGAGAATATCCTCTCGTACCTGGATGCCAGCTCCCTATGTGCCGCCGAGCTGGTCTGCCGGGAGTGGCTGAGGGTCATCTCCGAGGGTATGCTGTGGAAGAAGCTGATAGAGAGGAAGGTGCGCACCGACTCGCTGTGGCGGGGGCTTGCGGAGCGACGGGGGTGGTAAGTACTAAGGCGAAAGCGCCAGGGTAGCCCGCGAACTAAATTTTTAGGGTTCCGTACCAAAATGGTAAAAAGGAACCCTTATGGTGTGACTGTTTGTCTGTCCGTCTGTCACAGCTGGATATCTCAAGAACTACCAATGCTACCAACTTGAAATTGGAACAGTTTTAGATGACGTTTACCCAACTATTTTGCAAATAAGAAATGCCTTAAAAATACAAAGTGGGCTACTAGGTCATGTGGGGTATCATACGAAAGAGCGCTGTTTGCACATTCTCAATATTTTTTTTCTTTTTTTATAGTTTTCGACTTTTGATGAAAAATGTAAAAAAAATACCATTCCCCCCTTTATCTCCGAAGTTTGCATAGAGAAAAATCGGTAATTATTCTATGTGATAGAAGTTTATGTAAAGATTACAGGAAAAATAAAACAATGTCTCTAAATAGCACACTTTTTCATATCATATCAATTGTTTCTTTGTTTAATTCCAGGATCCAATACCTATTCAAGCCGAAGCCAGGTAGTCAGCATCCGTCCCACTCGTTCTACAGACAGTTGTACCCCAAGATCATCAAAGACATACAGTCGATTGAGGATAACTGGAGAATGGGCAAACACAACCTACAGGTGAGGGGATGTCGGGGATATCTAATACTGCAATTCAGAATCTCAGAATATTATTAAATTATTGAACAACTAACTCAATGTCTTTCATAATAAGGTTCAAATTCCAAAGCAACCCAAAGTAATCTTTTTTTTTTTAATGACCTTTAATTTTCACTCAAAAACCAAGTTAGAATTAACTGAATATGCAGTAACACCGCTCATTTAATTACTGAAAACCTTGATTGTGGAAAAAAACTGTTTTCTACAATCTAAAAAAGTGCTTTTGTCAGTCTCGGTTCTTTTCCTGGGGGCTTACTATGAGCTCTAATAGCAGGACAGAAGTTGAACGGTTCCAGTGTGAGAGAGAGACGGAGCTATATACGACCTATAGCACCATCCTTTTTTCTCAACGAATCCATGATGTTTTTTCACGTCAACATCGAAATGGAGAAAAAATTATCAGCTGTCCTGTACAAAACTTCAATACCATACTCAACAAAATGTATGGGACAGCTGATAATTTTTTCTCGATTACGATGTTGGTTCCATGGAGAAAGTTGTTCAGTTTGATGATGGTCTGTACCACACCTTTAAATATATACACATAGATACAGCCTATAAATATAAATAATAATTAATAATAATAAATATTTTATTTCTCTGCCACAAACAAACCGCAAACGTAAATGTACTGAACAGCTGATTTTTTTTCGCTATTTCATGTTTCGTCCCATAGTAAAAGTTGTTCATAATGATGAGAACAATGATCCCTTAACCCCTCACACGTCAAGTGAACACACGGGTGTTCATAAGGAAAAACCTTTACATAATAGGTATATAAACTTATATCACATACAGGGTGTAAGGGACAGCCCTCCGCAAACTAACAGGGTGCATTCAGCTCCTCATTCTGAATCATATTCCACCGGAAATTTTCTCAGGAAAATTTTAATTTTATAAATATTTTTTTCAGTTACAGTTTCTTTTTTCAATGTAAAATTACATTGTGTGTTCGCAGCACTCCATTTATGTAAAAAAAAACAGCAAGAAACAAAACTGAAAACAAAAAACCAGCAATGGATGTAGAAATACTCTAACGAACGACGCGTGAAATCAGCTGTTCACTTTCTGTCTAGCTACAGAGTTCATCGAACTCACCGCATACCTATTACCTACCCCTCCCAACCAGTAACAAACGCTCCGATTTGTGCACAAAAACACAAACAAATCAGGTTTATTGGATTCCCACAACGTTCCTGAAAAAAATTCATGTACCGGTCATCTTAGTATGACATACTGAATTCACCCTATCAGTTTGCGGAGGGCTGTCCCTTACACCCTGTATATAAAAAAACATCATCCGATGGAAAACCAATCATCATCAGTAGTTGTGAACCTATGGAGTTCGCAACTACTTGGGGAACAAGGCGTGATTTTATGTATGCTAATATTTTTCTATCTTCAACAGAGGATAAACTGCAGATCAGAAAACTCTAAAGGCGTGTACTGCCTTCAATACGACGACAACAAGATCGTTTCTGGTTTAAGAGATAACACTATTAAGATTTGGGACAGAAAAACATTGCAATGTGTTAGGGTGAGTTTAAATTTATATTTCTAATTCATATAATGTAGATAATAGGAGCAATAGTGGCTCAGTGGTAGAGGAGCTCGTGGCTAAGTAATAACAGCCGCAAGGGTCGATCCATCAGGTTAAGCTACGCTTGCCGGGTTTAGTCCGTTGATGGGTGACCATCTTTACATACAGAGACTCCTCCGTGCCTCGGAAAGCACGTTAAGCCGTTGTCATTCGTGGATCTTTGACAGTCGTTAGAAGCCCGAAAGTCTGATAACCAGTCTTACTAAGGGGTATCATAATTACCCAGTAACTGGGTAAGTTTTACGCATTCTCGTTAATCTTCGGGGTCATACTTTCTTTTTTGTGCGAACGAAGATTCACGACGCGCCTTATCAGTTGGGTACTACTGAACTTAACATTTTCAATTGAAGCCCCTTTTTTTTTTTTGTTTTGTGTATGGGAAATCATCAAATGACCTCCCGCTCTGGATGGAGCGGAAGGGCGTGCTAGACTTTTACGGACTAAAACCCACCCGTGATCCTTCAGTTGCCTATGCCAGGGCCGCGGTATCTCTTTCGAACAACCCGCGACCCCAGCGGCTCAATTGAAGCCCTGACTCCTGAGCTAGGTGGTAGGTACCACTCAGTGGTACTCAGGTGGTATGTACTCCTGTAACACAGGTGTGTTAGAGGAGCTTTATTAAATGGAGCTCTATGATGTTCGTAATAGGGTGTAAATTAGCGTACCTTAGTTTAACCTCCCATTTTCTTTCCCCAGGAACTACAAGGCCACACGGGCTCCGTCCTGTGCCTACAATACGACGAGCGAGCCATTATATCCGGCTCCTCGGACAGTACGGTGCGAGTATGGGATGTGAGCACGGGCGCCATGCTGAACACGCTCATACACCACTGCGAGGCTGTGCTGCATCTCAGGTTCTGTAACGGGATGATGGTCACGTGCAGTAAGGTGAGACAAATTTGTGGGGCCAGTTTTAGGTCCTCATAAAAGAGTTTTTACTACACGTACAATGGTCCACATAAAGGACTAAGTGCGGAAACCAAATCCTTAACATAGAACTAGGGTTCCGTACCAAAATGGTAAAAAAGGAACCCTTATGGTGTGACTCAGTCTGTCTGTCTGTCTGTCTGTCTGTCACACCTGGATATCTCAGGAACTACTGATGCTATCAACTTGAAATTTGGAATAGATTTAGATGACGTTTACCCAACTATTTTGCAAATAAGAAATAAATAAAAATATTTATATTTTTTTTGCAACGGACTGAAAGGTCTTAAAAATTTAAAGCGGGGCTACTAGGGCATGTGGGGTATCATATCAAAGAGCGTAGGCCGCATAGTTTTCGACTTTTGATGAAAAATGTAAAAGAAAAATACCCCCCCCCCCCCCCCTTATCTCCGAAGTTTGCAAAGTGAAAAATCTGAAATTATTCTATGTGATAGAAGTTTATGTAAAGATTACAGGAAAAATAAAACGATGTCTCTAAATAGCACACTTTTTTAGAAATCGAAACGGAACCCTCGGTGCGCGAGTCCGACTCGCTCTTGACCGTTTTTTTTATATCAAATAGCTAATTCCCGTATTTAAGGTGATATGTAAAGCGAACTGGGCGGGAAATAAGAAAGTGTGTTGCAATTTTGCAATGAAATTACTTAGGATTTTAGAATTACAGAAAAAAACATAAAAAGTAGAGGTCTGTCAAAGATCTACGAATGATAGCCGGGACCAACAGCTTAACGTGCTTTCCGAGGCACGTAAGAGTCTCGGTATGTAACGGACCAACCCCAGCAAACGTAGCTTAACCCGATGGATCGACCCGTGCGGCTGTTATTGGAGTCTGTCAAGCGAGTCCTGTCCCATGAAAAAGGCGGCAAATTCAAAAATCTTACGGGTGTCAACACTGATATAGTACGCTGGAAACATGTTTGATACTTGAATTTTTGTAGATAAAAAATTCTTTGAAATAAATTAAAAAAGTGACATATTTATTATTCACAAATAGAACTAAAATCAGAATCTAGAAATTCAATGCTTTCATAAGAGAAATCACTGTCAGTATCATCACGCACAAAAATGATGAAGGGTTTCAACTCTGTTTCGGTTATCCTGTCCCTTGCTTTATATTTGTTTTCTACATTAATAGTGAGATTTGTGCATTTTTCCATTAAATATATTTCTTTTTCCATTTATGCAAATTAGATAATAGAGCTAAAATTATCAAAATGCTGTAGCTTAGTAGAACACAAGTTGTGACAATCCGTTTGACAGATTAGTATTGCCATTATAAGAAATCAGCTAAATGGTCGTGGACACGACTCGCTTAGCTAGCCAGTATACAGAATAAACAAATTCATTTAATATCATAACATGCTCATTGTTCCAGGATCGTTCGATAGCGGTATGGGACATGACGTCGACCACAGAGATCATGCTTCGGAGAGTGTTAGTCGGCCATCGCGCCGCAGTAAACGTTGTTGATTTTGACGAGAAATATATTGTCAGTGCGAGTGGAGATCGTACTATTAAGGTAAATAACATAATCACGCCTCTAATCCCCGAAGCGAAATGTTTTTGCGAATTTTTTTATGTGTGTCTGAATAAAAATTACCCCTTTAACATAATCACATTATCTTATGTAACAAACAAAAAAAAAAAAAAAACAATTCGGGTTCGGGGCGAAGATAAAGTTTTGTAAAAATATTTAATAAAATTATAAAATGTGAACAGCCTAGTTGACGGTTGACAGACTTCTCACAAAAGTCAACGACAAGACTGTGCGTCATTTGTTTTTAGAGAAGCTTCTAGACATGTCCACACTTTTTCTAAATTTGAAATCGATTTTATGTCTAATTCTAAATTAAATCGCAGGCAATGTGTCAAATAAACATCATAACTTCATAAGCCATTAGCAGAATTTGATATTTCTGATAAGTAAAGAGTTTTACTAAGGCCAATTATTATAACTCTAGTGCAATTATAGAAACGAACACCTATACACCGTAAGGACTATTCTTGCTTGCAGCGCTCGGCTGCTATAGTAATGATTGTTAACAGATGTGGTCATCGTGTGCATGGGATTTTTTTCACGGTGTATAGATTTATATTATTACAGAATTATTTCTATATATTTTATTTATTGTACACCACAAAGAAACATATTAAACACTAGAAAATATACAATGGGCTGCAGTACAGTGTGACCGTTTCTAATTATATAAACCTACGTATTTTCCTTTACCAAGACAGTTGAAATTGTACCAATATTATACCGATATTTAGTCTACTAAAAATATGCTATCGTCATTCTTTGGAGCCTCAAATATACCAATTTAGTACTAAAAATACCAAAAACGGTCAGACTGCATTGCGGTATATAATTATGTACGTTTCTCCCATGGTACATGATCAAAAACCTACATTTCTCTTCCTAAGGTATGGAACACATCATCATGCGAGTTCGTGCGCACGCTAAACGGTCACAAGCGCGGTATCGCGTGCCTACAGTACCGGGACCGACTGGTCGTGTCCGGCTCGTCCGACAACACGATCCGACTGTGGGACATCGAGTGTGGGCAGTGTATACGTGTCTTAGAAGGGCATGAAGAACTCGTCAGGTGTATACGGTGAGTTTTGGGGGTATTTTTGGGAATTGGGGTTCACTTTTTGTTGAAATTGGGGTTACTTGGACTGCAGGCTAAGTTGATTGATTGGGGTCAATCAATCTGTCTAGCCTTTTCTCAATTATGTTGGGCTTGGCTTCCAGTCCAGCCGGATGTAGCTGAATACCAGTATTTCACACGCACAAACAAACACGCACACGCAAACGCACGGAACAAATATTTGTACGACCTACAAGTATTTGTTCCGAGTCTGGTTGTTTTTCTATGTATAATATGTTTGTATTTACGAAAAAAAAAAAGTATATAAGTAGTTTATCAGCCATCTCGTTACCATAACACAAGCATTAGGTTGCTTAGCTTGGGACTAGATGGCGTTGTGTGAAATGTCAAAGGATATTTTTATTTTATTTATTTTACATGGAGTGACTGCCTATCTGAGCTTCACAACCCAGTAACCGGGTAATACGATACCTCTTGGTAAGACTGGTTGTCAGACTTTCGGGCTTCTGACGATCCGTAACGACGTCAAAGATCCACAAATGACAGCCGGGACCAACGGCTTAACGTGCTTACCGAGGCACGGAGGAGTCTCGGTATGTAAAGATGGTCACCTATCCACGGACCAACCGCAGCAAGCGTAACTTAACCTGATGGATCGACCCGTGCGGCTGTTATTACTTAGCCACGAGCTCCTCTTGTTAAATAGATTTTTCTCTCTTGGTAAAACAGCCGGGATCAACGGCTTAACGTGTTTTCCGAGGCACATGGGGGTCTCGGTATATAAAGATTGTCACCCATCCTCGGCAGGCGTTGCTTAACCTGGAAGATCGACCCGTGCGGCTGTTATTACGAGCTCCTCTTGATTTGTCAATATAATTTCACAAAAGTTTACCAACAACGCCTCCCGCACTCAAGAGTCAAAAGTTCCTGAATCACTTTATTTCTCACAATTTATAATTTGTCCACAGATTCGATAATAAACGGATAGTAAGCGGCGCGTACGACGGCAAAATTAAAGTGTGGGACCTCCCCGCGGCGCTAGATGTGCGCACGCCCCATCAAGAACTATGTCTCAGAACATTGGTGGTGAGTGGTGTTCTTTAGAAATTATACCTTTTATGACTTACTAGATGACCCGACAGACGTTGTCCTGTGTTATCTATGAATATAAAAAAAAACACGCGCCTTCGGGAACTTCGCACGTTTACATTAGAATGTAAACGTGCGAAGTTCCCGAAGGCGCAAGCTGAGAACATTTTGAATCGTGTAGGAAAACATAATTTATATTTTAAGAATTGAACTACGATTTTTTGCTGAAAAGTAAAATACCGGAATAAATTAAAGTAAAAAGGTCAAAATTATGAAAAGACTTAGTTTACACAAAATAAATTTCTGTACGCACGCATAAATATTTGACAACCAATATTGTCAATTCTTTTTCATTACTGACATTATTCTACATTTTTAAAATCTAAAATACGCCATTATCCGAATATTGTGGATATATCTTGTCGATTCGAAACCTTTATTTAAATACGTTCTTTAATTTGAGGGGCAGAGTTTACCTTGAACATTTACGTTTGACAGTAGTTACTCTGCTATTCGGGACGGAGACAAATACAACAAATCGAAAACCATGAAAATAGTCACCGCTTGAGGTATGTGGACTGGGGAGGGCGCGATTGACAAGATTGGCATACTAAAATACCTTGACCATTGTCTACCTCCCCCGTCTCACCGCTCACATACCTCTGGCGGTGACTAGCACTTGCGCGCGCACTATAATCTATCTATATAAATAAAAAGAGAAGTCCTGACTGACTGACTGATTGACTGACTCATCAACGCCCAGCCCAAACCCTTGGACCTAGAAAGCTGAAATTTTGCACAGACGTTTCCTTTATAATGTAGACTAGGAATAAGGAAGGATTTCCCGGTAGGGTATATAGAAATGCTAATTCAGTGCGTCCCCTCAGGCGGAGATGAATACCTAGAGTTAGCGCATTTCCAGGCATTAAACACACGTAAATGCTATTCAGTAGCATTTACGCGGAATTAGCATTTACGTGTGTTTAACGCCTGGAAATGACTCTATCGTCTCCGCCTGAAGGGACGTACTGAAGTAGCATTTCTATATACGCTTCCCGGTAGCATGTTCCCGTGGGATATTTTCCGACATCTACTTTAACTAATTTATTTTGACCCTGTATAAACCTGTGCCAAGTTTCCCCAATGTGACCGCACACGTTGCCACAGGAGCACACGGGCCGCGTATTCCGGCTGCAGTTCGACGAGTTTCAAATAGTGTCGTCCTCGCACGACGACACGATCCTTGTGTGGGACTTCCTCAACTACGGCGGCGCCTCGCCTGCGCCCGCGCCGCAGCCGCGCCCGCGCACGCCCGACCACGAGCGGGATAGAGAGCATGACCTGTACGACTAGGTGAGTGAACAGTACGACACTACTTCCTTAACTACGGTGGCGCCTTACCTGTGCCCGCGCACGCCCGACCACGAAAAGAAAAACCCAACTAGACATTCTAACCATAAAAATCGTACCGTCGTCGTTGCAAATCACGATCGCGCGTTTGTGACAAATCATTAACATAAGGTTTGAATTGCACTGATTATGACGCGCTTATGAAATGTAACAACTATACATGGTGTTTTTTTTTATATCCCATAACTCTAGGGTATTAATGAGACAATCATTATGAACAACTTTTACTATGGTACCGAACCCAAAATCGCGAAAAAAAAATCTGCTGCCCCCTATATTTTGACGAGTTATGCGAACATAAATGTAGGTAGCAGCTGATTTTTTTTTCGCGATTTTGGGTTCGGTCCCATAGTAAAAGTTGTTCATAATGATGGTCTCATTAATACACTAGAGTTATGGGATATAAAAAAAAAACACGCTGTATAGTCGCCCTTTTAATATTATGAATCCTAATTTTATTTTTATTTTCTTTTCAGTAATTTATAATAAGGACAATATAAGACTTCTTTTACCAAGAGGCAGCGCGCGCGCAGCCGAGTGACTGACGTCACAGCAAGGACTATACACACCGTTACCATGACGACGAGTTAAGGAAACATCACACGGTCGCTAAGATTCGGACTTACTTACATTTTCTAGAGAATGACGGATAAAACGAAGTGATTTAAAACATTATATGTAAGGAATGCGAGGTTGTGAGTTCGATTCCTAGTTATTGAAGTAAATACAAAGCTAAATAATGCTTGTTAATTTCGTGATTATGTATTATCGTCATTATCTGTCTAGCATTTTCCCTACTATGTTGGTTGGCTGCCTATCTGACCTACACAACCCAGTTACTGGGTAACACGAATCTCCTTCGTGATTCTGTATACACTATATCCTGCGTCCTATTCCTCAGAGAGGAGATTTGAGTCCCAACTGTGGGAACATTGTAGGCTGATTATGTAACCCCCAAACATGATTCTTCATGCTTTATAATGTTGACTATTCGACAATGAAGTTTTAGAACAACTATAGGTAGGTACTCTGTTAATTTCATGATGATTGATATTACACATAATTATTTAAAAGCTCGAGCGTAAGTGTCTAAACACACTATGCCGAAGCTCTGCATGATTACGCCTGCAATGCTATTTGAATTACTGACGACACACTATGCCGAAGTTACGTTGCGTTCTAGCGTACAGCCGAACTTCGATCGGGCGTAAGTTCAGCGGCAATTCGGCGGCAACGTATTCTGTAGAGCACACATTATACGCGACCGAAGATCGGTTCGATTGCCGAAGAAGATAGGGGGGGAAGTCGTTCAAGACACTGAAGTTCCGCAACTGAATTTCCGCCGCGTAAGTTCGGCACTTATGGTGTGTCATATCAGCCGAACACGTCGGAACGTAACATCAGCCGCGGAACTTCGGTCGCGTAACTTCGGGATAGTGTGTTTAGACACTAAGAATAAACATCCCTGTAGCTTGTACAAAACTATGCAAGTACAGTGGTACTCAACTTATAAGGCGCGTCGTGAATCTTCGTTCGCACAGAAAAGAAAGTAGTGGCCCCGAAGATTAACGAGAATGCTTAAAACTTACAATCAACCTTAGATCACTACTATAAGGTTCATAATACACTGCAGCTGTTAATTTCGTCTCACTCGCTAATATGGCGGCTGAATAACATGCCATACGCGGCGCGCGCTAACATGGCGCCGATTGTATAAGCCATATAAGTTGTATACTACTATAGCTGGTATGCCATTGTGACATTGACCAATCAGAAGTTATTACGGCACACAGCATGCAAGCTGCTTGCATAGTTTTGTGCAAGTTGCAGCCATGTGTATTCTCGCCCTTACATAAAACTGATTATTGTCGATCTACTAACTCTGTACAAAAAAGTAGTAATGATTTGGCATGTGTCATATCTAGCAACATAAAATTAACATAGTATTTCTTTTGTTCATAAGAACTAGCGCCATTTTTATAATTTTAGAGTAAACCTCGTCATTTTTTTAAAATTCTTATTTTATGAAAAATACTTCACAAACATATTTATTAATTTAATTTGTATCCTCTGTCGATTCTTATGTCAACTTAAATTATTGATTCTTGTTATTGTTCAAACCACAATGCACCGCGACGCTTCGGAGGCCGCTGCTAGAAGTGGCGTTGCCAACACTTTTACTGATCACAGACCAGGGGCCGTACTATAACGTGAATAAAGATCATGGTTCCAGTGTGAGAGAGAGACGGAGCTATATACGACAGTGGCGAGGTGTGGGGTGTTACTTATCAGTAAATTAAAAATTAATTTGGTAACTTAAAATAAAACTTTACTGAATTTAACACCATCTATCGTCAAATAACGAAACCAAAAAGATGTTAATCTCTACACAAACAAAACTTTTTAGAGAATTAAACTCAACTAAATTAAGTACTGTACTATCACTCTAAAATTATTATAGGAATTTATAGAATCGAATAAAATACAGTTAACAAGTGAAAACTAAATAAAATATGCAATGTTTCTCCATCTTGTTCTCGCTGACGCATTTTTTCTATGTCTGTCTCTATTGTAACCCGTTGCATAGCGGCTTGCTCTCGTCTATATCAAGCGGTGCCACGTGACCTAAAGTGACGTCATGACGGGATAGCTAATTTTGCAGCATAGCTAAGTTGCTGATGCGAACTTCCGAAGGGAAGCCGGTAGGAATCGTTTTATAAGGTGCTTTTGCCACTGATATACGACCTATAGCACTATACTTTTTTCACAACGGAACCATGATGTTTTTTCACGTCTTAGTACGGCCTCTGTACTCTAACCTTGCGTAACAATCGGAGTTGGTTTAATTTTGACAGTTAAACAACATTTATTGCGTTATTTACGTTGTCGAGCAGACAACATTTTTCGAACCTATGAAGCTATGGATTAGCAATTTGCTTCAAAATGATTCAAATCCGACTGATAGGGAACAAGTCAAGCTTTCAAAAACGACTCAACTTTTTTTTTTTTCAAAAATTGTATCTTAGATACGTACTACTTGTAATCCATTTACAATAAGGTTAGACATTTAAACAAACCTTTTTTTACAGTCCGTTTAACCGATTTTGACTTCTATTGCGTTGGTGGCATGACAAATGTCAGCTGCAGTAAACTGTTGGTATTGTAACCATTTTTTTGCCTTTAATGCCATCCTTAAGCCTACGAAATAGAAGTCAAAATCGGTTGAACGGACTGTAAATAATGTTTGTTTAAATGTCTGATCTTAAATGGAGGGTAGGATATGTTTTATTTTTAGAATGGCCTGGTATTTCAAGGTTATCCATTAATTACCGGACACTATACGAAATTGGGTTGAGGAGCTTACCTAATAGCTATCCTGAAAAATGTTCTAAGTGACCTAATTATAACTGTGACATATTTCAGCATCTGCCTAGCCTTTTACTCAACTATGTTGAGGTCGGTTTCCAGTCTAACCGGATGCTGCTGAATTAACTGTGATATATTTATTTCACTTAAAACATTTTTCATTAGTTGATGAAAAAACTTGTTTCGACATTTGAAAGTGCTTTATTTTCGTACATGCATTATAAAAACGGAATAGGGCGTATCGAAAGCCCGGAAGCTGTTGAATATAATGCGATTTGTCACGCGTTTGAAGCTAAAAACATTATCAGCGGTGGAACTCGAACCTCCTCTTTGTGTGGAGTTGGCCATTTTCTAGTCCCGGACTGCCAACAGCTGTCAGAAGAATAGCGGTCGTTTATAATCAGCCTATAATGTTCCCACTGCTGGGAGACAGGCCTCTTCTCTTCGAGAGGGAGTGGGCTGTGATCCACCACGCGGGCACAGTGCTGGTTGGTACATGTCACATGTCTTCGAGTTTTTGGTTCTACACTTTGGACATGTCGGTTTCCTCACGATGTTTTCCTTGCATCGTTTTGAGAACAGTTACTTTTCGGAATTATACGAAGTATTGGTACTTTTTTGACTGTGCACACTAATGCTGGGAGTATTTGGAAAAATATTCGCGTTATTTTGCTATTGCAAAATTAACTTTATCCGTATGAGATGGAGTTCATTTTGTACTACCCAATTTTGACAAATCGCCAAGTAATTACATTACAGCTGTAATTGAGTTGCGATGAGTCCGATTTTTATTAAACTGCCCGATTTTTTAATATTTGTTTTGTATTCTCTTTGCAATAAGATCTCTTATCGCTCGACAAACTAGTCAAAATCGTGGGGTTCTTAAAATTTATTCAGTAACATCTTTACAGTGCTCAGGTGAAAATAAGACACGAGAAGCTTTATTTTTAAAACTCCTTGTCACAGACGACTCAAACGTCAAACGACGACGTCAAGCTGCGACGTGCCATATTCACGACCGGGTATTGTACTTCAGTTTTTTAAAAACCAATTCAATTTAATTTTCAATCCCATTGCCTTGACTTTAAAACTCTAACCAAACAGGCGAATTCCGCGCGGAATGCGGGACGAAATGCGCTTGCGCCGATTGTGTCAACTAACTTTATGGCAGTATTCAAACAAATAGTCAAGTGACTGCTTAATCATTAAACAAACGACGCGTGAAGTCATGTCCCGCATCTTCATCTTCATCTTATGCCTGATCAAGTAAATCGGTTAATCCTGCTGTCAAATCTAATGTTACAGTGTTTCCAGTTATTTTTTTACCTCT
Organism: Cosmia trapezina; assembly: GCA_905163495.3. Lineage (NCBI taxonomy): Eukaryota > Metazoa > Arthropoda > Insecta > Lepidoptera > Noctuidae > Cosmia > Cosmia trapezina. The sequence goes on from LR991047.1 coordinate 10,945,762, forward strand.
GATTATGCAATCGATATGTCTAGCCTATTAGCCAAGAGTCTACACCCAGTCTAACCGGATGCATCTGAATACAAGTAATTTTCTCTACAACCCAGAATTACTTACTGGGTAACACGATACATTCTAACTACCCTTAATGACTGTCAAAGATCTACGAATGACAGCTGAGACCAACGGCTTAAGGTACACTTCGAGGCTTCGCGTGGATGATAACACATCCACGATCGACCACGGAAAGCGTAGCTTAACCTTCGATCGAGATCTGTGCGGCTGTTATCATTTAGCCGCGAGCCCCTTAAAATCACGGTGATCTTTACTGTCGTTGTAATAACGTTGCTGTTGGGCCTTTGACATGCCTGTCAAATTCACAGTGATTTTATTCTCTTTACAATAACGTTTTTATCCACCCACGCGACCTAGGACGCCCCTGAACATTTTTTGCTGCGTGCAACAGGGCGCCTCTGTACCTATACATGGTTTTATGCAAAATATTTCTATGAACGGATAGTAAACTGATGACTGTTTCTTAAAGTGGATAGACCAGGCTAGATAGGTTGTTGCTGTCAGAGGGAAAATAACCGTGAAAGACTGTAGCTACTGCGATGTAAGATAAACAGATTATATCGACTACTAAATCTCTAAACTCATTTCTATTATGAAGAGGCTTTTAGAAACCTATGTTTTTAAACACGCAGCAAAGTATCATGGGAAACGAACGTCTTAACACCGTGAAAAAAAAAATCCCTTGCACATGATGTCCACATCTGTTAGCGAGCGTTAATAGAGCAGCCGAGCGCTGCAAGCAAGAATAGTCCTTACGGTATAAAGATGTTCGTTTCTATAAAAAGTTTGTATAAGCTAACCTCGCATTATAAAGGACTCTTTTCGTACTAGAGGTCAGCTTATACTGCAAATGTACAGCTTGATAATATGTCTTCATGTGTACACTGACGTACACTTTAGCCCCATTTAGGCAGATTTTAGTACTTAAATGAAAAACTGAGGGATGAAAATATAAATAACGATACTTTTGATTGAAAATTAAACATACAAGTCCAGTTATCTAGTTGTACACACAGCTACACATCAAGCTATACATTTCTAGTTTACACTGACCTCTCATTGTAAGGAAATCCTATACGATGCGAGATCAGCTTACACTGGAATTGTATAGCTTGATCTGTAGCCATGCGTACATTACATAAATCCAAAACGGAATACAATTTGTATGAAATTATAACCAACATACGTTAACCAGAGGTGGTGTGTTTCACTAAAAGATCTAGATATTTTTTTCTTCTTCATTATACATTATTGAAGAAGAAAAAAAATGGTTAGATCTATGAAAGGTCTTATTCATACACGAAATCTCTTAAGGGGTCATTGTACTCATCATTATATTATTATTAACTTTTAATATGGGACCTGGAAAAAAAATCAGCTGTTCCCTAAATTTTGACGAGTTCTGCAAACATAAATTTAGTGAACAGCTGTTTTTTTTTTTCGCGATTTTAGGTTTGGTCCCTTAGCAAAAGTTGTTCATAATGATGAGTACAATGACCCCTTAAGAGATTTCGTGTATGAATAGTTGGCCTGAAAGTTTTATAAGCTACTAAAAAATCTCTGTATTACCAAGGACTAAGACAAAATATTGTAAATATTAATTTGTACTGATGAGTAATGTCTGAATTAAAGTATGGTCGGGGAAAAATGAATCTTAATAGGCTGAAATGTGGGCGCGACTAATTTTTGTCGTCACATTATCTCGTGACTATGCTACATAGTCCAGTGTTTTCAGCGCGAGATAATCCGACGACAAAATATTGTCGCGGTGCGCGTCTTAGCCTAGTTACAATTTGAGTTAAAACTACTGTTTCTGAAGTATTATTTATAACTGTAAACTTATCGTTAAACTAGGACGGACACCCAGGACGGGTGTCCGTCCTAGTTTAACGATAAGTTTACAGTATCAAGATGTTTTCCTTCACCATTTTTATTTTTTATTTAAGTGTATCGCCATGATTGTTAAAAAATGGTCTTGCACCACAAATAACTAAATACAACTAGTGTTAAAATTATTTAGTGCTTTGTGGTGCAAGCAGGCACGAAATACGCAAGAAAATTAAGATTAAAGTCGTAAATATACCTGTAACTATAAAAGTATATAAATATCTTGCACGTCATCGAGCCATAACAACTTAACATAATATCAGAAGGCCATTAGCTGTAGTAAAAACGTTCAAATTCAACTCGCAATCTCATTCCAGCGACAATCAAATGTCAAAAATGTAGATAAACGCTGATGATTCGTAAATAAATGTTATTTAATAAATATCTTGTTTTGCTCACCCTACCCAATTTATTCGATTTGACAGCTATGACGTCACAACATGGCGCTACGTGGATCCTATTCTTATTTGAACGCATTGTACAATTTTTGACAGATTGAGACTGTGATGAGATTGCGAACGTTGTTAAAAATACAGGAGGTGCTCCTCACATGACGCCTATTATCGCCGAAGAGTTATGGAGAGGTGTACTTATAATACACCCACATATTTCGCTAGTTATGTTTCAGTCCCATGTAATAGTGGGTGAGCCTATTGCCATCAAGCGGGCACTGATACACAAGTCTAAGGCTGTTACTGAGAAATTCCTGATGGAAAAATCAAATAACTCTTTGCCCGACGCGGGAATCGAACCCAGGACCTCTTGCTCAGCAGTAGCGCTTGCGAGCTTTAGATAATATACATCTAGATCGAGCCACCGCGTGGCCGGTCATGAGACAGCAATAAAATACTTTTTCTAGGTTATGTAATATGAAAAATTAAGTTTAACGTAAGAAATCTTCCATATTTTAGACTGAAACCCATGTCAATACATGCAAAAACTGTCCAAAAAAAGTTAAATTAATCGACGCAAGATACTTTTTGTAACAGTGAAAGCTCTTTGTTTGGCTAACATTCAAAAATTCGCCAAGCAAAAATACGACACGACAGAAGATCCGATGCTTTGTCTCAATTTTGCTACTAATTTCGTATATATGTGTCTCACTTCCACACTTCACACTGTAATCATGGCAACGTCTAGAGGTTTAATGTCATTGTTGCGAGCACTAGACCAACGAGGCACTTGTTGACAACTTCTGATTGGTAAATGTCAAAATGACATGCAAGCCTCTTTCATACTCCTTTGCAAGTTACAGGCATATTTGCGACTTTAATCTTTATTTTCTTGCGTTTTCATCGATTTCAGTACTGACTAGTACTAGTTTTTACGGATTTTAGTACTACTATGCGTGCCAAACGCTTGCTGTCTACTTCACACGATAGCTGTCAAATTAGTACGCATTGGTAATGAAGTTCGCGAGTGTTGCGGAACAAAATGGCGTCTTGACAGTACTATTCTTATTTGGCATGCATAGTAGTTTAACGGTTTTTTTTCTATTCTCAATTTTTTCCCTCGACTGTACTGACATAATGTAATTACTAGGGTAGATGAAAAAAAAATAGACTTTTTTTTTCTGTTCATATTTTTTTCGATAAAGTAAATGCTAGATTATATTATTATTGAAGGTTTTAACTAAACGTGTTATGTGTGCGATATTCAGTGGATTTTTTTTTAAATAATTATTTTGTAAAAAAATAATGTGAAGTAGCGTAGGTATAATGTTAATATTAATTGTAAATTTAATAAAAATGGGTAGAGCGTTTTTGCTCTTATTTAACTTAATGATAAACATGCTGTTTTTTTTGCTATTCACTGTTTTTTTTATTTTATTTATTCTTGGGATCCTATCGTTTTAGTTTAGTTCCTTAGAAATAAAACAATTTAAAAACGCAAAATTAAAAATATTTTTTTGAGAATCGCTGTCTATTCCTATGTCGACTTAGGGCCTGCGCTCACTGCCGGCACGGCACAGCAGGGGATTCTTCGGCATCACTACATGCAAGCATATGCTGACTGCAACGATGCCGCGGTATCTGCGACATCCTTAGGCATTATCATTGAAATTTCAATTTTATTGTCATACCATTAAGTTATATTCTTATTCGTTATCGTTCTCCTGCCCTCGGCGTAACATGTCCCTTTCTTCCTTTCTTCTATTAGTCGTCATCTCGGTAGTCACTCCCTTTATAGCCATATCATCTTTCACACAGTCCATCCATCGTTTCTTCGGTCTTCCCCTACTCTTATAGCCATCAACATTCATACTCAAAACTTTTTTCTTTTTTAATACGTCGCATAAAAATCCCTTGCCGTGCCGTGTCGCCCGTGGGCACACGTCTGTGCCCACTTACTGACTAGTATTTTAATTTCATTATATTTCATATCTCTAAAATTAAGGCTAGCATTACACCATAACTGTTGCTATGGTACCAAGTATGAATATCAAAATGTATGGTATTAGTAATTTCTTCGGTATTTTCAATTTGCTACCATAGCATAAGTAGTTTATTTTCTTGGAAACCCCTTACAATGTTTTACGCTGCTTTTGTTACATAATAAATACAAGGTGTATTTTATTGTAATAAATTAAAACCTAAAAATCCCTGTACTCATCATTTTGAATAACTTTTACCAAGGGACCAACCCTGTACTCGGGAAACATCATCTGCTTAGCCTTTTCAAACTCAAACCATTTATTTCAATTAAAGCAATCACTTTTGAACTGTCAAAGAGTACCGACTCTTAGACTCGCAGAACATAACTGTATGGACTAAGTAGTGCGGTCACTACTTAGTCCATACAGTTACGTTCTGCATAACTCGACAAAATGTAGGGAACAAATCAAGTCATTTATTCAAAGTAGGCTGAGAATTAGCACTTTTCAACGTCAAAATTACATAAGACAGTCTCGCGGCACGCCCACTCTTCAGCACTTCCTAGTGCTTTACTTGGGAAGAAGTAGGGCAATAAAATCCCCAACTTAGATTATTTACCCGATTTCAGCGTTAGTCCCATAGTAAAGTTCATAATGATGAATACAATGACTTTTTTTTAGGTTTTCAGTTATTTCAATTGCAACTTCTCATTCTATAAATAACTTCTGGATGCTTTGTAAGTAATTACTTACCTTTACGTGGATAGCCTACGTCCATTGACAATTACTGCCAATTATTAATAGAATAAAAAACGCATCTACCCGTAACTTATAAAAATGCCTTGCCCGAAAGTATTTAATAACACGATTCTAAAGCGCAGGCCACAGAACGAAGCCAAGTTCGTTTTGCTTCGTTCTCAGTGTAGCCTGCGCTTAATTAAAGTAGTTTAAATATAAACAATAATGTTTCTGATAACCAGATGTCTTTTGAACGCCACGCATTTTAGTTTAGATAAATTTTCATTGATTTTGTACAGAATGGACCTTTTTATGTTTCTTGAAATCACAAATTTAACGTATTTCAGGATAAATTTGATAATTATGACTGTTATTAAATACAGATTTCAGCATACTCGATCGTTTTACGGTTAAAGACGTTTTGTAATTTATTCTGACGAGGACATCTTAGTTATTTCGAAATAAATACTGATTTTTTCCTATAAACTTAATCTACATATATTATGGTCCATTTTGTACTTAAGTTAATAAAATTATAAATAGAAGCAGACCTTAGGATTTAGAGCATTTAACGAGATGACGAATACATCACCAAAAAAGTTTTGATTTTCATTTAAAGAAAGCCTCCATCATGTTAAATGCGCTAAGTTTTTAATTTAATCAAGGTTTGGCGTTAAAGCAATAAAATTGTGCCTAAATCTCTTGTGAAACCCACTTCTTATGGACTTATCACGATTTGTAGAAAACTGACAGCTGTCATTTTGACATTTACGTCCTATGTCAGATGTTAAAGTGACAGATGTGAAGAGTCCTTAATTAATTGTCTGCATAAACAGGATGTTGAGTTAAATCGCGAAATAGTGGAATGTGGTGATTTTGTAAACGATTCTTAAACCTAACTTGACTTGTGCTGTATGTACAATTAATATTATGAACAGAGTCTGTGCTAAATCTGCTAGCAAGCTCGCTAAAACATTCAGAAGACTTGCTGGTTACACGGCGGGGTGCAATCAATTACAAATTCAACTTGCCAGTACATTCAGCCCCATTTTATTGTGAGTTTCTGAGAGAGAAAAAAAAACCTTGTATATATTCTCAAAAGTATTGACTAATCATATAAATGCCACCTGTAAAAGCTAGGGCAAATGTGAGCGGCAAAACCCAACTTTTCTCTCTTATAGTCTGATTTTTAATTTGCTAGACTAAAATGACATAACATAACATGACTAAAATAAAATGTCAAAATTACAAAAAAAGGTCGATCGTAGCTGTCATTCTGCTTTAGCAAATTATAAAAACAGAGTTTAGACATGGCACTTTCGGATCATTTATTTTGAACTTGCTACGATGACAGAATAATATTCTGTCATCGTAGCAAATATGTAGTACAGAAAGTCTGTTCAATGCAACGATCGAAAACGGACGCCATACATGTAGACGCGTACGCACGGCGATCTCAAACAAATGCCGTTCGCGAGTGCGCTTGCACTCGCTGTACGTGAAGCATGTCTATGTGTGTGTGCGTTTTCGCTGGAATGGAGCCGACTATACGTACGGCTTCATGTACACGACGCCACCGGAGCCGCAACAGCGCCGGATCGCATTCTCGTTGTTTTACTATACAGACCTGAAATCGCGAAAAAAAAACCAGCTGTTCAGTACATTTATGTTCGCATAATTCGTCAAAATGTCGGGAACAGCTGACTTTTTTTTCGCGATTGCAAGTTTGGTCCTGTAGTAAAAGTTGTTCATAATGATGAGTACAATGAACCCCAAAAAGATTGCCACACCACAAGTGTAAACCACTTAGACCCTGTATAATTCGGTATCAATGCGGTGTACACGCGGCTCCGGTGCGGTGCATGGTCGATATTCATTCATATACTCAAACATGCGTCCGGCGCCGGTGCGGCTCCGGCGTTGTGTACACACGGCTGCACATCAAGCTATACATTTCCAGTTTACACTGACCTCTCATTGTAAGGAAATCCTATTCAATGCGAGATCAGCTTATACTGGAAATGTATAGCTTGATCTGTAGCTGTGCGTACATGAAGCCTACCTCTTTTGTGACGTTTTGCCGCATTTTGTTACTCAGATTTGTCTATAGCCCAAACTCGCCATGTTCAGAGTTATGATCCAAACATATTATACATACGCTTTAGAATAATAATAAATGAACAGATTGTATAATTTCGGCGCTAGATAGCTAATTTAGTGTAAGTAAATACAGATTATATTTGAAACTGTCAGAGCAAAACTGCCTTTTTATTTCTTACTAGCTTTTGCCCGCGACTTCGTCCGCGTTTCCGTCGTTTTTCGTAAAAAAGTACCATATGTCCTTCCTCACGGTTCAGTAGTTTTGATGTAACAGACAGATTAACTTTCGTATTTTAGTAGGGAAATATAATATGTCAATCCACAACACTGTTGAAAAATATCGCAATAAGGAACCGCAGAATATTATGATTAATAGCTGTACCCGCGACTCCGTCAGCGTGTAACTCCTTGTATGTTATTAAGTTAATGTATTGGACTGCTAACCTATCGGGAGTTACACGTGTTATTGTGAGTCAACCATAAAAGATAGACATATGCTGTTGTGGGATATTTTTTAGATAATTTTATGTAGAACATTTCCGTCACAAATGATTTCTATGTAGCTTTAACCATTAAGGCTGCACACGCGACGGAAGCTTAAAAAATGGAGCAACTTCTCCCGTTTTCCCAACATTTCCCTTCACTGCTCTGCTCCTATTGATTGTAGCGTGATGAAAAGTATACTATAACCTCCCCAGGAGTATGAAAAATAACTGTACCAAGTTTCGTTAAAATCCGTCGAGTAGTTTTTGTTTCTATAAGGAACATACAGACAGACAGACAGACAAAAATGTTACTGATTGCATTTTGGCATCAGTATCGATCACTAATTACCCCCTAATAGTAATTTTGAAAATATATATCATGTACAGAATTGACCTCTCTACAGATTTATTATAAGTATAGATATACTTAACCTAACATGTATTGTGAAGCTCTTTATTATGTAGGGCACTAATAGGTTTATTAATTACCCCTAAAGACAGCGGATGGGATACCGCATCTAAAGATCCTACGAACGGACTTCCAATAATAAATTTGGAATCCACTATAATCCCTAGTAGGTACGCGTAGGTATAAAGCGAACAATTTTATTAGGTTTTTCTGTGGGGAAATTCTCAGTGATCACCCGATCACCCCCTTTATGATAGTAGGTACTATCATACCATAACTAGCCAAAATGTTTGTTGTAGCTACAATACAGGGTGTTTAGGGCACCGTTAGCCAAATGGAAATGGCGGATAGAAGGGGGGGTCATGTGTTATCAACTTGTCACCTCACGCCCCAAAAACAATTCTTCTCCTCACAGGATTTTTTATGTAATTTTTTTATTATTACTTTGAACTTGAATTAAAAAACAAAACAAGATAAAAAACAAATTAGGAGGCTATAAGTACCAATAGGTACTTATAAATAAATAAAATAAAATAAAAAAGCCTTTTATTTCATGCATTGAAAACATTTAACAAGAATTGTTACAATTAGTTGATTGTTGATCTATCATCATCATATATCATCTAGGTACTTATAGCGTCCTAATTTTTATTGTAATGTACTAGCTTCTGCCCGCGACTTCGTCCGCGTTAAATTTCTTGTACCCCCCACCCACCAACCCCGACGCATCGCATCGCAATGCCTGCCCGCTATTACTTCTATTACTGCTATTACTTCGCGCTCGGCTCCTAAGGGCCCTAGCGTGATGTTAAATAGACTATATCCTTCCGCATCGCCTGCATGCGCTATTACTTCGCGCTCGGCTCCTAAGGGCCCTAGCGTGATGTTAAATATACTATATCCTTCCCCATCGCGTGCCCGCGCTATTACTTCGCGCTCGGCTCCTAAGGGCCCTAGCGTGATGTTAAATATCCTATATCCTTCCGCATCGCCTGCCCGCGCTATTACTTCGCGCTCGGCTCCTAAGGGCCCTAGCGTGATATTAAATAGCCTATATCCTTCCGCATCGCCTGCCCACGCTATTACTTCGCGCTCGGCTCCTAAGGGTCTTAGCGTGATGTTAAATAACCTATATCCTTCCGCATCGCCTGCCCGCGCTATTACTTCGCGCTCGGCTCCTAAGGGCCCTAGCGTGATGTTAAATAGCCTATATCCTTCCGCATCGCCTGCCCGCGCTATTACTTCGCGCTCGGCTCCTAAGGGGCCTAGCGTGATGTTAAATAGCCTATATCCTTCCGCATCGCCTGCCCGCGCTATTAATTCGCGCTCGGCTCCTAAGGGCCCTAGCGTGATGTTAAATAGCCTATAAGTAGCCCTCCTCAAGAACTGGGTTATAAAATGCAAAAAGATTTTTTCTAATCCGACTGGGGTAGTTCCAGAGATAGCGCGTTCAAACAAACTAACAAAAAAAAAAACCAGTCAAGAGCGAGTCCGACTCGCGCACCGAGGGTTCCGTTCCGATTTCTGAAAAAGTGTGCTATTTAGAGACATCGTTTTTTTTTTTCCTGTTATCTTTACATAAACTTGCATCACATAGAATAATTTCAGATTTTTCTCTTTGCAAACTTCGGAGATAAGGGGGGGAACGGTATTATTTTACATTTTTCATCAAAAGTCGAACACTGTGCGGCCTAAAAAACAATAAAAACATGTTTGAGAATGCGCAAACAGCGCTCTTTCATATGATACCCCACATGACCAAGTAGCCCAACTTTGAATTTTTAAGACCCCCTTTCAGCCCATGTTGCAAAAAAAATACATATCGTTTTATTTGTTTCTTATTTGCAAAATAGTTGGGTAAATATTATCTAAAACTGTTCCAAATTTCAAGTTGATAGCATTAGTAGTTCTTGAGATATCCAGCTGTGACAGACAGACAGACAGACAGACTGAGTCACACCATAAGGGTTCCTTTTTTACCATTTTGGTACGGAACCCTAAAAACAAACTCTTCCGCTGTATTCCACCGACATTTTGCACAACGCCATCTATGGGTAAATTGATAAAACGTCCGCTCTAAACATGTTTGCTCAAGAGGAACCGGTATGAATTAAAGTTATTTTGCGTTTTAGTAATTTTATATTATCTCCGAAACTGTATGACCAATTGCCATACTGTAACGGCCAAATCTTATCTCCATGATGTCCTTGTGATCATAAAATATCTTATTTTGATAAGGATTAATGTTTTGTTTAAATAATCATCCAAACGTAAGTATGTCTAAAAAATACTTTTTTAAAACAATAAAAGATGTATAAAAGATAAAATATAAAAGATAGAAATATGGTGTCGCGGACTTTTTTGTAGAATTATTTAAGACGGACCAGACTGCCATACATTGTTCTCAATTATAAACAACCGTTTAGGCAGCGCATGCAAAAAAGTCTGTTTAAAGAGGTATTTCTTTCCGACTTGTTAGACAAAACTTGTGATAGCTCGGCTAATATGCATGATATAAATATAATTTATAGCCTATAGCACTCAGGAATAATGTAGCTTTCTACCAGTGAAAAAATTTTTAGAATTGGTTCATTAGTTCCGGAGATTACCCCCTACATACAAACTTACATACAAATTTTACCTCTTTATAATATTAGTATAGACAATTTAAAATAGATTATACATCTACAGTCCGGCCGTTGAGAGTTTGTGTACTTGAACCTGTCAGCTTCATACTAATGAATATGTGTTTTGCTAATTTGATCCTTAAAGTTACAGTGGTACCCAACTGATAAGGCGCGTCGTGAATCTTCGTTCGCACAGAAAAGAAAGAATGGCCCCGAAGATTAACGAAAGAATGCTTAAAACTTACAATCAACCTTAGATACTACTATAAGGTTCATAATACACTGCAGCTGTTAGTTTACGTCTCACTCGCAAGTATGGCGGCTAACTAACATGCCACGCGGCGCGCGGTAACATGGCGGCAGCTGCCGACCAGTAGCGGTACAGGAAAAAGAAGCGCGGTGCATGGAGCGTGCCGATTGGTCAATAGCATTTCCCGCGCTTTGAAAATTTATCTTCTGCGCAGGTACATACATCGATAAGCCATATAGGTACTAGAAATTGTCGCAACTCACAGGTGCGAGGGACGCATTCTTTCGACGGTCGGACTGTAGTTATTGCAGTAATTGTCCATAGGCAGCGGTGACCACTTTATACTAAAGACGAGATAAATGTCATACTTTGGGATTAAAAACTTTAACTTAATACCGTATGGTTCAGTTTCCATTGCAACTAAATTATTTTATGATGTTTATCGATAGTTTTTTCATTCAAAAAATCAACTAGACTACCTACTCGAGTTTTAAGTTGATATTTGTATAAGTTGCAATTATAAGTATTTATCTCGTAGCCACTCGTAGCGTTGGCCTGATGTTACATCAGATGGGCCGCCTCGCCTGCTTATTTTTTCTACATAAAAAAAGAACTTAATCCTATGGTCTGATTTAACCCTAAAGTAATAAACGAGAATAGAGCCGATCGGGCAAAGCTATCTGGCGAACGACTCCCAGTCGAAAGAAAAACGTTAATTTGAATGAGCTGAATACAAAATCACACAATCTCTCAATCTACAAATGTATCAGTAGGTAGGTACTTATATGATTTTTATTGCTAATCAAATGATGACAAAAATGTGCATAAACAAACACAAATTAAATTAAATAGACGAACTTTTCGGCTTTTAGCCTCAGAGAATTTTTTGAAGATTATTATTATATTATTCTAACACTAGCCTGTAAGTAGTATGCAGGAGCGAGCGAAGTGAGCTTGAAAATTTTATCACGCCGCGCCGCCTCGGATGGTTAAAATTAGGTTTTCTTTTCAAGATTCTGTCAGAAATAGGAGATATTTTATTAAGTTATACAGAAGAATTAGAAGAATGCAGGACGCAAGAGTGAGCGTAGCCAGCTCGAAAATTTTAGCACCCCGCCTCAGAAAGGTTTTTTTTTGATCATGCACAAATGGGAGATACTTTGTCGTTGATGACTTATGCAGAAGGGTTTGAGTAGGAGAAGAATATGGAGCGAGCTCGAAAATTTTAGCACCCAGTCTCAGATGTTCTTCTTTTGAACATTATTAGGAAAATAGAAGTTATTTGGTCGACCTATACAGAAAAGTTTGAAAACGTACAAAATTTAAGATGGAAGAGCGAGTGAAGCGAGCTCGAAAATTTCTGCATGTTACGTTGATAGTAATATTTTGCATACGTGGGGGGGCCTCCAACTACAAACTGCCTCTTTGTTACTGAACATGTGTTGACCTTGTTTGAGATTTGATTAAAAAGTACCTACTTCTTGAGATTTGGGACAGGGACCGGGGCCGAGGGGGATGGACATAAACACGAATAATTAAACTTTTAATTACTTGCAAAAATCTTTCGGGGATTCCCCGCGAAAGAAACGCAACGCCAGCAAATGTTGCTAGACAGACAGAAAAAAAATAAACGAATTTGGTTTGTCTATATATTTATCGTTTTATGACGAGTAAAATTTGAGGCGCGAGGCCGTAGACGGTCGCCCACGTCGCCCACGCCTTACGCCGCCTCTGCATCTGTTTTGACGCCTCTGACACGCAATGACGCAGTGACTTGAAACGCTGTTTAATAATGTGTGAGCTCACTCTTCTCAATATGGGACTAGTACTGTGAGGGCAAATCTAGCGATTTAAATCTATGGGGGGGCGAGGTTTGACTTGGTGTCGAATCTGGTGATAATGACAGTTTTTCATGACTGCTTTACAAAAGTGTTGTGACGGCCAAAATGTTAGTTTTTACGGTCTAGCCCTCATTCAACAAGTGTGCAGAGTATAACGTGCTATAACAAATACTTCGTTGCAAAAAAGGATGTAAAACACCAATACGGCGTTCAAAAAATTTATAAAAAAATATATTAGATTTAACATAATGTAAAAAAAATGGGGAGTTTGAAACGCATTTTGTAAAGCTTAGTTGTAAGCGCATTGAGGCGGTCTCGTATTTGGACTAAAAAGTCCCAGATTCTGTTACATACGGCCTAAATTAAAACCAAAATATAAGATTTAAAACTTAACCTCGGTTCTAAGGTCAGTTTTTGCATTAAGAACTTTACGTTCATCGAAATAGAGTTCAAAATACAATAACGGGCGCGCAGGTTTGGACTTTGACTAAAGTTAGAACTAGTTTTGTAATAAGGCTGAAAGTATTGCTATCTCTTTTCCTCATGTAGAGCGAGAAAGAGGTAAAACAGGTTTTGAGCCGTCACACTGGCTGTATTTTTATTTTACGCGTCATATTCGGATGTGTCGTCTAAATAAAAAATCTAAAAGTATGTAGGGTTTATACCCGTTTTCACTAACGCTAAGCGACACCTATGTAAATGAATGCATAAGTAAAAGCGCGCTGTTTGATTTTCAATTTTCGGCGATTAGCCGAGAGTTGAAAATCCAACAGCGCCTTAGGAACATAACTTTCTTCCGTCTCTTTCTAGTTTTACCTGCGAGTATGAGATGGTAATACTTTGTGGTTTGTAGGATTGGAAAAAAGTACTACCTGCTAAATATAATTTTCAAAATTTCAAACTGCAAGTAATCGGTATTCTCCATCGTCGATAGGATAGTTTTACCCGACTGCGGCGAAGCCCAAAAGGAGGGTATTGTTTTTAAACTATGTCAAACCCAGTTAAAACGTGGCCTTTTCTTTCACTTATACAGTATACTATACAGGGTGGAAGGGACATCGACGCGCAAACGGTTACCACGTATGCAGTACATCGTTCTGAGCCCCCCTAATTTTTCATCGGTTATTGAAAAAAAATCTGCTCTTCCATACATTTTGACCGTGTAGGTATTGCACTATTGTAGGAAACTGCATTTTTGTTTTATTTATTTATTTATTTATTTAAAACTCTTACACTATCATTACAGGTTACAAACCTAATGCGACAGCTAAGACTACTTGTAATAATTATTAACTATTTAAAATAACCTTACATTACTAACCAGTGTAATGAAAGATAAGTCTGGATGACAACTGTTTTAATCATAATTTAAACATAGACAATACACAACACCTTCCCCTTAAATAAGATAAAATAATAATAAAAACGGAACTTAAATCCATTCATTCCACTTAAGTAAATAAGATAAAATAACCAAACTTAAAATAAACAAACTCAAATTAATAATTAGTTCTACGTTTTAAATACGTTTACAAATTATAAAATGTTACTCCGGGTACAAGGTGGCGAGTAAGATGCCGATACATTTATGTTGTTGCCTGGCACATAATCATCATTTTTAATAACCGATGAAAAATTTCTACATAAGAGGGCTCAGAATGATGTACTGAATACGTGGTAACCGTTTGTGCGTCGATGTTCCGTCCACCCTGTATAGAAATATCTTGGGGCTAGAAAAGTCAGTCAATTACTGATGCGACAAAGCAAGACAATTGTCACAAAGTCGAATCTCTAAAAATTAGGCATGGATCTCATAAGTATGAGCCCTTGTATCTACGGCGGATTTTTTATCGCGCTCTGGATTTTCATCGCACTGCTTAAGAGGAAACGTGGGTGCTCTTTTCTCCATACAAAAAGATACAAACGCTCTCGCCTGTTTTCTTTCTGGTTAATGACCATAAAGCAATGATTTTTTACAGAAATATAAATATCAGTTAATTGTATGCCCCTATGTTTTCCTTTTTGATGATATATTATTTTTATAGGAACTAGACCAAAAATGCTCAAAATTGCCTATTCAGACCGCCTGTCAACAGACGCCTAGTGTACCAATTTGACAACTATTAACGAAAAAAGAAAAACCTAGGGGGCATAGTATATATCCTTCTTATTCAGTTTATGAAATATCTTTCAAATTGGTCCAATATTGGAGGAGGAAATAGGCGAGAGCCAAACCTCGAAATGTGACTTTTTACATAGGCTATTTAGTCGGATCTGCAGTTGTCCTTATCGCACGAATTCGAGGGCGTGCTCTGCTCAACATCGAGAGTTGAAAATCCATTACGCCATAAAAAATCGCTCGTGCGTACCTGGGCTGATCAAGCGATTTTTTTTTTTGTGGTACTTAGGCTATCGGAGCCAGTAAACAGAAGAAACATGAAGCTAGCCTTTCTCATAATATCAAGTCAAAGAAGACTATTAAAATCGAGTTGTAAATAATGTAAAGCCGACCTAGTCGTTACCACCTTAAAGTTAAATGTCACTTGCACATCCTAAAACGTCAAGGTCTATTTTTACCCGACTGCGGCGAAGCCCAAAAGGTGGGTTATGTATTTGACCTGTACCTATGTAAGTATGTATGCAATGATATATTACCTTTAGATGCGTTACGGGGGCTCAAAAATGGGAAATTAAATGAAGGGTAATTGCCCGGCGTGATATCAGTCACGCACGCGCGCCAGTGAACATGCAGCAGCTAGTGACGTAATTAAATAAGTATCTTCATCTCTTTCTTACAACAGGTATCGGCATGCGTCTTTCCTTTTCTTTGCGGCCATATATACTGGTATGTTGGTACATCATGGCTTACGCTGTTTTTGAAGGCACTGATGTTCGTGTATGACGCGTCTATCTATAATACGTCATTGTATGTATGTATGTCCGTTTCTTTGTTCCCTCGTAACTCCTAAACGAATGAACGGATTTGGATAAATTATACGTCTTTAGATTTGTCTTGGTGGCGCGAGTGTCACTGGCTACATTAACATCAAAAATAAAGTAAAATGGCGGATTTGGGGTGACATAGGTCTGTACCTATTGTGGAGTTCGAAATTTTTTTGTCTTCTAATACCATCGAGTGGGGTAACAAAATGAAGGTTTTTAAAAGGTGATTACAAAAATACATACAACTTATATGATTAAAAGTAATTCTAAGTGACAAATCGAATTTTGATAAAAAAAAATTTGCTTTGAGCAGAGTTAGGACCTCGAAGGCTTGGCTATTTGTGCACTTATCCAAAAAAGCTTTTAAATAACCCTCAGAGTTAAAACTCTTTGCATGAACTAAATCGTCTGCGAAATCTTTCACATTTGTAAACTAAAAAGCTGGAAATAAAAAAAAATACTAAAAAAACTAAGAAACCCGACTGCAGTAAAAAACTGAAAAGCTAAAAACAAGCCCATTTTAAATTTAATAAAAGTTGGAAGCAGGCGGGACCCATTCCATTTTTATATTTTCAAACTGAAACGGGTCCCGCCTGCTTCCAACTTTTATTAAATTCCTTTTTTGTGCTTAGACCAACGAATTAAGAATGATCTTAATTCGTTGGCTTAGACCTATCTTCTTCGTGTCGTTGGCACGACAGTTACCTATTCAAATTTTGTTAGCCTAAAACTTCGCCACTTCCACGGCGTAAGCCGATGTTCGGACGGACGTAAAAATATCGCGCACTGGATTTTCAACTCTCGGTGTTGAGCCAAGCTTCGAGAATCCAATAGAGTGCGTTTTCTAGGAAAGCGATTCCGTCATAAAAATCTGTAATTTACACCAGTATTTGACAATAAGGTGTCAAAAAGCGCTTTGTATTTGGGCAGCCGTTAGCCGACGTTCGCACGGACGTAAAAATATCGCGGCGGAATTTTATCGCGCACTGGATTTTCAACTCTCGGTGGCCGCCGAGCCTAGAGAATCCAACCTAACAACAACAGAGTGCATCCCAGCGCGTCGAAAAAACACACTGTTGGATTTTCAACTCTCGACCCTAAGCAGAACGTTGAAAATCCAGTGCGCGAATATCTCGCGAAATCTTCGCAATATTTTTACGTCCGTGCGAATGTCGGGTAAGGGGCTAAGTGAACCTCGTAAAGTGGGGCTACCTCGACGGTAGGGCAGCAGGGTGTGATGTGGCGCTGTGTCCCAATCACAAACTATGCAGATCAATGTTGCAGTTAAATGGTTTCAGCCATAAAATGATTGCACAGTAGTAGCCGCGAAATTCAAATTTTCTTACGGTTTTTTTTTTCAATTTGCAGGTCAATGTGTGCATCTTGATAAAAATATGATTAGCGACAATAACAAACATGTATTTACATAATTATAACCATAAGAATCATCAATACACCCCTCTACGTTTGCTTTGTTCTCTTTGATTTCGGAAATCATGACATCTCGGAACAAATCTAACTTAGAAAGATGTCGCGAGTCATATTTTTATCACCTGATACTGACCTGCAAATTGCAAAAAACTGAAGAAAATTTGAATTTCGCGGGCTATTACTGCGCAATCACCTTAAGCTTTGGTGTCCTAAGAAAGCTGAATGGTCACACAGTAAGCCGACGTTCGCACGGACGTAAAAATATCGCAGCGATTTTTTTTCGCGCACTGGATTTTCAACGCTCTGATTAGTATGTGCGTCATTTTTCGCGGGAATAAATAGTTTTTCTTTCTTTCTTTCTTCTTTATTAGCACCGAGAGTTGAAAATCCAACAGTGTTTTTTTCGACGCGCTTGGATGCACTCTGTTGTTGTTAGGTTGGATTCTCTAGGCTCGGCGGCCACCGAGAGTTGAAAATCCAGTGCGCGATAAAATTCCGCCGCGATATTTTTACGTCCGTGCGAACGTCGGCTAACGGCTGTCCAAATACAAAGCGCTTTTTGACACCTTATTGTCAAATACTGGTGTAAATTACAGATTTTTATGACGGAATCGCTTTCCTAGAAAACCCAGCTTTAGTGAAGTTCGAATTTACTTGGTGTTTTGTCAAAAGAAGGTAATAACGAGGGTCAACTAATACTTGTGCATATTTCTTGCAAGAGCGGGCATGGCATGCGGCTGCGTCCTAATAGAAAGCAATCGTCACGTTAATGTCACTTTTTGTTCGGTGAACCGGAACGCGTGGTCGCGCCGACAGAGGGCGCCTGCCGGTTTTCCGAACAAAGTGACATTCAGAACGCGATTATGGCTACAGTAGGACGCGGGGTGCGAGTCTTCCATTCGCTCTTTACTCCATGACTTGTAAAGTTCAATTATCCATTTTGTACAAAGACTTTTCATTTTCATTGACATTGCAAAAAAAAATAGTTTTGTAATAGAAAAAAAAGTAGCGATACTTATTTAATTTTAAGGTTATAGTTTTGTGAAGGCAGAGTAATTCCAATTATGAAAATAAAAATTGGAAATCTCTTTCAAAACGAAAATGTGGTTGTTTTAAGTGTGTCCGATGTTAAAATAGTTCCTTGTGGCTTTTTTTTTTAATTTGTAAACCCAGCTTTTAATTTAAATTGTATGTAAATAATTAAGTTTTATTTCTGTCTTTTGTTTACCGTGAAAATAGTAATATTGTGGTATATTTTAATCCTTATTAAAGTTCTCGACAGTTTCTTATTACCTACTTATGTTTAAAAATTTAACCGATTTTTCATGAATACTAGTTTAAAAAAAATACAACCTGTAGCCTGTAGGTAATTATAATTACCTATGCAATTTTTTTTTACAATTTTTAGAAGTAGTTAAAATAGAAATGATTTTATTATTGCGCTAGACGAGTAGAATTGTAATAATATAATACACAAACATACACGCATCATGTAGATATATTTTTTATTCCGAATTACCGTAATCTTTGTTTAGATTGCTTGTTTATAATTAAATTAATTAAATTTATTTATTGGTTTCATGTTTTTATTTTTTTAATTTAACCTAATTGTCAGTTTTTGGTTTCGTATCTACTATCCTGAAGGTGCATAGGCGCATTTGTCCATAATTAGAAGATTAGGCATCTTTTATAAAAATATAGTAGCTTTTCGTGTCCGTGTGTCATCTGTGTGACCACTTAGTTTGAACACAGTTTTGATGCGGTTTTCACTTAGAGCATTTATTAAATGCTCTAAGGATTTTCACTATAAGTAATTTAAAGAATTTATTCCGCAAGGTTTACGTATTTACATAAACAGTACCTAATACCTATTATACCTTGTTGATTTTTCGAAGTAAAGAAGTGAAAGGAAAGGCCAAATGCTGTAGGGCTACAGGTATAATTTTTTTACTATTTTATATTTTAAAGTGTCTCACCTCGAAATCTGTTTTTCACCGTAGTCAAGAGTACATAGAATCTCCTCACTTAACGAGACCATTGATGAGGCAAAAGGCACAGTCCAATGGAAAAGAATAGTACAGAGATGTTTCTCAGGCAAAAATCTAGGTTTAGAGCAAAAAAAAGGCGGGAAATGTATATAAAATGTGAATGTATAGATTTATTTTTAACTTTTTTTTTACACTGTTGTTTGTAAGGGCAGTGCAGTTTGATGCTATAGATAATAATAATATATTGATTACTAGCTTTTGCCCGCGACTTCGTCCGCGTTTCCGTCGTTTTTCGTAAAAAAGTACCATAAGTCCTTCTTCACGGTTCAGTGGTTTTGATGTAACAGACAGATTAACTTTCGTATTTTAGTAGGGAAATATAATATGTCAATCCACAATACTGTTGAAAAATATCGCAATAAGGAACCGCAGAATATTATTATTAATAGCTGTGCCCGCGACTCCGTCAGCGTGTAACTCCTTGTATGTTATTACTCGTAAGTTAATGTATTGGACTGCTAAGCTATCGGGAGTTACACGTGTTATTGTAAGTCAACCATAAAAGATAGACATATGCTGTTATGGGATATTTTTTAGATAATTTTATGTAGAACATTTCCGTCATAAATGATTTCTATGTAGCTTTAACCATTAAGGCTGCACACGCGACGGAAGCTTAAAAAATGGAGCAACTTCTCCCGTTTTCCCATCATTTCCCTTCACTGCTCTGCTCCTATTGATTGTAGCGTGATGAAAAGTATACTATAACCTCCCCAGGAGTATGAAGAATAATTGTACCAAGTTTCGTTAAAATCCGTCGAGTAGTTTTTGTTTCTATAAGGAACATACAGACAGACAGACAGACAAAAATTTTACTGATTGCATTTTTGGCATCAGTATCGATCACTAATTACCCCCTAATAGTTATTTTGAAAATATATATCATGTACAGAATTGACCTCTCTACAGATTTATTATAAGTACAGATTATAGCTGTTGAGTCGAGAAGGCGAAAATGTATTTTTAGATTACGTTCCTATTTGAACTTTAAAATTTTTATGTTAATTTTAATTTTAGAATCGACCTAAGTTTACTGATTAATTTGCTTTGAGCTTTAAAGCAATGACAGATATTATTCTATAGCTAGAAGATACCTAGCTAGTATTTTTATGGCTACTTAGATAGATCATATAATTATAACGTCTATCGTAGTTCTAACACAAAGGGCTTCCAGTTCGCGATTATAGTTCCTAAAATGAAGGATAGAAAAACACTGGCATTAATATCTTCCATCAGAGTACTTGCTGCAATGTAGTTATTTTTTTTTTTTTGACTAGTCTGACTAACACAATTTGGCAACGTATCAAGGGCCAGCTCTTGAGTATTAATGTTCTGTGAGGGCCAGTGATAGTTTGGTAACATATAACAGCATATAACGTCCCAATAATCTATGACAGATAAAATAAAAGAACACGAACGAACGAACGTAGGGACAGATAGAATTATATTGACTACTTCTCATCAGTAGCGACCTGTCTTTTACTGACAGTAGGTTATTGGGTTTGGCCGTAAGTAGGTAAGGTAAGTACTCGGTAAGTACATAATATCTGCTTGTACCTAACCTACAACATATTATTGTTACTGTTTCTAATTTCTGACCTGAGAGATTCACTGAAATTCAGACTGTCGGTAAATCGTGTTCAGTGTCTTAACGGGCGTAGCAGGCTAGGCCAGCTTTAAAAAAAAAACAGCATACTGGCAGCGATTCTTTATCTACGTACAGACAAACAGCACAAACAAACACAAACTGTCAAATTTCTCCAAATGATTTTAAACCTTAAAATGTTGACGGTTAAGTTCAAAATCGAATGAGAAAAGATAGTTTGTAGGTAACTTGACCTGCTGCTGTGTGTACAACGAAGCACATATAAACTGTTTGGATTAGACTAAATAGGTACTTTAATTTAGTAGGTAACAACACTGGCTTTTCACTAACACAAAGAATTCCCTCTAAATTTATTTTCGCCTTCTAACTTTCATGGTACACACAGCAGCAGGTCAAGTTACCACAAACTGTCAAATTTTCTAATTCGATTTTGAACTTAACAAGCAACTCTTGAAGGTTTAAAATCATTTGGAGAATTTTGACAGTTTGGTATAACCTGACGTGTTGTTGTCTGTACTCTGTACCATTATATTATCTCCATGACACTGTTTTGTCGCGTAAGATCAGTTTAAAATAATAATAGACTGCTTTCAGTTTGTAACATTGTACCTATTAAAAATGGATAAATATTGTGAATTGTAAATAATGAAAACTTTATTGATAAATAAATAAATGTCTATTGTAAGCTGCAGTTTTATTCCTGGATATAAACTGAAACTTCCACCACTCTACGAAGTAGTACGTTAGGGTAGGGCGCGACAGGGCGTTAACCCGGATGCCAACGTCAGGCATAAAGGGGCGCCCATGGCGAAGCGTAACCGGTAGTTTGGAGTTAGCAACCCCGTAGGTACGTGACGCAAAATTAATATAAACGTCAAATCAATCAAGTAGCCTTTCGCAGTCCACTGCTAGACAAGGCCTCTCTTAGGCTGCGCCACAACACTCTACCCTCTGCCCTCCGCATCAGTCTGTCCCAGACACCTTTTTAAGGTCGACGCGTCAGTCCATCTAGCTGGGGGGTGCCCCACACTACGCTTGCTATGCGGGTTGATATGCGGTCTCCAAGCCCTGGACTCGACTGCTCCACCGGCTACAGATCCTTCGACAAACATAGCCAGCCCACTGCCTGTGCCGGGCGTGATCGATGGACACGATGGGGTGAAAGGAGTGTGTATGCCTATCCAGGTGTATCCCTATGTGAGGTTAGGCCTCCTAGCCCAAACGGCGCTAACGTCCTGCACCTATAGGCTCAGATTATCTGCAGGCTGATGGCCGGCGGCTAAGAATAGAAGTTTTGACGAGGTTTCTTGTTGATGAAAATAATAACAGCAGCTTGATAAGTCTTCAGGAGATTTCAGGAGACGACTTGCGTAACTCTTCAGGAACAGAAATGGTACCATGCCGATGGCTACGAGTCTATATTTTTTGGTTGCGCGCTTAGGTACCTCGGAACTTTACCTTATTGAGAGCCGCAAATCGTCTCCCGATTTCAACTTTATTTTGACCAAAATTTTGTTGTTCAGAGTTTACAACATTGCTTTTAAATACCAAAATAATTATGACATGTTAACCCCTCAAGTGTCGAATGCACCCCATGTGTGCATAAGAAAAACCCTTTTTTTATTCGGTATATAAACTTATATCACATATTATATAAATGTAAAAAAACATCATCCGATGGAAAACCAATCATATCATTAGTTGTGAACCTATGGAGTTCGCAGTTAACCTCCCCCCCCCCCCCCCCCCGCGTGTCAAATGCACCCCAAGTGTGCAAAAGGACAAAACTTTACATAATAGGTATATAAGCTTAGATCACATATATATAAACGTAAAAAAACATCATCCGATGGAAAACATATCATCATTAGCACTTGCTGGGGTTTTGGGTCTAAAATCAGCCAAACTCAGACACTTGAGGGGTTAACTATGACATGTTATTTACATTGCCAGAATCGTCATCAAATTGCCCAGCTATTGAGATACCTGTAGTTCCTGTTACATTATGTACTGAAAAGATATTAAAAAATATTTTCAAGTTAATTTATTTTCGTTTCCGTTTTCTAAGAAACACTACATAACACTGTTTTCAACTATAAAACACTCGTTAAAACCAAAAACTATAAACACTGTTTGGTGACGCATCGTCGTGAACATTGCCATTTCAGCTTGCTTAGGTACCTACTCTGCAGGCTACGTCCGGTTCTTTTTAGGAAAACTGTTTCTGATTTTATCTTTCAAAGAAACTCAGAGCATAGGCCCGCTCCATAGCATAGGAATACATAGGAATAGGAATAGGAAGGCATAGGAACAGCTGATGCACCAATATCTTCCTTTAAAGCTGCTAATAAGAAAATACCTATTTTCATAACTAATGTGCATGTTGATACTTTGGAATCCGATATCGTGGACCATATAAAAATTCAAACACAGGAGAGGGTATTCCTGGAAAAAATTAACACGAAAAAGATGGTAGATCACAAAGCCTACAAATTCTTTGTGTCTGAGTCTAAATTGAATATGTTTTTAAATGAAACGACATGGCCGGAGGGTATTATCTTTAGGCGCTTCGTTCACTATAAATATCGAAAGGCGGACGGAGGGTCCGTTGCAATCGGCCCAGTGTCCTCTAACGATGGATAGTACGACCTACAAGTTGGCCAGCTATAATTGCAAGAACGTAAAGAGCGCCGTAAGTGATGTTCGACGTTTGTGTGACGAGTGTGTGTTGATAGCACTACAGGAAACCTGGCTGCTTCCTGAAGAGTTGGCGTATCTGAATAGCATAGATAGCAGATTTGCTTCCAATGGGACTTCAGCTGTGGACACGACGGCGGGCCTACTGCGCGGCAGGCCTCATGGCGGGACAGCGCTGCTGTGGAATACGAGTGTGTTTCCTAGTGTTACAGTGATAAACTGCGATAATACGCGGGTGTGTGCTATTCGAGTGAATACGGCCGCTGGTCCATTTATAGTCGTGTGTGTCTATATGCCGACAAACAAATCAGATAACCTGCCGATGTTTACAGACTGCATGGAAACTGTAAGTGCTATTAGTAATGACTATATAAACGAACCTATTTTTATTTTAGGGGATTTTAATGCGCATCCCCGAGAATTATTTTTTAAGGAATTGAATATTTTATGTGATGAATTTAAGTGGGTAATTGTTGATGTAAATATGTTAGGACTGACCTCAGAAACTTTTACCTACATAGACCAAGCCTATGGGTCTAAGCGCTGGCTGGATCATTGTGTTGTGTCGCAATCAGCTGCGGTCTCTGTGTGCAATGTGTACGTTAATTATGACGTGTTGTGGTCAGATCATTTTCCCGTGATATGCGAATGTAAACTAGAACGTTTGACTCCTCTTAGAATTATGTCGAGTGTAAATGATAATAGGGTTAAGTGGGGTGAAAAAACCGCAGATGATATCACACGGTATCGAACTGAATGTCATAAACGTCTCAGACTCATTGATTTTCCGACTGAATTTCGAATGTGTAGTGATCTGTATTGTGATGACCCAACTCACAGCTCAGTTATTGACAAAATGTACTCCGACATCGTGCGTGCGTTATCACAGGCGTCAGTGGGGGTCGGGGGGGCATGCGTATGCAGAGTAAACGTCCACCTAGAACCATTGTTGGATGGAGTAAAATTGTGAGTGACAGTCACGAGGCGGCCAGGGCGAGTTTTCGGGAATGGCTATTGTGTGGTAGTCCTACTACTGGTGTTATGTTTACTAAAATGTGTGAGACCAGAAAAATATTTAAGTCGCGTTTAAAATGGTGTCAGAACCATCAAAACCAGTTAAAAATGGATGTTCTGGCAGCTAAACATAGCACGAAGGATTTCAAGGGGTTCTGGAAAAGTACCAACAGTTTGAATATTCGCCCGGGCCTGCCCGTGAGTGTTGACGGGACGACTGATTTGAAGGTTATAGCTGATAAGTTCAAAGCCAACTTTATTGGGAGGTCACCGTTGGGACCATCCTTGTCACTGAAGGGGGGAGGGGTGAGTGGGAAATGTGTTGATACCAGAATTTCAGCCAGGGATGTATCAATGGCGGTAAAATCGATTTCCCATGGGAAGTCTCCTGGTCATGACGGATTAGGTGTGGAACATATACAACATGCTGGGCCTCATATGTGCAGGGTGTTGGCTATGTTCTATAACTTTTGTGTTTCTCACTCATACCTCCCTGCGGATATGATGAGGACTATCGTAGTGCCTGTAGTAAAAAACAAAGCAGGGGATTTGTCAGATATATCTAACTACAGACCTATTTCTCTAGCTACAATAGTTGCAAAAGTGTTTGACAGCATTCTTAATACGCAATTAAACAAATACATAAAGCTACATGATAATCAGTTCGGGTTTCGGCCGGGACTGTCTACAGATGCTGCAATATTGTGTTTTAAGAGTGCTGTTAGATACTATACCGAGAGAAAAACTTCGGTGTACGCATGCTTCCTCGACCTTTCCAAAGCCTTTGACCTGGTTTCTTACGAGATCTTGTGGAATAAGATGAGATCAGCCCAGATACCGTATGAACTTATAAACATCTTTAAGTATTGGTACGGGAACCAGGTAAATAATGTGAAGTGGGCGGGCACGTTGTCGGAACCATATAGGTTGGAATGTGGGGTCAGGCAGGGGGGGTTGAGCTCCCCCTCCATTTTTAACCTGTATGTGAATGGACTGATCGAGGCGCTCAGCGAGCTGCATATCGGTTGTCACATTGATGGCGTCTGTTTTAATAACATCAGCTACGCGGACGATATGGTGCTGCTGAGCGCCTCAGTCTGTGGACTCAGGAGGCTGATGAGTATATGTGAGGATTATGCAATTAATCACGGGCTGCGCTACAATGTTAAGAAGAGTCAGTGTATGGTTTTTCAGGGTGGGTCTAGGAAAGTACTAGAAATGCCACCCATAAAGCTGAATGGCTCACCCTTGGAAAGGGTGGACATTTTTAAGTACTTAGGACATGTTGTGACTCCCGATTTGAGAGATGATGCGGACATTGAGCGGGAGCGAAGGGCGCTGTCAGTCAGAGCGAATATGGTTATCCGCAGGTTTGCACAGTGCTCTAAAGATGTTAAAGTGACTCTTTTTAGAGCCTATTGCACTACACTGTACACGTGCAGCTTGTGGACTGACTATACACAGAGGTCGTACAGCGCCCTTCGCGTCCAGTTCAACAACGCGTTCAGGATGATGTTGGCGCTCCCCCGCTATTGCAGCGCATCGACTATGTTTGCGGAAGCGCGCGTGGATTGCTTCCACGCCATTATGCGCAAGAGAGGCACGTCGCTGGTGCGGCGAGTGCGGGGGAGCGCCAACAGCATGCTGGCCGCGCTCGCGGAAAGGCTTGATTGTGCCATCATCTCCCACTGCTGTAAGCGGCATGTGGCAGGCTGATGCGACTAGCAAACCTCATTAATGTTAATTAATTAATTGTTATTATTTCTCACTATAAATTTTTTTTTTTTTTTTTTTTTTTTTTTTTTTTTTTTTGTATTATGAATTTATGATGTTATTAATGAATTGGATTATCTTAATTAATTTTGTAATGTGACTGTATGAGTGTTTTTGGTACTATGAGTCAGTGATACTCGAAATAAAATGATTTTATTTTTTTTTTTTTTATAGCCCGCTGAGCGACCTAACTAACGATATATAGTTAGATGCTCTGTGCTGAGCGACCATGAATTTGTTGACCACGGGCCTAACTAGGAGCTCTTATAGCAGTGCAGAAGTTGAACGTTTCCAGTGAGAGAGAAAGAGACTGAGCTATTTACGAACTCTAACACAGTCACTCTCTCTCACTGGAAACGTTCAACTTCTGCCTTGATTTTTTTATACAAAAAATTCTACCTCATCTGACTAAAAATGTGAGCTTATGCAAAATGTTTCATATCTCCAGACTTATGATTTTTTTCTCAATGGTGGCGCTAGTTGGCGGCACTACTCGCCTTAACGTTGATGCACCAGGGTAGCCCGCGAAATTCAAAATTTCTTACGTTTTTTGCAATTTGTAGGTCAGTGTGAGCTTATGTGTTGATTAAAATATGATTCGCGGCCGTAGCTAATATGGCTTTACAGAATTATAATAATTAGAATCAGCAATACAACTCCATAAGTTAGCATTTACCTCAAACCTCATGATTTCATGAAATCGCTTGATAGATTTGAGATAAATGCTAACTTATGGAGTTGTATTGCTGATTCTAATTATTATAATTCTGTAAAGCCATATTAGCTACGGCCGCGAATCATATTTTAATCAACATATAAGCTCACACTGACCTACAAATTGCAAAAAACGTAAGAAATTTTGAATTTCGCGGACTACCTTGGTGCTTGGTGTAAATCGATTGATTATGGGAATCTTTCGCTAATGTGATAAAACCTTGGACATCCCTAATACTGTCAAAACATTGCTGGCGTCGCATTGCGTTCCATCGACGATCTTTGAACATTATTAGCCTTTTTGTGTTCTGACTCCGTCTTTGAACACAATCAAAAGTGAGACAAAAAGTGCTGTAATGTTGCAAAACGTAACGCGCTGGTTATTGATTGAGGTTATTATAAATATATAAAACTGTGAAAAGTTTCGCAGATTTTGCGAGAAATTATGTTATTTACATGCAAGTGGCAAAACTAGTAAGAAGAGCACTTTTATTTTAAAATTTAAGTTATAAAATGTCTGACGTTGAAGAACCGCCGACGAAGATGTCGAAATACGAAGAGGTATGATTTGTACATAGACTTATAAAAAAAGATGGACTCCGCGCCACGAATATCGAAAGTGAAGCACCCTACCGATCTATGTGTGCGTGATTTGAGTACCTGCAAAGACGCCGTCGCTCGTGTCACGTAATGGCGGCCGGTCGGCATACTATGATATAAATGTGTGCGCGAGGCGTGTTTGTACAAACGGACCCGGCATACTTACTGTGCTTCACTTTCGATATGCGCAGCGCGGAGTCCATCTTTTTTTATAAGTCTATGGATTTGTATTACTTACTTTGGTTTGTAAAACTTGCTTGGAGGCGTCGGCTGCCAGTTTCTTCATGAAAATACATTCTATACTTCTGTAAAGTATCTGTGCTTCCATTCCAATATAATCTTGCAATAGTCAATCAATCTGCCTAGCCTTTTCGTCGGTCGGCTTCCAGTCTAACCGGATGCAGCTGCATACCAGTATTTTACATGCAGCGACTGCCTATCTGACCTCCACAACCCAGTACTGGGTAATACGATACCCCATGGTAAGACTGGTTGTCAGACTCTCGGGCTTCTGACGACCCGTAACGACTGTCAAAGATCCACGGATGACAGCCGAGACCAACGGCTTGACGTGCTTTCCGAGGCTCGGAGGAGTTTCGGTATGTAAAGATGGTCACCCATCCACGGACCAACCCCAATGCGTAGCTTAACCTGATGGATCGACCTGTGCGGCTGTTATTACTTAGCCACAAGCTCCTAATAGACCACATGCATGCTTAAAATGAAGTACCACAAAGCTAAGACAGTTTATAATCTTTCCAACAGTTTATTTTACTTTAGTGTCCATAAAGTATTGCATTTTTTCGTCTATGGTTGCCTGTCCATAAATAAAGAACTTCATAGCATCCATGAAGTACATATTGCATTTTTAGAGTTCCATACCTCAAAAAGAAAAAAACGGAACCCTTACAGGATCACTTTGTTGTCTGTCTGTCAAGACCCTTTTTCACTGGAACGCGTAGAGGTATCAAGTTGAAATTAAGTAATATCAAATACGTTAGTCTATGGTCCCTTGGAGTTCTAAAAAAATCAAGCTTCTAAATCAACGCAATAAAAAAATACAGCCACTTATTCAACATATTTTGATACTCGCAAGTAAATCAAAACCAAAATTTCATGAATATAGGAAAACGGGAAGTACCCTATGTACTTCCCGTTTTCCTAGATTCATGAAATTTGGCAAGTAGCAAGAGAGGCGCGGCTGAGAGCAATTGAAGACAACAATTTAATATAAACCTTAACTACCTTGACATACGGTCAATACAAGAATAAATTCGCACGCGGTGTTTGGAGCACCCTCAAGCGCATGTGCGCGACTGCTCCAGTCGCCGCCGTGCTGCTCTGCGCTCCGCCGCAGTACCCCGCTCCCGGCTGGCTGGCGGTCAGATGCCTGGACAGTTTTCGGTGTGTTTCTTTTTCGTCTTGTTCTTCTGCAAGCGCAGCAATAATAATCATGTCCCAGTCCACATCCATTACGAACGAGAGCGAGTTGTCTGTACAAAGTATCGATCAGCACTAAATGGTATAGGCGCTCTCGGGGTAGCTGCGCGGCGCCGCGCGTCTCTCCGCTCGAGGGTTCTTGGCGCCGCTCGGGGCCCACGGAATCCGCCCGCGCGTGTGCGCTGGGCCCATCTCTTCAAGGCAACAGGCATAATGTTAAAGTAAATGTTCTCTTATTGCAGTATTTAGACCCAGAGGGCGAGGAATGCTTGGAAGAGGGCCAGGAGGAATGCTTGGAGGAGGGCCAGGAGGAATGCTTGGAGGAAGGCCAGGAGGAGTGGCTCAGTGAAGGTGTGCTGACTGATGATGACTATGTTCATACAGTAAGTGTATTTAGATTTACACTAGCACTAACATAATGGCTTTTTAGTGTACTGCACCAAAATGGTAAAAAGAAACCCTTATGGTGCAACTCAGTCTGTCTGTCTGACCGTCTGTCATAGCTGGTTATCTCAAGAACTACTAATGCTATCAACTTGAAATTTGGAATAGTTTTAGATGACGTTTCCCCAACTATTCTGCAAATAAGAAAGAAATAAAACGGATTGAAAGGGGGTCTTAAAAATTCGAACCGGGGCGACTAGGACATGTGGGGCATCATATGAAAGAGCGCTGTTTGCACATTCTCAAACATTTTTTGATGAAAAATGTAAAAAAAAAATATTCTTATCTCCGAAGTTTACATAGAGAAAAATCTGAAATTATTCTATGTGATAGAAGTTTATGTAAAGATTAGAAAAAATAAAACGATGTCTTTAAATAGCACACTTTTTCAGAAGAAATCGGAACGGAACCCTCGGTGCACGAGTCCGACTCGCTCTTGACCGGTTTTTCACGTCATAGTACGGCCATTGACTTCTACAACCCAGTTACTGGGTAACACCCCTTGATGAGACTAGTTTAATAATTGTCAAAGGACATTGTCCGGGATCGCCCTGTGCAATAAAAGCATTGGACATACACAATAATTAATGGTCAATTTTGTTGAATTAGTTGGAAATACTTCTATATTCAAAGTGAACATTAAAAAGTATTTTATGCGACTAATATCATTAATCGCCGCCATCTTCACCAAACGTCATGTTGTGTCGAAGAAGATTAGGGATGCCCAATCGATTGTAAACAATATTTTGATTTTTTTTTTGAACCATCGTTATTTTTAATCTGAATCATATCCTGAATTTATTTCAAATAGAGTGCAAATAGAAACTACTCTACTACTATCGCATTGTCAATTCCAGACTGAGCAAGACCAAGAACAAGACATAAGCGATATTACCCTACCCACAAATCCAGAAGAGCATGAGACTTCCCAAACTTTAGAAGAAATGGACACCATACAAACTACCACAGTCATAGGACAGGTGGAACTCCACGACGGCAGTATTACCAATGCTACTATTACCCACGGCACTATTGCACACAGTAATGCTAGCCATGGCAGCGTTACCCAAGGCATTGGCAATATAACCCAGAATATTGAGGAGCAGTTGAATAATTTGGAGAGTATGCACAATGGTGATGAATTGCCTGATGATTTGGATGCGTTCTTGATCAGGTATTTAAATGATAAATGATTTAAAAAAAAATACAGTGGACAGAGAAGGGTTTAAAGAAAAATTTTAACCAAATAGTAAAAAATAGTTTGCAATTCCCGATAAAAATTTTGGAAGTTGTTCCATAAAAATAAACTTTGGCGTCGAACATCTCTGTATTTTCAGCGATAACAACATCCTTTTTTTTTAAAGAATTTAATAGAATTAGCATTTTATAAAATCTTTAACCGGACAATTATTTAAATTATTGTGTATATTCTGAATAATGTAAAGAAAACCCGGAAAATAAATGCAAATTCGTATGTTAGTCACATCTCGGCAACACAAATATTATTTTAAATTTTCAACCTTATTTCAAGATAGCTAATGGTGACAATAGATTACGCGGTTGTGTGCCGTTTCAAATCATAGTCAGTCCGCGCCGTAACTCTTTAAACGTCGATTGCACACCCAGGTGTTCAGATAACAATAGAAAATCTATTGTGTCTGCTAATTGGCGTGCGACGGGTTAATCAAATATATTTATCTACACCCATGCTATAAATTCTCTATAAAAGTTTCTGAGCCGGTTAGCTTATTGCCAACATTAAAACAGCCAGTGTCATAGTAACCATGGTAACCATAATAGCATCCAAACGGGTGTGTTAATGTTGTACTGAATTTCATAATGCAACTCGTTTTCAAAAAAAGAACATTGTACTGCACGCGCGTTTCACTACAACAGCGCCGTAATTTAAAAAAAGAACTTATTCGAATTCACGTCGTATACTATGATGCCGGCCCCCATGTTCGATACGAGTATTAGTATTGCAAAAAACGGTTTCAGAACCTTTTATAGAGAATTGATAACATGGTTGTAGATAAAGTCTTGTATGCAACTGTACATAATTAGGTATTAAAACACTCATGTGATTCGTCTTTTAAGACCCCTTATTATACGTCAGTTGCATAAAAAACTATTGTATGTTCTGGACTTCTGGCTTGGTTAGATAGATACGCCGCAGAGTAACCACTGAGCACTGTCCTTATTTTGAAGTTTTATAACCATGTTTGTGCCCGTGTTAGAGAGAGATTGAGCTATAAAATACAGATAGCACCTTCTCTTTTTCGCAACAGCACAATAGTTTCATCGACAAAGTCAAAGAAGGGTTATGAACTTATGATGTTAACAGGCTAAGTTTTATTGTTTATATTTCCTGCGCGTGCCCGAAATACAGGGTGTAAGTGTAAACAGTGGGAATTATTTAAGGGGTAATTGAACTCATCATTATGAACAACTTTTACTATGGGACCAAACCTGAAATCGCAAAAAAAAAAATCAGCTGTTCAGTACATTTATGTACGCATAATTTGTCAAAATGTAGGGAACAGCTGATTTGTTTTTCGCGATTTCAGGTTTGTCCCATAGTAAAAGTTGTTCATAATGATGAGTACTATGACCCCTTAAAAGATTGCCACTGTTTACACTTACACCCTGTATACGGATGATTTTTTTTACAGTCTCGAAAAAAATTGGGCGTATTAGGTGAACAGAGTAGAAGCCTATGGCATACCTAGTTTTTTTTTTTAATAGCTTAAACAGAAAAAAATATCAAAGTACCAATAAATACTACAAATTCGATGTAAACTTTTCATTTTTGTACCATAAAAACAGAAATTTTGAAAAAAAATTATAAATCGTTTAAAAATATCGAAATTCAAATCATATGCAGCCTGCATATGATTAGAATTTTTGATTTTTTTTTTGAAAAAAAAAAAGTTAGGTATGCCATAGGCTTCTACTCCGTTCACCTAATATACACATTTTTTTTCGAGACGGTAAAAAAAGTCATCCGGTATATTTCTTCTTTCTTTAACATTTTTTAATATGGCCCCCTGGTCATAGTTTTATACCTGAAATATACCATTTATTTACAGAAAGACAGATGGGCATGTGGTAGAGACGAAAGTGGCCGGTGAAAAAGAAGCAATTAAGGCGGAGCCACACGAAGATGATGGAAACGATACTGATGACCTGCTGGTGAGACACAGCTTAAAAAAACTTACCCTTAAGAATGATGCGCTAAGGTAGCCCGGGAAATTCAAAATTTCTTACGTTTTTTGCAATTTGTAGGTCAGTGTGAGCTTGTATGTTGATTAAAATATGATTCGCGGCCGTAGCTAATATGGCTTTACAGAATTATAATCATTACAATCAGCAATACATCTAGCGACCTAGCGGTTTCATGAAATCATGAGGTTTGAGGTAAACTCTTAACTTATGGAGTTATATTGCTGATTCTAATGATTATGATTCTGTAAAGACATATTAGCTACGGCCTCGAGTCATATTTTAATCAACATACAAGCTCACACTGACCTTCAAATTGCAAAAAACGTAAGAAATTTTGAATTTCGTGGGCTACCCTGGCGCTTTCGCCTTAAGGACGCTGTTACAAATGGGTAGTCAAATCATTACTTTTTTACACAATAATTGTATTTTCTCAATAAATGTACCGACAAAATATTTTCGCTTCGGTACATTTATTGAGAAACTGTAGCTATCTAAAGTTATATTTATAGTTCAGAATCGTATCATGCACATCTATCAACAATTCGGGCAAAAAACATTTTAAGAATGGAAAGCATTTTATTTAATAAACATAT
The DNA here is from genome assembly GCA_905163495.3 of Cosmia trapezina. Classification (NCBI taxonomy): domain Eukaryota; kingdom Metazoa; phylum Arthropoda; class Insecta; order Lepidoptera; family Noctuidae; genus Cosmia; species Cosmia trapezina. The sequence continues at coordinate 10,979,064 of LR991047.1, forward strand.
TTTTGTGTACAAAAGTAATGATTTGACTACCCATTTGTAACATTTGTAGCGTTAAGGGCGCTGCCTGTTACAAATGGGTAAAATTATCCAAGTTTTGTAATGATTTTTATATGTAAATACATAGTTCTTATTGTCGCGAATCATATTAAGATACAACCTTACACTGAAATGCAAATTGCAAAAAACGCAAGAAAATTTGAATTTCGCGGTCTTCCACAGCGCAATCACCTTAAACGCATCTTTTACTATTACCCTAAGAATACTATTTTATTCACAGCGCATGTTAGGCGAAGGTGATCAAAAAGTGAAGAAAAAGACTTTCAAAGTGATGAAGAGTGTTAAGAATGAAGTTCAGGGCTCTAGCGATGATGATGACTTTATATACGAGGTTTGTAACACATTTTTTTAGTAGTACAGTCCGCGAGGTCTAAGCTGAGCTTTGCATTTGTGTGAGTGCACAAAGATAGTGTAGGTGTGACGTCCGGCATAGAGCGCGACGCGTTCTTTGTTTGGTTTAAAACCGGTTTATACTGCTTTTTGGCAATCGGCTTTTGTTCTTTTAGTACGAGAGGCCATGACCAAAATCATGTCGCATCGTTGCATAAAGCAATAAGACGATTGAAGATTTTGTCTTACGTAAAACTACAAACAAAAGACAAACAACAAACAAAAAACAAAAAAACAAACAACAAAAACACAAACAAAAAACAAATACAACAAACACAACAACAAAAACAAACACAAACACAAACAAAAACAAAAAACAGTGACAAAAATTTTGGTCATGGGCTCTCGTACCATTTTGGTGATCACTCACACAAATGCAAAGCTCAGCTTAGGCCTCGCGGACTGTACCTAGTAGAATTCATTCATATGAGAAAATGAATGGGGAAGGCAGCTGTCAAAATGGCGCTGTCGTAGCTATAGTAAAAAAACCGGCCAAGTGCGTGTCGGACAATGAAGGCTTCCATAGTTGGGATGAATTAATCCCAAGAACAAACTTAACATTGTAGTTGAAAAACATTTTCTCCCATACATCTCAACTGCAAATGTAAGTTTGTACGTGCAATATTTACAGCTTTACCATTTTATTTTGTAGTGTTTCCAGTAGGTATAGGTAAAGAACTACATATTTTCTGTATTTTATTAAAAAATTTAGGCTCAGTACTGTTAAGATAAGGGAGGTTGTCAATTTTCGTCTATTTTCTTAAATAACTTTAAGCCAATTCACTTTAAAATTATTAAGAAAATATATTTGAGACCCTCACAGTAAGCCCTTTCATTTGATATGTCACACGGTACAGTTTGCAAAACTTTTCCTATTTGGCCCCCAGTGAGTGAACGAATGAATGAATGAATTTATTTATTCATTCATTCATTTAAGCCCCGCCCCCTATTCCATGGAACTTTAACATAACTGCCTCGTTGGTCTAGTGGTCATAAGCGCTACTGGTGAGTATGAGTTCCTGGGTTCGATTTCCAGGTCGGGCAAAGTGTTATGGGGTTTTCCCATCTGGAATAGTGCCCAGCTGATGGCAATAGGCCCACATGGGGCTTAAACATAACTGGCGATGGCGATGTGGTATTAATTTAAGGGATATTACAGTCCGCGAGGCCTAAGCCGAGCTTTGCATTTGTGTGAGTGATCACCAAAATGGTACGAGAGCCCATGACCAAAATGTTTGTCTTATCGTTTTACGTTTTACAACGATGAGACATGATTTTGGTCATGGCCTCTCGTACTAAAAGAACAAAAGCCGGTTGCCAAAAAATAGTATAAACCGGTTTTAAACCAAGCAAAGGACGAATCGCGCTCTATGCCGGACGTCACACCTACACTATCTATGTGCACTCACATAAATGCAAAGCTCAGCTTAAACCTCGCGGACTGTAAGTAGATGGAAGCATTGCATTGTAGAAGTACTGTACACATCTCCCTAAGCCGCATATTAATACAGATGGGACACTCCACAGTTTAGGTATGCAGCTACAAGTACGCGGCGGGCCCCGTCCGCGGGGCTAATTCAGTAGGTCAGAAGGTATAAGAGTTACGCGATAGAAAGAGAGGCAACTTGTAGTTTATAACTGTAGGTAATAAGGCGTTGTGCGACCTGAATTGCACTTTATTGTGTCGTAGCAAGAGTCGCTTTTTATTTAAATGATTTTGCGGAGTGTCCCATCTGTGTCTAAGCCTTCGTAGAATACATGAGGCTTTTTAAAAACATGCTTTATTTTTTCGCCCACAGCGCAGTCAAGTCAAAACTCTAAAACTAGCTAAGAACGCCTTAATCAAGAGGACAGCGACAAAAGCGATACCAGAAGACATGAGTGACGGAGATGATGAAACTGATCAGGTAAGAATTCATCTGACTAGCCTTTTCCCAACTATGTTGGGGTCGGCTTCCAGTCTAACCGAATGCAGCTGAGTACCAGTATTTTACATGAAGCGACTGCCTATCTGACCTCCACAACCCAGTGTGCCACAACCCATGTATATACAGGGTTATTGGTAAAACACCAGCAACCTCTTAAGGGGTCATTGTACTCATCAGTATGAACAACTTTTACTATGGGACCAAACCTGAAATCGCGAAAAAAAAAATCAGCTGCTCCCTACATTTTGACGAGTTTTATATAGATAAATGTACTGAACACCTGATTTTTTTTCGCGATTTCAGGTTTGGTCCCATAGTAAAAGTTGTTCATAATGATGAGTATAATGACCCCTTAAGAGGTTGCTGGTGTTTTACCAACAACCCTGTATGTAGATAGTGCAATCCACGAAGACGCGACCCGCTACTCCTCCGAACCCTTGCACACATATACTATGAACGGTTAGGAGTAGTGATGTTCAAATCGACTTTAAGACTTTGTTGCATTTTTCATACGTAAATCGAGAACTTGGGAGATTTTGAAGTGATTTTGGTCACATAATTTATTTTTTTAGCTTCTTTTGACTTCAATCATCGTAATTATCATATATTTTTATTTAAAGTCTATTAAAAAAAACTTGTTCAAATTGAATTATTGACTACGAAAACAGTCGATTTCGAAGGCGCGATTTCCAGATGACGCGCGAAGGCTCAACTTTGAACTAATCTTACACCAATTATTACTACTAATTAAGAAGGTAAAGTGGTATTCATTCGAAGAGGCATATCCTGAAATTTAAAATGCATTGAGAAAAGTTTGATTTTTAATTCATTAACTTGTATTTTAATCACGTCTAAGATAATCAAAAATCGAGAAATCGACTACAAAAAAACACGTCATTTCTCAGAATCTAAAAGTCATTTGGCAACACAAATCATTTTATACGTAAGAAGAAAGATTGTACTACATATGTGTAAAAAATAAAACATATCTGTCTTCAATCATTTACGAAAATAATTTTTTAAAGTGAGTATAAAATCGGGTGCATCGAACGGCCTAAGTCAGTCGCGCTCTGGCGCTCTTCGACGCAGGACCTATGTCGGTTGACCTCCCGCCGCCGCGCATGCGCCTCGCGTGATATATAGTCAATTGTAGTGCGACTAAATATTTTTAATCCTTTCATTTAAGTAATATTTTAAGAAGCTAATGTGGTAGGCACACTTACTTTAGGAGAATTATGTTACAATTCTTGAATTATGTTGTATTACTTGTAATATTGATATTGTAATTACAATATCAATAATACAATATAATTTGGTCAAAATCCAAGATGGTGGCTGCGAAAATTTTTAAATTTTTCGTCATGGGGATCGTTCCCATTGTTCTCGAGGATGCTAAAGCCGATAGTGACGTTAAAATGTAAATCCAAGATGGCGGCTGCGAACATTTTCAAATTTTTCATCATGGGTATCGTTTTCATGGTTCTTGTGGGTGCTAACGTCGATAGTGTAGTCAAAATGTAAATCCAAGATGGCTACAAGAATTTTGGAGGATGAATATGGAGAAAAAATTTATATCAGATTTTTATTTGAAATCTCTACTGCCACAATCTCTATTGTGGATCCGTGACAAAGGAGACGGAAACCATGTCATATAAACTTGGGCCTGGGCCTGGGTTGTAAAAAGATGAAATTGGTGTCAATTTATAGCTACTATATTATCAAACCATCACTGAACATTTTGCGGATTTTCGCGGTCTGAGTTCCGAGTTAAAAGAGATGTAATAAAAGTGAGGTTACATAACGATCTACATATAGGTACTTAACAGCTGATTTTTGAAGTTCTTCAGCTCGACGACCACGTAAACTACAGCCTCTAGTCACTTTGCCACAATTTACACAACGATCCATGGTGCCAATATGAAATCAGTAGGCTGGTCGTAATATACAAAATGACAAGTTCAAGTCCAACGTTTATGCGGGGTTCTCCGTACCGTGTCCGGTGTGGTAGCAAGGTTCGTACAAGAAGCAAGATCAGAAGTCCGCAGAAAGAAAACATTGGTCGAGGAAAACATCAATTAAAATGTGGGAAATATACTCAAATCGCGACCGCACTAAACGATACGAAACGAGTGAGGCATAGATAAAGGCACTATATAAAGGTGTGTCCAAATATAGAGCGGCATTTGAGCGCGGCTGCCACGCGCGGCTAGCCGCGCTCTGATCGGACAAGGGCCGCGCGCGGCGGTGTTGAGCGTAATATATCTTCTCGTCTCACATCAGTGATGACCTCTGGCACTGAAACGTGCTCGCTCACAACATAATGGGTCTCAATCATAATCAGCCTATAATATTCCCACTGCTGGGACACAGGGCTCCTCTCGGTGAGAGGGAGTGGGCCGTAATACACCACGAGGACCCAGTGCGGGTTGGTAGATGTCACATGTCTTCGAATTTTTGGTTCTAGGCGGTTTCCTCACGATATTTTCCTTCACTGATTTGAGAGTAGTGGTGATGAAATTATTTACACAAAGTGCCTGCCTGAGTTCGAAACCATGACCTACTCGTATGTCGGGATCGTTACCATTGGGCCACCATTGCATTGCTCTCTTGGGCCGCATAGTGCAGTCAATCATCCCTTCTAGGATGATTGACTTCACTATCGGCTTCATCCTCGAGAACTATGAAAACGACATCCATGACGAAAAATTTTAAAATTTTCGCAGCCGCCATCTTGGATTTTAATTTTGACTTCACTATTGGCTATAGTCGAAATCGAAAACTATGAAAACGATACCTATACAAATCCTTATCACTTACCACTGACGTGCGACGTGTGGTCGACTGTATAGTCATTAGGTCGACTGGGCACGTACAATACCTGCCTAGGCTAATAAACATTATAAAACCAACCCCACACGAACGCAGCAGTACTATTATTTATTCTGTGGCAGCGGGGTGACCTACCTATTTGAAATTTGAAAACCAAACATTTGCGCATGAGGCGGCTTTATGTATTTATGTATTATTGTTGGTTCAAATTCAACTGTTTTATGAACTTGATGCGGTTGCTAAACCTATAATGCCGCAAGAAAAATAAATAATTATAGCTAGCGCGTGGCGTCTTTATCTATATTGAAATTGGGCTTAAATTGAACTGTTTTACACAAAAAAACGATGATTTTGGACAAAAGATGGCTCCGCTGTTAACAAAATTTTATTCTGATTGTGTTCTCCCAGAAATTATAGATCCAAGGAAAAGTCGATCAATCCCCTTAGACAAATAAATAAAATAAATAATAAATAAACATCCTTGGACATTTCACACAACGCCATCTAGTCCCAAGCTAAGCAACCTAATGCTTGTGTTATGGTAACGAGATGGCTGATAAACTTCTTATATACATTTTTTTTTGTAAATACATACATATTATAGATAGAAAAACACCCAGACTCGGAAACAAATACTTGTAGGTCGTACAAATATTTGTTCCGTGCGGGAATCGAACCCACAACATGCTGCGCAGCAGTCAATTGCTCAGCCACTGCGCCAACCGTGTCGTCAAATACAAATACTTTTATAAAACTTCAATTACTTATAAGTATACAAATACTTAAGCAAATAAGTAAAATGAGTTTAGTTTTTATAAGTACCTACATAATATTATTTTCTTCATCCATATTTGTATAAATTTAATTAAAATACACTAATAATGTTTTGTGGACAGTCTTTTTATTTTCTCCGTAAACCTCTAGCTTTTACTTCAAAAAAATATAGGTACGCCATAGCTACAGATCAAGATCGTTTAGTCGTCGCAGCATCGCAACTGTGTGCCGTACATGAGGAAAAACGCACACACGCGCACTCGCTACGCGGCGTCGAGCGTCAGATGTTTAAAATCCGAGCGCGAAAATAGGCGACCACAGTCTTAAACTAAAAACGTGTTATAGACTATAAACTATATTTTTCTAGCGCGCTATTTTATACGCTATCATTATAACGCGTTGTTACAAAACTTGGCCGCAGTCTGATCGCGGAGACATTATCATTTTATCTGGCAATACGCTAGTTATCTCGCAACTTCGCAAGTACTCGCAACGCCCTGTGCACGAAAGAATATAATAATATCTCATGTAGCGTTATAGATCAATGAACTTTCCTTCATACTTTCCAGGCTTAGGACTGTCTTTAATAAAATTGATTAAATTTTATTATACACATCATTTCTAAGGTCTCAAGTTAATTTCGACCTTATTGACATTTTACAAAGCCTTTGTTTTTTTGGTGCAGGATACTTGGTAAATGATCTGGAAGCTGAATTTAACAAAAAAACATGAATGTCAATAAGGTCTAAATTCGCTTGACACCTCAGAAAGTGTCTAGATTATTATGTACATCATTTCTAGGGTGTCACGCTAATTTCGACCTTATTGACATTTTACAAACCCTTTGTTTTTTTGGTCCAAGATACTTGGTGAATGATCTAGAAGCTGAATTTAACAAAAAAACATGAATGTCAATAAGGTCTAAATTCGCTTGACACCTCAGAAAGTGTCTAGATTATTATGCACATCATTTCTAGGGTGTCAAGCTAATTTCGACCTTATTGACATTTTACAAACCATTTGTTTTTTTGGTCCAAGATACTTGGTAAATGATCTGGAAGGTGAATTTAACAAAAAAACATGAATGTCAATAAGGTCTAAATTCGCTTGAGACCATATAAAGTGTCTAAATCATTATACACATCCTTTCTAAGGTCTCAAGCTAATTTCAACCTTATTGACATTTTACAAACCCTTTGTTTTTTTGGTCCAGGATACTTGGTAAATGATCTGGAAGCTGAATTTAACAAAAAACATGAATGTCAATAAGGTCTAAATTCAGACCTTATTACGTAATAATAACAGATAACAGATACCGCGGGCCGACCGGCCGACTGCCGCCCGAGTTCACACGATTTCGTCCGAGTGCCCCAACGCGCTGTCCGCGCTGTGACGCTATGAGTGAGACTAGTGAGACTATAAAAGTTATAAAGCTATAATGCTATTCCGCTCTAGCCACGTTGTGTAAGTTTAGAATTTGAGATGCCTAGTTTGTTGAAACGTTATATTTCTAGCGCGAAGTCAGAGTCGGTACAACAAACGCTAGATGCTATAAATACATAGCGTGTTATTTTTTGACGCTAGACGTTATATTAACCACCACTAGTTAGGAGCAGTGGCGGTTTGTATTAAAGAGCGCTAGAGCGTTGAACTCCCACATAAAGTTATGGTATCCAATTCCACTTTACAGTAGGTCAAAATCTTAGCAAGGCCCCGGCAATCTGTAAGTTAAGTAGATACGCATAACACAGAACACAATAGCACAGAATAAATAATAGTACTAACGTACAGAAGTTGCACTCCTTTGATCTTGAAGAAAGCCGCTTTTATAATAGCCTCCAAAATCTTTTCCTCCCCATGCTCAAGCTAAATTGCTCTTAATCGCCGCGCTTGAGAGTTGTTATTACTTTGTGTCGTTACTGGTCCGTAACATGCCTACGCCGCTTAGCCGAGTACTAGGGCTGTCCGCAAAGAAAAATAAAATATGGTACCATAGCACCATACCATACCATACATACAGTAGCCGGCGATAAATATTGCACATCGAACTTTGGAAAGAGACAATCGGCTAATTTCGGCTTCGTAGAGCGTTATCTCTGTCGCACACTACCTATGTGACGTTTTGTCAGTCGTTGCTCAAGTGCGATAGAGTGCGGTCGCATCCAGTTCAAAATATATATTTAGAGTTGTTAACACCCCCAAATTTAAATAATTTAAAGTTGTACTATGGCATCTTTAGGAAAAAGAGGGAAACCTTTACGAGGTCAGTCACGCGAAATTATCTACAATGTTTATAAATATTTTGTAACCGAAGCTGACAGATTTAAAAACAGCTGTAATTTTCCAAAATAATTAAATACGTAAACATAATGTGAACATGTTTTTTTTATTTTATTTTACCCCAACCTAAAGCCATCACTTATACAAAAATTGGTGTATTTAATACAAAGAATAAAAAGAATTATCAAAAGAAGCAAATCATAATTGTTTTAACAGCTCCTAATAGATACCGGACTGTTTGTATTTCGTGCGACACAGATAACGCTCTACGAAGCCGAAATTAGCCGATTGTCTCTTTCCAAAGGTCGATGTGCAATATTTATCGCCGGGACTGTAAGTATGTATTCACTGTCAGGGACAGGGAGTGAACCCCTAGCACTAAGATCCACCAACCGCCACTGGTTAGGAGGTGTAGTGGGGTGCGTCTTCGTGGATTGCACTATCTATAGATAAAAATTATATATATCTATATAAATAAAAAGAGAAGTCCTGACTGACTGACTGACTCATCAACGCCCAGCCCAAACCCTTGGACCTAGAAACCTGAAATTTTGCACAGAGGTTCCCTTTATATTGTAGACAAGGAATAAGAAAGGAATTCCCGGTAGTACGTTCCCGTGGGATATTCTCCGTCACCCACGCGGGCGAAGCCGCGGGCAAAAGCTAGTTGTAAATATTCGTATGCCACTTTTAGTGTCAAAGGTCCACGAATGACAGCCGGGACCAACGGCTTAATGTGCTTTCCGAGGCACGGAGGAGCCTCAATATGTAAAGATGGTCACCCATTGACGGACCAAGGGATGTGACATTATACACAAAAAATCGATTATTAATTAATCGATTATTTTGCCTAGTAATAAAATCGATTAAAAAATAATCTATTTTTGTAATAAAAATAATCGATTTTGTTAAAAAAATCGTTTTTTTTCCTTATTGATTTAGGCGAAATCGCCCGAATAGCCCGCGATAGTCAAATTTTCTTACGTTTTTTGCAATTTCCAAGTCAGTATTAGGTTCTATGATGATCAAAATACGATTCGTGACCATAAAAAGTATCCATTTACAATATAAATCAATATAATATAAAAAAAAATCAATCAAATCAAAAAAAAAAAAAAAAAAAAAAAAAATAAATCAATAAAATTATTAATAAAACTCTATAAGACCCAAGTAATCATATCGAATTCCTCAAATGTCAATATTTCATGAAAATAGTCATTCTATTTCATGAAATATTGGCATTTGAGGAATAAACTAACTAATCAAGGTAAAGTTCATACATTGCCTGTGGGCAATGAATTTGCGAATAAAAGTTTTGGTAAACGCTTAGAAAGTACGGGTTCGCGGCACTTTGCGGCCTCGCGCTCCTGACTAAAACGCTGGATGTTGCGGCCGTTGCGGGTGAAAAAAATCGACAGTGAAAAATAAATCGATTTTTTGTATTATGTAAATCGATTATAATAATCGATTTTTATTGAAAAAAAAATCGATTTTTAATCGATTTTTTCCATATAATCGATTATTTTTTCACATCCCTAGACGGACCTACTCCGGCAAGAGTAGCTTAACCTGGTGGATCGACCCGTGCGGCTGTTCTTACTTAGCCACGAGCTAAAACGCAACCACAGGTTTGTAATGCAAATATATGTAATTTTTTCCACAGTCTTCAGACGAAGGTACTACAGTGCAGCGAATATTTGAAATGAAGAAACCGCCCCCTAGCGCCAGGAAACCGGAACCAAAAAGAGTTGTGAAACACGTGGTTCAAGTCAACACCAGCTCAAATAGAAACCGTAAGTAATCTTTGACATATCTTGGGATCCTGAGTCACGGACCTTTAACTCTTTGGTCTCGGTGCTTTACCTGAGTTTACAAACACGCTGTGAATGTGTCTGAAGACGAGTAGCGTCAGCACATAACACACACACGCACACTTCCGACTTCGCCATGGTCTCGGACGGTACAGTCCGCGAGGCCTAAGCTGTGCTTTGCATTTGTGTGAGTGCACAAATATAGATAGTGTATGTATGACGTCGGCCTAGAGCGCGACGCGTTTGCTTGGTTTAAACCGGTTTATACTGCTTTTTGGCAATCGGCCTGAGGCGCTGTGAGTCCCTTGCGCGACGCAACTCGACGCACTCACTCACACAAATGCAAAGCTCAGCTTAGGCCTCGCGAACTGTACCGAGAGCTCCTGCGCTTACACACACATTAACATCGTGTTTTTACACATGGTGAACACAGGTAAAGCGCGTGTCGCTTCGTGAGATAAAAATACTGTAATTGAAGTAGGCCGCTGCAAGCACAATCTATATTCCATTCACAATAAGATGAGATATTGAAACAAACCTTTTTTACAGTCCGTTCAACCGATTTTGACTTCTATTACGTTGGAGGCATGACAAATGGCAGCTGCAGTAAACACTTGGTATTGTAACCACTTTTTTTGCCTTTAATGCCATCCTTAAGCCTACGCAATAGATGTCAAAATCGGTTGAACGGACTGTAAAAAAGGTTTGTTTCAATGTCTCATGTTATTGTGAATGGAATATAGTGAAATAGGGGATTATTGCCCCAATCGACACCCCGTGCGCATGAGGTACTCTTGACCAAACCATGCCTCATATGGGTGGAGTGTCCAAAGTCTATACAGTTGCATTTCAAGGACTTAAAAAAAGCCACTGATGCCGCGATTGGCGTGGCTACTGGCCCAACTCATCTATAGTGAGCGCGCAAGTGCTAGTCACCGTCTGAGGTATGTGAGCGGTGAGACGGGGGAGGGCGAAATTGACAGGATTGGCAGACTGAGTTCCTCAGGCGGTGACACGGAGCAAATACAAAGATGAGACGGCCTAAGTAACTGTGCACTGAGGTTCACAACTAGGCCCTGACGTCATCATGTAGGCGTGGCCTTAGTCATTGTATTGTTGGCGTTCGTCCTGTGCACAACTTTGTAAACGTTCCTATTTTCCAAACATAATTCTATCCGACATTAGATGGCGACACTTGTTGCCATGGGAACTAAAAATATTTAGGCACGTAGAGCTCAGTACTAACATATTTTAATAATCATATGTACTGAAATTTGTTCAATATTCATTCCTAAAGACCCTTTAGTGGCCAAAATATTATTTTTGTAGTTTTTATATCATTTTGTAAACATTTTCTGAATACGACTCTGTTGCATCTTGTACTTAGTGACATCTAGTGTGAGATAGTTACGTTACTCAATCTGCCTAGCCTTTTCCCAACTATGTTGGGGTCGGCTTCCAGTCTAACCGGATGCAGCTGAATACCAGTATTTTACATGGAGCGACTGCCTATCTGACCTCCACAACCCAGTAACTGGGTAATGCGATAACCCTTGGTAAGACTCGTCGGTCTTGGTAAGTCGGTCTTGGTAAGTCGTACGGGTCGTCAGAAGCCCGAAAGTCTGACAACCGTCAGACTTTCGGGCTTCTGACGACCCGTAACGACTGTCAAAGATCCACGAATGACAGCCGGGACCAACGGCTTAACGTGCTTTCCGAGGCACGGAGAAGTCTCGGTATGTAAAGATAGGTCACCCATCCACGTACCAACCCCGGCAAGCGTAGCTTAACCTGATGGATCGACCCGTGTGGCTGTTATTACTTAGCCACGAGCTCCTCCTCTTACTACAAAGTAAAATTGACAGAACTAGCAAATAGTTTGGCTATTGACCGGTAGATGGAAAATAAAGAAGTGCACGGGATCTAACACCCCCCTCGCCCCGCAAATTGTCACGCGTTGTTTCTTACGGAAATCTAATTATAACATCTCTTTGTTGCTCCGTGGGCGGTGACTATCGCGCGCACTATATCATAATATTAATTTTGACCTTTGCTATGGCTCGAAAAAAATAGAAGAAGAAACTAGCTTTTGCCCGCGGCTTCGTTTCCGAGGGTACATGTACGGTATTATCATCATCATTCTTCTGCCCCTATACCAATTAATTTGGGGTCGGTGCAACATGTATTTTTCTTCCATCTCTCTATTATTCGTTATCTTGGTAGTTATCTTTCTGAGGAGCTCGTGGCTAAGTAATAACAGCTGCACGGGTCGATCCATCAGGTTAAGCTTCGCTTGCCGGGTTTGGTCCGTGGATGGGTGACCATCTTTACATACCGAGACTCCTCCGTGCCTCGGAAAGCACGTTAAAGCCGTTGGTCGCGGCTGTCATTCGTGGATCTTTGACAGTCGTTACGGGTCGTCAGAAGCACGAAAGTCTGACAACCAGTCTTACCAAGGGGTATCGTATTACCCAATCACTGGGTTGTGGAGGTCAGATAGGCAGTCGCTCCATGTAAAATACTGGTGTTCAGCTGCATCCGGTTAGGCTGGAAGTACAATATAGTTGGGAAAAGGCAGGTAGATTGGTTGGTATAGTCATCTTTCTAGCGATATCATGGTTTTCCCAGTCGATCCATTGTTTAAAAAAAATCGGCCAAGTGCGTGTCGGACCACGTACAATGAAGGGTTCCGTAGTTGAAAAGAATTTATCCCAAAAACAAACTTAACATTGTAGTTGAAAGACATGTTCTCCCATACATTGATATACGTCACGGTCAATTCTCCAAAGGCAAGTTTGTAATCCCAAAATAAGATTTTTTGTGTGATAAAATTACAAATTAATGGTTTTCGGACTTTTTCTTTTACTTGTACTGTGAGATCTTGCTTTTTGCCTTATTTCATGATTCTAGGCCAGAGGTAAGTACCCTATAGGTTTTGATTTACTTGCGAGTCTCAAAAAATTACGCATAAATTGCCGTATTTTTTTATTACGTTGACTTAGAAGCTTGATTTTTTTAAAGCTCCAAGGACCATAGACCTACGTATCAGATACTAATAAAATTTCAACTTGATACCTCCACGCGTTCCTGAGAAAAAAAGCGGTCAAGTGCGTGTCGGACTACGCACAATAAAGGGTTCCGTAGTTGGGATGCAATGATCCTTTAGAGGCATGAGGAACAGGGTGTAAAGTTCACTCATCCTCTATTGAAAAGGGAGGATCCTCCGACCAGACGGGTGTTGTGTCTGGTGGGCCACTGCCCAACGGTTGATGTCGGGACGTTGTATATATGCTAGTCGCGTGGTAAACTCTAATTGCGCGATGCAGGTTTGCGTGACGTCATGTCATTGATGCGTAGTTCTCATGTAGCGATGTAGATGCCGCCACATCACTCCCCTCCGGAGACCGGAGGTCGATAGTGGGCTGAGTCGTGTATCTTGCGATGCTTGCCAGTGCCAGTTGTGGTTCCAGTGAGTCGGAACCGGGTGCCGCATAGTTCACGGTGAGTCGGAACTGTTTGCGGTGATACCCCAGTGAGTCGGGGTGGCGCTGGGTTATGCTCCAGTGAGTCGGAGTGTACAGCGCTGGGTTGAGGCTGAAGGTGATGACCAGGAATGCGCGTCCGCTGCATGCTGGTGGTCAGGATACCTGTTGAAGCCGTGGATGCTGGCTGGCTGTGTGACTCGCCGCTCGAAAGCTTGAGGAAGTGATGCTGATGACGTCACGCTGAAGGAGTTGCACGAAGGCTGCGCTGACGTTCATGCTCGGGGTCACCAGTTTAGAGGCATGAGGAACAGGGTGTAAAGTTCACTCATCCTCTATTGAAAAGGGAGGATCCTCCGACCAGACGGGTGTTGTGTCTGGTGGGCCACTGCCCAACGGTTGATGTCGGGACGTTGTATATATGCTAGTCGCGTGGTAAACTCTAATTGCGCGATGCAGGTTTGCGTGACGTCATGTCATTGATGCGTAGTTCTCATGTAGCGATGTAGATGCCGCCACAATCCCAAGAACAAACCTAACATTATAGTTGAAAAACATGTTCTCCCACACATTCCAACAGTAAATGTAAGTTTGTACTCACAATATTGAGAGATATACCATGTTATTTTATGACACAAACTTCATAAAGGTTTTCCTGTAATCTACAGGTATAGAACTATTTTCTGTATTTTATTCTCAGTAGTTTCGGAGATAAGGGGGGGGGGAATGGTCAATTTTCGTCTATTTTCTTACATAACTATAAAACGATTTATTTTAAAATTATAAAAAAAATATATTTGAGACCCTCATAGTAAGCCCTTCCATTTGATATGACATAAGTTACAGGTAGCTAAACTTTTTTTTAAATTTTCTTGTTTGCCCCCTAAAAGTGACCCCAATATTCAAAATTCATTTATTTACTTTAGTTTGGGTCACAGAAATCCATATATGCACGTACCAAATTTTAACTTAATCGGTCCATTAGATTCGGAGCAAATTGGCTGTGACAGACGGACAGACACACACAAGAGTGATCCTATAAAGGTTCCGTTTTTCCTTTTCATGTAAGTAACCCTAAGACGGACAACGAAGTTATGCTATAAAGGTTCTGTTTTTCCTTTTGAGGTACGGAACCCTAAAACAACTTTTTTTTTTTTTTATAGAAAAACCTGTGCAAAAAGTCAACAGTAAGCAGCATTTTGCCAGTCCAAAGTCGAGTCCAAAGCTGAGTCCAAAGCAGAGTCCAAAGCCAAGTCCAAAGCCGATTTCAAAGCCGGTACCAAAGCCGGCCGCGCCAACCGCCAACAAGAAGCCGTCAAAATCGGTTGAAGTCAAAACGCCAACACCGTTCAAACCGCTAGACAAGGCGACTTTCAAAGAGAAAGTCCCGAAGTCGGAAGTCATAGACGCGACTATCAAAAATGAGGAGTTTGATGAAATCATTGATGGAGAGGAATTCTTGGAAGAAGACGTTTCGGATTTAGATGAGGAGGTGCGTATTTAAGAATAAGAATAATTTATTATATAATAAGTTACATTTGTTGAGGAGCTCGTGGCTAAGTTATAACAGCCGCACGGGTCGATCCATCAGGTTAAGCTACGCTTGCCGGGGTTGGTCAGTGGATGGGTGACCATCTTTACATACCGGGACTCCTCCGTGCCTCGGAAAGCACGTTAAGCCGTTGGTCCCGGCTGTCATTTGTGGATCTTTGACAGTCGTTACGGGTCGTCAGAAGCCCGAAAGTCACAACCAGTCTTACCAAGGGGTATCGTATTACCCAGTTACTGGGTTGTGGAGGTCAGATAGGCAGTCGCTCCATGTAAAATACTGGTATTCAGCTGCATCCGGTTAGACTGGAAGCCGACCCCAACGTAGTGGGGAAAAGGCTAGGCAGATTGATTGAAGGTACATTTGTTGTGTTGTTTCCTGGAACTCACACTAGGATTCCCTGTGTCATGAGATCCAGGCTCCTTCGTTCCGTTAACATTTGTTGCTACTCGTATACATGAAATAGGTTTGAATATGTTACAATAAATTTCTTAATTTCAAAGTTACAAAAGGAAACTAATGCTAATACACAAAGAAAAATACATAGTAAATAACAAGTGTGTGTATGTGTAGTATGGTGTGTGATCATTGATCATCATCATCATCATCATCATCATCACCACCATCATCATCATCATCATCATCATCTTCTTCTTTCTCTACTCCGTGTGTGTGATATATAAATAGTATGTTTGTGTTATAGAATAGTCATTATATAAATAAATATACCGGATGACTTTTTTTACCGTCTCGAAAAAAATTGGGCGTATTAGGTGAACAGAGTAGAAGCCTATGGCATACCTAGTTTTTTTTTTTTTTTTAATAGCTTAGGCAGAAAAAATTATCAAAGTACCAATAAATACTACAAATTCGATGTAAACTTTTCATTTTTGTACCATAAAAACAGAAATTTTTAAAAAAATAATAAATCGTTTAAAAATATCGAAATTCAAATCATATGCGGCCTTAGACCGCGTTTCCACTGACGCGGAGCTGGGCGGAGTGGAGCGGAGACGTGCAGGAATCGTCCAATTACAGACGAGACAAGAGACGCGATGAGGATTATAACCATTATGATTGGTCGATCCTGCACGTCTCCGCTCCGCTCCGCGTCAGTGGAAACGCACCCTTAAGTGCAGGCCACACCGCCAGCTAGCGGCGGGCGAACATCGTTGCACCTCTTATTAGTATTACATACTTCGGTTCACACCGCGAGCTGACCCAAGTATGTAATAAGAGGTGAAACGAAGTTCGCCCGCCTAGCCCGCCCGCCGCTAGCTGGCGGTGTGGCCTGCGCTTTAGAATTTTTGATTTTCTTCATTTAAAAAAAAAAAAAGTTAGGTATGCCATAGGCTTCTACTCCGTTCACCTAATATACCCAATTTTTTTCGAGACGGTAAAAAAAGTCATCCGGTATGTATCACTGCCTTTTTTTAGACTAAGTTTTCAGTCATATATAGTCCATATAGGCTAAGAGGTCACAGGATTTTTCATAACGATCATGGATACGGTTAGATTTACTTCGATGAGTTGTAGAGTAGTCCCCTAATGCGAATGACGTCGGTCTGCCTGCTCTGAGTGGTTGCACTTACAAGAGGCGTCATTGTTGCGAAAAAAAAACGATCAGAGAAATGGTCAGTTTTGGTACACATTGAAAGTATGGCGTCTCCGCAGATGAAACAAGTTGGTCTGCCGGCTCTGAGTGGTTGCATTTCAGAGCTATGATGCGCGCAACATTGTTGCGAAAAAAAAACGATAAGATAAATGGCCAGTTTTAGGACCCATTCGAAGTATGGTGTCTCCACAGGTGAAACGAGTTGGTCTGCCGGCTCTTAGTCGTTGTATTTCAGAGCATTGTTATACGCAAAGCGCTTAGTTATAGCAAAATTCAACTTAACGGTAATCAATAAAATAAAGAATGAAATCGAACAAATCCAATTTTTAACAATTCAACTTATTACTTTGGGTAAATCACAGATAATAGTTGAATTTTTCTATAACTAAGCGCTTTGCGTATAACAATGCTCTGAAATACAACGACTAAGAGCCGGCAGATCAACTCGTTTCACCTGTGGAGACACCACTTCGAATAGGTACTAAAACTGACCATTTCTCTTATTGACACCTCTTGACACCTCTAGCTTTTTCCCTATTCCTTTACAGGGGAGACCGTCGCGCAGCGGGTGGTTCTCGGCGCAGGTGTAGGGTGGGGGTACGACACCGGCCGGCGTGCACTTGAAAAATTCGCCTATTGTCCCCTTTTTCGATGTATTTTTTAGGCTTTCTCCACAAATAAGCGTCTTGCATATACAACGATTGCTCTGAAATACAACCACTGAGAGCCGGCAGACCAACTCGTTTCACCTGTGGAGACACCATACTTCGAATGGGTCCTAAAACTGGCCATTTATCTTATCGTTTTTTTTTCGCAACAATGTTGCGCGCATCATAGCTCTGAAATGCAACCACTCAGAGCCGGCAGACCAACTTGTTTCATCTGCGGAGACGCCATACTTTCAATGTGTACCAAAACTGACCATTTCTCTGATCGTTTTTTTTTCGCAACAATGACGCCTCTTGTAAGCGCTATAACTCGAAGTTGCAACCACTCAGAGCAGGCAGACCGACGTCATTCGCATTAGGGGACTACTCTACAACTCATCGAAGTAAATCTAACCGTATCCATGATCGTTATGAAAAATCCTGTGACCTCTTAGTCTAATAGTAAGAAGCCATTATGTAACCGTAGTTTTGCATTTATTATGAGTAAGTTGTAGAATCAATATTTCATACGTTAGTTTACCTGCGGGAAGTCTGTTACAAGGAGACCAGTAACAGACGGAATTTGGGTAGGAAAAGGTGTTTGTGTAAAACTTGCAACATACACAGGAAATGGTTTTCTCACTGCAGATCCCACAGACTCATAGGACCGATGATGGCTAAAGGTGTCTTACAGAATACAAATATTACGTTACTCATTCTCTGGTCTTCTTTCAGGAGTTCGGAGAAGACTCGGAAGGTGAGGGTTCGAAGAAGCAACGCATCATGAGACCAGAAATGATGGATGAGGAGGTTCCGAGCGATGCTGAAAGTCGGTCTGAAGATGGAAGTCTTTACGATGTAAGTAACAACACAGAACTTTTACCTTTACCTTTTTTTTTTTGATGATTGACCCACCAGCGTTGAATTGTCTCGGGGGTGATAAAAAAATGCTGTTTCATACGAAAGTGGAGGTAGTATGTACTGTGAGGACTCGAACCTCACGGGCGTATTAGCTACGCTATAAATTAAAGAGGTAGAGAGGTAAACCAGGAATCTTATTAAATAACAGAACTTTTCCGTCGGCTATTGGCCGCCTGATCTCTCCTGTCACTTATTCAAAATCAAAGTTTGTCTCATTAACTATTTAAGGGGGATGCGCAGTGGTAGCCCGCGAAATTCAATTTAATTTAAAAAAAAAACTTTAAAAATAACTTTAATTTCGGAAGTCGGTGGCAAAAAAGACGAAATTAAAGTTATTTTTCACTTTGTAGTGTGTTTTTTGGAAGTCGGTTAAAGAATCTACACGAAATCTAACTTAGAGAGATGTATTGATGATCTTTATGGTTAAAATTATATAAATACGTATGTTTTATTGCCGCGTATAATATTTTGATCAGGATACAACCTGACACGGACCTGCAAATTGCAAAAAACCCAAAAAAAACAATGAATGTCTCGGGGTACCACTGCGCATCCCCCTTAAACATCCACGGAGGTTGCATGCTAAAACACATACGGCCTTATTACAAAACGAGGTTTTTCTTCTGTCGTGGTTTAAACCATCGAGTCAGTTTTTGTAATAAGAACCTAGCTGTGATAGAAATACAGTTCTTTATACGAAACTGACAACTTAGTGAGGTACTAAGTTGTCAGTTTTGTGAAACTGACAAATGAATGTGTCGGAATAAAGTTCAAAATTCAAAAAAGGGTACCATGGTGGGTGGGACCTGGGTTTGAAGATGAACCTTGTTTTGTAATAAGATGGATAAGGTTCAAAGCCTCTACAGTATTTATACAGGGTGTATCAGACAGCTGTGGTCAGAATTAAGGGTGTGTCACAGTCCGCGAGGCCTAAGCTGAGCTTTGCATTTGTGTGACTGATCACCAAAATGGTACGAGAGCCCATGACCAAAATTTTTGTCTTATCGTTTTACGTAAGACAAAATCTTCAATCGTCTTATCGTTTTACGTTTTACAATTGCATGTGGCATATCATATGAAAGAGCGCTTTTTGCACATTCTCAAACATTTTTAATTTTTAGGGTTCCGTACCAAAATGGTAAAAAAGGAACCCTTATGGTGTCACTCAGTCTGTCTGTCTGTCTGTCACAGCTGGATATCTCAAGAACTACTAATGCTATCAACTTGAAATTTGGAACAGTTTTATATGATGTTTACCCAATTATTTTGCAAATAAGAAAAAAATAAAAATATTTATATTTTTTTGTAACAGGTGCTGAAAGGGGTCTTAAAAATTCAAAGTGGGGCTACAAGGGCATGTGGGGTATCATATGAAAGGGCGCTATTTGCATATTCTGAAACATATTTTTTTTTTTTTAGGCCGCATAGTTTTCGACTTTTGATGAAAAATGTAAAAAAAAATACCGTCCCCCCCCCCATTATCTCCCAAGTTTGCAAAGGGAAAAATCTGAAATTATTTGTATGTGATAGAAGTTTATGTAAAGATTACAGGAAAAATAAAACGATGTCTCTAATCAGCACCCTTTTTCAGAAATCGGAACGGAACCCTCGGTGCGCGAGTCCGACTCGCTCTTGACCGGTTCTTTTTTTCTTAACGCTAATTGACTATACTCACTTTTCTATCCGTATCATCTTTCCTATCCATCCAACGTTTTTTTGGTCTTTACAGGAGTTGCCTTCATCAGATTCCGAAGACTTGGACGATTGGTTCTCTTTGGACATCCGAGCGGAAAGAGCTGGAGACTACTTGCCGTTATTAGGTAAGATAATTATTTGTGCAGAATATATGTACTGTTTTTAATTAACACGCTTTTATTAGCTTGACCTGTATGTTTGTATGTAACGGAATCTTTGGACGCGATTTTTACCCACTTTAAATGGTCAGATTAATTCGAAATTTTGCCACACACTTATCAGGGCCCGGTGACAAACTGACAATACAACAATTTAAAATAAAAATAATAAAATATACACAAAAAAAACCTACATAAATATAATATGTAATTATAGAATACATTTTATTTGGGAAATTCGACTCTAAAAAATTTAAAATTACAATTAAAAAAAAAATTTAAAACACACTTTAATACCATTCAACTTTATTTTTACTACTATCTTTACTAATTATTTTTTACTTTTTAGTTCAGTTTAATGGTATTAAAGCGTTTTTAATTTTTTTTAATTATAATTTTTGTCATACAATATAACTATTTATCTCCTAGGTGCAAAAGCCCGCGACCTACTCATCGCCGAACGTCGCCGCGTCAGCGCCAAAGTGGACACACTACGTCAAAGTTTGTCAGCGTTGACTGACAGTGCGCGACGTCAGGCCGACCAGTTGCGGTCAGCCGCGATGGCTCTAGCGGAGATAGATGACACCTTGAGAGCCGCATGACCTCATCTACCACAGATTAGTCAATAGACTCAGCCTTTCGCAGGCCACTGCACGACATAGGCCTCTCCCAGGCTGTGATCCTCCGCCTTCCGCGTCCTGGTATATAAGCTTATATCGCTTATATGTAAACGTAAAAAAACATCATCCGATGGAAAACCAATCATCCATCAATAGTTGTGCACCTATGGAGTTCGGAACTAACCCCCTCACCCCCCGCGTGTCAAATGCACTCCATGTGTGCATAAGGACAAAAGTTTACATAGTAGGTATATAAGTTTATATCACATATACAGGGTGTGAGGGACAGCCCTCCGCAAACCAACAGGGTGCATTCAGCTCCTCATTTGGAATCATATTGCACCGGAAATTTTCTCAGGAAAATTTTCATTTTTTAAATATTTTTTTCAGTTAAGTACATGTTCTTTATTTCAATGTAAAATTAGATTGGGTGTTCGCAGCACTCCATTTATGTAAAAAAAACAGCAAAAAAACAAAACTGAAAACAAAAAACCAGCAATGGTTGTAGAAATACTCTAACGAACGACTCGTGAAATCAGCTGTTCACTTTCTGTCTAGCTACAGAGTTCATCGAACTCACCGCATACCTATTACCTACCCCTCCCAACCAGTAATAGGCGCTCCGATTTGTGCAAAAAAACACAAACAAATCAGGTTTATTGGGTTCCCATAACGTTCCTGAAAAATTTCACGTACCGGTCATCTTAGTATGACATACTAAATTCACCCTATCAGTTTGCGGAGGGCTGTCCCTTACACCCTGTATATATAAACGTAAAAAACATCATCCGATGGAAAAAATATCCTCATCAGTAGTTGTGAACCTATGGGGTTCGCAACTAACCCCCAAACACCCCCAACGCTGGGGTTTTGGGTCTAAAAATAGCCCAAACTCAGACACTTGAGGGGTTAAGGGCTTATACTACCTCAAATGGCTCAGCATGATCCTCTGTTAAGTCGAAAATACTGCAGCATTAATTTTGAAATAAATATATGGTAAAGTTAAGGATTAATGTTAGGTACTATGTTAGACGAAAACACGATTCCATAAAATTTTCTCGATAGAAAAAAAATCCAAAGTTACCTCCAAACCGAACAATAAACCGCTGATATAATTAGATCATGAAACTTTGCATACTAACAGAACTATAAAGCAGATCTTATGTTTTTTATTTTTTTCAAATTACCGTTATTTTCACCGTAAAAAGCAATTACCTAAACTATCGGTGCACGCACTCTGTCTCGCTCTCACTTAGTCTGCGAGCAGTATCGCGCGAGAGAGATAAAAACCTGGGGTAGTATAGGCTCTTAAGGTCGTCGGTCCATCTAGCTGGGGGGCGTCCTACACTACGCTTATGCCTAGGCCGCACACATCGCGATGACATTCGGGCTATAAACTTCGTCTTAGGTCTACAGCGAAGCTGCGCGGCCACATAGTGCGTGTTGTCAAGTTTATCGTGATTCACGAGCGATGTACAAACGCAAAAAACAAAATGGACGCCGCGGTTGCTCTGTATTTTATGGCAGCAAATAATTATTTTTTACATTTATGTCATGTAAAAAACAAATTAAAAGCAAGAAAAAGGAGGAAGTGGATGATTTAAACTATCTCTCATTACTCCAATCCATGTTACGGCTTCAGCTATATTATGCACTGTAGTTTAACTTAACACGTCCACTACGCACGAAGGGTGGGGGCCGACTGAAGTGTGGCCGCGCAAGCGAAGTTCATCGCGATAAAACGCTTTGATCTGCGAGAGTTTACCGACAGCGGAGCGAAGTCCTTGCGACTACGCACGAAGCTCCGAAGTATACGCGGATACTTGGCTACATACATCGCAATTACGCGAATCTTCGGGTTATCGCGATGTGTGCGGCCTGGGCATTACTGATTGTGGTCTCCACTCCAAGACTCGACCTACCATAGGTAATAACTTACACTCCATTTGCAATAATAAGATGAGACATTTAAACAAACCTTTTTTACAGTCCGTTCAACCGATTTTGACTTCTATTGCGTTGGTGGCATGACAAATGGCGGCTGCAGTAAACAGTTGGTATTGTAACCACTTTTGCTTTTAATGCCATCCTTCAATCTGCCTAGCCTTTTCCCAACTATGTTGGGGTCGGCTTCCAGTCTAACCGGATGCAGCTGAATACCAGTATTTTACATGGAGCGACTGCCTATCTGAACTCCACAACCCAGTTACTGGGCAATACGATACCCCTTGGTAAGACTGGTTGTCAGACTTTCGGGCTTCTGACGACCCGTAACGACTATCAAATATCCATGAATAACAGCCGGGACCAACAGCTTAACGTGCTTTCCGAGGCACGGAGGAATCTCGGTATGTAAAGATGGTCACCCATCCACTGACCAACCCCGGCAAGCGTAGCTTAACCTGACGGATCGACCCGTGCGGCTGTTATTACTTAGCCACGAGCTCCTTTTAATGCCATCCTTAAGCCTACGGAATAGAAGTCAAAATCGGTTGAACGGACTGTAAAAAAGGTTTGTTTAAATCTTATTGTAAATGGAGTGGAGTAGAATGATGACATTGGATTTAAAAAAAGGCATGCAGTCATGAAGACCTGAAATCGCGAAAAAAAATCAGCTGTTCTCTACATTTTGACGAGTTATGCGAACATAAATGTAGGGAACATTTTTTTTTTGCTATTTCAGGTTTGGTCCCATACTAAAAGTTGTTCATAATGATGAGTACAATGACCCCTTAAGTGGTTGTGCGTTACATCTTGTGTGTAATAAAAATGAAATGCTGTTCGTTGGTCATTTTAACCGACTTCAAAGAAAGGAGGAGGTTCTCAATTTGTCGCGTATACATATATATATTTTTTGTTTTTGTTTTGAAATGTTAGTAATAGTCCGAATTCGGTTTTTAGGGGAAGAAAAATTGGAAAAATTGTCCGAATAATTGGAAAATTCTAGAAAAACTGAACGACCTTTTTTCTAAGGGATTTTTGTATGAATTATTGAAAGACAGAACTACGAGTTTTGGATTAGACCATCACGCACACTTGTATAATTCACCCTGTATAAACAAAATAAATTTTAAAGTTATAAGCAATACATTTATAATAATGTTTGTTGTATTGTACCGCCTAGATAATGTAAAAAAAAAATACAGTACTCGGCCGAAAATGTAGTACATCGAAAAAAGTTGGACTTTATATGTCATGGTGAGAGCAGTGGCCCAGTGGCACAGATTAATACACATGGGAGACTCCGCAAAATCATTTAAATAAAAAACGACTCTTGCTACGACACAATAAAGTGCATTTCAGGTCGCACAACGCTAATTACCTACAGTTATATTCAACTACAAGTTGCCTCTCTTTCTATCGCGTAACTCTTATACCTTCTGACCTACTGTATTAGCCCCGCGGACGGGGCCCGCCGCGTACTTGTAGCTTCATACCTAAACTGCGGAGTGTCCCATCTGTATTAATCTGTGCCAGTGGTAACGGTCCCCACTTACGAATTGCAGTTCGTAGGTTCGAATCCAGACAGGCGCCTTACTTTGTGTAAATTATTTCATCACCACTGCTCTCAAAACGGTGAAGGAATACATTGAGAGGAAACGGTATGTTCTAGAACCTAAAATTCTACGGCCCTCTCATAGACCTGTGTCCCAGCAGTGGGAACATTATAGGCTGATTTTTTTTTGTACATCCTCGTCTCTCTCACTCATACCTGTGTAACTGTCTCTCTCTAAAGCTCCATGTGTTATATTAACGGCCGAGTACTGTTTATTTGTAATTTTATTACTGCCATTAGTCTGCGAGGGGCCAAGAAGCGTAAGGACTGTTTTACATAGTTACAAACGAATTTACACTTTATTGTTAACTACTTAGAGATCAAAATCAAAGGCCCGTGCGCGTCTGTGGTTTGGAGATATTTGTCCTGCTATTTCGATCTTTATGGTGTTAGGAATAATGTTTAAATTCGTAGTTTGGAAACTGAATAGAACGTAGTTTAGGTGGCTCATTTCGAGTGGCTCAAATTACGCTTGTTTGGCTCTTCGCTTAGTAAGCTTATCGTAGCCCACTGTTGGACATGCCTTGCCCAACGTGGTCATGCCTGTTATCACCAAAGTTAGCTATACTCCATCGGTTTAGTTAATTAAATAAAGGTAAACAAAACAAAAAACCACGTGTCCGGTTAACCGACTAAATGTAATACCTGTCACTTCAGTCGTCATGCTACGACACCGTTGTACTCTTCAATTTAGCAACTTCAAAATGTAGGGAACAGCTGATTTTTTTTCGCGATTTCAAGTTTGGTCCCATAGTAAAAGTTGTTCATAATAATGATTACAAAGACCCCTTAAGAGGATGGCCATGAATTACAACCGATATACAGAACATGTCTATTGAATATGTTTCAAGACACCGCGAACGCAGCCAACAACAAATCTTGAATTCGTGTTTCGTGCATGGACCGTACAACCCCGGTTAAGAGTTAAGTCTTTCGAAGGGGTAAGCCGTTTATGAGGTTATGACCTTTATCATGTGACTCCTTGAATGAGTTTTAGGCGTGGAACCCAGCAAAAGAGTTTTCCCTTCAATATGGATAACCCATTGCAGCATGTCGCGGGTTCGATTCCCGCACGGAACAAATATTTGTACGACCTACAAGTATTTGTTCCGAGTCTGGGTGTTTTTCTATCTATAGTATGTATGTATTTACAAAAAAAAAAATGTATATAAAGTAGTTTATCAGCCATCTCGTTACCATACCACAAGCATTAGGTTGCTTAGCTTGGGACTAGATGGCGTTGTGTGAAATGTCCAAGGATATTTATTTATTTATTTATTGAATGGGTTCTATACTTGAAACCCAATGAAAGGGTTACCCCTTCATTAAGATAACCTATATAATATACTTAAGGGTTTTGTTCCGGTTACCATATTAGCTATTTGCAATGTATGCCCATCATCAAGAGATCATATTACATTGCTCCGAGTCGGAATGTTACGCTGTTATCATTTTTCAGAGAGTTGAAGTGAAACACTTTTGAACGGCTTAATTTAAGCCGCACCCACATCGTATGGGTTTTTGTTTAACTGCTTAGAAAAACCCTATCGAAAACCCATTCGATGGGTAATCAAAATGGTTCTTGGCTTTGTTCAGTGCGAACGCAAATTCAACAAAACAAGTTATAACATTTGTTTCATGTGAATTTCGAAACATCTACATGTTGAATGTTTTATAGTGCAAACACAATAGTTAGGATTTACTTTTGTAAAAACATCGTGATCGCATGTTCTAGAACCAAAAAACATCACACTTGTAAGGTTTTTCACCGGTATGATAAATAAATTGTGACATCTTGGTGGACTGCTCACTCCCTCTCACAGAGAAGAGGCCTGTGTCCCAGCAGTGGGTACATTATAGGCAGATGATGCTAAGGTGGTAGCATGGTTGACTGTCCAGGGTGCGCCGGACGTTAAACGCTGCAAGAATATTTCTGCGCGTGCGCAAAATCGGATCTAACGCCGCCATCTTGTTACGTCATTTCAACAGCGCCTTCCTGTCAATGTCACTCAGGCCACAGATTAATACAGACGGGACACTCCGCAAAATCATTTAAATAAAAAGCGACTCTTGCTACGACACAATAAAGTGCAATTCAGGTCGCACAACGCTTATTACCTACAGTTATATTCAAGTGCAAATTGCCTCTCTTTCTATGGCGTAACTTATACCTTCTGACCTACTGAATTACTTATAGCTTCATACCTAAACTGCGTAGTGTCCCATCTGTATTAATCTGTGCTCAGGCGCCAAAAGATCCTTGTAGCACCTATGAGACGAGATAAATTTCATGCTTTGGGATTAAAAACTAACTTAATTGCGTATGGTACAGTTTCCATTGCAACTAAAATTATTTTATGACGTTTATCGATACTTTTTGTTCGTTCAAAAATCAACTTAGGCTACTTGAGTTTGAAGTTGATATTTGTTTAAGTTGCAATTTTATGTATTTATCTCGTATCGGCTTGTCTTTATACAGAAAAAGTTTAAGAAGTTAGCAAATTTTGACAGGGTGGGTTTTTCTATTCATGAATATGAGCAACTTGCACTATGGGATCAACTCTGAAATCACGAAAAAAAATGAGCTGTTTCATACCTTTTTGGTCGAGTATGTATTGAACTTTTGTATGAAACTGCTAATTTTTTTTTGTGATTTTAGAGTTGTACCCATAGTGAAAGTTGTTGATATTCATGGGTAGAACACCCTCTGAAAATTTGCGCGCTGCTTAATTTTTTTTTTCTGTATAATTACACAAGTTTCGTGGAGCATTTTTAATACATCCTGGAAAGCTATAATAGGTACGCAATAAAATTGAAAACAGAAACTTAATTCTAGTTAATGTAAGGTAGTCGTAAG
This sequence comes from Cosmia trapezina, assembly GCA_905163495.3. Lineage (NCBI taxonomy): Eukaryota > Metazoa > Arthropoda > Insecta > Lepidoptera > Noctuidae > Cosmia > Cosmia trapezina. The sequence continues at coordinate 11,006,233 of LR991047.1, forward strand.
TTTTGTAAATACTGCAATTAATTAAAGGAAAATAAATTTGTTATTAAATGAAATGAATGTTGTTTTCTTTCTACGGTTCAGCGCAGGCAGGAGCAATATTCGCGAGAAGTTTTTCATTGATAATGAACCATATCTCAACTGAAATTGAGTACAAAATAACGTGCAACAGATAAAGAAAAAAAAAGAAAGAAAAAGTATTTATTGTAAGATTGCCAACTAAAACTAAAAACATAATGATAAAAGCTAAAACAAAAAAAAAAGAAATTAAATTAAAAAAAACAAAGTACGAGGCCAAAAGGTCCCTATCTCAGCATGATACGTTTATTTGCGGTAAACATGACGCAAAGAATCAACCCTAAAAAGAACAAGTTGGGGAAAATATGGGCTTATGAGCAACTCACCAGATGTATGTACAGACGCCAGCACATCAAGCTACTACAATCTGTCAAATTTCTTTAATAGATTTTCATCTTTATCACTTTAAGCATTAGGTTTAAGGTTGATTGGAAAAATTTTACAGTTTCGGGTAGCTTGACTTGCTGGCGTCTGTACAATGAAACACAAAGTCACAAAAAATAACAGAGTAGGCAACTATAGTCAACAAAACAAAAAAAAAAAAAAAAATTATAAGTAAATCGAAACAAAATCAAAATAACAACGAATAAATTAGTTAGCAGATATAATGAGTTTAATTTTTAAGTATAATAGTCCATGAGCTAGATCGAAGAGATTACGATAAAATCTTTGATCTATCTCTTGGAGTATACGTAATAATTTAACTCATTATATCTTCTAAACTAAGACCCAACTAAAAAAAAAACCCTAAATGTGCGAAGTCCGACACTTGGCCGGTTTTTACCGTAGCACCTGCCTGATACTGTGATCTGCAAACTGCAAAAAACGTAATGAATTTCACGGGCTACCCTTTTTTTTTTTGTATATGGGAAGTCATCAAATAACTTCTCCCGCTCTGGGTGGAGCGGAAGGGCGTGTCAGACTTTTACTGACTAAAACCCACCCGTGTTCCTTCAGTTGCTTATGCCAGGGCCGCGGTATCTTTTTCAAACAACCCGCGACCCCAGCGGCATGGGCCCTATTGCACCCCATCTTTTGCTGACATCTCTTTGAGGCGCGCGTGGAACACAACGCGCTACCCTAATGCAGCGTTTCCCACTAGCCGGGTCGCGACCCGGTACCGGGCCATCAAAATAAAATACCGGGTCGCAACATTCCCGCCTTGTTAGGGTTCCGTGCCAAAATGGTAAAAAAGGAACCCTAATGGTGTGACTCAGTCTGTCTGTCTGTCACAGCTGGATACCTATCACAAGAACTACTAATGCTATCAACTTGAAATTTGGAACAGTTTTAAATGACGGTGGGTAACTATTTTGCAAATAAGAAAAAAATAAAAGTATTTATGTTTTTTTTGCAACATGGATTGAAAGGGGGTCTTAAAAATTCAAAGTGGGGTTACTAGGGCATGTGGGGTATCATATGAAAGAGCGCTGTTTGCACATTCTCAAACATTTTTTAGGCCGCATAGTTTTCGACTTTTGATGAAAAATGTAAAAAAAAATACCGTTCCCCCCTTATCTCCGAAGTTTGCAAAGCGAAAAATCTGAAATTATTCTATGTGATAGAAGTTTATGTAAAGATTACCGGAAAAATAAAACGATGTCTCTAAATAGCACACTTTTTCAGAAATCGGAACGGAACCCTCAGTGCGCGAGTCCGACTCGCTCTTGACCGGTTTTTTAAAAATAATACTTGCTATCGTGTCGTCAAGAATACACAAAATTAGCTCATCAAGCAATAACTTTTTTAATGCCTTTTGTCAGAATGTGAAGCTGGGTTTTCAACACTAGTTTACCATAAAAATAAATATAGAAACCGACTTGAAGTGGAACCAGTCCTTACGATAAAACTTTCGTCATTTTCCGCGAACTTGGATTCTTTGGTAAAAAATAAGCAGCAGCTCCATACTTCGCACTAAAATTTTGTGACTATAGTATAGTTAAAATCTCGCTGCAGACTCGGTCATAAATCATTCGAGTGTTTCGCTCTCTTTCCCACTCACGGGCCTTATGGGCAGGCCACGCCCACACGTAGTCCTGTGCATTACTGCAGTCGATGAGTGATATCGATAGTTTTATATATTTATAAATGGGTGAGTAATGGGTGGGTAAATACATTTTTTTTTATTTTATTACCAAATTTACTACAAAGCATATTAAATATATAAACAAAAGAACGTATACATAAAACTAAAAATAGAAAATTAAAATTCTTCGTCAGAGTCATCGTCATCATCATCCACATGAATGATGAACTCTTCGCATAAATGTGCTTTTCTTAAGTCTTCATCTTGCAGCAATTCTGCATGTTCCACACATTTTTGCCAATTTTCAATGGATAACCTTAATGATTCTGTTATCGATAATGGCCTTGAGCGCGCGCAACTAGCGCACATCCCTACTCCGATTATGATTTATGACCAAGTCTGCAGTGAGATTTTAACTATACTATAAATAGGCGATACCAAAATATTTAGTATGAATAAAACATTTTTACTATTATTATGTGTGTATTATTTTACCTAATGGAACCAGCTTGGGTTTAAAATTATTAAGTGGGTCACGAAGGGGTACTGTGAAAATTACCGGGCCGTGGCATAACAATGTTTGGGAAACACTGCCCTAACGCATGGGCTTATTGATTGATATTTGTAAGGACCCTCGCCCACGGCGACTTTTTGCAGCGATGTCGTCACGCGTTTGCATCGATACAGTCGCGATGCGGTGCTAGCTGTTTGCCCTCGCCTACACCACGATTCGATTCGAGTAGCGATGCTGTGGCGCGTCCGCATCGATAGGTACGTCGCGAAGCGGTCGCTAGCTGTGTGCCCTCGCCCACGGGCCCAGATTCAGTCGCGATGCAAACGCGATACTGGTGCGCTCCTGTCGCGATGCAAACGAGCACTCTCGACCTGTCTGTGTTGCACTGATGCTCGGTTCACCACTCACGCGCCACCCTCCCTCCGTTCTCTCCCCGATGTCGTCCGAAACGGTCGCGCGTTTGCATCGATACAGTCGCGATACTGTAGCGCGTTAGTAGCGCGTTGGCATCGCTTCTGTAGCGCGTTGCAAATGCGACTAACGCGCGTTAGTAGCGATGCAGTCGTGCATTTCGTAAACACGCGACAATCGCTACAAAAAGTCGCCGTGGGCGAGGGGCCTAAGACTGAATACGGCCGTAACCAGTCAACCAGTAGAAGATTAGGTATCTCTACAAAGATAGTCACAGTTGAAAAGCGACCTTCGCAAACCATCCGTTGCCATGGAAACCATATTTGTTACTTCAATGTGACTTCCGTGAATTCAATATTGACATCAAGAGATAGGAATAACAAGTTATTTTGTTATTAATATTATTTAGTGACAAAATGAGCGGGGACACGTTATACGAAGCTCCTAGAAGAAAACACACTGTTTCCAAAATACGGTGTCATGACTATCTTTACGGTAAGTCGCTTAGTAATTAATTATTATAATAACATAATTATGCGGAATCGCCAGATCGCGTACAGTAGTACTCAACTAATAAGGCGCGTCGTGAATCTTCGTTCGCACAGAAAAGAAAATATGGCCCCGAAGATTAACGAGAGTACTTAAAACTTACAATCAACCTTAGATCACTACTATAAGGTTCATAATACACTGCAGCTGTTAGTTCCATCTCACTCGCAAGTATGGCGGCTGTCAAGCGGCGCGCGCTAACATGGCGGCAGCTACCGACCAATAGCGGTACAGGAGAAAGCGTGTAGTGTGCCGATTGGTCAATAGCATTTCCCGCGCTTTGAAAATTCATCTTCTGCGCAGGTACATCGATAAGCCATATTACTTGGGTATTCCTGTAATATCTTGGTCAGCAGCGTCTAGAGCCTAGATAATCCTACTTCCATGGAGAAAAGACAAAGCCTACTTCCTACTAATCACACTAGGGCCGTGGGGACCAGGAGCACATCGAATTTACAAAGAATTATCTAGGCGTCTGGTCGACGCAACATGTGACCAAAATGCTGGCCTTTATTTTGCCTTGCCATACAACGTGGCAATGCTGCCAGCATTTTGGGAACATTGCCAACTGGTAGCGGTCTATTAGACTAGTTTTAGTTTTATTTTTTTACTTTTAGATTAGTTTATAGTAGTTTTAGATTAGTTTTAGTTTATATTCAGTTTATTTTGTTTATCTTAATTATAATACTGATGAGTTAATAAATAAATACTTGTTTTATCACACTAATATTATAAAGGAGAAAGTTTGTGTGTGTGTTTGTATGTTTGTTATTTTCACGCTCAAACGGCTGGACCGATTTGGATGAAATTTGGTATGTACACAGCTTATACCCTGGATTAACACACAGTTTCCCATCTAGTTTTTATCCTGGTCTACGCGGGGCGCAGCTAGTAAAATTATAAACGCGAAAGGTTGTGAGGATGGGTGGATGGATGGATGTTTGTTTGCTACTCTTTCACGCAAAAATTACTGAACTGATTTTGATGTAATTTGGCACACAGATAGTTTATAACCTGGATTAACACATAGTATACTTTTTATCCCGATATTCTTACGGGTTTGAGACTAACGCGGGTGAAACCGTGGGGCGCTGCTAGTACCGAAATCGGTATTATTTGAGGCTGACAAAAAGAGTCGCATAAAAAGTAGCCTATGTTCTCTCCCAGGGTGCAAAGTATCCCCATACCAAAATTTCATCAAAATTGGTCCAGCCGTTTAGCCGTGAAAGCGTAACAAACAAACAAGTAAACTCACATTCGCATTTAACAATATTTGTTAGTATTATGTAGCTTTTGCCCGAGGCCACAGAATAAATAATACTTAGTACTCCGAGGCTTCGCCGTTCGCCCGCGCGGAAGTCGAAAATTATCCCACGGGAACGTATAACCGGGATAAAAATTAGCCTATGTGTTAATCCAGGGTATAAGCTATCAACATACCAAATTACATCTAAACCTGTCCAGCCGTTTGAGCGTGAAGAAGTAACAAACTTTCGCCTTTTTAATATAAGTGTGATAATTTGAAGTGTGATTATGTATTATGTCGCCAGATTCGGCATTCATCGTGTCGGGGGCTCGGGACTACGCGCGGACAGCTTTCAAAGCAGCTATGGCGTCCTCACAAAAGGTAAGCATCCGTATTGCAAACTTTTTTTATGCCATATAGTAGCAAATAAGGAAGGGCTCGTGGCTAAGTATTAACAGCCGCACGGGTCGATCCATCACGTTAGCATAACGTGATGGATCGACCCGTGCGGCTTGTCGGGGTTGGTCCGTGAATGGGTGGCCGTCTTTATATACGGTATGGAGTTCACATCTATGCAATAAATCCAACCACATACTTGATGTCGCCTTTGCTGACGATATACAAAAAATTAACGAGATCGGTCCAGTAATTAGGTCAAAAAGTAGACATATAATTTTGAGTAAATTTGAACACTGTAGAATTGGATCACTAGGTCAGTGAGTCAATGAACTTGAATCCTTGAACATGTGTGCAAACAAAAAAAAACATGTTCGGCAAACAATGGATTGGGTACTGTGGTGCACCGAAGATGGCCAGCTCTGTTGGCTAAACAGAGTGATTACTTTTACTGAATTTATTTTGATATTTATTTTGTTTGAAAAAATAACTTTTTTAATTTACCGTTTTTAATTTAACATTTAATTTTGCTATACTTCTGTAAACGAGTATTTCCAGTAGTTTAATTCATTGCACATGGTGTCGGTCCCATACTGTATACCGAAACTCAGTGCATCGGACAGCACGTTAAGCATTGGCCCCGGCCATAGACTGTTTTTTTTATATTTCTATGTTCCCGGCTGTCATTTGATCATTGACAGTCGTTAGGGGTCGTCAGAAGCCCGAAAGTCTGACAAGGGGTATCCCTTGGTAAGACTGGTTGTCAGTCATTTACTGGATTGTGGAGGTCAGAAAGGCAGTCGCTCCATGTAAAATACTGGTACCTACCTGTTCAGCTGCATCCGGTTAGACTGACTAGAAAAAGCATGTCAGATTGTTTTTTTTTGAGAGTAGCATATAAAGGTAAGTGATCAGCGCCATCTATGGACATCTGTAGGTACTCACCTAACTGTTCGTTTCACGAATGATATCGTCGTGTGACAAAAGCTCGCGCAACAAAAATGTTTGGAAAAAGTGAAAATTTACGACTGGAGCCGAGACTCAGCCGAGTATACGCAATTCATCGCCGACTGGAGCCGAGTATACCTGAGTCAGCGTCACCGGCCGACTAGAGCCGAGTATACACGAGTCAGCGTCACCGGCCGACTACAGCCGAGTATACCCGAGTCAGCGTCACCGACCCGAGTGTGACGGTTCGGTTTCGTTCACTGTTCAGAAAGAGCACAAACTGCGCTTAAAGGAGTTCTCGATTTGAATACCTACTTACTGTCCTTTATCACATGCGCTGTAGGTACATACATCCCCCGTTACAAATATAGGTATTTGAAACAATGATATTACCTTTAGATGCGTTACCCGCGCTCAATAATGGCAAAATAAATGGAAGGTAACTAGATAGTGCCCGGCTTGAATTAGTCGGGCACTATCCAGTGTCGCGGCGACACGTCACTGTCACTCGCAATTTCCAGTAATTATTTGTGAAGAAAATGCCTTCCTGAGTTTAAAGACAATGTAAAAATTATACTACTACTGTGAGAGAAAAGAAAAACGTCTTATGACGTGCATAAATAGTGCATTTTTGACGAAACTAAATATGTGTGTTCATCTCTTTTAACAACAGGTATCGGCATACGTCTTTCCTTTTCTTCGCGCACAGTATGATTGTATGTACTGGTATATAGCTACTTCATGGCTTACGCTGTTTTTGAGTGGACTAATGTTCGTGTATGACGCGTCTATTTATAATACGTCATTGATTTGAAACGTTGTGTTCTCTATTTGCAGGTGTTACAGCCAATATACAGCACTATGTTCGCAGAACATAGTCTGCGGCCCAGAATGAAAGTTTGTGAGTTTATTTAAAACTAACTTGACCTTCTCTCTCATACTCAGACAGACCCTTTCAAATAGCTTTTTCAATTCATTTTGTGGTGGAACATAACCTCAAAATAGTAATTTCATTTTTGTAAATATCTCGGAAATGCAGTTGTAGTTTGTGTTAAAAAATTTTTGGGAAGTATAACACATGTCATCGAGTATTTTAAAGATGATTTATTAAAGACACAACAATGTTGAATTTAGTACATTTTTCCATAGTGCTGTGGGCAATCTCCAGGACAGGACTACGTCTGGTGGGTCAGCTTGTTAATGATAGATATTAGTTAACGATATCTATCAAGACCACAGATTTAATACAGATGGGACACTCCGCAGTTTAGGTATGAAGCTACAAGTAAGTGGCGGGTCCCGTCCGCGGGCCAAATTCAGTGGGTCAGAAGGTTTATGAGTTACGCGATAGAAAGAGAGGCAACTTGTAGATAGAATATAACTGTAGGTAATAAGTGTTGTGCGACTTGAATTGCACTTTATTGTGTCGTAGCAAGAGTCGCTTTTTATTTAAATGATTTTGTGGAGTGTCCCATCTGTATTAATCTGTGTCAAGATTAAAGTTTCGTCAGCTAATTTAAAAGACACAGTTTACTAACAATGCCTGTTCAACAGTGTACCACCCAAACTGCCGATTGCCGGACCATATCGACAGATCTTACACCGCCTATGTCAATCGTATGGAGGAAGCCAGAAGTATGCCAACACCCGAACTCGGCGGGAGGGACTGCTATAAATTCACTGCCATGTAAGTAAATACAGCTTACTTGGCCGTCAATATGAAACGTCATGCTTTAGAGAGAGAGAGAGAGAGAGACTGTTACTCAGGTATGAGTGAGAGAGTCTCTCTACAGTTACTTTATTAGTACTATTATTTAGTCTGTGCACAGATTAATACAGATGGGACACTCCGCAGTTTAGGTATGGAGCTACAAGTAAGCGGCGGGTTCAGCTCACGGGCTCAATTCAAAACGTGCGAGCCGGCCGCTCACCGGCCGGCTCGCACGTTAGTTCGATACTCACTCAGTCGCCGCGTCGTAAAAGAAGACAACTATAACGAGTCAAAGCCAATTAGTTTAACCAATCTCATAGCTACAAAATAAAAAAAGAAAATAAAGAAAACTTGTTTATTCTGCACAAATAAAACGCACATGTAGAAAAAAATAAAAGAATAAAAATGACAAAGTACACTCGGAAAGCAATGTAAGCGAAATAGACGTTTTTTTCTTATTTTTTATAGAAATGAAAAGGTAGTAAGTACAAAATAAATAAAAATATTTCTGTAGTTTAGATTAGTTTATAATTGGAGCCTCCTTTTAAGCATACCTAATAGGAAGTTTAAAATCTTCTAAGTAATCAATTTTTTTAATTTCAGGCCGAAGAGAGTATTAGCTGTACCGTCTACCACCCCCGACTTTCGGCCCAACACACCGATCCTGTCGCCGTCTCGACCCGGCAAACCGCGGAACCGGGCTACCCAGAGTCTCTTCAGGTAAGGACAACCAAGACATTTAGACAACTGGGTGGAATGTGACTTACCCGCCAGGGCTATAAATACCGGTAAAAATTCATAACGTTACCTCTGTTTGACAGAGTTACCGTTAATAATGAAAATAACGGTAATAGAATTAACGTTATTTTATGTAATTTTTAACGTTAGTCTTTAGTAAGCCGCGAGCGGAGTGCACAAAAATATAAGCCTACGTACGGAACGGCAACGTAGCTAAATTAACGGTAAATAAACGTTATTTATCGTTGTATTACTGGTAATGTAGTACGTTATTTATCGTTGTAGTACCAGTAATATAACGTTAATGTTAATTAACGTTATATTACTGGTAATGTTATCAAGTAACGTTACATTTTTGTAACGTTAGTAAGGTATCATATGGTAATTAACGTTACGTAACGGTTATTATTTTGTTATTTGGTAACGTTAACAAGCCCTGTTACCCGCCCACTTAGGGTCTGTCTAAATATTGTGGAGTCGAAGCTCATCATCATCTTCTTGCCCTCGTCCCATGTACGTGGGGCTGGCGCAGCACGTTTTTTTCTCCAATTCTACCCTGTCAACTGTCACCACAGACTAAATAATAGTACCTACAAGTACATAAGATTCACTCCGCAAAATCGTTTAAATAAATAGCGACTGTTGCTACGACACAATAAAGTGCAATTCAGGGCCTACAGTTATATTCACCTAGAAGTTGCCTCTCTTTCTATCGCGTAACTCTTATACCTTCTGACTCGTTAGGGTTGTCTTCTTTTACGACGCGGCGATTGAGTGAGTATCGAACTAACGTACGAGCCGGCCGGTGCCCGGCAGGCCACACTGAATTAGCCCGACAAGTCGAGGCCGCCGCGTACTTGTAGCTTCATATCTAAAATGCGGGTGCGCCTGGCCTGCCGATACGCTATCATTCACTCCCTTCTCTTTCAATCATTCCTCACACAATCCATCCATCTTTTATTTGGCCTTCCTCTCCCTCTCCATCCATCAACATTAATTTCATCTCTCTTTCAGTCATGCTCATAATAAGCCAAACATTTTCCTTTCAACTTTTTTGTCACTGGCGCCACTTAGAAAGCGTTCAAGATACCCTACCAGTTTTTAGTTCCCTGAGCCCTGAGCGTCTCATTTCCAATGTTTGTCTTACCCCCAGCTCATTGCAACCGAATACATAAAACCTGGAGCAGTGGTGGCCCAGTGGTAATGGCCCTGACTTAGGTACGAGTTTGTAGATCGTGGGATCGAGCCCAGACAGGTGTACTTTGTGCAAATAATTTCATCACCACTGCTCTCAAAACGGTGAAGGAAAATACCGTGAGGAAACCGGCATGGCCCGGAACCAAAAATTCGAAGACATGTGACATCTACCAACCCGCACTGGGCCTGCGTGGTACAGCCCACTCCCTCTCGAAGAAAGGAGGCCTGTGTCCCAGCAGTGGGAACATTAGGTATAGACTGATTATGCAGCGGCTTCGCCCGTGTGGATGTCAGAAAATATCCCACGGGAACGTACGACGGGAAAGGGAATTCCTTCCTTATTCCTTGTCTACATTATAAAGGGAACCTCTGTGCAAAATTTCAGCTTTCAAGGTCCAAGGGTTTGGGCTGGGCGTTGATAAGTCAGTCAGGACTCTTTTTATTTATATATGTGTATATAGATTTAATTTTATTAATGTCTTTAAACCATAAAAAGCCGTTATAATCTGGAAGCCGATAGCTACGCTTTCTGTTCATAAAACTAACTAACTTTGTGCAAAAATAATAGCTAGGAAACTACTTTTATTTTTGGTGTGAAAATTCGCTGTTGCCGGCAGTCACGCGAAAGGAGAATGCCCAAATCACTACATTGTGGGAAGTGGCATTTGGTTTTATACCGCGGCCATCGTTAAAACCTTACTTGGTATTGGAAAAGCTCACAAAAATGAATTTTGATAAACGATTTTTCTACAAATGCAGTCCGTTATGATATTTTGAACTTGAATTTATGTAAAAACAAACTATTTTCTTCGTTATATTAGTCTGCCTAACACACAGGGTATTAGGCAGACGGTTGAATTTAAATTTAAATTAATTTTGAAATAATTGATATGTTTCAGGGAATCTTCAGCACAGACGAAACCTTGGCAACCAGATGGGAAGGCAGCTGAACAGTGCCAGAAAACACCAGAAGTTCTGTTACTCGATAACTTAGAATGGGGTGCGTTCTGCGTATTCTCACAGTGCCGCCGTCGCGAAATTGCGTTCTTGTTCTTGCCACCTGTCAGTTTCATACTAACGAATATGGTTTTGTGAATTGGATCCTTATTACTAGTAGAAATTGTACTACTGACAGGTGTCAGTATCGTATTCTCTCGGAGCCGAGCTCTTACAGTACAGTAGGTACAGTCCGCGGGGCGTAAGATGAGGTTTGCATTTGTGTGAGAGCCCAAGACCATTTTTGTCTTATCGTTTTACGTAAGACAAAATCTTCAATCGTCTTATCGTTTTAAGTTTTACAACGATGCGACATGGTTTTGGTCATGGCCTCTCGTACTAAAAGAACAAAAGCCGATTGCCAAAAAGCAGTATAAACCGGTTTTAAACCAAACAAAGAACGCGTCGCGCTCTATGCCGGACGTCACACTTACACTATATCTAAATACCTCGTAGTTAGGTACTTGAAATATCAGTTATTTTTTTTTATGTTTTCTCTTGTGTCTCCGAAGTTTTGCCAGTTAATTTAATTTGAACCTGCATAATGAAATTATTTTCTTAATTGATTTCTTATACCTAGGTAGTTTTTTTTATAAAAAAAGGAAGAAAGAAATTACGTTTATTAGCGGTAAACATGACGCGAAGAAAATACACAAACACAAAAAGAACAAATTGGGGGAAAGTATGCGTCACATCTACGCAAAACGGCCAGAGCTGTGACCCTATGCGAGACAGAGCCCCAGCGCCTGGTGTTTTCAGCGACACCCGGCGTTGACGCAACCGGCTCAGCGGATACAAAAAGCAAAATAAAATAAATATTACAGTGGATTTCATTTATTACGACCTTGGTTGTAGCGACCATTTACCTATAGCGACGTTAAATCTAAGTCCCTTGAATTTAAGTCATACTTTAGTACAAAACTCATGTGGCTATAGCGACTTTGGATGTAACGCCGAGTTCCGGTGTAGCGACTGTTTTTAATGAATCATTTGTAACAAATTCCTAGAAATCCCATGCAGATGTTGCGACCGGAGTCGGCCGCCAAAGACACAAAGATTTCTTTCTTTCACAAACATTTCTTATCTTTTGTTTACTTCCACACAGATGGTCAGCAAGCGTGGAGACCTTTACCTTTTGTTTATAGATATCAGCTAAGTAGGTAGGGAAGCGTCTATGTTTCGGAGTTAAATTTATGGTTCAGTTACAAAGTGATATTCTGAGTAGAAACTGGGTTTAGTAAACTTTGAATAAGTATGGCTGACTTATGACTTCCGTATACAACGTCGAAAATAGAGTTGTCCCTTCATCGTCGTTATAAAAAAATAATAATAAATAATTCTAAATTATTATTATTATTATTTTTATGTGTCTTGACAATTCTCGGGACCCTGGAGTCCCGGACCTTTAGAAGGCGTACGAGGGGCCAAAGCCAACTCGCAGAGGCCCGTTAGACGCTTTCAATGAAATGAGGCACCAACCGACGATTATCCCTGTACGCACTATGCAAGTGCACCCAAGGACAACCCCCGGTTGGTGCAGGACTATTGAAATAAAGAGATTGGACTATGGATTTGAGTGGCTAAAGTGGACTGGTTGCCTAGAACTATGAAAGGACTATGGCCCCGGATCGCCGGATCAATGTTTTGTAATACACGGATAAAATGGCAGGGGGTGACTTGCACACACAATAATGGGCCCCCGAAAAAGGTCGCTAGCACATAGTGTCGTAGCGGCAAGGGGGCAACATGTCCTGAGGTGCTTGTGAGGAGTGGAGAGGTATCCCACGGTTCTCAGAACAATCCCAGAGCCCGGAAGATGATCAAGATCCCTACAAACACTTACTGGAATACTTCCTTCCTCCGAGCACGTTTGCTCTTGCGAACCTCCACACAAACCGGCCAATAAAGGCAAGAAAGAGGTGGGAGCTCTGTTCCTCGTCAGCGTTCACTCCAGCCGGCCAATAAAGGCAAGCGAGAGGTGAGGAACAAGACTTCTCCCGGGAGATAGGGTCCGTGGGGTCGCTACTGCCCAACAGCTCGCCACATGCTGCCCTGCGGGTTTCTGTATCTCTCTTGGTCTGGCTCCTCATCCTAGACCTGTTCCGGCAAAGTGAACTCTACCGGCACAGACCTAAAATTCGGAGCGCACAAGCCCCACCACGACGTCAACGTAGAGATACTGCGGTGGGGTTATTATTATTTTTCTTAATAATAAATAATTCTTATTCTTATTCTTATACCCGAAATCCACTGTAGTTCTAAATCTATATACAAATATAATACTTTTTTTATCATTTTGTGTTTAGGACCTGGCAGTCCTTACCGCCTTGGAGATTTGCCAGCTGATTTCCATACCACGGCCATTATTAACAAGTAAGTAAGATTTACTTTTTCTTTTCTTTATTTTATTTACTTACCGTCTTTTACTTACCTTACTTAACATAAAGTATTCTGCTACCAAAACTTAGTTTCCAAAAATCATTTGAAAAAGTAACTTTAAAAACTTCACAAATATACGACGTTTTCCATAGTATTCTAAAATCAATTAGCTGACACTGACACACAGATTAATACAGATGGAACACTCCGCGAAATAAAAAGCGACTCTAGCTACGACACAATAAAGTGCAATTCAGGTCGCACAACGCTTCGTTACCTACAGTTATATTCACCTATAAGTTGCCTCTCTTTCTATCGCGTAACTCTTATACCTTCTGACTCGTTAGGGTTGTCTTCTTTTACGACGCGGCGCGTGAGTGAGTATTGAACTGACGTACTTTAACTATACAGGGTTATTTTTCAATGACCAGCCAAATTTTCACAGGGTGTTCTACCCATGAATATGAACAACTTTCACTACCGGACCAACTTTGACATTTTGATCGAGTAGGTATTGAACTTTTGTAGGAAACCGTTGGTTTTTTTTCGTGATTTCAAAGTTGGTCCCATAGTGAAAGTTGTTCATATTCATGAAAATTTGGCTGGTCATTGAAAAATAACCCTGTATTATGTATGCTAACTATTGTTAGCACGCATATAAAAAGATTTAAGATTCCATTTAACATAGCTTTGTTGAACCCGTTTCCAGCAGTGCTATGCTACGTGGACCAATGAATATGATTGGTGGATATCAAACGCATCTAGCAACGTACTTAGCATAGCACATCTCTGGTGGAAAAGCACCCTTATATTCTGATTTTGAACACGCGCCAATAGATCCATGCACAGCTATAAAATACTGGTATTCAGCTACGTCCGGTTAGACTGGAAGCCGACTCCAACATAGTTGGGAAAAGGCTAGGCAGATGATGATGTATAAGTATTGTACCTATCTTCGTGTTTGCCAGGATGCGTCATGCTCGCGCGTGGATGAATTTGGTGGAAGGAGGCAAATTCCCTCGATGGATGAAGAAAAGAGATGCCATCATCGATGATGTGGTCGTCAAAGATTGGCTTTTTAGACAGGCGGTTTGTACTTTTTATTTTTTTACTTTTATCTCGTGATTAGTACCAAAGTAATTTAAACACTGTCGATGTTGAAATAGAGTCGGAAATAAATTAGTAATTAAAAGACAAAAATCACACCATACTAATTTTATAAAGGCGAAAGTTTCAGTGTGTGTGTGTTTGTATGTCAGTTACTTCTTCACGCTCAAACGGCTGGATTGATTTGGATGAAATTTGGTATGTAGATAGCTTATACCCTGGATTAACACATAGGCTACTTTTATCCCCGTCTATGTGAAACGGCGGGGCGCAGCTAGTAGATAAATAAATGCAGGCAAAAAAAGTCATCATAAACATCTGAAAGGTGCTGTAACATGATAACATCAACGTTCCAGGAGATAGATGAGCTTCAAGACATCCGCCTGGAGCTACTGCATCGTTTGCAGACGGAACAGCGCAAGAAGCAGACCAACCGCACCAGCCTGAAGCTGGCGAGGCTCTGGAACGAGAAGAAGCAGGAGATGGACAGGAAAGTTAACAATATTAGGAGGACGAGAGACAGAGGTGAGCAATGTAGATCGATTACAAACTCTATGATAAATCGATGTCTCGGGAATTGGTTTTTAAAATAATCTATTTTTTTTCCCATCACTACACTAAGTATTTTAACAGCTGTCCAGACGGACTTCTTAGATTGCGTTGATTATAATTGCGTAACACAGTTTCAATCACAATCCGAGAGTTTTAAAGAATATTTCTAATCCATTGCTTCATAGGTTTAATAAATTCGTCTGCTCAACAACGTAAATAACGCAATGAACGTTGCTGAACTGTCAAAATAAAAGAAAATTTGATGAATTATCATTGTTATTTTGCATTACTATGCGAGGCAAATAAGAATAGGATCGCGCTTGCTGCCAACTTCATACGATAGCTGTCAAATTAGTACTGCTGACAGCTGTCAAATACACGATAGCTGTCAAATTAGTTCGCGAGTATTGCGGAACAAAATGGCGTCTTGACAGTACTATTATTATTTGTCTCGCATAGTACAAATGGATGTACGAAAATAACGGTCATGTCTCTACTCCATTCACAGAGCTTCGTAAACTAGCAGCAATACACGAAGGCGGCGGTCGCGTGGGTTTGGTGACTCGCAAGCGTGCGGCGCGCGGCTTCGTGTCTATGATGTACGCGGCCAACGACCCGACGTCGGACCTGCACGCCCCGCTCGCCAGGCACGGGTACCAGGCGCGGGGGAGACATGCGGAGATTACTTACGACCCGACTTTGTTGTGTGCGTTGGTTTGGTACAGTAGTCGCGAAGAGAATTTTCAAAGCGCGGGAAATGCTATTGACCAATCGGCACGCTCCACGAACCGTGCTTCTTTTTCCTGTACCGCTATTGGTCGGCAGCTGCCGCCATGATGTTAGTCAGCCGCCATACTTGCGAGTGAGACGGAACTAACAGCTGTAGTGTATTATGAACCTTATAGTAGTGATCTAAGGTTGATTGTAAGTTTTAAGCATTCTCGTTAATCTTCGGGGTCATACTTTCTTATCTGTGCGAACGAAGATTCACGACGCGCCTTATCAGTTGGGTACCACTGTAACTTCGTCTGACCGATACCGCTGTACCGCAGGGGACGGGACGCCGAGTAGCGTTGACGCCTACACTGTTATTGAAATTATTGTAAAAGCCAATTATTAGGGTTCCGTATGAAAATGGTAAAAAAGGAACCCTTATGGTGCGACTCAGTCTGTCTGTCTGTCCGTCCGTCCGTCTGTCTGTCTGTCTGTCTGTCTGTCACAGCTGGATATCTCAAGAACTACTAATGCTATCAACTTGAAATTTGGAACAGTTTTAGATGACGTTTGCCCAACTAGCACACTTTTTCAGAAATCGGAACGGAACCCTCGGTGCGCGAGTCCAACTCGCTCTTGACCGGTTTTTTTTTAAAAGAGTAACCGTGGAGTTTCTTGCCGGCTCTTCTCCATAGGAAACGATGAATTCTTGTATGCTATCAATCCTCAGCTCTAGAGGACCACAAAGCGTTGTCAGAGCCTCCCGAGTGGCTGGAGAACTGCGGCCAGGACCTCACCAAGTCCTGCTCCGGACACCACCTGCTTCGGGACCCCGCCGTGCTGTGTGAGCGACAGACCAAGTGGAGCGAGCAGTTCTTGGAGAACCTTCATAATGATTTGATAAGTAAGTATAGATTTTAAGCTTTTATAAATGTTTATACTGAGTTAAATTAAATTATTTAGCGAAACTTCATAGATATCCAAACATGATAAAACGAAAAAATGTTTGATGATATTTTTGGAGTGAACGATAGTCTATAGTAACCACGGAGTAAATACAAATTGTAATTAGATTTCCCTATGAAACAACGCGTGACAATTTGCGGGGTGAGGGGGTGTTAGATCCCGCCCACTTCTTTATTTTCCATCTACCGGTCAATAGCCAAACTAATTTGCTCGTTCTGTCAATTTTACTTTGTAGTAACGTTACTATCTCACTCTAGATGTCACTAAGTACAGGATGCAACAGGGTCGTATTCAGAAAATGTTTACAAAATGATATAAAAACTACAAAAATAATATTTTGGCCATTAAAGGGTCTTTAGGAATGAATGTTGAACAAATTTCAGTACATATGATTATTAAAATATGTTAGTACTGAGCTCTACGTGCCTAAATTTTAGGGCCGTCTCCTCTTCGTATTGGCTCCGTGATAGTAACCGAGTAGTAACTCAACATTTTCTTTTTTTAAAAGCTTTCTTAGCACAACGCCGTACAAATGTTGGCATGAAGAATCATTTACATTATAAAAAAGTGTACGTACAAACACAACCAACGCATTCCGTTCTTCGCCTGAACACTGCTCATGTGTTGGGTTCAAGAAGCATATGTAGCTCGTATAGGTACCTCGCTCTGAGGTTGAACTTTTTGGAAATGTGGGGTCAAATTTTAATGGTCGTTTTCCTGTTAAAGGGTCTTTGTACCTCATGATTTCATGAAATCGCTAGATTTGAGGTAAATGCTAACTTATGGAGTTGTATTGCTGATTCTAATGATTATAATTCTGTAAAGCCATATTAGCTACGGCCGCGAATCATATTTTAATCAACATACAAGCTCACACTGACCTACAAATTGCAAAAAACGTAAGAAATTTTGAATTTCGCGGGCTACCCTGGCGCATCATCCTTAATAATTCATAATGATGTGTACAATGACCCCTTAAGAGGATGGCAATGAATTAAATTTCATCCGGTCAAGGTCAAGTTTCATCCGGCCAATTGGACCCGTGCCGTTTTTGACGTTTCATAAGTGGTAAGTAATGTTGATATGTCAAATAAAGTATTTTGAATTTGATTTGAACGAACCTCCTCCGAACTTTACAGAGGCTCGACTCGGCGCCGCAAAATTGACGGCAGGTCCTCTCCACGTGCTCAAAGCGCGCCAAGAGCCGGTCGCGGCTAGACCTGCCACTCCTGAGGTGGAAGAGTTGGATGAAGATGAAGAAATTGCCCATCAAGCGGCTTTAGTGCTGCAGAGAATCATTAGAGGCCGCGCCGTACAGAATCTGGTAAGAAATAACCTACAACAACAACCTTACAACCAACCACAACCAACAACAACAACAACCTTATACAACCTTTTTATCTAGTACTATGCGAACGAAATAAGAATAGTACTGTCAAGACTCCATTTTGTTCCGCAATACTCGCGAACTTCATTATCAAAGCGTACTAATTTGACAGCTATCGGCAGTACTAATTTGACAGCTATCGTTATTTGACAGCTATCGGCAGTACTAATTTGACAGCTATCGTTATTTGACAGCTATCGGCAGTACTAATTTGAAGTACCTAGGTACTAACTACGATCTATCAAAAATCCCCGACGACAAAAAAAATCTATAAAGTCGTCAAACCAGTACTAAGTTTCGTCCAGATCCAGATCGGTTGTAAAATACGACCTGAGGCCTTAGTGCGAGTTTTCATACTTACTCGATCACGTTAACGTAAACGTCAATTTGTACTGAAATTGAATAAGCGCCGTCTAGTGACTAATGGGAATCACAATTATTCCATACAATTTGACGTACGTCAACGTTAACGTATTCGCGATCGAGTAAGTATAAAAACTCGCACTAAGGCCTCAGAGGCCTTAGTAGTAACAAACAGACAGAGAAAGCTTAAAATCTTCCCGTTGACAAAGTTTGGGTGCAAGAAACACTACTCCCTAAATCCGTCCGTCTTTCCGGCCGTCCGTTCATCCGTCCGTCTGACATTACGATCCATCAAAACAAGTGTAAAAGTTAAATTTTTCGGACGGGCAAAAACACATCGGGAGTAGGGACAACTGGCAAATCATGTTGTCATTCATACTTCGTTCGAGCCCCGAACTAATCATCCATCCGTAGGTGATACGGAGTAGGAAACGCCCGTAACGAAAGACGAAACTACGGGCTTCGTGCTTAGGGGGTAGGCCCGCAGGTTCAGGATTGGCTGCTTGGGCTTAATTATGTTGAAACGGCTTTCAAATAAAATAAAAAGGCTTTAAAATCTTTCAACTATACACTGGTCTACAAAATGTAACTTTTTGTGTGCCTTTCAACTGAATACTTTATTTTTATATTGCTTTAAGGTTACTGAATAGAAAAACAAGAATATGTTTTTTTAATTAGCTCTTATTTCACCAGTGGTACCCACGATTTGTCTTGGTTTTTAATTTTAATTCCAAAATAATGGAAGTAAGCAGTTTCTAAACGTTGTGTTATTGTGCATCTTTGGTTAGTAAGGGTCACCTTACCACAAATGTAGCAAAAATTGTCTGCACTATTAACACATTTACGCGACATAACGAAAACTGTAGATTTTTCACTAAAAATGTAAAAAAACGGTAACAATTTCACGTTTTAACTGTTGAACAAAACACAGTCAGCGTTAAACGCAACAAACAAATGTGAATAATAAATAATAAAATAATATAATATGAAATAATAAAATTTTTCCGCGGTTAATCACTAAATATTTTGAGTTATCATCATTAATGTTGACTCACACTGAGTTTACTCACACTCGGTCAATAATACTATAGTGTGCGCATTATAGCTTCCTTTACATCAGAATAACACATAGTCTATCATTTGTGTTACCGTGGGATAATTACTGACTTTAACGCGAGTGAAACCGCGGGAAATAGCTATGTGTGCGCGCAAGTGCTAGGGTGACTAACACTTGCGCGCACACATAGCTATTTCCCTGAAGTATGTGAGCGGTGAGACGGGGGAGGTAGACAAACACATTATAAAACATATCGAGAACGCGGCGGGTCTTATAGCGATATTCCTTTTTAGGGTTCCGTACCAAAATGGTAAAAAAGGAAACCTTATGGTGTGACTCAGTCTGTCTGTCTATCTGTCTGTCACAGCTGGATATCTCAAGAACTACTGATGCTATCAACTTGAAATTTGGAATAGTTTTAGATGACGTTTACCCAACTATTTTGCAAATAAGAATGAAATAAAAAGGCGTGCCGGCCCGTAGGTACAGCGAGCTGGCTGACTCCGTAGACACAGTTTTTTGCTAGCGAGAATCTGTCCACCTTTTTTTATACGTCTATGATTAAAACTAACTGAAAAAAATAATAAAAAAAATCAATGACTCACATAGGTAGTCTTCACATTCACAATAATTAAAATAATGTAATACTTAGTTTACAATGGAAATTTTCATGTCATTGTATTGGATTTAAAAGAGTGTTTATGAAGTTTTTTTCCAGTTCTTCTCCATAGGTATCTATTACTCTTTGGAACTAGCTTCATCGTTCTGACTGACCGACTCCTTGACAATTCAAAAGTGCCTGTAATAGTACATTATGATATAAGTGCGGTAAGTTGAAAATTACAACCGAGGCGATATTGCTAGCCCGAGCCGTAAGCGAGGGCTACAAGAAAGCAGAGTCTAGGCTGTAATTATCAAAGCGCACGCATGGACCTAAAAAAAAAGGCGGACGCCGTCTCCTTTAACAATAACTGAAGCACCCATAGTAAGTCAGTGCGCTAATGTCTACAAGCCAGCACGCACACATTCACACCATAGTAAGTCTACCGGCCGCCATTACGTTACACGAGCGACGGCGTCTTTGCAGGTACTCAAATCACGCACACATAGATCGGTAGGGTGCTTCACTTTCGATATGCGTGGTGCGGAGTCCATCTTTTTTTATAAGTCTATGAGCGCACGTATGTCATACGACGTTTTATAACATATTTGCGAGGAAATAAAATAATACTCGGACTTTCTTAAACGAATAAATCTTAAAAAACACACTTTCTGAAAATGAATTTGGATCTTTGCTTGCTTTCCATATGATGAAATTTTGATACGCTTGTAAGTATCTATCGGTCGATTTTTCAGGCATGAGGCTTAGAGTAGCCTTTTTCGCTGCCTCTGAGACTTCTGGCGGTGTCGAATTAATAAATTCATCATTAGTTGACGACATTTTCAAATAAAAACAATATAGCGAAAAGAAAAAGCGCGCGGAATAATTTTTACTTGTTTACAAATTAGCTTTTTTTTTTAAAGCAAAGGCACAAAAACAGCCAGTATTACTAATAAAGTAAATTAATATTTTTTTGTTTTTGTTTGTTGTTGCAATTTATTGTCAAAATTAATTAAATTAAAGAATTAATTCTTTAATTTATTTTTTATATTTTATCTCCCAAAGTTAATTTTATTCATAAAATGCTGACCACTTTTCTGACATAAAAACTCTTTGCTAAGATTTAAAAAGTACCGTTCGTTTAGACGGAGCATCTTGATAAACCCTACGTTTTACCTTATTAAAAAGAAACCCGTGCGTTTTACATTACAATTACGCACTAGTACGTAATGACATACATTACGATATTGAAATTCGTGAAATAAGAGACCCTTTACGAGCAAATGTGTTATAAATGCCTTTACTTTGAGTTTGAGCTATTCTTTTATAGATGTATGAAGGACGCACTCGGGCTGCGGAATTGACTGAGGAGTTGAAGACAACGCATGGTCTGCAAAGAGAGGACAAATACAGGATTGCTAATGAGGAGTCGAAGGCTCGAGAATTTAATGCGAGGAGGACTGAGACTGAAATGAAGGTACCAAGTGATTCAGTTTTTACACAATAGTGTGATAGTGTGTGTGTAGTGTGTGTGTGTGTGTGTGTGTGTGTGTGTGTGTATGTGTGTGTGAATTTAATTTAATTTAATTTTAATATTTTTAATTCTGAATTGGTTTTTGTATTTATGGATCTCAATATCTAAATTAAATTAATTAAATTTATTTATTTATTATTTATATTATTTTATTCAATACAGTGTTTAGATGTTGATACCACCACGTCTGCGGATTTTCGATAACTAATTTAATTTAACCCTTTTTTGTGGATGGGAAATCATCAAATGACTTCTCCCGCTCTGGGCGGACCGGGAGGGCGTGTCGGACAGCGGAGTCTTAGTAATAGGGTCCTGTTTTACCCTTTAGGTACGGAAACCTAAAATGGGAATCCTATATACCCAGCAGTGGGTGATTCCGGGCTGAAATGATTTTTTTTTTTTTTTTTTTTTTCCCTTGTCTTAGGGCTCATCAATAGGATGGACGCTAATCTTATTACAATCTAGCCTTATAAATAGGCTAATAAGTAATTAAATTATAACCTAAACTATTAAATTGTCTTTACTAAGAATGTGTCCAATAGCACTTTTCTTATTGTCTCTATTAAGGCGAATACACTTCGTTCTTGTGTTCGTTTGGTACATTTTGTACTTTACACTATTCACTATCACTAAACACTAACTCGAACGGTTTTGTTCTTTTTAGTCTTCTCACTATGTTTGTGTGGTCGAGAAGCTGGATTGCCTCGACGTTCACATGCTGATGAAGTCTCTGTTCGTGAGCTTCTGCAAATTTCTGGATTACTTTTTCGATGAACTCAACTTTTAGGTCCCGATGGAGGTCATCATTTCGTATGTACCAAGGTGCATTTACAATTTCCCTTAGCACTTTGTTCTGAAATCGTTGTATAATTAATATATTGGTCTGTTTGGTGCAGCCCCACAGCTGGATACCATAAGTCCAAACTGGCATCAGGACTTGTCTGTATAGCAACAATTTATTTTGCACGGACAGCGTGGAGTTTCTTCCAAGCAGCCTTACATTCTTTTGAATCGGTGGTCGAGTTCATCTTTTTTCTTCTTGACGTGGGCTTTCCAGCGTAACTTTGCGTCAAGGGTCATACCGAGATACTTGGCTGTATTCTCGTATGGGACTTGTGTATTGTCAATGTAAACTGGAGAATACTGGTGTTTTTTGTTGGAAAAGTCTATGTGAACAGATTTGGATTCATTCAGTTTAATCCTCCATTTTTTGGTCCAGTCATAAACTTGATTTACAGCCATTTGAACCTTTTCTACTGCTTCTTCGTGGCTGTTTCCTACAGCCATTATGGCTGTATCATCAGCAAAGGTCCCAATCGTGTTTTGCTCTAATTCGGGAATATCGCAAGTGTATAGTAGGTACAGGACCGGACCTAACACACTTCCTTGCGGTACGCCAGCGTTGATTTGTTTCAGTTCTGAGTAGGCGTCTTCTTGTCTTATTCTAAAGACTCTGTTCAAAATGTAGGATTCTAATATATCTGCAAACTGCTTCGGTAATAGGCTCTTCAATTTATGTATAAGGCCTTCATGCCATACTTTGTCAAACGCTTGCGCCACGTCTAGGAATACTGTAGTACATACTTTCTTGTCTTCGAGGGCGTTTTCTATTACGTCTGTGATCCTATGCACTTGATCGATGGTAGAGTGCTTTTCTCGAAATCCAAATTGGTGCTCTGGTATTATGTTTTTACTGTCTATTATTGGTTTAAGTCGTTTGAGTAACAGCTTTTCAAATAGCTTCGACATGATTGGTAGTAAGGAAATGGGCCTGTATGATGACGTTTCGTGAGCCGGTTTCCCTGGCTTAGCTATCATTATTACTTCAGCCACCTTCCATAAGTCTGGTACATATTTCAGCCTTAGTGCAGCATTGATAAGGGTCGTTAACTTAACCAGACCCTTTCTTGGGAGGTTATGAAGTATTTCTCCTGTTATTAAATCATAACCTGGTGATTTTCGTGTACTGATATTATGTTTTATTTCTCGTGCGACTTCTCTTGGTGTTACTAGTTTTATGGTAACTTCATTTTCTGATGTCACCATATTAGGCAAAGTGTGATCTCCAATGATTTCCTCATCGTTTGGTTGAAAGATATGTTCTAGATGCTCTGCAAACCTCTTAGCTTTTTGCTCATTACTAATTGCCCATTGCCCGTTTTCACACTTAATAGGTGGGATTTGGGTAACCGGCCTTTTTAGATGCTTAGTAGCCTTCCAGAGGGAGTAGTCAGTCTTTAGGTCGTTACTTAGATTCTGGAGATAGGTGTTGGTTGAGTCATCTTTAAAGTTCTGAATTAGTCTTCTTACTTTTTTTGTCAGTCTATTTAATTTTCGTTTGTCATCAGGGCACCTCGATTGATGCCACGTTTTTCTCTGCCTTCTTTTTTCCATAATGAGCTTCCTGATTCTGAAGGGGTATGTATTTCCCCTCGTCCTCTTATTGAAGTCAGGTGTATTTTCCCACGCTGCTTGCTGGATGTGCTTTATGAAATTCTCTACTTCAATGTTTAGGTGTTCGGGTGTTTTTAATTGGACTTTAAGGTTTATTTGATCATTCAACCTGATCTTGAAGCCCTCCCAGTCTGTACACTTATTGACAAGAGTGGGACTATTTTCTTTAAACAAAATGGTCTCGCTAATTTCTAAATAGATTGCGGAGTGATCCGAGTTCATGTCATAGCTTTGTTCTAATTTTATATAACCAGTTGATAGATCTTTGGTTACGAAAAAATCTATTAAGTCCGGAATTTTATTTGGATCTGTTGGCCAATAGGTGGGCTTTCCAGTTGACATGACATCACATTTCAGCTGTTTTATGGCACTTAGTAGTTCTTTGCCTTTGGTAGTTGTTAGTCTGGAGCCCCAATACGTATTTTTAGCATTGAAGTCACCTCCTAAGATGAATCTATTTCCAAGGCGAGTTAGAAAGCTCATAAAGTGGTATTTTTTTATCGTATACCGTGGTGGACAGTAGATGGCAGAAACAGTAACAGGATATTTTTTGGTTTGTATACAAATCGCGACTGCTTGGATCTCTTTCTCTTCGTATTTAAACTCTTCATAGTGCTGAAGGTTTTCTTTTACAATAATGGCACTACCGCCTCTTGCAGAATTGTCTGGGTGAAGTGCATGGTATACTTTGTACCCTTTAAACTTAATGTGAGATTGCTTTGTGAAGTGAGTTTCTGATATCAGGCGCACATCAATTTTTTCTATGTCTAATACTACTTGTAACTCATTCTGATGTTTTTGTAACCCATTTGAGTTCCATGCCATAAGTTTCAGTGTATTATTCATTTTGTTGCCTTAGAAGTAGCAGCTTTGTTGCTATTTTCAATTTTTTTCAATCTCTCGTCAAATGATGACATTAACTTTAAGATTTCATTCAACTTTTTATCACTGTCCATATCAGCCAAAGGCGCCTTCGCTATGCCTCTTGTAGCTACTTGGGCGTAAGAGACGTTTTTAGCAGTAGTTTTTATTGAGCTTTGACTTCTTTTATACTGGCTGGTGCTTTCAACTCTTCCAGTAGGTGTATTTTGTTGAGGGGTTGTATTATTACCTTTCGATTTTTTGTTTCGAATCTGCTGGATTTCTTTTGCTACGATACATCCTCTGTAGTTAGCCGGATGTGGATCTCCACAGTGGACACACTTTGGCTTTTCTTCTTTTGATTTTCTGCAATCCTTAGTTAGATGTTTGCCTGTGCACTTCACGCACCTCGGTTCTTTGGAGCAGTACTTTTGCGTATGGCCGTAAGCCTGGCATCTTTTACACTGAGGTACCAGATTTGTCGATTTTACCGGTTGTATTTCCACATTACATCCCAACACAGTTTTGATGGTATATATTTTGCTAGTTTCTTCATCATTTGAAAATGTTAGCATGAACATATTGAGTGGTTTTTTGGTTTTCCAACTCAATTTGTTGACTGCTTCTAATATCTTGTAGCCTTTGCCACGTAAGTCTTCAACAATTCTCTCCGGAATGCATGTGAAATGTAATTTTTTTGCCATAACTGTAATTGGTCTCTCTTGCTTGTTCTCATACGAGTGCCAAAGGCAATTGTTGAGTGAGAGGGCCTTGGTTATAGCCCTGTACGAATCTTCGTTTTTGGCATTTACTTTGACAGTATCGCCGTTCATCATTTTGATGCTGAACGCGTCAGCTGATTGGCTCTCAGATAGAAAATCATAGAATTTCTGGTAGTCCTGGATACCATCTACTACAATAGGTGGTGGCAAAGGAATTTTAATGGTTTTTTCCTTACCTTTATTCTCTTCACTTTCGTGTTCATTTGGAGTGGCTTGGGCGGGTGAGGTGTTCAATCTTCTTTTCTTCCTGCTTTTTTGCCGTATCCATCCTGTTTCTCGAGCTAGTTCTTCTTCGTCCGTGCTATATTCAACACGCGGGGGAGAAGTCTCATTGGCGGTTGTAGTTGCTGATTTTGGTGCTTTTTCCGCTTGAAGTTTCAGCTGTTGCTGGAGATATTCTATTTGACCTGTTAAGTCATTTAGGTTTTTTTGCAGCTCTTCACGCTATTTTTGTTCTTGACATAGGTACTTGTACAACAGATGTTCAGTTTCTGTTTTTAAGTTTACTCTAATAGTGTTCAGTGTTGGCCTTTTCGAACCCATTGTAGAAGTTAAGCGAGTATTAACTTCGCCTTAACAATAATATTCGCTGACAGCCGTCAGCATTACGCAATAACTAGGTCATTGCGGTGCATCCGACTGGACGGCGTTATTTTGATGCGTAAGCACTTTTACACTGTGGTACGCACGCGGTCGCATGTAACACAACTGCTCTCAGCGAAAATCGAACGCGAATGAAGCTGAAATGATGATGATGATGAAGATGAAAGAATAATCCTTGCAGGAGGATACGATATCGGCGCTTGTGGACGAGCTGTGTGGCGGCGCTGTGGCGGCCGCTCTGGACTTCTTGGAAAAAGAGCTCCGAAGACTGAAAGAGGAGAGGAGACAGCACGCCTTCCTCCTGATAGCACGTAAGTCGTAAAACAGTACTTGTTGACAGGCCTACACTCTCCTCCTGTATCTATTAAGGCGCGGTATTAGCTCAATATTCACAAAAATTGGTTTGTTGGATTGTCGAGTATGACGTAACGCAATGAAACTATCCGACGCAAAAAATACAGTGGACAGAGAAGGGTTTAAAGAAAAATTTGACCGAAAGGAATAGTAAAAAATTGTTTGATATTCTCAATAAAAAAATTGGAAGTTGCTCCACAAAAATAAACTTTGTCGTCGAACATCTCTGTATTTTCAGCGATAACGACGTTCTTTTTTTTAAGAATTTTAAGAATTACCTAGCATTTTTTTTAACTTTAACCGGACAATTATTTAATGTATTGTGTACACTCTGAAAAATAAGACAACCCGTAAAATAAATGCACATTCGCAGCTTTGTCACATCTCCTCAACACAAATATTATTTTCAATATTCAACCTTATTTCAAGCCAACTAATGGTGACAATAGATTACGCGGTTGTGTGCCGTTTAAAATCGTAGTCAGTCCGCGCCTATTAAAACACTGTAAAACTACAATACTACTACTACTGAACTACTACTGTGTACTGTGTAATACTGAATAATAGTATATTATGCATTAGTGAATAAAGGACGGATTTAAAGCGAGGGCCATAGATGAACGACGAGCTAGTGAAGGATGCTAACGACTGATATTCTTCATGATGATTGAATCAGTCGCTACGCTCGTGCTTCAAGTGTTAGAATCCTGAACGACGCGATTCATAGCCCATTTTTTTTCGCGATTTCAGGTTTGGTCCCATAGTAAAAGTTGTTCATAATGATGAGTATAATGACCCCTTAAGAGGTTACTGGTGTTTTACAAATAACCCTGTATAGGTCGAATACACAGATTTAGAGTAGATATATAGGCTAGATACGGCATGCTATCCAACCAAGCGTGCCCTGCATGTTTGTACTAAAAAAAAGTCTGTTAGGACAGTGACGCTTAGCGATTGAAACAATTCTGTTTACTTTGAGCACATCACTAAATGGCAGGGGTGAAGTTATCGTAGGTATAAAAAAGATGACACGTTCGGTTTTCATACTATCTAATAACATGCCGTATCTAGCCTAGGTACTCTAAATCTGTGGTCGAATACATTGGTGTGTTCCAAATTCAAACATCAAAACAGTGAGTAAAAGTGCTTTTTATTCACTGTTTTCAGTGAATAAAATAAGCTTTTTAGAGGGGGAATGGTATAAATATTATTATTATATCAACAACAATCACAACAATTACAAGGTATCGTAATGGCGCATTGGCATTTCCAAAGTTTTGAAATACGAGCAATAACTTCACTGTGCCAAATTAGACGCATTATTAATTTTGTTACTTAAAATGCGTCTAATTTGGGACAGCGCTCCTTGATGGGCGAGTTCTAATACTGGGTGGTCGTACGACGCGTTGCGTGAGCTCAGCACAGAACACGCAACCTAACACTCAAGCCCATGGCATATATCTGCGTTTTAAGTAATGCAAATAAAGTTCAAAATGCCTTTTCCTTTTCCGCAGCAATGCAAATGGATACTTGTTGTATGATTGTTGTTTACAGTGCGTGAGAAGACGATGCGAGAAGCTGCTGAGGCAGGCAGGAGACAGCGAGAAGAGCAACGGCGGAAGGAACACGATGAGATGTTCAAACAGGTATACATCAACTCACAATCTCACAATATGGCATTTTAAGAGCCTATTCTACCTCAAATGGCTTAGAATGATCCTCCGTTATGTCAGAAATACTGCAGCATTAATTTTGAAATAAGTAAATATACAGGGTGGAAGGGACAGCCCTCCACAAACTAACAAGGATGTACCCTGTGAAAAAAAAAGTTTGAATCATATTCCACCGGAAAATTTCTCAGGAAAATTTTAATTTTTTTATTAGTTTTTTCAGTTACCTACATTTTCTTTATTTCAATGTAAAATTATATTGTGTGTTCGCAGCACTCCACTTATGTAAAAAAAAAACGGCAAAAAAAGCAACCAGCAATGGATGTTGAAATACTCTAATGAATGACGCGTGAAATCAGCTGATCACTTTCTGTCTAGCT
The DNA here is from genome assembly GCA_905163495.3 of Cosmia trapezina. NCBI lineage: Eukaryota > Metazoa > Arthropoda > Insecta > Lepidoptera > Noctuidae > Cosmia > Cosmia trapezina. The sequence continues at coordinate 11,034,804 of LR991047.1, forward strand.
ACAGAGTAAATCGAACTCACCGCATACCTATTACCTACCCCTCCCAACCAGTAACAGACGCTCTGATTTGTGCTCAAAACACAAACAAATCAGGTTTATTGGATTCCCATAACGTTCCTGAAATAATTTCATGTACCGGTCATCTTAGTATGACATACTGAATTCACCCCATCAGTCTGCGGAGTGCTGTCCCTTACACCCTGTATAATGGTAAAGTTGAGGATTAATGTTTGACGAAAAGACGATTCCATAAAATTTTCTCGATAGAAAAAAAATCCAAAGAATACTTCAAATTAGATCATGAAACTTTGCATACTAACTGAACTAACTATAAAGCGGGTGGGCTGAAACGGCCACTTTGGCAGAATCATAATAGGATAATAGGTATTGAATCATATTTGAAATCGTAAAACGGTAACAAACTGATAATTCATGATTTATCTGCGTGAAATTCATAGCACGCAATTCATCTGTTTGACAGTTTTGTATGGAGATTCGTAAAATGGTCCACAAATTAAGAATTGCTTTATTGAAGTTTAATGTCAAATACGTCAAATAGCACAATCGTAATAAATTGCTAGGAATTCAGGAAATTAATAGCTTTTAGAGGAATTGCTTAATGTGGCCGTTGGGGCCTAAAACGGCCACTGGTCTTATGTTTTTTATTTTTTTCAAATTACCATTATTTTCACCGTAAAAAGCAATTACCGGTGGAACATGTGCCTAAGTAAGAAAGAAACGCAAATATTGCAGCGTTTATCTTGTTTCAATCATCAGTCCATCTACACCAGTTCATCCTCTAAAATCCACACATTTTCAAATATTTTAGATACTCGGCGTAACACAGGGTACAGTGGAGGCCTATTTGGAAGAAATCATAGAGGAAGGAGTGGAGTTAGCCGCTGAAGACGATGCCAAAACCAGGGTGGAGACCCAAGCTGACAAAATTACCAACATGATTATCGAGAACCCTGACTTGTCAGTAAACCTTACTTACTATTAAAAATAGATGTTTAAGGTTCAACGGAACCTTATTACAAAGGTCTAATCGAAATATCACCGCGCAATTTTTATGTGCGTAGATTATATGCAGTGTACGAAATTTCAACGAGCACGAATTTTAAATCGCCAGTGAGTGCAGATACTTAAGGCACGCATTATATGTTACAGATTTGTGATAAAAATTTCGCGCGATTTTTTATCGCAGTGTGAGCTAGACCTAAACCTGCTCTTTCTTGTTGTTTTCGGCGAGGATGCTTCGAAACCAATTAGTAGCTGGTCAGATAGCTAGATAGATAGATAGAATACTCTTAATTATGCACACCATAAAAATTATAGATATAAATGTTGATGGCGACACATTGGACGGTCTTACCGCTAAAAGCGATCTTTTACAGACAACCTTTGGATGGATTAAGGGGAGAAGGAGAGATAATACTGTAGGTACACCAGGGATGCACAAACTTATTGAGACCATGAGCCACTTGGGCAAATGATGAACTAATGGCGGTCCACCAGCACAAATTAAAAACATAAAAATAGCCAAAAATTTAATTTAAAAAATAATATAGGTACTAGTTTGAAGCGTGGCACTGCATTGTGCTTTACAATCTTTTTAACATTTGGCACACTTGGCTACACGTAAAATTGCTTCCAAACTTTCATTTGCAAGGCGGTTTCGATTTTTTGTTTTATTATTATTCAATACCGAAAAAGTTTGTTCAAATTATTTAAGTAAGTTCCTTTAAATGTACGAGGGAATATTTTTGCTGGCGGGCCACTGGCATATTGCCGGGGGGCCGCATGCAGACCGCGGGCCGCGGTCTGTGCATACAGCCACACACACGTGGGTCCTATGAACGACGTAACTTTATTTTTTCAGAAATACAGCGACTACTAACGAATTGGTGGCTGAGTTGGTTCAGCAATTCTTGCTGCCTCACACGACGAAGACGGCCACAAGACACCACATCACTAAACTTCAGAATAAAGGCCTTGAGGAGGCGAGGAAGGCGATCTTCGGGCTCCTCGACAACGCAGAGACTAAGATTGGTAAGAATCAGAATCGTGGTGATCGATTTATGGAACTTTCGTCTGTCACTGAGGTTTTTCAATATCATTTGTCTTGTCCGTCTATCACAGAAGTTTTTCTCGAGATCTATGCAAAGTTGGTATATCTGAATGATGGCACTCACGGATCACCAGTGAAAGAATAAAAAATATTTTTTAAATTTATTTGTAGTCAGTCCCATCCTTCTAAGGTCCAATCCTAAGAAAAAAGTTTTATTAAATGTATCATATAGTTAGGTATCATTTGCTTTCAAAAGCTTTCTCTGAGGATTCTTTTTTTTATTAAGTTATGTTGGGGTAAGTTCGACACCGGGATAAGACCGTACGATTTAAATTCTGTGCTATTTTATTTTGCGCCGACCAGAAATATAAAAAACCCCGGAGGCTTAATAATAGGGTTCCACACCCTAAAAATGAGGAGTTGGAGTGGGAACCACGGATTAAGGCGCGGTGTTAGCTCAATAATCACAAACATTGGGTTCTTGGATTGTCGAGTATGACGTAACGCAATGAAACTATCCGACGCAAAAAATACAGTGGACAGAGAAGGGTTTAAAGAAAAATGTTAACCGAATAGAATAGTAAAAAGTAGTTTGATATTCCCAACAAAAATTTTGGAAGTTGCTCCACAAAAATAAGCGTTGAATATCTCTGTATTTTCAGGGATAGTGACATTCATTTTTTTATGAATTTAATAGAATTAGCATTTTCTTAAAACTTTAACCGGATAATTATTTAATTTATTGTGTATATTCTGAATAATCTAAAGAAAACTGGGAAAATAAATGCAAATTCGCAGCTTAGTCACATGTCGTTAACACAAATATTATTTTCAATTTTCAACCTTATTTCAAGCCAGCTAATGGTGACAATGGAGTACGCGGTTGTGTGCCGTTTAAAATCGTAGTCAGTCCGCGTCTTAAGTGGATGTCACTCCTTCTTGGAATCAAGCGTGATGTCTTGTTACAGAAAAGTGCACTCGCTGCGGCGAAAACCTGGATGATAAGTGTCAATGTCGCGTCTGTCCTATCAAGATGGAACCTACGGAGACACCGTCCAGATATGATTGGAGGTGGAAGATCGCGGGAGGTGAGTTTCAAAATATGTACAGTACTTCCACTTTTAAGCCAAGCGCACCCCGCCCCGACCCTTGTTCATGCCAGCCCGCGCCGCTGAGCCTGTAGCTTTAAATTTAATAATAATCCGCTCCAGCCAGTCCCCTGCTGTCCTTCCCCCCAGCAACGCCCTAAGCCGAGGCCCGTACCCTACAGGGGGTTCCCTTAGCGAGTAGGTAGTCGCTTAGTTCACTTATAAGATTTTATGCCCTGGCTGGAGGCCTTAATTTATTGATGCATCCACAGGAAAGTCCGGTTGTCGCAATTTCTCGTAGTAATAAGAATCAAATTTGCAAAACATATAATCAAGTTTTTTTATATTTCTCAGCTCATCCGAAGCCGCCAGAGAAGACACCTTCAGAACGGTTCCCGATGCCGCACGAGGTGAGGTGCATGCTGAGTGATCTGGTGAATGATGGTGAGAACACAACATAATGTTACGTAGACGCTAACGCCATCTGTTATCGAGTAGCAGAACCACACGATGCGTCGATTCGTGACAGATTTTTCTAGAACATTCTAAACCTTTCCAGAATGTTCTAGATAGTTAAGTGTCGTTTTGCAGCATTCTAGATAATTCCTGTAAGTACTAGAATGTTCTCGAATTATGTCCTCGAGCTTTCTAGAAGCTTACACTCGTCATATAAATAGAGGGTTGCCAGCGGTGAAGAGCAGTTCAGCTAGGAATACGACAGTGAACCAACAGTGAGCTACAAGTGATTCTGCTTAAAGTTTCTGATTTACTGTATTTGTGATTATTTAAATATAGTGTGTTTTCGGTGTAAACTGGCATAAATTTATTTATGCCGAGCCCCAGCTCGTAACAATAACATAGCATAAGCGCATAATCATCATTATTTCAGCCGAAAGTTGTTCACTGCTGGACATAGGCCTCCTGCAAGCACCGCCACTTCGACCGGTTCTGTGCTTCCCGCTCTTCCGGGGATTCTTAGCACCCTCACCATAGTATAATAATACAGTCTGCGAAGCGTAAGCTGAGCTTTGCATTTGTGTGAGTGATCTCCAAAATGGTACGAGAGCTCATGACCAAAATTTTTGTCTTAACGTTTTATGACCAAAAAATCAATCTGCCTAGCCTTTTCCCAACTATGTTGGGGTCGGCTTTCAGTCTAACCGGATGCAGCTGAATACCAGTATTTTTACATGGAGCGACTGCCTATCTGACCTCCATAACCCAGTAACTGGATAATACGATACCCCTTGGTAAGACTGGTTGTCAGACTTTCGGGCTTCTGACGACCCGTAACGACTGTCAAAGATCCACGAATAACAGCCGGGACCAACGGCTTAACGTGCTTTCCGAGGCACGGAGGAATCTCGATATGTAAAGATGGTCACCCATCCACTGACCAACCCCAGCAAGCGTAGCCTAACCTGACGGGTCGAGCGCAAAATGTCTGAAAACAAACTTGTTCGTAAAAAATATTTAACTTAGTCAAATTTTAGAAAAATTTGGCAAATAATTGCTTTTGGTTTCGGCTACTTAGAACTCTCGTTCGTAAAATTAAATCAATAGAAAATAAACTTCAGCTCAAAATCAATCCATTTCCTGAAAAAAAAAAATGTAAAAAAATAAAAACATTTGGCATTAAAAAATCTTTTAAAACAACCTAATTCTCGCATAATAAACTCAACGTGAAATAAAAAAGTGTCTTACATTAGATCATAATTGAAAAATAATCTTTCATGTTGTGCATTAATACTTACAGAAATACAGTATTTTAACTGTGAAATCACGTAAATCAGCAAAATCGACAAAATTTCGTATACGGCCTCTTAAATAGCCTATAAACCTTCCTTTGGAATGGGGATATCAAATGCACATTTTTTTTTCAAATCCGACTGGTAGTCCCAGAGATTAGCGCGTTCAAACAAACTATCTCATTAGCTTTCTCATTAGTTTAAAATAATATAAATGATTTTCTAGATAACGTGGCGTGAATCGGTTAAATATTTAGGCATAATACTAGACAAGACCCTTAACTGGAACAAAAACACTGAACTAACTATAAGAAAAGGTGCAAAAGCCCTAAATTCATTAAAGCCTATTTTAAATCGCAAATCCATTCTTAGTCCTTCAACAAAATTGCTTATTTATTCTACTTTAGTTAGACCATGCTTAACTTACGCAGCACCTGTCTGGTCTAGTCTGGCAGAAACCAAATATAACAAACTCCAAACGATCCAAAATAAAGCATTAAAATTATCGTATAACACACCATTTCGCACAAACCTTAAAACATTACACTTGCGTATAAAATATCCATTTTTAAAAGATTTCATAATAAAAATCTCACGTAAATTTTACTTACATAAAAACCCATCACACCGTAATACTCTAATAAGTGCAATTGGTAAAAGCAAAACATTGTCTTACGCTCGCACGTATAATCGATACCGACTGCCCCATCACTACTTCCTCCGTGACGTATCATGACGATAGCTCGCTTGCTAGCCGACGCCGCTTGGCCGGCCGTGTATGTAAGATGTTTGCGCGGACTACCCGCTACCTTATTTATGCTATTGTAACATGTCTTTAATAAAACGTACATTTTGTAACTTAAACATTAAATATTATGTGGGTCCATACTAAGACTTCCACATACCTAGACACCTAGTAGATAAATATATTAAAGTTAATTCATGTCAACGCAAAATAAGATAATAATAATATGTTTTAATGTTTGTAAAGGCGAATTATAGCCTATGTAACAAAATTAATCACGATTTGTGTGCAAATAGAATAAGATCATTTGTAAACACCACTGTAACATCCTTTTTAGTAATAAAGACCTTGAAAAATCAATCAAATCAATATAAATGATTACAGTTGTGAAAAAATCCCGCAAAGACCGCGCAGGCGCGTTGGAAAAACTACGCGACGCCAGAGACGTTGTGGAGGAACATATGGAAATAGCACTGGATGTCAAGCACTACTTGGATGTCGGTAAGTACTCCAGCAGTCAGTGTGGCGCGCTGTATTGTTAGGCTTCATACGCAAAATACGCGCATTGTCGTGGAGTTGCGGATACCAGCTCGTATTAACTATTAGGGTTCCGTACCAAAATACTAAAAAGGAACCCTTCTGGTGCGACTCAGTCTGTCTGTCTGTCCGTCTGTCACTTGACACTTGAAATTTAGAACAGTTTTAGATGACGTTGGCCCAACTATTTTGCACATATTGTTTTTTTTTATTATTAACCCGTCGCACGCCAATTAGGAGACACAATAGATTTTTTATTGTTATCTGCACACCTGGGTGTCAATCGACGTTTAAAGAGTTAAGTACCTATTGTTATACCTATTATGTTGTGTGCCTTTTAGCCGATGTTCGCACGGGCGTAAAAAATCGCGGCGATTTTTTTTCGCGCACTGCATTTTCAGTGCCGGGAGTTGAAAATCCAACAGTGTTTTTCGTCGCGCTGGGATGCACTCTGTTGTTGTTAGGTTGGATTCTCGAAGCTCGGCTCAACGCCGAGAGTTGAAAATCCAGTGCGCGATAAAATCCCGCCGCGATTTTTTACGTCCGTGCGAACGTCGGCTTACTCTTAAATAAAGTATTTTGTTTCTTTTCTTAGAAATATGTTTTTTTTTTTGCAACAGAGATTGAAACATAGACTTTAGGGTCTTAAAAATTCGAAGTGGGGCTACTAGGGCATGTGGGCTGTCATATATGAAAGAGCGCTGTGTACACATTCTCAAACATTTTTTTAGGACGCATATTTTCGAGTTTTGATGAATAATATTAAAAAAAAACCGTTCCCCCCACCTTATTTCCGAAGTTTGCATAGAGAAAAATCTGAAATTATTCTATATGATAGAAGTTTATATGAAGATTACAGGAAAAATAAAACGATGTCTCTAAATAGCACACATTTTCAGAAATGGGAACGGAACCCTCGGTGCGCGAGTCCGACTCGCTCTTGACCGCTTTTTAGAAAATAGTAAGAACGCAATCGCCTTATGGAATCTTCATAGCAAGAGTTTGCCTGTTACATATAGCATGACCGCCATAGAAACGGGTTTTGTCGACGGAAGAATAGACAATATGGCAGATACCTAGTAGAAATATTTGTAGGCATTCTACGTGTAAGGATGGCAACGTGTAGTTTTGTCTATTCTTCCGTCGACAAAACGTCGTCATGGTACGCGTGCTGGCCATCAATACACGTTTGACATAGTACGTCGTAACTATTAAATGAGCAATATTTGTATAATAAACAGGGTTAGGTACTTGTAATTCGACGTATTCCTTGCAGGATGTCATAGGGATAAAATTCAACAAATTAAGCCACCAAATGTTCTACCGAAATTCAATAGTTTTTGAGTTAGTTAGATTTTTAGTTTTTTTTTATGAAAAATACAATTCGAAAATGACTTACGGGGCGACTTTACTGGCATTTAAGTTATTATCATAGCTGATGCCGTAGCAGATCTTTGTAAAAAAATAAAAAGTTGAGAAATGCATAAAACTTTGGCAGACACTTTATTTTTCGTAATTTATATTTTTGTTAAACAAAAAAATACTGAATAACCGTCGAACACTTGGTGGCTGTATACATATATTTGTAACCATGTTTTCGAAAACGGCTCTAACGATTTCGATGAAAGTTGCAATACAAGGGTAGCTGTAGGTGGGTACACCTACAGCTACCCTTGTATTGCAATCGAATAAAACAAAAAAAAAAATCAAATTAGACGACTCTGCAAAAACTTATGCGTGGTTATACATTTAAAAAAAATATGTGTCGAATTGAGAACCTCCTCCTTTTTTATCGTCGGTTAAAAATACACTTCGTTGTTATTTTTCAGCGGTAGACATAGCAACGGGTAAAAAGATCCTACCAGTGAAAGAAGGTTTATACCACTATTACTCGAGACAGACTCGAACCGACGCGCTGCCAAGGACGGAGCCTTCCGAACCGTCAGGAGAATGTAAGTTATTTAAAATCAATCAATCTACCTAGCATAATCGGCCCACCATGAGGAACAGGGTGTAAGGTTCACTCATCCTCCATAGAAAAGGGAGGATCCTCCGACCAGACGGGTGTCGTGTCTGGTGGGCAACTGCCCAACGGTTGATGTCGGCACGTTGTATAAAAATAGGTGGACAAATTTTCACACGGTGTTCTACCCATGAATATGAACAACTTTCACTACGGGACTAACTCTGAAATCGCGAAAAAAAAATCAGCTGTTCAGTACATTTATCTACACCAACCAAACTCGTAAAAATTAGGGAGCAGATGTTTTTTTTTTCGCGATTTCAGGTTTGGTCCATAGCAAAAGTTGTTCATATTCATGGGTAGAACACCTGTGAAAAATTGTCCACCTATTTTAATGGGACCTTATATAGCTAGGCGCTCGGTAAACTCTGATTGCGCGATGCAGGATTTTGCGTGACGTCAGTGAGATGCGTAGTTCGCATGTGGCGATGTAGATGCTGCCATAAGCCTATATTGTTCCCACTGCTGGGACCCAGACCTCTTTTCTTCGAGAGGTAGTGGGAAGTAATCCACCACGCGGGCCCCAGTGCGGGTTGGTAGATGTCACATGTCTCCGAATTTTTGGTTCTAGGACATGTCGGTTTCCTCACGATGTTTTCCTACACAGTTTTCAGAGCAGTGGTGATGAAATCATTTACACAAAGTAAAGCGCCTGTCTGGGTTCGAACCTACGACTTAGAAGTCGTAAGTCGCGGCCGTTTACCACTAAGCCAACCCTGCTCTCTCCTTCGTTAAGGTGATTGTGCAGTAGTAGCCCGCGAAATTCAAATTTTCTTCCTTTTTTTGCCATTTACAGGTCAGTACAGTCCGCGAGGCGTAAGATGAGCTTTTCATTTGTGTGAGTGCACATAGATAGTGTAGGTGTGACGTCCGGCATTGAGCGCGTCGAGTTCTTTGGTTTAAAACCGGTTTATACTGCTTTTTGGCAATCAGCTTTTGTTCTTTTAGTACGAAAGGCCATGACCAAAACCATGTCGCATCGTTGTAAAACGTAAAACGATAAGACGATTGAAGATTTTGTCTTACGTAAAACGATAAGACAAACATTTTGGTCATGGGCTCTCGTACCATTTTGGTGATCACTCACACAAATGTAAAGCTCAGCTTACGCCTCGCGGACAGTCCAAGAGAGAGGCGTAGGTAAGATGAGCTTTGGTCAGGTTGTATGTTGATAAAAATATGATCCGCGGCTATAACAAATATGTACTTATTTACATAATTTTAACCATATTTCATGATTTTCTAAATCAAACTTAAAGAGAACAAAGCTAACTTAAAGAGATGTATAGGTAGATGATTGGTGTTGTTGCTATCGTAACCCTAATGATAAGAATTTTGATAATTTTATGAAAAGTTTAGAAAAACTGCTGGAACATTTATTTAACAGGAAGTGTGTAATTTTTGGAGATTTTAATATTGACTTGCTCACAGAGAGCAGAAAACGAACTGAGTTCATCAGCCTGTTGACTTGCTATAACTTTAAATATCTCATTAATACTCATACGTTTATGCGCAATAACTCTTATTCCTGCATTGATAACATATTGACTTGCCTGATGACTGTGTAGAGGGATGTGTAGTAGACCATAATGGCTTGGCAGATGGACATGGTGCTCTACTGGGTGAATTTGTTTTGGAAAATGTTATTGATAACTATGACAATAATAAGCATATTACTATAAATAAGAGAATTTTTAATTATAAGAATGGTGTAAATTTTGGACAACGAATACTTGAAAATAATTGGAGAGCTATGGGAATCAACACATTTTTGAAGACTTTTGGTAAAATATTTCAATACAGTTTTAGAAAACGAGAACAAAAAATTAAATTAAGACGTAACTTTCAGTTAAAGTGGGTCACTAGAGGCGTGAAAACATCGAGTAAAATGAAACGATTCTTATGTTCTAGTGGAAATAAACTTGATGCTAGTGTCCTTAACTACAAAAAAACCTATGTTAGAATTTATAGAAGGGTAATTTCGAATGCTAAAAAACTTACAGTCAGTGAAAAGATTAATCAATCAAAAAATTCAAGTAGGGAAAGGAAAGTAATAAGTAAGTGTACAAATAGGGTTAAAGTGGAGCGGGCGGATATTCGACTTAAAATAAACAACAAAATAGTAGATAACCCAGAGGAAGTAGCTGATATTCTAGTAAAGCAATTCAATCACAAGCACGTCATGCTTAGTAATTATGGTCAAGATGCTGTCTTCTTTCTTCAACAAAGCACGGAAAGAGTGGAAAACGATATGGATATCTCGCTTACCACACCGAATGAAATTTCAAAAATTGTGAATAGTATATGCAAATTAAGAAGTCTTGTGGCTATGATGAAATTCCAATATCAGTAATTAAAGACAATTTACCAATTTTATCTGAGCCGCTCTCGACTTTTTATAATAAGTGCATTGCAGAGGGCATTTTCCCGGAACAACTAAAAATCGCTAAAATCACCCCAATTCATAAAAAGGGCACAAGAACTGATCCAACAAACTATATAGTCCGGTCAATTTAGACATTCGAGGTTACATAAAGTCCCAACAAGCTGAATTTCTGTGAAATTGTTCAAAACATAATTATAAACAATGTCTAGAAGTTCCCCATCATTCCCCTGTAAGGAAAAAAAAATATTCAAGGTCAAAGGTCAAAAAATGAGTTTTTCGCGATTTTCAGCAAAACGGTAAGTTTTATCATAAAAGTACCTCAGACAAAAATTGTAGATCATAAAATTATCATCATCATCATATAATACTTTTTTTCTTACAAGCCACCGTTTCTGAGATATAACGATTCAAAAAGTTATAAAAGTGGTTATCGTCATAATATGCACACGTTTCCACGCCACCTATGAGGTAGTGTACTTAGCGCGTTTTTTCAAAGTGGTTTCCCCAGTGGCCTACTCCACGGGTCAGTTGTGATCCTGTTTAATGTAAAACTATTGCATAATAACGGAAATTTTCAAAGATTGGGAAAGATAAAAGCGATGTAAATTAAAAAAAAGTGTTGAAATTTATTCGTCTTATTCGTAAGTTTCAAATTCTTGTTCTTCTTCTTGATCTTCTTCTTGTTCTTCTTCTCCTGCTTCTTCTTCATCTTCATTTTGGATGCAAGTAAATTACGTCAATAGCGATGTATCGCATGATACTTCGTCGGCATTTCGTCGGAGTCAAACGAATCCTCCATTGTTTGTGATTCAATATTAGAGCACGACCGGCCTTTACAATTTGTGCATGACAAAGAATAAGACAGTCCGACTTTTTTGCAACCACATTTAGCACTGCATCCCTTTTTGCAGTTGCAAAAAATAGTGTTCAGCAGTTTTCCGGCGCAGGTGGAAGTAAAGTTTGAACTGGCTCTAATATATTGTTGACCAACTTCCAACCCCAGTCTGTAGGGTCTAGCTGATAACCAAGCCACACTTGAACTTGGTAATATACTCGAAAAAGATGTTGGTGAGCAGCAACTGAGGTTGGACTTGGAGGAAGACAAGCTAATTGAACTTGTTTTTTATTTTTAGTATTTTTAACGAAACATGCATATCGATGTTTATCTAAACAGGTCGTTTTTTTAGGAGCTCCGTACATAGAAAGAAGAAAGCGGATGCCGTTGGTAATAACTTCTTGTTGAGTTGAATTACTCTTTTTAAAAACTTCAGTTTTTTTTTTTTTTTTTAATATAACAACTCTAGATGTATATACGTGGCGTACTCATGTATATTATGACGATAACAACTTTTATAACTTTATGAATCTTTATATCTCAGAAACAGTGGCTCGTAAGAAAAAAGGATTATATGATGATGATGATAATTTTATGATCTACAATTTTTGTCTGAGGTACTTTTATGATAAAACTTACCGTTTTGCTGAAAATCGCGAAAAACTCATTTTTTTGACCTTTGACCTTGAATTTTTTTTTTCCTTGTACAGGGGAATGATGGGGAACTTCTAGACATTGTTTATAATTATATTTTGAACAATTTCACTGAAATTCAGCTTGTTGGGACTTTATGTAACTTCACTCTCATTTTTTGGTCTAAATTGACCGGACTAATAGGCCCATTTCTTTATTGCCAACTTTGGCAAAAATTTTCGAAAAAGTTTTAAAAGACCGCTTAAGTAGACATCTTAATTTGAATAAAGTAATTAACCTAAGACAATTTGGATACCAGAAGAATGTTGGGACAGGAGATGCAATTTATACGTTACTAAATGATATAGTTAGTAAATTAAATTGTAAAATGAAGGTAGCAGGTATTTACTTAGATTTAAGCGCGGCTTTCGACACTATTGACCATAAATTGCTCATCACGAAAATGGAACACTATGGCGTAAGAGGTAAAGCCTTGCAACTCTTTACTTCATATCTTAAAAATAGAAAAATGTTTGTTGAACTTAATTCTACACAACCAAACGGGTATAAAAATAACTACAGTTCATCCATGTTAAACATTATAGCCGGTGTGCCTCAAGGATCAATTTTAGGCCCTTTATTGTACATTTTATTCACCAATGACCTAATCAATTTCATACAAAAACTTTTACCAAACATACAACTTACAGTATTTGCGGATGACACAAATGCTATAGTTGCAGCTAATGACATCCAAGACTTGACTGCTAAGGTGAATGCAGCTCTAGAAGCCTTTCACTCTTGGTTTAATGCAAATATGCTTATAATAAATAAGCCTAAAACCAACATTATGTTATTTAAAACGACTGCGCGTAGCAAAGATAATATGGATATTGAACTAGATAATGTTAAAATTGAGCTTGTCAGTGAGGTCAAGTTTTTAGGAATTTATATTGATGAATTGCTAAATTGGAAGAAAGAATTAGCAGCATTGGATTCATCTATATCATCTGCTTGCTATGCCTTAAGAACTCTTAGAGATGAAGTGAGCGTAAACCATTTAAAAATGGTATACTATGCGCTGATTGAGTCCAAACTAAGGTATAGCATACAGTTCTGGGGAAATAGCTACTACTATAACTGGCATAGGGCATTCATTCTCCAAAAAAGAGCAATCCGAACCATTGTTCGCATTTCTCAACGAGACACCTGTCGACCATACTTTAAAGAACTTGGTATCCTCACAGTACCTAGCCTTTACGTAGTAGTACTGTTAAATACTTTAAAAAAATATATATATGACTATGAAACGAACGAGGACAGACAGGTAAGGGAAAATACGCGAAGAAAAGAGTTTGGAAACAAAATCTTCCCGACTTTGGGAATAGTCAAACACAGTCCACAGTATCAGGCTGTTAGAATATTTAATAAATTACCGCTTGAGTTAAAAAGTATACTGTACACAAGCTCATTTAAAGCAAGGCTCAAGACATACCTGTTGGATAGATGTCTCTACTCATTAGATGATTTGTAATGTAATGATTTGTTTGTCTTAGCTCTTAAAACTGACATGTAGATGTTAAATTATTGTGTTGTGTTCAGACTTTTACATTTTTATTTTTATTATTTTTGATTATTTTAAATTGGTAATTAATTGACATGTGATTTATAATTTGTTTCTATGGTATTTTAATTTATGACTGCATGGTATTTTTAGATTTTTATCTTTTATTTTTTAATCTATAGGATATAATGTTTTCTAATTTAAATTGTTTTGTGTGCATTTTTATTATTTTATATTTGTAAATTTAATACTTATGTTTCATGCTGGATAAATATTCGAACGCAATGTATATTGTTACTGAATAAACAAATTGAATTGAATTGAATTGATTCTTATGGTTATACATATTTTTTACTGTCGCTAATCATATTTTGATCAAGATGCAACCCGACACTGACCTGCAAATTCCAAAAAACCGTAAGAAAATTTGAATTTCGCGGCAACTACTGCGGATCTCCCTTAATAGTTGCAACTCTGTTCAGGTCCTAAGGAGCTGCCTTCAGAATTGCGTCGTCGCGCAGATGAGGAAGCGGCGCGCTTAGCGACCGAGGGGCCTTGCGTCTGTGAGGATGATGAAGCCGGGCCCTCCACCACGACAGCCAGGAAGACAGGATTCGGTAAGTCTTGATCAGCGAAAACCTGGCTTAACATATGCACTGTGACGGCCATTTTTTTTTTTTTTTTTTTGTTTTTTGTGTGAGAGTATTTGGGCGTGGTCTCGCTTTCGCTCGCTTATTTCTGGGTTTATCGTTGTTGGTTTGTTTTAGAGATTTGATATGGACGGTATGCCATACTTTTTTTTTTTTTTTTGAGGGTGGGAAATAACTTCTCCCGCTCTGGGTGGAGCGGAAGGGCGTGTCAGACTTTTACTGACTAAAACCCACCCGTGTTCCTTCAGTTGCCTATGCCAGGGCCGCGGTAACCCCTTCGGACAATCCGCGACCCCAGCGGCACGGTATGCCATCCTTGGTTTTTTCTCTACAATATGTGCTCGTGAGAGCAGTAAAGATACAGTTTATGAATACAAAAACAGTCAAAATAACATCGGGAGCCGATAGGACCACTGGGGTCCGATTCACAGACAGGACGTTTTTGACATCGGACCTTCGTGGTCCGTCTCGCAGTCAAGAGGTTAAGCCACTCTATTATTCGTCGCACTACAGGGCGCAGGCGTCTTCTCATATAGAGAAGGCTTGAGCATTGATTTTGCTCGAAGAGGGGTTAGTGATTTCTGACCTATATTAAGAACTAGTTTTTTCCCGCGGCTCCGCCCGCGCGGAGGTCGGAAATTATCCTACGGGAACGTACCTACTATCGGGATAAAAAGTATCCTATGTACTAATCCAGGTTTCAAATTCCATATCGGTTCAGCCGTTTTATATAAGTAATCTGTTTATATAAAAATGAATCCCTGTTTCCCTTGGTCATCGCATCACGCGTGAACGGATGGAACAATTTCGCTAATTCTTTTTTTGTTGTGTTTATTATTGTCAGGAGAAGGTTGTTATGAAAGAAAAAATTAAGAAAATTTCGCAGAAAATTGGAAAATTTCAGAAAAATTAACGACTATTTTAACTTCGCGCGTTTACATTAAAATACGCATAGTCAAGACAGGACAACGTCTGTCGGGTCAGCTAGTATAATATAATAATTACACATTTATTACACTTAAGGCGAAAGTGCCAGGTTAGCCCGTGAAATTCGAATTTTCTTGCGTTTCTTGTAATTTGCAAATCAGTAGGTATTAGGTTATTTTATGTTGATCGAAATATGATTTGCGATCGTAACAAGTATGTATTTACAGAATTGTAATCATTATAGTCATCAATACAACTCTTTCGGCCTTATTATAAAACGAGGTTTTTCTTCAATCATGGTTTAAACCATCGAGCCAGTTTTTGTAATAAGAACCTAGCTGTGATAGAAATACAGTTCTTTATAAAAAACTGACAACTTAGTCCGGTACCTACTAAGTTGTCAGTTTTGTAAAAAAAGTTCGAAATTCAAAAAAGGTTCCATGGTTTAAACCTGGGTTTGAAGATGAACCTCGTTTTGTAACAAGGCCGTTTAAGACCAAGTAATCCTATGGGGAAGAAATCTCAAAGCTATGAACAGGTGGCGCTGCTAACGCTCTACTCATAACATCGCAGTCATTTTTATGTCTCAATGTTTTTCGGGTTTTAAATAATTGTTACATAAACTAGCGTGTGTTTTTTGTTATTACAACGAACAATTTATTCAACGTGGACAGTACCTCAGTTAAAAGCTGAACTGAAGATCCGAGGAGCTCCACTAAGAGGCCGAAAAGCGGATCTGGTCAGCCGGTATTTACAGCCTATTTTCTTGTTAACAATTGAAGAAAATAACCCAATTTCATATTAGCAACAAGTCGTTCATTAATTATCGTAGTAATTACAAACTTTTACGTACTTAGACAGCAGTTTTATAACATACTAGCTTCTGCCCGCGACTTCGTCCGCGTTAAATTTCTTGTACCCCCCACCCACCAACCCCGACGCATCGCATCGCAATGCCTGCCCGTGCTATTATTTCGCGCTCGGCTCCTAAGGGCCCTAGCGTGATGTTAAATATACTATATCCTTCCGCATCGCCTGCCCGTGCTATCACTTCACGCTCGGCTCCTAAGGGCCCTAGCGTGATGTTAAATAGCCTATAACCTTCCGCATCGCCTGCCCGCGCTATTACTTCGCGCTCGGCTCCTAAGGGCCCTAGCGTGATGTTAAATAGCCTATATCCTTCCGCATCGCCTGCCCGCGCTATTACTTCGCGCTCGGCTCCTAAGGGCCCTAGCGTGATGTCAAATAGCCTATATCCTTCTCCATCGCCTGCCCGCGCTATTACTTCGCGCTCGGCTCCTAAGGGCCCTAGCGTGATGTTAAATAGCCTATATCCTTCCGCATCGCCTGCCCGCGCTATTACTTCGCGCTCGGCTCCTAAGGGCCCTAGCGTGATGTTAAATAGCCTATAGCCCTCCTCAAGAACTGGGTTATAAAATGCAAAAAGATTTTTTCAAATCCGACTGGGGTAGTTCCAGAGATAGCGCGTTCAACAAACTAACAAAAAAAAACCGGTCAAGAGCGAGTCGGACTCGCGCACCGAGGGTTCCGTTCCGATTTCTGAAAAAGTGTGCTATTTAGAGACATCGTTTTTTTTTTCCTGTTATCTTTACATAAACTTGCATCACATAGAATAATTTCAGATTTTTCTCTTTGCAAACTTCGGAGATAAGGGGGGGGGAACGGTATTTTTTTTTACATTTTTCATCAAAAGTCGAACACTGTGCGGCCTAAAAAAAAATAAAAACATGTTTGAGAATGCGCAAACAGCGCTCTTTCATATGATACCCCACATGACCTAGTAGCCCAACTTTGAATTTTTAAGACCCTCTTTCAGCCCATGTTGCAAAAAAAATACATATCGTTTTATTTGTTTCTTATTTGCAAAATAGTTGGGTAAATATTATCTAAAACTGTTCCAAATTTCAAGTTGATAGCATTAGTAGTTCTTGAGATATCCATCTGTGACAGACAGAGAGACAGACAGACAGACTGAGTACTACTAAGTGAGTGAGTGAGACTAAGGGTTCCTTTTTTACCATTTTGGTACGGAACCCTAAAAACAAACTCTTCCGCTGTATTCCACCGACATTTTGCACAACGCCATCTATGGGTAAATTGATAAAACGTCCGCTCTAAACATGTTTGCTCAAGAGGAACCGGTATGAATTAAAGTTATTTTGCGTTTTAGTAATTTTATATTATCTCCGAAACTGTATGACCAATTGCCATACTGTAAAGGCCAAATCTTATCTCCATGATGTCCTTGTGATCATAAAATATCTTATTTTGATAATGATTAATGTTTTGTTGTTAAAATAATCATCCAAACGTAAGTATGTCTAATAAATACTTTTTTAAAACAATAAAAGATGTATAAAAGATAAAATATAAAAGATAGAAATATGGTGTCGCGGACTTTTTTGTAGAATTGTTTAAGACGGACCAAACTGCCATACATTATTATCAATTATAAACAACCGTTTAGGCAGCGCATGCAAAAAAGTCTGTTTAAAGAGGTATTTCTTTCCGACTTGTTAGACAAAACTTGTGATAGCTCGGGTAATATGCATGATATAAATATAATTTATAGCCTATAGCACTCAGGAATAATGTAGCTTTCTACCAGTGAAAAAATTTTTAGAATTGGATCATTAGTTCCGGAGATTACCCCCTACATACAAACTTACATACAAATTTTACCTCTTTATAATATTAGTATAGATTCGATGTTTCATGAGCTACGAACTTAACCTAGAAATTAAATCTGAATTTTAATTAAACCTGTTACAGAATCGAATCATTTGATCGTAATTTGAAGTGTGAGATATCTCAGCAACATGAAACTGCTGATACCAATATGGATATGAACATATCATCGAATTTTTGAAAGATGTAAAATTGCGTATCTTAGTCGTACCTTTCCCATATTTTTTAAATCGTAAGTCTTTTGGAATTTAATGATTTCATTGTTATTACAACAGATCACGCGCAAAGGCAGTATTTTTTTTGTCAGTGGCATCTGACAAAAAAAATACTGCCTTTGCGCGTGATCCAAAGTTTTTTGTAAACAAGTTTTGTATGTAATTTGACAGCTAATTTAATTTTCTGTGAGCCGAGCGTTACCAGCGACACCTTGCGGACCTTCTTCCCCATTGAGTGACTATTTCACGAAATCTTGACATTAGAGGATTATACTCCGAAATTGATAGTATATCTATCTCGGAATCTCGGTATTGTGACGTCGAGGACTGTAGCAAGTTAGTATCAAGCCCTGCTAATTGCTTGACAGTATTAACTCAAAATATTCGAAGTATATCACGAAATATTGATGATTTTGTTACAATGCTGAGTAGATTAAAGATTAATTGCGATATCATTATCCTAACTGAGTGTTGGTTATCGTGCGCCCCTGTGGTGCCGAGATTGGATGGTTACAGCCATCACATTACTAAATACTGCGTTAACCAAAACGACGGAGTTACAGTATTTTGCAAATCGAATCTTGTTATTACCTGTGAAGAGCCTTCCTGTGAAGACTTTAACTGTCTTGTAATAAAGATTGGTACTGAAAGTGTTATTTTAGCCCTTTATCGATCGCCTTCAAATAGAAATATTGACAACTTTCTCCAATCTTTAAATGACATTTTAAATAAGTTAGGCAGTTTCAGAAATATCTCCATTATTGGAGATATCAATATAAATATCTGCCCTGAATCTCAGGAGTCAAGGACGCTCGACTATCTGAATTTGTGTGCATTTCATGGACTTTAACCAGCACACTCTCTCCCGACTAGACAAAATAAATCATGCCTTGACCATGTTATGCTAAAAACACAAAAATTAGCTCTTACACTGGTGTTAAACTCTACAATTACGGACCACCAAGCAGTCCTACTCTGCCTGCATCTTAAACAAAAGAGAACCTTTAGCTATGTATTAATGAACCGGATCGACACTGAAGGGTTAACGTCAGATCTCACAAAAATCGATTTTTCACCTATCTATGCGTCAACCGATCCCAATTTCGCTATGGAATACTTCTCCATGTCAATTCAAAGGGCTATATCGCTAAATACAGTTGTAATAAAATATCCAAGACGTCATAAAATTGTGAAGCCATGGATTACACCTGGGCTGTTAAGGTGTATTCGACATAGGGACAGGCTTCATAAAAAATTGCGTCAATCACCTGATAATGAGATTCTTAAAATTACTTACTCCAGGTATAGAAACCATTGCAATAACCTATTAAAAAAGGTCAAACGAATGTATGATAGAGACTTATTAACAAAAGCGGGAAATAACAATAAAAAATATGGGAAGCGATCAAAACAATAACTAATACAACTAAATTGAAACATAGTGCTACGGAATTATTAAATCCATCAAAAACAAAAGAGTCTGTAGAGATGGTGAACAATTTCTTCGCATCAATCGGCAAAAAGCTGGCTGATAATACTCATTTCTGTTTAAACCCTTCCCATAGTAACTTTAATAAAGCGCCCTCACAACTGGTTTCTAAATCCTTTGTATTGCTGGAAACTGATGAGTCTGAAGTGGAACATTTAATATTGAACCTGAAAGATGTGTGTGCAGTTGGTTGGGATTCTGTACCAAATAATTTCCTCAAAGAATATAGACACATTTTAGTCCATCCATTAACATATATTTTCAACCTCTGTTTAACTAAAGATCAGTTTCCTACGATGTTAAAGAAGTCAGTAGTATACCCAATTTATAAGTCGGGTGATAGAGACCGTGTCACTAATTATAGACCCATCTCCATATTGCCTTCGATCTCCAAGCTTCTAGAACGATTAATAAATAGTAGATTGATTGATTACCTGGAATCAAATAACCTTTTATCCAACAACCAGTTTGGTTTTAGAACAGGTAAGTCTACTAGCGATGCAGTCCACGAGCTCCAGGACTATGTGGTAAAAAATATTGATTCAGGTAAAAAGACAATAGGCATTTTTCTTGACCTAGCCAAGGCATTTGACACGGTCTCTACGCCTTTCCTGATTCAAAAATTAGAACGCCTTGGAATAAGAGGAAATCAACTGCAACTTTTAAAGGACTACCTCTCTAATCGTTTTCAGTGCGTTAAGATTAATGACTGTATCAGCAGCGATATACCTATCACTCACGGAGTTCCGCAGGGGAGCATTCTGGGACCAACACTCTTCCTTGTATACTTGAATGATCTCTGTAAACTAGACCTTTCAGGAGGTAAAATTATATCATATGCAGACGACACAGTTCTGTTGTTCTCTGCCGATACCTGGGACAAAGTATATAAGGAGGCGCAGGTTGGATTCAATGTTGTGACTCATTGGCTGCAGAATAACTCCCTCACTCTTAATCCGGAGAAAACCCAGTACATGACATTCTCGATGCGCACTCTAAATATGCAGCTTCCTTATACCCCCTCGATTACAGCACATAGTTGTTGTAATAGCTTGGTTTGCTCTTGTCCAACAGTAACAAAGACAGCGTCAATTAAATATCTTGGAATTATTCTTGACTGTAACCTCTCCTTCAGACACCATATTCACCTTCTTACATCTAGGACAAGAAAATTGATCTATGTTTTCAAGAACCTTAGACATGTTGCGCCCCCAAAATTACTAAAGCAAATATACTTAGCACTAGTACAGTCCATTCTTCAATATTGTATCACCGTTTGGGGAGGTGCACATAAAACTATATTAAAGCCCTTAGAAATAGCCCAGAGGGCTGTACTAAAAGTTAGTACTTTTCGCCCATATTTGTACCCAACCCATCTTGTTTACCAGTCGTGTGAGGTTCTGACAGTTCGCCAGCTGTTTATATTTCTTGTGGTTATGAAGCAACACTCTTTACTACAATTCTCAAAGGGTGATCTAGCTAGAAGACGAAATAATGTTATTAGTAATAATGACCGACCTTTTTTCATGCATGCTTACGTAAACAAATATTTTTGCTTCTTGGGGCCATACCTATATAATAAAATAAATGACGCTTTGGAAATATACCCGCTAAATAAAAAAATATGTAAAAGTAAAATCTTTAATTTTATAAGTAAACATACGTATGAAGAGACAGAAAACTTATTAAAGATAGTTAGATAGTAAATATCTTTTATACTCACCCTCTCACACTCTTTCACTCACTTTCACACACTACACACCGAGAGGTTAACACTCCACACACCATTTTTGTTTATTTTGTTTTAATCTTTTTTCTGTGCTATGATATACCTCCTATTATTGTTATGTCTAATTAAGTTAGTAATGTAATGGTCATCATAAGGAAGAGCGCTGATGTCCGAGATACAGATATTTTTATCTAGTTCAGACACAGATGCCTTCAGTATAAATTAAGAAAATTTGATTGTGTCCTGTATATCTGTTCAAATGTAACATATGTTCTGTGTCAAATAAATATATTATTATTATTATTATTATTATACTAACTTATGGAATTGTATTACTGCTTCTAATATAATTAAGTATGTAAATACAATACATTTGTTGCGGTCGCGAATAATAAATTTCGCGAGCACCTCAGGCGCTTCCCCCTTTAAACGCTATAATAGAAAAATGCACAGCAACAATATTAAGAGGAAATGTGGGTGCTCTTTTCTCCATACAAACAGATACAAACGCTCTCGCCTGTTTTCTTTCTGGTTAATGACCATAAAGCAATGATTTTTTACAGAAATATAAATATCAGCTACTTGTATGCCCCTATGTTTTCCTTTTTGATGATATATTATTTTTATAAGAACTAGAACCCTCAAAAAATGCTCAAAATTGCCTATTCAGAACGCTGTCAACAGACGCCTAGTACCAATTTGACAACTACTTATTAACGAAAAAAGAAAAACATAGGGGCATAGTATATATCCTTCTTATTCAGTTTATGAAATATCTTTTAAATTGATCCAATATTGGAGGAGCAAATAGGCGAGAGCCAAACCTCGAAATGTGACTTTTTATATAGGCTATTTAGTCGGATCTGCAGTTGTCCTTACCGCACGAATTCGAGGGCTGGTCTGGTCGCCCCCATTTCCTCTTAACATGCATAAATGAGTATGATGTACAAACTACTACAAAGGTACAGCGTAGCTTGTACAAATTCACTACCCATTCGCTACGCTACCTCTACGCATAGTCCACGTGTCTAAACACACTATGCCGAAGATACGCGACTGAAGTTCGGCATGATTACGGCTGCAATTGACAAGACATTATGCCAAAATTACGTTGCGTTTAGCGTACAACCGAACTTCGGTCGGGCGTAAGTTCAGCGGCAATTCGGCGGCAACGTATTCTGTAGAGCACACATTATACCTACGCGACCGAAGTTCGGTTCGATTACCGAAAAAGATCCGGAGCGGGGTTGCTATTACTGTAAAATAGTCCATTTTTCGGGTTTCGCACCTCAAAAGTTAATACTTACTTTTACGGAACCCTAACAGGATCACTTTACTTTGTTTTCCTTCTGTCTGTGCGGCTGTTTAGATAACACGACACGACGCCATGACAGCGTTCAAGACACTGAAGTTCCGCAACTGAATTTCCGCCGCGTAAGTTCGGCGCTTATGGTGTGTCATATCAGCCGAATACGTCGGAACGTAAAATCAGCCGCGGAACTTCCGTCGCGTACCTTCGGCATAGTGTGCATAGACACGTAGACCCACTACGCAAACACTACGAAACTTCCACTAATAGGGATGATGCCTGGGTAAAAAAAAGAAATTCTGTTTAGTCTGTCAGTCAGATAATAAAAAAATATTAGACACGTATTTTTTGCTTTATCATATTAATAAAAAAATACTGAGCTATCACGCATTAAAGTTGGGGAGTGGGGGCTCGCTACGTCACTTGTACGTATAAAACCTAGCTACGCGTGACGTCATGCCATATTTTAACTCAATGTATCGCCGTAATTTTTTGATTACGTAAAAAAATAAAAAATACGTGTCCAATATTTTTTAATAATCTCTATGACGGACAAAAAATAAATTTTTAGTCATCATCCCTATTTCTCTACATACTGGGTGATTTTTGAATGACCAGCCAAATTTTCACAGGGTGTTCTACCCATGAATATGAACAACTTTTACTATGGGACCAAACCTGAAATCACGAAAAAAAAATCAGCTGTTCAGTACATTTCTGTTCGCATAATTCGTCAAAAATTCAAAATGTACTGAACAGCTGATTTTTTTTTCGCGATTTCGGGTTTGGTCCCATAGTAAAAGTTGTTCATATTCATGGGTAGAACACCCTGTGAAAATTTGGCTGGTCATTAAAAAATCACCCTGTACCTATATCCAGTAATTCAAGAATTTTCTTACTCCGGACGTTTGAAGTAATGTTTTTAGTGAGATGATGGAGCGGCCCTAGAGTCGGTAACATAGGTTAATTCCTAGCACGGAACTGGGTGTCTACTCCTAAGTACGAACCCCGTAGTTTCGACCTTCGTTACGGGCGTTTCCTACTCCGTATCACTACGGACAGATGATTGGTTCGGGGCCCGAACGAAGTATGAATAACAACACGATTTGATGACGGACGGACGGACTTAGGGAGTAGGCCCTCTGGGTTTTGCTCCGCTATCCATTATGACATTCCCAACTCTCACTCGTGATGCAGTATTTAAGTTAACCTGTACTTACTCAAAGTTTTGAATATAAAGATTATTTATTATTATTCTTCAGCCCCCGTGACTGCGCACGAGAAGAAGAAGCTTCTGCCTTCAGAACTGCGGGAGCTCGAGGAGTTGAAGAAATGCAAATGTGACGTCATAACTGAGAATCCAGTTCAAGGTAGGCTATAATAGCGGTAGAGCGCTTGACTTACAAAATTGATGATTACAGTTAAGGTGGATTCGCTGTAGTAGCCAAATTTTCAAATTTTATTGCTTGTTTTTTGCAATTTGCAGTTCAGTGTCAGGTTGTATCTTGATCAAAATATGATTCATGTAAGTAACAAATATGTATTTACATAATTATAACCAAAAGCAAATCAATCTGCCTAGCCTTAAAAAAAATATTGCACATTAAAATAACATACATGGATAGGAACTCTTGGCTTCCAAACTAACTTCCTTAATTAACTTCCTTTTCCTAACTATTTTGGGATCAGCTTCCAGTCTAACCGGATGCAGCTGAATGCCAGTATTTTACATGGAGCGACTGCCTATCGGACCTCCACAACCCAGTAATTGGGTAATACGATACCCCTTTGTAAGACTAGTTGTCAGACTTTCGGGCTTCTGACGACCCGTAACGACTCAAAGACCCACGAATGACAGCCGGAACCAACGGCTTAAGGCGATACCAAAATAAATTGGGGGCTTTTTCGTAAACATTTATTTCACATGCATGCATGGAGCATATATGGATTTTATTTTATTTGATTTGGTGCTTTTATTTTGGTTCCAGCGCATTGTTACGCTCTCTTTTTTCGCATGTGGAATTAATTGACTCTGTCACTTTCTTATTCCCGCCCCAGTTAGCTTTTTACATATCACCTTAAGCTCGATAGATGGCGTTGGCGTCGACCTTTACCATAGCAAGATTGATTTTTTTGTTTTGTGTGTCTTTGTTATTTGTGGCAGTATTTTAGTATACGCTTTAAAAACCTACTATAGTGCTGTATTATTTACCAAATTAATTTGAATGACTTAATATTCTCAATCACATCTTATGGTCATGATAGAATTTAATGGCTTTATTAAAAAAAAAACAGTGATAACGAAACTAAAAATCATTAATTAATTTGAATGACTTAATATTTTCAATCACATCTTAGGGGCATGATAGAATTTAATGGCTTTATTGGAAAAAAACAGTGATAACGAAACTAAAAGACATTAATTAATTTGAATGACTTAATATTTTCAATCACATCTTTTGATGATGACGTGTATAAACGAACACGTGAACGTTGTTCACATTCATTCGATGGCATCGACCAGTTGTCCTTTAGTGAGGGCATCGATTAACTTGATCCTGTTGTGGCTCGCTTTGTAATTTTCCTTCGGCAAAGCTTCTTTCACTTTGTTGAGCACTACATTCCGAATACGGTGAATGTTCACCGTGTTCAGAACGTAGTCGGACTTGTAAACGATATATTCTTTTCGCTAGCGGACAATCGCTCGAAACTCCGTTTGAGACTACGTTTCTGCGGTCTCAGGAAAGCATATAGCGCACACCGCCACCACATGTAGCAATAAATATATGGACAGTAAGGAAACTACGTACAAACGGTCGCAACGGCACACTCACACAGGTGCACGCACCGACGAGGCCCTAAGCGATAGTCGCGGTGCTCTCAGTATATTTATTGTGGCTTAAGAGTCTCGTCGATGAGTACGTCTGTGTGTGTGCCGTTTCGTACGTTTGTTCGTAGTTTCCCTACTGTCCATATTTATATTGTGGTGGCTGATCAAAGACGTGTAAACCGAGTTAGATCGATAGACGGCAGCTTCGAGTTGTTGGCAGAAGTTCGAGTTGTGCGGCTCAGTCGTCGCACGTTATAAAAAAAAATGTTGTTTTGGTTGTTTTGTGAAAAAATTCTAGAACATGCTATTTTAAAAAATGCCAGTAATACAAAAATACAAAATGGTAATTTCTGTACCAACTAGTTTAGATTAGTTTATGATTTAAGCCTCCTTTTAAGCATAATAACGCCTCTTTTAAACTCGCCACAAAATAATAGGTCCGTTTTGACATGAGGGTGTCCCTCTTTGACCCGCTATGTTTGTCTCTTATGTTTGTTTGTTTGTTTTTTTTTTTTTATTTAGTACCTATTATGTTGTGTACCTTATAATCTGTGCTAAATAAATGTATTTTCTTTTGCTTTTTTTTTTCTTTCTCTCTTTGGCTTAAGAAACGATATGGGCTGTCAAAACGAAATTATTATTTTGTGGCAACGACCATATAGCCCAATGGTCTCTCTCTCCGTTCTTCCATAGCTTTGGCTGTTTGTACAACTTACAAAAAGAATTTTAATTTTTTAGTATCTTAGGTTACATATTTTCTTTATTTTTAACCGACTTCTAAAAAAGGAGGAGGTTCTCAATTCGGGTGTTTGTATTTTTTTTTTTTTTTTTTTTTTTTTTATGTTTGTTCGCGCATAACTCCGTCGCTTGCCAACCGATTTGAAAAATTATTTTTTTGTTGGAAAGGGTATACTTCCCAAATGGTCCCATTTTTTTCAAAATCCAGTTCTGATGATGGGATCCTGGAGAAATCGAAGGAACTCTTCAAATATTATAGGCACACCTATAGCGATTTGGGTATTTTTTATAGTAGCTCGTGCATTTGCTCTCGGAAAGCACCACTTGGTGAAGTGGAACTGATGATGAAGACCACAGATGGCTACCGGAACTACTCAATGATAAATATTTCACGGGTTGCGATTCTATTACTTTAATATGGTTGCTAAGCAATTTCCGCTCGTCAAACAATGCGTGTGGTGAGTGGTTGTTGAGGAGTTCTCCTGGTTCTTACCAGCAGAACTCCTCAACAATTAACGTCCCAGCATCGGGAAAAGCAATATTTTGTAACATGTGATGAGCAATTGACATTAGACTATTGTAACTTATACAAATTATAAACAGACTCACTAAAAAGCGAGAAATAAAAACTTTTTAACAAAAAATAAAACCGACTTCCAAAAATCACTACAAAGTGAAAAATAACTTTGATTTCGGAAGTCGGTGGCAAAAAAAAAAGAAAGTAAATAAAAAACGAAAGACACCGACTTCCGAAATCAAAGTTATTTTTCACTTTGTAGTGATTTTTGGAAGTCGGTTTTATTTTTTGTTAAAAAGTTTTTATATATTTTTCTCGACAATTGTAGTTTGTAGAACTAGTGTGTTATGCCTGCCTTCAGTCTTGGTTTATATGCTACCAGTGACGCGTCAAAATATCAGAAAGAAAAAATAGAAAAGTTGCTGCGAAAAATTGGAAAATTCGGAAAAACTGAAAATGCATTTTCTATAGGAATTTTGTGTTGAAAGGACAGGACAACGTCTGTCAGTTCAGTTAGTAATCAATAAAAAAAAAACAGTGCAGTATATAAAATAATGTTATTTATTGTGCATTTGACATGATTACAATATTGGTTTATACATGGTCCAATAATTATCGCCAACCATCCCAAGTGGACGTTAATTAATCAAAGAAAAATAAACAATACATATTAGGTAAGTAGGTACATTACATTTATTAGGCACCTATGTTCAAGTTTGTAAAAACATACATTGGAATTTATTAGTACATATTAGGATGATGACAACGCGGACAAAACGAATTTTTATTGCGAAATCTACACATGTGGTGACAACGCGGACAAAATGAATTTTTATTGCGAAATCTACATAGGTATGTGGTGACAACTCGGACAAAATGAATTTTTATTGCGAAATCTACATATGTGGTGACAACGCGGACAAAATGAATTTTTATTACGAAATCTACATAGGTACGTGGTGACAACTCGGACAAAATGAATTTTTATTGCGAAATCTACATAGGTATGTGGTGACAACTCGGACAAAATGAATTTTTATTGCGAAATCTACATATGTGGTGACAACGCGGACAAAATGAATTTTTATTGCGAAATCTACATAGGTACTTGTTATACATACATATTTGGTACATTACAGGGCGCATCCGCTTACATATGCATAAGTCGAGGACAAAACGTAAGGCGCTTTAAACGCCACTGAGAGTAATTTTATGGCAAGCTATTTCTATATATGGGGAGCCTTTGGATGACATACCGCTATGGATACACGCATAATTCTTGTCTGGGTTACGGATGTCAAACTTGTTGGTACCCCAAAATGGTATGGAGAAATCGACTATGGTGACCTGGTTTCCGTTCTGATGAATTTCGAAACTACCTTCGGCGCCAGAAGGACTATTTTCGCGCCCCATTGCTGTGAAAATCGCCGCATGACTGCGATCGAATTCCATGTTGTTCACTGAGCGTACGTCTTCACCTTCCTTTTGCCACTTACCCCAGGACAACGCGGCGTTAATAATCACACCGCGTTCATTTATCATAGTTTCGCCGTTTGTAATCTTGAATATTGCATAATTACCCGAGCCTCTCGGAGTCGGCTGAAATTCAGCGTCGTCTGCGTTTACTTTCACCGAGGCGAGCAATACCACCGCCAATGCAGCGATTCGAATGGCGGATGTACTCTTCATGATGCACTTATATTCACAAATGAAATGTAGCTTCAAAAAATCTACATTTATATGCACCCGCATTATCAATTATCTCGGGGTTAAGTTGATGCCTGGTTTGAGGGTAAAACAATTTTTTTTCATTATCAGTAAAAAATGGTGCATTAAATAAATTTATCATAGAATTTAATGGCTTTGTTGGAAAAAACAGAGATAACGTATTTAAAAACATTACTTAATTAAGAATGACTTCATATTTTCAATCACATCTTTTGGAATGGAATTTAACGGCTTGGAAAAAAACAGATAACGAATTTAAAAACATTTATTAATTTGAATGAGTTCATATTTTCAATCACATCTTTTGGAATAGAATTTAACGGCTTGGAAAAAAACAGAGATAACGAATTTAAAAACATTACTTAATTAAGAATGACTTCATATTTTCAATCACATCTTTTGGAATGGAATTTAAGGGCTTGGAAAAAAACAGATACTTAACGAATTTAAAAACATTAATTACTTTGAATGAGTTCATATTTTCAATCACATCTTTTGGAACAGAATTTAACGGCTTGGAAAAAACAGAGATAACGCAACTAATGGCTTTATTGGATGAAACAGAGATAACGATGCTAAAAAAACCGGTCAAGAGCGAGTCGGACTTGCGCACCGAGGGTTCCGTTCCGATTTCTGAAAAAGTGTGCTATTTAGAGAAATGGTTTTATTTTATAAACAACAAGTAGGTACCTGTTTACCTCGTAAAAAAGGAAGATCACGATAAGACCCGTTCTCGATATTGTTTTATAGTGTGTACAAATCGCGAAAGTTTAAAAAGTTTAAACGTTTTATTTTTCCTGTAATTTTTACATAAACTTCTATCACATAGAATAATTTCAGATTTTTCTCTTTGCAAACTTCGGAGATAAGGGGGGGGGGGGAACGGTATCTTTTTTTTTACTATTTTCATCAGAAGTCGAAAACTATGCGGCCAAAAAAAAAGAATAAAAATGTTTGAGAATGTGCAAACAGGGCTCTTTCATATGATATGCCCTAGTAGCCCCACTTTGATTTTTTAAGACCCCCTTTGAGTCCCTGTTGCAAAAAAATAATTATTATTTTAATTTCTTTCTTATTTGCAAAATAGTTGGGTCATCGACATCTAAAACTATTCTAAATTTCAAGTTGATAGCATTAGTAGTTCTTGAGATATCCAGCTGTGGCAGACAGACAGACAGACAGACAGACTGAGTGACACCATAAAGGTTCCTTTTTTACCATTTTGGTACGGAACCCTAAAAACATAAATTAATTTGAATGACTTAATATGTATACAGGGTGTTTCTTCTAAGGTGTCAAGCCAGTGCGAGCTGATAGCAGAGTACCATAAATATCGATTTTACGCCCATGTTCTACGATTTTTTGTAGTTTTCGAGTTATTATTTTTTTTCGATATTTTTCCTGATTCAACGAGATGATGACTATAATATATTATATCATTTTTTTTGGGTCAACTTTAAACAAGAATGTACTAAATAGGGCATTATTTGCTGAAATCGGTCGTTGAAAGTGGTGTATCTATGGTATGGTGGTATGGTATGGTGGTGGGTGGTTGTGGTGTGTGGTGGTGGTGTGTAATCTTGTGATTTTCATATTTTATAATTTATTATTATAGCAATTGTAACATTGCCATTTTTATTATCCATCTACATCGTCTACAATCGTGGTTTCTTCGATGGCCATACGGCCCTGTTGCGAACGATGACGTCTTGGTGTGGTGTGCACACTTCTAGTAACAACACTACCAGCAGTCAAAAATCATCAAATCTTTTTAGGGTTCCGTACCAAAATGGTAAAAAAGGAACCCTTATGGTGTGATTCAGTCTGTCTGTCTGTCTGTCACAGCTGGATATCTAAAGAACTACTAATGCTATCAACTTTAAATTTGGAATAGTTTTAGATGACATTTACCCAACTATTTTTCAAATAAGAAAGAAGTAAGAAGTAGTATTTATATTTTTTTTGTAAAAGGGACTGAAAGGGAGTCTTAAAAATTCAAAGTGGGGCTACTAGGGCATGTGGGGTATCATATAAAAGAGCGCTGTTTGCACATTCTTAAACATTTTTTTAGGCCGCATAGTTTTCGACTTTTGATGAAAAATGTGAAAAAAATACCGTCCCCCCCCCCTTATCTTCGAAGTTTGCAAAGATAAAAATCTGAAATTATTCTATGTGATAGAAGTTTATGTAAAGATTACAGGAAAAATAAAACGATGTCTCTAAATGGCCTACGGTCACGTAACTTCGGCATAGTGTGTTTAGACACTAAGGGTGGGTCAGCTAATGCTGTGGCTAAGTTTTACACAAGTACCTAAGTTTTCTACTGTCTGTGCTAAGTAATCTTATTAATCTTATTCAGTTCCAGAACTATTTGCAGAGGAATTAACGGACTACACGGACACAACGGATTACACTTCCACAGTCACAGACGAGGGAGGGCCAGTAGAGGGTTTCGAGGGGGAGGGCTGAGCTGTCAGCTGCCTTGGGCCGTTTCATCATCTGTCTGTGGAGAGAAGACTCTGCTACTAAAGCCAACGAGATCAGATAAATTTCATGCTTTGGGATTTAAAACTTTAACTTAATTATTTTTTGACGTTTATCGATAGGTTTTTCTTTCAAAAATCAACTTAGATTGATTTAGTTTAAAGTTGATATTTGTATAAATTGGAATTGTATATATTTATCTCGTATCGTTAGCCTGAGCACTAAAGCAAACGAGACCAGATAAATTTCATGCTTCGGGATTAAAAACTTTAACTTAATTATTTTTTGACGTTTATCGATAGGTTTTTCTTTCAAAAATCAACTTAGATTGATTTAGTTTAAAGTTGATATTTGTATAAATTGGAATTTTATATATTTATCTCGTATCGTTAGCCTGAGCACTAAAGCAAACGAGACCAGATAAATTTCATGCTTCGGGATTAAAAACTTTAACTTAATTGCGTATAGTTTAGTTTCTATTGCACTTAAAATTATTTAAGTTATGACGTTTATCGATAGTTTTTTTTTCATTCAAATAGTAAACTTAGATTACTTACTTGAGTTTAAAGTTGATATTTGTTGCAATTTTATGTATTGATGTCGTATCGTTAGCCTGAGTACTAAAGCCAACGAGACGAGATAAATTTCATGCTTCGGGATTAAAAACTTTAGCTTAATTGCGTATAGTTTAGTTTCCATTGCAACTAAAATTATTTAATGACGTTTAACGATAGTTTTTTTCATTCAAAAATTAAACTTAGATTACTTGAGCAAGTGGATATTTGTTGCAATTTTATGTATTGATGTCGTATCGTTAGCCTGAGTACTAAAGCCAACGAGACGAGATAAATTTCATGCTTTGGGATTAAAAACTTTAACTTAATTGCGTATGGTTGAGTTTCCATTGCAACTAAAATTATTTAATGACGTTTAACGATAGTTTTTTTCATTCAAAAATTAAACTTAGATTACTTGAGTAAGTTGATATTTGTTGCAATTTTATGTAGGTATTTATCTCGTATCGTTAGCCTGAGTACTAAAGCAAACAAGACCAGATAAATTTCATGCTTCGGGATTAAAAACTTTAGCTTAATTGCGTATAGTTTAGTTTCCATTGCAACTAAAATTATTTTTTGACGTTACGTATCGATTATTGTGTTCGCAATTTAGTTTCCAAACATGTAAACAATAACGTGTTTTTGAATATCTGCTACCGCGGCGCAGTCACCTTTAGGTAGACTTTAGGCGAAGTCACGCAACACAACTAGTCATTATAAAATAAGTATTTATTTAAATTGGGATTCGTGAAATCATGTTTATTTGTGCGTTCTTTGATCTATATACTTTAATTAAATAATTAATGTGTATTCAAAATTATTTGTTTTATTTCAAAAGTGATTGACGTGCTTGAAATTTTGTTTATTGTTTTATAAATCGGTAAAATCTTGTACACATGTGATGCGGAGGAATGAGGAAAATGTCATGATAGTTTTGAGTATGAATGTGTATGGCTATACGAGTAGGGGAAGACCAAAGATACGACGGATGGACTGTGTGAAAGATGACATGGCTAGAAAGGGAGTGACTGCCGAGATGACGACTAATAGAGAAGTATGGAAGAAAAAGACATGTTGCGCCGACCCTTTTTTTTTTTTTTTGAGGGTGGGAAATCATCAAATAACTTCTCCCGCTCTGGGTGGAGCGGGAGGGCGTGTCAGACTTTTACTGACTAAAACCCCCTTCCTTCCTTCCTTCAGTTGCCTATGCTAGGGCCGCGGTAACCCCTTCAGACTGTAGTGACCTACACACTCAAACTAAATAAAATTATTAATATAAAACTAAAACAAAATTTAATATAAATATTTTTTTCTTAAATAAAATTAATTATAATTTATATACACATATTTACAAAAGAACTTAAAACTAGAATTATTTGTAATCAACATTTAAAATAAAAGTGTTTATAAAAATTGTCATAATATCTATTCAACAAACAAACGGACAATTACAAACATTGTATTAGTAGCTAATACCTAATCGGTTAGCCGGCGCAGCTATGACGCATCCATTCTTCTAGCGGCGATCGGTCGCTCGCGCTACGTCACGCGAGACGTGCGCACAAGCGGGACGGCACCATCGTGCGTTGCACTCATGCACACGGGCCGTCCGCGATGCGCGCTCCATGACTAGCGAGTCAGTATGCTCCTGCACGCTTTGATTTAGGTTGTATTATAGCGATCCTAGTTTCACCGCGCTAACTGGATAACTACTTGTGTTTATGCTTTATGTTTATCTGTACTGTTCTCAACTATCTACATTTCTACTCCTTCTTCCTTAAGTGTAACTCTCGTGTGTGAACTGAAACCTGTGTCTGTGTATCTATAGCTAATAAACTTTCATTCTTCTTGTGTACTTGAAACTTCACTTATTTCTACCTACACACACGCTATCTATTACTACAAGACAACCCGCAACCCCAGCGGCGTCGGCCCTATTGGGCCCCGTCACTTGCTGACATCTCTTTGAGGCGCGCGTGGAACACAACGCGCCGTCGACTCGGGCCTGGTCCTTACCGGACGGCGAGCTACCCGCTGCTCACCGTCCGCAGGCCCGCGCCTACGGTGGCCGGAAATCGCCCCGCGATTCCCGCCGCCCAGGGCGTCTCCTGCGGCGACTGAGGGCGTGAGGCTGCCTCTCCCTCACGCGTTCCGCCTCCTCCTTCGCGAGCATCACTGCTTCGCAGAAGGAGGTGACGGCCTCCCATGCACTCTCGCTACGCGCGTTTACGTTACCGTTACCTTACGTCAATTTGTATGGAATAATTGCGATTGCCATTATTGTCACCAGACGGCGCTTATTTCAGTTTCACTCTCTCACTACAAAGTTACAAACTGACGTTTAGTCTGTCAAGTGACTCGTGTCCACGACCCGTAGACAGAGAATTCTACGACCATTTAGCTGATTTCTTACAATGGCAATACTATTATCTGTCAAACGGATTGTCACAACTTCTGTTCTACTAAGCTACAGCATTTTGATAATTTTAGCTCTATTATCTAATTTGTATTAATGGAAAAAGATGAAAGGAAAAGAAATATATTTAATGGATAAATGCACAGATCACACTATTAATGTAGAAAACAAAGGATAACCGAAACGGAGTTGGAACTCTTCATGATTTTTGTGTGTCATGAATAGTCATGATAGGATTTCTCTTATAAAGGCATTGAATTTCTAGATTCTGATTTTAGTTCTAATTGTGACTAATAAATACCTACGTTGAAATGCACTTTTTTAATTTATTCCAAAGAATTTTTTTTATCTACAAAAATTCAAGTATCAAACATGTTTTCAGCGTACTATATCAGTGTAAGATTTTTGAATTTGCCGCCTTTTTCATGGGACAAGACTCGCTTGACAGACTACGTTAACATGATCGAGTACCTAAGTATAAAAACTCGCACTAAGCCCTCAGCACCCTAATTGTGTAACGCACTATCAATCAGAATTTTAATTATTTTAAAGCAAATTGCTAATCCATTGCTTCATAGGTATGTACGAAAAATTTGTCTACTCGACAACGTAAATAACGCAATGAATGTTGTTGAACTGTCAAAATGAAAACGATTCCGATTGATGGGTAATACGATACCCCTTGGTAAGACTGGTTGTCAGACTTTCGGGCTTCTGACGACCCGTAACGACTGTCAAAGATCTACGAATGACAGCCGAGACCAACGGCAACGGCTTAAGGCGAAAGCGCCAGGCTAGCCCGCGAAATTCAAAATTTCTTACGTTTTTTGCAATTTGTAGGTCAATGTGAGCTTGTATGTTGATTAAAATATGATTCGAGGCCGTAGCTAATATGGCTTTACAGAATTATAATCATTAGAATCAGCAATACAACTTCATAAGTTAGCATTTACCTCAAACCTCATGATTTCATGAAATCGCTAGATTTGAGATAAATGCTAACTTATGGAGTAGTATTGCTGATTCTAATGATTATAATTCTGTAAAGCCATATTAGCTACGGCCGCGAATCATATTTTAATCAACATACAAGCTCATATTGACCTACAAATTGCAAAAAACCTAAGAAATTTTGAATTTCGCGGGCTACCCTGGCGCATCAACCTTAACGTGCTTTCCGAGGCACGGAGGAGTCTCGGTATGTAAAGTTGGTTTCCCATCCACAGACCAAGCCCTGCAAGCGTAGCTTAACCTGATGGATCGACCCGTGCGACTGTTATTACTTAGCCATGAGCTAAATAACACATCCAAAATCATACATAATCAGCCTATACCGTTCCCACAGCTAGGACACAGGACTCCTTTCGAGGAAGTGGGCCGTAGTCTACCACGCGAGCACAGTGAAGTGAGGGTTGTTGATAGACGTAAACCGGCATACAGGCCGGTTTCCTTACGATCTTTTCCTTCACCGTTTTGTAAGTAATTTACACACAGTAAAACGCCTGTGAGGGTTCGCACCGTAAGTCGCGGCCGTAACCACTGGGCCACCAATGTTCCTTTAAATCATACAGCTGCGTCCACAACGCTGGGTCGAATCGGGAACCTCTCATTTAAAATAAAATAAATAAAAATAAATATCCTTGGACATTTCACACAACGCCATCTAGTCCCAAGCTAAACAACCTAATGTTTGTGTTATGGTAACGAGATGGCTGTTAAACTACTTATATACATTTTTTTTTTTCATTTCTGTGTTAAAGATTGTACGAGTTTACGCTTTGTCGTCAAAAGATGGCGCTGTAAGTTTAAAACTTAGTTAATAAAACAAGATATATTTATAGCATTCTTATAATTTATTCATTTATCAATACATAAATGTGTGCTCATAGCAGTTTATAAAATCATTTATTTTTTAAAAGTAGGTTATTTTTTTAACTGTGAATCCATAATTATCGTAATCTCTTTGGTATAATTTTTTTTATAAAAAAATCATTGTACTTATTTGATTAGTCGTTGATTGTTAAAATAAAAAGTTAGTAATTAATCTTGCTTTTAGTCATAATTAAAGATTATTATTACAAATACGGATTCATAGTTTATTAAACAATTTGGTACAATTTATACTTAGTATTTTGTATATAATTTTACACAATTTATGTAATATAGAAGTGTATAATGATAGAAACAGATAAATTATCACAGCCAAGCGAAAGAAACATAGTTGCCAGAAAATAGTCAGTTGCGGGAACATAGCCAGTTGCGGGAACAGATGCGAGATTTTAAAGTTTTAAAACTTGGGCGCGCATGATAATAGCAAAATGCTTGTAGTAAATATGACAACCCACCAGTACCACTGGAACTACAAAAACCACCTTCACAAAGATCTCTCATCTGCTTAGCCTTTTCCCAACTATGTTAGGATCGACTTCCAGTCTATCCGCATGCAGTTGAATATTAATATTTTACATGAAGTGATTGCCTATCTGGCCTCCACAACCCAGTTACTGGGTAACACGATACCCCCAGGTAAGACTGTTCCAAATCCGTCAAATATTGGCTGAAGATAATACAAGATAATTATCATTAAGGCGAAAGCGCCAGGGCAGCCCGAGAATTTAAAATTTTCTTAAGTTTTTTGCAATTTGCAAGTCAGTATTAGGTCGTATGTTCATCAAAATACGATTCGCGGCCGTAACAAGTATTATTTACAGAATTTAAATTATTAAAGTCCAATACAACTCTAGTAATCCTATTGAATGACTATTTCATGAAACCAAATTCTTTTTTTTTTAATTTGAGGAAAGATCAAAATTTTCTAAAAAAAAATTGAATTTCGCGGGCTAGCCTGGAGCTTCCTCCTTAGGTTGGTTGGCTAAATGGCTAGTACTAACTTATACATATCCCGCAGTTGACTAAAAAAGTCTTAGAAATAGCAAATTAAGTAAAATATCTACAAAATAGTTTTTTATTATGGATAAGCAATAAATAATAATTTAACTTTAATATTTTCAAAACAGCATGTGTTTTGCAAATATTAAAGTTAAAAATCATTATTTATGTGGATAAATGTATGTGGACCTAGCGATGATGGTTAAAAATAATATTAATTTTATTTACATAATTAAGTATACATATAACATCTATAAATATTTCTACAAAAAAATAGAGATGGAGAAGTGCACTAAGATAGTAATTTAGTCCCAAGTTTGTGAACGAAGTTGCGGGCAACAGTTGGCCGATTTATTTTAAAAAGTGAAATGATAAAATATGTGATAAAAGAAGTAGTGAATTGAAAGTAGTGTTTTGTTGTGTGTACCTATAATATTATGACAATGTTCTCCCAAGTATATTGTTGCTTGGTATAGTGGGTACAGCAGATTTGGAAGTCATTTGCAACAAGACAATGCAATTGCAAGACTTGCTGCAATTCATATGGGCATTATTTACATGGAAACTATACTCTATTTACTTCTAATTTCTTCTCTATTTTCTAATAAGATTAGACATTTATGCAAACCTTTTTTACAGTCCGTTCAACCGATTTTGACTTCTATTGCGTTGGCGTCATGACAAATGGCAGCAGCAGTAAACAGTTGGTATTGTAACCACTTTTTTGCCTTTAATGCCATCCTTAAGCCTAAGGAATAGAAGTCAAGATCGGTTGAACGGACTGTAAAGTTTGTTTAAATATCTAATCTTATTGTAAATGGAGTATAGTTGGCTACGCGTGGAATAAACGGGTTTGACAGGAGAAAATAAGTTTGTCCTGAATTCGGGTTGTTCGGTAACATAATTCCATATTTACGTCCGGGTACCTAGATACTGTTTGTCACCTATATGCTCGAACTTTTAATTAGAGCCCGCGCCACCACTCAAGTCCGATAGACGCGGCGCTACTGTCTACGTCATTGCATCACTTGCATTCAGAAAAATGTAGTTCCACAATTTTCGGCGGGCCTTCTGTCGAGGCGCGCACTTTAGATGCAGTAAAATGACACTTGTCTTCTTATCTGCCATTTCGTTAAAAATGTTCCCATTTGATAGCGAAATGACAGTAAAAATGACATTAGAAGTGTCATTTTACTGCAACTAGTTAAAAGTCCGACCTAGGTAACCCTACAGTGAATACATACGTGATAATTATGTTTTCTACAATGTAAACGCAGCCTTAGATTGCTAACAGACAGGCAGTTTAGGGCAACGATCACCCGTCTGTCGCCAGCAAATTATTGCAAAACATACATTTTACCCGACTACGCCAAAGTAATGGAGGCACTGACCTCTAATACACAAGTTCGCTGGACTTCATTCGATGACAAAATGAAGACATTTGATTTTCGCCATTTTGGCGCTGATAACAACGTGAGCGTCCATGGAACTAATATTTTATTGATTTTTTGACATTTGACATGGAACTAATAGTACATTGTGGAAGAGGTTATTCCGCTGCCATAGAAGATAGCGAATTTTATAACATAAAAATGTTCTAAATATCACGTAGTAAACACGAAATTCACAAAACAAATCTTATTTCACTTTTTAGACCTAAAGCTTCAGAGACTTACTATGCGTGCCAAATAAGAATAGGATCAAGCTTGCTGCTAACTTCACACGATAGCTGTCAAATTAGTACGCATTGGTAATGAAGTTCGCGAGTATTGCCATAGTATTGCGGAACAAAATGGCGTCTTGTTTTGGCAGTTCTATTCTTATTTGGCACGCATAGTATACCAAAGCAACCCGTCGGCCATTTGCAACAATGTGTCAATTTTAATTCCTTAGACGCTCGACCGGGGGCGCTTTGAATCGGCACAAAAATCAACTGTCATTTCATAGAGTAAGTAGCTATATTTATTATTTAGTCCACCGCACTTGTATAATATTTGAGGTCAGTGAAGAGAACAGTTATTTCATGTTTTTTTTTTAAAGCATTTAATAGAAACTTCAAAATGGCGGATGTTAGTTATTACAAAAATCAGAAAAATAATTTATTTTTAATCGTAGTCGGGTTTATTTTTAACTTATAACTAAGTTGAACTTAAAATTTAGGTACATGACTACATAGCGTTATAAATATATAGTTATATTTCATAAGATATTTGTTAGCTTATTAACAGAAGATATGCGTGATAAATAAGAAGTATGGCGGGAAAACTATTCTGGATTTGATCAGATTTGTTGCAAGCATCTGCATCGTTACAGCTTTGCAGACAACCGTGAACGTATCTGAAAGAGAAACCAATCTTTATTACAACGTTTTCAGGAACTGAAGTTATCCGGAAAAGAACCGGAGTTACAGTCCGCGAGACCTAAGCTGAGCTTTGCATTTGTGTGAGTGCACATAGGCGCGTCCTTTCCTTGGTTTAAACCCGATTTATACTGCTTTTTGGCAATTGGCCTGAGGCGTGGTGCGTCCCTCGCGCAACGCAACTCCGGTTCTTTGGTGATCACTCACACAAACTCTCAGATTAGGCCTCGCGGACTGTACCAACATAGCTTGCAGAGTAAGCAAGCTAAAGGGGCAGCGGGCTGACCATGTTTGTTGAGGGATCGGTGGCAGGTGGAGCAAACGAGACCGCGTACCGGCAAGCGTACTGTGGGACGCCCCCCCCCCCCCTACATGGCCCAACGACCTTATGGAGGTGGCTGGGACAGACTGGATGCGGAAGGCGGAAGACAGGGTGTTGTGGTGCATCCTGGGAGAGGTCTATGTCCAGCAGTGCACTGTGATAGGCTGAGTTGATTGAGGGTAGTACTTCCCTAACGAGCTCCTTCACAAAGAGCCGAAACCGAAACTTTTGCCAACTATGTTGAAGTCGGCTTCCAGTCTAGCCGCATGCAGCTGTATTTTACATGGAGCGCCTGCCTATCTGACCCAGTTACTGTGTAAGACTGGTTGTCAGACTTTCAAATTTGCTTTTGAGCTTAGAACTACGATAACATGGCGCGCCCCTCCAAATTACTGTTTCAATGTGTGTAGTGACGTGACTAGTCGAGCAACAAATCCGTGGATTTGTTTTTGTTTGACGGCCGTCTCATTACGCACACATGCGTTGTGAATCTTGGTGGTGCATTGTAAATACTTTCACAAATACTTTCAAACGTTTTGAATTTTGGAGGGGCGCGCCATGTTATCGTAGTTTATCTTTACCTACAGTGGTACAAGGATCTTTTGACGTTTGAATGATATTGACAGGGGGGCGTTGTTGGTAAACATTTTGTTTGTGTGTTGAAAAACCACGATGGCGGCATTACAGTCCGGCCGTCGAGATAATGCGTTCCTGACACCTGTCACTTGGACAATTTCTAAGGCTTCAAACACAGTGGGAGTGGCGAGGATGGCGGTAGCGGATGTGGGAAGGATTACCGCGGCGGATTACGCTCTGACACTTTTTTTATAGACAAAAGGAATTATTATTGGAAGCATCCCACTGTGTTTCAAGCCTAATAGGTAGTAAGAGCAAAACACATATTCGTTAGTGTGAAACTGACAGGTGTCAATAACTCATTCTGTCGACGGCCGGACTGTAGTTACGATTATTGCCTCGCGCCAAAAAATACTTGAATGTTTGTCGGGTACAAATATTCAAGTATTTTTTTAACGGCTTCCAAAGATCTACGAACGACTACCGGGGCCCATGCTCTGAGTCACGTAAGCCTTCGTAAAGAGCGCTACAGTCGAAGTCGAGAGAATGCATTCTTGACATCTATCAGTTTCATACTAACGAATTTGTGTTTTGCGAATTTGATCATTATTACTACTAGAAATCGTCCAACTCTCAACACATTCTCTCAACGGTCGGACTGTACTGTAGTACTTTCACAGTTATAAATGTTAGGTACCTCTGTTTAGCATCACTGTCAAAATCACAGTGATCTTTATTCATGTTACGATAAGGTTGATGTTGGGTTGCTGCTGTCAGAGGTATAATTACTGTGAAAGGACTACCACTAGTCAAATGGAAGTTTCTCTCGCTTACCTGTCATCATAGTAGAATCGGCCACAGTGTGACATTCTAATGATCTCCGTGTCAGTCGTCGCTGTACCAGAGTCTAACCCACAGCCGCGAACTGTGATAGTCTCTCCAGTGTCATCTGGAATAATGGGGAAGAAAACTGTCAAATTAGTTCGGCATAGATGGCGGCCAATGTTTGTTACTTTTTTAAAGCTATCAATGGAGTTCCTTGCTGAAAACTTTGCCGCGAGATGGCGCTAAGTGTTTTTCTTGGCGCCGATTGGTCGCTCTGTCTTCAAAATTACTTTGATAAGTGACAAACACGCTTCCTGTAAACAACCCCCATTGCCGGTTTTACCATTTACGAGACTTTCGTGGTACTACGAAGGTTTAACGATTTGCTAGTCAATGCTTATAATAGAACTGTCCTGTCAAATCCAAGGTGAGTTTTTGAGATAGGAATTCAGCAAAAAATGTAATACTCCATACATTTATGTTTACACTAGCTGCGCCCCGCAGTTTAACCCACGTAGACCGGGATAAAAAGTAGCCTATGTGTTAATCCAGGTTATAAGCTGTCTACATACCAAATTTCATCCAAATCGGTCCAGCCGTTGGAGCGTGAAGAAGTAACAAAC
The DNA here is from genome assembly GCA_905163495.3 of Cosmia trapezina. NCBI lineage: Eukaryota > Metazoa > Arthropoda > Insecta > Lepidoptera > Noctuidae > Cosmia > Cosmia trapezina. The sequence continues at coordinate 11,076,326 of LR991047.1, forward strand.
ATTCAAATACACACATACACACTGACCTGGATTAACACATAGGCTACTTTTTATCCCGGTCTACGCGGGTGAAACGCGTAGCGCAGCTAGTCAAAAATATAAGCTGATCTCGCATTGTGTAGGAAACTGGAAATGTACCTATTGCTTGATATGTAGCCGTGTGTGTCTGTGTACTAAGGGATTTTGATAGATTTTTGCAGTCTGACTAGTTTTGACTGGTATGTACAACGTGATTACACCGATGAGTCAAAAAAAGTTCTTACCAAAAACTCCAGCTATTTTGATACAAGAAGTAGCAGGGAAGAGCCCGTCGCGTCCCTTCCTGCCGCCCATGCAGGGTGACTCCAGCATCTGCAGACTGTGGTTGTTGTGGAACGGGTCGTCACACGCAGGGAACCGGCCATTCATCGATACGCACTTGAAGCAATCGATGCTGTGGACTGAGAAACAAAACGGTAGGTTAGCGGGGAAAAAATGGTAGGTAAAAATGGTAGAAAAAAATGGTAGGTAAAAATGGTAGGAAAAAATGGTAGGTAAAAATGGTAGGAAAAAATGGTAGGTAAAAAAGTATGGCATGTAGGTTATTTTGGCGCATGGCCAAATTCAGAGTATTAATTTATCAATCTGCCTAGTCTTTTCCAAACTATGTTGGGGTCGGCTTCCAGTCTAACCGGATGCAGCTGAATACCAGTATTTTACATGGACCGACTGACCCCAACCCAGTAACTGGGTAATACGATACCCCTTGGTAAGTGGTTGTCAGACTTTCGGTCTTCTGACGACCCGTAACGACTGTCGAAAGATCCACGAATGACAGCCGATTACTTTATATCTTAGATTATGTGTATTGTCTATGATTCAGAGCTAATGCCCCGCCATCTTGTTTTTTGAAAACATTTCAAGATGATTTCAAGTGACATTTCACAAATTATTGCGCAATTGACAACAGCGCTCTGCTGTCAATGTCATTCAGGTGATTTATCCGACGAGCCTGCGTCAAATACGTCATAAAAATGATTTTTTTTTGTGGGAAGTTTCTTCCCAACGGTCTCTGGACCGGAAATTTTTGGGGAAAGGCTTTCCCCACGAGCACGTGAGCGGTTAGGCGCCAAAAGATCCTCCAGTCCGCCCGTTGAGAGAATGCATTCCTGACACCTGTCACTTGAACAATTTCTAGTTGTATTAAAGCCGCTGATAGACTTGAGCATTCATTTGTAATGAGCATTTTAGCAAGCGTTTTAACAGGAGCGTTTTAGCGATCATTCTAGCGAAACGACATTTTGCTCAGAGCTTTTGCCGAACCGAGCAATTTTCAAGTCAAGTCTGACATCTTCGTGAAAAATTTTTTTTAACGAGCTTTCATAAATGATAAATGATTTATTTCTGTAAGCAGGTTTGTACAAACTCTTTTACACGTCGATCATATTTATTTTTAAAACTAGATGAGGTCTACGGCGACGTTTCCTATCTGACTACTCTGAGAAGAAACGCCGAAACAAACTCAGAGGTCACAGTCTCTTTTAAAGTCCAGACATAATCTTGGTCAGATAAGTTCGCTAGAATGATCGGGAAAATATTCGTAGCGATGTGGCTCTATGCTTAGCTCTGTTCGTTGTTCAGTTCGACAAATTTAAAAACGGCGAAAGCACGCAAGTGAATACTCAAATCTATTAGCGGCTTTAAGGATCAAATTCGCAAAACTCGTATTCGTTAGTATGAAATTGGCAAGAACGCAATCTCTCAACGGCCAGATTCTACAGTCTGGCCGTTGAGAGATTGCGTTCGTTTGCGTTGAAGATCCACATGCAGCATTGTAAAGTGCTACTACTAGCACTTTACGATGCTGCATGGATCTTCAACCTTTACTTGTAGTGTTGTAAGCTGCTATATTTCCATGCTTTTTTGCCTCAAAATATGAAGCAGTATCTAATCAAAATTAAACATAAAATGAAACTATTTCGATTTATCTCTTATCAATTTATTTTTAAGATCATCGTTTCTAGACGTTTTTAGATTAGGTATTCTTTATGGAACACCTACAGTGTTGTTAGAATGAAAATAGGCGTGCGAATATTTGCCATCTATAAAAAAAACTATAAAAAAGAATATGGTGATAGTTATTGGTCTATAAACCAAAGAGGATAGTTATCGCCAAAGTAATGAAATATTGCCATATTGATATCTACGACACTGATATGCCTATTCTGACCACAGAAGCTTTCTATACCTACTTACCTTGATTAATAATGATAGAATGAATAGATACATCTATACATAAGGTAACTATTATAAATTAAAGCCGCTTTTTGTGTAAGATTTTATCACGCAACAGATTTTGATGCGGTTTTTAACATAATTTAAAGAATATAAAAATTTTCGGATATGCGTGTGGTGTGAGGGCCACTTTATTGAAACTCTTTGAAAATATGCTTAGGATTTAGTGAACATTCCCAAAGAATTGTGAAAGTTGGAATCAGATTTTGTGAAAGTCAACTTTGCGAGATATGGACTGTAAAGTGGGGCCCTCAGTTCTCACATAGAGTATTGAGGGCCCACCTGTACCTGATAAACTATGGACACTACAGATAAAGTCTATAAGCCAAAATCTAAGCTTATACCTACCAAACAAAAAGACATGGCTAAATGGAAGTATGGGCGACTGCCCTAGCAGTGAATTAAAATTGTACCTAGTAATATGTAAAGCTGAATAGCTGAATTCTAGTATTTCTTATTAAAATAGTTATTATGAACTCTCTAAATCGCTATAATCCTGAAAATAAAATCGTAGAAACTCCTACATCAATAGGTAAACAAACTTGTAAAAGTAAAAGATTTTGCTATGAACTTTAGCTAGGCGTTTGTTTACAAGTTTCAACAAATAGGGATTTTGTTATGTGAACCACCCTATGCATAGATATTCATCATCATCATGTGCCTAGCCTTTTCCAACTAAGTTGGGGTCGACTTCCAGTCTAACCGGATGCATCTGAATACCAATATTTTACATGGAGCGACTGCATATCTGACCTCCACAACCCAGTTACTGGGTAATACGATAACATTTGGACTAGTGACAACCAGTCCAAATGTTATCGTATTACCTTTACGTACCTACCCTATGGCTTTCAGACACGCATACATATTTTACGTATTGATGCTTTGCATTGACAAGGAAACATCATCTGCCTAGCCTTTTTCCAACTATGTTGGGGTCGGCTATCAGTCTAACTGAATGCAGCTGAATATCAGTATTTATAGAATATAAACAAGGAGAAACAAAACATTGAAATAAAATAACAACAATGATATTTATTCATTTAAAATGTAGCTACCTACATTATTATTTATCATGGAGCAAAAGCGATATGCGTTAAATGGAGATTATTCTGTTAGTCTCACAAGTACATTATTATTTGTACATTAGTACATTATTAGTATTTTGACGACACGGTAGGCGCAGTGGTTGAGCGATTGACTGCTGCACAGCATGTCGCGGGTTCGATTCCCGCACGGAATAAATATTTGTACGACCTACAAATATTTGTTCCGAGTCTGGGTGTTTTTCTATCTATATTATGTATGTATTTACAAAAAAAAATGTATATAAGTACTTTATCAGCCATCTCGTTACCATAACACAAGCATTAGGTTGCTTAGCTTGGGACTAGATGGCATTGTGTGAAATGTCCAAGGATATTTATTTATTTATTATCTAGAACTGAAGCCGGAGCAGACCACGTGGTCTGGTGTCTCGCCCACCCCAAATACCAGATTACTGTCATGACGTGACAGCAGCAGCCAACAGTTCTGTTCTCCACAATACAGCTGCAGTAATATGCAAGTATGTCCTCTATAAGGGATTACTTGTACTTTATTTAGGAAGGTTTATCAGTGGACCTACAAAAAATTAATATTAAACAAACATATATAAAAAAATAATTTATCTTAATATATAAAACAAAGTCGGGTTTGTTCGAACACTTATAACTCGAGAACGGCTGGACCGATTTTCATGGTTTTTGATTTTTTGTATTTGTCCCTGTCCCGAATAGCAGAATAACTATTAAAAACATAGGACAAAAAAAATTAAGAAAATTTATTTTCTCATAAGTACATGAAATTTGGACAGGGCAACCGCGTCTATCAGGAAACTTCCGTTCTATTTAGAATTCCAAATTCTAATTAATTTTATAATCAATTGTTCATTTGTTTTCCCGCCGTTCGATTTCTTGAAATTTTGATATAAATTAAGAGAAATTAAGTTTTCCTACACAATTCAAAATGTTCTCAGCTTGGGCCTTCGGGAACTTCGCGCGTTTACATTAGAATATTCACAGCTAAGACAGGACAACGTCTGTCGGGTCAGCTAGTATTTAAATAAAAAGAGAAGTCCTGAAGTCCTGAGCTTGACTGACTGATTTTGGACTGACTAATCAATGCCCAGCCCAAACCCTTGAACCTAGAAAGCTGAAATTTTGCACACAGGTTCCCTTTACGAGTATAATGTAGACAATAAGGAATTGGAAATAGCTTTGTGATCGGTCTTACACCCGGGCACGAATGGGTGTAAGTGGAAACAGTGGCAACCTTTTAAGGGGTCATTTTACTCATCATTATGAACAACTTTTACCAAACCTGAAATCGTGAAAAAAAATCAGCTGTTAAATACATTTATGTTCGCATAATTCGCAAAAATGTAGGGAACAGCTGCTTTTTTTTTCGCGATTTCAGGTTTGGTCCCATAATAAAAGTTGTTCATAATGATGAGTACAATGACCCCTTAAAAGATTGCCACTGTTTACACTTACACCCTGTGTACAGGATATACAAGAAAGACGTGATCAAATTAAAGAGTGTGGTACATACCATCAAACTGAACAACTTTCTCCATGGGACCAACATCATAATCGCGAAAAAATTATCAACTGTCCCATAGAAAACTTCAACTCGACGCAAACGTATGGGACGGTTGATTATTTTTTCACAATAGGGTATCACCCATTTTTGAAGTGTGTTAATAAGCCACCAAAAAAACCACAAAAATTTTATTCAATCGATAAGTGCCCTAAAAATGCATTTAAATTTTACATTTTCAAATTTCGCGCGAAAACGCTAAACGCAGTGGACGCCATATTGGTCTGTGGTCATGACGTCAGTTCACCGTGTAAACAAAAACTTTATTATACGCTGATCAGTTGACAGTTGACATTGACACTTTTTAATCTAAAGAGCGGTATGACGTAATAACATGGCGGCTACTTTCATGGTGTTAGAAAACAGATTAAAAAACTGAAAATTTTGAATTGAATTTTAAAATTTAAATTGTTACTAAATGAACTAAAACTAACATTTTCCGACTGCTTTTTGCGGCTATCTAACTAATATACTTTTAGATTTTTTCTCATAAAGAGTAAAATACCCTATTACGATGTTGGTCTCATGGAGAAAGTTGTTCAGTACCACCCACACCTTTCTGGCACATCCTGTAGTGTTTAGTAATAAAGATTCTTACCTGTAGTCGCCCAGCATAGTGTAATAAAAGCAGCTATGAAAATATTATTTCGGGCGCGTTCTGGAAGCTTCTCCATTGTAATAACGACTCTGGAACAAAAATACTTTGATTTAGATGTGTGCAAAAAGATTTATGTATTACATCGGCTGTGTGGTTGCTACTAAAGTAGGTCTTAGGTGTTTTTTTATTAGGTCTGTGGGCATAAGTAGCAGCATTGAGATAGGAAAGCTATGGAGATAGCGTATTCTAGTATAGGAAGAATAGTTAGGGCTTATTTCACGATGTCCGAATAGCCAATACCTACTCACCGAATAAATTCAAAAAAGGAACTCTAAATGGAACGGAATTCTGTTCCATTTTTAAGGTTCCGTACCTCAAAAGTTAAAAACGGAATCCTTATAGGATCACTTCGTTGTCCGTCTGTCCGTCTGCCTGTCAGTCTGTCAAGACAAGACCCTTTTTTTCAGGAACGCGTGGAGGTATCAATTTGAAATTTAGTCTATGGTCCCTTGGAGTTCTAAAAAAATCAAGCTTAGTCAACGCACTATACAAATACGGCCATTTATACGACATAATAATATAATAGTATATTATGCAATTAGTGAATAAAGGACGGATTTAAAGCGAGGGCCATAGATGAATCACGAGCTAGTGAAGGATTCTAACAATTGAATCACGACCGTAGGGAGTGATTCATGATGATTGAATCACGAGCGTAGCGAGTGATTCAAGTGTTAGAATCCTGAGCGACGCGAGTGATTCATGGCCATCGATATAAATCCGTTTTATTCAAGAGTTGCATACTATACTTTATACCATGACTACGAGAAAAAGAAAGATTTTTTAAGTGAAAATAGACATATAATGAAGAAAAAGGAAAGTTAAATTGGTTTTGATGTAAACCAGCCGTGATTTTTTGGGTAGCTAGTTTTCCACTATATCGGCCGCCCTTTCTTTCATAAACTCAGGTGTTAACACATCTTCATCACTAGAATGCATTTTTAATCGATTAGAACAACACTAAACAAACACAAAATTAAAGATTAAAGTAATACTAAACTTTGTGTTCGTACAACTTACAGTATTCAAAATAGCGCCAATTTATTAAGGACAGCAAAGAACACAAAACAGTTTTTATTCTAATGCTAAACTCCTTGTCGAAAATGTCGACCAATCAAATCGAATTTAGAACACATCAATATAGGTCGAATACCTACAAAGATTACACTTACACTAGATACGGCAAGCCACGACCAAGCGTGCCCTGCATGTTCGACTGTTCGTACTAAAAAAAGTCTGTTAGCTCAGTGACGCTTATCGATTGAAACAATTCTGTTTACTTTGAGCACATCACTAAATGGCTGGGGTCAAGTTATCGTAGGTATAAAAAAGATGACACGTTCGGTTTTCATACTATCTAATAACATGCCGTATCTAGCCTAGGTACTCTAAATCTGTGGTCGAATACATTGGTGTGTTCCATTTTCAAACATCAAAACAGTGAGTAAAAGTGCTTTTTATTCACTGTTTTCACTGAATAAAATAAGCTTTTTAGAGGGGGAATCGTATAAATAATAATTGTAATTGGCCTTATTTCACTATTGTTAATATATCTTTAACCTAGCTGTAAGTTTTCTTATGATAATAAAATAAAATAAAATATTTTCATACTCGCAACTAAATCAAAAGCACACTAGAAAAGAAGCTTCTGCCTTCAAAACTGAGAATGCTTGAGGAGTTGAAGTTCCCTTCAGTGTTTTGACTACCATTCAAAATTGGATACCTACTTTCTTGGCGTAACCAGCAATATTTATGTCACCGGAAAACAAACAAACAGACAGCCGAACCCAAAAATACTCGGAAAAAGTAATTAATCTAAGGCCGCGTTTCCACTGACGCGGAGCTGGGCGGAGCGGAGCGGAGACGTGCAGGAATCGTCCAATTACAGACGAGACAAGAGACGCGATGAGGATTTCAGCCATTATGATTGGTCGATTCCTGCACGTCTCCGCTCCGCTCCGCCCAGCTCCGCGTCAGTGGAGACGCACCCTAGAGGCCCTATCCCTAATCAACTGCCTACATAATAAAAAATACCGGTCAAGAGCGACTCGAACTCGCGCACCGAGGGTTCCGTTCCGATTTCTGAAAAAGTGTGCTATGTATTTTTCCTGTAATCTTTACATAAACTTCTATGACATAGAATAATTTCAGATTTTTCTCTTTGCAAACTTCGGAGATAAGGGGGGAACGGTATTTTTTTTTTACATTCTCATCAAAAGTCGAAAACTATGAGGCCTAAAAAAGAATTAAAAAAATGTTTGAGAATGTGCATACAGCGTTCTTTCCTAAGATACCCCACATGCCCTAGTAGCCCCACTTTGAATTTTTAAGAAAATAAAAATATTTATATTTCTTTTGCAACAATGGGGGATTGTTGCAAAAGAAATACAAATATTTTTATTTCTTTCTTATTTGCAAAATAGTTCGGAAACGTCACCTAAAACTGTTCCAAATTTCAAGTTGATAGCATTTGTAGACAGACAGCGACAGACAGACTGAGTCACACCCTATGGGTTTCTTTTTTACCATTTTGGTACGGAACCCTAAAAACAAGAAACTGTCTATGTGTAGGAAGGAAAGTACCTATAGGCACTTAATAAAGTAAGTAAGTACTCAATTAAGTACCAACAATTTAGTTACCTTTGTGCAGAATGCTTGGGATCTCATGGACAGAATTCCGCACAGACGCCATATTCCAAGTACTCGGCATTAGGGCGCGGTGTTAGCTCAACATTCACAAATATTGGTTTCTTGGATTGTCGAGTCGAGTATGACGTACAGTAGTACCCAACTAATATGGCTTATTGATGTACCTGCGCAGAAGATGAATTTTCAAAGCGCGGGAAATGCTATTGACCAATCGGCACGCTCCACGCTTTTTCCTGTACCGCTATTGGTCGGCAGCTGCTGCCATGTTAGCGCGCGCCGCTTGACAGCCGCCATACTTGCGAGTTATACGGAACTAACAGCTGCATTGTATTATGAACCTTATAGTAGTGATCTAAGGTTGATTGTAAGTTTTACGCATTCTCATTAATCTTCGGGGCCATACTTTCTTTTCTGTGCGAACGAAGATTCACGACGCGCCTTATTAGTTGGGTACTACTGTAACGCAATTAAACTATCCGACGCAAAAAATACAGTGGACAGAGAAGGGTTTAAAGAAAAACTTTGGAATTTGCTCCAGAAAAATAAACTTTGGCGTCGAACATCTCTGTATTTTCAGCGATAACGCCATTCTTTTTTTTAAGAATTTAATAGAATAAGCATTTTTTTTAAACTTAAACCGGACAATTATTTAATTTATTGTGTACATTCTAAATAATCTAAAGAAAACCGGCAAAATAAATGCACATTCGCAGATTAGTCACATCTCGGCAACACAAATATTATTTTCAATTTTCAACCTTATTTCAAGCCAGCTAATGGTGACAATAGATTACGCGGTTGTGTGACGTTTAAAATCGTAGTCAGACCGCGTCTTAAGGCCCTACATCCAAGCGTGGTTTAGCTCGGTGTGTAAGTGAAATGGCGTAAGTCAGCGTTTCCACGAGCGTAATAAAATCCCGCCGTGATTTCATTACGCTCGTGCGAACGGGGGTTTATAGAGCGTCGGCGTCGTCTTTGATTCAACAGCGCGCTGTTATTTATAGGCATTTATTTAGGTTTAGTGAACACGGGCATAATAATATTAATGAAATCAAAGTCATTTATTTGCTTAGTAAATCCGTGAACTCAGAGCATTCGAGATGTGAATCAGCAATGATTTTGGCAAAGTACTGTGAGCACTGGGAAATAGATACCTAAGATTACACCTTTAAACAAACCTTTTTTACAGTCCGTTCAACCGATTTTGACTCCTATTGCGTTGGAAGCATGGCAAATGGCAGCTGCAGTAAACAGTTGGTTGTGTAACCACTTTTTTGCCTTTAATGCCATCCTTAAGCCTACGGAATAAAAGTCAAAATCGGTTGAACGGACTGTAAAAAAGGTTTGATTAAATGTCTAGTCTTATTGTAAATGGGGTATTGTAGTGTATTTATTTAATAGATATGTAAACACTGTCCCACACACACAGAAGTGTCAGGTAGCTGTCAATAATGTCAACTGTCAGTCACGAGGAATGGCGGGAAGACTGACGTGAAGTGTACCGGGAACTATGAACTTGGATGTGCTGGTGAGCCTGTGAATAACCGTGTTAATAGCCCTGTTATATAATAAACGGACACTACAAGTGGCGACGAGGATAGGAGGTCAGAAACTTAAATAATATTACCTACCTAGTAAAAGTTTGTATGTATGTGTATCTTACCTACTTATGAATAATTGGCAATATAAAAAATTCCATACCTACTGGCCTACTGGCATAAAGTATGTCAAGCAGAAGGAAGGATTCTGTTAGTTTTAAATATTGTAATTGTTACTAAACCTTATGACTTTATGAGGTATTGTTTGCATTGGAAATGATGGACTCAAAGATGCATTGCGTTTAGACTACCATAAAAACACTACAGGTAATTCTGCGTCATGTTACTTACATTTGTTTTTAATCATACCATACCTGTATGGTATGATTAAAAACAAATGTAAGTAACATGACGCAGAATTTTATGGAAAAAACATTGACGAAATAGATACCACAAACAAGCTGTTAATGTACACATCGGCATCAACAATAGAGTTTTAAATGGCGGGATTGACAGTTATGTAAACACATTAGTTAGCCTAAACAAGAATATTGATTTATGTTATATTTATCCCAAGTTTCTGCGTAAATTGATAATTTATAGAACGAATAAGGTACACACGGCTACATAATTATCAAGCTATAAGTACAGACGCCAGCACATCAAGCTACTACAATCTGTCTTTCTTTAATAGATTTTCGCTAAAGCATTAGGTTCAAGCAATGACGTATTATAGATAGACGCGTCATACACGAACATCAGTGCTTTCAAAAACAGCGTAAGCCATGATGTACCAACATACCAGTATATACTGGCCGCAAAGAAAAGGAAAGACGCATGCCGATACCTGTTGTAAGAAAGAGATGAATATACTTATTTAGTTACGTCACTAGCTGCTGCATGTTCACTGGCGCGCGTGCGTGACTGATATCACGCCGGGCAATTACCCAAGGGGTAATTGCGGGTTCAAGGTTGATTGGGAAATTTTGACAGTTTCGGGTAGCTTGACCTGCTGGTGTCTGTACATTTCCAGCATAAGCTGATCTCGCATGGATTTCAGTACAATGAGAGATCAGAAATAGGTACTGCCATGGCCTGCAAATTGCATAAAAACGTAAGAAAATTTGAATTTCGCATTTCGAAAACACTCTGCTTAGCGCCGAGAGTTGCAAATCCAACAGTTTGTTTTTTGAACGCGCTGGGATGCACTCTGTTGTTGTTAGGTTAGATTCTCAATGCTCGGCTCAACACCGAGAGTTGAAAATGTAGTGCGCGATAAAATCCGGCCGCGATATTTTTACGTCCGTGCGGACGTCGGCTAAGTGCCTATTAAACACACTATGCGGAAGATTCGCGACGGAAGTTCGGCATAATTACGCCTGCAATGCTATTTGAATTACTGACGACACATTACGACCGAAATTACGTTGTTGTTGAATCAGGCGCGGAACTTCGGTCGCGTAACTTCAGCAAGTGTGTTTAGGTTTAAACACTTAGGTCCGTATTACAGAACGTCACTCAATACTCAAGCATTACTTAAAACTAGATTCGAGCCATTTGATTGGTTGAAACTAGTTTCAAACTAAACTTAAACAAAGATCAGTGCTTGAGTTTCCTTCTGTAATACGGACCTTAGTCTGAATCTTGGGGTTTTGCGGTACGAATCCTAGAGTATGGAGAAAGAGAGGTGTTGTATTTACGGCCCACTCCCTCTCACAGAGAGGAGGCCCGTGTCCCAGCAGTGGGAACATTATCGGCCTTATTACAAAACGAGGTTTTTCTTTTGGCATAGTTTAAACCATCGAGCCAGTTTTTGTAATAAGAACCTAGCTGTGATAGAAATACGGTTCTATAAACAAAACTGACAATTTAGTCCGGTACTAACTTTATTCCGACGCATTCAGTTGTCAGTTTTATAAAACTGACAACTCAATGCGTCAGAATAAAGTTCAAAATTCAAAAAAGGGTCCATGGTTTAAACCTGGGTTTGAAAATGAACCTTGTTTTGTAATAAGACGGTACCTATAGGTTTATTATGCAGTTGAAACTCAGCTCGCTCTATTAGGACCTAAATACTGGAATATTCTAACTTCAATGCCAAATCTACTGGAAACCACATTCTTGGATAGTTTCCAAATATTTACTGATTGATTGCGGAATAACGCTGTTTAAAATGTTTATTTTTCAATCAATAACACAACATTGCTGCGTTCATGTTGAGAGGGGCTCGTGGCTAAGTATCTAAATCAGTCGCACGGGTATTGAAGGTTAAGCTACGTTTGCCACGGTCGGTCCGTGGATGGGTTACCATCCTTTACCTACATTGTAATGTAGCCGGCACCAACGACGTGCTTTCCGATGTATCGTTGGGGCCGGCCAATGATGTTATATAACGGCTGTCATTTGTATATCTTTGACAGCCGCACTGGGCCCGCGTGGTAGATTGATAAACAACAATTGATTGCAACCCACTCCCTCTCGAAGAGAGGAGGGTGGGATTTTATAGGCTGATTATAATAATAATAAAATTTATTTCAGTAATTTTACAACTTCTACAATATTTAATCATACATAGGGGTCTCCTTTTAAGTAAGAGAAATACCAGTGCTAGGAGGCCCCGCTCTTCTAAAACTAGTACAATAATAAGTAGGAGTGTGCTTACACGAGCTTTTACTAACTTAATAAGTAATGGAAAAAATAAAAAATAAAAAAATTAAAATAGAACAAAAAAAAGGTAAGCAAACAAAAAATAATTAACTTAACACATATGCGTGTATGGGTGTGTGTATATGGAGGTATGTTTGTGTATACATCACTTATCGCCAGATAGATTATAAAAGAGTTTCGATATCGTCATAGCTTTTGCTTTTTAGCCAATCTACCACAGATTTTTAACAATCCCGATAAGTCATGGGGAAAATATTCAAAAGTTTATTTAATTTGTTATAGATGGAAGCGGATTGCCTGGTAAACTGTCTTTTTGCATATATCGTTTTAACTGAGACTTCCGGTGCAACAAGATACTTTCTTCTCTTTTTGCCGAGGTTGGGATCATAAGGGAGATTTTTATGCAGTTTTAAAACAGCATGGAGGACATATAATTTTCTGACCGTGAGAAGACCGCTTAGCGAATAAAGGTTTTCAGTAGGGAATCTATACGATTTGAAATACATGACTTTCAAGAGAGATCTTTGTGCTCGCTCCAATTCTAGAAATTTAATTTTTGTAGCCCCACCCCAAACAGGTATACAGTACCTACACTAAGACTGACTGGGCCAGTGAAACATAGATTTGGTTTAAGAGAGTCTTGGAGGTAACATGTCTTAAAGTCTTGAAGATCCAAATGAGTTTTCGGGTTCGAGCCATGACCATTTCTGTGTGTAGATGCCAAGATAATCTTTGGTCAACTATAATACCAAGATACTTGATATGAGTCACTTTTGTGATTTTATTACAAGAGCACTTTGTATTTAGTAGAAATTGTATTTTGTAAACGCGATATATAGTATAGTTTTAGAGGTGTTTAATGTTAGCAAATAAGAGTTTAACCATTTAGCAACCTTCGTAAGCCCCTTTTCAGCATTTCCATATACAGATACCCATGTATCTCCAGTGAAAGCAAGGGCTGTGTCATCTGCATAGGAGAAAACACGCCCATTCTCAAGCTTCATCTCGCAAAGACTATTAATGTAAATAAGGAAAAGCGTTGGACCCAAAACACTGCCCTGCGGGACACCAAAACTGACCCCTAACTCATTACTGACGCAATTTCCTATTTTTACACATGACCGATGTATCGTTGGGGCCGGCCAATGATGTTATATAACGGCTGTCATTTTTACATCTTTGACAGCCGCACTGGGCCCGCGTGGTAGATTGCAAACATTGATTGCAACGCACTCCCTCTCGAAGAGAGGAGGGTGGGATTTTATAGGCTGATTATGCTATTATTAAGTATATGCTATGGGCAGCAGAATGATGAGCCCAGGTTTCTGTACGATGTTTTCCTGCAATGATGTCAGCAGTGTCCAAGATAAACTCGGAAAGTAGATAATATCTACTTTCCGAGTTATTTATTCCTTATTAAATCATATTATGATTTAATAAGTTAGTCACATTGGTACCTACCTACTGTCCGGATTTGAACCCAATCGGTCTTATTACAAAACGCAATCGGTCTTATTACAAAACGCAATCGGTCTCATTACAAAACGAGGTTTTTCTTCTGTCATGGTTTAAGCCATCGAGCCAGTTTTTGTAATAAGAACCAAGCTGTGATAGAAATACAGTTCTTTATACAAAACTGACAACTTAGTCCGGTACTAGTCAGTTTTATAAAACTGACATCTTAATATGTCGGAATATAGTTCGAAATTCAAAAAAGGGTTACTAGTTTAAACCTGCTGGGTTTGAAGATGAACCTTGTTTTGTAATAAGACGGCTTATGTCGTGCATGAGCGGTAGGTAGGTAAACTCTTCGATTCCAGTCTGCTCCTCTATCTGCAGTGACCCTGAAGGTCATGATAATTGATAGTCTTATCTTTGACCCCGCGAATCGGCTTACTACTTCTTACTAATATTATAAACTAGCTTTTGCCTGCGGATTCGCCAGCGTCAATCAATCTGCCTAGCCTTTTCCCAACTATGTTAGGGTCGGCTTCCAGTCTAACTGGATGCAGCCAGTATTTTACATGGAGTGACTGCCTATCTGACCTCCACAACCCAGTAACTGGGTGATATGATAGCCCTTCGCAACACTGGTTGTCAGACTTTCGGGCTTCTGACGACCCGTAACTGTCAAGTGGAGGAGTCTCGGTATGTAGGGGAGGTCAGCTCAAAGCGGCCACCTTAACTTCGAGTTAAAAAAGAACCTAGTAAACGATAGACTTTTGAAGAGAATTTTATACGGGAAATTATAAGTGCAGCATCAAAAGTTTTCTTTAGCAACTGCAACCTAGCGTCTTTTTTTGTATGTAGGCAACGAGTTAATAGAACAGCTTCTATTATATTAATTCATCATCTTTACTATTCCAACAGAATATCAAAATACCAGCCTCAAATTACCTACGTAAATTGACATGACTCAGCGCTACCTATAAATATATTGACTTCTGAATTAATAACTCAGCGACTAATGTTGTAAGTGGGCTACTAAAAGTTTTTTTAGAGATTCAACATCTGTGTGCTAATAAAATCAAATTCCAGCCTCAAAAAAACCAACAAACTTTTTTATTCAACAACTAAATTAATGAATGATATCCATAATTCATGAAAAGTAGCAAAACAAGCGCGGGAGTGAACCTAACGCTCGCTGGGAATGAGAGGGGACAAGTAATAACAGCCGCACGGGTCGATCCGTCAGGTTAAGCTACGCTTGCCGGGGTTGGTCAGTGGATGGGTGACCATCTCTACATACCGAGACTCCTCCGTGCCTCGGAAAGCACGTCAAGCCGTTGGTCCCGGTTGTTAGGTTGGATTCTCAACGCTAGGCTCAACACAGAGTTGAAAATCCAGTGTGCGATAAAATCCCGCCGCGATATTTTTACGTCCGTGCGAACGTCGGCTTAGGGCGAGCGCGCATTGCGGTGCGGTGGAAAACGTTCCGGTAGTTCTGCCGCACCGGTAAAACAAACGCAGTCTCGGGTCCGCGCACTGCGGGTGAAAAAACGCATGTTTTTTCATTCGAGTCTCACTGTGATGCTCGCAAGACGTCGCGCGTCGTCGTAAATAAATTCGCAATGGACTATCAAACAAAAATGACTATCTGCACATATTTACTGTTGCACAAAAAAAGAGTACCTAAACGGTATTGGGTGCACCCCTTGAGGGCCTTAAGGCCTTTAAAGGGTTTTTTTTTTGTGAGATACGAAGATTTACGTGCGCATCCAAAAAAATTTTCGGGTTATTACATGATGAGCGTTACAGCTTTCGATCATCTAAACTAATTAAAATTTCAATGTCTAAATCAGTGATCGACGCCCGTGCTACCATCGCCGGAGAAACGGCAGGCACCGACATGTCCGACATATTTATCCCTATTGTGTCGCGAAAACAATTGAGCAGAATGAGCTGCTTGGTTGCTGTGTTGCCAACTTTATTTTTTAGGGGATCGTACCATATTTTGCTAAGAACTGTAAAGAAAATAGTAGGTACGCATTGAAATAAAAAAAAAAACAATTATTAAATGATTTGAATATCTAACTAACATTCAAGCGAAAGTGTTTTTATTTATACCTATACGCGGGCGAAGCCACGGGCAAATGGGCGTTGATGAGTCAGTCAGTCAGTCAGTCAGGACTTCTCTTTTATTAATATAGATAGATAGATAGATGATATATAAAGCAGTAAGTATGATAATACAGTACAATACAATTTCCTTCATAGTATGACCGTATCATATAAAATCCAAAGAAGTTGTTATTGAATTTTTATATCGACAAACATAATTTTTATATTTTGTTATTAAAAGATTGAATGATTTGGAAAGATCGTGTATTTTGCTTACGATTTGGAATACATGATCGTACAGCTCCAAAAAGGTATAAATACAATTTAAATCGTACGGTTGGCAACACTGTCGGTGTCTCGGGACTCTCGGCGGGGTGTTCGGTGCGTTTTTTTCACCGTAGTGCGCGGTACTTCATATATTTCTATGCGATACAAAAATACGTGCGGTGGATTCGCCGGAAATTTTGCAGCGGCTGGCCTACGGTGACTAAAACGCATGCGTTTTTGTAACCGCAGTGCGCGCACTTCAAAGACATTCCATACTTCACAGATTATGCGGTAGAAAAACGCACCGCAATGCGCGCTCGCCCTTACTGGGCAGTGTTATGGGGTTTTTCCATCTGGAATTTCTGACAATAGCTCGCCCCCTGGACAACATAACGGGCAAAATGCATTTTTTTTTTTTTTTGTAAACTGCCCTTTTAAAGAAGCGAACAAAACAAAAAAAAAATCAAATCGGTCGACCCATTTTCGAGTTTTTGCGAGACAGCACGGCAATTGATTTTAATATTATTAGATGAAGGGTGATTAAGTATGTAAGTACCTAGTTACGTACATCTTTTTTGGGTTCCGTACTCGAAGGATACCAAATGGAACCCTATTACTAAGCCTCCGCTGTCCGTCCGTCCGTCTGTCTGTCACAGGGCTGTATCTCATGAACCGTAATAGGTAGATAGTTGAAATTTTCCCAGATTGTGTATTTCTATAACAAAAAATAAAAAAAATAAAAAGGTTTTGATTTACTTGCGAGTATCGAGTATAAATATGTCGCATAAATGGCCGTATTTTTTTATTGTTAAGCTTGATTTTTTTATAACTCTCGAGGGACCATAGACCTACGTATTTGATATTAATTTCAATTTGATACCTCCACGTGTTCCTGAGAAAAAGGGTCTTGAAGGAATGACAGACTGACGGACAACGAAATGATCATAATTCATAAGGGTTCCGTTTATTCTTTTTGAGGTACGGAATCCTAAAAATAGCCTAATCGGTCCAGCCATTCTGAAGTGATGCGCTTACTTACTAACGAACAGTATTTAATTTTTATTTAGGCTATTAAATAAATTAACATTAATTAAGTACCTACGTAAGTACCTACCTAATAATAATAAGAAGTACATAACAATAAAAATTCAGAATTCATTTAGAATGTTATTTAATGTTATTTCTATGTATACATTATGTACTTAGTTCGAGATCGAGAGCAAGCGTCTTAAACATAAACAAAACTCAAGATTGTTTATTCATAATGCTTACAATTTACATCTAGAGCTGTTAATAAACTAAACTTACCAAAATTCTCTGAATCAAAATACAGGAATCAATCAATAAACACACTACAACACTGCAAAATAGATTTTATCAAAATGAACGCGTTATTTTTAAAATTAGTGCCATATTCTGAACTTGTGTAACCTTTTTCTTAAACTATAGTCTTATTTTGGATATTTAAATCACTATTTTAGTTCAATGTAAAGTGTTTGACTTTGTTTTGGAACGACCGGGACGCGTGTATCAAATCTGTGCTATAATTATCGACTGAATTCAGGACCTACTCTACTCTACTGAAACTAGAGTTGCTAGGTCAAAAAAAAAACACTTGAGGGGAGATTTTGTTGACTTTTATTTCGATGGAAATTCTTTTACATCGTATTTTGTAAAACATTTAACTTTTGTTAGCCAGACTAATAATAGTGCCTTGTTATTAAGCCTGTTTCAACGTAACTCTGAGCGAAAATAAACATTTATTGTAAACGATTCTAAATATCAAGCTTCATGAACGAATAGCTAACGTCAAAAAACAAAATTAAAGGAGCATTCTATCTTGGGATAAATATTTTATTTATATCTTCAGCATACGTTACATAATACTTATTTTACAAAATAGACAACATTAAAAAATACAGTGTTATAAGGATCTTTTGGTGTTTGTATGACATTGACAGGTGAGCGTTGTCGGTAAACTTTGCCAGTAAGTTAGCCCGCGAAATTCAAATTTTCTTAGGTTTCTTGCAACTTGCAGGTCGGTGTTAGGTTGTATTGTATGTTGATCAAAATATGACAATGAAGCAAAAGGAGTATGTTGTACCTAAGGATCGTAGCTGGTGGCGTTCTGGAGCCATATTAAGAAGTATTAATACCATCACGATTCCAGTCCGAGAAAGAGACGGTATCGGTCATGTATAGCTCTGTCTCTCTCTCTCGTGAACACGTCCTATTACGGCTGCTTGTGCTTTATATAATTTATCAAAAAAAGTTAACTTTCAGACAGTACTGATAGCATACCACAGTCTAGTTGTTCCTGTATTGAGGTATGGTATAATATTCTGGGGAAACTGTAGCGAGAGAGAAAATATTTTTAAGGCGCAAAAACGCTGTATTAGGTCTTTTTTAATCTCAAAGTGACCGACAGCTGCATACCTGTTTTAAAAAAATATAATCTTTTAACTTTTGCATGCTTATACATACATATTAGAAATAGCCATTTTTGTTAAATCAAATGATCACTTATTCCCGACTTTGCAAAATACTAGAATCAGGACTACAAGTTTAAGAACTCAATACAAAGACAAGTTATGCATAGGTGGATATAAAACTGCACTATTGAGAAAGAGTGTTATGTGCATGGCGCCTCTTATTTATAACCATTTTATAAAATACTAAGTCAAAAATGCTATTACTCTGTATCAGATTTTTTAAATGACAAGACTTTATAGCTTCATGCATTGAGTTATATAACAATGGTATATATATCAATGGCTTCATGTAATAAATTGTAGTGTAAGTTAAAAGTATATAATATAGTAAGTTATAAAAATTTTTGCATGCCATGAGGCAGAATGTATAAGGACTCAAAAATATTGTAACACCTAATTGTATTACTTACATTCTATGCAAATAAATAAATCTATTCTATTCTATTCTACGGCACCTGTAGTAGTTTCTGCTTACCCCCATGGGAAGATGGCGTGATGGTGTCATGGATGTATGCATGGGGGCATGTATTGTATAAGGCTACCTTACTTGGCGCGTTCAGCATAATTTGAGGGTAATAAGAAAACAACATGTAATTTGTACAAGCATGTTAATTTTTTTATTTTTTTTATTTAAAATATTATAAACTTAAGTAATTTTTTACTTATATTTAATTAGAATATCACATACATTTTATTATTGTAGGTATACTAATTTCAGTTTTTTATTGAAGGAGGGTAGGTAGTCTATTTTTAATCGACGAAAAAAAAGGAGATTCTCATACATAAATTAATACATTATGGGGCTCTAGCCTCACGGGTCGATCGACGGTACGCTTGCTACGCTTACCACAGTCAGTTTGTGGATGGGTTACCAACCATTACATATCAAGACCCCTCCCTTGGAAAGCAAGTTAAAATACTGGTATTCAGGTGCATCCGGTTAGACTGGAAGCCGACATCAAGGGGAAAAGTCTAGGCAGATTGATTGATGTGTTAGAATAGTGGGCCAGTGGTATCTAATAGTCACTGGCTTACGAGATGTAGTTTTGAATCCAGGGGCGCAAAACTTTGTACAATTTAATTTATCACAACCACTAAAGGAAACCATCATGAGGAAACTAACATATTTTTGAGACATCCACCAACCAGCACTGTGCCCGCGTGGTGGACTATATCCTACTCCCTCTCACAAAGTGGCCCGTGTCCAAGCAGTAAGTAAGAACATAGGCTGATTACGTAGGTATAGTCCGCGAGGCCTAAGCTGAGCTTTGCATTTGTGTGAGTGCACATAGATAGTGTATGTATGACGTCCGGCCTAGAGCGCGACGCGTCCTTTGCTTGGTTTAAAACCGGTTTATACTGCTTTTTGGCAATTAGCCTGAGGCGCGGTGTGTTACTCGCGCGACGCAACTCCGCTTCTTTGGTGATCACTCACACAAAAGCAAAGCTCAGCTTATGCCTCGCGGATTGTAGTATATTTATGTTGTGATTTGATATAGTGAAAGTTGAAATTATATTTTATGTACAATTTTTTGTAATTATTTAAAAGCTCTAATAATATTATACATATAGGTACTTAGGTAGGTAGTATAATATGACCCGTGTGCCTAAAACGGCCACATTAAGCAATTCCTCTAAAAGCGATTCATTTTCTGAATTCCCAGCAATTTATTATGATTGACGTATTTGACATTAAACTTCAATAAAGCAATTCATAATTTGTGGACCATTTTACGAATCTCCATACCAAACTGTCAAACAGATGAATTGAGCGCTATGAATTTCACGCAGATAAATTATGAATTGTCAGTTTGTGACCGATGTATTTGAAATCGTAAGATTTCAAATATGATTTGTAATACCAGCTTATCCTATTATGATTCTGCCAAAGTGGCCGTTTTAGCCCCCCAGTAAGATAGGTACCACATCAGAATGGTTCCAATGTCAATCGTGTAAAAAGAACAATAATTTCCGAACTACCCACTAGTTCGGAAATTATTGTTCTTTGTTACTTAAAGCTCTCGCCACACTGAGGCGAAACCCTCGGAATGCGGGATTATTTTAATGATTAAGAACTCACGGTACGCGACTATTCCCGCCAGTTTGTACACTTCTATACAAGTTAGTATAACGCAATTGACGCAAGAAGGTCAGGCTAACTAATGTTTGCTCTAACTAATGTTTGTTCTCTGCCTAACCTCAGGGGAGGAAGGCATGAGTTTATGTATTTTTATTTTTATTGTATATTTATTTGCACACCTATTAAGGTAGGATATGGTTTAGACCTTTATTGTAATTCCGTATCACCTTGTGTAGGTGCTACTACCCATATTCGTGCAAATAAAAGATTTGATTTGATCTGAACTTGGTTCTGCAACAGTCTTTAAACCTAATCTATCCTATTCGGGTTTCACTAAGCTTCACTTTATGACAAATTAGGTACATTTGACACAGTTTTTCCGTTGAACCATTGATCGTAGACAAAAATATCTTATAGTTCTGTACGATAGGATAGAGAAACTAGCGAATTCGAAAAAAAAAGAAAATATTCATACAATTCCCAAACACCTTAAAGAAAGGATCCCTTCAACATGATTTTTACGACAAACGGCTTGTCGGACACAAAAAGACGCCATGACTCTTTTAGCCTTATATTTAGGTGTTCTATACAACAGAATCGAGAAACTAACGATTTGTGAAAACATTTTTTTTTTTTGTTTTTCCTGTGCCTCGTTAAGTACAGACAACAGCACATCAGGTTACTTATACCAAACTGTCAAATTTCTCCAAATGATTTTAAACCTTAAAATGTTGATGGTTAAGTTCAAAATTGAATGAGAAAATTTGACACTTTGTGGTAACTTGACCTGCTGCTGTGTGTACACTCCATCCCGAATTTCGTCCCGCATCCCGCATACGCCTCAGTTTGACCAGAGCCTTAATGAACTCAGCCAAGCATTGGCTGTGTCAAGAAGCAGTTAAGTACATTGATTGAACTCAAGTTAAATCAAATGCCTGTGTTCTTGCACCTACCTATTGTTTAAATCAAAACATTCAAACTTACAAACATTAACAATTATTTTATAATTTATATCTTCAAATTCTAAAGTCCTATACGGCTCGTACAATTTCAAAACAGATTTGGCAGTAACATTGTTAGTTACATATAAACTATTAATAAAAATAACATATTTTTCATTTTTCACATCAACCACATCAAGTAAGTAGCATCCATAATCAAAATCAATTTTTTTTATAGAGAAAACTACATGCTCTCCTTTTGGAATGACAAAGTTTGAAGTTCCCGCTAAAAATCTTTCATATTGCCATAGAGAAATATGAGCATTTTGTTTTTTTAAAAGCACATTCAACCTGTATGATAGTCCTCCTTTTTTATACTTCACCTTTTTATTTTTCTCAAAGTAGGTGGAGGTGTCTGAGTTACTAGTGCATGCACTGTCTTGTTTGGCTAAGTTCTGTATGATTGAAATTGAAGCTGTTTGAGTCCTACAGCTTAAAATATCTATATTTTCATTGTCTAAACTTTTTTCAGGTGTGGGTGTGTCACTAATATTCTGTGAAGTATTTTCTGAGCTAAAATGGCTGTCAAAGTAATTCCTTACATTGTTCATCAGTTTTAATTTTGCTTTTATTAAAGATCCACTCTCATCTGATTTTATTGAGCCCAGTAAATCTCTTTTGTCATCTGCACTACAAACTTCCGAGTTAAGATTGTTTGATTCTAATTCATTTCTCCTAATATTTAAATTCTCGACTTTTGATGCATGATTCTTGTCTCTGTCTGGAGTTTTAAAATCGGAATCAAGTATTCTTCCTTTATTGACATAGCCATTAACTCCTCTCGATGTTTTTTGTTCTATGTAAGCCAGTTTTTTTCTCACTTTACTTGAACTTGAATAATTAGGCAATGCATTTTTGGACATCAAAATAGGACTCTTTTGTAGCAAACTTTTCATAGACGTAGATAATATGGGAGAAGAGCTTTTGCTTGGCGGGAATCTGGATGAAATAAGTATTGGGGATGAGGGAGTGTCGACACATTTCGTCACTAAAATCGGGGATTTTTCTCTGAAGCTAAGCCTTTTATGGTCTCTGGAAGCATCTATGATCGTGATATCCAAGTTAGATGTGTTCTTAAGCGTTTTTTTCTTACGTTTTCGTTTCCGGCTGCGAGTTTTGCTATTGTTGCACAATTTCTCATTGTACGATGTATTTTCATAATCGCTAGATGAACTTGATGACCATTTGATATCTTCACTGTTATCTTGTGAGTTTAACAAACTGAATTTTTCCAGAAATACGTTTTCTTTCTGTTTTTGCATGATTTAAAACTTGGTAAATAATGGCCAAACCAAATCAGACTGAATGACAATGACATACTGATAAACTGAAACTGACAAGTGACAATTAACATTGACAAAAATGACAAGTAATAACGACAACTGACGTGATCAATACGCGTCAATTCGTGATGAAGATGAACTGACAGTTAGTTTTTTTTTAAATTTATTTTTTAATATATTGAGTTACGTAGTCTTTTGGTTCAGTCACTTAGCCGACTTTCGCACGGACGTAAAAATATCGCGGCGGGATTTTATCGCGCACTGGATTTTCAACTCACGCTGTTGAGCCGAGCGTTGAGAATCCAACTTAACAATAACATAGTGCATTCTAGCGCGTCGAAAAAACACTGTTGAATTTTAACTCTAGTTCCAAGTAGAGCGTTGAAAATCCAGTGCGCGAAAAAAAATCGCCGCGATATTTTTACGTCCGTGTGAACGTCAACTAGCGCAATACATTATTTTTTTTTATTTTTAACATTCAAATACAATAAAAGTAATGTATTGCGTTATACAGAAATAGGAGATACTTTATGCAGAAAAGCGAGCATGCAGGATGCAAAAGCGAGACAAACGATCTCAAAAATCGTAGTCGAAAATATTGCAAACCGCCTCTGATTCTGATTATTGTAGGTACTTACTTAGTTTTTTTTTAAATTTTAGAACCTCGCCTCGGAACGGCAAGGTTTGTTTTAACCTTCATAAAGAAAAAGAGTTACTTTAAATATTGCAAACCGCCTCTGATTCTGATTATTGTAGGTACTTACTTAGTTTTTTTTTTAAATTTTAGAACCTCGCCTCGGAACGGCAAGGTTTGTTTTAACCTTCATAAAGAAAAAGAGTTACTTTGTCGAAAAAGTTTGGAACTAAGAGAACGATTCATATTCAAAATATGAATCGTTCTCTAAGGCTGAGGCTACATTAGGCCGCGACGCAACCTGCGACACATGAGCGATTAAAACAAATAAATGAATGCTCACGTATATGGCTACACCGTACATCAATATTATTACTCTCGTTATTCGTTTCGCTCTTCCAGTCGCATCGCAAATCGCTGCTTACTGTAGCCTCAGCCTTAGTTCCAAACTTTTACTTTGTTTGCGATTTGATTAAAAATTACTTCTCGAGATGGGCCCCAATCCCCTCCCTCTTTAGTTCGCCAGTGGCTATAGTAGTCTTTGGCCAGTAGATTTGTCTTTAGTAGGAAAAAAAAGTCATTTTAAATTAGGTACATTACCGTTTATTTAAATTCTAATAATCAGTATAAGTACCTACTACCTCAGACCAAGAAAAAAAGATAGACAGCGCGCCGCGAACATTAAAACTGAAGCCACTTTTTTTTCTATGTGTGCATCGAAGTGTTGTCATTTGTTAAATTTTTTCCCTATAATTTGGGGATATTTGTATGGGTAGGAAAGTAGACATAGAGGATGGACTGCGATACCTGTATGAAATTGTCCACTATCTAGAAAGAGAGAAAAACAACTATTGACATCTTAGAGCATTTAACCTATGCTCTAAGATTGACATGTATACAATGAACTTGGATACTAATATGACCATAGACATAGAGGATGGACTGTCCATTAACTGCCTAAATTTGCCTATTCATCCATACATCTATCTCTTTCCTATAGAGATCTTTATCATCAAAATGATCAGAACAAACCACGCTGGTTTTCGATGCCAACCATTCCGGATCATTCCGACTATTTCTTATAGCTACTATCCATTTATTTTTTATTTCATTATTAGTTGGAAACCTAAAATATTAAATAAAAATACCAAGAGAAAGAATACTTAAAATATTAAAAGAAAATAGGAATATAACTGGAAGTAATAAATCATATTTATTTAAAATATATTAATCGAATGGGAAATTTTAAATCGTATTATGGCAACACCCATACTTTACGTCACTGCTTTCGTTTGTTGAGGTTTTTTGTTCCAAGTAACCTAAAATTCACAGTTTAATAATAGAGAAACAATATTATTTCAAGTACTTACAAGTGAAAAGTGATTCCGTGAGACTTTATGTGATTTGCTGTTGTTTTTACAACTTTTCAGAACACAGGAAGGCATAATTCTATTTTTTTAATTTAAATTTACTTGACGACAACTCGTGACGTACTAAGAGCGATGAGCATGGTTTTAGTGTAGGTGTGTGCGTGAGCGTGTATGTTTACTTGCAGGAGCACGGTTTTATGGCTTCACTTTAGATGTTCGCGGCGCGCCGTCTATCTTTTTTTCTTGGTCTGAGCCTACTACTTATAACATTTTGTAACGCTGAGTAGGAAAAATATAGTAGATCCAGATTAATAGGTGCAGAGTTGCAGACGCCAGCACATCAAGCTACTACAATTTGTCAAATTTTTTTAATAGATTCTCATCTTCATCTAAAGAGTGTACCTAGTTATTGTGTTTAAAGTGCGTAATAACACACCTGCAAATATCCCACCTGTGAAGTTGCAAGGTACTCCGTTGCAGGTCGTCACTCAATTTAAATACCTCGGCCATGTGGTCTCGGATTGTCGCTCGGATGACCAGGATATTGATAGGGAGCGCAGGGCGTTGACAGCCAGATGCAATATGCTTGCCCGCAGGTTTGCACGGTGTACTAAAGAGGTAAAATTGACTCTATTCAGAGCTTATTGCCAGTCGTTCTACTCGTGCAGCTTGTGGGTTAGGTATACGCAGAAGGCTTACAACGCTCTGCGCGTTCAGTATAACAATGCGTTGAGGGTGTTGTTGGGGCTGCCTCGATTTTGCAGCGCGTCTGGTATGTTTGCGGAAGCGAGGCTAGACGACTTCTATGCCGTCATGCGCAAGCGATGTGCTGCGGCGTTTCAGAGAGAGTCCTAACAACATCCTTGCTACACTGGCGGACAAAATAGATGGGCCGTTTATCAGGCACTGGGTGGGCAGACATGTGCGCACAGATGTACATGTCGCCAATTAATTTATATTTTATATAATTACTAACAATTAGGCTAAGGTATACTAACACTATATGGATCTATGGTCTGAATTAAAGAATTTGAATTTGAATTTATGGCATTAGATAGTTAGATTTAAAGCATTAGGTTCAAAGTTGACTGGGAAAATTTGACAGTTTCGGGTGGCTTGACCTGCTGGCGACTGTAGGTACATTAGGTACCGATACTAGAAAAATTACGGAACCGTACAGTATCTATTATAATGCGATGTCTGTCCTCATCATTACTTCCTGCCCTCAACCAAATTTACTAAGTAGTGGTTGTCGCAGCGCGGCTTTTGTTCCATAGACCTACCACCTACTAGGCGTAATCCCAGATTTGAAGACTTCACTTGATTCTTAGCCATTATCTTTCAAGAAAATCAACCAATTTCTTTGCTCCGTTATTTGTTTTCTTATAACCATCTATTCTTACTTACTTTTTTATCACGTTTTTATTAAACCTCTGTAGGATAGGAATCTCATTTCACTCTATACCAATTCCCATGCAATAGGGATCCGCATAAATTAATTAATTATTAGCGCATTCCTCCTAATATAATCAAGGAAATTAAGCTTCATTTGAATGGCATCTTCCACTGGTTCATAAGGCAATGTTTGTAATGGCAAAAAATGGTCCTGATTCTCATGTCTCCAAGAACCCTGAGACACTATCCCACCATCTATATAAGTGTCAACTGAGCCCGGAGGACAATAAATATCTTTTGACGAGTTGCTTTTCATCAAAAAGTTATGTAGGAGCAGACAACTCCGTATAATAATGGCAGATTTGGCTGGCTCCAAAATAATAGGTTTGAGCAAAACTTTAAAAACGGCTGAAAGAACACCAAAGGCATTATCAACTGCTGAGTGAGATTGAGCAACCAATTGGTTGTAGATACTCTCAGGGGAGCTGGAATCATGGTTTCCGGAAAACGGATTCATGATGTGTCTCTCAAGGGGCAACGCTCCATCTGTTACAAATATATAAGGCATATTGTTAGTGTCTCCGGGCAGTGGTGTGTACGGAGGTAAATTTAGATTGTCAGTATTAATATTCAGCCACAAATCGCTTTCATTAAACACTTTGCTGTCCATATTTTGGCTCTGCACAACGTCAGCGTACATGAAATTGTGAGAGCTATCCACTAGAGTCAGTAGCACCATGCTGAAGCTTCCTTGGTAGTTCATATCTTCAGGGCCCGTGTGCGACGGAGCCCATATGGAGACATGTTTCCCGTCCAGTGCCCCTAGGCAATGAGGGAAACTAAATCCTTGGGCTTTCTCCAGCCAGTCTTCGGGACATGTTGGTGTCTGTAAAGATGAATTAGAATTTAAGTTATGATTTAACTTCAGTTTTTTATTTGTCTACAATTTTAATTAAAGTTTTAACCATCCATCTTTTACTTATAAATTACTAGCTGCGCCCCACGGTTTCACACGCAAAAACCGGGATAAAAAGTAGCCTATGTGTTAATCCAGGATATAAGCTAATATACAGTAGTATATCTTCCTAGAAAACGGCCGAAACGATGCACTTCGAAATCTCAGTCAGTACCAGCATAAGTTCGAGAGGATGGACACGTATTTATCTACCGAGCGGCCGTACTGTAAGTCTGTAACACTATTATATTTTGCTGTTGGCTACCTACTGGTATACCTATAGGTACTGAGATTTCGAAGCGCGTCGTTTCGGCCGGAGTGTATGTCATTAGTACGACAAACATGTGTGCGACATGTCATTAGTTCGACAGGTCGTTAGTGCGACAGGTATTTAGTTCGACAAGCAATGTACGTTTAACAAATATGACTTCTAGGTAATACGGTGTTTGATACCGATGGGGCTACTACTTTTTACAAGCTTTTATTTAGTTTCATCTGTCAGTGTCTGTCTGTCTATCGGTAATATAATATTGCTTGACCCACTTCCCGGTTTCCGATTGAGTTGAGACCCTATCGAGTTTGGGCTCGTTTAAACAAGCCGACGCCGTCGTTTTTTTTTTTTTTACAAGCCTCTGCTAGGCTAGATATAATCTAGGACCAGAGTCCTTGTCAAGACGAATCAAACGAGCAGATCAGCTCCATGTCATAATAATATTGCTCTGTCATCCGATTTACATGTGCATGTAAAATTTCAACTCTATCGGAAACCGGGAAGTGGGTCAAGCAATATTAATAATATTATATTACCGATAGACAGACAGACACTGTGACAGGTGAAACTAAATAAAAGCTTGTAAAAAGTAGTAGCCCCATCGGTATCAAACACCGTATTACCTAGAAGTCATATTTGTTAAACGTACATTGCTTGTCGAACTAAAGACCTGTCGCACTAACGACCTGTCGAACTAATGACATGTCGCACACATGTTTGTCGCACTAATGACATACACTCTTTCGGCCGTTTCCTTCGCAGATTATTATTATTATTCTGTGTCACAGGTAACAGCCAGCATACGGGAAAGTTACATACCTCAGATAGCCAGATTGATCACTACTTGAAGCTTAAAACTAAACAGTTTCATTGTTATGTGCATGTTCGGCCCTTTTCTACGCAGATTATTATTATTATTCTGTGTCACAGGTAACAGCCAGCATACAGGAAAGTTAAATACCTCAGATAGCCAGATTGCTCACTACTTGAAGCCTAAAACTAAACAGTTTCATTGTTATGTGTATGTGTATGTTCGGCCGTTTTCTACGCAGATTATTATTATTATTCTGTGTCACAGGTAACAGCCAGCGTACAGGAAAGTTAAATACTTCAGATAGCCAGATTGCTCACTACTTGAAGCTTAAAACTAAACAGTTTCATTGTTATGTGTATGTTCGGCCGTTTTCTACGCAGATTATTATTATTATTATTCTGTGTCACAGGTAACAGCCAGCATACAGGAAAGTTAAATACCTCAGATACCCAGATTGCTCATTACTTGAAGCCTAAAAACTAAGCAGTTTCATTGTTATGTGTATGTGTATGTTCGGCGGTTTTCTACGCAGATTATTATTATTATTCTGTGTCACAGGTAACAGCCAGCGTACAGGAAAGTTAAATACTTCAGATAGCCAGATTGCTCACTACTTGAAGCTTAAACTAAACAGTTTCATTGTTATGTGTATGTGTATTTTCGGCCGTTTTCTACGCAGATTATTATTATTCTGTGTCACAGGTAACATCCAGCATACAGGAAAGTTAAATACCTCAGATAGCCAGATTGCTCACTACTTTAAGCTTAAACTAAACAGTTTCATTATGTGTATGTACACATAAGCACTATCCAGGTGCTGGTTTGATTGATCTTTGTATGTATGAAAGCTTTTGTAAAACGTTTCAAAAACTCACCCTAATTAAGTCTTTGAAAATGACAATAAAAGCTCTGCAGACTTCCGGTATGATTCTCGAGACCAACGAACTAGAAATCTTGAAAAACCTATGTAGAGTGGTGTAGCTGTCCCCTGTTGCAAGAAACCTCAGAGTGACTGCAAGCCGGATCTTTGCCGGTATTGAATCCCTCCAATGAGTGTCCTGTTTTTTAATAATGGGAGATATTTTCTGCAGTAAATACTCAAAGTCACTTGATGACATGTTAACGAAGTATTCACCAGTTAGCTCTGTTAAAAGCTCAACCAGACGGTTGTTGAGGCTCGACCTGAAAACAATGTTTACAAAATGTTGAATGAACTGTTTTTTAGCGTTCCATACCCAAAGGATAAAACGGGACGCCCTATTACTAAGACTTCGCTGTCCGTCCGTCTGTCACCAGGCTGTATCATATGAACCGTGATAGTTACACAGTTGAAATTTTCACAGATGATGAATTTCTGTTGCCGCTATAACAACAAATACTAAAACAGAATACTTCAAATAAATATTTAAGTGGGGCTACAACAGACATGATTTTTTTGCCGTTTTTGGTACAGAACACTTCGTGCGCGAGTCCGGCTCGCACTTAGCCGGTATTTTATTCAATACTCCTCCCCTCCGGCTCGCTCGGCTTCTAAGGGTCATATCGTGAAAATAATAGTAGTTTTTTGAAATTAACAAATTAACTGTTGTTTCAAAAATTAAAATTGCACTGTAAACATAATCTATTTTCTATATTTTTTTCAAAATTTTTGGCTCAGTAGTTTCGGAAATAAGGGGAGGTGGGGTAGGTATAGTCAATTTTCGTCTATTTTCTTAATAACTTAAAACTATTTAAGTATTATTAAATTATTAAAAAAATCTATTTGAAATCCGTTAATTTAATATGTCAGATATTTATATATAATTTATTTTAAATCTGTGTTAGTTTGTATATTATGTACAGTGGGCTGCATCAATTGTGTACCCCAGTTTTATTAAAATTTTAACACAACTGGGGTACCCAATTGATGCAGCCCACTGTACATAATTATATGTTGGATGGCACAGTTCGCAAAACTTTTTCTTATTCAATCAATCTGCCTAGCCTTTTCCCAACTATGTTGGGGTCGGCTTCCAGTCTAACCGGATGCAGCTGAATACCAGTATTTTACATGGAGCGACTGCCTATCTGACCTCCACAACCCAGTTACTGGGTAATACGATACCCCTTGGTAAGACTGGTTGTCAGACTTTCGGGCTTCTCAAGACCCGTAACGACTGTCAAAGATCAGCCGGGACCAACGGCTTACCGTGCTTTCCGAGGCACGGAGGAATCTCGGTATGTAAAAATGGTCACCCATCGACTGACCAACCCCGGCAAGCGTAGCTTAACCTGACGGATCGACCCGTGCGGCTGTTATTACTTAGCCTTTTTATATTCTCTCATTAGCCCCAAAAGTGACCCTCCTATTCAAAATGAGTATATTTACGTTACACATCCGTGTTTGGGTTAGAGAAATTCAAATGTGTACCAAATTTCAACTTAATTGGTCCATTAGATTCGGAGCAAATTGGCTGTGACAGACAGACGGACGGACAGACAGACAGACAGACAGACAGACAGACAGACAGACAGACAGACAGACATACAAGTCGTCAGTGAAGTTCTAACAGTACGGAAGTCAAAAATGGCTACTTTACAGGAGAGTGAAAAAACTGTATGAGATTAATGGGGCTTGCGCTTGGGGCCATATTGTGTTTAATTATTAATAACAAATTTGTATTAATAATTGAACACAATGTGGCCTTAAGCGTGAGTTACATTCATTTCATACAGTTTTTTCAACATCGGAGCACTTGATGCACGACGAATTTGTACGCTGCGCCGACGAATTTGTGAATGGCTGACATATGCAGTGTTGGTGCCAACAACTGAGATACGCAGTGTAACTATTTTTCAAATAACGTATTCGTATTGGTCAGTTTACTGTGTTTTGATTGGTCGATACGATGCGCGCCATTAAGCTTTATCCAATGACATTCAAATCTCAAAACACTCATAAAATGACTTACGCACTGTTAGAACTTCACTGACGAAGTGATCCTCTGAGTTCCACTTTTTCTTTTTAACTATGGAACCCTAAAATTTTACACCAGCCTCATACAACAAACATACCATAGATAGCACAATTTAGTAACATGCAGGATTTTCCTGCATATTAACAAGGGTTTTTTTGTGATAAACTTATTTATTTCCTAGCCGTTGCCTGTGGCTTCACCAGCCTGGATGTCGGAAGTTATACCACGGGAACCTACTACCGGGATAAAAAGTATCCTATGTGTTAATCCAGGTTATAAACAAATACCAAAAAAATGCCAAATTTCATCCAAATCCGTTCAGCCGTTTTATATATACGTTCTTTTGTTTATATATTTAATATGCTTTGTAGTAAATTTGGTAATAAAATAAAAAAAAATGTGTATTTATTTCTATCACCCATTTATAAATATATAAAACTATCGATATCACTCATCAACTGCAATAATGCACAGGACTATGTGTGGGCGTGGCCTGCCCATAAGGCCCGTGAGTGGGAAAGCGAGCAGAACACTCGAATGATTCTAGCTTCATTTTTCTGACTGACTGACCCAAGACCGACCCTTTGACAATTCAAAAGTGCCTGTAATTGGTTTATTTGAAATAAATGCTTTGAGTTTGATTTATGACCGATTCTGCAGCGAGATTTTAACTATACTATACTCAGTAACTGGTTTGTGGACGTCAGATAGGCGACTGTCTGCCTCCATGTAAAATACTGGTATTCAGCTGCATCCGGTTAAACTGGAAGCCGACCCCAACATAGTTGGGATAATGCTGGTTTCACACGAGGGCAGAACAGTGAGGCAGAACAGTGGGCAGCACAGTACTGCTACAGTTTGAACGCACAGAACAGTACTGTCTTGACAGTAACTTCCTGTAACAGTCCTTCTAAACTGTTCTGTCCCACTGTTCTGCCTCACTGTTCTGCCCTCGTGTGAAACCAGCATTAGACTAGGCAGGTGATTATGATATTTTTATTGATATTATGGATCAGAGGGTCATCTCAGAGGATTTTTTGTATTGTATAAAAACACTTTGTTAGTTCCGCCCCTAAGACGACCACTGACCGTTAATTTACCTTGTTCTTTCATGATGTATAGCTTGCATCCAGCAACGCCTTCGACGAAGCCTCTTTTTAGCGGCCTTGTGGCGCCGGTAAACAACTAAATAGTAATTATATGTAGCACACAAATAAAGGGCAGCGGCTGCTACTACTTCAGTATCCATTTTTTATCGCAGCCCGCAATAAAAATAAAAATTGTTTTACAAACAGATACAGAAATTATCACCAAAAATAAACAATCAATATACTAGGTGTGACACTGACAGACTGACAAAATCATCGCTGACAGTCAAACAAGACTTTACAAGACAAACGTCAAATGACTGCTACTTGCTAGTGACGTAGCTAACTAACCTGCCCTAGACGGGCTGGTTTAGCGTAGGTTAGTGAGCTCATGGACTACCACCACTGACCTCTATGGGGAGCCACACGCAAAGCTGTTTGTAGAATGCGCTCTGAACGACTGTACATTGTTTTACAAACAAATCCATACAATTTGACAATCGTTCGTTATGTCAAATCAATGAAAAAAGGACAGTCGATCATGTGCCACCTAGCGTGATAAAAAGTTAGTTTTCCTCCCCATTGTAC
This sequence comes from Cosmia trapezina, assembly GCA_905163495.3. Classification (NCBI taxonomy): domain Eukaryota; kingdom Metazoa; phylum Arthropoda; class Insecta; order Lepidoptera; family Noctuidae; genus Cosmia; species Cosmia trapezina. The sequence continues at coordinate 11,109,508 of LR991047.1, forward strand.
AAGTACAGAGGTCAGTGACTACCACCATTGTCGCCGCCACGTCATCCGCGGCACCAGAACGCACGAGCTGGCCAGCCTCGCCGTCCCGGCCCAGACAGACAACGTAGCGACGAGATTTTATATGTGTTTTGTGGTTGTTTCATGATATCTGTACCTGGGTTTTATTCCGAGAAGAATCTTCAATATTTTGGGAGGTTTGCTTCGCATAAATCGGTTTTTAGTTCTTACTGGCTCGCCCCATGGTTCAGCTCGCCATCTGTAGTTTAAGTTAAATTGATTCCCACCGTTCTATACATGATATACATATATTAACGTTTCTGGTGTCTTAGGTTTGAAATCACAGCACAGAAGTGTTACACACACATATCTGCCTATGATTAATTCGGTTACATGCTCTACGACGCATCGTAGCTGTCGGGTATTATAGAAGCAACCGCACGTCTGCCAATTAACTTCTCGCTTTAGCTATGTTCAACACAGAACTTTACGTCTTCACGTCTTTTATTAGGTATACCTGAGTTGTATGTACATAATACCCTCTCTTAGTACATACAACAATTGTCTTGGGGAGACTTCGTATTACAGCACCGACTCTCTCCCCACTTAAAACGGACTAATCATGGCCTTCCGCCTGTCCAACTCTCACGAGGTTTTCGCATTGCCGTATCGAAATACCTCTTAATGTAACCGACTTCTAAGAGCATCAGAAACATCTTATTATTGCGTACTAATTTGCTCCTCTATAGGAAATCTAGAATCTAAGCATTTAGGCTGGGAACCACTACACTATTCTCTAGTGCTACCACTTAGCTTTATATCTTTCAGATGAGCTGCCACTAACTGGACGCCTTCATCACTTTTACTTTGCACTAGATATTGAATTAAATTATGTTACAATTTGGTGTATTCAAATGTACTAACAGACGCGCCATTGCGCTTTGTCTATGGTGATCTCTCTATGAGTTCGGTGTTCGGTGTTACCAGCCAGCATCACCTTATGCTATTAAGACTCGTTTGTTACACGTTTCGCCCTACTAATATTAATTTGACTCGTTTACCTTTTTACTTCGCGACCTACACGTCGCGACACTCCCGCCCGAATAGACTTAAAGCAGGGTTAGTAAGTTACGCGTCCACTCTGCAATTTTTTCCAGAGCTCTGGTGGCCGCGCCTCTTCTTTGTTTAACTTCGTTGTTTACCTGAACTGACTTCTCAGGTTCATTATCTTTCTGACTCAATATTTTTTCTCTGTCCGTGCTCTCTGATACATTATCAAAATCTTCCAACATACAGTTTTCTGCTGGTATTATTATCGACTCTCTATTTTCTTTCTCCTTTTCTAAACTATCCGATATGTCTTTTGTATTTATGACTTCCACTTCCATTGGTATAAATTTGTGTACAGTTATATTTTGTGGTACCTCACTTTGTCTTTCTAATGCGTTCTCGTCGTATTCTATTTTATCATTGTCCTCCATTTCCAATGGATATAAATGAGTTAAAGATCTTACAAACTCCTTACTTCCAACTTCGACCTTCGCAACTCTGTTATGTCCGTCAGAACTTTTGACCAATGAAGTAATTTTTCCAACTTTCCATTCTTCTCGATTTTTACTATCTCCCTTTATCTGCACGATTTGTCCTACCTTTGGGATTAATTTTGCCGTGATTCTAGGTTCTTTGACAGAATGTCTATATCGTTCACGCAGACTTAGTAAATATCGATTTGTGAACATATCCTTAAATTCATTAAGTATAACTAAACCTCTTTTCCAAGCCTTGATAAGGTCGGATTTCGTCGTAGTGCCTTGTACTAAAAAGTCTTCGGTTGAACCTTCCATCGTTATGCATTTTCCCATAGTTAAGAAATCAGAAGGTTTTAAAATATGTACCAATTCAGAATCAACACAAGTTAATGGCCTTGTATTGACAGTTGCTTCAATTTCTTTTACTAATGTAACCAATTGACTATCCGTCAGCATGTGCTTCTCTAATGTTCTTCTCATACAATTCTTCACTATTCCAATTAATCGTTCATAAAACCCCCCGAACCAGGGAGCTAGTTGGGGTATGAACCTCCAACGAATTTCGTGTTTAATACAATAAGAATTTGATAGTATTTCTGACATAAGCTTAAAATTTGTAGCATTATCTGATGTGATTATTTGTGGCACACCTCTTGTCGATATCATTCGCCTCAAAGCATGAAGTCCTTCTTCTGCTGTGAGATCTTGAACAACCTTTAAATGCACCGCCCTGACTGCTAGGCAAGTGAAAAGTGCTTTCCAACGTTTACTTGTTTCATTTTTATGTTTAACTAATACAGGGCCCATGTAGTCCAGGCCTGTAAATGTGAATGCTGACATGTAATTCACTCTTTCAGTGGGTAACGCAGGGGTTGGTGGTAGCTTGAACGGTCTTGAACTTTGCGTTTTTCATGTGGAATTCAAAAGGTTTGACGAATTATAGCGAGTGTATGGTTAACACCTACATGATGATTGTCGATGTGAGTCTGAGTGATAATCTTGTTAGTGTAATCACAATCCTTTGGAATAAGTATTGGATAACGTTGGTCATACGACCAATCCGTGTTCTTTAAACGTCCTATGCAACGTAAAATTCCATTTACGTCCAGAAATAGTCCAAGATTAATTTTTAAGCTTGTTTCTTTCCCTTCTAGTTCTCTTGGAAAGTGTTCGGCTTATAGCTTCTCAAGCTGCTTAATTTTGTCATCCTTTTCTTCACTTAGGTCCACATTAATTTTAGTTTGGTTACTTGTACTATCTATGTCTTGGTTTTCCACATCAAGTGTATTTTCTGTATCTATTGTATATTCTTGTGACTCTTTCGGGAGACCCTCCCCCGCACAAAGAGAAGAAATTTCTGTGATTCCTGACGGGCAGGAATTTGGATGTTGTAATATAAATTGGGGACCAGTCAGCCATCTTACTCTATCTTCTTTAGAGCTGAATGGTCTTGTGGCAACGTCCGCTGGATTTAGATCTGATGGAACATGTTGTATTATTAGGTTTTTATTATTTTTAATTTCTTCAACTCTCCTGGCCACGAACGGTGTGAGAGAGAGAGACGGTGCTATATACGACCTATAGCACCATCGTTTTTCTCAACGGATCCATGATATTTTTTCACATCATAGTACGGCCCCCCAGGCCAGGATACGGAGTACCTGTTATCTATACATTCACTAGTTTCATTGAACTTTTTTACAGCCTCATCTTCTCTATCTTCGCTTGGAGAATCGGTTATGTAGGTATACAATGTATATACATTAAAAAGTTAACTGGTATGGGTTCTATGTAGATAACAGTTACAGGTGCACACGACATTCACATAAAACAAAACAACCTTCGTAAATTATATAAAATTAAAAAGAATAATTATTGAATTTTAATTTTAATGAATTATTAATTAATTATTATCCTTGTTTTCAGTTGAGAATTTAACAGGGCATAAAGCACGATTATGACCTATTTTCTGGCAATGAAAGCATTCCCTTTTATTTCTACATTCTGCATAAGAATGTCCTGTTCCAAGGCAACCGTAGCATCTGTTCTTTAATAGGGATTTTCTTTCTTTTATTTCCTTGAATTTAGTACATTCATCACTATAGTGCGACTCTTTACAGAAAATACACTGAAATTTAGATTTCTTCCTAGGTGGCCCTTCTTTTTCCTGGTTTTTTCCAGGATAACTTGTGTATTTTTGTTTGATCCCATGGTTCTTCTGGGAAGTATATCGCTTATTCTGTGTCGTGCGGTATCGAGTTTTTTCCTTGTTGATTTCGTAGTCAGTGTTCTCTTGTCTCCTTTGGTACCCTTTTCTCTTTAGATTTGTGTGATCACTATTCCCAGTAGAGTGAAGTGTCTTTACTGTGTAATATTCTTTTTCATTTAGATTTTTCTCCTGCGTTAGTCTATTTGCATCTTCACGTGCTGAAATGATAATTTCCAAATATTTTCTTATCTCTTCGATCGATTCTTGCTTTATTTTCAATTTCATTTCATATATAATATCTTCTGGAAATTTCTCCATTACCATAAACCTCAAGTGGTTATGGTTGATATTTTCACCCATCGAATCCAAAACTCTTAAATGCTTTTCAATTTCAGTTAAAACTCTTCGACAATCTGATATGGTTTTGTTTGCTGGATTTATTTTGTAGAGTGAGGAATAGTGCGCATCAACCACTTGAGTTTGTTTCCCGTATCTATCTTTCAAAGATTGGATGGCTATGGAATAATTTTTATTTGTAATCTCTAACCCGTCTATCACTCCCTTGGCTTCCCCTTTTAAAGAATTCTTTAGATATAATAACTTGTCAACGTCTGGCAAATTCCGATTGTGAATATTGGAACTAAATTGGTCCCAAAATTGGTACCATTCAAGAACGCTACCTTCAAACTGTGGTAACTCTAATTTTGGTAGTTTTCCCGATAAGAAACGTTCTTCGTTCTTATTACAGTTTGTTGTTGAATTTTCACATTCTTCAATTTTCACTTTAAGTTCGCAGCAGTTTTCTTCAGCTTCTAGCTGTATTGCAGAGATGTTAGAAATCTCGTCCACTTGCGGTTCGTTAACGAGTCGAAAATAATTGTTAAGTTCCCTCTCCAATCGTTGGAGACAAGTATGAAGTTTAGAGGATACTACTCTTCCTTCATGCAAGGTTAAGTCATTTATTTGATTAGTGAGTTTGTTAGTTGTATTTCGAGCACATTCGGACAGAGTTTTTATTTTATCACGCAAGCCGCGAAGAATGAGGAGCATGGCTTCCTCCATATTGATGGCTTCAGATATTGTTTTCAGTTGTAACCTGACTTATTTAGCTATTTCTTTAGCTGTAGGTATCCCTTTTTCCGATGACAATTACTTCCAATGGCTAACAATATTGGTCCTGTTGGAAGCATAAGTGCACAGTTTTTTATCACGTAGGGTGACCATCTTTACATACCGAGCCTCGGAAAGCACGTCAGAAGCCCGAAAGTCTGGTCCTACCAAGGGGTATCCTATTACCTAATTTCGGGGTTGTGGAGGTCAGATAGGCAGTCACTCCATTTAGAATACTGGTATTTAACTGCATCCGGTTAGACTGGAAGCCGACCACAACATAGTGGGAAAAGACAAGGCAGAATGATTTGTTTTTCGTAGGACGCTTTACCTACCGATATTCATTTGTTTATATGACTGACCAAATTATATTGGACGAACAGTTTAGATAGTTTTCTGATAATATCACGCTATACCGCCGAGAGAGAAGGAAGATTTACACGTAATCACTAGGTATATCAGGGAATAAATACAATTTCACATAGACCTTAAGAGCTGTGAATATAAATTACAAAAATTTTTAGTCAACACATCAACACATCTAAATGGTACTGACCTTTTTGTTCATCTAGGCACACTTATTTTATTCCCGACGTGGGCTAAATCAAGGCCGTAGTTATATTGTTCTCACAAACACAAACATTATTAAACTTTTTCAAAACAATAAAATTGAAATTGAATTTCGCAACAAAAGTCAGAGACCAGTCATAGAGCACAAAACTGCAAACAGTTTTGCCAATGTCATAATTATTTTTGTTTCCGGTTCTGTACTGCAGGTATAAATCTCAACTGCCAGCACTCATTTTATAATAAACCTCTTTTATTAACCTTTGCAAATTAATGAATAAAAATGATCGAATCCCTGAGATAAATCATAAAATGAATTAAAAACATCATCATTTAATTTATTTCACAAAATAAGGATGTATTCGATTTAAACAATGACATTATACAACATTATCTAAGGAATAAATTACCAGTAACGTTTGCGTTCCATCCTAGATGGCGTTCCATTAAGTTATTTGTTTATACTTATTTATTTACCTACGATAGTAAATCTGAAGATAATTATATAGAAATATATTTAATTTTATTAGAGTCAATATCAGCGAAACGTGTATCAAAACCTTTTCAACTTCAACTTTTTAGCATAGCTTCTTCAACCTTTGATACGATAGTTTCACAGATGGAAGCACCAGTAAGAACTGAATTTTATTTTAATCAATTTAATCTTTTTTATATAATATTGTTATTGATTTTCCTTCTCGGATCCCAGCATCTCCACCATGTCGCCGCCACGTCATCCGCGGCACCAGAACGCACGAGCTGGCCAGCCTCGCCGTCCCGGCCCAGACAGACAACGTAGCGACGAGATTTTATATGTGTTTTGTGGTTGTTTCATGATATCTGTACCTGGGTTTTATTCCGAGAAGAATCTTCAATATTTTGGGAGGTTTGCTTCGCATAAATCGGTTTTTAGTTCTTACTGGCTCGCCCCATGGTTCAGCTCGCCATCTGTAGTTTAAGTTAAATTGATTCCCACCGTTCTATACATGATATACATATATTAACGTTTCTGGTGTCTTAGGTTTGAAATCACAGCACAGAAGTGTTACACACACATATCTGCCTATGATTAATTCGGTTACATGCTCTACGACGCATCGTAGCTGTCGGGTATTATAGAAGCAACCGCACGTCTGCCAATTAACTTCTCGCTTTAGCTATGTTCAACACAGAACTTTACGTCTTCACGTCTTTTATTAGGTATACCTGAGTTGTATGTACATAATACCCTCTCTTAGTACATACAACAATTGTCTTGGGGAGACTTCGTATTACAGCACCGACTCTCTCCCCACTTAAAACGGACTAATCATGGCCTTCCGCCTGTCCAACTCTCACGAGGTTTTCGCATTGCCGTATCGAAATACCTCTTAATGTAACCGACTTCTAAGAGCATCAGAAACATCTTATTATTGCGTACTAATTTGCTCCTCTATAGGAAATCTAGAATCTAAGCATTTAGGCTGGGAACCACTACACTATTCTCTAGTGCTACCACTTAGCTTTATATCTTTCAGATGAGCTGCCACTAACTGGACGCCTTCATCACTTTTACTTTGCACTAGATATTGAATTAAATTATGTTACAATTTGGTGTATTCAAATGTACTAACAGACGCGCCATTGCGCTTTGTCTATGGTGATCTCTCTATGAGTTCGGTGTTCGGTGTTACCAGCCAGCATCACCTTATGCTATTAAGACTCGTTTGTTACACGTTTCGCCCTACTAATATTAATTTGACTCGTTTACCTTTTTACTTCGCGACCTACACGTCGCGACAACCATCCATCATCATTATATCATCTATTGCCACTCCTAGTACTATCTCTGCGTCCGCGTCGTAGATATTACTTATGTTTTTCTTATGTGTATTAATTTTGTGGTGTGTTTCATCTTGTTTTAAATGTATGTTTTAATATTGTTTTAGTTTATATCTGTAGGTACCTAAATATGACCTATAACTTGTATGTGTAGTATTTTACTGTTAGAGTAAGTTGGTCAGTTAAATAAATAAATAAATAAATCATCATTCTCCTGGGGGCTTACTATGAGCTCTTATATAGCAGGGCAGAATGTGAACGTTTCTAGTGAGAGAGAGTGACGGTGCTATAGGTCGTAGTATACAGGGTGACTTTGAAAACATGCGACAAAATTTAAGGGGGTGTTCTACGCATCAATATGACAGCACCACTCAGAGCAGAGGCAATGTAGACGTAGACGTGTAAATTGTCTTTGGTCTCATACCAACCAATAAAAAAAAATATTTGCAAACTTAAATATGAGGCTTTTGCTCATATTGCTTTTTGAGTGTGCTGTCTTCTTGTTTTATTATTATTCTTTGTCTATGTGCGTTTTATTTGTGCAGAATAAACAAGTTTTCTTTCTTTCTTTCTAATATGAACAACATTTGCTATGGAACCAAACCTGAAATCGCGAAAAAAAAAGCTGTTCAGTACATTTCGACGAGTTTGATGTAGATAAATGTACTGAACAGCTGATTTTTTTTTCGCGATTTCAGGTTTGGTCCCATGGTAAAAGTTGTTCATATTGATGCGTAGAACACCCCCTTAAATTTTGTCGCATGTTTTCAAAGTCACCCTGTATAGCTCCGTCGTCCCCGCCCTTATACCAATTTGTTTTGAGGCTGTTGCGTCGGTGCAACATACCATAGTAGCGATTACTAAATATTAAGCGATTAATCGATTATGAATCGTAACAACACCAAGGCGAAAAAAGCGAAAACCTGAAGGGGATGCACTCTTAAAGCATTTAACCTAAATGCTCTAAGGGATGCACTATCTGTGGTGTCTTGGTTTTGGTTAGGTTTAGGTATCACAATAAAACACTGTTTGCAATATCACTGCGTTAGGCGTGTTGTCATAACGGCCGCTCGGACCAGACTGAGTGTGGCGCACCACTCCACAATCCCCCACTGCGCAACCCCTACCACAGCACGCATAACTTGTTTATTAAACGTCACATCTCTTCTTTACAAAATGTAAAAAAAACAATAATAAAATCATTTGCTTATAAAATAAATGGCTGACAATATTTCAATTAATCTTGCCAGTAATTAATCACAAAGCTAGTCGTTCGTTCACAAATCTAGGTCTTCATGGAGAAGAAGTACAAGAAACTTCAAGGAAACAGTATTAAAGTATTCTATCAACACATTTCTTACATTTCCATAACTTATCGTTAACTTCAAAACAGTTCTATCTCTTGGACCATTACTCTGAATAATAGCAACAATAGAACTTGAATATTGCATTATACAATTTCAACACATTAGCAATATAATATACCTTACACAAAGACATAATCATAATAAACAATTATTACGATGTTAATAGTTAATAGTTAGTTTGTGAATCAAATTCATTACTGGAATCACCAGTTTCTGATTTATGGACCGTCCATTTACTTTCTAATTTCTTTAATTGAATAATGTTTCTACGTGACGTCTGTTCTGTAATATCATCCTGTTCTTCATCACCAACTCTTTTTTTTTTAATGAGATTGATAAATAAATTGTTAAGTTAATACATTTCCTTTAATCATTTTTGTTGTTTTCTTTGATCATAATATTGCTATTTTACATTACTTTCAAGTAATTTGACATTTTTGCTAGCCTAGCAAAGATTTCAAATTTCAGATTTCAAATTAGCTAGCTTTGTTATTTTACTTTCAAGTAATTTGAATTTTTTTTGCTAGTAATACTGCTAGTGTTGTGAAAGACATAAATCCCTTAGTATTTATTTCTAGGCCAAAATAGATTTACAAGACTTGGGGACTATTAGTCTCAAAAGTCACGACTCCTTTGAGTCTTTTAAGTCCCGAGTTCTTTGACTCTTTGAATCCTATGTCCTCTAAGTATTATATTTTAGACACACATCTAATTTCAATTTTTTTTTCTTGGCTTAACTTTAGATAAGGAGTCAGGCGACTCAAACCCAAATTCTTTGAGACATACTCGAGGAAGTAGCTATCATAGGCAGGTTTGGGCAGTACCTGAATTTCTTGTTATTTGAAATACAACTACCTATTTGGTATTTGTTTTCAAACTACTACTTACAAACGTAATTTGTAATTAATATTTCAAATACCTAACGCTGAAGTGTTTTGTAGCTAGTATTTCAAACACTTATGACTTCAAAATACATTTTTACATAAATACATTTAGTGATCTTATTAATGAAAACGAAAAATAAGCTGCCTCATACATACACTAGCATCTGCACTAGAAGCAGTATATATGTTAATGTTTAGAGTTGGCAACACTACGTGTACTGACTGAATTGTTCAATTTTCCATTGAAATAGTTATGAATTTTGTCTATTTGTATGCTTGTATAAATTTGAGTTATAGGGCTCTATAACTACCTATCACTTGTACCATAAGTATTCCAAAATTATATAAGCATTATTACGAGTAGCACTTTCAAGTGTGCAAGTTGAAATCGTTCTTACATTAGGGCACTTACGACAACTTTATAAGGCTCTGAATGTATTTTGTATTTTAAATAAACAGAGTCAAAATATTTTGTATTTCAATCGAAGCAAAGCATATTATATTTTGCCCAGCCCTGATCACAGGTAAAATTAGCTTACGAATCTATTTACATAAATTCCCAGTTTGGCAATAAAAATGCTACCACTGGTAAGCAAAACGATTCTGTTTTGTTTGTAAGAACCAAGCATTAGTTGCCCAGGCACTAAATATAACTTGATAGTTTTTTTTTTTTTAGTTTTATTGAACTCAAAAGAATTAATTAAACAAAATACTCAAAATATTCATTGCAAGATTTTGATCACTTACTTTACAAATTAAAGTGCGTTTAATTTTATTTAAATAAACAGATGTGGTCTGATTGTATCTGCACTTTTTATATTGGTAAGTTAAAACATTGTCAATTTGAAGTATTTAAACAAAGTAATACCATCTGCCTAGCCTTCTCCCAACCATGTTGGGGTCGACTTCCAGTCCAACTGGATGCAGTCAAACACCAGTATTTTACATGAAGCGACTGCTATCTCACCTTCAGTTACTGGGTAATACAATACCCTTTGGTTAGACTGGTTGTCAGACTTTCGGGCTTCTGACGACCCGTAACACCTGTCAAAGTTTCACGAATTACAGCCGGGACCAACGGCTTAGCGTTTTTTTTTTTAAATATTGAAGTCACCACACATAATTACTTCTTTATTTACAGTTTCAAGTTTTGCCAAAACATTCAGTTTCAAGTTTTGCCAAAACATTCAGTTTCAAGTTTTGCCAAAACATTAATTACTGACTCAATTATAGAGTATTTTTAATAATTTGGGGGTCTGTCAACGCACATGGTATATTATGACGTGCTTAACTAGCACAACACAAGAAAGTTCACAGCTAGGTATGTTCAACAGATAATTCAACTGTCTTTACGAGTTTCTGATTGAATGCAACTTTTGTTTAGGATTAGTGAACCAGCACACACAATATTATGTTCATGCAATTTAACTGCAATGGTTCGTGTCACTATAATGACTTGACCTTGTGTTCACGTTCTGTGTCCAAACAGTTTATTCTTTCATTATTTCTTTTTTGTTTTGATATCATCTTTTTCCATTTAAAAACTATTAGAGTAATAATGGCATTAGGGTCATAAATGTATTCTTAATTGATGAAATTATGTATTTGTAGGAAGCCTGTGGCATAGAGTAATTTTGAGAAGAATGACTCAGTTTGTTGCAAAGTAATTTCCATAACGCCTTTTCCAAAACTATCAGAAAACATAATGGAGCAGTAAAACTTTACTACTTACAAGGAAGAGAACTAGTTTTTAACTGAACTACTTGCAATGGACCTTGTTCAATGCCTGTTGTATCCTGATTGGGGATACAGACCCAAACACTTCCTAACTGGGACTGGTTCTCCGTTGCCTCAGTTCGGAGAGTGGCAAGTTTAGATTTCCTTAGCAAAGAACAATGAGAGCTGCTGAGAATTGGTGTGTCCACTTGTCTGCATTAGATTTGCACATGTCCACAAACTCATTTGCAGCAAGGATATGCTTCTGAATTAGTTTTTTTCCAGACCTCACATACCTAGTATAAAGAGACTGCATTGACTCTTCTTATACCTGAATTTCAGACTAAACGTTGAGTATCAATCTCATAAATGTTCTTACTGTCTTCTCATTTAATTTGATAGTTATTGGATTTATTTAGTAGCAAAACAAGTTTTTTTTCTTATATTTGAACTCCGTTTTTTTTATTCCTTATTGCATCTTTTTATGATTTTATTTAGTTTTGTATATTTTTTCATTTTATTTTGAGCTACTTTATAACTATTATTATTATGTTTCAATTTTCAATATAGAAACTTCAGTAAAGTCTATGTTTAGTAAGGAAGAAATGTTGAAATTGGTTTTATATTATTCAATATATGTTACTAGTTTTCATAGCCAGAGTACATTCTTTTTGTTTTGTTTCAGTAATTTAGTAACTTGTACATTTGCATGAATTAATTGTATTACGTACATGTATACCTACTTACATGTATTCCTATTTATCTGGTACCATTCAGACTTAACTGAATTACCACATTAACAATAACTCATTTAAAATGCAACGAAAGACATTCAAAACTACTGTTCCATTTCAAACAGAACAACAAATTTATAGTATTATTATTACAGCGTAACTATAGTGAAAACCATTAAAATTGTCTGTATTTAACTGATAGTTAATCTTATAAGATCAATTAAATAATATTGCTTGAAAAGTAGACCAAACAAACCAAAGAAATATTTTTATTTTCACTCGAAGGCATATTTTACTTTGCAATCTTTAAAGTGTTTATTATAAATATGAAACCTAAAAAATTATATTCAAATTATAAGTTTCTTGTAACACTAAAAGGAGTTATAATAATGTTTCAATTTCGAGATAATTGTTTTGATAAAACCTAGTTGGTTTTTATTTTCACTAGCGCTGACCCAATTTCTGTTGAAATCTCGTTCTTGGGGATTAATAATGTATTTGGATTTTGTAGTCTATATTTGCAAAAATGTTTATATGATTATCTAACAATGTCCGTGGTTTTTCGACCACAGGTATAGCGTGATGAAATAGGTAACTCACTTGTTATTTTCACATTGCAAATTGTGACAATATGTAGGTAGGTAGGTATTTGATAATTATGCCCGAATGTTTTCAAGATTACTTTGGGCTATCTGCTACTATTGTCTTTTGTTTGTTGTTTGACATTGCTTAAAAAAGTTTTGTTTGTATTAACTAATTTTAGCAGTTCACTATTTAATCCATACCAATATGTTTTTTCTAGCACTAACAACTTAGCTAGTTGGTTTTTTATCCACTAAGGTACCAGGTATCCAGGTAAGGTACCCATTGGATTTATTTAAGCTTATTTAGCTTAAAGGTACCCACTATTCATTTGATAGTTTACCTTTTCAAATTACTTCGTAATGTTATGATATCGATTAACCAAATAATCTATCAGTTTAGGTACCCACTATTCATTTAATAGTTTACCTTTCCAAATTACGTGTAATGTTTTGATACCGATTAACCACATAATCTATCAGTTTCGCACTTTCCACGACTCATTTGCCTTTTTGGCAATTTTGTTATAGTTTAGTTGGCACATATCAACAAATGAGGTCATTATTCTTTTGTTTTGTTTTTTTTTTTTAGATGTTTAAAGTGAAATGTAGGTAGGTAAGTAAAAAAAATTTTATTCGTGACTAGATATTCACGGTAAATAAACAAAGAAAATTAAATGCCACTCACGAATGATTGACGATTTGATTTGATTTGACGATGATGATGATGCATTAAATGACATTCACGGTTTTCACGATTACTTACTGCCATTTCATGTGTATTTTCTTAAGAGCAATAGGTACACTCTTAGGTATTGGTAGTTTTTTGAATATATGATATGTTTTACCACAAATTATTCAGGGGAAACTTAAACTACATGAAACCTCATTCGTTAACTTGCCAACATATCTCGCAACCATTAGGTTGTTTTAATTTTAAATTTTATGCACGACATACCTTAATCCTCGTCGCCACTTGTGGTGTCTTGGTTTTGGTTAGGTTTAGGTATCACAATAAAACACTGTTTGCAATATCACTGCGTTAGGCGTGTTGTCATAACGGCCGCTCGGACCAAACTGAGTGTGGCGCACCACTCCACAATCCCCCACTGCGCAACCCCTACCACAGCACGCATAACTTGTTTATTAAACGTCACACTATCCATAAAAATACCGAAGCCTCTGGCGATGGCGGCGCACATACATTCTACACATAATGTCCAAGAATATGGTTTGGCCGTGACCACAGAAGTAAGGCGTGATAAAAAGACTAGAGTCCAGTTTAGCAACAATCAAACAAAAAAATCCGTATCGTCCGCCACCGCCATGTTATTTGACTAACTTCACGTCGGTGTGCTCCCCAAAACAAATACGTGCGTCGTGCGTGCGAGCCATTGTTTATCGTACTTATAAACAAAATAAACGTGACCCACATTTTTGTGCGAGTTGTTGTTTCGAGTTCTTTTTAGGTTTTTAACGTCGATTTGCACTAAAAAACCTTCGTTCCGCCGCCGCCATGGAAGTCGAACGTTTCGCTTCCGATTCTGAAAACGTGGCGGTAGACGATAACGAAAAGCCGGTTGTGGACGAAGGCGCCGGAGACGCGGCCACCTCCCATTCGGAGCGTCTGCGTCGCAAGAATAAGAAGTTTTGGCGCTCTAATAGCAAGGAGTCTCCGGTAAATGCGACGGCGTCGGCTGTGACGCAGTTGCCTAAATACCGAAGCTGGAAGAACAGCCGTAGACCGCGCAACGGCCATGGACGAGGGCTGCCAAAGAAAGGTAGGCGACACCACGCCTTGCATTTAACATTATTTCCATCTCAACTAATTCCGACCGGTTGTTTTGAAAGTTCTAGAAAATGCTTCCTACACCATGAACAGAGGTACATTTGTGGTATGTTTTACGTAATGTTTACTACAAAGCGAGTCACGTACGTCCTGTATATAGGGCACCCGGGCCATCGTTTCGAAGGTCACGCAAACGCAGAACCTTTTTGCGCAGTTATCTATTATTATTACCCACAAGTTTTGTTATTGAACCCCGGGCGCATGGTATGAGACCGAGAGATTACGCAACATCATAATAATAAACAACTTTCGCATATCAAGGCTATTTTTGTCGCGTCGTCGCCGCCACGCGGTTAATTATAAACATATTGGATGACGGGGTTATGTATGGCACACAGACATAGTGGCTAGCGTACGATACCTACTATACTACCATTCTTAAAATCATAACTCGTTTGTTGTTGTTGTTTTTCTGTCAAATCAGTCTGCGAATCATAACGCCTCACGCTTTTTTTTTCTATGGGAGAAGGCAGAAGTAGTTATAAGTATGTAAATGCCACTTCACTTTTCTTAGCTATAATATTATTTTTAATATGTATGTTGCTAAGTAGTTAAAAATTCAATAATAAAAATGAAAATTATCAGTAGTATTTAAAGCACTGACCATAATTAAGATAGCATTGTTATCTTTCATTGTATTTGTCAATGAGGTTGTATTTGTATAGACACACAAATTATACTCAAACAAAAGTTTATTTTTGGCTTTATCTACATTAGTAAAATGTCACTGTTAATTATTTAGTATCCAATCCCTAAACATGTTTATGATTTTGTCATATCTATAGTAATGTAAATAGGTAAAATTTGAGTATATGTATAGGAGTTTATCTTCGAAACTATTGATCCAATTCTGAAAACTCATTCACTAATGGGAAGCTACAGTATTGCCTAAAGAAATAAATAAGCATAATCAGCCTATAATGTTCCCACTGCTGGGACACAGGCTGTGACACAGGGAGTGGGCCGTAACCTACATGCGGGGCCAGTGCTGGTTGGTATACATGTCAAGTCTTCGAATTTTTTGGTTCTAGGACATGCCGGTTTTCTCACGAGGTTTTCCTTCACTCTTTTGAGTGCAAAGTGATGAAATACTTAACACAATGTACCTGCTAGGGTTAGAACTCACAAACTAGGAGGGGGGGGGGGGGAGAAAGGGTATTTTTTTTTTACATTTTTCATCAAAAGTCAAAAACTATGCGGCCTACAAAAAAATTAGAAAATGTTTGACAATGCGCAAACAGCGCTCTTTCATATTATAATACCCCACATGCCCTAGTAGCCCCACTTTGAATTTTTCATAGTATACTGAGTCGCACCATAAGGGTTCCTTTTTACCATTATGGTACGGTACCCTAAAAACTGCTGTTCCCTACATTTTGAGAATGTAACTGTAGTGAACACCAGTTTATTTTTTTCACGATTTCAAGTTTGGTCCCATAGTAAAAGTTGTTCATAATGATGAGTACAATGACCCCTTATGAGGTTGTGCGTTATTTCAGTTACAACTTGTATTTATGAAACACTTGTACAAAATTCATGCTTCTACACCCAGCAGGTTTAGGCAATGTGTCTATGTCTATTATTGAATTTTAAAATTTTTATTTGAAGTTGAAGATTGGCACACCCAAGTATTAAATTTTATGAAATAATACCTTGATTTGTACTTATATTACGGATTAGGAATAATCTCAATTGGATAAGATAATATTGTTTTTTTTATCTTGTTTTGTTTTGAACACTTAAAATCCAGCATTTCTGAATGCATCGGCATAATAATGTTCCCACTGCTGGTACATAGGCCTACTCTCTGTGAGAGGGAGTGGGCCGTAATCCACCACGCGGGCCCAGTGCGGGTTGGTGGATGTCACATGTCTTCGAATTTTTGGTTCTATAGTATAGTTAAAATCTCGCTGCAGACTTGGTCATAAATCATAATCGGAGTAGGGATGTGCGCTAGTTGCACGCGCTCAAGGCCATTATAGATAACGATTCATGTGGATGATGATGACGATGACTCATATAAATGTATAAAACTATCGATATCACTCATCGACTGCAGTAATGCACAGGACTACGTGTGGGCGTGGCCTGCCCATAAGGCCCGTGAGTGGGAAAGAGAGCGAAACACTCGAATGATTTATGACCGAGTCTGCAGCGAGATTTTAACTTTACTATAGGACATTCTGGTTTCCTTACGATGTTTTTCTTCACCGTTAAAGTACACAAAGTAAAGTGCCAGCCTAGGTTCAAACTCACGACTTACAACTCGGTATGTCGGGGTTGGTACCATTGGGCCTCCACTGCTCTATCCACCATCGCACGTTCGTATATTTCCGAAGATAGACGATGTTTCTCGAAGCGCATACTTTTAAATGGAAAGCTGTGTTTATGTAGTTAAACTGTTTTACGAAGGCAGGTTAATTGTTGTACCTAATTTAAACCTTATGATTAACGACATAAAGACTTCATGACACGGCTTCGCGAGATAATATAATAGTAGAACGTATGGACGCTATGGACGCTCTTGTCTATGAATTTGTACTGAAGCAATTGTACCATGTTTTGTACGGGCGATTTTTTTACGCGGCGATATTTTAATCGTACATTGGATTTTCAACGCACTGCTTAACGCCGAGAGTTGAAAATTCAACAGCGTGTTTTTTTGAAGCGCTGGGATGCGCTCTGTTGGATTCTCAATGCTCGGCTTAATACCTAGAGTTGAAAATCCAGTGCCAGCGCAATAAAAATAGACCGTGCAGACCTGGACTAAGAGTCACCTTAAAACATGCAGAGTATCCTCACAGGTGGCGCTGGCGGCAAGGGCGTGTGGGGTGCCCCAGGCTCGGAACTGCTGGAGGAATATGTGGAAGACGCCAATGACCCCAACTACGACTCGGAAGCGATCACCAACGGCGATGTTGAGTTCAAACAGATCATCGTCGAGGCTGAGCCCGAGGAGATTGTTGTGAGTCACTTTTACTGTTACTCTAGGCCTTTATCTACAACGTGCCGCTGCAATCACGACATTAAATTGACACGCGTATACGGTTCCGCGTTTTCGCTTAATAAAGATATTCTAATTTCATTAAACTTTATTATTTATTGATTTATTTACAATTTTCTAAAATAGCATCTTGAGCAACCTGTAGCGCAGAGATGAAATTAAAACGAACGAGAAAAAAAAAGGTAGCGCCGCTCGAGGTTTTTTCTGGGAGTTTTGCTAAAAATTCGTTCATGAAGCTACTCACAGCTGGGTCAGAACAATAGACAAACGATGAACAAAAAAAAAAGGTGTCGGTCAACAACCTTTTACCAGCTGACGTAAAATAATAGCTTCATGAATGAGTCGTTTGCATAGAGTGATCATAATTCTAGCCCTTTCCCAACTATGTTGGGGTCGGCTTCCAGTCTAACCGGATGCAGCTGAATACCAGTATTTTAAATGGAGTGACTAGGCAGTCGCTCCATGTAAAATACTGTCACGGGTCGGTCCATCAGGTTAAGCTACGCTTGCCGGGGCTGGTCCGTGGATGGGTGATCATCTTTACATACCGAGTCTCCTCCGTGCCTCGGAAAGTACGTTAAGCCGTTGGTCCCGACTGTCATTCGTGGATCTTTGACAGCCGATAAGGGTCGTCAGAAACCCGAAAGTCTGACAACCAGTATTACCAAGGCGTATCGTATTACCCAGTTACTGGGTTGTGGAGGTCAGATAGGCAGTCGCTCCATGTAAAATACTGGTATTCAGCTGCATCCGGTTAGACTGGAAGCCGACCCCAACATAGTTGGGAAAAGGCTAGGTGAATTGCAGATTGATGTGATAAGGCAATGGTACGGTTTAAAAGAAGATGTAGTGACAAAAACCGGCCAAGTGCGTATCGGACTAGGGATGAAATTATTCCAAGAACAAACTTAACATTATAGTTGAAAAACATGTTCTCATTGTTCTCCCATACATTCCAACAGTAAATGTAAGTTTGTACTCACAATATTGAGAGATTTACCATGTTGTTTTAAGACCACCTTTCAACAAGGACGGGTCGATGTTGAAATTAAATAAAACAAGCTGTATGTAAGATATTAAAGAAATTATTTTTTTATTTTAAGGGCCCATTTATCATTATTTATGAAATATGACATCGTTTAAATGTCCACCGCGGCTTCGAACTTTGGCACGGATCCGAGAGGTCCAACTTTCAATTACTCTACTGCATAGATCCGGCTGAATCTGAGCGATGGCCTGCGTAATGTTGACTTTCAGGGCATCGGTTGATTGCGGATTATTGGCTTAGACCTGCGACTTGAGAAAACCCCACAAGAAAATGTATAGCGGGGTCAAATCGCACGATCTTTGTGACCAATTCACGTCACCAATAAATTGTTATTCATTGATCTTTAGCGCTCGCCGTTGACAGTAATGGCCTCGCCGTCATCGTTTTTGAAAAAGTGCGGACCAATGACGCCGCCTGTCATATTTCATAAATAATGGCATAAATGAACCTTTCAAATAAAAAAATAATTTCATTAATATCTCACATACAGCTTGCTTTATTTAAATTCAACATCGACCCGTCCTTGTTGAAAGACCCTTTAGTTGAAAAACATGTTCTCATTGTTCTCCCATACATTCCAACAGTAAATGTAAGTTTGTACTCACAATATTGAGAGATTTACCATGTTATTTTAGGACCACAAACTTCTTATAGGTTTTCCTCAGTGAACGGAAATAAATTCCGTTCACTGGTTTTCCTGTAATGTACAGCTATAGAACCATTTTCTATATCTTTTCAAAACTTTAGGCTCCGTAGTTGTAAATAACTTTATAACGATTTATTTTAAAATAAGTATAAAAAAAATTGAGACCCGCATAGTAAGCCCTTTCATTATTGATATGTCACATGGTACAGTTTGCAAAACTTTTTTCTTATTTGCCTACTAAAAGTGACCCCAATATTCAAAATTCATTTACTTACTTTAACCGTACGTGTTTGGGTCACAGAAATCTATATAATAGGTCTTTACCTATGAAATTGCCGTTTTGTATGAAAAAATTTAAACGAATTTTTTTCATGTATTTTTTATTTGTATTAATCGAAGTAATCACCCATGCAATCAATGCATCTTTGCCAACGCAGTGGCAGTTTATTGATGCCCTTCTTAAAGAAATCAGCTGGTCGGGAGACAACAAATTCTTCAAAGGCATTTTGTACTGCCTCTCGGGTATTGAATTTTTTTCCCGCCAAGAAGTTATCCAAATTCTGGAAAAAGTAGTAGTCTGTAGGAGCAAGGTCTGGTGAGTAGGGCGGATGACGGAGAGCTTCCAACCCCAGTTCTTGCAACTTGGAGACCGTCTGCTGTGCAGTATGAGGTCGCGCGTTGTCGTGCAGGAGCAGCGGAGACGAGCGATTGACCAATGCTGGTTGGAGATGTGCCAGCTTCTCCATCATTGTGTTCAGTTCTTCACAGTACACATCTGCAGTAATGCTCACCCCGTTTAGTAAGAAGCTGTGATGAATCACACCGGCGCTAGACCACCAAACAGTGACCATCACTTTTCTAGGGGTAAGTTTTCGTTTAGGGCATTGTTTAGGTGCTGAACCAGGATCCAACCAACTTGCTGAGCGCTTGCGGTTATCAAACAGAATCCATTTTTCATCGCAGGTAACAATGCGGTTCAAAATTCCTTCATTTGTGTGTCTGTTGAGCAGTGCAAGGCACGTCTCAACGCGTACTTCGCGCTGGCGATCATGAGTTCGTGGGGCACCCATTTGTCAAGCTTTTTTACCTTGCCAATTTGACACAAATTGACCAATATTGTTTTGACGCTAACGTCGAAAGCTGCTGCTAATTCAGCCGTAGATTGTGTATCATCAGCTTCCACAATCGCCTTTAATTCGTAATTGTCGACCAAAGTCTTCGGACGACCGCGAGGTTCATTTTTCAGGTCGAAATTTCCAGAACGGAAGCGAGCAAACCAATAACAGGTGGTGCGTTGGTTTGTAGTGTTAGCTCCGTAAACGTCGTTGATGTTGCGTGCCCTTGTGCCGCGTTGCTGCCACGACGGTACTCATATTCCATAATTACTCGAATTTTTAACGTATCCATGATGACGAAAAAGATTGAAATGCGATGAAAATGTAACACTAATCAATAAACAAATGACTACTTTTGGAAAAAAAATCCATGTTTTTAAAATAAAATTAACTTAGCCAAACAAAAATTATTTTGATTTGAAATGGCCAGTACTGCAGAACGGCAATTTCATAGGTAAAGACCTATGTGTACCAAATTTCAACTTAATCGGTCTTTTAGATTTGGAGCAATGTGGCTGTGACAGACGGACAGACAGACAGATACACGAGTGATCCTATAAGGGTTCCGTTTTTTCCGTTTGAGGTACGGAACTCTAAAAATTTAAAAGAGTATGCTTAAAATTTTGGTCATGTCGAGAGGATGAATGAAAGGCGACTAACAAAAGGTATTTACAAGGCAGATGTGAGTGGACGTCCTAAGAAGACATATAGTGACCTTAGTGGTGATGTTCTCTGAAAAGGTCAGGAGCGTTGTACTCGCAACCGTCGTGCGTGTATGACGTGTGAACGCAAACCAGGCAAAAGGATCGAAAGAAGAAAGATCGTAGTAGGTGGCATTTCTATAGTTTCTGCCTACCCCCATGGGAACAAGGTGATAGTTATCTATCTATATACTTGCTACTAAGTCCTGACTGACTGACTGACTGACTCATCACCCTTGGACCTAGAAATCTGAAATTTTGCACAGAAGTTCCCTTTGTAATGTAGACAAGGAATAAGGAAGGAATTCCCGGTAGTATGTTCCCGTGGGATATTTTACGACTACCACGCGGGCGAAGCCGCTGGCAACAGCTAGTGTTGATATAAATGGTTTGACTTGACTCCCTGAGCGGCGGAGTCGAGAGCCGATTCCCGGCCACCGTAGGCGCGGGCTAGAGGACGGCGAGTAGTGGGTAGCTCGCTGTCCAGTAAGGGCCAGGCCCGGGTCGACGGCGCGTTGTGTTCCACGCGCGCCTCAAGAGATGTCAGCAATGATGGGATCCAATAGGGCCGATGCCGCCGGGGTCGCGGGTTGTTCGAAAGAGATACCGTGGCGCTGGCATAGGCAACTGAAGGAACACGGGTGGGTTTTAGTCAGTAAAAGTCTGACACGCCCTTCCGCTCCACCCAGAGCGAGAGAAGTCATTTGATGATTTCTCATACACAAAAAAAAAAGGCAGCTTTTATGAACCGAATAGCGTCTATAGTCTACACATTTTGTCGTCGGTCAATATTTTTATAAGTACATAATTCTTGTAAACACATTATCTCAAGGTCGATTGACAGAAATAAGCGAAAACAACACCACATTTCACGCGCAAATTCAATCGAGTTTAGACTTTAAAACAGGCAGATAGAGTCCAATACAGCTTGTGTTTGTACAATAATATTATGTGCGTGATAAAATTATTTGTTATTGTTCTTTTATAGATAGAGATTAATTTATTTTGTATTTTAGTAATACCAGGTTTTTAAAAGACTAGTGGCAATCGGGTCCCGTTCTTTATGAGGATCCCATATAAATGGGAATATTGAAATTGGGACAGGACAACGTATGTCGGGGTCAGCTAGTCTTATAAATACGTGTATTAAAACTATAAATAAACATTTATTTGACCCTATATTTTCGTCCCATCCTTTTCCCGACTATGTTGGGGTCGGCTTCCAGTCTAACCGCATGCGCTGAATACCAGTATTTTACATGGAGCGACTGCCTATTTTACAACCCAGTTACTGCTATAATGACTAATAATAAAAATAAGGTTTGGAATTATTCACTGCTCAAGTAAGACTCGCATTTAGTCGGTTTTTAGGGTTCCGTACCCAAAGGGTGCTAAACCTATTACTAAGGCTCCGCTGTCCGTCCAGCTGTCATAGACCTGTATCTTTTGAACCGTAATAGGTACACACTTGAAATTTTCACAGAGTGTGTACTGGCTCCATCTCAGAATACCAGATTCTCAAAATACCAGATTCTCAATATAGCAGATTCTCAAAATACCAGATTCGCAATATACCAGAAGTACAGTTAAACACAAAATTTGTTTCAGGCAAATAAGTATCACATAATAAAAAAACCGGCCAAGTGCGTGTCGGACTACGCACAATGAAGGGTTCCGTAGTTGGTATGAAATTATCCCAAGGACAACCTTAACATTACAGTTGAAAAACATGTTCTCCCATACATTCCAACAGTAAATGTAAGTTTGTACTCACAATATTGAGAGATTTACCATGTTATTTTAAGACCACAAACTTCTTATAGGTTTTCCTGTAATCTACAGCTAAAGAACTATTTTCCGTATTTTTTTCTAAATTTTGGGCTCAGTAGTTTCCGAGATCAGGGGGGGGGGGGGGAATGGTCAATATTCGTCTATTTTCTTAAATAACTTTAAAACCATTCATTTTAAAATTATAAAAAAAAAATATAATTGAAATCCTCATAGTAAGCGCTTTCATTTAATATGTCACACGGTACAGTTAACAAAACTTTTTAGCAAAAAATCAGCTGTTCAGAGTACATTTTGACGAATTATGCGAACATAAATGTACTGAACAGCTGATTTTTTTTTTCGCGATTTCAGGTTTGGTCCCATAGTTAAAGTTGTTCATAATGATGAGTACAATGACCCCTTAAGAGGTTTTGCGCATTTAACGTTACACGTTGTATATGTATATTTTTTTTTTGCAACAGGGACTGAAAGTTGGTCTTAAAAATCAAAGTGGGGCTACTAGGGCATGTGGGGTATCATATGAAAGAACTCTATTTTTACATTCTCAAACATTTTTTTTCTTTTTCTTAGGCTGCATAGTTTTCGACTTCTGATGAAAAATGTAAAAAAAGAATACCGCCCCCCCCCCCCCCCCCCCCCTCATCTCCGAAGTAAAAAATCTGAAATTATTCTATGTGATAGAAGTTTATGTATAGATTACAGGAAAAATAAAACGATGTCTCTAAATAGCACAGTTTTTCAGAAATCGTCAACAAAAATTACATATAAATGATGGTACGGAACCCTCGGTGCGCGAGTCCGACTCGCTCTTGACCGGTTTTTTTTTCGAAAATAAAATGGCTTTTACTGGTTGGCGCAATAGTAATGACACAGTTTTATTATGCTATTTGCATAAAGTGCGCCATCTGTGCCAAGCAATTACCGCTATAACAACAAATAAAATATAGTTACTTATTAAGGTTGATGCGCCAGGGTAGCCCGCGAAATTCAAAATTTCTTACGTTTTTTGCAATTTGTAGGTCAGTGTGAGCTTGTATGTTGATTAAAATATGATTCGCGGCCTTAACTATCATGGCTTTACAAAATTATAATCATTGGAATCAGCAATACAACTCCATACGTTAGCATTTATCTCAAATCTAGCGATTTCATGAAATCATGAGGTTTGAGGTAAATGCTAACTTATGGAGTTGTATTGCTGATTCTAATGATTATAAATCTGTAAAGCCATATTAGCTACGGCCGCGAATCATATTTTAATCAACATACAAGCTCACACTGACCTACAAATTGCAAAAAACGTAAGAAATTTTGAATTTCGCGGGCTACCCTGGCGCTTTCGCCTTAAAGGGCGAAAAAGAAAACGTATCTTTTTGCCGCGTTTTTTTACTAAAGTATTTAAAAAAAGAATTTTAAGGTCAGTGGTACCTCTCAAGTCCGATTTGCACTTGACTATTAAAAAAAAAAATAAGTACTGATTTACAGCGCATTGCATGATACTTTTTTTTACCGACATAAAATGGTTTGTATTTGCATAAAGGTGCACCATCTGTGGCATGCATAATATGAGCATGCCTTGAGGATTGTCGTCACTTGGCAAGCGACCTAATGCGTATGACCTTATCTTGGTGTCAACGACCTCTGTGTCCCTGTATACAATCTACAACTACATACAATGCATACTTATATGGCTCTTTTTATTTAAAACTAGCCGTTCCTACCCGTCGCGGTTTCATATCTCTATCTCCAGTGTTTTCATACAAAAATACCATCCAAATTTGCGACTTTTCCGGTGAATTTTCAAAAAAAAAAAAATGTTAAGGATGTTTTCCGAAATTTACGTTTCTAGATCGAGTTGTTTCCAGAGAAATCATCATATCTAAATTCGTAAAAAAATATACAGTATAGATACATGTAAGATCTAGTGACTTTTTTGGTTAAAAACACGATATTTAACATTTTGCTCGATAAAAAAAAATCAGAAGTAAAGTCGATTTGAAAGTATTTTAAGTTGTATGAGTCTTGGGGGAACGCAGTTTTTATGAAAATTTAACATTTAATTTACTAATCGGGTTTAACAGGGATATTTTTGGATAGATATAAAATATGGCACTTATTTTTTTTATATTAAATGAATACGTGAAAAACGGCTCGAGCGCACCGCGCCACTCCGCGCCAGGGGGCCTACTCCCTAAGCACGAAGCCCGTGGTTTCGGCCTTCGTTACGGGCGTTTCTTACTCCGTATCACCTACGGATGGGTACACTACATAAATACGAAAAACTTTATTCCGACAGTCACAAGTACGAATTTCAAAATACCGATTTTCATAATTCCGAATATAACAACTCCGACTTATCATTACTCCTATTTTTATAATTCCTAAATTTCAATATTCCTAACGTTTATAATTACTATTCTCAAAATACCGAGTTTCAATAGATCGAATAACAAAAAGTCCGACTTAATGATAATTCGAAACATCAAAACTACGAATTCCGATTATTAAAATTCCGAAATAAAACAAGCAGGCATGCAGCGTGCAAGCAGGCATGCAGCATGCAAGCAAGCATGCAACATGCAAGGCGGCATGCAGCATGCAAGCAGGCATGCAGCATGCAAGCAGGAATGCAGCATGCATGCAAGTAAGCATACAGCATGCAAGCAGGCATGCAACATGCAGCATGCAAGCAAGCATGCAACATGCAAGGAGGCATGCAACATGCAAGCAGGCATGCAGCATGCAAGCAGGAATGCAGCATGCAAGCAGGCATGCAGCATGCAAGCAAGCATGCAACATACAAGGAGGCATGCAAGCAGGCATGCAGCATGCAAGCAGGAATGCAGCATGCAAGTAAACATGGAGCATGCAAGCAGGCATGCAACATGCAACATGCATTGTTTCTGTCACGGCTCCGGCGCTGCGGGGTTTGGGCGGCCCCACGCGAGCTTATCGTCGCAGATGGTTTTAACGCTCACCGCCGCAGCTTCGGCTTGCTTAGCCTCAGCCGCGGCGGCGGGCCTTCAAACCACCTGCTCCTCAGCTCGCGGGCCGCCCCACCCCTCCGCGCCTACGCGTTTTTAAATTACACTCTAGTATAGGGCAGACAAGACTGCGTGAAGTCGGTTTTGCAGCAATTCGTTTCTGTCGCTAAATTTTGTAGCACATCTTGTCAAATCCTAATTTTTGAAGTTTATTCGAAGTATTGAAAATCGGAATGTCGTTTTTCGGACCGAGAACTCATCGAGCATTTGATTCTTCGGACATATGAAAATCGGAAGACTAACAAATCGCATTTACGACTTTCGGTAAAATAAATTTCGTGATTTTTATTATTAGACATTATAATTCTTAGGTATTATGAAATTCGGACTTTTGAAAATCGGAATATCGAAATTCGGAATAAAATATTTCGGAGTATTTGGGTGTTCCCCTACGGATGGATGATTGGTTCGGGGCCCGAAAGAAGTATGAATGACAACATGATTTGCCAGTTGTCCCTACTCCCGATGTGTTTTTGCCCGTCCGAAAAATTTAACTTTCACACTTGTTTTGATGGATCGTAATGTCAGACGGACTGATGAACGGACGGACGGGAAGACGGACGGACGGGAGTAGGCCACCATTTTCCTGCCGGACGTCACTTTCGGTAAAAGGGGCCCTTAAACAAATCTTGGCTCTGACAATTACAAAGACAATTTAATTTAAAAAATAATTAGCCAAATAGGTGCTACCGTTCTGAAGTAATGCGCTTACAAAACCGTACCAAAACGGTAAAAAGGTACCCTTATGATGTGGCACAATCTGTCTGTCTGTCACAGCTGGATATCTCAAGAACTACTAATGCTATCAACTTGAAATTTGGAACAGTTTTAAAACAAAATTTATAGGTATGTTTTTTTTTGTAATACGTAGGTACTAAAGGGGGGTCTTAAAAATTCGAAGTGGGGCTACTAGGGCATGTGGGGTATCAAATGAAAGAGCTCTCTTTGCACATTCTCAAACATTATTTTTTTTAGGCCGCATCGTTTTCGACTTTTGATGAACAATGTAAAAAAATACCGTTTCCTCCCTTATCTCCAAAGTTTGCATAGAGAAAAATCTGAAATTATTCTATGTGATAGAAGTTTATGTATAGATTACAGGAAAAATTAAAAGATGTCTCTAAATAGTATAGTTTTTCAGAAATCATCAACAAAAATGACATGTAAATGATGGCACGGAACCCTGGGTGGCTTGCTCTTGACCGGTTTTTATTTTTTATAGATATTGGTACGAAACCCTTCGTGCGCGAGTCCGACTCGCTCTTCGCTCCATGTAAAATACCGGTATTCAGCTGCATCCGGTTACACTGGAAGCCGATCCCAACATAGTTGGGAAAAGGCTAGATTGATTGTTGGGGTCGGCTTCCAGTCTAACCGGATGCAGCTGAATACCAGTATTTTATATGGAGCGACTGCCTATCTGACCCTCCACAACCCAATTACTGGGTAATACGATACCCCTTGGTAAGACTGGTTGTCAGACTTTCGGGCTTCTGACGACCCGTAACGACTGTCAAAGATCCACGAATGACGGCCGGCACCAACGGCTTCACTTGCTTTCTGAGGCACGGAGGAGTCTCGTTATGTAAGGATGGTCACCCATCCACGGACCAACCCTAGCAAGCGTAGCTTGACCTGATGTATCGATCTGTACGGCTGTTATTACTTATAGCCATGAGCTCCTCTGTCATTGAATAAATGAATGAATTTAAGATTTTTATTAAGTATATCTTTTCTTATTTCCAGCGTAAGGCTGAGCCCGTTATCCTGGAGTATTTCGAGCATGGAGACACCAACGCGGCTGCCGAAGACCTCTTGGAGTTCGTCACGGCGAAGAGAAGCCATTTGGTGAGAAAGGAGCATGGACATTTTTGTGCACTGGTCCCACTTTGCACAATATGTGCAACAGTGATGAAACTTAGCATAATCAGCCTATAACGTTCCCAATGCTGGGACACAGGCTTCCTCTACTCGAGAGGGAGTGGGCTGTAATCTACCACGCGGGCCCAGCGGGGTGGTAGATGTAACATTTCTTCGAATTTTTGGTTCTAAGACATGCCGGTTCCTTCACCGTTTTGAGAGCAGTGAACAAAAAGTCGGATTTGAAAAATTCATTTTTCTTTTGGTAGTCCAATTCTCGAGGATGGTATAGGCTATTTAACATGACGCTAAGGCCCTTAGGAGCCGAGCAAAAAGAAAAAAAAGTCTGAAAAAACGAAGTAATAGCGCGGGCGGGCGATGCAGCTCGGCGGGTCGGGGACGAGGGAGTTTTATTAAGGCGACGCTATCTGACTTTTGATGATTTTAAACTGAAGATCACGTCTAAACGAGTAGTGTTAATGATTTGGAAAAATATATGTTAAATTAGAGCATTTTCTTAATAACTTAATATGTGAATATTTTAGATTATGTTTATATTAAATAGTGTAATTAATTTGTAAAGTTATGTCTAACGCAGATAAAAATCTGAGAATCACGCAAAAACTGTCAGGCGTATTTTTATGAAACCTTGACCATTTTAAAGGTAATTTAATTATTTATCTTTTAGTATACGTGTTTTATTAAAATGCCTTTTATTTTAAGTATAATAAATTAATAATGCGTCTAATTTGGGACAGCGCTCCTTGATGGGCGAGTCCTATTACTGGCTGGACGTACGACGCGTTGCGTGAGCTCAGCACAGAACGCGCAAGCTAACCACTCAAGGTCATTGGCGTATAGTTGCGCCTTAAAATGTGGCTGTTGTTTTAGTATATTGTGTATCTATCTTACTACTTCCACGCGAATGAAGTCGCGGGGCACAGCTAGTATGAAATAAAGTACATTCCAAGAGCTTTCATATACAGGGTGTAAGTGTAAACAGTGGCAATATTTTAAGGGGTCATTGTACTCATCATTATGAACAACTTTTACTATGGGACCAAACCTGATATCGCGAAAAAAAAAATCTGCAGTTCAGTACATTGTTTGTATAATTATTTATGTTCGCATAATTCGTCAAAAAGTTGTTCATAATGATGAGTACAATGACCCCTTAAAATATTGCCACTGTTTACACTTACACCCTGTATTATATGACATAGGTTTCATCACTGTTGCATAGTTTTGATAAGTTAGCCCAAACTGATACATGGCCACATATTAAGAGGAAATGTGGGTGCTCTTTTCTCCATACAAAAAGATACAAACGCTTTCGCCTGTTTTCTTTCTGGTTAATGACCATAAAGCAATGATTTTTTACAGAAATATAAATATCAGTTACTTATGCCCCTATGTTTTCCTTTTTGATGATATATTATTTTTATAAGAACTAGAACCCTCCAAAAATGCTCAAAATTCAGACCGCTGTCAACAGACGCCTAGTGTACCAATTTGACAACTATTAACAAAAAAAGAAAAACATAGGGGCATAGTATATATCCTTCTTATTCAGTTTATGAAATATCTTTTAAATTGGTCCAATATTGGAGGAGGAAATAGGCGAGAGCCAAACCTCGAAATGTGACTTTTTACATAGGCTATTTAGTCGGATCTGCAGTTGTCCTTATCGCACGAATTCGAGGGCGGAGCGCTCGCAGAGCGACAGCAATACCTTCTTAAAAAACCTAATTTTCAAAAGTCTGGCCACCCGCCTTTACCTTTTAATACAGATGGGACACTCCGCAGTTTAGGTATGAAGCTACAAGTACGCGGCGGGCTCATCTCACTGGGTCAATTCAGTGTGGGCTGCCGCGCACCGGCCGGCTCGCACGTTAGTTCGATACTCACTCACGCGCCGCGTCGTAAAAGAACACAACCCTAACGAGTCAGTATGTATAAGAGTTACGCGATAGAAAGAGAGGTAACTTGTAGGTGAATATAACTGTGGGTAATAAGCGTTGTGCGACCTGAATTGCACTTTATTGTGTCGTAGCAAGAGTCGCTTTTTATTTAAATGATTTTGCGGAGTGTCCCATCTGTATTAATCTGTGCATGGTACAAATGTAACAGTGTCCTAACCACAATCGAAGGAAAGGAAAACTTTACTCGTAATCACCTCAGCACTTACCAGAATTGATAACACTAATGACACAAAGTTAATTAGTTTATTTGTTTAGGACTTTAGAGGCATGAGGAACAGGGTGTAAAGTTCACTCATCCTCTATTGAAAAGGGAGGATCCTCCGACTAGACGGGTGTTGTGTCTGGTGGGCTACTGCCCGACGGTTGATGTCGGGTCGTTGTATATATGCTAATCGCGTGGTGAACTCTAATTACGCGATGCAGGTTTGCGTGACGTCATGTCATTGATGCGTAGTTCTCATGTGGCGATGTAGATGCCGCCACAGGACTAGCTAGTAGCTGTTGCCCTAACGTCCATGATAAGTTTTTTAAAATAAATAGTTTTAATTCTTTTTTTTATCAGGTTTGCGAGACGATCGTGGAAATAGCTCTGGACCACAAACCGTCGCACTGCGAGATGGCTTCCGTACTCATATCTGACCTCTATGGAAGAGTGTTCTCCGCTAAGGACATAGGAGTCGGTGAGTTTCTAACTTTACTAGCGATGTGTGTGTGTTACGGTAAGTGTGATTAATTGAAAATTATTAATAATTATCCATCATTATTAATAACTAGCTTTTGCCCGCGTGGATGTCGGAAAATATCCCACGGGAACATACTACCGGGAATTCCTTCCTTATTCCTTGTCTACATTATAAAGGGAACCTCTGTACAAAATTTCGGCTTTCTAGGTCCAAGAGTTTCGGCTGGGCGTTGAAGAGTCAGTCACTCAGGACTTCTATTTTTATAATTATTAATAATCAATAATTACCATTAATAAGAGGTAATCTATATTACCTCTTATTAATTTATTATTAATAAGTATCAATATTATCAATAATTACCATTAATAATAATACTGGTAGTCAGCTGCATCCGGTTAGACTGGAAGCCGACCCCAACATAGTCGGGAAAAGTCTAGGCAGATTGATTTTATTAATAATTATCTCATGATTTGGTAAATATGAATATAAAATTGAAATTCATCACTTTGAGAAGTTGTTATTAAAAAATTCACTACTTAAAAGTAATAAAATAAAATAAGAGTCGAAGTTATTTGTCCAGTAGGTATTTATTAATAATACCACAGTACTTACCTACAAATACATAACTCAAACTACGTAAAATCAACATTAAAAATTATAATCTATCTTCTATTTCTTTGTTCAATAGGTATTTATTGATAATACCTAGTACCAAAATACTTAAAGGTACTGAACTAAAATACTAAATAAACTTTTAAAATTATTACATTTATCGGTACCAAGGTTACATTATTAATAATCACCAGTAAATGTGATTAATTTCTTACTTTTACCTCGACTTTCGGTAATTATTAATAATGATAGACAATTATTAATAACTTTCAATTAATCACACTTACCGTAACATTTATACCGTATTCACAAGAGATTTTAAACAAACCATTTTTACAGTCCGTTCAACCGATTTTGACTTCTATTGCGTAGGCTTAAGGATGGCATTAAAGGCAAAAAAGTGGTTACAATACCAACTGTTTACTGCAGCTGCCATTTGTCATGCCACCAACGCAATAGAAGTCAAAATCGGTTGAACGGACTGTAAAAAAGTTTGTTTCAATGTCTCATCTAATTGTGAATACGTTATAGTATTTTTTATCTCGCGAAGCGACACGCTTTTTACTTGTGTTTACCGAGATCACCCAAAAAACCCCCAAAGAAAAAAAAAAAAGAAAAGATGAGCACCCATCCACGGACTGACCGCGGCAAGCGTAACTTAACCTGATCAATCGACCCAGTTAAACTACGCTTGCCGCGATTAATAATAATAGGATGTTAGTATTATCTCCTTTGTTTCATTTATGTACATATCATTTACATTTTTAAATATTTTTATAAAAACAATGATAAAAAAAACATTTAAAAATATAAAAATAGTAGCCCACCGATATCGGGAACAGGGTCCAACTTACCGGTGGTCAGGTCTGTAGAGAGAGGAACCTCCTCATTATGTGTGCCGTGTCCAGGAGTACCTACTGCTTTCTGAATCAAGCCCTTGATCCAGCCGCGCAATGAGAGCCTCCTGAGGTGTTGGTCGAGGCTCTCCGCTATTAGGCCATTAACCGTAACGATTATCGGTACTATCATTGCAGAGTCCACGTCCCACATGTCCATAACCTCGTGTGCTAAGTCAAGGATTTTTTTATAGGCTGGTATTATTATTATAGGTACTGTAATTGCACCCTACCATTCCAGCCTTCGACCGTCTGTTGGAGAAACTTCCAGACCTGGTGCTAGACACTCCAGACGCGGCCGTGTTACTGTCCAACTTCATAGCGCGCTGTGTGGCCGACGATTGTCTGCCGCCACGCTTCGTGCAGACTGCTAACGAGAAGACTGATGTTAATGCCCATGCCAAGTGAGTTGTCCATGAAAAAATCATTTATTTTCAATACACTTCCTCGAAAACTGGTTCATATCGCACTACGATTAGGTTCACAATGCAATGTATTTCACACGCGTGCGATTTTTAAATATGGCGCACGTGTGCGGTACTAAAAATTGCCACAGATAACTTATACCAGTGGCGTGCACAGAGATTTGAGACAGGGTATGCACGGCTAAAATGAAAAAAAAAAAACAAAGAAACAAGTTTTTTTTTCCCCGATCGTTTGTTTTACCTGACCCCACCTATTCTACCTTACTCTTACCCTGACTCTTACCGCACGGCGGCGCCATTGGCTTCGCATGATGTTTGTTTGTGACCACCACGAATACTTATCTAAATTATTTTAATCAGAATATCCGACAAAGGTCTAAACATTATTTTATCTTGATTTGTAAACCAAAAAAAAAACAAGGGATACAATACAATGTGTTTGTATGTGGGTACACAACATGTTAGCCAGTAATAACTACCATAAAACTTTTTAATGAAAATAACAAGAAGCAACCTTCCATTTACAATCAATTTAATTCTTTCCTCAAAAGATATCGTCGAAAAAGCGCAAGATTTTGATTTATATGAACACACTTCGGTGGCACAGGATCACAGTTAGAGAAACACAGATTACTTGAATATTTTTTTACACTAAGTACATATTAATGTAATTACTTAGACAGTCAATCAAGTGATTGACAAGAAAGACAATCAAAACAATATGGCGAAAAAAGAAACATTCAAACATTGCAAGTTGAATAAAAGCTTGTAAAAACTGTACAATTACAAACTAAAACGAACGAATTTTGGTGAATCCGACCAAAAAAAGTCGACCCTCTGTAATCAACAACTAAGCGATGCTTTTACGGCTTCTCAATTTGGACGGGTTGCAATGTAAGCTCTGCTTCCAGAACGCAAACACGCGCACACATTTTCACGCACACAGTGACACTTTTGCTGTGTACTACACGAGATGCGTTGTATGAAAAATAAGCACTGCATGTTACTGCTTTTGCCACGGGAGCGCTGCCTGCGCGGTGTTCGCCGCTCGCTCCAGCAAGTTAGTTCCAATAAAAAGTAATAGATGCCACGTAAATCGCGTTTTAAACGGTGAGATGGTGACTATGGTTAGATTTAAATAACATAATTACTATAATTTTTCATGAGTTATAGTTATTTATCATTTAAAGGGGCATGCACGTATGGGACTACAGGGTATGCAGAGCTTATTTGCATGTATGGAGTGCACGCCACTGACTTATACCTATAAATACTTAGTCCAAATTGGTTCAATGCCTCTATTCACAACTCTCTATTCGGAGGTGAATGTTTTTTTTTAAATTTCGGCAGAGTTAAGCATCTTTACGGCGTTAATATTTTTTGAATATTTAAATAATGTTTATAAATATATCATCAAAAACTATGATTATTACAATAAAAAAAACGTTTATGAACAAATTAACATTTATTTGTGTTCTAAACTCAAAAATATTTGAATTTTCTATTTTTCATATTGGGCTGTTTATCGGCTTTATTACCTTTGCTTCTCCTTCAACCTGGCGAAAGCAAAGCGCGGAAAAAAAGATAAATTTAAATCATAGTTTGTAGTTAGTTATAATAATTCGTGAAAAAAATATTTTCCGTTATTTTATTTTATTTCCTCAAAAGTGTATTGAAAAACGTCGTTTGATACTCGTGGACATTTGTTATTGCTGTTCTCGGCTCAAAAACAACCTCGCCTACGGCTCGGGTGTTAATTCCGCCTCGAATGCAATAACAAACGTTCTCCACTTACTATCAAAATGTACCATTCTATACTAATAAAGCGGACCCGATAGACGTTGTCCAGTCTGAACGATCCTAGAACCCGACTGCAGCGCCATCTACCGAGTCCAATTGTGTTTTCAAACCATCCAGGAACCAAATATACACACAAAGTTTCATCTAAACCGGTCCAGCCGTTGTTATACCACGTTTTATACGTTTTTTTTCTCTTATTCTTTCTGTATCCTATGTCCGTCTCCTGGTGCTAAGCTACCTCCCCACCAATTTTCAGCCAAATCGGTTCAGCCGTTCTTGAGTTATAAATAGTGCCACTAACACGACTTTCTTTTATACAACGTGTAACGTTAAATGCGCAAAACCTCTTAAGGGGTCATTGTATATGAACAACTTTTACTATGGGACCAAACATGAAATCGCGAAAAAAAATCAGCTGTTCAGTACATTTATGTTCGCATACTTCGTCAAAATGTACTGAACAGCTGATTTTTTTTTCGCGATTTCATGTTTGGTCCCATAGTAAAAGTTGTTCATAATGATGAGTACAATAACCCCTTAAGAGGTTTTGCACATTTAACGTTACACGTTGTATAGATTATAAAGAAGAAAGATTTGTTAGTTTGTTTTTGTGGGGACCGCTATTTTTTTAAAACATTTTTCATCAAAAGTCGAAAACTATGCTGCCTAAACGAAAAAAAAATGTTTGAGAATGTGCAAAACAGCGCTCTTTCATATGATACCCCACATGCCCTAGTAGCCACACTTCGATTTTTTAAGACCAACTTTTTTATTTGCAAAATAGTTGGGCAAACGTCATCTAAAACTGTTCCAAATTTCAAGTTAATAGCATTAGTAGTTCTTGAGATATCCAGCTGTGACAGACAGACTCACACCATCACACCATAAGGGTTCCTTTTTACCATTTTTGTACGGAACCCTAAAACAAAGACTGTTGACGGTGCTGTCTGATAAACAGCATATTATGTTGGTCACTGTGTGCCCAGCAGTTGAAAATACCCTCTCTGATTCAACAGTGGTTGGCACCAGCGTGAGTAAACAATTATAATCGAACTGTAAGAACTACCCCTTGTTCCTT
This sequence comes from Cosmia trapezina, assembly GCA_905163495.3. NCBI lineage: Eukaryota > Metazoa > Arthropoda > Insecta > Lepidoptera > Noctuidae > Cosmia > Cosmia trapezina. The sequence continues at coordinate 11,144,557 of LR991047.1, forward strand.
GTTCCTCCACACTCTTATAGATCCATCTCTTTCTTTATGAGTGACTAACCTATCTAAACTCGTAGATACCCCCTCAAGTGTTTTTTATGTACTAATTTATAAACCGAAAACCTCAGCGGGGGGGGGGGGGGGGGTGAGGGGGGTTAGTTGCGAACCCCATAAGTTCACAACTACTGATGATGATTTTTTCCATCGGATAATGTTTTGTTACGTTTATACAGGGTGTAAGGGACAGCCCTCCGCAAACTACCAGGGTGCATTCAGCTCCTCATTTTGAATCATATTCCACCGGAAATTTTCTCAGGAAAATTTTCATTTTTTCAATTTTTTTTTAGTTATATTTTCATTATTTCAATGTAAAGTTGCATTGTGTGTTCGCAGCACTCCATTTATGTAAAAAAAACTGCAAAAAAACAGCAAAAAAAAAGCAGCAATGGATGTTGAAATACTCTAACCAACGACGCGTGAAATCAGCTGTTCACTTTCTGTCTAGCTACAGAGTTCATCGAACTCACCGCATACCTATTACCTACCCCTCCCAACCAGTAATAGACGCTCCGATTTGTGCACAAAAACACAAACAAATCAGGTTTATTGGATTCCCTTAACATTCCTGAAAAATTTCATGTACCGGTCATCTTAGTATGACATACTGAATTCACCCTATCAGTTTGCGGAGGGCTGTCCCTTACACCCTGTTTATATACGATATAAGCTTATATACCTATTATATAGAGGGTTTTTCCTTATGCACACATGGGGTGCAGAAAACGCTCTAGGGGATACAAGCAAAAAACTACTTTTAGATGCTCTAAGGCTCGTATTTATAATCAAGTAATTACTTGCTAATAGTAATTTCTTAATGAAGTCATTACTTCAGGGTAGAATTCTTAAGTAAAGAAAATGGTGACTATTACTTGGCTAAGAATTCTAAGCTTTGACAGTTCTAAGTTCAAAAAAATTACTAAACTATAGAATGAAAATCATTACTTGAGCAATTACTTTTACTGAAGTAATTACTTTGACTTGACTATAAATACTAGTGTAATTAGAGTCTCTTCTAATTCCTCTTGAAGAGTCGTGTTAGTTTTTGTCAATCTCGAATTTTCGAGCGAGATCTCGTTATAATTATGCTTCGGGATTGATCTCGAAAAATGGCACGAGATCTCGCGAGTTCGGGATTGCATTCCCTAATTGTTACTGAGTGTGTTACGCTACTACCCTGCAGCGCTGGTAGTCAGCAACAAAAGTCGATTAACACTTGTGTTTTCTAAATCTTGATTATTGAGAAAAAAACATCATTAAAATCGGAACAGACGTAAATTTTAAAGAAAATTAACTCTCATCTAATAAATTAAATGCTAAAAAGCAGGTTATCGTATCATTTTGTGTTAATTTAGAGCAGGGATGCACAGACCGCTGTCCCCGGGCCGCGTGCGGCCCCCCCGCAATATGCCGGTGGCGGGCGCCAGCAAAATATATTCCCTCGTACATTTGAAATGAGGTTTTACTTATATGTGAACAAACTTTTTCGGTATTGAATAATCAATCTGCCTAGCCTTTACCCAACTATGTTGGGGTCGGCTTCCAGTCTAACCGGATGCAGCTGAATACCAGTATTTTATATGGAGCGACTGCCTGTCTGACCTCCACAACCCAGTAATACGATACCCCTTGGTAAGACTGGTTGTCAGACTTTCGGGCTTCTGACGACCCGTAACGACTGTCAAAGATCCACGAATGACAGCCGGGACCAACGGCTTAACGTGCTTTAATTCATGGAGGAGTCTCGGTATGTAAAGATGGTCCCCCATCACGGACCAACCCCGGCAAGCATAGCTTAACCTGATGTATTGGTCGGTATTGAATAATAATAAAACTAAAATCGAAACCACCTTGAAAATGAAAGTTTGGAAACAATTTTACGTGTAGCTATAAGTAAATTTGAGCCAAACGTTAAAAAAATTGTAAGCACAATGCAGTGCCACGCTTCAAACTAGTATATTATTTTTTAATTAAATTGGCTATTTTTCTATGTACATATTTTTAATTTGTGCTGGTGGCCCGCCATTAGTTCATCATTTGCCCAAGTGGCCCATGGTCTCAATAAGTCTGTGCATCCCTGATTCAGATGATGTCAAAAAATAGCAGTGTTAACCGACTCCTGTTGCTGACCGTACTAAAATAATAATGATTTTGATGATGTCAAAAAATAGCAGTGTTAACCGACTCCTGTTGCTGACCGTACTAAAATAATAATGATTTTGATGATGTCAAAAAATAGCAGTGTTAACCGACTCCTGTTGCTGACCGTACTAAAATAATAATGATTTTGATGATGTCAAAAAATAGCAGTGTTAACCGACTCCTGTTGCTGACCGTACTAAAATAATAAGTCATAAGTCATAAGTCATAAGTCATTTATTCATTAACAATAAATTGTATCTGAAATTACATGGTTTGAAAAAAAAAGACAATTAAATTACATTAGAGAAAAAAAAAAAAAAATAAAAAAATAAAAATAAACACAATAATATTACAGTAATGCATAAATATAGGAATTTCACTATAGATCTTCAACAGCATAAAGACACTTATTCAATAAGAAACTTTTAAGTTGCCTTTTAAAAGAGCTTGAGTAGATAGCGCTTTTTATATCTAGAGGCAACTTATTAAATAATAAAACCGATTGATATCTGGGACAGTGCCTCACAATATTCAAACTAGGCTGTACCTTGTAACGTGTAATGTCTTGTCTACGTGTGCCTTCTCTAATTTGTCGTTCATCTGCTGTCTCGTATTCGTGTATATATTTGGCCATGTTACTTAGAAGTACAAATACATAAATGCTCGGCACTGTAAGTATATTCAGATTTTTAAAATGTTCACGGCAACTCTCTCTTTGCGGGATACGGATTAAAGTGCGCATTGCGCGTTTTTGTAACACAAAAGCTCTTTTGATAATGATTTTGATGATGTCAAAAAATAGCAGTGTTAACCGACTCCTGTTGCTGACCGTACTAAAATAATAATGATTTTGATGATGTCAAAAAATAGCAGTGTTAACCGACTCCTGTTGCTGACCGTACTAAAATAATAATGATTTTGATGATGTCAAAAAATAGCAGTGTTAACCGACTCCTGTTGCTGACCGTACTAAAATAATAATGATATTGATGATGTCAAAAAATAGCAGTGTTAACCGACTTCTGTTGCTGACCGTACTAAAATAATAATGATTTTGATGATGTCAAAAAATAGCAGTGTTAACCGACTCCTGTTGCTGACCGTACTAAAATAATAATGATTTTGTTTCAGACAAGCCATACACAGGGCGGAGACGTTACTCTCCCTGAAACAGGGAATGGTGCGGCTTGACAACATCTGGGGCGTCGGAGGTGGCATCAGGTAAATTAAATATACAATCTTGCCTAGTTTTTACATATTCTATACAATGACATGAATATTTACTTTGTAAAGTATTACTTTTACTATTTTTAATTATTGTGAATGTGAAGACTACGTGGATCATTGTTTTTTATTTATTTTATCCTTTTCTTAGTTTTAGTCATAGTCTGACAGTTTGAGTAATTTATGCGGCCTACCCAAATGTCTTTTCTTTGGTATTGTTCGTCGAATCGTTAAGCTCCTTAAGTTTTGAGTTGAGCTGCACGATTACTGACAAATGCGTGCACTGACTGGACAGGTCCACTCAATTTGTGTGGTTCTTTCCTCAAAAGACCATTTCAGACTGCAATCTACATGGTCTTCACATGATCTGACCAAGATTATGTCTGGACTTTAAAAGAGACTGTGACCTCTGAGTTTGTTTCGGCATTTCTTTTCAAAGTAGTCAGATAGGAAACGTCGAACTCATCTAGTTTTAAAATAATTATGCTTGACGTGTAAAAGTGTTTGTACAAACCTACTTACAGAAAATAAATCATTTATCATTTATCAACTATGTCGGGTTCGGCTTCCAGTCTAACCAGATTCTGCTGAATACCAGTATTTTACATGGAGCAACTGCCTACCTGACCTCCACAACCCAGTTACTGGTTAATGGGATATGCTAAGTCTGGTTGTCAGATTTTTTGGGCTTTTGACTAACCGTAACAACTGTCAAAGTTCCACGAATGACAGCCGGGACCAACGGCTTAACGTGCTTTCTGAATGGATATAATGGATGGTCATCCATCCACGATCACACCTCTTCTGTATTCCTCGAAGGGTTGGGCAGAGGTGCACCTATTGTGCACCCACAGCGGAGCTAAAACGGCCACTTTGGCAGAATCATGATAGGTATTATGAATAATATTTGAAATAGTAAAACGGATCATGCCCAGCGGATTCATGTATATCTCTTGGTCTGGCTTCTCATTCTAGACTGGTTTCGGCAAAGTAAACTCTACTGCATTGACCTAGAGTTCATAGGAGTGCGCAAGCCCCACCACGATGTCAACGTAGCTATATCGATACGACGGCGGTTTTATTATTATGTTTGTATGTAACGGAATCTTTAAACTTGATTTTTACCCACTTTAAATGGTCAGATTAATTCGAAATTTTGCACACTTATCAGGGCCCGGTGACAATACAATAATTTAAAATAAAAATAATAAAATATACTTTCAAAAAATATATAAAAAATGTATATAATACCTACATAAATATAATAATTATAGAATAAATTTTATTTGGGAAATACGACTCTAAATATTTAAAAATAAATTATAGTTTTATTTTTTTGTACAATATTCTTACACTAACTCTGTAATTCGAAAGCACCCCATGCTTCTTTTTATTTTTTACTTTTTAGTTCAGTTTAATGGTATTAAGGCTTGTCCTCCCTAAAATACGGCGAAAATAAGTAACTTTGTTTCCATTTTTTACAGTAACTATAGCACCTTTTTGATAGAAAAAAATACACAATAATCTAGAATACATAGGAAGTGATTTCATGTGTCCTGAAATCTATTTTAGTTTGTAGAACTAAAGAAAGAAATGGCTAAACCCAGGTCTATTTCTGTCTATTTTTCCGAGTTTTACCATATTACTCCTACAGTTTTCATTAAGTGTTCATAAATTTATACAGTTCCTTACAAAATAATAAGGAATGATTTCATGTGATTACTTTTTAGTCCAATCCCTAGATTTTTTGTAAATCGGTAATTACTTCATATTTTGCAAGCGTTGTGTCATCGCGCTTCTCTTTCTTTTCTATGCAGTCCGACAGTGACCGCGCTTTTTACGGCGGACAAGCCTTATAGCGTGTTTTTAAGTTTTTTTAAACTATAATTTTTGTTATTTATCATTGAACGTTTCCAGGCCTGTGAAGTCTCTCATCCGCCAGATACAGCTGCTACTGAAGGAGTACCTGACCTCGAGTGACCTGACGGAAGCTATGCGCTGCGTGCGGGAACTCGAAGTGCCTCACTTCCATCACGAACTCGTGTATGAGGTAACTACCAGTTCTGAAACATTTATTTAGTTTTTAGGGTTCCGTACCAAAATGGTAAAAAAGGAACCCTTATGGTGTGACTTAGTCTGCCTGTCACAGCTGAATATCTCAAGAATTACTAATGATATCAACTTGAAATTTGTAACAGTTTTAGATGACGTTTGACCAACTATTTCGCAAATAAGAAAGAAACGAAAATACTTATGTTTTTGCGACAACGACTGAAATGTTTTCTTAAAAATTCGAAGTGGGGTTACTAGGGCATGTGGGGTATCATATGAAAGAGCGCTGTTTGCACATTCTCAAACATTTTTTTCGTTTTTTAGGCCGCATAGTTTTCGACTTTTGATGAAAAATGTAAAAAAAAAAAATACCGTTCTCCCCCCCTTATCTCCGAAGTTTGCATAGAGAAAAATCTGAAATTATGATAATTTTCTATATGATACAAGTTTATGTGTAGATTATAGGAAAAATAAAACGATGTCCCTAAATAGCAGTTTTCAGTAACCATGAAACAAAAATTACATATAAATGATGGTATGGAACCCTCGGTGCGCGAGTCCGACTCGCCCTTGACCGGTTTTTTATTTAGTTTCTTCTGTCCCGGTGTCTGTCTGTGATCAAATCTTGTAAGTTAAATTCGTCACACTTCCCGGTTTCCGATTGAGTTGAAATTTTACATGCATATAGAAATCGGCTGACAATGCAATATTAATATGACATGGAACTGATCTGATGATGGAGCCGGAAGGTGGGCATGGGAACTCAGTAATAAAACGACGCAACCCTATCGAGTTTGGGCTCGTTTGATTCGTCTTGGCAAGGACTCTGGAGGCCAATTCCGGCGGCATGGAAATTATCTCCATGGTCGAAATAACAGTCGAGAAACTGCTTATCTCCGTCGAAAACGAAAAAATGCTATTCTAACGATCTCCATTCATAAATTTTTCGATCGCAAACCAGCGAGATATCACGGCTGGTCCTAAGGTATGGAGATATGAAATCTCCGTTGGAACATCTGTCAAAATTTACATTCGTAGGAAGTTCGTAGGTTTATATTCGTATTTTTTTTTTGGTACCTACATGTAGAGGCTTAGGGGTTTATGTGTTTCATAAAGGGGGCCAAATTTTCATTATTTTTGCGATAGGACACACCGTTTTCGAGATATAAGCAAAAGAAAAAAAAATACACTACTGTTTTTGCACTTGAAGTCAAGTCACTTGAAGTCATGAATTTTAGTTCATGACAACTAATTTTAATCCACACCTTTTTAATCGCGATTAAAAGTAGTCATATTTAATATGAAAATTAAAACCTACCTACGTCAGAAAAAGGACACAAATCATGCGAAACGCGTTTCTGATCACGCTACTTTGCAATTACTAATTTCAGTAAGTAATTATAAAAAAAAACACAAATAAAGAAACACAATATACTAAAATTGTCTTTTATAATGTGTTTGCTTGGATTTAATAAATTAAACATGTCATTAATACTAAAAAAAGAAAAACGTAGCATAATCGATTATAATCAAAGTGAATCGATAAAAATGGAACGTCTTTTAGACGAGATTATTTTCTCCGTTGTAAATGTTTCTCCATGGTCAACCAGAATACGGTTTTTTGATAGTATCGAGATTTGAACCGGACATTGATGCGGAGATTTGAAACAGAGTTTTATTTCCATGGTCGTGATATCTAGCTCGAGCCCGGAATTGGGTCCCTGGTCCTAGATGATATTCAGACAGAAAATCGTACTTTAAAATAAACAAATAAAATAAATATAAGTTTAAAACTTACTATTGCCCGCGGTTTCGCCCGCGTGGGTGTTTTTACTTCCCTATTTTAATCGAATTTTGTTTAAATTTCATGAGTTTATTTATTTTTTTGCGTGGAACCCTAATTCTTTTTCTATATTAATAAAAAGAGAAGTCCTGACTGACTGACTGATTAACTGACTCATCAACGCCCAGCCCAAACCCTTGGACGTAGAAAGCTGAAATTCTGCAAAGAGGTTTCCTTTATAATGTAGACAAGGAATAAGGAAGGAATTGCCGGTAGCAGGTTCCCTTGGGATATTTTCCGACATCAACGCGGGCGAAGCCGCGGGCAAAAGCTAGTCTGAAATAAACGTAGCTTAAGTACCTTATAACATCAGCTAGCTGCTAGTAAAAGCCCCGTCAAAAATTTTTTGACGCTGACTGTACATGTACTATAGGTACATAACTCTTCGGAGATTTTTATGTTATTTTACTTTTAATTCTGAATATTTTATTTATTATTATTTTGTACTTGTTCACAGACTGTTCTACTTGCTCTCGAGACAGTGAACTCAAGCGTTGAAGAACAGCTGTGTGGCTTCCTCGCTGAGCTGAGGAGATGTGTCATCGTCACCCCCGACCAGATGGACAGGGTATGTTAACTAGGGCAAAAGCGCCCGGGTAGACCGCGAAATTCAATTTTTTTTGTTCCTCATGCCCATAGAGATCCATGATCTTGTTTCATCCACATTTCTGCCGGAATGTGGGTGTACTATAGGTTCACCTCTGCCCTGACCCTTTGGTTATGTTATGATTTTCTTGTTCCCAGGGTTTCCTCCGCGTTCTTGAAGACATGAGCGACATAGTGCTAGATGTGCCGCTTGCCTACATCATGCTGGATCGCTTCATGGAGCGCTGCCAGCACAAGTTCCGCCTCGGAGACGCCGTGCTCAAGCGGATGCCTACCAGGTCAGTCCAGCACCTGCCTAGCCTTTTCCCAACTATGTCGGCGTCGGCTTCCAGTCTAACCGGATGCAGCTGAATACCAGTATTTTACATGGAGCGACTGTCTATCTAAGGCGCGAATTACACAGAAAAGGCGTACGGTGAAGGCGCGGCGCAGGCATCTTGCCGCTTCAAAATGTTTCAATACAAAATGTAGGTAGGCGGCACGTTTTGAATTATACTGAAGCGGCGTGGCGCGGGCACGTCGTTTCGTCGCCTGTTCCGCGTCGCTAGCAGGCGCGACTGGAGAGGCGCGCAAGCAGCACGACGGTTTGTTCGTCGTCTGAAGAGGAAGAGGTGTCACTATAAAGTCAGTCTGTATAGTGACTAGTTGCGGCGTCTCTTCGCCTCTTTGATATAATTTAAATCTTATCCGGGCCTTATCTGTTCTACGCTTGCTCTGTGCCTGCGCCGCGTCTTTACCGTACGCCGCTTCTGTGTAATTCACGCCTTACACATTGAAATAATCACGTTTTGTGGAGGGGCGTTAAGGCGTTCATTTTTAGAATGGTTCATCTCTGCAAATTGTAAAACACGTATAAATATTTTAATTTCGTGTATTGCCTTAGCGATCCTTAGGCCGCGTTTCCACTGACGCGGAGCTGGGCGGAGCGGAGCGGAGACGTGCAGGAATCGTCCAATTACAGACGAGGCAAGAGACGCGATGAGGATTTCAACCATTATGATTGGTCGATTCCTGCACGTCTCCGCTCCGCTCCGCCCAGCTCCGCGTCAGTGGAAACGCACCCTTAGCGTTGCTTATACGATCCTTCAAGAAATAATAATAATAATCGTCGGTTGGTGCCTCATATCATTTAAAACGTCTAACGGGCCTCTGCGAGTTGGATTCGGTCTTCCAAAGGTCCCCCCTGGTCCCAAGAAATGTCATAAAAAAAGCAAAGGATTATTTTTTCAGAAAACACATTCACAAAAACAATTTTCCAAGTAAAAATATAATATTCTAGAAATATGCGTATCATTGGTGTACTAATGAAAAAAATATTGTATTTCAAACACCAGCGCCTTCCAAAGTAAATTAAAATCAAAATTTTTCAAAACACTTCATCACTTTATAATTTTTCTTTTCAGGGGCCGCAAAAGGTTTGTCTCTGAAGGCGATGGCGGTGTCATCAAGGATCACGCACTGAAACTGCGCGAGTAAGCAGTCACACGCAAGTGTCAACGGAGCCCTGGAGCCCTAACGAAGACCTAAACGTAAAGGACATACATTCAGCCGAATGATTTTCAATGAATAAACAAGGTCAAATTATATTACCTAGCAACACTACACAGACTGGGTATTGATATCTGGTGATGATATACTCAATATTTTTAATTTGACCTTGTATACACATTCATTTTCAAAGTTGACATCTCAGTACGATAATGTATAGGATGGGGCGTCATTAAGACAATAAATGAAAATAATAGCAATATGTATTCATAAGGGTTGTTCCCATTCCTACTATCTCTACCATGAATTTCTACCATTTGGTATATTGTGAATTTTCTTCAAAGTTTATTCTATTTAGAACTAAAATATAATATTAATAATAAATTAATTATATAAATTAATTAAATATATAATTAATTATATAAGCTGATAGTGGTGGTAGATCGATTAGCGCGCCACGCAATGATTGTCGATGTTACCATTTCACATGACGAGAACCTCGTGAAAGCTGAGAAAGAAAAACAAACAGAATATCTCGACTTAGCTCACGAGGTTGTTGACATGTGGAATGTGAGCTCGGCTGTCATTGTGCCGATCGAAGTAACGGCCAACGGCCTGATGGCCGATAGCCGCGACCAACATCTCTCGAGGCTCTCGTTAGGCGGTTGGATCAAGGGTCAGATTCAGGAGGCAGTACTCCTTGATACGGCTCGCGTGGTGAGGAGGTTCCTGTCTCTGCAGCCCTAACCACCGGTAGCTTGAACCCTGCTCCCGACACCGGCGGACCACTATTTTTTTTTTTTTTTTTTAATATTTAAAAATGTATTTTTTTTTTAAGGAAAAAATAGTAATAAACGAAATAATAATTAATTATATTATATACTAGATGCGCCCCGCGGTTTCAACCGCGTAGACCGTGATAAAAAGTAGCCTATGTGTTAATCCAGGGTATAAGCTATCTACATACAAAATTTCATCCAAATCGGTCCAGCCGTTTGAGCGTGAAGAAGTAACAACACACAAATTTTCGCCTTTTAAATATTAGTGTGATTATTACAATGATTATATTACATTAAATATAATTAACACTGGTAGGAATTCATGGTAGGAATAGTAGGAAAAACCCATTCATATTCTAATAACACACCCTTTTTTTTTAATTCTCACATCTTCGTATCTAAGAGCTCCGTTTTCACGGCGTGTGTAAAAAAGGCGTTAAAACTTAATCGCCGTCAATTTCGTTTTAAAATTAGAAATTTAGACTCGTCAAAGCTTTTTAAGACATTTTTTTAAATAAAAAAATGTTGTTGTTTCAAGTCATTTATATCATTGATATGAACGCTTTATTAAAACAATAAATTATTTTCTTTATTTTTGTTCTTTGAGACACTATGGGGTTGCTAAACACTTTTGTTTTGATTGGCATGATTCGGCAAAGCTGGGCGGTAAATTTTAATATATGTTCGGGAATAACGCCGCTCGGCTTAAGGAGGATACGCTGCATAGCCCACGAAATTCAAATTTTCTTTCGTTTTATGTAATTTGCAGGTCCGTGGCAGGTTGTATCTTGATCAAAATATGATACGCGGCAATAAAACATATGTATTTACATAATTTTAACCATAAAAATCATCAATACACCTCTCCAAGTTAGATTTCGTGCAGATTCGTTAGATTTCGTTCGTTCGAAGAATCTGCACGAAATCTAACTTAAAGAGATGTGTTGATGATTTTTATGGTTAAAATTATGTAAACACATATGTTTTAATTCCGCGTAACATATCGCTCATTGGCAAGAAGGGTGACATAACTAAAAATACCGCAAATTTTAAGTTGAGTATGCAATAGAGGTGAACACGGCAAATTTTATTATTTTTGCTACAAAAACAACATTGCTCTAAGCCTAAAAATGACGGAGCAACGTGTGACTTTAAGCTTCGTCGCACTATTACCGCTGCTTTTAAACTTTCGAGTCATAATAGCCAAAAATTGCTCTTTTTGAATTATGTCAAGCTTCTCGCAAATGAACGATATTTTGATCAAGGTACAACCCGACACGGACCTGCAAATTGCAAAAAACCCAAAAAAAAAAAATGAATTTCGCCGGCTACCACAGCGCATCCCCTTTAAGAAGCAGTTATATGCCAACGGCCTTGAGTGCTTAGCATCCGTGTTCTGAGCTGAGCTCACGCAACGGGCATTTACGACTTTTTTGGTTGTTGGGGATTTTTGATTGGAGGGGTACTTCCACCAATATGAGGCAAAAAGGGGGCTACTTGATATCTCCGCCATAGGAGATCCGTCATTGGTGAAGATCTGATGAAAAAAAACCGGCCAAGTGTATGTCGGACCACGCACAATGAAGGGTTCCGTAGTTGAAAAGAATTTATCCCAAAAACCAACTTAACATTGTAATCCAAAAAAAATATTTTTTAGGAGGTAAAATTACAAATTAACCATTTTCGGTTTTTCTCCTTTAATTGTGCTGTAAGACCTTGCTTCTTGCCAAATTTCATGATTCTAGAACAACGGGAAGTATCCTATGGGTTTTGATTTACTTGCGAGTATCAAAATATGTCGCATAAATGGCGGTATTTTTTTATTGCGTTGACTTAGAAGCATGATTTTTTTAGAACACCAAAAGACCATAGACTTCGTATTTGATATTAATTTCAACTTGATACCTCCACGCCGTCCTGAGAAAAAGGGTCTAGACAGACGGACAACAAAGTGATCCTATAAGGGTTCCTTTTGAGGTACGGAACCCTAAAAACACGGTAAATATCCCGTTTTAAATAACTTTTGTGGTATATTAATTGTTAGTTTGTGCCCGCGAGGTGTACTGTTCGCAGAACTCGTTCAACACTGACGACCGTGTGTATAGGTTCACCGCTACCGCTGTACCGCGGGGGGTGGGACGCCGTAAGCAGTGGTCTCGAACCTACCGATTTTTCGGTATTTCTACCGATATGGGCTCTGTTCTACCGAAATGGTTGATTTTCAATAAATAATTTTTCGGTATTTCTACCGATATGGGCTCTGTTCTACCGAAATGGTTGATTTTCAATAAATAATTTTTCGGTATTTCTACCGATATGGGCTCTGTTCTACCGAAATGGTTGATTTTCAATAAATAATTTTTCGGTATTTCTACCGATATGGGCTCTGTTCTACCGAAATGGTTGATTTTCAATAAATAATTTTTCGGTATTTCTACCGATATGGGCTCTGTTCTACCGAAATGGTTGATTTTCAATAAATAAACCAATTTGATTGAATATTGTATTTTTAAACTTTTGCGATTTGTACACATTATAAAACTATCTCGAAGGACTGATCGGATCGTCCTCCCGTGACCACGATCGCTTCAAGGCGGTCGAAACGTCGGGAAACAAGTTGTTTTATATTGTATTTTTTTCCCAAATTTTGGGTACTAATATACCGATTTTAGCTGGCAACTCTACCGATTTTGCTCTATGACGTTCGAGACCACTGGCCGAAAGCGTTGACGAATGAGCGGCCTGCATTGCTCCTCCGTCTTGCCGCGCACATACCTGAGACGCGGTACTGTGGTAGCGGTCATAGTAGGAAAACGAACGTCTGACCACATAAGGTCTATTTTTGCTTGCAGTGCTCAGCCGCTATAATAACGCTATAGTGAACATATATGGTCATTGTGACAGTACTGCGCCTTTATTTAATAGCAGTAAGAGCGATTTTCGTAAATCAAGCGTTACTAACTTAAAAATAACATTATTAATGTTAGAAGTAAAGCGTTCATATTCATTAGAATAAAAAAGTTAATAAAATAATGAAATTCATACTACGCCTCATAATTGGACGTTGATATTTTTAACGCGGCGTTTTCACGTCTTAGCATAGGTCTTTTTAATTTACTTTTTTTTTTATAAGCTGCCTTCTACAATTTTGTATAGAAATAGTCACCATCATCTGCATTTTATTGAGGGGCTCGTGGCTAAGTAATAACAGCCGCATGTGTCGATCTTCAAGGGTAAGCAACGTTTGCCGCGGTCGGTTGGATGGATGACCATCCATTACATATCGAGATTCCTCCGTGTCTCGGAAAGCACGTTAAGCCGTCGGTCCCGGCTGTCATTCGTAGATCTTTGATAGTCGTTATGGGTAGTCGGAAGACCAAAAGTCTGACAACCAGTCTTACTCCTTGGTAAGACTGGTTTTCAGACTTTCACGATTTTGAACCTCTTTGTTCATATTTACAACCAATTTTATAAATGAATACAATCATACATTCAAATGAAATACACGCTATTTTAAATCCCTGTTCCTTACCATTATAAAAAACATGGAACTAAGTCGTAAATCTGCTTTGTTTACAAACATCTGTTGCCCGGACGCCGCCGAGACCGATGACGTAATTGGTTCGTCAATCAACGACTTTTTTTTGGCGCCAAATTAAATAAAGTGGCCAAAAGGTCAAAATACTGTACAGTAGTACCCAACTGATAAGGCGCGTTGTGAATCTTCGTTCGCACAGAAAAGAAAGTATGGCCCCGAAGATTAACGAGAATGCTTAAAACTTACAATCAACCTTAGATCACTACTATAAGGTTCATAATACACTGCAGCTGTTAGTTCCGTCTCACTCGCAAGTATGGCGACTGTCAAGCGACGCGCGCTAACATGGCGGCAGCTACCGACCAATAGCGGTACAGGAAAAAGCGTGGGGCGTGCCGATTGGTCAATAGCATTTCCCGCGCTTTGAAAATTCATCTTCTGCGCAGGTACATCGATAAGCCATATTAGTTGGGTACTACTGTACTAAAGTGCTAGCGACTGATTTTCATAATAATTTTTATACTTCACTTTTTTTTTCATGTGCTATCTTAAAATTACTTTGTAGCAGCCCGGAGGATTAGTGCCCGGTTGACGGCAATAGGCTCGCCCCTTTTTACATGGGATTTAAACATAACTGGCGGAATGTTTACTGTACTATAGGTACTTACACCTCTGCCTAACCCTTCATGCATTATAATAGGTCGGGGGAAAAGTTTTTTCGTATTTTATAGGTATAAAGTTGTAATATAATCTCTTTGGCTCTACTGTTTGTATCTGGCTGGTTTTGATACCATCAGACTTCCCGCCATTTTTCAATTGTTTTTCTGCCCGACAAAATGAGTGCATCTAAAGCCGGGTCCACATTTGTAGCATTTTGGTGTATCGTATCTCCGTTGCGTGGCATTGGCGTGTATCATGATCGCTAGTTTGGACGCAAGATGATACACGGTAATGATACGCTCCGTATCTGGGGGCCTACTCCTTAAGCACGAAGTCCGTAGTTTCGGCCTTCGTGACGGGCGTTTCTTACTCCGTATCACCTACGGATGGATGATTGGTTCGGGGCCCGAACGAAGTATGAATGACAACATGATTTGCCAGTTGTCCCTACTCCCGATGTGTTGTTACCCGTCCGAAAAATTTAACTTTTACACTTGTTTTAATGGATCGTAATGTCAGACGGACGGATGAACGGACGGCCCGCTGATACGGCCCGATCCGCACTAATCGCGCATCTTGATACACCTCGCATCTGATACGCGTATCACGATCGGTATTATGGACGTATTTTGATACCGTATCTTAATACTGTATCGCGATACGATACGCGATACACCGCGAACCATCCTGTGTCGGTTTTTCCGCGAGCATCAAAGGAGATACGCGTCGTTTTGAATTATAATATAATTGGCGCACGTCACTGCTAAATTCTGAGCAATTGCGTACGATGACGCTGAACCGTTTGCGAACGAAGACATGACTGAATTTGTACTAGACGAGATGCGAGAGGGGAAAGAAAGACACGCGTATCAGGAAAAGATACGAGGATCGGAGAAAAAGTTTTATCGTCGTTGTGAAACTAAAAGCCGATACACTGACACGATACAGCATTAGCAAGTATGGACGCGTATTATACAAGATACGGCTAATTAATACGACATGGTAAAAATGCGCGTCCTTATATACAGGGTGTAAGGGACAGCCCTCCGCAAACTGATAGGGTGAATTCAGTATGTCATACTAAGATGACCGGTACATTAAATTTTTTCAGGAACGTTATGGGAATCCAATAAACCTGATTTGTTTGTGTTTTTGTGCACAAATTGGAGCGTCTATTACTGGTTGGGAGGGGTAGGTAATAGGTATGCGGTGAGTTCGATGAACTCTGTAGCTAGACAGAAAGTGAACAGCTGATTTCACGCGTCGTTGGTTAGAGTATTTCAACATCCATTGCTGGTTTTTTTTTGCAGTTTTTTTTACATAAATGGAGTGCTGCGAACACACAATGCAATTTTACATTGAAATAATGAAAATGTAACTGAAAAAATTTTTGAAAAAATGAAAATTTTCCTGAGAAAATTTCCGGTGGAATATGATTCAGAATGAGGAGCTGAATGCACCCTGTCAGTTTGCGGAGGGCTGTCCCTTACACCCTGTATACTACCATGGCTGGTGTAGAAATATTATATAATAAGCTAAGTACATTCAAGTTAGAACAAGCCATGCATTACAAGAATATTATATAATGTTATGAAAATAAACGACCCCCCGACCTAATATATAGGTGTGATGTGCTCATGGTATTTTTATGCAGAATTGTAGAAAAAGAGTGCGAAATGACTGTGTTAGATTTATTCGCACTTTATTCGATATTTTTTCTCTTTATTTTGTAAACATAATTATTATTAATAATATAAAATAGTACAAGATTATTTTGTGTGTTCAAAATTTTAAGTTATTGGTGGCCCTGTAAAGTTATTTTATGATTAGTTACATTGGCGACTTATGCGGACTACTCCCGTTTTAATCGATTTTAAACCGTAAATTCGAAGCAGCAAGAGTCATATTTTTATCGACGACCACCAATGCTTATTTTTGTTTAATTGAAAGTGAATTATGTAATAATTATTCCAATATTAGAGGCATTTATTTTAAACCTTTGTAATGTGAGCGTTGGACATTGTTTTTTTATCCCGTCGCACGCCAATTAGCAGACACAATAGATTTTTTATTGTTATTTGCACACCTGGGTGTCAATCGACGTTTAAAGAGTTACATATTAAAACAAGCTGACCCAACAGACGTTGTCCTTGTTGTAAAAAAGGACATTGTTTACCCCGAATTTGAAAATTTTCCAGGTAACTTTTTAAATTTTTGTTTGCATAAAAATGTAATTCGGACTATTCCGAACGGCTGAACAGTTTTGGCTATTTTTTGTTTTAAAACAAAAAATAGCCAAAACTGTTCAGCCGTTCTCAAGTGATGCCGCTTATCAACAAACAGCATTTCATTTTTATTTATATAAAATACTAGCAGCGCCACGCGGGTTCATCCGCATAAGTCTCGAACCTGTAAGAATATCGAGATAAAAAGTATCCTATGTGTTAATGCAGGTTTTAAACTATCTGTGTGCCAAATTTCATCAAAATCCGTTCAGTAGTTTTTGCGTGAAAGTGTATAACATATATATTCAAAATTACATAAGACAGTCCCCCCAAACGCCCGCCCTTCACCACTTCCTAGTGCTTTAGCTGGGAAGAAGAAGTAGCGGAACAAACTCCCCAGCAGCACAGCTGTCTGTTCAGTTAGAAGAACTAGATTCTATACGATAGTATGTACCTAAGAAGTCGCGGGTATAAACTAGTATTTTATATAAAACAATGTTTGACGCTACAGTGTGGCAATTTTATTATTGGAAGTTTTTTTTTATTTGTTTTGTATGACTGGGGGATTGGATGTAGCGAAATTTTGCCTTGTTGGGTAGTCGCAAGCGAAACTGATCGTGGGGTCCTGAGGGCTTAGATAAAGTAACATTCGATTAACGATGACGCTAGTAGAAAAGCCAAAAAATGTATGTGGTCGACAAGCTATCGAAATGTCACATGATCATGTCAATGTCACTTTGAAGCTGTAGCGAATGGGGTCGGCAAGTGAAAACTGATCTCAGATGGCGCCACCACTATACGAACCCTTGTCATTAATTAAGTGACATAAACATATGCGCCTCGGATTTTTTATTGGCCTTGATTTCTTGACATTTTTCCGATTTAGAACAGTAAGTATGTATTCCACTTGGAAAATATGTGAGTTAAAAGAAGAGTTAAGAAAAAGAAGCGCCTCTTTACGTGGAAAGAAAACAGAAAGATAATTTGTTGTTCATAGATTCCTTTATATTTTTACAATTTTATGGTCTTTATGTTTGTTTCATGGATAACATTGTAGGTATCATTCTAATAACTTTAAACGACGGAACCTAATCTTTCTGTCGTGTTAAAAAGTTAAGTTTCTCATCTCGAGGAAACTGGTGGCCTCCAGTTTCTTTACAATTTGGTAAACAACATCTAGGCATTTCCTCAATAATTATCTCTAATTATGAATTCACTACAAATTATGTACAAAAACTGCTTTGTTATTGGTCTGAGCGCTACTAGCGACACTTTGACAGTTGCCGGCCCCATTAGCGATTGTAGATATAGACTCGCTTCGAAACGAATGCCTTTGTCTATGCCCTCTTCCCAGGTCGGGTAGTGTTAGAGTGTGTTTCATCAAGTAGTTCCTATGCCGTAATGTTGGCTCCACTGTTAAACTTTAACACATGGACCTATTGGGTCCCTGCTTTAACAGCGGTAGCGTATCGTGTTCGTCCCAAAACAGTGGAGCCAACATTACGGTATAGGAACTATTTGATGAAACGCACTCTATTGCGTATTTCCATTATACATGAACTTTTAATCGTATTCAGTAACTTGACAGGTGAAGAGATAAGTTCCTGACAGTAAAAAGGAAATGACGTGAAAAAAGAATTAGCGAAACTACTTTTGTGCTTCTGATATGTTCTTGGTTGATGTCAAAATAAGCTTGCTACCTATTACAAAAGACTCGTGCCCCGGTTTCTCAGGTTTTTAAATGGAGTCTATACATTCAATGGCGTTTTTTGGTTTGATATCATGTTTCTGAACACTATGTCAAGGAAGAAATAACCTTAAATGTCGAGTGTTATAGAGGATTTATCTGAGAACCTCAAAAACTGAGCATAAGGTAGGAATTCGCTTAAATAGATAAATATTGGCCGGCTTATTGTGTGTTTTGAAACTAATTGCTAATCCTAAATCTCCTTAGTATTATATCCTAAGCATTTTAAACGATTCCATTTTGACAGGAATGCCAAAAATTGAATGACAAAATTATTATAAGGTCCTTTTTGCCATTACAAATTTAAAGTGCATTTTAATAATAACGTTTTTTTTTTTATATGAGCCGGTGTTCATTGGGTTGTCTTTTGACCACTAAGGAACCCCGCCGTATACAGACTGTACTTACCAGAAAGGTGTCAAATTTAAGGGTTTGGTACAGGCCACCAAACTGAACAACTTTTTTCATGGGACCAACATCGTAATCGCGAAAAAATAATCAGCCGCCCCGTACATTGTGCTCGAGTAGGTATTGAAGTTTTGTATGGGACAGTTGGTAATTCTTTCGCGATTACGATGTTGGTCCCATGGAGAAAGTGGTTCAGTTACTTTTTTTCCCTACTGTTTGCATTAATATAAACACAAATGAAAGTAAGTCAAAAGATGGCGTATTGAAAAAAAAATGTACGAATTTTTTGTATACAAGACTAGAGTTTAGATTTGAACCTTATCTAGATGTAGTAAGGTCGTAATTTAAAAAAAAATCGTATTTTTTTTTTAATAGCTCTGGTATAGATAATAAGTTGTATTTTTATTTGCGTAAGTTAGAGCCAAGATTGTTTCGGCAATCCATTGTAAATAAAACGAGGCAAATATATAGAATGTTTCACTTTTTGTGTGTTTTATTTAGCACTTATGTTGACCCAACAGATGTCCTGTCCAAATTTTAATAACTCATAAAAAAACTCAAAGAAAACCAGTTTCAGTTTTCCCCTTTTCCAATTTTCCGGGCAACTTCCAATTTTTCTCAAGTGATGCACTTACCAACGAACAGCATTTCATTTTTATTTTACTGGGTGCATCAGAAAGATGTGGTCTTTGAGGGTGTGGTACAGATCAAACTGAAACTCTCTCCATGGGACCATTATCATTATCGAGAAAAAATTATCAGTTGTCCCCAAGTACAAAGCTTCAATACCTACCTATAACTATCACTACTCTACTACTATAATGAACGTGTGGCTGACACTGGCTTGGCCACCATCAGGGATTTTACTTTTGATAACACAAAGATTTAGTCGTTAATTAGTCGAAATTTGTCGCCAAATATCAGAATTTGTCGGTCACTGGTTCAAAAGTTATAAGGGGTCATTGGTGGCCGATCTGGAGAGAGTCTCCCCAGCTTGGCCACCTTTATATCTCAAAAACTAGGGCACCTAGCGAAGATTTGTTTCCTCCCAGATTTAGTCGCTAATTAGTCGAAATTAGTCGCCAAGTCACAGATTTAGTCGGGTCTTAGTTTAGAAAATACAATGAGTTCAATTTTTAAGTATAGACCAAGAGCTAGATCAAAGATTTTATCGTAAACTCTTCAATCTAGCTCTTGGTCTATACTTAAAAATTGAACTCATTATATCTTCTAAACTAAGACCCGACTAAATTTGTGACTTGGCGACTAATTTCGACTAAATCTGGGAGAAAACAGATCTTCGCTAGGTGCCCTAGTTTTTGAGATATAAAGGTGGCCAAGCTGGGGAGGACTCTCTCCAGATCGGCCACCAATGACCCCTTATAACTTTTGAACCAGTGACCGACAAATTCTGATATTTGGCGACAAATTTCGACTAATTAACGACTAAATCTTTGTGTTATCAAAAGTAAAATCCCTGATGGTGGCCAAGCCAGTGTCAGCCACACCGTGTGCGTTACCGCAGCCAGAAAATGTCGAAAATCGTCATTTGAATTTTATAGATAATTAGTGCCTCGGCTTCTGTAATTGTACCATCGATTTTTAAATTTGTACCTCTAATAGTTTTTTAGTTATTTGACAAAAACAGTTCTGGCTGGCGTAACGTTACCCTAGCCAGAAGTTTTGTTTATTAATGGGTATATTGAAATAAATTGTAGCCAAATATTTAGTGCCTCAGACGAGGTAAATGTACCAACTTAATTTGTATTTGTATCTGTTATGGTTGCGAAGATATTCAAGATCCTGCTGCGGTAACGTTTACATGTTTGCTGGATCTCTGAAACGGATAAGCCCCCTTTTATAGTATTTTGCACACGACTTCTTATGAGTTAGCTTGAATTTGTTCCTCATTAATAAAACAAAAAAATTGCACCGTTAAGGAGTTATTTAGGTAAATAGAAATATGCTTTAATCGATCCTAGCACTTCGAATAGAAGCTCTAAAGACTTACTTGCAACGTTATGTTATAGCTTATAACTGCCTTCAATTGTACCTGAAGTTTAATTTATTATCCTGTAAGCAATTAATAAATTATGATGAAATTTAAATTTACTTCGGGACATGATGCGCAGCGGTTTTTTAAACCACCGTTTAACCGAGATTCTTTAGGATTTATGAAATGAAAGTTATATCAATAATCAGTGCTTTTATTCAATTTTATGCCTGTACATTTGCAACGTAATCCACTCAATAATTAACGAGATAATCGAAAAATAGTCACTATGATGTGTGTGACCACGGTAACCCGGCCAAGTTTAGATGGTTACAGAAAAGCGGACCTTTAATACATTACGCTAACCTTCTGAAAATTACAGTATAATAGTCTTATAATTTTGGTACAGACGCGTACATTATGTTTTGAGTGAAAAATATAACCTTCTAGGTACCTAATAAATAATAATGAACTTTTAAATTCAATAGTTTTATTTACTTATGTAGGTACCTATATAAGCACGTAAGTACAGACTAGTCTTTATGAATCTATACTATAATATTATAAATTCGAAAGTAACTCTTATCTGTCTGTCTGTCTGTTACCTTTTCACGCCTAAACCACTGAACGGATCTTGAAAAAATTTGGCAAGGCTGACATGGCATCCTGGCGAAGGCTACTTTTTGCCTCAAAAATAATCCTGCGGGCGGTGACATAGGGGATGAAAGTTTGTATGGGAAACCTAGCATTATTAGTAGAGATCGGATAATCGGATGCATATTAACCTAAAGTTGAGGTGTTGGCTAAGTATGGAGTGGGCTTTTGGATTGAAAAATCCCAGAATTCCGGTATCGGCCAATTTTGACTTGCGATTATAGAATCGAATGTATAATTTACTAAAGTTCACATGTTAGTTAATATGGATTGCACTTAAAAAAAAAAAATCCAGGGATTCCGGAACGAAAATTTTTAAGTTCTGATTTTGGAATCGAATGTTTTAGTTAGGTAGTTGCGTTCAGGTGTTGGCTAATATGGATTGTACTTTTGTATCAAAAAAAATCCCGGGATTCTGGGATTCACAAATTTATAGTTCTGATTATAGAATCGAATGTATATTTACTTACGTCATAGACTTATAAAAAAAGATGGACTCCGCGCCACGCATATCGAAAGTGAAGCACCCTACCGATCTATGTGTGCGTGATTTGAGTACCTGCAAAGACGCCGTCGCTCGTGTCACGTAATGGCGGCCGGTCGGCATACTATGATGTAAATGTGTGCGCGAGACGTGTTTGTACAAATGGTCCCGGCATACTTACTGTGCTTCACTTTCGATATGCGCAGCGCGGAGTCCATCTTTTTTTATAAGTCTATGACTTACGTTTAGGTTTTGTCTAATATGGAATGCACTTTTGTATCGATCGTCAAAATATCGCGATTCCGGAATTGATAAATTACGTATTTTTTGAAAGGGTAACTTTATTATCACTAAATTTTCATAGGGTGTTCTACTCATGAGCAACTTTCACTATATAGATAAATATCAAATATATAGATAAATCACGAAATATAAGTTAGTTGTTTCATACATTTTGGTCGAGTAGGTATTGAACTTTTGTATCAAACATCGTAATTTTTTTGTGATTTCAGAGTTGGTCCCTTAGTGAAAGCTGCTGAAAATGTAAATCCAAGATGGCGGATGCAAATATTTTTTTATTTTTCGTCATGGGTGTCGTTTTCATGGTTTTCGGGGGTATTAAAGCTGATAGTGACATTAAAATGTGAATCCAATACGGCGGCTGCGAGCATTTTCTAATTTTTCGTCATGGGTGTCGTTTTATTGGTTTTCGAGGGTGTTAAAGCCGATAGTGACACTAAAATGTAAATCCAAGATGGCGGATGCGAATATTATTTAATTTTTCGTCATGGTTGTCGTTTTCATGGTTTTCGGGAGTGTTAAAGCTGATAGTGACATTAAAATGTAAATACAAGATGGCGACTGCGAACATTTTCTAATTTTCGTCATGGGTATCGTTTTATTGGTTTTCGAGGGTGTTAAAGCTGATAGTGACATTAAAATGTAAATCCAAGATGGCGACTGCGAACATTTTTAAATGTTTCGTCATGTGTGTCGTTTTATTGGTTTTCGAGGGTGTTAAAGCTGATAGTGACATTAAAATGTAAATCCAAGATGGCGACTGCGAACATTTTCTAATTTTCGTCATGGGTATCGTTTTATTGGTTTTCGAGGGTGTTAAAGCCGATAGTGACACTAAAATGTAAATCCAAGATAGCGGATGCGAATATTATTTAATTTTTCGTCATGGGTGTCGTTTTCATAGTTTTCGGGGATGTTAAAGCTGATAGTGACATTAAAATGTAAATCCAAAATGGCGGCTGCGAACATTTTTAAATTTTTCGTCATGGGTGTCGTTTTATTGGTTTTCGAGGGTGTTAAGGCCGATAGTGACACTAACATGTAAATCCAAGATGGCGGATGCAAATATTTTTTTATTTTTCGTCATGGGTGTCGTTTTCATGGTTTTCGAGGGTGTTAATGCCGATAGTGACACTAAAATGTAAATCCAAGATGGCGGATGCAAATATTTTTTTATTTTTCATCATGGGTGTCGTTTTATTGGTTTTCGAGGGTTTTAATGCCGATAGTGACACTAAAATGTAAATCCAAGATGGCGGCTGGTAACATTTTCGAATTTTTGTCATGAGTGTCGTTTTCATGGTTTTCAAGGTTTGTAAAGCCGATAGTAACATTAAAATGTTAATGCAAAATAGCGCCTTCTTTAAAACTGTTGATGGTTTTTTGATTACTATCACACGTGTTTTCAGGTTAAAACGCGATACGCGCGTTAGTTAACTAAGCATCTGCCAAGCGTCACGCATTTTGACTCCACTATGGGCTTCAGCACACTCTAAAACCATTAAAACGATAACCATGACAAAAAAAAATAAAAATTTCGCAGCCGCCATCTTGAATTTACATTTTAACGCCACTATCGGCTTTAAAACCCTCGGAAACCATGAAAACGACACCCATGACAAAAATTTTGAAAATGTTTGCAGCCGCCATTATGGGTTTACATTTTAACGTCACTATCGGCTTATACACCATTAAAAACCATGAAAACGACACACATGACGAAAAATCAGAAAATTTTGCAGCCGCCATCTTGGATTTATATTTTAACGCCACTATTGGCTTTAAAACTCTCGAAAACCATGAAAACGACACCCATGATGAAAAATTAAAAAATGTTCGCAGCCGCCATCTTGGATTTACATTCTAATGTCACTATCAGCTTTAATACCCCCCAAAACCATGAAAACGATACCCATCACATTTTTTTTTTAATTTTTTAAAAATCTTGAATTTACATTTTAACGCCACTATCGGCTTTAAACCCTCGGAAACCATGAAAACGGCACCCATGACAAAAAGTTTGAAATTTTTTCAGTCGCCATCTTGGATTTACATTTTAATGTCACTATCAGCTTTAAAACGTCACTTCACGTCACTTCGTATGCAATAAGGAGTTTAGTTTTGTGTTTTTTTTTATAAATATGTATGATAGTCTGTAAGGTATTTATGTTATGGGTCTTAGTTACCCGAAATAAATGATATATTATTATTATTATTTTTTTTTTTTTGTCTTTGACATATCTCGGGACCCTGGGGTCCCGGACCTTTGGAAGGCGTATGAGGGGCCGAAGCCAACTCGCAGAGGCCCCTTAGACAATTTTAAATGACGAGGCGGCACCAGCCGACGATTATCCCTGTATGCACTATGCATGTGCACCCAAGGACAACCCCCGGTTGGTGCAGGACTATTGCAGAACATGGATACAAAACATATTGGGCTATGGATTTGGGTGGTTGTGGACTGGTTACCTAAAACTATGAACTGACTATGGCCCCTGCCGGATCAATGTTTTATAATACACGGATAAAATGGCAGGGGGTGACTTGCACACTCAATAATGGGCCCCCGAAAACGGTCGCTAGCACATAGTGTCGTAGCGGCAAGGGGGCAACATGTCCTGAGGTGCTTGTGAGGAGTGGAGAGGTATCCCACGGTTCTCAGAATAATCCCAGAGCCCGGAAGATGGTCAAGATCCCTACAAACACTTACTGGAATACTTCCTTCCTCCGAGCACGTTTGCTCTTGCGAATCTCCACTCAAGCCAGCCAATAAAGGCAAGAATGAGGTGGGAGCTCTGTTCCCGTCAGTGTTCACTCCAGCCGGCCAATAAAGGCAAGCCAGAGATGAGGAACAAGACTACTCCCGGGAGATAGGGTCCGTGGGATCGCTACTGCCCAACAGCTCGCCACATGCTGCCCTGCGGGTTTCTGTATCTCTCTTGGTCTGGCTCCTCACCCTAGACCTGTGTCGGCAAAGTGAACTCTACTGGCACAGGCCCAGAGTTCGGAGCGCGCAAGCCCCACCACGACGTCAACGTAGAGATACGGCGGTGGGGTTATTATTATTATTATTAAAACCCCCGAAAACCATGAAAACGACACCCATGACAAAAAATAAAAAAACATTTGCATCCACCATCTTCATTTTAGTGTCACTATCGGCTTTAACACCCTCGAAAACCAATAAAACGACACCCATGACGAAAAATTAGAAAATTTTCGCAGCCGCCATCTTGGATTTACATTGTAACGCCATTATCGGCTTTAAACCTCTAAAAAACCATGAAAACGACACCCATGACGAAAAATGAAAAATATTCGCATCCACCATCTTGGATTTACATTTTAGTGTCACTATCGGCTTTAACACCCTCGAAAACCAATAAAACGACACCCATGACGAAAAATTAGAAAATTTTCGCAGCCGCCATCTTGGATTTACATTTTAACGCCACTATCGGCTTTAAAACTCTCAAAAACCACGAAAACGATACCCATGACGAAAAGTTAGAAAATTTTGAAGCCGCCATCTTGGATTTACATTTTAACGCCACTATCGGCTTTAAAACTCTCAAAAACCACGAAAACGATACCCATGACGAAAAGTTAGAAAATTTTGAAGCCGCCATCTTGGATTTACATTTTAACGCCACTATCGGTTTTACAACCCTTGAAAACCATGAAAACGACACCCATAACGAAAAATTTGATAAATGTTCGCAGCCGCCATCTTGGATTTATATTTTAACGCCGCTATCGGCTTTAACATTCTCGAAACCCATGAAAACAACCCCACCTATATAGTGACGGTAACTTCCAGGGACAACCGTTTTAATTCAGCAGCTTTGTATTTCTCGCGGGGATCATGTGAAACGAACGGAATATTTATGTGATCCCGATTTTCCGGTACTTGCAAATAAATAAAATCACATTATTTATGAAGTCGTTTCCATACCCTGTATCCGATTAGTTGTGCATTCCCTCATTTTCTGGAATACCGGTATTTATATTAAGAAAAAAAAATGCTGAGAAGCCGCTTCCATAGTTTGTTAGCCAAATATTAACTTTAGGTTAATATGCATCCGATTATCCGATCTCTAATTATTAGTGATACCTAAGTATGAAAATTGAAATTTATGCTTTTGGTAGGAAATAAAATTAGAAAAATAGGGGTTGATTTTAAAATACACAAAAATGCACGGATTTCGTTAGAAATTATTAATTTATTACCTACAAGAAATAACTTTTGAACAAGTGGATACTCGGTCTAAAGTTTTTTTTTTATTAGAACGTGACTGGCATAGTAAACATCTAAACAAAGTCCCCCCCACGCCGCGTCTGTCTGTCTGTTTGAATGAGATAAACTCAAAAACTATTAAACGTGTTTTTATACGATTTTCACGTTTTCAGCAATGGATAGAGTGATTCAGTGTATATTCATTAAGTTTTTGTCTAAATTGGCTGAAATATGACAATGATTGTTGAAGAGTCGTGAAAAATCATGCCGACTGGAAGCTTTAAGGCCACCATACACGGCAACGATATATCGTAAGGATTTGAGTTTGCACAGTTATATCGGACGGCTTTATGTTCTCCACATGTAAGTACGCTGAACGTATACATGTAGAGACGAGAGCATAGGGCCGTCCGAACGTACTACGTTCCCATGGAATACTTTCCATCATCCACGCGGGCGAAGCCGCGGGCAAAAGCTAGTACTTACAATAAGCCTCTTATCTTACCCGTAGTGAGGTACCTAGGTACATATAAACCCATTTTCAGACTACTGGCGTAAAATTACGTCGTGCAGGCAAAGAATATATGAACTGTCGCTGGTAAAAACCCGTATTAAGAGCGAGCGCGCACTGCGGTGCGTTTCCAGTAGTTCTACCGCACTGGGCGGGGCCTACAGTAACAAAACGCATAACCGCAGTGCGCGCACTTCAAAGACATTCCTTACTTCACAGATTATGCGGTAGAAAAACGCACCGCAATGCGCGCTCGCCCTAAGAGCGAGCGCGCACTGCGGTGCGTTTCCGGTAGTTCTACCGCACTGGGCGGGGCCTACAGTAACAAAACGCATGACCGCAGTGCGCGCACTTCAAAGACATTCCATACTTCACAGATTATGCGGTAGAAAAACGCACCGCAATGCGCGCTCGTACGGCGCCCGCCCTAAGGGCGAGCGTTTTTCTACCGCATATGTCTTTGAAGTGCGCGCACTGCGGTCATGCGTTTTGTTACTGTAGGCCCCGCCCAGTGCGGCAGAACTACCGGAAACGCACCGCAGTGCGCGCTCGCTCTTCATACGGGTTTTTACCAGCGACAGTTCATATATTCTTTGCTTGCACGACGTAATTTTACGCCAGTAGTCTGAAAATGGGTTTATATGTACCTAGGTACCTCACTACGGGTAAGATAAGAGGCTTATTGTAAGTACTAGCTTTTGCCCGTGGCTTCGCCCGCGTGGATGATGGAAAGTATTCCATGGGAACGTAGTACGTTCGGACGGCCCTATGCTCTCTACATGTATACGTTCAGCGTACTTACATGTGGAGAACATAAAGCCGTCCGATATAACTGTGCAAACTCAAATCCTTACGATATATCGTTGCCGTGTATGGTGGCCTTAAAGCTTCCAGTCGGCATGATTTTTCACGACTCTTCAACAATCATCGTCATATTTCAGCCAATTTAGACAAAAACTTAATGAATATACACTGAATCACTCTATCCATTGCTGAAAACGTGAAAACCGTATAAAAACACGTTCAATAGTTTTTGAGTTTATCTCATTCAAACAGACAGACAGACGCGGCGTGGGGGGGACTTAGTTTAGATATTTACTATGCCAGTCACGTTCTAATAAAAAAAAAACTTTAGACCGAGTATCCACTTGTTCAAAAGTTATTTCTTGTAGGTAATAAATTAATAATTTCTAACGAAATCCGTGCATTTTTGTGTATTTTAAAATCAACCCCTATTTTTCTAATTTTATTTCCTACCAAAAGCATAAATTTCAATTTTCATACTTAGGTATCACTAATAATGCTGGGTTTCCCATACAAACTTTCATCCCCTATGTCACCCCCCGTAGGATTATTTTTGAGGCAAAAAGTAGCCTTCGCCAGGATGCCATGTCAGCCTTGCCAAATTTTTTCAAGATCCGTTCAGTGGTTTAGGCGTGAAAAGGTAACAGACAGACAGACAGATAAGAGTTACTTTCGAATTTATAATATTATAGTATAGATTCATAAAGACTAGTCTGTACTTAAGTGCTTATATAGGTACCTACATAAGTAAATAAAACTATTGAATTTAAAAGTTCATTATTATTTATTAGGTAGAAGGTTATATTTTTCACTCAAAACATAATGTACGCGTCTGTACCAAAATTATAAGACTATTATACTGTAATTTTCAGAAGGTTAGCGTAATGTATTAAAGGTCCGCTTTTCTGTAACCATCTAAACTTGGCCGGGTTACCGTGGTCACACACACCATAGTGACTATTTTTCGATTATCTTGTTAATTATTGAGTGGATTACGTTGCAAATGTACAGGCATAAAATTGAATAAAAGCACTAATTATTGATATAACTTTCACTTCATAAATCCTAAAGAATCTCGGTTAAACGGTGGTTTAAAAAACCGCTGCGCATCATGTCTCACTGATCATCACTGATCACACAATTAGCGACTAATTTTTCATGTTGTCAAAATTAAAATACCTGATGGTGGCCATGCCAGTGTCAGTCACACAATTAGCGACAAGTTTTTCATGTTGTAAAAATTAAAATCCCTGATGGTGGTCATGCCAGTGTCAGTCACACAATTAGCGACTAATTTTTCATGTTGTCAAAATTAAAATCCCTGATGGTGGTCATGCCAGTGTCAGTCACACAATTAGCGATAAGTTTTTCATGTTGTCAAAATTAAAATCCCTGATGGTGGCCATGCCAGTGTCAGTCACACAATTAGCGACAAGTTTTTCATGTTGTCAAAATTAAAATCCCTGATGGTGGCCATGCCAGTGTCAGTCACAGAATTAGCGACAAGTTTTTCATGTTGTCAAAATTAAAATCCCTGATGGTGGTCATGCCAGTGTCAGTCACACAATTAGCGACTAATTTTTCATGTTGTCAAAATTAAAATCCCTGATGGTGGCCATGCCAGTGTCAGTCACACACTTAGCGACAAGTTTTTCATGTTGTCAAAATTAAAATCCCTGATGGTGGTCATGCCAGTGTCAGTCACACAATTAGCGACTAATTTTTCATGTTGTCAAAATTAAAATCCCTGATGGTGGCCATGCCAGTGTCAGTCACACCATTCTCAAAGATTGGACATTTTGGGAGTTGGACATTTTGGGAACTGGACATTTTGGGAATTGGACATTTTGACACCGTTGGACATTTTTAGAATTGTATATTTTGACCTTGAATGATAATTTATTATGTTGAGTAAAGGTTGATCTGCGAACCTATATACCTTATTATCTTAAACAAACCTACGCATTTTTTTAAATGATTATTTTACTTATAAATAAAAATACCTACTCAAATAAACATATTTTTATTTAACACTTGTGTACGCGTATGTACCAAACCATACCACACTATCCTATAAATTTCAGAAGGTTAGCATAATGTATTAAACGGCCGCTTTTCTGTAACCATCGAAACTTGGCCGGGTTACCGCGGTCACACACACCATAGTGACTACTTTTCGATTATCTCGTTAATTATTGAGTGGATTACGTTGCAAATGTACAGGCATAAAATTGAATAAAAGCACTGATTATTGATATAACTTTCATTTCATAAATCCTAAAGAATCTCGGTTAAACGGTGGTTTAAAAAACCGCTGTGCATCATGTCCCGAAGTAAATTTAAATTTCATCATAATTTATTAATTGCTTACAGGATAATAAATTAAACTTCAGGTACAATTGAAGGCAGTTATAAGCTATAACATAACGTTGCAAGTAAGTCTTTAGAGCTTCTATTCGAAGTGCTAGGATCGATTAAAGCATATTTCTATTTACCTAAATAACTCCTTAACGGTGCAATTTTTTTGTTTTATTAATGAGGAACAAATTCAAGCTAACTCATAAGAAGTCGTGTGCAAAATACTATAAAAGGGGGCTTATCCGTTTCAGAGATCCAGCAAACATGTAAACGTTACCGCAGCAGGATCTTGAATATCTTCGCAACCATAACAGATACAAATACAAATTAAGTTGGTACATTTACCTCGTCTGAGGCACTAAATATTTGGCTACAATTTATTTCAATATACCCATTAATAAACAAAACTTCTGGCTAGGGTAACGTTACGCCAGCCAGAACTGTTTTTGTCAAATAACTAAAAAACTATTAGAGGTACAAATTTAAAAATCGATGGTACAATTACAGAAGCCGAGGCACTAATTATCTATAAAATTCAAATGACGATTTTCGACATTTTCTGGCTGCGGTAACGCACACAGCCACACCTAATGAACCATCATTACTTGCACACCAGTAATAAAAATATTTTAGCTTTAGTTTTTACATATCTCGGGACCCTGGGGTCCCGGACCTTTGGAAGGCGTACGAGGGGCCGAAGCCAACTCGCAGAGGCCCCCTTATGATGAGACGGCACTAGCCGAAGATTATCCCTGTATGCACTATGCTAGTGCACCCAAGGACAAGCCCCGGTTGGTGCAGGACTATTGCAGAACATGGAAACAAAACATATTGGGCTATGGGTTTGGGTGGACAAAGAATTGACCAAGTAACTGTGACCAAATTTTTAGGAATATTGATAGACAGTCAGTTAACATGGAAATCCCAAGCCGAAGAAGTGTGTAAAAAACTAAGCACTTCTGCTTATGTGCTATTCAATTTAAGTAAAAAAGTGAGTTCATCTACGACATTGGTTGCTTACCATGGTTTGGTGGCATCCATTTTGCGATATGGAATTATATTCTGGGGTAATTGTAGTATGAGAGAACATGTGTTTAAAGCCCAAAAACGTTGTATAAGGGCAATGTGTGGTCTTAAAATGACAGACAGTTGTGTACCTATGTTTAAGACCCTAAAAGTGTTAACGTTTCCGGCATTATATATTTTAGAAATGGCCATTTTTGTAAGAAAAAATAAGAATTACTTTCCAACAGTGTCAGAAACTAGAAAAGGGCCAATTAGGAGTCAATACAGGAATCTATTGAAAAATGGTGTTTACAATACAGCTTTACTTAAGAAAAGTGTTTTTGGCATGGGTCCCACCATTTATAACAAAATACCAGACATAATTAAAAATGTCCCAATCCATATGTTTAAAAACAAACTGACAGCCCTATTAATTGATAAGTGTTATTATTCTATTAATGATTTTTTAAATGACACTACACTATAGTTTTTAATATTTGACATTTTGTTTTTTTTTTTTTTTTTTTTTTTGACATTTATTAATACTCGTTTCAATTCTATCATGTTTTTTTTTTTTTTTTTTTTAAATTATTTTATTTTATGTTCATTTTTACGAGTTGATTTTTTTTTTTTTTTTTTTTTTTAAATGATACTACACTATAGTTTTAATATTTGACATTTTGATTTTTTTTTTTTTTTGACATTTATTAATACTCGTTTCAATTTTATCATGTTTCTATTAAATTTATTTTATTTTATGTTCATTTTTATACTTTAATTTACTGAGGTGTTTTTTTTTTTTTTTTGAATTATAAATTTTGTTTTCAATGTTTGCATGCCAATATGGTAGACTGTACAGGGATCACAATTTTGTAAACAGCTATATTTTATGTACCTACTTTCGATGCAAATAAATTATTATGATTATGATTATGATTATGATTATAGTGGATCGGGTACCTTAAACTATGGAAGAACTATGTCCCCTGCCTTACCAATGTTATATAAAATGGCAGGGGGTGACTTGCACACTCAATAATGGGCCCCCGGAAACGGTCGCTAGCACAGTGTGGTAACGGCAAGGGGGCAACATGACCTGAGGCACTTGTGAGGAGTGGAGAGGTATCCCACGGCTATCAGGACAATCCCTGAAGTACGGTTAGCTTTAGTTTATTATTAGGAACTTTATTTGTATAGGAAAATGTTATTACTGTTTGGCTAAATGCACACTTTTTGTAAATGTTTTATTAAATAAATTATTTATTTATTTAAATTTATACCTACCCAAATGTATGGGACGGTTGATTTTTTTTTCTCGATTAATACGGTAATACTACTGAGCGATGGGCGATTGTTACTAATTCCAATAATCGAATGGTTGGATACTACTAATATTAACATTCGAATACAAAAACAATCGATCGCTAGTTCGCAAATTCGAAGCAAACCGCTAGTTCATTCATTTACTTTGTCATACAAAATTGGTCTGTTTCGTAGTAAGTATAATAAAGTCTACTTTTCATTGATGTTCGTAGTAAATAAGTTAATAGTTAGGTACTGATTTGCAAACCGCTACTTCATTCATTCAGTTTGCCATACAAATTTGCCACACGAAATTGGGTATTTTTTCTCAGAACATAGAGTTTACTTTTAGATGAGGTTACGGATGTTCGAATATAAACTAGTAATAATGAAATTTGAATCGGAATGAATGAGACGACGCAATACATTCATTTACTTCTCACTTTTTTTCAAATTCGAATGAGTTGTACATCTGGTATAAAATCCGTTAATAAAAATTATTAAAGATGCAAAATGCTATTGGAGTTTTTTGTGATCTCTCCAAAGCCTTTGATTGCGTGCACCATGACACGCTTTTGCGTAAATTACGTCATTATGGTGTCCAAAACGAAGCTCTCAAAGTAATAAATTCTTATTTATATACTTAATAGGTTCCAATGTGTAGATGTTAATGGTGTGAAATCTTCCGGGCTACCAGTTCAGTTAGGTGTACCTCAAGGCTCAATACTGGGTCCATTCTTATTCCTAGTGTATATTAATGACTTACCATTCTATTTAAAGGGTATCTGTGATGTTGTACTGTTTGCAGATGACACCTCTCTTATTTTTAAAGTAGACAGAAACAGATATGATTTTGATGATGTAAACAGTGCACTCTCAATGGTTACGGATTGGTTTACGACAAATAACTTAGTTCTCAATGCCAAGAAAACTAAATGTATAAAGTTTGCCTTACCGAATGTTAGAAATCTGGGACCCAACATCGTCTTAGATGAAGAGGTACTTAAGACTGTAGAATCAGCAGTTTTTCTGGGTATAACAGTAGATGCTAAACTTCAGTGGGGCCCACATATATCAAGCCTAGCGGGAAGGCTCAGTTCAGCCGCCTACGCCGTCAGGAAAGTAAGACAATACACTGACGTTGATACAGCTCGGTTAGTCTATTTTAGTTATTTCCATAGCGTTATGTCCTACGGTATTCTGCTATGGGGCAAAGCGGCTGATATTCAAAATATTTTTGTTCTTCAAAAACGAGCTGTTCGAGCAATTTACCAGCTAGGAGCTAGTGTTTCTCTGAGAGAATTTTTTAAGGATATTGGTATTCTCACGGTGGCATCACAGTTCATCTTCGCCAACATCTTATACATTAGGCAAAATATACATTTGTACAGTAAAAACAGTGATATTCACAATATTAACACCAGAAATAAGGACAAATTACGTGCTCCATTTCATCGGCTTCATAAGGTTCATAACTCATTTGTTGGTCTTGGTATAGCTTTTTATAACAAGCTACCTTCTTCTTTGCTAGATTTGCCTTTTAATGCGTTTAAAATTAAAGTTAAATCCAATCTTTGTTCAAAGGCATACTATTCTATCAACGATTACTTAAACGATAAGAATAGTTGGTCGCTGTGATTAACTCAAGACAATGTTTATGTTATGTTCTTTCTCCAGGATCAGCTTACATAATGACAGGTTACATGAGTTAAGTACTAAAATTGTTTATTTTATTTGACAAAAATATAATTTAATGTATTGTGTTGCGTAAATTATTTTGCATAGGTACTATTGTATAGAATCTAGTTCTTCTAACTGAACAGACAGCTGTGCTGCTGGGGAGTTTGTTCCGCTACTTCTTCTTCCCAGCTAAAGCATTAGGAAGTGGTGAAGGGCGGGCGTTTTGTGGGGACTGTCTTACTGTAATTTTGACGTTCAAAAAGTGCTGATTCTCAGCCTAATTTGAATAAAGGACTTTTGAAAGAAAAATCTAAATTCCACGCGAAATTTAAAAGGTACGGGAACGAGTCGGACTACCAATCTTTTGTATTATTACGGCAACGTGCAAAGGATTTAGAAAAGTGCATGTTCGATGATTACATGGCAAATGTAGAATCAGCTATTCGACAACCCTCGAGCTTTCTGGAGCTTCATAAAATCAAAAAAGCAAAACAACTCCTACCCTTCTGTGTTGCGGTTTGGAAACCTGTCCTCTAGCAATGGTGAAGAAATTTGCAATTTCTTCGGCGAGTATTTTCTGTCAAACTTTCGTGAAGCCACCAGCTCTGAGAATAATACACAATACCACTGTGAGCGGAATGATTTTAGTACTTACGATATTGCTGCTATCGAGGTTTGTGAAGACGAGGTTGTGAAACTACTAAAGCACTTGGACTTAAATAAATCTGCTGGTCCAGACATGCTCCCACCGGTCTTCATAGTAAACTATGCTTCAAGCCTCTCGGTTCCTCTTACAATCTTATTCAGACGGTCTCTTAATACCGGGGTGATGCCTGCTATATGGAAGTCGGCTTATGTAACACCTATCCATAAAAATGGACCGAGAGATTGCGTTGAAAACTACAGACCTATATCCAAATTATGCGTGTTTGCTAAAATATTAGAGAGAATTGTGTACAGGCAAGTTTACTCTGCTCTTAGGCTTGGTTTCAGCGAACACCAGCATGGATTTTTGGGTGGTCGGTCAACAACTACAAACCTCGTTCTCTGTAGTGACTTCTTGTCAGAGGCTATGTCTAATCGGTCCCAAATCGACGTCATATATACAGACTATGCCAAATGTTTCGACAGAATTGATCACGTCGTTCTCATGCGTAAACTTGCTATCGATGGGCATTAGGGGTAATCTCTTCCGTTGGTTTAAATCGTATGTGGAGGACAGGTGTCAAACTGTTGTGCTGAATGGGTATTCATCAAGATCAATGCGTATTCCATCTGGAGTTCCTCAAGGATCCTTATTAGGGCCGCTCTTATTCAATCTGTTC
Source organism: Cosmia trapezina (assembly GCA_905163495.3). Taxonomy (NCBI): domain Eukaryota; kingdom Metazoa; phylum Arthropoda; class Insecta; order Lepidoptera; family Noctuidae; genus Cosmia; species Cosmia trapezina. The sequence goes on from LR991047.1 coordinate 11,179,967, forward strand.
GTCAACGATATTGATTCCTGTTTCCTTCACTCTAAAATACTTCTATATGCGGATGATATGAAGATTATGTCAAAGATATCCTCCTTATCAGATGCTCTAGCATTGCAGGGGGATCTAGATAGGTTCCAGCACTACTGCAGCACTAATAAGCTCCATTTAAACGTCTCCAAGTGCTGCGTGTGCTCCTTTACTCGGAAGCCCGTACATATAACATTTGACTACAAACTATTTATTTATTTATTTTATTTATTTATTTATCATTTCCAAAACACTTAACCTTATACAATTTTGGTTATAGCCACACACGAAAACCGCTCAGGGCTTATCTGTGTGCTGGCAAGCCGCTCATTTATCAAGGACGTTACTAAACTACCGTGATACATAAGACATTCATAAAGCGATCATAACAAATTATTGGTACATATTTTGTGTAAAGAAACGTTTGTATTTGTACTTATAACTTTTCGAACTCATTTTATACAACGTTTGCAAGTCCTCTGGAAGTTTATTAAGGCAAAAAGGCACTCAATATTCTGCAGTCCTCATCCCGTACACGTTACTGAATTTTGGTAGGAGGTATTTTTTTTGTAAGTGGTATCGTTCTCAGAAATTCAGGTCTTGTTTTTTCGGTTAGCAGCTCAGGTCTATTGACTTCCGCAAGAGTAAAAAATTCCACTTTATTGAACACATTCATAACATTACAATATTTAAAGAGGTCGTCATCACTATTTTTGAATTTCTTGTTTATATGTTTTGGCGTAATTACTTTTAACATTCTTAGTTGTAGCTTATAGATATCTGTCAGGTATGTATGATAAGTTCTCCCATAGCTGCTGAGTCCATAGTTGATAACTGATTCTGCTAGGGCCATATATAACATTCTAAGCGTTTTGTAAGGCAATTTATATTTAAGTATGCTAAGCTTACCTAGAATAGATCTCAGTTTGTTGCAAACGTAATCTTTGTGCGGTCCCCAACAGAAACGGCTATCAACCATTAAACCAATATACATGTGCTTATCGACTACTTCTCATAACGGACATTCGCAAGTCTTTGGCGAATTATGTAGGCAAGTGTGATCATGTGCTATAATTTTAGGTATAGTGGAGCATTTGTTGTGTGATGAATGTATGTGAACTATTTTTGTTTTTGTTGCATTTATTACTAATCCTACGTCATGAGCCCATTTACACATTTAATCGAAGTTACGTTGAAGGGATGCCTCAGCGTCATGTATGTTTTTATTAGAGACCAATATACACGTGTCGTCTGCGAATTGGTATACAGAACCTGAATGAATAGTATTGTTCATATCATTAACATAAAGTAAGTATTCTGTCGGACCTATAATTGAACCCTGGGCCGTTCCTTGCGTGGATGGAAGCTTAGTACTATACTCATTTTGTATTTTAACCGTGTTGTATCTGTTGGTGTGATAGTTTTTTAATAATTCTAATAGTGGTCCCTGTATTCCACTTTGCGACAACTTGTCGAAAAGTGTATCACAACGGAGCATATCGAATGCTTTGCTAAAATCTATAAAAAGTGTCAATACATGTTTTTTATCATTTAACTGTTTGTTGACTTCATCGGTAAATTCTCGTAATAATTGTGTCGTACTCTTAGTTTTCTGAAATCCATATTGCTTGTAGTTGATTATTCCGTGTGTTTGCAGGAAGTAATTTATTTCATTACCTATGTAACGTTCTAGTATTTTATTTATACAAGACAAAATAGTGATAGGACGATAATTATTGACGTCATCACGTGAGCCCTTTTTGTGTATTGGACGTATCACCCCTATCTTTAAAAGGTCGGGATACGTACCAGTCTGTAAGCAGCAATTAATTAAATGTGTAATAACTGGGATGAGTTTAGCTGAGGTATACTTAACATCTTTAGCACGTATCCCGTCGTAACCCGGGCTTTTCCTGTCGTTCATTTGCTTGATGATTCGTTCAACCGTATCTTCTCGTGCAGGTTTCACTCTCATCGACCTATCAGGAATTATCTCGTACGTACATTTATCTAAAAGAGGCACATCGCATGAGTTGCTTAGGTTCTTGATATTAGAATTAAATTCAGTCATGAAAGTGTTGGCCAATGTTGATGGGTTCGTTCGAAAAGTTTTAAGTAAAACGTCTTCAATACATTGCATAATTTTGCCGGTTAAACTATTCACAATGCTCCAAATCTTTTTACTATTTTTGAAATTTTGAGAAACTTCCGTCATTATTTGTTTATTTCTAATGTAATTTGTGTATTTGTTTGTTTTATTTCTATATCTATTGTATAACAATCTTTTTTGTGGGTTATTTTCATCTTTTAGCCAAATATTAAATAATAAATCCCTCTTCATACACATTTTTTTAAGTTTTTCATTGGCCCAAGGACATGTATTACGTTTACTGAAACTACTTTTACTAATTGTGAATTTACATTTATCGTATACACCATTAAAGCTAGTATGTATGTGTGACATCGGTCGGTACACATAACAATTGTATGGTGGTGGGTAGGTTAGTTTTCTTTTGGAATAAACCAGTCTGTCGTTGACCCACGTATTTCATTGACGCAACATTGGCGACGAGAACGGGATTTTATTGTAATTTCTTTTAAATTTGCGGGGGTTCGCGTGTGTCAAGATGCCTATTGGTAAAATTGAACCGTTTAATTTAAGCTCGAAGCAGTATATTCGTCGAGTAAATCAGTTCGTACAGCTTAACAAAATCGACGATGAATTGAAAGTGTCTATGTTAATTACGGTCGTGGGGGAGGAAACGTATGCGCTTATGTGCGATCTGTGTTCACCTAGTTTCCCGGAAACCAAAACATTTGACGAATTAGTAAAATTGGTGACGGAACACTTAGAACCACAACGATCGGAGATCGCCGAGCGCCACGTGTTCAGATTGCGCCGACAGCGTGCGGGCGAGTCCCTCACGGAGTACCTGCAGGCATTGAAACACCTGGCGTCTACGTGCAGTTTCGGAAAGTGCAAGTCATGTTCGACGCTTGAAGAAAATTTGCGCGATCAGTTTGTGTCAGGGCTGGCTAGTGACGTAATGCGATCGAGAATCTTCGCAGAAAAGGAAGTACACTACAAAGAGGCAGTGGAGCTCGCGCTGGCTCTAGAGGCAGCGGAGAAGCATGCCGAGGTGAGCGGCACCACTACCACGGCGGCGGCGGACTCAGCAAAGCCGGCAGGCGGCGGTGAGGCGGGCGAAGGCCTGCATTATGCGCGCGGCGGACGAGCGCGCCCGCGCGGGCCGCAGCGGGCGCTCGGCGGCGCTGGCGGCGGCGGCGCAGGCCACGGAGCGGTAGCAGCAGCGGGCGCGGCTGGCGCAGGCGGCGCGCGCGCGGACGCGGCTGACGGGGGCGCGCGGGCCTGCTGGCGCTGCGGCAAGGCGCACCCGGCGGAGAGGTGTCGGTTTAAAAATTACAGTTGTGATGAGTGCGGTAAAAAAGGGCACCTAAAAGTGATGTGCAAACAAGTGCGCGGTAGTGACGGCCGGCATAATTATGTGAGTGAGTCAGAGGATGATATGTTTAACTTGACCGTGGAAGCTCGAGGTAACAAACCTTATTATATTAAACTGTCTGTTGATAACATGAACATTGAATATGAAGTGGACACAGGTAGTCGTATATCAGCAATAAGTGAGGTTATGTACCAATGTAGGTTTTCGCATAAAAAGATTAAACCTGATAACTTAGTTTTACGTTGTTACTCGGGTTCAAGAATAGAATCAATCGGTTACATTGAGGTAGACGTTTGTCTGGGCGAATATAAAGCTAAATCATTACGATTATATATTATTAAGGATGGGGCGCGGCCATTGCTAGGACGAGAGTGGATGCGCGCTTTAAAGATAACACAATTAAACCTCAATGAAATCATTGATGATGAATTCGTAAACAAATTATGTAAGGAATTCCCAGAAGTATTTAGCGATAAGTTAGGTACATGCAAACAGCCCATACGACTACAGCTGTCTGATAAAGAACCAGTTTACGTGCGAGCGAGACCCATGCCGCTGGCACTGCGCGCACGCGTCGAGCGGGAGTTGGAGCGTCTCGAGGCTGACGGCTCCATTTACCGCGTTGACTATTCAGACTATGGAACTCCAATAGTACCCGTGGTAAAACAAAACGGAGACATACGCATTTGTGGGGACTATAAGATAACCATTAATCCAAAGTTAAAACGAGATTATTATCCGTTGCCCCGTATCGAAGAGTTGTTTGCAAATCTTAGTGGGGGGGATAAATACACAAAAATTGATCTGAAACATGCTTATGAACAGTGTCTGTTGTCGGACGACTCGCAACCCTACACGGCTATAACTACGCATATGGGTACTTTTGTGTATAGACGTACGCCCTACGGGTTGTCTGTTATACCGGAGAAGTTTCAAAAAATTATGGAAGAGACGCTGCGCGGGGTGCCAGGGTGTGTAGTATTTTTAGACGATATTTGTGTGACGGGTTCCAACACACTTGAGCACATGAAGAATCTGAGAGCTGTACTAGAAAGGTTACGTCACATGGGACTTACTGTTAAACAAAATAAATGTAGATTTTTGCAAGATAGTGTGAAATATCTAGGTTTTGTTATTAGTAAAGAAGGTTTGCGACCGGATACAGAGAAACTGGAGGCCATTTCCAGCGCGCCTAGACCAGAGAACGTATCACAACTAAAAAGTTTCTTGGGGATGGTTAATTATTACGGGCGATTTATTCCTAATTTGAGCACTTTATTACAACCATTACACAATTTGTTAAAAAAAAATAGCGGCTGGGAATGGGACTCCAAGTGTGATAAAGCTTTCGTGGAGGCGAAGCGATCACTCCTGAGCGAACGCGTATTAGCACACTACGAGGAGGGGCGTGACTTAGTGTTGTCAGTAGACAGCAGCGCGTACGGACTGGGCGCCGTGCTGGCGCACCGGTACTCGGACGGCAGCGAGCGGCCCGTCAGCTGCGTGTCTCGCACACTTAGTGCGCCCGAGCGCAACTACAGCCAGCTCGATAAAGAGGCGCTGGCTATTCTGTTCGGGGTCACGAAGCATCACCAATATTTATTCGGAAGACGTTTTACGCTACGCACAGACCACCAGCCTCTGACTCATATTTTCGGTGCCAAGGGGGGAATCCCACAGACGGCTGCCAGTCGTCTACAAAGATGGGCGGCACGCCTGGCTGCATATGATTTCGACATAGAATTTGTGCGATCGGTGGACAACGGTCCGGCTGATGCTTTGTCGCGATTACCGCTACCTCGGGAGGGTCGCTTCGTGGACACGGTAGATTATCTAAATCTTATAGAGGAGTCGCTGCCTATTAGTTTTAAAGATATCGCGAAAGAGACGGAGCGAGATCCGTTATTAAGTAAAATTAAAGGATATGTACTATTCGGTTGGCCGACAAGCCCGAGCTGCGACGCGGAAAAACCATTTTTTGCAAGAAAACATGATTTTTTACTAGATCAAGGATGTCTTATTTATAAATATAGAATAGTGGTCCCCCACGTTCTGCAAAAGAAAATTTTAAATGAAGTTCATGAGGGTCACCTGGGTATGAACAAAATGAAAACTTTATCGCGGAGCTACATTTACTGGGCTAGTTTAGATAAGGATATTGAAGAAGTGTGTAGGTCGTGCGCTGCGTGCCGCGTCGTGCAGGACGCGCCGCCGCGGGCGCAGCTGCATCCCTGGGAGTTCCCACTGCACCCGTGGCAACGCGTACACGCTGACTTCGCCGACTGCGGGGGCGTGCGGTATCTTATCATAGTAGACGCGCATTCCAAATGGATAGAGGCCCTGCCTATGCGCGGCACGAACGCAGCGTCTACTATTAAAGTTTTTAGAAGTACATTCGCACGTTTCGGTTTACCGGCGCAGCTCGTGACTGACAACGGCCCGCCGTTCTCTTCTCAAGAGTTTAAAGTTTATTGCGACAGTAATTGTATCAGACATACAACTTCGGCACCGTATAGGCCCCAGGGGAATGGCGCGGCTGAGAATGCAGTTAAAACCGTAAAAAAAGCAATAAAGAGAGCGATGTATGAAGGCGAGGACGTGAACGTCGCCCTAAGCAGATTTCTTTTCCAGTACCGGAATTGTGAACACGCGACGACAGGGGTGTCGCCGTCAGTGGCGCTCCAAGGGCGGCGCTTGCGCAGTCGTCTCGATGCGCTGCGGCCGGACGTAGCCGCAGCGGTACGCGCGAAACAAGAGCGTCAGGTCATCCGCGCTTCGGGGGCTGACAGGGAATTCCGCGTTGGGGATGCGGTAATTGCTCGCGATTACACGGCGAGGGGGGACAAGTGGACCGAAGCCACAGTTGTTAAAAAGACAGGGCCGGTGTCATACAAAGTTAGTTTAGGTAACGGGGTTGAGTGGCGTAGACATACCGACCAAATTATTTCAGCAAGTAGCAAAAATAGGTACTCATTATCACGCGTGAGTGACGTGGCCGCAGCCGAGACTGCGGGCTCTGGGGCAGCCAAACCGGGGGTCGATAGCGAGGCCGAAGGTGAGATGTTTGAGGACGCATCCAGTGGTGATGGGGATACTAAGGACCCGCCGCCTGAAGGGTCAAAGTCGACGCAGGTTCGACCAGAACGTCTCCCGTCGTCGGTATCCCCGCCACCGCTGGGCGCGTCCGCTCGTGCACTGCGTGCGTTCAACCGAGCTAGACAAGCTGTGAATTTGCCACAATAGTCAGATAGGTAGTTATATAAAATGGTTAGTTGTAAGATGTATCTTTTGTAATTAGTGGACTTGATGGGGAGAGATGTGACATCGGTCGGTACACATAACAATTGTATGGTGGTGGGTAGGTTAGTTTTCTTTTGGAATAAACCAGTCTGTCGTTGACCCACGTATTTCATTGACGCAACAGTATGTACTTAACTATTTCATTTGGGCATCCGTATTGAAGGGCGATACTCCAGTCGATGTTATTTAGTTCACTGTGCACTCGGCGATTATCTATCTTGGTTATTAATTGACTAGAAGAGTGTGAGTCATTCTTATTTAACGCGCTCATTATCGCACACCCGGTTATGCAGTGGTCGGCCGGTGAAGTGTTTACAACAGATGTATAAATGTTATAAGCACTAGCATTGCGAATAAAGACGTGATCTATACATGACTTTGAAATTCTGTCACCGTATTTTTCGATGCGTGTATAACAATTAACGCCACTAATAAATCCCAGGGTGCACAGTGAATCTAAATATTGTTTGACCACGGGGTTACATAGTTTTAGATCTATATTCATATCTCCCATTATTACATAATCCTGTTTAATAGGATAATTTGCTATTAAGGACGACAATTCATTTATAAATCGCAGTTTAGATGTGTCGGGCGGTCTGTACACGGCACATACTCCGAATTTAAGACTATTTATGTTTAACTCGCCAGCCACACATTCAAACTCCTGTGTACACAAGTTGCTATATCTCATAAAAGATGCAGACTTATGAATATACAATAGCACACCCCCACCTCTTCTGTTAGTTCTTAATTCTGAATATAAGTTGTAGTCAGGGAGTTCAAACATTTGTACCAATTCATTTTTAATGTTTACTTCAGTTAACAACAGAATGTGAATTATATGTTTACTATTTAACAATATGTACTCAATTTGAGCAAACTTTTTCTTGATAGATCGTATATTTACATGCAGAAAGTACAAACAATTTTCAGGTACCGGTATGTAGGAAGTAAAATCATTCCATGTTTGACAATTGATTTCGACTACATTATGTTCTACTGTATCCAGCATTACGAAACACGGAATTAGGCAGATCTTTGACTAGGGTTAACACAGTCAAAGACTTGGGAGTTGTATTTGACTCAAAACTTTTGTTTGATCAACACATAGATAAAATCATTAATAAAGCATCAAAATCACTAGGGTTCATTTTGAGAGTCTCGTCTGAGTTCAGGAGCATCAAAACCATTAAAATCCTCTACTGTACTTTTGTTCGCAGTCATCTCGAGTATGCCTCTCAGGTTTGGAATCCCAATTACAACATATATATCAATCGATTGGAAGGCATACAAAGAAAATTTTTGAGGTATATTCAATTCCGTTCCAAAACTTATTCTCCCACTTATCTCCTACGCTGTAAAAGATTCCATCTACTTCCTCTTTCTGAACGTAGAAGAATTGCAGACTTGGCGTTTCTATTTAGAATTGCTAACGGTTCAACCGAGCTTCCCGAATTGCTGAACAAAATCGGACTGAGGGTTCCTTCTACTTTTCTACGCAATCCTTATTTATTATATACTCCTGTGGTAGGAACGAATTACAGACGAAACTCATACTTCATCAGAGCGAGTCATACGTATAATGCGGTCTGTCGGGGCGTTGATATCGATATTTTCAATACTAGCATCTCAAAATTAAAAAGGACTCTTTGTGGTTTCTTTTTTGATCATGTAACTAATTGATTAGAATTTACGCTGTTTGAAACTAATTTTACTCAAATACTGTTTTTGCTTATCACACTGTCTACCTTCTCAAGTTTTTTTTTCTGTTTATATGCTCTCTTCTATCCAACTTCTATCTGTGAAAACTTTTAATTGGCCTTATTTTTATTATTCTCAAGCTTGCAAAATATTTAGCTGTAAGTTTTCCAAAAACTGTAAAATAAAATAAATATAAAATAAAATAAAATAAATAATCTAAGGTTGTAAGGTTATTCGAATAATTTGAATGACTACTACAATCGAATCATTCAAATAATGTCATTCACAATCGCCCATCTCACAGATTCTGTGCCACAGAGTACTTTTACTTATAGGGCATTCTGTGCTTACGGTGTTGGTCCCATGGAGAAAGTTGTTCGTCTTTCTGATACATCCTGTATTGATAAGCATAATCAGCTTTTATGTTCCCACTGCTCGGACATAGGCCTCCTCTGTGAAAGGGAAGTTACTCCCACCACGCCCCGTCCCAGTGCGGGTTGTCACACGTCTTCGAATGGACGTAGTTTAGCAGTAAGGACTCATTCCACAATATGTAATTTTAAATAGATAATGGTGCCGATTCTGTTGTACACCGAACTAAACTAACTAAACTATCACTAAAATTCCTTACTTTTTTCTATGAGAATCTTAGAGCTATTCTGCAAAAAAAAACCTCTAAATTTAGAAAAAAATTTGACACAACTAAAATTGAGTTTGACAATCGTGACTCCGCGTGGTATAGTGCTCGTAGTATATTTGACCCGGTGGCTTTAATTGGAACTTGCGAAATCACTATGAAAAGTGAGAAGGCTTGTCATATTTTGTTTACAGACAATCCGACATCGCCGCCGTTACCGTGTCAGATATTTTTTAGAACTGGAGGGGGGCAGGGAGGGGGCAGCTTCAACGTGTTTTTGTGGATTTTTTTTTGGTACCTACGTGTTGAGGGTTACGGGTTTAAGAGTTTTATAAAGGGGGGCCAAATTTTCATTATTTTTGCGATAGGACACACCGTTTTCGAGATATGTGGAAAAGAAAAAAAAAATACAGTACTGTTTTTGCACTTGAAGTCAAGGTGTTGGTGTGAATTTTAGGTCATGACAACTAATCTTATTCCACACCTTTTTAATCGCGATTAAAAATAGTCTAATTTTTAGTTTGACAATCAAAATTTTAGGTGAACAAACGTCAAATTCAGAATAGCAAAATTGCCATTTTCACTAAATTATAATCTCAGTACAATCTTAGTGCTGTCAAACTAAAATTTAGTTAAGTTGTGTCACTTTAATCAATTTCAGAATGGGAAATCGTTGTTTGACAGGAATAAACTAAATTTTAGTGATTTTTAGTCTAGTTTAGAGGCATTTGTGACAAGAGAATCGGCACCAATATGTTTAGTTAAAGTTTTTCTCATGATAATTTAGCTCTCGGAAGAATAACTAACTAAAGCATTATTCTTCTGAGATTTAGCTCTAGGACATAGACTTAAAAAAAGTAGTGTTTTTTTTATAAGTCTATGCTCTAGGACATGCCGGTTTCCTCACGATGTTTTCCATCACCGTTTTGAGAGCAGTGGTGATATTATTTAATTATTTACACAAAATAAAGCGCCTGTCTGGGTTCGAACCTACGGCCTACAACTGTAAAGTCGCCATTGTAAAGCCCACTGTAAAGCCCATCATTGGAATCGACCGATTCCAATGATGGGCTGTAGTAATAGATTGCGTGTGTGTAGGTAGAAATAAGAAGTGAAGAAATAAGTCCCAGGTATGTACCTACACAAGAAGAAGAATGAAAGTTTATTTGGTAGATACACAGACAGGTTGCACTTCACACACACAAGAGTGAAGGCCACAGGTGAAGGCTTAGATAATATACATCTAGATCGAGCCACCGCGTGGCCGGTCATGAGACAGCAATATTAACAGTGAAAGTACTTTGTTTGGCAACATTTTTAAATTTTGCCATGCAAAGTACTTTGTTTGGCAACATTTTAAAGCAAAAATACTGCACGCCGTAAGGGACAGAAGATACGATGCTTTGTCTCAATTTTCCTAATTATTTCGTATACAGGGTTATTTGTAAAACACCAGTAACCTCTTAAGGGGTCATTATACTCATCATTATGAACAACTTTTACTATGGGACCAAACCTGAAATAGCGAAAAAAAAATCAGCTGCTCCATTGACTTATATATTACTATCAATGGCTGCTCCCTTCCTTTTTTTCTTGTTTTTTTTTCGTTTACTCTACAGAGCTGGTTTGGGTAAGTATGTAATTGAAGCAAAGGGAACTAAAATGATTCTGGAATTACATCCAACCATATTTGTTGAATTTCTTCTTTGGATGGAAAGCTGTAAACAACTTAAAAATAATGCTATTTCAATCATGCGATACATAAGTACAAATTGTATTTATTATGCGCCTAATATTAATAGTTTTAATCAGAAATACACTAATACTTACAGCTTTTGTAGACAGAAGACGCTTTAGTCTTCTGTCTACAAAACGTCTAGAGCATGGTTACACTACTTAGACTCAAAATTGTTATTATTTAGTAACAATTTTAGGTCTTTTATCGAGATTTATTTAAATCTTTGTTATTCCTTACAAGTTCCTTACCTGTGAAATTAAATACCACAACCAGCATAACATTCACTTTTACTTTTCTTGATGCAACACTTTCTCACCGTTTTCGCTATCTAAATTGAAAAAAACCGCCATGAAACCATTGAAGTCAGATTTCAGTGTTACCAGAGTAATTATATGATAGCTACCAAACAATCAAAATTTTATTATTTTGATTATTTTACTCATGGAGCTTACTTATAAAATTATTGACTATGATATACAGATTGTAAACCTATAAATAAAATTATTTAAAACTAATCTAAATGCTAAAAAAAAATATACGTAACTTATTTTACCTACTTGTAGTTGGTGAAATTTTTCTACCATCTTTATCATTTTTATCTGTTGGCAATTGAGCAAACGGGACAAATTACAAATTACTCAAATCGGGCTCTCTCTCTCGGCTCGTTTTGCCTCGGCTAAGATATCCTATCAAAATTAAACCTAAAGTACAATACCTAAGGTTAATTTTTGTATGATACGATTTTTAGAGAGCTCAGTCCTGTTTATTAGGTCCATGGAAGGAGTAGAAATGTAGATAGTAGAGAACAGCACAGATAAACAAAGCATAACACGTTGAACGCCATGTGGCCCACCGGTGGGCCTAGCGTAGTACTCCGTTCGGGACAAGCCAGGGAATCGGTAATTTTCATCATCTTGAGATTTTCATTCCAAAGTTTATAAAATGCGGTAATTTGTATGGAAAATTAAATTTTGCGACTTCTACCGTCTAGTTTTTAAGATATTGTAAAAGGCTCACAATTGGTTCCCGTGGCCTCATACAAAGGACTGTGTATTTTTCCGTTCGCGGGGTCACGCTACGGCCCACCCGTCGTGCGCTTCAGGAGTAACTCGGACTACGGCCGATCAATATCGCGCGCTGCGTCGACAACTGACGGATCGGCTGCGCTTTTCCCGCCAAAAATGGATGATTTTGAACATTTTGAATTGAATAACCTTGATAAAAACTACAAGTTTATGTTGGATTTGAAAACCACGCCACCGCGCCGTCGTCCGGTTCGGCTACAGGGGGCTTACTATGAGCTCTTAAGGCGAAAGCGCCAGGGTAGCCCGCGAAATTCAAAATTTCTTACGTTTTTTGCAATTTGTAGGTCAGTGTGAGCTTGTATGTTGATTAAAATATGATTCGCGGCCGTAGCTAATAGGTCTTTACAGAATTATAATTATTAGAATCAGCAATACAACTCCATAAGTTAGCATTTACCTCAAACCTCATGATTTCATGAAATCGCTAGATTTGAGGTAAATGCTAACTTATGGAGTTGTATTGCTGATTCTAATGATTATAATTCTGTAAAGCCATATTAGCTACGGCCGCGAATCATATTTTAATCAACATACAACCTCACACTGACCTACAAATTGCAAAAAACGTAAGAAATTTTGAATTTCGCGGGCTACCGTGGCGCATCAACCTTAAGAGCGAGCGCGCACTGCGGTGCGTTTCCGGTAGTTCTGCCGCAGTGGGCGGGGCCTACAGTAACAAAACGCATGACCGCAGTGCGCGCACTTCAAAGACATTCCATACTTCACAGATTGTGCGGTAGAAAAACGCACCGCAATGCGCACTCGCCCTGAGATGGAGCTTAAGGGCGAGCGCGCATTGCGGTGCGTTTTTCTACCGCAAAATCTGTGAAGTATGGAATGTCTTTGAAGTGCGCGCACTGCGGTCATGCGTTTTGTTACCGTAGGCCCCGCCCAGTGCGGCAGAACTACCGGAAACGCACCGCAATGCGCGCTCGCTCTTAGGTCGTATATAGCTCCGTCACTCTCTCTCACTGGAAACGTTCAACTTCTGCCCTGCTCATAGTAAGGGCGAGCGCGCATTGCGGTGCGTTTTTCTGCCGCATAATCTGTGAAGTATGGAATGTCTTTGAAGTGCGCGCACTGCGGTCATGCGTTTTGTTACTGTAGGCCCCGCCCAGTGCGGCAGAACTACCGGAAACGCACCGCAGTGCGCGCTCGCTCTAAGGCCCCAGAGCCACGCGGCTCACTTCCATACGCGTTTTGTTTGATAGCTGCAATCTGTGGCTTGTAGGAAGCGTTTCCGTAGTACCTTTCACGCGGTTCACGGGTAACCCCTATGGCCCAAATGGTTCAGTAAGATATGGAAATACCCGATTTATTACATGGCGTTCAACGTGATAAGCACAAGTAGTCATCAAGTGCCACTGAAACTAGGATCACTATAGCCTAAATCAAAGTGTGCAGTGAGCATACTGATACTACTTGGTAGTCATGGAGCTCCCGTCGCGGACGACGGCCCGTGTGCATGAGTGCAAGGCACGATGATGCGGTCCCGCTTGTGCGCACGTCTAGCGTGACGTAGTAGCGCGAGCGACCGGACTTCGCTAGAACAATGGATGCGTCATAGGTCATAGCTGCGCCGGCTAACCGATTAGGTATTAGCACAGATTAAGCCGACGTTTGCACGGACGTAAAAAAATCGCGGCGGGATTTTATCGCGCATTGGATTTTCAACTCTCGGTGTTGAGCCGAGCTTCGAGACTCCAACCTAACAAAAACAGAGTGCATCCCAGCGCGACGAAAAACACTGATCAGCACTTGTATGACAGGTATCAGTGTCACCTGTCATACAAGTCTCAAGTCAGTGACTCAGTGTCATGTGTCATAATAATAGACTATTCAATACTACTTAATCTGTGGACTATTCTGTGATTAAATCGCTAAAAGAGCCCTAAACTCAAGAGTTTAATGATTAATTAAGGAGACTAAACTTGTTGAATGATTTCACTACATAATAATTACAGGGTCGGAATAATTCGTCCATTTCCTACGTCCATCCATTCCTCATTTGAATTCGATGGGTTTTGTTTCCGGTAGTGTTCATGGAGAAACGTTTTCTGGGTAAGTACCAAGTACGATCGTACAGAATATACAGTGGGTTGCCAAATTATTAGGGACTGTCAATTTCTTACTTTGGGCGCACTTGACTGCAATTTTAAGTGGTACCTACTTACAAGCGTTGCAGGAATCTATTATTTTATTTTCCTCATTCTCTATACTACTTAACTCAAATTTTAAGTGAATGTAGGGGTATATTTATTTTCTACTAATTAAGTTATGCGGTAGTGCATCTTAAACGCTAATCAGTGAAAGACGAATTGGAATATTTTAACAAAGTTATTTTTATATTTGTGCTAGAAAATTTAATGAAAATGTAAGTATTGTTATTAAAAAGTTTAATTATTTACCGAGTTATGGTAAGAATTAGATTATTTTTTATCTTTTTTGTTGCTTTCCAGTATGGTTTGGGGTTGTGATCTAGGTATTTCTAAGTTGGCATCAATAAAGTTAAAATTAAGTTGGACCTAAATCAGTCAATTTCATATAAGAAAAAAAAAAGGGTCAGTATGTTGTTTAGTTGCGGCAGAAAACACATCACTACCCCATGCTTGGATAGGAAAATTCGTGATATCTGTTTGCAAAATAGAAAAAAAAAAGTGCTACACTGTTAATACCAGTTTCCAATAGAACTGTGCACCAATATTTGAAGAATGGTTCCCTGATGGTGAGGAATATATGTTTATGCATGATTCAGCACCATGCCATAAAGCCAGAAGCGTTACCAAGTTCTTGGCAGACCACACATTCCAGTTTTACCTTGGCCTGGTAATTCCCCTGATAAGAACCCCTCATAAAATTTAAGGGAGACTAACTTTTGCCGGGGCTTCGCCCGTGTGGAGGTCGGCGATTCTCCCACGGGAATGTACTACCCGGGATAAAAAGTATCCTATGTATGTATGTAGTAATCCAGGACATGGTCTACCCGTGTGCCAAATTTCATTGAAATCCTTTGAGACATTTTAGCGTGAAAGCGTAATAAACAAACTCACTTTCACATTATAATATTAAGTTAGGATTACCAAGGCCGAAATAGCCAAAGAAATGATAACAAACAAGGTCAGGCTGATAGAAAGGCTCATTAATGTTTGGCATCACAACCCTAGGATAAAAGAAAGTGCCAAATGGTGCGTAGAAAGCATGCGCAGGCGTTTAGATGCACTAATTGAGGCAAAAGGAAATGTCACTAAGAAAGTAAGAATAGTAACAATCAATCTGCCTAGCCTTTTCCCAACTATGTTGGGGTCGGCTTCCAGTCTAACCGGATGCAGCTGAATACCAGTATTTTACATGGAGCGACTGCCTATCTGACCTCCACAACCCAGTTACTGGGTAATACGATACCCCTTGGTAAGACTGGTAGTCAGACTTTCGGGCTTCTGACGACCCGTAACGACTGTCAAAGATTCACGAATAACAGCCGGGACCAACGGCTTAACGTGCTTTCCGAAGGCACGGAGGAATCTCGTTATGTAAAGATGGTCACCCATCCACTGACCAACCCCGGCAAGCGTAGCTTAACCTGACGGATCGACCCGTGCGGCTGTTATTACTTAGCCACGAACTCCTCAGAGAGGAGCTAAGAATAATAACATAACTGAATAAATGTAACTTTTCTTTTCGCCTATTAATGTACTTAATTATTATCTTTAGGGTTACATACCCTAAAAGTAAAAAACGGAACCCATAGAGGATCTGTTTTGTGTCTGTCTGTCTGTCACAGATTTGCTCCGAATTTAATGGACCAATTAAGTTGAAATTTGGTACTTACACATATGAATTTCTGTGACCCAAACGTCCGTGGTGTAACATAAATAAAATAATTTTGAATATGGGATCACTTTTGGGGGGCAAAAAAAATTTTAAAAAAAGTTTTCAAAACTGGGCAGTTATTTTACAGCAAGCCCTGACATATCAAATGAAAGGGCTTACTGTGATGTGGTGTCAAATATATTTTTAAAATAAATAGTATAATAGTATTTTGAAGTTATTTAAGAAAATGGAACATTTGCAGTTGGAATGTATGGACATGTGAGAACATGTTTTTCAACTACAATGTTAAGTTTGTTTTTGGGATAAATTCATCCCAACTACGGAACCCTTCACTGTGCGTGAACATACTCACTTGGCTGGCTTTTTATTTTCACATAACTGTTTTGTGTAATTAAAGGTATGTGTTTTATAAATAACTAGCCGACCCGACAGACGTTGTCCTGTCCCAATTTCAATAATCCAAAATTCCCATAAAAAATTCACTTTCATTTTTCCTGAATTTTCCTATTTTCCCGACAACTTTTCTAATTTTTCTCTACCTATGAACCTTCTTCAGACAATAATAAACACCACAAAAAAAGAATTAGCGAAATTGTTCCATCCGTTCACGCGTGATGCGATGACCAAGGGAAATAGAGATTCATCCATACTATATATACTATATATTACTGTTACAAATAAAAACACATATTGATTTTTAAAAAAGATTTTTAATGGCCACCGGCCATACAATTACAATATTTGAATTTGATTAAAATTAAATCGTTAAGTATTCGGGCAGAGCTTCCGCACTCCGTGACGACCGATGAGCAAAATGGGCGAGTGCCGCCAGCCGCCTTCCTTATATAGCCCGTCGCGGTGTTGTCATTCTTCATAATGATTTTCGTCCAACACGGCTTCTCCTGACGGGGCTGCGTGCTCGAAGCCTTCAGCAGGAACTCGTGGATGGGTCAGCAACACCATCCGCGTCCAACGGCTGTTCGTCGTCATCATCGATCTCTGTGGAGTGGAGATACACATATTTTAAAAAAACATACTTTTTTACATCGTTAAGCAACAGTTGGCCTAAATTCATACAGTGCATAAAGGTGTCGGATTGTGTACCAATTAGCCAAACAAGTCAAAATGAGCAGTAATCGACGCTACGCACAAGCGTTTCAAATCACATAGGTTTTACACAGGTCTGTTCCTACGCAACCGAATACCCCGCACATACTCGCGTGCGCAAACAGGATTTACATCAGTCTCTAGTAGGTCACCCCAGATACCTAATAAGGGCTGGATTTACACAGGTCTGTTGTCGGCTGCGCCACCGACTCACCCCAGAAACCACCAGTGTCAGGGTCAACCCAATACCATGCGCACAGGATTTATACGGGTCTCTTCCACTGAACACAACACAACGTGGCTATAATCAATAAGCACAGGCTTGTTTAGTACACAATCTAACTCAAGAATAGGGAAAAGACTAGTAGGTATGTAAGCTAACAAAGCAAACATAACAGCAATCGTAAACAAGTACCTTCAAAAAATGCAGCACAAGTTTCAGGTGTCCATTCACCCTTCCATAACACCATGTATGTAGCAGCTGCCTGACTAGTCTTTCCGTAGGCACCGGCTAGTAATTTGACCTCATATCTATCGTTAGGGAGGAGCTTAGTTATTTTATAAGGGCCTCTCATACCGCTATCGAGTTTCCCGGTACTTTGAGAGTTCTTAATCACAAAGACTAAATCATTAACTTGGAAAGTTTTAGGCGGTCTCCTATTTTTGTTAACATAAGCGTCTTGTTTCTCCTTATTTTCGCGAATAAGTCCTTCTGCGCGCTGCCGTCTTAACTCGCGAATTGCATCGCGATTTGGATTTGAACCTTCGCAAGTGATGTCTTTAATCAAAGCGTTTATTAAAGGTGTAGTGGAATCAGTGCCAATGAGAAGATTTAATGCCGAATATTGAGTAGTCTTATGTTTAGTAACGTTTAAAACTAATTGCAGTTTCCATAATATTTTTGACCAATCATTTTCATTATAGTTTACTTCTACTCTTAGCATGTTTAAAACTGTACGGCAATAACGTTCGACTTGTCCGTTTTCCTGGTGCATCTCAGGTGTAATGAAATGCACTTGGGCTCCATAGTTTGAAATCCAATTAATAAACTCATGGTTATCGAACATACGACTTTTATCGCACACTAGTCTTTTAAAAGTACCAAACAGAGAAATTATTTGGGTCATTACGCGCTTCAACTCGCTACAATCTTGTCTTGGTAAAGCGTAAAGCAAACAGTACTTGGTGTACGCGTCAACTATAATAAGTACATGTTTATGACCATCGCTTTCTCTCAGCGGTCCGAGTACATCCGCGTGTATAGTATCAAATGGCACTGGAGCCTTTTCCCAAGAGGATATTGGTTGCAAAGGTGCGCGAGGAACTTGCTTATGCGAAATGCATACTACGCAGTGCGTGACGTATTTTGCGACAAATTGTCTAAGACCGGGGAACCAGAAGTGTCGCAGGATCAGATCAGCAGTTTTGTCTACACCAATGTGTTCATGCTCATCATGGAAAACGCGTAATAAGCTTAACCGAAATGCCTTTGGTACATAACATAAGAATCGCGCTTGCTCACCCGTGACGTCATACTTATAGTACAAGAGATCATTACGTTTCACATAACGTGTGTTATCTAATTTACCGTTATCTAATTTTTCAAGTAACGTTAGGGTCTCCTCGTCACCTGCCTGTGCCACTTGAGCCCAATTTTGTGGTTTCTGAACAACATTAATAATATTCACCGGATTCCTACTCAAGTAGTCTACGTGCGACATAAGTGCACCTTTACGGTATTCTAGCGAGAAATCAAAATCTTGCATGTACATCCACCATCTTGCAACTCGGGGTTGGAGATCCTTCTTACGTTGTGTCATTTTTAATGCATTACAGTCTGTGATTATCATAAAAGATTTACCAATTAAATATTGCCTAAAATGTTGTAATGATTTTACTACCGCGAGGGTCTCCAGCTCATAGCTGTGGTATTTTGATTCCGCACCAGCAGTTAACTTGCTAAAATAAGCAACTACCCTTCTACGGCCGTCCTTGCATACTTGAATAAGGATTCCGCCATAACCAATAGAACTGGCATCCGTATGTAGCTCAGTTGTCAATTCAGGATCGAATATTGCCAAAATTGGTTCATTAGTTAAATAAGAAATTATGTCTTGACGTGCATTTTCGTGTTCGTCGCTCCAATTAAAGATTACTCCTTTTCTAGTTAAAGCGGCGATTTGCGCAGTCTTAATCGCGTAATTAGGAATGTATCTTCGAAAATATCCTGCGAGGCCGAGAAACTGACGAACCTGTTTGACGTTACTCGGTCGCGGTGATTTAACTAATGCATCAATTTTATAATTGCTCGGTCTAACCTGACCATCTCTTATAATTCTACCTAGGTATTCTATTTCCTTCGTAAGAAAAGTACACTTCTTTAGATTAATTGAGAAACCTGCTTCAGTTAGTGTTTTTATAACGGAATCTAATAAAACAAGGTTTTCATCAATCTCGTTTGTTAGTATTAACACGTCATCGATATATACCATGACCTTTCCAGCATCAATGAAGGATTTAAGCGTTTTAGCGATAGTTTTCTGATAAAAAATCGGCGCATTAGCTAAACCGTAGGGTACCTTGCAATATTCATACTGGGCCTCTGGTGTAACGAACGCGGTTTTATGAATAGACTCTTCAGCAACTCTAAGTTGATGAAAGCCGGAAACCATGTCCAGGGAGCTGAACCAGCGAGCATTACCTAGCCTATCTATATAGTCGTTGATCAAGGGGAGCGGATATCTAGTTTTGACAGTTATTCGATTCAGTGCACGATAGTCCACTACCATTCTATCGGAACCATCCTTCTTTTTTACTAGTAAGATCGGACTAGCGTATTCTGAATCGGATTCGCGAATAATCCCCTTATCAAGCAAATCCTTCACTATAGTGCGTACTTTTAATTTTTCGTCATGCGATAATTTGTAGGGTCTATAGTACACGGGTACATCTGTTGTTAACTTAATATGCATCTCACTATCTTTCACTGTTGTGGTAGCGGTACCACTTAAAAAGAATTCGGAATACTTGGTGAGGATTTCTAGTAACCGTTCCTTATTATTACCGGACACCGACGTATTAACTTGATCGGACAAGGAAATCGAATTTACTTGCATGACATCGTTTCCGGTTACCTCACTATGAACTATACGTTGGCAGTTACCGGTCCTAACATAAGTAATACCTTTCCTGTTTAGTACGTCTGTACCGATTATGACGGGTACACTCAAATTATTGCCACCTACAACACAAAAATCTATTTCTATCGTTATATCGCTAAACTCAACGGGTAACGTTACAAATGATTCCGATCTAATTTCCGTACCACCCAGGCCGCGTAATAGCTGGTTAGTAGGTTTTAATTGACACGGGAAATGTTTAGCAACACTTTTTGACATTAAGGAAACGCATGAACCACTATCGATTAGTACGTCTAACGGTATGCCTAATATAACAGCAGTCGTCACATCACGATTTTTATAACTACCCGCAATTTCGCGACAAAAATTGACACCACTATTATTTCGTGAGTTCGCGCGTTCCTTAGCAAAACAAGTAGCCTCGGCATGACCTACTTTTTTGCAAAACGTACATTTTAACGGATCGCCGCGAGATGTCGCAGGTATCGCGATTGCTTTTTCGTCGCTATTACTTGGGTTTTTATTCGTCCGTTTGTTACAATTAGCACTTTTATGACCAAATTGATTACACTGATAACACTTTATCGATTTAAAATCTTTGGAATCATATTGACGTTTTAACGGTTTGTGATTTGAGTTACTACTGTTGGAAGACTTATCAGATCGATTAGGGTTATGAAACACTTTCTTATTATAGCTGCTAGAAGGTTTAACAAAGCTCGATAAAAACTCCACTATAGAATCGGGCGATAATTTAGCGTTAGTAGCCATAGCGCGAATTTGTGGATCTGCAATTCCACGAATAATAATAGCGGTAAGCAGCTCGTTACTTAGACCTTTAACTATGCGTAACCTTAAAAGCGATTTACGAGCATACTCAGCGTATGTAGAATATTTATCGGACTCGGTCCGCATTACATCATAAAGAATGTTCGCGACATCGACTGATCGTGGGCATAGTGCTTTTAGTTCTAATTTGAAACTGGACCACGTGCGAATGTTGCTTGTCCACTGGCTAAGCCAGGTGCGAGATTCGCCCTTTAGACAATGTCCGATGCGAGCAAGGCATTCCCTGTCGTCCCAATGGTTCGAAATACGAGCTCTTTCTACCTCATCGCACCACGTGTCGAAGTCATGAACACTCGGATCAAAATCAGAGACAAAATATCGGTTAGATCTGACCTGAGCACAGCTGATAGCGGTCAAGAGACGCTCTGCGGCGTTCGTCACCACGTCTTCAGACTGCGTTGATTCCATGTGGCTAGTGTGTGGAGTCGGCGGCGGCGTTCCCCCTTGCGTGGACAGAAGCTCGCGTGGCGGTGTAGGCGCCCCGAGCACCGATGCTGATGGTGTCGTGTTTGGCAGCTCGATGGCGCGGCTAGGGCCAGCGCTGGTCGATGCAATGGCTTGCGTCTCCACTGACGCACGGGGCTGGTCTTCCAGCGCACGTAGCCTCCTCAGGATCTCGTCTAATGGATTGGGTGAAGGGGTTCGCCCACGGCGTCCCCGTTTGTTGCGTTGATCGTTGGCAGGCATCGCAAAGACAAAAACTCCACCCGAATATTAAAAGCCAAACCACGTGGAGGAATACCTAAATATTTTTCTTTATAAAACCAGAAATGCGTTTCAGCGGCTTTTCAGCCTTCGAATCCCACTTCTGATGTTACAAATAAAAACACATATTGATTTTTAAAAAAGATTTTTAATGGCCACCGGCCATACAATTACAATATTTGAATTTGATTAAAATTAAATCGTTAAGTATTCGGGCAGAGCTTCCGCACTCCGTGACGACCGATGAGCAAAATGGGCGAGTGCCGCCAGCCGCCTTCCTTATATAGCCCGTCGCGGTGTTGTCATTCTTCATAATGATTTTCGTCCAACATTACTATATTTACTATATTACTATATTTATATATTTACTATATATATTATATATTATATATATATTATATATATATATATAGATATACCCATGGGCACATTGTGGCTCCATCGTGCCATATAGGTAGTAATTTGTTGATCCGTTTTCACTTGTTGATCCGGGTGGTATTTGTTGATCCAATGCCAGTCAAACCATACGTAAGTGGCTCTGATTGGAGCCACAAGTGTTAACGCGAGTAATAATAATAATTACGACATTTTTATACAAATCCACCTTTTTTGCATTTGAGCACTAGTTGATCCGATTCAAATGAGACAATCAGAGCGCACCATTTGCCACGGGCTTTTTCATTAGCTAATATAGATGATAGATCTTGGATGGTATTCAAACAAACTAATTCTTACATTATGCAGCGTGCCGCCGCTATCGCGACATTAACTTGAGACGCGAATACGGTTCCGCGTTTTCGTTTTCGAAAGGTGTGTACTGGTGAGGGGGCAGAGGGCAAAGGGGGAACTGGGGAGTGTGTTAAGGAAGGAGGGTGAGGAGGAGAGGGGATGGTAAGGTGGAGAGGGGGAGGAGTGGTGAGAGGGATAGAGTAATGAGGATGTGGAGGCGGTATGTTGAGGGGGAGAGGGAGGGAAGGCAGTAGTAAAAAGGAATATCGAGGGGGATGTTGAGCGGGAGAGGGAGGAAAGGCAGTGGTGAAAGGTGGAAGGAGGGCGTTCGGGGAAAAGGGATGCGTGAGGGGAAGGAGTAGTGAAGGAGAGATAGGGAAGGGAAGGGGGTGAAACGGGAGGAGGATAGAGGGAGGGAGAAATGGGGAGGGTGTGGTGAGTACTGGTGAGAGGGGAGAGGGCGAGGGGGAACGGAAGAGGGTGGTGAGCAAGGAGAGGGGTGAGTAGGAGAGGGGATGGTGAGAGTGGAGGGGTGAGGAGTGGTGAGAGGGATAAAGTAATGAAGGCGAGGATGTGGAGGAGGGATGTTTTGAAGGAAAGGGCCCCTCCCTTTCCTTCAAAACATCCCTCCTCCACATCCTCGCCTTCATTACTTTATCCCTCTCACCACTGGTATGAGGCAGTGGTAAAAAGGAAAGCGGAGATGGAGGGGACAGAAGGAGTAGGAAAGGGAGGGGAGGCAGTAGTGAAAGGGGAGGGGAGGTTCGGGGAAAGGGGATGCGTTTTCGTTTTCGGAGGGTGTGGTCAGTACTGGTGAAGGGGGAGAGGGCAAGGGCGGAACGGGAGAAGGTGTTAAGGAAGGGGGGTGAGGAGGAGAGGGGATGGTAAGGTGGAGAGCGGGAGGAGTGGTGAGAGGGATAGAGTAATGAGAATGTGCAGGGGGTATGTTGCGGGGAAGAGGGAGGGAAGGTAGTAGTAAAAGGGAATATCGAAGGGGATGTTGAGGGGGAGAGGGAGGAAAGGCAGTGGTGAAAGGTGGGGGGGGGGGTTCGGGGAAAGGGGATGCGTGAGGGGAAGGAGTAGTGAAGGAGAGATAGGGAAGGGAAGTGGGTGAGAGGGGAGGAGGATAGAGGGAGGGGGAACGGGAGAGGGTGGTGAGCAAGGAGGGGGTGGGTAGGAGAGGGGATGGAGTTAGGGGAGGGGCGAGGAGTGGTGAGAGGGATAAAGTAATGAAGGGGAGGATGTGGAGGATGTGCCTCCCCTCCCTTGTCCTTCAAAACATCAACATCTTCATCATCATCATCTTTTTCTTCAAAGGGGAGGCAGTGGTAAAAAAGGGAGGGAAGAAGGAGAAGGAAAGGGAGGGGAGGTAGTGGAGAAAGGGGAGGGGGAGGTTCGGGGAAAGGGGATGCGTTAGGGGGTGAGAGGGAGATGGGGAGTGAGAGGGTAGGGGAGGGGTTGAGATAGGGAGGGGAAGGGGGTGATGAGAGGTAGGTAGAGAGGGGACATAGGGAAGGGGTTAGAGGTGGGGTGAGAAGGACGAACGCCTTCAATCAATCAATCAATCAGTTTCTTTGCCTTTATACCTTAAAGTTGATTTTTGTATAGCACTGATTCATTGAAGAAACCCTGCACGACAGAAATGACATGATGAAAAATAGAAAGTCGAAACGGCACAAAAAACAGAAGTTAACTCCAGTCATGCGTCGGAGCTGACACACACACTTTTTTTTTGTAAATGCATACTTTTATAGATTATTACACCCCGACTCGGGACAAACAGACATCTTCTTGCACACAAATGTTTGTCCTGGATGGGATTGGATGGGATGGAATCGAACCCATGACCTGCGGCATGATAGGTAGTATCTTAACCAACTACGCCATGGTGGCCTGTCACTGTCAGAATGCTTCACTGTTAATGGTGGTGTCACATATAATATCAGGTCACAAAAAAGCACAAAAGCTTCTCTATTATCTTCTATAGCTCATCATCATCATTTCAGTTGAAAGACATCAAATGCATAGGCCTCCCCCAAGCACCGTCACTTCGACCGGTTCTGAGGTTCCCGCATCAAGCGGATTCCTTCTTGCGATCTTGACAAGGTCATCGGTCCACCTTGTTCCAGGCCTTCCAACGCTACGTCTTCCGGTACGCGGCCGCCATTCCAGAACCTTTCGGCCTCGTTGGCCATCTGTTCTGCAAGCAATGTGCCCTGCCCACTACCACTTAAGTTTGGCAATTCTTTGGACTATGTCTTCCCGAACGCTGCCCAGCCGAGTCGTATTCGACGATTGACCACTTTCTCGAAATTGGACCTACCTAACTGGACAGTTTGTCCTAAGCAACATACTCGTCCACAAGTGTGTAGTGTCTCCGATCTTCATGAGAGTGGGTGCTACATGGGCATTTGACGTGACCATCCATCCATGTCTTATCCATGTTAATTTTAAGACCCACTCTTTCGAAAGCTCTACTGAGGTCATCGAGCATTGTACTGAGGTCCTCCGTAGTCTCAGCCATGCCTACTATATCGTCGGCAAACCGAAGGTGAGTGACGTACTCGCCATTGGTGTTGATGTCTATCCTTTTCCAGTCCAGAACCTTGAAGGCATCCTCCAGTGCAGCGGCGAACAGTTTCGGAGAGATAACGTCTCCCTATCTCACCCCTCGCTGAAGAAGGATAGGTTTCGAGACTAGATAGACCGCTAAACGTAGAGAACTGAAAAAACTCCTTGCAGAAATGCATACTTAGGTTGATCCACTCGATTTTATATTCGCATTGCTTCATACATTGTTGGATCCGCCACCATACTCGAGGTGGATCTTACAATGTATGAAAATCTGCTTGATCAACGTATGTATGCATTTCCTCAAGGAGTACGGAACCACATAGTACTTATATTCAATTCGAGGAGAATCTGACATGTATGAAGCAATGCGAATATAATATAATCGAGTGGATCAACGTATGTATGCATTTCTGCAAGGAGAGTTTAAAACGGAACCACATAGTACTTATAACCTCATGTTCGAGATGGATCTAACAATGTATGAAGGAATGAGAATATAAAATTGAGTGGATCAACGTTTGTATGCTTTTCTGCAAGGACAGTATAAAACGGAACCACATAGTACTTATAACCTTATATTCGAGGTGGATCTAACAACGTATGAAGCAATAAGAATATAAAATCGAGTAGATCAACGTATGTATGCATTTCTGCAAGGAGAGTATAAAATGGAACCACATAGTATGCTGTGCGCGGTGCCGCACCTCTTAGTCAAGGTGGATCTAACAATGTATGAAACATTGCGTATACCTTATCGAGTGGATCAACTTGTGTAGGTAGAAAATTAAATCATTTTTATGCAAGGAGTCTAAAATCAGAATTACAGTGTTTATTAGAAGTATCCGAAATTCACTGTATATGGAGCCAATAAGTATTGGTCTTCAGATAAAATTCGGAGCCAAAAAGTATTGTTGAGTATAAAAAAATTGACCGTTACGGATCCACTTTTGTTTAGATGCTAGAGTAAAAAAAATGTCGAGTATAAATATATTTCTACAAATATATTTGGCAACGTCGCCAAGTGGAAGGCGATGTTGCCACTCCGATCGAAAAATATGAAACCGGAGTCAAGTTATTCTGCTCTAAAGGTGGAGTCAATAATGCATTGGCTCACTGCTGGATCAACTAAGTGTGGGAAAGGGTGTTTATATATATATATATATATATATATATATATATAAACACCCTTTCCCACACTTAGTTGATCCAGCAGTGAGCCACCACTGATCTTCCACTTGGCGACGTTGCCAAATATATTTGTAGAAATATATTTATACTCGACATTTTTTTTACTCTAGCATCTAAACAAAAGTGGATCCGTAACGGTCAATTTTTTTATACTCAACAATACTTTTTGGCTCCGAATTTTATCTGAAGACCAATACTTATTGGCTCCATATACAGTGAATTTCGGATACTTCTAATAAACACTGTAATTCTGATTTTAGACTCCTTGCATAAAAATGATTTAATTTTCTACCTACACAAGTTGATCCACTCGATAAGGTATACGCAATGTTTCATACATTGTTAGATCCACCTTGACTAAGAGGTGCGGCACCGCGCACAGCATACTATGTGGTTCCATTTTATACTCTCCTTGCAGAAATGCATACATACGTTGATCTACTCGATTTTATATTCTTATTGCTTCATACGTTGTTAGATCCACCTCGAATATAAGGTTATAAGTACTATGTGGTTCCGTTTTATACTGTCCTTGCAGAAAAGCATACAAACGTTGATCCACTCAATTTTATATTCTCATTCCTTCATACATTGTTAGATCCATCTCGAACATGAGGTTATAAGTACTATGTGGTTCCGTTTTAAACTCTCCTTGCAGAAATGCATACATACGTTGATCCACTCGATTATATTATATTCGCATTGCTTCATACATGTCAGATTCTCCTCGAATTGAATATAAGTACTATGTGGTTCCGTACTCCTTGAGGAAATGCATACATACGTTGATCAAGCAGATTTTCATACATTGTAAGATCCACCTCGAGTATGGTGGCGGATCCAACAATGTATGAAGCAATGCGAATATAAAATCGAGTGGATCAACCTAAGTATGCATTTCTGCAAGGAGTTTTTTCAGTTCTCTACGTTTAGCGGTCTATCTAGTCTCGAAACCTATCCTTCTTCAGCGAGGGGTGAGATAGGGAGACGTTATCTCTCCGAAACTGTTCGCCGCTGCACTGGAGGATGCCTTCAAGGTTCTGGACTGGAAAAGGATAGACATCAACACCAATGGCGAGTACGTCACTCACCTTCGGTTTGCCGACGATATAGTAGGCATGGCTGAGACTACGGAGGACCTCAGTACAATGCTCGATGACCTCAGTAGAGCTTTCGAAAGAGTGGGTCTTAAAATTAACATGGATAAGACATGGATGGATGGTCACGTCAAATGCCCATGTAGCACCCACTCTCATGAAGATCGGAGACACTACACACTTGTGGACGAGTATGTTGCTTAGGACAAACTGTCCAGTTAGGTAGGTCCAATTTCGAGAAAGTGGTCAATCGTCGAATACGACTCGGCTGGGCAGCGTTCGGGAAGACATAGTCCAAAGAATTGCCAAACTTAAGTGGTAGTGGGCAGGGCACATTGCTTGCAGAACAGATGGCCAACGAGGCCGAAAGGTTCTGGAATGGCGGCCGCGTACCGGAAGACGTAGCGTTGGAAGGCCTGGAACAAGGTGGACCGATGACCTTGTCAAGATCGCAAGAAGGAATCCGCTTGATGCGGGAACCTCAGAACCGGTCGAAGTGACGGTGCTTGGGGGAGGCCTATGCATTTGATGTCTTTCAACTGAAATGATGATGATGAGCTATAGAAGATAATAGAGAAGCTTTTGTGCTTTTTTGTGACCTGATATTATATGTGACACCACCATTAACAGTGAAGCATTCTGACAGTGACAGGCCACCATGGCGTAGTTGGTTAAGATACTACCTATCATGCCGCAGGTCATGGGTTCGATTCCATCCCATCCAATCCCATCCAGGACAAACATTTGTGTGCAAGAAGATGTCTGTTTGTCCCGAGTCGGGGTGTAATAATCTATAAAAGTATGCATTTACAAAAAAAAAGTGTGTGTGTCAGCTCCGACGCATGACTGGAGTTAACTTCTGTTTTTTGTGCCGTTTCGACTTTCTATTTTTCATCATGTCATTTCTGTCGTGCAGGGTTTCTTCAATGAATCAGTGCTATACAAAAATCAACTTTAAGGTATAAAGGCAAAGAAACTGATTGATTGATTGATTGAAGGCGTTCGTCCTTCTCACCCCACCTCTAACCCCTTCCCTATGTCCCCTCTCTACCTACCTCTCATCACCCCCTTCCCCTCCCTATCTCAACCCCTCCCCTACCCTCTCACTCCCCATCTCCCTCTCACCCCCTAACGCATCCCCTTTCCCCGAACCTCCCCCTCCCCTTTCTCCACTACCTCCCCTCCCTTTCCTTCTCCTTCTTCCCTCCCTTTTTTACCACTGCCTCCCCTTTGAAGAAAAAGATGATGATGATGAAGATGTTGATGTTTTGAAGGACAAGGGAGGGGAGGCACATCCTCCACATCCTCCCCTTCATTACTTTATCCCTCTCACCACTCCTCGCCCCTCCCCTAACTCCATCCCCTCTCCTACCCACCCCCTCCTTGCTCACCACCCTCTCCCGTTCCCCCTCCCTCTATCCTCCTCCCCTCTCACCCACTTCCCTTCCCTATCTCTCCTTCACTACTCCTTCCCCTCACGCATCCCCTTTCCCCGAACCCCCCCCGCCACCTTTCACCACTGCCTTTCCTCCCTCTCCCCCTCAACATCCCCTTCGATATTCCCTTTTACTACTACCTTCCCTCCCTCTTCCCCGCAACATACCCCCTGCACATTCTCATTACTCTATCCCTCTCACCACTCCTCCCGCTCTCCACCTTACCATCCCCTCTCCTCCTCACCCCCCTTCCTTAACACCTTCTCCCGTTCCGCCCTTGCCCTCTCCCCCTTCACCAGTACTGACCACACCCTCCGAAAACGAAAACGCATCCCCTTTCCCCGAACCTCCCCTCCCCTTTCACTACTGCCTCCCCTCCCTTTCCTACTCCTTCTGTCCCCTCCATCTCCGCTTTCCTTTTTACCACTGCCTCATACCAGTGGTGAGAGGGATAAAGTAATGAAGGCGAGGATGTGGAGGAGGGATGTTTTGAAGGAAAGGGAGGGGCCCTTTCCTTCAAAACATCCCTCCTCCACATCCTCGCCTTCATTACTTTATCCCTCTCACCACTCCTCACCCCTCCACTCTCACCATCCCCTCTCCTACTCACCCCTCTCCTTGCTCACCACCCTCTTCCGTTCCCCCTCGCCCTCTCCCCTCTCACCAGTACTCACCACACCCTCCCCATTTCTCCCTCCCTCTATCCTCCTCCCGTTTCACCCCCTTCCCTTCCCTATCTCTCCTTCACTACTCCTTCCCCTCACGCATCCCTTTTCCCCGAACGCCCTCCTTCCACCTTTCACCACTGCCTTTCCTCCCTCTCCCGCTCAACATCCCCCTCGATATTCCTTTTTACTACTGCCTTCCCTCCCTCTCCCCCTCAACATACCGCCTCCACATCCTCATTACTCTATCCCTCTCACCACTCCTCCCCCTCTCCACCTTACCATCCCCTCTCCTCCTCACCCTCCTTCCTTAACACACTCCCCAGTTCCCCCTTTGCCCTCTGCCCCCTCACCAGTACACACCTTTCGAAAACGAAAACGCGGAACCGTATTCGCGTCTCAAGTTAATGTCGCGATAGCGGCGGCACGCTGCATAATGTAAGAATTAGTTTGTTTGAATACCATCCAAGATCTATCA
Organism: Cosmia trapezina; assembly: GCA_905163495.3. NCBI lineage: Eukaryota > Metazoa > Arthropoda > Insecta > Lepidoptera > Noctuidae > Cosmia > Cosmia trapezina. The sequence continues at coordinate 11,209,712 of LR991047.1, forward strand.
TCTATATTAGCTAATGAAAAAGCCCGTGGCAAATGGTGCGCTCTGATTGGCTCATTTGAATCGGATCAACTAGTGCTCAAATGCAAAAAAGGTGGATTTGTATAAAAATGTCGTAATTATTATTATTACTCGCGTTAACACTTGTGGCTCCAATCAGAGCCACTTACGTATGGTTTGACTGGCATTGGATCAACAAATACCACCCGGATCAACAAGTGAAAACGGATCAACAAATTACTACCTATATGGCACGATGGAGCCACAATGTGCCCATGGGTATATCTATATATATATATAATTATAAATTCGAAAGTAACTCTGTCTGTCTGTCTGTTACCTTTTCACGCCTAAACCACTGAACGGATTTCGATAAAATTTGGCAAGGCTATAGATGGTATCCTGGGGACGGACATAGGCTACTTTTTTTTTCAAAAATAATCCTACAGGGGGTGATATAGGGGATGGAAGTTTGTATGGGAAACTCAGTATTTCTTAAGTTAGGGATGTGAAAATTAAAACGTATGCTTTTGATAGGAAATAAAGAAATATGCGGTTCAGCGTTTTTGAAAAATCATCCCCTAAGGTGGTAAAATATAGTAAAATAGAATTTACAAAACCACGGACTCCGACAAAATTTAGCAAGGCTTTATATAGCATCCTGGGGAAGGACATAGGATACTATTTTTTTCAAAAATAATACTACAGGGGATAAAAGGGGGATAATATAGGGGATGAAAGTTTGTAAGGGAAACCCAGTATTTCTTAAGTTAGGGATAACAAATTTATGCTATTGGTAGGAAATTAAGAAATATGCGGTTCAGCGTTTTTGAAAAATCATCCCCTAACGGGGTAAAATAGGGGTTGATTTTAAAATTTACAAAACTGCACGGATTTCGATAAAATTTGGCAAGGCAAAAACATACATCCTGCATACACATGCACATGCACTGCATTTTTACATAGCATCCTGGGGAAAGACATAGGCTACTTTTTGTCTTAAAAAATAATCCTACAAGGGGTGATATAGGGGATGAAAGTTTGTATGGAAAACTCAGTATTTCTTAAGCTAGGGATGTGAAAATTAAAATGTATGCTTTTCATAGGAAATTAAGAAATATGCGGTTCAGCGTTTTTTAAAAATCATCCCCTAAGTGGGGTAAAATAAGGGTTTATTTTGGCAAGGCTATAGATAGCATCCTGGGAAAGGACATGGGCTACTTTTTGTTTTAAAACATAATCCACCAAGGGGTGATATAAGGAATGAAAGTTTGTATGGGAAACCCAGCATTTCTTAAGTTAGGGATATGAAAATTAAAATTTATGCTTTTGGTAGGAAATAAAGAAATATGCGGTTATAATTTCATCTATTATTAGAGATAAACTACGATAACATGGCTCGCCCCTCCAAATTACTGTTTCAATGTATGTAGTGACGTGACTAGTCGAGCAACAAATCCGTGGATTTGTTTTTGGTGGTGCATTGTAAATACTTTCACAAATACTTTCAAACGTTTTGAATTTTGGAGGGGCGCGCCATGTTATCGTAGTTTATCTCTACAGTCGAATCAAATCGACTAATTGCGATTTCAAAATAAAGAAGTGATGACAATGATCTAAATATCTAAAACGCAAGGGGAACTGACACTGAATAGCTCGTTTTTCCAAACGTGACGTTTTCGTTTTGATATTTATAATAGGGTTAAAGTTCTATGTAATAGGGGGCGAGCCATTTTTATTTTGACCTCACTGTCGTCAGCACACTCCAGCAAACGCCACCCATGACGAAAAAATTTGAAATTTTCACGACCGCCTTCTTGGACTTTCATTGGACCGCATGACCGCATCGATGACCGACCTGTGAAATTATTTTGGTATTGTCACCTTCATATGCATTTTTGGCCCAATTTTCGCCAATATTTCTGTTGTTTCTCTAGCCTAGTAGTGCTTTGTCAACTCTTGACAATGACTACAGAATCAACATTCTAAGCAGCGTTAGTTTTGCGTAGATACAAATTGGAATTACGACACATAGTGAAAAATAGATGGTCGTGCGCATGTGACGTCATACTCGCGATGTGACGTCATAGGCAAATGAAATCCTCCTTCAAAATTGTTACAAATATGACCTATCTTTTGAATGCTCAACCATTAGTCAGCATTAAAAGTCTCGTAGTTATTATTGGTTGTCATCTCACATGTTTTTGTCAGTCAGAAATATTGAACTTACTTACCACCAGTACACCCGGCGAAAAGACGTTTTCACGTCAATAATACTAGTACCCAAAGAGATTTAAGATAATATAGAGAGGCTATCAGAAGAAATGTCATACAAAAACTGTTATCCTATGTCTCATTGGCGCCATACCTATAGCATAATATAGCAACATTACATAATAGCCAAGCTGACATGAATACCCGATACACTTTTACCGACACCAACCTTAGTTGAATCGAGTCATTTTATCTATTACTTTATATTTTATATAGTGTATTATCTATGATTTTATCATTACGAGGTTTGCAATAAGCACCACAATGTAAAATTCGGCATATTTACTTCGAAAATAATTTTAATTTGGTGGACATGAATGTGACTTGACATGCAGGCGTACCACACAAGACTGAGCGACTTTTGTCCACTAGGACAGAAGTATCGGATTACGATTTTGTTCGCTATGTCCCACCTATTATTAAGTAATATTTTATGTCTTTATTTTTGTCATATTCGCAGAACACCGAGTACTTCAACCTGTCAACTTTATCCTGCGTACCACAAGATGTCGACTAGTATCCTCACAAGCTGCATAAGATAGCTCACGCGGTCGTGAACCAGTCAGAAGAGTGGTAGCGAGGCTGCTGCAAAGGGAGCTGCCGTGGAGGCTATTTAGAAGATAATATATTAATACACTACTCCAGGGTAATCTTCACCTTCGGCAAGTAAAATCTGTGTTTGGTCCTGTCTGTAATATGTTACAAAATTTAATGTGTACCTAGTGTTAGTCTATGTTTAGAAAAAATGTAAATCTCTAAACAGTAGAAAATGCTCTGTGCAAACATTAAAGAAAATACCCACGCTTGCTTGTGCACTTCTGTCTCAATATTCAGTAGATACTTTGATAGATTTGGATGCAGTTTTCACCATTATTTGGATAGTTTCTCAATAAACATTTGCAACTATTAGTACTCCTTAGTTGACATTAAAATTTCATCACGAACAAAGTTTGAGCTAGTACCAAATAAAATATGAGTACCTCAAAGTATAAAAAACGTCCTGGAACTACAGGTATATTGGGAAAACTGTATGAAACTAAACTACTAAGTTTATTCAATTTTAGAGCTCAACATGACAAAAATATTGAACAGTTCTACTTAGCAACAAATGTTGATGCAGTAGGGGCATTCGATGACATTTGTTTGAGGGCCAAAGTAAGCGGGTTTGATAAGCCTATCGCGGTGTTCATACAAGCTAAACACAGCGAGGACAATAAACATGTGATGTTGACAAGTCAAAAGGACTTACTACATTACTTTGATAGTTACTTAAAAATCATGCAGGCATTCCGACCAAGTAATGAAGACGAGCTGTTTAAAGGAGAATTTTGCGAAACAGAATGTCTATTTATCATTTACACTATCGCAAATGATGTCGCTAGCCATAAACCTTATGAAGGTAGTTTAGCCACATATTTGAACAATCTTGTAGGAACGGGTAAACCTGGCTTACAACTATCATGCACTGATCAAGACATGCAACTTTTTTGTGAACGAGTTATAACAGGAGAGGTCGATGCTCTGGCGCGAAAGATGGCAATGTATATACTTGATGATGCTAGAAGTCTAAGGATGAGTGATGAGCTCGTAATACGCTATCACGTCATTATGGCACAAAATGTGTTCGACATTTCCGAGGTTCAACCCGAAGGTCATCGAATAGCTAGCTTTAGACAAGACTTCTTTACATCCCAAAACCGTGGTCACATGTTGAAAAATTTTTTAATCTTACACATTATAAATACACAAAAGGCAGAAGACATAAACGAAACAAAAGATTTATTGACACATTTCCTTTCAAACCTCTATGATCCTGAATATCTTAGTAAAATGATTGGAAATGTGATAATGTTAGAAAGAAATGGCAAACTCAAGTTCCGTGATGAAACGGTACCAAAAAGTTATAGGCAAAAATTGGATGAACTCAGTAGCCACGCATGGTGCGTAAGGCAAGGTGTCGAAATGGCTTTCAGGAAATATATGGAAATAGAGTTTAAAGTGCCGGCTACATTCGGCAATAAAGATTTAGCAATTAGAGGTAACGACATGAAAACCGAAAGGAGATTGGATCATATAATTAGGAAACTTACAGATTTGATGGAAAAATCGAAACCCAATAACATTGTCACTATAGATGAATCTATGGAAGATGGCTTTTTGAGCCTCAATGGCGGTATAGCTTCCGCTGTCGGTAACATATTCGTTTTTGATGACACTTCCAAGCTGCTTAAGTTCTGCGATAACTGTGAACCGCTAGGAAACATAGCTAAAAAGTTTTTTGATAAATTGCAGAGTAAAATACAAAATTTGCACGACTATAAATTTGATGTGAGAGTTAAACTGTTTCCAAAACTTTCACTAGACAGAAGCAAATTTGATGAACATATAGTGAGAGATTTCTTTAGCAAATTAGTACTATATGCAAATCAAGCTGATCAACATAGCGTCGGACAAATTTTAAAAGATGAAATACAGAATAATCAAGCTCTTGCTTATAATGCAGAAATTAGATCGGATGTAATATTTCTAAAATACCATGAAGAAGTACAAAGATGGTGGATGGAACCCATAGATGCATCGTATCTTACTAAAGAGAGCGAGTTATATAAGAATGCTGAAGACAGCACGAGCAATTCACTGATGGGTACTATAAATATGATGCATAAGATAAAGTATAAAGATTACACCTTCAATGAAGGTGCCGTAAATTCATTAAATTTACAAGGCCAGCCTTCAGGAACTGTTATCATCACAGACAACAGCGCACTTACTGTCGCAAAATTAGTACAATACATGAAAAATAAAGACTTAGTAGTTTTAGATTTGAAATACATATTAAATGCAACTGCAAGAGACTACAACGAATTGCATCTTGAATTGACGAACGCAAATAAAGCAAAAGCTCTTATTATTATAGTTGATAAAGTACAAAATACCACAATAACCAGAAAACGATTAGAAAATATCGCTAGCACAATAAAGGACATTTTCTATATTACTGTTACAGTACAATCATACGTTGAAATCGTGAAAAAATATTTCTCGCTAACTGACATCGTAATAAAAGATGAAAGGCATAATCTAACTGACTTTAGTGAAGAAACGCAGAAAAATATCTTGGAGAACACACTAGTCACATTTCAAGGAGAGGAAGTAAGCTTAGGCGAAGTCCTGGATGATGTGTCTATAGTAAATGTGGGAGGAGATGTGTTATATAAGCTCATGCATAGGGAAACAAATATCTTGGGAAAATCGTTTGTTGGTTCAAATTACTCAAATGTTTTTGGGACTAAACTTGACAGTGTAGTCCCGGTTCTTGCGCCAGTCAAAACGCAACTGATCGGTTCCGTTCAAAGAATAGTTAGTAAAGAAAGACATGAGTTTATAAATATCAAGAAAAAAAAATCACTTTCTAAATTAACCGGTAATGTTATAGTGATCATAGCGAATCCCGGAATGGGAAAGTCGACTTATCTCTCTCAAGTGGCAACTGAAATGAAAAGGCTTGATCCAAGAGTTTGGATACTAAGAATTAACTTATTGGAGTACGCGAAAGAATTCAGTGAGTGGCAGGAAGGTAAAACAGTCATCGATACTTTGGAAAGTTTAAAATTCATGTGTCATGTTGCTCTCAGTGAGGAACGAAGCAGAAAGAATGAAGTAAAGATAACACTGGAAGAAGCGGATGGTATTGTGGTAAAAGACTGTACAGGGGATGAGTGGACTGCATTTGAGTTGAAAATGTTCCTACATTTTTATAATAAAGGAAAAGTACTATTCTTATTCGATGGATTTGACGAAATCTGTCCACACTATGCATATGAAGTGTTGACATTAATAAAAGTACTTGAAAATCATCCTTTAAAACATACAATTTGGATCACAAGCAGGTCTTATCACAAAATCATTACTATTTTAGAAGTTAAATTCGGGACATTGTACGAAATAGTTCCCTGGAACCATAAAATTTGTTCATTTTATCTTTGGAAGACTTGGGATACCAAACGAATTCTAAAGGACCTCAATGACGATCAGCTTAACAATGTATACAAATTCGTTACGTTTATGGCGCAAACATGTAAAAAAGAAATATCAAAGAAAAATGAATTAAGGATTCAGGCAATAAACGAGGTACCATTCAATACAATTTATTTTTCGTTTATGAGATATTTAAAAGCGAAACCGATAATTGCTCCACCTGATGTTATGAGCTCTCTCAACAAAATGTGTGAAGAATGGGTCGAATCAAAACAAATCGTCGCAACTCCGTTACACCTGAACTTGATGTCCGATTATTTGTATAATAAAATAAGAGAAATCAACGAAAATCCTGACAAATGGTACATAGACACTAATATATTTAAAGTGTATGAAAGTTTTCTGGAAACGAAATTAAAGAGAATCCGTTTTCAGGATAAAAACCAAATTGACATGTACAAACCAGATAATATTCTAGCTTATAAGAAAGAATATGCTGATTTTGTAGCTAAACATAAAAAACTGGCAGCGTACACCGTTTTTCATAAAAAATACCATGACCAATTATTTGATACACAAGAGTTAAATGAGTTAAAATGTTTTTTAGATATGGTGATAGAAGGAGCTGAGAAAACAGGCGTTATTTGTAACGTGGTGAATGATATTCCTATATTTGTACACTCTACGTTCGCAGACTACTTCGCGGTCGAGTTCATTTGTGACTTATTGAAAGGTTGCAAAGAAAACAGTACTATAAAGAAACAAAATCAGAAATCAGTTTGGGACTTTATATTAAACGGGATGTTTTTTAATTGTAACTTGAATTTTTTGGCCACATTCGATGCCAAAATAGGAATCGACCCCGAGTTGACGTTACTGATTGTAGAAAAAAATAAGGAAGTTATATTTGAGTTGTTAATGGAACAGAGTAAAACCACTGAAATTAAATTTTCGCTGTGTGAAGCAATTCGAAATAATCTACGTAATTTAAGTAAGTTGTTATTATCAACAATCGAAAATTACTTGGACGAGAATAATTTGATGAATTTTATTAAAATTGTCACAGAAACAAAAATGCTAATGATTGCTATTAAAATGGAGTTTGAGGAGATAATAGTGACCATAATAGAGCTAGTGAGAGTCCTTGATGAATCCAAGCTAAATGTGTTATTTGCAAATTATGGATTAAATAACGAAGTTAGGACAGATGAATTAATACATGCATTACACAGACATGTGTGGACACGTATGGACATAGTCCCTGATTGGGAAAATTTGGAAGCATTAAGTGGCCAAATATATTTTATTTAGGTTGAATTTGCGCTGCCAGAGACTAAGGCGATGCCAAAATAAATTGGGGGATTTTTCGTAACCATTTATTTCACTCTTGCAGCATGTATGGATTCAATTTTTGGATATAATTATGTTTATTGATTATTTGATTAATACTCTGACTGAAGGAAAACACAATTGGGTTAAACCTCGATAGAATTGAATTCCGAAAAGACGTCTCCTTTTTTTTCGTGTAATTCTATAATCCTGAGTAATTTCATTGCAAAATTGTATTGAAATTGTGCCTATTACAAAAAAAAAACTAAAAAAACTGAAAATTCGGTAAATCTCTGGCTGAAAATATTTTTGATAACTTAATTTATTTTTAAACAATTTTCATTTGATTTGTCGCTTTTATTTTGGTACCAGCTCATTGTTGCGCTCTCTTTTTTACGCGTAGGGAAGTAATTGACTCTGTCACTTTCTTATTCCCGCTCAGTTCGCTTTTTACATATCACCTTAAGTTATCACTTTTAGTTTAGGTCATTTTACCTTACAGCGTACGGACACGCTTTGCACGTGTACAGTATTCCCAAATTAATAATGCGCATGCAAACTTCGCTAATTATCGTATTCCCGGAAACACCCGAATCATTGAATCGTAAGTTACTATATACATATCGTCTTCCGACGCTCGGGGAATACGACCGTTGCCGAACATTGACGAAGATTTCTATGCGCATTATCACTTTGGGAGACCTGTAACTACATAGCAGACAGAATATGCACAGCGAGGCTGCTACTACATTAAGACGTGTATTTAGTAAATAAAATAAAATAAATAAAAATAAATAAATTTATTTCAGAAAAAACACATTTACGGTGCACAAAAACAATTTTCCAAGTAAAAATAGATATCTCAGAAAAAAAAAGAATATTATCAGTAGCCTCTCCGTGAAATTCTGTGTGTGTGTAGCAATAGAACAACGCCTTTACTATTAAATAGGAATAATAAATAAAAATAAATCATATATTCCCAGGTAACAAGGACCCATAGATACATACCTTAACAAAAGTATGCATAATAATATGTAAGTAACAATATTGTTAGTAAATAAAACTTAATATCTATGTTAGTATCACCACAGATTAATACAGATGGGACACTCCGCAGTTTAGGTATGAAGCTACAAGTACGCGGCGGGCCCCTTCCACGGGGCCGATTCAGTAGGTCAGAAGGTATAAGAGTTACGCGATAGAAAGAGAGGCAACTTGTAGGTGAATATAATTGTAGGTAGTAAGCGTTGTGCGACCTGAATTGCACTTTATTGTGTCGTAGCAAGAGTAGCTTTCTATTTAAACGATTTTGCGGAGTGTCCCATCTGTATTCATCTGTGGTATCACTTAGTAATAAAAGTAGTAGAAGTGTAGTAATAGTTTTATAATGCCAATGTTTATTACCTTGAATATAAATGGTTTTGTAAATTAAATTGTTATCATTTTGGAGTACCTCCATCGGATCTAAATTTTTTCGAGGCGAGGCAAAAAACTGCCGTCTGCCGCCCCCCGCCCCGCCAATCCTTTAAACCTTTTCCTTGAAGCCTTATTTATTTTTTTATATTTGTCACGGTAAGTGTGAATAAATGCAAATTATTAATACATACACATAATTATACATACACGTGAATATAAAATTGACATTAATTACTTTTAGCAGTTGTTATTAATAATTCACCACTCTCGTCGGTAAAAGTAATAAAATAAAATAAGACTCGGAAGTTATTTGTCCAATGTGATGAATTTCGTACTTTTACCTCGACTGTCGGTAATTGTTAATAACGATAGACAATTATTAATAATTTTCAATTAATCACACTTACTGTAACATATCCATTTAGGTACATGTCGGGACATTTATTTTAATTAGGATCTAATAGGACAGGAGAGGGTTTGAAATAAATCGTGAGATTATAGCATATTATAATTACAATTTTGCTCTTCGAGCTTTTTGTCACTTGAATGTACATGATTTGTTGTGCAAAAAAATCGATGGTCTTGTCCTATTAGTCTGGGTGTTTTTCTATGTATAATATGTATGTATTTACAAAAAAAAAAATGTATACAAGTAGTTTATCAGCCATCTCGTTACCATAACACAAGCATTGTGCTTAGCTTGGGACTAGATGGCGTTGTGTGAAATGTCCAAGGATATTTTTTTTTTTTTTTTTTATTTTTTTTTATTAAAATTAATTTGATGTGCGGTCCGATTTTCGATTGCATAGGGTCAGCGCACACCAAGAGCAGAGCAGAGCAGAGCATTTTCTGAGACTATTGAAAAATAAATCTTATGACAATTCCATACATTGCAAAATTAAATACACGCCAAGCATGCTCGAGCGTAGTGGAGCATCAAGTTTGGACGATTGAATTTTGCAATGTAAGGAATTGTAATAAGATAAATTTTTCAATAGTCTCAGAAAATGCTCTGCTCTGCTCTGCTCTTGGTGTGCGCTGACCCTTAGATCGCGAGACTCGACTTATGCAGAATGCTCTTACAACCGAGCGCGAAGCAATCTGCCTAAGATAACTTAGATTGTTTTAATTAATCGACAAAATCAATCTGCCTAGCCTTTTCCCAACTATGTTGGGGTCGGCTTCCAGTCTAACCGGATGCAGCTGAATACCAGTATTTTACATGGAGCGACTGCCTATCTGACCTCCACAACCCAGTAACTGGGTAATACGATACCCCTTGGTAAGACTGGTTGTCAGACTTTTGGGCTTCTGACGACCCGTAATAACTGTCAAAGATCCACGAATGACCAACGGCTTAACGTGCTTTCCGAGGCACGGAGGAGTCTCGGTAGGTATGTAAAGATGGTCACCCATCGACGGACCAACCCCGGCAAGCGTAGCTTAACCTGACGGATCGACCCGACTCCTCCTGTTTTAATTATTCGACATAGACAGAAAAGTTTTAAGAATAACGAGTCGCTAGGCTGCAAGAGTGAGTCATGAGTGATGCGAGCTTGGAAATTTTGCCAGTAATAATAAATAACTAAATGACAATCCAACAGGGGCACCAGCGCTGTGGTAAAAAATTAAAGGAAATCGTGTCGCCTTGCCACTTACAGGCGTCGCAAAGGGCAAGTAATCCTATTTCTAAAACAAAGGATTTTTTCCGTAAATTTTTCACGGGCTCGCCGCGGCATGGGTATTTTAAATATTGTTGACATAGACTTATAAATAAGGAGGACTCCGCGCCACGCATATCGAAAGTGAAGCACAGTAAGTATATCGAAAGTGAAGACCGTTTGTACAAACACGCCTCACGCACAAATGATAAATGATTTATTTGTGTAAGTAGGTTTGAACAGTGTGGCTGACACTGGCTTGGCCACCATCAGGGATTTTACTTTTGATAACACAAAGATTTAGTCGTTAATTAGTCGAAATTTGTCGCCAAATATCAGAATTTGTCGGTCGGTCGAAGATCTGTTTTCTCCCAAAATTAGTCGCAAGTTTTCGCCAAGTCACAGATTTAGTCAGGTCCTAAGACCTGACTAAATCTGTGACTTGGCGAAAACTAAGATCAAAGATTTTATCGTAAACTCTTCAATCTAGCTCTTGGTCTATACTTAAAAATTGAACTCATTATATCTTCTAAACTAAGACCCGACTAAATCTGTGACTTGGCGAAAACTTGCGACTAATTAGCGACTAAATTTGGGAGAAAACAGATCTTCGCTAGGTGGCCTAGTTTTTGAGATATAAATGTGGCCAAGCTGGGGAGACTCTCTCCAGATCGGCCACCAATGACCCCTTATAACTTTGAACCAGTGACCGACAAATTCTGATATTTGGCGACAAATTTCGACTAATTAACGACTAAATCTTTGTGTTATCAAAAGTAAAATCCCTGATGGTGGCCAAGTCAGTGTCAGCCACACGTTTGTACAAACACTTTTACACGTCAATCATTTTTTTTTAAACTAGATGGTCGGCGTTTCCTACCTGACTACTCTGAGAAGAAAGGCCGAAACAAACTCAGAGGTCACAATCTCTTTTAAAGTCCAGACATAATCTTGGTCAGATCATGTGAAGACCATGCAGATTGGTGTCTGAAATGGTCTTTTGAGGATAGAACCACACAGATTGTGTGGACCTGTCCAGTCAGTGCACGCATCTGTCAGTAATCGATGTCCGTAAGGATTGAGTCGCCACATTTCGTATCTTAATGAAATTTTATACTTATTTAGTAGTAAGTTTAAAAATTTTGTAGGTTTGATCCTCGATTTTGTAGGTATAATACTTCAAAAGATATATGAACATAAAGGTGGCACCTCAATCTAAATATTTGGATTGAGTCGCCACGTCAGAACTAGGTACATCATGGATGAATGTTTATCATTATTTGGTATGATTTAGTAGTAATTGTGTATAGTACCTACTAAAAATCTGAGTCCTGTATTGTTGATATTGAAGAATATACAATACTTTTAAAGTGGCTCCTCAATCCATCAATCAATCAATCATAAAAACGTGAATTTCCATGAAAGTAATTGGTCAATTTATATTCCACTCCAAAGAACATTCAGTAGTAAGTGTGTTCGAATTTGTAGCATATAGAGAAAGTAGTAAAACTGAGTGAATTTAGTAAATAAACGCATTTTATTTGGCTCCTCAGTCCTGACGTTCTGCAAATAAATAATTGATTGTATCTACCTAAGATCACAACGGAATCAATAACCAGAGACACTAACATTTAGTATAAATGTCTACTAAATACTTATGTACAAATCAACATTGTATATATTCGGTATCTGAAAAAAAAATACTTTTCGATATTCATTAAGAATTCGCTATTGAGGGTGACCATGTTGTGTGTGTACCTGGGACAAACGGTCAAACTAGGTAAGTCCAACTTCGTTAAGTTAGGGAAGCTACGGAAGATCTTCTCGTCCAAAATATCGCAGTGTCTCGAAACAAAAGTTTTTGACCAGTGTGTGTTGCCAGTTATGATTTACGGCACTAAGACGTAGCGTTTTACAATGGGCCTCATAAGAAAGCTCAAGGTCACCCAAAAGCCAAAGAAGAGGTTTATTCTCGGTGTTTTTCTGCGAGATCGAGTTAAGAATGAGGTCCCTTTTGGGGGGAGCAGTGGACGTCTTTCGGCTGAAATGATGATGATGATGATGTTAAATGAAACCAGCATGACTAGTTTTTGAAATTTATTTTTTTAATAAAATCCCTACTTATTTCTAACAGAATTGTATTATTTACTTCGTAAAGGAGAAAAATAATAAAGTGTTCATCCTAAACGTTCTAAATAATTGCCACTTAAATACTAACTTACCTAATAAATAAACACATTAATACTAATTGTAAAAAACTATTCAAACTGCCCATTGACACCTCTGATGTTATAATAAGCGTTTTTATCTACGATTTTGTATCGAAGCGCTTTTGTGTTTTAAAACAAATCACAATTGAAATCAAGATGTGCCAACAAAGATAATTATGCAAATTAGGTATAATAACAATGTTACAAAACCGGTCAAGAGCGAGTCGGACTCGCGAACCGAGGGTTCCGTTCCAATTTCTGAAAAAGTGTGCTATTTAGAGACATCGTTTTATTTTTCCTGTAATCTTTACATACACTTCTATCATATAGAATATTTGCAGATTTTTCGCTTCGCAAACTTCGGAGATAAGGGGGGAACGGTATTTTTTTTACATTTTTCATCAAAAGTCGAAAACTGTGCGACCTATAAAAAAGAAAAAAAATGTTTGAGAATGTGCAAATAGCGCTTTTTCATATGATACCCCATATGCCATAGTAAACCCACTTTGAATTTTTAAGACCCCCTTTCAGTCAATGTTGCAAAAAAAGTATAAATATTTCTAGTTCTTTCTTATTTGCAAAATAGTTGGGTAAACATCATCTAAAACTATTTTAAATTTCAAGTTGATAGCATTAGTAGTTCTTGAGATATCCAGCTGTGACAGACAGACAGACAGACTGAGTCACACCATAAGGGTTCCTTTTTTCACCATTTTGGTACGGAACCCTAAAAAGGAACTATCCCTATACTATATGTTTTAAAAAACAGCACATAATAAGAAGTGGTAGGTCCACTAATCGAATCGCAACCCACGAAATACAATAATTGAGTAGTCCCGATGCCCATCTGTGGTCTCCGAGAGCAAATGCGCGAGTTAGGGTCAGCTCACACCGAGAAGCGACGCGACGCTGCGCGCACATTTTAAAAGAGCGACTCAAAATATAACTTTATTTTCTACACGAAAATATACACATTTCATTGTGAGAATTTAGAATACGTTGCACCATGCAGCGCTGCGCCTCGTGATGCCTCGCAGCGTATAGCGATGCATCGCGACGCAGCGGTGCTTCGCCGGTACGCGCGTTGTGCAAGAGCGGTGCTGCGCCTCACGAAGCCGCGCGACTAGTCTACTACAGTCTCTACTATTTCCGTCCAGACTTCGTGTAGAATTGATGCAGTTTGGTCGAGTGCTCGAGTGAAACTATAATGATAGACTGGGATCTTGTTATAATCGGACTTCTTGCAGAAGAGGAAGAGGAAGAAGAATACAAAAATAAAATTAAAAAGACGCAGGGCGGGGCGGGAGCACGTGGCGAATGTAGACACGTCCCGCTGCGCCGCGCGGCGTCGGCTTGAAATGGCGGCTGCGAAAATTTTTGCAGCCGCCATCTTGGATTTCCATTTTGACCTCATTATCGTTTTAGGTGTTTTTTTTTACCTCTAGTGTTTTACACCCTTAAAAAATTTCACAAGTTCCATGATGAAACTATGATGATAATGAAGTTTGCTATGTTGACTGTACAATATAATCCAAAAAAAATAGGCTTGGTAGTGTCATTAATTGGAAACGACACTACTGGTAGTGCGGCTGGTAGTGTCGTTGCCAATAAACGAAAATTTAAGGGATTCCCTCGATTTCCATGGGATCTCTTCATCAGATTCTGACTTGGTGACAATGGGACCACCTCGAGAGCATAACCTTTGAAACAAAAAAAATATTGTGCAAATCCGACTATACAGGCTGACTTTGAAAACATGCGACAAAATAGATTTTGTTTCTATAAGCCACGAAACGTACATTTTGTTTTTAAATCACGTATTCATGGTCACCCTACAAAAAAAATTCATAAGAAATTAAGGAATAGCTAATAACTTCGTAAATATGTACTTTTTTTGTATTTTTTTATACGTACATTTTGTAGAAATTTATACAAAATATTGGCGTTTTTTGTTCCAAATTTCGTCACATGATTATGTAGATTAGAGGCAAATCTATTTACCGAAGCATCTGAATTGAGGAGCCACATTAAATATGCTATATCTCCCATTTCTTTCTTTTGTGATTGCCGACTCTTATCCTACAAATCTAATATACTTACTACTAAATGATATTGAAATTGCGCATTAATTGAACTACTGCTTCTTTGTAAAATGACCAGTCGTATGTGTATGGTCTGAGGAGCCACACATAATGTATTGTAACTTTTTTAATTTTAACACTACCGAGCTCAGATTTTGTCTACTAAATACTCTCAAATACTACTAAATCATACCAAATTATGATAAACATTCATCCATGATGTTCTTAGTTCTGACGAGGCGACTCAATCCAAACATTTAGATTGAGTTGCCACCTATAAGTTCATATATCTTTTGAAGTATTATACCTACAAAATCGAGGATCGAACCTACAAAATTTTTAAACTTACTACTAAATAAGTATTAAATTTTATTAAGATACGAAATTTGGCGACTCAATCAAAAAATCGAGGATCGAACCTACAAAATTTTTAAACTTACTACTAAATAAGTATTAAATTTCATTAAGATACGAAATTTGGCGACTCAATCCTTACGGACATAGTAATCGTGCAGCTCAACTCAAAACTTAATTAGCTCATCGATTTGACAAACAATACTAAAGAAAAGACATTTGGGTCATTTTGGGTAGGCCACATAAATTACTCAAACTGCCAGACTATGGCTAAAACTGAGAAAAGGATAAAATAAAATAAATAAAAAACAATGATCCACGTAGTCTTCACATTCACAATAATTAAAAATAATATAAGCAATACTTTACAAAATAAATATTCATGTCGTAGGTACCTATAAAATATGTAAAAAGGTAAGTATTTAAATCAACATTAATTGTGTAAATTTATTGGAGCAGCTCAATCCCAATCCTTTTTGTCCTCAATATAGTCTTTGACAGTATAAAAGACTTTCTGACAAAGTTTCCGCTTTATACAATTTTTGAATATAGTAAGGCTTAGTTCTTGAATGTGGCTAGGTAGTTTATTATAAAAATGTATACATTGGCATCAAAACGAACCACCTATTTTCTTAAGCCTCGTTGTAGGAACAACAGTGTTTGTTCCTAGTATTTACATTATAGACGTCACTGTATTTTTACCCGACTACGACAAAGCCAAAAGGAAGGGTTATGATTTTAGCAGTCTAAGTATGTAATCCACTGACCTCTATTGTACAAGTGTACAATAGAGGTCAGTGATGTAATCACAATGTATCACAATGCCAGTGTTGCTATAGCGACACCATAGATAATAAAAAAGGTTTTAAAATAAAGAAAGACAAAAAACACATCAAGATTGTTTACCTTTTTTTCACTACTTAAACCTTTCTAGTATAGATCGAGCCACCGCGTGGCCGGTCATGATGAGATAGACAATGGGGAGGAAAACTAACTTTTTATCACGCTAGGTGGCACATGATCGACTGTCCTTTTTTCATTGATTTGATGTAACGAACGATTGTCAAATTTATGGATTTGTTTGTAAAACAATGTACAGTCGTTCAGAGCGCCATCTACAAACAGCTTTGCGTGTGGCTCCCCATTCTATGCCTAATACTTTTTCTAGGTTATGTGGTATAAGAAATGAAGTTTAATGTAAGAAAGTGCAGTTTGAAAAACATTTTTTTTTTTTTGTTTAAACTTCATAGATTTGATGTGTGTGTTTGATGTGTGTAAAAAAAGATTTTCTTAACTCACACTTATTTAAAGTAACAACACTACCAGCGCGCAGCGCTCGTTGACTCCAAAAAAAAAATCGTATTTATTTTTATTTTGTCGTGTTTATTTAACCTTGTGCTAATTTTATTTTGACCCTGTATGGTTAGCAACATTCCTACAACAACCCTCGGGAACCTCAGACACCTGTCTATATACAACGTGTAACGTTAAATGCGCAAAACCTCTTAAGGGGTCATTGTACTCATCATTATGAACAACTTTTACTATGGGACCAAACCTGAAATCGCGAAAAAAAAATCAGCTGTTCAGTACATTTATGTTCGCATAATTCGTCAAAATGTATTGAACAGCTGATTTTTTTTTCGCGAATTCATGTTTGGCCCTATAGTAAAAGTTGTTCATAATGATGAGTACAATGACCTCTTAAGAGGTTTTGCGCATTTAACGTTACACGTTGTATAAGATTGTGCATTTTATTAAATCTGCAATACGATATTGAGATAAATAAATAAATAAAGATTTATGGTTCCGTCGTCGCATGCCTTTTTTTTTTCTTTTTTTTTTTTTTTTGAGGGTGGGAAATCATCAAATAACTTCTCCCGCTGCGAGACTTCTATCGTGAGACGGACTTTACTCAATACACTTATCTATAATGGTAGGTATCGATACTAGTCTTACATACAAAAATCAATTGCTGTCCGTTAGTCTCGCTCGACTCAAAAACGGCTTGACCGATTTTTTTTTGGTTTGTCAGGGGTGTTTAAAAAAAAAAATATTTTGACAGGACGTCTGGCGGGTCAGCTAGTTCTGAATAAAATATCGACATTTTTTTATTATTTCTAAGGACAACACTAATGATATCAATTTAAGGTAATGAATGACCCACAGGGTACCTACAAAGACAAGGATAAATTTACTTAAAAACAACCTAGTACTTATGTATTTATAAACTATTTTCAGACCTGTTTTAGGCGTAATTTAGTGATTGTAATATTTACGTAACAAATCAAGTTCTAGTGTTTTTGATAATAATACTACTTGACCCGCGGCGCCGCCCCGCCCCGCAGACGTGCGAATCACCTACATCAACTAGCGTTGTTGAGGACTGAGTGATTTATCAATGGTGCACTTTTGGTGAAAAAAAGTTAGCTGTAAGTACCTACTTACATGAGAAGTATTATTATAGTATCATGCATACATGTCAATACGCGAGTAGAGCATAATTGGCCTCGTGTGGATCCCATACTATGGCCACAGATCCCAGTTTATTTGTGCATATCAAAAGTGAAGTTACTGTAAAAGGATTGTGGACAAAATTAAGAAATCTGTTTGACGACAATGGTTTCACGAGACGCATCGCATTACTTCGTAATCTTATATCTATTCGTCGAGAAAATTGCGAATCTATGTCTCAATATCGACGCCTTAGAGTGAAAACCTCGTAAGTGTAAAAGAAGTAACTTTTCAGGAGGAAGAAAAAACTGCGGGTTGTAAATTTTTTCTACGGCGTCTTTTATGTTTTTTTTATTAATTAATGTGGAAATTTAACCCGCTTTTATATCGAGAACTGTTCGATTCTATATGATTGTCCGAAATGCATAAAATGCTACTTACGAGGTATTCGTACAAAAAACTTGACCTAAAGCATGCAAATACTAGGTACTGTCACAGATGGCGCTACGAGTATTGAATGAACAAATTAGTCAGATCAGGATGTGCGTTGCGAGGTTTTCCTCCTAGAAACGCAATAAAATAAATTTGGGCCAAAATGCATTCCCGAGGTTTTCACTGTAAGGCGACGATATGTGACTTCAATATTAGAAACGAGTCAAAGATTGAATAATACAGGATTCAAGATAAGTGACGAGTGGTTTGGCTCATTATTGCTGGCGGGTTTGTCTGAGAAATTCGAACCCATGATCATGGCGGTTGAACACTCTGGTATTGCATTAAGGCGCAGATTTCCTGAAAACGATCAAAAAGGTGGTTTTTTAAAGCTGTATATCTCATAAACCGTAAATAATTTTGACATGTAAAAAAATATGATATTTTCAAGTCCTTTTCGCATACAGTAATGGAAGCCAAAACATAATTAAACATACTTTAATGCGCCAAAAAAATCTTTAAACATACCTCCTAACATAGACTTATAAAAAAAGATAGACTCCGCGCCACGCATATCGAAAGTGAAGCACCCTACCGATCTATGTGTGCGTGATTTGAGTACCTGCAAAGACGCCGTCGCTCGTGTCACGTAATGGCGGCCGGTCGGCATACTATGATGTAAATGTGTGCGCGAGGCGTGTTTGTACAAACGGACCCGGCATACTTACTGTGCTTCACTTTCGATATGCGCAGCGCGGAGTCCATCTTTTTTTATAAGTCTATGCCTCCTAATAATCTTTAAAAGCTGTTTATCCCTTAGCAATTATAATTATTACCTATTAAAAATATACCATGAAATGTCAAATTCCAAACTGCATCCAGTGATGGATTACTTTTTATTAAATAGTTAATTTCTAATTTTATACGATTTTATTTGCACTTTTACGACATAATTCCGGTGCGCGTGAGAATCTTCTATCTCGTGCGTCAAACTAGACAGCCATAAAGCCATTTCACTTACACACCGAGCTAAACCAAGATTGGAACCAGGGCCTTAACAGCCGATGCCATTAAATCCAAGTTGCTAGATATGGAAGACGGAAGAGACATTGCATCTGGTTCCACACAAAACGCGTTAGCGACGAAAGGTTGGCAACCTAAAAAACGAAACAACCAGACGTCAACATTAAATTTCAAATCAAATGTCAAATGTTATAAATGCAAACAGATGGGACATTTTATGAATAAATGCGAAAATGTACCAACGAAGAAGGAATCTGCATTTACTGTGCCGTATTTCAAGTGGAAACTTTAGTCAAACTGACTGGTACGTTGATAGTGGTGCCAGTTGCCATCTACCATTCAAGAAGAAGACTGCAGTGAGCTGTCAGTGTCATCCCACGGATCCTAGGGATTGACCAAATTACATTTACAATCATAATCGAGAGTTTAATTATATTTTTTATGCTAATTTTCTAACATTTCATTTTATATTATTTGTAAGCTAGTAGGGTATCTGAACATTACAATTCGATGGGTTTTAAAATAATATAGTCAAATAGAAGTTCTTGGTTTAGTTATTGTTCGTGCGTGGCGTGCTCATACCTCAGTATAAGTACATACGGACTAGTCTTACAAAAAAAAAATCTGTTTCTGACTGAATTTCTGTTTTGCAATTTTATTTAAAAACCCCTTAAATAGTAATGTTTATACACTTAAATACTAGTTTTGAAATAATATAAAATGATCACTAGAATAGCATAAAAATTGTTATTAAATTCTCGATTACGACTGTAAAAATGTGCTTGATCCATCCCTAGCATCAGGTGGAATGACACTGACAGCTCACTCCACGCTCACTTCACTTACGTTTTCACGGTGAGATGATTACAGAATAGCATTGCTGTTCTATAGCTTGAGGGTATAGTTCTTCTAAATAAACAAGATAATACCACAGAATAATAAAGCTGCAGTAGTTTATCTGGACCTTGAATTAATTACCTACGGCCGCTCGGTAGATAAATACGCGTCCGTTCCGTCCGTGCGTTACCGCCGCGCGCTCGAACTGTTGCCTACTGGTACATACTGAGAATTCTATAAGAAGGAACGCAGCTTATAGCTCATCGATGTGGAAAGCTATGGTAGCGAATTATATTTTGATCAACAAATATAACCTGATACGAAAAAACAAAAGGAACCACTGTACAATCGCACCCGGCGCTTTTATATATAGTAGGTAGCTATTTTTTTTTGGGTAGAATATACGCTTTTTGGTGTATTTTTGAAAACCCCAAAGTGCGCAAATAATAGACTCCGAGAAAAAAAAAAAGTTAAGGGTCACTGGTCTAACCTTTCAAAACCATCTTAACGTCATACTTAGTAAGCTTATTTTATTTTATTTTAGTTAATATTTTATTTTATTTTAGTTAGTAATGTATAATGTATATATTATATCTTTATTTGTGTAAGTCAGTTTTTGATCGCTGTTTTGTTTTGTTTATAATTTTGTTTTTCATTTTCATTTTAATTAATAATTTTAATTGATATAATTTACAGTGGTTGCTTTGTATTATGTGAATGTCGTGTACACCTGTAATTGGTATATATATAAGAACCCATACCTATTAATTTTTAGTCTGTAATGTACAATGTATATGCTGTTGGCGTACCTATTATAAATAAATAAATAAATAAACCTAACCTAACCTAACTCAAATGATTCAGCAGCAATAGAGGTAATGGTCACTATTCTAACATAACCCAAATCATTCACCAATGTGAATTTTCGGACGCGCGGGTGTTATAGTACCTATAGTGCAGCCAAACAAAAAAACCCGTAAATTGCGAAAATATAGTACATTTTGATACAAGTGGAGAACGTTTGTTATTGCGTTCGAGGCGGAATTAACACCCGAGCCGTAGGCGAGGTTGTTTTTGAGCCGAGAACTGCAATAACAAATGTCCACGAGTATCAAACGACGTTTTTCAATACACTTTTGAAGAAATAAAATAAAATAACGAACAATATTTTTATACCATTCCCCCTCTAAAAAGCTTATTTTATTCACTGAAAACAGTGAATAAAAAGCACTTTTACTCACTGTTTTGATGTTTGAAAATGGAACACACCAATGTATTCGACCACAGATTTAGAGTACCTAGGCTAGATACGGCATGTTATTAGATAGTATGAAAACCGAACGTGTCATCTTTTTTATACCTACGATAACTTCACCCCAGCCGTTTAGTGATGTGCTCAAAGTAAACAGAACTGTTTAAATCGCTAAGCATCACTGAGCTAACTGAATTTTTTTTAGTACGAACAGTCAAACATGCAGGGCACGCTTGGTCGTGGCTTGCCGTATCTAGTGTAAGTGTAATCTTTGTATTCGACCTATATTGATGTGTTCTAAATTCAATTTGATTGGTCGACATTTTCGACAAGGAGTTTAGCATTAGAATAAAAACTGTTTTATGTTCTTTGCTGTCCTTAGTAAATTGGCGCTATTTTGAATACTGTAAGTTGTACGAACACAAAGTTTAGTGTTACTTTAATCTTTAATTTTGTGTTTGTTTAGTGTTGTTCTAATCGATTAAAAGTGATGAAGATGTGTTAACACCTGAGTTTATGAAAGAGAGGGTGGCCGATATAGTGGAAAACTTGCTACCCAAAAAATCACGGCTGGCTTACATCAAAGCCAATTTAACTTTCCTTTTTCTTCATTATATTATTATGTCTATTTTAACTTAAATCTTTCTTTTTCTCGTAGTCATGGTATAAAGTATAGTATGCAACTCTTGAATAAAACGGATTTATATCGAGGGCCATGAATCACTCGCGTCGCTCAGAATTCTAACACTTGAATCACTCGCTACGCTCGTGATTCAATCATCATGAATCACTCCCTACGGTCGTGATTCAGTCGTTAGAATTCTTCACTAGCTCGTGATTCATCTATGGCCCTCGCTTTAAATCCGTCCTTTATTCACTAATTGCATAATATACTATTGTCATGAATTATTATGAAACTATGATTAAAATTTTCTTTTTTTTCCGCGCTTTGCTTTCGCCAGGTTGAAGGAGAAGCAAAGATAAAAAGCCGATAAACAGCCTATATGAAAAATAGAAAATTCAAATATTTTTGAGTTTAGAACACAAATAAATGTTAATTTGTTCATAAACGTTTCTTTTACTGTAATAATCATAGTTTTTGATGACATTCAATATATAAATATTCAAAAAAATATTAACGCTTAAAGACGCATATCTCTTTGCCGAGATTAAAAAAATAACATTCACCTCCGAATAGAGAGTTGTGAATAGAGGCATTGAACCAATTTGGACTAAGTATAGGTATAAGTTATCTGTGGCAATTTTTATTCCCGCACACGTGCGGGTAAACAAAAAATTGCACGCGTGTGAAATACATTGCATTGTGAACCTAATCGTAGTGCGATATGAACCAGTTTTCGAGGAAGTGTATTGAAAAAATTATTTCGCGAGCTAACTTGGCGCATCCCCCTTAACCAATTAAGACACGGAACGAAAAATAAGCACAATGTAAACTTATATTTGCAGATCTCTAATCATCAGCAGAAGCCGTAACGCAACTTGAACCAGTTCATTCGCACAAGGAGGCTCGAAGGCGAGATGTTACGCGCGATGGGAAGCACTTGCTAAACGATTAATAGGAGAAAAAAACGGTGACTTTAATTCTTAAATTACTTTGATAACGTGTCTTGCGTCGTAGTGACAAAACAGAAACAATTACTGTCAAACCATGGACAGTGAAAAGTACAAAAAGCGCGCAGGTACGTCGGGCATTCAGGGACAGTTGTATGAGACTAAATTACTTAGTCTAATAAATTTTAGAATGATACATGACGATAATGTTGATCAGTTTAGTTTAGCCACCAACAGAGATGACACAGGTGCCTTCGATGATATTTGTTTCAAAGCAAAAATAAAGGGGTTTCAGAAACCAGTCACTGTGTTTATTCAAGCCAAGCACAGAGAAAACGACAAACTTCTAACGTTTACTAGTAAAACTGATTTGGCTAAATATTTTCATAGTTACTTGGAAATTAGACGCACTTTTGAACCGGGCAGTAAAGACATGATTTTTGGAGGAAAGTTTGATGACACCGAGTGCTATTTCGTTATGTATACTACAGCAAAAGACGATCCAAATAACAAAATATATGTAGGTAGTTTTGCTAACAATTTGAACGAACTCATAGGAACGGGAGGTTCTTGCACACAACCATTATACACAGATGAAGGCTTGGACTTTTTATGTAAAATAGTGATGAAACAACAAATCACAATACTGGCTGAACAGTTAGCGAAGTTTATTTGTGATAAACCTGATAGCGTAATGTCGATGAATAATGATCTTATATTGCGCTATCATGTCATTCTAGCGCACAACGTTGTACACGTTTCTGAAATCCAACCTGAAGGACATCGGATTGCCAGCTTCAGACCAGACTTCTTTACAACTAACGAAGAATTTCTTGTGCTGTTCAAAAACATATTGTGCTTAGAAGTTCTCACAAAGCGAAAGACGGAAGAGATCGATGTACAAAGTTTATTGTTAAAGTTCCTTAGCAAACACTCTGAAGTGGCGACACTAAGTAAACTGATAGGAATTGTTCTTACTTATAAAAACAGCAAGCTTGAGTTCGTTGACAAATCGATGACAGACGAGCTAAAGCGACAGCTCGACAAAATAAATGTCTCTCAATCGACTGTCTATGAAGCAGCAGAACTGGCTGCTAAAGAGTATTTACTGTCTTTGAAGCTTAAAGTCCCAGCTTTCTTCGGCAACAAAGATTTAGCTATAAGAGGCAAACCTGAGAAAATTGAAACGAGAGTAAACTACTTAACATCTAAAATCATAGAAAAAATAGAACAATCGAATCCCAATAACATCGTCACTATAGATGAGTCTCTGGGAGATGGGTTTCTGAAGTTAAATGGAGGCATAGCTTCTGCTGTCGGCAATATACTCGTTTTTGATGAAATTTCAAAACTGTTGAAGTTTACAGATAACTGTCAATCACTAGGCAATCTTGCCAAAACATTGTATGAATCGTTAAAGAGTAAAATCGAAAATTTGCACGAATATAAATTGGATGTAAAAGTTAAAAAGTTTCCAAAACTTTCATTTGACCGAGGAGAATACGACGTGAGTTTGGTGAAAGATTTCTATGACAAATTACTGTTTTTCACTAACCAAGCTGACCAGAAGGGCGTAGAGGAAATTTTGAGAGAAGAAATAAAAGATCATCCGTGCAATGATGTCAACAACTTTAGAGTTCGTTCTGACGTTATATTTCTGAAATATCATAATGAAATACAAAAACTGTGGATGACGCCTAAAGTAGGATCATATCTTACAAAGCATAGCAAAATATACGAGAATGCAGTAACTAATGCCATGAGTGAGTCATTAATGGGTGTTTTAAACTTAATGCATAACATTAAGTGTACATTAGACTATACATTTAATGAAAACGCTTTAAAACCATTCGAATTGCATGGCCAGATTATAGGGACTGTTATTGCTACAGGGAACTGTGAGTTAACAGTTGCAAAGGTGGAACAATATCTAGGAAATAAAGACCGTGTTCTGTTAGATTTGGAGAACATTTTCAAACTGCCCTTGAAGAACCACATTAATTTATGTAAAGAATTGACGAGCACAATTACTAAGGAGAAGATACTTATTATTGTTTGCCATAATTTTATTGATTCTGAAAATTCTGCTAAAAGGCTTGAAGATATTACGAAAGCTGTTGAAGGTAAGCAAATAATAATCATTACGAGCAAGACTTCAGTTGACATTATGACTCAATATTTCTCCCAAACAAGTAATGTATTGAACGATGAAAGAAGTGTATTCACCGACTTGAGTGTTGAATCGCAGAAAAAGTTCTTAGCGAGTTCTAAAATAAAAGTTCAATGTGAAGATTTTAGATTAGATATAATCGGACATGCTGAGTCTGTGCGTCTTATTGACGAAGAAGTTTTTAGTAAACTTATCAATAACGAAACTATCGAAATTGGTGATATGTCTATTTATAATAATTACGAAAAGCAGTTTTACATTGATAGAAAGGTCAGTCGCACCAAAAAGCATAAATACGATAAGTTTGACGATGTCAAAGACAAGGTTTTAAAAACGTTTTACGATTTAGAAGACAACGTTGTACTTATAACAGGAGAATGGGGAATGGGTAAGTCAACTCTACTTACACACTTATCAATTAAGATAAAGGAACTCGATCCTAAAGTTTGGATTGTGAGAATAAACTTACCGGAGCACGAGAGAATGCTCAGAATATTGAATGAAAATACAGTCATCAATAATTTGATTTTTTTTAAGTTTTTGTGTCAAGCTGCGCTCGGCGAAGAATACGATAAACGACAGAAAGAAGAAAGCAGAAGAAAGGAAGTATTCATAGAGTTGGAAGATTCAGCAAATGGAACTGTTTCCCGAATTAAATATTCAGGGGATAAATCAAAATTATTTCAGTTGCAAATTTTCCTACATTTTTACATCACAGGAAAACTGATATTACTTATCGATGGCCTTGATAAAATCTTTTGGCAGTATGAACCAGCAGTTATATCATTGCTGAAGTTTGTCAGGAGTAATCCTCGCATAAAGCATAAAGTCTGGATCGCAAGCCGCTCCTTAAACATCATTGAACAAGAGTTCGGACCATCGTACAAACTAGAAAACTTTTCTCGCCTTGAACAGGAGACATACTTAAACACATTATGGAAGTTCAAGATACAACATGCAGATTTCAAAAAAATCCTGGAAACTGATTATTTCGTAGATAATTTGCAATTTAATAAGAGTTTTTACGACACAGTAATCGGTTGCTTGATAGGATACGTGCTGTTTTTAGAATTTCTAAAAATGGAGGCCGCGGCTGCTGGCATTGATGTTCCGTATGATCCTTTATTGAGAACTTTTGGCCTTTGTGACAGCACAGTCTCGAGTTTTCCAGATAACACAACGCCGTGGCAACTGAACTGTTTAGCTGATGGTTGTTTATCGGTCATCTTTTAATCAAAAGGGCACTTTTATGAGCCCTGACCGTAGGATTTAACTTCATTTTATAATTTTATGAGTAACCAAGAAAGATAGATTGATAGATCAAAGAGCAATACTTAAGGTGATACATTTAAAAAAAAACCGGCCAAGTGCTTGTCGGACCACGCACAATGAAGGGTTCCGTACTTGAAAAGAATTTATCCCAAAAACAAATTTAACATTGTTACCGACAAAAAAAAAATTATGTGATAAAACTACAAATTAATAATTTTCGGACTTTTTCCCTTACTTGTGCTCTGAGACCTTCCTTCTTGCCAAACTTCTTAATTCTAGGTCAACGGGAAGTACTATGTAGGTTTTGATTTATTTGCGAGTGTCAAAATGTGTCGTATTTTTCCTTTACTTGTGCTCTGAGACCTTCCTTCTTGCCAAACTTCTTAATTCTATGTCAACGGGAAGTACCATGTAGGTTTTGATTTATTTGCGAGTATCAAAATGTGTTGTATATATGG
The DNA here is from genome assembly GCA_905163495.3 of Cosmia trapezina. NCBI lineage: Eukaryota > Metazoa > Arthropoda > Insecta > Lepidoptera > Noctuidae > Cosmia > Cosmia trapezina. Next base: position 11,236,482 of record LR991047.1, read on the forward strand.
CCGTATTTTTTTATCGCGATGACTTAAAAGCTTGACTTTTTTAGAACTGCAAGGGACTATAGACTTACGTATTTGATATGTATTTCAACATGATACCTCCACCCGTTTCTGAGAAAAAGGGTCTTACAGGCTGACAGACTTGAAAATATTTTTTTGTGTGAAAAAAATAAAAAATAACAATTTTCGGACTTTTTCCTTTATTTGTGCTGTAAGACTTTTCTTCTTGCCAAATTTAATGATTCTAGGACAACGGGAAGTATCATAGAGGTTTTGATTTACTTGCGAGTATCAAAATATGGCGCATAAATGGCCGTATCTTTTTATTGCGTTGACTTAGAAGCTTGATTTTTTTTAGAGCTCCAAGAGACCATAGACCTACGTATTTGATATTAATTTCAACTTGATACCTCCACACGTTCCTGAGAAAAAGGGTCTTGACAGACTGATAGTCAGACAGACAGACAGACGGACAACGAAGTGATCCTATAAGGGTTCCGTTTTTTCCTTTTGAGGTAGGGAACACTAAAAAGAAGATTCTCTACTGATAAGCTATACAGGGTGTAAGGGACAGCCCTCCGCAAACTCAAAGGGTGCATTCAGCTCCTCATTTTGAATCATATTCCACCGGAAATTTTCTCAGGAAAATTTTCATTTTTTCAATTTTTTTTCAGTTACATTTTCATTATTTCAATGTAAAATTGCATTGTGTATTCGCAGCACTCCATTTATGTAAAAAAAACTGCAAAAAAAAAACAGCAAAAAAGAAAAACCAGCAATGGATGTTGAAATACTCTAACCAACGACGCGTGAAATCAGCTGTTCACTTTCTGTTTAGCTACAGAGTTCATCGAACTCACCGCATACCTATTACCTACCCCTCCCGACCAGTAATAGACGCTCCAACTTGTGCACAAAAACACAAACAAATCAGGTTTATTGGATTCCCTTAACGTTCCTGAAAAAATTTCATGTACCGGTCATCTTAGTATGACATACTGAATTCACGACGTGAATTCGAATAAGTTCTTTTTTTAAATTACGGCACTGTTGTAGTGAAACGCGCGTGCATTACAATGTTCTTTTTTTGAAAACGAGTTGCATTATGAAATTCGGTACAACATTAAAACACCCGTTTGGATGCTATTATGGTTACCATGGTTACTATGACACTGGCTGTTTTAATGTTGGCAATAAGCTAACTGTTTCAGAAACTTTTATAGAGGATTTATAGCATTTGTAGATAAAGTAATAATTCATCGGTTATTAAAACAAAAATCTACAGTTTCCTACAATAGGGCAATACCTACACGGTCAAAATGTATGGAACAGCCAACGAATTAAGAATGATATAGAATACGAATTCCGCTCAAAAATGGTTCCACGCAAACTCCAACCGGCGGGGCGGGGCGAAAAAACTACAACCGACTCGCCGCTCAGTCTGTCGCGCGCTCAGTGACAGACTTTCGATTAGTGAAAAATCCAAGAAACAACTAGTTTCTCGAGGACAAAAATTACTTCATGTGTGGTAAAGTTGTGTAAAAGACGGAAAGAAGGAAGTAAAAAAACAAACCGGGGTAACCTTATCACAGGAAAGTGACATAATTTCGTGTTTTGTTCGCGTATATAAAACCTCCAGTAAAAATATTGTTGCCTGTATTATGCAACCAGATAACCAGCCAGTTTTTATTACGTAACTATAATATAATATTTTGTATGTACCTACTACCTATAGAGTTTTTATAAATTGGATGGATGGGATTTCCTGTTAGTGTTTCGTATCCTTCAGTTTAGAGCACTCCCAAAAAAGAGATTCAATGATTACAGTGGATTACAGCAGTCCGTTTTTAAAGAAGAGACTGGAGTGGTTACCAACTAGTGCTAGTAGGGTATGCTGTATACATTTTGGGAATGAAGTTCACCTTAAACTGGAGATGTTTGATATGTATCAAACATCTCCAGTTTAAGGTGATCTCGCATTGTATAGAATTTCCGTACAATGAGAGGTCAGCTTATACTGGAAATGTATAACTTGATAAGTAGCGTGTGTACAGCGTTTTTGAAAAATCATCCCATAAGGTACAATATGGGTTGATTTTATGAAAATGTTTGTGTACCTACCACCTCTTTTAAAGAGATTTAAGGGATTGGAAATGTAGTCATAGTTCGTATCTTGACTTCTCGATGTAACATTTAGTCTTTATGTCATTCGACTTTTTTACGACGAATGTATTTTCATACGGTTTTCACCAATGGAGTGATTCAGTGGTTATTTGTTATGGTGGATGTCGCAAAAAATCATGCCTGACTGCTGAGCTTTAAGCCCACCATACAGGGCAACGATATAGGTATCGTAGCGATTTGAGTTATATCGGACGGCCCTGTGTTTTGACACACACACAATCATGAACGTTCTCATGGGATATTTTCCGACATCTACGCGGGCGAAGCCGCGGCAAAAGCTATATATCTTCTATCTATATAAATAAAAAGAGAAGTCCTGTGACTGACTGACTGATTGACGCCCAGCCCAAACCCTTGGACCTCGAAAGCTGACATTTTGCACAGAGGTTCCCTTTATAATGTAGACAAGGAATAAGGGTGCGTTTCCACTGTTGCGGAGCTGGGCGGAGCGGAGCGGAGACGTGCAGGAATCGTCCAATTACAGACGAGACAAGAGACGCGATGAGGATTTCAACCATTATGATTGGTCGATTCCTGCACGTCTCCGCTCCGCTCCGCCCAGCTCCGCGTCAGTGGAAACGCACCCTTAAGAAGGAATTCCCGGTAGCAGGTTCCCTTGGGATATTTTCCGACATCCACGCGGGCGAAGCCGCGGGCAAAAGCTAGTTAATCTATATTGAATTCAAATCGTCATAAACTAAATCAATTAGTGATTTTTCGTGAAACGAAAAAGGTGTTTTATCGTAGAATACAGAACGAGAATTATGGCGTGGCATTTGCGTGACATTCATATATGAGCTGATAAATACAGCGAGCCAATATTTAGATGTTTTTGTAATACTGAACAACTTTATTCGGAAACGCGGAACATTTTTGATACTCCCATAGTGATAAATAAATGATAAATAAACTATTTACTTTCTTTTTTTAAAGAATGGAATATTGGAAACTGAAGGTAAAGAAGTGTCATATTATTTGATTCATAATAATTGAGTTCATAATAAATGACTGACTACTACTTTATACTGCATTACACCATCCTCGATGCTCAATGTCACCACAGTCTTATGTTTTTATACTGTGATGTTACCATGGTTACTTAATAATCCATCTCGTACCCACTCCCTGGCTTCGATATTTCCGATTCACTCTAACATTATCTTACTAAATAAAATTGCGCCCCAAATGAACGGTTGGGCGAATTCATGTACGGAAAATAAATTTAGCAAAGTATTATATTTTGTCTGTGCGTGTGTTGCGTTAGTATTGTCAGTTTAGTAGTATGAGTTTGGGACCATGTTTTAGCGGGCTTCGTAAGAGAGTTATGATTCTATATCATTCTTAATTCGTTGGGAACAGCAGATTTATTTTTCAATAACCGATGAAAATTTTCTATAGGGGGGGGGGGGGGCTCAGAATGATGTACTGAATACGTGGTAACCGTTTGCGCGTCGATGTCATTCCACCCTGTATACGAGTATTTATGATAAAAAAAATTATGAATGTAAGAAAAAGTTAATAACATTTCTTCACAGTTTAAATTATAATGACATAGAGTTATTTTTGCAACGTGTGACTTAATAATACATAATATTATTAGAATGATGATATTTGCTTTTTTTTAGTCACTCATTTACACTCAAAAACTCTCTCACACACACACTTACACACACCCTCTCACCCTCACACACTCTTGTTTATACAGACACCCTTACGAGGACCTTGTTAGTACTTGACGGAACCGAGGACCTTCCAACTACAAGTTGCCTCTCTTTCTATCGCGTAACTCTTATTATACCTTCTGACTGGTTAGGGTTGTGTTCTTTTACGACGCGGCGCGTGAGTGAGTATCGAAGTAACGAGTGAGCCGGCCGGTGCGCCCACACTGAATTGACCCAGTGAGGTGAGCTGCTTAACCGGACTATCCTGTGGGTGCCTTAAGCGAACTCAAAGCCTCCAGCCAGGGGCATGTTTAGTTTTAAACTAAGCGACTGCGCACTAAGGGCACCCCCTGTGGGGTACGGACCTCGACTTAGGTCGTCGCTGGCTAAGAGAGGACAGCAAGGTACAATTGGCTGGCTCAAATCGGGGTTATTATTATGAACAGGGGAGTTTAAAGCTACAGGCTCAGCTACGCCTATAGCTGGCTCGTTATTACCGATCAAGGGAGATGAATTTACATTTACAAGGGATGTTCGTCGACGCGGTGGACCTCGGCGGCGAGGTCGGAATGAAGATTTGTGTGATCTGTGAGGGTAATAGGGTCATCGGGTTCAGAGAGTGCAAGTCGCGGACGGCGGACTTTACTGATTCTAGAGGGGACATAATTAGCGGACGCGACAACCAGAGCGTTGCGGTGCTTCGCGGCAGAGTCAAAGAAACGCTTGGAAAGGCGTTTCAAGAATTGACGGATGGTCGGGATTCTAAGGTCTAAATGGAGGTTTTCGTTCCGAACGAACCAAGGGGCTCCCGTTACCTTTCGGAGGCAACGGTTTTGGAGGGTATCAGTGAGCTCGCCACGTACTGGTAGGTTTATACCTATTAAGCTGCAGAGTGTCCCATCTGTATTAATCTGTAACCGAGGTTAGTTTTTGAGCCAGGAATGTGATAAATTGATAATTGTATGCATGTGTTATACCTGGGAATCCTGAATCTTTCCACTACATTTCAATCTATGGCGTCCAACGTTACTTTTAATTACCTTTTTTTTTTTATGGGTTCCTGGATGGTTTGAAAACACAATTGGACCGGGTAGATGGCGCTGCAGTCGGGTTCTAGGATCGTTCAGACAGGACAACTTCTGCCGGGTCCGCTAGTAAATATACAGGGTGTTTCTTTTAAGGTGTCAAGCCAGTGCGAGCTTATAGCAGAGTTCCATACCTATCGATTTAACCCCCATGTATGTTCTACGATTTTTGTAGTTTTATATCAATGGTAAAGGATAGTAGTAGGTATAAAATTTATGTTTTTATTATCAGCTGAGCTCTGCTTAAACGTAGAGGAATAGTAAATATCAGGATTGACAAAAATGTGCAAACATTATAAAATTAATATGAAAATCACAAGATTTCAGATAGGTACACCACTTTCAACGACCGATTTCGGTAAATAATGCACTATTTAGTGCATTCTTGTTCAAAGTTGACCCAAAAAAAAGATATAATTTTTTAAAGCCATCATCTCGTTGAATCAGCAATGATATTGAAAAAAAAATTATAGGTAACTCGAAAACTACAAAAAATCGTAGAACAACACTTCATTTTTATATATTTGAAATAATATAGTTTTACTATGTTATCTACTGAATTTTATTTGCCCTACCACTCCCACAATTTTTGGGTTTAATAAACAGGGTGACTTGTACCTAATAGTAAATAATACTAAATTCCTTGGAATAATAATTGACAAAAGACTTGACTGGAAATCACAAATCGAGAACCTTTGCAAAAAAGTTAGTAGTTCTGCATTTGCATTGCACTCTCTAGCTGCAGTTGTGAATGTAGATACATTGATTGCGGCCTACTATGGCTTAGCTGCGTCTCACTTAAGATACGGCATCATATTTTGGGGAAATTCTACCGACTTTAACACGGCATTCAAGGCCCAAAAGAGATGCATTAGATCTATGTTTGGGTTAAAAACAGTTGAAACATGTAAACCATATTATAAAAGGTATAAGTTATGTATGTATATCCTTGAGACTGCAATGTTTGTTAAAACAAACCCCAATCTGTTTCCACGCCTACAGGACGTTGTACCGCTTAACAGACGGGATGTGACCATTCTTCGCCTATATCCAGCAAAAACGGCACTCGTGCGCAAAAGTATCGTCTGCATGGCGCCGACTATCTATAACGTATTGCCTAAACGTTGGAAGGAGCTAAATTGTAATGCATTCAAGCGTCAATTAAAAATGTTTCTTTTGCAAAAAGCTTATTATAGTGTCTCCGAATTTCTAGCCGAAAAAGTTTTTGATAGAATCATTATAACTTTTTCCTGACATTATTATGAAATTATTTATTTTGTATGATTATGGAATGGATTATGGTTGTAATTTTTTACATAAATCGTGTAATTTTTTGACATTAATCTTGTAATTTTGACATATATATCTAGTAACTTTGTACATTATTCTTGTATTTGATTGACATTATAGTTTTTGACTTATTTTGAATTTTGACATTATAGTAGGAGTTAATTCTAATTTATACAGTTTGCACGCTTTAATTTTATGAGCAAAACATGTATGATCTGATATTCTCAAATAACACCTATGTAATACCATGTTTTACGCAAATAAAAAATTATCTTATCTTATCTAATATTATTATTTGAAATTTCCCAGAATCCATCACTAATATCACTTTTTTCTAAATTCTCAAATTAAAATACTTTCCTTCATTGCTATTCCATTGGGTACTTAATACTTTAATAAACCTTTCGATGTCGCTAAACTTTCTAAAACATCAATCAGTTCAAGGAACAAGTTTAATACCCATTTTCAAAAATCATCGACGTACAGCCGGAAATCGTTGTGCATAACCCTTTTCAAAACTTTTTCGGCTGCACGTTGAAATCGTAGTTTGCAACGCCCTTTTTTTGTTTGGTACATGAAGGATGAGCCTTTTTTAGGGTTCCGTACAAAAATGGTAAAAAAGGAACCCTTATGGTGTGACTCAGTCTGTCTGTCACAGCTGGATATCTCAAGAACTACTAATGCTATCAACTTGAAACTTGGAACAGTTTTAGATGACGTTTACCCAACTATTTTGCAAATAAGAAGGAAGTAAAAATATTTATATTTTTTTTTGTAACGGGGACTGAAAAGGGGTCTTAAAAATTCAAAGTGGGGCTAGTAGGGCATGTGGGGTATCATATAAAAGAACGCTGCTTGCACATTCTCAAACATTTTTTTTTTTTTTAGGCTACATAGTTTTCGACTTTTGATGAAAAATGTAAAAAAAATACGTTCCCCACCCCCCCCCGCCCCCTTCTCCGAAGTTTGCAAAGATAAAAATCAGAAATTATTCTATGCGATAAAGTTTATGTAAAGATTACAGGAAAAATAAAACGATGTCTATAAATAGCACCCTCGGTGCGCGAGTCCGACTCGCTCTTGACCGGTTTTTTTTTGTTTGACCAATGCATGAAGGATGAGCATTTTTTTTAAAGTTAATTTTATTGTTCAACCCAATACTTTATGTCGGTTACCACAGCATAGGTACCTACCTAGTCTATTTCAATATCAAGTAGAAATCAAAAGGCTCAAGTAAGTAGATTTATAGCGCCAAGTAATAAAAATATCAAAGTAGTTATTCCGTTTACCAGCTAATAGTAATTTTTAAAAAAGTTTTTTGATATTTATAGTAATTTGTCTGTAATCTATTGTGTAAAAATATCGATACTAATATAGTCGATGAAACTAGTATCGTTAAACCAGTTTCCAATTTTCGCTAATTCTAACTTTTTTTTTATGATTATTTCAATGGCACCTGAGTGTCAAGGCGAGCGTATCGCAATACTAGATCTATATAATAATAGCATGTTTAATAAATATAGTTCCTACACCTTAGAGCATCACTGTGAAGTGTGATTAAGACATGCATTCAAAATGTTTTCATAAAGTAAATATTCAATAATGCCCCGGTGACAGGCTGGGCCTGGAATTACGTCACCCTGCGTTATTATTGTGCTTCTTGTGGTGGACATTGATAACAAGCTGTAAGTACCTACTGAGAATGTTATTAAGCTTCTTTTGTGCAAGAATTTGTGATATTCTTTTGTAATTTTTAATTTCTGTAGGAACTGTAGCTTTGCGTTGCATTGGCGAGATGTCAATAATATTTTAATCTCATAACAAATCAAATCATCTAACTAATTCAATTATTAAAATTGAGTCATAATAAGAATAATATTATGAACAAATTAGTAGATATCACATAAAATAGGCTACCTAGTTGACACTTTTTAGGAAACCGATTAAAAATGTTTCCTGTAAGTAGTCTATTTTCCTTAAAACATGATTATTTATTTATGTATTTTTTGAAATACTAACAATATCAATACCAATTTCTCATTTATAAAAAACTCAATTTAATTTTCATAGTCAAAACGGGGCACACACTAATGGCGGCTCGAGTGATGTCATCATCAAATGTCAAATTTTACATCCGCTGAAGTACAAGGAGTGAAAGCTGCAAGGTATAACACATTATCACACTATCACATCACATCGCATCACACTAATATTATAAAGGCGAAAGTTTGTGAGTGTGTGTGTGCTTCTTCACGATGAAATTTGGTATGTAGACAGCTTATACCCTGGATTAACACATAGGCTACTTTTTATCCCGAAGAAATGTAGTGCTTCCGTGGGATGAGCAAGGAATTCAAATATATATGCTACTCTTTCAAACTCAAACGGCTCAACCGATTTTGATTAAATTTGGTGAGGGAGTAGCCGACACCTTGGATTAACACATAGGCCACTTTATATCCTGACAAAAATATAGTGTCCCCGTGGGATGAGCAAGGAATTCAAATATATTTGCTACTCTTTCAAACTCAAACGGTTCAACTTATTTTGATGAAATTTGGTGAGGGAGTAGCTGACACCCTGGATTAACACATAGGCCACTTTATATTCCGAAAAAATGTAGTGTTCCCGTGGGATGAGCAAGGAATTCAAATATATTTGCTAGTCTTTCAAACTCAAACGGCTCTACACCGATAATGTAGTGTTCCCGGATGAGCAAGGAATTCAAATATATTTGATACTCTTTCAAACTCAAACGGCGGGACCGATTTTGATGAAATTTAGTGAAGGAGTAGATGACACCCTAGATTACCACGTAGGCGACTTTATATACCAAAAAAATGTAGTGTTCCCGTGGGATGAGCAAGGAATTCAAATATATTTGCTACTCTTTCAAACTCAAACGGTTCAACCGATTTTGATGAAATATGGTATGGTAGTAGCTGACATCCTGGATTAATACATAGGCCACTTTGTACCCCGAAAAATGCAGCGTTCCCGGATGAGCAAGGAATTCAAATATATTTGCTACCCTTTCAAACTCAAACGGCGGGACCAATTTTGATGAAATTTGGCGTGGGAGTAGCAGACACCCTGGATTAACACATGGGCCACTTTACATCCCAAAAAAATTTAGTGTTCCCATGGGATGAGCAAGGAATTCAAATGTATTTGCTACTCTTTCAAACTCAAACGGCTAAACCGATTTTGATGAAATTTTGTGTGGTAGTAGCTGACATCCTGGATTAATGAAAAAATGTAGTGTTCCCGTGGGATGAGCAAGGAATTCAAATATATTTGCTACTCTTTCAAACTCAAACGGCTCAACCGATTTTAATGAAATTTGGTATGATAGTAGCTGTTATCCTGGATTAATATTTGCTACTCTTTCAAACTCAAACGGCTGTACCGATATTGATGAAGTTTGGTGTGACTGTAATAACACATTTCGTACCTACGTTATTTTATACATAAATACAATCCTTTTTTTTGGATGGGAAATCATCAATGACTTCTCCCGCTCTGGGTGGAGCGGAAGGGCGTGTCAGACTTTTACTGACGACACGGTTGGCGCAGTGGTTGAGTGATTGACTGCTGCGCAGCATGTCGCGGGTTCGATTCCCGCACGTAACAAATATTTGTACGACCTACAAGTATTTGTTCCGGGTCTGGGTGTTTTATTATCTATAATATGTATGTATTTACAAAAAAAAAAAAATGTATATAAGTAGTTTATCAGCCATCTCGTTACCATAACACAAGCATTAGGTTGCTTAGCTTGGGACTAGATGGCATTGTGTGAAATGTCCAAGGATATTATTATATTACTGACTAAAACCCATCTTCCTTCAGTTGCCTGTGCCAGGACCACGGTATCTCTTTCGAACAACCCGCGACCCTGGCAGGCGACGGTGCCATCGGACCCCATCACTGCTGACATCTCTTTGAAGCGCGCGTGGAACACAAGACAACGCACCGCCGGGTCGACGGTGCGCTGTCCTGGGCCTCAATTCTGCTATTATAATAGTGTCAGAATGGTCTATCATTGATTTCATAATTGTTGATTTTGACAAGTTTGGTAATCTACTAATATAATGGCGTCATTATGACTTTCCAATGGTCAACCACTGACACTCCAATGTAAGAATTGGCATAGAATGGTAATCTCGTAAATAATGTTAACGACAAATGAATGACTAATCTGCTAAAATGTTGACAGTTCCTTTGATCAGTGACCTTGACTTTTTCGAAAATCATTTCTACTGACGGGTTTATAATAATGGCAATACGACAATGTCATTCTACCACGATTCTATTACGAGACCACTGACCGACCAATGGATCGACCATTATGAATTTAGCAGATTACGAACTTTTAGCAAAATGACAATGCAGTGACAATGGGATCGTGTTGGAATGACGAATTTCTAAAAAATAGCAGACTTGGGGCCCTGGCTGGACGTACGACGCGTTGCGTGAGCTCAGCACAGAACGCGCAAGCTAACCACTCAAGGTCATTGGCGTGGGACTATACGCCTTAATTACTTTTATAACTTCATACCCTGTCAGCATCTTCTTAAATGTATACTTAGTAGCAGGAATTTTTCCGAGTCCATTCGATCAACCCTTTTGTTATAATGCTGGTTTCACACGAGGGCAGAACAGTGAGGCAGAACAGTGGGACAGAACAGTTTGGAAGGACAGTGGCGTTTAATTATAGGACAGTCCGCAAGTGATAGTGATAGCGATGGATATACATATATCTTCCACAGTCATATTTGGTATTCCCATCGAGTCTCTTATCCAAATCAGAGCAGAATCTCGCGCGGCTCTATTCCGATATAGAACAGAGTCACTTTGCCATAAACACTCTTTTTCTTTGTAAAGTCTTATGAGTTTTATAGTGTCGTCCATTGATAATTTAGGAGGTGCCATTTTCATAACAAAACAAACAAATTTTAAGTAAAACAAACCACACGCCACAAGCAAAACAAGACAAGTCAGGACGCGTACACGCACACTGTCCTGCTCTTTGCACTGCACTGCCCTCGCGTTCGCACGAGTCCAGCCACAAGACAGACGAGTAAGAAAGGTGGTGGGGGGTGCAAACTGCCCCGAAAAAATAGACCGGCGAGCTATTAACTGTTCTGCCTTTGTTACTGTCAAGACAGTACTGTTCTGTGCGTTCAAACAGTAGCAGTACTGTGCTGCCCACTGTTCTGCCTCACTGTTCTGCCCTCGTGTGAAACTAGCATAAACAACTGTAGCCAGCTACTGCCCGAACCTTAGTTGATTAGTTACTCGTTAACAATAACACCTACGAGTGTGCGGCTACATCCATTTCTACGTACTTTTTCCTCAGCTTCACGATGGTGCCCCTTATTTTATCGTTTTTCATTTGTATGGTACAGAAAAATGCATGTTTCGTAAAAAAAAAAATACGTGCCGCTGCTTTGACGACATTAGCTTGACACGAAGATATTTTAAATTCATTAAACTTTATTTTAAATTTTATATTATTTATTGATTTATTTACAATTTTCTAAAATAGCATCTTAGTGCAACCTGTAGCGCAAAGATGAAATTAAAACGAACGAGAAAGAAATGGTCAAGCCACTCGAGTGTTTTTCTCGGGGTTGTGCAAAAAACATCATTCGTGATTCGTGAAGCTACTCACAGACAGCCGAGTCAGAACAATAGCCAACAAAAAAAAAAGGTTCAAAGTCAAAGACCTTACCAGCTGACATAGAACAATAGCTTATGAGTCATTTGCATAGAGTGATCCTAATTTTGCTTATTATTTTATTGTTTAGTTTGTTTGAAATTTTTTTTTCATTATTTTATCTTATTATAATTTTTGTGATTACTGGCCACTCGCACTACCTGTGTCTTTAGTTAATGTCATAATTAACATAACAACATAATTAACTAACATAGTTTATAAGCTCCTATTGTTACTAACCATAATGGATCATGTTATCTGACAAATAAATGAATGAATGAATGAATAATTACGGAAACACGTTGTATATATATTTTTTTTTTATACGAAACATGTAAGTATTTTTCTGTACCTTAGAAAGGAAATACGTTAAAATAAAGGGTACCATCGTGAAGCTGAGGAAAAGTACGTAGGAATAAATATAACTGAACACTCGTAGGTGTCATTGTTAATGAGTAATTAATTAATAAACTACGCTTCTGGCAGTAGCTGGCTACAGACGCCGAACTGCCGCGTTCCGCGCTCAATTTTCTGTGATTGTAACAGTTGTTTATGACAAAACGGTTGATCGAATGTACTCGGAAAAAATTCCTGCTACTAAGTAGGTATACATTCAAGAAGATGCTGACAGGGTATGAAGTTATAAAAGTAATTAAGACGGGCGCTACACGCAAAAAACTAAGAGTACCGTATCTCAGCTTCTATTGGTCCTACAATAAACTTTTTTTCTTTTATTCATGAAAAAATTAGTGCAATTGAATGCACTTTATTGCAAATTTCTAAGTTTACGATTGGCGAAAATACGGTCCATAATTACGGTTTTTTTTTTAATATATTTTTTATGTAAGTAATAAAATAAATAAAAATCTGAATTTTTGAGAGATCAAAGACACTGTTAGTACCTACCGATTCCAGTAAAGCAAGTTGCGATTCGTTTCGATGGACCACCTGTACAGATAATCGAAATTTCAACTTAACAACTTCGCTGTAGGCCGCTATTTTGAAATATCATTATCAGACGTGGCGCATATTGTTAAACATACAAAAATCTTTAACCTACCCAATTTTTATCAAATTTAAACAACTTTAAGTATTACTTTTCATTGTTTTCATTTTTTTGCCTTTTCCGTCTTTTTTGCTTGTTTAAACAATGAAAACGATTTTTTTATTTTTTTTTAATACTTAATCCCCATGTAAAATCATCACCTGCACAACTTTTACTCGAAATATTTTTCTCTAGGAACAATAATTTTCGTTATACTTAACAAATTCGAAAAAAAAGGCTATTTTTTTTCATTTTACAATAAAAAACAACTTTCCCGACCTCGCTCAATATAGAAACTTTAGGATGTTGTTCTTTGTATTTTCCTTGTAATTTTAAGCCCAAATTCGCTCCGTTGGAAAACACTTCCATTTTTCCCGATCAAAAAACATTTTCACCAATGTTCATAAAAAAATAATAATATTTGCTATTTATATACAGGGTGTAAGGGACAGCCCTCCGCAAACTAACAGGGTGCATTCAGCTCCTCATTTTGAATTGAACCATATTCCACCGGAAATTTTCTCAGGAAAATTTTCATTTTTTCAATTTTTTTTTTCAGTTACATTTTCATTATTTCAATGTAAAATTGCATTGTGTGTTCGCAGCACTCCATTTATGTAAAAAAACTGCAAAAAAAAAACAGCAAAAAAAAAACCAGCAATGGATGTTGAAATACTCTACACCAACGATGCGTGAAATCAGCTGTTCACTTTCTGTCTAGCTACAGAGTTCATCGAACTCACCGCATACGTCTTACCTACCCCTCCCAACCAGTAATAGACGCTCCGATTTGTGCACAAAAACACAAACAAATCAGGTTTATTGGATTCCCTTAACGTTCCTGAAAAAATTTCATGTACCGGTCATCTTAGAATGACATACTGAATTCACCCCATCAGTTTGCGGAGGGCTGTCCCTTACACCCTGTATATGTATTATAATATTTTAAATTAAAAACCAAAAAACGTTTTTTTTCGCATATTCTCGATAATTTTGAGGTTATGGGTGTATGCATGAAAAAAAGTTTAAGATTTTTTTATCAACCACTTTTACTTTTAACTTTTTCGATAGGATGCAGTGGCGTAACTACAGGGTGGCAAGTCGGCAAAATGCCACGGGCCCCCAGCCGGAAGGGGCCCCCGGTCAGAGGAGAATCCCAACTCCCAACATTTATTATTACTTATTATTGTATTTTCTCTTCGACATATCTCGGGACCCTGGGGTCCCGGACCTTTGGAAGGTTTTGAGGGGCCAACTCGCAGAGGCCCCTTAGGCAATTTTAAATGACGAGAAGGCACCAGCCGACGATTATCCCTGTATGCACTATGCAATTGCACCTAAGGACAACCCCCGGTTGGTGCAGGACTATTGCAGAACATGGAAACAAAATGTATTGGGCTATGGGTTTGGGTGGCTATAGTGGATTGTGTACCTTGAACTATGGTAGAAATATGTCCCCTGCCTGACCAATGTTGTATAATATACACAGATAAATTGGCACAGGGTGACTTGCACACTCAATAATGGGCCCCCGGAAACGGTCGCTAGCACATAGTGACGTAGCGATAAGGGGGCAACATGTCCGGAGGTGCTTGAGGAGTGGAGAGGCATTCCACGGCTATCAGGACAATCCCGAAAGTACGGTCAAGATCCCTACCAGCATCTTACTGGAATACTTCCTTCCTCCGAGCTCTTTTGCTCTTGCGAATCCCCACTCATCCCCAGCAAATAAAGGCAAGAAAGTTGTAGGAGCACTGTTCCTCGTCATCGTTCACTCCAGCTGGCCAATAACAGCAAGCCAGAGGTGAAGAACAAGGCTTCTCCCGGGAGATAGGGTCCGTCGGGTCGCTACTGTCCAACAGCTCGCCACATGCTGCCCTGCGGGTTCATTATCCCTCTTGGTCTGGCTCAGGTCAGGGTGAGGACCCTAGCTAGACCTGTTCCGGCAAAGTAAACTCTACCGGCACAGACCTACGGTTTGGAGCGCGCAAGCCCCACCACGACATCAACGTAGAGATACGGCTAGACTAAGAGGTCACAGGATTTTTCATAACGATCATGGATACGGTTAGATTTATTTCGATGGGTTGTAGAGTAGTCCCCTAATGCGAATGACGTCGGTCTGCCTGCTCTGAGTGGTTGCAACTTCGAGTTATAGCGCTTACAAGAGGCGTCATTGTTGCGAAAAAAAAACGATCAGAGAAATGGTCAGTTTTGGTACACATTGAAAGTATGGTGTCTCCGCAGATGAAGCAAGTTGGTCTGCCGGCTCTGAGTGGTTGCATTTCAGAACTATGATGCGCGCAACATTGTTGCGAAAAAAAAACGATAAGAGAAATGGTCAGTTTTAGGACCCATTCGAAGTATGGTGTCTCCACAGGTGAAACGAGTTGGTCTGACGGCTCTCAGTGGTTGTATTTCAGAGCAATCGTTGTATGTGCAAGACGCTTATTTGTGGAGAAAGCCTAAAAAATACATCGAAAAAGGGGACAATAGGCGAATTTTTTAAGTGCACGCCGGCCGGTGTCGTACCCCCACCATACACCTGCGCCGAGAACCACCCGCTGCGCGACCGTCCCCCTGTAAAGGAATAGGGAAAAAGCTAGAGGTGTCAATAGATGTTAATAAGAGAAATGGTCAGTTTTAGTACCTATTCGAAGTATGGTGTCTCCACAGCTGAAAAGAGTTGGTCTGCCGGCTCTTAGTGGTTGTATTTCAGAGCATTGTTATACGCAAAGCGCTTAGTTATAGCAAAATTCAACTTAACGGTAATCAATAAAATAAAGAATGAAATCGAACAAATCCAATTTTTAACAATTCAACTTATTACTTTGGGTAAATCACAGATTAATAATTTTGTAGAATATAGCTAATGAAACAACTCAAAAAATATAGAATGTTAGAAATAGAAAGAAAGAAAGAAAGAAAGAAAGAAAAACGTTTATTTGGACACAGTTCGTGAAACACAAAAATACAAAAGAATAAAACAATGCGAAAATAATATTATAACCACAATAGTGTGTGCCTCACGGCTGCGCCAAAAAGGTCCATTTCAGCATTAATGCCAGACAGATGCTGCCTGACGCTGGTTTTCTAATGAACCTTTAGGGACAAGTGACGGGGAGTACAAACAGTTTCAACATACATAATATATAATTTATAGATAATTTTTAAACTTATAAATAAATATATAAAATAAATAAATAAATAAACAACTTAATACTCAATCAAAATATAATTACAACAAAGAAAAATAAAATAATACCTACTAATTTTGTACCTACTTGATCTAAATAGTTATTTGTTTTATATATATACGTAGTATTTAAGCATTTAAATGTATATGAAAAATAGTACCTAAATAAGTTAAAATTACAAAAACAACAAGAACTATCTCAGCAGATCCTGTTTTTGCAATTGGCTAGATTGATCCGGGCCCGATACATTCGTACAACGCTACAGACCGCCGCCGAAAGTTATTAAGTTGAAGTTGCTAAATAATATTATATATGTGAAATATTTAGGGCGACCATATCCAATTTCTGTTGCGAATCTATCAGATACTGCCGTAAGCGTGTTCGGAACGTGTGGATAGTGCCCAGTACCCTTAAGGGTGGCGGGATATTATTCCACACTTTAGATGCAGCGTATCGGAAAGAGCCTCTAAAATAAGTATATATTTAACTCTAAGTCTTAGCTATAATCTACAAAATTATTAATCTGTGATTTACCCACAGTAATAAGTTGAATTATTAAATACTAGCTTTTGCCCGCGGCTTCGCCCGCGTGGAAGTCGGAAAATATTCCATGGGAACGTTCGTGTGGAAAACATAGGGCATATCCCTAACTTAAGAAATGCTGGGTTTCCCGTACAAATTTCATCCCTTTTATCACCCCTTGTAGGATTATGTTTTTAGACAAAAAGTAGCCCATGTCCTTTCCCAGGATGCTATCTATAGCCTTGCCAAATTTTATCGAAATCCGTGCAGTTTTGTAAATTTTAAAATCAACCCCTATTTTACCCACTTAGGGGATGATTTTAAAGAAACGCTGACCCGCATATTTCTTAACTTCTTACCAATAGCATAAATTTGTTATCCTAACTTAAGAAATACTGGGTTTCCCTTACAAACTTTCATCCCCTACATCACCCCCTGTAGTATTATTTTTGAAAAAAATAGTATCCTATGTCCTTTCCCAGGATGCTATATAAAGCCTTGCCAAATCTTGTCGAAATCCTTGCAGTTTTGTAAATTTTAAAATCAACCCCTATTTTACCCCCTTAGGGGATGATTTTTCAAAAACGCTGAACCGCATATTTCTTTATTTCCTATCAAAAGCATACATTTTTTATCCCTAACTTAAGAAATACTGGGTTTCCCTTACAAACTTTCATCCCCTACATCTGCCCCTGTAGTATTATTTTTGAAAAAAATAGTATCCTATGTCCTTTCCCAGGATGCTATATAAAGCCTTGCCAAATTTTGTCGAAATCCGTGCAGTTTTGTAAATTTTAAAATCAACCCCTTATTTTACCCCTTAGGGGATGATTTTTCAATAATGCTGAATCGCATATTTCTTAATT
Source organism: Cosmia trapezina (assembly GCA_905163495.3). NCBI lineage: Eukaryota > Metazoa > Arthropoda > Insecta > Lepidoptera > Noctuidae > Cosmia > Cosmia trapezina. The sequence continues at coordinate 11,254,051 of LR991047.1, forward strand.
TCCTACCAATAGCATAAATTTTGTATCCCTAACTTAAGAAATACTGGGTTTCCTTACAAACTTTCATCCCCTATATCACCCCCTGTAGTATTGTTTTTTAAAGTATCCTTTCCCAGGATGCTATATAAAGCCTTGCCAAATTTTGTCGAAATCCGTGCAGTTTTGTAAATTTTTAAATCAACCCCGATTTTTCCCCCTTAGGGGATGATTTTTCAAAAACGCTGAACCGTATATTTCTTTATTTCCTATCAAAAGCATACATTTTAATTTTCACATCCCTAACTTAAGAAATACTGAGTTTCCCATACAAACTTTCTTCCCCTATATCACCCCCTGTACGATTATTTTTTAAGACCAAAAGTAGCCTGTGTCCTTCCCCAGGATGCTATATAAAGCCTTGCCAAATTTTATCGAAATTCGTGCAGTTTTGTAAATTTTAAAATCAACCCCTATTTTACCCCCTTAGGGGATGATTTTTCAAAAACGCTGAACCGCATATTTCTTAATTTCCTACCAATAGCATAAATTTGTTATCCCTAACTTAAGAAATACTGGGTTTCCCGTACAAATTTCATCCCTTTTATCACCCCTTGTAGGATTATGTTTTTAGACAAAAAGTAGCCCATGTCCTTTCCCAGGATGCTATCTATAGCCTTGCCAAATTTTATCGAAATCCGTGCAGTTTTGTAAATTTTAAAATCAACCCCTATTTTACCCACTTAGGGGATGATTTTAAAGAAACGCTGACCCGCATATTTCTTAACTTCTTACCAATAGCATAAATTTGTTATCCTAACTTAAGAAATACTGGGTTTCCCTTACAAACTTTCATCCCCTACATCACCCCCTGTAGTATTATTTTTGAAAAAAATAGTATCCTATGTCCTTTCCCAGGATGCTATATAAAGCCTTGCCAAATCTTGTCGAAATCCTTGCAGTTTTGTAAATTTTAAAATCAACCCCTATTTTACCCCCTTAGGGGATGATTTTTCAAAAACGCTGAACCGCATATTTCTTTATTTCCTATCAAAAGCATACATTTTTTATCCCTAACTTAAGAAATACTGGGTTTCCCTTACAAACTTTCATCCCCTACATCTGCCCCTGTAGTATTATTTTTGAAAAAAATAGTATCCTATGTCCTTTCCCAGGATGCTATATAAAGCCTTGCCAAATTTTGTCGAAATCCGTGCAGTTTTGTAAATTTTAAAATCAACCCCGATTTTAGCCCCTTAGGGGATGATTTTTCAAAAACGCTGAACCGCATATTTCTTTATTTCCTATCAAAAGCATACATTTTAATTTTCACATCCCTAACTTAAGAAATACTGAGTTTCCCATACAAACTTTCATCCCCTATATCAACCCCTGTAAGATTATGTTTTAAGACCAAAAGTAGCCTGTGTCCTTCCCCAGGATGTTATATAAAGCCTTGCCAAATTTTATCGAAATCCGTGCAGTTTTGTAAATTTTAAAATCAACCCCTTATTTTACCCCTTAGGGGATGATTTTTCAATAATGCTGAATCGCATATTTCTTAATTTCCTACCAATAGCATAAATTTTGTATCCCTAACTTAAGAAATACTGGGTTTCCTTACAAACTTTCATCCCCTATATCACCCCCTGTAGTATTGTTTTTTAAAGTATCCTTTCCCAGGATGCTATATAAAGCCTTGCCAAATTTTGTCGAAATCCGTGCAGTTTTGTAAATTTTTAAATCAACCCCGATTTTTCCCCCTTAGGGGATGATTTTTCAAAAACGCTGAACCGTATATTTCTTTATTTCCTATCAAAAGCATACATTTTAATTTTCACATCCCTAACTTAAGAAATACTGAGTTTCCCATACAAACTTTCTTCCCCTATATCACCCCCTGTACGATTATTTTTTAAGACCAAAAGTAGCCTGTGTCCTTCCCCAGGATGCTATATAAAGCCTTGCCAAATTTTATCGAAATCCGTGCAGTTTTGTAAATTTTAAAATCAACCCCTATTTTACCCCCTTAGGGGATGATTTTTCAAAAACGCTGAACCGCATATTTCTTAATTTCCTACCAATAGCATAAATTTGTTATCCCTAACTTAAGAAATACTGGGTTTCCCTTACAAACTTTCATCCCCTATATCACCCCCTGTAGTATTATTTTTGAAAAAAATAGTATCCTATGGCCTTCCCCTGGATGCTTTATAAAGCCTTGCCAAATTTTGTAGAAATCCATGCAGTTTTGTAAATTTTAAAATCAACCCCTATTTTACCCCCTTAGGGGATGATTTTTCAAAAACGCTGAACCGCATATTTCTTTATTTCCTATCAAAAGCATACATTTTAATTTTCACATCCCTAACTTAAGAAATACTGAGTTTCCCATACAAACTTTCATCCCCTATATCCCCCCCTGTAGGATTATTTTTGAAAAAAAAAGTAGCCTATGTCCGTCCCCAGGATACCATATATAGCCTTGCCAAATTTTATCGAAATCCGTTCAGTGGTTTAGGCGTGAAAAGGTAACAGACAGACAGACAGACAGACAGACAGACAGACAGACAGACAGACAGACAGACAGACAGAGTTACTTTCGAATTTATAATATTAGTATGGATTGGATTTGTTCGATTTCATTCTTTATTTTATTGATTACCGTTAAGTTAATTTTTTCTATAACTAAGCGCTTTGCGTATAACAATGCTCTGAAATACAACGACTAAGAGCCGGCAGACCAACTCGTTTCACCTGTGGAGACACCATACTTTGAATAGGAACTAAAACTGACCATTTCTCTTATTGACACCTCTAGCTTTTTCCCTATTCCTTTACAGGGGGGCCGGTCGCGTAGCGGGTGGTGCTCGGTGCAGGTGTAGGGTGGGGGTACGACACCGGCCGGCGTGCACTTGAAAAATTCGCCTATTGTCCCCTTTTTCGATGTATTTTTTAGGCTTTCTCCACAAATAAGCGTCTTGCATACACAACGATTGCTCTGAAATACAACCACTGAGAGCCGGCAGACCAACTCGTTTCACCTGTGAAGACACCATACCTTGAATGGGTACTAAAACTGACCATTTCTCTTATCGTTTTTTTTTTCCAACAATGTTGCGCGCATCATAGCTCTGAAATGCAACCACTCAGAGCCGGCAGACCAACTTGCTTCATCTGCGGAGACACCATACTTTCAATGTGTACCAAAACTGACCATTTCTCTGATCGTTTTTTTTTCGCAACAATGACGCCTCTTGTAAGCGCTATAACTCGAAGTTGCAACCACTCAGAGCAGGCAGACCGACGTCATTTGCATTAGGGGACTACTCTACAACCCATCGAAGTAAATCTAACCGTATCCATGATCGTTATGAAAAATCCTGTCACCTCTCGGTCTAGGCTGTGGGGTTACTTATTAGGGTTCCGTACCAAAATGGTAAAAAAGAAACCCTTATGGTGTGACTCAGTTGTCTGTCTGACTGTCTGTCTGTCTGTCTGTCACAGCTGGATATCTCAAGAACTACTAATGCTATCAACTTGAAATTTAGAACAGTTTTAGATGACGTTTATCCAACTATTTTGCAAATAGGAAAGAAATAAAAAATTTTTTTTTTGTAACAGGGACTGAAAGGGGGGTCTTAAAAATTCAAAGTGGGGCTACTAGGGCATGTGGGGTATCATATGAAAGATCGCTGCTTGCACATTTTCAAACTATTTTTTATTTTTTTTTAGGCCGCATAGTTTTCGACTTTTTATGAAAAATGTAAAAAAAAATACCGTTCCCCCCCCTTATCTCCGAAGTTTGCAAAGAGAAAAATCTGAAATTATTCTATGTGATAGAAGTTTATGTAAAGATTACAGGAAAAATAAAACAATGTCTCTAAGTAGCACACTTATTCAGAAATCGTAACGGAACCCGTTGACGATTTCTGAAAAAGTGTGCTATCTAAAGACATCATTTTTACCATTTTGGTACGGAACCCTAAAAATACTATTATTGTTGGTTCAGCTTCTTTAAAGGGGGGGGGCCATCCGACGAATTTGCCACGGGCCTCGAAGGGTATAGTTACGCCACTGATAGGATGCATAGTTTAGCCGCAAATCGCAAAAAACGAGTACAAATCCCTAAAAACGTATACATGTATTACCACCCCCACGCCCCCTTCCAGAACTTTTTCTGAGTCTGGACTATTTTTCCCAAATTTTTCCTACGTTATTTACATCATCAACTAAATTTTCCGACCACTCGTATACTGCTAAGAATTTATTTTTCTTTACGATATTTTGAGCGGTTTGGCCCTGCACCCTAATTGCGTAACACACTATCGATTGGAATCGGTTCCATATTGACAGTTCAACAATGTTGTTGAACTGTCAATATGAAACCGATCATCATCATCATCATTGCGTTATTTACGTCGTTGAGCAGACAATTTTTTCGAACATATGAAGCAATGGATTAGCAATTTGTTTCAAAATGATTCAAACTCCGATTGGTAGTGCGATACGCAATTAGGGGCCTGGGGGGGGGTCTACTTCTCTTCTTTGTTTCAATTGTTTTTTATGGGAATGATGTATAACACTGTAAGTGTATTAATGCTAATTTTTTTTCTAAGTTATTATTGCGACATTTTGCGAAAGAGATATTCTGCGAAAGAGGCCTTGTGAGAAGGAGACATTTTACTACCAGTAGACATTTTGCGAAAGAGACGTTTTGCGCCTGAGCCATATTTTAGACTTATTACATTAGGAAAACCATTTAAAACGCAAAACAATTTCTAAAAACTTCCACTTTTGTTATTGGAAAAATCCGAATCAACAATCAATCCCAACGCAATACACAGCTGTCAAAAAAACTCAAGAGTGCCGTTTACCGCACGCCAAGCCCGACTCGATTTACTTAGTTCCACAAAATGGACACACGATTCAAAAACAATTTGGCGCTAGCGTCGAACTCAAGAGTACGAAACGTTAAAATTCCAAGATGGAGTCACCCCCTTCCCATGCATTCTCGCTCCGTATCATGGCCTGGACCAGCCGGTCGATTCTGTAAAAATATCACCGTGAGTTGGTTTTTGCTAGGAATTGGCACTATTGACAGCTCACTCGAAGCTCACTTGACCTAAGTTTTCACGGTGAGATGGTTACAGAATCGCACTGCAAGTTCGGAAGCGAGAGATCGCCGCCGCCGATCGCCTCCGGTATCTCGTTTAGCCACGCAATCGTGAATAGCGTGGCCCTGGGTAGCACTGGATGAACCCGCCTCCATGTGCATACAAGACGAAGTATCACGTATGACGTATGTACGTCACGTATCACGTATGTAGCTCAGTCGTGCTGAGGAAGAAGGTGGGGCACGTTAAAGTTTGGCACAATTTCTTATTCACTCGGGCCGACTTCTGGTGGCAGCCACAAGTAGCAACCCACTTTACATCAATAATAACTTGATATTTAGAGTTCATAGACCTACGTTTTCAATTTTCAGATCACAATCCTTGCAGTCACGAGAAGGCCAGACTTCGAGAAGCTCCCCGCGCTACGGTTTAGCGGTACCTGCGGCTGCTAACAGAGAGCACCAGCGCCTGCGCCTGTGAGTGCTGTCACATGTTGAGTTGACTACCTGCTGCAACAAAATGGCGCAACCATATCCAAAGCGTTCTGGAACATCCGGGGTACGAGGACAATTGTACGAGACCAAACTTCTTAGTTTAATATATTTCAGAGCTTTACACAATGATGGAATTGAAGAGTTTCATTTAGCCACAAATGTAGATAAAATAGGTTCGTTTGATGACATTTGTTTTAGAGCAAAGGTGAGGGGGAACGATAAGCCCCTTACAGTGTTCATACAAGCAAAACATAGGGAGAACACTGATTCAGTTTTTACGTTTAATAAAAGAGATTTGTTAGAATACTTCAAGAGTTACTTGGAAATTAGACGGAAATTCAAACCCAATAATAATGACGTGCTGTTTAACGGGCAATTTAGTGAAATAGATTGTCTATTCGTTATTTACACAACCACAAAAGGTGACAAAAAAAATAAAACATACGAAGGTAATTTAGCAGAAAATTTGAATGCTCTGATTAGAACAGGTGACCCTGGGTCACAGCCATCGCACGAAACTAAGGATGTAAAGCTTTTGTGTGAAATAGTTTTAGAAGAACAAATGACGGCGCTAGCTCGACAGATGGTGAAGTATATCTTTGGGGAATTTAATGATATTCAAATGTTGATGCAGAATGAGCTTGTGTTACGGTACCACATAATTTTAGGACAAAAAGTTTTCGACATCTCCGAGATTCAACCCGAAGGACATCGTGACGCAAGCTTTAGAAACGACTTCTTTGATATTAATGAAGAATTCCTGCGGCTATTTAAAGATGAACTGTGCACAGAAATTTTAGAAAGAGGAAGTCGTGACCCTCTACGATTTGGAAATGCACTTATGCTTTGTTGCAAAGTCACTGACGATGAAACACTATGTAAAGAACTTGGCGGCCAAATCATTTATAAAAACGGAAAATTTGTGCTCCGTGATACATGCAGAGATATATATCCACCTAACTACTGTAAGCAGTTACTCGACAAAATTAATGAGTCACAAGAAAATATACGAAAAACAGTTGAAATGGCAGTAAAGGAGTGTTTGCCAACACAAACGTTTAAAGTACCGGCTTCATTTGGCAATAAAGATTTAACGATAACACGTAAAGGTGATAGCAAAATCGAAAGAAAATTGAACGATTTAACAAATAAAATTGTAAAATTTATAGACAAATCAAAACCTAGTAATGTTGTTATTATAGACGATTCTTTAGGAGAAGGATTTCTACAGCTTAGTGGTGGCATAGCTTCTGCTGTTGGTAATTTATTAATTTTTGATGAATCCTCTAAACTGATTAAGTTCAATGATAACTGCGAATCACTAGGAAATCTTTCCAAAAAGTTCTATGACAAATTGAAAGAAAAAATCAGTAATTTGAACGAATATAAGTTTGATGTGAAAGCAAAAATATTCCCGAAATTATCATTCGCGACTGACGAATATGACGAAAAAGTTGTGAGTGACTTTTTGAGTACACTACTATTTTATACATCCCAACATAATGAGAAAGACGTGGAGGACAAATTAATATATGAAATAAATAATAGCCTAGCTGTCAATTTACAACATGTTGATGTTACTTCCGACGCCATATTCCTTAAGTATCATGATAACATACAAAAATGGAGTATGACATTTGAAGACGGAATGGGAAAGTATCTTGATAAAGAAGGTAATTTATATAAAAATGCTGTAAAACATATGGCAAGGCAGTCATTAATCGGCATTATAAATATGATGCATAGAATTAAGAATAAAAATTACACTTTCAGAGAAGATGTTGTAAATCCAATCATATTGGATGACCTGCCTTCAGGAACTGTTATAGTTACAGAGAACAGTACACTAACTGTTGCTAAACTCATAAAACATTCAACTAATAAGGATACTGCCGTGTTAGATTTTGAATACGTCACTAATTTATCTGTAAGAGATGAAAAAGCATTACGTACTGAACTTTACAATACGAAGAAAGTGAAAACACTTATTGTTGTCTTTAATAATGCACTAATTGCCACAAGTTCCAACGGAAAATTAGAAAATATTGCACACTCTATGAAGGACAATAAAATGATTATTATTACAGACCTCAACTCCGTTGAAAACGCGAAACAATATTTCTCACGAACTGGAAACGTTATAAAGGATGAAATAAAATTAATTGACATGAGTAAAGAATCGCAGAAACGTATTTTAGAGAACACAAAAGTGATATTTCAAGGTAGCGAAGTAAGTTTAGGACAAACTTTGATCAACGATACGATTGGATATGTCGAAGGAGGCGTGTTAAATAAAATTATGCATACTAATAAGAATATTATAGGAAAACCGGTCAGCAATTCAAATTACAAACCAAAATTATATGTTCAAAGAAGTGTAAGACCATTTTTCAGAAACACTGAAAAGCAATCAACAGTTCAACCATCCGGAATACAAGAAAACGTCGATCGCAAGCAAATCCAAACGCTAAATGAACCTAAAGATGATGTTGTCATTATATTTGGGGACCCAGGACAGGGAAAGTCGACTTTGCTCAATCATTTGTCTCTTGAAACAAAAGAAAACTGGACTGATATGGGATGGATAGTGAGAATTAATTTATTGGAACACACGACTCAATTCAGCGAGTGGAAAGATAAGAAAACAGACATCAATACAATGGAGTCTTTGAAATTCTTGTGTCAAGTTGCACTCAGTGAGGAAAGTAGCAAAACAAACGATATATATATAAAACTAGATGAATCTGTCGACGGTATCGTGTTTCTATCGGGTTGTAAAGGTGACGAGTGGACTGTATTCGAATTAAAAATGTTCCTAAACTTCTATAATAGTAATAAACTAATAATCTTATTAGATGGCTTCGACGAAATCTGCCCAATCTACGCGAATGAAGTGTTGGCATTAATAAAAGCCGTGAAGAACTTTCCTCGGACTCATAAAATGTGGATAACTAGCAGATCATATGACAATATGCATACTATATTTGGAAATTTGAAATTTGGTACATTATTCCAAATAGAGCCCTTGGATGCGGCTGAGCAAGACTTTTTGTTGACTCGATTTTGGGATGAAAATGAGTTATTAAAAGATCTCAACGACGACCAGCTTCAAAATATTGACGAATACATCATGTATTATGATAGGTGTTTGTTAGCAGACGACGGAAGGCCGTTAATAAAGGTGTTATTAAATGAAACAAACAGTAAATATAAAATGGACATGCCATTTGTTTTAGTTGGTGTGATCTTAATAAAGTATTTAGAAAAAAATCGTTCATCCATGCCACCTCACATGAAGCATTTTGAAAAGAATAAATTTTATGAATTCTTTATGGACGTTATGAAGCCGGATCGACCATTCAAGAACCAATTCGTTGCGACTCCGCTGCACCTGCATATAATGGCTGATTATGTGTATCATACAATAAGAAAAACCAAAATAATACAAGAAGATATATGGAAGTACAATATATTAAATATTTATAAGTATTATCTGGAAACAAAATTGAAGAAAATACGTTTTCAAGAAAAAGCCCAAAATGATATGACCAAGCCTGATAATATATCGGCTTACGAGCGAGAATATGCAGACTCTCTAATGAAGCATAAAAAACTGGCGATATACGGTCTTTATTACAGATACCGTTCGAAATTATTTGATGATGATGAGCTGAAACAAATAATGGAAATGATAAACGAGCTGAAAAAGGGAGAGGAGAGAACTGGCATCATTTGTAATGTAATTGACGATATTCCAATATTTGTACACTCGACGTTCCAAGAACACTTAGCGGAAGAATACATTTATGATTTAATGAAAAGTACAGAAAACCAAAAACGTATTTGGGATTTTATATGTATTATCATAGAATTAATAGGCTAGTTACTCAAACCCCTAAACCTCAACACGTAGGTACCAAAAAAAAAATCTATAACAAAAATATGTACCGTAGTACCTAGGTACCTATATAATTTTTATTGTTTGGTTTTAGATTTAAGGCTCGTGGCTAAGTCGGCGCACGGGTCGATCGGTTAAAGTCTAGAATCATTTGGCAGGAAGAGGGGGGTGGGGGCGGTGTGGGGGGGGTGGGGGCGATGTGGGGGGGTGGAGGGGTGTACCCTGAGCCCCCCCCCCACTCCCATGAAAAGGTAATGCACCGTTCTTGAGAAAAACTAATTATTGTAACCTAACCTCAAAACACTTTAAAGTTACTTTTAGTATCGTATGGCAGAAGTAGGGGATGAGGGGGGGTGGGGGGTACCCTAACGCACCCTCCCCCACCACTCCCATGTAAAGGTAAGCACCATTCTTGAAAAAAAAACTAATTATTGTAACCTAACCTCTAAACACTTAAGTTGCTTCTGCAACGTCTCCGGCGCTGCGGGAAGTGCAGCCCCTTCGCCCGTACGTAACAAAGGACAGGCACCCATGCTTAACCTTTGTTACAGCGGGCGGGGGCTGCTCTCCCTCCGCACCTCCGGGTTTTTATATACACTCTAGTATGCCAGCCAAAAGACTACGTAAAGTCGGGGTGCCCCGATTCGGTTTTGGGACAGATTCGACCTATTTTAACTATAAAGTGGGGTGCACACTAACTTCCTTCTGAGCAGAATTTTTAGGTTGAATGACACTGACTTTTTTTTTTGCGTTTCGTTTCACGTATTTTACACGACATTTTACACCGCAGACAATATATTGATACAAATTTGGTTGTCAATCGCCCATTTTGACATTTCGTTTCACTGTTTATCTGATTTGAGCTTAGAAATATTTTTTATTAATTTCTCAAAAAATATGCATTACCTTGTAATGAGGTGGTAGCGTTATAATCAGGGACCCAACCCCTACCAACTTTCACCCCATTCACCCCCCTCCTCCTGCCAAACGATTCTAGATCCAACCCATTATAACTAGAAAATATCGAAAGAAAACAGAAAATCACAGGGAACGCAAAGACAATCACCCAAGCTCGACAGATTAGCTAACACAATATTTGACAGTGGCTTGACATGACATTCGAGCTTAATCGTTTGTTCAGAAACCCAAATTCTGAATTAACAAGAGATTTTTGTACTAATTTGATTATTGGTCAAGTGATCAAAGATTCAAATCAAAGTACTTAATCAACGTTCGTGCAACTCGTTTTCGACTTAACAAGAGATTTTTTTTACACATAGTTAGTTAATTTTAGATTTGAGTAGCCGTCGAGAAACCGGGCGTAAGTGTATTATGATTAGGGCTTCCATTACGTAATTACGTAATTACGCAATTACGTAATTACGGACCAATTTTAAGGTATTCTCAAATCCGTAACTGAAGGTGTCAATTCCGTACTTACGTAATTGTTGTCATTGTCGATAATTCAAAATAGTCAACTAATAAGAATGTATTTTGCACATTTTATAATGTGGAAACACTATACAACATAACTTGCATAAATACTGTACAAACAGGGTGTTCCCTGTGGTTTATTTTATTCTTTGATATATCTTGCAAAAAGTAGTTATAAGACGTACAGAATAGAGTTCAATTTCAATTATGAACTGGGTGAGTCGCCGGGAAACCCTGTGGGAAAGTCCCTACAGGCAATTAGTAAATAAAAAATTAAGAGATCTAATAAAATCTTTTAAAAACTCCCCTTTGAAAAAGACTTATTGCAGAAAAACATTTTAGAAGAGCATGGTAAAAAATTGACATAATACTCTATTGTAAAACGCGATGGAGCAGCTTGTAAGATAATATAGAACGCCGATTTTTCAAATTAAAATCATGCGTTTCTAACTTTGCGGTGTTACAAGATTTGAAATCAAATGAAAAATTTACAGACGAAGAGATCCAAGACCTTCGTGAAATTCATTACAGCTTGATGTCATGTAATAAAAACTACAGAGATGTCATTATGTTGCCATGATTCAAACTTATTGACAACAGACGCTGCGCTTCGATTTATGCTAGTGAAACTCCAGATCTCAGATATTTATACTAAAGATCTTCAGTCAAACGATCTCAGTGGAAAGCTACACTACAGACGAAAAGATCCAAGATCTTCATGAAATTCATTACAGCTTGGATGTCACGTAATAAAAACTACAGTGATGTCATGATTAAAACTTATTGACAACAGACGCTGCGCTTCGATTTATGCTAGAGAAACTCCAGATCTCAGATATTTGTGCTAAAGATCTTCAGTCAAACGATCTCAGTGGAAAACTACACTACAGACGAAGAGAACCAAGACCTTCATGAAATTCATTACAGCTTGATGTCATGTAATAAAAACTACAGTGATGGCATTATGTTGTCATGATTAAAACTTATTGACAACAGACGCTGCGCTTCGATTTATGCTAGCGAAACTCCAGATCTCAGACATTTATGATAAAGATCTTCAGTCAAACGATCTCAGTGGAAAGCTACACTTATACAGACGAAGACATCCAAGACCTTCATGAAATTCATTACAGCTTGGATGTCATGTAAACTACAGTGATGTCATTATGTTGCCATGATTCAAAGTTATTGACAACAGACGCTGCGCTTTGATTTATGCTAGAGAAACTCCAGATCTCAGATATTTATGCTAAAGATCTTCAGTCAAACGATCTCACTGGAAAACTAGCCACATCTCTTAGACAGAGAATAAATAAAAGGCGAACAAATGTATTCGGTGTTTTGCAATATTTTTATCGTCAGACTCAGATGATTTACGAATATACATAGTGGAACTGTTGGAATGGTTAAAATATAGGTAATTCCACACAAAAAAGTCCAAATCCACAACACCATAAACAACAACAGAGTAAATCGGACGCAATTTATCACCAGTGACGATGATGAGGATGACGAGGAGTTGACAATCGCTCAATAATTAGACATACATATATACAAATAAAGTGACAGTAAATATAAACAAATTTCAAAGTTCTCTGGGTGATAAAACCTTAAATGCCGTCACTTCTGAGATCACATTTTCAAGAAGAAAGGTCATATTCGGGACGAAAAGAAATGGTTTGACTTAATTATACATTAAGTTCTTGAATAATATTTGTTTTTTTAGATAAATTGTATTTATTTTGATAAGTCCTTAGAGTATCTACAATTTTAACAAAATATGATCGATTTAAAAAAAATATGGAAAAAAATACGTAATTACGGAATTACGGAATTGGAGAAAGAAATTGCGTAACTAGTTACGTAACTGACATTTCCGTAATTTTGGAAGCCCTAATTATGATCACTGTTGTAGCTAAAGTTGCCGGCAAGTAATATTCCGAAGGAATCCCGTCGGAAGCATTCGGAAGTATTCGCAAGTTTTGAGTAGTATTCGCAATTATTCCCCGAGCTAAGTACATGTGCGGTCACGCAAGTCTATCTGTTAAAGTTAGACTATTGACCGCTAGATGGCGTTAATGCCAGTGACTATGTTACGTCGTGTGTGTATCGTGTGTTGTTATCGTATATTGCTTTCATTCATGAATCTGAGTAATATTCGATTTGAAAACTTCGCAATACTTCCGAATATTTCTTTACATCTACTTAGATAGATAGTCTAGCATAAACGAACTAGACTATTACAATAATCTACTGAAGTCCCAGCGAATAATTCAACACAGATTCAAAAGAGGAATAATCGACGTAGTGGGATATGTTGCAAACTCCCTATTTGGAGTACTAAATCAGCATTTCGCAGAGAAGTACGAACAGGACATCAAATTCCATCCAACACAACGAAAACCATTTATTACACCTTCTCAAAAATCAGACAAGCATTTTGGAAACCGAGCATAATATCGTACAACGCAACGAGGAGACAATGGTTAAGCAGTTCACCCTGATAAAAGACCATCTAACTAACCTGGAAAATCAAACAGAACGCAATAAACATGACACCGCAACCGCATTTTACATCATAACATCGACAATAGCTGCAGAAAAAATGTCTCAAAACCTAAAGGAGATCCAGGACAAAATGCGCTGACAAGTGGGTCAGATTACACAAACAAAACACATGGTTTTATTATTGTTGTGGCACGTGCGAAGTACAATTAGTTTGCGGCGCTCTAATGACATCGGATACGTTACATCACTCGGGTCTGATTACACTTAAACGAGGATGTAACCTGCAGGGTGACTCATTCATATTGCACGCATACATGGAACATAAAAGTGACGATTTAGTCAACGAACCATTCGCCATAATCACAGCCACGATCTCTCCCATCAACAACATCATAAACACGTCGATTCGTAATTCGTCATTGCCTATCGAAACGCACGAAGAGATGTTCCAGAAAATAGACACACAACTGCGCTCGATCAAAGAGCAATCAAACCTGGAAACCTTATCCCCCCACGCCATGTACTACTACATCGCAATCTATGTTGCAATAACGATCAGCATAGCACTGTTTACAACATCGGTGTACTTTTGGAGAAAGGTGAGCACCAAAAGACAGGGGGAGGGTTCGCGAGATGCGAAAAGCAGAAGAGGACGAGAAGAAGAAGATGACATCGAGGACGGGTGTAGCAAATACAACAAACGGGATTCAAAAGTGAACGAAGTGCCAAGTGTTGACCCCACCTTAAGTGAAGTGAAATTTGACACTGCAAACCATAGTGACGTGTGTGAATAGTGAACTTGACAATTACATATTTACGGATTCTAAGTGTACATTTACATAACATTTTACATTAGTCATATACATATTATACCTATTACTTACTACATTCGTGCTCTGCATTAGTTTACATTCTTTCTTGTCTTAAGTTGTTTATTAGATTAATGTTTATTTCAGTAGTTGTTATTATTCTTTGTGGTGGCAATATGTACGATGCACGTGCATGTTTTTAAAATTATGTGTTAAGTAGTGAGTTGTGCAATAAGTAAGCTAAAATCTTTGCACTCACATGCGCGACCTACATTAGGAAGCGTGAAAATCAGGCAGCTCAGGCATGTAGAGCATGGATGATGTTTTCTGTACCAATAATTTATTTAGTGTTCAATTAGACGCGGTTTGAGTCGGACAACTTGCATTTTTATTTCCTGATTTTAGCCCGTTGGAACTCACTGACAATTGCACTTACATTTCACAATTAATGTTTGAGTGTGCTTGCATTTGCACCCTACAAGTACTTACGTAATAAGTTTTTGTATGCGGTTTGGGTGTGCAAGTGGTAGAGAGGTAAATACATAGGTAGATTACTGACTTTATAAAATAGTTTATCTACACCCCTGCTATAAATCCTCTATAAAAGTTTCTGAAACAGTTAACTTATTGCCAACATTAAAACAGCCAGTGTCATAGTAACCATGGTAACCATAATAGCATCCAAACGGGTGCTTTAATGTTGTACTGAATTTCATAATGCAACTCGTTTTCAAAAAAAGAACATTGTGATGCACGCGCGTTTCACTACAACAGCGCCGTAATTTAAAAAAAGAACTTATTCGAATTCACGTCGTATACTATGACGCCGGCCGCCATGTTCGATACGAGTATTAGTATTGCAAAAAACTGTTTCAGAACCTTTTATAGAGGATTGATAACATGGATGTAGATAAAGTCTTGTATGCAACTGTACATAATTAGGTATTAAAACACTCATGTGATACTATTATCACACGAGGCGATACCCCTTATTATACGTCAGTTGCATAAATAACTATTAAAGTAAGTATCAAGAAAGAAGTCAAGATGTTGACTTCAAGTGCAAAAACAGTACCTACCTACTGTATTTTTTTTTCTTTTGCTTATATCTCGAAAACAGTGTGTCCTATCGCAAAAATAATGAAAATTTGGCACCCTTTCTAAAATCCATAAACCCCTAAACCTCTACATGTAGGTACAAAAAAAACATAAAGAACACGTTGAAGCTGCCCCCTCCCTGCGCCCCTCCATGTACAAGAGAATTGGCACCAATATCCGCACAAAATAGACACATTTTAAACTCAACCATACAAAAATAAAACAATAAGTACCTAGTCACTAGTAGATAACTACTTACGCGGAATTATTCCCACTAGTAGATAACTACTTACGCGGAAATATTCGCGCTAGTACGTAGGCATTGAATAATACTCGTTGATTTTATGAATGAACGGGCTCGGGCTTGCTAAATCACGTGCAAGTGCAAGGGAACGCCCGCGACGGCTCGCTGCTGGCACCGCGCGCCGACCAACTTCGAAAAAAGTCACCTTAAGAACCAAAGAGATTAATGTAGGTATAGGTGCCTACACAACTGTTCGGACTTTTTGCGATGTACCTAGTCATTTTGCGAGTTGGTTATTTTGAGATTTGGACTAAGAGCGACGTGGTCAATTTGCGATCTAGTCATTCTGATACCAACCCGATTGAAACAACTGAAATAGTACCAGTACATATTTAACCTATTTATACATAGGCAATTTATGTACATATTTTCATGTAAGTGTGCAATGACAAAATGCTCACACGTATCGAGTCTTAGCTATACAGGGTTATTTGTAAAACACCAGTAACCTCTTAAGGGGTCATTATACTCATCATTATGAACAACTTTTACTACGGGACCAAACCTGAAATCGCGAAAAAAAATCAACTGCTCCCTACATTTTGACGAGTTTGATGTAGATAAATGTACTGAACAACTGATTTTTTTTTCGCGATTTCAGGTTTGGTCCCATAGTAAAATGTCCATAATGATGAGTATAATGACCCCTTAAGAGGTTACTGGTGTTTTACAAATAACCCTGTATAAGTCAATGAGTCTTAGATAATATAGGTACATCTAGATCGAGCCACCGCGTGGCCGGTCATGAGACAGCAATATAACTTTTTCTAGGTTATGTGGTATTAGAAATGAGGTTTAACGTAAGAAATCTTCCATATTTTGGACTGAAACCCATGTGCGAATGTATTGCATTAGCACAATGCAAAAACTGTCCAAAAAAGTTAAATTAATCGACGCAAGATAAATCTTGTAACAGTGAAAGCACTTTGTTTGGCTAACATTTGAAAGTTCGCCAAGCAAAACACGCACGCACGCCGCCGCCGTAAGAGACAGTAGATACGATGCTTTGTCTCAATTTTCCTTCAATTTTCGTATAATATAAAAAAATATAATACCTATAAGAAATGGCATAGAATGGTAATCTCGTACATAATGTTAATGACAAATGAATGACTGAAGTATGCAGTAGGTAATCTGCTAAAATTTTTACAGTTCCTTTGATCCTCACCTTGAGTTTTTCGAAAATCATTTCTACTAACGGGTTTTATAATAATAGCAATACGACAATGTCATTCTACCACGATTCTATTACGAGACCACTGACCAACCAATGATCGACCATTATGAATTTAGCAGATTACGAACTTTTAGCAAAATGACAATGCGTCAGTGAAGTCCTAACTAGAATTCACTGATTCACTGTCTTCGGCGTAAGTCATTTTACGAGTGTTTTGAGATTTGTATGTCATTGGATAAAGCTTAATGGCGCGCATCGTATCGACCAATCAAAACACAGTAAACTGACCAATACGAATGCGTCAAGGCTCTTACAGACAGAGGCGATATCGCGAGCGATACTGCGATATTATCGCGTCGCAACACCGCTACGCCGCGACACGTCGCGACGCGATATCGCCTCTGTCTGTAAAAGCCTTTATTTGAAAAATAGTTACACTGCGTATCTCAGTTGTTGGCGCCAACACTGCATGTGTCAGCCATTCACGTACAAATTCGTCGTGCATCAAGTGCTCCGATGTTGAAAAAACTGTATGAAATGAATGTAACTCACGCTTAAGGCCACATTGTGTTCAATTATTAATACAAATTTGTTATTAATAATTAAACACAATATGGCCCCAAGCGCAAGCCCCATTAATCTCATACAGTTTTTTCACTCTCCTGTAAAGTAGCCATTTTTGACTTCCGTACTGTTAGAACTTCACTGACGAATGCAGTGACAATGGGATCGTGTTGTAATGACGAATTTCTAAAAAATAGCACACTTGGGGCCCTGGGGGCCTACTCCCTAAGTCCGTAAGTCCGTTCATCCGTCCGTCTGACATAACGCTCCATTAAAACAAGTGTAAAAGTTAAATTTTTCGGACGGGCAAAAACACATCGGGAGTAGGGACAACTGTCAAATCGTGTTGTCAGTCATAGGTACTTCGTTCGGGCCCTGAACCAGTCATCCATCCGTAGGTGATACGGAGTAGGAAACGCCCGTAACGAAGGTCGAAACTACGGGCTTTGTGCTTAGGGAGTAGATCCCCTGGCCCGGGTTGACGGCGCGTTGCGCTCGCCTCGAAGAGATGCCAGCAGTGATGGGGTCCGATAGGGCCGATGCCAGGGTCACAGGTTGTTCGAAAGAGATACCGTGGCCCTGGCACAGGCAACTCGTTTTTTCTTTTGGGTCAGCTAGTCTTGTAATAAAACAGTACAAACGATTAAATTAACTCTTTACTTCAGGTTTCTTGTGTTTATTGATACAATCTCGAAAATCATTAACTTCTGTTTGGCATTTTCTCCAATCCTTAGTAGTCGCTATGCACTCCTGAAAAAAAATAAAGTTTATAGTGAATTGATGAGACAAAAAACCGATCAAGAGCGAGTCGGACTCGCGCACCGAGGGTTCCGAGGGTTCCGAGCAGCTACAGATCAAGCTATACATTTCCAGTTTACACTGATCTGTCATTGTAAGGAAATGCTATACAACGTGAGATCGGCTTATACTGGAAATGTATTAGCTGCTTTTGTAAACGTTTTTATTTTTTTATTTATAAGCCGTGTTTACATGCACACCTACGTACGGATTTTTAGACTCACCTATGGGCTTGAATAGCTAATCTGTGGATTTTCGGTCCATCCAACCTAACAAAGGACTTGGATTAAATTAAATCCAATTATTACGTAAAAAAATAAAAACAGATGCTTTTTTACTTGGTTTTCCCACTTATTTCCTTTGTCTTGATTTTTTAAGTCAGTTAAAAATAGTCAGATAAACAGTATACAGCTTTATAAAACAGTTCGTAGATCCTTAGACTTTCCTAGAGGCAATCTACGGAAACGTATTTCTACAAACATTTTCGCATCACCTACGGAGTTTTAAAAGCGGATCTGGCAACACTGCAGCTTACATAATTCCGCGCTAGATGGCGTCGGCTGATAAATAAAATTAAAATGAATGATAACATTGTAATTGGTCGTTGCTTTGAACGTTAACTGTTAATAAAAAGGGCTCATTAAACGTAGGACGTTGGCAAAATAGAAAAATATTGGGTGTTTGAAAAATAATGATAGCTTACTACCTTACCTACTATTCGATCGAATTAGAGGTAAGTAGGTACCTATGTTTATACTTAAATAAAAAAAACCGTTTAGCCGTCTAGAATAAAGTACTTGTTATAAATATACTTAAAAAATACAAGGAGTTGGATATTGTAAGATTGTTGTATTAATTTCGTAAGTAGGTAAGTACCTGAACTTTATAATGTAATTCCAAGCAGCCTGTCTTCTTCAGCATGCTCTCCACTGGATCGTCATCGGGATCCACTGGTTTCTCACGGGGTTTCACAGTCATTTTTCTTTATATTAATAAACACTGATAAATTCAATCAAAACAACTTAACCTCGAATAAATTATTTATTATCAGCTGAGCCGAGCTGATAAGATGACGTATTATGCTACTAAATCAAAAAGTCGTACTGTGTTATGACAACTACTTGTACTGAAGTGTATTTTAATTTAATGGGGTTATAGCAACGTTTCGTTTCTTCGTTTTTAGCTACGAGAAACTACAGTGTGCTTAGTATACTTGTTTGTGCCTGTTATTTAAGAGCCTTATCACAAAATTGATTTACAGATTAGGTGAATTAAAGCTCTGTGAAGCATCGCAATATGTAGCAATTTGGCAGTTGTAATATTTTGAGTCTTATTTTTTTTTTTTTGTTTGTACATACCTACATAAAACAAAACAAAAAATAAGACTCACGGCTACAGATCAAGCTATACAACGTGTAACGTTAAATGCGCAAAACCTCTTAAGGGGTCATTGTACTCATCATTATGAACAACTTTTACTATGAGACCAAACCTGAAATCGCGGAAAAAAATCAGCTGTTCAGACATAATTATAGCTACATCAAACTCGTCAAAATGTAGGGAGCAGCTGATTTTTTTTTCGCGATTTCAGGTTTGTCCCATAGTACATTTCTCTTGTTTATTTCGAGTATAATCGATTATTGGGACAAAGTGGACATTCCAAAAGCAAAAAAAACAGGCTATAGCTCGTGCGAGATAACATGGCACCGCTCGAATGAATTACGTTTAAAGAACTATGTGCAAAACATTTTTGAGTTTTGTTTTAGTTTTTTGAATATCAACAATTAATTTGCGTTAAGTAGTTTCTCATAACAGTCATAACATACTACTTTAGGCGAAAGCGCCAAGGTAGCCCGCGAAATTCAAAATTTCTTAGGTTTTTTGCAATTTGTAGGACAGTGTGAGTTTTTATGTTGATTAAAATATGATTCGCGGCCGTAGCTAATATGGCTTTGCAGAATTATAATCATTGACAGTGACATTTATAAACAATTGTGAAGACCAAGTGAGGGTAGATGCACATACCCGCACTTTACGAAGACGTCGCTGAGCTGTCATCAGTCCTCCCGTGACCACGATCGCTGCAAGGCGGTCGAAACGTCGGGAAACAAGTAGGTACCTGTTTACCTCGTTAAAAAGAATATCGCGATAAGACCCGTTTTCGATAGTGTTTTATAATGTGTACAAATCGCGAAAGTTTAAAAAGTTTAATACAACTCCATAAGTTAGCATTTACCTCAAACCTCATGATTTCATGAAATCGCTAGATTTGAGGTAAATGCTAACTTATGGAGTTGTATTGCTGATTCTAATTCTGTAAAGCCATATTAGCTACGGCCGCGAATCATATTTTAATCAACATAAAAACTCACACTGTCCTACAAATTGCAAAAAACCTAAGAAATTTTGAATTTCGCGGGCTACCCTGGAGCACAAAACATAGCGTTTAGTTTATACACAATTTTGTTTTCGAGCGGTGCCATGTTTACGCGCACGGGTTATAAGTAGGTAACTATATCTTACAGGGCCCTATTTCTCAAAACTTATTAGACTAACTAGCTTCTGCCCGCGACTTCGTCCGCGTTAAATTTCTTGTACCCCCCACCCACCAACCCCGACGCATCGCATCGCAATGCCTGCCCGCGCTATTACTTCGCGCTCGGCTCCTAAGGGCCCTAGCGTGATGTTAAATAGCCTATATCCTTCCCCATCGCCTGCCCGCGCTATTACTTCGCGCTCGGCTCCTAAGGGCCCTAGAGTGATGTCAAATAGCCTATATCCTTCCCCATCGCCTGCCCGCGCTATTACTTCGCGCTCGGCTCCTAAGGGCCCTAGCGTGATGTTAGATAGCCTATATCCTTCCGCATCGCCTGCCCACGCTATTACTTCGCTCTCGGCTCCTAAGGGTCTTAGCGTGATGTTAAATAGCCTATATCCTTCCGCATCGCCTGCCCGCGCTATTACTTCGCGCTCGGCTCCTAAGGGCCCTAGCGTGATGTTAAATAGCCTATATCCTTCCGCATCGCCTTCCCGCGCTATTACTTCGCGCTCGGCTCCTAAGGGTCCTAGCGTGATGTTAAATAGCCTATATCCTTCCGCATCGCCTGCCCGCGCTATTACTTCGCACTGGGTTATAAAATGCAAAAAGATTTTTTCAAATCCGACTGGGGTAGTTCCAGAGATAGCGCGTTCAAACAAACTAACAAAAAAACAAACTCTTCCGCTGTATTCCACCGACATTTTGCACAACGCCATCTATGGGTAAATTAATAAAACGTCCGCTCTAAACATGTTTGCTCAAGAGGAACCGGTATGAATTAAAGTTATTTTGCGTTTTAGTAATTTTATATTATCTCCGAAACTGTTTAACCAATTGCCATACTGTAAAGGCCAAATCTTATCCCCATGATGTCCTTGTGATCATAAAATATCTTATTTTGATAAGGATTAATGTTTTGTAGTTTAAATAATCATCCAAACGTAAGTATGTCTAAAAAATACTTTTTTAAAACAATAAAAGATGTATAAAAGATAAAATATAAAAGATAGAAATATGGTGTCGCGGACTTTTTTGTAGAATTATTTAAGACGGATCAGACTGCCATACATTGTTCTCAATTATAAACAACCGTTTAGGCAGCGCATGCAAAAAAGTCTGTTTAAAGAGGTATTTCTTTCCGACTTGTTAGACAAAACTTGTGATAGCTCGGCTAATATGCATGATATAAATACAATTTATAGCCTATAGCACTCAGGAATAATGTAGCTTTCTACCAGTGAAAAATTTTTTACAATTGTATCATTAGTTCAGGAGATTACCCCCTACATACAAACTTACATACAAAGGAGAATGGGCGGGTCCGTCCCCAGTGGTGTATCAAGATGTGATATACGTCATTTTAAAGGTCATAACAATAGCTTTATTTTATTGTATGACACCAACAACGAAACTCGTGCAGGGAAGGAACCATGAATAATTTTAATTTTATTTTTTTAAATATTATTTCTAGCTTCTACAGTAACGTAGCAAGTATAACCATGTGCACAAAATGCTAGAAGCGTCATCGCATCAGGGTGAAGAACGTCAGAGGGCGGGTGAACCCGAACGAGATAACAATTATGGAGGCGAGAGGGATAAAGACAATGAACAATTTTTTTACAGCTGACTATTGTATTGTACTCGTTTGTTTTCACTTAACCGCTTAAGTGTCCAGGCGTACTTTTTTAACCAAACCTTTTTAAACCGTATTGCTCCTCAAACCCTCTACCCCAAACTAAGTTTGAGGTAGTACTTTCCAAATGCCATGCTTTATTTTTGTTCCTTACGAAATTCCTCTCACTTTGATACATTTTGATATATGACAATACTAGCAGTGTTTGGTCTGTGATTTTATTCTTTCATTCTGTCGGCTGTCAATGGTTTGTATTGTAATGATAGTTCGGTTAATTTATATTGCCCTACGATACGCACGTCGCATGCATCATTTCCTCCTTCATCGGTTCGACACTGTATATTTTGACTTTGGCACGCTAAATGGACTTTACTCCTCTGCTTTTACTTTGATTTTGGCTAGCTTGAATGGTTAAAAAGGTACTGGATACGTTGTGTTGTGATGGAACGTGTACGAGGGGCCAAAGTCAACTCGCAGACGCCCCTTAGACAATTTTAAATTATGAGGAGACACCAACCGACGATTATCCCTGTATGCACTATGTAAGTGCACCCAAGGACATCCCCTAGTTGGTGCAGGACTATTGCAGAACATGGAAACAAAACATATTGGGCTTTGGGTTTGGGTGGCTGTGGAATGGTTACCTAGAACAATGGAAAGACTATGGCCCCTGCCTGACCAATGTTTTTTTATACAATACACACATGAAATGGCAGGGGGTGACTTGCACACTCAATAATGGGCCCCCGGAAACTGTCGCTAGTACATAGTGACGTAGCGACAAGGGGGCAACATGTCCTGAGGTGCTTGAGGAGTGGAGAGGTATTCCACGGCTCTCAGAACAATCCCAGAGCCCGGAAGATGGTCAAGTCAAGATCCCTACAAGCACTTACTGGAATACTTCTTTCCTCCGAACACGTTTGCTCTTGCGAATCTCCACTCAAGCCGGCCAATAAAGACAAGAATGAGATCGGAGCTCTGTTTCCGTCAGTGTTCACTCCAGCCAGTCAATAAAGGCAAGCCAGAGGTGAGGAACAAGACTTCTCCCGGGAGATAGGGTCCGTGGGGTCGCTACTTCCCAACTGCTCGCCACACGCTGCCCTGCGGTTCTTTGTATCTCTCTTGGTCTGGCTCCTCACCCTAGACCTGTTTCGGCAAAGTAAATTCTACCGGCACAGACTTAGAGTTCGGAGCGCGCAAGCCCCACCATGACGTCAACGTAGAGATACGGAGGTAGGGAAAAGTTAAAAGTCAAGTGTGCAGGTGTGGCGATAAACGCGCAACACAAGATTAGTAGCTGCATCGCATAGAACGCTATATAAAGTAATAGGTATATACGAAAAACTGTCTATGCTAAACATAATGATATTAAGAAAAAAAAAGATTCATAGTATCTTCTTTGCACGAGTTTCGTTGTTGATGGCATAAGCTAACTGTCATAACCTCGAGGACACATATGTTAAGACTTCGATCATACCTCGCTCCATCGCACTTTGAATAGATAGGCATACTCCAGGATATCTGCAAGACAAAAGAGGTGGACGATGGTAAAATAAGCGAAAATCACATTTTTTTGAAAAAAAATGTAATCAGTCGTAGGTCTTCTCCTGCAAGAGTGCGGTGGTTGGTGTCATAGAATAAAATAAAGCCATTCTAATAAGCTTTAAAATGACGTATCGCTCAATTTGATACAGTCTTGAAACAGTCTGGGGACGGAGCCCATACAAAAGCGCCCATTCTCCTTTTACCTCTTTATAATATTAGTATTAAGTATTATAAGTAGATAATATGAGTCCATGAACGAATATTTTTTACTAGTTTACTAGTGTGCGTTTCTCGAAGCTACGGTAGTAAAATATTAGTTACTAGTTGCCAACGAATAAATATTAGCTAAAATTACCTGAGTAAATTCCATTTGGTTTCATAAAAAAATGTGTTATTAGTTATTCTTGATGACACTGCTAAAGCTGCTGCTGAGTAAATTCCATCTTAACAAGGGCGCGGTCTAGTTCTAACGGCATCCTAAGTATGTTCATTGAAAAGTGCGACGCACCTTGGTTGTCGCACGCTGTGGTGGTTCTGGTCAGAAGACCCCACAGCTAACCTTACAGTTTTTTCTTTTGTATTTGTTTCTGTGTTTACTAACAATAATTTTTAAGATTAATGTTACTAACAATTGGGCCTAGTTGCCATTAATAAACAAATATTTAATTTAATTTAATTTAAAGCTATTAGTCTCAGAAGGCTTGTAAAAAAGATTAGCCAAAATTATTAGACTTAATTTACCAAACAAATTTTATAAAATGTGGTCAGATTCGGAAATCCACACTACACTGTATAAATAATAAAATTGCTAGATAGCAATAGGCATCTCGTAATTCTCGTACGTAGGTCCTTGGCGGCAGAAATTACTTACCCCAAGAGAATGACACAGTTTTGTAATTTCCACTCACTTTTTCCGCTTATCCTGCTTCGATAAAACGTTTGAGAAACGCCCGAACAGGATGTCTTTTGCTTCTAATACACTTTTAAAAACCATTAGCTTTAGATCCATGGTAAATTGTATTTAATTAAATAATTTACTTTAAATAAATATGGGCTCCCACAGGTGGATCGATCAGGTTAAGCTAGGTACGCTTTCCGCGGTCGGTCCTTAGATGGGTGACCATCTTTACATGCCGAGACTCCTTCGTGCCTTTGAAAGCACGTTAAGTCATTGGCCCGGTTGTTCTTGGATCTTTGACAGTCGTTCGGGTCGCCAGAAGCCCGAAAGTCTGACAACCAGGGGTATCGTGTTACCCAGTAACTGGGTTGTGGAAATTAGATAGGCAGTCGTTCCATGTAAAATACTGGTATTCAGCTGTATCCGGTTAGACTGGAAGCCGACCCCAACATAGTTGGGACTAGGCTAGGCGGATTGATTGATTTTAAATAAAACAATCCGCTTTTACCGCCAAGTGGAAACGACAAAATCAAACGAATCCAAAAGTGGCGGGAACTTTTCCGCATTTTTTATAATCAGTAAAGATGCGTGGGTACTATGGTACGTGTATTCAGCGAAGCCAGCCTAATATTTTTATTACTTTAAGGTTGATGCGCCAGGGTAGCCCGCGAAATTCAAAATTTCTTACGTTTTTTGCAATTTGTAGGTCGGTGTGAGCTTGTATGTTGATTAAAATATGATTTGCGGCCGCAGCTAATATGGCTTTACAGAATTATAATCATTGGAATCAGCAATACATCTCCATAAGTTAGCATTTACCTCAAATGAAATCAGGTAAATGCTAACTTATGGAGTTGTATTGCTGATTCTAATGATTATAATTCTGTAAAGCCATATTAGCTACGGCCGCGAATCATATTTAAATCAACATACAAGCTCACACTGACCTACAAATTGCAAAAATCGTAAGAAATTTTGAATTTCGCGGGTTACCCTGGCGCTTTCGCCATAAGTACTACCTACTATTAGTTATTAGTCCAGTAAGTACCTGTTTTTGAGAAACAAAAAATATTAGGACTTGTAATTTTTACACTAGTAACTAATAAACTAATAGCTAATAGACTAATACTAGTTTCGACAAATAGGGCCCAGGGTGTGTAAAATAAAACGAAGTAGTAAATAACTTAACTTCTCATTTATTTAATTATAAAAATAAACAGTTTACTAATATTATTTATTATTAGGCTAAGATCTTGCTTTTGTTACGAAGAGCTGTGTATGCGACTAGGATTGACAAAGCAGTTGCCAGCACTTCTGAATTAACCCACGGGCCGGAGTAACCTGCAAAATAGAAATGGGTTACTTATTAAAATGGTATGTGGTAATAAGGGAACCACTGCACAATCGCACCCGGCGCTTTTATATAGTAGCTATTTTTTTCTGGGGTAGAATAGACCCTTTTGTGTATTTTTGAAAACCCCAAAGTGCGCAATTTAATAGAGGCCGAGACAAAAAAAAGTCCCCTTTTTACAGTACCAGTACCATTGACCTTGACCTCAATGTCAATGAGACTGAGGTCAAGCTTTCATCGTCTAATATACGAGACATTCACCGCCTCATCTCACCCAAATGATTCACCAACAATAGAGGGGATCTGGCGGTAAGGGTCACTGTTCTAACCTAACCTAACCTAACCCAAATGATTTGAGGTAATGGTCACTATTCTAACCTAACCCAAATCATTCACCAATGTGAATTTTCGGACGCGCGGGTATGATAGTACAGTGGAGCCGTAATAAGTAGTAGATTATTCATGAAGGGGATAAGCAGTGTCATAAGTAACGGACTCTATTATTCAAGGATTCCAGGGCTAGGGAGTAAGACTAAAATAAGTGCAGCGAGGGATTAAGGCTCGCCCAGGACGAAGACACCTTTATCCACGAGGAGAATACTCTACTTTTTGCACCTGCTGCGAGAAAAACCAATTTTATTGTTGAATTAGTAGTTCCTGGAACTGTTATACGTGGTGTACCAGAATGATGTGCACAAACTAAAGAATATGGTACAGATCATCAAACTTTGCCCCATACATTTGGACAAATAGGTAGGTATTGAAATTTTGTATGGGACAACTGATTTCCACAATTACGATGTTGGTCTCCAGGCAAACGTTGTTCAGTTTGATGGTCTGTACTGTACCACATCCAAAAGTTTTTGCACATCATTCTGATACATCCTGTATAATAGGGGAATACCCAGTGTAGTTTCATACACAATTTCATCATAAACCTACTAATTAATATCGTCGTAAATATGGCGGCCAAAATTTGGGGCCCAAATCCAACATTCTAAAGCGGCGCGGGGGTACAGTCCTACCAACTTATCTGTCTTCTTATCTTAACTGAAAGAGGACAGCACCGTCGATGCCAGATATGACAATATAGACGACATTAAGACCACAGATAAGTTGGTAGGAGTGTACGCGCTACAGCAACTGATCAGCTGTGATAACATGCCGCCATTACCGCCACAGATAATGTAGAAAAAAAAACATAACCGTTGCTGCAGCCATAGACTTATAAAAAAAGATGGACTCCGCGCCACGCATATCGAAAGTGAAGCACAGTAAGTATGCCGGACCGTTTGTACAAACACGCCTCGCGCACACATTTACATCATAGTATGCCGACCGGCCGCCATTACGTGACACGAGCGACGGCGTCTTTGCAGGTACTCAAATCATGCACACATAGATCGGAACGGTGCTTCACTTTCGATATGCGCGGCGCGGAGTCCATCTTTTTTATAAGTCTATGGCTGCAGCATATGTTTTTTTTTTTAAGTACAAAAAACCTAGGCACATGGCAGTGGTAGATATAAATTATATGGTAAAAAAACTTACTTCCAGGATGATGTAATTGAATGGCGATCAATGGAGCGACGGCAGCGTTGGGGTCGGAACGGCGGGCGCGGCGCAGTGAAGCCCAGCCTTCCTCGTCCAAAACTAGGACCTCGTGTGTACCTGAGCGGGCCTTCGCTGGCTCCTCGGTCCAAGACACCTGAAGACAACCAAATTAATGGATAAGAAATGCACGACGACACGGTTGGCGCAGTGTTTGAGCGATTGACTGCTGCGCAGCATGTCGCGGGTTCGATTCCCGCACGGAACAAATATTTGTACGACCTACAAGTATTTGTTCCGAGTCTGGGTGTTTTTTTTATTTACAAAAAAAAAAAAAATGTAATAACTAGTAAGTAATATTCATTTAATAGGTATCTAATTGTAAAAACACATTTCTGTTGAGCTATCTAAAAACTCGGTTCAAAAAGTATTATCAGTTTTTGAGATGAGTTAAATAAATGCCACAATAAAAATGAGTTTTTATATTAAATTAATATTATTTACTAATTGATTAAATTTTTCAAAAAAGCTTCTTTTCATTTAACATTCTTGAAAATTTGGTCCCGTGTGAGAGCGAGAGAGGTGACAAAATGCAACAGCCCTCTTAAGCATTTATAACCTGCCCATTGAAAGGTAGATTCTCTCATTTGTATGAAGTTAATATGCATATTGATATAAGTGACCATGCGCTGGTGACCAATGTAAATGTAAGTATTTAATAAATAAATAAATAATTGTTCTCGATTGAAACAAGCCAATGCAGACAGTGTCTGTGTTAGTCAAACTTGTACGTATACTTTCAGTATGACTTATTCATACATACATTACATAAATACATGCTATAAAACCCTTCAGTGAGCACAGATGGGCACTTTTACTTACGATTTCGTAAGTTTCTAACGAAATTAAGCCCCTCTAAGATAACACATATAGCCAGAAGGCATACGAACAAATTGCCAGCGTCACCAGGACTAAAAACGGGACTTAGAAAGCAAAAAATACACCAAAAAGGTTATGCTTACCTGATATCTATTATCACCGACACGGGCAGCAGTCAACGGCTTCCCTTCAACTTCGGCGTACAATGCGTAGTTTTCAGGCAGTGGGTTGTCGCATTTCAGCGTAAATTCGGTAATATACGCTATATGTGTCACTACGGTCGCATCTAAGCTCGTGAAAGACGAAGCCTCGACTTGTGGGTTTGTGCAGCCTTGCGCAAATGCGACGGACGCAATAGCCAACAAACTTAGCGCGTATTTTGTGACCATTTTGCTCAATTACTAACAAATTGTGACTTGTTGAAGCTAATTTAATATTTTAAAATACAATTTCAGCAATATTAGCACTCGTTCCGGCTCCACGTATTTCGATCTTAATGTGGCGTTCGAAAAGTTAGTCGGATCGGATTTCATAATAGTGAAAGGGATCTCGATTATTTTGAATAAAGTTAAGTTATTATGATTTTAAAAATTTTATAGAGCAAACTTTACTGAAATTTGTAAAAAAATCTGGTTGTTTCATGTTGATTGATATTATAATTTTGTCAAATCTAAATTGCTGAAAGTTAGGTTAGGAAAGTGAGTTCGAATAGTTCGGATTTTTGGTTCGGAACGCACTTTCCAAACGTCAGCGATGACGTGTGACGAAAATGCCAAGTTTATGTTTTTGGCCTTTCAGTTGCGTTCATAATTAAAAACAATGAACGCGTTCGTTAATAATCCTTTTACAACAGTTTCATATTCAGCTTTTGTATATTTATTTTGTGCTTGGTAAATAGCATGTTTTGATAGCAATTCCCGCCTAAAGGTCAAATAAACACACAAAATAGGACATTGGAGACCACGTGTGTCGTGATATTTTGATACTTAGGTACCTAAAAACTTTGATTGGAGATTTTGCTAGTGAGTAGCCTGGCTTTAAATAGTCGGGTTCGCAACCAGCCCACGGCTATACAAAGGCATCCCACAAGTATCGCCACAGGCCGCCTACCATCATTCCTGCACTCCCCAAGTCTGTCGGATTTCCGTGCCACTATGGCCCAGGGGAGTGCCAGTTGTAATGACCCAAACTTACAAGTTTCACATTCGCACCCAAACAGGACTTCACACTTTTTGAAAATTATTTCATTACTACTACTCCCTCTCACAGAGAGGAGGCCTGTGGCACGGCCAGAGACCACTTTGGTTACACATTGATAGGGTTTTAGAAAAACCCTAATGGGTAGGTATTGCTACGGAAGGTAACATTGTTGTAATCGTTTTAAATTGCTTTATTTCAATAACCGTAATCTATTCCCTGTAAAACAGATTAATACAGATGGGATACTCCGCAAAATCATTTAAATAAAAAGCGACTCTTGCTACGACACAATAAAGTGCAATTCAGGTCGCACAAGCACAACGCTTATTACCTACAGATATATTCAACTACAAGTTGCCTCTCTTTCTATCGCGTAACTCTTATACCTTCTGACCTACTGAATTAGCCCCGCGGACGGGGCCCGCCGCGTACTTGTAGCTTCATACCTAAACTTAATCTGTGTTAAAGTTACAAGATGGACATTGAAAGACGTGAGGGTAGTTTCAAAGTTAGGTAGAATTCATTCACTATAGGTATTGCTATAGGTAGTAAAAAGTAGCAATACGTAGCAATTTTTGGTCACCAGCCTGACGTGATCCAATACAGACAACCAGCCATTCAGATGGACACGAAAATTGAAGTTTTTAGTACTTAACTTGGGTACGAAGGCTTTGGTGTGGAGATGAGCCACTTTAGTGATATAATCAGCTTAAATACGGGATCGACAGGATTCTACGGGTGCATATCATGTAGGATAGGGTAAAAATTAAAGTCATAATGATAATTTATCCGTAAAGGCCTATATTTATTGATTTATTTATATTTTGTTGACATAATCCATGTGTGCCCGTTCAATAATCCGAGAGCCGTTAGAACAGCCGCGCTGACTTCATACCAACCGCTTTAGAAGTCCAAACTTCACAATATTCACATTTACAAACAATATAAATCTAATATCTCTTCGTTTTTATGGTGTCCTAGTACATTGATCAAGAATCTATAAAGCTAGCGTGAAAAATTAACTGTTCGCTTGAGTCGCCGTTCATTCTCATGCTGTCCTTGTCAGTTTTAAGGTGTATTGTAGCGGTAGAAAGACTTATATAGCAGCACGCTTAGCATGACGACGTTTTGTCGACGGGAGAATAGACAAAACTACACATTGCCATGCTTAGACGCGTAGAATGCGTACAAATATTTCTACTATCTTCCATTTTGTCTATTCTTCCGTCGACAAAACCGGTTTCTACAGCGGTCATGCTAAGCGTGCAATAGTGGGGCCCGATCACATGTACCACAATCACACCACAAAGACAACAAGTGGTCGGGCGCTAATTTCTATGAAGATGAATAGTTTATACAAACGGACCACATTTTGCCGTCAAAATAAAACCGTGTCAGCGATACCGACCATGTCGCAGCCACAACAATCATTCTGTCTGCAAACACTAGCAACATCGTAACCACATCGCAACTACTAGCGACAATGCAACTTCTTGCTTGCCCCTATATTGTCGCTGCTGCGATATGGCGTGTCTGTGGTACACACGGCTACACATGAAGCTATACATTTCCAGTTTATACTGACCTCTCATTGTAAGGAAATTCTATACAATGCGAGATCAGGCGGTCTACTCCCTTAGTCCGTCCGTCTGGCATAACGATCCATAAAAACCAGTGCAAATGTTTAATTTTTCGGACGTACAAAAACACATCGGGATTAAGGACAACTGTCAAATCATGTTGTCATTCAAACTTGGTTGGGGGCCGAACCAATCGGCCATCCGTAGGTGATACTGAGTAGGAAACGCCCGTAACGAAGGCCGAAACGACGGCCTTCCTGCTTAGGGAGTAGACCCCCAGCTTATACTGGTAATGTATAGCTTGATGTGTAGCCGTGCGTACGTGTGACCGGGCCCTTTCACAGGAACACCATGGTTTCGCAACCAGCAGCCGGAAAAAGCTTAACAGCTGATGGGTATCTCAGCAGGCAGTCTTAGTAGCGCAACTAACCATACATTTTTTGATCATGGTTGCGCCGTTAAGGTGCCCCAATGTAATAAATAGATCTACAAGGTTAATTTGGCGCGCGGCCAAAATCTGAACTACCGCCGCCATCTTGTTTTTTTTTTAATACATTTGACTTGATTACTATAGTCGGACTTTTAATTAGTTGCAGTAAACTGAAATTACTAATGTCATTTTTACTGTCATTTCGCTGTCAAATGGGAACATTTTTTAACGAAATGACAGATAAGAAGTCTCATTTTGCAGCAGTTAATTAAAAATCCGAGCATAGTTCTGATTATTTCTAGTTCCGCGCGTCAAAAGATTCTTGACAGGGGGCCTAAAACGGCCACATTAAGCAATTCCTCTAATTTCCTGAATTCCCAGCAATTTATTATGATTATACTATTTCACGTATTTGACATTAAACTTCATTAAATCAATTCATAATTTGTGGACCATTTTACGAATCTCCATACAAAACTGTCAAACAGATGAATTGTGTGCTATGAATTGTACGCAGATAAATTATAAATTGTCAGTTTGCGACCGTTTCACGATTGCAAATATGATTCATAATACCTATTATCCTATTATGATTCTGCCAAAGTGGCCGTTTT
This sequence comes from Cosmia trapezina, assembly GCA_905163495.3. Taxonomy (NCBI): domain Eukaryota; kingdom Metazoa; phylum Arthropoda; class Insecta; order Lepidoptera; family Noctuidae; genus Cosmia; species Cosmia trapezina. The sequence continues at coordinate 11,286,448 of LR991047.1, forward strand.
ATCCCCTCTGTTAACACAGACAATTCATTGAGCAATTCTTAGCAATGAGGGTTTTCTGAAATGACATTCACGTTCACAGGTGGCAGCACTGAAACGTCAGGACCTGTCAAAGTGAAAAGAATGAATGAAACGAATGATGAACGTCATCAACCATTGTCGAAATGGAAGACCTCTTGTCAATGTGGCGCCATCTGGTGGCGTGAATTTTCATGAAAACCCTCATTGTGGTCATTATGACATCTCTGCTACAACGGCCAATTGAAGGAAAAACTACTAAGGAATTGCCTAGAATAACAATTCCATTTTCTGTATTTAATAAAAATAATGTATGCTCTCCATAATTAAATAATAAAAATACTTTTAAACACTGAATAATGACAATACACCATAGAAACAGTACTAATTTAATTTAATTCTATAATAATACGATATTAATATCTCTTTATACACCGTGCCTTTTTATTATCTTACTTTTTTCTTCTTTTTTTTACCGCAAGGTACGCCCGCATGGATGTCGAATAAGCCATGACATTCACTGATATAAAAATCATATGTGTAAATCCAGGTTATAAAGTGTGAAAAACTTCATCCAAATCCATTCAGCAGTTTTTGCATGGTTGAGTAACTAACATCCAAACATACAATCTTTCACATTTATAATATAAGTAGTAAATTATTTCTACAATGTTTTTACTCATTCAAGAGATAAATAAATCATTACCCCAAATAAATTGGGATGGCATAGAGATGATAATTGATAATTAGTAAAAGAAAATATTTATTTGCGTTTTACAAATAAATAGTTTCATTCATTCATTCATTCATTCATTCATTCATTAAAATGGCCGCCATCGTAAGACGATAAAAATGGCGCGGTGTAAACCTTGTGTAATAAAATACAAAAATGTCAAAAACAGTTTTCTAATAAGCAAAGTCGGTACAATAAAATAAAATCAAAGTTGGAACAAACCAGTGATTTGGACGGTCGATTTAAATAATTTAATTTATTTTACAGAGAACAAAATCGCCGTGACGACAGTACACACAGCAGCAGCTCAAGTTATCACAAACTGTCAAATTTTCTCATTCGATTTTGACTTACCGTCAGCATTTTAAGGTTTAAAATCATTTGGAGAAATTTGACAGTTTGGTGTAACCTGATGTGCTGTTTGTCTGTACTATAGTGAGCGCGCAAGTGCTAGTCACCGGCTGAGGTATGTGAGCGGTGAGACGGGGGAGGTAGACAATGGTCAAGCTAACTCAGTCTGCCAATCTTGTCAATCGCGCCCTCCCCGTCTCACCGCTCACATACCTTTAGCGGTAGCACTTGCGCGCGCAGTTGTGACAATCGATAGTTTTTTTTCTTTCAAAAATCAACTTAGATTACTCGAGTTTGAAGTTGATATTTGTATAAGTTACAATTTTATGAATTTATCTCGTCTCAGGAGTGGTTTAGAGTAAGTTTCCACTGAGGCGGGGCCAGTGGAGTGGGAACGTGCGGGAATCGACCAATCACATTGCGTAAAATTCACAATGCGTCTGTTGGTGATTGGTCGAATCCTGCACTTCTCAATTCTGCTGGTCTCCCCTTCAGTGGACCTTTCGCTCGACTGCACGAAGACCTAACCGGATATTATTCCTTTTAAACTGAAAGAATCCATACAAAACATAGGTTATTTTTTTTATCATTACTGTCTTATTGGGCTTCGCCGCAGTCGGTTAAAAAACCCTAGTCTATTCCAGGATGGACTTATTAGGGGTGTTGACAGACAAAACTATTTTGACTCTGGTGTGCACACTGTCTTATTTTGTGTAAAGCTTTGAAGGTTGTCTAGGAAGCGGTTCCGTCATCGGCCACCATGAAAATCTGTCATTTTCACCAGTATTTGACATTATGTCAAACTCCGCTACCCAAAGATTTAAATCGCTAGATTTGCCCTCACCATACTTAGGCGAAAAGAGTTAGCTCACGCATTATTAAACAGCGTTTTCATGATAAGTGAAGTCACTGCGTCATTGTGTGTCAAAACTAAATATAAACGCGACTATCTGTTGACGCGGTAGGGCGAATCTAACAATTTAAATCTTTGCCGCTGTCATAATTTTCATGACAGCTGTCACTGCGGCCACCGCTCTTCTAGAAAACCATAGCTTAAGATAAAGGACTGTTCACAAACAGAGGCGACCCCGCTTTACATTTCTGTTTTATAACAATTGTTTTTTATTAATGTTTTATGTACAATAAGGTAATTTGTGTAATATGTCTGTATAATTTATACACCTGCATCTGCGCACACACTTGTGCATTATAACATCTACTGCGTAGGCTTGTCTCTGTCGAGATTACTTGTCACAGTTATTGTACCTATCTTGAACTATCAACCCAAAAGCAACCTTATTACAACCACAGACTTGTTTATCAGTGGCAGCAACCTTCGCTGAGCAAGATCACTGTACTTTTTTTTTTAAATATTACTTCACAGTGGGAAAGTGATGAAGCTATACAGGAAGTATAGCTCCATCTCTTTCTCACTGTGAAACATTGATATATTAGAGGAAGATATGTCACGCGCTATCATCGCAATACGACAGAGATAGAAGCTGGCACTGTCGTGCAAGCGAAATCGCGTTAGCCGCCGAATGCATACGATTATGAATGCTATCTCGCTCTATAAACACGGCAACGTAAACATTAACCCGTCGCACGCCAATTAGCAGACACAATAGATTTTCTATTGTTATCTGAACACCTGGGTGTGCAATCGACGTTTAAAGAGTTACATATTATTATAATTTTCAACAAATTAACATTTTTGGCTGTACTTACGAGTGAAAAGTAATCCCGTGGAAAATGTTTTTGGTTTTTGAACAATTTGTGCACATTTTGAAAACACATTTAGACGATTACAGTAATTTTACTTAGTGCTAACAAACGCCAGTTCGATTGTGACTATCGTGCGGTTAACTCAATTTATGCGGTCCAAGTCGAGGAGCGCGCGAACCTTATCTTCCTAATTTATTAATCAATGCTGTGAAATAATATTGCTTTAAGAGGTGGTAGTACAGTTACTCGCGAGGTAAAATAACTGTGGAATGACTTTGCTCAGGTTTTTATTCATGTATTAGGCGGTTGGTGGTAGAGTCAGCGGGTGACGTGGTCAGTGTGTCAGTGGTTGGGCGGAGTCTTGGCGGGCGAGGCGGGAGGGGGCGCGCTCCAGTCGTCGGCTCCCTCGTACTGAGTGTTCTCTAAGCGAGTTATGAGGCGTTCGTCTTCGTCGCCGAACTCACCGCCCATTAACGAAGGTTCGCCGACTACCATCACATCCTGAGAACAATTAACAACAGACATGTAAGTATTTAATTATCTATCTATCTATACAAGGTGTTAAATAAATAACCCACAACCTCTTAAGGGGTCATTGTACTCATCATTATGAACAACTTTTACTATGGCACCAAACCTGAAATCGCGAAAAAAAAATCAGCTGACCAGTACATTTATCTACATCAAACTCGTCAAAATGTAGGGAGCAGCTGATTTTTTTTTCGCGATTCCAGGTTTGGTCCCATAGTAAAAGTTGTTCATAATGATGAGTACAATGACCCCTTAAGAGGTTGTGGGTTATTTATTTTACACCTTGTATAAATAAAAAGAGAAGTCCTGACTGTCAGTCAGTCAGGACTTCTCTTTTTATTTATATCTCTCTCTCCCACCAAATCTCTTACACCAAAAATCTATATAAATAAAAAGAGGTCCTGACTGACTGATTGACTGACTCATCAACGCCCAGCCCAAACCCTTGAACCTAGAAAGCTGAAGTTTTGCACAGAGGTTCCCTTTATAATTTAGGCAAGGAATAAGGAAAGTTTTCCCGGTAGCATGTTCCCGTGGGATATTTTCCGACATCCACGCGGGCGAAGCCGCGCGGGTAGTGCTAGTTGTCAATATTTGTGACTGGTCGAGAACTCGAGACTTCAAGGGACCAGAGGGCTGGCTCGTTCTTTGGCCAAAGAATTAGCATTGCCATTCAACGTGGCAATGCCGCCAGTCTTCTGGGCACGTTCCGGATGACATCGATGCGGACGAGTACTTCGACGCCTACGTGTCCTTTTGTTTTTGTATTTATTTGTATAGTTAGTTAGTTAGTTAGTCATTTACTTTAGTACCTAGTGTAAATAGTTTTAATTTGTATATTGTATATAAATAAATACTTAGGCTCGTATTTATAATCAAGTAATTACTTACCATAGACTTATAAAAAAAGATGGACTCCGCGCTGCGCATATCGAAAGTGAAGCACAGTAAGTATGCCGGGGTCCGTTTGTACAAACACGCCTCGCGCACACATTTACATCATAGTATGCCGACCGGCCGCCATTACGTTACACGAGCGACGGCGTCTTTGCAGGTACTCAAATCACGCACACATAGATCGGTAGGGTGCTTCACTTTCGATATGCGTGGCGCGGAGTCCATCTTTTTTTACAAGTCTATGTTACTTACTAATAGTAATTTCTTAATGAATTCATTACTTGAGGGTAGAATTCTTAAGTAAAGAAAATGGTGACTATTACTTGGCTAAGAATTCTAAGCTTTGACAGTTCTAACTTCAAGCAAAGACTAAATTAAAGAACGAAAATCATTACTTGAGCAATTAATTTTACTGAAGTAATTACTTTTACTTGACTATAAATACGAGTGTTAATATCTCGGAATTAAATACAATGTCAAAGTCAAAAAAAAGGTATTTAATCGATCTCCAAATAATTTTGATTCCCTAAAAATACTTAACGACACTAGCTTTTGCCAGCGGCTTCGTGGATGTCGGAAAAAATCCCACGGGAAAATAAAACCCCGAATTCCTTCCTTATTCCTTGTCTACATTATAAAGAGAACCTCTGTGCAAAATTTCAGCTTTCTAGGTCCAAGGGTTTGGGCTGGGCGTTGATGAGTCAGTCAATCAATGGTGCTTTCCGAGAGCAAATGCACGAGTTACTATAAAAAAAAAAAACCGGTCAAGAGCGAGTCGGACTCGCGCACCGAGGGTTCCGTTCCGATTTCTGAAAAAGTGTGCTATTTAGAGACATCGTTTTATTTTACCTGTAATCTTTACATAAACTTCTATCACATAGAATAATTTCAGATTTTTATCTTTGCAAACTTCGGAGATAACGGGGAGGGGGGGGGGGGGGACGGTATTTTTTTTTTTACATTTTTCATCAAAAGTCGAAAAGTATGTGGCCTAAAAAAAATAAAAAAATGTTTAAGAATCTGCAAAACAGCGTCTTTCATAATATGATACCCCACATGCCCTACTAGCCCCACTTTGAATTTTTAAAACCCCCTTTCAGTCCCTGTTACAAAAAAAATATAAATATTTATACTTCCTTCTTATTTGCAAAATAGTTGGGTAAACGTCATCTAAAACTGTTCCAAATTTCAAGTTGATAGCATTAGTAGTTCTTGAGACATCCAGCTGTGACAGTCAGACAGACTGAGTCACACCATAAGGGTTTCTTTTTTAGCATTTTGGTACGGAACCGGGTGTGCCTATAAAATTGGAGCCAGTCGCGGGAGTGGAGACATAAAATCATTTATCTACACCCATGTTATAAATTCTCTATAAAAGTTTCTGAAACAGTTACCTTATTGCCAACATTAAAACAGCCAGTGTCATAGTAACCATGGTAACCATAATAGCATCCAAACGGGTGCTTTAATGTTGTACTGAATTTCATAATGCAACTCGTTTTCAAAAAAAGAACATTGTAATGCACGCGCGTTTCACTACAACAGCGCCGTAATTTAAAAAAAGAACTTATTCGAATTCACGTCGTATACTATGACGCCGGCCGCCATGTTCGATACGAGTATTAGTATTGCAAAAAACTGTTTCAGAACCTTTTATAGAGGATTGATAACATGGATGTAGATAAAGTCTTGTATGCAACTGTACATATTAGGTATTAAAACACTCATGTGATACTATTATCGCGCTTATTACTATTTCGCCTCGTGTGATAAACCCACATTCGTGTTTTAATACCCCTTATTATACGTCAGTTGCATAAATAACTAAATTATCATTTAATAAATAAATAGTTGTAGTAACAGTACCTGCGACGCTAAACTGAAGTTGGGTCCGGGAGATCGTTTCTTGGCGGGCGCAGGCGGCGCGGCGTTTGGCCCCGCCGAGCCCTTGCGCTTGCGCCGCTTGCTGGCCGGCCGCTGCGACTCTGTAGCAGGGAGAGGAAGCGGACTTAGTACATCATTACACACAACTTAAGGCGCTGACTGACTACGATTTTAAACGTCACACAACCGCGTAATCTATTGTCAATTTGTCACCATTAGCTGCCTTGAAATAAGGTTGAAAATTGAAAATAATATTTGTGTTGCCGAGATGTGACTAAGCTGCGAATGTGCATTTATTTTCCGGGTTTTGTTTAGATTATTTAGAATGTACACAATAAATTAAATAATTGTCCGGTTAAAGTTTAAAAAAAATGATAATTCTATTAAATTCTTAAAAAAAAGAATGTCGTTATCGCTGAAAATATAGAGATGTTCGACGTTAAAGTGTATTTTTGCGGAGCAACTTCCAAGTTTTTTATTGGGAATATTAAACTATTTTTTACTATTCTATTCGGTTGAAGTTTTTCTCTAAACCCTTCTCTGTCTACTGTATTTTTTGCGTCGGATAGTTTCATTGCGTTAACGTCATACTAGACAATCCAAGAAACCAATATTTGTGAATGTTGAGCTAACACCGCGCCTTAAGAGGGATGCGTCTGAGTAGCCCGCGAAAGTAGAAAAGCCAAAAAAAAGGGGCCTAGACAATGGCATTCGCTTCGGAGCGATTCTATTTCTACAATCGCTATAGCTTCAAAGTGACATTGACATGATCATGTGACATTTCGATAGCTTATGTCAACCACATACATTTTTTGGCTTTTCTACTAACATCATCGCTAATCGAATGTTAAAGTAACCGTCATGAGAAGCTATAAATTTTGTAAACAAGTGTTCAGGAGTTCACAACATTTGGACCAACAAAAAAAATGAATTTGTTTAAGATTTACTAAATTATTAAGTAACAAATATTAATTAACATATATTAACGAAACAATAACAAAATTAACAATAACAACCAGATCCGCGATATATGCAAAGCAATGAAACAAACTCGTACGCATTCGAAACTCGAATGACGCCGTTTATTTCAAAATGGCGTCCCGATAGTTTACAATCCCTGCGACGGACGCGTTCCGGTACCAAGAAACACAAACGATAGCGCTTTGCGTCGTTAAAATATGATCCGACTAAATTAAATAGGTTGTTACTTTCATATAACCCGTCTATATTTCATGTCGATTGAATGTGGTCAATTTATTATTATCTCGCAGTATAAAATGTTTACTTAGTAAAAGATGTTTGTTTACATAATTTATAGCTTCTCGTGACGGGTACTTTACTTTGTCTAAGTCCTTTCGTTTCCAGTGAGAGAGAGTGACGTTGCTATAGGTCGTATATAGCTCCGTCTCTCTCTCTCTCTCACTGGAAACGTTCAACTTCTGCCCTGCTATTAGAGCTCATAGTAAGCCCCCAGGTCTGTGTTAGGTTTTAGGTTGATAAAATATGATTCGCGACCATAACGCATATGTATTGACATAATTATTATTATTTAGAATCATCAATACGACCACATATTAATACAGATGGGACACTCCGCAGTTTAGGTATGCAGCTACAAGTACGCGGCGGGCCCCGTCCGCGGGGCTAATTCAGTAGGTCAGAAGGTATAAGAGTTACGCGATAGAAAGAGAGGCAACTTGTAGTTGTATATAACTGTAGCTAATAAGCGTTGTGTGTGTTTTTTTAAGCAGTTCATAAAAACCCATACGAAGTAGGTAACCCTTTTCAATGGCTTTAAGGTCGATGCGCCAGGGTAGCCCGTGAAATTCATAATTTCTTACGTTTTTTGCAATTTGTAGGTCAGTGTGAGCTTGTATGTTGATTAAAATATGATTCGCGGCCGTAACTAATATGGCTTTACAGAATTATAATCATTGGAATCAGCAATACAACTCCATAAGTTAGCATTTACCTCAAATGTAGCGATTTCATGAAATCATGAGGTTTGAGGTAAATGCTAACTTATGGAGTTGTATTGCTGATTCCAATGATTATAATTCTGTAAAGCCATATTAGCTACGGCCGCGAATCATATTTTAATCAACATACAAGCTCACACTGACCTACAAATTGCAAAAAACGTAAGAAATTTTGAATTTCGCGGGCTAGCCTGGCGCTTTCGCCTTAAGAGGCCATTTCGGTTACCCCGATTACCCATTGAAAGAGTTTTCGATAGGGTTTTTCTAAGCCGTTAATCAAAATTCCATATGATGTGGGTAACCCTTTTGAACGGCTTAAATTAGGCCGTTCAAAAGGGTTATACTTCAACTCTCTTAATACCAATAACAGCGTAACATTCCCACTCGGAGCAATGTAATATGATCTCTCGATGATGGGCATACGTTGCAAATAGCTAATATGATAAACCAAACAAAACCCCTATATTATACAGGGTGTAAGGGACAGCGCTCCGCAAACTGATAGGGTGAATTCAGTATGTCTTACTAAGATGACCGGTACATGAAATTTTTTCAGGAACGTTAAGGGAATCCAATAAACCTGATTTGTTTGTGTTTTTGTGCACAAATCAGAACGTCTATTACTGGTTGGGAGGGGTAGGTAATAGGTATGCGGTGAGTTCGATGAACTCTGTAGCTAGACAGAAAGTGAACAGCTGATCATACGCGTCGTTGGTTAGAGTATTTCAACATCCATTGCTGGTTTGTTTTTTTTGCAGTTTTTTTTACATAAATGGAATGCTGCGAACACACAATGCAATTTTACATTGAAATAATGAAAATGTAACTGAAAAAAAAATTGAAAATTTTCCTGAGAAAATTTCCGGTAGAATATGATTCAAATTGAGGAGCTGAATGCACGCTATTAGTTTGCGGAAGGCTGTCCCTTACACTCCGTATAATGTTATCTTAATGAAGCGGTAACTCTTTCACTGGGTTTCAAGTATAGAACCCATTCAATGGTTTTTTTATTGCCGCCGGGTGGCGGGTTGTTCGAAAGAGATACCCCGGCCCTGGCACAGGCAACTGAAGGAACACGGGTGGGTTTTAGTCAATAAAAGTCTGACACGCCCTTAGAAGTCATTTGATGATTTCCCATCCTATAAATGTATTTTCCATCTTTTCCTGTGGTTGTGGGGTAGGGGGGGGGGGGGGTACTGACCAGGAGGCGCTACCATCCGCTGCCACTTCTGGAACAGTGTGGTCTTGAGGCAGTCTCGAGGCGACAGCGCGTACGCCTTGTGTCGCGACATTAGCTCCTGCATCGGCTCCAAGATCACGCATAGCTGGAACACAGGTGAAACACTAGTTTAGTAACATTCCATAAGAATGAGAGATCGTAATACGAAATTTTCGCTGATTTACGTGGTTTTATAGTTAAAATATTGTATTTCTATAAGTTTTAAGAGCCTATAGTACCTCAAATGGCTTTGTATGATCCTCCGTTACGTCGAAAATACTGCAGCATTAATTTTGAAATAAATATATAAAGTTGAGGATTAATGTTAAGTACTGTGTTTGACGAAAACACGATTCCATAAAATTGTCTCAATAGAAAAAAATCCAAAGTAACGTCCAAACCGAACAATAAACTGCTGGTATTAAAAAATACTTCAAATTAGATCATGAAACTTTGCATACTAAATGAACTAACTATAAAGCAGGTCTTATGTTTTAATTTTTTTCAAATAACCATGATTTTCACCGTAAAAAGCAATTACCTATACTATCGGCGCCCAGCATCGCACTCAGTCTCGCTCTCACTCAGTCCGCGAGCAGTATCGTGCGAGCGAGATAAGAACCTGAGGTAGTATGGGCTCTTAAGAGGAAAGGTGGGTGGCCAGACTTTTGAAAATTAGGTATTTTAAGAAGGTATTGCTGTCGCTCTGCGAGCGCTCCGCCCTCGAATTCGTGCGATAAGGACAACTGCAGATCGACTAAATAGCCTACGTAAAAAGTCACATTTCGAGGTTTGGCTCTCGCCTATTTCCTCCTCCAATATTGGACCAATTTAAAAGATATTTCATAAACTGAATAAGAAGGATATATACTATGCCCCTATGTTTTTCTTTTTTCGTTAATAGTTGTCAAATTGGTACACTAGGCGTCTGTTGACAGCGTTCTGAATAGGCAATTTTGAGCATTTTTGGAGGGTTCTAGTTCTTATAAAAAATAATATATCATCAAAAAGGAAAACATAGGGGCATACAAGTAGCTGATATTTATATTTCTGTAAAAAATCATTGCTTTATGGTCATTAACCAGAAAGAAAACAGGTGAGAGCGTTTGTATGTTTTTGTATGGAGAAAAGAGCACCCACATTTCCTCTTAATGCACAACATGAAAGATCATTTCAATTATGATCTAATGTATGAGCGCGTGTAGTGTACACGCGTCTTGCGGAGAAAAGAAATGAAAGAAGTTGTTTAGAGCATGGCATGAGTCATCGCGACGCCGACGCGACGTGAGGAGCGAGACGGAAACGGGCTCTGACTTATACTTTTCATCACAGGACATTGGGGAGGGGTGATGCTTCCTTCCTGTGACATTGTTGTGGGCTGTTTGTGGGTCTCAGGCAATAAAAAGATGATGTCAGCTTCTTACACTTTGTTTATACGGTTACACAGATCACATTAAGGCGAAAGCGCCAGGGTAGCCCGCGAAATTAAAAAAATTCGTACGTTTTTTTCAATTTGTAGGTCAGTGTGAGCTTGTATGTTGATTAAAATATGATTCGCGGCCGTAGCTAATATGGCTTTACAGAATTATAATCATTAGAATCAGCAATACAACTTCATAAGTTAGCATTTACCTCAAACCTCATGATTTCATGAAATCGCTACATTTGAGGTAAATGCTAACTTATGGAGTTGTATTGCTGATTCTAATGATTATAATTCTGTAAAGCCATATTAGCTGCGGCCGCGAATCATATTTTAATCAACATACATGCTCACACTGACCTACAAATTGAAAAAAACGTAAGAAATTTTGAAATTCGCGGGCTACCCTGGCGCATCAACCTTAATGATAATAATAGAAATTAAATAATAAAGCTTTGGATGTCGTCTACTATAACACTGTGCGCACGCGTCTCATGAACGTGTGACAGTTCCTAGGGCTGAAGGGTGACTGGCGCTCCTGTCGCGCCCTCGCTCTTCGGTCCTTAGACTCCGTCATAGCTTTTTAGTTTTAAGACTATGATCCTTTGTTTAGCGATTTCACGAAATCATGAGGTTTGAGGTAAATGCTAACTTATGGAGTTGTATTGCTGATTCTAATGATTATAATTCTGTAAAGCCATATTAGCTACGGCCGCGAATCATATTTTAATCAACATACAAGCTCACACTGACCTACAAATTGCAAAAAACGTAAGAAATTTTGAATTTCGCGGGCTACCCTGGCGCTTTCGCCTTAAGATAAGTTATTGTAAATCTGCACCATTTCATAAATAAACGATTTTATTTTATTATTATTTTTATTTAGTTTCAAATAAATTAATATTATTAAAAATTACTGAGCATTTCGGAGCGTTCGCGATCGAAAGACGGTTCACTTGCCCGGTGCGGTATTAATGCTTCCAGCTGACAAACGTAAATATTAATGGGGGAAGTATGACAACTACTGAATAAAATATTTTAAATATTACATATCGCACACCGGGTGAAACAAAGTCATAGGTAACAAATGACGTTTTTTTTCAGAATATCGATATAAAATTTATGGTTTTATTTAAGTGAAATCTATTTACAATACTATTATTTATCGACGACCAAAATATTGTTTATACTCAAAATTTTAAAATTAAGGTTGTTTCAGAAATAAAAATGTTGTTTAAGTGGTAAGTGGAACTAAACATGGCGACCGACCACGCATAGACATGATTTTGACGTTACACAAAAGTGTCAAATTAAGTCCTTGACAAACATTTATATCTCTCTTTTCTGCAGCTCTTGATTAGGTAAAAAAAAAAAAAAAAAAACACGACTGCTCTGCCAAAAAATGAACTAAAAAGTAAAAAACAAGTTGTATCCCCTGACTAAACAGATAAATAAAATTGTCATTGCAGTCGGGGGTACCATTCTGTGGAATACTGTTTAATTTAAGAGGTCCACCGACTGCAATGACAATTTTATTTATCTGTTAGGGGATACAACTTGTTTTTTACTTTTTAATTCGTTTTTTGGCAGAGGAGCTCGTGGCTAAGTAATAATAGCCGCACGCGTCGATCCGTCAGGTTAAGCTACGCTTGCCGGGGTTGGTCAGTGGATGGGTGACCATCTTTACATACCGAGTTTCCTCCGTGCCTCGGAAAGCACGTTAAGACGTTGGTCCCGGCTGTTATTCGTGGATCATTGACAGTCGTTACGGGTCGTCAGAAGCCCGAAAGTCTGACAACCAGTCTTACCAAGGGGTATCGTATTACCCAGTAACTGGGTTGTGGAGGTCAGATAAGCAGTCGCTCCATGTAAAATACTGGTATTCAGCTGCATCCGGTTAGACTGGAAGCCGACCCCAACATAGTTGGGAAAAGGCTAGGCAGATTGAATTCCGCTGGGGTCGCGGGTTGTCTGAAGGGGTCACCGCGGCCCTGGCATAGGCAACTGAAGGAACACGGGTGGGTTTTAGTCAGTAAAAGTCTGACACGCCCTCCCGCTCCACCCAGAGCGGGAGAAGTTATTTGATGATTTCCCACCCTCAAAAAAAAAAAAAAAAAGGCAGATTGAATTCGTTTTTTGGCAGAGCAGTCGTGTTTTAAAGTTATTTATTTTTATTTTATACATTTTAGTGACAGTGTAGACATTCGCAATCTGAACAGCACGTTCAAGGCCTTCAATTTCATACCCATATTGTAATAATTGAAGATTTTTTTTCAGTTTTCAAAATGGAGACATACTGCCGCCATATTGAATTTATTTTTAAAAAAAACCGGCCAAGTGCGTGTCGGACTACGCACAATGAAGGGTTCCGTAGTTGGGATTAAATTAATTATCCCGAGAACAAACTTAACATTATAGTCGAAAAACATGTTCTCCCATACATTCCAACAGTAAATGTAAGTTTGGACTCACAATATTGAGAGATTTACCGAGATTTAAGTTATTTTAAGACCACAAACTTTTTATAGGTTTTCCTGTAATCTACAGGTACATAATTATTTTCTGTACTTTTTTCAAAATTTTAGGCTCAGTAGTTTCGGAGATAAGGGGGGGGATTGGTCAATTCTCGTCTATTTTCTTAAATAACTTTAAAACGATTTATTTTAAAATTATAAAAAAATATAATTGAGACCCTCATAATAAAATAAGCCCTATCAGTCACAAGGTATCGTTTGAAAAACTTTTTTTTTTCTTATTTGCCCCCTAAAAATTCAAAATTCATTTATTTACTTTAGCCGTACGTGTTTGGGTCACAGAAATTCATATTTGAACCAAATTTCAACTTAATCGGTCAATTAGATTCGGAGAAAATTGGCTGTGACAGACAGACACACAAGTGATCCTATAAGGGTTCCGTTTTTTCCTTTTGAGGTACGGAACCCTAAAAATTATAGCCAGTGTCACTGTCACTCGGTATCATGTAAGGATTCTAACGATACATCAACCCTGAAAACACAAGTACACTCCTTTGGGTAGTTGTGTCAAAAGAGACAAAACGCTTACAGTACCCGGCGATAAATATTGCACATCGACCTTTGGAAAGAGACAATCGGCTAATTTCGGCTTCGTAGAGCGTTATCTCTGTCGCACACTACATAGGTGACGTTTTGTCAGTCGTTGCTCAGGTGCGATAGAGTGTTAGTTCAAATTATATATTTAGAGCTGTTAACACCCCTAAATTTAAATAATTTAAAGTTGTACTATGGCATCTTTAGGAAAAAGAGGGAAACCTTTACGAGGTCAGTCACGCGAAATTATCTACAATGTTTATAAATATTTTGTAACCAAAGCTGACAGATTTAAAAACAGCTGTAATTTTCCAAAATAATTAAATACGTAAACATAATGTGAACATGTTTTTTTATTTTATTTTACCCCAACCTAAAGCCATCACCTAAAGAAAAATTGGTGTATTTAATACCAAGAATAAAAAGAATTATCAAAAGAAGCAAATCATAATTGTTTTAACAGCTCCTAATAGATACCGGACTGTTTGTATTTCGTGCGACAGAGATAACGCTCTACGAAGCCGAAATTAGCCGATTGTCTCTTTCCGAAGGTCGAAGTGCAATATTTATCGCCGGGGACTGTACTGGCATATGTGTCGATATGATAGACATTTGTATAACTATACTATAGTAGAATGTGCCATCTGCTTATAGATGGCTCTTATCGCAAGTCGCGTCGCTGTCTGGTGGTTAACGAAACGCCATACATCCAAATCTGTTTAGGCATTTAAAAGTTATGGTGGAATAAAGAAACTCATATACAAACATACATCAACCCTGAAAACATTACACTCCTTTGGGTAGTCGTGTAAAAAGAGACAAAAACGCTTTTTGACATGTGTGTCGATATGATAGACATTTGTATAACTATACTATAGTAGAATGTGCCATAGATCTATCTACATAAATAAAAATGAATCCCTATTTCCCTTGGTCATCGCATCACGCGTGAACGGATGGAACAATTTCGCTAATTCTTTTTTTGTTGTGTTTATCACCGTCAGGAGAAGGTTTATATGAAGAAAAAAATTGGAAAAGTTGCCGGGGAAATGGGTAAATTCGGGACAACTGAATGTGGATTATCTATGGGAATTTTGAATTATTGAAATTGGGACAGGACAACGTCTGTCGGGTCGGCTGGTTTCTTTATAGATGACGCTTATCGCAAGTCGCGTCGCTGTCGAGTATGAACGGGGCGAGTCCAGAGTTCTAAGTGCGAGTTTTTATACTTACTCGATCACGTTAACGTAAACGTCACTTTGTACTGAAAATGAATAAGCGCCGTCTGGTGACTGTAATGGGAAACACAAATATTACATACGAATTGACATATTATGTCAACGTTAACGTAAACGCGATCGAGTAAGTATAAAAAACTCGCACTAAGGCCACTGTAGGCTTAGTGCGAGTTTTTAATAATATTTTTTTACGCTATTTTAATGATCATTTTATATTATTTCAAAGCTAGCATTTAAGTGTCTAAACATTACACTACACCTATAAGAGGTTTTTAAATAAAATTGCAAAACATTTTTTATTTGATTATTTTATTTTAAAACCCCCTAAATAGTAATGTTTAGACACCGTACTTACTAGATTATAAATAATATTAAATCATTATGTACAAAATTCGCATAAAAATATAATTAAAATCTCGATTATGATTGTAAATGTAATTTGGTCAATCCCTAGCATGATCTGTGGGTTGACACTGACAGCTCACTCCACGCAAGTTTTCACGGTGAGATTATTACAGAATCGACCAGCTGGACTTACCCTGAGATAATTAAGAGTGGAGTTGGTGATGCCCTGGCGCGTGATGTTCTTGGCCAGCGCGTCGAGCGCGGCGTGGTCGGGCGGGTGCACGGCGGCGCGCGGGATGAGCTCGCGGTGCGCGCGCACGGCGAGGTGCCACGTCTTGATGCGCATGAGATCGTCGAACGTGAACTCCAGGATCAAACGGCCTTCTGTGCATACCTGTGGAGAATACTTGATGTGTAGGAAATCAAATTAAATTGTTTATTCTGTAGGCACAGATTAATACAGATGGGACACTCCGCAGTTTTCTTCCACTTCCGCGTAGCAAGAGTCGCTTTTTATTTAAATGATTTTGCGGAGTGTCCCGTCTGTATTAATTTGTGCTGTAGGTAATAGTGTCGTGTGACTGACACTGGCATGGCAACCATCAGGGATTTTAATTTTGATAACACAAAAAATTAGTCGAAATTTCCCGCCAAATATCAGAATTTGTCGGTCACTGGTTCAAAAGTTATAAGGGTTCATAGGTGGCCGATCTGGAGAGCGTCTCCCCAGCTTGGCCACATTTATATCTCAAAAGCTAGGCCATCTAGCGAAGATCTGTTTTCTCCCAAATTTAGTCGCTAATAAGTCGCAACTTTTCGCCAAGTCACAGAGTTAGTTAGTCGGGTCTTAGTTTAGAAGATATAAATTATACAGGGTGGTCAAAAAGTCGTGGATCAAACGAAATAGGGAGACAAAGGAGGTCATTTCCAACAAAAAATCTTTATACAGCATGGCCATAATTCAATTGCCCTAAAAATTAATCGCACTTGAAATTTGGTACCCAGAGCCGCATAAAGGAGGCTTAAGGCTTTATCTCCCTATTTCATTTGATCCACGACTTTTTGACCACCCTGTATAAATATTTGAGTTCAATTTTTAAGTATAAGAGAGCTAGATCAAAGATTTAATCTTCTTTTTTTTTTCTTTTTTTTTATTCTTAAATTTTTAAGAGGCTTTTATCCACAGTGACAAGTCAGCCTCATCATAACTTAAACTATTCTAAACTACATCTACAAATACAATAAAAAATATTAATTCTTAAAAAAATTATGTAAGTACAACGCGGTCACATTAACTTGACGCTTGGCGTTGATGACGTCATTTTGGTAATATTAATATAACAACAACAGAAATCTAGCCAAATTATCGACGCGCGTATCGGTGACAAAGATGCTGACCATACAGGACCATACTGACCCTTGCCGGGCGAGCTAAGGGAATGCGGGGGGAGCGGGCGGGGCCTCACATTCCAGAGATGCGTCAAGTTAATGTGACCGTGTTTGTAGGTCTGCTATCTCAGGTGAAGGTTGCGCTAAAACTTTTACGTAAGGACCAATATCATATTTACCACCTTTAACCATACTCAACAGAGTCTCTCTTTCCTTCTTTGTTCTAGAACACTCCATAAGTAATATTCTTTAATTATCGATTAATTTTTGTTATAAAAATTAAAATCGCTGATGGTAGCCAGTGTCAGTCACACAACAGTGTCCGCAACTCCTCGTCAGAACGATCATTTTGTGTAAGTAGGATATCGGAATCACTTTTACACTCCTTAATAAAAACAAAAAAAAGCTAGATGGAGTTAATGAAGGGAGTTGATGGGGGGGTGGTGGTGGTGTGTGTGTGTGGTGGGGTGAGTGTCGTGGTGTGTGTGTGGCGGTGGGGGTGTGTCTGTGGTGGTGTACGGTGCTGTGTGAATGTGTGTGGTGTGTTTGTAGTTTGTTCGCCATTTCTTTTCAGAATCAATCCCATTTGTTTTGTTTTGGTTTTTAGGCATACGTTAAAAAACAATTTTATGTACGTGCATCACTTTCACGTGAATAAACAGTTTTTCTTTCTAAAATAAGAAATGGCGAAACAAACTCAGGATCTCTTAAAAGTCCAGATATTAAATACATAACCAGATATTATATATCCAGATATTATATATTTAATATGAATATTTACAGCATAAACTTATATAAGTAATGTTGCTCCATATGATATTTTAAATGATGTCTTTCTTTTGTTTTGAATTTTTTTACTGTTAAATTATTTTTATTATAACTGTGTATTTGCATGCCTTATGGTAGGTTATGGTTAATGAACTGTATTGCTTGTTTAAGACCTTTTCTTGTGTACCCATTTCCGCAAATTAATAAATGATTTGATTTGATTTGATTTGATTAAATATCAAAAATATCATCCGGACGGAAAACGAAGTAAAAAGCGCGGGAGGGCGATACGTTGCGTCGCGGTAAAATTCCCCAGTATAAATGACGACTTACTTTAGTGAACATAGGTTTCCCATGATGCGTCACCATGGTACAGTGGTCGCAGTCTAGCGTGATGCTTGTGTTGTGGAAGGACTCCTTGGGCTGGCGCATCGTATAATACAGCTCGGAGACTCCGCCCTCGTAGATGCTGCGGAAGTACCGCGGTATAAGCGTCCTTCCTATCGCTGAAAACAGAGAAAGGACATGTTTAAAAAAATGCCTGTAAAAAAAGCGGAGTACAGAGTATTTTACGTGGAGCGACTGCCTATCTGACCTCCACAACCCAGTTACTGGGTAATACGATACCGCTTGGTAAGACTGGTTGGGCTTCTGACGACCCGTAACGACTGTCAAAGATCCACGAATGACAGCTGGGACCAACGGCTTAAGAGGAAATGCGGGCGACCAAACTTTTGAAAATTAGGTATTTTAAGAAGGTATTGCTGTCGCTCTGCGAGCGCTCCGCCCTCGACCTCGTGCGATAAGGACAACTGCAGATCCGACTAAATAGCCTATGTAAAAAGTCACATTTCGAGGTTTGGCGCCTATTTCCTCCTCCAATATTGGATCAATTTAAAAGATATTTCATAAACTGAATAAGAAGGATATATACTATGCCCCTATGTTTTTCTTTTTTCGTTAATAGTAATCAAATTGGTACACTAGGCGTCTGTTGACAGCGGTCTGAATAGGCAATTTTGAGCATTTTTTGAGGGTTCTAATTCTTATAAAAATAATATATCATCAAAAAGGAAAACATAGGGGCATACAAGTAGCTGATATTTATATTTCTGTAAAAAATCATTGCTTTATGGTCATTAACCAGAAAGAAAACAGGCGAGAGCGTTTGTATCTGTTTGTATGGAGAAAGGAGCACCCACATTTCCTCTTAACGTGCTTCCACGGAGGAGACCCGGTATGTCACTTATCCACTGACCAACCCCGGCAAGGTTAACTTAACCTGATGGATCGACCCTTGCGGCTGTAAATACTTAGCCACGAGCTCCTCAATTAATTTAATTTTGATCCTGTATATTAATAAAAGCTGAAGAATTTGTTAGTTTTTTGTTTGAAAGCGCTAATATCTCGCACCAGTCGGATCTGAAAAATTATTTCTGCATTTGATAGCCCAATTCTTGAGGAAGGGGATTCTTGGGAAAGGCTATTTAACTTCATGCTACGACAAAAAAAAAGTCAGAAAGAACGCTAAGCGAAAACGAAGTAACAGCGTGACTAGCGCGGGCGATGCGACGCGGTGAGTCGGGAGCCGAGGTATTATAAAGGTGAAAGTTTGTGAGGAGCGCAATTGAAGACAACAATTTAATATAAACCTTAACTACCTTGACATACGGTCGCGCGCATGCTCTTGTAGTAGCTTGAGGGCGCTCCGAGCACCGCGTGCGAATTTATTCTTATTTGACCGTATGTCAAGGTAGTTAAGGTTTATATTAAATTGTTGTCTTCGATTGCGCTCCACCGCGCCTCCAGTGGGGTGTGCTGGGACATAGTGTGTCATATTAACGCCGGGTGTACCAGGGTAGTATAAGTTCAAAGCGTACTCACTGTATCTCTTAGGTCCATCTTCTAAACAGAATGTGAGGGTCAGCGTCGCATCGTCTTCAAAGAATTCTGTTGCGAACGCGTCCCACCACAGGTTATCCGAGTCCTGGAATGTACAAATTACACTTTGAGTTCATGGTATCCTGGTACTTCAAAACATTACTACCGAGCGAAAAGATAAAAACTGCCACTTTAAAAAAAACCGGTCAAGAGCGAGTCGGACTCGCGAACCGAGGGTTCCGTACCATGTAATTTTTGTTGATGATTTCTGAAAAAGTGTGCTATATAGAGACCGGTTTTATTTTTCCTGTAATCTTTACATTATCCTCTATCACATAGAATGATTTTAGATTTTTCTCTATGCAAACTTCGGAGATAAGGGAACTTCGGAAATCAAATAATCTGCCTAGCCTTTTCCTAACTATGTTGGGGTCAGCTTCCAGTCTAACCGGATGCAGCTGAATACCAGTATTTTACATGAAGCGACTGCCTATCTGACCTCCACAACCCAGTAACTGGGTAATACAATACCCCTTGGTAAGACTGGCTGTCAGACTTTAGGGCTTCTGACGACCCGCAACGACTCAAAGATCCACGAATGACAGCCGGGAGTCCGGGACCAAACGGCTTAACGTGCTTTCCGAGGCACGGAGGAGTCTCGGTATGTAAAGTTGGTCACCCATTATGGACCAACTCCGGCAAGCGTAGCTTAACCTGATGGATCGACCCGTGGGGCTGTTATTACTTAGCCACAAGAGAAAGTTCTAAATTCAAAAAAGGGTCCATGGTTTAAACCTGGGTTTGAAGATGAAGTAAGTATGAACCTTGTTTTGTAATAAGACGGTCACTGTTTACATGCAGACAGTAGCACGTCAGTAGTCGTCCTTACTATCATAGACTTCAAATCAATTCACAAGGACGGTCTCAATCGACTTGGAACTTCCAAGATTTGAAAGTAAATAGTTGTAGGTACTGTACTTTTGTTTGTGGCTCTCTCTTAGGCCTCATTTACGGAGACGCGGGGCGTCGCGCGGCGCGGGCTGCGGGCCGTCAAGTGTAAGAAATCTTAATCGCTTCTCCGTAAACGCTCTCATAGAACGCCCTATGTTTGAATTTAGTGCGGTCCGCGCCGCACAACGCGACGCGCGACGCCCCGCGTCTCCGTGAATGAGGTCTTAGTGTCTAAACACACTATGCCGAAGTTATGCGACCGAAGTTCGACATGATTACGCCTGCAATGCTATTTGAATTACTGACGACACACTACGCCGAAATTACGTTGCGTTCTAGCGTACAGCCGAACTTCGGTCAGGCGTAAGTTCTGTAGAGCACACATTATACGCGACCGAAGTTCGGTTCGATTGCCGAAGAAGATCCGGGGCGGGGGACGGGGGTTCAAGACACTGAAGTTCCGCAACTGAATTTCCGTCGCGTAAGTTCGGCACTTATGGTGTGTCATATCAGTTGAACACGTCGGAACGTAACATCAGCCGCGGAACTTCGGCATAGTGTGTTTAGATACTAACCCTCTTACAAATAAATCACGGAATAAAGTTATATCAGGGATAACAAAGGAATAACCGTACATTTTCATAGGTTTAAATTTGGAATAACTTTATTCTGTGTTTATTTGTAAGAGGGTTAGTGTCTAAACACACTATGCCGAAGTTACGCGACACAGAGTGTGTTGCACCAAGGGCTAGGTTATAGTTTCCGCCAAAGTTAAAATGACTATAGAATGACTACTTGCTGATGCACCGTCATGTCAAATGTAAAAGATAAAGTTCGGAGCAGGGACATGACATTCGACGCGTCTCACAGAAGTGACAGATATTTAACAATAACTTTACCCAGCGAAGCGTGGCCGGTTAAGGTTACAGTTAAAGTTATGACGTCAGCTAACAAATTGTCAAATGGAACAACCCATCTTTTGTCTAACAGGAACTTTAACAAACCTGGGTTGCCATCTTACTTTAATAATAACTGGTGTGGCAAGTTATTGCCCCTTACATTTTTTTTATTGTGGACGGTTTATAAGGTGTCTGTAGTCTGCCTTAGGCTTATATTGCAGCCGCGGATATTGTGTGTCGCGGGCTTTAGAGAATCCTGCGGCTAGTGACAGCTAATTGACGGCTGTCAGACGTCATAAAGCACCGGCGCTGTACGGAGGCTTTTCGTTCTCACCGCAAACCACGTTTTTTCAATCGCAGTTCATCGCGCCCGCAAAACCGCAAAACTTTATCACGTTATCCCGTAATCCTTGGGGATATATTGTGCTACGTTTTCAAAATTAAAAATAATAACCCGCGTCCGATTAAATCTAAAATATAGACTTTCAAGTGACCAGTGTACGAGCAAGCAAGGTGGCTACCTTGAACCAGGAGGATTCTTCCAAGACTTTCACCAGGAGGAGCACAGGTACCGCTTTGCATTATTGGCTGGAGTTAGCCTACAAACGCCACCTGACCGTCACCAATTCGTCTTTGAAAGTTTACTCAAAAAAAAAGGCAAATTGAATTATTATGCATTCCAGATAATAATTTTTCTGTCGTCCTC
This sequence comes from Cosmia trapezina, assembly GCA_905163495.3. NCBI lineage: Eukaryota > Metazoa > Arthropoda > Insecta > Lepidoptera > Noctuidae > Cosmia > Cosmia trapezina. The sequence goes on from LR991047.1 coordinate 11,308,450, forward strand.
GACCCGCAAGGAAACACGGCTATTTACACGCCTGTCCCTCCAATAACAAACATCGAACTGAAGGTGTTTGTTATTGTTAAAAGTAAGATGGTGCAATACAACCCACCCTTAGAGCCTTTTAAATTAATAAATTATTTATTTTCAATTTTATTTGGGAAAATCGACTAAAAAATTTAAAAATAAATTATAGTTTAAAAAAAACTAAAAAACACGCTGGTGCAAAGCACCCCACGCTTTTTTTTACAATGACATTAATTTTCTCGTTAGTCAATTTTGTTTTTTTACGTTATTGAAAAATATATTTTTTTACTTTTTAGTTCAGTTTAATGGTATTAAAGCGTGTTTTTTTAGTTTTTTTAAACTATAATTTATTTTTAAATTTTTATAGACGATTTTCCCAAATAAAATTTATTCTATAATTATTATATTTATTTAAGTATATTATTTTAAATTATTGTATTGTCACCTAGCCCTGATAAGTGTGCAAAATTTCGAATTAATCTGACCATTTAAAGTGAGTAAAAATCGAGTTCAAAGATTCCGTTACATACAAACATACAGGTGAAGCTAATAAAAGGGTGTTATAAAGAAAGTGAAATGGTACCAACCTCTGTCCTCTGTTGTAACCGTTTGTTGAGTTCGTAAACTCTGTAGTCTGGTTGACCGAAGTAAGGGGCATGCCGCCTGAAATAATACAAAAAAGAAACTGTTAATAGTTATTTATGCAACTGACGTATAATAAGAGGTATTAAAACACTCATGTATAATACTATTATCACATGAGTGTTTTAATACCTAATTATGTATAGTTGCATACAAGACTTTATCTACATCCATGTTATCAATCCTCTATAAAAGGTTCTGAAACAGTTTTTTGCAATACTAATACTCGTATCGAACATGGCGGCCGGCGTCATAGTATACGACGTGAATTCGAATAAGTTCTTTTTTTTAAATTACGGCGCTGTTGTAGTGAAACGCGCGTGCATTACAATGTTCTTTTTTGAAAACGAGTTGCATTATGAAATTCAGTACAACATTAAAACACCCGTTTGGATGCTATTATGGTTACCATGGTTACTATGACACTGGCTGTTTTAATGTTGGCAATAAGCAACTGTTTCAGAAACTTTTATAGAGGATTTATAGCATGGGTGTAGATAAAATATTATAGAAGAGAAAATCAGTACACCTTCCTTTTGGATTTGGCTGCAGCCGGGTAAAGGGTCTTGGGCAAAGTTGTACAGAAGATATACAATGGTAACGATTCTCTTGTTCAATAACTAAACCAAAATTAGAGAATCGCTATCTTTTACTAACAGGCAGCGCGAGAAAAGTACGGCTATAGCTATGAATTAAGGCCCTGGTTCCAAGCTTGGTTTAGCTCAGTGTGTAAGTGAAATGGCGTTATGGCTGTCTAGTTTGACGCACGAGATAGAAGATTCTCACGCGCACCGGAATTATGTCGTAAAAGTGCAAATAAAATCGTATAAAATTAGAAATTAACTATTTAATAAAAAGTAATCCATCACTGAATGCAGTTTGGAATTTGACATTTCATGGTATATTTTTAATTATAATTATAATTGCTAATGAAGGGATAAACAGCTTTTAAAGATTATTAGGAGGTATGTTTAAAGATTTTTTTGGTGCATTAAAGTATGTTTAATTATGTTTTGGATTCCATCACTGTATGCGAAAAGGACTTGAAAATATCATATGTTTTTTACATGTCAAAATTATTTACGGTTTATGAGATACACAGCTTTAAAAAAACACATTTTTTGTTTTCAGGAAATCTGCGCCTTAAGGCTGCAGTCTTGCAAAATTCACTCGCGGCGAATTATTTGCGCAACTTTGTATTTTTTTTTAAACAAAAGTAATGAAATAACATGAAATATTATTATAATACGTGAATAACCATAATATAAGTAATAGCTGGTAATTTTTTTTAAGTTCATCTGGGTGAATTATGTTAGGTAAATCAAGCGTTAAATACAGCTCTTTCGAGCCAGCAACGATTCGAGTTATGTTTGTGCACTTGCATTGGGCAATAATAATTTTATTTAGAAAATCTGTTCAGCGCATAATTGTTTCCATATTCTTGTCTTCAAAATGCGCTGATTACTTTTTTCTAATTACCTTTCATTTTCTTAATTCAGATGTCACAATGTCATCGAAATTCTCTGTTTTTAGCTCTTAATAAACGGTTTGTTTCATAATAACAATGCATCGTATGCATGTAAAAGTTAGTTAATTTAATGCCAAGAGTTCAATAAAACAAGTACTAAAAAAAAATTGCACCTAAATCACCTGACTCTAACAATAATAATAATCTCAAAATACCTCCAAAACAGAGTTTATGAACAAGAATTGCGAGTGAAATTTCTTAGTGGGTCGGAGCGTTTTGGAGGTCTTTTGAGATTATTATTATTGTTAGACTAAGTTGATTTAGATGCAATTTTTTTTAGTATTTGCTTTATTGAACTCTTGGCATTAAACCAACCAAATCTTATATGCGTACGATGCTTTGTTATTATGAAACAAACCGTATATTAAGAGATAAAAACAGAGAATTTCGATGACATTGTGACATCCGAATTAAGAAAATGAAAGATAATTAGAAAAAAGTAATCAGCGCATTTTGAAGACAAGAATATGGAAACAATTATGCGCTGAACAGATTTTTTAAATAAAATTTGTATTGCCCAATGCAAGTGCACAAACATAACTCGAATCGTTGTTGGCGCGAAAGAGCTGTATTTAACGCTTGATTTACCTAACATAATCCACCCAGGTGAACCTAAAAAAAATAGCCAGCTATTACTTATATTATGGTTATTCACGTTCAATAATGATATTTCATGTTATTTTATTACTTTTGTTTAAAAAAAAACACAAAGTTGCGCAAATAATTCGCCGCGAGTGAATTTTGCAAGACTGCAGCCTTAAGAGGAAACGTGGGTGCTCTTTTCTCCATACAAAAAGATACAAACGCTCTCGCCTGTTTTCTTTCTGGTTAATGACCATAAAGCAATGATTTTTTACAGAAATATAAATATCAGTTAATTGTATGCCCCTATGTTTTCCTTTTTGATGATATATTATTTTTATAGGAACTAGAACCCTCCAAAAATGCTCAAAATTGCCTATTCAGACCGCTGTCAACAGACACCTAGTGTACCAATTTGACAACTATTAACGAAAAAAGAAAAACATAGGGGCATAGTATATATCCTTCTTATTCAGTTTATGAAATATCTTTTAAATTGGTCCAATATTGGAGGAGGAAATAGGCGAGAGCCAAACCTCGAAATGTGACTTTTTACATAGGCTATTTAGTCGGATCTGCAGTTGTCCTTATCGCACGAATTCGAGGGCGGAGCGCTCGCAGAGCGACAGCAATACCTTCTTAAAATACCTAACTGGCCACCCGCCTTTCCTCTTAAGTTAGAGATGTCAAACTAGTTTACGACTTGCGCTTTACCGTGTTTTTAGTAAACATGTTTTTACGTGTCGTCTAATTCTGTTATTTTACTGTGTTTAAAGTTTTTTTTTCTCAAAGTTTTGTGGTGAATGCTGTGTATACCTGTAATAGGCATACATACCAGTACTTTTATTATCTTTTACTCTGTTTTATTTTAATGTAAGTATGTAATGCTGTTGGTGTACCTTTTAAATAAATAAATAAATTCTGTATAGAAATATTGGTTCACCTAAATTTGACAGCTCTAATTTACGTCAGTCTCTTTCTTGTTTTATTAGAAAGAAAAAGTTAGCAATAGCCTAAATTAAGTTTAGTTTGTGCACAACAGAATCGAAACATTATGAAAGTAGTTAGTTCAGAACCATTCACTGAATCGACATCTGTCAATTTTAATTTATAGGTAATTTTTTATCCCAAAACTAATTTAAAAAAAAAACTACGTTGACTACAGTCACACTTCCGCTGTACAGTCAAAACAAACCAAAAAACCGAAGTACCTAGCCAAATAAGAATAGGATCGCGCTTGTTGCCAACTTCACGCGATAGCTGTCAAATTAGTACGTATTGGTAATGAAGTTCGCGAGTATTGCCATAGTATTGCGGAACAAAATGGCGTCTTGACAGTACTATTCTTAATTGGCACGCATAGTACTATACTAGACCCTTTTATGTGTGCGACTGTGCGCGTGCGCAGATTTGTAATGTGACCACAATTTTATACCACAATCAGTATAACTAATTTAATTAATAAATAAACAATGCTTTATTCGTATTAGTAAAAAATCAGTGTATGAATTATGATTATAATATAATATTCTAATTGGAGTCATCGGTGGTGTGAGCTTATTGTATTTCTTTCGTTAATTTCGACATTAAGACTTAATAATAATTATTTTTTATATCCGTTAATTAGTAAAAAAAAACTTACAAATAAATAATCGATTATTTGAATCGATACCGAACATCATAGGGGAAATCCAAAAGCAGAGGATGGAAACACTGATTATTTGTTTTTTTCTTTTTTTGACAGCAGGCAGCAGACGATCTGTCACAGATATGACGACTAAGGGCGAAGTTCACCGACTTTTAAAACGGCTGTTTAGTCAATCAGTTATTTCCTTAGAAAATTTGACAAAAACCATCTGTTTAAATACCGGTGGTTTGAATGTTGGTGGATCACAGCCCTATATGAATGATGACAACACTCGAGCCGCCATTAATTTCTGAAGTCGGTGTCTTTGGTTTTGTAATTTCGGTTTTTGCCACCGACTTCCCGATATTAAAGTTATTTTTCACTTAGTAGTGTTTTTTTTTTTGGAAGTCGGTTGTTATTTTTTGTAAAAAAGTTTTTATTTTTCACTTTTTAGATGTGACTCCCACACAAATTCGAGTACCACAACCCGCACAAGAAATTAGAACATTATCCACATAAAAAGTTGAAAAAAAAAAACATTGGAAACCAACTCAAAAACTTCCCCAGCAATATTAATAAATTTTATATGGGACCAATTTTGAGGTATGGGCCTCTCAATAAAACATTTTTTTTTTCAAATCAGACTACTCTGTAATTTATGCGTGCCCATACATAAAAAAAATTAAAAAAAACATACGTGTCGACTTGAAAACCTCTTTTTTACGTCGTTTAAAAACATTTTTGCTCCTCTTTACTTAAAGCTAAATAAAACATTCCAGTAATACACAATTATTCCATCCACACAGTTCAACGGTCTATGACGTCATACAATGACGTCACCCGTCGAAGCCTTACGTCCGTCCCCAATTGAGAAAAACAATACCATTTGTACGAGTTTGCGTAATTATGAGAGTACCTAGAGGTTTTCTAATTGGGTAATGCAATCGACCGGCCACTGATAGTGCTATATAATCTGGAAGGTTAATTCACATCATGGGTCCGTCGGTATACATTCGGCTACCAGATGTATGTAATTGTAAGCGCAAATTCTGACAATGCTTTCAAAGCTAAACTTAAAGGCTGGCTAACCGACCAGGTATTATAAGACCTAAAAGAATGGTTTTAGGTATTTATTTGATTTAATTATTATTTTTTATTTATTTTTTTTACGAATGATTATTATATTGTTTTGTTGGAATTCTCTCAATTAATCTTATTATGATAACTTGTATGATTATGCTCTATTTTGTAACTTATAATGACTATTGCCTTGTAATTTTTTTTATAACTATTAATAAATAAAAATAAAAAATAAGGATCTGACGATATCCATCTATGTTGCGGTCGGCTTCCAGTCTAACCTGATGCAGCTAAATACCAGTAACTTACATGTATCTGACTGCCTATCTGACCTCCACCGCCCATTTACCGGGTAACACGATTCTCCTTGGTAAGACTGGTTGTCAGACTTTCCGGCTTCTGACTACCCGTAACGACTGTCAAAGATCTACAAATGACAGCCGAGCGAGACCAACAGCTTAAGAGGATACATTGAAGCGTGGTTTAGCTCGCTGTGCAAGTGAAATGGCGTTATGGCAGTCTAGATTGACGCGCGAGATAGAAGACTCACGCGCCGGAACTAAACGCGCTTCGTTTAAATGTAGATTTATGACAAAATGCTATATTTAAATCAAATTTTAGCTTAGTAAGTTCGTAACATATTTAAATACCTTTGATTTAAAGCAAATTTTATTGCGCAATAAGGAACTGTTTACGTATAATCGTATAAAACAGAATATAGACGGCGCTACTTTGGATTTTTTTTTACATTGAATACATTTCAAGTAATCATGTTTCGATTGTAGTAGACAATATAGGTAGTCAAATATTACATTATGGAAAATCCAAATGATTTAACCATATACATTTGGTTTTATAGACATTTAAAAATACAATATTTATCGATGTATCCCCTTAACGTGCTTTCCGAGGCACGGAGTAGTCTCGATAATGTAATGGATGGTCACGCATCCACGGACCGACCTCGGCAAGTGTAGCTTAACCTTCGATCGACCCGTGCGTGCGGTTGTTATTATTTAGCCCGATCTATTCAGTAAAATTGTCTGCTGTCAATAGCGTCACTGTCAAAGTGGAATGACAGCTCACTTCACAAATACGTTTTCACGGTGAGATTTTTACAGAATAGCAGTACTACTAGCTGAATGACATTGAAACTTTCACGGGGGCGTTATTGGTCAACATTTAATTTTGTGCAATTGTTTTGTGAAATATATATGTTTTTTAAAGCGGCCAAGTTCAAGTCGGACTCGCACGAAGGGTACCGTATCACCGTACAATATTTAAGGCCCTGCATCCAAGCGTGGTTTAGCTCGGTGTGTAAGTGAAATGGCGTTATGGCTGTCTAGTTTGACGCACGAGATAGAAGACTCTCACGCGCACCGGAATTATGTCGTAAAAGTGCAAATAAAATCGTATAAAATTAGAAATTAACTATTTAATAATACATTATCCATCACTGGATGCAGTTTGGCATTTTACATTTTATGGTATATTTTTAATTATAATTATAATTGTTAATGAAGGGATAAACAGCTTTTAAAGAGGTATGTTTGAAGATTTTTTTCGTGCATTATAGTATGTTTAATTATGTTTTGAGTTCCATCACTGTATGCGAAAAGGACTTTAAAATATCATATTTTTTTATTTGTCAAAATTATTTAATGACTTATGACTATGTGATACACAGCTTTAAAAAAAATCTCCGCCTTAACAAGACTAGGCAGTCGTTCTATTCGTCGCACTCGCTCATAGCGCAGCGAAAAAAGAAACTATCCGAACACACACTCGCTGCGCTCGTAGTTTGCCAACTCGTTTCGAGTTGCTAGCTCTACTCGCTTCTCGGTAATCTTCGACGGTGGGACAGGTGATTGGCGAAGTGTGGGTGTACCACACGGCTACACATCAAGCTACACATTTCCAGTTTACACTGACCTCTCATTGTAAGGAAATCCTATACAATGCGAGATCAGCTTACACTGGAAATGTATAGCTTGATCTGTAGCCGTGCGTACCTTACACTCGTTTTGGGGAAAACTTGCGTCATATTATGTTAATTCTAATCAAAGAAAGGTTATTATCAGAGCAGAATAGGTACTGATAAGAGGGGCTCGTGGCTAAATAATAACAGCCGCACGGTCGATGGAAGGTTAAGCTACGCTTGCCGCGGTCGGCGCGTGGATGGTTGACCATCCATTACACCATCTTTGACAGTCGTTACGGGTAGTCGGAAGCCCGAGTCTGACCACCAGTCTTGCCAAAGGGTAAGTGTTACCCTTACAACTGGGTTGTGGAGGTCAGATAGGCAGTCGCTTCACGTAAAATACTGGTAGGCTGCTGCATCCGGTTAGACTGGAAGCCGACCACATCATTGTTGGGAAAAGGCTAAGCAGATTGATTGGAATACGCATTGATAAAAGACACGTATAATATGACGTACCTTTATTTTTAAAAATATTTTATTTACGTAATAATTAGTATTCAAAGATAAGTACTGTAAGGGCCTGTTTCACTACCCGCGATTAAGTTCCAATTAACTTGATAGAAAATATCATACAAATTCTGTTCCATTTTTGAATTTATTCGGTAAGTAGTGGCTATTCGGACATCGTGAAATATGCCCTTAGTGTATCTATCAATTTAATAGATATGTAAACACCATCTCATGCACGTCAGTAGACTCAGTAGTGAGGTAGCTGTCACTAATGTCAACTGTCAGTTCACCGCGAATGGCGGGAAACAGTTGAAAGTGAAGCGGTGACTCCACGAGAGGCTTGGTTAATGAGACAGGCTTTAATGGAAAGGTTCCCGAAAAATTTTCTAATTCAGTTAAAATTGAACGTCCTTTTTTGTATGAACTATTAATATTTGGACAGGACAACGTCTGTCGGGACAGCCGGCCATTCAATAAAACATGGCCGTCTGTCAGTGTGTACTCACGTAGTATTTCTAAACCACTTGTTAGATTTTGATGTGGTTTTCACCAGAGAAACAATTATCTGGTGAAAACCACACAAAAATACCTTTCTCTAACAATAGAGAAAGATTTTTTCGTATAAAATGAATGAGCGAAGCAGAAACACGTCAGCGAGTTTCTATCAGGACCAATTTCAACAATGAAACTAAACGGGATCAGCATATACGCGATGTAGCACATCTAAACCGCGTTCAAAAGCTGTCAGTGTGAATATTCCATACCAATAATGACAGTGACAGCTCTTGAACGCGGTTTAGATGTGCTGATCACGATCAGATTCATTGGTGAAATTCGCCCTCACATTTAAGTCTCACAGTATAATTCGAAGCGCTTTCATTGTTTACCTAAATATCATTTAAATATTTAATCCTACTTTCCTCATCTTACTTCTTACTTACTATTATAAATGCGAAAGTTTAGATGAATTGATGGATGTTTGTGTACTCAATCACGCCAGAACGGCTGAACGGATCTTAATGAAATTTGGCACGGAGATAGATTATAGTCTGGAATAGCACATAGGCTACTTTTTACACCGGAAAAATGTACGGTTTTCGTGGGACAATTCCCGAACTCCACGCGGACGAAGCCACTGACAAAAGCTAGTAATTAAATGTGAAAGTTTGTATGTTTGAATGTTTGTTACTCAATCACGCTAAAAATACTGAACGGATTTGGATGAAATGTGGATAGTTTATAATCTGAATTAACACTTATGATACTTTTTATCCGGCAAGCATAAATTCAGGTCGTAAAACCATGTCATTTAGACATGGTTTTACGACCTGAATTTATGGTAGAACTTGCTTCTGGATTTTTCATTTAATTACTCTCTGGACCTAATTCTGAAGTCCACGCAGCCGAAGTCGTGGGCAGAAGCTAGTGAAAATACATGTGCGAAGCTGAAACGCGTCAGCGAGTTTCTATAAAAGTACTAGGCGTACATAGTCCGAAGTGGTTTAATTGTTTACCTAAAATAGGGCTCCGGTATGGGATGGTACATCGGCGGCGGCGGCGGCGGCGCATACTCGTGGTATTGTATGTGCGCCGGGTGGTGCGGCGAGAGATGGTGGCCGTACTCGCGGTACTCGCCCTCGCCGCCGAGCGAGCCCAGCGCCACCGGCATGTAGGCCACCTTGGTCACCGAGCCATCTTCGTGTCACTTGTTGGGCGTTGAAAACTCTTTGACAATATGCGCTCCTGGTAACTCACAGATTATTTTCTTCTGATTTTCCCACTTAGTTTTTAATATTGCACACTTTTTTAGTCACTTGGGTTCTTCTCTTATTTTATAAAATCTTTTGAATTTATAAATATATTTTTTATTTCTTAATTAATAAAATACTTTGTTTTATTAACACACTAACTTTGGGCACTTTGGTTTTTGTAACACATTAATTTATTTATTACTAAAACACTTCTTCACGTCTAAAAGCGACTAAAGAAAAAAAAAACTATTAATAGGTAAAACGTTTCAAGAATTTACTACGCGCCGCGCATCACGAAGTACGAGTTACGACTGATAAAGCATTTCAAATTTTTCGCGCGGGAAGTGTCATAGTGGCGTAAAACGTCCTAAATCCTTTATATACTTAGTGTTGCTACGCGAATTTGGGCCTAATCGCTTGGCAGTAGAGGCGATAAGCGTGAACGGTTCAGGGCACGGCAGGAAGTGCGGCAACGTCGCGTCAGCTGGCCGTGCTACTAGCGAGACGCGTTCGAAAAGGTCAACATCGGTTACTATTTTTTTTTTCATCCCACCGGCTATTTTCGTTGGCTTTGTTTGTTTTTTTATCATTGATATATTGATTTTTTTGGGTTGGAATGTGGATTGGAAATCATCGAGTAAAAACATCGCTAAAGAGTTCCGGTTGACGCATTTAGGTATTGATTTTCATACAAGAATGTCTGTATTGAATTTCATAATAGACTGCATACGGCGTCATTTCCGTAGCTTTGTTTATATCGCCAAAAAACCTGTCTGGAAGTATAAAATAAATAGAGGGTAATCATTGAATTATATTATTATTCATCAATGTAAAAATTATCATATAAAATAATTTATTCAAGAAAAATTAAATAATAAAAGACTATTGTTTTCACCGCGGCAAGCGGCAAGGCCTCGGGAACGCACGCGACGTTGCCGCTCATACCGTTCGCGCCATACTTTTTACTGTTTCTTAGCACATAGAAACTCTCATTACGCTGGCACGCACACAGACAGCGCTTATATTGTTGTATCCGCAGTACATAGTGCAAGATGGTACATAATGTACATTCCGCGACGGTAGATATGTAGGTAAACTACGTCGCTGTACAAATCAAACATTCGCGTCTATAAATAAAATGCAGACGTGTCCATGAAACGCGCGCATCTTCGATTGTTTCGGAAAATGATGAAATTCGAATTTATTCGAAAATGGCGCGTGGAACGTCACAGTGAGTGACGTGTGAAGTTTTTTTTTTTCGCAAACAGACGCTGTTTAGTCTAGTCACTAGTGTGAGCGCTTGGGAAAGTTTTGAAATTCGAATTGGAAAATCTAAATTCGGATAATTAGGTCAATGATAGTGTATTTTTCGGTATTCTTCTATTTAATGTTCCGTAACTAGGTTACTTACCTAGTGAAATTGTTAGAAAATTTTCTTTAAAATTCTACGAAGAGAACAATTATATATGTATAAGTAAGCTATATTTTATTTATTTACATTGAGAAAAAATATGTAAGTACTAAAACATCGTCCAAAACTAACAAGGACGTTTCAACAATTACTTTAACAAAAAACCTCATTGTAAGAGCGAAGTATAAAAAAACAATTCACACAATTGTCGAATCGCGAACCCAAGGATGTTGCCTTGAAGCGTTATCTAGATACACTGATAACAACACCAAACAACGCGGCGCGCAGTACACAAGAAAATAGAACGTTCATAAAACAATAAAATTAGACAAAAAAAACGTCCGCGAGGAGCCGCCGACGTGCAGTTCCGTCGGATAGAATGTGTGTCATGACGAGTCAATGACTTCACTCTAGTACAGAGTAACACGTAAACTTATACACGTGCAGAAAGAAAATCGGGGTGGAAATCGAGACCGATCGAACATCGCGACGTGCGTTGCACCCGGCGGCTACAACACTAATAATTACGCGTAAACACTATCAAAACGAATCGATTGAAAAAAAAAAAAAGCGTAATACAAAGCGATTCCAAATTTGAATGCACACTAGCTAGTTACCGGCGCGACGCGGCGTACTGCACCTATGTAAAGTACATAGCAGAAGTGTGCCGCTCTGACGGGTGACGGACTGTCAACGCTCGGGCGTTTCCGTGAGCTCTCGGCGGCGGTCGGGCAGCGTCGGCAGGCGGCTAGTTCGGATACACGATTAGATTATGTCAAAATGATTAATTTATACCGGTTGTAGTTAGGTCAATCACTTCGACTGGTTACAATTTACAATGGCTGACTAGTTTTGGCGGTGGGCAAGCAAGTGGTTCCGCGATCTAAGGTCGTCTGATAGCGAGTGATAAATGTATTTGCAACTGAATGATGCAGTCTCGTCACAATTTGTTGAGAAAACTGGTTTCTTGTACTTTATCTATCGTAGTTATAGACATTAGGCATAGAATAGCTTCTTGTATGTGAGTTATTTTTTATCCAACTACTTCCTCTGTTCGTACTGATAGTTCTCTCTTAGTCTTATCTATGTTTAAAGTAGCCATTTACACTATATGAGTAGGGGAAGACAAAAGAAACGATGGATGGACTGTGTGAAAGATGATATGGCTAGAAAGGGGGTGACTTCTGAAGTACTGAGCGACGACTAATAGAGAAGTATGCAAGAAAAAGTCATGTTGGGGCGACCCCAATGTATTGGGATAAGGGCAGGAGAATGATACACAAATACATATCGAAACCCCTCCGTGCCTCAGAAAGCACGTTAAGCCGTTGGTCCCGGCTGTCATTGTGGATCTTTGACAGTCGTTACGGGTCGTCAGAAGCCCGAAAGTCTGACAACCAATCTTACCAAGGGGTATCGCATTACCCAGTAACTGGGTTGTGGACCTTGACTGCTGCGTAGCATGTCGCGGGTTCGATTCCCGCACGGAATAAATATTTCTACGACCTACAAGTATTTGTTCCGAGTCTGGGTGTTTTTCTATCTATAATATGTATGTATTTACAAAAAAAAATGTATGTAAGTAGTTTATCAGCCATCTCGTTACCATAACACAAGCATTAGGTTGCTTAGCTTGGGACTAGATGGCGTTGTGTGAAATGTCCAAGGATATTTATTTATTATTTATTTAATTCATAATCCTTCATCGTTCTCCCGCTATTATCCCAATCTATTTGTGGTCGGCGCAACGTGTCTTTTTCCTCCATACTTCTCTATTAGTCGTCATCTCGGTAGTCACTTCCTTTCTAGCATTTCACACAGTCCATCCATCGTTTCTTTGGTCTTCCCCTACTCGTATAGCCACCCAGTCTCATACTCAAAGCTTTCCTCACGACATTTTCCTCATTCCTCCCATACCATGGAAACCGATTTCCGCCCAACTTTTCAGTCACAGGTGACACTTTCAGACTTCCTCTTATTTACTCATTTCTTATTCTATCCATTCGTGTAACACCGCACACCCCTCCTTAGCACTCTCATCTCAGCTACATGCAATTGCTTTGTGTCCTCAGGAATTAATAGAATAATATGTGAAGGCATCATTTAGCAAAACAAAACTATACAAACCAACTACTTTAACAAAACTATAGTTATACTTTCGGAATTGAAAAAAAATGTCTTGTGTCTAGTGGACAAGAAAAAGATCATCATGAAAGGCCCAAAAGTGGCTGGATATCCCCAGAATAAAATAAAAATAAGATTCCTAAAGAAGGGGTATAGCTAAAATGTTAAATCTGCTGCAACCATACGAAAGACCCAGGATAAAAAGTAGCCTATGTGTTAATCCAGGGTGTTAGCTACCTCCATACCAAATTTCATCCAAATCTATCCAACCGTTTGAGCGTCAAGAAGTAACAAACATCCAACCACACACACTCACAAACCTTCGCCTTTATAAGATTAAGTGTGATTGCCGAATGTGTCTGCTCTTGACCTCAATCTCGCCTGATGGAAATCGATGGATAAGGTCTACGATGGAACGAGCAAGCCCAGAAGATGGTTCACTCTTGCTTTGAAGACTAACGGGTTATACGTGGAAGAGGCCACAGACGCTGGTAGAGAGTTCCACACTTTGCCCGTGCGCATAATAAATGTGGAGTAGAAGCGCTGAGAAGGCTACCTTGATACTTAAAGACAGGATTGGTTGATAAAAGAGAGGCTTTAAACCTTAACCCTGAAATGGAACACCACATGCTCAAAATAAATAACCACAACTTGCTGTAGATTTTTGCTAGTTATTTTAACCCGACATCAGCCCAGGATACTATAGGCCAAAGCTGGTCAATAGATTTTCCAGGTGAGCAAAATTTCTTAGACTGTGGCGGCGCCGGGCCACCACTACTACCATAATTCGTACACAAAAAAGACAAAAAATATGCCTTTGTATACTTTATTTGAAAATGAAATGAAATAATATAATTATATTGTTTTTAGGTGTAGGTAAACGCTATACAATTTTTGATAGATTCGAGACTGAAATGAGACTGCGAACGTTGTTAAAAATACGGGAATTGCCCCTCAGGTGGAAGCGGTGATACCGCGCGCCGACTAGCCGGCCGACCGAAGTTCTGGCGGGCAAATTCAAATGTCTGGGTTTGGCCGGCCTTGCTTATAGGCTGTCATTCGTGGATCTTTGACAATCGTTACGGGTCGTCAGAAGCCCGAAAGTCTGACAACCAGTCTTACTAAGTGGTATCGTGTTACCCAGTAACTGGGTTGTGGAGGTCAGATGGGCAGTAAAATCAATGTAAAATACTGGTACAGTCCGCGAGATTTAAGCTGAGATTTGCATTTGTGTGAGTGCTCATAGATAGTGTAGGTGTGAGGTCCGGCATTGAGCGCGACGCGTTCTTTGCTTGGTTTAAAAACGGTTTATAAAGCTTTAGGCCATGACCAAAACTATGTCGCATCGTTGTAAAACGTAAAACGATTGAAGATTTTGTCTTACGTAAATTACGTACGTTTATCCCATCACAAGTATCTTCGGATTACTTTCTGGGAAACCCCGGCAACTTAATTGTATAGATTTAAGATAGTAAACACATTTTTTTTTTTTTTTGATTTTTTAAATAAAATGATAACACAAAAATTTTGGTCATGGGCTCTCGTACTATTTTGGTGATCACTCACACAAATGCAAAGCTCAGCTTACGCCTCGCGGACTGTATGGAGCTGCATCCGTTTAGACTGGAAGCCGATGCTGGCAGATGGGTAAGGCTAGGAGGATGTATATCAGACCAGGATACTAAGAGCCACAGAAAATCAACATCGGTAGGTACTGGTAAATGCTTGCTACAGGACCACACAGCACAGTTATCTACAATAAAATGTAGTACGTACAGAATGGAACAAGATAACGTGGGAGTAATTTGGAGTATGTCAGCATTCACGCCCGTTTATCTTAAAGCAAATAAGGATTAACTAAAATAAAGAGTGTAGATGTGAAAATGAAGATTGTGAAGTGTTTTCAAAAATACCTGGATACAGAACATGCTGAAGTGGCAGTGGGCTGATTGAGATGTTTTATGTAACCGGTAGCCGATGGAACAGACGAAGTCCTTCAGACCATGAACCGGTAAGCGTAGAGTAACAGAGTAGCCCTTAGGTGCCACCCAGTTGCGTAAACCGCGGCTACTTTAAATAAGGAAGGAGAAGAACCTATCGCTCTCTCTCTGTCATAATCTGTCAAAAATACCTCTATTAAGTTTTTGATATTGCTGAGATAAGATTGCAACTTCATTTTGAACGTTTTTATTACTAGTATTGGACTTCTGCCGATCTATTCAGTAAAGATCTGTGAAGAAGTGAGCTGTCATTCCACCTGATGCTATTGACACTATAGACAGATCACTCTCATAAGTTTTCACGGTGAGATTTTTAAGAAACAGAAAGATCTAATATCAATCAATCTGCCTAGCCTTTTCCCAACTATGTTGGGGTCGGCTTCCAGTCTAACCGGATGCAGCTGAATACCAGTATTTTACATGGAGCGACTGCCTATCTGACATCCACAACCCAGTTACTGGGTAATACGATACCCCTTGGTAAGACTGGTTGTCAGACTTTCGAGCTTCTGACGACCCGTAACGACTGTCAAAGATCCACGAATGACAGTCGGGACCAACGGCTTAATGTGCTTTCGGGAGCACGGTATGTAAAGATGGTCACCCATCAAGCGTAGCTTAACCTGATGGATCGACCCAGCCCGAACCATTGGACCTAGAAAGCTGAAATATTACACAGAAGTATAATGTAGACAAGGAATGAAGGAATTACCGGTAGTACGTTCCCG
Source organism: Cosmia trapezina (assembly GCA_905163495.3). NCBI lineage: Eukaryota > Metazoa > Arthropoda > Insecta > Lepidoptera > Noctuidae > Cosmia > Cosmia trapezina. Next base: position 11,324,375 of record LR991047.1, read on the forward strand.
TGGGATATTTTCCGACATCCACGCGGGCGAAGGAATAAAATCAGGAATGAAGTTATCCGGAAAAGAACCGGAGTAACCGACATAGCTAGCAGAATAAGCAAACTGAAGTGGCAGTGGGCTGGCCATGTTTGTCGAAGGACCGATGGCCGGTGGAGCAGACGAGTCCTGGAGTGGAGACCGCGTATCGGTAAGCGTAGTGTGGGACGCCCCCCAGCTAGATGGACCGACGACCTGAAGAAAGTGGCTGGGACAGACTGGATGCGGAAGGCGGAGGACAGGGTGTTGTGGCGCAGACTGGGAGAGGCCTATAATAGGTAATAGGTAATACGGGCTGGTATCCGCAACTCTACGTCAATGCGCGTATTTTGCGTTTGGGTGGGAAAATCGATCATTCGATCCACCCCAGCTCCTCGAAGAAGGCCAGCAGCGCCTTGATCTTACTGACAACCTCACGGAGGGTACCTGGGTTACCGAAGTACTTTGCCCTGTATGCGGCGACTACCGGGCAGTTTAGAAGCACATGAGCTGCTGTCTCGTCGTCCTCCACGCAGGCCCTGCACAGCGGACTGTCTGTGACTCCTAGGGAGAGGCCTATGTCCAGTAGTGGACTGCGATAGGCTGAGTTGATTGACGCGGGCGAAGCCGCTGGCAAAAGCTAGTTTGCTCACAACAAGAACAAATGTGTCTGAACAAAGCGACAGCGTCTGGCGTCAGTCGTCAGTGAAGCATCAAACCGTCAACGAACTTTCTCCAACTTTCTCAACCATTGTCGAGCAAATCATTTTGTGCTCTGGATACGTAAACCATCACGCCTGCATTACAAGAAGGAGTGGGCAGCGTTGTACTCCAAACATTTCCCCAGTTAACTCCCATGGAATGTCGCGATAACCAAGTGGTTGGGCCTCGCCTCACATGCAGGAGGTTGTAGGTTCATATCCAGGCAAATATATACCAATGTGACTTTTAGGGAAAAAACGGAACCCCTATAGGATCACTCGTGTGTCTGTCTGTCCGTCTGTCACAGCCCATTTACTCCGAATCGAATGTATGGGAGAAAAATGTTTTTCAACTACAATGTTAAGTCCGTGGTCCGACACGCACTTGGCCGGTTTTTTCAATTTATAATTATGTACACACGGCTACACATCAAGCTATACATCTCCAGTTTACACTAACCTCTCACTGTAAGAAAATCCTATACAATGCGAGATCAGCTTATACTGGAAATGTATAGCTTGCTATGTAGCCGTGTGTACTTTCTGAGTTTATCTTGGACAGTACAGTTAACTAGCTGCACCCCGCGGTTTCACCAGCATAAGTCTCGATCCCGTGAGAATATCGGGATAAAAAGTATTCCAAGTCCTACCCCAGGTCATGGTCTACACATGTGCCAAATTTCATCCACATCCGTTCAGCCGTTTTAACGTGAAAGCGTAACAAACAAATTCACTTTCGCATTTATAGTTAGGAAAAAAACCGGTCAAGAGCGAGTCGGACTCGCGCACCGAGGGTTCCGTTCCGATTTCTGAAAAAGTGTGCTATTTAGAGACATCTTTTTATTTTTCCTGTAATCTTTACATAAACTTCTATCACATAGAATAATTTCAGATTTTCCCTTTGCAAACTTCGGAGATAAGGGGGGGAACGGTATTTTTTTTATTACATTTTTCATCAAAAGTCGAAAACTATGCGGCCTAAAAAATAAATAAAAAAACGTTTAAGAATGTGCAAATAGCGCTCTTTCATATGATACCCCACATGCCCTAGTAGCCCCACTTTGAATTTTTAAGACCCCCTTTCAGTACCTGTTACAAAAAAAATATAAATATTTGTAATTCTTTCTTATTTGCAAACTAGTTGGGTAAATGTCATCTAAGACTGTACCAAATTTCAAGTTGATAGCATTAGTAGTTCTTGATATATCCAGCTGTGACAGACAGACAGACAGACAGACAGACTGAGTCACACAATAAGGGTTCCTTTTTTACCATTTTGGTACGGAACCCTAAAAATGAGTCTATCGCCAACCCGTCTTGAGCAAGGTGGTGATCAATGCTCGTGCCTTCTCTGTATGAGTAGAAGCCTTTGTCCTGCAGTGGTACAGTAAAGGCTGGTATTATAATAGGCGGTGCCTATTGCCCCTACCATGTTGGGGTTGTCAGCTTCCAGTCTAACCGGATGCAGCTGAATACCAGTATTAGGGTTTCGTACCAAAATGGTAAAAAAGGAACCCTGGTGTGACTCAGTCTGTCTGTCTGTCTGTCACAGCTGGATATCTCAAGAACTACTAATGCTATCAAGATGAAATTTGGAACAGTTTTAGATGACGTTTACACAACTATTTTGCAAATAAGAAAGAAATAAAAATATTTGTATTTTTTTTGTAACAGGGACTGAAAGGGGGTCTTAAAAATTCAAAGTGGGGCTACTAGGACATGTGGGATATCATATGAAAGAACGCTGTTTACACATTCTCAAACATTTTTTTTTCTTTTTTTTTAGTCCGCATAGTTTTCGACTTTTGATGAAAAATGTAGGTAAAAAAAAATACCGTTCCCCCCTTATCTCCGAAGTTTACAAATAGAAAAATCTGAAATTATTCTATGTGATAGAAGTTTATGTAAAGACTAGCTTCTGCCCGCGACTTCGTCCGCGTGAAATTTATTTTTTGCTCGACCCACCCCGTCGCATTGCCTACCCGCGCTATTACTTCGTTTTCACTTAGCGTTCTTTCAGACTTTTTTTCTTTTTGCTCGGCACCTAAGGGTCCTAGAGTGATGTTAAATATGCCTTCTATAAGATTTGGGCTATCTTTAATGCAAAAAGATTTTTTAAAGTCCGACTGGTAGGGTACCACACCCCCTTCACCACTTCCCCTTCGCTCTCTCCCTCTCATCACCCCGTCCCCTCCCTCTCCCCCTCTCCTCCACCTCCGGCTCTCCAACCCCTCCCCACCCCTCAGCCTTCACCATGTCTTCCTCCTCTCCTCACCAATTTCTGCCATTTCTCCCTGCGTCCATCATCCTCCCCCTCACACTCCTCACCACCCCTCCCCCTCTAACCCTCCCTCCGGGGTAGTTTTAAAAAACTAATAATGACAAACTTAGGCAAATATTTGTGCCAAGTTTCAAGTCAATTAAAACCAAATGAATAACATTTTTCATGTAAATTGTATTCCCTGTTTTCACCCCCACAGGGGTGGAATTTAAAAAAATGGTTTGAGACATTTCCATAGCTTGACTCAAAGATTATTTACACCAATTTTCTTGTTAATCAAGCCACGCAGTAAAATCCTCCCCCGTGAAATTGACTACCCCTTTTCACCCCCTTAGAGGTAGATTTTCGAAAAACCCTGACACACATTATTCTTTATTTTTGGTTTTAAGTATAAATACTGAGTTTTGAGTTAATCGGATTGCGCGTTAAAATTTTTCCATACAAACTTTGAGACCCCCCAGTTCCCCTTTAGGGGGTTGTTTAGAAAAACAAAAAATCACAAAAATCATAATTTACTTACATAAATATTCGTGCCAAGTTTCAAGTTTATTAACTCAAGGAATAAGATTTTTCATACAAACAATATCCCCCCTTTTTACCCCCTTAAAGGTCGAATTTCCAAAAACCCTTTCTTAGCGGATGCCTAGGTCATAATAGCTACCTGTGTTCCAAATTTCAGCCCAATCCGTTCAGTGGTTTCAGCTGTGTGTTGATAGATCAGTCAGTCAGTCAGTCAGTCAGTCAGTCAGTCAGTAACGCTTTCCTTTTATAGATATAGATTACAGGAAAAATAAAACGATGTCTCTAAGTAGCACACTTTTTCAGAAATCGGAACGGAACCCTCGGTGCGCGAGTCCGACTCGCTCTTGACCGGTTTTTTTACATGGAGCGACTGAGTATCTGTTCTCCAAAACCCAGTTACTGGGTAAACGATACCTTCTGGTAACACTGGTTGTCAGACTTTCGGGCTTTTGACGACCCGTAACGACTGCATTTTTTTTTCGGATCTACCAAAATTGAATAATTTTCTTCACACGTTTACAATTTCCTTAAAGCTTTCACAAAACATAAGTTTCGGAGATTTTATCTAAACGAGAGACAAATGACTCAACATTTGACAGTTGACACTATTAGTGGTGTCAAGCAAGGTGAAAACGATAAATGTCAACTGTGTAAATTATCGACATTTATTATCGAATTTATTTATCTTATGGAATTGTCTTGACAGTGTGAAAAATGGTCTCAATTATCGAATTTGTCATGCATTTATCATTTTTCGAATGGTTTAAATGCATACTTTATTATTACTACTTAAGTCTTTACAAATGCCGAAACACAAAAGTATCTCCTGTCTGTCACCTTTTCACGCCTAACCACTGAACCCAATGACGGAACAGAGGGGGTCTACTCCCTTAGCACGAAGCCCGTAGTTTCGGCCTTCGTTACGGGCGTTTCCTACTCCGTATCACCTACAGATAGATGATTGGTTCGGAGCCCGAACGAAGTATGAATGACAACACGATACGACAGTTGTCTGTCTGTCACAGCTGGATATCTCAAGAACCACTAATGCTATCAACTTGAAATTTGGAACAGTTTTAGATGACGATTTACTCAACTATTTTGAACCCCTGGTCTTAAATTTCGAAGTGGGGCTACTAGGGCATGTGGGGGTATCACATGAAAGAGCGCTGTTTGCACATTCTCAAATATTTTTTAATTTTTTTTTTAGGCAGCACAGTTTTCGACTTTTGATGAAAAATGTTTAAAAAAAATACCCCGAAGTTTGCATAGAGAAAAATCTGAAATTATTTTATATGATAGAAGTTTATATTATTATCTATATTACAGGAAAAATGAAACAATGTCTTTAAATAGCACAGTTTTTCAGAAATCATCAACAAAAATTACATATATAAATGATGGTTCCGTACCATCATTTATATATAAATGGTGCGCGAGTCCGACTCGCTCTTGACCGATTTTTTTGTGTATTTTTTCTATGGGCTTATTATATATTCCCCTGTTACTGTGTAGGATTGTGGAGGTCAGATAGGGAGTCCTTCCATGTAAAATACTGGTATTCAGCTGCATCCAGTTCAGACTGGAAACCGATTTAGGAAAAGGCTAGGCAGATGATGACATACCTATATAAACTTACGCCTCCCCATGGGGGTAGGCAGAAACTATGAAACGCTACCTGCTACGATCCTAACATAATCCTATTACCTAGATATTTTTATTTATTTATTAACAACCAACTTATTATATTTAATCAACTTCTACGAAAACTAAAAGTCGCTTATGAGAAATCTCAACTTGACAAAGCAGGCAACAACCCCAAAGCCCTATGGAAAGCTATCAAAGAGATAACTAAGACTCAAAAAGTCAAAGACAATCCTTTGGAACTACTTCAAATATCAGATAGCCCAAAGTCATCTGCTGACCTTGTTTGCAACTTTTTCACTGACGTCGGCAAAAATCTAGCCAATAACATTCTACTGTCTCGAGCCTCATCTACAGATAACCCTGTCACCCCTCAACCCCCTGCCTCAGACTGTTCCGGAAACATACCCAACTCGCTCGTTATCCTAGAAGTAGATGAAGCGGACATTGAAACCACTATCCTACAGCTGCGGCCGGATTGTGCTACTGGATGGGATGGAATTCCATCTTCCCTCCTCAGAGAGTGCCGACGGGTACTGATCCCACCTATAACGCACATCTGTAATCGTGCTATTATTACTGGCGTGTTTCCTGATGCTTTGAAAAAAGCTATTGTACACCCGATTCACAAGGGTGGGGACAGAGACTGCGTCAATAATTATAGGCCCATATCGGTGTTGTCAGCCTTATCAAAGATCTTGGAAAAAATTCTCTACAAATCGCTCAAAAATTTTTTAAATCGCTTCAAAATCTTAGCCGACAACCAGTACGGATTCAGATCAGGTGTCTCTACAGAGAACGCAGTCTTGGATTTGACTGAGCAAGTAGTGGAAAACCTAGACAAAAGAAATAGATGCCTATGTATATTTCTAGATCTTTCCAAGGCGTTTGATACAGTTTCTGTCCCTATCCTCTTATCAAAGCTAGAACGAATTGGAGTACGAGGCACCGTCTTAAATATATTTAAAGATTATCTCTCCCAGCGTAAGCAATATGTAAAAATAGGCGACTGTCTTAGCGAGGAACGCACAATCCTTTTTGGGGTCCCACAGGGGAGTATTTTAGGACCCTTGTTGTTTTTGGTGTATATTAATGACCTCTGCACAATGTCGCTTCAACACACCAAAATTTTTACATATGCAGATGATACAGCAGTATTTATATGGGGACGGAATTGGCGGGTGGTCAAGGACAGAGCCGAATACTCCCTATCCAAAATAATGACATGGCTAAGACTAAATCTCCTTACACTAAACCTGAACAAAACACATTTCCTACCCTTTTCCTTGAGACCCAACACTAAACCCTTGCCTGACTATTCCATAACAGCTCATACTTGCGAGAACCGACATAATTGTACCTGCCAGGTTATCTCTCGGGTAGAATCGGCAAAATATTTGGGAGTGCTGATGGATGATGGACTGAGGTGGGACAGGCAGATTGGATCGATCATTAACAGAACTAGGCGACTTATAAATGTTTTCAGGACCCTAAGGGATTCTGCAACACTGGAAAACCTAAAACTAGTCTACCTAGCCCTATGTCAGTCCATTATCCAATACTGCATAACCGTGTGGGGAGGTGCAGGAAAGACCTATCTGCTGGGATTGGAGCGAGCACAGAGAGCTGTTCTCAAGGTTATGACCAAGAAACCGTACAGGTTCCCCACCTCACAATTATTCTCTGAAATTAAAGTCCTCACTGTCCGCCAGCTCTATGTGCTCACATCCATCCAAAGAAAACAAGGAATTGTTCCCTTACCCGACTCAAAAAAGCGTAGTAAATCCTCCATATGCCCTACTATTCCCTGCCGTACCTCATTTGCCAAACACCAGTTTAATAGCTTAAGCAGCAAACTTTACAATCTCGCAAATAAAAAGCTAAACATAGCTGGAATGTGCCGGCGGGAAATGAAAAGGAAAGTAGCAGACTGGCTCCAAAAGATGGACTATCAGGAAACTGAAAGTTTATTCACATTCCTAACATAATATGATATCTGAAACCCATACACACTGTCATCCATTCTTACTTGTTCCCGTCCTTACACACATTCAAAGGTGCGAACCAAACCAGACACTCACTCACTCCCTTGCACACACACAACACACTTCCACCGCATACACACATATACTCATCAACTCTCATAATTACACACACAGAAATCAAATACAAATAATTTTTAGCATTTTTACTTTCTTTTTGTAATTTTAATACCTACATATTTTGTGTTTTACCTTCTTCTGTACCTAATGAAAGCTATTTTGACCTATATGTGTTACCAAATGGCAATAACCTTGGCTGTTAACTTCTACTGACACTCTTCTTAAATGCTGTTAGATTGGAAATAGAACCCATGGCTGAACGCTGACCCCCAAAATACAGGTCCAGGCCTAGTTTGGGGGTTAGGATCTTATTTGTAACAATACATTAGTGTGCTATTATTATAACTTGATTGTAACATGTATTTACTAGTGTCAAATAAATATTTTTATTTTTTATTTTTTTATTTTATTTTTTTTTTTATTTATTATACGGTATGAAATTTAAAACATGTGCTAAATTGAAATGAGAAATTCTACTCATCATTATGAACAACTTTTATTAAGGGACCAAACCTGAAATCGCGAAAAAAAAATCAGCTGTTCAATACATTTATGTTCGCATATTTTGTCAAAAATCAGCTGTTCAGTACATTTTGACAAAATATGCGAACATAAATGTATTATGTTCGCATATTTTGTCAAAATGTACTGAACAGCTGATTTTTTTTCGCGATTTCATGTTTGGTCCCATAGTAAAAGTTGTTCATAATGATGAGTACAATGATCCCTTAACCCCTCAAGTGTCTGAGTTTTGCTAATTTTAGACCCAAAACCCCAGCGAGTGGGGAGGGTTGGGGGGTTAGTTGCGAACCCCATAGGTTCACAACTACTGATGATGATTGGTTTTCCATCGGATGATGTTTTTTTACGTTTATATATATGTGATCTAAGCTTATATACCTATTATGTAAAGTTTTGTCCTTTTACACACTTTGGGTGCATTTGACACGCGGGGGGGAGGGGGGGTTAGCTACGAACTCCATAGGTTCACAACTAATGATGATGATTGGTTTTCCATCGGATGATGTTTTTTTAGATTTATACAACGTGTAACGTTAAATGCGCAAAACCTCTTAAGGGGTCATTGTACTCATCATTATGAACAACTTTTACTATGGGACCAAACCTAAAATCGCGAAAAAAAAATCAGCAGCAAAATCAGAATTTTGACGAATTATGCGAACTGTAATGTACTGAACAGCTGATTTTTTTTTCGCGATTTCAGGTTTGGTCCCATAGTAAAAGTTGTTCATAATGATGAGTACAATGACCCCTTAAGAGGTTTTGCGCATTTAACGTTACACGTTGTATACATGTGATATAAGCTTATATAGCTAACAAAAAAAGGGTTTTGACGAATTATGCGAACTGTAATGTACTGAACAGCTGATTTTTTTTTCGCGATTTCAGGTTTGGTCCCATAGTAAAAGTTGTTCATAATGATGAGTACAATGACCCCTTAAGAGGTTTTGCGCATTTAACGTTACACGTTGTATACATGTGATATAAGCTTATATAGCTAACAAAAAAAGGGTTTTTCTTATGCACACATGGGGTACATTCGACACTTGAGGGGTTAAGAGGTTTTGCGCATTTAACGTTACACGTTGTATACATGTGATATAAGCTTATATAGCTAACAAAAAAAGGGTTTTTCTTATGCACACATGGGGTACATTCGACACTTGAGGGGTTAAGAGGTTTTGCGCAATTAACGTTACACGTTGTATACATGTGATATAAGCTTATATAGCTAACAAAAAAAGGGTTTTTCTTATGCACACATGGGGTACATTCGACACTTGAGGGGTTAAGAGGTTTTGCGCATTTAACGTTACACGTTGTATGTAACATGTGATATAAGCTTATATAGCTAACAAAAAAAGGGTTTTTCTTATGCACACATGGGGTACATTCGACACTTGAGGGGTTAAGAGGTTTTGCGCATTTAACGTTACACGTTGTATACATGTGATATAAGCTTATATAGCTAACAAAAAAAGGGTTTTTCTTATGCACACATGGGGTACATTCGACACTTGAGGGGTTAAGAGGTTTTGCGCATTTAACGTTACACGTTGTATGTAACATGTGATATAAGCTTATATAGCTAACAAAAAAAGGGTTTTTCTTATGCACACATGGGGTACATTCGACACTTGAGGGGTTAAGAGGTTTTGCGCATTTAACGTTACACGTTGTATGTAACATGTGATATAAGCTTATATAGCTAACAAAAAAAGGGTTTTTCTTATGCACACATGGGGTACATTCGACACTTGAGGGGTTAAGAGGTTTTGCGCATTTAACGTTACACGTTGTATAACAGTTTGCACCACACAATCGGTAAACGTGGAAAGTCACAAAATTAGGTTAAATTATAACAATCTAGACGAAATTGTTATTACTCTGTTGCTGAATTTTTATTGACTTGAATTTGTTAAATGTTTCATGTAACTTGACGAAAGTTTATTGTTGTTGTCTTGTGTCTGTTGTGATTAATAGTAATAATAGAATTTATATCAAATTATTAGAATTTTATAATCATATTCTCATTTATCATTTATTTAATCATTTGTATGCTCAAGTTGCTGATCATGGCGTGAACATTATTAAGTACATAATTATGTAATGAACACCTGTATGTAACCCATGCATCACAAATAAACGATTTGATTTGATTTGAATTAGATAGAATAAGAATAAAATATTAATTACAAGATAAAATTATCATTGAAATGTTGTACTAACTAACATAGGGGCTGGTGCATAGAGTGTAATGCAAGTAGGTATACTTGTGCCTACACGGTTGGGGAATTCAAGCGTGATGGATAGTTGTAAGAAAAGTCTTTGATGAGTTATTGAAGATAAATCATCAATTCTACAACCATAGAGAACCAATATTTATCTCAAAACTAAGTATTTAAAAAAAAATCGAATTCCTATTTTGAAATTAATTCAAATATGGAACGATCATCTATCGAGAGGGAGCGAGCGAGGTTGTTGATTTAATTCATTAGCGGGACAGAGAAGGCAATAGCGGCGTGCGAATGAGATAGCGACATAACGATGCGTTAAGCGGTTTGTACACTGTCCGGTTGTGTCGTTGACTTTTCACTGGTGTCGGCTTTTGGTGTGAATATGAATACAGTAACTGCGTATGGCTATACTTTTTCAATTCATATGTACTTAATCCCTCTTACAAATAAAGCACGGAATAAAGTTATATCAGGAATAACAAAGGAATAACCATACATTTTCATAGGTTTAAACTTGGAATAACTGTATTCTGTGTTTATTAGTAAGACGGTCTGAGTTTACCTTGGACTTCACTGACTTCGGTGAACGAAAACATCGTGACTCATCGTGAGGAAACCTGGATTCGGAGGAAACGTGTCGGGTTCGGAACGGCAACGTGAAAAAATATCAGAGTTAGCCGACGCGACGTTCGCATTGATGTAAAAATATCGCGGCGGTATTTTATCGCGCAGTGGATTTTCAACTCTGGGTGTTGAGCCGAGCTTCGAGAATCCAACAGTGTATTCCAGCGCGTCGAAAAAACACACTGTTGGATTGTCAACTCTCAACGCTAAGCAGAGCGTTGAAAATGCAGTGCGCGAAAAAAAAATCGCCGCGATGTTTTTACGTCCGCACACTGTGGAATTTTGCTTCAATTGCGGTCACCTATATTTTATCCCTTCATCCTATAGATCCAGCGAAGAACTGAAACTTCTGGGAACAAACCATGATTTTTTTTAATGTTTAGTTTTGAAGTTATTTTGAAACTCGAGAAAACTCCAAACCATACCATAAGGTTTTAAGTATGAAATCTCCAACCCGTCTTGACAAGCGTGGAGACCAATGCTCCTGTAGTGTTATTTTGGAATTTTAAATGACAGCATGCAAAAAAATAGGTCAAGGTCAAAAGGATAAATTAAAGTATGTATGGCTGGCGCGATCAGCTCAGCGCAGCGGTGTAATTGCTTAACACTTACAGTAGGAGTCGGTTTCATTTTGTCAGTTTAGCAACATTCATTGCGTCATTTAAGTTGTTGAGCAGACAATTTTTTCTAACATATGAAGCAATGGGTTAGCATAAGCTTCAAAATGATTCAGATTCTGATTGATAATGTGTTACGCGATTAGGGTGCAGATTCGCTGGGGCGATTTTTTTTTCGCGCACTGGATTTTCAGCGCTCTGCTTAGCGCCGCGAGTTGAAAATGTAATGTTTTCTTGACGCACTGGGCTGCGCTCTGTTGCATTCTCAATGTTCGGTTCAATACAGGGAGTTGAAAACAATTTTTTAAAATTTTCGGCTTTAATAAGGGTTCCGTACCTCAAAAGGGAAAAGGAACCCGTATAGGATCACTAGTGTGTCTGTCTGTCCGTCTGTCACAGCCAATTTGTTCCGAATCGAATAGACCGATTAAGTTGAAATTTGGTACACATGTGGATTTCTGTGACCCAAACACGTACGGCTAAAGTAAATAAATTAATTTTGAATATGGGGGTCACTTTTAGGGGGCAAATAAGAAAATTTAAAAAAAGTTTTGCAAACTGTACCGTGTGCGGTGTGACATATCAATTAAATGGGCTTACTATAGGGTCTCAAATATATTTTTTTTAAAGGGGGGGGCCCCTTATCTTCGAAACTGCTGAACCTAAAATTTTGATAAAAAGATACAGAAAACTGTTATATATCTGTAGATTACAGGAAAACCTCTAAGAAGTTTGTGGTCTTAAAATAACATGGTAAATCTCCCAACATTGTGAGTTGAGGGAGAACATGTTTTTCAACTACAATGTTAAGTTTGTTCTTGGGATCATTTCATCCCAACTACAGAACCCTTCATTGTGCGTCCGACACGCACTTGGTCGGTTTTTACGTTACATTATTATTCGACAGCTAAAAATTCGTCTGCACATCAATGTAAATCACTCAATGAATGTTTTTGTATTTTCCAAATGAAAGGCATTGTCATTGTTTGTTAGTGAGTAACGCAATTACCCCTAATTGTAATGGTAACGGCCGCGACTTACGAGTTGTAGGTCGTAAGTTCGAACCCCGGCTGGCGCTTTACTTTGTGTAAATTATTTCAGCACCACTGCTCTCAAAACGGTGAAGGAAAACATCGTGAGGAAACCGGCATGTCTTAGAACCAAAAATTCGAAGACCTGTGACATCTACCAACCAGCACTGGACCCGCGTGGTGGATTACAGACCGCTCCCTCTCACCGAGAGGACGCCTGTGTCCCAGCAGTGGGAACATTATAGGCTGGTTATGCTATGACCCTAATTGCGTAAATCACAAAACGAGGGTTTTTTGCATTCGTCAAAAGTAAACGGTTTGGCGCCAGAATTTTTTCAAACTCAAACTCACCCTTGTTTCAGCGCGGTTGGAAAGGGTTATGTGTGTTAATTACACCGCTGTCAATCTTTAAGCAAAATCTAAATATAATATACATCAACATGCCTTCTCAAACAATATCCGCAGATCAGAAACAGTCAGAACATAAAAAGTAAAAACATTACAAAAACAAAAAAAAAGCAGCTCAACCATTCCACGCATTGTCAATCTCGACGTCAAAACTCAACAGTGTATAACCCTCTTAACACTGAATGAGTGAAAGGCACCGGCGAGCTAGCGAGACGGAGATACGTTACTAGCCCGCGCTAGACAGAGACGGCGACAGTCTGTTGACGTAGTAGTAGATGAGATAAGGGGCTATCAGCAGTTTCGTGCGCGTTCGAACTGTTTTTTTACTTGAATACTTTTGTGACGGCTTTTTGTGGCAAGTGCACGGTCGTAGTGTGGTGTGAGATTATTACGAAATCGAGGTGTATGGGAAATGACTCAAGCTTTATTATGTTTAATGCAAGTTCTATAGCATTGTTGTTGGACATTTCTCAAGGTAGACGCTGAAATAATTAGACGTAGGTAGACTCAAATTATTTGCAAAATTGTCGATTGTATATTGTAGCCATGTGTTTGGGGAAATCAGCAATCCCATTTTAATTCATGCCAGTATGGCTTATTAAATTCATGCTTCCATTTAGATTCGGCAGTAATATAAATCCTCTCCCACCTAATCCAAACCTAACCTAAGTTTATCCATTAGTCAGTCTGGCTAGAAATATCAAGATTACTATCTTAATTCCACGATTGTCAGCGATGAACTTGAAACAGTTCTACACATTCCACTCGGCCATCCGCTCGCCTAACAACTTGCCACCGACAATGACAAGATGCAAACGCGGCACGAGCCGAACGCACACATAGGCAAGTTACGTCGCACGCACACAGACGAAAATTATTATTATTACACGACGCGACAGATAGATAATGCTGTAAGTGAAAAATTTTTTCTTGCGAATCTGAGGATGTTTTAAATATGATTACTTTAATTTAAATTATTTAAAAGTAATAAATTAACAGAATATTTTTGGAATTCAGCCTAAAACATGCATCAGGCATCAAGTCCGCCTTTGTACCTACAGTATTTTTTTTTTACTTGTGCATAAAGTTTTAATAAATAACCTGTAATAACACTAGCCAGTACTCCAAAAGTTTTTTTAAAATTTATTTTTTATCTCTAAAGAAAATGAAATAACAGGTATTTATATTATATATTTTACAGGTATACGAACCAATTTTCTTAAAATAAGACAGGTGTCACAGGGGAGTTCCGTTTTCTCAGTTTTTTTTCCTTTTATGGGGCTCTTTTGTAGCTTTTAGGCTGAGGCTACATTAGGCCGCGACGCGACCTGCGACACATGAGCGATTAAAACAAATAAATGAATACACCGCACACCACCGTACATCAAATATTACTCTCGTTATTCGTTTCGCTCTTCCAGTCGCATCGCAAATCGCTGCTTACTGTAGCCTCAGCCTTAATGTCAGAAGAATCTCAACCTAATTGGAATACTCAAATTAATTTTGAACACCGTTATACAACATACTATTTATGTACGATATAAAAAGCAGACATCGATACACCTGTCAAGATTTGTTTCACTACAGTACATCAATCAATCTGCCTAGCCTTTTCCCAACTATGTTGGGGTCGGCTTCCAGTCTAACCGGATGCAGCTGAATACCAGTATTTTACATGGAGCGACTGCCTATCTGACCTCCACAACCCAGTAACTGGGTAATACGATACCCCTTGGTAAGACTGGTTGTCAGACTTTCGGGCTTCTGACGACCCGTAACGACTGTCAAAGATCCACGAATAAAATAAAAAAGTTTCACTACAGTACATCGATAAACAAAATAAACAGTCAAGGAGACTGCCGACAGAAGTGAAAACTTAAACGTAAAAGTATGCATTGCCTAGCATGTCACGGTGTCGAGGTGTCGCGAACCCGTAATTTCCCCTTACCAAAAATCCTTCAAAGCACCTAAAGAAGTTTTCACTACACAACACTTTTATAATATCAATCTTTCATTTAAATAACATCATCTGCCTAATTTTTTCCTAACTATGTTGGGGTCGGCTTCTAGTATTTTACATGGAGCGACTGCCTACCTGACCTCCACAACCAACTGGGTAACATTGGTAAGACTGGTTGTCCGACTTTTGGGCTTCTGACTACCCTTAACGCGTATCAAAAATCTACGAACGTCAGCCGCGACTAACGGATTAAGACGAGTAGTGCTGCCAAATAACGCCACCATTGACAAAAAATCACAAGTCTGGAGATATGGAACATTTTAGTTAAATCAAACATCAGTAGCTATGACACATTAACAAGCAGTAGACTCAAAAATACATTACGCAATAAAACATCCCACACTGCAGTTTATAGCAATACCATTTTTTGTATGGGCATCAAAATATATAATAATTTACCCATAGACATTAAGAACCAACACTCAATTGGTATTTTTAAAAGGAAGCTAAAAGACTTCCTGATTAAAAAGGCATATTACTCTGTAAAGGAATTCCTTGAAGAAAAATAATTATATAATATATAAAACTAAAAGATTGTTGATACTTGATAATTATAATGTGATATAAACTGTAAGAATAGTCTGATATAATATAAAATATATGAACAATAATAATTATTAATGTAATGTAAATTGTTTAACTGTAGTATTGAGTACCTATACTTTTTCATTTATAACAATTTAAATTGCAATGTCTTAACAGGCAACTAAGTTCTAAGAACCTATATATTTGTTAACATCTTCAAAATTGTACACTTAGTTCGCAATAAAGAATTTGAATTTGAATTTTCCTAAGCTCACATGTTTAAAAATGGCCGTTTTTGGCATTGACTGCTAAGGCTTCGAACCTAGGTTTAGTGTTGTTTTTTTTTATACAAAAAATTCTACCTCATCTGACTAAAAATGTGAGCATAGGAAACAAATTGTTCCATATCTCCAAACTTATGATTTTTTTCTCAATAGTGACGCTAGTTGGCAGCACTACTCGCCTTAACGTGCTTTCCGAGCCTCGATATGTAATAGATGGTCACAAATCCATGGGCCGACCGCGGCAAGCGTAGCTTAACCCTTCAATCGACCCGTGCGGCTGTTATTATTTAGCCACGAGCCACTAACACGAAACAAAAATAAATAATCAACGAAAAAAAAAAAAAACAGAAAATTCACTTATCACCTTACCCCGATGCGTCGTGCGCCGTTGAACTCACACACACAGGTGCAATCGTCTCGTGTGTGAGAAGAGTGAAGACAATAAAATACGTATGTGTGTGTGCGATGTCTAGATGTATACCGCGACCGCACAGTTATGATACTTGCAAGCGGGATTATTTTAATAGTAATGGGGCAAAGTTTTTGGTCAAAATAATACTACGGATCATATATAAAACATCACGCGTGTATGCCCCAAAGGCGTTAGCAGAGGTATACAGGGTTACTTGTAATTCGACGTATTCCTTGCAGGTCATCATAGTATGGTTAAAATGCAACAAATTAAGCCACCAAATGTTCTAATTTTTTGTAATTTTTGTCTAAGAAAAATATAAATTACGAAAAATAAAATGTTAAATTAGTGATATTTGCCAAAGTTTTAGGCATTTTTCAACTTTTATTTTTTAACAAAGATCTGCTACGGCATTAGCTGTGATAATAACATAAATTCCAGTAAAGTAGCGCCATAAATCATTTTTTAATTGTATTTCTCATAAAAAAACTAAAAGTGTAACTAACTCAAAAACTATTGAATTTCGGTAGAACATTTGGTGGCTTAATTTGTTGCATTTTAACCCTACCATGACGACCTGCAAGGAATACGTCGAATTACAAGTAACCCTGTATAGTAGTCAAACGCAGGTTTACAAATTTGTCTTTGATATTGCCTTAATTTGGTAGCAAAAAGCGGTTGCGAAGTCCGGTGGAGCAGACCAGTTTGGCGTGGAGACCGCGTATTGGCAAGCGTAGTGTGGGACGCCCCCCAGCTAGATGAAGGTGGCTGGGACAGACTGGATGCGGAAGGCGGAGGACAGGGTGTTGTGGTGCAGCGTTGGAGAGGCCTATGTCCAGCAGTGCACTGCGATAGATGAGTTGATTAAAGGGTTTTCATAGTTCAATTATTGTGCGGTAAACCATTCGCCTTTAACCTTGCACAAATTCTGACTCCAGCACCCTAATCGTGTACACTTTCAATTAAGCTACGCTTGCCGGTGTTGATCCGTGGATGGGTGACCATCTTTACATACCGAGACTCCTCCGTGCCTCGGAAAGCACGTTAAGACGTTGGTCCCGGCTGTCGTTCGTGGATCTTTGACAGTCGTTACGGGTCGTCGGAAGCCCGAAAGTCTGACAACCAGTCTTTCCAAGGGGTATCGTATTACCCAGTAACTGGGTTGTGGAGGTCAGATAGGCAGTCGTTCCATGTAAAATACTGGTATTCAGCTGCATCCGGTTAGACTGGAAGCCGACCCCAACATAGTTGGGAAAATGCTAGGCAGATTGATTGACTTCCAATTACAATCCAAGGTTTTTGAAGGAGATTCGTAATACACTGCTTCATAAGTTCATAGGTTCGAAAAATTCATCTATTTAACAACTAAATACCGAAATGAACGTGATAACGATAAGTTTATGTAAACATTACAGGAAAAATAAAACGATGTCTCTAAGGCTGCGTTTCCACCAGAAATGAGCGAGGATGCGTAGCGAGGGATGTGTGTTAACTAACGAATAGCATCGCTTCATTGTCATAGCTTGAGCTAAGCTGGTGCTCTTATTGGTTAGTTTTACGCACATCCCTCGCTACGCATCCTCACTCATTTCTGGTGGAAACGCAGCCTTAAAGCTACTGACAGACGTGCTCATTACTAGCACGAAAGCATGCTTTTATTGAGCAAGTGCTCATTAGTAGCATGTGTGACTAGTAATGAGCATGCTTATTTCTAGTATGTTTTCGAGTAGTGCTTATAGGCATGCTTTTTATGAGCACGTGTGTTAGTACCTTAAGGCGAAAGCGCCAGGGTAGCCCGCGAAATTCAAAATTTCTTACGTTTTTAGCAATTTGTAGGTCAGTGTGAGCTTGTATGTTCATTAAAATATGAGTCGCGGCCGTAGCTAATATGGCTTTACAGAATTATAATCATTAGAATCAGCAATACAGCTCCATAAGTTAGCATTTACCTCAAACCTCATGATTTCATGAAATCGCTAGATTTGAGGTAAATGCTAACTAACTTATGGAGTTGTATTGCTGATTCTAATGATTATAATTCTGTAAAGCCATATTATCTACGGCCGCGAATCATATTTTAATCAACATACAAGCCTCACACTGACCTACAAATTGCAAAAAACGTAAGAAATTTTGAATTTCGCGGGCTACCGTGGCGCATCAACCTTAATAGCACACTTTTTCAGAAATCATCAACAAAAATTAAATATAAATAAATATACGGAACCCTCAGTGCGCGAGTCCGACTCGCTCTTGACCGGTTTTTATTTCATTATTTTATTCCAATTTTATGCAAA
This sequence comes from Cosmia trapezina, assembly GCA_905163495.3. Lineage (NCBI taxonomy): Eukaryota > Metazoa > Arthropoda > Insecta > Lepidoptera > Noctuidae > Cosmia > Cosmia trapezina. The sequence continues at coordinate 11,342,617 of LR991047.1, forward strand.
TAAATTCTAAAAAAAAAAATAACGTAAAGAATCAAAATCAACACGCTAGCAGCGTTCACACAACTACACACATAATTAGTGATCGGTACGGTATACGAACAAACACATCCAAACATTCCAAGCATACAAACAATATTGTAAACTCTTGCGCATGTGTGGCAGTATTAGTTTAGGAGTAACTTTGAAGATTTTTAATAAATAAATATCCTTGGACATTTCACACAACGCCATCTAGTCCCAAGCTAAGCAACCTAATGCTTGTGTTATGGTAACGAGATGGCTGATAAACTACTTATATACAATTTTTTTTTTTTTGTAAATACATACATATTATAGATAGAAAAACACCCAGACTCGGAACAAATACTTGTAGGTCGTACAAATATTTGTTCCGTGCGGGAATCGAACCCGCGACATGCTGCGCAGCAGTCAATCGCTCAACCACTGCGCCAACCGTGTCGTCGTGATTTTGTACAACATATCTTCAAGACACCTTGCTATGGGGCTACCAGAGGAGTGGGTAGCCTTTGAGACATTTGTTGACGGGTCACTCCATCAGGTTAAGCTACGCTTGCCGTGGTTGGTCCGTGGATGGGTGACCTTTACATACCGAGACTCCTCCGTGCCTCGGAAAGCACGTTAAGCCATTGGTCATCACTTTGGTTACCTTCCATTCTGCTTAGCAACAAATTTTACGCTTAGCACGTTGTTCGTATTCCTTTTACGCTTAACTTTAGTAAAATTAAATTAGTACCAGAAAAAGATTTTTCTTGTATTATTTTATTTCACTTAATTATGTGTAATTCAATAAAAGAATAATAATTAAAAACTAAATGTCATCTAAGTATAAAAATCATTTACACCCAAAATTTGGATGGAAATCGGGTGTTTATCCCAAAGCACCCGGTTTCAACCCACCTGGGTTTAAACCCGGGTGGGTGGATTGCCCATCTATACTGCTACCCATAGTGTATATGTATATATTAAAATCCGGAGGCGCGAAGGGAGGGCAGACCCCGCTCGCTGTGCAAGCCGTAGCGGCTGAGGCTGGTCGTCGGAGGCTTCCAACAAGCCGAAGCTGCGGAGGTGAGCATGGGTGCCTAATTTTTGTTACGTAAGAGCGAAGGGGGTTGCAGTTCCCGCAGCGCCCAGAGACGTTGCAGAAGCAACTTTAAATAGTTTTGAGGTTAAGTTACAATAATTTATTTTACTCAAGAACGGTACGTTACCTTTACATTGTAATTAGGGTTCCGTACCAAAATGGTAAAAAGGAACCCTATGGTGCGACTCAGTCTCTCTGTCTGTCTGTCACAGCTGAATATCTCAAGAACTACTAATGCTATCAACTTGAAATTTGAACAGTTTTAGATGACGTTTGCCTAACTATTTTGCAAATACGAAAGAAATTTTTTTTTTTATATTTTTTTGCAATAGGGACTGAAAGGGGGTCTTAAAAATTCAAAGTGGGACTACTAGGGCAACTGGGGTATCATATGAAAGAGCGCTGTTTGATTCTCAAACATTTTAAAATTTTGTTTAGGCCGCATAGTTTTCGACTTTTGATGAAATATGTAAAAAAAAAAATACCGTTCCCCTTATCTCAGAACTTTGCAAAGAGAAAAATCTGAAATTATTCTATGTGATAGAAGTTTATGTAAAGATTACAGGAAAAATAAAACGATGTCCTCTAAATAGCACATTTTTTCTGAAATCGGAACGGAACCCTCGGTGCGCGAGTCCGACTCGCTCTTGACCGTTTTTTTTTTATTGGAATGAAATAATATATTTTAAACGACCTACCGAAATACCCTATTGCATGGCCCTATTGTATAAAAGGCCTAAACATCAGCCAGCCAGTTACTAAGCTAATCATGCAGTGCTGAATTCATGAGTTACAGTTTTGCGCGTCGATATCCCAACCACCATGTATAAGTAATAATAGCCGCGCGGGTCGATCGACCAGGTTAAGCCACGATTGCTGCAGTTGGTCTGTGGATGGGTCACCATCTTTACATGCCGAGACGCCTGCGTGCCTCGGAAAGCTCGTCCCGGCTGTCATTCGTGGATCTTTGACAGTCGTTACGGGTTGTCAGAAGCCCGAAAGTCTGATAACCAGTCTTAACCCTTTGGGGAATCAGTTGTGATGTTATGATTTGCCAGTTGCCAGGTTAAGATTAGCTTGCCGCGGTTGGTCTGTGGATGGGTGACCATCTTTACATACCAAGAGCCCTCCGTGCCTCGGAAAGCACGTAAAGCCGTTGGTCCAGCTGTCATTCGTGGATCTTTGACAGTGGTTACGGGTCGTCAGAAGCCCGAAAGTCCTGGGTTGTGGACTTGTGGAGGTCAGAAATAAGTACTTAGTAGTTTCATGTAAAATACTGGTCCACTTCATCCGGTTAGACTGGAAGCCGAACCCAACATAGTCGGGAAAAGGCTAGGCAGATTGGAACTATGTTAAAAACTATAATTTCTCAAAATGTGGATCTTTGACAGTCGTTACGGGTCGTCAGAAGCCCGAAAGTCTGGCAACCAAGGGTTACCTATCGTGTTACCCAGTAACTGGGTTGTGGAGGTCAGATAAGCAGTCGCTCCATGTAAAATACTGGTATTCAGCTGCATCCGGTTAGACTGGAAGCCGAAACCAACATAATCGGGAAAAGGCAAGGCAGATTGGATTGATTGATTTACATAACTATGTTAAAAACAAGAATTTCTTTAAAATAATCCCTATACTAGTGCAGTCATCGATTCTTCATTTACATGCTAATTGAGACAGATATATACCGATGCTTCGTGTGCGAGAAAGATAGTGTATTTTATTATATTAATAGGGGTGACTTTACGCACCCTTCACTTCAGTCACTTGATGTCAATTTTTAAAATCAATATTTCTCTTATTGATTTAAATAATGTTTAGTTTTTGGGAGTGGAATTAAAAATGGTGAATAATTTGACAGTAAACTAACATTGTTTTATTTTTTAAGTACAATCAACTGCACATCAGTATAACAATTTGACATTGACAGCGCTAAGTCATGAGGAGCTCGTGGCTAAGTAATAACAGCCGCACGGGTCGATCCATCAGGTTAAGCTACGCTTGCCGGGGTTGGTCCGTGGATGGATGACCATCTTTACATACCGAGACTCCTCCGTGCCTCGGAAACCACGTTAAGCCGTTGGTCCCGGCTGTCATTCGTGGATCTTTGACAGTCGTAACGGGTCGTCAGAAGCCCGAAAGTCTGACAACCAGTCTTACCAAGGGGTATCGTATTACCCAGTTACTGGGTTGTAGAGGTCAGACAGGCAGTCGCTTCATGTATAATGCTGGTATTCAGCTGCATCCGGTTAGACTGGAAGCCGACCCTAACATAGTTGGGAAAAGGCTAGGCAGATAGATTGATTGACAGCGCTAAGTCAAAGTCAAAATCAAATCGTTTATTTCAAACCACACTAATATTATAAGAGCGAGCGCGCACTGCGGTGCGTTTCCGTTAGTTCTACCGCACTGGGCGGTGCCTACAGTAACAAAACGCATGACCGCAGTGCGCGCACTTCAGACATTCCATACTTCACAGATTATGCGGTAGAAAAACGCACCGCAGTGCGCGCTCGCCCTAAAGGCGAAAGTTTATGAGTGTGTATATGTTTGTATGTTTGTTACTTCTTCACGCTCAAACACGAATGAAATTTGGTATGTAGATAGATTATACCCTGGATTAATAATATATGTAGGCTACTTTTTATCCCGATATACGCGGGTGAAGTAAAAGGCACTTGTGAATATCAAAATTTATAAGAAAATAAAAAAATATTCTAGTTGCCCCTTCCAAATGGAGAAGAATGGGCAAGAAATTCCACCGTTATTCTTTTAAAGGTGAATTCGACCAAACTTTTATGGCCAGTACCCTTCACCTTCGAATAAATTTTGAAGTTTTGACATTTTTCCATATAAAAACTGTCAGTCGTCAATTTTATTCCACGGATTATATACTTAAACAAACCTTTTTTACAGTCCGTTCAACCAATTTTGACTTCTATTGCGTAGACTTAAGGTTGGCATTAGAGGCAAAAAAGTGGTTACAATACCAACTGTTTACTGCAGCTGCCGTTTGTCATGCTACCAACGTAATAGAAGTCAAAATCGGTTGAACGGCCTGTAAAACAGTTTTGTTTAAATGTCTAATCTTATTGTAAATGGAGTAAATAATAAAAACTTTTTAACAAAAAAAAAACCGACTTCCAAAAATCACTACAAAGTGAAAAATAACTTTGATTTCGGAAGTCGGTGTCTTTCGTTTTTTATTTACTTTCTTTTTTTTTTGCCACCAACTTCCGAAATCAAAGTTATTTTTCACTTTGTAGTGATTTTTGGAAGTCGGTTTTTTTTTTTGTTAAAAAGTTTTTATTTCTCGCTTTTTAGTGGGTCTGTTTATAATTTGTATAAGTTACAATAGTCTAATGTCAATTGCTCATCACATGTTACAAAATATTGCTTTTCCCGATGCTGGGACGTTAATTGTTGAGGAGTTCTGCTGGTAAGAACCAGGAGAACTCCTCAACAACCACTCACCACACGCATTGTTTGACGAGCGGAAATTGCTTAGCAACCATATTAAAGTAATCGAATCGCAACCCGTGAAATATTTATCATTGAGTAGTTCTGGTAGCCATCTGTGGTCTTCATCATCAGTTCCACTTCACCAAGTGGTGCTTTCCGAGAGCAAATGCACAAGCTACTATAAAAAATACCCAAATCGCTATAGGTGTGCCTATAATATTTGAAGAGTTCCTTCGATTTCTCCAGGATCCCATCATCAGAACTGGATTTTGAAAAAAATGGGACCATTTGGGAAGTATACCCTTTCCAACAAAAAAATAATTTTTGAAATCGGTTGGCAAGCGACGGAGTTATGCGCGAACAAACATTAAAAAAAAAAAAAAAAAAAAAAAAAAAAAAAAAAAAAAAAAAATACAAACATCCGAATTGAGAACCTCCTCCTTTTTTAGAAGTCGGTTAAAAATAACATTACCTACTACATCGGTAGGTGCCTTTATCAGCAAACTGATTTTCGCAGTCCACTGTGCAAGTGCTCTCACTTATGTGTGGTTGATTGTACCTAATAATCGTCCTTTTGTCTTGAATGTTTGAATGTCAAAAGTGAAACATTAAAAAAAAAATTGAAAAAAAAAATGAATGAGAAACATTTCATTCATTTTTTTTTTCATTTCATTTTTAGGGCTCCGTACCAAAATGGAAAAAAAGGAACCCTTATGGTGTGACTCAGTCTGTCTGTCTGTCACAGCTGGATATCTCAAGAACTACTGATGCTATCAACTTGAAATTTAGAATAGTTTTAGGTGACATTTACCCAACTATTTTGCAAATAAGAAAGAAATAAAAATATTTATATTTTTTTTGCAACAAGGACTGAAAAATTGTCGGTTTTTTTTAGGCCGCATAGTTTTCGACTTTTGATGAAAAATGTGAAAAAAAATACCGTTCGGCCCCTTATCTCCGAAGTTTGCAAAGAGAAAAATCTGAAATTATTCTATGTGATAGAGGTTTATGTAAAGATTACAGGAAAAATAAAACGATGTCTCTAAATAGCACACTTTTTCAGAAATCGGAACAGAACCGACCGGTTTTTTTTTTCATTTCATTTTTTTTTTTGGGATTCTCCACTGTTGAAGCAGTGGATGAGTGTACATGTGACGGGCGCTCAGCCCGGCGCATGCTTAAATTAAATTTTTACTAAGAATTGACTGTACTGTCACTAGGCTAAGTTTTTTGTTACTAACACCTATAGATAGTAGAATCCGAAATAAATATATTTGATTGGATTTGATATTTGATTTAAGTTAGCTTGTTTGTTTATACAGGGTTATACAGGGTGTAAGGGACAGCCCTCCGCAAACTGATAGGGTGAATTCAGTATGTCATACTAAGATGACCGGTAAATGAAATTTTTTCAGGAACGTTAAGGGACTCCAATAAACCAGATTTGTTTGTGTTTTTGTGCACAAATCGGAGCGTCTATTACTGATTGGGAGGAGTAGGTAATAGGTATGCGGTGAGTTCGATGAACTCTGTAGCTAGACAGAAAGTGAACAGCTGATTTCACGCGTCGTTGGTTAGAGTATTTCAACATCCATCGCTGGTTTTTTTTTTTTTCTGTTTTTTTGCAGTTTTTTTACATAAATGGAGTGCTGCGAACACACAATGCAATTTTACATTGAAATAATGAAAATGTAACTGAAAAAATTTTTGAAAAAATGAAAATTTTCCTGAGAAAATTTCCGGTGGAATATGATTCAGAATGAGGAGCTGAATGCACCCTGTTAGTTTGCGGAGGGCTGTCCCTTACACCCTGTATGTAAAACACCAGCAACCTCTTCAGGGGTCATTGTACTCATCATTATGAACAACTTTTACTATGGGACCAAACCTCTGGGGTGGGGTCAAAATGTACTGAACAGGTGATTTTTTTCGCGATTTCAGGTTTGGTCCCATAGTAAAAGTTGTTCAAAATGATGAGTACAATATCCCTTAAGAGGTTGCTGGTGTTTTACCAATAAGCCTGTACTGTTTCGAATGCAGTAGCTGACAACCTGGCGTTTTTTTTTTTCAATAAGAATCTGGCTGTTAGCGTGGTGCGTCTCCTAGGTTGAAACTTAGGCAATTCAGGCATAATCAGCCCTATAATGTTCCCACTGCTGGGACCCAGGTCTCCTCCGTGAGAGTGAGTGGGCCCAGTGCGGGTTACCAGATGTCACGTCTTCGAATTTTTGGTTCTAGGACAAGCCGGTTTCCTCACGATGTTTTCCTTCACCGTTTTGAGAGCAGTGGTGATGAAATAATTTACACAAAGTAAATACGCCTGCTTGGGGTTCGAACCTACTACCTACAACTCGTAAGCCGCGGCCGTTACCGCTGGGCCACCAGTGCTCAGGCAAATACTTACATAATTATAATTTACTGCAACTTCAAATTTTGTAACAGGAAAAACTGAAATAATTCAGTATCAAAATGGCTCTTGCCGACACGTTCTATATTGTAATAATGAATAATAGCGTTGATTTTCGTGAATATCGTAATGGTCGGTTTATTACATATTTAAGAAAAAAAAAAAAAAAAAAACTCAAATAACGGTTTCTGCTTCTGGCTAAATTAGACCAATAACCATTTCATTCACGTGTTACAAAATAACCTAGATTCCTGCCTACCCCCGTAACGGCGATCGATACCACCGGCAAGTACCAGGCATTTATAAAATACAGAAGGCAGCGAACGACGGCGGGCATTGCCTGCCGCCACCTGTCACGTTGGCCGTGAACTACTAGGGTAGCATAGATACGTCAAATGTCAAAACATTCGACTGAAGGGCGGAGAAAGATGACTGAGTAATAATAAAATGGTGTATTAGCAACTACGATTAGCAATGACATATACACCCACAGTATTTCTATCTCATAGATTCACCAACTACAGTCACTGAAAACTAAGAAAAATCTAGTTACAATTATTTGTGTCTAACCTTCGACAAGGTCGGGGTTTTTCAAGCGACAAAATGATTTGACAACTGACGAATCAATCCACCGATAATTTAGTAGATGCCCGCAAAAATTATTCCTGTCCAAATCACCAATGTTTAAGACTATCCCACTAATTAATACTCCAATCCTACAATTTTGTCAGAGAACAAAAAAAAAACATTTAATCGAACACAAAGTACTAGGAGCGCATAGCCACACAGCAATACCCAGGTGATGCTGACTCGGCCACTGATGATAATATTTTTTGTGTAGCTCAGCATTTTTGCAAACCGTACTCGCTGGGGGCACGCGATCGAGGGGATCTCGTATACTGCGATGAAATAATCTTGATCCTTGAGTAATTAAATCATCCGCAAAAAAAAAGGCTTTTTTTGGCAGTCAAAACTTTTTTTTTTCTTTTGATTTTTATATGTTGTCCAAATCATTTATTGCTTGTTTAAAGTAAAATAATGTAGCTCCCATTATAATAATCTATGCAACGACTTACACCAATAAAACTGTCAAAAAATAATAAAACTGTCAAAAATTAATTAAGATGAAATAAAATTTGACAGGAAATCGTGTGATTTGAATGAGAAATTATTCTGAATGCGTTTTAACACGTAAATATGGTGACAGCTTATGTTAAGTAGTTGTCAAATCGGTAATAACGATGTGGGGGTTTCGCATATATTTGTAGTTAAGATCGAATATGTTTTTATATGGTATAGTGGATATTTTAAATTAATCAGATTACTTTAAAAACGCTATCAACAGAAAGTCGAGGGTTTTCTGAATCCTCTCTCGAGCCCTGCTTGGCATAGGCAGAGTCCAGATTCCTAATATCAGCTGGTGGAGTAAGATTTTTACTATTTCTAAAGCTCGTTAAAAAACTTAGCCTAGGCAACCAGGGATGGGTATGGCTAACTATGCGAGCCAACTAAGAATAGGATCGCGCTTGCTGCTAACTTCACACAATAGCTGTCAAATTAGTACTGCCGACAGCTGTCAAATACACGATAGCTGTCAAATTAGTACGCTTTGGTAATGAAGTTCGTGAGTATTGCAGAACAAAATGGCGGCTTGACAGTACTATTCTTATTTGGCTCGCATAGTACAGATGAGTAAGACTGCTGTCTTTCAAATTAGGAAAGTCTTGTAGGACAGGATACAGAATTGACGAGTATAGGTATTTAAAATGTTATCAATCTTATGGATGATGCGCTAAGGTAGCCCGCGAAATTCAAATTTTCTTACGTTTTTTTTGCAATTTGCAGGTCAGTGTCAGGTTGTATGTTGATTAAAATTTTATTCGCGGCCGTAACTAACATAGCTTTAAAGAAACATGGCATGGCATGGTTTTAATCATTAGAATCAGTTGTTGTTGAGCTGTCAAATGTCGTTGAACTGTCAAAATGAAACCGATTCCGATTCATAGTGTGTTAAGTACGCAATTAGGGTGCTGAGTTAGGACATCTATAGGATAAGTACTTTTTATCCTGATATTTCCACGAGATCGAGACTTATGCGGCTAAAACCGCGGGAAGCAGCTATTAAGTAAATAAAAGAATAGAGAACTTTGTCACGCTTCATTTACTTATGTTTGTAAAATTAGAACCACTGCATAATTGCATAATCATAATCTATACATATACATACCTACAAATTAATCCCTATTTCTCTTGGTCATCGCATCACGCGTGAACGGATGGAACAATTTCGCTAATTCTTTTTTTTTGTTGTGTTTATTACTGTCAGGAGAAGGTTCTTATGTAGAGAAAAATTGGAAAAGTTGCCGGGAAAATTGAAATATTCGGGAAAACTGAAACTGGATTTTCTATGGGAATTTTGAATGATTGACATTGCGACAGGACAACGTCTGTCGGGTCAGCTAGTGAGTATCTAAAAAAAATGAAGTCGCCGTCAAAAAAAAACCATATCTGGCTCTATCAAAGTACCAAGACCGCAGCGAACCGAGGGGGTTGCAACCACCCCTCGTTCGCCACGTGCTCGCCACCCTCGCGTACATACCTATAGCTATGTACTACTATATACTTAAATATAGGTTAGCTTGTCTGTCACTGTGTGGAGTTGCTAACCACGTTTTTGAACTTACTATAGATATAGCCTGTTGTTCCACATTGGGGTCGGTAGAAGTCTTGGTTATGTGCGTATGTATATATACTCACGCCATATTCCCATGGGGGTAGGCTGAAACTATAGAATGCTTCGTGCTACGATCCTTACAACTCCTTAGGTTTGTATACATTTTAGTGTTATTGTCATTTATTTTTAGTTAAGCTAAGAGGAGCTCGTGGCTAAGTAATAACAGCCGCACGGGTCGGTCCATCAGGTTAAGCTACGCTTGGGGTCGGTCAGTGGATGGGTGACCATCTTTACATACCGAGACTCCTCCGTGCGTCGGAAAGCCGCTGGTACCGGTTGTCATTCTTAGATCTTTGACAGTCGTTACGGATCGTCAGAAGCCCGAAAGTCTGACAACCAGTCTTACCAAGGGGTATCGTATTACCCAGTTACTGGGTTGTGGAGGTCAGATAGGCAGTCGCTCCATGTAAAATACTGGTATTCAGCTGCATCCGGTTAGACTGGAAACCGACCCCAACATAGTTGGGAAAAGGCTCGCCCGTCAAGGAGCGCTGTCCTAAATTAGACGCATTATTAATTTACTATACTTAAAACACGTATATTAAAAGATAAATAATTAAATTATTTTTAAAATGGTGAAGGTTTCATAAAAATACGCTTGATAGTTTTACGTGATTCTCAGTTTTTTATCCGCGTTAGACATAACTTTACAAATTAATTACACTATGTAATATAAACATAATTTAAAATATTCACATATTAAGTTGTTATCATCTCTTATCTGCCAGGCCTTATTTTTAATATTATATTTTAACTTGGTTTTAAGTATTTTTTTACATTGTTCTCACATGTAGAAGCAACAAATATAATGTACCCATGATGTTGTATTACTTATCTTGATTCAAAAGAGTGTCCGTGGAGTTTCTTGCCCGTTCTTCTCCATAGATCTACGTTTTGGAATGGGCAACTAGCTTCAACTTTCTGACTTACCTACTGACCGACTCTTTGACAGTTCAAAAGTGCCTGTAATTGGTTTAATTGAAATAAATGCTTTGAGTTTGAGTTTAAGAAAATGCTCTAATTTAACATATATTTTTTCCAAATCATTAACACTACTCGTTTAGACGTCATCCTCAGTTTAAAATCATTAAAAGTCGTTTGTTAACGCCTTAAAAATGTAGTGAAAAAAAAAACAAAAGGCAAATTGTAAGAATCTATCCAGAGGTATGAGAATACGCAAATACTGTTTTTGTCGTTAGCCAGTGACGTACAAGAAAGATGAACTGTGAGAAAGTTCATAAATCACATAAGTGCACATTCTCAAACATATTTTTATGTTTGAGAATGTGCAAACAGCGCTCTTTTATATGATACCCCATATGCCCTAGTAACCCCACTTTTATTTTTTAGGACCCCCTTTCGGTCCCTGTTGCAAAAAAAATATAGATATTTTTATTTCTTTCTTATTTGCAAAATGAGCTTGAGATATCCAGCTGTGACAGACAGACATACTGAGTGACACCAAAAGTGTTCCTTTTTTACCATTTTGGTAAGAAACCCTAAAAAAAGTTACTTACTTAAAACTTCAATTTGACTTTTCGAGCGATAATTAGTGTTATGCAATGTATGAAAGGATTACAGACTAAACCCCCGTTTCCACGAGCGTAATAAAATCGCGGCAGGATTTTATTACGCTCGTGGAAACGGGGGTTTAGTCGACGTTCGCACGGGCGTAAAAAAATCACGGCGATTTTTTTACGCGCACTGCATTTTCAACGCTCTGTTTAGCGCCGGGAGTTAAAAATCCAACAGTGTGTTTTTTGTCGCGCTGGGATGCACTCTGTTGTTGTTAGGTTGGATTCTCGAAGCTCGGCTCAACACCGAGAGTTGAAAATCCAGTGCGCGATTTTTTTACGTCCGTGCGAACGTCGGGTAAATGATTAATAGGCAAGTAAGAACTCTAATTGTACGCACAAGAAGACTATTTTACTTAAAACTTCTTCTAAACTAGGCAACGGATTTTGATGCGGTTTTCACTATCATTTAGCCGACGTTCGCACGGACGTAAAAATATCGCGGCGGGATTTTATCGCGCACTGGTTTTTCAACTCTCGGTGTTGAGCCGAGCGTTGAGAATCCAACCTAACAACAACAGAGTGCATGGACCCAGCGCGTCGAAAAACACACTGTTGGATTTTCAACTCTCGGCGCTAAGCAGAGCGTTATTTAGAGCGAGCGCGCACTGCGGTGCGTTTCCGTTAGTTCTGCCGCACTGCGGTGCGTTTCCGTTAGTTCTGCCGCACTGGGCGGGGCCTACAGTAACAAAACGCATGACCGCAGTGCGCGCACTTCAAAGACATTCCATACTTCACAGATTATGCGGTAGAAAAACGCACCGCAATGCGCGCTCGCCCTTACTCAAGCACTATTGTTACTAACACCAAAATACTAACAAAATTATGAATGAAGGGCTCAGGCGAAAAATGTCTCTTCCGCAAAATGTCTACTGGTAGTAAAATGTCTCTTTCTCATAATGTCGCTTTCGCAAAATGTCGCATTAGTAACTTAGAAAAAATTTAGCCAGGTTTAAAAAAAATTGTTGTTTTTTTTCCAATTTCTTATTAAATGTTTACAAGTTTTACAACATACAAGCTATGTTTAGTTTCCTTGGTATATTTCAAATTTCATTCAATTAATTTTCTGCTCCAACAAGTTTAAGAATTATAACTAAAAAAAAAAAACTAAAACTCCAAACATAGCTTGTAATGTTGTAAAACTTGTAAACATTTAATGAGAAATTGGAAAAAAACAACCTTTTTTTTAAACTTGTCTAAATTTTATTTCTAAGTTACTAATGAAACATTTTGCGAAAGCGACATTATGAGAAAGAAACATTTTGCGAAAAAAACATTTTGCGCCTGAGCCGTCTGAAGTTCTAATTGATTTATTTAATTTTTAATTTAGCAACTTTTTAATAGGTTTCCGACTGCCCATCTGACGGTGGTTACCGCCGCCTACAGATCACCTGCAACACCAAGAGATAAGACGATGCCTGTTCCGATGCGTTACCGACTCTAAAGTAAAGACAACCTTGAAATGAGTCACGTGCATAAGGGGACTACAGGACCTAAACGCAACTAAACGCAAGTTTCATAATGCCTAAAAGTATATGATCTACTGCAGTAAACAAAATCAGAAAAATATATGATGGTCTTCAGGATATAGCTAGATAGTGTGTTGAAAACATAATACAACTAATCTGTTACGATACAAAAAAATCACGAAAATACTTACCTCTAAAAATTGTTTTAACGAATAAAAACCATACATGCAATCATTCTGATTTTTTGTCAGATTATTCTACAGGCAACATATTAACGTAATAGTGTTTTATTTTTTAAGTCCAATCAATAGATTTTTTGTAAATAGATAATTGCTTCATATTTTGCAATAAATTACCAGGGTTGTGTCATCGCGCTTCTCTTTCTTTTATATACAGTCTGACAGTGACCACGATTTAGGTCCTGTAGTCCCCATAAACTATGTTATTATCGGTCTGCTCAACCATTTGGAGTTATCAAGCGGAGTAAGGTATATTTTTTTGTAGTAATTTATACAGGTTTCATGTTTTTAATGTATTGTATTTTGGTATCTTATACTATTAAATGGAGCAATATTTGTAATCATGTTCTCGAAAACGGCTCTAACGATTTCGATAAAAGTTGCAATATAGGGTTTTACGGTGGCGAAAAGTCGATCTAGCTGAGTCTGGGAAAATTAGATTTTCTATTTTCATCAGAGCAGAGCTCGGTAGGTAGGTACTATCTTTTATAAACAATGAGTTGTAGCGTGTTCTTTTAAACTAAAAGTGAAGATTCCTTTTGTCAAAATGGTGTTGATAAAAATTCCGATATGAATTGAAAAAAAAAAAGTTATATCTTAAATAAGATTTTTCATATTATTATTCTTATATTATTCCATTTCACAAAAAACACTTGAAAAAAAAACTAATTCCAAATTCAAACTTACAAAAAAAAATTAACAAAAAAAAAAATTATATTCATTCGAATTTCGAATCGTTTTGATCGTGGAGCGCGCGGCAGACGACACTCCAGCGAAGTGGAGTTTCAATCTAGCTATGTATCGTCAACTAGTTTAGCGTGACCCCTCGGAGGTAACGGTCGCGGTAACGGCGAGGATCAAGATGTGTTGGGCGAAGCGGTACCGATGTTATACTTAGGTATGTAGGTACGGGGTGGGCTGGTACCGACAGAAAATGTGGCTCATTTGTGTATAATTATTTTTTGAGGTTTTGTTAATTAAATACTTAATTCATGTTTTTGGTATGGTGGCTGGTCAATTATTTTTATAAAGTAGAGTACAAATAATGATAAATTATTAATTAGTATTTGCTGAATAATTATGAAAAAAAAAAAAACATTATAGATATCAGAGAGCAAAGCGAAACAATAAACTTCAGACACAAACAGAAAAAGAAATAAAAAACATTTTTTTTTTTTACTCTTGTAAGATTAATTTTTAAATATATAATTATGGACGTTTCTTTTACGTAGTTAAATGAAAGTTCAATCCCTAACAATTAATTACATAAGTACATGACTATTTTGAAAAAAACATAAAACCTACAAAAGTAATTCCTCAGATTCCTATCACCTAAAATTAATACTTACTCACAAAAAACTCAACGAAAAAAAAACCAACATTATTTAATTACACCTAATATTCTGTCGGTACCAGCTATAAGTACATACTACATTCACCTACATTTATTCGTGCACACACACAGGGGCAGTTTTATGACTCGACTCGAGTCGCACACACACAAATTCACACCGACACGACTTCGAGCGAGGTACCCACACATACGAAGGCATTTATTTTATTCTTACGCAGACGGTGAATTTTTGAGATTTTTTTTGTACTTTTATTAAACCTTTTTTTGTAGGTATTGGTAGAAAAAAGTATTGTTTAAAAATATAAAATAATATTGAGAAACTACGGGGCTCGTCGCTATGTAATGTCAGCCGCACGGGTCGATCTTCAAGGTTAAGCAATGCTTGACGAGGTCGGTATGTAGATGGGTGACGTTAAGCCTTAGGTCCCGGTGTCATTCGTAGATCTTTGACAGTCGTTACGGGTCGTTAGAAGCCGGAAAGTCTGACAACCAGTCTTACCAAGGGGTATCGTGTTACCCAGTAACTGGGTTGTGGATGTCAGATAGGCAGTCGCTCCACGTCCGACCCCAACATAGTTGGGAAAAGGCTAGACTGGTTGTCAGACTTTCGGGCCTCTGACGACCCGTAACGACTATCAAAGATCCACGAATGACCAACGGCTTAAGGCCCAGGTTCCAAAATTGGTTTAGCTCGGTGTGTAAGTGAAATGGCGTTATGGCTGTCTAGTTTGACGCACGAGATAGAAGATTCTCACGCGCACCGGAATTATGTCGTAAAAATGCAAATAAAATCGTATAAAATTAGAAATTAACTATTTAATAAAAAGTAATCCATCACTGGATGCAGTTTGGAATTTGACATTTCATGGTATATTTTTAATTATGATTATAATTGTTCATGAAGGGATAAACTGCTTTTAAAGATTATTAGGAGGTATGTTTAAAGATTTTTTTGGTGCATTAAAATATGTATAATTATGTTTTGGCTTCCATCACTGTATGCGAAAAAGACTTGAAAATATCATATTTTTTTTACATGTCAAAATTATTTACGGTTTATGAGATACACTGCTTTAAAAAACCACCTTTTTGATCGTTTTCAGGAAATCTGGGCCTTACGTGCTTTCCGAGGCACGGAGGAGTCTCGGTATGAAAAGATGGCTACCCATCCACGGAAAAAATGCGGCAAGTTAAGCTTAACCTGGTTTGTTCGACCTGTGCGCCTGTTATTACTTAGCCACGAGCTTTTTATACACGTAAAATAGATTATTCTTAGACATCATAACTTTACACCTGATTCCCCGAAGGGTTAAGCAGAGGTGTACGTAGATAATTTTAATCCCATGTAATAGAGGGGCCCTCAACCGGGCACAAATCAAGACTCGAAGATATAAGGTCTATCTATTCATACACGAAATCTCTTAAGGCCGAACTATACGCCAATGACCTTGAGTGGTTAGCTTGCGCATTCTGGCCTGAGCTCACGCAACGCGTCGTACGTCCAGCCAGTAATAGGACTCGCCCATCAAGGAGCGCTGTCCCAAATTAGACGCATTTTTAATCACACTAATATTATAAAGGCGAAAGTTTGTGAGTGTGTGTGTGTGTGTATGTATGTTTGTTACTTCTTCACGCTCAAACGGCTGGACCGATTTGGATGAAACTTGGTATGTAGATAGCTTATACCCTGGATTAACACATAGGCTACTTTTTATCCCCGTATACGCGGGTAAAACCGCGGGGCGCAGCTAGTTTATTATAATAAAAAATATACATGTTTTTAAAAAGTAAGAAAACCAAATCATTTTCGTCTGTATTGCAAAGTAGTAAATATTTTTTTTATATTCTTTTGATAACAAATGAAGGAGTAAATTGGTTTCATCTTAACGATTTGGAGTTGATTTGGGGTTTTTTTTTCTTATTATGTGATACCGATAGAAAAATTATGGCTAAACCAAATTACGATTCATATCATGTAGATTACTAACAATTTTTTTCAGATGTAATTTCTCTGTAGGTTCCGGCGAAAAACTGCTTCATCTGCACGCTGTTTTTAAGCTTTTTTCGAAAGAGTAGCCTTAAAGGGGTCATTGTACTTATCATTATGAACAACTTTTACTATGGGACCAAATGTGAGAGCGCGAAATCAGCAGCTCTCTACATTTATGTTCGCACTAGCTTTTGCCCGCGGCTTCGCCCGCGTGGATGTCGGAAAATATCCCAAGGGAACCTGCTACCGGGAATTCCTTCCTTATTCCTTGTCTACATTATAAAGGGAACCTCTGTGCAAAATTTCAGCTTTCTAGGTGCAAGGGTTTGGGTTGGGCGTTGATGAGTCAGTCAATCAGTCAGGACTTCTCTTTTTATTTATATAGGGAAAATTAAAAATGAAACGGTGTCTATAAATAGCACAGTTTTTTAGAAATCATCAACAAAAATTACTTAAAAATGATGGTACGGAACCCTCGATGCGCGAGTCCGACTGACGATGAGTCAGAAGCACGGAAGGAAGTCTTTCAACCAGTCTTACCAAGGGATATCGAATTGTAACCAGTAACTGGGTTATGGAGGTCCTATAGGCAGTCGCTCCATGTAAAATACTGGTATTCAGCTGCATCCAGTTAGACTGGAAGCCGTCCTCAACATGGTTGGGAAAAGGCTAGGCAGATGATGTAGAGTTTTGACAATCTTTGAACTAGTTTTATTTTTGCCACCAACTTACAAAGGCTAGGCAGATGATGAAGAGTTTTGACAATCTTTGAACTAGTTTTGTTTTTGCCACCAACTTACAAAGGCTAGGCAGATGATGAAGAGTTTTGACAATCTTTGAACTAGTTTTGTTTTTGCCACCAACTTACAAAGGCTAGGCAGATGATGAAGAGTTTTGACAATCTTTGAACTAGTTTTGTTTTTGCCACCAACTTACAAAGGCTAGGCAGATGATGAAGAGTTTTGACAATCTTTGAACTAGTTTTGTTTTTGCCACCAACTTACAAAGGCTAGGCAGATGATGAAGAGTTTTGACAATCTTTGAACTAGTTTTGTTTTTGCCACCAACTTACAAAGGCTAGGCAGATGATGAAGAGTTTTGACAATCTTTGAACTAGTTTTGTTTTTGCCACCAACTTACAAAGGCTAGGCAGATGATGAAGAGTTTTGACAATCTTTGAACTAGTTTTGTTTTTGCCACCAACTTACAAAGGCTAGGCAGATGATGAAGAGTTTTGACAATCTTTGAACTAGTTTTATTTTTGCCACCAACTTACAGTTAAGCAGAGATTTTGCCTCAACCTATACGCAGAAACATTATCTCCCGCCAATGATCAGAAATAAGACCTCGGTCAGACTGAAGAGCGCTGTAGTTGGCTAACATCGTAGGAGCGGGCGCGATTCTCATCTACAGCGTGTAAGGGACAGCCCTCCGCAAACTAACAGGGTGCATTCAGCTCCTCATTCTGAATCATATTCCACCGGAAATTTTCTCAGGAAAATTTTCATTTTTTCAAATTTTTTTTCAGTTACATTTTCATTATTTCAATGTAAAATTGCATTGTGTGTTCGCAGCACTCCATTTATGTAAAAAAACTGCAAAAAAAAAAACCAGCAAATGGATGTTGAAATACTCTAACCAACGACGCGTGAAATCAGCTGTTCACTTTCTGTCTAGCTACAGAGTTCAGCGAACTCACCGCATACCTATTACCTACCCCTCCCAACCAGTAATAGACGCTCCGATTTATGCACAAAAACACAAACAAATCAGGTTTATTGGAGTCCCTTAAAGTTCCTGAAAAAATTTCATGTACCGGTCATCTTAGTATGACATACTGAATTCACCCTATCAGTTTGCGGAGGGCTGTCCCTTACACCCTGTATACTAAGCCGTCGTTCGCACAGACGTAAAAATATCGCGGCGATTTTTTTTCGCGCACTGCATTTTCAACGCTCTGCTTAGCGCCGGGAGTTGAAAATCCAACAGTGTGTTTTTAGTTAGGTTAGGTTGGATTCTCGAAGCTCAACTCAACACCGAGAGTTGAAAATCCGATATTTTTACGTCCGTGCGAACGTCGCATCGATTTACAGACGCGCTCGCCTCTGCGTCCGCGAAAGCGTGTCACTTAAGAGGCGTCCTAAAGAAAACATAATGAACTTTGAGCTACTGATAAGAGATTGATAACGAGTATAGACGGCCACCAGACTTTATAGACCGTGGCCTATTGTTTGTGAAAAATCTATGTTTAACTCTATACAACGTGTAACGTTAAATGCGCAAAACCTCTTAAGGGGTCATTGTACTCATCATTATGAACAACTTTTATTATGGGACCAAACCTGAAATCGCGAAAAAAAATCAGCTGTTCAATACATTTATGTTCGCATAATTCGTCAAAATGTACTGAACAGCTGATTTTTTTCGCGATTTCAGGTTTGGTCCCATAATAAAAGTTGTTCATAATGATGAGTACAATGACCCCTTAAGAGGTTTTGCGCATTTAACGTTAGTCCGGGGTTGGTCAGTGGATGGATGACCATCTTTACATACCGAGACTCCTCCGTGCCTCGGAAAGCATGTTAAGCCGTTGGTCCCGGCTGTCATTCGTGGATCCTTGACAGTCGTTACGGGTCGTCAGAAGCCCGAAAGTCTGACAACCAGTCTTACCAAGGGGTATCGTATTACCCCGTTACTGGGTTGTGGAGGTCAGATAGGCAGTCGCTCCATGTAAAATACTGGTATTTAGCTGCATCTGGTTAGACTGGAAGCCGACCCCAACATAGTTGGAAAAAGGCTAGGCAGATTTTTGTATATCAATGTATGGGAGAACATGTTTTTCAACTACAATGTTAAGTTTGTTTTTGTGATAAATTCCTTTCAACTACGGAATTTCATTGTGCGTGGTCCGACACGCACTTGGCTGGTTTTTAGGGTTCCGTACCAAAATGGTAAAAAAGGAAACCTTATGGTGTCACTCAGTCTGTCTGTCACAGCTGAACTACTAATGCTATAGCCTTGAAATTTGGAACAGTTTTAGATGACGTTTACCCAACTATTTTGCAAATAAGAAAGAAATAAAAATATATGTATTTTTTTGTGCAACAGAGACTGACAGGGGGTCTTAAAAATTCAAAGTGGGGCTACTAGGGCATGTGGGGTATCATATGAAAGAGCGCTGTTTGCAAATTCTCAAACATTTTTTTATTTTTTTTTTAGGCCACACAGTTTTCGACTTTTGATGAAAAATGTAAAAAAAATACCGTTCCCCCCCCCCCCCTTATATCCGAAGTTTGCAAAGAGAAAAATCTGAAATTATTGTATGTGATAGAAGTTTATGTAAAGATTACAGAAAAAATAAAACAATGTCTCTAAACAGCACACTTTTTCAGAAATCGGAACGGAACCCTCGGTCCGCGAGTCCGACTCGCTCTTGACCGGTTTTTTTTCAAAAGTGTTCGTCTATATTCGACAAAACAACAGTGCAACACAGAACTTTAATTTCTAAAGGTTATTTACACAATCGATATTTTCAGATTTGCAGTAATAGACAGTAAGCCGAAGTTAGCACGGAAGTAAAAATATCTTGAAAAAAATTACACCCTGTATTAAACATAATATCGGTCGGGCTTGGTTCTGTATACTACGTTCACGATTTCTTTATTTTTATATCCAAACATGTAAACAAATATATGACTTTGGAAAAACAACCCATAAAGTTCAATTTGCGCTACAACTTCAAAAATGTTATACGCCTTTTTGAATAGTACTTGTGGCGGCATCGACATCGCCACATAAGAACTACGCATCACAAAAATATGACGTCACGCAATCCTGCATCGCGCAATCAGAGTTTGCCACGCGACTAGCATCTATACAACGTCCCGACATCAACCGTCGGGCAGTTGCCCACCAGACATAACACCCGTCTTGTCGGAGGATCCTCCCTTTTCTATGGAGGATGAGTGAACTTTACACCCTGTTCCTCATGAGTCATGCCTCTAAAGTACTTACTAGTCATTTAAAAATCAACTTAATTTAAACTACAATAAAGTACTTATTCGTTTAAGTAGACATACTTAACATCAATAGGGTATTACACCCATTTTTGAAAAGTGTCTCAATTAGATTCTATAGTGGTAATAAACAAAAAATTTTTACTCAATCGATAAGTGCCTTAAAAATGCATTAAATTTTACATTTTAAAATTTTTCACGAAAACGCTGGACGCAGTGGACGCCATATTGCTCTGTTGTCATGACGTCAGTTAGCTGTGCAAACAAACACTTTTTACACGCTGATCAGTTGACATTGACACTTTTTAATTTACACATCCGTATGACGTAATAACATGGCGGCTACTTTCATGGTGTTAGAAAACAGATTAAAAAAACTGAAAACTGAATTGAATTTTAAAATTAATATTGTTATTTTATGAACTAACATTTTCCGACTGCTTTTTGCCAATGCTATCTAAATAATATATTTTTAGATTTTTTCTCTTAGAGAGTAAAATACCGTATTGAAAACAAGGACTGGAATAGACTTAACGTGATTGCGCAGGAGTAGCCTGCGAAATTCAATTTTTTTTTTGGTTTTTTGCAATATGCAGGTCCGTGTCAGCATCTCTCTAAGTTAGATTTCGTGCAGATTCATCAAACGAACGAAATCTAACGACTCTGCACGAAATCTAACTTAGAGAGATGTATTGATGATTTTTATGGTTAAAATTATGTAAATACATATGTTTTATTGCCGCGTATCATGCTTTGATCAAGATACAACCTGACACGGCCCTGCAAATTGTAAAAAACTCAAAAAAAAAATTGAATTTCGCGGGCTACCACTGCACTTCATCCAAGGTAGTTCAACTTTCTAGGATTTTTTTTTCCAATCAGCTGTTTTATTGACTGAATAACATGCGTATACGCACAGAATAAGTAGTATATGGCGGTTCTCTCATAGTGACGCATGTCGGAGCGGAGACATGCGTCCATGTGACGACCGTGGGCGTTGCCATGCGCCTCCGTAGATTGCAGTGCAGTTCTGACGCGTATACTCAAGCCGATACGAGATAAATACATAAAATTGTAACTTATACAAATATAAACTTTAAACTCAAGTAGTCTATGTTGATTTTTGAATGAAAAAACTATCGATAAACGTCATAAAATAATTTCAGTTGAAATGGAAACTGAACCATACGGTATTATGTTAAAGTTTTTAATCCCAAAGCATGAAATTTATGGTTTACGAACACAGAGCACGGAGCCTACGGCCGCTAATTAGAGGTGGCACTATCAACCTACAAGTATTTGTTTCGAGTCTGGGTGTTTTTCTATCTATAATATGTATGTATTTACAAAAAAAAAGTATAAGTATTAGTAGTTTATCAGCCATCTCGTTACCATAACACAAGCATTAGGCTGCTTAGCTTGGGACTAGATGGCGTTGTGTGAAATGTCCAAGGATATTTATTTAACCTTCCCATACAAACCAAGCGTGTCACCGTTTTCTCGCACTACGTCACTAATGACGTATAGAAAACGTCTTTGAAGGCGGTCCATGACAGAAGTTTTGGCACCATGAATAGTAATGTCGTCTCTAGCCGCAATTCCGTGTTCTACGTCTCCGAATCTTTTAAGGGCCTTACTCTCGTTTAGTACCGTAACACGGTCACTAATAAAGACTACTTCTCATGTTAGAAGATTACGTGCATTTATAAATACTTTTTTTACATTGTAATCTCTACAATATCAGCCTTGCATCCGCCATTCCCTTCTGGAATCGTAGGCAAAAATGCCGCCCTACGTGCGCATCTCTGCGACCCCGCATATTCTTTGACCGTCGTTTTAGTGTAGCGCCCCACCGCGCTCGCTTTACGTATGCCTATGAACGGGGTTGGTGGTTAAGTTCCGCCCAGATGCGCAAGGTCATCGAGGTATATATACACCTTAAGTCTAAGAAAAAAAAAAAAGAAACTGACCTGTCAACAGGCGGCGGCAAGGGCGCCATCATATGCGGGTGAGGCGGCATAGGCGGATGTGGAGGGTGCGGGTGGAAGGGGGAGCCCGGCGGCGCGAAGCCCGGCCCAGGGAAGTGTGGCTGCTGCGGCGGGCCCGGGGGAAACCCGCCGCCGGAGCCCGGCCGCGCCGACGGCGAGCCGAAAGGGCCCGGCGCCGCATACGGCGGGCCTGCAAAGCCAGGGCCGGGGGTCGACGGGGCTGGGGACGCGGCGAACGCCGGCCCGGCCGGTGATCCGGCGGGCGGCGCGAACGACGCGAACGGCGGCTCGGCGTTGCCGGTCTTCCACGCCGCCGGCACGCCGCCGCCGGTTTCGTCCAGCGCCGGCACGCGCCGCTGCAGCCCCACCGACATCTGGATACCAGGACGACATGGTTACCTAAGAGTTTCATACAACATCTATTCTATAACTATGGGAAGTTCCTGCACCGGTTTCCACCAAGGCAGAGAAGAGAGATGTCGCGACATTCGAATATCTCTTAACTTACTGGTACCTAACCTAATAGCTTTTCACCAGACATATTCTATCTTCTACATTTAGTGGAAACCGGGCTTTCTTGCATAACACACTCGCTGACAATTCAACAATGTTGATCTACTTGGTTGTCGAGCAGAAGAATTTTATAAACAAACAAATAAAGCAAAGAACTTCGCTGTATCGTCAATGTAAAAGGAATTGTGAAAAGCAATCTTCAATCTAACTGCCAAATCTTATGACAATGCATCAAGAGGTTACGGGAAAGCTCAAGTTCAGCAGGCGACGGATAATTTGGAAGCAGATATCCCACGTGATGAAAGTGGTCACTAGTTCACTACCTTTGGACATCAATACCAAAGACAATGCTGATATGTCTCATATGCCAATAAGACCAACACGGGTGATTTTTTCCGCACACTGGATTGTCAACGCTCTGCTTAGGTCTGAGAGTTGAATATCCAACCGAGTGCCTTTTCGACGAGCTGGGATGCACTCTGTTGGATTCTCAACGCTTGGCTCAACACAGACAGTTGAAAATCCAGTGCGCGATAAAATCGTGGGCTAAGTACGCCGTCGACATTAATGGGGCCAGTATACCTGCCGGCACGAATCTTGAGGGTTCGGTGGTGTAGTGGGTGATGTTTGAGCATACATACGTATTGTCTCAGAAGTAAGGTCCAAAATCGCTTAAAGTAATTCAAGGTCAGCGCTCAAGTATCGTGTCGGCAACTATAGCACCATGGACAAATTCCTTCACAAAGAACTTTGCCATCCTGAAGACTTTTTTGGAATGACTCTTGTGCCTGTACAGTTGACCGCATGTCTATGGTAACACCTTGACCTTGAGCTGTCCTAGCGAAATACAAAGTTTCAATAGATTATGAGGCCAACTTATACCGGTTTTGTTACCACTGACGTTCGGCCTGTGGGGCATCTACATCGCCACATGCGAACTACGCATCACGCTGACGTCACGTAAAATCCTGCATCGCGCAATCAGAGTTTACCGCAGATTAGCATATATGGCCCACTGTACTACATCTGCCGTTCTATTCTGTAAAAACCTCACCGTGAAAACCTAGGCGAAGTGACTTGAAGTGAGCCGTCATTCCACCCGCAGTGCTATTCTGTAAACATCTCACCTTGAAAATTGTCGTGAAGTGAGGTTGAAATGAACTGTCAATTCCAAAGCATCACGAGGAATGACAGCTCACTTCACCCTAAGTTTTCACGGTGAAATTCTTAGAGAATAGACCGGCTGTTGCTAGGTATTGACCATAGAAATATAAAAAACAGGGATTGACACCATATTATCAGCACACTTCACATAAGTTTTCATGGTGAGCTTTTTACCAGAAATACTGCTAAGCTACGGACTTCATGGTTGATGCTCTTTTGAATGAATACCACCGCGTGGTATCAAATAAGGGTTGTCACTTGTCAGTGGTTTCTATTGGCGGCCGCTGCGCAAGGGCTGATTTAAATTCGCATTCTATTATCGATACTCCAACCTACATCTTCCGTTCATATTTGTATTAAACTAGAGATTGACAAAGATGGCTGTCATTCGTAATCTTTGACAGTCGTAACGGGTAGTCAGAATCCCAAAAGTCTGAACACCGGTCTTACCATGGGGTATGGTGTTACCCAGTAACTGGGTTTGTGGAGGTCAGATAGGCAGTCGCTCTATGTAAAATAATGGCATTCATTCAGTTGCATCCGGTTAGACTGGAGTCCGACCACAACATAGTTGGGAAAAGGCTAGGCAGATTGATTGATAACCGACGCTCTGCAAAGCCGATTTTTTTTTTTTTTTCTAAAACCTGATGTGGCCAATATTCCATAGGCCGTGATTTTCGAAATTCGAAATCTGAATACAAAGAAACGTTAAAAATATACTCGTACGTTAGAATTCTTTTTTTGAATCGGTAATCGTCGTCGTTCGAAAATTCAAAATTCGAGCATCACTGACAGCGAATCAGCGCTACAATCGACGCCTCATGTTGTGCCGAGTTTATTGAACTATTTCTATACAGTTGTTACACAACTTTGGTGCAGCGGCGTACGCGCAGCTTACGTCATACGCTCAGTAAATTGTATATTATTGCTAAATATAGAAAGTGTACGGTCTATTAAATTGTATTATTTGTTTTTTTATATGCGAAATAATTTAGCATTGATTTCGTGGCCAACTTGGTATGATTTCGATCTCATGATCTCCTTCTTTTTCGGGGATTTTGATGCTGAAAATTCTCACAGCAAGTAAGTAATGTTTAAGAAGCCTACTAATATAAGGGCAGAACACCACAAGATGGACCGACGACCGTGAAGGACGCGGGAATCCGCTAGATGCGAGAAACGCTGAACCGGTTCTAGAGGTGATGGTTTAGGGAGGAGGCCTACTGTGCATCTGTAGATGGTTTTCGGCTAATTGATGAATTAAGAAGCTAGACGCGACTTCTACAATATCAATCTGCCTGCCTTTTCCCAACTATGTTGGCCTCGTCTTCCAGTCTCACCGGATACAGCTGAATACCAGTATTTTATATGGAGCGACTGTCTTATCTGACCTCCACAACCCAATTACTGAGTAATACGATTCCCCTTGGTAAGACTGGTTGTCAGACTTTCGGGCTTCTAACGACCCGTAACGACTGTCAAAGATCCACGAATGACAGCCGGGACCAACGGCTTAACGTGCTTTCCGAGGCACGGAGGAGTCTCGGTATGTAAAGATGGTCACCCATTCACGAATCGATCCCGGCAAGCGTAGCTTAACCTGATGGATCGACCAGTACGGCTGTTATTACTTAGCCACGAGCTTCTCACCAAAACGGCGCTTATTCAGTTTCAGTACAAATACGAGTAAGTATAAAAATTCCCTCTGCATTCTGAAATAGAAAAGCGTAACATTAACGCACTTCCTGCGTTTGCGCGCACTTGACATTCTAAATTCAATGAATTTAGCAAATAAAACAAGGTGGCGGCTTTAGATCCGATTTTGCGCACGCGCCAAAAGATCCTTGTACCGTTGTAATTTTTGTGTTGACTATCCCTTCAGAAACCGGGTGTAAATCTATCTTTTATGCTAATAATAAAGCTGAAAACTTTGTTTTTGTTTGTTTTAACGCTCTAATCTCTGGAACCACAAGTTAGATTTCAAAAAATCTTTTTGCATTTGATAGCCCAATTCTTGAGGAAGCCTATTTATCATCACGCTACGACCCATAGGAGCCGAGCAAAATGACAAAAAAAAGTCACAAAGAACGCTAAGCGAAAACGAAGTACACACGCTTGGAAATCGGGAGCAGAAGTTAGTCTAGTATACGATTTTAAAGCCGAAGCAATCCATATCCATAGCGTTTTACGTACACACGGCTACACATCAAGCTATACATTTCCAGTTTACACTGACCTCTCATTGTAAGGACATCCTATACAATGAGAGATCAGCTTATACTGGAAATGTATAGCTTGATCTGTAGCCGTGCGTACAAGATACAAGGCAGAGGGTCTTATCTTTGTGTTGTTGAGAGAAACAGGTTTCCATGAACTAGCAACCTGTCGCTACTTGTTTGTTGCCGTTTATCTTTCGATCTATGCTCCTTGGGTTTCTGCTATCCTGGTACTATAACGCCCTTGCGGGGACGGAAGCCATTTTGGTCTTCAAGGCTCATCAAGTTCGGATTCAACCCGATTTTTATCCGATATCGGCTGTTTTTAGTGAGGAGCTCGTGGTTAAGTAATAACAGCCGCACGGGTCTATCCATCAGGTTAAGCTACGCTTGCCGGTGTTGTCCGTGGATGGGTGACCATCTTTACATAACGAGACTTCTCCGTGTCTCAGAAAGCACGCTAAGCCGTTGGTCCCGGCTGTCATTCGTGGATCTTTAACAGTCGTTACGGGTTGTCAGAAGCCCGAAAGTCTGACAACAAGTCTTACCTTAAGTCTTAGTCTTAGTTACTGGTTGTGGAGGTCAGATAGGCAGTCGTTCCATGTAAAATACTGGTATTCAGCTGCATCCGGTTAGACTGGAAGCCGACCCCAACATAGTTGGGAAAAGGCTAGGCAGATTGATCGGCTGTTTTTAGTGTCTACTCTAAACACACTATGCCGAATGTACGCGGCATAATGTGTCATTAGTATCTTTTCGCTTTTAGAAATTAATCATCATGCCTTTGATGGGCCGCGGATGAGTGAGACATGATGATCTTTACGGATTAATTTCTAAAAGCGTAATGCTTCTAATGACATGAAACTCTGTATTTATACTAAGGAGGGTATTCGCAAATTATTATTAAGAGCGCGAGACAGTAGTGACACTTGAAGGGACTTTGGCTCAAAACTTTTCAGCCACCCTGGTATATCGGATTAGATTTTATTCAGTGGTATGTCGGAGGCAATGATAAGTACAACATAGCCGAATAACGTCAAACAAAAGACAGCCGCTTTTTGTCGGTGAGCGATTCTCATTCTCACTGACTATTTTGCTGTGCCCGACAGGGTCCAGAATGATATCATAACATTTAAAGTTACCACCTAAGGGCCTATTTCACGATGTCCGAATAGTCACTACTCACCGAATAAATTCAAAAATGGAACAGTTTGTATGAAATTATTTGCCAAGTGAGTTAATAGGAACTTAATCGTAGGTGGTGAGACAGGCCGTAAGTAGGTACGAGTACTAGGTGGTGATAAACATTTGAGTATTGACTGCAGTCGGATAAAAATCGGGTTGTGTCCGACCTTGATGCAGTAGCCTTGAAGATCAAAATGGCTTCCGTCACCGCAAGGGAGTAGTAGACACTAGACAGTAGTATGGAGCGCAAGACAGAGTGACACTTGAGGGGACTTTGGCTACAAACTTTTCAGGCACCCTGGTATCTATCTGATCGGAAGATTCGAGCACCTGTTAATACTTAGGGGCCGCCACCACGAGCGAGAGAATCGCGACGATATTATCGTCGTGCCACGTATTTCTATACACTCTCTTAGAACGTGTCTCCACACGGCGATATCATCGCGGCGATAATTTGTAGGCACAGCGTGACTATCGCCGCGATTCTCTCGCTTGTGGAGGCGGCCCTTTAGTGACTTGGCAAAGGATTCTTCGGATCGGCTTAAAATGTAGCTCCCGTTTAGATTATGCTGCTTTCTTATAACTGCAAGATGAAAATTAATGTCGGGGGGGAAAAGGGAGCTGAGACTCAATAGGTTCTTCCCGTCATTGTAATCGTTTTTTTTTTGTACTGGACCATGGGGACCACGCGGAACCCGCAGTTCCCCTTGCCTCGGAAAGCATTCGTAGATCTTTGACAGTCGTTACGGGTCGTCAGAAGCCCGAAAGTCTGACAACCAAAGGGTATCGTATTACCCATTAAGGCGGTGAGAGCCGTAAAAACGTCGTTTTGTTTAGTGTTTTATTCGTAGATAACACGGATTTAAATTTTGAAAAAAATATATTACTTAGTTCAGACTTCCATCTACAAATTTCGGCCGTCCGATACACGATTACTTGCACTTTACTGCATCCAATTAAATCGCAAAGACAAGTCTAAATTATGATCTATATCTTATTTCATTTGATTTATATTAGGCTTTGAACAATAAAACTTATGCCATAATAAAGGTCGTAAAAAATGTAATTTATAACGGCTATCATAATTTGAAATATCAAAATATTTATATCACTAATTCCAATGTCAAGTGTTTTGCGCTCGCTCCGTGTCGTTTAGTCCCGAGCGGAACGTGATGGAGGTCGGACGTGTGCCAATTTTTCGAACCCGCCACCCCCGCTAACTTCTGTCACCGGCTGCGACCGGCACAAATTAACATGTGTTGAAAACAGTTGAATTTAAACGCTATGCCTATGTAAATAAAGACGTCACGCGCGCAAAAGCTTTATTGGTATTTATTTTTATCACGGCCTATGTTTACCAATCGCATCAAGTGTGTAAAACAGTTGAATTTGAACCCTACACTGGAGCTTATAAAGCCGCCTGACGCGCAAATTTTTGGTTCACTATTTTCAAATCTCAAATAGGTAGGTGCCACAGAATAAAGTTAGTACGGGTGGTTTTATAATGAATATCGGATAGGAAATGAGATTTCTTCATAACATCACGCCTGAATTCTTTCAAAGGGTTGGGCAGGGATGTTCAGAAAATAAGTAGGCCCTCAAATGTATTTTTCTGTATACCTACATAAATAAGATTTTTTTTTTAAATTAAGTTTTTTTTCTAATTAGGTATCTTCTTATTTTTTTTTGTATTTCAAGGTCAAAATGAAAATCCAAGATGGCGGCTGCAAAAAATTCCAATTTTTCGTCATGGGTGTCGTTTTCGTGATATTTTAGGTCGCTGAAAACGATAGTGGGGTCAAAATGAAAATCCAAGATGGCGGCTGCGAAAATTTCCAAATTTTTCGTCATGGGTGTTATTTTCGTGATATTTTAGGTCGCTGAAAACGATAGTGGGGTCAAAATGAAAATCCAAGATGGCGGCTGCGAAAATTTTCAAATTTTTCGACATGGGTGTCATATTCGTGATATTTGAGGTCGCTGAAAACGATAGTGGGGTCAAAATGAAAATCCAAGATGGCGGCTGCGAAAATTTCCTAACTTTTCGTCATGGGTGTCATTTTCGTGATATTTTAGGTCGCTGAAAACGATAGTGAGGTCAAACTGAAAATCCAAGATGGCGGCTGCGAAAATTTCCTAATTTTTCGTCATGGGTGTCGTTTTCGTGATATTTTAGGTCGCTGAAAACGATAGTGGGGTCAAAATGAAAATCCAAGATGGCGGCTGCGAAAATTTCCTAATTTTCGGTCATGGATGTCATTTTCGTGATATTTGAGGTCGCTGAAAACGATAGTGGGGTCAAAATGAAAATCCAAGATGGCGGCTGCAAAAATTTCCAAATTTTTCGACATGGGTGTCATTTTCGTGATATTTGAGGTCGCTGAAAACGATAGTGGGGTCAAAATGAAAATCCAAGATGGCGGCTGCGAAAATTTCCAAATTTTTCGTCATGGGTGTCATTTTCGTGATATTTTAGGTCGCTGAAAACGATAGTGGGGTCAAAATCAAAATCCAAGATGGCGGCTGCAAAAATTTCCTAATTTTTCGTCATGGGTGTCGTTTTCGTGATATTTTAGGTCGCTGAAAACGATAGTGGGGTCAAAATGAAAATCCAAGATGGCGGCTGCGAAAATTTCCTAATTTTTCGTCATGGGTGTCATTTTCGTGATATTTTAGGTCGCTGAAAACGATAGTGGGGTCAAAATGAAAATCCAAGATGGCGGCTGCGAAAATTATCAAATTTTTCGACACAGGTGTCATTTTCGTGATATTTGAGGTCGCTGAAACCGATAGTGGGGTCAAAATGAAAATCCAAGATGGCGGCTGCGAAAATTTCCTAATTTTTCGTCATGGGTGTCATTTTCGTGATATTTAAGGTCGCTGCAAACGATAGCGGGGTCAAAATGAAAATCCAAGATGGCGGCTGCGAAAATTTCCTAACTTTTCGTCATGGGTGTCATTTTCGTGTTATTTTAGGTCGCTGAAAACGATAGTGGGGTCAAAATGAAAATCCAAGATGGCGGCTGCGAAAATTTCCTAACTTTTCGTCATGGGTGTCATTTTCGTGATATTTAAGGTCGCTGCAAACGATAGCGGGGTCAAAATGAAAATCCAAGATGGCGGCTGCGAAAATTTCCTAACTTTTCGTCATGGGTGTCATTTTCGTGTTATTTTAGGTCGCTGAAAACGATAGTGGGGTCAAACTGAAAATCCAAGATGGCGGCTGCGAAAATTTCCTAACTTTTCGTCATGGGTGTCATTTTCGTGATATTTTAGGTCGCTGAAAACGATAGTGGGGTCAAAATGAAAATCCAAGATGGCGGCTGCGAAAATTTCCTAATTTTTCGTCATGGGTGTCATTTTCGTGATATTTTAGGTCGCTGAAAACGATAGTGGGGTCAAAATGAAAATCTAAGATGGCGGCTGCGAAAATTCCGTAAATGTTCGTCATGGGTGTCATTTTCGTGATATTTTAGGTCGCTGAAAACGATAGCGGGGTCAAAATGAAAATCCAAGATGGCGGCTGTGAAAATTTCCAAATTTTTCGTCATGGGTGTCATTTTCGTGATATTTTAGGTCGCTGAAAACGATAGTGGGGTCAAAATGAAAATCCAAGATGGCGGCTGCAAAAATTTCCTAATTTTTCGTCATGGGTGTCATTTTCGTGATATTTTAGGTCGCAGAAAACGATTGTGGGGTCAAAATGAAAATCCAAGATAGCGGCTACGAAAATTTCCAAATTTTTCGTCATGGGTGTCATTATCGTGTTATTTTAGGTCGCTGAAAACGATAGTGGGGTCAAAATCAAAATCCAAGATGGCGGCTACGAAAATTTCCTAACTTTTCGTCATGGGTGTCATTTTCGTGATATTTTAGGTCGCTGAAAACGATAGTCATTCATTTTGACCCCACTATCGTTTGCAGCGACCTCAAATATCACGAAAATGACACCCATGTCGAAAAATTTGAAAATTTTCGCAGCCGCCATCTTGGATTTTCATTTTGACCCCACTATCGTTTTCAGCGACCTCAAATATCACGAATATGACACCCATGTCGAAAAATTTGGAAATTTTCGCAGCCGCCATCTTGGATTTTCATTTTGACCCCACTATCGTTTTCAGCGACCTATCACGAAAATGACACCCATGACGAAATATTAGGAAATTTTCGCAGCCGCCATCTTGGATTTTCATTTTGACCCCACTATCGTTTTCAGCGACCTAAAATATCACGAAAATGACACCCATGACGAAAAATTAGGAAATTTTCGCAGCCGCCATCTTGGATTTTCATTTTGACCCCACTATCGTTTTCAGCGACCTAAAATATCACGTAAATTAATGACACCCATGACGAAAAATTAGGAAATTTTCGCAGTCGCCATCTTGGATTTTCATTTTGACCCCACTATCTTTTTCAGCGACCTCAAATATCACGTAAATGACACCCTAATTTCGACCTTATTGACATTTTACAAACCCTTTGTTTTTTTGGTTCAGAATACTCGGTAAATGATCTGGAAGCTGAATTTAACAAAAAAACATGAATGTCAATAAGGTCTAAATTCGCTTGACACCTCAGAAAGTGTCTAGATTATTATTAGAGATCGGATAATCGGATGCATATTAACCTAAAGTTGAGGTGTTGGCTAAGTATGGAGTGGGCTTTTGGATTAAAAAATCCCAGAATTCCGGTATCGGCCAATTTTGACTTCTGATTATAGAATCGAATGTATAATTTACTTAAGTTCAGATGTTAGTTAATATGAATTCCACTTAAAAAAAGAAAAATTCCGGGATTCCGGAACGAAAATTTTTAAGTTCTGATTTTGGAATCGAATGTTTTAGTTAGGTACTTGCGTTCAGGTGTTGGCTAATATGGATTGTACTTTTGTATTAAAAAAATTCTGGGATTCCGGGATTCACAAATTTATAGTTCTGATTATAGAATCGAATGTATATTTACTTACGTTTAGGTTTTGGCTTTATGGAATGCACTTACCTTTGTGTCGATCGTCAAAATGTCGCGATTCTGGAATTCATATTATAAGTATTTTTTGAAAGGGTAACTTTTTTATCACTAAATTTTCATAGGGTGTTCTACTCATGAGCAACTTTCACTATGGGATCAACCCGTAAATCACGAAACAAGTCAGCTGTTTCATACATTTTGGTCGAGTAGGTATTGAACTTTTGTTTCAAACATCGTAATTTTTTTTGTGATTTCAGAGTTGGTCTCATAGTGAAAGCTACTGAAAATGTAAATCCAAGATGGCGGCTTCAAATATTTTAAAATTTTTTGTCATGGGTACTATTCATGCTTTTCGAGGATGTTACAGCTGATAGTGATATTAAAATGTAAATCCAAGATGGCGGCTGTGAAAATTTTCAAATTTTTCGTCATGGGTGTCGTTTTATTGGTTTTCGAGGGTGTTAAACCCAATAGTGACACTAAAATGTAAATCCAAGATGGCAGATGCGAGTATTTTTTAATTTTTCGTCATGGGTGTCGTTTACATGGTTTTCGGGGGTGTTAAAGCTGATAGTGACATTAAAATGTAAATCCAAGATGGCGGCTGCGAACATTTTCTAATTTTTCGTCATGGGTGTCGTTTTATTGGTTTTCGAGGGTGTTAAAGCTGATAGTGACATTAAAATGTAAATCCAAGATGGCGGCTGCAAACATTTTCTAATTTACGTCATGGGTGTCGTTTTATTGGTTTTCGAGGGTGTTAAAACCCGTAGTGACACTAAATTGTAAATCCAAGATGGCGGATGCAAATATTTTTTAGTTTTCGTCATGGGTGTCGTTTTCATGGTTTTCGGGGGTATTAAAGCTGATTGTGACATTAAAATGTAAATCCAAGATGGCGGCTGCGAACATTTTCTAATTTTTCGTCATGGGTGTCGTTTTATTGGTTTTCGAGGGTGTTAAAGCTGATAGTGACATTAAAATGTAAATCCAAGATGGCGGCTGCAAACATTTTTTAATTTACGTCATGGGTGTCGTTTTATTGGTTTTCGAGGGTGTTAAAACCCGTAGTGACACTAAATTGTAAATCCAAGATGGCGGATGCAAATATTTTTTAGTTTTCGTCATGGGTGTCGTTTTCATGGTTTTCGGGGGTATTAAAGCTGATTGTGACATTAAAATGTAAACCCAAGATGGCGGCTGCGAACCTTTTTAAAATTTTTTGTCATGGATGTCGTTTTCATGGTTTTCGAGGGTTGTAAAACCGACTGAACGCCGTCTTGAATTTACATTTTAACGCCACTATCGGCTTTAAACCCTCGGAAACCATGAAAACGGCACCCATGACAAAAAGTTTGAAATTTTTTGCAGTCGCCATCTCGAATTTACATTTTAATGTCACTATCAGCTTTAACACCCCCAAAAACCATGAAAACGACACCCATGACGCAAAATTAAAAAATGTTTGCATCCGCCATCTTGGATTTACATTTTAGTGTCACTATCGGCTTTAAAACTCACAAAAACTATGAAAACGACACCCATGACGAAAAGTTTGAAAATTTAGCAGCCGCCATCTTGGATTTACATTTTAACGCCATTATCGGCTTTAAAACTCTCAAAAACCATGAAAACGACACCCATGACGAAAAATTAAAAATATTCGCATCCGCCATCTTGTATTTACATTTTAGTGTCACTATCGGCTTTAACACCCTCGAAAACCAATAAAGCGACACCCATGACGAAAAATTAGAAAATTTTCGCAGCCGCCATCTTGGATTTACATTTTAACGCCACTATCGGCTTTAAAACTCACAAAAACTATGAAAACGACACCCATGACGAAAAGTTTGAAAATTTAGCAGCCGCCATCTTGGATTTACATTTTAACGCCACTATCGGTTTCACAACCCTCAAAAACCATGAAAACGTCACCCATGATAAAAAAAAATAAAATGTTGACAGCCGCCATCTTGGATTTACATTTTAACATCACTATCGGCTTTAACACCCTCGAAAAGCATGAAAACGACACCAATGACGAAAAATTTAGAAAATTTTGCAGCCGCCATCTTGGATTTACATTTTAACATCACTATCGGCTTTAAAACCCACGAAAACCATGAAAACGACACCCATGACGAAAAATTTTAAAATGATCGCAGCCGCCATCTTGGATTTACATTTTCACGTCACTATCGGGTTTAACATTCTCGAAACCCATGAAAACAACCCCACCGATATAGTGTCGGTACCTTCCAGAGACAACCATTTTAATTCGGCAGCTTTGTATTTCTCGCGGGGATCACGTGTTACAAACGGAATATTTATGTGATCCCGATTTCACGGTATTTCCAAATAAATAAAACCACGTTATTTATGAAGTCGTTTCCATACCATGTATCCGATTAGTTGTGCATTCCCACATTTTCTGGAATCCCGGGATATAAAGTAAGAAAAAAAATGCTAAGAAGCCGCTTCCATACTTTGTTAGCGAAATATTAACTTTAGGTTAATATGCATCCGATTATCCGATCTCTAATTATTATGCACATCATTTTTAGGGTGTCAAGCTAATTTCGACCTTATTGATATTTTAGAAACCCTTTGTTTTTTTGGCCCAAGATACTTGGTAAATGATCTGGAAGCTGAATTTAACAAAAAAACATGAATGTCAATAAGGTCTAAATTCGCTTGACACCTCAGAAAGTGTCTAGATTATTATGCACATCATTTCTAGGGTGTCAAGCTAATTTCGACCTTATAGACATTTTACAAACCATTTGTTTTTTTGGTCCAAGATACTTGGTAAATGGTCTGGAAGCTAAAAACAAAAAAACATGAATGTCAATAAGGTCTAAATTGTTATGTAACACATCATTGTTATGTAGCTGGACATCACTAACAGCACAATACAGTCGGTGGTGTCGCATGGCGTGGGGAATAGTAGTTTCTGTCATTCCCCACGATACCACACCAGTGGTATCGTTTTCAGTGGTGTCGCTGTCGTGGGGAATGAACGTAAAGTAAAATGGTGCGCGGCGCGTAGTTTTGAATCGTACGGGTAAAGGTCTTCGTGTCAGTCAGATTTTAAATCCACCTTATTCACAAAAATAAATAGTAAGTAATAAGTAGTTATTTTTATTTATTTTAACTGTTCTAGTTTAAAATGCATACCTAATCTGTCTAAAACTTTCAAAAATACTTACTAGAAAAATAAAACTAAATAAACTTGTATACTAATCAGTTCAAGTTTATCTACTGCATTGCTCTATTCTGTGACGCAACATAGTACCTACTCGAGTTCATGAACTCATGAGCGGTGCGCTTGGCGCGCGTTTCCCGCGCATCGTAATTTATTACGTATCGCTACTCCTTGCGGGGGCTGCGGTAAGCATTTAATACCTACGGCGCTTGCTTTCACCCCGCCTTAACTGTGTTGTGTAGATAGGCAGTCGCTCCATGTAAAATACTGGTATTCAGCTGCATCCGGTTAGCCTGGAAGCCGACCCCAACATATTGGGAAAAGGCTAGGCAGATGATGATGGTATGTTCTGTGGTAGAAGCTTTAGCCCGCGGCTTCAATCGCGTGAAATTTCTTACCGCGTCGCGTCGCAACGCCTAGTGCCCGCGCTATTACTTCGTGTTCTTTATGATTTTTTTGCTTGGTTCCTAAATAGCATGGACTATCAAATGCAAAAATAATTATTCAAATCCGACTGGTTAATTCCAGAGATTAGCGCGTTCAAAAAACAAACAAACAAATTCTTCAGCTTTATTATTAGTATAGATAAACAATAATCCGTTGCTAGGTTACAGTCTTCCGCAACCAGGAGAGAGCAATTAAAATACCAGGAGCGCATAACAGCCGAGGTGATTGCTTCGAGGATCTCCCGCGTGCCAACTTATCGCGTGCTAAATTTAGGGCGTGAACTTTCAACAGACGTACAGGTGGTGCTGTTGTTCGACAAATTGACTAACACCCACATTATATGGCGGCTTTTTGATTGTAAAATGCACTTTATTTTCTACCTCTTGGTGTATTTTGAAAATGACAGACCCTTTGTCAACAGCACACCACTAGCTAAGGCACTAAATGCACACACACCGCACTTTACCACACACACACTTTACCACTTGGCACTTTTACCGTCTTATTACAAAACAAGGTTCATTTTCAAACCCAGGCTTAAACCATGGACTCTTTTTTGAATTTCGAACTATATTCCGACACATTACGATGACAGTTTTACAAAACTGACAACTTAGTAACGGACTAAGTTGTCAGTTTTGTATAAAGAACTGTATTTCCATCACAGCTAGGTTCATAATACAAAAACTGGCTCGATAGTTTAAACCATGACGGAAGAAAAACCTCGTTTTTTAATAAGACCGATAAGTTCTATTTCACTATGTCCGAATACCCACCACTTACCGAATAAATTCAAAAATGGAACATAATTTGTATGGTGATCGATCTGTCAAGTAAGTTAATAGGAATTAGGAACTTAATCGTAGGTGGTAAAACAGGCCCTTCATTTTTTTAAACTGAAGATCATGAAAAGAGTAGTGTTAATGATTTGGAAAAAAATAATGTTAAATTAGAGCATTTTCTTAATAACTAATAATGTGAATATTTTAGATTATGTTTGCCTCAAGCCTCTTACAGACAGAGGCGATATCACGTCGCGACGTGTCGCGTAGCGGTGTTGCGACGCGATAATATCGCAATATCGCTCGCGATATCGCCTCTGTCTGTAAGAGCCTTTACGCAGTGTAATTAATTTGTAAAGTTATGTCTAACGCGGATAAAAAAAACTGAGAATCACGCAAAAACTATCAAGCGTATTTTTATGAAACCTTCACCATTTTAAAGATAATTTAATTAGGTATTTATCTTTTATATACGTGTTTTAATATAATACCTTTTGTTTTATGTAACATAATACTTGTGCAGTGGTACCGATTTTTTTTATTTTTTTGCGTTTTTTGCAATCTGCAGGTCAGTGTATCTTGATCAAAATATGATTAGCGACACTAACGCCCGGTTTCTCGACGGCTATTCAAATCTAAAATTAACTAACCATGTGTAAAATCTCTTGTTAAGTCGAAAACGAGTTGCACTAACGTTGATTAAGTACTTTGATTTGAATCTTTGATCACTTGACACAACAATCAAATTAGTACAAAAATCTCTTGTTAATTCAGAATTTGGGTTTCTGAACAAAAGATTAAGCTCGAAGGTCATGTCAAATGTTGTGTTAGCTAATCTGTCGAGCTTGAGCGATTATCTTTGCGTTCCCTGTTTTTTTTGTTTTCTTTGGATATTTTCTAGTTATAATTAATAAAACAACTTCTGCACGGAGGCACGGAGGAGTCTCGGTATGTAAAGATGGTCACCCATCCACTCACCAACCCCGGCAAGCGTAGCTTAACCTGATAGATCGACTCGTGCGGCTGTCATTACTTAGCCACGAGCTCCTCCTAAAAATCTAAAACCAAACAATAAAAATTCTATAGGTAGGTACTTTAACTGCGGTACATTTTTTTTTTTTTTGATACCTACGTGTTGAGGTTTAGGGGTTTAAGGGTTTTATAAAGGGGGGCAAATTTTCATTATTTTTGCGATAGGACACACCGTTTTCGAGATATAAGGAAAAGAAAGAAAAAAACAAAACATTCAAATTTTCAATAAAATGGCGCCTTGGTCAACAGTGTCAACTTGACATTCAATTGAACGAATTATTTGTCAAAATGAATGAAGAATACGATGTTGCCATACACATAATCTATTTTCTTTAATCGTTGACATTGATCTTTGATTAATTAATTTTGTCGTAATCGCATCTTCAGCAACCCAATTTGATTTGACTGGTCTGTTAATTTAACCAGTTTGTTAGTTGATTTTAGATTTGAATAGCCGTCGAGAAACCGGGCGTTAGAAATATGTATTTACATAAGTATAACCATTAGGGCCTATTTCACGATGTCCGAATAGCCACTACTTCCCGGATAAATTCAAAAATGGAACAGAATTAGTATGTAATTATCTGCCAAGTAAGTTAATCGGAACTTAATCGGTGGTGAAACAGGCCCTAAGAATCATTAAGACATCTCTAAGTTAGATTTGCTCCGGATTGTTCTGTCAAAATGCGCAATCACCTTAAGGCTTGTCCTCCCTAAAATACGGCGAAAATAAGTAACTTTGTTTCCATTTTTAGGGTTCCGTACCAAAATGGTAAAAAAGGAACCCTTATGGTGTCACTCAGTCTGTCTGTCTGTCTGTCTGTCTGTCTGTCACAGCTGGATATATCAAGAACTACTAATGCTATCAACTTGAAATTTAGAATAGTTTTAGATGTTTACCCAACTATTTTGCAAATAAGAAAGAAATTAAAATATTTATGTTTTTATTGCAACAGGGACTGAAAGGGGGTCTTAAAAAATCAAAGTGGGGCTACTATGGCATGTGGGGTATCATATGAAAGAGCGCTGTTTGCACATTCTCAAACTTTTTTTTTCTTTTTTTTAGGCCGCATAGTTTTCGAGTTCTGATGAAAAATGTAAAAAAAATACCGTTCCCCCCCCCCCCCCCCCCTTAGGTACCTCCGAAGTTTGCAAAGATAAAAATCTGAAATTATTCTATGTGATAGAATTTTATGTAAAGATTACAGGAAAAATAAAACGATGTCTCTAAATAGCACACTTTTTCAGAAATCGAAACGGAACCCTCGGTGCGCGAGTCCGACTCGCTCTCGACCGGTTTTTTACAGTAACTATAGCACCTTTTTGATAGAAAAAAATACACAATAATCTAGAATATATAAGAAGTGATTTCATGTGTCCTGAAATCTATTTTAGTTTGTACAACTAAAGATAAAAAACCGGTCAAGAGCGAGTCGGACTCGCGCACCGAGGCTTCCGTTCCGATTTCTGAAAAAGTGTGCTATTTAGAGACATCGTTTTATTTTTCCTGTAATCTTTACATAAACTTCTATCACATAGAATAATTTCAGATTTTACTCTTTGCAAACTTCGGAGATAAGAGGGGGAGAACGGTATTTTTTTTTACATTTTTCATCAGAAGTCGAAAACTATGCGGCCTAAAAAAAAGAAAAAAAATGTTTGAGAATGTGCAAACAGCGTTCTTTCATATGATACCCCACATGTCCTAGTAGCCCCATTTTGATTTTTTAAGACCCCCTTTTAGTCCCTGTTGCAAAAAAAATATAAATATTTTAATTTCTTTCTTATTTGCAAAATGTTTGGGTCAACGTCATCTAAAACTATTCTAAATTTCAAGTTGATAGCATTAGTAGTTCTTGAGATATCCAGCTGTGACAGACAGACTGAGTGACACCATAAGGGTTCCTTTTTTACCATTTTGGTACGGAACCCTATAAAGGCTACACCCAGGTCTATTTCTGTCTATTTTTTCGAGTTTTTACCATATTACTCCTACAATTTTCATTAAAAGTGTTCATAAATTTATGACAGTTCTCTACAAAATAATAAGGAATGATTTCATCTGATTACTTTTTAGTCCAATCCCTACATTTTTTGTAAATCGGTAATTACTTCATATTTTGCAAGCGTTGTGTCATCGCGCTTCTCTTTCTTTTCTATGCAGTCCGACAGTGACCGCGCTTTTTACGGCGGACAAGCCTTAAAAAGAAATCGCAAATACCCAAACTGCCAGGCTAGCATAACTTAAAACAATAAGAAGTAATGTATCACTTTGAAGGTCGGTATGACTCACTTACTACCTGCACTGCAAAAACTTTAGTCCCGTGAAAACAGATATTTATCATTTAGAACGATAAAGTGTTCGTTTTTAAATAAACATTTGGTTTTTGTACAAGTTATTTTTGGCTGTAATTGCTAAAGGAGGCATGGAGAGGGCTCGATATGGCCATCCATTTTATATCGAGACTCCTCCATGCCTCGGGAAGCATGTTAAACCGTTGGTCCCGGCTGTCATTCGAAGATCTTTGACAGTCATTACGGGTAGTCAGAAGCTCAAAAGTCTGACAACCAGGCCTAAGGGGGGGGGGGATCATTAATTACGCGAGACGTTTAGGGGGGAAGGGGGTTGAGCCGAATCTCACCCAATCTCACGTCGTCGGGGAGTCGGGGTCTCGGCAATTATCACGTAAGTAATTTTTTTTCGCAAGAAACTACAATTTGGCGTAAAAACTGAGTAATTATTATAAACAAAAATAAGTATTATAAAACTAAGTAGGTAAACAAATTATGTTTATTTAAATAAATCCAACGCAATCAAGCACAGATTGACGTACATACACTAAAAATACGCATTTTGAAAAATCTCACGTGAGATTAGGGGGGGCGGCAGGGGATCGAGTCAAATCTCACGATACCTCACCAAGGGCGGATGGGGCGTCGTAAAATCGCCTCACGTAATTAATGAACGCCCCCTTACCAAAGTGTATCGAGTTACCCAGTAACTGGACTGTGGAGGTCAGATAGGCAGTCGCTCCATTCCATGTAATATACTGGTATTCAGCTCCATCCCGTTAGACTGGAAACCGACCCCAACATGGTTGGGAAAAGGCTACGCAGATTGATTGGCTATAAGAGAAAGGGAAGACCAAAAAGTGTGAACGATGATATGGCTAGAAAGGGGGTGACTATTGAGATGACGTCTGATAGAAGAATACATGCCGCGCAGACCACATCAGTGATTGTGTTAATTTTAATCTAACGATTGTGATTTTAATAAACACCGTGTATCGCACCCAGTGTTTTCATTGCACGAAACCCATCTTCCGGCCATATGATGTCTGAATCTGACTGAGTTAATCCTGACGATCCGACATACCTATATTTACTCCCACTTTGTTCTCGAGAATTTATAACAACAAGGGTCGAAAGGACAAAAAAACTGAAGGACCGAAACGGGTTTTGTTAGCTACCAACACGACCAATATTGAGCGATTAGTAGTATCGATTTAAATACGGAAAGATGATCTGTTGCCGGAAAATAATAGATTCGACTCTTTTTGGCTAAAATCAATCTGCCTGCCTAGCCTTTTCCCAACTATGTTGCGGTCGGCTTCCAGTCTAACCAGATGCAGCTGAGATGAGAATGCTAAGAGGGATGTGTGGTGTTACACGAATGGATAGAATAAGAAATGAATACATATGAGGAAGTTTGAAAGCCACACTCAGGGTGAGAGGCATCAGTGACTGAAAAGTTGTTCGGAAATCGGTTCTCATGGCATGGGCATGTGATGCGGAGGAATCAGGAAAACGGCGTCGTGAGGAAAGTTTTGAGTATGAATGTCGATAGCCATAAGACTAGACATGACATGGCTAGAAAGGGGATGACTACCGAGATGACGACTAATAGAGAAGTATGGAAAAAAAGGGACATGTTGCGCCGACCCCAAATATATTGGGATAAGTGTAGGAGAATGATGACATGGAGCGACTGCCTATATGAACTCCACAACCCTGTGACTAGGTATAAAATTCGCCATCTCTCTTACGCGTTCAGCACATCTAAACTGCGTTCAAGAATTTCAGTAGCGCTGCGACACTCATGTTAAGTGCCGCAGCATCATGCTGAGATAGTGACCTTTTGGCCTCGTACAGGACTTTTTTGTTTTTAATTACTTATTTTTATGTTTTTATATATTTTGTTTCTCATTTGTTTTCAACTTTTATTTTGTGTTTTAGTTTTAGTTCTGTGCGAGTCACAATAAATACTTTTTCTCTCTTTCTTTCTTTCTTTCAGTATCAAAATTGTTGTGGTGTGGAATATTGATTGACACTGACAGCTCTTGAACGCGGTTTAGAAGTGCTGAACGCGTTCAGTTCATTATACTAATCTATGGTTCAGTTTCATTGGTGAAATCCGCACTTAGTAAGACCGGTTGTCAGACTTTTGGGCGTCTGCCTACTCGTAAAGACTGTCAAAGCCTCAAAGGTCTGCGAATCAATCCGCCTAGCCTTTTCCCAACTATGTTGGGGTCGGATTGCAGTCTAACCGGATGCAGCTGAATACCAGTATTTTACATGGAGCGACTGACCTATCGGACTAAAACCCAGTTACTGGGTAATACGATTGCTTCTGACGACCCGCGAATGACAGCCGGGACCAACGGCTTAGTAAGCTTTCCGAGGCATGTTTGTAATGCGGTCCGGCGCCGGTGTAGCTCCGGCGCGGCTGCGGCGTCGGGTACACCAAGCCTTAAGGCGTCATCTCCATTAGGTGAGAGAATCGCGGCGGTAGTTCTTAGACCCTACAAGCGCTAAAGTAGCCCGCGAAAATCAAATTATCGCGATGAAGGACTTGGGCCGTAGGTGTAGCCACCACTTACCGCGATAATTTGAACGAATCTTGACAGAATTTAACTACCGCGATGTTTATGGCCATGTTAGGCATTGACGTTGACGTTAGTGTGGTCCGGGCATAAGAATGTAATATGAGGAGATAAATAAACATAATATAATATATTTTTTTCAGTTACAAATCTTTGAACATTGCCAGCACTTAATTTATTTTGGCCAAAAACGAAATTCGATCGGACTCTACTAATTTGACAGCTCAAACATTCTCCTGTCTCTTTCTTCTGTTGCTTGTTAGTGAAAGAAAGCATACTTTTTAGTGTGTTGCAGTCTGCCTTACAGTATGAGTATGATCGCTATTTGTCACGTGCTGGTTGAATTGCGCAGTGGCAGACATTTTATCAACTTCCCAGTCTGGTATTTCGAGCATTTTCCTCATTTGTTTGACTTAAACGTGCAGTATTGATAAGGAGGTAACGTAGCAACTATGTTATTCTTTTATTCTTTAAAATGAAACTGATATTTACATTCTTAGGCTGGTTTTCCACCAGAGATGTGCTACACTACGTTGCTATGGATAAATAAAATAAAAATAAAATAAAGTTTATTGTGTTCCTAATAAACTTTATTTTATTTATTTATTTTAGGTATTAAACAGACACGAAGATAGCTGCAAAAATAAAATACTGTGGCGCAGCGCAGCTACAAATGCCCAACACAAAATACAACGAAGACATTATTCTGTTCCAGACTTTCATATCTATAATGAAGTCTTAATAAATTAAAAATTATAAAAAAAACATTATAAGTTTTACAGTACCTAGTGATGTGGAGTGGAAGTGAGGTTGAGAGTGTTTGTGTGTGTGAAGGTGAAGGGGGTGTGTGTGTGTGTAAGATGTGCAATTTGCTAGAGTGAGATTTTATTTATGATATCAAAAGTTGTTCAGTTTCATCATAGGACATGGATTTAAAATAATGCTTTTGATATCCACCAATCATATTCACTGGTGGAAACGGGTATCTATGCTATGTTTCTTATAAGGAAAGATGTGTGCTACGTGCTATAGATGCGTGCTATGGATG
The DNA here is from genome assembly GCA_905163495.3 of Cosmia trapezina. NCBI lineage: Eukaryota > Metazoa > Arthropoda > Insecta > Lepidoptera > Noctuidae > Cosmia > Cosmia trapezina. Next base: position 11,386,398 of record LR991047.1, read on the forward strand.
GTAGCTATGAATGCGCGAGTGGTGTAGCTGGCGCTCCTCGTGCCTTCACTGCATCGCATAGTTCGAGCTGCGCATCTTCATAGCACATCTAACTCGCTCCGCTACACAGCTTAGCATCAGTGGAAACGGTCACATAGTTTCGTAGCTTAACTTTTACATTCTAGCAGCATAGCTGCATAGCACATCTCAGATGGAAAAGCAGCCTTAGGCCCGGGGTTCACGAGAGGCTTGTGGCTCAGTTATAACAGTCGCATGAGTCGATCGATCTAATAATTTTTGGAATCCGTACCAAAATGGTAAAAAGGACTTACCTTTCGTTATTTGAAGTTATGTATGTTATGTCCTGTTGCCACTTTCATTTCCATATTTTATGTATGTTTCTCTTTATTTTTATTTTTTTTTGTATGTTGGCACCTTGTTTTTAATTTTTTATATTTATTCATGTGAATTGTAATAATTTAATTGTACTTTTGTGTGTTGTGCTGTCTTTTGTGTGCATCGAATAAATGTTTTATCTATCTATCTATCTAAAATGGTAAAAAGGAACCCTTATGGTGTGACTCAGTCTCGTATGTCTGTCTGTCACAGCTGGATATCTCAAGAACTACTAATGCTATCAACTTGAAATTTGGAACAGTTTTAGATGACGTTTGCCCAACTATTTTGCAAATAAGAAAGAAATAATTTTTTTTTTTTTGCATCAGGGACTGAAAGGGGAAGCGCATCTTCACGCCTCAGAGATGACGAGGCCTGACGTATAACCTGGCCTGACGCAGCTCCAAGTTCTTATATATTCAAAACCTTCCTCCTACTTCCATCTGAGAGTGTGCTAGGTAAGTTAGGTTTTTTTTAAATTAATTCTGTGTTTTTATCACTTTTTCTAAATTATATACATTATTCTCTCTCCATAGTCTACTTTTTACCCCTTTTATTTTATCAGGATTTGTTACACTTTGCTAGCATTAGTAGTTCTTGAGATATCCAGCTGTGACAGACATACAGACAGACTCGAGTCACACCATAAGGGTTCCTTTTTACCATTTTGATACCCTTTAGGGTTCCGTACCAAAAAATATATATACATATTATAAGCAATCACACCCAGACGACGCAACTACCCTCGTTACTGATTATAAAAAGGGCAGCGAGTCGCCCGCGCCGGTGCCGGGCACTCACTTAGATCCGAGCGTTCGACGCGTTTATATCGGTTGTATTTCCCGTATTTCGTTAAGGTTAGGTTTTAGGTAGATTCTGTTCCTCTAATTGCATTTTGTGTTATGTTGAATAACTTTTGTTAAATAATTAAATTAATAACGGTTAGCCAACTCGTTTTTTTTTAAGGACTTCTGCTTCTGGTTTCTAAAAATATTTATACTGGATGACTTTTTTACCGTCTCGAAAAAAATTGGGTATATTAGGTGAACAGAGTATAAGCCTATGGCATACCAAGTTTTTTTTTTTTAATAGCTTAGACAGAAAAGAATATCTAAGTACCAATAAATACCTACTACAAATTCGAAGTAAACTATTCATTTTTGTACCATAAAAACAGAAATTTTGAAAAAAAATAATAAATCGTTTAAAAATATCGAAATTCAAATCATATGCAACCTATACCCAATTTTTTTCGAGACGGTAAAAAAAGTCATCCGGTATATATTTTTAAATAACAAACTAAATAAACAGAAAGTCCTGTCCGAGGCCAAAAGGTCCCTATCTCAGCATGATGGCAATAGGCTCGCCCCCTATTACTTAAACATAACTGGCGGAATGTACTATATGTACACCTCTGCCTAACCCTTCCAGGAAATAAGGTGTGATAAATACATGTTATGTAAAATGATAGTCCGTATCGCCTAGGCTTCTAACTATAGGTACTTAGACTAAAATCAATAGTATTATTGTTAACGAAATCAATAAATTATTTCACCAATAAACAGCAAGCGGCAACATAAGAGAAATGATAGAATTTCTAATTTTAACAGGTTTTTCTGTTAGAAACTAGATTTATTATTTTTATAAATTGATTCTCGATTTCTATAATTATATCGGACGTATTATTTGTAGGGTTCCGTACTTCAAAAGGAAAAACCGGAACCCGAAAAAAAATTTTTTTTTTGTGTAAAAATCTTAATGCGGTTCACAGAATAAGTACATCTACTTACCAAGTTTCAACAGTATAGTTCTTAGAGTTTCGGAAAAAAGTGGCTGTGACATACGGACGGACAGACAGACAGACATGACGAATCCATAAGGGTTCCGTTTTTTGCCATTTGGCTACGGAACCCTAAAAATGCGGGTAGTGTTGTACATTCTGCTTTCCTCTTCGGATAATGCAGGTGAGATTTTAAGTTTAAAAAAATGTGAATAAGGCGCAGCTTCTGTGGCATTCAGCCAGTGTAACTGTAAAGCAGACGCTTTCGACCGTTGACCCAAGCAAGCCCAATTTTCTGACGCCAAAAAAAAGTAGCCTAGCGTTTTAGAATTACTGATATTATACACTACGAGCCAAGACGCCAGCAGACTAGAGCCTTTTTAGGGTTTCGTACCAAAATGGTTAAAAGGAACCCTTATGGTGTGACTCAGTCTGTCTGTCTGTCTGTCACAGCTGGATATCTCAAGAACTACTAATGCTATCAACTTGAAATTTGGAACAGTTTTAGATGACGTTTAAGTACCCGAGTAGTTTTACCCAACTATTTTGCAAATAAGAAAGAAATAAAAATATAAAATTTATGTTTTTTTCCAACAGGGACTTAAAAATTCAAAGTGGGGCTACTAGGGCATGTGGGGTATCCTATTATTAAAGAGCGCTTTTTGCACATTCTCAAACATTTTTTTTTAGGCCGCATAGATTTCCACTTTTGATAAAAAATGTAACAAAAATACCGTTTTAGGGCCTTATCTCCGAAGTTTGCAAAGAGAAAAATCTGAAATTATTCTATGCGTTAGAAGTTTATGTAATGATTACAGGAAAAATAAAACGATGTCTCTAAATAGCACACTTTTTCAGAAATTGGAACGGAACCCTCTGTGCACGAGTCCGCCTCGCTCTTGACCGGTTTTTTTTGTTAGGTAAAATCTAGTAAGTAATTCTTCTTTGTTGGTCGTATCGTAAACCATACTATCCAATCAATCTGCCTAGTTTTCCCAACTATGTTGGGGTCGGCTTCCAGTCTAACTGGAAGCAGCTGAATACCAATATTTTACATGGCGCGACTGCCTATCTGAGCTCCACAATAATATATCCCTTGATAAGACTTGCTGTTTGACTTTTGGGCTTTAGACGACCCGTAACGACTGTCAAAGGTCCACGAATGACAGCCGGGACCAACGGCTTAGCCGACGTTGGTCTGTGGATGGGTGAGAAATCTTTACATACCGAGACTCCTCCTTGCCTCGGAGAGCACGTTAAGCCGACGTTCGCACGGGCGTAAAAAATCGCGGCGTTTTTTTTTCGCGCACTGCATTTTTAACGATCTGCTTAGCGCCTGTTAGGTTGATTCTCGAAGCTCGGCTCAACACCGAGAGTTGAAAATCCAGTGCGCGATAAAATCCCGCCGCGATTTATTTACGTCCGTGCGAACGTCGGCTTAACGTGCTCTCCGAGGCAAGGAGGAGTCTCGGTATGAAAAGATGTGTCACCCATCCACGGACCAACCCCGGCAAGAATCGACCCGTGCAACTGTTATTATTAAGGCGATACCAAAATAAATTGGGGGATTTTTCGTAACCATTTATTTTACTATTTCAACATGTATGGATTTAATTTTTGGAATATGTTTATTGATTATTTGACTGAAGAAAAAAACAGTTGGGTCAAAAAATCAGTCCCCGGCGATAAATATTGCACATCGACCTTTGGAAAGAGACAATCGGCTAATTTCGGCTTCGTAGAGCGTTATCTCTGTCGCACGAAATACAAACAGTCCGGTATCTATTAGGAGCTGTTAATTCTTTTGATAATTCTTTTTATTCTTTGTATTAAGTACACCAATTTTTCTGTAAGTGATGGCTTTAGGTTGGGGTAAAATAAAATAAAAAAAACATGTTCACATTGTTTACGTATTTAATTATTCTGGAAAATTACAGCTGTTTTTAAATCTGTCAGCTTCGGTTACAGAATATTTATAAACATTGTATATAATTTCGCGTGACTGACCTCGTGTTTCCCTCTTTTTCCTAAAGATGCCATAGTACAACTTTAAATTATTTAAATTTGGGGGTGTTAACAACTCTAAATATATATTTTGAACTAACACTCTATCGCACTTGAGCAACGACTGACAAAACGTCACATAGGTAGTGTGTGACAGAGATAACGCTCTACGAAGCCGAAATTAGCCGATTGTCTCTTTCCAAAGGTCGATGTGCAATATTTATCGCCGGGTACTGTACCCTATAGGTTTTGATTTACTTGCGAGTATCAAAGTATGTCGCTTATATGGCCGTAATTTTTTTACTGCGTTGACTTAGAAGCTTGAATATTTTAGAGCTCCAAGAGACCATAAACCTACGTATTTGATATTAATTTCAACTAGATACCTCCACGCGTTCTTGAGAAAAAGTGTCTTAACAGACTGATCCGTTTTTAGGGTTCCGTAGTCAACAACCCTTATAGTTTCGCTATGTCCGTCCGTCCGTCTGTCTGTCTGTCCGTCCGCAGCTTAGCTCAGAGGCTGTTAGTACTAGAAAGCTATAATTTGGGATATTATCACGCCGCCGACAGTGTTAAAATAAAATCATGAAAAAGAAATTTTTTTGGTTCCTTCTGTACACGTAAAGTGGGGATGTTTTCTCATCTACCCCACGATGTGGGGTGTTGTTGGATGGGTCTTTTAAAAATATTGTGGGTTTTCGAAATCAATTTTTCGATTTAGGGATCCGTTTCTGAAAGATTAAGTATTAAAGTGCTAATTTTTGTTAGACTCAAGTGTCCGCCCCCCCCCCCCACTCTGCCAGCTAAACGGTTAGTTTTAGATGGGTGAAAAAATTCACGGTAGTAGTATAAAGGAAAACTATCACAGCTTTCAAGTTTCCGAGTAATAGTCATTTATTCATGAAACAACAAAAAGCCCTCTCTTACTCCGCATTATTGTGCAACTACGGAACCCCATTACTGCGCGTAGCCCGACAAGAACTTGGCCGGTTTTTCCTTTTTAGGTACGGAACCCTAAAAACTACGATTCAGCCACTTCACTACACTTCTGCTTACCCCATCATCACAAGCGGTTGTAATACTAAGGTTAAACAATTTCATCATTGCAATGTGCCAAGTAGTTGCTTAGCAAAAACAAGTTTTTGGGTTACCTAAACAGTCGGCGTTCCAGTTTTTTTACTAGCTCAGCAAATTATTGATTTGTTATGTATTCGTTATACTTTAGACTAGATACCTGTTTCATTTTAATTGTGGTTAGCAGTGTGAGGGGCTCGTGGCTAAGTAATAACAGCCGCACGGGTCGATCGATCAGGTTAAGCTACGCTTGTTGTGTTCGGTTCGTGTATGGGTGACCATCTTTACGTACCGAGACTCCTCCATGCCTCAGAAAGCACGGCGGCGAAAGCGCCGGGGTAGCCCGCGAAATTCAAAATTTCTTACGTTTTTTGCAATTTGTAGGTCAGTGTGAGCTTGTATGTTGATTAAAATATGATTCGCGGCCGTAGCTAATATGGATTTACAGAATTATAATCATTAGAATCAGCAATACAAATCCATAAGTTAGCATTTACCTGAAATCTAGCGATTTCATGAAATCATGAGGTATGATTATAATTCTGTAAAGCCATATTAGCTACGGCCGCGAATCATATTTTAATCAACATACAAGCTCACACTGACCTACAAATTGCAAAAAACGTAAGAAATTTTGAATTTCGCGGGCTACCGTGGCGCATGAACCTTAAGGGATGAGCTTACAGAAATCCTTCCATTTATAATATAATGTTACATCACTACATAGTATAAAACAAAGTCGCTTCCCGCTGTCTGTCTGTCCCTATGTATGCTTAGATCTTTAAAACTACGCAACGGATTTTGAAGCGGTTTTTTTTTATAAATAGAGTGATTCAAGAGGAAAATATAACGTATAATAAACGCGGGCAAAAGCTAGTATATTATAAACTAGCTTTTGCCCGCGGCTTCGCCCGCGTGGATGTCGGCAAATATCCCATGGGAACGTTCATGTGGGAAACATAGAGCACATCCCTAACTTAAGAAATGCTGGGTTTCCCATACAAACTTTCATCCCTTGTAGGATTATGTTTTAAGACAAAAAGTAGCCCATGTTCTTTCCCAGGATGCTATCTAGCCTTGCCAAATTTTATCGAAATCCGTGCAGTTTTGTAATTTTAAAATAAACCCCTACTTTACCCACTTAGGGGATGATTTTTCAAAAACGCTGAACGGCATATTTCTTCATTTCCTACCAATAGCATAAATTTGTTATCCCTAACTTAAGAAATACTGGGTTTCCCTTACAAAATTTCATCCCCTATATCACCCCCTGTAGTATTATTTTTGAAAAAAATAGTATCCTATGTCCTTCCCCAGGATGCTATATAAAGCCTTGCCAAATTTTGTCGAAATCCATGCAGTTTTGTAAATTTTAAAATCAATCCCTATTTTACCCCCTTAGGGGATGATTTTTCAAAAACGCTGAACCGCATATTTCTTAATTTCCTACCAATAGCATAAATTTGTTATCCCTAACTTAAGAAATACTGAGTTTCCCATACAAACTTTCATCCCCTATATCACCACCTGTAGGATTATTTTTGAAAAAAAAAACAGCCTATGTCCGTCCCCAGGATACCATCTATAGCTTTGTCAAATTTTATCGAAATCCGTTCAGTTGTTTAGGCGTGAAAAGGTAACAGACAGACAGACAGACAGACAGAGTTACTTTCGAATTTATAATATTAGTATGGATTAAAGTCGCTTTTCGTGTCTGTCTATATGACCGTATTGTTCTACTAAACTACGCAACAGATTTTGATAGTTTTCACCATCATTTAGAGAATTTATTCTCGGAAAGTTGATGTGTCTAATAAACTTAGAATAACTAGCTTTTGCCAGCGGCTTTGCCCGCGTGGATGTCGGATCCCACGGGACATACCGGGAAAACCTTCCTTATTCCTTGTCTACATTATAAAGGGTACCTCTGTACAAAATTTCAGTTTTCTAGGTCCAAGGGTTTGGGCTGGGCGTTGATGAGTCAGTCAATCAGGACTTCTCTTCTTAGAAACTTCGAAGATATGGTGATCTACCAAGTCGCACTGGGCCCGCGTGGTGGATTACGGTCCACTCCCTCTCACAGAGACGAGGCCTGTGTCCCAACAGTGGGAACATTGGCTGATGTTTTTTTTTTTTTTCATTTATTGCCTTTTATTCAAACAATGGTAAAATTAAATTATTTATACTATGTACAAGTAGGTATAAAAAAAATAAAAAAAAGAGCTCATAGGGCATCAAAAAATTCGTCCGCATCGCTGTCAGCGGGAAAAGTGCCCAAAAGACTGGCGGCATTGCCACGCTGGATGGCAATGCTAATTCTTTGGGCTAAAAATAGGCCAGCCCTCTGGTCCCGTGTGGAGTCGACCAACCGCTTGGCGATGTCCCGAAATACTCGATGAGCACTCGGACCCCAAGGACCTAGTGTTTCAACCCCAAACGGCTCAAACAAATAGCTTCCAATAAGGTTGTTAATGATTGCTGATGATTAAGTTGAAACTTTTTAAACTTTCGCGATTTGCACCACATTATAAAACAATATCGACAACAGGGACCCAAGTCTGCTATTTTTTATATTCCAACACGATCCCATTGTCACTGCATTGTCATTTTGCTAAAAGTTCGTAATCTGCTAAATTCATAATTTCATACAATGGAGTGTCAGTGGTTGACCATTGGAAAGCCATAATGACGCCAATATATTAGTAGATTACCAAACTTGTCAAAATCAACAATTATGAAATCAATGATAGACCATGCTGACACTATTGTAATAGCAGACTTGAGGCCCAGGTCTTCTTATCGCGATATTCCTTTTCACGAGGTAAACAGCAATGCTATTCTGTAAACATCTCACCGTGATAACTTAAGTGAAGTGAGCGTGGAGTGAGCTGTCAATAGTGTCAATTCCTAGCAAAAACAAACTCACTTCACCTGAGTTTTCACAGTGAGATTTTTACAGAATCGACCGGCTGGTACCTACTTGTTTCCCGACGTTTCGACCGCCTCCCGCAGAGCTGTCATCAGTCCTGCCGTGACCACGATCGCTGCCAGGCGGTCGAAACGTCGGGAAACAAGTAGGTACCTTGTTACCTCATAAAAAACCGGCCAAGTGCCTGTCGGACCACGCACAATGAAGGGTTCCGTAGTTGGCATGACTTTATCCCAAGAACAAACTTAACATTGTAGTTGAAATACGTGTTCTCCCATACATTCCAACTGTAAATGTAAGTTTGTACTCACAATATTGAGACATTTACCATGTTATTTTGAGACCACAGACTTCTTATAGGTTTTCCTGTAATCTACAGGTAAAGAACTATTTTCTGTATATTTTTCAAAATTTTAGGGTTCAGTAGTTTCGAAGATAAGGGAGGGGAATGGTCAATTTTCGTCTATTTTCTTAAATAACTTTAAAACAATTTATTTTAAAATTATACAAAAAATATATTTGAGACCCTCATAGTAAGCCCTTTAATTTGATATGTCACATAGTACAGTTTGCAAAACTATTTTTTTAATTTTTATATTTGCCCCTTAAAAATGGCCCCCATATTCAAAATTCATTTATTTACTTTAGCCGTACGAGTTCGGGTCACAGAAATCCATATGTGTACCAAATTTCAACTTAATCGGTCTATTAGATTCGGAGCAAATTGGCTGTGACAGACAGACAGGCAGACACACGAGTGATCCTATAAGGGTTCCGTTTTTTCCGTTTGAGGTACGGAACCCTAAAAAGGAATATCGCGATAAGACCCGTTGTCAATATTGTTTTATAATGTGTCAGAATTGTAGTCTACCTACAAACTCACGTAAATCATTCTTAGCACATAACGATGGTCACCGAGATCTAGTGGCAAATACCACTGCCCGTTTCTTTGCTTGACACGACCAAGATACGGATAAGTTCTTTCCGCAGTGGTGGCGAGTTGTAGGTCGTAGGTTCACCACCACTGCTCTCAAATCGGTGAAGGAAAACATCGAGAGGAAACCGGCATATCCGAGAACCAAAAACTTCGAAGCCATGTGACATCTACCAACCCGCACTGGGCCCGCGTGGTGGATTACAACCCGCTCACAGAGAGGAGGCCTGTGTCCCAGCAGTGGGAACATTGGCTGATGATTAAGTTGTTTCTCTCAGTAGGTGCAGACCTATTGAGGGAGAGAGGCTCCTCGGCCAAGCCTTGTAGGTACTGCGACAAATTGTGTCTGAAGACAGCGGCCTAATTGTGTACGCAATCTATTGAGAGCTTTCCAGATAGGGCACTGAAGATTACGGCCGGGAGGCAGATGTTCCTGGGTTTTGAGGAAGTCTGCAGGTGGTGGTTGCTTCTCTCATTGGGTGGTTAGTCCTGGGTAGCCTGTGAAGAGCGTATAGAGGTATGAGGAACAGGGTGTATGTTTCACTCATCCTCCATACAAAAGGGAGGATCCTCCGACCAGACGGGTGTTGTGTCTGGTGGGCAACTGCCAGAACGGTATATTATGATAGTTGCGCGGTAAACTCTGATTGCGCGATGCAGGATTTTGCGTTACATTATTGTGATGCGTAGTTCGTATGTGGCGATGTAGATGCCGCCACAAGTAAGAAGCTCTTACGGCTGTACCTGTATCGTGCATTTAAAAAGTTGGGCTTGTAGAGCGTTGTCTGTGTCACTCATGCTGTCTCTTTCTAAAGGACGATGTGTCATTTCAACACCAAGGTTCTGTGGATTGGTAGCTATTGACTATTCTTTTGAGCAGGTAGGTATATTTTAAATATCATTGCAGTGCAACTGGCTGTTTTAAATTTAAATGGTTGTTGTTGGCTAAGGGACTAACTACGCTTAATAAGCTTAATTCAGCTTTTGTCCATGGAAAAAAATAAGTTTTGTACATGGGGATGCGTTCAGCTTTCCGTGTCGATCGATAAAAAGCTGTTTTTTTGTTTCTATGGAGAAAAGCTGAATTGAGCTGAATTAGCCGACGCGACGTTCGCACGGACGTGAAAATATCGCGGTGATTTTTTTTCGCGCACTGTATTTTCAACGCACTGCTTGCTTAGCGCCGAGAGTTGAAAACCCAACAGTGTTTTTTCACTCTGTTGTTGTTATTCCTTCATTGTGCGTGGTCCGACACGCACTTAGCCGTTTTTTTTAATTACAGTAAATACGTAGTGTCAAATATTGTACGGTGGTACGACGTACGGACGGAACCAGACACACGTCATGCGCAGACACACGTCCCCCCTCCCACTCTCGCCCAGCGTTCTTTTTACCTGACGCCAAGTATACCTACGTAATTTTTGTCGTAAAAATATAATATTAATATGTAGTGGCACCGAGTTGCCGTGTCTGGCCATACCGCCATTAAACCCACGATGGTTTCCGTGGTATGTTTAAGCTAAAAACTAATGTGTAAACTATTCTTTGAAAAATAAACAACAAAAAAAAAAAAAAAAAAAACCCTTCGTGTGCGAGTCCGACTCGCGCTTGGCCAATTTTTTCTATTAGGAAATCGGCATTCGCAGCCTGGAGTTCGCATTTTTGTCCCCAGTAATGGCATAGGTTTCCAACTTTAGTGGCAAGAGTGGTCCACCCACTTGCTACTCTGCCAGCAGCAGTGCTATCCGTTTGAGACAACAAAATCATAGATAACAAAAGTATGGAGTTTCTCTCCCATTCTTCTCCATACGACTACCTTTTGGAAGGCGCAACTAGATTCAATTCTTCTTTTTTCTTGTCTATGTGCCAAAAGAAGTGTGAAAGAGTGTGTGTTTCAAAAGTGCTTTTTTCAAATACTCGATTTGATTTTGACTATCTATGGTGTAATCATAATCACCAGGATTGCCGAAAGAAATGGCGTTTACAGTTTGTCGTTTTTATAAAATAAGAGATTCTTTCCTTTTGCTTTTGGCTTAGTAAAATTATCTACATGGTAAGTAGTTACGCCTTTAACGATACCCAGTCTTTAAGGACTAGGTTCCATTTAGGTTTAGTTCTAGGCTTTCCCAAGATAAGTTACTAGGCTATCATGATCAAACAGGAGGTAAATTGGACGTAGTTTAGCAGTAAGGACTCATTCCACAATATGTCATTTTAAATAGATAATATGTTTAGTTAAAGTTTTTCTCATGATAATTTATCATGAGAAAAACTTTCTTCCTCCTTCCTTTCTTTTGAGTCCTTACTGCTAAACTACGTCCAATTATCATGAGAAAAACTTTAACTAAACATATTATCTATTTAAAATGACATATTGTGGAATGAGTCCTTACTGCTAAACTACGTCCAATTATCATGAGAAAAACTTTAACTAAACATATTATCTATTTAAAATGACATATTGTGGAATGAGTCCTTACTGCTAAACTACGTCCAATTTTGAATTTGAAATGAACAGATTGTGGTTCGAAAATTAAAATTGTTCGTTTGAGAATAGATAGAGCTGTCTATGGCCACTGACGAGGTAACGTGAAGGTAGGATAAAGTTATGATTTTGCTTATTTCAGCCCTATCAAACTCAAACATAAAAACAAATACACATCGAAATGTGTATTTGTTTTTTTTACAGCTAAGGTCCGAACCTATCTAGCTCTAAAAAATAGACTGAATAAGTACCTACTACGAATAAAAGTTTAACATCCAGAGCCACGAACGAGCTATCCTAAACTTTTGAACGGTAAAACCCGAAGTTAGCCGACAACAGAAAAAACAAACTTTGTTTTCGAAAAAAAAAGAACTATCGACCGATCGATTTTTTTGTTTATTTATCGAAAACGCGTGTAGAAACTCGGACGCGAGTACTAGGCGCTTATAACCTACAAGAGTATCGATTCGTAAACATTCCCTCCAAAAAAAAACGCGTCGCACAAAAAAGGGGTTACGTGGGACCTGCTTCGGTTATAAAAAACACTAGAGTACATGAGGGAGTCCTCCGTACCTCCGTTTTTGATCAGCGGCCGCCCCACTCGGATAAAACCTCCGTGGTCTGGGGCGAGCTACCCATTTCTGCCCAAACACAACTTAATAACACTGAGCGACACGCTTTTCACTTACAATGTTCCTTGTGCTTTTCTTCCTCATACGATCATAGCCCGCCGTTTATACATTTACCTATTTTAATACACTACACTGACACAAGCATCCTCACTTCCACCGACATCGGAGTTTTTTTTTCGGGGAGCGTTGTCGCGTGCGTTCGCCGGCCGGTAAACAATGCTCACGGATTTTACACAACACTAAAACTATACTAAATGTTGTTTAATGTTATTATTTACATTATTTCACTGAATAAATGCGTGTAATGTTGTGTTCGGTTCATCATAATCGCGTAGCGTGGCGCGTTTACGGTTTAGTAGCAGGTACGCGCGGTTCGTATCGCTCGATCGCACTGGTTTCGTGCGCCCTCGGAGGGGGTCGGGTACGCCGCCGCGGGGGGAATGCCTGTTTTACCGACGCACGGTATTTCTGAACTGTTTTATCTACATTTGGAACGGACAGGTGGCGCGGTTGGTGGTTCGATGCAAGAAAGCGCTTGAAGCGAATTATTTTATTGGGCATACAGCGGTTTGAATTTTGTTGATGATTTTTGTTTCGTTGTTTTATTTTTAGCCTATGAAAAGGAATGTAAATCTTGTGCTTCTTTTGATTCCATAACAAAAGTTGTTTGTGTTAAGAAAAAAGCGGAGTTTTAGGAGTTTATGATGTGAAACATCTATTGTCGCCTTGGAAGTAATATCGACTGGTAACCGTAAGCCGTGACGGCAAATGGCATGACGCTCTCTACTAAGGGGGCATTAGAGATTTACGCCATGTTTCACATTAGCAATTTTATTTATTATGTTATTTTAGTTATCATAATTCTTGATGTGGTGCGAGATGCACACATTGACACATCTGTACCTACTTATTAATGTTTTCGTTATTGTCATACTGCATACCATAAGAAAGTGAAAATCATAAAGAAATCGTAAATAAAATTATTGGCAGTCAGTAAAATTGGGAATCTCTAAAACTACGAAAATTATCCAAGCATTATTTCTGCTGTTGCAAGTAAAATTTTTATTGCACAGTTCAAAAACGGATATCAGAAGTCCGTGTTTCTGCAGACATTACACTATTTAGTTTTATTGTTTTGTTTAAAACATAACCTTCCCATTTTAAACAGTCGGTTATAATAAAGCGCTGTATAGGCTGAACGATCAAACGTCAGCGATGCGCTTGTCTTGTCACGGAGAAAAATAAAAAATTTATAACTTTTTGTAAGCTTTGTATATAAAACACCTGACTTTACTTAGTTACCGACTCTTACGACCTTAACAAAACATAAATCTACTGTTTACGCAGACATTCAAAAATGTAATGATAGGTATAAATATACCTAATTCAGAAAAATAAAATTGCTGTTCTAGTAAGATAGGTGGCGCTATTGTATCTTTGCTCGAACCAAGAATGTTTATTTTTTTATCGTCGAGAAAGAAAATGTTGAAACATTTCTTTGCTCATATCGATGTCAATAAAACAATACCTAAAAGAGTTTTTAGAGTGAAAATGAGTGCCTAAATCGTGTATGAAAACGATTCTTGGGATTGCATGCCCGCATCGCATCGTCATCGGTCGGCGCCTCCGCGCCGCGGTATGACACGGTCGACTGCCATCCGAACCCACCCGAACCCAACTGCGATTACTTTCTTCTATGAAGTTCTATGACAGAGCCTCTACTACTCAGCGGATGCTCTAAGCTCAGCGGTCACGAACCCGTTTGATTTGAGTTTGCTTGTCTTTCGTGCTGGCTGAAGGCATTCCACTGACACCTCTATTTTTAGTCTATTTGCATTAGATCACGAGAGGAATATGAGAAACATAATTTAGATTAGTAGAGAAGAACTCTTGTATCTATCGATGCGAGTGCGAAGCCCTTATACGTAGGTACATACCTACGTTAGTCCTATTCTCAAAAACTACAGAACCGATTTTTTTAAAGAAAAGAAAATGTAGACGTAGGTACAATGTGTTTCAATTAAGAATAGGAAAGTCAATGACCTTTAACTGTCAACTGAAGCTAGAAATCTAAGACTTGCAAAGTTTTGTAGTGCTATCCTTAATGCCTTATCCATTTTAGTTCTGTTTTTGGATTTTTTTTTTGTTAAAATATGTCACTGACTTTGCAAATGTGTAAACGAGATGCTATTTTGCTAAATCTTCACAATATGGCGCAAGGTCATTCCTATTCTTAGTTGAAACGCACTGTACATACAAGTACGTGGCCTGTTTGTTGTTAGGACTTAAAATTAAATAGGTAGGTACAAAGGTACAAGCTTAGATCTTGTTTCATTATCAAATAAAAAAAATGTGTTTACCGAATGGCTTACCTACTTACTGAAAATGAAAGGAAACTGTTTGGTTTTGCCTTTTTCGTACTTTCTGGAAGTCCGGAGTGCACACAACAACTTACCAAAGTTTCATCACAATCGCTCGAGCTATTTTCGAGTTTTTGCAAGAGTAATAGCTGGTACAGTGCGAGTTGCTGACTAGACAGTAGACAGCTACTCACAATGTGTACTCGCATGTCAGTAGCTCGGCTTGCCTTGGATGTTTACACAGTGCGAGCTGCTGACTAGACAGCTGCTCGCACTGTGTAGGTATCTACTCGCATGTCAGTAGCTCAGTTTGCCTTGGCTGTTTACCTCTGCCTAGTCTCAATGATAAATGCAATATGTATTTCATGGACGCTAGTAAAATAATTGGTGGGAAATATTATACAGGATCCTCTTGTGATTGTGACTATATGCTCCCTCATCAATCGAGCTCTGCTGCGAGCTACTGCCAACTCGTAAGTGCGAGTACCTAACTCTTATGTATAATACACTTAGAGCATTTATAGGTTAAATGCTCTAAGATAATACCCCTCGCTTGCTAGCTCGCACAATACTACTTAATCTGTGGCTCGCACTGTGTAAACGAGCCATTACGCACGGAGATTTTTATTAAGATTTTGTGTAAGTATACACAATTTCCGAACGAAAATTTACAAATCAAATGAAATGTCAACAAGCCACACGTATTGATGTTAGTGATGAAACATTTATTACTAAACTTACCTACGAATTTAGTATTTCAAAAAATCGACTAAAACAGTTGAAAACCAACTAAAAGCAGTCTTTTTAGGTCGAAATCCATTTATTTTCTACTCAGTGTTTTAATGAAAATTTTAATGTTCGAGAGCGTAAAAAATTGCAACGTATTTCTTGCCTAGATTGTGAGCGTACTGAGCGTGTTACGGAATTAGGCCACTGGTAGAACTCCCAAGAAATGTGAATGTCTTTTCGTCTCAAACAAACCTGACAACGCCCGATGAGTTTCCAATCTTCTTCGCAATAACGAAGAATAAAAGTATGGAGTGAATTTAACCACGAAGTTCAAGCTGTGAATGACAATGGGGACCAAAGCTTTAGGCAAGTGCAAAGACAATGGGCACTAAAGCTTCAGGCACAACCGCGCCACCAAAGCGACTGTGTCGCGCGGCGGAAGCTGCTCGTGTTATCTTATGGCACCTTGCATACCTGCGCGATTGAGATGCGGGAAGACTGGCAAAGCCGGACGCACGCGTCTTGTGATCGAGCTTGTCTACTCTGATCAAAGCGAGAATTTTATGAATTATTTATTTGTACCCTGATGTTAATAGGGCTTTACAATATCAACCCTCAAATGTCACACAATTTTCGTGATTGATATATCCAGCTTTGCAAAAAAACTATCCTGACTTAATATTTTTCCGAATACGGACTCAATGGATCGCGTACGGGGCGCGATCTATTGAGTCTGTGTTGAAGTACTTGGCGAATTACGCTCATAGCGTACGGCTATCGTGTATCTCCTTATTCCAGTCTATTATTTAAAAAAAACTTAATTACATGCACGTAAAATGTAATAAAAAATTAAAGAATGAAGAATGCTTCTTGATGATTGATCTTGGACTTACAAAGTTTTTTATTTCACAAAATCTTTGTTGTGTGACTTGTGTGTACTAATTACAAAAATTTAAATGAATTCTTAGGTTTAGTTAATTTTACACAAAATAGTTTGATGTATGATAGAGACTTCAAATCGAAACGATTAAGAGACGAGATAATAATTGTGAGACTGACATCTCCTCCTCCTTAGTCGTTCACTCTTGACAGAGTGGTCGTGCTTGATGACTCTGCATTTTCTTTGGCCAAAGCAGCCCTCGCGATGCTCGTCCACTTATTCCGATCTTCCGCGTCTCGAAAATTCTGAACTATGGAGGTTTGTGTTGACACTTTGATAAGGTCTGTCCAACGCGTAGGTGACCCACCGCGTGACCGCTTGCCCTCCACTTGTCCCTGGACAATGAGACTGACATAACAAAACTAAACTAAGCTTGCAGCTTCAGTACTATTCACTAAAATTAAGTTCACTTTTCGCGCTGTAGTCGCGCAGGTGTGCACGTAAAAGTTTCGCGTTGTTAACGCTCCTGGTTTACGTCCTACTTGGCCGTAGCATAATAGACAGTGTCTTTATACGTTTTCCTCTCCGTTACCTTCGGGAACTTAAATGAACGTGAATTCTTTATGGTCACAAAAGTTCTGGAAAAAAATCGAAGCCCCATAAAAAGCGACGTCAAAATTAATCTGCCTAGCCTTTTCCTGCTATGTTGGGGTCGGCTTCCAGTCCAGCCGAATGCAGTTGAATGAATCCCACATTTTACATGGTGCAGCTACCATCTGATCTCCACAATCCAGTTACTGGGTAACATGTTACCCTTGGTAAGACTAGTGGACAGACTTTTGTGCTTCGAAAACGACTATCAAAGATCATTGTCAATATAATTTTTTCAGTGCATGAATGCCTCGTGTTCAATGAAGAAGTTGAGTCGAGTTTACTTTGAATGCCTTTATTAATACTACTTAATCTGTGCCTTTATTATTCATGTCACATCACTATCAAAAACGAAACGTCAAACGCGGTCGCGTATTGACGCTTGCATTCGCGTTCGCCGATAAAAATAATAAACGAATTTACAGATAAATTATACAAGAAAACGTGTCAATTCCGCATACATATTATAGATTAGTTATTAATTAATAATTTAACATGGTTAGACATAGAAAAGTAGTTTCTCTTAAGACGGATAAGGTAGATACTAGCAGTAGTTCGGGAAGTAGTGAATCGTCTTTCGGTAGTAAAACGTTTAAATTTCTTTCCGTTTGGAAGACCGGTGTCGGCTTCGTTTGTTTCTTGATTGCTGTATATATCAGCACTTTGGGTTATCTAGAAACCCGAGTTAACACACCATTCGACGATGATAAGGTAAAAAAATATTACTATTTTTTGGACATTGTTTTCTCCTATTTGATCATTTTTAAGCCGTTAAGCGCCTTGTTGGTCTAGTGATAGCAAGAACAACTGCTGAGCAAGGGGTCCCGAGTTCGATTCTTAGGACAGTGTTTTTCCAATAGGAATAGCTCAGGAACACCGTGAAGTCTTGTTTTGTTGCTAATTTTTGGCAACAGGCCCCTTATTACATGCGGTTTAAAATAACTGGCAAAAAAATTACCCACTGACCGAAATATGGGTTTACTGTACACACTTCTGCTAACCCGTTTATCTAATCTAATCTCACTTAAATGTGTGGAATGACTGTCAATTCAGCCTGGAAAGGGTTTAGCAGTTGAATAATTATTTATCTAAAATTTTCTAAACAGTTGTAATATAATTTAACCTGACTCCATCAGAAAAAACTCGGTAATGAGCCCGAAAAATCCTTGACAGAACAAAGAAAAGCCATCCGTCATCCAAATTAAAAAAAAAAACAAAAGAAAAACATGTGAACAGTAGAAAGCCAATATTCGGTTCACGAAAAAGTTCATAAATTTTTTATCTAAAGAGACAGTTTTAATGTCATAAAAAATATGTAGGGTTTGTAACACTACAAAACCTATTTTAGTTAAAATAGTATCACACCAAATACAATTAAGTTTTTCAGATGTCGAAAGTTGTTATCAAAGTACATCTATTTTACTGCATCCATTGTAACTGCTCACCCCTTATTTCTTTATTTATTTAGACCGGGATAAAACGTATCCTATGTGTTTAACCGAGGTATAAGCTATCTACATACCAAATTTCATCCAGATCGGTCCAGCCGTTTGAGCGTGAAGAAGTAACAAAACATACAAACACAACACACACTCACTAACTTTCGCCTTTATATTGTTAGTATGATAGTCACTAACAACAAGAAAAAGAAGACTTTACTGATACTTACTCCCTTCCTCCCACGTTGAGCCTTTTTCTGTGATAATTGTAGTACTAAATGTTTAATATCAGTTCTGAGTCTGTGTGCCACCACTGCACAATTTTATATGAATGAATGAATGTTTTTTATTTGCAAGAATATAGGTACATTGTTTATGGTACAGTGACATAGTTCTGGTTTCACTATATTCGACTTTGCTAGTCGTGCAAATGTTTATGTGACATTGTAACAGTAATCAAA
The DNA here is from genome assembly GCA_905163495.3 of Cosmia trapezina. Taxonomy (NCBI): domain Eukaryota; kingdom Metazoa; phylum Arthropoda; class Insecta; order Lepidoptera; family Noctuidae; genus Cosmia; species Cosmia trapezina. The sequence goes on from LR991047.1 coordinate 11,405,131, forward strand.
GCATTTAATAAAATTACAGTCTCCTTACATTATTAGAATACTAATATTACATTAATAATTCATTTTTAGTCAAAACTACGATTATACTTAATTATGATTATAAGATACACGCTAGACAAAAATAAATATAATCACTATGTCAAATACAGCAAATATACTTAATGTCAAAAAAAAATCAAATTTATAAAGTCAATATTACATTATTAATTAATTTTTTTTTTTTATACCTTTCCAATCATTCTTCCAGGTCGTAAAAGAAACTGGTCTACAAATCCCGAACCGCTACTGGGGTACGTACAGACCTGGAGTGTACATGGGTATGAAGAGCCGAGAGCCTCGGTCTCCAGTGTTCGGTATGATGTGGTACGAGCTGTCTGCATCGTCACATAAAGGAATACGGTGAGAATTCTATTAACTACAGCAATATTAATGAGTTGTATTGCAATATACAGGGTTATTGGTAACTAAACCACTTCCTTGCAGGACGTCATAGTTAGTGTTGTCAGAAACTCGAGTCTTGGAGTCTTATTTAATAAAACTTGAGCTATTTTTGAAGACTCGAGTCTTATAAATAAAACTTAGAGCTCAAGTCCTTCATAATTCTCTCTTCAGAATTGTCTTTTGTTAAAAGACTTGAGTCCTGCCAAAAAGAACTCAAAGACTGAGTCTTTTTAAAAGAACTCATGACTGAGTCCTCCGCATTTTGATTCAGCAAATCGTCAGTCTTCAGGTGGATACTTTTGATTAGGTTATTGCATTTAATGCAATTTAATCATTACAAATTTTTATTGTGCGAATCTTGACTTTCAAAGTCAAGATTTATTTGCAGATAAATATGGTTACAAAAGTTCATACAATTATTAAATTACAATTATTTTATTATTACAATGATTACGATATAAAATCACCCAGTATTACCTATTATAATACACCAACTCTAGTTTATGACTCAGTCTAGCTCAAAGAACTTAAAAGACTCGAAAGGACTCAGAAGAGTCAAAGGACAGGACTCAACACGTCTGCAGAGTTTCGCTAGATATCGATACTCAACACGTCGGCAGAGTTTCGCTAGATATCGATACTCAATACGTCGGAGTTTCGCTGGTTATTTTAATTTGACCTTGTACAGTGGTTCAATAGGAAGTTACCAAGTGTTCGCACAAAAGTGTCGTGATTACAGATGGTCTTGACGTTCGAAATGTCACGGCTTAAAATGATATTTGAATGGTTTACATTTATCACGGCATGTTTAACTTCAAGAATAGTTAGTTGATATTAATGCTATCAAGAGGCCGTATACGAAATTTTGCCGACTTCGCTGATTTGCGTAATTTAACAGGACATAATTTTACAGTTAAAATACATACTGTATTTCTATAAGTTACTAGCTGACCCGACAGACGTTGCCCTGTCTTAGCTATGAATATTCTAATGTAAACGCGTGAAGTTAAAATATTCGGAAGTTTTCTGAAATTTTCCAATTTTCTGCGAAATTTTCTTAATTTTTTCTTTCATAAGAACCTTCTCCTGACAATAATAAACACAACAAAAAAAGAATTAGTGAAATTGTTCCATCCGTTCACGCGTCATGCGATGAGCAAGGGAAATAGGGATTCATTTTTATATATAAAAGTTATAAATGTTATAATGCACAACATGAAAGATCATTTAAGGCGGGGTGAAAGCAAGCGCCGTAGGTATTAAATGCTTACCGCAGCCCCCGCAAGGAGTAGCGATACGTAATAAATTACGATGCGCGGGAAACGCGCGCCAAGCGCACCGCTCATGAGTTCATGAACTCGAGTAGGTACTATGTTGCGTCACAGAATAGAGCAATGCAGTAGATAAACTTGAACTGATTAGTATACAAGTTTATTTTGTTTTATTTTTCTAGTAAGTATTTTTGAAAGTTGTAGACAGATTAGACATTTTAGACAGATTTTAAACATTTTAGACACATTTTAGACATTTTAGACAGATCCAAGATGGCGGCTGCGAAAATTCCCTAACTGTTCGTCCTGGGTGTCATTTTCGTGATATTTTAGGTCGCTGAAAACGATAGTGGGGTCAAAATGAAAATCCAAGATGGCGGCTGCGAAAATTTCCTAATTTTTCGTCATGGGTGTCATTTTCGTGATATTTTAGGTCGCTGAAAACGATAGTGGGGTCAAAATGAAAATCCAAGATGGCGGCTGCGAAAATTTCCTAATTTTTCGTCATGGGTATCATTTTCGTGACATTTTAGGTCGCTGAAAACGATAGTGGGGTCAAAATGAAAATCCAAGATGGCGGCTGCGAAAATTTCCTAATTTTTCGTCATGGGTGTCATTTTCGTGATATTTTAGGTCGCTGAAAACGATAGTGGGGTCAAAATGAAAATCCAAGATGGCGGCTGCGAAAATTTCCTAATTTTTCGTCATGGGTGTCATTTTTGTGACATTTTAGGTCGCTGAAAACGATAGTGGGGTCAAAATGAAAATCCAAGATGGCGGCTGCGAAAATTTCCAAATTTTTCGACATGGGTGTCATTTTCGTGATATTTGAGGTCGCTGAAAACGATAGTGGGGTCAAAATGAAAATCCAAGATGGCGGCTGCGAAAATTTCCTAATTTTTCGTCATGGGTGTCATTTTCGTGATATTTTAGGTCGCTGAAAACGATAGTGGGGTCAAAATGAAAATCCAAGATGGCGGCTGCGAAAATTTCCTAACTTTTCGTCATGGGTGTCATTTTCGTGATATTTTAGGTCGCTGAAAACGATAGTGGGGTCAAAATGAAAATCCAAGATGGCGGCTGCCAAACTTTCCTAATTTTTCGTCATGGGTGTCATTTTTGTGACATTTTAGGTCGCTGAAAACGATAGTGGGGTCAAAATGAAAATCCAAGATGGCGGCTGCGAAAATTTCCTAATTTTTCGTCATGGGTGTCATTTTCGTGATATTTTAGGTCGCTGAAAACGATAGTGGGGTCAAAATGAAAATCCAAGATGGCGGCTGCGAAAATTTCCAAATTTTTCGACATGGGTGCCATTTTCGTGATATTTGAGGTCGCTGAAAACGATAGTGGGGTCAAAATGAAAATCCAAGATGGCGGCTGCGAAAATTTCCTAATTTTTCGTCATGGGTGTCATTTTCGTGATATTTTAGGTCGCTGAAAACGATAGTGGGGTCAAAATGAAAATCCAAGATGGCGGCTGCGAAAATTTCCTAACTTTTCGTCATGGGTGTCATTTTCGTGATATTTTAGGTCGCTGAAAACGATAGTGGGGTAAAAAGGAAAATCCAAGATGGCGGCTGCGAAAATTTCCTAATTTTTCGTCATGGGTGTCATTTTCGTGATATTTTAGGTCGCTGAAAACGATAGTGGGGTCAAAATGAAAATCCAAGATGGCGGCTGCGAAAATTCCCTAACTTTTCGTCATGGGTGTCATTTTCGTGATATTTGAGGTAGCTGAAACTGATAGTGGGGTCAAAATGAAAATCCAAGATGGCGGCTGCGAAAATTTCCTAATTTTTCGTCATGGGTGTCATTTTCGTGATATTTTAGGTCGCTGAAAACGATAGTGGGGTCAAAATGAAAATCCAAGATGGCGGCTGCGAAAATTCCCTAACTTTTCGTCATGGGTGTCATTTTCGTGATATTTTAGGTCGCAGAAAACGATTGTGGGGTCAAAATGAAAATCCAAGATAGCGGCTACGAAAATTTCCAAATTTTTCGTCATGGGTGTCATTTTCGTGTTATTTTAGGTCGCTGAAAACGATAGTGGGGTCAAAATGAAAATCCAAGATGGCGGCTATGAAAATTTCCTAACTTTTCGTCATGGGTGTCATTTTCGTGATATTTTAGGTCGCTGAAAACGATAGTCATTCATTTTGACCCCATTATCGTTTGCAGCGACCTCAAATATCACGAAAATGACACCCATGTCAAAAAATTTGAAAATTTTCGCAGCCGCCATCTTGGATTTTCATTTTGACCCCACTATCGTTTTCAGCGACCTCAAATATCACGAAAATGACACCCATGACGAAAAATTTGGAAATTTTCGCAGCCGCCATCTTGGATTTTCATTTTGACCCCACTATCAGTTTCAGCGACCTCAAATATCACGAAAATGACACCCATGACGAAAAATTTGGAAATTTTCGCAGCCGCCATCTTGGATTTTCATTTTGACCCCACTATCAGTTTCAGCGACCTCAAATATCACGAAAATGACACCCATGTCGAAAAATTTGAAAATTTTCGCAGCCGCCATCTTGGATTTTCATTTTGACCCCACTATCGTTTTCAGCGACCTAAAATATTACGAAAATGACACCCATGACGAAAAATTAGGAAATTTTCGCAGCCGCCATCTTGGATTTTCATTTTGACCCCACTATCAGTTTCAGCGACCTCAAATATCACGAAAATGACACCCATGTCGAAAAATTTGAAAATTTTCGCAGCCGCCATCTTGGATTTTCATTTTGACCCCACTATCGTTTTCAGCGACCTAAAATATTACGAAAATGACACCCATGACGAAAAATTAGGAAATTTTCGCAGCCGCCATCTTGGATTTTCATTTTGACCCCACTATCGTTTTCAGCGACCTTAAATATCACGAAAACGACACCCATGACGAAAAATTAGGAAATTTTTGCAGCCGCCATCTTGGATTTTCATTTTGACCCCACTATCGTTTTCAGCGACCTAAAATATTACGAAAATGACACCCATGACAAAAAATTAGGAAATTTTCGCAGCCGCCATCTTGGATTTTCATTTTGACCCCACTATCGTTTTCAGCGACCTTAAATATCACGAAAACGACACCCATGACGAAAAATTAGGAAATTTTTGCAGCCGCCATCTTGGATTTTCATTTTGACCCCACTATCGTTTTTAGCGACCTAAAATATCACGAAAATGACACCCATGACGAAAAATTTGGAAATTTTCGCAGCCGCCATCTTGGATTTTCATTTTGACCCCACTATCGGTTTCAGCGACCTCAAATATCACGAAAATGACACCCATGTCGAAAAATTTGGAAATTTTCGCAGCCGCCATCTTGGATTTTCATTTTGACCCCACTATCGTTTTCAGCGACCTAAAATATCACGAAAATGACACCCATGACGAAAAATTAGGAAATTTTCGCAGCCGCCATCTTGGATTTTCATTTTGACCCCACTATCGTTTTCAGCGACCTAAAATATCACGAAAACGACACCCATGACGAAAAAATTAGGAAATTTTTGCAGCCGCCATCTTGGATTTTCATTTTGACCCCACTATCGTTTTTAGCGACCTAAAATATCACGAAAATGACACCCATGACGAAAAATTTGGAAATTTTCGCAGCCGCCATCTTGGATTTTCATTTTGACCCCACTATCGGTTTCAGCGACCTCAAATATCACGAAAATGACACCCATGTCGAAAAATTTGGAAATTTTCGCAGCCGCCATCTTGGATTTTCATTTTGACCCCACTATCGGTTTCAGCGACCTCAAATATCACGAAAATGACACCCATGTCGAAAAATTTGGAAATTTTCGCAGCCGCCATCTTGGATTTTCATTTTGATCCCACTATCGTTTTCAGCGACCTAAAATATCACGAAAATGACACCCATGACGAAAAATTAGGAAATTTTCGCAGCCGCCATCTTGGATTTTCATTTTGACCCCACTATCGTTTTCAGCGACCTAAAATATCACGAAAATGACACCCATGACGAAAAATTAGGAAATTTTCGCAGCCGCCATCTTGGATTTTCATTTTGACCCCACTATCATTTTCAGCGACCTAAAATATCACGAAAACGACACCCATGACGAAAAATTGGAAATTTTTGCAGCCGCCATCTTGGATTTTCATTTTGACCTTGAAATACAAAAAAAATAAGAAGATACCTAATTAGAAAAAAAACTTAATTTAAAAAAAAAATCTTATTTATGTAGGTATACAGAAAAATACATTTGAGGGCCTACTTATTTTCTGAACATCCCTGCCCAACCCTTTGAAAGAATTCAGGCGTGATGTTATGAAGAAATCTCATTTCCTATCCGATATTCATTATAAAACCACCCGTACTAACTTTATTCTGTGGCACCTACCTATTTGAGATTTGAAAATAGTGAACCAAAAATTTGCGCGTCAGGCGGCTTTATAAGCTCCAGTGTAGGGTTCAAATTCAACTGTTTTACACACTTGATGCGATTGGTAAACATAGGCCGTGATAAAAATAAATACCAATAAAGCTTTTGCGCGCGTGACGTCTTTATTTACATAGGCATAGCGTTCAAATTCAACTGTTTTCAACACATGCTAATTTGTGCCGGTCGCAGCCGGTGACAGAAGTTAGCGGGGGTGGCGGGTTCGAAAAATTGGCACACGTCCGACCTCCGTCACGTTCCGCTCGGGACTAAACGGCTCAGGGCGAGCGTTTGCGAAGCTGAAAACACTTGACATTGGAATTAGTGATATAAATATTTTGATATTTCAAATTATGATAGCCGTTATAAATTACATTTTTTACGACCTTTATTATGGCATAAGTTTTATTGTTCAAAGCCTAATATAAATCAAATGAAATAAGATATAGATCATAATTTAGACTTGTCTTTGCGATTTAATTGGATGCAGTAAAGTGCAAGTAATCGTGTATCGGACGGCCGAAATTTGTAGATGGAAGTCTGAACTAAGTAATATATTTTTTTCAAAATTTAAATCCGTGTTATCTACGAATAAAACACTAAACTAAACGACGTTTTTACGGCTCTCACCGCCTTAAATTATGATCTAATGAATGAGCTACTTTTTAGGGTTCCGTACCCTGAGGCCAAAGTGTAAAACGGGACGCTATTACAAAGACTCCGCTGTAAGTCCGTGCGTCTGTCACCAGGCTGTATCTCATGAACCGTGGTAGTTAGCCAGTTGAAATTTTCACAGATGATGTATTTCTGTTGCCGCTATAACAACAAAGACTAAAAAACAGAATAGAACAAATATTTAAGAGGGCTCCCATACAACAAACGTGATTTTTTTGCGATTTTATAGATGGCCGGTTTTTTATTTTGCGTCGAGTTTATAATGCGAGAGTTAGGTTGTTTTAAAAGATTTTTTAATGCCAAATGTTTTTAATTTTTCGCATTTTTTTTGCAGGAAGTGGATTGATTTTGAACTGAAGTTTATTTCTGCTGTTTTAATTTTATGAACGAGAGTTCTGAGTAGCCGAAATCAAAAGCAATTCTTTGTCAGTTTTCTCTAAAATTTGACTAAGATTAAGAAAAATTACTCAAAAGTTTTATGTGATAATGATAAAAAGTGATTCATACATTGTATAGACAACTTTCAAAAGAATACATTGTAATTTTTACATACCCTTTATACGTCAAAATGATTCGTAAATATGTGATGTTCTAAACCTCTTACAGCAAAAATTCACAAAACAGTCGCCGGTTTAACTTGATTAATCAAAATTAAATAATAAAAATAAATAAGAAACCAGCCAAGTGCGAGTCGGACTCGCGCACCGAGGGTTCCGTTCCGATTTCTGAAAAAGTGTGCTATTTAGAGACATCGTTTTATTTTTCCTGTAATCTTTACATACACTTCTATCACATAGAATAATTTCAGATTTTTTTCTTTGCAAACTTCGGAGATAACGGGGGAACGGTTTTTTTTAACGGAAAAGTCGAAAACTATGGCGCAAAAAAAAACAAAAAAAATTTTGAAAATGTGCAAACAGCGCTCTTTCATATGATACCCCACATGCCCTAGTAGCCCCACTTTGATTTTTTAAGACCCCCTTTCAGTCCCTGTTGCAAAAAAAAAAAAAAAAAAATATTTTACCTTATTTGAAAAATAGTTGTGTAAACGTCATCTAAAACTGTTCCAAATTTCAAGTTGATAGCATTAGTAGTTCTTGAGATATCTAGCTGTGACAGACAGACAGACAGACAGACAGACCGACAGACAGACAGACTGAGTCACACCATAAGGGTTCCTTTTTTACCATTTTGGTACGAAACCCTAAAAAGCAGATCATGATTGAAATTATATTTCATGTTGTGCATTAAAACTTATAGAAATACAGTATTATAACTGTAAAATCACGTAAAACAGCGAAATCGGCAAAATTTCGTGTACGTCCTCTTCAATTCAGTGATATTAATGAGATATACTGCAATATGGAAAAGTAATTTAATTTAATACTCTGTGCAGTTGTTCAATAGGAAGTTACCGAGTGTTCGCAGTTCGCAGTGTTGTGACAACAATTAGTCTTACAATATTTGAATAGTTCACATTATCCACGGCATGTTTAACATAATATTATCTGTCTTCATGCACACATTAGTAATGCAAATAACGTCTCTTTCAATCCAATTTAATACAAATGTAAATAGGTACCTGTATGGAATGTATTTCCTGTTTTAATCATCACTACATATTATAAAACAAAGGCGCGCGCCCTGTCTGAACGCGATTAACTCAAAAACTACCCAACGGATTTTTGTACGGTTTTCACCGATGGGCGGAGTAATTTATGAGGAAGGTTTTGGTGTATAATTTATTAATGGTTTGTGTAAATTGGCTGAAATATGACGATGATTGTTGAAGATGTCGGAAGAATGAATTCTAGTAAAAAATAAATTACCATTTTCACAGACATTGGTGTGATCAAAACGACCAGTTAGCTACATACGGCTGGCTCAGACATGACGGGGTCACATTTGGGGAGCAACTAATAACAGATCTCCCCCACAATATTACAACCTCGTTTATAAAGACCCCCGGGGGTGAACATGGGGGTCATTGGACAGCTAGGATTAATATTACTACTAAGGTAAGGATTTTTTTAAATGGAATTAATTATCTAATAAGTAATTGACATAAACAGGGTGTAAGTGTAAACAGTGGCAATATAAAATATTGCCACTGTTTACACTTACACCCCGTCCCCTCCATCGGTAGGAAGTTGGTTCATCCCCTCTCTGAGATGTTTGGAACCATTGGTACCAGGCCTGCAGAAGTATCAAGAAGTAGTAGAGCTATTTGTGAAGAAGCTTGGTGTAATTACAGGCACATGAGATATTTTTGCTTTGTCTATGGGCTGACAACACTCCTGCAATGCAGATATCCATAGGCGACGTTGAGCTCTGTCCTCAAAGTACCAGGCTGTTATAACTTTGTAGAAGGCTGTTTTCACCAACTAAGTTGACCATTTTCGTCAGATTTCTGGTTTCACAGTACCAGGCTGTCATATACGGGGTGAAATTTAAAACATGTTCCAAATCGAAATGGGAGATTGTACTCATCATTATGAACAACTTTTACTATAGCACCAAACCTGAAATCGCGAAAAAAAAATCAGCTGTTCAGTACATTTATGTTCGCATAATTCGTCAAAATGTAGGGAACAGCAGATTTTTTTTTCGCGATTTCAGTTTTGGCCCCATAGTAAAAGTTGTTCATAATTATGAGTACAATGACCCCTTAAAATATTGCCACTATTTACACTTACACCCTGTAGATAATTTACTGAAGTCTGAAACCGCCAACCCGTCTTGAGCAAGCGTGGTGGTTAATGCTCGTGCCTTCTGTGTATGAGAAGAGGCCTTTGCCCTTCAGTATTTATAACCGGTTTTCGAGGGCGCCCCTCTGCCCTCGAAAACCGGTTGCATGGCTAAATAATAACGGCTGCACATGTCGATCTTCAAGGTTAAGGAACGCTTGCCGAGGTCGGTCCGTGGATGGTCGACCATCCATTACATACCGAGATTCCTCTGCGCCTCGGAAAGCACGTTAAGCCGTTGGTCCCGGCTGTCATTCGTATAGATATTTGGTAGTCGTTACGGGTCGTCAAAAGCCTGAATGTCTGACAACCAGTCTTACCAAGGGATATCGTGTTATCCAATAACTATGTTGTAATTCAGCTGCATCCGGTTAGACTGGAAGCTGACCCCAACATAGTTGGGAAAAGGCTGGGCAGATTGATTGATTTTTCCAACGAATCAATCTGCCTAGCCTTTTCCCAACTATGTTGGGGTCGGCTTCCAGTCTAACTGGATGCAGCTGAATACCACTATTTTATATGACTGCCTATCTGATCTCCACAACCCAGTAACTGGGTAATACGATACCCGTTGGTAAGACTGGTTGTCAGACTTTTGGGCTTCTGGCGACCCGTAACGACTGTCAAAGATCTACGAATGACAGAACCGGGACCAACGGCTTAACGTGCTTTCCGAGGCACGGACAGGCCGCGTATCATGTTTTTATCAACATACAACCTGACACTGACCTGCAAATTGCGAAAAACGTAAAGAAAAATGAATTTCGGGGCTAATACTGTGAATCCCCCATCGCACCCCTTTTTCCAACGAAATTATCGTTTGATTATTTTTTTTATTTTTATTAGCCTACATTCTGTCCCCCTGCTGGGCAAAGGCCTGCCCTTTTTCCTTCCAAACCTCCCTGTCTTGTGCGATCTCTGGCCATGTTGGCCCTGCAAACCTTATCAGATCGTCACACCACCTTCGCCGTGGCCAGCCTCGACGGCGATGTCCTCCGTCAGGCGTCCAGTGAGTGACGATCTTTGTCCATCTCTCCGGGTGCATTCGTGCGACGTGTCCGGCCCACTCCCACTTCAGTCTGGCTGTTTTTTCTCCAAAATCGACTACTTGATTAAGATTATTAAATTGTAATTGTCATCGAAGAAAATTGAGGTTAGGGCGCGGTGTTAGCTCAATAATCACAAAAATTGGTTTCTTGGATTGTCGAGTATGACGTAACGCAATAAAACTACAAGTAAAAAGCAAGCAAGTAAAAGTATGAAGCTACAAGTACGCGGCGGGCTCGACTTGTCGGGCTAATCCAGTGTGGCCTGCCGGGCACCGGCCGGCTCGCACGTTAGTTCGATACTCACTCACGCGCCGCGTCGTAAAAGAAGACAACCCTAGTCAGCAGGTATAAGAGTTACGCGATAGAAAGAGAGACAACTTCTAGGTGAATATAACTGTTGGTGATTAATTCTGTGCCACCTGAATTGCACTTTATTGTGTCGTAGCAAGAGTCGCTATTTATTTAATGGTATTAGCTTAATATTCACAAAAATTGGTTTCTTGGATTGTCGAGTATGACGTAACGCAATGAAACTATCCGACGCAAAAAATACAGTGGACGGAGAAGGGTTTAAAGAAAAATGTTAACCGAATAGAATAGTAAAAAATAGTTTGATATTCCCAATAAAAATTTTGGAAGTTGCTCCACAAAAATAAGCTTTGGCGTTGAACATCATGTATTTTCAGGGATAACGAAATTCATTTTTTTAAGAATTTAATAGAATTAGCATTTTTTTTAAACTTTAACCGGATAATTATTTAATTTATTGTGTATACTCTGAATAATCGAAAGAAAACTGGGAAAATAAATGCAAATTCGCAGTTTAGTCACATGTCGGCAACACAAATATTACTTTCAATTTTCAACCTTATTTCAAGCCAGCTAATGGTGACAATAGAATACGCGGTGGTTTGCTGTTTAAACTCGTAGTCAGTCCGCGTTTTAAACAATTCTAAATTGCAGGGTCACGCGAAACTACCGTTCATGCTAATTTGGTATGGAGCACTGGACGAGTCTCTCGGTCCTGCAGCCCCACATTCAAGGTTGTGGTATGAAGATGGATCCATACTGGGGCACACGCCACAACTACACAACTTTAGAGTCAATCTTGTGCCTCATAAAGGTAAGCACTCCTTAAATTTTGTAGAGTTAATTTTTTAACACTTTATACAACGTGATCCCGCAATTACGACATTAACTAAAGACACAGGTACTGCTAGTGGCCAGTAATCATAAAAAATTAAATAATAACCAAAATTAGGATCACTCTATGCAAAGGACTCATTCATGAAGCTATTGTTCTATGTCAGCTGGTAAGGTCTTTGACTTTGACCCTTGTTTTTTGGTTCATCGTTTTCTATTGTTCTGACCCAGCAGTGAGTAGCTTCATCAATGATTTTTTTTGCACAACCCTCAGAAAAAAACTCGAGTGGCGTGACCATTTCTTTCTCGTTCGTTTTAATTTCATATCTGCGCTACAGGTTGCTCCAAGATGCTATTTTAGAAAATTGTAAATAAATCAATAAATAATAAAGTTTAATGAAATTAAAATATCTTTACAAAACGAAGACACGGAACCGTATACGCGTGTCAAGTTAATGTCGTCAAAGCAGCGGCACGTTGTATAGCCAGCTTTATAGAAGGTTTATGTGTTAATAAGTACTTGGCGTTTTCTTTTTCAGGAAAGCTCCTCCACACATCATATTCAGAGGCCCACGCTCCAGGACTCCATCTACTTAAGGAGAAGTTCTATTCCTTATTAAAGATTGAAAGACACTCCTTGTTCGGGAAGCTAGCTGTTCTAGGACAAGATGATGAGCTACATATACAGGTATGCAGGATGAAATTAAATTAGCTAGCAAAACTTGAGAATAAGATAGAAGAAAACTTGAGAAGAGAAGAAAATAGAGAATGCGTTCTTGATACCCTGTCGGTTTCATACTAACGAATATGTGTTTTGCGAATTTGATCCTTATTACTACTAGAAATTGTGCAAAGGTGTCAGGAACGCATTCTCTCGATGGCGGGACTGTAATGGCCGCTGACCCAGTTATTAACTCTACGTGGTGTCAAAGGTTGGCCAAAGTGTTATTGGATTTTTCCTATCAGGAATTGCTGAGCAGCGGCCCGGAGTCTGGATTAGTGCTCGGTTGATGGCAATAGGCTCGCCCCCTATTAAATAAAACTTTAATATAGAACACATAACTGTCTCGTGGCTAAAGAGCTCGTGGCTAAGTAATAACAGCCGCACGGGTCAATCAATCAGGTTAAGCTACCCTTGTCTGGGTTCGTCCGTGGATGGTGAGCATCTTTACACCTCCTCCGTGCCTCGGAAAGCACGTTAAGCCGTTGTTCCCTTTTGTGGCCCAACATTCTATAAGTATCATAAAATATACAGGGTGTGGCGTAAATAACGGATAACCCTAGATCTGTGGGGAACCTCAAGCCCTATAATCTATATCTATAAAAGGAAAGCGTTACTGACTGACTGACTGATCTATCAACATACAGCTGAAACCACTGAACGGATTGGGCTGAAATTTGGAACACAGTTGGCTATTATGACCTAGGTATTCGCTAAGAAAGGGTTTTTGGAAATACGACCTTTAAGGGGGTAAAAAGGGGGGATATTGTTTGTATGAAAAATCTTATTCCTTGAGTTAATAAACTTGAAACTTGGCACGAATATTTATCTAATTAAATTATGATTATTGTGATTTTTAGTTTTTCTAAACTACCCCCTAAAGGGGAATTGGGGGGTCTCAAAGTTTGTGTGGAAAAATTTTAACGCGCAATCCGATTAACTCAAAACTCAGTATTTATACTTAAAACCTAAAATAAAGAATAATGTGTGTCAGGGTTTTTCGAAAATCTACCTGTAACGGTGTGAAAAGGGGTAGTCAATTTCACTGGGGAGGATTTTACTGCGTGGCTTGATTAACTCGAAAATTGGTGTAAATAATCTTTGAGTCAAGCTATGGAAATATCTCAAACCATTTTTTGTAATTCCACCCCTGTGAGGGTGAAAAGGGGGTGGTGAGAGAGAGAGAGCGAAGGGGAAGTGGTGAAGGGGGTGTGAGAGTGAGTGAGAGGGGGAGGGAGAGGTAGCGGAAGGGGATGTGGTGAAGGAACGAGCTAAACTCTGGAACTACCCTACCAGTCGGACTTTAAAAAATCTTTTTGCGTTAATGATAGCCCAAATCTTATAGAAGGCATATTTAACATCACTCTATGACCCTTAGGTGCCGAGCAAAAAGAAAAAAGTCTGAAAGAACGCTAAGTGAAAACGAAGTAATAGCGTGGGTAGGCAATGCGATGCGACGGGGTGGGTCGAGCAAAAAATATATTTCACGCGGACGAAGTCGCGGGCAGAAGCTAGTATGAACTAATTTCAAACCCCGGAGTCGACGGGTATGCACAATTAAAAAAATAAATAATTATTTACTTCCTCGGCCCCCCCCGTTCAAAAATGAAGGAATTTTCACTATCTGATTTCTGCATAGTATTTTTCAACTGTAATACACATCTTATAGCACGTTTATTTAAGAATATTATGCAGAAATCAGAGAGTGAAAATTCCTTCATTTGTCAATACGGTGGCCGAGAAAGTGACCCAAGGTGTTTAAAATTTTCAAAAAAGATTTATTCGACTCCGGGGTTTGACATTTTCTATATTATAGGTCTTGGGGTCCCCCACCCGTAGATACAGGGTTATCCATTATTCACGCCACACCCTGTATACTTCTATAGCCTCCTCTTTAATTTGTAGCTCGAAGACCCCCCCTCCCCCCTTCCCCTACCTACGTCCCCTGTGAGATTCGAGTTCTCACAGTACTGATCTCTGCATAACCCTTCGGGGATTTTATGAGTGCTGCGTGTTGATATATTATCATAATAATTCTCTTACACAGGAAAAAGACATAAACTTCGTGCCAATACAAATGTTGGTCGAAACTCCATTTTGTATAGATATAGTTTATACTACAGAGGACCTAGCCACGCCTCCCTTGAAGGGGGATAAGTATACTAAGGCCCTGGAAGCTAAGAAGATGGCGTTTGATTTAGAATTCGAGGAAAAATTCAAGTTGGATGAAAAAGGGTGAGTTTTTTACGAGCCTATAATGTTCCCACTGCTGGGACACAGGCCTTCTCTCTGTGAGAGGGAGTGGGCTGTAATCCACCACGCGGGCCCAGTGCGGGTTGGTAGATGTCACATGTCTTCGAAGTTTTTGGTTCTAGGACATGCCGGTTTCCTCACGATGTTTTCCTTCGCCGTTTTGAGAGCAGTCATAGTCATTTATTCATAAACAAATAAATTGTATCTGAATTTACACATAAAATACAGTGGTGATGAAAAACATTACACAAAGTGCCTACCTGGGTTAGTACCCACTACCTGTACAGGGTGCAAGTGTAAACAGTGGCAATCTTTTAAGGGGTCATTGTACTCATCATTATGAACAACTTTTACTATGGGACCAAATCTGAAATCGCAAAAAAATCACCTGTTCGGTACATTTATTATGTTCGCATAATTCGTCAAAATGTAGGAAACAGCTGATTTTTTTTCGCGATTTCAGTTTTGGTCCCATAGTAAAAGTTGTTCATAATGATGAGTACAATGACCCCTTAAAAGATTGCCACTGTTTATACTTACAGCCTGTATAACTCAAGTCGGGGTCAATACCACTGGGCAACCACCTCAGCTCCTTAGTACTCAATTTGGTTATACAGGTTCAATTAGATTAGCTAGCGAGACTCCGGAGACGTGATGGTGTGGTGCTACAAGGTTGTGTCACAGAATACATTATAGTAGGTACAGTAGTACCCAACTGATAAGGCGCGTCGTGAATCTTCGTTCGCACAGAAAAGAAACTATGGCCCCGAAGATTAACGAGAATGCATAAAACTTACAATCAACCTTAGATATCTACCATAAGGTTCATAATACACTGCAGCTGTTAGTTCCGTCTCACTCGCAAGTATGGCGGCTGTCAAGCGGCGCGCGCTAACATGCTGGCAGCTACCGACCAATAGCGGTAAAGGAAAAAGCGTGGAGCGTGCCGATTGGTCAATAGCATTTCCCGCGCTTTGAAAATTCATCTTCTGCGCAGGTACATCGATAAGCCATATTAGTTGGGTACTAATGTAGGTACAAATACAGAAGATTCACTCTGCAAAATCATTTAAGACGCGGACTGACTACAATTTTAAACGGCACACAACCCCGTAATCTATTGTCACCATTAGCTGACTTGAAATAAGGTTGAAAATGGAAAATAATATTTGTGTTGCCGAGATGTGACTAAGCTGCGAATCTGCATTTATTTTCCGGTTTTTCTTTAGATTATTTAGAATATAGACAATAAATTAAATAATTGTCCGGTTAAAGTTTAAAAAAAAATCGAATTATATTAATTAAAAAAAAAATAATGTTGTTATCGCAGAAAATACAGAGATGTTCGACGCCAAAGTTTATTTTTGTGGAGGAACTGCCTTTTTATTGGGAATATGAAACTATTTTTTACTATTCTATTCCGTTAATTTTTTTCTTTAAACCCTTCTCTGTCCACTGTACTCGAAAATCCAAGAAACCAATTTTTGTGAATATTTACCTAATACCTTTAAATAAATAGCGACTCTTGCTACGACACAATAAAGTGCAATTCAGGTCGCACAGCGTTAATTACCAACAGTTATATTCACCTAGAAGTTGTCTCTTTTTCTATCGAGAAACCAATTTTTGTGAATATTTACCTAATACCTTTAAATAAATAGCGACTCTTGCTACGACACAATAAAGTGCAATTCAGGTCGCACAGCGTTAATTACCAACAGTTATATTCACCTAGAAGTTATCTGTTTTTCTATCGCGTAACTCTTATACCTTCTGACTCGTTAGGGTTGTCTTCTTTTACGACACGGCGCGTGAGTGAGTATCGAACTAACGTGCGAGCCGGCCGGTGCCCGGCAGCCCACACTGAATTAGCCCGACAAGTCGAGACCGCCGCGTACTTGTAGCTTCATACTTTTACTTGCTTTGTTTGTGTATATGCAAGTACCTACTCTTCGTTAACTAGACGAGAACATGTGAGAGATAATGTGTCGGATTGATTTTGATCATAAATATTATTGTTTAATTACAGTTACCCACCCAACGATGTGGCAATAGCCCGGGCGGCGCTATCCAACATGGTTGGCGGAGTGGGCTACTTCTTCGGGGCAAGCAGAGTTCAGTCTCAATACACCAAGGAACCTGTTCCGTACTGGAGAGCGCCCTTATACACTGGAGTGCCTAGCAGGTGAGTTTGACCATTGTGTCTATCAAGTTTAGGTTTATTTTCCCGTGGACTCGATAGTCAGGTATTCGACTAATACTTCGAAGCTGACCGGGAGTTTGAGCCTTTTGTTGATTGAGTCAAGGGTTATTATTGCGTAGACTCGACAGTCGGAAGAATGACGATGGTGAAGTCTCCTACTGAGTTCTGACAGCCTGGTACTTTGCTGCGAGATATTCGGCAAAATTGGCATAATATCAGGAATGTTCGCGGTAAAAACAGACTCCAAAGGTATATGCCAGCCTGGTAGTTGGAAAGAAAAAATAAAGTGAAAGTGTTCCTAAATTCCTTAGAAGTGTCCAGGCAGTTTGTCCCTTATGACAATCAAGTTAAGGGTAAATTTCGTGTGAACACGACACATGGTCGGCGGAGTGGGCTATTTCTTCGGGGCAAGTAGAGTTCAGTCCCAATACATGAAGTAACCAGTGCCCTACTGGAGAGCGCCCTTATACACTGGAGTGCGTATCAGCTGAGTTAGACCCTTGTGTCTAGAGAATTAAGAGGAAATGCGGGCGACCAGACTTGAAAATTAGGTATTTGAGGAAACTATTGCTGTCGCTCTGCGAGCGCTCCGCCCTCAAATTCGTGCGATAAGAACAACTGCAAATCCGACTAAATAGCCTATGTAAAAAGTCACATTTCGAGGTTTGGCTCTCGCCTATTTCCTTCTCCAATATTGGACCAATTTAAAAGATATTTCATAAACTGAATAAGAAGGATATATCCTATGTCCCTATGTTTTTCTTTTTTCGTTAAAAGTTGTACACTAGGCCTCTGTTGACAGCGTTCTGAATAGGCAATTTTGAGCATTTTTAACCGACTTCTAAAAAAGGAGGAGGTTCTCAATTCGGATGTTTGTATTTTTTTTTTTTTTTTTTTTTTATGTTTGTTCGCGCATAACTCCGTCGCTTGCCAACCGATTTAAAAATTATTTTTTTGTTGGAAAGGGTATACTTCCCAAATGGTCCCATTTTTTTCAAAATCCAGTTCTGATGATGGTATCCTGGAGAAATCGAAGGAACTCTTCAAATATTATAGGCACACCTATAGCGATTTGGGTATTTTTTATAGTAGCTTGTGCATTTGCTCTCGGAAAGCACCACTTGGTGAAGTGGAACTGATGATGAAGACCACAGATGGCTACCGGAACTACTCAATGATAAATATTTCACGGGTTGCGATTCGATTACTTTAATATGGTTGCTAAGCAATTTTCGCTCGTCACACAATGCGTGTGCTGAGTGGTTGTTGAGGAGTTCTCCTGGTTCTTACCAGCAGAACTCCTCAACAATTAACGTCCCAGCATCGGGAAAAGCAATATTTTGTAACAAGTGATGAGCAATTGACATTAGACTATTGTAACTTTTACAAATTATAAACAGACCCACTAAAAAGCGAGAAATAAAAACTTTTAACAAAAAAAAAAACCGACTTCCAAAAATCACTACAAAGTGAAAAATAACTTTGATTTCGGAAGTCGGTGGCAAAAAAAAAAGAAAGTAAATAAAAAACGAAAGACACCGACTTCCGCAATCAAAGTTATTTTTCACTTTGTAGTGATTTTTGGAAGTCGGTTTTTTTTTTTTGTTAAAAAGTTGTTATTGAGTGTTCTAGTTCTTATCAAAATAATGTATCATCAAACAGGAAAACATAGGGGCATACAAGTAGCTAATATTTATATTTCTGTAAAAAAATCATTGCTTTATGGTCATTAACCAGAAAGAAAACAGGCGAGAGCGTTTGTATGGAGAAAAGAGCACCCACATTTCCTCTTAAGGGTTATTTTTCAGTGTGAGAATGTCGACGGTGAAGGCTCCTACTGAGTTCTGACAACCTGGTACATTGATATTCCGCAAAATTAACATAAAAACAGTCCTCTCATTATGGTATGGGTCAGTATCTGGTGAAAATGTTCCTAAGAATAATAATGAGTGAGTTTGACTCGGTGATAATAGGGGTTATTTTCGTGTGGATACGTTAGTCAGACAATCGACTTTATCGGTGTCCGGGAATTTGAGCTTAATGTCAATGTTGTTATTGACTGTTTTTGCATGATCGACTTGAAAAGTCAATTTTTTTTTATTTTTTCCAGATCATTCTTCCCTCGAGGTTTCCTCTGGGACGAAGGTTTCCATGGCCTGCTGATCGGTCGCTGGTCTCCGGACATTCATATGGATATAGCAGCACATTGGATGGACCTTATCAACGTTGAGGGTTGGATTCCTAGGGAACAGATATTAGGTACCGTCAAGTCTTGTAATATCTTCGCCAGTTTTATTTTTTTTCCTTTATCAAGTCAGGACACTTAGTACGCACGGCTACAGATCAAGCTATCCATTTCCAGTATAAGCTGATCTCGCATTGTATAAGATTTCCTTACATTGAGAGGTCAGTGTAAACTGGAAATGTATAGCTTGATGTGTAGCCGTGTGTACCATTTGAAGCTAAGGCACTGAACAGACTATTGTATAGAAAACTTATTTAATTACTTGTCACAGTCCGCTGGGCCTAAGCTGAGCTTTGTATTTGTGTGAGTGATCACCAAAATGGTACGAGAGCCCATGACCAAAAGTTTTGTCTTATCGTTTTACGTAAGACAATATCTTTAATCGTCTTATCGTTTTACGTTTTACAACGATGCGACATGGTTTTGGTCATGGCCTCTCGTACTAAAAGAACAAAAGCTGATTGCCAAAAAGCAGTATAAACCGGTTTTAAACCAAACAAACAACGCGTCGCGCTCTATGCCGGACGTCACACATACACTATCTATGTGCACTCGCACAAATGCAAAGTTCATCTTACGCCTCGTGGACTGTATCAAAGATTAAACACACCTTTAATCAATGTCGAGTTGACATCAACCTAAAAGTTTTTAATGGCCTGGCCATCATCTTGTGAAATACAAGGTTAACTTAAACAACGCACAACCTCTTAAGGGGTCATTTTACTCATCATTAAGAACAACTTTTACTATGAAACCAAACCTCAAATCGCGAAAAATAATACATCTATTCCCTACATTTTGAAGAGTTATGCGGAACGTAGGGAACAGGTGATTTTTTGATATTTTTTTGACTATGGGACCAAACCTGAAATTGCGAAAAAAGTCAGCTGTTCCCTACATTTATGTTCGCATAACTCGTCAAAATGTAGGGAACAGCTGATTTTTTTCGCTATTGGAGGTTTGGTTGATGAGGTTGTGTGTTATTTAAATTACACCTTGTATATATTTTGAGAAATGTTTAACTGCGCGTCAAACAAATTTTTAAACTTGAAACGGAAGACCTTTTTTAATTATTGCGCTTCTTTTGAATTTTTTAAAAACTGTCTGACATGGTGAGCGGAAAATTCCCACTGTAATCTTTTTATTACTCTAGGTATTTGATCTTTCTGATTTTCAATTGATGTTATAATAAACTGAGTACGCTTCTTTTAAACTGTTTTTACCTCTTTGTATCTAATTTGCCTTCTTAAATAGATATGAATGGTCCACGGTTATGTCTGGTTTGTAAAATTATTTAGTAACTACAATGGTTTTACCACCTTTAAATTAAAATCCAAGATGGCGGCTGCAACAAATTTTCAAATTTTTCGTCATGGGTGTCGTTTTCTTGGTTTTCGAGGATGCTAATGCACTAGCTAGACCACTAAACCAACGAAGCACTAAATATTTATTAAAATCGAACATTTTTCTTTTCGTCTACCAGGATCGGAGGCGTTAGCAAGAGTTCCAAAAGAATTTGTGGTGCAAAGCAACGCTGCTGCCAACCCTCCTATGTTGTTAATACAACTGGCACACATGGTGAAGATACGGCCCGAGCTGTTCGTCAGCGGGTCCAAGTATCGCAGCACGCTAGATAGGATGTTTAGCAGACTGCAGGTAAGCTCCCACGGAGGTATGATAGCCTGGTACTTTGAGGCCAGAGTTCTGATGAAAATTTTCCTATCTTACAATGGAAACCTGACTGTTATCCTAGTAACTTAGGGGACCCTGGTACTTTGAAGGGAGAAATCTGATGGAAATTTTCAATTTTGGTAGTGAAAATGGCTTCCTATCAAGTTCACACGGGACCAATTATTTTAGAATGTTAAATGAAAGAAAACGTTTTTG
This sequence comes from Cosmia trapezina, assembly GCA_905163495.3. Taxonomy (NCBI): domain Eukaryota; kingdom Metazoa; phylum Arthropoda; class Insecta; order Lepidoptera; family Noctuidae; genus Cosmia; species Cosmia trapezina. Next base: position 11,426,202 of record LR991047.1, read on the forward strand.
ATAAATGTAATCAATTAGCGAACTGGTAAATAATATTAATTATTAAAAACACAACATTTCAAAAACAGATAATACTTTTTGAGCTGAGTTTAGTGGAACCACTAAAGCGGCCGGCCGCGGGGGCGTGACGTCATCACGATTGTTCGAGAATTTTTGTCGGCGCGCGACGAACCGCACGGTCCATTATCGAAGTCGATTTTTAAGTTTCGAAATACGTAATAATAATTTATTTTCTACCATAAAAGTTACTATTGTCGCCTAGCCACTTATACACGGCTTGTACACAAAATATTTCTATGAAAGGACAAGAAACTGATGACTGTTTTTTAAAGTGGATAATAAAAAACAATTAAAAAATTAATTCAAAATCTAAAGCCATAACCCTATTTTTTTTTGCCTAAAATGTTGCTTATGTGTCAAATAATCAAATGACATCATAATATTTACCTTTGTTCTTCCAAAGTTTTGAAATATGAACAATAATCTCGGTAAACAAATGCCCCCTGCGCGCGCCTCTCGTTCCGCAATCTGATTTTCAACCACAGACTAACTTTTTTCGTTGCTTTTGGCAAAAATATACCGTACCTAACCACCTTTCCAAAGAACCTAGAATGCAAGGGCATCCGCAAACAAAATTACAAAAAATCAAAAAGTAAGAGCCGGAAGTTCAGGGACAGTTTCGTGTAGTCGGACAATCCTCGCTTTTCGTTCGGTTACAGTTTCGTGCAATTGTCGCGTGACTGGCAGAATAGAAATGAGTTTTTACCCGACTACGGCAAAGCCAAAAGGAAGGGTTATGATTTTAGCAGTCTATGTATGTATGTAAGTATGTATATAAGTTTGTATTTACGTGTGTTCCACCGTAGCGCCTAAATTACTGAACGGATTTTGATGAATGAGGTATCGATAGATTCGTAATAATAGTCCGGGTGACATAGGCTACATAAATTCTTCCTAAATTTAATATGGTGGACTTTACACGTAAATTTCTGACCTCGAAAAAAAATAAATTTAGATAATCATGACATATATGTTTGGTATCAAAAGAAAGCTCTTGACGAGCACATTACAAATATGTATAAACCTAATATTTTCCTGACAGCTCTCTTAATCACCTTCTTGATACTTCTGCAGGCCTGGTACCAATGGTTCCAAACATCTCAGAGAGGGGATGAACCAACTTCCTACCGATGGAGGGGACGTGATGATGATGGGCTACAATTGAACCCCAAGACCTTGACCTCAGGACTTGATGACTATCCCAGGTAAAGAGGCAGGTTTCATGATTATTTCAGCCGAAAGACGTCCATCGCTAGTCATGGGCATTCCTCGCCACATCAGTTTAATAGCGTTAAGAGCGGTAACGTCGCGCGCGCTGGCAACGTCGCATTTCTGAGGATTTTCGAGATTATTTTAATAAATTTAAATCAAAGGACAATTTCCTCTCTCAAATTCTTAGATCGTTGGTATTTATACGTATGTCGTATGCAATTTTTTGACAGTTATTTTGGTATTAACTCTTAGAAAATGTGTCAGTTATTTTCTATTTACTATCGGCGCCCAGCACCACACTCGGTCTCGCTCTCACTCAGTCCGCGAGCAGTATCGTGCGAGCGAGATAAAATCCTGAGGTAAAATGCGAAGAGACGAAATGTAGTTGGGAAAAGGCTAGGCAGATGATAATAGGTATTGTTTGTATTGCAGAGCATCTCATCCATCAGACATAGAGCGACATGTCGACCTGAGATGTTGGATGTTCGCGGCCGCAGACGCTATGATGACCATAGCTGATGTACTGCACAGGGATTCTAGCAAGTAAGTAGTCTCGACGATGTACGGGATCGTGAGAACTGCTGGTGACTTATGCTCGCCTAGTACTTTCCTCGATGAGGAATCGTCATCTAAAGGTGATCCAATTCGAGGTTCATAAATTGGCAACACTGTAATTTTGACAGCTGTTAGTAATGGCGCGTGTTTCAAACGTCAAATGTTAGTTTGTAACAATAAATTTACAAAATGAATCGCTTTACCGTTGCTGAACGCGTTAATCTGCACAGGGATTCTAGCAAGTAAGTAGCCTCGACGATGTACGGGATCGTGAGAACTGCTGGCGACTTATGCTCGCCTAGTACTTTCCTCGATGAGGAATCGTCATATACAGGCTTATTGGTAAAACACCAGCAACCTCTTAAGGGGTCATTTATTGTACTTATCTTTATGAACAACTTTTACTATGGGACCAAACCTGAAATAGTGAAAAAAAAAATCAGCTGTCCAGTACATTTATCTGCATCAAACTCGTCAAAATGTAGGGAGCAGCTGATTTTTTTTTCGCGATTTCAGGTTTGGTCCTATAGTAAAAGTTGTTCATAATGATAAGTACAATGACCCCTTAAGAGGTTGCTGGTGTTTTACCAATAACTCTGTTTATGGTGATCCAATTCGAGGTTCCTATATTGGCAACACTGTAATTTTGACAGCTGTTAGTAATGGCGTGTGTTTCAAACGTCAAATGTTAGTTTGTAACAATACATTTACAAAATGAATCGCTTTACCGTTGCTCGACGCTTTAAACTTGCCACACAGCGCGTGAAACCTTAGATATTATGAGTGAAACGTTCAGAGGTCGCATTATTTCACGTTACGGTGACGTCAACCTTGCCGCCAAGATCGTGCGATTCAACGCCGTTGGATTTTTTTTGTGGGGGCGCTCCAATAGCAACACACCTGCAACGTTGCAGCACCTAAAAACTAACATCCGCCAAGTTATTGCCGAGATAACCCACGAAAGCGATAAACCATCGAAAATTACCTCGAAAGAATCAAGTGCTGCAAAGATCCAGAGGCGGCCATTTGCCTGAAATCATTTTCTATAATTAATTAATAACACTAGATATTCGATTAAAGAAAAAAGAATTAAGAGATTGTTATATTTTTTTAAAATAAAAGTTAGAAACCTCTAATTGGATCCGCCTTTACTTTTGCTACCGAAGAGGTGACATTTATCGTCATTTAGGGGAGGGTGGGACGCGTTCCACCAAATTAGTGAATGGTTTTAGGCAACTTTTGTCTTATGCAACTTTTGTCATATGCAACTTTTGTCTTATGCAACTTTTGTCATATGCAACTTTTGTCTTATGCAACTTTTGTCTTATGCAACTTTTGTCATATGCAACTTTTGTCTTATGCAACTTTTGTCATATGCAACTTTTGTGTTATGCAACTTTTGTGTTATGCAACTTTTGTCTTATGCAACTTTTGTCATATGCAACTTTTGTCTTATGCAACTTTTGTTTTTTGCAACTTTTGTCTTATGCAACTTTTGTCTTATGCAACTTTTGTCATAAGCAACTATTGTCTTAAGCAACTTTTGACGTTTAAAATATCGACACGGTTGGCGCAGTGGTGGAGCGATTGACTGCTGCGCAGCCTGTCGCGGGTTCGATTCCCGCACGGAACAAATATTTGTACGACCTACAAGTATTTGTTCCGAGTCTGGGTGTTTTTCTATCTATGATATGTATGTATTTACAAAAAAAAAAAATGTATATAAGTAGTTTATCAGCCATCTCGTTACCATAACACAAGCATTAGGTTGCTTAGCTTGGGACTAGATGGCGTTGTGTGAAATGTCCAAGGATATTTATTATTATTAAAAAATTCTGATTGTAAGCTTTTTGGATATTTTCTTCAGGTATGAGGCTACTCGAGACCAACTCGGTGATGAAGACTTACTAAACGACCTGCATTGGTCTTCCCATACGCAAACTTATGCTGACTTTGGTAAGTCTGATCATCACACCAGTCTTCTTCTCTCTCTCGTATGGACACGAACTATACAGGGTCAAATTAAATTAGCTAGCGAAACTCCCAAGAAAAACCGGACGAGTGCGTGTCGAACCACACACAATAAAAGGTTCCGTAGTTGATAAGAATTTATCCCAAAAACAAATTGACATTGTAATCCCAAAAAAAAAATTGTGCGGTGAGACCTTGCTTCTTGCCTTTCATGATTCTAGGTCAACGGGAAGTACCGGTTTTGATTTACTTGCGAGTATCAAAATATGTCGCATAAATGGCCGTGTTTTTTATTGCTTAGACTTAGAAGCTTGATTTTTTTAGGACTTCAAGGGATCATAGATTTACGTATTTGATATTAATTTCATCACTTGATACCTCCACGCGTTCCTGAGAAAAAGGGTCTTGACAGACTGCCAGACTTGAAAATACACCATTTTTCTGAAGAACGCGTAGAGGTATCAAGTTGAAATTAATATCAAATACGTAAGTCTATGGTCCCATAAATTCCTTAAAAATTCAAGCTTCTAAGTCAACGCAATAAAAATATACGGCCATTTATGCGGACATATTTTGATACTCGCAAGTAAAACCTATAGGGTACTTCCCGTTGACCTAGAATAATGAAATTTGGCAAGAAGCAAGGTCTCACAGCACAAGTAAAGGAAAAGTCTGAAAATTGTTAGTTTGTAATTTTATCACAAATATTTTTTTTTTTGGAATTACAATGTTGTTTGTTTTTGGGATAAATTCTTTTCATCTACGGAACCCTAATTTGTCCATGGTCCGACACACACTTGGCCGGTTTTTTTTAAATATAAATAAGTAATTTGATAATAATATGATTTATTTACTATCATAAAATAAAGTTCATAGATGACTGAAGCGTGTATACACGATAGTTTTTTTTTTATTTAAGAGCATTATGATGAAAATAACAACGAAAAACATTGAAAAAGTGCAAAAGTGTGGTTATTTTCTTGACTCTTTACACATAAATAAAAAGACACGACACAAAGGCGCGCTCGGTGCGCCCTTAAGGCTTGTCCGTCGCAAAAAGCGCGGTCACTGTCGGACTGCATAGAAAAGAAAGAGAAGCGCGATGACACAACGCTTGCAAAATATGAAGTAATTATCAATTTACCAAAAATCTGTTGATTAAAGTAAAGTAATGACAATAAATCATTCCTTATTAGTTTGTAAAGAACTGTATAAATTTATGAACACTTTTAATGAAAACTGTAGGAGTAATATGGTAACAACTTTTTTGTTTTTTTTTTTTTTTTTTTTTTGAGGGTGGGAAATCATCAAATAACTTCTCCCGCTCTGGGTGGAGCGGAAGGGCGTGTCAGACTTTAACTGACTAAAACCCACCCGTGTTCCTTCAGTTGCCTATGCCAGGGCCGCGGTAACCCCTTCAGACAACCCGCGACCCCAAGACCGAAATAGACCTGGATTTATGTTTTTTTTTCCTTTCCTCTACAAACTAAAATCGATTTCAGGACACATGAAATCACTTCTTATGTATTGTAGATTACTGTGTATTTTTTCCTATCAGAAAGATGCTACAGTTACTGTAAAAAATGGTCACAAAGTTACTTAGTTTCGCCGTATTTTTGGGAGGAGCAGCCTTAAACATAACGCAAAATGTGCGTTCCTATACACTTCTGCCTACCTTCGAGCAATAGAGAGGTTAATTATGTATGTGTTCTTTCTAGGACTCCACACTGACGGTGTCAAGCTGGTTCGCCAGCAACCTAAGAATCCCTCTGAGGGTGCCAGGGTCATCAGAAGTGTTACTGTACCTCCACAGCCGAGACTAGTCACCTCTGCGTTTGGTAAGTTCTTCGTCTGCGTGAAATATCTTGTTCCCCTATCTCGCATCGCAGCGTCTGCCCGCGCTGTTATTTCGTTTTTGCTTAGCGTTCTTTCTGACTTTTTTTCTTTTTGCTCGGCTCCTAAGTGTCGTAGCGTGATGTTAAATAGCCTATAGCCTTCTTCAAGAACTGGGCTATCAAATGTAAAAATAGTTTTTCAAATCTTCAGCTTCATTATTAGTATAGATCGAGATCAAACAACTTAAGCATCTAAATAAGTTCTTTCAATTCAAAAACCGGTCAAGAGCGAGTCGGACTCGCGCACCGAGGGTTCCGTTCCGATTTCTGAAAAAGTGTATTATTTAGAGACATCGTTTTATTTTTCCTATAATCTTTAGATAAACTTCTATAGCATAGAATAATTTCAGATTTTTCGCTTTGCAAACTTCGGAGATAAGGGGGGGGAATGGTATTTTTTTTACATTTTTCATCAAAAGTCGAGAACTATGCAGACTAAAAAAAAATAAAAAAATGTTTGAGAATGTGCAAACAGTGCTCTTTCATATGATACCCCACATGCTCTAGTAGCCCCACTTTGAATTTTTAAGACCCCTTTTCAGTCCCTGTTGCAAAAAAAAAAGTATATTTATTTCTTTCTTGTTTGCAAAATAGTTGGGTAAGCGTAATCTAAAACTGTTCTAAATTTCAAGTTGATAGCATTAGTGGTTCTTGAGATATCCAGCTGTGACAGACAGACCGACAGATAGACAGACAGACAGACAGACAGACAGACAGACAGACAGACAGACAGACAGACAGACAGACTGAGTGTCACCATAAGGGTTCCTTTTTTACCATTTTGGTACGGAACCCTAAAAACAATTATTCACTGGTTGTAATAGACAATTACGATTATGAGGAAATAGAAAATCTTTTCGGCAGCGTAACATGATACCCAGTTTAATTCACTATACATAACACACACACACGTGCACACACCCCCACACCCCGACATACATACAGTTGTTTTTTTTTTCGTGATTTCAGATTTCAGGTACCCAGTAACTGGGTTGTGGAGGTGCCCATACGTGTGCGGAGTTTTGCTAGCTAACTAAATTTGTATTTTTTTTTTCAGGATACGTGAGCCTGTTTCCTATGTTGCTGAAAGTGCTGAAACCAGACAGTGAGAAATTAGGCAAAATATTACAAGATTTAGATAAACCCGAACTGTTGTGGTCACCTTATGGCTTAAGGTAACTCCATCATTATAATCAAGGACTGTTTTCAGGGTTCCGTACCTCATAAGGAAAAAACGGAACCCATAAAGAATCACTCGTGTGTCGGTCTATCCGTCTGTCACAGCCATTTTGATCCGAATCTAAAGGACCGGTTAAATTGTTTGGTACTCATATGAATTTCTGTGACCCAAACACGGACGGGTAAAGTAAATAAGTAAATGAATTTTGAAAAGGGGGGGTCACTTTTGGGGGACAAATAAGAAAATTAAAAAAAGTTTTGCAAACTGCACAGTGTGACATATCAAATAAAAGGGCTTACTATGAGGGTCTCAAATATATATTTTTTTATAATTTTAAAATAAATTGTTTTAAACTTATTTATTATGAAAATAGACGCAAAATTAATCTTATCTCCGAAACTACTGAGCCTAAAATTTTGGAAAAATACAGAAAATTGTTCTTTACCTGTAATAAACAATTTGAATTTGAAAATATATACTATAGAAGCATAAAATCTATAGGGGGTTTTTTTTTAAAGGGGTTTTTTTTTTTTTAAATACCTCTATAGATTAGAGGTTTATATTACACCCAGCATTTATATTATTATGTTTTTTTTTTCCAGATCCCTCTCAAAATCAGCTCCTCTATACATGAAGAGAAACACAGAACATGACCCTCCATATTGGAGGGGCCAGATCTGGATTCCTATAAACTACCTAGCGTTATCAAGTCTAAAGTACTACGCTAGTATGGAGGGCCCGCATGCGGTGAGGGCGGCCGAGTTGAACGCGAGACTGAGAGATAATGTCGTTCGTGAGTATTTCTTCATTTTATGATAGCCTGGTACTTCTATGGCACCGTAGGATACTGAGGAGCTGGGTTCCTATGAACTACCTCGCGTTATCAAGTCTGAAGTACTACGCTAGTATGGAGGGCCCGCATGCGGTGAGGGCGGCCGAGTTGAACGCGAGACTGAGAGATAATGTCGTTCGTGAGTATTCCTTCATTTTATGATAGCCTGGTACTTCTACGGCACCGTAGCATAGGAGTTGAGTTACTATGAACTACCTCGCGTGATCAAGTCTGAAGTACTACGCTAGTATGGAGGGCCCGCATGCGGTGAGAGCGGCCGAGTTGAACGCGAGACTCAGGGATAATGTTGTTCGTGAGTATTCCTTCATTTTATGATAGCCTGGTACTTCTACGGCACCGTAGCATAGGAGTTGAGTTACTATGAACTACCCCCCGTGATCAAGTCTGAAGTACTACGCTAGTATGGAGGGCCCGCATGCGGTGAGGGCGGCCGAGTTCAACGCGAGGCTTAGGGACAATTTTGTTAGTGAGTATTACAGACTTCTTGATTTTATGCGAGCCTAGTACTTATGAGTTCGGTTCCTATAAACTACCTCGCGTTACTGTCTGTTTGTCCACCGGAGCCGTCACCGCGACGTCACTGGGAACAAGATGACGCGCCGAAGTAGCACATTTTCTAAAGCCGCGTGTGCACTGCATGTCCGTCGTTTCGAGTAGTACGGCGCGACCGCTAGATCTCGGCTCGGCCCGAGATGAGTTTTTTGGTTTGTTTTGCCTATTATGACGAATTTCGTCGTGGTGGATACACCAGGTCACCAGGACGTCACGTTCGGTCCGAATACTCTCGTTTCTCTATAGCGTCCCGATGACGGCGGCGGTGGACAAACGCCAATAAAATAATGCGCGTTATAATGTGGGTTCCTATAAATCTGCCTCTATTGGGTTCCTATTTACTACGGTGCGTTATTTTCTAGGTTCCTATAAACTATCACGTGTTTTTATTTGGCTTCCAATTGTTACGTAACATTTTGATTTCGGTTCCTATACGTTACCTTGTGTTATTTAAGGCTTCCTATAAACTATCTTGTATTATTTTCAGCGTTTCTATAAACTCCCTTGCGCTACTATTTGGGTTCGATGCTGATTTTATGAGTTCCTATAAAATGCTTTGCGATTTCCTGGGTTTCTATGAACTACCACGCGTTATTTTCTGGGTTCCTATAAACTACCTTACCTCCCCTCTTAGTAACATTTATTATGTCTTTCTATTCACAGGTAACATTCTAAACGAGTACAAAAGAACGGGATACCTTTTCGAGCAATATTCAGGCGAAGACGGCAAGGGATCTGGCTGCAAGCCCTTCAACGGATGGACGGCTTTAGTAGTTCTTATCATGGCTGATGAATATTAGAATAAGGATTGAAAAACGTATGGTTTGGTCATGTTGAGAGGATGAATGAATGGCGACTATATAACAAAAGGTATTTACAAGGCAGATGTGAGTGGAAACGACGGGAGGGGACTCCTTAGAAAGACATACAAGGTTAAATAACGCACAATCTCTAAGGGGTGATTGTACTCATCATTATGAACAACTTTTACTATGGGAGCAAACCTGGAATCAAGAAAAAAAATCAGCTGTTTGCATACATTTTGCCGAGAAAATGTAGGGCTGTACAATTATTTTTTTTTGTTTTTTTCTTCAAAGAGATGTCAGCAATGATGGGGTCCAATAGGGCCAATACCGCCGGGGTCGCGGGTTGTTCGAAAGAGATACCGTGGCCCTGGCATAGGCAACTGAAGTAACACGGGTGGGTTTTAGTCAGTAAAAGTCTGACACGCCCTTCCGCTCCAGCCAGAGCGGGAGAAGTCATTTGATAATTTCCCATACATAAAAACCGGTCAAGGGCCAGTCGGACGCGAGTCCGACTCGCTCTTGACCGGCAACGAGGGTTCCGTTCCGGTTTCTGAAAAATTGTGCTATTTAGAGACATCGTTTTATTTTTCCTGTAATCTTTACATAAACTTCTGTCACACAGAATAATTTCAGATTTTTCTCTTTGCAAACTTCGGAGATAAGGGGGGAACGGTATTTTTTTTTAAATTTTTCAACTAAAGTCGAAAACTATGAGGCCTAAAAAAATAAAAAAAATGTTTGAGAATGTGCAAGCAGCGCTCTTTCATATGATACCCCACATGCCCTAGTAGCCCTACTTTGAATTTTTAAGACCCCCTTTCAGTCCCTGTTGCAAAAAAAATATAAATATTTTTATTTCTTTCTTATTTGCAAAATAGTTGAGTAAACGTCACCTAAAACTGTTCCAAATTTCAAGTTGATAGCATTAGTAGTTCTCGAGATATCCAGCTGTGACAGACAGACAGATAGACAGACAGACTTAGTCACACCATAAGGGTTCCTTTTTTACCATAAAAAGGTGTGCAACTTATTTTTTTTTCGCGTATTTAATATTTGTCCCATATTAAAAGTTTTCTTAATGATGAATGCAATGACCGCTTTAGAGGTTGTGCGGTGCATAGTGACCTTATTGGTGATGTTCTTCAGAAAGGTGAGGTGCGTAGTACTAGCAACCGTCGTGGTGTATGACCAGATGTATGAACGCAAACGAGGCAAAAGGAGTATGTATGTACCAGGTGGCATTCTACCCCTGTGTGACACTATTTAACAATACAATTAGTATATACTCCGGCCAACGATACGAAATAAATATATAAAATTGCAATTTATTCAAATATCAACTTTAAACTCAAGTAAACTAAGTTGATTTTTTAATAAAAAAACTATCGATAAACATCATAAATTTTAGTCGCAATGGAAACTGAACCAAACGCAATTTTGTTAAAGTTTTTAATCCCAAAGCATGAAATTTATCTCGTCTCGTTGGGTTTAGTATAGTTGTTAAATTACACGTCAATCGATTCAATTTATACCTTATAACAATGACATAAGAGTCATAAGTCGCGTGTTCGTGAGTTTTAAGGTTGTTGAAAAAGAACAGGGGGCTAAAACGGCCACTTTGGCAGAATCATAATAGGATAATAGGTATTATGAATCACATATGAAATCGTAAAACTGTCACAAAGTGACAATTCATAATTTATCTGCGTACAATTCATAGCACGCAATTCATCTGTTTGACAGTTTTGTATGGAGATTCGTAAAATGGTCCACAAATTATGAATTGCTTTATTGAGGTTTAATGTCAAATACGTCAAATAGCACAATCATAATAAATTGCTGGGAATTCAGGAAATGAATCGCTTTTAGAGGAATTGCTTAATGTGGCCGTTTTAGGCCCCCCCTACTTAATAAATTAAGTACGATTTTAATCGGATTCTGCTGAATAAGACAAAGTTACAAACAATTAGTGTCTCATTTGTTCGAATAAATATAAAATGGTGATGCTCATAGACTACTATAAGTAGTTTTAAGTGTCGCATTTCCGAGACATTGGAATGGACCTATAATACCGGGTGTAAAAAGACACTTGCCGAAGCCGAAAGACACATATTCTATCCATTATTTGTATCGTTTTTAGGGTTCCGTACCAAAATGGTAAAAAAGGAACCCTTATGGTGTGACTCAGTCTGTCTGTCTGTCTGTCACAGCTGGATATCTCAAGAACTACTAATGCTATCAACTTGAAATTTGGAACAGTTTTAGATAATATTTACCCAACTATTTTGGAAATGAGAAAGAAATAAAAATGTATGTATTTTTTTTGCAACATGGGCTGAAAGGGGGTCTTAAAAATTCAAAGTGGGGCTACTAGGTCATGTGGGGTATCATATGAAAGAGCGTTGTTTGCACATTCTCAAACATATTTTTTTTTTTTAGTCCGCACAGTGTTCGACTTTTGATGAAAAATGAAAAAAAAAATACCGTTCCCCCCCCCCCCCCCTTATCTCCAAGTTTGCAAAGAGAAAAATCTGAAATTATTCTATGTGATAGAAGTTTATGTAAAGATTACAGGAAAAATAAAACGATGTCTCTAAATAGCACACTTTTTCAGAAATCGGAACGGAACACTCGGTGCGCGAGTCCGACTCGCTCGTGACCGGTTTTTTCCACTAGACCATACCTGGGAATCCACTGGTTCTGGATATTGAAGGTCAAAGTCACATTTTTTTTTTACTAATACGTATTTCAAGTGTTATTACAAAACTTTTCCCGACAAGTACCTACGCGTAGCATAGAGCGAAGCGGAAAGCGAACCCAGGCAAACGGAATTTAGCCCCGCCGGCTTAATTCCGTTTGCCTTGCGTTACATTGCGCGTAATAAAAAATTGCTTTATTTTGTACCTAAAAATAAAAGTCGTTCCCAGCAATATTTTTTGCGCAAAGCTACTTAGTTAGATGTACAGTATAGTATACATAGTTGACGGCTTTGTGATGTGTCTTTTTATTACAACCTGTTTATGGTCCCATTAAAATAGATGGACAAACTTTTAGAAATAATTCACTTTGGTGTGCCATTTGAATTTTGCGGGCTACCTTAGCGCATACCTCTTAATAGACAGTAGTGATGCTCTAGCTAGATTTACTAGAGTGATTTAAAAGCTTTGCCTACTGGTAGATAGCTCTAAGAGCTATATTACACTGGTTAGCGATACTCTGCAGACATAATGGGTAGGGACCATTTTGGGTATCCATTGAAAGGGTTTTCGATAGGGCTTTTTTAAGCAGTTAATCAAAAACCCATACGATGTAGGTAACCCTTTTAAATGGCTTTAAGGACCATTTTTGGTATCCATTGAAAAGGTTTTCGATAGGGTTTTTCTAAGCACTTAATCAAAAACCCATGCGATGTAGGTAAGACTTTTGAATGGTTTAAAGGACCATTTTGGGTATCCATTGAAAGGGTTTTCGATAGGGTTTTTTTTTAAGCAGTTAATCAAAAACCCATACGATGTAGGTAACCCTTTTGAATGGCTTTAAGGACCATTTTGGGTATCCATTTAAAGGTTTTCGATAGGGTTTTTCTAAGTAGTTAATCAAAAACCCATATCATGTAGGTAACCCTTTTAAATGGCTTTAAGGACCATTTTAGGTATAAATTGAAAGGGTTTTCGATAGGGCTTTTTTAAGCAGTTAATCAAAAACCCATACGATGTAGGTAACCCTTTTAAATGGCTTTAAGGACCATTTTTGGTATCCATTGAAAAGGTTTTCGATAGGGTTTTTCTAAGCACTTAATCAAAAACCCATGCGATGTAGGTAAGACTTTTGAATGGCTTAAAGGACCATTTTGGGTATCCATTGAAAGGCTTTTCGATAGGGTTTTTCTAAGCAGTTAAACAAAAACCCATGCGATGTGGGTAACCTTTTTGAACGGCTTTAAATGAAGCCGTTCAAAAGGGTTACACTTCAACTCTCTTTAAAACGATAATAGCGTAACATTCCGACTCGGAGCAATGTAATATGATCTCTTGATGATGGGCATACGTTGCAAATAGCCAATATGGTAACCCGAACAAAACCCTTATGTAGGTTATCTTAATGGAGGGGTAACCCTTTCACTGGGTTTCAAGTATAGAACACATTCAATGGGTTAGCCATATTGAAGGGATAACCCTTTTACTGGGTTTCAAGCCTAAAACTCTTTCAAGAAGTTACATATGATAAAGGTAACCTCATAGACGGCTTACCCCTTCGAAAGACTTAACTCTTAACCGGGGTTGTACGGTGCCTGATCTAAACACGATAAAATAAAATGATAATGATGATTTTTTTTCGAGGGACCGCTTGAAGTATGAATTGAGAAAATCAGTTTTTTTTTTGTTTTATCTGGTGAAGATATTGGTAACAATTACGTCTGTGAAGTATCTACACTAAATGAAGTCGTTGACCCAAAAAAAAAATATCATACTATGCGTGCCAAATAAAAGTAGTACTGTTAAGACGCCATTTTGTTCCGTAATACTCGCGAACTTTATTAGCAATGCTTACTAATTTGACTGCTATCATATATTTGACAGCTATCGGCAGTACTAATTTGACAGCTATCGTGTATTTGACAGCTATCGGCAGTACTAATTTGACAGCTATCGTGTATTTGACAGCTATTAACTCAAAACTCAAACTCAAAGCATTTATTTCAAATAAACCAATTACAGGCACTTTTGAGTTGTCAAGGGGTCGGTCAGTCAGAAAGATGAAGCTTGTTGCCCATTTCAAAGCGTAGTAGATCTCTATGGAGAAGAACGGGCAAGAAACTCCACGCATATTGAAAATATACATGTGAGAACAATGTAGAAAGACGTGCACGTTAAAAGCGTCCGTAATAAAAAAGATAAAAACTAAAAGCAACTAAATTAAAAATAAGCCGTGGCAGCTAAGAGACGACCAGTCCCAACTGACGCCGCCCGTTCACTAACATGACGCATGGATCAGCACCAATTAGCTCAACCATTTTGAAGGGAACTTAATGATCCAACATACACGCCACCACCAGCGAGACATTTGAGTGAGCATGATTAGTATCGGCAGTACTAGTTTGACAGCTATCATGTATTTGACAGCTATCGGCAGTACTAGTTTAACAGCTATCATGTATTTGACAGCTATCGGCAGTACTAATTTGACAGCTATCATGTATTTGACAGCTATCGGCAGTACTAATTTGACAGCTATCATGTATTTGACAGCTATCGGCAGTACTAATTTGACAGCTATCATGTATTTGACAGCTATTGGCAGTACTAATTTGACAGCTATCATGTATTTGACAGCTATCGGCAGTACTAATTTGACAGCTATCGTGTGAAGTTGGCAGCAAGCGCGATCCTATTCTTATTTGGCACGCATAGTAATATCATGTTTGTTTTTGTCTTATCATGTTTAGATACCGAATCCCATTAGGTCTGCGAAGTTTTTCTAGCTAATTTATTTTGACCTGTATAGCTCGAAGAGAAAGTGAAATTAGTGTCTCATCACCAATGATCGGAGTAGGTAGATTGAATTGGGGTCATTGATCCGAAACGTATACAGGGTGGCCGGAACATTGACGTCCAAAAATAAAACTTCGGTCCTTCGTATCGTGGGGTATTCGAATCACCCCCATGTATGTTCCGCGACTTTTCATAGTTTTCGAGTTATGAATTTTTTTCTGAATGTTTGAAAATTTTCGACCTGACCAACCTAAAAAAATTCTAAAAAAAAAAGTAGAGGGTTTTATCGAGTTTCTTTTTTTGCAACTGAATTTTCATAAGTAGTACTTTTATGCATAAAATAATCAGCTTCGTAACTGTGATGAAATTTATGAAAATGTTGATCTAAAGTGAAAAATTTACGTTCGGTAAATTATGACTCAAATTTTCAACTTTAAATTAAAAATGTTAACAGCTGACTTCATAATTCCTAAGTAGGCTTCAAGAATGCGCCAGACTCTCAGCTTTCATAATCATAAAAAAAATGAAGTACTTAATAGGGCTACTTTGTTTAAAATCGGCCTTCAAAGACAGCGAGGTGGAAAAATTCTTAAAATTACCCATCTGAGTAATTATTTTTTTTTGGCTATTTTCTCGTTCCTAAGGTTAATTAATGATAAGAATACTGAAAACTAACCAACAAATAGTTTCAGAGTTGGGTAAGAAAAGTTTTACGTAAAAAGTGGTTTTGAATAAAACACAGATGATAATGTGAAAAAAGTACTTAATTTATTTTTAACATTTACAAAAGGTTTTCAAAGTGGCCACCACCAGCAGCAATACACATTCTACACCTACGTAAGAAATTGTCTGGCAATCGTCTAAAAGCGTCTCTGTTCTCTCTCACAACACGTTCAGCTTCTGAAATCAACTGCCTCAGCTCTTGTTCACTTGAACAGTCTCGGGCGTATGCTATTTCCTTGTAATAGCCCCAAATAAAGAAATCAATGGGGTTGAGATCAGGTGAGCGTGGAGGCCACCTAATTGGTCCGCTGCGTCCGATCCATCTGTTGGGGTATGTTTCATCTAAGTAATTTCGGACCTGGGTTGCATAGTGACACGGGGCGCCGTCATTTTGCAACACCATGGTTCGTCTGAGTTCGAGATTCACATCTGCCAGCAACAATGGAAGTTCATTTTCCAAAAAGTTTTTGTATGTTTCTCCATCAAGTCTGGACGGCAGTTCAAACGGACCAATTAGTTCGCCATTGAGGATACCAGACCACAAGTTAACGCTGAAGCGATGTTGAAATGTCGAAGCTCTCACTTCGAGTGGATTGTTATTGCAGGTAAAAGAGTTGCACCCTCGTTTACAACCCATAGTCCACGAGAACGGATCGCGCAAAATTCATTAAACTAACATTTAAAAAAATCTCCGTGTTTAAATCTTAGCTTTCCTGCAGTCATTTTTGGTTAGCAAACTAAATAACCTTAGGAGCGAGAAAATGGAAAAAAAAAATATTAATCAGATAGCTAATTTTAAGAATTTTCCACCTCGCAGTCTTTGAAGGCCGATTAAGGCCAAAGTTAGCCCCATTAAGTCCTACGTTTTTTAATGATTATGAAAGCTGAGAGTCTGGCGCATTCTTGAAGCCTACTTGAGAACCATGAAGTCACCTGTTTAGATTTTTAATTTGAAGTTGAAAATTTAAGTCATAATTTACCGAACGTAAATTTTTCACTTTAGATCAACATTTTCATAACTTTCATCACAGTTACGAAGCTGATTATTTTATGCATAAAAGTACTACTTATGAAAATTCAGTTGCAAAAAAAGAAACTCGACAAAACCCTCTACTTTTTTTTTTAGAATTTTTTTAGGTTGGTCAGGTCGAAAATTTTCAAACATTCAGAAAAAAATTCATAACTCGAAAACTATGAAAAGTCGCGGAACATACATGGGGGTGATTCGAATACCCCACGATACGAGGGACCGAAATTTTATTTTTGGACGTCAATGTTCCGGCCACCCTGTATATTAATATGGACATTCCTCCGGAATTTCGGAATTGTGGTTGATTATTTAAAAAAAACCGGAACTTATGTAGAAATTGTAGTAATTTTATTTTTGATAAAAATTGGATGTAAAATGTACATATTTAACAATAAACATTTATCCTTATTGTTATTCATTCCACCCTTAATGTCAATGACTGTGACCACTATGAAAACAATTTATAAAAATTTGTGGCAATAATTATAGGCTAAAAATAAAATATTAAAAATGTGTATTTAAAGCTTCGTCGGAATTCAATTGTTTTTATTATTCAACAGATAAATAATAAATTAATTTAGTTTTGATACCTTCCTTTAAATTTTGAATTGAGTTGTAATAATATCACTACCGACACTAACAATATTTAAGTGGATCCGGAAATACCGGAATTACCGGAATTACTTTCCGGGAAAATGGCTTATCCATGTTCTTCTTTCTGTGGGCATTTATGATACAAGTACCAAAAATCAATCTACCTACTCCGATCACTGCTCATCACAGATTAATACAGATGGGACACTCCGCAGTTTAGGTATGAAGCTACAAGTACGCGGCGGGCCCCGTCCGCGGGGCTAATTCAGTAGGTCAGAAAGTATAAGAGTTACGCGATAGAAAGAGAGGCAACTTGTAGTTGAATATAACTGTAGGTAATAAGCGTTGTGCGACCTGAATTGCACTTTATTGTGTCGTAGCAAGAGTCGCTTTTTATTTAAATGATTTTGCGGAGTGTCCCGTCTGTATTAATCTGTGGCCTCATGACGATTGAAGCAACTTTTAATATACCCGACCGTTAATATAATCACATCGAGTTTTTATAAAAAGGTTGACTTTGTAGAGCGCCATCTCTCTCACTAATACGAGTACCTATCTATGCGCCATTATTTTTCTAAGTCTCCGTTGCCGGGTACCCGGTGCTGGGAACCCGGCGGCTAAGTGCCTTTTCACACGTCCCGGTTGCCGGGTATCCGGCGGCTAAGTGTATGTACGATATCTTTCACACGTACCGGCGTGAAAAGGCACTTAGTGTATGGACATATGTACGCACGGCTACAGATGAAGCTATACATTTCCAGTATAAGCTGATCACGCATTGTATAGGATTTTCATACAATGAGAGGTCAGTGTAAACTGGAAATGTATAGCTTGTTGTGTAGCCGTGTGTACGTTTTAATCTTCTACCGGATGACTTTTTTTACCTTCGCGTCTTGAAAAAAATAGGTTATATTAGGAGAACGGAGCCTATGACATACCTAGTTTTTTTTTTAAATATCTTAAGAGATGATCTAACTTAATTAGATGTAAACTTTTCATATTAGAACAATAAAAACAGAAATGTTGAAAAAAAAATTAATCGTTTAAAAATATTTTCTGAAATTTTTTTTTGAAAAAAAAAAATTGCTATGCCATAGGCTTCTACTCCATTCATCTAGTATAGCCTATTTTTTTCAAGACGGTAAGAAAAGTCATCCAGTATTTTGAATTGTTTTTAAGCTTTTTTTTATGTTGTTCTCACGTAAAGAAGCAACAAGAATAATGTAACAAGGATGTTGTATTACTTATCTTGATTTAAAAGAGTTTCCGTGGAGTTTCTTGCCCGTTCTTCTCCATAGAGATCTACGTTTTGGAATGGGCAACCAGCTTCAACTTTCTGACTAACAGACCGACTTTTTGACAATTCAAAAGTGCGTTTAATTGGTTTAATTGAAATAAATACTTTCCATCTCATTACAAAACGAGGTTTTTCTTCTGTCATGGTTTAAACCATCGAGCCAGTTTTTGTAATAAGAACCTAGCTGTGATAGAAATACAGTTCTTTATACAAAACTGACAACTTAGGAAGTTGTCATAAGACGGTTTCTGTCTTATTACAAAATTCCGTCTTATTACAAAAAAAGGTTCATCTTCAAACCCAGGTTTAAACCATGGACCCTTTTTTGAATTTCGAACTTTATTCCGACACATTAAGATGTCAGTTTTACAAAACTGACAACTTAGTACCGGATTAAGTTGTCAGTTTTGTTTAAAGAACTGTATTTCTATCACAGCTAGGTTTTTATTACAAAAACTGGCTCGATGGTTTAAACCATTACAGAAGAAAAACCTCGTTTTGTAATAAGACCGTTTGAGTTTGAGTTTATCTTTCACACATACGGTGTAATTTAACCGGCATGCCCATACACTTAGCCGCCGGCTACCCGGCACCTGCTACCCGGCAACCGGGACGTATGAAAAGGCACTAACGCTCGATGTGTCATAATTTCTCCCGGGTACTTATTATAATGTCAGTGAGACTAACTACTTAATCGAATAAAAAAAAACGAAGTAGTGTTGCTAGACTAAATTAGAAATAAGTGTTATTCCTTTTTGACTTTTTATATTTTTTATTTTTATATAGGGTGATCCAATTCGAGGTTCCTAACTTTTATTTAAAAAAAAAATACAAAAAATGTAACAATATCTTAATTATTTTACTTTAATCGAATATCTAGTGTTATTCATTAATTATGGAAAATGGTGTCAGGAAAATGGCCGCCTCTGGATCTTCTGCAGCAGTTGATTGTTTCATGGTAATTTTCGTTGGTTTATCGCTTTCGTGGGTTATCTCGGCAATAACTTGGCGGATGTTAGTTTTTAGGTGCTGCAACGTTGCAGGTGTATTGGTATAGAAGCGACCCCACAAAAAAAATCCAACGGCGTTGAATCGCACGATCTTGGCGGCTTTTTAGATTGACGTCAACGTAACGTGAAATAGTGCGACCTCTGAACGTTTCACTCATAACATCTAACGTTTCACGCGCTGTGTGGCAAGTTTAACGCGTTGAGCAACGGTAAAGCGATTCATTTTGTAAATGTATTGTTACAAACTAACATTTGACGTTTGAAACACACGCCATTACTAACAGCTGTCAAAATGACAGTGTTGCCAATATAGGAACTTCGAATTGGATCACCCTTTACTTCCTATTCCAGTCTTCCTAGATACATAATTAGCCTGATCTTCAAGAGGGAGTGGGCTGTAATCCACCACGCGGGCCCAGTGCGGGTTGGTAGATGTCACATGTCTTCTTGGTTCTAGGACATGCCTTTTTCCTAACTATGTTTTACTTCACCGTTTTGAGAGCACTGGTGATGCAATTATTTACACAAAGTAAAGCGCCTGTTTGGGTTCGAACCGACGACCGTAAGTTGAGACCGTTCCCACTGGGCCACCACTGCTCTCTTCCTAGATACTGCTTATTTAAATTGGTATAAACATGTCACATATAATTTGTTTAATCTCATTTTAACGTTACGATGTGTATAAAAAGTTGTTTTTGTAAAGTCAGGAAATTAATTGTTATGCAAATTGACTACCTACCCACTCATATTGTCTGTATGTTCAACTCACATTTTACTGTCATTCTTTGATACTTGTATGAAATGGGTATAACACATAGACATTTAAATATATGGACTGGAAATACTTCCAAAAAAGGTGCATACCTACACCCTACGACTCATTCATAATGTCTCATAAAATGGCTGCCATTGCTAAGGTTGTGTGATTGTGTCAATCAAGGAGCAATTTTTACTATAACTAAAATTAAATTGCTGTTTTCTAACATTTACATGCAGTTTTAAAGGTAAACTAGTAATTTTCTCGCAAATCTCAATAATACAAAAAGTAAACAACCCTTTGACAGCAAAACTCATCGCATAAGATGGCGGATATGGCACTTACCTACAACTGTCACTACGTTATGACAAAATGTTGCCATAATAAACAACAACTTAAATATTGTTGTCTCTTTAAAAATAATGAGACAAAACGATATTTCCCAGTCTGTATCGTATTTCACTCATATTTGTGTAAGCAAATGTATGTATAAAATAACGCGACGTTTCCATGTTTTTCCTAGCTCAATGCACACAGCAAATTGACGTACCGTACGTCAATTTGCTGTCAGTTTGCATATTTATTTATGATATACCCAATGACGTATTATAGATAGACGCGTCATACACGAACATCAGTGCTTTCAAAAACAGCGTAAGGGTGCGTTTCCACTGACGCGGAGCTGGGCGGAGCGGAGCGGAGACGTGCAGGAATCGACCAATTACAGACGAGACAAGAGACGCGATGAGGATTTCAACCATTACGATTGGTCGATTCCTGCACGTCTCCGCTCCGCTCCGCCCAGCTCCGCGTCAGTGGAAACGCACCCTAAACCATGATGTACCAACATACCAGTATATACTGGCCGCAAAGAAAAGGAAAGACGCATGCCGATACCTTTTGTAAGAAAGAGATGAATATACTTATTTAATTACGTCACTAGCTGCTGCATGTTCACTGGCGCGCGTGCGTGACTGATATCACGCCGGGCAATTACCCTTCATTTAATTTCCCATTTTTGAGCCCGGGTAACGCATCTAAAGGTAATATATCATTGGATATACCTACATCAACAACGTAACAGATATGAATAAATACATATAATGGCGTCGCGTTGTACAGCAAAATTTAACAAAACAATAAAAAATAAAATAAATTATAGAACACGAGAAATATTAGCAAAATTTACAAAATAAGAAACAATGTAGAGATAAAAATTAAATCAACAGAAAATTACCTACTACTTTTTAATTTCCCTAACTACGTATTGTGTCATGTCGTTGATCATAAAATGAACAGTGTTCCAGGTCGACCCAATATCTTGCTGTTTTTTTGAAAAAACTGAAAATATCGCTGTCTTCCAACTTTGTTCTAAATCATTCGTAGGTCACAAGACAAATTTTAATACATTAGGCCACATGTTTGTCGCAAAGAAACCAGCGGGACAATTACTTAATCGGTTTAATTTTGAACAACATTCATTGCGTTATTTACGTTGTTGAGCAGACAAATTTCCGATCATATGAAGCAATGGATTAGCAATAAGCTTCAAAATCATTCAAATTGTGATTGATAGTTGTGACGCAATTAGGATGCGGATCTCTCTGCGGTCGTGTCGTGTCGGATTGCCGTCCCATCGGACTATGATACCGCATTTACACAATCGTGTTCGCCATTCGCCTCGTCACTCGACGGACATTCGACGAAACATTCGTATACGAGTGCCGTCGCGAACTACTGTTCACACATTCGCGGGGTGAATTATTTTGACATTCGCACACGAACATGGAGGACGTGAAAATAATAACGGCATGCGCGTTACATCTATTGAGTTTATACAATTATTTATTAGGTGATGAATCGAAGATATGTACGAAAACAGGCCATTAATGAATTTTTCTTTAATTTTAAGTTGCTGACTGGCAATCTCATACTAGTTGATATAGGGTTCCATGCATCGTTTACCTATTTTTTGGCTACTTTTATGATTGCGATGTTTTGGTTCCAAATGAGCTCTTCCTTTTGATACAGTTCTAGGAATTCTAAAATTCGCACTTCACTCCACTCCATTTTGTCTACACGTCCTGTTCCCAACCGCTCCCAACGCGAGCGCGCGAATCGCGAGGCGAGGCACGAAGTGAATAGCGAGCGCACTGTTTACATAATGCGTGTTCGCTAGTCGCCTCGCGATTCGCTCGAATGTGTAAATGCGGCATGAGAGATGAGAGAGCGGGAAGAGAGATTGCACCTGTTTGCGCACGCGCCTGTGCACTATAGTATCTCCCGCGCCGAAGGCTGGTAGACGCTGAGATTGGTCGCCATGACCCCGAAATTCGGTCTGGAGGACTTTATGTTACTTATCTGCTTTTTATTGACGACAATAAATGTTCATAAAATATGTGAAATCTAATTTCATTTGATTAAATTGTATTGTAATATTACCTAACTACCTATTATGTAAATCGCGTATAAAGACAATGGTTTGTGATCAATTAATTATTTTATAATTTATAAATTTTTCATTTCAGCGTTGTACATTTTTGTAAATAGATTTGATTGTTAAATAAACGATTTGGAAGATACTCGACTGGTTTTTATTTAATACTAGTAGACCCCAAAGACCTCCTTTCCTTTCCATAATTCATACAAAAATCCCATAGAAAACAGGACGTTAAATTTTTCCCTAATTTGAAAATTTTCTGAGAAACTTTTCCAATTTTTCATTCGAATTATTACAAACATTTTAAACTCTTTGCATGCTGCTTTCTGATGCTCACGAACAGTAGTCGGCGCTCGAGCTGGGCATCTTCAGCACATCTTCCTCGCTCCGCTACACGGCTTAGCATTAGTGGAAACGGTCACTTAGTTTTTTAGAGGCATGAGGAACAGGGTGTAAAGTTCACTCTTCCTCTATTGAAAAGGGAGGATCCTTCGACCAGACGGGTGTCGTGTCTGGTGGGCTACTGCCCGACGGTTGATGTCGGGTCGTTGTATATATGCTAATCGCGTGGTAAACTCTAATTGCGCGATGCAGATTTGCGGGACGTCATGTCATTGATGCCTAGTTCATATGTAGCGATACTGGCGATGTAGATGCCGCCACATCACTCCCCTCCGGAGACCGGAGGTCGATAGTGGGCTGAGTCGTGTATCTTGCGATGCTTGCCAGTGCCAGTTGTGGTTCCAGTGAGTCGGAACCGGGTGCCGCATAGTTCACGGTGAGTCGGAACTGTCTGCGGTGATACCCCAGTGAGTCGGGGTGGCGCTGCGTTATGCTCCAGTGAGTCGGAGTGTACAGCGCTGGGTTGAGGCTGAAGGTGATGACCAGGAATGCGCGTCCGCTGCATGCTGGTGGTCAGGATACCTGTTGAAGCTGTGGATGCTGGCTGGCTGTGTGACTCGCCGCTCGAAAGCTTGAGGAAGTGATGCTGATGACGTCACGCTGATGTAGTTGCACGAAGGCTGCGCT
Organism: Cosmia trapezina; assembly: GCA_905163495.3. Taxonomy (NCBI): domain Eukaryota; kingdom Metazoa; phylum Arthropoda; class Insecta; order Lepidoptera; family Noctuidae; genus Cosmia; species Cosmia trapezina. Next base: position 11,449,658 of record LR991047.1, read on the forward strand.
GACGTTCATGCTCGGGGTCACCAGTTAGGCATGAGGAACAGGGTGTAAAGTTCACTCATCCTCTATTGAAAAGGGAGGATCCTCCGACCAGACGGGTGTTGTGTCTGGTGGGCCACTGCCCGACGGTTGATGTCGGGACGTTGTATATATGCTAATCGCGTGGTAAACTCTAATAGCGCGATGCAGGTTTGCGTGACGTCATGTCATTGATGCGTAGTTCATATGTGGCGATGTAGATGCCGCCACAGTTTCGTAACTTAGCTTTCACATCATCACAGCCTTAAACCTGCCAGGTTTTTAAATACATATAAAAAAAAAAATCAACAACCAAAATTCTTACTAACTTTATTATAACTATACAAATACTACAAAACTATCACTATAACAGTCACTCTGCCGTTTTCAAATCCTCACTCTTGCCACCCAGTTTCTGGGCCTCAAACATTAACCGTAGCTGTTCTGTTGCGGTAACAGGTAGCCTATTATTAGATCCAAATGCTGGGTCCGGCAACTCTGCAGTATTTAACTCGGGTATCTTGTAAGTGAATGGAGTCCATGGACCTTGGATTGAGGGGAAATCCGTGTACTGGTATTTGCGCAGACGTGTAGTAGCGTTGTCTCCTTGTTGTGTGCGTAGAATGTCGATCCATTTTGTAATTTCTGCGTGCGTTTTATTGTGCATGTTCATCCATACGCGGTCTCCGTTTACTGGGAATAGAAGTTGTTTTGATTAATGACAGGGGTTTTAATAAAATTGTTTTAAGAGCCCATACTACCTCAGCTAAAAAGTTAAGGTAGTTTGGGGTCTTAGGTATGAGATAAAAATCTCGCTCGCACGATATTGCTTGCGGACTGAGTGAGGGCGAGACTGAGTGCGGTGCTGGGCGCCGATAGTTTAAGTAATTGCTTTTTACGGTGAAAATAATGGAAATTTCAAAAAAATAAAAAAACAAGACCTGCTTTATAGTTAGTTCAGTTATAATATGCAAAGTTTCATGATTTAATTTGAAGTAGTTTTTGAATATCAGCGGTTTATTGTTCGGTTTGGAGATAACTTTGGATTTTTTTTCTATCGAGAAAATTTTATGGAATCGTGTTTTCGTCTAACATAGTACCTAACATTAATCCTTAACTTTACCATATATTTATTTCATAATTAATGCTGCAGTATTTTCAACGTAACGGAGGATCATGCATTTGGGGTAGGTACCTGGTATAGGCTCTTAATGACGGTGGTTTTAATAAAATTCTTTTAATGGTTCATTCATTAGATTATAGTATAATCACACGCCTTTTACCTCAATCCTTATCTATACTCTCATCCAGCTGCTATAGTACGCGTCGAAAATGGTGGCTCACCCCCACTGACACGTGAATTTCTTACTGCGCAGCAAATCACCTCATCTTCCTAACCGGGCTGTACACACGGCTACACATCAAGCTATACATTTCCAGTTTACACTGACCTCTCATTGTAAGGAAATCCTTTACAATGTGAGATCAGCTTATACTGGAAATGTATAGCTTGATCTGTAGCCATGCATACCAACGAAGATTTTTTCTTCACCTTCATTAAAAAGTTAATGTTAACTTACAATATTCAGCAACAACCACAGGTCCTCTGTGTCTGCGGGGCTTTAAATATACAACAACACCTGGATTCACCTTGGCAAATTCCACTAGGTCTTGTTCAATGAAATCTCTGAAATAAATAAACATTATTAACCAAGTTTTTATGCACACAAAACATGTGTTTATAACTAACTTTTCCGAACTATGTTGGGGTCGGCTTCCAGTCTAACCGGATGCAGCTGAATACCAGTATTTTACATGGAGCGACTGCCTGCCTGAGCTCCACAACCCAGTAACTGGGTAATACGATACCCGTTGGTAAGACTGGTTGTCAGACTTTCGGGCTTCTGACGACCCGTAATGACTGTCAAAGATCCACGAATGACAGCCGGGACCAATGGCTTAACGTGCTTTTCGAGGCACGGAGGAGTCTCGGTGTGTAAAGATGGTCACCCATCCACTGACCAACCCCGGCAAGTGTAGATTAACCTGATGGTTCGACCCGTGCGGCAGTTATTACTTAGCCACGAGCTCCTCCCCGTGTATAAGAGTAACCAATTAAATTAAAATCTATGGAAATATATTGGTATTATTGGGGATATGTACTAGACAGTATACACGATGGAAACAAGATTTGATAAAGTTGGCTAGATAGAATAAGTTTGTTTGTAAGGTTAAGGTATTTTTCTACGGGCCAGTGTCGCCTGAAATAAATGGTTTATTTATTGGGTTTTCCATCTGGAATTTCTCAGTAGCAGCCTGGAGACTGGATTTGTGCTCGGTTGATGGCAATAGGCTTAACTTGGCTTGGCTTGGCTTTAGGCTTAGGTTTAGGCATACTGGCGAAATTTGTGTGTACTAAGTACTCCTCTGCCTAACCCTTCGGGGATTGCAGGCGTGATGTTATGTTCTCTATTAGTAATAATAGTGGTAGGCTTTGGAAGTAGGAGCCTAGCTAAACAAAATAATTTAATAAGTTACCTCATTCCACGACTAGATCCATTGCTTTTACAGAATTTGAGCACAACTCGTTGTAACTGACACACGTATCGTCCGATACCGTTCTGTAATGGCGCCCGGACGAACCCGGGCTTCAAGAACATGTTCTTAGCCGACATTTTAAAAGAATATTCTCTAAATTCTTTGGTTTTATTTATTCTATTTTGAGGTTAGGTTAAGCTAGTGTTGTGACATTTGACATTGACAGCTGTCGCTTAGTACTGTGATACTGTCAGTCAGTTTTGAAAGTACGTTCCATTCCATTTAGCTGCATTGTAGCATGTTCTTATTTTCAAAATAAAAAAATTAGCCAACCAAGCTAGATCAATTTTTCGCCCCCGTAAGGTCGAAAAATTGATCTAGCTTGGTCTCTTAAATGGGAAAATTAGTTTTCTGTATTGTCACCCGAGCAGAGCTCGGTCGACTGGGTAAGTGGGTACTAATATAATTAGTGCCACACTGCATGTACACAAGTCTATTAAAAACAGACCTGACTACCAAAGCCTGCTCTCAAAACGTATCTTACATGTCCCTCTTCCTAATGCAAACAGTCTTCTGGCCAGACGGTGCCCCTCTTACTCACACACTAATATCTACAATAAAATAAGCAAGCGCTGTGATACTAAAGGTCTTAACACACACTCATTTAAAATAATGACAAAAAGCTGGCTTCTCTCCCTGTCATACAACGACACTGAGGAAATAGTGAGTTAACACCAAAATCTACTAGCAAGTCATTCACGTAGGTAATCATTTAGTTCCTCCACACAAAAATCCACACCTACAATACACACACACACACTTCACACACACACACACACACACACACCCCACATACCCTCACACACACACACACTGCATCATTATTTAGAATTATTTTATATTGCTCAATTTACTTTATTTTTAACTTGTTATTTCTCTACCCTTAATTAATTATAATTCTTGTACATATTATGTCCATTTTCAAACATCCTGAAATTAAATTGTTAACACAAAATGTCTCGAATTAAAACTTAAGATAACGCAACTCAGGCCCCCAAGATACAGGCGCTGCCTAGTTTGGGGACCACTGTTCAAATAAATATGTTACTAGTTACAGCAAGCACTCAATATTATTATTTTTGTAAGTAATTTATTTTGTAACGATGGACCAATAAAATTATTCTTCTAATAGTTTAAATGGCCAAAATATGAATTATCTTGTCTAACTTACTACTTACCTACTTTTGTATTTGGCATAAGTAAGTATACATAATGTTTTTGCATTAAAGGATTATTTTGAACCCGCTTCTTTAATCACAGGAATGAGAAAATGTTATTTACTACTTAGATAACTACTATTAAATTCCACATAAGTAATTATTTCAATTTGTAAATCAATCAATCTGCCTAGCCTTTTCCCAACTATGTTGAGGTCGGCTTCTGGTCTAACCGGATGCAGCTGAATACCAGTATTTTACATGGGGCGACTGCCTATCTGACCTCCACAACCCATGCAGGTAAGACTGGTTGTCAGACTTTCGGGCTTCTTACGACCCGGAACGACTGTCAGAGATCCATGAATGACAGCCGGGATTAACGGCTTAACGTGCTTCGCGAGGCACGGAGGAGTCTCGTTATGTAAAGATGGTCATCCATCCACGGACAACCCCGGATCCTTAACCTTATGGATCGACCCGTGTAGCTGTTATTATATTACTTAGCCACGAGCTCCTCTTCAGTTTGTAAACAACTAACCTAAATAAAACGCACTGTATGAAATACTTTCAAAATATTTATTACAAAAAATCATAATATTTACATACACAGTCAATGATTAAATACAACTTTAATTTAAAAGTTAAGAGAATCCATTTAAATTGCACATTTATTCAATCACCATTATTTCTTAAAGGATTGTTGAAAATTAAAATAGGTACCCAAAAGAAACCTATTCATTATACGACTTCTGTATCTATTCTGAAGGCCTAGTTACAGATATACTGAGAAGGGATCCAACATTATATTATTGCACATACATCAATACACCTTTTAGGATTCGATCATCCATTTCATCCTTTTATTTATTTCATTCATACTTTTTTATGCTTTATTTTATTTGTTAGGACCTGTACACACAGTCTGTTATAACTTATAGAATAATTATTTACACACAGCAGCAGGTCAAGTAACTACAAACTGTAAAATTTCCTAATTTGATTTTGAACTTAACCGTTAACATTTTAGGGTTTACAATCATTTGGAGAAATTTGACAGTTTGGTATAACCTGAGCCGGTAGTCTCGACATTCGTTACGTCGCTACGACATTCGTTAAGTCATAATTACATGCTCTGTGGCCCTTTCTGGCTCCCCTAGACGGGCAAATGGTAATAGTTCGGTTTTATTAAAGACACACAGATGACACAGACACATCTTCGAGCCCGTTCCTTAAAATTTATCAGAGCACAGAGCATTTAGGACTTACCGAGCGATTTCGCAACGTGACGAATGTCGAGACTGCCGGGCCTGAAGTCCTGCACCCTAATTGCGTAACACATTATCAATCGGAGTTAATTTCATTTTGAGAGTTCAATAACATTCATTGCGTTGTCGAAAGACAAATTTTTCGAACATTTGATGCAATGGAAACAACTCCGATAGATAATGTGTTACGCAATTAGGGTGCTGTTGTCTGTATGTTGGCCCTAATTTAAATTTATCAGGTTTTTAACAGTGAACGAAGTTTTTAATAAGTAACACATTTTGCTTTTAATTTATGTTTTGAGATTAAGTAGGTAGTTGGTTAGAGAGGCGTTACACAAAAATGATTATTTCAGACATTTAATGAAGTTAAAGCCCGGCCCAGTATGGCATTAGGTATTTGATTGCAAGCCAATGGTGCAGCAATGGACTGCGATAGGGTAAATTAAGGACGAATTTAATTAATTAAAACAAAGTTATAAGATATTCTATTTACTGAAGTCTTGGAAAAGAACAATGGTTGACTTGAAACATGTCATCAAAAACTTTTAGTCAGACATCAATTCTTAACCATTTTTCCAAGATTTATTTATTTATTTATTTATTTAAAACTCTTATACTATCATTACAGGTTAGAAACCTAATGCGACAGCTAAGACTACTTGTAATAATTATTAACTATTTAAAATAACCTTTCATTACTAACAATTACACACTAGTACATTATTACAAAATTACAGATAACTAAAACGATACCAGATGATGATTTATTACACTTAAAAATAATAATGAGAAACATAAATACTGTGTTTATTGCACATAATATTATTATAATTAATAGTATACGTTTGATACCCTTTCTCTTCGGTATTAGAGGCGAATTAACAAAAGAGTATAAAGTATTTTATGATTTAGCTCATTTTAGTCAGTCGGATTAGTCGGGAGAGTCATTGTAAACTAAATTATTTAGTTTTAGTCTCATTTTTCGTGGGTTTCCAGGTTGTTGGTTCCAAAGCTGGCATGCTGGATAAAGACAATCTAAATGAGGAAATCTTATGGTCTGAAATGGCCAACAACAATGAGCTAGCGTGGAAATCAATGCTCGTTTCGTTCTTTTTGAGAAAAGGCATTTGACCTGCAGTATGCAAGTTACAGGATAAAATTATTCACTTGGAAGAGGCTAGTGTAGCTTACAAACAAACGGCTACAAGATTTTGTTTGCATCTCTCTGAACAGCCGATTGGGAGTAAAACAAATCACATACGCACTGATGGTGCCCTAAATTAAGAACTTTTGTAACCAGTCCGTTGTCAGTCGAAAGCTGACATTTTGTAAGCATATATATGAGCCCGACATATTATGGCTGGTCAAAAGTCCTACGACTGATCGTACGATGACAAATGAGCTCAAAATTAAATTTTCACATTCAGGTATGTACTAAAACTGACACTAAATTACCATCACAACGACTCCAAAATCGACTAACGACAAATTTACTAAACTAAGAGTCATTTACTAAAATTAATAGCTATAGTACACATTGACTGAACGACATTACCGATGAATGATCGTGAGGGAACAAAAAAGAGAGTGTATGCTTTTATTACACGGCATAAGTGAAAACTTACTACTGGAGCCGAGTATACGCGATTCAGCGCCGAGAATACGTGATTCAGTATCACCAGCCATCTGGAGCCGAGTGTACCCGATTCAGCGTCACTGACCCGAGCGTGACGGTTCATTTTCGTTCAATGCTCAGAAAGATCGCAATATGCGCCTAAAGGTTTCACTTCAAAAAGGTTCGCGTCCACGAAACATCACTAGGAAGTACGAAAATCGTTTTCAAATAAATCTACGTTAACGTTTCTTTAATAACATTAATCAGTTTCAAACACAGATTAGATGGCGACACAACGATGAGATATGAATGTAAAATATTCTCGTTGAATGTGCATTACCCTGCAACTGCATTGTAAGTTCCAGATGGCGATCACAAAAATATACTTGTATGCTTCAGGTACAATACGACCGATGGAATCATGGCCAGTCTGAACATTAGGCTCTCCGAACTTTCGCACACGTTCTCTCACTCATACGCACCTCATGTCACCATTAATTTGGTGCCTAAAATGTTTTATTGCGCAGCCTTCTGCGCAAAGTTCGGATGGACCATGATTAATCGGCCGTATTGTACTTGGTGGAAGGCAGGATAGTGAATAGGGCCATTTAAATAAATCTATACATATTTCGTTCAGCCAACATGTATTGAAAACTATACATTTATTGTTTATTCCTCTCCTCCAATTGTTTGATTCTAACTGGCACTTGTATCGCCGGTAGGTCCACGCTTTTGGCTCGTCGCCGGCCATTTAATATTTCTGCGGGCGTTAGGCGCGCTTGTGCGAGTTCGGGGAACATCGAGTGTTTCCGGACTGGTTCGGGAGTGCGAAGAGTCCCACCTGCGAAGGGTAGATAGAAATTATTTCTTGTTTTTTTCAGACAGCAGCGGTACGGAGCGGTTTTTGTATGGAATTAATGAATTTAATCATTCAATTGAATAGTTACAGAATTGGTATTCGCAGTATGCTGTTTTTACACTAAAGGAAGACGATTATATAACGGATACTGCAACGTGTAGCTAACCGTTTATTTTCCCATATAAATAAAATAATTCCTATACATTTCTAATAACTAAAAACTGTATCTACATACTCGTATGCACTTACAATTTTACCAAGCAAAAATGTATAGGAAAATTGTATACCTACAAATCTGAAACTTTAGTCGATACCGCTTCCGAACCGCTTGTGTCTGGTGGTGCATAGGTTTCTTTTATAAGTAGGCAATAAAAAAAAAAGTGTTTTTTTTTTAATGATTAAAAAAAGAGAGAAAAGCAAAGATTTAGGCCAGAAAAGGATGTTCAAGTTAATTTTGAAAATATTTAATTGAAGTACTTTTTATTCAGCTAACATTCAACTAAGTACTTGTATTTGATAAGAAAACAAAAAACAAATAAAAAGAAAATATTTACAACCAATCGTTATTTTAAAATTATGTTTTAATGACAATTTATTTACAACAAAACATAAAACTATTTTACATCATTCTACACACTTAATATTGAAAGCCTCCCTGCATACCTAGCAGGGAACTTAGCACAACATATACACAAAGAATATAAAAAAAACCAAATCGTTCTTTTATATTTAAACAACGTTATTTTTAGTATCTATAAAGAAAAATCGAAAAATATCTCCAAAATGTATAACAAGATAAGTTACTATCTAGGCAGTTTAAATACCACGGTGTGAAAAATAAACTTTCTTTTGACTGTTTTTTTTCAAGAATTTATTTCAGGTTTGCACTACACTAAAAATAAAGTTGTTTAAGTTGAGTGGAGTCTACGAATTCACCCTTCTTACTACTCCACTGAGAAAACTAGACTTACTTTCAGTCACAAAAAAAAAACATCATTATAAAACAGAGTGAAATAAGTATTTTTGCACCTGAGTGTTTTACGCATTGCATTGAATCACATCCGAGTCAGAGAAATGAAGATCCGAAGTAGTCGTAGGTACCTGTCCGAATTTCGAATATTTCCATTTCGAATCAAACTCGATCTCTAATTCGGATTCTCTTATACATTAACGCCCATAGTCCTTTGTATTTTTTTTTTCTCAACTGACAGCCGACCAACTCTATAAAAATCTCACCGTGAAAACTTTGGTGAAGTGAGCTGTCATTCCACCTGATGCTAGTAGGGATTGACACTATTGACAACTCACTTCACATAAATTCACGGTGAGAGTATTAAGGACGGTGTTACAAATGGGTAGTCAAATCATTACTTTATTTACATAAAAGTGTGTTTATTAAATAAAATGTTTTGCATTCTTAAAATGTTTTTTGGCCAAATTGTTGATAAATGTGCATGATACGATTCTCTACTATAAACGTAATTTTAGATATGTACAGCTTCTTAATAATGGTACCGAAATAAACAAATTCACTTCGGTACCATTATTGTTAAACTGTACCTATCTAAAATTATATTTATGGTTCAGAATCGTACCATGCGCATCTATCAACAGTTTAGGCAAAAAACATGTTAAGAATGCAAAGCATTTTATTTAATAAACACACTTTTATGTAAAAGAGTAATGATTTGACTACCCATTTGTAACAGCGTCCGGCTGTCAGCCTAGCTGTCTCGGTGGAGAATAGTAAGTGCATTCCAACTATTTATAACATATAAGGTGCAACATGACATTACCACAGTAGTTCCAGTACCTTTGTTAACACGTCCCCTGTGATTATGGCCAGCGCTGGGCATGTTTTGATTTGAATTTCTATGATTTCAAACTACGACCTGTGCTACAATGACCAAAGACAATGACACAAGTGTCTTGTGTACCAACTTATAGCGCTTCAAGGATCTTTTGGCAACTGAATGATATTGAGTTAACTGAGCTAACTTAGAGGGATGTGTTGATGATTCTTATGGTTATAATTATGTAAATACATATTTGGTATAATCGCAATCATATTTCGATCAAGATACAACCCGAAACTGAGCTGCAAATTGCAAAAAACTTAAGAATATTTGAATTTCGCGGGCTATTACTGTGCATTCACCTGAAGGTTGATGCGTCAGGGTAGCCCGCGAAATTCAAAATTTCTTACGTTTTTTGCAATTTGTAGGTCAGTGTGAGCTTGTATGTTGATTAAAATATGATTCGCGGCCGTAGCTAATATGGCTTTACAGAATTATAATCATTAGAATCAGCAATACAACTCCATAAGTTAGCATTTACCTCAAATCTAGCGATTTCATGAAATCATGAGGTTTGAGGTAAATGCTAACTTATGGAGTTGTATTGCTGATTCTAATGATTATAATTCTGTAAAGCCATATTAGCTACGGCCGCGAATCACATTTTAATCAACATGCGAGCTCACACTGACCTACAAATTGCAAAAAACGTAAGAAATTTTGAATTTCGCGGGCTACCCTGGCGCTTTCGCCTTAAGTGGTGTTACTATAGCTAAAGTTAAATTGCTGTTTCCTAACATTTACTTATATGTAGTTTTAACGGTAAACTCCTACTAGGAGTTTACATTTTCTCGCAAATCTCAATAATACAAAAAATAAACAACCGTTTGACAGCAAAACATGGCCGATATGGCACTTACCTACAACTGTCACTACGTTATGACAAAATGTTGCCATAATAAGCAAAAACTTAAATATTGTTTTTTTTTTTTCAAATACGATTATTTTATTAGAAAGAATGAGACAAAACATTATTCTGTATCGTATTACACTCATATTTGTATAAGCAAAATGTATGTATAGAATAACGCGGCGTCTCCATGTTTTTCGTAGCTCAATGGAAATAGGCGTGATTATATACTATGTATACCGGATGACTTTTTTTACCGTCTCGAAAAAAATTGGGTATATTAGGTGATCGGAGTCTATGGCATACCTAACTTAAAAAAAAAAAAAAAAAAAAAATCAAATTCAAATCATATGCAGGCTGCATAATATGCAGCATTATGATTTGAATTTCGATATTTTTAAACGATTTGTAATTTTTTTTCAAAATTTCTGTTTTTATAGTACAAAAATGAAAAGTTTACATCGAATTTGTACTATTTATTGGTACTTAGATATTTTTTTCTGTCTAAGCTATTAAAAAAAAAAAAACTAGTTAAGTATGCCATAGGCTTCTACTCTGTTCACCTAATATACCCAATTTTTTTCGAGACGGTAAAAAAAGTCATCCGGTATAAGTGTGTTGAAAAATGATTCTCAACAAAAATGTAATTGAACCCATCAAAACATGCCTAGCTCCAACCATAATACAGGGTGTTCACCGGCGCACATTCCACACACAATAGCGACAAGAGTGCTCACCTATATACAGGGTGACATACCCTTGCGCCGGGGCTCCGCTGGCGTCTCCTCGGGAGGCAGAGTCTCGCAGCCGTCAGCCCTCGTGCGTGCACCTAATTTTGGAGTGCTGAGATAAAAATGGCGCGTGAGTTTGTGCACTGTTGCCAGCTCTTGCATTAATAAGATTTCTAAGGTCCGTATTACAGAAAGAAACTCAAGCACTGATCTTTGTTTAAATCTAGTTTAAAACTAGTTTCAACCAATCAAATGGCTTGAATCTAGTTTTAAGTAATGCTTGAGTATTGAGTCACGTTCAGTAATAAGGACCTAAGTGTACCAAAGCCTTAAGGACGCTGTTACAAATGGGTAGTCAATTCATTACTCTTTTACATAAAAGTGTGTTTATTAAATAAAATGCTTTGCATTCTTAACATGTTTTTTGCCTAAACTGTTGATAGATGCGCATGGTACGATTCTGAACCATAAATATAATTTTAGATAGGTACAGTTTCACAATAATGGTACCGAAGTGAATTTGTTTACTTCGGTACCATTATTAAGAAGCTGTACATATCTAAAATTACGTTTATAGTACAGAATCGTATCATGCACATTTATCAACAATTTAGCCAAAAAACATTTTATTTAATAAACACACTTTTATGTAAAAAAGTAATGATTTGACTACCCATTTGTAACAGCGTCCTTAAAATTGTTTTTATACTAAAAAATTGGTAAGCCATAGTGTTCTCAACCAGTGTACAAGCAATCGTGCCTCATGAAGGTAAGTGGTCATTGCCACCTATGGTCATCTGATACTGCAATACCAGAGGCATCACAGATACAATATATACAGAACCGCATATAAGTGGTAACAATTTGACATTGCTAGTGCAGATATATCGTAACAATAAGGGTGACTTTCGTAATGTAAGTGATACCACTGATGTGTCGTTGAGTGATCGTTGCTATGCCAGAGACCAAGTTCCTGTAATACATGTTTATCTACACTGGCACCCGCCACCACTGTGTTTCAGCTTGAAGGCCATCCTTCAAACCGGGAACACTTGGCGACAGAAATATGTGTCATGGTGGTAGGTCACACGACGAGCTCCTTCACACACACCTCTAAGACCTCTAAGTACTACAGTCCGGCCGCCTAGAGATTACGTTTCTGACAGCTGTCAGTTGGACAATTTCTAATAGTAGAATAGAATAGAATAGAATAAACGTTTATTGTTTCCAGTATTACAGCTAGTAGTAGTGGTACATACACAAAACTATAATACCGGAAGCAAAAGGTTTAGCTTAGAAACCCTAGCGAGTTGCTAAGCGCTGGTTTTCAGCTCAAACCCCTTGTTTACAAAAAATATAAAAAGAGGTAACATTTAGCAAAAACGGATTACTAAGAAATGATAATTATTATATGATGATCATACATTAATATTATATTTATTGTTGAATTAAAAAAAAATAGAAGTTTTTAACACTACCTAATAGGGATCAAATTAGCAAACCACATATTCGTTAGTATGAAACTGACAGGTGTCATTGAACGCATTCTCTCGACGACGACGGCCGGACGAGTTATTGATAAATGTCAAAATGTTTGACATTTCTCAGGTCCTGTCAAATGTATGTACTTTTAACCATCAGTATGTAATTACACCGCTACAACTATGATCTGATACTTACTTCTGTTCGAAGAGTATTTTGGTGAGCCTGGCGACTTCACCCCTCAGATGGTGGAGCTCCTTATCTTTCGCTTTGGAATCCTGTTCAGCTGCCCTCTCCCGAGCAGTGAGGCGCGCTCGGATGTCATCGAAACTGTGTTAAGATTGATTGATTAGAATTGTGTATTTGTTAGATAATGGGTCAATAATATTAGGGTATTACACTCATTTTTGAAAAGTGTCTCAATTAGATTCTATAGTCCTTATTAGGACTACGAGGAGCCACTAAAAAAAACACAATTTTTTTATTCAATCGATAAGTGCCATAAAAATGCATTTAAATTTTACATTTTCAAATCGCGCGAAAACGCTGGATGCAGTGGACGCCATATTGCTCTGTGGTTATGACGTCAGTTGGCTGAGTAAACAAACACTTTATATACGCTCTTAGATAATATACATCTAGATCGAGCCACCACGTGGCCGGTCATGAGACAGCAATATTATACTTTTTCTAGGTTATGTGGTATGAGAAATGAGGTTTAACGTAAGAAATCTTCCATATTTTGGACTGAAACCCATGTCAATACATTCGCACAATGCAAAAACTGTCCAAAAATGTTAAATTAATCGACGCAAGATAAATTTTGTAACAGTGAAAGTACTTTGTTTGGCAACATTTTTAAATTTTGCCATGCAAAAATACGGCACGCCGTAAGGGACAGAAGATACGATGCTTTGTCTCAATTTTCCTAATTATTTCGTATATATGTGTCTCACTTCCACACTTCACACTGTAATCATGGCAACGTCTAGATGTATAATGTCATTGTATACGCTTATCACTTGACAGTTGACATTGACACTTTTTAATTTACAGAGCGTTAAGACGTAATAACATGGCGGCTACTTTCACGGTGTTAGAAAACAGATTATAGAAACTGAAAACTTTGAATTGAATTTTAAAATTTATATTGTTATTTTACGAAATAAAACTAACACTTTCCGACTGCTTTTTGCCTAAGCTATAAATAATATATCTTTAGATTTTTCTCATGTAGAGTAAAATACCGTATTCTCCCACTTTAGAGCAAGGCCTCTTCTCATAAAGAGAAGTTACATTGGTCACCACGCTTGCTCAAGACGGGTTGACGATTTCAGACATATTAACTACACCAGAGGGCCTAGACAAATGGCATTCACTTCGGAGTGAGTCTATGTCTACAATCGCTAGAGCTTCACAGTGACATTGACATGATCACGTGACATTTCGATAGCTTATGTCAACCGCATACATTTTTTGGCTTTTCTACTAGCGTCATCTCTAATCGAATGTTACTTTGTCTATGCCCTCAGGTTTCAGCTGTCAATAATGACAGCTCAATTCAAGGTTACTTCAGTTTTCACAGTAAGATTTTTACAGAATCGATCGGCAGGATTTACTATAAAACAATAAAAATCAATGGCAGATACTTCAAGGGCAGGTACTCACAGCTTCCTCAAACACGCACACTTTCTGGTCAGGTGCTCAATCTGGTCCTTCGAAGCATTTTCCACCTGTTTGATCTTCGTAGCATCCTCTGATCTCTTCTCTCGTAATTCTTTCTCCCTCGCCAATGCCTCTCTATCGTTAGTCGGTTAAGGAAAGACAGTTAAATTGTGTGTTATATTAATTTATATGCAATGCCGATAGTTGGGGTTTTCACCCTACTTTTGTGTAGTATTGCCGATAACTGGGGTTTTCACCCTATGCTGTGGATTGGTGTTGCCAGTTTTTTAAAGGAAATTAATAGGTAAAAAAAGGGGGAAGAACTCAAAAGTGTTTGGTTTTTAAGTAATGTTAAGAAAAAAAATCTTTGTAATTATTGTTTAGTAGCATAGTAAAATTAATAATATTATTTGAAGAATTTAACAAAATTCCTGTTTTAAAATTTTTAACAATGGCAACACTAGGCAGAATAAGAACAACTGTTTATGTGTGATTAAAATTTTGGCGGCAATAACCAGAAATATTAATAATTTTATTTATTTTTATTTTTCACACAAAATAGTTTTCAAAATCGTATAAAAATAGAAAAACGAGTAAACAATAATAAAATGAATGATAACAATTTGAGCAATGATGAGCTAAAGTAACGATAATGATTTATATTAAAAAATCTCATAACAGCAATGACGAAGGGTATTCAACAGAAAATATAATTTTTCTAAGCAGACAAAATCTGAAGATTTTGTTTATGACTAATAATAAATATTCTGCACATAAAAACTACAAAAACATTACAGAAATAACTGATTAAGTATATTACTAGCAGTTATACGAGAATTCGTTTGAATATAGACTTTTTTTTTCCCATTTACTTGCATGCAGATTGGAAAAGTTTTTGTAATTGATTATCCTGTCTCCTCGACATATAGCTAATTTGGTAATACGACCTAGGAAGAAGAAGAAAAATCTAAAGATATTCTAGATTTTTGGGTGGAAAAAGGGCGTTGTGACTTGTTTAAAAATGATAAGTCAGTCACGAGACAGATTAAGTTTTTTTTTATGCTGAAGTTATTATATATGTATTTTAAACTAGCTGACCCAACAGACGTTATCCTGTCTTAGCTATGAATATTGTAATGTAAACGCGTGAAGTTAAAATATTCGTAAGTTTTCTGAAATTTTCCAATTTTCTGCGAAATTTTCTTAATTTTTTCTTTCATAAGAACCTTCTCCTGACAATAATAAACACAACAAAAAAAGAATTAGCGAAATTGTTCCATCCGTTTACGCGTGATGCGATGACCAAGGGAAACAGGGATTCATTTTTATACAGAATATTTTTTTAAGCTGTGCGCAAATTTTCACAGGGTGTTCTACCCATGAATATGAACAACTTTTACTATGGGACCAAACCTGAAATCGCGAAAAAAAATCAGCTGCTCCCTACATTTTGACGAGTTTGGTGTAGATAAATGTACTGAACAGCTGATTTTTTTTCGCGATTTCAGGTTTGGTCCCATAGTAAAACTTGTTCATAATGATGAGTACAATGACCCCTTAAGAGGTTTTGCGCATTTAACGTTACACGTTGTATATAGATTATTTTTTTGATTGTCAAATACCCTTAACCAAATTGCTGCTTCTAACAAACAAAATACTCTAAATGATGACTAGATAATAATCATGATGTGATACAATAACTTGATAATATATGATACTGTGATTACTTGCGAACTGATGAAATGTGGGTGTACTTTATTACAACTCTATCTGACATCTCTTCCTCCCCCTTCGAGGAAAGGATACTTGATGTTGTGTTATGCGTTTATGATATGATTTCAGTCCAATTGGCAGTATTTTAATAATAAAATTATACAAAGAAAAAGTTTAAATGTTAGCAACGATTTTAGTGTTAATTATCTGTGGTATTTAGGACAGCAGCGCCTCTGGTGGCAGATTATGGAACTAGTAACAAGCAATACCAGAAGTGGGATAACCTGAATTATTGAAATATAAGCCGCGTACCTAACCGATGGGATTTCCCATCCCCCCAACTTTCCCAACTTTCATCCCTTATTTAACACCTTTATCGGTTGAAGTTACAAAAATCCTTCCTTAGTGCTCACCGTTGTTACCCAGTGCTATTAGTAGATATAAACAAACGATGTAGAAATGAATTAAATAATAAAATACAAAAAACTCAAATCATACGAATAATGAAAACGCAGTCAAGTTCAAAATGCTAGTTCCATATTTACCCGATAGAGGCGCTGCTGTCACGCTGTATTTTGGCATTTTAGCTCACTTTTATGCTTTATTCGCTTTGTTCAAATGTTTGGTTTCCTACGACAGCGGCGGCCGCCACATAACGACTGATCAACATGAAAATGATGGCAGCGAGGTTAGACTTTACGTGTCAAAAAATAAATAATCTTTTGACGGTAAATTGCGGATGCTACATGGCGTTCACCGTAGTCTAAGAAACCGTAGCTTTAGGAAAGGCAAACGTCATAACAATAAGCTTAGTCAGGATTCCTTTCCGAGATGGTACTACTTTAAGGATCAAAATTTTGCAATTTTAAGTAGCAGATAGGGGAGAAGCAAACGTTACGTTGGATATAACCGTTACGTAGCTCTAGTACAAAATTATCTAGGTATGTGAAGTTACCGTAACGTATTTTTCAAAAACCAGCCATTATGTCATAGTCAAAGGTCGATATGCAGTCCGGAATGGGTTTATCCTAGGTTTGAACAAAGCCTTCGGGCAAACCCCGAAATAAATTCCAATTTCGGGCTTTGACTAAAGTATTTTTAGTCAAACCTAGAAGTTCCTAACTTTTCAGTCAAACGTCGAAAGTAAAATAATCTGTTTCGGGCTTTGCTCGATCCTAGAAGCGACTGGCAGGCTCGGTCAAACGTCAACTGTCAGGAGCATCCCGAGGTTCGGTTTGGTTAGGTTCTTTTAAACCCTGCAGACAGAAATAGGAGCCCCGCGCATAGGGGCTCCGTTGACCTTCTGACGAAATCCCTAGCCCAAGCCTAACCTAGGTGTTTTGAGGTTAAGTTACAAGTTACGATATTGGTCAAACTCCGATTTCATTAAATTGATTTTCGACGTTTGCCTGACGAAATTAGTTTCTCCTAGGTTTGACGAAAATTCTTTAGTCAGATACCGAAAAACTTCATTTGTTTGGGCTTTGACTAAGACTTCAAGTCAGACCTGTGGATTGACTAGTCAAACCTAGGAGCGCCGGATCTTCGACGTTTGACTATAACATATACATGATACAGTCGTCCGACGAAAGTCTGAACTGCTTACGTAGTTCGCCGAACTTCATAACCAGTTCGGGCATCGTCGGACGATTGTATGACAGTGCTACAAAGTATCTTATTTCAAGTATCCTGGCTACGCTGTAAACCCTGCTCCACATTTATGCACGAGTTTGCCATTGCTATAGTGATTTTATATACAATATTCATGTTTGACTCTTAATTAAGAATTGGAAATCCCATAGTTCTTTCTAGCAAGATTGACTTAGCAGGTCTTCAGATGTTAATGCTTTCCATTTATATCTGCTCTGAATTATGCTTCACATTGTCCAGGGACTGATTCTATCTGACAGAAAAAAAAATCATAGCAAGTGTTCCGTTTTTTGCCAGTCAAGACTAGACAAAAAATGTTTGTTTCTTCATTAAAGAAAATAAATCAAGCACAAGCCACCTAATATATAAACGCATTATCTAATCATGTATATTATAGTTACTGTAGGGTCTGCAGTTAAGCAAACAAACAAATAATCGGAAGAAAATCTGCACTCCACAGTCGTCAACACGCAGTGACGAAGCGAGGTGATCAATTTTCATTCCTTCTCTATATAAGAATTACTAATTGTTTAAACAGTAGAATTTTCAACTAAATGTGGAGCAGGATTCAAATTAAAATCTAATATTGATTAGTAATGTCGTTTAGCTCGACGCAACAGCCTGGCTGCTAACGCCACGGTGACGGCTAGCAGGGTGGCGATGAGTGTCACCCGCAGAGAACAGCCTCCCCACGCACACAGCAATACCACGATGATGCCGACACTGTGTAACAATGAGGCTGATTCGAACATTCGTAACGAACAAGGAGGCGGCAAACTTGGTGGTGAGATCACCTCTGAATATGGACATCTAACCCACAAACAGATGAATAGTAGCAGACCAAAAATTAGCTAAAAATTACGTAACAATTACGGACACATAAGGAGTGTTGTCAATACAAGGCCGTACTAGAACCGGTTGCCGGTATTATCTAATGATAGTTAAACAACCGATATACTTACTGAAAATTCGTGAAAATCGATATTCTCTGGGTACAAGATACACTAGATTACATATCAATAAAGTCATAATGAATAGAACCACCCACACATTCCCGTGATTATTGTAAAAGGTGACTAAGGGAGTATTTTAAGAGTACGATGGGCAGCAGTTCACTCTCCTCATTTTGACTACCAGCTTCACGGAACACTTTTTTATCTTCTTAAAAAAATAGGGTATAATAGGTAAACAGAGTGGGAAAAGGCTACGCAGATGATGAATAGGTAAAGCTGAACAGAGTAGAAGCCTATGATATACCTAGTTTTTTTTTTCAAGACTTTAAAAAGTAATTTCATATATTTTACATAGAACAAAAAATTTCGTCTTTGTTTCCAAATCCGTACCTGACTAATTGATGTTGCTTATCAATATGGTGGCGCGGGATAGACAAGCTACGCGTCAAATTTTGCCTATATATAAGTCAGTGGGACAACAGGTGACAGAACGAGATACTCTATACGACAGCAAAAAAAGGATAAATTATCATATCCATATACATATAACTATGGACTAATGTTTGGTCTTCTACTCTTTATATGTCTGTGATCTGAAATGCCATTCAGAGACATTGCTGAAATATCTCATGTAACAACGGCACCATACCTTTAAGCCGATCCTAGGTTTAGAAATGGATGGATGGCTAGAAAGTTTTGCTTTGTCGCCAATTTGTAATCCATTTCAGAATAAGTTGTATTAAAACTATAAGGATCTGACAACCAATCTTACCAAGGGGTGTCGAGTTATTCAGTAACTGGGTTGTGGAGGTCAGATAGGCAGTCGCTCCATGTATAATACTGTCATTCAGCTGCACCCGGTAAGACTGGAAGCTGACCCTAACGTAGTTGGAAAAGACTAGGCAGATTTATTTTGACGCATGACAACGTTTAACTCTTAAAGTTAATTAAGTACGAACTTTGTTCCAAACGCATTTGCTATTTAATGTTTTCTTCTTTAAGTATAATTTTATTGAAATATTGCCTTTTGGACTTCGTTTTTTTTAAATGATATTATAACGTAAATGATATGTTTTTGTGATATGTACTTATGTATGGGTGAAGTTGCGTGAAGAATTTGAAAGATGCCTTCTAATAATTGGGTCAAGTCTAGATTTTACTTAAAGATACTGAGAGACTAGTATAAGTCATGTGATGTAGGGATATAATGCAGTAAATAAAAATACCAAATGATAATATTTGATAGATATGTAACACTATCTACTCAGTAGGTAGGTATCTCTCGGTAGGAAGAGTTAATTAAACAATTGCAGAAGTTACAGGACATTTAGTTCATGAACATAATGTTCCAACAAATGCCTTTATGCTATTGGAGAAAGTGTTTACAAATATTTTGAATGGTTTTCGCACTATTAGGCAAGACGGGTCCAACATTCTTATAAAATCAATAATAAGAAATGAAATGGGTGATTTAAAAATAATATTACTGCAATGAATGAAAATTTTCACACATTTCTGACATTATGTTTTCAAAACTTCTGAGATTCTCACGAAAGAAAAGTAATTCAAAATTGATACAAAAATAAAACTAAATGAAGACTACGTTGATTTAACTTGGTATCTCAATTCTACATCATTAAAATATGTATTCCTAGTAGATGCAGAGACAAGAACCTCCAAAATACAGACATCTTTCAAAATTAATTATTCAAAATAATGTATTTTAATTAAAATAATGTTAATTACCATGAAATATAAATAAAATGGTAGTTATCACTCCATGGGTGAATTTTGACATGCGGTCATGGTAGCCAAATTTGTCCAAAAGACTATATTTCAATAAAATTAGTGTTAAAATTATTAGTTTTAATAAAAAAATAAAGGTTTTAAGGAACAAATTTCGCTACCAATTGTGTTTGGTTGAATTAATGATTATTTTTGAAATGAGGGACTATTTCTACCCGTATTCAAAGATTGGTGATCAGGATATTTTAAAGGAAATGATAAAAATAATGATTTAGAGCCCCAGACATTTAGCTGTATTCAGGCACAGTCTACAAATCTATTTATACTTAGATCCTTTCTCAAAAAATATCTCCTGCTTTTTTTTTTAATTAGTTAACTATTCAATATAAACTGTAGAGTATTTTTAATTTTCTCACAAATTAAACTTTATCCCAGAAAGAAATAAAATACATCTTTGAATACGGGCCTTACCGAAACTTGAGGTTTGCAAACATGCGTATTACAACATCGTCTATATAGACGAATATTATGGGTCTAATGGTATTAGTCTCAAATGTACACTGACCTTAATTCCTGCTCAGTTACTGCTAAAGTTCTTCCACAAGCAGCTGCTTTAATAGCTAAATGGTCGTACTCGCTTGATTGCGACTGCAATTGCGACTTTAATTCTGGAATGGAAATTTGATAGTAACCAGTGGTAAAGTTTTTTGCGTAATGTACTCTTATAAAATAATATGAGATAACATCATAATCAGGCTATAGCAGTCCACTGCTGGATATAGGCCTCTCCTTTTGCACGCCATTCAACTCGATTTTCGGCAAAAGAGATATTTTAAATTAAAAAAAAAACACTACAAAATACAGAGATTTGTTAGAAAAAAGGGGATATCTTTACCCAGAAGTGGGCTACATCAGGTTGATAAATAAAATCACTTACCAGCAATTTCTTCTATCAATTCCTTTTCCCTTTTAACTCTATCTTCTTCTCCCTCCTGCCGACACTCTGTCTTCATTCTCGCGAGACAATTCTCTTTGTCTTCCATAAATTGTTCCCATTGGTCATCTGTAATAGTATTTATTATGGTTAGTCAAATTTAACCATTTTAATAGTTTATTATGGTTAGGAATTATGGAAAATTAGAATTAAGTTTCATCCGATACGTGACAAGAGGAAAAAATATACATGGGTGGGCAACGAAAAGATCGAGTTGACGTTTTATCATAGCTATGATAGTAATTTCACTCACCCATTTCCTGTCGATGCTGTTCTTTGAGCTTGTTGACTTGTTCCAGTCTTTCCGCTATAAGCTTCAATCTAGTAGTTTCTAGAAGACTTTTAGCCTCATCTGCTGACGTGGCTGCTTGTTCTTCTATATCTCTTACCTTTTCTGACCATTCTTCTATTAGACTTGCTGTAAAAACAAAAAAAAAATAAAAATAATTTCTCGATTTGATTAACAGTAAATGTTGCTACTATGTTTATATTGATAAGTTTGAGTAAATCTATTGTTGTCCTTGAAAATAAATAAAACTTATGTTTTTTTTGCCATATTAATATGGGATGATGATTCTCATTTTAAGGTCTAACTAAAATATTAGAGCATAAAGCCTTTGCTTATGTTTAATATAAGAGCAATGCATGGTGTATCAGAAATGTGTGGTCAAATTTAATGGTGTCCATCAAACCGATCAACTTTTTCCATGTCACCAACATCGTAATCGCGTAAAAAATAATCAGCCGTCCCATACATTTGCGTCAAGTAGGTATTGAAGTTTTCTATGGGACAGATGAAAATTTTTTTCGCGATTACGATGTTGGTCCCATGAAGAAAGTTGTTCGGTTTGATGAAAATTGACGAGGATGCAAAACGACACGTTGTATAGCTACAGTATACATTGTGTAATCTACAACTCTTAAGAACATATCTACTATTCAAAAATAACTATCATACCTTTCTCCTGCTCAAATCGTTCGCTCATCTCCTCGCACTTGTTGGCATATGTGATGTCGGCCTTGTCTAGCATATGTCTGAGCTGCATGATGTCCCAGTCTGCTTTGCCGTGAGCCTCTGCGATGGCTTGTTCGAACTGAGTCTCTTTGGTTGCTAGAAGTTCTTTTAGGTTCTCGAACTGTAAGAGAAAATTAAATTACGTAATATCTCTATAATGTCGTGATGGCCCAGGGTTAAGGGTTAAGGTTATAGGTTCAAATTTATTTAGGAGCTTTTGCCACTATATTAAGTCCTGGGTCAGTAGTGAACGGGCGCCGTCAGTTGGGACTGGTCGTCTCTTAGCTGCGACGGCTTATTTTTTAATTTAGTTGTTTTTAGTTTTTATCTTTTTTATTACGGACGCTTTTAACGTGCACGTCTTTCTACATTGTTCTCACATGTATATTTTCAATATGAACGATGTGACCAATATTATGTAAAATATTTGATTTAAAAGAGTGTCCGTGGAGTTTCTTGCCCGTTCTTCTCCATAGGATCTACGCTTTGGAATGGGCAACTAGCTTCATTTTTCTGACTGACCGACCCAAGACCGACCCCTTGACAATTCAAAAGTGCCTGTAATTGGTTTATTTGAAATAAATGCGTCTTATCAAGTGTTTCCATTACGAAATATTTAGTAGCAGCCTAGATTTGTTCATGGAATCCAGATTTCGGGCAACCCTCATTACATGATACTATTACAAAACGAGTAAAACGTAGTATGCAATTATACATCTCTGAGTGTACACACACTCAGAGACATGTGTGTTATACACTTTCGACGAATAATAATAATAATATCCGTGGACATTTCACACAACGCCATCTAGTCCCAAGCTAAGCAACCTAATGCTTGTGTTATGGTAACGAGATGGCTGATAAACTACTTAAATACATTTCTTTTTTGTAAATACATACATATTATAGATAGAAAAACACCCAGACTCGGAACAAATACTTGTAGGTCGTAGAAATATTTGTTCCGTGCGGGAATCGAACCCGCGACATGCTGCGCAGCAGTCAATCGCTCAACCACTGCGCCAACCGTGTCGAATGATCGTATTCAAATCCTGTTCCTAAGTTACTCACCCTAGTAGTGACTTCTCTGAGCTTCCTGTCCGCATTCCTGGCATCCTGGTCAGCCTCAGCCCTTAGCTGTGCGAGTGCGTTCCTGGTCCTCTCCGCGTGGCTCCTCTCTAGAGCCGCCCGCGTGGATGCTGTAACAGCTGCATGCTCTGAGCGAAGGGTTTCAACTGTTTTTGAGTGCTGCTGTTCTAGGCGTTGGATTTCCTGAAATCAGATCACATGATGAAGGTAAAAGTTATAATATTTTTAGAGTTTTGCTTATTTTACTTTAACATAAACGACCACCATCAGAAATACCTATTCATTGCATCATACATATTCACAAGACAACAATATCTATCACACTATAATTATAAAGGCGAAAGTTTGTGAGTGTGTGTCTGTTTGTATGTTTGTTATTACTTCTTCACGCTCAAACGGCTGGACCGATTTGAATGAAATTTGGTATGTAGATAGCTTATACCCTGTATTAGCATATAATTTACGTTTTATCACGGTCGTCGCGGGTTAAACCGCGGGGCGCAGCTAGTAATATTATAAATGCAAAAGTGAGTTTGTTTGTTACGCTTTCACGCTAAAACGGCTGAACGGATTTGTATGAAATTTAGCACATGGGTAACCCATGAACTGGATTAGGACATAGGATAGTTTTTGTACCGGTAGTACGTTCCCGTGGTATAATTTCCGACCTCCACGAGGGCGAAGCCGCGGGCTAGTGGTCTATACAATTACAACGGTTCGTTTTGCATCCTCGTCAAATTTCAGGGTGTGGTACAGAATATCAAACCGAACAACTTTCTCCATGGGACCAACATCGTATTCGCGAAAAAATTTTCAACTGTCCCATAGAAAACTTCAATACCTACTCGACGCAAATGTATGGGACGGCTGATTATTATTTCGCGATTACGATGTTGGTGCCATCTAAAAAGTTGTTCGGTTTGATAGTCTATAAGTACCACACCCTTAGGGTTGTTGCGCCAGGGTATCCCGCGAAATTCAAAATTTTTTACGTTTTTTGCAATTTGTAGGTCAGTGTGAGCTTGTATGTTGATTAAAATATGATTTGCGGCCGTAGCTAATATGGCTTTACAGAATTACAATCATTAGAATCAGCAATACAACTCCATAAGTTAGCATTTATCTCAAATCTAGCGATTTCATGAAATCATGAAGTTTGAGGTAAATGCTAACTTATGGAGTTGTATTGCTGATTCTAATGATTATAATTCTGTAAAGCCATATTAGCTACGGCCGCAAATCATATTTTAATCAACATACAAGCTCATACTGGCCTACAAATTGCAAAAAAAGTAAGAAATTTTAATTTCGCGGGATACCCTGGCGCTTTCGCCTTAAATTTCACCAGGATGCAAAACGACACGTTGTATATCTTAAATTAATGAAAATAATATTTTGTTTATGACATACATTACAATATATTTTTAGCTCTGTAATTCTCCGTTTCAAAAACCATACATAAGAGATTACCAACCTTACGATACCTCTCCTCCTTCTCTTTCCCACTGATAGTCTGCCTCTCCAACAGCTCCTTTAGTCGATGGACCTCTAGCTTCAGAGCCTCCTCCCTAGTCTCCACCTTCTGCAGCTGAAGAGTCAGGGACTGTACCGAACGTTGCTCCTCCGTGACCAGACCTCGTAGCTGTTGGAGTTCAGCTACCTGAGCTGGTGAGGGTTTCGGGTCGGATTTCAGTTGGTCTACTGTTGCTGTGAGCTGTGGAAATTATTGTTATGAAGTTAGCAGATGATACAATTCTGATAAATGGTTGGTGTGATGAGTAGCCACAGTTGAATACAAATTGAGTCTTTAAGTTGGCAAAAAGTTTTTGGTAGTACCGAAAAGTTCTCTGTGGTCTCACAAAATGTACAGTTCCGTCACTTTATTTTGTATTCTCAGGGTGTGTTTCAGGTTCTTAATAGCACGATAAAAATCACGTGATGAATGTTAAAACACTGTAAAATTATGTATAATTTTCTTAAAGTGACGCCCTAGATGAATAATGTGAAAAACATCATATGATATAAAGTGCCAATGTGCTTTTCAAAAAGTGGTTTTTGCTTGTAAAATAATCTTAAAAAGACTTTAAAAAAGACTTATGACGAATGTCTCACCCTTTTATTAAGCTCGTCAGCCCTCCTCCACTAACTATTCCCTCTTAACGTATTCATGAAGTACTAGGCTCACAGAAACACACATAGCTTAACTCTTTGTTACGTTTGTCAGTCTTTCTGGCCCGTTTCTCCAGATCCCACATCTTTCACTAACTAGTATGCCTTCTGAACTAATGGCTATGAATTACTAGGATCACAGAAATACGAAGAGCTCACCTCCTTGTTATGTTTGTCAGCCTCTCTCGCCCGTTTTTCCAGTTCCCTCATCTTCCACTCGCAGTCCGACAGCATGCGTTCTGCCCTGGCGGCGGCTTGAGACCGCGCCGCCTCGTGTGCTGCGCGCCATTTTGATGTGCTGGCTTCTGCTGCTGCTAATGCCTAGAAAACACGTAATTCAATATTAAAATCAAGTCACATGTTTAGATTAGGCTGAGAATCAGCAGATGGTGAGAAGTAGTGAGAAAATTGAACGTGAATCTCGAAGTCAGAACGGTGCGGTTGGTCCGTTTTGTCATTCGAGAGTAATATACAGGGTGTAAGGGACAGCCCTCCGCAGGCTGATGGGGTTGAATTCAGTATAATCATACTAAGATGACCGGTACATGAAATTATTTCGGGAACGTTATGGGAATCCAATAAACCTGATTTGTTTTATTACCTCACATTACCGTGGCAAAACGCACGTAGATCATGGACTTTCAAGTAATATCTCACCTCCTGTGCCTTTTGCTCCTGTATAACTTTCTCCTGCTCGAGTCTACCCTTGTCTCGCTCTAGCGCGAGCACTCGCGACTCCAGCTCTGCTCTCTGTCCAAGAGCATCCTCCAGTTCTGCTCGGATCTGGCGTAGTGATTCATCTGAAACGAGAAGAAAAAACCGATATAATTATGTCTGTTTGGCTTACTAGAGTTAAAGTTTTCCTGTATTGTCTTTTACACACTGTGTCTACGTCTCTCATCCAGCTCTCCTGTTGCAAATCTGCTGGAAGAAATTTCTAATGAAATAAGTAGTACCTTTGTGCTCTTCCATCTTTATATATTTTTCTCTATTAAGAGTTTTATGCGCACATAAATAAATTTTGCGAATGCATTTTCTAACCGCGATGCTTCTAAAAGATTCTAGAAGCTTCCCTAAAAACAAATGACGCACAGTCTTGTCGTTGACTTTTGAGAGCTGTCCGTCAACCGTAAACTGGACTGTGCACATTATAGATACTTTTACAAAACTTTATCTTCGCCCCGAATCCTATTATTGTTTTGATGTTAAAGTATGGTAATAAAACCCAGGAAGTATGGAAGTGCAGGACTCAGGAGTATGAATATGGATGTAATAAGATGAGGATCTAAGAGTAGGGGAAGCCCAGAGAAACGATGAATGAATAATATTGTGAAAGATGAATATGGCTGGAAAAGAGAAAGAGTTAAAATATGCGATGAGATTCAGACGAAGCCAAGCTTCGCCAAGTGTGAGGCTTAATTTAAAAAATACAGGTGTCTAAAGTTAGCAACAAAAGTCATTAATCCCACCTTTGTCGCTAGTTAAAAATTGTCAAGCGAGGAGCTCCTTCACAAAGAGCTTTATTAGGTCTAGCGCGTATTGCTGTGCACTTTCTGTGAAATATGGAATAACATAGTGCGCGCATTGCGATAAAAAACACGTATGTGGTTTGTTTACAGTGGGCCTCCCGCTGCAAATCTTGTAGGGCAGTTCATTACGACGACGACGTGAAGCCACCACTTTAAGGCGCTACCAAAATAAATTGGAGGAATTTTCGTAACCATTTATTTCACTATTGCAGCATGTATGGATTAAATTTTTGGATATAATATATGCATTTATGTTTATTGACTATTTGTTTAATTCTCTGACTGAAGGAAAACACTACTGGGTTAAATTTCCACGATGGAAACGAAAAACCTACTTTTTTGTTATTTTTCTGTAATTCTAAAATCTTAAGTAATTTCATTGCAAATGTGCGTAAAATATTTTTCATAGATAGCTTAATTTATTCTTAAACAATTTTTATTTGATTTGGCGCTTTTGTTTTGGTTCCAGCGCATTGTTGCGCTCTCTTTTTTTCGCATGTGGAAGTAATTTGACTCTACCACTTTCTTATTCCCGCCCAGTTCGCTTTTTACATATCACCTTAAGGCCCTGGTTCCAAGCTTGGTTTAGCTCGGTGTGTAAGTGAAATGGCGTTATGGCTGTCTAGTTTGACGCACGAGATAGAAGATTCTCACGCGCACCGGAATTATGTCGTAAAAGTGCAAATAAAATCGTATAAAATTAGAAATTAACTATTTAATAAAAAGTAATCCATCACTGGATGCAGTTTGGAATTTGACATTTCATGGTATATTTTTAATTATAATTATAATTGCTAATGAAGGGATAAACAGCTTTTAAAGATTATTAGGAGGTATGTTTAAAGATTTTTTTGGTTCATTAAAGTATGTTTAATTATGTTTTGGCTTCCATCACTGTATGCGAAAAGGACTTGAAAATATCATATTTTTTTACATGTCAAAATTATTTACGGTTTATGAGATACACAGCTTTAAAAAACCACCTTTTTGATGGTTTTCAGGAAATCTGCGCCTTAAATGACGACGTGCATTTTTTTAGCCGTCTTCTGTATGACCCGTGACTACTAATTAAAAGCAGTGTAATAATATTGATAAATTCTTCCTGTCTTACCGTTCCGCCTGTGTAGCTGATCAGCTAAGTTAGATGAACAAGTCCTGGCTGCTGACAGCTCCTCTTCAAGCGACCGGCTTCTCTGACGAATCAGCTCCGACTCCTTGTATGCTGACGCGAGCTGACATTTCAACTCTGTAACGAGAGAGAGAAAGTTTGATTAGATTTGGGTAAATAAAATGAAGAGATAGTGTTTAGTTTAAAAGGCCTATTCTTTGGCCAAAAAGCTGCCAGTCTCTTCTGGAAACTTTATATTTTCTTCAGTACTTCGCCGCCTAAGTGTCGAATTGTTTTTGACGAACTGTGTCCAAATAAAGGTTTTTATCTCTTTTAATTTAGTACCTATAAATGTAATTAGTTACATTTGTGTAATAAATTGTTTATTAGGTAACTAATAGTTATTTATGCAACTGACGTATAATAAGGGGTATTAAAACACGAAAGTATCACATGAGTGTTTTAATACCTAATTATGTACAGTTGCATACAAGACTTTATCTACATCCATGTTATGAATCCTCTATAAAAGGTTCTGAAACAGTTTTTTGCAATACTAATACTCGTATCGAACATGGCGGCCGGCGTCATAGTATACGACGTGAATTCGAATAAGTTATTTTTTTAAATTACGGGGCTGTTGTAGTGAAACGCGCGTGCATTACAATGTTCTTTTTTTGAAAACGAGTTGCATTATGAAATTCAGTACAACATTATAACACCCGTTTCGATGATATAATGGTTACTATGACACTGGCTGTTTTAATGTTGGCAATAAGCTAACTGTTTCAGAAACTTTTATAGAGGATTTATAGCATGGGTGTAGATAAAAGTCATAAGAGCTTCTTACGCTCTACGCAGGACAACCATGACAAACGACCTAATGAGAGAAGCAAATTGTCTCCCGAGCTTGATCTATAGTGGCCTTTTTTTTTGTGGATGGGAAATCATCAAATGGTTTCTCCCGCTCTGGGTGGAGCGGAAGGGCGTGACTTTCTGACTAAAACCTACCCGTGTTCCTTCAGTTGCCTATGCCAGGGCCACGGTATCTCTTTCGAACAACCCGCGACCCCGGCGGCATCGACCCTATCGGACATACCCCATATACGGGGGAAGTGAAACAAAACCATAGTGTACTTTAATTTGATGATTTTATCAATAAGTTCATGACTATAGAGCTTGGAAATCGTATCTTAAGAGCGTTGACTCGGTACGGCATTTCATAAAAACTTTCAAGTCCTTTTTTATCGAAATGAATGAACCGATTTTAATGAAACTTCATACGCATAAGTAGGATACATAGGTCTAAAAAGTTAGTAAAGAACATTTTCTAAATGTCTTATTTAAAAAAGGATAAATGGAAATCTCTGTTTCTATGGAATATTTAAAATCGGTCTAATTTAGCTGCAACACTATTTTTCGAAAATGTTCTTTACTAACTTTTTAGACCTATGTATCTTGCTTATGCGTATGAAGTTTCATTAAAGTCGGTTCATTCATTTCGATAAAAAAGGACTTGAAAGTTTGTATGAAATGCCGTACCGAGTCAACGCTCTTAAACGACTGATTTAAGGAAGAGTACCTACCTACTTAGCATCAATCGTTATTATAAATGCGAGTCATATTACTGTGCTAGAGCTGTTTATGTGAAATTAAAAGTACAGTATGTTTCACTTACCCCACTTGACCTTATTTAAGAAAATAAAGTTCAATCGTCAAAATTTTGAAAATAGCTTCGCAAAATGCATAAAATGTTTAAAGAGTCGTCTGACTGACGGATTCCAATTTTGCAGGCCAAATAATCAGCTGAAGAGAACGCCCTTTCTGCTTCTACACTGGTAGTGATAACAGAGCGAAAACAATTGTCTGCAAACTGTGCAAATTTATGCTCGTGTGTAATCTCGCGAGATCTCGTCCGATTTTTAACCGAGATCTCGGTAAATATGGCCGAGATCTCGCGAGAACGAGATTGCATTCCCTATTTGCTTGCTATGCAACTGATACCAGGAATCCTTTAACAGTTCCATCAAAATTATAATCCGTAAAGTTATTTGACAGCGTGGGCAGAATCCGGTTGCATCAGTTTATATTTAGTTCTGATGGAATCTTCGCGAATAAAATTTAATTACGGGAAGCGATCGAGAAGTTTTTGGCGTCAAAAACATCCTTGTATCATTTATAAATGTTGTTTAGTTACATATTTTGGGTAACTACATCACCACGCCTGTTTTTAGGGTTCCGTACCAAAATGGTAAAAAGGAACCCTTATGGTGCGACTCAGTCTGTCTGTCTGTCACAGCTGGATATCTCAAGAACTACTAATGCTATGTCACATTTGTCTTATCTTCAAATTTTTGGTCCGACATGCTGGTTTCCTCACGATATTTTCCTTCACCGCTGAGAGCGGTGTTGATAAAATTATTTACTTACACAAAATAAAGCGCCTATCTGGGTTCGAACCCACGACCTACAACTTGTATGTCAGGGCCGTTATACCACTGAGCCACACTGCTCTCATGCTGTTTTTAACGTGAGTGATATATTTTTTTCTCGATTACGATGTTGTTCCCATGGAGAAAGTTGTTCAGTTTGATGGTCTGTACCTAGAGAATACATCCCGGGATTCGGGATCCCGGGATCCCGGAAGTTTTCTGACCCCGAAAATCCCGGGACTGAACTTGGCTAATCTCGCGATTTTCGGGATTGCCACAAACAGGTCTAGTTTGCACTCCATAGTCCGTTGCGCCTTGACAATGACCGTGTCTAGATTGTATTAATAACATTTATTACATAACGCCAAAAAAACAACCCTTTGATATACCTATAGTATCTATTCCTCCAAGCAGTGTAGTACATGAACAAGCGTTTTCAGCTGCTGCTTATGTTGGCAATAAACTACGAAGCAGGCTTGGAAGTCAAACCTTGGATGCATTGATATTTCTACGATTGTATTTTCAAAATTCTAAATAAGTTTTTTTTTGTCTTTTTATTTCTTACAAAGTATAGTACATTTGTTTTATCTTTTTCTTTTCTTACTATACAGGGTGGAAGGGACATTAACGCGCAAACGGTTACCACGTATTCAGTACATCATTCTTAGCCCCGTATATAGAAATTTTTCATCGGTTATTGAAAAAAAATCTGCTCTTCCATACATTTTGACCGTGTAGTGAATTGCACTATTGTAGGTAACTGCAGATTTTTTTTTTCAATAACCCATGAAAATTTTCTATGTAGGGGGGCTCAGAAAGATTTACTGAATACGTGGAAACCGTTTGCGCGTCTATGTCCCTTCCACCCTGTATTGTGAATTGTGTTGTGCAATAAAATTAAAAATATACTTCAAGAAATTACTCGTTTTTTTACATTTGAGACCAATTAGAAACCACATAGTCTAATCTCGGGATAGCCCCGGGATCCCGGGATTACGCATCAAGAATCCCGTAATCCCGGGATAAAAACATGCTCGGGATTGTATTCTCTACTGTACCACACCTATAAAGACAACACTTTTCTGATACAAGCTGTAGATACACCTCTGCCCAACCCTTCGGGAAACAAGGGGTGATGTTATGTTATGTACATGTACGATGGAGAAAGTTGTTCGGCTTGATGTTCTGTATCACCCCCTGAAATTCGACGAGGATGCAAAATGACACGTTATATAATCAAACTCGTCAAAATGACACGTTATATAATCAAACTCGTCAAAATGACACGTTATATAATCAAACTCGTCAAAATGACACGTTATATAATCAAACTCGTCAAAATGTCGGGAGCATTTGATTTCTTTTTCGCGATTTCAGGTTTGGTCCCATAGTAAATGTTGTTCATAATGATGAGTACAATGACCCCTTAAGAGATTTCGTGTATGAATAGATACACCTTATTATAGATAGGTACAGCATTGGAAAAAAGTGGAAATACGACATAACTTATCTATCATAATTTATTATTCATAAACATTTAACAACTTTCACTTGAAAATCATGGCGTCTGTCCAGTTTTCACTTTTTGTCGTTAAAATACTTTTACCAATAGTAAGACCTGCCTATCCGTTGAATGAGTTTGAAAAACAAAAGTGAATTTACATTGACATAATTATGGACCTGTATCAGTACCTACTTCCACCAAGGTAACAAAATGTAATAATAAATTCTAGTCATTAAAAAATAAATAATCGTGCAATAGACTGAGTACCTGCAGTAACCAAATATATTTAGTTTATACAAATATTGAACAACAGGAATATATTTAAATAATATTAAATAAAGAAAGGAAATAATAATATATATATATTTAATGAATTAACTGCTTAAATAAATTAAATAATAAAAGGAAAAGTAGTATTTCATGAAATCAAAATACATTTACAGTAAACAAATAATAAGCACCCAAAATAAGCGCTCTTCCTCCTCTCTCCTACTTTGCTGTGCCCGACAGGGTCCATAATTGTGACATTATTTTTAAGCTTACCAACTGTTAAACATTATGGAATGCAATAAACAATTGAGAATTGAAAAAAAGGACATCTCTTTAAAAAAAGAACTGTTACCTATCATAAGAGTGGACTTATCTCTCTATTAAAATACCAAAGAACTTGAAAGATTTACGTAACAGTTTATCACACTAATATTAAAAAGGCGAAAGTTCGTGAGTGTGTGCGTGGGGGAGTGTGTGTGTATGTTTGTTACTTCTTCACGCTCAAACGGCTGGACCAAGTTGGATAAAATTTGGTATGTAGACAGCTTATACCCTGGATTAACACATAGGATACTTTTTATCTAACTATTAAAAAAACCGCACCAAGAACCGTTGCGTAGTTTTAAAGATGTAAGCATACATAGGGACAGACAGACAGCGGGAAGCGACTTTGTTTTATAATATTTAGTGAAGTGATAATAATGTTTATGGGGGATGCGCTAAGGTAGTCCGCGAAATTCAAATTTTCTTACGTTTTTTGCAATTTGCAGGTCAGTGTCAGGTTGTATGTTGATTAAAATATGATTCGCGGCGTAACTCCATAAGTTAGCATTTACCTCAAACCTCATGATTTCATGAAATCGCTAGATTTGAGGTCAATTCTAACTTATGGAGTTGTATTGCTGATTCTAATGATTATAATTCTGTAAAGCCATATTAGCTACGGCCGCGAATCATATTTTAATCAACATACAACCTGACACTGACCTGCAAATTGCAAAAAACGTAAGAAGATTTGAATTTCGCGGGCTACCTTAGCGCATCCCCTTTAAATTATGT
The DNA here is from genome assembly GCA_905163495.3 of Cosmia trapezina. Taxonomy (NCBI): domain Eukaryota; kingdom Metazoa; phylum Arthropoda; class Insecta; order Lepidoptera; family Noctuidae; genus Cosmia; species Cosmia trapezina. The sequence continues at coordinate 11,482,982 of LR991047.1, forward strand.
AATGTGACAATACTGAATATCGAATGTATTGTTAAAGTAAACATTGATAAGTACTTAACTATAGGCCGACCGTTTAACTCGCGTATCGCCTGCGCGGTAAGAAGGGAGCGAGGGGAGATGTTAGCGGATGGGTGAAAGGGGTGCGCGGAGCAGCTCTCTGCTCCCCTCGCTCCCTTCTTACCGCGCAGGCGATACGCAAGTTAAACGGTCGGCCTATAGTATTTAAAGCATGCCTGTCATTGGACGTAAATTCTATGCTCGGTCCATAGACTTATAAAAAAAGATGGACTCCGCGCCACGCATATCGAAAGTGAAGCACAGTAATATATTGACCGTTTGTACAAACACGCCTCGCGCACACATTTACATCATAGTATGCCGACCGGCCGCCATTACGTGACACGAGCGACGCCGTCTTTGCAGGTACTCAAATCATGCACACATAGATCGGTACGGTGCTTCACTTTCGATATTCGTGGCGCGGAGTCCATCTTTTTTTATAAGTCTATGGCTCGGTCTTTTAACTACCTGCAGTAAAATTACACTTCATAACTGTCATTTCGATAAAAAATGTTCCCATTTGACAGCGAAATGACAGTAAAAATGACATTAGAAGTGTCATTTTACTGCAGCTAATTAAAACTCCGACCATACAATGCAACAAATTCACTTCACTAGTAATCGTAATTTGACATTCGATGAGAGAACGAGAAAGATGGCGGCTATTTCGAATTCCGAACGTTCTTAACAATTTGTGTGACAGTTTCGGCTCGGGGCGACGCCATTGTGAAAGATTGATAGCCCCAATGAGAGATAAAGATGCTAGTAAAAGAAATCGCTTCTCATTTTGTGGTGATTGGTGAAATGGGGGCTCCACTGTACAATCACACCCGCGCATACGAAACTTCGCATTGGTGAATCATTTGGGTTAGGTTAGAATAGTGACCATTACCTCTATTGCTGGTGAATCATTTGGGTTAGGTTAGGTTAGGTTAGAACAGTTACCCTTAACGCGCGACGGCGAGCGAGCGAAGCGAGCGGTGCCGCGGCAGCGGCCGCCGAGCGCCATATCCCCTCTATTTTTGGTGAATCATTTGGGTTAGATGAGGCGGTGAATGTCTCGTATATTAGACGATGAAAGCCTCAAGGTTATTGACCTTGATTTCAAGGTCAGTGTGGTACTCGTACTGTAAAATTTTTTTTTTTCGGCGTCTATTATTTTGCGCACTTTGTTGTTTTCAATAATACACTAAAAAAGGTCTATTGTACCCAAAAAAAAATAGCTAGTATATAAAAGCGCCGGGTGCGTTTGTACAGTGGTTCCGAAATGGGGATTAATGAAGACTGCGGGTAGTAAATTGTTATGTTATCTGGGCCTATCACGCATGCGCAGTGTAAACATGTCGTAAATTCGAACGATTTAAAAATTTTAAATAGGCAGGTACTCGTTTCGCACATAATATTTAGGTACCTACTTAGTTTTAAGTAAGGCTTTATTAATATCTATGGATTTTTAATGACAAGCTAAATAAAATTAGTAATTCCAAAATGCTGGGTAGTTGAACTTTCGGGAATACAACAGCCGCAATCCATTCCATCCATCATTCAATCAATCAATCTGCTCGCCTTTTCCCAACTATGTTGTGTCGGCTTCCAGTCTAACCTGATGCAGCTGAATATCAGTATTTTATACGGAGCGACTGCCTATCTGACCTCCACAACCCAGTAACTGGGTAATACGATACCCCTTTGTAAGGCTGGTTGTCAGACTTTCGGGCTTCTGACGACCCGTAACGACTGTCAAAGATCTATAGCTTCTGCCCGCGACTTCCTCCGCGTGAAATGTCTTGTTCCCGCGACCCATCCCTCGCATCGCATTGCCTGCCCGCGCTATTACTTCGTTTTCGCTTAGCGTTCTTTCTGACTTTTTTCTTTTTACTCGTCATCTAAGGGTCCTAGTGTGATAGTAAATATGCCTATAGCCTTTCTTAAGAATTGGGCTAACAAATGCGAAAAGAATTTTTCAAATCCGACTGGAAGTTTCAGAGATTAGCGCGTTCAAACAAAAAAAAAAACCAACCTTTCACGCTTTTACCTTTATTATTTGTATAGACTTGGAAATCTCAAAAAGATTAAATTAGGTCAAAGATATTTAGAAGAGAATATAATTATTAGCTAATATTTAAGTCAACTTTTCATTAATAAAATCATTGGTTTGGTCGAGTGGTAACATAATTATTTAATATTTTTATGAGAATGCCATCAAGCGGTTCTGAAAGTAAACTATTAATACGTGAGCATTGTGTGTCTGAATATGGTGCGTACAGATTATAGTAGAGACGATCAATGGGGTTGGCTCCTTAAAACTTTTGGCAGATGACGCTAGCATAGCTTTCACCTGTCACATTTGTTTACTCAATTTGTGTGTTCGGTTTTGTAAATTTTTTCATCAAAATACCAGGATGGATGATAAGATAAACATGTACTCAACATGGAGAATAAGCGAGCTAAAGGCTGAACTGAAAAAAACGAGGTGCTTCTTTACAAGGAAGAAAAGCAGACTTTATTGAAAGGTATACTCTTAAAATTATACATCAAGCTACCTATTTTATTTATGAAATGGTTTTGTTTGTAGGAAGTATACATTTCATAATACTTTTCGCCAATTATACAATACTACAAAAAGCCGAATTAGACCACTTGTTTTTATTACTTTTCTTTAACCTTTTATTTTTAATCTTACAGCTATCGGAAATTGGTGTGGTCCTATTTCTTTGCAATAAGGCACTTCACATTTCTTAGGCATTTTGTAAAATCTTAAACAAACAAGTACTTCATACAAATGAATATAATTTTGGTTAAAGCTATGCTAGCGCCACTTTGACAGTAGCCAACCCTATTGACTTGACATGAATACTCCGTTTGAGAAGACTTGACAAGTATAGTGAATATGTAGGAAAATCAAGACAATGCGCTAGTTATCGCGTATAGAATATTGTATCAATCAATCTGCCTATCCTTTTCCCAACTATGTTGGGGTCGGCTTCCAGTCTAACCGGATGCAGCTGAACACCAGTATTTTACATGGAGCGACAACCTATCTGACCTCCACAACACAGTAACTGGGTAATACGATACCCGTTGGTAAGACTGGTTGTCAGACTTTCGGGCTTCTGACGACCCGTAACGACTGTCAAAGATCCACGAATGACAGCCGGGACCAACGGCTTAACGTGCTTTCCGAGGCACGGAGGAGTCTCGGTATGTAAAGATGGTCACCCATCCACTGACCAACCCCGGCAAGCGTAGCTTAACCTGATGGATCGACCCGTGCAGCTGTTATTACTTAGCCACGAGCTCCTATGGTAGAGTATAGAATATTGTATATCAAAGATATTTAAGTTGGCATAAACATAGAAATACCCAAATCTGTGACTACAACGCCATCTAGTGAAAAAACGGCGGCCGAATAGACAGTCGATCCTCCTTAAGAGACAATTGAATAATTTACATTTTTGTAGTGAAGTGATGTTACAAATATTTCAATCAATGGCAACAAAGAAAAATATTTAAAAAATTCGAATCTTCCTCAAAAATAACCGCCAATGATTATTCGAAGAAAGACAATATCGTCAGCAGCACTGAATGTCCGTAAACAAAGAATAAAAATCATCAGTGTACTAAGAAATGAGTCAGAATGACACACGATGCAATGTGTGACCTACGCAGAAGAAAGTGAGGAACGCCTGGCGAAATGCCAGGTCTCGACAACAAAGTTCGAGCACACGGTTGCGGGACGTTGCGAAATTGTTAGACTATAGTTCATTTACCGTCTTATTACAAAACAACAAAGAGATTTAAGATACTATAGAGAGGCTATCAGAAGAAATGTCATACAAAAACTGTTATCGCATGTCTCAGTGACGCCATCTAGCATAATACAGGGTGTAAGGGACAGGCCTCCGCAAACTGATAGGGTGAACTCATTTTATCATACTAAGATGACCGGTACTTGAAATTATTTCAGGAACGTTATGGGAATCAAATAAACCTGATTTGTTTGTGTTTTTGTGCACAAATCAGAGCGTTTGTTACTGGTTGGGAGGGGTAGGTAATAGGTATGCGGTGAGTTCGATGAACTCTGTAGCTAGATAGAAAGTGAACAGCTGATTTCACGCGTCGTTCGTTAGAGTATTTAAACATCCATTGCTGGTTTTTTCTTTTTATGGTTTTTTTTTGCAGTTTTTTTTACATAAATGGAGTACTGCGAACACACAATGTAATTTTACAGTGAAATTAAGAAAATGTAACTGAAAAAACTATTAAAAAAATGAAAATTTTCCTGAGAAAATTTCCGGTGGAATATGATTCAAAATGAGCTGAATGCTCCCTGTTAGTTTGCGGAGGGCTGTGTCTTACACCCTGTATAGCAAAATTACATAATAGCCAAGTATGACATGAATACCCGCTATAATTTTACCGACACCAACCTTTGATTTAGCAACCGTCAGATAGTTTGACATATCTAAGAAAATTATTTAATTTACAATCTGTACAATTCGGCATATTTTCTTGGAAAATAATTTTGTTTTGGTGGACACGAATGTGACTTGACATGGAGGCGTACCACACAAGACTGAGCGACTTTTGACCACTAGTGTCCTAGTGGTCAAAAGTCGCTCCGTCTTTTGTGTCGGATTACGATTTTGTTCGCTATGTCCCATTTAAGCAAAACAAGGTTCATCTTCAAACCCAGGTTTAAACCCTGAACCCTTTTTTGAATTTCGAACTTTATTCCGACAATATTAAGATGTCAGTTTTACAAAACTGTATTTCTATCACAGCTAGGTTCTTATTACAAAAACTGGCTCGATGGTTTAAACCATGACAACGACGACGACACGGTTGGCGCAGTGGTTGAGCGATTGACTGCTGCGCAGCATGTCGCGGGTTCGATTCCCGCACGGAACCAATATTTGTACGACCTACAAGTATTTGTTCCGAGTCTGGGTGTTTATATTTACAAAAAAAAAAAAATGTATATAAGTAGTTTATCAGCCATCTCGTTACCATAACACAAGCATTAGGTTGCTTAGCTTGGGACTAGATGGCGTTGTGTGAAATGTCCAAGGATATTTATTTATTTATGACAGAAGAAAAACCTCGTTTTGTAATAGTGTTTTTATAAAAGTATTTTCCGATGGTTTTAGAGACACCCAGTCTTATAGTTGCCGGCAGGAGTCGTGAGCACAAACTCTAGGTACTCTTAAACCTAACGAATCTTATTTCCGATCACGTCAGGTTGCACGCGGGCGGTAGCAATGAAATCAATAATTATCTAGCATATTTAGATACAGATAAAAAAGAGAATACAAGAATAGCACCAAGGGGTATCATTTTATTACCCAGTAACTGGGTTGTGGAGGTTAGAGAGGTAGTCGCTCCACAGTGGCGTAACTACAGGGTGCAAGTCGGCAAAATGCCACGGGCCCCCAGCCGGAAGGGGCCCCCGGTCAGAGGAGAATCCCAACTCAATTTATTTATTTTATTTTATTACACATCACTACATATTATAAAACAAAGTCACTCCGCTGTCTGTCTGTCCCTATGATCTATTAGATCTTTAAAACCAGGCAACGGAATTTGATGCAGTTTTTTTTAATAGATAGAGTGATTCAAGAGGAAGGTTTTTAGGTATAATAAACGCGGGCGAAGCCGCGGGCAAAAGCTAGTTTAGTATAAAAAATAGCTTTGTCTTTAATTTATTTAAGCATTAAACTACTTACATAAACAAGTAAAAAATGTATTAAAATTTCAATACATTTCTAAAAAAAAGTTGTAACCCAGTTTTAGAAAGAATGGTCAAATCCAATTAATAATTTCGGAGATATGCGTGGACAAAGTTCAGTATGCAGGTACTTTAAATTAGGTACCTTTAATTTAAAGTGAATTATTAGAAAATAAGTATTATAAAATAAAAAAAAACTTTTATTTTTGGTTCAGCTTGTGCATAAAGGGGGGGGGGGCATCCGATGAATTTGCCACGGGCCTCGAACGCTATAGTTACGCCACTGTCGCTCCATTTAAAATACTGGTATTCAGCTGCGTCAGGTTACACTGGAAGTCGACCCCAACATAATTGGGAAAAGGCTACTTCGACAGCAGCTATGAGTCTACAAAATTCAAGAAGGCAATATTGTGAATTGAATCGCGTATACTCGGCGCTGAATCGCATATACTCGGCTCCTGTCGTAAGTTTTCACTTAAATTCTATCGTGTCACCTAGTGATGGCAATTAATGCGATTTAGAATAAATTTCATTAGCATGCGAATTCTTCAGGCTTAGCACGCTAAATGCTATTGCTATGCTATTTGCTAATATGACGATAATTAATAATAGTCAAGTATGTGAATTTTGTTAGTATGTGAATTAAAGAGCGCGTTCGCGGGCTATCGTCTTAGCGCGTGTTTTTAACAATTTAAAAAATAATCGCGCGCCACGCATGTGCCACACAAAATCACAAATTATTATTAACAATACAATCATACGCATTCATTCAATATACGATCCTAAGTACGAGCTAATCGAAGATAATAATTGCTTGACTTCATTATTCGCACCACCTGCTAAATTGCTAATAATTTCACTTGCGAACGAGGTCAGGATCACGTGAAACAGATAGATTTAGTAGTTCCGACTTTTCGTGGGTGCGACAGAGAGCGCGCACTGCACGCGCTGTCGACCTATGAAGTACGAAGGGATGAATAATAATTCATTTCACATTTTACAGAAATTCGCATGTACATTTCATTTGCTAAATGCTAAATAAGCATTCGCATGCTAACAATGAATGCGAATGCTAATTAATTCATCACTAGTGTCACCACAAGCACACACCAACTTTTTTCTAAAACTCGTTGTTAACACCAAGGGGCCACGCGCGCCTCAAAGATATGTCAGCAAAAGATGGGGTCCAATAGGGCCGATGCCGCTGGGGTCGCGGGTTGTTTGAAAAAGATACCGTGGCCCTGGCATAAGCAACTGAAGGAACACGGGTGGGTTTTAGTCAGTAAAAGTCTGACGCGCCCTCCCGCTCCGCCCAGAGCGGGAGAAGTCATTTGATGATTTCCCATCCACAAAAAAAAAGGGGGCCTAGACAAAATCCCTTTTCTGTAAGCGTAACGCCAACGGAAAGATCAAATTGTATGTAGTTGACAGCAGCAGTCACGTGACATCTCTGAAGCTAAATGTCAACTCCATACAATTTCATCTTTCCGTTGACGTTAATGCTTACAGAAAAAGGATTTTGTCTATAGTTAGGGAGGCGAATAAGGGAATTTCGGTAATACTCGAGCGTGGCAGTTTAAGATATGAGAGATACCTTAGACCTAATAGAACAACCTTGTAAAGTATTTAGCTCTATATGTAGTGACGCGCGCCTAGGATAGACCATCAGATTAGTAAAAAAAAATCGATAGTCTGAAATACTCGAGTAAAAAAAAATCTATATTGGGGGTTGATTATTTAACTAATCTGACGATAAGTCCTTGACGCCGCCGAGTTATATGGTCGCGAATGTCGCGATCACGAACTTGTAAAAAAAAAACGTTAATCCGGCATTCTCGAGCGCGATTTTTTTAAATTTTATTTTGAAGAATATAATCTAAAACTTACTAAAAATACAAAATCTGCCGGTTTCCGCATGACCCGAAGTGTGGAGAGGAGCCATTTCGTCTTCCGAAAAACGCGTTGCGGCATATAAGTCGCGAACGATACATTTTACAAAAAAAAAGTTTAAATAAACAAAAAAGGTAATTTTATTTTACACAAAAAAGGTCTCTTTACATTTTTGTCCAAAGTTAAAACTTTTTGACTTGAAGCATCATAAAAACTCAAACTCCCGGTTTTTTGAGTATATCTCGAAAACTGAGGGTGTTAAAAAAATTGATATGAAATAACGATGATTAAATTATGTGACTTTTATTATATCTCAATTTTTTTTTTTTTTCTAAAGCTTCTCGATAATTTTCATGCCAGTCAGAGCTATACCAACATTGCCTCAGAACTCGGTACATCGCCATTTTGTGGAGGAATGCTTACAAATCCGACATCACGGACCTTGCACCAACCGATCATGGGTGGAATGAAAATAATAATAAATTCGAGTTCACGTGGTTTATCGGGAATCAATTGCCCGATGCGTATGAAAATGTTGTTGTATCGCCGGATATTCTGGGCAACGAGAATGACACTGAGGACAGCAATGACGAGACGCTTGATTCAGGTAAATTTTTGTACTTTTATAATATTCTCTCAACAAAATTACTGAATAGAAATAATTGTTACCGATGTTGCAGGCACTCAGCAGGAAATAATTGTGGATGAGGAGCCACAATATGAAAGTTCCAGTGAAGAAGAAGAAGATGAATTGTATTGAGCAAAAATGTAAAGGCCATACATAACAATACAATAATTATAATACAATTTTTATATCATTTCATTTTTTTATACAATAAATAATACAATTCGTACTACATTTCATCTACATTTACGTTGGTTGTATCTATCGCTTTATTGTCATTCTTAAATTCCCCGTTTTATCAAGGAGAAAGAAAGGAAAAAAAAAAAGAAACCAAAAAACCTTTTTCGGTCAGATTAAGAGAACCCACCAACATTTTTGTCAGATTACGAAAATATGCTTTCAGGATACGGAGATAAACCTCCCCTATGAAAATCTGACGCGCTCGAGTATTTCAAAAAAACTTTTTTTTTTGCATTTTCAAAAATTCATCGTAACTTATCGTCACGCCGAAATCGTCAGTTTTTTTAAAAGGAGCTTCCTTGGGGCCTACTTAACACCCCTTCCGAAAATCTGACGCGCTCGAGTAAATTTTTTTTTTTGCATTTTTGACTACTTTATATGCCTACCCCCACCACGCAAACCGGCAGATTAGTATACCGTTGTTATCAGAGGCACTTGGGGCATACGTAGTATGAATATCTGACGCGCTCGAGAATGCCCAAGTAATTGTTTTTTTAACATTTTTGAAAACCCGTACACGCCAAACCCACCGCTAAAATGGTTTTTACCATACGAGCTTTTCTTTTCGAAATTATTTTATCTTTCGATTGTGATAGGTCTCGACGGCGCCGTTGAATTACGCCATTTAGCTACCTCGCCTCCCTAACTACTAGGGGGGCTCTCTCTCTCTTATACTCATATACTCACGTTCAATCTCCTGATCCTTTTCCTCAATCTCCTTCCTGTACGCGGAGATGAGTTCCCTCGCTCGCTCCGCCTCATCACACCTGCTGTCAGCAAGCTCTGTGAGCGAGGCCACTTGAGACTGGAACTTTGACTCCTGGGAGACTAGGGTTTTCCTGAAAACAATTAGAAAACGAGAATTACTTTAAAATTCTTTTTGCATTTAACATAACATAACATAACATTATTAGCAACTCAAATTACAACTTACAAAAATAACAGTGAAACCACACTAGGCAGAGCCTGAATCGTGGCTGTCAAACAAAAACGATTACCTACTCTAATAATAGTAAAATAAATTAAATCTGCATATCATTCTCATGAAGTTTAAGTGCGAGTGTGTTGTATGTATATGAGTGTGAAATGTGTAAATAAGTGTTTGAGAGAGTATTATGTGTGAAGTGTGTTATGTGTGTCGTGTGTGATAAAATTTAATGAGAGTGTTTAGCTTAGTCTTTAGACAACTGTACGTAGCAATTGTTCCATCTGATAGTAGTTCATGCCGGTGATCAATTTCCTAACTGTAACTTTGGCTTCACGAGTTGTATTATGCTGGAGCTGGTATTTATTTTCAATTTTATTGTACAAGTATGGAAACATAAACTTCTGTGATCTTCTAGCAAATGACGTTTTACATTTAGTAGTAACGATTTTAAAGACTACGCTTCAGCATGTCATTGTAATTTGGCGAATTTATGACTAGCTTATGAGTGGAGATCATTGCATGCGTTGCATACAGCCCTCGCACGCTAAGTAGATCAGCCTCTTTGTAAAGATCTTTTGTTGGAAATCTAATTGGCTTCTTTAACATTACTTTTAGAACGGATTTCTGTGCTCTTCCATTTGATAGCCCAGTTGTTGAGGAAGGCCAAAGGATGGCTATAGGCTATTTAACATCACGCTAGGACTATTCAATGCCCAGCCCAAGACCTAGAAAGCTGAAATTTTGCACAGAAGTTCCCTTTATAATGTATACTAGGAATAAGGAAGGATTTCCCGGTTCCCATGACACATTTTCCGACATCCACGCTAGCGAAGCCGCGCGGGAAGTGCTGGTAACTTATTTATGTACAACAAATATTCTTAAAATCAGCTTCCGTTTTTACTTATTTGATATTTTTATTTTTTTTTTATTTTTTTTTTTTTTTATTTTTTTTTATTATTTAACGTTTACACAAAATAATACAGGATTATTCATATGAAATAGCAACCAAAAACCACTAAGGTTTAAACTTGTGCTATCATGAGTCAATATCGAACTATACAATGATCCATTCCGTTATGGTCGATACAATTAATAGGTACTACACATATTTAGGTCTTTTTAGAATTTCAATCATTCCTACATAATACTTAAGTAATATTGCTTAAGTTTACATTTGATATTTTTCTGTGTAATACATTTGCTTACTTCTGAGGGTAGACTATTAATAAGTCTCGGATCTCGGAATATAGTGTGGGATATGTTTAGTTATTTATCTTAAGAATCTTATTGTATCGCCTTAACTTGTAACTGTTTTTTTTGTACTTAATAAATAAAATAAAATAAGTTTATCATCTAGCTAGAGTCTAGACCATCAAACCGAACAACTTTCACCATGGGACCAACATCGTAATCGCGAAAAAAATTATCAGCTGTCCCATACAAAACTTCAATACCTAGTCGACCCAAATTAATCGTGATCGATTTGGTTGGATTATTACTCTTATGTATTATGATTACACATCGAAAACTATCAAACAAAATGTTTCATTCAAAATCATAATCCATTTAGACCTAAAATTAGACCGTTTAATACTTCCCACTTGAAACATCCAGGCAGACTGGCCTAGCCCTGTTTACGCCTGAATTTCAGCCTGGATTTATTTATCTACGCCTCGAGTGCATCTGGATATCTTTGCGGTTATTATTTTGTTATTTTTAGGATGGAATTTTTATGCGGGTTACCGACTTTACGTGGCAGATTTGCTAAAAAAGTTAATATTTAAACTGTCTAACTGTCACGGTTCATGAGATATAGCCTGGTGACAGACGGACAGCGGAGTCTTAGTAATAGGGTCCGTTTTAACCTTTGGGTACGGAACCCTAAAAATCATCAATTATTATCTCTAAGTTAGATTTCCTCTGAATTGGTCTGATTTCGGAATGCAGACGAATGCGGAGAAAATATAACTTAGAAAGATGTATTGATGATTTTTTAAATAAAAATTATGTAAATACATATTTGTCTTTGTCACGAATCATATTTAGATTAAGATACAACCTGACACTGACGCAAAAAACGCAAGAAAACTTGAATTTCGCGAGCTACCACAGCAGGTGGTCTAATCCCTAAGTCCGTCCATTCGTCCGTCCGTCCGTCAGTCCGTCCGTCTGACATAACAATCCATCAAAACAAGTGTAAAAGTTAAATTTTTCGGGCGGGCAAAAACACATCGGGAGTAGGGACAACTGTCAAATCGTGTTGTCATTCATACTTCGTTCGAACCCCGAAACAATCATCCATCCGTAGGTGATACGGAGTAGGAAACGCTCGTAACGAACGCCGAAACTACGGGCTTCGTGCTTAGGGAGTAGACGCCTAGATCCCCGTAACGGTTTTTGACGAGGCACGGAGGACATTATCAGGGAATAAAAAAATATTATAACCACCGATTTCTGAAAACCTGAACAAAATCAGTTAGAGCATTGTTCATAATATTTTATTATCGTTCCCCGTATTGCAACAATATTATTAAAATCGTAATAATAGACGCTGAAAATCTAAAATAAACTTATTATTTCACTGTTATTTTCACAACGCGCATTGTTTTCCTAAAACATTGTACAAATGTAACTGGTAGTCACGTCTTTAGCAGGAAACTGTGCCTATCTATATACCTAGTTACATAGTAAAAAGCGAACTGAGCGGGAATAAGAAAATAACAGAGTCAATTACTTCCACATGCGAAAAAAAGAGCCAAAATAAAAGCGCCAAACCAAATAAAAATTGTTTAAAAATAAATTAAGCTGTAAATACATATTTGATATAGTTATATTTTGACTAGGATACAACCTGACACTGACCTGCAAATTGCAAAAATACAAGAAAATATGAATTTCGTGTTCTATCTTAGCGTATCCCCTTAACTAAAACTATTAACAAACTAAATATGGCGTCTAAAATTCCTCCGCATCGACTGGTAATATACCCAAGAGATTGCCACGTTGTATGATTGCCATACAACGTGGCAATCTCTTGGCCTATCCTCTGGCCTAGGTAAAAACCAGCCAGCAATCCTAATTGCGTAACACATTAGGTATCAAACTCAAACTCAAAGCATTTATTTCAATTAAACCTATTACAGGCACTTTTGAATTGTCAAAGAGTCGGTCAGTTAGTCAGAAAGTTGAAGCTAGTTGCCCATTCCAAAACGTAGATCTCTATGGAGAAGAACGGGCAAGAAACTCCACGGACACTCTTTTAAATCAAAATATGGTTACAAAATATTGGTTATATCATTCACGTTGAAATTATACATGTGAGAACGATGAACGTAAAAACCCTACGTAATAAAAACATTAAAAAAAAAACAATTCAAAATTTAAATTAAATTAAAATTAAAATAAGCCGTGGCAGCTAAAGGTATAATCGAAAGTAAGGTATCAATCGGAATCGGTTTCATTTTGACATTTCAACAATATTCATTGCTTTATTTACGAGTACGTTGTCGAGCAGACAAATCGAACATACCTATAAAGCAATGGATTAGCAATTTGCTTCAAAATGATTACGATTCCGATTGATAGTGTGTTACGCAATTAGCCGACGTAAAGTAAAGTAAAGTTGTCACGGACGTAAAAATATCGCGGCGGGATTTTATCGCGCACTGGATTTTCAACTCTGTGTTGAGTCGAGCATTGAGTATCCAACCTAACAACAACAGAAGCGCGTCGAAAAAACACACTGTTGGTTTTTCAATTCTCGGCGCTAAGCAGAGCGTTGAAAATCCAGTGCGCGAAATAAAATCGCCGCGATATTTTTTTTCTTCCGTTCGAACGTCGACTTAGGGTGCAGGGGGTCTACTCCCTAAGCACGAAGCCCGTAGTTTCGGCCTTCGTTACGGGCGTTTCCTACTCCGTATCACCTACGGGCAGATGATTGGGTCGGGTCTTAAGGCGGTGAGAGCCGTAAAAACGTCGTTTTGTTTAGTGTTTTATTCGTAGATAACACGTATTTAAATTTTGAAAAAAATATATTACTTAGTTCAGACTTCGATCTAGAAATTTCGGCCGTCCGATACACGATTACTTGCACTTTACTGCATCCAATTAAATCGCAAAGACAAGTCTAAATTATGATCTATATCTTATTTCATTTGATTTATATTAGGCTTTGAACAATAAAACTTATGCCATAATAAAGGTCGTAAAAAATGTAATTTATAACGGCTATCATAATTTGAAATATCAAAATATTTATATCACTAATTCCAATGTCAAGTGTTTTCAGCTTCGCAAACGCTCGCCCTGAGCCGTTTAGTCCCGAGCGGAACGTGACGGAGGTCGGACGTGTGCCAATTTTTCGAACCCGCCACCCCCGCTAACTTCTGTCACCGGCTGCGACCGGCACAAATTAGCATGTGTTGAAAACAGTTGAATTTGAACGCTATGCCTATGTAAATAAAGACGTCACGCGCGCAAAAGCTTTATTGGTATTTATTTTTATCACGGCCTATGTTTACCAATCGCATCAAGTGTGTAAAACAGTTGAATTTGAACCCTACACTGGAGCTTATAAAGCCGCCTGACGCGCAAATTTTTGGTTCACTATTTTCAAATCTCAAATAGGTAGGTGCCACAGAATAAAGTTAGTACGGGTGGTTTTATAATGAATATCGGATAGGAAATGAGATTTCTTCATAACATCACGCCTGAATTCTTTCAAAGGGTTGGGCAGGGATGTTCAGAAAATAAGTAGGCCCTCAAATGTATTTTTCTGTATACCTACATAAATAAGATTTTTTTTTTAAATTAAGTTTTTTTTCTAATTAGGTATCTTCTTATTTTTTTTGTATTTCAAGGTCAAAATGAAAATCCAAGATGGCGGCTGCAAAAATTTCCAATTTTTCGTCATGGGTGTCGTTTTCGTGATATTTTAGGTCGCTGAAAATGATAGTGGGGTCAAAATGAAAATCCAAGATGGCGGCTGCGAAAATTTCCTAATTTTTCGTCATGGGTGTCATTTTCGTGATATTTTAGGTCGCTGAAAACGATAGTGGGGTCAAAATGAAAATCCAAGATGGCGGCTGCGAAAATTTCATAATTTTTCGTCATGGGTGTCATTTTCGTGATATTTTAGGTCGCTGAAAACGATAGTGGGGTCAAAATGAAAATCCAAGATGGCGGCTGCGAAAATTTCCTAATTTTTCGTCATGGGTGTCATTTTCGTGATATTTTAGGTCGCTGAAAACGATAGTGGGGTCAAAATGAAAATCCAAGATGGCGGCTGCGAAAATTTCCAAATTTTTCGACATGGGTGTCATTTTCGTGATATTTGAGGTCGCTGAAACCGATAGTGGGGTCAAAATGAAAATCCAAGATGGCGGCTGCGAAAATTTCCTAATTTTTCGTCATGGGTGTCATTTTCGTGATATTTTAGGTCGCTGAAAACGATAGTGGGGTCAAAATGAAAATCCATGATGGCGGCTGCGAAAATTTCCTAATTTTTCGTCATGGGTGTCATTTTCGTGATATTTTAGGTCGCTGAAAACGATAGTGGGGTCAAAATGAAAATCCAAGATGGCGGCTGCGAAAATTTCCAAATTTTTTGACATGGGTGTCATTTTCGTGATATTTGAGGTCGCTGAAACCGATAGTAGGGTCAAAATGAAAATCCAAGATGGCGGCTGCGAAAATTTCCAAATTTTTCGTCATGGGTGTCATTTTCGTGATATTTTAGGTCGCTAAAAACGATAGTGGGGTCAAAATGAAAATCCAAGATGGCGGCTGCAAAAATTTCCTAATTTTTCGTCATGGGTGTCGTTTTCGTGATATTTTAGGTCGCTGAAAACGATAGTGGGGTCAAAATGAAAATCCAAGATGGCGGCTGCGAAAATTTCCTAATTTTTCGTCATGGGTGTCATTTTCGTGATATTTTAGGCCGCTGAAAACGATAGTGGGGTCAAAATGAAAATCCAAGATGGCGGCTGCAAAAATTTCCTAATTTTTCGTCATGGGTGTCGTTTTCGTGATATTTAAGGTCGCTGAAAACGATAGTGGGGTCAAAATGAAAATCCAAGATGGCGGCTGCGAAAATTTCCTAATTTTTCGTCATGGGTGTCATTTTCGTAATATTTTAGGTCGCTGAAAACGATAGTGGGGTCAAAATGAAAATCCAAGATGGCGGCTGCGAAAATTTTCAAATTTTTCGACATGGGTGTCATTTTCGTGATATTTGAGGTCGCTGAAACCGATAGTGGGGTCAAAATGAAAATCCAAGATGGCGGCTGCGAAAATTTCCAAATTTTTCGTCATGGGTGTCATTTTCGTGATATTTTAGGTCGCTGAAAACGATAGTGGGGTCAAAATGAAAATCCAAGATGGCGGGTGCAAAAATTTCCTAATTTTTCGTCATGGGTGTCGTTTTCGTGATATTTTAGGTCGCTGAAAACGATTGCGGGGTCAAAATGAAAATCCAAGATGGCGGCTGCGAAAATTTCCAAATTTTTCGTCATGGGTGTCATTTTCGTGATATTTTAGGTCGCTGAAAACGATAGTGGGGTCAAAATGAAAATCCAAGATGGCGGCTGCAAAAATTTCCTAATTTTTCGTCATGGGTGTCGTTTTCGTGATATTTTAGGTCGCTGAAAACGATTGCGGGGTCAAAATGAAAATCCAAGATGGCGGCTGCGAAAATTTCCAAATTTTTCGTCATGGGTGTCATTTTCGTGATATTTTAGGTCGCTGAAAACGATAGTGGGGTCAAAATGAAAATCCAAGATGGCGGCTGCAAAAATTTCCTAATTTTTCGTCATGGGTGTCGTTTTCGTGATATTTTAGGTCGCTGAAAACGATAGTGGGGTCAAAATGAAAATCCAAGATGGCGGCTGCGAAAATTGTCAAATTTTTCGACATGGGTGTCATTTTCGTGATATTTGAGGTCGCTGAAACCGATAGTGGGGTCAAAATGAAAATCCAAGATGGCGGCTGGGAAAATTTCCAAATTTTTCGTCATGGGTGTCATTTTCGTGATATTTTAGGTCGCTGAAAACGATAGTGGGGTCAAAATGAAAATCCAAGATGACGAAAAATTAGGAAATTTTCGCAGCCGCCATCTTGGATTTTCATTTTGACCCCACTATCGTTTTCAGCGACCTAAAATATCACGAAAATGACACCCATGACGAAAAATTTGGAAATTTTCGCAGCCGCCATCTTGGATTTTCATTTTGACCCCACTATCGGTTTCAGCGACCTCAAATATCACGAAAATGACACCCATGACGAAAAGTTAGGAAATTTTCATAGCCGCCATCTTGGATTTTCATTTTGACCCCACTATCGTTTTCAGCGACCTAAAATAACACGAAAATGACACCCATGACGAAAAATTTGGAAATTTTCGTAGCCGCTATCTTGGATTTTCATTTTGACCCCACAATCGTTTTCTGCGACCTAAAATATCACGAAAATGACACCCATTACGAAAAGTTAGGGAATTTTCGCAGCCGCCATCTTGGATTTTCATTTTGACCCCACTATCGTTTTCAACGACCTAAAATATCACGAAAATGACACCCATTACGAAAAGTTAGGGAATTTTCGCAGCCGCCATCTTGGATTTTCCTTTTTACCCGACTATCGTTTTCAGCGACCTAAAATATCACGAAAATGACACCCATGACGAAAAGTTAGGGAATTTTCGCAGCCGCCATCTTGGATTTTCATTTTGACCCCACTATCGTTTTCAGCGACCTAAAATATCACGAAAATGACACCCATGACGAAAAATTGGGAAATTTTCGCAGCCGCCATCTTGGATTTTCCTTTTTACCCGACTATCGTTTTCAGCGACCTAAAATATCACGAAAATGACACCCATGACGAAAAGTTAGGAAATTTTCGCAGCCGCCATCTTGGATTTTCATTTTGACCCCACTATCGTTTTCAGCGACCTAAAATAACACGAAAATGACACCCATGACGAAAAATTTGGAAATTTTCGTAGCTGCCATCTTGGATTTTCATTTTGACCCCACTATCGTTTTCAGCGACCCCAAATATCACGAAAATGACACCCATGACGAAAAATTTGGAAATTTTCGTAGCTGCCATCTTGGATTTTCATTTTGACCCCACTATCGTTTTCAGCGACCCCAAATATCACGAAAATGACACCCATGACGAAAAGTTAGGAAATTTTCGCAGCCGCCATCTTGGATTTTCATTTTGACCCCACTATCGTTGTCAGCGACCTAAAATAACACGAAAATGACACCCATGACGAAAAATTAGGAAATTTTCGCAGCCGCCATCTTGGATTTTCATTTTGACCCCACTATCGTTTTCAGCGACCTAAAATGTCACGAAAATGACACCCATGACGAAAAATTAGGAAATTTTCGCAGCCGCCATCTTGGATTTTCATTTTGACCCCACTATCGTTTTCAGCGACCTAAAATATCACGAAAATGACACCCATGACGAAAAATTAGGAAATTTTCGCAGCCGCCATCTTGGATTTTCATTTTGACCCCACTATCGTTTTCAGCGACCTAAAATATCACGAAAATGACACCCATGACGAACAGTTAGGGAATTTTCGCAGCCGCCATCTTGGATCTGTCTAAAATGTCTAAAATCTGTCTAAAATGTCTAATCTGTCTACAACTTTCAAAAATACTTACTAGAAAAATAAAACAAAATAAACTTGTATACTAATCAGTTCAAGTTTATCTACTGCATTGCTCTATTCTGTGACGCAACATAGTACCTACTCGAGTTCATGAACTCATGAGCGGTGCGCTTGGCGCGCGTTTCCCGCGCATCGTAATTTATTACGTATCGCTACTCCTTGCGGGGGCTGCGGTAAGCATTTAATACCTACGGCGCTTGCTTTCACCCCGCCTTAAACGAAGTATGAATGACAACACGATACGACAGTTGTCCCTACTCCCGATGTGTTTATGCCCGACCGAAAAATTTAACTTTTACACTTGTTTTGATGGATCGTAATGTCAGATGGACGGATGACGGACGGACGGATAGAGTTAGGGAGTAGAAGCCCAGGTCACGGGAGATGACCAATCGTTTAGAAATTTAATTTTCATTCACCGTTGGTGTGTGCAAGAGATGAAAGAAAAAAAAACAAAAAACCCAAAAACCTCAAAGAGATGTCAGCAAGTGACGGGGCCCAATAGGGCCGACGCCGCTGGGGTCGCGGGTTGTCTGAAAGGGTTACCGCGGCCCTGGCATAGGCAACTGAAGGAACACGGGTGGGTTTTAGTCAGTAAAAGTCTGACACGCCCTCCCGCTCCACCCAGAGCGGGAGAAGTTATTTGATGATTTCCCACCCTCAAAAAAAAAAAAAAAAAAAAAAAAAAAAAAAAAAAAAAAAAAAAAAAAAAAAAATGGTGTGTGCAAGTAGGTTCCTACAAATAAACAAAAATTAAAAATAAATAATAAAGCGTCCATTTGCTGGTATATCTTTCTAATGAATCTCTGTTTATTAAAAAACATAACATTTCATATATTGCGGACATTTTTACGACTAACAAATCAAGAAAGCTGGTTTCGTAATTTCTTTGCTTCGAGAGTTTTATTTATGAACTATTCTAGGCAGAATTGGAGCATGGGAAGATTGACGATGTTCCAGCATTATATCAGCTTTAACAAATAGGTACCTACTCTGTAAACAATATCCAGCCTGTTCATAGGTTTAACAGAAAATAATACTTAAGTAATTGTTTCCACTAAACCTAAGTGCAGAAAAAGCCCTTAATTATTTTGGTATCGAATCGCCTTAAGCTCATGTATGCATGTGAGGGTCACTGTTTTTTTTTTCGCGATTTTTGGTTTGGTCCCATAGTAAAAGTTGTTCATAATGATGAGTACGCACGGCTACAGATCAAGCTATAAATTTCCAGTCTCGCGTTGTTTAAGATTTCCTTACAATGAGAGGTCAGTGTAAACTGGAAATGTATAGCTTGATGCGTAGCCGTGTGTACAATGACCCCTTAAAAGGTTGTGCGTTATTTAAGGTAAACCTCATATACTTACACTAGTATTTAAGCACTACCCTTCCAGAAATGACCTAGTAGGTATTAGCTAATGACCTTCGAAATCTACAGAATATTTGTACAAAGAAAAATTAACAATATTGTGTTCATAAGGTCACCTATTGACTATTTTGCCGTCAAAACTCATTAACCTATAATTTTAAACAAAAGTGTTTTACTATACGAACTCCGCAAACTTTCTTTGTTTCAAATTTAGAACACGCATGAGCCGCATGACTCACTCCGTGCGTCAAACGCCAATATGGCGACCTTGAAACGTCAAAAATGCGCGCGAAAATAAATATACTGAGTACGAGTGTCTGTAATTTGTTCACAATATCTGGTTATTTGACACTGTAAATATTGTAGGATCATATTTTTTGAACTCAGAACGTTCTTATTTATTTGTTATTATAAAGTTTACCAGTTATTCTTTTTTCATTGGTCTATTATTACTGTTTGGTTTAAATAGGTTTTTATTTCTATTATTTTGTTTATCTTTCATTTAGATTCTTTTTAGGGTTCCGTACCTCAAAAGGAAAAAACCGAACCCTTATAGGATCACTCGTGTGTCTGTCTGTCTGTCCGTCTGTCACAGCCAATTTGCTCCGAATCTAATGGACCGATTAAGTTGAAATTTGGTACTTACACATATATATTATGTGACCCAAACACGTACGGCTAAAGAAAATAAATGAATTTTGAATATGGGGGTCACTTTTAGGGGGCAAATAAGAAAATTTAAAAAAAAGTTTTTCAAATTGTACCGTGTGACATATCAAATAAAAGAGCTTACTATGAAGGTCTCAAATATACCTATTTTTTTTATAATTTTAAAATAAATAGTTTTAAAGTTATTTAAGAAAATTGAGCGAAAATTTACCATTCCCCCGCCCTTATCTCCGAAACTACTAAGCCTAAAATTTTGAAAAAAATACAGAAAATAGTTCTATACCTGTAGATTACAGGAAAACCTATAAGAAGTTTGTGGTCTTAAATAAGATGGTAAATCTCTCAATATTGTGAGTGCCAACTTACATTTACTGTTGGAATGTATGGGAGAACATGTTTTTCAACTATAATGTCAAGTTTGTTCTTGGGATAATTTCATCCCAACTACGGAACCCTTCATTATTGCGGTTTTTTTAGTTTGTGAATGTGAGAACGTTGTAGGGTTGTAGACCTTGAAGACTAGATTTTTTGACCATTTTCTATTTTGCTATGTAACCGGTACTTGTTGACAGGCCTACACTCTCCCATACCTACTTATTAAAACTATTTTTTAAAGTGACATTTTAAGTGACTACACGGTTGACGACCGTTTCATAGTTAACTTAATTCTAAGTGACTACACGGTTGACGACCGTTTCATAGTTAACTTATTTTTAAGTGACTACACGGTTGACGACCGTTTCATAGTTAACTTATTTTTAAGTGACTACACGGTTGACGACCGTTTCATAGTTAACTTATTTTTAAGTGACTACACGGTTGACGACCGTTTCATAGTTAACTTATTTTTAAGTGACTACACGGTTGACGACCGTTTCATAGTTAACTTATTTTTAAGTGACTACACGGTTGACGACCGTTTCATAGTTAACTTATTTTTTCACGACTGTACTCTGTCCAGTTACTAATATGTCCAGCTGAGAAACGGTCCATCTTTCCGTCCGTCCGTTTATCCGTCCGTCTGACATTACGATCCATCAAAACAAGTGTAAAAGTTAAATTTTTCTGACGGGCAAAAACACATCGGGAGTAGGGACAACTGGCAAATCATTTTGTCATTCATACTTCGTTCGGGCCCCAAACCAATCATCCATCCGTAGATGATACGGAGTAAGAAACGCCCGTAACGAAGGCCGAAACTACGGGCTTCGTGCTTAGGGAGTAGGCCCCCTGTCCAGTTTCTCAGTAGGGAAAAAAACATCATGAAATTTATTTCATGGAATTTCTTTTTTGTTTTATCATGTTTCGATATCGGTACCCATCACATCTGGGGACTTTTGCTAGCTAATTTAAGGGGTCATTGTACTCATCATTATTAACAACTTTTACTATGGGACCAAACCTGAAATCGCGAAAAAAATATCAGCTGTTAGTAGGTACTGTTCGCATAATTCGTAAAAATGTAGAGTACTGCTGACTTTTTTTCGCGATTTCAGGTTTGGTTCCATAGTAAAAGTTGTTCATAATGATGAGTGAGAGACTGAATTAGTGCGAAGACTAAAAAGGTTAAAACCTTTTGAGTTAGTTTAGTGCAGTGTGAGTGAACCTAAACTGTAGTGAAAATGCTGACTAAAGAACACGTGAATTGAGTGTCTTCCCATTAACTTAAAGTGAATAAGAAAGACGTTATTGGACGATTTCTTAATTTTATAGTTACTTAGCAGTTTAAGTTATATTTAAATTACTTATTAGCGAATAGGCTAGATTGTAATATAAATAAAGTTTCACTACCCGTGGTACTTTATATAAGGAAAAAAAAAAAAAAAAAAAAAAAAAAAAAAATAATGATGAGTACAATGACCCCTGATGAAAAGATTGCCACTGTTTACACTTACATCCTGTATAAATTATCAGTAATGTAAATACATGAATGTTTAAATATGAAAGCTGAAATTGATCCGGTAACCTTGCCACAGAAGCCACGGGATCTTGCAAATTTGCAATCATATTACATATTTACTAAGAATCAGGAGGTTAAACAATTTAAACATAGCTTTCTGGAAATATTTATGTTATTGGCAAGATTATATGTTTTCTGATTACTGTTAGCATTTTCCTCTAACGCTTTCGATACATCTGCCTTTAGCCTTTTTCCAACTATGTTGCGGTCGGCTTCCAGTCTAACCGGACGTAGCTTCAGAATTTTACATGGATCGACTTTAACGCCTGTCTGACCTCCACAGACCAATTACTATGTTACACGATTTATGAACCTATTGATACGATAGGTTGTCGGGCTTTCGGATTTCTGCGTCAAAATATAGATCGGTTGATGTTTTTCGTAGATCTTTGACGTAATTTTTAGATTTCCGTACAAAAATGGTAAAAATGGAACCCTTATGGTGTGACTCAGTCTGTCTGTCTGTCTGTCATAGCTGGATATCTCAAGAACTACTAATGCTATCAACTTGAAATTTGGAACAGTTTTAGATGATGTTTACTCAACTATTTTGCAAATAAGAAAGAAATAAAAATATTTATATTTTTTTTGTAACAGGGACTGAAAGGGTGTCTTAAAAATTCAAAGTGGGGCTACTAGGTCATGTAGGGTATCATATAAAAGAGCGCTATTTGCACATTCTCATGCATTTTTTTATTTTTTTTAGGTCACATAGTTTTCGACTTTTGATGAAAATGTAAAAAAAATACCGTCCCCCCCCCCCCCCCTTATCTCCGAAGTTTGCAAAGATAAAAATTTGAAATTATTCTATGTGATAGAAGTTTATGTAAAGAACTCTCGATGCGCGAGTCCGACTCGCTCTTGAGCGGTTTTTTACTAATTATTGGGCCACCAAGATACAGGCTGTGCCTAGTTTGGGGCCCACGGCTATTTCTTATGTTGTATAACTTGTGTGTTTGTGTAAATAAAAAAAAAAAAGGTTTCACCCAACTCACACGGCAACGGCCTAGCAACTAAGCAGATGCTAACAGTTTTCAGGGCAGTTTTTAGGGTTCCGTACCAAAATGGTAAAAAAAGAACCCTTATGGTGTGACTCAGTCTGTCTGTCTGTCACAGCTGGATATCTCAAGAACTACTAATGCTATTTAGAATAGTTTTAGATGACGTTTACCAAACTATTTTGCAAATAAGAAAGAAATAAAACTATTTATATTTTTTTTTGCAATAGGGACTGAAAAGGAGTCTTAAAAATTTAAAGTGGGGCTACTAGGTCATGTGGGGTATCATATGAAAGAGCGCTGTTTGCACATTCTCAAAATATTTTTTATTTAGGACTCATAGTTTTCGACTTCTGATGAAAAATGTAAAAAAAAATACCGTTCCCCCCCCTTATCTCCGAAGTTTGCAAAGAGAAAAATCTGAAATTATTCTATGTGATAGAAGTTTATGTAAAGATTACAGGAAAAATAAAACGATGTCTCTAAATAGCACACTTTTTCAGAAATCGGAACGGAACCCTCAGTGCGCGAGTCCGACTCGCTCTTGACCGGTTTTTTCAAAGGATTCTTGTTACGCCATTTTTTATCTTGTTTAGTCTATGAACACGAAACACACATTATGATAGAACTCAGATTGAAACATATGTTTGATGTTGGTTCACAAACTGTATTTCGTTGAGCGAATGAGTAGGAATTATTGTTTAGAGACCTATTCACAAGGATTAATTTAAAGGTCGCTCAGGGCTAATTTGACCAAAGTCGAATATATCTTTTAACCGTGGAATAAAATTGACGACTGATAGTTTATGTATGGAGAAAATGTCAAAAATTTAAAATTTAGAAGCATTCCTGTTTGAGCACCTATTTTCTGAGCACCGATTTTTAGAGCACCCAAGGTATTCCCATTTGAGCACCTACGGTCCAGTAGCATCTAGTGATGGGGTGTTTATTAAAACATATCGATACAAACATCCTGAAAGTCAAGATCTGCCTCCTAAAGTCACTGACCTTGAGCTCAAGGACACCAACCATGAATATTGACCTGTTACTGCTCCTAAGAATCGCTGATCTTGACTTTCAGAATGTTAACGTTGAGATCAAGGTTATTCCAAGATTAAGGCTTATACTTATTGGGTTTTAAGGGGTATAAAAGTTTGGTCGAATTTACACTAAATAGTATTTATAAAGTAATTCGTCTACACACATGAAATACCTACTTTGTTTTATTTTAATTTTGCGATGTTTTCCATCACTATTTTAGAGCTAAAGAACGAGTTTACCGCGCGACTAGCATATACAGGGTGTAGGTAAGTGTAAACAGTGGAAACCTTTTAAGGGGTCATTGTACTCATCATTATGAACAACTTTTAAGGGAACCACCTGAAATCGCGAAAAAAAATCAGCTGTTCAGTACATTTATGTTCGGATAATTCGTCAAAATGTAGGGAACAGCTGATTTGTTTTTCGCGATTTCAGGTTTGGTTCCATAGTAAAAAGTTGTTCATAATGGTGAGTAGAATGACCCTTTAAAAAGTTGGCACTTACACCCTATACAGGGTGGAAGAGACATCGACGCACAAACAATTCTGAGCCCCCCTATATAGAAATTTTTCACCGGTTATTGAAAAAAAAATCTGCTCTTCCATACATTTTGACCATGGTATACCATATTTAGGTATAGCACTATTGTAGGAAACTACAGATTTTTGTTTTAATATCCGATAAAAAATTTCTATATAGGAGGGCTCAGAATGATGTACTGAATAGGTACGTGTGGTAATCGTTTGCGCGACGATGTCCCTTCCACCCTGTATACAACATCCCGACTAACATCAACCGTCGGTCGGGCAGTTGCCCACCAGACACAACACCCGTCTGGTCGGAGAATACTCCCTTTTCTATGGAGGATGAGTGAACTTTACACCCTGTTCCTCATCATCATCTGCCTAGCCTTTTCCAACTATGTTGGGGTCGGCTTCCAATCTAACCAGATGCAGCTGAATACCAGTATTTTACATGGAGCGGCTGCCTGTCTCACCTCCACAACCCAGTAACTGGGTAATACGATACCCCTTGGTAAGACTGGTTGTCAGACTTTCGGGCTTCTGACGACCCGTAACGACTGTCAAAGATCCACGAATGACAGCCGGGACCAACGGCTTAACGTGCTTTCCGAGTCACGGAGTAGTCTCGGTATGTAAAGATGGTCACCCATCCACGGACAACCCCGGAAAGCGTAGCTTAACCTGATGGATCGACCTGTGCGGCTGTTATTACTTAGCCACGAGCTCCTCCCCTGTTACACCCTGTTCCTCATGCGTCTATAAATTCATACAGAGCAATGGCCGCTCAGCTGTAGCTTTTCTTTCGAATTATGATTATAACTAAAGTAGGTTTAGAGAGCTTTTTAGTTTTTATCTACACCCATGCTATAAATTCTCTATAAAAGTTTCTGAAACAGTTAGCTTATTGCCAACATTAAAACAGCCAGTGTTATAGTAATCATGGTAACCATAATAGCATCCAAACGGGTGCTTTAATGTTGTACTGAATTTCATAATGCAACTCGTTTTCAAAAAAAGAACATTGTAATGCACGCGCGTTTCACTACAACATAACAGCGCCGTAATTTAAAAAATAACTTATTCGAATTCACGTCGTATACTATGGCGTCGGCCGCCATGTTCGATAAGAGTATTAGTATTACAAAAAAACTGTTTCAGAACCTTTTATAGAGGATTGATAACATGGATGTAGATAAAGTCTTGTATGAAACTGTACATAATTAGGTATTAAAACACTCATGTGATACTATTATCACACTCGGTTCCGCCTCGTGTGATAAACCCATCTTCGTGTTTTAATACCCATTATTATACGTCAGTTGCATAAATAACTATTATGAATAAAGGGTGTGTTTTAGGACCCCAAAATAGAAATTGTTAGAGGTTCACAAAAGGAGGCGCAATCATTATATTAGAGTGTTCAATAATATTTTTAGGAGCGCAAAATGGGAATTATTAGATGATCGATATACACGTGCCAATAAATAATGTACCTACTTACACACGAGTTTAATAAATCAATATTGACACACATCCAAACATGCTTTTTGATTATGCGTTTCAGTTTTTTTTTTAAATTAAGTACGTACGAAGTTACGGACATGTGATATTCAGCCAAGATTTGTCATAGCAGATTATAAATTGCGTATGTTTAATGCAAGACTTAATTTCCTTGTTTTTAGGGTTCCGTACCTCAAAAGGAAAAAAACGGAAACCTTATAGGATCACTTCGTTGTCCGTCTGCCTGTCTGTCTGTCTGTCCGTCTGTCAAGACCCTTTTTATCAGGAACTCGTGGATACCTTAATACGTAGCACTAATGGTCCCTTAGAGCTCTAAAAAAATCAAGCTTATTATGTCAACGCAATTAAAAAATAGGGCCATTTATGCGACATATGTATTTTGATACTGGCAAGTAATACAGAAAGGGAACTTACCGTTGAGTTAGAATTATGAACATTACAGCACAAATATAGGAAAAAGTCTGAAAACCGATAATTTGTAATTTTATCACAAAATATTATTTATTTGGGATTACAAATTTTTTGCAGTTGGAGAATTGACCGTGACGTAAGTATGTTTTTCAACTAAGTATGTTAAGTTTGTTTTTGGGATAAATTCTTTTCAACTACGTAATCCTTTATTGTGCTTGGTCCGACACACACTTGATTGGTTTTTTTAGTGACTACTTACTACCGCGAATTCCCTACAATTACAATACAAAAATCAATCTACAATACTAATATTATAAAGGCGAACGCGGCGTTTGCGAGTGTGTGTGTTTGTATGTTTGTTACTTCTTCACGCTCAAACAGCTAGACTGATTTGTATGAAATTTGGTAGATAGATAGCTTATACCCTGGAATACCACATAGGCTACTTTTTATCCCGGACACGCGGGTGAAACCACGGGGCGCAGCTAATGAATATGACCGGTAGTTACCATTTGTTCTGTGGAACATAACGTCATCCGACAAAATGAGACAATTTTATTTTCATTTGTACTGTAGAATTAATAGCTATACAAGGTGTAACATAAATAACCCACAACCTCTTAAGGGGTCATTGTACTCATCATTGTGAACAACTTTTACTATGGGACCAAACCTGGAATCGCGAAAAAGAAAATCAGCTGCTCCCTACATTTTGACGAGTTTGATGTAGATAAATGTACTTGTCAGCTGATTTTTTTTTCGCGATTCCAGGTTTGGTCCCATAGTAAAAGTTGTTCATAATGATGAGTACAATGACCCCTTAAGAGGTTGTGGGTTATTTATGTTACACCTTGTATAGGCTAGGCGCAGCTAGTATGTTTAGATTAATCTACCATTTTATCTCTTGACACATGACATTTAACTTCTAATGGAGACACGGGAGAGCCAAGATATTAAAGCATGCGACACAAGATATTAATAACAAGTTTAATTATAATCAACTAGCTTTTTCCAGCGGCTTCGCCCGCGTGGATGTCGGAAAATATCCCACGGGAACGTAGAACTACCGGAAAATCCTTCCTTATTCCTTGTCTACATTATAAAAGGAACCTCTGTGCAAAATTTCAGGTTTCTAGGTCCAAGGGTTTGGGCTGTGCGTTGATGAGTCAGTGAGTCAGTCAGGACTTCTCTTTTTATTTATATAGATAGATAAACTAGCGACCCGCCCCTGCTTCGCACGGTTTTTACTACTTGACAAAACATTGATATTTGTTTATTATATTTAAATCCTGAGTTGAGCTACACGATTTTGTTGACAAATGCTTGCACTGACTGGACAGGTCCACTCAAATTTATATGGTTCTTTCCTCAAAAGACCATTTCAGACATGGATGGTCCTACATGGTCCTCACATGATCTGACCAAGATTATGTATAAAAGACTTTGACCCCCTTTTTCTTCGTGGATAATCATTAAATGACTTCTCCCGCTCTGGATAGAGCGGAAGGGCGTGTCAGACTTTTACTGACTAAAACCCAGTCGTGTTCCTTCAGTTGCCTATGCCAGGGTCACGGTATCTCTTTCGAACACATTACACCCGCGACGCCGGCGGCAGACTTTGAAATGGCGAAACAAACTCAGGGGGAGTTTGTTTCGCCATTTCTTCTCAGAGTCAGATAGGAAATGTCGACTTCATCTAGCTTATTTTTAAAATATTTTTTTTTATGACGTATAAAATTGATTCCGATATCTTATTTACAGGCTAAACAATTTCATTTCATTTTCATTTTAAGTAACTTAAATAATCATACACTAAAAACTTCCGGGGTAAATTCTTTATATGATGGTAAAAACTGCATTAAAATGTTGCGTAGTTTAGAAGAACAATGCCGTCACAGACAGACACGAAAAGTGACTTTAATTTATAATATGTATGAATATAGCAGATATAGATAGCATATGCTATGCTCTTCTTCTATATCCA
This sequence comes from Cosmia trapezina, assembly GCA_905163495.3. NCBI lineage: Eukaryota > Metazoa > Arthropoda > Insecta > Lepidoptera > Noctuidae > Cosmia > Cosmia trapezina. The sequence goes on from LR991047.1 coordinate 11,511,619, forward strand.
TACAAATTACTAGTTTATACAGGTTAAGTTTTTAAGCAGTGCGCAATTTTTCTCGTGGTGTTCTACCCATGAATATTAAACAACTTTCACTATGGGACTAACTCTAAAATCACGAAAAAAAACAGCTGTTCAGTACATTTATCTACACCAAACTCGTTATAAGGACCTCGTGGCTAAGTAATAACAGCCGCACGGGTCGATCCATCAAGTTAAACTACGCTTGCCGGGGTTGGTCAGTGGATGGGTGACCATCTTTACGTACCGAGACTCCTCTGTGCCTCGGATAGACCGGCTGTCACTCGTCTTTCACGGATCTTTGACAGTCGTTACGGGTCGTAAGAACCCGAAAGTCTGACAACCAGTCTTACCAAGGGGTATCGTAATACCCAGTTATTGGGTTGTGGAGATCAGATAGGCAGTCGCTCCATGTGAAATACTGGTATTCAGCTGCATCCGGTGAGACTGGAAGCCGACCCCAACATAGTTGGGAAAAGGCTAGGCAGATTGAAACTCGTTAACATGTAGGGAGCAGCTAATTTTTTTTTCGCAATTTCAGTTTTGGTCCCGTAGTAAAAGTTGTTCATATTCATGAGTAAAATACCTTGTAAAATTTGCGCACTGGTTAATTACTTAAATCCTGTATATTAGATACTAGCTTTTGCCCGCGGCTTCTCCCGCGTGGATGTCGGAAAATATCCCACGGGAACGTACTACCGGGAATTCCTTCCTTATTCCTTGTCTACATTATAAAGGGAACCTCTGTGCAAAATTTCAGCTTTCTAGGTCCAAGGGTTTGGGCTGGGCGTTGATGAGTCAGTCAATCAGTCAGTCAGTCAAGCCTTCTCTTTTTACACGACTGCCCAAAAAGGAGTAGGTATAATGTATTCAAGGTTGATGTATGTTTGTGTATGCATGTATGTGAGTTTCTTTTTATTTAGATAGAAGATATATAGATACTCAGAAATACTAGGAAAACAGAACAAATCAGCTGTTAATAGTATCACGCCATTTGTAAAGTCAACAAAAGAAAAATATTGAACAAAGAAAGTGTGTGTGATTGCCAACAAGAAGAGTAGGTGTGGTGATCAATCCTCGTGCCTTCTGTGAATGAGAAGAGGTCTTTGTCCAGCAGTAGGAAAATTACTGGCTGGCACAATCTTATCATCATCATCTGCCTAGCCTTTTCCCAACTATGTTCAGTTCCGCTTCTAGTCTAACCGAATGCAGCTGAATACCAGTATTTTACATGGAACGACTGTCTATCTGACCTCCACAACCCGTAACTGGGTAATACGATATCCCTTGGTAAGACTTTCGGGCTTCTAATGACCCGTAACGACTGTCAAAGATCCACGAATGACAGCCGGGACCAACGTTACAATATACACTAATATTAGATAGAGACAAATAGAGACAAGAATAATAACGTAGGTAGTTACAAAATCAAAAATATGATCCTTTGTGAGAGACTGGCGTCCATACTAGGATACCCTGTGTGACAGATCACCAGAAAAAAATATAAAGAGAGATATTATAAAGAGGTACCTACGAGTTTGCAGAGGCGGATTTGCAGTCTTGGCCGCCCTAGGCCCCAGGCGATGTACCAGCCGCCCCTTTCTCGGCACCCATCTTATATACCACATAATGAATTTACTTTATTGCCAACTTTTATCGAAATCGATCCAGTTTAGTTAAGTAACTTTAAGGCGAAAGCGGGGGAAAATTTCTTACGATTTTTGCAATTTGTAGGTCAGTGTGAGCTTGTATGTTGATTAAAATATGATTCGCGGCCGTAGCTAATATGGCTTTACAGAATTATAATCATTAGAATCAGCAATACAGCTCCATAAGTTAGCATTTATCTCAAACCTCATGATTTCATGAAATCGCTAGATTTGAGGTAAATGCTAACTTATAGACTTGTATTGCTGATTCTAATGATTATAATTCTGTATAACCATATTAGCTACGGCCGCGAATCATATTTTAATCAATATACAAGTTCACACTGACCTACAAATTGCAAAAAACGTAAGAAATTTTGAATTTCGCGGGCTACCCTGGCGAATCAACCTTAATATCTGCTAGTTAAATAGTTATGAACTGATTTTTTTTCGCGATTTCCGGTTTGGTCCCATAGTAAAAGTTGTTAATAATGATGAGTACAGTGACCCTTTAAGAGGTCAATAACCAGTAACCCTGTATGTACGAAAGATAGATAGATAGAATACTCTTTATTATGCACACCATAAAAATTACAGATATAAATGTTGAAATTTTACATAGGGTGACACAATGGGCGGTCGAAAGTGATTTAGGAAGATTATTGTTATACGATGCGGTGCTGTGCGGCCCGCCATAATGTGCGCGAGCCTTTAGTTACAATATTTAGGTAGATACTTTCAGTTATTTCTTCTTTTCATCGGTTTTTTGTCAGATTGGCCGTCCCAAATATCTGGCCGCCCTAGGCCTGGGCCTAATGTGCCTTAGGACAAATCCACCACTGAGAGTTTGTAAGTTAGGTTATAGGACGTTATTTCTGGAAGTACTGATCCGATTTTGAAAATGATTTCATTGACAGAAAGATACAATATTGCAGAGTGCCATATTATAGTATGTTTTATAGTACAATTGACTACTAACGAGATCGAGGGAGAAGTAGGTTTGCAATAAAGGAGCAGAAACTAATATTGTCTAAACATCTTTGAAATTCGAACGGTGTCTAGTTGTGAATCCGCGATGATTTGAATTTAGAAACAAATGAGTTCGCTTTCAAATTGTATGCGCTCACTTGAAAGAGGTTCTATTTTATTTTTCTCTATGGCAATGGTGCCGATGTCGACAATTCTGTCAATGTCAAATGTATTATGAGAAAACGTGTGAAAAAAGACAACCAATATTTAAGTCCAATACAAGTTAATTGATGAATAATCGAATTTAATGTGAGACTTTCCAAGTGAACTTTACATACCTAATAGAACACACTAATGACTCGATAATTAGCAGAAGACGGGAGGACAGATAATATCATTAGCCTATAATGTTCCCACTGCTGGGACTCAGGCCTCCTCTGTGTGGGAAGGAATGGGCTGTGATCTCAAACAGGAAGACACTACCTACTGCTTATCTTCTTGTCCCTTTGTCACTTTTTACAATTCTCATATACGAAAAAAACGTTAGATACTAATTTCCCGAGACTAAAAATAAAAATTAAAACTACTTACTGCTCATCCAAAGGTTTCTCCTCACTTGCAAGGACAAACGGCTCACTGACACTGATTTCTTCTATAATCTCCTCTATAATTTCTTCTTCAGTCTCACTCCCGCTCACTTCTTCTTCACTCTCACTCTCACTCTCCTCACAGTCCTCTAGTTTATCAGTCACTTCACTCCTATCTCCTATTTCTATAAAACCACTGTCACTATTATCACTAGAGATTCTTTTTAAAGTTTCTGGACTTTCAACTTTTATCGTAACTGCTTCATTGTCATTGTCACAATCATTTACGTTGATAACTGTTGTGTTATCAGCGAAGATAATGTCGTCAGCATCTTCGAGAAATTCCTCGTCTTCTGAGGAAAGGGATTCGAATGAGGAGCAGATTTCTTCGTCAGTTTGTTGCTCTCCATCATCGAAGACTATGTGCTTTCTGAACGTAACTCTTTTCTTCCCACAGTCTGACCGGTCGTCGTCAGAACATCCTTCAGTGTCAGATTTCGGTGGTTTCAAGTTGGATTTCTTCGATATTCCCGGTGAGTCACCGTCAGGCTCCAAACTGTTATTATCTCCATCTGTGTTTAATAGTTTATCTAATTCACCTTTTAATTCATTTCTATAATTTAAATTTCGTTCGTCGATACTTTCGTATAGAGGCTCACTCCTATCAATCTTGCTGTCAGTACCTCCCATTTGTTTGCTTTCATTTAATTTGTCGACAGTACAGTCTATAGTGCGCGCGATCTCTCGTAGTAATGCCTCCGCATGTTTTTTTTCTTCCAAATCTGGTTCGTTAACGTACACTAGGGACACGTGGTCCTTGTTTTCGCTGCTCTTAGAATATTTCTGCAGTACCAAAGCTTTGACGAAGTCCGCATCGTCTGAAGTATTTTTGGCTTGTGTGGGAACAACGACGTCATTCGCCTTCCGATCAGAGTTGCTCCGTTGCAATACATTTGTCTCTTTCAGGGGGCTTATTCTGCAAGACTCGGTACGCACGTTCCTTCGTTTGCCCCTCTTCCTTTTCCCCGCCATAATCTGCAGTATGGCACCGACGCCAGTTTTCTGGTTGTTGTAATCAGTTTCAGGTAATAATAAATTCACTACATCTTTCCGTATTGTGTTGAATTTTTCGTGCTCTGTGTCGTTTCGTTGCGCGCGCGCGGTAACTGATGTTAATTTTGTTTGGTCGGGGTTCGGGAATTTTCGGGCGTCGTCGGCTGTTGCCGGCGCGGCCTCGGGTTTCCCGCCTTTCCTCTTGAAGAAATTAAACATGGCGGCCGTGTGTTGTCATGACCGCCTACCGCGGCGATGTCCCACCGACTGTTCGGTGAATTACTGTAAAGGATAGACTATTGCTAACATATGTTGTATATGTTTTGCGGTGCAGTGCGGCGTTTGTTTTGTTTTTTTTTCTTTGATTGACGGTTTTTTAAGTAAACATTATAGTGTTTGCCTAAATAGTTGCGTGAGGTTTTATGTTATGTTACAATTACGCGTTTCCGATTGAAAATAGTGAGACTGTAGGTACATAAATACGTGAATATACTCCGGGTACATAGCCTGCTACTTTATTCCCTTTACTGAACAGTACTTATAAACACTCTTCCTAATTTATAGGCTCCTGGTACTTCTAACAAAATATTTATCTAAACTGTTTTAACATTTCTGAGTTGTTTTGACAAAAATCTTTTAAACAGTTCGACAGATTGTGGATAAAAGTTTAAAAATAATTAACGAATAGATTGATAATGTAGTCTTTGTGCAGAATTTTATATATTTACTGCATATTAGCCGTAAGACTAGCATAAGTGCATGTACAAACTTAAAACCCATCACAGACGTAGCTATAATATGTATTATAGCAAGACATTACGATATATTTTCCATAGTAATCTTCGAGCGACCTCAGATGGTGCTATAATACAGGGAGTAAGTGTAAACAGTGCAATATTTTAAGGGGTCATTGTACTCATCATTATGAACAATTTTTACTATGGGACCAAACTTAAAATCGCGAAAAAAAATCAGCTGTTCAGTACATTTATAACGTTCCCACTGCTGGGATCCTCCTCTCTGCCTCATGCCTCCTCTCTGTCATATCTGTCAAATCATAATTATCAGCCTATAAATAAGGCTGATTATGTTATGTTATTAATTTATTATGTAAATGTTACATAAGGAAAAAACAGTGACAATAATAGTATAGTAAAAAGTTGAGTAAAAATGAGATCATCAGTAATTCTATAAAAAAGTGTTGGTTATGAATCATTGTTACTTTTTGATAGATCATTGTTGACATCATTACTATAATGATAAATGATAATTACTTGCCTTAAGGACACGCTAGTCGCTCATTCTTCTATACAATCGTATTATGGTGATTACTCATCTATTTAACGGTGTACGTTCAACTTCAAATATAAAAATTATTTCAATTTGTCTTGTCTATTAGCCCTGCTAAGCAGAATCGGAAAAAAATATTGGTTTTGAAACTTCCATATTCCAACACTAATTTTAACGCACCTTTGGCCGTAAATAAATAGCTTCCGGAGTATCTAAATGGCAAAATTGTCACCGTACAGAGGGATGGACAATTTAGTCAAGAATTCAAATAACTTTATTTTGAATACATCAAATTTTTACATAATATCTATAGGTACGCCCCATGATCTGCTCATGAAATATTACTCGCGCATTTTCGTTATAAATCATCGTCTATTTCACTAATTACATAAAAATTAAATAAATAAATACCTACTAAATAAATGAAACTAAATAAAGTAACTAAATAGCATGCATATTAGCCACGCCACCAACGAGTTCGAGCCGCCGACTAGTGTAACCTTAAGTCATGAGAGTATAGGAAAGTTTTGTAGAAGTGTACTAGCCAGGACTCGGCTCTTTATTGGTCCCGGCTGTCATCCGTAGAGCTTTGACAGTCGTTACGGGTCGTCAGAAGCCCGAAAGTCTGACAACCAGTCTTACTAAGGGGTATCGTATTACCCAGTAACTGGGTTGTAGAGGTCAGATAGGCAGTCGCTCCATGTAAAATACAGGTATTCAGCTGCATCCAGTTAGACTGGAAGCTGACCTCAACATAGTTGGGAAAAGCCAAGCAGGTGATGACCAATAGAACAGTGTGACATTTTTGAGTCACACAAAACTAATTGCCATCTATTATTATGCCAGGTATTTTACGTAAAAATCTTGGCATTACAATGTATGTCATGTAACAGAAATATCAGTGTTTTGTAACAGTGTCGTAAAATAAACATTTCAGCGATTTATTGATGATAGTTTTAAGCCGTGTCCCCTGCGCGTATTTTTTGGAAACATTACACTAAAACAAAGAGGCGTGACCATACACATTTGTGTATACAGACACGATATTTGTGTCTTCCGAGGTGCATGGACAACATTCCCCGTGCTGGGGAAGAGAGGAATGGTTTGTTTCATTTTACAGGGATACATACAAACGTCAAATTCAAGACGCAATGTCATGCCAGCAACAATCAAATGTCAAAAATGTGGGTAAACGCTATACAATTTTTGACAGATTGAGACTGAGATGAGATTGCAAATGTTGTTACGGGAATTGCCCCTCTGCTGTCAAACTGATAGCACGTTTTCCTCGTGGACATCTACACAAAATGTGTAACTAAAAATATTTGAATACGCAGGAGACAGCTTGTGTATTTTTTGTGTAATGTTTCGCAAGAAGACGCGCAGGAGACACGGCTTTAGCTACACTTCGAGAAAAGTGTTGCTCGTGGCTAAATGATAACAACCACACGGGTTGATTGAAGGTTAAGCTTCGCTTGCTGCGGTCGGTTCGTAGATTGGTGACCATCCATAACATGTCGAGATCCGTCCGTGCCTCGGAAAGCACGTTAGACCCTTGGTCCCGGCTGTCATTCGTAGGTCTTTGACAGTTGTTACGGGTCGTCAGAAGCCCAAAAGTCTGACTTAACTGTGGAAGTACCAAAACTATGGAACTACCAGTCCGATTTGAAAAATTATTTTTGCATTTGACAGCCTAATTCTTGAGGAAGACTATTAGGTTATTTAACATCACGCTTTAACACTTAGGAGCCAAGCAAAAAGAAAAAAGTCAGAAAGAACTCCGAGCACGAAGTAATAATAAATAATAAAGTAATAATGAATAAATAATAATGAATAAATAATAAAGCCCGGGCGGGAAATGTGGCTGTCATTTTAGTAGGTATACTGTGGTGTTTTATGACTTCCACGTGAACAAAGTCACGGGTAGAAGCTAGTATTACGTAAAGAGGATGAGGATGGAAGAATGGAGTAAACAAAACTCAGCAAGGCCGTAGACAATATTAGTATTGGCAACCGTTCAGTTACCCATAACTGCGGGCATTAAAGTCTATTCGAATACTTCATACCAACAACAACAACACGCATGTATTCCCCGAAGGGATAAGCAGAGAAATCATCCTTGTTCCCAATCAATCTGCCTAGCCTTTTCCCAAATATTTTGGGGTCGGCTTCCAGTCTAACCGGATGCAGCTGAATACCCGTATTTTATATGGAGTGACTGCCTATCTGAACTCCACAACCCAATTACTGGATAATACGATACCCCTTGGTAAGACTGGTTGTCAGACTTTCGGGCTTCTGACGACCCGTAACGACTGTCAAAGATACTCGAATGACAGCCGGGACCAACGGCTTAACGTGCTTTCCAAGGCACGGAGGAGTCTCGGTATGTGTGGTCACCCATCCACTGACCAACCCCGACAAGCGTAGCATAAACTGATGGATCGACCCGTGCGACTGTAATTACTTAGCCACGAGCTCCTCTCACTTGTTACCAATTGATGATTTTTCCACTTTAACAAATAATAACTTTATGGTAGAGTAAATTAAGCTGATTTCAGAATGATTAGCCTATATTTATTATTGATTAGGTCATAAAAATATTTGCAGATGTAGCGTACACTGAACTTTACATGTGGGAGTTAAAGTTGTTTTTCCAAAGACACATTTGTTTGCATGTTTGGAAACTAAATCGCAGACATAGTATGTAGAAAACCTTCTTAAAATAACCTATTTGGTACATAGGTCTGCATCCTTTTGATGTAAAATATCACGCTAATTCCAAGAAGGGGTAGGCAAAGAAAGTACCCGCATTGGACCAGTTTAAGTCCCTGTATTAAGAGCCTATACTACCTCAAATGGCTTAGCATGATCCACCGTTATATCGAAAATATTACAGCATTAATTCTGAAATAAATATATGGTAAAGTTGAGGTTTAATGTTAAGTGTACTATGTTTGACGAAAACACGATTCCATAAAATTTTCTCGATAGAAATAAAAGCCAAGTTTCTGCCTAGCCTTTTCTCAACTATGTTTGGATCGGCTTCCAGTGTAACTGGATGCAGCTGAACACCAGTATTTTACATGGAGCGACTGCCTATCTGACCTCCACAACCCAGTTATTAGAGCAGTGGTGGCCCAGTGGCCCCGACTTACGAGTTGTAGGTCGTGGTTCGAACCCAGGCAGGTGCTTTACTTTGTGTAAATTATTTCATCACCACTGCTCTGAAAACGGTGAAGGAAAACATCGTGAGGAAACCGGCATGTCCTAGAACCAAAAATTCGAAGACATGTGACATCTACCAACCCAGACAAGGCCCGCGTGGTGGATTACGGCCCACTCCCTCTTGAAGACAGGAAGCCTGTGTCCCAGCAGTGGGAACATTAAAGGCTAATTACACTATGTAACCCAGTTACTGGGTAACACGATACTCCTTGGTAAGACGTTGTCGAATGATGACAGCCGGGGCCAGCTGTTGAATGTACAACGTATTTTTTCCAGGCACGGACCACCCCTCTCTCATACCATAATGGATGGTTACCCATTCATGGACCAACCACAGCACGCGTTGCTTAACCTTAGCAATCGACCCGTGTGGCTGTTATTACTTAGCCACCAGCTCCTAATAAAAGCAGTATACATTTAGAACAAAAACAGAAGCTTTGCATCCATAAAAGCAAAGGTCAGTGTCTTGACTAAATATAACCACGATGTATGCGCGCGCGCAAGGAAAGTAGTCTGTGTAGAGATGTGCTATACTGATTTATTATTAGGCGCTTATCGATAGAGGGTAGCGTTGTTTTTGAATGAGTAATAATTATGGTTTTTCCACAAAATTAGGCAGGGTGATGGTGACTTATCACCATCAGTTCCAGTTCTTCTGGTTCCTTACTAGGAGACCTCCTCAACAATTAACGTCTCTGCATCGGGAAAAGCAATATTTTGTAAAAGGTGATGAGCAGTTGACATCAGGATATTGTAACTTAGATAAATTACAAACTGACGTACTAAAACGTGAAAAATAAAAAACTTATTTACAAAAAAAAAAAAAACAAAACTTCCAAAAAAAATACTACAAAGTGAAAAATAACTTTAATTTCGGAAGTCGGTGGCAAAAAACTAAAATACAGATCCAAAGACACCGACTTCCGAAATTAAAATTATTTTTCACTTTGTAGTATTTTTTTTTTGGATTTTTTTTTACTGCAAACTTTGTTTTTATAAATCTTTAAATCCTTCCATGTTTACGTTTCAAGCAAACCGATGCAGATGCCAAAGTAAAGGTCAGTGCCTCAAATAAATATATATTCACACGATTCCCGTGTTTATTCACAGGCAGACTCATGTATTTAGAGAAAGTTCAATGTAGAGACGTGCAGCGGTGATTTATGATAATTTATCGACTTTTATCGATAGTTGTTACGGTGAATTTATCTCGGTGTGGGGTTGAGGTAGTGTTGTTATTAAGTTCGATGTTTACGGTTTTTTGTTTGAAGTATTTATGACATCTTTCACTAGGTGTTTGGGTTAAAATTAATTAAATAATTTTAATACAAAATAATTACGGCTAATTTTTAATAGGCAGATAACTTTTATAAGAGGAATAAAATATTGCGGTTTGAGAGCTTTTGTATAGAAAACGTGTCAAATTATCATATTTATTCTTCAGATAATAGTTTTCTAATTATTGATAAATCAGCCCTAAGCGAGTCCACAATGAAGATTTTGAAACTTACACATTATGTTCTCAAAAATTCCAACAATAATTTTTTTGTCGACTTTTTAAACTAAATCTAAATTGACACAAGACTTGTTAGTTGATGTATTAGATTTTTATAAGTTGCGTCATTATGATGTACAACGTTTGTATACCGGTAAAGCATACCGGCAAAGCTAGGGGCAAACATTTGTTCAATCTACATAATTATCAGCTTCACTTGCGATTCGACTTTAAAAACGGAGAGTTACCTATAAATACATCAACACCTTTTCCAGTAATTAGCCATCTGACATCAACAGTAAATCAGCACACTGCCAAATGTGACTTATTTTTATCTCTAGAGATCGTAGCGTAGTATAAATCACAGTACCAAATACGCACTAATACCACGTGGCGGTTACGTTTGAATGCCAAAATCATGTTGTAATCGTTATAAAAATGGCCTTTCTTTGGTGTTGTTCGTCGAGTCGTTAAGTTCTGAGTTGAGTCTGAGGATTGAGGAGAAGTTCTGGGTTTCCCTTTATTTGTGCTGGGAGACCTTCCTTCATGCCAAATTTCATGGTTCTAGGTCTACGAGAAGTACCCTATAGGTTTTGATTTACTTGCCAGTAGACTTACGTATTTGATATTAATTTCAATTTGATACCTCCACGCGTTCCTGAGAAAAAGGGTCTTGACAGACTGACAGACAAACAAACGGACAACGAAGTGATCCTGTAACGATTCAGTTTTTTTTTTGAGGTACGAAACCCTAAAAATACAAATAATTTATCAAAACAGTGCAATTACGCTTTTTATAACTAGAAGTTTCTTTACATTTCATGAACACGTCATGTCATAAATTTAATGTACACGTGAGCCATGTCAATACTCTTGTTGGTTTTATTTATGTCATACGTATGGTATCTATTTATATCAGCCATCATTTACTACGCACTCCTAGACGCGTGGCTGTGACATGCGGACTGTCGCATCAGTATAAATACAGCAGTTATGTGTCTTACTGACAGACACACTGGCACTAATAAACTTGTGAAGGTGTGTTCTAAACCTACGGTTTCCTAGAAATGCGGCTCATGAAAATGATGACAGTGGCCATGGGCGTACCCAGGGGGGGGGCAGGGGAGGGCAGCTGCCCCCCCTGGATCTTGTATGCCTAAGTAATGTTGTCGAAAAAGAAGAAGAAGAAGAAGTTATTTTAGAGCCACGTCACGTTGTCGTCGTCGTTGTCGTGTACTTACTTTACAATTAAGTACGATATGAAGCATTAATTTTAGAAAAAACCGCGCTGCGCGGCCATAAACCTGCCTTTCTTCGTCTATGAATTAAGCGACTGCATGCTAAGGGCACCCCCTGTGGGGTACGTACTTCGGCTTAGGGCTTCACTGGGGGGAGTACAGCAAGGAGGAACAGGCTGGATAATTATTATGTGCTTGCTACAGGCTCAGCTACGCCACCAGCTGGCACTCCTTCACCGGTCAAGGGTCGGGGGAATTACGTGGCGGTCGTCATCGCAAGGGACCTCGGCGGCGAGGTCGGAATGAATTTTTGTGTTTGTAAACTGTACTGGTGGCCCTATTTTTCTCCTGGAAGAGGGTTTAGGGGTCATCGGGGTCGGTGAGAACATGCCTTGGACGGCGGATTTTACTGATTTTAGAGGGGATATAACTATCGGATACGACCAGAGGGGTGCGATGTTTCGCGGGGGTATCGAAGAAACGCTTGGAATTGCGTTTCAAGAATTGATTGATAGTTGGGATTTTAAGGTCTAGTTGGAGGATTTCATTCCGAACGATCCAAGGGGATCCCGTAGCCGTTCGGAGGAAACGATTTTGTATGGTCTGCATCATATGGATGTTTCGGGACTTTGCGGTTGGAAATACTGAACCCGCATAGGTCATGATTGGGAGAATGTACACGCTGTATAGATGCGCAACTTGCACTTAAGTGACAATTTGCTACGTGCATTCAGAACGAGACTTCATTATGTGCTTAGAGGTCTCATCAAGGTCACACCTGGATATTTGATTTTTTTGGATTGGATCGCTTCTCAGAAGGGATCGGCTTGCTAAACATGGTGATTGGTCGGTGGGGGGAGATCGATTGAGACGCGGTTTCAAAAAGAGAACCGCTTGACTTTTGTCGGGATTGACTTCGATTCTCCACTTTCGAAACCACGCGCCGAGTTTATCGACTGCGGTTTGGAGAGTGCGAGCGACAGCGCTCCTTGGATATGATAGCGAAAAGTGCGGAAAGACAAAAAGTTTCGTAAGATGAGCACGAGAAGGTCTGGCACACCGAGTTTGTAAAGCTTATTATAATAAACCGTTGTTCTAGACTTTGTCAAACGCATTCGCTTTATCGAAGAAAACAGCACCCGTCATCGAACCACGTTAGAAAGCAACGCTTATGTGGTGGACTTGGTACGCAAGACTGTTGGGTTCGACAGCCAAACTGCTCGTTAGGAATTAGGCCTCGGCATAATCTTTGAGGCGTTTATAAATAAGTCTCTCAAAGATTTTACCGCGGACAGCAGACTGATGAGGCGAAAAAAAAAAACATGTGGGGGACCCGGCTTAAGAAATTTCTGGTTTGCCCCCCCCTGGGCCTGAAGCTGGGTACGCCCATGACAGTGGCAAAGATTTAAATCATTAGATTCGCCCTACCGCGTCAAACGATAGTCACATTTCTGTTTCGTTTCGACACCTCTGACATACAATGACGCAGTGACTTCAATTGATTATCATGGAAACGCTGTATAATAATATGTGAGCTCACACTTCTCAGTTAAACACGTTTTCTTGTGATTAAGTACGGTGAGGTCAAATCTAGTGATTGAAATCTTTGGGGGGTGGGGTTTGACGTAATGTCAAATACTGGTGAAACTGACAGATTTTCATGACTGCCATTACGACCGCTTTCCTATGAAACCAATGCTTTAGAGGATAAAGAGGTCTAACAGGGGCTGGAGCTGACACGTTGTTCTAATGTAATCGAAAATGTTGGTTTTATCTACCTTTATTATTATTCAGGCGCCGGGCTGATCAATAGGAGACAGACACGCGTGGTACAATCCACCACGCGCGTCCAGTGCGGGTTGGTAGATGTCACATGTCTTCGAGTTTTTAAAGACCTGCTGGTTTCCTTACGATGTTTTCCTTCACCGTTTTGAGAGCAGTAGTGATGAAATAATTTACACAAAGTAGTGCCTGACTGGTTTCGTATCTACAACCACAACTGGTAAGTCACGGCCGTTACCACTGGGCCACCACTGCTGTAGAAGAGAAGAAGATTCATAATTTTTTGCTTTTACATTATACTAGCTGCGCCCCGCGGTTTCACCCGCGTAGACCGAGATAAAAAGTATCCTATGTGTTAATCCAGGGTATATGCTATATACATACCAAATTTCACCGAAATCGGTCGAGCCGTTTGAGCGTGAAGAAGTTACAAACATACACACACACACAAACTTTCGCCTTTATAATACATATTAGTGGGATTTTGATAATTTCGTAGAAACGCGAAATTGTTACTACCACTAGTAAAAATAACGATCGGAAAACGTCAAATCTCATAAATTGGAAACAGGACTGGCGCAACTATTTCCCTAAAAAAACCGAAAAGTATCGATAAATAACGCACATCACTATGCTACTAATAACAGCTGATCTAACGGAAAGACGGCGCGTCCGGCGTCCGGTTTTAAATATTGTTTCACGCACACATGTTTATTTTATTGCCTTTTTTTTTAAAAAACTTCGTCTGTTTTTCGGTTTTTTAATTGAATCTCTTGACGGTGTATGCTCTCCTGGTACTTTTGATGCAGTTTTTTTTTATTTTCCATTATGTACTTACTTAGTTTATATTTATACTTATATCAATTGAGAGTTTTTTTTATTTAAGGTCTTGATTTTTTATATACAATATGCCTAGGCTTTTTTCCAAATATGTTGGGGTCGGCTTCCAGTCTAACCGGATGCAGCTGAATACCAGTTTAGAGGCATGAGGAACAGGGTGTCAAGTTCACTCATCCTCCATAGAAAAGGGAGGATCCTCCGACCAGACGGGTGTTGTGTCTGGCGGGCTACTGCCCAACGGTTGATGTCGGGACGTTGTATATATGCTAATCGCGTGGTAAACTCTAATTGCGCGATGCAGGTTTGCGTGACGTCATTTCATTGATGCGTAGTTCTTATGTGACGATGTAGATGCCGCCACATCACTCCCCTCCGGAGACCGGAGGTCGATAGTGGGCTGAGTCGTGTATCTTGCGATGCTTGCCAGTGCCAGTTGTGGTTCCAGTGAGTCGGAACCGGGTGCCGCATAGTTCACGGTGAGTCGGAACTGTCTGCGGTGATACCCCAGTGAGTCGGGGTGGCGCTGCGTTATGCTCCAGTGAGTCGGAGTGTACAGCGCTGGGTTGAGGCTGAAGGTGATGACCAGGAATGCGCGTCCGCTGCATGCTGGTGGTCAGGATACCTGTTGAAGCCGTGGATGCTGGCTGGCTGTGTGACTCGCCGCTCGAAAGCTTGAGGAAGTGATGCTGATGACGTCACGCTGATGTAGTTGCACGAAGGCTGCGCTGACGTTCATGCTCGGGGTCACCAATTTAGAGGATGAGGAACAGGGTGTCAAGTTCACTCATCCTCCATAGAAAAGGGAGGATCCTCCGACCAGACGGGTGTTGTGTCTGGCGGGCTACTGCCCAACGGTTGATGTCGGGACGTTGTATATATGCTAATCGCGTGGTAAACTCTAATTGCGCGATGCAGGTTTGCGTGACGTCATTTCATTGATGCGTAGTTCTTATGTGACGATGTAGATGCCGCCACACCAGTATTTTACATGGAGCAACTGCCTGTCTGACTTCCCCAACCCAGTTACTGGGTAATACGAATACGATACCCCTTGGTAAGACTTTCGGGCTTCTGACGACCCGTAACGACTGTCAAAGATCCACGAATGACAGCCGGGACCAATCGAGGCACAGAGGAGTCTCGGTATGTAAATATGGTCACCCATCCACTGACCAACCCCGGCAAGCGTAGCTTAACCTGATGGATTGACCCGTGCGGCTGTTATTACTCAGCCACGAGCTCCTCTTTTTATATACCTACATGTAAAATAATATTATTTGTTCGATAACAAGACGCTGATCTGTCGCGGATGCGATTGTTATCAACTGTGCGCGTGCGCCGTATGTCTAGACGATGCGATAAGTCGTGAGAGCGTGAGCGGAGCTTTGAACGAAATACAGGGTCAAATTAAATTATGTAGCAAAACTCCGCACACGTGATGTGATGGCTATCGATATCTAAAGCCGTGTCTCCTGCGCGTGTTTTTTCGAAATATTACACAAAAACAGCGAAACAAAGAGGCGTGGCCGTACACATTTGTGTATGCAAACACGATGTTTTTGTTTTCCGAGTGGCAAGGAAAACTTTCCCCGCGCGGGGAAGAGGGTAAGGTTTTGTTTAATTTTCAACTGCTGCGCGCACCGCACATCTGTAATCAAACCAAAACCAAACCGAACTATGTTTTAACCTTAAATACTTAATGGTTTTGTTAGTATGTATTAAGATTGCTTAAAAGTGTTTCAAAATCCGGACAAACCTATTGAGGTTTTTGTGATGTTTCTGTATAAATTCTGTTTTGTTTCTTATTTAATAAACAATAAAAAAATAAAAAAACTGTTAGCACGTCTTACTTGTCGGAACTCATTACATCTACACAAAATATTTGACCTAAAGCCGTGTCTCCTGAACATCTTTTTGCAGAACATTACACAACCTTACACATAACCATTTGTTTTCATACACAAGCTGTCTCCTGCGTATTCAAATATTTTTAGTAACACATTTTGTGTAGATTTTAGTAGACGAAATTTTGTGTAGATGTCGTATGAGTTCCGACACAATAAATATAGGGACAGTAAGGAAACTTCGTACACACCGTCGAAACGGCACACTCACACAGACGCGTGCACCGACGATGCCCCAAGTGACAGTCGCTCGTCGATGCGCGCGTCTGTGTGTGTGACGGTTCGTAAGTTTGTTCGTAGTTTCCCTACTGACCATATTTATACTGGGGGAAGACATGACAACAAACCCTTCCCCTCTTCCCCCGCGCAGGGAACGTTTTCCTTGCAGCTCCGAAAACAAAATTGTGTTTGCATACACAACCGTGTATGGCCACGCCTCTTTGTATCAATGTTTTTGTGTAGTAAAACATTCGCAGGAGACAAGACAAAAATGTTTTCAATGTAGCTATAGCATTCGCCAAGTGTGCAGAGTATAGGCATGTGAACGAACTTCCTTCCAAAAGCTTAAAAAAAAGAAAAGAAAAATTATGAGCTATAGTCTATTCACGGAGACGAGTTAGTAGAGCGCTATCTCACTCACACAATTTTTTAACTGCGATTGGTCAGTGATAAACGCTAAGGCGGTGTACACAGTACGAGTACTTTTTAGTCTACTCATACTTCCCGTACTGTGCAGACGTGCTCTTACTTGTGACTGTATGCTCAACTTGTGAAAGCGATTATCACAAGGAGATGAATGCCGAAGAATTTGAAAATTGGTTTAGAGAAGTACGGAGAGTGATGATGATGATGATGATATGTTGTAAACTTGTATAGGTAGATATTATAATATAATAAAGAAAATTTAATCATTAACTCTCGATTTTATTTCTTTCCTTCATATCCATCAGATATATAAAAAAATAGGTACCCATAAAAAATTCTATCAAATAAATGTCTCTCAATTTATACGACAGACGAAGCCGCAGGAATAAACTAAGCGAACTTTTAAGAAGCGCAGTGTGAACGCACATTTACATTTCTAAGGTATTGTTAACGCCCACTGACCCTAAAAAAGTTTTTTTTGTCTTTGTCATTTGTATGATAACGTGCGATAGAGAAGGCGCTATACTAACTCGTCTCCGTGAATACACTATAGTAGGTTATGGTAGCCATAACCTACTAGCTCATAATTTTTCTTTAATAATAAAAAACATGCCAATTTATCATCACGCAAAAACGTAAACATAAAATTAATTTTATCCAACGCAAACAACTCGACATGTGAGTGCGGCTGAGAGGAAGTGTCTGACGTCATTGCGTAAAAACAAGATGGTTGACATTGAAAGAAAATTAAAAGAAGTTCGAATGAACGATGAATGGCGGGAATGTAAACAAGAATATCATGTGGTTGCTACGCAGTTACTATGTTGTTTATTTAAGGCTTGTCCGCCGTAAAAAGCGCTGTCACTGTCGGACTGCATAGAAAAGAAAGAGAAGCGCGATGACACAACGCTTGCAAAATATGAAGTAATTACCGATTTACAAAAAATCTTGGGATTTGACTAAAAAGTAATCACATGAAATCATACTCTTATTATTTTGTAAAGAACGGTATAAACTTATGAACACTTTCAGTGAAAACTGTAGGAGTAATATGGTAAAAACTCGAAAAAATAGACAGAAACAGACCTGGGTTTAGCCTTTTTTTTCTTTAGTTCTACAAACTAAAAAAGATTTCAGGACACATGAAATCACTTCTTATGTATTCTAGATTATTGTTGATTTTTTTTCTATCAAAAAGGTGCTGTAGTTACTGTAAAAAATAGAAACAAAGTTACTTATTTTCACCGTATTTTAGGGAGGACAAGCCTTAAGAGGAAACGTGGGTGCTCTTTTCTCCATACAAAAAGATACAAACGCTCTCGCCTGTTTTCTTTCTGGTTAATGACCATAAAGCAATGATTTTTTTACAGAAATATAAATATCAGTTAATTTTATGCCCCTATGTTTTCCTTTTTGATGATATATTATTTTTATAGGAACTAGAACCCTCCAAAAATGCTCAAAATTGCCTATTCAGACCGCTGTCAACAGACGCCTAGTGTACCAATTTGACAACTATTAACGAAAAAAGAAAAACATAGGGGCATAGTATACAGGGTGTTCGGCGCATGGACCGACACAATTTTTTGGTGGATTGGGGGGGTCATTTGCTAGGTTTCACCTAAATACCTCCATGTCCTAAGTGTGACGGTAATCGAGATATGTTTTTTTTTGTTCTTTCTTTGAAATACCCAAAATCTCGCCTTTGAATCGATATATTTTTTTTGTTTATGGTTGCAATAGAACAAAATAAAGTTTATAATAGTCTGCAATGTATTTTTATTCTAAATAAATTATTATTTGATGTAATTTATCAGTAGAAAATGACTTATGTGCTTCCAAAGTGTTAAAAATGTTTAAATGTATGAAAAATTACTACTCTTAAATTCATTTTTTTATTTAAATAAAGCTATTTTGACCTTATTTTTATCTCAAAAAGTTCTTTAGCTTGTACCCTTTCTAAGGGTATGCTACACGCTATGAAAAACAATTCAAATGTAGTCAAAATACTAGTTAGAGAGTCAGTTATGGAGTGTTTTAAGAAAAGATTTATTACGGTAATTATATTTTTTTATTTTATTTCGAATAAGAATACATTGTAGACTATAGTAAAAATTATTTTGTTCTTTTACAACCATAAACAAAAAAAAAATATTGATTCAAAGGCGAGATTTTGGGTAATTCAAAGAAAGAACAAAAAAAAACATATCTCAATTACCGTCACACTTAGGACATGGAGGTCTTTAGGTGAAACCTAGCAAATGACACCCCCAATGCCCCAAAAAATTGTGTCGGTCCATGCGCCGAACACCCTGTATATCCTTCTTATTCAGTTTATGA
Source organism: Cosmia trapezina (assembly GCA_905163495.3). Taxonomy (NCBI): domain Eukaryota; kingdom Metazoa; phylum Arthropoda; class Insecta; order Lepidoptera; family Noctuidae; genus Cosmia; species Cosmia trapezina. The sequence continues at coordinate 11,530,654 of LR991047.1, forward strand.
AATATCTTTTAAATTGGTCCAATATTGGAGGAGGAAATAGGCGAGAGCCAAACCTCGAAATGTGACTTTTTACATAGGCTATTTAGTCGGATCTGCAGTTGTCTTTATCGCACGAATTCGAGGGCGGAGCGCTCGCAGAGCGACAGCAATACCTTCTTAAAATACCTAACTGGCCACCCGCCTTTCCTCTTAAGGAGTGAAGGATTCACATTCGGGGGATGCGCTAAGGTAGCCCGCGAAATTCAAATTTTTGTTACGTTTTTAGCAATTTGCAGGTCAGTGTCAGGTTGTATGTTGATTAAAATATGATTCGCGGTTGTAACTAATATGGCTTTACAGAATTATAATTGTGTTAGAATTGCCCATGATTCATATTTTAATCAACATACAACTTAACACTGACCTGCAAATTGCAAAACACGTAAGAAAATTTAAATTTCGCGGGCTACCTTAACGCATTCCCCTTGAGGTTCCCCGAAACGATCAATTGCAACTGTCAATTTTTACGTGATTGACGCCCAAATTGATCGTCTACCAAATGCAATTGAAGCGATTTGCAATATTACAATAGAAATTGATGGCAATTGATCAATTTGCAATTGATCGTTTCAGGTAACCCTTACAGAACTTTTCTTCATCATCATCATCTGCCTAGCCTTTTCCCATGTTGGGGTCTGCTTCCAGTCTAACTGAATACCAGTATTTTCACCTGGAGCGACTGCCTATCTGACCTCCACAACCCAGTTACTGGGTAATACGACAACACTTGATAAGACTGGATGTCAGATTTTCGGGCTTCTGACTACCAGTAACGATTTTCAAAGATTTCTATCTCTGTTTAAGATCTAAGTTTTATTTGTAACTAGCTGAGATAAAAAGTAGCATGTGCTAATCCGGGGTATAAGCTATCTACATACCAAATTTCATCCAAATCGGTCCAGCCGTTTGAGCGTGAAGAAGTAACAAACATACAAACACATACACACACAACTTTCGCCTATAAAATATTGGTGTGATAAACATTATTATTATATGATTAGGAGCAGAGGTAGCGCACAGGTCGGTACCACTGGGCTACCATTTAGTAAAAGACATCCCTACGTCGGGACTTTTATTAGGTGCATTTTAATTAGTCAGGCAGGGGCCATAGTTTTTTTATAGTTTTAGCCCAATATGTTTTGTTTCCATGTTCTGCAATAGTCCTGCACCAACCGGTGGTTGTCCTTGGGTGCACTTGCATACTGCATACAGGGATAATCGTCGGCTGGTGCCTCCTCATAATTTAAAATTGTCTAAGGGGCCTCTGCGAGTTGGCTTCGGCCCCTCGTATGCCTTCCAAAGGTCCGGGATCCCAGGGTCCCGAGATATGTAAACATATAGAAATAATAATAATAATAATAATATCCTTGGACATTTCACACAACGCCATCTAGTCCCAAGCTAAGCAACCTAATGCTTGTGTTATGGTAACGAGATGGCTGATAAACTACTTATATACATTTTTTTTTGTAAATACATACATATTATAGATAGAAAAATATTATTATCACCAATCGTGAAGGAAGGTATCGTGAGGAATGTCTACAAAAATTCGAACAAGCATCCACCAACTCGCACTGTGTTCACATGGTGGATTACTGCTCTCTCTCGCACAGAGATGAGGCCTGTGTCCCAGCAGTGGGTCCATTATAACAAATATTTGTACGACCTACAAGTATTTGTTTCGAGTCTGGGTGTTTTTCTATCTATAATATGAATGTATTTACAAAAAAAAAAAAATGTATATAAGTAGCTTATCAGCCATTTCGTTACCATAACACAAGCATTAGGTTGCTTAGCTTGGAACTACAGGGTGATTTTTTAATGACCAGCCAAATTTTCACAGGCTGTTCTACCCATGAATATGAACAACTTTCACTATGGGACCAACTTTGAAATCGCAAAAAAAATATCAGCTGTTTCATACATTTTGATCGAGTAGGTATTGAACTTTTGTAGGAAACCGCTGGTTTTTTTTTCGTGATTTCAAAGTTGGTCCCATAGTGAAAGTTGTTCATATTCATGGGTAGAACACCCTGTAAAAAGATGGCGTTGTGTGAAATGTCCAAGGATATTTAATTTTTAATTTTTAATTATAGGCTAATAAATTTTATTATTATATTAAGTAATACCTATTTGTTAAATTAAATATAAAACTAAAACTAAACCTTAAAAATCTAACAAAAGTGGGTGTCCATGAGGCATGGTGCCAAGAACACTGGCTGATTATGGCTGGCAGTATATAGGCTGATTATATACTATGAACCGTTATTCTAGACCTATAGAGTGAGACAGCATCTTTCCGGATCTGACGTCACGACCTCTTATTCCCCCTCCCACCCGCTCCGCCCCGCTGTGGCCGGGGGGAGGGGGCGTGGAGCTTGCCCGAACAGTCAGGCGCACTCTTCACATTGGCATCGTTTTTCGGTGCGATCACACCTCTTTTAGTGCGGGTAACAGCGCTGCTGTTTAGTGTTTAAAATTACCTACATTTTTAGTTCGTGGAAAAACTTTATTTAGTGGTTATTTGAAAACTCGGTAATAGTGTTTCGAGTACTATTAAGAGTTTTGAGTGCGTGTTTTGTATACGTAATGGAAAAATCCACGAAAGCGCCTGCCGAGGTGACGGGAGTCGCCCGCCTCCCCCTGCATCACCGCAGGCATCTTCTTCGTCGTCTTCGAGTCGTCGTCGAGCAGCAGCCGCGGCAGGAGACCCGAGAAAACGAGCGCAGGTTAGACTTGCTGTCAAATCAAGTAAGTGAAATATTATCCTACTTAAAAAATAAAGATCGCTTTTCAAACAAAGAAACCCAGCCCTAATCTGATTCTGATATTTCCTTACATCCATCTGAAGGCTTGAGGGTTTCTCTTGGGAATGATCACCTTCTCAGTAAACCACAGAAGGTTAAAGTATTCGAATTTCCGGTATCCACTAACCTAAAATAACCTACTGTTGAAAATGCCTCGGAGGGTAGATTACATGTGCTAAATTAACTACATCATTTTGATACTAATGATTGGCAAAGGTTTAGATACCTAGAAACTGAGAAAAAGTGTGTCGCTAAGCCAGGTTTTTGCGAACATTGTGATACAAATTCTTTTTGGCTTAGATTACTTTGATAGATCGTTTGGAGCTTTTACTCATGAGCTTTTTCTTTTACAACAAAATGAGCTGCTAAGAAACAACTTTCAGCAAATCATCGAATGGGCGCAATCGCCTGGCTGCGTACTTAACGCTGACATGCTTTTTGAAAAGATTAATGCTTCTTTTTTTCCGAAAACTTCTCTTCGATGAAAGTGTCTTATGATCTCTTGCAAATGAGCCGTAGAAGACGTGCTGATATCATTCAAAGACGTCGTGGCTGCATTCTGTCGGATGTCAACGACAAATATGTAAAGGCGGACTTGCAAGAAGATCCCCCAACACAATATAACCTTTTAATCCACAGGATTTAACCACCTTTTTTTACAAAAAGCTGGTGGTACAAGTAAGCTGTTCTCTGCCCAAAAGCGCTCTGCGGAAGAGCCTCATGCCATGTCTATGCGGAATAGACAAGATGGCCCTCCAGCTAAGTGAGCACACAAGCCCTTTCACGGTGACAATCCTGGGTTCGGTCCCCAGCCATCCACGAGGTTTCAAGCGTCCCCCAAAAGTAGAGGCCTAAAGTCGGGAAACAATAAATCCGGTACATAATAATAATAAAAAAAAATAAAAAAACTATTCTTTTGCAATCGTAAATCCGATCAGTATCGTAAGTGATTATCCTCAAGAAATTTATTTTATGGCGGGCGGTTAAAAAATTACATTCAAATTTGGAAGAATTACGGTGCTCCAGACAACATTGTTAAAATGATATCTGGTTACCGAATTCCTTTTTTTTTTTTTTTTTTTTTTTTTTTTTTTTTTTTTTTTTTTTTTTTCAAAATACCTTCACTTCAAAGCCCAGACTTATTAACACGTTTTCAAACTCCAATGAGCTTATTGATGTCGGAACAAGTTATGTCTGTCCGATGTTTTTAGTGCAAAAGTCAGATACTAGCAATCGCCCGATATAAAAATCTAAACCGCTATGTAATGCAAACAAAGTTTAGCTTAATAAATATGTACCGAGTGCCGGATTTCTTGCAATCGATCGTCTGGGCGATCAAAATACACAGGCCTATTTTCACCTAGCAGTCAGCCCCCGTCATCACCCATTTCTGCGAGTATTATACGCAATAGAAAAGAAGTCGAGCCCAAAGCTCCTTCAGATCACTTGTCTGCCATTCGGGCTGTCATCAGCACCCGGGGCATTTGCGACAGTGACAAATTGGGTAGCAGACGTGCTGCGCGTGAAGGGCATGCGAGTTATCGTCTATTTGGACGATTATTTAATCGTGAACCAAGATCGATTAACCCTAATGGACCATGCTGCGGAAGCTATAACAGTTGTATTTATAGTCAAGTAAAAGTAATTACTTCAGTCAAAGTAATTGCTCAAGTAATGATTTTCATTCTATAGTTTACTAATTGTTTGAAGTTAGAACTGTCAAAACTTAGAATTCTTAGCCAGGAAATAGTCACCATTTTCTTTACTTAAGAATTTTTACCCTCAAGTAGTGATTTCATTAAGAAATTACTATTAGCAAGTAATTACTCAAGTAATTACTTGATTATAAATACGAGCATAATATGAGTCCTAGCAACTTTGGGATGGATGATCAACCACAATCCACATTGATCCCTACCAAGGCAGTAGACTATCTCGGCATAAAATGGAATCTCGCCCTGAATTCCAAGTATTTGCCCCAGGAAAAGGTTTCCAAAATCTCCAATATGATACGCCACATACTACAGGTAAATAGATGGAGTTTGCACGACGCGCGACGCTCAATGCTTGCTAGGCACGCTAAACTTTGCAGCCTTCGTTGTACCTAGAGGTCGGCTTCATTGCCGCCCGTTACAAGTAGCTTGCAATCGGCTGTCAAAGCACCAAGCATACGTAAAACCCCACTCGAGTCGGAAATGTCGACGACCTTAATGTGGTGGTTACGAGCTCTGTCTATAGGAACGGCGACACATCCTGATCCTGTCTCACACTATGTAACGACAGACGCATCTGCCAGAGGCTGGGGTGCCATAGTACGACGCTTGTCTAAGCGGAAAAAATGGCACAGCCTTAACCAATCGTCAGAAATCGCTACGTCAATCCACCATGCTAGTTCAGTCCGACAACTAGAGTGTGGTGAGTAATATGCGGAACGAGGGTGGTCTCCGATCACAGATCCTCTACCGGCTAACTTGTATGTTATTAGAGATTGCGGACGAGAACAAGATCACCTGTGGCCTTGCCTTGCGAGTTTTTATGCTTACTCGGTCGCTTTTACGTTAACGTTAACTTATGTCAATTTGTATGAGATAATTGTTTCTTATTATAGTCACCAGACGACGCTTATACTGTTTTAGTTCAAGTTGAAGTTTACGTTAATTAACGTGATCGATTATGTAGGAAGGCTCGCACTAGGGCCTCTGGTCACTCAGTACCCGCCCGGTCAGGTAAACTCAGAAGCAGACATGCTGTCAAGGCTCAAATTACCCGGGGAGTGGACCCTAATGGAAGAGGCATGTCAAGAGGTATTTTGCAAATTCGGAATGCCCGAAATCGACTTGTTCGCCTCGAAAACCGCACTCGTGCTTGTGCGCTACGTCTCACGAGATTGCAAAGACTCGAACGCAGAGTTTCATGACGCCTTCAGCAGAAGGTGGTCATACCGTTGAGCGTGGATATTCCCACCACCACACCTAACTCCACGAGTTCTGTCATACCTCAATCTGTGCAAGGGTCGATACATCTTAATGGTACCGCGCTCTGGTCCAAAGTGTTTTGGCGGCCAGACCTGAAGAGGAGAGCGGTGAGCGCTCCTTTACCCATATTCAATCTTTATCGGGGGTTACTAGATACACGGACTTATCTGCCTTCGGTTCACGTGGATCCGATGTCTCTAGAGGCATGGCTAGTGAAGGGTGGTGTGCCGAATTAACAAATTGGTCTCGAAACGAAATAGACCTACTTAATTCTAGCTGGCGACAACCATACAAACCCAACTTGGTGCCCAAGTCGCTAAGTACCTGGCATACTTGCACTTAACTCTTAAACTGTCTTATAAAACTATTTTAGTTTATAAATCAACAGTTGCCACTTTGGCCTGTTCTAACGGACAAATCATAAGCAGTGGAAGTTTAAAGCTATTTCACTTGCTAATGTTGATTCCAAACCTAAAAATTCTTTCATTTGGGATCCACGTATTGTGGTAGAAAGGCTCAGCTCTAACCAGCCGCCTCATGCAAGTTTATTCCAAGTATCTCGTCGCACATCACTGATTTTGCTACTCGCTTCTAGGCGTAGAGTCCATGACCTGACACTGTTACGGGTTGATAGTGCACATTTTGAAGACAATTCTAATCATATTGTTTTACACGCAACATTTGGATCAAAGACAGATAACTATACACTCATAATCAGCATGGAAATTGCACACACATACGGATAAATCCATATGCCCTGTATGGAGGATACGTAAGTTGATAGAAGTATCATCATGACGTAGAATTAACAATGACATTAATCATTTATTTATATCAACTCGTGGCAGCGTCAAGCCAGCCTCCCGAGCATTGGAGGTTGGGTTAAAACTATTCTTAAGTAGGCAGGAGTAAAGGCTGCTCCTGGTAGTACTCGAATTGCCGCAGCATCTGTCAACTGGCTCGAGTGACACAATATTGATCTTAAATTGATTATTTAATCTAAGTAGATATGCTATGCCTTTTAGTTCAAAGCAAATCTTAATTCTTTGAGTATCATCATTAAATCATTGTGGTGCTAATCATGTTACTTATGTGAATGGCAAAACTTATAGATGTGTAAGTTCTTATTACTGTGGTACCTACTTAGTTTCTGCAATTTCTTTATACATTGAGTCACTTTCAATAATGTTCTCACACAGTTATGTGTGATGGTTTAATATAAATACTCCTAAGCACCTTTAATAAACACAATTATATAGATATCTAAGTAAAATCTTTTTCACACATTGGCATATACTTAGCTTGCCCACCAGGCGATAATAAACACATCTCACTCTATAGGTCTAGAATAACGGTTCATAGTATATAATTATAATGTTTTACCTGAAAATAAAACAGTTATTATATACGTAACCTTATTCTAGACCTATATTTTTAATCCTGCCTGGTGGACTCATCATCCACCGGAAGTGAGATGCAATGTGAAGAGTGCGCCTGACTGTTCGGGCAAGCTCCACGCCCCCTCCCCCCGGCCACAGCGGGGCGGAGCGGGTGGGAGGGGGAATAAGAGGTCGTGACGTCAGATCCGGAAAGATGCTGTCTCACTCTATAGGTCTAGAATAAGGTTACGTATATAATAACTGTTTTATTTTCAGGTAAAACATTATAATTATACTAAATGGTAAGTCACAAAGCTTGGCAGACGGCTTGGTTACCACTAAGGCTGTTAAATTGAAAGCATCAGAGAACCAAACTTCCCACAATAAAAAAAAAGTCATATAAAAAATTAAAAGCAATAAAAAATTTAATAACAACTATCCTACACCGTTTTCTATGATTGCGGTCATTTTATATGCTGGCAACACTCCAACGGCTTTTACTATTCCAAATTCGAAATAACATAGATTTATGATTGGATTGGTGTTATATAAACGCATTCATTTTTATTGATAGTTCAGTTTAGGTCGAAGCAAATGCGCGAAGTCCCGTTTTTTAAAACGGTGTTCAAGCTTATTTAACATGGCACCTGTATTACACGAATGTATAGGCAGAGTTGCAGGTACATAGTACCCCCAAGTTTCGCCCATACCATGCTTATGTCCACTGTAAATTAGGGGATGAGTCTGACTCTAAAGCCAATAAGGCGATACCAAAATAAATTGGGGCCTTTTTCGTAACCATTTATTTCACTATTACAGCATGTATGAATTTAATTTTTGCGCCATCCCATCTTCCTGGCTCGGCGTGCTGTGCTGGCACTGCTGCTGCGGCTGCGGAAAACCTCAAGCGGCGGAAGTATAATAACCTTATCGGTAATTATATTTTTGAGCCGTTTGGGGTTGAAACCCTTGGGCCGTGGGGTCCGAGTGCTCATAGTTTGTTTAAGGAAATCTCCCAACGGCTTGTTGACTCTTCCCGTGACCCAAGGGCTGGCTTTTACCTTGTCCAGGCGGCATTGCCATACAACGTGGCAATGCCGCCAGTCTCTTGGGTCCAGTCCAGACCAGTCGACAGCGATGCGGAGGAATTTTTCGACGCCATATTTTAGTTTTTTATTAGTTTTAGTTTAAGATATTATATTTTTAAGTTATTTTAGCTTATTTTTGGATATAATAATATGTTTATTGACTATTTGATTAATATTACTCTGACTGAAGGAAAACGCAATTGGATTAAACCTCGATACAATTTAATTCCGAAAAGACCTCTATTTTTTTTTCTGTAATTCTAAAATACCAAGTAATTTCATTGCAAAATTGCATTCAAAATGTGCGTATCAGATAATTGAAAATTCTGGCTGAAAATGTTTTTGATAGATAGCTTAATTTATTTTTAAGCCATTTTTATTTGGTTTGGCGCTTTTATTTTGGTTCCAGCGGATTGTTGCGCTCTCTTTTTTTCGCATGTGGATGTAATAAAAATAAATAAAAATAAATAAATAAATAACTTTATTAGCAACTCAAATTACAACTTACAAAAATAACAGTGAAACCACACTAGGCAGAGCCTGAATCGTGGCTATCAAACAAAAACGATTACTCTAATAATAGTAAAATAAATTAAATCTGCATATCATTCTCATGAAGTTTAAGTGCGAGTGTGTTGTATGTATATGAGAGTGAAATGTGTAAATAAGTGTTTGAGAGAGTATTATGTGTGAAGTGTGTTATGTGTGTCGTGTGTGATAAAATTTAATGAGAGTGTTTAGCTTAGTCTTTAGACAACTGTACGTAGCAATTGTTCCATCTGATAGTAGTTCATGCCGGTGATCAATTTCCTAACTTTAACTTTGGCTTCACGAGTTGTATTATGCTGGAGCTGCTGGTCGATTCTGTAAAAATCTCACCGTGAAAACTTGCGTGGAGTGAGCTGTCAGTGTCATCCCACGGATGCTAGGGATTGACCAAACTAAATTACATTTACAATCATAATCGAGATTTAAATTATATTTTTTATGCGAATTCTATACATAATGGTTTTATATTATTTGTAAGCTAGTAAGTATGGTGTCTAAACATTATTATTTAGGGGGTTTTAAAATAAAATAGTCAAATAAAAATGTTTTGCAATTTTATTTAAAAACCTCTTATAGGTGTAGTAATGTTTAGACACTTAAATAGGTACTAGCTTTGAAATAATATAAATTGACCACTAGAATAGCGTAAAAAATATTATTAAAATCTCGATTATGACTGTAAAAATGTGCTTGGTCCATCCCTAGCATCAGGTGGAATGACACTGACAGCTCACTCCACGCTCACTTCACTTTAAGTTTTCACGGTGAGATGATTACAGAATAGCATTGCTGGTATTTATTTACAATTTTATTGTACAAGTATGGAAACATAAACTTCTGTGATTCTCTCTTGTGTGTCTTCTGTGTGTGTGTGTGTGACTTGTGTGAATTGACTCTGTCACTTTCTTATTTCGGCCCAGTTCGCTTTTTACATATCACCTTACTCGTAAATGGGCACAAATCCCGGCTGTCACTTCCAATTTTCTCCAACTCAAAGCATTTTTTTCCAATAAACTAATTACAGGCACTTTTGAATTGTCAAAGAATCGGTCAGTTAGTCAGAAAGTTGAAGCTAGTTACCCATTCCAAAACGTAGATCTCTATGGAGAAGAACGGGCAAGAAACTCCACGAACACTCTTTTAAATCAAAATATTACAAAATCCTGGATATTATTGTTGCTTCTTTAGGTGAGAACAAAATTAAAAAAAAAAACAATTAAAAATAAGGCCTGGCAGATAAGAGATGACCAGTCTCAAATGACGGCGCCTGTTCACGAACATGACGCATGGATCAGCACCATCCAGCTCAACCATTTTGTAGGGAACCGAATGATCCAATACACGCGCCACTATCAGCGAGATATTTAGATATGTGAGCATGACATAATACATTTTTTCCGTAGGTTTGGAGGAATTTAGACCCTATGAATGACACTGACAGTGACATAGTTCCAGCTCGCTGAAACCATAGTTCACAGCGAGTTTCTTTATGGTGAAAGATCACAGGTAACGAAAAGGGAAAGCAGGTACGTTGATTTATTTTATCTACACCCATGCCATAAATCCTCCATAAAAGCTTCTGAAACAGTTAGCTTATTGCAACATTAAAACAGCCAGTGTCATAGTAACCATGGTAACCATAATAGCATCCAAACGGGTGCTTTAATGTTGTACTGAATTTCATAATGCAACTCGTTTTCAAAAAAAGAACATTGTAATGCACGTGCGTTTCACTACAACAGCGCCGTAATTAAAAAAAAGAACTTATTCGAATTCACGTCGTATACTATGACGCCGGCCGCCATGTTCGATACGAGTAGGTATTAGTATTGCAAAAAACTGTTTCAGAACCTTTTTTAGAGGATTCATAACAGGGATGTAGATAAAGTCTTGTATGCAACTGTACATAATTAGGTATTAAAACACTCATGTGATACTATTATCATTAACCCACATTCGTGTTTTAATACCCCATACTCAACCCCTTATTATACGTCAGTTGCATAAATAACTATTAGACTTCATCTTCATATCAAATGTTATGTTTTGAGGAAACATAATGTTGCAATTTAGGATGTATATTAATTCGGTGCTAAATTGCTTCCAAATCCGTTGGCTATTGCAGCTTGATTGAGTAATATACTTAAAAATAATTTTATTGGCCAAAGAATCGGCATCGCCATACAAGTTTTCCTGTTGACAGCGACTCGGATGACTTTTTTGATGCCCTATGATTATTTCCCCTCCTTTATAGGGTTCCGTACCAAAATGGTAAAAAGGAACCCTTATGGTGCGACTGTCTGTCTGTCTCTCAGCTGGATATCTCAAGAACTACTGATACTATCAACTTGAAATTTGGAAGAGTTTTAGATGACGTTTACCCAACAATTTTGTAAATAAGAAAGAAATAAAAATGTTTATATTTTTTTGGCAACAGGGACTGAAAGGGCGTCTTAAAAATTCAAAGTGGGGCTACTAGGGCATGTGGAGTATCTTAATGAAAGAGCGCTGCTTGCACATTCTCAAACACTTTTTTTAGGCCGCATAGTTTTCGACTTTTGAAGAAAAATGTAAAAAAAATACCGTTCCAAGTTCAAGCAATTTCAGGTTTTGTTCCATAGTAAAAGTTGCTCATAATGATGAATACAATAACCCACGAGCATAACGGTGATTAAAATTACACCCTGATATTATGTAAATTAGATACTCGTTATATACATATAAGTTCAGTTCAGAAACATCGAGAGGAGACATAATTATCTCGTCAAGCCATTTTAGGATATTTCGTAATTTAAAGTCAGGCAGGAAATGGGAATAAATATATTTAGAAAATGTTCTTTTCTTGTGTCTTGATGGATTCCGGGAGTTGTCGCATCCTGCCCTTTTTAGTTCTTACTATAATAATAAAGTATAGTAGTTTATGAGTAAAAGAAATGTCTGGAAACGCTACTAAGGATTTGGGAGTAGAGTTTTAAGGGTGCATTTACGAGTGGCAGTCAAAATAATACTTTTTAAAGCAAAACTATGTTTATTAAATAAAATGCGTTTAAATGTTCTTAATTTTTTTTCTACGAATTGTAGGTGGATGTGCGATTCTGAACTACAAATACAGGGTGTAAGGGACAGCCCTCCGCAAACTGATAGGGTGAATTCAGTATGTCATACTAAGATGACCGGTACATGAAATTTTTTCAGGAACGTTAAGGGAATCCAATAAACCGGATTTGTTTGTGTTTTTGTGCACAAATTGGAGCGTCTATTACTGGTTGGGAGGGGTAGGTAATAGGTATGCGGTGAGTTCGATGAACTCTGTAGCTAGACAGAAAGTGAACAGCTGATTTCACGCGTCGTTGGTTAGAGTATTTCAACATCCATTGCTGGTTTTTTTATTTTCAGTTTTTTTTTGCAGTTTTTTTTACATAAATGGAGTGCTGCGAACACACAATGCAATTTTACATTGAAATAATGAAAATGTAACTGAAAAAAAAACTGAAAAAATTAAAATTTTCCTGAGAATTTCCGGTGGAATATGATTCAAAATGAGAAGCTGAATGCACCCTGTTAGTTTGCGAAGGGCTGTCCCTTACACCCTGTATATACATATTTCCGCGTTCCGATTTGCCGGGGTTGGTCCATAGTTGGGTGGATCTTTACATACCGAGACTCCTCCGTGCCTCGGAAAGCACGTTAAGCCGTTGGTCCCGGCTGTCATTCATAGATCTTTGACAGTCGTTACGGGTCGTTGGAAGATCGAAAGTCTGGCAACCAGTCTTACCAAGGGGAATCGTATTACCCAGTTACTGATGGTTTGTGGAGGTCAGATAGGCAGTCGCTCCATGTAAAATACTGGTATTCAGCTGCATCCGGTTAGACTGGAAGTCATACCCAAAATAGTTGGGAAAAGAGCAGATGTGAACCTCAAATAGTTTATATTTCTTGGGACCTAAAAATACTAAATTTTCAAGTAACTGCGACCAACTTGGCTGCAGAGAGCTCAGTTGGTCACAGTTCTAACCTAACCATAGAAAAATAAAAAAAACAGGAGAAGTGGCAAGCGGGCGAAAATGTGTCCGCGCGACATGCTCAGTATGAGCCGTTCATAGTACAAATTCCGTCTCCGCGAACTAGTGCGCTTTCGACTGTGACCGTGACAATTTATAAGAATGCCGTGTTGTTCAGTGGTTTCTTGTAAAAACCGAAGTCAAATCACGGAATCACTTTCCTTAAATAAGTACAAGTATTTTACCGTTCGTCTTTAAAAAGACAAAAAGGGAAAAAGTGGAGACACAGGGTTCCGATACATTTTTTAAAGGCTCTGACGCAAAATGTCTACTGGTAGTAAAATGTCGTTTTCGCAAAATGTCGCATTAGTAACCTAAAAAAAAAATTAGCCAGGTTTAAAAAAAAAGGTTATTTTTTTCCAATTTCTTTTTAAATGTTTACAAGTTTTACAACATATAAGCTGTTTGGAGTTTTATTTTCTTGGTTTATTTTTGGTTTGTTTCTTGGTATTTTTTTTTTGTGTTTCTTGGTTTTTTTTTGGAACTACCAAAAAAAAACAAACATAGCTTAAGTATATGTTGTAAAACTTGTAAACATTTAATAAGAAATTGGAAAAAATAACCTTTTTTTTAAACCTGTCTAAATTTTTTTCTAAGTTTTGCGACGTTTTGCGAAAGCGACATTCTGCGAAAGCTACATTTTGCGAAAGCGACATTTTGCGCCTGAGCCTTTTAAAATACTGGGCACATATTCTTTCTTTTAACTATGAAACTAACCCATTTGGTCGCGTTGCCCTGGCTAGTTACTGCTACCAAATCGGCTTGCGCGTGGTATAATAGAAATATATGACCGCAGCTACACATATTATATTTGGAATCCACTTGAAATCAACAGGATTGCAGCTTCGCAATAGTTTATTTATTAATAGTAACGGATTTCTATTGATCTGTTTGGTTTAAATGATGACGCAGTACGCAAGCATTTTAAGGCCCAGGTTCCAAGATTGGTTTAGCTCGGTGTGTAAGTGAAATGGCGTTATGGCTGTCTAGTTTGACGCACGAGATAGAAGATTCTCACGCGCACCGGAATTATGTCGTAAAAATGCAAATAAAATCGTATAAAATTAGAAATTAACTATTTAATAAAAAGTAATCCATCACTGGATGCAGTTTGGAATTTGACATTTCATGGTATATTTTTAATTATAATTATAATTTTTAATGAAGGGATAAACTGCTTTTAAAGATTATTAGGAGGTATGTTTAAAGATTTTTTTGGTGCATTAAAATATGTATAATTATGTTTTGGCTTTCATCACTGTATGCGAAAAAGACTTGAAAATATCATATTTTTTTTACATGTCAAAATTATTTACGGTTTATGAGATACACTGCTTTAAAAAACCACCTTTTTGATCGTTTTCAGGAAATCTGGGCCTTAAGCAAATATTAAACATTTAAGCCGACGTTCGCAAGAACGTAAAAATATCGCGGTGGGATTTTATCGCGCACTGGATTTTCAACTCTCGGTGTTGAGCCGAGCGTTGAGAATCCAACTTAACAACAACAGAGTGCATTCTAGAGCGTCGAAAAAACACACTGTTGGATTTTCAACTCTCGGCGGTAAGTAGAGCGTTGAAAATCCAGTGCGCGTAATAAAATCGCCGCGATATTTTTACGTCCATGCGAACGTCGGCTTAAGGCTCCCCTTCCTAAAATACGGCGAAACTAAGTAACTTTGTGACCATCTTTTACAGTAACTATAGCATCTTTTTGATTGGAAAAAATACACAGCAATCTACAGTACATAAGAAGTGATTTCATGTGTCCTGAAATCTATTTTAGTTTGTAGAAATAAGGGAAAAAAAAATCTAAATCCAGGTCTATTTCTGTCTATTTTTTCTAGTTTTTACCATATTAGGTACTCCTACAATTTTCATTAAAAGTGTTCATAAATCTATACAGACTCTCTACAAAATAATAAGGAATGATTTCATGTCATTACTTTTTTAGTCCAATCAATAGATTTTTTGTAAATCGATAATTACTTCATATTTTGCAAGCGTTGTGTGATCGTGCTTCTCTTTCTTTTCTATGCAGTCCGACAGTGACCGCGCTTTTTACGACGGACAAGCCAACAACAACAGAATGCATTCTAGCGCGTCGAAAAAACACACTGTTGGATTTTCAACTCTCGGCGGTAAGTGGAGCGTTGAAAATCCAGTGCGCGAAATAAACTGCCACATCGGTATAGTGGTCGTAACTAGTGATGGATTAATTAGCATTCGCATTCATTGTTAGCATGCGAATGCTTATTTAGCATTTAGCAAGTGAAATGTAGTTGCGAATTTCTGTGAAATTTGAAATGAATTATTATTCATCCCTTCGTACTTCATAGGTCGACAGCACGCAGCTACAGTGTGCGCTCTCTGTCGCACCCATGAAAAGTCGGAACTACTAAATCTATCTGTTTCACGTGACCCTGACTACGTTCGCAAGTGAAATTATTAGCAATTTGGTGGTGCGAAGAATGAAGTCAAGCAATTATTAGCTATTTATCTTCGATTAGCTCGTACTTAGGATCGTATATTGAATGAATGCGTGTGATTGTATTGTTAATTATAATTTGTGATTTTGTGTGGCACGTGCGTGGCGCGCGATTCTTTTTAAATTGTTAAAAACAGCAAACGCGCTCTTTAATTTACATATTAACAAAATTCACATACTTGATTATTATTAATTATCGTCATATTAGCAAATAGCA
Organism: Cosmia trapezina; assembly: GCA_905163495.3. Taxonomy (NCBI): domain Eukaryota; kingdom Metazoa; phylum Arthropoda; class Insecta; order Lepidoptera; family Noctuidae; genus Cosmia; species Cosmia trapezina. The sequence goes on from LR991047.1 coordinate 11,546,259, forward strand.
TAGCAATAGCATTTACCATGCTAAGACACAAGAATGAAATTTATTCTAAATCGCATTAATTGCCATCACTCGTAACAGCTACTGCTGAGCGTGAGGTCCTGGGTTCGATTCCCAGGTCGAGCAAAGTGTTATTTGGGTTTTTCTATCTGGAATTTCTCAGCAGCAGCTCGGAGACTGGATTTGTGACCGGTTGATGGGAATAACCTCGTTCTTTTTTTACACGGGGCTTAAATAACGTCCAACTTCTTAAGAGCCATTTCACCAAATTTTAACGAAATTTTAATATTGCAGTTGTATTAAAATAATGCGTTCACGATACGTGAGCTCGGACATCAGGAGGCGGGAAAAAATGACACAGGTCCTTCCTCGATGGGCGCTCGCGCTGTAATAATCGGTGCCCGCTTATGCAACGTAATTTATTCTAATTTAGAGTGATGTTAATAACGTTATTATGTCTAAATAAATGAAGGGATTTTAACAAAACTTTCTAATTAGTTTTGTTAAAGAACATAGTTTATTTTGACATATTTTTTAAAATTTCATTACGCGTTATTCAAACCAAAAAATCGCGATTAAAACGTAAAAAGTGGTATAAAACGTAAAAATTGCCCCGAGACTTTATTTTTTTACTAATTAATGTTATTAATAATCGATATTCTAGTACATTAAAAATCAACAAAATTATATGTCTGATGCTTTATGTATTTTTAAAAGTAACATTTATGAATATTAATGATAGATTTACGTGTCTGAAATTGACTCTGCGATGATTTTTCTGCAAACTAGTTGTGGGAGATTAATCGCCACAAAGTAAACAAATAAGTTTTTGTAAATGTGGTATATTAACATTCAATACGAAAGATTGGTCTTTCTTTTAAATGTATTCAACAATGTCAGAGTTTTACCTAAGATGGTAAATTAGGCGACTAAAATCTTAGATATTCGCCCGAAAACGTGAAATGGCTCTTAAGGGGTCATTGTTCTCATCATTTTGAACAACTTTTATTATGGGAACAAACCTAAAATCACGAAAAAAAAGTTCGCATGCTCGTCAAAATGTAGGAAACGGCTGATTATTTTTTCGTGATTTAGGCTTGGTCCCGTATTAAAAGTTGTTCATAATGATGAGTACAATGACCCCATAAGAGGTTGTGCGTTGTTTGAGTTACACGTTGCATAACTCGCAAAATGTTGGTTGCAGTCATGAAAATTAATTGTTGTTTAAGTACACCCTACTTTAATTTGCCGTGTAGCCATTTCATACAATTTTCAAAAATTACTTTGTGATTGGAATACGAGTACCTATACGGATAATTTAAGTTAGTAGTAAAAAACCGGACAAGTGCGTGTCGGACCACGCACAATGAAGGGTTCCGAAGTTGAAAAGAATTCACCCCAAAAATTTTTTTTTGTGTGATAAAATTACAAATTAACAATTTTCGGACTTTTTCCTTTACTTGTGCTGTGAGACCTTGCTTCTTGCCAAATTTCATGATTCTAGGTCAACGGGAAGTACCCTATAGGTTTTGATTTACTTGCGAGCAATGATGTTAATTATAATACCTCATTGCTTGCGAGTATCAAAATATGTAACATAAATGGCCGTATTTTATTACTGCGTTGAGTTAGAAGCTTGATTTTTTCAGAACTCCAAGGGATTATAGACCTACGTATTTGATATAAATTTCAACTTAATACCTCCACGCGTTCCTGAGAAAAAGGGCCTTCAGACGCACATCGAAGTGATTCTATAAGGATTCCATTTTTTAAACAATCCTACCCTAAAAAAAATCAAACTTGACATTTTGCCAATTATGTTACTCCTCTGCTTGCTCCGTTCGAGGAAAAGTCTTGATGGCGTGCAACGATAATGACATGTTAATATTAACAGTTGTCAAGTCAGTTAAATGAGGTCAGACTGCATTCTTAAACATTTTGCTATTTTGCAAAAAAAATGTGTTCGCAAGCGACGAGCGTGTGGCATAAGAGTGAATAGTACAACAGAGAGTTAACTTTAAACACTCGATGCGATAGTCATTTTACTACCGACTTCAAAAAAAAAGGAGAGGTTTTCAGTTCATCGGAAACTTTTTTTGTATGTTATCCGATTACTCGAAACCGGCTAGACCGATTTGGAAAATTCTTTTTTTGTTTGAAAGGGTATACTTCTCAAGTGGTCCCATATATATTTTTTGGGCAGTTTTTGAGTTAGCTTCAATAATACGTATTTTTCCCGCTTAGTCTATGTGGATGATCGCTGTAATTTACATAGAAGGTAGTGTTCAGTTCGCCGCCATTTTCTTTTTCATTCAATATAATTTCACAAAAATGTTAACCAATAGCGCCCCATTGTCATATGTCATTCTAGCGCCAAATGTCATTGTAGCAATCTAATTTTGAATTAACACGTTCTTTTAAACATACCAGACATCACCTCTCTAGTCTCCTCTCTGGAATACGTACCCCGAGCCCCAAGTAACTGTCTAGTTTGGAGCTCCCTGGCAAATAATATTTTGTAACCTAGCTATAGATAATATTTAAAGATATTCATATCGTCTCAACCTGTAAACCTGCTTACTGTATTACCTGGAAAATAAACTTTTTTTTTCCGTCCATTCTAGAAAACAGATTTCAGTCTCTGGCAAAAAATTACTCTATGCTTATGCTTATGAACGCACTGGCATAAACTCTTTATGCCAGTGCGTTCTCACTCGACCAGTTTTTACTGTTCATCAATATTAAATACTATTTACCTCAATTTCGTTGACTAAATACCTAATATCAAATAGTGAGTCACAGATTAATAAATAAAAAAATCAATCTGTCTAGCCTTTTCCCAACTATGTTAGGGTCGGCTTCTAGTCTAACCGGATGCAGCTGAATACCAGTATTTTACATGGAGCGACTGCCTATCTGACCTCCACAACTCAGTAACTGGGTAATACGATACCCCTTGGTAAGACTGGTTGTCAGACTTTCGGGCTTCTGACGACACGTAACGACTGTCAAAGATCCTCGAATGACAGCCGGGATCAACGGCTTAACGTGCTTTCCGAGGCACGGAGGAGTTTCGGTATGTAAAGATGGTCACCCATCCACTGACCAACCCCGGCAAGCGTAGCTTAACCAGTTGGATCGACCCGTGCGGTTGTTATTAATTAGCCAAGAGCTCCCATATTAATAAATACCTAGTCGTTTCGAATAACTTGGTATGAACGAGGTGAAATAAAATTGTTATTTCATGTCTTGTTGAGCTTCGATTCCCAGTTCAGGCAGTGTTATTGTGTTTTTAAACGACTTCAAAAAAGGAGGTTCTGTATTCGACCCGTATGTCCGCATGTCCGTATGTTTGTATGTCCGCGATTTTCTCGAAAACTGATGAACACATTTTGATGATTCTTTCACCAACGTGATCTGCATACTTTTAGGAAGGTTTTAGTATATAATACATGTAATTATTCTTATGTACGAAGTTACATGCATAAATGTACTGTATTTCCGGCATTTCTAAGTCGATTTTGATGACTTTTCTTTTCGTTTCGTCTTGGGCTTACTTATGTAATTGTATATTCAACTAAAAATGGAAAAATAAATTTACTTAAAAAAAAGTAAAAACCGACTTCAGAAACTAAAAACGAATAAAATAAAAACTTAACAGCTTCTGAAGTCGGTGTCTTACAATAGGGATGATGACTAAAAAATTATTTATTGTCCGTCATAGAGATTATTAAAAAATATTGGACACGTATTTTTTCTTTTTTTACGTAATCAAAAAATTACGGCGATACAGTGAGTTAAAATATGGCATGACGTCACGCGTAGCTAGGTTTTATACGTACAAGTGACGTAGCGAGCCCCCACTCCCCAACTTTAATGCGTGATAGCTAAGTATTTTTTTATTAATATGATAAAGCAAAAAATACGTGTCTAATATTTTTTTATTATCTGACTGACGGACTAAATACAATTTCTTTTTTTTTACCCAGGCATCATCCTTATTCTTCAATGCACCTTAGCTTGGCACCGACTTGAGAAGCTCTAAAGTTTTTATTTTATTCGTTTTTAGGGTTCCGTACCTCAAAAGGAAAAAAACGGAACCCTTATAGGATCACTTCGGTGTCCCTCTGTCTGTCTGTCAAGACCCTTTTTCTCAGGAACGTGTGGAGGTATCAAGTTGAAATTAATATCAAATGCGTAGATCTATGATCCTTTGGTGTTCTAAAAAAATCAAGCTTCTAAGTCAACGCAATAAAAAAATACGGCCATTTATGCGACATATTTTGATACTCGCAAGTAAATCAAAACCTATAGGGTACTTCCCGTTGACCTAGAATCATGAAATTTGGCAAGAAGCAAGGTCTCACAGCACAAGTAAAGGAAAAAGTCCGAAAATTGTTAATTTGTAATTTTACCACATAAAAAAAATTGTTTTTGGGATTATTATGTTAAGTGTATTTTAGGGATAAACTCTTTTCAACTCGGAACCCTTCATTGTGCGTGGTCCAACACGCACTTGGCCCGTTTTTGGTTTCTGAAGTCGGTTTTTACTTTTTTTAAAGTAAATTTATTCTATCTGGAATTTCTCTGTAGCAGCCCAGAGTCTGGATTAGTGCCCGGTTGATGGCGATAGGCTTCAACATAACTGGTGAAATTTTGGTGTACCATAGTACCTCTGCCTAACCCTTCGAGGATTCTAAGCGTAATGTTTTGCTTTATTATAAAATACCGTTTAGTCCACTCTCGGCCCCTCGAGCCCTAAAAAACATTTGTTTACTTGTTTCCTCTCAACCCCTAAACATAGTTCACACTCGACCCCCAGGGGGTGAGACTGAATTTTCATACAAAGGACAGGCATACCTTGTCCACTTTCGACCCCTAGTTCGGTAAGTAGGTAAGTATCTAAAATTAATAATTTGGTATACAGTAAGCTATACAGAAAGCAAAATTCAGGAATTGATATTAAAGAAAATAATAATTGAGGGTATTTTAGGTAAATAGTACCTATGAGTATCGTAACTGACTGTACTTTGGGGGTCGAGAGAAAACTAAAACTTGCCTGGAAAAGAAAATCCACTCTGAACCCCCAAGGGTCGAGAATAAACTATATTTAGGGGTCCAGTGGACACTATTTATTGGGGGTCGAGGGGCCGAGAGTGGACTAAGCACTATTACAGGCATGACATGACCACTTTTAATTTCTTTATAAAATACTTGAACAACATTTGTATAAAAAAACAACTTTAATTATAATCGATCTGACTCGACCCCATTACTAGTCTCGCGACCCGGTTTGGACTGTTTATACAGTTAGGTATTATATCTATGAGAATATTCGTGAATCTGTTATTCGTCTAATAAAAATATTAACGGTATTAACATAGTATTACCACCACCTACCTAACTAGGTATGTTGGGGTCGGCTTCCAGTCTAACCGGATTTGACCACCAGTCTTACAAGTCTTGGTAAGACTGTTTGTCAGACTTTCGGGCTTCTGACTACCCATAACGACTGTTAAAGATCTACGAATGACAGCCGGTACCAACGGCTTAACTTGCTTTTTGAGGCACGGAGGTTTCTCGCTACGAATGGATGGGTCATCCATCCATGAATGCAACCTCGGTAAGCGTATAACATAGTACCTACCATAATGGCACTAATAATGCCCATGTTTCTGAGGTTTTTAAACGGAGTTTATTCATTAATAGTGAATATTGGTTCGATATCGTAAATGATAATGTTAAAATAAATGATTTATCATTATCATCGTGTTTCTAAACACTTCGCTAAGGAAGAATTTAGCTTAAAAGTTGAGTGAATTTCTATCGAAGGTTTATATGAGGTCTTCAAAAAGCAAGCGAAAGAAAGGGATTAGTTTTGTCGAATCAATGGTTATTAAGAGGAAATGTGGGTGCTCTTTTCTCCATACAAAAAGATACAAACGCTCTCGCCTGTTTTCTTTCTGGTTAGTGACCATAAAGCAATGATTTTTTACAGAAATATAAATATCAGCTACTTGTATGCCCCTATGTTTTCCTTTTTGATGATATATTATTTTTATTAGAACTAGATCCCTCAAAAAATGCTCAAAATTGCCTATTCAGACCGCTATCAACAGACGCCTAGTGTACCAATTTGACAACTATTAACGAAAAAAGAAAAACAAAGGGGCATAGTATATATCCTTCTTATTCAGTTTATGAAATATCTTTTAAATTGGTCCAATATTGGAGGAGGAAATAGGCGAGAGCCAAACCTCGAAATGTGACTTTTTACACAGGATATTTAGTCGGATCTGCAGTTGTCCTTATCGCACGAATTCGAGGGCGGAGCGCTCGCAAAGCGACAGCAATACCTTCTTAAAATACCTAATTTTCAAAAGTTTGTTCGCCCCATTTCCTCTTAAGAATTTAAAGTCCGTTTATGAACTCCTGAACATATCGTGGCTATAATCTAAGTGACGTAACTGATTTGAGGAAAATTTTACCGGACAAGCTATTTTTCTTTCTTTTTTTGGAAACTGTAGATATATCGGTCTCGATTTTTGCATTATCATGGGGACCGTAAGGCATAGGTACAGATTCGTCGATTAGACAGATCGATTCGACTAGGAAAATGTATCAAATTACTATAGTTAGGTCGGCTATCGGCTTAGTGCAAAATGTCAGATACGTCAGTTAGTTAAATTAGCGACGATATATAAGACAATAGGGATGATGCCTGGGTAAAAAAAAGAAATTCTATTTAGTTCGTCAGTCAGATAATAAAAAAATATTAGACACATATTTTTTGCTTTATCATATTAATAAAAAAATACTTAGCTACCACGCATTAAAGTTGGGGAGTGGGGGCTCGCTACGTCACTTGTACTTATAAAACCTAGCTACGCGTGACGTCATGCCATATTTTAACTCAATGTATCGCGGTAATTTTTTGATTACATAAAAAAAGAAAACGAATACGTGTCCAATATTTTTTAATAATCTCTATGACGGACAAAAAATAAATTTTTAGTCATCATCCCTATTAAACGACTGTGGAATTCAGCTTGCTCGATTAGCGACTCCGAAAAAAAGGTTTTGGATTAGACTTTGTCACTATGAATGTTTTTGATTTTCTCAAAAACTACTACCTATTTAAGTTTTGACGATAACGATCAATCGTAATTGATCAATTGCCATCAATTTTTATTGTAGTAATATTATCAATTGCTTCAATTGCATTTGGTAGACCATCAATTTGCGCATAAATGTGTACCTATCACTATCAATCACGTAAAAATTGATAATTCTAATTGATCGCTTCCGGACCCTTATGAATATTATTATAATAATTAATCAGCTCTATAATTAAAACACTATAATTATCTTAAAATAGAAACTGTATTTGGCATAGTCACTGTTTGTTGAAAGTTGTAAATTTTTCTATCGATACGTGACTGTTGCCACTGGCTAGCATGTATATGTAAATAATAAATATTAAGTATTGGCAACAATAGTTGCCAGGTGGCCATTATATCATTACTTGGAAACGGTGGGGTTTCTGGCATGGAATAGCCTAGAACACCACTTCCCGACGAAGAACACTCATCATCTGCATAGCTGTAGCTGAATACCAGTATTTTACATGGAACGACTGCCCGTAATACGATACCCGTAAGACTGGTTGTCAGACTTTCGGGCTTGCCGGGTTAGTTCGAAAGAGATACCGTGGCCCTGGCATAGGCAACTGAAGGAACACGGGTGGGTTTTAGTCAGTAAAAGTCTGACACGCCCTTCTGCTCCACCCAGAGCGGGAGAAGTCATTTGATGACTTCCCATTCACAAAAAAAAAAAAAGAAAAGACTTTCGGACTTCGGACGACCCGTAACGACTGTCAAAAATCCACGAATGTATAGTATGTTAAAATACAAAAATGTATTTTTTGAGTAAATGTGTTGAAAAATATTTATTGGCATAAAATAGTACCTACAGCAAATTATCGAATTCTCTCGACTCCTACGCTAGTTGTAACTGTGTTGCAGGAGCCTTGTTGTTCTCAAATAATAAAAGACATGGACGATGGACACGGATGTTACAATGCGTTTCAAATAAGAATAGGAACGTCAATGACCTCTATCTGTCAAATGTTGATTGAAAATTAATATTATACTAACCCTTACTTACCCTTACCCTTTACGTGGGACCAATGTATGGAATGTAAAGTTTAATTTTTGTGTTACATTTATTGTTAAAACCACTTCGTCTGTTATTGTTCGTGTATTTATTGTTAAAATCACTGTTCGACACAAATGTAAATTTGTTGATGAATAAAATAAATAAATAAATAAAAAGTAGGTACGGTTTGCAAAGAAAACTTATTTGCGTATAAATAACGTTTTGTTTTGTCTTAGCTAAATCAAAGTGAAAACAGACATCAAAAAATTATTCATAATTAGTTTTTTATAAATTATGCTTCTTTCTTTCATATTTTCATTGTTGGTAACTATTTTTTTCATTTTTTTTTCAAATTCTTCATTCGTGATTCGTAAATAAATGTTAACTAAAAAATATTATGTTTTGCTCACCCTACCCAATTCAGTCGATTTATTTATTTATTTATTTGACAGCTATGACGTCACAACATGGCGCTGAGTCGATCCTATTCTTATTTGAAACGCACTGTACATGGAGCGACTGCCTATCTGACTGCCACAAGTGGCCAAAACCCAGTAACTGGATAACATAATTATAAACCCTTTGGTAAGATTGGTTGCCAGACTTTCAGGCTCCCTTGCCTAAAAAAGGCAAAAACTTTTTAACAAACTAAATCGGCTTTATAAACAGTAAGGATGTTTCTCCGGCAAAAACTTTTTAACAAACTTAATCGGCTTTATAAACAGTAAGGATGTTTCTCCGGCAAAAACTTTTTAACAAACTTAATCGGCTTTATAAACAGTAAGGATGTTTCTCCCGCAAAAACTTTTTAACAAACTTAATCGGCTTTATAAACAGTAAGGATGTTTCTCCGGCAAAAACTTTTTAACAAACTAAATCGGCTTTATAAACAGTAAGGATGTTTCCCGGGTAAAAAAAAATCTATTTAATCCGTCAGTCAGATAGTAAAAAAATAGTAGACACGTATTTTTTGCTTTTTTTTAAATTTATTTTTAAAAACAATTTTTTTGTTGTTACATATCATAAACTAAAACCAAACTTAACTTAACTTAACTTTATCATATTAATAAAAAAAAAAACTTAGATCAACGCATTAAGGTTGGGGAGTGGGGCCTCACTACAATCAATCTGCTTAGCCTTTTCCCAACTATTTTGGGGTCAGCTTCCAGTCTAACCGGATGCAGCTGAATACCAGTATTTTACATGGAGCGACTGCCTATCTGACCTCCACAACCCAGTTACTGTGTAATACGATACCCCTTGGTAAGACTGGTTGTCAGACTTTCGGGCTTCTGACGACCCGTAACGACTGTCAAAGATCCACGAATAACAGCCGGGACCAACGGCTTAACGTGCTTTCCGAGGCACGGAGGAATCTCGGTATGTAAAGATGGTCACCCATCCACTGACCAACCCCGGCAAGCGTAGCTTAACCTGACGGATCGACCCGTGCGGCTGTTATTACTTAGCCACGAGCTCCTCTGGGGCCTCACTACACACAACTTCAATAAATTACGTAGGTATAGAATCTAGCAAGGAGTAACGTCATGCCACATTTTAACTCAATGTATCGCCGTAAACTTTTCATTACGTGAAAAAATAAAAAATACGTGTCCAATATTTTTTAATATCCTACATGATGGATAAAAAAAAATTGTCAACATCCCTATTCTGTAAGCGCAAAATAACTTAAAGAAATTATAACATTTTTTAACTTGATATAAACTGACTTCTTATTAGATACGTGTGACCATGTGACAAAGGAATTCAGGACCCTCAGTAAATCAGTACGACAGGACTCATAGGTTCTATAGTATAACTTCGGAAAACCGAAATATAGCGAATAAAATGTGACTATCGACCAATAGAAATTGATTTATATTCCCACCTAAATTATTATAGATTGACACGCCACTCACTTATTGGACCAGTCACATTTAATTCGGCAAAGTTCGGTTTTTCCGAAGTTAAACAAGTTCCTACACACTAAACACAAACATGCATCCATGTTTATAAGTAAAATGTGTTTATGTGAATTCTAAAAAACATATTATTACGAATTGTCGAATATCCTGAATAGCACAGTAGCCGAAGGGCTGCCGTCTGAGAGTTACCGGCTTCGATTTCCGCAAATGTGTACGTAGGAAAAATGTAAAGTGTAATTTTCTAACGAGTATCAAGATAAAATTCGGCAATGTACCTCCGTATAATCCTTTTCGTAAAAACCGTCAAACCGCACTGCACTATTAGGCAACCTTCGAAATTCAAACTTTATAAAAACAAACGATACTTTACCGCGCTAATAAAAACTACAAAACACAGTAACACTAATATTCAGGATATAACACTTTAGCTGTCCGATTTCTCACACCGTTTCCAGTTATTAGAAAACCACTTATTAAAACAACACAACCACTATCACTAATATTTGTTTACAAACAGAAAACAACTGCAACCCGCGTTCGGGAAAATAATTGACGGGAAAATTAGAATCTGACAGTTCCTTACAGAGTCAATAAAAAAAAATAGGTTATTGACAATGCACAGATTAAAAAAGGAGGTTATTTTTAATGTCGGTTGTCGCGTCCGCGCGTCACTTGGCTTTCGACAGACTGGTCCGTACCGTTTCACGTTACTGCATTCGGAAATAGAAATACTTATTTTCTACACTGTGTATCGGTTGAATTTTGCACTTCGTTTATAATGGGGGCAAAAGACGTGTAGCTGACTCATCAGGGGTTGCTTACAAGAAATGAGTGATACGATAAATAATTAGAATTCTGTAAGTAGGTTTGTACAAACACTATTCTTATGTCAATCGTGTTTGAAAAACTTGATGAGGTCGGCGTTTCATATCCGACAACTCGGAGAAGAAACTCCGAAACAAACACAGAGGTCACAGTCTATTTTGGTGATACCCTCAGAACAGAGGTGATACCTATGTAAAAAGCGAACTGGGCGGGAATAATTCTGATTCTGATAAATAAAGAACACAGAGTCAATTACTTCCACATTCGAAAAAACCGGTCAAGAGCGAGTCGGACTCGCGCACGCGGGTTCCGTTCCGATTTCTGAAAAAGTGTGCTATTTAGAGACTATTTAGATCGTTTTATTTTTCCTGTAATCTTTACTTATAATTCTATCACATAGAATAATTTCAGATTTTTCCCTTTGCAAACTTCGGAGATAAGGGGGGGGGGGCGGTATTTTTTTTTACATTTTTCATCAAAAATCGAAAACTATGCGGCCTAAAAAAAATAAAAAAATGTTTAAGAATGTGCAAACAGCGTTCTTTCATATGATACCCCACATGCCCTAGTAGCTCCACTTTGAATTTTGAAGACCCCCTTTCAGCACCTGTTACAAAAAAAATATAAATATTTTTATTTCTTTCTTATCTGCAAAATAGTTGGGTAAACGTCATATAAAACTATTCCAAATTTCAAGTTGATAGCATTAGTAGTTCTTGAGATATTCAGCTGTGACAGACAGACAGACAGACTGAGTGAGACCACAAGGGTTCCTTTTTTACAATTTTGGTACGGAACCCTAAAAAGAGAGCGCAACAAATTCGCTGGAACCAAAATAAAAACGCCAAATCAAAAAAATTGTTTAAAAATAAATTAAGCTATGTACTTACCAAAAACATTTTCAGACAGAGTTTCCAATAACCTAATACGCACATTTTGAATGCAATTTTGCAATGAAATTACTTAGGATTTTAGAATCACAGAAATAAAATATAAATAAGTAGAAGTCTTTTCGGAATTAAATTCTATCGAGGAAAAACCCAATATTGTGGTTCCTTCAGTCAGAGTATAATTAATCAAAAGTCAACAAACATAATATCCAAAAATGAAATCCATACATGCTGCAATAGTGAAATAAATGGTTGCGATAAAGACCCAAAATTTTGGTATCGCCTTAAAGTCCAGATATAATCTTGGTCAGATCATGTTCAGACCATGCAGATTGGTGTCAGAAATAGTCATTGGAGGAAGAAACCGCACACATTTGAGTGGACTTGTCCAGTCCGTGCATGCATTTGCCAGTAATCGTGCAGCTCAACCAGAACTTAGGAGCTCGAAGATTGTGAGGTGACTTTGAAAATGACCTACTTTTAAAGAAACTCGTTCTAAAAAATCTAGATCGTCTATTATTTCTGGGAAAAAACAAATAGTTTGACAGTTTTAAATGCCAGTAGCATTGTTTTATTTTTTAATGTTTTTTACACCACAGCATCACTCTTGGATTCCAAAAAGGGGTGGACAGAAGTATGTTAGGATTTATATACTCGGCTACTGGCAATAAGTTAACTCTCAATTACATGGGACTTAAGCATATCTGCCGAAAAGCACCTCTGCTTTATAAAAACTTTTTTCCAGATTGTTTTAGGCCTAGCCCGCACTCGAAATCTATAAACAATGATGTTAGTATTATAATACCTCATTGTCTATAATATATATAGGAGCTCGTGGCTAAGTAATAACAGCCGCACGGATCGATCTGTCAGGTTAAGCTACGTTTGCCGGGGTTGGTCAGTGGATGGGTGACCATCTTTACATACCGAGACTCCTCCGTGCCTCGGAAAGCACGTTAAGCCGTTGGTCCCGGCTGTCATTCGTAGATCTTTGACAGTCGTTACGGGTCGTCAGAAGCAATGTTTATCATAATTTGGTATGATTTAGTAGTAATTGTGTATAGTACCTACTAAAAATCTGAGTCCTGTACTGTTGATATTGAAGAATATACAATATATTTTATAATTATTCAGTGTACGGAATTGCAACTAACATGGATTGCGAATAAAATTCCTCACGATTTTTGTCAGTTCCATGCAGAAATCAGCAGACACGTAATCTATAATCTACGTATACAAAAATCAGTTGCTGTTCGTTTGTCTCGCTAAAACTCGAGAACGGCTGGGCCGATTGAGCAGATTTTGGTTTGTCGTAGTCCAGGGAAGGTTTAAAAGTTGCCGGGAAAATTTTGACGACACGGTTGGCGCAGTGGTTGAGCGATTGACTGCTGCGCAGCATGTCGCGGGTTCGATTCCCGCACGGAACAAATATTTGTACGACCTACAAGTATTTGTTTCGAGTCTGGGTGTTTTTCTATCTACAAAAAAAAAATGTATATAAGTAGTTTATCAGCCATCTCGTTACCATAACACAAGCATTAGGTTGCTTAGCTTGGGACTAGATGGCGTTGTGTGAAATGTCCAAGGATATTTATTTATTTATTGTAAAATTCGGGAAAATTGAAAGTGGATTTTCTATGGGAATTTTGAATTATTGAAATTGGGACAGGACAACGTCTGTCGGGTCAGCTAGTAGTAGTAGTATAATTTCTATTAAATTTGCACCTCACCGCGCCAAATCTGTAATAATGCATAGATTTTTTTACCGCGCGAATTTTAAATCGCTAGTGCATGTAAATGATAAATGATTTATTCTCTGTAAGTAGGTTTGTACAAACACTTTTACACGTCAAACATATTTTTTTAAACTAGGTGAGGTCGACGTTTCCTATCTGACTACTCTGAGAAGAAACGCCGAAACAAACTCAGAGGTCACAGTCTCTTTTAAAGTCCAGACATAATCTTGGTCAGATCAAATAGTCATGTAGCTATATAAGATACCATGTGATACAGAATTGCGATAGTAATTTCGCGCGAATAATATTCGCAGTGCGGGATAGGCCTAAATGTAATAGAATTTATGAACAATTACTTTCCACTTCCTTGCATCTTCTTTGTTCTACTTAATAACAGGGCCTCAAGTCTGCTATTACAATAGTGTCAGAATGGTCTATAATTGATTTCATAATTGTTGACTTTGACATGTTTGGTAATCTACTAATATGTATAATGGCGTCATTATGACTTTCCAATGGTCAATCACTGACACTCCATTTGTATGAAATTATGAATTAAGCAGATTACGAAGTTTTAGCAAAATGACAATGCAGTGACAATGGGATCGTGTTGGAATGTTAAAAATAGCAGACTTGGGGCCCAGCCTTTACAGCCCACCGCTGGGCAAAGGCCTCTTCTCATACACAGAAGGCACGAGCATTGATCACCACACTTGCTCAAGACGGGTTGGCGATGGGTTGGCGTCATTGCTTTACATTTCTAATCATTTTGAGCATATCTAATATTGAATTGCAATGTTCTTAAGATCCAACCCTCACCTCTTTTCTCGCATGGCAGATCGATTTCCTCGTAATAGACGTGATAATACACAAATTTGCCTACATCAATATAGAACGGCACTTATGGGTAAAAGTGTCTTTTGCATGGCTCCAAAAATCTATAATAAATTTCCTAAAAGCTGGAAGCAGTTAAATGATGTAGCGTTTAAACAGAAAGTTATTAATTTTATAGCAGATAAAGCTTATTATAATTTGAATGAGTTTTTTGATGAGAAATTTTGATTATGTTTTGATGATTTATTATTTTTAATGTTCTTTTAATTATCATGACATTTTTAATTAATTTGACGCGAATGACATTTTATATAATATTGTATTAATAATATTTGCATGACATTATTTGAGAAAAAAAAAAAAAAATCGTTGATGTGATAATTCATTATCATCATCGATCATCGAATCGTTGCTCCAGGCCCAAACTATTCGTAGATTATGACTTTATGTATGATTATTCGTAGATTACTTATATCCAAAAACATAGGATAGATAAATCCTACAATATAAAACCTAACCTAACTTACCTATTTATATTTGTACGCCGATGAGGCAAAACATGACAGATATATATATTTTTTTTTTTAACATCTTGCATGCCATGTGTGTATACCTACTCATGTTTTGGACAAATAAAAAATCTTTATCTTTATCTTTAAGGCTCGTTCTCTCTAATATACACGACTTTTCTTAATATCAAAATCGTGCGCGCTTGTCCTACATTTTAAAAAGATTCAATAAAAATATACCTTAAGCCGACATTCGCGCGGGCGTTAAAAAAATCGCGGCGATTTTTTTTTGCCCGCTGCATTTTCAACACTATGCTTAGCGCCGGGAGTTGAAAATCTAACAGTTTCGTCGCGCTGGGATGCACTCTGTTTTTGTTAGGTTAGATTCTCGAAGCTCGGCTCAACAACGAGAGTTGAAAATCCAGTGCGCGATAAAATCCCGCCGCGATTTTTTTTACGTCCGTGCGAACGTCGGCTTAAGCTCAGCCTCTGAGTAGTTTGTTAATTTTATAACGTAGATTTTTATTAGGCTGATTTCAACCACTCATTAATAGGTAGGTAGGTATTAAATATGGCTTACGTTAATAGAGATAACGGAACTCTTGTTAACCGTTTTCACTAAGTATGTATAATTTAAATTCAAAATCATTTATTTCAATCCATTTAGTTTAGATCATAATATTAATATTAATCACAATAAATATATATAAGAATAATTAAGTTAAATTAAAATTGTAAAATTAAATCAAAATCATAAAATGAAATCAAAATCATTCAATTAAATTAAAATATCGCTATCTGTCAGTGCTATCATATCATCTAATCATAGCTAAAAATCAATCAAAATCTATATAGGTAATGATTTTGAGCCAGAGGGCTGGCTCGTTCTTTGGCCAAAGAATTAACATTGCCATTCAACGTGGCAATGCTGTCAGTCTTCTGGCCACGTTTCCGGATGAAAGCGATGCAGACGAGTACTTTGACGCCTTCTTTTGATGTACGTATTTATTTTGTACTAAGTAGCTTTTGCCCGCGGCTTCGCCCACGTGGGTATCGGAAAATATCCCACGGGAACGTACTACCGGGAAATCCTTCCGTATCCTTTGTCTACATTATAAAGGGAACCTCTGTGCAAAATTTTAGCTTTCTATGTCCAAGGGTTTGGGCTGGGCGTTGATGAGTCAGTCAGTCAGGACTTCTCTTTTTATTTAATAGGTGTAGATAGATTGTTCACCCAGTATGGGACAGTGAGTAAATGCTGTATTTACCTATAATTGTCTGTTACATTTATTTCTTTATTTTATTTATTTATTTATTCATGGTTTACCAACAGATGTTACAGCTATACATACACAAAAAATATAACAACAGATCTTAGTTCTACTGCACACCCAATTACAGGTAAACACAACATGCGATTATTTTAGTTTACAAAGGACAGCAATTTATTGTACAGACGCCAGCAGGTCAAGCTACCCGAAACTGTCAAATTTTCCCAATCAACCTTGAACCTTAACGCCTTAGCAATAAAGTCGAAAATCTATTAAAGAAATTTGACAGCTTGTAGTAGCTTGATGTGCTGGCGTCTGTACAATATTGGAGATATATCTATATAAACGAAGTGCCAGCTTGAAGTTAGGCTTACACTATAACTAAATTGATGCAACCTAACTTATTTGTTTATGTTAGTATTGCGGATGAATGTTTCTAGTGTTTCTGTGTGGATATCATTGAGATCACTGTATTCATTAACTAATTTACACAGCCGTGGAATTGGGGAACTAGTACCTGACTTAGTTCGACGGAAGGGTGGGACTAGAGGAGTGATCGGCTTTCGTGGTTGTCTACGTGGGACTCGAAAATAGAATTTGCTTAGGAGTTTCGGACAGTCAGTTTTATTCCTGAGTAGCTTGTAGACAAACCTTAGGTCCAGGATATCTCTCCGTTTCATTTTCTGTTGGTTCCTGTAATTTATGTAGTGTACAATGCGTGCCACGAAAGATGAGACTTGACAGTTGACACACCACGTAGTTTGACTTGCTCAGTAGGTTAATAACTCTCTGATCCTGATTATTCTGATTTATAGGTCTCTTTAGCGGTATCAATGAGGTCTGAGACTGGAAGGGACCGGGCGCCATCGGGGCGGCGGAAAGAGCGCGGGAGGCGCGGTACTGCGCTCGTCAAGTCTCATCTTTCGTGGCACGCATTGTACAGACGCCAGCACATCAACCTAAACCCTATACATAACTATAACTGCGACGCAGCATGCAGTGTTAGAAAGAAAGTATCGTTGGCATGATTGGTTGAATTTCCATCGTTTCTAAAATTGCGCAATGGTTGCACATTCTAATAATGAGGAGCCAATAAAATCATGCTTCACTTGGAATAGGCCACACCCTCCGCGTCTCTGCGCATCCGGCACTCGCTACCGAGTTCTCCCGATCCTCAGCGAAATTAAACGAACGCTCACATGAAATCTGTGCGTCGCGTCAGTCACTAAAAATTCGTGGAATCTTGTAGTGCATTTTAAACTTCAAAGTGCGTGAAATATTATTTGTTAATGGCGTCTCAGCTGGCGCAAATTGAAAGACTGCGCATAATAGCGCTTGGATTGAGTGGATCATAGATTGGTGATCATACAGTGGATTTGTCGGCAGACGGGCATAACGGTGAGTAATATTTTTTGTAATTATTATGTTTTTAAATCTTAGGACGACCCATTGACCGGAATTACAAAGGCTAATAGGTATTGAAAAAATGTGATAATAGTGTTTTTCAATAGAATTTTCGAAATAATATGTAAACAGAAGCGATAGGTATGTAAGTAGTTATTTTCCTTTCCTAATGAGTTCCCCATATTGTGTTTCGCTGTTTCAAGCGCCATTGAAATGTAGATGTAGAGTAGGTAACCGGCCGGTAGGTTTTTTGACGCGCTGGCAAGCGCTTTGTTGTGATATCAATGCTGGGCTCAACACAGAGTGTTGAAAATCCAGTGCGCAATAAAAGCCCGCTGCGATATTTTTACGTTCGATTCACGTGGGCAATCAGAAATAATACCTACTCAGAATTCGATGAACTTTTGTTTTTCATTCCAATAGCTAAGCTATGACACATTTTAAACTAAAGTTAATCCAGTAAGTAGTAGGATTATAAAGTTACCTGCCTGCGCAATTTCGCACTTGCTTTTTGTTTGTTGATATAGCCCATAAGACGACCCACTGACCAAATATTGCTAGGACAAGGCCTCTCGAAATGGGTGTAATTCATTAACGCGGGCTCAGTTTAGATTCATTTTATTACCACGCTATCGCATTGGGTGTAATCCTGTCATGGCGTGATGTTTGTGTGGAAATAAATAATTTAATACTTATATAATAATAACTTAGCGATTACCTATTGTAGGGAATTAGATAAATATTAATACATCTTTGCCTATAGTAATTCAGTAATAATGTGCAATATTAATAGTAATATTTTATCTAAGTATCTTTTTCGTTCCAGAAAAATTTGTTTACTTCTGGCTTCGGCGGTGGCAAGAAAGCGGAACAATCGAAGCATCGCACATCATCATCATCAGCATCTACACGAGAGCTACAACAGCGGCAGAAGATGCAGTTAAGGTCGCTGCACACTCTGCCGATACTTTTTTAAGCAGTCGAACTACCTCATCTTCGTACAGCGTGAGTCCATGTGTAACTTTTTATCACACTTACCACCCTAACTTATTCTCATTTACATATAACATGGTTTTCTTAAAAGTGAATAACATAAAAACTTTTTTACAAAAAAAAAACAACCGTTTTCCAAAAAAACACTACAAAGTGAAAAATAACTTTAATTTTGGAAGTCGGTGTCTTTGGATCTGTATTTTAGTTTTTTGCCACTGACTTCCAAAATTAAAGTTATTGTCCACTTTGTAGTGTTTTTTGAAAGTCGGTTGTTTTTTTTTTTTTTTGTAAAAAAGTTTTTATTTTTCACTTTGTAGTGGGTCAGTTTATAATTTATCTAAGTTACAATAGCCCAATGTCAACTGCTCATCACCTTTTACAAACTTTCCCGATGCAGGGACGTTAATTGTTGAGGAGTTCTCCTAATAAGGACCAGGAGAACTAGAGCTCCATGGTGAAGTCATCATCACCATTATGCATTTTGACGGCATAGATTACACAGCAACCATATTAAAGTAATTGAATCGCAACCCGTGAAATACTTAGGAATAATTAAGTAGTTCCGGTGGCCATCTGTGGTCTTCATCATCAGTTCCACTTCACCAAATGGTGCTTTCCGAGAGCAAATGCACGAGCTACTATAAAAAATACCCAAATTGGTGGTGTGCCTATAAAATTTGACGGTTTCCCTCGATTTCCATGGGATCCCCTCATCAGATTCCGACTTGGTGACAATGGGACCACCTCGAGAGTATACATACCCTTTCAAACAAAAAATAATTTTGTAAATCCGTTTTTGTATGACGAAGTTATGCCCGAACACACATATTGATAACCTCTTCCTTTTTTCAGAAGTCGGTTAAAAATTGATTAAAATATACCTACTACATAATAAGCACGATTTTGCTTTAACATTAGGTAAAGTAGGTAGGTATAATAAGATAAATTGCATTAAACGTCGCTTGCACACCCAGGTGTTCAGATAGCAATACAAAATCTATTGTTTCTGCTAATTGGCGTGCGAGGGGTTAAGGGGGATCCGCTGTGGTAGCCCGCGAAATTCAAATTCTCTTGCGTTTTTTGCAATTTGCAGGTCAGTGTCAGGTTATATCTTGATCAAAATATGATTCGGGACAGTGAAAACTATATATTTACATAATTTTAACCATAAAAATCATCAATACATCTTTCTAAGTTAGATTTCCCCCGGATTAGTCTAAATTCCGAAATCGGACCAATCCGGAGGAAATCTAACTTGGAGATAGGTATTGATGGTTAAAATTATGTAAATACATAGTTCTTAATGTCGCGAATCATACTTTGATTAATATACAACTTTACCCAGACCCGAAAATTGCGAAAAACGCAAGAAAATTTGAATTTCGCGGGCTACCACAGCGCAATCACTTTAAATAGGTATGAAATTAAAGAAAACCATGACTTGTGTCACACATACCTGAATAACTATTATAAGGGCGCGGTTATAGTAGACGTTTTCTTGAAAAGTTTTCTTGCGGCCGCGTTTATCACGTTGTTATAGCAGAATAGGCCCTATTCATATTACACAATACAGCATTCGTGGTGTCCGCATGATAGAAATGAAGCAGTGACTCCTGAGAAATTTTAATATTGTTGCCTAGCAAATAGAATCCACTTTCGCCTGGCGATCGCGCGGCGGGCTCAAGAAATCTATTGTGTTGTCTAAGGCCCGGCGCACACTGCTGGAAGCGCAGCGGAGCGGTCGCGCGCATGCTCTTGTAGTAGCTTCAGGGCGGACGCTCCGAGCACCACGTGCGAATTTATTCTTATATTGACCGTATGTTAAGGTAGTTAAGGTTTATATTAAATTGTTGTCTTCAACTGCGCTCCGCCGCGCTTCCAGCGGTGTGCGCCGGGCCTAAAAATGCACAATAATAAAAAGTAGAAGTGTGCAGTTTTAGAAGCGATTGTGTATTTGTGAATTTGGTAGTAGGTCATCATTATAATCGAGCATTAGGTATCTGTCAAAAAAAAAATGGGTATTTAAAAAGATGACCTAATGTTGCATTAGAAGTAGTAGGTATTAACGGGATGTGCCGTTGATTATCGCGTTGAAGGGCGTTAGCCGTAGGTGTAGCCACCACTTACCGCGGTAATTTGACCGAATCTCGACCGAAATTTGACTACCGCGATATTTATGTCGTTTAAGGGCAGTGACGTTGACGTTTTACACAAACTATTTTTATGTTGTTAAAAGCTGGAGTAGATTAGCTAGTAAGACAATAGATAAGGGCGCTCGACAGGCGCTCACTCAAACTGGTTATGCGCGCGTTGCGCGGCCTTCTAATGGTAGGCAATAATTACGCCCGCTGAACGTATTTGACTCAGTGAATTTAGTATGACTTCTTATTAGATAATTTTTCAGTTCTTTACAACCTACCTCACAAAGGTGGAAGTTCTCAATTCGACTGATTGTTTATTTGTGCATCCATACTCATTTAGTTAAGTTGTCCCGTACAATTTTTCAAGAATGTTATGTAAGTATTGAAATTGTCAACATTTTCTTTGTTTTAGATTTCGATGGACACCGTCAGAAGGCGCCTGAAGGCCGGCGAAAAAAAATGCTGCCGCTGCCAAGAAAATTCTTATGAATCAGGCGTATCAGAATCAGCAATACAACTCCATAAGTTACAATTGACTTCAAACCTCTTGATTTCATGAAATCGCTAGATTTGAGGTCACTTCTAACTTATGGAGTCGTATTGCTGATTTTAATTATTATAATTCTGTAAAGCCATGTTAGCTACGGCCGCGAATCATATTTTAATCATCATACAACCTGACACTGACCTGCAAATGGCAAAAAAAAACGTAAGAAAATTTGAATTTGTCGCTACCTTAGCGCAGCCCCCTTAAGTAACTTTTTATTTATCATTTAATAATACAGTACAGTACAGGGTGGCCCAAAAGTCGTGGATCAAACGCAACTAGGGGTTAGGTGGGGTCATCAGCTGCAAAAAGTTGTTCTACGGGAGGTCCTTAAGGTCAACCCCTGCAGAGTATAATTTATTTTGAGTTTTTATGACAAAATGCACTTTTTTTAAATAATTCTTATAAAAATTCGAAAAAATCTACATCCTGTATCTTTTTTATAATTTTCACTAGATTGGTACTGATGAGTACTTGCCTTAGACATGCTATTTACGGTTGTTTATTGGGTGTGTTGAAGATAATATTAAGTTTTACGAAATTTTTTTTCTCAAATCATAACTTTTCATTTACTTTGGACCCCACTGTGAAAAAAAAATACTCTACCGAAAAGTGACCCTGTGTTACAAGTTTTGGCGCATTTAATAGGGATTCCGAAAAGGTATTACACATGGCCATGAGTGGCTCTAATATCTTTCAAGGACGATTATTCGTAGCAAGGCCAAAGTTAATCCAACCATAAAACTCGGTTAGGCTTATTTAAAA
Organism: Cosmia trapezina; assembly: GCA_905163495.3. NCBI lineage: Eukaryota > Metazoa > Arthropoda > Insecta > Lepidoptera > Noctuidae > Cosmia > Cosmia trapezina. The sequence continues at coordinate 11,568,253 of LR991047.1, forward strand.
ATAAACTGGAACTAATACAATTAATGACAAAGACTCTCTGCCTCTCTTTTACACTAATCATTTAATCCTTTGTCAATAAAAGGCCGGTTCGCCCGTCATTTCAGGTACCGATATCTTACCGAGGCAGGAATTTTGAGCATTTATTGTAAAATGTTTTGCTTAATAAAACAATTATTTCACAATCGCTGTCTTGTTTTTTCGTCCTAGAAAGATATTAGAGCCACTCATGGCCATGTGTAATACCTTTTCGGAATCCCTATTAAATGCGCCAAAACTTGTAACACAGGGTCACTTTTCGGTAGAGTATTTTTTTTTCACAGTGGGGTCCAAAGTAAATGAAAAGTTATGATTTGAGAAAAAAAAATTCGTAAAACTTAATATTATCTTCAACACACCCAATAAACAACCATAAATAGCATGTCTAAGGCAAGTACTCATCAGTACCAATCTAGTGAAAATTATAAAAAATATACAGGATGTAGATTTTTTTGAATTTCAATAAGAATTAGTTAAAAAAAGTCAATTTTCTCATAAAAACTCAAAATAAATTATACTCTGCAGGGGTTGACCTTAAGGACCTCCCGTAGAACAACTTTTTGCAGCTGATGACCCCACCTAACCCCTAGTTGCGTTTGATCCACGACTTTTGGGCCACCCTGTATATTGTTTTGGCAACGCATTACGCTCCCATGTAGTTATATTTCTTATCAACAGAAAGGCCGATCTTGTTGCTTATTTCTGAGGTCAAGTTTAGGCTATTTTAGGTCATGGCATAGTCTTTATCGCTAATTAGACCCGAGCGAACTTAGTCTTAAAGTGGATGCGATATGGAAGTCCGCGAAATTAAAATTTTCTCACATTTTTTTCAATTAGCAGGTCAGTCAGTCAGGTTGTATTGATCAAAATATGATTCGCGACCGAAACAAATTCACCAAAATCATCAATACAACTCGCTAAGTTCATTTTAATCCCTTTGCATAACTTTATGCAATAGTTAAATATTCAAAGGGATTAAAATGAACTTAGCGGGTTGTGGTGATGATTTAGATGATTATAATTCTGTAAAGAATCATTTGTTACGGTCGTGAATGATATTTTGTTCAACATACAGCCTGACACTGACCTGCAAATTGCAACGTAAGAAAATTTGAATTTCGCGGGCTACCCTTGCGCTTCTACAACACTATAGGCCGTACACTCAATGCCTGACACCGTGTGAACACACTCGGTAGGTATCGCAAGATGTAGGTATCCGTAGAGTTCATGAGTGTTCATACAAACAGACACTCTGTTTCGGACACTGAGTGGAAGGTGTATATTGTCGTAGCCAAAAGTTAGCTTTAGATGACGAACTATTCTACGTCACTAAATAATGCACTTCACTCAAGCAAACACCCATCCATCCATTTTCACAAACTTTAACATTAAAATAGTAGCACAGTTTTACAATCCGTATGGTGTATTTTAAGTATTGTTATTATTTTATTTATCAAAATAGGTAGGTTTAGGTATTTCCAACCACTGTTTCCCAAACGCTTAGTCGGCGTTCCCACGAGCGTAATAAAATCGCGGCGGGATTTTGTCGCGCACTGGATTTTCAACTCTCGTTGTTGAGCCGAGCGTTGAGAATCCAACCTAACAAAAACAGAGTGCATCCCAGCGCGACGAAAACACACTGTTGGATTTTCAACTCCCGGCGCTAAGCAGAGAGTTGAAAATCCAGTGCGCAATAAAATCCCGCCGCGATTTTATTACGCTCGTGGGAACGCCGACTTATTCTTCCATTGTTCGATTTGGGAAAGACGCTAGACACGTCGTTCGTTGATGTTGTGTTATAATAAACTGACTTCCTGCATGTCCTTCTCCAGGCTTTAAACTACCTGCATAATTTTCATCACAGTTTGATCGTGAAGGCGTAACAGACAGACAGTTACTTTCGCATAATATTAGCATGGATAACTCTTCAAATAACGTGATAAAATATAATAATTAATACTGTAAATTGAAATATACTACTTCTTTTCGAACCATTGTTATATTTTTGAGGATCTTTCATTAGTGATAGTGATCATTTAAGTCAAAGCCGTCGCCCACTGACAGCACGGCACGACAAGTGATTTAGTAAGCGAAGCGATCTTGTTTTATCATGCTTAGGGCGCTTTCAGTTTAAACGTTCCGCGTCGGACTGCTGCGGTGTCGAAGCGGTGCGTTTTTCGTATTCCACACTGATGGTCGTTTGTTTTCATACAAAGCGCGCGGTGCGGCAACAGTGCGGCGTCGATATCGCGAACGCTCGACAACAGGACGGCAACGTCGGAAACTCCACGTGTATGATATGAAAACAAACGACCGTCCGTGCGCAATACAAATAAAAGCTTGTAAAAAATTAAGTATATGATTTCTGTTGGTTCTTTTAATTTATAGTAAGTAGGTATTTAATTTTAAGTTTTTATTTCTGTAAGTAAGTTATAATAATGTTTAAAAATAAAAAGAATATGATTGTTATTCCGCATTTTATTTTGATTTATCCCGTGGTTCATTCACATGCGTTCCCGTAGGAACCTACCTATCCTATGTCCTTTTCTGAACCCCTGACAATGTGTAAGTATGCAAATTTTCATGATTATCAGTTGTGTAGATAAGACTCAATTCACATGGAAATGGCAGCGGCCGGCAGCGATGTGGTGAGCAGTTTACCTTTATGTGGTAAAGCAAGCCGCCCGGCCCGTCGCGCTCCGCCGCGCGCCGCCCGCGAGGCTCCGCTCGGCGTTTTCTAAGTATCTAGCGTATCTATATTTTTTTGATATTGCACATAAACGAAAAGCCAAACACAGCAGCAGCATTATTACTATGCGTGCCAAATAAGAAAAGTACTGTCAACAGTCAAGACGCCATTTTGTTACGCAATACTCGCGAACTTACGAGTGGAATTTCATTTGAAAATTCATAACCTTTGAAACCGTATCTTATTTCTAGCGTAGTAAGGTTGAACTTGTAACAACAATTTTCGCCTTGTTAATTCACGTTACTACGTTCAACCTTATTTTTTCAGTGATAGGAGGAGCTCGTGGCTAAGTAATAACAGCTGCACGGGTCGATCCATCAGGTTAAGCTACGCTTGCCGGGGTTGGTCCGTGGTAACCATCTTTACATAGGTACCGATAAAAGCACGTTATGCTGTAGGTCCTGGCTGTCATTCGTGGATCTCTGACAGTCGTAACGGGTCGTCAGAAGCCTGAAAGTCTGACAACCAGTCTTACCAAGGGGTATCGTATTACCCAGTTACTGGGTTGTGGAGGTCAGATAGGCAGTCGCTCCATGTAAAATACTGGTATTCAGCTGCATCCGGTTAGACTGGAAGCCGACCCCAACATAGTTGGGAAAAGGCTAGGCAGATGGATTATTTCAGTGATAAGATCATGTCGCGGACGAAACGTTAGTCTCAAACACGGCGGACTGAAAAGATGCTTTTAATTTTTTCAGTCCACCGGTAAATTATGAATGGCTAAACTCCAAACACGTTCGTGATGGGGTATCGATATTGTTTTCAAAATTTCAATCATACTGCTGTGATATTATGGCTTTCTGTTTTTTCTCTAAAAATACTTAGAATAAAAAAGCCCGTAGGTATGTAGGTAGGTAAGTAACAAAACCCCGAAAAAGTCATTGAAATCTCTGAAAAAGATTTCTCACATCAGTTATTGCATACCTACCTGCCTCATCAATAGGTAGGTATTCATCACGAGCGCGAAGTTTCGCTAATTAATTGTTTTACGCGTTTATAATATAAACGCGTAAAACAATTAATTAGCGAAAATTATATTATAATTTAAGAGTAGGTAATGCCTTATTATCTAATAATACTTCCCTACATAGACTAATTATGTAATTTTCTAACAAATATAAAGGAAAATGAAGGAATAATGTAAAAAAATATTACTAGGTAAGCTTTCATACGCATTTTAGTTTTAGCGCGGGCCTGTTTTTAATACCATGCCATAATATTTCGATTCCATTCAAGTATTTAACTGGCCAACTACTACGCTATTTCATAGCGCATAGTATCTTATTCTAAACTACGACGCGCATACGCACACACTCACAGATCATGTAACTTTACACACACTCTCACGTCGCACTGCAGCACGAAACATTACGAGTAAGAGCCGATAAAAAGCTATTTATCTCTTTCGTACGATTCTCGCTGTTGTTGCTCATAACGCGCTCAAGGTCAAAGTGGGGTAGCTTGATGTGCTGGCGACTGTACCTGCCTGTACGAACGTTGGTAAATGTAAATAAATAAAATACCCGGTCTAAAAACTATCAAGAATAAAAAAAAAATGATCTGGTAAAGATTAAAATTACACAAACACTAATTACTTAGGTAACCTGCCAAGATAAAATGATGTAGTTACGTACTTAAATATGATTTTAAATGAAAAATCTTTAGCCCCTTTATAGAGGATACTATTAAAGAAATATGGCAAAAAATAATTAGAAGACTTAATAAATAACTAATAAGTCTAGATGTTTCATATATCCCCTACGTCTGACTCATGCAAAGGTACACGACCGGGCTGAATAATTTCGATTCCTTTGCCCTGACTGTTGCCGCCAAGAGCGGCCGCCATGTTGGATTTTATTATTTGTTTTTCTTTGAATATAAATGAACAAAAGATTTTGATATTTGTGAAAATGCAATAATGGAAAATGTTTTGTGAAAATGGAAATAGATTATGAAATACTAGCATTATGGGGAAAGCGCAAGGGTAGCCCGCGAAAATCAAATTTTCTTTGCAATTTGCAGTTCAGTATCGTATTACGTTTATCAAAGAACTAGCTGTGCCCCGCAGTTTCACCCGCGTAGACCGGTATAAAAAGTAGCCTATGTGTTAATCTAGAGTATAAGCTATCTGCATACCGAATTACATCCAAATTGGTACAGCCGTTTGAGCTGAAGAAGTAACAAACACACACACACTCACAAACTTATACATACAAGGCTAAGTTATAAGTAGGCTGATGTACAGAAAACCCCGCTATGATTTTCCTAATTACTTTATCCTGTTACGCATTGTATTACCACAGAATAATAATATTATAGTAGTACGTCTTCACAGAAAACGTCCAAATCGACACGCTTCGAAATCTCAGTGTATACCAGAAGGCAATAGTTCGAGTGCGCGGCGGACGGACGTGGATTTATCTACCGAGCAGCCTAAGGCACAGATTAATACAGATGGGACACTCGCAGTTTAGATATGAAGCTACAAGTACGCGGTGAGCTCATCTCACTGGGTCAATTCAGTGTGGGCTGCCGCGCACCGGCCGGCTCGCACGTTAGTTCGATACTCACTCACGCGCCGCGTCGTAAAAGAACACAACCCTAATAAGAGTTACGCGATAGAAAGAGAGGCAACTTGTAGGCGACTATAATTGTAGGTAATAAGCGTTGTGCGACCTGAAATGCACTTTATTGTGTTGTAGCAAGAGTCGCTTTTCATTTAAATGATTTTGCGGACTGTCCCATCTGTATTAATCTGTGCCTAAGGTACTACTGTATTTTTATTATACTGTGGTATTACCAACCATTCATAATCTGTAGTGCGACATAAACCAGATAGTGAGATAAGTGTTGATATCGCTACACAGATAAAATATGTAATGAAAATCATGCACTAGTCAGTATCCGTTATGGGTTGTATACAAAGTGTGTCGTGCTGTTGCATTCCACTTTGCGACTGTAGTGATGTAAGTGCTTACTTATATTTGTGTCTCTAAAAATATCGCGGCGATTTTTTTTCGCGCACTGGATTTTCAACGCTCTGCTTAGCGCCAAGAGTTGAAAATCCAACAGCGTATTTTTTTAACGCGCTGGGATGGCCCCTGTTGTTGTTAGGTTGGATTCTCGAAGCTCAGCTCAACACCGAGAGTTGAAAATCCAGTGTGCGATAAAATCCCGCCGCGATTTTTTTACGTCCGTGCGAACGTTGGCTAAGAAGTCCGATTTGACATGAGGGTGTCCCTCTTTGTCTCGCGCGCTATGTTTGTCTCTCTTTGGCATATCAAACGGTATGGGCTGTCAAAAGTGACCTATTATTTTGTCGCTTGTTTAACCGTTCTAAGCATTCTATGTATTAATCAATCTGCCTAGCCTTTTCCCAACTAAGTTGGAGTCGGCTTCCAGTCTAACCGGATGCAGCTGAATACCAGTATTTTACATGGAGCGACTGCCTATCTGACCTCCACAACCTAGTAACTGGGTAATACAATACCCCTTGGTAAGACTGGTTGTCAGACTTTCGGGCTTCTGACGACCCGTGACGACTGTCAAAGAGCCACGAATGACAGCCGGGACCAACGGCTTAACGTGCTTTCCGAGGCACGGAGGAGTCTCGGTATGTAAAGATGGTCAGCCATCCACTGACCAACACCGGCAAGCGTAGCTTAACCTGATGGATCGACCCGTGTGGCTGTTATTACTTAGCCACGAGCTCCTCTATAAAACCATTCTATAATACAGAGTCAAATTAAATGAGCTAGCAAAACTCCGTAGATAAGATGAGTAGGTATCAATAATGAAATACGACAAAAAAAATTGATGTTTTTTTTGGGGTTAATGACCGCTGGTAGTGTTTTTGCTTGAAGTGTGAGTTGATAAAATCTGTTTTATCGTGTTGAGATAACCATTACGTATGTGAAGTTTACACAAAAAAAAAACTGATTTTTAAACTGATATTCACTACCAGCAGCCCGTTACCAACATAATTAAAAAATTTGCTGAGGCCCATGAACACCGACTCCACCAACATGTGAACATCGAGGCAATCCAGCTGTTAGACCAGACTAATATAGTGCGAAGACTAAAACGAACAAAACCTTTTGAGTTAGCGTAGTGTAAAAAGTGTAGAAATAATAGTGACAATGACACTCATATAACACATGAACAAAGTGTTTATATTATTATATTAGACTCTAAGAAAGTGGAACGGACTTGTGTAAAGGGGTTACTATAATAATGTTTTCGTATGGGACATTTATAATTTAAGACATTGTCTTAAATTATAAATGTACCATACGAAAAATGTCCAAAAATAAAAATGCCTAACACGAAAAATGTCCAAAGATAAAAACGTCCAATACGAAAAATGTCCAAAAATAAAAATGTCCAATACGAAAAATGTCCAAAAATAAAAATGTCCAATACAAAAAATGTCCAAAAATAAAAATGTCCAATACGAAAAATGGTCCAATACCTACGAAAAAAGAATTGAGCAAGTAGCGAAGGTGAGCGTATCTGACCTTTAAAATTTTAGGCATTCCACTTTGCCCCACCAGTGCGGCAGCCGGTGGGGCAAAGGAACACTATTCTAAGTTTTAAAATAATTATCACGTAAAAAATTAAGTTAGATTAAAATTGCTTATTAGTCTTATAGGCTAGATTGTAATGAATTATTAAGAACCTGGTTCTTTTTAATAAAGGATAAAAAAAAAACTACCAGCAGCGGTTGTTGACCAAAAAAAACATCATCAAATTAATTTCTTTTAGATATCAATACTTATCACGTCTCGCTAGCTAATTTCATTTGACCCTGTATTTATCTTGGACATCACTCACCATCTTCCTGCAGCCCTTGTTACTCGTACGTGTTGCTGGCGCACACGTTTTCTTCTTCCATTCTCCCTGTCAACCGTCATGCTATCATTCACTCCCTACTCTTTCATATCATTCCTCACACAATCGATCCATCTATTCTTTGGCCTTCTTCTCTTTTCTTGGACATCACTCATCATCTTCCTGCAGCCCTTGTTACGCGTACGTGGGGCCGGCGCATACGTTTTCTTCTTCCATTCTCCCCTGTCAACCGTCACGCTATCATTCACTCCCTTCTCTTTCATATAATTCCTCACACAATCTATCCATATATTCTTTGACCTTCTTCTCTTATCTTGGACACCACTAATCATCTTCCTGCAGCCGTTGTTACTCGTAACGTGTTGCTGGCGTACACGTTTTCTTCTTCCATTCTCCCCTGTCAACCGTCACGCTATCATTCACTCCCTTCTCTTTCATATAAGAGGAATTATCCATCCATCTATTATTCGACCTTCTTCTCTTATCTTGGACATCACTCATCATCTTCCTGCAGCCCTTGTTACTCGTACGTGGGGCCGGCGCATACGTTTTCTTCTTCCATTCTCCCCTGTCAACCGTCACGCTATCATTCACTCCCTACTCTTTCATATCATTCCTCACACAATCGATCCATCTATTCTTTGGCCTTCTTCTCTTTTCTTGGACATCACTCATCATCTTCCTGCAGCCCTTGTTACTCGTACGTGGGGCCGGCGCATACGTTTTCTTCTTCCATTCTCCCCTGTCAACCGTCACGCTATCATTCACTCCCTTCTCTTTCATATAATTCCTCACACAATCTATCCATATATTCTTTGACCTTCTTCTCTTATCTTGGACACCACTAATCATCTTCCTGCAGCCGTTGTTACTCGTAACGTGTTGCTGGCGCACACGTTTTCTTCTTCCATTCTCCCCTGTCAACCGTCACGCTATCATTCACTCCCTTCTCTTTCATATAAGAGGAATTATCCATCCATCTATTATTCGACCTTCTTCTCTTATCTTGGACATCACTCACCATCTTCCTGCAGCCCTTGTTACTCGTACGTGGGGCTGGCGCATACGTTTTCTTCTTCCATTCTCCCCTGTCAACCGTCACGCTATCATTCACTGCCTTCTCTTTCATATCATTCCTCACACAATCCATCCATCTATTATTTGGCCTTCTTCTCTTATCTTGGACATCACTGAAATCAGTGAAAGAAAATAGGTAACGTGAGGAATTTTGCCGATCTATTGTGTAAAAATCTCGACGGGAAAACAGGCAAAATGAGCTTGAAGTACTGGATTGGTTGGGGCGGCAGAGTAATCTGTACCTTAGACAAGGTGTAACTTAAATTACGCACAACCTCTAAGGGGTCATTATACTCATCATTATGAACAACTTTTATTATGGGATCAAACCTGAAATTGCGAAAAAATAATCAGCTATTCCCTACATCTATATGCTCGCACTAGCACTTCCCGCGCGGCTTCGCCCTCTTGGATGTCGGAAAATATCCCACGGGAACGTGCTACCGGGAAATCCATCCCTATTCCTTGCCTACATTATAAAAGGAAACCTCTGTGCAAATTTTCAGCTTTCTAGGTTCAAAGGTTTGAGCTGAGCGTTTAAGTCAGTCAATCAGTCAGTCAGGACTTCTCTTTTTATTTATATAAGGTGTATCTATTCATACACGAAATCTCTTAAGGGGTCAACAACTTTTAGTATGGGACCAACCTGAAATCGCGAAAAAAAATTAACTGCTCCCTTTTGACGAGTTTGCGTCAAAATGTAGGGAACAGCTGATTTTTTTTCAAACAAACATCGCCTTTTTTTATTGAAAATAAATAAACGTCCATTAGCTCAAGAGAGCGTAAGCGGAAATATTATTTATTCTCAACTTTAATTCAACTGATACAAGGTTGATATTTGTTTGATAGTGACGAATGCGCTGCGCCGCGCGCCATTGCGCGCCAGTACGCTAAGGTAGGCCGCGAAATTATATTTTCTTAGGATTTTTTGTAATTTGCAGGTCAGTGTCAGGGTTGTATGTTGATCAAAATATGATCTACGGCCGTACAGTAGTACCCAACTGATAAGGCGCGTTGTGAATCTTCGTTCGCACAGAAAAGAAAGTATGGCCCCGAAGATTAACGAGAATGCTTAAAACTTACAATCAACCTTAGATTACTACTATAAGGTTCATAATACACTGCAGCTGTTAGTTCCGTCTCACTCGCAAGTATGGCGGCTGTCAAGCGGCGCGCGCTAAAATGGCGGCAGCTGCGACCAATAGCGGTACAGGAAAAAGCGTGGAGCGTGCCGATTGGTCAATAGCATTTCCCGCGCTTTGAAAATTCATCTCCTGCGCAGGTACATCGATAAGCCATATTAGTTGAGTACTACTGTAACAAGTATTTGGAGTATTATAATAATTTAAATCATCAATACCTACAATTCAAACGGGCCTAATACAAAACGAGGTTTTTCTTCTGTCATGGTTAAACCATCGAGCCAGCTTTTGTATTATGAACCTACCTGTGATAGAAATACAGTTCTTTAGACAAAACTGACAACTTAGTCCGGTACTAAGTTGTCAATTTTGCAAAACTGACATCTTAATGTGTCGGAATAAAGTTCGAAATTCAAAAAAGGGTCCATGGTTTAAGTAAGTTCAAATTACCTTATATTCAATAAGGTAATTTGAACGTAGACCGTCTCTATTTCATAAAATCATGACATTTGAGGACAATGGGAAGGAACAGACAAAGGTTACGATGGACAAAGGTACGCTTGTCGGGGTTGGTCCGTGGATGGATGACCATCTTTACATACCGAGACTCCTCTGTGCCTCGGACTCGGAAAGCACGCTAAGCCTTTGGTCCTGGGCCCTGTTTAATAAAGCTGACAATCCGACAATTTTTCTGTTTAATAAAACTTACAGGCAACAAAATTGTCATGGTGGAAAATTTACAAATATGTCGGATTGTCGCGACAATCCGACATTTTTCTGTATAATAAAACTTTTGAAGCGACAGGTGACAAGTGACAATTTGTCGTGAAAAACTTGTCAAATCTGCTTTATTAAACAGAAAATTGTCATGACCTAATGACATATTTGTAGAATTGTCCGACAATTCTGACAGGAGCTTTACCCTCTGTCGCGAAATCATATTTAGAATTTTGAAGGTGTAAGAAAGTGTTTTTAAAAGGTTTTTTTTACCGTAAACCGGGGTTACTTTGATACTACGGGTTTACTTTGATAACAGCTTTCGCCTTATGAAAAAATCTCTAGGTAGGTATAGATTTTTGGAGGCATCAAAAGTTTTTCTTGCCTTAAAAATGCTTAGTAACCGGTACACCAACAAAACCATAGTCACCGAATAAAATTAGTTTTTTTAAGACAAAAGTTGTTATCAAAGTAACCCCGTAATGTCAAAGTAACCCCGGTTTACCGTACTAAAAATGGTACTTACATCTACTTTCATAAATACGGCCCAAAATGGTAAGTTTATTGTGCATTTCCATTTTAAACGCGATCAAAACAAAGAATCACAGACTATTTAGTATCAAACAATCGAAGTTGCACTAGTGATTGATTCATTCTTTTACTTTGTTAATATTTTGTCTATTTTACCCTCATTTAGCTTCATAAAACAAAACTATTTGCAAATATGTCAAAAGTCGACATAATTTATTTATTTATTTATTTATTTTTTTTTTAAATTCATTTTATTTCAATATACTTAAAAATAAGCTAAAATAACTTAAAAATATAATATCTTAAACTAAAACTAATAAAAAACTAAAATATGGCGTCGAAAAATTCCTCTGCATCGCTGTCGACTGGTAAAGTACCCAAGAGACTGGCGGCATTGCCACGTTGTATGGCAATGCTAATCCTCTGGCCAAGGTAAAAGCCAGCCCTTGGGTCACGGGAAGTGTCAACAAGCCGTTTGGAGATTTCCTTAAACAAACTATGAGCACTCGGACCCCACGGCCCAAGGGTTTCAACCCCAAACGGCTCAAAAATATAATTATTATTAATTAATTAATTTATTTATTACATTTTTTTCATTTTTTTTTTATTTTTTTTTTTTTTACATTTTTTTTTATTTTTTTTTTTATTGCATATTTTTTTTTTTTTTATTATAATTGTCATTACAATTTGACAATTGTCACCGACAATATTGTCAGAAATATTTTGACCATGGTTTTCTGACATAATATGTCGACTTTTATTAAACGCGTTTGTACATGACAAATATGTCAAGATTTCACATGTCGATTTTTGACATAATTATTTGTCACTTTTATTAAACAGCTCAAGTGTGACAATTCTACAATTTTGTCTTTTTTTGACATATATGTCGAATTGTCAGCTTTATTAAACAGGGCCCGCTGTCATTTGTGGATCTTTGACAGTCGTTACGGGTCATCAGAAGCCCGAAAGTCTGACAACCAGTCTTATCAAGGGGTATCGTCACTATTCGTCACACAAGGAAAATTGTAGAATAAGGAAAATACCTGATAGGAAAAATACAAATCAAATACACTTGCATGCAGAAAAATTGGCCCAGCCCAGGCATTGGCTCAAAGATGTTAATGTATATTTTAATTGTTTTATATTGTGCGAAGGTAGGTAAGATAAAGTTTATTTACACATACTTAGCCTATAATTTATTGTTTTTTTTTTTTTATTCTTGACGAGATCGACTCATTTCTTCAGATGTTCTCATCACTCACTTTTGGTTGAAAAAACTACGTGGCTTTTTTTTGTCAGTGAAGTTGACATAAGCTTAATTTTGTTTATTACTGTTCGTTTATTGATCATATAACTCTTTAAACGTCGATTGACACCCAGGTGTGCAGATAACATTAAAATCTATTGTGTCTGCTAATTAGTATGCGATGGATTAACTTGAATTTTCTGTATGTTTTTAAGTTCGAAAAGTTTTCTCAAAAAGTTATGAATCAGTTTTGATATTTTTTTTACTAACGTAATCTACATACATTCAGGAAAGTTTTAGTACACATTATATTAGATTATATTTAAATATACTTGTTGAATTATTGTTTCAAATCTAGGAGAATGGTGTTGATCGATTTTATTGCACGCAAGTGTAGATACATTTATCAAAGGATCCTAATTGGGGCTTATTCCAATTTCCAATGGATAGATTGTATATCAGATTATAAAATTGTTGTTTTGATAAGTTTTCAATCTTCTGATAAAAGGCTGGGTGACGAATTCGGACACTGCGTCAACATTAGTCATTTTTTTTCAACCTGTATTGCCTCATTTTTGGGAAAAGGTCTCCCCCACCATTATTTGGATCGTTTTTTTCCACTAGACCATACCGGGGAATTCACTGGTTCTGGAAATATTGAAGTTCACAGTTGCATTTTTTTTTTATACTAAAAACGTAAGTATTCCAAGAAGTGTTACTACTAAACTTTTTCCGACAAGTACCTACGCGTACCTACCGACAAGTACCTACCGTAGAGCGAAGGGGGGGGGGGGGTTACTTAACTCCTGGGGGATTAGTTTTTTTTATACCTAAAAATATAAGTTGAAACGCCGACCACATATAGTTTTTTTTTTTAAATATTATTGACGTGACAAAACTGTTTGTATAGTCAGCGTCAAGAATATCGGTCGGGACGAACAGACTGTTCAAAATCATCTCAACAACTAAGAAAATTAAACTTTATTTCAATTGGATAAAGTTCTTTTCAGAATGACAGTTGTCGTGTACTGTCTTAATTCTGAAACATTCTTTGTGTTATTGAGTTAATATTTCATTATCATAGTTGATTAGATCATTTTGAACAGTCTGTTCGTTCCGATATTATTGACGCTGACTGTAAAAACCCTCAAAATCAATCTGCCTAGCCTTTTCCCAACTATGTCGTGATCGGCTTCCAGTCTAACCGGATGCAGCTGAATACCACTATTTTACATGGAGCGACTGCCTATCTGACCTCCACAACCCAGTAACTGGGTAATACGATACCCCTTGGTAAGACTGGTTGTCAGACTTTCGGGCTTCTGACGACCCGTAACGACTGTCAAAGATCCACGACTGACTGTAAAAACCTACTTAAAGAAAAACTTGAGAGGTGTCAAGGGACACCCGGATGGAACGAAGTTCCTTTCGATTAATTAGTGAAGGAATTGTAATAAAATTTTATTTTTATACTCATCATCATCATCATCATCACCATCACCACCATCATCATCATCGTCATCATCATCACCATCACCATCACCATCATCACCATCACCATCACCATCATCACCATCACCATCATCACCATCATCACCATCACCATCATCATCATCACCATCATCCTCATCATCATCGCGACACCACACTGTTCAATGCGAAATAGAAATGAAAATATCTGGCTTGCTTACATACATACATACATAGCTTACTATAGCAAAAAGTGTCGTGACAACTTTTCGTTCCCATTTTTTCCGTCTAGCCCCCTTTCACAACGCGCGATAAGGAACTTCGTTCCAATAAAATTATTTGTCATGTCGTCAAAAAAAACTCAGATTATAAGTAAATAATAATTTTCTTTTACAGGGAGGTACAGTCAACGTGGTAGATGGGGTCGACTACGGTGGTGGCGGCGGGGGTGGTGGCTGGGGTGGAGGTGGTGGAGTCCACGTCACTGATGGCATAGACTACGGCGGTGGCGGTGGCGTCAACATCGTCGAAGGGGGTGGTTGGGGCGGTGGAGGGGGCGTCCACGTCTCTGACGGCATCGATTATGGGGGCGGAGTACATGTAGTTGACGGGGGGGACTACGGTGGGGGCGGAGTACATGTTGTTGACGGCGGGGGCTATGGCGGGGGTGGAAGATTCTAATATTGTGTAAGTGTTTATTAAAAATAACAACACAACATAAGACAACAACAACAATAACATTAACAACAACAACAACAGTAACATTATTTTTGTGTGTAAAATAAGTGTTGGATGTGGTGTTATTTTTTTTAATGTGTTTATTGAGGCTGAGCTAAATAAATAAATTTGAGAGGTACAACACAGTTAAATGAAAAAGAAACTGCGAAACTTTGCTAGTATTTTGTAACTAAAATAAATCGCCCTTTTCGCTAGCATTTAAACTGGCTGACTTCGAATCCTTTGGTAATCTTTTAGGGGTGAAAGAACTCAAAATTATCAGGAAAAAATATCCGGCTCGAAGGACCACTTAATGTTGCGCACAGCACGCAGTACGCGATTAGTCGGGTGTAAAATGAAAATAGTCTGTTAGTGATTAGTAGCTTGAGGCTATACTACGGCGGCAAGACACGTGGAACGCGGGTGCGCGCGAGATTGCGCGACGTGCAACTTAAACGAAGGCGGAACGCCATTGGCGTTGTTTTTTTAAATTACTTATTAGTTTTTCATTGTTACAGGTAATGGAAACTACTGACGCAGAGCTACGTTGATATTGTCGAATAAAGTAATAATAAGTTTAACATATACATTTTTGTAAGTTTTTAAATACTCTTTTACAAGCACATGTAAAAGTAACGTCTGCAAGTCGTTTTTCACTTATTTATTTCTTATAATAATTAATTTGAAAATACACAAAAATGTAAATAAGCCGACGTTCGCACTGATGTAAAAATATCGCGGCGGGATTTTATCGCGCATTGGATTTTCAACTCTCGCTGTTGAGCCGAGCATTGAGAATCCAACCTAACAACAACAGACCGCATTCTAGCGCGGCGAAAAAACACACTGTTGGATTTTCAACTCTCGGCACTAAGCAGAGCGTTAAAAATCCAGTGTGCGATATATTTACGTCCGTGCGAACGACGGAAAAACTTAGCTAGCATTGAGTTGCACGAAAACAACATTAGTTTAACGGTGACTTTAAAATCATGTCATCCCTTACATTTTATATCAAAAAGAAAGTGACAGCATCAATTTAAAGGCAACTCACTGTAAGGCAATGAAATAATCATCCCAGCCCAGCTGTCAACGAAAAACATGACTAGAAAGCTGGCTGATTCTTTTCCCGAAGAAAAAAGAAGAAAAGTTGAATGCTTAACCTTCTCCTTTTTTTTTTGAAGACGGCTAAGCTAACCCTTTGTATCCACGCGAGACACGTAGTTAATTACGGCCTAAGAAAGGTTAAAAATAGCCAAGCCCTCTGGGCCCCAAGTCTGCTGTTTTTTATATTTCAACACGATCCCATTGTCACTGCATTGTCATTTTGCTAAAAGTTCGTAATCTGCTAAATTCATAATTTCATACAATGGAGTCAAATGACGCCATTATGACGCCAATAAATTAGTAGATTACCAAACGTGTGATACTCCCTGGCCGCGCCACAGTGGAAAATAAAAAAAACATGTTTGTAGATAAATTGTACCGTTTATGTACTATATGGAATGAGTAATGAAAAAAATTGTACCTCAAAGAATAATGAAATATAATGAAGTTTTGGTGGCGCGGCCAGGGAGTATTCTCCCTGGCCGCGCCACCACGGTTCTTGTAAACTGTCCGGCGCAGCCGAACATAGTAAACGCTAAAGAATTGTACGGAAACTTGTCAAAATCAACAATTATGAAATCAATGATAGACCATTCTGACACTATTGTAATAGCAGACTTGAGGCCCAGGTCACGTGGAGAGCCGACCAATCGCTTCTCACGTAGAAAAAGAAGACGAGTCCTCAGACCCTGATCCACCCAATGTTTTAATTAGTTTGTAACACTGCAAACTTATATAATGACATTACAAAATGCTGCAGTTGGACACTCAAGATCTGCAGAACTTTTAAATACATTTTTATTTAAAAATGAGACTTTTTTTCTTACCCATACAAGTATACATGTCATCCCCTTTCTTTATTCCTGGTATCGACATAAACTACCTACCTACCTACCTGCCTATAAAATCAAAGACAGCTGAAGTCTAAACGCCTTAAGGCGGGGTGAAAGCAAGCGCCGTAGGTATTAAATGCTTACCGCAGCCCCCGCAAGGAGTAGCGATACGTAATAAATTACGATGCGCGGGAAACGCGCGCCAAGCGCACCGCTCATGAGTTCATGAACTCGAGTAGGTACTATGTTGCGTCACAGAATAGAGCAATGCAGTAGATAAACTTGAACTGATTAGTATACAAGTTTATTTTGTTTTATTTTTCTAGTAAGTATTTTTTAAAGTTGTAGACAGATTAGACATTTTAGACAGATTTTAGACATTTTAGACACATTTTAGACATTTTAGACAGATCCAAGATGGCGGCTGCGAAAATTCCCTAACTGTTCGTCATGGGTGTCATTTTCGTGATATTTTAGGTCGCTGAAAACGGTAGTGGGGTCAAAATGAAAATCCAAGATGGCGGCTGCGAAAATTTCCTAATTTTTCGTCATGGGTGTCATTTTCGTGATATTTTAGGTCGCTGAAAACGATAGTGGGGTCAAAATGAAAATCCAAGATGGCGGCTGCGAAAATTTCCTAATTTTTCGTCATGGGTGTCATTTTCATGACATTTTAGGTCACTGAAAACGATAGTGGGGTCAAAATGAAAATCCAAGATGGCGGCTGCGAAAATTTCCTAATTTTTCGTCATGGGTGTCATTTTCGTGATATTTGGGGTCGCTGAAAACGATAGTGGGGTCAAAATGAAAATCCAAGATGGCAGCTACGAAAATTTCCAAATTTTTCGTCATGGGTGTCATTTTCGTGATATTTGGGGTCGCTGAAAACGATAGTGGGGTCAAAATGAAAATCCAAGATGGCAGCTACGAAAATTTCCAAATTTTTCGTCATGGGTGTCATTTTCGTGTTATTTTAGGTCGCTGAAAACGATAGTGGGGTCAAAATGAAAATCCAAGATGGCAGCTGCGAAAATTTCCTAACTTTTCGTCATGGGTGTCATTTTCGTGATATTTTAGGTCGCTGAAAACGATAGTCGGGTAAAAAGGAAAATCCAAGATGGCGGCTGCGAAAATTTCCTAATTTTTCGTCATGGGTGTCATTTTCGTGATATTTTAGGTCGCTGAAAACGATAGTGGGGTCAAAATGAAAATCCAAGATGGCGGCTGCGAAAATTCCCTAACTTTTCGTCATGGGTGTCATTTTCGTAATATTTTAGGTCGCTGAAAACGATAGTCGGGTAAAAAGGAAAATCCAAGATGGCGGCTGCGAAAATTTCCTAATTTTTCGTCATGGGTGTCATTTTCGTGATATTTTGGGTCGCTGAAAACGATAGTGGGGTCAAAATGAAAATCCAAGATGGCGGCTGCGAAAATTCCCTAACTTTTCGTCATGGGTGTCATTTTCGTGATATTTTAGGTCGCAGAAAACGATTGTGGGGTCAAAATGAAAATCCAAGATAGCGGCTACGAAAATTTCCAAATTTTTCGTCATGGGTGTCATTTTCGTGTTATTTTAGGTCGCTGAAAACGATAGTGGGGTCAAAAAGAAAATCCAAGATGGCGGCTATGAAAATTTCCTAACCTTTCGTCATGGGTGTCATTTTCGTGATATTTTAGGTCGCTGAAAACGATAGTCATTCATTTTGACCCCATTATCGTTTGCAGCGACCTCAAATATCACGAAAATGACACCCATGTCAAAAAATTTGAAAATTTTCGCAGCCGCCATCTTGGATTTTCATTTTGACCCGACTATCGTTTTCAGCGACCTCAAATATCACGAAAATGACACCCATGACGAAAAATTAGGAAATTTTCGCAGCCGCCATCTTGGATTTTCATTTTGAACCCACTATCGTTTTCAGCACCCTCTAAAACCATGGAAACGACACCCATGACGAAAAATTAGGAAATTTTCGCAGCCGCCATCTTGGATTTTCATTTTGACCCGACTATCGTTTTCAGCGACCTCAAATATCACGAAAATGACACCCATGACGAAAAATTAGGAAATTTTCGCAGCCGCCATCTTGGATTTTCATTTTGAACCCACTATCGTTTTCAGCACCCTCTAAAACCATGGAAACGACACCCATGACGAAAAATTAGGAAATTTTCGCAGCCGCCATCTTGGATTTTCATTTTGATCCCACTATCGCTTTCAGTGACCTAAAATATCACGAAAATGACACCCATGACGAAAAATTAGGAAATTTTCGCAGCCACCATCTTGGATTCTCATTTTGACCCCACTATCGTTTTCAGCGACCTAAAATATTACGAAAATGACACCCATGACGAAAAATTAGGAAATTTTCGCAGCCGCCATCTTGGATTTTCATTTTGACCCCACTATCGTTTTCAGCGACCTTAAATATCACGAAAACGACACCCATGACGAAAAATTAGGAAATTTTTGCAGCCGCCATCTTGGATTTTCATTTTGACCCCACTATCGTTTTCAGCGGCCTAAAATACCACGAAAATGACACCCATGACGAAAAATTAGGAAATTTTCGCAGCCGCCATCTTGGATTTTCATTTTGACCCCACTATCGTTTTCAGCGACCTAAAATATCACGAAAACGACACCCATGACGAAAAATTAGGAAATTTTTGCAGCCGCCATCTTGGATTTTCATTTTGACCCCACTATCGGTTTCAGCGACCTCAAATATCACGAAAATGACACCCATGTCAAAAAATTCGGAAATTTTCGCAGCCGCCATCTTGGATTTTCATTTTGACCCCACTATCGTTTTCAGCGGCCTAAAATACCACGAAAATGACACCCATGACGAAAAATTAGGAAATTTTCGCAGCCGCCATCTTGGATTTTCATTTTGACCCCACTATCGTTTTTAGCGACCTAAAATATCACGAAAATGACACCCATGACGAAAAATTTGGAAATTTTCGCAGCCGCCATCTTGGATTTTCATTTTGACCCCACTATCGGTTTCAGCGACCTCAAATATCACGAAAATGACACCCATGTCAAAAAATTTGGAAATTTTCGCAGCCGCCATCTTGGATTTTCATTTTGACCCCACTATCGTTTTCAGCGACCTGAAATATCACGAAAATGACACCCATGACGAAAAATTAGGAAATTTTCGCAGCCGCCATCTTGGATTTTCATTTTATTTTATTTTATTTTATTTTATTATATTCGGGAAACTTACAGCTAAAGTAGACAATATCCTTATACAATATTAATCTGAAGGCCATTTACAAGTTTCCACTGATAAAAATTTAAAATTTAAATTGAAACAAAAGACATCGGTACAAAATACCTACTTGTAACATAAATTAGGAAACAAATAGTACACGATCAACAAACACAAACTTAAAAACATTTATACACAAACAATTACTCTGTCGTAAAGAAGCTCTTCACCAACAAATGCCTAAGCCGAGAAACACTGGTATTGAATATATCCAAATCATGTTCACCAGACAGTTTATTAAAACTTCTGCTCGCACGGATTAGAAACGAGTTCTGCCTGTACGCGGACTTGGAATGAGGGATATACAACAAGCTAGGTTTGCGAAGCATTTTCCAGTGTGTAACTAATCCTAAACTGCCTAACAGCTCGGGGCAGTCTATAGTACCATTAGCAACTTTCAACAAGTAAGTCATATCTGCAATGCGTCTGCGCTCATACAGTGGTAAGATATGAAACCTCTTGCATCGCGCTATATAACTGGAAGTATATTTCCTAGTTTTATACTGCAAGAACCGTAGGAAACGCTTTTGAATTCCTTCAATTCTGTTTATATAAATATTATAATTAGGGTTCCACACTTGTGAGGCGTACTCCAAATGGCTGCGGACAAAAGCACAATAAAGAATTTTAAGCGTTTTTACGTTTTTGAAATCAGCCGATAACCTAAGTATAAATCCAAGTGCTTTGGAAGCTTTATTAACAACGTTTTCGACGTGTGCATCAAAGAGCAACTTAGAATCAAACGTTACACCCAGGTCCCTGATTACGCTTATCCTGTTTATAGCAGTATTATGTAACTTATACTGAAATGTGATTGGGTGTGGTTTCCGTGTGTAGGTACTAACAAAACATTTAGAAACATTCAGTTCAAGTTTATTGAGGAGACAATAATTTTGAAGTCCATCCAAATCCCGCTGTAAACTAAAACAGTCTGAAAGTTCTGTTATAGGGCATAAAATTTTCATATCGTCGGCGTAGAGAATTATTTTAGACCGTGTAAAGCACGAATCAATGTCATTTATAAAAATAATAAAAAGTAAAGGACCCAAAAGGGATCCTTGTGGTATTCCCGAGGGTATTTTAACAGTTACAGAACTGTATCCATTCAGTACAACTGTTTGACAGCGGTTCTCAATATAAGATGCAAACCATCTGAATAAATCACCTCTGATACCCATTGCAAGCAGCTTGCGTAAAAGGACACCGTGGTCTATACGATCAAATGCCTTGCTGTAATCAGTGTAGACCACATCCACCTGTGAGGGTTCAGACATGGCGGAGGATAAGTAGTCGGAACAGATAAGCAAATTTGACACAATGGACCTGTTTTTTAAGAAACCATGTTGATAGTTATTAAGAGATTGTTTAATAGCACTATAAACTGAAGAGTAAACAATTTTTTCCAAAACCTTGGCAAACAAACAAAGCTTAGATATGGGCCTGTAGTTTTCTACATTATCTTTAGGGCCTTTTTTATGCACGGGGGTAATAAAAGCTGTCTTCCAAACGTGTGGCATCACTCCCTCACTAAGAGAACGCCGAAATAATAGGGTAAGTGGCAACGCTAAGCTTTTTGCGCACTGAACTATAAGTACAGCAGGAATACCATCAGGCCCAGCTGACTTGTTCACGTCAATAGCCTTTAGGAGTTTTAATACCTCAGTTTCGCAGACTTCAATAGAGCTAATGTCAGAGGAAGACGTTTGATAAAGACAATGCATGTTGCTATCCAACTGCGTCACATCAGGTATAGTGTTCTGGAGGAAATTAAACTTAAAAACTTCACTGAACATATTGCAAATTTCATCTCCCTGTCCCGACGAGCTATCTCCATACTTCATAACCGACGGAAATGTATTTGAGGACTGTTGCCTGCTTTTGACAAAAGACCAAAAAGCTTTAGGCGAGTTCTTAATACTATTTTCTATTACCTCAATGTAACTGTCATACATATCTTTTTCTAATAATTTAGCACGATTTCGCAAAGTTATGAATGAATCATAGTCTGACAAATTGCCGTATTTCTTAAACTTGGAGTGATATTTAAATTTTTCTTTAAGAATTTTGATTAGAGGGGTTTTATACCAAGGGGGGTAATTAGTCGTAGACTTTATGATTTTAGTTGGTATGAAAGTTTCACACAATTTATTTAGTCTGACGTATAATAAAGACAAGGCATCCTCCACTGACCCTTTGGCGAGATCACAGTGCCAGTCGAACTCGTCAAGCTTTTTCATTATAGAAGGAAAATCGGCTGATTGATAAAGCAGCTTTTTTCTTTGCTGTGATGGAAGGGCATGATACTCAACGAAATCTATAAAAATACTAAGAGCTATATGGTGAGGGTCTTCCGGAACAAGAGGGTCAGAGCATTTATCAACGGTTAGGTGATTGTTACTAAAAAGTAGATCCAGCACCCGTTCATTAGCGTTCCTATGACCGTTGTACTGGACTAGATCAAACGTATTTAAAATATCAAAGAAATCCGTCTGAACAGAGCCATGAATATTTTCCGGGCGAAAAAAGCAACCATCATCACTATGTTGCCACGTTAAATTTGGCAAATTAAAATCTCCTAAAATAATAAAAGTGTCCGTTAAATTATTCAAAATAATATCATTTAACTTAGTATAAAAATATGTAAGCTGTGTACTCAATGAATACCCTCTGTTTTGCTTGCAAAGGTAAATTGTACAAATATGCAATTTATATGATACCGCTGGCCTGGAACGCTTCAGAGTTAGAGTTACCCACATGTCCTCCGCGGACGAGCGCCAGTCGGTGCGCTCCTCCGCAATGAGCTCACGGCGAACAGCAATAAGAACACCACCACCAAGTGTCTGATTTCTATCTATGTAATCCCTATCACGTCTCCAAACAAAATAGCGGTCATCAAACAATTCACTATTGTTAAAGCCTTCTTTTAGCCACGTCTCTGTTAAACATATAACATCATAGTTATTTGAGCTTATATTCCTAAGGAAACTTGACGTTTTAGTCCGCAAGCCACGTACGTTTTGGTGATAAATATTAAGTGGCATATTTAAAAGGGAAAACAATTACAATTAAGAGTAACACAAAGAATGCTGGTACCCAACGAAGCGTATAATAAATACAGTGCGGTGGAGGCAGAACAAGTTCGTAGTAAACACAGTGCGGTGTCATGATTTGGTATAAACTAAAGTGAGATGTTATACAAATGTCACTTCTCACCACGGAAATTAAACTAGATTCCCTACTCTGACTAACTGATGGGATAACAAACAAGCTAAGATTATAGTGATTCATTAAGTAAACGGTGTAAAATAAGCAAAAGTTATAACAATCTACGAAGAAACTATTTTTTACAAAGTGTGTTACTGACAATTCAAATATAAAAACTGTGGTACAGAATGCGCAAAAAACGACTTTGAAATAAACTAGATAAGATATACAATACAAAATATCGGCAAAAAAAAGCAAACAATTAGCGCTGGTAAATAAACCCGATGTGACAAAAGCAGCCGCTAATGAGGTGATTACGACGTACATACCAGCGCTTCTCAAACCTAACCTACAAACGAATATAAAATGATGAAAGCATAACATTAATAGAAAAATTAACAAATTTTTTTCAAGTCTAGTTCTGACATAATTGCGTATGTAGGAGAAGTAGAATTCTTTTTTACCAGAATTTTGCAGTTTTTTACCCAAATATAAGAAAAATCCCTCTCCTTAGACAAAGTCTTCGCTTTGTTGAGCAGCTGCTTATTTTCAAATGTTAGGTGATCATTGACAAAAATTTTACTGACACCATTAAGACCCAAGTCAGATGCTGTTAATGACTTGTGTTTTTTAGCAGCTGCTATGAAATCGTCCCTCAAATATCGATTATGCATGGATATAATAATATTTTTAGCATCTTTATTGTTTCGTTGGGGAACCCTAGCAACATAATTTATTTGATCCTTCGAGACTTCGCACTTAATTACGCCGCCAATCTTAGCAACAACAGCAAAGAGATTTTCCGACTCTGTGACCGGGACTCCCTTAATCTCTATATTATTTAGACGCGATCTCTGCTCACTCTGGCGCATGCTTGATTCCAATCGCCCAAGTCGCATCTCGAAACGTGAGACCTCCTCCTTCGTTTCATGTAGGGATTCAATCTGTTTATCAACGTCTTTCAATTTGACCTGGGACTCATCAACCGTAACATGGACGAAGTCTAGGGACTTCTGAACTCCAACTATCTCATCCTTCAAGTTTTTGAGGTCAGAAATATCCGCTTGAATGGTCCTTATATTTTCCATTAAAAGAGGTAACGATGCTAGCTGTTCCGTCAGTTTCTTGAGTTCCTGATGGATGTTATCCAAATCACCTTGCACAGCTTTTCCAGGGGGTGGGTTAGAAGGACTTGCGAACCCAGCTTTGCAGTTACTGCACTTCCAAGTAGCTTTTCTATCCCCAAGCTTGCGAAACCCTGCCTCGGTAATTCCAGCACAAGGGAAATCAAATCGTTTAAGGCAAAGTGTACATAGCACTCCATCCCTGGCTTCGACCTGGCAACGATGAAAACGGAACATGATGAATGAGCAAGGTGGCTACTCAATATGGTGAAAAATACAAAATGTAGTAATAAGTATGAAGAAATCAGTTTGTTATTGACCACGTAACTGTCAAAAAAAAAAATCCTCGTCACGTTCTTCGTAAACACACCGGGCGCTCGCAGTTGTAACTAGACAGCGATACGTCACTGACTGTCGTCGCGCGCTGTTTTCGCTCATATGCAGACCGCACAACCACGACACTCCCGTGCACTTGCCGCAACGCCGCTATGACACTACGCACACCGTGATTTGCACTTATTTCCAATAACGACTTAAATCACTTCTGTTTGTTGTTTTTTGTTATTGCACTATGTTCACACTCACTACCACACAGCGTACATCAACAATCGACAGCCAAAGATTACATATAAATAGTAAAATTATTTTTTTTAAACTGGAGTAACTGACAAGACTATTATCTTCCTATGAGGTGCGTTTGCGAAGTTTTGACCCCACTATCGTTTTCAGCGACCTAAAATATCACGAAAATGACACCCATGACGAAAAATTAGGAAATTTTCGCAGCCGCCATCTTGGATTTTCATTTTGACCCCACTATCGGTTTCAGCGACCTCAAATATCACGAAAATGACACCCATGTCGAAAAATTTGGAAATTTTCGCAGCCGCCATCTTGGATTTTCATTTTGACCCCACTATCGTTTTCAGCGACCTAAAATATCACGAAAATGACACCCATGACGAAAAATTTGGAAATTTTCGCAGCCGCCATCTTGGATTTTCATTTTGACCCCACTATCGTTTTCAGCGACCTAAAATATCACGAAAATGACACCCATGACGAAAAATTAGGAAATTTTCGCAGCCGCCATCTTGGATTTTCATTTTGACCCCACTATCATTTTCAGCGACCTAAAATATCACGAAAACGACACCCATGACGAAAAATTGGAAATATTTGCAGCCGCCATCTTGGATTTTCATTTTGACCTTGAAATACAAAAAAAATAAGAAGATACCTAATTAGAAAAAAAACTTAATTTAAAAAAAAATCTTATTTATGTAGGTATACAGAAAAATACATTTGAGGGCCTACTTATTTTCTGAACATCCCTGCCCAACCCTTTGAAAGAATTCAGGCGTGATGTTATGAAGAAATCTCATTTCCTATCCGATATTCATTATAAAACCACCCGTACTAACTTTATTCTGTGGCACCTACCTATTTGAGATTTGAAAATAGTGAACCAAAAATTTGCGCGTCAGGCGGCTTTATAAGCTCCAGTGTAGGGTTCAAATTCAACTGTTTTACACACTTGATGCGATTGGTAAACATAGGCCGTGATAAAAATAATTACCAATAAAGCTTTTGCGCGCGTGACGTCTTTATTTACATAGGCATAGCGTTCAAATTCAACTGTTTTCAACACATGCTAATTTGTGCCGGTCGCAGCCGGTGACAGAAGTTAGCGGGGGTGGCGGGTTCGAAAAATTGGCACACGTCCGACCTCCGTCACGTTCCGCTCGGGACTAAACGGCTCAGGGCGAGCGTTTGCGAAGCTGAAAACACTTGACATTGGAATTAGTGATATAAATATTTTGATATTTCAAATTATGATAGCCGTTATAAATTACATTTTTTACGACCTTTATTATGGCATAAGTTTTATTGTTCAAAGCCTAATATAAATCAAATGAAATAAGATATAGATCATAATTTAGACTTGTCTTTGCGATTTAATTGGATGCAGTAAAGTGCAAGTAATCGTGTATCGGACGGCCGAAATTTCTAGATCGAAGTCTGAACTAAGTAATATATTTTTTTCAAAATTTAAATACGTGTTATCTACGAATAAAACACTAAACAAAACGACGTTTTTACGGCTCTCACCGCCTTAAGGACGTGCATCCAAGCGAGGTTTAGCTCGGTGTGTAAGTGAAATGACGTTATGGCTGTCTAGTTTGACGCACGAGATAGAAGACTCTCACGCGCACCGGAATTATGTCGTAAAAGTGCAAATAAATTCGTATAAAATTAGAAATTAACTATTTAATAATAAATAATCCATCACTGGATGCAGTTTGGCATTTGACATTTTATGGTATATTTTTAATTATAATTATAATTGCTAATGAAGGGATAAACAGCTTTTAAAGATTATTAAGAGGTATGTTTGAAGGCTTTTTTGATGGATTAAAATATGTTTAATTATGTTTTGAGTTCCATCACTGTATGCGAAAAAGACTTGATAATATCATATTTTTTTTATTTGTCAAAATTATTGACGGTTGTTTATTGAATTATTTAAAGCTGTGTATCTCATAGATACACAGCTTTAAAAATCACCTTTTTGACCGTTTTCAAGAAATCTCCGCCTTAAATTCAAATTTTCTTACGTTTTCATGACATTTGAGGTCAATTCTAACTTATGGAGTTGTATTGCTGATTCTAATGATTATAATTCTGTAAAGGCATATCATTTACGGGCACGAATCTTATTTTAATCAACATACAAGCTCACACTTACCTACAAATGGCGAAAAACGTAAGAAAATTTGAATTTCGCGGGCTACCTTAACGCGCGCCATGTAGTTGGACACGCTTTGGTATAGGTATTCATTTTAATAACAAATGCAGCTAAATCCTTAGAAAATTCAGTTCAAAAACCAATATTGGCATCACATAATCAGCCTATAATGTTTCCACTGCTGGGACACAGGCCTCCTCGCAGTGAGAGGGAGTGGGCTGCAATCCAACACGCGGGCCCAGTGCGGGTTGGTAGATGTCACATGTCTTCGAATTTTTGGTTTTAGGACATGCCGGTCTCCTCACGATGTTTTCCTTCACCGTTTTAAGAACAGTGGCGATGAAATTATTTACACAAAGTAAAGCGCTGGTCTGGGTTCGAACCCACGACCTACAATTCGTAAGTCGGGGCCGTTACCACTGGGCTACCACTTGCTCTTATATTTTACTAGCAATTCCCGAGCGGCTTCGCCCGCGTGGATATCGGAAAATATCCCACGGGAACGTACAACCGGGAATTCCTTTCTTATTCCTTGTCTACATTATAAAGGGAACCTCTGTGCAAAATTTCAGCTTTCTAGGTCCAAGGGTTTGGGCTGGGCGATGATGAGTCAGCCAATCAGTAGGACTTCTCTTTTTATTATACAAGGTGGGCCAAAAGAAATCACCCTATTGCTCTATGCTCTTATTTTTGCAAATGGCGGCCAATGTCAAATCTGTTTTGACATTTGTGGACTAGACAGATGTAGAATACAAGTGAACAAGCCATGGAGCGATACACTAACCAAGAACGCGGAATAATCGTGTCTATTGAAGAAATGTTAAGAAATGAAGTGTAGTGATTTGCACTGACGTGTGCCCGATTTAACCGTTCCAAACTTTTTTGTGGGGTTTTTTGAAGCCTTGTGTTTACGTGAACAAGCCTGAGACCCTGGAAGCCCTCAAGGACAACATTCGACACGAGTGCGAGAATCTGTCGCCCGAAGTTGTCGCCGAAGTGATGAAAAATGCCATAAAACGAGCCCGTATGGCAATCAATTGTGACGGCGCCCATTTGGCCGATATCATCTTCTCGACTTGAACAATAGAATTCTAAAGATTCAAATAAACATAATCAAAAAACAGAATCGAAGTTCTTCATTTAGAAAAAAAATAAGAGCCAAACAACATCGGATGACTTCTTTTGGCCCACCTGTTATTTATTGGCATTAAATATATGCCAAAGAATGAAAAAAAAAATAAACTTCAGATTATTATTAATATTCTCATTCTATAAAATTATAGAATATCGTCGCTACTTGACATAAATATCAGTTTTGTAGCGTCCTGAACATTTGACAGACTGGCATTATCAGTAGGTATTATTTTTGTAACCCATCGATTTATAACTCTGTTTGTAATCTCAACACCATAGTTTTCATTATCAGTCTAAGCCACTTTCAAAATACATGTTTTTTGATAAAAGTATGACTGCACCTACCTACCTAAGACCCTGCCGATAAAACGTATATGAACATTCTTTCTAAGTATAGATAATAGATACCACAATCAGTGCTAACTCAGTGACATATCCGTCGTTGTGAAAAAAAGTCGCGTTGCAGAATATTATTTTTTCCTGTTAAAAAAAACACGCAACATGAGCGGCGTACATGTAAGTGTTATTTTTAATATTTACTAGCTGTTGACCCTTCAGTCATTGTTCTGTCAAAATTTTAATTTTGGTTTTTCGTTTTTCCTTTGGGTTTTTTCTTATTTTCTTTTTAGTAAGTCGTAAGTCTCGAACCCTTAAGAATATTAGAATAAAAAGTAACCTATGTCTTAATCCAGGGCCGGTAGTCTCGACATTATTAACGTTGCCCTAACGATCGTTACGTTGCTCTGTGGTCTGATAAATTTTAAGGAACGGGCTCGAAGATGTGTCTGTGTCATCTGTGTGTCTTTAATAAAATCGAACTATTACCATTTGCCCGTCTCGAGGGTCGAGGGGAGCCCATTAGGACCACGGAGCATGTAATTAGTTAACGAATGTCGTAACGAAAATCGTAAAGAATGTCGAGACTGCCGGCCCAGGCTATATTAAACTATCTGTGTGTAAAATTTCATCAAAATCCGTTCAGTAGTTTTTGCGTGAAAGAGGTACAAACATATCCATCCCCTCACAAACTCTCGCATTAGTAGGATGAAAAAAAGAGAAAGAGGAAGAAGAGGATGAAGAAGAGATGAGGAAGAGGATGGATTAGTAATTTTCTTTAAAATCCATCGTATTGTGATTGAAAGATTGTTATGCTATTGAGGTTTAGGACCCAGAAAATCTGAATGTTTTCAACCACAATACCCCTTCTTCCTTTTTTTGCGGACGGGGTGGAACTCCCTCATGGATGTCTTCTGCGGTGGGCAGAGGGGTCCGTCAGGCTCTTACTGACTATAGTATAGTTAAAATCTCGCTGCAGATCAATCAATCAATCTGCCTAGCCTTTTCCCAACTATGTTGGGGTCGGCTTCCAGTCTAACCGGATGCAGCTGAATACCAGTATTTTACATGGAGCGACTGCCTATCTGACCTCCACAACCCAGTTACTGGGTAATACGATACCCCTTGGTAAGACTGGTTGTCAGACTTTCGGGCTTCTGACGACCCGTAACGACTGTCAAAGATCCACGAATAACAGCCGGGACCAACGGCTTAACGTGCTTTCCGAGGCACGGAGGAATCTCGGTATGTAAAGATGGTCACCCATCCACTGACCAACCCCGGCAAGCGTAGCTTAACCTGACGGATCGACCCGTGCGGCTGTTATTATTTAGCCACGAGCTCCTCTCGCTGCAGACTCGGTCATAAATCATTCGAGTGTTTCGCTCTCTTTCCCACTCAGGGGCCTTATGGGCAGGCCACGCCCACACGGAGTCCTGTGAATTACTGCAGTCGATGAGTGATATCGATAGTTTTATATATTTATAAATGGGTGATAGAAATAAATACACATTTTTTTTTATTTTATTACCAAATTTGCTACAAAGCATATTAAATATATAAACAAAAGAACGTATATATAAAACTAAAAATAGAAAATTAAAATTCTTCGTCGGAGTCATCGTCATCATCTGTTATCGGTACTGGCCTTGAGCGCGCGCAACTAGCGCACATCCCTACTCCGATTATGATTTATGACCAAGTCTGCAGCGAGATTTTAACTATACTATAAAACCACCCTGGTGTTCCCTCGCACACTTGCGTCGGGGGCTGCCATAGGGGGACGTCCCATATTAGGGAGGAGTGAGGTGTTCAAATCCCCCTGTTACGTCTAGAGGCGCACGTGGAACACTACGCGCCACCATCTCAGGTCCTGGGGGCTGGAAGAGGGCATTATCCGCCCTTCTATAACGTCTATGAGCCTGCTGCGGGGAGAGTACACGTGACCTTCCTTTCCCTTTCTGCAGCTTCCTTCTGCGAGATACAATGCTTCTCCTACTCAAAGAACTAATACATACTCATGAGATCACACTTGCGACTTTCCAGTTCGATGATGGCGGTAGTGGAGTCCAATTCGCCGATTCGGACAACGGTGGAGTCCAGATCGCTGATAACGATGGGGGAGTCAACTTCGCCGATAACGATGGGGGAGTCAACTTCGCCGATAACGGCGGGGGAGTCGACTTCGCTGATAATGACGGTGGTGTTCAGATCGCTGATTCAGACCAGGGGGGAGTTCAGTTTTCTGATGGAGATGGCGGTGGAGTACAATTCTCTGATGGAGACGGTGGGGTCAATGTTGTAGAGTGAAGATATTCTCAGGTAAGTTGTTTATTTACTAGAGATCGTATTATCATTATCATCTGCCTAGCCTTTTCCCAACTACGTTGAAGTCGGCTTCCTGTCTAACCGAATGCAGCTGAATAACAGCATTTTACATGGCGCGACTGCCTATCTGACCTACACATCACAGTTACTCGGTAATACGATCCCCTTGGTATGACTGGTTGTCAGACTTTCAGGCTTCTGACGACCCGTAACGACTGTCAATGTCAAAGATCTACATTTGACAGACGGGACCAACGGCTTAACGTGCTTTCCGAGGCGGAGGAGTCTCGATCGATATGTAATGGATGGTCACCCATACATGGACTAACCTCGGCAAGTGTAGCTTAACCTTAGATTGACCCGTGCGGCTGTTTTTATTTATAAATAGCTACGAGCCCGTAATAGGCTTAATTGACAGATTTAGTTAAATTACAAAACATTCGTGGACAGGTAAATGACTGTTTATTTGAATAATTATATAAAAAGTCTATCAATCTATCTATAAAAATAAAGAGAGAAGTCCTGACTGACTGACTCATCAACGCCCAGCCCACCCGGTAGAACGTTCCCGTGGGATATTTTCCGACATCCACGCGGGCAAAGCCGCGGGCGGGCAAAACCTGGACACTTATGAAACATTGTCCAAAAAAGGACAAACAGCTAGGTGCTCGGTTCCAATTGGTCGTTTCCTATGAAGAAGAGCCGGTAAGACTCCATGGATACTCTTTTACAAATGTCAAAAGTATCAAAAAATTTCAAAAGTGGTGTATCAAATACGAGACTGACTATACCAATCAGACCATTGAAGAATAATGATTCAGTCATTGTCATTCCGCACTTGATGTACACCCGAATTCTCAAACTAAACTTAACTTTGGGATGTTCATACCTCTTTATCTGTTCTGTGGTTCATACACTGCAACCATAGCTATAATTTTCACAGAAGTGCCAGCAAAAACAGAGAAAAAAAAAAACATTTCATTTCCTATAATTCATTATTCATTAACATTGAGTTTTGATTAAATTGATGTGAAATGTTTAGTTCAAGAGTCAATTAATTTAAAATATTTCAACAAATAAATATAATGTCAAATTAATAGCAGGTCTAATGTCAAAATATTTTGAGTACAACTTCATCAAGGTCATGGACCTAATATACTATACTATATAAACAGGACTGAACTCTCCAAAAATCGTATCATACAAAAATTATCCTTAGATATTGTACTTTAGGTTTACTTTTGATAGGATATCTTAGCCGAGGCAAAACGAGCCGAGAGTGAGAGCCCGACTTGAGTAATTTGTCCCTTTTGCTCAATTGCCAACAGATAAAAATGATAAAGATGGTAGAAAAATTTCACCAACTACAAGTAGGTAAAATAAGTTACGTATATTTTTTTTAGCATTTAGATTAGTTTTAAATAATTTTATTTATAGGTTTACAATCTGTATATCATAGTCAATCATTTTATAAGTAAGCTCCATGAGTAAAATAATCAAAATAATATAATTTTGATTATTGTTTGGTAGCTATCATATAATTACTCTGGTAACACTGAAATCTGACATCAATGGTTTCATGGCGGTTTTTTTCAATTTAGATAGCGAATATGGTGAGAAAGTGTTGCATCAAGAAATGTAAAAGTGAATGTTATACTGGTTGTGGCATTTAATTTCACAGGTAAGGAACTTGCAAGGAATAACAAAGATTTAAATAAATCTCGATAAAAGACCTAAAATTGTTACCTACTAAATAATAACAATTTTGAGTCTAAGTAGTGTAACCATGCTCTAGACGTTTTGTAGACAGAAGACTTAGCGTCTTCTGTCTACAAAAGATATAGTAGTGCATTTCTGATTAAAACTATTAATATTAGGCGCATAATAAATACAATTTGTACTTATGTATCGCATGATTGAAATAGCATTATTTTTAAGTTATTTACAGCTTTCCATCCAAAGAAGAAATTCAACAAATATGGTTGGATGTAATTCCAGAATCATTTTAGTTCCCTTTGCTTCAATTACATACTTACCCAAACCAGCTCTGTAGAGTAAACGAAAAAAGAGCAAGAAAGTACCATGGTCCCAGAAAGAGATTCTACATGCCTACTTCATCATAAGCCACGTATACCTACGTGATCAAATTTGATGATTCGCCACAAGACGAGTCTCACCAATATTGTAGTCCTTCCTTCTTGCCTCAAAACATGGGTAGGTACACGATTCAACACCGACATAGAACATAATAATGTTCAGTTTCATAAAGGAGCTTTCGAAAAAGGTCTATTTCTTTATATTATTTAATTACAATATGTTTGTAATACAAACAATAATTTGAAATCACTTATGGTCAACCGGACGCAAATTATCTCTGTATAAACGAATTTTCCTGTTTGTCATAAAAATGTTTGGTCACCCTATTAGAAGGAGATAACTGCCTCAAAGTGACATATCTCTCTCTGCTCGTGTTTTTGGTATGAGAGCTCAGTCCAGTTTGTATATTAGGTCCATGATCAAGGTCCTATCTGACAGTACCTATATAGTTCGCGTCATGCGAAGAAGTAGGCTACAAATGACTGCGCAGTAGTAATATCTGTACTAAGCAGACGTCGCACGGACTTAAAAATATCGCGGCGATATTTTTTCGCGCACTGGATTTCCAACGCTCTGCTTAGCGCCAAGAATTGAAAATCCAACAGTGTGTTTTTTCGACGCGATGGGATGTACTCTGTTGTTGTTAGGTTGGATTCTCAAAGCTCGGCTCAACACCGAGAGCTGAAAATCCAGTGCGCGATATTTTTACGTCCGTGCGAACGTTGGCGCCATGTCATGCGCATCGGAAAGCCAGAGCGGCAAACTTACGTGACGCGAATTGTACAGTACCTACAGTTTACGATAATTTCAAGGGAACGGCCATTTTTAATGCGTAGATAATGTTTGCTAATCACTTCTTTATCTTTGTTACAGGTACTTATCGGAAACGAAAAATCAATTTTTACAATTAATGTATTTTTAAATTAAGCATTTTATTACTTACATGATTGGTAATGAAGATTAATTCACTCATTTAGTTAATTTGCTATGATCTGCAGAACTTTTAAATAAATTTTTATTTTAAGTGAATTTTAGTTTCTATGAAACCTTTCTACGTTTCATCATTTCCCTGCCCTTATCCCAATTTATTTGTGTTCGGCGCAGCGTGTTTTTTTCTTCCATACCTACTTCTCTATTAAGGTGAACGTCCACTGGTCCGCGCCGGCCGCACCGCACGCACGGCACGCAACGGATTTTGGTTTGCTTTGTATGTATTCCTATAGCACTGCGTCCACTACCGGTACCGCCCGGATTTTCATTTCTTCATGCAATTAAAACAAAATCCGTTGCGTGCCGTGCGTGCGTTGCGGCCGGCGCGGTCCAATGGACGCTCAGCTTAAGTCGTCATCTCGGTAGTCACTCCCTTTCAGAACCTTCCATGTATTAAGCCAAAAAATACCTACCTTAGTAGTCTTACCTACATATTAATTTGAGTTTGTAGCCATCAATGTTAGTACAGGGAGCCCCCTGTGTCATCAATGTTAGTAAAACGGCCACTTTGGCAGAATCTTAATAGGATAATAGGTATTTATGAATCATATTTGAAATCGTAAAACTGTCACAAACTGACAATTCATAATTTACCTGCGTACAATTCATAGCACGCAATTCATCTGTTTGACAGTTTTGTATGGAGATTCGTAAAATGGTCCACAAATAATGAATTGCTTTATTGAAGTTTAATGTGAAATAGCACAATCATATTAGATTGCTGGGAATTCAAGAAATGAATCGCTTTTAGAGGAATTGCTTAATGTGGCCGTTTTAGGCCCCCCCTAGGTAGTGAAAACGTAAGATAATGATTCATTAGGTCGGGGTTACCCAGATAGACCTTTGTATTGTGTTTTATTCCTACACAACACGGATTTAAATTAAAAAAAAAAAAATATTACTTAGTTCACACTTCAATCCAGATATTTCGGATTACTTTCGGACTACAACACGATTACTTGCACGTTTTGTTTTTGTTTTTGTGAATGGCTTCTCGCAGTTGACCACGGGGGGTCAAGACTGTTTAACCGGACTTTCCTGTGGCTGCTCTCGCTTAAAGCCTCCGGCCAGGCTTAAAACTAAGACTTAAAAGTAGGGGTTTGAGCGACTCTGCACGTCGCTGCGGTAAGGGCAGGGAGGACAGCCAGAGGGTTCAGGCTGGGTCGTGACGCGATAACATCCAAGGTACGAGGTACGAGAATGATCGGTGGGCAAGGGGAGTTTAGTGGCGGTTTAGAGGCTACAGGCTCGGCTGCGCTACCGGCTGGCGCAGCCTCGCCGAGTAGAGGGCAAGGGGGAGGTGGGCAATTACGTTTTCGACCTCGACGGCGGGGTCGGAACGTAGATCTTAGCTTGCGTTTGCGGAGCGTACTGGTGGCCTTATTACTCTCCTGTAGGAGAGTTATAGGGTCATCAGGTTCGGAGAGAACATGTTTAGGACGGCGGGTCCTACTAATCCGGGAGGGAACATAGTTGGCGGATTCGACAACCAAAGGGTTGCGATGTTTCGCGGCGGTTTCAAAGAAACGCACGGAATTGCGTTTCAAAAATTGTCGGATCGTTGGGATTTTGAGGTCAAGGTGGAGGTTTTCGTTCCGAACGAACCAGGGGGGGCACCCGTTATCTTTCGGAGAAAACGGTTTTGCAGTGTCTGCATTCTATGTATGTGGTGGGGCTTGGCGTGAGCAAATACCGAGCCCGCATAGGTCATGATGGGCCGAATGACAGCTGTATAAATGCGCAACTTGCACTTAAGTGACAATTTGCTACGTGCATTCAGAACGGAATGTAGTCTACCGAGGGCAAAAGCGGCCCGTGAACGAGCGAGCTTTATGTGCTCGGAGAAGTTTAGGTGCTCATCGAGCGTGACACCGAAATATTTGGCTCGCTTCTCCCAAGGGATCGGCTTGTCAAACATCATGATTGGTCGGGGTAAAGGACGTGTGTGGTACGGTTTCAGAAAGAGAACCGCTTGGCTTTTATACGGGTTTACTTCGATTCTCCACCTACGAAACCACCAGGCGAGGTTATCGACTGCGGTTTGGAGAGTACGAGATATCGCGTCTGGTCTTTTTCCCGTGTAGTAAATGGCCGTATCGTCTGCGAACAAAGCCAACTGAGCCTTTCTACTTTTCGGGATATCGCTGGTAAATAGAATAAAGATAAGGGGTGAAATTACAGAGCCCTGTGGTACGCCTGCGCGAATTGGGTGGGGTGAAGATAGCGCTCCTTCGATACGGTATCGAAAAGTGCGGTTTGACAAAAAGTCACGTAAAATGAGCACGAGACGGTCTGGCACTCCGAGTTTGTAAAGCTTATAAATTAAGCCGTTGTGCCAGACTTTGTCAAAAGCTTTCGCTATATCGAAAAATACCGCTCCCGTCATCGAACCGCGCTGAAAGCCAGCGCCTATGTGTTCGATGATGCGGTGAACCTGATTTACACAAGAATGTTGGGTACGGAACCCGAACTGTTCGTTAGGTATGAGGCCCTTTGTCTCGGCATAGTCTCTAAGGCGCTTATAAATAAGTCTCTCATAGATTTTGCCGAGGACACTGAGCAGGCTATATAATGGGGCGGTAGCTAGAGGGCTCGCTCTTGGGCTTACCGGGCTTATTTATACCGATAACGGTGGCCTGTTTCCAGGCTTGCGGAAATATGTTATTGCTCAGGGCATCATTGAAGATGGTGGCCATTAGCATAATTAAGTGGGCAGGGAACAGTTGGACCACCCTATTGCTGATTCCGTCTGAGCCAGGGGCTTTGCGGGGTCTCAGACCCTTGATTATCTCGTGCACCTCGTCCGGAGTGACGGGGGGCAGGGGACAATCAGGGTCTTTGACGGGAGGAAGGGAGGCTCTACGTTCGACTTCCGCGTCGACCTCAGAGAGGTGAGCTTGGTCAACCGGTAGAGAGCTGGGTGTGCATTGCGCCTCGAGGCTGTCGGCAAGGCATTCCGCCTTGTCGACATCATCGAAGGCAATGGTTTTGTCCGGGCGAACTAAGGGTGGCATAGATGCTATCCCCGGGGATCTAAGTCTCCTCTGGAGTTCCCAGAAGGCAAGGTGGTTTGGCTCTAGTTCGCTCAGCATCTTATCCCAGCCGGCGTTACGCAGTTCCTCCATACGTGTCCTTACAGACTTCTGTAAGTAACGCATGTGGACTTTGTTCGCGCGACAGGGAAAGTTGCTGTAGGCACGGACCGCCGCGTTCTTCTCAGTCAGCAGCTCACGTACATCGTCCGGCAACTTCCAGCGGCGGTCTTCCGCCGCAGGAATTTCCCTTGAACAATCGTTCAGGACAGATTGTACGTGTTCTGTGAGTGAGTCGATCGCGGCCGTCGTGTCAGCGATAGAGTCAAATTGGTCGGGTATAGCGTCTAAGTGAGGGGAAGAGGAGGATTTCAGGCAATCGCTTACTTTCGTCCAATCCGTCACTTTTTGGGTGCGAGGTGGTTCTGAGGGGTCACGGAGACCTAAGCGGGGGACTAGACTTACGACAACCGGTCGATGGTCAGAGTCCAGTTCATGTATCGCTTCTATAGAGTCCAACCGAAGGTTGATATTCTTTAGAAGCGCTACATCAAGCACGTCAGGGGTATGGTTATGGTCGTGGGGAAAGTGTGTGGGAGTCATTGGAGCAATGACGTCAAAGTTTAAAATGGAACAGAGGTCGAACAAATGTCTACCTCTGGTAGTGGTCAAGGAGCTATTCCAGGCGGTATGCTTGGCGTTGAGATCGCCCGCTATAATGACGGAGTCACTCAAGCCGCATAAGATATTAAAGTCGTCAGATAAATTCTGGTAATTCTCTGGGGCGGTACGGGGTGGAATGTAAGCCGATCTTTTAAGTGGTCATTGTACTCATCATTATGAACAAATTTTACTATGGAACCATACTGAAATCGCGAAAAAAATCTGTTGCTGCAGTACATTTATAATGTTTGCCAAATTCGTCAAAATGTCGGGAACAGTTGATTTTTTTTTTCGCGATTTCAGGTTGGTCCCATAGTTAAATTTGTTCATAATGATGAGTACAATGACCCCTTAAAAGGTTGCCACTGTTTACACTTGCACCCTGTAAGTATACCTACATAAATTCAATGCATTTTTATTTCATTTTATATAGGGTGACTGGTAATTAATGACCGATACTTAAACACATGATTGTACTCATGATAACAAACAACTTTTACTATGGGACCAAACCTGAAATCGCGAAAAAAAAAAATCAGCTGTTCCCTATTTTTTTTTTTTTTTGTGCATGGGAAATCATCAAATGACTTCTCCCGCTAAACACATGATTGTACTCATAATAACAGACAACTTTCCCAAAATTTTTTTTTTTTAAATTTACTAATCGCATTTATGACCCTAATCATTCCAATAAGATATTGAGTACCTAACAAGAATAATACACGTGGAGCTCGTGGCTAAGTAGTAACAGACGCACGGGTCGATCCATCAGGTTAAGCTAGGCTTGCCGGGGTTGGTCCGTGGATGGGTGACCATCTTCACATACCGAGATACCTCCGTGCCTCGGAAAGCACGTTAAGCCGTTGGTCCCGGCTGTAATTGGTGGATCTTTGACAGTCGTTACGGGTCGTCAGAACCCCGAAAGTCTGACAATCAGTCTTACCCAGGGATATCGAATTACCCAGTTACTCGGTTGTGGAGGTCAGATAGGCAGTCGCTCCATGTAAAATACTGCCAGACCCCAACCCCCACACCCGACCCCAACATAGTTGGGAAATGGCTAGGCAGATTGATTTTAACAAGAATAACATCATCCATAATAATAGCACCATCAGCTGTTAGTTAACCCGTCGCATGCCAATTAGCAGAGCAGTGGTGGCCCAGTGGTAACGGCCATGACTTACGAGTTGTAGGTTCGGATTTTCAGACACTGACAGGCTCTGACAGGCTTTGTGTAAATTATTTCATCACCACTGCTCTTAAAACGGTGAAGGAAAACATCGTGAGGAAACCGGCATGTCCTAGAACCAAAAATTCCAAGACATGTGACATCTACCAACCCGCACTGGGTCCGCGTGTTGGATTACAGCCCACTCCCTCTCACCGAGAGGAGGCCTGTGTCCCAGCAGTGGGAACATTATAGGCTGCCTATGTTACACTAATTAGCAGACACAATAGATTTATTATTGTTATCCGTACAATCGACAAAGTTAATTTAGTTTCCTACTTATTCCTTTTTACAAACAAAACTATCCACTTTTAACATGCATTATCCTTTTTTCATTAATTGAGAACAAACGTACTTACCATGCGCAAGTTGTCAATTGTTAGTCGCTTGACCCCGTTATTCTATCTCTCCGATATTCTCCGTGTGGCTGCATACCTACGAAATATCTAGGCACCGGGCGCGATCCCGGTAAAAGTAGGCACGCACAACACTGTATCGCTCACACTGCAGACCTTTACACACACGTGCTTAATTCTAATACCGGTTAGTAGTAGCAGTTTTAACTAACACTAATAATTAACGAAATGACAAAACACTATCTACGGAATCACACTATTAAAACAACAGTGAATTCTCAGTGAATTCACTCGTATAACAGTAAGTAGGGCGGAGCACCGAACGAGCTTCGACAGCCGCGGAGGAGCCGTTTAGGTACGCAGTCTTTCCTTGTCGGCAGCACCAGTATTACTAAGCTAATTACAAACTTTCGGAGTAAACACGCGGCGTGCCTCAAAGAAGTACTCCTTTATGAGGTATGCATCTTGCTTTATTGTTTATTTAAAACTATTTTGAAAACACATCTTTACTGCGAACTAGAATTCTATTACTAGAAGGATTTTAGGAATAACCCAAACGAGAAAACCATTTACAAATTGTAGACAATGGATGTTACTGCGGCGCTCTGCGATAAGCAGGTACGTGACTCATAAAACGCCGCCGCCGGCGATCTCGCCTGTATTGTTTCTTTGAAACTGTTTAGAAAACACATCATTACTGCGAACTATTACTACAGATAGCGCGCGAGTTGAATGCAGAGCTTAGGAATGCGGTAGTGCTGTGACCCAATTATAATTAGCACTACACTGCAGGCGCGTGAGGCCCACCTCACGCGCCTGCGTGCGGATAGCGGGGCGCTCTTTACCTCAGACCTTGACTGCATTCAACTCGCGCGCTATCTGTAGTAAGTATTCCTAAAGGAATGCACATTTTGTCAATAATCTGCGCTTATACAATCCAGCAAACCATTTACAAATTATAGACAATAGATTTTACTGCGAAGCTCGGCGTTAAGCAAATACAATAGTTACGTCTTTCATAAAACATCTGCTACTTTCTAAAGGTTATAATTTAAATGGTTGTTTTCGCAAAAGTAAAAATAACACAAATTATGTTCATGCTAAACCTTGAACAAATCTGGTAGGTATTTTCGTACCTACTTTACGTGCGTGCGCTACAACTAAATGCATTATTGTTCATGCTATTCCCGTCCCACATTTCTAGGCTTTGGACTAGCAGTCTGTCTACGATATTTGAGTTTAAATCAGAAATATTCGGCAGCCGGTAGGCATTTAGCGCGCGTAAGTAGGTATGTGGAGTGCAATATCTGTATAGGTACAAGTAGGTTTGAAATGACTGGTGTGGTTAAAAAATTGGAATCAACTTGGCTATTTACAACGCTAACGCTAACTTGGCTATTTAAATAATTTAGTAATCTAAATGATTTAAATGAAGTCACATTGATTGTTGCATGTGTCCACTTTGCACAGCACATTTAGTGGCATATTTAGTGATATGAGCCCGCACGCGCTGCAGAACTCTAGTGTGACTGTCACTTAACGAAAGCACCCCGCATCCGTGTACGTTTGTACCTAGGTAGTTAACAAAAAGTTGTACAAAACCGCCGTGTTTAGTAGTACTGTACTTTTAATATGCAACGTAAGGTACAGTAGTACCCAACTAATAAGGCGCGTCGTGAATCTCGTGAAGTCGTGAATCGTCGTGTGAAAAGAAAGTATGGCCTCGAGATTAACGAGAATGCTTAAAACTTACAATCAACCTTAGATTACTTCATAATACACTGCAGCTGTTAGTTTTCTCTCACTCGCAAGTATGGCGGCTGACTAACATTATGCTGGCAGTTGCCGACCAATAGCGGTACAGGAAAAAGAAGCACGGTGCTTGGAGCGTGCCGATTGGTCAATAGCATTTCCCGCGCTTTGAAAATTCATCTTCTGCGCAGGTACCTCGGTAAGCCATATCAGTACGCACAATGGTCCACATGAAGGACTAAGTGCGGAAACCAAATCCTTAACATAGAAGCCATATCAGTTGGGTACTACTGTATACTACTAACAAAACAAGGTGCGCGCGCCTTTGCGCTATCAACTGTTAATAGCTTTACCGGTAATCCCGTTCTATCTCATGTGTACTCTATTTTGCAATAAGATTTGACATTCAAAGAAACCTTTTTTACAGTCCGTTCAACCGATTTTGACTTCTAATGCGTTGGAGGCATGATAATGGAAGCTGCAGTAAACAGTTGGTATTGTAACCACTTTTTTGCCTTTAATCTCATCCTTAAGCCTTCCGAATAGAAGTAGAAAATCGGTTGAAAGGAATGTAAAAAAGGTTTGTTTAAATGTCTAATCTTATTGTAAATGGAGTATAGGTAAGTAGGTATTACTAATACTATCGGCGTGTATTCGATCAATAGTACTAATTCCGATTCTGTATTTGTAGAGCTTGTCTACTCTAAAATGACGCGTCCTATTACTTAAATCTGTATACGTACACTACAGTAATTGCAGTAGTCGGGCGCGTCATTTCATTTGTCATTTTTTCAGTACGCGATCGTTTAAGTGCTATTTATGGAGAGCGGTGGATTGGTCGCGGGGGGCCAGTTGCTTGGCCTCCGCGGGGCCTCAAATGGGATTAGAAAATTAAAAAAAAAAAATTTTTGGGAAAGTTGTCTGTTATTATGAGTACAATCATGTGTTTAGCGGGAGAAGTCATTTGATGATTTCCCATGCACAAAAAAAAAAAAAATATAGGGAACAGCTGATTTTTTTTTTTCGCGATTTCAGGTTTGGTCCCATAGTAAAAGTTGTTTGTTATCATGAGTGCAATCATGTGTTTAAGTATCGGTCACTAATTACCAGTCACCCTGTATAATTCGCTTTTTG
This sequence comes from Cosmia trapezina, assembly GCA_905163495.3. Taxonomy (NCBI): domain Eukaryota; kingdom Metazoa; phylum Arthropoda; class Insecta; order Lepidoptera; family Noctuidae; genus Cosmia; species Cosmia trapezina. The sequence goes on from LR991047.1 coordinate 11,610,146, forward strand.
AAAGTCATCATCAATCGGCCTTTAAAGGTGCTACTAATATTTTTATATCGATTAAACAAAACTAGGCTGGGAGATTTCTTATTAAAATAAGTAAAATAATGCGACTTGATTTAGAACGTAACAAGAATGAATGAGCGAGTGATTGATGTCAATCTTCTTGTCACAACACTATTTTCTTTTCATCATAAAATGGTAACACCGTAAACGTCAGATTACTCCAGTGAATTAATAATTAGACTTCAGAGTGACATGGCTATCCCAGAAAGATGCATGGTCTCTGTGGGATAGACCATAGGAGTAAAGCCGCGGGGAAACTTCAGTGGCTGTGATGATGGCGACACGCAGCCTGGAACCACTTTACAAACGCACCCGGCGATTTTATACACTAGCAATTTTTTTTTGGGTACAGTAGACCCTTTTTAGTGTATTATTGAAAACAACAAAGTGCGCAAAAAAATAAACGCCGAAAAAATAAAATTGACAGTACGAGTACCATATTGACCTTGAAATCAAGGTCAATGACCCTGAGGCTTTCATCGTCTAATATACGAGACATTCACCGCCTCATCTAACCCAAATGATTCACCAAAAATAGAGGGGATATGGCGCTCGGCGGCCGCTGCGGCGGCACCGCTCGTTTCGCTCGCTCGCCGTCGCGCGTTAAGGGTCACTGTTCTAACCTAACCTAACCCAAATGATTCACCAGCAATAGAGGTAATGGTCACTATTCTAACCTAACCCAAATGATTCACCAATGTGAAGTTTCGGACGCGCGGGTGTGATAGTACAGTGGAGCCCGCAGCCTTATCTAGTAAATGTACGTGTACCTATCGCTACTTTGGCGCCGTCATCTCGTTATCGGTGATGTCCAGGTGACGGTGGCGGTGTACAAACCCCCTTAGGGTGATGATAAGGCAATTATGAGGTCGAATATACATGTATAGATTGTTATTTAAACACCTGCGAAAACTACTTCTATAATCTTTTGTCGAGACATCAATGGCTAAGTGTAGATAACATTGATAACACAATCACTGAGTACTTGGTCAGTGCGATAAGTGTTTTTGTGTTAAAAAGTCGCTTTGAGGAAAAACACTTTTGTTGGTGATATAAAATATTTTAAAATGAGTGACGAGAGAGTTATGTTTGTCGACGGAGGGGGACACGTACGTTATATTTAATTTATTAATCATTATTAGATCTCCACAACACAGTTACTGGGTAACACGATAGAATAGAATAGAATAGAATACCTACTCTTTATTATGCACACCATTAAAATTACAGATATCAATGTTGAAATTTTACATAGGGTGACAGAATGGGCGGTCTTATCGCTAAAAGCGATCTTTTAAAGACAATCTTTGGATGGATTAAATAAAACCCCACCCCGATACCCCTTTGGTTTGGATCGATACCCCTTGGTAAGACTGGTGGTCAGACTTTCGGGCTTCTGACTACCCGTAACGACTGTCAAAGATCTAGAAAGATCCGGCTTAACGTGCTTTTCGAGGCACGGAGGGATCATGGATGGTAAACAATCCATGAATCGACCGCGGCAAGCGTAGCTTAACCTTCGATCCACCCGTACGGCTGTTATTATTATTATAGCCACAAGCCCATTGATTTTAATAATGTGTCTAAAAATGTAAATAACCTAAACAACTTTGTAGTACCTATTTAGTAATAACTAGCTGCGCCCCGCGGTTTCACCCGTGTAGACCGGGATATAAAGCAGCCTATGTGTTAATCCAGGGTATAAGCTATCTACATACCAAATTTCATCCAAATCGGTCCAGCCGTTTGAGTGTGAAGAAGTAACAAACATACAAACAGAGACTCATACACACTCACAAACTTTCACAGTTATAATAGGTAAGTATAATGAAAATCACTGTTCCGTTATCATTATTGCCATTATAGAAAACATTTTTAATTTATGATCACACGTATTGTTGACAATCGATTGTGACTCCATACTTCTCTCTTAAGAGGAAATGTGGGTGCTCTTTTCTCCATACAAAAAGATACAAACGCTCTCGCCTGTTTTCTTTCTGGTTAATGACCATAAAGCAATGATTTTTTACAGAAATATAAATATCAGCTACTTGTATGGCCCTATGTTTTCCTTTTTGATGATATATTATTTTTTTTAGAACTAGATCCCTCAAAAAAAGCTCAAAATTGCCTATTCAGACCGCTGTCAACAGACGCCTAGTATACCAATTTGACAACTATTAACGAAAAAAGAAAAACATAGGGGCATAGTATATAGGGTGACTGGTAATTAGTGACCGATACCTAAACCCATGATTGTACTCATGATAACCAACAACTTTTACTATGGAACCAAACCTGAAATCGCGAAAAAAAAAAATCAGCTGTTCCCTATTTTTTTTTTTTTGTGCATGGGAAATCATCAAATGACTTCTCCCGCCAAACACATGATTGTACTCATAATAACAGACAACTTTCCCAAAAAAATATTTTTTTAAATTTACTAATCGCATTTATGACCCTAATCATTCCAATAAAATATTGAGTACCTAACAAGAATAATACACGTGGAGCTCGTGGCTAAGTAGTAACAGACGCACGGGTCGATTCATCAGGATAAGCTACGCTTGCCGGGGTTGGTCCGTGGATGGGTGACCATCTTCACAGACCGAGACTCCTCCGTGCCTCGGAAAGCACGTTAAGCCGTTGGTCCCGGCTGTAATTCGTGGATCTTTGACAGTCGTTACGGGTCGTCAGAACCCCGAAAGTCTGACAATCAGTCTTACCCAGGGGTATCGAATTACCCCCTTACTGGGTTGTGGAGGTCAGATAGGCAGTCGCTCCATGTAAAATACTGCCAGACTACCGACCCCAACATAGTTGGGAAATGGCTAGGCAGATTGATTTTACCAAGAATAACATCATCCATAATAATACCACCATCAGCTGTTAGTTAACCCGTCGCATGCCAATTAGCAGAGCAGTGGTGGCCCAGTGGTAACGGCCGCGACTTACGAGTTGTAGGTTCGGAGTTTCGGACACTGACAGGCGCTTTACTTTGTGTAAATTATTTCATCACCACTGCTCTCAAAACGGTGAAGGAAAACATCGTGAGGAAACCGGCATGTCCTTGAACCAAAAATTCGAAGACATCTACCAACCCGCACTGGGTCCGCGTGTTGGATTACAGCCCACTCCCTCTCACCGAGAGGAGGCCTGTGTCCCAGCTGTGGGAACATTATAGGCTGCCTATGTTACACGAATTAACAGACACAATAGATTTATTATTGTTATCCGTACAATCGACAAAGTTAATTTAGTTTCCTACTTATTCCTTTTTACAAACAAAACTATCCACTTTTAACATGCATTATCCTTTTTTCATTAATTTAACAAACGTACTTACCATGCGCATGTCAACTGTTAGTCGCTTGACCCCGTTATTCTGTCTCTCCGATATTCTCCGTGTGGCTGCATACCTACGAAATATCTAGGCATCGGGCGCGATCCCGGTAAAAGTAGGCACGCACAACACTGTATCACGCACACCTTTACTTACACGTGCTTAATTCTAATACCTGTTAGTAGTAGCAGTTTTAACTAACACTAATAATGAACGAAATGACAAAAACACTATCTACGGAATCACACTATTAAAACAACAGTGAATTCTCAGTGAATTCAGTGAAGTATAACAGTAAGTAGGGCGGAGCACCGACGCTAACGCGCTTCGACAGCCGCGGAGGAGCCGTTTAGGTACGCAGTCTTTCCTTGTCGGCAGTACCAGTATTACTAAGCTAATTACAAACTTTTGGAGAAACACGCGGCGTGCCTCAAAGAAGTACTCCTTTATGAGGTATGCATCTTGCTTTATTGTTTATTTAAAACTATTTTGAAAACACATCTTTACTGCGAACTATTACTAGAAGGATTTTAGGGATAACCCAAACGAGCAAACCATTTACAAATTGTAGACAATGGATTTTACTACGGCGCTCTTCGGTAAGCATGTTCAATAGGTACGTGACTCATAAAACGCCGCCGCCGGAGATCTCGCCTCTATTGTTTATTTGAAACTGTTTAGAAAACACATCATTACTGAGAACTATTACTAGTAAGTATTCCTAAAGGAATGCACATTTTGTCAATAATCTGCGCTTATACAATCTAGCAAACCATTTACAAATTATAGACAATAGATTTTACTGCGAAGCTCGGCGTTAAGCAAATACAATAGTTACGTCTTTCATAAAACATCTGCTACTTTCTAAAGGTTAATATTTAAATGGTTGTTTTCGCAAAAGTAAAAATAACACAAAGTTCATGCTAAACCTTGAACAAAGGGTATGGCTAGCGGCTGTCCTTCACAACTATCTGGTAGGTATTTTCGTACCTACTTTACGTGCGTGCGCTACCACTAAATGCATTATTGTTCAAGCTATTCCCATCCCACATTTCTAGGCTTTGGACTAGCAGTCTGTCTACGATATTTGAGTTTAAATCAGAAATATTCGGCAGCCGGTAGGCATTTAGCGCACGTAAGTAGGTATGTGGAGTGCAATATCTGTATAGGTACAAGTAGGTAGAAATAAAACTTGAAATGACTGGTGTGGTTAAAAAATTGGAATCAACTTGGCTATTTGCAACGCTAACGCTAACTTGGCTATTTAAATAATTTAGTAATCTAAATTATTTAAATGAAGTCACATTGATTGTTGTATGTGTCCACTTTGCACAGCACATTTAGTGGCATATTTAGTGATATGAGCCTGCACGCGCTGCAGAACTCTAGTGTGATTGTCACTTTTAACGAAGGCACCCCGCATCCGTGTACGTTTGTGTCTAGGTAGTTAAAAAAAAGTTGTACAAAACCGCCGTGTTTAGTAGTACTGTACTTTTAATATGCAACGTAAGGTACAGTAGTACCCAACTAATAATGCGCATCGTGAATCTCGTGAAGTCGTGAATCGTCGTGTGAAAAGAAAGTATGGCCCCGAAGATTAACGAGCTTGCTTAAAACTTACAATCAACCTTAGATTACTACTATAAGGTTCATAATACACTGCAGCTGTTAGTTTTCTTTCACTCGCAAGTATGGCGGCTGACTAACATTATGCCGGCAGTTGCCGACCAATATCGGTACAGGAAAAAGAAGCACGGTGCGTGGAGCGTGCCGATTGGTCAATAGCATTTCCCGCGCTTTGAAAATTCATCTTCTGCGCAGGTACCTCAGTAAGCCATATCAGTTGGGTACTACTGTGTACTACTAACAAAACAAGGTGCGCGCGCATTTGCGCTATCAACTGTTAATAGCTTTACCGGTAATCCCGTTCTATCTCATGTGTACTCCATTTGCAATAAGACTAGACATTCAAAGAAATCTTTTTTACAGTCCGTTCAACCGATTTTGACTTCTATTGCGTTGGAGGCATGATAATGGAAGCTGCAGTAAACAGTTGGTATTGTAACCACTTTTTTGCCTTTAATCTCATCCTTAAGCCTTCGGAATAGAAGTCGAAAATCGGTTGAAAGGACTGTAAAAAAAGGTTTGTTTAAATGTCTAATCTTATTGTATAATGGAGTATAGGTAAGTAGGTACTACTAATACTATCCGCGTGTATTTGATCGATAGTATTAATTCCAATTCTGTATTTGTAGAGCTTATCTACTCTGAAATGACGCGTCCTATTACTTAAATCTGAATACGTACACTACAGTAAATGCAGTAGTCGGGCGCGTCATCAGATTGGACAAACTATAGTAGTTTGTTAGTGGTTGCGTATCCCCACCATGCATCCACACACCTTTCGCTCCTGTGTGACGCAAACAGTCACCCCCGAAAGCTCGTCGTATTCGCAATTATGCATGTTGCTAATTGCCCGCGCGCAATATGGCGTACATCTACACAGCGAGTGAGTACAATGACATGCTGAGTTGTTACTACTCGGAAGGGGGTAACGGCACAGCAGCAAGGCGATTGTATCAACGATTGTACCCAAAAAGAGTTCATGGGGGCGTGTTAAAGACTTAGTCTACCGAGATGGACCAGTACATAACTCCCGATGAGCTAAGAACTAGGATTGAAAACAGTTTCGAAATAGTGAAAAGTGACACTAGAGTTCTGCAGCGCGTGCAGGCTCATATTACTAAACGTGCCACTAAATGTGTTGAAGTGCAAGGTGCAACAATTAATGTGAGTTCATTTAATCATTTAATTAAAAAAAACTTTAGTACCTAAGTAAGTAGTTGATTTAGTAATCGTTGTAAATAGCGAAGTTGATTCCAATTTTTTAACCACGCCAGTCATTTCAAGTTTTATTTGTACTCGTACCTATACAGATACTAGCTTTCTGCCCGCGGCTTCGCCCGCGTGGAATTCGGTTATATCACGCCTACAAAGCCTTTTTTCGCGATAAAATTTAGCCTATGTCCTTTTTCACGGTCTGTTCTATTTCTGTAACAAATTTCGTCAAAATCGGTTCAGCCGTTTTACGTAAAAGCGTAATAGACAGACAGACAGAGTTAATTTCGCATTTATAATATTAGTATGGATTGCACTCCACATACCTACTTGCACGCGCTGAATGGCTACCGGCTGCCGCCGGACCTCACACAATCTGTTTTGTATGGATAGAGGCTATAACGTCATTTCGTATGCTACTTAGTTACTTACTTAGAAGGCAATTATAGCGGCATGCATGATTTAAAAGGGAGTTCAAAGGCACCGCTAGTCGCGCAACACGCGGTGTACTTGTGGCGCGTCGCGCGTTGTGCTTCTTTGTAGGAGCCTTAACTGTAGAGTAGTAAAGCAACCTGTGCCTGTAGCAACGCGACTAGCAACATTATAAAATTAATTTTGCCGAATACTTCTGAATTAAACTCAAATATCGTAGACAGACTGCTAGTCCAAAGCCTAGAAATGTGGGATGGGAATAGCTTGAACAATAATGCATTTAGTGGTAGCGCACGCACGTAAAGAAGGTACGAAAATACCTACTAGATAGTTGTGAAGGACAGCCGCTAGCCGTACCCTTAGTTTATGTAAGCTAAAGCATGAAAATATTTGTGTTATTTTTACTTTTGCGAAAACAACCATTTAAATAATAACCTTTAGAAAGTAGCAAATGTTTTTTGAAAGACGTACCTATTGTATTTGCTTAACGCCGAGCTTCGCAGTAAAATCTATTGTCTACAATTTGTAAATGGTTTGCTCGTTTGGGTTATTTCTAAAATCCTTCTAGTAATAGTTCGCAGTAAAGATGTGTTTTCAAAATAGTTTTAAATAAACAATAAAGCAAGATGCATACCTCATAAAGAAATACTTCTTTGAGGCACGCCGCGTGTTTACTCCGAAAGTTTGTAATTAGCTTAGTAATACTGGTACTGCCGACAAGGAAAGACTGCGTACCTAAACGGCTCTTCCGCGACTGTCGAAGGGCGTTAGCGTCGGTGCTTCGCCCTACTAACTGTTATACTTCACTGAATTCACTGAGAATTCACTGTTGTTTTAATAGTGTGATTCCGTAGATAGTGTTTTTGTCATTTCGTTCATTATTAGTGTTAGTTAAAACTGCTACTACTAACAGGTATTAGAATTAAGCACGTGTAAGTAAAGGTGTGCGTGATACAGTGTTGTGCGTGCCTACTTTTACCGGGATCGCGCCCGATGCCTAGATATTTCGTAGGTATGCAGCCACACGGAGAATATCGGAGAGACAGAATAACGGGGTCAAGCGACTAACAGTTGACAACATGCGCATGGTAAGTACGTTTGTTAAATTAATGAAAAAAGGATAATGCATGTTAAAAGTGGATAGTTTTGTTTGTAAAAAGGAATAAGTAGGAAATTAAATTAACTTTGTCGATTGTACGGATAACAATAATAAATCTATTGTGTCTGTTAATTCGTGTAACATAGGCAGCCTATAATGTTCCCACAGCTGGGACACAGGCCTCCTCTCGGTGAGAGGGAGTGGGCTGTAATCCAACACGCGGACCCAGTGCGGGTTGGTAGATGTCTTCGAATTTTTGGTTCAAGGACATGCCGGTTTCCTCACGATGTTTTCCTTCACCGTTTTGAGAGCAGTGGTGATGAAATAATTTACACAAAGTAAAGCGCCTGTCAGTGTCCGAAACTCCGAACCTACAACTCGTAAGTCGCGGCCGTTACCACTGGGCCACCACTGCTCTGCTAATTGGCATGCGACGGGTTAACTAACAGCTGATGGTGGTATTATTATGGATGATGTTATTCTTGGTAAAATCAATCTGCCTAGCCATTTCCCAACTATGTTGGGGTCGGTAGTCTGGCAGTATTTTACATGGAGCGCCTATCTGACCTCCACAACCCAGTAAGGGGGTAATTCGATACCCCTGGGTAAGACTGATTGTCAGACTTTCGGGGTTCTGACGACCCGTAACGACTGTCAAAGATCCACCAATTACAGCCGGGACCAACGGCTTAACGTGTTTTCCGAGGCACGGAGGAGTCTCGGTCTGTGAAGATGGTCACCCATCCACGGACCAACCCCGGCAAGCGTAGCTTAACCTGATGGATCGACCCGTGCGTCTGTTACTACTTAGCCACGAGCTCCACGTGTATTATTCTTGTTAGGTACTCAATATCTTGTAGGAATATTAGGGTCTCAAATGGGATTAGAAAATTAAAAAAAAAAATTTTTTGGGAAAGTTGTCTGTTATTATGAGTACAATCATGTGTTTAGCGGGAGAAGTCATTTGATGATTTCCCATGCACAAAAAAAAAAAAAATAGGGAACAGCTGATTTTTTTTTTTCGCGATTTCAGGTTTGGTCCCATAGTAAAAGTTGTTTGTTATCATGAGTACAATCATGTGTTTAAGTATCGGTCACTAATTACCAGTCACCCTGTATATCCTTCTTATTCAGTTTATGAAATATCTTTTAAATTGGTCCAATATTGGAGCAGGAAATAGGCGAGAGCCAAACCTCGAAATGTGACTTTTTACATCACTACATATTATAAAACAAAGTCGCTCCGCTGTCTGTCTGTCCCTATGTATGCTTAGATCTTTAAAACCACGCAACGGATTTTGATGCAGTTTTTTTTAATAGATAGAATGATTCAACAGGAAGGTTTATATGTATAATACATGCATAATATAGTAGAGAAACACTGATAATTTTAGAGGTTTCTAATGTGATGTCGTAAATAAACACATTTTTTTGCGCTTACATTGCAAACGCTGCCTGAACCCTACGAGATAGATCAAAATAATGTACTACAGTATTGTACACCTTAAAAAGGTCTGCAAAAAAGTCCGCAATGGTATATGTCTATCTCTCAGGGATAACCCACAATAACCATTTTTTATCCTTTACTTTTTACGAGAAATAATGGCTTATTTACGAAGCGATTTTAAGCAATACAGCAATAATCCTTATCCAATTAAGTACCTTAAATACATTGTGCATTTAGTATAGATCAATATGGCCCTTTACAGCATGTAATTTAAATGAATATTTTCGAAGTTATTACAGATTTAAAAACTTTTTACAAAAAAAAAACAACCGACTTCCAAAAAAACACTACAAAGTGAAAAATAACTTTCATTTCGGAAGTCGGTGTCTGGTTTTTTATTTATTTTCGTTTTTTTGCCACCGACTTCCGAAATTAAAGTTATTTTTCACTTTGTAGTGTTTTTTTGGAACTCGATTGATTTTTTTTTTGTAAAAAGTTTTTATTTTTCACTTTTTAGTGGTACCTATCCCACACAAATCTGAATACCACTCTGCAAAATAAATTAGAGCATCATCCACATAGACTAAATGGGAAAAATACGTATTAAATTATTGAATCTAACTTGAAAGCCACTCATCAGAACTTATAATATATGAGATATTTTTATGAGACAGTCTCCAGCAGTATACCATTTCAAATAAAAACTTTGCAAAAAGGCAAATACGTCGCGATAGAGTAGTGTCAGAAGTTTGGTAGGCGTAGTTTTAGTTGACAGAGATAACGAGGCTAAGAAATCTGCCTTCTGACAATCAAGGCCACACATAACATACAACTCAAGTAGCGCAATTTGAAGCGGTATATAGTTACCATTAAATCATTTATAGCCAGAGTGCACCTCATGACAATTCCAATAAGCCCAAACACGGCTAGGATATATTGTTTTATTACTGAGTTCCGATGCCTACCTTCCGGCTTCTTCATCAGATCGGTTCGATGGTACCATTTTCATCAGAACCATTTCGTCATAGTCGCTTAACTATTTTAATCGAGATATCCTATCGCCACCCGTGAAATAGGTACTTATCGTCGTTGAGGAGTTCTCGTGGCCATCTGTGGTCTTCTTCATCAGTTCCACTTCACTAGATGATACTTTCTAAATGCAAACGCTTGATTTATTGATGAAAATACCAAAATCGCTATATGTATACCTAACTATAATATTTGAGGAGTTCCCTCGATTCCTCATGGATCCCATCATCAAAATTGGATTTTGATAAAAACGAGACCAATCTGAAAGTATACACTTTCAAATAAAAAAGAATTTTCCGAATCGGTTCATAAATGACGCAGTAATGAGGTAAAAAACATACAAAAAAATACAACCGAATTGAGAACCTCCTCCTTTTTTAGAAGTCGGTTAAAAATGCAGGGACATAGCGGGCGGCGGTACATAAATAGCGCTTCGAAGGCCGCGCTTCGCCCTTTATGATTAGCAGAGATCGCACGCTTATCGGAGCTACTAGATAGGAAAATAACAATTATCCATACTGATGTTATAAATTCGAAAGTAACTCTGTCTGTCTGTTTGTACCACCTGTCTGTGTCTACCTTTTCACGCCTAAACCACCGAACAGATTTTGATAAAATTTGGTAAGGCAAATTTGGGTGGTATCCTAGGGAAGGACTTATGCTACTTTTTGTCTCAAAAATAACCCTACAGGCGGTGAAAGTTTGTAGGGGAAACCCAGCATTTCTTAAGTTAGGGATATGAAAATTCAAATTTATGCTTTTGGTAGGAAATAAAGAAATTTGTTGTGCAGCGTTTTTGGAAAATCATCCCTTAAGGGTGTAAAATAGGGGTTATTTTAAAATCTACAAAACTGCACGGATATCGATACAATTTGGCAAGGCTACAGATGGCATCCTGGGGAAGGACACAGCCTATTTTTTATCTTAAACAATTATCCTACAGGGTGTGTAAGTATGAGAATCCCAGCATTTCTTAAGTTAGGGATATGAAAATTCAAATTTATGGGTTTGATTTATGAAAAATTACCTCTTTTTAAGAGATTTAAGAGATTGGGTAGTTCGTATCCTGAAGTAACATTTAGTCTTAATATTTTTTTAATTTCCACGGGATAGGGAATAAAGAGGATTTATATTTTCGCTTTAAAGTTGCTTTCAAAGGCATGCATGTTGGTAATTTTCCGTTAACTATTGTTTGGTTTTAAGATTTATTATCCTCCAGCAATCAGATATCAATCTGCGCGCCGCTCCTCGAGTACTATATAAGCAGTGCGAGAAGATAATTATTGTCTAGCCGACGTTCGCACGGGCGTAAAAATATCGCGGCGATTTTTTTAGCGCACTGCATTTTCAACGCTCTGCTTAGCGCTGAGAGTTAAAAATCCAACAGTGTTTTCGTCGCGCTGGGATGCGCTCTGTTGTTGTTAGGTTGGATTCTCGAAGATCGGCTCAAAACCGAGAGTTGAAAAACCAGAGCGCGATAAAATCCCACCGCGATATTTTACGTCCGTGCGTACTTTTAATCCCGGTAGTACGTTCCAGTGGGATATTTTCCGACATCCACGCGGGCGAAGCCGCGGGCAAAAGCTAGTAGGCTATAAAGTCGGATCTGCAGTTGTCCTTATCGCACGAATTCGAGGGCGGAGCGCTCGCAGACCGACAGCAATACCTTCTTAAAATACCTAATTTTCAAAAGTCTGGCCGATCCCATTTCCTGTTAAGGCGCGGACTGCCTACGATTTTAAACGGCACACAACCGCGAAATCTATTGTCAGCCTTAGCTGCCTTAAAATAAGGTTGAAAATTAAAAATAATATTTGTGTTGCCGAGATGTGACTAAGCTGCGAATCTGCATTTATTTTCCGGGTTTTCTTTAGATTATTCAGAATATACTTACACAATAAATGAAATAATTGTCCGGTAAAAATATGCTAATTCTATCAAATTCTTAAAAAAAAGAATGTCGTTATCGCTGAAAATACAGAGAGGTTCGACGCCAAAGTTTATTTTTGTGGAGCAACTTCCAAATTTTTTCTGTGCACTGTATTTTTTGCGTCGGCAATCCAAGAAATCAATTTTTGTGAATATCGAGCTAATACCATGCCTTTGAATCGAAATTAATCTTTAAATATTTTCCGTTTCAGGTAGACGGGGGAGTCCACGTCGTAGACGGTGGGGACTACGGTGGGGGAGTCCATGTCGTTGACGGGGATTACGGTGGGGGAGTTCACGTCGTTGATGGGGACTGCGGGGGTGGCGTCCACGTAGTTGACGGAAGTTACGGCGGTGGGGACTACGGAGGCGGAGTAAATGTAGTAGATGGCCCTGACTACGGTGGGGGAGTGCACGTCGTGGATGGCGACTACGGCGGCGGAGTACATGTTGTTGACGGGGATGATGGGGGTGGCGTTCACGTAGTTGATGGGGGCTGGGGGGGCGGTGGTGTCCACGTCGTGGATGGGGACGATGGGGGTGGAGTACATGTTGTTGATGGCGCTGACTACGGTGGGGGAGTGCACGTCGTAGATGGGGACTACGATGGGGGAGTGCACGTCGTTGGTGGCACTGATTACGGTGGTGGCGTACATATTGTTGATTGAGCTTAACATAAGGTAAGTCTGTCATAGATCATTATTTTTAACTAATAAACAACCTACAAGGCCCCAATAATATAAAAGTAAAATAAAAATAGTCCTCCAGACCGAATTTCGGCCATGCAGACCAATATCAGCGTAGAACTACCAGCCCTCGGCGCGGCATGCATCACACTTATCTTATATTTAAAGGCGAAAGTTTTTGGGTGTGTGTGTGTGTATTTGTATGTTTGTTACTTCTTCACGCTCAAACGAATTTACTAATTGTTAGTGGTTCCGATACCGCCCTATTTAAGAAAAGTATTATGCGTATGGGTCCGACTATATTTAACAAAATACCCGATTTAATAAAAAATGAGACACTTCCACTTTTTAAAAAGAAATTGACAGATCTATTAATTAATAAATGTTATTACTCAATTGGCGAATTTTTTACCGATAAAAATTTAAATTGATAATTTATGACATCTCTGTTTTGTACTAAGCTCATTTATATTTTTAATTTAACTGTATTGACTGTATTGCCTATTTCAAATTTTTTTGCTGAATTTCTTCTTGACATGGTAAACTTGTACTGATTTGATTGAATGTGATAGTACCTAATATATTTTTAATGTCTTTAATATTATAGCTTAAGCTGTTTGCATGCCTTAGTTAAGGTAGTTAGTATAAGGAACTTTTTAAACTAAAACACCTGTAACTTTACCTACTTTCTGTGCAAATAAAAAACTATTCTATTCTATTCTATTCTAACGGCGGGACCGATTTAAATGAAAATTTGTATGTAGATAGCTTATAACCTGTGTTAACACATAGGCTACTTTTTTATAGCGGTCTACGCAGGTGAAACCACGGGGCGCAGCTAGTACTATCCTTAGTCGTTCACTCTTGACAGAGTGGTCGTGGTTGATGACTCTGTTAGCTAGTAAAAAAAAAAGGTGTTCAAAAATTTAAGGAAAATCAAAATCAAAAGTCATTTATTCAAATTAGGCTGAGAATCAGCACTTTTTGAACGTCGAAATTACAGTAAGACAGTCCCCACAAAACGCCCGCCCTTCACCACTTCCTAGTGCTTTAGCTGGGAATAAGAAGTGGCGGAACAAACTCCCCAGCAGCACAGCTGTCTGTTCAGTTAGAAGAACTAGATTCTATACAATAGTACCTATGCAAAATAATTTACGCAACACAATACATTTTTGTCAAATAAAATAAACAATTTTTGTACTTAACTCATATAACCTGTCATTATGTAAACTGATTCTGGAGAAAGAACATAACATAAACATTGTCTTGACTTAATCACAGCGACCAACATTGATATAAATAATATACAGGGTGACTTTGAAAACATGCGACAAAATTTAAGGGGGTGTTCTACGCATCAATATGAACAACTTTTACTATGTGAACAATTTCGAATTCGCAAAAAAAAATCCGACCTTCTTTTACAAAAGGGTCCAATACCTTTAACTATATTAAGGGAAGGTAATTTTTTTTTTGCGAATTCGATGTTGGTCCCTTAGTAAAAGTTGTTCATATTGATGCGTAGAACACCCCCTTAAATTTTGTCGCATGTTTTCAAAGTCACCCTGTATAAGTCAATGGCGACCAACTATTCTTATCGTTTAAGTAATCGTTGATAGAATAGTAGGTATGTCTTTGAACAAAGATTGGATTTTACTTTAATTTTAAACGCATTAAAAGGCAAATCTAGCAAAGAAGAAGGTAGCTTGTTATAAAAAGTTATACCAAGACCAACAAATGAGTTATGAGTGCTTTATACCTTCTAACTGAATAACTTTTACTATTAAATTAACAGTATTTAATAGTCCTTTATACAGGGTTACTTGTAATTCGACGTAATCCTTGCATGACGTCATAGCAGGGTTAAAATGCAACAAATTAAGCCACCAAATAAACTAAACACTCTCATTAAATTTTATCACACACGACACACATAACACACTTCACACATAATACTCTCTTAAACACTTATTTACACATTTCACACTCATATACATACAACACACTCGCACTTAAACTTCATGAGAATGATATGCAGATTTAATTTATTTTACTATTATAAGAGTAATCGTTTTTGTTTGATAGCCACGATTCAGGCTCTGCCTAGTGTGGTTTCACTGTTATTTTTGTAAGTTGTAATTTGAGTTGCTAATAAAGTTATTTATTTATTTATTTAAATGTTCTACCGAAATAAATTTTTTTTTGGAATTTTTGCCTAAGAAAAATATAAATTACGAAAAATACAATGTTTATTGCCAAAGTTTTAGGCATTTTTCAACTGTTTTTTGTTTTTTTAAGATCTGCTACGGCATCAGCTACGATAATTTAAATTCCTGACTAATAATTTAAATTCCAGTAAAGTCGCGCCGTAATTTTTTTTAAAATTATAGTGTGTGTGTGTGTGTGTGTATGTTTGTTACTTCTTCACGCTCAAACGGCTGGACCGATTTGGATGAAATTTGGTATGTAGACAGATTATACCCTGGATTAACACATAGGCTACCTTTTATACCGGTCTACGCGGGTGAAACCGCGGGGCGCAGCTAGTCACACTAACATTATAAAGGCGAAAGTTTGTGAGTGTGTGTGTGTGTGTGTGTGTGTATGTTTGTTACTTCTTCACGCTCAAACGGCTGGACCGATTTGGATGAAATTTGGTATGTAGACAGATTATACCCTGGATTAACACATAGGCTACTTTTTATCCCGGTCTACGCGGGGGAAACCGCGGGGCGCAGCTAGTATTTCATAAAAAAACTAAAAGTCTAACTAACTCAAAAACTATTGAATTTCGGTAGAACATTTGGTGGCTTAATTTGTTGCATTTTAACCCTACCATGGCAAGGAATACGTCGAATTACAAGTAACCCTGTATATTAGTTGATTACATTTTTCGAAAAAGCATCTTTATATTTAACAATCTTAATTTGGAGAGGTGACCAAGTTGGGCAGTTTTTTGAGCCACGTCACGACTCAAAAGTCATCTTCTCGTAGAGAGAAAGGCACGAGCACTCAGCATGCTATCACAGTCTAAAAATCATATTTTATACTGTGATGCTATTCTACATTTTAATTTTCGTTTATTTTCTTTTGTTACAGAGAAGAATAACAGAAGAGATGCAGAGCAACGTTGTGTTGTCGAATCGGAATCTAACCTAAAAATAATTAAATCTAAATATATTTTTATAAATTTTTCAAAATTGTCTTTTATTGATTTGTGATGGAGGGGCTTGTGGCTAAGTAATAACAGCCACACGGGTACATCCATCAGGTTAAGCTAAGCTAGTCCGCTGCTTTTTGCATGCTATATACAGGGTGTCCGGTAAAGAATGGATAACCTTGGAATAGCATATTACAGACATGATGGCCGTTCTAAAAAAAATACAAAAAAAATATCCCCAGTAGTAGGTACTGTGAGGGATCGAACCACACAGCGGGAGATAGTGGATAGCTAGGGCTCCGCGTAGGACCTAGGGAGTGAATTATAATTTTATTTCTATTTTAATATAGCGGGCTTCAGCCCCATTTCTTCTGTACACTACTGTCTTTTATTATAAAGTAGTTAGCCTCCCGCTGTGTGGTTCGAGCCCTCACAGTACCTACTACTGGGGATATTTTTTTATGTATTTTTTTAAGAACGGCCATCATGTCTGTAATATGCTATTCCAAGGTTATCCATTCTTTACCGGACACCCTGTATAAATAATATATTTTTAGTTTTTTTCTCTTATAGAGTAAAATACTGTATTGCTATAACTGACTGTACCTACACTTCTGCCTAACACTTCGAGGATAGCAGGCGTGATGTTTTAAAACCTTTTACTGTTTAAATTTTTGTGTTTTTTTTTTGTCTAGTTCACTCAGCAATTAGTTTAGAACTATTGAGAAATCCTTCAACAGTCCGTAACCGCAACAAAAAAATCAAGAAAGAACAATGTAGGATTATCTATGAAAAAACCATAGTCCGTTTTATCCTTCCTTACACTTTTAAGGCATCTCATAGAACAAATATCCAAGATAATGAGCTCATATTAAAATTTACATCGAGTAATAATTTTCTGTACAAACGCCTACTAAAAAAACTATAGCACCAAAACTTTGCCCTGGTATTGATACTTATTGTTAAATGTTCAGGCGTTTGACTTCTGTTTATAATTCGCGGTGTCAAAACACGCGGTAGCTACATGAGCGAAGTTATATCAACTTAGCTTCATTCCCAGTGTGGCCGGCGCTAGATGTGTCCTGGCTTGATAAAGGAAACAATTTGAAAACTGACGATAGAAAGCATTTGTACTTGTTGCTAGAGGGCGCTGTAAAATGTTCGAGTGACGTCTCTATCCTCTTATATGTCATAGAACGTACCGAAAATTTTAAAGACGTGACTGTACCTGGCTGGTTGTATTGTAATGGAATCAGTCACCGGTGACTCGTTGGCGATTTCAAATTCACCCTTAGGAACCTGTCCCACCCCGACGAGCGAGAAAATCGTTGAATCGCTTTTCAACGATTTTCTCGCTCGAGAAATGTACAAAAGATTGTCTCGTAAGTAAAACAGATACATAATAGGTACCGTCGCGGTCATTTGCGGAGAACCACTTTTGAACTTTATCACCATAGTATAAGGTCGAAAAGCGATTCACCGCAAATGTCCGCGATGGTATCTACATTAATAGTTGATCGCCGACTGTTCACACAAGTGAGTACTCGTTTGTCGCAGCGACAAGAGCTATCAAAGACAGTACTCGCTCAGTGACGCTCGCTTGGCGGCAGAACACTTCCTCACTGACACTTACTACATACGCATACGCATAATACCAGCGAGTAATCGCTCGTCGCCATCACGCACTCGCTGCTCGAAATAGTTTTAGATGACGTTTAACCAATTATTTTGCAAATAAGAAAAAAATTTTTTTTTGCAACTGGTAGGTACTGAAAGGGTGTCTTAAAATGGCATGAGGGATATCATAATTATGAAAGAGCGCTGTTTGCACATTCTCAAACATTTTTTTATTTTTTTTAGGTCGCATAGTTTTCGACTTATGATGAAAAATGTAAAAAAAAAATACCATTCCCACCCCCCCTATCTCCGAAGTTAGCATAGAGAAACAATCTGAAATTATTCTATGTGATAGAAGTTTATGTAAAGTTTACAGGAAAAATAAAACGATGTCTCTAAATAGCACACTTTTTCAGCTATCGGAACGGAAACCTCGGTGCGCGAGTCCAACTCGCTCTTGACCGGTTTTAGTTACTAGCTGTACTCGCATCTCGTTAATCGCTGACAGTGGGACAGGTGCCTTACACACAGATTTGGACACTTACCAATAACCGAAGAACTCCGAAAGATCCATGCAATCGACTTCTTTTCTTGCCTCTGGTGTAACTTCGTCAGCAATTCCGGAATCCACGTCTTCTTCCGAGCTCGACGCACTATCGCTTTCTGTGTCCGAACGCGCGTTATTCATCGCATTGACAGTGTCACTTTTTCAAAAATGGCGGTTACACTCGTAGTGATGTGGTGTTGTTTACGGTTTTTGTTGATTTTCCGGTTTTTTTTTGGTGTGATGTTTTTACGGTTTAATTTACTGTTACACTTTAGCTTTAGTGAAAATAAATAATTTTGTTTATTTAAATAGATAATCTTCACGCTAGATCTCATGGGATACCTACGTGTAGACACCTCCTACAGAATTCGGTAAAGTGCACAATATTTATCATAATTGGTAATTATAAACAAAATAGAAACAAAATAGAAACAAAATTAGTGTTGAAAGATTCATGCAGTAAAATCATTCTCTTGCGCACTTAGATACATATTTGGGGTCGGCGCAACATGTCCTTTTTTTCCATACTTCTCTATTAGTCGTCATCTCGGTAGTCGCTCCCTTTCTAGCCAAATCATCTTTCACACAGTCCATCCATTGTTTCTTTGGTCTTCCCCTACTCTTATAGCCATCGACATTCATACTCAAAACTTTCCTCACGACATTTTCCTCATTTCTCCGCATCACATACCATGAAAACCGATTTCCAAACAACTTTTCAGTCTCCGGTGTCACTTCCAGACTTCCTCTTAGGGGGTATGCGCTATGGTAGCCCGCGAAATTCATTTTTTTTTGGTTTTTTGCAATTTGCAGGTCCGTGTCAGGTTGTATCTTGATCAAAATATGATACGCGGAAATAAAACATACGTATTTATATAATTTTAACCATCAAAATCATCAATTACATCTCTCTAAGTTAGATTTCGTGCAGATTCGTTAGATTTCGTTCGTTCGACGAATTTTATGGTTAAAATTATATAAATACCTACATTATGTTTTATTGCCGCGTATCATATTTTGATCAAGATACAACCTAACACGGGTCTGCAAATTACAAAAAACCCAAAAAAAATGAATTTCGCGGGCTACCAGTACCACAGCTGATCAACCATAAGAGGATTGTGAAGTACCGATACGCGGTGCGAGTAGTTTAGTTTAAATTAAATAAAAACGCTCGAGGAAGTTTTTAAGTTAAAAATATAGATATTATAGATGCTAGTAACATAAATCGATCGCAATATTTCTTTATAATAAAAACTTTTCGATCTCGTTTTTCATTATAATCTAAGTACATACAACATTTACAAAAATTTATGAAAATTAGATTGTGTTGACGGGGGAAAAACGTCGCTTTTTGTGTGACAATTTTCATTCATCTTTTTTTTCTTTTTTTCGTTTTTAATTTTTTTTTTGTTCATTGTTGTTGTTGTTTGTTTAGGTAGCTGTAAGCAAAATAAAATAAAATAAATAAATAATAATTAATTAATATCGTTTACTTGGGACAACCCTTGCTGTTGCGATTGCGACAAAATCCAGACGTCGTCGGCATTTACCACGAGATCAAAGGCGTCGTCCTACTGTATGTTTTTATACTGTGGTAAAAGTCTGACACGCCCTCGGTCCGCTCTGTCAGTAACTCCAGTTCTTTTCCAGATGATTTCATTTCTGATATAGTATCCTTCAAAGAGATTCCGCCCGCACCACAGCGCGCTGAGCGACCTTGAATTTGTGGGCCAGCCCGACTGTCAGTCTTCAAAAATTGTGGGGTAGGCGATGAGAAGACTTTACGAAGTTTTCCAAACGCTGTCCAACCCAAATGGATCCTTCGATAGAGTGATTGATATCGACAAATTATTCCCGCTATGCCAAATTACATGACCGGTACGGTCTATTATTAATATTTAATTTAATTTTAATTGCATAACATAATTGCTGTGACAGCCATGATGAACAATTAGGACATCAGCCAATTGAATATGTGTCATCGATCCACAGATGATATCATTTGTATACGACAGACATATTACTTATGTCGTGGTTTCAAGATCATGCAAGTGGGCTAAAACACCGTATATTTTTCGAAGAAAATAAGTAGTTTTTGAATTAATTAAAAACCGTGATAAGTCTTCATATTTGAAGAATTCCCGTTTGAGCACCAATTTTTGAGCATCTATGCATTGAGTACCAAAGGTATTCCCATTTGAGCACCAATCAATATTTTAACGTGGTGCTCAAAAGGGAACAATAGAAAATATTTAACTTTGTTCCCTTTTGAGGCACCTGCGCTGCGGTAGCTTCTAGTGATGGGGTGTTTAATAAACACCCCATCAAACATACCTGATATAAATTGGCAGTACTTTTATTGGCTATCTATATATCTAGGTAATTATTATTAATATCACAATCAGCCTTATGTTATTGTCTAGGTACCTCACTAAGACAAATAAAAGAAATCACATTCCTCGTAACAACAGTATAGTCTCTAAGCTTATTGTTTTTAATTAATAAAATTTCTCAAAAGCTCAAAAGGGAATAAAGTTGAATATTTTTTATTGTTCCCGTTTAAGCACCACGTTAAAATATTTATTGGTGCTCAAATGGGAATACCTTTGGTGCTCAATGCATGAGTGCTCAAACGGGAATGCTTCATGAATTTGACCTTACGAAGAGTTGTAAAAGTAAATTTAATTCATGTCACTTAAGAGCGTTGTTGCATTTTTCATACGTAAATCGAGAACTTGGGAGATTTTGAAGTGATTTTGGTCACATAATTTATTTTTTTAGCTTCTTTTGACTTCAATCATCGTAATTATCATATATTTTTATTTAAAGTCTATTAAAAAAAACTTGTTCAAATTGAATTATTGACTACGAAAACAGTCGATTTCGAAGGCGCGATTTCCAGATGACGCGCGAAGGCTCAACTTTGAACTAATCTTACACCAATTATTACTACTAATTAAGAATGTAAAGTGGTATTCATTCGAAGAGGCATATCCTGAAATTTAAAATGCATTGAGAAAAGTTTGATTTTTAATTCATTAACTTGTATTTTAATCACGTCTAAGATAATCAAAAATCGAGAAATCGACTACAAAAAAACACGTCATTTCTCAGAATCTAAAAGTCATTTGGCAACACAAATCATTTTATACGTAAGAAGAAAGATTGTACTATATATGTGTAAAAAATAAAACATATCTGTCTTCAATCATTTACGAAAATAATTTTTTAAAGTGAGTATAAAATCGGGTGCATCGAACGGCCTAAGTCAGTCGCGCTCTGGCGCTCTTCGACGCAGGACCTATGTCGGTTGACCTCCCGCCGCCGCGCATGCGCCTCGCGTGATATATAGTCAATTGTAGTGCGACTAAATATTTTTAATCCTTTCATTTAAGTAATATTTTAAGAAGCTAATGTGGTAGGCACACTTACTTTAGGAGAATTATGTTACAATTCTTGAATTATGTTGTATTACTTGTAATATTGATATTGTAATTACAATATCAATAATACAATATAATTTGGTCAAAATGTAAATCCAAGATGGCGGCTGCGAACATTTTCAAATTTTTCATCATGGGTATCGTTTTCATGGTTCTTGTGGGTGCTAACGTCGATAGTGTAGTCAAAATGTAAATCCAACATGGCTACAAGAATTTTGGAGGATGAATATGGAGAAAAAATTTATATCAGATTTTTATTTGAAATCTCTACTGCCACAATCTCTATTGTGGATCCGTGACAAAGGAGACGGAAACCATGTCATATAAACTTGGGCCTGGGCCTGGGTTGTAAAAAGATGAAATTGGTGTCAATTTATAGCTACTATATTATCAAACCATCACTGAACATTTTGCGGATTTTCGCGGTCTGAGTTCCGAGTTAAAAGAGATGTAATAAAAGTGAGGTTACATAACGATCTACATATAGGTACTTAACAGCTGATTTTTGAAGTTCTTCAGCTCGACGACCACGTAAACTACAGCCTCTAGTCACTTTGCCACAATTTACACAACGATCCATGGTGCCAATATGAAATCAGTAGGCTGGTCGTAATATACAAAATAACAAGTTCAAGTCCAACGTTTATGCTGGGTTTTCCGTACCGTGTCCGGTGTGGTAGCAAGGTTCGTACAAGAAGCAAGATCAGAAGTCCGCAGAAAGAAAACATTGGTCGAGGAAAACATCAATAAAACTGTGGGAAATATACTCAAATCGCGACCGCACTAAACGATACGAAACGAGTGAGGCATAGATAAAGGCACTATATAAAGGTGTGTCCAAATATAGAGCGGCATTTGAGCGCGGCTGCCACGCGCGGCTAGCCGCGCTCTGATCGGACAAGGGCCGCGCGCGGCGGTGTTGAGCGTAATATATCTTCTCGTCTCACATCAGTGATGACCTCTGCCACTGAAACGTGCTCGCTCACAACATAATGGGTCTCAATCATAATCAGCCTATAATATTCCCACTGCTGGGACACAGGGCTCCTCTCGGTGAGAGGGAGTGGGCCGTAATACACCACGAGGACCCAGTGCGGGTTGGTAGATGTCACATGTCTTCGAATTTTTGGTTCTAGGCGGTTTCCTCACGATATTTTCCTTCACTGATTTGAGAGTAGTGGTGATGAAATTATTTACACAAAGTGCCTGCCTGAGTTCGAAACCATGACCTACTCGTATGTCGGGATCGTTACCATTGGGCCACCATTGCATTGCTCTCTTGGGCCGCATAGTGCAGTCAATCATCCCTTCTAGGATGATTGACTTCACTATCGGCTTCATCCTCGAGAACTATGAAAACGACATCCATGACGAAAAATTTTAAAATTTTTGCAGCCGCCATCTTGGATTTTAATTTTGACTTCACTATTGGCTATAGTCGAAATCGAAAACTATGAAAACGATACCTATACAAATCCTTATCACTTACCACTGACGTGCGACGTGTGGTCGACTGTATAGTCATTAGGTCGACTGGGCACGTACAATACCTGCCTAGGCTAATAAACATTATAAAACCAACCCCACACGAACGCAGCAGTACTATTATTTATTCTGTGGCAGCGGGGTGACCTACCTATTTGAAATTTGAAAACAGTAAACCAAACATTTGCGCATGAGGCGGCTTTATGTATTTATGTATTATTGTTGGTTCAAATTCAACTGTTTTATGAACTTGATGCCGCAAGAAAAATTAATAATTTTAGCTAGCGCGTGGCGTCTTTATCTATATTGAAATTGGGCTTAAATTGAACTGTTTTACACAAAAAAACGATGATTTTGGACAAAAGATGGCTCCGCTTTTAACAAAATTTTATTCTGATTGTGTTCTCCCAGAAATTATAGATCCAAGGAAAAGTCGATCAATCCCCTTAGACAAATAAATAAAATAAATAATAAATAAACATCCTTGGACATTTCACACAACGCCATCTAGTCCCAAGCTAAGCAACCTAATGCTTGTGTTATGGTAACGAGATGGCTGATAAACTTCTTATATACATTTTTTTTTGTAAATACATACATATTATAGATAGAAAAACACCCAGACTCTGAAACAAATACTTGTAGGTCGTACAAATATTTGTTCCGTGCGGGAATCGAACCCACAACATGCTGCGCAGCAGTCAATTGCTCAGCCACTGCGCCAACCGTGTCGTCAAATACAAATACTTTTATAAAACTTCAATTACTTATAAGTATACAAATAAGTAAAATGAGTTTAGTTTTTATAAGTACCTACATAATATTATTTTCTTCATCCATATTTGTATAAATTTAATTAAAATACACTAATAATGTTTTGTGGACAGTCTTTTTATTTTCTCCGTAAACCTCTAGCTTTTACTTCAAAAAAATATAGGTACGCCATAGCTACAGATCAAGATCGTTTAGTCGTCGCAGCATCGCAACTGTGTGCCGTACATGAGGAAAAACGCACACACGCGCACTCGCTACGCGGCGTCGAGCGTCAGATGTTTAAAATCCGAGCGCGAAAATAGGCGACCACAGTCTTAATACTACGTAACTAAGTAATTATAGAAAATAAATGATCTTGTTTGTTTGTAGGTAGGTACAACGCATAGTATGAGTATTATTGAAGTATTTTCCGTTGCACAAATAAACGAATCAATGTATCACTCAGTAGGTACCTATTTTGTAAAGGAAAACATCGTTGGTGAGAACAGTTTATGTAAATGTTTAAGTAAATGTTTTATCAATGTTTAGTAGCTGAGAATGAATCACTAACAGTGTTGAACAAAACAAAACAAAATTGACGAAACATCTGTAAAATTATGCCGCCGTGAAAACTTATGTGAAGTGAGTCAATAATGTCAATCCCTAGCATCATAAAATGACAGATCTTTTCACCAAAGTTTTCCCAGACTTTTAGACAGATTTTCGACTTTATACACATCCCACGTCTTTCTAGTTGCAAACCATTTTTTATTAATTTAAAATTATTAACACTCCCGTCCTTATATATTTATGAAGTTGTTATGTTTATTAAAAATAACCTTGACCAATTTGAAACTCTGTCCACTAAACGCCATCAAGGTGCAATTAAGTCAAAAACCCACCAAAACCGCCCTGTTCTCAAAAAGTTTTCTAGGAATGGCTCCTAAAATATTTAATAAACTACCTAAACCTATAAAAGCTTCAAAAGATTTGCATACCTTCAAAAAAACACTCCATAAGTTCCTAATTCAGAAAGCATATTACACCATAAATGAATATTTAGAAGAAAAATAAAAACCGGTATGTCCTATTCTCAGATGTTATATTTGTTACCTACTTATTTTAGTTAATTTAATTTATGTTTAGCTAGATATTAAATTGTTTCCTTAATTTGTATTGTTTTGTTTATGATTATTTTATTACTAAATATTTAAGATGGTTACTTAGCAGTATTTTATAATTTTATAGGCTATAAATACCTACTACTGTGACCAACTGACTGTTACTGTGAACAACATTTGTACGCCTTGCAAGGCAGCGCATAGTGATACAATATTTTTATTTTATAACATCATGTACATTTTACTTATGTGTCACAAATAAATAATTTTGAATTTGAATTTGAATTTGAATTCTTTTTCTAACCCGGTCGATTCTGTAAAAATCTCACCGTGAAAACTTAGGTGAAGTGAGTTTGTTTTTGCTAGGAATTGACACTATTGACAGCTCACTCCACGCTCACTTCACCTAAGTTTTCACGGTGAGATGGTTACAGAATCGCACTGCTGGTGTCATAGTGTCATAATATCTCTCACGACGTTTTCCTTCACCGTTTTTTACATGAAATAGTAGATTATTAACCAAGGGGATAAAGCAGTGTCTTCTGTCGCGGGTGACGATTTAAATCGCGAGCGTAACGAAGGACTCGAGGTTTACTCCCGAGCGTAGCGAGGGTGTTAAAAACTTAAATCACGAGCGAAGCGAGGGATTTAAGACGAGGCCTGAGTGTAGCGAGGGATTTAAGTTCACCCATGACTAAGACAGCTTTATCACCGAGGAAAATACTCTAGTTTTCGTACCATTTGCGAAAAAATTAACACAATAATAATATGAGATAAGCATTTATTAAAAATACATTAAATTTAATTAATAAATCATTTTTTTAAATTCCTAGACTAATATTTTTTTGTCGGAAAAGCAAAGGCATCAAGCTCATACGGCGCCTCGTCGGTTTTCGTAAGTTTATTTAATAATCATAACTGCATAATAAATGCGTATTCCTTTTTCAAAAAGATGTATAATGCTTTATATACAAACTCAATGATGGTGTAAACACAGATGTAGTTCAGTATAACGGTAAGTATTCCAAATTAAAATCACATTCTCCCCCTAGAGGATGAATGAAATTTAGTACAATTTTCTTTCCCTGTTTTTAACAGATTAAAATGACTATTGTTATGTTCGCTTTTTGTGGCATAGAATGTCACTTTTTTGAGCAAGTGGTACGAAAATGTTTTTGATGGGATTTCATTTCTTTTTGTAAGTTGCTTATGATATGTATAGGTTGATAGGTAGGAGATTAATAAACACTTATCGAAGTATATACAAGTGTATTAATATTATTCGTAAGTATAAGTAAGTACTTATTATTTGTGGAAGTCTCATACAAATTTCCATCCCCTAGTTTAAGGGGTTGGGGGGGTAAAAGTTCCACGTTTTAGATTTTTTTTGTTGTTGTTTGTGTACTAATACTAGCTTCATACCAAATTTCAGCTTTCTAGGACTTTAGGAAGTACCCTAAGAATTTTTATGATCATCAGTGAGTCAGTGAGTCAGTGACGAAATGGGGTATTTTAGATATCAATAAAATCTAAAGTATAAGAGCTATGCAATTGAAACTTCATAGGTTTAATAAGTCAACCACTGACATCATATACCGAAAATTTTGTTTATCTGGTATAATCCAAACCCAAGTTAAGAAGGTTCAAAAATACGACGAAGTGCTTCGAGAAAAGGTAGGTAGTGCCCTTTGCGCTTCGCCTGGCTCGTCGTCGATGGCCAGATTCCGAAACGAGTCTGGTCTAAAGACATCAGTCGTGGCAAATCTTTTTAACAACGTTATTTCCACTTCGAAAGTATAATTTTACTTTAATTAAAAATAAAACAATCAAATTATTGTTTTATTCTACTTCAGATATTGTGTTTCACTTTTTACCAAATTTAGAAAAAAAAAACGAGGGTGTCAAGTTTTTTTTCATGTTTTTTTTCAAGGTTGTGGAAAATACAATTTGTTTTTTTTCAATTTACATCTCAGTCACACCACTAGGATATCTATCACTGCTGTTGTGCACATATTCCACGTCAAAACTGCATCATTATAATATAAGTTTCATACATCACAAAGCCAAGCCATCTCTCTTCGCCGTGCCCTCAAAATTCGATTATTCTATTTATTTCTAGCTGGCAACCATGCTTTGACATTTAAACTGAGCGTCGCCCGCCAAGAGTAGCCAGCCGACCCGGGGCAGGACTTATTTATAATGACCTCAATCGATTGTTAGTCGAGAATCTTCAACTTCCTGGTTGATCGATCGCCGATTGAGCTTTGATCGATTACTTTCTCGATTTTATGAGCGCCTAGTACTTTTGGATTTGTTTTTAGATATTTTTCGTTTTCTTTTTAGGTTTCCGTATCCCAAAGGCCAACGGGACCTTAATAATAAGGCTCCGTTGTGCGTTCTTCTGTCACAGGGCTGTATATTTTGAACCGTAATAGGTACACACTTGAAATTTTCACAGAGTGTGTACTACCTAGACCAAAAATTTTCTCGGGGTCGATGGGGAAATATAGTAGGTATCTACATTTTGCACATACACTACCTACATTTTATTCTTACACTTTGCATCCATTATTTTTATATAACTTTCTTTTTTAATGTATTTGGTTTAATATTTTGCGAATTGGTCTAAAACAATTCGTTTTCTTTAAAATCTGAAATAAATAACAATAAAAGATAAAAAATACAGACCGAATAGAAAAACACACTAACCTATGGCCATTAATTATTTTTTTCGTAATATATACAGAGTGTAAGGGACAGCCCTCCGCAAACTAACAGGGTGCATTCAGCTCCTTATTCTGAAGTATATTCCATCGGAAATTTTCTCAGGAAAATTTTCATTTTTTTTTATCGTTTTTCAGTTACTTTTCCTTTATTTCAATGTAATAATACATTGTGTGTACGCAGCACTCCAGTTATGTAAAAAAAAAACGGCAAAAAAAAAAACCAGCAATGGATGTTGAAATACTCTAACGACCGACGCGTGAAATCAGCTGTCCACCTTCTACCTAGGTTACAGAGTTCATCGAACTCACCGCATACCTATTACCTACCCTTCCCAACCAATAACAGACGCTCCGATTTGTGCACAAAAACACAAACAAATCAGGTTTATTGGATTCCCATAGCGTTCCTGAAATAATTTCATGTACCGGTCATCTTAGTATGATATACTGAATTCACCCTATCAGTCTGCGGAGGGCTGTCCCTTACACCCTGTATATATTTTTTTTTTAACAACAAATAATAAAAATAAAATGAAGTATTTCAAATAAAGGAGTCCCCATAAAAGAAACGTGTTAAAGAAATATGTACTTAGTGTTAAATATTGTACGATGGTACAGAACCCTTCGTGTGCGAGTCCGACTCGCACTTGGCCACTTTTTAATTTTGGTTGACTTTTGCAACTGTAAATAGGAATTCTCCTAACCCATTGAAATGAAAGAAAATCTGCTGTTCCCTACATTGAATTATGCAGCAGATTTATTTTTCGTAATTTCAGGTTTGGTCCCATAGTAAAACTTGTTCATAATGATGGATGGGTACATGACCCTTTAAGAGGTTAACGGTGATTAAAATTACACCCAAGTAGTAGGGATTCCCATATTCTGGCGCATGAGAAGTGGGGGTGACCATGACTGGCCAATCCTAAAAAAAAAAAAAAAAAAAAAAAAAAAAAAAAAAAAAAAAAAAAAAAAAGGGTTTTGGGGTGCGCTGATTCCATTTCTGCGGTCCTTTTTCACGTCGCATGCTCCGTTGCAAAGATACACAAATCAATTAGGGTTCTAGCTCTGTTCAATTGGTTAATGAGGTACCCCTCGTTAGCGCTATTGTCACCTCACCTCCCACGGCTCATTATAAGTAATACCTCATCTTTACAATGATAATGGTAATGAGGCATGCTACTTGCTAATGAGGCAAAATGGTTTGTCTCATCCACAATACAATTACATTTCAGTCTTACTTCCTAAAATATCTATGAAACATTACATCTATTAACATATCATTGTAAATACTGTCGCTTGTAAATGATTTTAGAAAATTCAACATTGTATATCCATAAAACTTATGTAATAAATATTAGGTCTTTACCTATGAAATTGCCGTTCTGCAGTACTGGCCATTTCAAATCAAAATAATTTTTGTTTGGCTAAGAATTCTAATTTCAAATTTATTTTATTTTAAAAACATGGATTTTTTTTTCCAAAAGTAGTAATTTTGTTTATTGATTAGTGTTACATTTTCATCGCATTTCAATCTTTGTCGTCATCATGGATACGTTAAAAATTCGAGTAATTATGGAATATGAGTACCGTCGTGGCAGCAACGCGGCACAAGCGGCACGCAACATCAACGACGTTTACGGAGCTAACACTACAAACCAACGCACCACCTGTTATTGGTTTTCTCGCTTCCGTTCTGGAAATTTCGACCTGAAAAATGAACCTCGCGGTCGTCCGAAGACTTTGGTCGACAATTACGAATTAAAGGCGATTGTGGAAGCTGATGATACACAATCTACGGCTGAATTAGCAGCAGCTTTCGACGTTAGCGTCAAAACAATATTGGTCCATTTGCGTCAAATTGGCAAGGTAAAAAAGCTTGACAAATGGGTGCCCCACGAACTCAATGATCGCCAGCGCGAAGTACGCGTCGAGACGTGCCTTGCACTGCTCAACAGACACACAAATGAAGGAATTTTGAACCGCATTGTTACCTGCGATGAAAAATGGATTCTGTTTGATAACCGCAAGCCCTCAGCAAGTTGGTTGGATCCTGGTTCAGCACCTAAACAATGCCCTAAACGAAAACTTACCCCTAGAAAAGTGATGGTCACTGTTTGGTGGTCTAGCGCCGGTGTGATTCATCACAGCTTCTTACCAAATGGGGTGAGCATTACTGCAGATGTGTACTGTGAAGAACTGAACACAATGATGGAGAAGCTGGCACATCTCCAACCAGCATTGGTCAATCGCTCGTCTCCGCTGCTCCTGCACGACAACGCGCGACCTCATACTGCACAGCAAACGGTCTCCAAGTTGCAAGAACTGGGGTTGGAAGCTCTCCGTCATCCGCCCTACTCACCAGACCTTGCGCCTACAGACTACTACTTTTTCCAGAATTTGGATAACTTCTTGGCGGGAAAAAAATTCAATACCCGAGAGGCAGTACAAAATGCCTTTGAAGAATTTGTTGCCTCCCGACCAGCTGATTTCTTTAAGAAGGGCATCAATAAACTGCCACTGCGTTGGCAAAGATGCATTGATTGCATGGGTGATTACTTCGATTAATACAAATAAAAAATACATGAAAAAAATTCGTTTAAATTTATTCATACAAAACGGCAATTTCATAGGTAAAGACCTATTACATCAAACAGTACTCGCCGCAAACTGATGTAAAATCGTTTTGGATTCTCTCCGTATTCCAGTCCCACCTTTTACAATTCCTTTTTAAAAATATTTGAGAATATCCTTTAGGTGCTCGTCCATAAGAATCGAAATATTGACCAACACCAGTCTCATCAACATATATGGCTACCCTATGCGACCCCGGCTTATCATCGGTATCCAAATTGCTTATCAAATCTTTTTCGAAGTACAACCGAAAAACAAAAAGAAAAAAGCACTATCTTCAACAGTGTCTCGAGCTGTAGCAGGAGGAGTGTCTTATATAACAACCAATACAGATGACGGGAACCAGTCAACGCACCTAATCAAAGTAGAAGTTTACGACATGAAAAAACTGGCGAAAATTCCAATAACGGAGCATTGGAAACATGCCAATTTACGGATAAAGTACTATGTCAAAGAAAACAACAGCAAAATATTCGACAACACCAACAAAGTAATATATAACATTACGAAAGAAATTGCCGAGAGTGATAATGTGAAAAAGTATTTTTTTAGTAATGACAAGTAGGGTAACAATTCACCTAATTGCTTAATGGATAAGTATTGTGTCTATTGGTAACTTAATGAACTATTTAGTGATCTTAATAAAACTTTTGTAAAGTCCAGGTAATCATTAACTTATTTAATGCATTGTAAGTAATCCTAACTATCTTTTTCCACCAACTCAATTGTATGGTTTAATATTATGATGATAAAATAAATGATGTAAAGTACCTGCATATGTTTTTCATTTATATATTTTACAATTTTTATGTAATATTTAATATACATATACAAGGTGAATCAGAGGGTAAATGAAAAATTAAGTATTTTTTTTACATAATATTTATTTCAAAACATTTTGTTAATACAATTTTCTCCTTATATCAAGATGCACTTTCTCTTAGTCTAACTACTATAGTCAACAGTAACATTTCTGTTTTTATCTATTTCAAGCAGGATTCGATGGATCATAATAAATTCTATTAATTTCTTCTAATACGGAGTCCATTTTTCCCAATCAACCTTCTTTCTTACTTTGGTAATCAACTTCTTATCACCACTACTCGGAGTTGAAAAATGCTCACCACCAACTTCTGGTATGAAGCTTAGGTTCCTTGCTTGAAGCTGATTTATATACTCACTTCTTTTTGGATTTCCAATGTAAGTTAGTGGTACTTTAATATCTTTTAATACTTGAGCAAATCTTTCCCATCCTATGGGATCACTTTTTTTTAATGGTCTCAGTGAATCATTTACTAAGTCAACAATATTACTTCCAGGAATTTTTTCGTTATCAATTACTACTGTGCCTTCATCATCCCACTGTATTTTGTTTTTACTGGACCCAACTAAATTTAATAACAACTCACCTTTTTTAGTATAGGATTTTGGTATTATACTTAGAATTTCAGATGTTGAATACAGTGGATTTGTTTGAATGATGTCATCTTCTTGTCTAACTTCTTTATTCAAAGCTTCAGTAGCACTAGCAACTGCATTTTTGACGTCTATGTCTTTATTTTTATAACAAATCTTATATTTGTTTTTATCATCCATGGAAGTATCAGTATAAATTGGTAATTTGTAAGGTAGACGGTCCTCCTCAGTGAAGTGAAGATATCTTTGTAAAATTTGTAAATATAGCATCCATTTTTTTCGATCTTCTTCATTGCTACTCAGAATTTTTTGCATTTCCGTGTCTAATCGAGATAAATTACTGTTTACAGTATTTTCTTGTTTCAATTTTTCTATTAATCTAGGATCAATGAGTAACATTTTCTTTGCGTTTTCCATGTTAACTTCCTATAAGAGAACTAACTAATCCACTCAGAATTGAACCTAATATTATTGGTAAGAAAGCTCCTGCTTTTTGTATGATAATATTTTTTCTCAGTTTAGTCTTACACTTACGTACCAATTTTCGAAGTATATTTTTATGTTTATTTAATTTTTTCTTATCTTGTTCTTTGACAGGTACTTTTCCTTGTAGAACGTTATGAATACATTCACAAAAACAATTTATTTCTTCTTCATTACATGATTTTAATAATGCTTTTTTGGTTTAAGTTTATGCAAGGCTTCTAACAAATTCTTATGCGTTATTAGTCTACGATGCATTGTTAGCAAATGATTTCTACTAAAGAAACTAAATTAGTTCCCAATTTAAATAATAAAAGTAAATATATCATTCACTACAGGAATCTGAAACAATGTATTGAAATGGGTATGACATTGATTAAAGTTCATAGAATATTAAAATTTCAACAGAGTTCATGGTTAAAAAAATACATAGACTTAAATACTAATTTGAGAACGTTAGCTACATCAGACTTCGAAAAAGACTTTTATAAGTTAATGAACAACTCTGTCTTCGGCAAGACAATGGAAAATATTGAGAAAAGAGTAAATGTAAAACTACTAACTCACTGGGATAATCGTGGCAAAGTTTTAAGTGCACAGGATTTAATAGCAAAACCAGAATTCCATAGTTTAACAATATTTTCGGAAAATTTAGTCGCGATTCAATTACGAAAAACAAAATTAATCTATGATAAACCAATTTATTTAGGATTTTGTATTTTAGATATGTCTAAAACCCTTATGTATGAATTTCATTATAACTATATGATTAAAAAATTTAATAATAAAATCAAGTTATTGTATACCGATACTGATAGTTTGATATACCAAATTTTTACAGACAATTTTTATGAAGATATAAAACCAGATTTACTTCACTATTTTGATACATAAGATTATCCAGTAAATAATATTTTCGGTTACCCAAATATAAATAAAAAAAAGTTAGGTTTTTTTAAAGACGAGAAAAATGGTAAAATATTAAAAGAATTTGTAGGGTTACGATCAAAAATGTATGCCTTTGAAGTGGAAGACAAATTTATAGCTAAGGCAAAAGGTATTAACAAAAGTGTCACCAAAAAATGAATATGGAAAATTATAAATCATGCCTCTTTAATAAAAATATCCAATATTGTAGTATGCTTCGATTCAAATCATTAAAACATACAATTTTTACCCAAAAAATCAATAAAGCATGTTTGTCGTATAATGATATCAAACGATGTATTATGGATAACAATATAGACAAAAGACTAAAGATACACTTATAGCTATTACCTATTACTAATTACCGTAATTTATAATGACCCCAAGCCAATGTATCAATATTGTTATCCATAATACATCGTTTGGTATCATTATACGACAAACATGCTTTATTGATTTTTTGGGTAAAAATTGTATGTTTTAATGATTTGAATCGAAGCATACTACAATATTGGATATTTTTATTAAAGAGGCATGATTTATAATTTTCCATATTCATTTTTTGGTGACACTTTTGTTAATACCTTTTGCCTTAGCTATAAATTTGTCTTCCACTTCAAAGGCATACATTTTTGATCGTAACCCTACAAATTCTTTTAATATTTTACCATTATTCTCGTCTTTAAAAAAACCTAACTTTTTTTTATTTATATTTGGGTAACCGAAAATATTATTTACTGGATAATCTTATGTATCAAAATAGTGAAGTAAATCTGGTTTTATATCTTCATAAAAATTGTCTGTAAAAATTTGGTATATCAAACTATCAGTATCGGTATACAATAACTTGATTTTATTATTAAATTTTTTAATCATATAGTTATAATGAAATTCATACATAAGGGTTTTAGACATATCTAAAATACAAAATCCTAAATAAATTGGTTTATCATAGATTAATTTTGTTTTTCGTAATTGAATCGCGACTAAATTTTCCGAAAATATTGTTAAACTATGGAATTCTGGTTTTGCTATTAAATCCTGTGCACTTAAAACTTTGCCACGATTATCCCAGTGAGTTAGTAGTTTTACATTTACTCTTTTCTCAATATTTTCCATTGTCTTGCCGAAGACAGAGTTGTTCATTAACTTATAAAAGTCTTTTTCGAAGTCTGATGTAGCTAACGTTCTCAAATTAGTATTTAAGTCTATGTATTTTTTTAACCATGAACTCTGTTGAAATTTTAATATTCTATGAACTTTAATCAATGTCATACCCATTTCAATACATTGTTTCAGATTCCTGTAGTGAATGATATATTTACTTTTATTATTTAAATTGGGAACTAATTTAGTTTCTTTAGTAGAAATCATTTGCTAACAATGCATCGTAGACTAATAACGCATAAGAATTTGTTAGAAGCCTTGCATAAACTTAAACCAAAAAAGCATTATTAAAATCATGTAATGAAGAAGAAATAAATTGTTTTTGTGAATGTATTCATAACGTTCTACAAGGAAAAGTACCTGTCAAAGAACAAGATAAGAAAAAATTAAATAAACATAAAAATATACTTCGAAAATTGGTACGTAAGTGTAAGACTAAACTGAGAAAAAATATTATCATACAAAAAGCAGGAGCTTTCTTACCAATAATATTAGGTTCAATTCTGAGTGGATTAGTTAGTTCTCTTATAGGAAGTTAACATGGAAA
Organism: Cosmia trapezina; assembly: GCA_905163495.3. NCBI lineage: Eukaryota > Metazoa > Arthropoda > Insecta > Lepidoptera > Noctuidae > Cosmia > Cosmia trapezina. The sequence goes on from LR991047.1 coordinate 11,645,032, forward strand.
ACGCAAAGAAAATGTTACTCATTGATCCTAGATTAATAGAAAAATTGAAACAAGAAAATACTGTAAACAGTAATTTATCTCGATTAGACACGGAAATGCAAAAAATTCTGAGTAGCAATGAAGAAGATCGAAAAAAATGGATGCTATATTTACAAATTTTACAAAGATATCTTCACTTCACTGAGGAGGACCGTCTACCTTACAAATTACCAATTTATACTGATACTTCCATGGATGATAAAAACAAATATAAGATTTGTTATAAAAATAAAGACATAGACGTCAAAAATGCAGTTGCTAGTGCTACTGAAGCTTTGAATAAAGAAGTTAGACAAGAAGATGACATCATTCAAACAAATCCACTGTATTCAACATCTGAAATTCTAAGTATAATACCAAAATCCTATACTAAAAAAGGTGAGTTGTTATTAAATTTAGTTGGGTCCAGTAAAAACAAAATACAGTGGGATGATGAAGGCACAGTAGTAATTGATAACGAAAAAATTCCTGGAAGTAATATTGTTGACTTAGTAAATGATTCACTGAGACCATTAAAAAAAAGTGATCCCATAGGATGGGAAAGATTTGCTCAAGTATTAAAAGATATTAAAGTACCACTAACTTACATTGGAAATCCAAAAAGAAGTGAGTATATAAATCAGCTTCAAGCAAGGAACCTAAGCTTCATACCAGAAGTTGGTGGTGAGCATTTTTCAACTCCGAGTAGTGGTGATAAGAAGTTGATTACCAAAGTAAGAAAGAAGGTTGATTGGGAAAAATGGACTCCGTATTAGAAGAAATTAATAGAATTTATTATGATCCATCGAATCCTGCTTGAAATAGATAAAAACAGAAATGTTACTGTTGACTATAGTAGTTAGACTAAGAGAAAGTGCATCTTGATATAAGGAGAAAATTGTATTAACAAAATGTTTTGAAATAAATATTATGTAAAAAAAATACTTAATTTTTCATTTACCCTCTGATTCACCTTGTATATGTATATTAAATATTACATAAAAATTGTAAAATATATAAATGAAAAACATATGCAGGTACTTTACATCATTTATTTTATCATCATAATATTAAACCATACAATTGAGTTGGTGGAAAAAGATAGTTAGGATTACTTACAATGCATTAAATAAGTTAATGATTACCTGGACTTTACAAAAGTTTTATTAAGATCACTAAATAGTTCATTAAGTTACCAATAGACACAATACTTATCCATTAAGCAATTAGGTGAATTGTTACCCTACTTGTCATTACTAAAAAAATACTTTTTCACATTATCACTCTCGGCAATTTCTTTCGTAATGTTATATATTACTTTGTTGGTGTTGTCGAATATTTTGCTGTTGTTTTCTTTGACATAGTACTTTATCCGTAAATTGGCATGTTTCCAATGCTCCGTTATTGGAATTTTCGCCAGTTTTTTCATGTCGTAAACTTCTACTTTGATTAGGTGCGTTGACTGGTTCCCGTCATCTGTATTGGTTGTTATATAAGACACTCCTCCTGCTACAGCTCGAGACACTGTTGAAGATAGTGCTTTTTTCTTTTTGTTTTTCGGTTGTACTTCGAAAAAGATTTGATAAGCAATTTGGATACCGATGATAAGCCGGGGTCGCATAGGGTAGCCATATATGTTGATGAGACTGGTGTTGGTCAATATTTCGATTCTTATGGACGAGCACCTAAAGGATATTCTCAAATATTTTTAAAAAGGAATTGTAAAAGGTGGGACTGGAATACGGAGAGAATCCAAAACGATTTTACATCAGTTTGCGGCGAGTACTGTTTGATGTAATAGGTCTTTACCTATGAAATTGCCGTTTTGTATGAATAAATTTAAACGAATTTTTTTCATGTATTTTTTATTTGTATTAATCGAAGTAATCACCCATGCAATCAATGCATCTTTGCCAACGCAGTGGCAGTTTATTGATGCCCTTCTTAAAGAAATCAGCTGGTCGGGAGGCAACAAATTCTTCAAAGGCATTTTGTACTGCCTCTCGGGTATTGAATTTTTTTCCCGCCAAGAAGTTATCCAAATTCTGGAAAAAGTAGTAGTCTGTAGGCGCAAGGTCTGGTGAGTAGGGCGGATGACGGAGAGCTTCCAACCCCAGTTCTTGCAACTTGGAGACCGTTTGCTGTGCAGTATGAGGTCGCGCGTTGTCGTGCAGGAGCAGCGGAGACGAGCGATTGACCAATGCTGGTTGGAGATGTGCCAGCTTCTCCATCATTGTGTTCAGTTCTTCACAGTACACATCTGCAGTAATGCTCACCCCATTTGGTAAGAAGCTGTGATGAATCACACCGGCGCTAGACCACCAAACAGTGACCATCACTTTTCTAGGGGTAAGTTTTCGTTTAGGGCATTGTTTAGGTGCTGAACCAGGATCCAACCAACTTGCTGAGGGCTTGCGGTTATCAAACAGAATCCATTTTTCATCGCAGGTAACAATGCGCTTCAAAATTCCTTCATTTGTGTGTCTGTTGAGCAGTGCAAGGCACGTCTCGACGCGTACTTCGCGCTGGCGATCATTGAGTTCGTGGGGCACCCATTTGTCAAGCTTTTTTACCTTGCCAATTTGACGCAAATGGACCAATATTGTTTTGACGCTAACGTCGAAAGCTGCTGCTAATTCAGCCGTAGATTGTGTATCATCAGCTTCCACAATCGCCTTTAATTCGTAATTGTCGACCAAAGTCTTCGGACGACCGCGAGGTTCATTTTTCAGGTCGAAATTTCCAGAACGGAAGCGAGAAAACCAATAACAGGTGGTGCGTTGGTTTGTAGTGTTAGCTCCGTAAACGTCGTTGATGTTGCGTGCCGCTTGTGCCGCGTTGCTGCCACGACGGTACTCATATTCCATAATTACTCGAATTTTTAACGTATTCATGATGACGACAAAGATTGAAATGCGATGAAAATGTAACACTAATCAATAAACAAAATTACTACTTTTGGAAAAAAAAATCCATGTTTTTAAAATAAAATAAATTTGAAATTAGAATTCTTAGCCAAACAAAAATTATTTTGATTTGAAATGGCCAGTACTGCAGAACGGCAATTTCATAGGTAAAGACCTAATATTTATTACATAAGTTTTATGGATATACAATGTTGAATTTTCTAAAATCATTTACAAGCGACAGTATTTACAATGATATGTTAATAGATGTAATGTTTCATAGATATTTTAGGAAGTAAGACTGAAATGTAATTGTATTGTGGATGAGACAAACCATTTTGCCTCATTAGCAAGTAGCATGCCTCATTACCATTATCATTGTAAAGATGAGGTATTACTTATAATGAGCCGTGGGAGGTGAGGTGACAATAGCGCTAACGAGGGGTACCTCATTAACCAATTGAACAGAGCTAGAACCCTAATTGATTTGTGTATCTTTGCAACGGAGCATGCGACGTGAAAAAGGACCGCAGAAATGGAATCAGCGCACCCCAAAACCCTTTTTTTTTTTTTTTTTTTTTTTTTTTTTTTTTTTTTTTTTTTTTTAGGATTGGCCAGTCATGGTCACCCCCACTTCTCATGCGCCAGAATATGGGAATCCCTACTACTCACCCAATTAATCTGCGTAGCCTTTTCCCAACTATGTTGGGGTCGGCTTCCAGTCTAACCGGATGCAGCTGAATACCAGTATTTTACATGGAGCGACTGCCTATCTGACCTCCACAACCCAGTGACTGCGTAATACGATACCCCTTGGTAAGACTGGTTTTCAGACTTGATTTAATCAACATACAACCTGACACTGACGGGTTACCTGCAAATTGCAAAAAACGTAAGAAAATTTGAATTTCGCGGGCTACCTTAGCGCCATCCCCCTTATCGTGCTTTCCGAGGCACGGATGGGTCTCGATATGTAAGGAATGGTCACCCATCCAAGGACCGACTGAGGCAACCGTTGCTTAACCTTTAAGATCGTCCCGTGTGGCTGTTATTATTCAGCCACGAGCCCCTGGTTTTTTTTTTGCAAATAGACATACCATTGAAAACAAAGATTAATGCAATCAATGACGTATTACATCATTGGTTGCAATTATTGACTTTAGCGACAGAGCGCATACATGTGCCAAATATTATATTCATTTGCACTGTGTGATACATGGAAAGGAAAAAGGAGCTCGTGGCTAAGTAATAACAGCCGCACGGATCGATTCATCAGGTTAAGCTACGCTTACCGGGGTTAGTCCGTGGATTTTTTTCTATAGAAAAAATTTCAAGTTACTTACTTGAAATTTTTTCTATAGAAAAAAATCATGTTTCGGTTTTAGTACAGCAGTAGACAATAATATGGTCAAATAACACATATGGAAAATCTAAATGATTAACATTTGGTTTTATAGGATTTTAAAAACACAAAATAATCGATGTATTAACCCTTAAGTTTTCAACATCAGTCCCCATGTCTGCCAACTTTTTTTTTCAAAACACTTCTACTATTTGTACCTTAATTAAACCTTAAAATGTTGACGGTTAAGTTCAAAATCGAATGAGAAAAATAGACAGTTTGTAGTAGCTTGACTTGTTGCTGAGTGTACTTGGGCACTTTTCTCAAAAGGAATGGTACAGGGTATGTTGTTTATTACGGGAATTCGCTAAGGTAGCCCGCGAAATTCAAATTTTCTTACGTTTTATGCAATTTGCAGGTCAGAGTCAGGTTGTATAATTATGAGGCAAATCTGAGGTTTGAGGTCAATTCTAACTTATGGAGTTGTATTGCTGATTCTAATGATTATAATTCTGTAAAGCCATATTCAGTTACGGCTGCGAATCATATTTTAATCAACATACAACCTGACACTGACCTGCAAATTGCAAAAAACGGAAGAAAATTTGAATTTCGCGGGAAACCTTAGCGCATCCTCCTTAAAAAAAATACTATGGTACACCCCTGCCTAACCTTCGGAGATAACAAAAACTGATGTGATTGTTTGCTAAGATTAGGGTATGTTACTATGTTATCAAATTAATCAACTCTATAGAAATAAGTAGTAGTAGTAGTTAAGTATATTATTTTGTGTGCCTCATATTAGTCTGTGCTAAATTTTATTTTCTTTCTTTCTTTCTTTTCTTTTAAATATTCTGTAAATCGGATATGAGGATTATCTACCTTCCCTGTAGGACTACAAGCGTGAAGATAAGTAATTAACACAACGCTACACGTAAATTTGATTTTTACGCAAAAAGTACAGACTATTAAAAAAAAAAACACCAAAAAAAACCGTAAAAAGGTCAATTATTTTTTATCTGTCCACACACTGACCTTACGAAGCACTTCACTATTTTAATTCACCATAACGTTTGTTTTATTTTTTAACAACAAAACGTGACATTTAGGAACGCGGGAAATTTTGACAGCTAAATTATTTTTAAAAAAAGTTTTGCGATTAAACTAAATTGTTAACCAAATAATGCATGTAACAAGATAATATTCATCAATACTTTTAATTATAGAACTTCGAATCAATCAGTTCCTAAATAGCCGTTTGCTATTATTATTATTAGTGTCTCTGCGTATTATTTTTATTATTTCGTATTTACGCGCTAGTTTTGTTAACGTGCAGACTCAAACTGGCGCATGTTCTTCGTTTTACATTGACCAAAGACGTAGAGAGGCATGGAGTCGTTTTTATGGTAAGTTTTTTTTTTTGGTATTTGTTGTAGGGGCTCGTGGCTAAGTAATAACAGCCGCATGTGACGATCGATCAGGTTAAGCTACGCTTGCCACGGTTGGTCCGTGTATGAATCACCATCTTTACATGCCGAGACCCCTCCGTGCCTCGAAAGGCACGTTAAGCCTTATTGCTTGGACTTTTAGCTGCAATAAAATGACACTTCTTATCTATCATTTCGTTAAAAAATGTTCCCATTTGATAGCGAAATTACAGTAAAAATTACATTAGCAGTGTCATTTTACCGCAGCTAATTAAAAGTCCGACCCTGACATTGGCAGAATGGTCGACATCGGCTTTGCTTGCCACAAGACGAAATAGAATAGAATAGACCATATGTCCCAGCTGTCATTTTAAATCTTTGAGAATCGTTACGTGTCGTCAGAAGCCCGAATGTTTGACAACCTTATGTCTTACCAAGAGGAATGTATTTGGAAAATGTAGTTATGGGGTATGTTGGATCATTTAGCTCCCTTCAAAATGGTTGAGCAGAATGGTGCTAATCCATCAGGTTCGTGAATGGGCGCTGTTAGTGGAGACTGGTCATATCTTGGCTGCCACGGCTTATTTTAATTTAATTTTTGAATTGTTTTTTTTATATTTTGATTACGGACGTCTTTCTTACATGCATAATTTCAACATGGATCATGAAACAAATATTTTGTAACCGTAAGTATTTTGATTTAAAAGAGTGTCCGTGGAGTTTCTTGCCTGTTCTTCTCCATAGATACCTACTATGCTTTGGAATGGGCGACTAGCTTCATCTTTCTGACTGACCGACTCCTTGACAATTCAAAAGCTTGTGCTTGTAATGGGTTTAATTGAAATAAATGCTTTGAGTCTGACCTAGAAGTCAGATAGGCAGTCGTTATAAGTTGCTCCAGTTGCAATCCAATTACTGGTTATCACGATATTATATAGTCAGACTGGCCAGGGTCGCGGGTTGTTCGAAATATTAACCGTGGCCCTGGCACAGGCAAATGAAGGAATAGGGTGGGTTTTAGTCAGCAAAATTCTGACACGCCCGCTCCACCCAGAGCGAGAGAAGTCATTTCATGATTTCCCACCCAAAATAAAAGACTGGGCTTCTGACGACCCGTAACGATGTTCAAAAATCTACAAATGGCAGCCGGGACTTGATGCATAACGTGTTTTTTGAGGGTCCGTGTATGTCATTAATGGTTGGTCACTCATCCACGGTAAATGTAACTTTACTTTCATCGACGGTCCCGTGAGGCTGTTACTCATTCAAGAGATATATTCATATACTCTATTCGTATAGATAAATAAAGTGTATAAGTCCTAAAAAGTTTTTTTTGTTGTAACATCGACTCCACGCCCTCTGTACTCTTGTCAACGCCAACGTTTCTATTATTAAAATCGCCGCCCAGTTCGGTGCACTCAGCAGTAATCTATTTTCTCCATTACAGCCCGTATGCGACTGCACTGCACTTTTTAGGACACTCATACTAAAGCTCAGATCTTTATTAAAAGAATATATGAATGGATTTTATGAGGAATGATATGAAAGGGAAGGGAGTGAATGATAGCATGACGGTTGACAGGGGAGAATGGAAGAAGAAAACGTGTGCGCCAGCCCCAAGTAACTTGGGATAAGGGCAGGAAGATGATGCGTCAAAAAGGTGTAGTCTCATTGAGGGTGTGGTTCCGGTTAGTTGTTTATTTATTTAAACTTTTCACACTAAGGTACAAAGGCGGATTTAATGCCTTTGGCATTCTCAACCAGTCAACCAAGGGTGTTGAAGAGGTTAAAGGCAGGCGCTCAGTTTGAGAGGAATAAATTATAAAAAGAACACTAATAAATAATTAAAAAAAAAACACTACTGTCCTGCCAAAAAACAAACTAAAAAGTAAATAAAAAACAAGTTATATTCCCTGACTAAACAGATTTAAAATAAAATGGTCATTGCAGTCGGGGGATCTCTTAGATTAAAAAATGTTCCACAGAATGGTCCCCCGACTGCAATGGCAATTTTATTTATCTGTTTATTCAGGGAATATAACTTGTTGTTTATTTACTTTTTAGTTCGTTTTTTGGCAGGGCAGTCGTGTTTTTTAATTTTGTAAATTATTTATTTTTATTTTATACATTTTAGTGACAATATAGATATTCGCAGTCTTACTTAAAGCTTGATTAAATGCTCAGTCTGACAAATTCTAATAGAATATAGCACAATTTTTGTTTGGCACTTTCACATTTGGACCAAAAATGTATAAAACGTGGTTGACACCAATAAATTTTTTTTTTTTTTTGGAATGTGCTGTTCAAGGCCTTTAATTTGATACCCATATTGTAATGATTGAAGAAACATTTTTTTTACATTTCAAAATAAAGCCATACTGCCGCCATATTGAATTAAAAAGAAATACAGCCAGTGTCACTCAGGATGATGTAAGGATTCTAACAATACCACATACATCCAAATCTGTTCAGGCATTTAAAAGTTATGGTGGAATAAAGAAACTCACATATATGAATACATAGGTACACTCCTTTTTGAGCAGTCGAACGGGTTTCGGTTTCCTTCGAGTTATTCAATAGTTTTTATGAATACACCTGTATCTACAAATAAACAAATTCAATGTCTGCGTACACTGCTAAGCTGTCGAAAATAATATATTCAGCTTTTTGAAAGAGTGGGAAGAAGGAATGTGTAGATTTTTAACACCTATCAAGGTTAGTCTAGACGTGAAACAGAGTGAGCCATAGATTATTTTGTAATATTATTAGGTCGGGGAAAAAGTTTTTTCGTATTTTAAAATTATAAAGTTGTAATAAAATCTCTTTGGCTCTACTGTTTGTATCTGGCTGGATTTGATACCATTAAATAGATGAAATTTGAGAAAAGAAAAATAAAAAGTAAAAACGCTTTCCCGCCATTTTTCAATTGTTTTTCTGCCCGCCAAAATGAGTGCATCTAACGAACAAATTCGATACATTTTGAAGTCTTATTACAAAAAAGGGAAAATGCAACACAAACCACGAAAGAAAATTGTGACGTTTAGGCGTTAACGCATTGTCAGTAAGAGTAGCACAAAGTTGGTTCAAGCGTTTTCAGTCCAGGAATTTTGATGTCAAAGATGCAGCTCGCTCTGGTCGCCTCTGGTCGGCCCTGTTACGGATAAAGCCGATGCCATTTTTGGTAAAGTGGAGCAAAGTCGGTATATTAGTAGTTACGACATAGCTGGAGAGTTAGGGGTTGACCACAAAAAGGTTTTGACCCATTTGGCAAATGACACATAACTAAATAATAAACTATGAAAAAAAAATGTCTTGAATTTGTACATAAAATACGGTGAAGGAACTTTTTCCCCGACCTAATATGTAGGTAACTAGCGACCCGGCCCTGGGGGTCTACTAAAGATGACTCAAGAGAGTGAGTGCTAAAGACGACTCAAGAGAGTTTAAGAGGTCTCATAGTATTTAAGAGGTCTATTAGTATTTAAGAGGTCCCTTAGTATTTAAGAGGTCTCTTAGTATTTAAGAGGTCTATTAGTGTGCAGGATCAGGTTTGTTCGTCCAAAAAAATGAAGCGATTTGTGTAGTTTCAACAGATGTATAATGATAAAAAAATAAACGTTACAAAGGTTCGTGTTTGCATGGCGGCTGGCGGTTTGCGAGAGAAGAGCGGAAAGGGGGGATACAATATTGACGGACGGAGACGCGAGTGAAGAAGACCGAATGTATGACCGAATGTGTGACCGAAGTAACGACCGGATTCAAGAATCGATTGAAGTCTTCTTCCTTTCAACGATAGGTGGCGCTTGTGCCGCGTCCAATTGTTTGTTGTTTAGATGGCGTGGACATGCCCCCGGCCTTGGAAGCTCCAGCTTTCAAAATGAAGTCAAGCGTCGTCGCTTACTGGTTGCAGTGGCAGCGGACAAATCTTGGAGAAGGCTCGTCGAATGGTTCCAGTACTTGTGTGGATGTCTGCAACTCGAGCCACGCCGTCCCTTCCAGGAAATATACGTGTAACACGACCTAACCGCCACTTCAACGGCGGTAGGTTGTCATCTTTTATGAGGACAAGGCTGCCCAGTGTGATGTCATCCTGTTTAGTCTTCCACTTAGTTCGCAGTTGCAGCTCCGATACGTATTCTGTGGACCAGCGTCGCCAAAAGTGCTGCCGAAGTTGTTCTATTCGTTCGTAGCGTGTCAACCTCGAAGTCGGCTTATCTGTGACGTTTTCAGAATGTGGTGCTGTCAACGGTCGGCCAATGAGGAAATGGGAGGGGGTAAGAGGAGTAAGGTCGGAAGGATCTGAGGATAGAGGTGAAATTGGACGAGAATTTAGGACGGCTTCGATTTGTGTCAAAGCTGTGCAAAATTCTTCATAAGTTAATCGCGCGTTACCCACTATGCGCCTCAGGTGATGCTTGCACGAGCGTACCCCACTCTCCCATAGACCGCCAAAATGTGGAGAATAAGGAGGAATAAATCGAAATTCTATGTTATTGTCTGAAGCATAATTAAAAATAGTTTCTGAGTTTTTGTCTAAAAATAAAGGAAATTCTTTCTCCGCACCTACGAAATTCTTGCCATTATCCGAATAAATGACGCAAGGTTTACCTCGCCTACTAATAAAACGTTTTAATGCTAAAATATAATCATTTGAAGAGAGACTTGTAACAAGTTCCAAATGCATAGCTCGCGTCGTGAAGCAAATAAATAAACATATATAAGCTTTAGTTAATCTTGAACCTCTTCGATTTAATATAAACACTGGCCCCGCATAATCAACACCCGTTCGCATAAATGGGAAGCCAGGCTCTAAGCGATCAGGCGGTAGGTTACCCATGATAGGTGTTAATGTCTTACTTCGGATACGTGTACACTTCACGCACTCATGCACTATTTTTCTAGCTAAGTTTCTAGCATTTAATGGCCACCAACATTCACGCACCGTAGCTAAAAGAAGTTGAGGACCCGCATGTAATAATCGTATATGTTCATACGTAAATAAACTAATAGTGAATGGATGTTTACTGCACAATAAAACCGGATGTTTTTTTATCGTAAGTAAAACACGAATTAAATAGTCTTCCACCTACCCGAATTATTTTATGTTCATCCATGAAAACATTAAGACTAGAAACCTTATTATATTGTTTGCAAGTTCGTTTAATAGGAACATTGCTAACCAAACTATTGTAAACATCTGGAAATGATTTTATTTGCACCAACCTAATGAGCATTCTTTGTGCGGTATTCAATTCATTTACTGATAAGAAACCGGTTCGACGCGGACGACTGTCATTAGCAGTAGTCGACTTGATGCGTGTGTTATCTATAAATCTAAGTATGTACGCACCTATTCGTTTAAGTTTAGAAAACGAAGCGTATTTTTCAAAGTTTATTAAATCTTCGCATTGTATAGAAGGTAAACATGTTTGTTTACATTTTAAATCTGGTAAATTACAAATATCTGAATTATCGCTTTTAATTTGATCGAAATAATGTAAATTGTTACGTAAATAAGACGGACCGTACCACCATAGATCACAATTTTTTAATAAATCTAAACTATAACCTCTCGACAATAGATCAGCTGGGTTGTCTTTGCTACTTACGTGTAACCATACCGAGTCGCCCGTGAGGTCATTGATCTCGGTCACTCGATTTTGTACAAATGTTTTAAGTAAATGTGGTGACATTTTAATCCAACCCATGACTATTGTAGAATCCGTCCAGAAATATATTTTACTAAACTGTAACCTAAGAGACTCAACGATTTTCTTATATAACTTAGCTCCTATTAAGGCACCACAAAGTTCTAAACGAGGAATACTTATAGCCTTTAAAGGTGCGACCTTACTTTTGGCACACAACAAACGCACGGTTACGTCAGAGTTATCACTATAGGTACGTAAATAAGCGCAAGCACCGTATGCGTCTTGGGACGCGTCGGTAAAAATATGAAGTTCAGTATATTGAGTGTGATCACCTTTCACGTGACGAGGAATGCGAATATCCTTTAAAAATCTTAATGTAAAAATAAAATGTTTCCAAGTTTCAACAATATCTCTAGAAACCGGAGTATCCCAGTCAATTTTACTTAACCATAATTTTTGTAAAATCATTTTTGAAATTATGACTGCAGGAGAAAGAAGGCCTAATGGGTCGTATATTTGTGATATGACTGATAGCATTACCCGTTTAGTTAAATTTGATTCGTTATCATTGTTACTAATATTCGTAACAAAATGCAGCTCATCACTAGTGTTGTGCCAACCTAATCCGAGTGTTTTAGTTTGCGCATGCTCGCCTATAAAATGTTCTGTGGATTTATCTTGAGATACGTCTAAATTAAATGTCCACTTACGCAAAGGAAAACACCCCGACCGTAGTACTTCTGAAGTTTTCTGGCAAATTTGAATTAAATTATTTAAATCATCATCGCCAGTGATAAGATCGTCTACAAAAATGTCTTGAGTGATGACGCGAGCGATGACGTTATCATCACACTCTAACGCTAACTGTCTGATACATCGCATACTTAAATATGGAGCTGATGCAGTTCCATATGTAACCGTATTAAGTTGATAGGTATCTAATGGATCCGAGGGATTATCGCGCCACAATATTAACTGTAGTGACCTTTGGTCAGACTGGAGAAGAACCTGACGAAACATCTTCTCCACGTCTGCACAAGCTACATATTTATACTGTCTGAATCGCAACAAAATAGAAAAAATATCATTTTGTAACGCGGGTCCCGGAAACTGAATATCGTTTAATGATTTATTCGAGCTAGTGACAGCACTAGCGTCGAACACTACGCGTAATTTTGTAGTCGTACTACCTTCTCTAATGACTCCGTGGTGTGGAAGGTAATAGTTAGGATGACTTCAAGTAGCTAACTTCGACATATGACCTAAGTCATTATATTCTCGCATAAAGTTAGTATACATACGTTTAAATTCTGGTAAACGTTCAAGTTTACGTTCTAATGATAGAAATCGTTTCTTCGCTAACGTATAAGAATCACCCAGTGCGTGTGGTGCTTCTCTTAGCGGTATACGAACCGAAAATCTACCATTTAATTCGCGTTTAGTCGTAGTATTAAATAATTCCTCACACACACGTTCATCATCCGTAAGAATTACACATGGTGATGAAGGAATATTCTCAATTTCCCAGAATGACCGGAGTTGTTTATCAATGGCCTGACTAAAGTGACAATGAACGTGAGTAGGTTTCGAGTTCCTAACAAACACAGGACCGGACAACAACCATCCTAATTTCGAGTTCTGTAAGAACGGTCCACTAGGCAAGCGTATTCTATCGGATAGTAAAAGATCCCAAAATCTATCTGCACCAATCAGCAAATCAATATCAGAACTAATATTAAACGTAGAATCTGCTAACTGTAGGGAATCAGGAATTCGTACATGACCAGCTTCTATGTTCATCGTAGGCAAACTGGACGTTATGCATGGCAAGACAATACATCTAAGCTTGGTATAATAATCGTTTACTTTTGATCGAATTGATATATCGCATGAATGGCACGACTGTGCGACAGATTGTCCCACACCTGAGATTCGAACAGTGGACTGTAAATAAGACGCATTTATTCGTTTAGATAATTTCTCCGTAATAAAACAGTTCTGACTTCCGCTATCTAAAAGTGCACGAGCTGTATGATAAACATTGTTATAATCCGCTACTTCCACTAATGCCGTAGAAAGTAAAACCGTATTTATTAATTTAAAATCACTAGTTGTATTATCGCATACAACAGTGCTATTCGAATTGTTAGGTAAAGAATGCAGCGCGGTCGTCGTGGTGTGTGTAGCGTTCGCCTCTCCGCGCGACTCACTGCACACACACGCACTGTTACTAACGCTATGATTATTATAATCTTCTAAATGCAACAAACTGTTATGTTTGCGCTGGCATTGCTTGCACGGTCCGAAAATACAATCGTCTACCGTATGACCCGCTCGCAGGCAATTCCAACACAACTTTTTATCAGTAACTACCTTCATTCTATCCTTAATTGACATGTTAAGAGCGTAGACGGGCTGCATTTTTCCATACAAATGTATTCCCCTATTCTCTTCCTGGATAATGCCTCTAGAGTAATCGTTTTTATTTATAAAAATCCAGGTCTATTGAAGGCATGCCCCTGTCATTTTTTTTTTTTCAAAAAATTTATTACAAAAATAAATATGACTTACCAAAAACCTAAAAAAATACCCCGTTTTTACCTACGTAATCAGACGACTACCAAAGAAAATTGAAAAGTTTTTAAAATAAAAACAAGTAATAGGGGCATAGATCTATTCTTCCTTTAAATTTTGATACCAAATATAATTTAATTGGCTTAGGTTTCGAGGAGAAAACAGGAGAATACGAAACGTCGATCGGTCAAGGTTTTGTATAGGTAAAATCGTTCTGAGCTGCAGTTGTCTCTATCGCACTCTACGGGGGGAGACGAGAGGTGAGGGAGGGTTAGACTAATACGTACACAATTAGGGAAGTGACTAGTGTCGAAGTTTTTATCGAAATCATAGTGATGTCAGTCGATATCGACGTTTATCCTATACTGATTTACTGAATAGTGTTTGATGCTCATTTTGTTTTTTTTTTAAGAGACAACGAAGTAACAATTCAATTACATTTTTAGGGTTTATAATTAACTAATAATTGAAATGAACTTTAGCGAAGTGTCTCTTACAAAAATACAAACCGTAAGCATTAGGTATAATACGTAACTAAAGTTTGCACTATACTGCTTGGTGTGATAATTCTGCTTTTGACTTGACATAAATATTTACAGGGGAGTTTATAAAATAATGACTGCTCTTATCAAGTAAATCTATATATTAGGTCTTTACCTATGGAATTGCCGTTCTGCAGTACTGGCCATTTCAAATCAAAATAATTTTTGTTTGGCTAAGAATTCTAATTTCAAATTAATTTTATTTTAAAAACATGGATTTTTTTTCCAAAAGTAGTCATTTGTTTATTGATTAGTGTTACATTTTCATCGCATTTCAATCTTTTTCGTCATCATGGATACGTTAAAAATTCGAGTAATTATGGAATATGAGTACCGTCGTGGCAGCAACGCGGCACAAGCGGCACGCAACATCAACGACGTTTACGGAGCTAACACTACAAACCAACGCACCACCTGTTATTGGTTTGCTCGCTTCCGTTCTGGAAATTTCGACCTGAAAAATGAACCTCGCGGTCGTCCGAAGACTTTGGTCGACAATTACGAATTAAAGGCGATTGTGGAAGCTGATGATACACAATCTACGGCTGAATTAGCAGCAGCTTTCGACGTTAGCGTCAAAACAATATTGGTCCATTTGCGTCAAATTGGCAAGGTAAAAAAGCTTGACAAATGGGTGCCCCACGAACTCAATGATCGCCAGCGCGAAGTACGCGTCGAGACGTGCCTTGCACTCCTCAACAGACACACAAATGAAGGAATTTTGAACCGCATTGTTACCTGCGATGAAAAATGGATTCTGTTCGACAACCGCAAGCGCTCAGCAAGTTGGTTGGATCCTGGTTCAGCACCTAAACAATGCCCTAAACGAAAACTTACCCCTAGAAAAGTGATGGTCACTGTTTGGTGGTCTAGCGCCGGTGTGATTCATCACAGCTTCTTACCAAACGGGGTGAGCATTACTGCAGATGTATACTGTGAAGAACTAAACACAATGATGGAGAAGCTGGCACATCTCCAACCAGCATTGGTCAATCGCTCGTCTCCGCTGCTCCTGCACGACAACGCGCGACCTCATACTGCACAGCAGACGGTCTCCAAGTTGCAAGAACTGGGGTTGGAAGCTCTCCGTCATCCGCCCTACTCACCAGACCTTGCGCCTACAGACTACTACTTTTTCCAGAATTTGGATAACTTCTTGGCGGGAAAAAAATTCAATACCCGAGAGGCAGTACAAAATGCCTTTGAAGAATTTGTTGCCTCCCGACCAGCTGATTTCTTTAAGAAGGGCATCAATAAACTGCCACTGCGTTGGCAAAGATGCATTGATTGCATGGGTGATTACTTCTATTAATACAAATAAAAAATACATGAAAAAAATTCGTTTAAATTTTTTCATACAAAACGGCAATTTCATAGGTAAAGACCTATTATATAAAAGGAAGTCGACAATCGTGTTAATTACACCGATTTTTATATTTTTGCGTTTTTGGATTAGCCGTCGCCGTCGTCCGAAATAGGATAATAAGTTTTTTTAATTATTTTTTTAGGTAAGTAGGGTAGTAGTCAGTTGTCGGGAGCGAAGCCGTGGGCAAAAGCTAGTTCTTAATATTTATGCAGAAGAGGCAGAAAAGGTGCTTGTGGGTATTTTAAATAATACAAAAGTTATATAATAATATGTACATTTATTCTGTCGTCATTTCCATCCTTTCTCTTACAGGTAAATTTCTTGGTATCCGACCGTCAATTATTTCAGGGAGAAGGCATTCATGGAAAAATTTAGTATAAATAGCACGATCACACGAAACACTGCGCACGCCGATATTTTCAATCCGACTGAGACAGAAACGAACGTAACGTAGGTAGTTTGGTTGGCGCGAGCGGGCGGGAGATGCGCGCTACTGAGCTACGCACACAAATACAGACTTCACTCACATATTGATACCGCCCGGTTTCTAGAGCGCAGCGCGACGGCAATAGTTTCTTCAAATACCTATTCTTCAATTCCCGCGCAGCCCGTCTACGCTCTTAAGGAATTGTATGCACGTGTATAACGCATGACTTTGATTGCACAAAACACAACTAGGTAAATCCCTTTTTAACCCCCGACGCAAAAAGAGGGGTGTTATAAGTTTGACCGCTATGTGTGTGTGTGTGTGTGTGTGTCTGTGTGTCTGTCTGTGGCACCGTAGCGCTTAAACGGGTGGACTGATTTGGATGCGGTTTTTTTTATT
Organism: Cosmia trapezina; assembly: GCA_905163495.3. Taxonomy (NCBI): domain Eukaryota; kingdom Metazoa; phylum Arthropoda; class Insecta; order Lepidoptera; family Noctuidae; genus Cosmia; species Cosmia trapezina. The sequence goes on from LR991047.1 coordinate 11,661,684, forward strand.
TGAAAGCAGGTTTTCCAGCGATGGTTCTTAGACATGTTTTATCAAAATCGGTTCAGCCGTTTCAAAGTTATCCGCTCTTTTGTTAGCTCCGGTAGGGATCTTAGACGCGTAATGGGTATTTACTTTACTTTCAAACCTTAGTGTGACCTAAAATTTGAAACATCCATGTATGCTATCTATCTATGCAAGATTATGGACTTCTTGGTCTGATGCTGCAGCCAGGATATCCAGCACACTAATACACTCTTGAAAAAATAATAGCAGAAATGTCGTGTTTGGATTCATTTACATCAGTATTTCATTCTACATACAATGCAATGGTGGCAACACGATGAGCTGATGCTGCAGCCAGGATGTCCAGCACACTAGAACACTCTTGAAAAAGTAATAGCAGATATGTCGTGTTTGGATTCGTTTTGATCAGTATGTTATTCTACATACAATGCAATGGTGGCAACACGATGAGCTGATGCTGCAGCCAGGATATCCAGCGCACTATAATACTCTTGGTAAAATGATATAGCAGATATGTCGTGTTTGGATTCGTTTTGATCAGTATTTGATTCTACATACAATGCAATGGTGGCTACACGATGAGCTGATGCTGCAGTCAGGATATCCAGCACACTAGTACAATCTTGAAAAAAAAAATTGCATATAGTAGTGTTTGTATTCGTTTTTTTATCAGTATTTAATTCTCGTGGCTAAGTAATAACAGCCGCACGGGTCGATCCGTCAGGTTAAGCTACGCTTGCCGGGGTTGGTCAGTGGATGGGTGACCATCTTTACATATCGAGATTCCTCCGTGCCTCGGAAAGCACGTTAAGCCGTTGGTCCCGGCTGTTATTCGTGGATCTTTGACAGTCGTTACGGGTCGTCAGAAGCCCGAAAGTCTGACAACCAGTCTTACCAAGGGGTATCGTATTACCCAGTTACTGGGTTGTGGAGGTCAGACAGGCAGTCGCTCCATGTAAAATACTGGTATTCAGCTGCATCCGGTTAAGACTGGAAGCCGACCCCAACATAGTTGGGAAAAGGCTAGGCAGATTATATATATATCAGTATTTAATTCTGTTTGCAGTACGACTGTGGCATCAGGATAAGTTAATGTTATGTGCAGAGAAACTTAACTTCTGCAGTAATAACAATGCATTTTGTTGTTAAATTGTTTAAAAATGTTAAAATAAAAATCAAATTAAAAATTTAAAAAACCCCCAACGCAAAAAAGAAAAGTGAACATTTAAAAAGTCAAAAATAATACCTATCGTTGAGCCATCAAATTCGATTGAGTAATCCATACTAATATTATAAATTCGAAAGTAACTCTGTCTGTCTGTCTGTCTGTCTGTCTGTCTGTCTGTCTGTTACCTTTTCACGCCTAAACCACTGAACGGATTTCGATAAAATTTGGCAAGGCTATAGATGGTATCCTGGGGACGGACATAGGCTACTTTTTTTTTCAAAAATAATCCTACAGGGGGTGATATAGGGGATGAAAGTTTGTATGGAAAACTCAGTATTTCTTAAGTTAGGGATGTGAAAATGAAAATGTATGCTTTTGATAGGAAATAAAGAAATATGCGGTTCAGCGTTTTTGAAAAATCATCCCCTAAAAGGGTAAAATAGGGGTTGATTTTAAAATTTACAAAACTGGACGGAGTTCTACAAAATTTGGCAAGGCTTCATATAGTATCCTGGGGAAGGACATAGGATACTATTTTTTTCAAAAATAATACTACAGGGGGTGATATAGGGGATGAAAGTTTGTAAGGGAAACCCAGTATTTCTTAAGTTAGGGATAACTTTATGCTATTGGTAGGAAATGAAGAAACATGCGGTTCAGCGTTTTTGAAAAATCATCCCCTATGGGGGTAAAATAGGGGTTGATTTTAAAATTTACAAAACTGCACGGATTTCGATAAAATTTGGCAAAGCTTTATATAACATCCTGGGGAAGGACATAGGCTACTTTTTGTCTTAAAAATAATCCTACAGGGGGTGATATAGGGGATAAAAGTTTTGTGGGAAACTCAGTATTTCTTAAGTTAGGGATGTGAAAATTAAAATGTATGCTTTTGATAGGAAATAAAGAAATATGCGGTTCAGCGTTTTTGAAAAATCATCCCCTAAGGGGGTAAAATAGGGGTTGATTTTAAAATGTACAAATTTTGTCGAAATCCTACACGGATTTCGACAAAATTTGGCAGGCCTTTATATAGCATCCTGGGAAATACTTTCAAAAACAATACTACGGGGGGTGATATAGGTGATGAAAGTTTGTAAGGGAAACCCAGTATTTCTTAAGTTAGGCATAACAAATTTATGCTATTGGTAGGAAATTAAGAAACATGCGGTTCAGCATTTTTGAAAAATCATCCCCGAAGGGGTAAAATAGGGGTTGATTTTAAAACTTACAAAACTGCACGGATTTCTACAAAATTTGGCAAGGCTTTATATAGCATCCTGGGGAAGGACATAGGATACTATTTTTTCAAAAATAATACTACAGGGGGTGATATAGGGGATGAAAATTTGTATGGGAAACCCAGTATTTCTTAAGTTAGGGATAACAAATTTATGCTATTGGTAGGAAATTAAGAGATATGCGGTTCAGCGTTTTTTAAAAATCATCACATAAGTGGGTAAAATAGGCGTTTATTTTAAAATTTACAAAACTGCACGGATTTCGATAAAATTTGGCAAGGCTATAGATAGCATCCTGGGAAAGGACATGGGCTACTTTTTGTCTTAAAACATAATCCTACAAGGGGTGATATAAGGGATGAAAGTTTGTATGGGAAACCCAGCATTTCTTAGGGATATGAAAATTCAAATTTATGCTTTTGGTAGGAAATAAAGACATATATGGTACAGCGTTTTTTAAAAATCGTCCTCTAATAGGGGTTCACAAATGTTTGTGTACCTACCTTTTTAAGAGATTTAAGGGATTGGAAATGATAGTTCGAATCTTGAGGTAACATTTAGTCTTTATTTCATTCGACGTTTTTACGACGAAATTATTTGAACGAGTGGACACTCGGACAAAAGTTATTTGTTATTAGAGCGTGACTGGCATAATAAATTTTAAGTCATTAACAAATTCCTCCCGCCGCGTAAGTCTGTCTGTTTGAATGCGATAATGTCAAAAAGTACCGAACGAATTTTCATACGGTTTTCTCCAATGAACGGAGTGATTCAGTGTAATTCATTATGGTATTGTGTAAATTGGCTGAAATATGACTACGACTGTTGAAGATGTCGGAAAAAATCATGCCGACTGGTAGCTTTATGCCTACTATACACGGTAACGATATATCGTAGCGATTTGAGTTTGCACAGTTATATCGGATGGCCCTATGTTTTCCACATGAACGTTCACATGGGATATTTTCCGACATCCACGCGAGCGAAGCCGCGGGCAAAAGCTAGTACCTATATATATTTAAATTACAGAAATTGATGGTTGGCACGATAAGGTTCGCTCATTGAAATGGCGCTATAATGTCACGGCGGGGTACCACCGCATAAGTAAGTCAGACCCTTCACTTGATTGACTATCTACATATGCGGTACCCCGCCGCGACATTATAGCGCCATTTCAATGAGCAAACCTTATCGTGCCAACCATCAATTTCTGTAATTAAAATATATACAGGTATTACTCAATCGAATTTGATGGCTCAACGATAGGTATTATTTTTGACTTTTTAAATGTTCGCTTTTCTTTTTTGCGTTGGGGGTTTTTTAAATTTTAAATTTGATTTTAAAATAATTATTACGATAGTTGTTACGAGTAGTTTTGATAGATGAATAACTATGCACGCGATTTGAACTTCGTTTGTCACTTGAATGTTGATGTTGATGCTTATTGATCTGAGGTTGATACTTATCACTTTGAGTCAATTCTTTTGACTTTACGTGGTTTACACTAATCATTTCTAATGTATCTGCGCGGTTCCTGAGGAATGATATTAAGTCGTCTAATTTGACCTTATCGCGTGACCCCAAGGACATGGTACCTATGTGGTTCTCCCACTCCCGTTCCGTGGAAGGATCAAGCTTGTTTACGACTAAGTATATAACTAAGGTGTCCCAATCGTCGAGTGACGTCAGAGCACGTAAATTACGTAGAACGGTATCAATTAACTTCCGAATTTGTGATGGTGATTCCTGTTTTAACGACGGAATGCAATATAACGCTTTGACGTGATTATTAACTAATAACCTATCATTATGATAGCGGTTCTCTAATAGCTCCCAGGCGTGAATGTAATTGGCAGGACTGAACTCTAAGGCACTTATGACCTGTAACGCACTTCCACTCAGAGCTGACCGTAAATAATGGAATTTTTGTATTTCATCTAAATCAGAACGGTTATGGATCATAGTGACGTATGAATGTTTGAATTCTAGCCAGTGATCATACGAACCTTCAAAGGCAGGTAGTTTTATATCCGGTAATTTAATATTAACACGTTGTCGGAAATCATTCCGAGCTGATGCAATAGGGAACCTGTTGTAAGCCTCCGCATTGCAAATAAGACAATTTGCACTGGCCATAGCCGTATAATATAATGATTCTAACGCTTCAACATATTCTGAATTAGCGGTTAATTCCGATTCCGATAAAAGTAATTCTATTTCACCTTCAATGCTATTAAATTTAGAAAATATCTCGATGGCGGCCTGAACTCTCAACTTTAGTTCGGCTACTTGTAAGGCAGTCAAATTAGCCCCCATAAACGTATCAACAAAATTTTTAAATTGGGTTAACCGGCCCTTTACACTACTCCTACGTTTCTTAAACTCAGAAAGAAGTTCCTCTACAGACTTAACAGACATTTTGGCGGGCTACGAATAAGCGTCAGGCACAAGGTACTCACGTGCAAGCATCAACGGAGCCGCGTGGCCGCAACTCTCGCGTCGCGTACAACCGAACTGTACCTAATCGTATAAACAAACAACGTTAACACAAATCCAAACGTATAGGGAAAGGACGGGAACAAAGATCTGACCGTTGCGTTTCTGATGTCTTCGTTTTTCTTCTCTCGTATGAAATGGCTGCTGGTCCAACTATGGCGTCGCCGTCGCGTGTCGGCGTATCGGCGTCGTTATTCGTTTCCCCGTAGTCTTGAATCCAGCATACGGCTCGCAAGGCCCAAAATATGTGCAGGATCAGGTTTGTTCGTCCAAAAAAATGAAGCGATTTGTGTAGTTTCAACAGATGTATAATGATAAAAAAATAAACGTTACAAAGGTTCGTGTTTGCATGGCGGCTGGCGGTTTGCGAGAGAAGAGCGGAAAGGGGGGATACAATATTGACGGACGGAGACGCGAGTGAAGAAGACCGAATGTATGACCGAATGTGTGACCGAAGTAACGACCGGATTCAAGAATCGATTGAAGTCTTCTTCCTTTCAACGATAGGTGGCGCTTGTGCCGCGTCCAATTGTTTGTTGTTTAGATGGCGTGGACAATTAGTATTTAAGAGGTCTCATAGTATTTAAGAGGTCTATTAGTATTTTAGAGGTCCCTTAGTATTTAAGAGGACTCCTAATATTTAAGCGGTCTCATAGTATTTAAGAGGTCTATTAGTATTTAAGAGGTCCCTTAGTATTTAAGAGGTCTCTTATTATTTAAGAGGAGTCATTAGTTCGGATCTAAGCACGAAGTCCGCAGTTTCGACCTTCGTTACGGTCGTTTCCTAGGTGCCTACTCCCTAAGTCCGTCCATCCGTCTGTCCGTCCGTCTGACATAAAGATCCATCAAACAAATGTAAAAAATTAATTTATCGGACAGGCAAAAATACATCGGGAGTAGGGACAACTGTCAAATCGTGTTGTCATTCATACTTCGTTCGGCCCCGAACCAATCATCTGTCCGTAGTTGATACGGAGTAGGAAGCGCCCGTAGCGAAGGCCGAGACTACAGGCTTCGTGCTTAGGGAGTAGACCCCCTACTCTGTATCACCTACGGACAGAAAAAAAATGAATAAAAAATATGTTTTTTGCGGTAAACATGAAAAAGCAAAGAACAACAAAATAAAATAAATTTATAGAAAACAGATGTTTTGATGATGAGACATGACATCTTTAGACAGATGATTGATTCGGGGCCCGAACAAAGTATGAATGGCAACACAATACCACAGTTGTCCTTACTCCCGATGTGTTTTTACCCGTCGAAAATTATTCCTTTTACACTAGTTTTGATGGATCGTTACGTCAGACGGACGGGCGGATGGACTTAGGGAGTAGGTCCAATGCTTCGTACGGTTTTTACGACTTGACAAAACATGAAGATTTTTATATTATATCTAAGTTAAATATTAATGTATAAAACTTTCGGAATAAATTCTCTAAATTATAGTGAAAACCGCATCAAAATCCGTTGCGTAGTTTAGAAGAACAACGCAGCCACACAGACAAATACGAAAAGTGACTATATTTTATAATACTCGTATGAGATGTAATTTAAGATTGAAGAAATGTGATTCTAATAACTAATATATGGACCTACAGATTTGGTCCCATAGTGAAAAGTGAAGAGAATAACATATTCTAACGTGATAATAATAACTTTTTTTTTGTTTAAGTTTCTTTGTTTAAATACTTAAACATTTTTTTTTTAAATCACTACCTACCATTGATATGAAATGAGGGATCCAAAATAACTCGAAAACTACAAAAAATCGTAGAACATACATGGGTAGGGTTGCCAACTTTTTCTAGAAGAAGTAGAGTATATTTGATTTTAGAGAGGGTCAATAAAGAGTACAGATTATTAAAAAGAGTACCTAACATTTATTGAACCCTAAGACGACCCACTGGCCAATAAAATAAAAATGTATTTTTTAGCACTTCACATAACAATTTTTTACTACTTGTTTTTAAAAGAATTTTATGACTCCAAACATCCCAATTCTAAGTTAATATGGGATCAAAAGCTCATTTTTAATCAATTTTAATGAAGCCCTTGTTCAGCTCTTCTTGCCACTTCACTTTCATGGCTGGCATCAGTGAACATTATGCCAAAAAGGTCAATTTTTGTTAAAAGAGTATTTTAGCGTACTCTATTAGTGTTATAGATTCTAGAGTACACCTACAAGAAAAAGAGTACAATACTCTATTTTAGAGTGGCAACCCTATACATGGGGTACTCTGCTATCAGCTCGCACTGGCTTGACACCAAAGAAACATCTTGTATAGTATACCTACAACGGTTCGTTTTGCATCCTCGTCAAATTTCAGGGTGTGGTACAGAAAATCAAACCGAACAACTTTCTCCATGAGACCAACATCGTAATCGCGAAAAAGTTTTCAACTGTCACATAGAAAACGTCAACACCTACTCGACGCAAATGTATGGGACGGACGGCTGATTATTTTTTCGCTATTACGATGTTGGTGCCATGGAGAAAGTTGTTCGGTTTGATGGTCTGTATCACACCCTGAAATTTTGTAAACGTTGTAGAAACCTTCATGTTTTGTTAAGGCCCTGGTTCCAAGCTTGATTTAGCTCGGTGTGTAAGTGAAATGGCGTTATGGCTGTCTAGTTTGACTCACGAGATAGAAGATTCTCACGCGCACCGGAATTATGTCGTAAAACTGCAAATAAAATCGTATAAAGTTAGAAATTATCTATTTAATAAAAAGTAATCCATCACTGGATGCAGTTTGGAATTTGACATTTCACGGCATATTTTTAATTATAATTATAATTGCTAATGAAGGGATAAAGCTGCTTTTAAAGATTATTAGGAGGTATGTTTAAAGATTTTTTTGGTGCATTAAAGTATGTTTAATTATGTCTTGGCTTCCATCACTGTATGCGAAAAGAAAAGAAAAGAAAAAGAAAAACACATTTATTTAGCACAGACTAAATTAAAGAGGCAAAACAAAAAAAATAAAATAAAAATAATAAATTAAAAAAAAAAAAATCTACATTTGCGATGCAACAACAACAAAAAAAATACAATGAAGGAATGTGTGCTTCACATTCTGTGCCAAAAAGGCCCAGTTCAGCAAAAATGCCAGACAACTAGTGGCTGACGCTGGTTTTCAACTGGACCGAACTTGACCGAAGTGTGAGGTGACGGACGTAAATCAGTTTTATACTGCAACGTGTGATGTATACCTACTTTAAATAAAAAAAATAAAAATAAGTTTGTGTCAGATAAACATACATAAATAATGTGATATTGTGTCAGAACAAGAAACCTGTTTAAACGATGCCAGACTTCCCCGCGCTAACACATCAACTTTTAATTTATTAATCTGTGCACTTCATAAGACGCATATAATAGTAGTCTATGGAATATCACCTACGGACAGATCATTGGTTCGGGGCCCGAACGAAGTATGAATGATAACACGATTTTACCTACCCCTACTCCCGATGTGTATTTGCCCGTCCGAAAAATTTAACTTTTACACTTGTTTTGATGGATCTTTATGTCAGACGGACGAAAGAACGGGAGTAGGCCCCCTGGGCCGGGTCACTAGTAAAAAAAAAGGAAAAAAAGAAATAAATAGAGAAAATTCTTTCGGAAAATTGTTTTTTCTTTTTGAGTGGTCGACTCTCAAGTATCCCAGAAATGCATGGATGGACGGTGAATGTATTTATTGTAGTTTTTGAGGGCAATATTTGACTTTTCGTGCAGCCGAAATGCGTTTAAATATCTTCTTTGGCACCCATTTCTCTACCTTTTTAATTGTAATAATTGTAACTGTGACATTTTTATTTGTAAACTGCTTATTTTTATAAATTTTGCGTGCCTATTTCCACGCAGAATGTACATGGCTCACTCCTATCTACTGCATCTGTATTTTAATGTAACATACATTCGTTCCAAATAAATTATTTGATTTGATTTGTTTTTTTTTTAACCATTTTGAGAGCAGTGGTGATGAATTAAATTGTACAAAGTGCATGGCTGAATGGGTTCGAACTCACGACCAGCCTCATAAGTTTTCTCTGTGTGCGTGACACTCACCCGGAGGGTTAAGAGGCTGACACGAAATTTTACAGATTTAGAAAGAAAGAAAGAAGAAAGAAAAACTATTTATTCCCGTGAAAAATGACGCACATACAGTCATTAGTTTTTTACATAATCCTAAAAACTAAAAACAATTGGGTAGGTAGCTAAATTTTAAACTTAAAAAGAAAAACAACAAATACTTAATTATGCGTCAGTAACGCGCGAAACGGCTAACGCTCAGCATAATGCCGATTTCGCTGATTTAAGTGATTTTACAGTTATAATATAGTATTTTTATAAGTTTTAATGCATAACATGAATGATCATTTTAATTATGACTTATTTTTTTATTTTCATTATTTAATTTTGATAAATATTTACGAATCGTTTTGACATCTAAATGGTATGGAAAAATTATAATGTATTCCTGTGAAAGTTGTATATAAAATGTATGAATCACTTTTTACCACTTTCATAATTATTAAATTTTTAAGTAAAAAAATATCCAACTTAGTAAAATTTTTGAGAAAATTGGCAAAAATTGCTTTTGATTTTGGCTACTTAGAACTCTCGTTCATAAAATTAAAACAACAGAAATAAACTGCAATTGAAAATCAATCCATTACCCAAAAAAAAAAATGCAAAAAATTAAAAACATAATTGCCATTAAAAAATCTTTTAAAACAACCTAATTCTCCCAAAAAAGATCACAAAAACCTTAAAGCTTAAAGTAGCACATCATTAGATAGCCATTGAAATTATCTTTTACGAGTATGTTATGCATTAAAACTTATAGAAATACAGTATTTTGACTGTGAAACTACGTCTGTAAAATCACGCAAATCAGCGAAATCGGCAAAATTTCGTATACGGCCTCTCACATCCACATGATACCTATAGTACATCCACATTTCGCCAGTTCTGTTTAAGCCCCATGTAATAGGTGGCGAGCCTATTGCCATCAACTGGGCACTAATCCAGCCTCCAGTCTGCTAATTAGAAATTCCTGATGGGAAAACCCAATAACACTGCTCGACCCGGGCATCGGACCCAGGTCCTCGCTCAGCAGTAGCACTTGTAACCACTTAACCAATGAGGCAAGTTCGCCATTACTAGAAACTAGAAATGGGCCGAGTACTCGGTTGATACTCGGTACTCGGCGTACTCGGCGGGTTTTTTGATACTCGTACTCGGCCGAATAACTCGGTTTGAATGCCGAGTATACTTTGTGTAAGAAAAGCAATATATTTATTTCTTATTTCTTCTACAATCTCGTCGTAAAACGCCCAAATTCGAGATCTTTTACGTGAAGTCATTATGTCCACAATCACTGATCAGATACTACACAATCTACACATAGCCAATCATTAATTAACAAACTTTTTCAATTATTTATCCACTATGACGCGCAACGTTTGCAAATTATCAAGCGACTGGTAGTTGAAAGGCGCGGGCGGGGTGAGGAGTGTATCAACGTGAGCCGGCATCTCGAGCGGCGCGAACCTGTTTGTACTTGTTTACGCGCACGAAATGGGAATTTGATTGAACCGAGTTACTCGGCCGAGTACTCTGTTGAAAAAAAATTGAGCCGAGTAAAACTCTGTATTCGTTACTCGGCAAAAGTGTTACTCGGCGCATCTCTACTAGAAACATTATCTTCATTTTAATAGCTATGTTTTGAGTGATTTATTTATTTATTTATTTAGATTTACCAACGTTCGTATACACTAAATAAATTACAACAGAAAATATAGAACCAAATGTAACAAACAATTATTCTGACGACACGTTTGGCGCAGTGGTTGAGCGATTGACTGCTGCGCAGCATGTCGCGCGTTCGATTCCCGCACGGAACAAATATTTGTACGACCTACAAGTATTTGTTCCGAGTCTGGGTGTTTTTCTATCTATAATATGTATGTATTTACAAAAAAAAAAATGTATATAAGTAGTTTATCAGCCATCTTGTTACCATAACACAAGCATTAGGTTGCTTAGCTTGGGACTAGATGGCGTTGTGTGAAATGTCCAAGGATATTTATTTATTATTTAATTATAGGTAAATACAGCATTTTCTTATTATCACCTACTGGGTGAACAATAGCAGTAAAATTTTATTTGTATACAACAAAACAAAGAGTGATATAATTAAATATGACAAATAATTAGCACAACTGTTATCTTGGCGTTTCGCCCGCATGTAATTAGTTGTACCTATCATACTATAACAGTACGACAACGTTAAAAGGTTCCATCGCTTATCTTCGGAAAAACCGAACTGTACCGAATTAACACTTTGAGCGGAGCGACGTTATATTATAATACGTAAAATTTGATAAACGCTATTTGACACAACGTTTAATCACGTCAGCAAAAAATATGTCTGTCTTTAAAGAACGTGTATAAACGGCTGCGGCCTATACCAATTCCTTCAAGCTACGTCATCGCGCCGTATCACTTTAAATTTTCGGACTGCTAGCGCCACTCCACGTTAGTTTTGTTGTACACTTTTTAAGGCTAGTCACACATATACATTATAATTACGCGTACATTCGCAACGTCGACGTGTAGTAACGGTTGTGTCACATTTCATATTATCTTTGCTTGTATGAAAAACCAGAACGTCACTAATCGTCATATATTTTGTATGAGAAAATAGTGTGCCGCGCAACAAACATTTGAATACCCAGATGCTCAGCTGAAAGTGTTAAATGTGAGTGGTCCAATAAGTTAGTGACGGAATTAGAACGTCAATCCAAAGCCACTGATAGATTTCAGCATTCACTTGCAATGAGCATTCTAGCAAGCATTCTGGCGAGCAATCTAGCGATACCACAGTCAAAATTTGCTTCGAGCTTTTTGCCAAGCTGAGCAATTTTGTAATTGTTCCGCCGCCGCCCCTCTTCGCCCACACCTCCACTTCCAAGACGAAACAAATTAGTTTGCCACCATCTTCTATCTTTCTTTTTATTTTTTTAAATATATAGCCCATAAGTATATAATTATGCAGCACACACGACCGTCAAGTCTGACATCTTTCATTCATTGGAAAATACATTTTAACAAGCATGGACTAGAGCGTTCGCTAGAATGATCGTGAAAATACTCGTAGCTATGTTTGGCTCTATGCTTGGCTCTGTTCGTTGTTCAGCTCGACAAAATAAACGGCGAATGCTCGATGTTTTATTAGAACATTAATTGGGAACATAAATCGATTTCTATTGGTCGATAGTCACATTTTATTCGCTATTTCGGTTTTCCTGAAGATTAATGATGGAACCTTTGAATTTTGTCGTACTGTACTCCTTTGACTAAATTGGTCTTAGGTTGTGTCAGACCACTTTCCGTGACGCAAATCCTGTCTGATAAAATCATCATCATTGAAGGAGACTCACTGCTGGACTTAGGCCTCGCCCTAACAACGCCCCAAGGACACAGCACAGCTGGTGGAAAAAACAACCGGTCAAAAGCGAGCCAGACTCGCGCACCGAGGGTTCCGTTCCGATTTCTGAAAAAGTGTGCTATTTAGAGGCATCGTTTTATTTTTCCTGTAATCTTTACATAAACTTCTATCACATACAATAATTTCAGATTTTTCTCTATGCAAACTTCGGAGATAAGGGGAACGGTATTTTTTTATTTACATTTTTCATCAAAAGTCGAAAACTATGCGGCCTAAAAAAAAAAAATGTCTGAGAATATGCAAACAGCGCTCTTTCATATGATACCCTAGACTTTCGTATTTGCAAAATAGTTGGGTAAACGTCATCTAAAACTGTTCCACATTTCAATTTGATAGCATTAGTTCTTGAGATATCCAGCTGTGACAGACAGATAGACAGACAGACTGAGTCGCACCATAAGAGTTCCTTTTTACCATTTTAGGTACGGAACTTTAAAAACTTCTTGAAGTAACCACCGGTGCCCGGCGCCCGTTCGCGAACATGACATGTTTTTCTAACTGAACATAGAACTGTGCTGCTGGACTGTTTGTTGCGCTACTTCCTCTTCCCAGCTAAAGCACTAGGAAGTGGTGAAGGGCGGGCGTTTTGTGGGGACTGTCTTACGTAATTTTAATGTTCAAAAAGTGCTGATTCTCAGCCTAGTTTCAATAAATGACTTTTGATTTGATTTGATTTGATTTTACGCATGGATCAGCACCATTCAGCTCAACCATTTTGAAGGAAGCTAAATGATCATGTGCCACCGTCAGCGAGGCATTTGAGTGAGGATGATATCTCACTCTCAGCCGCCAGGGCACATTTAAGTCAATGCAACTCCGAACTCTAGTTCTAAAATAGGTTTTACGTGATTGAACGATCTGCTTGTGACCCAGACTTTATGTTGTCGAGGAGTTATCCTCTATTCACTAGCGCTCGCGGCTCCGCCCGCGTTACCGGGAAATCCTTCTTTATTCCTTGTCTACATTATAAAGCGAACCTCTGTGCCTCTGTGTCTTTATTTCAGCTTTCTAAGTCCAAGGGTTTGTGCTGGGCGTTGACGAGTCAGTCAGTCAGGACTTTCTTTTTGTTTATATTACTAAAGTCCGTCAGGAGTTATCCTGATAGATTTCAATTTGTGCAAATGTCGTAACGTTGGAAGGCCTCCCACAAAGTGGACTGAATATGACCTTGTAAAGATACGTGAAGCACAGAACATGCCGAAGTAGATAGATAGATAGATAAAACATTTATTTGATGCACACAAAAGACTTATCACAACACACAAAAGTACAATTAAATGAATATAAAAACAAGGTGCCAAAAAAAAAGAAAAGAAGAAAACATATCTAGGCAATTAAAATGACATTAGGACATCACTTCATCACTATCATCACTATCACTATCACTATCACTATCACTACATATTATAAAACAAAGTCGCTCCGCTGTCTGTCTGTCCCTATGTATGCTTAAATCTTTAAAACCACGCAACGGATTTTGATGCCTTTTTTTTTAATAGATAGAATGATTCAAGAGGAAGGTTTATATGTTAGTACATGCATAATATAGTAGAGAAACACTGATAATTTTAGAGGTTTCTAATGTGATGTCGTAAATAAACACATTTTTTTGCGCTTACATTGCAAACGCTGGCTGAACCCTATGAGATAGATCAAAATTATATACTACAGTATTGTACACCTTAAAAAGGTCTTTAAAAAAGTCCGCGATGGTATACGTCTATCTCTCAGGGATAACCCACAATAACCATTTTTAATCCTTTACTTTTTACGAGAAATAATGGCTTATATACGAAGCGATTTTAAGCAATACAGTATTAATCCTTATCCAATTAAGTGCCCTATATACATTGTGCATTTACTATAGATCAATATGGCCCTTTACAGCATGTAATTTAAATGAATGTTTTCGAAGTTATTACAGATTTAAAATGCAGGGAATATGAAAATACTTTATGCTTTTGGTAGAAAATAAAGAAATGTGTGGTCCAGCGATTTTGAAAAATCATCCCCTAAGGGGGTAAAGAAGGGGATGATTTTAAAATTCTCAAAACTGCACGGATATCGCCAAAATTTGGCAAGACTATAGATGGCATCCTGGGGAAGGACATAACCTATTTTTTGTCTTAAAAAATAATCCTAGAGGGGGTGAAAGTTTTATGAGAATCCCAGCATTTCTTAGTTAGGGATATGAAAATTCAAATGTATGGGTTTGATTTATGAAAAAAAAAACCGGACAAGAGCGTGTCGGAACACGCACAATGAAGGGTTCCGTAGTTGGGATGAATTTATACCAAGAACAAACTTAACATTGTAGTAGAAATACATGTTCTCCCATACATTGCAACAGTAAATGTAAGTTTGTACTCACAATATTGAGAGATTTACCATATTATTTTGAGACCACAGACTTCTTATGGGTTTTCCTGTAATCTATAGGTAAAGAACTATTATCTGTATTTTTTTTCAAAATTTTAGGCTCAGTAGTTTCGGAGATAAGGGGAGGGAATGGTCAATTTTCGTCTATTTTCTTAAATAACTTTGAAACGATTTATTTTAAAGTTATAAAAAAATATATTTGAGACCCTCATAGTAAGCCCTTTCATTTGATATGTCACACGATACAGTTTGCAAAACTTTTTTTTTTGAATTTTGTTATTTTCCCCTAACAGTGACCCTTATGTTCAAAAGTCATTTATTTACTTTACCCGTACGTGTATGGGTCACAGAAATCCATATGTCTTCCAAATTTCAACTTAATTGGTCCATTAGATTCGGAGCAAATTGGCTGTGACAGACGGAAAGACAGACAGACAGACACACGAGTGATCCTATAAGGGTTCCGTTTTTTCCTTTTGAGGTACGGAACCCTAAAAATCATCCCCTATGGGGTAAACTAAAATTCACAAACCCTATTAAAATTTTTGTGTAAGTACTTACCTCTTTTTAAGAGATTTAAGGGATTGGGTAGTTCGTATCTTGAAGTACCTAACATTAATTAGTCTTAATATTATTTTAATTCCCACGGTATAGGGAATAAAGAGGATTTATATTTTCGCTTTAAAGTTGCTTTCAAAGTCATGCAAGTTGGTAATTTTCCGTTTACTATTGTTTGGTTTTAAGATTTATTATCCTCCAGCAATCAGATATCAATCTGCGCGCCGCTCCTCGAGTACTATATATGCAGTGCGAGAAGATATGGTCTAGCCGACGTTGGCACGGGCGTAAAAATATCGCGGCGATTTTTTTAGCGCACTGCATTTTCAACGCTCTGCTTAGCGCTGAGAGTTAAAAATCCAAGTGTTTTCGTTGCGCTGGGATGCACTCTGTTGTTGTTAGGTTGTATTCTCGAAGATTGGCTCAAAACCGAGAGTTGAAAATCCAGTGCGCGATAAAATCCCGCCGCGATATTTTTACGTCCGTGCGAACGTCGGCTTACTTGGATTAACACTTAGGGAGGGTACTTTTAATCCCGGTAGTACGTTCCCGTGGGATATTTTCCGACATCCACGCGGGCGAAGCCGCGGGCAAAAGCTAGTAACGTATATACACAGTAAGTGGCGGTGCTTGGGGAAGCTGTATGTCCAGCAGTGGTCGTCTTTCGGCTGAAATGATAGATAGAATGCTCTTTATTATGCACACCATAAAAATTACGGATATCTATCTTCTATCTATACTGGGTGATTTTTTAATGACCAGCCAAATTTTCACAGGGTGTTCTACCCATAAATATGAACAACTTTCACTATGGGACCAACTTTGAAATCACGAAAAAAAAACCAGCGGTTTCCTACAAAAGTTCAATACCTACTCGATCAAAATGTATGAAACAGCTGATATTTTTTTTGCGATTTCAAAGTTGGTCCCATAGTGAAAGTTGTTCATATTCATGGGTAGAACACCCTGTGAAAAGGCTGGTCATTAAAAAATCACCCTGTATAAATAAAAAGAGAAATCCTGACTGACTGACTGACTGACTGACTCATCAACGCCCAGCCCAAACCCTTGAACCTAGGAAGCTGAAATTTTGCAGAGTGGTTTTCTTTATAATGTAGACAAGGAATAAGAAAGGATTTCCCGGTAGTACGTTCCCGTGGGATTTTTCCGACATCCACGCGGGTGAAGCCGCTGGCAAAAGCTAGTAAATGATAATGATGATGATGATGATGTGCAAATAATCCAAGATTCCACTGTGTGGCGGCATCTACATCGCCACATATGAACTACGCATCAATGACATGACGTCACGCAAACCTGCATCGCGCAATTAGAGTTTACCACGCGATTAGCATATACAGGGTGTTTGGCGCATGGACCGACATAATTTTTTGGGGGATTGGGGGGGTCATTTGCTAGGTTTCACCTAAAGACCTCCATGTCCTAAGTGTGACGGTAATAGTTTTATTTTTTTTTTGTTCTTTCTTTGAATTACACAAAATCTCGCCTTTGAATCGATATATTTTTTTTGTTTATGGTTGTAAAAGAACAAAATAATTTTTATTATAGTCTACAATGTATTCTTATTCGAAATAAAATAAAAAAATATAGTAACCGTAATAAGTCTTTTCTTAAAACACTCCATAACTGACTCTCTAACTAGTATTTTGACTACATTTGAATTGTTTTTCATAGCGTGTAGCATACCCTTAGAAAGGGTACAAGCTAAAGAACTTTTTGAGATAAAAATAAGGTCAAAATGGCTTTATTTAAAAAAAAAATGAATTTAAGAGTAGTAACTTTTCATACATTTAAACATTTTTAAGACTTTGGAAGCACGTAAGTCATTTTCTACTGATCAATTACATCAAATAATAATTTATTTAGAATAAAAATACGTTGCAGACTATTATAAAATTTATTTTGTTCTATTGCAACCATAAACAAAAAAAATATATCGATTCAAAGGCGAGATTTTGGGTAATTCAAAGAAAGAACAAAAAAAACATATCTCAATTACCGTCACACTTAGGACATGGAGGTCTTTAGGTGAAACCTAGCAAATGACCCCCCCAATCCCCCAAAAAATTGTGTCGGTCCATGCGCCAAACACCCTGTATACAACGTCCTGACATCAACCGTCGGGCAGTAGCCCACCAGACACAACACCCGTCTGGTCGGAGGATCCTCCCTTTTCTATGGAGGATGAGTGAACTTTACACCCTGTTCCTCATGCCTCTAAACACTGTAACTCAAGTAGACTGCGCAGGCCATCGTAGGTAGTGGAGAGACAAATGAAACCAGTAGGATAGATTTATACATATAATTAAATAGGTAGTAGTTACACGACTAAGTCCCGGATAAAGGTTACATTAAAGGCGAGGCGCTAATAGCTCGCGAACTAATATTTGTTACGTGAATGAATATTTTTTGTGTAGCAAACTTTCGCGAGCCGAATGCTCGTAGCGAGTAGGTACCTACCGTCTTTTATGAAAAATCCAATAGTTTTCGTGGACATAATTTTTACAATAATAGATTTTCGGGAATGAGGTGGCGAAAAAACGGGTGTGAGCTATAAGACCACACGATAAAAGTGAAAACTTAAAAAATCTAAACGTGGCTGATGACGACTGGAGCCGAGTATACCCGATTCAGCGTCACCGAGCCGAGCATGACAGTTCAGTATCGCCAACTTTTAAGTTTTCACTTCTGCAACACTATGCATGGCATGTCGAGGTGACGCGGTGACGCCAACCCGTAAGATTTCCCCCTACCAAAAATAGCTCAATGCGCCTAAAGAAATTTTACTTCAAAAAGCAGGAATATGTATCGACTTACGATCTCCTTCCTCATTAACTCGTTTAATCTTATCGCAGAGACAGTTAGCTATTGAGTGCAATTCTAATGGCGCTCTATCGACTGGCCAAGAATTATTCCTTGCGATAAAGTAAATTTTCCTCATAAAATGATTATATTCATCATAAGGAAAATCCATGCCAGTAACCTTAGCTTCCGTTCTTAAATATTTCACAAATTTCACGTAATATTTGAAGTATACGTCTAATGAATAAT
The DNA here is from genome assembly GCA_905163495.3 of Cosmia trapezina. NCBI lineage: Eukaryota > Metazoa > Arthropoda > Insecta > Lepidoptera > Noctuidae > Cosmia > Cosmia trapezina. The sequence continues at coordinate 11,680,136 of LR991047.1, forward strand.
AAAAATAACGTTTTGGCGCGCTCTGTACTTTTTCTAGGAGCCCAAATATAAAATGCGAGTAATCATGAACGTTCTCAATTTGTTTGCTATTAAGATGCTTAAATTGTATCTTGGACTTCCAAAATGTGTTTAAGTATGTGTCCTCTTCAAGTGAAGAAAAATATTCAAGTTTGTAAGGTGGTCCAAACCCTTGCTCTAAAATAGGTTTAATGTGTTCGGACCAGCATGTGATCCAAGTTTTATGTTTTCGAAAATAACTACTGACGGACTTTATCATTGATAGCGCTTCACTTTCATTATCAGACCATCCACGGAAGTATTCAGAAATGAATATCAGTTTTCCTCTGTTGTAAAAATCCAGGAATATTTTCAACGCAAATATTGTTAAACTATCCCCTGAACATTTATTTAGGGAAACAGTTCCATTTGATGATTCTGCCAGCTCAATTACCATTTCATCCTTTTTGTTTATGTCATCCTCACAGACTGCAGCTTTACATATTAAAACTAAACTTTCTAGAGTATTGATGACTGTCTTGTTTTTCTGCCACTTTGCGAGCATTATCCAATACCTCCATAAGTCTATCCTCACAATCCAAACTTTAGAATCCAGTTGCTTTGTTTTAAGTGACAAGTGAGTGAGAAGAGTTGTCATACCCATTCCCTTATCTGCTTCTATAACAACGTTGTCTTCTAAATCGTACAACGTTTCTAATACCTTGTCCTTGACATCATCAAATTTATCGTGTTCCTGTTGTTTGGTCCGACTAACTCGTCTGTCAATATAAAACTGCTTTTCATAATTAGTATAAATAACCGTTTTACCAATTTCGATAGTTTCGTTATTAATCAGTTTTTCAAAAACATCATCCACTATATGTTTTGCAGACTCGTCGTCTACTATTATATCCAAACTTAAATCTTCACCTTGAAACTTTATTTTAGATGTGGCTAAGAACTTCTTCTGCGATTCGGCACTCAAGTCGGTGAAAACACTTCTTTCATCGTTCAATATTTTACTTGTTTGTGAGAAATATTGAGTCATAATGTCAACTGAAGTCTTGTTCGTAATGATTATTATGTGCTTGCCATCAACAGCTTTCACGATATTTTCAAGGCTTTTACCAGAGTTTCTATAATCTTGAAAATTATTGCAGACAATAATAAGTATCTTCTCCTTAGTTATGTTCGTCAATTCTTTACATAAAGTGTTGTAGCTCTTCAAAGGCAGTTTGAAAATGTTCTCCAAGTCTAACACAACACGATCTTTATTTCCTAGAAGTTGTTCTACCTTAGCAACTGTTAACACACAGCTCCTTGTAGTAATAACAGTTCCTAGAATCTGGCCATGCAACACGAATGGATTTAAAGCGTTTTCATTAAATGTATAATCTTTATACTTGATCTTATGAATTATGTTTAAAACACCCATTAATGGCTCACTCATGGCATTAGATACCGCTTTATCATATATTTTGCTTTTTTTTGTAAGATATGATCCCACTTTAGGTGTCATCCACAGTTTTTGTATTTCATCATGATATTTTAGAAATATCGCGTCAGATCGCACTCTAAAGTTGTTTACGTCACTGCACGGGTAATTTTCTATTTCTTCTCTCAAAGTTTCCTCTACGCCATTCTGATCAGCTTGGTTAGTGTAAAACAGTAATTTGTCATAGAAATCTCTCACCAAACTTACATCGTATTCTCCTCGTTCAAATGAAAATTTTGGAAAGTTTTTAACTTTTACATCTAATTTATATTTGTGTAAATTTTCAATTTTACTATTCAATGATTCATACCACGTTCTGGCAATATTGGCTAGTGATTCACAGTTGTCTGTAAACTTCAACAGTTTTGAACTTTCATCAAAAACGAGTATGTTGCCGACAGCAGAAGCTATGCCGCCATTTAACTGAAGAAATCCATCTCCCAAAGACTCATCTATAGTAACGATATTATTAGGTTTCGGTTTTTCTAATATTTTTATGAGATTTAATGTTAAGTAGTTTAATCTCTTTCCAATTTTCTCAGGTTTACCTCTTATTGCTAAATCTTTGTTGCCAAAGAAAGCTGGGACTTTAAGCTTCAGAGATAGTAAATACTCTTTAATAGCCAGTTCTGCTGCTTCATAGACAGTCGATTGAGAGACATTTGCTTTGTCGAGCTGTCGTTTTTGATCGTCTGTTATCGATTTGCCAACAAACTCAAGCTTGCTGTTTTTATAAGTAAGACCACTTTCTATCAGTTTAATTAGTGTCGTCACTTCAGAGGGTTCGCTAAGGAACTTCAACAATAAACTCTGTACATCGGTCTCTTCCGACTTTCGCTTTTTGACAACCTCTAAGCACAATATGTTTTTGAACAGCACAAGAAATTCTTCGGTGTTTGTAAAGAAGTCTGGTCTGAAGCTGGCAATCCGATGTCCGTCAGGTTGGATTTCAGAAACGTATACAACGTTATGCGCTAGAATGACATGATAGCGCAATATAAGATCATTATTCATCGACATTACGCTATCAGGTTTTTCACAAATAAACTTCGCTAACTGTTCAGCCAGTGTTGTGATTTGTTCTTTCATTACTATTTTACATAAAAAGTCCAAGCCTTCATTGGTGTATGATGGTTGTGTGCAAGAACCTCCCGTTCCTATGAGTTCGTTCAAATAGTCAGCAAAACTACCTACATATATTTTGTTATTTGGATCGTCTTTTGCTGTAGTATACATAACGAAAAAGCACTCGGTGTCATCAAACTTTCCTCCAAAAATCATGTCTTTACTGCTCGGTTCAAAAGTGCATCTAATTTCTAAGTAACTATGAAAATATTTAGCCAAATCAGTTTTACTAGAAAACGTAAGAAGTTTGTCGTTCTCTTTGTGCTTGGCTTGAATAAACACTGTGACTGGTTTTTCAAAGCCCTTTATTTTTGCTTTAAAACAAATATCATCGAAGGCACCTGTGTCATCTCTATTGGTAGCCAAACTAAACTGATCAACATTATCGTCATGTATCATTCTAAAATATATTAGACTAATTAATTTAGTCTCATACAGCTGTCCCTGAATGCCCGACGTACCTGCGCGCTTTTTATACTTTTCACTGTCCATGGTTTGATAGTAATTGTTTCTGTTTTGTCACTATGACGTAACACAAGATGTCAAAGTAATTCAAGAATTAAAGTCACCGTTTTCTTCCTCCTATTGGTCGTTTAGCAAGTGCTTCCCATCGCGCGTCACATCTCGCCTTCGCCTCCTTGTGAGAATGAACTGGTTCAAGTTGCGTGTCTTCTGCTGATGATTAGAGATCTGCAAATATAAGTTTATATTATATTTTTCATTCAATGTGTTTTTCGCAATTACGGGTTTTTTGTTTTTTCGTATCAGGTATATTTATGTTGATCAAAATATTATTCGCGACCATAACTTTCCACATCTGTGAGCTACGTTATGCTGCGTTCCTTCTTTTAAAATTCTTTTCATTCATGCACTTTATTTATAGTGGGTTTTGTCTATGTATAAAGTTGGACGTACTCCAAGCTTTTTCATGTAAATGTAATTGTTAGAGATATGCTAAATATGTCACCGTATAATTATGAACTTCGATAGTTTATAATGTATCCATGTCAAGCCGTTAAATTGTGAACGTATCCTGCACTAACCACAGGGTTCACTTTCTTTTGTTTGTTTGCGTGATGGTATTGTTTATTTGTTGGTCGCCCTACCTAATATTTTGCTGTATTATAGTCGTCCTAAATCGCCGTCACTGTCAGACTGCATATAAAAGAAAGAGAAGCGCGATGACACAACCCTGGTAATTTATTGCAAAATATGAAGCAATTATCTATTTACACAAAATCTATTGATTGGATTAAAAAAATAAAACACTATTACGTTAATATGTTGCTTGTAGAATAATCTGACAAAAAATCAGAATGATTGCATGTATATTAGTATGGTTTTTATTCGTTAAAAAAAAATTGAGGTATCTTCGTGATTTTTTTCTATCGTATCAAATCAGTTGTATTATGTTTTCAACACACTATCTAACTAGCATATATCCTGAAGAATATCATATATTTTTCTGATATTATTTACTGCAGTAGATCATATACTTTTAGGCATTATAAAACTTGCGTTTAGTACATTACGTACATTATGTACACTTTGAATTCTATAACTTGTCCATTCCAACTTTTTACTGTTTTCATTAACACTTTTGTAATTCTATGGTAAATTGTTCTTGATCAACAATAACTGGTATTTCAACGTTTTATAGAAGACCACTTTCAATATATCCGACATGGTAGTGAATTGGATACTTCTAGTTTCACAAATAAAAATGATTAAAACGAAAATGTGTATTTATGTATCACTGAAACTTCTTGTTTGTTTTATCGCTAGTTCGTAATAGTTTACTATTATAATTTATAATAGTTTTACTTTTAATTATTTTCAACACGAAAACTGTTGATAACCACAAAGATTTATCTATTTATTCGGCGACTAACGAACGACAGCGAATGCCAGATGACAGGAGAGGCGCGGCGAAAGGATTTCCCGGTGGTACGTTGCCGTGGGATATTTTCCGACATCCACGCGGGTAAAGCCGCGGGCAAAAGCTAGTCTCAGTATAATAAAGTAAGCATGAGTAATACATCTTCATAGAAAACGGCAGAAACAACACGCTTCGAAATCTCAGTATATACCAGTACGCAACAGTTCGAGTGCGCTGACTGCCCAGTTATACTACTGTAGATTTATATTCTGTGGTAATATCTTGTTTATTTAGAAGCTTATTAATAGAACACTGATGTACCTAACCGAACGGGGGAAATACCAGCGGGGCGGAGTGAAATGATAATGGAAATGACCTTCATGTTCCTATGTCCTAATCCAGCCAATTTATATGTTAAAGTAGCCTGTATTAATTCAAACTAGATTTAAGATGATATTCTAGAGTTAATCAAAGCATTTGTTTATGATTGAATAAATATGAACATTATTGAATAGTGACATAAATACACAAATCTTTTCGACGTGAGAAAACTCAAACTCAGCATTTATTTCAAATATAAACCAATTACAGGCACTTTTGAAATGTCAAGGGGTCGGTCAGTCAGAAAGATGTAATTTCAAAATCGGTCCAATCGGTGTACATAATTAAAAAAATATATTTATACGCGACGAATTGATAACCTTCTTTTTTTGAAGCCGGTTAAAAATGCATTGCAACGCAAGTTAGTTTTGTAGATGAAACTTATTACTTACCTATTTTCTATCATTTAATACAGTCAGTCGTCAAATATCCTCTAAGTTTTGTGATTGTTCTGAAGTACTAAACCAATATGCCATGTCTAAATTATGATTCATTAAACCACAGAGTATGCCACATTCAGTTTTCAATCCATTGCAAAACTGTGGTATTGCGATGCAAATAACTCCGATCGGAATTACTTAGGTTTAAAGAATTTATTCTCATAAGAACAATACATAGGTTCACTTACAATGAGATACAAAGTTATTTCTTAAATTTAAATGAGTACATTTTGCCTCAGGTGCGTGTTGGTGAAGTTATATAAATAAACAATAGGTAGGTAAGAAGTTGCTAGCATTAATTGATACGGTATGACTACATTTGTTGAATATGATTTTTTAGTTTCACTTTGAATGAGTTGATGTTGTTACAATCTTTTACGTCATTTGGCACGTCATTATACAGCTGTGCTCCCTCGAACAATATGGTTTTTTCACCATAGTTAGTACGAGCTTACTTCTAATTATGTACGTTTAATAAAATAACAAAAAATAATAATAAAAAAAATCCAATATTTAAAAAAAATTGCTTTAAAAGTAGGTCATATTGGAGTATTGGAATATAGTTCCAAACTCGTCCGCTAGATGGCAGGCCCCGTCACTGCGGCCAGGGGGAGTGTTGCTTTTTTATTACGCCCGGTCACAATGTATGTGTTGTATTTTGATATATATATATTTTTTTTTATATGTTTTTTTATTCTATTAAGAACCTAGACTGGTATTCGCTAAATTGGGTTTCCTTTATGAATAGGTCCTACTAATTGAGATAAATAAACCGATGTCCCGTTTTGAGTAAAAAAATAAATGATCACGTTAGGCATGCCACATGTCGGATGAGTCATTCGTAGATCTTTGACAGTCGTGACCGTCGTGGCGGGATCGTCAGAAGGCCGAAAGTCTGACAAGACAACCAGTCTTACCAAGGGGTATCCTAATACCCAGTAACTTGGTCAGATAGGCCAGGATTTCGCATTGAGCCATTCTCTATGCGAAATAGATGTAGCTGAATACCAGGGTATACAGTACATCTGGTTAGACTGGAAGCCGACCCCAACATAGTTAGGAAAGTTGGGCTAGGCAGATGTGCGCGGCCGAAGATGCGTCGAGAGCCGAGATGCTGGAGGGTCTCGACAGGGACCCCTATGGAAGACCATACAAGGCGGCGCGGAATAAACTGCGCCCCTGTGGTCCTCCACTGACGGAGACTCTCGAGCCGGCATTGCTGGATGGGGTGGTCCGGTCCCTGTTTCCGTCCAGGACCGACTTCACCCCGCCAGTGATGGATCCCCCGCGGGAGGCGGTTCCGCCGGAGGAGGAGGTCCCCCCGGTTACGGCGGTGGAACTCTACGCGGGGACTCTGCGCCTCCGCGCGAAGACCACAGCCCCAGGGCCGGACGGCGTTCCCGCACGGGTGGTGGCCATCGCCGCCTCACAAATGGAGGAGAGGTTTCGGGACCTCTTTAGCGCGTGTTTTACGACTGGGAGGTTCCCGAAACCTTGGAAGGAGGGGCGGCTATGCCTGCTCCGAAAGGAGGGACGCCCGGCGGACTCCCCCTCGGCTTACCGGCCCATCGTTTTGCTCGATGAGGTCGGTAAGTTGTTCGAGGGGATAATCGCCGACCGGCTAAATAGCCACCTGGGGACGGTGGGGCCGGACCTGTCCGACGCCCAATTCGGGTTCCGACGGGGTCGTTCGACGGTTGACGCGTTGGCCCTACTCAAGGGCCAGGTAAGGGAGGCCGTGGAGGCGGGGGACGGAGTTTTGGCGGTGTCATTCGACATAGCCAACGCCTTCAACTCTGTCCCCCACTCGACAATCTTGGAGGCACTCCGGTACCACGGGGTGCCTCAGTACTTGCGCCAACTCTTGGCCAGCTACTTGGAGGACCGAGTGGTCCTCCTTGAAGACAAGACGGCCAGAGTGAGGCGGTATGGCGCAGAGTCCGGTGTTCCACAGGGGTCGGTCCTAGGACCACCGCTGTGGAACATTGGATTCGACTGGCTCCTGCGGGGAACCCTCCTCCGTGGCACGAGCGTCATTTGTTACGCGGATGACACCCTCCTCATTGCCCGGGGGAGGGACTTCAGGGAGGCGGCCAGTCTGGCCTCTGCCGGCGGATCCTTAGTGGCAGGAAGGATTCGCCGCCTCGGGTTGCAGGTTGCGCTGCACAAGACGGAGGCCGTGTATTTTCACGGGCCACGGCAGCGCATTCCTCCTGACGGCCACATTATCGTGGAGGGTGTCAGGATCGGGGTCAAGGCCCAGATGAAGTACTTGGGCCTTGTCCTCGACAGCAGGTGGCGCTTCGGCCCACACTTCAGCGGGCTGTCGACGCGCCTGCTGAAGACCGCGAACGCCCTGTCGTGGCTCCTCCCGAACCTGGGGGGTCCGAAGGCACGATGCCGGCGCTTGTACGCCGGCATCCTTAGGAGCATGGCCCTTTACGGTGCCCCAATCTGGGCGGACTCCCTCCACAGGAGGGAGAACGCCACTGCCATCCGCAGGCCCCAAAGGGCCATTGCACAGCGGGTGGGGAGGGCCTACCGCTCGGTAGGCTTCTCGGCGGCATGCGCTCTGGCCGGCACCCCTCCTTGGGAGCTCGAGGCATGGGTGCTGACCAGAGTGTATGAATGGACGGCGCGGCGTAAGGCGCTCGGGGAGCTCCCCGCCGCAGAAGAGCGGGAGGCCGTGCGGCAAGAGGCGAAGGACGCAATCGTCCATCATTGGACGGAGGACCTCGCCACTGCCGCATTTGGCCGCCGAACACTGGACGCGCTCGGGCCAGTCCTCAAGGATTGGCTTGAGCGGTCCCACGGTTTCCTCTCTTTCCGTCTGGTGCAGGTGTTGTCCGGCCATGGGTGCTTCGGATCGCACCTGCACCGGATCCAAAGGGAGGAGACCCCGTCGTGCCACGACTGTGGCGCGGCGGAGGACACGGCGCAGCACACCCTCGAGGTGTGCCCAGCCTGGTCCGAGCTGCGCCATACACTGGTCGTAGCGGTCGGGCAGGACCTCTCGCTTCCCGGCGTCGTCAACTCGATGCTGGAAAGCGAGGGGGCCTGGGCAGCGGTCGCCTCCTTCTGCGAAGAAGTAATGTCACAGAAGGAGGCGGCGGAGCGCGTGCGGGAGGACGACCCTCTCGCGGCGCCGCTCCGCAGGCGAAGACGGGGCGTGAGACGGCGGTTGTATGACCGTCGTCATGCGCCTCCAGGTGATGAACAGCGGGAGACAGGCGCGGGGGCGCCTTCTCCTGCATTGCACTGTTCACCACCCACGTCAGTCATTCCTGGGCCCCTCCCCGAAGGGAGGGGCGTGCCGGGCCCGCTGTAAAGGCGGGCGATCGTCGGAGGGGGGCCGGATGAAAGGGCTGTGCCAGATTCCCAGTCCTCCTCCACTCAGACGATGCGGGAATGCCGCTGGGTCGTTTAGTGGGTATACCGGATTTTACCGGGGAGTCCCACATACCCCACCCGTCCCCCGATGGGTGGGTATGCGTAATGCATTTTTCCCAGCGAGAACAAAAAAAAAAAAAAGGCAGGACCTCGCCACCGCAGCCTTCGGCCGCCGAACCCTCGAAGCGATTGGGCCAGTCCTGCGGGACTGGCTCGAGGGTCGCATGGGTTCCTCTCCTTCCGTCTGGTGCAGGTGTTGTCCGTACACGGTTGTTTCGGATCATACCTGCACCGGATCGGACGGGAGGAGACGCCGTCGTGTCACGAGTGTGGCGCGGTAGAGGACACGGCGCAGCACACCCTGGAGGTGTGCCCGTCGTGGTTTGAGGCGCGACGCAGTCTCATGGCTGTGATCGGACCGGACCTCTCACTTCCCGGCTTTGTTAACGCCATGCTGGGGATGAGAGGTCATGGGCAGCAGTCGCCTCCTTCTGCGAGCACAGAATCATATCCCAGAAGGAGGCGGCGGAGCGCGCGCGGGAGGACGATACTCACGCGGCATCGCTCCGAAGGCGGAGGAGGGGTCGAAGAAGACGTCAGTATGATACTCATCTCCGACTCCTCCCAGGTGGAGGCCAGCAGGCAACAGGTGTGGGGGCACCCTTGCCTGTATTGCACAGGCCTCCACCAGTGTCGGACGGGAATGGCCAGGTGTTCCCGGCCATTCCCGTAGCCCCCCAGCCTGGGGGGCATGCGGGGCCCGCCAGCTAGGCGGGCATGCGCCGGGAGGGTTGTGGAAGTAAAGGTTGAGCCGGTTTCCCATGGCCCTTCTATCTAGGCGATGTGGGAACATCGCTGAGTTTTAGTGGGTATACTGTCATTCCGACAGGAGTCCCACATACCCCGTCTCGTCCCCCACGAGCGGAGATGCGTAACGCATTTCTCGGCGTCAAAAAAAAAAGAAAAAAAGGCAGTTAAACATGCACAAGTTCCCATGATCCCCGGTCCAAGTGTGGGAAGGGAACACCGGTGTGGTTTTTAGTCAATAAGAGTCTGACAGAACCCCCGCCCACTCCAGGGCGGGGGAAATCCATGAGGATTTTCCACCCCTGATAAAAAAGGCAGTTAAACATAATTTATAAGCATAATTTATTAGTCCATTGTTCCCGCTCGTTATGTCGTTAACACTATTAACGAATGGGAACGTTTTGTTCCACTCGTTAACAGTGTTGAAGAACGCGACATTTTTTTTCCAATCGTTCACCTCTCGTCCCAAGTCGCTATACCTATAAAGCACTTTTCCTTTAACCTATCTGACTCTTGAACTAGACGTGGAAGGAGGGGTGAACGATTGGAAAATAAATGTCGCGTTCTTCAACACTGTTAACGAGCGGGAACGACCGAAAAAATGTCGCGTTCTCCAACACTGCTAACGAGTGGAACAAAACGTTCCCATTCGTTAATAGTGTTAGCGACAGGGTATTAACGAGCTGGAACGAAATGTTTTTTTATACATTCAAGATCAAGAAACTAGGTTCTTAATTCTAGCACACAGCTCATTATTCGTTAAAAAACGATTAATTGCTAATCATTTTCTCACAGGCGTTTTTTACACACGGTTTAAATAGTAGAGCTCCATATGTTCTGAGTTGAGCTGCACGATTACTGACAAATGCGTGTACTGACTGGACAGGTCTACTCAATGTGTGTGGTTCTTTCCTCCAAGACCATTTCAGACACCAATCTACATGGTCTTCAATGATCTGACCAAGGTTACGACTGGACTATAAAAGAGACTGTGACCTCTGAGTTTGTTTCGGCCTTTCTCCTCATAGTAGTCAGATAGGTAACGCCGACCTCATCTAGTTTTATAAAAAATATATGATTGACGTGTGTAAAAGGGTTTGTATGTACAAACCTACTTACAGAAATAATAGGTAATAGGTAATACGGCCTGAAATAAAACCATTTATCATTTATCATTAATAAAATATCGAATTTGGTGACCTAGTTCGTTAGCACAACAAGAGATTTTATTCTCAACAGAAAAACTTACACAGACAGACTAGCAAACATAAAATTGAAACGGATACCTACAGTAATAGTAATGACAGTACCGTAAAATGGGTTTAGTTTGATAACTACATTCGACTTATTAAAAACGCATCCAAAAGGATTATATTTTTTTATTGGCACGACTGATAGTTTATTTTGTAAACTGCGTTTCACGAAAGTATTCCCTTCGCCATGATGTTTGCACTATTGGTTTTCATTGAAGAATTGCTTGCAAAAAGCAATCCTGCAAAAAAAAGCGAACATTACGGCGAATGGAATTCTTTCGACAAAAGCACTTTATGGCGCCACTTTACAATCGGCGAGCATGAACTTTCATCCCCTTTATCACCCCCTATAGGATTATTTTTGAGACAAAAAGTAGCCCATGACCTTCCCCAGGATGCAATCTATATCCATGCCAAATTTTATCGAAATCCTTTCAGTGGTTTAGTTTAGTTTTTCAGGTTCAATGATCGCCAATTGTGAAGAGCCGCCATATCTCAACTGGTGTCAACCAAAACACATAATACTTTTGGATGCGTTCACACACCGAATAAAATTAAGTGTTTCATAACTCGAAAGTTGTCGTCAAAGTAAACCAGTAATATCAAACTTCCCCATGTTACCCTAATTCATTTTAGTTACCACAGATGATAATATTTTATACTGGTTTGCATACATGCATTGCATGCACACATACGAGTTATCGGTCAATAAGTAGTTACTCATAAAATGAGACTAAATCCTAGATAGATAGATAGATAAAACATTTATTTGGTGCACACAAAAGACAGCACAACACACAAAAGACAGCACATCACACAAAAGTACAATTAAATTATTACAATTTACAATTAAATTTCCTAGGGTCAGGGCCGGCAGTCTCGACATTCTTTACGATTTTCGTTACGACATTCGTTAACTAATTACATGCTCCGTGGTCCTAATGGGCTCCCCTCGACCCTCGAGACGGGCAAATGGTAATAGTTCGATTTTATTAAAGACACACAGATGACACAGACACATCTTCGAGCCCGTTCCTTAAAATTTATCAGACCACAGAGCAACGTAACGATCGTTAGGGCAACGTTAATAATGTCGAGACTACCGGCCCAGGCTCATAAAAGTGGCCTTTTGATTAAAGGATGGCCGATAAACAACCTTCAGCTAAACAGTTCAGTTGCCACGGCGTTGTGTTATCTGGAAAACTCGAGACTGTGCTGTCACAAAGGCCAAAGGTTCTCATAAAATGATCATATGGAAAATCAATGCCAGCAGCCGCGGCCTCCATTTTTAGAAATTCTAAAAACAGCACGTATCCTCTCAAGCAACCGTTTAGTGTGCGGTCAAGTTCCATAATAAATTGCAAATTATCTACGAAATAATCAGTTTCCAGGATTTTTTTGAAATCTATAAGTTGTATCTTGAACTTCCATAATGTGTTTAAATATGTGTCCTGTTCAAGGCGAGAAAAGTTTTCTAGTTTGTACGATGGTCCGAACTCTTGTTCAATGATGTTGAAGGAGCAGCTTGTGATCCAGACTTTATGCTTTATGCGAGGATTACTCCTGACAAACTTCAGTAATGATAAAACTGCTGTTTCATACTGCCAAAAGATTTCATCAAAGCCATCGATAAGTAATATCAGTTTTCCTGTGATGTAAAAATGTAGGAACATTTGCAACTGAAACAATTTTGATTTACCCCCTGAATATTTCATTCGGGAAACAGTTCCATTTGCTGAATCTTCCAACTCTATGATTACTTCCTTTCTTCTGTTTTCTTCTTTCTGTCGTTTATCGTATTCCTCGCCGAGCGCAGCTTGACACAAAAACTTTAAAAAAATCAAGTTATTGATGTCTGTATTTTCATTCAATATTCTGAGCATACTCTCGTGCTCCGGTAAGTTTATCCTTACAATCCAAACTTTAGGATCGAGTTCCTTTGTCTTAATTGACAAGTGAGTGAGTAGAATTGATTTACCCATTGCCACTTGTCCTGTTATAAGTACAACGTTGTCTTCTAGATCGTAAAACGTTTTTAAAACCTTGTCGTGTTTATGATTTTTGGTGCGACTGACCCGTCTGTCAATGTAAAACTGCTTTTCGTAATTATTATAAATAGACATATCACCAATTTCGATACTTTCGTTATTGATAAGTTTACTAAAAACTTCTTCGTCAATAAGTCGCACAGACTCAGCATGTCCGATTATATCTAAGCTAACGTCTCCACCTTGAACTTTTATTTTAGAACTCGTTAAGAACTTCTTCTGCGATTCAACACTCAAGTCGGTGAAAACACATCTTTCATCGTTCAACACATTACTTGCTTGTGAGAAATATTCAGTCATAATGTCAACTGAAGTCTTGCTCGTAATGATTATTATATGCTTGCCTTCAACAACTTTCGTGATATCTTTAAGCCTTTTACCAGAATTTTCAGAATCAATAAAATTATGGCAAACAATAATAAGTATCTTCTCCTTAGTTGTGCTCGTCAATTCTTTACATAAATTAATGTGGTTCTTCAAGGGCAGTTTGAAAATGTTCTCCAAATCTAACACAACACGGTCTTTATTTCCTAGATATTGTTCCACCTTTGCAACTGTTAACTCACAGTTCAATGTAACAATAACAGTCCCTATAATCTGGCCATGCAATTCGAATGGTTTTAAAGCGATTTCATTAAATGTATAGTCTAATGTATACTTAATGTTATGCATTAAGTTTAAAACACCCATTAATGACTCACTCATGGCATTAGTTACTGCATTCTCGTATATTTTGCTATTTTTTGTAAGATATGATCCTACTTTAGGCGTCATCCACAGTTTTTGTATTTCATCATGATATTTCAGAAATATAACGTCAGAACGAACTCTGAAGTTGTTGACATCGTTGCACGGATGATCTTTTATTTCTTCTCTCAAAATTTCTTCTACGCCCTTCTGGTCAGCTTGATTCGTGAAAAACAGTAATTTGTCATAGAAATCTTTCACCAAACTCACGTCGTATTCTCCTCGGTTAAATGAAAGTTTTGGAAACTTTTTTACTTTCACATCCAATTTATATTCGAGCAAATTTTCGATTTTACTCTTTAATGTTTCATGCAATGTTTTGGCAAGTTTGCCTAGTGATTCACAGTTCACATCTGTAAACTTCAACAGTTTTGAACTTTCATCAAAAACGAGTATGTTGCCGACAGCAGAAGCTATGCCTCCATTTAACTGCAGAAACCCATCTCCCAGAGACTCACCTATGGTGACGATGTTATTGGGATGCGATTGTTCTATTTTTTCTATGATTTTAGATGTTAAGTGGTTTAATCTCGTTTCAATTTTCTCAGGTTTGCCTCTTATAGCTAAATCTTTGTTGCCAAATAAAGCTGGTACTTTAAGCTTCAAAGACAGTAAATACTCTTTAGCAGCCAGTTCTGCTGCTTCGTAGACAGTCGATTGAGAGACATTTGCTTTGTCGAGTTGTCGCTTTAGGTCGTCTGTCATCGATTTGCCAACAAATTTTTTTTTTTTTTTTTTTTTTTTTTTGAATGGCTTCTCACAGTTGACCACGAGGGGTCGAGACTGTTTAACCGGACTTTCCTGTGGCTGCTTTAAGCGAAAGCTTAAAGCCTCCGGCCAGGCTTAAAACTAAGACTTACAACTAGGGGTTTTGAGCGACTCTGCACGTCGCTGCGGTAAGGGTAGGGAGGTCAGCCAGAGGGTTCAGGCTGGGTCGTGACGCGATAACTACTAGGTACGAGAATGATCGGTGGGCAAGGGGAGTTTAGTGGCGGGTTAGAGGCTACAGGCTCGGCTGCGCTACCGGTTGGCGCAGCCTCGCCGAGTAGAGGGCAAGGGGGTGGTGGGCAATTACGTTTCCGACCTCGACGGCGGGGTCGGAACGTAGATCTTAATTTGCGTTTGCGGAGCGTACTGGTGGCCTTATTACTCTCCTGTAGGAGGGTTATAGGGTCATCAGGTTCGGAGAGAACATGTTTAGGACGGCGGGTCCTACTAATCCGGGAGGGAACATAGTTGGCGGATTCGACAACCAAAGGGTTGCGATGTTTCGCGGCGGTTTCAAAGAAACGCACGGAATTGCGTTTCAGAAATTGTCGGATCGTTGGGATTTTGAGGTCAAGGTGGAGGTTTTCGTTCCGAACGAACCAGGGGGCACCCGTTATCTTTCGGAGAAAACGGTTTTGCAGTGTCTGCATTCTATGTATGTGATGGGGCTTGGCGTGAGCAAATACCGAGCCCGCATAGGTCATGATGGGCCGAATGACGGCTGTATAAATGCGCAACTTGCACTTAAGTGACAATTTGCTACGTGCATTCAGAACGGAATGGAGTCTACCGAGGGCAAAAGCGGCCCGTGAACGAGCGAGCTTTATGTGCTCGGAGAAGCTTAAGTGCTCATCGAGCGTGACACCGAGATATTTGGCTCGCTTCTCCCAAGGGATCGGCTTGTCAAACATCGTGATTGGTCGGGGTAAAGGACGTGTGTGGTACGGTTTCAGAAAGAGAACCGCTTGACTTTTATCCGGGTTGACTTCGATTCTCCACCTACGAAACCACCAGGCGAGGTTATCGACTGAGGTTTGGAGAGTACGAGATATCGCGTCTGGGCTTTTTCCCGTGTAGTAGATGGCCGTATCGTCTGCGAACAGAGCCAACTGAGCCTTTCTACTTTTCGGGATATCGCTGGTAAATAGAGTAAAGATAAGGGGTGAAATTACAGAGCCCTGAGGTACGCCTGCGCGGATAGGGTGGGGAGAAGATAGCGCTCCTTCGATACGGTATCGAAAGGTGCGGTTTGACAAAAAGTCACGTAAAATGAGCACGAGACGGTCTGGCACTCCGAGTTTGTAAAGCTTATAAATTAAGCCGTTGTGCCAGACTTTGTCAAAAGCTTTCGCTATATCGAAAAATACCGCTCCCGTCATCGAACCGCGCTGAAAGCCAACGCCTATGTGTTCGATGATGCGGTGAACCTGATGTACACAAGAATGTTGGGTACGGAACCCGAACTGTTCATTAGGTATGAGGCCCTTTGTCTCGGCATAGTCTCTGAGGCGCTTATAAATAAGTCTCTCATAGACTTTGCCAAGGACACTGAGCAGGCTAATGCTCTTGGGCTTACCGGGCTTATTTATACCGATAACGGTGGCCTGTTTCCAGGCTTGCGGAAATATGTTATTGCTCAAGGCACCATTGAAGATGATGGTCAAGAGCATTATTAAACGGGCAGGGAACAGTTGGACCACCCTATTGGTGATACCATCTGAGCCAGGGGCTTTGCGGGGTCTTAGACCCTTGATTATCTCATGCACCTCATCCGGAGTGACGGGGGGCAGGGGATAATCAGGGTCTTCGACGGGAGGAAGGGAGGCTCTACGTTCGACTTCCGCGTCGACCTCAGAGAGGTGAGCTTGGTCAACCGGTAGAGAGCTGGGTGTGCATTGCGCCTCGAGGCTGTCGGCAAGGCATTCCGCCTTGTCGACATCCTCGAAGGCAATGGTTTTGTCAGGGCGGACTAAGGGTGGCATAGAAGCTATCCCCGGGGATCTAAGTTTCCTCTGGAGTTCCCAGAAGGCAAGGTGGTTTGGCTCTAGTTCGCTCAGCATCTTATCCCAGCCGGCGTTACGCAGTTCCTCCATACGTGTCCTTACAGATTTCTGTAAGTAGCGCATGTGGACTTTGTTCGCGCGACAGGGAAAGTTGCTGTAGGCACGGACCGCCGCGTTCTTCTCAGTCAGCAGCTCACGTACATCGTCCGGCAACTTCCAGCGACGGTCTTCCGCCGCTGGAATTTCCCTTGAACAATCGTTCAGGACAGATTGTACGTGTTCTGTGAGTGAGTCGATCGCGGCCGTCGTGTCAGCGATAGAGTCAAAATGATCGGGTATAGCGTCTAAGTGAGGGGAAGAGGAGGATTTCAGGCAATCGCTTACTTTCGTCCAATCCGTCACTTTATGGGTGCGAGGTGGTTCTGAGGGGTCACGGAGCCCTAAACGAGGGACTAGACTTACGACAACCGGTCGATGGTCAGAGTCCAGTTCATGTATCGCTTCTATAGAGTCCAACCGAAGGTTGATATTCTTTAGAAGCGCTACATCAAGTACGTCAGGGGTATGGTTATGGTCGTGGGGAAAATGTGTGGGAGTCATTGGAGCAATGACGTCAAAGTTTAAAATGGAACAGAGGTCGAACAAATGTCTTCCTCTGGTGGTGGTCAAGGAGCTATTCCAGGCGGTATGCTTGGCGTTGAGATCGCCCGCTATAATGACGGAGTCACTCAAGCCGCATAAGATATTAAAGTCGTCAGATAAATTCTGGTAATTCTCTGGGACGGTACGGGGTGGAATGTAAGCCGATACTAAAGTGATCGGCTGGTGGCCTGTCATGCCAAGGCGGCAGACAGACACTTCCAAACGTGAAAGAGGAGGAGGGTCAATGGGGATGCAATAAAGGGTGGATTTATAGTAGATTAGGGTACCACCCGCGTGGCATCGCGTCCTATCATTGCGCACTATACGGTAGTTGGCAATTGATGGGTTACGGTGGTTGGGTTTTAGAAAGGTCTCCTGTACAAGGAGGATATCTAACTGGTGGTCGCGAAGGAAAGTGCAGATTTCATCGCGTTGGTTTTTAATGCCATTGGCATTGAAAAAACCTAGTTTAAGGGATCGGGGTTTGGTTCTCGCAATAATTTGTCTATCCATTATTGGTTAGATTTATTGGAGAAGGAGACCAGGGCTTGCGTGATCTCCGGGTAGGCATTGTAAATGTCGTGAATTTTGCGCAAGTCGCCAGCGCTTCTGGCGACGACTAGCTCGTTAGCCATTTGCATCGCACGGGGCGACATAAATGTAAGGAACGTACCGGTAATTACATTGAACGGGTCAATAGTGCTGGTACCGGCCCCAATAGTGTTCGGGGTCACGGTACCGGTAATGTTAGCGGTAGTGGCGGCTACGTTTTTAGGCACAGCCGTGAGTTTAGTGGGTTGGGTAAGGGGTGGCTTTGGGATGCAAGGATCCACTAGAGCCGGCATGGGTAAAAGAGGTGGTTGCGAGGACCTCAACGCAGGAAAGGCCTGCTGGTGGAGGCCAGCGAACCAAGGGTTCGGTCTTTGGGGACTAAGCCGCGGGGGCATGTCGGGTACCTTAAAAGAGTAAGGGCATTCTCTTTGCTGACGAACGTCCGAACGTTTGTTCAGCTTAGAGGAATTATTATTATTTTTTGGGGCTTTAGGGCAGCCACGGTAATTAGCTGGGTGCCCAGCTTCACCGCAGAGCACACAGCTCGGGAGTTCGGTGCACAAGGTGCGGTCTTTCGGCCGAGAGCACTCAGAAGTGCCATGGTCACCCAAGCACTTGACGCACCTGGGTCTCGCATGGCAGTTCCTTTGAGAATGCCCGTAAAGCTGGCAGCGGTGGCACTGGCCAACGAGGCCATTCTTACGGGGCTTCTCTATCTCAAAGCCTACTAAGTTGCATATCGATTTAATTTTAAAAATCGGATGGTACCCCTCAGAGGGGGGGCAGACTACGAGGACCATATCGTAAGCTTCCCCTCCCCTGGAGCGGTGCATCCGATGAACCTCATCCACAGGAATCTGTTGCGACTCAAGGTCGGCTTTGATTTCCTGAGTCGGAATTTCTTTAGGGATCCTACGGATCACCACGCGAGTCTGGCGATCCTCGGGTAGAGAGTATGTGTGGAAAGACACAACTCTCGATTTTAAAAGTTTGGTAAGTTCCCTGTAGTCTTTCGACGTCGGTACTGATACCTTAATACCCTGTTGGGTAGAGCGGGCGCTGGTGAAACCGATCCCGAGATCGGTACACCACTTGGAAACGTCGGTCCACTTTGCCTTGTCTTGAATATAGACGGGAGGCGTGGCGGGCGACTTAAAAGGGGGAATGGGGGTATCCTGCAAGGAGGATGATTTAGAGGGGGCATCCTGCAAGGAGGATGGAATGGTAAGGGCGGGTGGGGCCAAGGGCAGGTCAGAGGGTTTAGGTGGAGGAGGGGGAGAGTCTGTGTTCTTCCCCTTCTTCGCCTTGGTTTTCGCGGCTTTCGTCGCCTTCCTTTTCTTATTCTTCCGACCCTCGACGACCTGGAAGCCGTCGTCGTCGTCGGAAGAAGAAGGGGAAGGAGACGAAAGAACGGGCTGGGCAGAGTGCTCGGCCTCGATGTCGGAAGAGTAAGGTGAGGTAGGGCCTTCAGTGTCCATGGACACTGTCGGGCAGTCTACGTAATGGACCGTAGGTAAGGATTGGGTGGGCTCGAGAGCATCGCTAAAAGTAGCGATGTCTGAGGCAGGGGCATGCTGAGACTCAGCGAGTTTAGCCGCGATTTTCGCGCGAAAATCGGGGCTTTTGAGTAGCGCTTCAATGAAGGAGTCTGGATCCTTAAGGATATCCTTAAGGTACAGCTCCTTCGCTGATGCGGACGCGGGCATCCTAGAGGAGGAGCATACACAAAAACCTATGAAGCCCTAACACCTATCTCCCCGGGTGGGATTGCCCGGGGGCCCTAACCCTCCCTGTCGGGTGATGACAGGGAGGTGTGTACCTATCGTGAACAACCTACGCTTGTGTCATCCGTGCCAGTCTTAATGTGCAAATTTGCCAACAAACTCAAGCTTGCCGTTTTTATAAGTAAGAACAATTCCTATCAGTTTGCTTAGTGTCGTCACTTCAGAGGGTTCGATAAGGAACTTCAACAATAATCTCTGTGCATCGGTCTCTTCCACCTTTCGCTTTTTGAGAACTCCTAAGCACAATATTTTTTTGAACAGCACAATAAATTCTTCGCTGGTTGTAAAGAAGTCTTGTCTGAAGCTGGCAATCCGATGTCCTTCGGGTTGGATTTCAGAAACATGTACAACGTTGTGCGCTAGAATTACATGATAGCGCAATATAAGATCATTATTCATCGACATTACGCTATCAGGTTTATCACAAATAAACTTCGCTAACTGTTCAGCCAGTATTGTGATTTGTTCTTTCATTACTATTTTACATAAAAAGTCCAAGCCTTCATCTGTGTATGATGGTTGTGTGCAAGAACCTCCCGTTCCTATGAGTTCGTTCAAATAGTCAGCAAAACTACCTACATATATTTTGTTATTTGGATCGTCTTTTGCTGTAGTATACATAACGAAACAACACTCGGTGTCTTCAAACTTTCTTCCAAAAATCGTGTCTTTACTGCTCGGTTCAAAAGTGCGTCTAATTTCTAAGTAACTATCAAAGTATTTAGCCAAATCAGTTTTACTAGTAAACGTTAGAAGTTTATCATTCTCTCTATGCTTGGCTTGAATGAACACCGTGACTGGTTTCTTAAACCCCTTTATTTTTGCTTCATAACAAATATCGTCAAAGGCACCTACATCATCTCTATTGGTGGCCAAACTAAACTGATCAACATTTTTGTCATGTATCATTCTAAAATTTATTAGACTAATTAATTTAGTCTCATATAGCTGGCCCTGAATGCCCGACGTGCCTGTACGCTTTTTATAAGTTTTACTGTTCATGGTTTGATTGTAATTGTTTCTGTTTCGTCACTAGGACGCAACACACGATGTCAAAGATCTTAAAGTCACCGTTTTTTTCCTCCTATTGATCGTTTAGCAAGTGCTTCATCATCATCGCGCGTCACATCTCGCCCTCATTGTTTTAATGAACTGGTTCAAGTTGCGTGTCTTCTATTGATGATGAATGATCTGCAAATATATAAGTTTATGTTGTATTTTTTGTCATGTGCTTTATTAGCTAAAGGTTATATTCAAACCTTACGTTGTTTTGCAATTTACTGGTGAATAGGTAGCAGGTATGTATTGATCAAAATGTAATTCACGACCATAACTTTTCACATCGCAAAGCGTTCCTTCTTTTAATTTTTTTAATTTTTTTATTTATGCACTTTTATCCGAGTGGGATTCGTCCAAAACGAAAATTTATTTAACTTATGAAGTTCTTCCTTATTCATCTTCTAATCTAACAGTGAGCTGCACGAAACCAACATTAGTTTAACGGAGACTTTAAATTGATGCTGTCACTTTCTTTTTGATACAAAATGTAAGGGATGGCATGAATTTAAAATCTATTTAGTCTAGTCTAAGTCTAGTTTAGTTTATATCATTAATTCATTCATTAATTCATTCATTAAATGTTGGTTTCGTGCAACTCAAGGTCACTGTAACAGTACTGTAAGTATTTGTATTTGTACAGAAGTGACACTTTAAATGTAGCATAAGCATTTTAAAAATACACAATTCTGGAAGAAGGATGCACTGGGTAGCTCGCAAAATAATCAAAACACATCTCTCTAAGTTAGTTTTCGTGCGGATTCTTCGAACGAACGAAATCTAACGAATCTGCACGAAATCGAAAGCGAGCTCGGTACTTGGGGCACCTTGACTTCAACAGGCCAAGTCAGGGTGCCCCAAGTCCCGAGTTCACTTCGCTCACTCTTGACGTTGCAGCTAAAGACTGGACATGATTCTTTAATGTCTGGAGGAGGCATAAAGGCCCTACCCCACTGACCTCTATTGTACAAGTACTTGTACAATAGAGGTCAGTGCCTACCCGCTTACATGTGCATTGCTGGACTACGTTCAAAAAACTTCATCTCGAAGTCACAAATAACTAGGACCATCGTAGTAAAATTAATAAACTGTTAATTGTATAAATTTTATTTTAAATAAGAATACATAAGTTACCTACCTTCGACCAATACTTACAAAAAAAGTAAATTCTTGGACATTTGCCAAAACTACACTGGCTTTCAAAACTTAGTACTTACTGCACTTTTTTTTATTATTCTTTATTTATTTACGGGGTTTTTTCTTTAAAGAATATATCACCCCGATTATTTAATACAATACTATAAACTTACAGTACCAACTTATAATAAAAATAAAAAATAATAAAAACTTTATTGTGCAAGTATTAAACATTCAATATTCACATAACACTAGCCTCCACACTAGGATTCCCTGTGTCGTGGAGACTGCACCCTAATTGCGTAACACATTATCAATAGGAGTTTGAATAATTTTGAAACAAATTACTAATCCATTGCTTCATATGTTTGAAAAAATTGTCTGCTTGACAACGTAAATAACGCAATGAATGTTGTTGAACTGTCAAAATGAAACCAACTCCGATTGATAATGTGTTACGCAATTAGGGTGCTGGTCTCCTTCGTCTTACAAGATTAGGTACATAACCGGTCGATAGGATTTTTGAGGCGACAATAACTGAATGTTCTTCTAAAATATATTTAAAAAAAAACATCCAAACTTAATGTAATTGACATAAGTGTGTTAAATTTAAACGTGTACAATACACTATAATATAAATATAATAAACTAGCTTACCCATAACCTTGTACCCATAGACTTATAAAAAAAGATGGACTCCACGCCATGCATATCAAAAGTGAAGCACAGTAAGTACCGTTTGTACAAACACGCCTCGCGCACACATTTACATTATAGTATGCCGACCGGCCGCCATTACGTGACACGAGCGACGGCGTCTTTGCAGGTACTCAAATCATGCACACATAGATCGGTAGAGATAAACTACGATAACATGGCGCGCCCCTCCAAAATTCAAAACGTTTGAAAGTATTTGTGAAAGTATTTACAATGCACCACCAAGATTCACAACGCATGTGTGCGTAATGAGACGGCCGTCAAACAAAAACAAATCCACGGATTTGTTGCTCGACTAGTCACGTCACTACACACATTGAAACAGTAATTTGGAGGGGCGCGCCATGTTATCGTAGTTTATCTTTAGGGCGAGCGCGCATTGCGGTGCGTTTTTCTACCGCATAATCTGTGAAGTATGGAATGTCTTTGAAGTGCGCGCACTGCGGTCATGCGTTTTGTTACTGTAGTAGGCCCCGCCCAGTGCGGCAGAACTATCGGAAACGCACCGCAGTGCGCGCTCGCTCTTACGGTGCTTCACTTTCGATATGCGTGGCACGGAGTCCATCTTTTTTTATAAATCTATATGCTTGTACCCATAATAATAATTATGATAATGTGTTCTACCCTCATGTGACAATGGTGAAGCCTACATTAGAACTACCTTAGAGTAATCTATTAATTCTATGAGAACTACTGTCAAAAGCTTGACGTCTTCGGACTATAGAAGTCATAGTTTTGAAATAAAAATGTTTTATAGCTCATCAACTTTCTTTGAAATTATAGTTTATCACATTCACACATTAGTAAAGTTTTTAACATAAAAAATATAAAATTAAACATATAGCCATTTTTAACTTAGTGGCAAAAGCAGGAGTGATATGTAAGGTTCGAATGACGTTTTTGCGAAGGTCGCCATGTCGAAAAAATTTGCAAGTGGTACGACAGTTCGAAAACTCATTAAATCGAAAACCGCTTTATCGAATGACGTTATCGCGAAAGTCGCAATTTCTAAAAATTTTGCGAACAGTACCTACGACAGTTCGAAAGTCATGGCATCGAAATCCGATGTTGAGTTAATTTTTCTGGGAATCGAACTCACGATACCAATGAGACGAGACACAGAGAGCATGGTCTTTTGATATGGTTTGGAAAAAAAAAAAAGACAAATTAACTCAAAATAGAGATACCATGACTTCCGAACTGGTATACTGCTCGCAAAATTTTTCGAAATGGCAACCTTCGCGATAAAGTCATTCGATTTAATGAGTTTTCGAACTGGCGTACCACTCGCAAAATTTTTCGAAATGGTGACCTTCGCAAAAACTTCATTCGAACCTAAATATCAGTCCCGCAAAAAACTCATAAAACATTTTGTCTACACCCATGCTATAAATCGTCTATAAAAGTTTCTGAAACAGTTAGCTTATTGCCAACATTAAAACAGCCAGTGTCATAGTAACCATGGTAACCATAATAGCATCCAAACGGGTGTTTTAATGTTGTACTGAATTTCATAATGCAACTCGTTTTCAAAAAAAGAACATTGTAATGCACGCGCGTTTCACTACAACAGCGCCCTAAATTAAAAAAAGAACTTATTCGAATTCACGTCGTATACTATGACGCCGGCCGCCATGTTCGATACGAGTATTAGTATTGCAAAAAACTGTTTCAGAACCTTTTATAGAGGATTGATAACATGGATTTAGATAAAGTCTTGTATGCAACTGTACATAATTAGGTATTAAAACACTCATGTGATACTATTATCACACTCGGCTTCGCCTCGTGTGATAAACCCACATTCTTGTTTTAATACCCCTTATTATACGTCAGTTGCATAAATAACTATTATAAGTATGTTTTACGCCTTAGTTACATTAATAACTGGTATTGGCCCACCGCCATATCTCTACGTTGACGTCAATACCGATAGAGTTTACTTTGCCGGAACAGGTTTAGGATGAGAAGCCAGACCAAGAGAGATAAGACACCCACAGGGCAGTATGTGGCGAGCTTTTGGGCAGTTAGAGACCCCACGAACCCTATCTCCCGGGAGAAGTCTCGTTCCTCATCTCTGGCTTGCCTTTATTGACCGGCTGCAACGAATACTGACGAGGAACAGAGCACCCACCCACCTCATTATTGCCTTTATTGACTTAAGTGGAGATTCGTAAGAGCAAACGTGCTCGGAGGAAGAAGTATTCTAGTAAGTGCTAGTAGGGATCTTGACCATCTTCCACTCCTCAAGCACCTCAGGACATGTTGCCCCCTTGTCGCTACGTCACTAAGTGCAAGCGATAGTTTCCGGGGCCCCATTATTGAGTGTGCAAATCACCCTGCCATTTTTTCCGTGTATATTATAGCATTGATCAAGCACCCTTGCTTGGCCCCCCTCATAGTCCTTTCACGAATGTAGGTAATCACTAACCAGTCCACTTTAGCCATTCCAACACATATTCCAATAGGTATCTTTGTTTCCATATCTGGCAATAGTCCTACACCAACCGGGGGTTGTCTTTGTGTGCACTTACATAGTGCGTACGGGGATGGTGCCTCATTTCATTTAAAGCGTCTAACAGCCTCTGGGCATTAGTTGCCGCTCCTTGTACGCCTTCTAAAAGTCCAGGATCTCAGGGTCCCGAGATATGTCAAAGTAAGTTAAAATAATAATAATGCTATAGATGTAGGATGAGATGTAGCTACTAAAAATGTTAACTAAATGTTTCCTCCCTAAGAGGGAAAAATTTCCCTTCCCTAATGGCTTGATGTAATCGCCAGTCAGGATAAAATCTATCCCGCATGTTTTCAAAGTTTTGAATGAATCTTTGAGCTAATGCGCTTAGATCCCAGGGCATTGTGTCGTCTGGAAAACATAAGATATTGCTATCGTGAAGAATCTTCTTATGATTATCATAATATTTACCATAACATTCATCATACGGAAAATCAATGCCAGCAGCCGATGACTCCATTTGAATAAAATCCAAAAACAGCGCGTATCCTCTTAAATCGATTTTTTTGCGCAAAAAATAGTACTGATATGTATGTGCAAAATAACCACATTCTAGCATTTCCTTGAAATGAAGACTTTTAAGTTGTATATTGGACTTCCATAATGTGATTAAGTATGTGTCCTGTTCAAGGCGAGAAAAGTTTTCTAGTTGGTATGATGGTCCCAACTCTTGTTCAATGATGTTCATGGATCTGCTTGTGATCCAGACTTTATTGGGAGAAAGACGCTCGACTAACGACTGTAATGATAACACTGCTGTTTGAAATTGCCACATTGATGAAATCTTTATTTCATCCAAGCCATCGAAAAGAAATATCAGTTTTCCTTTGTAAAAATAATATAGGAACATTTTCAACTGAAATTCTTTTGATTTACCACCTAAAAATTTAATTTGTAAAACCGCGTTATTTAGTGGATTCACCAACTCTTTTGTTTTTGCCTGTCTCCAGTCTTCTTTCTGTCGTTTATCGTATTCCTCGCCGAGTACAACTTGACAAATAAACTTAAAAAATTTGGAAGTATCTAAATATGTGTCCTCATCATTTAATATTCTGACCATTTCCTCGTGCTCCTGTATGTTTATTCTCAAAATCCAAACTTCAGGATGGAGTTCCTTTGTCTTAAGTGACAAATGATTAAGTAGAGTTGACTTACCCATTCCCAGTTCTCCTGTTATAAGTACAACTCTATCATCTAAATCGTAAAACGTTTTTAAAACCTTGTCTTTGACATCGACAAACTCAACGTGTTTCTGCTTTTTGTTGCGACTGACCCTTCTATCAATGTAAAACTGCTTTTCGTAATTATTATAAAAAGGCGTGTCACCAATTTCGATGGTTTCGTTATTGATAAGTTTATCAAAAACATCTTCGTCAATAAGTTGCACAGACTCATCATCTCCGATTATATCTAATCTAATGACTTCGCCTTGAACTTTTATTTTAGAAGTTGCTAATAACTTCTTCATCGATTCAGCACTCAAGTCGGTGAAAACACTTTTTTCATCCTTCAATACATTAGTTGCTTGAGAGAAGTATTGAGTCATAATGGCAACTGAATTTTCGTTCGTAATGATTATTATTTGCTTGCCTTCAACAGCTTTCACAATATTTTCCAGAACAGAATTTCTAGAATCTGGAGAATTATGGCAAACAATAATAAGTATGTTCTCCTCAGTTGTGTTTTTCAATTCTTTACATAAAGTATTGTGGTTCTTCAAGGACAGATTGAAAATGTTCTCCAAGTCTAACACAACACGATCTTTATTTCCTAGATATTGTTCCACCTTTGCAACTGTTAACTCACAGTTCCCTGTAGCAATAACAGTGCCTATAATCTGGCCATACGACTCGAATGGTTTTAAAGCGTTTTCATTAAATGTATAGTCTTTATATTTAATCTTATGCATTATGTTTAAAACACCCATTAGTGGCTCACTCAAGGCATCAGTTACTGCCTTCTCATATATATTTCTTTCCTTTGTAAGATATGATCCCTCTATAGGCATCATCCACAGTGTCTGTATTTCATTGTGATATTTTAGAAATATCACGTCAGATCGTACTCTAAAGTTTTTTACGTCATTGCAGGGGTATTTTTTTATTTCTGCTCTCAAAATTTCCTCTACGCCATTCTGATCAGCTTGGTTAGTGTAAAACAGTAACTTGTCATAGAAATCTCTCACCAAACTCACATCGTACCCTCCTCGTTCGAATGAAAGTTTTGGAAAGTTTTCAAGTTTTACATCTAATTTATATTTGTCCAAATTTTCGATTTTACTCTTCAACGATGCATACCATGTTCTGGCAAGATTGCCTAGTGATTCACAGTTGTCTGTAAACTTCAACATTTTTGATTCTTTATCAAAAACTAGTATGTTGCCGACAGCAGAAGCTACGCCTCCATTTAACTTCAGAAACCCATCTCCCAGAGACTCATCTATAGTGACGATGTTATTGGGATTCGATTGCTCTATTTTTTCTATGATTTTAGATGTTAAGTAGTTTAATCTCTTTTCAATTTTCTCAGGTTTGCCTCTTATAGCTAAATCTTTGTTGCCAAAGAAAGCTGGGACTTTAAGCTCCAAAGACTCTAAATACTCTTTAGCAGCCAGTTCTGCTGCTTCATAGACAGTCGATTGAGAGACATTTGCTTCGTCGAGCTGTCGCTTTTGATCGTCTGTCATCAATAATTTACCAACAGACTCAAGCTTGCTGTTTTTATAAGTAAGAACACTTCCTATCAGTTTGCTTAGTGTCGTTACTTCAGAAGGTTCGCTAAAGAACTTCAACAATAAACTATGTAGTACGTCGGTCTCTTCCAACTTTCGCTTTTTGAGAACCCCACAAGTTAAGCACAATGTTTTAATATGTTTTAATAATATGTTTTTGAACAACAAAATATATTCATCGTTGGTTGTAAAGAAGTCTTGTCTGAAGCTGGCAATTCGATGTCCTTCAGGTTGGATTTCAGAAACGTTTACAACGTTAAGCGCTAGAATGACATGATAGCGCATTATAAGATCATTATTCATCGACATTACGCTATCAGATTCATCACAAATAAACTTCGCTAACTGTGTAGCTAGTGTTGTGATTTCTTGTTTCATAACTATTTTACATAAAAAGTCCAAGCTTTCATCTGTATATGATGGCTGTGTGCGTGAACCGCCTGTTCCTATGAGTTTGTTCAAATAGTCAGCCAAACTACCTTCATATATTTTGTTATTTTGATCGTCCTTCAATGTAGTATACATAACGAAAAAGCATTCACTTTCATCAAAGTTTCCTCCAAAAATCGGTTCAAAAGAACGTCTAATTTCCAAGTAACTATGAAAATATTTAGCCAGTTCAGTTTCTTTAGTAAACGTTAGATCATATTTAATATTTTCTCTATGCTTGGCTTGAATAAACACAGCGACTGGTTTCTCAAACCCCTTTATTTTTGCTTTAAAACAAATATCATCGAAGGCGCCTACGTCATCTATATTGGAGGCCAAACTAAACTGATCAACATTATCATCATGTATCATTCTAAAATATATTAGACTAATTAATTTAGTCTCATACAGATGTCCCTGGATGCCCGACGTGCCTGCACGCCTTTTATACGTATTTGGCGTTTTCTTGTTCATGGTTTGCGGGTAATTGTTTCTGTTTGGTCACTAGGACGTAACAAACGATGTCAAAGTAATTCAAGAATTAAAGTCACCGTTTTCTTCCTCCTATTGGTCGTTTAGCAAGTGCTTCCCATCGCGCGTCACATCTCGCCTTCGAGCCTCCTTGTGCGAATGAACTGGTTCAAGTTGCGTATCTTTTGCTCATGTTTAGTGATCTGCAAACATAAGTATAAATTGTATTTTTTGTTCCGTGTTTTAATTGGATAAGGGGCATACGCTAAGCTTAGCTCGTAAAATTATTTGATTATAGGTTTTTTTTAATTATAGGTTTGACAAATTCGTGTAGGTACCACTAGGTAGTCTACATGATCAAGCAACGATATTTCATTGTCACTACGATTACCCATTCACAATATAACGTACTGTTCCTCGATGAGGAGTTTTATGGGATATGCATGATCGCTTGAGTCTGTTAATCACCGATAGGTAACTAACAAGCAATTTTCTTTGATCTTCAGCACACTGCTTATTGAGGAGTTCACTGTCAATCTCCGAAGGCATTCATCAGATCTTCGCCAAGTTAAACGGGACCACCTCTAGAGAATACTTTTCCAAACAAAAAAGCCTTTATTCGCATTATATTAGATTCTCAAAAAAGCAGATTCTCAAAATATTAGATTCGCTAAATATTATATTCTCAAAATAGCCGAAATTGTACATTTAACTCGAGAAGTGCATTTATGCATTTTCATTTATTTAGACATGTATGATTTTACTAGCTTTCGCCAGCGGCTTCGCCCGCGTGCATTTCGGAAATTATCCCACAGGAACATAATACCGGGATAAAAAGTATTCTATCTCCTATTCCACATCATGGTCTACCCGTGTATTAAATTTCATACAAATTTTAGCGTGAAAGCCTTTTTTTTTGTGGATGGGAAATCATCAAATGACTTCTCCCGCTCTGGGTGGAGCGGAAGGGCGTGTCAGACTTTTACTGACTAAAACCCTCCCGTGTTTCTTTAGTTGCCTATGCCAGGGCCACGGCACCACAATATCCCCGCGACCCCGGCGCGGCGGCTAGCGTGAAAGCCTAACTAACAATTATACAAACTTACTTTCGCATTTATAATATTAGATAAGATTTTATAAATAAGTGTAGGTACATGGTGAACATCATGAAGAAATGTTATGCTTAATTGGCCAGAAAAAAAAAATCATTTAATTTTTCATTGATACCATACCTTGATCTTTAATTTATCAATGGAATTAAATAGGATTAACTTACCATTCATAAATAGACCTTTGTCAACTTTTTCAAAGTCGAAAAAAAAAAGTCAGTCTTAGCTTTATTTGTTTTAAGTGCTTGATTGTAATTCGGCTATTTTGAGAATATAATATTTAGCGAATCTAATATTTTGAGAATCTGCTATTTTGAGAATCTAATATTATGCGAATAAAGGCTTCTTTTATGAAGTCGGTTAACAATAGGTCCGTCAAGAACTGCGTAAGGAAATATAAAACTAGCATGAAATGTGCTGGATTTGAACGAGTTTTGATACCTTATTTTACAGGCAACGTATTGTAGGTTCATGTCGCATTGTACAGAAGTTTATTATTAGAACTGTGACGTCACCTATCGGGCAATACCGGCGCGTTATGTTTACTAATGATAACGCGAATTTATCGCCTATGACGTATCATCACTTCTATTTTGTTGATGAAACTTATTACTTACCTATCTTCTATGTATTACAGTCAGTCATCCAATATTCTAAATCAGATTAGGTAGGTATAAGAGAGCACTCAATAATTCACGAAACTGTTGTTAAAAAAATATAGAATCCTTTGTGTGTGGCACAAGTTTTAGCACCGTATGAAAACCAATGTGTAGATTACAACGATTGTAACAACCACAGAACATATAAAGGAGGTCCTCCTTTATGTTCTGTGGTAACAACAGTGTTGCCACAGTTTTCAATCCATTTTTAAACTTGATATTGCCATGCAAATAACTCCGATCTGAATTATTTTTATTAAAAAACAAAAAAATAAATAAATTAGGTACATTATATATAATATAATATAAATAGTCCAAAATTTAAAAAAAACTGCTGGAAGAATAGGTCGATGGATTGGAGAATGAGAAAATAGTTTCAAATTCATCTGCCAGATGGCAGGCTCCATCACCGCGGCCACAGAGCTTGACTGACAATAAAATTCAAGTGTGCGTTTTTATTGTTATATCATTAGGGTTCCGTATCAAAATGGTAAAAAGGAACCCTTATGGTGCGAGTCAGTCTGTCTGTCTGTTACAGCTGGATATTTCAAGAACTACTAATGCTATCAACTTGAAATTTGGTGACGTTTACCCAACTATTTTGCAAATCAGAAAGGAATAAAAATATTTATGTTTTTTTTGCAACAGGGACTGAAAGGGGGTCTTAAAAAATCAAAGTGGGGCTGCTAGGGTGTGTAAAGATGGACCCTGTCGGGCACAACATAGTAGGAGAGAGTTGGAAGAGCGCTTCTTTTGTGTTTATTATTATTTATATATTGTAATTGTATTTTAATTTCATCAAGTACTACTTTCCTTTTTGATATTTAATTTATTTAAGTAGTTTAATAATATTTAGGCTTATTTCCTAGTTAGTAAGTTATAAATAATACTTGCTTGAGTAAGTAGGTCTTTTTAATGTTAGGTATACCAATATTCCTAACATTAAAAAGACCTACTTACTCTAGGTATACCAATATTGCCGCTGGGGTCGCGGGTGTTTGAAGAAGTTACCGCGGCCCTGGCATAGGCAACTGAAGGAACACGGGTGGGTTTTAGTCAGTAAAAGTCTGACACGCCCTTCCGCTCCACCCAGAGCGGGAGAAGTATTTTGATGATTTCCCACCCTCAAAAAAAAAAAAAAAAAAGGTATACCAATATTATTTGTATTATTTATATCAATGCTCTTATTTACCTGAAAGTTCTTCTCGCTAAGAAGAGCTTTCAGGTTCATCAGCTCCATTTACAATAAAGTAAATAAGAGAATCGACATTTACCGCTTACCTCGTAACGCATTAAGAGTTAAGTTCACCGAGTGGTTGAAATCTCTATCATATGATGCAGCTGAAAAATTGTGGAAACAAGAAACTTAAAACTTAACTAGTCCAAGCACTCACACACACCCTCACTCGCACACATACATCCTCATTCACACCCTCACTCACTCATTAATACTCTCACACATACACACTCACCCTCACTCACACTACCACTCCACACTGCACCTCACCTACCAACACACACAGTTTGCATGCCTTTTTACTTTTGATTTTATTTCTTTTGCAAGATTTTTATTTTATATACCGAAGTTAGCTATGGCTGCCACTCAGTTTTTAACTTTTGCAGCTATCATCGTCTCCATTGTTACTATATTAATTTGTTTGTGTTCCAAATAAAAAACTTTTACTTTTACTTTACTTATTCACTTAATTAGTTGTATATTCCTGTTATTCAATTTTTGTATAAATTAAATGATATTTGGTTACGGTAGGTACTCAATCTATTGCACGATTATTTATTTGACTAGAATTTATGATTAACTAAAAGGTGATTAAGTATTTTTATTTAGATATTGAAGTATTTATATTAATATTTTTTTTATTTGTTTAATTATGAATGTATACAGGGTGTAAGGAACAGCCCTCCGCAAACTAACAGGGTGCATTCAGCTCCTCATTTTGAATCATATTCTACCGGAAATTTTCTCAGGAAAATTTTAATTTTTTCAATTTTTTTTTCAGTCACATTTTCATTATTTTAATGTAAAATTGCATTGTGTGTTCGCAGCATTCCATTTATGTAAAAAACTGCAAAAAAAAAACAGCAAAAAATTAAAACCAGCAATGGATGTTGAAATAATAAATAAATAAAATAAAAATAAAAATCTTTTATTTACAGGCTACATAGGCCCACATCGTGTTAGTGTCTAAATTAACTTAAAACCTATGTTAGTATACCTATACCTACTTAGCACACAAAAAAAGTTGATAATTAGAACACACCACAGATAGTTTCATCAAGCCCCATGTAATACATGAAGCTTGATAAACCTATCCATGGTAGGCCCATCCAGCCTTTCAGCAAACATCCTCAGGATACCGTTGGTGCTTCCTCCCACTCTGCGAGTCATCGACGCCACCTTTTTACGCATTATTGCAAAATAGTCGTCAGTGTGAGCATCGGCGAACATACCTGACGCACTACAATAGGGTGGAAGCCTCAACAGCACCCTAAAGGTGTTATTATATTGTACTCGCAGGGCATTGTTTGCTTTTTGTGTATGATTAGCCCAAAGGCTGCTGGTGTAAAATGTTTGGCAGTAAGCCTTGAATAGTGTAATTTTTACCGGTACTGAGCAACCAGCAAACCTTCGAGCCACCATATTTCCCCTCACAGCCAATGCCCTGCGCTCCCTCTCCATATCTGAGTCGTCTTTTAGGTCTTCGGTAACAATGTGGCCCAGATATTTAAACTGGGTTACTCTCTGCAAAAGTGAACCGCACAGCGTTACCGGAGGGATATATGATGGACTTTTACTTCTACCTCTAAACACCAACAGCTCACTTTTCTTAGGATTGTACTTTAGCCCATACCGCTCTGCATACCCCTCACATATAGAAAGCAACTTTCTCATTCCACAGATAGATGGGCTCAGCAACACCATGTCATCTGCGTAGCTCAAGTTATTTAAACTAACTCCATCTATGTGGCATCCGACATGTGTGTTGCTGAGCTCAACCAGTAATTTATTAACATAAATGTTAAAAAGCCTTGGGGAGGTCAGACCCCCCTGTCTGACACCACATTCTAGTTTGTAGGGGTCAGACAGCGCGTTTGACCATTTTACAAAGTTTCTCTGCTTATCATACCACATAGATAAAGTGGACACCAACGAAGCAGGAACGCCCGCCTCTCGAAGCTTTCCCCACATGGCATTATAGGAAACCAGGTCGAATGCTTTTGACAGGTCCAGGAAACAAGCATACACTGGTGTTTGTCTATCTGTATAATACTTGACAGTATGCTTCAACGCAAAAATGGCACTCTCAGTCGACAACCCAGCACGAAAACCAAACTGTGAGTCGTGTAACTGGGTATATTTACCAAGGTGGGCGTCAAGCACACTGTCAAGTACTTTGGCTATAACAGTCGCCAGTGAGATAGGTCTATAGTTACCCTTGTCTGCTATGTCTCCTGTCCTGTCCTTCACAATAGGTATAACTACTGTATCCAGTAGCTCTTGTGGTAAGTGAGAATGTCCCAAGCAAAGATTGAAGAACATAGTTAACACTCGCGGCAGATGTACACCAGCGTTTTGAAGATGCTCGATGCTGAGCCCATCGTGACCAGGACATTTACCCCTCTTCATACCTTTAATTTATGATTAAACGAACTTACCTGTACGTGAAGTTCGATCATAATTATACGATGGCTTCGTCCGAAGAGATTAGAATAAACACTATGTAGTAACACGTACGGTGTTGCCTTTGCGCACTGAAAGTAAAAAGCCCTATACCTAAAACTAAAAAGTTTTTTTTTTTTTTTTTTTTTTTTTTTACATTTTTAGGTGAGGGTAGACACACCTCCCCTGCTCGATTCCGTGCTCTATTGCTCATTTAGTTCAGAGCCTAGATCCTCAATTCCGGGTTTTGATATTTCAGGGAATGCTAGGGGATATTTCTTTTTTGGAGAAAAAATAAATATGGGAGTGTGGGTTGCTAATCTCTTCGGACGAAGCCATCGTATAATTATGATCGAACTTCACGTACAGGTAAGTTCGTTTAATCATAAATTATACTCAGCTTCGTCCTCGAGATTAGAATAAACACTATGTAGAATTTGAGAGCTACTGAAATATCAATGAAACACTTTTGTGTAACAAGGTAAAAAGTAATACACATTTGTTTAAGACAGTAATTAAATTATTAATTTAATTAAAGAGTAACATTTCTGAAATGCAGAGATACATAAATACTACAATTAATCATGAAACTTTATAATTATTACTTAATTGATAAAACATTTTTATTGTTTAATTTTGATCTATACCGCACTCTCCTACCGTAGTCTTAATCCACTGACTCAATTTTTGTGCCGAAACTAATTTATGTGGTTACTTCTCGCCGATAGATAGGCTATTTAAATTACCACGAAGTGAACTAGTCAAATCTAGAAGGGCTAAAAGGGTCAGGACTGGACAGATTTCCGGTTTTTAGCGAAAAAATGGTAAGTAAAATAAGATTTGTTTGCTCGGTTCCTATCTTTGAAGTTTTTATAACACCTGCCCGGCGAGCACGGCCTACTGTGACATGGCTTGAGCCACACATTTTATCATAGTTTGGGCGATAAAACTGTTTTGTGTTAAATGCTAGCACGGCGGCGTGATATAATTTCTTGAATGTGACATAACTTCTTGACGTTTAGTTGGGACTCATTATGTCTTATTTGCTAATATGGGCGTACCAATTATATCACAAATGGCACATTTTGACGGTGAGTAAGAAAAATTTTATCACGTTCGTTCAGAGGTGGTGATAAGATTTGAAAATTGAAAAAA
The DNA here is from genome assembly GCA_905163495.3 of Cosmia trapezina. Lineage (NCBI taxonomy): Eukaryota > Metazoa > Arthropoda > Insecta > Lepidoptera > Noctuidae > Cosmia > Cosmia trapezina. The sequence continues at coordinate 11,715,105 of LR991047.1, forward strand.
ATAATGTTTTCCTGCTAATTACTCTGAACCAAATGGAAATAAATTATTTTCTTGCATTGTGTGGTGGTGGTTTATTTGTGTGAAGAATTGCGCGTGATAACAAAAAAAAAAGTAATAAGTAAATAAATAAATTACTATTTTTATATTTTTAAACGGTTTTTTTATGTTTTAAAAATACATATTTAGACATGTAAATAATGCGCGTCGAAATAAAAAAAAAATAAAAACAAATTATTTAAGTAAATACATAGGTACTTAAATACTACTTTTTTTTTGGTACCTACATGTGCAGATTTAGGGGTTTGGGGGTTTCATAAAGGGCGGCCAAATTTTCATTATTTTTACGATAGGACACACCGTCTCCGAGTTATAAGCAAAAGAAAAGAAAAAAAAAAGATTTTATTTGGCCGCATATTCAGATAGTCTTAAACATTTTAATTTTTTCAATTTACTATGTCACATTGAATTTAGCAACAAGAAAACCATGTCGCGCCTCTAGATTATGTCACATGGTTGACCCGTGCTAGCATTTAAGACAAATTCTAAGACATGACATAATTTATCATGTCTTGTCACAAATGTCTTGGGTACGCCCGTGCTCGCCCCGCTGATGGTATTTTAATAGTGATCTTATCAGCATGAATTTGTATATTATTTATGTAAATTTCTGCTGAACTTTGCATTCGGTGTGCAGTAGGAAACAAGAATAATAAAATGACTAATTAGGTTACGTTAGGATACCGCAAGAGCACAAAATGTTTAGGACTTTGTTTCCCAAGTTGTATTATTAGAAACAGAATCGCATCGTTGATTCATGCCCCGAAAAAGTTATCATTTCTTAAGACAGGTGTCGTATTGTTTTATCTATGTACCGGATGCCAACATTATGTCAATTGCTGGTGATGAAATATTTCTTCTCTGCAACGAGTCTCGGACAAGAGACACGAGAGACGGGGTAAACCGAGGGTAAGTATATTGTTGTTGCTAGTAAGTAGGTCATAAAATTGTTTGTTTATTTTTGCATCAAAATACAAAACAGATGATTCAGGAAGTTTCCTGAATAGAGGGTACCAAGGTTGGTTAGGCCATAAGGGGACCACTACAATACCACTAGTTTTGTCACTAACAATATTTTTTGTAGCGTTTTTATGACTATTGAAAAAAGGAGAGAATGCATAATTTTGTAAATTTGTGACCATGATAAGGTAAATTTATGGCCATAGCGTCAGGATATCTGAACCAAGATTACTGTTTTATTATTATTAGTTACGAAATTGTTTGTTAACAAAACTGTTTACATTAGGAAAACCAAACAAGTTTGCTATTTTGTAAAAAAAAACTGAGTCGCTCAATTCCCACTCAACATCTGGATGAATTCTACGGGTTTCCACGTCAGCTATAGTTTTATCTCCTGAACGAATGTATGATGCATAACACAATAATATTCCTAAATTAACACCATTTCCATAATTCTTTTATTATGCATGTTAGATATGGATATTGCATGTCTCCATCCAATTTACATAGGATATAGTTATAATGTTGTCAATGCGAAGTAGTATTTGTTTGACAACTTTTCATTGTTACAGTAATGAAAACTTTTAAACCAAAAAAGGCATCAAAGATTTTTTGATTTCATCGTTCTTCAACTCTCGTCTCTTTCCTACACGCTGCGCCCCACCCCGTAGTCGAACCATCACTAAAAATTTCAGGCAATATTCATCATATTTAATTTTACTACTAAGATTAAGTACCAATAATCTAAAGCATTAAACCACCAATCAATACCGGACGATAAATACTACGGTATAGTTCAATTAAATAAAAAGTTTGCATCTTTTAAATTCTTTTGTGTATAACCATCCGTATTCGACGGCAGGGCAAGCAGAACACAATAGACCAACTAAACTTGCAAAATCTCCAATTTTACATCGTGACATGTTTCGAAAGGTTTGTAATTTATTTTTAATTTTATTCGATTTTTATGTAGGTAAAATGATTTGAATTTCTTTAATAACAATATGTAACCAATATTCATTATGATGATGTCTTAGGCATGTATGTTGCATTTCTCAACTTTTTTTTTTTTTTTTTTATATTCGACTTTTAAAAAATATTTTCTGACACAAGTTTCATTGTTATGCATAAATCTTCGAGATGAAAATATTGAGTTTCTATAAATCGATTATGATTTTTATTAAAGTTAAGTGTGAATCTTTGTTCACCGTAGGCTTAAGTGCCAAGAATAAGCTTGATAGAAACTGCCCTTCATAAGGGTTGCAATGAGAGATAGCACCAGTGCATATCAATTCTTCAATTAATGTTTTTAAACTGATGTTGAGTGGATTATTTTATTTGGGAAAGTGATATCCTATCCCACGAGCTGAAACAGGTTTATAAATCAAAAAACCCATTATAATAAAACAGTCGGACCAGAAGTTAGTTCTGACCAGGTGTCATAAAAAGTGACAGCATAATATTGCTTACCCCGGTAAGATCTAGCTACGGCTGCGGTAGCTCGCCCTTGTCGCGAACGTTGTCTGCTGCCGACTTCAAAATGACCCGTGCGAGCTGCTCGTGGGCTACACTTTGTACAGGGACCTTCATCCTCTGAGTCCTCGTTTGCCTGTGACTCGGGGGAGGAGCCCGCCAGTTTTGATTGTTACGTTGTTGGAACGTCAATTGAGGCAGAGGTCAGCGCTGTCTGCATTCTGTTGATGGGTGGCTGAGATATGGTTGACTTTATTTCTAGCCCTGTTTTTGGAATTTTTTGTTTGTTTTTTGGTTCCGTTGGAGAAAAAAGGCATACAGTATCTATCATCATTTTTATTAATTCAGTTTTTATTTATTTTATCTGGGCAGTGACCTTGAATTAATTACCTACGACCGCTCGGTAGATAAATACATGTCCGTCCGTGCGTAACTGCCGCGTGCTCGAACTGTTTTCGTAGTTACTGGTACTGACTAAGGTTTCAAAATGCGTCGTTTCGGCCATTTTATAAGAAGATAAACCACTGTGTCATTTATTAAACTGTGGTTCCGGTGAGCCAATTAGCTTACAATTACTAGGAGGTAGGTAAGTATATTTTTATCAACTCCTTATGAAGTTCGCTGGACAAGCCCTTAGTAGCCAACATAGTAGATGCTGTAGCCAAGAGCCAGGTCGGTCTGATTTTTTTTTTTTTTTTTGGTACATCTGTTCCACAGACGGATCCTCTCCAAATGTCACAATTTTTATTTAATTTTTTTTTTTTTAATTAATATTTCAAAAGTTTTCGAGTCCAGCTCGTTGCTTGGAGATGTGTCAGTTGCAATAGGACTTCAAGGAAGGGACCTGTGGCTGTGAAGTTCTTGTGGATGGAATTGGGTCTGCAGCGCTATTTGAGAGAAATGGGTCCAAGGAATTGGATCCCCAGCGCTCATGGATGGCTCATCATGATAGTCTGGTTCCAATCCACTACTTCTTCAAAAGGTTATTCGTCGTAGTATCGATATTGAGGTGAGGGTGTGCCCTCTGTGATGTGTAGATGTCTTTTATTATTTAAGAAGTTAATCAATCCTCAATGTTATTGACGTGAAACGGACTAATGGATAATTAATTTACCACAACAAGATAAGCGCACGCAGGTGGGCCGTTGTATCTATGGATATAGATATGTACCGCGTGCGACGTAAGTAGTATCCACGGTGAAGTGACAATCCCAAAGACTGCCCGCATCACCCGTATAGATTCACGTATACTAACAAGGTAACAGTCCTTATAACTGATCGCAATATTAGCCTTGCACGTGATATTAAACAAAATAAGTTACTTATAATGTTTATGAGTCCAAACTGTTAACCCCACAAGTTAACCGCGATTATCCACGGTGAAGTGACAATCCCAAAAACTGCCCGCATCGCCCGTATAATAAGATAAGCGCACGCAGGTGGGCCGTTGTATCTATGGATACAGATATGTACCGCGTGCGACGTAGTATCCACGGTGAAGTGACAATCCCAAAGACTGCCCGCATCACTCGTATAGATTCACGTATACTAACAAGGTAACAGTCCTTATAACTGATCGCAATATTAGCCTTGCACGTGATATTAAACAAAAGAAGTTACTTATAATGTTTATGAGTCCAAAGTGTTAACCCCACAGGTTAACCGCAATTATCCACGGTGAAGTGACAATCCCAAAAACTGCCCGCATCGCCCGTATAATAAGATAAGCGCACGCAGGTGGGCCGTTGTATCTATGGATATAGATATGTACCGCGTGCGACGTAGTATCCACGGTGAAGTGACAATCCCAAAGACTAACCTTTGGAATGCGACGTCGATCTTGTCTCATGCTGAAGTTTCTTCTCTCATTTCTTTAACTGTTATGGTGATATATCCGTAATCTTGTTTACTTTTTCGTTTCCCCATGACACTTTTTAAACTTTAACAACACTGATAAAAATTATTTAAGAAAATACGTGCGCTCCGGCAGCGCACTGAACTGTGAATGAGCAATAGAGCACGGAATCGAGCAGGGGAGGTGTGTCTACCCTCACCTAAAAATGTAAAAAAAAAAAAAAAAAAAAAAAAACTTTTTAGTTTTAGGTATAGGGCTTTTTACTTTCAGTGCGCAAAGGCAACACCGTACGTGTTACTACATAGTGTTTATTCTAATCTCGAGGACGAAGCTGAGTATAATAATAGATTTTATCTCTTTACATGAAAATCTAAAGGGTGATCCTGAACGACCGTGCTCAGCATCGATCCTCCTCGACACGGTCTCGAGAGGTGAACTCATTTTAAAGTGTTCTTTGAAGATATTCGCTATTTCCGTGCAGTCATTCCTACCCTCCACGCTAGCCGAAACGCTTGGGGTATTCTTATTAAGTTTTTTAGTACCTTTCCAAAATGACGTGAAACTTTTTTTTGAATGTAATGAGGCTAGAATGTCCATTTTAATTTTATCTTGGTTTTTAATACACCATTTTAATTTTGATTTAAATACTTTCTGCGTTAATTTCATATCTTCAAAAATAGGCCCGATACTAGGTTGACCGTGCCACATCCAAAGTTTAAACTTAATCTTTGCTTGGGTGTGAGCTTCTTTTACATGTTTGTTCCAGCCCTTTATACATTTATTTTTTCCTATAATGCCCCTAGATGTCCTACTACTACTGGCAGCCTCACTTAATACACATACAATTTTGCTATACATTTCATCCAACAGAATCTTATGGTCGAGCTTATCACAATATTTATCCGCACACCGTGTAAAGTTTTCAGGAAAGTCTAAGCTCTTTAATTTATTATTACACTGCAACCAGTATTTATTTATTTCTTCTGAGCTTCTTTCACCCCAACGTATACCGTTACATACTTTTTTAACAAATGTTTTTTCTCTAATTATATTAATATCACATTCCAATTTCAATGGAAAGTGATCTGACCAAAAAGAGTCATAAATCACCTCAATGTTTAATATTGTTTTGGACGCCGACCGTGTTACAAGACAGTGGTCTAGCCAACGTTTACACCCATGTGAGTCACTAATAAATGTAAAAGTAGGCGACAACACGCCGAGACAATTGACATCCGCACATACTAATTCTTGCTCGTTACAAAAATCAAGAAGTTCATTAAAAAATGACTCACCTGGGTGCGCGTTAAAGTCCCCTAGTACAAACACTGATTCCATCATATTACTTTGTATCATTGAGTACATTTCACTGAGACATTCTGTAAAGTCTAACAAATTCTCACTACAGTCCGTTGGCATATACATGTTAACTACCATAAAAGATCGGTTGTTAACCACTACTTTGACTGCACAGATCCTATTATTATTACTTTTCACTACCGACACGTGATTGAAAGCACTTTTTCGCCACAGTATGGCGACACCACCGTATGGTCTACCTTTGCAAATACCAGCAGACGTGTCTATTGAAGACTTCGCAGTGTAGCTGAATTCTTGATCTATGTTTTCGAGAAAGTGTAAATCATGTGGATATAACCACGTTTCCTGTAACAAGACTATATCAGCCGTCCTGCACAGTGAGCGCACACAGTTCACCGATCTCTTCACATTTTTACAGTTAAATGTTATTATGTTCATTTTCGAATCACTATCCATTAAGTATTGGTTTTTATTTCATTACTCTGAGAAACACTCATGTCCTCTTCTTTTCTCCTTTTGAAATGTATAAAACGTCGAAATGTGATGCCATCGGGCCACATCTTGTCATCCAGAAACGTTTCAAGCTTGTTTTTGTTTACAAGTAATTTAAATGCATTGTACGGCCTCTCTTTCTTCATTGTTATTTTCTCCAGTGTAACTACTTCCGAAGTTTTATTTTTTATATACAGACAGATATCGTTTTCTGCGGTTTCCTTGTTTACATTAGAAATAAACAAAGGAATTTTTACTTCAGCTGCTTTAAACTTTTCAGATAAGTCCGTGGTCGCTTTCCCAGTTTTACCAACAAACCGATTTCTAGCCCTTCTTTTTTGGACTGTTATCCATTCCTCGTTTGGTTCATTATGCATTTTCCATTCACCTTTTCTCACAATGTCCGCCATGGTGGGCTGTTTTGTTTCAACTGTCACTCCATGACACACAGCTGATTCGGGCACCTTCGTGCGAAACTCATTTTCCAAAAGAGTCGAGTTAATCAGTGCAGACGCACTCAGCTTATCTGTCTCCACCTGTGCGCGAGTGAGAGAGCGATACTTTGGTGACTCTGAGGGTGACTCAGAGCGTTCGATGCTCGAATGTCTCGTCGTGACGTTGACACCGGCCGCCGGCGATAAACCGATAGGGCCGCTATCCAACACATACCCTCCTCTTTTTCTTGTGTTAATATTGCAGGTTAAAAACGATGCAGCGGGCCTGCATGGTTCCAATGCCAATTTCAGCTCATCCAATTGATTCAATGTTACGTATCTGTCTTTTATATCATTAATTTCTGTACGCATAATCAGCAAGTCTTTTAACAATTTAGTGACATCGACATGGTCGAACGTAACGGGCGGTAATTTTTGCAAGTCACGCGCCACAAAAATCGGCATAAGGTCCGGTTCAGTTACTTTGAAAACACATATCATATCTTTATATACTATATAAAGATATGATACTTTCTTCTGTTTACCGTTCAAAGAATTAAACAGTAAATCTTTAGCATATTCTACCTCCTCCTCAGAAAAAGCAGATGCGCAAATCTTAATTAAACTCTCGTTATCCATCACTGAGATCTTATTTTGAATAAATGATAAAAGCTCACTTATTACTAAATTACAGTTCACACATTTTAGCGTATTCACAGGTATCGTCGCGGAAGTTGCCATATTCGAACCGCTCGCGAGCGCGGACGCCGGACGACTGAAATACTCTAACCAATGACGCGAGTAATCAGCTGTTCACTTTCTGTCTAGCTACAGAGTTCATCGAACTCACCGCATACCTATTACCTACCCCTCCCAACCAGTAATAGACGTTCCGATTTGTGCACAAAAACACAAACAAATCAGGTTTATTGGATTCCCTTAACGTTCCTGAAAAAAATTCATGTACCAGTCATCTTAGTAAGACATACTGAATTCACCCTATCAGTTTGCGGAGGGCTGTCCCTTACACCCTGTATAATAGAAAATTTACATTTTATAGTATATTATACATAATATACTATAAAATATAAATTTTCTATTTAAGAATTATACATTATAATTTATCATCTAATATTCTTTTAGTCTATAATAGCTTTTGTCCAATAAAAATAGTTTCAACTTATTAATAAAACTGTTATCTTTATTTATATTTTTAATGGGTTGTGGTAACTTATTATATATTTTTATCTACACCCATGCTATAAATCCTCTCTAAAAGATCCTGAAACAGTTAGCTTATTGCCAACATTAAAACAGCCGGTGTCATAGTACCTAACCATAATATCATCCAAACGGGTGATATAATGTTGTACTAAATTTCATTATGCAACTCCTTTGCTCTTTCGATCCCTTATCCTTACTCACGTGGTATCTTTATGAATTTCTATCTAGTCAAAATGTAGGGAACAGCCAATTTTGTTTTGTGCGTGTGGGTGAAGTTGTGAGTGTGGTAAGTGAGTGGTGGTGAAGTAAGTGAGTGAGTGAGTGAGTAAGTGAGTGGTGGTGCAGTGAGTGAGTAGTGGGTGGGTGAAGCGAGTGAGTGAGTAGTTGTGAAGTGAGTGAGTGGTGAGTGGGTGAAGTGAGTGTGTGAGTGGGTGAGTGATGAGTGAAAGAGCGGCTGAGTGAAGTGTGTGAGTGAGTGTGGTGAGTGAGTGGTTTTCGCGATTTCAGGTTTGGTCACATAGTTAAAGTTGTTCTTAATCATGAGTAATGACCACTTATTAAAGGGTTGTGCGTTTAAATAAAATTTTATTATTACCTATTATATACATAGGTACTTTGTTTGTATTAGATACTCGGCATTTAAACTTTCCGTGAATTTACATATAGTCCACTCAACAAATGACCAAAAAGGGCGTGTAGAGTGCGTGAGCTGGGTCGTAAGCGAGGCCTTCTCTAACTCCTCAACGATGATAAGTATTTCACGGATGGCGATAAGATATCTCGCTTAATAGTTAAGCGACTATGACGAAGCTTTAAATAAATGGTTCTGATGAAAATGGTACCATTGAACCCATCTGATGAAGAAGCCGGAAGGTAGCCATCAGAACTCCGTAATAAAACAATGTATCCTAGCCGTGTTTGGGCTTATTGGAATTGTCATGAGGTGCACTCTGGTTATACCTAAATGATTTAATGCTAACTATAATTATGTCGCTTCAAATTGCACTTGAGTTGTATGTTGTGTGGCCTTGATTGTCCGAAGGCAGATTTCGTAGCCTCGTTATCTCCGTCAACTAAATCTACGCCTACCAAACTTCTGACACGACTTAGCGCGACGTATTTGCCTTTTTGCAAAGTTTTTATTTGAAATATATGTAATACTAGTCCAGTAGAGATATAATATTTTTTCCATTTACCCTTCGATAATTCTAAAGTTTTTTATTTTCGCTGAGTGGATAACTATAGTGAATTCATTGCTATGTACAAAAATGCTAACAGTTTAGAGTTATGCTATAGGTATTAAGTAGGTATTTCCTATTATTTCGTGTTATAACAATGATATAAAATTTAAATTAAAATACTACACTGTTTCTTAATTAGTACTGTCTAAAGTATATATTACTGAAAATGCTAACAGATAGGTACTGTGGAACAATGGAAATCTGAAAATGTCCTTTAACTCATTCAATAAAAAATTTAAGTTTTTCAAATCATTTTCTATACACTTAAAGGGATTAGTTATACCTTACAACAAAAGTTCTAACAGCTAAGTAATATGCTTCACAAGTAATTGTATTTTTACTTTGCAATTAGCGAAATATTGAATTTAAGTTTATAAATTTGCGCCCACATATTCGTGATAATAAGCTCTGCTACCATACAAAAGTTTCAACTTGTACGTGCTATGCCTTTTTGTTTAATAAATAAAATACAATTTGGATATTGTGGCGCGCGGTGTAGGTACGACAATTCGTGCAGCGCGACGCGGTGACAATCAGACCCACACTCACTGCAAACGTGCACGCGGCTACACATCAAGCTATGCATGTCCAGTTTACACTGACCTCTCATTGTAAGGTAATCTTATACAATGCGAGATCAGCTTATACTGGATATGTATAGCTTGATCTGTAGCCGTGCGTACCTACCTCTATTGAATGAGGCGCAAAATCATTTCATTACAGTCACATCTCACAAATGACTAATACGAGTAAAGTCAGCGTCAAAAATATCGGAACGAACAGACTGTTCAAAATGATCTCAAAAACTAAGAAAATTAAACTACTCAATTGGGTAAAGCTCTTGTCAGAATTACAGTGTAATATTATCGTATACTGTCTTCATTCTGAAAACAGTCTGTTAGTCCCGATATTATTGACGCTGATCTAATCCAGTCAGTTATTTTTTCTGTTCCATTCCGTGACCGTGACTTCGCCCGCGCGTAATTATCAACAATTGTCAAAAATAGTCAAAATCCCGGATTCCGGGATTCACAAATTTAGAGTTCTGATTATAGGATCGAATGTATATTTATGTATTGATCGTCAAAATGTCGTGATTCCGGAATTGATAAATTAAGTATTTTTTTTACCATTACTGGGTAACTTGTTTATCACTAAATTTTCACAGGGGATCATCTACTATGAACAACTTTCACTATGGCATCAACACGTAAATCACGAAAAATAAATCAGCTGGTCGAGTAGGTATTGAGCTTTTGTATCAAACATCGTAATTTTTTTCGTGATTTCAGAGTTGGTCCCATAATGAAAGCTGCTGAAACTGTAAATCCAAGATGGCGGCTGCGAATATTTTCAAATGTTTCGTCATGGGTGTCGTTTTCATTGGTTTCGAGGGTGTTAAGGCCGATAGTGACACTAAAATGTAAATCCAAGATGGCGGCTGCGAATATTTTCTATCTTTTCTAATTTTTCGTCATGGGTGTCGTTTTCTTGGTTTTCGAGACTGTTAAAGCCGATAGTGACGCTTAAATGTAAATCCAAGATGGTGGATGCGAATATTTTCTAATTTTTCTCAATGAGTATCGTTTTCATGGTTTTCGGTGGTGTTAAAGCTGATAGTAACATTAAAATGTAAATCCAAGATGGCGGCTGCGAACATTATTAAATTTTTCGTCATGGGTGTCGTTTTCATGCTTTTCGAGGGTTTCAAAGGCGATTTACATTTTAACGCCACGTTAAAATGTAAATCCAAGACGGTTTTCAAACTTTTCGTCATGGGTGTCGTTTTCATGGTTTTTGAGGGTGTTATAGCCGATAGTGACGTTAAAATGTAAATCCAAGATGGCGGCTGCAAAAATTTTCAAGCTTTTTATCATGGGTGTCATTTTAGTGGTTTTCGAGGGTGTTAAAGCCGATAATGACGTTAAAATGTAAATCCAAGATGGCGGCTGCGAAAATTTTCCGTCATGGTTTTAGAGTGTGCTAAAGCCGATAGAGGAGTCCAAATGCGTGACGCTTGGCTGATGCCTACTTAACTAACCCTGCGGCAGTGCAGCGTATCGCGTTACAACCTGAAAACACGTGTGATAGTAATTAAAAAACCATCAACATTTTTAAAGCAGGCGCTATCTTGCATTTACATTTTAGTGTCACTATCGGCTTTAACACCCTCGAAAATCATGAAAACGACACCCGTGACGAAAATTTTAAAAATGTTCGCAGCCGCCATCATGTATTTACATTTTAACATCACTATCGGCTTTAACAGCCCCCAAAACCATGAAAACGACACCTTTGACGAAAAATTAGAATATATTCGCATCCACCATCTTGGCTTTACATTTTAGTGTCACTATCGGCTTTAACACTCTCGAAAAGCATGAAAACGACACCTATGACGAAAAATTTGAAAATGTTCGCACCGGCCATCTTGGATTTATATTTTAATGTCACTATTGGCTTTAACACCCTCGAAAAGCATGAAAACGACACCCATGACGAAAAATTTAATAATGTTCGCAGCCGCCATCTTGGATTTACATTTTAATGTTACTATCAGCTTTAACACCACCGAAAACAATGAAAACGACACCCATAACGAAAAATTAGAAAATATTCGCATCCACCATCTTGGATTTACATTTTAGTATCACTATCGGCTTTAACACTATCGAAAACCAAAAAAAAGACACCCATGACGAAAAATTAGAAAATATTCTCAGCCGCCATCTTGGATTTACATTTTAGTGTCACTATCGGCCTTAACACCCTCGAAACCAATGAAAACGACACCCATGACGAAACATTTGAAAATATTCGCAGCCGTCATCTTGGATTTACAGTTTCAGCAGCTTTCATTATGGGACCAACTCTGAAATCACGAAAAAAATTACGATGTTTGATACAAAAGCTCAATACCTACTCGACCAGCTGATTTATGTTTCGTGATTTACGTGTTGATGCCATAGTGAAAGTTGTTCATAGTAGATGATCCCCTGTGAAAATTTAGTGATAAACAGTTACCCAGTAATGGTAAAAAAAATACTTAATTTATCAATTCCGGAATCACGACATTTTGACGATCAATACATAAATATACATTCGATCCTATAATCAGAACTCTAAATCTGTGAATCCCGGAATCCGGGATTTTGACTATTTTTACAATTGTTGATAATTACGCGCGGGCGAAGTCACGGTCACGGAATGGAACAGAAAAAATAACTGACTGTATTGGATCAGCGTCAATAATATCGGGACGAACAGACTGTTTTCAGAATGAAGACAGTATACACACTGTAATATTACACTGTAATTCTGACAAGAGCTTTACCCAATTGAGTACCTAGTTTAATTTTCTTAGTTTTTGAGATCATTTTGAACAGTCTGTTCGTTCCGATATTTTTGACGCTGACTGTACTCGTATTAGTCATTTGTGAGATGTGACTGTAATGAAATGATTTTGCGCCTCATTCAATAGAGGTAGGTACGCACGGCTACAGATCAAGCTATACATATCCAGTATAAGCTGATCTCGCATTGTATAAGATTACCTTACAATGAGAGGTCAGTGTAAACTGGACATGCATAGCTTGATGTGTAGCCGCGTGCACGTTTGCAGTGAGTGTGGGTCTGATTGTCACCGCGTCGCGCTGCACGAATTGTCGTACTTACACCGCGCGCCACAATATCCAAATTGTATTTTATTTATTAAACAAAAAGGCATAGCACGTACAAGTTGAAACTTTTGTATGGTAGCAGAGCTTATTATCAGGAATATGTGGGCGCAAATTTATAAACTTAAATTCAATATTTCGCTAGTTGCAAAGTAAAAATACAATTACTTGTGAAGCATATTACTTAGCTGTTAGAACTTTTGTTGTAAGGTATAACTAATCCCTTTAAGTGTATAGGAAATGATTTGAAAAACTTAAATTTTTTATTGAATGAGTTAAAGGACATTTTCAGATTTCCATTGTTCCACAGTACCTATCTGTTAGCATTTTCAGTAATATATACTTTAGATAGTACTAATTAAGAAACAGTGTAGTATTTTAATTTAAATTTTATATTATTGTTATAACACGAAATAATAGGAAATACCTATAGCATAACTCTAAACTGTTAGCATTTTTGTACATAGCAATGAATTCACGAAAGTAATCCACTCCGCGAAAATAAAAAACTTTGGAATTATCGAAGGGCATATTCTTTTGTCTACTGGACTATAAAGCTCCTGCGTGGAGTAGCTCATAACCCGGGTGTGCTGCGTCACCTGAAGCTGTGCGTGCCAGACCGGTACGTGTGGAGGCGGCGGCGGCCGCCACTGCTGGCCGTGCCTGCTGCCCAAACCAACCTGCTGTCAAAAACACCGCTCACCCGCACAATACGGGTACTAAACGAAGTGCATGACAGAGTTGATATATTTTCGTGCAATCTGAGTGAATTCGCAAGAGTTTTGTTGAATTTTGTAAGTTATATTTAAATATTAATATTCTGTGTTATGTCTTATTTTATATTTTAGGTTAATATTTTATAGCAACAAAAAACAAAAAAAAGTTTAGTTTGTTAAATACTACTTAATCTGTGGTTTGATATGATAGGTAATCCATATAATTATGACATGTTAATTGTTAGTCCTACATATAATTCTGTAGTCAGACGGTGTTTTTATTAGAGTTGTTGTTATTGTTGAATGTTCAGATTTTTAAATATTATTATTAATCTTCAATATATTTGTGTGTGTGCTTAGATTATAGAATGTGTGTTTGGAAACCACTATTGTATTGGGGTTATCCTGTAATGATAGTGTGTAAGTTTAAATAAATAAATAAATAAGTAAATAAATAAAACTCAGTTTCAATTTAAGGCACAATAAATGTAAATAGGTTAAGTGTTGAAATAATAAATATTATTTTATTATTTTTTTAATTTTAATTTCACATTTTTAACTCACTTCAAAAAAGGAAGTTAATAATTTGACACCTATGTACTTGAAATTTCTTGGAACTGCAATATATTTACATATAATAGTCTATTAGGGCTTCCAAACAAATATATATTTTAAATCAAGATTTATTACAAAATCCGGGTTAAGTACTTACATTATTCTTATTGCTTTTATATGTGAGAACAATATAAAAAAAAAAACAATATAAAACAATATTCAAAATATGAGATTAAAGATAAGTTCTGACAGTTAGGAGATGACCAGTCCCAACTGACGGCGCCCGTTCACGAACATAACGCGTAGAACACCAAATGATCCAACACAAGCGTCACTATCAGCGAGACATTTGAGTTAGCGTGACATTCTCTATGCGACCTGCTCTTTCTATTCAAATGTATGTCGCATCATGGGTCGCCGTACAACGTCGTCATCTAAATCGTAAAACGTTTCTAAAACCTTGTCTTTGACATCATCAAAGTTATCATGTTCCAGTTTTTTGGTGCGACCGACCCATCTGTCAACATAAAACTGCTTTTCATAATTATTTAACTACCTATCTATCTATATCTATACTAATAATAAAGCTGAAAAGTTTGTTTTTTGTTTAATTGTCTGGAATAGCCAGTCGGTTTGAAAAAAAAAATATTTCATTTGAGAGCCCAATTATTAAGGAAGGCAAGGCTACATACATTCACGCGAGGATCCTTAGGAGTCGATCAAAAAGAAAAAAAAAACAGATATAACGCTAAGCAAAAACGAAGTAAAAGCGCGAGCTGGCGATGCTATGTGAAGGGGTGGGTCGGGGGAACAAGAAATCTCACGCGGTTGAAGTAGCGAGCTGGAGCTATTATATATAGCCGTAAGTATTAACAATTTTGAACATCATCTCCAATTATACCTAAGCTAACGTCTTCAGCTTGATCTTTTATTTTAGAAGTGTCTAAGAACTTCTTCTGCAATTCAACACTTAAGTCGGTGAAAACGCTTCTTTCATCGTTCAATTCATTACTTGTTTGTGAGAAATATTGAGTCATAATGCCAACTAAAGTCTTGCTCGTAATAATTATTATTTGCTTGCCGTCAACAGCTTTCGCAATATTTTTAAGCCTTGTAATAGAATTTATAGAATCCTGAAAAAAATTGCAAACAATAAAAAGTATCATGACCTTCGTTGTTTTCGTCATTTCTTTACATAATGTGCTGTGGTTCTCCAAGGGCAGTTTTAAAATGAACTCCAAATCTAACACAACATTGTCTTTATTTCCTAGATATTGTTGCACCTTAGCAACTGTTAACTCACAATTCTCTGTAGCAATAATAGTTCCCATAATCTGGCCATGAAACTCGAATGGTTTTAAAGCGTTTTCATTAAATGTATAGTCTTTGTTTTTAGTCTTATACATTATGTTTAAAAAACCTATTAATGGCTCACATATGGTACCAGTTACTGCATTCTCATATATTTTGCTTTTCTTTGTAAGATATGATCCCACTTTAGGTTCCAGCCACAGTCTTTGTATTTCATCATGATATTTTAGAAATATCAAGTCAGATCGATCACTAAAGTTGTTTAAGTCACTGCACGGGTAATCTTTTATTTCTCTTTTTAAAATTTCTTCTACGCCTTTGTGATCAGCTTGATTAGTGTAAAACAGTGTCTTGTCATAGAAATCTCTCACCAAACTCACGGCGTATTTTCCTCGTTCACCGGGAAGTTTTGGAAACTTTTCAACTTTCACATCTAATTTATATTCGTGCAAATTTTCAATTTTACTCTTTAATGATTCATACCATATTTTGGCAAGGTTGCCTAGAGATTCACAGTTATCCGTAAACTTCAAAAGTTGTGATCTTTCATCGAATACGAGTATGTTGCCGACAGCAGAAGCAATACCTCCATTTAACTTCAGAAACCCATTTCCCAGAGACTCATCTATAGTGATGATGTTATTGGGTTTAGTTTTTTCTAATATTTCTATGATTTTTGATGTTAAGTGCTTTAATCTCCTTTCAATTTTCTTAGGACTGCCTCTCATTGTTAAATCCTTGTTGCCAAAGAAAGCTGGGACTTTAAGCTTCAGAGATAGTAAATACTCTTTAACAGCCAGTTCTGCTGCTTCATAGACAGTTGATTGAGAGACATTTGCTTTGTTGAGCTGTCGTTTTAGATCGTCTGTTATCGATTTGCTAACAAACTCAAGCTTGCTGTTATTATAAGAAAGAACACTTCCTATCAGTTTACTAAGTGTCGTTACTTCAGAGGGTTCGATAAGGAACTTCAACAATAAACTCTGTACATCGGTCTCTTCCGTCTTTTGCCTTTTGAGAACCTCTAAGCACAATATGTTTTTGAACAGCACAAGTAATTCTTCGTTGGTTGTAAAGAAGTCTGGTCTGAAGCTGGCAATCCGATGTCCTTCAGGTTGGATTTCAGAAACGTGTAGAACGTTGTGCGCTAGAATTATATGATAGCGCAATATAAAAGAATTACTTGTCCACATTTCGCTATCAGATTCATCACAAATATACTTCGCTAACATTTCAGCTAATGTTGTGATTTTTTCTTTCATTACTATTTTACATAAGAAGTCCAAGCTTTCATCTGTGTATGATGGCTGTGTGCAACAACCTCCTGTTCCTATGAGTTTGTTGAAATAGTCAGCAAATCTACCTTTACATATTTTGTTACTGGGATCGCCCTTCGCTGTAGTATACATAACAAAAAAGCATTCAGTTTCATCAAAATTTCCTCCAAAAATCATGTCTGTACTGCTCGGTACATAAGCGCGTCTAATTTTCAAGTAACTATTAAAATATTTGATCACATCAGTTTTCTTAGTAAACGTTAGACGTTTGTTGTTCTCTTTGTGCTTTGCTTGCAGGAACACAGTGACTGGTTTCTCAAAAGACTTTATTTTTGCTTTAAAGCAAATATCATCGAAGGCCCCTACGTCATCTCTATTGGTGGCCAAACTAAACTGATCAACATTATCGTCGTGGATCATTCTAAAATTTATCAGACTACATAATTTAGTCTCATACAGCTGCCCCTGGATGCCCGCCGTACCTGCACGCTTTTTATACATTCCACTCTCCATGGTTTGATGGTAAGTGTTTCTGTTTCGTCACTAGGACGTAACACACGATATCAAAGTAATTCAAGAATTAAAGTCACCGTTTACTTCCTCCTATTGGTCGTTTAGCAAGTGCTTCCCATCGCGCGTCACATCTCGCCTTCGAGCCTCCTTGTGCGAATGAACTGGTTCAAGTTGCGTGTCTTCTGCTGATGATTAGTGATCTGCAAATATAAGTTTATATTGTATTTTTCGTTCCGTGCCTTAATTGGTTAAGGGGTATGCTCTAAGCTAGCTCAGTCAGGTTTCGTGTTGATCAAAATATATTTCGTGACCGTAACAAATATGTATTTACTGAATGTGGTTATTTCAAGACAACTATCTTAGTTTAAATTACTGTATTGAATGACTATCATAGAATATTGCGGCCTAAGTACCCTGGTGAAAATTAAATACGTGTTTTCGGAAGTCGATAAGAAATAACCCAAAACCAAAGACACGGACTTTTTTATTTTAACTATATTTAAGATACGATACATACGAAGTTTTTTGTTTTATCATTTTTAATTGTGGTTTCATAAATGTATGTACCTACCTAATATTTGCACGCCACACTTGGCAGAATGTGACGATACCTGTGACTAACCTTAAGACCATTAATGTACCATGTTCTGACAAATAAATAAATGATTATGATTATGATTATGATTATGATTATGATAAATTGGTGTTGGTACGGTCAGCAACAGAAGTCGGTTAACACTGCTACTTTTTGACATCATCTAAATTAAGGCGCAGATTTCCTGAAAACGATCAAAAAGGTGGTTTTTTAAAGCTGTGTATCTCATAAACCGTAAATAATTTTGACATGTAAAAAAAATATGATATTTTCAAGTCCTTTTCGCATACAGTGATGGAAGCCAAAACATAATTATACATACTTTAATGCACCAAAAAAATCTTTAAACATACCTCCTAATAATCTTTAAAAGCTGTTTATCCCATCATTAGCAATTATAATTATAATTAAAAATATACCATGAAATGTCAAATTCCAAACTGCATCCAGTGATGGATTACTTTTTATTAAATAGTTAATTTCTAAATTTATACGATTTTATTTGCACTTTTTCGACATAATTCCGGTGCGCGTGAGAATCTTCTATCTCGTGCGTCAAACTAGACAGCCATAACGCCATTTCACTTACACACCGAGCTAAACCAAGCTTGGAACCAGGGCCTTAACACAAAATGATACGATAACCTGCTTTATATCAATTTTCTTTAAAATTTACATCTGTTCCGATTTTAATGACGTATTTGTCTCAATCATTAAGATTTAGAAAACTCAACTGTTAATCGACGTTGCTGACTGTACCACTAGATCCCTGCATGCTCAGCAACTTTATTTCATTGCCTTTACGGTTCACAATATACATACTATATTCCTCGATGAGGAGTTATATGGGATACCTATCTTCGAAGTCCATAATCTGTTGACCACTGATATATAATGAATAAACGATATTGATGTTTCCTCCATGAGTTTTGCTTCATACAGACGTTCACTATTTAAACAGTGCGAAGAGTGCACGTCAATATAATTTCATTGGTATGTTTTTCTACTAGACAAACTTTTTATTGTTCTCCATTTTCTCTAATGTTTCTTATGTGAAAGTCATGCATACCTGAGGGGCAATTCTCGTACCTAAAAACGTTCACAATCTCATGCTAGCGTCAATCAAATGTCAAAAATGTAGGTAAACGCTATACAATTTTTGACAGATTGAGTCTTGAGATGAGATTGCGAACGTTGTTAAAAATACGAGAATTGCCCCTCTGTTATTTGCATGGTTACTAAAATCCCATTTTTATTTGTTATTTTAATATCAATTGTAAGTGACCGTGCTGTTGGTATGCTTATTATAAATAAATAACTAACTAGCAATTATATGTACACAGTTTATTATTCAGGAGTTCCATTGTTTATATCCGAAAGTATTCATCTGAAGGCCAATTCTCGTACCTAAAAACGTTCAAATTCACATGCCAGCGACAATCAAATTGTCAAAAATGTGGGTAAACGCTATACAATTTTTGACAGATTGAGTCTTGAGATGAGATTGCGAACGTTGTTAAAAATACGAGAATTGCCCCTCTGTTATTTGCATGGTTACTAAAATCCCATTTTTATTTGTTATTTTAATATCAATTGTAAGTGACCGTGCTGTTGGTATGCTTATTATAAATAAATAACTAACTAGCAATTATATGTACACAGTTTATTATTCAGGAGTTCCATTGTTTATATCCGAAAGTATTCATCTGAAGGCCAATTCTCGTACCTAAAAACGTTCAAATTCACATGCCAGCGACAATCAAATTGTCAAAAATGTGGGTAAACGCTATACAATTTTTGACAGATTGAGTCTTGAGATGAGATTGCGAACGTTGTTAAAAATACGAGAATTGCCCCTCTGTTATTTGCATGGTTACTAAAATCCCATTTTTATTTGTTATTTTAATATCAATTGTAAGTGACCGTGCTGTTGGTATGCTTATTATAAATAAATAACTAACTAGCAATTATATGTACACAGTTTATTATTCAGGAGTTCCATTGTTTATATCCGAAAGTATTCATCTGAAGGCCAATTCTCGTACTTACCTAAAAACGTTCAAATTCACATGCCAGCGACAATCAAATTGTCAAAAATGTGGGTAAACGCTATACAATTTTTGACAGATTGAGTCTGAGATGAGATTGCGAACGTTGTTAAAAATACGGGAATTGCCCCTCAGATCTTCGCCAAGTTAAACGGGACCAACTCTAGAGAATACTTTTCAACAAAAAAATAATCAGTTGGCGAAGATATCGAAAAACATTTATAATAATAACAACATAATTATAATAAAAAAAACATATAATAAACAAAAAAACATAAACATTATAAACATATTATAATATATAATTTAGCTACCCAATTGTTTTTTATTCTTCAGAATTATGTAAAAAACCAATGTATGTGCGTCATTTTTCGCGGGAATAAATAGTTTTTCTTTCTTTCTTTTCTTTCTTATATACCTACCACATTTTCGTCTACAACATTAGTTTTTGTTTATACTAAACCGGAAAAGGGGTCATTGTACTCATCATTTTGAACATTTTATCTATGGGACCGACCTTGAAATCGCGAAAAGAAATCAGAGCAGCTGTTCAGTACATTTTGACGAGTTTGATGTAGATAAAATGTACTGAACAGCTGATTTTTTATTCGCGACCTCAAGGTTGGTCCCATAGAAAAAAAAAATCAAAATGATGAGTACAATGACCCCTTTTCAGGTTTAGTATAAACAAAAACTAATGTTGTAGACGAAAATGTGGTATATGTTTTTCTTTAATCGATATCTTCGCCAACTGATTATTTTTTTGTTGAAAAGTATTCTCTAGAGTTGGTCCCGTTTAACTTGGCGAAGATCTGAGGGGCAATTCCCGTATTTTTAACAACGTTCGCAATCTCATCTCAGACTCAATCTGTCAAAAATTGTATAGCGTTTACCTACATTTTTGACATTTGATTGTCGCTGGCATGTGAATTTGAACGTTTTTAGGTACGAGAATTGCCCTTCAGATGAATACTTTCGGATATAAACAATGGAACTCCTGAATAATAAACTGTGTACATATGTGATTTGATTAGTGTGCTAATGATTAAAGAAAATTGCTAGTTAGTTATTTATTTATAATAAGCATACCAACAGCACATGTTGTATGTGTTTTTCATTAATCGATACTCCTCCTTTATTGAAATCGGTTAAAAATAGGTCCGTCAGGAAGTGCGTAAGGAAATATAGAACTAGCATGAAATGTGCTGGATTTGAACGATTTAACTGATTAACTTATTTTACAGACAGCATTGTAGCTTCATATCGAGGAGCTCGTGGCTAAGTAATAACTGCCGCACGGGAAGATCCATCAGGTTAAGCTACGCTTGCCGGGGTTGGTCAGTGGATGGGTGACCATCTTTACATACAGAGACTCCTCCGTGCCTCGGAAAGCACGTTAAGCCGTTGGTCCCGGCTGTCATTCATGGATCTTTGACAGTCGTTACGGGTCGTCAGAAGCCCGAAAGTCTGACAACCAGTCTTACCAAGGGGTATCGTATTACCCAGTTACTGGGTTGTGGAGGTCAGACAGGCAGTCGCTCCATGTAAAATACTGGTATTCAGCTGCATCCGGTTAGACTGGAAGCCGACCACAACATAGTTGGGAAAAGGCTAGGCAGATTGATTGTAGCTTCATATCGCACTGTACTTTATTATTGCAAAGTTACAAAGTCAGAAGTTTATTATTAGAACTGTGACGTAACTTATCAGGCAATACCGCGGCGCGCCGTTAATTATTATTAATCGTGAATTGTGTGATTGAAAGCTTTAAGCGATAACGTGAATTTATCGCTTAAAGCTTTCAAAGACACTGAACGACGAGACACAATAATTATAAGTTTGAAGTTTGAGATAAGACGTCTATTTAGTGTCCATTAAAGCGTTAAAACGAATATATCAGTCAGTATTTTGATGAAACTTATTAGTTATGATTATGACTTACCTTATTTCTATACTGTAGTACGTATATTACAATCAGTCGTCCAATATCCTTTTGGATTAGAAGAGCACTCAATAATTCACGAAATTGCTGTTAAAAAAACACGGAGTCCTTTGTGTTTGGCATAAGTTGTATCATCGTATCCACAGACTATAAATGTGACATGATTACTACACGTTCACTTCGAGAATGCCTTCGTTGACCGTTATGACGTCACAGCTATCAGTACCGCTGACAAAACAAGAAAATTATTGTTTATTCATTTTGGCACACACAAATTGTTGGTTGGCGAGTAGGTAAAATAAAATACTATTAAATAATAAAGAAAAATAAAAACCCATCAATACAATATTTTATATAAAAAAAATAATATACGGGATGAAATTTAAAACATGTTCCAAATCGAAATGGGAGATTGTACTCATCACTATGAACAACTTTTAATATGGGACCAAACCTGAAATCGCGAAAAAAAATCAGCTGTTCAGTACATTTATCTACATCAAACTCGTCAAAATGTAGTGAACAGCTGATTTTTTTTCACGCTTTCAGGTTTGGTCCCATAGTAAAAGTTGTTCCCATCATCCCGTATATTTTTTTATTTTTTTTTAATATTAATATTTTAGATTATAATTTTTAGAGCTTAACTTAATTGATTTTGGTTACGTCAACTTAATTTCTCGTGTTCCAGAATCTGCCTGATTCCTGAAGTAGGTATAGTTAGTGCAATCTACGAAGACGCGCCCCACGCTTCTTCCTAATCGCTTACAGTACAAGTATGGAACATTGTACAAGTGTACGCACTTACCTAAACCTATAGTTAATTACATGCAATTAGTGTGTATCGATAAAACTAAAACACTAGCGGAATGGTGCACACTTGCACTGTAAGCGGTTAAGGAAGAAGTGTGGGGCGTGTCTTCGTGGATCCAGGTTCAGCCGACCATTGTTCTTGTTTTTTTGCTTCTGATATTCCAGTGGCTGCAACGGTTCTCTTCAAAACATTATCGAACGATTTTAATAACGTCTGATATTTTTTCTCATTTTCAAATTACTTCAGTTCTATTTCTGATAGCCCATCGGAGTTAGTGGACAAGTGGCTAGTACGATTATCGACCATGTTATCGTTTTAAAAGATATAAAAAAGTATTGAAGTTTTGTTTCTAAAATTGATTTAAAAAAAAACAACTCTATGAAAGCTTCTAAAAATTATACAAGATGGCGCTGCATTAAATTCCGCGTCTGTGGATGTATCTGTAGAACATTATTATGCGACCACAAACAAAACATCGAAAAAAAAGTATCAATGTCAAGATTGGCGGCGGCGGCGAAATTACGAACCGAATCTTTGAAAACTTACTTTAAACAATCTTATTAAATCAAAATATGAAAACTATTAACAAATCTAAGCTATGTAAACTAATTATAATAAGATAAACATCATAGTAAACAAATCTGTTTAAAAATTCGAATTAAAGATTTTCTAACTCACGACTCGGTGTCGGTACGTTATAATTATCATATCAGACCTTTCGTGGCTTGCGCCCATGTGCGTAGATAAGGTTTCGTTGCCAACTGTCACTTCGCTTTGCTCACTTAGTAGCACTTAGTTTGCTGGTAGTGGTACCATGGTGCCAAGTGAGCAAAGCGAAGTGACAGAAGCTAATTATTATAAATTATTATTTTATTTCGTTAAAATTTATTTGTTGACGGTACCTACATTACTTTCGGTTCGGTTTGCGGGGAATACCCAAATCGTAGTTTGATTCATTCATTCAATCATTCATTTGTTTCCGAGTTGATATGATTGTGTACGTAACAGTGACAATTATTGTTATCTCGTTCCCGCTACAGCTTGCGCGTAATAAGTCTCTCTACTTCGGTTGTTGTAGTTGTGTGGATGTGTTTACATGTAAGTGTTTCTAGTCCAATAATAATGTTTACGTGACATTTCTTATTATGGCACCCCAGTTGTAGGACCATTGCCCTTGATGCCTTGGTTTTAGGTATATTATGAACTGACTGACTGACTGACTTATCAACGCCAAGCCCAAACCATTTCGTTCCCGTGGGATATTTTCCGACACCTACGCGGGCGAAGCCGTGCGGTGTTGTCACTTAACTCATACTAATGTTTTGCTAAATTATGACTCAGTAGAGCTATGACTATTAATATAAAAATAATGTATTAATTATTGATTTATTTATAATCATGTAAGTAATGATTAATAATAATAATAATTATTATTATGAATCATTACCTACATGACAATAAATGTAAACAAAGCATAAAAAGGGGTTTTGCGGTGCCACTTGCAATAACTGACATAAAATATATAGGTAATTATTATAATAGAAATGCTATACCTACATATTTATATAAAAACTAAAAAATGATTTATTTTACACCCATAGACTTATAAAAAAAGATGGACTCCGCGCCGCGCATATCGAAAGTGAAGCACCGTACCGATCTTTGTGTGCATGATTTGAGTACCTGCAAAGACGCCGTCGCTCGTGTCACGTAATGGCGGCCGGTCGGCATACTATGATGTAAATGTGTGCGCGAGGCGTGTTTGTACAATCGTTCCGGCATACTTACTGTGCTTCACTT
Organism: Cosmia trapezina; assembly: GCA_905163495.3. Taxonomy (NCBI): domain Eukaryota; kingdom Metazoa; phylum Arthropoda; class Insecta; order Lepidoptera; family Noctuidae; genus Cosmia; species Cosmia trapezina. The sequence continues at coordinate 11,739,406 of LR991047.1, forward strand.
TCGATATGCGTGGCGCGGAGTCCATCTTTTTTTATAAGTCTATGTTTACACCTATAATTGACAACAATTTATTTATACGTTTACATTTATTAAATAACTAGCTTTTGCCAGCAGTTTCGCCCGCGTGGATGTCGGAAAATATCCCACGGGAACGTACTACAGGGAAATCCTTCCATAAAGCTCATAGTGCCCTGGCTAGCCGTACGACGCGATGCGTGAGGTCAGCACAGAACACGCAAGCTAAACACTCAAGGCCGGCCTGGTTGGCATTTCATACAAAATTTCAAGTGCTTTTTATCGAAATGAATGAACCGATTTAAATGAAACTTCATACGCATAAATAAAAAAAATAAAAAAATACACAGGTCTAAAAAGTTATAACGTTTTATTTAAAAAAAGGTAATTGGAATTCTCTGTTGGAACATTTAAAGTCGGTCGAATTTAGCTGCAACACTATTTTTCGGAAACGTTCTTAGCTAACTTTTTAGTATATTTTTAGCAGACTTAAAAAAAAGTAGGACTCCGCGCCACGCATATCAAAAGTGAAGCACCGCACCGATTTATGTGTGCGTGATTTGAGTACTTGCAAAGACGCCGTCGCTCGTGTTACGACATCTAGTATGCCGACCGGCCGCCTACCGGCGGCCGGTCGGCATACTAGATGTACATGTGTGCGCGAGGCGTGTTTGTACAAGCGGTCCGGCATACTTACTGTGCTTCACTTTCGATATGCGTGGCGCGGAGTCCTCCTTTTTTATAAGTCTATGATTTTTAGTTATAATCATTAATTTCGATAAAAAGGACTTGAAAGTTTGTATGAAATTCTGTACGGAGCAAACGCTGTTAAAAAACGCTCGTTTGCTGATAAGGTGGCGGATGTGACGTCATGAAGCCTTGTCCAAGTAAATAAACCACTGTTGATAACAACCACTAATATCCGGTCATAATGCTCAACTTGGTGGTACACAATATCCAATCATAAACCATCAACATCATCAATCATCATATCTATTTGCTCTAAATTCCTATTACTAAGGATGATGCCTGGGTAAAAAAAAAGAAATTCTATTTAGTCCGTCAGTCAGATAATAAAGAAATTTTAGACACGTATTTTTTGCTTTATCATATTAATAAAAAAAATACTTAGCTATCACGCATTAAAGTTGGGGAGTGGGGGCTCGTTACGTCACTTGTACGTGTAAAACCTAGCTACGCGTGACGTCATGCTATATTTTAACTCAATGTATCGCCGTAATTTCGGGAGGAGCTCGTGGCTAAGTAATAACAGCCGCACGGGTCGATCCGTCAGGTTAAGCTACGCTTTGCTTTGCTTTGCTTTGGTTGGTCAGTGGATGGGTGACCATCTTTACATATCGAGTTTCCTCCGTGCCTCGGAAAGCACGTTAAGCCGTTGGTCCCGGCTGTTATTCGTGGATCTTTGACAGTCGTTACGGGTCGTCAGAAGCCCAAAAAGTCTGACAACCAGTCTTACCAAGGGGTATCGTATTACCCAGTTACTGGGTTGTGGAGGTCAGACAGGCAGTCGCTCCATGTAAAATACTGGTATTCAGCTGCATCCGGTTAGACTGGAAGCCGACCCCAACATAGTTGGGAAAAGGCTAGGCAGATTGATTGATTGTATCGCCGTAATTTTTTGATTACGTAAAAAAAGAAAAAATACGTGTCCAATATTTTTTAATAATCTCTATGACGGACAAAAAATAAATTTTTAGTCATCATCCCTAATAACGTTGTCACCGTACTTATTGCGGCAGCAGTGGTGGCTACAGTGGTAATGGCCCAACTTACGAGTTGGAGGTCGTGGGCTCGAACCCAGGTAGGCGAAATAAATTCATCATCACTGCACTCAAAACGGTGAAGGAAAACGTCGTGAGGAAACCGTCCTGGAACCAAAAATTCGGTTGGAGTGTGCGTAACGGCATCCTCGCCATGTCAATCGAAGGACACCCCGAGGTTAGGTTTGGTTTTAATTTTGACCTTTAACTCAAGTGACCTTAGGAAAATCGCGGATCTTGACTTTCGGAATTTTGACCTTGACCTCAAGGTCATTAATCATGAATAACCTGTTACTGTTCCAGAGAACGCGCGTAGATGAATTCATAAATGATATTTTAGTTGTATAGTATTCTCAAATTAAATTTAAATTTTGACATTTTAATTTTGAATTTTAACTTTGTACTTATATAGATTAAATTTTGACATTTTAATTAAAATTTCATTCAAATTGACATTGTTATCTCTTTCTTTGTTTTTTTTTGTATTTGTTTGTCTAGTATGACTAATTTTTTACGCTACAAATGGCAAAACATGTACAGATAGCGCGCGAGTTGAATGCAGTCGGGGTCTGAGGTAAAGAGCGCCCCGCTATCCGCACGCCCCACCTCACGCGCCTGCAGTGTATTGTAATTATACTAAGGTCACAGCACTACCGCATTCCTAAGCTCTGCATTCAACTCGCGCGCTATCTGTAGCTACCTCACATTAATCATAAGACCTGTAAAATTTTACTCATGTTTTACAAAATAAATATATCTTGTATCTTGAGAATCGCGGATGTTGACTCTCGGGATTTTGACGACATCAAGGTCAATGACCCTGAGGTCAATGCCCTTGAGATGTCCCATGGTGTTCCCACACCTTACTACTCCCACATCCCACCGGGTCCCGAAGGCTTGGTAAGGGGATGGTTTGGATGATGGTCCGTGGACAGGTGAGCATCTTTACATACCGAGACTCCTCCTTGCCTCGGAAAGTACGCTAAGCCGTTGGTCCGGCTGTCATTCGTGGATCTTTGACAGTCGTTACGGGTCGTCAGAAGCCCGAAAGTCTGACAAGCAGTCTTACCAAGGGGTATCGTATTACCCAGTTACTGGGCTGTGGAGGTCAGATAGGCAGTAGCTCCATGTAAGATACTGGGATTCAGTTGCATCCAGTTAGACCGGAAGCCGACTCCAACATAGTTGGGAAAAGACTAGGCAAATGACTGATGCCTTTCAACTTTCTTTACACTGCCTGAAAAAAAAGCCGGTCAAGAGCCAGTCGGACTCGCTCACCGAGGGTTCCGTTCCGATTTCTGGAAAAGTGTGCTATTTAAAGACATCGTTTTTATTTTTCCTGTAATCTTTACACAAACTAATAACACATAGAATAATTTCAGATTTTTCTCTATGCAAACTTCGGACGCTATTTTTTTTTTACATTTTTCATTTAAAGTCGAAAACTGCGGCCTAAAAAAAAAATAATAATGTTTGAGAATGTGCAAACAGCGCTCTTTCTTATGATTGCCCTAAATGCCCTAGTAGCCTCACTTCGAATTTTTAAGACCTCCTTTCAGTCAGAAGTAAATAAAAAAATATTTTATTTTTATTTCTTTCTTACTTGCAAAATAGTTGGGCAAACGTCATCTAAAACTCTTCCAAATTTCAAGTTGATAGCATTAGTAGTTCTTGAGATATCCAGCTGACAGACAGACTGAGTCACACGTTAAGGATTCCTATAATATACCATTTTGGTACGGAAGCCTAATTATCTAAATATTTCACTGTCTTCTAGAACTCTAGACCGTCACTCTCTCTTAAGCACTCTCTTTCTTTCTTTAATAATATTTTTATTATATAATATGAATATATTATAAATGGTATACTAGATATACACAATCATATTTAAAAATTATAAAACAATAAAACCGCAAATTTGAATAAATTATTGTTAGTCACCTTGCAGTCACTATCTGTGGCCGCGATGACGGGGCCTGCCATCTGGCGGACGAGTTTGAAACTACTTTACGTTGGTCATCCCCAATCCATCGACATCTTTCCAGCAGATTTTTTTTTTTATTTGCATAAAGTATTACTTTCTAAATATTATCATTTTCAATTATTTTTTGTTTTAATAATTACAATAATTAATACATTCGATCGGAGTGTTTTACATGGCAATACCAATACCACAGTTTTTACAATGGATTGAAAGTTGTGACTTATTTACTCTGTTGGTCAATTTATCTTATCTATTTAAGTACTAAGACTTATTTGTACACATTGGTCTGGTTTAGTAAAATCACAAAACTTGTGCCACACACAACAGTTCAACAACAGCATTTTAACAACAATAACAATTGTGTGAATTATTGAGTGCACCCTTCTAATCTTAGAGGATGTTGAACGAAATATATATCTAACAGAAAATAGGTAAGTAAGTAATAAGTTTCATCTACAAAATACTCCTGTGGTAGTCAGTAGCGGTAAATTCACATTATCAATAGTAAACATTCACTTTTCCATTACATTCCACTCCTGTATTGTGACGTCAGAGTTCTATTAATATGCTTCTCAATAAACAAGATAATAAGTAAAGTACAGTGCTACATAAAGTTGATGCACCAGCGTAGCCCGCGAAATTCAAAATTTCTTACGTTTTTTGCAATTTGTAGGTCAGTGTGAGCTTGTATGTAGATTAAAATAAGATTTGCGGAATTATATTCATTAGAATCAGCAATACAATTCCATAAGTTAGCATTTACCTCAAATCTAGCGATTTCATGAAATCATGAGGTTTGAGGTAAATGCTAACTTATGGAGTTGTATTGCTGATTCTAATGATTATAATTTTGTAAATCCATATTAGCTACGGTCGCGAATCATATTTTAAAAGTTGCAAAAAACGTAAGAAATTTTGAATTTCGCGGGCTACCCTGGCGCTTTCGCCTTAACCATCGTACAAATGCAGCCTCAGACTCGGATCAACATTTTGTTGATCAGGGGGCCTACTACCATAATTTACGAAACAATCATATTTCAAGAGAGTTTTGTTTCAGGCTTAAAATAACATTACCTACTCTTACTCGTACCATGACCTTCATCGTTGAATATTCCTGCTTAGTGCTGGGAAAGAACGAATAATTTATAAAATTTGTCTATGGCATACTATAATAGAAAAGAAACAACGCTATATGAACTGTATAGCGCTGTCCCTTTCACACGTTTTACTTACTTTCATTCGGCAAGTTTACGTAAATAAATACATTTTACTTGATGTAGATGAGTCGAAAATGGTTTTTGCGGTTCCGTACCAAAATCGTAAAAAAGGAACCCTTATGGTGTCACTCAGTCTGTCTGTCTGTCTATCTGTCTGTCTGTCTGTCTGTCACAGCTGGATATCTCAAGAACTAAAGCTATCAACTTAAAAATTCAAACAGTTTTATATGACGTTTACCCAACTATTTTGCAAATAAGAAAGAAATAAAAATATTTATATTTTTTTTTGTAACAGGTGCTGAAAGTGTGTCTTAAAAATTCAAAGTGGGGCTACTAGGGCATGTGGGGTATCATATAAAAGAACGCTGTTTGCACATTCTCAAACATTTTTTGATTTTTTTTTTAGTCTGCATAGTTTTTGACTTTTGATGAAAAATGTAAAAAAAAAATACCGTTCCCCCCCTTATCTCCGAAGTTTGCAAAGATAAAATCTGAAATTATTCTATGTGATAGAAATTTATGTAAAGATTACAGGAAAAATAAAATGATGTCTCTAAATAACACACTTTTCCAGAAATCGGAACGGAACCCTCGGTGCGCGAGTCCGACTCGCTCTTGACCGGTTTTTTATGTCAAATTTAGTAATCTAAAAATGTTCCTCGACTCGACGGAAATATTATTGTTTTATAAATTTATATGTTAAAAAAAACCGGTCAAGAGCGAGTCGGATTCGCGCACCGAGGGTTCCGTTCAGATTTCTGAAAAAGTGTGCTATTTAGAGACATCGCTTTATTTTTCCTGTAATCTTTACATAAACTTCTATACATAGAATAATTTCAGATTTTTCTCTTTGGAAACTTCGGAGATAAGGGGGGGAACGGTATTTTTTTTACATTTTTCATCAAAAGTCGAAAACTATGCGGCCTAAAAAAAAATAAAAAATGTTTAAAAATGTGGAAACAGCGCTCTTTCATATGATACCGCACATGCCCTAGTAGCCCCACTTTGAATTTTTAAGACACACTTTCAGCACCTGTTACAAAAAAAACATAAATATTTATACTTCTTTCTTATTTGGAAAATAGTTGGGTAAACGTTATCTAAAACTGTTCCAAATTTCAAGTTGATAGCATTAGTAGTTCTTGAGATATCCAACTGTGACAGACAGACAGACAGACAGACAGACTGAGTCACACCATAAGGGTTACTTTTTTACCATTTTGGTACGGAACCCTAAAAAGAGGATGTCATGGTACGCACGGCTACAGATCAAGCTATACATTTCCAGTATAAGGCGATCTCGCATTGCATAGGATTTCCTTACAATGAGAGGTCAGTGTAAACTGGATATGTATAGCTTGATGTGTAGCCGTGTGTACGAAAAGTCAAAGTAAGATATAATTTTAAGAGCTGATGGTAGCACAGCACAGTTCATGCTAGGTCTCTATTTCTCGACGACGACGTCAATACGCGCTTCTCGACGACTCTATTTTCAGTTAGGCAGTCAGATCGTAGCTATTCAGAGAGCGGAATAATGCACAGAATAGTAGGTATAGTGCCACTAACTTATCTGACTCTGTGGTTTTAGCACAAAGAACCACCACTACCAACACCACCACCACCATCTCCACCCACCACCACCATCCACCATCTAAACCACCACCACCATCAAAACCATCACCATCCACCATTCAAATAAAAAAACCATACCATCATCCAGGGTATGGTATTCATCTACCATTTAAATGTCTACATACTTTTCTCGAATTCGAAATGTTTGCACGCTGTATTTCATTTGCACCAGGGTAGCCGGGTTCCCGTGGGCCGTGATATTCTTAAGTAATTATTTTAATCAACACGCAACCATTATAAACTTATATTTATACTTATACTTTGCAGAACACTAATCATCATCAGAAGACACGCAACTTGAACCAGTTCATTCGCACAAGGAGGCTCGAAGGTGAGATGTGCCGCGCGATGGGAAGCACTTGCTAAACGACCGTTAGGAGGAAAAATACAGTGAATTTAATTCTTGAATTACTTTGATAACGTGTGTTGTGTTCTAGTGACAAAACAGAAACAATTACCAGCAAACCATGAACAAGAAAACGCTAAATACGTATAAAAAGCGTGCAGGCACGTCGGGTATTCAGGGACAGCTGTATGAGACTAAATTAATTAGTCTAATAAATTTCAGAATGATACACGACGACAATGTTGATCAGTTTAGTTTGGCCACTAATAGAGATGACGTAGGTGCCTTCGATGATATTTGCTTTAAAGCAAAAATAAAGGGGTTTGAGAAACCAGTCACTGTGTTCATTCAAGCCAAGCACAGAGAGAACGAAAAACTTCTAACGTTTACTAGTGAAACTGATTTGGCCAAATATTTTGATAGTTACTTGGAAATTAGACGCGCTTTTGAACCAAGCAGCAAAGACATAATTTTTGGAGGAAAGTTTGATGAAACTGAATGCTTTTTCGTTATGTATACTACAGCGAAGGACGATCCCAATAACAAAATATATGAAGGTAGTTTGTCTGACTATTTGAACAAACTCATAGGAACAGGCGGTTCATGCACACAGCCATCATATACAGATGAAAGCTTGGACTTTTTATGTAAAATAGTTATGAAAAAAGAAATCATAACACTAGCTGAACAGTTAGCGAAGTTTATTTGGGATGAATCTGATAGTGAAACTTGGACGAATAATCCTCTTATATTGCGCTATCATGTCATTGTAGCGCATAACGTTCTACACTTTCCTGAAATCCAACCTGAAGGATCCCATCGGATTGCCAGCTTCAAACCAGACTTCTTTACAACCAACGAAGAATTTCTTGTGCTGTTCAAAAACATATTGTGCTTAGAGGTTCTCAAAAAGCGAAAGTCGGCAGAGATCGATGTACAGAGTTTATTGTTGAAGTTCCTTAGCCAACCCTCTGAAGTAACGACGCTAAGTAAACTGATAGGAAGTGTTCTTACTTATAAAAACAGCAAGCTTGAGTTTGTTGGAAAATTGATGTCGGACGATCTAAAGCGACAGCTCGACAAAGTGAACGTCTCTCAATCGACTGTCTATGAAGCAGCAGAACTAGCTGCTAAAGATTATTTACTATCTCTGAAGCTTAAAGTCCCAGGATTCTTTGGCAACAAAGATTTATCAATAAGAGGCAATCCTAAGAAAATTGAAAAGAGATTAAACTACTTGACACCAAAAATCATAGAAGTATTAGAAAAATCAAATTCCAATAACATCGCCACTATAGATGAGTCTCTGGAAGATGGGTTTCTGCAGTTAAATGGAGGCATAGCGTCTGCTGTCGGCAACATACTCGTTTTTGATGAAAGTTCAAAACTGTTGAAGTTTACAGACAACTGTGAATCACTAGGCAATCTTGCCAACACATTGTATGAATCATTGAGGAGTAAAATTGAAAATTTGCACGAATATAAATTGGATGTAAAAGTTAAAAAGTTTCCAAAACTTTCCTTCAAACGAGGAGAATACGACGTGAGTTTGGTGAGAGATTTCTATGACAAATTACTGTTTTACACTAACCAAGCTGATCAGAAAGGCGTAGAAAAAATGTTGAGAGGAGAAATAGAAGCTCATCCGTGCAGTGACGTAAACAACTTTAAAGTTCGATCTGACGTGATATTTCTAAAATATCATGATGAAATACAAAAACTGTGGATGACGCCTAAAGTGGGATCATATCTTACAAAGAAAAGCAAAATATATGACAATGCAGTATCTAATGCCATGAGTGAGCCATTAATTGGTGTTTTAAGCATAATGCATAAGGCTAAGTACAAAAACTATACATTTAATGAAAATACTCTAAATACTTTAAAACCATTCGAGCCTGACCAGATTATAGGACTTACTGTTATTGTTACAGTGAGTTATGAGTTAACAGTTGCTAAGGTAGAACAATATCTAGGAAATAAAGACCATGTTGTGTTAGACTTGGATTTCATTTTCAAACTGCCCTTGAAGAACCACAGCACTTTATGTAAAGAATTGACGAACACAACTAAGGAGAACATACTTATTATTGTTTGCCGTAATGTTATAGATTCAAAAAATTCTAGTGAAAGGCTTAAAAATATCACGAAAGCTGTTGAGGGCAAGCAAATAATATTCGTTACGAACAAGATTTCAGTTGACATTGTTACTGAATATTTCTCTGAATATCTCTCTTCCAGTTATCTAATAAACGATGAAAAGAGTGTTTTCACCGACTTGAGTGTTGAATCGCAGAAAGAGTTCTTAGCGGCTTCTAAAATAAAAGTTCAAGGTGAAGATTTTAGCTTAGATGTATTTGGAGGTGATGACTTTGTAGGACTTATTGACGAATATATTTTTAGTAAACTTATCAATAACGAAACTATCGAAGTTGGTGATATGCCTATTGATAATAATTACGAAAAGCTGTTTTACATTGACAGATGGGTCAGTCGCACCAATCGGGAACATGATAAGTTTGACGATGTCAAAAACAAGGTTTTAAAAACGTTTTACGATGTAGAAGACAACGTTGTACTTATGACGGGAGCACCGGGAATGGGTAAGTCAACTCTACTTACTCATTTGTCACTTAATACAAAGGAACTCGATCCTACAGTTTGGATTGTGAGAATAAACTTACCGGAGCACGAGAGAATGCTCAGAATATTAAGTGAAAGTACAACCACTTTGGATCGCTTAAAGTTGATGTGTGTAGCTGCACTCGGCGAGGAATTCTGTAAACGACAGAAAAAAGAAGAATCGAGAATAGCGGTATCAGTAGAGTTGAAAGATTTAGCAAGTGGTGCTGTTTCCTCAATGGAAGTTTCAGGTGGTCCATTAAAAATGTTTCAGTTCCAAGTGTTCCTACATTATTTTTACAACACAGGAAAACTGATATTTCTTTTCGATGGCTTTGATGAAATAAATATTTCACCAAATTGGGAGTTTGAAAAAGCAGTGTTATTATTACAAACGTTAGTCAGGAGTATTTCTCGCAAGCATAAAGTCTGGATCACAAGCAGCTCCTCCAACATCATTGAACAAGAGTTCGAAACATCTTACAAACTAGAAAACTTTTCTCGCCTCGAACAAGACACATACTTAAACACATTCTGGAAGCACAAGATACAACTTTCTAATCTGTGCTGCGCAGAAAACGTGGAATCTGATGATTTTAATTTTTTAACGAAATATTATTTGGCGCCAAAATACGTACAAAACGAATACTTGAGAGGATACGCGCTGTTTTTGGATTTTTTAAAAATGGAGTCTCCGTCTGCTGGCATTGATTTTCCGTATGATGAATATTATAATCATTTTATGAGTGGCTTTGGCCTTTGCAAACTTTTATGTTTTCCTGACGACATAACGCCACGGCATCTGAGAATAGTAGCTGAATATTTCGTAGAGCACCCATTCATCTCGCGAGGACTAATTGGCCACTATTGGAATTTTTCCACACTCCGTGCATTGGAATATGAATACTAGAAAAAAAAGTGTCGTAAATGCCGAAAACAAAAAGTGGAGGCGTTTATGTTTTAAATAGGTAATAAACTATCATCAGCACACAATATTTTTTGTTTTATTTTAAAATTGACGTTATTATTATTACAATAAAATGCTTTCATTAAACAAAAATTAAGTATCTCAACTTAATAAACTTGAATTTTCTAATCAATCCGAAGAAAGCTTTATAGTCAAATTATTAATTCACTGGAGTAATCAGACATTTACGGTGTTATCATTTTCTGATAAAAAGAAAATAGTGTTGTGACAAGAAAATTGACATCAATCACTCGCTCATTCATTCTCGTTACCTACGTTCTAAATCAAATCACATTATTTTATTTATTTTAAAAAGGAATCTCCCAGCCTAGTTTTGTTTAATCAATATAAAAATATTAGTAGTACCTACCTACCTTTATAGGCCGATTGCTGATGACTTTCAAAAAGCGAATTATTTAAAATGAAATAAAAATGCATCGAATTTATGTAGGTTTACAGGTTGTAAGTGTAGACAGTGGTAATCTTTTAAGGGGTCATTGTACTCATCATTATGAACAACTTTTACTATGGGACCTGAAACCGCGAAAAAATCAGCTGTTCCCTACATTTTGACGAATTTGGCAAACAATTTTTCGCGATTTCAGGTTACAAGAGGGTACAATGACCCCTTAAAAGATTGCCACTGTTTACACTTATACCCTGTATGTATATAATTAATTACTTTTTATAATAAATGGTCCTATTGACTTTGTGTGAATGAGCTGAAGCACAACGAGCGGAACGCATCACTATTACAATCAATATGGCACCATTATTTTATAAAGTGACATTAGCATCTGTCAGTTTACTCCAGTAAATTAATAATAACACTGTAAGTCCTAATGTAATTAAGCTCTATGTGCCTTGCGCTATTTCATAAATAAATGCCTAACCTGGCCTAACTTCCAAGCTTGGTAAAGGCTCGTTTGTATGTTATGTAATGAAAGACCAGAGACCAGCATATAATGTCTGTAGGTTATAAAAACAATAAAATCGAATTACCTCATCAGGTGTTGGTTTTTTTTCTAGAATTACACCTTGTCCTTAGATGTCTGATATTGTTTATAGATCCTTTAATAGTTTATATTACAATTGCACAGTCTTTTCAACATTTTTACGTCTTTTTCGTCCCGAGCCGGTGAACAGTGAAAATATCCCATGGCAAGATAGGACCGTGCGATATACTGTGCAAACTCAAATCGCTACGATATATCGTTGCCGTGTATGGTGGGCTAAAGCTCCCAGTCAGCATGATTTTTTCCGACATCTTCAACAATCAGCCAAGTTACAAAAAAACACACTATAAAAACCCCTATTATACACTGATTCACTCCCATTTGTGAAAACCGTATGAAAATCAATTCGTCGTAAAAACATCGAAAGAAAGTCGCATATTTGTTTATTTCCTACCAAAAGCATTTTGAATTTTCATATTCTTAACTTAAGAAATGCTGGGTTTCCCATACAAACTTTCATCCCCTATATCACCGCCTGTAGGATTATTTTTGAGAAAAAAAAGTAGCCATGTCCTTCCCACAGAACAGATAAATACTCTTTATCTGTTCTGTTAGACCGAGAGGTGACAGGATTTTTCATAACGATCATGGATACGGTTAGATTTACTTCGATGGGTTGTAGAGTAGTCCCCTAATGTGAATGACGTCGGTCTGCCTGCTCTGAGTGGTTGCAACTTGCAACTTCGAGTTAGAGCGCTTACAAGAGGCGTCATTGTTGCGAAAAAAAACGATCAGAGAAATGGTCAGTTTTGGTACACATTCAAAGTATGGCGTCTCCGCAGATGAAACAAGTTGGTCTGCCGGCTCTGAGTGGTTGCATTTCAGAGCTATGATGCGCGCAACATTGTTGCAAAAATAAAACGATAAGACAAATGGTCAATTTTAGTACCTGTTCGAAGTATGGTGTCTCCACAGGTGAAACGAGTTGGTCTGCCGGCTCTTAGTCGTTGTATTTCAGAGCATTGTTATACGCAAGGCGCTTAGTTATAGAAAAAATCAACTTAACGGTAATCAATAAAATAAAGAATAAAATCGAACAAATCCTGTGACCTCTTAGTCTATGTGGTCCTTCCCCAGGGTGCCATCTTCAGGGTGCCTTGCCAAATTTTATGAAATCCGTTCAGTGGTTTAGGCGTGAAAAGGTAACAGGCAGACCGACAGACAGACAGAGTTACTTTCGAATTTATAATATTAGTATGGATGGATACTGGTTTTTCTTACTAACGATATTGTGAAATAAAAGAAGTAAGTACTTAGGGTTTTTTTTTTTTACTGTATATTTAGTTAGGTACTAGCTGTGCCCGCGACTTCGTTCTCGTGCATGTCGGAAAACAATAATGTGTCGCTTATAATAGAAGGTCGGAAGATTCTTCATTCCTGAGGTTCTCTACCGCAGCCCTTTCGAATGTAGTCACTGCGGTTTATAATGTCAAAGCGACGAAGCGTCACTTTGATTTTTGAAAATAAATAAATATCCAGCACCTGCTCATTAACTGGCACCTGCCGTACTCAATAAATCGGCTGCCCGTCTGGCGGAGTGTGCTGAAGTGTTATCACGGTGAAGAAGGATCACGCAGCAACAATTTTTTTATTTTTCACTTTTTAGTGGGTCAGTTTGTAATTTATCTAGGTTACAATAGCGCAATGTCAACTGCTCATCATCTTTTAAAAATATTGTTTTTCCCGATGCAGGGACTTTAATTATTGAGGAGTTCTCCTAGAAAGAATCAGGAGAACTGGAGCTGATGGTGAAGTCACGGTCACCATACGCATTGTGACGAGCAATTACTTAGCAACCATATTAAACTAATATTGAATCGCAACCCGTGAACACTAAGGTATAATTCAGTAGTTCCGATGGGCATCTGTGGTCTTCATCATCAGTTCCACTTCACCAAACGGTGCTTTCCGAGAGTAAATACACGAATGACTATAAGAAATACCCAAGTCGTTATAGGTGTGCCGATTTCCATGGGGTCCCCTCATCAGATTCTGACTTGGCGAAAACGGGACCACCTCGAGAGCATACCCTTTCAAAAAAAAAAAGGAACTTCAAAACCGGTCAACAAATGACGGAAAAATCGCGTCACAAACACACAAAAAAAACCACTCGAATTGATAACCGAATTCGATCGAATTTATAATAAAAAAAAACTTTTACTTACAAAAAAAAAACAACCGAACTCCAAAAAAAAACACTACAAAGCGAAAAATAATTTTAATTTCGGAAGTCGGTGTCTTTGGTTTTTATTTAGTATAACTACTTAGTTTTTTTCCCACCGACTTCCGAAATTAAAATTATTTTTCACTCTGTAGTGTTTTTTTTTTGGAGTTAGGTTGTTTTTTTTTTTGTAAAAGTTTTTATTTTTCACTTTTTAGTGGTGATTACCCATTACCCCACACAAATTCGAATACCACTCTGCAAAATAAATTAGAGCATCATTCACACTAAACTATTTGGGAAAAATGCGTATTAACTTATTGAAGCTAATTTAAAAGCCACTCATCAGAACTTGAAGAAAGGCAAATAAATATATGGCGCGCTATTAAGTTTTAAAGGCGTAGTTTTATGTTGACGGAGATAACGAGGTTACGAAATCTGCCTTCTGACAATCAAGGCCACACATAACATACAACTCAACTAGCGCAATTTGAAGCGGCATATAATTACCATTAAAATCATTTATAGCCAGAGTGCACCTCATGACAATTCCAATAACAGCAAACACGGCTAGAATACATTGTTTCATTACAGAGTTCCGGTGCCTACCTTCCGGTTTCTTCATCAGAGCCACATACGAACTACGCATCACAGTGACATGACGTCACGCAATCCTGCATCGCGCAATTAGAGTTTACCACGCGACTAGCATAAATATACAACGTCCCGACATCCACCGTCGGGCAGTTGCCCACCAGACACAACACCCGTCTGGTCGGAGGATCCTCCCTTTTCAATGGAGGATGAGTGAACTTTACACCCTGTTCCTCATGCCTCTAAAGTATCATTTTCATCAGAACCATTTATTTAAAGCTTCCAATTTGAATGCAAAGAAGATGTTTTCCATTATTTTTTGTTTATATAATGACATGAATAAATCCGATCGCATTTTTTTGCATGGCAATACCGCAGTCTTACAATATATTGCAAACTATGACCACAGATAATACGACTGTAACATACTCTGTTGGTCAAATGAATCATAACAATCATTATCATTATTTATACACATCGGTTTGGTTTGGTAAAATAAGTAACAAAACTTGTGCCGCACACAAAGGATTCTGTATCTTTTCAACAACAATGTCATGAATTATTCAGTGTTTTTTTCTAATGGAGGATATTGGACGACTGATTGTTACTATACTTACGTGCATAGAAATTAGGTAAGTAAAAAGTTTCATCAACAAAATACTGACTGATATAAAATTTAAAAATAAATACATCCTACCAAAATTCAGTAACGTGTAGATAATGCGGGATGAGGATTGCAGAATATTTAGTGCCTAAACTGTCAGAGAACTTGCAAACGTTATTTATAATGAGTTAGAAAAGTTATAATTACAAATCCAAACGTTTCTTTAGATTTGTTATCATTATCATCGTTATAAAAATATTTTATTTATCATGGTAGTAAATAAATAAATAAATAAATAAATAAATATCCTTGGACATTTCACACAACGCCATCTAGTCCCAAGCTAAGCAACCTAATGCTTGTGTTATGGTAACGAGATGGCTGATAAACTACTTATATACGGTTTTTTTTTTGTAAATACATACATATTATAGATAGAAAAACACCCAGACTCGGAACAAATACTTGTAGGCCGTACAAATATTTGTTCCGTGCGGGAATCGAACCCGCGACATGCTGCGCAGCAGTCAATCGCTCAACCACTGCGCCAACCGTGTCGTCCTAGTACCTAATTAACATCTTTGCTTTTTTTTGGAACGGCTTACCAGCACACAGATAAGCCCTGAGAGGTTTTCTTTGTGTGGCTAAATCAAAATTGTAATAGGCTAAGTGTCTTAGGAATAATAAATAAATACTCGTCTTACGCTTTCAAGGACATTAAGGCGAAAGCGCCAGGGTAGCCCGCGAAATTCAAAATTTCTTACGTTTTTTGCAATTTGTAAGTCAGTGTGAGCTTGTATGTTGTATAAAATATGATTCGCGGCCGTAGCTAATATGGCTTTACAGAATTATAATCATTAGAATCAGCAATACAGCTCCATAAGTTAGCATTTACCTCAAACCTCATGATTTCATGAAATCGCTATATTTGAGATAAATGCTAACTTATGGAATTGTATTGCTGATTCTAATGATTATAATTCTGTAAAGCCATATTAGCTACGGCCGCGAATCATATTTTAATCTACATACAAGCTCACACTGACGTACAAATTGCAAAAAACGTAAGAAATTTTGAATTTCGCGGGCTACCGTGGCGCATCAACCTTAAACGACCATATAGAGGTCATAACAATAAAACTTATTGTCTCGTTCAGTGTCTTTGAAACCGTAAAGCGATAAATTCACGTTATCATTATTTATTAGTAAACATAACACAACGCCGCGCCGCCGCGGTATTGCCTGAGGTTACGTCACAGTTCTATTAATAAACTTCTGACTTTGCAATATTAAAGTACAGTGTGACATGAACCTAATGCTGCCCGTGAAATAGGGTCAAAAATCGTTCAAATCCAGCACAATTCATGCTATGTAGTTCTATATTTCACGACGCCGACGTCCTTACGCACTTCCTAACGGACCTATTTTTAACCGATTTCAAAAAAGGAGTTTACATTTTCGTCTGTAAGTTTTTCTTTAAGGCGCAGATTTCCTGAAAACGATCAAAAAGGTGGTTTTTTAAAGCTGTGGTATCTCATAAACCGTAAATAATTTTGACATGTAAAAAAAAAAGATATTTTCAAGTCCTTTTCGCATACAATGATGGAAGCCAAAACATAATTAAACATAGGTACTTTAATGCAAAAAAAAAATCTTTAAACATACTTCCTAATAATCTTTAAAAGCTGTTTATCCCTTCATTAGAAATTATAATTATAATTAAAAATATACCATGAAATGTCAAATTCCAATCTGCATCCAGTGATGGATTAGTTTTTATTAAATAGTTAATTTCTAATTTTATACGATTTTATTTGCACTTTTACGACATAATTCCGGTGCGCGTGAGAATCTTCTATCTCGTGCGTCAAACTAGACAGGCATAAAGCCATTTCACTTGCACACCGAGCTAAACCAAGCTTGGAACCAGGGCCTTAATCAATATCTTCGCTAACTGTTCTGATTTGGATGATTCTTTTTTGTTTGGAAAGTATTCTTTCGAGGTGGTCCCGTTTAACTTGGTGAAGATCTGATCTGAAGATCTCATCCTTCGGAGGTAGACAATGGAACTCCTCAATAATAAGCAGTGCACGTAGTGTAATTTGATTAGTGTGCTTAAAAATTAAGTAAAATTGCAAGTTAGTTATCTGTCGGTGGTCAACAGATCATGAACTTCGAGGATATCCCAAAGAACTCCTCATCGAGGAACATAAATTGTGAATCGTAAAGGCAATGAAATAAAATTGCTGAGCATAATGGTACCTACACCAATTTTAGTGAAACCACAATTAAAAATGTTAAAATAAAAGGTGTTCGTTGGTATACATCGTATCTTAAATATTGTTAAAATAAAAAACTCCTTGTCTTTGGTATTGTTTTATTTCTTACCGACTTCCAAAAACAAAGTTATTTTTCACTTTGTAGTGTATTCCTTTTGGAAGTCAGTTGTATTTTTTGTAATAAAGTATTTTCTGATAAGCAGTCAGATCATAACTATCTAGAGTTTAGAATAATGCACGGAATAAGTACTTTATGTAAAGTACCCGTCACGAGAAGCTATAAATTATGTAAACAAGTGTTCAGGAGTTCACAACATTTGGACCAACAAAAAAAATGAATTTGTTTAAGATTTAATAAATTATAGTGGACATTTATTTTTTTATTTAAAAAGTTTATTAAACAATATACAAATTAACACTATACTACTACTAAAGTAAATGACTAACTAACTATACAAATAAATACAAAAACAAAAGGACACTTAGGCGTCGAAGTACTCGTCCGCATCGATGTCATCCGGAAACGTGCCCAGAAGACTGGCAGCATTGCCACGGTGAATGGCAATGCTAATTCTTTGGCCAAAGAACGAGCCAGCCCTCTGGTCACGTGATGTCTCGACCAGTCGCCGAGAAAAATTAATAAATAAATTATTAAGTAACAAATATTAATTAACATATATTATTTAAGAATAATTATTCGTCAGATTCAGATGTTTCCATTTCTGTGTCAGAATCAGTGACATGTATCACGAAGCATTCGAAACTCGAATGACGCGTTTATTTCAAAATGGCGTCCCGATAGTTTACAATCCCTGCGACGGACGCGTTCCGGTACCAAGAAACACAAACGATAGCGCTTTGCGTCGTTAAAATATGATCCGACGAAATTAAATAGGTTGTTACTTTTATATAACCCGTCTATATTTCATGTCGATTGAATATGGTCAATTTATTATTATCTCGCAGTACCTATAAAATGTTTACTTAGTAAAAGATGTTTGTTTACATAATTTATAGCTTCTCGTGAAGGGTACTTTAGTAGACATAGCGACACAAACTTGTCTGAATCGGTGGCTTTAGCACATGCAAAGCCCTTCCAAGAGTTTAATGTCTACATATTTTATTGAATCCGATATCTTGCCACGCCGTATTTAATTTTCGCCTGTGTAGGCCGCAATATTCTATTCATTCAATACAGTAATTTAAACATAGATGGTTGTCTTGATGATTTAATAACCACTTCAGTAAACACATATTTGTTACGGTCGCTAATTATATTTTATCTACACCCATGCTATAAATTCTCTATAAAAGTTTCTGAAACAGTTAGCTTACTGCCAACATTAAAACAGCATAAACAGCATAAACAAATCATAGTAACCATGGTAACCACAATAGCATCCAAACGGGTGCTTTAATGTTGTACTGAATTTCATAATGCAACTCGTTTTCAAAAAAAGAACATTGTAATGCACGCGCGTTTCACTACAACAGCGCCGTATTTTAAAAAAAGAACTTATTCGAATTCACGTCGTATACTATGACGCCGGCCGCCATGATCGATACGAGTATTAGTACCGCTAAAAACTGTTTCAGAACCTTTTATAGAGGATTGATAACATGGATGTAGATAAAGTCTTGTATGCAACTGTACATAATTAGGTATTAAAACACTCATGTGATACTATTATCACACTCGGCTTCGCATCGTGTGATAAACCCACATTCGTGTTTTAATACCTCTTATTATACGTCAGTTGCATAAATAACTATTAATCAACACGAAACCTGACACTGGCCCATAATTTAAATTTCGCGAGCTAGCTTGGCGCCTTAGCGCATACCCCTTAACCAATTAAGGCACGGAACGAAAAATACAACCTAAACTTATATTTGCAGATCACGAATCATCAGCAGAAGATACGCAACTTGAACCAGTTCATTCGCACAAGGAGGCTCGAAGGCGAGATGTGACGCGCGATGGAAAGCACTTGCTAAACGACCAATAGGAGGAAGAAAACGGTGACTTTAGTTCTTGAATTACTTTGATATCGTGTGTTACGTCCTAGTGACGAAACAAAAACAATTACTATCAAAACATGGACAGTACAACGTATAAAAAGCGTGCAGGCACGGCAGGCATTAAGGGACAGCTGTATGAGACTAAATTATGTAGTCTAATAAATTTTAGAATGATACATGACGATAATGTTGATCAGTTTAGTTTGGCCACCAATAGAGATGACGTAGGTGCCTTCGATGATATTTGCTTTAAAGCAAAAATAAAGGGGTTTGAGAAACCAGTCACTGTGTTCATTCAAGCCAAGCACAGAGAGAACGACAAACTTCTAACGTTTACTAGTGAAACTGATTTGGCTAAATACTTTGATAGTTACTTGGAAATTAGACGCGCTTTTGACACGAGCAGTAAAGACATGATTTTTGGAGGAAATTTTGAAGAAACTGAATGCTTTTTCGTTATGTATACTACAGCGACGAAGACAGATACGATTAACAAAATACACGAAGGTGGTTTAGCTGACTATTTGAACAAACTCGTAGAAACAGGCGGTTCATGCACACAGATATCATATACAGATGAAATCTTGGACTTTTTATGTAAAATAGTTATGAAAAAACAAATCACAACACTGGCCACACAGTTAGCGAAGTTTATTTGTGATGAATCTGATAGCGTAATGTCGATGAATAATGATCTTATATTGCGTTATCATGTTATTCTAGCGCAGAACGTTGTACTCGTTTCTGAAATCCAACCTGACGGACATCGGATTGCCAGCTTTAGACAAGACTTCTTTACAACCAACGAAGAATTTCTTGTGCTGTTCAAAAACATATTGTGCTTAGAGGTTCTCAAAAAGCGAAAGTCGGCAGAGACCGATGTACAGACTTTATTGTTGAAGTTCCTTAGCGAACCCTCCGAAGTAACGACACTAAGTAAACTGATAGGAAGTGTTCTTACTTATAAAAACAGCAAGCTTGAGTTTGTTGGCAAATCGATGACAGACGATCTAAAACGACAGCTCGACAAAGTGAATATCTCTCAATCGACTGTCTATGAAGCTGCTGAGCTTGCTGCTAAAGAGTATTTACTATCTCTGAAGCTTAAAGTCCCAGCTTTATTTGGCAATAAAGATTTAGCAATAAGAGGCAAACCTGAGAAAATTGAAAAGAGATTAAACTACTTAACATCTAAAATCATAGCAAAAATAGAACAATCGAATTCCAATAACATCGTCACCATATGTGAGTCTCTGGGAGATGGATTTCTGCAGTTAAATGGAGGCATAGCTTCTGCTGTCGGTAACATACTCGTTTTTGATGAAAGCACAAAACTGTTGAAGTTTACAGACAACGGTGAATCATTAGGCAATCTTGCCAAAACATGGTATGAATCATTGAGGAGCAAAATCGAAAATTTGCGGGAATATAAATTGGATGTAAAAGTTGATAAGTTTCCAAAACTTTCATTTGAACGAGGAACACATGACCTGAGTTTGGTGAGAGATTTCTATGATAAATTACTGTTTTACACTAATCAAGCTGATCAGAATGGCGTAGAGGAAATTTTGAGAGAAGAAATAGAAGATCACCCGTGCAGTGACGTAAACAACTTTAAAGTTCGGTCTGATGTGATATTTCTAAAATATCATGATGAAATACAAAAACTGTGGATGACGCCTAAAGTGGGATCATATCTTACAAAGAAAAGCAAAATATATCAGAATGCAGTAAATGATGCCATGAGGGAGCCATTAATGGGTGTTTTAAGCATACTGCATAAGATTAAGTACAAAAATTATACATTTGATGAAAACGCTTTAAAACCATTCAAGTCGCATGGCCAGATTATAGGAACTATTATTGCTACAGGGAACTGTGAGTTAACAGTTGCAAAGGTGGAACAATATTTAGGAAATAAAGACCGTGTCCTGTTAGATTTGGAGAACATTTTCAAACTGCCCTTGAAGAACCACATTAATTTATGTAAAGAATTAACGAGCACAACTAAGGAGAAGATACTTATTATTGTTTGCCATAATTTTAAAGATTCTGAAAACACTGGTAAAAAGCTTGAAGATATCACGAAAGCCGTTGAAGGCAAGCAAATAATCATCATTGCGAACAAGATTTCAGTTGACATTATGACTAAATATTTCTCACAAGCAAGTAATATATTAAACGACGAAAGAAGTGTTTTCACTGACTTGAGTGTTGAATCGCAGAAAAAGTTCTTGGCAACTTCAAAATTAAAAGTTCAGGGTGAAGACGTAAGCTTAAATATAATCGGAGATGATATGTCTGTGCAACTTATTGACGATGATGTTTTTAATAAACTTATCAATAACGAAACTATCGCAATTGGTGATATGCCTGTTGATAAAAATTACGTGAAGCAGTTGTACATTGACAGACGAATTAGTCGCACCAAACAACAGGAACACGATAAGTTTGATGACGTTAAAGACAAAGTTTTAAAAACGTTGTACGATTTAGAAGACGACGTTGTACTTATAACAGGGGATCAGGATATGGGTAAGTCAACTCTACTTACTCACTTGTCACTTAAGACAAAGGAGCTCAATCCTAAAGTTTGGATTGTAAGGATAGACTTAGATGATTACGGTGATACGTTCCGAGAAAGGGAAAAATATGGAGATTTCAATACTTTGGAAAGTTTAAAGTTCATGTGCGAAGCTGCACTTGGCGAGGAATGGAATACACGATTAATTGAGCTGGAAGAATCATCAAATGGAACTGTTTCTCTAAAGAAATTTTCTGGTGGTAATTTAACAGCACTTGGATTGGAAATGTTCCTGCACTATTATAACAGAGGAAAACTGATATTCCTTTTCGATGGCGTACATGAAGTTTGTAGGCGGCCTATGAGAGCAATTATATCATTTCTGAAATTAGTAAGGAGTTATCCTCGAAAGCAAAAAATCTGGATCACAAGCAAATCCAGGAACAGCATTGTTGAACAAGAGTTTGGACCATCGTACGAACTAGAAAACTTTTCTGTCCTGGAACAGGATACATATTTATATACACTATGGAAGTCTAAGAAAAAATATGATAATTTTTATAACCAAGATATCTGGGAAATCGAAAGTTTTTTATATTTTTCGCCGTATATGGACAGAGGAGTACCAAACGATTACTGGAGAGGATATGTGCTATTTTTGAAGTTTTTTAAGATGGAGGCCGATGCTACTGGAATTGATTTTCCATATGATGAATATTTTAATCATTTTATGAGGAAATTTGGCCTTTGTCAAAGCACAATATCATGTTTTCCAAGCGATACAACGCCGAGTGATCTGAACGAAGTAGCAAATTTTTTTTTTTTTTATTCAGTTAGCCGGGGCTTACCCATATGAATATCCATCTTTAACTCTCACAATTTGATTGTGAACCATATTGAAGTAATCGAATAACCCGTGAAATACTTAGGTATAATTGAGTAGTTCCGATGGCCATCTGTGGTCTTCATCATCAGTTCCATTTCACCAAATGGTGCTTTCTGAGAGCAAATGCACGAGTTACTATAAAAAAAATACCCAAATCGCTCTAAGTGTGCCCATAAAATTTGAGGGTTTCCCTCGATTTCCATTGGATCCCCTCATCAAATTCTGACTTGGTGACAATGGGACTACCTCGAGAGTATACCATTTCAAACAAAAAAGAATTTTGCAAATCCGTCTATATAGGGTGACTGGTAATTAGTGACCGATACCTAAACACATGATTGTGCTCATGATAACAAACAACTTTTACTATGGGACCAAATCTGAAATCGCGAAAAAAAAAATCAGCTGCTCCCTACATTTTGACGAGTTATACGAACATGAATGTATGGGGCATCTGATTTTTTTTTCGCAATTTCAGATTTGGTCCCATAGTAAAAGTTGTTTGTTTAAGTATTGGTCACTAATTACCAGTCAGCATAGGCTGACTGGTAATTAGTTGACATATATGACGAAGTTATGCCCAACATATTAAAAAAAAAAAAAAAACATCCGAATTGATAACCTCCTCCGTTTTTTGGAAGTCGGTTAATAAAATGGGTTGCTTTGTTTAATTTTGTAAATACTTTATATTGGACCAATTGCGAATTGGACCAACTGAGAATTCGACCAGTCGCGAATTGGACCAATCACGAATTGGACCAATCGCGAATTGGACCAATCGCGCCTAAAGGTATGGGATGACGTAAGAGTATTGACACACGTTGCGTCCCACACTGAAGGTCTAACCACCTTCCATGGAAATAAAGATGACGGCGCGTGTGATTATTTGAAGATTATTTAAGAGTGAATGACAACTGGACATGTCAAACGCCATCTGTCGAAGTAATCGGTTGTCATTCGCTCTGACGCAACACCAAGAGCTAGTGGGGGTAGAAAGAACGGCGCGACGGTTCAGTTGGAATCGAAGAGGCGATCCGTTTGCATTGCGAATACACGCTACGTTTTTGGTGGAGTGTCTAGTGATTCAGTGTTTCTAATAATTTTGTAATAAGATCCTGATTATATTTTGTGTGAAATACGTCGTTTGATTCTCCTCGCCCGATCACCCACGTCCTAGTAAAATCGATTATTAAAAAGAAAGGGATTTATTTTTGAGGGGGCGTGTTGGAGTATAGCAAAAACAAATGGCCATACTTCAACACTATTAATCTTTCTGTTTGTAACTCATAAATAGGTATTAGTTTTTATGTCCAAGCCCGCCCTCAACACTTGACTGGAATCCTGACTTTCTCATAGCGTCTGTACTCTTCTATAAGCCTTGCATGAGACCACACGTCTCACGTAATATTAGTAAATCACACCTTCCAATAGTTAAAGTAAAGTATAATAAACATACTATTGAAATCCTTTAGAACGGTCTTTCCTTTGGTTTTCCCCTTTAACCCTAACAATAATAACAAGGCAATAACTCGTAACATTACTTTAAATACGACCAAAATGACTAGTATAAAATAACGTTATGTCATTATTACTTCGTTAACAAGGGAACAACTGAAGAAAAACTAAAAAAATATACCTATAGTAGGAGTGACTGAATGTGGGAATGATTCCCGTTAAATGAAAGGGCTATTTTTTACCCACAATGTAAGTTTAAAAGAAGTTTTGATTTTAATTGCGAAATACTAAAAAACAACAGTTGTTCCCTTTTTTACTGGAGGCACTGATATGTTGATGCGTAGGTTCGCAAAGTGCTCGGGGGGTGTAAGAACTACTCTGTTTAGGGTATACTGCCAATCTTTTTACACCTGCAGTCTATGGGTCGACTACTCGCAGAGCTTACAGTGCCAGCGTCCAGTATAAGAACGCATACATAAGTTATTTTAAAAATTAAATCTCGCGCGGTCTATGGTTCCTTTTTTTTCCGTGGGGAAATCTTCATGGATACGCTCCGTCTGGGAACAACGGAGGGTTATGTCGGACTTCTGCCGACAAAACCCCACTGTTCCTTCTAGTACCATGAGTCGGGGGCCCGGGAGATACTTGTACATTCGCTGCACCCCTGACTGGTATCAGCCCGCCTTGCCTAGCGGGCCCCATCACCACGTGCGGCCGATCCCACGACCGCACGTGCTACCGGCGCGCATGGCGTGCCATCTCTTTGAGCCTGACTGCTCGAGCAACGACAACGCCCCAATTTCGACATCGGTTCCTTAGAATTCTAAAAAAAATCTAGTTTAAGGCTTGTCCGCCGTAAAAAGCGCGGTCACTGTCGGACTGCATAGAAAAGAAAGAGAAGCGCGATGACACAACGCTTGCAAAATATGAAGAAATTATCGATTTACAAAAAATCTGTTCATTAAACTAAAAAAGTAATGACAAGAAATCATTCCTTATTAGTTTGTAAAGAACTGTATAAATTTATGAACACTTTTAATGAAAACTGTAGGAGTAATATGGTAACAACTCGAAAAAATAGACTGAAATAGACCTGGATTTAGGTTTTTTTCCCTTAGTTCTACAAACTGAAATAGATTTCAGGACACATGAAATCACTTCTTATGTATTGTAGATTACTGTGTATTTTTTCCTATCAGAAAGATGCTATAGTTACTGTAAAAGATGGTTACAAAGTTCCTTAGTTTCGCCGTATTTTAGGGAGGAGCAGCCTTAAGTCAATGCAATAAAAAATATGGTCATTTATGCGACATATTTTGATACTAGCAAGTAAATCAAAAAGGTCTCACAGCACAAGGTAAAGGTAAAAGTCCGTATAAGTAAAGTTGAATTTTTATCAAAATTTTTTTGGGAATGTTAAGTTAAGTTTGTTTTTGGGATAAATTCTTTTCAACTACGGAACCCTTCATTGTGCGTGGTCTGACATACACTTGGCCGGTTTTTTTATCAGCGTTGTGATTGCGAACTGACTCGTTACGTCACCAACCGACTGTGACCTTACTTTAGAGTAATTTTTGGATCGATTTTCATATAAGGCCGGGGGGCCTTATGTATGGAAAAGTATGTGGAGTATATACAAGCGTTGTGTATTCTGCGCAACGTACCGTGTGCATCTTTCACTTAGAAATATTGTATGATGTATTTATATACTTGTTTTGTTTATTTTCGGCTAGTCTTCATTGTAGCGGTCAATCTATCCGATATTCAAAGACAAAGGGGATGTAATGTATGTGTAAACTCCAGTCGTGCGTCGGAACTGACTGACACACACACACACACTTTTTATGGCGGGGTTATTGAATTAAAAGACACTTTTTGAAAATAAATAAAACAGATTTGTTTATGGATTCTGAACTTTAATTTAAAAAAATAAGATACAAAATTTCCAACAAAATCATGTAAATACCTACACAAAATTAATGAATATATTAAATTGCTAAGCTGGTGTATGACGAAATACAATAAAAGTAGGTTTAATTTCATCTAAAAAACCCCTGATGGCAAGAGATCGGACGGCATGTCTTTAAAGCGTCAGGACAGTCCACGATATCATCTAATATAACAAACGTCTGTATACAATTACAAAATCATACACCTTCCTATCTGGGGAGACAATCATCATGTTCATCATGGTCCAACATTCGTTGCGCAGGATTAGGGAAACCCAGTAAAACCTAATCAGACCATTATCAATCAATTCATCCATTATAATTGGATATTTACTATTAATATTATTCATCTACTTATTATAACCAAGCTCATATAATTATCATATCCTTATCCACGTTGTATAGGTATACATAATTACAACGTCACCCCGAGTTTCATTTCATTCTCATCTCGGTGAAACACACCGCGGGTAATGATTTTGTCAGGATATCAGCCAGCTGGTTATCTGTAGAAACATAAAACATTTTAATCACATTTTTCTCAACCCTGTTCTCTAGGAAAATGATATCTAATATCAATGTGTTTAAATTCTTTTGTGACTAGTAGGATTGTTCGCGATGCTTATGCATCCATTATTATCCTCATAAATACAAATAGAATCTGGTATCGCTATCCCAATGCTTGAGACTTAACCACAGAGTTTCTTTTACTGCTTCATATGAGCCATGTACTACCTACTCTGCTTCAGTAGCTGTTGCCACTATCTGCTGACTCTTTATTTGCCAGCATATTGTGCATTGATCAAATAATTCAAAATAGCCTGTAGTACCTTTTTCTATCTATTGCATTACTACACCAGTCTGAATCAACAAAGCCACTTAGAATATTTTTTGTAATCTTTTCGTGTAAAAGTTCTTCAACTTCAAACTTGAGATTTATAAATCCCTTTTAATAAATAACTCAAGACCCTTTCTAAGTGTGACCTCAAAACTCAAACTCAAACTCAAAGTGTGACCATAATTCAAGTTCTAAGTGTGACCATAATGAATGGTTGTTTTTGTTTGCATATCAACCCAAGATGTCAACAGAAAAACTTAGGTCGGGTCGAATGCACCAGCATGGGCACACTCGATAAAATTTCTACAAGGGGCACTTGTTATTTCACATGAATTTAAATCTTCGTAATATAGTTTACTTTCTAGAGGTGTAGTGACAGAATTAGAGTCACTCATGTTGAACTTCTCAAGAATCGTTTGTTATGTTAATTTCCTGATCCAATTCTAACTTTGTTTTCTGACTTGGTAATTTTGATTCCAAGAAAACATTTGATCTCTTATAAGTCTACCATCTTAAAAGTGTTCATTAAGTATGTTTCAAAACTATTCATAGTATTTCTATCTGCAGTTGAAATCACAAGATTGTCAACATAAAGTAAAACATACCTATTTTGTTTTTTTAAAACATGATCAGCATTAAATATAAATGCACCGATCCGCCGATGAGTATTGAAAACCCCTTTAAATCAAAGCTTGCTCAAACATTTGGAACCAACAGCGTGCAGACTGTTTTAATCCAAATACCTAATGACATTTAATTTGCAAACCATATTATTTGCAGCTGGGATACCCTCGGGAATTTTCATACAGATTTCCTCGTTCAGCTCCCTATTCAAAATGCTGTTTTTACATACATAATATGGTGAAGAAATAAATTAAATTGATTCGCTAAAGCTAATTATTTTAATTTAAAATTTGCGATCCTTGCAACAAATGCAAACGTTTCATTATAAACTATCAGATATTTCTGACTAAAACCACGAGCCACTAATCTCGCTTTATACTTCTAGGGTTTTCCAAACTCATCATTTTTAACTGTAAACACCTACGTTATTACAATCGCTAATATTTCTATTAAGTATCTGGAATTGGTACTCGAGTTTAGGTATCTATTTAAATAAGAGAATTAACTTCCTCTTTGATTGCATTTTCGCATAGATGCTCATGTCTCTAGATTTAATTTCTGTATATATGAAATCGCTAATATTTCTTTTATCTTGTTTTGGTACTCGAGTTTATGTATCTATTTCAATTAACTTCCTCTTTAATCGCATTTTCCAATAGATGCTCATCATTCCTAGATTTAATTTCTGTAATATGATAGAGGATTCTACTACTTCGTCTTAAATTGTGTGATGTTACATTGTCTTGAGATAAAGTTAACTCATTGTCATTGTGATATAAGAAGACCAGTTCAAGTGCTCCCCTGTATCATATACAGAGTTATCAGCTAGTATCATATCCGTTTGTGTTATACATTAACAATCTGATTGATACCTATCAGATTCACACCTCTTTTCACAATGGTGTACAAAGTCAGAGTTATCAACAGATTTATTGCTATTCCTAGCCATAATCCGTCCAGGCTCAGGTTTCACTGGCCTAATTGATAAGAATTTAATCTCATCCATTACCACAACGATGTTATCTCATTGCTTTACCACATCTCTAACTCCCAGACTCCCACAAACCTTTTTGTCTACTACATCACACACACCTTATAACCATTTGGTTCATATCATAACCAACGAAAATTTCCTTTGACCATTTTGTCAAATTTCGTTTATTACTTTTATTTCGAAAATAAACAGTAGAACCAAACATCGTTAAATACTTTAGTTGTGGCTTAATATTATGCCATAACTTTTATGGTGTGTTGTCCAACCTCAGTGCTTTCGTGAGACTGATATTTACTAAATTAGTAGCAATTAACACAGCCTCACCCCAGAACGATTCATCTAATTTAGATCCTTGAACCATTGTACGATTGCCCGTTCTGATATACCATTCAAAGCCTGAGTACCTATGTGGCACTGTTAAGTGGTAGCCAATGCCTTTCTGCGCACAGAACTATTTAATTTCATTGGATACAAATTCCCTTCCTTTATCACATTCACAATATAAGTTAACAACCTCGAGCTTATTAGACGAACAATTATATTAAGTCCATGTTAACAACATAACATAACTTCACGCCTGTATTCCCCGAAAGGTTAGGCAGAGGTGCACCTATAGTACACCTATTAAAATTCTCAGACGAAAACGAGCTTCACTTTTTGCGACTTGTACCACAAAACGTAACTTAGGTACTTAACGTTTCTGATTTACGAGCTAACAAGTAGATCGTAGTCTATTCGTCCACAAAAATCACAAAATATTTTTCATCTATAGACGAACGAGTAGGTATAGGACTTCAAACATCTGTCTGCATTTTAAATAGAGTTCGTTTCAAATCTTTTGTTTTACCGATTTGTTAAATGGCAAACATGCTTGTTTTCCATTAATACAAGCTTCTCACAATTTATCATTTGACATAATATTATCAATTTTATCAATATCAGAAAATAGCTTCTTTCTTTTTATTTCCATAAATTGCGTTGATTTGCCAACAGGTAGGTATGTCCCAAGCTTTAATACCACAATTTATAATTATTATTTACGACTCTATTTAATGAGCATTCGCTATTTAAAGCATGTTTATAAAGCAGTAAGTTAACGCCAATTAGATTGTTGAAAGACTCACCCTTTATTACCGGCTTACCATCATTGTACACAAGTACTTATACTGCCGTTTAAACAACGTACTTGCTGCATTTTGTTTACCTATAATAAGTAGGTTGTAGGAACAGAAAAATACATCCTGTAGATGCCTGGTATGTACCCCATCTTACTGGTTACCTATTTGTATCACTGCCCCAGTCATGAAAAGATGGGTTGTTATCGGATTCCTCTTATTTTCCACTTGTAGCCATAAGTTCGATAACAACACACACATACCTACATGCATACACAAACTCACGCCTTCTTCCCATGGGGTTAGGCAGAAACTACAGAACGCCATCTGCTACTATCTTTACATATTTCTTTTGCCTCGTTCACGTTCATACATCTGGTCACAAACGCACGCACACCGCGGCCGCTTGCGAGTACTTCGCACCTGACCTTTCTGAAGAACATCATCAATACGTATGTCTTCCTAGGGCGTCCCTTCCCAGCGTTTCCACTCACATCTGCCTTGTAAATATCTAATAAAATATTTGGAAGTGTTTAATTAATTTAGTGGCACTATCCAATTATAAGATCAACAACCTTTTTCTAATAGACAACTGCGTTGCTACGCTTTTCCTTTTCAAAGATCGAGTTTACTTAATAGCTTGCGAATTTGAAATTTCCACACATCATACAAGACTTACTTATCTCCATCAAATTGTCTAATGTTCGTTTTAGATTTTTTTCTAAGAAACAACTGCGTTGCTACGCTTTTCTTTTCAAAGATCGAGTTCACATAATAGATTGCAAATTCGAAATTTCCACACACACTACTTTAATCAATCTGCCTAGCCTTTTCCCAACTATGTTGGGGTCGGCTTCCAGGCTAACCGTATGCAGCTGAATACCAGTATTTACCACACACTATACTTATCCATCAAATTGTATATTGGTCCTTTTAGACCATAAACCCAATTTTAAACACTCGCACTAAAATAACTTTTTATTTATCTGACTAAATGCACAAAAAGTTTACATTATTTAGTGTTCATTTAATTTCACTTTACATTATTTATTATCTCTTTGGCTTAGCGCTCTGGGCCCATAACCTGTTAGGGTTAAAGGGGAAAACCAAAGGAAAGACCGTTCTAAAGGATTTCAATAGTATGTTTATTATCCTTTACTTTAACTATTGGAAGGTGTGATTTACTAATATTACGTGAGACGTGTGGTCTCATGCAAGGCTTATAGAAGAGTACAGACGCTATGAGAAAGTCAGGATTCCAGTCAAGTGTTGAGGGCGGTCTTGGACATAAAAACTAATATTTATGAGTTACAAACAGAAAGATTAATAGTGTTGAAGTATGGCCATTTGTTTTTGCTATACTCCAACAATTATAACGACATGTTTCCTTCTGCTATCGATGTCAAGGATATAGATAACTAACAAAAAATGTATAATTAAAACAATAGTCTATGAAATCTTACATTTATTTAATAAATCAACGCTTTAAATGAAATATTTCAATTTTCCTCGCGGTCCTCTTCATTGCTTGGTGTAAAATTTAAGTCAGACTCGTCTTCTGCTCTTTCCGATTCAGAAGTCAGCAAATTCATTTAGAAATCTTGACATTATGTGTTTATTTAGAAGTGTCATTATATCTCGTTTTTTCTCCACGCTTATTGGGAGAGGTGTATCGGTGATGACACTCAATGAAATGCTATTATGATGACGTATCGGATCTTTGTTGGTTTGCAAGTTTAAACATATTTATTGACACTTGCATTAAGAGCGTTGGCTCACTACCGCATTTCATACAAATTTTCAAGTCCCTTTTTGGCTCTTCCATGTCTTTGGAATGAAATTTGTTTAAAATCATCAATTTTACCATTTAGATTGGCTTTTTGACATTCCTGCATTGTATTTTTTTTGTTGTTGTTGCATCGCAAATGTAAATTTTTTTTATTTATTTTTTTTTTCCTCTTTAATTTAGTCTGTGCTGTGTGTGTTCTCTTTGTGTTTTCTTTCTTTTTCTTTCTTTCTTTATAGTTGACAACCAGCTGTTGTCAACTATAAAGCCAATCTGAATGGTGAGATCGGTTTGTGTGTTTTTGAACCAGCTTATATCCGGCCAGTGTATTTGTTATAAATAATAATTAGGTTCTATCAGCTTTAAAATAATTCTAAGAGGTATATCAAAAACAGTAAGGTATAAGTTTATAGGCATCTATGAAATGCATCGACCTATTGGTACATTAAATCCATGTAACTCATACCAATAACGTTTTTTAACAAAGTTTACCAAGTGGGAAGGTACCTACTACTACTAAAAAGTTTGGTTTCTGGTCCTAGGTTGGTATAATATGAGCATGCCACAGTTCAAATCAAAGTAATTCCATAAAATACTTACAATTTCAGATAGTTTTAACACTAACTTAGTAATTTTTCTGCCGCGTTTCGTTTTGTTTTTCCACTATGAAGATAACAAACACTACACTCTGACCAAACGACGGAAAGTTCAACAAGTGTCAAAAATCAATTACAAGTCTTAATGATCGGTTTAACTGAATAATACCTTAAAATAAAATGATGTGATATCACTTTTAAAAGTTTGTCTAGAAAACTTAAATTGAATACGCATAAAATAAAATTATCTTAATAAATGAACCAAAGCGAAAATGTTTACTTCAGTTCATTTATGGACTGGACCTATGAATTATATTTTATAGTTCAGAATCGTATCTTGCACATCTATCCATAATTTATTATTTGTAGAAAATTATTCGTAGAAATGCAGTTGTTCCCTTTCAAACATGCTTACCAAATGGATTATCTGCATTTATTTCTTACTGTGTTTAAAAAACTTTAGCACTACATGAGTTGGGTCTTTTTGTAATTAAATTAACTGTGTTCATGCCTTTGCGTTCGATTGTGTTTTGGGATTTCTTGTAGATGTGTCTATTAAGCACTAAAATTTTCTTGATATCGAGGGATGTGCCTTTACAAGCAGTCGAGTTATGCCTTTGATATATTAGAAAAAGCAAGTTAGGATTGAGCTAGAGTTATGTCCTTTTGATATGTTATGTAACAAAATACGTAGATTACAATGGTGCTATAAAAAAAGGGCATAACTCGACTTATTCCGTTTTTGACTGGAGGCACTGATATGGTTCATGATCATGACTGACAGCGCCCTACGCTCCCTCTCCATGTCAACATTATCCGTCTGCGTTGCAGTGACCCAATCCCCCACATACTTACTTAAAAGATTGTACCCACTGTAACACAGTCGCGTTTATGGAAACCCTTCCAGTATTCAGAACACCAGTATTTCTGAGCTGCGGGAGGGCTTACTATAACTCCTCAGATGTCTGAGATGGACTGATTTTAGACCCAAAACCCCAGCGGGGTGGGGGGGGGGGATTTTGGGGGTTCGTTGCGAAACCCATTGGGATTCGATTCGATTTCGATTCCCGCACAGAACAAATATTTGTACGCACGCCGCACGGGTCGATCCGTCAGGTTAAGCAACGTTTGCCGGGGTTGGTCTGTGGATGGGTGACCATCTTCACATCACCACACCATCATCACATACCGATGTGTTCATAAGTTTTTATAGTTTTTTAAGTTAATTACGTTGTTGTTTTGTGGTCAATTCTGTGTATACCTGTAATAGGCATACATACCAGTATTTTTATTATCTTCTACTTGTTTAATTTCAATTTATGTACTGCTGTTGGTGTACACAATAAATAAATAAATAAAGGAGAGCATTATAAAACACTATCGAAACGGGTCTTATCGCGATATTCTTTTTAACGAGGTAAACAGGTACCTACTTGTTTCCCGACGTTTCGACCGCCTTGCAGCGATCGTGGTCACGGGAGGACTGATGACAGCTCAGCGACGTCTTCGTAAAGTGCGGGTATGTGCATCTACCCTCACTTGGTCTTCACAATTTTTATAAATGTCACTGTCGGTACTTCTACACACAACACTAAGGACGTCTACACACTGGCGGACCTCGTCGGACGACCGGCGTTGCTTGCACTGACAGTGACAGTGACATTTATAAAAATTGTGAAGACCAAGTGAGGGTAGATGCACATACCCGCACTTTACGAAGACGTCGCTGAGCTGTCATCAGTCCTCCCGTGACCACGATCGCTGCAAGGCGGTCGAAACGTCGGGAAACAAGTAGGTACCTGTTTACCTCGTTAAAAAGAATATCGCGATAAGACCCGTTTCGATAGTGTTTTATAATGTGTACAAATCGCGAAAGTTTAAAAAGTTTAAAAGAGAGCATATTCTGTGCTTACTATTGTAGTTGCATTAGGTATAGGCAAGAGGACCGTTGTTGTAGTTGTGCTTATGTTGTTACTATTGTTTGGTATTTGGGAGGGGCACGGTCAATCAAGAGTTCAAGACAATATTTCTCCACCTGCACCTTTTTTAGATGGAATATTAGTAAGAGGATTTTGATTAATAAATACACATTTTAAAAAATACTTGAGTATTGTTTTTAGGGTTCCGTACCTCAAAAGGAAAAAACGGAACCCTTATAGGATCACTCGTGTGTCTGTCTGTCTGTCCGTCTGTCCGTCTGTCACAGCCAATTTGCTCCGAATCTAATGGACCGATTGAGTTAAAATTTGGTACACATATGGATTTCTGTGACCCAAACACGTACAGCTAAAGTAAATATATGAATTTTGAATATGAGAGTCACTTTTAGGGGGAAAATAAGAAAATTAAAAAAAAAAGTTTTGTAAACTGTACCGTGTGACATATCAAATGAAAGGGCTTACTATGAGGGTCTCAAAAATATTATTTTAATAATTTTAAAATTTATCGTTTTAAAGTTATTTAAGAAAATAGACGAAAATTGACCATTCCCCCCCCCCTTATCTCCGAAACTACTGAGCCTAAAATTTTGAAAAAAATATAGAAATTAGTTCTACACCTGTAGATTACAGGAAAACCTATAAGAAGTCTGTGGTCTTAAAATAACATGGTAAATCTATATATATAAAAAAATCAAAGTCCTGACTGAGTCACTGACTAATATACCAACGCACAGCCCAAACCAATGGACCTAGAGACTTGAAATTTTGCACATAGATACCTTATATAGTGTAAACATCCACTAAGGAAGTATTTTTGGAAATTCCATCCCTAAGGGGGTAAAACAGGGGATGAAAATTTGTATGAAAAATCCTATCTCTTGAGTTAATAGACTTGAAACTTAGCACGAATATTCATCTAAGTAAATTATAAAGTTTATCATTTTTAGTTTTCCTAAACTACCCCCTAAGGAGGGATGGGGGTGTCAAAGTTTGTATGGAGGAACTTTAACACGCGGTCCGATTAACTCAAAACTCAGTTTTTATACTTGAGACCAAAAATTAAGACTAACGTGTATTAGGGTTTTCTAAAATCTACCCCTAAGGGGTGAAAAGTTAATTTTATAGCGGAGGATTTTATTGGGGGCTTGATTAACTCTAAAATTGGTGTAAATAATGTTTGAGTCAATTTATGGAAACATACCAGGGCCGGTAGTCTCGACATTATTAACGTTGCCCTAACGATCGTTACGTTGCTCTGTGGTCTGATAAATTTTAAGGAACGGGCTCGAAGATGTGTCTGTGTCATCTGTGTGTCTTTAATAAAATCGAACTATTACCATTTGCCCGTCTCGAGGGTCGAGGGGAGCCCATTAGGACCACGGAGCATGTAATTAGTTAACGAATGTCGTAACGAAAATCGTTAACAATGTCGAGACTACCGGCCCAGACGATTTTTGAAATTCTTTAGGTATCTGTGTTCGTGAAAACAGAGATACAGTTTATATGAAAGATCTTATTAATTTGGTTAATGAACTTGAAACTTAGCACAAATACTTGTATAAGTAAGTAATAATGTTTTTCATTATTAGTTTTTCAAAACTACGCCTCAAATGAGGTTTATGGATGTTAAAGTTTGTATAGAAGAATTTTAAAGCGCAGTCCGATTAAAAAAATGGTACTTTGAGTCAAGTTAGGAAACTTGCCAAACGAATTTTCACCGATTTTGACGGCATATAGCTGATGTTTTAAGGAGTAACTTAGGCTATTTTTATTTTAGAAAAATAATTAGGGTTCCGCGCAAGAAAAATAAAATCCATGAAATCAGACAACCACGTACAGCCCAGTACAAACTTACTAAGCCTCCGCTGTCTATTACGGCTATAACAACAAATAATAAAAATAAAGCAAAGTTAAAAATTTAAGGGGTCGGTCCCCATACTTAGTAACTAACGTAACGTAACTTTCATGTTGAAAAAAAAATTAAAATTTAAATCTAGCATGTGGGGTGTCGTGTCATTATTTCATCACCGCTACTCTCAAAACGGTGAAGGAAAACATCGTGAGGAAACCGGCATGTCCTAGAACCAAAAATTCGAAGACATGTGACATCTACCAACCCGCACTGGGCCCGCGTGGTGTATTACCGGCGGTAATCCACGCGGGCCCAGTGCGGGGCCTGTGTCCCAGCAGTGGGAACATTATAGGCTGATTATGTGTTATGTGGGGTGTCATCATCTAGAACTCACTGAGTAGAGTACAAATATATATTTTTTTATCTTTTAAAATTAAGAAATAGGGGGCCGTAAAAGTTGTCAATTTTAGACCATTTTTGTACGAGCTCTAGCGCAACAATTCAACAAATTAGGAATTTGAAACTTCTTTATACCATGTAAGTACCATGAATACTGTATTTAATCAACAATACTGAAAACGGCGATTCATAAAGTATTTTGTTTAAACATGGGTGATTTTCTGCAACTGCAAAAAAGAACCTTGTAATTCACAGTATCATTATAAAATAAGTAAAAAAGTTATCTTTGTTGCTCGATATTGATAACGGCAACAGGTAGACGTTTGAAATATTTACAGAATATTTAGTTATATATTTACTTTAAAAGTAAATAATTAAATTAAAATAAAACAAATATTTAAGGGCCACACAACAAACGTGATTTTTTTGCCGTTTTTCTATATAATGGTACGGAACCCTGCGTGCGCGAGTCCAACTCGCACTTGGCCGGTTTTTTTAATTTTATTTCCTCATCTACCTATTATCAGTCACAAGACAATACAATTTTCCGAATAGTACGCACGGCTACAGATCAAGCTATACATTTCCAGTATAAGCTGATCTCGCATTGTGTAGGATTTCCTTACAATGAGAGGTCAGTGTAAACTGGAAATGTATAGCTTGATGTGTAGCCGTGTGTACAACATAATCTGTGGTTGCGTTCCACTTGAATAAAGTACCACGCTTCATAATCTTAAGGCGAAAAGGCCAGGGTAGCTCGTGAAATTCAATTTCTTTTTGAGTTTTTTGCAATTTGCAGGTCCGTGTCAGGTTGTATCTTGATCAAAGTATGATAGTCAGCAATAAAACATGTATTTATATACAAAAAACCCAAAAAAAATTGAATTTCGCGGGCTACACAGCGCAATCTTTCTAAATTATTTTCTCGAAAATGCAGGAAATTTCCAGCTCGAAACTTGAGATTAGGTAGTCTATTATCTGTGATGATTTTCTTTACAGTGGTTAAATTTTCTCAGAATAAAGTACCAAAAAAGACCATGTCCTTTGTGCGTATCTACGCAACTGTCCTATGACAACAAACACTGCTAGTGATGGGACACAAACAGTCAGTGGTATTTGATTACATGAATCAAAAATCAATCTGCCTAGCCTTTTCCCAACTATGTTGAGGTCGGCTTCCAGTCTAACCGGATGCAGCTGAATACCAGTATTTTACATGGAGCGACTGCCTATCTGACCTCCACAACACAGTTACTTGGTAATACTATACCCCTTGGTAAGACTGGTTGTCAGACTTTCGGGCTTCTGACGACCCGTAACGACTGTCAAAGAACCACGAATGACAGCCGGGACCAACGGCTTAACGTGCTTTCCGAGGCACGGAGGAGTCTCGGTATGTAAAGATGGTCACTCATTCACTGACCTGAATGTAAATCTTTATAAAAGATAATAAAAATGGATGAAAAGTGTAAGTATAGGTTGTGTAGTGTCTGAAGTACGTAGATACTAAGGTACAGTTTGTAGCCTTGTAGAGTTAGGGGCTTGGTTCTACATTATATCTGATAACTTTTTAAAACAGTGAAAGCGTTATCTAATTCTTGGCAATCTACTTTACATGAAATGTTTTTGGTGGTATTTCTTTCTTTTTTTTTGTACCTACGGTGCACTATTTATTTTTATTTTAGCGGTGATATTGTACTGGATGTTACATGTTAAAGTCATATAAAATTAGTTCTTAAATATCAGTCATATTAAAAATAACAAATGTCTCACATCTTCTTCCATTCAAATTCAATTTGATTGCAAGAAGATGTTTTCCTTTTTTAACCGACTATAAAATTAGTTCTTAAATATCAGTCATATTAAAAATAACAAATGTCTCACATCTTCTTCCATTCAAATTCAATTTGATTGCAAGAAGATGTTTTCCTTTTTTAACCGACTTTTCAAATACAAAAAGGAGGAGGTTATCAATTCGTGTATTTTTTTTTATGTATGTACACCGATTTCTCCGTCAATTGTGGACCGATTTAAAATCTTTTTTGTTTGAAAGGGTGTGCTCTCGAGGTCCCATTGTCACCAAGTCAGAATCTGATGAGGGGATCCCATGGAAATCGAGGGAAACCCTCAAATTTTATAGGCACACCTACATCGATTTGCGTATTTTTTAAAGTAACTCGTGCATTTGCTCCCGGAAAGCACCATTTGGTGAAGTGGAACCGATGAGGAGGACCACAAATGGCCATCGGAACTACTCAATAATACGTATTTCAGTTGGGTTGCGATTCGATTACAATATGGTTGCTAAGCAATTTATGCTCGTGAAGTGGAGTTGATGGTGACTTCATCATCAGTTCCAGTTCTCCTAGTTCCTTACTAGGAGAACTCCTCAACAATTAACGTCCTTGTATCGGGAAGAACAATATATTGTAAAAGGTGATGAGCAGTTGACATTAGACTATTGTAACTTAGATAAATTACAAACTGACTCACTAAAAAGTGAAAAAAAAATTTTTTTACAAAAAAACCGATTTGCAAAAAAAATGCTACAAAGTGAAAAATAACTTTAATTTCGGAAGTCGGTGGCAAAAACCTAAAATACAGAGCCAAAGACACCGACTTCCGAAATTAAAGTTATTTTTCACTTTGTAGCATTTTTTTTGGAAGTCGGGTGTTTTTTTTGTATTTTTTTTTTTTTTTTTTATCCGATCGCATCTTTTTGCTTGGGAATTCTGCAGTTTTACAAATGTATTGCAAACTATGACCACAGATAATACGACTGTGACATACTCTGATGGTCAAATGAATCATAACAATCATTATTTATACACATCGGTTCGGTTTGGTAAAATAAGTAACAAAACTTGTGCCGCACACAAAGGATTCTGTATCTTTTCAACAACAATGTCATGAATTATTGAGTGCTTTCTTCTAATCGTAGAGGATATTGGACGACTGATTGTATTATACCTACAATCCTACATGCATAGAAAAAAATTGGTAAGTACCTAATTTATAAGTTTCATCAAGAAAATACTGACTGATATATTCGCAGATAGCGATAAGGACGCCCATTGTATGTTTTGTAGTGTATTTATGTTGTTTTTGTTATGTATTTTTGTGGTGTACTATAAAGTAGGTATAAATCTGGGGGCACGGTAGTGCCCCCGCCAAGACGAGTAAATAAATATTCGTCTTACGCTTTCAAGGACATTAAACGACCGTAGAGGTCATACATAACCATAGAAATATAAAAAACGGGAGAAGTGGCAAGCGGGCGAAACTGTGTCCGCGCGACATGCTCAGATAAATTCAGTCTCCGCGAACTAGTGCGCTTTCGACTGTGACCGTGACAATTTATAAGAATGCCGTGTTGTTCAGTGGTTTCTTGTAAAAACCGAAGCCATGTTAATCATGGAATCACTTTCCCTAAGTAAGTACAAGTATTTTACCGTATTTGTCTTTGAAATCATGAAAGTGACAAAGGGAAAAAGTGGAGACACAGGGTTCCGATACATTTTAACACACTGGGCACATCTCCTTCTTTCTTATATCAACCATCACAATCATAACAATAAAACTTCTATTGTGTCTCGTTCAGTGTCTTTGAAAGCGTAAAGCGATAAATTCACGTTATCATTATTCATTAGTAAACACACAACGCCGCGCCGGGTTGCAATATTAATCGATTAAAATTGTACTTTAATATTGACATCTGTCACTCATGTTTCGAGTAGTGCGAACACTAATTCATTCAACAAAACAAATTGTGAGATTTATTTGACATGACAAGTATCGCAACATGTCATGTTGCATGTTCTCAATGCAAACGCATATTTATGCAGTCAGATCATAACTATCTAGAGTTTACAATAATGCACGGAATAAGTACTATAAGTGACACGAACTTATCTGAATCGGTGGCTTTAGCACATCATGCAAAGCCCTTTCAAGAGTTTAATGTCTACATATTCTATTGCATCCGATATCTTACCACGCTGTATTTAATTTTCGCCAGGGTAGGCCGCAATATTCTGTAATAGTCATTCAATAGAGTAATTTAAACTTAGAGAGTTATCTTGATGATTAATAACCACATCGGTAAATACATATTTGTTACAGTCGCAAATAACCGCAAATTATATTTTAATCAACACGAAACCTGACACAGACCCATAAATTGCGAAGAAACGTAAGAAAATTTAATTTCGCGAGCTAGCTTAGCGCCTTAGCGCATAGCCCTTAACCATTTAAGGCACGGAATGAAAAATACAATCTAAACTTATATTTGCAGATCACTAATCATCAGCAGAAGACACGCAACTTGAACCAGTTCATTCGCACAAGGAGGCTCGAAGGCGAGATGTGACGCGCGATGGGAAGCACTTGCTAAACGACCAATAGGAGGAAGAAAACGGTGACTTTAATTACTCTGACATCGTGT
Organism: Cosmia trapezina; assembly: GCA_905163495.3. NCBI lineage: Eukaryota > Metazoa > Arthropoda > Insecta > Lepidoptera > Noctuidae > Cosmia > Cosmia trapezina. The sequence continues at coordinate 11,780,048 of LR991047.1, forward strand.
GTTGCGTCCTAGTGTCAGAACAGAAACAATATTACCATGAACAGTAAAACATATCAAAAGCGTGCAGGCACGTCGGGCATCCAGGGACAGCTGTATGAGACTAAATTAATTAGTCTAATATATTTTAGAATGATACATGACGATAATGTTGATCAGTTTAGTTTGGCCACCAATAGAGATGACACAGGTGCCTTCGATGATATTTGTTTTAAAGCAAAAATAAAGGAATTCGAGAAACCGGTCACAGTGTTTATTCAAGCAAAGCACAGAGAGAACGATAAACCTCTTACGTTTTCTAGCAAAACTGATTTAACCAAATATTTTGAAAGTTATTTGCAAATCAGACGCGCTTTTGAACCGAGCAGTAAAGACATGATTTTTGGAGGAAAGTTTGATGAAACTGAATGCTTTTTTGTGATGTATACTACAGCGAATAAAGATCCCAGTAACAAAATATATGAAGATAGTTTTGCTGACTTTTTTAACGAACTCATAGGAACAGGAGACTGTTGTACACAGTCATCATACACAGATGAAAGCTTGGACTTCTTATGTAAAATAGTTATGAAAGAACAAATAACAACACTAGCTGAACAGTTAGCGAAGTTTATTTGTGATGAATCTGATAGCGTAATGTCGATGAATAATGATCTTATATTGCGCTATCATGTAATTCTAGCGCATAACGTTGTACACGTTTCTGAAATCCAACCTGAAGGACATCGTATTGTCAGCTTTAGACAAGACTTCTTTACAACCACCGAAGAATTTTTTGTGCTGGTCAAAAATATATTGTGCTTAGAGGTTGTCAAAAAGCGAAAGTTGGGAGAGACCGATGTACAGACTTTACTGTTGAAGTTCCTTAGCGAACCCTCCGAAGTAACGACACTAAGTAAACTGATAGGAAGTGTTCTTACTTATAAAAACAGCAAGCTTGAGTTTGTTGGCAAATCGATGACAGACGATCTAAAGCGACAGCTCGACAAAGTGAATATTTCTCAATCGACTGTCTATGAAGCAGCTGAGCTTGCTGCTAAAGAGTATTTACTATCTCTGAAGCTTAAAGTCCCAGCTTCATTTGGCAACAAAGATTTAGCAATAAGAGGCAAACCTGAGAAAATTGAAAAGAGATTAAACTACTTAACATCTAAAATCATAGAAAAAATAGAACAATCGAATCCCAATAACATCGTCACCATAGGTGAGTCTTTGGGAGATGGGTTTCTGCGGTTAAATGGAGGCATAGCTTCTGCTGTTGGCAACATACTCGTTTTTGATGAAAGTTCAAAACTGTTGAAGTTTACAGACAACTGTGAATCACTAGGCAATCTCGCCAAAACATTGTATGAATCATTGAAGAGTAAAATCGAAAATTTGCACGAATATAAATTGGATGTAAAAGTTAAGATGTTTCCAAAACTTTCATTTGAACGAGGAGAATACGACATAAGTTTGGTGAGAGATTTCTATGATAAATTACTGTTTTTCACTAACCAAGCTGATCAGAATGGCGTAGAGGAAATTTTGAGAGGAGAAATAAAAGATCACTCATGCGTAAATAACTTTAGAATTCGATCTGACGTGATATTTCTAAGATATCATGATGAAATACAAAGACTGTGGATGACGCCTAAAGTGGGTTCATATCTTACAGAGAAAAGCAAAATATATGAGAATGCAGTAACTAATGCCATGAGTGAGCCATTATTGGATGTTTTAAATATAATACGTAACATTAAGTATAAAGACTATAAATTTAATGAAAACGCTTTAAAACCATTCGAGTTGCATGGCCAGATTATAGGAACTGTCATAACTACAGATAGTTGTGAGTTGACAGTTGCAAAAGTGGAACAATATCTAGGAAATAAAGACCATGTTGTGTTAGATTTGGAGTACATTTTCAAACTGCCTTTGAAGAACCACAGCACTTTGTGTAAAGAATTGATGAATACAACTAAGGACATGATACTTACTATTGTTTGTAATTCTTTTCAAGATTCTATAATTTCTGATAAAAGGCTTGAAAATATCGCGAAAGCTGTTGAAGGCAAGCAAATAATAATCATTACGAACAAGACTTCAGTTGACATTATGACTGAATATTTCTCACAAGCAAGTAATGTATTGAACGATGAAAGAAGTGTTTTCACCGACTTGAGTGTTGAATCGCAGAAGAAGTTCTTAGCGAGTTCTAAAATAAAAGTTCAAGGTGAAGACGTAAGCTTAGCTGATATAATCGGATTTGATGTGTCTGAGCGACTTATTAGCGAAGATGTTTTTAGTAAACTTATCAATAACGAAACTATCGAAATGGGTGATATGGCTGTTTGTAAAAATTACAGAAAACAGTTTTACATTGACAGACGGGTCAGTCGCACCAAAAGACAGGAACACGATAAGTTTGACGATGTCAACGACAAGGTTTTAAAAACGTTTTACGATTTAGAAGACAACATTGTACTTATAACAGGAGAATCGGGAATGGGTAAGTCAACTCTACTTACTCATTTGTCACTTAAGACAAAGGAACTCGATCCTAAAGTTTGGATTGTGAGAATAAACTTACAGGAGCACGATAGACTGGCCAGCATATTAAGTGAAAGAGGAGGCATCTATTACTGGGAATGTTTTACTTTGATGTGGCAAGCTGCAATCGGCGAGGAATACGATAAAGGACGGAAAGAAGAAACAAGTAGAAACTCTATTAAAACTTCAGCCTGTTCGGTTGAAGTTTTAATAGAGTCGAAAGTTGCAACATTTTTTTCCACAGAGAATTGTACTGAATTAGAAATATTTGGACGGCAAGTGTTCCTACATTATTATTTTCACACAGGAAAACTGATATTTCTTTTTGATGGCTTGGATGATATAGACATTTCATCACAGCGGCAGTTTAAAATATCATTACAGACGTTATTCAGGTGTATTCCTTGCAAGCATAAAGTCTGGATCACAGGCAGGTCCTTGGATATCATTGAACAAGAGTTCGGACCATCGTACAAACTAGAAAACTTTTCCCCCCTTGAAAAGGACACATACTTAAACACATTCTGGAAGTCTAAGATACAACTTAAGAATCTTTCTTTCACAGAAATCATGGAAAAGCTTGATTCCGAGTTTTTTTTTTGGTCTACGCTTTGGTACCGGAAAAACGATTACTTGAGAGGATACGTACTTTTCTTGGATTTTTTAAAAATGGGTTTAGGGGCTGCTGGCATTTATTTTCCGTATGATAAATATTATAGGAGGTTTATTAATAACTATGCATGTGGTCTCTGTGATAGCACAATATCAGGTTTTCCCGACGAGACGTTGCCTCGGGATCTGAGCAGAGTAGCTAAAGAATTCGTAGCGGTCATGCTTTAGTCACGTGTCGTTCTTATGCCAGTTTTATACCCCTCCCCATGGTGATATGTCGTAAGGTTTAAGGCACCCCTCCTAAGGTGTATTTTTGTATTATTAAAAATCAGACATTTTTAGAACCTGTTTTAATAAAAAGTGTGTGTGTCAGCTCCGACGCACGACTGGAGTTTACCGCCATCAAAGAGTAAAGTAAGTATAAAGAGTTTTTACTAGGTAAGGGGTAGGTAGGTGTAGGTAAGGGTTGCGCGGTTGAAATTTTATTGTTTTCTTGGTTTATACCCGCTCTTAATATACAGGTAAGTAATTACTATCGGAGTTACTTGCATGGCAATACCACATGGACTGGACAATAGAATGAAAACTGTGACTTAAGTACTCCTGTAAACTGTAATGAATCATATTGACGGCCGCAAAGCATATACGGTTATCTACAAAATCATGATTTTATAGTAGAGCGTTTTGAACGCTAAACTGTTATAATTAATTAAAGAACAAAGCTATCTTACAACATTTAGTTAATAGAGGGCATTACCAAGGAAATGGTTAAGACCAATTACTGTAATATATCATCATCATCATTTCAGCCGAAAGACGTCCACTGCTGGACATAGGTCTTCCCCAAGGACCGCCACTTCGACCGGTTCTGTGCTTCCTGTATCCAACGGATACCTGTGGCGTTCACAAGGTCATCGATCCAAATTGTCCTTGTCACCTTGTCCTTGTCTTGGCCTTCCAACTGTAAATACGGTAGATGTATATAACTGCTTCGTTCAAACAAGATAATTAAGTTTAAAAAAATAAATAATTTAAAAAATTAAAAAACACGGCACTGGCTGTTGTGTTTTTTAATTTTTTTTAATTATTTATTTGTCTGAATTGCCACTAAAATGTATAAAATAAAAATAAATCATTTAAAAAATTTAAAAACACGACAGCCATGCCAAAAACGAACTAAAATGTAAAAAATAAGTTGTATTCCTGACTAAACAGATAAATAAAATTATCATTACTGTCGGGGGACCGTTCTGTGGAACACTTTCAAATCTAAGAGGTCCCCCGACTGCAATGATAATTTTATTTTGTTAGTTTTGTTTAATTTTGTTTTTTTTTGCTTTGCCGTAGTCGGGTAAAAAGTAAAATGAATGAGTCAACTGCCATATGTCCGCTTCTACGCAGGACTTTTATGGTTCCGTACCTCAAAAGGAAAAAACGGAACCCTTATATGATCACTCGTGTGTCTGTCCGTCTGTCACAGCCAATTTGCTTCGAATCTAATGGACCGTTAAGTTGGTACACATGGTACACATGGTATACACTATACATATGAAATTCTGTGACCCAAACACGGACGGGTAAAGTAAATAAATCAATTTTGAATAGGGGGTCACTTGTAGGGGGCAAGTAAGAGAATTAAAAAAAAGTTTTGCAAACTACACGTATAAAATAAAAGGGCGCCAGACAGTGTAGTTTGCAAAACTTTAGGCTGAATAGTTTCGGAGATAAGGGTTGACCCCTTATCTCCGAAACTATTCAGTCTAAAGTTAAGTTATAAAAAAATGTTACATTTTTTATAATTTTAAAATAAATTGTTGTAAAATTATTTAAGAAAATAGACGAAAATTGACCCCTTATCTCCGAAACTATTCAGCCTATTTTGAAAAAAATACAGAAAATAGTTCTGTACTACCTGTAGATTATAGGAAAGCTATAAGAAGTCTGTGGTCTTCAAATAACATGGTAAATCTCTCAATATTATGAGTACAAACTTTCATTTACAGTTGAAATGTATGGGAGGACATGTTTTTCAACTACAATATTAAGTTTGTTCTGGGGATAAATTCATCCCAACTACGGAACCCTTCATTGTGCGTGGTCCAACATGCACTTGGCCGGTTTTTTTTTTGTAGAATGACCCCCTAAGAGGAGTAAGGACTGCTGAGTAATCAAGGACTGCTGAGTAATCACTAAATAAACACAACGCGCAATGTTACATTTTATTTCCGAATGCGTCATATTGCACGCGATCGCAGCGCCATTAATGCCATCAGCGACATAAATCTACACTACCGAGTAGTCAAAGTCAAAGATTTATTTGCAGATTGATGAGCAAACGTTGTGCAGCGATCTTCAATTCAGCGTTAATCCAAACCAGACAAACAGGCCGCCACGATGTTTAAAAGGCAAGGCGTATGGAGCAGAAATAAATAATATTCCAAACTTGTATGTGTCTGTCTTTATTTGATCACCAAATACGAGCACATACACGTCACAATTAGTGTCGATTAACATGGATTAGAATTACTATAATTAGTCACATTATTAAGCAGTAAATAGGAGACGGACATGGAACAACCGGAGACGCCCATTTAGAAAGGAAGGCAACCAAAAAGCAAAACCATAGAGGTTGCCTCTGTCAGTACAGACTAATGAAATGCATACAGATAACATAACATTTTTAACATACTACATACTGTGGAGGAAAGGTGTTTTTGATACAGTCACTGTGTTGGAATGTAACAGCTGTCGCTTGGCGGCCGTCACAGCTAGCATTGGCGGGCGCTCGATTATTGTAGTTTGTGTGTATATGCCGACTAATTCACCCGATAACTTGCCTATGTTTACGGAAGTGTTAGGTGAGATCAGTGCAGTGGTTGCGAGCGGTGGGGTCGAGAGTTTGTTTATACTGGGTGATTTTAATGCACATCCAAGCGAATTATTTTTTAGGGAACTTACTAGTTTCTGCGCGGATCAGTCGTTTGTTTGTGCTGATATTGAAAAACTAGGTATAAGTTCTAGCAGCTACACTTTTACTAGTGAGGCACATGGATGTAGGAGGTGGCTTGATCATTGTATAGTCTCTTTGTCTGCCTGGGTTTCAGTGAACAAGGTTACTATAAAGGAGGACGTATATACGTCAGATCATCTACCACTTTGCGTTGAGTGCGACTTAAATATAGTAAGACCTAAGCGGGTAACAATTCCTACTCCTTGCAATAAAGTTGTTTGGGGGGAGCGAAATGACTCACAAATTGACAGGTACCGTGAGCTATGTCATAGTAAGCTGCGTGAGATTGATTTCCCTCCAGAGTTTCAAGAGTGTAGTCATAGTTTCTGTAATTTGGGCGAGCACAAAGCTATTTTAGATGAATTCTATAGTAAAATATCATGTGCATTATGTGATGCCGCCGAGCAAACATATGAAAAGGTAGGTACTGTAGTTAGAGGTAGGAATCACAAGACATTGTGCGGGTGGAATTACCATGTAAGAGATGCTCACCGGGAGGCCAGGCTTAAATTCGAAATGTGGGTTTTACACAATCGGCCAACCTCTGGAGTTATTTTTGAACAAATGCGAGTGGCCCGTAACATCTTCAAGGCTCGGATAAAATGGTGCCAAAAAAACCAGGAGCAAATAAAGATGGATATGATAGCAAAAGCTAGAGCAACAAATAATTTCGCTAAGTTTTGGAAGTCCACGAGTAAGCTTGATATTAAGCCTGGCCTCTCTGTGAATGTCAGCGGGAGAGGTGACCCGGGGGAGATTGCAAATATGTTCAAGGAGCATTTTACAGTGCAATCTCCTCTGGGTCCCTCAGTTGATATGGTCAATGCTGGGCCTGAAATTCAGGGAGGGCAGTCATTAATGTTCTTTTCAGCCAGGCAAGTTGCAGCTGTAATTAAAAATATGAGCAGAGGCAAATCTCCCGGACATGACGGGCTCAGTATTGAGCATTTCAAGTTTGCTGGTGTTCATCTGCCAAGGGTTTTGTCGGTATTTTATACCATGTGCCTAAGTCACTCTTACTTGCCGGCAAAACTAATGAAAACTCTGGTGGTTCCCATCGTTAAGAATAGGACGGGCGACATATCAGATAAATCAAACTATCGACCTATATCTCTCGCAACCACAATGGCAAAAGTGCTGGACGGTATGATTGATTCTAGTTTGAAGGAGTGTCTATCCGTGCATGACTCACAGTTCGGGTTTCAAGCTGGACTGTCAACGGAAAGCGCCATAGTAAGTCTCAAACATACCGTCCAGTATTACACTGATCGTAAAACGCCGGTATACGCCTGTTTTCTGGATCTCTCCAGAGCATTCGATCTGGTAAATTATGATGTACTCTGGAGGGAGCTTGGGGATAGGAGTGTACCGGCAGGAGTCCTCAGGATCCTACAGTATTGGTATGGGAACCAAGAAAACGTTGTAAAGTGGTCCAATACACTTTCTGAGACATACAGGTTAGAATGTGGCGTGAGACAGGGTGGCTTGACATCCCCTAGGCTATTTAGCACATATATAGACGGCCTAATTGTGCACCTCAGCAACATGCGGGTCGGATGTAGCGTCCATGGTGTGAAAGTGAATAGTATCAGCTACGCTGATGACATGGCGTTGCTGGCGCCGACGGCAGGTGCCGTGAATGAAATGCTGAGGGTCTGTCAGGCGTATGCTGCCTCACATGGGCTTGTTTATAATGTTAAGAAGTGCGAATACATTGTCTTTAAGGCCGGCGGTGAATGCCCAGATACTATACCTAACATTACCCTTAACGGCTTGATCGTCAAAAGAGTGACTAAATTCAAATATCTAGGGCATTTCCTCACTGACGACCTTAAGGACAATGTTGATATTGCAAGGGAGCGTAGGGCATTGGCGGTCCGAGGTAACATGTTGGCCCGAAGATTCGCTCGGTGTAGCAATCCAGTAAAAGTAACACTTTTTAAGGCATATTGCCAGTGCTTTTACACGGGGAATCTTTGGGTCAACTATACCAAAAGAACGCTGGATGACCTACGCGTACTATATAATAATATTTTTAGGATGCTGTTGGGACTGCCACGATGGTGCAGCGCCTCTGCTATGTTTGCGCAAAGCCGAACTGACGGCTTCCACGCCGTCATTCGTAAGAAAACCGCGTCGCTGTTGTCAAGGTTGCGGGCGAGTGACAACAGCATTCTTAAAACTGTGGCGGAGAGTGTGGACTCTCCGATTATTATAAGTTTTGTGAGAAGGACAATCACTAACCATTAACTGGGGATGTCCTTTTCACAACACTATATATTTATTTATTCTGTCTTTTGTATTGTATTTGAGTTGCTCGTACTAACACTAGTTTTAAGTTATAATATTGTTTACTAACACGTTGGATCATTGTTGTCTGAAAAATAAAGAATATAATAATAATAATTAACACTCCTCCTTATGCATTACATTTGTCCACCGAACCTATTACAAACATGCTTACAAAAATATAACTCGTATCATATACACAAAATACATTTTAATTACAATACCTCTACATTTAAACCTTTTACAAATTTACAATGTTTTATAACACATAGAGGTTTTGTCAAAACATCAGCAATCATAGAGTCGGTTTCTAAATATTTTACACTAAGATAGCCCTTTTGTACTAAGTCTTTTATAAAGTGATAACGCAGATCTATGTGTTTGGTTCTTTTGTGTGAATACTCTTTTACATACAACAATTTTTGTGCACTCTGACTATCATTGTATACAATGACATTCAAATTTTTGCTTAAAATTTCTGAAATGAAATTTTTCACAAAACAGATGTCCTTGCTTACATCTCCTAAAGCCAGATATTCTGCCTCTGTGCTAGAAAGAGCATTACAACGTTGCTTTCTAGCTTCCCAGTTGATCACACTATTTCCCATTTTTATGGCAAAACCTGTGTAAGATCTACGGTCTAATAAGTCATTTGCCCAGTCAGCGTCTGCATATGCAGTTATATCAAAATTACCGGCTTTAACAAAATAAAGTCCATAATTTTTAGTCCCTGCTAAATAGCGAAGTACACGCTTTGCAATGCGCCAATGACTTTCATTAAAACAGTTATTGTATTGACTTAACTGGCTACAAGTATATGCAATATCAGGTCGAGTACAGACAGCTAAATACATAAGACTTCCCAACAGTTGTCTATATTTATATACTTCATCATCTACACATTTCTTATCAGATTTTTCAAACTTATAATTTACTGGCAAGGGGGTTTGCACAGGCTTACATTTCGACATATTATATTTGTCCAATAAACGCTCTATGTACTCTGTTTGGTCTAAAATTATAACACCCTGTCTCCTAGTAACATTCATGCCCAAACAATTTTTAAGTTCTCCCAAGTCACGAATTTCAAAGTTATCATTTAAAATTGATAATACATTATTAATACAATTATTATGAAATATATATAAATCGTCTACATACAAACCTATTATTATATACTCTTTGTCATTCTTTTTAACATAAATACAAGGCTCACATTTGCTTTGATAATAACCATTTTGTGTTAAAACGGCATGTATTTTAGCGTTCCACATTCGACTCGCTTGTTTAAGCCCATATATGCTTTTCTTTAATAAACACACTTTGTTATCATTTTTAAAACCTTGGGGCTGTTCCATATACAAAGTTTCTTCAAGTTCACTATTTAAAAAAGTTGTTGTAACATCAACATGGTTAATTTTTAAATTTAATTCAGTAGCTATTGTAAACAAAATCCTAAGAGATGAATGTCTTACAACCGGTGAAAAAGTTTCAGAGAAATCAATGCCCTGTTTTTGACTGTAACCACAGGCAACCAATCTAGCCTTATATTTTACAAAATTTCCAGACGCATCATACTTTTTCTTAAATATCCACCGACATTTTACAACATTTTTACCTTTAGGACGTTCCACCAGAGTCCACACCTGATTTTTAATTAAAGAAGAGTACTCACTGTGCATAGCATTGTACCACTCCTCCTTCTCAGCTGAACTCATAGCTTCCTTATACGATTCAGGCTCAGCTGGTGTTTTTTTCTCCAGCCATCAATGCAGATAAATCGTAATCTGTATAGCGCTCAGGTACTTTACCACGCGTGCTACGTACAGGACGAGTGACAGGCCGCTCGGCAACAACCGGCGAGGCCTCATCTCCTCCTTGAGACGTACCTTCCGGCAGAGAAGTTGCAATGCGGTTACCCACAACAGCTTCATCACCTTCAGAGTCATCTCCCTCATCACCAGTGGCATATGTGTTGTCAGACAGTGGAGAACACGCTTGTGTTATCACCTCATCTGAAATAACATTTTCCCTGTTAGAACTTAAGCTATTATCACAGTTTTCATTACTTATTCTATTTTCCTCCAGGTCGTCTTCAATATTATTATTAAATTCACTATTTAAATAAAATTCATTATTACATTCATTATTTGAATAATTATTAGAATTTATTTCATAAGAATAAAATTGACCAGTATTCTCCTGTTCCGCCATGTGTATATCACAAATAAATTCATTTTCTAAAAACTTTACTGCTCTAGCATATATAACATGCTTAGGATTGGTAGGATCACTGAGACGGTAGCCCTTACAAATATCGCTATATCCAACAAAGATATATTGTTTGGCTTTACATCGAGTTTGCGTCGCTTAGCTCCTGGAATAAGTGCATAAGCCACACAGCCAAACACACGTAAATGACTCAAATTGACTGGATGTTTCGTCCAAACATACTCAGGAATTCCATTTGCCGGTAGAGCACTGGTAGGAGATCTATTTTTTAAATATATGGCTGTCATAACTGCCTCTCCCCAAAACCTATTAGACAAATTGGATCCATGTAACATGGCTCTAGCTTTTTCAAACACTGTTCTATTCACTCGTTCTGCAACACCGTTTTGTTGTGGACAGTACGGTACAGTAGTCTGGTGCAGAATGCCTTCTTGTTTGAGACAATTTTCCAAATCATTGTTACAATATTCTCTACCATTATCAGTGCGTAAAATTTTAATATGCAAACCAGTCTGCTTTTCTACCATAGATTTAAAAGATTTAAAATGGGCACTCACCTCCGATTTATGCTTCATGAGATATCCCCATGTTTTTCTTGTACAATCGTCAGTGAACGTTAGCAAGAAGTTCGCTCCGCCCCAGCTGCTGACTTGCATCGGGCCCACCACGTCCGAATGAATGATGTCCAATGGTTGAGTAGCACGTTCCTGAACAGCCAGTGGATAAGATGCATCGCTCATCTTTCCAGTAAGGCATGGAACACAGCCACTGGGTATCTTCTCCGTTTGCTGTAAAACAACACCCACACATTGGTTCCCACCACCAAGTATTTTCATACCTTTTTCTGACAAGTGGCCAAGACGCTTATGCCATGTAGATACAGGCACACACGAAGCAGCATGAGCAATCACTGTCCTCTGCATATCAGACAGGGGCTTAGAACACTCCAAATCAGAGACGGGCTCAACTTGCGGTTTCACTACATATAACCCATTAACCTTATTGGCAGATAAGATGTGGTTGCCAGTGATTTTACATTTATCATAAATCCTACATTCATCCTTTGTAAATACTACCATGTAGTTAATACTAGTTATGTGACTAACGGAAATCAAATTACAAGAAAGATCGGGAACTAAAAGAGCATTTTCAAGGCTTATATTAGAATTCAGAGGTATTTTACCCGTAAAATTACTGTTCAATTGCTGTCCATTGGCTACTGATACAACAGTATGTTTATTCCTTACTTCAGAAAACAAATTTTGATTAGAACACATATGTGAAGTTGCTCCACTGTCAATAATAAAAGAATCAGAGTTTGAAGCAATATAAGCTGTTGCATAAAGTGTGTGCTCTGGGTTCTTTTTAGTCTTCAAGTCCCTTTTCTTCTTAAAACAGCGCTTTGAGTTGTGGCCGGACTTCTTGCAATAATCGCAGGTAATAGATTTGAATTCCTTCTTTTTCATTAAAAAAGCCGTTGAACTGGAACTGACGCGTCGATGATCTTCCTGTAGAAGTCTTGTTATCACTAATTCAGTGCTGATATTGTCACTCAATTGTGCAGTCTCGAGACTAGATACCAATACATCAAACTCCTGGGATAGGCCGCTTAAAAGAATTTCTGCCACTTCATCATCATCTATCTTCTTCCCGATGTCATCTAATTGGTGTACAAGTTTCATGACACCTTCTATGTACTCTGACATATTGGAGAACTGTTGATATTCAACTCTATGAAGTTGACGTAAGAGTAGCACTCTTCTATATAAACCTTTGTGTTCAAAAGTGTTGGCAAGCTTGTCCCAAGCTTCTTTTGGTTTGGTACACTCTCGCACATGCTGATATAAGCTAGGCTGAATACATAAACAAATTCTGGCAAGAGCTTTTTGTAATTTAATTACATCAGTCTCAATACCTAAGACGCAGTCCCATAGACCCTCTAATGTAAGTAGCATTTTGATGCTAAATTTCCAATTAATGTAGTTTGAAACTCCTTCCAATTTTTCAATCGATGAATTTCCATTGTTCGACATTGTAGACATCTCGTATTAGATTCAAAAAAAAGTTTCGTACCTTTCTGGGTTTGATCGGTGATCCGTAGTATAGATTTTCCTGGTACCATAACCTGATGAGCAAACGTTGTGCAGCGATCTTCAATTCAGCGTTAATCTATACCAAACCAGACAAACAGGCCGCCACGATGTTTAAAAGGCAAGGCGTATGGAGCAGAAATAAATAATATTCCAAACTTGTATGTGTCTGTCTTTATTTGATCACCAAATACGAGCACATACACGTCACAATTAGTATAGATTAACGCTGAATTGAAGATCGCTGCACAACGTTTGCTCATCACAGATAAATATGGTTACAAAAGTTCTTACAATAGTAATATAGTAGCTTAACATATTTAGTCATAATATAATGACGTACAAATTTTTGGTAAATAAACAATTAAGTAGGTAGGGTATTTAAATTTAATTTCAAGGAATTTTTTTATTGTTTAGAAGGAATTTTCAATTAATCACCTACTTAAAGCCCTTTTGAAGGGGACCATTGGAAGTTCTTTAATTTGGTTAGGAATCATGTTGTAAATCTGAATACACATAGGATAGCAACTTCGCCTGTATAGTTCCGTTTTAATTCTGGGATTAATTAATCTATTAGGATATCTCGTATTGAAATTATATTTATCTACCAGTTTTTCAAACATCTCAGGGTGAGATTTGGTAAATTTACATATTTCCTCAATATAAATACCAGTTAATAAATAATAAATAAATAAATATCCTTGGACATTTCACACAACGCCATCTAGTCCCAAGCTAAGCAACCTAATGCTTGTGTTATGGTAACGAGATGGCTGATAAACTACTTATATACATTTTTTTTTGTAAATACATACATATTATAGATAGAAAAACGCCCAGACTCGGAACAAATACTTGTAGGTCGTACAAATATTTGTTCCGTGCGGGAATCGAACAGTTAATGTTAGTATTCTCAGTTTCCTAAACAGGGGTTTACAGGATGTAAGTGGGTCTACATTACAAATCGCACGTTATACACCTCTTTTGTGCGATGAAAGCTCTTCCGAGATGCACCGAGTTTCCCCATACAAGTATACCATAACGCAGTATTGAACCAACATATGCACGATAAGCCTGTAATGTGGCTTGTCTAGTTGTTAGGTTAAGTTATACGCCGTAGAACATAAGCAAACTTACTGAGTTTTCCACTTAACTTATCAAATAATTTGTAGTAGTGACTTCTTTCCTCTAAGTTATGGTAATGTGGCGGCATCTACATCGCCACATATGAACTACGCATCAATGACATGACGTCACGCAAACCTGCATCGCGCAATTAGAGTTTACCACGCGATTAGCATATATACAACGCCCCGACATCAACCGTCGGGCAGTAGCCCACCAGACACAACACCCGTCTGGTCGGAGGATCCTCCCTTTTCTATGGAGGATGAGTGAACTTTACACCCTGTTCCTCATGCCTCTAAAGTAATAAAATAACGCGGGAAGGTACTACACTTCCAAAGTAATAAGCGATCTTGCCATAACATATTTCGTTACTAAGTGTTTTGTTCTGCAGATGTGTCTAATTTTTGGTCTCTTGAAACTTTAGGTATTTGTGACCCGATTGAGACCAAGACGAAACACCAGCATGAAGAGGAGGTGTTGGCGAATTTTAAAGAGAATGTGACAGTCAACGACGAGGGCCGGTATGAAGTTCTCATCCCCTGGAAGGTAGGTCACGATGAATTATCAAATAATTATGATGTTGCTGCACGACGGTTGCAGTCTGTAACAAAGAGATTGATGGCTAATAATTTGTATGAGGATTATAACCAAGTTTTCAACGAATGGTGTGACAAGGGGATTATCAAGATTGTTCTGGACCCAGAGAAAGACATTGAATCTTCTCATTACTTACCACACCGACCTGTTGTGAAAGAGAAAAGTCTAACAACAAGGATTCGACCCGTCTTCGATGCGTCGGCCAAAGATAGACATGGTAAGTCTTTGAATTTATGCCTAGACAAAGGAATCAATATGTTAGACAAAATTCCAAAATTATTTAACGAATTTCGAAAGAGGGCAATAGGCGTCACTGCTGATATATCCAAAGCATTTTTACAAATATCAGTGTCACCGAGAGACAGAGATATGCTGCGATTTCTATGGTGGGATGATAAAGGTAACATGATAACATACCAACATTGCCGAGTGGTTTTTGGATTGACCTGCAGCCCATTTTTCCTTTCCCATACCTTCAACAATTCCTGGGGTAGTGTTGACTCGACCATGGGGAGTAAAAATGCTGCAAATTTATCTTTAGTGACTCCCATCTGCATCCCGTGCTTTAGCATCTGCTGCATCCAGATTGACACCATTATGTTTCATACAAAGTATTCCTCACAATGATGTAACAGATCTGGATGCGGCAGATGCTAAAACTTTAAATTACAGACTCAAGTACTTGTTAAAACTAAGAGAAGACTTTAAACAAAGATTCAAGACAGAATATTTGACAGCTTTAGTACAAAGAGGAAAAGAGAAACAAACTAAAATAAATGTTGGAGATATTGTTTTGATAGAAACAGAAGATAAAAGAGTGAAATGGCCTTTAGGAAAAATAGAAGAGATTTTTACAGGTTGTGACAATATCAACAGAACAGCAAAGGTGAGAACATCAAGTGGCACCAAGGTACGTCCATTTCAGCGCTTATTTCCTCTTGAGATTACTGATCCTGAAGTAGAGTTCCCAAAACATGAAGAGGGTGCTCCAGGTAAGATTATACCTACCACTAATATTCTGCAAGCAGATCCTGAGGGGACCCCGTTGCTGGTTCCATTTGTCTCTCCTAGTTCTAGCAATCCCCTGGAGCAAGATAAAGTCAAAGAGCATACAACCCGTTCTGGCCGGGTTGCTAGGTTGCCTAGCAGATATTTGATTTGAATGTTTGTCTTGTTTTGATTTGGTTTATCCATAAAACATACATTATTACACACACTCAGCACTATATATTTAGTGTAAGTACAGATTATTATTATGACTTACATATCTGTCTTATGGGTAATTGAATTAACAAAAACTAATTGTTTTGTATTGTGTAATATTGTTTAGTATTACCTATTCATTGATCTTAATTTCTAAAGAGATTGATTTATATAATAGCAATTCAATTGTTTATTGAGCATTAATAATAATAGGGTATGAACATACTTCAAATTGTATTCATGTTAGAAAATGTATGATTGATAATGATAAGTAATTCTTTGTGATGTGTATTTAGGTATATAAGAATTATAATAGAAAAGTTAATTTACTATTGTTACATAGCTTGATCTCCTTTCTGGGTGTGGAGGATGTTGAATTTATCTATGACAATAGTATTATTTTTTACTCTGTGGTTTCAATGACGATTATTAGCTGTAAAAAAATAAAAAAGATGTCTTCGACGAATAACCAAGGACTAAGTGTGTTTATTTAAATCTCCAAAATTCCTCATCATCAAGAACCTGAATATATAATTAACAACTAGAAAGAAACTATTAAACACTAAGGTTTTAGCCCCCACTTGCGAAATTACGTACTGAAATGAAAGGCGTGTCAAAAAAAAACCAATGATAAAATAAAGAATTCAGAGTCGAATTATGCAAAAGTGCATTGACTCTTTGTATTTTGCTGCCGTTGATATCTAATCTATACACTGTACCTACTTTGATTAGTACGATATTATAACTTGTGCCATACACAAGGATTCAGTATCTTTTTAACAACAATTTCGTGAATATTATTGAGTGCTCTCTTCTAATCGTAGAGGATATTGGACGACTGTAATAATTAATAGAAAATAGGTAAGTAATAAGTTTCATCAACAAAATACTGATGCCTACATTAAAAGCGATAAATTCACGTTATCATTACTTATAAAACATTATCATCACGCCTCTACGATACGTCAGTGTTCTATTATTATGCTTCCTAACTAGCAAGATAATTGTTAAGTACAGTGCGACATGGAGCTTTAGGTTGCCTGTAAAAAAATGTGTAAAAAATCGTTCAAATCCAAGAGATTTCTCTATTTCACGACGCCGAATTCCTTACGCACTTCCCCACGGATCTATTTTCAATTAGGCAGTCAGATTAATACAATTTCAGACATACAATGCAAACATAAATAAACTAGACATTAATTATAAAGATTCTCAATTGACTACTATCGATAATTGTGTATTCTTAGGTATAACGATCGATAAAAATTGCAACTGGAAAACACACATAGATAAAATTCTGGTAAAAATAGATCGTTTTATTTATGTGTTGAAACGAATTAGGCAAACAGTAAACCGTGACACTGCAACGCTGGCTTACCATGGTTATGTATCGTCCGTACTTAGATACGGCATTATAATATGGGGTAACTCAGTAGATTTTGACAGAGTTTTTAAAGCTCAAAAAAAATGTATTCGAGCCATTTGTGGAGCTCACTTTTTAGACACCTGTAAGCCCCTATTTCAAAAACTTAATATTCTACCTTTGCCGTGTTTATATATTTTTGAAATTTGTATTTTTGTTAAAAGAAATTACAATTTATTTGAAATTAGTACTGAAAGGCCAAACAGCCGAATAAGGCATAAAGACAGACTTCGGCTGCCACAAATAAAACTAAAATTATTTAAGAAAAATGTATACTGCATGTCGATTATTATTTACAATCATTTACCAAATACTATTCAAGATTTACCGCTGACAATGTTTAAAAAAATGCTTTTCAAATTTTTACTATTTAAAAGATATTACACCATTATGGAATATTTAGAAGACAAGTCAATAGACTCTGTAATTTGTAACATAGATTAATTTTGACATCGCATGATTTTTTAAATACATTTGCACGCCATGTTATGGCAGGATATGCTGAACTAAACAAATTAACACCTTATGTACCATATTCTAGCAAATAAATATTTTGATTTGATTTGATTTGATAACTATCCAGAGTAGGTACAGAGCCACTAACTTACGAGACTCGGAGTGGCTTTTAAGATAAGATGGCTATGACAATTTTTCTTGTACTTGAGCGTCTGACTCGAGTTTTGATGTGTGATTGTGGTTTAGATAAAGCCGCAAAATTAAAAAAAAATAGGCCCGAGAAAGCTTGATTATTTCTCGTGGGAGTGTTCTAAATAAATATTTCGATTTGTTTACATAAATAAAAAAAAAACCTTTTCTCTGCTAAGGACGTTTCATAAAACTGCTTTGTTATATCAAAGATAGGTAGGTACATCCAACTGTAGGTACCTTATAGTTATAACTTCTACTTTGGAATGCTTAATTCAATTTATTACGTTTCATACAGTAATACACCAAAAATAATTCCGTAAATCCAAATTCAAACAAAAAGTATTTAATAACTAAACTAGAATTATAATTAATTAGAATCTAGATTACTTTGCTTGAAAAAAAATTGTCTATTTAGAATAGAATAATAGAATAATTTATTTACACAAACACAAGTTATACAACATAAGAAATAGCCGTGGGCCCCAAACTAGGCACAGCCTGTATCTTGGTGGCCCAATAATTAGTGAAAACAGATTGAATTGCCGATCGTTGTATGTGACACAGCACAGCCGGACAAGTAACAGTAGTTAATATGCAATGGAATAGTAGTATATTAAACTTAAAAATAAAAAAAGATAATAATGAAAAAAAAAAAAAGAAAACAAAAACAAAAACTTATTACTTAGTGGAGTGGTGGAAGAGCGTAGTGTTTGTGTAGTTGTGTGTGTGCGTGAGTGAGGGTGTGTGTGCGTGTGTGAGGGTGTGTGTGCATGTGGGTGGGTGTGTGTGCGTACAGGCGTGGGAATTAATGAAGGGGAAGGAAAGCTACAAGTTATGTCAAGGGGCACAAGATTTTTTCCGTTTCGTCGTAGGTTTTATAAGTACCTAGAATAAAATTTATAATCAATTGTTGTATGTAGTGCTAAAATCAATGTTAATCTCGGGACACGCGGTCTATAGCTTTAGACGCCGACGCATTGCATTAAGTAGCAATTTAGCAGTTGTGATTACGTTTATTTTGAGTCATATAATTATTATTTTTTTTTTTTTTTGTTTAAAGTGTGAAATTTAAATTTGTGAAAAAATCACGGTCAAAATGTAATAGCGCCCTTAAGCATATGATAAGCCCTTTCATTTCAAGAGAACCAGGCTCCAGAACCCTACCATTTATACGTCTACACATTTTTCTCGAATTTGAAATCTTTTAATAATAAAATAATAATAATCCTTTATTCTCAGGCAACTAAGGCCCATAAATAAAATACACAAATGATTTATAAAATAATAAACAATAATAAACTAATACATATGAATAAATCTTATTAACAACTATAAACGTCGGCGTCGTGTTCCGCTGCGTGGTGTCGCGTAACCGTCCTCGGAAACGTCGAAATATGACACCTTTCGGCCAAAAGTCCTCTTCTAAGAAGGTCTGTAGATGTTGGGTTGGAACTCGTACCACGAACGACGTAAAGTTGATGTTGTGGCGCGACTCCAACCTTTCGACCCTCAGAGTCCAGTCGGTCTTCACCTTCAAATACAGCATGTTGGGTCCAGTCGGTGCGGTACCACACTGGTTACGAGAACAGGGCTTCTTCTTCTTCTTTTCTACTTTAGTGAAACCCTGTTCATCAACTTGGCCCGTTGAGGACCCTTTTTCTCCCCTATTTTGGTTTGTCGCTTTTAATGCACGCTGTACTCAATTTGCGCCAGGGTAGCCCGCGATGTTCCATAAAAGTAAGTCCTCATTCTTCTGTCCCGATCCCAATTTATTCTGTATTGGCGCAACATGTCTCTTTCTTCCATACTTCTCTATTAGTCGGCATCTCAATAGTCACCCCCTTTCTAGCCATATCATCTTTCACACAATCCATTCATCGTTT
The DNA here is from genome assembly GCA_905163495.3 of Cosmia trapezina. NCBI lineage: Eukaryota > Metazoa > Arthropoda > Insecta > Lepidoptera > Noctuidae > Cosmia > Cosmia trapezina. The sequence continues at coordinate 11,799,692 of LR991047.1, forward strand.
CTTTGGTGTTCCCCTACTCTTTATAGTCATTGAAATTCATACTCAAAACTTTCCTGAAGACATTTTCCCACATGCTCATAGCATGAAAACCGATTTCCGCACAACTTTTCAGTCACCGGTGCCTCTTTCAAACTTCCTATTATATACTCATTTCTTATTCTATCCATTCGTGTAACGCCACACATCCCTCTTAGCATTTTCATCTCAGCTGCATGCAATTACTTTTCATTCATCATCCCTTTTGTGGCCGTCGAGAAATATCTCTCTATTCTTATTCTTCTATAAAAGTAGATAATTCAGTAAAAACATATTTTTTATGCTCGCGAGTCAAATATTGCTCAACAAACAACCTGATACTTTACTGACACGTATATTGCAAAAAACGTAAGAAAATTTGAATTTCGCGAGGTAACTTAGCGCATACCAATTAAGGCACGGAACGAAAAATACAATATAAACTTATAATTGCAGATCTCTAATCATCAGCAGAAGACACGCAACTTGAACCAGTTCATTCTCACAAGGAGGTGAAGGCGAGATGTGACGCGAAATGGGAAGCACTTGCTAAACGACCAATAGGAGGAAGAAAACGGTGACTTTAATTCTTGAATTACTTTGATGGACGCAACACACGATGTGTTGCGTCCTAGTGACGAAACAGAAACAATAACCATCAAACCATGGAGAGAGGAATGTATAAAAAGCGTGCAGGCACCAGCGTGGGCATCCAGGGACAGCTGTATGAGACTAAATTATGTAGTCTGATTAATTTTAGAATGATACATGACGAGAATGTTGAGCAGTTTAGTTTGGCCACCAATAAAGATGACGTAGGTGCCTTCGATGATATTTGTTTTAAAGCAAACATAAAGAGTTTTGAGAAACCAGTCTCTGTGTTCATTCAATCAAAGCACAAAGAGAACAATAAACGTCTAACGTTTACTGGGAAAACTAATTTGACCAAATACTTTAATAGTTACTTGAAAATTAGACGCGCTTACGCACCGAGCAGTACAGACATGATTTTTAGAGGAAATTTTGATGACACTGAATGCTTTTTTGTTATGTATACTACAGCGAAGAGCGACCTGAATAACAAAGAATGTAAAGGTAGATTAGAAATAGTCAGCAACTATTTCAACGAACTCATAGGAACAGGAGGTTGCTGCACACAGGCATCATACACAGATGAAAGCTTGGACTTCCTATGTAAAATAGTAATGAAAGAAAAAATCACAACACTAGCTAAAAAGTCAGCGAAGTTTATTTGTGATGAACCTGATAGCGTATTATTGTGGATGAATAATCCTCTTGTATTGCGATACCATGTCATTCTAGCTCACAACGTTCTAGACGTTTCTGAAATCGAACCTGAAGGACATCGGATTGCCAGCTTCAGACAAGACTTCTTTACAACCAACGAAGAATTACTTGTGCTGTTCAAAAACATATTGTGCTTAGAGGTTCTCAAAAACCGAAAGACGAAAGAGATCGATGAAGAATTACAGAATTTATTGTTGAAGTTCCTTAGGGAACCCTCTGAAGTAACGACACTAAGTAAACTGATAGGAAGTGTTCTTACTTATAATAACAGCAGGCTTGAGTTTGTTAACAAATCGATGTCGGACGATCTAAAGCGACAGCTCGACAACGCAAATGTCTCTCAATCAACTGTCTATGAAGCAGCAGAACTGTCTGCTAAAGAGTATTTGCTATCTCTGAAGCTTAAAGTCCCAGCTTTCTTTGGCAACAAGGATTTAACAATAAGAGGCAATTCTATGAAAATTGAAAGGAGATTAAAGTACTTAACATCAAAAATCACACAAATGTTAGAAAAAACGAAACCCAATAACATCATCACTATAGATGAGTCTCTGGGAAATGGGTTTCTGAAGTTAAATGGAGGTATTGCTTCTGCTGTCGGCAACATACTCGTATTCGATGAAAGATCAAAACTTTTGAAGTTTACAGATAACAGTGAATCACTAGGCATCATTGCCAAAACATGGTATAAATCGTTAAAAATTCAAATTGAAAAATTGCACGAATATAAATTTGATGTGAAAGTTCTAAAGTTTCCAAAACTACCCGGAGAACAAGGAAATTACGCCGTGAGTTTGGTGAAAGATTTCTATGACAAGACACTGTTTTACACTAATCAAGCTGATCACAATGGCGTAGAAGAAATTTTAAAAAGAGAAATAAAAGATTACCTATACAATGACGTAAACAACTTTAGTGATCGATCTGACCTGATATTTTTAAAATATCATGATGAAATACAAAAACTGTGGCTGAAACCTAAAGCGGGATCATATCTTACAAAGGAAAGCAAAATATATGAGAATGCAGTAACTAATGCCATTTAAATGAGCCATTAATAGGTTATTTAAACATAATTAAGACTAAGAACAAAGACTACAACCCACCCCTTCACATTGCATCGCCTGCCCGCGCTTTTGGTTCGTTGTTGCTTAGCGTTATATCTGACCTTTTTTTCTTTTTGATCGACTCCTAAGGGTCCTAGCGTGATATTATATAACCTATAGCCTTCCTCAATAATTGGTCTATCAAAAGATTTTTTTTTAGGGTTCCGTACCTCAAAAGGAAAAAACGGAACCCTTATAGGATCACTCGTGTGTCTGTCTGTCTGTCTGTCTGTCTGTCTGTCCGTCTGTCCGTCTGTCACAGCCAATTTGCTCCGAATCTAATGGACCGATTAAGTTAAAATTTGGTACACATATGGATTTCTGTGACCCAAACACGTACAGCTAAAATAAATATATGAATTTTGAATATGAGAGTCACTTTTAGGGGGAAAATAAGAAAATTAAAAAAAAAGGTTTGTAAACTGTACCGTGTAACATATCAAATGAAAGGGCTTACTATGAGGGTCTCAAATATATTTTTTTTATAATTTTAAAATATATTGTTTTAAAGTTATTTAAGAAAATAGACGAAAATGGACCATTCCCCCCCCCCCCCTTATCTCCGAAACTACTGAGCCTAAAATTTTGAAAAAAATATAGAAAATAGTTCTATACCTGTAGATTACAGGAAAACCTATAAGAAGTCTGTGGTCTTAAAATAACATGGTAAATCTATATATATATAAAAATCAAAGTCCTGACTGAGTCACTGACTAATATATCAACGTACAGCCCAAACCAATGGACCTAGAGACTTGAAATTTTGCACATAGATACCTTATATAGTGTAAACATGCAATAAGGAAGGATTTTTGGAAATTCTATCCCTAAGGGGGTAAAATAGGGGATGAAGGTTTGTATGAAAAATCCTATCCCTTGAGTTAATAGACTTGAAACTTAGCACGAATATTCATCTAAGTAAATTATAAAGTTTATCATTTTGAGTTTTCCTAAACTACCCCCTAAAGAGGGATTGGGGGTGTCAAAGTTTGTATGGAGGAATTTTAACACGCGGTCCGATTAACTCAAAACTCAGTTTTTATACTTGAGACCAAAAATGAAGACTAACGTGTATCAGGGTTTTCCAAAAATCTACCCCTAAGTTGTGAAAAGTTAATTTTATAGCGGATAATTTTATTGGGGGCTTGATTAACTCTAAAATTGGTGTAAATAATGTTTGAGTCAAGTTATGGAAACATACCAGACGATTTTTCAAATTCTTTATCTGTGTTCGTGAAAACAGAGATACAGTTTATATGAAAAATCTTATTAATTTGGTTAATGAACTTGAAACTTAGCACAAATACTTGCATAAGTAAGTAATAATGTTTGTCATTATTAGTTTTTCAAAACTACGCCTCAAATGAGGTTTAGGGATGTTAAAGTTTGTATAGAAGAAAAGCGCAGTCCGATTAAAAAAATGGTACTTTGAGTCAAGTTAGGAAACTTGCCAAACAAATTTTCATTGATTTTGACGGCATATAGCTGATGTTTTAAGAAGTAACTAAGGCTATTTTTATTTTAGAAAAATAATTAGGGTTCCGCGCAAGAAAGTTAAAATCCATGAAATCAGACAACCACGTACAGTCCAGTACAAACTTACTAAGCCTCCGCTGTCTATTACGGCTATAACAACAAATAATAAAAATAAAGCAAAGTTAAAAATTTAAGGGGTCGGTCCCCATACAATAAACTTTTCATTTTGAAAAAAAATAAATTAATCTAGCATGTGGGGTGTCATCTTCAAGAACTCATTGAGCAGAGTACAAACATATTTTTTTTTATCTTCTAAAATTAAGAAATAGGGGCCCGCAAAAGTTGTAAATTTTAGACCATTTTTGTACGAGCTCTAGCGCAACAATTCAACAAATTAGGAATTTGAAACTTCTTTATACCATGTAGGTACCATAAATACTGTATTTAAGCAACAATACTGAAAACGGCGATTCATAAGGTATTTTGTTTAAACATGGGTGATTTTCTGCAACTGCAAAAATAACCTTGTAATTCACAGTATCATTATAAAATAAGTAAAAAGTTATCTTTGCGATTGTTAAACATATAATATGGTACGGAACCCTTCGTGCGCGAGTCCGACTCGCACTTGACCGGTTTTTTATTTAAACCGACTGGTAGTTCCGCGTGTTTTAGCGCGTTCAAACCATAGACGGTTCAAACATTCAAACAAACTCTTCGGCTTTATTTAATAAGTATATAGTGTTATCTTAGTGTGTGTGTGTGTGTGTTAGTGTTAGACATCTAGATCGATCCACCGCGTGGCCGGTCATGAGCTTATCTTTAATCTCATATTTTGAATTGTTTTATACTTATTGTGTTTTTTTTTTATTGTTCTCTAAAAGCAACAAGAATATTGTACCTACTTGCCCAGGATTTTGTAATAGGTAAATCTTGATTTAAAATATACCTACCTATCTATATTTATTTGGAAGCCTTAATAGACTATTATTATGTAGGTACTTAAATATATTTCTGTTCAATTTCACTTAAATCACAGAATAAATCCGTGGCTGGCGTGAATACATTGACATCTCAACTTGTATGTTTTTTTTTTTATTGGCTTAATACGTTTTACGCATTAGGAATTTATATGAAAAAAATTGACAACTCAAAATATACATAACTTTTGGAGCAATCGACTATGGTATTATGTGGACATCTCGCATTTTTACGTGTTTTACTTGACAACACAACATGTCAAATTAACGATTCACATGTTTTTGTGAACGAACATTGATATTTCGTTATATCAACTTATACCCAGTAACCAAAATATCATTCGTTATTTGATATCTCAACTTGTACACATAAAAGTTTTCTCTTTTATTTGACAAATTAAGATGTCAAGATAAAGCCAACCGAAGTATTTCTGTTTAAATCATGATATATTGAGATGTCCAGTTATAACCAACCGAAGGATTTCAGTTTTAATCGTGATATATTGAGATGTCCATTGTTTTGATAATTATTGCCAATTGATAATTTGTGGCTAAGTCAGTAGAAATTTTACCAAAAAATTCTTATAAAACGGGCAGCAGAGTATTAAATAGAGAGTGCTACTGTAAGAGTACATGCTAGAGATTTATAATGAGAACAAACCGGTTTGTAGAGTGTTTTTGTAAAATACTAGAGAGACCAAGGGATTTGATAATATAATTTTATTATAGAAAAAAAAAAATCTTCTAATGGAATCATTAGTGAGGATCATAGAGGTCGTCAACCTCCCAAAAATTAGAGGACTATCGAAGACATTTCGCTTGTCAACCACTAAATTTACCGCAAATAAACGTTTTTTCTTTCTTTCTTTTACATTTTGAGCTTTCCAAGTTATGAGAGCCACTATTGTAGAAATTCGACTGGTAAGAAATATCTAGCTGCTGACCTTTCAATTGCTAAAATGTACAGAGAGTACAAAAATACTTCATCAAATCCTGTCTCGTTAAAATTATATTCCAAATGCTTTCATGACCTCAATCTGTCGTTTAAGCAACCACCCAAAGATACATGCAACACGTGCGATGTGTTAAACGCTAAAATTAAAGTTGCAGATGAAGACCGCAAAGTAGATTTATCCGCTGAATTAGCTGAACACCAACATCAAGCTGAAAAGCTTATGCTGAAAAACGTTTGGATAAAGAGAATGCCAAAGCCGATTCATCTGTTAGGGCATTTGCATTTGATCTACAGCAGTGCTTGCCGACACCATATTTAAAAACGTCTGGCTCATTTTACAAACGACAGCTTTGGTCTTTTAATTTGACAATACACGATTCAGCAACTAATGAGGCTACGTGCTACATGTGGGACGAGACTATAGGAGCTCGAGGAGCAAACCAAATTGCGTCATGTTTGTGGCACTACTGCAACAGTTTGCCATCGGCAGTTAAAGAACTGATTTTTTATTCCAACACTTGTGGTGGCCAAAACAAAAACAATGTCGTGGCGATGATGTTCATGTCTTTGCTTGATAATCATCCGACGCTGCAAAAGATAAACCACAAATTCCTCCCCAAGGTGCACACACATATGGAGTGTGACTCTGACCACGCGATTATTGAAAAAACTAAAAAGAGAACACAAATGAAAATCAATCATTTATATTATTGGGTGCAGTTGGTGAGGATTTGCAAAGTGCAGAAGCCATTCGAGGTCGTGGTGATGACGGAAAGGGTCCTTTATTGGATTTTACCGAACTAAAATCCAAGAAAGGCCCCTTTACTGTCAAAAAACTGGATGATTCGGGAGACAAATTTCTGTGGCAACCTATTAAATGGCTGCAATATGATAAAAGCAGCGTAAGAAATATTTATTTTAAGAAAAACCTGGATCGCGAACCCCCTTTCCAGTCAATAAGTTTAAGGAAAAGAGGAAAAAAACACTAAGTACGATAAATATCTAAGTTGGATTTGATGGACATGATTGACCTGATTGATGATTCTTTCAAAATTCCTTGAAATAATCATCTTGATGATTCTTTCAAGGAGTTTTATATTAAAATAAAAACTGTTGGTGACGTCTCCGCATCTAATGGTCTAGATTTGGACGAGGACAACCCAGATGAAGAGGTTTTTGAGGTGCAATGAAATATGAAAGGTTACTATTTCTTTATTATTTTCGTTCTTTATTATGTATGTGTCCATTGTTTGGTCCAATAAAACAATTTACTATTTTTTATTTATTACTATAACACTAGGAAATTGATAGGTTCATGGTTTTTCAATTTAATATTTGTTCTGTTAGGACAACTTTGCTAGCTAGTAGGTACTTCAACAAATCAAAAAATATTTTTATATTCGTCATCAGTAGGTTGATTGGTTTGTCATTAATAGCATTATTTACATACTAATATTCCCCACTCAGAAGGTGAATAAGTTGATAACTGTTGGTGCATAAGTTGACAACTCGGTAAATAAGTTGATAACTCGATGGTGAACGACATGACAAGTCTATTATTATGCAAACCACGGGGAATTTTGTTTATTTATTTTCATAATTTAAAAGATGGTATAAAATAAGCCATAAAACAACTAAAACACATACTGTAAACTAATTTACCGATTTACCAGAAGAGGTCAAACCTTTAAAATGGCCGTCCTGACAAATTGCCATTTTAGACATGTCAACATATTCACGCCAGTCACGGAAATAATAGTACTAAAGTACAGAAGTTGCACTCCTTTGATCTTGAAGAAAGCCGCTTTTATAATAGCCTACAAAATCTTTTCCTACCCATGCGCAAGCTAAATTGCTCTTAATCGCCGCGCTTGAGAGTTGTTATTACTTTGTGTCGTTACTCGTCCGTAACATACCTACGCCGCTTAGCCGAGTACTAGGGCTGTCCGCAAAGAAAATAAAATATGGTACCTACCATACCACCATACCATACCATACATACCATATGGTATGGTGGTGGTGGTGGTGGTGTATATGGTACCTTTTTATACTTTTATTGTATTTTTGAATAGTCTATCTAGAGTTGTTTCACTTTACTGTAATCTATACTAATATTATAAAGAGGTAAAATTTGTATGTAAGTTTGTAAGTTTGTATGTAGGGGGTAATCTCCAGAACTAATGATCGAATTCTAAAAATTTTTTCACTGGTAGAAAGCTACATTATTCTTGAGTGCTATAGGCTATAAATTATATTTATATCATGCATATTAGCCGAGCTATCACAATTTTTGTCTAACAAGTCGGAAAGAAATACCTCTTTAAACAGACTTTTTTGCATGCGCTGCCTAAACGGTTGTTTAAAATTGAGAACCATGTACAACAGTCTGGTCCGTCTTAAATAATTCTACAAAAAAGTCCGCGACACCATATTTCTGTCTTTTATATTTTATCTTTTATTCATCTTTTATTGTTTTAAAAAAGTATTTTTTAGACATACTTACGTTTGGATGATTATATAAACAACAAAACATTAATCCTTATCAAAATAAAATATTTTATGATCACAAGGACATCATGGAGATAAGATTTGATTTTACAGTATGGCAATTGGTCATACAGTTTCGGAGATAATATAAAATTACTAAAACGCAAAATAACTTCAATTCACACCGGTCGCTCTTGAGCAAACCTTTAGTGCGGACGTTTTATCAATTTACCCATAAATGGCGTTGTGCAAATAAGTAATTTTTCTGAATTGCGAGATTTATTATTTCAATAATTTCGGTGGAATACAGCGGAAGAGTTTGTTTTTTTGTTAGTTTGTTTGAACGCGCTATCTCTGGAACTACCCCAGTCGGATTTGAAAAATTCTTTTTGCATTTTGTAACCCAGTTCTTGAAGAGGGCTATAGGCTATTTAACATCACGCTAGGGCCCTTAGGAGCCGAGCGCGAAGTAATAGCGCGGACAGGCGATGCGGATGGATATAGGCTATTTAACATTACGCTAGGGCCCTTAGGAGCCGGGCGCGAAGTAACAGCGCGGGCAGGCGATGCAGAAGGATATAGGCTATTTAACATCACGCTAGGGCCCTTAGGAGCCGGGCGCGAAGTAACAGCGCGGGTAGGCGATCCGGAAGGATATAGGCTATTTAACATCACGCGAGGGCCCTTAGAAGCCGAGCAAAAAGAAAAAATGTCAGAAAGGATGCTAAGCGCAAACGAAGTAATAGGGCGGGCGATGCGTCGGGGTTGGTGGGTGGGGGGGACAAAAAATTCCACGCGGACGAAGTCGCGGGCAGAAGCTAGTGTCTTATAATTTTCAAACGTTATTTTTTATTAATCAATCAAACAATCATTATTAAATCATGATCATCATTCAATCATCAATTATTTTTAATACACCATCATCTCGTATAATATTTAGAAGTGTTCTAAAGTAAACAAGGTACAAACACGTCTTAAATTGAAAGTAACATTTGGTCCACTTTAGTCGCCTGAACATGGTCATAAAACAACTAAAGATGCCTCAACGCACCAGTGACTAAGTTTGTGCGATCGTACGATCGCGGGTAGGTACAGTTGCTTGTTAATCCTAAGTTAATCCTTAATTACTTTAAGCGATTTTGGACCTTACTCCTGAAACAATACGACGCGCACACAAACCCCCACCACTCCGCGGAGAGCTCAAGTTAACAACTATGTAAGTAGGTAGTAGGTAAAAAAAAGGTAGGAACAAGACTCGACATTTCGTAATGGATTTTCGTCATTAAAAAAGTAACTATATCACTAATAATAATAATCACTAATATGATAATATGAATAGTAGGTATACTTAAATTTAAAATCTAAGATTTAATTTTTTCATGGGCGGCCGTACGTGTCTCGCTCGCTGAGCGCGTAGTACACCTTGACTGACTTGTAACCCAGAGTTGCCGCAAGCTGTAGGTACTTATCTCGAGCGGAATGTACTAGTGCAAGAGGCCTGCTTAAATGTCTTTCTCTACTCCGTGTAGGTAATACCTACATAGTATAATGGTACATACATTCGTGTCAAATTGATAACCTCCTTTTTTATATACCTACCTACATTATGTACATTTTCTCATTAAAGGTACCGAAGTAAAAATGTTCACTTCGGTACATTTATTCAGATAATGTAGGTAGGTACTCTAAAATTTTATTTATATGAATGCACATCTATCAACAATTCGGCCAAAAAACATTTTAAGAATACAAAGCATTTTATTTAATAAACAAAATATACTTTTGTGTAAAAAGTAATGATTTGACTAGCCACTTGCAAGTGTGGCATCGCTCAAAATCGTTGACAGCTAAAGTCGCTTCCTCGTTGGTGGTGGGGTGGGGTTGGTATCAGAATGACTGGATCGCAAATTGACCACGTCGCTCTTAGTCCATATCTCAAAATGTACAAATCTCAAAATACCCAAGTCGCAAAATTACTACATCGCTTTTAGTCCACATCTCATGATGTCTAAATCTCAAAATACCTAACTCGCAAAATGACTACATCGCAAAAAGTCCGAACAGTTGTGTAGGTACCTATACATTAATCTCTTTGGTTCTTAATGTGACTTTTTTTCTTACTTTGCCTAGACTATGTGCTTCCCCAAAATTCACTCTAGTTTACACCAAACTTGAACCAAATCGGTCGGTTTGATGCTTGAACAAACAGACAAACCTACAAACAGACAAAAATGTTAAAATCACCTATTTTGGGTAATGTAATTATGTATTATACTTTAAAAAAAAATTAAAGGGCTAAGTAACAGCCGCACTGGTCGATCGATCAGGTTAAGCTACGCTTGCCGCGGTTGGTCCGTGGATGGGTGACCATCTTTACATACCAACACCCCTCCGTGCCTCGGAAAGCATAATAACAATAATAAGCCGTTGGTCCCGGCTGTCATTCGTGTATCTTTGACAGTCGTTACGGGTCGTCAGAAGACCAAAAGTCTGACAACCAGTCATACCTAGGGGTATCGTGTTACCCAGTAACTGGGTTCTGGAGGTTAGATGGGCAGTCGCCCCAAGTAGAATACTGGTATTCAGCTGCACCCGGTTGGACTGGAAGCCGTCCCCAACATAGCTGGGAAAAGGCTAGGCAGATGATGATGATGAATGATGATGTATCCAGTCATTCTGATATCAACCCTGCATAGGTGCCTACACAACTGTTCGGACTTTTTGCGATGTAGTCATTTTGCGAGTTAGGTATTTTGAGATTCAGACATTATGAGATGTGGACTAAAAGCGATGTAGTCATTTTGCGACTTAGGTATTTTGAGATTTAGACATTTTGAGATTTGGACTAATAGCGACGTGGTCAATTTGCGATCCAGTCATTCTGATACCAACCCGTGGGGTGGTGGGGCAGGTGCCTCGGGGTGCTACCACATCAATCGATCGATCGTCGATCGAAGTTAATCGATTGTTGTGGTAACTGGATGAGCAAACGTTGTGCAGCAGTCTTCAATTCAGCGTTAACCCATACCAAACCAGACAAACAGGCCGCCACGATGTTTAGAAGGCAAGGCGTATGGAGCAGAAAAAAAAACCGGTCAAGAGCGAGTCGGACTCGCGCACCGAGGGTTCCGTTCCGATTTCTGAAAAAGTGTGCTATTTAGAGACATCGTTTTATTTTTCCTGTAATCTTTACATAAACTTCTATCACATAGAATATTTTCAGATTTTTCTCTTTGCAAACTTCGGAGATAAGGGGGGAACGGTATTTTTTTTTTACATTTTTCATCAGAAGTCGAAAAGTATGCGGACTAAAAAAAAGAAAAAAAAAATTTAATGATCACCAAATACGAGCACATACACGGCACAATTAGTGTCGATTAACATGGATTAAAATGAATATAATTAGTCACATTATTAAACAGTAATAATTAAGGCAGACGGAGAACCCCTTCCCCTTCGGGGAATCCCTTCTCCGTCTGCCTTAATTATAGTGCCCGTTGTACCCTCAGCTTATCAAAAGAGGACCCTTTACATCCCCCGCTATAAGTGTATTCACGGAGACGAGTTAGTATAGCGCCTTCTCTATCGCACATTATCATACAAATGACAAAGACAAAAAAAACTTTTTTAGGGTCAGTGGGCGTTAACAATACCTTAGAAATGTAAATGTGCGTTCACACTGCGCTTCTTAAAAGTTCGCTTAGTTTATTCCTGCGGCTTCGTCTGTCGTATAAATTGAGAGACATTTATTTGATAGAATTTTTCTATGGGTACCTATTTTTTTATATATCTGATGGATATGAAGGAAAGAAATAAAATCGAGAGTTAATGAATAAATTTGTTAATGATCAAATTTTCTAGATCTTATCTAGAGTAGGTATTTCATTCTGCGCGAAGAAATTGTGGACTATATTTCTGATGGCACATTTTGTAAAGTTATCAATCGTATCAACAATTGACAAACGTTGCTTCAATTTCTTCGGAGATTTCAGCTCACCACTATTATTCTTCTCTTTTACAATTCTATGAACAGAAGCCCAGTGAACACCTAAAGAAGATGCAACAGCTTTCAGAATGTCACCCTTGGACGCCGAAGAGTCTGCATTTCTCATTGCGTGGTACATATTTAAAATCATAGTCTTCTCGGTAGACAAAAAAGCCCGCCGTTTTCTTTTCTCAGCAGGTTGTTCGATATCCGCCATTATCGCACTATTTCAGTTCACAATGAAAAGTCCTTTTCACAAGCCGCCAACTCGTCAAGAAAGCAATCAATCATAAAATCCAATACACCAGCCGGTTCACAAGTTGAGCATACAGTCACAAGTAAGAGTAAGAGCACGTCTGCACAGTACGGGAAGTATGAGTAGACTAAAAAGTTCTCGTACTGTGTACACCGCCTTAGCGTTTATCACTGACCAATCGCAGTTAAAAAATTGTGTGAGTGAGATAGCGCTCTACTAACTCGTCTCCGTGAATACACTTATAGTTTTATCTACCATTGCAGGCGCAACGTTTTTTAGAAGCTAAAAATGTGATGAAACCGAACTTCCATCGAGCAGATTATGATAATGTTCTGCATCACTTGTTAGCAATTGAATGGGATAGTGAGTTCAAAAACTGTGCTTCTGTTAATGATATGGTAGACGTTTTTTATAGTTTATTAAGACAGACTATTACAGACTGTATCCCTATGAAAAGGCCGGCGAGTAATAAATATCCACCTTGGTACTCACGTGATCTTATAACACGTCTTAGAGAGAAGTACAAATACCACATTCGTTTTAAAAAGTACAAAAAACCATTAGAACATGAGTTTTTCGTGGAATTAAGGGATGAATGCAATGCTCTAAGTTCAACGTGCTACAAGAAATATATTTCAAGTATGGAAAACAATATTACACAAAACCCTAAAATATTTTGGTCCTTTATTAAATCTAAAAGAAAAGGTAGCAGTACGTACCCCGCACAAATGTCTCATAACAATAAAATCGCGTCAGGCGGACAGGATGTCTGTAACATGTTTGGAGAACATTTCGCAAGTACTTTTACCGCACCTTCAGATGGTAATCCAAGTTGCGCAAACGCTGCCTCTCCCCCCTCTTCCGTAGCACTGTGTAATTTACAATTTGATGGTAACGACATAAACCGTGAATTAGTCAGATTGGACGAAACTAAGGGCGCGGGTAGTGACGGCATTCCTCCTTTGTTTATAAAACGCTGTGCTAAGGCCTTAGTATCACCCCTACAAACAGTATTTAATAGATCTTTACGTGATAGTATTTTTCCAAACTCCTGGAAAGAAGCTCTCGTGATACCTATACAGGGTGTAAGGGACAGCCCTCCGCAAACTGATAGGGTGAATTCAGTATGTCATACTAAGATGACCGGTACATGAAATTTTTTCAGGAACGTTAAGGGACTGCAATAAACCTGATTTGTTTGTGTTTTAGTGCACAAATTGGAGCGTCTATTACTGGTTGGGAGGGGTAGGTAATAGGTATGCGGTGAGTTCGATGAACTCTGTAGCTAGACAGAAAGTGAACAGCTGATTTCACGCGTCGTTGGTTAGAGTATTTATAGAGTTAGATTTCAACATCCATTGCTGGTTTTTTTTTTTGCTGTTTTTTTTTGCAGTTTTTTTTACATAAATGGAGTGCTGCGAACACACGATGCAATTTTACATTGAAATAATGAAAATGTAACTGAAAAAAAATTAAAAAAAAATGAAAATTTTCCTGAGAAAATTTCCGGTGGAATATGATTCAAAATGAGGAGCTGAATGCACCCTGTGAGTTTGCGGAGGGCTGTCCCTTACACCCTGTATTTAAATCCGGGAAAAAGCATTTAGTGACTAATTATAGACCAATCTCATTACTAGCTACATTCGGAAAAGTGTTCGAAAAACTTGTTAGCAGACATCTGATGTGGTACCTTAAACAACACATCACGGAATATCAGCATGGTTTCGTCAAGTCTAGGTCTACCAATACTAATCTATTGTGTTTCACATCGGCTTTGTCTAAATGTCTTGACAAGCGTATCCCAGTGGACGCTATTTATACAGACTTTAGTAAAGCATTTGATAAGGTAGATCACCGTCTTCTTATAAATAAATTGGCTCAACTGGGTGTGGGCGGGACAATACTAGGGTGGTTTAAATCTTACCTTGAAAATAGACACTCAAAAGTTAATGGTCATTTTTCTGACAGCTATATAGCAACTTCCGGAATTCCGCAAGGATCACATTTGGGACCTATACCTACTTTTTAACGTGTTCATCAACGATATCACTGAATGCTTCCCGTTTTTATTTGTTTGCTGATGACTTAAAGATAATGAAGCCAATTCAGAATAATCTAGACTCCATAATGCTTCAAGACGACATCAATAGACTTGTAGACTGGTGTACACATAACAACATGCATTTAAACATCGGTAAGTGTCACTACATCCAGTTCACTCGTAACAAAAAGGTGTTAGATAATAAATATTACATAGACGGGGTTGAAGTACAGAAACTGAGTAGTGTTCGCGACCTAGGAGTTCAACTTGACCAAGCACTGAAGTTCAATGTGCATATTCTAAATGTGGGTCTAGGTCCTTTAAAGTGCTGGGATTCGTTTTGCGAAACAGTAAAGAATTTAAGAAACCATCTACAAAAATTAAGCTCTTCAATACCCTAGTCCGTCCAATCTTAGAGTACGGTTCAGTGGTATGGAATCCGCATTACGATGTTTAGAGAGTGTACAAAGGCGGTTCCTTTACCATCTGTGTTACGGAGATCACTTGGCTAAACAAGTGACTAGCTACTCTGATAGGTTGAATCATTATCATTTGGATACAATAGCCAGTCGTAGGAAGAAACTGGACCTCACTATCCTTCACAAAATATTTAATGGAACGATAGATTGTGGTGAACTTCTGAGCTCATTAGTGATTAAAATTCCAACTCGTACTCCCAGGCCTAATACATATGAGTTATTCTACATTCCTGGCTCAAAAACCAACTTAGGTCATTACGCCGCTGTGCCAAGACTTTGCAGGCAATACAACACAATAGCCAAGACTACCAATTTTGACATCTGTGAATCTCTTGTTAATTATAAAAAATACATAAATAATTTAACTATAAATTGTTCATATTGTTAATTGTTTTAAATTGTTTTTGTTCTAATGTTTAAAATTATTTTAATTTTATTTCCCAATTTTATTACCGAATATGTTATGATTTTAATTTTAATTTTTTATTTAATTTTTTTGTAATTTATCTATGACTGTTAATTTTTTTTTTTTTAATCCTATTTTTCCAATTTTGTGGCTGTGTTTTGAATTTTATTTAAATATTTTAAATGTTACGACAACTTCGTTAGCTTAGTTTTATATTATTTTATGCATGCTGTGGTCTCCTGTAAGTGAAGGAGTACACCTACGTGATACTTTTGTCGTTATTAGTTTTTTCATGTGTTTGTGTACATCCTTTGTTGGAGATCCTAATTAAATAAATAAATAAATAATTTATTATGTTGAATATTCTGTATACAAGGTGTAGGTAACTTAAATAACGCTCTTAAGGCGTCATTGTACTCATCATCTATACAGGGTGAAATTGAATTCATGGGCATCCTTTTAAGGGGTCATTGTACTCATCATTGCGAACAACTTTTACTATGGGACCAAACCTGAAATCGCGAAAAAAAAATCGAAGCTGTTCAGTACATTTATGTTCGCATAATTCGTCAAAATGGCTGATTTTTTTTTCGCGATTTCAGGTTTGGTCCCATAGTAAAAGTTGTTCATAATGATGAGTAGAATGACCCCTTAAAAGGATGCCCATGAATTCAATTTCACCCTGTATAGATGATGAGTACAATGACGCCTTAAGAGCGTTATTTAAGTTACCTACACCTTGTATACAGAATATTCAACTTAATAGACAAACACAAGTTCAATATTAAACCACTATCCAATTTGTGTTAAAAATCGATGACCATTACTGTTTTTTAGGGTTCCGTACCTCAAAAGGAAAAAACGGAACCCTTATAGGATCACTTGTTTGTCCGTCTGTCTGTCTGTCTGTCAGTCTGTCAAGACCGTTTTTCTCAGGAACGCGTGGGGGTATCAAGTTGAAGTTAATATCAAATACGTAGGTCTGTGGTCTCATGAAGTCCTAAAAAACTCAAGCTTCTAAGTCAATGCAATAAAAATATACGGCCATGTATGCGATATATTTTGATACTCGCAAGTAAATCAAAACCTATAGGATACTTCCCGTTGTTCTAGAATCATGAAATTTGGTAAGAAGCAAGGTCATACAACACAAATAAAGGAAAAAGTCCGAAAATTGTTAATTTGTAATTCTATCACATAAAAAAATTGTTAAAGTCTGTCAGTCTGTCAAGACCCTTTTTCTCAAGGACGCGTGGAGATATCAAGTTGAATACGTAAGCCTATTGTTCCTTTCAGTTCTAAAAAAATCAAGCTTCTACCTCAACTACCTCAACGCAATAAAAAAATACGGCCATTTTGCGACATATTTTGATACTCGCAACTGTCGAAAGTAAATCAAAACCTATAGGGTACTTCCCGTTGACCTAGAATAATGAAATTTGGCAAGAAGCAAGGTCTCCCAGCACAAGTAAAGGAAAAGCCCGAAAATTGTGAATTTGTAATTTTTTGACATAAAAAAAAGTTTTGGGATCCAATGTTAAGTTTGTTTTTGGGATAAATTCTTTTCAGCTGCGGAACCCTTCATTGTGCGTAGTCCGACACGCACTTGGCCGGTTTTTTTTTTATTGTAATGATGTGCGATAGCGATTCTGCTGCCAAACGATTTTTTTTAAATTTCGATGGACTCGAGTAAATAATAAGACGAATGTCAGAAATCGATACTTGGAAAATGAAATAAAATTGTTTTATGCATTAAAATGTATTAGGCATTGTTTTTTTAAAATAATAATTTACACTTTTCTATTGCAAGTGTAACCTTTTTAGGATATTATATTGAAACCAAGTCAACTGATAGGACCTACTACCACAGGTAGGTACATTTATTGAATTTCACGCTGAATTTTTTCTATAATTGAATTTAAATTTGGAATGCACTCGCTCTTCAAAATTATTTTAATTTATTGGACAATTATTTATTGTGGATTTTATTTTTGATACATTTTTAGGTAGGTGTTTGGGAATTAATGATGAATTTAGAGATCGGATAATCGGATGCATATTTACCTAAAGTTAATATTTGGCTAACACACTGTGGAAGCGGCTTCTTAGTATTTGTTTTCTTAATATATATCCCTGGATTCCAGAAAATGCGGCAATGCACAACTAATCGGATACATGGTATGGAAACGACTTCTTATAAATGTGGTTTTATTTATTTTGGACCGTGGATGGTTGACCATCCCGGGTCTTCTCCGTGCCTCGGAAAGCACGTTAAGCCCCCGGACCCGGTTAAGGTCCTGGCTGTCATTCCTGGATCTTTGACAGTCGTTACGTGTCGTCAGAAGCCCGAAAGTCTGACAACCAGTCTTACCGAGGGTATCGCATTACCCAGTTACTGGGTTGTGGAGGTCAGATAGGAAGTCGCTCCATGTAAAATACTGGTATTCAGCTGTATCCGGTTAGACTGGAAGCCGACCCCAAAATAGTTGGGAAAAGGCTAGACAGATTGATTGATTTATTTATTTAAAAATACCGGGAATCGGTATCACATAAATATTCCGTTTGTTACACGTGGTCCCCGCGAGAAATACAAAGCTGCCGAATTAAAATGGTTGTCCCTGGAAGGTACCGTCACTATATCGGTGGGGTTGTTTTCATGGGTTCAAAGCGACGAAGCGACGTGACGTTAAAATGTAAATCCCAGATGGCGGCTGCAATCATTTTAAAATTTTTCGTTATCGTCGGCTTTCACACCCTAGAAAAGCATGAATACGACACCTATGAACAAAAATTTGAAAATTATCGCACTCGCCATTTTGGATTTACATTTTGACCTCACTATCGGCTTTAGCATCCTTGAAAACCATGAAAACGACACCCATGGAGAAAAGTTTGAAAATTCTCGTAGCCGCCATCTTTGATTTTAATTTTGACCATTGTCACACTTTTTTCTTTGTTTTCTTTTATTCTTTTAAGTTCCTTTTCAATGTGCCTTTTATTTTTAAATTTTCCCACTATTTTAGGGTAATCTCTATGTGCTGGTATTACTCGCGTGTTGCACACATACGCAAATGCTTTATGTAGTACACGGCGCTCACTCAGGCACGTATAAAAATTGGCTTCACGTTGTGTGGCTGACACTGGCTTGGCCACCATCAGGGATTTTACTTTTGATAACACAAAGATTTAGTCGTTAATTAGTCGAAATTTGTCGCCAAATATCAGAATTTGTCGGTCACTGGTTCAAAAGTTATAGGGGTCATTGGTGGCCGATCTGGAGAGAGTCTCCCCAGCTTGGCCACCTTTATATCTCAAAAACTAGGGCACCTAGCGAAGATCTGTTTTCTCCCAGATTTAGTCGCTAATTAGTCGAAATTAGTCGCCAAGTCACAGATTTAGTCGGGTCTTAGTTTAGAAGATATAATGAGTTCAATTTTTAAGTATAGTTCAAGAGCTAGATTGAAGAGTTTACGATAAAATCTTTGATCTAGCTCTTGGTCTATACTTAAAAATTGAACTCATTATATCTTCTAAACTAAGACCCGACTAAATCTGTGACGTGGCGACAAATTTCGACAAATTAGCGACTAAATCTGGGAGAAAACAGATCTTCGCTAGGTGCCCTAGTTTTTGAGATATAAAGGTGGCCAAGCTGGGGAGACTCTCTCCAGATCGGCCACCAATGACCCCTTATAACTTTTGAACCAGTGACCGACAAATTCTGATATTTGGCGACAAATTTCGACTAATTAACGACTAAATCTTTGAGTTATCAAAACTAAAATCCCTGATGGTGGCCAAGCCAGTGTCAGCCACACCTTCACGTTTTATGTTACGTTTTGTACTGAACACGGAATCTGGACATTTCATAATCTAAGGCCCCGATGTAATGACAGTTTGTAAAGGAGATTTCAGTAAAATAAATAAATAAAACAAAAAGTCAGTGTTTCATCATTTTAAATCGATTAGCTATAGTTTTCAAACGATCTTCATTAGTTTTTTTTTTCCTCTTTTTTTGCGTCTGACTCCCATACAATGCTCTTCTCTGCAATGAGCGTTTCACAAGATTAATTTCGAAGAACAATTGCCCGCATTTTTCGCATTCATACCTTTTACCTATCTTAGAAACAGTATTTATACATTCGTAATTCATAGAAGACTTATTTTTACAAAATGAAAAACATAGGTCGCACAGACTTAGAATTTTTGAGTCAAAATGTTTTCTCTCTTCAATGTTTTCTTCGAATAGTAGTTTAGGGCAAAACTCAGTTTCCGTTTGATGGATCTTGTCTATGTTCCCTTTGTGGAACGTTATATAGTGATGCCGTAAGTCATTTTTCCCGCCAATTAGATATTTGTTGCATATAACACATAAGCTGACTTGGCTATTCTTAAATTGAATGTGTGATGATTCGTGAACTATAGCGTCGTATCTGAAAAAATAAAGATTTTTTTTTAATATGTTTCAATTGTTTTAATAGGGCTTGGGTTTTAAATGATAACAGCCGCACGAGTCGATCGAATGTTAAGCTACGCTTCTCGCGGTCGGTTCGTGGATTGGTGACCGTCTATTATACGGGGTGTTAAAGTAGTCGCGTGCCATTAGCTTAGAGGTAGGTTCAGTATCGATAAAGGAACCCAGAAAAAAAAAATTGCAAGATCAACCTCATTCTGTACCAAAACTTAAAACAGCAATCTTTTAGAATTAAAATTGTTTTATTTGTTTAAATGCTTTAATTACATACTTACCTACTATCGAACGCGTTGTCATTTTGTCCTTCACTTCTCGCGTCCGAATACTAAAATAATTTTAATTCTAAACGATTGCTATTTTATTTTAAGTTATTAGGTACTAAATTAGGTTGATCTTGCAATATATTTTTTTCCTGAGTTCCTTTATCGATACTGAACCTACCCCTAAGGGCCCTCGCCCACGGCGACTTTTTGTAGCGATGTCGTCGCGCGTTGGCATTGATACAGTCGCGATGCGGTGCTATCTGTTTGCCCTCGCCTACACCACGATTCGATTCGAGTAGCGATGCTGTCGCGCGTTTACGAAACGCGCGACAGCATCGCTACAAAAAGTCGCCGTGGGCGAGGGCCCTAAGCTATGGCACGCGACTATTTTAACATCCTGTACTTATACAAGGTGTAAAATAAATAACCCACAACCTCTTAAGGGGTCATTGTACTCATCATTATGAACAACTTTTACTATGGGACCAAACCTGAAATCGCGAAAAAAAATCAGCTGACCAGTACATTTATCTACATCAAACTCGTCAAAATGTAGGCAGCAGCTGATTTTTTTTTCGCGATTCCAGGTTTGGTCCCATAGTAAAAGTTGTTCATAATGATGAGTACAATGACCCCTTAAGAGGTTGTGGGTTATTTATTTTACACCTTGTATAGAGACCCCTTCGAACCTCGGCAAGCACTCTAAGCCGTTGCCGTTGGTCCCGGCTGTCATTCCTAGATCTTTAACAGTCATTACGGGTAGTCAGAAGCCCGAAAGTCTGACAACCAGAGGGTATCGTATTACAGTACCAACTACCACTACGTACGAACTGATAAGGCGCGTCGTAAATCTTCGTTCGCAACTTCGCACAGAAAAGAAAGTATGGCCCCGAAGACCATACGCAAAATACGCGCATTGTCGTAGAGTTGCGGATACCAGCTCGTATTACCTATACCTATACCTATGCTAGTATTATTATAATTATAGCCTGATGCAAACTTTATGGTGGCTTGGAACATGAGGCGAGTTGCTGACTTGCTGCACAGTGCCAGTTTCATGGTTCACCGGGGGTGAGGGGTGGGATACTGCGCAGCACTTCAGAGCCGCCATTTGATACATGCTATACTAGTTTTTATTTACCATGGCTTTTTAGTTATTTATGTCTATACAGGGTGTAACGGAAAGGGTATATACATACGAAAGGCACAGCTTCTTCTTCTTTGGATGGCCCCGAAGATTAACGAGAATGCTTAAAACTTACAATCAACCTTAGATCACTACTATAAAGTTCATAATACACTGCAGCTGTTAGTTCCTTCTCACTCGCAAGTATAGCGGCTGTGAAGCGGCGCGCGCTAACATGGCGGCAGCTACCGACCAATAGCGGTACAGGAAAAAGCGTGGAGCGTGCCGATTGGTCAATAGCATTTACCGCGCTTTGAAAATTCATCTTCTGCGCAGATACATCGATAAGCCGTATTAGTTGGGTACTACTGTACCCAGTGTGGCGGCATCTACATCGCCACATATGAACTACGCATCAATAACATGACGTCACGCAAACCTGCATCGCGCAATTAGAGTGTACCACGCGATTAGCATATATACAACGACCCGACATCAACCGTCGGGCAGTGGCTCACCAGACACAACACCCGTCTGGTCGGAGGATCCTCCCTTTTCAATAGAGGATGAGTGAACTTTACACCCTGTTCCTCATGCCTCTAAACCCAGTAACTAGGTTGTATACTCTTTCCAACAATTTATTTTACTTTTGACATAAAGCACGCCTACGAAGTTCCTTATTTATTGACAGGCAACCATAGACGAAAAAATGCAATACTTCATGGACGCTAAATGTAAAATAAATGATTGGAAAGATTATAGAGGTCACATAGGTAGTTGGTCAGTCGCTCCATGTAAAATACTGGTATTCAGCTGCAACCGGTTAGACTGGAAGCCAACCCCAACATAGGAAAAGGCTAGGCAGATTTGGATGAGCGAAGCGAGCGCTGTCACGGTAGCAGCCGGGGAGCAGTACTTCCAAAGGCTAGGCAAAACGTCTTTTCATACTTCGGTTCTCGGCATCAACCTTTCGTAATAAATGCTCTGGGGTCTATGACGTGAAAAAGGTCATGAATCTATCATGGTTCCAGTGTGAAAGAGAGACGTAGCTATACAGGGTGTAAGGGACAGCCCTCCGCAAACTAACAGCCTGCATTCAGCTCCTCATTTTGAATCATATTTCACCGGAAATTTTCTCAGGAAAATTTTCATTTTTTCAAAAAAAAATTCTGTTACATTTTCATTATTTCAATGTAAAATTGCATTGTGTGTTCGCAGCACTCCATTTATGTAAAAAAACAAAAAAAAAACCAGCAATGGATGTTGAAATACTCTAACCAACGAAGCGTGAAGTCAGCTATTCACTTTCTGTCTAGCTACAGAGTTCATCGAACTCACCGCATACCTATTACCTACCCCTCCCAACCAGTAATAGACGCTCCGATTTGTGCACAAAAACACAAACAAATCAGGTTTATTAGATTCCCTTAATGTTCCTGAAAAAAATTCATGTACCGGTCATCTTAGTATGACGTACTGAATTCACCCTATCAGTTTGCGGAGGGCTGTCCCTTACACCCTGTATACGACCTATATCACCATCCTTTTTTCTCAACGGAACCATGATGCATCCATGATCTTTTGGCACCTGAATGAAAATGAAAATCTGTTATGTAGTTTAGAAGATGTAAAAGCTTTAGATCTTCTAAACTACATAATAGAATCTCACCACGGTATGCTAAAAGAGCGGCGGCCGCCAAATTTAACGGCAAATAACGTCACTTAAACGTTACATAAGACAGTAAGTTGGTGTGTTTTCCTAGTGTTTTTGACACGCGTAAAGTCAAAACCCACTGCCCAAAGATTTAAATCGTTAGATTTGCGCTCACTGTACTTAGTCACATGAAAAAGTGTCCGTACTGAGAAGAGTGATCTCACAGATTAAATAGCGTTTCTATGACAATCAAGTCAAGTCACTGCGCATTGTATGTCAGAGGTGTCAAAATGAAACAGAAACGCGACTATCTTTTGACGCGGTAAAGGTGGGTACTGACCGGTGTTACGGGCGGGTAATGTATCATTCGCAGCGAGCATGTTACGTTACGCCGTATGCTAAACTCCTTGTAACATGCACGTTTCGAACTCTTTGCTCGCCCGTGCTCCAGATTCGTTGTCGAGATTCTGGATGACTGGTTCCCATAAAACAGGTTCTTCTCTATATTTGTCTATGAAATACAGAGTCTTCTCTTTGTCCCATTACATCTTTTTAGCAACAAATAATCTATAAACTAAAGGCCCGAAGTACCTAGAATCGACGCGCGCTCGTGAGGACGCGCTGCGACGTACTGACTGAAGCGCATAACACTTAAAGGATTCGCCAAAAAACCGACACCGGGGTGGAGCACTCGCTACGAGCAACAAGCCGCTCGTTGCTCGTTACGAGCGCCTTGCTACCCCGTACTCACTGCACGAACGCTCGCTCTGTAACACGTTACATTACGCCCCGTAACGCCGGTCAGTACCCAGCTTAAGGCGATTCTAACGATTTAAATCTTTACCGCTGGAATCGGTTTCATGACAACCGTCACGGTGGCCGCACGGGGCGGCCACCGCTGTTCTATGACACCGTAGCTTAAACGGTCACACAGACATTTATTTTATCAAACTACTAGCTTCTGCCCTCGGCTTTGCCCGCGTGGATACCGGGAATTATCCTACGGTAACGCACTACCGGGATAAAAAACGAATCCTATGACCTAAATGATAAAGCTGAAAAGTTAGCTATTTGGACATCGTCAAATAGGGCCTACAATTACTTATTAGTCTTGTAGGCTAGATTGTAATTAGGTATTAAGAATAATAAAAACCTCACCTAATAGGAAATCCTCTGCCACACTTCTTGCATCGATAAACTCCAGGTTTCACTAACTCCTCGTAATGCACACTTTTACCACTAAACTCATCTAGTTCACCGTTCATCCAGGGTGTGTCAAAGACTTCTAAATTAACCTTGCAATCTGTCGTCAAATCATTCAGTAGCTGATCACTTGTGCAACCCACAAAGATAACATCGTCATCTTCGAAAACTAAACGGTTTTTTATTGATTCTGCTTTAGTTACATTTTTTTTTGTACCAATAGATATCATATTCCGTTCTTCTCTTAAAATTGTTTGCGATTCCTGAAAAAAAAAATTTTGATAGAGTGTCTGATAGTAATGCAGGGCCTCGTTGCGAACGGGGTGTACTGCGTGAGCGACGAATACGATGCGACGCGACGCTGCGAACGTGACGAATGCGATCAACTCAACGGCATACCCTGCTTGCGGCCTATAACGGGGTGTCATGCGTGAGCGACGAATACGATGCGACGCAACGCTGCGAACGCGACGAACGCGATCAACTCAACGGCATACCCTACTTGCGGCCTATAACGGGGTGTACTGCGTGAGCGACGAATACGATGCGACGCGACGCTGCGAACGCGACGAACGCGATCAACTCAACGGCATACCCTACTTGCGGCCTATAATTATTGCAGTCTGCGGCGAGACGCGACGTAACGCGTACTTGTTTTGAGGGCGACCAGACGTGACACCACGAACTACGAAATGGTTGATTCATAAGCGTTGATCGCCGGAGTGCTTGAGCAAAGATTGTTGTGGGACAAAAAACGTATATTAAGGCGAAAGCGCCAGGCTAGCCCGCGAAATTCAAAATTTCTTACGTTTTTTGCAATTTGTAGGTCAATGTGAGCTTGTATGTTGATCAAAATATGATTCGCGGCCGTAGCTAATATGGCTTTATAGAATTATAATCATTAGAATCAGCAATACAACTTCATAAGTTAGCATTTAGCTGAAACCTCATGATTTCATGAAATCGCTAGATTTGAGATAAATGCTAACTTATGGAGTTGTATTGCTGATTCTAATGATTATAATTCTGTAAAGCCATATTAGCTACGGCCGCGAATGATATTTTAATCAACATACAAGCTCACACTGACCTACAAATTGCAAAAAACCTAAGAAATTTTGAATTTCGCGGGCTACCCTGGCGCATCAACCTTAATACAAAGAAGTAAAGTCTGTACTTTAAATATGAACTTTCAAGCAAAATTGTACTGTACTTCTCCATGATTCGAGAAGTAAGTATTGACCAAAATCACGTAGGACATTTGTCGCGTGTAGCATCGCGTCGCGTTGATCGTGTGTGCGACGCTGTGAACGCGACGAATGCGATCAACTCAACGGCATACCCTGCTTGCGGCCTATGTGGCAGTCTGCGGCGAGACGCGACGTAACGCGTACTTGTTTTGAGGGTGACCAGACGCGACACCACGAACTACGAAATGGTTGATTCAGAAGCGTTGATCGCCGCAGTGCTTGAGCAAAAATTGTTGTGGGACAAAAAACATAAATGATAGTTTACGATGTTTTTTTAAAAGTCTGTACTTTAAATTATGAACTTTTAAGCAAAATTGTACTGTACTTCTCCATGATTCGAGAAGTAATGACTAAAATCACGTAGGACATTTGTCACGTGTAGCATCGCGTCGCATTACGTCGCGTCGTGTTGCGTCGCGTCGCGTCGTATTCGTCGCTCACGCAGGACACCGCGTGAGTAATAACAGCTGCATAGATCGATCGAAGGCCAAGCTACACTTGCAGAGGTTGGTCTGTGGATAGGTGACCATTTATTACATATCCAGACCCCTCCGTGCCGTGGAAAGCACGTTGAAACACTCGGTCCAGGCTGTCATTTGTAAATCTTTGACACTTGTTACATAACCAGTCTAACTAAGAAACTGAGTACAGTAGTACCCAAGTAATAAGGCTCGTCGTGAATCTTCGTTCGCACAGAAAAGAAAGTATGGCCCCGAAGATTAACGAGAATAATTAAAAACTTAACCATCAACCTTAGACCACTACTATAAGGTTCATAATACACTGCACCTGTTAGTTCCGTCTCACTCGCAAGTATGGCGGCTGTCAAGCGGCGCGCGCTAACATGGCGGCAGCTACCGACCAATAGCGGTACAGTAAAAAGCGTGGAGCGTGCCGATTGGTCAATAGCATTTCCCGCGCTTTGAAAATTCATCTTCTGCGCAGGTACATCGATAAGCCACTAGGTACTACTGTAACTGAGTCGTGGAGGTCAGATAGGAAGTTGCTCCATGTAAAATACTGGTATTCAGCTGCATTCATTTAGACTGGAAGCCGACCGACCCTGACATAGTTGGGAAAATATGAGTGACTAATAGAAATAACTTACCTTTGTGTAACTATTGCTTGAAGTCTGCGATATGCACTGTGTGCTGTGATAATCATTGACTAGTGGTTCCCAAGCTACCGTTACTTCTGAATGCTTCTTCATATTGTGCGTTCTTAAGTCTTTCTCACTTGTGAAGCTGTGTAGACAGGTGGCACATTGGTAGATGGTTTGGTTTAGTAACGGGATGATTATATGACTAACATTATGTATAAGGCTGGTATATCTGGAAAAGAGAAGATTTGTCATTAGTTAATGACTGCTTTGATGGTGTAGTAGCAGCAAGCGGTACTGCCAAGCATGAGGTTGTGGTGCCGATAGCTACCATACTTTGTTGTAGCTTGCTTTTTGAGAAATTTAGATCAACATACACAGATATTCTATGGGACCAACTGAGGTTTTAGTACTAGAAAAGTCGGAAATCGCTAAAAACTTTACGCATATGAAATGGGGAGCCACACGCAAAGCTGTTTGTAGATGGCGCTCTGAACGACTGATTTGACGACACGGTTGGCGCAGAGGTTGAGCGATTGACTGCTGCGCAGCATGTCGCGGGTTCGATTCCCGCACGGAACAAATATTTGTATGACCTACAAGTATTTGTTTCGAGTCTGGGTGTTTTTCTATCTATAATATGTATGTATTTACAAAAAAAAAATGTATACAACGTGTAACGTTAAATGCGCAAAACCTCTTAAGGGGTCATTATACTCATCATTATGAACAACTTTTACTATGGGACCAAACCTGAAATCGCGAAAAAAAATCAGCTGTTCAGTACATTTTGACGAATTACGCGAACATAAATGTACTGAACAGCTGATTTTTTTTTCGCGATTTCAGGTTTGGTCCCATAGTAAAAGTTGTTCATAATGATGAGTACAATGACCCCCTAAGAGGTTTTGCGCATTTAGCATTACACGTTGTATAAGTAGTTTATCAGCCATCTCGTTACCATAACACAAGCATTAGGTTGCTTAGCTTGGGACTAGATGGCGTTGTGTGAAATGTCCAAGGATATTTATTATTATTTTATTATTATTATTATTTGTAAGATTTGTTTGTAAAACAATGTATGTTTTACAAACAAATCTTACAAATCCATACAATTTGACACTTGTTTGTTATGTCAAATCAATGAAAAAAGGACAGTCGATCATGTGCCACCTAGCGTGATAAAAAGTTAGTTTTCCTCCCCATTAGACTCCCATTTTACTTTTTTATGATGGATAGAAGACTGGCCACTATGAAGACTGGCCGAAAATAAACGACCAAATAAGGTTAAACGCGTTATTGCGTCTTATTTGCTTTGAGAACAGAATTAAGTTACAGTCTGATTTTTAATTCGACGGAATTCTGACAACTGTAATTTTTTGACACTTCAGATATCATAAACCTTTTCTGTTTTGTCCTTTTTCTATGTTATTTAAATGACTAGATTTTTTTGGAAATAAAATAAACAATATGAAAGACAATGAGATCAAGCAAACTATATGATAATGTAAACAGTGTTTGTTCTGTGCATTTAATGCACACTAACTAGAATATTAATTTTATATGGCTAAATGGAAAAAAAGAGTAAAAGAACATATTTTTTAAGTTTAAATATTTATTTAGGTATCATTATCACCAATATATATAGGCAGACACCATCGTTGTCTGCCTGTAGTTACAAGAAGTGAAGATTTTACAAACAAAAATGTATTCCTAAAAAAGGTTTGTAACCTATGAATTAGTGAACAGGGATTCCTGTGAAAGAAAAATAATTACCTTACTAATTATTATAACTTCATTAATTTGATAATAAAAAATATGATTACCATTTTAAAATAATCAGTCAATTTTTAAGTTTTAGTTTTTCTAATTGAAACCAAGAAATTCAAGAAAGATTTTTTTTTATTTCGCGTAAATGCGTTCCGCTTTTAATAGGACCGTATTATTATTGGCAACACATCTCAAATGTCAGAATTCCGTCGAATTAAAAATCAGACTGTAGTTTGTTAATTTAATTTAATTTCTATCTATAATATGTATGTATTTACAAAAAAAAATGTATATAAGTAAGTAGTTTATCAGCCATCTCGTTAACATAACACAAGCATTAGGTTGCTTAGCTTGGGACTAGATGGCGTTGTGTGAAATAAATAATAAATAAATAAATAATAAATAAATAAATAAATAAATAAAATAATAATTGTGATTTCTGAAATTCTGAGAAAAAATATCCTTCAATAATTTAGAATGTTTAGACAAGTTTGCAAAAAGTTTTTTGCGATTTCTGACTTTTGTAGTGCCAATCTATCCACCAGTCTCATTTTCTGATAGGCATCAACAAAAGTTTTTGCGAAAATTTCCCATTTTCTCGATGACTAAAATTATTGCAAAAACTGAATGCAGGTCTAAATTTCTCAAAAAGTTTCCTGTAGCTACAACAGTTATCCAGAAAATAACCGGAGTTACGGATGTTGCTTAAGTAGCAATGGGATGGCCATGTCTGTCTAAGGACCGATGGGCGGTGGAGCAGACAAGTCCTACAGTGGAGACCGCATTTCGGCAAGCGTAGTGTGGGATGCTCCCCGCTAGATGGACCGACAACCTTAAAAAGGTGGCTGGGACAGATTGGGATGCGGAAGGCGGAGGACAGGATGTTGTGCCGCAGCCTGTGAGAGGCTTATGACTAGCAGTGGACAGCAATACGCTGAGCTGATTGATTGATAAATGTAATATCTCACCTGTTATTGGAGATTCTATCACAGAATTCACATGCTTGAAGACTGTGCTTACAGAGATTATCATAATGGTTTGTGTCTTCCGTACATCCATCCTTTTGTAATATCTTCAATGGAACATCTTCATTACAACTGTCGCTACTTATACTGATTGTTTTATTCCTCATTTTTCCTGAAAACATAGTGGTTTAACATAAACACATTATCTTAGGTAGGTAAGTGCTCTAATGTAAACAGTTTGGGTTCGGTGCGAAGATCTAGTTTTGTAAATCTATCTAAAAATGTGCACAGCCTAGTTGACGGTTGACATATGTCTCTCACAATTTAACGACAAGACTGTGCGTCAATTGTTTTTAAGGGAAGCTTCTAGAATCTTCTACAAGCTTCGCCTCGCCCTTATTGGCCGAGTGGGTGTAAGAGGCGTTCCTGCCAGAAGCGAGCGGATTGTGGCAGGAGCGGTTAGATAAAAGCATTCGCATTATAGTGGGAAATTTATAAGTTGTGAGTAAAAAGTATTTGTAAATGTCTGTTTGGGAATAAAATAATGATTGTCAATGGTGTGGTCAATTATAAATTATGTATTGATTGATTTGGTTGTCATACAGTGTCATCCGAATCATCTATAAGTACATATTAGAGTCGCTTTTCGAGTCTGTCATGCAACAAGAATGTCATGACTTGTTTTAACCCATTTTATATGAAATAGCTCCACAGAGTGTTGTGATGTTAGATTTATTGGATTTTGTTAAAATAATTGTGTTCAATAAATGTTTCAAGGACTTTACTTTAAATTTTATGTTACAGTTAAGAACTAAAATAAAGATGCTTAAAAAACAATAAGTACTCTTAAACTCCCGCCTTCTTTCCATTAATGTAGACAGAAACCAAAGAACAAATAAAAACTATTTTATGTAGGTATTTGATGGATGTGCGACTTAAATTACGATACATTAAACCATAATGAGTCGATTAAAATTAGAAGTACAACTTAGGACAGATGCAACATAGAAATCAATGAAAAATATTCACAACTAGTTACAAAATGACGTTAAGAAACCCAATAGGATGGATCACGTAAACTTTCTTTTTATCTTTTACACTCCTGATAATATTGTCCATCGTGCTACGGCTAGAAAGTTTATGACTACTATTATAGAAGTATGGAAGAAAAAGTCATGCTGCGCCGACACCAAGTAAATTGGGATAAGGGCAGGAAAATGATCACGTTTTTCCATCAATTCATGCAATAATATTTAAGATAAATATTCGAAAAAGGTGTAACCGTAAACTTATTTACCTTTTTTGAAATCGTAACCTCAAAATCCTCAAATAACGAATTCTCCTAGATAATAATTAAATAACATAACACACATTGCATCTATTACATTCTACATCTAACAATACATAATTAATAGTAAGATTTGGGTAATAATATTGATAACATCGGTTTATATTCTATTTTTGCATCATAGCTTCATTTTTTTTACAATTCACTTTTTTTTTATTTGACAGTTCCTAGAGTTGCCAATGATAGAGGAAATTATGGCATCTAACTTAGTAATAAATAAAGATTCAGAGTAACAAACGTCTATTTAATTAACATGAGAAAATTATACTTTTTGCAATACTTTAACAAGATCATTGACACACACGTCAAGAGCTTATTTCTATTTTCAAATATATATCTTATAGATAAACTTGTGCCAGCATTATGATCATCCAACACCTTCTCCTAATGTGCACCCAAGTGGCTGAACCAGGTCACTATCCACACATGAGTGTTGCACAATGTCTTGCAAATTTCACCTTAGACAGTGGCTTTGTCATAATATCAGCTAACTGAGTTTCTGTTGGGCAGTAGCTGACATTAACCAATCCTTTCACGAATTGTTCGTGGATAAAATGATATCGCACATCTATGTGCTTCGATCTCTTGTTGAAGGAGCCAGATTTAATTAGTTGTATTGAACTTTGGTTGTCAACATATAAGTGTATTTTCAAATCCAAGTCTGTAATTTCCTTCAGCAGGGAATTGAGGTACATTGCCTCTTTGCAGCAGTCTGCAGCCGCTATGTACTCTGCCTCGGTCGATGACAGAGCAACGATTGGCTGTCTTTTGGATCCCCATGTTATAGGTCCATTAGCTATCATAAGAACGCTGCCAGATGTGCTTCGTCTTGTCAGAGGATCTCCAGCATAATCAGAGTCAGTGTAAGCATCGATTCTTTCAATTCGGCTATTTCTTTTGAAGAGTATACCTTTATCTTTAGTGCCGATCAAATATTTAAATATTTTCTTCACTTTCGTGACATCTTCTTTGCTGGGATTTTCTACTTTTCTGCTGACTTGATTAACAGCTTGAGCGATGTCTGGTCTTGTTCGAGTGGACAAATACAGTAAACTTCCCACTGCTTCCCTATAAGGGTATTCCTTCTCCTGGGGAGTTTCCTGTGTCACCTTTGCATCGTTACTTCCAGGCGTCTCACAAGGTTTAGCGTTTTCCATACTATATTTTTTCAGCATGTCATTTATATAATTCTTTTGAGTCAACTTGATTCCTTCTTTACAATTATTTATTTCTATACCCAGATAAGTTTTTGGGTTTTCAGTTTTTTTTTATTTCGAATTTTGTTTCAAGTTTTGACAGTATATGCTCTATCTCTTTCTTGTCTTTACCGATGACTAGTCCATCATCAACGAATACAGCAATAATAATGGTCTTATCTTTGTTAATAAAAACGCATCTGTCAGTCTTGATTGTCTTGAAACCTAGGTCAAACATTGCACGAGTAAAAGTTTTATTCCATGTGAATGGTGCTTGTTTTAAACCATATAACGACTTTTTCAGTCGGCATACTTTATTAGTAGTATCACAAGTAGTTTTATAGCCAACAGGTACTTTCATGTAAACTTCATCTGTCAGTTCGCCGTACAAGAAAGCGGTTTTGACGTCAAAAGTAAAGAAATGATAATTTTTAGATGCGGCAATTGCTAACAAGGTCTTAACAACAGACTGACTTACAACTGGGCTATATATTTCTTCAAAATCCAAGTTGCCTTTCTGCTCACAGCCGCGTACGACTAATCTGGCCTTGTAAGTTCCGTCATCTTTTATCCTAAATACCCATTTGTTAGACAATACTTTGTGTCCTTTGGCTTCTTCTTTATCGACTAGTATCCAAGTATTATTTTTCTCGAGCGATTTCATTTCAGATTGTATTGCCTTCTCCCAATTTTCTTTATCGTTGCCTGATACAGCTTCTTGAAAAGTAAGTAAACAGTCATTACTGTTCTCAGATATCAGCATATTTACACAACTGTTTACAGCTCCTAGCTCATAGTCTTTAGTCCAAGCTGGTAACCTTCTTTCTCTTATTGGCCTTTCACTTGTTGTGGACAATTCAGTTTCAATTTGCATGGGCTGTAACGAGTCTGAAGTAGACGGAGTTGGTTCCTGAAAAGTTAAGTTATCGTCGATTGTTTTTTCTTGTAATTCAATTTCTATTTGTTCTTTTGCTTCAGGATCTAGTTGTTCCGGTTGGAAATCTTTGTATTCGACCGCAAAATTCTTGTCAAAATGCATCTTTTCAATTATTTTTACATCTCTGCTAATGATTACATCTTTCTTTTCCGGTACGTAAATTCTGAACGCTTTTGCGTTTATTGCGTAGCCCATAAATACACCTTCCGTAGCTTTCGGAGACAGTTTTCCTTTACGCCTTTTGTTGAGAAAGAATGCTTTACTACCAAAAACATGTAGGTGGTTTCCACATGGTGTTTTTCCAACCCACTTTTCGTATGGTGTGCTACCATTTAGCGCCTTTGCTGGGCTTCTGTTAATAAGGTAGTTTGCAGTGTTCACTGCCTCTGCCCATAAGCTTGGAGGAGCGTTGGAGTCGATCATTAAACATCTCGCTTTATCCATTAGCGATCTGTTCTTTCTTTCGCTAACTCCGTTTTGCTGCGGTGTATATGGTGCTGTCAGTCTTCGTTTTACGCCATTTTCTTTTAGGAACTTATCGAACTCTTTGTTCCTGTACTCACCACCATTATCGGACTGCAGGTTTTGTATTTTCTTTTTTAAAAACATTTCCACTCTGGATTTATATTCTTTGAACTTTTCAAATACGTCATTTTTATTTTTAATAAAATAAATACAGCAATATCTCGTATAATCGTCGACGAATGTCACATAATAGCGTGATCCGCCCAGTGATTCTACTTCGAATGGCCCACATACATCACTGTGTATGATTTCCAATGGCTCACTTGAGATACGACCATGGCTTGTAAATGGTAGGGCTGCCATTTTGCCTTTTATGCATGTTTCGCACGTATCCAACTTCACTTGTTTTAATACTAGCCCTCGCATCATCTGCTTATCAACCATCATCTTCAGATCCTTTTCGTTAATGTGGCCTAATTTTCGGTGCCATGTCATAGTCTTATTTTCATTTGTAGGAGCCCAATTTGCTGTCTCGCATTGTTCAAAATCCAGGTAGTATAGTCCGTTTTTTCTTTCTGCACTAAGAACAGTTTTTTTCTTTTCCATGATGTAGGCTTTTTCTTTTGTGAATAATACATCGAAGCCATTATCAGTTATTTTGCTGACTGACATGAGATTTGTCGATATTTCGGGTACATATAGTGCATCATTTAGGTTATAATCTTGGTTCTCCTTGCAGACCACTACTTTCCCTTTTCCTTTAACTTGGGTAGTATATTTGTCTGAAGCCAATTTTAGTGTGTCTGATGTGGAATTTATGTTTAAAAACATACTTTTTTCCGCCGTCATATGAGAAGTGCAGCCACTATCCAAACACCACATTCCATCTTTTATATTGGAGTTGTCTAATGTTAAACATACATTAAAATTATTTTCTGGCTTCTTGTTGTTTGAAGAATTCTGTTTCTTCTTTGACCAACATGCTTCAGTGGAATGACCCTTTTTGTTGCAATTTTTGCATGACATAGAATTATTAAACTTCTTTTTCTGCTTGACATACAATGCCTCTGAATTTTGTTCACTTTGACCTTGCTGTCTTGCGTCATTTTCTTCGGTAATTTTTATCTTTAAATCTTCGGGACTTGGCAGAATATCTCTGGACTCAATTGCTATACGGAAACTTTCGAAGGTAGTTGGCAAACTGTAAAGCATCATTATGCTAAGCAGCTCTGAATTTATTTTTACATCCATGTCTTCCAACTTTCCTACCACATCCATAAAGTGATTCAAATGGTCTCTTACATCTTCTTGTGGACTCATTTTTTTTAATACCAATTGCTTCAACAATGTAGCTTTTCTGGCAGGTCCAGTACTTTGATGTATAGATTTTAGTTTGTCCCATACCTCTTTCGACGTGTTACATCCTTTTATCTGTTTGAGTTCAGCAGGAGACATGAGAAGAAGTAACTCAGATCTGGCCTTCAAATCTTGCTTTTTGAAAAAAAATATCTCTTCAGCACTAGCGGTCGCCGCCAGCTTAGTGTCACCGCTTGCGTAATCCCATAGCTCACATTTAATGAGAACAGCCTGTGCTTGTAGGCTCCAGGTGTCGTAATTAGTTTTTGTTAGCAGTTCTATGCATCGAGATGTCGACGCCATTTTTTTTTTCTTTTCGTCACTTCGCGTTTTTTCTCCGGCAAATTTTATGAACTACATTTATTATTTTATCACTAATTTAATTGCTCTGCTACCACTGATAGAGGAAATTATGGCATCTAACTTAGTAATAAATAAAGATTCAGAGTAACAAACGTCTATTTAATTAACATGAGAAAATTATACTTTTTGCAATACTTTAACAAGATCATTGACACACACGTCAAGAGCTTATTTCTATTTTCAAATATATATCTTATAGAT
This sequence comes from Cosmia trapezina, assembly GCA_905163495.3. Taxonomy (NCBI): domain Eukaryota; kingdom Metazoa; phylum Arthropoda; class Insecta; order Lepidoptera; family Noctuidae; genus Cosmia; species Cosmia trapezina. The sequence continues at coordinate 11,834,856 of LR991047.1, forward strand.
AAACTTGTGCCAGCATTATGATCATCCAACAGCCAACAGTTAATCTAGCTCTCCACAATCGTAACGTTGTGATCGGTCCGGAGGGTTGGGGCTGAAGTTGAATCTGCATAGCTATTCACAAAATCACAACCGGTGCCTGAAATTTGACATTAAGTCTAAACCCCCCGGACCGGTTTTAGAAGTTGAATCTGCATAGCTATTCACAAAATCACAACCGGTCCGGGGGGTTTAGACTTAATGTCAAATTTCCATTTTTTCATATCATCTGAAACTCAAAATGTCATAAGCCCCAAAATGCCTGAAATTCGTATCGGCTCTTTTTACTAATGACTGAATCACTGAATACCTTTGGTGTTTGATACATTCGATGACAAAATTGTATTGTGCGATTCTGTTCAGTGTCATGTAGTTTCCTAATAGGTAAAGTACTTCTTGTTTTCTTTGTACGACTAATGTCCATATATCATTCTTGCCACTTGAAAATAATAAAAAAAAAACAATCAAGACCGAGTCGGACTCGCGCACCGAGGGTTCCATACCATCATTTATGTGTAATTTTTGTTGATGATTTCTGAAAAACTTTAAAGACATCGTTTTATTTTCCTGTAATCTATACATAAACTTCTATCACATAGAATAATTTCAGATTTTTCTCTATGCAAACTTTGGAGATAAGGGGGGAACGGTATATTTTTTAACATTTTTCATAAAACTCAAAAACTATGCTGCCTAAAAAAAGAAAAAAAAAATGTTTGAGAATTTGCAAACAGCGCTCTTTTATATGATACCCCACATGCCCTAGTAGCCCCACTTCGATTTTTTAAGACCCCCTTTCAGTCCCTGTTGCAAAAAAAAAACATATATATTTCTATTTCTTTCTTATTTGCAAAATAGTTGGGCAAACGTCATCTAAAACTGTTCCAAATTTCAAGTTGATAGCAGTCGTAGTTCTTGAGATATCCAGCTGTGACAGATAGACAGACTGGGTCACACCATAAGAGCAATTTCGCACTACGTCCTATCCGAATCCGGACTGAATGTTCTAAATTCGGACGGACAAAGTTCGGCTCTGGGGGCCTACTCACTAAGTCCGCCCGTCCGTCCGTCCGTCCGTTCGTTCGTCCGTCTGACATTACGATCCATCAAAACAAGTGTAAAAGTTAAATATTTTCGGACGGGCAAAAACATATCGGGAGTAGGGACAACTGCCGTATCGTGTTGCCATTCATTCTTCGCTCGGGCCCCAAACCAATCATCTGTCCGTACGTGACACGGAGTAGGAAACGCCCGTAACGAAAGCCAAAACTACGGCCTTCGTGCTTAGGGAGTAGACCCCCTGGTACGCAAACCTTCATACAAATATTACTGTGGCTACTTCGGACCGACATTTCTCGGATTCGCATCGGACGTAGTGCGAAACCGCTCTGAGGGTTCCTTTTTACCACTTTGGTAAGGAACCCTAAAAACAATTGCGAGAGGTAAGGGAGGCAAATATTACTAATATTTCTTTTTGGAAAATTTTATTTTACTAAGAAAACGTTATAGATCATTTAAATAGGTATTATTTTTGGTCAAAGAAATAAAGTATATAGTTATGTTTTACTTTGCAAGTTTTTTTATTTCAACTACCTATCCGTCAACCGCACACCATTATTAAATTAAGTAGGTAGGTATACATTGTATACGACTGTACACAGGGCAAAGGAGTTAAGTAACCAGACACGCACACTACAAAACTATATCGCTACTGTACGTACTGCTCACAATGACAGCCTCGCACACATCCCTTTCATAGAGTGAGTGCGCTGACGTCTTTTAAATGATAGTGTAACATGATTTCGCAATGTAGGACAGTTGCTCTCGTGGCGCAAAAGGTAAGCATTCAACCTACAGGGACAGAATGATCCGAGTTCGAGCCACGAGTTTACTAAAATATTATTTTTGAGATTTCGTAATTTAAAATGAATATACTAACTGATTAAAGCAATATTCTGACCAGTTTGAGAATCTACCACAAGTATCTCGCCTACTTAAAATTATTTCCCAGTTTAGAAGCTAACTACCCGCTTTAAAAATATATTCCTGCCTTTAATTGTGAACTTATGTAGTCAGTCTGCATTAGCAACTACACATATACTCTTTCTTTTGCACTTGAAGTTTGTGATTGTGATATATTGATTCATTTAGACCATGCATCATTTAACAAGATTTCAAAAAGCTCAGATTATTGTTTTGCATGAGCAAAAAATTATTTCTATTAGTGAAATCGCAAGGAGCTCAATGCTATCGGTGAGTGAAATTATTATTAATAAGAATGTATTAATTTACATATTATGTCACCGTGATCCCACCCACTAATTTTATTATGATTGTCTGTTGTATCTCATTTAACGAATTGTGGATATGAATAGTTGAATCTAATAGAAAATGACACCGGAATAGTTGAATTTAGTATAATGAGTGGCTATGCAGTTAAGAAATAAATACTAATTTTGTTAACTGCCACTCATTATTCGATAATTATTTAATCATTTCCATTAACGGTTTACACAGTATTACAGTAATAGTTTTTTTATCTATGTTTTGTAATAAAATATTCAAAAATATAAGTAATGAATATGTTTGTAAATGATTAGAAAATAATAATAAAATACAATTTTGAAAAGATTTAATTTTTTTTAAACATTTAAAAATGTAAATTGCATGTATGGTAATTAAACAAAGGATTTATATTCTAAATAAAGTATAATAATATTGTTTAATACTTTTTATAAAAAAATAAAAAATTACATTTTATATGTGCACTAATGAATAAAGTAAATAATAAGTGTCATTATTATAGTATATATTATTTTTTATTTGTTAGTATGATATTGTGTATTACCTAGGTCACTCGCCCTGCCTTTTTATTTCTATTTTATCGTATTATAATTTTCATTATTACTGACCACTAGCCTTATATATCAATTGTATTTAAGTATATAGATATATATTCTCTGCATTGTATTTATATTGTGTATTTTTTATTTCTTAATTTATAATTTGGGAGGTATATGTTTAGACCTAATATTTTCACTTTTTTTTGTAGAGAAAAAACGTTCGACTGTGGGTGCATTGTCACTGAGACAAGCGAAATAAACCGTCGCCTGCCTGGACTGACACCATTGGCTTACACAAATGTTTCGCCTCGGCACCGTGCGTGAGATTGTTGCCACCCATACATCAGATCCATTCGCTTAGACCAGGATAATAGCAGCAGCACACAACGTCACTATGCAAACTGTACGGAACCACCTGCAAGCGGACGGTTTGACATGTTGCAGACCGATGCGTAAAATTTTATTATCTACCGTGCACCGTCAAAATCACGGAATATCGGCACTTCGATTGACAAAACAATGTCGTCATAATTACTGATGAAAAATGTCTTCATCGAAAATCACCACCGACTTATCGTAACATATATACTACCTTTAAGTTTCAGACATTTTAACGTTTTTAAATCTATTATTTTCCTAGAAATAATTAATAATGGTTGGTAATAATTATAATACCTACTGTTCCCGATACAGGTGGTAAATTTTTTTATTTTAATTTTAATTTTCAAAAATGTATGTAATTTACATCTGTATATAACTGAACTAGCGACCCGGCCCTGATTCGCACGGTTTTTACGACTTGGCAAAACATGGAGGTTTCTATATTATATAAGTTAAATATTTATCATGATAGTGAAAACCGCATCAAAATCTGTGGTGTTAGAAGAACAACGCAGCCACACAGACAGACACGAAAAGCGACTTTATTTTATAATAGATACCTAAACGAAATACTTAATACTTTCACAGCAGATTTAGCCATAATACATTAAGTCGGCGGTACTGTGTAGGTAGGAGTGTGTGAGTGATGTTATTGTTACTGGATCAGATTATATTATTATTTGTTATCTATGTGACATGTTTATTCACTCCGCCCATTGTTGTATACATATATAATGGTATAAAAAGATGTAATAGCATGTTCTAAACATATTGTTGTATTTATAATAAAACATGTTTACTTGTGATGTTCTTTTTTTTAAATAAAGATATTTATTAAAAATGGTTTTATTTATTTAAGCAATTTTAAATAAATAAAACATTTTCTTAACAAAAATTGTTCTAATTGCTTTAGCTTAAAATAATAAATCGCAAAAAGAATCATCACTTCAGAGATTTGAACTCACACAGTAGTACTCAGAAGTATGATGCCTTATTCGTTGGGCTACGAACGCTTAAGTTTTCAATGCGAAATTATGTTATAGTATAATTGAGAAGACATTAGCGCACTCACTCGCACATGAACGCGATGTGTTGAGTGAGGGCATTGTGTGCTGTACGTAATGAATCGTTTTAACAGTAGCGATACAGTTTTGTAGTGTCACGCACACTACAACACTGGTTACTTATCTCTGTTGCAGAGTGTACATCGATTGTCATTTTCTTTATCAGACATAATAAACATTGAGGCATTTTAGATTTCAGGCATTTTGGGGAATAAGACATTTTGAGTTTCAGATGATATGAAAATATGGAAATTTGACATTAAGCCCAAACCCTCCGGACCGTTTATTTTTCATTTTCTTTATTTTTACGTACTTAATAAAATATTAGGTAACAATTAGCAAATCAACAAGACAAGAATAAAAAAATATTCAATTACAACTGCTATTCTGTCTAAATTACAGTTCATCTTCTTTAGATGAATCATTTTGTCTGCACCATCATCATTGTCGTCGGTTTTAGATTGATAGTACTATTCTTTGATACCGATTTGTTTTATAACGTTAGATATTGGATTTTCATGTTAATTGCAGCATTTTCCTTCAAATCTCAAACCACAGTCATGGTATTCTTAAAATATCAGTTAAATGACTTAACTTCTTTCTGTTCCTCTTCTTGTTTTTCATTACATACTGCTAAATTTTAATAGTTTCTAAACATCGGCATTAGAATGAGGCAGTCGAAAAGTGTTGGCTTAGTGGGTCAGTGATAGCATTTTCAGTAATTGAAACTGAAGTCTGATAGACCACTAGAAAATCCACCAGCCACTAAAAGCAATATTTCGCCACTAAAAGGGGGGTTAGAACCACCAGTTTTAGTGGACAATCCACTAAGTTGGCAACACCCTAGTTGGTAGTTGGAAAGTTGGATTGCCAGTTGGTAAAATAATTTAAAAACTCTTTATCGACCATAGACTTGTAAAAAAAACCGCTCAAGAGCGACTCGGACTCGTGCACCAAGGGTTCCGTACCGTCCGTGTCGTCTCAGTGCGCGAGAATTTTTGTTGATGATTTCTGAAAAAGTGTGCTATTAAGAGACATCGGTTTATTTTTCCTGTAATCCTTACATAAACTTCTATCACATAGAATAATTTCAGATTTTTCTCTATACAAACTTCCGAGATAAGGGGGGAACGGTATTTTTTAACATTTTTCATCAAAAGTCGAAAACTGTGCGGCCTAAAAAAAGATTTTTTTTTTGAAAATGTGCAAACAGCGTTCTTTCATATGATTCCCACATGCCCTAGTAGCTCCACTTAGAATTCTTAAGACCACCTTTCAGTACAGTTGTTTTATCTCACGTAAGCGGGTGAGCCATACTTATAGATGTAATGCGTATAGACACGGGCTCCACACGCGCTCTTGTGTGCGTAACTGCAGGTTGCGCGCTCCCGAGCTTACGCACACAAAGACAATGTGTGCATGCAATACTTATTTACACATACCTACATATATGGCTCGCTCGCTTTCGTGAGATAAAACAACTATACGTACCTGTTGCAAAAAAACATATATTTTATTTCTTTCTTATTTCCAAAATAGCTGGGCAAACGTCATCTAAAACTGTTCCAAATTTCAAGTTGATAGCATTAGTAGTTCTTGAGATATCCAGCAAAGATAGACAGACAAACAGACAGACAGACAGTCAGACTGAGTCATACCATAAGGGTTGTTTTGTACTTTTAGCGGACGAGTTGGAGGTAAACATTGACGGGAAGAGCCTCCAGTGAGCCATCTACTCCGTAACCGTGTTAGGTACCGCAATCGTGCTTAGGTCCACACTGCGTGTGGGTAGACTACACGATGTCATTCCGTCGTCTTTTCCAGTAACTTCTTGTTTTCAGTGCGGCAGGGCAGCTAGATCGTTGGGGTGCCTTTTCAATCTTTCCGTATCTTTATAAAATGTTTTTGTGATCTCGTCCATGACGATAATTATTCATTTTAATAACTCCTTGTGTATTTCAACGTTGTGAAAAGCCAAGGAACGCCAATAATAAATTGATTTGATCTCAAAGTAGCATTCTGCATTCTCTTTATGATGTTATTGCTCGAGTTACAGGCGCTGGATTTTCACGATGGATGAAACTTTAATATTTTTTTGCGCGTACCTATTCCATGCGTTGATTATGTTTTGACCAGCGACGAACTGGAGGAGCACTTTAAAAAGTGGACCGTCTCTCGGTTTTATCGAAACTTTTTGGTTCTGCGATATCCGACAAAGGCGGTGGTGGTAATCTCCACGAGGAGTAATAGTGTCCGGTGATGGTAAAGTTGAGTTGATACAATATGACAGTGAGAAATGTAGTGAGAGAGGGCCCACGGCCCACTCGCTCTCACACGTAGCTCTCACAAAAGAAGTTTAGAGAAAGTTGAGAATGAGTGGAACTTCAACTCATGTTAATGGTCAAATGGTCTAACTCATGTAAAAGTACTCTGGTCTAACTAAACGCAGATTTGTTATCATAACAAAAGTTTCTGTCAGTGTCACTTGAAGTTGACCTTGACAACTATATGTCACGTCACAAATTATAAAATTGGGATTATTTTGGTTTGGGATATTTTGTTTAAAAACTTCCAAACTTTCAAAACTTAAAAGCTATTTTGTGAAAATTTAATAAAAGAAAATGGTAAATTATTGACATAATAATCTTGTTAAATAAGGTTGCATAATGCTGCTTTCTCGAAATGTTATCGGCTAATAACAGTTTTGTGTTTTTATACATTTTTTTGATCATGTAATGTGTTTTTAGGATTTGAAAACATTCGGGGAGGATAATTTCGATCCTAAACAATGGATTAACAAAGCTTGGAGCTCTAGTGGCAATCAGGAAAAGGAGGTAAAGTAATTGAAGTCTCCTTGAAACTCATGAAATTCCCATGTTTTTTTCATCGTACTGTCTGCCAGCCAAATAGACAATTAATAAATTACTTTTCTATGCACATCATATTAATTATTTCATCTTTGTTTTACATTTGTCGTATCGCAATATAAATATTCGCAACATAAATTCGCAAAATTGAACTTAATTTTAAAAATGTTATGGTAGGTACCTTCCTATTCGGATATTTGGAGTGCCTGCTTAAGATGAAGACCCTATTTTAAAGGAGCTGAAATTATAATTATGTAAATACTTTTTGTACCAACTATCAATTTTCTAACATCACTTTGCATGGTTTAAAAATGACAAAAGATAAATTTTTAAAAGTCAAAGTCAAAACATTTATTTCAAATATAGCATAGCACAATCAGCCTATAACGTTCCCACTGCTGGGACACAGATCTCCACTCACTGAGAGGGAGTGGGCCGCAATCTACCACGTGGGCCCAGTGCGGGTTGCTAGATGTCACATGTCTTCGAATTTTTGGTTCTAGGACATGCCAGTTTCCTCACGATATTTTTCCTTCACCGTTTTGAGTTAATACAAACTATAGCGCATGTCTGGGTTCGAACCTATGACCTATAACTCGTAAGTCACGGTTGTTACCACTCGACCACCACTGCTTTACTTATTTCAAATAGGCACATAAAAGACACTTTTGTCTGTCAAAATTTACAAGAAAATACAATATTTATTCTAGTTGCACCTTTCAAAGGTAGTTTCGTACGGAGAATAATGGGCAAGAAACTTTACAGTGACAGTTACTTTTTTAAAATGTCTCACAGTATTTTGATATAAAAACAATCTCTTCAGCTTTAGAAGAGATTGTTTTATTATATTAATACGGTCCCATTTCACGCTTTGGGTACAGAACCCTAAAAGTCTAGCAAGAAGTGATGTCATACCACATTTACAATCAATGTATTGCCATAATCAGAGATTCTCGAGATTATGTCAATAGCATTTTAAAGTAATGGTAATGGTAGTGGTAACATAAAGTAAGTAAGTAATTACATACATCTTACTATTATGTTATTACTAGTATTACATAATTATTTAAAATTGTTGTTATGTTGCCGTGCCCTAACCGGGTTTCATGTTGGAACTATTTTAATTGTACCTAACAACTAACTACACATGAATGCAATAAAGAGTTTGAGTTTGAGTTTGAATCTTTTAATTAAGTATGCAAAAAAAAAACAAATATATGTGTCCAATATTTTTTAATAATCTACATGACGGACAAAAAAAAATTGTTATCCCTATTATGTGAAGATTATGTACAGATGTCAGCACATCAAGCTACTACAATCTGTCTTTCTTTAATAGATTTTCATCTTTAGCGCTAAAGCATTAGGTTCAAGGTTGATTTGGAAAATTTGTCAATTTCGGGTGGCTTGACCTGCTGGCGTCTGTACCTAGAATAAAATTACTAAAATAATAAAGAATAAAATGAAGCAATGACAGATAAACTCTCTTTCCACATTAAAGTAGGTACCAGGCAGCTATAAGTTTCAAGAGATGCTTCCTTTACAGATATTTGTGGCCAACACAGTGTCAAGATTGCAGCTATACATGAAACAGCTGACAAACTCTTTGGATGAAACCACTACACAGGTGTGTTATAATTTTTTTTATTACTAGATGACCCGACAGTAATTTTCCTTTCCAAATTTCGATGAATACAAAAATTATGGCCGAGTAATAACTGCCCCCGAAATTAACGCACAAGCTTTTAAACCTTCCTCTCATTGTACTCATCATTATGAACAACTTTTACCACGGAACCAAACCTGAAATCACGAAAAAAATCTGCTGTTCCCTACATTTTGACGAAATTATGCAAACATTGTAAACATAAATGTAGGGAACAGCAGATTTTTTCCACAATTTCAGGATTGGTCCCATACTAAAAGTTGTTCATAATGATGAGTACAATGACCCCTTAAGAGGTTTTATGTTAATTACGGGACATGTTTTATAGATTAATTTTTGAGCGTGGTTTATTGAGTTTTTTTTTCCTTGAAACCTCCATGAAATCCATACTAATATTATAAATTCGAAAGTAACTCTGTCTGTCTGTCTGTCTGTCTGTCTGTCTGTCTGTCTGTCTGTCTGTCTGTCTGTCTGTCTGTCTGTCTGTTACCTTTTCACGCCTAAACCACTGAACGGATTTCGATAAAATTTGGCAAGGCTATAGATGGTATCCTGGGGACGGACATAGGCTACTTTTTTTTTCAAAAATAATCCTACAGGGGGTGATATAGGGGATGAAAGTTTGTATGGGAAACTCAGTATTTCTTCAGTTAAAATTAAAATGTATGCTTTTGATAGGAAATAAAGAAATATGCGGTTCAGCGTTTTTGAAAAATCATCCCCTAAGGGTGTAAAATATAGTAAAATAGGGGTTGATTTTAAAATTTACAAAACTGCACGGATTTCGACAAAATTTGGCAAGGCTGTATATAGCATCCTGGGGAATGACATAGCATACTATTTTTTTCAAAAATAATATTACAGGGGGTGATATAGGGGATGAAAGTTTGTATGGGAAACTCAGTATTTCTTCAGTTAGGGATGTGAAAGTTAAAATGTATGCTTTTGGTAGGAAATAAAGAAATATGCGGTTCAGCGTTTTTGAAAAATCATCCCCTAAGGTGTTAAAGTAGGGGTTGATTTTAAAATTTACAAAACTGCACGGATTTCGATAAAATTTGGCAAGGCTTTATATAGCATCTTGGGGAAGGACATGGGCTACTTTTTGTCTTAAAAAAAAATCCTACGGGGGGTGATATAGGGGATGAAAGTTTGTATGAGAAAATCAGTATGTCTTAAGTTAGGGATGTGAAAATTAAAATGTATGCTTTTGATAGGAAATAAAGAAATATGCGGTTCAGCGTTTTTGAAAAATCATCCACTAAGGTGTTAAAATAGGGGTTGATTTTAAAATTTACAAAACTGCACGGATTTCAACAAAATTTGGCAAGGCTTTATATAGCATCCTGGGAAAGGAAATAGGATACTTTCAAAAACAATACTACAGGGGGAGATATAGGGGATGAAAGTTTGTAAGGGAAACCCAGTATTTCTAAAGTTAGGGATAATAAATTCATGCTATTGGTAGGAAATTTAGAAATATGCGGTTCAGCGTTTTTGAAATATTATCCCCTAAGGGGGTAAAATAGGGGTTGATTTTAAAATTTACAAAACTGCACGGACGTCGATAAAATTTGGCAAGGCTTTATATAGCATCCTGGGGAAGGACATGAACTACTTTTTGTCTTAAAAATAATCCTACAGGGGGTGATATAGGGGATGAAAGTTTGTATGGAAACTCAGTATTTCTTAAGTTAGGGATGTGAAAATTAAAATGTATGCTTTTGATAGGAAACAAAGAAATATGCGGTTCAGCGTTTTTGAAAAATCATCCCCTTAGTGGGTAAAATAGGGGTTGATTTTAAAATTTACAAAACTGCACGGACGTCGATAAAATTTGGCAAGGCTTTATATAGCATCCTGGGGAAGGACATGAACTACTTTTTGTCTTAAAAATAATCCTACAGGGGGTGATATAGGGGATGAAAGTTTGTATGGAAACTCAGTATTTCTTAAGTTAGGGATGTGAAAATTAAAATGTATGCTTTTGATAGGAAACAAAGAAATATGCGGTTCAGCGTTTTTGAAAAATCATCCCCTTAGGGGGTAAAATAGGGGTTGATTTTAAAATTTACAAAACTGCACGGATTTCGACAAAATTTGGCAAGGCTTTATATAGCATCTTGGGAAAGGACACAGGAAACTTTCAAAAACAATACTACAAGGGGTGATATAAGGGATGAAAGATGGGAAACCCAGCATTTCTTAAGGTAGGGATATGAAAATTCAAATTTATTTGGTAGGAAATAAAGAAATATGTGGAACAGCGTTTTTGAGGGGGTACAATAGGGGTTGACAAATGTTTGTGTAACTACCTCTTTCTAAGAGATTTAAGGGATTGGAAATGTAGTCATAGTTCGAATCTTGAGGTAACATTTAGTCTTTATTTCATTCGAAGTTTTTACGAGGAAATTATTTGAACGAGTGGACACTCGGACAAAAGTTATTTGTTATTAGAGCGTGACTGGCATAATAAATTTTAAGTAATTAACAAAGTCCCCCCGCCGCGTAAGTGTGTCTGTTTGAATGCGATAATGTCAAAAAGTACCGAACGGATTTTCATACGGTTTTCTCCAATGAACGGAGTGATTCAGTGTAATTCATTATGGTTTTGTGTAAATTGGCTGAAATATGACGACGACTGTTGAAGATGTCGGAAAAAATCATGCCAACTGGTAGCTTTATGCCTACTATACACGGTAACGATATATCGTAGCGATTTGAGTTTGTACAGTTATATCGGACGGCCCTATCTTTTCCACATGTACGTTCCCATGTCATATTTTCCGACATCCACGCGGGCGAAGCCGCGGGCAAAAGCTAGTAATAAATAAATAATAAATAAATAAATAAATATCCTTGGACATTTCACACAACGCCATCTAGTCCCAAGCTAAGCAACCTAATGCTTGTATTATGGTAACGAGATGGCTGATAAACTACATATATACATTTTTTATTTGTAAATACATACATATTATAGATAGAAAAACACCCAGACTCGGAACAAATACTTGTAGGTCGTACAAATATTTGTTCCGTGCGGGAATCGAACCCGCGACATGCTGCGCAGCAGTCAATCGCTCAACCACTGCGCCAACCGTGTCGTCAATCGTCGGTATAATCAATTCATATTCCCCTTTTCAGATAGTGAGTTCCGTCCCTAGGATTCTACAAGATGCGTCATCTCTTCAACTGGAAGGAGCCATGCTTCAGCAGAAGTTGGTGTCCTTGGAACAGAAGGTGCAAAGCGTTGAGGAACAGACTGGACACTCTATAGAGAGCTTGCAGAAGATTGATCAGCTGAAGAGTCGGTTGGAGGTAAGAAATACAGGGTGTAAGGGACAGCCCTCCGCAGACTGACGGAGTGAATACAGTATATCATTCAAAGATGACCGGTACGTGAAATTATTTCAGGAATGTTATGGGAATCAAATAAACTTGATTTATTTGTGTTTTTGTGCAGAAATCGGAGTGTCTGTTACTGGTTGGGAGGGGTAGGTAATAGCTATGCGATGAGTTCGATGAACTCGGTAGCTAGGCAGAAAGTGAATAGCTGATTTCACGCGTCGTTCGTTAGAGTATTTCAACATCCATTGCTGGTTTTTTTTTTTTTTTGCTGTTTTATTTACATAAATTAAGTGATGCGTACAGAGAATGTAATTTTACATTGAAGGAAAGGAATTTTAACTGAAAAAACGATAAAAATTGAAAATTTTCCTGAGAAATTTTCTGGTGGAATATGATTCAAATAAAGAGCTGAATGCACCCTGTTCGTTTGCGGAGGGCTGTCCCTTACACCCTGTATAATACTAGAATATACTTGACGTTGTAAGTGGTCAGATATTTTTGGTTAGTTGTTTGTATAGAAATTAATGACAAGCATCTGTTAGCAGATATTAATGAAGTAATGAATGTTCAGATATTAATGGTAACTTGTAGTGTATGGAACTTATTAATGAAGTAATGAATGTTCAGATATTAATGGTAACTTGTAGTGTATGGAACTTATTAATGAAGTAATGAATGTTCAGATATTAATGGTAACTTGTAGTGTATGGAACTTATTAATGAAGTAATGAATGTTCAGATATTAATGGTAACTTGTAGTGTATGGAACTTATTAATGAAGTAATGAATGTTCAGATATTAATGGTAACTTGTAGTGTATGGAACTTATTGACATTTTAAATTGTTCAGAAGTATTTGGTCACCTTGTCTGCTACAGTATATCTGACGGCGACTGTACAACGGGCCTTAGGGTCACGAATTTGGATGCAACGGTACTATAGTATAGTTAAAATCTCGCTGCAGACTCGGTCATAAATCATTCGAGTGTTTCGCTCTCTTTCCCACTCACGGGCCTTATGGGCAGGCCACGCCTACACGTAGTCCTGTGCATTACTGCAGTCGATGAGTGATATCGATAGTTTTATATATTTATAAATGGGTGATAGAAATAAATACACTTTTTTTTTATTACCAAATTTACTACAAAGCATATTAAATATATAAACAAAAGAACGTATATATAAAACTAAAAATAGAAAATTAAAATTCTTCGTCTGAGTCATCGTCATCATCTGTTATCGATAATGGCCTTGAGCGCGCGCAACTAGCGCACATCCCTACTCCTATTATGATTTATAACCAAGTCTGCAGCGAGATTTTAACTATACTATACTGCCCTGCTAAGCCGAAAGGCGCTATCTCTGAGATACGCCCTTTCAGTTTTTTTTATACCATTCAATAGCTAGAATAATTTCGCATCTAATGGTATAAGCCAAATAGCGATATCTAATTTAAAACATTAAAATAAACCACTAAGAAGTTTTTTTATATCTCAATTGGTGGGAAAAATCCATTCACAAAAAGTCGTTTTTCTCAAAACTTACTCTGATTGAGTCAGCGCTTTTCGGCTTATCAGGGCAGTATAGGCGCCCATAAAAGCTAAGGAGCACCTTCCACAGAATGCAGCATCAGCACTTCGCGAGGCTGACAAATGGGCGGCTCTAGCCTCTTCTTTAGAAGACATCCTGGAGTCGGGGGTACCCACACAAGGAGACAAGTTAGCTGAACTGGCAGAACAAGTCTCCGCTATGACTGCCAGTCTTGAGGTGAGAATATAAAGAAAAATAGGTGTCGAGGGACACCAGGTTGACACGAAGTTGCTTTCGCTTACAAATTACCAAAAAATAGGTGTCGAGGGACACCAGGTTGACACGAAGTTGCTTTCGCTTACAAATTACCAAAAAATAGGTGTCGAGGGACACCAGGTTGACACGAAGTTGCTTTCGCTTACAAATTACCAAAAAAAATATTTGTTTTCACTTTTTGCGATCTAGCTCTCATCACCAAATCTGTAGACTACACTGTAGATTACAGCGATAAGGAACATTGTTCCAAAAGAAAGACAATTTGATTATTCTGCACCGACAAAAACGTACATTAATAAAAAGTAATTTAAAAAAACCGGTCAAGAGCGAGTCGGACTCGCGCACCGAGGGTTCCGTTCCGATTTCTGAAAAAGCTTGCTATTTAGAGACATCGTTTTATTTTTCCTGTAATCTTTACATAAACTTCTATCACATAGAATAATTTCAGATTTTTATGTTTGCAAACTTCGGAGAAAAGGGGGGGGGGGGAACGGTATTTTTTTTTACATTTTTCATCAAAAGTCAAAAACTAAGCGGCCTAAAAAAAATTAAAAAAATGTTTGAGAATGTGCAAACAGCGTTCTTTCATATGATACCCCACATGCCCTAGTAGCCCCACTTTGAATTTTTAAGACGCCGTTTCAGTACCTGTTACAAAAAAAATATAAATATTTTTACTTCTTTCTTATTTGCAAGACAGTTGGGTAAACGTCATCTAAAACTGTTCCAAATTTCAAGTTGATAGCATTAGTAGTTCTTGAGATATCCAGCTGTGACAGACAGACAGACTGAGTCACACCATAAGGGTTCCTTTTTTACCATTTTGGTACGGAACCCTAAAAAACTAAAAACCCGACTACAGTAAAATACTAAAACTGAAAAGCTAAAAACAAGCCGATTTTAAATTTAATAAAAGTTGGAAGCAGGCGGGACCCGTTTGAGTTTGAAAATATATAAATAAATAAAATAAAAAAAAAAAAAATAAATAAATAAAATATCCTTTGACATTTCACACAACGCCATCTAGTCCCAAGCTAAGCAACCTAATGCTTGTGTTATGGTAACGAAATGGAATGGGTCCCGCCTGCTTCCAACTTTTATTAAATTTAAAATGGGCTTGTTTTTAGCTTTTCAGTTTTAGTATTTTACTGCAGTCGGGTTTTTTAGTTTTTTAATTACTTTTTTTATTTCCAGCTTTTTAGTTAGTAGTAGTGCGGAATTTTCCTAACACAAGTAAAGCATTTTTACTTAAATGGAAATTCCATAGAGAATATGTAACATGTTGTAAGTTTTGAAATAAACATTTTATTTTTATTATTTATAGTTTGTAAATGTGAAAGATTTCGCAGACGATAAGAAAAAGACCGGCCAAGTGCGTGTCGAACCACGCACGACGAAGGGTTCCGTAGTTGAAAAGAATTTGTCCCAAAAACAAACTTAACATTGTAATCACAAAAAAAATATTATGTGATATAAATAAATAATTAATGATATAATTACAAATTAACATTTTTCGGACTTTTTCCTTTACTTGTGCTGTGAGACCTTGCTTCTTGCCAAATTTCATGATTCTAGGTCAACGGGAAATACCCTATAGGTAGGTTTTGATTTACTCGCGAGTGTCAACATATGTCATATGTACGAATGTCGCATAAATGGCCGTATTTTTTATTGCGTTGAGGTAGAAGCTTGATTTTTTTAGAACTCCTTAAGGATCATAGACCTACGTATTTGATATTAATTTCAACTTGATACCTCCACGCGTTCCTGAGAAAAAGGGTCTTGACAGACAGACAGGCGGACAACGAATTGATCCTATAAGGGTTCCGTTTCTTCCTTTTGAGGTATGGAACCCTAAAAAACACAATACAAACACTAATACATCGTCGCACCATTCTCCTGCCCTTATCCCAAATTATTTGGGGTCGGCGCAATATGACTTTGTCTTCCATACTTCTCTATTATAGTATAGTTAAAATCTCGCTGCAGACTCGGTCATAAATCATTCGAGTGTTTCGCTCTCTTTCCCACTCACGGGCCTTATGGGCAGGCCACGCCCACACGTAGTCCTGTGCATTACTGCAGTCGATGAGTGATATCGATAGTTTTATATATTTATAAATGGGTGATAGAAATAAATACACATTTTTTTTTATTTTATTACCAAATTTACTACAAAGCATATTAAATATATAAACAAAAGAACGTATATATAAAACTAAAAATAGAAAATTAAAATTCTTCGTCTGAGTCATCGTCATCATCATCCACATGAATGATGAACTCTTCGCATAAATGTGCTTTTCTTAAGTCTTCATCTTGCAGCAATTCTGCATGTTCCACACATTTTTGCCAATTTTCAATGGAGACATTGGAAATGGCTTCATCGACTAACTTGTCGACATCAGCTATCTTGAAGGTTTTGTTTTTCGTTGCAACTTAATTTTTTCACTTAATGAATGCAGTATGTTTACGTGATAACCATAATGATTCTGTTATCGATAATGGCCTTGAGCGCGCGCAACTAGCGCACATCCCTAGCGCTATCCCTGGATCTTTGACAGTCGTTACGGGTCGTCAGAAGCCCGAAAGTCTGACAACCAGTCTTACCAAACGGTATCGTATTACCTAGTAACTGGGTTGTGGAGGTCAGATAGGCAGTCGCTCCATGTAAAATACTGGTATTCAGCTGCATCCAGTTTGACTGGAAGCCGAGGCTAACATAGTTGGGAAAAGACTCGGCAGATGAATTAAATCGCAACGAGTATAGTTCGCGTCACGTAAAAAGACCGCTGGCCAGCTCACAACTGTAACGTTGTATAGATCGTGTCACGTAATAAGAGCACTGGCCAACCGCACCACCATACCATACCATTTTACCGTGACGTGAACTAATACAATGTATGATTTTGCGGTTGGCCAGCGCGCTTTTTAACCGACTTCCAAAAGGAGGAGGTTCTCAATTCGTCGGAATCTTTTTTTTTTTTTTATTTTTTTTTATTTTTTTTTTTATGTATGTTCCCCGATTACTCGAAAATGGCTGGACCGATTTGGATTTTTCTTTTTTTGTTCGAAAGGGTATACTTCCCAAGTGGTCCCATGATCATCAAGTCAGGATCTGACGATGGGATCCCATGGAAATCGAGGGAAACCCTCAAATTTTATGGGCACACCTATATCGATTTCGGTATTTTTTATAGTAACTCGTGCATTTGCTCTCGGAAAGTACCATTCGGTGAACTGGAACTGATGATGAAGACCACAGAGGGCCATCGGAAATACTCAATTATATCTAAGTATATCACAGGTAGCGATTCGATTACTTTAATATGGTTTATGCTCGTCAAAATGCATAATGGTGATGGTGACTTCACCATGAGCTCCAGTTCTTCTGGTCTTACTAGGAGAACTCCTCAACAATTAACGTCCCTGCATCGGGAAAAGCAATATTTTGTAAAACGTGATGCGCAGTTGACATTGGGCTATTGTAACTTAGATAAATTACAAAGTGACCCACTAAAAAGTGAAAAATAAAAACTTTTTTACAAAAAACAAAACCGACTTCCAAAAAAACACTACAAAGTGAAAAATAACTTTAATTTCGGAAGTCGGGGGCAAAAACCTAAAATACAGATCCAAAGACACCGACTTCCGAAATTAAAGTTATTTTTCACTTTGTAGTGTTTTTTTGGAAGTCGGTTTTGTTTTTTGTAAAAAAGTTTTTTTACGTGACACGATCTATACAACGTTACAGTTGTGCGGTTGTCCAGCGGTCTTTTCTCGAGGCGCGAATTGTAAATCTGGTTTTAATTTTATCTTCTCCAGGTACTGAGTGATGCTCCTGACTATGAAAATAAGCGTTTGCAACTCGAGACGCTGTACAATAGACTTGAGGCGGCCATAAGCTCACCTCTAATAGAGGCTCTTACAAAAATGGACCCCGGTAAGTAATCCTACCGACTTTCCACAATAGTGATTGTTAACGCAGCGCCATCCTTGGCCACCGGTCGACATTACCACGGGTAGTCAAGAGGATGGTTCAGTTCAACGTGGTTAGGTGGCGCCACTTTCTTTGAAAACTAATTAACAATGCAGATTTTGTTTGTGTTCTGTGGTATATATTATCTGTGTACTTAACCTAAAATTTTGCATCATCATTATACCTTTTGAAACGAAAGCTACGATTTCTTTTATTCATTCGCCTCTGAGATTCGAAACTTCTCCGTCCTGCTGACGCAATACATGACCATAACAGGGATGAAGACTAAAAAACTTTCAATTAATAAAATAAATTAATAATTATAATATAGTAATAATAATTAATTATTAGGTACTTATTAAATGAAATATTTTTTTTCCGTACGTCTTAGAGAGTATTAAAAAATATTAGACACGTATTTTTTCTTTTTTTACGTAATCAAAAGATACTAAGGCGATACATTGAGTTAAAATGTGCCATGACGTTACTCCTTGCTAGATTTTATACGTATTTAGTTTGTTATCATAGAAATATAAAAAACAGGAGAAGTGGCAAGGTGGCGAATCTGTGTCCACGCGTCCGCCGTCGCGCATGACATGTGTAGTTTCATCACCGCTGCTCTCAAAACGGTGAAGGAAAACATCGTGAGGACCAGCATGTCCTAGAACCAAAAATTCGAAGACATGTGACATCTACCAACCCGCACTGGGCCCGCGTGGTAGATTACAGCCCACTCCCTCTCACCGAGATGAGGCCTGTGTCCCAGTACTGAGAACATTATAGGCTGAATACGCTATGCTTATGCTAAACAGTTGTTTTTTAAATTATGTAGACCGCACCGCGACATACGTGGCAGTGTTCAGCGGCATGGGCCGCGCGGTGTCAGTGTGCCGCTGCTGGCGACGCGCGGCGGCCGCTCGGCTCGCGACCGCGTGGCGAAGACTTGATGCACACACGCTGTCTGCCCTTACCAGGCTGTTGGCGAGCGAAGCTGGGAGACAGGTCAGAAGAATACATAAAAAAATAAAAAAAAAAACAGCTAAAAGTCGTCTAACTTTTCTCACTTCCTACACTTTTTCAAGGAGCTCGTGGCTAAGTAATAACAGCCGCACGGGTTGATCCATCAGGTTAAGCTACGCTTGCTGCGGTTGGTCCGTGGATACCTGGTTGTCAGACTTTCAGGCTTCTGACGACCCGTAACGACTGTCAAAGATCCACGAATGATAAGCGGGACCAACGGCTTAAAGTGCTTTCCGAGGCACGGAGGAGTCTCGGTATGTAGATGGCCACCCATCCACGGACAAACCCCGGCAAGCGTAGCTTAACCTGATGGATCGACCCGTGCCGCTGTTATTACTTAGCCATGAGCTCCTCTTACTTACTTACTTTTTACTACTATTACAAATGCGAAAGTTTGGATGATGTATGTTTGTTTGTTACTCAATTACGCCAGAACGGCTGAACGGATCTGGATGAAATTTGGCACAGAGATAGATTAAAGTCTGGAAATAGCACATAGGCTACGTTTTCTCCCGGAAAAATGTAAGTTCCTGTGGAATAATTTCTGACATCCACGCGGGCGAAGCCGCTGGCAAAAGCTAGTATTTTATAATTCATAATTATTGGATCAAACCCAAAAACGTGAAAAAAAGCGATTTCGGATTTGTCCCCATAGTAAAAGTTGTTCACAATGATGAGTACAATGACCCCTTAAGAGGTTGTGCGTTAATTCCGGTACATATTGAATATATTCTATTCATAATAATACATTTTATTCATATTCTACGTTTCCATAATCTTTTTTCAGATCACTGCACCTTATTGGTAAATAAATAAAGTTGAGTTTCCCTTGCAGGTTGATTGGTTGACAAATGTATTGAAATCGGAAACTCCGCTAGCAGAACTGATAAGACTATACACGGACTTACTCCTCTCTTTGGAACCTGCTCCAACTAAGGTAATATGATGAAGACTACAGATCTCCCAAGAAAAGTTTGCACTTCGGCAATCATCGTCTATCTTCGGAAATACGAACGCGTGCTGATGTGATGTATAAGTCGACGTTCCCACGGACGTAACAATATCGCGGTGATTTTCTTTCGCACACTGGATTTTCAACACTATGCTTAGCGCCGAGAGTTGAAAATCCAACAGCGTGTTTTTTCGACGCGCTGGGATGCACTCTGTTGTTGTTAGGTTGGATTCTCAATGCTCGGTTCAACAACTAGAGTTGAAAATCCAGTGCGCGATAAAATCCCGCCGCGATATAATAGGTCGGGGAAAAAGTTTTTTCGTATTATAGTATGTATGAACGTGTAATAAAATCTCTTTGGCTATACTATTTGTATCTGGCTGGTTTTGGTATCATTGAAAGTTTAAATTTTAAAGAACATAATTCCAAATTCAAATTAGGAAAATGTGTGGTTTTCATTTGTTTTTCGTACTGTCAAGATGAGTGAATCTAATGAAGAAATTCGATACATTTTAAAATTTTACTAAAAAAAAGGTAAAAATGCAACGCAAGCCGCGAAAAAAAAATTGCGATATTTATGGACCTAGTGCAGTGTCTGTGAGAGTAGCACAAATTTGGTTTAAGCGTTTTCAATGCGGAAATTTTGATGTCAAAGATGCACGTCGCTCTGGTCACCCTATTACGGATAAAATGGATGCCATTTTTGAAAAAGTGGAGCAAAATCGGCATATCACGACGTAGCTGAAGAACTGGGAATTGGACCACAAAACAGTTTTGACCCATTTGGCAAATGACACAACTAAATAACTAACTATGAAAAAAAAAAAAGTCTTGAATTTGTAGGTATATAAAATACGAAGGAACTTTTTCCCCGACCTATTATTTACGTCCTTGCTACGGCTAAATCTTTACAACCATTTATTTTACTTTTGACAGTTCGAGTATACTAATCAATTAAAACAATCGACTTTATTTATGAAGAAGTTTTAATCGATTTAACTTTTCTTTATTTAATTAATATATACATATAAAATACATTTTTAAATATTAGAATATAAAAAACATAAAAACATTTAAAAATATAAAAAATTCATTAACATAACATTATCATTGTTTTTGTGCCCCGTTGATGGCTATAGGCTCGCCCCCTATAAGATTGGACTCAAAAATCATAGGTAACTGGCGAAATGTAGGCTTGTAGAATAAATATCGATGTATCGATATATCGATATTTTTTGTTCTCTAGGCCGTTTTTTTTTGCGATATTCATTATTTAAATACATAAAATATGAAGTAATTGTCGAAAATGTATCAAATTTCCGCCTGAACCGCTGGAATTCAGAGCCGTAAAAAAGTAGACTTATTTTTATCAATGTTTTGTTTATTTATGATTGAAAATCAGAAATGATGGACCTAGTTTTGTATTTGTATTAATAAATAAATAAATAAGTAAATAAATAAATATCCTTGGACATTTCACACAACGCCATCTAGTCCCAAGCTAAGCAACCTAATGCTTGTGTTATGGTAACGAGATGGCTGATAAACTACTTATATACATTTTTTTTTGTAAATACATACATATTATAGATAGAAAAACACATAATAGAATTTCATAAAGTACAAATATTTTTTAGAAAATTTCACCGATAAGATATCGAATTTTTTTTTATTAGAAGTATCGAAATCGATATCAATATTTTTTTTTAAATATCGATACGAAATGTATCGATACTTTCTGGCACTTCTTGCATCCCTAGTATACTATAGGTACGCCTCTGCCCAACCTTTCGGGGAACCAAGGCGTGGTGTTTTATGTATGCATTTATAATATATTTTAATTTTTTATTTTATTTTATTTTTTTGTAATTTCTCTATGACTGTTAATTTATTTTATTTTTTTAAATCCTATTTTTCCAATTTTATGGCTGTTTTGAATTTTATTTAAATATTTTAAATGCTACGACAACTTCGTTAGCTTAGTTTTATAATATTTTATGCATGTTGTGGTCTCCTGTAAGTGAAGGAGTACACCTACGTGATACTTTTGTCGTCATTACTTTTTTCTTGTGTTTGTGTACATACATCCTTTGTTGGAGATCCTAATTCAATAAATGAATAAATAAATAATATCAATTTTTCACAAAATTTCAGGTAGTTTCAGCGAATTTGAAGCTTTGTTCGTCTCCAGAGGAAGGCATTTTGTTATTGACGGATTTGAGAACCGATATAGATGACTTTATCACTTGCATTCAAGGTGTAATCGATGCGCCTAGGCAGAACAAAGGTGAGACATTCTAATATTATTATTTACTAGCTTTTGCCCGCGGCTTCGCCCGCGTTTATTATACATACAAACCTTCCTCTTGAATCACTCTATGTATTTAAAAAAAACCGCATCAAAATCCGTTACGTAGTTGTAAAGATCTAAGCATACATAAAGTACCCGTCACGAGAAGCTATAAATTATGTAAACAAACATCTTTTACTAAGTAAACATTTTATACTGCGAGATAATAATAAATTGACCACATTCAATCGACATGAAATATAGACGGGTTATATGAAAGTAACAACCTATTTAATTTAGTCGGATCATATTTTAACGACGCAAAGCGCTATCGTTTGTGTTTCTTGGTACCGGAACGCGTCCGTCGCAGGGATTGTAAACTATCGGGACGCCATTTTGAAATAAACGCGTCATTCGAGTTTCGAATGCGTACGAGTTTGTTTCATTGCTTTGCATATATCGCGGATCTGGTTGTTATTGTTAATTTTGTTATTGTTTCGTTATCACTTTTTTATTGTTGTTACTTTAATTGTTGCGTTAATTTTATTTGTTATTACGTATAATCTGACACAGAAATGGAAACATCTGAATCTGACGAATAATTATTCTTAAATAATATATGTTAATTAATATTTGTTACTTAACAATTTATTAAATCTTAAACAAATTCATTTTTTTTGTTGGTCCAAATGTTGTGAACTCCTGAACACTTGTTTACAAAATTTATAGCTTCTCATGACGGTTACTTTAGGGACAGACAGACAGCGGGAAGCGACTTTATTTTATAGTAAGTAGTGATTAGCTTTTGGCCGCGGTTTCGTTCGCGTGAAATGTCTTGTTCCCCCGACCCACCGCGTCGCATTGCATCGTCCATTGTTAAGAAGCTACGCTGACGCCATCTATGCAGCGTGAAGGGCAGCAAGGCTCCATATCTTGAATCTCGCGCGCTCCACATCATCGACGTCCGAGTCAACATGTCGTCTTCTGCATGCGCTTGCGCCCCCCTCACTTTCACTGGAGAGCCTCTGGACGACTGCGTGCGCTTGCGTCGTCCTTATACGTTTTTAGAAAATTTCCAAAATGGTAAAAAAGGAACCCTTATGGTGTGACTCAGTCTGTCTGTCTGTCTGTATGTCACAGCTGGATATTTCAAGAACTACTAATGCTATCAACTTGAAATTTGGAACAGTTTTAGATAACGTTTACCCAACTATTTTGCAAATAAGAAAGAAATAAAAATATTAATATTTTTTTTGCAACAGGGACTGAAAGGGGGTCTTAAAAATTCAAAGTGGGGCTACTAGGGCATGTGGGGTATCATATGAAAGAGCGCTGTTTGCACATTCTCAAACATTTTTTTTTTAGGCCGCATTGTTTTCGACTTTTGATGAAAAATTTTAAAAAAAATACCGTTCCAGTCCGTCCGTCCCGTTATCTCCGAAGTTTGTAAAGAGAAAAATCTGAAATTATTCTATGTGATAGAAGTTTATGTAAAGATTACAGGAAAAATAAAACGATGTCTCTAAATAGCACACTTTTTCTGAAATCGGAACGGAACCCTCAGTGCGCGAGTCCGACTCGCTCTTTACCGGTTTTTTTTTTAAATTATAATTTTGATGTACTGCATCAAGTATTAAATATTCGAGTCACGTCAGAATAAAATATTTCATTGAAAAGTTCCTGCTGCGTCCCGTACACATCAAGACATACACAACATATGTGACTTTGAAAACATGCGACAAAATTTAAGGGGGTGTTCTACGCATCAATATGAACAACTTTTACTATGTGAACAATTTCGAATTCGCAAAAAAATATCCGACCTTCTTTTACAAAAGGGTCCAATACCTTTAACTATAATATGGGAAGGTAATTTTTTTTTTGCGAATTCGATGTTGGTCCCTTAGTAAAAGTTGTTCATATTGATGCGTAGAACACCCCCTTAAATTTTGTCGCATGTTTTCAAAGTCACCCTGTATAACATCCATAAATACGTCTCTCTATGTTAAATTTCGTCCGGATTCGTCAGATTTCGGAAATCAGACGAATCCGGATGAAATTTAACTCGCAAAAAACCACAAGAAAATTTGAATTTCGCGGGCTACCACACAGTGTAATCATCTTATACAATGTTTCTTTGTATCTATTACAGAAACTGTACTGCCCGCGACTATAAGAGAGTTCGGCCGAGCTGCGTACGCGTCGCTTAGAGAGCTGTTACCGAAATACACCGAGTTACAAACACAGTTGTTACTCAATAATCTAAATGATCCACAACTAAATCAGGTATGTTAAATATAATAATAATAACACCAGCTGACTACTGTCCACTGCTGGGCAAAGCCATCTTATTTTTTATTTATTTATTTATTTATTCACCATTAACAACATCATAACAGCTATAACACCAATGCAATGTTGCCACCAAAAAACAATTAAAAACAATGAAAAACACAATTTAGAGACAAAAATAATCAAAATCACAATTAAATTCAATTAAAAAAAAAAAAACAATAAAAATACAATTAAATGACAATTAAAAAACAATCAAAAATACTATTAAAAACAATCAAAAATACAATTAAATTCAATTAAAAAAAAAGACAATAAAAATTCAATTAAATTACAATTAAAAAACAATCAAAAATACAATTAAAAAAAATAAATAAAAATCTTCTCATTTACAGAAGGCACGAGCATTGATAACCACGCTTGCTCAAGTACATCGTGCTCCATAAGTCCTTTAAAATGTAAATTCAGAGCGATATGTAGCGATGATCGAGGAGTTTTTTACCTGGTGTAAAAAACTCCGTTGCAGAATTTTCCAGGCTACAATACGCGGACCTGGTTTCAACAGGACGGAGCGACGGCCCATACCTCTAACACCGCTATGCCCGTCGTTCGTCAACTTTTCCCCAACAAAGTGATCTCTCGAAGAGGAGACATTTCCTGGCCACCACGTAGTCCGGATCTAACCCCGATGGACTTTTTCTTATGGGGTTATCTGAAATCTAAAGTGTATGACACAAACCCGCGGTCAAATGAAGCCCTAAAAGAAAATATTTAAAGAGAAATGGCTAACATCACAGAACTGACTTGCCGCGCAGTCGTCGATAGTTTTAGACGTCGCTTACAGGAGTGCCGTGATCGTAAGGCTGCCTGTCCACCGGAGCGGAGTGAGGCTGCGGAGCGGAGAAACGGAGAAATATTAACCAATAGAATCTTAAGTCCGCTCCACTCCGCCGTCCGCTCGCGCTCCTATTGGTTAATATTTCTCCGTTTCTCCGCTCCGTAGCCTCGCTCCGCTCCGGTGGACAGGCAGCCTTACGGTTTCAAAAAATAATTCCCATTTTATATAGGTTGATACGAAATAAAAAGGTATTTCTTATTGTTATTAGTTTTTTTTTAAATTAATTATTTACATGTACACCACAGAATACATAATAGTACAAGTACAGAAGATTCACTTCTCAAAATCATTTAAATAAATAGCGGCTCTTGCAATAAAGTGCAATTCAGGTCGCACAGCGTTAATTACCTACAGTTATATTCACCTATAAGTTGCCTCTCTTTTCATCGCATAATTCTTACCTTCTGACTCGTTAGGGTTGTCTTCTTTTACGACGCGGCGCGTGAGTGAGTATCGAACTAACGTGCGAGCCGGCTGGTGCGCGGCAGCACACACTGAATTAGCTTCATACCTAAAATGCGATGTGGCCTACTAACACTTTATGGATATCTGTGGTCTTAATTTAATAAAGGTTTTAATTTAATTTATTTACCTTTATGTAAATACTGATTTCAGACTGACTGACAGCCATTTAAATGGCAAAATAATACTAAAATTACCTAAGTAATATGGCTTATCGATGTACCTGCGCAGAAGATGAATTTTCAAAGCGCGGGAAATGCTATTGACCAATCTGCACGCTCCACGCTTTTTCCTGTACCGCTATTGGTCGGTAGCTGCCGCCATGTTGGCGCGCGCCGCTTGACAGCCGCCATACTTGCGAGTGAGATGGAACTAACAGCTGCAGTGTATTATGAACCTTATAGTAGTGATCTAAGATTGATTGTAAGTTTTAAGTATTCTCGTTAATCTTCGGGGCCATACTTTCTTTTCTGTGCGAACGAAGATTCACGACGCGCCTTATTAGTTGAGTACTATTGTAATAAAGTTACTTTTCCAATTGTTGCAGGAGGATCTTCTAGAACTATCCAGAGCTATCCTGGCGGTATCAGAGCGATGTGAGGGCTGGCTATCAGCCGCGCACAGCAGAGCTAAGAAGATTGCTGGCGACGCGCTGTATGTCTTCTATATGCCGGCCGTCGAGGTGAGTATGGCGTTAGTGGCGCGATAGTTGACCAATAGCTGGTTGATAGTTGACTCATAGTTGGGTGACAGTTGACCCATAGTTGGGTGACAGTTG
The DNA here is from genome assembly GCA_905163495.3 of Cosmia trapezina. NCBI lineage: Eukaryota > Metazoa > Arthropoda > Insecta > Lepidoptera > Noctuidae > Cosmia > Cosmia trapezina. The sequence continues at coordinate 11,861,540 of LR991047.1, forward strand.
ACCCATAGTTGGGTGACAGTTGACCCGTAGCTGGTTGATAGTTGACCCATAGTTGGGTGACAGTTGACCCGTAGTTAGGTGACAGTTGACCCATAGTTGGGTGACAGTTGACCCACAGTTGGGTGACATTTGACCCATAGTTGGGTGACAGTTGACCCGTAGTTAGGTGACAGTTGACCCATAGCTGGTTGATAGTTGACCCATAGTTGGGTGACAGTTGACCCATAGCTGGTTGATAGTTGACCTATAGTTGGGTGACAGTTGACCCATAGTTAGGTGACAGTTGACCCATAGCTGGTTGTTAGTTAACCCATAGTTGGGTGACAGTTGACCCATAGTTGGGTGACAGTTGACCCATAGCTGGTTGATAGTTGACCCATAGTTGGGTGACAGTTGATCCCTAGCTGGTTGCTAGTTGACCCATAGTTGGGTGACATTTGACCCATAACTGGTTGATAGTTGACCCATAGTTTGGTGACAGTTGACCCCTAGCTGGTTGATAGTTGACCCATAGTTGGGTGACAGTTGACCCCTAGCTGGTTGATAGTTGACCCATAGTTGGGTGACAGTTGACCCCTAGCTGGTTGATAGTTGACTCATAGTTAGGTGACAGTTGACCCATAGTTGGGTGACAGTTGACCCATAGTTGGTTGATAGTTGACCCATAGTTGGGTGACAGTTGACCCCTAGCTGGTTGATAGTTGACCCATAGTTGGATGGCTGTTAACCCATAGTTGGGTGACAGTTGACCCATAGCTGGTTGATAATTGACCCATAGTTGGGTGACAGTTGACTCATAGCTGGGTGGCAGTTGACCCATAGCTGGGTGGCAGTTGACCCATAGTTGGGTGACAGTTGACCTATAGTTGGGTGACAGTTGACCCATAGGTGGGTGACAGTTGAATCACAGTTGAGTGACAGTTGACCCATAGTTGGGTGACTATGGCGACAGTTGACCCATAGTTGAGTGGCTGTTGACAAATAGTTTGGCGACTGTTGACCCATAGTTGGGCGGCAGTTGAACCACAGTTAATCGACACACCGTTGTTCGATATAGCTGACCCATCCTTAAGCTACAGTTGACCAATACTTGTGCGATAGTTGTCCGATAGTTGCGCTTTAGTTGACAGACTGTTGCCCGATAGTTCACTGATAGTTAGTCAACTTTAATCTTAGTCTGTAACCATATTTCACACCACATTGTACGCTATCTTTTTCAGAACTTCACCTCCTCTCTCTCGAACCTAATATCGGCACACAGTCGCCGCATAGAGTCCACGTTCCTGTCTGCGGCATCGGCCGGCCAGGTTACCGGCGTCCTGTCCACCAGCTTTCCCGCGTCGCTGATGCTGCAGACAGCTGCGGCTAATATCTTGAAGACCTTGGCTGAGTTGAAGGATGTGGAAGGTATTTATTTATTACTAGATGTTGCCCGCGACTACGTCCGATTTTTTTATGTACAAATATTCAGGTTGTAAAGTATCCTTTTTTTTTGTGGATGGGAAATCATCAAATGACTTCTCCCGCTCTGGGTGGAGCGGAAGGGCGTGTTAGACTTTTACTGACTAAAACCCACCCGTGTTCCTTCAGTTGCCTATGCCAGGGCCACGGTATCTATTTGAAGGCGTTGGCGATATCTAGAGACACCTCCAAGACGACCCCACCCCAGGCCATCGCATCCCCCGTCGTGAGGGCTCGCACGCGCATGATGGCGTCCACCGTAGAGCGCCCCTTGCGGAAACCAAACTGGCTCTCCGCCAAATCCGGCCCCTCCTGCCCGGCGAGCACGGCCTACTGTGACATGGCTTGACTCACACATTTTATCGTAGTTTGGGCGATAAAACTGTTTTGTCTTAAATGCTAACACGGCGGCGTGAGATAATTTCTTGAATGTGACATAACTTCTTGACGTTTAGTTGGGACTCATTATGTCTTATTTGCTAATATGGGCGCACCAATTATATCACAAATGTCACATTTTGACGGTGACTAAGAAAAATTGTATCACGTTCGTTCGGAGGCGGTGATAAGATTTCCTGCTGCACCAAATGGGAATAAATTATTTTTTTGCATTGTTTGGTGGTGGTTTATTTGTGTGAAGAATTGCGCGTGACAACCAAAAAAATTGTAATAAGTAAATAAATAAATTACTATTTTTTAAATTTTTAAACGGTTTTTTTTTAATTTTTAAAAATACATATTTAGACATGTAAATAATGCGCGTCGAAACCAACAAAAAAAAATCAAAATAAATAAATAATTTAAGTAAATACATAGGTACTTAAATACAACAATTTTTTTTTTGGTACCTACATGTTAAGAGTAAGGGGTTTATGGGTTTCATAAAGGGGGGCCAAATTTTCATTATTTTTGCGATAGGACACACCGTTTTCGAGTTATAAGCAATAGAAAAGAAAAAAAAAGATTTTATTTTGCCGCATATTCAGATAGTCTTAAACATTTTAATTTCTTTAATTTACTATGTCACACTATGAATTTAGCAACAAGAAAGCCATGTCGCGCCTCTAGATTATGTCACATGGTTGACCCGTGCTAGCATTTAAGACAAATTGTAAGACATGACATAATTTATCATGTGTTGTCACAAACGTCTTGGGTACGCCCGTGCTCGCCCCGCTGCACCAGCCACCCGACGAGGCGGTCTGCAATGACTCTTTCAAAGAGCTTGCCCACCTCGTCGAGCAGCACGATGGGTCGGTAAGCGGACGGAGAGTCCGCAGGACGCCCCGGCTTCTTAATGAGGACCAGTTTCCCCGTCTTCCAACGAAGTGGGAACTGGCCCCTGTCCAAGCATGCGCTTAGGAGCCCCCCCAGTCGAGGCCCGAGAGCCTCAAAAGCCAGAACCCAGGTTCTTCCTCTTGGCACTCAGCCTACGTACCGCCGCTCTCAGCTCTACCTCGGTTACTTCCAGAGCATCGTCGTCGTCGTCGTCGGTGATGTGGTCCGCATCGGGCACCGCAGAAGACGGAGCCATGGGCGGGGAAGTAACTAAATATTATCATGTTTTCTTCCAGAATCTAAAGATCCGGATCCCCTTCACGACCTGCCTACCCTTCTACTTGAGTCGGACGTGAGACAGCGTCTCTCTGCCTTTAAGGCGGAGCCCCCGGCCTCCGCTGCCGTCCTCAGACGAACTAAGGAACAGCTCAGGAGCTTAGCCAGAGCTATATTGAGGAATCCTATTGATGTACAATTAGGTAAGGTTATAAAAAAGATGTTAGGGCACAGATTAATACAGATGGGACACTCCGCAGTTTAGGTATGAAGGTACAAGTACGCGGCGGGCCCCGTCCGCGGGGCTAATTTAGTAGAACTGCCGCGCACCGGCCGGCTCGCACGTTAGTTCGATACTCACTCACACGCCACGTCGTAAAAGCAGACAACCCTAACGAGTCAGAAGGTATAAGAGTTGCGCGATAGAAAGAGAGGCAACTTGTAGGTGAATATAACTGTAGGTAATAAGCGTTGTGCGACCTGAATTGCACTTTATTGTGTCGTAGCAAGAGTCGCTTTTTATTTAAATGATTTTGAATCTGTGGTTAAGGCGAAAGCGCCAGGGCAGCTCGCGAAATTCAATTTTTTTACGTTTTTTGCAATTTGTATTAGGTTGTATGTTGATCTAAATATGATTCGCGGCCGTATCAAATATTTATTTGTAGAATTACAATCATAAAAATCATCAATACAACTCTCTAAGTTCATATTACCCTATTCAATGACTATTTCATGAAATCTTGAGGTTTGAGGTAAATGCTAACTTATGGAGTTGTATTGCTGATTCTAATGATTATAATTCTGTAAAGCCATGTTAGCTACGGCCGCGAATCATATTTTAATCAACATACAAGCTCACACTGACCTACAAATTGCAAAAAACGTAAGAACATTATAATTTCGCGGGCTACCTTAGCGCATCCCCTTAAGGACGCTGTTACAAATGGGTAGTCAAATCATTACTTTTTTACACAAAAGTATGTTTATTAAATAAAATACTTTGCATTCTTAAAATGTTTTTTGATGTGCATGGTACGATTCTGAACTATAAATATAATTTTAGATAGGTACAGTATCACAATAATGGTACCGAAGTGAACATTTTTACTTTGGTACATTTATTGAGAAAATGTACCTATCTAAAATTATATTTATAGTTCAGAATCGTACCATGCACATCTATCAACAAAATCTAATATGGCCGCCATCAGCTGTCAAAGATACCTTGTCCCTATTGAAAAACTCTTTATAAAATACTAGATGACCCGACAGACGTTATCCTGTCCCAATTTCAATATTCCCATATAAAATCCACTTTCAGTTTTCCAGAATTTTCCAATTTTCCCGGCAACTTTTCCAATTTTTCTCGTCGTTTAAACTTTCCCTGGACTATGTCAAACATTTCAAAACCAAAATCAGCTAAATCGGCCCAGCCGTTCTTGAGTTATAAAATAACAACGAAAAGTGGCATTGATTTTTATTTATATAGATTATAGCATCTATTCATATACTCTTGCATAAATAGTTGTGATTTTTTAGAATACGAATCGATAGAATTTTATAATTCTTTTATATTTTATTTAAATACCTATAATAAATAAAACAACAATTCTTTTAGAATTATAAAATTCTATCGATTCGTATTCTAAAAAACTTAACTATATAAGCAAGGGTGGGTTAGCTAATGCTGTGGCATTCATGATAATGGTATACAGGGTGTAAGGGACAGCCCTCCGCAAACTCACAGGCTGCATTCAGCTCCTCATTTTGAATCATATTCCACCGGAAATTTTCTCAGGAAAATATTCATTTTTTCAATTTTTTTTTTCAGTTACATTTACATTATTTCAATGTAAAATTGCATTGTGTGTTCGCAACACTCCATTTATTTAAAAAAAAACTACAAAAAAAACAGCAAAAAAAAAAGCAGCAATGGATGTTGAAATACTCTAACCAACGACGCGTGAAATCAGCTGTTCAATTTCTGTCTAGCTACAGAGTTCATCGAACTCAACGCATACCTATTACCTACCCCTCCCAACCAGTAATAGACGCTCCAATTTGTGCACAAAAACACAAACAAATCAGGTTTATTGGATTCCCTTAACGTTCCTGAAAAAATTTCATGTACCGGTCATCTTAGTAAGACATACTGAATTCACCCTATCAGTTTGCGGAGGGCTGTCCCTTACACCCTGTATAACTTAAATTGCTTCATAATAAGTACACATTTGATTGTTACAGAGAAAATACCTCAGTTGTCCGTTTGGAATAACAACGACGCGTTATCAACGGATCTACCTGATTTCGCTTTGTCTCCACAAGAATATATTACTGAGGTAAATATCTTAAAATTCAACACTGTAAATCAAAATATTTCATATAATTTTGACGACACGGTTGGCGCAGTGGTTAAGTGATTGACTGCTGCGCAGCATGTCGCGGGTTCGATTCCCGCACGGAACAAATATTTGTACGACCTACAAGTATTTGTTCCGAGTCTGGGTGTTTTTCTATGTATAATATGTATGTATTTACAAAAAAAAAATGTATATAAGTAGTTTATCAGCCATCTCGTTACCATAACACAAGCATTAGGTTGCTTAGCTTGGGACTAGATGGCGTTGTGTGAAATGTCCAAGGATATTTATTTATATTTATTTATTTAATAATTTTGATATAATTTTATTTATAATTTTAATTTTATAGAATGTTTTAATCTTAATTTTATTGAATGTGTAATTTTTTATTGTGTGTGTGTGTGTGTGTGTGTGTGTGTGTGTGTGTGTGTGTACTGTGTGTGTGTGTGTGTGTGAATTTAATTTAATTTTAATATTTTAAATTCAGAATTGGTTGTTGTTGTTATGGATCTCAGTTATCTGAATTAAATGAATTTTATTTATTTTTTTATTTATAAACCTACACGGGCACTTATGAAACGTCAGAAGCTAGGAGCACGGTTCCAAATGGTCGTTTCCTATGGAAAAGAGCCGGCAGGAAACTCCATGGTTACTTATTTAGATGTTTAATTTATATTGTTTATTGTATAATAATATACTGGATGACTTATTTTTACGGTCTTGAAAAAAATAGGCTATAATAATGTGAAGTTTACATCGAATTTGTAGTATTTATTGATACTTAGATATTTTTTTCTGACTAAGCTTTAAAAAAAAAAAAACTAGGTATGCCATAGGCTTCTACTCCGTTTACATAATATACCCTATTTTTGTCAAGACAGTAAAAAAAGTCATCCGGTATATGTGATAAATATACATGTCGATAGTTGGAAAAGGAGAGCGGGTCGATCCATCAGGTTAAGCTACGCTTGCCGGGGTTGGTCCGTGTATGGGCGACCGTCTTTACATACCGAGACTCCTCCGTGCTTCGGAAAGTACGTTAAGCCGTTGGTCCCGGCTGTCATTCGTGGATCTTTGACAGTCGTTACGGGTCGTCAGAAGCCCGAGAGTCTGACAACCAGTCTTACCATGGGGTATCGTATTACCCAGTACTGGGTTGTGGAGGTCAGATAGGCAGTCGCTCCATGTAAAATACTGGTATTCAGCTGCATCCGGTTAGACTGGAAACCGACCCCAACATAGTTGGGAAAAGGCTGGGCAGATTGATTGAGCTAATATCTTATTATTTTCTCTTACAGATTGGACAGTACCTGATGACATTGCCTCAGCATCTGGAGATGCATTTGTCAGAGAAACAGGCGCCTCTACAGTTCTTATCCGAGGTAAGTCAAAATCTCACCTTTTGAAGGGTTTACCATGTTTGTCATCATTCCCCTACCCTTAGGTATACCAATTTATTTGTGGCTGGCGCAACATTTCTGTTTCTTCCATACTTCTCTATTAGCTAACGTTCGCACGGACGTAAAAATATCGCGGCGGGATTTTGTCGCGCACTGGATTTTCAACTCTCGGTGTTGAGCCGAGCGTCGAGAATCCAACCTAACAACAACAGAGTGCATACCAGCGCGTTGAAAAAACACACTGTTGGATTTTCAACTCTCAGTGTTAAGCAGAGTGTTGAAATACCAGTGCGCGAAAAAAAATCGCCGCGATATTTTTACGTCGTGCGAACGTCTGCTTAGTCGTCATTTATTTATTTTATTTATTTAACAATTTATGTAGGTACACAAAAATAAACAGACAAACATAAAGGAACAGAAAAATACGTACAAAGGTGATGCTTATTTCAAAAGAAATCTCTTCCAGCATACCTGCGATAGGACAGAGTATAAAAAGAGATGTAGACAAAGTGTGTAAGAGTAGAAGAGAAAATTAAATACATAAAATCCAAAATTAAACATATAATATATACTTAAATACATACATACTTCTAAAATAAATATCACTAAAATAACTAATAACTATGACGAAGTGGAAAGATAGTGTTCTTTCACTCTTCTTTTAAATACTGCAATAGTTTGGCAGTCCCTAATGTCGGGCGGAAGTGAATTCCACAACCGAACCGCGTGCACAGTGAAGGAGTAGGAGTAGAAGTCGGTGGAGTCGGTCATCTCGGTAGTCACTCCGTTTCTAGCCATGTCATCTTTCACACAGTCCATCCATCGTTTCTTTGGTCTTCCCCTACTCTTATAGCCATACATTCATACTCAAAACTTTCCTGACAAAATTTTCCTCATTCTTCCGCATCACATGCCCATATCATGACAACCGATTTTCGCACAACTTTTCGTATTTATGTGATTACCGAAAATTAACTTTATAACCTACATTTAAAGTTTAGTTTCCTATACATTATTTTATTCTACATTTATTACATTTTTAATAGAACTAGTCATTCTGAGATCAATTTAGTTCCCATTGGGGTATAGTCGACGCCGCTGGGTTCGCGGGTTGTTTGAACCGTTGCCCTGGCACAGGCAACTGAAGGAACACGGGTGGGTTTTAGTCAGTAAAAGTCTGACACGCCCTTCCGCTCCACCCAGAGCGAGAGAAGTTATTTGATGAATTCCCATCCACAAAAAAAAAAAGAAAAAAAAGTGTATAGTCGACATTTAGTCGGCATTTAGTCGACAGGGGGAAGCGCTAAGGTAGCCCGCGAAATTCTAATTTTCTTACGATTTTTGCAATTTGCAGTTCAGTGCCTGAGTGTATGTTGATTAAAGTATGATTCGCGACCATAACTAACATGTGTTTAAATAATTATAATCATTAGAATCAAACACAATGTAATAGTAACGGACCCGACAGGTTGTCCTGTCTGAACGATCCTAGAACCCAACTGCAGCGCCATCTACCGGGTCCAATTGTGTTTTCAAACCATCCAGGAACCCATTCAAATATACCTACACAAAATTTCATCTAAATCGGTCCAGCCGTTGTTATACCACGTTTTATCCGTTATCCTATGTCCGTCTCCTGGTTCTAAACTACCTCCCCACCAATTTTCAGCCAAATCGGTTCAGCCGTTCTTGAGTTATAAATAGTGTAACTAACACGACTTTCTTTTATATCTGATGTAAATAATAACTATCAATTCTGGTTCATTCTTCAAATGCTTATTACCTACTGAAAATAAGGATTATTGGTATCGGCTCTTTTAGCAAAGATGTGTAAATAACTTTTATATGAATACTAGCTGCTTCCCGCGGTTTCACCCGCGTAGACCGTGATAAAAACTAGCCTATGTGTTAATCCAGGGTATAAGCTACCAAACTACCAAACCAAACCACCTACCAAACCACCTACCAAAGCTACCTACCAAATTTCATCCAAATCGATCCAGCCAGATTTCAGCGTGAAGAAGTAACAAACATACAAACAGTCTTTTTCAATATTAGTGTAATTTACAGGTATGCACACATACTTGTGAGGTGTATGCTGAGAAAATACTGAATATAAGGAATATGGACGCTTTGGGGACGAAGCGGTGTCTCAACGATATCGGTAAGATTTAACTAAACTAGTATTTTTCACTTTATTTCACAGTCTTCTTGTAGAAATAAAATTAAAACAGACTACATGAACTTGGTTTTGTAAATTAGTCTTTCTTTGCCAAAACAGACCAGCTACCTAATTGCGAAACACATTTTCGTCATCCTATTCAGACTAGTTGGTTTGGCTTCTACCGCAGTTTATTTTAATTTATGTCTTTCGAATTGCGAAACTACGTTAACGTGTGTAACCAACTCCAATCGTGGTTTGGAGTCTGAAGACAGTAAAGAGTGAACGATAAGCTACTAAAAGGGCTTATATTCGAATTGTAAAACTATTTTGACAGCTGGAAGTTTGTTTGAAATTTACGAGCAGTCGTTTTTGAAACAGAAGGCAACGTCGTGCCCGCAATCATTTTTCTTAGCAATTTGTTTGCGATTTTCTCATAAAATCTCCATAATTGTTACGAAATTATGTAAGTGAACATCTTCTTGATAAATAGTGAATGTGTTTTTGTGTAGAACCGCGATTGCCTGCAACGCTAAATCAATATATAGGGTATTTTAAATACCGAGGTTTTTGTTGCTTAGCGCGGAAGAGCAACGCCTCAAAGATGAGCTTATTATAAGCCGCAGACTTTTGAGAAGTGCCTCAACTCTTATGGCTTTATGAGGAAGTATTTTCTTTGGCTAATTCAAAGCATTATTTGAATTTTATTAAACCATTATCAGGCACGGAGTTGGTCAGCTCAGAAAGTGAAGATACTTGCCCATTCCAAAACTTACCTATATCACAATGAAGAAATTATGGTTATGAAACTCCATGAACACTGTTAAAATCAAATTATTACAAAGCAAAAAAGTCCAAGCAAACAACGAACTTTAAACATGGTACCTAAGTGTCTTCAAAAAATGTGCATAAAGAAATAACATTTTATTTCAGGGCTTCATTGAAAAAAGCAATAAATATTTATAGGAACAACAAAAAAGCACAGTTTGAAGCATTTTATGTCAATGTATTATGTAAGGACTGATGAACATACATACAATGCAAATCGCATTATACCACCATCATCATCGTCATCCACAACCCGCCTTCACCCACTGCTGGGCATAGGCCTCTCTTTTCTTGTGGCAATCCAGAAAACATACCACCATACTTACATAGATCAATTTCCACATCATTGTCTGTTCAAGGTAGGTAATATCAATATTTCTATTGTTGAACATTAAATGTGGTGTCTGCAAAGCTCAGATTAAATAAAAAATCAAGACATTATAGCACTGCAAACAATACAGTGTAGCATGTGCAACACTACACCTTGTTCTGTACATAAAATTGGATTGGATTGGATTGGTGTAAATATGTGCATGTAAGAGTGTTCTTACATGCACATGTTTAGGATACTCGAAATGTGAGGCCTCACATCACTGTTGACAGCGCTTTACTGGTTTTGCAATTAGTCTGAGCTTCAAAATGTTAGGCACAGCAACAATGTTACACACATATTTCTTGTTACTGGTGAACACAAATTATATAAGTAGGTAAGGCACCAATAAATGTAGTTGCCATACATACATACCTACAACCTACCTTTATGAATATTTCTTAGCAAATTAAAACAACAAACTAAAATAAAGAAAGTAGTAGGCAACTGAAATTAATTATTATTATATCTTTCAATAGATAAATACCGACATCATTACTATACCTAATATAGTAGTTTGCTAAGTAGTTTTGCTGTGCCCGACAGGCTCCACATGATCTAATTATAACTTTACCACATAAGAATACCTACAGGAGCCCGTGGCTAAGTAATAACAGCCGCACGGGTTGATCCGTCAGGTTAAGCTACGCTTGCCGGGGTTGTTCAATGGATGGGTGACCATCTTTACATACCGAAATTCCTCCGTGCCTCGGAAAGCACGTTAAGCCGTTGGTCCCGGCTGTTATTCGTGGATCTTTGACAGTCGTTACGGGTCGTCAGAAGCCCGAAAGTCTGAGTACCAGTCTTACCAAGGGGTATTGTATTACCCAGTAACTGGGTTGTGGAGGTCAGATAGGCAGTCGCTCCACGTAAAATACTGGTATTCAGCTGCATCCGGTTAAACTGGAAGCCGACCCCAACATAGTTGGGAAAAGGCTAGGCAGATAGATAAGAATACCTACATAATTATGGAATGCAATAAAAGTATTGAGTACTTATTGAGAATAATATCCAAGTACATAAGTAGGTACCTGCTATATAATTTTTTTTTAAATATATGTATCCAAGTCATTATTGTGTACTATAAATGTGTATCTTTTAGGATGTCCTGTGTGAATCCTCAAAATCAATAGCCTTGAAGGTGGTTTTCTAAATATTATGGTAGTTTAGGTACCTACTTGAGAGTTATTTCTAATGTTTATTGTTAGTTTATTTAAACATATTGCGCCGACCCCAAGTCACATGGGATAAGGGCAGGAAGATGATTGTTAGTTTATTATGGAGCCCTTTGCACTGAATTGGTTTTGGTTGAAAGGTACTTACCACAATAATTAGCAATATACAGGGTGTATCAGAAAGGTGTGGTTAAATTTAAGGATGTGGTACAGACCATAAAACTGAACAACTTTCTCCATAGGACCAACATCATAATCGAGAAAAAATAATATCAGCCGTCCCATACATTTGGGTCGAGTAGGTATTGAAGTTTTGAATCGGACAGCTATTAATTTTTTCTCGATTATGTTGTTGTTCCCTTGGAGAAAGTTGTTCAGTTTGATGATCTGTACCACACCCTTAAATTTGACCACCCTTTCTGGTACACCCTGTATAATTATATCATAGGTTCATCCACCTTTTATCTGTTATCAAATAACTCTGTTTGTGTACTTTTTAGTCAAGGCTCTATCCATCAGTACTTGTAAGGCACATAATCGTTGTTTATAGGTACCTAGCAGAATATTGTTGTTCTATAAAGTTGATAGATAGTGCATTGAATTGTTTAAGGGATAAGGATTTAAGTACTTATGTTCTTTTCTTTATAAATTGCAGGTGTCAGGCTTAACTACATCTGTGAAGTATGGAATGTCTTTGAAGTGCGCACACTGCGGTGAGAAAAACGCATGCGTTTTAATCACCGTAGGCACCGCCGGTGCGCCAGTACCTACGTGCAGGGCCTTAAAATGCCAAATTTCAACTTACACTACAAATATTTGTTCCAATTCTTTTTGCCCATGTCTAAACACTCTTGTCAGTGGTTGTAATTGTATTGATAATAAATAAGACAGTTTTTTGTACCTACCATATTTTATTTCTACCTATTTATCTATACATAAAGAAAGTAATGAATGACAGTTAATTTAGCTAAACACCACTATTTTCTAAACACTAGAATAATCACTTCTTTATTTTGAAAAACCTAGTAAGTACCTGCTAGGTAGGCACGGCTACAGATCAAGCTATACATTTCCAGTATAAGCTTAATGTCGCATTGTATAGGATTTCCTTACAATGAGATGTCAGTGTATACTGGAAATGTATAGCTTGATGTGTAGCCGTGTGTACTCAATTTTTAAATACTTCATAAAATATCAAATTATTTTTATTTGTACCTTTAGTTCATAATGAAACACTTTATAATTAAAGTTTACACTTATCAATTAACACAATATCATAATAATATGTTTATATTGCTGTTGTGAACGACTTCAACAGTTTTCTAAAATAATGACAATGTTTTATGAAAAATCTTCAGTTTCTAGATACAAGATATATATTTATTTTGTAAAACATGAGTAAAATTTTACAGGTCTTATAATTAATGTGAGGTAGCTACATGTTTTGCCACTTGTGGCGTACAAAATTAGTCATACTAGACAAATACAAAAAAAAAAACAAAGAAAGAGATTACAATGTCAATTTGAATTAAATTTTAATTAAAATGTCAAAATGTAATCTATACTTAATTACAAAGTCGAAATTCAAATGTCAAAATTTAATTTGAGAATATTAGAATATATACAACTAAAATATCATTTATGAATTCATCTACGCTGTAATAGCACTTTTCTAGTAATAACCCCCGAAGGGACTTTGTACTTTGAAAATGAAGTAGTTGCAGAGCAGCAGTGCAGTGATGTCATGTATAGCAGCAACGGGCAACATCTATGCTGCCTTCATATCGTAGGTGAAACGCACCGGGAACTCTCCTACAATTTGAAAACAAAATCACATTATTTCTGCTTGAATAAAGTACTTGAATAATTATAATGTGGCAAACTAGGCACTATGCCTTTATCAGCCCATGGCTGGACCAAAAGCCACCGGCCTAGTCTTCCACAACCCAGTTACTGGGTAATACGATTCCCCTTGGTAAGATGTTGACAGACTGTCAGGCTTCTGACAACCTGTAACAACTGCCTAAAATCTTCAAATGACAGCCGGGACCAACGGCTTAACATGCTCACCAAGGCACGGAGGAATCTTTGTAAGTATATAAAAATGGTCACCCATCCACAGATCCTTTAGTTTAAAACATTAGTTGGGTGTACCTATAGTGTAATGTGACTATGTAGAAAGTTCACCCAAGGGATCAAGTGTCCTGTCTCCCTTAGTAAGTTGCTACACTTGTTTCAATAATTATGTGTCAAAAAGCTTGGGTAGGTACCTTCAATGATTTTTATAAAAAATCCATGTTCATTAATATTCATGCCTTGCCATCAACTTCTTTCAAAATCCCTCCTATATTAGATTGATGTGGGTGGGCAGTGTTCCATTCTTGTATTTTCAGTTAGCACCGTCTGTGAAAATATTATGACCAATGTTTTGTAGTTAATTGTTATTTTGATTACTTAGTGGTTATTATAGTAAATTTATAGCATCTACTTATGTCCAAAAATATCAATTAACAATTATTTGAGTAGCTATTATGTGAGGTTGACAGACTTATGTACCTAATAAATTATTTTAACCACAAAAAATAGTTAACCTCACTCATGGACATATAAAAAAGTACATCACGTAAGGTGCTTGTGTCTACGCAACAAAGGAATGATTGTCCGTATGTGGACAGACCAATAATGTACCTACAGCATGAGATGTGTACGAAGGTACACTTCTACAAACGTTATTCTTGGTTTACTTACTTGTAGGTAGTGCCGATATCGAAATAGTAATAGGCAGTTTTCGCTATTGAGCAAAACAGACTCAACTTGACTCAAGTCTTAGTGCACCCACTACAAAGCCCTCTGCATCATCAACAGAGCGCTAGTTCTTGACCAGAGAAATCTCCACAATATGTAGATACATCCTAACGTGGTCACTTTAAGCCACAAATGTTCCAGAACTAGGTCAGTGGGCCGTCTTATTCATCATAGGCCCATGGTTCCTTTATTTATATAACTACTCTGTGCTTTATTAATAAATAATTTGTATGTTGAAAAATTTATTTTTTAAGGCAGTTTAATCTTTATCAGTGTTGCCAACTTCTCTTTCGCGAGTCCACTAGCGGCGATTCTTCACACTACCAAAAATAAACTAGACAACTTTTTACCCGACTGCGGCGAAGCTCAAAAGGAGGGTTATGTATGTAACTATGTATGTATGTATGTCCGTTTCTTTGTTCCCTCGTAACTCCTAAACGAATGAACGGATTTGGATAAATTATACGTCTTTAGATTTGCCTTGGTGGCGCGAGTGTCACTGGCTACATTAACATCAAAAATAAAGTAAAATGGCGGATTTGAGATGACATATTGTGGAGTTCGAAATTTTTTTGTCTTCTTTATTCGATTTGTCACTTCGAATTACTTTTAAACATTATAAGTTGTACATATTTTTGTAATCACCTTTTAAAACCCTTCATTTTGATATCCAGTGGGATATCACATAACTCCTAAACGAATGAACAGATTTGGATAAATTATAATTATTATCACAAAACCACCGTCCACTAAAAGCAAAATTACTCCGCCAGTAGGGATGGCGAAACCCCCCCGTTTCAGTGGAGATTCCAATAAGTTGACAACACTGCTTTTCTATGATTTTTTCATTGGCCACAGATAACAAAAACGTGAAAAGAAAAACGTTTCGTTACTTATTTCAAATATGGTAGTTTTTGGTAGAAAGTGTTTTAAAAATTGGTTTTTAATTTTTCGGCAATCATTGAACGTTTTCATTTATATGCATTAGTAGACCATCAGTTGTAATTAAAACAAAAATAGATTTAAGCACAATAATTCGAAAACAAATAATTCCTATATGATGAAACTAAACGCTTCATCGAAACAGATTTTGAGCAATTGGTTAGTACATCTCTATAAAATTCCTATCGGTCGGGTAATTTTTTATGTCACAATTCCAAATATAATAGTCAAAAACGACAGGGGTTTGTTTAAATTTGGAATCTATTTCAGAAACAAACTGTGTTACGCAATTAGGGTGCAGCCCGCAATCAAATCAAATTAAATAATTGATTTCAGATAAATATCCATAGGTATCAATCAGATCTGACTTGATATTTTTATCTGATACTAGATTTTTTTTTTTTTTTAATTATTGTACCGTGTTTTTTTTTCTGAACTGAATAAAGTTTTTTATTTATTATTTTTTTTATCATAAAAAAGTAAAATTAAACTCGAAATTAGAAACAAAATTAATAAACAAAATTGAAAATAAAATTAAAAACAAAATTGAAAATAAAATTAAAAACAAAAATTGAAATCAAAATTAAAAATATTAAAATTAAAATTAATACAGATATTACATTATACAACATTAGTTTTTGTTTACCCTAAACCCGAAAAGGGGTCAGCTGTTCCATACATTTGTGTTCAGTATGTAACACAAAGGTATGGAACAGCTGATTTTTTTTCGCGATTTCAAGGTTGGTCGCATAGAAAAAGTTGGTTCAAAATGATGATTACAATGACCCCTTTTCGGGTTTAGGGTAAACAAAAACTAATATTGTATAATAATGCAGGCGCTGGCATGTAGCTGCAGCCACAATGTCTCCATCTAGTAAAGTAATTACACGTGCAAATTACTGGAACATTCAAGAGCAATAATCGCATGCCATAAAACACGTTCAATTTTATTGCCATTCAAGAATTGCATGTAGGTTTTGCCATTCAATAAAATCTCACGCGTCTTACACCAAGGCAATAAAATTGCACGGTGATTATTGTATGTTGTGCCTCGTAAACACAGAGTTGCACAATTGATTAAATCCTTGTAAATTTTTTCGATAGAAAATAATTCCAAAATATCACCGTCTATTTTCTTTTTTATACGATTATACGTAAACAGTTCCTTATTGTCCAATTAAATTTGCTTTAAATCGAAGGTACTTTCATATAAACTACTCAAAACAAAATAGGGCCCACCTCGAATCAGTCACTATTTTGGTCAAAATAAAGTTATCTAAGTAGTTGTTGTCAAAGTTACGCATTGAACCGTCAAGCTGACATGTTTAGGAGCCCTTATCAATGTTTATTTCGACAATATTCATATTGGTTTCAAGAGGGTAGCTAAAAAAGTGAAGTACTCGAAAAAAACATCGAATGCACAAATTCTCGGTCACTTAAGTTTTCAGTCTACACTAAACACTGCTGTGGAATACTCACGTTTTTAACAATTTTGTTTGGTTCCTGTGTTAGTTGTGATCACTCTCGCCGACATATGGACATGGAAACCGCTGCAAGAGCAGTATCTTTGCTTCAAGAGGGACAGTCTCAGAGATCTGTGGCTATACACCTCGGTGTTTCGCGACGAGCAATCCGAAATGTTTGGGAACGATATCAGGAGACCGGAAGTGTAGCTAGGAGACCTGGCACAGGAAGAGTTAGAGCTACAACTGCCCAGGAAGACCGATATCTAAGGTTAACCGCACGACGGGAGCGTACTGTTACCGCTCGGACCTTACAAACTCGACTACGGCAATCCACAGGGTCGAGAGTCAGCGACCAAACCATTCGGAATCGGCTTCACGAAGATGGACAACGCTCCAGAGTACGCGCTATTCGACTGAAACTGACGAGGGCTCATCGTGCAGCACGCTTAAGGTACGCCTGGGAACATTTGGAATGGACCATGGATAACTGGAGGAATGTGCTTTTTACGGACGAGTCTGAAGTGAAGTTTTTCAGTGATGACAGACGGATACGCGTGTGGAGAAGAGAAGGGGAACGTTTCACAGACCGATGGGGGGGTCCCAGTGTTATGGTATGGGGTGGAATTAGCTTACACGGCAAAACAGAGCTGGTAATTCTCAATGAAGGTACCGTAACCGCCGCCAGTTACATCGAGCGAGTAATCCGGCCACATGTCATCCCGTTTTCACAAAGAGTGGGCAATAATTTTGTCTTTATGCATGACAATGCTCGCGCACACACAGCCCGCACCACACAAAGAGCACTCTCTGAAGCCAATATCACCATTTTGCCATGGCCAGCCATGAGTCCCGACCTCAACCCAATAGAACATTTATGGGATCAACTCAAAAGAAGCCTGAAAGAAAACTACAGTGATGTGAACAGCCAGCAGGAGCTCATTAACGCCCTGAAAGTCTGTTGGGAACAAATACCGCACACAAACGTGACTCACTTGATTGAAAGTGTACCAGATAGGCTCAGAGAGTGCATACGGAGCAGAGGAGGACCCACTCGTTATTAAAAATTAACAAGCACCATATTTTTTTTCAGAAGACGTGTGCTTTACCAGATTACGTTTATCTTTTATTTTGTGTAATTTTTCCTAAAAACTGTTATTTGTGTTTTTTATTAAAGGAAATAAACAAATGATTCCATTGTTTGTGTTTACACTATTCCTGAATGCCCACTTGAAACTTATACATTCATAAAAACTGAACAATTATGTTCAATTTTAAGTTAAGGCAAAAAAACATGGTGGGCCCTATTTAGTTTTGAGTAGTTTATTAAGGACTTACTTAGATAAATATTGATTTAAGTATAGCATTTTGTCATAAATCTACATTTAAACGAAGCGCGTTTAAATTCCATTGCGCGTGAGAGTCTTCTATCGCGCGCGTCTACTAGACAGCCATAATGCCATTTCACTTACACACCGAGCTAAACCACGCGTCGATATATCCTCTTCAATGAGTTTCAAATAAGAATAGGATGGACTTAGCGCCATGTTGTGACGTCATAGCTGTCAAATCGAATAAATTGGCTAGGTTGAGCAATACAAGATACTTTTTTAAATAACATATATTTACGAATCATGAACGGAGAATTTTCAATTCTTTCTGGTAAATTGTTGCCAACAGTGAAAATATGAAAGATAGTAGTATATTTAAAAAAAAAAACTAACTATGACTAATTTTTTTATGTTTTTTTTTTCACTTTGATTAAAAACGTTATTGGTACGCAAATAAGTTTTCTTTGCAAACCGTACTTTTCAATCAACATTTGACAGATAGAGGTCATTGATGTTCCTTTTCTTATTTGAATCGCATTGTAATGATTAATTTTCTATTTACAGTATACTTATCAAGTGTAGTCGAAGACTTAGGAAGCAGTATCACGCCTTCCTTGAGGAGCTTAGAGAAGTCCCTTCGAGCCGCTACACCGAGCCAACCCAGCGAATAATGAGGAATTCATCATCTGCTCGCCTTTACCCAACTACGTTGGGGTCAGCTTCCAGTCTAACCGGATGCAGCTGGATACCAGTATTCAGCTCCATCCGGTTAGACTGGAATCCGGTTACTAATTTTAAAGTGCCTGGCTGGGGCAATTTTGTGCATTTAGTATTATGTAAAATTATAATTTAACCCACATTATTGAAATGTTATTTAAATAAGAATTAAGTAATAAATACAATATTTAAAATTATTAAATTGTTTTACTTGAAATAATCCATCCAATGTGTAATTATACAAAAAGTAATTGCTTTAACTAAAGATCTCTTAAGGGGTCATTGTACTCATTATTATTGACAACTTTTACTATGGGACCAAACCTGAAATCGCCAAAAAAATCAGTTGTTCCCTACATTTTGACGAATTTTGCGAAATGTAGGGAACAGCTTCGCGATTTCAGGTTTGGTCCCATAGTAAAAGTTGTTCATAATGATGAGTACAATGACCCCTTAAGAGGTTTATTCACTTATTGGAATTACACCTTGTAGAACAGTATCAATAAAATTAGTAAACTATAGCCGTTTAGTTTTTGAGATACAAGATAAGGTTCGCGCTCCTCGACGTGGACCGCATAAATTGTGTTAACGCACACAATTGACCATAGTAACAATCGAACTGCCGTTTCTGTAGCACGTTAAGTAAAATTACCGTAAGCATCTAAATAAGCAGCAAAAATGCCTTCATTTGTTTTCAAAATGTGCACAAATAGTTCAAAAACCAAAAACAAGTTCCACGAGACTAGTTTTCACTCTCAAGTACAGTCAAAAATGTTAATTTGTTGATTTTTTTTAATTTTTTGTTTAAAAAATTTTTATGTTTGCTTCGCCATGTTTGTGAGAGCGAGATAGACGTCCAATGTCATACCTATCTATATTAATTGCTGTAAAAAGTTTGTACTTGCGAGGTATACCGTTCGAAATACTAATAATGAATAGGTTTTTTTAGGAAATAAGAAATAAAACGCCATAAATTAGTTCATATACCCACATTTTTAATAAATTATAGTCCAACACGTTCAATACTGCGCTTATTGTCTCCATAGCTTGGACGTCACACTTGGCTGAGAGGCCAAGTTCTTATATTGTCATCACATAGGCCAAGATACTTAAAAACATTGCTTAATTTAATGACGTGAAAATCTGATCAAGTATTAATGATGATGATATATTATTGGCCAAGTTTTTGATATTTTGACTTATGTTGATATGTTAGCCAAGTTTTTTTTGTAAGTTTTTTATGAAAAATGCACGAAAATTAGAGCCAAGTTTGGCAAAGTTCGAACAAGCGCAGTAAGTTTTTTAATATAAACTTATTTCTAAGTTAAAGATAAAATTTAGACATTCAGGGCAGGACTAGATATGTTATACCTAAATAACATATTTAAAAACAACATTAATGAAAATAACATTTACAAAAATAACTTTAACATAATCATTTATATTGGAATTCTCAACCTTTTTCAGAGGTGCAAAATATGAAATTAAATAAAGACATTTAAATAATACAGTTACTTGAATATTTTATTTGATAGGAATTAACATTCTTTCACTTTGTTTAAAAATATATAAATAATATTAAAATGTGCTTAGTAAAATATCACAAGAGTAAGAAAAAAAAAAATATCACCACAAATTAATCGATAAGTATCGAAAATTTATTTAAAAAGATTTAGAACTCCATGATCAATCATTTATGAAAAACGGACATTTTCTAAAAAGATATACAATAGCTTAACATTCATCCAACAAATAGAATATTTTGAAATAGGTACTTAAAGTTACCTACCTAAAGTTATATTCAAAATCTAAAAGCAGAAAATATCACTAATCTATCACATTTAAGGATTATATATAATATTAGCGAAATGGCGACAAGATTTCACTTTATAAAATACCCGGCTAATGTGCGAAATGCCAAAAGATTTAATAATAAGAACACGCAAACTTTCTCACAAAATACATAATCATGTACGTCTCATTCCAAAACGATTTATAACATTAGTTCAAACCTTCGAGCCAGTTATTGTATTTTGACCTTTATTTCGAGTAACGTAAAGTCCTTAACGCAAAATTGACAACTGAGACTCTGATCTAAAGTCAGTTTTTGTAATAAGAAAGTTATGCTCCTTGGAATAAAGTTTGAATTCGTTTTGTAATGAGACGAAAACATGAAAACATGTTTTTTTTATGCTGTTAAACAGTGACAGTGTAAAGTATTATTTAAAAAATATTACAATAAATACCTACAATAAATAAGCATTAAAATATTACAATTTGGCATCCTATAAATTCGCTTTATGATAATAATACCTATTCTAAATACATTTCTATCCTAAATTCTCACTAGTTCCACTTTAGCTGGTTAGTTCGTGTAACACAGCACTTCGCACATTACCCGGTAAAATGTATATCATTTATGATATTAATGTATATGTATATTAAATGTTATATAAATATATTGTTTGTTATTTTACAAAGTTTTCGAATTATTACTAAGATACACTTTCAGCTCGAGGCTCTTGTACTAACATTAAGTTATTTTTAGATAAAGACGATTATTCAATGTTAGAATGTAATATTTATTAGGACTGTAAATATCTTATATTTTGAAAATTCTAATCCTTTTAATAAATATTTTATTTGTTGTTATATTCGTTAGTTTATATAAAAAATAACTAAAAAAAAATAACAACATTACTTAGTAACACTACTAGTCTAATTAAACATTAAAAACAGATAAAATCTATTTATTTTAAACATTTAAAACAATATAAATTATTTGTCAGTTCATTTTATACGACAAATGATTAAAAATACACAATTCAGTTTCAGGACCCAAACCCAGCTATTGCAAAAGTTAATAAAACATCATCAAATATGAATGATTGTAATACTACAATTAGTTAATAAATATCCTTACAGTACTACAAAAGATTAATTTTATATTACTCTACGGATAACAAGAGATGTCTTTTTACCTATTATACTACAAATATAGGTACGAATAATTAATATGAAAGTGGACTATACAATGACATTATATTCGTTTGAATATTCTATTAATTTAGTATGAGAAATATTGTATTAAATTGTTATTCGTTTTAATGACCAACTTTAAGCATAGATGAATAGATATTAAAGAAGATGCAATGCTTGTAGCGTACATTATATGTGAAGATATATCTATATACCTAAATGTATATATTTTTATGTCATACATATTTTACCATCTAAGTAACACTGGAAGATTATGTGATTAGATATTGAAGTTTTGTCATAAATCCCCAAGTAAATTAGTATACATTATTATGAATTTAATGTACTTTGAATTGTATGGGATCGTAAGTAATAATTTAAATAGATATTGTATATTTTTATTAGGAAAAAAGAATGAAATGGACATTATTCAACACTTTTAACAAACAAACTATGCAGCCACACACAATTTGCTTGTATGTGTCTCTGACAAAAATAAAGTACAAAAACGTTTCTTTAAGTTGAATATTGATTTATTACTGCTCAAACATAAGACATTTACACGTCTTTTTACTTTAAGCAACGTTCATAAATTAACCTGAAGTTGAACTGTGATTGTTTCTTATTCAAACGCAAATGAATGACAACTCTGTTTTAAAAAAAATGTTACCTAGTAGTGAAATGAAGGATAAATCTACAGATTTGAAAACAAAAAATCCTTAGGTTGGTGCTTTATTAAATAATAATAAATATATTCATAAAAAATATCATACAGATTACAGTTAGTTACCTACTTATTAAGTTGGTTAAAGGGGAGACACAAATGAAGAAATATGTCCATCAAATTCAAGATTATGATTTAGACGAAGTATTAATTTGATATTTCTACTTTTAAATTGATTACTTATACTAATTTAAGCTCTAATAAGCAACAATGTAAGAATTTCGAATAGATATAATAATTAAAAGAAATATCTTCATTAAAATGGTTTTAGCATAAGTGATAATATTTTATTATTACTGACATTATGATGAATTATTGCTAATAATGCCAACTGTACTAATAATTTACAACTTTACCACGAAACATAAATCTTCGAAACTTAGGTTACATCAAATTAATAATCGACATACTTAATTATAATTAATTAAATCATAATTAAGATTTGGTTATAGAATATTTACTCATTAATATAATCTACCTACATGAGAGATACAGCATTATGAAATCTTTCTTTTATTATTTAACGCTTTCAAGGGCACTGAACGAGACAAAACAGAAGTTTTATTATTATGACGTCTATGGACGTTTGGTATCCTTGAATGCGCGATTTTTTTTACATATTACATTTTTGTGATACTTACTGAATTATATTTACAACCATTCATATTCGCAATATTTACATGAAAAATTAATTATTGATACACAAGTCTTAAATTATTATTATATTTTAATGTATTTTTTATATATATTACGTCATTACAGTAAAGTTTATAAAATCGAAGCAATACATTTTTATATCTACAAAAATATTGTTAGTACACACGGCTACACATCAAGCTATACATTTCCAGTATATACACTGACCTCTCATTGTAAGGAAATCCTATACCATCCGAGATCAACTTATACTGGAAATGTATAGCTTGATCTGTAGCCGTGCGTACATTCAAGAATCACCGGTCAGTATCACAAAAGAGATCAACAAATAGAACGAAAACCTTCACGGAATGATTTCCGAGAGACTATAGAAGGAGTATTCAATGACAAATATCCAGATGGGTGGATAACATTCAGAAGATGGCGAGTAAGGCCTGGTTGAGACTCGCACAGACCAGGGAAGGATGGCACCATAGGAAGGAGGCTTATAGTCAGCTGTGGGTGGAACAAGGCTGCCAAGTGGCAATGATGATGATACTAAAAAACCAATCTACCTAGCCTTTTCCCAACTGTGTTGGAGTTGGCTTCCAGTCTAACCTGGATGCAGCTAAATTCAAGTATTTCACAAGAAGCGACTGCCGATCTGACTTTCACAACAGTTACTACGTACCTAACACCTACCTAACACGACATTCCTTGTTAACTGGTTGTGAGACTTTTGGGCGTCTGACTGTAACGACTGTCAAAGATCTACGAATGACAGCCAACTGATTATCGTGCTTTCCGAGGCACGGAGGGGGTGTCGCTATTTATTGGATGGTCATCCTTCCACGAACCGACCGTGGCAAGCATAGCTTAACCTTTGATCGACCCGTGAGGCTGTTATTATTTAGTCACATGACCCTCTATTATTTATATGTATACGTTTAATCTCAAAACACGAACAATTTATGTACATTATACATATATGTATATTTAAGCATATTATTGTGTTAGATATTGTCATTAAAATCATTATTGCGTTATTTACAAGAGTTTTGTAAGCTCATATTAAAAATTATTTTAAAATCTAAGGATCACATTGGTCACAGATAATAAAAACAAACGTACTTACATCCTTTTGGTCCATTACCCGATAAAATAAGATTTAAATATTGTCTCACATATTCAATTTAATTTGCTGTAAAATGAATAAATATTAAGAATTTTACAAAACGGCAACTTCTTTCAAATTAACTCCAGCCAACTTTCGAAACAAATAAAGCATTTTATTATTGTCTATACTTAAACATATTTTAGTTTAAAAATGTACAATGAAAAATATTGTCAAAGTCACCTTTGCGAAATCAATGTATATGATTATAATTACATATGTGTGTCATATTATAAATGTATAGCCACGTAGAATATCATGTATATAATAATAGTTTAATCATTTGAAAGCTGAGATGACATTTATTTATTTTTATGAGTTTTTGACTAAAAATAAAGCAAAAAAAAAGCCAAAACAAAAAAGCCATCTTTAACTGCTGTTTTGCAGCAGTTAAAGATGGCTTTTTGTTTTGTTAATTACTAAGTTTGACGTCCAGTTAATAAATAAGAACTCAGTTAGCTAAGTAAAATTAGCCAAATTCAGATATTTACGATTGCAGATTTTAGGTATTTTAAGGTACCTATAACCAACAGAAGTGTACCTATGTTTTCAAAGTGAATTTAAAAACTAAACTACTGTTTATGTACATGCTTAGCTATAAAAGAAGTCTGCATTTTATTAGATTTTAATTGAAAATGTATAGACCGAGAACTTAAGAGTTCTGAAGGAGTTTATATAACTTTAAAATCTTAAGGGTCTTAGACAGCGCGTTTTATATAATCTTTACATATAAATACATATTTTGCCGAGTATACATAAAATATTATTAAAATTGTTATTCACTTAGCTAAAAATGTACACCCTGATCTATATTGGCACATATATATTTTTTTTACTACAGTATTTTTATACGAGGCTGTCAAAATTTTATATTTTTGATTTACTTTTAATTTTTGTTTAACGTTGTTACTTAACTGTCACTAAGCTATATTTTAAGGAAATTGTCTGTAGCAGAATATCTTATGATTTTCATCAGTCGAATATTTTTATTTAAATTACACTGTCGACTGACGTAAACACAGATATTGTTCTTTTAACAACCTCGTATTCATGTATAGGTAATAGCACACAAGCCATTAGTATACACAAAATATACACACATTTATCAACAGGTCACAGAGCAAAATTGGTCAGAAGAATACAGAGAAGTATCTAAATACATTGTATATGGATAGACATAAAATATAATCTAATATAATATGTATATAGATATGATTTAAATATACATTTTTTTGGGCAATAATCTACAGTATACATATAAATATTATATTCCTTATTCGTCTTAAACTGACTTCTAGGACGTCTTAAGCAAACCCCATTTTTTTTAAAAACTCCCCAGTTTTAAAATTCAAAATGGCGGGTGTCATTGGCGGGAACAAGATGGCGGTAAGTGGCAAATTTATTCTTCTTCTTCGTTTTGATAACTCACGTAGCGGACAGATGATTTGTCGCTCGCTATGAGGCTCTGAAATTAATAATTATCAAAATGTCAATGCACATAAAATAACTAGGTACTTATTGTCTGAGTTTTTCTTGCACATCACTGACATCGAAATAAAGAATATTTAAACTTATAAAAAATATGCCTACTCGTGCGATCAATCAAGTTCCGTATGTAGGTACAGTCAGCGTCAAAAATATCGGGACGAACAGACTGCTCAAAATGATCTTAACAACTAAGAAAATCAAACTTTATCTCAATTGCATAAAGTTCTTGTCAGAATGACAGTTGCTGTCGTATACTGTCTTCATTCTAAAACATTCCTTTTGTAATTTCATTGAGTAAATATTTCATTATCATAGTTGCTTAGATCTTTTTGAACAGTCCGTTCGTCCCGATATTATTGACGCTGACGGTACAATAATAATCTGTTAGGATTATTAATCAAGGAGCAGTGCCTACCTGTTTCTCATTGGTAGCTGGTGGCGACCTCAGGAACAGCAGACAGGGCGCGTAGGCGAAGTTGAGGACTGCGATGATGACCAGCATCCACTCGAAGCCAATGCTGTTCATCAGGGCGCCTGAGAGAGCGGGTCCTGGAAGATCACGAGCATATTTTATAAAATTAGCTATCTACATCAAACGTAGTGGTCCAAAGGCAAATGGAGTAAAGAGGAGGTGGCCACCTATACGCGCTGGTGCCGGTGATTAGGAAACAATATAACGCTGCTTTTTCCTTTAATTAATAAACGTTTATATAAATAAACTATTACAAGAGAGCTTATCAGAGGTACACGTATCGTTTTGTCACACCGGAAACCCGGAGAAACCTTACCATAGACACAAAATAACTTTTTCGTACCACTTGCTCAAAAAAGTGACATTCTATGCCACAAAAAGCGAACATAACAATAGTCATTTTTAATCTGCTAAAAACAGGGAAAAAGAAAATTGTACTGAATTTCATTCATCCTCTAGGGGGAGAATGTGATTTAAATTTGGAATACTTACCGGAATTTATACTGAACTACATCTGTGTTTACACCATTGAGTTTTTATATAAAGCATTATACATCTTTTTGAAAAAGGAATACGCATTTATTATGCAGTTATGATTATTAAATAAAATTACGAAAACCGACGATGCCGTATGAGCTTGATGCCTTTGCTTTTCCGACAAAAAAATATTAGTCTAGGAATTTGCCGCGTTTTTGTTTTCTTCAAATACATAAAAGTTTATTTTAATTTATTTTTATAAATAAGTTAATGTTCTAAAATGCTTAGGTATCTCATATTATTATTGTGTTAATTTTTTCGCAAATGGTACGAAAAGTAGAGTATTTTCCTCGGTGATAAAGCTGTCTTAGTCTTGGGTGAACTTAAATCCCTCGCTACACTCAGGACTCGTCTTAAATCCCTCGCTTCGCAAAAACTTAAATCACGAGGATTTAAGTTTTTAACACCCTCGCTACGCTCGGGAGTAAACCTCGAGTCCTTCGTTACGCTCGCGATTTAAATCGTCACCCGCGACAGAAGACACTGCTTTATCCCCTTGGTTAATAATCTACTATTCTTTTTAACTTTTTAAATACATTCTATGATATGAGTATTTGTCATAAACACCAACCTCAACAGTTAGAAAAAAGCTGAGTGGAGATGATGAATTGATGAGTAGGTACCAAACCACTGTCATCTACCAACAATGCCCTCAGTCTAGATGATGAGGTTGAATTGTCAATTAGTCAGCTTCTTAATAGATTAAGGTAATTCTTTACAAAAATACTTTTCTTTTTCCAAAATTGAGGAAAGAGAGTGAAAATATTTGTGGATTAAATAAAATCAGAGTCAACCATAAGGCATCTTCAAAGCCAAAAGTACCAGGTATGCAGAACTTACCAACAGCATATCCGAGACAGAAGGCGGTATCTCCAATAGCGTACACGGATCCGTAGACGGCCGCATGTCGGATGTCCACAAGGAAGCCAAGTTCTGGCATCATTGAAGAGTCCACCATGCCGATAGCGAAGCCAAGACCAGCGTTGGGAATGATCAGGTGTTCCAGTTTGCGGGCCATTGGGATCTGTGAGGTTTAAATTGTGTTGAAGTAACAAAACCTACTTATTATAAATACATTTATAACCTCCTACTTTATGAAGTAGGATAATGGCTTGTGTCACCTCCTTGGGTTAAGTTCTGATTAATGTATCAAGCAGATAATTAAATAAAAACCTGTTTAATTTTTTCATTTATTTTGTAGATAAAAGATTGTTGAAGAAACATCGGACTTCATCCTTAGGAAGTAAACCCCAGGCGGGTTTACTTCCTAAGGATGAAGTCCGACGTTTCGGCTGAAGTTACGGGCGTTTCCTACTCAGTATTACTTACGGACAATTATGACCCGAACTAAGAATGAATGATAACATGATTTGACAGCTGTCCCTACTCCCTGTACCCTGTAAGTACCTGACCGAAAAATTTAATTTGTCATTTATTTTGGCAAATTAACTACTTTTGGACGGGCCAATAAATTCGTTGACGGAGTTAAAGAGTAGACCCCCTGTCAGATACTGTCAAATACTTTTGACGTAAGCGGTGACCGATAGGATGAGATCGTAGACAGAGTTAGAATTCTCTGTCTACGGATGAGACGTTTCAGAATTTGTATAAAATGACAGACTCGTATGATAATACGAAATGTATGTGTACGTGTCATCAGAGAAACCGTTTCAGAATCTTGCCAAGCGGTGTCAAAGGCCTTTTAAATTTCTTTGGAGCCGTAATTGGAGTGGTCCATTACATGGTCAACAGTCGACGTTGGTCCAATGTTAAAGTTCTTACCAGAATGAGACATAAGCCAATAATGATCAGTCCAGAACAAGCTGCCAGCCAGCGTCCCATCTTGTGGCCCAGAGGTCCGAATAGATTGGTACCTGAAATTAAAAAATATTTTTAAATAACTACAGTTTTTTGAACACTACAAAGAGGTTACCTTAAAGGGGTTGGAAGAAAGAGTTCTATCTATCTACAGTCCGCGAGGCGTAAGCTGAGCTTTGCATTTGTGTGAGTGATCACCACAATGGTACGAGAGCCCATGACAAAAAAAAATGTCTTACTTCGATCGATCGTCTTATCGTTTTACGTTTTACAACGATGCGACATGGTTTTGGTCATGGCCTCTCGTACTAAGAGACCAAAAGCCGATTGCCAAAAAGCAGTTTAATCTGGTTTTAAACCAAACAAAGAACGCGTCGCGCTCTATGCCGGACGTCACACCTACACTATATATGTGCACTCACACAAATGCAAAGCTCAGCTTAAACCTCGTGGACTGTACCTCCCTACCTTCCAGGTGCTTCAGGGCTGGCTTCCAGGATCTAACTTTCAGTATAGCACACAATCATTTTGTAACATAATGAGTCTCATGGAGGCGAGCATGAGTTAGGCTCATGCTCGCCTCGGTACGCGTACACCTAAACCGATATCGGCCGATTTATACTCGGCTGTCTTCGCCAAACTCGGCCGATCAAATCAAACCTAATCAATCGTATGTAAATGAAAGGGAGCACCTACACTACTACAACCCCCATCGTCCGATGACGCCCGAAAACGGCCGATCAATCCGAACTTGTTGGGAATTCTCGCCAGTCTGCCGGCGCGGCGTTTAAAGCGCAAATTGAGTGTATTTATAGTTTAATTTAATAATTCTGTCTTTACTCTGTTGTGTTTCTGGTTTTGTTATTTACCTAAATGACTATGGATATTGAAAAATTATATAAGTACATATTACGGTATTAAATTGTGGTACGAATTTTCTAAGAGATACATATCTTCGAATTCCTACATTTTAAAAACGCGTCTACACTCTGTTAAGCTGCACAGTCAACTACAGAAGACCGGCAACGTCCAATGTCGGCACAACAGTGTCGGCTGACAAAATCGGTTTGGGTGTAACTGTACCGCGCACATTCACGCCCGAGTTACTCGTCCGAGTAGTTCTGTCCTCCATCGGCCGACAAAATCTGTTTTGGTGTAACCGTACCGTAAGACCAATAATCGGGCACATTAACAACGTAACCGACATAGCCCGAAGAATTGCCAAACAGAAGTGGCAGTGGGCACGGCACATTGCTCGCAGAACAGATGACCGATGGAGCTGAAAGGTTCTGGAGTGGTGACCGGGTACTGGAAGACGTAACGTTGGAAGGTCTCCCACAAGGTGGACTGATGACCTTGTGAAAGTCGCAGGAATCCGCTGGATCCGGATCGAAGTGGCGGTGCTTTTGGGAGGCCTATGCAGTGGACAATAATTCAAGCCGCAGTGATGATAGATGGAGTAAGGCAGTGGCCGAGTGGTGTCCAAGGACTGAAAGGCGAGATAGGCGGAGGACATTGTTGTCATCGCGGGTATGTAGCAGATTTATGATGATGGCCGAAGCGTAAATAAAACAGGTACCTGATTGCTCACAATACAGGGTGTAAGGGACAGCCCGATGGGGTGAATTCAGTATATCATACTAAAATGACCGGTACATTAAATTATTTCAAGAACGTTATGGGTATCCAAAACCCTGATTTGTTTGTGTTTTTGTGCACAAATCGGAGCGTCTGTTACTGGTTGGGAGGGTATTATAGTTAATAAGTATGCGGAGAGTTCAGCATGAAGAATTTCTCAGTAGAAGTCCGGAGTCTGGATTTGTGCCCGGTTGATGGCAATAGGCTCACCCCCTTTTCCATCATCATCTTCCTGCCCTTATCCCATGTTACGTGGGGTCGGCGCAACAAGTTTTCTTCTTCCATTCTCCCCTGTCAATCGTCACGCTATCATTCACTCCCTTCTCCTTCATATAGTTCCTCACACAATCCAACCATCTTTCTTTGGCTTTCCTCTGCCTCTCCATCCATTAACATGTAAAGGGTCTTTCAACAAGGACGGGTCGATGTTGAATTTAAATAAAACAAGCTGTATGTGAGATATTAAAGAAATTATTTTTTTATTTGAAAGGCTCATTTATGCCATTATTTATGAAATATGACAGGCGGCGTCATTGGTCCGCACTTTTTCAAAAACGATGACGGCGAGGCCATTACTGTCAACGGCGAGCGCTAAAGATCAATGAATAACAATTTATTGGTGACGTGAATTGGTCACAAAGATCGTGCGATTTGACCCCGCTATACATTTTCTTGTGGGGTTTTCTCAAGTCGCAGGTCTAAGCCAATAATCCGCAATCAACCGATGCCCTGAAAGTCAACATTACGCAGGCCATCGCTCAGATTCAGCCGGATCTATGCAGTAGAGTAATTGAAAGTTAGACCTCTCGGATCCGTGCCAAAGTTCGAAGCCGCGGTGGACATTTAAACGATGTCATATTTCATAAATAATGGCATAAATGGGCCCTTAAAATAAAAAAAATAATTTCTGTAATATCTCACATACAGCTTGTTTTATTTAATTTCAATATCGACCCGTCCTTGTTGAAAGACCCTTTATATTCATCACTCTTTTAGTCACATGCGTTTCCTCTCCTCATCACATGCCCATACCAAGCCAAACGATTTCCTTTCAACTTTTCTGTCACTGGCGCCACTTTCTGTCGCTCGACCCTTATTACATGGGATTTGCGACATGTGGATGTTTTGTAGGTAGGGACCCCTATGCCCAACCCATTCTCACTGACCTTTTACGGAACCGAGGTTATAGATAGTGCAATCCACGAAGACGCGCCCCACTCCTCCTCTTAACCGTTTAAAGTATATGTGTGCAACGGTTAGGAGGAGTAGTGGGGCGCGTCTTCGTGGATTGCACTATCTATAGCGTCTTACCAATCAGATAACAGATGCTGGCTGGTAGAAAGGCAACCCCCTGCTGCCAGCGTCGAGCTTCCATAGTATCAGCCATCCAGATCGGCAGGCTTGGTTCCAGCATTGCAATGCCCACGTTAGCGAAAGTGATGGCTCCTGAAAATTAAATGATAAATTATTTATTTCTGTAACTAGGTTTGTACAAACACTTTTACATGTCAATCATATTTTTTTAAACTAGATGAGGTCAGCGTTTCCTATCTGACTACTCTGAGAAGAAAGGCCGAAACAAACTCAGAGGTCACAGTCTCTTTTAAAGTCCAGACATACCTAATCTTGGTCAGATCATGTAGATTGGTGTCTGAAATGGTTTTTTGAGGAAAGAACCACACAGGTTGAGTGGACCTGTCCAGTCAGTGCACGCATTTGTCAGTAATCGTGCAGCTCAACTCAAAACTTAAGGAGCTCAAGTGATCATCTCAACTTGTCTAACATATGGAGTACAGTGAGGATTGGTACAAACCAGCAGCAATCAGGATGTAAGGATCGCAGACCAGAGCCTTCAGAGAAGGTGGCTCCGTCTCCTGGCGGACTACTCCGGGTTGTAGGATCATCAGTTGCAGCACTGGGAACAAAGAAGTGTTAATTAGTCGAGTTTCTTTATTAGGTAGGTATTTACTAACGACCAGATCCTGGGGGCCTACTCCCTAAGTCCGTCCGTTCATCCGTCCGTCCGTTTATCCGTCCGTGTGACTTAACGATCCATCAAAACAAGTGTAAAAGTTGGACGGGCAAAAACACATCGGGATTATGGACAACTGTCTTATCGTGTTGCCATTCATACTTCGTTCGGCCCCCAAACCAATCATACGTCCGTAGGTGATACGGAGTAGGAAATGCCCGTTACGAAGGCCGAAACTACGGACTTCGTGCTTAGGGAGTAGACCCCCTGATTCGCTCGGTGTAATGGCGACATGCCAAAATATTGGGAGTTCTTTACTATATCTAACACCCGAGTCCCGGGGTCTGGACCTGGGGCGTACTCCCTAAGCACGAAGCCCGTAGTTTCGGCCTTCGTTACGGGCGTTTCTTACACCGTATCACCTACGGATGGATGATTGGTTCTTCGGGGCCCGAACGAAGTATGAATGACAACATGATTTGCCAGTTGTCCCTACTCCCGATGTGTTTTTGCCCGTCCGAAAAATTTAACTTTTACACTTGTTTTGATGGATCGTAATGTCAGACGGACGGATGAACAGACGGACGGGAAGACGGACGGATTTAGGGAGTAGGCCCCCTGTGCCCGGTAGATGCCAATAGGCTCGCTCGTCCCCTAATACATGGGAGTTAAGAGGCCGTATACTAAATTTTGCCGATTTCGCTTATTTACGTGATTTTACAGTTAAAATACTATATTTCTATAAGTTTTAATGCACCACATGAAAGATCATTTCGACACCTGATAAGAACAACATTATATTATCTATTTTGTGCTAGGTTTACAGGAGAGTGAATTACAATTTTTTTGGTTAGAATAACGTCCGCTTTTCAATAAAACACTAAAATAAAATAGGAGACATTTTATACATATTTTTTACGTAGTTTAATAAGAAAATAACCATGTTTACGTACGTACATGTTTGATATAGACAGAAAACATTGCAAAATGAGTTACAATGTTGTTCTTATCAGGTGTCGATTTCAATTATGATCTAATCACACTAAATAATAAAGGCGAAAGATGTGTGTGTGTGTTTGTTGTTTGTTACTTCTTCACACTCAAACGGCTGGACCGATTTGGTATGTAGATAGCTTATACTCTAGATTAACACATAGGCTACTTTTTGTCCCGGTCTACGCGGGTGAAGCCGCGGGGCGCAGCTAGTAAAACATAAAAACGTAAAGTGCATTCTATGTTCCGTAATACAACACGAGTAACAAGATTCTTGGTCATTAATTCATTATAAACAATAACCACAATAATTTATTTCCTACTTTTGACTTGTTGTGGGCGGATAATGTGCGCATGCTCAATGTGAGACGAGTTAGAAGATAAACGTGTAAATGACTAGAGTTAAGGCTACGATAACCTGAAGATCACGTTTACCCGTCTAACTAATTTGGAAAGTATATTAAATAGGAGCTCATTTTGTAGTTGGGTGAAGTATTATAGCACAATTTTTTCAAGACGGTAAAAAAAGTCATGAAAGATGTATCTATTCATACACGAAATCTTTTAAGGCTTGTCCGTCGTAAAAACCGCGCTTTTTACGACACTGTCGGACTGCATAGAAAAGAAAGAGAAGCGCGATGACACAACGCTTGCAAAATGTGAAGTAATTATCGATTTACAAAAAAATCTGTTGATTAAACTAAAAAAGTAATGACAAGAAATCATTCCTTATTAGTTTGTAAAGAACTGTATAAATTTATGAACACTTTTAATGAAAACTGTAGGAGTAATATGGTAACAACTCGAAAAAATAGACCGAAACAGACCTGTATTGAGGATTTCTTTTTCCTTAGTTCTACAAACTAAAATAGATTTCAGGACACATGAAATCACTTCTTATGTGTTGTAGATTACTGTGTATTTTTTCCTATCAGAAAGATGCTATAGTTACTGTAAAAGATGGTTACAAAGTGACTTAGTTTTGCCGTATTTTAGGAAGGAGCAGCCTTAAGAATCTTTTAAAAGTTGTTCATAATGATGAGTACAATCGTGTCATTGTACTCATCATTATGAACAACTTTTACTATGGGACTTTTATTATGGGATTTTTTACCAATCTAAATGACGGATAAAAAAAATTTTTAGTTATCATCCCTATTGAGAACGACAAAATATGAAATGTTTCGCGGTCATCCATCCAAAATAGGACCTAATGTGAAGTAGGTAGGTACCTAAAGGTGTATCTATTCATACACGTAATCTCTTAAGTGGTCATTGTACCGACTCATCATTATGAACAACTTATAATATGGGACCAAACCTGAAATCGCGAAAAAAAAAATCAACTGCTCCCTACATTTTGACGAGTTTGATAAAGATACTACAGCTGTACAGCTGATTTTTTTTCGCGATTTCAGGTTTGGTCCCATATTAAAAGTTGTTCATAATGATGAGTACAATGACCCCTTAAGAGATTTCGTGTATGTATATACCTTATTTATATGTTATTCTTGTTTTTGTATGTTTTAGCGAGTAAGTCATTGGAGTACCTTATCAATAAATAAATAACTAAAATAACACTGGTCTACAAAATGTAACTTTTTGTGTGCCTTTCAATTGAATACTTTATTTTTATATTGCTTTAAGGTTACTGAATAGAAAAACAAGAATATGTTTTTTTAATTAGCTCTTATTTTACCAGTGGTACCCACGATTTGTCTTGGTTTTTAATTTTAATTCCAAAACAATGGAAGTAAGCAGTTTCTAAACGTTGTGTTATTGAGCATCTTTGGTTAGTAAGGGTCACCTTACCACAAATGTAGCAAAAATTGTCTGCACTATTAACACATTTACGCGACATAACGAAAACTGTAGATTTTTCACTAAAAATGTAAAAAAACGGTAACAATTTCACGTTTTAACTGTTGAACAAAACACAGTCAGCGTTAAACGCAACAAACAAATGTGAAATAATAAAATTTTTCCGCGGGTAATCACTAAATATTTTGAGTTATCATCATTAATGTGATATATCTGTCGCGCTACCCGCTATTATATTTATATGGCATGAATGCACAATAAGAGCTAACTATGAATTTTAACTTGTATATTTATGTTCAGCGAGTGGAATACAATCAATATAGTATATTTTCATGTAAAAGGCAATTTTGATGTAGACCAGTGTTATAAGTGAACTCACAGCCATCTCCTAGTGCCAAAGCCGACAGCATCAGGAACGGGGCAGTCTTTCCAACGAACTCGTACATGAGGCCTCCAAACGGTGGACCAATCAGCACGCCCAGAGCCAGACCGCCCAGAGCTATACCCATTGCGTTGCCGCGTTCCTGAATAAAAAGACAAAAATAGATCTATCAGTCACATAAATAGCTCGGCTGTCATTCGTAGATCTTTGACAGTCGTTACGAAACTCGAAAGTCTGACAACCAGCATTACCCAGGGCTTATGGCTAAGTAATAACAGCCGCCCTGGTGGATGGGTGACCATCTTTATATACCAAAACCCTCCGTGCCTCGGAAAGCACGTTAAGCCGTTGGTCCCGGCTGTCATTCGTGGATCTTTGACAGTCGTTACGGGTCGTCAGAAGCCCGAATATCTGACAACCAGTCTTACCATATCTTATCGTATTACCCATAGTTACAGATAGGCAGTCGCTCCATGTAAAATACTGGTATTCAGGCTGCATCCGGTTAGACTGGAAGCCGACCCAACATAGTTGGGAAAAGGCTAGGCAGATTGAACCGAGTGCAAGATTGACCTAACTGTTCTCTGAGTTAATTTTGTGGCGGCATCTAAATCACCTCATACTACGACATGACGTCACGCAACCTGCATCGCGCAATCAGAGTTTACCGCGTGACTAGCATATACAGGATGTTTCTTTTAAGGTGTCAAGCCAGTGCGACCTGTAGCAGAGTACCATACCTCCATCCATATTTAACCCCCATGTATGTTCTACGATTTTTTGTAGTTTTCGAGTTAATTTTTTTTTTGATATTTTTCCTGAATCAACGAAATGATAAAAAATATTTTTTTTTTTTGGGTCAACTTTGAACAAGAATTTATGTACCTACTAAATAGCGCATTATTTGCTGAAATCGGTCGTGAAAGTGCTGTATCTGAAATCTTGTGATTTTCATATTTTATAATTCATCTTTAGTTATCTTTCTTTTATTTTCTCACTAGCTGCGCCCCGCGGTTTCACCCGCATAAACCGGGATCAAAAGTAGCCTATGTGTTAATCCAGGGTATAAGCTATCTACGTACCAAATTTCATCCAAATCGGTCCAGCCGTTTGAGCGTGAAGAAGTAACAAACATACACACACACACACACACTCACAAACTTTCGCCTTTATAATATTAGTGTGATTCATATCAATGAAATGTGGGGAAATTATCAACTGAGCTCTGCTTAAACGTAGAGGAATAGTAAATATCAGGTTTGACAAAAATATGCAAAGATCAAAAAAGATAAATAAAAAAAAGAAAGATACTTAACTAAGGATAAATGATAAAATATGAAAATCACAAGATTTCAGATACACCACTTTCAACGACCAATTTCAGCAAACAATGCCCTATTTAGTAGGTACATAAATTCTTGTTCAAAGTTGACCCAAAAAAAGATATAATTTTTTATCATCTCGTTGATTCAGGAAAAATATCTAAAAAAAAAATTATAACTCTAAACTACAACAAATCGTAGAACATACATGGGGGTTAAATTGATAGGTATGGTACTCTGCTATCAGCTCGCATTGGCTTTACACCTTAAAAGAAACACCCTGTAAACAACGTCCTGACATCAACCGTGGGGCAGTTGCCCACCAGACACGACACCCGTCTGGTCAGAAGATCCTCCCTTTTCTATGCAGGAAAAGTGAAGTTCAATGTGAGCTCCTTACCTTATCATCAGGGTACCGTTCTGCCAGCATTCCCATGCCGGAGACAGAGGAGCAAGAAGAGCCGATACCTTGCAGCGCACGCGCAATGAACAACACGGAGTAGGAGCGGCCGAAGGCGAATACTGTGAAAAAATGGATTAGTTAGGCAGAGTACCTTGATTTTCGACTTGGCGCAGACGTTCCAAAAACATTAGGTACTTATTTTACACCAATTGAAGAATTATAAAATACTAGCACTTCCCGCCCGGCTTTACCCGCAAGGAATTCGGAAAATATCCCACGGGAACGTGCTACCGGGAAAGACAAAGACAAAGACATTTATTCGTCGGATATGGTACAACAAAGCTGGTATTTATAATTTTGGTTCAGGACACATCCGCCGCTAAAAGCGGCATACGAATATTTACAATAGGTGCACATAGGCATAAAACCTAACTTATATAATACATACCTATACCTACTCTAAAAAACAATACAAAACACTTAAAATTATAGATTAGACACATTAATTATTATACTTTGGTATAATCTACATTATAAAATAAACAATAAAACCTATTAAACCTATACTCTAAAAAACAATACAAAACACTTAAAATTATAGAAATCCTTCCTTATTCCTTGTCTACATTATAAAAGGAACCTCTGTGCAAAATTTCAGCTTTCTAGGTTCAAGGGTTTTGGCTGAGCGTTTATGAGTCAGTCAGTCAGTCACTCAGGACTTCTCTTTTTATTTATTTGGATAGTAGATCATCCGAAAGGCGCTGACTGCTATAAGTTTGCATGGTATTTTTTTTAATGTGGATAAGTACTTGTTTCATCCTGGATTATATCGAACGCAATGTGAATTGTTACTCAATAAATAATTTCAAAAATTGATGCTGAAAGTAGGGTCCAAATCAAAATACAAGATGGCGACTATGAAAAATTATCGTTTATGACTTTTGACTGGTTTTAAGTACAGAATTGTGATGAATTCATGACCAAGAGATTCATTCGATGTTCGGGCAAATCAGCATAGCTATTCAAAACCATTCAACAGGCTTCAGATTCACAAATGACACAAATGCTTAGTCCCCGACCATAGCCGTTGGAAGAATACCTATTGTAGTCGTCTATTTGGTTTAGACTGTCAAATTTTCGGGTTCCGGATTTGTGAATAGCGTTTAAAAAAGATTCCTTCGATATACTTACCAATAATTTATGTTGGATTCGGCACGGAAGCATATCGAATGGTTGTGATTCAGCTGTGCGGAAATGTTTAGGTACGAGCTAAGGGTACGAGCTTCTATAACGAATGACTAGCTTTTGCCCGCGGCTTCGCCCGCGTGGATGTCGGAAAATATCCCACAGGAACATACTACCGGGAATTCCTTCCTTATTCGTTGTCTACATTATAAGGGGAACCTCTGTGCAAAATTTCAGCATTCTAGGTGCAAGGGTTTGGGCTGGGCGTTGATGAGTCAGTCAATCAGTCAGTCAGGACTTCTCTTTTTATTTAAATAGATTAATAGAAGATAGATTCGCGTAGTAACAGCTAAAATATCTACTCACTTAAGGTAGAGAGGAACATCAAAATGAAACCAGTGAACATGGGAACGCTGTAGCCGATCCTGAAACAAAACAAAATATTATTGTAATATTATTAACCCGTTCACGGACAATACGTCGAGAGACGTTAATTATATGATATGGCATCCCTCATAATATGGCACTACGGCTGTAGGCGGCGAATTAAAATACACCAAAAGTAGAATTCCGTCCGCGGCCGACTACAGACAGACAGACTACATTTATATGCTATGGGTTATATCCTTATTTTCGGATATAACTCTGTGCCCTTTTAGGCTATAATACAGACCGCTAGTGCAACAGCAAACACTCCTGCGCGTGCACACAAGTTACCTCTGTCACGCAAACATTGAGTCCGACTCGCTCTTGACCGGTTTTCTTTAATAGGTAGGTACTTGCCCAGACGAGCTCACTACTTACTTGTGTGTGAGAGGTCCTACGAAGGGGTTGGCGAGTAGCTGGACTAAAGCCTTGCTGGCGAACATGACGCCAACTGCCACGGTCTCGTGGATCAGTTCCTGATGCCGTTCTTCTCGCTGCACTGTCAGATTCACTGCAACAAAAATATCATTGTCATCATCAACATTCTCCTGTCCTTGTGCTCAGTGGCGGATTTGCCCTAAGGCCCAGTAAGCCCGGACCTAGGGCGGCCAGATATTAGTGGCGGCCAATCTGACAAAAAAATCACTGATGATAACAAGAAATAACTGAAAGTACCTAAATATTGTCGAATCGACACGGTTGGCGCAGTGGTTGAGTGATTGACTGCTGCGCAGCATGTCGCGGGTTCGATTTCCGCACGGAACAAATATTTGTACGACCTACAAGTATTTGTTCCGAGTCTGGGTGTTTTTCTATCTATAATATGTATGTATTTACAAAAAAAATGTATACAGGATGATTTTTTAATGACTAGCCAAATTTTCACACGGTGTTCTACCCATGAATATGAACAACTTTCACTATGGGACCAACTTTGAAATCGCAAAAAAAAAATCAGCTGTTTCATACATTTTGATCGAGTAGGTATTGAACTTTTCTAGGAAACCGCTGGTTTTTTTTTCGTGATTTCAAAATTGGTCCCATAGTGAAAGTTGTTCATATTCATGGGTAGAACACCCTGTGAAAATTTGGCTGGTCATTAAAAAATCACCCTGTATAAGTAGTTTATCAGCCATCTCGTTACCATAACACAAGCATTAGGTTGCTTAGCTTGGGACTAGATGGCGTTGTGTGAAATGTCCAAGAATATTATTATATTATTATTATTTATTGTAAAGGCTCGCGCTCATTATGGCGGGCCCATAGATATAAGAAATAAGTAAGTTTTTTTATGTTTCTATGGGCGGGCCGCACCACTGCACCTCATCGTACCTATAACAATAATCTTCCTAAATCTCTTTTGTACATCTAAATATACAGGGTTACTGGTTATTGATCAATATCCTCTTAAAGCTGCAGTCTTGCAAAATTCACTCGCGACGAATTATTTGCGCAACTTTGTATTTTATTTTAACAAAAGTAATGAAATATTATTATAGCACGTGAATAATCATAGTAATGGGTGATTCATTTGGAGTTACTTTTTCCAAAACTAAAAAAAATATGAATGTAACAAAATCGGGTAATCTTTATTATAATACAAAAGAACCATTCCTTACATTTACTTTTTAAAGATTATTTCTTTCAAATGTTGTCCGTAACTGCGATTAAGGTGGTCCGTCACTGTCAATGGTGACCGTTATCGTACCATGATAACGGACTATTTGTTTCCTGAAATTGAAGCCCGTGATCTTCAGAACTTTTGGTACCAACAAGACGGCGCCACTTGCCACACAGCACGTGAAACCATGGCTTTGTTGCGAGAAAAATTTGGTGAACACTTAATTTCGCGTTTCGGACCAGTCAGTTGGCCGCCTAGATCCTGTGATATCACATCCTTAGACTTTTTTCTGTGGGGTTATGTAAAGTCCAAAGTTTATATGGATAAGCCGCGTACGATTGATCAACTGGAAGCCAACATTACTCGCGTTATTCGCCAAATACCACTGGAAATGTTCGGTCGGGTCATCGAAAACTGGAACTCCAGAATGGACCACCTTAATCGCAGTTACGGACAACATTTGAAAGAAATAATCTTTAAAAAGTAAATGTAAGGAATGGTTCTTTTGTATTATAATAAAGATTACCCGATAAATTTGTTTTATTCATATTTTTTTTTAGTTTTGGAAAAAGTAACTCCAAATGAATCACCCGTTATAAGTAATAGCTTGTTATTTTTTTTAAGTTCATCTGGGTGGATTATGTTAGGTAAATAAAGCGTTAAATACAGCTCTTTCACTGTACTCATTATTATGAATAACTTTCAATATGGGACCAAACCAGAAATCGTGACAAAAAAATCAGTAACTAACTAGCAGGCAGATATTAAAGTCAACTACTGAATCGATTTCGATAAAAGTTGGCAATAAAGTAAATTCATTATGTAGTCTATTTATGATGGGTGCTGAGGAAGGGGTGGCTGGTACAGTAGTACCCAACTGATAAGGCGCGTCGTGAATCTTCGTTCGCACAGAAAAGAAAGTATGGCCCCGAAGATTAACGAGAATGCTTAAAACTTACAATCAACCTTAGATCACTACAATAAAGTTCATAATACACAGCGGCTGTTAGTTCCGTCTCACTCGCAAGTATGGCGACTGTCAAGCGGCGTGCGCTAACATGGCGGCAGCCGCCGACCAATAGCGGTACATGAAAAAGCGTGGAGCGTGCCGATTGGTCAATAGCATTTCCTGCGCTTTGAAAATTCATTTTCTGCGCAGGTACATCGGTAAGCCATATTAGTTGGGTACTACTGTACTTACTACATGGCCTGGGGCCTAGGGCGGCCAACACTGCAAATCCGCCACTTTTGTGCTCGTGGCTAAGTAATAACAGCCGCACGGGTCGATCGATCAGGTTAAGCTACGCTTGCCGGGGTTGATCCGTGGACGCGTTACCATCTTTACATACCGAGACTCCTCCGTGCGCCTCGGAAAGCACGTTAAGGTTGATGCGGCAGGGTAGCCCGCGAAATTCAAAATTTCTTACGTTTTTTGCAATTTGTAGGTCAGTGTGAGCTTGTATGTTGATTAAAATATGATTCGCGGCCGTAGCTAATATGGCTTTACAGAATTATAATCATTACAATCAGCAATACAACTCCATAAGTTAGCATTTACTTCAAATCTAGCGATTTCATGATGTCATGAGGTTTGAGGTCAATTCTAACTTATGGAGTTGTATTGCTGATTCTAATGATTATAATTCTGTAAAGCCATATTAGCTACGGCCGCGAATCATATTTTAATCAACATGCAAGCTCACACTGACCTACAAATTGCAAAAAAAGGTAACAAATTTTGAATTTCGCGGACTACCCTGGCGCTTTCCCTTAAGGCGTTGGTCCCGGCTGTCATTCGTAGATCTTTGACAGTTGTTATATACGGGTAAGATGAAGACATCTTGGCATATGTCGTTTTGCATCCTCGTCAAATTTAATAGTGTAATGTGGTATAGACCATCAAACCGAACAACTTTCTCCATGGCAAAAACATCGTAATAGAGAAAAAATAATCAGTCGTCGCATACATTTGCGTCGAGTAGGTATTGAAGTTTTCTATGGGACAGTTGAAATTTTTTTCGCGATTACGATGTTGGTCACATGGAGAAAGTTGTTCGGTTTGATGTTCTGTACCACACACTGTTTGATGAGGATGCAATACGACACGTTGTCTAAATATGGTCCCATTAAAACAGCTGCTAGCTACATTTTGACGAGTTTGGTGTAGATAAGTACTGAACAGATGATTTTTTTTCGCGATTTCAGGTTTGGTCCCATGGTGAAAGTTGTGCATATTCATGGGTAGCTAGAACATCCTGTGAAAATTTGTCCATCTATTTTAATAATACTCCTCACAAGCACCTCAGGACATGTTGCCCCCTTGCCGCTACGACACTATGTGCTAGCGACCGTTTTTCGGGGCCCCATTATTGAGTGTGCAAGTCACCCCCTGCCATTTTATCCGTGTATTATAAAACATTGATCCGGCAGGGGCCATAGTCAGTTCATAGTTTTAGGTAACCAGTCCACAACCACCCAAATCCATAGCCCAATATGTTTTGTATCCATGTTCTGCAATAGTCCTGCACCAACCGGGGGTTGTCCTTGGGTGCACATGCATAGTGCATACAGGGATAATCGTCGGCTGGTGCCGCCTCGTCATTTAAAATTGTCTAAGGGGCCTCTGCGAGTTGGCTTCGGCCCCTCATACGCCTTCCAAAGGTCCGGGACCCCAGGGTCCCGAGATATGTCAAAGACAAAAAAAATAATAAATAATAATACCTAATAATAATTTATTACGTTACAAAGTAAAACATTTACAAACTTATAAATACTTAGTAGTACCAAGTTCTTCAACAGATTTAAGCTTAAATACTTATAAACTAAGTAGTTCAATTTAATTTACACGTCATGTTGTTACCTATGAAAGATGCATTGGTTTGGTACTAACATTATAACTTGTGTGGCGACCTGCCTGAGCTAGGTTAATAAAAACCTGTGTTTCAGGCCATCCCAAGACTAAGCGATCAAGCTGATTATTTGTACATAGTTAATTGATTATTGAAATAATACTATCCTACATATATTACTAAATACAAATTAAAAATTACCAATTTAATATCTACATAATTATTGAAGCACTTGTAGAAGTTTTTCTGTGTCTGTGTAATCAAAAAAAAAAAAAGTATTTATGTAGTTTATCAGCCATCTCGTTACCATAACACAAGCATTAGGTTGCTTAGCTTGGGACTAGATGGCGTTGTGTGAAATGTCCAAAGATATTAGGTATTAGCTTACCCAAATATTCGCATATCTTCAGACTACAATGTTTGTAAGTGGCACTATATATATTATCACAGCTTATGCCAAGATTCTGTAACATTACTTCAAAACCGTTCATGTTTTTGTTTATGCTACGAATATTTTGGGTAAGCACAGTTAATGTTTTATCCACAGCGGGGACCTTACATGTATTCTCAATCCTTTTAATTTTATTTTTTTCTCCGCAGTGTATGCCATAATGTTTCAAGTCGTTGTCCCCGTATATAAAGCTGACAGATTAATAAAAAGTAGAAGATAGCAATACTTACGGGGCTGCGTCTCATTCTGTATAAGACTGGTATTGTTGACTTGGAGACAGGGGCAGTATGGTGTCGGTGACGGCGGCGGCAGGGTGATGTCCTCAAGAGACATGGACAGCGGGGCGTCGGGGTGGCGAATGTCGTAGAGAAACTCTGGGATGATTGGCACTGCAAGAGAAACGTTGATTTAGATAAACCGTTTGGAGAAAGAGTTATTTTTATGCGTGTTAAATATTGTATTGTATGGTGGAGGAGCTCGTGGCTAAGTAATAACAGCCGCACGGGTCGATCTATCAGGTTAAGCTACGCTTGCCGGGGTTGGTCAGTGGATGGGTGACCATCTTTATTTACATACCAAGACTCCTCCGTGCCTCGGAAAGTACGTTAAGCCGTTGGTCCCGGCTGTCATTCGTGGATCTTTGACAGTCGTTACGGGTCGTCAGAAGCCTGAAAGTCTGACAACCAAGGGGTATCGTAGGTATTACCCAGTTACTGGGTTGTGGAGGTCAGATAGGCAGTCGCTCCATGTAAAATACTGGTATTCAGCTGCATCCGGTTAGACTGGAAGCCGACCCCAACTTAGTTGGAAAAGGCTAGGCAGATTGATTTTTGGTATGGAAACCTTCGAGTGCGATTCCGATTCGACCATGACCGCTGTTTTAGATCTTCAGGTCCTGCACTGGTTGTACACCGTTTTCATATAAAAGCAATGGTCGAAATCGATTTAAATCTGTCGTGTATAGGTCAGTAACATAGGTACAAAAAAGTTTGTAATAAGTAGATGGAGGTTCCTAAATTCGACGCGTTCTTTTTGGCAAAAAAATTCCATCTTTTTTTAATTCAGTTAAATATTATGTTCCCTTTTCTAATTTAAATGTATGGTTTAGTAACTGATAAAAGTGGAAACAATTAATCCGGTTCAGGTTAATTGGAATCACTCCCTAAATGGAATTACAAGGGTAAGTAACTTATATCACAACTTTTCCAGGGTATAAGCCTACATACCAAATTTCGTCCAAATCGGTCCAGCCGTTTGAGAGTGAAGAAGTAACAAACACACACTCACAAACTTTCGCCACCCAAACACTCACAAAATTATTAGTGTGATAAAAAACAT
The DNA here is from genome assembly GCA_905163495.3 of Cosmia trapezina. Lineage (NCBI taxonomy): Eukaryota > Metazoa > Arthropoda > Insecta > Lepidoptera > Noctuidae > Cosmia > Cosmia trapezina. Next base: position 11,906,336 of record LR991047.1, read on the forward strand.
TTAAAATCCACAGATTCCTAGTAAACCAAACGTATGAAATCAGTACGGAATACCATTCGATCGACATTCCAAATTTGAAAAGCCCTTCGCTCCGTCAAGAGTGCCTGAAACGACAGTTAATTCCGAGTATGACGCGGTCGGGTCTCGTCGGACACTGCCGAACTTTGCCGAAGTACTTGTGGGGTTAATAGGTCGGACAGAAGTACTAGGGGTACATATTTAATGAGCATTTTAATAATAGGTTTTGAATTGGAGATATTTTGGGAATAAAGGGATGCTAAAGGACTAAGCAAAATTCATTCAGTTAAAGTTTTTTTCGGGTTGGTATCAGAATGACTGGATCGCCAATTGACCACGTCGCTCTTAGTCCAAATCTCAAAATGTCTAAATCTCAAAATACCTAAGTCGCAAAATGACTACATCGCTTTTAGTCCACATCTCATAATGTCTAAATCTCAAAATACCTAACTCGCAAAATGACTACATCGCAATAAGTCCGAACAGTTGTGTAGGCACCTGTACATTAATCTCTTTGGTTCTTATTGTGACTTTTTTTCTTACTTTCCCTAGACGTGCTTCCCCAAAATTCACTCTTTACACCAAACTTGAACCAAATCGGTCCATTTTGATGCTTGAACAAACAGACAAACCTACAGACAAAAATGTTATAAAATCACCTATTTTGGGTAATGTATTATACTTACTTTAAAAAGAAAATTAAAGGGCTTGTGGCTAAGTAACAGCCGGACGGGTCAATACATCAGGTTAAGCTACGCTTGTCGCGGTTGGTCCGTGGATGGGTGGTCCGGATCTTTAAATACCAACACCCCTCCGTGCTTCGGAAAGCACGTTAAGCCGTTGGTCCCGGCTATCATTCGTGGATCTTTGACAGTCGTTACGGGTCGTCAGAAGCCCGTAGGTAGGTCTGACAACCAGTCTTACCAAGGGGTATCGTGTTACCCAGTTACTGGGTTCTGATAGGCAGTCGCTCCATGTACTGGTATTCAGCTGCATCCGGTTAGACTGGAAGCCGACCCCAACATAGCTGGGAAAAGTCTAGGCAGATGATGACGATGAATTATAATGTATCCAGTCATTCTGATATCAGCCCTGTATAGGTGCCTACACAACTGTTCGGACTTTTTGAGATATAGTCATTTTTCGAGTTAGGTATTTTGAGATTTAGACATCATGAGATGTGGACTAAAAGCGATGTAGTCATTTTGCGACTTAGGTATTTTGAGATTTGGACTAAGAGCGACGTGGTCAATTTGCGATCCAGTCATTCTGATACCAACCCTTTTTTCATCTGAAATAATGGCTTAAGGCTTGTCCGCCGTAAAAAGCGCGGTCACTGTCGGACTGCATAGAAAAGAATGACAAGCGCGATAACACAACGCTTGCAAAATATGAAGTAATTACCGATTTACAAAAAATCTATTGATTGGAGTAAAAAAGTAATCATTGGAAATCATTCCTTATTATTAGGTCTTTACCTATGAAATTGCCGGTCTGCAGTACTGGCCATTTCAAATCAAAATAATTTTTGTTTGGCTAAGAATTCTAATTTCAAATTTTTTTTTTTAAAACATGGATTTTTTTTCCAAAAGTAGTCATTTGTTTATTGATTAGTGTTACATTTTCATCGCATTTCAATCTTTTTCGTCATCATGGATACGTTAAAAATTCGAGTAATTATGGAATATGAGTACCGTCGTGGCAGCAACGCGGCACAAGCGGCACGCAACATCAACGATGTTTACGGAGCTAACACTACAAACCAACGCACCACCTGTTATTGGTTTGCTCGCTTCCGCTCTGGAAATTTCGACCTGAAAAATGAACCTCGCGGTCGTCCGAAGACTTTGGTCGACAATTACGAATTAAACGCGATTGTGGAAGCTGATGATACACAATCTACGGCTGAATTAGCAGCAGCTTTCGACGTTAGCGTCAAAACAATATTGGTCCATTTGCGTCAGATTGGCAAGGTAAAAAAGCTTGACAAATGGGTGCCCCACGAACTCAATGATCGCCAGCGCGAAGTACGCGTCGAGACGTGCCTTGCACTGCTCAACAGACACACAAATGAAGGAATTTTGAACCGCATTGTTACCTGCGATGAAAAATGGATTCTGTTTGATAACCGCAAGCGCTCAGCAAGTTGGTTGGATCCTGGTTCAGCACCTAAACAATGCCCTAAACGAAAACTTACCCCTAGAAAAGTGATGGTCACTGTTTGGTGGTCTGGCGCCGGTGTGATTCATCACAGCTTCTTACCAAACGGGGTGAGCATTACTGCAGATGTGTACTGTGAAGAACTGAACACAATGATGGAGAAGCTGGTACATCTCCAACCAGCATTGGTCAATCGCTCGTCTCCGCTGCTCCTGCACGACAACGCGCGACCTCATACTGCACAGCAGACGGTCTCCAAGTTGCAAGAACTGGGGTTGGAAGCTCTCCGTCATCCGCCCTACTCACCAGACCTTGCGCCTACAGACTACTACTTTTTCCAGAATTTGGATAACTTCTTGGTGGGAAAAAAATTCAATACCCGAGAGGCAGTACAAAATGCCTTTGAAGAATTTCTTGCCTCCCGACCAGCTGATTTCTTTAAGAAGGGCATCAATAAACTGCCACTGCGTTGGCAAAGATGCATTGATTGCATGGGTGATTACTTCGATTAATACAAATAAAAAATACATGAAAAAAATTCGTTTAAATTTTTTCATACAAAACGGCAATTTCATAGGTAAAGACCTATTATTTTGTAAAGAACTGTATTTTATGAACACTTTTAATGAAAACTGTAGGAGTACTTAATATGGTAAAAACTCTAAAAATAGACATAAATACAGGTGGATTTAGTTTTTTTTTCCTTAGTTCTACAAACTAAAATACATTTCAAGAGTTCAGGACAAATGAAATCACTTGTATTGTAGATTACTGTGTATTTTTTTCTATCAAAAATATGCTACAGTTACTGTAAAAGATGGACACAAAGTTACTACTTAGTTTCGCAGTATTTTGGGAGGACAAGCTCTAAGTACGAGTCGATCCATCAGGTTAAGCTACACTTGCCGGGGTTGATCCGTGGATGGGTGACCATCTTTACATACAGGGTGATTTTTTAATGACCAGTCAAATTTTCACAGGGTGTTCTACCCATGAATATGAACAACTTTCACTATGGGACCAACTTTGAAATCACGAAAAAAAACCAGCGGTTTCCTACAAAAGTTCAATACCTACTCGATCAAAATGTATGAAACAGCTGATATTTTTTTTGCGATTTCAAAGTTGGTCCCATAGTGAAAGTTGTTCATATTCATGGGTAGAACACCCTGTGAAAATTTGGCTGGTCATTAAAAAATCACCCTGTATATCGAGACTCCTCCGTGCCTCGGAAAGCACGTTAAGCCGTTGGTCCCGGCTGTCATTCGTGGGTCTTTGACAGTCGTTACGGGTCGTCAGAAGCTCGAAATTCTGACAACAAGTTTACCAAGGGGTATTGTATTATCCAGTTACTGGGTTGTGGAGGTCAGATAGGCAGTCACTCCATGTAAAATACTGGTATTCAGCTGCAATCGGTTGGACTGGGAGCGGACCCCAACATAGGTGGGAAAAGGCTAGGCAAGACTATTGAAGACTGGATAATTAAAAAAATAATAAATAAATAAATTTCCTTGGACATTTCACACAACGCCATCTAGTCCCAAACTAAGCAACCTAATGCTTGTGTTATGGTAACGAGATGGCTGATAAACTACTTATATACATATTTTTTTTTGTAAATACATACATATTATAGATAGAAAAACACCCAGACTCGGAACAAATACTTGTAGGACGTACAAATATTTGTTCCGTGCGGGAATCGAACCCACGACATGCTGCGCAGCAGTCAATCGCTCAACCACTGCGCCAACCGTGTCGTTGCTTGCGTGTAATTGCTTGGTTGTTCAACAAATACTACCGAATAACTTGTCAAACCGAACAAGTAATTAGCACCCGCTATAATAAAGCCGAACTAGTACCCAAAAGGCAATTTCCAACTATTTAACAAAGTTAAGTGCTACCCTACCCCGGAGCAAAAGGGTGAAAACTCGACGAAATATGATTTGTAATGTGACTACGAGGACCCTGTCTTGACTAGTGAGGGGACACTGTTGATAAATTTTGATATCGATAAAAAATGGAAAACGGGAGGTCTTCATTTGTGAAAGAAAAATAAGGCTGGCAATATAAAAATAGTAAAAAAATAAGGCTGACAATATAAAAATAGTTAAAAAATGTTACATGTATGTATGATGTCGAATAGAAATGAAGTTTGCAAGGTCTATGAAACAATAAAATGTTTCTTGATGATTGTGCATATATTTTATATCAGATTTGTGTGTAAATGCACTCATAATAAAGCAGTAATAAAAATATCGATAGGTCGTTTCTAAAAAAGCTATTACCTACTGATGCTTTAATACGTACCTAAACTAAAATAATAATTTAACAAACCCAAAAACAGAGTAACAGCTTGGCCTTTCTTACTTTATAAGCATAGCATAACCAGCCTATAATGTTCCCACTGCTGGGACACAGGCCTCCTCTCTGTGAGAGGGAGTGGGCCGTAATCCACCACGCGGCCCAGTGCGGGTTGGTAGATGTCACATGTCTTCGAATTTTTGGTTCTAGGACATGTTTCCTCACGAGAGATGTTTTCCTTCACCGTTTTGAGAGCAGTGGTGATGAAATAATAATTATTTTATCACCACTGCTCTCAAAACGGTGAAGTTAAACTTTGTGTACATTATTTACACAAAGTAAAGCGCCTATCAAGGTCCGAACTCCGAACCCGCGACCTACAACTCGTAAGTCACGACCGCTACCACTGGACCACCGCTGCTCATCTTCATAAAATCTCTTCACTTCATAAACGCAACAAATTAATTTAAATCCCAAATATCCAATTTCATCGCGTCGCGGGTTCGATTCCCGCACGGAACAAATATTTGTATGACCTACAAGTATTTGTTCCGAGTCTGGGTGTTTTTCTATCTATAATATGTATGTATTTACAAAAAAAAAATGTATATAAGTAGTTTATCAGCCATCTCGTTACCATAACACAAGCATTAGGTTGCTTAGCTTGGGACTAGATGGCGTTGTGTGAAATGTCCAAGGATATTTATTTATTTATTTATATCGACAATCTTGTATCGCAGCCCCAACACTACTAGCCGCGTCTTTTGATGAGGCGGCTAAGTGAATTTCACTTTGATCTCGCCGACGGGGAAATTGCCCCAGCTTCCGTACTGAACCGACTGCAGTAGAAGCGAGTTATGTGTTTGAAAATTGGAACTTATTTGATTACTCTGCGTTTATGACGAACCAGCTGACCAGACAGATATTGTCCTGTTCAGATTTCAAGAATTCTTACAAAACTCCCATATAAATTGCACTGTAAAGGAGACAGTTTTCTTGGGACCACTCCCACTGTATTGTAATGTCATTTAATGTCATTAATTTAATTCGTTACTCAAGGAAATCTATCTATAATAAATAAAAAGAGAAGTCCTGACTGACTGATTGACTGACTCATCAACGCCCAGCCCTTTGACATAGAAAGCTGAAATTTTACACAGAGGTTCCCTTTATAATGCAAACAATTAGGTAATAAGGAAGGAATTCCCGGTAGTATTCCGTGCCCGTGGGATATTACCCGACATCCTCGCGGGAAAAAGACTGACTGACTCATTAACGCCCAGGCACTTGAACCTAGAAAGCTGAAGTTTTGAGGTTCCCTTTATAATTTAGACAAGGAATAAGGAAGGATTTCCCGGTAGGTACGTTCCCGTGGGATATTTTCCGACATCCACGCGGGCGAAGCCGCTGGCAAAAGCTAGTAAAATATAGGATTGAGATAATTTTCACTCGATATAGGTACTCAATGTGGTTGAGACTAGATATAGGTACAACATTAGTTTTTGTTTACACTAAACCCGAGAAGGGGTCATTGTACTCATCATTTTCCGAATTGATAACCTACCTCCTCCATTTTTAACCGACTTCCAAAAGGAGGAGGTTCTCAATTCGTCGGAATATTTTTTTATTTTTTTTTTTATTTTTTTTTTGTATGTATGTTCCCCGATTACTCGAAAATGGCTAGACCGATTTGGATTTTTCTTTTTTTGTTCGAAAGGGTATACTTCCCAAGTGGTCCCATGATCATCAAATCAGGATCTGATGATGGGATCCCATGGAAATCGAGGGAAACCCTCAAATTTTATGGGCACACCTATATCGATTTCGGTATTTTTTATAGTAACTCGTGCATTTACTCTCGGAAAGTACCATTCGGTGAACTGGAACTGATGATGAAGACCACAGAGGGCCCTCGGAAATACTCAATTATATCTAAGTATATAACAGGTTGCGATTCGATTACTTTAATATGGTTTATGCTCGTCAAAATAATGGTAATGGTGACTTCACCATGAGCTCCATTTCTCCTGGTTCTTACTAGGAGAACTCCTCAACAATTAACGTCCCTGCATCGGGAAAAGCAACATTTTGTAAAACGTGATGAGCAGTTGACATTGGGTTATTGTAACTTAGATAAATTACAAACTGAACCACTAAAAAGTGAAAAATAAAAACTTTTTTACAAAAACAAAAACCGACTTCCAAAAAAAAACACTACAAAGTGAAAAATAACTTTAATTTCGGAAGTCGGTGGCAAAAAACTAAAATACAGATCCAAAGACACCGACTTCCGAAATTAAAGTTATTTTTCACTTTGTAGTGTTTTTTTTTGGAAGTCGGTTTTTGTTTTTTCAGAAGCCGGTTAAAAAGGAAAATTCGAGCATGGATAAACCCAAAACAAAAGTATGTAGAAATAGGTACTTCTTCAAATTATCCGTCGAATCGAAATCTCACGAGTATGTTTACGAAATAAGACAAATAAAAAAGAACACACTTTACTTCTTCTATTCTACCTCTTTCCAATTCAAAATCAGAACCGTTCAACCGCTTCTACAGCCGGGAACAATCCAAGATGGTGGAAAATCTAACATGGCGGCGTACAATCACAAGAGTGGTTTACTTCATCTGCAATTCATTAGATGGTGTAATGGCCCATCTTTCCTTAGAAAAGATTCCCTGGGAAATGCTTAACGAATTCGCGGAGGGAATAAAAGGATATTTGAATGGTTGGGGAGAAAACTTAGGTGTTAAGGGAATAACAATCGATGTGAAAGGAAGAGTTATTCGCACATTAATTTAAGTATATTTTAAGTGTGTTAGGGTTCCGCAAATTAAAAGAAAAACTGAACTGTACTCCGTCGAGTCAGGTAAACAAAAAAAAACGGTCAAGAGATTTTTGTTGATGATTTCTGAAAAAGTTGCCATTCAGAGACATCGTTTTATTTTTCCTGTAATCTTCTATCACATAGAATAATTTCAGATTTTGCTTTATGCAAACTTCGGAGTAAAGGAGGGGGACGGAATTATTTTTTACATTTTTCATCAAAAGTCGAAAACTATGCGGCCTAAAAAAAAGAAAAAAATGTTTGAGAATGTGCAAACAGCGCTTGTTTATGTGATATCCAACATGCCCTATAGCCCCACTTTGAATTTTTAAGACCCGTCTTCGGGACTCAAGTCAGAGGGGATAAAAAAAACCTTTTTTATTTGCAAAATAGCTGGCAAACGTCATCTAAAACTGTTCCAAATTTCAAGTTGATAGCATTAGTAGTTCTTGAGATATCCGGCTGTGACAGACAGACAGACTGAGTCGCACCTTAAGGATTCCTCTTTACAATTTTGCTACGGAACCCTAAAAACCGTATGATGTCTGGTTAACCAACTAAACGTAATACCTGTCACTTCAGTTGTCATGCTACGATATAGTTTACTCTTCAATTTAGCAACTTTATAATCTATATCTTTAAAAGGAAAGCGTTACTGACTGACTGACTGACTGACTGACTGACTGACTGACTGATCTATCAACACACAGCTGAAACCACTGAACGGATTTGGCTGAAATTTGGAACACAGGTAGCTATTATGACCTAGGCATCCGCTAAGAAAGGGTTTTTGGAAATTCGACCTTCAAGGGAGTAAAAAGGGGGGATATTGTTTGTATGAAAAATCTTATTCCTTGAGTTAATAAACTTGAAACTTGGCACGAATATTTATCTAAGTAAATTATGATTTTTGTGATTTTTTGTTTTTCTAAACTACCCCCTAAAGGGGAATTGGGGGGGTCTCAAAGTTTGTATGGAAAAATTTTAACGCGCAATCCGATTAATTCAAAACTCAGTATTTATACTAAAAACCAAAAATAAAGAATAATGTGTATCAGGGTTTTTCGAAAATCTACCTCTAACGGGGTGAAAAGGGGTAGTCAATTTCACAGGGGAGGATTTTACTGCGTGGCTTGATTAACTCAAAAATTGGTGTAAATAATCTTTCAGTCAAGTTGTGGAAATATCTCAAACCATTTTTTTTAATTCCACCCCTGTGGGGGTGAAAACAGGGATACAATTTACATGAAAAATGTTATTCATTTGGTTTTAATTGACTTGAAACTTGGCACAAATATTTGCCTAAGTTTGTCATTACTAGTTTTTTAAAACTACCCCGGCGGGAGGGTTAGAGGGGGAGAGGGAAGGGGAGGAGTGGTGAGGAGGGTGAGGGGGAGGATGATGGACGCAGGGAGAAAGGGGCAGGACTTGGTGAGGAGAGGAGGAAGACGTGGTGAACGCTGCGGGGGAGGGTCGGGGTTGGTGAGCCGGAGGTGGAGGATAGGGGGAGAGGGAGGGGACGGCGTGGTGAGGGAGAGAGAGGGAAGGGGAAGTGGTGAAGGGGGTGTGAGAGTGAGTGAGAGGGGGAGGGAGAGGTAGCGGAAGGGGATATGGTGAAGGAACGACCTAATATCTGGAACTACCCTACCAGTCGGACTTTAAAAAATCTTTTTGCATTAATGATAGCCCAAATCTTATAGAAGGCATATTTAACATCACTCTAGGACCCTTAGGTGCCGAGCAAAAAGAAAAAAAGTCTGAAAGAACGCTAAGTGAAAACGAAGTAATAGCGCGGGTAGGCAATGCGATGCGACGGGGTGGGCAAAAAAGAAATTTCACGCGGACGCAGTCGCGGGCAGAAGCTAGTTCGTTTTATAACGTTTTTGACAACAGTTGTTGTCTTGAAAAATCGGTCTTTCATATTGGATATCCATGTTGGATAAAAACTTTTTAATACACAGGCCGTCTAATTACAAAACAAGGTTCATCTTTAAACCCAGGTTTAAACCATGGACCCTTTTTTGAATTTCGAACTTTATTCCAAATTATTAAGATGTCAGTTTTATAAAAAACTGACAACTTTGTACCGGACTAAGTTGTCAGTTTTGTATAAAGAACTGTATTTGTATCACAGCTGTTCTTATTACAAAAACTAGCTCGATGGTTTAAACCATGGCAGAAGAAAAACCTCGTTTTGTTGATTATGTTTTTCAAAAGTGTAGAATATAAAGTGTTCTTTGTCTCTTCTCATAGATTGGTAACTAAAGTCACGGATAAATAACCCGTTCCAAAATAATCTTAAAAAAAATAAAATAATCCCTAATAAAATAATTTCTAATTGTATAACCGGACAAAAAACTGGACCCGGAAACCGGATAAATAACCTGTTCCAAATTAATCCTTAAATTAAAAAAGAAAAAAAATCCCTAATAAAATAATTCCTAAATGTATACCTACCTATGTTTCACAAATAAACATTAATGATGATGATGAAATAAACTTAAAACTTACCGACTGTAGTCAACAGCATATTGTCAAGTAGAAGAGCGATGGCGACGATGACCAGGACTAGTTTCCTGGACTCCCTCAAAGCTGCTATCTTCGCCCGCCATCGGCTGGTGAAGCCATCTGATGCGACGCCCATGGTCAGGGTTTAGGTTTCTGCAACAAGATTTTACTTTAATCAATTAGGCAGGAGCTCGTGGCTAAGGAATCACGGATCTTGACTTTCAGAATTTTGACCTTGACCTCAAGGTCAATGACCCTGAGGTCAAGGTCAATGCCCTCGAGGTATACCATGGTATTAAAAAGTACTGCCAATTTGTATCGATACAGCCACAGGGGTCGATCTTCGCCGCCGGGGTCGCGGGTTGTTCGAAAGAGATACCGTGGCCCTGGCATAGGCAACTGAAGGAACACGAGTGGGTTTTAGTCAGTAAAATTCTGACACGCCCTTCCGCTCCACCTAGAGCAAGTCATTTGATGATTTCCCATCCACAAAAAAAAGGTCGATCTTCAAGGTTAAGCAACGCTTGCCATTAAAGACAGGGATTATGGGTTTATTTTAATGTAAAAGAGCGTAACTACTTAAATAATTTTGAAAATAAATATTTTTATTTATTTTTTTATTCTTTTATAGTTTTATTTCTTCATTTGGGCATATCAATCTTGTGGTCGATTCATCAGGATAAGCTACTCTTGCCGGTGTCGGTCCGTGGATGGGTGACCTTCCATTTCGTAACGAGACACCTCCACACAGCACGTTAAGCCGTTGATCCCGGCTGTCATTTTTATACATCTTTGACTGTCATAACGGGTAGCCAGAACCCAGTAGCTGGACTGTTGAGTCGCTCCATGTAAAAGCTGCATCCTGTTAGACTGGAAGTTGACCCTAACATAATTGGAAAATGATGATAAGAAAGTAAGTCAAAAACATCGTCAGGAAACCAGCATGTCCAAAAACTAAAAATTCGAAGACATGTGACATCTACCAACCCGCACTGGGCCCGCGTGGTGGATTACGACCCACTCCCTCTCACCGAGAGGAGGCCTGTGTCCCAGCAGTGGGGACATTATAGGCAGATTATGCTAAGTAGGCACGTACAGCTTATGCCCTTTGCTTTGGTCCTGTATGATGGGGCTTATCACTCTCCGGGCGATAAATTTATCATAATCTGCCTAGGTGTATAATCCCCAAGATGTCAGGGTCCGCTTCCAGTGGGCCATATTTCACTAGGACACCATGTATGGTTGGTTTTAAACCGATCGTATGCGAATTCCAAAAACAACACTACAAAGTGAAAAATAACTTTAATTTTGAAAGCCGGTGGCAAAAAACAAAAATACGAAATTAACCAGACACCGACTTCCGAAATTAAAGTTATTTTTCACTTTGTAGTGTTGTTTTTGGAAGTCGGTTGTATTTTTTTTTGTATAAAAGTTTTTTTTAAGTTCCTATAAAACCAAATGTTTCTGCTTAAATCATTTGAATTTTTATTTGTTTCAATGTGTTATTTGACTATATTGTCAACTGTACTGAAACCGAAATATGATTTAGTACTAAAAAAATTTTACATAGAAAAAAACTTTTTTACAAAAAACAAAACCGACTTCCAAAAAAACACTACAAAGTGAAAAATAACTTTAATTTCGGGATGTCGGTGTCATTTGATCTGTATTTTAGGTTTTTGCCCCCGACTTCCGAAATTAAAGTTATTTTTCACTTTGTAGTGTTTTTTTTGGAAGTCGGTTTTGTTTTTTGTAAAAAAGTTTTTATTTTTCACTTTTTAGTGGGTCAGTTTGTAATTTATCTAAGTTACAATAACCCATTGTCAACTGCTCATCACGTTTTACAAAATATTGCTTTTCCCGATGCAGGGACGTTAATTGTTGAGGAGTTCTAGTAAGAACCAGGAGAACTGGAGCTCATGGTGAAGTCACCATCACCATTATGCATTTTGACGAGCATAAACCATATTAAAGTAATCGAATCGCAACCTGTGATATATTTAGATATAATTGAGTATTTCCGATGGCCATCTGTGGTCTTCATCATCAGTTCCAGTTCACCAAAAGGTACTTTCCGAGAGCAAATGCACGAATTACTATAAAATATACCGAAATCGATATAAGTGTGCCCATAAAATTTGAGGGTTTCCCTCGATTTCCATGGGATCCCATCATCAGATCCTGACTTGATGATCATGGGATCACTTGGAAAGTATAACCTTTCGAACAAAAAAAGAAAAATCCAAATCGGTCCAGCCATTTTCGAATAATCGGGGAACAAAATCGAGTAAAAAAAAAATTAAAAAAAAAGGTTCCGACGAATTGAGAACCTCCTCCTTTTTGAAGTCGGTTAAAAAATCCAAAGTAGCACCGTCTATTTTCTGTTTTAAGAAAAGTTAAGAATTTACTAAGCTAAAATTTTTTTGAAATATAGTATTTTGTTATAAATCTACATTTAAACGAAGCGCATTTAGTTCCGGTGCGCGTGAGAGTCTTCTATCGCGCGCGTCAACTAGACAGCCATAACGCCATTTCACTTACACACCGAGCTAAACCACGCGTCGATATATCCTCTTATAAGTAACTGTCGAAATGTGAGTGTACACTACAGGAGTAAGAAACACCCGTCAAGAGCGAGTCGGACTCGCGCACCGAGGGTTCTGTTCCGATTTCTGAAAAAGTGTGCTATTTAGAGACTTCGTTTTATTTTTCCTAAACTTCTATCACATAGAATAATTTCAGATTTTTCTCTATGCAGATTTCGGATATAAAGCGGGCGGGGGGGACGGTATTTTTTTTTTATTTTTCATCAAAAGTCGAAAACTATACGGCCTAAAAAAAAAAAAAATGTTTGAGAATGTGCAAACAGCGCTCTTTCATATGATACCCCACATGTCCTAGTAGCCCTACTTTGAGTTTTTAAGTCCCCCTTTCAGTCCCTGTTGCAAAAAAAAAAAAAAATATTTCTTTCTTATTTTCAAAATAGTTGGGTAAACGTCATCTAAAACTGTTCCAAATTTCAAGTTGATAGCATTAGCAGTTCTTGAGATATCCAGCTGTGACAAACAGACAGACTGAGTCGCACCATTAGGGTTCCTTTTTACCATTTTGGTACGGAACCCTAATTACTTATTATGTTTAAAATTAAAGCAATTTCTTAAACACAAAAATAGTCTTAAAATCCCCCATTTAACAAAAATTTCTCTCCAATTAACAAATTACAAATGGCTGCCACAATGCCGCTGGTGACGTATTCAAGATGGCTGACGGAAGTAAGTCGACGGCGGTAACGAGCCGTTTCCACCAATATGGCGCCGTTTCCGGCTCGTCTGCGCTTTTGTCTGAATAATTAATTTTGAATGTTTGAATGATTTTTGAAGTTGTCATTTTCGTATGATTTGTAGAATTGATGTGATAATTTTAGCTAGCTTATAATATACAACTTCGATAGATAATTAGATATCTATTATTCGTGGAATATAATTGTCATCTTGTGAGGCAGTTTTTGTATGGAATAAACCAGCCAAGTGCCGCCACGCACAATGAAGGGTTCCGTAGTTGAAAAGAATTTATCCCAAAAACAAACTTAACATTGGATCCAAAAAAAAATTTTTTTATGTAAAAAAATTACAAATTCACAATTTTCGGACTTTTTCCTTTACTTGTGCTGGGAGACCTTGCTTCTTGCCAAATTTCATTATTCTAGGTCAACGGGAAGTACCCTATAGGTTTTGATTTACTTTCGACAGTTGCGAGTATCAAAATATGTCGCAAAATGGCCCTATTTTTTTATTGCGTTGACATAGAAGCTTGAGTTTTTTGGGACTTCAAGAGACCATAGACTTACGTATTTGATATTAATTTCAGCTGGATACCTTTACGCGTTCGTGAGAAAAACGGTCTTAACAGACTGACAGACAGACCGGCAAACAAGTGATCCTATAAGGGTTCCGTTTTTTCCTTTTGAGGTACGGAACCCTAAAAACGTAGGAACTTAGGAAAACGTGGCATACTTTTGTCGGGACCCAACAATTTAACCTTTATAAAAAACTAAAAAATAACGCAAAAAAAATGTCTGTCTGTTACCGTCAAAATGTTGGCAAAGCAAGCCTTTTGTAGCATTTTTGGAATATGAAACAAAAATGCGGTCACAGTAGGCACGAATTTAAAAACATTTTACTTATTCTGAATTGTACACAGGATTTATTTAAGTTTTCAAGCAGTGCGCAAATTTTTACAGGATGTTCTACAGTTCTACCCATGAATATGAACAACTTTCACTATGGGACTTACTTTCTAAATCTAAATCGCGAGAAAAAAAGGTTTATTCCGAACCTGGGGGCCTACTCCCTAAGTCCGTCCGTTCGTCCGTCTGTACGTTCATCCGTCCGTCTGACTTATAGATCCATGAAAACAAGTGTAAAAGTTTAGTTTTTCGGGCGGGCAAAAACACACCGGGAGTAGGGACAACTGTCAAATCCTGTTGTCATTCATACTTCGTTCGGGCCCCGAACCAATCATCTGTCTGTAGGTGTTATGGAGTAGGAAACGCCCGTAACGAAGGCCGAAACTACGGGCTTCGTGCTTAGGGAGTAGGCCCCCTGACCTGAAATCCTAACCCGATCGCGGGTTAGGTTAGGAACTTGAAAAACATTATATTATTTGTTCCGAACGTAACCCTTTTCTGCCTGCAGGGTTTAAAGGAACCTAACCAAATCGAACCTCGGGGTGCCCCTGACGTCGTACGTCGGGGAGTGATACGTAGGTTCGAATGACGTTTTTGCGAAGGTCGCCATTTCGAAAAATTTTGCGAGTGGTACGCCAGTTCGAAAACTCATTATATCGAAAACGGCTATATCGAATGACGTTATCGCGAAGGTCGCCATTTCGAAAAATTTTGGGAGCAGTACGCCAGTTCGGAAGTCATGGTATCGAAATCCGAACCTACATATCACTCCCCGTACGTCGGGTCAGGGGGCCTACTCCCTAAGCACGAAACCCGTAGTTTCGGCCTTCGTTACGGGCGTTTCCTACTCCGTATCAACTACGGACAGATGATTGGTTCGGGGCCCGAACGAAGTATGAATGACAACATGATTTGCCAGTTGTCCCTACTCCCGGTGTGTTTTTGCCCGTCCGAAAAATTTAACTTTTACACTTGTTTTGATGGATCGTAATGTCAGACGGACGGATGAACGGACGGACGGAAAGACGGACGGACTTAGGGAGTAGGCCCCCAGTACCCTAATTGCGTAACACATTATCGATCGGAGTTGGTTTCATTTTGAAACAAATTGCTAATCCATTGCTTCATATGTTCGAAAAATTTGTCAGCTCGACAACGTAAATAACGCACTGAATGTTGTTGAACTGTCAAAATGAAACCAACTCCGATTGATAATGTGTTACGCAATTAGGGTGCAGGTTAGGAAGAGGGTTACGTTCGGAACAAATATTATAAGATTTCGGGTCAGGTTCGGAACGGGTTAGGATTTCGGGTCAGGGGGCCTACTCCCTAAGTCCGTCCGTCTTTCCGTCCGTCCGTTCATCCGTCCGTCTGACATTACAATCCATCAAAACAAGTGTAAAAGTTAAATTTTTCGGACGGGCAAAAGCACATCGGGAGTAGGCACAACTGGCAAATCATGTTGTCATTCATACTTCGTTTGGGCCCCGAACCAATCATGCATCCGTAGGTGATACGGAGTAAGAAACGCCTGTAACGAAGTTCGAAACTACGGGCTTCGTGCTTAGGTAGTAGGCCCCCAGGTTCGGAATAAACCGAAAAAAATCTGTTGTTCAGTATACCAAACTCGTTAAAATGTAGGGAGCAGCTGATTTTTTTTCGCGATTTCAGGTTTGATCGCATTGTAAAAGTTGTTCATATTCATGGGTAGAACAACCTGTGAAAATTTGCGCACTGTTTAAAAACTTATCCTGTATATAAAGTTAAAAGCAACAATTTGTGCAAAGGTATTCGAGATTTGTGCCATATTTGGGCATTTTTTTTTAAACTGCTACCTACTTTGAAAACAGCTGACTAATATTGTTTTGGATGTTTTAGCAAATTCTTGGTTTAGTCGAATGATAAATTTTACGAATTTTGCTAGGTATGTATTTTTTTTATTATATGGAGCTTATTTCAAATAATATATGTAAATAAATAGTAACTTAGATACGTTTTGGTCATGACCGTTACCAAATAATAAGGACAGTACTGCAAGACGTAAGATGCCACATTTCAGGATTTCATTTTGTTACTTTTTTTTTTAAATTTCAGTTGGCAATTTAAGTAAAAAAGAAAACTAGTCTTTTGGAACTATTTAATAATTACTCGACACTTCTATGTTAAAAAAATGTTAATTATTTGCAACTTGTATGTATGGGACATCCCATAAGTGGGTTGGTAGACATTTTGACGAAAATGCCCATTTCGCTGTACAGCGTGAGATACAGCCGTGAGGCACACATTCCTGCATTGTAATTTTTTGTTTTTGCTATCGCAAATGTTGTTTTTTTTTATTTATAATTTTTTTTATTTTTGCTATTTTAATCTGCTGTTATTATTTTGTGTGCCTCTTTAATTTAGCATGTGCTAAATAAATGTGTTTTCTTTCTTTCTTTCTTCTTTATATATAATCATGAAAAAATAAATGTCTTTTTTTGGGCCAATGACCGCTGCTAGTGTTGTTACTTAAAGAGTAAGTTGATACATTTTTTTTTTATCGTGTATACAGGTGTAAGTGTAAACAGTGGCAATATTTTAAGGGGTCATTCTACTCATCATTATGAACAACTTTTACTACGGGACCAAACCTGAAATCGCGAAAAAAAATCATCTGTTTATTATGAGAACATAAAATGTACTGAACAGCTGATTTTTTTTTCGCGACCCCCAACACACAATGACCCCTTAAAATATTGCCACTGTTCACACTTACACCCTGTATATCAATACCCATCACGTCTGGGAAGTTTATACAAATAAAACCGATTTTAAACTGATATTTTAAGTGACTACACTACCGACGGTTGATGACCCGAAAAACAACATCATCAAATGATTATTTTTAGGGTTCCGTACCTCAAAAGATTAAAACGGAACCCTTATAGGATCACTTTGTTGTCCGTCTGTCTGTCTGTCTGTCTGTCCGTCTGTCAGTCTGTCAAGACCCTTTTTCTCAGGAACGCGTGGAGGTATCAATTTGAAACTAATATCAAATACGTAAGTCTATAGTCCCTTGGAGTCCTAAAAACTCAAGCTTCTAAGTCAACGCAATAAAAAGATACGGCCATTTATGCGACATATTTTGATTCTCGCAAGTAAATCAAAACCTATAGGGTACTTCCCGTTGTCCTAGAATCATGAAATTTGGCAAGAAGCAAGGTCTCACAGCACAGATAAAGGAAAAAGTCCGAAAATGGTTAATTTGTCATTCTATCACATAAAAAATATTTTCAAGTCTGTCAGTCTGTCAAGACCCATTTTCTCAATAACGCGTAAAGGTATCAAGTTGAAACTAATACCAAATACGTAGGTCTATAGTCTCTTGGAGGTCTAAAAAAATCAAGCTTCTATGTCAATGCAATAAAAAAATACGGACATTTAAGCGACGTTGGTTTGATAGTTAGATACTCGCAAGTAAATCAAAACCTATAGGGTACTTCCCGTTGACCTAGAATAATGAAATTTGGCAAGCAGCAAGGTCGCATAGCATAAATAAAGGAAAAAGTCCGAAAATTGGTAATTAATAATTTGATCACATAAAAAAATATTTTTGGGATTTTAATGTTAAGTTTGTTTTTAGGATAAATTCTTTTCAACTACGCGGAACCCTTCATTGTGCGTGATCCGACTCGCACTTGGCCGGTTTTTTTTTAGTTTTATCATGTTTATACAACGTGCCGTTTTGTATCCTCGTCAAATTTCAGGGTGTGATACAGAACATCAAACCGAACAACTTTTTCCATGGCACCAACATCGTAATCGCGAAAAAAATTTCAACTGTCCCATAGAAAACTTCAATACCTTCTCGACGCAAATGTATGGGACGACTGATTATTTTTTCGTGATGACGATGTTGGTGCCATGGAAAAAGTTGTTCGGTTTGATGGTCTATACCACACTCTTAAATTTTACGAGGATGCAAAACGACTAACAGAAAAAAAATGTATTAAAGGCAGACAATTTCAACAACTTAGTGTCTTGTTACTACACACTTATTAGTCACTTGTACTTAGTGTCTTTTTAGGGTTCCGTATCTCAAAAGGAAAAAAACAGAACCCTTATAGGATCACTCATGTCTGTCTGTCTGTCACAGCCAATTTGCTCCGAATCTAATGGACTGACTAAGTTGAAACTTGGTACACATTGTATTTCTGTGACCCAAACACGTCCGGCTAAAGTAAATAAATGAATTTTGAATATGGGGGTCACTTTTAGGGGGCAAATAAGAAAATTAAAAAAAAAAAGTTTTGCAAACAATACCGTGTAAGTACATATCAAATGAAAGGGCTTACTATGAGGGTCTCAAATATGTTTTTTTTATAATTTTAAAATAAATAATTTTAAAGTTATTTAAGAAAATAGACGAAAATTGACCATCCCCCCCTTATCTCCGAAACTACTGAGCCTAAACTTTTGAAAAAAATACAGAAAATTGTTCTTTATCTGTAGATTACTGAAAAACCTATAAAAAGTTTGTGGTCTTAAAATAACATGGTAAATCTCTCAATATTGTGAGTACAAACTTACATTTACTGTTGGAATGTATGGGAGAACACGTATTTCAACTACAATGTTAAGTTTGTTCTTGTGATAAATTCATCCCAACTACGGAACCCTTCATAATGCGTGGTCCGACACGCACTTGGCCGGTTTTTCTTTTTTTGGTCTTTTTGGTTTGTGATATTTGAAATCCGGGCTGATTTACAATAAAATAACAGATTCTACATAATTCTACGATACTTTGTATTGGTAGAATTGGTTCATAACTTATTAAAATATGATTACTCCGAAAACAAATTAAATTGCTTGAATTTATCACACTATGAAGAAATCTCCCAAAAATATTACAAAATTGCTTAAAGACTACGGCCTTCGCGTTCGTAGCAATTATTGCTACGCCGTAGTAAAGATCGCTACGCCGTAGCGATCACTGCTACGGCGTAGCAGAGCGCGCAAGAGGGATTAATTTAGCCCTTTGCAAACTCGTCAAGGACCAACTTTTTTTAATTCGTCATATTTTTTTCTTTCTACAAATACCTATAAACCTTTTGAATTTAAAAAGATCATAGATCACACACAAAAAAATTATAGTTCGGCAATATATTTTTCGTCTTTAAATGTTGGCATTTCAATAAAAGCATTGTATGTTTTCACCAATAAATAAAGCTTAAAACTTAAAAAAAAAAGTATTAAGCTAGCTCATTGTCTTTAATTTGTCTTTAGCTTAAGTAACTAACAATAGTGTTTTGAGTTCTAATCCTAAATAACACTTTATGGATCTTTAGTTATCCGAAATAAAATGATTTTATTTATTATTTATAACATATTACTTATAGTTAATTAAAGAACCAGTCAGGAGCGAGTCGGACTCGCACACCGAGGGTTTCGTACCAAAGTGTGCTATTTAGAGACACCGTTTTATTTTTCTTGTAATCTTTACATAAACTTCTTTCACATACAATCATTTCAGATTTTTCTCTATGCAAACTTCAGAGATAGTAGGCAGGGGGGGGGACGGTATTTTTTTTTCAATTTTTTATCAAAAGTCGAAAACTATGCGGCCTAAAAAAAAGAAAAAAAAATGTTTGAGAATGTGCAAATAGCGCTCTTTCATATGATACCCCACATACCCTAGTAGCCCCACTTTAAATTTTTAAGATCCTCTTTCTGTCCCTGTTTCAAAAAAAAATCTTTCTTATTTGCAACAAACGTCATCAAAAACTGTTCCAAATTTCAAGTTGATAGCATTAGTAGTTGCTGTGACAGACAGACAGACAGACTGACTGAGTCACACCATAAACCCCCGTTTCCACGAGCGTAATAAAATCGCGGCGGGATTTTATCGCGCACTGGATTTTCAATTCTCTGCTTAGCGCCGGGAGTTGAAAATCCAACAGTGTGTTTTTCGTCGCGCTGGGATGCATTCTGTTTTTGTTAGGTTAGATTCTCAACGCTCGGCCCAACAACGAGAGTTGAAAATCCAGTGCGCGATAAAATCCTGCCGCGATTTTATTACGCTCGTGGAAACGGGGGTTTAGGGTATCCTTTTTAACATTTTGGTGCGGAACCCTAAAAAGCATTGTATGTTTTTAGCAATAATTAAAGCTTTGTATACTTAATAATGATACTTAAAAACAACGTTTTAAAGATAGCTCATAACGTATTACTCATTGTGAAGTAAAAACATACCTAGATGTCGCTAAATAAAACAATATTTAGCGACATCTAGCCAGACTGGAAGAATTATAAATAAAAGGTAAAAGGCTAGAGGTTGACCTTACTCAAACCTTTACTGACCCTTCTCATCTTATCAAACCTCCGCCGGGTCGCGACCCTAATGTATGATGGATCAGCAGAGAAATTATATTCGGACGGAATATTTATTTTATTTTCTTATATGATTATTATATGAGGGGGCTTGTGGCTAAGTAATAACAGTCATGCCACGGTTGGTCCATGAATGGGTGACCATATTTTCATACAAAGTCCCCTCCATGCCTCGAAAAACACGCGAAAGCGCCAGGGTAGCCCGCGAAATTCAAAATTTCTTACGTTTTTTGCAATTTGTAGGTCAGTGTGAGCTTGTATGTTGATTAAAATATGATTCGCGGCCGTAGCTAATATGGCTTTACAGAATTATAATCATTAGAATCAACAATACAGCTCCATAAGTTAGCATTTATCTCAAACCTCATGCTAGATTTGAGATAAATGCTAACTTATGGAGATGTATTGCTGATTCTAATGATTATAATTCTGTAAAGCCATATTAGCTACGGCCGCGAATCATATTTTAATCAACATACAAGCTCACACTGATCTACAAATTGCAAAAAACGTAAGAAATTTTGAATTTCGCGGGCCACCCTGGGCATCAACCTTTTAAGGACGGTGTTACTAGTGCTGTACTGTGCTGTTGTTAGATGGGTAGTCAAATCATTACTTTTTTACACAAAAGTATGTGATCTATTAAATAAAATGCTTTGCATTCTTAAAATGTTTTTGGCAGAATTGTTTATAGATGTACATGGTACGATTCTGAACTATAAATATAATTTAAGACAGGTACAGTTTCTCAATAAATGTACCGAAGTGAAAAATTATTCTTCGGTACATTTATTGAGAAAATGTACCTATATAAAAATGTATAATCCTACCATGCACCTCTATCAACAATTCGAGCAAGAAACATATTAAGAATACAAAGCATTTTATTTATTAAACATACTTTTGTGTAAAAAAGTAATGATTTCACTACCCACAGCGTCCGCGTCAACGTTGTCTGCAGTGGCGTAACTACAGGGTGGCAAGTCGGCAAAATGCCACGGGCCCCCAGCCGGAAGGGGCCCCCGGTCAGAGGAGAATCCCAACTCCCAACATTTAATATTACCCATTTAGTAAAAAACCGATGAATTGCCACGGGCCTCGAACGGTATAGTTACGCCACTGGTTGTCAGAGCCGTTGGCACAGCAAGATAGAATAGAGGACGAGGGCTATTAAAATATTATTACATATTTGAAAAAAGTAAAATATAAATGTTTTTCTACTACTCACTTGCACTTTGATTTTATTTATTATTTTTGGTATTCATTTTTAATTATTCATTTAATTTATCATTACAATACCTAATCTGAATCATTTACAAAATTATGCTCATTTTACCTGACTACGGCTGAGCCAAACGGAAGGGTTCTGATTTTATAGCAGTCTATGTATGTAAGTATGTATGTATTTACGTGTTTTCCATCGTAGCGCATAAACTACTGAACCGATTTTGATGAATGAGGTACCAATAGATTCGTCATAAATGTCCGGGTGACATAGGCTATATAAATTCTCCCTAAATTAAATTTAATATTCCGGACTTTACACGTAAACTGATCTCGAAAAAAAATATTAAGTAGATCATTTTGATTTTTCCGTAGTAGGGTTACAGTTTTTTAAACTGAATTTTTTATTGCTCACAAAATTCGGTATTTTTCTTACTGTCAACTAACCTATTATAATCGCTGTCACTTGATTGTGGTTCCAAGTGAACTTTACAGAAAATGGCAATGCCGCCAGTCTCTTGGGTACTTTACCAGTCGACAGCGATGCGGAGGAATTTTTCGACGCCATATTTTAGTTTTTTATTAGTTTTAGTTTAAGATATTATATTTTTAAGTTATTTTAGCTTATTTTTTAAATTAATTAACACTTTACAGAATAAATAAAAAAAGTCATAAAAGAGAGGAAATTAAAACAATCTAGCTAAAATCTGAGACTTATTTCAGTTTATCCTTGAGTCCAGCTATTCGTAATCTCTTAATGGCTGCCTTCTATCTCCGTGAAGAGTTTTATCTCTTGAGAAATCAATCTCGAACCACAAGCCTCGTTTAACGGCAGTATTAATCTTTTTTAGGGTTGCGTATCGAAACTGCGTCGTAAAAATTGTACTGACCATTTTTTTTTTAAGTTTACAATTTGTTGTAAGAACTTAATTATTAACGGAATTCAAAAAAGGAGGAGTTTAGAAAGTTTACCTTCTTCGTGTCGACTGTACGAATTAGGTAAATTATTAATAAAGAGCTCATTGAAAGCATAACCTTATAAATTCTTTTTGAAGTTGCCAAAACAAAAAGACAGGAATTGAGAAACTCTGCTGGTCCATACATTTTGATATATAATGAAAAAACAAGAATTTAATATATAAACTTTTAGCCGATGCGATTAGTGTACATGAAAAAGCAAAGAGAATATTCTATTATAAACTCGTAAACATAAAAGGAATACTTAATAAATATGAATTTAATGTGTTTTATCTTATCATAATTTAAGTACAGATTCTACGCAATGTACACACAAAGCGGAAAGTAAAATAATATTTCCTTTAGATTTTCCGCTCACACAATACAATGAAAGACCCGTGCTAACGTCACTTTTACATCCCTCCCTGTATTTAATAGGTCTTTTAAAATGTTGAAAATGTTGCCCTAGAGTAGGCATCGTTACGAGAGAGATTATAATTAATATGAAAATCTTAAAAGGAAATATTCAATGGAGGTTTTATTCAGTAAATCGGAGATCTAATTTAGGATATTTTGTGTTTCATTCAATTATTTCAATTCAATGAGTCGTATTCCATATTTTTGCTTTTCCGGGTGTAAATGGGACCCTAGTACTAAGGCTACGCCGTCTGTCTGTATGTCACAGGGTTATCTTTAGAATCTCAATACATCTGCCGCTATCGTGGCAAATAACAAAAAGTTTTTTTCAAAAAAGACAACCATTCGGTCTGCCTAGCCTTTTCCCAACTATGTTGCGGTCGGCTTCCAGTCAACCGGATGCAGCTGAATACCAGTATTTTACATGAAGAGACTGCCTATCTGACCTCCACAACCCTAACTGGGTAGCACGATATCTCTTGATAAGACTAGTTGTCAGACTTTTGGGCTTATGAGAACCCGTAACGACTGTCAAAGATCTACGAATGACAGCGGGGACCAACGGCTTAACGTGCTTTCCGAGGCATGCGGAAGGGTCTCGGTATAATTGATGCAGGTCACCCATCCACGAGCTGTACACGGCAAGTACAGTTACAAGCAGAGATTAAAAAAAATGTTTTCACTTCGGATAAAAATAACTGCAAGTATGTCAGTTTATCAGATGTTTATGCATTAAAAATATTATTTTTGTACTTACACATTGTTTATTTTAGAAGTAATTTCAATTTAAAGAGGTCGAACGTGAGAATTTTGACCTCTGTTATCATTGTAGCTAATAATCCGTTTCCGTAAAGCGTTGGTTTCATAAGAAACGAACTGTCACATAATAACGGCGGTGATTTTTAGGGTTCCGTACCTCAAAAGGAAAAAACGGAACCCTTATAGGATCCCTCGTGTGTCTGTCTGTCAGTCCGTCTGTCACAGCCAATTTCCTCCGAATCTAATGGACCGATTAACTTGAAATTTGGTACACATATGGATTTCTGTGACCCAAACACGTACGGCTAAAGTTAATAAATTATGGGGGTCACTTTTAGGGGCAAATAAGAAAATTAAAAATAAAGTTTTGCAAACTGTACCGTGTGATATATCAAATGAAAGCGGGCTATGAGAGTCTCAAATATATTTTTTTTAATAATTTTAAAATAAATCATTTTAAAGTTATTTAAGAAAATAGACGAAAATTGACCATTACCCCCGACCATTATCTCCGAAACTGCGTAGGCTAAAATTTTGATACAAATACAGAAAATATTTCTATACCCGTAGATTACAGGAAAATCTAAAAGAAGTTGGTGGTGTTAAAATAACATGATAAATCTTTCAATATTGTGAGTAAAAACTTACATTTACTGTTGGAATGTATGGGAGAACATGTTTTTCAACTATAATGTTAAGTTTGTTCTCGGGATAATTTCATCCCAACTACGGACGGAACCCTTCATTGTACGTGGTCGGACACGCAATTGGCCGGTTTTTTTTATAACAAGGTCTAAAATCTAGTTTTTAGTCCTTTTTATATTACTAATACATATACTTGACCCGACAGATGTTGTCCTGTCCAACCAATTGATAATTCATACAAAAATCACATTCAATTTCTCACGAATTTGTAAATTTCCCGGGAAACTTTTCCAATTTTTCTTTCCATAAAAACCTATTTCGGACTATCACGGACATTTTAAAACAGAACATATAGTAGGTAATTTGGTCCAGTCGTTTTATAGTGATGTGCTTATCTACTAACATCATTTCATTTTTAGGGTTAAGTACCTCAAAAGGAAAAAAATGGAACCCTTATAAGATCACTTTGTTGTCCGTCTGTCTGTCTGTCTATATGTCTGTCAGTCTGTCAACTCAGGAACGGGTGGAAGTATCAAGTTGAAATTAATATCAAATACGTAAGTCATGGTCCCTTGGAGCTCTAAAAAAATCAAGCTTCTAAGTCAACGCAACAAGAAGATACGGCCATTTATGCGACATATTTTGATACTCGGAAGTAAATCAAAACCTATAGGGTACTTCCCGTTGTCCTAGAATCATTAAATTTGGCAAAAAGCAAGGTCTTACAGCACAAGTAAAGGAAAAAGTCCGAAAATTGTTAATTTGTAATTTTATCACATAAAAAAATCGGTTTACAAACTTAAATTTGCAGTTGGAGAATTGACCGTGACGTATGGATGTATGGAAGAACATGTTTTTGATATACAATGTTAAGTTTGTTTTTGGGATAAACTCTTTTCAACTAACTACGGAAACGGAACCCTTCATTGTGCGCACTTGTCCGGTTTTTTATTTATATAGATGACCCACATAAACAGTAAATGATATAATGATATTTACTTCTGCAAATTGCTCCAAAAAACACTTTTACACGTCAAAAATAAATTATGTTTTAAAACTTGATGAGGTCGGCGTTTCCTATCTGACTACTCTGAGAAGAAAGGCCGAAACAAACTCAGAGGTCACAGTCTCTTTTAAAGTCCAGACATAATCTTGGTCAGATCAGCTTCCTTTGAGGAAAGAACTACAAAGATTTGAGTGGACCCGTCCAGAAATAACTAAACAATAAGAATATCTATGCTTTTAAAAAAGACTAAAAACATTTCCAATAAATCATCTACGAAATAAATAAGAAATAAGCAATACTCACACTAAATATAAATCTTGAAGACACCAACCGACATTTTTGTTTAGATAACTAAAATAAAATATATATTTTGCAATATATTTAGTAAAAATAATTTGTAAAATTAATACTAACTAGCGTTTACGTCCGCGCCGCGCGTAGTCCGCGGAGCGACTGCGAAGGACCCACAGATATCCGATACCCGAATAGCGAAGACCAAATTACTTTGAACTCTGACTTATACAATGGTATCCCCTCTTATATAAGTCAATAGCTGACGTCACTCGGGGGGAAGGGGGTCTAAGACTACTGGTACAGTCTTATCAGCTTCTGAACACAGTTTTGTTCAAATTTCTACTTTATTTCTCCTTGATTACGTCTCAATTTTCGATGTCTCAATGAATATTCCAACACAACTGAAGACTGCAAGGGATTTTAGGATGCGTATTCTAACAAATAAGGTTGATTTTCATGTGAAGTCAATACAAAAGCTACAGGTTTTCGATAAGTTTCCGCTGAAAATGCGAGGAGTGTTATCAGGGAAAATGGTGTAAATGCACTTTTTGTTACGTTTTGATTTATAGCTTTATCTCCGCGAATATAATGGATGGAAGTGATTAAAGGATTGTAAAAAATAAAAATAAATAAATAAATAAATATCCTTGGACATTTCACACAACGCCATCTAGTCCCAAGCTAAGCAACCTAATGCTTGTGTTATGGTAACGAGATGGCTGATAAACTACTTATATACATTTTTTTTTTTTTTTGTAAATACATACATATTATAGATAGAAAAACACCCAGACTCAGAAAACTTACGAGACGCTTAATTCTTGCCTTTTATGACAAAAATACAGCAAATATAAGGATCATAGTGAAGAAAAATATGGTGAGAAAACCTGCGACCCAATTTCGTAACACACTTTCATACAAAATCCGAAGGATTTTTAATTGTTAGTGTATTACGTAATTACCCCGCTGGACTAGAAATCGAATAAACTAAAAACCCGACTGGAGGGAGGACAAACAAATGGCACACCATATTTCGGGTTATTGGTTTGCCCGCAGTAGCAAAAGTCAATACAGGGTGTAAGGGACAGCCCTCCGCAAACTGATAGGGTGAATTCAGTATGTCATACTAAGATGACCGGTACATGAAATTTTTTCAGGAACGTTAAGGGATTCCAATAAACCTGATTTGTTTGTGTTTTTGTGCACAAATCGGAGCGTCTATTACTGGTTGGGAGGGGTAGGTAATAGGTATACGGTGAGTTCGATGAAATCTGTAGCTAGACAGAAAGTGAACATCTGATTTCACGCGTCGTTGGTTAGAGTATTTCAACATCCATTGCTGGTTTTTTTTTTTGCTGTTTTTTTTTTCAGTTTTTTTTTTACATAAATGGAGTGCTGCGAACACACAATGCAATTTTACATTGAAATAATGAAAATGTAACTGAAAAAAGATTTGAAAAAATGAAAATTTTCCTGAGAAAATTTCCGGTGGAATATGATTCAAAATGAGGAGCTGAATGCACCCTGTTAGTTTGCGGAGGGCTGTCCCTTACACCCTGTAGATTATTAAATAATATAATGCTTGTTTTTCTCTTTTCAGTTAGGTACCTATGCGTTTTGCAGTCCGGTTTTTTTTAAAATAATTTGCTTAATTTCAAGCTTTTTAGTTGTATTAATATATACCTGTAGGTATTTGGAATTGACTCATTACTAGCTTTTATTTGATAAGTACCAATATTGTTGTGATTTATTTTTATTAGAAAGAACATTCCCCTACCTTTTTTTTGTATTTCCAGATGCAATATATAAATATTATGTAGCCTATGTCACTCCCACAATTAAGACCAATCGACGACAACTCATTTGTTAAAATCCGAGCGTGCCAAAGAAATAGATACACACAACGCATACATTACCTTCCTGAGGCAGTGTTTTCCTAATAATCTTTAAATCCCATAAAATTATTCAAATAAATATGTAGGCTTTTCTAAAAGAAAAATATTTTCAATATAAAATTTAATATACAAAAGTTCACTTTCACACTTTTCCCTGTAAAGCATCGCCCGGTACTTAATTTCTCGCTCCGTCCTTGTCTGTCACGTTTCAAAATATACAGCTATCTCGTTCATCACTTACAAGTCCGATTCCATGCTTTTGACGTAATATAACTTCCTTTTACACATGACTTCACTTGTGATATTATTTTTGAGTAAAAAAGCCTTTTTCAAAACTATGTTGGGGTCGGCTTCCAGTCTAACCGGCTTATTTTACATGGAGTGACTGCCTGTCGGACCTCCACAACCCAGTTACTGGGTAACACGATAAACCTTGATAAGACTGGTGTTTAGACTTTCGAGCTTCTGACTACCCGCAACGACTGTCAAAACCGGTGATGACGTTGACAGGGTGGCGCTATTGTTAAAAATATTATGTGCAATTGTTTTGCCAAATATATTGAAAAAAAAAAGATCGCGCCGTTTGTTCTGATTTCAGCTAATAAAGGGTTTTTCATTAAGAGCGCGCAATCTTTTTGTAATGATAAAACAAACTTGTCTTTAAGTGATATAAAAAAAATCCTATTCAAACCCATAAAACTACTAAAAATGCTGAGAATTAACCGTAAATTTCTCCTTACCATATTAATATTATTACGTAAAATTTACATCAGAATAAACGTTAGTTTATAAGTTTAAATTTCAAACTTTAAATTTAAAAATAGTTATTTATGCAACTGACGTATAACAAGGGGTATTAAAACACGAACGTGGCTTTATCACACGAGGCGAAGCCGAGTGTGATAATAGTATCACATGAGTGTTTTAATACCTAATTATGTACAGTTGCATACAAGACTTTATCTACATCCATGTTATCAATCCTCTATAAAAGGTTCTGAAACAGTTTTTTGCAATACTAATACTCGTATCGAACATGACGGCCGGCGTCATAGTATACGACGTAAATTCGAATAAGTTCTTTTTTTAAATTACGGCGCTGTTGTAGTGAAACGCGCGTGCATTACAATGTTCTTTTTTTGAAAACGAGTTGCATTATGAAATTCAGTACAACATTAAAGCACCCGTTTGGATGCTATTATGGTTACCATGGTTACTATGACACTGGCTGTTTTAATGTTGGCAATAAGCTAACTGTTTCAGAAACTTTTATAGAGGTTTTATAGCATGGGTGTAGATAAAAAATATTATAAGACTCAAAATAAACGTAATTACAACTGCCTTTCTACATAATGCGATGCGTCGCCATGCTTCAATATACCTAATCGGTCAGAACCATTGATGTATAAATTAGGAAGATATGGTTCGCGCTCCTCGACGTGGACCGCATAATGTGTTAAACGCATTGTGTTAAACGCATACAATTGACCTCAGTCGCAACAAAACTGGTGTTTGTGTAGCACGTTAAGTAAAATTACCGTAATCGTATAAATAAGCAGCAACAATGCCTTAATGTGTTTACAAAATGTACACAAATAGTTCACAAACCAAAAACAAGTTCCACGAGATTACTTTTCACTCGTCAGTACTGCCAAAAATGTCAATTTGTTTAAAATTGTAATAATGTTCAATGTTTGCTTCGCCATGTTTGTGAGAGCGAGATGGACATGCAATGTCATTCATGATCGTAAACATTCGGCGGTTAACGCGATTTAACTTGCACGACAGCGCCGGCTCCTATCACTGTCCTTGTCTATCAGTAACTGTAGGTTTGCGACTGTGATCACAGACGTGCGAGTTTCGGTGCATGTAGTCGTGCGCCGAGTCCAGGTTTAGTGTTTGCGATGTTAGCGCGTAACATATCTTCCTCTAATATATCCCATTGATATTTGAAAGCAATTTTGTACGGTTTAAAATCGATTACAAAAATCCTTGTATACCTTAGTGTAAACGCGGGGTTACAGACAGATCGACTTTATTCTATTGTAACACATCTCTCTGTCTTGCTCTAACACGAAGTCGGTCTCTATAAGCGGCTTCATTTTATTTTCTGTGGCTTTGTAAGTTCATTCTATTCGTATAAAGCCGCTAGATTCTTTTGTTCCAGTTCTGCACTAATACTAAGTTTTTTTTTACTGTTAAGTAGGTCCTAAGTTGGAAGAAGTCTTCAACTTTTTTATGACTTTTTTTAGCTTTGCAAGTTGAGACGGAGTGGTGGCCCAGTGGTAACGGCCGCATAGTTTTTGACTTGATGAATTTAAAAAAAATACCGTTTCCCGTCTCCGAAGTTTGCAAAGAGAAAAATTTGAAATTAGAACTATGTGATAGAAGTTTATACATGTAAACATTACAGGAACACTGAAACGATGTCTCCAAATAGCACACCTTTTCAGAAATCGGAATGGAACCCTCGGTGCGCGAGTCCGACTCGCTCTTGACCGATTTTTTTTCGCGTTGTTAGATATCGATAAGTTTGCTGAGTTTCGCTATCTAATTTGACTTTTTATAGTTACCTACATTTCCTGATCTTCCATCAACTGGGCACAGATCCACACGACTATACAAAGATTGGATAAACATCTGCCTAACCTTTTCCCAACTATGTTGGGGTCGGCTTCCAGTCTAACCGGATGCAGCTGAATACCAGTATTTTACATGGAGCGACTGCCTATCTGACCTCCACAACCCAGTTACTGGGTAACACGATACCTCTTGGTAAGACTAGACTGGCGACAGTTCTTACGGTCTGATTATACTCTTATTAAATGAATCTTTTATTCTCATCATCCAACTTAAGGCTACTCTTTCGAAAAAAGCTTAAAAACAGCGTGCAGATGAAGCAGTTTTTCGCCGGAACCTACAGAGAAATTACATCTGAAAAAAATTGTTAGTAATCTACATGATATGAATCGTAATTTGGTTTAGCCATAATTTTTCTATCGGTATCACATAATAAGAAAAAAAACCCCAAATCACCTCCAAATCGTTAAGATGAAACCATTTTACTCCATCATTTTTTATCAAAAGAATATAAAAAAAAATATCTACTACTTTGCAATAAAAACGAAAATGATTTGGTTTTGTTACTTTTTAAAAACATGTATATTTTTTATTATAATAAATTCAAAATGCGTCTAATTTGGGACAGCGCTCCTTGATGGGCGAGTCCTATTACTGGCTGGACGTACGACGCGTTGCGTGAGCTCAGGCCAGAATGCGCAAGATGTCGTGCGGTGTCCCACAGGGATCGGTCCTGGGGCCGCATCTGTGGGACATCGGTTACGACTGGGTGCTGCGCGCCGACCTCCCTCGCGGCGTCAGCGTAGTATGTTACGCTGACGACACGCTGGTCCTGGCGCAGGGGAGGTCGCACCAGGAGGCGGCTGACTTAGCGACACGCGGGGTTGCGATAGTCGTGGAGAGGATCCGGCAGTTGGGACTCGAGGTGGCCCTGCACAAGTCCGAGGCCATGTGTTTTCATGGTCCTCGGAATGCGCCACCGTCGGGTTCCGATATAACGGTGGGAGGGGTTCACATCGGAGTCGGGTCGACGATGAAGTACCTGGGACTCGTCCTCGACAGCCGGTGGAACTTCGTGGAGCATTTCCGACGTTTGGCTCCCAGACTGGCACGGGCTGGGGCTGCCTTGAGGCGGCTCCTGCCCAATCTGGGGGGCCAAACGCCTGCTGCCGTAGGCTCTACGCGGGGGTCGTGCGGTCCATGGCCCTTTACGGAGCACCGGTGTGGGCACGTTCCCTAAGGCTGGGACCAGCCGGCAGGTTGAACGCGTCCCAGAGGGTCATGGCCATCCGGCTAGTCCGGGGATACCGCACGGTCTCCCGGGAGGCGGCGAGCCTCCTTGCCGGATTGCCGCCGTGGGATCTGGAGGCAAAGGTCCTCGCGCACGTGTGGGAGTGGCGCGAGGAGGCGAAACGCCGGGGCGTAACTCCGCTGCCGCGAGAAATCACGGTACAGCGGACAGAGCTCCGGCGGGATCTCATGGCGGCATGGAGAGCGCGACTGTCGCAACCCAGCGCTGGGCACGCCACAATAGCGGCGATAAGTCCCCTCTTTGAGGAGTGGTTAGAGAGGCGCCACGGCGTCCTCACCTTCCGCCTGACGCAGGTCCTCACCGGACACGGTTGTTTCGGGAGGTTCCTGTTTCGCATAAGGCGGGAGGAAACTCCCGGGTGTTTCCATTGTGTGGATCGCCCGGAGGACACGGTGGAGCATACAGTGGAGGTCTGCCCGGCTTGGGCAGAGCACCGCCGTGTTCTCACGGAGGCGATCGGCGGCGGCGATCTCTCGCGTCCGAGCCTGGTCCAGGCCATGGTGCGGAGCGAGAGTGTATGGGAGGCCGTCACCTCCTTCTGCGAAGCAGTGATGCTCGCGAAGGAGGAGGCGGAACGCGTGAGGGAGAGGCAGCCTCACGCCCTCAGTCGCCGCAGGAGACGCCCTGGGCGGCGGGAATCGCGGGGCGATTTCCGGCCACCGTAGGCGCGGGCCTGCGGACGGTGAGTAGCGGGTAGCTCGCCGTCCGGTAAGGACCAGGCCCGAGTCGACGGCGCGTTGTGTTCCACGCGCGCCTCAAAGAGATGTCAGCAAGTGACGGGGCCCAATAGGGCCGACGCCGCTGGGGTCGCGGGTTGTCTGAAGGGGTTACCGCGGCCCTGGCATAGGCAACTGAAGGAACACGGGTGGGTTTTAGTCAGTAAAAGTCTGACACGCCTTCCCGCTCCACCCAGAGCGGGAGAAGTTATTTGATGATTTCCCACCCTCAAAAAAAAAAAAAAAAAAAAAAAAAAAAAAAAAAGGCCAGAATGCGCAAGCTAACCACTCAAGGTCATTGGCATATAGTTCGGCCTTAATTTGAAATCGGATGAATCGTCTGTAATCTGTAAATAGATAGTCAACGCAGAAGATAGCGAGTAACACGATATCTATTCTGAAGGCATATTGTAGACTGACCATACATTTTGTCTCTGTAAGACAAAAGTTATTGCTGTACGTCGATTCTGTAAAATTCAAACAACAACTCGCTATTCACTCTCACTTCGCATCTTTTCTCCTCCCTTGTTTTTAGGGTTCCGTACCTCAAAAGGACAAAACGGAACCCTTATAGGATCACTTGTTCGTCCGTCTGTCTGTCTGTCAGTCTGTCAAGACCGTTTTTCTCAGGAACGGGTGGAGGTATCAAGTTGAAATTAATATCAAATACGTAGGCCTGTGGTCTCTTGATGTCCTAAAAAACTTAAGCTTCTAATTCAATGCAATAAAAAATACGGCCATTTATGCGTCATATTTTGATACTCGCAAGTAAATCAAAACCTATAGGGCACTTCCCGTTGTTCTAGAATCATGAAATTTGGTAAGAAGCAAGGTCATACAACACAAATAAAGGAAAAAGTCCGAAAATTGTTAATTTGTAATTCTATCACATAAAAAAAATGTTCAAGTCTGTCCGTCTGTCAAGACCCTTTTTATAAAGGACGCGGGGAGATATCAAGTTGAAATTAATATTACATACATAAGTCTATTGTCCCTTAGAGTTCTATAAAAATCAAGTGTCTAAGTCAACGCAATAAAAAAATACGGCCATTTTGCGACACATTTTGATACTCGCAACTGTCGCAAGTAAATCAAAACCTATAGGGTACTTCCCGTTGACCTAGAATAATGAAATTTCGCAAGAAGCAAGGTCTCTCAGCACAAATAAAGGAAAAGTCCGAAAATAGTGAATTTGTAATTTTTTAACATAAAAAAATTTTTTTTTGGATCCAATGTTAAGTTTGTTTTGGGATAAATTCTTTTCAACTACGGAACCCTTCATTGTGCGTGGTCCGACACGCACTTGGCCGGTTTTTTATTTGATACTTTGAATTTAGAACGCCAATCAAGAAACCACAGCGGATTCGGCAGTGCTATTCTGTACAAATCTCACCGTGAAAACTTCGGTGAAGTGAGCGTGAAGTAAGCTGTCAGTAGTGTCAATCCGTAGCATCATGATTCGAAGTTTAGAATTCGGTCTTACAGAATCGCACGGCTGTTCTTTAAAGTTCACTTAACCCACTCGATCGCACACAATTCGAAAGCGAACTCTATACAGGGTATTGTGGCAATCTTTTAAGGGGTCATTGTACTATGGGACCAAACACGAAAAAAATCAGCTGTTCAGTACATTTATGATCGCATAATTCGTCAAAATGTAGGGAACAGCTGATTTTTTTTTCGCAATTTTAGGTTTGTTCCCATTGTAAAAGTTGTTCGTAATGATGAGTACAATGACCCCTTGAAAGATTGCCACTGTTTACACTTACACCCTGTATATTTTAACAATATTTTGATTTAAAAGAGTCTCCATGGAGTTTCTTGCCCGTTCTGTAAAAGTACCTACCTGTAAATGATTTAATTGAAATCAATGCTTTGAGTTTAAACTCGTTTGAATTTGGAACTGTACTAATGCTTTTTTTTTTTTTTTTGTGAATGGCTTCTCGCAGTTGACCACGGGGGTCGAGACTGTTTAACCGGACTTTCCTGTGGCTGCTTTAAGCGATAGCTTAAAGCCTCCGGCCAGGCTTAAAACTAAGACTTAAAACTAGGGGTTTGAGCGACTCTGCACGTCGCTGCGGTAAGGGTAGGGAGGACAGCCAGAGGGTTCAGGCTGGGTCGTGACGCGATAACATCCAAGGTACGAGGTACGAGAATGATCGGTGGGAAAGGGGAGTTTAGTGGCGGGTTAGAGGCTACAGGCTCGGCTGCGCTACCGGCTGGCGCAGCCTCGCCGAGTAGAGGGCAAGGGGGAGGTGGGCAATTACGTTTTCGACCTCGACGGCGGGGTCGGAACGTAGATCTTAGCTTGCGTTTGCGGAGCGTACTGGTGGCCTTATTACTCTCCTGTAGGAGAGTTATAGGGTCATCAGGTTCGGAGAGAACATGTATGTACTAATGCTTGCTTAAAAAGTCTTATAAAGCTTTGATGGATAGCCACCCTACTCCTAAGCCGAGATATCTATTTCCCTCTCGCTCTAACTGTAGCTTCCTCTGTCTGACACTTAAAGTCCTTTAGGGACAGATGGACGCACAAGAAAGGTGTGGAGAAGATTAATTTAATTAGGTTTTTTTTTTATATCGATGTAGTTAGGTAAGCCTGTAGAACTCCAAAACCTCATAATAATCTTCTTAAGATATTAAAATCCAACGTCTCTTTGTCTGACTGTCTCCCTAATAATTTGAGAACCATTTTCAGTCCGCGAGGCGTAAGCTGAGCTTTGCATTTGTGTGAGTGTCACCAAAATGGTACGAGAACCCATGACCAAAATTTTTGTCTTCGTTTTACGTAAGACAAAATCTGCAATCGTCTTATCGTTTTACGTTTTTACAACAATGCGATATGGTTTTGTTCATGGCCTCTCGTACTAAGAGACCAAAAGTCGATTGCCAAAAAGCAGTATAAACCGGTTTTAAACCAAGCAAAGGATGAATCGCGCTCTATGCCGGACGTCACACCTACACTATCTATGTGCACTCACACAAATGCAAAGCTCAGCTTAAACCTCGCAGACTTCCTTAACTTTTTTCACAGCACTTTAGGTAGACCTCCTCGCGTCCTGTAACCAAAAATTCGAAGTCATGTGACATCTACCAACCCGCACTGGGCCCGCGTGGTGGATTACGGCTCCGTTCCTCTCATACAGAGGAGGCCTGTGTCCCAGCAGTGGGAACATTATAGGCTGATTATGTATGTATGTTATTATGTATAGTTCTGGTGTATTTACTGGATTTCGTTTTTAGGGTCCCGTACCTCAAAAGGAAAAAGGAAACCCTAGGATCACTCGTGTGTCTGTCTGTCTGTATGTCTGGCTGTCACAGCCAATGTGCTCCGAATCTAATGGACCGATTAAATAAATGAATTTTGAATATGGGGGTCATGGGGCGGGGGCAAATAAGAAAATTTAAAAAAAGTTTTGCAAACTATACCGTGTGATATATAGCAAATGAAAGGACTTTCTATGAGGGTCTCAATTATATATTTTTCTATAATTTTAAAATAAATTTTTCTAAAGTTATTTAAGCAAATAGACGAAAATTTACCATTTCTTCCTACCGGCCCCCTTATCTCTGAAACTTCTTTAGGTACCTGTAGATTACAGGAAAACGTATAGAAGTCTTTGGTCTTAAAATAACATGGTAAACCTCTCGATATTGTGAGTACAAACTTACATCCAACCGAACAACTTTTTCCATGGCACCAACATCGTAATCGCGAAAAAATAATCAGCCGTCCCATACATTTGCGTCGAGTAAATATTGAAGTTTTCTATGGGACAGTTGAAATTTTTTACGCGATTACAATGTTGGTCCCATGGAGAAAGTTGTTCGGTTTGATGTTCTGTATCACACCCTGATGCAAAACGACACGTTGTATACGTGTCTAATTTTTTTTTTTAACTGACTGACTAAATAGAATTTTTTTTAGGGTTCCGTACCAAAATGGTAAAAAAGGAACCCTTATGGTGTGACTCAGTCTGTCTGTCTGTCACAGCTGGATTTCTCAAGAACTACTAATGCTATAGAAATAAAAGTTTTTTTTTTTTTTGTAAGAGGTGCTGAAACTGGGTCTTAAAAATTCAAAGTGGGGCTACTAGGGCATGTGGGGTATCATATGAAAGAACGCTGTTTGCACAAACATTTTTTAATTTTTTTTTAGGTTGCATAGTTTTCGACTTTTGATGAAAAATGTAAAAAAATGCATCCTCACATCTCATCGATTTTCGAAAAATCGATTTTTGAAAAGTAGTTTTTTCGGTTGTTCGCTTTTATAACGATATTTATGTACGTAAACAATATTATATTTTAATTCTATATGAAAGCTGAGATTTCAACGAAAAAAATGAGCACTGGTAAAGGTCATTTATCAAAAATTTACTAACCAAATTTTTCGATTGAAAATAAGGTAATTTTTTTTGTATTTTCTTCATAAAACATCGACAAATAAATATTTCGTTTTGAAAAAAATTGGGCTTGTTTGAAACACAAAAAGGAACATTTTCACCAATTTTCATGAAGAAATAATAGTATTTGCTACAGTTATAAATTAAAAACCAAAAAAACGGTTTTTAGCGTTTTTCTCGATAATTTTGAGGGCAATAAACGCAAATCGGAAAAAACGAGTACAAACCCCTACATATATTACCCCTCCCCCACCCCTCTTCCAGAACTTTTTCCGAGTCGGACTATTTTTCCTTCGTTATTAACATCATCAACTAAATTTTCCGACCACTCGTATACTGCTAAGATTTTTTTTTACGATATTTTGAGCGGTTTGGCCCTGGTCTATACAGGAAAAATAAAACGATGTCTCTAAATAGCACACTTTTTGAGAAATCAGAACGGAACCCTCGGTGCGCGAGTCCGATTCGCTCTTGACCGATTTTTTTTTTTTGTTATCTGACTAACTAAATAGAGTTTTTTTTTTCAAACATCCCTATTCGTGAGTCGGTACCGTAGACTAGACTCATCGTTTCGACTCCATAGTTCTTCTCAGCCAACACGCATCTGGGCGCTACACAGATCTGCACTTGCCACTAATCATCGCCTCTGCCTATTCTATATTACTTATAGATTGAATATAATATCACGCTGTGGTAGAGGAGCTCGTGGCTAAGTAATAACAGGCGCACGGGTCAATCCAACAGGTTAAGCTACACTTGCCGGGGTTACATCTTTACATACCGAGACTCCTCCGTGCCTCGGAAAAAAAGATCCACAAATGACAGCCGTTGGTCCGGCTGTCATTTGTGGATCTTTAATTTATTTATTTATTTAGGTACAGCCAACAAAGCATACAGCAAAAATAGATGTTAAAATACCCATATTATTTTTACATCACAAAATGTAAATCGCACGCGTGCGATTAATATAAGCAATATAAGGAGGCAACGAATTCAAAATATTTCATTTCACATAAACCTACATGGGCACTTATGAAACGTCAGAAGCTAGGTGCACAGTTCCAAATTAGTTGTTTCGTATGGAGAAGAGCCGGCCAGAAACTCAACGGTTACTCTTTTAAAACAGGCCCTTCTAGTAGTTACATAATATTAGGGTTCCGTACCAAAATGGTAAAAAGGAACCCTTATGGTGCGACTCAGTCTGTCTGTTTGTCTGTCTGTCACAGCTGGATATCTCAAGAACTACTAATGCTATCAACTTGAAATTTGGAACAGTTTTAGATGACGTTTACCCAACTATTTTGCAAATAAGATACAAAAATATACTTATATGTTTTTTTTTTGCAACACAGGCGGTTTTGCAAAAGGTGGTCTTAAAAATTCAAAGTGGGGCGACTAGGACTTTTGGGGTATCATATGAAAGAACGCTGTTTGCACATTCTCAATCATTTTTTTTTTAGCCCTTATAGTTTTCTACTTTTGATGAAAAATGTAAAAAAAAATACCGCTCCCTTTATCTCCGAAGTTTACATAGAGAAAAATCTGAAATTATTCTATGTGATATAAGTTTATGTAAAGATTACAGGAAAAATAAAACGATGTCTCTAAATAGCACACTTTATCAGAAACCGGAACGGAACCCTCGGTGCGCGAGTCCGACTGACTCTTGACCGGATTTTGTCTGTGTAGATATGTAACTTACGCGGCATAAAACCACATGAAGTGCCCATTATATGATTTCATTTATTCTAGAGCTGTTGCCATTTTCACGATATGACAATCAATAAAAAGTTACCTGTGCCTTTTTATCTGCAATTTCGAACTTTAAACTGCTCTCCTGAACAATTTGGTTTTTGTCGCTTATTACGTTTCAATACGGTTTCAAGCTTAGATAATATACATCTAGATCGAGCCACCGCGTGGCCGGTCATGAGACAGCAATATAATACTTTTTCTAGGTTATGTGGTATGAGAAATGAAGGTAAGAAATCTTCCATATTTTGTACTGAAACCCATGTCAATACGTTCGTACGCACGGCTACAGATCAAGCTATACATTTCCAGTATAAACTGATCTCACATTGTATAAGATTTCCTTACAATGAGAGGTCAGTGTAAACTGGATGTGTATAGCTTGATGTGTAGCCGTGTGTACAATGCAAAAACTGTCCAAAAAAGTTAAATTAATCGACGCAACATAAATTTTGTAACAGTGAAAGTACTTTGGTTGGCTAATATTCAAAAGTTCGCCAACCAAAAATACGGCACGCCATAAGAGACAGAAGATACGATGCTTTGTCTCAATTTTCCTACTAATTTCGTATATATGTGTCTCACTTCCACACTTCACACTGTAATCATGGCAACGTCTAGAGGTTTATATCATTGGTTTCAACAGTCGATATAAATCTATGATTGACAAAAGTACAGATAAACTTCCAAGCACACCTTACCGGTTGCCTAGCAACGCGCGTGTTTCATCCTAGATTGAACTAATCTCCAACAGAATCACTTTAGGAGCGAATATTCTAGCTATTTCGATGGAATAGGCACACAATAAGCCCACTTTCTGAGCACGTAGTACTTTCTGAGGGTACCTTGGACGGGGTGCGGAGACAGGAAACCTCCCCGAGTGCCCGTGGGCTGGAATTCCCTTCGGATACGTCCGTGGGGAAGGCCAGTCTTCGGGACGGTGCACCCTGGGGTGCGGGCAATGATTCCCCTTAGGCACAAGTGCCTAAGGGGTTTCGTTGCCCGTATGCCAATATCCTGTCGGAGGAACGCTCCAACGTGTGTCCCTCTGCTCTAAGCAGAGACGCACAGCGGCGGAGTAAGAACGGGCTCGGTGTGCACTAACCCTGCCGCCGGGCAGGCAGAAGGAAGCCATTCATCCACCATCAATCATCATCATCCCCGCCACCATACACCATTCATCATTCACCACATCATCATTCCTATCCCATCATCCACCATCAATCATCATCATCCCCGCCACCATACACCATTCATCATTCACCACATCATCATTCCCATCCCATCATCCACCATCATCACTCCCATCATCATTTCCATTTTCATTTCGTCATTTCCTTCTGCCACCGTTAGTCTCGTAGCCCCGAAGATCGTTCAAGGTCATGTCTCTGACTTTTGACGGGGGTCGAGGGTCTTGGCTTAACCACCCGGACCGCGAGGAAGAAAACCTCTATAAAAAATTACCCCAAACCTCCAAGCGGCGGCGCACCGTGAGGGAGGTTGGTAGCTTGATTAATGGGTAGCTAAATTAATCGCTAGTGCGAACCACTTTGTTTTGAGCCAGTACACAAAGTTCATACTCGTGGGAACAACATGGAAGAATCTATAAAAAACCCAAGACGAGACGAGGAGAAGGCGAGGAGTGATGCGGGGTCGGAGTCCGACGCCGCATCGGGGGCGAAGGCCGCGAAGGGCTCTTTCAAGAGCCCGGAGGGCGTAGTGGTGGGTTCCGCTGGTAGGAATGCTTTCCTGAAGCGGAACGTGGAGGAGAAGCCGGGGGATGGCCAGGGGTCGTCTTCCTCGGACGGCGGGAAGGGCTCCGCCAAAAAAGCTCGCCGGGTTCTAGGCTGGAGCCACAAAAAGTCCAAGAGTAAGAGCCGGGCAACCGAGGAGGATGACTCCGTCGGCTCGGCCGAGGGGAGCACTCTGGAGGCGTCTGGCGATGAGTCGGACGCCGCTGGTGGCTCCAAGGCGGAGCGGGCCAAGTTCGCGGAGGTCGTGGCTGCTGCAGTGAGGGATGTGGCCTTAAAGAAGAAGCAATCTTCTAAGGACAAGGCCATACCCGCAGCCAAGGCCTCCATTATGGCGGCAGCGGAGGCCCTACTTCAAGGGCCTCCGTCGGACGGCATGTCAGAAATGCGGGCGGAGGTCGCCCGCTTAACAGCCGCCATGGAGCTTCTCCGAAAGGAGAACGAGGAGCTCCGAGCGGACCTGGCCAGGCTCCGCGATGCCGATGCCGGCCCTCAGAAGGCGCCGCAGGAGGGGGCGCAGCAGGGGCAGAGCGGGCTTGGGCCCGCAGAGGACAGACTTCTGACCCTGGTGCGGAAGGAACTGGCTGCGTTCAACAGCCGGTTCTCTGTCCTGGAGGGCATTGTCCTCCGGCCCCCGCTGGCGGCGAGCCGGCAGGCCTCGGGCCAGCCAAAGGCGGCATCGTACGCCGCCGCCACAGCCGCCACGCCCAAACCTGGGTCGGCGGGGCAGGCGAAGGGCGGGGCCGCTCCTGCAAAGGCGCCTGCGAAGGCGCCTGCGAAGGCGCCTGCAAAGGCGCCTGAGAAGGCCCCGGCTGTGGCGGCGGCGACGACGACGCGGCCGCCCCCGCCTTCTAAATCTCCTCCGGCTGACGCCGAATGGCAGGTAGCCGGGGAGAAGAAGAAGGAGGGCAAGGCGGCAAGGGCGGCCAAGCGGAAGGAGAGGCGGCGTCGGCGCAAGGAGAGGAGCGTCGCGGCGAGGTTGCGCGCCCCAAAGTCCGCAGCTGTAGTGATCACACTACAGCCGGAAGCGGAGAAGAGGGGCGTGTCCTACCGCGACGTGCTCACCAAGGCGCGGGCGGCGGTGAACCTGGAGGAGGTCGGGGTCACGAAGGGCTTGCGAGTTAGGGTCACGGCGACCGGGGCTCGTATGCTCGAGATTCCCGGTGCGGCCAGTGGCCCGACCGCTGACGCTCTGGCTGAAAAGCTCAGGGCGTCCTTAAATGCGGACGAAGCCCGGGTGTCCAGACCCGCCAAGTGTGCTGACATGCGCATCCTGGGTCTGGACGACTCCGTCACAGAGGGGGAAGTTGTGGCCGCCGTGGTCAAGATGGGGGGGTGCGCTATCGAGCAGGTGAAGGTAGGCACCATCCGTCCAGACTCCACGGGGTTGCGAGCCGTCACGGTGAGCTGCCCCGTATCGGCGGCCAACAAAATCGTTGGGGAGGGCCCTAGATTTCAGGTGGGCTGGGATTCCACGCGGGTGAAACTGCTGGAACCCAGACCTCTGAGGTGCTTCCGTTGCCAAGTGGGCAACCACGTGGGAGCGAAATGCACCTCGGAGGTGGACCGCAGCAGTAACTGCTTCCGCTGTGGTCAGCCCGGTCACAAGGCCGGCTCGTGCAATGCCACGCCGCACTGCTACCTATGTGCGGCAGCTGGCAAGCCGGCCGATCACCGGGCTGGAAGCAAGGGCTGTGGTCCACCCGCGAAAGCCCGGGGCAAGGGCAAGCCCTCCGCCCCCTCTACCGCCGTCACCGCCGCAGCCGTCGCCACAGGCGCCGTCGCTGCCGCCCCCACTGCCGTCACCGCCGTACCCACTGCGGCGGAGCCCTCACAGGGGGCTCAGGAGGGGGCTGCAATGGAATGCCAGTAGTGGCCCCATTGCGCCTCCTCCAGGCGAACATCAACCACTGCGCCGCCGCTCAGGATCTGTTGATCCAGAGCATGGCGCAGTGGTCGATTAACATCGCCGTGGTCGCTGAGCCGTACTTTGTCCCGCCCAGTGATTACTGGGTGGAGGACCTGAGCGGCTCAGTGACCCTCATTTCGTCGGCCGCCGCCGGTACCCTGTCCCTTGAAGCCGTCAAGAAGGGACAGGGTTGCGTCGCAGCACGGTTCGGGGGG
The DNA here is from genome assembly GCA_905163495.3 of Cosmia trapezina. Lineage (NCBI taxonomy): Eukaryota > Metazoa > Arthropoda > Insecta > Lepidoptera > Noctuidae > Cosmia > Cosmia trapezina. The sequence goes on from LR991047.1 coordinate 11,948,541, forward strand.
ATTGTCGTGGTGGGGACATACTTCTCCCCGAGCCGAACTCTCGCCGAGTTCCACAACTCCCTTGCGGAGTTGAAAACCGTCGTCGTCGGGTATGGTTCCCTTCCCGTGCTTGTCCTCGGGGACTTCAACGCCAAGAATGTGGCTTGGGGTTCCCGGTGTACGGACACACGGGGCAGGATGGTGGAGGACTGGGCTCTGGAGACAGGCCTGGTCGTCCTAAACCGGGGTTCTGTCCCCACGTGTGTGCGGATGCGGGGCGAGTCGGTGGTGGACATCTCGTTCGCCAGCCCCGCTCTGCTGCCGCACGTGGTTGACTGGCGCGTCATGGAGGGGGTGGAGACCTATTCCGATCACCGGTACATCCGGTTTGACGTCTCCGCCCATACCTCGAGCGCGCCGGTCCGACAGGCCCCGAGTGGTCCGCGGTGGGCGCTGAAGAAGCTGGACCGGGAGCTCCTCCTGGAAGCCTCGATCGTGCAGGCCTGGGTGTCACCACCGGACAGGCCTGCCGACATCAACGACGAGGCGGAGTGGTTCCGGGAGGCCATGTCCGAAGTGTGCGACGTGGCAATGCCCCGGGTCCAGCCCAGTCGCGCCTTTCGCCAGGTGTATTGGTGGTCGCCGGAGCTGACGGCACTGCGCGAGGCGTGCGTCGCCGCGCGACGCCTGTACACCAGGCACCGCAGGCTCCGTATCCGCCCTCCGGATACGGAAGCCATTCAGGCGGAGCTGTACGAGGGGTACAGAGCGGCGAAGACCGCCCTCCGAGCGGAGATCTTGCGGTCCAGGGATCTGGGCCGCGAGGAGTCGCTGGAGACTCTGAACAGAGACCCATGGGGGCGCCCCTACAAGTTGGTGCGGGAGAAACTCCGCCCATGGGCGCCCCCGCTGACGCAGAGTCTCCGGCCCGAGCTCGTGGAGGACGTGGTGAGCGCTCTGTTCCCTTCGCGAGGGGAACATACTCCCCCGCCTATGGCTCCGCCTCATGCGGTGCCCGCTGCGGACCAAGAGACCGACGACGACGATGATACTCCCGAAGTGACCGAGGTAGAGTTGAGAGCGGCGGTACGCAGGCTCAGTGCCAAAAATACCGCCCCAGGACCCGACGGCTTACCTGGAAGAGCCTGGGTTCTGGCCTTTGGGGCTCTCGGGCCTCGACTAGGGGGGCTCCTAAGCGCATGCTTGGAGAGGGGCCAGTTTCCACTTCGCTGGAAGACGGGGAAACTGGTCCTCATTAAGAAGCCGGGGCGCCCTGCGGACTCTCCGTCCGCTTACCGGCCCATCGTGCTGCTCGACGAGGTGGGCAAGCTCTTTGAAAGAGTCATTGCAGACCGCCTCGTCGGGTGGCTGGTGCAGGAGGGGCCGGATTTGGCGGAGAGCCAGTTTGGTTTCCGCAAGGGGCGCTCTACGGTGGATGCCATCATGCGCGTGCGAGCCCTCACGACGGGGGATGCAGTGGCCCGGGGTGGGGTCGTCTTGGCGGTGTCCCTAGACATCGCCAACGCCTTTAATACCCTGCCCTGGAGTTGCATCAGGGAGGCATTCCGGTATCACCGGATGCCGACCTACCTCTGTCGAGTGGTCGAGGCCTATCTGACGGACAGGGCCGTCATATACCCCGGTCACCAGGGAGAGTGGAACCGGCGAGAGATGTCGTGCGGTGTCCCGCAGGGATCGGTCCTGGGGCCGCATCTGTGGGACATCGGTTACGACTGGGTGCTGCGCGCCGACCTCCCTAGCGGCGTCAGCGTAGTATGTTACGCTGACGACACGCTGGTCCTGGCGCAGGGGAGGTCGCACCAGGAGGCGGCTGACTTAGCGACACGCGGGGTTGCGATAGTCGTGGAGAGGATCCGGCAGTTGGGACTCGAGGTGGCCCTGCACAAGTCCGAGGCCATGTGTTTTCATGGTCCTCGGAATGCGCCACCGTCGGGTTCCGATATAACGGTGGGAGGGGTTCACATCGGAGTCGGGTCGACGATGAAGTACCTGGGACTCGTCCTCGACAGCCGGTGGAACTTCGTGGAGCATTTCCGACGTTTGGCTCCCAGACTGGCACGGGCTGGGGCTGCCTTGAGGCGGCTCCTGCCCAATCTGGGGGGTCCAAACGCCTCCTGCCGGAGGCTCTACGCGGGGGTCGTGCGGTCCATGGCCCTTTACGGAGCACCGGTGTGGGCGCGTTCCCTAAGGCTGGGACCAGCCGGCAGGTTGAACGCGTCCCAGAGGGTCATGGCCATCCGGCTAGTCCGGGGATACCGCACGGTCTCCCGGGAGGCGGCGAGCCTCCTTGCCGGATTGCCGCCGTGGGATCTGGAGGCAAAGGTCCTCGCGCACGTGTGGGAGTGGCGCGAGGAGGCGAAACGCCGGGGCGTAACTCCGCTGCCGCGAGAAATCACGGTACAGCGGACAGAGCTCCGGCGGGATCTCATGGCGGCATGGAGAGCGCGACTGTCGCAACCCAGCGCTGGGCACGCCACAATAGCGGCGATAAGTCCCCTCTTTGAGGAGTGGTTAGAGAGGCGCCACGGCGTCCTCACCTTCCGCCTGACGCAGGTCCTCACCGGACACGGTTGTTTCGGGAGGTTCCTGTTTCGAATAAGGCGGGAGGAAACGCCCGGGTGTTTCCATTGTGTGGATCGCCCGGAGGACACGGTGGAGCATACAGTGGAGGTCTGCCCGGCTTGGGCAGAGCACCGCCGTGTTCTCACGGAGGCGATCGGCGGCGGCGATCTCTCGCGTCCGAGCCTGGTCCAGGCCATGGTTCGGCGCGAGAGTGCATGGGAGGCCGTCACCTCCTTCTGCGAAGCAGTGATGCTCGCGAAGGAGGAGGCGGAACGCGTGAGGGAGAGGCAGCCTCACGCCCTCAGTCGCCGCAGGAGACGCCCTGGGCGGCGGGAATCGCGGGGCGATTTCCGGCCACCGTAGGCGCGGGCCTGCGGACGGTGAGCAGCGGGTAGCTCGCCGTCCGGTAAGGACCAGGCCCGAGTCGACGGCGCGTTGTGTTCCACGCGCGCCTCAAAGAGATGTCAGCAAGTGACGGGGCCCAATAGGGCCGACGCCGCTGGGGTCGCGGGTTGTCTGAAAGGGTTACCGCGGCCCTGGCATAGGCAACTGAAGGAACACGGGTGGGTTTTAGTCAGTAAAAGTCTGACACGCCCTCCCGCTCCACCCAGAGCGGGAGAAGTTATTTGATGATTTCCCACCCTCAAAAAAAAAAAAAAAAAAAAAAAAAAAAGGGTACCTTGGACATTACTGACATCAATGAAGGAAAAACATCATAAGGAAACCTGGACTTATACAAGGTCACAACCTCTTAAGGGCTCATTGTACTCAGCATTATGAACAACTTTTACTATGGGAACATACCCTGAAATCGTGCAAAAATAATCAGCCAACCAGTACATTTATCTACATCAAACACTTCAAAATGTAGGGAGCAGCTGATTTTTCGCGATTTTAGATTTGGTCCCATAATAAAAGTTGTTCATAATGGTGAGTACTATGACCCCTTAAGAGGTTGTGCGTTATTTATGTTAAAACTTGTAGTTAATTAGCTTTTGGAGGACGGAAATTATCCTACCATCACCATTTTAGTCCCTGTTGCTGGTGTTCAGTCCCTAGCGCTTTCGCCTTAAGGCCCTGCATCCAAGCGTGGTTTAGCTCAGTGTGTAAGTGAAATGGCGTTATGGCTGTCTAGTTTGACGCACGAGATAGAAGACTCTCACGCGCACCGGAATTATGTCGTAAAAGTGCAAATAAAATGGTATTAAATTAGAAATTAACTATTTAATAATAAATAATTCATCACTGGATTTAGTTTGGCATTTGGCATTTGAGTTTGAGTTTAGAGGCACGAGGAACAGGGTGTAAAGTTCACTCATCCCCCATTGAAAAGTGAGGATCCTCCGACCAGACGGGTGTTGTGTCTGGTGGGCTACTGCCCAACGGTTGATGTCGGGACGTTGTATATATGCTAATCGCGTGGTAAACTCTAATTGCGCGATGCAGGTTTGCGTGACGTCATGTCATTGATGCGTAGTTCATATGTGGCGATGTAGATGCCGCCACATCACTCCCCTCCGGAGACCGGAGGTCGATAGTGGGCTGAGTCGTGTATCTTGCGATGCTTGCCAGTGCCAGTTGTGGTTCCAGTGAGTCGGAACCGGGTGCCGCATAGTTCACGGTGAGTCGGAACTGTCTGCGGTGATACCCCAGTGAGTCGGGGTGGCGCTGCGTTATGCTCCAGTGAGTCGGAGTGTACAGCGCTGGGTTGAGGCTGAAGGTGATGACCAGGAATGCGCGTCCGCTGCATGCTGGTGGTCAGGATACCTGTTGAAGCCGTGGATGCTGGCTGGCTGTGTGACTCGCCGCTCGAAAGCTTGAGGAAGTGATGCTGATGACGTCACGCTGATGTAGTTGCACGAAGGCTGCGCTCACGTTCATGCTCGGGGTCACCAATTTAGAGGCATGAGGAACAGGGTGTAAAGTTCACTCATCCCCCATTGAAAAGTGAGGATTCTCCGACCAGACGGGTGTTGTGTCTGGTGGGCTACTGCGCAACGGTTGATGTCGGGACGTTGTAAATATGCTAATCGCGTGGTAAACTCTAATTACGCGATGCAGGTTTGCGTGACGTCATGTCATTGATGCGTAGTTCATATGTGGCGATGTAGATGCCGCCACAGTATATTTTTAATTATAATTATAATTTTTAATGAAGGGATAAACAGCTTTTAAAGATTATTAAAAGGTATGTTAAAAGATTTTATTGGTGCATTAAAGTATGTTTTGAGTTCCATCACTGTATGCGAAAAGGACTTGAAAACATCATAATTTTTTATTTGTCAAAATTATTTACGGTTTATGAGAATGAGAATGAGAATTTTATTTGCTAAGGATGTAGGTACAGGTATAAGATGTTATAGATTAATTAAAAAGATCGGCTACAGTCTACCTTACGGCGTGCAAATTATTACATATTTTAAAATATTATTATTACACACAAACAAAAGAATGTCAGCAAAAACGAAACAGAAATTATAGGGAAGTCAATTAATACTATTATAGTCAGGTAGCTAAGTCTTACAGCGTCAAATTTGCAATTAATTATAACAGTCATAATCCGGATAAATTCATATCATTTAGAAAGTCTTTCACTGAGTAATAACATTTGACTAAAAGCAGTTCAGTTACGTTTGATTTAAACATGTTCAAAGAATAATCCTTATAACCATGAGGTGAGTAGTTCTTCAAAAAGTATTCTCCGCGTAGCTTTCGTGGCGAATTTTTTTTTTAGAGTAATCTTCAAATAAATGGACACACATTTAAGATGCTCTAAAAATAATAAGTGCAATTTTGATTATATGTAAATCGGTGCATAAAGTACAGATATATTCTATTTTGAAATTTCGGTTGCCACGAAAGTTACGAAAGACGCCACAAAAGTTACAAACGTATTTTCTGTAAGCAAAATACAGTTTTAAATCCTTATTTTTTCATAAATTTCCTGTGGTTTGAAGTTTAAAAAATGAAATACTTATTATTTATGAATCTACTTGTATTTGAGATCATTTTCATCATGCTAATTTAGCTTTGGTCCAGTAATTAAACTGTAAAATTAACATCATAATCATCATCATCATTTCAGCCGAAAGACGTCCACTGCTGGACATAGGCCTCCCCTAAGCACAGCCATTTCGACCGGTTCTGTGCTTCCCGAATCCAGCAGATTCCTGCGGCCTTTACAAGGTCATCTGTCCAACTTGTGTTACGTCTTCCAGTACGCGGCCGCCACTCCAGAACATTTTGGCCCCATTGGCCATCTGTTCTTCGAGCAATGTGCCCTGCCTACTGCCACTTAAGTTAAGCAATTCTTCGGGCTATGTCGGTTACCTTCGTTCTACTGCGGCTCTCTTCATTTCTGATTTGATCACATAGGAAAATTCCAAGCATAGCCCTCGCCATTGCCCTTTGGGTGACTTTCAGCCTTCTCATAAGGCCCATTGTGAGTGACTACGTTTCAGTGCCGTAGGTCTTTACTGGCAACACGTACTGGTCGAAGACTTTCATCTTGAGATACTATGGTATGTGAGACGAGAAGATATTGCGAAGCTTCCTGAACGCTGCCCAGCCGAGTCGGATTCAACGATTGACCTCTTTCTTCAAGTTGGACCTACCTAACTGGACAGTTTGTCCTAGATAGTCCACAACATATAGTGTAGTGTCTCCGATCTTCATGAGAGTGGGTGCTACATGGGCATATGAGATGCCATTTGCCTTATCCATTTTCATTTTAAGACCGACTCTTTCGGAAGCTCTACTGAGGTCATCGAGCAGTGTACTGAGCCCCTCCATAGTCTCAGCCATGACTACTATATCGTCTGCAAACCGAAGGTGAGTGACGTACTCGCCATTGATACCTAGCCCTTTCCAGTCCAGAACCTTGAAGACATCCTCCAGTGCAGCGGTGAACAATTTCGAAGAGATAACCTCTCTCTGTCTCCCCCCCGCCAGAAGGATAGGTTTCGAGGTCCTGGAGTCGGACTGACATAGTGGCGTTTTCGTACAGGCACTTCAGCACCTCAATATACCGATAGTCGAGACTGCAGTACAGCCCATGCTTTAATCGAATCGGAGGCTTCAGTCTTCTGTATAACATGTCGCAGCGTATACGTATATAGTCTATGGTGCTATAGCCTTTACGGAATCCGGCTTGTTCGGGAGGCTGGAAGTCATCAAACCTGCGTGCGAAACAGATCGTGATGACTCTTGAAAGCAGCTTGTAGACATGGCTCAGAAGTGAGACGGGTCTGTAATTCTTAAGAAGAACATTATCGCCCTTCTTAAACAATAATACCACCACAGCTCTGTACCATGCCTGCGGCGTTTTGCCCTCGAGTATGACGGAATCAAACAGCTTCTGGAGGGCCTTAAGAACGGGTTTTTTTATACTTTTGTCTGACAAGCACTCTACATAATAAAATTCATAAGGTATTTTCTTACTGTCAATTAGCCCATTGGCTAAACAGCACAGGTTGAGGTGAAGTAAGCTGTTAATTTGGCTACGAGAAAACATACAAACAGAAACACATACTACGAGTCGTTACAAGAAAAAAATTGAAGCACATACTCGTACACGCATAAATACTTATACAAATTCATAACACCTTTATTTTGAGATTCGCGACAATCGAGTAAATGCATCAGCGGCGTCGAAAAACATCTGAAGTCATTATTTAATGGAGATATAAAACTTTCATGGTGCGCTAGCTGACTTTCGTGGACAAATAACCACGAAAGTTGTGCCACGATAGTTACGAAAATTTCACATTTTTGAGAATTACTATTAAAGTTACAGGTAAATTAACGAACAAAGTACTTGGGAATAATCTCGAAGATCTATCTTATTCCTTAATGCAAAATGAGTTGGAAAATTATAAACATTTATACTTCAAAATTTGCGCATGAAAGTTTCTTGACCAAGGCTACTTGAAAATATTCAAAGGTTAACTTACCTCATTTTTTTTTGTTTATAAGCAATTAATGTATTTGTCTCCCCCACTGATGCCGGGACACTACTGAGCGTCCGCGCAACTAAAAAGTGTAGCGACAAGTTGCCCCTCTTGGAAGATAGGTGCAGTTTTGTTGCGCCCTCGCGAAAGTAGGAAAATCGTGTGACAGAGACATAATGCCTATTAACTATTGTACATTAAGAGATACAATTAATATTCTTTAATCATTATGATGCCTAATTAAATACGATTAATTTGATGTATTACATTATATGCTTATGAATAGAATACAAAAGTTATCAAAGTATTCCGTGAGCGCGAACAGAGTGTGACGCGCGAAGAACACCGATTTTGCTCCCGTTTTGGACACTAGATATTTTTTAAAATAAACATTATAAATAATTTTAGATGTTTATTGTTGAAATTGTACACATAAATAAACAAAGAGTAATCTGTATTTGGTCCTAAGACTGAATATTTCATAGGTTAGGAATTAAGACCGTGTGACCGCGTTTTGAGGGACCTCGAAGAACTACCCAGGTATTTTATTATAAATGACAGGTCCCATTGTCATAATACTTTTCCTTAACAGTGCTGTTTTGTAATGACACGAATGCAGCAAGTTCTTGTATTGGGATCTCAAGGGGCCATTACGTGGTCTTATATTGGCCAGTGACGGGAATAAATTCAGATTGGTTTTTACAAAAATTGCCACTTCCAATATGTACAAACATGGGAGAGTCAGTATCCTCAGAGACCGAAACACAGGTTCACAGCTGTCTGTGCTTTTTAAGTTTGACATAGATCTAATACACAATTTTTAGGCCTTAAAAATCTCTTCCCTCTCACTACAGTTACCCCAAAATATGATTCCAAATCTTATTCCAAATCTTATGAGATACATAGCTTTAAAAAACCACCTCTTTGACCGTTTTGAAGAAATCTCCGCCTTAATACATAACTTGATTAACTAAAGGTCATGCGGATAAGGTAAAACCCTGACTCCTAAACTAGCTGATCCTGTGACTTCCTGTGACAGCTGTCACCGCCTGAGGTGAGACTGGGGAACTAACTCAGTCTGCCGTTGACCGCCGCGTCTTGTCAATCGTGCCCTCGTCTCGCCGCTCACATACCTCAGGCGGTGAATAGCACTTGCGCGCACACTATAACAACCGCACACCCCGATCGATCAAAGTTAAGCTACTATGGTCACTCCATGGATGCGTGACCATCCATTTCATGCCGAGGCCCGCTGTACCTTGGGAAGCAACAGGTCCCGGCTGTAATTCGTAGATCTTTAACAGTCATTACTCATCATTAGTCATTTCAGAAGCCCGAAAGTCTGACAACCAGTCTTACCAAGAGGTATCGTATTACCCAAAAACTGGGTTGTGGAGGTCAGATAGTCTGTCGTTACATGTAAAATACTGGTATTCAGCATCCGGTTAGACTGGAATCCGACCCCAAAATAGTTGAGAAAAGACTAGGCAGATGGTGATGATGATCGTGTTACCCAGTAACTAGGTTGTGGAGGTCAGATAGTCTGTCGTTACATGTAAAATACTGGTATTCAGCATCCGGTTAGACTGGAATCCGACCCCAAAATAGTTGAGAAAAGACTAGGCAGATGGTGATGATGATCGTGTTACCCAGTAACTAGGTTGTGGAGGTCAGATAGTCTGTCGCTTCATGTAAAATACTGGTATTTATCTGCATTATATTCATCGAAGCCGACTGATGTTGCTGGGAAAAGGCTAGACCGATAATGATGAGATAAATGAATACATATTGCCAGGGTATATAAACTTGGTATTGAATTTATTTCAGCATCAATTTGATTATAGGTACATCTAAATACTTTATCTGTCGAAAATTCGACCCTTACATTCATAACCGAAACCATACAAACAAACCTCAACCTTAAACCCTAGCTTCTAAAGTTCAAAAACACGTTGTGCATTCACAAAATTCTTCACAGTCAGTGAAATGAAAATGTTGGTAAAGGAAATGAGACTTTATTTTGGGAGGTAAAAGTTGAAAACTGTTTGAAGATGGCAGTCAATTCATTAGGTTGAGTTATGGTGCCTACGATTTGAGCTTTGAGTAGGATATTGTTATAATTATTATCAAAAGTGATGTTGAGTCATCTTTCTGAAATAAATGAGACCATGAATCATATACAGGGTGTTTCTTTTAAGGTGTCAAGCCAGTGCGAGCTGATAGCAGAGTACCATACCTATCAATTTAACCCCAATGTGTGTTCTACGATTTTTTGTAGTTTTCGAGTTATTTTGGATCCCTCATTTCATATCAATGGTAGTGATAAATGATAAATGATAAATGATTTATTTTCTGTAAGTAGGTTTGTACAAACACTTTTACACGTCAAACATTTTTTTTTTAAACTAGATGAGTTCGACGTTTCCTATCTGACTACTCTGAGAAGAAACGCCGAAACAAACTCAGAGGTCACAGTCTCTTTTAAAGTCCAGACATAATCTTGGTCAGATCATGTGAAGACCATGTAGATTGCAGTCAGAAATGGTCTTTTGATGAAAGAACCACACAGATTGAGTGGACCTGTCCAGTCAGTGCACGCATTTGTCAGTAATCGTGCAGCTCAACTCAAAACTTAAGGAGCTTAACGATTCGACGAACAATACCAAAGAAAAGACATTTGGGTAGGCCGCATAAATTACTCAAACTGTCAGACTATAACTAAAACTGAGAAAAGGATAAAATAAATAAAAAACAATGATCCACGTAGTCTTCACATTCACAATAATTAAAAATAGTATAACAAACAAAATATTCATGTCATTGTATAGAATATGTAAAAAGGTATTTAAATCAGCATTAATAGTGTAAATTTATTGGAGCAGCTCAAACCCAAGCCTTTTTGTCCTCAATATAGTCTTTGACAGTATAAAAGGCTTTCTGACAAAGTTTCCGCTTTATACAATTTTTGAATTTATTAAGGCTTAGTTCTTGAATGTGGCTAGGTAGTTTATTATAAAAACGTATACATTGGCAACTAAACGAACCACTTATTTTCTTCAGCCTGGTTGTAGGAACAACAAATTTGTGTTTGTTTCTAGTATTCACATTATGGACGTCACTGTATTTTTTAAACAAATTGATATTTTTATGAGCATACAAAAGATTTTCATAGATATACTGAGAAGGCACAGTCATTATATTAATTTCTTTAAATTTATCTCTGAGGGAGTGTCTGGGACTTAATTTGTAAATTGAACGAATAGCCCTTTTTTGTAAAACAAAAATTGTCTGAATATCGGCGGCATTTCCCCACAACAGAATACCGTACGACATCACACTATGAAAATAACTAAAGTAAACTAAACGGGCTGTCTCTAAACAAGTTAAATCACGAATTTTCCTAACGGCGTATGCTGCAGCGCTAAGCTTTTTCGACAATTTATCTATATGGGGGCCCCATTGAAGTTTGGCATCCAAAGTTATGCCCAAGAACACTGTGGTATCTTCGGGAATCAACTCTTCATCCTTTATGAGAACACTAGTTTTTACTTGTCTAACATGAGGTATAGTGAACTTAATACACTTAGTTTTTTTCTCGTTAAGAAGTAGGTTATTAACATTAAACCAGTTAACTACTTTTGCGAGGGCGCTATTTACATTGTCAGTAACCAGCTGCTGACGTTTGAGTTTAAATAAAAGTGAAGTGTCATCTGCAAACAACACTATATCATGATTATCCTTTATGAGGTAAGGCAAGTCATTAATATAAATAAGAAACAAAAACGGGCCAAGAATTGAGCCTTGGGGGACCCCCATTGTTACTACGGATCCGGGTGATCTTTTCCCGTTAACATCAACTCTTTGAATCCTATCACTTAAGTAAGAAGTGAGAAGATCCAGAGAGGCATTCCGGATTCCGTAGTGATGCAGTTTCCTGATTAATGTTTCATGAAGAACGCAGTCGAATGCCTTGGACAAATCACAAAAAATGCCCAAAACATCGCATTTATCCTCCCATGCATTATAAACATGACCTAAAAGTTCAACACCGGCATCAGTAGTCGAACGACCCCTTGTAAAACCAAACTGTTTGTTATGTAATAATTTATGTTTATTAAAAAATCTTTGCAGTTGATCTAAAATAACTTTTTCAAAAATTTTACTAAAAGTAGGTAGCACTGAAATAGGTCTATAATTAGTAGGGTCAGATGTACTACCCGATTTAAACAACGGTATTATTTTACTATATTTCATAAGATCAGGAAACTCACCACGGTCAATACAATTGTTAAAAATAACTGCTAAAGTAGGTGCTACAATGTTTATAATTGATTTAGCAACGTCCACAGAATTACCCCATAGATCAGCAGTCTTTTTAATATTTAACGTGTGAAAGGTTTTAATTATGTCTCTACAGGTAACATATTGGAATTTAAACTCAGAATCACAAACTGAAACGTTTTCTTTAAGTAAAGACTCTGCAGCAGTGGGTGATGACCTTAGAGATTTAGTAGTTGATACGGGAATCTCAGCGAAGAACTTTTCAAAGGCCGCGGCGACTTGGGAATCTGATTTAATTATGTTGTCATCAATAGCAAGGCTGTAGTCACTACTTCGGTTGCTTGATCTTCCTGTTTCGCTATTAATGATATTCCATGTCATTTTTATTACATTACTACTATTTTTAATTTTTGTACTCAAGTAACGTGACTTGGCCATACAACAAACTTTTTTAAATAATTTAGAATAATTCTTAACATATAAGTGGTTATGGATAGTAGTAGCTATAAAATTTATGTTTTTATTATCAACTGAGCTCTGCTTAAACGTAGAGGAATAGTAAATATCAGGATTGACAAAAATATGCAAAGAAAAAAATAAATAAAGAGAATATGCAAATTATAAAATATGAAAATCACAAGATTTCAGATTATACACCACGTTCAACGACCGAAGTCAGCAAATAATGTCCTATGTAGGTTCTTGTTCAAAGTTGACCCAAATAATGTCCTATGTAGGTTCTTGTTCAAAGTTGACCCGAATAATGTCCTATGTAGATTCTTGTTCAAAGTTGACCCAAATAATGTCCTATGTAGGTTCTTGTTCAAAGTTGACCCAAATAATGTCCTATGTAGGTTCTTGTTCAAAGTTGACCCAAATAATGTCCTATGTAGGTTCATGTTCAAAGTTGACCCAAATAATGTCCTATGTAGGTTCTTGTTTAAAGTTGACCCAAATAATGTCCTATGTAGGTTCTTGTTCAAAGTTGACCCAAATAATGTCCTATGTAGGTTCTTGTTCAAAGTTGACCCAAATAATGTCCTATGTAGGTTCTTGTTCAAAGTTGACCCAAATAATGTCCTATGTAGGTTCTTGTTCAAAGTTGACCCAAATAATGTCCTATGTAGGTTCTTGTTCAAAGTTGACCCAAATAATGTCCTATGTAGGTTCTTGTTCAAAGTTGACCCAAATAATGTCCTATGTAGGTTCTTGTTCAAAGTTGACCCAAATAATGTCCTATGTAGGTTCTTGTTCAAAGTTGACCCAAAAAAAAGATATAATTTTTTAAAGCCATCGACTCGTTGAATCAGGAAAAGTATCGAAAAAAAAATATAACTCGAAAACTACAAAAATCGTAGTAACATCCATGGGGGTTAAATCGATAGGTACGGTACTCTACTATCAGCTCGCACGGGCTTGACACCTTAAAAGAAACATCCTGTATATACAGGGTGACTTGTAATTCGACGTATTCCTTGCAGGATATCATAGTAGGGTTAAAATGCAACAAATTAAGCCACCAAATGTTTTACCGAAATTCAGGAGTTTTTTTTTTTTGTAATTTTTGTCTTTCAAAAATATAAATTACGAAAAATGAAATGATTAATTAGTGACTTTTGAACTTCTAAGTATTAACAAAGATCTACTACACTCCCTAAGCACGAAGTCCGTAGTTCCGGCCTTCGTTACGGGCGTTTCCTACTCGTCGACGTATGAGTGTTCGGGGCCCGAACGAAGTATGAATGACAACACGATTTGACAGGTTGTCTCTACTCCCGATGTGTTTTTGCCCGTCCGAAAAATTTAACTTTTACACTTGTTTTGATGGATTATGTTTTTAGGGTTCCGTACAAAAATGGTAAAAAAGGAACCCTTATGGTGTCACTCAGTATGTCTGTCTGTCTGTCTGTCACAGATGGATATCTCAAGAACTACTAATGCTATTAACTTGAAATTTAGAATAGTTTTAGATGACGTTTACCCAACTATTTTGCAAATAAGAAAGAAATTTAAATCTTTATATTTTTTTTGCAACAGGGACTGAAAGCCGTCTTAAAAAATCAAAGTGGGGCTACTAGGGCATTGTGGGTTATCATATGAAAGAGCGCTGTTTGCACATTCTCAAACATTTTTTTTCTTTTTTTAGGCCGTATAGTTTTCGACTCAGAAGTCGAAATCGAAAAAAAATGTTTTTCATCAGAATGAAAAATTTGAAAAAAAATACCGCCCCCCCCCCCTTATCTCCGAAGTCTGCAAAGAGAAAAATCTGAAATTATTCTCTGTGATAGAAGTTTATGTAAAGATTACAGGAAAAATAAAACGATGTCTCTAAATAGCACACTTTTTCAGAAATCGGAACGGAACCCTCGGTGCGCGAGTCCAACCGCGTGCGTCTTGACCGGTTTTTTTTTAATTTAATTTGTTATCATCACTGTAATAATTTCTTGGAGCTCGTGGCTAAGTAATAACAGCCGCACCGGTCGATCCACCAGGTTAGGCTACGCTTGCCGGGGTTGGTCCGTGGATGGGTGACCATATTTACATACCGAGGGGTATCGTATTACCCAGTTACTGGGTTGTCGAGTTCAGAGAGCTCTATATAAAATACTGGTATTCAGCTGCATCCGGTTAGACTGGAAACCGACCCCAAAATAGTTGGGAAAAGGCAGGCAGATTGATCACTGTAATATTTTTAACACAATGTATTTTGTTATAAAATAAATGATATCGTGGTTTAGATTAGCGTTTTCAAACACAATTCTCACATACACACCCATACTAGACCCGGAACAACTATCTATAGGTTATATAAATATTTGTACCATCTTAGAATCGAACTTGTGTCTATAGTTTCTTGGTTTCTTGCAGCTGGGTCAACCAAAAAGAAATGTTGCTACGCCGTAGCGGAAGCGTACGTTTAATGCTACGCCGTAGCGGAAGAATAAGTTTAATGCTACGACGTAGCGGAAAAATAGGTTTCATGCTACGCCATAGCGGAAGCGTAGGTTACTGCTACGCCGTAGCCGAAAATGCCACGAATTGTAAAAAATATTGCAAAATAAACTTCATTGGATTGTCTCATTGGTCTAAAAATAATTAGCCGTCCCATACATTTGGGTCGAGTAGGTATTAAAGTTTTGTACGGTACAGTTGATATTTTTTTCGCGACTACGATGTTTTGACCATACATGCTACTTTTTTTTGAGTCTTACTGTTCACATTGGTATAGTATTATGAAACACAAATTGTAGACAATCAAATTAATTCTTGTCGATGATGTCATCTTTTTGACGGTGACTGTACCCACACATCATCTGCCTAGCCTTTTCCCAACTATTTTGGGGTCGGCTTCCAGTCTAACCGGATGCAGCTGAATACCAGTATTTTACATGGAGCGACTGCCTATCAGGGGGGCTAAAACGGCCACTTTGGCTGAATCATAACATTGGGTACGACTCGTCATGATTTTACGCGAAGGTATTGGGGTTGCTGGCTCCTGTTGAGAAATTAGTGAGTTGGAAATGTTTTTACTAGTAGAATTGTCATTTAGTAGTTATTAGACTTCAGGATAATAGGTATTATGAATCATATCGTAATAAGTTAATAATAATCGTAAAACGGTCACAAACGGACAATTCATAATTTATTTCATAGCACCCAATTCATTTGTTTGACAGTTTTCTATGGAGTTTAGTTTTATTGAAGTTTAATAGCACAATCATAATAAATTGCAAGTATTTGTTCCGAGTCTGGGTGTTTTTCTATCTATAATATGTATGTATTTACAAAAAAAAAAAAAATGTATATAAGTAGTTTATCAGCCATCTCGTTACCATAACACAAGCATTAGGTTGCTTAGCTTGGGACTAGATGGCGTTGTGTGAAATGTCCAAGTATATTATTATTATTAGTATATTTATTATTGCTGGGAATTCAGAAAATGAATCGCTTTTAGAGGAATTGCTTAATGTGGCCGTTTTAGGCCCCCTGACCTCCACAACCTAGTTACTGGGTAATACGATATCCCTTGGTAAGACTGGTTGTCAGACTTTCGGGCTTCTGACGACCCGTAACGACTGTCAAAGATCCACGAATAACAGCCGGGACCAACGGCTTAACGTGCTTTCCGAGGCACAGAGGAATCTCGATATGTAAAGATGGTCACCCATCCACTGACCAACACCGGAAAGCGTAGCTTAACCTGACGTATCGACCCGTGCGACTGTTATTACCTAGCCACGAACTCCTCATATTACCTATTATCCTAAAATGATTCTACCAAAGTTTTAGCCCCCCAGCTTGTACCCACACGCCGCGCGCCGTTAGAAAAATATTCTAGAATCTAAAAAGAAAATAATGTCCTATATCCTACCTCGTCTTGTCCCCCATACCGATCCGTGCTCAATAGAATTCAGAAGGCGTCAGTTATTTAATAAAGTCTTCGTCCTACGCGGCACGCGGGTGCTCACAAGGAATGCTAGATCAATATCCGGACGCATATCACCCTGTATAAGGATGAATATAACACCCTGTGAATAAGTATGTTCTAAATACTACATCCTGTATGTGAATAGGTATGTTTGTAATGGGGCATCCTGTATTTGGATTGAATGTAAAATATATTTCTGAAGGAAACTTTGATAAAAATATTAATTTTATTTCACTTTTTTGTCAGTTTTTAGGGTTCTGTATCGTAAGAAAGAAAAGTATTTTATGTGGTTAAAAATGAATCCATATTTCCCTTTGTCACGCCTTATCTTGAGAACGGCTTGACCGATTTGTTTTTTTTATTTTTTTTTTTATTCTCTTTACTGGGGTGGTGTAAAAGAAAAAAAAATTGAAATTTTGACACGACAACGTCTAGTCTGGCGGGTCAGCTAGTATTCAATTCAATAATAGACAAAGTGTGTAAGTCGAGTAGTTTCATCTTTCTGACTGACCGACCCCTTGACAATTCATAAGTGCCTGTAATTGGTTGAAATAAATCCTTTGAGTTTGAGTTTGTCATTTAAAATACCTGAGAGCAATGGTGGCCCAGTGGTGTTGGCCGCGACTTACGAGTTGTAGGTCGTAGCTTCGAACCCCGGCAGGCGCTTTACTTTGTGTAAATTATTTCATCATTATTGCTCTCAAAACGGTGAAGGAAAACATCGTGAGGAAACCGGCATGTCCTAGAACTAAAAATTCGAAGACATGTGACATCTACCAACCCGCACTGGGCCTAGACTGGGAGAGGAGGCCTGTGTCCCAGCAATGGGAACAGTTGTTGCAGCGACAAGACGCAGATGCAAACGACAACTCTGCGTCTTATTGCAGCGACTTATCGCAGGAACAAGACGCACAGTTTGCGCTGGCACTAATAATTTTTAACAACGCACTAAAACGAAAGAGGTAGGTAGCATTCTTTTCCCTACATACGCACGCTAAAACTCTCATTTTTACTACGATCATTCAAATAATAATTCGCCCCCGCACTCGCGGCGGGGGAATACAAAGCATTCCTAATATATTCCTGGCTACCCCAATGGGGGCTATCGGGGATAAAATTGAACGTGTCTGCCGCAGCTACTGGTAATAAAAGGGGATGATAATTGAACCCCCTGGGGGATAGACGATGTTATGTAGAGGGTTGACTTAGGTAGAAAAGGTACAGCACGAATAAGTGGCGTACAAACGTAACGTACGTAAATTCAAACGACTTTTGAATCGAAAATACAACTAACCAGTCATTTGGTAGTTTTTTTACTTGGAAAGTTTTCCAGGAGTTTTGAATTGGTGTTTTTTTATTGATTTCGACGAGCTCTTTTAAAATGTTCACTTTGACACCTCATATTTTGCCGCTCGCGCCGCCATATTGGAAAAATGGCGCCCAAAAACACGTTATTGACAATCAAGACGGTCAACTTAGGTAGAAAAGGTACAGCACGAATAAGTGGCGTACAAACGTAACGTACGTAAATTCAAAAGACTTTTGAATCGAAAATACAACTAACCAGTCATTTGGTAGTTTTTTTACTTGGAAAGTTTTCCAGGAGTTTTGAATTGGTGTTTTTTTATTGATTTCGACGAGCTCTTTTAAAATGTTCACTTTGACACCTCATATTTTGCCGCTCGCGCCGCCATATTGGAAAAATGGCGCCCAAAAACACGTTATTGACAATCAAGACGGTCAAGAGCGAGTCGGACTCGCGCAAAGAGGGTTCCGTACCATCATACATAAATGTTTTTGATGATTTCTGAAAAAGTGTGCTATTTAGATACGTCGTTTTATTTTCCTGTAATCTTTACATAAACTTCTATCACATTGAGTAATTTCATATGTTTCCGTATGCAAACTTTGGAGATAAGGGGGGGAACGGTTTTTTTTTACATTTTTCATCAAAAGTCAAAAACTATGCGGCCTAAAAAAAAAATAAAAACAATGTTTGAGGATGTGAAACAGCGTTCTTTCATATGATACCCCACAGGCCCTATAGCAGCCCCACTTGAATTTTTAAGACACCCTTTCAGACCCCGTTGCAAAAAAAAATAATTTATTTCTTTCTTATTTGTAAAATAGTTGGGCATTTCAAGTTGATAGCTTTAGTAGTTCTTGAGATATCCAGCTGTGACAGACAGACAGACTGAGTCGCACCTTAAGGGTTCCTTTTTAACATTTTTTTACGGAACCCCAAAAAAGATAATGTACCAAAGAGACTAGGTATTGCCACGTTTTGTGGCAATGTTTAGCCTCTGGCCAAGGTAAAAACCAGCCCTTGGGTCACGGGAAGTGTTTCAACCGCAAACGGCTCGAAAATTCCTGCTTTGAACGAAGTTTCGTAGCTACATCTTAGTCTGTGGCAGCAGGGGAGGTCAAATACTAAGGATAATGCCAAGCACTTCAGTTCAGGGAGGTTCACATGGCGATAACTGAAATAAAATTCATTGAAATTTGTGACGAGCTTGTCCGGGGTAGTACTATCACCGTAGGTACATAATATCTGACGCCAAGAGTTGCTATGTTCCGGATTGATAAGGACCCTACACATTAAGGCATCCATAGACCGTTTGTCGTCAACGAGAAACGAGATTATTCGAACCGAACGTGTCGTCCAGCAATGCTATTCTGTAATCATCTCACCGCGAAAACTTAGGTGAAGTGAGCGTGGAGTGAGCTGTCAATAGTGTCAATTCCTAGCAAAAACAAACTCACTTCACCTAAGTTTTCACGGTGAGATTTTTACAGAATCGACCGGCTGATGACAGCGTGCGGTGGACACGCGGCCTTTGTAAATGTATCTACGTATTGCTACTTCGGTACCATCACTGTTGACGTGGCAGTGGACAGACGGCCTATGGATGCCGGTTTATTATGGATGTTTCCTGGATATAAAACCGGTCAAGAGCGAGTCGGACTCGCGCACCGCGGGTTCCGTTCCGATTTCTTAAAAAGTGTGCTATTTAGAGACATCGTTTTATTTTTCCTGTAATCTTTACATAAACTTCCATCACAGATCATCATCATGACTGGCAGCCTTGTTCCACCCACTGCTGAGTATACGCTTCCTCCCGTTCGTGCCATGCTTCCCTTGCCTGTTCGAGTCTCATCCTGGTCCTCCCCGCGATCTTCTTCTTTTTCGCGGGGCGAAAGGGGCGACTAGAATCGATTATTTTTCTTTTTTGTAAATTTTGACGTTCTAAAGTGCCTTTTATGTGCATCTATCTATCTATATAAATAAAAAGAGAAGTCCTGACTAACTGATTCAAACTCAATGCAATTATGTCTAATAAACCAATTACAGGCACTTTTGAATTGTCAAGGGGTCGGGCAGTCAGAAAGATGAATATAGTCGCCCATTCCAATGCGTAGTAGGTACCTATGGAGGAGAATGCGGACACTCTTTTAAATCAAAATATGGTTACAAAATATTGGTTCCTCATTCATGTTGAAATTATACATGTGAGAACGATGAACGTTAAAAGCGTCCTTAATAAAAACATTACAAAAAAAAAACCATTCAAAATTTTAATTAAATTAAAATAAGCCGTGGCAACTGTGTCACTTAGCTGTGGCTGTGGATTCACTGACTAATCAACACCCAGCCCTTGGACCTACACAGCTGAAATTGTATTATGTTAGCTTTCATTATCTACTATTTTTCTAAGCATATAATAGAGTATGTCAAGCAAGTCGTGTCCACGACCATTTAGCTGATTTCTTATAATGGCAATACTATTATCTGTCTAACGGATTGTCACAACTTCTGTTCTACTAAGCTACAGCATTTTGATACTTTTAGCTCAATTATCTAATTTGTATTAATGGAAATTAAAAAAGAATGGAAAAGAAATATAATTATTGGAAAAATGCACAGATCACACTATTAATGTAGAAAACAAATATAAAGTAAGGGACAGGATAACCGAAACGGAGTTGGGACCCTTCATCATTTTTGTGCGTGATGATACTGACAGTGATTTCTCTTATGAAGGCATTGAATTTCTAGATTACGATTTTAGTTCTAATTGTGACTAATAAATACCTACATTGAAATGCACTTTTTAATTTATCCCAAAGAAATTTTTTATCTACAAAAATTCAAGTATCAAACATGTTTTCAGCGTACTATATCAGTGTTGACACCTGTAAGATTTTTGAATTTGCCGCCTTTTTCATGGGACACGACTCGCTTGACGACTCTATTCCCACTGTTGTGACACAGCCTCCTATCGCTGAGAAGAACTGAACCACGCGGCCCACTATGCATTGGTAGATGTCATAAATGTCTTCGAATTTTTGGGTCTAGGCATGCTGTTGTGTTACCAACATGTAAACCGCATGTAAAACGTTCAACAGGCGACGGTGGCGACGTGGATGGCGCGGGGATAAATTGAAATTGAACTTATTAATTTATTTAATTTCGATAAGAAAGAATTTCTATACCTACAGGGTTACTTGTAATTCGACGTATTCCTTGAAGGATGTCATAGTAGGGTTAAATGCAACAAATTAAGCTACCAAATTAGTTTTTTTTTGTAATTTTTGTCTTAGAAAAATATAAATTACGAAAAATAAAATGTTTAATTAGTGATCTTTGCCAAAGTTTTAGGCGTTTTTCAACTTTTAATTTTTAAACAATATCTCAGCTATGATAATAACGTAAAGTCGCGCCGTAAATCATTTATGAATTGTATTTTCATAAAATAAAACTGAAAATCTAATTAGGTAACTCAAAACTATTGAATTTCGGTAGAATATTTGGTGGCTTAATTTGTCGCATTTTAACCCTGCTATGACGTACGTAATTCGACGTACGTCATATTAGGGTTAAAACCCAAGCAACTCTGTATAAATAGACAATGTTTTTGGTAAAACTGTAATTATCAGGTATTATGAATAAAGTATAAGTAATAAGTAAAAAGATAATTACAGTTTTACCCACGGTGGGCATATCTAGAATTAATTTCTATCTATCTAATAAGTATATCTAATAAGTATAAAACTAACAGTCGAATTTGAAAAAATCCTTTTGCATTTGATAGCCCAATTCCTGAGGAAGCCAAGCGAAAACGAAGTAATAGCGCGGCGAGCAGACAATGCAATGCGATGGGGTGGGTGGGGGGACAAGAAATTTCACGCGGACGAAGTCGTAGGCAGAAGCTAGTCATTGATTAAAGAAGAGTTTCAAAGTTATTCTGGGACACCACTGACCGACTGTGGTGAAATACATCAATCGTGAAACAACTGAGAGTCTACCAATCATAGAAATATAAAAAACCAACCAAGTGCGTGTCGGACCACGCACAATGAAGGGTTCCGTAAGTTGAAAAAAATTTATCCCAAAAACAAACAACATTGGATCCCAAAAAAAAAAATTATGTCATAAAATAACAAATTATCAATTTTCGGACTTTTTCCGTTATTTGTGTTGTATGACCTTGCTTCATGCCAAATTTCATGATTCTAGAACAACGGGAAGTACAATATAGGTTTTGATTTACTTGCGGGTATCAAAATATGTCGCATAAATGCCCGTATGTTTTTAATGCATTGACTTAGAAGCTTGAGTTTTTTAGGACTCCAAGGGGCCACAGACCTGCGTACGTGATATTAATTTCAACTAGATACCTTCACGCGTTCCTGAGAAAAAGGGTCTTGACAGACAGACAGACAGACGGACAAACAAGTGATCCTATAAGGGTTCCGTTTTTTCTTTTTGAGGTACGGAACCCTAAAACAGGAGAAGTGGCAAGGAGCCTTAATTGTCTGTGTCCGCGCGACATGCTCAGTATGAGCCGTTCATAGTCAATGGCCGTCTCCGCGAACTAGTGCGCTTTAGACTGTGACCGTGACAATTTATAAGAATGTCGTGTTGTTCAGTGGTTTCTTGTAAAAACCGAAGCCATGTAAATCATGGAATCACTTTCCATATGTACGCACAAGTATTTTACCGTATTTGTCTTAAAAATCATGAAAGTGACAAAGGGATAAAGTGGAGACACAAGGTTCCGATACATTTTAACATACTGGGCACATCTCCTTCTTTCTTACATCTATGCTACCAATACACTCAAATAGGTATTCAAAATGCAGTACCGACGACGCAGCTGTACGTGTCCCGTTTGCACCACTTTACGAAGACTGAGGACATCCTAGAGGGTATCATAAAGGGTGGAGTAGTTGGAGGCTCACCATAACACCAATTTCAAGTCGTTCGTGATGCGTGTTTTGACTCACCATTTTGGTGACCTTCCTCAAGGAAGAGTTTTGGCCGAAAGGTGTGCTGTATCGGCCTTTCCCCGAAACACGACGCCGTCACTGCGTGTGCAGTAGTTTTTCATTTTGTAGTATAAAATATGTATTAGTTTATAGTTATTGTTTTTATAGGTACTTAAAACCCCAACAACACTTCATCCTATATTATAGCAAATGAAGCTATCATTCATTCATTCCATCCTGGGTATCGAACCCAGAACCCCACGCTCAGAAGTCGCCCTCGTAACCACTGGACTAACGACGCAGTCGAGCAAAGCCAGCCCAGACGCACTCCGCATTTTTAAGCGACTTCTAAAAAAGGAGGAGGTTCTCAATTGGGATGTTTGTATTTTTAACCGACTTCTAAAAAAGGAGGAGGTTCTCAATTCGAATGTTTTTTTTTTTTTTTTTATGTTTGTTCGCGCATAACTCCGTCGCTTGCCAACCGATTTGAAAAATTATTTTTTTGTTGGAAAGGGTATACTTTCCAAATGGTCCCATTTTTGTCAAAATCTAGTTCTGATGATGGGATCCTGGAGAAATCGAAGGAACTCTTCAAATATTATAGGCACACCTATAGCGATTTGGGTATTTTTTATAGTAGCTCGTGCATTTGCTCTCGGAAAGCACCATTTGGTGAAGTGGAACTGATGATGAAGACCACAGATGGCTACCGGAACTACTCAATGATAAATATTTCACGGGTTGCGATTCGATTACTTTAATATGGTTGCGAAGCAATTTCCGCTCGTCACACAATGCGTGTGGTGAGTGGTTGTTGAGGAGTTCTCCTGGTTCTTACCAGCAGAACTCCTCAACAATTAACGTTCCAGCATCGGGAAAAGCAATATTTTGTAACATGTGATAAGCAATTGACATTAGACTATTGTAACTTATACAAATTATAAACAGACCCACTAAAAAGCGAGAAATAAAAACTTTTTAACAAAAAAAAAACCGACTTCTAAAAATCACTACAAAGTGAAAAATAACTTTGATTTCGGAAGTCGGTGGCAAAAAAAAAGAAAGTAAATAAAAAACGAAAGACACCGACTTCCGAAATCAAAGTTATTTTTCACTTTGTAGTGATTTTTGGAAGTCGGTTTTTTTTTTGTTAAAAAGTTTTTATAGGTATGAAGCTACAAATACGCGGCGGGCTCGACTTGTCGAACTAATTCAGTGTGTGCTGCCGCGCACCGGCCGGCTCGCACGTTAGTTCGGTACTCACTCACGCGCCGTGTCGTAAAAGAAGACAACCCTAACGAGTCAGAAGGTATAAGAGTTGCGCGATAGAAATAGAGGCAACTTCTAGGTGAATATAACTGTAGGTAATTAACGCGACCTGAATTGCACTTTATTGTGTCGTAGCAAGAGTCGATATTTATTTAAATGATTTTGCGGAGTGAATCTTCTGTACTTGTACTATTACTATAATGAAAAAAACCAGCCAAGTACGTGTCGGACCACGCACAATGAAGGGTTCCGTAGTTAGAATGAATTTACTCCGTTTTTGAGGTACCGAACTCTAAAAACCCACATAACCTCACGACTTTGATCCAGGAAGTGATAGGCAGAGGGTGTACACAAAGCAGCAGGTCAAATAACTAGAAACTGACAAATTTTGAACTTAATAATCAACATCTTAAGGTTTAGAATCATTTGGAGAAAGACAGTTCGGTATAATCTGATGTGCTGTTTTGTCTGTACAATATGCTTATGAAAAAAAAAACAATTAAAAATGTATTCAGTATATAATTTACTTAATAATTATAAGTACAGCCTTAAGTAAAAGTGTAGGTACATTAAATTAAAGTTATAACTAACGACATCTATGTTTTAAAACATGAATCAACTGTAATTCAAATCTTCTAAATAATTTCTATTCATTGCCACACAATTATCAACTTTAGTGACATACAGGGTGTAAGGGACAGCCCTCCGCAAACTGATAGGGTGAATTCAGTATGTCATACTAAGATGACAGGTAGATGAAATTTTTTCAGGAACGGTAAGGGAATCCAATAAACCTGATTTGTTTGTGTTTTTGTGCACAAATCGGAGCGTCTATTACTGGTTGGGAGGGGTAGGGTAGGTAATAGGTATGCGGTGAGTTTGATGAACTCTGTAGCTAGACAGAAAGTGAACACCTGATTTCACGCGTCGTTGGTTAGAGTATTTCAACATCCATTGCTGGTTTTTTTTTTTGCTGTTTTTTTTCAGTTTTTTTTACATAAATGGAGTGCTGCGAACACACAATGCAATTTTACATTGAAATAATGAAAATGTACTTAACTGAAAAAAAAAAATTAAAAATGAAAATTTTCCTGAGAAAATTTCCGGTGGAATATGATTCAAAATGAGGAGCTGAATACACCCTATTAGTTTACGGAGGGCTGTCCCTTACACCCTGTATAGTCTAAGTTGATTTTTGAGTGATAAAAAGGTCCTAAATAATTTTTGTTTGTATAAAAATTTGAACCTTGTTATACAGGGTGAGATTTAGTAACTTGCATCTGTCAAGGAGGTGATTCTAACTGTAATATTAGACAACTTTGTCTATGAAACACATACCTACGTCAAAATGTCCAACTCCAAAAATGTCCAATCTTTAAGAATGTGGTAAATGTGTTCATTATCTCATCAAAGGGCTTTTTTAAGACTTATGAATGACAAATAATAAATTACAAAATACTAAAAGAATTTCGTACAGGTAATACAGGTATAAGATTAGTAAAAAAAATAAAGGCTGCCACATGGGGACTTGCGACAAGTGAAATTTTAAACGTAAAACTATGCATAGCATGTCGCGGTGTCACGGTGACGCGGTGACTCGAACCAGTAATATTTCCCTCTACCAAAAATCGCTCAACGCGCCTAAAGAAGTTTTCACTTCAAAAATTCATACGTAAATCGAAATAATGTGTCTACCTATACTAGAAATGTTTAGGTAGTTATATAAAGGCAAACAATCTTGATATTTTAACATAAATAGTCGGGGGCGAAGACCTAATTTTGTAAATCTAATAGAAGTATCTAAAAAATGTGACTGTTGACATACGTCTCACTAAAAGTCAATGACAAGACTGCGCGTCATTTGTTTCGAAGCTTCTAGAACCTTCTAGAAGCTTCGACTCGACCTTATTGGACGAGCGGATTGTGGCGGTTAGATAAGGGTTCGCGTTATAATATGTCTTTTATCTTTTTTATTTTAAAACCTCAGTTTCAAAATAAAATGCAACTAAAAACCATTGTAAATACAACAATAATGATTACTAAATCAATTGAACCAGTAGTTTAAGCAGTAGTTTATTTGTTTAATATGTGTTTGTGTAAAAAGACACATCAAGATTGTTTACGTACCTAAACCTTTCTAGTATAGGTACTGCATGGTATAGGAAATTATAATTTTTTTCCACTAATCGGATATGAGTTTCATAATTCATGTTGTTTAGTATGACGCGTATAATCACCCCCTTGACAGACGCAGGTGTCTAAATCCCCACTCTGTATAAGACATTGAGTTTGTTGTTCTAAAACATGATAATTATCTGAGATTCTGAATTAAAGTTTAACTCATAGTAGGTACAGTCACAGTATAACGAGCTTTAGAAAGAGACACACATATGAGCGAAAGAGACGACGCTCTACAAAGCAGAACCTTTTCAATAGTTTGGTGATGAACAAATAACAGACTCGACATAAGTGATTTCGTTAGTTCCACGTTCATCTACCAGAGGGCCTAGACAAGTAACAAAGGTTTTCAAAGCGTTTCGTATCTCTATAAGTAATAATAATAACTTTCAACAGGGTTGACAAGCTTTTGGGTATTATCGTAAAGCTTTGGTTTCTAACGGCTGCCATGAAAATACGTAATTTTCACTAGTATTTGACATTAAATCAAACCCCGCTGCCCAAAGATTTAAATCACTAGATTTGCCCCCACCGTACTTAATCACAAGAAAAAGTGTCCATACTGAGAAGAGTGAGCTCACACATTATTAAACAGCGTTTCCATTGACAATCAAGCTAGTGTAGTCACGGTGTCAAAACGAATCAGAAATGCGACTATCTTTTGACGCAGTAGGACGAATCTAACGATTTAAATCTTTGCCGCTGTCATCATTTTCATGACAGCCGTTACTGCAGCCGTTAGTGGCGGCCACCGCTCTTTTTAGCTTTATCGCTGATAAAAGATCACTTTGTCTATGCCCTTGGGCTAGTACGGTCAGCAACAGAAGTCGGTTACCACAGCTACTTTTTGAAATTGTGAAAGGACTACAGGCTCTCTGGTCAGATAAGTTTGAGGCACTATAATTCTTTAAGCAAACAGATATCGCTAATTATAACATTATAATTTATTAGCTTCCATCTTGTATTTATCCTTGAAACGCGAAAGCGAAGCCGTCCCCGAAACTGTGGGGTTTATTCTGATTAACTACTTCATTTTCACGGTACTGAAACAAAAATAGTGAGTTAATTAATTACTGAAAATACGTATAAGCAGCTCTCCTCCAGCAGCTCTCTCGGTTAGAGGGAGCGGGCCGTAATCCACCACGCGGGCCGTAATCCACCACGCGGGCCCAGTGCGGGTTGGTAAGCGCATCGCTTGAAAACGAGTCGCGTCGAAGTGATGTGGCGGCATCTACATCGCCACATACGAACTACGCATCACAATGACATGACGTCACGCAATCCTGCATCGCGCAATTAGAGTTTACTGCGCGACTAGCATACAAACAACGTCCCGACATCAATCGTCGCGTCGGGCAGTTGCCCACCAGACACGACACCCGTCTGGTCGGAGGATCCTCCCTTTTCAATAGAGGATGAGTGAACTTTACTCCCTGTTCCTCATGCCTCTATAGGTTTTTATGGAAAGAAAAATTGGAAAAAAAAAATCTTGGAAAAAATTAAAATTCGGGAAAACTGATCGCTATTTTATATATAGAATTCTTAAATTTGGACAGGACAACGTCTCTCAGGCCAGCTAGTTTGTAGTATGTATCTCTGGTGGATAATAACTTAGCAGAGCGAAGTCTTTTGACATAACATCATCATCTTCTTGCCCTTATCCCCTGTTACGTGCGGTCGGCGCAACACGTTTTCTTCTTCCTTCTACCCTGTCAGCCGTCACGCTATCATTCACTCCCTTCTCTCTCATATAACTCCTCACACAATCCATCCATCTTTTTTTGCCCTTCCTCTCCCTCTCCATCCATCATCAATGTATATTCATCACTCTTTAAGTCACATGCGCTTCATCCCTCCTCATCACTTGCCATACCAAGCCAAACGATTTCCTTTCAACTTTTCTGTCACTGGTGCCACTTTTAAACTTCCTCTTATATATTCATTTCTTACTTTATCCATTCTCGTCACTCCACACATCCATCTCAACATTCTCATCTCCGCTGCATGCAATCTTTTTTCATCCGTTTTCTTAGAAATAAAAGCTAGCATGTCTTATACCTGGCCATCATCTTCGCCCACGCCCGCTTGAGGTCTCCAATTCGACACGAAGTACTGATTACCAGCTGGACGCTGTTCAGCTGCGGGACCCTGCAACAAATACAGAATCAATAAAATGGCTCTGGTAACTATAGTGATCTTTGCATTGTTTAGATTCAATCCTTTAGTATTGTATAATTGCATAGCACATGTGTGAGCACTATGTAGCTAATATAAAGCTACCTTTTGCTGGGTTCGTCTTTCACTGACTTGAATGTGCCCTGGCGATTGAGAGTATGTCATGCTCACTCAAATGTCTCGCTGGTGGTGGCGTGTGTGTTGGATCATTAAGTTCCCTTCGAAATGATTGAGCTAATTGGTGCTGATCCATGCGTCATGTTCGTGAACGGGCGCCGTCAGTTGGGACAGGTCGTCTCTAAGCTACCACGGGTTATTTTAAAATTTTAATTTAGTTGTTTTTAGTTTTAATCTTTTTTATTACGGACGCTATTAACGTGCACGTCTTTCTACATTGTTCTCCAATGTATATATTCAATATGAACGATGTAACCAATATTTTTTAGAAATATTTGATTTAAAAGAGTGTCCGTGGAGTTTCTTGCCCGTTCTTCTCCATAGGAACCTACACTACGCTTTGGAATGGGCGACTAGCTTCATCTTTCTGACTGCCCGACCCCTTGACAATTCAAAAGTGCCTGTAATTGGTTTATTTAAAATAAATGCTTTGAGTATGAGTTTGAGTGACCGCGCAAGTACTAGTCACCGCCTGAGGTATGTGGGTGGTGAGACGGGGGAGGTAGACAAAGGTCAAGCTAACTCAATCTGCCAATCTTGGCAATCGCGCCTTCCCCCGTCTCACCACTCAGATACCTCAGGCGGTTACTATACTTTCCGCCAAATAACCGTGCAATAAAAGTCATTGACCCCACTTGTAATAAAAGGTCTCGAAACTTAAATGCAAACAAAAAGCATGCCACGCTGCACGCGTCAAGGACGCCTCTTACCCCGATACGTTTGTTTTGATCGTGTTAGCGACACTGCCTTAACATTTTTTCGTATAGTTTTAAATATTTGTTTATTTGTTTTTTTTTATTTTTTTTTTTTTTTTAGTTTTTTTATTTTTTTTGTTTTGGTAGAGGGAGTCAAAGACTTTTACTGCAGGGTTTAGTAGCAGAAGGTAATAGCATTGCACGCGCTACATCGGGCAGCCTATTTAAGTGGTCACCGCTGTCTATCTGCAATATCAGAGACAACGTAAGTGCTTTCCCATTTCAGTGGCAAAGCTGAAGATGCGCCGTGCTTTGTATCGTGTTATCAATGAGATGATGATATGCTTTCAAAACGGTGAAGGGCACCAAGGGTCCTAGAACCAAAAATTCGAAGACATGTGACATCTACCAACGCGCACTGGCCCCGCGTGGTGGATTGCTAGATTACAGCCCACTCCCTCTCGAAGAGAGAAGGAGCAAAAAACAGGAGATGTGGCAAGGGGGCATGTCTGTGTCCGCGCGTCGTGATCATAATGGTCATGTCACAGGCAAATGGCCGTTTCTGTGAACTAGTGCGCTTTCGGCCGCGATCGTGATAACGTTTAAGAATGCCGTGTTGTTCAGTTGTTTCTTTAAAGGCTGATTATGCTATTAATAAAATTGTTTGATTACAAGTTGGAGACTAAACGTCTGTCCCAAACGAATTGGTAAACGTAAGGTAGGACGCCTTCAGGTTAGGTGGAGCGATTGTCTTCGCAGGGTGGCTGGTAGCAGCTGGATGAGAGTTGCCGAGAATCCAGTAAAATGGGGTGCCATTAGAGGGGACTATGCCCCGCAGTGGATTGCTATAGGTAATGATGATGATCCAGCGCTTTTAATACCGGTAAAAATTCATAACGTTACCTCTGTTTGAAAGAGTTACCGTTAATAATGAAAATAACGGTAATAGAATTAACGTTATAGATAAAAGATATTTTATTTTGCAAATATGGGTACAATACATAGGGAATAGGTTCCGCCATATTTTATGCTATTTTTATCGTTAGTCTTTATTAACGTTAATTGTTTAATAAAGGTGCGAGGCGGAGCGTCAACAGTGCATCTTGATCCAATGCTAAGCGACCGCGAGCGGAGCGCACAAAAATATTAACCTAACTGTAACGGCAACGTAGCTAAATTAACGGTAAATTAACGTTATTTATCGTATTTTCGTTAATGTTTATTAACGTTATATTACTGATAACGTTATCATGTAACGTTACATTTTTGTAACGTTAGTAAGGTATCACATTGTAATTAACGTTATTATTTTGTTATTTGGTAACGTTAACAAGCCCTGGATACATCTCTGCCTACCCTTCCTGTTAAAAGCAACCACACGCTCAAGCGCGTTCAAGCTTGAAGTTGTACTCTAAATATTAGGTGGGGGAAAAAGTTCCTTCGTATTATTATCCACTTTATCCGTAATAGGGTGACCAGAGCGACGTGCACCTTTGACATCAAAATTTCCGGATTGAAAACGCTTAAAACAAATTTGTGCTACTCTCACAGACACTGCACTAGGTCCATAAACATCGTAAAGAATGAAGGCAATGTCCATACATTAATTTGTACAAAAAAAACTGGTCATTTTGAGGGTTCAAAACATTTTCCAATGTTTAGAATACATTACCAGGAGTAGATTTCTATACTTATCATATTTTTAAACCCCATGCAGATACTTAAAATAATTCGAAATTAAATTATCAGTTTTTCGTTTCATCTCGTTGACCATTTTGTATTTATAAAAAAAACAAAGTGACAAGTGACACTACCGGATGACCGGATCTATCAAACTGACTGACAAGTCAGATGTGTTTTCTTGTTTACAGTTGAAAAAGTATATTAATCATTATTTGTGACTTTTTCATAAAACGATTATGGATTGCGTGAAAGATGATATGGGTGGAAAGGTGAAGGTGACTACTGTGATGAAGGCTACGGATAACACATCCGAGAGTCAAGATACACAAATTGGGCAGACTACTTATAAACTGGGATTAGGGCGGGAGGATGATACCCACATCAAATCCGCACTGCTCCGACCGTAGCAGCACTCAGCAGTACGACACCAATCCTGAAGATACCTAAAGATTATGTCTAAGTGTAGAAGACGTCAAATTAATATCAAGCTTGAGTAAATATTTATGAGCGAACCTTAATCTGTGAAAGTGTACCTAATAAGTTCATATGAAATGACAAAAATAACATCAGGTTAGGTCTAATAAAAAAAATAACATCTTGATGTTTGTCTTTATTCCTCTTCTACAAAAACATGATTCAAATGCTGAGCTGGTAGTATAATGTTATCCTGATACCTTGCCCATCCCAAATACCAAACAACTGTCATTGGCACAACAACCGATCATTCGGCGACCAACTATGCAATTACAGCAATACTCTAGGATGCCACTTCGCCCAGATAAATTAGTTTTAGTCAAAATATAAACATAATAAGTTTTTCTTCCCACATGCCGTGAACGTATTTTGCCCCTTAATAATGTAACGCCCTCAGTTTCATTGACATTCATTTGAGACAGACTGATGTAACTTGGTAGTTCAGCACATACTTCAATTATGTAGGTGCCGTTAATTTTAATATGTTCACTATAATAAGAGTTAGCCTGCCGTATTTGGTAAGTACCCAAGGAAAATAATATTAAGTCATCATAGGCTAATCGCGGGAAGAATAATACATTATCCCGATCAGCTGTGATACTTATAAAGTCAGATGAGCGCCTATTCAGGTTCAATGAGACCACCACATCTGACAAGTTATTATGCAACTGAAATTGAAATTGAAATTGCGAAAAAAAAATCAGCTGTTCCGTACATCAACTCGTCAGCAGCTGATTTTTTTTCGCAATTTCGGTTTCGTACCAGGGTAAAAGTTGGTCATAATGATGAGTACATTAACCCGAAACGGTTGTGCCTTCAATTCTGGGACATGTTGTATAGCATAGACCTTATAGAAAAAAGTTAAGTACTTTTTTTATACGTCCATGATTGTAGGTATGGGATGGAACATTAGTTGGTGCAACCGCATATCAAAGGTAACAAAACCATTTGAAGCGGAACTGGCTTAATATAATACGTTTTACAGAGGACAGGATCTGCTTTTACTAGTTTTGTTACCATTGATATGCGGTTGACTTATACATGTAGGCTAGTTTTTAGTCTGTTCTAAATAAATGTATTTTCTGTCTTTCTGTCTTTTCTTTTCTTTCATAGAAATGACGTGAAATGAAACAATAAAATTGAGCCACACGCAGGTCAAATTGTGCATATTTAATTTCCAAAAAACTACATAGGTACACTTAGGTACTCACTGTATGACAAAGAGACCATAGTTATAAAACTATTAGATACATAAGATCTATGTTCTATGTTTGGGTTTGGTTTCTGTATTTAGTTCTTCAAGTGGACCATTGTACGTGAGCCATGGCGGCCGAGGATGGTTATTCCAACCAGCCCATCTCCCTCCAGGGACCCAATTCCGGGCTCGAGCTAGATATCACGACCATGGAGATAAAACTCTGTTTCAAATCTCCGCATCAATGTCCGGTTCAAATCTCGATACTATCAAAAAACCGTATTCTGGTTGACCATGGAGAAAGATTTACAACGGAGAAAATAATCTCGTCTAAAAGACGTTCCATTTTTATCGATTCACTTTGATCATAATCGATTATGCTACGTTTTTCTTTTTTTAGTATTAATGCCATGTTCAATTTATTAAATCCAAGCAAACACATTATAAAAGATAATTTTAGTATATTGTGTTTCTTTATCTGTGTTTTTTTATTATAATTACTTACTGAAAATAGTAATTGCAAAGTAGCGTGATCAGAAACGCGTTTCGCATGATCTGTGTCCTTTTTCTGACGTAGGTAGGTTTTAATTTTCATATTAAATATGACTACTTTTAATCGCGATTAAAAAGCTGTGGAATAAAATTAGTTGTCATGAACTAAAATTCACACCAACACCTTGACTTCAAGTGCAAAAACAGTAGTGTATTTTTTTTTTCTTTTGCTTATATCTCGAAAACGGTGTGTCCTATCGCAAAAATAATGAAAATTTGGCCCCCCTTTATGAAACCCATAAACCCCTAAGCCTCTACATGTAGGTACCAAAAAAAAAATACGAATATAAACCTACGAATGTAAATTTTGACAGATGTTCCAACGGAGATTTCATATCTCCATACCTTAGGACCAGCCGTGATATCTCGCTGGTTTGCGATCGAAAAATTTATGAATGGAGATCGTTAGAATAGCATTTTTTCGTTTTCGACGGAGATAAGCAGTTTCTCGACTGTTATTTCGACCATGGAGATAATTTCCATGCCGCCGGAATTGGCCTCCTGAAGTTGATTACGTCTCCTGAACATCTGTGAAAGATCTGGGTGTTCCGAAGGTTTCTGTTCTAATCAGGGTAACGCCTTTGAATAAACTCAAAGAGCACATGCGAAACGGTTTATGTTTATTGTTTATGTATCTTTTAGTTAAATTATTATAATTATTTTAATAAAGATTCAATATTTTTATTCTTGTGACAGTGACAAACAGGATGACATGACATAATTTAAAAAGAAATGTAAGTCGAAGCAAAGAGGCCACATATATAACACAGAAAAAGACCAGTAGGTACATAAATAATATCTTATTTAGTTTAATGTTTAAAATTATTAAAATGTAAAATAAATATTATTACGGTGTTTAAGTCATACACTCAAGTAAGCCCCCTGTCGTAAGTGTTTAATCTATGGTCTAGCGGGTCTTACACTGGCAGCCGCCGTTTCGTTCTGAAATAATGAGCTCTTCGTTAAACTATTTGCTTTTAACATTATATTTTTTATCATAGGGTTATAAAATATTGTAGATGCCAGAAGATACTCTTTAGGCATCCAAGAGTATAAAAATTTAATTCCAACTTCTCTACAAATCTTTTTTTTTTTGTACAAATTATGCCATCATTATTTTTTTCGCGGCTTGCGTTGCATTTTTACCTTTTTTGTAGTAAAATTTTAAAATGTATCGAATTTCTTCATTAGATTCACTCATCTTGA
Organism: Cosmia trapezina; assembly: GCA_905163495.3. Classification (NCBI taxonomy): domain Eukaryota; kingdom Metazoa; phylum Arthropoda; class Insecta; order Lepidoptera; family Noctuidae; genus Cosmia; species Cosmia trapezina. The sequence goes on from LR991047.1 coordinate 11,982,636, forward strand.
CAGCACGAAAAACAAATGAAAAACACACATTTTCCTAATTTGAATTTGGAATTATGTTCTTTAGAATTTAAACTTTCAATGATACCAAAACCAGCCAGATACAAATAGTATAGCCAAAGAGATTTCATTACAAGTTCATACATACTATAATACGAAAAAACTTTTTCCGCGACCTAATTATTTTGACATTAAACATTTACCCGCTGTTAATTTGACATTATATTTATTGGTTGACATATTTTAAATTAATTGACTCTTGAACTAAACATTTGACATTAATTTTAATTAGGCTCATAAATGTATTGTTTCTACGTGTGATAATTTTATCTAATACTAGCTTTTGCCAGTGGCTTCGCCCGCGTGGATGTCGGAAAATATCCCACGGGAACGTACTACCGGGAAAACCATCCTTATTCCTTGTCTACATTATAAAGGGAACCTCTGTGCAAAATTTCAGCTTTCTAGGCAATGATATATTACCTTTAGATGCGTTACCCGGGCTCAAAAATGGCAAATTAAATGAAGGGTAATTGCCCGGCGTGATATCAGTCACGCACGCGCGCCAGTGAACATGCAGCAGCTAGTGACGTAACTAAATAAGTATATTCATCTCTTTCTTACAACAGGTATCGGTATGCGTCTTTCCTTTTCTTTGCGGCCAGTATATACTGGTATGTTGGTACATCATGGCTTACGCTGTTTTTGAAAGCACTGATGTTCGTGTATGACGCGTCTATCTATAATACGTCATTGTTTCTAGGTCCAAGGGTTTGGGCTGGGCGTTGATGAGTCAGTCAATGAGTCAGTCAGGACTTCTCTTTATAATTATATAGATAGATGTAATGTTCAACAATGTTAATTGTTAATGAATAAATTAATGAAATGATTGAATGAATGGATGTGTTACCTGGTTCTGTCCCCAATTCTGTTGTGGATCAGGTTTCTGCTGGTTGTACTGTTGTTGCAGGTTGTATTGTTGTCTCTGTTGCGCGTACGCCTGCTGGTAGTAGTTGTCTGAAATAGAAGGGGTAGTTAGAATCTTCAGAATCAGAACTTTATTTGCCTTTTTTTGTTCGACAAATTATTCAAAATTTCACATTTTCTCAACTATCTCCTGAAATACGAGAGATAGAAAGAAATTCTTCAGCACAAGTTTTGAAGGCATTTGATAGCTAAATACGATGGCATTATTAGTTTTTCAAAATTAGACTTTTTTTTCTCGGAAATGCCCAAGTCCAACCTCTTCTATACACTCGTTCCACTGTGCGGTGTCAGGACAGGTTAGATGTCAGACCTCGTCAGCTCTGAGGCGTGAAGATCCGATACCCAGTCCAAACGCGAGGATCACAGGCAGTGCAGGACGCTAAGCCAGTGAAAAAGATGGTCCTCTTAGCGTCAGCGCAGTCTAATACCTACACGTTTGGTAATGATACTCACCTCCGTTGCTAGGAGGAACTGGCTCCGGACTCTTGGGTAAGTGGCTGCCTTCCAGAATCTAGAAAAATTAGGAAAAATATCAGCACAACAACATTGCCGTGATTGTAATGTTACAAAGGTGCAATTCTATACTATCAAAATGTATGGAATGGCTTTTCGATCGATCTCCCCGATTTTCCTATCCTAATCATTTACTTGTCAGAATATGGTACATTAAGGGGGATGCGCTAAGATAGCCCGGGAAATTAAAATTTTCTTATGTTTTTTGCAATTTGCAGGTTAGTTGTATGTTGATTATAATATTATTCGCGGCCGTAACTAATATGGCTTTACAGAATTATAATCATTAGAATCAGCAATACAACTCCATAAGTTACAATTGACCTCAAATCTCATGATTTCATGAAATTTCAATAGGGTAATATGAACTTAGAAAGTTGTATTGATGATTTTTATTATTATAATTCTATAATTCTATTTAAAGATATTTGATACGGCCGCGAATCATATTTAGATCAACATACAGCCTAATACTGACTTGCAAATTGCAAAACCCGTAAGAAATTTTGAATTTCGCGGGCTACGCTGGCGTTTTCGCGTTAAATGGTCGTAAGAATAATCAATGGTATCACCACATTCTGCCAAATGTGGCACAAATATTACAGTACAGAAATTATTAGGTTAGTATTAAATAGGTTATTGTTAGCGGAAATTTCTTGAAAACGGTCAAAAAGGTGTTTTTTTAAAGCAGCAGTATCTCGTAAACCGTATATAATTTTGACAAATATAAAAAATATGATATTTTCAAGTCCTGTTCGCATACATTGATGGAACTTAAAACATAATTAAACATACATGAATGCACCAAAAAATCTTCAAATATACCTTTTAATAATCTTTAAAAGCAGTTTATCCCTTCATTAACAATTATAATTATAATTAAAAATATACTATAAAATTTCAAATGCCAAACTGCATCCAGTGATAGATTAATTATTATTAAATAGTTAATTTCTAATTTTATACGATTTTATTTGCGGTATACTTAATATCCTTCTATCTCCCGCGTCGAACTAGGGCAGCCATAACGCCATTTCACTTACACACCGGACTAAACCACGCTTGGATGTAGGTCCTTAAGACTAATAACTATGTTTATAACACATTTGCTCGTAAAGGGTCTCTTATTTCACGAATTTCAATATCGTAATGTATGTCATTACGTACTTGTGCGTAATTGTAATGTAAAACGCACGGGTTTCTTTTTAATAAGGTAAAACGTAAGGTTTATCAAGATGCTCCGTCTAAAACGAAAGGTACTTTTTAAATCTTAGCAAAGAGTTTTTATGTCAGAAAAGTGGTCAGCATTTTATGAATAAAATTAACTTTGGGAGATAAAATATAAAAAATAAACATTAATTAAATTAAAGAATTAATTCTTTAATTTAATTAATTTTGACAATAAATTGCAACAACAACAAACAAAAAATATTAATTTACTTTATTAGTAATATTGGCTGTTTTTGTGCCCATGCTTTAAAAAAAAAAGCTAATTTGTGAACAAGTAAAAATAATTCCGCGCGCTTTTCCTTTTCGCTCTATTGTTTTTATTTGAAAATGTCGTCAAGTAATGATGAATTTATTAGTTCGACACCGCCAGAAGTCTCAGAGGCAGCGAAAAAGGCTACTCTAAGCCTGAAAAATCGACCGATAGATACTTACAAGCGTATCAAAATTTCATCATATGGAAAACAAGCAAAGATCCAAATTCATTTTCAGAAAGTGTGTTTTTAAAGATTTATTCGTTTAAGAAAGTCCGAGTTTTATTTATTTCCTCGCAAATATGTTATAAAACGTCGTATGACATACGTGCGCTTTGATAATTACAGACTCTGCTTTCTTGTAGCCCTCGCCTACGGCTCGGGCTAGCAATATCGCCTCGGTTGTAATTTTCAACTTACCGCACTTATATCATAATGTACTATTTCAATACACTTCCTCGAAAACTGGTTCATATCGCACTACGATTAGGTTCACAATGCAATGTATGTCGCACGCGTGCGATTTTTCATTTTCCCACCCGTGTGCGGGAATAAAAATTGTCACAGATAACTTATACCTATACTTAGTCCAAATTTGTTCAATGCCTCTATTCACAACTCTCTATTCAGAGGTGAATGTTTTTTTTTTAATCTTGGCAAAGAGTTAAGCGTCTTTACGGCGTTAATATTTTTTTAATATTTAAATAATGTTTCTATATAGAATATTATCAAAAACCATGATTATTACAATTATTTGTATTCTAAACTCGAAAATATTTGAATTTTCTATTTTTCATATTAGTCTGTTTATCGGCTCTATATACCTTTGCTTCTCTTTCAACCTGGAAATAAAAGCGCGAAAAAAAAAAGAAAATTTAAATCCTAGTTTCCTATTCATTCATGACAAAAATATTTTCCGTTATTTTATTTTATTTCTTCAAGTGTATTGAAAAACGTCGTTCGATACACGTGGACATTTCTTTTTGCAGTTCTCGGCTCAAAAGCAACCTCGCCTACGGCTCGGGTGTTTTAATTCCGCCTCGAATGAACAAACGTTCTCCACTTGTATCAAAATGTACTATTTCAAATAAAAGTTTTGAGTTTGAGTGTCATACCTGGAAGCCATCCTTGCCTGCCCTGTACTTGAGCTTCACCAGCTGTCCACTGGGGTCTTTGTACTGGTAGGCGCCGACCCTGGAGCCGTCAGGTTCTATCTGTTCCCCGACCGCTAGGCCATTGTCTGAGGCATACTCGAAGCGGAAGGCACCATCTACGAACAAAGAATATAAAATATACCTACAATGCGATTCAACTAATAACAGCCGCACGGGTCGATCCATCAGGTTAAGCCACGCTTGCCGGGGTTGGTCCGTGGATGGGTGACCATCTTTACACACCGAGACTCCTCCGAGCCTCGGAAAGCACGTTAAGAGGAAAGGCGGGTGGTCAGACTTTTGAAAATTAGGTATTTTAAGAAGGTATTGCTGTCGCTCTGCGAGCGCTCCGCCCTCGAATTCGTGAGATAAGGACAACTGCAGATCCGACTAAATAGCCTATGTAAAAAGTCACATTTCGAGGTTTGGCTCTCGCCTATTTCCTCCTCCAATATTGGACCAATTTAAAAGATATTTCATAAACTGAATAAGAAGGATATATACTATGCTCCTATGTTTTTATTTTTTTGTTAATAGTTGTCAAATTGGTACACTAGGCGTCTGTTGACAGCGGTCTGAATAGGCAATTTTGAGCATTTTTGGAGGGTTCTAGTTCCTATAAAAATAATATATCATCAAAAAGGAAAACATAGGGGCATACAACTGATATTTATATTTCTGTAAAAATTCACTGCTTTATGGTCATTAACCAGAAAGAAAACAGGCGACAGCGTTTGTATCTTTTTGTATGGCGAAAAGAGCACCCATATTTCCTCTTAAGCCGTTGGACCCGGCTGTAATTCGTGGATCTTTGACAGTCGTTACGGGTCGTCAGGAGCCCGAAAGTCTAACAACCAGACTTACCAAGGGGTATCGTATTACCCAGTTACTGGGTTGTGGAAGTCAGATAGGCAGTCGCTCCATTTAAAATACTGGTATTCAGCTGCATCCGGTTAGACTGGAAGCCGACCCCAACATAGTTGGGAAAAGGCTAGGCAGATTGATTGATTGATTCAACTAAGAATAGGAACGTCAATGACCTCTAACTGTCAACTGAAGCTAGAAATCTAAGGCTTGCAAAGTCTTGTAGTGTTATCCTTATCTATTTTAGTTCTGTTTTTGGAATTTGTTTTTGTTAAAATAAGTATGTCACTGACTTTGAAAATGTGTAAACGAGGTGCTGTTTTGCTAATATTCTTCACAATATGGAGCAAGGTCATTCCTATTCTTACTTGAAACGTATCTGTACAACGCCGTGTGACCGCCCGCATTTTTCAGAATATTCATGAAAAATTATCAAAAATTAACTTTAAAAGGGGGTGTCCATCTTTGATATTTTTCATGTTATTCAATTTTTTTAGTTTTGTACCTCAAAAGGAAAATACGGAGCCCTTACAGGATCGCTCGTGTGTCTGTCTGTCCGTCTGTCACAGCCAATTAATTAGCTCCGAATCTAATGGACCGATTAAGTTGTTAGTACACATATGAATTTCTGTGACCCAAACACGAACAGCTAAAGTAAATAAATGAATTTTAAATATGGGGTCACTTTTGGGGGGCAAATAAAATTAAAAAAAAAAAGTTTTGCGAACTGTACCGTGTGACATCTATATAAATAAAAAGAGAAGTCCTGACTGACTGACTCATCAACGCCCAGCCCAAACCCTTGAACCTAGAATGCTGAAATTTTGCACAGAGGTTCCCTTTATAATGTAGACATGGATTAGGGAAGGAATTCCCGATAGTACGTTCCCGTGGGATATTTTCCGACATCCACGCGGGCAAAAGCTAGTGTCAAATGAAAGGACTTACTATGAGGGTCTCAAATACATATTTTTTTTTTTATAATTTTAAAATAAATTGTTTTAAATTTTTTTTTTGGTATATCCGTGTGGATAAAAACCCCTTTTATTTAATAACATAGAATTTAAAAAAAACGTTTTTTTAATTAACATTACAATCGGTTTGAAAACTATGTAAGAAATTACCTGAAGTCAAAGACTGCTTGTGGTGCAGTATAGCCGCTTGTTGCTCCTTCGTCAGGACGCCGTACGGGAGGCGCCAGGGCTCCGCCTTGGGGAGAGGACTTGCTCCGGAACCGATGTTGCGATCTGAACACAAAATGTGACATCACGTACCTCGAGGCGTTAGGCAGGGTTTTATAGTTCACGTAAATGATGACTGATTTGATTTAAAAGGATAATGCATCTTTTCTCATTGAAACATGGTCCAAAAAAACTTTTCTGCAAAAAAATACAACAGACTTCCAAAAAAAAAACACTACAAAGTGAATAATAACTTTAATTTCGGAAATCGGTGTCTGGTTTTTATTTTCGTTTTTTGCCACGGACTTCCGAAATTAAAGTTATTTTTCACTTTGTAGTGTTTTTTTTTTTGGAAGTCGGTTGTATTTTTTTGTAAATTCTAATACCACTAGGTACCTGCAAAATAAACAAGAACATCATCCTCTTAAAAGTGGGGAAAAAATACGAATTATCGAAGGTAACTCAAAAACTACCCAAGCAAAGGTTTTGTCCTGAGGTCTCAGGACTTTTCGGCTATTCTCAGGATTCCGGCCGGATTTTGAAAATCTCATGAAGTCTCAGGATTTTTAGAATTTTTATTATCAGAGTAGATTTTTCATATCTTTTTTATTACAAAAACAAATAATAATCTTCTTTTAGACCAATTTAAAAATCAATTTTGGTCATGTGAATTACACAAATAAAATCAACACGTAAAATCTATGAAATCTATTCTAATCATCAGTTTTATCATATTTATTTTGCGATACCTTTTCTTTAAAATGCTTCCGCACGCTAAAATCTTCAAGTAAAGCTCGGACTGAAGACACCGTTAGTTGGTTTATTTCATTCGACCACTGAGCCCGCATGATAGAAAAAACTCTTTCTACGATTGCATTTTTGCGTTTGGGTTGTTATAGCAAATACGCATTCACAAATACGCATTATCTCTGAATCTTGAAACACCGATGGTCTTGAAAATTGGAGTGATAACATCAAAAAATTACGTTTGCGAGAGAATTCACAAAATTCGAGAAAATCTCAGGATTTTTCAATGGAAATCTAGCTTTTTCTCCGGACTTTTAAATTTTCTTTCTGGTAACCCTACATGGGACCAACTTTGAGATCAACCCCCGCCCTCCCCCGCCCCTCCGCCGCCGCGGCCTTGAATAATTTTTTTTTTTTCAATTCGGAATACTCTTTAAAAAGTTATGCGTGGTCATACTTAAAAAAAAAATAAATAAAAAAAAAAAAAATATCCTTGGACATTTCACACAACGCCATCTAGTCCCAAGCTAAGCAACCTAATGCTTGTGTTATGGTAACGAGATGGCTGATAAACTACTTATATACATTTTTTTTTTTTTGTAAATACATACATATTATAGATAGAAAAACACCCAGACTCGGAACAAATACTTGTAGGTCGTACAAATATTTGTTCCGTGCGGGAATCGAACCCGCGACATGCTGCGCAGCAGTCAATCGCTCAACCACTGCGCCAACCGTGTCGTCAAAAATAGGTAAGTATAGCAGTTAACGGCCGTTTTTGGCGTTAACGGCCTCGAACCTAGAAGGTTTTGTGTTGATTGAAAATCATCTTTCATCATCTGACTAAAAATGTGAGCATAGGAAACAAAACGTTCCACATCTCCAGACTTTTTTTTTTTTTTTTTATTATTCTTAAATTTTTAAGAGGCTTTTATCCACAGTGGCAAGTCAGCCTCATCATAACTTAAACTATTCTAAACTACATCTACAAATACAATAAAAAATATTAATTCTTAAAAAAATATGTAAGTATGTCTGCTATCTCAGGTGAAGATTGCGCTAAAACTTTTACGTAAGGACCAACATCATATTTACCACCTTTATTATTTTTTTCCCAATGGTGGCGCTATTAGTAGCTATACTCACCTTAAGGCATTTTTGCTTAGATATAGGCTTTATTACATACCCCTTTTTTTTGTGGATGGGAAATCATCAAATAACTTCTCCGCCTCTGGGTGGAGCGAGAAGGTGTGTCAGACTTTTACTGACTAAAACCCACCCGTGTTCCTTCAGTTGCCTATGACAGGGCCGCGGTATCTCTTTCGAACAACCCGCGACCCCGGTGGCATTGGCCCTATCGGACCCCAATGTTAATTTTATTACATACCCTGATTTCCTTTCCACTGCTCGTTAACCGGGGCTGGTCTCCAAGGGTCCACTACTGTAGTACTTTGTGCGTTGACATCATTTGCTGCCGGCGAAAACAGCGCCCTCTGGTACGGGTCATTCTGTGGAACAAACAAGTATTTCATCATCATCATCATCATCATCACTTATGCCACGCTTCGTCACAACAACAACAATGGAGCACTGACTTATAAACCTATGGACTTGCCATACCTACAAAATTAGCGTGCATACCTACAAAAATCGTAGGATTAATTGTTACTTGCCAGTATACTATAGTAGTCTTTGATTGTTACTGCGAGTGCAAGAGAGAGCAAGCAACCTTTTCACTGCACATCTGCCAATCATCTGCCACAACAATCGGCAATCAACATGGCGACCGATCACGCATAGTTGACGCATAGCAATGACATTATACATCTAGACGATGCCATGATTACAGTGTGAAGTGTGGAAGTAAGACACATATATACGAAATAATTAGGAAAATTGAGACAAAGCATCGTATCTTCTGTCCCTTACGGCGTGCCGTATTTTTGCTTTAAAAATGTTGCCAAACAAAGTACTTTGCATGGCAAAATTTAAAAATTTTGCCATGCAAAGTACTTTCACTATTAATATTGCTGTCTCATGACCGGCCACGCGGTGGCTCGATCTAGATGTATATTATCTAAGACGCATAGACATGATTTTGACGTCACACAAGTGTTGCCAAATTTAGTCCTTGACAAACATTTAGATGTCTCTCTTTTCATATGCAGTTCTTGATTAAGTAGTTAAAAAGAGACAAAACGCTTTTTGTCATGTGTGTGTCGATAAGATAGATATTCGTATAACTATTATTCCTACAGTAGAGTAAGCCATCTCCATAGGTTTCGCTATCTACAGACCGTTTCACTATAACTTGTCACATGGCCATAATACTATTATTATACTAATGGTATGATAGACATATAAAAAACAGAACCCTTATAGGATCACTCGTGTGTCTGTCTGTCTGTCTGTCCGTCTGTCCGTCTGTCACAGCTAGGGCTTCCAAAATTACGGAAATGTCAGTTACGTAACTAGTTACGCAATTTCTTTCTCCAATTCCGTAATTCCGTAATTACGTATTTTTTCCATATATTTTTAAATCGATCATATTTTGGTAAAATTGTAGATACTCTTAAGGAATTATTAAAATAAATACAATATATCTAAAAAAACAAATATTATTCAAGAACTTAATGTATAATTAACTCAAACCATTTCTTTTCGTCCCGAATATGACCTTTCTTCTTGAAAACGTGATCTCAGAAATGACGGCATTTAAGGTTTTATCACCCAGAGAACTTTGAAATTTGTTTATATTTACTGTCACTTTGTTTATTTGTATATATGTATGTCTAATTATTGAGCGATTGTCAACTCCTCGTCATCCTCATCATCGTCACTGGTGATAATTGCGTCCGATTTACTCTGTTGTTGTTTATGATGTTGTGGATTTGGACTTTTTTGTGTGGAATTACCTATATTTAAACCATTCCAACAGTTCCACTATGTACAGGGTGTCCCGTAAATAATGGATAATCTCTTAAGGGGTCATTGTACTCATCATTATGAACAACTTTTACTATGGGACCAAACCTGGAATCGCGAAAAAAAAATCAGCTGCTCCCTACATTTTGACGAGTTTGATGTAGATAAATGTACTGGTCAGCTGATTTTTTTTCGCGATTTCAGGTTTGGTCCCATAGTAAAAGTTGTTCATAATGATGAGTACAATGACCCCTTAAGAGATTATCCATTATTTACGGGACACCCTGTATATTCGTAAATCATCTGAGTCTGACGATAAAAATATTGCAAAACACCGAATACATTTGTTCGCCTTTTCTTTATTCTCTGTCTAAGAGATGTGGCTAGTTTTCCACTGAGATCGTTTCACTGAAGATCTTTAGCATAAATATCTGATATCTGGAGTTTCTCTAGCATAAATCGAAGCGCAGCGTCTGTTGTCAATAAGTTTGAATCATGGCAACATAATGACATCACTGTAGTTTACATGACATCCAAGCTGTAATGAATTTCATGGAGGTCTTGGATCTCTTCGTCTGTAGTGTAGCTTTCCACTGAGATTATTTGACTGAAGATCTTTATCATAAATATCTGAGATCTGGAGTTTCTCTAGCATAAATCGAAGCGCAGCGTCTGTTGTCAATAAGTTTTAATCATGACAACATAATGCCATCACTGTAGTTTTTATTACATGACATCCAAGCTGTAATGAATTTCATGAAGGTCTTGGATCTCTTCGTCTGTAGTGTAGTTTTCCACTGAGATCGTTTGACTGAAGATTTTTATATCTGAGATCTGGAGTTTCTCTAGCATAAATCGAAGCGCAGCGTCTGTTGTCAATAAGTTTGAATCATGGCAACATAATGACATCTCTGTAGTTTTTATTACATGACATCCAAGTTGTAATGAATTTCACGAAGGTCTTGGATCTCTTCGTCTGTAAATTTTTCATTTGATTTCAAATCTTGTAACACCTTAGAAACGCATGATATTAATTTGAGAAATCGGCGTACTATATTATCTTACAAGCTGCTCCATCGCGTTTTACAATACAGTATTATGTAAATTTTTTACCATGCTCTTCTAAAATGTTTTTCTGCAGTAAGTCGTTTTTCAAAGGGGAGTTTTTAAAAGTAGATCTCCTAACTTTTTATTTACTAGTTCCCTGTAGGGACTTTCCCAAAGGGTTTGCCGGCGACTCACCCAGTTGATAATTGAAATTGAACTCTATTCTGTACGTTTTAGAACTACTTTTTGCAAGATATATCAAAGAATAAAATAAACCACAGGCAACACCCTGTTTGTACAGTATTTATGCAAGTTATGTTGTATAGTGTTTCCACATTATAAAATGTGCAAAATACGTTCTTATTAGTTGACTATTTTGATTGATTGACGATGACAATAATTACTTATCTACGGAATTGGCATCTTCAGTTACGGATTTGAGAATACCTTAAAATTGGTCCGTAATTACGTAATTGCGTAATTACGTAATTACGTAATGGAAGCCCTAGTCACAGCCAACTGTTTACTACCGTGACATTCGTAAACAAAATAAAAACATCGTGCAAATGAAGTCCGTCGAAAAATAATATAAAGTTGTCCCTTCGCTCGATAGATGGCGTTGGCGTCGAATTAGATCTCGCTATGGTTTCGTTACCGCGCCGCATATATGAGTCAGCTCAGTCACCACTTAATGATATGCCCCTGGCTGGAGGTAGGGATGTGACATTATACACAAAAAATCGATTATTAATTAATCGATTATTTTGCCTAGTAATATAATCGATTTAAAAATAATCGATTTTGTTAAAAAAATCGATTTTTCCTTATTTTTTCATGGATTTAGGCGAAATCGCCCGAATAGCCCGCGAAAGTCAAATCTTACCGTTTTTTGTAATTTCCAAGTCAGTATTAGGTTCTATGATGACCAAAATACGATTCGTGACCATAAAAAGTATGTATTTACAAAATTACAATCAATAAATTCATCAATACAACTCTATAAGACCCAAGTAATCATATCGAATGACTATTTCATGAAATATTGACATTTGAGGAATAAACTAACTAATCAAGGTAAAGGTCATACATTGTTCCTAACAAATTACAAGGGCGTAAAGTGGCAAAAAGATTTTTTCTTTTCTCCTTTCGCTGGAAAAAATGTACATAAGTAAATCATAAAATAAATTAATTAAAAGCCTGTGGGCAATGAATTTGCGAATAAAAGTTTTGGTAAACGCTTAGAAAGTACGGGTTCGCGGCACTTTGCGGCCTCGCGCTCCTGACTGAAACGCTGGATGTTGCGGCCGTTGCGGTTAAAAAAAAATCGACAGTGAAAAATAAATCGATTTTTTATTAATCGATTTTTTGTATTATGTAAATCGATTATAATAATCGATTTTTATTGAAAAAAAATCGATTTTTAATCGATTTTTTCCATAATCGATTATTTTTTCACATCCCTAGCTGGAGGCTTTGAGTTCGCTTAAGGTACTCACAGGATAGTCCAGGTTAAGCAGTCTCGACCCCCCTCAGGCGCCAGAGGTCTACTTATCAAATAGCCAATTTCTCATTCGGACTACTTCTCTATGTGACTACTTCGCAATCGGCCCACTTGGCAAACAGCCTATTTCGCATTCTGTCTAATTCTCATAGTGACTACTTCGCAGACTGCCTACTTTTAAAAAAAATGTCATTTTCGGACAGTTAGCATCAAAATCAATGTCTTAAGTACGGGTAAGTAATATATCGTAGCTAATTTAACTAACTGACGTATCTGACATTTAATTTCTGACAGCCAATGGCCGACCTAACTATAGTAATTTGATACATTTTCCAAGTCAAATCGATCTGTCTAATCGGCGAATCTGTACCTACCTACCTGTACCTTACGGTCTCCATGATAATGCAAAAATCGAGAACGATATATCTACAGTTTACAATAAAAAAAAACAAAAATAGCTTGCCCTGTAAAATTTTCTTCAAATCAGTTACGTCACTTACTCGTAGTTAGATTAGCGACGATATGATATAATTACAAAATCTCTAATATTTACAAGATATAATAACTGATTCCTTAATTTTATTTTATAATGATCAGTTAATATAGTAAGTTAATGATTGATATAATTTTAAAGTAACTAATTTTTTAAAACATTACATACATTCAATATAAAATCGTTTAATATACCACTCAAAAGACATAAAACCTATTTAGTCTAATATATTATAAGCATAACATGCATTGAATATAAAATCACTAACTTATATTATATATATAATAAAAACCGGACAAGTGCGTGTCGGACTACGCACAAAGAAGGGTTCCGTAGTTGGGATGAAAGCATCCCAAGAACATACATACATTACAGAACATACATTCCAACAGTAAATGTAAGTTTGTACTCACAAAATTGAGAGATTTACCATGTTATTTTAAGACCAGAAACTTCTTATCGGTTTTCCTGTAATCTACAGGTATAGAACTATTTTCTGTATTTTTTTTCAAAATTGTAGGCTCAGTAGTTTCGGAGACAGGGGGGGAGAATGGTCAATTTTCATCTGTTTTCTTAAATTACTTTAAAAGGATTTGTTTTAAAATTATAAAAAAATGTATATATATTTGATACCCTCATTCATAGTATGTCCTTTCATTTGATATGTCACACGGTACAGTTTGCAAAACTTTTTTTTTTTTTAATTTTCTTTTTAACATGACAAAAATATTTTCCGTTATTTTATTTTATTTCTTCAAAAGTGTATTGAAAAACATCGTTTGATACACGTGGACATTTGTTATTGCAGTTCTCGGCTCAAAAAAAAAACAATGCAATGCATGCTCGAATGCAATTACAAACGTTCTCCACTAAAAAAACCAAAAAAAAAAATGAACTATTATTATCTACACACCTATTATTGTTAATGATTGTTATTTGTTTATGATTGTCGTTAAAATCCGTGCTGTAGGTACTGGGAGAGAGAGATAAGAAGTTATGTTTTTAAACGAGAATTAACGTTTGTCTCCATCTGTACTTCAGTCGTAGTTTGACATGTAGATGGTTTGCGGAGTAGTCACTATGAGAATTAGACATAATGCGAAATAGGATGTTTGCCAAGTGGGCCGTTTACGAAGTAGTCACATAGAGAAGTAGACGGAATGAGAAATTGGCTGTTTGATAAGTAGACCTCTGGCGCCTGAGGGCTCGACCCCAAGTGGTCACACTGCGAAATGCCATACATAAAAAAAAAAAAACACTAAATGACAAAGACAATTCAAAAATGTCAACCTGAAATTTTGAATAATCGAAACGTCAATTTTTGCGTTTTTGATTATATGGAATTATGGAATTATTATTATTATTTACTTAGGCATTAGGCACCCTTTACAGAATTTACAGATCTATTATTAGAAAATAATGGTTCACGGTTTATGCATAAGGTTTATGTTTATGAAATTATTATTTTTTTTTATATGAGTTGATTGAATTAAAGGTAAATTGCGGTTTACGATTTATGACGTATTAAAAAAAAAACTACTTACTAGATCTCGTTGAAACCAATTTTCGGTGGAAGTTTACATGGTAATTGTAGATCATATTATTGTATTTTTTTTAGTTTTATCATTCTCTTATTTTAGAAGTTCCGGGGGGGGGGGGGGGGGCATTTTATCACTTTGGAAGTGTCTCTCGCGCAAACTATTCAGTTTAGAAAAAAAATATATTAGAAACCTCAATATCATTTTTGAACACCTATCCATAGATACCGCACACGTATGGGATTGATGAAAAAAAAAAATTGGGTTTTAGTTATCAAGTACCTAAAGTACAAGCACCCCATTTATTGTTTTTTTTTTCTATTTTTGTGTGAAAATCTTAATGCGGTTCACAGAATACATCTACTTACCAAGTTTCAACAGTATAAAGTACCCGTCACGAGAAGCTATAAATTATGTAAACAAACATCTTTTACTAAGTAAACATTTTATACTGCGAGATAATAATAAATTGACCATATTCAATCGACATGAAATATAGACGGGTTATATGAAAGTAACAACCTATTTAATTTAGTCGGATCATATTTTAACGACGCAAAGCGCTATCGTTTGTGTTTCTTGGTACCGGAACGCGTCCGTCGCAGGGATTGTAAACTATCGGGACGCCATTTTGAAATAAACGCGTCATTCCAGTTTCGAATGCGTACGAGTTTGTTTCATTGCTTTGCATATATCGCGGATCTGGTTGTTATTGTTAATTTTGTTATTGTTTCGTTAATATATGTTAATTAATATTTGTTACTTAATAATTTATTAAATCTTAAACAAATTCATTTTTTTTGTTGGTCCAAATGTTGTGAACTCCTGAACACTTGTTTACAAAATTTATAGCTTCTCATGACGGTTACTTTAGTTCTTATAGTTTCGGAAAAAAGTGGCTGTGACATACGGACGGACAGACAGACAGACAGACATAACGAATCCATAAGGGTTCCGGTTTTTGCCATTTGGCTACGGAACCCTAAAAACGGAACCCTTAAAGGATCACTTCAATGTCCGTCTGTCTGTCAGTCTGTCAAGACCCTTTTTCTCAGGAACGCGTGGAAGTTGAAATATAACAAATACGTAGGTCTATGGTCCCTTGGAGCTTGCATCTCAAAAAAAATCAAGCTTCTACGTCCACGCAATAAAAAAATACGGCCATATAAGCGAAATACACTTACTCGCAAGTAAATCAAAACCTCTATGGTACTTCCTGTTGACCTAGAACCATGAAATTTGACAAGAAGCAAGGTCTTATAACACAAGTAAAGGAAAAAGCCTGAAAATTATTAATTTTATCACAAAAAAAATGGGATTACAGTTGGAGAATCAGACCATGACGTATATACAGGGTGTAAGGGACAGCCCTCCGCAGATTGATAGGGTGAATTCAGTACATCATACTAAGATGACCGGTACATGAAATTATTTCAGGAACGTTATGGGAATCCAATAAACCTGATTTGTTTTATTACCTCGCACGCAATGTATTGCTTCCGTGGCAAAACGCACGTAGCGAACGGTAGCGCAGTGAGTGTTCGGCTGCCCCACCCGCCACGGGGTCAATTCTCGCGCCACTTGGCTCTAGCGACAGCGTAGTGCACAAGTTAGTTGAGTAGGTAGATACTTACGCGCAGGTACAGTAAAAGCGACAATAATTTAGCCTTCATTTAATTATTTTTATAACTGAAAGATGTTTAAAGTGGTGTATGGTACCTACTTATTGGTCAGTTTGTCAAGTACGGGTAGGGTTCAATGAAAAATAAAATAAGTAGGTTTTATGAAATAAGGAATAATGTTTTTATTTTGTATTTACGATGATGGCTGTATTCCCTCAAAAACCTTTATCTTTTCTGGCTTGCCTACGTAAAACGTTGTATCGTCTGCGAGGCATTTTTAAACAAATTAATACAAAAGTATTTTCCGCTCAACCAACAACAGTCTAAAACTTAACGAAAATAACAAGATGCAGATGAAACAAACAGTCAATAAAAATAAAAAAATACTAAGTACTTGCAAACATGCATTCAGGCTTCTCATTAGCTGCCCTTTCACACAGCGGGAATTCCGCTTTGGTAAAGCGAGTAAAGATAACAAAATAATAAGCACTAGAGTTAATTTTGTGCCAAACAATAGCTACAACTAACGTTGAAGTGGTTTTCGTTTTTTTACCCGACTGCGGCAAGTTAAAAAAGGAGCGTTATGTGTTTTTACCATAAGTACAATGCTTATTACATAGAAAAATAATGTAAATCAATCAGTCTTATTTCAATAGGTATCAAAAATTAATCCTACCTTAGAATCGCTCCGGTCGTATGAGATACGGCTCGAAATGACCTCCACCGAGACCTTCACGCACATTGGCACGGCGCAGGGTCTCCCCGTGCAAGCGGGTCAGCAAGTTGGGATCTTCGTTGCAGCTGTAGCGCAGCTGCTGGAATGTGTCTGTGATTCAATCTCGCATTTCTTCCTCACTCGCACATGCACTAACAAACACTTTTTCCTTTACGTAGCCCCACAAAAAGAAGTCTAAAAGTGTGAGACGCGGGCTCCATGATTCCGGCGCAATAGTCGAGCTGCAGTGCGTGTGCCTAGGCGTGGATTTTGACGGACCAGGTCTAAAACTCTTTCTACAGTTGCACCGCGAAGTGGTCTTCCGGCGCCTTCTTGATTGGGAACTATGGGCTGGTTATCTAGCACTCGTTGATAGACATTGGTAATTATCCGGGAGTCTGATGGATGCCGACGGTCAGGATACCTATCGATGTAATTTCTGAGCGCTTCCCTGGCATTTCCCCGAGCTTCCCCGTAGCACATTATCATTTCGCCATATTCACGAGCTTAGTGCTCGTGTAGCCATTTCTCACAGACAACAACACAAATGGGTAAGTACGTAAACTTCACGACGCGACTGCGCGAACAACAGCGAGCGATACTGCGCAGGACACAGTCGCAGGACAACTAAACTGTACTAATGACTACACGAAAAATCACACACAAAAACAGTGTTGTCAACTACTCAAAAAATTTTGCATGTTTCTTGCAAAAATGTTGTACAAAAATACCACTATTTTTAAGCTTGACTAAATGTTAGAGCTGTTATTTTTTTTGGAGAAATGAAACGATTAATTTGTCAATTTAATTCAAAGTTTATGTTAAGCAAATTAATAGCAGTGATAGCCCAGCGTGATAGAAGACTGGGCTTCCATTGCAGAGGGCTTACGTTCGATTCGCGACTCGACTACCAGTCGGTAGCTGCCGTAAAGCCATGAAAAGGCCCTTGGGTGGCTTGGAAACTGGATCCAGTGATCGCTTGAAAAGTAGAATTAATTAAGTAATTAGGTATGTACCTACCACGAATACTCAAGGGCACATTATGTGCGTTTTTCCTTTAGAAATTAAGTGCACTAAAAGATTTGCATTTAACATTAGAGGAGTTCTTATGTGAACCAAGTTTGATCTAACATTTTCGTTCACAAATTGAGGTTTATTAAGTTGGCAATACTGTTGCGACTCGGTAAATCGGAGCGTCTCGCTTGTCTCTATTGTATTGTATGCAAGTAGTATGCGGTGAGTTTGATGAACTCTGAAGCTATGCAGAAAGTGAACAGCTGATTTCGCGCGTAGTACGTTAGAGTATTTCGACATACATTGCTGTTTTTTGGATTTTAGCTGTTTTATTTACATAAATGGAGTGCTGCAAACAGAGAATGTAATTTTACATTGAAATAAAGGAATATTAGCCAAAAAAACGTTAAAAAAAATGAAACTTTTCCTGAGAAAATTTCCGGTGGAATATGATTCACAATAAGGAGCTGAATGCACCCTGTTAATTTGTGGAGGGCTGTCCCTTACACCCTGTATATCAATGTATGGAAGAACATGTTTTTCAACTATTGTAAAGTTTGTTTTTTGGGATAAATTCTTTTCAACTAATGTGTTCATTGTGTTTAATTCGCGAGCGAGCGTGTTTGAAGTTATAAAAATAATACTTTACGTAAATGGCAATAAAGCACGAAACACGCGCTCGAAAAAAAGATATGTGTATTATTGTAACCTAAAAAAAAAAAATTAAAATAAAATTATTTTTGTAATTTGTAAGTTGTACAAACAGCCAAAGCTGTGGAAGAGCGGAGTCTCCTAATACAGGCGTTATCATGCTTAAAAGGAGGCTCCAATCATAAACTAATATATAAACTATGTAGTTGGTACAGTAATAAATATTTTTTTTTTTATTTTTTTTTTTTATTTATTTATTATTTTTTTTTTTTTAATAACTACGGAACCGGTTTTTTAAAAATAATTCGTGCCAATACAAGCAGAAAGTCCTGTAACATGCTCATTATTGCCCGGATAGGTCATAACACTACCCGTAGGTCTTCAAGACCTGAATTTAAGTTATGCTTACTGGAATCTTTTGGTTCCAAGGCCTGTCCAATGGTTTGAAGAGAACTGCCTCGACCTGAACAGACAAGGTGTTGCATAAGTAATGAACTAGGGAATGAAATCACTACTCGAGATTGGCAACTCGAGATCTCGCGTGCTAAGTCTAGTGTTGAGATTGGCCATTCGAGATGTTGCCTGACAGTGACAATCAGACGAGATCTCGTTTTCGAGATTTCTTATTCGTCCAGGGCAAAGTGGTAATGGGTTTTTTAAAAAGGAGGTTGGCTGTATTCGACCCGTATGTACTAATGTACGATTTTATCAAAAACTAATGAACCAATTTTGATGATTCTTTCACTAATGTGTTCTACATACTTTCAGGGAGGTTTTAGTATATAATACAATAGGTAGGTAATCATTCTCAATTTCTCATATGCAAAGTTATATATATGCATAAATAATTTTAATATTCTTCTTTTCGTTCGTCAAACCGAACAACTTTCTCCATGGGACCAACATCGTAATCGCGAAAAAAATTTCAACTGTCCCATAGAAAACTTCAATACCTACTCGACGCAAATGTATGGGACGGCTGATTATTTTTTATTTTTTCGCGTTTACGATGTTGGTGCCATGGAAAAAGTTGTTCGGTTTGATGGTCTATACCATTAAAGACGAGGATGCAAAACGTCACGTTGTATAGAGCTTGCCCCCAAAATGCAGTCACAATAATCTAATTCAATCTGCCTAGCCTTTTCCCAACTATGTTGGGGTCGGTTTCCAGTCTAACCGGATGCAGCTGAATACCAGTATTTTACATGGAGCGACTGCCTATCTGACCTCCACAATCCAGTACTGGGTAATACGATACCCCATGGTAAGACTGGTTGTCAGACTTTCGGGCTTCTGACGACCCGTAACGACTGTCAAAGATCCACGAATGACAGTCGGACCAACGGCTTAACGTGCTTTCCGAAGCACGGAGGAGTCTCGGTATGTAAAGATGGTCACCCATCCACGGACCAACCCCGGCAAGCGTAGCTTAACCTGATGGATCGACCTGTGCGGCTGTTATTACTTAGCTACGAGCTCCTCATTCACAATAATCTAATTATGAATCAATAATTACTCAAGCCTAATTACTCGATGCACGCGACTAACTGCAAGCTATGTGGTTACAGTTCAACAACCATTTAGTAAACAGCGCAATGCTGTAAGTGCTCCAATTAAGGGTTAAGCAACCGTTGCTTAGGTTTTTAAGCTGATGGATACGCGATATGATTATGATGGTTGTCGGAAGTGGTTTTATTATGCCTGAATACTGTACTTTACTCTATATGAGTAAAGATAGCTTAGGCAAAAAGCAGTCTGAAAATGTTAGTTTTAATTCAAATATTAATAGTACATTTTGATACAAGTGGAGAACGTTTGTTATTGCGTTCGAGGCGGAATTAAAACACCCGAGCCGTAGGCGAGGTTGTTTTTGAGCCGAGAACTGCAATAACAAATGTCCACGAGTATCAAACGACGTTTTTCAATACACTTTTGAAGAAATAAAATAAAAAACACATAAAATAACGGAAAATAATTTTGTCATGAATTACTATGGAACTATGATTTAAATTTTCTTTTTTTTTTTCGCGCTTTGCTTTGGCCAGGTTGAAAGAGAAGCAAAGGTATAAAGCCGATAAACAGCCTAATATGAAAAATAGAAAATTCAAATATTTTTGAGTTTAGAACACAAATAAATGTTAATTTGTTCATAAACGTTTTTTTTTATTGTAATAATCATGGTTTTTGATAATATTCTTTAAAGAAACATTATTTAAATATTCAAAAAATATTAACGTCTTAAAGACGCATATCTCTTTGCCGAGATTTAAAAAAAACATTCACCTCCGAATAGAGAGTTGTGAATAGAGGCATTGAACCAATTTGGACTAAGTATAGGTATAAGTTATCTGTGGCATTCGCACACGTGCGGGGAAATAAAAAATCGCACGTGTGCGACATACATTGCATTGTGAACTACGATTAGGTTCACAATGCAATGTATGTCATTGCATTGTGAACCTAATCGTAGTGCGATATGAACCAGTTTTCGAGGAAGTGTATTGAAATATAAATTTTAAAATTAAATTCAAAGTTTTCAGTTTTTTTAACCTGTTTGCTAACACCATGAAAGTAGCCGCCATGTTATTACGTCATTACGGCTGTATAAATTAAAAAGTGTCAAAGTCAACTGATCAGCGTTTAAAAAATGTTTGTTTAGTCAGTGAACTGACGTCATGACCACAGAGCAATATGGCGTCCACTGCGTCCAGCGATGTCGCTCGAAATTTGAAAATGTAAAATTTAAATGCATTTTTATGGCACTTATCGATTGAATAAAAAGTTTTTTTTTTAGTGGTTTATTAGCACTATAGAATCTAATTGAGACACCTTTCAAAAATGGCTGTAATACCCTATTCTTGAATATTGGTTACCATCAAACTGAGCAACTAAAAAAGTATAGACAAATAAAAAATATTTTGTTTTGTTTCCGATTTTCGGCCAAGAAAGAAAATCCATTTTCGGTTGGACTCTAAATATTATTTATTTGACTTTCACTGCGCAAGAAAGCATTCCTATAGTCTTTTTCAATAAATCAATCTGCCTAGCCTTTTTAGGGTTCCGTACCTCAAAGGGAAAAACGGAACCCTTATAGGATCACTTGTTTGTCCGTCTGTCTGTCTGTCTGTCTGTCAGTCTGTCAAGACCGTTTTTCTCAGGAACACGTGGAGGTATCAAGTTGAAATTAATATCAAATACGTAAGTCTGTGGTCTCTCGAAGTCCTAAAAAACTCAAGCTTGCAACAAAAACATACGGCCATTTATGCGACATATTTTGATACTCGCAAGTAAATCAAAACCTATAGGGTACTTCACGTTGTTCTAGAATCATGCAATTTGGTAAGAAGCAAGGTCATACAACACAAATAAAGGAAAAAGTAAGAAAATTGTTAATTTGTAATTCTATTACATACAAAAAATGTCTAAGTCTGTCCTGTCAAGACCCTATTTCTCAAGGACGCGTGGAGATATCAAGTTGAAATTAATATTAAATACGTAAGTCTATTGTCCCTTAGAGTTCTAAAAAAATCAAGTGTCTAAGTCAACGCAATAAAAAAATACGGGCATTTTGCGACACATTTTGATACTCGCAACTGTCGCAAGTAAATCAAAACCTATGGGGTGCTTCCCGCTGACCTAGAATAATGAAATTTGTCAAGAATCAAGGTCTCCCAGCACAAGTAGAGGAAAAAGTCCGAAAATTGTGAATTTGTAATTTTTTGACATACAATTTTTTTTTTGGATCCAATGTTAAGTTTGTTTTTGGGATAAATTCTTTTCAACTATGGAACCCTTCATTGTGCGTGGTCCGACACACTTGGCTGGTTTTTTTTTTCTAATACTACACATAAAGTTTATTTAAATTAACTAACAAACCATTATAATAAAAATATAATATCCTAACCTTGTAACTAAAACTATTATCAAATTAGAATATGGCGTCGTAAAATTCATCCGCATCGCTGTCGACTGGTAAAGTACCCAAGAGACTGGCGGCATTACCACGTTGTATGGCAATGCTAAGCCTCTGGTCAAAGTAAAAACCAGCCCTCGGGTCACGGGAAGTGTCAACCAGCCGTTTGGAGATTTCGTTGAACAAACCACAAACAAACAAGCCTTGTCCTAACTATGTTGGGGTCGGCTGCCGGGCTAACCTGGTGCAGCTGAATACCAGTATTTTACATGGAGCGACTGCCTATCTGACCTCCACAACACACTGGGTTTAATACGATACCCCTTGGTAAGACTGGTTGTCATACTTTCGGGCTTCTGACGACCCGTAACGACTGTCAAAGATCCACGAATGACAGCCGGGACCAACGGCTTAACGTGCTTTCCGAGGCACGGAGGGGTCTCGGTATGTAAAGATGGTCAGGTATCCACGGTCAACCTGATGGATCGACCCGTGCGGCTGTTATTACCTAGTTTAAAACCGGATTAACACACAGGATACTTTTTATCCCGGTAGTACGTTCCCGTGGGATAATTTTCAATATGCACGCGGGCGAAGCGGCTGGCTAAAGCTATTAAATAGAAAGAAAGAAAAACGTTTATTTGAACACAGTTCGTGAAACACAAAAATACAAAATAATAAAACAATGTGAAAATAATATTATAACAACAATAGTGTGTGCCTCACGGCTGCGCCAAAAAGGTCCATTTCAGCATTAATGCCAGACAGATGCTGCCTGACGCTGGTTTTCTAATGAACCTTTAGGGACAAGTGACGGGGAGTACAAACAGTTTCAACATACATAATATATAATTTATAGATAGGTAATTTTTAAACTTATAAATAAATACATAAAATAAATAAATTACTTAATACTCAATCAAAATATAATTACAATGAAGAAAAATAAAATAATACTAATTTTGTACCTACTTGATCTAAATAGTTAGTTGTTTTATATATATACGTAGTATTTAAGCATTTAAATGTATATAAAATATAATACCTAAATAAGTTAAAATTACAAAAACAACAACAAGAACTATCTCAGCAGATCCTGTTTTTGCAATTGGCTAGATTGATCCGGGCCCGATACATTCATAGGTACAACGCTACAGACCGCCGCCGAAAGTTATTAAGTTGAAGTTGCTAAATAATATTATATATGTGAAATATTTAGGGCGACCATATCCAATTTCTGTTGCGAATCTATCAGATACTGCCGTAAGCGTGTTCGGAACGTGTGGATAGTGCCCAGTACCCTTAAGGGTGGCGGGATATTATTCCACACTTTAGATGCAGCGTATCGGAAAGAGCCTCTAAAAGCTGCTGTCCTATGAGACTGTGTTGAAAGTAATAATAAAGAAATAATAAAAAACTTACTTGTCTAAACGTCTGTGGTGCATAGTATCCATTATTCTGTGCACGGACAGCAGCCGCCAGGAGAAAACACCAAAAACATATTAACTGGAACGAAATAATAAAACTATTAGAGTAGGGGAAAATCAGTCTTACTAAAGAGTATCGTGCTACCCAATAACTGGGTTGTGGAGGTCAAATAGGCAGTCGCTCCATGTATTGAGCTGCACCCGGTTAGACTGGAAGCCAACCACAACAAAGTTGGGAAATTTCTGGGCAGATTATGTTGAAGATGTAGGATAAAATCAGAGAACACCAAAAAATCATGGACGGATTGTGTGATTTTACAGACGTGATTTTATAATTAAAATACTGTTTAATTTAATAGTTTTAATGCACAAAATGAAAGATCATATCAATTATGATCTAATAAATGGGCTACTTTTTTTCAACGCATTTGACTAAAAGAGTGATGAATATACATGTTGATGGATGGAGAGGCAGAGGAAGGCCAAAGAAGAGATGGATGGATTGTGTGAGGAGTTATATGAAAGAGAAGGGAGTGAATGATAGCGTGACGGCTGACAGGGGAGAATGGAAGAAGAAAAAGTGTGCGCCAGCCCCACGTAACATGGGATAAGGGCAGGAAGATGATGATGATGAATGAGCTACTTTTTTATTTTGCTTCAAGTTTATAATGCCAGATTTAGGTTATTTTAAAAGATTTTTTAATGTCAATGTTTTTTAATATTTTACAGTTTTTTTTTTTCATGAAAAGATTTTGAACCTAAGATTATTTCTGTTGTTTTAATTTTATGAACGAGAGTTCTAAGTAGCCGAAATCGAAAGCACATTGTTTAAACGACTTTCAGAAAAATACATTGTAATTTTGTTCAAACCCTTTGGACGTCAAAACGATTCGCAAATAATTATGTGATAATCTAAACCTCTTACAGCAAAAAATCACATAACAGTCGCAGGTTTTAGGTCGATTAATTAAAATTATATAATAAAAGTAAATCAAAAATCAAAAGTCCAAGATGACATGTAGGTACTTATTTTTGACATTGATTTATGAGTGTTATAATTATAATAATATTAATTCATAATGGACTTAAAATTAATTGCACTTATGTAGCTTATTTAACAGTGACATTTGAATATTTGTACACCATAAAGTTGTGGTAGAATGTTAAGAACTTAAACAAATATTAACACCATACCATGTAAAACTACATACATTACAAATAAATAATTTCTATTCTATTCTATTCTATTCTAAAAAAAGTAGCTCGCACATTAGATCATAATTGAAATAATATTTCATGTTGTGCATTAAAACTTTTAGGAATACAGTATTTTATTTAACTGTAACATCACGTTTGTAAAATCCCGTAAATCAACGAAATCGGAAAAAAATTCTATACGGCCTCTTAATATTTAAAATTATAAATCGAATAAAAAATAATCAGTTTAAAAAAAAGCATCTAGGTATCACATTCATAAACACACAAAACTACTAAAAACTATCTGAACTATTTACATATACTACACAAAAAACTCACCCTCATTTTTGGAACAGCAAATGCACCCTCACTCTTTGACTGACAGACAGAAAATGCGTTACAATTATGAAACGTGCACATACATATACACTTGTGTGGCAAGGGGCCCAATAGACCGAGACGTAAGTACTTGATGGATGGACGAAGATCGTAGCGAAATTGCAGTATACGCGACGAACGCAGAAGGTTAATATTGTAACAAAATTCCTGCCAATTGCTGAGGACTCGACTGACCACATGCAAAGCTGCGATAGTTCGGCGACTAGACGCAACGATAATTTTCAAATGTATTTTGTTTCATAAAGGCAATGATATTATAAGTAGATTATTAACCAAGGGGATAAAGCAGTGTCTCCTGTCGCGGGTGACGATTTAAATCGCGAGCGTAACGAAGGACTCGGGATTTAAGACGAGTCCTGAGTGTAACGAGGGATTTAAGTTCACCCAAGACGAAGACAGCTTTATCACCGAGGAAAATACTCTACTTTTCGTACCATTTGCGAAAAAAATAACACAATAATAATATGAGACAGCATTTATTAAAAAAAATATAATAAAAAAAATAAAAAAAAATACTATTTATTTATAAAAATAAATTAAAATAAACTCAACGTTTATGTATTTGAAGAAAACAAAAACGCGGCAAATTCCTAGACTAATATTTTTTTGTCGGAAAAGCAAAGGCATCAAGCTCATACGGCCTCGTCGGTATTCGTAATTTTATTTAATAATCATAACTGCATAATAAATGCGTATTCCTTTTTCAAAAAGATGTATAATGCTTTATCTACACCCATGCTATAAATTCTCTATAAAAGTATCTGAAACAGTTAGCTTATTGCCAACATTAAAACAGCCCGTGTCATAGTAACCATGGTAACCATAATAGCATCCAAACGGGTGCTTTAATGTTGTACTGAATTTCATAATGCAACTCGTTTTCAAAAAAAGAACATTGTAATGCACGCGCGTTTCACTACAACAGCGCCGTAATTTTAAAAAAGAACTTATTCGAATTGACGTCATATACTATGACGCCGGCCGCCATGTTCGATACGAGTATTAGTATTGCAAAAAACTGTTTCAGAACCTTTTATAGAGGATTGATAACATGGATGTAGCCCCGCCGCGAAATTTTTACGTCCGTGCGAACGTCGGCTTACCGCATTTAACACGTAAAAGTAGTCACTCTGAGTTGTACTTCTTTTATTTACTTTCCAAGTAACATGTTACAATTTCTTGGGCCAAAATCAGGGTCGTATGTTAGTTACTTTATTCCTAATTAATCGTTTATACAGGGTGACTGATTACGTTATATGTAAGTATCGTACACTTGGCGACACTTACCTACATAAATACCCCTCGTTCGGGCGCTTACGATGCTTAAGGCCATACCCCGACCAAACGACCTTGAGCGTTCGGTCCTTCTCTGTCCCGCCGCTCAGCCTCATTCAAAAAATTCACATTTTTTCTGGAATTATCTAAATAAAAAAAGAATAGCGAACTTTTAAAAAAAAAAACGTGGATAATTTAGATTTTTAAATTATCTATCCATTAGTGTAATCCTCAAATGATTAGAACGTCACCTTTAGCAAAATATGCATGCAATCAATAATTTTAGACACTTTTTTACAAGGACATTTTAAATGTATTTATTTCACATAAAAACAAAAGTAAACGTGCAATGTGATGATAGAATATCGAACATTAATAATGTGGTCTTAGATGTAATTTATTAGTATTAATTAATGAGTTAATAGCCTCTGAATAACGCCCTATCGCAAGGTTTTGGTCGGGGGATCGCCTTAATGCTCCTTTGACGTCAACACCGGAGTGCGACTTATTTGCAGGGAGATGTATAGATGTGTGTCGTGAATGTTTAAAATTCTGTGAGATGATGAATGAAAGATAAATAAGTAATAATTTTCCGTTTCTTTTTTGTTGATTGCATGTATACCTCTACTTTGTTTCTTATTAATTTCTCGTGTGTTGTTATATTGTTTTATTTTTATTTGTAATTAAAAAAAATAAAAAATAAAACAATATACTTAACAACACACGAGAAATTTTTTATTTGTAATTGAGGAGCTCGTGGCTAAGTAATAACAGCCGCAAGGGTCGATCCATGAGGTTAAGCTACGTTTGCCGGGGTTGGTCAGTGGATGGGTGACCATCTTTACATACCGAGACTCCTCCGTGCCTCGGAAAGCACGTTAAGCCGTTGGTCCCGGTTGTCATTCGTGGATCTTTGACAGTCGTTACGGGTCGTCAGAAGCCCGAAAGTCTGACAACCAGTCTTACCAAGGAGTATCGTATTACCCAGTTACTGGGTTGTGGAGGTCAGACAGGCAGTCGCTCCATGTAAAATACTGGTATTCAGCTGCATCCGGTTAGACTGGAAGCCGACCCCAACATAGTTGGGAAAAGGCTAGGCAGATTGATTGTTGGAGTCGGCTTCCAGTCTAACCAGATGCAGCTGCATAGGTACCAGTATACATGGAGCGACTGCATCTGACTTCCACAAACCGGTAACTGGGTATTACGATACCCCTTGGTAAGACTGGTTGTCAGATTTTCGGGCTTCTGACGACCCGTAACGACGGTCAAAGATCCACGAATGACAACCGGGACCAACGGCTTAACTTTGCTTTCCGAGGCACGGAGGAGTCTCGGTATGTAAAGATGGTCACCCATCCACGGACCAACCCCGGCAAGCGTAGCTTAACCTGATGGATCGACCCGTGCGGCTGTTATTACTTACACTTACACTTAGCCACGAGCTCCTCCACGAGCGCCATCTCGCGGAAAAGTTTTCAGCAAGGAACAAGGAACCATTGACAACTGAATGAAAGTGACAAAAAATGAATGAAAGTAAAAAACTCAGAATAATAACTTATTCTTCTGAGGTAAAAAAACACTTAGCGCCATGTACTCGGAACTAATTTGACAGTTTGTATCCCCATTGAAATTAAGGGTTCCGATGTGTTTTCGAAAAGTTTTTAATACAACGTGAAGTACTAGAAACTTAAATACCTAATTTAGTTATCAACATAGCTATAAAAGACTTACAACCTGTATATTAAGGCGAAAGCGCCAGGGTAGCCCGCGAAATTCAAAATTTCTTACGTTTTTTGCAATTTGTAGGTCAGTGTGAGCTTGTATGTTGATTAAAATATGATTCGCGGCCGTAGCTAATATGGCTTTACAGAATTATAATCATTAGAATCAGCAATACAACTCCATAAGTTAGCATTTACCTCAAACCTCATGATTTCCTGAAATCGCTACATTTGATATAAATGCTAACTTATGGAGTTGTATTGCTGATTCTAATGATTATAATTCTGTAAAACCATATTAGCTACGGCCGCGAATCATATTTTAATCAACATACAAGCTCACACTGACCTACAAATAGCAAAAAACCTAAGAAATTTTGAATTTCGCGGGCTACCCTGGCGCTTCAACCTTAAGTAGTTGAAAACTAATGATGCAACAAAACTAAAAGATTTTAATTGATAAATTTAATTATCTAGGTACTTGATCGCTAACCAGTTCGGAATTTACTTGTTCAACGAATAATTACATTTTTTTACTAATTACCTGAGTATTCGTAAAGAAAACCAAGGGGTACAGTAGTACTCAACTAATAAGGCTTATCGATGTACCTGCGCAGAAGATGAATTTTCAAAGCGCGGGAAATGCTATTGACCAATCAGCACGCTCCACGCTTTTTCCTGTACCGCTATTGGTCGCAGCTGCCGCCATTTTAGCGCGCGCCGCTTGACAGCCGCCATACTTGCGAGCGAGATGGAACTAACAGCTGCAGTGTATTATGAACCTTATAGTATTGATCTAAGGTTGATTGTAAGTTTTAAGCAATCTCGTTAATCTTCGGGGCCATACTTTCTTTTCTGCGCGAACGAAAATTCACGACGCGCCTTATTACTTGAGTACTACTTGTACTAGTTATCGTGTTACCTAGTAACTGGTCTGTGGAGGTCAGTTAGGCAGTCGCTCCATGTAAAATACTGGTATTCATCTGCATCCAGTTAGACTGGAAGCCGACCACAACGTAAGTAGTTGGAAAAACTATGACGCCATCTCGGTGGACCTAAAGATATGGAGCGATCTCTTTGAACAGATGAAATTGCGTCAGATCAGTTTGACCAGATGACCCGAACACACGGAATGTACCTATAACTGAATACTCGTGTTAGGGGGCAACTGGCCTCTGGTCCGCGCCCCAAATTACCGGAGAATAGAATAGAATAGAATATCTTTATTTTGCATAAAATATGGTAAATAAAAGATCTTAAATATAAAAATAGTTCCACATATTTTGCTTACTTATTTCAGCATGCAAAAAACACCTTAAAAATAAAAATATAAACAAAAACACTTATTACTAGCCTACTGAGATCTTAAGAACAAGAAATTATTTAAAAATATTAAGTTATAAAATTACAAATGAGAATAGTGAGATCATAAATTGATGAATTTAAATATACCTAGTTAAGTTAGCTTAATTATTTTATACTTAGCTTATAATTTAAAAATTCACTTAAAGTGTAGAACACATTAATACAGAGCCATTTCTTAAGTTTTATTTTAAAATAACTTAATGGTAGCTCTCTGATCTGTTTAGGTATTTGGTTGTATATTTTGACAGACATACTATAACAGTTGTTCTGGAATAGTGTGCTTCTACATCTTGTGACAGCCAGTCGGGTTGGATCTCTTGAAAGGAATTTTTTATTTTCATTGGCTTTAGTAAATAGCTGAGAGTGCTTTTTAACAAATATTCCTATTTGCAATATGTATAGAGGAGTAGGAACAGAGTGGAAAAGTTGGCCGAATGCATGGGCCAGAATACCATGGGAAAAAGTATCGTAGTTATATCTCATGAGATGTTTAAAGAATAGACCGGCAGTCGGACTCGCACACCGAGGGTTCCGTACCATGTAATTTTTGTTTATAATTTACTAGCTTTTGTCTGCGGCTTCGCCCGTGTATATATTATACATATAAACCTTCCTCTTGAATCACTCTATCTATTAAAAAAAACCGCATCAAAATCCGTTGCGTAGTTTTAAAGATCTAAGCATACATATAGGGACAGACAGACAGCGGGAAGCAACTTTGTTGTATACTATGTAGTGATGAAAAAGTGTGCTATTTAGAGACATCGTTTTATTTTTCCTGTAATCTTTACATAAACTTCTATCACATACAATAATTTCAGATTTTTCGTTATGCAAACTTCGGAGATCAAGGGGGGACGGTATTTTTTTAAATATTTTTCATCAAAAGTCGAAAAATACGCGGTTTAAAAAAAGAAAAAAATTAAAGAATGCGCAATTAGCGCTCTTTCATATGATACCCCACATGCTCTAGTAGCCCCATTTCGAATTTTCAAGACGACCCTGCAGTCCCTGTTGCAAAAAAAAAAAATATACTTACTTACTTACCTATCTTTTTATTTCTTTCTTTTTTTATTTTTAAAACTGTTCCAAATTTCAAGTTGATAGCATTAGTAGTTCTTGAGATATCCAGCTGTGACAGACAGACAGACTGAGTCGCACCATAAGGACACCTTTTTACCATTTTGGTACGGAACCCTAAAAACAAAACAAAATTAGTAGGTAACATTGTAGTCTCAGAGCCATTACAGGGTAGCTATCCATATTTTTAACCGACTTCTAAAAAAGGAGGAGGTTCTCAATTCGGATGTTTGTATTTTTTTTTTTTATGTTTGTTCGCGCATAACGCCGTCGCTTGCCAACCGATTTGAAAAAATATTTTTTTGTTGGAAAGGGTATACTTCCCAAATGGTCCCATTTTTGTCAAAATCCAGTTCTGATGATGGGATCCTGGAGAAATCGAAGGAACTCTTCAAATATTATAGGCACACCTATAGCGATTTGGGTATTTTTTATAGTAGCTCGTGCATTTGCTCTCGGAAAGCACCACTTGGTGAAGTGGAACTGATGATGAAGACCACAGATGGCTACCGGAACTACTCAATGATAAATATTTCACGTGTTGCGATTCGATTATTTTAATATGGTTGCTAAGCAATTTCCGCTCGTCACACAATGCGTGTGGTGAGTGGTTGTTGAGGAGTTCTCCTGGTTCTTACCAGCAGAACTCCTCAACAATTAACGTCCCAGCATCGGGAAAAGCAATATTTTGTAACATGTGATGAGCAATTGACATTACACTATTGTAACTTATACAAATTATAAACAGACCCACTAAAAAGCGAGAAATAAAAACTTTTTAACAAAAAAAAAAAACCGACTTCCATAAAATCACTACAAAGTGAAAAATAACATTGATTTCGGAAGTCGGTGGCAAAAAAAATAAAGTAAATAAAAAACGAAAGACACCGACTTCCGAAATCAAAGTTATTTTTCACTTTGTAGTGATTTATGGAAGTCGGTTTTTTTTTTGTTAAAAAGTTTTTATTTTTACCGTAAAATCTCTGAAGAAATAAGGTAAAGTCACATGTTTCGTCCGTCGCGTGTTCAGAGTTGCATTTAACCAGGTTATAGCAACGCGGTCAACTGACTGCACTAATTATCGCGTTACATAATATGTTCATACTTCATGATAATTCGCTGAATGATTGATACTACTGATACATAATTTACATTTTGTTATTCTAGTTGGCATAATTTTAATTCGTTTGACATTACTGATAGATTTTTTTTTAATTTATAAATAAATAAAATAAATAAAATTCATTTAATTCAGATAACTGAGATCCATAAAAGCAACAACCAATTCTGAATTAAAAATATTAAAATTAAATTAAATTCACACACACACACACACAGTCCACACACACCCACATACACACACACACACACACACACACAATAAAAATTTAGACATTCAATAAAATTAAGATTAAAACATTCAATATTATTAAAATTATCAATAAAATTAAAATTAAAATTAAATAAAACAAAATAAAATATAATAATAACACAAAATAATATAATAATTAAATACAACACACACATACACACACACACACACACACACACACACATACACACACACACACATATACATATATATTATAATTTAATACAAGAATCCTGAATGCAGCGAGGGATTCAAGCTAGCCCAAGGCAAAGACACCTTTAGCCCAGAGGAGGATACTCTACTTTTTACACCTACTGTGAGAAAATAATAGCCATAGTACGAAAAACAAAGTATTTATTAAATAAACAAACAGTAAGAATAACATTCTTAGAACTAGTTAGTTATATGCA
Source organism: Cosmia trapezina (assembly GCA_905163495.3). NCBI lineage: Eukaryota > Metazoa > Arthropoda > Insecta > Lepidoptera > Noctuidae > Cosmia > Cosmia trapezina. The sequence goes on from LR991047.1 coordinate 12,015,231, forward strand.
CTTACATATTCATTGAAGTTAATGGTAACATTTATTTGAGACATTAGTCCAGTTGTGCAAAGATAAAGTTAAGTTTTTATTTAAAATCCACAGCAATCTTAGCGCAGTTTACTTAAAATAAATTAACCAATGTTACAGCCAATTACTATTACGGTATTACGGCGCGGTACGGTATTTGTTATTATTAAATTAATGCCAGTTTTAATGTTATTCCATTCCTTTTAAAAAATGGTTCGTAGTTATCTAATTATTCTTACAATATTATGTCTTCGAAAACATGGCAACGATATGAAGAAGCAGTCGTTATGATTTTGTAGGAAATCGAGAATATCATCCACGCGTAGTAAGGGTTTCGAGAATAGCTTTCCTCTTTCTGGCACCAAAGAGTGTTTGTTAGTACTATACTGCCAATGGGGAGGAAAACTAACTTTTTATCACGGTAGGTGGCACATGATCGACTGTCCTTTTTTCATTGATTTGACGTAACGAACGATTGTCAAATTGTATGGATTTGTTTGTAAAACAATGTACAGTCGTTCAGAGCGCCATCTACAAACAGCTTTGCGTGTGGCTCCCCATTTAGCTGAGCATGTGAGATTCCAAATTCAAATCACATTATTGACCAGCGGGTCATAATGAAATCCAGTACAACATTATTGACCGGCTGTACCTGGGCCACTAATGACTCACTTTAGGTTAAGGTTGCTCGACATATAATTTGACATTTTCGAGCAGGTGGTGTGAAAAGATTATTATGTACATACTTTCTGAGTTAAAAAAAAAAAACTTTATCTTGAGCATTACCGACATCGGTGAAGAAAAACATTGTGAGGTAATCTAACTTCTCTAAGAATACTTCCAAGCTGAAGGGTTTTATGTTTGAACACGCTAATCTCTGGAACTACCAGTCCGATTTGAAAAAATATTTGCATTTGATAGCCCAATTCTTGAGGAATGGCTATAGGTAGGCTATTTATCATCACGCTCCGACCCTAGTCGTATTCAAGTAGAAAAACGCCATAGTTTAAAGAAAATTGTGGATGTATCCTTTTGTGCGATTTCCATAAAAAAAATTATATGGTATACTTTAGGCCATCACAAACACATTGTATTATTTAAAATTTTAATAAACTGTCCCAAATATTGGAAAAAAATCTTTGAAATAGGCTCTCTTGCAAACTAAATCGCAAATTGTCTCTACAACGGCTAAATAGTTCGTCATGAATTTTGTACCGAAAAATATGTTATGACGTATTTCACAATTTGTATTATTTTATTTTTCATATTTCTTTTGATATTTTAAAATAATAAATATAAACAAGGATCTTGACCAGCACCCCGCTGAAGCACCCCCGCAAAAGCCTGTGACACGTCCTCGGAACGCGATACGTCAGTGCCGCGGCGACGCTTGTGACGGGTGGACTGTACGCGCGTTATTTTTTCGAAATAAAATCAAAAAGCTTACACTTGTTTTTCTTTCTATATTTTAGTAATTGCTTGAAGTTAGAACTGTCAAAGCTTGTAATAGTCACCATTTTCATTACTTAAGAATTCTACCCTCAAGTATGAAATTGATTGATTATAAATAAGAGCCTTAGAATCCGAGCAAAATGAAAAAGTCAGAAAGAACGCCAACGGGGTGTCCTGCGTGAGCCACGAATACGACGCGACACGACACGATGCAATGCGACGCGATGCTACACGCGACAAATGTCCTACGTGATTTTGGTCATTAGGTACGGTCAGCAACCGAAGTCGGTTAACACTGCTACTTTTTGACATCATCTAAATTAACACAAAATGATACGATAACCTGCTTTTTAGCATTTCATTTAAGGCGCAGATTTCCTGAAAACGATCAAAAAGGTGGTTTTTTAAAGCTGTGTATCTCATAAACCGTAAATAATTTTGACATGTAAAAAAATATGATATTTTTAAGTCCTTTTCGCATACAGTGATGGAAGCCAAAACATAATTAAACATACTTTAATGCACCCAAAAAATCTTTAAACATACCTTCTAATAATCTTTAAAAGCTGTTTATCCCTTCATTAGCAATTATAATTATAATTTAAAATATACCATGAAATGTCCAGTGATGGATTACTTTTTATTAAATAGTTAATTTCTAATTTTATACGATTTTATTTGCACTTTTACGACATAATTCCGGTGCGCGTGAGAATCTTCTATCTCGTGCGTCAAACTAGACAGCCATAAAGCCATTTCACTGACACACCGAGCTAAACCAAGCTTGGAACCAGGGCCTTAATAGATAAGAGTTAATTTTCTTTAAAATTTACATCAGTTCCGATTTTAATGAAGTATTTTTCTCAATAATTAAGATTTAGAAAACGAAAGTGTTAATCGACTTTTTTTGCTGCCTGTACTTCTCGAATCATGGAGAAGTACAGTACAATAGTATAACGCTTCTGAATCAACCATTTCGTAGTTCGTGGTGTCGCGTCTGGTCGCCCACAAAACCGCGCCAGGTCGCCGCGTCTCGCCGCAGACTGCCACAGGCCGCAAGCAGGGTCTGCCGTTGATTTGATCGCGTTCGTCGCGTACGCAGCGTCGCGTCGCGTCGTATTCGTCGCTCACGCAGGACACCCCGTAATAGGCTTCTATTATTATTATTAAGTAAGTACTAGAGACTCGGTACGGTAGGTACCGGGTCGGTACGTACGAAAGTCTAACAACCAGTCTTACAAGGCCCAAGGGATATCGTGTTACCCAGTAACGGGGTTGTGGAGGAGTCAGGTAGGCAATCGCTCCATGTAAAATACTACTGGTATTCAACTACATCCGGTTAGACTGAAAGCTGACCCCAACACAGCTGGGCATTTTTTTTTAAACTGCTACCTACTTTGAAAACAGCTTACTAATATTGTTTTGGATATTTTAGCAAATTCTTGATTTAGTCGAATGATAAATTTTACGAATTTTGCTAGTATGTATTTTTTTTATTATATGGAGCTTATTTCAAATAATATATGTAAATAAATAGTAACTTAGATACGTTTTGGTCATGACCGTTACCAAATAATAAGGACAGTACTGCAAGACGTAAGATGCCACATTTCAGGATTTAATTTTGTTACTTTTTTTTTTTAATTTCTGTTAGCAATTTAAGTAAAAAAGAAAACTAGTCTTTTGGAACTATTTAATAATTACTCGACACTTCTATGTTATTTATATGTTAATTATTTGCAACTTGTATGTATGGGACATCCCATAAGTGGGTTGGTAGACATTTTGACGAAAATGCCCAGTTACGAAAAGGCTAGGCAGTTTTTTTTATCATAAATATTATCGCGTGAAAGCGATTACCTGCCAATCTTGTAATTAATGATTACGTAGTTTTAACCGATCCGTTTAGTACAGCCGATAAATAATTCACATCCTGTATATTATTTCCGTTAATTGTTACTTATACAGGGTGATGTAAGTTATCAAACATGGAGCTCGTTGTAGGTATAATAAGTAATTACAGAGAGACTAGACAATTTCATTCCATTTCACTATTTGTACCACTAATTACAGCCGTACGGATCGATCCATCATCTTGCCGGGGTTGGTCCGTGGATAGGTGACCATCTTTACATACCAAGACTCCTCCGTGCCTCGGAAAGCACGTTAAGCACGTTTAGTGTTTTTCAGGTAATCGGCGATCTTCAAAATGGGCTAGTATGGCGACCGCCTTTGACCTTGACGCGCCCCTTTTTTTCGGACCACTTACGATTTCTCGCTATTTTACTTTAATTTTATTTTATTTTAATCTTCCCCTACTGACAGTGGGAATTATTTATATATATTTAAAATAAAACAACAAACATACAAAAACAAATGATTTAATACAATTTAATAATCATCATTAATTTATACAAAAATATGAACAGTTACAACTCACAATTTTACATACTTAATAATTTTAATCATGGAATCACATAGTTCAGCTACATTTTCCACAGCCATTTACTGGATGGGTGACCGTCTTACAATCCCCGGTTCGACAAGAATTCCTTTATAAGACTGAAGGTTCATGGCTGGAAAGTAAAGCTAGGCTTGCCGCGGCCGGTCCGTAGATGGATGACCATTGTACTATGTTTGCCAAATAAGAATAGGATCGCGCTTGCTGCCAACTTCACACGATAGCTCTCAAATTAGTACTGCTGACTTATATAATATACATCTAAATCGAGCCACCGCGTGGCCGGTCGTGAGACAGCAATATAATACTTTTTCTAGGTTATGTAGTATGAGAAATGAAGTTTAACGTAAGAAATCATCCATATTTTGGACTGAAACCCATGTCAATACATACGAACAATGCAAAAACTGTCCAAAAAAGTTAAATTAATCGACGCAAGATAAATTTTGTAACAGTGAAAGCACTTTGTTTGGCTAACATTCAAAAGTTCGCCAAGCAAAAATACGGCACACCGTAAGAGACAGAAGATACGATGCTTTGTCTCAATTTTTCTATTAACTTCTTATATATGTGTCTCACTTCCACACTTCACACTGTAATCATGGCAACGTCTAGAGGTTCAATATCTTCGACTGCCGATAGCTATCAAATACACGATAGCTGTCAAATTAGTACGCATTGGTAATGAAGTTCGCGAGTATTGCAGAACAAAATGGCGTCTTGACAGTACTATTCTTATATCGAGACCCCTCTGTGCGTCAGTAACTGGGATGTGGAGGACTACCTATCTAAGCAGTACTAACAAATCATGGATGTTGCGGATATTCGCATCCACATCCGCAATTGAGGGGTATAAAAGCAAAAACGCCTCTGTCAGAGTTCGTTCAGGGTCAAAATGTCCAAATCCCAAAATGTCCAAATGTCAAAATGTCCAACTCCCAAAATGGGTTGGTATCAGAATGACTGAATCACAAGTTTACCACGTCGCTCTTAGTCCAAATCTCAAAATGTCTAAATCTCCAAATATCTAAGTCGCAAAATGACTACATCGCAAAAAGTCCGAACAGTTGTGTAGGCACCTATACAGGGTTGATATCAGAATGACTGGATACATCATCATTCATCATCATCATCTGCCTAGCCTTTTCCCAGCTATGTTGGGGTCGGCTTCCAGTCTAACCGAATGCAGCTGACCAATGTACCAGTATTCTACATGGAGCGACTGCCTATCTAACGTTCAGAACCCAGTTACTGCGTAGCACGATACCCCTTGGTATGACTGGTTTGTCAGACATTCAGGCTTCTGACGACCCGTAACGACTGTCAAGGATCCACGAATGACAGCCGGGAGCAACGGCTTTATATGCTCTCCGAGGCACGGAGGGGTGTTGGTACGTAAAGATGGTCACCCATCCACGGACCAACCGCGGCAAACGTAGCTTAACCTGATCTATTGACCAGTGCGGCTGTTACTTAGCCATAATCCATTTTTTTTTAAACATTACCTAAAATAGATTATTTTAACATTTTTGTCTGTTTGTAGGTTTGTCTGTTTGTTCAAGCATCAAAATGGACCGATTTGGTTCAAGTTTGGTGTAAAGAGTGAATTTTGGGTTTTGGGGTCTAGGGAAAGTAAGAAAAAAAGTCACATTAAGAACCAAAGAGATTAATGTAGGTATAGGTGCCTACACAACTGTTCGGACTTTTTGCGATGTAGTCATTTTGCGAGTTAGGTATTTTGAGATTTAGACATTTTGAGATTTGGACTAAGAGCGACGTGGTCAATTTGCGATCCAGTCATTCTGATACCAACCCCATTATATTGGAATTCCCGCGAATTTAATTATGATCAACATACAACGAAACAGCGCTACAATTTGCAAAAAACGTAAGACATTTTGAATTTCACCTTGCCGCATTGACAGAGTCCTTAAAAAAAGGTTAAGAGGAAATGCTAGAGCTCTTTTCTCCATAGAAACGCTCTCGCCTGTTTTCTTTCTGGTAAAGGACCATAAACCAATGATTTTTTTACAAAAATATAAACTACTACTTGTATGCCCCTATGTTTTCCTTTTTGATGATACATTATTTTTATAAGAACTAGAACCCTCAAAAAATGCTCAAAATAGCCTATTCAGACCGCTGTCAACAGACGCCTAGTGTACAAAGACAACTATTAACGAAAAAAGAAAAACATAGGGGCATAGTATATATCCTCCTTATTCAGATTATGAAATATCTTTTAAATTGGTCCAATATTGGAGGAGGAAATAGGCGAGAACCAAACCTCGAAATATGACTTTTAACATAGGCTGTTCAGTCGGATCTGCAGTTGTCCTTATCGCACGAATTTGAGGGCGGAGCGCTCGCAGAGCGACAGCAATAGTTTCTTCAAATACCTAATTTCGAAAGTCTCGCCGAACGCAATTGTATACGCGGATGTGTGCCCCCAAAAATCCGCATCCGGGGATATTAAAAAATCAGCACCCGCCACATCCCTGATACACCACTGCCTACCCTTCGGCGAATAGAGGTGTGATAATAAGTAGGTTACTTGATGGGTTTATCTAAGGTAGTCTTGTACCCAGACTGACATTTCCGGCGTATATTTTATCGGTGGTAAGTCATAAGGGATTATTAGACGGTTTTTAGCATTTTGTTGCAGTGGGAAGAAGTCTTCTTTTATCTGTAACAATAATAAATTACATTGATTTTTTTTAAGTACGTAAACATGTTTATTTATTGGCATAGAATGTGATTAACAACATAGGGAGGATGCGCTGCGTAGCCCGCGAAATTAAATTTTTCTTGCGTTTTATGCAATTTGTAGGTCCGTGTCAGGTTGTATCTTGATCAAAATATGATAAAACATGTATTTACATAATTTTAACCATAAAAATCATCAACACATCTCTCCAAGTTAGATTTCGTGCAGAATCGTTAGATTTCGTTTGTTCGAAGAATCTGCACGAAATCTAACTTGGAGAGATGTGTTGATGATTTTTATGGTTAAAATTATGTATACTTATTGCAAAAAAAAACCAAAAAAAATGAATTTCGCGGGCTACCACAGCGCATCTCCCTTGACTGTTTTCTTTTTTTAATTTTTGTACCTAGATAAATAAACTCTTCGCGATAGCACACTGCAATTACATAAAAATACAGGGTGTATGGGACAGCCCTCCGCAGACTGATGGGGTGGATTCAGTATAATTATCATACTAAGATGACTGGTACACACAACAAAAAAGATCGGTATGCATAGCACATCAACACAGTTGTTGGTGTGCGTACATTCAACGGGTGTATTGCTCTACGCCTATTAGTGTTTGCTTCACAATATATATGAAGCAAAGAATATGAAGCATAAATTTAACAACGTAACTATCTGGTCCCGTGGCATAGGTGCATAAGCATTCGGCTGGTAAATCAAATGTCTTAGGATCGAGTCTCACCGCAGGCGGCGCAAATTTTTTGCATCATAAAAAACTTTTTTTTTCATTTTGATGAATTTTATTTAAGTAATTTACCTGATAATAAAAACATTCGAAAAAAATATATGGAAGTAAAAATTAAACAATTTGTAATAAGAAAACAACAATATTTATTGACTAGGTTTTTAAAATTATAATTACAAATTATAAAGTTTTGTGCATGACAAATATTCTAAGCCGGACAAGAAATCAACATTATTTTTAATATTTAGGGGCTAATTTATTTGTTAGTGATATGAATAAACATGTAAGTAAGCTAGATATTAAGATACAGTAGGTATCCTAAATTGTAGTCTCACTAACAATAACATCACTCACATAAAACAAATTTAATTACCCCCCGATATTTTAATTAATAGCTCATGCTAGCAACCATATTTTTTTAATTATAAGAAGAAGAATATTTTTTTTAGTACAGCGCTTACCATCTTGTCGCCACAATATTTTGCGACCGTCCTTGTCTTGTCCAACTTAAAACATTTTTCATCGCTATTTATAACTATAATATTATTGCACCTAACGAAATCCAAATATTCTCTTGCGAAGCGTACCCGGTTTTGCATGTAAATATCTGACAGTAAAATTTTCTTGGCTGGCCTACGACATTTCACACCAGCTGCACGCAACTGGTTCCGTACAGTTTGTAATGTCACGTCATGTTTAGTCGCCATGGAACGAGTAGTGAGGAAGGGCTCAGTCATATTTATCACAGTGCCGCACATTGGTAAATCCAGCCTTTGGTCCCGGTCGGCGAGGATCAATCCTTTCCGAATCTGCATAACGATGGACCCACAATTGCACAGTTATTCTCTGTGAACAATAATAAAGTAATGTTACAATAAACAATAAATTAAACCTAAGTATTAAACTTCAAAACATAATACCTAATAACATTTTGTTACTCACCGATATCTTTAAACGCCTCGCAATTATACCAATTGAAACGTTTTGCTCATGCAAAATAATTATCTCAGCTTTTAAAAGTGTAGTTATGTGATTCATAGTGATTCAAAAATAAAAGCACTTCTCAATCAAAACACGCTGGGTATAATGACTAAAAACGTAACGAAAGTCCGATGGTCAATAGCATTATGAACGTAAACTACTTGCTTAGCATGATATGTCATTTTAGGGGGTAGAAAATATAAAATGTGACCAACACTTGAGTAAGAATACTCGCGACATTAATCATTATATTTTTGTCATTAAGGTTGAAAGTCTAATGAGTAACACGACTACTAAAAATAAAAAAAGCGAGGGTGGATTAATAAAAAAATATCGCGCATCAGAAACACCTAAAGTTAAGTTTCTACGGTTAATATGTAGCTAATTCCGTGATTCATTTTAACAGCTGCTTGTGATTGTGCGATATTGAACTTTATGAAAATATACGCTAAGGTTCAAATTCTTTAGAATCTTGCGTCTAGCATAACAAATAAAGTTAAATTTCAAGATGTTTAATAAGAGTTGAGTTGGTCTCATGGTCACTAAGTCAATTCGATAATCATCGTTGCCTGAGTTCAAAACCAGGAATAACCTAATTATAGGTTTTTGTTCACAATGTTTTGTTTTTAATTATTATCTTTTTTTTTACTTTTCTTTAACGAACGAAGGCGGGAAATATCTTTATAAATTATTTTGTATAGAAATAACACAAAATCTTTGCAAGAAATGGAAATGTTTATTATTTAATTAAAATATACTTAAGTAATTAAGTTATAGTAAGGATACGTTCTTAGTTCAAAATTAATATACCAACATTTTATAATATCATATTCAACTATAAACATTTTAAAAACGGCATGAAAAAAAAAGAAAAAAAAAGAAAAAGAAAATGAATTAATTTGTAAAATGTTTTACAGATTTAAGTATTACATATTCTGTATTATGTCGTGAATCAACATGTTATTTAAATAGAAAAATGCATTTCCATTTATAATAATAACATTACCACAGAATCTGCAACATTTTAATGGTTTAGCATTCTTTCGCTATTTTTTTTTGTAAATTAAGGTGAAGTGTAAAAAATAATATAACACAAAAATTGTGGGTAGTGATATGCTATACCTACAGTCAAAATAAGTTGGCTGAGAATTCCGTGCTCATATCTCAAACGTTGTAAATTACTCATCTATGAACGGGATTGAATCATTAGCAATTCAACTAGGTAATATGTTTTAGGAAAATTATGATTAGAGAATTTACAAAAAGAGAATAATATAGCACCGAGATTTGAACTTAGGACATCTCGTTCACCAACCAGAAACGTTAGCCATTGTGCTAAATCTGTTACAATGAACAAGCGCGAAATATTCTAACTCATTCAATTATATACATTATTACTGCCTATCGGCGCTGCTGCTACATACGCACACTAATAAAAAACTGAGCTCGCTCGTATTCTAATAGTTAACGTTTGTGTGCGCAACTATTCATGCCGATACAGCTATCCGTGTGTGAATGTAAACTTAATTGATTTGCAGAGTGTACATGAAATTATTTCAGAAACGTTATGGGATTTTGAACCCTGATTTTGTGTTTTTGTGAACAAATCGGAGCGTCTGTTACTAGTTGGGAGGGGTAGTTAATAGGTATGCGGTGAGTTCGATGAACTCTGTAGCTAGACAGAAAGTGAACAGCTGATTTCACGCGTCGTTCGTTAGAGAATTTCAACAACCATTGCAGATTTTTTTATTTTAGCTGTTTTATTTACTTATATGGAGTGCTGCATACAGAGAATGTAATTTTACACTGAAATAAAGAATAGTAACGTGTGACTTCGAATTTTTAATTTGTCTCAAAATTCAGATGAGAAGATTATCTTGTTTCATATATTATAGAACAGGGGATTCCACACGCCCGCCACGAGCATAATTATGACTAACCACTAATTTATTCAAACAAAGTATTTTGTCTATTACGAGCGAAGCGAGCTACAAACGAGCTTAGATGAAATTTCAAACTGGCTGAAAGAATGGCGAATAAAGGCAAATTAAACCAAATCCGTACACGTGACGTTCACGACCAGAAGAGATACATGCCCTCCAGTACGACTAAATGATGTTGAAATTCCACAAGCAGAAGAAGCTAAATGCCTCAGAATGTACCTAGACCGTAGACTGACCTGGAGAAAGCATATATTCACGAAGCGTAAAGCACTAAGCCTACAACTAAGGAAACACTACTGGCTACTGTCAAAAAAGTCCAGGCTCTCACTAACTTCGGACTTCTAAACTTCGGATTTACAAATGCATCATAAATCCTATTTGGACATACGGTATACAGCTGTGGGGAACTGCAGCAGATTCAAACATAAACATACTCCAAAGGTTCCAAGCGAAAATGCTAAGGATTATAACCAATGCACCAATGCACCAATGGACTTAAAAATGCCAAAGGTAAAAGATGAAATCACACAAAGAGTCGGTGACTACAAGAAAAGGATTACAACCCATCCTAATAAATTGGCATCAAACCTAATGAAAACGAAGACATTCAGGAGGCTTAAAAGATTAGCCCCACAAGACTTGATATGAAGACTGACAAACTAATATACAGATTGATGTGGATGAGCCATTGGGCGCATACCAAGAATGCCTAAAACCAATAATAATACAAAATGATGCTGAATGTCAATAAATGGACAGATTGCATCAGGAAAAAAAAAAAAAAAAATTACGAGCGAAAGTGAAGCTTCTTTGAGGAAAAAAGTTTTACTAGTATCTAGAGCTTAATATTGAGTGACAAATTGCTTCAGAAATACTATCAAAAAAAATTTACCTAATTGAAAAAACAACTTCTCTTTTATTTCGTACTTTATAAATTCATGAACATAAACAAGTTTTTTTTGCAGTCCCGCAAATTCCCCCGGTATTGATGACCTCGATCCCGCAGGCTTGCGGAATTGGGCTTTTGATGCGGGATTGGATTTCCTAGTTCCAACCATATTGATCGCTTGCTGTTTTATTTTTCCTGAATAAGTTAAGATCTTAAAAAGACAAAAGGCAACGGGATTGATGACCTCGATCCCGCCGGCTTGCGGGATTGGGCTTTTGATGCGGGATTGGATTTCCTAGTTCCAACCATATTGATCGCTTGCTGTTTTATTTTTCCTGAATAAGTTAAGATCTTAAAAAGACAAAAGGCAACGGGATTGATGACCTCGATCCCGCAGGCTTACGGGATTGGGCTTTTGATGCGGGATTGGATTTCCTAGTTCCAACCATATTGATTGCTTGCTGTTTTCTTTTCCTGAATAAGTTGTGATCTTAAAAATGGAACTTACCACAAACCGAGGCAAGAACAACACTCCAGCTTCATAACTCATGATCCTGAGAGCCCCGTTCCCCTTGTTGAGTTGCCCCCACGCAGCCTTGCTCACGTTCGCAGATGTCAACAGGTAATACGCGGCTCTGTTGTTCGAATACCGGGTGTAGGACTTTATGTGAGGCATCGCTTTATTGCGGCTGGAGGATCTCGCCTGCCATTGGCTGGAAAGAAGGGATATATTAGGTCGGGGAAAAAGTTCCTTCGTATTTTATATACAAATTCAAGACACTTTTTTTTTTCATATTTTATTATTTAGTTATGTGTCATTTGCCAAATGGGTCAAAACTGTTTTGTGGTCAATTCCCAGTTCTTCAGCTACGTCGTAACTACTGATATGCCGATTTTGCTCCACTTTTTCAAAAATGGCATCCATTTTATCCGTAATAGGGCGACCAGAGCGACGTGCATCTTTGACATCAAAATTTCCGGATTGAAAACGCTTAAACCAAATTTGTGCCACTCTCACAGACACTGCACGAGGTCCATAAACATCGCAAATTTTTTCGCGGCTTGCGTTGCATTTTTACCTTTTTTGTAGTAAACTTTTAAAATGTATCGAATTTCTTCATTAGATTCACTCATCTTGACAGTACGAAAAACAAATGAAAATCACACATTTTCCTTATTTGAATTTGGAATTATGTTCTTTAAAATTTAAACTTTCAATGATATCAAAACCAGCCAGATACAAACAGTAGAGCCAAAGAGATTTTATTATAACTTTATGCCTATAAAATACGAAAAAACTTTTTCCCCGACCTATTATATATATTTTTTTTATTAGCTTTTGCCAGCGGCTTCGCCCGCGTGGATGTCGGAAATTAAATTACGGCACCGTACATTTTTCTGGGATAAAAAGTAACCTATGTGCTATTCCAGACCTACAGGGTGTAAGTGGCAATATTTTAAGGGGTCATTGTGCTCATCATTATGAACAACTTTTACTATGGGACCAAACCTGAAATCACGAAAAAAAATCTGCTGTTCCCTACATTTTAACGAATTATGCGAACATAAATGTACTGAACAGCTGATTTTTTTTTTCGCGATTTTAGGTTTGGTCCCATAGCATAGTTCGGAAGGCTCGGCAGATTGATTGTTGGGGTCGGCTTCCAGTCTAACCAGATGCAGCTGAATACCAGAATTTTATATGGAGCGACTGCCTATCTGACCTCACAACACAGTTAATATGAGTTTTGGCTAGACCAAAATCACACGTGAGATTTTTCAAAATGCGTATTTTATTAGACCTCCACAACCCTGGGTAGTACGATACCCCTTGGTAAGACTCGTTTGTCTGACATTCAGGCTTCTGACGACCCGTAACGACTGTCAAAGATGCACGAATGACAGCCGGGACCAACGGCTTAACGTGCTTTCCGAGGCACGGAGGAGTTGCGGTATGTAAAGATGGTCACCCATCCACGGACCAACCATCTACCGTAGGGCTGTTATTACTTAGCCACGAGCTCCTCAAGCCGACCCCAACATAAAATAAAATAATAAATAAATATCCTTGGACATTTCTCACAACGCCATCTAGTCCCAAGCTAAGCAACCTAATGCTTGTGTTATGGTAACGAGATGGCTGATAAACTACTTATATACATTTTTTTTTGTAAATACATACATATTATAGATAGAAAAACACCCAGACTCGGAACAAATACTTGTAGGTCGTACAAATATTTGTTCCGTGCGGGAATCGAACCCGCGACATGGTGCGCAGCAGTCAATCGCTCAACCACTGCGCCAAACGTGTCGTCTAGATAGAATAGATACATAGAACTATGATGATACTTACTGCAAGAAAGCGTTGAGCCACGGCTGCTTGGCATGCGCGTCCGCAGCGTACGGTAAACATCCACCGCCCAATAGATTGTCGTGAGATTGTCGCACGTTTTCTGTTGGCAATTCATTACAATTAGGATTTCCAATCCGGCAAATTCGGGATACCGGACTATTTTTGCGGGACTAGTAATGCGGGATCCGCATTTGAAGAAAAAAATTATTCGTTCCGGCCAATTTACGTGCTTGCTTGTATCCGACCGCGCGTCGTGACCAATTTCAATGTCAAGTAAAGGTACACACATGCTCATAAAATAAGCATGCTTACTCGAAAACGTACTAGAAATAAGCATGCTCATTACTAGTCACACATGCTACTAATGAGCACTTGCTCAATAAAAGCATGCTTCCGTGCTAGTAATGAGCACGTCTGTCAGTAGCTTTACGCTAGAATTACAGGGCATTCCCCACGCCACGAGCATAATATGACAAACTACTAAGTTATTCAACCAAAGTATTTTGTGGATTTTGTTATGTGCAAAAGTGACGCTTCTATATAGAAAAAAGTGTTACTAGTATCTAGATTCTAGATACTAGTACATTCTAGAGCGTATTATTGAGTGGCAAATTGCTTCCGACTATCAAAAAAAATCGCCTTTGTGTCTTCAATTCTTCAATACACTTGGCTTGGCACCGACTTCAGAAGCTGTTAAGTTTTTTATGAAAGTTATTTTATTATTGTTCTTGTACTGTGTTTCTTTGTTCCACCTTATTTATAAAAGTCTTACCTAACGATGGGTACACAATCTTCAGTTCAGGCGGACTTGATAACAGCTGAGACTGATCCTTAATTTTAGTGAAATTGTGAAGGAAATCCCCGGTCAGCCATAACTGTGGAACAAAAAACAGAGTTACAGTAGTACTCAACTAATATGGCTTATCGATGTACCTGCGCAGAAGATGAATTTTCTAAGCGCGGGAAATGCTATTGATCAATCGGCACGCTCCACGCTTTTCCCTGTACCTCTATTGGTCGGTAGCTGCCGCCATGTTAGCGCGCGCCGCTTGACAGCCGCCATACTTGCGAGTGAGACGGAACTAACAGCTGCAGTGTATTATGAACCTTATAGTAGTGATCTAAGGTTGATTGTAACTTTTAAGTATTCTCGTTAATCTTCGGTGCCATACTTTCTTTTCTGTGCGATTGAAGATTCACGACGCGCCTTATTACTTGGGTACTACTGTACCTATGAGATGACAGTTGCACACCTAAGCAACTGAACCCAAAGCCAATCAATCTGCCTAGCCTTTTTCCCAACTACGTTGGGGTCGGCGTCCAGTCCAACCGACAACCCAGTTACTGGGTAACACGATACAGTCCGCGAGTCATTTGTGTGTGTGCACATAGATAGTGTAGTTGTGACGTCCGGCATTGAGCGCGATTCGTCCTTTGCTTGGATTAAAACCGGTTTATACTGCTTTTTACCCGACTACGGCAAAACCAAAAGGAAGGGTTATGATTTTAGCAGTCTACTTGTGTATGTATGTATATAAGTATGTATTAACGTGTGTTCCACCGTAGCGCTTAAATTACTGAACCGATTTTGATCAATGAGGTATCAGTCGATTCGTAATAATGGTCCGGGTGACATAGGCTAATATAAATTGTCCCTAAATGTAATATGGTGGACTTACACGTAAATTTCTGACCTCGAAAAAAATTAAATTGAAATAATCATGACATGTCTGGTATTCAAAGAAAGGTCTTGACGAGCACATTACAAATATGTTTAGACCTATGTCATTATTGTTTAAATAAATAAATATTTTGAACTTTTTAGATTAATTATATTTTTCCGTAGTCGGGTTACAGTTTTTTAAACTTTATTATTGGCAATCGGCTTTTGTTCTTTTAGTACGAGAGGCCATGTCGCATCGTTGTAAAACGTAAAATGTAAAGGGTCTTTCAACAAGAACGGGTCGATGTTGAATTTAAATAAAACAAGCTGTATGTGAGATATTAAAGAAATTATTTTTTTATTTGAAAGGCTCATTTATGCCATTATTTATGAAATATGACAGGCGGCGTCATTGGTCCGCAATTTTTCAAAAACGATGACGGCGAGGCCATTACTGTCAACGGCGAGCGCTAAAGATCAATGAATAACAATTTATTGGTGACGTGAATTGGTCACAAAGATCGTGCGATTTGACCCCGCTATACATTTTCTTGTGGGGTTTTCTCAAGTCGCAGGTCTAAGCCAATAATCCGCAATCAACCGATGCCCTGAAAGTCAACATTACGCAGGCCATCGCTCAGATTCAGCTGGATCTATGCAGTAGAGTAATTGAAAGTTGGACCTCTCGGATCCGTGGCAAAGTTCGAAGCTGCGGTGGACATTTAAACGATGTCATATTTCATAAATAATGGCATAAATGGGCCCTTAAAATAAAAAAATAATTTCTTTAATATCTCACATACAGCCTGTTTTATTTAATTTCAACATCGACCCGTTCTTGTTGAAAGACCCTTTATATGGTTAAATCATTTGCATTTTCCATAAATATGTGTTATTTGACTACTAGTACTAAAACCGAAACATGATTGCTTGAAATTTTTCCGATTGAAAAGAAAAATATCCTGCAATTTCAACAGAAAGTTTTCTGAAATTTTCTGTTTCTTTAAAAGGAAACGTGGGTGCTCTTTTCTCCATACAAAAAGATACAAACGCTCTCGCCTGTTTTCTTTCTGGTTAATGACCATAAAGCAATGATTTTTTACAGAAATATAAATATCAGCTACTTGTATGCCCCTATGTTTTCCTTTTTGATGATATATTATTTTTATAAGAACTAGAACCCTCAAAAAATTGCCTATTCAGACCGCTGTCAACAGACGCCTAGTGTACCAATTTGACAATTATTAACGAAAAAAGAAAAACATAGGGGCATAGTATATATCCTTCTTATTCAGTTTATGAAATATCTTTTAAATTGGTCCAATATTGGAGGAAGAAATAGGCGAGAGCCAAACCTCGAAATGTGACTTTTTACATAGGCGGATAGTCGGATCTGCAGTTGTCCTTATCGCACGAATTCGAGGGCGGCTCGCAGAGCGACAGCAATACCTTCATAAAATACCTAATTTTCAAAAGTCTGGTCGCCCCCATTTCCTCTTAATTACTATTTACTACCAACCTTAGGCTCCTTCCCATAGCTGCCAATGCTGCTCGCCTGCGCTACCAGCGGCCACTGGCGGGTGTCGTCCGCTGGCACACAGCAGTGCTGCCTTAACAGCGCGCCCACCCGGCTCATGCCCCAGTCTTGATCGAAGTGGGAACCGGGGACTGAAGCAACCAGGAATACGCTGAAATGTACAGGTTTTTTGATAAATAAGGATAATATTCCCAGAACGGATGTGTTTAGTATACAGGGTGTAAGGGACAGCCCTCCGCAAACTGATAAGGTGAATTCAGTATGTCATACTAAGATGACCGGTACATGAAATTTTTTCAGGAACGGTAAGGGAATCCAATAAACCTGATTTGTTTGTGTTTTTGTGCACAAATCGGAGCGTCTATTACTGGTTGGAAGGGGTAGGTAATAGGTATGCGGTGAGTTCGATGAACTCTGTAGCTAGACAGAAAGTGAACAGCTGATTTCACGCGTCGTTGGTTAGAGTATTTCAACATCCATTGCTGGTTTTTTTTTTGCTGTTTTTTTTTCAGTTTTTTTTTTACATAAATGGAGTGCTGCGAACACACAATGCAATTTTACATTGAAATAATGAAAATGTAACTGAAAAAAAATTTGAAAAAATGAAATTATTCCTGAGAAAATTTCCGGTGGAATATGATTCAAAATGAGGAGCTGAATACACCCTGTTAGTTTGCGGAGGGCTGTCCCTTACACCCTGTAGTTGCCGGCACGTAACTTGCCAAGAATCGTTAGATGCGCATTTGATTTCTTCTTCTAAACTCAATCAATCTGCCTAGCCTTTTCCCAACTATGTTGAGGTCGGCTTCCAGTCTAACCGGATGCAGCTGAATACCAGTATTTTACATGGAGCGACTGCCTGTCTAACCTCCACAACCCAATAACTGGGTAATACGATACCCCTTGGTAAGACTGGTTGTCAGACTTCCGGGCTTCTGATTGACCCGTAACGAAACTTTCTTCTAAACTGAGATGTTTAAAAATAAATTATATCAATAATCATAGAATAATGGCAAGCAATAAAAGTAAAAAAAAATTGTAGCACTTACGCCCGGTTTCTCGACGGCTATTCAAATCTAAAATTAACTAATCATGTGTAAAATCTCTTGTTAAGTCGAAAACGAGTTGCACGAACGTTGATTAAGTACTTTGATTTGAATCTTTGATCACTTGACACAACAATCAAATTAGCACAAAAATCTCTTGTTAATTCACAATTTGGGTTTCTGAACAAACGATTAAGCTCGAATGTCATGTCAAGCCACTGTCAAATGCTGTGTTAGCTAATCTGTCGAGCTTGGGCGATTATCTTTACGTTCCCTGTGATTTTCTGTTTTCTTTCGATATTTACTAGTTATAATAATAATAAAACAACTTCTGCTTCCCATAACGGACTGCTTTTCTACTAAAGATTTGATAACCGAACAATTATATTTCCTATAAAAACAAACAAACATATGTGAAGCTGGTCCCATCCACTGACCAACCCCGGCAAGCGTAGCTTAACCTGATAGATCGATCCGTGCGGCTGTTATTACTTAACCACGAGCTCCTCCTAAAAATCTAAAACCAAACGATAAAAATTCTAGTACTTTAAGGACGCTGTTACGAATGGTTAGTCAAATCATTACTTTTTTACACAAAAGTGTGTTTATTAAATAAAATGCTTTGCTTTCTTAAAATGTTTTTGGTTAAATTGTTGATAAATGTGCATGGTACGATTCTGAACCATAAATATAATTTTAGATAGGTACAGTTTCACAATAATGGTACCGAAGTGATTGTTTTTACTTCGGTATCGTTATTGAGAAGCTGTACATATCTAAAATTACGTTTATAGTACAGAATCGTATCATGCACACTTATCAACAATTAAACAAAAAAACATTTTAAGGTTGATGCGCCAGGGTAGCCCGCGAATTTCAAAATTTCTTAGGTTTTTTGCTATTTGTAGGTCAGTGTGAGCTTGTATGTTGATTAAAATATGATTCGCGGCCGTAGCTAATATGGCTTTACAGAATTATAATCATTAGAATCAGCAATACAACTCCATAAGTTAGCATTTATATCAAATGTAGCGATTTCAGGAAATCATGAGGTTTGAGGTAAATGCTAACTTATGGAGTTGTATTGCTGATTCTAATGATTATAATTCTGTAAAACCATATTAGCTACGGCCGCGAATCATATTTTAATCAACATACAAGCTCACACTGACCTACAAATTGCAAAAAACGTAAGAAATTTTGAATTTCGCGGGCTACCCTGACGCTTTCGCCTTAAGAAAGCAAAGCATGTTATTTAATAAACACACTTTTATGTAAAAAAGTAATGATTTGACTACCCATTCGTAACAGCGTCCTTAACTACGGTACATATTTTTGTTATAGATTTTTTTTTTGGTACCTACGTGTTGAGGTTTAGGGGTTTAAGTGTACATGCGCGAATTCACTTCCACTTCGTTAAAACCTTGCCAAGTTACGTGCCGGCAACTAGATTGCGTAACCAGATTAACGTAACGTGAACGTTAACGTTATTATTGCGTTAGTTACGTTGGCCCAGATTTCGCCAGTTTTGCTATACTTGTCCCGTTAAGTTTTTCATAATTTTTACCAATGAAACAATGTATACTATAAAGAACATACAATAAATGTTCTTTACTTTTTCAACAAAAAAAAAACCGGTCAAGAGCGAGTCGGACTCGAGTACCGAGGGTTCCATTCCGATTTCTGAAAAAGTGTGCTATTTAGAGACATCGTTTTATTTTTCCTGTAATATTTACATAAACTTCTATCACATAGAATAACTTCAGATTTTTCTCTATACAAAATTCGGTATTTTTTTACATTTTTACCAAAAGTCGAAAACTATCCGGCCTAAAAAAAAAGAAAAAATGTTTGAGAATGTGCAAACAGCGCTCTTTCATATAATACCCCACATGCCCTAGTAGCCCCACTTTGAATATTAAGACCCCCTTTCAGTCCCTGTTGCAACAAAAAATATACATATTTTTATTTCTTTCTTATTTGCAAATGTCATCTAAAACTGTTCCAAATTTTAAGTCCCTTCTAAAATTTTAAGTTTCTTCTTTAAGGTTCTAGCTTTAGTAATTCTTGAGATATCTAGCTGTGACAGACTGACAGACAGACAGACTGAGACGCACCATAAGGGTTCATTTTTAACATTTTGGTACGGAACCTTAAAAATTAAATATGTGTGCACACTTCACAGTGGTCGTTCAATGTCAACTAACGTGTTACAGTAGTACCCAACTGATATGGCTTATCGATGTACACACGGCTACACATCAAGCTATACATTTCCAGTTTACACTGACCTCTCATTGTAAGGAAATCCTACACAACGCAAGATCAACTTATACTGGAAATGTATAGCTTGATGTGTAGCCGTGCGTACCTGCGCAGAAGATAAATTTTCAAAGCGCGGGAAATACTATTGACCAATCGGCACGCTTCACGCACCGCGCTTCTTTTTCCTGTACCGCTATTGGTCGGCAGCTGCCGCCATGTTATCGCGCGCCGCGTGGCATGTTAGTCAGCCGCCATACTTGCGAGTGAGACGGAACTAACAGCTGCAGTGTATTATGAACCTTATAGCAGTGATCTAAGGTTGATTGTAAGTTTTAAGCATTCTTTCGTTAATCTTCGGGGCCATACTTTCTTTTCTGTGCGAACGAAGATTCACGACACGCCTTATCAGTTGGGTACCACTGTACATTGCTTGTCTTCGAAACAACTTTTTAATTACTTACTTGATATGACTGAAATCGCATCTCTTGACCCTCTCAACGTAGTACGCTAGATTTGGCAGATGATAATGGTTCAGATATCTCAGCAGACACTTCTTGAACATAGTGGGGGATTCCCCGTCGTGTGGCATGGCGTCCGGTGGCAGTTCGGAGCAGGACGGACTGAACCATAGGCTGGACATAAGATATAAATGGTTATAGAACAATGGCCATTTTGATAAATTAATTATAAAAAACACTTACACGTCAAATCTTAAATACAACAATTTAACAGTAAAATGTATATAGGGTGTAATTTTAATCAACGTTATCCTCTTAAGGGGTTATAGTACTCATAATTAGGAACAACTTTTACTATGGGAACAAACCTGCAATCGCGAATAAAAATCTGCTGTTCAGTACATTTATGTTCGCATAAGTCGTCCAAAATTAAGGGAACAGCTGATTTTTTTTTGCGATTTCAGGTTTGGTCCCATAGTAAAAGTTGTTCATAATGATGTGTACAATGAACCCTTAAGAGGGTAACGGTGATTCAAATACCCTGTATATTATGTACAAGTATATAAAGAAAAAAAATGGAAATCGCACCGCATCGCTGTCAGTGGAAAAAGTGCCCAAAAGTGCACCTGTAGGTACATAATAAAACATAAATTATGTTTTAAAACTAGATGAGGTTGGCGTTTCCTATCTGACTATTCGGAGAAGAAACGCCGAAACAAACTCAGAGGTCACAGTCTCTTCTAAAGTCCAGATATAATCTTGGTCAGATCATTGAAGACCATGTAGCTTGGTGTCTGAAATGGTATTTTCAGTAAATAACCACACATATTTGAGTGGACTTGTCCAGTCAGTGCACACATTAACCTATATCTATGTATTCTATTGTTTGTGTAACGTATCGATTTCATCCTTCGTCCTCGATCCTATTGACCTCGACGAAATCACAACAGTCATCCATTCATTGCGCTCTGATGCTGCAACTGGCTGGGATGGGATATCACCCTACATCCTGAAGAGGTACTCAACCTCCCTAGCACCCATACTATGCCATATTTTTAGCCTCTGTTTCGAGACTGCCGTCTTTCCCTCTTCTCTTAAAAAGGCCATCATTCACCCGATCTTCAAGGGAGGCGACGGAAACTTACCGAGTAATTACCGTCCCATTGCAGTTCTGACTGCCCTATCCAAGGTATTAGAACGTCTTATCAATAAAAGACTTGTACACTACCTAGAACATTACAAACTAATATCACCACAACAATTTGGATTTCGTAAAAACAAGTCGACCTGTGATGCAGTTCATGAATTAACTAATAATATCGTACAAAGCCTAAACAGTAATAAAAAAGTCCTAACAATATTTTTGGACCTTGCGAAGGCGTTCGACACCGTCCCCGTTCGTTCTCTCTTACTCAAACTTGAAAGGATGGGTGTCAGGGGGTTACAACTTGATCTCTTTCAAAGCTACCTCACAAATCGCTCCCAAGTGGTAAAGATTGATCGTCACAGCAGCAGCGAGTTTCCCATCTACTATGGCGTTCCGCAAGGAAGCATTTTGGGTCCCACCTTATTTCTCATTTTCATAAACGATTTATGCAATTTAAATATCCCAAATGCCAAGATAACATCTTACGCTGATGACACTGCGATAACTTTCGTCGCCAATACGTGGTCTGAACTCGAGGGAATAGCACAGCATGGCTTTGATGTAGCGCTAAACTGGCTTTATTTCCATACGCTTACACTTAACACCTCCAAAACCAAGTTCATTACCTACTCAGTCAGTTCTGCTTCCCAACCAAACCCACCGATATCACTTAAAGCTCACACATGTAGTTTGCAAACTCAGGTTTCATGCCACTGTGCACCTATATCATCTGCGGATGAAATCAAATACCTAGGTATTGTCATAGATAAGAATCTTACATTTAAATCTCATATTAATGTCCTGACTGGCAGAGTTCGCAAACTAATATATATATTTAAAACCTTAAGAAATATTGCAAATCCTATAATAATACGTAATGTCTATTTTGCCTTATGCCTATCTATTATTACCTATTGTATTCCCTGTTGGGGTGGTGCTGCAAAAACCTTCCTGAAACCATTGGAAGTTGCGCATCGCGCCATACTGAAAGTAGCTACTTTCCGGCCACTACTATATCCAACTAATCAGTTATACAAAGACTGCAACGTCCTCAACGTGCGACAACACTTTATTTTACAATCAGTTCTGTTGCAACACCGCATAACCCCCTATATTGAAATTACCAAACGCCGAAAAGATATAATATGTACTCCTCCCTTAACCCGCTTGCCGTTTACTAAAAGATTCTTTTATTATCTAGGTCCGACTCTATACAATACAATAAATAAGAAATGTCCAATATATAAGTTGTCTTATCAAAATTGTAAGAAGTCTGTCCGCACATTTCTTCAAGATAATACCTACGAGGACACAGAAAAATATTTAATTTAAATAATTAATTTATGATAAGTTTATATATTGTACCACTCACCCAAAGCATAGACCCACACTAATCCAATCCCATTACTTACGCACGCTCATGCTCACGCACCTACACACAACACACATACACACACAAACACTCTCACCCTCACACACACACACACACACACACACACACACACACACACACACACACATCGCACATCACACATGCACCCCATACACACAAGTACACTCACGCAAATGCGCTCGCGCACCAATACATGTACCTATTTAAATATATATAAATGTAACTTGTAAAAACAAAATTAAATTAATACAACTATTATAGGGGATCGGCACTGTTACTCCTTAATACAGGCTATTTCATAGTCTAGCAAGGAGAGCAGCACGTCACCCACATGATTGTTAGAGATTCAACACTACCCACTTTGTTGTTTTGTTTTGTTTGTTGTTATTCTTTTGGAAAAATAAACATTATTATTATTATTATTTTTAAAGTGTCTCTGACATATCTCGGGACCCTGGGGTCCCGGACTTTTGGAAGGCGTACGAGGGGCCGAAGCCAACTCGCAGAGGCCCCTTAGACTATTTTATATTATGAGGAGGCACCAACCGACGATTATCCCTATATACACTATGCAAGTGCACCCAAGGACAACCCCCGGTTGATGCAGGACTATTGCAGAACATGGAAACAAAACATATTGGGCTATGGGTTTGGGTGGCTGTGGACTGGTTACCTAGAACTATGAAAGGACTATGGCCCCTGCCTGATCAATGTTTTATTATACACGGAAAAAAAAATGGCAGGGGGTGACTTGCACACTCAATAATGGGCCCCCGAAAACGGTCGCTAGCACATAGTGTCGTAGCGACAAGGAAGCAATATGTCCTGAGGTGCTTGTGAGGAGTGGAGAGGTATTCCACGGTTCTCAGAACAATCCCAGAGCCCGGAAGATGGTCAAGATCCCTACAAACACTTACTGGAATACTTCCTTCCTCCGAGCACGTTTGCTCTTGCGAATCTCCACTCAAGCCAGCCAATAAAGGCAAGAATGAAGTGGGAGTTCTGTTCCCGTCATTGTTCACTCCAGCCGGCCAATAAAGGCAAGCGAGAGGTGAGGAACAAGACTTCTCCCGGGAGATAGGGTCCGTGGGGTCGCTACTGCCCAACAGCTCGCCACATGCTGCCCTGTGGGTTTCTGTATCTCTCTTGGTCTGGCTCCTCTTCCTAGACCTGTTCCGTCAGAGTAACTCTACAGGCACAGACCTAGAATTCGGAGCACGCAAGCCCCACCACGACGTCAACGTAGAGATACTGCGGTGGGGTTATTATTATTATTCGTTTATTAATTTATGATCTTATTTAGTTACATTTTTAAATATTTCTTAAACAAAAAGATGTAGAAAAAAAAACATTTAAAAATATAAAAAAATAGAAGTCCGCCGGTGTCGGGAGCAGGGTCCAAGGTATTATTATTACATTTGTCAGTGATCGTGAGTTTTTTTTTTTTAATGTTAACCTGCTCTGTCCGTACCACTGTTGTGCAAAATCCACCTGGATCCAACCCTTGCGGTACGCGTCGAGGTACTGTAGAGGTTTCATGCTTTAGTAAAAACTTAGAAATATGCTGGCTGACATTTCGATTATTCAAACATCGAATTACTCTTGAAGAAAAGTGAAGCTCGTTTTTCTTCAAGGATGACAGTCTAATTTTAGCTAGGGCGCCCGCGTAGGAAGTGTTAACCTATAAGTCTGAATCTGATTTTCAATATAAGGTTGATTGTAAGTTCAGTGTGTGTTAGTAATGTGTGTGTGTGTGTGAGTGTGTTTGAGTTGTAAGTTGCATTCTTTCGTTATTCTTCGGGGTCATACTTTCTTTTCTGAGCGAACGAAGATTCACGATGCGCCTTATCAGTTGGGTACCACTGTACCTCTTCTTATTTAGTAGTTACGAAACCCCTGTGAGGACCTGTGAAGTCCGGGTCTTCACAATACCGTCTCGCCACCTCTTCCTGGGCCGGACTCCTCCGCCGTGCATCCTCAGGCATCAACCGTGTGGAGACTGTTGTCGAGCGGTCACTATGCATGCGGCAGAGATGACCCGCCCAGTACCATTTTAGCTCTGCAGCCTTTTTGACGTCTAGGACTCCCCGTTTTGGAGTGCAGCGTGGTGTTTCGTATTCTGTCATTTCATTTTACGCCCAGAATGCTCCGCTCCATTGATGTTTGGCACACCCTTTTTTTTTTTTTTGAGGGTGGGAAATCATCAAATAACTTCTCCCGCTCTGGGTGGAGCGGAAGGGCGTGTCAGACTTTTACTGACTAAAACCCACCCGTGTTCCTTCAGTTGCCTATGCCAGGGCCGCGGTATCTTCTTAAAACTACCCGCGACATGTTTGGCAAACCCTAAGGCGGAACTTTTGCGACTCGGTGAGCGACCGTGAATTTAGACTAGGAAAAATTATACATTATTATTAAAAGGTCGTTACCCCTGCGTCCTGTTTTCCCAGTCGTCCAGATACAAGTTGGCAGTAGATATGACCACTCGAAGTGACCCGTCCTCGTAACACAGGATCATCATTTTACTGAAACAATATTCATAAAATTAATAACTACGCATCAAAAACCTGACGTCACACAAATCCTGCATCACTCATCACAAAAACAGATAATACTTTTTGAACTGAGTTTAGTTCAAAAGTATTATCCGTTTTTGAGGTGAGTTAAATAAATGCCACAGTAAAAATTTGTTTTTAATATTTACCTATTAAATGAACATTATTTTGAAAAATGTAATCAGTTACAGGACTATAAATAAATTGAAGAAGTTTTAATAAACTGTCTGGTGAACATGATTTGGATATATTCAATACCAGTGTTTCTCGGCTTAGGCATTTGTTGGTGAAGTGCTTCTTTACGACAGAGTAATTGTTTGTGTATAAATGTTTTTAAGTTTGTGTTTGTTGATCGTTTACTACTTGTTTCCTAATTTATGTTACAAATAGGTATTTTGTACCGATGTCTTTTGTTTCAATTTAAATTTTAAATTTTTATCAGTGGAAACTTGTAAATGGCCTTCAGATTTATATTGTTTATGGATATTGTCTACTTTAGCTGTAAGTTTCCCGAATATAATAAAATAAAAATAAAATAAATAAATTCTTTATTTCACCAAAAGCTCATAACAATATCCTTATGACTAACACTTATTAAAAATTTAGTCCCGTGTGAGCGACAGAGGTGACAAAATGCGACTACCCTCTTATAGTTGTTTTTCCAAAACACATTTTGTTTACATTTTTGGTAACTAAATTGCAAACGTAGTATAGTTTAAAAATAAAAACTTTAACAAAAAAAAAAACGACTTCCAAAAATCACTACAAAGTGAAAAATAACTTTGATTTCGGAAGTCGGTGTCTTTCGTTTTTTATTAACTTTCTTTTTTTTTGCCACCGACTTCCGAAATCAAAGTTATTTTTCACTTTGTAGTGATTTTTAGAAGTCTGTTTTTTTTTTGTTAAAAAGTTTTTATTTCTCACTTTTTAGTGGGTCTGTTTATAATTTGTATAAGTTACAATAGTCTAATGTCAATTGCTCATCACATGTTACAAAATATTGCTTTTCCCGATGCTGGGACGTTTATTGTTGAGGAGTTCTGCTGGTAAAAACCAGGAGAACTCCTCAACAACCACTCACCACACGCATTGTGTGACGAGCGGAAATTGCTTAGCAACCATATTAAAGTAATCGAATCGCAACCCGTGAAATATTTATCATTAAGTAGTTCCGGTAGCCATCTGTGGTCTTCATCATCGGTTCCACTTCACCAAGTGGTGCTTTCCGAGAGCAAATGCACGAGCTACTATAAAAAATACCCAAATCGCTATAGGTGTGCCTATAATATTTGAAGAGTTACTTCGATTTCTCCAGGATCCCATCATCAGAACTGGATTTTGACAAAAATGGGACCATTTGGGAAGTATACCCTTTCCAACAAAAAAATATTTTTTCAAATCGGTTGGCAAGCGACGGAGTTATGCTCGAACAAACATAAAAAAAAAAAAAAAAAAATACAAACATCCGAATTGAGAAAACTCACGTGTGATGTTTTCCGAAGGGCGTAGACATAGTGACGTAATGCGCATCCACTTGTGGCTTCTTCTTATTTATATTCTTGAGATCAGAGCAATCTTCACCGTACAAAATCGTTAGCTTCTTCTCGCTGAAAGAAATTCAACCTTATTTCTTTAGAGATAAAGTTCAAATTAGAATAAATACTATTTGTATATTTTGATGATATTTAACATTATATACTGTCAGACTATAAATAATATTTATTTTATTTTATTTGTATTAGGAAAACTTACAGCTAAAAGATACAGTGAATAAAATTTTAGGGCCCCGTCTGCGGGGCTAATTCAGTAGGTCAGAAGGTTTTTGTCCTTGAGACTTTTTGTCGACGCGCGACGGGACGCCTAGCCACTTATACACGGCTTGTACACAGAACCACAGATTAATACAGATGGGACACTCCGCAAAATCATTTAAATAAAAAGCGACTCTTGCTACGACTCAATAAAGTTCAATTCAGGTCGCACAACGCTTATTACCTACAGTTATATTCACCTACAAGTTGCCTCTCTTTCTATCGCGTAACTCTTATACCTTCTGACTCGATAGGGTTGTGTTCTTTTACGACGCGGCGCGTGAGTGAGTATCGAACTAACTGCAAGCCAGCCGGTGCGCGGCAGCCCACACTGAATTGACCCAATGAGATGAGTCCGCCGCGTACTTGTAGCTTCATACCTAAACTGCGGAGTGTCCCATCTGTATTAATCTGTGATGAAGGTACCAACACTTAGCGCCATCTACGAGGAACTAATTTGGCAGTTCTTCTTCCCCATTGGTTTAATTGACATTAATGCTTTCGGTCATGGTATAAACCATCGAGTCAGTTTTTGTAATAACAACCTAGCTGTGATAGAAATACAGTTCTTTATACAAAACTGACAACTTAGTCCGGTACTAAGTTGTCAGTTTTGTAAAACTGACATCTTAATGTGTCGGAATAAAGTTCAAAATTCAATAAAGGGTCCATGGTTTAAATCTGGGTTTGAAGATGAACCTTGTTTTGTAATAAGGCGGTTTGAGTTTTGACAGAAGACTAGAGATGATACGTACCTATATCCAGCGAAGTAGTATTGAGCTAAAAGCCATCCGATTTCCACCATAAAATTTATTTGTAGAGAACATTTGAGTTCGCCTAGACTGCGATCTAAGATTTCTAAAAAAAATGTACAACATTAGTTTTTGTTTATACTAAACCCGAAAAGGGGTCATTGTACTCAACATTTTGAACAACTTTTACTATGGGACCAAACATGAAATCGCGAAAAAAAATCAGCTGTTCAGTACATTTATCTACATCAAACTCGTCAAAATATACTGACCAGCTGATTTTTTTTTCGCGATTTCAAGGGACTGAAAAACACAATTTTTGCCTGTCTGTCTGTCCTTTTGTTCCAGCATTTCTCCGAAACGGCTGGACCGGTTTTGTCGGGTTTTTCACTAGCAGATTTTATAAGAAGTAATAAATAAATAAATAAATATCCTTGGACATTTCACACAACGCCATCTAGTCCCAAGCTAAGCAACCTAATGCTTGTGTTATGGTAACGAGATGGCTGATAAACTACTTATACAGGGTGTCCCGTAAATAATGGATAATCTCTTAAGGGGTCATTGTACTCATCATTATGAACAACTTTTACTATGGGACCAAACCTGAAATCGCGAAAAAAAATCAGCTGACCAGTACATTTATCTACATCAAACTCGTCAAAATGTAGGGAGCAGCTGATTTTGTTTCGCGATTCCAGGTTTGGTCCCATAGTAAAAGTTGTTCATAATGATGAGTACGATGACCCCTTAAGAGATTATCCATTATTTACGGGACACCCTGTATACATTTTTTTTTTGTAAATACATACATATTATAGATAGAAAAACACCCAGACTCGGAACAAATACTTGTAGGCCGTACAAATATTTGTTCCGTGCGGGAATCGAACCCGCGACATGCTGCGCAGCAGTCAATCGCTCAACCACTGCGCCAACCGTGTCGTCACTTAGGCAACTAACTAGCTAACTAGGTAACTTAGGCTACTTTACATTTATTTTACAAACTGAATTAGGGTCGCTGGCAATAGCTAGTATAAAATACTGGTATTCAGCTGCATCCAGTTAGACTGAAAGCTGACCACAACATAGTTGGGAAAAGGCTAGGCAGATGATGATGAATATAGTAAAATTATTATTTACCTTGAAAAGTGATAGAGTAAGGCTGTCCGTGCGTTTCCTTACAATCCGTAATAGTTGTATAGAAGATGTGGTAGGGGGCGCTGGCGGCGTGTTTGGCGGCCATCTTGCCTCCGGGACGGACCACAGACAAGTAGTCTTCCGCGCGGCGGGTCGGATTCACTATGGGACGGTAGTCACTATCTGGAAGGGAGAAAATATTATTTTAAATTGAAAATTTCTATGCCTAAGGTATTTTTATTAGTGTGTATCTCTGTGTGTGTGTGTGTGAGGGTATGGGGGTGTGTGTATGTGTGTGTAGTGGTGTGTGTAGTAGACCTATAAAAAACCAGTCAAGTGCGAGTCTGACTTACGCACTAAGAGTTCCATACCACCAAAACTTAAGGCTTATGTTTTTTCATTCATTGTATACTAGCTCTCGCCCGCGGCTTAGCCCGCGAGATATGTCGTTACAAAGTAGCCTATGTCCTTTTCCAGGCCATAGTCTACCCGTATGCTAAATTTCATCCAAATCCGTTCAGCCGTTTTAGCGTGAAAGCGTTACAAACAGACTCACTTTCGCATTTATAAGATTAGTTAGGATTTCAGCACAAAATATGAACTTTGTAGGAAGAGTATTAAAAACTAACAGTTTCCTCGAGGATTGCCCTTTACTAGATTGTTCCGAAAATTGTTAGCTACAGAATAAATACATTCTCTTTTTTCTTGAAACTATTTTGAATTGACAGCTAATTTCAATACAAATCTCCTTGGTGAAAATCATTGGCCACCTATGTGTAGTTCTTTTTTTAAATATTTTTATCTACACCCATGCTATAAATCCTTTATAAAAGTTCCTGAAACAGTTAGCTTACTGCCAACATTAAAACAGCCAGTGTCATAGTAACCATGGTAACCATAAAAGCATCCAAACGGGTGCTTTAATGTTGTACTGAATTTCATAATGCAACTCGTTTTCAAAAAAAGAACATTGTAATGCACGCGCGTTTCACTACAACAGCTAATTTAAAAAAAGAACTTATTCGAATTCACGTCGAATACTATGACGTCGGCCGCCATGTTCGATACGAGTATTAGTATTGCAAAAAACTGTTTCAGAACCTTTTTTAGAGGATTCATAACAGGGATGT
This sequence comes from Cosmia trapezina, assembly GCA_905163495.3. Lineage (NCBI taxonomy): Eukaryota > Metazoa > Arthropoda > Insecta > Lepidoptera > Noctuidae > Cosmia > Cosmia trapezina. Next base: position 12,045,683 of record LR991047.1, read on the forward strand.
AGATAAAGTCTTGTATGCAACTGCACATAATTAGGTATCATGTGATACTATCTCTTATTATACGTCAGTTGCATAAATAACTATTAAAGTTTATCTGTCGCTCTTCTTTTGTTTGCAATAATGGACGTCTCGCAGGAAGTTTTTCGTGCTATGATTTTTTTAGGGTTAAGCTTTTTGGAATCCCAAGAAAATTTACAAACTGAACTGATTAAAAATTTTCATCAGAATGCATAAGTGCATCGGGGTTGGAGGGGAGTATAGAGATTATTAAAAAACATTGGACACGTATTTTTTTCTTTTTTTACGTAGGTAATCAAAAAATGACGGCGATACATTGAGTTAAAATATGGCATGACGTCACGCGTAGCTAGGTTTTATACGTACAAGTTACGTAGCGAGCCCCCACTCCCCAACTTTAATACGTGATAGCTAAGCATTTTGTCATTAATATGATAAAGCAAAAAATACGTGTCTAATATTTTTTTATTATCTGACTGACGGACTAAATAGAATTTTTTTTTTTACCCAGGTATCATCCCTATTCCCTAAACTCTTTTAAATATTTCTGTGTTTTGTATTCTGTGAACTATTATATTGTTTTTTTTTATGCAGCAAAACTTTATTTCATTAGTTTGACCATACAACCTTATTTTAAGTCTGACAAAAAAAGTCGTATACGTTCAATTACAAGTCAATTAACACTGCTACTTTTAAACATCATGTAAATGAATACAAAATGATTTGATTATGTCCTTTTTTCCTAAAATACCTAAGAGTCTAGTAGATCTTTAAATCACTTTACTTCTGAATCTGTTCCCATATTAATTAAATATCTTGCTCAATAATTAATATTTTAAAAACTGAAGCGTTAATCGATTTTTGTTGGTAACTATCAATCTGCCTAGCCTTTTCCCAACTATGTGGGGGTCGGCTTCCAGTCTAACCGGATGCAGCTGAATACCAACATTTTACATGGAGCGACTGCCTATCTGACCTCCACAACCCAGTAACTGGGTAATATGATACCCCTTGGTAAGACTGGTTGTCAGACTTTCGGGCTTCTGACAACCTGTAACAACTGTCAAAGATCCACGAAGGACCAACGGCTTAACGTGCTTTCCGAGGCACGGAGGAGTCTCGGTATGTAAAGATGGTCACCCATCCACGGACTAACCTCGGCAAGCGTAGCTTAACCTGACGGATCGACCCGTGAGGGTGTTATTAGTTAGCCACGAGCTCCTCTGCTGAGTGTACAACATTAATAATACAAAATCTTACCTTTCTTACTATCTCTCCCTCTAGATGTTGCCTTACTGCTCTCACCACTCCTACTTCCTTGCATATTACTATTCTCCCCACTTCTACTATCTGAGGCTCTAGTACTCTCCCCACTTCTACTATCTGACCTTTTACTATTCTCCCCACTTCTACTATCTGATCTTTTACTACTCTCCCCTCTTCTCATTGGTGATTTACTATTCTCCCGCTGCTTAACTTGTAATGTTGACTTGTCTTCTTTATTTTTATCTTCTGTGCTCTTCTGTTCTGGCTTTGATGTCGATTCTTCTTTTGCGGCAGTAGATGTGCTGTAGTGGAATAATATGACTTTTAGTTGAAGCACAGGATCTAATATAATTATATAACATAATAGAATGAGTATACAGGGCTCTTAAAGGGTCATTGTACTCATCATTATGAACAACTTTTACTATGAGACCAAACTTGAAATCCCGAAAAAAAAAATATATCACACTTTTTCAGAAATCAGAATTGAACCCTCAGTGCGCGAGTCCGACTCGCTCTTGACCGGTTTTTTTTTAAATGTGTAATACAGATCTTTATAAAATTTATAAAGATTCATTGATATATAAGAGGAAGATATGTTACGCGCTAACATCGCAATCACTAAACCTGGACTCGGCGCACGACTACATGCACCGAAACTCGCACATCTGTGATCACAGTCGCAAACCTACAGTTACTGATAGACAAGGACAGTGATAGGAGCCGGCGCTGTCGTGCAAGTGAAATCGCGTTAACCGCCGAATGTTTACGATTATGAATGACATTGCATGTCTATCTCGCTCTCACAAACATACTGAAGCAAACATTAAATATTATAATTTTCAACAAATTAACATTTTTGGCTATATGTACTTACGAGTGAAAAGTAATACCGTGGAACTTGTATTACTTTGCTTGTATTGTGTTTTGACGACACGGTTGGCGCAGTGGTTGAGCGATTGACTGCTGCGCAGCATGTCGCGGGTTCGATTCCCGCACGGAACAAATATTTGTACGACCTACAAGTATTTGTTCCGAGTCTGGGTGTTTTTCTATCTATAATATGTATGTATTTAAAAAAAAAAAGAAATTTATATAAGTAGTTTATCAGCCATCTCGTTACCATAACACAAGCATTAGGTTGCTTAGCTTGGGACTAGATGGCGTTGTGTGAAATGTCCAAGGATATTTATTTATTATTATTATTATTATTTATTAGGACTTTTCGGACTGGCAACACTGCCCGAGTGATATGTCAATTTTTTTTTCCGTATTTTAAAATTCATTTTAATTGTTAATTAAGTAAAATTAAGGTGTAATTTTATGTGTAAACGTAATTTAATTGCATAAATACTCAGGATTATTGTTTTTCCTGTAAATAAATAAAGTTAAACGGTGTTTGGTTACACACCGTGACACCGGTAACCTAAAACAACAGCTGACGTTCAAACTGCAAATTTAAACGGGGAGTATTGCTTTATTTTTACTTTATATTAGCACACATTCGTCAATTTAACTCTGATACATGTCCTCGCTAACTCGTAATATAAATACTTCGCTGATTTAGCACCCTGCATTGGGTCCAAATCGCATTGTTTACATTGTAGAAAACGAAACTTAGCGACGATTATGTTCTCAATTCTCATTCTGATCTTTATTAGACAACAATAAAAACGTTCATAATTGGTATTTTTCATGGTAGTTATAAAGCATTAGTATCAAATAATAAAACTTTAAAGTCTTGGCAACCTACCCACTTAAGGAAAAGTAAAATTCTAAGGCAATAAAAGCATCAAAATTTTACATTCAATTTGATAATATATCTTTGATACTAGCTCTTCAAGCCAATTCATTAGCCTACCTCATTTCTCATTTGATCTACGCTAACTTCTCCCATTTTCTCTTTAATTTCCAACTTTATTTTATTTGTCTGTCCTACTTGTTCTCACCGTTTCTTTACTCTAATTTCAGTAACAAATCCTGAAACCATGCCTGTGATGACCCGTTAGGCTACTGCTCAGGATATGGAGCTTAAATTGAGAACGGCCCTCCAAGAACTTGAAGCATCGAAACTCCATTGTAAACAATTGTTGCAAGAGAATGATGAAAGTGAGGAGGAAGTCAAGAACATGGTCAACAAAAACTCAAGCCTTAAACGGGAGCTAGTGGACCTTCATCACCAATACCTAAATGTTGTTGCTGAACGCGATCAACTGAAGGTGGTCACGGATGGTTTCAACAACTGTAGTAACTTGTATGAGGAGGCTTTAAGCAAAGTTAGGGACTTAGAAGATGAATTAATTGATGCAAATAGTCGTATTATCCAGTTAGAGAAACAAAAAGAATGTACTCAGGTTATAGAAACAAACAACTTATATAATGAATTAATAAATACTAATTGTAACCCACATTCCATAATAACTATTGACCTTACTGAAGAGTCCATGCTAAAACAGAATTATAGTTATACAGCTAGTCATAAGAAACTGAAACAATATGCAAAACTGAATAGAATAATTAAAAAATGTAATCAAATTAGAAAGCGACAAAAACACTTTTCCAAAAATATTCCACGAAGAAAAGAACGTGTTGAACTAATCAATAAATTAATTAATTGTCAAATCAAATTAGAAGACAGCAAAAAAATATATGAAATTGATACACAGCGCTTACAGTCTGACATACAGGTACTTGAGAGCAGACTTAGTTCACTTTACATTAAATATGTGGGCTCTCAGAACCAAATTAAAGAACATATTCTAGCGGCAAATGAGTTAGTTATGTGTCAGTGTAATTGTCAGAAGGTTTCAGACCGTGTTGCTGTCCAGCCTGAGGCAACGGAGGACCCGTCCCAGACTGAGAGTTTGTCTCCAGACTGTACCCTCAACCAGGATATACCTGATATAGTACAAGATCTATCTCAAGTGGTACAGTCTGAGAATGGTAGTTTTCCATCTTTCAGTAGTCATGAATCTTATCATTCAGTTATGTTTTCAGATAGTATAGGTAGAGGTTTAGGTAAATTAGTTAGTAACAATCTGGGTTATTCTAATCAAAATTATTGTATGCCAGGGTCAACCTTCAAACAAATAATGGCATCAGTAATGGGTAATGTGTATAATCATAAAACCAACATTACTGTATTTGTAGGTAATAGTTCTCAGGTCAGGAAAAATGAAATCACTGACGGTGTAACTGAATTGTTAAAGTTAAACTGTAGGAAAATAATATTGTGTGCATTCCCATATTTCGAAAAATTGACAAATAGACAAAACAATTATATTCATATGCTTAATAAGCATATGCACTTTTTAGTTAGTCATTACAGTGATAAGCTTGTGTTTTTTGACACCAATAGTTTTTTGGAAACATTGAAATCGACTAGGGATACTGTGTATCTGCCTGCTAGTTTTAGACACATAATAGCAAGGCTATTAGCTTTTTGTATAACCTCAGACATAAGTAGTATGTCGAAGTCTTGTATTATTAACACCACATTGGTTAGTAATAATACTAATAATAACGTGGTGAGCCTGAATCAATGTAGCTCAAATGCTATAAATATTTATACAAATTGTACGAAGGAGGTTCCAAGTCCCACACTCACTATGAGCTCACTGCCTGGTGATGACATTGAAGTCTTGGGGTTAACTCCGGATAGTAATTTAAACTAGTTTGTAAGACAACAGACGGTACCAGTAAGAATATTCTTATACCTAACAGCAACAAGGTGCCTTCTTGCTCTAAAATAAATAATAATCGAAAAGGAGATCAGCAGAATGCCTTGAAATTATTCCATCAAAATATTCAAGGTATTTCTTCCAAATTATTAGAAATTGAAATGTTTTTAGAAAAAACAAAGTTTGACATTGTTTGTTTTACTGAACATTGGTTATAGGATTACCAAATGCTAATTAATTATGAGAACTATAGTGTGGGCAGTTGTTTTAACCGTAGTTCTATGCTGCGTGGAGGTTCTCTAATCTTGATAAAAAATTGTTTAAAATCTAAGCAACGTAATGACATAGTTGGTTTATCACTTGAACATTGCGTCGAACTGTCTTGTGTTGAGCTAGATAAGCATGTCGTAGTGTGCGTGTACAGACCCCCTAACTGTCAGAACTTTTCTTTATTTGAGTCAATAATGGAAGATGTACTAGCGAAACTTGCATCCGGTAACAAAGCTGCAATTATTTGTGGTGATTTTAATATTAATATTCTGGAAAATAATTCTAATAGCAGTAGATTGTTAAGCCTTTTTAAATCATTCAATTTATCTAATATTTTTACAGAACCGACTAGAGTAACTCTCACTTCTGCTACATGTATCGATAATGTTTTCTGCGATTGTGATTATTTAGATAAAGCCATCGTAAATTATTTACCGTCGGATCATAGTGGACAAACAGTAACTTTTAAGTCTAAAACACCTTTGCAAAAAGTACAAATACAATTTAGACCAATAACAACTGGCAAATTAAATAAATTCAATAGTACCCTATGTAATAAGTTAAGTGTTCTGGGTCATAATATGGACGGAGCAAATAAATTGTATGAGGATTTCTTTTCAGTAGTGCACACTGAGTTCAATAAAACTTTTGGAAAGAAAACAAAAAATGTTTGCCCAAACTTTTTATTCAGTGACTGGGCAACTAGAGGTATTAGGATAAGTAGGGAAAGACTATTCGAACTGTATGGCCTTAAGCCTTACATTAACACTGAAACGTTCAACAAGTATGTTGCTACTTATTCCAAAATTTTTAGAAATACCTGTAAAATAGCTAAAGCCTTGTACATTAGCAATAAGATCAAATCAGCTGAAAATAAAGTAAAAACAGTGTGGAGAGTTATAAATAATGAAACTAATAGGAAAAAAATACGAAACACAGATTATACATTGGAGACTTCTCGTGGTGACATAAGCTCTAACTTAGAAGTAGCTCAAGAATTTGTACACTTCTTTACAAATATACCATCTAAAACGACGGAAGCTTTAAATTCCTCACCCGATGTCTCAATTGATTTATTAAGAGCGAACGTTCCGATCTGCCCGGTTGAATTTCAATTTAAACATATAAACCCTATGGTAGTTATAAAAGCTTTTCGGCAAATTAAAATCAAATTGACCGAAGATCTATGGGGAATGTCTATCAAAGTTTGTACATCTATTATTGAAACTATAGCACCATACTTAGCATTAATATTTAATCTGTGTGTGGATGAAGGAGTCTTCCCGGATTTAATGAAATTTAGTAAGGTTATACCACTTTTTAAATCTGGGGACAGTAAAGACACCAACAATTTTAGACCAGTTTCCGTGTTGCCGGTATTCAGCAAGGTGTTCGAAAAGGTAATGCTCAATCAAATGCTTAATCATTTTAACACCAACCAAATATTGCACGATCAGCAATTTGGTTTCACCAAAGGACGTTGCACAACTGACGCGGGTGTCACTTTATTAAAACACATATTTTCAGCGTGGGAGGAGGCCCAAGATGCAATAGGAATCTTTTGTGACCTCTCCAAGGCATTTGACTGCGTAAATCATGAAACCTTACTCTTGAAACTTGAGCATTACGGACTAGGTAAACTTGCGCTCAGTTTAGTAAAATCTTATTTAAATGATAGACAACAGCAAGTTCAAATAAATGGTGTCAATTCACTCGGTCTAAAAGTACAAATGGGTGTTCCACAGGGCTCGATATTGGGTCCTTTCCTCTTTTTAGTATATATTAATGATCTACCCCATTTATTTAAAAACCAACCACAAATGGTGTTATTTGCTGACGATACATCCTTAATTTTTAAGATAAATAGACGTGCATCAAATCTTGACGACGTAAATAACGCCCTACTGCAGGTTCAAAATTGGTTCACTGCTAATAATTTAGTATTAAATGGGAAAAAGACTAAATGTATAAGATTTGCTTTACCAAATGTTAAAAGTACTGATTGTGACATAGTATTGAATAAAGAGAAACTAGAATTCGTCGATAAAACGGTTTTCCTGGGGATCACGCTCGACTCAAGGCTGCAATGGGGTCCTCATTTAACATCTCTTGCGGGACGGCTAAGTTCAGCAGCATATGCTGTGAGAAAAATACGTCAATTTACTGATGTAGATACCGCGAGGCTAGTTTATTTCAGTTACTTTCATAGTATTATGTCTTACGGTATCTTACTGTGGGGACGGGCTGCAGATATAGAGTCTATTTTTATTCTGCAGAAAAGAGCCATCAGAGCAATATATGGCCTCCGCAGGCGCGATTCTCTGAGGGAACTGTTTAAAGATATTAACATCATGACGGTACCTTGTCAATATATATACGAAAACATCATGTACGTAAGGAAAAATCTAAATCTTTTCGGAAAAAGAGGTGAAAGACACAATTATAGGACTAGAAATAGGGACCATTTAGTTCAACCAGGTTTCAGACTAGCTAAAGTAGACTCATCCTTCATGGGGTACTGTTTAAAATGTTATAATAAAATACCTCCGCACATACTCCAGCTGAATGAAACGAAATTTAAATCATGTATAAAACGCACACTATGCAGCCAGGCATATTATAAGTTAGGAGATTACATCGCTGACAAAAATGCTTGGCTAAATGCTGGTCCTGCTCCACAAGGACGCTTAAACTAATTGATTAGCATTCAAAAATATTGTTGGAGCTGCTGAAGATTAAGAAGAAACAAATTTTTCTTTGCATTGTTTAAATTCAATCTCTTAGTATTGTATAAATGCATAGCACATGTGTGAGCACTATGTAGCTAATATAAAGCTACCTTATACTGGGTTCGTCTTTCACTGACTTGAATGTGCCCTGGCGGTTGAGAGTATGTCATGCTCACTCAAATGTCTCGCTGGTGGTGGCGTGTGTGTTGGATCATTAAGTTCCCTTCAAAATGGTTGAGCTAATTGGTGCTGATCCATGCGTCATGTTCGTGAACGGGCGCCGTCAGTTGGGACTGGTCGTCTCTTAGCTGCCACGGCTTATTTTAATTTTTTATTTTTTTTTTTAAATTTAAGTAGTTGTTTTTAGTTTTTATCTTTTTTTTTATTTTTACTACGGACGCTTTTAACGTGCACGTCTTTCTACATTGTTCTCACATGTATATTTTCAATATGAACGATGTAACCAATATTTTGTAAAATATTTGATTTTAAAAGAGTGTCCGTGGAGTTTCTTGCCCGTTCTTCTCCATAGGATCTACGCTTTGGAATTTATTTATTTATTTATTTATTTAGGTCAACCAACAATTGTTTACAACTACATACATTACTGAACTTAATGACTATGGTAACATTGGCACGTGCAACAATTAATTAAAGGTTAACACCACATGCACAAAAAAAAAACGAAACTAGAAATTATACAATACTTAACAATAAAATTTAAAAAAAAATATATAAATTAAATTAAAATGAACTAATTTAAAATTACAACGGGAGACACCGACAAACCAAAACAACAAAATTATTTTTTTATAATAAAATGCGGTTATGAAAAACGCATAAAACAAAATTTGTTAGATGTTTGATGATGAACGCATAAAACAAAATTTGTTTGGAATGGGCAATCTAGCTTCATTTTTCTGACTGACCGACCCAAGACCGACCCTTTGACAATTCAAAAGTGCCTGTAATTGGTTTATTTGAAATAAATGCTTTGAGTTTGAGTTTGAGTTTGAGTTTTAGATTTTTGAACTATTTGTGCACATTTTGAAAACACAGGAAGGAATTTTTGCTGCTTATTTAGACGATTACGGTATGTGCTACACCAACGCCAGTTCGATTGTGACTAAGGTCAATTGTGTGCGTTTAACATAATTTATGCGGTCTACGTCGAGGAGCGCGAACCATATCTTCCTAATTTATACATCAATGTAAAGATTACTTCAAATTAAGATAAGCTTAAACATCAAAATAATTATGTATAGTTACACAGATGGACCTTTATAAGATAAGATAATTTTATTTGTTCATACAAACCATATCTTATTTAAACTCACCTACAACCCTGCTCACTCCCAAAGTTTTTACCAGGAGCGTACAGCTGCTTGTGTATGATCATCTTGAGCTGGTCCACGTACATCTGCTTCTGACTAGACAGCTTCGAGGGTATAGGGAAGTCTCCGCTTCCTGTGTAGGAGTCTAGGATTGATTCTACTGAAAATTACAATAAAAAAACCGGTCAAGAGCCAGTCGGACTCGCGCACCGAGGGTTCCGTTCCGATTTCTGAAAAAGTGTGCTACTTAGTTAGATACATCGTTTTATTTTTCCTGTAATCTTTACATAAACTTCTATCACATAGAATAATTTCTGATTTTTCTCTTTGCAAACTTCGGAGATAAGGGGGGGAACGGTATTTTTTTTTACATTTTTCATCAAAAGTCGAAAACTATGCGGCCTAAAAAAAAATTAAAAATAGTTTGAGAATTTGCAAACAGCGCTCTTTCATATGATACCCCACATGCCCTAGTAGCCCCACTTTAAATTTTTAAGACCACCTTTGAGTCGCTGTTGCAAAAAAAAATATAAATATTTTTATTTATTTCTTATTTGCAAAATAGTTTGGTAAACCTCATCTAAAACTATTCCAAATTTCAAGTTGATAGCATCAGTAGTTACTGAGATATCCAGCTGTGACAGACAGACAGACAGACAGACTGAGTCACACCATAAGGCTTCCTTTTTTACCACTTTGGTACGGAAGCCTAAAAAGATATAATTTTTAGCCATCATTTCGTTGAATCAGGAAAAATATCGAAAAAAAATTATAACTCGAAAACCACAAAAAATCGTAGAACATACATGGAGGTTAAATCGATTGGTATCTCTGCTATCAGCTCGCACTGGCTTGACACCAAGAGAAACACCATGTATAACGTGACCATACGTCCCGTTTTGAACGGGACCGTCCCACTTTCGGTCCTTCGTCCCGGTGTCCCCGAAAAAAACCTCGGGACGCAAAAAAGGAACCCTTATGGTGTGACTCAGTCTGTCTGTCTGTCTGTCTGTCTGTCTGTCTGTCTGTCTGTCTGTCTGTCTGTCTGTCTGTCACAGCTGGATATCTATCCAGCTGTGACAGACAGACAGACAGACTGAGTCACACCATAAGGGTTCCTTTTTTACCATTTTGGTACGGAGCCCTAAAAAGAAGTATCGAAAAAAAGACATGTTGCCCCAACCCCAAATAAATTGGTATAATGACAAGAGAATCTCTCTCTAATTTACACCATACAAATCTGTCAACTCAGTCACCCGTTGTGTATGTATAACAACCTATACCTACACAACGGGTGAAGGTTGTTTATCCAACTGCAATCCAAGAAGGTCGGTTATGTTTTTGAGCCTAAATTATTAAATTTTATTTGTAACTTTAAAATGGTTTTCCACAATAGTGAAAATGTCGTTTGTTGCCTACAAGGACTCAATTTTTTTTAATGAATTAAAATTAAGAAATTCAATAATTTTGATACTTAGGTACTTACCTCGTTAGTAATAAACTACATTCATACTTACAACATTGAAAACCCGTTTAATATTTTATTTTGTATCTATATAATCACCCGTGTGTCTCTATTTAACCCGTTTTACCAGGTAACAAGAAGATTACCCGAAACTCGTAATTAATTACCAACAAATTATTGCGCGCATCGTGCTTCCAATGCTGTTTCAATTTATCCATTTATAACAACCCTTGTTAGTATACTATTTTCGATGTCTTGAAGGCATCAAAAATGGTATACAACGGTTGTTATCGAAAAAATACCATTTTCAACCTCGTGGTTGAAAATGGCATTTTTTCGATAACAACTGAGGAGGAACCTGTTGCCAAATATTGATCTGCACAATGGTGGAATCAAATTGATTCTGAACCAGCCAATGACTGAAGAAGCCCAGAGTATTTACAAGTTCTTAAAACGGTGTATGAAAGAGAGAAAGGATAGAGAGGGGCAGAGAATATAGGTCAAGAACTATATTTGAAGATGTGAGTGACGGATAGAGTAGGGTAATGGGTGGCTTGCAGTCTGCTATCGCAGCATGCAGGATGCCCATTATGCTACTATAGGACTGATCCCATGAGGCTGGCATAGTCACCTAGAGTGCACTGAAGCCTCTAAATGTTAGATAAAAAAAAAAGCCTTGTGGTTGTTTTCGTTGTGAACTGCCTTTGAATCTATGTGTGACAAAGTTAAACTTTTTCTAACTCACTGTCCGTTTACGGTTGGTTGCTGTATTTTCTATACTAAAGCACTTTTCTGGCTTGAGACAGTTTGAAAAACTAAGTACTTACCTACCTAGTTTCTTACATAATTGAAAACTAAAATCTCTTTGGCACAAACGCTTATTCAGCCGATTATTGATTATGCCGACGCATGCTACCTGGATGCTACTGAGGAGCTATTAAATAAGCTTGAGCGTTTGCAAAACTTGTGCATTCGCTTTGTTTTTGGTCTTCGAAAGTATGACCATGTTTCTCACTTTCGCAAGGAACTCAAGTGGCTCCCAATCCGCCTTCGCAGGAACACTCGGATTTTATGTCTCCTCTTCAACATCTTACACAACCCGTCTTATCCTTCCTACCTGCGCGAGCGTTTTTTTTACGCTCGCGCTAGCGACGCACCGTGTAGATCACACCTTAGATCCCTCCTTAAATCTCATCCTCATAAAACTCGCTACTATTCTTATTCCTTCTCTGTCCATGCTGTAAGATTGTGGAACTCGCTACCGCCTAGCATTCGCGATTTAAAAACTGTGTCGCTGTTCAAATGTCGAGTAAAAGAGTAAATGTTTCCTCTCAAATGTGAGTATTTATAAATAGTATATATATGTTTTAGCTTTATGTATTTATTTAAGTATATGTTAATTTTGTATTCCGTTATATGTGTAGGTATATTTAATATTTTAGTTTAAGACTTCGACTAGCCATATTTTTCTCTTCTTGTTCTCACACACTATTGTCTACATTTCTTTTCATTTCTCCTTTTGCAGGTCTGCTGGAAGAACTTTCTATGGAAATAAGCAGTACCTTTGTACTCCTAATTATAAGTATCATGTATATCTATCTATTTTTCTGTGTGTACATAAATTGTAAAATAAAATAAATAAATAATTTCTCACATTTGGGATAAATACAATATCTAATTGAACATACATGCATTTCATTTTTTGTGTATTATTAAGATTAAGCGATGTGCGATCAAAACAAAATTAAGTATGTTTCTTTGAAATAAAAAGTTTTAATTTTTTTTTTTTTTTTTTTTATACATACATAAACTCAGGCCTTGTTCCCATGGGGGTAGGCAGGAAGTACAGAACGCCACTGCTACAATCCCTACATACTCCTTTTACCTCATACATTGACACATCAGCGGCCCTAAAACAGCCACATTAAGCAATTCCTCTAAAAGCGGTTCATTTCCTGAATTCCCAGCAATTTATTATGATTGTGTTATTTGACATTAAACTACAATGGGGTTGGCTCCTTAAAACTTTTGGCAGATGACGCTAGCATAGCATAGGCGTCACCCAGATTAGAACAGAAACTCTTGGAATACCCCGATCTTTCACAGATGTTCTTAATAGACCCAGAGATTTGATTAACTTCTGGAGGGAGGTGGGCTGGTTGGAATAACCCACGAAGGCCGCCATGGCTCACGCACAATGGTCCACATAAAGGACTAAGTGCGGAAACCTAATCCTTAACATAGAACATAGAACATAGACGCTAGCATAGCTTTCACTTGTCACATTTGTTTACTCAATTTGTGTGTTCGGTTTTGTAAAGTTTTTCATCAAAATACCAGGATGGATGATAAGATAAACATGTACTCAACATGAAGAATAAGCGAGCTGAAGGCTGAACTGAAAAAAACGAGGTGCTTCTTTACAAGGAAGTAAAGCAGACCTTATTGAAAGGTATACTCTTAAAATTATACATCAAGCTATTTTATTTATGAAATGGTTTTGTTTGTAGAAAGTATACATTTCATAATACTTTTAGCCAATTATACAATACTACAAAAAGCCGAATTAGACAACTTTTTTTTTTATTACTTTTTTTAACCTTTTATTTTTAATTCTACAGCTATCGGAAATTGGTGTGGTCCTATTTATTTGCAATAAGGCACTTCACATTTCTTAGGCATTTTGTAAAATCTTAAACAAACAAATACTTCATACAAATGAATATAATTTTGGTTAAATCTATGCTAGCGCCACTTTGACAGTAGCCAACCCCATTTAAAGCTATTCATAATTTGTGTACCATTTTACGAAACTCCATACAAAACTGTCAAATAGATGAATTACGTGCTATGAATTGCTCGCAGATAAATTATGGTTTGTGACCGTTTTACGATTTCAAATATGATTCATAATACCTATTATGATTCTGACAAAGTGGCCGTTTTAGTTCCCCTGGTCATACACGCACGCCAGTTGCTACTTAGTTCTTTTATATGAAATCTAATTGAATAAAGACAATAAAATAACTAAGGGAACAGTTCTAACACTATTTATCACCGTTTTAATAGTTAATGACGAACAAATTGAAATGTTATTAGTCTCCCGTAAGCCATCATAGTTGTAGATTTGACAAATGTATTTATTTACTTACAGTGTTCATGGCTGTATTCTTTGAAGTGTATAGGATTCAATCTGAAGCATTTATCTCCATAAGGACACTCCGTTTTAGGTCGTTTGGTAGTTCTGTTATCTGAAAAAGACAATTGAATGAAAAACTTGTTGAATTGAATCTGAATTTTAAGATGATGAAAGATTTTTTAATCAGAAAACATTTATTACCTTCCATGGCGTCTTTTCGTTTTGTAGGAGTACTCATATCGGTGGATATTGCTAGTAATTTTTAAAAAAAATGTATATTTTACAGTTCTTTTGAGCTAACTTGGCACCAATTATTTGGCAATGGCATTGGCAGCTGTTTGGCAGCTTTCAAATTCAAAATTGATACTATTTTTTGAAGTCATTGTTCACGTTCTGAAATTAATAAGTTTTGAACCAAAAAAATATTAGAAAGAAAACTCTTTATTGATGTGCCTCCGGAAAACATACAGCATTGTTTATGAAGAAGCAGTGTATACTTAGCCTTATATGCGCGGTCAATAGTAAGGATACTTTAGTTTAACTTTAGAATACTAGATGGCGTAACTATCGCCGTCGTTGTATTTACTCTGTGCCAGCTAGGACGCGGGAACCGCTGTCACTTTCCGAATTCATAGCGTTGTGTACTTTCGCCGCGTGCGGTCGAAATCCAAGAATATTTGGTTAATCGTTTAACCTTTTCTAAAAAGTATTTATCATAATGTTAGACAATTTAGTTGCGAATTAACTATTGGTTGTATTTTCAACGTTAAACATTAAAATAATGCTTTTTTCGTAATAAATCCCGCTCCGAGTAACGAACCCGACGAGGCCACCGCCGGGGCCAATCGGTCGATCGTTTCGAACTCGTGTCTTCCGAGAGGGATCAAAAACAAGAAAAGGAGGACTCCTCGTGCGCTAGCAGTTCAAGGGACAGCGAAGCCGAACGAAAGGAACCTCCACGCAAGAAACAAAAGCGGGATGCACAGGTAACGGTCGATCCTCGGATCGACGCGTTACAAGCAGGTCAAACTCAAACTCAAACTCAAACTCAAAGCATTTATTTCAATTAAACCAATTACAGGCACTTTTGAATTGTCAAAGAGTCGGTCAGTAAGTAAGTCAGAAAGTTGAAGCTAGTTGCCCATTCCAAAACGTAGATCTATGGAGAAGAACGGGCAAGAAACTCCACGGACACTCTTTTAAATCAAAATATGGTTACAAAATATTGGTTACATCATTCATATTGAAATTATACATGTGAGAACGATGAACGTTAAAAGCGTCCGGAATAAAAAAATAAAAAAACAATTCAAAATTAAAATTAAAATAAGCCGTGGCAGCTAAGGTATGACCAGCCTCCACCAACAGCGCCCGTTCACGAACCTGACGTATGGATTCGTTAAATGATCCAACACACGCGCCACCATCAGCGAGGCATTAGAGTGAGCATGACACACTCTCAGCCGCCAGGGCACAGGGTCAGTTTTCTTACAAGCTTTTTAATGCAATAACAATACGTACAGAATACTAATGTAACATGATCGAACAAGCGGATAGTAGCAATACATTTTAACACCCCACGTGGCAACATATTCGTATAAGAAGGCATTGATAGAAATGCTCGCCTTTCCGTGCTTTACAATTTAAAAATTAACGAATGAACTGTGTTGTCTGAACAAAGGAAACGATTTCTTTCCAACGCCTTACAAGGGAACTATTGCAATCCGGTTTATAGGGTATTGATTGGGCTCACAATAACCCTGCCGAGTTGAAATCGAATAACTTTTTGGGACGAAGTTCCTTATCGCACATTATACTCTGCAAACTTGGCTAGTGAGAGCTAGACCGGAAAAAGTATATTTTTTTTTTTACCGGCATGGCATTTTTGCTGTATTGTGTGGGTGTTTAATTTGTGTGTTTACAAGCATTTGTATATGTATAGAATGTACAAACTTCATTACAACCTGGTGTCCCACGACACCGCTATTTTTGTATAAAAATTTCTGATACATTCGGTAATGAGTCCGAACATACCTTGCAAATATTTTGCTTTAAAAGTACCGAATGTATAAAAAGTAGACGTAAAATAATTATTCCGAATAAAAATATTCAAGCTGCGCTTACCTCCTATAAAACAAAATAAAAATAATTCTTTCGAAACAAAAACAGGGAAAAGTGCCTACCTGACACATTTCAGACAGCAATTTCGGGGTTTCGAATACCGCTGTATAAAAATCTTCTCTGTTAATGCCTAAAAGAAGAATTATGATTCAAGATGCAACCAGGGCATTCCCTGCAATATTTCAGTTATTTCCAATAAAACGTCCAGTTTTATTTTCAAGCTTTTTCTGCGGAAGAAAAGCGACGGATCGATGCGACCAATTTTCGATCTTCAAAAGATTGACCAAGTTCGTCCAACCGAACGAAACGTTCTCGTCAATTTTCTCACGCCTTGGTCCCAGATTTTCTCCAACCTGCAGACTAGCCACCTACCGGCAGCAAAATCTCACCGGCCTTTCTTAAGAATCAGTTACAAAGACCAGTGGGTAATTGCGTAACACATATAAAGTGACAATTGATCGCTATGGGTTTCATTTCGACAGTTCATCCAGGGTTATTGTGTTATTTGCGTTGTTGAGCAGACGATTTTTTGAAAACGATTTTTCTTTGTAATCAGGCTGCGGAAGCTCGGGCTGGCAAATCAAACGAGATGACGTGCTTACACCTATTTTTCAGTGTAACATGCGAGGTCGCGGAGACCTTGCGTGCGAAGGGACGTCGTGATAGTTTACCTATACGACTTCCTTCTGGTCAATTAAGACCAATCCAAGTTATGTCTTCAGGCTGCGGAAGCCGTGAGGCACTTGGAACACCTGGGCTGGCAAATCAAATAAGATGAAGTGCTTACACCAAAGTATTTTTCTCTGTAACATGCGGGGTCGCGGAGACCTCGCGTGCGAAGGGACGTCGTGATAGTTTACCTATACGACTTCCTTCTGGTCAACCAAGACCAGTCCAAGTTATGTCTTCTGGCTGCGGAAGCCATGAGGCACTTGGAACACCTGGGCTGGCAAATCAAATAAGATGAAGTGCTTACACCAAAGTATTTTTCTCTGTAACATGCGGGGTCGCGGAGACCTCGCGTGCGAAGGGACGTCGTGATAGTTTACCTATACGACTTCCTTCTGGTCAACCAAGACCAGTCCAAGTTATGTCTTCTGGCTGCGGAAGCCATGAGGCACTTGGAACACCTGGGTGGCAAATAAAATGAGATGACGTGCTTACCGTTTGAGCTGGTTTCAGTGCCGTACCTATATTTTTCTTTGTTCCCGTAACATGCTGGGTCGCGGAGATCTTGCGTGCAAAGGTATGTCGAGTGCTAATCAACCTAGATACTTCCTTCTGGTCAACCATGACCAACCAAGGTCAAATATCGGGAACTCGAATATAATAACATAAACATGGTAAATATACCGTTTGTGTTAATAATAAGACCAATCCAAGTTATGTATTTAGGCTGCGGAAGCTGCGAGGCACTTGGAACACCTGGGCTGAAAAATCAACCGTCAACAATGTGTCTTGGTACTAACCTTGAAATATGTTGGTAAATAGCCTTAAATAAAATGTACCTACTATTTTAATGGTGGGTGGTCCTTTTTAAACATAAACTACTCATTAGACAGGTCGTCGTTGAAAAGTCACATAAGCGTCTGGGAACTGCAGACTGCTGGATCAGTTAAATTTTGCTATTTTGTTGTTCCCTGAAGAAGACCACACTGTCACAAAATGTAAATCTTCCTGTGACACTTCAACAAGACACGACCACGTCAATGACAGCTGCTGCGTCAAGTTGTGTATCAAGAGATAATATGGTGGCGCGGAGCCACAAGTCACACATTGCCTATACAACCCATTTCCTTCGACGGACGAAGCCGGGGGTGCCCACATAGACGGGAAACTAATATCATGTGCATGTGCCACTCACCAAAGAAGATGGCACTATAACAAAAATGGTACTATCAAAATTAACGCAAAGACGTTGCAGAAGTCACACGTGCTGATTAAATCGGACAATCAAACTCTGATTACATAAATCCGAAAGGAGGGAGGAACCAGATCGTTAGGGTCACTAGCCCTAACCTTCAAATTATTACACCTTACGGACAATTTCATCATAACTCTATCAGACCCTTATCCTACAGGGGAGATAAAATATAATAGGATAGACTATCACGAGGAAAATAGCCAGTGGAATGGCATCTTTCACCTCGAGCAACAGCGAATGTTTTTTAGTAGTGAGGGCTTCCAGAAACGGACTTGTTTGAACACAAGAAACCGCAGTATTAAAACACTACGTATCTCTAGACTGCAGAGATCAATCGGGAATTTACTTGGTACTGACTCTAAGTCCAGAGTGGCCTCTGTGGTTTCTGTTGAGATGGTGCTCCAACTCTCAAGTAAACCCAAAATATCCACAGCCTGTTGACATCGCACATTTTTAATGTTTTTCCTTTCCAAACCATAGTTTGTCTCACAGCTTTTACGGCCCTCGTGTGAATCAACAAACCTTTATTATTAAGGCAATAAGGAGAAGCCAAACTAAAACAAGTACGGCCATCGTTCACGTGGGATCCACAACCACAATCGTACTAAATTTGCTGTCATCAAAACCACGTACAATGTTAATTATAGTTTTGTTGCTAGCATCAGGCATAGGGTAGGGCCTAGCCTATAATCATTTGAAGGACATTGAGTGAGACGCAATAGAGATTGTGTTGTTGTTGCGCCTGTGGGCGTTAGTATCCGTCAATCCGTTAATACCTGCATTGGGATCTTAAACCGATATACAATTACCGATAGTCCGCAGAGAAACTTTCACCTATAAAACATACATATTTTCCAGCATAAAAACATAATTATGTTCCGTATTTTTTTTTTTAACAATCTTTTTATCACTAACGCAGTGATAGTATCGTACAAAAGCTGCCTCATGCATTGTAATTGAGAACTGATTACTCACGATTCTCAGAGATGGTGGCATTCATGCATCTCCGAGAAACTGTAGGTCAGCAGTAGCTTCCTTGGTTAGATAAATTGACCAATTGATGATAATTCTATCACGGGGTATAGGAAATCATACAATAAACCTTTAATCATTACTGTCGCGAAATAGAACTCCATAAAGACAGTCGTACTTCACTTTTAAGTACATTTCTTTCAAAGTAAAAATACACATAAAATTTTATCATCTGAAATACATTCTACAGAATTTGATTTATTCGTAAAACATCTAAATCGTGGTTATCGTTACCTTTAACTATGCAGATATTTTATTTTTCCATGTAGATTGTAGAATACATTAATTATTGTGTTTTAACTATTAGAATATAGATAAAGAAACTATTACTACTCGAAATACTTAATTCTCAGAATAAACATTTGTTAATCATCATAGCGTTGTGTTTTGCTTAAAATATTTTACCAGCAGATAACAAACACGTCTTCATAAACAATGCTGTATGTTTTCCGGAGGCACATCAATATAACGGTTTTACATAAAAATAAAACCGATATTATGTGCCGAGAGGGAAAACATACAGCATTGTAGGAAGTTCTTCCTGGTAAAGACTATGAATTCGGAAAGTGACAGCGGTTCCCGCGTCCTAGCTGGCACAGAGTAAATACAACGACGGAGATAGTTACGCCATCTAGTATTCTAAAGTTAAACTAAAGTATCCTTACTATTGACCGCGCATATAAGGCTAAGTATACACTGCTTCTTCATAAACAATGCTGTATGTTTTCCCTCTCGGCACATAATATCGGTTTTATTTTTATGTAAAACCGTTATATTATTTTAATACTAGCTTTTGCCCGCGGCTTCGCCCGCGTGGATGTCGGAATATATCCCACGTTTACAATAAAAAGGGAAACTCTGTGCATTTCAGCTTTATAGGTCCAAGGTATTATATATAGCAGTATATACTGCTTCGTTTATTGAAAAATAAAAATTACGTTGTGTCCGATCCATACAGTACCTACGTCGATTCTGTAAAATTCAAACAACAACTCGATGTTCACTCTCAGTTCGGATCACTTCTCACGAGTAGTATTCTTCTTCTAAACTTGTTTTTTATGTGATACTTTGAAAAATCTTGTATCACACAAGTACGATGCAAATATTTACGTTTACGAACGAAACTGTTGCTGTGAATGAGAATGTTGCGAAGCCTAATAATTCTCAGAACGATGTCTCTCTCTATGGAGTGCGTTGACATGAACGTTTGCGTTCGAGTAAAAGTATATTTCAGGCTGAAATATATGAAATTTTCAGCAAGCTATAGTTCGATTCAAACTTATTAGTGGTTCGGAAGTTAGCTGCGAGTGCAGGTATAGTACGACTTAGTGGAGCAAAATCTTAAATACAACAAGACACAAGACCAGGCGAAGTTAAAAATAATTGGTAGCTTTCATTTCATAGCATGGTAACCCAGACATAAAAAAAATTGACTGACTGACATCCACTGACATCTGACATTGACGGGCGATGGATGGGCGCGATAAAAAATATAAAAATTCTTTTAATTTGTAAACAGGAAACCGGCCGGTACCGCTCCTCAAAGTGTTTACAGCTTATCTACTAAAGTTTTCCTGTATTTGTCGTAGGTACAGAAAATAATATAATCACAAGTAAGTTCTTTCGACATTTTGTAAACAACAATATTCACCTTATAAGAATTGTCATACATTTTCCTCCTTGTAACATGATCTACCGTTTAGTTTCAGTATGTTATCTCAAGGCCCTTATTCTAGACAGAATGTGCTTACATATTTCTGACTAGCATCGTTCGTTCGTTCGAATTTCAAATACGTGTTTATTTATTGAACTGTAGTAATTTTTTAGTCTGAAATAGCTCTTCACTTAATAATTTTGTTGAGTTATTTTCACATTCAACAACAGGCAAAAGCCTATTAACAATAACAGATCTGTAGAAATCATGAGAAATGAATTTTACTAATTTTTTGTTTCTTTTTCCAGCACGAAAAATGGATGACGAGGAATATACAACATGCCCATACAACGCCTCACATCGCGTACCTCGTTCCCGGTTACAACACCACTTGATCAAATGCCAGAAGGTCAACCCAGAGCTGTGGATTTGCCCGTTTAATGCCACTCATCGTTACCCGGATTATTTAAAACAACAGCATTACAATACTTGTCCGAATAAACCGCTGGACATAGATGTACCCAAACCTATGGCTAAGGCGGCGCAAAATGGTACTATTGGAGCTATAACCGCACCCAAACCGTTGCTTCAAAAAGACTATTTGCCAGAAAATGATCCTGAGAATGACTATTGGGATTAATTTGAGCATTTAAGGCTGTCTACACACCAAGGCCACCGGGCTCATTTTAACTTTGTTTTATTTATTCAGACTACAATGAGGTCCACAGTGTTAATAACAAAATAGCTTAGCCTATGTTAGAAGTTTTATTGTTATGACGTCTATGGGTGTTTAGTGTCATTCAAACAATGAATAAACAGATTGGGTCCGGCTTGTAAGTGCCCCACACTAACAGGCTGCCTGCCGGGTGGTTATCACTTGCAGGATAGTGTTGGGACTACCACGCAGCCTGCGGAGTAGCAAGACAGATTTCTTTTACCACAGTTTTAAACAAACATTGTCTCACTTTCTAAGAGACTAACGCCTCTTATTCAGCTTAATTCAGCTTTTGTCCATAAAAACAACAGTTTTGTATAGAGATTGTATATACGTATCCATTCAGCTTTCTGCAATACAAAACTTAAAACAACTTAAACACCGCTGCTTTGGTGTGTAGACACCGTAATGATCAGATTGCCATTTTATGGTAGTTTTTATTACTATTTTGTAAAAAATATTTTTTTATGGATTGGTTGTTTGAAGAAGTGTGAGATTGGTCAGTAAAACTGAATATAAGAATGTTGGTATTTGGAAACTAAAATTTTAATTTCATAATTTTATCAGTAAGCCTATTTTAGAATGCTAAGTTTGTGTTGTGTTGTTTTGAGTTTGCTAAGCTTAAAATGTAATATGAAATATTATATTATGCAAAGGTATGTTAGGTGATTGTGCTGTGGTAGACAGCAAAATTCATAATTCAATTCATGTAACAAATCTAACTTAGAGAGATGACTGTATTGATGATTTTTATGGTTAATATTATGTAAATACATATTAGTTACGGCCGCAAATTATATTTTTATCAAAATACAACCTGACTCTGACCTGCAAATTGCAAAAAACGTAAGAAAATTTGAATTTCGCAGGCTATCACAGCGGATCCCCTTTAAGGTGATTGCGCTGCGCTGTGTAGCCCGCGAAATTAAATTTTTTGTTGGTTTTTTGCAATTTGCAGCTCCGTGTCAGATTGTATCTTGATCAAAATATGATACGCGGCAATAAAACATGTATTTACATAATTTTAGCCATAAACATCATCAATACATCTCTCTAAGTTAGATTTCGTGCAGATTCTTCAAACGAACGAAATATAACGAATCTGTACGAAATCTAACTTAGAGAGATGTATTGATGATTTTTATGGTTAAAATTGTATAAATATATATGTTTTATTGCCGCGTATCATACTTTTACTAAGAAACAACCTGACACGGACCTGCAAATTACAAAAAACCCAAAAAAAATATTGAATTTCGCGGGCTACCACTGCGCATCATCCTTAGACGCTTAGTATTCTCATGTCAAGTGATTTGATAGGCTGTTACTATCTTAGTCAACCAATCACAGTCTTAAGTAATATTTATGACGTACGCCAGCGCAAAGGCACCGCGAAATTCAAATTTTCTTACGATTTCTGCAATTTGCAACTCAGTGTGTGGGTGTATGTTGATTAAAGTATGATTCGTGACCATAACAAATATGTGTTTACAGAATTATTAATCAATAAATAATACAACTCCATACTCCTCAAAATGTCAAGATTTCATGAAATAGTCATTCAATAGGGTAATATAAACTTAGAGAGTTGTATTGATGATTTTAATGATTATAATAAAATTCTACATAAAAAACAGATTTTTAGTCTCTAATCATATTCAGATCAACATACAACCTGCAAATTGCAAAAAAACGTAAGGAAAATCGAATTGAAAATGGCGGCCAACCAACAGAGCCAACCATGGCGGCCAACCAACAGAGCCAACCATGGCGGCCAACCATGTCATTTTTTTTGCACAGTATATTGTGCGAGTAATTAATGCCACCATTTTTAATTCCTATATTTTTTCATTTTATTTAGTGCACTATACTATAGGTACCTAATAGTACATGTAAGTAGTGTCTTTTTTTGATTAATTTGTACAACTGTGACACAGTTTAAAGTCGAACGTTTGATATTTGACAGTGGTTTGGTTAACATTTTTTAGATGAAATTGGGTGTAAAAATGTTATACAGGATGGTCCAAATAATGACGTCAAAGGGATATTCGAAAATACCCCATCTAAGTTCCCCGATTTTTTTGTAAGTAGTTTGGAGTCAAAGTGTATATCTTTTTTTTGTAGTTGGTATATTTTAGATTTTTTTTTGTGACATCATGATAGCCTTTAATGTTACTTTCATGTCACAAAAAAAAAACTGAAAATACGCACTACAAAAAAAATATATGAATTTTTGAAGCTCCATCTGGAGAAAACTCTAAATAATTACAAAAACAAATATAAGTAACTCGAAATCTACAAAAAAATCGTCAAGAAAAATCTCAATTCCTCATAAAATACCCCATGTATGCCCATGGGGTATTTTATGAGGAATTTAGATTTTTCTTTCAGACGTCACTATTTGGCCTCCCCCGTATACAGGGTGATTTTTTAATGACCAGCCAAATTTTCACACGGTGTTCTACCCATGAATATGAACAACTCACTATGGGACCAACTTTGAAATCGCAAAAAAAAATCAGCTGTTTCATACATTTTGATCGAGTAGGTATTGAACTTTTGTAGGAAACCGCTGGTTTTTTTTTCGTGATTTCAAAGTTGGTCCCATAGTGAAAGTTGTTCATATTCATGGGTAGAACACCCTGTGAAAATTTGGCTGGTCATTAAAAAATCACCCAGTATAATGTGTCCTTTTGCATCCTCGTCAAAATTAAGGGTGTGGTATAGACCATCAAACCGAATAACTTTTTCCATGACACCAACATCGTAATCGCGAAAACATAATCAGTCGTCCCATACATTTGCGTCGAGTATGTATTGAAGTTTTCTATGGGACAGTTGAAATTTTTTTCGCGAATACGATGTTGGTCCCATGGATAAAGTTGTTCGGTTTAATGTTCTGTACCACACCCTGAAATTTGACGAGGATTCAAACCGACAAGTTGTTTAGGCTGTGTGCAGAGTGCAGACCTCGTGAAAACAACTGTTTCGTTTTTACTTTCAATAAAGTCGGTCTGTTATGAATATATTGATAGTGACAATACAGTCTGGTCTGCATTCACCCATAAAAAAGTTTTTTTGTGTAAACGAAGCAAAAAGAGTTTTTTAAGGATCGTAGCTAGTCTTGTAAGAAACTCGAGTCTTTTAGTCTTCGATTTCGAGACTTGAGTAGAGTTTCAAGACTCGTTAGTCACATGAGTCCGAGTCCTTTCAGTCTTCCGAGTCCTTTCGAGTCTTTTAAGTTCTTTGAGCTAGACTGAGTCATGAACTTGAGTTGGTGTATTATAATAGGTAATACTTGGTG
The DNA here is from genome assembly GCA_905163495.3 of Cosmia trapezina. Taxonomy (NCBI): domain Eukaryota; kingdom Metazoa; phylum Arthropoda; class Insecta; order Lepidoptera; family Noctuidae; genus Cosmia; species Cosmia trapezina. The sequence continues at coordinate 12,070,334 of LR991047.1, forward strand.
ATTTTATATCGTCATCCATATTTATTTAAGTACTTACTGATTGAAAATAAATAGCACAAAAAAAATTTGGAACAATTAAATTGCATTAAACGCAAATAACTTAATCAAAAGAAGACTCAGTCTTTTAGTTCTTTTTGGCAGGACTCGAAGTCTTTTTATAAAAGACTCCAAATTCTGAACGACTTGAGCTCTAAGTTTTATTTAAAAGACTCGAGTCTTCAAAAATAGCTCAAGTTTTATTAAATAAGACTCCAAGACTCCAGTTTCTTACAACACTAATCATAGCAGATGGCTTTCTGAAGTTCCTGCCTAGCCCCATGGGAAGAAGGCGTAAGGTCACCCGGGGCTATTGTAACCAGGGGGCAAATGTAACAGATGGAGATAACTCGTTATTGTTGTTTTTCCATACTGTCTAGGATTAATCAAACAGTTACATTTGCCCCCTGGTTACAATAGCCCCGCGTGAATTTATGTATTTTCTGTATGCACAAAAAATCTCATTCAGACTGCAATTTTGCTAGAAAATATAACCTAATAAACAGATATTTAGTGTTTTTTTTGTAGCTTTTTAAGTATAAAGTTTTTTATTTTGTTAACTAAAAACTAAGTATATTGACAGATTATTTTCTATGTGACATGAATATTACCATTCCTATATTTTAAGATAAATTTGTAAGCAAAAGCAGTAGTTATGTAAGAATTTAGTTTCTGCCCATCCCCCATGGGATGAAGGCGTGAGTTTATGTACAATGCGTTTCAAATAAGAATAGGATCGACTTAGCGCCATATTGTGACGTCATAGCTGTCAAATCGAATAAATTGTGTTCGTTTCAACCGCGCGGCCATGGCGTTAAAAAAAAAAAAAACTATGCCAACATTTTGTAACAATTTGTAAAAGTTCACTCGCAAAACCTCAAATTTGTCAAAGCTATGGTTAAAAAGTTAGAAGGGTTTGAACGTGGCCGCGCCATCGAAACGCGGAGAACCGCGCGGCCACGGAGATCTCAGAAACTAAGCGTTGCACAGACCTGAAATTTTGGTAAATAACAGATTCAATTTGTAAACAATTTGTAAAAATATAGAAAAAAATCCCAGGTTAATATTTTAGGAGCTGTGAGACTAAAACCCCGTGGCCGCGCCATCGAAACGGTGACAAAAACGTGATAGCCGATATCTCGCTGAAAAAGCATCGCAGACGTCTAGAGTTTTTTGTAAAACCCAGATTTGAATTTGTCAAAACTTACAAAAATGCAACAAAAAATACTAGGTTAATATTTTAGGAGCTGTGAGACTAAAACCCCGTGGCCGCGCCATCGAAACGGTGACAAAAACGTTATCACCGATATCTCGCTGAAAAAGCATCGCAGAGGTCTGAAGTTTTTTGTAAAACCTAGATTTGAATTTGTCAAAACTTGAAAAATACAACAAAAAATCCTAGGTTTATATTTCAGGAACCGCGCCATAGAAACGGTGAAAAACACGTTATCGCCGATATCTCACTGAAAAAGCATCGCAGAGGTCTGAAATTATTTGTAAAACATAGATTTGAATTTGTCAAAATTTGTAAAAATATAACGAAAAATCGTAGGTTTATATTTCAGGAGCCGCGCCATTGAAACGATGAAAAACACGTTATCGCCGATATCTCACTGAAAAAGCATCGCAGAGGTCTGAAGTTTTTTGTAAAACCTAGATTTGAATTTGTCAAAATTTGTAAAAATACAACAAAAAATCATAGGTTTATATTTCAGGAGCTGTAAGACTAGAACCCCATGGCCGCGCCATTCAAACGGTGAAAAATATGTTATCGCCGATATCTCGCTGAAAAAGAATCGCAGAGGTCTGAAGTTTTTTTTAAAACCTAGATTTGAATTTGTCAAAACTTGTAAAAATACAACAAAAAATCCTAGGTTTATATTTCAGAAGCTGTAAGACTACAACCCCATGGCCGCGCCATCGAAACGGTGAAAAAAACGTGATAGCCGATATCTCGCTGAAAAAGCATCGCATACGTCTAGAGTTTTTTGTAAAACCCAGATTTGAATTTGTCAAAACTTACAAAAATGCAACAAAAAATACTAGGTTTATATTTTAGGAGCTGTGAGACTAAAACCCCGTGGCCGCGCCATCGAAACGGTGACAAAAACGTTATCACCGATATCTCGCTGAAAATGCATCGCAGAGGTCTGAAGTTTTTTGTAAAACCTAGATTTGAATTTGTCAAAACTTGTAAAAATACAACAAATGATCCTAGGTTTATATTTCAGGACTCGCGCCATAGAAACGGTGAAAAACACGTTATCGCCGATATCTCACTGAAAAAGCATCGCAGAAGTCTGAAATTATTTGTAAAACCTAGATTTGAATTTGTCAAAATTTGTAAAAATATAACAAAAATCCTAGATTATATTTCAGGAGCCGCGCCATTGAAACAGATAAAAACACGTTATCGCCGATATCTCAGTGAAAAAGCATCGCAGAGGTCTGAAGTTTTTTGTAAAACCTACATTTGAATTAGATAAATTTTTTACAAATAAAACAAAAATCCTAGGTTCACAAAAAACCGTATTTCACCGTTTCAATGGTGCGGCTCCTGAAATATAAATCTAGGATTTTTTGTTATATTTTTACAAATTTTGACAAATTCAAATCTAGGTTTTACAAATAATTTCAGACTTCTGCGATGCTTTTTCAGTGAGATATCGGCGATAACGTGTTTTTCACCGTTTCTATGGCGCGGGTCCTGAAATATAAACCTAGGATTTTTTGTTGTATTTTTACAAATTTTGACAAATTCAAATCTAGGTTTTACAAAAAACTTCAGACCTCTGCGATGCCTTTTCAGTGAGATATCGGCGATAACGTGTTTTTCACCGTTTCTATGGCGCGGTTCCTGAAATATAAACCTAGGATTTTTTGTTGTATTTTTACAAGTTTTGACAAATTCAAATCTAGGTTTTACAAAAAACTTCAGACCTCTGCGATGCTTTTTCAGCGAGATATCGGTGATAACGTTTTTGTCACCGTTTCGATGGCGCGGCCACGGGGTTTTAGTCTCACAGCTTCTAAAATATTAACCTAGTATTTTTTGTTGCATTTTTGTAAGTTTTGACAAATTCAAATCTGGGTTTTACAAAAAACTCTAGACGTCTGCGATGCTTTTTCAGCGAGATATCGGCTATCACGTTTTTGTCACCGTTTCGATGGCGCGGCCACGGGGTTTTAGTCTCACAGCTCCTAAAATATTAACCTAGGATTTTTTTCTATATTTTTACTAATTGTTTACAAATTGAATCTGTTATTTACCAAAATTTCAGGTCTGTGCAACGCTTAGTTTCTGAGATCTCCGTGGCCGCGCGGTTCTCCGCGTTTCGATGGCGCGGCCACGTTCAAACCCTTCTAACTTTTTAACCATAGCTTTGACAAATTTGAGGTTTTGCGAGTGAACTTTTACAAATTGTTACAAAATGTTGGCATAGTTTTTTTTTTTTTTTAACGCCATGGCCGCGCGGTTGAAACGAACACAATAAATTGGGTAGGCTGAGCAAAACAAGATATTTTTTAAATAACATTTATTTACGATCATGAACCAAGAACTCGAAAAAAATTAAAATAATTGTTGGTAACAATGAAAATATGAAAGAAAGTAGTCTATTTTTAAATTTTGGTGTCTTTTTTCACTTTGATATAAAAACTAAGACTCGGTTAAACAAAAATAATACGTTATTGGTACGCAAATAAGTTTTCTTTGCAAACCGTACTTTTCAATCAGCATTTGACAGATAGAGGTCATCTCTATCTGTCAAATGCTGATTGAAAAGTTGACGTTCCTATTCTTATTTGAATCGCATTGTATGTGTATGTATGTTAGTTATAGTTCGGCCGTCGAGAGAATGCATTTTTGACACCTGTCAGTTGGCCAATATAATATAGTTGTAATAACATGTAGATGGCATATTCTACTATAATAATTTCTATAAAATATCTATCATATCGACACACACATCTCAAAAAGCGTTTTGTCTCTTTAACTAATCAAGGGCTGCATATGAAAAGAACAAGGACCTAAATCGCGGTCACTGTCAGACTGCATATAAAAGAAAGAGAAACGCGATGACACAACCCTGGTAATTTATTGCAAAATATGAAGCAATTATCTATTTAAGTACAAAAAATTATCGATTGGACTAAAAAAATGGAACACTATTACGTTAATATGTTGCTTGTAGAATAATCTGACAAAAAATCAGAATGATTGCAATTGCATGTATATTAGTACCTATGGTGTTTATTCGTTAAAAAAAATTTTTAGAGGTATCTTCGTGATTTTTTTTCTATAGTAACTATCAAATTTGTTGTATTACGTTTTCAACACACTTAACTAGCATAATATCCTGAAGAAATTCATATATTTTTCTGATTTTGTTTACTGCAATAGATCATTATACTTTTAGGCATTAGGTATAAAACTTGCGTTTAGGTCCTGTAGTCCCCTTAACACAGGTCAACTTTAGTTCTATTCTTTGAATAATTATTGATGAATAGCTGATTGTGCCAACCTGGAATGGATTCGACTGTTTTCATAAAGATCTTAGAACGATGGATTCACCAAAGTGATTATTTCTCCTCATCTTAGACATAGACATTATTTTAACACTAAAGTAAGTCCTATTTCACCACCTCGTGATAGTCTTTAACTATCTGCCAGATAATTAAACCGAAACTTATCTGGAGGTGTTGAAACTGGGCTTGTAGATTTTGGTACTTTTGTAATATTTTATAATGGAAAATATTAAAACTATTCAGTAATGCGTACCTAAGTGTTTTATTTATTTTGTAGCATTCTCCTAAGTCAATGATCATCTGCTTAGCCTTTTCCTAGACTGGTTTTCTGACCACAAGTGACCACTACTCAGTTAACCCCCGTTTTCACGAGCGTATTAAAATCGCGGCGGGATTTTATCGCGCACTGGATTGTCAACTCTCGTTGTTGAGCCGAGCGTTGAGAATCCAACCTAACAAAAATAGAGTACATCCCAGCGCGACGAAAAACACACTGTTGGATTTTCAACTCCCGGCGCTAAGCAGAGCGTTGAAAGTGCAGTGCGCGAAAAAAAATCGCCGCGATTTTTTTACGCCCGTGCGAACGTCGGCTTATGCTGGGTACATTCGTACCCAGTAAGTCGGCGTTCCCACTAGCGTAATAAAATCGCGGCGGGATTTTATCGCGCACTGTATTTTCAACTCTCTGCTTAGCGCCGGGAGTTGAAAATCCAGTGCGCGATAAAATCCCGCCGCGATTTTATTACGCTCGTGGGAACGCCGACTTACTGGGTACGAATGTACGCACGGCTACAGATCAAGCTATACATTTCCAGTATAAGCTGATCTCGCATTCTATAGATTTCCTTACAATGAGAGGTCAGTATAAACTGGAAATGCATAGCTTGATGTGTAGCCGTGTGTACGATACCCCTTGGTAAAATTGGCTGTCAGACTTTCAGACACAGACCAAGTAGTATTCTGACAACTCAAAGATCTACTATTATTTCACGATAATTTCAATGTCATTGACTATTATAATAACAGTCAACCGAGATAGGCCAATCCTACTGTGGTTTTAACAGTAGATTATGTTTTTTTCAATGGCAGCCCTGTTTTCTGTTTAAAGTATTTTTACTGTTTTTTGAAAAATCCAAAATGCTTGTTTCTCTTGCTTTTCGTGTGGGTACGCACAGCTACAGATCAAACTATACAATTCCAGTATAAGCTGATCTCGCATTGTATAGGATTTGCGTACAATGAGAGGTCAGTGTAAACTGGAAATGTCTAGCTTGATGTGTAGCCGTGTGTACAAAGGTAAAGTCTACAGTCTACTGATATTTATTATAAGTAAGTGTGCTCAAGGTATGCATTTTCGGATTTTCAAACTTTTTTATTTTTTAACTGATTTCAAAAAGAGATTTTGTATTCGATCCGTATTTATCTAATGCTTGTAGATGTAGAGACCTTGTTCTGAAATTACTATTTGCCGTTTTCTACAGTTTTTTTTATGGTTGATTTGCTGTTTTTTATAGGGTGTTGCCAACCCTATAAAAAACAGCAAATCAACCATAAAAAAAACTGTAGAAAACGGCAAATTAAATAGTAATTTCAGAACAAGGTCTCTACATCTACAAGCATTAGATAAATACGGATCGAATACAAAATCTCTTTTTGAAATCAGTTAAAAAATAAAAAAGTTTGAAAATGTACGGACACTCGCTAAGAAACGAATGGTCTTACCCATCCACGGACCGACCGCGTCAAGCGTAGCTTTACCTTGATCGATCGACCCGTGCGGCTGTTCTATATTAGGTAACTAGGTATGTACATTTAATTTAAAATGATAACTTAACAAGTGTAAAACAAAGTAATTCTGTTACTTATATTATCTTATCTATCTTCCTGAATCACCCGATCGTTAAGTCCACACCCTTCTCAAAGATAATACTTTCCTACACATTAAAAATATCAACAGTATAATGACTTGGATGGATATCGTAGTTCATGTTTTCTGAACATTTGTGTTCCCTTACCTACCAACCTTGGGCTCCTTCCCATAGCTGCTAATGCTGCTCGCCTGTGCTACCAGCGGGTGTCGTCTGCAGGCACACAGCAGTGCTGCCTTAAGAGGAAACGTGGGTGCTCTTTTCTCCATACAAAAAGATACAAACCCTCTCGCCTGTTTTCTTTCTGGTTAATGACCATAAAGCAATGATTTTTTACAGAAATATAAATATCAGCTACTTGTATGTCCCTATGTTTTCCTTTTTGATATTATTTTTATAAGAACTAGAAACCCTCAAAAAATGCTCAAAATTGCCTATTCAAACCGCTGTCACCAGACGCCTAGTGTACCAATTTGACAACTATTAACGAAAAAAGAAAAACATAGGGACATAGTATATATCCTTCTTATTCAGTTTATGAAATATCTTTTAAATTGGTCCAATATTGGAGGAGGAAATAGGCGAGAGCCAAACCTCGAAATGTGACTTTTTACATAGGCTATTTAGTCGGATCTGCAGTTGTCCTTATCGCACGAATTCGAGGGCGGAGCGCTCGCAGAGCGACAGCAATACCTTCTTAAAATACCTAATGTTCAAAAGTCTGGTCGCCCCCATTTCCTCTTAATACCGTAAGTGCGTACGTTTTACGAGTTAAATCACGCTTCGATATATCCTCATAACGGATATAAAGAAGTTTGCAATTGAATAAAGTCACAGCAACAACAACTAAAACATTCAGGCTAGTTATCGATGACTTCAACAGTTTATCATTATTTTATCATTTCAAAATTTATGATAGGAAAGATAGTAAGTAAATATTTAGTGTTCACCTGTTGAGCAATACCTATGTAGGTACATTTAAGTTTTTTTTTTAACAATTATTTATGTAGGTACATCTTTTCGTGTTAAAGTTACATTTAGTTCAGTTTTTTTTAGTTCTTTTTTTAGTTTAGTTCGTTGTGTAGCACAGTGAGTAGTTTTTTTTTTATTTTTAGTGCCGAAACTTACGTAAATATTTTATCAATAAGTGATTAAAGGATTATTATTTAGATATTTAACGAAGTGCATAAATATTTAAAGTGTGTGATTATTAATAAGAATATTTTGGGAAAGCATGGTTTTGTAATATTGTAAGTACCTTTATCTTAAATATTTAGTTGTAAAGTACCAGTCTATCTCCTTTGTCTAGTGGTTACAAGACTTACAAGCGCGGCTGCTGAAAGGGAGTCTAAAGCCGTGTCAATGCGTTTTGACGACACGGTTGGCGCAGTGGTTGAGCGATTGACTGCTGCGCAGCATGTCGCGGGTTCGATTCCCGCACGGAACAAATATTTGTACGACCTACAAGTATTTGTTCCGAGTCTGGGTGTTTTTCTATTTCTAATATGTATGTATTTACAAAAAAAAAATGTATATAAGTAGTTTATCAGCCATCTCGTTACCATAACACAAGCATTAAATTGCTTAGCTTGGGACTAGATGGCGTTGTGTGAAATGTCCAAGGATAAAAAAAAAATAAGAATAGGATCGACTTAGCGCCATGTTGTGACGTCATAGCTGTCAAATCGAATAAATTGGGTAGGGTGAGCAAAACAAGATATTTTTAAATAACATACCTACGAATTCTTTACTTTCTGGTTCGAACTAATTGTGACTAATTCTTTGATGTTTTTTTTCACTTTTTTTCACTATCACATAACTAAGACTCGTTTAAACAAAAAAAAAAAAAACGTTATTGATACGCAAATAAGTTTTCTTTGCAAACCGTACTTTTCAATCAACATTTGACAGATAGAGATCATTGACGTTCCTATTTTTATTAGAATCGCATTGTACGCACGAACGAACAAAAACATGGTGAACACGAACATCGAACACTTTAAAATGTTCAACATTTGAAGAAACTCAGGAGTCAGGACCTTCCTGACTCCTGAGTTTCTTCAAATGATCCGTGTTCGATGTTGTTCACCATGTTGTGTTCGCTCGTGCACACGCCTTCAGGTTCGATTCAATAGGTAAACACAAATGATTTTTTAGTTTAAATAAGGCTGGTTTTCTTTTCCTAAAATATTCTTTGACAGGGGTCCGTGGAATTGTTTCAATTGTGAAAGTGGTACGTGACTGCAAACTTTAAGGCCGTGCGCAGTGGTGTAAGTCGTAACTATACCGTTCGAGGCCCGTGGCAAATTCATCGGATGCCTCCCCCCCCCGCCCCCCCCCTTATATACACAAGCTGAACCAAAAATATTTTTTATTTTATAATACTTATTTTCTAATAATTCACTTTCTGAACTTTGTCCACGCTGTCCACGCATATCTCCGAAATAATTTATTGGATTTTGACCATTCCTTCTAAAACTGGGTTACAACTTTTTTTTAGAAATGAATTGAAATTTTAATACATTTTTTTACTTGTTTATGTAAGTAGTTTAATGCTTAAATAAATTAAAGACAGCAATTTTTTATACTAGATAAATGTGTAATAAAATAAAATTAATAAATTGAATTGGGATTCTCCTCTGACCGGGGGCCCCTTCCGGCTGGGGGCCCGTGGCATTTTGCCGACTTGCCACCCTGTAGTTACGCCACTGGCCGTGCGCTGCGTTAGGCGTGCGCACGGCGCGGGCGCCCGCGTGGCGTGCTGTTTTCATGTAATCACATTCGCATTCGCTATTTGTCATTCCTCAATTACATGAAACAGCACGCCTAACGCAGCGCACGGCCTAAGAAACCCTGCTGTAGATGGTCTGAAAGGCTCAGACAGATAGCCCGCCCAGCCTTCCGAAGAGTTGTCGCGGGTTGTCTGAAAGGGTTACCGCGGCCCTGGCATAGGCAACTGAAGGAACACGGGTGGGTTTTAGTCAGTAAAAGTCTGACACGCCCTCCCGCTCCACCCAGAGCGGGAGAAGTTATTTGATGATTTCCCACCCTCAAAAAAAAAAAAAAAAAAAAAAAAAAAAAAAAAAAAAAAAAAAAAAAAAAAAAAAAAAAGCCTTCCGAAGAGCCTTGCCAGCAATATTTTTGTAAAATGCTGCCAAATCACTCACATGGTGCACATTGACCGATCCCCCTGGTGTGCTCCCTTGACCCTAATCACATAATCATCACACTACCTAATATTATAAAGGCGAAAGTTTTGTGAGTGTGTGTGTATGTTTGTTACTTCTTCACGCTCAAACGGCTGGACCGATTTCTATGTTTGGTATGTAGATAGCTTATACGTACCTTGGATTAACATTAACACATAGGCTACTTTTTTTATTGCGTTCTACGTGAGTGAAACCGCGGGGCGAGTAATTTTATTTAGGTACCCTAAGGCTGCCTGTCCACCGGAGCGGAGTGAGGCTGCGGAGCGGAGAAACGGAGAAATATTAACCAATAGAATCTTAAGTCCGCTCCACTCCGCCGTCCGCTCGCGCTCCTATTGGTTAATATTTCTCCGTTTCTCCGCTCCGCAGCCTCGCTCCGCTCCGGTGGACAGGCAGCCTTAAGGTATAAAAACAGGACCAACAAATTAATATTCTTAACAAGCAGTGGTGGCCCAATGGAAACAGCCGTGATTTACGAGTTGTAAGGTCGTAAGTACGAACCCAGACATGCAATTTACTTTATACCATTCCCCCTCTAAAAAGCTTATTTTATTCACTGAAAACAGTGAATAAAAAGCACTTTTACTCACTGTTTTGATGTTTGAAAATGGAACACACCAATGTATTCGACCACAGATTTAGAGTACCTAGGCTAGATACGGCATGTTATTAGATAGTATGAAAACCGAACGTGTCATCTTTTTTATACCTACGATAACTTCACCCCAGCCATTTAGTGATGTGCTCAAAGTAAACAGAACTGTTTAAATCGCTAAGCATCACTGAGCTAACTGACTTTTTTTTAGTACGAACAGTCAAACATGCAGGGCACGCTTGGTCGTGGCTTGCCGTATCTAGTGTAAGTGTAATCTTTGTATTCGACCTATATTGATGTGTTCTAAATTCAATTTGATTGGTCGACATTTTCGACAAGGAGTTTAGCATTAGAATAAAAACTGTTTTATGTTCTTTGCTGTCCTTAGTAAATTGGCGCTATTTTGAATACTGTAAGTTGTACGAACACAAAGTTTAGTGTTACTTTAATCTTTAATTTTGTGTTTGTTTAGTGTTGTTCTAATCGATTAAAAGTGATGAAGATGTGTTAACACCTGAGTTTATGAAAGAGAGGGTGGCCGATATAGTGGAAAACTTGCTACCCAAAAAATCACGGCTGGCTTACATCAAAGCCAATTTAACTTTCCTTATTATATTATTATTTCATTATATTATTATGTCTATTTTAACTTAAATCTTTCTTTTTCTCGTAGTCATGGTATAAAGTATAGTATGCAACTCTTGAATAAAACGGATTTATATCGAGGGCCATGAATCACTCGCGTAGCTCAGAATTCTAACACTTGAATCACTCGCTACGCTCATGATTCAATCATCATGAATCACTCCCTACGGTCGTGATTCAATCGTTAGAATTCTTCACTAGCTCGTGATTCATCTATGGCCCTCGCTTTAAATCCGTCCTTTATTCACTAATTGCATAATATACTATTATACCATTCCCCCTCTAAAAAGCTTATTTTATTCACTGTAAACAGTGAATAAAAAGCACTTTTACTCACTGTTTTGATGTTTGAAAATGGAACACACCAATGTATTCGACCACAGATTTAGAGTACCTAGGCTAGATACGGCATGTTATTAGATAGTATGAAAACCGAGCGTGTCATCTTTTTTATACCTACGATAACTTCACCCCTGCCATTTAGTGATGTGCTCAAAGTAAACAGAATTGTTTCAATCGCTAAGCGTCACTGAGCTAACAGACTTTTTTTTTAGTACGAACAGTCGAACATGCAGGGCACGCTTGGTCGTGGCTTGCCGTATCTAGTGTAACTGTAATCTTTGTATTGATGTGTTCTAAATTCAATTTAATTGGTCGACATTTTCGACAAGGAGTTTAGCATTACAATAAAAACTGTTTTGTGTTCTTATTGCTGTCCTTAGTAAATTGGCACTATTTTGAATACTGTAAGTTGTACGAACACAAAGTTTAGTGTTACTTTAATCTTTAATGTTGTGTTTGTTTAGTGTTGTTCTAATCGATTAAAAATGCATTCTAGTGATGAAGATGAGTTACCACCTGAGTTTATGAAAAAGAGGGCGGCCGATATAGTGGAAAACTTGCTACCCAAAAAATCACGGCTGGTTTACATCAAAGCCAATTTAACTTTCCTTTTTCTTCATTATATGTCTATTTTCAGTTAAATCTTTCTTTTTCTCGTAGTCATGGTATAAAGTATAGTATGCAACTCTTGAATAAAACGGATTTATATCGAGGGCCATGAATCACTCGCGTCGCTCAGGATTCTAACACTTGAATCACTCGCTACGCTCGTGATTCAATCATCATGAATCACTCCCTACGGTCGTGATTCAATCGTTAGAATCCTTCACTAGCTCGTGATTCATCTATGGCCCTCGCTTTAAATCCGTCCTTTATTCACTAATTGCATAATATACTATTATACCATTCCCCCTCTAAAAAGCTTATTTTATTCACTGTAAACAGTTAATAAAAAGCACTTTTACTCACTGTTTTGATGTTTGAAAATGGAACACACCAATGTATTCGACCACAGATTTAGAGTACCTAGGCTAGATACGGCATGTTATTAGATAGTATGAAAACCGAACGTGTCATCTTTTTTATACCTACGATAACTTCACCCCAGCCATTTAGTGATGTGCTCAAAGTAAACAGAATTGTTTCAATCGCTAAGCGTCACTGAGCTAACAGACTTTTTTTTTAGTACCTACCCAAAAAATCACGGCTGGTTTACATCAAAGCCAATTTAACTTTCCTTTTTCTTCATTATATGTCTATTTTCAGTTAAATCTTTCTTTTTCTCGTAGTCATGGTATAAAGTATAGTATGCAACTCTTGAATAAAACGGATTTATATCGAGGGCCATGAATCACTCGCGTCGCTCAGGATTCTAACACTTGAATCACTCGCTACGCTCGTGATTCAATCATCATCAATCACTCCCTACGGTCGTGATTCAATCGTTAGAATCCTTCACTAGCTCGTGATTCATCTATGGCCCTCGCTTTAAATCCGTCCTTTATTCACTAATTGCATAATATACTATTGTACTACAATTTTTAAAATTATTTTCATCATCACTTCTCTCAAAACGGTGAAGAAAACATCGTGAGACCGGAGAAACCGGCATGTCCTAGAACTAAAACTTCGAAGACTACTTATGTGACATCTACCAACCCGGACTGTGCCCACTTCCTCTCAAAGAGAGGAGGCCTGTGCCCCAGCAGTGGGAACACTATAGGCTGATTATAATAAATTTCACCAACCCCACGGTAAAAAAACCGGTCAAGAGCGAGACGGACTCGCGCACCGAGGGTTCCGTTCCGATTTCTGAAAAAGTGTGCTATTTAGAGACATCGTTTTATTTTTCCTGTAATCTTTACATAAACGTCTATCACATAGAATAATTTCAGATTTGTATCTTTGCAAACTTCGGAGATAAGGGGGGGAACGGTAATTTTTTTTTTACATTTTTCATCAAAAGTCGAAAACTATGCGGCCTAAAAAAAATTAAAAAATGGTTGAGAATGTGCAAACCGCGCTCTTTCATATGATACCCCACATGACCTAGTAGCTCCACTTTGATTTTTTAAGAAAATATTTATATTTTTTTTGTAAAAGGGACTGAAAGGGGGTTTCAGTCCCTTTTACAAAAAAAATATAAATATTTTTACTTCATTCTTATTTGCAAAATTGTTGGGTAAATGTCATCTAAAACTAGGTATTCCAAATTTCAAGTTGATAGCATAAGTAGTTCTTGAGATATCCAGCTGTGACAGCCAGACAGACTGAGTCACACCATAAGGGTTCCTTTTTTACCATTTTGGTACGGAACCCTAACTAGCAGTGATGTAATCAGCCGGCTCGTCAGAACCTTGTAACCTGCTTACCATAATCAGCTGCAATTCTTTGTTATCAAAATATTTGCTATCGGATATTGAAAGACAACGTTGCAACAATCAACACTAAACCCCAGTTTCCACGAGCGTAGGTAATAAAATCGCGGCGGGATTTTATCGCGCACTGGATTTTCAACTCTCGGTGTTGAGCCGAGCATTGAGTATCCAACCTAACAACAACAGAGTACATCCCAGCGCGACGAAAAACACACTGTTGGATTTTCAACTCCCGGCGCTAAGCAGAGCATTGAAAGTGCAGTGCGCGAAAAAAAATCGCCGCGATTTTTTTACGACCGTGTGAACGTCGGCTTATGCTTTATTCCTGCGAGAAATACTGTGAAACTGCGGGGCACAGCTAGTCTATTTACAATTAACTAGCTCCTGTCCGCGTGAAATTTCTTGTTCCCCTGACCCACCTCGTCGCATCGCATCGCCTGCCCGTGGTATTTCTTCGTTCTCGCTTAGCGTTTTTTCTGACTTTTTTCATTTTGCTCGGCTCCTAACGGTCGTAGCGTGATGTTAAATAGCCTGTAGCCTTCCTCAAAAATTGAGCTATCAATGCAAAAAAAAAAAAATTCAAATCCGACTGGTAGTTCCAGAAAAAAACAAACTTCAGCTTTATTATTTACAATAAATAACTCACAACCTCTTAAGGGGTCACAGTACTCACCATTATGAACAACTTTTACTATGGGAACAAATCTGAAATCGCGAAAAAAAAATCAGCTGCTCCCTACATTTTGACGAGTTTGATGTAGATAAATTTTCTGACTTTTTCATTTTACTTGGCTCCTAACGGTCGTAGCGTGATGTTAAATAGCCTGTAGCCTTCCTCAAACATTGAGCTTTCAATGCAAAAAAAAAAATTCAAATCCGACTGGTAGTTCCAGAACAAAAAAAAACAAACTCTGATTTAATAATAGGACTCAATAGCTAATTACCTACTTATACAGAGTGTAGGTAAGTGTAAACAGTGGCAATATTTTAAGGTGTCATTGTACTCAACATTATGAACAACTTTTACTATGGGACCAAACCTGAAATCTGCTGTTCAGTACATTTATGTTTGCATAATTCGTCAAAATGTAGGGAACAGCTGATTTTTTTTTCGCGATTTCAGGTTTGGTCCTATAGTAAAAGTTGTTCATAATGACCCCATAACAGGTTGTGAGTTATTTATGTTGCACCTTGTATACAGGGTGTAAGGGACAGCCCTCCGCAAAATAGGGTGAATTCAGTATGTCATACTAAGATGACCTTTAGGTACATGAAATTTTTTCAGGAATGTTAAGGGAATCCAATAAACCTGATTTTTTTGTGTTTTTGTGCACAAATCGGAGCGTCTATTACTGGTTGGATTGGTGGGTAAGGTAATAGGTATGCGGTGAGTTCGATGAACTCTGTAGCTAGACAGAAAGTGAACAGCTGATTTCACGCGTCGTTGGTTAGAGTATTTCAACATCCATTGCTGGTTTTTTTTTTTTTGCTGTTTTTTTTGCAGTTTTTTTTTACATAAATGGAGTGCTGCGAACACACAATGCAATTTTACGTTGAAATAATGAAAACGTAACTGAAAAAATTTTTGAAAAAATGTAAATTTTCCTGAGAAAATTTCCGGTGGAATATGATTCAAAATGAGGAGCTGAATGCACCCTGTGAGTTTGCGGAGGGCTGTCCCTTACACCCTGTATTATTAGTGCCTACATACTTAACTTATTCAATCCATCATCATCATTTCAGCCGAAAGACGTCCACTGCTGGACATAGGCCTCCCCCAAGCACCGCCACTTCGACCGGTTCTGTGCTTCCCGCATCCAGCGGATTCCTGCGGCCTTCACAAGGTCATCGGTCCACCTTGTGGGAGACCTTCCAACGTTACGTCTTCCAATACCACGGGGTCTACTCCCTAAGCACGAAGTCCGTAGTTTCGACCTTCGTTACGGGCGTTTCCTACTCCGTAATCCGTATCACCTACGGACAGATGATTGGTTCGGGCCCCAAACGAAGTATGAATGACAACACGATTTGACAGTTGTCCTTACTCTCGATGTGTTTTTGCCCTTAGATAATATACATCTAGATCGAGCCACCGCGTGGCCGGTCATGAGACAGCAATATAATACTTCTTCTAGGTTATGTGGTATGAGAAATGAGGTTTAACGTAAGAAATCTTCCATATTTTGGACTGAAACCCATGTCAATACATTCGCACAATGCAAAAAATGTCCAAAAATGTTAAATTAATCGACGCAAGATTTTTGTAACAGTGAAAGTACTTTGTTTGGCAACATTTTTAAATTTTGCCATGCAAAAATACGGCACGCCGTAACAGACAGAAGATATGATGCTTTGTCCCAATTTTCCTAATTATTTCGTACCTATATATGTGTCTCACTTCCACACTTCACACTGTAATCATGGCAACGTCTAGATGTATAATGTTATTGGTTTTTGCACGTCCGAAAAAATTAACTTTTACACTTGTTTTGATGGATCGTTATGTCAGACGGATGGACGAACGGACGGATGGTGGACTTAGGGAGTATGCCCCCTGCTTTCAGCCCCATCGGCCATCTGCGAGCAATGTGCCCTGCCCACTGCCATTCTACATCAATCATTCTTCAAGTATAAAGCTACTGACAGAAGTGCTCATTAAGGTACTGACACACGTGCTCATAAAAAGCATGCCTATAAGCACGCTTACTCGAAAACATACTAGAAATAAGCATGCTCATTACTAGTCACACATGCTACTAATGAGCACTTGCTCAATAAAAGCATGCTTTCGTGCTAGTAATGAGCACGTCTATCAGTAGCTTAACTAGCACGAAAGCATGCTTTTATTGAGCAAGTGCTCATTAGTAGCATGTGTGACTAGTAATGAGCATGCTTATTTCTAGTATGTTTTCGACTAAGCGTGCTTATAAGCATGCTTTTTATGAGCACGTGTGTCAGTACCTTTAAGCTACCTATGTATATCATACTTTTAACATGACATTCTCAATTTCTAGATTAAATTAATAGCTGATACATTAATAAACATGATATCTTTATAAATTATCTTTAAGATAAACAATTGATAATATTGATATCATTATAATGGAAGTGGGACATAGTAGGTTGTTAAAGTTTTTCAAGAAAAGCCGTCAAAACAAGTAAGTTTATAATATTTATTATAATTTAATTAAAATTCGCAGCCTCGTAGTTCTAGTGGTCGCAATCGGTACTTCTGGGAATGAGGGTCCGTGGTTCGATTCCCCTGGTCGGGCAAAGAGTTAAGTACATATTGGGTTCTTTCATCTGGAATTTCTGAGTAGCAGCCTCGAGTCTGGATTTGTGCCCCGGTTGCGGGAAATACCACAGTATAATCATTATACAGTATTTTATATGGGTGGAGCTCGTGGCAGTGGCGTAACTACAGGGTGGCAAGTCGGCAAAATGCCACAGGCCCCCAGCCGGAAGGGGCCCCCGGTCAGAGGAGAATCCCAACTCCCAACATTTAATGTTACACATTTAGTAAAAATCCGATGAATTTGCCACGGGCCTCGAACGGTATAGTTACGCCACTGGCTCGTGGCTAAGTAATAACAGCCGCACGGGTCGATCCATCAGGTTAAGCTACGCTTCCCGGGGTTGTCCATGGATGGGTGATTATCTTTACATAACGAGACTCCTCCGTGCCTCGGACAGCACGTTAAGCCGTTGGTCCCGGCTGTCATTCGTGGATCTTTGACAGTCGTTACGGGTAAGCCCGAAAGTCTGACAACTAGTCTTACCAAGGGGTATCGTATTACCCAGTAAATGGGTTGTGGAGGTCAGATAGGCAGTCGCTCCATGTAAAATACTGGTGTTCAGCTGCATCCGGTTAGACTGGAAGCCGAGCCCAACATAGTTGGGAAAAGGCTAGGCAGATTGATTGATTGATTGCGCTGTGGTAGACCGCGAAGTTAAAATTTTAAGTGACCTGCTCTTATTATAACAAATATATGACATTTCAGACCCAAAATGGCAGAAACACCAGAAATACCAGTAATAAAAATCCAAAAAGAATATCAAAATCCACCAAACGTTGAAGCAGAGGTACCAGGGACGCATGAAATAAGAGAGTCCGACGATAAAGATAACAGTTCCGAAATACCAGGTGCAGAGGACGAAAAAAATACCAGTTCCGAAATAAAAATAACAGGTGCGGATTTTACGCTGTCACCTGTAATAACTGTTACAAAAAATGAAACTACGCTTACTAAAGGGGACCTGAAGTTACAGAAAGTAACTGTTACTGAGGATATCGCGGTGAGTTACAGGCATTTGTTTAAGAAAGACGTTACGCCTGGTAAGACTGTCGTTACCAGTGTGCAGAAACTTGAATATAAGTATTGAATGTGTTGTTGAGTTTTATTTTACCTTACTTTTCAAAAGATACCATAACTGATACGGACACGCAAATACGGTAGGTACTTGTGTGACATAGTGCTGTTAACCGGCTTCACGCCGGAGCCGCTCCGGGCGCCGGACCGCATGTTTGTTTAAGTATACGAATGATAACCGTATACACGAATCGTACACACAAACATGAGGTGCGGCGACGGAGCAGTTCCGGCGTCGTGTACAGTGGGCTGCATCAATTGGGTAGACCAGTTGTATTACAATTTTAATACAACTGGGGTACCCAATTGATGCAGCCCACTGTACGTGAAGCCGTATAGGATTTACAGCTACTTATAAAAAATAAATAAAACAGACTGGATGCTCAAGGCGGAAAATCGGTGTGTGGCTGGGTTTGTTCTTGATTTAATTTATAAGTACCTACCCTACGGTACTGTACCTACCTACCAGTACCATGCATGCATCAAATAAGTGCCTTACTTAGTCATCAAGATTGTAGACTATCTGTAAAGATCTTTTTGTGATAACAACGCATTGAATAGTAGACTATCGTAAAGAAAGGGAAACGTGAATGATCACTTTCTTTGCCCATGTAGACCCATTCTTGGAGTTCGGCCAAACTTCGATAAGAAAGACTGTCTAGCCACAGATTCATACAGATGCGACACTCCGCAGTTTAGGTATGAAGCTACAAGTACGCGGCGGGCTCATCCCACTGGGGCAATTCAGTGTGGGCTGCCGCGCACCGGCCGTCTCGCACGTTAGTTCGATACTCACTCACGCGTCGCATCGTAAAAGAAGACAACCCTAACGAGTCAGAAGGTATAAAAGTTACGCGATAGAAAGAGAGGCAACTCATTCCCGAGGAGCAGTTTGGTTTTCGAACCCAACACTCTTGCTTACAACAGGTCCACCGTATCGTCGAGAATGTAAGCGTTGTTTTCTAGCGCGGTGCGATGACGGGTGCTGTTTTCTTCGACATAGCGAAAGCGTTTGACAAAGTCTGGCACAACGGTTTATTATATAAGCTTTACCAACTTGGTGTGCCAGATCGTCTCGTGCTCATCTTACGAGACTTTTTGACAAACCGCACCTTTCACTATCGTATCGAAGGAGCGCTTTCCTCTACCCATCCTATTCGCGCAGGGGTCCCTCAGGGCTCTGTGCTTGCTCCCTTAATTTTTACACTTTTTGCCAGCGATATCCCGAAAAGTAAATTGGCGCAGTTGGCTCTGTTCGCCGACGATACGGCCATTTACTATAGGGTTAAAGTCCGTGACAGGATCTCTCGCACTTTCCAAACCGCAGTCGATGCACTCGGCAAATGGTTTCGAAAGTGGAGAATCGAAGTCAATCCCGATAAAAGCCAAGCCGTTCTCTTTACGAAACACCACTATGCCAACACTATGAAAAAACACCACTATGCCAATGGCCTTGAGCCTACGTTTTTATATTTCTATGGCCTTGAGTGAGTGGTTAGCTTGCGTGTTCTGTTCTGAGATGGTTCTGAGCATCAAGGAGCGCTGTCCCAAATTAGACGCATTAATGTAATAAACATAAAACAAAAGGTATTAAATTAAAACACGTATACTTACTAAAAGATAAATAATTAAATTATCTTTAAAATGTTGAAGGTTTCATAAAAATAAGCTTGATAGTTTTTTTCAAGATTCTCAGTTTTTTACCCGCGTTAGACACAACTTTAAAAATTAATTACACCATGTAAGTATTATAAACTTAGTCTAAAATACTCAGACATTAAGTTATTAAGAAAATGCTCTAATTTAACATACATTTTTTCCAAATCATTAACACTACTCGTTTAGACGTGATCTTCAGTTTAAAATCACACGGACGTAAAAATATCGCGGAGGGATTTTATCGCGCGCTGGATTTTCAACTCTCTGTGTTGAGCCGAGCATTGAGAATCCAACCTAACAACATCAGAGTGCATCCCAGCGGGTCGAAAAAACACTGTTAGAGCGGGAGTGGGCTGTAATCCACCACGCGGGACCAGTGCGGGTTGGTAGATGTCATTAGTCTTCGAATGTTTGGTTCTAGGACATTTTTTCATCACGGTTTCATCACAATGTTTTCCTGTTTTCCCTCACCGTTTTGAGAGCAGTGGTGATGAAATTATTTACACAAAATAAAGCGCTTGCCTGGGTTCGAAGCCACGACCTATAACTTGTAAGTTGGGGCCGCTACACGGAGTAATACTCCGCCACCACCACCACTAAGCTACTACTTACCCCATACAAAACAAAAATTTTATAACAGTTAAGAGTAGTCACAGAAATGAGTCTCACCTGATATGGATAGTAACCACATAACAGTTATCTGTTCCGTCCAAAACCCAAAAGCCAAATCTTCTTCCTTTCGAGTTTATAAATGTATTTAGTAGCTTCCACCCGCGGCTTCGCCCGCATGGTATGTCGATAAAAAGTAGCCTATGTCCTTTTCTAGGTCATGGTCTACCCGTGTGTCAAATTTCATCCAAATCCGTTCAGCCGTTTTGGCGTGAAAGCGTTACAAACAAACAAAGTCACTTTCCCGTTTATAATGTTAGTTAGGAACTAAACAAACAAGTACATACGGCTAAATATCAAGATATACAATGCCAGTATAAGCTGATCTCGCATTGTATAGGATTTACGTACAATGAGAGGTCAGCTTACACTGGAAATGTATAGCTCGATATGTTGCCGTGTGTACACAGCATTAACCCAAAGTCTAAGGTCCGTATTACAGAACGTCACTCAATACTCAAGCATTACTTAAAACTAGATCCAAGCCATTTGATTGGTTGAAACTAGATTCAAACTAGATTTAAACAAAGATCAGTGCTTGAGTTTTCTTCTGTAATATGGACCTTAGATCTCTAATGTAAGTATCTAAATTATAGGAAAGCACGGCTTTATAAATCGTGAAAAACTTGAAAGGAAAAAAAAAAATTCTTTCTTATTTGCAAAAATTGTAGTTGGGCCCATCATCTAAAACTGTTCCAAATTTCAAGTTGATAGCATTAGTAGTTCTTGAGATATCCAGCTGTGACAGACAGTCAGACTGAGTCGCACCATAAGGGTTCCTTTTTACCATTTTGGTACGGAACCCTAATGACTTAGATAACATACAAATTGGGGAGGGGGGGCTCTCTACGTCACTTCTACGTTTATAATCTAGCAAGACGTGACGTCATGCCTGCCACATTTTAACGCAATGTATCGCTGTAACTAATTTTATGATAACGTTAAAAAAGAAAAAAATATGTGTCAAATATTTTTTAATATTCTACATGACGGACAATATAAAAATTTTTAGTCATCTCTATTGGAGGTGACTATAATTTCAAGCAGTAGACCTATACACCGATGATAAGAAGGCTGACTAAGATTCTTCTTTTCTGCTAATACTTTAATAACCCTCCTTTATAATATTTGCAAGCAGAAAGGACAGCGATGCGGATGAATTTTTTGATGCCCTATGATCCTGTCCCCTCCTTATTTAATACAACTGGGGTAGGTTAGGTACCCGATTGATGCAGCCCACTGTACATATTATTATTTTAAATCTGTTAGTGTAGGTAATAACGTGACCATACGTCCCGTTTTGAACGGGACCGTCTGGGACCGTCCCTTTTTTCGGTTCTTCGTCCCGGTGTCCCCGAAAAAAACCTGGGTACGCAAAATTGTCCCGTTTCCAGAAACCGCGCGATAAAAAGCATTGGATGTATTGATTGAAAAGGGATATATTGATTGTAACAAAGACTTCTGTATCTTTGTTACAATCAATAGGTATAGCCCTTTTATTTGACGAATTTTCATTAATTTGTATCTATATCTCGTCGCAAAAAGTAACCGAATGGAATGGAACAATCTAAACGTTCGGACGGAAAGTAGTTGGATGGAAGTATTCAAAAACTTACACACGAACATCCATAACCATGAAAACTTTTGTATTTTAATTGAAAATATTATATTTTATGTCTGCCCGGAAACAAAAGCACCAATAAAGAGTCTTTTACGAGTATTTAATTAACACGTTGACTGCCAAACGAGTATACGCGTAGTAACTTTTTTTTTATGCCCATTGCCACCAAACAAAAATGTGCCTGTAAGAGTATCCTCGTAGTGGTTTACTTTCAAATGCCAAAGAATTTAATCCGGCCATCCTTCCACTGCCGCTCTTTTAGAGCTCGTTGAAATAGCATGCAATCAACTACGAGAATACTCGTAGTTGGCAGTGGGGCCCAGATCTTGTATTACGAGTATACTCGTAGGTTGGCCGTTAACGTGTTAATAAATTGTGGAAGTCTGAAAAAACACAGCTACAGGTTCCGCTCAAATTACAAATAAAAAGATCAGAAATCGTTGAATAAATTTACTGAAATGTGATCTCTTTCAGGAAGAAGAATCAGAGAATGCTGGCTACAGGATATCATGCGAAGTTGAAACCTTGACGCAGACAGACAGACAACCAGGCAGTGTAACTGTAGAGACTACTGACAGAAGAAGAGAAGGAATAGTTACAGAGAAGATGGAAGGAGAAGGTGAGAGAAAATCCCATGCATTAAAGAAATCACACTAATAATAGGGGTTAAAGTATGAAATTGCCGTTTTATTGTATTAGGTACTTCGAATTGACATAGAACCTTCATTCATGGTTTGAGATTTTTGAGTGAAACTTTTTTCACATGGTACCTATGAAGTTCTTCTTTTAAAAAATGTGCAACATTCGATTATCGACTTTTATATAGTCCGAATAGCCACTACTTACGAATAAATTCAAAAATGGAACAGAATTTGTATGAAATTATCTGCCAAGTTCATAGGAACTTAACCGTAGGTGGTGAAATTTTTGTAAATGTTTACAGAAAAGAGTCAAGATGAGAAAAAATCTAAGATCCCGATGCTGAGGTTGCGACAAGCAGTTGAAAGAGTGAAGAGAGAGAGACAAGCACAAAAAGCGAGAGGGGAACAATTAGTGAGTTTCTTTTACTACAAGCTGTGTGTCCGATGGGACTTCCTACAGATTTAGAGTAGGCTAGATACCGCAAGCCATCCGACCAAGCGTGCCCCGCATGTTTGTGCTGTGCACAAACTTGACGCGCTACTACTTTAGTTTGTGTTCGATCGCGCCAGTGGCGAGTTGTGTCATCGACGATACAAAAATGTCTGTTAGCTCACTGACGCTTAGTGATTGAAACGATTCTGTTTACGTTGAGCAGAGCACTAAATGACTAGGGTGAAGTTTTCGCAGGCATAAAAAAGATTCGCTCGGTTTTCATACTATCTAATGAACATGCGGTATCTAGCCTACTCTAAATCTGCGGGACTTCCCATCCCCTAAGGGTGCGTTTCCTTTGACGTAGAGCTAGGTAGAGCGTAGCGAAGACGTGCAGGAATCGTACAATCACAGACGAGACAAGAGACGCTCATCGCATCTCTTTTTTTCGCGCTTTCAACTATTATGATTGGTCGATTCCTGCCCGTCTCCGTTCCGCTCCGTACAGTTCCATGTTAGTGGAAACCCAACCCTTTGAAAATTCATCCCCTAAGGCTTAGGCCTTAGGGGATGAATTTTCAAAATTCGTTCCTTAGTGTTGACTTTCGTGAGGCCTGCACACTACACTACTCGCGAAGTTGCTTTGACGAAGTACTGATCGAAGTTGACCGAAGTCCGCGCCTTTTATTTAAGGGTTGCAAGATAGGGTTGTAAAGATTGAAATAAAAAAACCCAACCGCAACTAAAAGTTAAAAAATAGATCACTTTTCAAGCAGCCTGAACAGTTGGTGGCAGTTATTTTAGTTCAATCTCCAGTCTCGCAGTCGGTTAAATGGAATAAGTAGTTCTTGAACCGAAAACATTAATAAATCTAGGACATTAATATGTACCTTATGTTTTTTCAGCCTCGCAGATCCTCCATACCTAAACTAAAAGATGCAAAAAAAGCTGTCAAACGAGACACCTCCCTCAATTTCACACCGAAAGTCGACGATGAATTCGACAAGTTATACGAAGAAATAATCGATAATAGTCAGAAAAACATCGAGGAGAAGCTACCATCAGTCACAATGGAAGACCCAGAAAAAATCGAGACTAAATTCGAAGAAATTATCCATGCTTACGATGAAAACGAACATGAAAAGCAAACTGTTTCTAGAGTATCTAAAATACCTGCTTTAAGACGAAAAGATGATGACGGTCCAAGTAGACTAGGAGCTTTAATTGATAGAGCCAAAGAAAAGAGTACTATAACAGAATCTAAACTTAAAGATGGTGGATTCAAAGTGACAGCATCTACTATTAAAACTAAAAGATTTTCTAGAGGTAACAGTAGAGATTTGGGTAGTGAACAGCAAATTGAAGTTACAGAAACTATTGATATTAGGGAAAGTGGTGATAACGATGTGTTTGTTAAAGAAACTGTGATCAAAAAAACTGCACCAGCTAAACCGGAGAGGACATTTCGTAATGTTACTAAACGTATAGTTTCCGACAATAAAGCTGGAACTGTTGAAAATATTGAAGATCGTGGCAAACAAACCACTGTAAAAGAAGATTTGGATAAAAAAGATGGAACACAAAATAAAACTAAAAGATTTAATCGCACTGTAAGTAAAGAAACTAGAGAGAGAAATCTAAACAGAGAATTAAGTAGGAATTTGGAAAATGTCAGAAGAGAGTTTAGAAATAGGATCGAGGATTCAAGATTAGACGACGAATTTAAGGACGCTGATAGTCACGTTATTACTACTGAGACTATTACAGAGAATGCTCAATCAAAACCAAACAAAACAGAGAGAACTGTTCGTGGTGTATCAAAGGAAATAAAAAAAGATGGTCAAAATATTAACAGTACAGAAACTGTAACCGTCGAAGAGCTTGAAGATGGAGGTACTCGCACAATTACTACAAAAATAACTGAAAGTCTGGTAATAGGAACGCCAGTTGTAACTGAAAAAGTAATTCGTAATATCAGCCGCGAAATAAGTAATGAGGGGCACAATAATATCATCAAAGGAGTTACGACTATTGAAGAGAGTACAGATGGAGATAGTAAGAAAATTACTAAAGAAACTTACGTTAGAGAAAATAAAGGAATTCCTGTTAAAACTGAAAGATTTACCAGAGGCATTAGCAAAGAGATGGGTAATATAAAACAAAGTAGTAGTAGTAAAGAAATCATTACAACTGGTGAAAATTCAAGCCCTGGTACACAAGTACTTAAGAAAGAAATCAGGAAGACTGAGCAAATAGAAAAAGAAGGTGGCAAAGCAGGTATACCAGTTTATACGAAAGTCACTCGAAGTTTCTCTAAAGGTAAGATACAGAATGTGGAAATGAGTAGAACCATTGAATGGAAACCTGCTGATGAAGTCAAAACTAAAAACTTTTCACGAAGTGTCAGTGAGAAAGTTACTAAAAGAGAGCTTAAAGATGCTGGAAAATGGAAATATGAAGCACCAACGGCTATCAGTGAAGTTGCGGATGTAAATGATAAACCTACTGAGCAAAATAATATTACTAGCATACAAAATAACACACCAAAAGACTCAGCCTTAGAAAACAGAATAAAAGATACTGTCAAAGACATCGCAAGTAAAATAAAAACTAAAAAAGTGACAGAATATAAATCTGAAGAACAAGTTACCAATTTAGAGGAAACTACGTATACTCTTAGTAGCAACATTGATTTGACTGTAGACAGAGATTTTAAGGCATCTAGAGAGATTGGAACACAGATGAGTATTGACGGTAAACCAATTGATAGAAATTTCAAGTTTGTCAAAGAGTTTGGTACACAAATGAGTGTAGAAGGTAAACCTTTACACTCGCCATTTGATAGAGATTTTAAACTGGCTAACGAGAGGAGTTTAGAAGCTAAAATTAAACATTTAATTAAAATTGCTGATGCAACTGTAGATGGAGATGGTAAGGCATCTAAAGAGTTTGATACTCAACTGAATACGGTTGAAAATACTGTATTTACGTCTATTGATGAAAATTCAAAGGCATCTAGAGAATTTGGTACGCAGATGAGTGTAGTAGGAAAAATTGTTGATAGAAAGTTTAAGGTGTCCAAAGAAATTGGTACTCAAATGAGTTTGGAAGGTAATAAGCAGATACAAGAAATTGATTTCGATAAAGCCAGTAAAGATACAGAAATAAATAAAGACTCCATCATAACCGAAAAAAGCGAGAAAGAATATAGTAAATTGTCAACACAAGACCAGGATGGTGACATCGCAGAAACCACGATACTCAAAGGAAATGTAAGTAGGATGAAAGATAAGATAGCAAAAGAAACTGTTGTCATTTCTAAGAAAAAACCTGATGAGGAGCTTCCTAAAAAGAAGTCAGTTTTGTCTAAAATTGCAATTTTTGAGGCAAGTATAACATGTTTCAAATGTAATAAGACTAACCCTAGTTTATAAAACGACTCTTTAACTTAAGCTTAAAATACGTTTTTTCTCTTTCTGTTGCTAAACATAATTTACAGTCCTTTCACAGTAATTTTATCTCTGTTTTCGCGTCACTGTCAAAATCACAGTGATCTCATCATCATCATCATCATCATCATCATCATCATCATCATCAGTGAAAGGACTGTACTTAAAATGACAGAAACGTTCAGACTTTGGGATCAAACACACAATAACCGCTTTACTTGAGTAATGAATTTGTAATCGCAGAATTTTATTAGTAGCACGTACAGAAGATTGATGACGGAGATTGAAGCTTGGAGAGGCCTATGTCCAGCAGTGGACTGCTATTATAGGTTGATGATGATAAAACAAGAAGTTTCTCAATGAATCCCTGAAGTTGATATTATTTATGCACAATACTCATTACAGTTATTTATTTCAGAGCCTAGAACCAAAGGAACCGTATCCAGATAAAGAGGTACCAACACGTAGAATAAAATGCAAATATGTACCACCGAACCTAAACCGGACAAACAGTGCAGATAGGCCCAAAATAGTAGATGAACTACTGAAAGAACAAACACAATCTGAACCTTTAGTAGATACTAGTAAGGTTGAAATTGGTTTAAATTACGATGATGTTACATATACAAGTGAACCAGCGGTTGTCAAAGAATATTGGCAAACTACAGAAGGGTACGGACAAAATGTTTCAGACATAAAACAAGTGAACATTGAAATAAAAGAAGTTACTAGTGCTTATTCACAACAAGAAACGAAAGATTTCGATACAGCCAAAATTCTACCAGGCACAATTGATTTTAAGACTCAAGATAGCCAAATAGAATATTCTAAAACTTCGGATGACAAAGCACAAATTCAAAGAGAACCAAGTGTGATTGAGATGCCGACAATCTTCCCGGCTAAAGCTAACTACGAAGATGATATTGGTAAAACCAAACCTGGGAAAATTAATCTTAATATTTGGTCTACTCAAGTTGAAATTAACAAAAGTAATGTAGATAAAATTGAGTTTTTAAGAGAAGAAAGTCTTCACGATATTGCTCAAACATTGCCTGGCAAAGTTGATTTTAAAACTTACGAAAGTCAAGTCCCGGTAAGCAGAGACTTACCAGGAAATATTGACTTTAAAAAAGAAGAAAATCAAATTGAAAGTGTCACCATTTTACCTGCTAAAATGAACTTCGAAAGCGAAGAAATTGCTCAAACTTTAGTAGGGAGAATTGATAGTAAAATCAATGATAGTCAAAATGGAGTAACAAACAATTTACCAGGTATAACTCATGGCTACGTGGTTGATGATGTCAGGACTCTACCAGCGAAAATAGACTTTATATCATATGAAATACAAACTGAAATCGCAACAACATTACCAGGTAAAATCGAAGCTAACAGTAATCAAACTCAAATCGCTAAAACTTTGACGGGTTTCGGCTATACTTCAGTTGAAAAACAGCCGAAAGATAACTCCGAGACCAGTCAAAAAGAATCTGGTGCTAAACCCAAACCAGGAAAATTAAATCTTAATTTATGGCAAAGTCAGGTTGAAAACAACAAAACTCTTGTAGGTAAAACTGGCATCATCAAAAAGAGTAAAGAAGCTGAAATGACAAAAGCGCTTTCCGGAAGAGCTAACTTCAATAATAAACCAGTCAGAGTAACTGAGACTGTCCAAGGGAATTACGTACTTAATAGAAGAGAGTATAAAGCTGAAATTGCTAAAACTACAACTGGTCAAATTGATCTAAGTCCCTCTAGAGGCCAGGTAGGAGGAGCTAATACTTTACCAGGTACAATCGAGTTTGATTTTACTGAAAATCATGGCGACATAGCAAGACCATTACTGGAATTCGCAGATTTTAGTAGCAATGAAACTCAAGAAGCAACTATCAGGACTTTACCAGAAACAGTAAATTTTAGTATCGCTAGTAGCCAGGAAGAAGTGGCTACAATACTACCAGGGACAATTGACTTCAGTTCCTCAGATAATCCAGTAGAAGAACCCAAAGTATTAATTGGGAAAATTGACTTTGAAACGGAATTTGTGACCAATGAATCCAAAGCTGAAATAAGTGAAACATTACAGGATAATATTTACTTTGGCTCGACTGATAATCAAACAGAAAATATAACTACCCTTTCAGAGCAGAGCAGTGTTGAAAAAGTAGGAAAACTGGACTTAATAGCTTGGGAACATCAAGTTGAAGTGAACAAAACCCTTGTTGACAAAATAGATGTCGTAAGAGGCGAACATCTAGAGGATATTGGTAAAACATTACCCGGTAAAATAGACTTAATAACCTATAAAAGTCACGTAGGAGAAGCGAAAACTTTTCAAACCCCAACTGACCAACAAACGACAACTGCAGAACAAAATAAAGTTGAAATTACTGAAATAGAAGTTGATACTGAAGCTGATGAAAATACGGCTGATTCTCCTAAAATCTTACCTGGGGCAATCAAATTTGATCCTTTTAATCAAGTGCCTCGATTTAATCCTCTACCTATGCTTATTCGTCTTAATTCACAAGAAAATAAGGTCCTCGGTAATGAAACTGGTCAAGGTGGTAACGACCATAAAAATAATGTTTATAAGGTTGAAATTCCCATTGAAACAAATCCTGGAGAAACACTCAGCGACCCAGAACTTGTAGATGAAGATCCTGCAGTTGAGGCTAAATCAAATAAAGATTCGATTATAGGAAGTATAAAAAGAAAATTGTACTTTATTACTAACAAGAGTAGCGTTCAAGATTCTACAAACACACCTATGAACACACCTGTTCCAGCAGAAACTGATGATGACAATGATTATGAAAAGAGAGTAGACGAATTACAAACAAAGACTTATTCTATAACCAATCTTGGTCATAAAACTAATGAAGCTAAGACTGTTTCTTCTGTGACAAGTATAGCTATAGATAATAGTTATGAAATAACGGCTGAAATAATTGAAGAAAATTACTCATACAATGCAACAGATAACAGCAAGAATAACTCTGCAACTGAATATGAACTTAGTACTGATACTAATACAGTACAAAATAAATTAACAAAAGACAGAAGACCGGACGTGGACGGATCTCCTCCAGCAGAGTATAAACAATACCTTGATGATATCGAAAACAATATGACCAATAGAAATGTAGCAAACGAAAATGAATTCAATTTAGATTTACCTAAAGTTGGAAATGAACTAACAAGAAGCGCATACGGCGCCGATGACTTCAAAACTTCTACAGAAGAATTAAAAAGAGCTAAATCTCTAGCTGAATTAGATTTAGGAGATGTAGTAAATGGCCAAGTAAGAAGGATAGTAGGGAGAATAAAGTCAGTAGATTTTAGTAGGAGAGAGAGTGTGAAAACCGAGATCAGTATCAAGGAAATGCCGAGGAAATTGTCTGTGTTGGAGAAGATTGCTCTTTTTGAGGTAAGATTTTAATGACAATAGTTTTAGAAAAAGAAATTCAATCAGTCTGCCTAGCCTTTTCCCAACTACGTTGGGGTCGGCTTCCAGTCTAACCGGATGCAGCTGAATACCAGTATTTTACATGGAGCGACTGCCTATCTTGTTAGTGTTACTTACTGGGTAACTCGATACCCCTTGGTAAGACTGGTTGTCAGGCTTTCGGGCTTCTGACGACCCGTAACGGCTGTCAAAGATCCACGAATGACAGCCGGGACCAACGGCATAACGTGCTTTCTGAGGCACGGAGAGGTCTCGGTATGTAAAGATTGGTCACCCATCTACGGACCGACCGCGGCAAGACCTGATCGATCGACCCGTGCGGCTTTTACTACTTAACCACGAGCCCTCACGAGGCTTTTTAGAAAAAGAAATTATAAAGTAAGTAATAGAGTTTTGAAAATTAAACATACAGGGTTATTTTAAATTAGCTAGCTCAACGCCACACACGTGATTTGTACCTATATCTAAACACGATAGCAAAAAAGAAGATTATATACTATGAACCGTTATTCTAGACCTATAGAGTGAGACAGCATCTTTCCGGATCTGACGTCACGACCTCTCTTATTCCCCCTCCCACCCGCTCCGCCCCGCTGTGGCCGGGGGGAGGGGGCGTGGAGCTTGCCCGAACAGTCAGGCGCGCTCTTCACACATTGGCATCGTTTTTCGGTGCGATCACACCTCTTTTAGTGCGGGTAACAGCGCTGCTGTTTAGTGTTTAAAATTACCTACATTTTTAGTTCGTGGAAAAACTTTATTTAGTGGTTATTTGAAAACTCGGTAATAGTGTTTCGAGTACTATTAAGAGTTTTGAGTGCGTGTTTTGTATACGTAATGGAAAAATCCACGAAAGCGCCTGCCGAGGTGACGGGAGTCGCCCGCCTCCCCCTGCATCACCGCAGGCATCTTCTTCGTCGTCTTCGAGTCGTCGTCGAGCAGCAGCCGCGGCAGGAGACCCGAGAAAACGAGCGCAGGTTAGACTTGCTGTCAAATCAAGTAAGTGAAATATTATCCTACTTAAAAAATAAAATCGCTTTTCAAACAAAGAAACCCAGCCCCAATCTGATTCTGATATTTTCTTACATCCATCTGAAGGCTTGAGGGTTTCTCTTGGGAATGATAACCTTCTCAGTAAACCACAGAAGGTTAAAGTATTCGAATTTTCGGTATCCACTAACCTAAAAGAACCTACTGTTGAAAATGCCGCGGAGGGTAGATTACATGTGCTAAATAAACTACATCATTTTGATACTAATGATTGGCAAAGGTTTAGATACCTAGAAACTGAGAAAAAGTGTGTCGCTAAGCCAGGTTTTTGCGAACATTGTGATACAAATTCTTTTTGGCTTAGATTACTTTGATAGATCGTTTGGAGCTTTTACTCATGAGCTTTTTCTTTTACAACAAAATGAGCTGCTAAGAAACAACTTTCAGCAAATCATCGAATGGGCGCAATCGCCTGGCTGTGTACTTAACGCTGACATGCTTTTTGAAAAGATTAATGCTTCTTTTTTTCCGAAAACTTCTCTTCCATGAAAGTGTCTGATGATCTCTTGCAAATGAGCCGTAGAAGACGTGCTGATATCATTCAAAGACGTCGTGGCTGCATTTTGTCGGGTGTCAACGACAAATATGTAAAGGTGGACTTGCAAGAAGATCCCCCAACACAATATAACCTTTTTAATCCACAGGATTTAACCACCTTTTTTACAAAAAGCTGGTGGTACAAGTAAGCTGTTCTCTGCCCAAAAGCGCTCTGCGGAAGAGCCTCATGCCATGTCTATGCGGAATAGACAAGATGGCCCTCCAGCTAAGTGAGCACACAAGCCCTTTCACGGTGACAATCCTGGATTCGGTCCCCAGCCATCCACGAGGTTTCAAGCGTCCCCCAAAAGTAGAGGCCTAAAGTCGGGAAACAATAAATCCGGTACATAATAATAATAATAAAAAAAAAAAAAACTATTCTTTTGCAATCGTAAATCCGATCAGTATCGTAAGTGATTATCCTCAAGAAATTTATTTTATGGCGGGCGGTTAAAAAATTACATTCAAATTTGGAAGAATTACGGTGCTCCAGACAACATTGTCTGGTTACCGAATTCCTTTTTTTTTTTTTTTTTTTTTTTTTTTCAAAATACCTTCACTTCAAAGCCCAGACTTATTAACACGTTTTCAAACTCCAATGAGCTTATGGATGTCGGAACAAGTTATGTCTGTCCGATGTTTTTAGTGCAAAAGTCAGATACTAGCAATCGCCCGATATAAAAATCTAAACCGCTATGTAAAGCAAACAAAGTTTAGCTTAATAAATATGTACCGTGTGCCGGATTTCTTGCAATCGATCGTCTGGGCGATCAAAATAGACAGGCCTATTTTCACCTAGCAGTCAGCCCCCGTCATCACCCATTTCTGCGAGTATTATACGCAATAGAAAAGAAGTCGAGCCCAAAGCTCCTTCAGATCACTTGTCTGCCATTCGGGCTGTCATAAGCACCCGAGGCATTTGCGACAGTGACAAATTGGGTAGCAGACGTGCTGCGCGTGAAGGGCATGCGAGTTATCGTCTATTTGGACGATTATTTAATCGTGAACCAAGATCGATTAACCCTAATGGACCATGCTGCGGAAGCTATAACAGTTGTATTTATAGTCAAGTAAAAGTAATTACTTCAGTCAAAGTAATTGCTCAAGTAATGATTTTCATTCTATAGTTTACTAATTGTTTGAAGTTAGAACTGTCAAAACTTAGAATTCTTAGCCAGGAAATAGTCACCATTTTCTTTACGTAAGAATTTTTACCCTCAAGTAGTGATTTCATTAAGAAATTACTATTAGCAAGTAATTACTCAAGTAATTACTTGATTATAAATACGAGCATAATATGAGTCCTAGCAACTTTGGGATGGATGATCAACCACAATCCACATTGATCCCTACCAAGGCAGTAGACTATCTCGGCATAAAATGGAATCTCGCCCTGAATTCCAAGTATTTGCCCCAGGAAAAGGTTTCCAAAATCTCCAATATGATACGCCAAATACTACAGGTAAATCGATGGAGTTTGCACGACGCGCGACGCTCAATGCTTGCTAGGCACGCTAAACTTTGCAGCCTTCGTTGTACCCAGAGGTCGGCTTCATTGCCGCCCGTTACGAGTAGCTTGCAATCGGCTGTCAAAGCACCAAGCATACGTAAAACGCCCACTCGAGTCGGAAATGTCGACGACCTTAATGTGGTGGTTACGAGCTCTGTCTACAGGAACGGCGACACATCCTGATCCTGTCTCACACTATGTAACGACAGACGCATCTGCCAGAGGTTGGGGTGCCATAGTACGACGCTTGTCTAAGCGGAAAAAATGGCACAGCCTTAACCAATCGTCAGCAATCGCTACGTCAATCCACCATGCTAGTTCAGTCCGACAACTAGAGTGTGGTGAGTAATATGCGGAACGAGGGTGGTCTCCGATCACAGATCCTCTACCGGCTAATTTGTATGTTATTAGAGATTGCGGACGAGAACAAGATCACCTGTGGCCTTGCCTTGCGAGTTTTTATGCTTACTCGGTCGCTTTTACGTTAACGTTAACTTATGTCAATTTGTATGAGATAATTGTTTCTTATTATAGTCACCAGACGACGCTTATACTGTTTTAGTTCAAGTTGAAGTTTACGTTAATTAACGTGATCGATTATGTAGGAAGGCTCGCACTAGGGCCTCTGGTCACTCAGTACCCGCCCGGTCAGGTAAACTCAGAAGCAGACATGCTGTCAAGGCTCAAATTACCCGGGGAGTGGACCCTAATGAAAGAGGCATGTCAAGAGGTATTTTGCAAATTCGAAATGCCCGAAATCGACTTGTTCGCCTCGAAAACCGCACTCGTGCTTGTGCGCTACGTCTCACGAGATTGCAAAGACTCGAACGCAGAGTTTCATGACGCCTTCAGCAGAAGGTGGTCATACCGTTGAGCGTGGATATTCCCACCACCACACCTAACTCCACGAGTTCTGTCACACCTCAATCTGTGCAAGGGTCGATACATCTTAATGGTACCGCGCTCTGGTCCAAAGTGTTTTGGCAGTCAGACCTGAAGAGGAGAGCGGTGAGCGCTCCTTTACCCATATTCAATCTTTATCGGGGGTTACTAGATACACGGACTTATCTGCCTTCGGTTCACGTGGATCAGATGTATCTAGAGGCATGGCTAGTGAAGGGTGGTGTGCCGAATTAACAAATTGGTCTCGAAACGAAATAGACCTACTTAATTCTAGCTGGCGACAACCATACAAACCCCTCTGGTGCCTAAGTCGCTAAGTACCTGGCATACTTGCACTTAACTCTTAAACTGTCTTATAAAACTATTTTAGTTTATAAATCAACAGTTGCCACTTTGGCCTGTTCTAACGGACAAATCATAAGCAGTGGAAGTTTAAAGCTATTTCACTTGCTAATGTTGATTCCAAACCTAAAAATTCTTTCATTTGGGATCCACGTATTGTGGTAGAATGGCTCAGCTCTAACCAGCCGCCTCATGCAAGTTTATTCCAAGTATCTCGTCGCACAT
This sequence comes from Cosmia trapezina, assembly GCA_905163495.3. Lineage (NCBI taxonomy): Eukaryota > Metazoa > Arthropoda > Insecta > Lepidoptera > Noctuidae > Cosmia > Cosmia trapezina. The sequence continues at coordinate 12,104,806 of LR991047.1, forward strand.
CACTGATTTTGCTACTCGCTTCTAGGCGTAGAGTCCATGACCTGACACTGTTACGGGTTGATAGTGCACATTTTGAAGACAATTCTAATCATATTGTTTTACACGCAACATTTGGATCAAAGACAGATACAAACTATACACTCATAATCAGCATGGAAATTGCACACACATACGGATAAATCCATATGCCCTGTATGGAGGATACGTAAGTTGATAGAAGTATCATCATCACGTAGAATTAACAATGACATTAATCATTTATTTATATCAACTCGTGGCAGCGTCAAGCCAGCCTCCCGAGCATTGGAGGTTGGGTTAAAACTATTCTTAAGTAGGCAGGAGTAAAGGCTGCTCCTGGTAGTACTCGAATTGCCGCAGAATCTCTCAACTGGCTCGAGTGACACAATATTGATCTTAAATTGATTATTTAATCTAAGTAGATATGCTATGCCTTTTAGTTCAAAGCAAATCTTAATTCTTTGAGTATCATAACATTAAATCATTGTGGTGCTAATCATGTTACTTATGTGAATGGCAAAACTTATAGATGTGTAAGTTCTTATTACTGTGGTACCTACTTAGTTTCTGCAATTTCTTTATACATTGAGTCACTTTCAATAATGTTCTCACACAGTTATGTGTGATGGTTTAATATAAATACTCCTAAACACCTTTAATAAACACAATTATATAGATATCTAAGTAAAATCTTTTTCACACATTGGCATATACTTAGCTTGCCCACCAGGCGATAATAAACACATCTCACTCTATAGGTCTAGAATAACGGTTCATAGTATATAATTATAATGTTTTACCTGAAAATAAAACAGTTATTATATACGTAACCTTATTCTAGACCTATATTTTTAATCCTGCCTGGTGGACTCATCATCCACCGGAAGTGAGATGCAATGTGAAGAGCGCGCCTGACTGTTCGGGCAAGCTCCACGCCCCCTCCCCCCGGCCACAGCGGGGCGGAGCGGGTGGGAGGGGGAATAAGAGAGGTCGTGACGTCAGATCCGGAAAGATGCTGTCTCACTCTATAGGTCTAGAATAAGGTTACGTATATAATAACTGTTTTATTTTCAGGTAAAACATTATAATTTTTTATTTTTTTTTTGTGAGGTCAACGACCGCTGTTAGTGTTGTTACGTTAAAAAAACCGGTCAAGAGCGAGTCGGACTCGCGCACCGAGGGTTCCGTTCCGATTTCTGAAAAAGTGTGCTATTTAGAGACATCGTTTAATTTTTCCTGTAATTTTTACATAAACTTCTATCACACAGAATAGTTTCAGATTTTTACGGGAACGGTATTTTTTTTTACATTTTTCATCAAAAGTCGAAAACTATGGGTCCTAAAAAAAATTTTTTTTGAGAATGTGCCAACAGCGCTCTTTCATATGATACCCCGCATGCCCTAGGAGCCCCACTTTGAATTTTTAAGACTCTCAGCACCTGTTACAAAAAAAATATAAATATTTTTATTTCTTTCTTATTTGCAAAATAGTTGGGTAAACGTCATCTAAAATTGTTCCAAATTTCGAGTTGATAGCATTAGTAGTTCTTGAGATATCCTGCTGTGACAGACAGACAGACAGACTGAGTCACACCTTAAGGGTTCCTTTTTTACCATTTTGGTACGGAACCCTAAAAACTAATTTTTAAACTGATATTTCAAGTGACTAAAACAACTGCGGTCGATGGCATCACAAAAAACCCATCCCGTCTGCCTAGTTTAGCTAGCGAATTTAAAACAACCCTGTATTATGATACTTTCAACCGGTCACACCTATGATTGTTGACAGCTTTGGGGCGTATTGCACGCCCCAAAGCTGATGTAGGTATTCATGCCGCGCCGTAATCATTAATTTGTTTACCTGAATTAAGCCCAGGCCACACTGGGGACGAAGGGAACCGAAGCTAAATTCGTTTTTTCCTTCGCGTCTTTTATAGGTATATTTATTGCATAACTGTGTGCATCAGTTCCTAGTTTAAACGTAACATTTTTAAGCTCACCGGTCTCCCCATGTGAGAAATGCAATAGTATTACAAAGCAAATAAATTAGGTACTTATGTACAAACAAATTACAAATAAATTACATACGAACATTATTTTTTCTCAAAAATCTCATGCAGATAACATAATAATTTTCTTTTTTTAAATATATTTCCATTTCATTGTTTAATAGCTGGCGGTAACTGGTTGTATATATACGAACAGCACTATTTTATAAATCATATTATCATACTTTTACGCGGTGTGAACCGAAGTATGAAAAGACGCGGAAACAAGTTAAACGAACTTAGCTTCGTATCGCTTCGTTTCCAGTGTGGCCTGCGCTTTAGGATTCTATTCGATGGTTTTTTTTAGTTTCTCTCGTAGCACGTAACTGCACGTAGTAGCGTAGGTATTTATTTGACAAAACAGTTACTACGTCCTTATTTTTTTACTTTTAAGTAGGTACTTACCTCCTTTCACGTTCAAAAGTGTAACTGTCGACTAGTTAAGTTATTAACAAAATAGGGTAGGTAGGTACTTCTGTTTGATTAACAAAAACTAGTCGTCAATTTTGTGAGTAACAAACTTCAAAAATATAGTTTTAGTGGAACAGTGGTCTTAATTTTTATTATAAAAGTTTTTTGAAAAGTAAGATTAAATGAAGACAAGTGTATCTATAGCAATATTGTTGTTGTCAATGTGTTTTTTTGTGGTCGTAAGTACCTAAATTATTTGTGCATGTTCGATACTCTTTTGAAACGCCATTTTTTGTTTATAAATTCTTTTGGGAGTTGCATAGACGTATAAAAAAAGGAGGACTCCGCGACACGCATATCGAAAGTGAAGCACAGTAAGTATGCCGGAACAGTTTGTACAAACACGCCTCACGCACACATTTACATCATACTATGCCGACTGGCCGCCATTACGTGACACGAGTGACGGCGTCTTTACAGGTACTCAAATCACGCACACATAGATCGGTACGGTGCTTCACTTTCGATATGCGTGGCGCGGAGTCCTCCTTTTTTATACGTCTATGGGGAGTTGTTATTTTTTATTTGACGTAATTATCCTTTAATTGTATTGCTAACGTATGCGGTATAACTGTACTATCACACCCGCGCGTCCGAAACTTCACATTGGTGAATCATTTGGGTTAGGTTAGAATAGTGACCATTACCTCTATTGCTGGTGAATCATTTGGGTTAGGTTAGGTTAGAACAGTGACCCTTAACGCGGGACGGCGAGCGAGCGAAGCGAGCGGTGCCGCGGCATCGGCCGCCGAGCGCCAGATCCCCTCTATTGTTGGTATCATTTGGGTTAGATGAGGCGGTTATTGTCTCGTATATTAGACGATGAAAACCTCAGGGCCATCTGGAGGTCAAGGTCAATGGCAAGAACTGTAAAAAGGCGACTTTTTTTTTCTCGGCGTCTATTATTTTGCGCACTTTGGGGTTTTTAAAAATACACTAAAAAGGGTCTATTCTATCCAAAAAAAAATAGCTACTATATAAAAGCGCCGGGCGCGGTTGTACAGTGGTTCCCTTCGACCGGTTCTGTGCTTCCCGCATCTTCCTAACTGTGAACGGCTGTACCTATTAAGACGCAATAACTATATGCCAACGGCCTTGAGTGGTTAGGTTGCGTGTTGTGTACTGAGGTCACGCAACGCGTCGTACGTCCAGCCAGTAATAGGACTCGCGCATCAAGGAGCGCTGTCCCAAATTAGACGCATTATTAATTTATTATACACTAGCCGTTGACCGAGTCTTCGCCCGCGTGGATGTCGGAAGTTATCCCACGGGAACCTACTACCGAAATAAAAAGTATCCTATGTGTTAATCTAGGTTATAAACTATATGTGTGCCAAATTTCATCCAAATCTGTTCATCCGTTTTTGCGGTAATTGAGTAACAAAGCATCCAAACATCTTCACAAACTTTCACATTTATAATATTAGTGAAAACAAAAAGGATTAATAGGATAGGATAAAACCAAAAGTATTTTTATAAAACACGTATACTAAAATATAAATATTTAAATTATCTTTAAATTGGTCATGGTTTCATAAAAATACGCTTGATAGTTTTTACGTGATTCTCAGTTTTTTTTACCGCGTTAGACATAACTTTACAAATTAATTACACTATGTAATATAAACATAATCTAAAATATTCACATATTAAGTTATTACGAAAATGCTTTAATTTAACATATATTTTTTCCAAATCAATAACACTACTCGTTTAAACGTGCTTCAGTTTAAAATCATTAAAAATCGGTCATCAGTCAATCAGTTTTCTAACAAACACAAAAACCTCTTTACAGAGAAAAACAACTCGTTCCAGATACGAATCCACCAGCGTAAAAACGACTGTCACAAAAAAGTATAACACCCCAGTAATTTCTGAAGAAGTCTACTTGAAGAAAATCGAGGAACTGACCACTGGGAAGACGAAGTTTGGAAGACTAGAAGATATGCTTTATTTACCGCTGGCTGATGGCTCTGAAATACCTGTGCTGGCTTTGGGCACCGCTTTGGTAAGTATAACTGTACTTGGATCTTTTGGCGCAAAATCGGAATTAACGTCGCCATCTTGTTTTTAGGGTTCCGTGCCTCGAAAGGAAAAAAGTGGAACCCTTATAGGATTTAAGTCTGTCAAGACCTTTCTCTCAGAAACGCGTGGAGGTATCAATTTGAAATTAATAAAATAGGTACGTTGGTCTACGGTCCCTTGGAGCTCTAAAAAACTAAGCTTCTAATGTGCGTTTTCACTGAAATTGTTGGCAATTTTTCCAACATCAACCTTATTGTAGCGACAGTAAAGATCACTATGATTTTGACCGACTTGTCAGTGGTACTCGTAGCAACCCAACAGCGACCTTATTGTAATAACAGTAAAGATCACTGTGATTTCGACCAACTTGTCAGTTGTACTCGTTCCAACCCAACAGCAACCTTATTGTAACGACAGTAAAGATCACTATGGTTTTGACCGACTTGTCAGTGGTACTCGTAGCAACCCAACAGCAACCTTGTTGTAATAACAGTAAAGATCACTGTGATTTTGACCAACTTGTCAGTTGTACTCGTAGCAACCCAACAGCAACCTTATTGTAACGACAGTAAAGATCACTATGGTTTTGACCGACTTGTCAGTGGTACGGTCAGCAACAGAAGTCGGTTAACACTGCTACTTTTTCAAATCATCTAAATTAACACTAAATGATTCGCTACACTGCTTTTTTTTCGTTTAACTGTTAAGTGTGTTCTTCTGCTCCGGTTTGAATCAAATATTTCGCTTAATAATTAAGATTAAAAAACTGCAAGTGTGAATCGACTTTTGTTGCTGACTGTACTCGTAGCAACCCAACAGCAACCTTGTTGTAATAACAGTAAAGATCACTGTGATTTTGACCGACTTGTCAGTGGTACGGTCAGCAACAGAAGTCGGTTAACACTGCTACTTTTTCAAATCATCTAAATTAACACTAAATGATTCGCTACACTGCTTTTTTTTCGTTTAACTGTTAAGTGTGTTCTTCTGCTCCGGTTTGAATCAAATATTTCGCTTAATAATTAAGATTAAAAAACTGCAAGTGTGAATCGACTTTTGTTGCTGACTGTACTCGTAGCAACCCAACAGCAACCTTGTTGTAATAACAGTAAAGATCACTGTGATTTTGACCGACTTGTCAGTGGTACGGTCAGCAACAGAAGTCGGTTAACACTGCTACTTTTTCAAATCATCTAAATTAACACTAAATGATTCGCTACACTGCTTTTTTTTCGTTTAACTGTTAAGTGTGTTCTTCTGCTCCGGTTTGAATCAAATATTTCGCTTAATAATTAAGATTAAAAAACTGCAAGTGTGAATCGACTTTTGTTGCTGACTGTACTCGTAGCAACCCAACAGCAACCTTGTTGTAATAACAGTAAAGATCACTGTGATTTTGACCGACTTGTCAGTGGTACTCGTAGCAACCCAACAGCGACCTTATTGTAATAACAGTAAAGATCACTGTGATTTCGACCAACTTGTCAGTTGTACTCGTTCCAACCCAACAGCAACCTTATTGTAACGACAGTAAAGATCACTATGGTTTTGACCGACTTGTCAGTGGTACTCGTAGCAACCCAACAGCAACCTTGTTGTAATAACAGTAAAGATCACTGTGATTTTGACCAACTTGTCAGTTGTACTCGTTCCAACCCAACAGCAACCTTATTGTAACGACAGTAAAGATCACTATGATTTTGACCGACTTGTCAGTGGTACTCGTAGCAACCCAACAGCGACCTTGTTGTAATAACAGTAAAGATCACTGTGATTTTGACCAACTCGTCAGTTGTACTCGTTCCAACCCAACAGCAACCTTATTGTAACGACAGTAAAGATCACTATGATTTTGACCGACTTGTCAGTGGTACTCGTAGCAACCCAAGAGTAACCTTATTGTAACTACAGTAAAGATCACTATGATTTTGACCAACTTGTCAGTGGTACGGTCAGCAACAGAAGTCGGTTAACACTGCTACTTTTTCAAATCATCTAAATTAACACTAAATGATTCGCTACACTGCTTTTTTTTCGTTTAACTGTTAAGTGTGTTCTTCTGTTCCGGTTTGAATCAAATATTTCGCTTAATAATTAAGATTAAAAAACTGCAAGTGTGAATCGACTTTTGTTGCTGACTGTACTCGTAGCAACCCAATAGCAACCTCATTGTAATAACAGTAAAGAGCCGTCGTACCTACGTCCACCCAGTAAAGATCACTATGATTTTGACCGACTTGTCAGTGGTACTCGTAGCAACCCTACAGCAACCTTACTGTAATAACAGTAAAGACGCGTCGTAACTACGTCGTCGACCCAGTAAAGGTCACTATGATTTTGACCGACTTGTCAGTGGCCTCGTAGCAACCCAATAGCAACCTTATTGTAACGACAGTAAAGGCGCGCGTACCTACGTCCACCCAGTAAAGATCACTATGATTTTGACCGACTTGTCAGTGATACTCGTAGCAACCCAACAGCAACCTTATTGCGCGACGCGTCGTACAGACTCCAGCACATCAAGCTACTACAATCTGTCAAATCTCTTTAATAGATTTTCATCTTTATAATTAAAGCATTAGGTTCAAGGTTGATTGCGAAAATTTTACAGTTTCGGGTGGCTTGACCTGCTGGCGTCTGTACCTATGCTACGACCACCCAGTAATAAGACTCGCCTATCAAGGGAGCGCTGTCCCAAATTAGACGCATTATTAATTTATACATTAAAACAAAATGTTTTATAGTCAAACACGTAAATAAACTAAAAGATAAATAATTAAACTATCTTTTTTTTTTAAAAATTTTAAAAATTAAAATTATGTTTATTTATCCCCACAAATTACATTCTTATTTCTTAAAATACTAACAACATAGTAAGTTGACACTTTGACAGGTATTTTAGACAATTTGCGTTCATAGTTTTTGCGTTATTGTCATTTTTTTATCCGCGTTAGACATACCTTTACAAATTAATTACACTATGTAATATAATCATAATCTAAAATATTCACATAATAAGTTAAGGAAATGCTCTAATTTAACATATATTTTTTCAATACACTGGTTCATATCGCACTACGATTAGGTTCACAATGCAATGTATGTCGCACGCGTGCGATTTTTTATTTTCCCGCACGTGTGCGGGAATGCCACAGATAACTTATACAGTATACTTAGTCCAAATTGGTTCAATGCGGTTCAATGCCTCTACTCACAAAGTCACAACTGTCTATTCGGAAGTGAATGTTTTTTTTTAATCTCGGCAAAGAGATATGCGTCTTTAAGGCTTTAATATTTTTTGAATATTTATATAATGTTTCTATATAGAATATTATCAAAAACCATGATTATTACAATAAAAAAAACGTTTATGAACAAATTAACATTTATTTGTGTTCTAAACTCAAAAATATTTGAATTTTCTATTTTTCATATTAGGCTGTTTATCGGCTTTATACCTTTGCTTCTCTTTCAACCTGGTGAAAGCAAAGCGCGGAAATTCATGACAAAATTATTTTCCGTTATTTTATGTGGTTTTTATTTTATTTCTTCAAAAGTGTCTTGAAAAACGTCGTTTTATACTCGTGGACATTTGTTATTGCAGTTCTCGGCTCAAAAACAACCTCGCCTACGGCTCGGGTGTTTTAATTCCGCCTCGAACGCAATAACAAACGTTCTCCACTTCAAGTATCAAAATGTACTATTTCCAAATCATTAACACTACTCGTTTACACGTGATCCTCAGTTTAAAATCATTACAAGTCGTTTATCGTCGCCTTAAGAAGAAATGCGGGTGCTCTTTTCTCCATACAAACGCGCTCGCCTGTTTTCTTTCTGGTTAATGACCATAGAGCAATGATATTTTACAGAAATATAAATATTAGCTACTTGTATGCCCCTATGTTTTCCTTTTTGATGATACATTATTTTTATGAACTAGAACCCACAAAAAATGCTCAAAATTGCCTATTCAGACCGCTGTCAACAGAGGCCTAGTGTACTTTGACAACTATTAACGAAAAAAGAAAAACATAGGAGCATAGTATAAAGGTAGGTATATCCTTCTTATTCAGTTTATGAAATATCTTTTAAATTCGTCCAATATTGGAGGAGGAAATAGGCGAGAGCCAAACCTCGAAATTTGACTTTTTACATAGGCTATTTAGTCGGATCTGCAGTTGTCCTTATCGATATAATTTGAGGGCGGAGCGTTCGCAGAGCGACAGCAATAGTTTCTTCAAATAGCAAATTATCAATATTTTCAAAAGTCTGGCCGCCCGCATTTCCTCTTAAGTATAAAATTTGACACAGGCATCATGCTTGAATCCGCTTGATACGCTTCATTCGCAGGTGGACCCCCGCGTACTGCCGCACCTGATTGGCGCAGCTATCGACATGGGCTATCGAGCTATCGACACAGCTTACATCTACGGAAATGAGAGGGAAATAGGACAAGCTATTAAAGCTAAAATTGAAGACGGCACTGTGAAACGGTAAGTTTGAAACAGCTTAAATTTTCGAAATAGCAACGTTTTTGAAACATCTTGACAACTGGTTGTCAGGTTACAATCCCGTGTATAAATTCTGTATCTTATTTCCGCAGCGAGGACCTGTTCATAATTTCCAAGCTGTGGAGTACGTTCCACCGCTCTGACCTCGTGGAGGTGGCCTGCAAGGCTTCACTGGAGAATATGGGACTCGACTATTTTGACCTTTACCTGATACACAACCCCATGTCTTTTAAGGTAAGTGAAATACCTAGAACTTCCTATTAGTACGTAGAGTAAACCTTGAACCTAATGCTTTAGCGATAAAGCTGAAAATCTATTAAAGAAATTTGACAGATTAGTAGCTTGATGTGCTGGCCCAGTCTGTACTTACTCGAGTGCGCAACAGAAAAGACAGGGCTATGTTTTTTACGTATTTTCTTTCTTTTGTACCTGTACGTAAGGGACAGCCCTCCGCAAACTAACAGGGTGCATTCAGCTCCTCATTTTGAATCATATTCCACCGGAAAATTTCTCAGGAAAATTTTCATTTTTTTAATAGTTTTTCAGTTACATTTCTTTATTTCAATGTAAAATTACATTGTGTGTTCGCAGCACTCCATTTTTGTAAAAAAAAACATGTATACACGGAGCAACTTTTAAAATTGATTTCTTCTACTGTATTTTTAGGGTTCCGTACCAAAATCGTAAAAAACGAACCCTTATGGTGTGACTCAGTCTGTCTGTCTGTCTGTCACAGCTGAATATCTCAAGAACTACTAATGCTATCAACTTGAAATTTGGAATAGTTTTAGATGACGTTTACCCAACTATTTTGCAAATAAGAAAGAAGTAAAAATATTTATATTTTTTTTGTAAAAGGGACTGAAAGGGGGCCTTAAAAATTCAAAGTGAGGCTACTAACTAGGTCATGTGGGGTATCATATTATGAAAGAGCGCTGTTTGCACATTCTCAAACATTTTTTTCATTTTTTTTTATGTCGCATAGTTTTCGACTTTTGATGAAAAATGTAAAAAAAACCGTTCCCCCCCCCGTTATCTCTGAAGTTTGCAAAGATAAAAATCTGAAATTATTCTATGTGATAGAACTGTATGTAAAGATTACAGGAAAAATAAAACGATGTCTCTAAATAGCACACTTTTTCAGAAATCGGAACGGAACCCTCGGTGCGCGAGTCCGACACGCTCTTGACCGGTTTTTTTTTAGTTACCCTACCCTGTCCCACTGCTGGGCAAATGTCAAGATTTAATTTTATTTTTTTATTGTTATTTTATGTTGTAACGAACTTATTATAATAGGTATTATCTCGGGACTGTACATCCACATTTCGCAGTTTCTGTCCTAGGTTACAATCCATCCAGCCGTTTTAAAAAGAATCCCACATACAAAGATATACGGTGTAAGGGACAGTCCTCCGCAGACTCATGGTGTGAATTCAGTGTTATATCTAAGATGACCGGTACATGACCGGTTAATAGGTATGCGGTGAGTTCGATGAACTCTGTAGCTAGACAGAAAGTGAACAGCTGATTTCACGCGTCGTTCGTTAGAGTGTTTCAACATCCATTGCTGGTTTTTTTTGCTGTTTGTTTTACATAAATGGAGTGCTGCGAACACACAATGTAATTTTACATTCATATTATCAACCTTGTGGCGGCATCTAAATCGCCACATACGAACTACGCATCACAAAGACATGACGACACCCAATCCTGCATCGCGCAATCAGAGTTTACTACGGGACTAGCATAAATATACAACGACCCGACATCAACCGTCGGGCAGTGGCCCACCAGACACGACACCCGTCTGGTCGGAAGATCCTCCCTTTTCAATAGAGGATGAGTGAACTTTACACCCTGTTCCTCATGCCTCTATAACCTTGTATAATTTTTGATTTTACACTTTTATCATCGAGTTTTTAGTTTAGATGGTGATCTTCCTGTGCGAGCCACAATAAATACTTTATATTTCTTTCTGTCTATAAAATATTATATTTTTAAACCCCCCCCCCCTGTTCTAACAGGAAGGCTCCGATCCCATACCAAAAATCGCCACAGTCTTACAATACTCCCAGTCTGACTACTTAGACGCCTGGTTCGGTATGGAAGGGCTGGTGACCAAGGGCCTCGTGAAGAGCATAGGAGTCAGCAACTTCAACTCACAGCAGATACAGAGGATTTTGGATAAGGGGAAACTGAAGCCAGTGATAAATCAGGTAAAGTTCGAGCTTATTAAATAGTGAAGGAATAACAGAGGCGGATTTGCCCTAAGGCAAAGTAGGCCCGGGCCTAGGGCGACCAGATATTAGGGCGGCCAATCTGACAAAAAACTGACGATAAGAAGAAACAACTGAAAGTACCTATATGTATATTCTAAATATAGGCTCGCGCACATTATGGCGGTCCGCACTGCACCACATCGTACTTATAACAATAATCTTCCTAAATCACTTGCCAAATTTTCACAGGGTGTTCTACCCATGAATACGAACAACTTTTACTATGGGACCAAACCTGAAATCGCGAAAAAAAAATCAGCTGTTCAGTACATTTATCTACACCAAACTCGTCAAAATGTAGGGAGCAGCTGATTTTTTTTTTCCCTAAATTTAATATGGTAGACTTAACACGTAAATTTCTGACCTCGAAAAAAATTAAATTGAGATAATCATGACATGTTTGGTATTAAAAGAAAGGTCTTGACGAGCACATTACAAATATGTATATACTTATGTCATTATTGTTTAAGTAAATAAATATTTTGAACTTTTTAGATCAATTTTATTTTTCCGTAGTTGGGTTACAGTTTTTTAAACTTTATTCTTGTTAATTTAAACCCTCTTGCAGGTGGAATGCCATCCTTACTTATCCCAACAACGCCTGCACGCTTTCTGCTCCGAACGCAACATCACACTCAGCTGTTTCGGAGTACTCGGCTCTAAGGTGCATACTACATACCTAAATTCTACTGAAAACTATACAGGGTATAAGGGACAGCCCTCCGCAAACTAACAGGGTGCATTCAGCTCCTCATTTTGAATCATATTCCACCGGAAATTTTCTCAAGAAAATTTCAATTTTTTCAATTTTTTTTTCAGTTACATTTTCATTATTTCAATGTAAAATAGTATTGTGTGTTCGCAGCACTCCATTTATGCAAAAAAAAACTGCAAAAAAAAAACAGCAAAAAAAAAAAACCAGCAATGGATGTTGAAATACTCTAACCAACATCGCGTGAAATCAGCTGTTCACTTTCTGTCTAGCTACAGAGTTCATCGAACTCACCGCATACCTATTACCTACCCCTTCCAACCAGTAATAGACGCTCCGATTTGTGCACAAAAACACAAACAAATCAGGTTTATTGGACTCCCTTAACGTTCCTGAAAAAATTTCATGTACCGGTCATCTTAGTATGACATACTGAATTCACCCTATCAGTTTGCGGAGGGCTGTCCCTTACACCCTGTATAATATCTAATAATTATAATTAATTATTATTTTATTTTCTTATTATTTTTTATTAACATACCATTAAGGACCATTTTGCTTATTTTATAGGGTTTTTCAAAGCAGTTAATCAAAAACCCATAAGATGTAGGTAATCCTTTTGAATAGCTTTAAACGACCTGATTGAGCTAATACCGCACCTTAATAATTTATTTATTTCCGTTTTCAGGGAACGCCTGACGAGTACAAGAACTCCTCAACTCCTGTGATTGATGAGGCCTTAGTCAAAGTGATGGCTTCCGGATTAGGAGTGACTCCTGCGCAGCTGCTGATTAGGTAACTTTATTATAGCTCAAATAGCTCATGTATGTGATGTTCTGCCCGGCTTGGGCAGAGCACCGCCGTGTTCTCACGGAGGCGATCGGCGGCGGCGATCTCTCGCGTCCGAGCCTGGTTCAGGCCATGGTGCGGAGCGAGAGTGCATGGGAGGCCGTCACCTCCTTCTGCGAAGCAGTGATGCTCGCGAAGGAGGAGGCGGAACGCGTGAGGGAGAGGCAGCCTCACGCCCTCAGTCGCCGCAGGAGACGCCCTGGGCGGCGGGAATCGCGAGGCGATTTCCGGCCACCGTAGGCGCGGGCCTGCGGACGGTGAGTAGCGGGTAGCTCGCCGTCCGGTAAGGACCAGGCCCGAGTCGACGGCGCGTTGTGTTCCACGCGCGCCTCAAAGAGATGTCAGCAAATGATGGGGTCCAATAGGGCCGACGCCGCTGGGGTCGCGGGTTGTTTGAAGAAGATACCGCGGCCCTGGCATAGGCAACTGAAGGAACACGGGTGGGTTTTAGTCAGTAAAAGTCTGACACGCCCTTCCGCTCCACCCAGAGCGGGAGAAGTTATTTGATGACTTCCCACCCTCAAAAAAAAAAAAATGTGAGGTACGTACTCGACGTCTATTTGCTACTACTCTCTGTAAATCCAACGCTGGCTCGCGTTCACCACTTCATCGTTTGGTTGCAACTTATAACAATGAGTTTAGTTCAATCGACATTCTTTTTCTTAATAACAAGTAATAAATTTTTTTAGGCAACAAATCCAAGCAACCCTAAAGGATTAGCAAGTTATTGTTTAATGTTTAATTAATGATACTTAATCGTACTGTTTTATAATGTACGCGCACAAATTAACTTTTTCATTTTTTTTTTCTTTCCTTCATAAAGAAGGACGGCCAAATCGTACCTGACTACGAGGCGGTGGTGTACAGATATGCCATATATTATATGAAAAAAATCTAGTATTTTTTAAGGTCTTAAAAAACATAAGAAATAGATATTTAAGTCGCCAGAAAAAAAAGCACAAACACATTTTTTTTTAATAGCATAATTTGTAAATTATTTAGAATAACATTTTCAGAACGCACCTTTGACGATTCATTTTGCTTTAGTATTCAAAGATTATAATTATTCACGTTTTTCTGAATAGTTATTAGATGTAATTCAATTCTATATACTTGTGTATCCAACCAACTAGTGCTGTTTTTATTATGTATTGGATTCTTGTCATAAAAATAATTATGTGGGTTCATAGTAAGTATCAGCATTTTGTTCAATTGTGTACAACGGAACGTCATAATATGTCATCGACGCGCGCCATGGATTGACAGTGTCAATACTGTCAATTACAACAGGTGTCAATTTGACACTAATATACTGTACTGTCTTGTGTAGTCTTTGCACCACAGATTAAGTAGTATTCAGATGGTGAACTCCCATAGAACAAAACTCGCTATACGAATCTGCAAGCTAGAAAGTGAAGTTTGTTTTTTTTTTAATTTTATCACACATTATTTTGAAACTCGTAGTGTTATGAAACAGAGTCTTTTTGCTAGGGTTGGTAATGGTTTGAATACTAGCCTTTTGAGTCGCTTATCCGACCCACCCACACGCCCACGAGTATTAGAATTGGAAATTGTAATGAATAAAATGCATTTGACTTCATAAATTTACTTTTATTTAGTTTTGAAACAAGTAGTTGACAACCAAGTAAGTAATACATAAATTGAGTAGGATTTCACTGAATTTAAATTACTTCCACGATTTTACAAATTCACAATACATTTTCATAGATCTTGGCATAATTTGCTGACAGACTTTGTTCGATTAAAACAACAGGCCTTACTCAGACTACTTCTTCTTCTTCAGACTTCTGTTCTTGAGTTTATTAACTTCAGGAATTACTGCAACATCTGTAAAAGTGAAGACAATTACAGCAAATGTTATGAAAACGAGTCTTAGCAGATTGCAGAACCAGAAATATCTGCATAGTGCTACATGGAGTCGCTCACTGCGGATTCCGTACTCGGCACAATTATTAATTTTTAAAAAAACAGCTAGCACTATACAGTGTGAGTCTGCATAATGTGCACAAACTTCAGGATGTGTTGCAGACCATCTAACTGAACAGCTTTTCCTGGGGACCAACATCGTAATTGTGGAAAAAAAAACAGTCATCCCTTACTAAATTTCAATGCCTACTTGACCAAATGTATGGGACGACTGTTTTTTTTTTTATGATTACGATGTTGGTCCCCGGGAAAAAGTTGTTCAGTTAGATGGTCTGCACCACATCCTGAAGTTTGTGCACATTATGCAGACTCACACTGTATAGCCGGATCAATACAAATACAAATACTTTTTATTTCTTGAACATAGGTGGGTAGGTACAGATGTTGTAATTATAAAAGAACGCTATGTCTAACCGTCCAATACCCTTGGATTTGTTTTATCGCCATGACTGAGGCAACAAACATCGGTAGTGTAAAGAAATAAATATCTGTATAAAGTGGAAACAATATCCATATTTGCTGCAACGCTACTGGTCAACGATAATTAAAATAAGTAAATCTTTTACCGTTAGTGATTTGGTTTTCTGAGGCTTCCTTTCCACAGCCCGAAGTGGTGGTATCACAAGGTTTGAGTTTTCAAAACAAGCAGCAGAATGAATTCCTGGAAATGAAAATTAGTTCATTAATTCAATTGTTATGACTGTGGTTTTCTTATAAGTAATTAATTTTTAAAGTAGCTAAGGCGCGGTTACACATTAAATCAAAATTTCTTTATTCGGACAACAAAAATCCATACTGTTAGTAGCTATATGTAATAGCTAGTGTTAGAAAGTGTCAGTGATTAATAAACATGCAATAAATGATTGTTGAATGCACTTTAGTCAATGACAAAAAATACTGATATTCAGCTGCATCCGGTTACACTGGAAGCAGACCCCAACATAGTTGGAAAAAGGCTAGGCAGATTGATTGATTGAGTCAATGATAAAAATATTATCGTGATAAATAAGTTCTTACCTGTGTTTTGGCCAAAGTGCATCTTTTATGCTACTGCTAATTTTGTCACATTAAAACAATGTGAGATAGACGCCAACACACAGACCAGGCCTCACATGTCTTTAGGCGATAAACTTCTTCACAAAATGTTCAAGACACCGTTAATGCTTGCATGTTTTTCACCTTTTTTAGGGTTGATTAAGTCTTGGGAAAAGTAAATATTGACGTTAATTCGTCATCTACCACAATTCACAACATAGCACTTGTGCGACACACTTGTTATTAAAATTACACTATTACTGGAACTGGAGACAATTTGAGAGGATAGAGCAAGTAAATCAAATTGTAAAGTATCAGAAAAATCTGAATTGTAAACAATAATGGCGTCACAGATGAAGAAGTATTAATGGCGTTTAGACAACCACAGACGATGATAGACTTACAACAAACAAATATGGCGTCGATTGCTCAGGCGACAAAGAGGAAAGGGTCAAGGGGCGGTTGTCATTTTGAAGAAAGCACCATAGACAAAATAAGTCTATTACGGCCAGGATATTTTGTTCTAAGTTTACCAGCCGTGCTTTGCACCCACCCGGCGATCTCGCTCGCATTTGTCGCATTGTTGTGTTGTTGTTGTTAGTGTGATACGTAGGTACTGTACTGTTTTGGATTTCCTTCTGTTGTTTGACCTTGGCATTGTTTTACAGACTGATAACTAGGTACCGCTTGTGACGATTATTCTGTGCTTTTGATTTCCGGACACCGATAACCTCAAAAGTATTTTTTGCATTATTGAAATATCTTGGCTATTTAGATATTATTTTCGAAAGGAATGTTGTTTACTACATAAAACAATCAAATCTCACTATAATTTGCTTCTGTACACTGAAAATAAAACTCAGGTCCAGCTTCTATAATGTTCTTTAAAAATATATGTATAAGTTTCGAGGATTATATTGTTATCTGTGTTTCTAGCTAGTTTTAAATACTCTAAATTGTAATCTGTGGAGAACGTAGTGGGTAGCATAATTGTTAAAATGTAATATTGAAGATTATTTGAATTGTTTCTTATTGTGCTACTGTTTGTTTTTCCTTAAATAAATAAATAGCTCACCAAACACAGCTCCGGTCTGGTCGGAGGATCCTACCTTTTCAATGGAAGACGAGGAACTTTTCACCCTGTTCCTCATACTTGTCTGAATGTCAGCCAAGTGCCTGTTTCACCACCAAAAAATAAGGTCCAATAGTAAAAGTTGTTCATAATGATGAGTACAATGACCCCTTAAGAGGTTGCTGGTGTTTTACCAATAATCCTGTAGAAGTATGAAAGAAGAAGTTTAAGATTTTGTGAGATGATGAATGAAAGATAGATAAATAATAAATAAAAACTAAAAAAGTAGGTGTTAGTAGTGATAAGTAAAAACATTTTCTGTTGATTGCATTTTTATCTCTACATTGTTTGTCATTTTGTAAATTTTGCTAATTTCTCGTGTTCTATTTTTTATATTAATTTATTTTTTATTATGTTTTGTTAAATTTTGCTGTACAACGCCTTAGATTTATTCAAATCTGTTATGATGTATAGTTGTTTTATCTCGCGAAAGCGGGCGAGCCATACTTGTATGTGTAATTGTGTGTGTTACATGCACTTTGTCTTAGTGTGCGTAAGCTCGGGAGCGCGCTACCTGCAGGTACGCACACAAGAGCGCGTGTCTATACGCATTACATCTACAAGCATGGCTCACCCGCTTTCATGAGATACAACAACTGTATACGTATATCTTAAATAAATAAATATTGCGTTCACCACAAAAAAATTGGGATAAGGGCAGGAAAATGATGAGTTGTTTATTATTTGACGACACGGTTGGCGCAGTGGTTGAGCGATTGACTGCTGCGCAGCATGTCGCGGGTTTGATTCCCGCACGGAACAAATATTTGTACGACCTACAAGTATTTGTTCCGAGCCTGGGTGTTTTTCTATCTATAATATTATTCTATTTACAATAAAAAATGTATATAAGTAGTTAATCAGCCATCTCGTTACCATAACACAAGCATTAGGTTGCTTAGCTTGGGACTAGATGGCGTTGTGTGAAATGTCCAAGGATATTTATATTTATTTATTTATTAGTACTAGTATGTAATGGTTTTTCGCCACTTACCCACAGATATCAAATCGAGAGTGGCCACAACGCGGTGGTCAAGGCCTCGTCAGCAGCCCACCTGTGGGATAACCTGCAGGCCCTGACCTTCACACTGGAGCCGACGCAACTTGACGCCCTGAACGCGCTCAACAGGAATAAACGGACTTTTACTTTTAAAGGGTGAGTTTAGAACAGCGTAGATAAAATGGCCGCATAAAATCAATCTGCCTGGCTTTTTCCCAATTATGTAGGGGTCGGCTTCCAGTCTAACCGGATGCAGCTGAATACCAGTATTTTACATGGAGCGACTGCCTATCTGATCTCCACAATCCAGTTACTGGGTAATACGATACCCCTTGGCAAGACTGGTTGTCAAGACTTTCGGGCTTCTGAGGACCCGTAACGACTGTCAAAGATCCACGAATGACCGCCGGGACTTATCGTGCTTTCCGAGGCACGGAGGGGTCTTGGTATGTAAAGATGGTCACCCATCCACGGACCAATCGTGGCAAGCGTAGCTTAAAATCGACCCGTGCGGCCGTTATTACTCAGCCACAAGCCCCCAAAGACATTTCGACCCTGCCAGGATCGCAATATCTTTGGGGGTCTTAATCAAAAATGGTCGCAAAATCAAAGCCTATAATGTCCCCACTGCTGGGACACAGGCCTCCTCTCTGTGAGAGGGAGTGGGCTGTTGTATTCCACACGCGGGAACAGTGCGGGTTGGTAGATGTCACATGTCTTCGAATTTTTTGTTGTAGGAGTTTCCTTACGATTTCCGTTTGATGTAGACTGATTCCTAGCCTCCTCTTCTACTTATTAAACAATTGTTTTTTTCTTTTTTACAGAATGGGCGATACTCACAAAAACTATCCGTTTTTGACGGCATACTAATGTAAAAATAATTTTTAGACAAAAAAAAGGATTATTATTGTGTGAATTTTTATTTTGTATTGTATTATTTGAATTTTTATATCTTTAATTTTGACATTAATTAATTTAAGAATAATTTTCATCAATTTAATGACGTCAAAATTGAAATTTAATCAATTTTCTGTTTGTATTTTTATTTGAATATAATTCTTTCATGACTTTGTAAGCTAATCATTTCTAACATTAATTTTAATTAATAAAAGACAATTTTTTTAGTAAAAAACACGTATTTTTTATTTAATAATCATTTCACTTAATAACATAATTCATTTTTAATTAAGGCACACTATTATTATTATTAAAAACTATTAACTATGTGGTCTTCGGAGATGGCTTTTTCAATAACCCTGAAAAAAGAAAATAATTTTAAGACTTAAAAAAGTGGGAAATTTTCGGAAAATGGTTTAGCAGGTTTTAAGTACTCTTAGGGGGATGACCCATAATCGGAAAGGGTGGCAAGCCAGAGCCAGGCCTTTGCAGAAACGCAAGACAATCTTAATACTGGTGACATATAAATAAGGCGAAAGCGCCAGGATATCCCGCGAAACTCACATTTTCTTACGTTTTTTGCAATTTGCAGGTCAGTGTCAGGTTGTACATTGATCTGAATATGATTCCGACAAATACAGGGTGTAAGGGACAGCCCTCCGCAAACTAACAGGGTGCATTCAGCTCCTCATTTTGAATCATATTCCACCGGAAATTTTGTCAGGGAAATTTTAATTTTTTCAATTTTTTTTCAGTTACATTTTCATTATTTCAATGTAAAATTGCATTGTGTGTTTGCAGCACTCCATTTATGTAAAAAAAAACTGCAAAAAGACAGCAAAAAAAAACCAGCAATGGATGTTGAAATACTCTAACCAACGACGCGTGAAATCAGCTGTTCACTTTCTGTCTAGCTACAGAGTTCATCGAACTCACCGCATACCTATTACCTACACCTCCCAACCAGTAATAGACGCTCCGATTTGTGCACAAAAACACAATAAATCAGGTTTATTGGATTCCCTTAACGTCCCTGAAATAATTTCATGTACCGGTCATCTTAGTATGACATACTGAATTCACCCTATCAGTTTGCGGAGGGCTGTCCCTTACACCCTGTATGTAATTATAGAATTTGACTAATGACTATCTCATAAAATCTTGACATTTGAGGCCAATGGGGAGGTACACTGCCAATTTATCCCGCTAGGAGTCGCATCGTCGCTGGTGCTGTTTACCTGTCAAACAACATTAGTAGGGGAGCTACTGCTCGATTTTTGCGACCTATTTTATACCGAATAAATTGCAATTCTAGTAATTGTTTAATATTCACTAATCATGAATGAGTGAGAGTCAGCCGCTGCACCCATGGGGGAATCCAAAGTGTCAAAAAAGTGGTCCAGCATCCCATAAGGTTTTGGCTCGGTATGAAATTACTTTTTCGTAAAGTTTTTTTTTGACATGCTCTAATTTTGGTTTCCGCCACTATTGGAGCAGCTGACCCATGTATGCACTAAGGAAAAACTATTTTTGGTATGATTTTCAGCCGGTATAAAATTACTTTATCAAGCTAACACCACCTCCCGTACTATATTGTTTTATAGTGAGAGCGCGTTTCCTTGACAACCGTCAACAGATAGACAGCTGACCAGCACCAGCGATGATGGCGTCATCTGTAATTAGCTTTGCCCGTACCTCAGAAGAACAACAAGCATAGAAGTAGTGGTTAAATAGCAACTGAACTCAATATATTTGTTTCATTTTGACTTATGGAGCCGCTATGATGTAAAAGAAGGACACGTATACAGAAGACGTTTCGAAATTTTGTAGGTTGTCATTAATTTTATTCTGACTAGTGATGTACCCACTCAATTTCAACGTCGATAGAATTTACAATGACATTCTTTCTTATACTGCCAAGAATAATATAGGTACACACGGCTACACATCAAGCTATACATTTCTAGTTTACACTGACCGCTCATTGTAAGGAAATACAATGCGAGATCAGCTTATACTGGAAATGTATAGCTTGATCTGTAGCCGTGCGTACCTAAAATTTTGAATTAACTAGGCATCCTTATGATCCCAATACTTAATATATTCGTTCAAAATGAAACAATACTTAAAGTATGTACTAAATAGTCTTCCTTGGTTCCCGACAGCTCTTCATGTATTAAATCTGACCCGGCTAAACCAGAATGTATTTAATTGCCATAATAACTGATGAGTTTATTGAAAACAAGTGGGAGACATTCGGTTTTGCAAATGTTTTTAGCAACTTACTTTCTCATATTTTTTTGAATTTTACATCATAGACTACTCAACCAAATCTAGGGAACAAGGGTATTCAAAGTACCTAATAATTTTTATTTTAATACTTTTTAATTATGTAACATATTATTTTAAATCAGTGAAGCGTAATTTAATAGAGATTTGAATTATTTCGTTAAATAAAATGGTTGTTAGTGAAAAAATAAAATTTATTATGAAAATTCAAAATGGTACCAAAGCGACAAAAACTTTTCGCACATAAAAAAATAAATAACGACCAGATAATATTTTAAATAAAAAAATAAAATGCCTAGCAACTTTAATAATCTGTTACGCGAATTCCAGCCCACACCATAATACGGATGAACTTCCTAAGGATTCTGGAGTCGGCTCTGGCGACCAGGAACTCGCCAAAAGCGCAGTCTTCTTGAATCGGGATGGAATCCAATTATTTCTGAATTTGTTATTGTCATCTGTGTCAAGGATTCCTAAAACGAACAGTTCTCAATAAAATTTATGTAAGATTTTTTATCATCATTTTTATTTAGTTATATAGTTTTATTTGTATGTCTTACCTGACTGATGTGAGATGATTTCACGAGATGTCAATATCAGTGGCGATTCATTAATCTGTACCGATGTACTAGGTCCTGTTTCAACTTCCATTGCTACGGGATCCTACAATTACGTATTTTTTATTAAAAATAAATAAATAAATTTGCACACGATTATATTTCCGACTGGGATAATTAGAAGAATAATATCGCATCAATGATATTTTTAATATAATATCATTGTATCGCATATATCAAGTGAACATATTTCTGAAATTTTATACCTGTCTTCACGTTAGATTGCTGTTGATGGTGAGCGGTTCTTTTAATTTGCAGTACTGCGCTATGTCCTTCTTCGCAGACTTCCATAAGTATTTCCTGTAATGTAATAAATCAAGTTTTAATTTGAACGGGATACTATTTATTGCCAATAAAATACCTTAATTATATCATAATACTGGATGTTTTTTTTTTTTAAATGCTTGGAGCATATTATGTGGCTGAGTCCAATTTCGTCTACCAATACAATTTATCCATTTTTTTTTCACATCGTCTAGGAAATCTGTAAAAGAAAAGTATCGACAACATTATTTCCGTCACTATGGCTGATCAAGATAACCCCAAAACAATTTCCGAATATTCGCTAATAACTTCTATTGGAATAAATATTGCGACTGGTTTCAGCTATATAGTGACACAGCAATATTTGTTATGTATTTATATTCGTTTATCAGATCATATGCAACAAGAAATTGAGCAAAAACTTACCGATGGAAGGTCAATATTTATTGTTCATTTTATTTTCGCTATGAATGGGACTGGCAGCCCCCAACCACACAAGAAATTGCTCCACAGCGTCCACACACTCACTGTTTGTAGTTAAACAAAGAATTCATGCAATCTAACAGTAGAAATATTATTAAAACATCGCAAAACCATGGAAGATTACGACAAACACGTAAACAATGAACACGCGAATAAGTCAGGTAGTTCAATGAACGAACTGTCAGACATTGAAACAAAGTACTATCAAATTTGGCCGCGTCATACTATAACTTTTTTAACCAAATGACAATTGATCTTGTGACCATGCCAAGAAAGTAAAACAAAGAGTAAAACATTCATCTCTTTCCCACATCCTTTATCGTACCTTTATCGTACCTAATAATAGAACGGGATAAAGGTAGTTACAGAATTCTGTTTTTAGCCTTCCTTCTATGCTTTGTTATTGTTCTGAGGCCCGTACCTCCCCATTCTAACTTAAATTAAAAACTGTCAAATTTTCTCATTCGATTTTGAACTTAACTATCAACATTTTAAGGTTTAAAATAATTTGGAGAAATTTGACAGTTTGATATAATGATGTGCTGTTGTTTGTACAAGTATTCGAGTGTATAATAAAATTGTCAGAAGATCCAGGTCCAGTCGAGGTCATTAATATATTGGCCCTTTCAGGCTTCAAAAATATATGATCGACATAAAAATTCATAATATTGTGACAACTATATAAGCACTAGCTTTTGCCCGCGGCTTCGCCCGCGTGGATGTCGGAAAATATCCCATGGGAACGTACATGTGGAAAACATAGGGCCGAACTCAAATCGCTACGATATATCGTTACCGTGTATAGTAGGCATAAAGCTACCAGTCGGCATGATTTTTTCCGACATCTTCAACAGTCGTCGTCATATTTCAGCCAATTTACACAAAACCATATTGAATTACACTGAATCACTCCGTTCATTGGAGAAAACCGTATGAAAATCCGTTCGGTACTTTTTGACATTATCGCATTCAAACAGACACACTTACGCGGCGGGGGGACTTTGTTAATTACTTAAAATTTGTTATGCCAGTCACGCTCTAATAACAAATAACTTTTGTCCGAGTGTCCACTCGTTCAAATAATTTCCTCGTAAAAACTTCGAATGAAATAAAGACTAAATGTTACCTCAAGATTCGAACTATGACTACATTTCCAATCCCTTAAATCTCTTAAAAAGAGGTAGTTACACAAACATTTGTCAACCCCTATTGTAACCCCTCAAAAACGCTGTACCACATATTTCTTTATTTCCTACCAAAAGCATAAATTTGAATTTTCATATCCCTACCTTAAGAAATACTGGGTTTCCCAACTTTCATCCCTTATATCACCCGCTGTAGTATTGTTTTTGAAAGTTTCCTGTGTCCTTTCCCAAGATGCTATATAAAGCCTTGCCAAATTTTGTCGAAATCCGTGCAGTTTTGTAAATTTTAAAATCAACCCCTATTTTACCCCCTTAGGGGATAATATTTCAAAAACGCTGAACCGCATATTTCTTTGTTTCCTATCAAAACCATACATTTTAATTTTCACATCCCTAACTTAAGAAATACTGAGTTTCCATACAAACTTTCATCCCCTATATCACCCCTGTAGGATTATTTTTAAGACAAAAAGTAGTTCATGTCCTTCCCCAGGATGCTATATAAAGCCTTGCCAAATTTTATCGACGTCCGTGCAGTTTTGTAAATTTTAAAATCAACCCCTATTTTACCCCCTTAGGGGATAATATTTCAAAAACGCTGAACCACATATTTCTTAATTTCCTACCAATAGCATGAATTTGTTATCCCTAACTTTAGAAATACTGGGTTTCCCTTACAAACTTTCATCGCCTATATCACCCCCTGTAGTGTTGTTTTTGAAAGTATCCTATTTCCTTTCCCAGGATGCTATATAAAGCCTTGGAAAATTTTGTTGAAATCCGTGCAGTTTTGTAAATTTTAAAATCAACCCCTATTTTACCCCCTTAGTGGATGATTTTTCAAAAACGCTGAACCGCATATTTCTTTATTTCCTATCAAAAGCATACATTTTAATTTTCACATCCCTAACTTAAGACTTACTGATTTTCTTATACAAACTTTCATCCCCTATATCACCCCCTGTAGGATTATTTTTTAAGACAAAAAGTAGCCCATGTCCTTCCCCACGATGCTATATAAAGCCTTGCCAAATTTTATCGAAATCCGTGCAGTTTTGTAAATTTTAAAATCAACCCCTATTTTAACCCCTTAGGGGATGATTTTTCAAAAACGCTGAACCGCGTATTTCTTTATTTCCTACCAAAAGCATACATTTTAATTTTCACATCCCTAACTTAAGACTTACTGATTTTCTCATACAAACTTTCATCCCCTATATCACCCCCTGTAGGATTATTTTTTAAGACAAAAAGTAGCCCATGTCCTTTCCCAAGATGCTATATAAAGCCTTGCCAAATTTTATCGAAATCCGTGCAGTTTTGTAAATTTTAAAATCAACCCCTATTTTAACCCCTTAGGGGATGATTTTTCAAAAACGCTGAACCGCGTATTTCTTTATTTCCTACCAAAAGCATACATTTTAATTTTCACATCCCTAACTTAAGACTTACTGATTTTCTCATACAAACTTTCATCCCCTATATCACCCCCTGTAGGATTATTTTTTAAGACAAAAAGTAGCCCATGTCCTTCCCCAAGATGCTATATAAAGCCTTGCCAAATTTTATCGAAATCCGTGCAGTTTTGTAAATTTTAAAATCAACCCCTATTTTAACCCCTTAGGGGATGATTTTTCAAAAACGCTAAACCGCATATTTCTTTATTTCCTACCAAAAGCATACATTTTAATTTTCACATCCCTAAACGAAGAAATACTGAGTTTCCCATACAAACTTTCATCCCCTATATCACCCCCTGTAGTATTATTTTTGAAAAAAATAGTATGCTATGTCATTCGCCAGGATGCTATATACAGCCTTGCCAAATTTTGTCGAAATCCGTGCAGTTTTGTAAATTTTAAAATCAACCCCTATTACTATATTTTACACCCTTAGGGGATGATTTTTCAAAAACTCTGAACCGCATATTTCTTAATTTCCTATCAAAAGCATACATTTTAATTTTCACATCCCTAACTTAAGAAATACTGAGTTTCCCTAACAAACTTTCATCCCCTATATCACCCCCTGTAAGATTATTTTTGAAAAAAAAAAAGTAGCCTATGTCCGTCCCCAGGATACCATCTATAGCCTTGCCAAATTTTATCGAAATCCGTTCAGTGGTTTAGGCGTGAAAAGGTAACAGACAGACAGACAGACAGACAGACAGACAGACAGACAGAGTTACTTTCGAATTTATAATATTAGAATGGATCATTAAATTGTGGTCAATATTTAGACTCATTAATATTTGAATGCTTTTTCGACTTTTCTTTTAGCTGTATACATTTTACTGAGAAAAAGCAGTCACATATTAATGAATCTTAAGAGGAAATGCGGGCGACCAGACTTTTGAAAATTAGGTATTTGAAGAAACTATTGCTGTCGCTCTGCGAGCACTCCGCCCTCAAATTCGTGCGATAAGGACAACTGCAAATCTGACTAAATAGCCTATGTAAAAAGTCACATTTCGAGGTTTGGCTCTCGCCTATTTCCTCCTCCAATATTGGACCAATTTAAAATATATTTCATAAACTAAATAAGAAGGATATATACTATGCACCTATGTTTTTCTATTTTCGTTAAAAGTTGTCAAATTTGTACATTAGGCCTCTGTTGACAGCGCTCTGAATAGGCAATTTTGAGCATTTTTTGAGGGTTCTAGTTCTTATAAAAATAATATATCATCAAAAAGGAAAACATAGGGGCATACAAGTAACTGATATTTATATTTCTGTAAAAAATCATTGCTTTATGGTCATTAACCAGAAAGAAAACAGGCGAGAGCGTTCGTATGGAGAAAACAGCACCCGCATTTCCTTTTAATTTTGACCACAATTATATGAAGCTAGTTGTCAGAATATTGTGAACTTTTTGACGTTCATATATTTTTGAAGCCTGAAAGGGCCAATATATTAATGAACTCGACTGTATCACTCATAATATGGAATACTTACGAGGTATATTCGTAGATTTCACCAATTTATGTTTAAACGTATCTTGGGATGTCGTCTTGAATTTCGATGGGTTTTTTCCTGAAAATTATTATTAATCAGTTAAAAAGTATGACAGGAGACTAAATACAGGAGAGACTTCCCCGTTGGTGGTATACGGGCAGGGCAGACGCACTACGCATTTTAAGTACGAAGCTACAAGTACACGGCGGACTCGACGTGTCGGACTAATACGGTATTTTACTCTATAGGAGAAAACATCTAAAAATATATTATTTAGATAGCTTAGGCAAAAAGCAGTCGGAAAATGTTAAGTTTTAGTTCGTAAAATAACAACATAAATTTTAAAATTCAATTCAAAAGTTTCAGTTTTTTTAATCTGTTTTCTAACACCATGAATCCATTAATCCATTATCCATTATGACATTCCTAACTCTCACTCGTGATGTAGTATTTAAGTTAACCTGTACAAAGTTTTTTTGAAATAAAGATGAAAGTAGCCACCATTTTATTACGTCATACCGCTGTGTAAATTAAAAAGTGTCAATGTCAACTGATCGGCGTACATAAAGTATTTGTTTACACAGCCAACTGACGTCATGACCACAGAGCAATATGGCGTCTACTACGGCCAGCGTTTTCGCGCGAAATTTGAAAATGTAAAATTTAAATGCATTTTTATGGCACTTAACGATTGAATACAAATTTTGTGTTTTTTTTAATGGCTTATTAGCACTATAGAATCTAATTGAGACACTTTTAAAAAATGTGTGTAATACCCTAATGCCGCGCACCGGTCGGCTCGCACGCTAGTTCGATAATCGCTTACGTGTCATCGTAAAAGAAGACAATACTGACGAGTCAGAAGGTATAAGAGCTACGCGATAGAAAGAGAGGCAACTTCTAGGAGAATATAACTGTACTGTAGGCGCGCGATCTGAGTTCAGTTCTAAGGAATGCGCTAGTGATGTGACCTAATTAGCGACAATGAACGGAGTTCGATATTTTTCTTTGACACCTTAAAGTGGACGTTCAAACTGCTTATATCTGTTAGTATTTTAACACATTTTATTTATTATATTTGCGCTAGATATTTTTATTACAAGCTATGGTATAAAAAAAGAAAATATCATGCATTATATCCCCAATACTTTAAGAAAACTGTGGGAAAGCCGGAAATCTTAATCAAATAAGTTTATTATTGCAAAAAATATATATTGTAATTTTAATCATCATCAGTTTCGACTATCACAGATATGGCAGAATCGGAGTCAGTATCATCACTGTCATCGCCGACCGCTATCGATAAGCGCGCGAGCGAGAGACATCAAGGTCAGCACAGCACTAAACTACAGGCGGCCGCGGCGAGGTGTCGACGGGCGGGGGGAGTTGCACCCGCCCCGCTCCTCATACCCCGACTGCACTCAGATCGCGCGCCTACCGTAGGTAATTAACGCTGTGCGACCTGAATTGCACTTTATTGTGTCGTAGCAAGTCGTTATTTATTTAAATGATTTTGTGGAGTGAATCTTCTGTACTTGTACTATTATGTATTCTGTGGTAGTGGTCGAGATCTACTGCTGCGAGTAATAACAGCCGCACGGGTCGATCCATCAGGTTAAGTTACGCTTGCCGGGGTTGGTCAAATTTACATAATAATCATAATCATAATCATTTATTCCTTTGTAAACATGGGTAGATTGATACATACATGTTGTCATAAAAGTTAGTTCTCCATGTTCTCCCGTTACATGAGCATGCAAATACACCGAGACCCCTTCGTGCCTCGGAAAGCACGTTAAGCCGTTGGTCCCGGCTGTCATTCGTGGATCTTTGACAGTCGTTACGGGTCGTCAGAAGCCCGAAAGTCTGACAACCAGTCTTACCAAGGCGTATCGTATTACCCAGTTACTGGGTTGTGGAGGTCAGGCCGCTCCATGTAAAATACTGGTATTCAGTTGCATCTGGTTAGACTGGAAGCCGACCCCAACATAGTTGGGAAAAGGCTAAGCAGATTGATTGGTCGAGAGCTACTGCTGAGCATTTTATTGCAGGAATGCGAGAGGAAAGATGTTTTACATAAAAAATAAATTCGCCAAATAGGTGCAACCGTTCTGAAGTGATGCGTGTACGCACGGCTACAGATCAAGCTATACATTTCCAGTATAAGCTGATCTCGCATTGTAAAGGATTTCCTTACAGTGAGAGGTCAGTTTAAACTGGAAATGTATAGCTTGATGTGTAGCCGTGTGTACACACATTCGGCAACTGAATTTTATTTATATAGATATAGATGCATACTTACTAGGACTGATTCTTAAAGGATTTTTCTTTGAAGATCCTTCAGCAATAGTTGAAGATGTTTTCTGCGGGATTTTGGATCCTTTGCCGCCATTTTCTTTTTCGGTGTTGCCAGTGGTCATAGTTTTAGTGTTACCAGCTTTTAATACTTTTGGAGGATTTTTAGGTTTAAGCGAATTTCTGTGTGATGCTATTTTGAGAGTTGTAGGTTTTTTAATAAAATTTTTGTTTTTAGTTTTTTCTTTAGTTTTGTTATTAATTAAATTGCTGCTTAATACTTTTTTAGGTAAATTTTTTATTGGTGCAAGTTTATCTTTTACAATTTTCTCTGTATCTGTAGATATTTTATCCTTATTTCTTATGTTTATGGCATTTTTCTCTGTAACTTTTTGAACAGTTTGGGTATCACTTTTAACATTAGTATTTACTGTTTTCTCTTTAATGGAACCTTTATTAGCAACTTCTGGTAGTTTTTCTTTATTTTTTATTATTTTTTCAGTAGCCTTTTTGGGTAGATCATCGTTTATTGTGCTGGCAACATTGATGTTTATTTCAGGAGCTTTTTTAGTTATTTGGTCGTCATTTTTTGTATTGGCATCATTCTTTACTTTAGTTGCGACAGTATTTTTAGGTTTCTTGTCATTTTTATTAACATTAGTTTCAATATTTTTGACAAAATTCGTTTTTTTTTCAGTAGTCTTCCTTTTAGGATGCCCAGCATCTTTATTGACATCTATATTTTCTTTACTTTTTGTATTAGCAACATTTTTGAGTTTCTTTTTCTTAATATTAGTTTTAACATTATTTTCATTTTGATTGATATCTTCAGGATTATTGGGTTCTTTTGTAGTTATAACTTTAGCTTTATTCACGTTATTTTTAAATTTTCCTGTGTTATTAGGTTCTGTGACTAAGTTTTTTGTGGCACTGTCTTTGTCCTGTATATCTTTAGTCACATCTTTATTAGATTTATTGTCATTTTTATTAACATTAGTATCAATATTTTTGACCGCACTAGTTTTTTTTTCAGTAACCTTACTTTTAGGACGCCCAGCATCTTTATTGACATCTATATTTTCTTTACTTTTTGTATTAGCAACATTATTGAGTTTCTTTTTCTTAATATTTTTAGTTTTAACATTATTTTCATTTTGATTGATATCTTCAGGATTATTTGCCTCTTTCGTAGTTGTAACTTTAGCTTTATTTACGTTATTTTTAACTTTTCCTATGTTATTAGGTTCTGTGACTACGTTTTTTGTGGCACTGTCTTTATTTTGTATATCTTTATTCACTTCTTTATGAGTTTCCTTAGATTTAACGTTACCATCTTCAATATTACCAGCTTCTTTAATTTTTTTACTGTTGGCAACTTTATTAACTTCATTAATCTTTCTTTTTTTACCACCTTCATGAGCGACATCATTAATTTTACTCTTCTTAGTATTATTAGCATCAACAATACTTTTCTTAGCTTCAGGGGCATCATTTTTCATCTTTTTAGCTCTAGAATCACCATTTTCCTCAGTCATACTCCTTTTCTGAGCAGTATTAGGTAAACTCTCCTTATTTATCTGTTTGGCTTTTTTAGGAGGAAGACTTTTAGGAGGAGCCATAACTTCGCTATCTCGCTTTTCAGATTCACTGTCTCGTTTGTAAATATCGTTGTCTCTTTCAGTTGTTTTGGACTCTAGGTCTGATTCAGGGTCCATTGTAACTCGCGCTTCGAGGCAGGTGTCTATAATTTTAGCTAAGAGTAAGGTTCGTTCGTCAGTCTCTATGGCAGGGTCTATGATTTGCTTGTGGGCTTGTGTTATTATTTTGATGTAGGATTCCTCTGGAAGGGTAAGGCATTAATTTTATTGAGATTAACAGAAGTACGTTATAGTCTTCAATTAAATATATTTTATAACCATAAACTATTAAATGTGCAATATTTGTATACAAGATGTAGGATTTAAACCTGAAATCGCGATAAAAAAATCAGCTGTTCAGTACATTTACAGGACAGGTAGACTGGCAGACAGACAAAAAATTTATAAACTGTTAAAATTTTCAAGTGAACTTACCCATAAACTCTAAATCAAACTTCAATTCATGATGAAACCGGGCGACTGGCGACCATTTGTTCTCGACTCTCCAATGTACTTCTAGCAGATCAGCGCATTTTAGCACAAAGCCTCCTGCACCCTGAAAATAGACATGTTTGTTAATCATCCATCCAGGGACCATTTTGGTCACCTCCTTCTGCGAAGCAGTAATGCTCGCGAAGGAGGAGGCGGAACGCGTGAGGGAGAGACAACCTCACGCCCTCAGCCGCCGCAGGAGACGCCCTGGGCGGCGGGAATCGAGAGCCGATTCCCGACCACCGTAGGCGCGGGCTTGCGGACGGCGAGTAGCGGGTAGCTCGCCGTCCGGTAAGGACCAGGCCCGGGTCGGGTGTTCCACGCGCCTCAAAGAGATGTCAGCAAAAGATGGGGTCCGATAGGGCCGATGCCGCCGGGGTCCCCGGTTGTTCGAAAGAGATACCGTGGCCCTGGCACAACAACACGGGTGGGTTTTAGTCAGTAAAAGTCTGACACGCAATTCCGCTCCACCCAGAACCGAAGTCATTTGATGATTTCCCATACACAAAAAAAAAGGGACAATTTTGGTAACCCATTCGTCTTTCCAACCCCCAATCGTCGTTTATACAAATAAATAAATCTAATCTAATCTAAAACCCATACAAGGAGTTCCACATGATACAGGTAACCTCATAAACGGCTTACCCCTTCGAAAGACTTAACTATTAACCGGGGTTGTATGGTCCCTGCCTCCATCATCCACAACAAAACTTCAAACACGGTTGGGCATAGGCCTCTCTTTTAATGTGCCAATCCCCACACTCCTTTTTTTTTTTTTTTTTTTTGTTCCGGGGTGGAAAATCCTCATGGATGTCCCCCGCCCTGGGGTGAGCAGGGGGGTCTGTCAGACTCTTACTGACTAAAAACCACCCCGGTGTTCCCTTCCCACACTTGGACCGGGGATCATGGGAACTTGTGCGCCTTCCACGATCCCCGGCTAGTGCAGGCCCGCCTTTGCGGGCCTCCTCAGGCCTGCGAGGGGAGTGAGGTGTAGAACTCCCCCCGCGACGTCCAATAGGGGCGCGCGCGGAACACTACGCGCCGCCGCCTCGGGTCCAGCTGGATGTGGGCCGGCGGACGTCCCCGAGTCCGCCGTCCCTCCGGACCTGTTTACGGGGGCTGGAAGAGGGCGTTGTCCGCCCTCCGCCGACGCCCGGCCCTCCTTCTGCGGGTCGGGAGAGCCGTCTCAATCTCCCTCTCCCTTTCCGCAGCCTCCTTCTGCGAAACGACGGTTTCACAGAACGAGATCACTGCATCCCACGACTCAGCGCTCCCAACCATCGAACGAGCGACGGCTGGCAGCGACAGGTCAGCTCCGATCTCTGCTACGAGGGCACGGCGCGGCTCCTCCCATGCGGCACACTCTGCCAATGTATGCCACGCCGTGTCCTCCCGACAGTGGACGCAGTGATGGCACCGAGCGTCCGGCTCCCTGTTTATGCGACACAGGTACTTCCCGAAGCAACCATGCCCCGAGAGCACCTGGGTCGCCCGAAACGACAGGGAGCCGTGCCTCCTCCCGACCCATTCGCCGAGCACTGGTCGGATCGCCTCGACGGTAGCGAGGCCGGCAGTAGGGCGCAGAAGCCTGTCCCGCCATTCCGCCACCAGGACCTCGCGGAGCTGTGACCGGCGATGCTCGACCTCTCGCTGCATCGGTTCCCCGCTCCGCGTCCGCGCCTCCTCACGCCATTGGTACAGTGACGCGAGGGCTCTCGCCTCTAGGTCCCAGGGCGGGGATCCGGCCAGTGCACAAGCCGCCTCGTAGGAGATCGTGCGATACCCGTAGGAGATCGTGCGATACCAATCCCCACACTCCTGTGCCAGCCTCATCCAGGATCTACCCGCCATAGCAACAGTGTCATCTCGACTTCCAGTCTTTGGAAGCCACTCTGTCATCACTTCGCCTGGCCAGGTGTCCTACCTACATAATAGATATCTGAGGTCATCGGAAAACTTGAGGCTAGAGATGCCGCTACATTCCACCAGTTTTTATGACAGATCATTCACTGTTCAAGCAGTACGATTGTGGAATGACTTGCCCGTGTCGATAAGGCGTGCACAATCTTTGTCAACTTTTAAAATTTTGGTGAAAAAACATTTCCTCTCTCTTTAAACATCGTCATTACGTGTATAGTTCCTTGCTCTTTTTCAAGTAGGATATATAAGTATATATTTATATAAGTATCTGTATTTATGTATGCATAAATTGTATGTATATATGGTACACCACAGACTACCTACAG
The DNA here is from genome assembly GCA_905163495.3 of Cosmia trapezina. Classification (NCBI taxonomy): domain Eukaryota; kingdom Metazoa; phylum Arthropoda; class Insecta; order Lepidoptera; family Noctuidae; genus Cosmia; species Cosmia trapezina. Next base: position 12,138,155 of record LR991047.1, read on the forward strand.
TATTCTCTCCTTTCTCCCCATAACCCATCCAAAGGTTGTCTGTAAAAGATCGCTCTTAGCGATAAGACCGCCCATTGTGTCACCCTATGTAAAATTTCAATATTTATATATGTAATTTTTATGGTGTGCATAATAAAGAGTATTCTATCTATCTATCTATCTATCTGCCCAACTCCATTCAATCTGCCTAGCCTTTTACCAACTATATTGGTGTCGGCTTCCAGTCTAACCGGATGCAGCTGAATACCAGAATTTTACATGGAGCGACTGCTTAGCTGACATCCACAACCACCATTAGATAATACGATACCCCTTGACAAGACCGGTTGTCACGACTTTCGGGCTTCTGACGACCCGTAACTGTCAAAGATCCACGAATGACAGCCGGGACCAACGGCTTAACGTGCTCACCGAGGCACGGAGGAGTCTCGGTATGTAAAGATGGTCACCCATCCACTGACCAACCCTGGCAAGCCTCTGACCGGAGCTGCCAAGGACCAATCTTTATTGAAGGAGTCCAGCTCATCTCGCCATCTCCGTCTAGGCCTGCCACGATGTCGGCGGGTCCCACTAGGTCGTAAGTTTGGCCCACTGATCGTCTGACATGCGGCAGATATGTCCAGCCCAATTCCATTTAAGCGTGGCAGCTTTCCGAGTGACGTCAGGGTCCGCTAGTTAAGAATAAATAGAAGTTTATGTTATTACTTACATGGGGTTCCATAGACAATGCGCTGGTATATTTTTTATCCAAGCGAGCGAGTGTCGTTCGCCGGGAACGGTAGCTTGCCGCATAACTCCTTATCACCTGAAACAAATCTATATTATATAATATATAATATATATTATAAAAGAAAGTCGTGTTAGTTACACTATTTATAACTCAAGAACGGCCGAACCGATTTGCCTGAAAATTGGTGGGGAGGTAGTTTAGAACCAGAAGACGGACATAGGATACTTTTATATATACTTCTGTACGTGTGTTTGTCACATCTAACTCCTCCTAAACGACTGGACCGATTTGGATGAAAATGTGTGTGTATATTTCAATTGGTCCCTAGATGGTTTGAAAACACAATTGGACCCGGTAGATGGCGCTGCAGGGCAGGACATCGTCTGTCGGGGCCGCTAGTATTATATAAAATAAAGTCGTGTTAGTTACACTATTTATAACTCAAGAACGGCTGAACTGATTTGGCTGAAAATTGATGGGGAGGTAGTTTAGAACCAGGAGACATAGGATACTTTAAAAAACAAAACGGACAAAACGGTATAACACCGGCTGGACCGAGTTAGATGAAATTTTGTGTGTATATTTGAATGGGTTCCTGGATGGTTTGAAACACAATTGGACCCGGTAGGTGGCGCTGCAGTCGGGTTCTAGGATCGTTCAGACAGGACAACGTCTGTCGGGTCCGCTAGTATTATTATAAATTAGTTTTATGATAGCCAATAATAAGTAGTAACAGCCGCACGGGTCGATCCATCAGGTTAAGCTATGCTTACCGGGGTTCGTCAGTGAATGGTGTCCATCTTTACATACCGAGACTCCTCCGTGCCTCGGAAAGTACGTTAAGCCGTTGGTCCCGGCTGTCATTCGTGGATCTTTGACAGTCGTTACGGGTCGTCAGAAGCCCGAAAGTCTGACAACCAGTCTTACCAAGGGGTATCGTATTACCCAGTTACTGGGTTTGTGGAGGTCAGATAGGCAGTGGCTCTATGTAAAATACTGGTATTCAGCTGCATCCGATTAGACTGGAAGCCGACCTCAACATAGTTGGGAAAAGGCTAGGGAGATTGATTGAGAGTGATTGATAATACGGGCTTGTGAATAAGTAATAACAGCCGCACAGGTTTTTGGATCAGCACGCGTAGCACAGAAACGAAACATTAGAAATAAGGTACCGTAAGGTAACGAAACATTAGAGGTAAGGTAAAAAGTGAAAAATAAAAACTTTTCTACCAAAAAAATAAATAAAAACAACAGACTTCCAAAAAAAAACACTACAAAGTCAAAAATAACTTTAATTTCGAAAGTCGGTGGCTATAGAGGCATGAGGAACAGGGTGTAAAGTTCACTCATCCTCCATTGAAAAGGCAGGATCCTCCGACCAGACGGGTGTTGTGTCTGGTGGGCCACTGCCCAACGGTTGATGTCGGGACGTTGTATATATTCGCGCGGTAAACTGAGCTTGCGCGATGCAAAAAAAAAAAAAAAAATGTAGATGCCGCCACACTATGCATGCATACTATGCGTAAGTCGCGGGTTCGATTCCCGCACGGAACAAATATTTGTACGACCTACAAGTATTTGTTCCGAGTCTGGGTGTTTTTCTATCTATAATATGTATGTATTTACAAAAAAAAATGTATATAAGTAGTTTATCAGATATATCGTTACCATATCACAAGCATTAGGTTGCTTAGCTTGGAACTAGATGGCGTTGTGTGAAATGTCCAAGGATATTATATTATATTACTAATAATGGCGGCGCTGTCGTCGCAACGATTCTTTAGGTACTCTGTGGGATTTCGAGTGCCTTACCTCTACAGCATCGCTAGGGACCTTCAAACTGTGCAGCACTGACTTGGAGAGCTCCAGCTCATGTGCACTCTTAACAGGCCCCACGCGAAGTCCTCGGTATGAAGGTTGAGCGAATTTGCGGTCCTGTAAGTAAAGGAAAAAAATAAGTATAGAGACAAAACTGAGCCGAAAATCTCGGTAAAACTCAAACTCAAAGCATTTATTTCAAACTAGCACTTCCCGCGCGGCTTCGGCCGCGTGGATGTCGGAAAATATCACACGGGAACGTACTACCGGGAATTCCTTCCTTATTCCTTGTCTACATTATAAAGGGAACCTCTGTGCAAAACTTCAGCTCTCTAGGTGCAAGGGTTTGGTCTGGGCGTTGATGAGTCAGTCGATCAGTCAGTCAGTCAGTCAGGACTTCTCTTTTCGATAAACCAATTACAGGCACTTTTAAATTGTCAAGGTGTCGGTCAGTCAGAAAGATGAAGCTAGTTGCCCATTCTAAAGCATAGTAGGTAGGTAAAATTTCCACTCTATTTTACCAAATTAAAATGAAAACAAAAAAGCGGCCAAGTACGTGTCTGCATCATTCTCACATGTATAGTTGCAACATGAATGATGTAACCAGTATTTTGATTTAAAAGAGTGTCCGTGGAGAGTCTTGTCCGTTCTTCTCCATAGGTAGGTGCCTACTACGCTTTGGAATGGGCAACTAGCTTCATCTTTCTGACTGACCGACCCCTTGACAGTTCAAAAGTGCCTGTAATTGGTTTATTTTGAAATAAATGCTTTCCGTCTTATTACAAAACAAGGTTCAACCCAGGTTTAAACCATGGACCCTTTTTTGAATTTCGAATTTTATTCCGACACATTAAGATGTCAGTTTTACAAAACTGACAACTGAGTATCGGACTAAGTTGTCAGTTTTGTATAAATAACTGTATTTCTATCACAGCTAAGTTCTTATTACAAAAACTGGCTTGATGGTTTAAACCACGACAGAAGAAAAATCTCATTTTGTAATAAGACCGTTTGAGTTTGAGTATAAATGGCACTTACAGGAGTATGTTTGAAGAATATCATAGTGAAAGGCACGAGATCTATCCTGCATTCAACTGTCACTTCTCTCCAAGTGCCAGCTTCGGTCACCGGGCGCTCTCTGAAAATGACACAATAATTCTACTTGAAAATTGTGTATCATAATTAAAATTTCTTTTATTATGAAACTTTTATCATCTGCCTAGCCTTTTCCCAACTATGTTGGGATGGGCTTCCAGTCCAACAGGATGCAACTGAAAAAAAGTATTTTACATAAAGCAACTGCCTATCTGACCTTCACAATTAATTTAATGTTCATGTCTCCTTGAGGAGCTTGTGGCTAAGTAATAACAGCCGCATGGGTCGATCCATCAGGTTAAGGCTACGCTTGCCGAGGTTGGTCACTGGATGGGTGACCATCTTTATATACCGAGACTCCTCCGTGCCTCTGAAAGCACGTTAAGCCGTTGGTCCCGGCTGTCATTCATGGATCTTTGACAGTTGTTTCGGGTCGTTAGAAGCCCGAAAGTCTGACAACCAGTCTTACCAAGGGGTATTGTATTATCCAGTTACTGGGTCGTGGAGGTCAGATAGGCAGTCGCTCCAAGTAAAATACTGGTATGTAGCTGCATCCGGTTGGACTGGAAGCCGTCCACAACATAGTTGGGAAAAGGCTAGGCAGTTTGATTTTTTGTCTTCTTGTTTGAGAAGAGGCCTTTGCAAATATGACAGTTACAGGCCGGTCTTATTATAATTAAATACAGATAATAAAGAAGACAAGATATTAAACAGCTTACCCTTCAAATTTAGGGTCTTCAACCAGCACATTTACTTCAGACTGTAGTACCACCAAGCTGGTCAACTCGTGTGTGGCGGGCAGACATTTCTTCATCATAGCGTACTGCAACTTCAGCTTCTCTAAGGACGGTCTCATGTTAATCGCAGACGGGAACTCATCTTCAGATTCTGAACTGTAAAGTGTTGCAGTTTTAATGATTTATTTTATCAATCAACCAATAAAATTTTTTAGTGTGGATCATGTGTATAGTTAGTGCAATCCACGAAGACGCGCTCCACTCTTCTTCCTAATCGCTTACAGTAAAAGTATGAAACATTGTACAAGTGTAGGCACTAATTACCTATCCTATAGTTAATTACCTGCAATTAGTGTGTATGCAATTGACAAAACTAAAACACTAGCGGAATGGTGCACACTTGCACTGTAAAGGAAGAAGAGTGGGGCGTGTCTTCGTGGATTGCACTAACTATAGGTAGATATGGACGAGCATGACACCTATAGACAGAATTGGTCCACATTAGCTTAAGACAGGGAGACACTTTGCCCCGCAGTGGTACAACACAGACCTAAAATAAATAATGGGTACGTACAGGATACTAGAGTGATCAGGGGGGCTAAAACGGTCAGTTTGGAAGGATCATAATAGGATAATATTATGAATAATATTTGAAATCGTAAAACGGTCAGAAACTGACAATATATTATGAATTGTCAGTTTGTGAAACTTGTCAGTTTGTGTGACTGACAATTTATAATATATTGTCATTTTGTGACCGTTTTACGATTTCAAATATTATTCATAATATTATCCTATTATGATTCTGCCAAAGTGGCCGTTTTAGCCCAACTGTGATGTCCTGCCTTTCAGACATAGCTACAATCATTTTTTTTTAAATAAAACATTTCATGCTGATTTCGGCTACAGTGACTGTTTTAGTTTCCGACAACAATTAACAAGACCGACAACTATAGATTACGGGCGTGTGCTCTGATGTGGCTAATGTAACCAATCATGACAGTAAAGGTAACGTGCACAGTGCAGACACGTTAGAATGCCATTGTGGTATTTGTATTGTATGTAAGTATTATTTTTTTAATAATATAATCATTATTTTATCAGGAATTATTAAAATCATAATAAGAATTTAAAGAAGAAAAAGATTATGCACTAGCTTTTACACTGATAAATGCTTGTTAATAATTAAAATAATCTCTTCTGCTGTCGCTTCTCTCAAGATGGTCTATCCTACAGAGACCATGTCCAGAGTAAAAGTATAGCTTATTGGTGATGTTCTTCAGAAAGGTCAGGAGCGTAGTACTCGCAACCAACGTGGTATTTTAACCAGAAGGCCGAAGGTCGTTAAAATGTCGTCTTAAAAACGTTCAAATTCAAGTTGCAATCTCATGCCAGCGACAATCAAATGTAAATGTAGGTAAACGCTATGCAATTTTAGACAGATGGAGACTGAGATGAGATAGCGATGAGATTGCAAATGTTGTTAAAAATACGGGAATTGCTCCTCAGATGTATGAACGCAAACAAAGCAAAAGGAGTGTGTAAGGATCGTAGCAGGTAGCGTTCTGTAGTTTTTGCCTACCCCCATCAGGTGTGAATTTATGTAAGTACCTATGTATGTAAAATATAACTCTATGTACTATCGAGGAAACTTACACCTATACACCTTATGGACTATTCTTGCTTGCAGCGCTAGTACGACGCTAAAGTCACGCTTGCTAGCAGATGTGGTCATTGTGTGCACGGTATTTTGTTTTCAAATTGATCAGATGTAAGTTTCCTCGATAGTACCTACAACGTCAATCTGTTGTTCCTTTGCTGCAAGAAAGAAGGACCAACCAACGACACATTTCAGCTATTCTATTATTTTCTGAACAAATATCTGTCCTGGTAGAAAGCGATGGATGAGGTCTACAATGGAATGGAACGAATGTGGCCAGAAGATGCCTGTTGAATCCGCAGACTAAATAAAAAATCTTTTTTTTATTTAGTCTGAGGTTGAATCTTGCTTATCTCGCTTTGAAGGCTAAGGGTTTAAGAAACACAGAAACACATATAGCAGAGAGTTTTGTTTGTATGATTATTTTAATTTACCTGTCAGCATGGTCATCGTAATAATACTTTTTTGTATAATTAGCGCGAACGTCATCAATACTCCTGTCTGTATACTTGATATCGGCTAGAAGCTTTTCTTTGTAAGCTAACAAATCCTTTTTCTTCTCGCTTATCAAACTGTTATATCTAGACATTTTCACTTCTGATATTATTTCCTAGCTTTCTAACAATTCAAAACAAATCATCAATCAAAACAAGCATTAGAATCAACGAAGTATTTTCAAATTCGTTGCACAGATTAAATATTTTATAATATCGTGCATTAGTTTTTTTTTTATTGAATGTCACCCGTTAACCAAAGAAAATTTCTACCAAATGATTTCTACTGTATCGGATTTTTTGCTTCTTTATTTTCGTGTTAGCATAGAACAACCAACAATAAAAAATTACACGAAAGCACAAAAATCGTACATAACAAACATTCGAAAAAAATATTCGTGTATATTGTAGATTTGCATGTCGTTCCTTTTCACAAAAAAATCGTTTGCAAATGACGTAAGTTATTTTAGTATCCGAACAACGGCGATTATCGCAAAAGAGTTGTCAAAGTGGACATAGTGGCCGTAATGTTTAATTTATAAAAAAAATATTTAATAATTCGCATTAAAGATACGATAACAAGTGCAATATTAATAGTATCACAATATAAGTTAATCCTAAGCGAATACGTCCGACATAAGTTATGCGAATCTCAATAAAATTAAATTGGTTGCGAACTGTAATTCAACAATCGTGTTTTATTTAAATAAATATAGTAAACATACGCGCGTGCGGTTCATAGGTCAAGTTTGTGTGTGTTGTGGGACATTTAGAGTCCCTAAATGTGTTAAAAGGACATAAACGTTGTATAAATAGAGAATTATCTGTGATAATTGAAGTGTGGGAGATCGTGGTGAATACTTCGAAAAATGGGTCAGACAGGCAGTACCGTGCCCGGTAAGTGTTGTTAATTATACTCTAAATATGAGCCAGAATGTTCTAATTGATATCTAATTGGAATAAATGGGGTTTCCTGATTATAACCTCTATGTGTGATAAACTGTTTGTTTATTGCAACACTCAGCTTAATATTACACATGCATGCCATTGTAATTTATAATTCGAAGTACAACAACGTTGTATAAAATGTAGATGCTCTAAAAGGAATGATAATCAACAAGTTTTAATGTGTAAGTAGGTTTCAAAACATTGTTTTGACTGTGCATAAATAAATACCTTTAAATTTTAACTTTCTTTATAAAAATTACAAAGTGACAAGTTGCCTATGCCCTTTTCATCATTATGACAAAAACTTTAATCATCAGCTCTATGCCTGAACATGGACATCATCCTAAGTAATACTATAAATGCGAAAGTGAGTTTGTTTGTTACGCTTTCACGCTAAAACGGCTGAACAGATTTGGATGAAATTTGGCACATAGGTAGACCATTACCTAGAGAAGGACATAAGCTTCTTTTCAACCTGGATCACAGACAAAGTCGCGGGCAACAGCTATTATTATCATAACATAGACATCATCATCTGCCTAGCCGGGTCGGCTTCCAGTCTAACCAGATCCAGCTGAATACCAGTATTTTACATGGAGCAACTGCCTATCTGACCTCCACAACCCGGCTACTGGGTAATACATTACACATTGGTAAGACTGGTTGTCAGACTTTTAGGCTTCTGACGAGCCATAACTATTGTCAAACATCCACGAATGACAGCCGGGGCCAACAGCTTAACATGCTTTCTAAGGCACGGAGAGGTCTCGGTATGTAAAGATGGTCAACTATCTACAGATCAACCGCGGCAAGTGTAGCTTGACCTGATCAATCGACCCGTGCCGCTGTTATTGCTTAGCCACAAGCCCCCCACAGATTATCATAACATAGACATGTCTATTTAATTTCCACACTTTTCTTAAAGATCGGGGATCTTACCTGAAATAGATGTTGGAAGATGTTCCAACTGGGTGCGTCTCATATCATATAAACACAGTTGGTATATTTTCATTTCAATAACGTTCACAAGATATAATAAATGTGATATATACCAACTGTTGATATAATTTCTTTACATATAACATGATATACTTACTGTAAAACTTACTTGCATAACATAATTTTATAATATAACATTTATTTAAGGTTGATGCGCCAGGGTAGCCCGCGAAATTCAATTTTTTTTACGTTTTTTGCAATTTGTAGGTCAGTGTGAGCTTGTATGTTGATTAAAATATGATTCGCGGCCGTAGCTAATGTGGCTTTACAGAATTATAATCATTAGAATCAGCAATACAACTCCATAAGGTAGCATTTATCTCAAATCTAGCGATTTCATGAAATCATGAGGTTTGAGATAAATGCTAACTTATGGAGTTGTATTGCTGATTCTAATGATTATAATTCTGTAAAGCCTTATTAGCTACGGCCGCGAATCATATTTTAATTAACATACAAGCTCACACTGACCTACAAATTGCAAATAACTTAAGAAATTTTGAATTTCGCGGGCTAGGCTGGCGCTTTCGCCTTAATCGAAAATCATTAGGTTTAAAATATACAACATTAGTTTTTGTTTATACTAAACCCGAAAAGGGGTCATTGTACTCATCATTTTGAACAACTTTTACCATGGGACGAACCTTGAAATCACGAAAAAAAAATCAGCTGTTCAGTACATTTATCTACATCAAACTCATCAAAATGTATTGAACAGCTTTTTTTTTCGCGATTTCAAGGTTGGTCCCTTAATAAAAGTTGTTCAAAATGATGAGTACAATGACCCCTTTTCGGGTTTAGTATAAACAAAAACTAATGTTGTATATTGATACCATCATTATCATTTGGGTTAGGTTAGAACAGTGACCAATTTGACCATTACCTTTATTGTTGGTGAATCATTTGGGTTAGGTTAGAATAGTGACCATTAGCACGCGAAGGCGAGCGAGCGAAGCGAGCGTGCCGCGGGAGCGGCCGCCTAGCGCCAGATCCTCTTTATTTATTTTATTTATTTATATATACTTTATTGTACACCACACAAATACATAACAAAAGAAAACATAATATACACCACAAAACATACAATGGGCGGCCTTATCGCTTTCCGCGATCTCTTCCAGGCAACCTTAGGATGGACAGTGATTTATCACGATATAAAATGGCGCTGTTGTTGGTGCAAATAGTAAATACCAACTTATACAATATTAAACTAAAATAGATACATACATATCGTAAATAATAGATACATAAATACATACATACTAAATATTAAAGCAACGAGAATTAATGAAGACTAAAGATGTTTAATTTAACAGTTATACAACAACAACATATGCTTATGAGAACAAGATCACAACGACAAGTAATGTTCCTTTACAAGCCTTTTAAATATAGCCTCTTTATTATTGGTGAACATTTTGGTTAGGTTAGAACAGTGAGTGACCATTACCTCTACTGTTGGTGAATCATTTGGGTTAGGTTAGGTTAGAATAGTGACCATTAGCACGCGAAGGCGAGCGAGCGAAGCGAGCGTGCCGCCGGAGCGGCCGCCTAGCGCCAGATCCTCTTTATTATTGGTGAACATTTTGGTTAGGTTAGAACAGTGAGTGACCATTACCTCTACTGTTGGTGAATCATTTGGGTTAGGTTAGGTTAGAACAGTAACCCGTGCCAGATCCCATCTATTGTTGGTGAATAATTTGGCTTAGGTTAGAACAGTGACCATTACCTATATTGTTGGTGAATCATTTGGGTTAGGTTAGAACAGTGACCATTAACGCGCGAAGGCGTGCGAGCGAAACGAGCGTGCCGCGGTAGTGTCCGCCGAGCGCCAGATCCTCTTTAGTGTTGGTGAATCATTTGGGTTAGGTTAGGTTAGAACAGTGACCATTAACGCGCGAAGGTGAGCGAGCGAAGCGAGCGTGCCGCGGCAGCGCACCGTGGAACGAGTGTATGGGAGAGGTTGGACTTTAGAGTTTAATTTTGAAGAAACGAATAATGCCATCGTATTTTGCTATCAAATGCTTTCAAAACTTGTGCTGAAGAATTTCTTTCTATCTCTAATATTTCAGAAGATTTTTTTTTTTTTTTTACTCTGCTTCCTGATTCCAGCCTCGTTTCAAGTTGTGGGCTTTAGTATCGTATTACGCATAGCAAAAGGTACATTTATTGCAAAGACACATGGTGCGCCAAACGTGCACGTTCTGACATAGGGTGATGTTTTTTTTTTTTACTGAATCGAACACTATGCCACCTGAATCTGATCCTATTTCAAGTTGTGGTCTTTACTAGCTTAATACACGTATCCAGAGCTGCATTTAGTGCTAAGATACATGCTGCGCCAAACATGCACCTTCTGAAATATAGGGTGATGTATGGGAGAGGTTGGACATAGGCATTTCCGAGAAAAAAGTCTCATTTTGTTAAACAAATAATGCCATCGTATTTAGTTTTTTTTTTTTTTTTTTTTGGCTATTGAGCCGATGTCGCCTATTCTGCCAATGTCACGTTTAGACAGCAGCGCAGAGAAGCGGGCCGTCAACTTTGTACTTTGTGGTAGATCTACAGATGTTAGTCGCTAAAAGAAAAACGAGGACAAAGGTTAAGTGGGTAACATAAATAATCTAAATTACAATCATATATACAATAGCATGATAAATAGCACTAAAAAAAAATACAATACATATTTACATAAATATTACGCACCAACTACAATTTAATATTATTTTCGTTTAAAAAAGTAGTTAAAATTTTAATAATTTTGGGAGAGAAGTGGGATAAAAAACAATGGAAGTTAGTTGGAAGAGGAATGTTACATTTTGAAATTTTTCGATCGTATTTAGTTATTAAATGCCTTCAAAACTTGTACTGACAAATATCTTTCTATCTCTCGTGTTTCGTTAGATAATTGAAAAAATGTGAAATTTTACAACGAAAATTAGTGAATCCAACTCTCTGCTTCCTGAATCTGGTCCCGTTTCAAGTTGTGGTATTTAGTAATAAAATACACATACCAAGAACTGCATTTAGTGCTAAGACACATGGTGCGCCAAATTTGTACCTTCTGATATAATAAATAAAAAAAAATAAAAAAAATTGTACCTTCTGATAATAAATAAACAATTTTTTTTTTGCAGGCATGGTAGTTATAGTCATTAGACTAAGAGGTCACAGGATTTTTCGTAACGATCATGGATACGGTTAGATTTACTTCGATGGGTTGTAGAGTAGTCCCCTAGTGTGAATGACGTCGGTCTGCCTGCTCTGAGTGGTTGCAACTTCGAGTTATAGCGCTTACAAGAGGCGTCATTGTTACGAAAAAAAAAAAACGATCAGGGAAATGGTCAGTTTTGGTACACATTCAAAGTATGGCGTCTCCGCAGATGAAAAAAGTTGGTCTGCCGGCTCTCACTGGTTGCATTTCAGAGCTATGATGCGCGCAACATTGTTGCAAAAATAAAACGATAAGAGAAATGGTCAGTTTTAGTACCCATTCGAAGTATGGTGTCTCCACAGGTGAAACGAGTTGGTCTACCAGCTCTCAGTGGTAGTATTTCAGAGCAATCGTTGTGTATGCAAGACGCTTATTTTTGGAGAAAGCCTAAAAAATACATCAAAAAACGGGACAATAGGCGAATTTTTCAAGTGCACGCCGGCCGGTGTCGTACCCCCACCCTACACCTGCGCCCGCTGCGTGACCGTTCCCCCTGTAAAGGAATAGGGAAAAAGCTAGAGGTGTCAATAAGAGAAATGGTCAGTTTTAGTACCTATCCTAAGTATGGTGTCTCCACAGGTGAAAAGAGTTGGTCTGCCGGCTCTTAGTGGTTGTATTTCAGAGCTTTGTTATACGCAAGGCGCTTAGTTATAGAAAAATTCAACTTAACGGTAATCAATAAAATAAAGAATGAAATAGAACAAATCCAATTTTTAATGATTCAACTTGTTACTTTGGGTAAATCACAGATTAATAATTTTGTAGAGTATAGCTAATGAAACAACTCAAAACATATAGACTGTTAGAAGTAAGTAAATATTTAACTCTAAGTCTTAGCTATATTCTACAAAATTATTTATCTGTGATTTACCCAAAGCAATAAGCAGAATTATTAAAAATTGGATTTGTTCGATTTCATTCTTTATTTGACTGATTACCGTTAAGTTGAATTTTTCTATAACTGAGCGCCTTGCATATAACAATGCTCTGAAATACAACGACTAAGAGCCGGCAGACCAACTCGTTTCACCTGTGGAGACACCATACTTTGAATAGGAACTAAAACTGACCATTTCTCTTATTGACACCTCTTGACACCTCTAGCTTTTTCCCTATTCCTTTACAGGGGGAACGGTCGCGCAGCGGGTGCAGGTGTAGGGTGGGGGTACGATACCGGCCGGCGTGCACTTCATAAATTCGCCTATTGTCCCGTTTTTTGATGTATTTTTTAGGCTTTCTCCAAAAATAAGCGTCTTGCATACACAACGATTGCTCTGAAATACTACCACTGAGAGCTGGCAGACCAACTCGTTTCACCTGTGGAGACACCATACTTCGAATGGGTACTAAAACTGACCATTTCTCTTATCGTTTTATTTTTGCAACAATGTTGCGCGCATCATAGCTCTGAAATGCAACCAGTGAGAGCCGGCAGACCAACTTTTTTCATTTGCGGAGACGCCATACTTTGAATGTGTACCAAAACTGACCATTTCCCTGATCGTTTTTTTTTTCGTAACAATGACGCCTCTTGTAAGCGCTATAACTCGAAGTTGCAACCACTCAGAGCAGGCAGACCGACGTCATTCACACTAGGGGACTACTCTACAACCCATCGAAGTAAATCTAACCGTATCCATGATCGTTACGAAAAATCCTGTCACCTCTCGGTCTACATGTAATTCTTTATGTAGCCGTGCACATCAAACAACGTAAATATCAAGATTCGTAGTAAAATTAGGAAAGTGACTATACGAAGTTTAAATCAATACGATGCGTGCCAAATAAGAATAGGATCGCGCTTGCTGCCAACTTCACACGATAGCTGTCAAATTAGTACGCATTGGTAATGAAATTCGCGAGTATTGCCATAGTATTGCGGAACAAAATGGCGTCTTGACAGTACTATTCTTAAAACTACTTATGGTGACTTATTTATACTATATCCAGGTACCCTCATTGATTGATTAATATTACACGGTTCTATTTTCTGATGAGGCACGGTAAATTAGTTTATTAATACAAGCAGTTTGTTAGTGCTTATTACTGCATCAGTTATCTATATAGTTATCTATAAAAATCAATGCCACTTTTCGTTGTAATTTTATAACTCAAGAAAGGCTGGGCCGATTTAGCTGATTTTGGTTTTGAAATGTTTGACGTAGTCCAGGGAAGGTTTAAACGATGAGAAAAATTTGAAAAGATGCCGGGAAAATTGGAAAATTCTGGAAAACTGAAAGTAAATTTTATATGGGAATATTGAAATTGGGACAGGACAACGTCTGTCGGGTCAGATAGTTCTGTGTAAACCATTAAGTAGTCATTTCCCTAATCACTTTTCTTAATAACCTATATCACATTTAATTGTGTTCTCAGAAAAGTTATATTTTGTATCGATACTCCTAATAGCTATTCCACAATACCTATGCACAATACACTCCATGTGTGAATCATATTACTATTTAAGGGGAACACCCAAATACTCCGAAATATTTTATTCCGAATTTCGATATTCCGATTTTCAAAAGTCCGAATTTCATTATACCTAAGAATTATAATGTCTAATAATAAAAATCACGAAATTTATTTTACCGAAAGTCGTAAATGCGATTTGTTAGTCTTCCGATTTTCATATGTCCGAAGAATCAAATGCTCGATGAGTTCTCGGTCCGAAAAACGACATTCCGATTTTCAATACTTAGAATAAACTACAAAAATTAGGATTTGACAAGATGTGCTACAAAATTTAGTGAGAAACGAATTGCTGCAAAACCGACTTCACGCAGTCTTGTCTGCCCTATACTAGAGTGTAATTTAAAAACGCGTAGGCGCGGAGGGGTGGGGCGGCCCGCGAGCTGAGGAGCAGGTGGTTTGAAGGCCCGCCGCCGCGGCTGATGCTGGCCGGCTTCGCCGGCCAGCATCAGCCGCGCAGCAACGGTAAAAGGCCCGCGGCGGCGGGCCTTTTACCGTTTACCGAAAGGCAAAGGGCCTCACACATTATACAGTCCGCGCGTAAGCGGTCTTATAAAAACTAGCGCTCCGTTTTTATGAGCGGACCGCCTCGCGCCTGTCGGCGGTCTGTAAATGTGTTGGTCCCTTTACTCTTCGGGGATTACAGGGCTGATCTTATATTATTTTATGATCCTTATTATGAATTGGAAACAAAGAAAAATATGGCTCGAACAAAAACCTAGCTGTTCTGTTCTTTGGAAGTGAACATAATTAATATTGCCTGCCTACCGTAGGTACTCGATATTTCAAAATAATAATAAATGACTCCCATACCATTGGAAAATCGACCCTAATAACACACAATAAGATCCAATATCGCACTGTCGACCTTAAACAGCTGATTGTCAGCTGTAAAATTGTATACCTGTACGTTTTTTTTTTAATTCCGCTCCATGCAAGCGCGCACGTGCACATTTTCCATTGTCAATATTGCAAAATGGACTGCACAAAAGAATTTTGAAAAGTAGGCTCTATTTTCATAAATGTAAGACGTATTTTCGAGTGTTGTCGTCACAGAAAATATGGTAAACGATCTTGAACCTTGGTAGTAAGTGGATAGGAATCAATTTTGAATAGTGTAACGAAGGGTATTTGTTATAAATAAATTAGGGTTCAGTAAGAAACAAAAAGAACCGAAAGGTGGAGTCGTATGTTGGCAAAAGCGAGGCAAAACAATGAAAATAAAGGGAGCTATACAACGTGTAACGTTAAATGCGCAAAACCTCTTGAGGGGTCATTGTACTCATCATTATGAACAACTTTTACTATGGGACCAAACCTGAAATCGCGAAAAAAATCTGCTGTTCAGTACATTTATGTTCACATAATTCGTCAAAATGTACTGTACAGCTGATTTTTTTTTCGCGATTTCATGTTTGGTCCCATAGTAAAAGTTGTTCATAATGATGAGTACATTGACCCTTTAAGAGGATATTCGTCAATAACAAGTACCTAACACTGGTCTATGGTATTGGTTTTGGTTTTGCGCATTTAACATTACATGTTGTAGATGGAAAAACGCCCAGGCCCGGAACAAATACTTGTAGGTCGTACAAATATTTGTTCCGTGCGGGAATCGAACCCGCGACATGCTGCGCAGCAATCAATCGCTCAACCACTGCGCCAACCGTGTCGCCATATTAACGCTGTGCGACCTGAATTGCACTTTATTGTGTCGTAGCAAGAGTCGCTATTTATTTAAATTATTTTGCGGAGTGAATCTTCTGTACTTGTATGTATTCTGTGCCCATGCAGACAAAAAGCGACGTAAGAAACTTCTGCTCCAGAATTATAGACATTGTCATTGCACAAGTTCTAACAAAGAGATTTTTTTCAAACCGTTTCTTATACGACTACCTGTAATCTTTAGAATCAACTGTTGCGACATTGCGTTGGTTGCCACTCAGTCAGCTGATGGGTACAGTACCTATCTTTTCGGCTTTCTAGAGATACGCAATAGAAAGAGATGCAACTTCTAAGTTAATATAACTGTAGGTAATTAACGCTGTGCGACCTGAATTGCACTTTACTGTGTCGTAGTAAGAGTCGCTTATTATTGAAATGATTTTGCGGAGTGAATCTTCTGTAGGTACTTGTACTACTATCTATGCTGTGCTCATGCAGACAAAAAGCGACGCGCGACGTCAGAAACTCTGCTCCAGAATTATACACATTGTCATTGCACAAGTTCCAACAAAGATATTTTTTCAAACCATTTCTTATGACCACTACCTGTAATCCTTAGAATCAACTGATGCGACATTGCGTTCGTTGGCATTCAGTCACCGATGGGTACAGTATCATTTCGGCTTTCTATTCAAATCAGCTGAGCTTTGTTATTGTTAGGAACTAGCTTTTGCCAGGGGCTTCGTCCGCGTGGATGTCGGAAAATATCCCACGGGAACATGCTACCGGGAATTCCTTCCTTATTCCTTGTATACATTATTGTATAAGGAACCTCTGTGCAAACAGCTTTCTAGGTCCAACCAAGGGTTTGGGCTGGGCGTTGATGAGTCAGTCAATCAGTCAGTCGGGACTTCTCTTTTTATTTATAAACTAGCTTTTCCCCGCGGCTTCGCCCGCGTGGATGTCGGAAAATATCCCACAGGAACGTCCTACCGGGAAATCCTGCCTTATTCCTGGTCTACAATTTAGAGGGAACCTCAGTGCAAAATTTCAGCTTTGTATGTCCAAGGGTTTGGGCTGGGCGTTGATGAGTCAGTCAATCAGTCAGTTTTTAGGGACTTCTCTTTTTATTTATAATAGGGATTAAATATAATGACTGCCAAAAAAATTAAATGCTCACCAAAATGGATAAATATGCTCACCAAATCTGCGTCGACCTGCTGACAAAAATCCTAACCCTAGACGGTCGACGTCACGTCAGGGGCGCCCCGAGGTTTGGTTGGTTAGGTTCCTTTTAACCCTGCAGACAGAAATAGGAGCCCCGCTGCGGGGCTCCGTCAACCTGGTGTCAGTTTTCTAAAGTTATAATTTCACAATAAAAACTTTTTAACAAAAAAACAAAACCGACTTCCAAAAATCACTACAAACTGAAAAATAACTTTGATTTCAGAAGTCGGTGTCTCGTTTTTTATTTACTTTCTTTTTTTTGCCACCGACTTCCGAAATAAAAGTTATTTTTCAGTTTGTAGTGATTTTTGGAAGTCGGTTTTGTTTTTTTGTTAAAAAGTTTTTATTTCTCGCTTTTTAGTGGGTCTGTTTATAATTTGTATAAGTTACAATAGTCTAATGTTAATTGCTCATCACATGTTACAAAATATTGCTTTTCCCGATGCTGGGACGTTAATGAGGAGTTCTGCTGGTAAGAACCAGGAGAACTCCTCAACAACCACTCACCACACGCATTGTGTGACGAGCGGAAATTGCTTAGCAACCATATTAAAGTAATAGAATCGCAACCCGTGAAATATTTATCATTGAGTAGTTCCGGTAGCCATCTGTGGTCTTCATCATCAGTTCCACTTCACCAAGTGGTGCTTTCCGAGAGCAAATGCACGAGCTACTATAAAAAATACCCAAATCGCTATAGGTGTGCCTATAATATTTGAAGAGTTCCTTCGATTTCTCCAGGATCCCATCATCAGAACTGGATTTTGACAAAAATGGGACCATTTGGGAAGTATACCCTTTCCAACAAAAAAATAATTTTTCAAATCGGTGGGCAAGCGACGGAGTTATGCGCGAATAAACATAAAAAAAAAAAAAAAAATATAAACATCCGAATTGAGAACCTCCTCCTTTTTTAGAAGTCGGTTAAAAATGGTTTTAATTTTGGTGAGCATTTATCCATTCTGGCAGGTATTTCGAATTTTTTGGTAGTAAAATAGGTACTTTTCTGACAAGCCTTTATAATATGATTGTCGGTCATCTATACAATTATGTCCTATAACATCCTCGAGAATTGGGATACCAAATGCATAAAGAACTTTTCAAATGTGACTTTTTGTTCACAATTTCATGGGTTTGGCGCAAATTGCCCGGCCCAACGAGGTAAAGTGGAACCATAGAAATATAAAAAAACCGGTCAAGAGCGAGTCGGACTCGCGCACCGAGGGTTCCGTTCCGATTTCTGAAAAAGTGTGCTACTTAGAGACATCGTTTTATTTTTCTTGTAAAACTTCTATCACATAGAATAATTTCAGATTTTTCTCTTTGCAAACTTCGGAGATAAGGGGGGGGGGGACGGTTTTTTTTTTACATTTTTCATCAAAAGTTGAAAACTATGCGGCCTAAAAAAAAATAAGAAATAGTTTGAGAATGTGCAAATAGCGCTCTTTGATATGATACCCCACATGCCCTAGTAGCCCCACTTTAAATTTTTAAGACCCCCTTTCAGTCCTTGTTGCAAAAAAAAAATGAATATTTTTATTTCTTTCTTATTTGCAAAATAGTTGGGTAAACTTTATCTAAAACTATTCCAAATTTCAAGTTGATAGCATCAGTAGTTCTTGAGATATCCAGTTGTGACAGACAGACAGACAGACGGACAGACAGACAGACTGAGTCACACCATAAGGGTTCCTTTTTTACCATTTTGGTACGGAACCCTAAAAACTAACTATGAGTGGAACAAATAAGGCTATAGTACATACATAGGTAGGTACTGTAACCAGCCAAGTATCCTGGTTTGAAAAGAAAAAAAAACATTGTAAGATATAGGTGACAAATCACAGCTGATTCTAAAAGAAACGCAATGCATTGTATGCACCAGCTGAGTCAGAGGAACAGGTAGAGAAGTTGCACAAAGATTGAAAAAAGTTGTCTTTGACAATAAATTGACCACAGATAACTTCGGACTTGTCAAAGATATTGTTTACAAGCAAAAAAGAAGCTTATGTATAGGTTTTTAATAGCTTTCCTTTCTTCTTACTCTTGCCTCGATGGTTTAGTGCAGTGTTCCGCAAACTTTTTGTTTTCAAGGTACTAGGTACACACGGCTACACATCAAGCTATACATTTCCAGTTTACACTGGCCTCTCACTGTAAGAAAATCCTATACAATGCGAGATCATCTTATACTGGAAATGTATAGCTTGATCTGTAGCCGTGGTGCGTACAAGGTTCTAGGAAAACGAACATTTATGGAGGTACACCACAGTCACCACAAATTAAAAATCGTTTTTAAGGCGCAGATTTCCTGAAAACGATTAAAAAGGTGGTTTTTTAAGGCTGTGTATCTCATAAACCGTAAATAATTTTGACATGTAAAAAATATGATATTTTCAAGTCCTTTTCACATACAGTGATGGAAGCCAAAACATAATTATACATATTTTAATGCACCAAAAAAATCTTTAAACATACCTGGTCTCCTAATAATCTTTAAAAGCTGTTTATCCCTTCATTAACAATTATAATTATAATTAAAAATATACCATAAAATGTCAAATTCCAAACTGCATCCAGTGATGGATTACTTTTTATTAAATAGTTCATTTCTAATTTTATACGATTTTATTTGCACTTTTACGACATAATTCCGGTGCGCGTGAGAATCTTCTATCTCGTGCGTCAAACTAGACAGCCATAACGCCATTTCACTTACACACCGAGCTAAACCAAGCTCGGAACCAGGGCCTTAAGTCATATTAATCAACATTTATTATTAATCAACGAAACAATATTTATTATTAATCAACAAACCTAAACTTCAAATTGCAGAAAAGGTATATAATGCGAAACATGAGCCTGTTTAATTAAAAAAAATAAGTTTATAAGACAACCCTATTTTTCCGAGGCACACCAACTACAGATAGCGCGCGAGTTTAATGCAGTCGGGGTCTGAGGTAAAGAGCGCCCCGCTATCCGCACGCCCCACCTCACGCGCCTGCAGTGTATTGTAATTATAATTAGGTCACAGCACTACCGCATTCCTAAGCTCTGCATTCAACTCGCGCGCTATCTGACCACGGTACACCAGTGTACCGCGGTACCTACACACTTTGCGGAACACGGGTCTAGTGGACCTAGTGGCAGCAACTGCGAAGGCTGAGCAGGGCCTCAAGTCTGCTATTACAATAGTGTCAGAATGGTCTATTTCATAATTGTTGATTTTGACAAGTTTGGTAATCTACTAATATAATGGCGTCATTATGACTTTCCAATGGTCAACCACTGACACTCCATTGCAAGAAATGGCATAGAATGGTAATCTCGTACATAATGTTAATGACAAATGAATGACTGACGTTTGCAGTAATCGGCTAAAATCTTGACAGTTCCTTTGATCAGTGACCTTGAGTTTTTCGAAAATAATTTCTACTAACGGGTTTTATAATAACGGCAATACGACAATGTCATTCTACCACGGTTCTATTACGAGACCACTGACCGACCAATCAATCTGCGTAGCCTTTTCCCAACTATGTTGGGGTCGGCTTCCAGTCTAACCGGATGCAGCTGAATACCAGTATTTTGCATGGAGCGACTGCCTATCTGACCTCCACAACACAGTAACTGGGTAATGCGATACCCCTTGATAAGACTGGTTGTCAGACTTTCGGGCTTCTGACGACCTGTAACGACTGTCAAAGATCCACGAATGACAGCCGGGACCAACGGCTTAACGTGCTTTCCGAGGCACGGAGAAGTCTCGGTATGTAAAGATAGGTCACCCATCCACGGACCAACCCCGGCAAGCGTAGCTTAACCTGATGGATCGACCCGTGCGGCTGTTATTACTTAGCCACGAGCTCCTGATCACCACTGACTGACCAATGATCGACCATTATGAATTTAGCAGATTACGAACTTTTAGCAAAATGACAATGCAGTGACAATGGGATCGTGTTGGAATGACGAATTTCTAAAAAATAGCAGAATTGGGGCCCAGGGGTCTTGAGCCTGCGGACGGTGAGCAGCGGGTAGCTCGCCGTCCGGTAAGGACCAGGACCAGGCCCGAGTCGACGGCGCGTTGTGTTCCACGCACGCCTCAAAGAGATGTCAGCAAGTGATGGGGTCCAATAGGGCCGACGCCGCTGGGGTCGCGGGTTGTTTGAAGAAGATACCGTGGCCCTGGCACAGGTAACTGAAGGAACACGGGTGGGTTTTAGTCAGTAAAAGTCTGAGACGCCCTTCCGCTCCACCCAGAGCGAGAGAAGTTATTTGATGATTTCCCACCCTCAAAAAAAAAGAGTGAGTTCGATGCCTAGGTTACTAGTCGATCGTAGTTCGATGCCTAGTCTTTTAGTTTTTCCACAAGGAATTTCAGCTCGGTGTCGAGACTCTTGTCCAGTTGATAGCAATAATTACATGGGACTTAAGGCGGATGCGCTGAGGTAGCACGCGAAATTGAAATTTTCTTACGTTTTTTTGCAATTTGCAGGTCAGTGTCAGGTTGTATGATGATTAAAATATGATTCGCGGCCGTAGCTAATATGGCTTTACAGAATTATAATTATTAGAATCAGCAATACAACTCCATAAGTTAGAATTGACCTAACATCTAAAGATTTTATGAAATCATTAGGTTTGAGGTCAATTCTAAATTGAAATCTAAAGATTCTATGAAATCATGAGGTTTGAGGTCAATTCTAAATTATGGAGTTGTATTGCTGATTCTAATGATTACAATTCTGTAAAGCCATGTTAGTTACGGCCGCGAATCATATTTTAATCAACATACCCACCTGCAAATTGCAAAAAAACGTAAGAAAATTTCAATTTCGCGGGCTACCTTAGCGCAGCCCCCTTAAAAACGTAACTGGTGAAATGTGGCTGTAATTTACAACTCAACTTGGCCCTTTGGAGAATAGAGGCGTGATGTGTACCAGTTCGATTCCTGAAGCTCAGGTGCAAAACAAGATAATTATAAGGTCATAGTAAGTACTTGATAATTAAGACGAAAACTTAAAAGCCATTTAAAGTATTGGACAACAGCTGATTACCAGCTGTTTCGAAAGAATGTCTACCTGAGCTAAAAACATTCAAAATTGAACCTTACATCCTTTCATCAAAGTCGAAACTACAATGTCTTCGGAATTCTGAACGAACTCTAAACGAAATGATAGGAAATTGTACTTTATCTCAATAGCGTTAAGGTTAAATATTGGTTGCAGGATAGTATTTCTTTGTGAACTTGCCCTGTTGCCAGGCAAAATATAGGCTATATTTTACCTGTGACGTGTTTTTGTTCTGTGGTTCCTGCCTACTCTTTCTCTTTTAGTGGGTATGTTATAATATCACGCCTAAACTCCTCGAAGAGGTTGGCAGAGGTGTGCCTATAGTTATTAACAAGTAAAACAAAGGACCATAGGGGCATGGTTTATTCAATAAATCAGTGTAAGTATGCAAAAAGTAACTTTAAGGTGTAAAGGCATCTGTGTTGCCGATACATATCAAGCTATACATTTACAGTATAAGCTGACCTCTCATTGTACGGAAATCCTATACATTGCGAGATCAGCTTATACTGGCAATATACAACGTGTAACGTTAAATGCGCAAAACCTCTTAAGGGGTCATTGTACTCATCATTATGAACAACTTTTACTATGGGACCAAACCTGAAATCGCGAAAAAAAATCAGCTGTTCAGTACATTTATGTTCGCATAATTCGTCAAAATGTACTGAACAGCTGATTTTTTTTTCGCGATTTCAGGTTTGGTCCCATAGTAAAAGTTGTTCATAATGATGAGTACAATGACCCCTTAAGAGGTTTTGCGCATTTAACGTTACACGTTGTATAGCTTAATATGTAGAGTCTGGCCACGCTAACTCTGCAGTGAAATAATGGTAGAATTTGGAAATCTGTATAAGACATCACCGTCTGTAACTCTGTACCACGGAAAAAAGTAATAAAAACATTCTTAGATAAATAATCTATTACGCAAAAATCAAAAGGCAAAATACCAAAATCATTACATACACGTCAGAAAATGTAAAACTTTTTGGGGTTGCCCATTTATTGCATGGCAGAGTTAGCGTGGCCAGACTCTAGCCGGGTGTACTATCGGCAAAACAGACGTTTTTACACCATAATGTTGCTTTTTGTATACTTACAGTGATTTTTTGGAAATAAACCCTGCCCCTATGGTCCTTTGTTTTACTTTGTCATAAGTACAATTGTAGCGTTTATCGATGGTGCATGTACAGTTGTAAGACACCCATATTTCGTAAGCCCCTTGTAATAGGGGGCGAGCCTATTGTCATCAACCGGGAATAAATCCAGACTCCAGGCAATTACACCTACTGAGGCATTCCTGATGAAAAAAAACCGGTCAAGAGCGAGTCGGACTCGCGCACCAAGGGTTCCGTTCCGATTTCTGAAAAAGTATACTATTTAGAGACATCGTTTTATTTTTCCTGTAATCTTTACATAAACTTCTATCACATACAATAATTTCAGATTTTTCTCTTTGCAAACTTCGGAGATAAGGGGGGGGTAACGGTATTTTTTTTTACATTTTTCATCAGAAGTCGAAAACTATGCGGCCTAAAAAAAATAAAAAAAATGTTTGAGAATGTGCAAACAGCGCTCTCTCATATGATACCCTACATGCCCTAGTAGCCCCACTTTTATTTTTTAAGACCCCCTTTCAGTCCCTGTTGCAAAAAAAATATAAATATTTTAATTTCTTTCTTATTTGCAAAATAGTTGGGTAAACGTCATCTAAAACTATTCTAAATTTCAAGTTGATAGCATTAGTAGTTCTTGAGATATCCAGCTGTGACAGACAGACAGACAGACAGACTGAGTGACACCATAAGGGTTCCTTTTTTACCATTTTGGTACGGAACCCTAAAAACTCAATGACATTTTGCCAGACCTAAAAATCAAACTCAGGCCCCGGGGATCTACTTTCTAAGTCCGTCAACGAACATACGGGCCCGTTTGAAAGTATAATTTGTTATTTGATCCGTCAATCAAAATTCAAAACAAGTGACATTACATTTTTCGGACGGGCACTTTGGGAGTAGAGACCTGAGGATCTACTCCCTAAGTCCGCCCGTCCGTCAGTCCGTCCGTCTGACATAACGATCCATCAAAACAAGTCACTTAAGGAGTAGAGACAACTGTCAAATCGTGTTGTCATGCATACTTCGTTCGGGCCCCGAACTAATCATCCATCCGTAGATAATACGGAGTAGGAAACGCCCGTAACGAAGGCTGAAACTACGGGCTTCGTGTTTAGGGAGTAGACCCCCTGAGGTAGGGACAATTATTGTCAAATCGTGTTGTCAACAAATTCTGTTCTATTTTTGAATTTATTCGGTAAGTACTTAGTGCCTATTCGGACATCGTGATCGTGAAATAGGCCCTTAAGGTTGATGCGCCAGGGTAGCCCGCGAAATTCAAAATTTCTTACGTTTTTTTGCAATTTCTTACGATTTTATGAAATCATGAGGTTTGAGGTAAATGCTAACTGATGGAATTGTATTGCTGATTATAATGATTATAATTCTGTAAAGCCATATTAGCTACGGCCGCGAATCATATTTTAATCAACATACAAGCTCACACTGACCTGCAAATTGCAAAAAACGTAAGAAATTTTGAATTTCGCGGGCCACCCTGGCGCTTTCGCCTTAAGAAAATCTAAACACAGATTCCAAATTCAAAATAAAAAAAATGATTTACAGCGTCCCACGCGTTATAACTTACACATATAAAGCAGCCTATTCAACGTCCGTATGAATGCGATCCCTTTGCCTCTCCCACGGTCTAAAAAGGTCGTTACGGTGCCGTTAGACACGTGGAGACGTACCCCACTGTGCTGGGAAAAGGATGAGTAATGTGTTTTAAAGTCTATGTAACGTACACAATAGAGGAGCTCGTGGCTAAGTAATAACAGCCGCACGGGTTAAACTACGCTTGCCGGTGTTGTCCGTGGATGGAGACCATCTTTACACAACGAAACTTCTCCGTGCCTCGAAGCTTTCCGACTGTCATTCGTGGATCTTTGACAGTCGTTACGGGTCGTCAGAAGCCCGAACGTCTGACAACCAGTCTTAACAAGGGGTATCGTATTACCCAGTAGCTGGGTTGTGGAGGTCAGATAGGCAGTCGCTCCATGTAAAATACTGGTAATCAGCTGCATCCCATTAGACTGGACTGGAAGCCGACCCCAACTTAGTTGGGAAAAGGCTAGGCAGATTGATTTTTCGTACACAATAGAGGCTTATCTTGGAATGAGGAGACCTTGTAACATGACTGGCGAAGGGTGGGGGGAGCACTGTACTCCTATACCTACCCCATAGACCCGGACTGATCTCTAAGATACAAGAATACGTTTGGAGATCAGGGTTTCAATATATTGTGCATACCACCACCACCACCCATATCAGAAAGGTTTAGGTGGTGAAATAAAGGTAAATAATCTTGACGTGACTTTTTACTTGGTTCAAAAGCAATCCAAGGTGAAAGACCTCATACTACCCTCCTTAAACCTTATAAACAGCTGATCCACCAGATGATTATAAACAGAAGCCGTAATTCGAATTTCGAACATCTCGTGAACTTCCGGCACATATGCGCGCACGCATCTGTCATTACTGCTATTGATGTGTGTTCGATATTTGAATTGATGTTGTCACCTTTTCGTAGTACACCTTGAGTAAATGAGCAGTTTTGTACCGTAGACGAGTTCAAGTGGCATGGTAACTATTAATTTAGTCCATTGTATACTGGTTTAACTGTTCACTGGTCAGCTGGACAATATTGGACATAGCCCTTTGCCAAACAAAAAAATCTATACAAATAAATAATATTGAAGTGTCTGTTTGTAATGTCAATATCAGCAATACAGTATTTGCATTTGTATTTGGAGTTGTATTGCTGATTCTAATGATTATAATTCTGTAAAGCCATGTTGGTTACGGCCGCGAATCATATTTTAATCAACATACAACCTGACACTGACCTGCAAATTGCAAAAAACGTAAGAAAATTTGAATTTCGCGGGCTTAAGCGAAAACAAGTTATAGCGCGAGCAGGGGGGATAATAGGTATTATGAATCATATTTGAAATCGTAAAACGGTCACAAACTGACAATTCATAATTAATCTGCGTACAATTCATAGCACGCAATTCATCTGTTTGACAGTTTTGTATGGAGATTCGTAAAATGGTCCACAAATTATGAATTGCTTTAATGAAGTTTAATGTCAAATACGTCAAATAGCACAATTGCTGGGAATTCAGGAAATGAATCGCTTTTAGAGGAATTGCTTAATGTGGCTGTTTTAGGTCCCCAGGCGATGCGATGCAACAGGGTGGGTCGGGGGAACAAGAAATATCACGCGGACGAAGTCGCGGGCAGAAGCTTAGTTATTCAATAAAAAGAGGATGTTACTTTTTAACCGACTTCAAAAAGGCGGATTTACTTTAATATGGTTTATACTCGTCAAAATGCATAATGGTGATGGTGACTTCACCATGAGCTCCAGTTCTCCTGGTTCTTACTAGGAGAACTCCTCAAAAATTAACGTCCCTGCATCGGGAAAAGCAATATTTTGTAAAACGTGATGAGCAGTTGACATTGGGTTATTGTAACTTAGGGCGAGCGCGCATTGCGGTGCGTTTTTCTACCGCATAATCTGTGAAGTATGGAATGTCTTTGAAGAGCGCGCACTGCGGTCATGCGTTTTGTTACTGTAGGCCCCGCCCAGTGCGGCAGAACTACCGGAAACGCACCGCCAGTGCGCGCTCGCTCTTAGATAAATTACAAACTGACCCACTGAAAAGTGAAAAATAAAAACTTTTTTACAAAAAACAAAACCGACTTCCAAAAAAATACTACAAAGTGAAAAATAACTTTAATTTCGGAAGTCGGGGGCAAAAACTTAAATACAGATCCAAAGACACCGACTTCCGAAATTAAAGTTATTTTTCACTTTGTAGTATTTTTTTGGAAGTCGGTTTTGTTTTTTGTAAAAAAGTTTTTTTGGGGTACAAAACACATACTGCGCCGTCATCTCTCGTTGACGTCCCGTTAACGTGGCGGTGTACAAACGGCCTTAGGTCCCAATCGTCTCAATATCCGAATATAATATCCAGCTGTCAGACTTTCAACCCAACTGTTACAGACATTTTGACAGCCGGTCCCCAAGACATTGACTTCACGTGACCCGAAACCTGCATAACTTCTATATACTCCTTAAGAAAAGGCCGAGCAAGGACGCGACTCGTATAGAAAAAAAGGTTGCTTAAAAAAAAAAACTCCGGCAGCTGTCATATCGGCACGCGCCGGCGCGTGGTAACAGCCAATAGGAAAACTGCAGGCTTCGCTGTTTTTGAATAGCGCCATATTGCGAGTTTGAGTGTTTTTTTTTTTTCATGATTTTTGACATTAGCTAGGTGAAATAAAATTTTCGATTTCGTATGCAAAGCTACTTATAATTTTTTTTATACTTATTTTGTTTTTTTTAAAGTATTTAGTTTTTTTTTGTGAATGTATTTCTAATTTTCTATTGCTAAAACTGATGGATTGTCGATTCCGCTGTTTTACAAAACAGCTAGCGGTTATGTAAAACAGCTGAACGACGACGCGACGTTTAGCGATTTTCCATAATATCAAGTAAATTTTGAAGTTGGAAAAAAAAAGAAAAGAACTGAGTGCAAAATTTTTTTTTTGTTTTATTTTAGTGTTTTGAAACATTTAATTGGCGAGTAGTTTCTTATAACATACTACTTTACGATGCTTTAAAAGTGACAAAACATAGTGTTTAGACACAATTTTGTTTTCGAGCCAGGTGCCATGTTTACGTGCCGTGGTTTGATATTAATTTCAACTTGATACGTCCACGATTTCCTGAGAAAAAGGGTCTTTGTAGACAGGCAGAAATGCAGACGGAGAACGAAGTGAAGGTTCCGTTTTTCCCTTTTTAGGTACGGAACACTAAACAAAAATTTTTCTCAACAAATATTCACACCAAATGGAAAATACAATACATCTCACACGCCCCTTTTAATTATTATGCCCTTTACTTAATTTTCATTTCATTTACAAAAAAAAAAACAAGAAAATACCATGTTTAGTTATACAACTTTAATTTTGCGGTCGCCAAAATCATATTTCTTCTAAAATTCCTTTGAAGTTTCTGTTTTATAACCGCAAAGGTAAGTTTGCACAAGCTGGCCTTTATTACCAACTTAAAAGTTGCAACTGGATAAATTGTTTTCCTATTTATTTTCTTTAAAGTTATTATATTTCGACTGCAAATATAAAGTTGTAATTAATGTGCTTTGTTGTATAAATAGATTTCGCTTGGAATATCTGTCAAAGAGTTGAGCTTTGAAACATTATTTTAAAGTAATTACTAGCTGCGCCCGCGGTTTCACCCGCGTAGACCGGTATAAAAAGTAGCCTATCTGTTAATCCAGGGTATAAGCCAAATTTCATCCAAATCGGTCTAGCCGTTTGAGCGTGAAGAAGTAACAAACATACAAACACATCGCCTTTATAATTTATTAGTGTGATTATTTACGTTTAATGACACACTTACGTGTTTTCTTTCTTTCTTTCTTTTCTTTAACCTGTCTTACCAAGGGGTATCGTGTTACCCAGTAACTGGGTTGTGGAGATCAGATAGGCAGTCGCTCCATGTAAAATACAGGTATTCAGTTTCATCTGGTTAGACTGGAAGGCGACCCCAACATAGTTGGGAAAAGGCTAGGCAGATTGATTGACGACTTCTACGCGAACGAAATCGCGGGAAGTAGCTACAGTCTGATTTTTAATTCGACGGAATTCTGACAGCTGTAATTTTTTGACACATCAGATATCCTAAACCTTTTCTTTACTTTTTATAAGTTCTCTAAATGACTACAATTTTATGGATATAAAATAACAAAAAATATGAAAGAGAATGAGATCAAGTAAACTGTATGACAATGTAAATAGTAATTTTATATGGCTAAATGGAAAAAAAGAGTAAAAGATTTAAAAAAACTTAAAAAGAGTAGAAGATATTTATTTAGGTATAATTATGACTAATATCTTCATCATTGTCTGTCTGAACTAAAAACGAAGATTTTACAAACAAAAAGATATTCCTAAAAAAGGTTTGTTTTAGTGGACAGGGATTCCTATGAAAGAAAAATAATTACTTACCTTACTTTTTATTGTAACTTCAATAATTTGATAATAAAAAATCTGATTACCATTTTAAAATTACCAGTCAATTTTTAAGTTTTAGTTTTTCTAATTGAAACCTTATATTCAAGAAAGGTTTTTTTTTTAATTTCGCTTAAGGCGAAAGCGCCACGTTTTTTGCAATTTGTAGGTCAGTGTGAGCTTGTATGTTGATTAAAATATGATTCGCGGCCGTAGCTAATATGGCTTTACAGAATTATAATCATTAGAATCAGCAATAAATACAACTCCATAAGTTAGCATTTACCTCAAACCTCATGATTTCATGAAATCGCTAGATTTGAGGTAAATGCTAACTTATGGAGTTGTATTGCTGATTCTAATGATTATAATTCTGTAAAGCCATATTCGCTACGGCCGCGAATCATATTTTAATTAACATACAAGCTCCCACTGATCTACAAATTGCAAAAAACGTAAGAAATTTTGAATTTCGCGGTCTACCCTGGCACATCATCCTTAAATGCGTTCCGTTTATATTCGGGCCATTTTATTATTGGCAACACTTCTAAAATGTCAGAATTCCGTCAGAATTAAAACTCAGACTGTAGTTGCAAATAAAGGCTAAAATCCTACTCCCTTCAAGCCCCTCTGTAACACCAAAGGAAGTACTTGACCTTACGACATCAGCTACTAATCGTTTAATTGGAGAAATTAACATCACTTCATCACTGGTGCGTCCATTAATTCTCTAAATTAAATGACATCACTTTTTGTATGACATTTTGAAAGCAGGTGGACCTTTAGTTCTTGGATGAGGATCCCACATCATCATCATCAGAGGGGTTCGTGCATAGAAATATAAAAAAAACCGGTCAAGAGCGAGTCGGACCGTACCGAGGTTTCCGTTCCGATATCTGAAAAGATGTGCTATTTAGAGATATCGTTTTATTTTTCCTGCAATCTTTACATGAACTTTTATCATGTAGAATAATTACAGATTTTTCTCAATGCAAACTTCGAAGATAAGGGAGAGAACGGTATTTTTTTTTACATTTTTCATCAAAAGTCGAAAACTATGCAGCCTAAAAAAATAGAAAAAAAAATGTTTGAGATTGTGTAAACAGCGCTCTTTTATATGATACCCCACATGCCCAGTAGCCCCACTTTGATTTTTTAAGACCCCCTTTCAGTCCCTGTTGCAACAAAAAATATAAATATTTTAATTTCTTTCTTATTTGCAAAATAGTTGGAAAACGTCATCTAAAACTGTTCCAAATTTCAAGTTGATAGCATTAGTAGTTCTTGAGATATCAGTTCCTCAAAATTCATGATTTCATGAAATCGCTAGATTTTAGGTCAATTCTAACTTATGGAGTTGTATTGCTGATTCTAAAGATTATAATTCTGTAAAGCCATGTTAGTTACGGCCGCGAATCATATTTTAATCAACATACAACCTGACACTAGGAGAGTATTTTACTCTTTTTCTTGCAGGTGTACTTTATAATCTTTATCACTAATAGAGTACGCTAAAATACTCTTTTTACTGCTGACTTTTCTGGCATACTGTTCACTGATGCCAGTCATGAATGTGAAGTGGCGAGAAGAGAGGAACAGGGCTTCATTAAACATGAGCTCCTGATCCTATATTAACTTAGAATTAGGATGCTTGGAGCCCTACAATACTTTTAAAAACAACAAAAAATTGTTATAAGAGGTACTTACCGCAAAAAGTGCTAAAAAATACATTTATTTAAAACTTCATAAATGGTACTCTTTATTTACACTCTTTGAAATCAGATATACTCTACTTCTTTGAGAAAAAGTTGACAACCCTACCTGACACTGACCTGCAAATTGCAAAAAACGTAAGAAAATTTGAATTTTGCGGGCTACCTTAGCGCATCCTCCTTAATTCTGTCTTTCTCTTATTTCTCAAGTCTTTAGCCCGAACATGGCTGACAACCAGAAACTAGACAAAGAGAATACAAAATGGCTCCCAATAAGAACTAGACATTCTTTGTAGAAAGTGCACTTATTATTATTATTATTATTCGCGCACAAATATGTCGTCGCAAGCCACATTGCCAAATGCCAGATGCTCGTTGCCACCTTGCGTAGCGCGCATGCGTCGAGCTCGAGCCCTCCCTCTAATTTCTTTAGCATCTGTCAAAGTTATTAGGGTTCCGTACCAAAAATGGTAAAAAGGAAACCTTAAGGTGCGACTCAGTCTGTCTGTCTGTCACACCTGGATATCTCAAGAACTACTAATGCTATCAACTTGAAATTTGGAACGGTTTTAGATGACATAAGTTTTTAAACTGTCATGGTCAGTAACATTATTATTAACACAAACGGGATATTTACCATGTTTACTGTTATATTTAATTTCAATGTAATATAAACATAACCTATAAACAACAAAATTATATCCTAACTAAAACTATTAAAAAACTAAAATATGGCGTCGAAAAATTCCTCCGCATCGCTGTCGACTGGTAAAGTACCCAAGAGACTGGCGGCATTGCCACGTTGTATGGCAATGCTAAGCCTCTGGCCAAGGTAAAAGCCAGCCCTCGGGTCACGGGAAGTGTCAACCAGCCGTTTGGAGATTTCGTTGAATAAAACAAGAGCACTTGGACCCCACGGCCCAAGGGTTTCAACCCCAAACGGCTCGAAAATATAATTACCGATAAGGTTATTATATTTCCGCCGCTTGAGGTTTTCCGCAGCCGCAGCAGCAGTGCCAGCACAGCACGCCGAGCCAGGAAGATGGGATGGCGCAAGAGTATCGACACACGTTGCGTCTCACACTAAAGGCCTTCCCACCTTCCATGGAAATAAAGACATCCCGTCCGGTCTCTTGCCATCGTCGCGTGCCAAGCCATTGGGTTCTAATACAGCTGGAACGCCGACGGTGACAAGGGCTCGTCGGATGATGTCATTGATGTTCGCGTGCCGTGCTAAGCGACCCGCACTTCGGCTGCAAGACAGACCGTGGTGTCCGAGGCTGTTGACAACTTCACCACAGTGACAGCGATGAGGAGAACAACATGGAGCTCCTAGTCGCAGTGAAGCAGCGAGTCGGAAAGTAGTGTCGTCGAAAAAAAAATTATTATTATTATTTATTACTGTTATTGTATTTGAGTTCCCGATATTTCGGCACTGTTGCAAAGCACCATGGCGATGTTGTTAGATAACGTTTGCCCAACTATTTTGCAAATAAGAAAGAAACAAAAATATTTAAGTAGGTATACATTTTTTTCAAATTTGAAGTGGGGCTACTAGGGCATATAGGGTATCATATGAAAGAGTGCTGTTTACACATTCTCAAAATTTTTTTTAGGCCGCATAGTTATCGACTTTTGATGAAAAATGTAAAATAAAAATACCATTCCCCCCTTAAGTATATCCGAAGTTTGCAAAGAGAAAAATCTGAAATTATTCTATGTGAAGTTTATGTAAAGATTACAGGAGAAATAAAAAGGTGTCTCTAAATAGCACACGTTTTCAGAAATCGGAACGGAACCCTCGGTGCGCGAGTCCAACTCGCTCTTGACCGGTTTTTTTTTTATATAGATTAGGATCATGGGTATTGTAGCTAGTGAGCCTTTGTTGGGTACTGTTAGAAGATTAAGGCGTAAGGTGTTTTGTCTAGCATTCAGGTTATTAAATTCGTGGCTCGTGCGTAACTAAGTAATAACAGTAACCGCACGGGTCGATCCATCAGGTTAAGCTACGCTAGCCAGGTTTGGTCCGTGAATGGGTGACCATCTTTACATACCGAGACTCCTCCGTGCCTCGGAAAGCACGTTAAGAGGAAATGCGGGCGGCCAGACTTTAAAAAATTAAGTATTTTAAGAAGGTATTGCTGTCGCTCTGCGAGCGCTCTGCCCTCGAATTCGTGCGATAAGGACAACTGCAGATCTGACTAAATAGCCTATGTAAAAAGTCACATTTCGAGGTTTGGCTCTCGCCTATTTCCTCCTCCAATATTGGACCAATTAAAAATATATTTCATAAACTGAATAAGAAGGATATATACTATGCCCCTATGTTTTTCTTTTTTCGTTTATAGTTGTCAAATTGGTACACTAGGCGTCTGTTGACAGCGGTCTGAATAGGCAATTTTGAGCATTTTTGGAGGGTTCTAGTTCTAATAAAAATAATATATCATCAAAAAGGAAAACATAGGGGCATACAAGTAGCTGATATTTATATTTCTGTAAAAAATCATTGCTTTATGGTCATTAACCAGAAAGAAAACAGGCGAGAGCGTTTGTATCTGTTTGTATGGAGAAAAGAGCACCCACATTTCCTCTTTAAGCCGTTGGTCCCGGCTGTCATTCGTGGATCTTTGACAGTCGTCACGGCTCGTCAGAAGCTCGAAATTCTTACCAAGGAGTATCGTACTATACAATAACTGGATTGTGCAGGTCAGATAGGCAGTCGCTCCATTTAAAAGATTGGAAGCCGACCACAACATAGTTGGGAGAAGGCTAGGCAGATTGATTGATTGATTTGTTGGTTATGGGTCGTAGATCCCGTGATTGTCTGTTGCTTTAAGAATCACCATTCGTTCGCCAGTGCTGAAGCCTTTCTTAAAGACTCCTGCATGCATGACCCTGGAAGGAAGCCAATTTAGGGTATTCCAAAGCTTTTCCTCTTGGCAGTTGCACGCACCTCATCCTCTATGAAAGGGTTTGTGATGGCATCTTCAAAATAATCAGCGTATAATCTTTCCACTGCTGAGGACCTCTTCTCTGTGAGAGGGAATGGGGCTGTAATCCACCACGCGGGCCCAGTGCGGGTTGGTAGATGTTACATATCGTCGGTTTTTCGATTTCCCCCCCACAAGTGGAGAGATGTCGTGAGATTTGCCTCGAAACCGTCCCTCCCTAAACGCCTAACATAATTATTGGACGCCCCTAACTGGATTGTACAGGTCAGACAGGTGTAAATACTGGTATTCAGATGCATCTGGTTAGACTGGAAGCCAACTCCAACATAGTTGGGAGAAGGATAGGCAGATGATAAGCTGATGCCGTGGTAATAATATTAGCCAATCAGCAATCGAAATATATGGCTAGAAAGGTAGTGACTACGGAGATGACGACTAATAGAGAAGTATGGAAGAAAAAGACATGTTGCGCCGACCCCAAATAAATTGGGATAAGGGCAGGAGAATGGGATGAGTCAGCAAGGTGGTAGCATGATCTACGTACGATTGTTGAATCACCGTCCATTTTCGAAGAAACAAAGAATACAATTACTGAAAGTAATTAGTAAAGTACTATTCTTTGAGTGGGAAGTAGCTAATGAATTAGTAGGACTGAGCACTTATTGTAAGTGCTAATATTAATCTCATTTCATTTAATACCGGTTCTTATGAACTAATCACATAATAGCTAAGCAATCGATACTAATAAAAAAAATAATAAAGCTAAAGAGTTTGTTGTTTAGTTTGTTTATATGTTTGAACGCGCTAATCTCTGGAAGTACCCGTCGGAATTGAAAAATTCTTTTTGCATTTGATAGCCCAATTCTTGAGGAAGGCTATTTAACATCAATCTAGGACCTTTAGGAGCCGAGCAAAAAAGTCAGAAGCGATGCAATGCGACGGGATGCGAAGTCGCGGGCAGAAGCTAGTAGGTAGATGACATCATGACACCCCTTCATCAACTTTCTCCTGAGCTTATCCCAATTTATTTGTGGTCAGCGCAACATTAACAACATCTTCTTCCATACTACATTCTTCTAACTTTATTAGTCGTCATCTCGGTAGTCACTCTCTTTCTAGCCATATCATCTTCCACACAGTCCATCCATCGTTTCTTTGGTCTTCAACTACTCTTTTAGCTATCCACATTCATACTCAAAACGTAGGTACTAATAGTCCTACTTCACCACGACACCACTTATTAATCAGGAGTTGAGCTGCACGATTACCTTACCTACTGACAAATGCGTGCACTGACTAGACAGGTCCACTCAATCTGTGTGGTTCTTTCTTCAAAAGACACTAACCTACATGATCTGACCAAGATCTGGACTTTAAAAGAGACAGTGACCTCCGAGTTTGTTTTGGACTTTCTTCTCAGAGTAGTCAGTTAGGAAACGCCGACCTCATATTTTTTTTTGTATTATTATTATTGACATTAGTGTTTGTTTGTACAAACGTACTTACCAGAAATAAAATCATTTAACATTTATCTCCATTTTCAATTAAAAAAAATTTTGTGACCCTGAAATCATCAGTAAACAATTTCATACTTAACTTTTAATTTTAAATCTTTTAATTTATTTTCTTTCGAATACTGAGCTGGTATATTTTTTGTAATGTGGGTTTTATTTGCGCAGGATAAATTTTTTCTTTCAGTTTTAAAGGATTATAATTTATAACCCAAGTTTTTTTATAGTCTAAAAACGCAGTGTTCCTCAGCAATCTGATCAGTTTCCTTGCAGTTATAAACGGAAATCTGTTGTCATGGTATGGGCATGTGATGCGGAGGAATGAGGAAAATGTCGCGAGGAAAGATTTGAGTATGAATGTCGATGGCTATAAGAGTAGGGGAAGACCAAAGAAAGATGACATGGCTAGAAAAACTACTGACTACCGAGATGACGACTAATAGAGAAGTATGGAAAAAGGGACATGTTGCGCCGACCCCAAATAGATTGGGACAAGAGCAGGAGAATAATAATGTGCTAAGTTCAACCTATTATTGTTATCTCCATCGCGAGCTAGACTCCTTTGACTTTCATAATAGTCTTTATTAATTGAAGCATGTGCTCCATAAGATCGAACCCTTTGATATTCGCCTCTCAATTCTAAATTATCACCTTTACACGAACTCCTGAACAAAGACTTCTAAATGTCACATCAAATACAACTTTTCATCGCCATCCCTTTGTACTACACATCTGCTAAGCTGAAAATACCTATACAATGTTGACATTCTCCCTCCACTTTTGTGCCCTTTTCGCTCTAATGTGGTTAGAAAGAAAGAGAGGGCTTAGGGCTTTGGATGCGCACGCAGCTTTCCCAAAGCCCTTGGTTCGGCAAGCATTCGTTCGTAGTTCACTGTTCACTCCGCCGCCGGACCGCGTCGCG
The DNA here is from genome assembly GCA_905163495.3 of Cosmia trapezina. NCBI lineage: Eukaryota > Metazoa > Arthropoda > Insecta > Lepidoptera > Noctuidae > Cosmia > Cosmia trapezina. The sequence goes on from LR991047.1 coordinate 12,174,539, forward strand.
AGCGGACGTATCGCGTTTATCAAAACTAAACCGTGTCGTAACCCTAAGTGCGTTATGGATATCGTGAGTTCGTAAAAATAATTCGTTACGTATCGTGGTTCTTAATTTGAAAAATTATTAAGTCGTGTACTATTAATTTTTTGTGTGACAGATATGTTATAGAAGTTTTTTTTTGTAACCGTTTTTTGGGATTGTAACCGTTTCAATGATGGGCGTAAGTGGTTGTATGAGCGTGAGGCAGGCGAGGGGATCGTGCCACTGCCCCGCGTGCCCTAGGGCTTCGGGCCATGGGGTGCAGATGCCTCCGCAGACGCTCGTACTGCCCCCAATGGCTCTTGAGCCCGAAACCACTCCAGTAAAGGATAAGAAAGGATCTAAAATGAAGGTCCTGAAGAAAATTAAGAAAAAAATTGGATTAGGTGAGTTTTTACGGTTTTTTTTTTGTGTTTAGAATGTTAATATTGATGTTATACGTACATACATAGTTATTTTTTAAATATCGGTGTATTTTTTTTTTTTGTTTTTTTTTTTTACTAATAATCTTCACTTGTCAGTCTAAATAAAATGTGATGACAGTTTTTCGGTCATTTTTAGATGCTCTATGATTTTATCAAAGTACCTACATTAGTGGCAAACTGTTGCTTAAAAAAAAATTGAAGGTAGCATAGTTATTTGCAATTAGAAAATTTTTTCTTAGTTTTTTTACCGCTTTGTTCAATGTGGTTAACTTAGTGGTGTAGTAAACTGGTGATCTTATAAATTTGTCAAATCGGGTGTTTTGTGAATATTATAGAACTACTGAAATAATAATGCCAGGCATGCATCGGTTACGGAGAGGTAAGTCAAATAATAAATGACAGTTTTTTTAAGAGTTCAATAATTATACGCCTTCTAAGGCCCAGATTTTTTTAAATAAAACTACTGTTGAATCTATTTATACTGTATTATTAAAAATAAATTAAAGTAGCTTTTTGTATTATATTATTCAAACTACGCAACGGATTTTGACGCGTGTTCCACCATCATTTAGATAATTTATTCCGGAAGGTATATACAATACATTATTAAACTTGTACAATAATGAAGAAATCTCAGTGTTTTGCCAAATCGTAAAAACCATGTCGCTAGTTTGTCTATAACTCTGCTCATGACAGCTTCGTCACGCTATTCGACAACCAAACGCATATTTAGAGCTGAAAGCAAAAAAACTAAACGCACAAGTGTAATAATTTTATTCCCGCTCTTTAACTACGTCATCTGTCATTATTTTAGACTTTTTAGAATAAGATGTAGAATCTTAATTTTTCTGGGGTAGGGTAGGGCAGTATTATAATATACCTTCATATGGTTATTTCTCGATACTTATGACACTTACATTGTAGATGATCACTTATGAGTTTATTAGGAAAATTGAGATTCCAAAAATGAAATAAAGTATAAATAATTAATTTCGTATTTAAATGCGAAATTGAAATCTTTTGATTTTTAGAAAAAATCTTAACTAATATTATAAATGCTAAAGTGAGTTCATTTGTCTTTTACGTTAAAACGGCTGAACGGATTTGGATGAAATTTGGCACACGGGAAGATCATCCGTAAGTGATCTTTTCTCTTCGCGCGTCAACCTGAACAACAACAACTCTGCCAGTGTACGAACCGTACATTTTATCGTCCTTCGAGCCGGATTTTGGGCAAATTCACGGGTTTAGGACAAAGGATAATTTTGTATTTATATTTTATTTTATTTTTTTTATTTTTATATTTTTATTTTCTTTTTGTCCCGATAGTACGTTCCCGTTGGATAATTTCCGAAGCAATTGGCAAAAGCTATTGACATAACAAAATGACAATAATAGATAAGCGGTCACATTCTTGTCATGTGAAAAAAAGTAAAGGTACATGACCTATAAAAAACTTATTTTGCTAACATTTGTGATAATGATAGAGTATCTGCTAAAAGTCTGTAAGCATATCGCGATATATCAATAGCGCTATCTCAACATAGATTAGCAAAAAAAGGGAAAAATTTAGCAAAAAATATTTTTCAAGATTTTTTTGCTGAAAATGTTAGCCGTCTTTGCGACTGTCCTTTGTACCGAAAGTCTAACAACCAGTCTTACCAAGGGGTACCGTGTTACCCAGTAACTGGGTTGTAGTTAGATAGGCAGTCGCTCCATGTAAAATACTGGTATTCAGCTGCATCGGATTAGACTCGAAGCCGACCCCAACATAGTTGGGAAAAGGCTAGGCAGATAATGAGAGGAGGTCCGTGTCCCAGCAGTGGGAACATTATCGGCTGTTTATTCTGTTTCTGCTGTACGCGAGCGAAGCCGGGGGCAAAAGCTAGTGTTAGCTAAAATAAAGTTCGTACACACGGCTACACATCAAGCTAATACATTTCCAGTTTACACTGACCTCTCACTGTAAGGAAATCATATACAATACGAGGACAGCTTATACTGGAAATGTATAGCTTGATCTGTAGCCGTGCGTACCATCTGCTTATTCCTGTCATCATCCAATTAGTCATAAGTTATTAATTTACTGTTGTAGATGTCAACAGTATCATTACAATTAATTTAAATTAAAAAAAAAACGTGACATCTGTCATTTATTTTGATGAGTACTACAAGAAAGGTTTAGGTAGTTAAGGCGCAGATTTCCTGAAAACGATCAAAAAGGTGGTTTTTTAAAGCTGTGTATCTCAACAACCGTAAATAATTTTGACATGTAAAAAAAATTTGATATTTTCAAGTCCTTTTCACATACAGTGATGGAAGCCAAAACATAATTAAACATACTTTAATGCACCAAATAAATCTTTAAACATACCTCCTAATAATCTTTAAAAGCTGTTTATCCCTTCATTAGCAATTATAATTTTAATTAAAAATATACCATGAAATGTCAAATTCCAAACTGCATCCAGTGATGGATTACTTTTTATTAAATAGTTAATTTCTAATTTTATACGATTTTATTTGCACTTTTACGACATAATTCCGGTGCTCGTGAGAATCTTTTATCTCGCGCGTCAAACTAGACAGCCATAACGCCATTTCACTTACACACCCAGCTAAACCAAGCTTGGAACCAGGGCCTTAAGTAAAGGTAAACAATCTTGACGTGACTTTTTACACAAATACCTAATAAACAAATAAACTACTGCTTAAACTAATGGTTCAATTGATTTAGTAATCATTATTGTTGTATTTACATTGGTTTTTAGTTGCATTTTATTTTTGAACTGAGGTTTTAAAATAAAAAAAGATAAAAGACACATCAAGATTGTTTACCTTTATTTAACTACCTAAGCCTTTCTAGTGTAGGTAGTATTTTTTTTGCCAAAAATTACGGTTCAATCAACTCAGCCTATCGCAGGCCACTGCTGGACATAGGCCTCCACCAGGCTGCGCCACAACACCCTGTCCTCCGCCTTCTGCATCCAGTCTGTCCCAGCCACTTTCTTCAGGTCGTCGGTCCATCTAGCTGGGGGGCGTCCCACACTACGCTTGCCGATAACCGTCTGCTCCACCGGCCATCGGTCCTTCGACAAACATGGCCAGCCCACTGCCACTTCAGTTTGCTTATTCTGTAAGCTATGTCGGTTACTCCGGTTCTTTTCCGGATAACTTCATTCCTGATTTTATCCTTCAAAGAAACTGCGAGCATAGCCCGCTCCATAGCGCGCTGAGCGACTTTGAATTTGTGGACTAGCCCGACTAATAAAATAAATAAATAAAATTTATTTAATAAAAACGTTTACAAAAAGTGTATATTTAGCCTAACAGCCCAACATATTTAGCCAGAGGAGCTCGTGGCTAAGTAATAACAGCCGCACGGGTCGATCCATCAGGTTAAGCTACGCTTGCCGGGGTTGGTCAGTGGATGGGTGACCAACTTTACATACCGAGACTCCTCCGTGCCTCGGAAAGCACGTTAAGCCGTTGGTCCCGGCTGTCATTCGTGGATCTTTGACAGTCGTTACGGGTCGTCAGAAGCCCGAAAGTCTGACAACCAGTCTTACCAAGGGGTATCGTGTTACCCAGTTACTGGGTTGTGGAGGTCAGACAGGCAGTCGCTCCATGTAAAATACTGGTATTCAGCTGCATCCGGTTAGACTGGAAGCCGACCCCAACATAGTTGGGAAAAGGCTAGGCAGATTGATTGAATAATAAACTAAAGCTAAAATATTTTTTATTACCGGTGCAAGTAATGAGGGTTCGGAGTTAAAACAATAAGTAGCGACCCGCCCGATCTAGGTTTAAACAAACCTGTGTTTCAGGCCATCACTTGTACAATTAAATTACATTGGACATTAAAATTTTAAGTAAAACTGATAGTAATCTATTAACAACTATGAGATAAGTAAAAAAAAATACATAAAATAATAAATAAAATAAATATAGATAAATTACGGTTACCTGATTAAAAAACATGCAAAACATCATGCCTGTATACCCCGAAGGGTTAGGCAGAGGTACACCTACAGTACAGCCATATTTCACCAGTTATGTGTTTAAGCCCCATGTAATAGGGTTGAGCCTATTGCCATCAACCGGGCACTAATCCAGACTCCGGGCCGCTGCTGAGAAATTCCAGATGGGAAAAACCCAATAACACTTTGCCCGACAAGGGAATCGAAGCCAGGACCTCATGCTCAGCAGTCTGTAGCTATTAGAAGTTCTTACTACTTAATAAAAAACCGGTCAAGAGCGAGTCGGACTCGCGCACCGAGGGTTCCGTTCCGATTTCTGAAAAAGTGTGCTATTTAGAGACATCGTTTTATTTTTCCTGTAATCTTTACATAAACTTCTATCACATAGAATCATTTTATATTTTTCTCTTTGCAAAGTTCGGAGATAAGGGGGGGTGACGTTCAGTCCCTGTTGCAAAAAGAATATAAATATTTTAATTTCTTTCATATTTGCAAAATAATTGGGTCAACGTCATCTAAAACTATTCTAAATTTCAAGTTAGATAGCATTAGTAGTTCTTGAGATATCCAGCTGTATCATAAGGGTTCCTTTTTTACCATTTTGGTACGGAACCCTAAAAAGTTGTGCAGCGCGTGCCAGAAAAAAAAGACGACGAAGAGATGACAACTGTCTTCGAGTATTTTTTTTTTGCCGAAAATCACAAAAATTAATAAAAACAAACATAACAAAAATATGTTTACAAAAAAAACTTGTTCAGCGCGTGCCATCTGCCTTTGCGTGTTATTGCCGCGATGAACGAGTTTTTTTACTGTTTTTTTTTTTGTTGTAATTTAACTTATTGGCCACCTGCCTTTGCACCTTGAATGATTTGGTCTAGATTATTAAGGATGTGTTGCAGTTTTTTTTTTAGAAAAAAAAAATACTAGGTATGTTTTTTTAAGTAGTTTAGGTAAGTCAGGAGTATTTTGATATTATCGTGCAGAAAAATAGTGCAGGGTGAAATCATTTTACTTTGCAGTATATCTGTGTACCTGATAGGTACTAACTGAATTTAAAATTGCAAAAAAAAAAAAAAATTTAGAACAGAATGAATGACTGACTGACTGATCTACCAGCAAACCAGCAAGTGTAGTATATTTTGTCATTAGCATGCAAAAAAATAGTGCGGGGTACAATCAATTTACCGCGTTTTTACTAAAAAAAAAAAAAAAAAAATCGCGTCTTCTTGAGAACCACCTCCTTTTTTCGTCGGTTAAAAATGTCTCTTCTCATGTTTTTTATAATCGCCACCCTTACCAAGTTTTTTGTTGAATGGATTATTTTGTCTAAATTTTGGTAACAAAAAAATTTGTCTCTTTTTAGCCTTTTACGCTTCGGTATAGGAACATCACTGTATAAGCCTATGACTTTTTACCTACTATTATTTGATATGCTGTATACACAAGCTGTTGGCGTACATACCTTTATAAATAAATAAACATCAGGACTTTAATACAAACGCGGAAAAAAAAAGTAAACTAAATTGCAAACATTTTAGCTGTGGTTTTCCTTCCTTGACAATAATAAATAAATCATAATAACTTACTGCTACTAATGGAAATTGAAAAAAAATTTGGTAAAATATTAGGTAATTACCCGTACGTCAATTAGATTTGTATTTAAACAGTAAAACAGTAAATTTCACTCAAAATAATAAATAACATGACCAGGTACGATAAATTATCTATAGATTGTAAATAGTTATTATATAAAAGATTTGCCTCAATTAGAACAATAATTAACGCTGTTAATATAATAATAAACATTCCATTTAGAACACAAAGTACTAGGTATCCATAAATAATAAGGTTACTAACGGGAAGGATAAATTACGCAAATAAGTGTGTTGCATTAAAAATCACTAACGTCATTCATTCTTAAGGAAATAATACTACTAAGAGTATATAAAAGGAAAAACTTTTACCTCATAAATACTCATAATGGTATTATTTTTTTAAAGGGCGTATTTCTCAAGGAAGTAATACTATTATGAGTATTTATGAGGAAAAAGCGCGATGACACAACGCTTGCAAAATATGATGTAATTACCGATTTACAAAAAATCTAGGGATTGGACTAAAAAAGTAATCACATGAAATCATTCCTTATTATTTTGTCTAGAACTGTATAAATTTATGAACACTTAATGAAAACTGTAGAATAGAATAGAATAGATTTATTTATTTGCATAGAATGTAAGTAATACAATTAGGTGTTACAATATTATGAGTCCTTATACATTCTGCCTCATGGCATGCAAAAAATTTTATAACTTACTATATTGTATACTTTTAACTTACACTACAATTTATTACATGAAGCTATAAAGTCTTGTCATTTAAAAAATCTGATACAGAGTAATAGCATTTTTGGCTTAGTATTTTTTTAAAGTATTTTTTAAATCTTCCTAAAGGTTGCTCCTTAATACTTTTTGGTATATGGTTATAAATAAGAGGCGCCATGCACATAACACTCTTTCTCAATAGTGCAGTTTTATATCCACCGATGCATAACTTGTCTTTGTATTGAGTTCTTAAACTTGTAGTCCTGGTTCTAGTATTTTGCAAAGTCGGGAATAATTGATCATTTGTTTTAACAAAAATGGCTATTTCTAATATATATAAGCATGCAAAAGTTAAAAGATTATATTTTTTAAAAACAGGTATGCAGCTGTCGGTCACTTTGAGATTAAAAATAGACCTAATACCTACAGCGTTTTTGCGCCTTAAAAATATTTTCTCTCTCGCTACAGTTTCCCCAGAATATTATACCATACCTCAATACAGAAACAACTAGACTGTGGTATGCTATCAGTACTGTCTGAAAGTTAACTTTTTTTGATAAATTATATAAAGCATAAGCAGCTGAACTTAGTTTATTGCATACAGTATCTGCTTGAATTTTCCATGTCAGTCGACTATCAATTGAAATTCCCAGAAATTCCCATTGTAGGAGTAATATATGGTAAAAACTCGAAAAAATACACAGAAATAGACCTGGGGTTAGCCTTCTTTTCCTTTAGTTCTACAAACTAAAGTAGATTTCAGGACACATGAAATCACTTCTTATGTATTCTAGATTATTGTGTATTTTTTTCTATCAAAAAGGTGCTATAGTTACTGTAAAAAATGGAAACAAAGTTACTTATTTTCGCCGTATTAGGCGTGTTCTTCAGTTTAAAATCATTAAAAGTAGGGTATTGTCGCCTTGAAGCTACTGACAGACGTGCTCATTACTAGCACGGAAGCATGCTTTTATTGAGCAAGTGCTCATTAGTAGCATGTGTGACTAGTAATGAGCATGCTTATTTCTAGTACGTTTTCGAGTAAGCATGCTTTTTATGAGCATGTGTGTCAGTACCTTAACACTATAGTGTCACATATGGCCTTTTAAGAGTCCCCCATTGCGAAAAAATTCTCAAATGAATAAAACTATTATTTTAAAGATGGCGAACACTAAAACTATTGAGAAACAGCAACTGAACGAGAGTAAACGCAATGAGTGTTCATGTGACCTCTATAAAAACTATAGAATGGTAACTCTGACGCAATGAATTTCATAATGTTTTGAAAATGTTCTTTTGACTTTTGAGAGCAATTTTATCCTGTACTAGATGGCGTTGTGTGAAATGTCCAAGGATATTTATTTATTTATTTATTTTATTTTAGTTAAAATGTGGCATGACGTCACTCCTTGCTATATTTTACACGTTGTTCTTGTTTGTTATACATAGTTGTGACGTAGCGAGCCCCCGTTTTTTAATTTTTACAAAAAATATATGTCTAATATTTTTATAATATGACTGACGGACTGAATAGAAAACAACTTTTTTATGTTTTTTAACTGCTGTTACTTGAGCCTTTCAGAAACCGGTCGTCCGCTCTTCATATTAATTCAATAAACTAAGTACTTACCTAGGTACTTGTAATTATATACCAAAAATTCTTCTTCCGATAATCTGATACTCGCATTTGACCGGTTAGTAACTACATTTTATTTAGTGTTGGTAAACTTACCTCCTTTGTATGCGGTTTCACTTAGAACTGCACAATCTTCATAGTCCTCTCTGTCGAGCGTGATTGCCGACTGCCAGATTGTACAAACGGTCTGACATACCTACTTCACATATTTAGAGACCCTATAAACACTGCCGCTAATACAGGCTGATGTAAAATTTTCTATTTTATTTCTGACTACTAACTCAATTTCTTCAGTAATTCAGATGGTGTATTCCCGTTCGTCCCCCTGACTTCGTCCCCCTAGAGGGACGAACGGGAATAATTTTTTTTTTCGTGTTCCCGTTCGTCCCCACGACTCCAAAAATAAAATAATAATATATATTTGAAATCGGGCATTTGAAATATATATTATTTTGTAAAATAATTAGAACTACCAAGTAACTAATTTGAAAAGTAAACTGCAAAACAACGATTAACATTTCCATGCACAATATTATTTAGTACTGAGGACGAATGACACTAATCTAAGAACATATTCCCCTCGACAATCCTGAGGGGGACGATCGGGGACAAATTTAATATTATTTTTGCAAATTCCCGTTCGTCTCCGTACGGGGACGAACGGGAATACACCGCCATGCAGCGCTGCCGCGCTGTGGTAAAAAATTTAATCTTTATAAATAAAAATCAATTGCCGAATGTAGGTATGGTATGCGCATCACTTCAGAACGGTTGCAACTATTTGGCTAATATTTTTTTTGTTGAGTGAGTGGACAAGGTTTGTATGAAAGAAAATGTTTGAAAAGTTGCCGGGAAAATTGGAAAATTCGGGAAAACTGAAAGTGCGTTTTCCATGGGAATTTTATATGATTTACCCCTTAGGGGATGATTTTTCAAAAACGCTGAACCGCATATTTCTTAATTTCCTACCAATAGCATAAATTTGTTATCCCTAACTTAAGAAATACTGGGTTTCCCTTACAAACTTTCATCCCCTATATCACCCCTGTAGTATTATTTTTGAAAAAAATAGTATCCTATGGCCTTCCCCAGGATGCTATATAAAGCCTTGCCAAATTTTGTCGAAATCCATGCAGTTTTGTAAATTTTAAAATCAACCCCTATTTTACCCCCTTAGGGGATGATTTTTCAAAAACGCTGAACCGCATATTTCTTTATTTCCTATCAAAAGCATACATTTTAATTTTCACATCCCTAACTTAAGAAATACTGAGTTTCCCATACAAACTTTCATCCCCTATATCACCCCCTGTAGGATTATTTTTGAAAAAAAAGTAGCCTATGTCCGTCCCCAGGATACCATCTATAGCCTTGCCAAATTTTATCGAAATCCGTTCAGTGGTTTAGCCGTGAAAAGGTAACAGACAGACAGACAGACAGACCAGACAGAGTTACTTTCGAATTTATAATATTAGTATGGATTGCTGTGGGACAAAATCTCGGAGGAGGAGCTCGTGGCTAAGTAAATCGGGTTAAGCTACGCTTGCCGGGGTTGGTCAGTGGATGGGTCATCTTTACATACTGAGATTCCTCCGTGCCTCGGAAAGCACGTTAAGCCGTTGGTCCCGGCTGTCATTCGTGGATCTATGACAGTCGTTACGGGTCGTCAGAAGACCGAAAGTCTGACAACAACAAATGTAGCGATTTCATGAAATCATGAGGTTTGAGGTAAATGCTAACTTATGGAGTTGTATTGCTGATTCTAATGATTATAATTCTATAAAGCCATATTAGCTACGGCCGCGAATCATATTTTAATCAACATACAAGCTCACACTGACCTACAAATTGCAAAAAACGTAAGAAATTTTGAATTTCGCGGGCTACCCTGGCGCTTTCGCCTTAACCGAGAGCGTTTGTATGAAGAAAAGAGCACCCGCATTTCCTCTTAACTAAAAGACACATGTTGTAAGTTGTAAACAAAAACAATTTGGCAAACAATGGTATAATGAAATGGTACCAGATGTTTCCGACGCGGTGTTCCGTCTTTACGGTCTAAACCTGGTCGTGGCCCTTATTTCCGGAAAGGACCAATTTATTTAACAAAAAGGCCAGATGTATTTAGTCGAAGTGTACTTCTTAAGTTTTAGCTCCGCCAGATGTTGAATTTTTTAGGGTTCCGTACCAAAACGGTAATAAGGAACCCTTATGGTGCTGGATATCTCAAGAACTACTAATGCTATCAACTTAAAATTTGGAACAGTTTTAGATGACGTTTACCCAACTATTTTGCAAATAAGAAAGAAACAAAAATACATATGTTTTTTTTGCAACGGGGGCTGAAAAGGGTTTAAAAAATTCGAAGTGGGGTTACTAGGGCATGTGGGGTATCATATGAAAGAGCGCTGTTTGCACATTCTCAAACATTTTTTATTTTTTTTTTAGGCCGCATAGTTTTTGACTTTTGACGAAAAATGTAAAAAAAAAACCGTTCCCTCCTCCCATATCTCCGAAGTTTGCATAGAGAAAAATCTGAAATTATTCTATGTGATAGAAGTTTCTGTAAAGATTACAGGAAAAATAAAACGATGTCTCTAAATAGCACACTTTTTCAGAAATCGGAACGGATCCCTCGGTGCGCAAGTCCGACTCGCTCTTGACCGGTTTTTTTTTCTTTTGGACGTGGTGTTTATTGTTTCAAATCTAAGCATCACGAAAATGCATAGATTTGAAACAATAGGGATAAGTTACCAGATGTTAAGTTTTATTTCTTTTGAGAGTCTCTAATTTAACTAAATATTATAAACTAGCTTTTGCCCGCGGCTTCGCTCGCGTTAATTTAGAAGTTCGCAATCAATTCGGGTTGTACTCTGCTTCACACTAATGTTATAAAGGTGAAAGTTTGTGAGTGTGTGTGTTTGTATGTTTGTTACTTCTTCACGCTCAAACGGCGGGACTGATTTGGATGAAACTTGGTATGTATATAGCTTATACCCTGGATTAACACATAGGCTACTTTTTATCCCGCGGGGCGCAGCTAGTAATAATATAATTCAATCATGATTCGAAAGATACGTGGCGCCATCTATTTTCATAAGAACGTTATTGTTGTTTTCCTCGGGAACAGTAGTTTTTTTCGGGATGAAAGGTACTCTATGTCCGTTTCTGTACGCCTGACAACGTATATGCAAAATTTCAGCATGATCGGTTCAGTGGTTTAGGGGTGAAAAGGTAACAAACTTTCGCATTTATAATATTAGTTAGGATGCGAAAGTGAGTTTGTTTGTAACGCTTTCACGCTAAAACGGCTGAATGGATTTGGATGAAATTTGGCACACGGGTAGACCATGACCAGGGAAAGAACATAATAGGCTACTTTTTAACGACATACCACGCGGGCAAGGCCGCGGGCAGAAGCTACAAATATTATAATACATTTTAAAGAGTAACGGTGGAGGTTCTTGCCCACGAAATTACCATTTGGAAGGGGCAACTAGAATCAATTCTATTTTCATGTAAATTTTGATGTTCAAAAGTGCCCTTTAAATAATGTCCGACTTGAAATAAATTATTAGTTTGCCTTCGAGGTACCATACTTGTCATATTTTATGAGTTTATGACTGAAAAGTCTTCTACGTAAGTACTTACCTAAAGGTTTTATTTTTATGTACTAGCGCCCCGCGGTTTAACCCGGATAAGCCTCGGAACTCTCAATTCCGTGGGAGTATCGGTATAAAAAGTATCATATTTATGTGTTAATACTGGCTTTAAACTGTGTGCCAAATTTTATCTAAATCCGTTCAGCCGTTTTTGCGTGATTTAGTAACAAACATCAAAACATCCTACTAAACTAATATTATAAATGTGAGTTTGTTTGTTTGTTACGCTTTCACGGCTAAACGGCTGAAATCATTTTGATGAAATTTGGTATGGGGATAACTTTGATCCCTGGGGAAGGACAAAGGCTTTTTATCAAAATACCACGCGGGAAAAGCCACGGGCGGAAGCTAGTTTATAATATAGTAGAATAATTTAACACGTGACTATTTTTGACACCCCTTTTCTTTACAAATCGTGACACCAACAACCTAACACGTTTTTTGACAATGGCCGCCATTTTTAGGGTTCCGTACCTCAAAAGGAAAAAACGGAACACTTATAGGATCACTCGTGTGTCTGTCTGTCTGTGTGTCCGTCTGTCACAGACTCACAGCCAATTTGCTCCGAATCTAATGGACCGATTAAGTTGAAACTTGATACACACATGGATTTCTGTGACCCAAACACGTATGGGTAAAGTAAATAAATGAATTTTGACTATGGGGGTCACTTTTAGGGGGCAAATAAGAAAATTAAAAAAAAAAAAGTTTTGCAAACTGTACCGTGTGACATCAAATGAAAGGGTCTCAAACATTTTTTTTTTATAATTTTAAAATAAATATTTTTGAAGTTATTTAAGAAAATAGACGAAAATTGACCGTCCCCCCCACCTCCTTATCTCCGAAACTACTGAGTCTAAAATTTTGAAAAAATACAGAAAATAGTTCTATACCTGTAGATTACAGGAAAACCTATAAGAAGTCTGTGGTCTTAAAATAACATGGTAAATCTCTCAATATTGTGAGTACAAAATTACATTTACTTTTGGAATGTATGGGAGAACATATACTTCAACTACAATGTTAAGTTTGTTCTTGGGATCAATTCATCTCAACTACGGAACCCTTCATTGTGCGTGGTCCGACACGCACTTAGCCGGTTTTTTTTTTCTTAATCCTTTGTTTTACCCGCCCTCATTGCCTCGTGCATGAGGCTTCGGAATCGTGATTGCTATGTGTGGTCGAAATTACACCTTTCTGAGGAGATCGTGACGTATGCTCCTTTTTTTTCTAAAGAAATTACCTTTAGTTGTAACGTTGGTTAGAAAAATAAGATTATTTTGAAGTTGATATTGACTGGAAGCCGGTTTTGAATTGAAAGGAAGTCGCAATCTGCCTAGCCTTTTCTCAACTATGTTGAGGTCGGCTTCCAGTCTTATCGGAAGCAGCTGAATACCAGTATTTTACATGGAGCGACTGCCTATCTGACTTCCACAACCCAGCGACTGGGTAATACGACTTTTCAAATAAATATATAGTAAAGTTGAGGATTAATGTTAAGTACTATGTATGACGAAAACACTATTCCATAAAATTTTATCGATAAAAAAAAATCCAAAGTTACCTCCAGACCGAACAATAAACCGCTGGTATTAAAACAATACGTCAAATTAGATCATGAAACTTTGTATACTAACTGAACTAACTATAAAGCAGGTCTTATGTTTTTTATTTTTTTCAAATTACCATTGTTTTCACCGTAAAAAGCAATTATCTAAACTATCGGCGCCCAGCACCGCACTCAGTCTCGCTCTCACTCAGTCCGCGAGCAGTATCGTGCGAGCGAGATAAAAATCTGAGGCCGTAAGCGCAGCATACATTAGATTTGAATTTAAAAAAAAATTGTTTTATATAAAAAATAAATTAAACGGAAAGAGCTTATCGTATCGCATCCGTTTTATAAATATTCCCACAGCACTTTAGTTTATTATCTATTTATTTTTGGTTTTTATGACTAAACTAATCGCAAAATTCGCAATAATTATGTATATATTTTGCACATACCTACATAATTATTAATACAAAAGGTACAAGGCAGATGTGAGTGGAAACGCCGGGAGGAGACGCCCTAGGAAGACATACAGTGACCTTATTGGTGTTGTTCTTCAGAAAGGTCAGGTGCGTAGTACTCGCAACCGGCGTGCGTGTGACCAGAGGTATGAACGTGAACGAGACAGAAGGAGTATATGAGGACCTAACCAGGTCTAATTTTGGTAGGCAGAAAATCACCGTCTTCTAAGAAGTCGGTAAGTTTTATTATGCGCCCCACGGCTTCACCCGCGTAAGTCTCGAACCCGTAAAAATATCGGGATATAAAAGTATCCAATGTGTAAATCCAGGGTGTCACCATCCATACCAAATTTTATCAAAATTTTACCAATGAATATAATTGGTGGATATCACATGCATCCCTAGCAACGTTGCATAACACTGAAAATCATCAAATAACTTCTCCCGCTCTGGGTGGAGCGGAAGGGCGTGTCAGACTTTTACTGACTAAAACCCACCCGTGTTCCTTCAGTTGCCTATGCCAGGGCCGCGGTATCTTCTTCAAACTACCCGCGACCCCAGCGGCATGCAAAATCACCCTAAGTTTCCACGAGCATAATAAAATCGCGGCGGGATTTTATCACGCACTGCATTTTCAACTCTCTGCTTAGCGCCGGGAGTTGAAAATCCAACAGTGTGTTTTTCGTCGCGCTAGGATGCACTCTGTTTTTGTTAGGTTGGATTCTCAACGCTCGGCTCAACAACGAAAGTTGAAAATCCAGTGCGCGATAAAATCCCGCCGCCATTTTATTGCGCTCGTGTGCGGCGCTAAGCAGAGAGTTGAAAAGCCAGTGCGCGATAAAATCCCGCCGCGATTTTATTACAAGTCGGCGTTCACACGAGCGGCGCTAAGCAGAGTTGAAAATCCAGTGCGCGATAAAATCCCGCCGCGATTTTATTACGCTCGTGGAAATGCCGACTAAGTCTGGCGGCTATTTGAATCCTAAAAAAAAACGACACGTGATTCGAAGCCAGGTGGAAAATCCTAAAAAGCTGCATTTACTCAAAGATTACATCCACTTAGTATGACAAATATTTTCCGAAAACACACACTATCACTTAAAGTTTGCTCAGTTGGGTAAATTTTTATGTACCTAACATTCGGAAGCTCTCGTTATCGCCCGGAGCATATGTCCTGTATCCATCTCGCTCTAGCGTTCAGAACTTGTATCTGCCATCTCTCTCTTTCTTATTTACAAACTACAACAGCTGTTGCGCAACGGGATCTTGGTGGCGTGCGCCGGCGCAAATGTTAGGGGTGGCAGAGGATTATTTTTGGAAGTTTTTTTTTTTCGAATTTTGATCGAAAATAGATTTAGTTATTTTTGGAATAAGAAGCCATGAATGAAGAGCTCGTGGCTAAATAATAACAGCCGCACGGGTCGATCAATCAGGTTAAGCTACGCTTGCCGGGGTTGCTCAGTGGATGGGTGACCATCTTTACATACTTACCGAGACTCCTCCGTGCCTCGGAAAGCACGTTAAGCCGTTGGTCCCGGCTGTCATTCGTGGATCTTTGACAGTCGTTACGGGTCGTCAGAAGCCCGAAAGTCTGACATCCAGTCTTACCCAGTTACTTGGTTGTGGAGGTCAGACAGGCAGTCGCTAAATGTAAAATACTGGTACTCAGCTGCATCCGGTTAGACTGGAAGCCGACCCCAACATAGTTGGGAAAAGGCTAGGCAGATTGATTGAATGAATGAATGAATTGTACGACCCCAGCGTGGTTTAACGAGACTCGATTACTCGAATGAACCCAAAGATTCACACTAGCCCCTGTTGCCTCATGTTACATGGTGCAACAGAGACCATTGTATATCTGTGAGTAGACCGGGGGGCGCGGTAATGGTAGGGAAGACGGGTTGGTATCAGAATGACTGGATCGCAAATTGACCACGTCGCTGTAAGTTTAAATCTCAAAATGTCTAAATCTCAAAATACCTAACTCGCAAAATGACTACATCGCAAAAAGTCCGAACAGTTGTGTAGGCACCTATACAGGGTTGATATCAGAATGACTGGATACATCATCATTCATCATCGTCATCTGCCTAGCCTTTTCCCAGCTATGTTGGGGTCGGATGCAGCTGAATACCAGTATTATATTACCCAAAATAGGTGATTTTAACATTTTTGTCTGTTTGTAGGTTTGTCTGTTCAAGCATCAAAATGGACCGATTTGGTTCAAGTTTGGTGTAAAGAGTGAATTTTGGGGAAGCACATTATAGTCTAGGGAAAGTTAGAAAAAAAGTCACCTTAAGAACCAAAGAGATTAATGTAGGTATAGGTGCCTACACAACTGTTCGGACTTTTTGCGATGTAGTCATTTTGCGACTTAGGTATTTTGAGATTTAGACATTTTGAGATTTGGACTAAGAGCGACGTGGTCAATTTGCGATCCAGTCATTCTGATACCAACCGGGAAGACGTACCCTTAGGATATGGAGGGGATAAAGAGCCTACCGAGTATGCACCCTATAGCAAGCAATGGAATTGTGGAGAGATTGGTGACATTTATCAATGGATGGATAACTTATACCACAGATTAATACAGATGGGACACTCCACAGTTTAGGTATGAAGCTACAAGTACGCGGCGGGCCCCGTCCGCGGGGCTAATTCAGTAGGTCAGAAGGTATAACAGTTACGCGATAGAAAGAGAGGCAACTTGTAGTTGAATATAATAACTGTAGGTAATAAGCGTTGTGCGACCTGAATTGGACTTTATTGTGTCGTAGCAAGTGTCGCTTTTTACAGTACAACAAACCTTTTTTACAGTCCGTTCAATCGATTTTGACTTCTATTGCGTTGGTGGCATGACAAATGGCAGCTGCAGTAAACATTTGGTATTGTAACCACTTTTTTGCCTTTAATGCCATCCTTAAGCCTACGGAATAGAAGTCAAAATCGGTTGAACAGACTGTAAATAAGGTTTGTTTAAATGTCTTATCTTATTGTAAATGGAGTTTATATGTGACTCTTAGTGTCCGAAGAAGTCTTGATGGAAAATAGTTTTTGGTATTTTACAGTGACGCAGTTATAATAAACTTTGTGGGAAAGTACGAAAATATTTCGGAATATTCCCAAATAATATTATGTAGAGGTCAGACAGAAGTCAGGTCAGATAGTGTTATAATCGGATATACCTAAATTAAATTTCTAAACATACTTAGATGATTATGTCGGTATCAGCAATGGGTTTTACCCACAGATTTAGAATAGGCTAGATACCGCATATGTTCATTAGATAGTATGAAAACCGAGCGTGTCATCTTTTTTATACCTACGATACCCCAGCCATTTAGTGATGTGCTCAACGGAAACAGAATCTTTTCAATCGCTAAGCGTCACTGAGCTAACAGACATTTATATCCTCGACGACACAACTCGCCACTGGCGCGATCGAACACAAACTAAAGTAGTAGCGCGTCAAGTTTGTGCACAGCACAAACATGAGGCTTCCAGGGGCTAGTGCAAGCCGCCAGGATCGCGGGTTGTTCGAAAGAGATACCGTGGCCCTGGCATAGGCAACTAAAGGAACACGGGTGGGTGGGTTTTAGTCAGTAAAAATTAAAATAATAATAAATAAATAAACAAAACTTCAGTAGCGCCATCAGGATGGAATTTGGTGTGGACAAATGTGCAGTCATGCATGTAAAGCGAGGGGAGATTATGGAATCCGTGGGAACCCAACTCTCGGATTCCATACACCTTAGATCCCTCTCCTCAACCGAAACCTACAAGTACTTGGGTATGTCGGAAGCGTTGGGCATCAATGTTGCTGACATGAAGCAATCGTTGAAGGAGCGCTTCTTTGGCCGCCTGAAGAAAGTATTTAACAGTCTTCTATCAGGTGGAAACAAGGTGCGCGCCTTCAACGGTTGGGTCATGCCGGTTTTGATGTACTCTTTCGGCGTACTCAAATGGACTCAGACCGAACTCGACGCCCTGGATAGGAGGGTCCGTACGCTGCTGACTGCGTATCGAATGCATCACCCACGGTCATCGGTAATGAGACTGTATATCCCGCGAAAGTGTGGAGGTCGAGGCTTTTTAAATGCTAAGACCCTCCACAATCGCGAGATATGCAGTCTCAGGGAATATTTCCTAGAAGCCGACGTGGGGATGCATCGAGATGTGGTCGCGGTGGACAAGGGCCTCACCCCACTCTCCTTGGCGAAAGAGAACTGGCGCAAACCTGCAGTACTTGATACTAACGATCGTAGGGAAGTATGGCAAGGCAAAGAGCTTCACGGACGCTTTTTCCGGGCCCTTCATGGGCCTGATGTAGACTTTTTGGCGTCTGTATCCTGGCTACGTTTCGGCGACCTCTTCGGGGAAACCGAAGGTTTTGTGTGTGCAATTATGGATGAAGTTATCATGACGAATAATTATCGAAAATACATTGTCAAAGACGGTACGGTTGACATCTGTCGGGCATGCCACCGTCCCGGTGAATCAATCCGACATATTGTTTCCGGTTGTTCTCGTCTTGCTAACGGCGAATACTTGCACAGACACAATCTAGTGGCTAGGATTATCCACCAGCAACTTGCCTTGCAGTACAACCTTGTGGAGTCCGAAGTGCCATATTACAGGTATGTGCCCGACCCAGTTCTCGAGAATGGCCAAGCCACATTGTACTGGGATCGATCTATCATCACAGACAGGACTATTGTAGCCAATAAGCCTGATATTGTGGTGATAGATCGACGAGAGCGCCGTGCAATTATTGTTGATATCGCTGTCCCTCATGACGAGAATCTCGTGAAAGCTGAGAAAGATAAAAAAATCAAGTATCTTGACTTAGCACACGAGGTTGTCGACATGTGGGACGTAGACTCTGCAATCATTGTACCGATAATCGTTACGGTTAATGGCCTAATAGCACAGAGCCTCGATCAACACCTCAGGAGGCTCTCATTGCGCGGCTGGATCAAGGGCTTGATTCAGAAAGCAGTACTCCTGGACACGGCACGCATAGTGAGGAGGTTCCTCTCTCTAGAGCCCTGACCACCGGTAGCTTGGACCCTGTTCCCGATATCGGTGGGCTACTATTTTTATATTTTTAAATGTTTTTTTTTATTTTTGTTTTTATAAAAATATTTAAAAATATAAATGATTTATGTACATAACGGAAATAAATAATAAAATAATATATATAATAAAATAATATATATAATAAATTTTATTTACTGTATCTTTTAGCTGTAAGTTTTCCTAAAAACAAATACAATAAAATAAAATAAAAGTCTGACACGCCCTCTCGCTCCGCCCAGAGCGGGAGAAGTCATTTGATGATTTCCCATCCACAAAAAAAGGGGCTAGTGCAAATCTTGGTGTTCATTGAGTAATCCAATCTGGTCATGGTCAAACCACGCTGGAGTCGGTGCATTTAATTTCATTCATTCACTAATTCCTCGAAAAAAATCGACTTGAGCCTTTTTCGCATTTATATATTTTTATTTAAATACAGGGCTTAATTAATTTATTTTTATTAGACTGGGTTGACAACCCTGCTATTCCTAGCAGTCAGCTGTTAACTTGCGCGGTTTCATTTTCTATACAACATTTAAGACCAGCTGGTCTTTTTTCAACGCCGACCTTCCGAAGGCCTTTGTGTGCATAAAAAAAAGGACGCATTGCAATTTTGCACGTAACCCGAAGAATAGAACGAAAAAATTATAGGTCTTTAGCATTGAGGTTCATTGAACCTTAAAAGCTACAATTTGTAGCATACGTGCGAGCTATGTGAAGAAACCCGTCTTCACCCAATGCTGAGCATAAGCCTCTGTTTTCTTGTGCCAATCCCCGCGCTCCTGTGCCAGGTTTTGCCTGCGATGGCATCATTAGTCATTAAAAATCGCACTAATATTATAAAGGCGAAAGTTTGTGAGTGTGTTTGTTACTTCTTCAAGCTCAAACGGCTGGACCAATTTTGATAAAATTTGGTATGGAGGTAGCTGACACCCTGGATTAACACATGGGGTACTTTTTATCCCGGTCTACGCGGGTGAAACCGCGGGCGCAGCTTGCTAAATTATCTTTTTTCGTCATATTATTTTGATTTGTCTGCATAGAAAATATCTCCATATCCACCAATAACGCCAAAAATATCTATACTCACTCAATAAATTATAGCGAAAAAAAACTCAAAAACAGCAAGTTATAACGTTGAATTCAAAAATGAGATGCGAGATGCACTTCTTTGTGAGAAAGACGAGAACAGCGATACAACAGATGATATCCAGGCCAGGTGAGTCCTGATATTAGATGCGGGTGTTGTAGTGAACTATAGGAAGTTTTTATGGGATGGGCCCAAGCCCATTCCTGGGCAGAAAAGGTGATGTTTTGGTAATTAAAGAAATTGTATCAGCTGCTGGCCATATAAAAGTGTAAATTATTGAGGAAATTGATGACATGTACAGACTGAAAAAAATCGAAGGAATTGTCCAGCAAAATTGCTGTGTTGATAGACAGTGATACCTTAACTAATTCAGAATGAGATGAGAAAGAATTTGATTATGTACTTGATAAAAATGATAATGCCTAAAAATCAATAAACTTCGATCCCGGACAAATTCCAATTCAAAAATGATGACATCCAATTATAACCTCATTTACTATTCGGTATTCTAAACATAAAGTTTACGAAGGTGTCCAACCGAACGCCGAGCGCGGCCGAATACATCCGAAATCGTTCACTAATGATCGTGAGAAAACATCGGGAATGTTTACCCGGCCGAACCGCTCCGAATAACGTTCGGAATATTTGAAATTCGAATTTGTTTACCTTTTATTTATTGAATATGAATGTTTGTGAGAATGACGCTACTGTAGATCTGTCTGATAGGAAATTTCATCTCTCAAAGATGGAAATGATAATTTTGGCCCCTGTATTCTGATTATAGAGAAAATTGTATATTATTTCCCACGGGCTCCGTAAATGAGCTTATAATTCAAGAAGTCGTCAATATCATTCAATCTAAATACCTCCACTGCTGTATAGACCTCTCCCAGGCATGGGATTTAGCGATTCCCCGTATGGTCCATTTTTAGGAGGGATATAACGCGCTACGCTTGCCGATTTGCGACCTCCATTCAAGGATTCGTCTGCTCCATAATTTTGTCCCCTTCTAACATTCGCACATATAACTTCTCATACATTGAATCGTCGCAATCAGAATGTCTTCCTCATCCTCAATGAATTTCTAGTGAAAATATGAAATAAACCTCGTTAAAAACTTCAAACAGTTAAGTAACGGATTTTTATAAGTGCAACAAATCGATAATGACCTTAAAATTGATGCTTGTAAGCAATGGTACTGTACCATCTTGTACCGTGACTGTCGACCTACTGTACTGGTAGCTATTGTGATTTTGTGCATGAAACCTCCTTTTGATTTGTGTAGCCCTAGTACTTTTCTTTCACTAGGATCTATATTTTCATGACTTCTGTTCTAGTAAGTAAGGGGTTTCTTAGTTTAAAGGTGTCTGGGAAAGACTGGATGCGGAAGGCGGACGAGGACATGGTGTTGAGGCCTAAGTCCAGCAGTGGACTGCAATGGGCTAAGTTGATTAGACCTTAGTTTAATGTTGTCTATCTATAGTAGTTCAGGATCCTGCCCTATATTGGTTGGTAAGCTCTTTCGTTTTATGTAGTCCTAGTACTTTCTTTACATGAAGATCCATCATTTCATTGATTCTTGTTCTACAAACCTTGGTTTTGTTGTCTATCTAATGTAGTTCAAGGCCCTTATTGGCTAGCTATTGTGATCAAACCTCCTTCGTTTTTATCTAGTCCTAGTACTTTCTATATTTAAAGATCATAATTTCATCGATTTTTCTACTAGCAGCAACCTTGGTTTTTTAAACATGCAAGCACTCGGAAGTGCAATAGTTCAAGATTTTGATTTATCGAGCCTTCGTCTTTTTATATTTTCCTGGTCCTTGCTAGTTCCTATTCCTCATATCCTCATGATTTCTTCATTCTAATATAAATGTACCTATTAGAATTTGCAATTTTAGCTGCATCTAACAAAAATCAATTAGTTGGAACCAATTTGTTATTGCAGTAGTGAAAGTTTTGAGATTTTATGATCCATATCTCTTTCACATACTCTTAAATTGTAGTACACCGTAAAAACTTCATACTTTCTTCTGCATCACGCAGAGATAATAGGGAGTGAGCCAAGCCCAAAATCTCTGACCTTGGTTCTAAATGGTCCTGGTTTAAGATGACCAAAAATGCAACGTTTACCTCTCAATAAGCACGTAGTGTTAAAACCAATACCCTCTTTATACTTTCCCGTTGTCGAGTAACAGATTGGTTGTACTGTAAACTAGTTTCTATGCTAGGTAAGTACATCAGGTAGGTGTACATGACCAGTTGTGAACACAGCACGAGCATCTCCCACGACCTGTGACCTCGCGCTTACCTTTATACTGTTACTACAGTTTTGTAGATAGACCACACACACACATACATACATGAGTGTTAAACTCATTACTCGTTTTTGGTTTTGTCGGGTAATTGGGGTACTTTGGGCAATTTTGGTCAATCACCTTTTTATCGTTGTTTGAGGAGAGTTACTTAACAACTTTTTTATGCATTTTTAACAATGCGTGGCAAAAAAAGGTCTTTTTATAAATATGCTAATTATTTTACAGTTGCAATACCATTTATAGAACAAATAAGTAATAAAATATTCAATAATATAGTTCTAATATCCCGGAAGCGACGCCATGTTGGAAACGCGGGAACAATCGTTAACAATTATTACTATTCATACTCTGTAGTCATTGAACAAACTTGTGAATGCTTACATATTATTCAATTATGCACCTTATTCGTCTAAGTTACTGTTCAAATTTGATATTCAAAAACGTAATTAGAATGTGTGTGAAATACTCTGTAGTGATTCGACAAAACTGTGAAGTCATTTACGATATTCAAAAATGTACTGTATCATTTCCAAATAAGGTATCATTCGCCTTTACGTAACGCAAATAGAATTCGGTAATGCTACCACAAAAGAAATGCAGTTACAAAAACAAAACACGAACTTTGTCTCCATAAAAATAAAGCCCATAACTGTTCGAGCACATTTTACACGAAAGCAAAAATAAAAATGTATTTTCATTTGACGTTTCCATTCCCACGGTCGAAAAATCGAAATTTGAAATTTTTCGTTTCTTTTTTTGGAGCAAAAGGGTTATTATTCCTTCTTTCAGCAAATTTTTCCACAGAGTATTCATATGCAGTACGTCAAATTACTTTTTTTTTATCGGCAAAGGGTTGTTGTTCTTTACAGCCTATTTTGAAGTATCAGCTGCTTGGAATCCCACGCAAGGTGGAAGTCAAGGGAACAAGTTATTCAGGTGTATGATGGCCACCTTTCACTGGACTATTGTAGTGATCTTTATACAAGACAGGTGTATAAATAAAAAGTATAAATAGTAGCGGTTAAGTCGACATTAAGTTAATCATCGTCACAATGTAAAAGGATTAAGTTTGCAAGTAATGGTCCAGGTACAATTTAGTGTCTACAGTGACCTATACTATACATAGCTAACGACTTGATATTGTTGTTTTAATAACAAAAGTGGTAAATTAATGGAGTACTATAATTATACTCTGTGCACTAGGTTATTTATTTTTTGACACCTGTCAAACTTACGAATATGTGTTTTGCGAATTTGTTCCTTATTACAATTAGAAATTGTTCAAGTGACAGGTGTCAAAAAGTGAATAACCTAGCAGACAGAGTATAAAACATGAATACATAAATTACTTACCGCTTTTACTTAAATTTTCTCACTAAGGGTAGATTAGGAGACCCTTTTATAAGTTAATATTAATTAGCAATACCCATAAATTCTTTGAAGAAGAAAAATACTTTTTTATTCATTTTTAAAAGTGATCAGTTCAACTACAAATCTACCAAAAAAGTCACACCATTAAACGTTTAATACTTACTAAGAAACATGAAAATTTCTGCGCAAGCGCATCGTTCGTTCATCTTCGTGTTTAATTCGGATCACGAGCGGCGCGGCCGCAGCTAATGATCTACAGCACGCAGTGATCTATAGCAGAGATCTATACGTGAGATGATTTGAGAAAAAAAAACAATTTCGGTGCCTACTTGGGAAAGAGTTGGTTATATTATGGCGAAATATGTAAGTTGTATTATGTTCACCATGATGAAATAAGGAAGATAATAATAATAATGTTTTAGTCAGGCAGGGGCCATAGTGTTTCCATAGTTCTAGGTAATCAGTCCACAGCCACCCAAACATGGGTTTGGGTGGCCCAATATGTTTTGTTTCCATGTTCTGCAATAGTCCTGCACCAACCGGGGGTTGTCCTTGGGTGCTCCTGCATAGTGCACACAGGGATAATCGTCGGTTGGTGCCTCCTCATAACTTAAAATAGTCTAAGGGGCCTCTGCGAGTTGACTTCGGCCCCTTGGACGCCTTCCAAAGGTCCGGGACCCCAGGGTCCCGAGATGTGTCAAAGACATTTTAAAATAATAATGTTTAACACAGTGTGTTCCAGCCAACACTACAATTGTTACAAAAATCTACCTTTCAAATAAAATTGGCAAGTCTAGATTGATTCAACAAGATCTACTCGCTCACTGGTTCAATTAGATGAAAAGTCTTTAACCATTTTCATCTTCTTTGTCTAAAGCAACTTTAAATCCTTCTTCAGGCTTAAATTATCGCACTAATGAAGCAATTTAACTGCCTATCTGACCTCCACAACCCAACTGTAACTGGGTAATACGATACCCCTTGGTAAGACTGGTTGTCAGACTTTCGGGCTTCTGACGATTCGTAACGACTGTCAAAGATCCACGAATGACAGCCGGGACCAACGGCTTAACGTGCTTTCCGAGGCACGGAGGAGTCTCGGTATGTAAAGATGGTCACACATCCACGGACCAACCCCGGCAGCGTAGCTTAACCTGATGGATCGAACCGTGCGGCTGTTATTACTTAACCACAAGCTCTTCTTATCTCTAATCTTACCCTATACTCTTCTTTACTATTCTTTACTATCTAGTACAGATGGTTTCCATGCTATAATACGGAAAAAGGTGGCATAGCTTGTGGGGAGGATTCGCGGGAGTAGCAATAGCATCCTGAAAGTCGTGGCTGAGAACCCGAGAGCTCCTGTACTAAGGCATCTCATGCGGGATCACTGTCCGCATGAAGTGTCTCCGCTTCGGCCGTCAAGGAAACCGGGGTTTCGTAGGTATACATGACTCTGGGCACGCCACAATTGCGGCGATAAGTCCCCTCTATAAGGAGTGGTTATAGCGGCGCCACGGCGTCCTCACCTTCCGCCTGACGCAGGTCCTCACCGGACACGGCTGTTTCGGGAGGTTCCTGTTTCGCATAAGGCGGGAGGAAACGCCCGGGTGTCACCATTGTGTGGATCGCCCGGAGGACACGGTGGAGCATACAGTGGAGGTCTGCCCGGCTTGGGCAGAGCACCGCCGTGTTCTCACGGAGGCGATCGGCGGCGGCGATCTCTTGCGTCCGAGCCTGGTTCAGGCCATGGTGCGGAGCGAGAGTGCATGGGAGGCCGTCACCTCCTTCTGCGAAGCAGTGATGCTCGCAAAGGAGGAGGCGGAACGCGTGAGGGAGAGGCAGCCTCACGCCCTCAGTCGCCGCAGGAGACGCCCTGGGCGGCGGGAATCGCGGGGTGATTTCCGGCCACCGTAGGCGCGGGCCTGCGGACGGTGAGTAGCGGGTAGCTCGCCGTCCGGTAAGGACCAGGCCCGAGTCGACGGCGCGTTGTGTTCCACGCGCGCCTCAAAGAGATGTCAGCAAATGATGGGGTCCAATAGGGCCGACGCCGCTGGGGTCGCGGGTAGTTTTAAGAAGATACCTCGGCCTGGCATAGGCAACTGAAGGAACACGGGTGGGTTTTAGTCAGTAAAAGGCTGACACGCCCTTCCGCTCCAGCCAGAGCGGGAGAAGTTATTTGATACATGACTCATTAACTTGTTTTTAATCTTTTTGTTACTATTCCTAGTGTATAACTTGTGTACTAACAAAAATGGTTCCTAATTGTTCAAATTTTTAATTTGAATTTTGAAAATCATGTAATTATTTCTCTGTCTCATACTATTCTTCATCATCATCATCATCAACACCCACCTGGTTTGTTGTTATCCGTCTTTCATTATGTTTGCAGCCATTAAGGCCCTGCATCCAAGCTTGGTTTAGCTCGGTGTGTAAGTGAAATGGCGTTATGGCTGTCTAGTTTGACGCACGAGATAGAAGATTCTCACGCGCATCGGAATTATGTCGTAAAAGTGCAAATAAAATCGTATAAAATTAGAAATTAACTATTTAATAAAAAGTAATCCATCACTGGATGCAGTTTGGAATTTGACATTTCATGGTATATATTTTTAATTATAATTATAATTGCTAATGAAGGGATAAACAGCTTTTAAAGATTATTAGGAGGTATGTTTAAAGATTTTTTTGGTGCATTAAAATATGTTTCATTATGTTTTGGCTTCCATCACTGTATGCGAAAAGGACTTGAAAATATCATATTTATTTTACATGTCAAAATTATTTACGGTTTAAGAGATACACAGCTTTAAAAAACCACTTTTTTGATAGTTTTCAGGAAATCTGCGCCTTAAGTTATGCTCAGCTGATATTCACAAGTTCACACAAGGCTACATACAAAGCCAACAACACTTTTTATTCTGTTGACCGATGAGTAACAAGAATGACTCACTTCAAGCCGTTTAGTATCCATTGTCGCATTCTTGTTATAGATGTCCATTTCAGTTACTTGCTAATCATCAATGGATGAGGAAATTTTCTCACGCGGAAAATTTTGTTGTTGTTTATTATTATAGCATATTTTTAATTTTTTTATATACAGGATGAATTTTTTTATCATGCACGAAATCGAAATGGGAGATTGTACTCATCATTATGAACAACTTTTTATAAGGGACCAAACATGAAATCGCGAAAAAAAAATCAGCTGTTCAGTACATTTATCTACATCAAACTCGTCAAAATGTACTGAACAGCTGATTTTTTTTTCGCGATTTCAGGTATGACGTATAACTTTTTACAGAGTAGTCCGATTTGATTTTTTTTTGTTTTATTCGAGAGGGTATACCTCAAAGTTGGTCCCGTATAAAATTTATTAACATTGCTTCGGTAGTTTTTGAGTTAGCTTCAATCATACGTATCTTTTCCCTGCTTTTTATGTGGATAATGTTCAAAATTCTTTTGCAGGTAGTGGTATTAGAATTTGTGTGGGCCTACCACAGCTAAAAACTGAAAAATAACTTTAATTTCGGAAGTCTGTGGCAAAAAACGAATAAAACATTTAACCAGACTCCGACTCCCGAAATTAAAGTTATTTTAACTTTGTAGTGTTGTTTTTAGAAGTCGGTTGTAATTTTTTTTTGTAAAAAAGTTTTTTTTATCTAATATGTCTGGGTCTGGGCGCTGTTTACCAAAGCTATTATAAAAACTATGTTAAATTTATTTACAAAATCACAATCTTTCTTTTTGGCGCAACATATCTTGTTGACGACCCCAACATAGTTGGGAAAAGGCTAGGCAGATTGATTGTAAGAATAGAGGAAGAAAAAGAAACGAAGGATTGTGTGAAAGATGATATGGCTAGAAAGGGGGTGACTACTGAGATGAAGGTTGACAGAAACCTTCATCTCAGTAGTCACCCCCTTTCTAGCCATATCATCTTTCACACAATCCTTCGTTTCTTTTTCTTCCTCTATTCTTACAATCAATCTGCCTAGCCTTTTCCCAACTATGTTGGGGTCGGCTTCCAGTCTAACCGGATGCAGCTGAATACCAGTATTTTACATGGAGCGACTGCCTGTCGGACCTCCACAACCCAGTAACTCGGTAATCGATACCCCTTGGTAAGACTGGTTGTCAGACTTTCGGGCTTCTGACGACCCGTAACGACTGTCAAAAATCCACGAATGACAGCTGGGACCAACGGCTTAACGTGCTTTCCGAGGCACGGAGGAGTCTCGGTATGAAAATATGGTCACCCATCCACTGACCAACCCCGGCAAGCGTAGCTTAACCTGATGGATCGACCCGTGCGGCTGTAATTACTTAGCCACGAGCGCCTCTATTCTCTATTCTTACAGCCCTAATCTAAATACCTGTAACAAGGTTGCCTAACTTAACGCATCTTACAGAGTTTACGGCATTACTATCTCGTTGTGTGTCGCAACGTCTTCCGTCTCGCTCCATTGGCGGCTCTCTCTCGCACAGTCTCACGGTCCGTGGGAACCTCACCTTTCGTCCGCATCGATCTGTCATTCGTATCGATATATTGATATTGTTTTTGGTGAAAGTAGATTAGGGACTCTCCTATCTTATACAGGGCTATTGGTAAAACACCATCAACCTCTTTAGGGTCATTGTACTAATAATTATGAACAGCTTTTACTATGGGACCAAACCTGAAATCGCGAAAAAAAATCGGCTGCTCCTCACATTTTGACGAGTTTGATTTACTTAGATAAAATGTACTGAACAGCTGTTTTTTTTCGCGATTTCAGGTTTGGTCCCATATTAAAAGTTGTTCATAATAATGAGTACAATGACCCCTTAAGAGGTTTCTGGTGTTTTACCAATAACCCTGTATATACTTACGTCATAATTATCCCGTGTGTTTAATTTTGGACATATTAGAATTTTTTACCTAATGTAACCAGTATTTCTGTAACTTAAAGTCAGTAATTACTTAAAAACTTAGGGAACAATTGCATTGGATTATAAAACATTTGGATTGCTGAGCAGCAACAGCGGTAGTTTTACATAAATAACAAAATTCTTCTCAGAGAGACCAAAAATAGCTAGTTCAGTCCACAGTTAGCCGTTAGTCGAAAAGAAAAAAAAATGTTGTCTATGTAAAACAGTGTCCCCTGGAATAATAATGACAACCTATGAAACTGGCCACATTAAAATTGCATAGTGCAAGAGCCACCAGGCCTTAAAAAAAGCAAAAAACACTATAAACAGTACACCCAGACATAATAATTAAGGTTCGCTTAACGGTAAAGCTAAAAAAAAAGTAAAATAGGCAGAAGTGAGCTTCCCACGCATTGTGAAAAAAAAAAATATAAAAAAGAATATATCCTGTCACACGGGACAAGTTGCAGTTGCAAGTAGTTGGGTGTAATGGCTGTATACACAATGGGAAAAACTGGCTCGATTTAAAAAAAAAAGAAAACCGGTCAAGAGCGAGTCGGACTCGCGCACCGAGGGTTCCGTTCCGATTTCTGAAAAAGTATGCTATTTAGAGACATCGTTTTATTTTTCCTGTAATCTTTACATAAACTTCTATAACATAGAATAATTTCAGATTTTTATCTTTGCAAACTTCGGAGATAAGGGATGGGAACGGTATTTTTTTTTTACATTTTTCATCAAAAGTCGAAAACTATAGGGCCTAAAAACAAGAAAAAAATGTTTGAGAATGTGCAAATAGCGCTCTTTCATATGATACCCCACATACCCTAGTAGCTCCACTTTGAATTTTTAAGACCCCTTTCAGTCCCTGTTGCAAAAAAAATATAAATATTTTTATTTCTTTCTTATTTGCAATTTATTAGTTGGGTAAACGTCACCTAAAACTGTTCCAAATTTCAAGTTGATAGCATTAGTGGTTCTCGAGATATCCAGCTGTGACAGACAGACAGACAGACAGACTTAGTCACACCATAAGGGTTCCTTTTTTACCATTTTGGTACGGAACCCTAATTAGAAGTACCGTTTTGATGTTGACAATCTTAGGGTCTATTTTACGATGTCCGAATAGCCATTACCTACTTACCGAATAAATTCAAAAATGGAACAGAATTTGTATGCAATTATCTGCCAAGTAAGTTAAAATCGTAGGTGGTGAAATCAGACAACACTTCAGACGATTTGGAAATGATATCTGTATTATGTATGCCATTTTAATTTGATCACAAATTCTACTGGTCTTCTCTTCGATGAAAGAGGCCTGTCACATTGTATCACCTCTCATGTTCACACACGGGACCAAATTTTTAAGAATGTTAAATGAAAAGATGACTGTTTAAAAATTTAATATATTACAATAAATTGTTAGTACCTAAATAATATTAATTTAATAGGTAATTCAAGGTAGGTCAAGTATCTAATAAACTTAGCTCAAAAGCTGAATAATTAATCTATAATTATTCCTTTTACATTCTTACATTCTTCAAAAAAGCATCTTTTCATTTGCTAAGTTCTTTTTATTAGATACCACAATAGAAATGTGTTTTTAATAATTACTTATTAAATTAAGATTATTTACTAGTCCGGTAATTGATAACATTTTTCAAAAAAGCATCTTTTCATTTAATATTCTTAAAAATTTGGTTCCGTGTGAGCAAGAGAGGTGACAAAATTGACAACCCTCTTAAGGCCCAGGTTCCAAGCGTGGTTTAGCTCGGTGTGTAAGTGAAATAGCTTTATGGCTGTCTAGTTTGACGCACGAGATAGAAGATTCTCACGCGCACCGGAATTATGTCGTAAAAGTGCAAATAAAATCGTATAAAATTAGAAATTAACTATTTAATAAAAAGTAATCCATCACTGGATGCAGTTTGGAATTTGACATTTTATGGTATATTTTTAATTATAATTATAATTGCTAATGAAGGGATAAACAGCTTTTAAAGATTATTAGGAGGTATGTTTAAAGTTTTTTTTTGGTGCATTAAAGTATGTTTAATGTTTTGGCTTCCATCACTGTATGCGAAAAGGACTTGAAAATATCATATTTTTTTTACATGTCAAAATTATTTAGGTACGGTTTATAAGATACACAGCTTTAAAAAACCACCTTTTTGATCGTTTTCAAGAAATCTGCGCCTTAATGGCGTGCAATACGAGAGGCCTATGTCCAGAAGTGGACTGTTATAGGCTGATGATGAAGAGCTTTTCATACCGTCATTAGTTCATTACCAACAATAGGGTATTACACCCATTTTTGAAAAGTGTCTCAATTAGATTCTATAGTACCTACTAAAAAGCCACAAAAAAAACCCAAAATTTTTATTCAATCGTTAAGTGCCATAAAAATGCATTAAATTTTTACATTTTCAAATTTCGCGCGAAAACGCTGGACGCAGTGGACGCCATATTGCTCTGTGGTCATGACGTCAGTTGGCTGTGTAAACAAACACTCTAGATACGCTGATCAGTTGACAGTTGACATTGACACTTTTTAATTTACACAATATTAAGTATGACGTAATAACATGGCGGCTACTTTCAATTAAAAAAACTGAAAACTTTATATTGTTATGTTACGAACTAAAACTAACATTTTCCGATTGATTTTTGCCTAAGCTATCAAATTTTTCTCATTTAGAGAAAAATACCGGAATATAACAACAAAACCTAACCCAATCGTAACACTAAACGTAATCCAACTTCTATTAAATTCCCACAGCATATCATTACTCCAATTGAAAGCAAAATTAAAAGTAATAAAATTGAGTAAAAAGAAAGAAAAAGCCAAGATGGCTCTTGAAAATAAAAGTCACGGGCGTGGGAATAAAGATGCTGTACCGTTATAATAGACATCGTCCTGTCCTGGTTTAGAGATCCTTGCAGAATTATAAAACCCTGAGAGGTTTCGTGGGACACACCAGGTAGCTTTTTTTTTAGTTTGTATTTTTATTTATTTTTAACTTTTTTTTATTTTTTAATGTTTACTTTGTTACTTTTTTAAGCTCCTTTTTTAAATATTTTTCTTTCTTTCTTTCTTTTGCAGTTGCACACTTGGTGAATGAGAGTTAGACCGAAAATAGTGTATTTTTTTAAAAACAATCATTTATTATTCTGGATACCATCTAGGACCAGATTCCTTGACAAGACAAATCAAACGAGCCCAAACTCGATAGGGTTGCGTCGTTTAAGGCCGCGTTTCCACTGACGCGGAGCTGGGCGGAGCGGAGCGGAGACGAGCAGGAATCGTCCAATTACAGACGAGACAAGAGACGCGATGAGGATTTCAACCATTATGATTGGTCGATTCCTGCACGTCTCCGCTCCGCTCCGCCCAGCTCCGCGTCAGTGGAAACGCACCCTTAGGTCGCGTTTCCACTGACGCGGAGCTGGGCGGAGCGGAGCGGAGACGTGCAGGAATCGTCCAATTACAGACGAGGCAAGAGACGCGATGAGGATTTCAACCATTATGATTGGTCGATTCCTGCACGTCTCCGCTCCGCTCCGCCCAGCTCCGCGTCAGTGGAAACGCACCCTTAGGTCGCGTTTCCACTGACGCGGAGCTGGGCGGAGCGGAGCGGAGACGTGCAGGAATCGTCCAATTACAGACGAGGCAAGAGACGCGATGAGGATTTCAACCATTATGATTGGTCGATTCCTGCACGTCTCCGCTCCGCTCCGCCCAGCTCCGCGTCAGTGGAAACGCACCCTTACTGAGCTCCCGTAGCCACCTTCCGGCTCCATCATCAGATCAGTTCGATGATACTAAAATATTGCATTGTCACCAATTTTACATCATAATGCCAAAATGATTACTTATTTTTTCGATAGAAAAAAAAATCCAAAGCAGCACCGTCTATTTTCTGTTTTATACGATTATACGTAAACAGTTCCTTATTGTGCAGTAAAATTTGCTTTAAATCAAAGGTATTTAAATATGTTAAGAACTTACTAAGCTAAAATTGATCTAAGTAAGTATAGCATTTTGTCATAAATCTACATTTAAACAAAGCGCGTTTAGTTCCGGTGCGCGTGAGTCTTCTATATCTCTCGCGTCAAAGACAGCCTTAATGCCATTTCACATACACACCGGGGCTCAACTACGTTTCAATATACCCTCTTAAATAAAAACTTGTAAAAAGTGTCATTTTGATTGTCACGACTCTTTTGTTACGATTTAGGTCAGAGTATAACGTGCGATAAGGAACTTGGCTCCAAAACCTTTGTGGGATATAAAATCAGCCTTTAAATGTTCTACCTCTGGGGGACTGGGGGACTTAGGCGAATGACGTATTATAAATAGACACGTCATACCCGAACATTATTGCACTCAAAAACAGCGTAAGCCATGAAGTAGCTACATACAATCATACAGTGCGCGAAGAAAAGGAAAGACTTACGCCTGTACCTGTTGTTAGAAAGAGATGAACATACATATTTAGTTTCGTCACTAGCTGCTGCATGTTCATTGGCGTGCGCGCGTGGTTCGCAGCAGTTCGCGGAAAAATGGCGCTACAAGTACAAAACAAAAAACATTTTAAATGTTATAATATAAAAAATACAGTATTTACGCACGAAAGAAGACGTTTTTTTTTCTCTCACTGTAGTAGTATAATTTTTACATTGTATTTAAACTCAGGAAGGCATTTTCTTCACAAATAATTGCTGGAAATTGCGAGAGACAGTGACATGTCGCCGCGACACTGGATAGTGCCCGACTAATTTCAAGGCGGGCAATTACCTTCCATTTACTTTGCCATTATTGAGCGCTGGTAACGCATCTAATGGTAATATATAGGCTTAGGCCTCCTCTTTGTGAGAGGAATCTAACAGTCATCCTATAATGTTCTCACTGCTGGGACTCGAGTCTTTTCTTTGTGAGTAGGAGTGGGCCGTAATCCACCACGCGGGTCCAGGGTACAATGAGGATTGGTGGATGTCACATGTCTTTGAATTTTTGGTTCTAGGACATGCTGGGTTTCCTCATGATATAGTTTACTTCACTGTTGCCTTGTAATATCAATCAGATCAATCTGCCTAGCCTTTTCCCAACTATGTTGAGGTCGGCTTCCAGTCTAACCAGCAGCAGCTGAATACCAGTATATTACATGGAACGACTGCCTATCTGACCTCTAATCCCAGTAACTGTGTAATTTGACGACACGGTTGGCGCAGTGGTTGAGCGATTGATTGCTGCGCAGCATTTGTCGCGAGTTCGATTCCCGCGCGGAACAAATATTTGTAAGACCTAGTAGAAGTTACAAGTATTTGTTCCGAGTCTGGGTGTTTTTCTATCTATAATATGTATTTATTTACAAAAAAAAATGTATATAAGTAGTTTATCAGCCATCTCGTTACCATAACACAAGCATTAGGTTGCTTAGCTTGGGACTAGATGGCGTTGTGTGAAATGTCCAAGGATATTTATATTTATTATATTATATTTATACGATACTTGGTAAGACTGGTTGTCAGACTTTCGGGCTTCTGACGATTAGTAACGACTGCCAAAGATCCACGAATGACAGCCGGGATCAACGGCTTGACGTGCTTTCCGAGGCACGGAGGAGTCTTGGTATGTAAAGATGGTCACCCATCCACTGACCAACCTCGGCAAGCTCCTCTCACTGTTGTCTTGTAATGTTTTGATGCATTTTGATGTATTTTGTTTTACTTGTGAATTAACATCTGTATTTTGGCAGATACATTGTTTTCAATTATTGTGAACGCCTGAAAATAATAATATTTGTACTGTCTTTGTTTATTTGCTGTTTGTAAAAGCATTTTTCAGAAACGACCTTATGTATCTTTTGTGTTCCTAATGTTTACTTTCATTCTCTCTGAATTGATGTTATTATCTCAAGAACCTCTCGAATGAAACGGTTCGCGCTTGACATTAACACAAGCTCCTTACACACTGGGTTACAATTACAATTAAAAAAACAACCTGTATAGTAAGTTCCATGAGAAACTGATCATGTAATGAAAAGCCAGTCTTATGTCACTGGAATGGAGTTCAATGTTGAATGCAAGAAATTCTATTAAGTAAGATTACTTCAAGTTCTCAATGGAATTGTTAAAAACTCGTTTGTGTGGTGTTATTCTCGGTAACTGATGTGACTTTTTTGATGATTCAACGTACGCAGTCCAGTTCTTGGTGGCTGTCACTATGCTGTACACGATTGTCAATGCTGGGCCATTGTCTCTAATAAAACTTGACTACGCCTTTGTTTTGGTCTGATGTCATTATGTCATCTGTCATTGATTGTCTTTGGTTTACCTTTACATCTTCCAGACTTATATATCTACTAGCTTTTGCCCGCGGCTTAGCCCGCGTGGATTTAGGAAAATATCCCAAGGGAACCTGCTACCGGGAATTCCTTCCTTATTTCTTGTGTATATTATAAAGGGAACCTGTGCAAAATTTCAGCTTTGTAGGTCCAGGGTTTGGGCTGGGCGTTGTTGATGAGTCAGTCAATCAGTCAGTCAGGACTTCTCTTTGTATTTATATTGATTTAAATAAAAAGAGAAGTCCTGACTGACTGATTGACTGACTCATCAACGTCCAGCCCAAACCCTTGGACCTAGAAAGCTGAAATTTTGCACAGAGGTTCCCTTTATAATATACACAAGGAGGAAGGAATTCCCGGTAGCACGTTCTCGTGGCATATTCACGGGAACACATCCATGCGGGCGAAGCCGCTGGTAAAAGCTAGCTAGTACTAAAAGCGTGATGATAAAAATGATCTATAGATCATTAACCGTGGGAAAGCGTTGTGCGTGCGCATTGTAAGTTACCATAACATTACTACCCAATTGATCTATGATTTATTATACTATTAATTATAATTTATTGTGATTAGCCTTTAAAGGTTGGAAAGTCGGGATTAAGAAATATGCTTGTCTCATTAATTTGAATTACCTAAGATCATAAGGTCGTCCTCCCTAAAATACGGCGAAACTAAGTAAATTTGTGACCATCTTTTACAGTAACTATAGCATATTTTTGATAGGAGAGAATAAACAGCAATCTACAGTACATAAAAAGTGATTTCATGTGTCCTGAAATCTATTTTAGTTTGTAGAACTAAGGAAAAAAAAGGCTAAACCCAGGTCTATTTCTGTCTATTTTTTTTTTCGAGTTTTTACCATATTACTCCTACAGTTTTCATTAAATTATACAGGGTGGCCGGAACATTGACGTCCAAAAATAAAATTTCGGTCCCTCGTATCGTGGGGTATTCGAATCACCCCCATGTATGTTCCGCGACTTTTCATAGTTTTCGAGTTATGAATTTTTTTCTGAATGTTTGAAAATTTTCGACCTGACCAACCTAAAAAAATTTAAAAAAAAAAAGTAGAGGGTTTTATCGAGTTTCTTTTTTTGCAACTGAATTTTCATAAGTAGTACTTTTATGCATAAAATAATCAGCTTCGTAACTGTGATGAAAGTTATGAAAATGTTGATCTAAAGTGAAAAATTTACGTTCGGTAAATTATGACTTAAATTTTCAACTTCAAATTAAAAATCTAAACAGGTGACTTCATGGTTCTCAAGTAGGCTTCAAGAATGCGCCAGACTCTCAGCTTTCATAATCATTAAAAAACGTAGGACTTAATGGGGCTAACTTTGGCCTTAATCGGCCTTCAAAGACTGCGAGGTGGAAAATTCTTAAAATTAGCTATCTGATTAATATTTTTTTTTTCCATTTTCTCGCTCCTAAGGTTATTTAGTTTGCTAACCAAAAATGACTGCAGGAAAGCTAAGATTTAAACACGGAGATTTTTTTAAATGTTAGTTTAATGAATTTTGCGCGATCCGTCCTCGTGGACTATGGGTTGTAAACGAGGGTGCAACTCTTTTACCTGCAATAACAATCCACTCGAAGTGAGAGCTTCGACATTTCAACATCGCTTCAGCGTTAACTTGTGGTCTGGTATCCTCAATGGCGAACTAATGACTGACGTTTTGACGTTTCTACTGGTAGGATCGTTGTCTGATTTGTTTTACGGAAATAAAATAAAATAACGAAGATAAAGTGTGTGAAGGCCTTTTAATTGAGTTTTGAGAAACAATATACAACATATACAGTGTAGTGAGGTTTTGTGAGTGCTCCTAAAGTGCATAATTGTATAATTTAAAATAAATTAGCAAAATCTGCAAACCACCCTACATTTTTGATAATAAGTTTACGACGATAATCTGTCAAAAAAAGACCTGTGATAGGAATGCCTGCGATGAAGTGCGGTGGATGCGGCAAATTTTTGTCAGCAATTGACACAGCTAAGTGCTCGAAATGCAGCGTCGCTTATCACAGAGTGTGCGTCGGCCTCCCTACAAAAGGCCCCTTAGTCTCTGCCTGGCAATGCCCTGAGTGTAAGAAAAATGTTCGTAGGGACAATAAGGCCGAAACGCCGGTACGAGGTTGTATGGCACAAGTACAGGGTGAGGAGATGGTGTTCATGCCAATGCCAACGCCACCAGCTGTGGTGACGCTGGATACCACGACGCCTCCGACGATGCAAATGTCAACTGACGCATCGCCGACGCCTCGTACAACTGTTACACCGTTGATGTCCCAGGCAATCACGGCACCATCGTCACCTGTGGTGGTGGAGATTCCTGACTTCCCGCCGGACGTAGGCTCTGCTTTAAAATTAGTAGTGGAGGAGTTACGCACTTTGCGGCTTGAAGTCTTTGAGCTTCGGAAAGACGTGGCAGAGTTGAAGGCGTCTAGCGACTCGTGTCACATCCGTATGGATGGAATTGAGTCCAGACTGGAGGCGCTTGAAATGCGTCACGATGCTGGTTGCGCTTCCACAGGAAATTTAAGTGCGGTAGAGAGTGTGGTCCAACAGCTCAAGAAGGACCTCAATGACAGGGACCAGGAGCTGATGGCAAACGATCTGGTCATATCAAACGTACCTGAGTCGCAAGCGGAAAACCCCGCACACCTGTTCCAGCTAATTGCCACAAAGTTAGGAGTGGCTTTGGAGGACCGAGACATCGTGAGCGCAGAGCGAGTTGGCGGCAGACATATAAAAGCGACAAGCCCCACAGCTTCAGCAGAGCCCCGCCCTCGTGCTATTATGGTGCGACTCGCTCGTCGTGACCGGCGTGATGCCGTTCTGAACGGTGCCCGCGTGCGGCGTGAAGCTACAACCGAGAATCTCGGGGTCTCGGGGAAACCTGTGCGCTTCTTTATAAATGAGAGGCTGACTAAACTGAACCAGCACTTATTTCGTCAAACAAGGGCCGCTGCGGGGATTAATGGTTGGCGATTCGTATGGACGAAGCGTGGTCGCATCTTGGTACGACAAAAGCCTGGAGAGGCCACTCACAGGATTGCTTCTGAGGAAGATATACTTCAATTCATTGGACCATACACAGACGCTAACAAATAAACCTTTGTTTGATGCTGCACATTTTTCCTCTATAGTTGATATTTTTCTTAATTATAATAGGTTATTATTGTCATACATGGTGTCTGTGTGTCGTATCTGCTGTGATCTGGGTAGGTGGGAATATAAAAGTGAGTACTGCGTTAATACACTGAACATATATATTATTATATACATATTTATACATATTATTATTTACGTACTAACAAAATTATTTACTAACAATAGATATAGATTATTTTCAATTCATAATGATTGTAATACACTGAATTATTTACTACCACAATTAACAATTATGTACAAAAATAACTTAAATAAAGGAAATAAAATAAATTACAATGATTCATATATAAATAAAATACTATCATTACTATATAAATACAACTATACAGCAATTACTCCTTATTTAACATGACTAAGTCTAAATTATTAAAGTTTGGTTTATTCAATGCGGGTTCTCTGGCAACTAATCAGGATGAGTTTCTGATTGCCATGGCACAACATTCAGTGGATATCATGGCAATCAATGAAACGTGGCTGCGACCTGGGGAGGAGGGACGTGCGCCTAAGGTTCCGGGATACAGATTGAAGCACGTGCCGCGCCCCGTGACTGTGCGCGGGGGACGAGGCGGAGGAGTAGCGTTTTATATCAAAACGGGAGTAAGGGCGCGCGTACGGCCGCACTCAGAGCAGTCTGATGTTGAGCAAATGTGGTTAAACTTGACTATAAATGGTAGAAAGTTGTTGATTGGCACTGCGTACAGGCCACCATGGTTTGACTTGTCTAAATTTCTGGATGGTATAACTGACAGTATTAGCGCATTGGCACCTTATGATCATTTGGTATTACTGGGGGATTTCAATGTCAATCTACTGGATACTAATACAAAAACTAAAGATATGATGGTATTCCTAAATTATACCAACCTAAATCAGGTAGTACAGTCACCAACTCACTTTGTAGGAGATAGCAGTACTCTCATTGACGTGATCTGCACCGATGTAGGGGTTCGTAATGTACTAGTGAGTCATAACAGTGAACTTGGTCATCACTCATTTATTGTATGTGATACAGTCATTAGGAAGGCAAAGTGAAAACCTAGGCTAGTTGTATATCGGCCTTTAAGGGATATATTGATGGATTATTTTGTAGTGGATCTAAAATTGATGCCATGGTCTGAAGTAAGCTCACTGCCGGATGTCAATAGCATGATTGAACATTTTAATTACTGTATCACCCAGTTGTTTGACTTACATGCCCCCTTAAAGAGTAAGATCTTTAAGGACCGTCCCACGCCATGGATAACTGATAATATCAAATTAATGATTAAGCTAAGAGACGAGGCAAAAAGTAATTATCGTAAAGACAAGCTGGATACTACAAAAAAATATTATTTGGATTTAAAAAATC
This sequence comes from Cosmia trapezina, assembly GCA_905163495.3. Classification (NCBI taxonomy): domain Eukaryota; kingdom Metazoa; phylum Arthropoda; class Insecta; order Lepidoptera; family Noctuidae; genus Cosmia; species Cosmia trapezina. Next base: position 12,214,242 of record LR991047.1, read on the forward strand.
AAGCTATTTCAGCACTAACACAGGAGAAGAAGGTATACTTTGACGGTCATATTAATAGTCAGATAAAAAACCCCAAAAAGCTTTGGAAAAATCTCAAGTCAGATGTATTTGCGGAACATAATGACGGTATGCTTCCCGGTCAATTTAATGATCCAGACGAAATTAACAAGGCGTTTCTGAATGTACCGGGACAGTGCATACTTCCCACAGCGCAAGTTTCTTTTTTTGAAACAAATAGATTCAGTAATACTCAATTTGAGCTACGAAATGTTAATGAGGAAGAAATTAAAAAAATTATTAGCAGTTTGGGGTCTAACGCTAAAGGGATTGATGGAGTGAGTCTGGACATGATAATGCTCACGTTACCAACCACCCTTCAGGCCATCACTACTATAATAAATAAGTCAATAGAAACCCACACTTTCCCTGACTTATGGAAGTGCGCTATTGTGCGTCCTTTACCCAAAATCGGTAATCCAAGTACATATAAAGATCTACGTCCTGTTAGCATTTTGCCTTGCTTATCGAAAATATTAGAGAGAGTGGTTTATAACCAAATGTTAGTATATTTGGAAGCAAATAATATGCTCCCCGACCTTCAGTCTGGTTTTAGGAAGGGTCGTGGGACGGCCACAGCCCTTTCTGACGTAGTGGGGAATATCCTAGAGGCACGGGACAGGGGGGAGGGAACAATCCTTGTACTCCTTGATTTTTCACGGGCCTTCGATGCAATAAACACCACTCTGTTGCTTTCAAAGTTGGCCTATTATGGTTTTACAATGGAAACAATAGAGTGGTTCGCTAGTTACTTGCAAGATAGGTCACAGCTCGTTGAAATCCAGAAGGAGGATGGATCAAAGGTGTCATACCCCCTTCGACAGGTGCTACGTGGTGTGCCTCAAGGATCAATTTTAGGGCCCCTGCTGTACATCCTTTACAGCGCTGACATTATCAAGTCATTCCAGCATTGCAGGTATCATATGTACGCGGATGATATCCAATTATATATAAGTTTTAAATCAGCTGATACAGGAGAGGCAGTGGAAAAAATCAATGGGGATCTTGAAAGAGTAATGCAATGGTCAGATAATAACTCACTAGTATTAAACCCATTGAAATCCAAATTTATGGTTTTAGGTACTAGAAAAATGATCAGCGCTATACTGTCAGCTAAGCCGGAAGTTGTCATCAGGGGGGAAAAAATAGATATGGTAGAGATAGCATGCAACCTTGGGTTAACCATGGATCCACAATTACGATTTGAGAAGCACATCAGTAACACCATGAGGAATTGTTTTTATAGATTAAAATTACTATATTCCATTAGAGACTACCTGAGTGTTGACCTACGTAAACAATTAGTGGACAGCCTAATTTTATCAAGGCTTAACTATTGCAATACCGTATATGGCCCATGCCTATTAGCAAGAACAGAGAAGCTGATACAACGGATACAAAATGCATGTACTCGGTTCTGTGTAAAGATACCTCGTAGAAGTCATGTTACTCCTTACATAAATGAGAATAATATTTTGAAAATGGCCGCTAGGAGAAAGTTACATATGGCAAGTTTACTGTTTGGGGTAGTCACTACACAAAAACCACACTATTTGTTTGAGAAATTAAGTTGGAGACAGAGTAAATACGAACCACGTTTCTCTACCAAACCTCTGAGTACATCAACACATAGGACCGCAGCATTCAGGGGGAGCTTTAGATACGCCGCCACGCACTGTTGGAATAACATTCCTCCTCCAGTAAGAGTCCTGAAATCAAAAAAGCATTTTCTGAGTATATTAAAGAAATATTTCATGCAAATACAGCAATCCACATGAATAATATCATTAGTGCCTAACAACTCTGCTCTTTTTGTACTTACCTAAAGGGTTATGGCCTACAGGCAAGGGATGGGGCTTTCCAGCAGTGCGAGTGGTCTCTGTCTGATTGCTTCCAATTTTTGGACAGGTCTGCGTCAGTATCTCAGGAGGAAACGTGATTCTGAGTTGTTGCTGTTGCATCTAGCTAGTTCGTAAACGTACATCCATGATCCAGAGATCCATAATCCATTCGCCTCACTAAAATAGTATTTCCACATTAGCATTACTTACTATATTATATCAAGCTATACCTGAACCGCTTTGAACTGAGAAACATACTTGTCGGTTAGAAAAGAAAAAGCACACAGCATTTAATTAACAGAAAAATGTGCGGTTGAAAACGCCATGCTTTCATTCACCTTTGATTGATGGCTGTTTGCAAATGGCTGCCATGCCATCACTAATATCCCATGACATTACATTACCTATATTTAACGTTCTTTCTGTATTCTGAGATTTAACTATGAAGTAATGACGTATGGGTGCGAAACTGTAATCAATAATTATAATAGCGTTTCGTTCACTGAGCGTAAGCAGTAGCTCACCACACTACAATGTTTAGAGTAAGGAATTATTAAGTATAAGTACCTAATGGTATTGGCGCCATTTATGTATTTCATTTTTGTTTCTTTAAGTTACGCATAGCTGAAGACATATAGGTATGTATGTTATTTATTTATTTTATTCTGTATGTTTATCTTTATTTATTGGTAAATTATGTTCAGCTAAACTCACACGTATCTCTGTGAATAAAGTAACTTACCCGAGATATTATGTTACACAGGGGGACGTCATTACGTCATTCGATAGGTAGTTGCTGAAAATCAGCGCCGCTGATGATAGGCTCGTCCGACGTCACGGCATTTTGCTGAGCAACGACCTTTCTTGCACAGATACGACGCACGGATTAATTTGTTCTAGTTATTTTTGTTATAAAAGTATTATTTTTACACTCTGCAATTCGGATTTGTTATTGTGTGTTTGCTGCTCTTATTGTTTGTTATTGTTTGTTGCATGACATTTCCTAGTGTCACAACACAGAGCAGAGGCAATATAGAGTTCATAGTCTAAGTAGTATTGTAGAATTATTGTTTTAAATTGTTGTCTTTGGTCTGAGATCAAAGACAACTTGGATACGAGGCTTTTGCTTACTTTGCATAATGTGTGTACTTTGTTATTTTTTAGTTTCTAATGTGCGTTTTATTTGTGCAAAATAAACGATTTTTCTTTCTTTCTTTTCTTTCTTCTTTCTAATTGGTCCGTTTGAACTGCCGTCCAGACTTGATGGAGAAACATACAAAAACTTTTTGGAAAATGAACTTCCATTGTTGCTGGCAGATGTGAATCTCGAACTCAGACGAACCATGGTGTTGCAAAATGACGGCGCCCCGTGTCACTATGCAACCCAGGTCCGAAATTACTTAGATGAAACATACCCCAACAGATGGATCGGACGCAGCGGACCAATTAGGTGGCCTCCACGCTCACCTGATCTCAACCCCATCGATTTCTTTATTTGGGGCTATTACAAGGAAATAGCATACGCCCGAGACTGTTCAAGTGAACAAGAGCTGAGGCAGTTGATTGCAGAAGCTGAACGTGTTGTGAGAGAGAACAGAGACGCTTTTAGACGATTGCCAGACAATTTCTTACGTAGGTGTAGAATGTGTATTGCTGCTGGTGGTGGCCACTTTGAAAACCTTTTGTAAATGTTAAAAATAAATTAAGTACTTTTTTCACATTATCATCTGTGTTTTATTCAAAACCACTTTTTACGTAAAACTTTTCTTACCCAACTCTGAAACTATTTGTTGGTTAGTTTTCAGTATTCTTATCATTAATTAACCTTAGGAACGAGAAAATAGCCAAAAAAAAATAATTACTCAGATGGGTAATTTTAAGAATTTTTCCACCTCGCTGTCTTTGAAGGCCGATTTTAAACAAAGTAGCCCTATTAAGTACTTCATTTTTTTTATGATTATGAAAGCTGAGAGTCTGGCGCATTCTTGAAGCCTACTTAGGAATTATGAAGTCACCTGTTAAGATTTTTAATTTAAAGTTGAAAATTTGAGTCATAATTTACCGAACGTAAATTTTTCACTTTAGATCAACATTTTCATAACTTTCATCACAGTTACGAAGCTGATTATTTTATGCATAAAAGTACTACTTATGAAAATTCAGTTGCAAAAAAAGAAACTCGATAAAACCCTCTACTTTTTTTTTTAGAATTTTTTTAGGTTGGTCAGGTCGAAAATTTTCAAACATTCAGAAAAAAATTCATAACTCGAAAACTATGAAAAGTCGCGGAACATTACATGGGGGTGATTCGAATACCCCACGATACGAGGGACCGAAATTTTATTTTTGGACGTCAATGTTCCGGCCACCCTGTACAGTTCTTTACAAAATAATAAGGAATGATTTCATGTCATTACTTTTTTAGCCCAATCAATAGATTTTTTGTAAATCGGTAATTACTTCATATTTTGCAAGCGTTGTGTCATCGCGCTTCTCTTTCTTTTCTATGCAGTCCGACAGTGACCGCGCTTTTTATGGAGGACAAGCCTTAAGTTCTAGTTTGATTGAGAATGACAAAGACAGAAGATTCGTTTTACACCTTATTCAGGTATTTTTTCATGCCCTAGTAAACGGTGCTGCGGTGTTGTTCAGTAAAAATCTCACAGTAAAACTTGAAGTGAGTTGTCAATAGTGTCAAACCCTAGCTTCAGGGCCCCAATTCTGCAATTTTTTAGAAATTCGTCATTCCAACACGATCCCATTGTCACTGCATTGTCATTTTGCTAAAAGTTCGTAATCTGCTAAATTCATAATGGTCGATCATTGGTCGGTCAGTGGTCTCGTAATAGAACCGTGGTAGAATGACATTGTCGTATTGCCATTATTATAAAACCCGTTAGTAGAAATTATTTTCGAAAAACTCAAGGTCACTGATCAAAGGAACTGTCAAGATTTTAGCAGATTACTGCATACGTCAGTCATTCATTTGTCATTAACATTATGTACGAGATTACCATTCTATGCCATTTCTTACAATGGAGTGTCAGTGGTTGACCATTGGAAAGTCATAATGACGCCATTATATTAGTAGATTACCAAACTTGTCAAAATCAACAATTATGAAATAGACCATTCTGACACTATTGTAATAGCAGACTTGAGGGCCTGAAATGAAATGAAATGAGATGAAATTTTAATTGCAAGAATTGTAGTACATTATAGATGGTCGGGTTTTTAAAAGTTTCTGATACAATTCGCTAAAACTAGCATGCAACCTAATAATAATATAATTTAATACATTGTCATAAATTAAAAAGCTAATAAATTTAAAACATAAATCATAATTATTAAATTGAGAATAATAATGTCAAACATTTGTAAAATCATATATATATTTAAATAAAAATATTAATTAATTACTTATGTCACTCTTTAAAATTTAGGAACTCGTTCACAGAATAGAATGATTGTTCTACAAGCCATTTGAATAACGCTGTTTTAAAGCGATTGATTGGCAGTTCCCTATACGATTTCGGTAATTTATTATATAACTTTATAACCATAGGAAAGCAACTTCTGTGATATAATTGGCTTTTCATTGGAGGAATAATGGTGGAATGTCAGTTCACTTTAAGCTCACGTTCTCTAAGATTATACGGTTACATTTTACAGAATAGATCATTATTCATAATGTTTTCAGTCCCACTGAAAAATCTTTAAGGCGACGTTAAAAGACTTTTAATGATTTTTAACTGATGATCAAGTCTAAACGAATAGTGCTTATGATTTAGAAAAAATATTATAATATGTTTTAACATATAATAAAAAAATATATATGAAAAAAAAGTAAGAAAATGCTCTAATTTTCTAGAGCACTTGGAGGAAAAAACACTTTTCTAACTTAAAATTTTTCATAAACTACCAAAGTATTAATATCAGCTCCACCAATCAAGGGCAATTATATTACAATTTCAACATTTTGTTTGTGGTTTAATATCAGGTTCTATTTCCATCCGGCGATGTTCATGGTCATCCTGCCTACCATAACCAACCACACCTCATCCGTTACTCGATACGGTTGAGAAAGCTGTATTTTTTACGCTGTGGTCTTGTATCCTCTCGTTGAATCGGAAGTGACAGGTTAGATAACTGTTTTGGTTAGGCTGTGGCGTTTCTTGTTTTCGGACGTTGTTTTGATGCGAGATCGCGATCGGAAAAAAAGGAATTAATATTGTTCTAGATGGGGTAATTGAATAGATATAACGAAATAGTGTTTATATTTCAATCTGCCTAGCCTTTTCCCAACTATGTTGGGGTCGGCTTCCAGTCTAACCGGATGCAGCTGAATACCAGTATTTTACATGAAGCGACTGCCTATCTGACCTGACTGGGTAATACCCAGCTGGGTAAGGCTGGTTGTCAGACTTTCGGTCTTCTGACGACCCGTAACGACTGTCAAAAATCAACGAATGACATAGTTTTTATATTTGTTACTGTAATTATGAACTCCGTTAGTTTATAATCTATCCATGTCAAAACAAAAATACAAATTAATGTCAAATCGTTTGAAGTATGTACAGTGGGCTGCATCAATTGGGTACCCCCGTTGTATTAAAATTTTAATACAACTGGGGTACACAATTGATGCAGCTCACTGTACAATAAAATGTCATAATAATATATATATAAAAATGTCAACAAGGTTACAGTGATAAAAAAAAAATCATCAATGTTACAGGAATAAAAATTTTAAAAAATTCGAATAGTAATCAATCAATGAATGTCAATCAATCAGTCTATCTATCTGTCATTAACTATAATATGGTAGTCAATTTTGGATGACCAAACTATACCAATTTCTAACATAACATTTATACATAAAACATTCGAAATTCAAAAATAGATCAAAACAAAAACCATCATGTGTGTCACTGTGTAGTGTATCTTTAAAACGCACTTAAATGCATTTTACTCTCTGTGGGGGAATAGTGACACATAACCACATAAATTCAAAACAAAGGGAGCGCAAGAAATCCCCGTGGAACTAAGCCATCTGTACCACATTTTGTACTTCGTCTGCACTATAAAGTCTATGCCCCACGTAGACATTGTTTATTTTAAAAGATGGCCGCCCCCGCGTCGTTTAAAATTGGAGGGAAAGTGTTTATGTAGTAATATGAAGTGGTAATGTTTTATTATGAGTTTCCAGAGCTTCTAATTAGTTTCACTTGTCTGGAGACGAGTTCCTGATAGCTAATTTTGGACATATAATATTCCTTTTGGTCTTTCTTCGGATGGACTTGTAAGCCGTCGTCGGTCGGTTGGTCCCGGCTGTCATTCGTAGGTCTTTTACAGTCGTTAAGGGTCGTCAGAAGCCCAAAAGTCTGACAACCAGTTTTACCAAGGGGTATCCCGATACCCAATAACTTGGTTGTGCTCCATATACAGGGTGTCCCGTAAATAATGGATAATCTCTTAAGGGGTCATTGTACTCATCATTATGAACAACTTTTACTATGGGACCAAACCTGAAATCGCGAAAAAAAATCAGCTGACCAGTACATTTATCTACATCAAACTCGTCAAAATGTAGGGAGCAGCTGATTTTTTTTTCGCGATTCCAGGTTTGGTCCCATAGTAAAAGTTGTTCATAATGATGAGTACGATGACCCCTTAAGAGATTATCCATTATTTACGGGACACCCTGTAGAATACTGGTATTCAAACTTAGGTAAATACTAATTCACTAGGTACCAACTGAAATTGTCATTCTTTGACAGTTGTATGAAATTGACGTAGGGTGTCAATTCGGTCATATATCCACAGCTGGGTCCATGTTCTTCAACATTTTAAATAACGGCCTAACTGTTAAGTTACTGTGTGGTATATTGCCATAGATTTCATTCGCGTGTGTCGGGTGTGATCACGGAGCGTGACGAAGTGAACGCATGCTCTGCAGTGGAGCATGACGGCAGAGAGAGATGGATCTAGTGTGTGAATGAGAGAGTAGATCGTAACGAAAGTTTTTCAGAACATTATGGAATAATTTATGGTGTTAGGTTTGTGTCTGGTATTCAGTGGTATATGAAGATGTAATGGCTGACTTTTGCCCTGAGTAACTTGTGGATATTTTTCTGGTGTAAGGGTTTTCATGATCGTAAACGAAGCAAAAGTAGTATCATGTGGTGTTCTGTAGTTTCTGCCTAAACCAATGGGACGAAGGACATTCTAACTTTGCAGGCAAGATATAAAAGACCTTGTAGTAATTTTTAATCACGTTTCATTTCACAAAGATAACGAAAATAATAATAGGCAAATCAATGAACATAAAAACTACGTTCAATCATTGAAACAATCACTATTACATAGCTAGCCAATCAACGGTCAGTCAAAACTACAATAAAAAAAATAGTATTTGAGGTTAACTTATATCGCAAAAAAAAAACGCGCGAATCGACCATACCTATAATAATCTCTTCCCACAAAGGAATTTCATACAATATAAGTCATGTTCTTTTTTCTAAACATCGCAATAAGCAACGGCATGAAGGAACTCAGCCAGGTCATAGACCCACAGACTTATCCAGCATGACCACAGAGCATGACGGACAGGCCGAGCGTCAATTTCCATGCTCCGGTTTTTTTTTTCTTAATTCAATTATCCAGTTAGTTCCACTCGGAATCGGAAACGGTCCCGATTTTATTGAGATTTAATTGATTTCGTATTTCGAATTGTTTTGAATTTTTATATTTTAAGTGTGGAATGATTATTGAGTTTTAATTTTCAAACTTGTTTTATTATTGCCGCCATTTTGCAATTCAATTGTTTTTGACAGACATTAGTTATGGTTCTATGGTTCACGTTTTTTTCAATGTAATTGCTATCCATGGAATCAGTATGTACTATTATTAAGCTCCTTGTTGCTATCCAAATCGCTCTGATTCTACACTTCAGAATCAGAGCACAAAAAAGTGCAGGAAATCGGATTAGGAAGCCGTAGAACTGACTAGATTTAAACCACAAAAACATTGCTATAGCAAAGACGTAATATTTAAGTCTTCAATCACCTCAACACAAGATAATACATAGATAATAGGATTTTCGCAAACAGCGGGGGTGTAACAAGGCAGCATCTGCACCCCTTATCAAAAATAAATCGAATACGGCCCTTGGGGAGGGCCGCCATCTTTAATCCAATTTTGTCTCGATATTACGAAATTAGGGCCTTTTCCTTTTAAAAGATAATTTTGCACGGGATTTTGACATTATAGCGAATAGCTTTTGAAAGAAACTATGAAAGAAAAATCATCTTGAATCCTCCTGCCCTTATCCAAATTTATTTTGTGTCGGCGCAACATGTATTTTTCTTCCATACTTCTCTATTAGTCGCTCCATGTAAAATACTGGTATTCAGCTGCATCCGGTTAGACGGGAAGCCGACCTCCATGTAGTCGGGAAAAGGCTAGGCAGATGATGAAGATGACTTCTCAATTAGTCGTGGTGTAAAAACCATCTTAAATCTGCCTCCGAAAAATTGAACGCCCACTCACTCGAGAGGTCTAATATTAGATTTGTTATTATAACAAAATGATGCAACGTAGATATTAAAAGATTTGAGGATAGGTTCATTGTACTGGCATCGTAAATTCGTAACCTGTCGGGTTCTTGTGTGTGCAGTCTATTGCAATTAGTTAGGCTCTAAATGATAAGTAATTTGAAAGACAGAGTACTCTAGATCTATATAAAATCTTATAGTTTGTTTTTTCTTTTGTGATGTGTATCTTATTCAAATAAATGTTTACTCCTTCTTTTTTTCGTTATGGCACCACTATTTGTCTCTGCATCATCCAAAGGTTGACACTGGTAGAAAATGTCTATGGTTCTTTCATAGACTTATAAAACAGATGGACTCCGCGCCACGCATATCGAAAGTGAAGCACAGTAAGTATGCCGGATCGTTTGTACAAACACGCCTCGCGCACACATTTACATCATAGTATGCCGACCGGCCGCCATTACGAGACACGAGCGACGGCGACTGCGTCTTTGCAGGTACTCAAATCATGCACACAGATCGGTACGGTGGTTCACTTTCGATATGCGCGGCGCGGAGTCTATCTTTTTTTATACGTCTATGGGTTCTTTGTACATTTTTGTGATTAATAAAGTATTAAAAAAATTACTAACTAATATTATAAATGCGAACGTGAGTTTGGTACGTTTTCACGCTAAAACGGCTGAACGGATTTGGATGATATTTGGCACACGGGTAGAGCATGACCTGGATTAGGACATAGGATACTTTTTATCCCGGTAGTACGTTCCCGTGGGATAATTTCCGCCATGCACGCGGGCGAAGACCCTGGCAAAAACTTATAAATAATAAATCCTGTAGTACGCACGGCTACATTTCCAGTATAAGCTGATCTCGCATTGTACAGGATTTCCTTACAATGAGAGGTCAGTGTAAACTGGAAATGTATAGCTTGATGTGTAGCCGTGTGTACCTTTCACTCAATCTAAATTACCCCCCGTCTAGTCTATAAACTCGTTCATGCTACATGGCGTTAATGAATAATTCTAGGTTTCGAAATGTCCTGATTTTCATATTACTGTAGGTAAACCTTAGTTTTCACGTGATGATGATCAAAACCACAAAAGCCAATCCTTAGATTCAGCTTATTTTAGATAAAACATTTAGCAAACATTATTATTACACCGTCAGCATCATTCACACTCACAGCCCGACTTCACCCACTTTTGGACATGCGCCTCTCTTTTCTCGTGCCATTTCTCTCGATATTCCGCCAACCTAATCCATTTGCTACATCAAACCAATCTGCTTAGCCTTTTCCTAACTATGTTGGTGCTAAGCGGATGCAGCCGACTTTACATGGAGCGACAGCCTATGACCTCCACAACCCAGTTACTGGGTGACAGTTGACACCTGCTCCATGTAAAATACTGGTATTCATCCATTAACTACATAGTGACTTACGTCGAATTGACTTCGCGGTTTACGAACTTGTAATCGTTCAGAAATACGACACAACATGTAGTACTGGCCAAAATTCGTCTATAAACAATACACTTCCGAGATACATTCCGGTGGTCGAAAATGACGTCAGTAACGTCATAGAATGCATTGTTTATGGCACGCATTCCTTTTATCAGTAGACAATCTAAATGGACGTCATTGCACCTCATTGTATTACTTGTTGACTTTCGACATTCGTCATTATGGATGACGTTGCTCAGAGGAATCACTAACTAGGAATTGTTGTTGAGCCTCAGGCAATCCAATCAATCAGTCTGCCTAGCCTTTTCCCAACTATGTTGAGGTCGGCTTCCAATCTAACCGGATGCAGCTGAATACCAGTATTTTACATGGAGCGACTGCCTATCTGACCTCCACAACCCAGTAACTAGGTAATACGATACCCCTTGGTAAGACCTGGTTGTCAGACTTTCGGGCTTCTGACGACCCGTAACGACTGTCAAAGATCCACGAATGACAGCCGGGAGTAACGGCTTAATGTGCTTTCCGAGGCATGGAGGAGTCTCGTTATGTAAAGACAGTCACCCATCCACAGACCAACCCCAGCAAGCGTAGCTTAACCTGATGGATCAACTTGTGCGGCTGTTATTATTTAGCTACGAGCCTAAGTTACATAATTATAATGGACCATTTTGATGGGTCCAATCCATGAGACAATCCACTTTCTTTCTTTCTTCTTTCAGTAGGCCAGTTCAGTCAGATTCGGACGCTTCAATTTGTAATCAAAAACACGTGCGTTCGGCTACTGAACACAAGCAGTGGAATTGTGGAATGGCTAACTGTGTCGGACGGGAACACGCGTTCACACGAAGCCAATCCACTGCGAGAGTGGTAAGGGAAGCTATTGGTACCAGAAAATTTGAATTCGTTCAATTACAAAGCACTGGCCTCATCAATGGCTTGAGGACAATCCAATGCAGTGGACTGCCTCTGTTTACACGATGCTATTATTGGATTGGCTTAATGGATTGTCTCGGGTATTGGCCCCGTCTAAATAGTCCATAAAGAAAGACAATTATTTAGTCTGCACAAATTCAACGTACACATGGCTTTTCTGGTGCCAGCACGCCACTCTGTACCCATTCCCAACCACTGCAACTCCTGAAAGCCAGAATCAAAATGGTAGCCACCAGATAAATTACCCACTTATGAAGATCTTTCATGATCTTTTGAGACAAACCCGCCACCCTATACATATCTTAAAAGCTATCAACAGTAGCGACAATCAGAAAAGTGCCGAGGCAATGAAGCTCGGACATTTCTGGACAGTTCCGGAGTAACGATTCAACTGTCTTGGAACCCGCAGCGAAATTAATCTAAAAAGAACTGTTGAGGAGAAAGAATAAACATAGTTTCCACTTCCCTCCATATCGGGCAGGAGACAGAAAGGCCACAGGCACAAACGGATAATCCACACAATAGGAATAACGGACAGTCCGGAGGCTGAGGAAACCCTTGCGCTTGTGTCTTTGAATGCACAGGCGTCACTCAGATTAGAACAGAAACTCGGAATACCCCGATCTTTCACAGATGTTCTTAAAAGACCCGGAGATTTCATTAACTTCTGGAGGGAGGTGGGCTGGTTGGAATAACCCCCGAAGGCCGCCATGGCACACGCACAAGGGTTTACATGAGGAGGAGGACTAAGTGCGGAAACCAAATCCTTTGACATAGATCCTGGTAGCCTGGCAGCACGGATTTACAGTTTTCGCGAGGAAGGCATTAAAGCCATCATTGTTCTGCTGCGAAAAAGAGATGGTGGTAATCGTCCTGTATAGCTTCCATCTCTCTCTCTCGCACACTGGAATAATCATGGTTCTAAAGCGTCCTATCCTGTTACGGCTGCGCCACTTCTCCCAGACTTGCAACGCGTTTGATTCGGTAGTCAAAAACCACGGAAATTCAAAGTTGGAATAACCAAAGGATCTTACAAAATCACTAACAATCCACTAGTAATTATATTAGATTTCCTCTAATACCGGATGCGCAAGCGCAGTGGCGTGGATCTCCGCTCTTAGGGCTGTTACGTGTTCAGGGGTGTCACGGTGTTAGATTTTCCTTTTTAGACCATGTTAGAATGGGTAGTGGACCTTGACGAGAATGGGATGGCAATAGAAAGAGGGAGAGACGAGTATATGTAAACTATTATTTTGTCATTTATGAAGCAAATTGTAACTTTGATGAAGGACAATGTGTCCAATTGTTTTCACAAGAACATGCTATCCAATTATAGTTAGACATTCAAAAATTGGCATTGTATTTTTTAGTTTACTTTTTTCTCTCTTTCAGATCCCATACTACAATTATTTTATTTAACGTTATCATAAGTATAATTTTACTTTTATAATGAAACCAGGCACAAAACTAAAGGCAGTAACAGCCACCATATGCATTAGAAAAAAAAAAAGAAAACCAAAGCCAATAAATTCAACGTAACGCTCTATGCGCTAGCGCAAATGTCACAGCCTGCGTCATCAAATCTTCCTGGTGCAATCTCTGGCTAACTATAGGCCCGTTTGACGTCAATACTGGTCTAGATCTAGAATAGAACCTAGTCTACCTTCTTTTGGTTTTGTTTGGCTATAAAAGAAGGAGTAAAAAACGCAAAAAAAAGCGGCCAAAATTTTCACTTCGGTACATTTATTGAGAAACTGTACCTATCTAAAATTATATTTATAGTTCAGAATCGTATTACCATGCACATTGCACATCTATCAACAATTCGGCCAAAAAACATTTTAAGAATGGAAATCATTTTATTTAATAAACATACTTTTGGGTAAAAAAGTAATGATTTGACTACCCATTTGTAACAGTGTCCATAAATATGTTCAGTCTGAAAACAGATGCTACGTCAAAATGAGAGAAATAGAGCTCTACGAAAAACCAGGTGTTTTTGATTCGGAAGTAGAAAAAAAATACTGAGGGGTGGGTGGATTCAAGGGGATCACTTCCGCCGGATGCTTCCGATTTGATCTCCGATTTTGGGGGAGTCGATAGGAAATCGGATACTTTAGAAATCGGATGTTGAGTGTCTGAATAATGCTGAGTCTGTGGTAGTTTGTTAGCATGTGGTTTCAAACTAAAAATGGGACTTTTCGGCTGAGTTAAGACTCCTTCAAAATGCAAGATAATATCGCGTGGCGCGACTTTTTTTTTCTCATTCGAATTTCGTTGACTAGTCAATTATTATACTATCTCTATAGCAATAAGCTCCAGAAATAGTTATTTAAAAAAAAAACTTATTAATTTCCATTATTTTGGAAGATTTTTGCAACATGCTCAAAAACAAACATAGTACACCTATGTTTATCTAGCGTAGCGTCTTTTTATTCAAGGCGCCGTCAACTGCCCGGATAGTATAGAAAATAAAGAACAAGATAACACTTGGCCAAGTGTTCCAATTCACCCCTAAGACATTTCGCCCCCTATCAATCGAACAATGGACATTTCATTACAGCCCCTTGAGAATATTTGATAATAAACACAGATGTGTAGCGATGAGGGTAGGCAACGATGTAGGTATTTGGGTCATCCTATTAATAATAAAATAGGGATAAATTGCTTTAGTGCGTTATGGTAATCCCTCTTAGAGCGGGGGTGAGTATAATGAAGAGAATGTAAGCTTTAGATGGAGTTAAAAATACAACAATAATAAACTTTGGTCGTAGGTTCGAACCTAGACAGGCGCTTTACTTTGTGTAAAGTATTTCATCACCACTGCTCTCAAAACGGTGAAGGAAAACATCGTGAGGAAACCGGCATGTCCTAGAACCAAAAATTCGAAAATATGTGACATCTACCAACCCGCACTGGGTCCGCGTGGTGGATTACAGCCCACTCCCTCTCACCGAGATGAGGCCTGTGTCCCAGCAGTTGGAACATTATAGGCTGGTTATGCTATTAAACTTTCAGACCCATATTACAATAGTCGGTTTAACTATGATATTATTAAACTACCTTTTGCCCGCAGCTTCGCCCGCGTGGATGTCCGAAAATATCCCACGGGAACGTACCTTCTACAGGAAAATCCTTCCTTATTCTTTGTCTACATGATAAAGGGAACCTCTGTGCAAAATTTTAGCTTTTTAGGTCCAAGGGTTTGGGCTGGGCGTTTTGATGAGTCAGTCAGTCAGTCAGGACTTTTCTTTTTAGAGTTGTAATACTTTATTACAAAACGAAGTTTAACGAGTCTTTTCGTAAAATCTACGGAACCAATAATTGTGATGAAAAATCTTAGCCTCGTAGGCACCGACTTCCCGAACTATAATAGTTATTTATGCAACTGACGTATAATAAGGGGTATTAAAACACGAATGTGGGTTTATCACACGAGGCGAAGCCGAGTGTGATAATAGTATCACATGAGTGTTTTAATACCTAATTATGTACAGTTGCATACAAGACTTTATCTACATCCATGTTATCAATACTCTATAAAAGGTTCTGAAACAGTTATTTGCAATACTCGTATCGAACATGGCGGACGGCGTCATAGTATACGACGTGAATTCGAATAAGTTCTTTTTTTAAATTACGGCGCTGTTGTAGTGAAACGCGCGTGCATTACAATGTACTTTTTTTGAAAACGAGTTGCATTATGTAATTCAGTACAACATTAAAGCACCCGTTTGGATGCTATTATGGTTACCATGGTTACTATGACACTGGCTGTTTTAATGTTGGCAATAAGCTAACTGTTTCAGAGACTTTTATGGGGGATTTATGGCATGGGTGTCGATAAATAAGTTTATTTTTATAAGTCCATTATGATATTCAAGAATGTCATTACCACCAACTCATATAAAACAAATGACAAAACACCACCATCATAATTATTCGCTAAATTGAGCTCGGCACGTGTCGCGTTACGTCACTTCCTATTTAGGAGGAAGTGACACGTGCTTGCACAATGACGGCCCCCTTGGGTAGTTGAGGGTGAAAGCATTATTTGATAGGGGTTGGAAACTTGTGTGGTATTGCCCTGGCACGGACGATCTTAATTTTAGTAATGTAAGGTGTCTTACCGACTTGGTCGCAAACAAAAATCTGCCTAGCCTTTTCCCAACTAAGTTGGGTCGGCTTCCAGTCTAATCGGATGCAATTGCTTATCTGACCTCCACAACCCAGTTACTGAGTAATACGATACCTCTTGGTACAGTCAGCAACAAAAGTCGATGATTAACACTTGTGTTTTCTAAATCTTAATTATTGAGAAAAATGTGTACTTCACTAAAATCGGAACAGATGTGGATTTTAAAGAAAATTAACACTTATATAATAAATTAAATGCTAAAAAGCAGGTTATTGTATCATTTTGTGTTAATTTAGAATTTAGATGATGTCAAAAACTAGCAGTGTCTGACTTCTGTTTAATTGACTATTCTAGATACCGAATCTAAACTAAACCACATATTAATACAGATGGGACACTCCGCAGTTTAGGTATGAAGCTACAAGTACGCGGCGGGCCCCGACCACGGGGCTAATTCAGTAGGTCAGAAGGTATAACAGTTACGCGATAGAAAGAGAGGCAACTTGTAGTTGAATATATCTGTAGGTAATAAGCGTTGTGCGACCTGAATTGCATTTTATTGTGTTGTAGCAAGAGTCTCTTTTTATTTAAATGATTTTGCGGAGTGTCCCATCTGTATTAATCTGTGACTAAACTAAACTAACCGCACTACTGGACCCTTACGCCCAATATTATGTTTATGTAAGCATGTAAAAACTGCGAGATAGTAATAAATTGACCATATTCAATCGACATGAAATATAGACGGGTTATATGAAAGTAACAACCTATTTAATTTAGTCGGATCATATTTTAACGACGCAAAGCGCTATCGTTTGTGTTTCTTGGTACCGGAACGCGTCCGTCGCAGGGATTGTAAACTATCGGGACGCCATTTTGAAATAAACGCGTCATTCGAGTTTCGAATGAGTACGAGTTACATGTCACTGATTCTGACACAGAAATGGAAACATCTGAATCTGACGAATAATTATTCTTAAATAATATATGTTAATTAATATTTGTTACTTAATAATTTATTAAATCTTAAACAAATTCATTTTTTTTGTTGGTCCAAATGTTGTGAACTCCTGAACACTTGTTTACAAAATTTATAGTTTCTCATGACGGTTACTTTAGGTTTTTTACTTCTTTGCTAACGCTACTTCGTCGAGAACTGTCATTTTCGAATTATTTTGACAAGGTTCCATTCCCTTCTGATCGCACGCGGATTATAAGTTAACAAAATTTAGTCTGACATAACAGATTGGATTTGTGACTGCATGGCCCTAATTTTTCTCCAACTACAAACAAACTAAACTCGAATCTATTTTCTAAACGCTAAAGTCTATTTTGATACTGTTATCAAATTCGCAAACGTTATCGACGGACGCAGCCAATTTGCAAGAACTTTGTAACTCGCAAGAGAAGATCTTTTGTTTGAACTCGCAACTAAATGATTACCTACCTCTAAAAGTTTGTTTGTTTGAACGCGCTAATCTCAGGAACTACCAGTTTGATTTGAAAAAATATTTTTATATTTGATAGCCCAATTCTTGAGGAAGGCTACAGGCTATTTAGCATCACGCTCGGACCCTTAGGGAGACGAGCAAAAATAACGCTAATAAAACAAAGTAATAGCGCGGACGGGCGATGCTACGCGACGGGGTGGGTCGGGGGAACAAGAAATTTCACGCGGAGAAAGTCGCGGGCAGAAGATGATCATTAATATAACGCTTAAGGTTGATGCGCCACGGTAGCCCGCGAAATTCAAAATTTCTTACGTTTTTTGCAATTTGCAGGTCAGTGTGAGCTTGTACGTTGATTAAAACATGATTCGCGGCAGTAGCTAATATGGCTTTACAGAATTATAATCATTAGAATCAGTAATACAACTCCATAAGTTAGCATTTACCTCAAATCTAGCGATTTCATGAAATCATGAGGTTTGAGGTAAATGCTAACTTATGGAGCTGTATTGCTGATTCTAATGATTATAATTCTGTAAAGCCATATTAGCTACGGCCGCGAATCATATTTTAATCAACATACAAGCTCACACTGACCTGCAAATTGCAAAAAACGTAAGAAATTTTGAATTTCGCGGGCTACCCTGGCGCTTTCGCCTTAACAAAACAGAGTTTTGATGCGCCAGGGTAGCCCGCGAAATTCAAAATTTCTTACGTTCTTTGCAATTTGTAGGTCAGTGTGAGCTTGTATGTTGATTAAAATATGATTCGCGGCCGTAGCTAATGTGGCTTTACAGAATTATAATCATTAGAATCAGCAATACAACTCCATAAGTTAGCATTTACCTCAAATCTAGCGATTTCATGAAATCATGAGGTTTGAGGTAAATGCTAATGGAGTTGTATTGCTGATTTTAATGATTATAATTCTGTAAAGCCATATTAACTACGGCCGCGAATCATATTTTAATCAACATACAAGCTCACACTGACCTACACAAGCTAAAATTAACGCTCTCGCAGACAGGTACGACGCGATGCGACTCAGGGGGCCTACTCCCTAAGTCCGTCCGTCCGTCCATCTGTCAGTCCGTCCGTCTGACATAACGTTCCATCAAAACAAGTCTAAAGTAAAATTTTTCGGATGGCAAAAACATATCGGGATTAGGGACAGCTGTCAAATCGTGTTGTCATTCATACTTTGTTCGGGGCCCGAATCTTCCATCTGTGGGTGATACGGAGTAGGAAACGCCCGTAACGAAGGCCGAAACTACGGGCTTCGTGCTTAGGGAGTAGACCCCCTGGTGAAAGAATTTCTATCAAAACTTTAAAAAAAAAAATCTACCGAGTCGCGTTGCGCCTGTCGGCAGGAGCCTTTACCCATCGACTTTTATAAAGAGACGAGTACAATGACCCCTTAAAAGATTGCCACTGTTTACACAGACACCCTGTATAGAAAGTAACCAGCTTTTGGCCCCGGCTTCACTCGCGTGGAAGTCGTAAAATTGTCTCACGGGAACGTACAACCGGGATAAAAAGTATTCTCTGTTCTATTTCAAGTCATGGTCTACCCATGTGAAAAATTTCATCCAAATCCGTTCAGCCGTTTTAGCTTGAAAGAGTAATAAACAAACTCACTTTCACATTTATAATAGGATAGCTTTTGCCCGCGGCTTCGCCCGCGTGGATGTTGGAAAATATCCCATGGGAACGTACATGTGGAAAAGATAGGGCCGTCCGATATAACTGTACAAACTCAAATCGCTACGATATATCGTTACCGTGTTTAGTAGGCATAAAGCTACCAGTCGGCATGATTTTTTCCGACATCTTCAACAGTCGTCGTCATATTTCAGCCAATTTACACAAAACCATAATGAATTACACTGAATCACTCCGTCCATTGGAGAAAACCGTATGAAAATCCGTTCGGTACTTTTTGACATTATCGCATTCAAACAGACACACTTACGCGGCGGGGGGACTTTGTTAATTACTTAAAATTTATTATGCCAGTCACGCTCTAATAACAAATAACTTTTGTCCGAGTGTCCACTCGTTCAAATAATTTCCTCGTAAAAACTTCGAATGAAATAAAGACTAAATGTTACCTCAAGATTCGAACTATGACTACATTTCCAATCCCTTAAATCTCTTAAAAAGAGATAGTTACACAAACATTTGTCAACCCCTATTGTACCCCCTCAAAAACGCTGTACCACATATTTCTTTATTTCCTACCAAATAAATTTGAATTTTCATATCCCTACCTTAAGAAATGCTGGGTTTCCCATCTTTTATCCCTTATATCACCCCTTGTAGTATTTGAAAGTTTCCTGTGTCCTTTCCCAAGATGCTATATAAAGCCTTGCCAAATTTTGTCGAAATCCGTGCAGTTTTGTAAATTTTAAAATCAACCCCTATTTTACCCCCTAAGGGGATGATTTTTCAAAAACGCTGAACCGCATATTTCTTTGTTTCCTATCAAAAGCATACATTTTAATTTTCACATCCCTAACTTAAGAAATACTGAGTTTCCATACAAACTTTCATCCCCTATATCACCCCCTGTAGGATTATTTTTAAGACAAAAAGTAGTTCATGTCCTTCCCCAGGATGCTATATAAAGCCTTGCCAAATTTTATCGCCGTCCGTGCAGTTTTGTAAATTTTAAAATCAACCCCTATTTTACCCCCTTAGGGGATAATATTTCAAAAACGCTGAACCGCATATTTCTTAATTTCCTACCAATAGCATGAATTTATTATCCCTAACTTTAGAAATACTGGGTTTCCCTTACAAACTTTCATCCCCTATATCACCCCCTGTAGTATTGTTTTTGAAAGTATCCTATTTCCTTTCCCAGGATGCTATATAAAGCCTTGCCAAATTTTGTTGAAATACGTGCAGTTTTGTAAATTTTAAAATCAACCCCTATTTTACCCCCTTAGTGGATGATTTTTCAAAAACGCTGAACCCTATATCACCCCCTGTAGTATTGTTTTCGAAAGTATCCTATTTCCTTTCCCAGGATGCTATATAAAGCCTTGCCAAATTTTGTTGAAATCCGTGCAGTTTTGTAAATTTTAAAATCAACCCCTATTTTACCCCCTTAGTGGATGATTTTTCAAAAAAGCTGAACCGCATATTTTTTTTATTTCCTATCAAAAGCATACATTTTAATTTTCACATCCCTAACTTAAGACATACTGATTTTCTCATACAAACTTTCATCCCCTATATCACCCCCCGTAGCATTATTTTTTAAGACAAAAAGTAGCCCATGTCCTTCCCCAAGATGCTATATAAAGCCTTGCCAAATTTTATCGAAATCCGTGCAGTTTTGTAAATTTTAAAATCAACCCCTACTTTAACCCCTTAGGGGATGATTTTTCAAAAACGCTGAACCGCATATTTCTTTATTTCCTACCAAAAGCATACATTTTAACTTTCACATCTCTAACTGAAGAAATACTGAGTTTCCCATACAAACTTTCATCCCCTATATCACCCCCTGTAATATTATTTTTGAAAAAAATAGTATGCTATGTCATTCCCCAGGATGCTATATACAGCCTTGCCAAATTTTGTCGAAATCCGTGCAGTTTTGTAAATTTTAAAATCAACCCCTATTTTACTATATTTTACCCCCTTACGGGATGATTTTTCAAAAACGCTGAACCGCATATTTCTTTATTTCCTATCAAAAGCATACATTTTAATTTTCACATCCCTAACTTAAGAAATACTGAGTTTCCCATACAAACTTTCATCCCCTATATCACCCCCTGTAGGATTATTTTTGAAAAAAAAAGTAGCCTATGTCCGTCCCCAGGATACCATCTATAGCCTTGCCAAATTTTATCGAAATCCGTTCAGTGGTTTAGGCGTGAAAAGGTAACAGACAGACAGACAGACAGACAGACAGACAGACAGACAGACAGACAGACAGACAGACAGACAGACAGACAGAGTTACTTTCGAATTTATAATATTAGTATGGATAGTATGGATAGATTGTCGCACAGGTATGAGTGAGAGAGACAACATTCTACAAACCCGTATTAAGTATTTCCAAAATGTGCCAATTTATAGCTCAGGAGGAGTACCTACTGTACCTATATCCTTATTCTTAATTAAAATAAACTTGCCCCAAAATAATGACCTAAAGGTAATTATCCTTGTTGGACACATTGCATCGGCTGCGCATAGGCAAGCTGCGTATTGCGCACATCTGCCGCGCAGGTGACGCGCCGCCATATTGGGAATTAACATTACCGAGGGGGAGCTACAAAGGCGTTCTTAGGGGAACAAGAATTTCTGTATTGTCATGGCATTTGGGTTGTAATTTTAAGAAATAAATGTTGTGCTGAAAGAACATGTCCTAAGAATTTTCGCGATATTTCTAGAGACTTTTTTTTCTATTGATTTACAGGGAGTAAGTGTAAACAGTGGCAATCTTTTAAAGGGTCATTGTACTCATCATTATGAACAACTTTTACCACGGGACCAAATCTGAAATCGCGAAAAAAAATCAGCTGTTCCCTACATTTTGACGAGTTATGCGAGCATAATGTATGCAACAGCTTATTTTTTTTTTCGCGATTTCAGGTCAGTTCCCATGGTAAAAGTTGTTGATAATGATGAGTACAATGACCCTTTAAGAGGAAAACAACCATTAAAATTTCACCCTGTATACAACGTGTCGTTTTGCATCCTCGTCAAATTTCAGGGTGTGATACAGAACATCAAATCGAACAACTTTCTCCATGGGACCAACATCGTAATCGCGAAAAAAAATTCAACTGTCCCATAGAAAACTTTAATACCTACTCGTCGCAAACGAAGGACGGCTGATAATTTTTTCTCGAATACGATGTTGGTGCCATGGAAGAAGTTGTTCGGTTTGATGGTCTATACCACACCCTTGTACTTACAACGTAATACAATTCACAAAATTAATATTGCAACCAATACCAGACATAATATTTAGCAGAAACAACACTGCTTCACAAAAGCCAACTTCGAAAAATGTACAACCCGCATCAACATCTCTAAAAAACCTTTTTATTAAACCCCCGTCTCTTTTGTTACAGCCCCCCGCACAACTTGCACCGGCGGTACTCCGAACAACCTGCCCCCCCTGGGGTTCCACTCCATCCATGGGGAGAATGTCAGAGTCTCCCGTGATGGGTCGATGGCTCGCCGCGTGGAGTCATTTTGCAAGGGTGTCGCCTTCAGTGCCCGGCCCGTCAGGGTTAATGAGAAGGTGAGTTTCTTATTGTTTCTTTTTAACCGACTTCAAAAAAAGGAGGTGATCAATTCACATAAGATAATCTACTAGGGCTTTCAAACAAATATACAAAATTTTATTGTATAAAATATTATGTTTGTACACGTATTCCTCCGAAACTATTAATCGGATTGTGACCATTTCTTTTTTATTGGCTTACGTTTACTTCAACTTAGAGAATAGTGCAAGTTTCATCAAAATTAGTTCAGTAGTTTGGCCTGGCTTATTTATACGAGCTATGTGGTGGAGCTTGTGGTGTCAAATTGAAAACATCTCAAAACCTTGGTCAAATACTAGTGCAATATTTACAACAAAACTATTTACTACTTATTGCAAACAAATATTCTAGTTTTTACTCAAAATTAAAATTACGAAAAAAAAAAGGATTAAAAAAAATCGACTTCAAAAAGAACTCAAAATTATGAAATACTTAACTTTTATTTCGGAAGACGGTGGCAAGAAAAAAATACTGATCCCAAGACACCGACCTCCGAAATTAAGGTTAATCATTTTGAGTTAATTTCTTTTTGAAGTCGATTTATTTTGCATATTTAAATGATTGAGGATGACTAAATATGTATATTATCGCGTAGTTTTTGTTTTCTGGCGCAATGACGGAGTTCTATAGGTACACCTCTGCCTAAACTCTGTAATGTTATGTCTGTGAACAGTTTATTAGAGAAAAGCATGTTTGTTGTCCAAGGCCAAACCTACGACGTTGTTATTGTATTTCGAACTTTATTTCAACGTAAATAAAGTTCTTAATACAAAAACTGGCTTTAGAACCAAGTCTCTATGGTTCATTCCAAAATTGGAATAGCATAAAGAATGATACGTTTTCTTGTCACCAAACAGTAACCCGCAGTTCCAATAAAAAAAAAAAAAACAATGTTTATTGCATTTAAACAGATACTTAACTTACATGAGTTGGAGATCACCTCTTAAGCAAGGAAATGCTTGTGGTAGGTGACTCCGCCCTTTCAATCGAATTAGTTCAAAAACAACGTAAAAGAAATTTAACCCAAATTTAACCTCTCCATTTCTTCTTCCAGGTGTGCCTTCGCTTCGTGGAAATCTCAAACAGCTGGAGCGGCGTTATCCGCTTCGGATTCACTAACCACGACCCTTCCACACTCGTGCATGCACTCCCCAAATACGCCTGCCCAGACCTCACCAACAAACCCGGCAACTGGGCCAAAGCTCTCGGCGAAAGATTCTGCGAGAAGGACAACATCTTATACTACTACGTTAACTCTTCTGGCGACGTCCATTTCGGAGTAAATGGCGAAGACAAAGGTCTGTTCTTCTCTGGTGTTGATACCCGCAACCCTCTATGGGCCTTAGTAGATATATACGGCAACTGCACAGCTGTCCAATTCGCTGATCCGCGAGCCCCAAGCCAGAGGAGACACAGTCCTTTAGATGAAGATAGACTCGTCGGCAGCATGAGATCGTTAACCGTCGAAGAATCGTTACCTCCGCCAAGATACCAAAATCCTTTAGTACCACTGACTCTGCATAGAACTAAAGGAAGAAATGTACAGTGTGTTAATGATAGAGGAGTTGCAGCAAGAGCTGATGCGGAATTCTGTCAAGGATATGTGTTTACAGCGCGTCCTATGCGTCCTGGTCAGACTATAGTAGTTCAGATTTTAGCCACAGAGGCAGCCTATGCTGGCAGCTTGGCGATCGGTCTTACATCCTGCGATCCTGCTACATTAAGACCTTGCGATCTTCCTGATGATGCGGAATTACTCCTAGACCGTCCTGAATACTGGGTTGTTAGACGAGATGCTGCAAACGGTCTCCGCAGAGGCGACGAATTAGCTGTCACTTTAACATTAGATGGCGAAGTCAGAGTCAGTAGAAATGGGTCGACTCCTGTCACTGTTATGCATGTAGACCATACTCTAAGATTATGGGCGTTTGTTGACATATATGGGGCTACGCAAAAGGTCAGGATGCTGAGTACTCAAGTGGTGCAACAAGCCCAAACTCCTCCTCAGCAATTGAGGGTGCTCACGGGGTCGGCGGGGCCGATTACTGCTGGTGCTGGTGGTACCGTTCTGGTGGTGAGCTTGCCTCCCCAAAATGGACAGAATGCTGCTAATCAACAGAGCCTGACTCTTGCCAGTGCTCATTACATTGAGGTGAGTGTGAGTTAAAAATCTTCTTTTTTTGGGCCTTCTGCCATACTTTCTCAAAAAATGGCCAGTTTTTTTCAGTTTGAGTAGTTTTTATTAGGGTTCCGTACCGAAATGGTAAAAAGGAACCCTTAGGGTGCGACTCAGTCTGTCTGTCTGTCTGTATTTCTGTCACAGCTAGATATCTCAAGAACTACTAATGCTATCAACTTATGACAATTACCCAACTATTTTGAAGAAAGAAATAAAAATAAATAATACATTATTTTGCAACAGGGACTGAAACGGGGGTCTTAAAAATTCAAAGTGGGGCTACTAGGGCATGTGGGGTATCATATGAAAGAGCGCTGTTTACACATTCTCAAACATTTTATTTTGTTAAAAGAAAAGTAAAAAAAAATACCGTCCCCCCCCACCCCCCGCTTATCTCCAAAGTTTGCATTCAGAAAAATCTGAAATTATTCTATGTGATAGAAGTTCATGTATAGATTACAGGAAAAATAAAACGATGTCTCTAAATAGCATACTTTTTCAGAAATCGGAACGGAACCCTCGGGGCGCGAGTCCGACTCGCTCTTGACCGGTTTTTTTTATACACAGAATTGGTGGTTCATATTTAATAAAATAAATTATCACTGTTGGGTATCTAAATTAACTTTTATTAATCATTATTTTTAAAATCAAAATTTTATTAATTGTCGACTACTTATTCTAAGTTCAAATATTTTCAAATCCAACTTCATCAATAATTAATTCTATCTGCGTTTAATTGTCAATTATACTAATGAATTCATCTCTCCTTCCAGCCGATCCAGACAACCTCACAGCTCTGCCTAACCGGGCTACCAATCAACCAGCCAGCAACCTGCAACTACCAGCCACCCAGACCGCGACCCGACAACCAATGCTCGTCAACCAGCCAAAATAATATCAATGAACAAGCACAGCTACCAAACGGTCACACTGAACCATTAAGACTCGCTGACAGACTTCAAAACGGACCTTCAACGAGTCGTCATCAACCGTCAAATATTTACTCCGTCATCGGTGACGGGGCTACGACTGGTAATCTTACGGGAACTGAATGCACCATTTGTTACGAGAATCCCATAGATTCAGTTCTATATATGTGTGGTCATATGTGTATGTGCTATCGCTGTGCTGTGCAACAGTGGAGGGGCAAAGGGGGTGGCCAATGCCCCCTGTGTAGGGCACAAATCAAAGATGTGATCCGTACGTATAAGTCCTGATGTGTTTAGATGCCAAATTTGTTTGTAATCCCAAAAAATCTGTGTATATATTTGGTAGTTAGGTTAGGGATGTTTTTTGTACTGGAAATGGGTTTTAAAGGGGTGAAATGATACATAACACCACTTTTTTTAAGGCAGTCGGGTAAAAAGGCTGGAGTGTAATACTTGATTAATGATTGAAATGATACTTGGTCGGTAAAACTCATTTTCAGTACAAAAAAATAACAACTTGAAATAAATAATATATCAATAATAATAATATATAAAAAACGGTTCTCTTGTAGGTCGGTTATTTATTCGAATGACGTAATACAAAATGGCGGCGGAAGTGACATAAGAAAGTTATGATTGGTTAAATATTAAATTACTGGATTGGCAACATTGATGCAGAAAATATTTGACAGTTACTGTCACTTTCGGCGGTAAAACATAATAAAATTTTACCTGTAAATAATATTTTTTGAATAAATATTGCCAAATGTGGATAGAACGGTGACATTTTATAACGAAAAATAATTACTTTGTTCAATTTTTTATTTATATTTGACAGTTGAATGTGTAATTATATTTCTGTCCGGTTGCATAGGGTATACCTATCTTTTACATAAAAGGCAAATACTATCCCCCCCCCCCCTTTACTTTTTCTTTTTTTTAAATTATTTTAATTTTTAAAGTTACACATTTGTACTGTCATCTCATATGGAAAAGGGTATTAGCCAAATTTTTTGCGAGTTGAAATGGGTTGAAAGTTTTATACGATGAATAATAATCTAAATCATGAATAGACATCGTTTTTATGACATTCATTTAAAAATCAATTTTAAGACATTTTTCTTAAGGGGTTGTGACGGGGTGAAATTGAGGTTGACTGCATTGCAGCTAACTATAGGTGGATATTCCGTGAAAGTGTTTGTTTCCCGATTACAACCCCTTATGGAAATAATAACTAACTACAACGATAGGACGAAAATATACTCAAAAATAACAGCCGATGACTTAAAAATTCGCCCCTACAAAAAACGGGGTGAAAAATAGCATGTTAACTAAAGCCACCCCTGTTTTTATTTTCAACTAGTTGTTGAAAATAGCCCCAATTAAAAACTAGCCTATGCGGTGTAAATAATGTAGTTATGCTAGAGTAAGCGATAGATTCCTAGTTAATAAACACATTTATAGCTATATTATAGCATTCGTTTTGGTGTAGCACTGCCTATATGTTTTTGTGTCCTTTTTTTTTTTTCATGATTATTAATCTTTCCAAGGGATTTTGTCTATATTTAAATCCTCATATTGTAATTTATTAAGAAAATTTAAAAAAAAAATAGATTTGAAAATCACGTTTTCAAATTCACTGATAGATGGACTATTCACAATTTTTATTTAGGACACAGAACTTTTAGTAAATTAATAAGAAAACGATTGTAATTACGTCCATGACACTATTATAAGCATTTAATAATGATTAATTATAATAATCATATCATAATCTTTAATTATTAACACAAATAGTCTAGGAGACAGTGATGATTTAATTTTAAATATCTTTAAATTAAACCAATACTTGGACAAATACTAACATATTATAATTTTCGAATAACTTCATATCATATATATATACACACAATAAATGCACTAGACTATAAAATTGAACCATTTTCATTACTGTCTCTTGAACTATAAAACTCCAAAGACAGCCGACTGTCGAAGAAAGTTATTTATTTAAACTGTTTTCCACTGTATCGGAAATCAGTTAAATATAACTTTGTACTTCGAAAGTTAAGTAATTTATCATACTGGATACTATAGCATTATTTGATATTTCTAAACAAAGGAGTTCCTAAAAATGCTTCCAAACAATTTTCTTAACACAACGCGTAATTTTCTCGAATATTCCTAGCTAATGAAAAGAATATTCGCTCTAAAAGATAAGTGCGTCGATCGAAAATTTAGCTATAATAAAGCCGGTAGATATACCAAAGCTACCACGCTGTGTTGCCAGTGTTAAATTTTTCTGATCGATGGTAGAAAGTTGTGAGGATGCATTTTTTTTACCGCATAACGACAATAGGCATTGCTGAGCTTTAAGTAAAGGTTTTTCTTAGTTTTGTTTTTTTTTTTAGTAGTTACAGGTTTTGGAAATAGTCCCGCCTAGCTAGTGACTGTAGTTTGTTGAAGACGTTAGTCGAAAACTTTTAATAATGTGTATACTATACCTACTGTAATTGAAAAAAGTAATTGTTTTTTTAGAAACATTTGTTGATTATGATTGAAAACAAAGTCTTTCGATTGTTAATTTAAATCCACTACGCCCAGGTTCAAACGGGCGATTTTTGAAGCTGACGATTTTTTATGGCGCATTGAATTTTCAACTGTAAGCGCTAAGCAGTACGTTGAAAATTCAATAAGCGAAAATAAATTGCAGAGGTACGAGGGCTAACATTTGACTTATAAGTAGATGATAATTACACCATGTCTTTGTATTCTTTATCTATCATTCCTTGAATGCTCAACTTTCATAAAGAAATTGTTAACATATCATTTTTATATGCAATTGTAAGTACTTTTATTTCGTAAACTCTTTTGACTTTTAAAATTAACTCTTGGTTAAATATATTTCCCTGGTACTTTATGTCGAGGTATCTATTGTTAAATTACGACTGAGGGACCCCTGTAATAAAATGCATTTATTTGTAATAAAACATATCTTTAAATTCAGTTCATTTGGACTGAATATATCTTGTATTTTAAATTCAAGTTTACACTTACCGTTGGTCTTTAAACCAAGATTCAGATTCTGCCAAGGCAATAAATATCAGTAAGTCGTAATCGACAGTTAACTAACTTTAACGAATGTTTAAACTCCAGCTCAACTTGAATATTTTTGTTGTAAATATAACCATTCCTTGATTACCAATACAGAAACCAAACGTGAAGCCAGTTTCATTCAGTGTAACCTTAATTTATGAAGTAAACTTTAATAATTGTGTAATCTGACTTTTTTTTTTGTATTATGTAACGCGTTGTTTTTGTTGACACATTATTTCTGTACACACAACAAAACAGTTTTTTTTTCGACATTTTGGAAACGAGAAACAATAAAGCAAAAATCTGTTTTCTCCATCTCCAGAATCTTTTGAACAGTGTAACAACAAACGCAACGCAAATTAGTCTTATTTATTTATAGTTAAGACATTTTTATAACAATAATATTAACAATGTAATACCAAAACGAGGTGACCAGTTTGACAAAAAAGTAAAACAGACTATTAAAGCCAAATCTTGTAGTATTTAGTGGAGAAATGTATATAGTTGTGTGAATGGGAATGTTAGTGTTCGACTGAGAAAGGAAATTTAAAACTGTGACTATAATCGGACCATTACAGACGCAAAGTTAGTCATAAATCATTTTGAACCTCTCGCTCGCACTTACGAACTGTGTTGTTGTTATTGACATAATTATTTAGGACTCTAACTTTGCGTTTGTAATGGCTGTATTGTGTAACCAGAGGCCTTAGTGCGAGTTTTTATACTTACTCCAGTACCGTTACCGTAACTCATTTATAATTTGTACAGAAACTGAATAAGCGCCGTCTGGTGACAATAATGGGAAACAATAGGGATGTTGACTAAAAATTTATTTCTTGTCCGTCATAGAGATTATTAAAAAATATTGGACACGTTTTTTTTCTTTTTTTACGTAATCATTAAATTACGGCGATACATTGAGTTAAAATATGGCATGAGTCACGCGTAGCTAGGTTTTATACGTACAAGTGACGTAGTGAGCCCCCACTCCCCAACTTTAATGCGTGATAGCTAAGTATTTTTTTATTAATATGATAAAGCAAAAAATATGTGTCTAATATTTTTTTATTATCTGACTGACGGACTAAATATAATTTCTTTTTTTTTACCCAGGCATCATCCTTATTATCCCATACAAATTGACGTAAGTTAGGGTTGACGTAAACATGATCGAGTAAATATAAAACTCGTTCGTACTGTACTACGATAAAATATCGGGGAATGATTGCCTTTTTTTAAATATTTCAAGTTACTGGCTTAAAGTAACTTATTGTACATGTAGGTTCAATCTAATGTAACTCCGTAGATTCAGATAATTTTCTAGTG
This sequence comes from Cosmia trapezina, assembly GCA_905163495.3. Taxonomy (NCBI): domain Eukaryota; kingdom Metazoa; phylum Arthropoda; class Insecta; order Lepidoptera; family Noctuidae; genus Cosmia; species Cosmia trapezina. The sequence continues at coordinate 12,244,500 of LR991047.1, forward strand.
AAAAAAAAACTATGTGTTTCTTATTTGTAATTCTGTTTTTAATTTCATGAAAGCATCGTTCATGGGTGATCGTTCCAATCAACCTTAATAACCTCATGGTCGAATATCAAAATATGTATAATAATTTCTTCGAAGGGTTAGGCAGAGGTCCGTATAATAAGAGAATTGGCTCTCTGGCCAATTCTCGTACCTAAAAACGTTCAAATTCTAGTCGCAATCTCATGCCAACGACAATCAACTGTCAAAAATGTAAGTAAACGCTATACAATTTTTGATATATTGAGACTGATATAGATTGCGAACGTTGTTAAAAATACGGGAATTGCCCCTCTGGTATGTTTAGTCCCATCTAAATATGGGGCGAGCCATCCGTGCACAAATTCAGAAAAAAAGGTTTTTTACCTTTTTGGCAAATTAAATAACTAAATTATGTTTGGAAAGCTATAATATTTGTATTACCCAATTCTCAGTCATACACTAATAGGTAAGACCAAGTGGTATGTGATATCGTTTTTTTTTTTTAATATTTTTCAGAACTTGGTCATGTACAGCATTGTCATCTAGTCTTTAGTAATTTATTTTTTCTTTTTTTATTATTTTTTGAAAAATTAAGCACTCTGTAATGACGTTGGAGATTAGATTAAGTTTGAAATAAAAATGGTTATCGAACATTTTTGTGTATTTTTTACCCTTTACGTGTAAATTATCTGATTTTATTTATGTAAGTAGGTTTATACAAACACACTTATAAAATAGATGAGGTTGGCGTTTCCGATCCGAACAAACTCTGGCCGAAACAAACTCTGAGGTCACAGTCTCTTTTAAAGTCCAGACATAATCTTGGTCAGATCATGTAGATTGGTGTCTGAAATGGTCTTTTGAGGAAAGGACCACACAGATTGAGGACCTTCCCAGTCCAGACTCCAGTCAGTGTACGCATTGTCAGTAATCGTGCAGCTCAACTCTGAGATCAACGATTCGACCTACCATAGAAAGGACATTTGGGCAGGATGCATAAAGTACTCAAACGGAAAAAAAAAATCTTGAGGAGTTTGTTCCGCTACTTCTTCCCAGCTAAAGCACTAGGAAGTGGTGAAGGGCGGGCGTTTTGTGGGGACTGTCTTACTGTAATTTTGACGTTCAAAAAGTGCTGATTCTCAGCCTAATTCGAATAAAGGACTTTTGATTTTGATTTTGACTAAACGTCAAGCCGTGTATATTCGGAAAATGGTCAGAGATAAATACACACTACCTATTTATAGCTGCGTTTGCACATATTGGGCAAAACGCGATGATAGCCAAATTAGTAATTTTGTAGGAGTTTTAGTAGGACATAAATAGTAGTATTTTTGTAATAGTGCTGGCAACACAGTTTCTTTTAGAGTTGTGTGGTGCAGTCCACCACATAATAGTTCCATCTGGAACTATTTAGTACTTACAGAATTTTGATTCATATTTTAAATTCGTAAAATAAAACTACAATATTATATAACTACGAAATACAATAAAAGCCCTGGGACGGACGGAATAACTACAGAAGTTTTAAAATTAGGGCGAAACGTTCTCATACCTCACATCACAGCTTTTTAGGGTTCCGTACCAAAATGGTAAAAAAGGAACCCTTATTGTGTGACTAAGCCTGTCTGTCTGTCTGTCTGTCTGTCACAGCTGGATATCTCGAGAACCACTAATGCTATCAACTTGAAATTTGGAACAGTTTTAAGTGACGTTTACTCAACTATTTTGCAAATAAGAAAGAAATAAAAATATTTATATTTTTTTTGCAACAGAGACTGAAAGGGGGTCTTATAAATTCAAAGTGGAGCTACTATAGTATCATATGAAAGAACGCTATTTGCACATTCTCAAACATTTTTTTTCTTTTTTTTTAGGCCTTATAGTTTTCGACTTTTCATGAAAAATGTAAGAAAAAATACCGTTCCCCCCCCCCCCCCCCCCCTTATCTCCGAAGTTTGCAAAGATCTGAAATTATTCTATGTGATAGAAGTTTATGTAAAGATTACAGGAAAAATAAAACGATGTCTACAAATAGCATACTTTTTCAGAAATCGGAACGGAACCCTCGGTGCGCAAGTCCGACTCGCTCTTGACCGGTTTTTTTCAACACCATCTTACACACCGGTCAAATTCCTTCTGAAATGTGCCACTCAAACATAATTTTACTTCACAAAAAAGGAGACAAAGCTGACATCTCAAACTACCGACCCATAAGCCTCATTTCACATTTATACAAACTGTTTATAAAAGTAATACTTAGAAAACCGTATTGCTTCGACGCTAGACCTTCACCAACCTGCCGAACAAGCTGGATTTCGTCCCCATTTCTCCACAACCGATCATCTCCATAGAAAAATACAACGAATTTAACAAACCACTTTACCTGACCTTTGTGGATTATGCCAAAGCATTCGACAGCATAGACCATCAGTCAGTTATTAATTGGAGTCCCAAAACGTTACGCACACCTATATTGACCTCATTGACACCATCTATCGAAGTAGCTCTGCGAACATCAAGTTACTTATTTCTGGTCCAAACAACATAGAAAAAAGTGTTAAACAAGGCGATCCACTCTCACCTAAGCTGTTCACAAGCGCATTGCAAGAGGTTTTTAATAAGTTGCCTGATTCGTGGCAGTCACGAGGCATAAATGTTACCGGCCACCAGCTAACAAACCTCCGCTTTGCTGATGATATTGTACTATTCTCCACATCACCTTCAGAACTTGAAGAAATGCTCCAAGAGCTGAGCACAGCAAGTCTTGAGGTTGGACTTTCAATGAACAGATCCAAAACACGGGTCATGATGATGACCAACAGCATAAAACCTAGGGTCGAAGTGGACGGACATGTATTGGAATATGTCGATGAGTACACATACTTGGGCCAGATAGTGTCTTTCAAGAATAGACAAGATCAGGAAGTCGAATGACGAGTCAAAAATGCTTGGAAGACCTACTGGGCCCTTAAAGAACACATGAAAGGTAGTCTTCCTATATCACTTAAAAGGAAACTCATCGACATGTGCATCCTGCCCGTTCTAACCTATGGTGCACAAAGTTGGTCACTTACTGAACAACAAAAGTCCAAACTCAAGATTTGCCAACGGGCAATGGAGCGCAGCATAATAGGCGTCAAGCGTACACAGACCGAGTTAGAAACACCACCCTGCGCTCCATAACCCAAGTAGCAGATGTTGGAGAAAAAACAGCCAGGCTGAAGTGGGAGTGGGCCGGACACGTCGCACGAATGCACCCAGATAGGTGGACAAAGATCGTCACTCACTGGACGCCTGAAGGAGGACATCGCCGTCGAGGCAGGCCACGGCGAAGGTGGTGTGACGATCTGATAAGGTTTGCAAGGCCAACATGGCCAGAGATCGCACAAAGAGAGGGAGGTTTGGAAGGAAAACGTTGAGGCCTTTGCCCAGCAGGGGGACACCATGTAGGCTAACAAAAAAAAAAAACTAAATAATTAACTAACGGCCGATTTTTCAATCGCCAGATAACTTTTATCCGAGGAAAAAAAAAGTTAAAGTTACGAGACATGTTACAGAGGCTAAAAAGGCGGTTTGACTTTTTTTTTTTAAACAAAATCTGCCCTAAATCATGAATTATATGTTGTCAATTAAATTATTAATATTATTTTATTACAGACAATAAATAAAAGTAAATTATTGCAACACCATTATTATAATTTTATTTTCTGAACGAAAAATAAATATGACGCTCCAGATTGAAATTGATCCAATTACAGAACGTTAAACAGTAACATAACGAAATATATTAATTTGAACTTTATCACTTAGCGATAAAGTTAAAATTTCATTTACAACAATTTACAATGCAACTTTGAATGCGCGGACGTGAAGCTTCGTATAGTGATGTCCAAAATTGCATTTTCGTTTCAAATCGATGTTTGCACGTGATCGATTGAATTTTTACTTCATTTTAATATTGTGCTAAGGATGTTTCCTGGGTAAAAAAAAGAAATTCTGTTTAGTCCATTAGTCAGATAATAAAAAAATATTAGACATGTACTTTTTGCTTAAGCATATTAATTAAAAAGTGACTTCTAAAAAACGCATTAAAGTTGGGGAGTGGGGTTCGCTACGTCACAACTATAACAAACTACTTATAAAATCTAGCAAGCAGTGACATCATGCCACATTTTAACTCAATGTATCGCCGTAATCTTGTGATTACGTAAAAAAAATACGTGTCCAATGTTTTTTTAATAGGTAACGCACAAAACAAAACAACAACGCTACAACGCTACATGACGCACAAAATATTTTTTTAAGTCATCATCCATATTAAAGTAGGTCCCAGTTTTGTAAACGAATGGTAGTTTAGATGCGGGGTTAAAATAAACTAGGTACACACGGCTACACATCAAGCTATACATTTCCAGTTTACACTGACCTCTCATTGTAAGGAAATCCTACATAATGCGAGATCAGCTTATACTGGAAATGTATAGCTTTATCTGTAGCCGTGCGCATGGTATAATAATATACCATGGCCGTGCGTACATACCAAAGACTACAATATAATATACGGTACTGGGTCCTCAAATATTTTTAAATTGTTACTTGTACAGAATTATGGAAGAAAAAGACATGTTGCGCCGACCCCAAATAAATTAGGATAAGGGCAGGAGGATATATGATGATGAAGTCATCATCATAATATATCCTCCTGTCCTTATCCCAATTTATTTTATTTTTATTTATTTGTGTCCAGCCTGCCTTACAACATTTTTTCAAAAACTTTGCGAACCTGCAAGACTTAATTTATCTTATTTAACTTTTTAACAGTTTTAAATAGATCCTTGTTAATATTTTAATGCAAGATTCAATTTGACTAAATCGATTTTTACAATGTCAGCACAGTAGACAGTAGACGACTGACTCGCTTACTCGGTTACTCGGCGTGCCCCATCACTACACAAAAGAACTTGTTATTATTATACGGGTATACTTAACCTTTTATTTTCATGTTTCGCTATAATTTTAACTAAGAAACAATAAAAATCAAAGGAAAACGCCATTAATGTGATCCAAATAACGTTATTTTGGCTCTTACTGTGAGAAAAACCCGTAAAAGGTCAGTGTTTCATTCAAAATAAGTACTTAGTAATATAATTAGATCAACCCGATGTATACCCGTGTGCAGTTATTTCATGAGAAGTCTTATTGTTTCTCGCATTTATGAATTACAACGCCATTTTGTGAGCTTTAGAAGTTATTTATGTGTTATTTTCGCGAAGTTTCATGATAGCTACATCAAAGTGTGGTGATAAGGTGTTTTGAAAATCGAATGTTGATTTTTTTACGTAGCGTCGATTTCTTTCCCTTGGGAATTTAGGAAAAAAGTACGTTAAGTACGTTTTATTAAATTCAATTCGCTTTCTTTTTTGTTTACTTGTTAATATTCTATAAAATAAAATTAAGGTAAAAATTTGCAAATCAAATTGTCACGGAACTAGTGTCCTAGTCGAATGAATCATTATTTCGTAACATTGTCGGAGTGAACCGCTATTCGGCGTACGTGATTATTTGTATAACCGTATTTTTAACAAAAGCAGGAACTACTTACTTTCGTTGCCTTGTTTTTAGGTAACATTCATTGACATTTCAAACTGCTTCGCATTTTCGCGCAAAAAAACAAATTCTTTGAAGCATCCTACATAAATATTGCTATTTCTTGTTTTATTAAAACATTATTTTGTTTGTAGAAAACAAAATTGATTTGAGCTTTTATTTAAAATTGGAACTTAAAACTATTTTTGTGCTTTCTTACAGCACACCAGTAGGTCTCAGGGGAACAGGCACTGCCGAGTTCATAATAATTAGCAAATAATTATTTGAAATCTTATACTTACCATAGCTAGCTTTTGCCTGTGGCTTCGCCCGCTTGGATGTTGGAAATTATTCCACGGGAACCTACTACCGAGATAAAAAGTATCCTATGTGTTAATCCAGGTTATAAACTATCTGTGGGCCAAATTTAATCTAAATCTGTTCAGTCGTTTTTGTGTGATTTAGTAACATCTAAACATACAAAGTTTCACAGATTTAGGCCTACTAGCAGTAACACCACAAATCACTAAATGTATTTAACATCAAACATATAAGACATAGGTAAGTCTGTCTCTGTCATATTCAAACAATTGACAGAAATAGAGCATCATCATCTCCCTAGCTTTTTCCCAAATAAGTTGGAGTCGGCTTCCAGTCTAAGTCTCAGTCTTCCAGTATTTTACATGGAGCGACTACCCCACACCCAGTTACCGGGTAATATGATACCCCTTCCCCAACTTAGGTATAGAATCAAGTTCTTCTAACTGAACAGACAGTCATGCTGCTGGGGAGTTTGTTGTGCCACTTCTTTTTCCCAGCTAAAGCACTACAAAGTGGTGAAGGGAGGTGTGCCGTGGGACTGTCTTATGTAATTTGGACGTTTAAAAAGTCCTGATTCTCATCCGAATTTTAATAGACTTTTGATCGATTGATTGATACATCTATGAATGAAAAACCAGATAAGCCACACAGAAATCCATCATGAAATAAGATTACACAGAGTTCACTAACATATTCCTAAACCAAAATTCTAGATGTTCTGCGTACAAGAGAAAGAACGTGCTTCTACATTCTCATCGGACAAAGATCCTCTCAGCATCACACAAACGGACTCTGAGGAGGATGACGAGCCAGAAGCGAAACGCATCAAGTACTCTCCTTTAAACCTCCAAGTATACCAGATACCTGCATTCAACACACCAAAATCACTATCAATATACCCAACGAACACACTTCCTAACTTTGTGAACAACCCTTTAAATCTAGCTAACCCGTTAGCGTTCACAACCAAACCGCCAAATGGTGAAAGTCTGGTGAAAAATCTTCATAACCGGTATTCTTTGCCAGCTAAGTTGACAATAACTCCGGTTGTGAATGCAGAAGTTGTAAGGTATAAGAAGAATGGGGAGGTGGCGAAGAAACGTGGGCCTCCAAAGGGCTATAAGAGGAAACCTAAGGCAGAGAAATTGGAGCTGTCACAAAGCTTTAATGGGGCTATACAGGTAATTTTATTACTATCATTATGATTGTATATATTCTAAGGAATTAGCATGTTCACTTAAATGTTTTGCTAATGGTGTTTAAGGTGTAAGATATAACTCTCTGTCTCTGTCATATTCAAATGATTCACAGAAATAGAGCATCATCATCTGCCTAGCCTTTTCCCAACTATGTTGGGGTCAGCTTCCAGTCTAACCGGATGCAGCTGAATACCAGTATTTCAAATGGAGCGACTGCCTATCTGACCTCCACAACCCAGTAACTGGGTAATACTATACCCCTTGGTAAGACTGGTTGTCAGAATTTCGGGCTTCTGACGACCCGTAACGACTGTCAAAGATCCACGAATGACAGCCGGGTTCTGAGGCACGGAGGAGTCTCGGTATGTAAAGATGGTCACACATTCACGGATTAACCCCAGCAAGCGTAGCTTAACCTGATGGATCGACCCGTGCGGCTGTTATTACTTAGCCACAAGCTCATCGATAGTTTCCTCGATAGTACGTACCTACCTAATATAACAGCTATATCATCAACTGTCTTGAAAATAAGTTCTATCTATAATTAAAAGAACCAGTCCTCTTTACAGACACAGAACACAATACTCTCCAGTCTCCTGGCCGCTAACAACACGACGATCACCGGCGTTACTATACAACCGGCGATATTACCCGCCCCGGAGCCCGTGCCAGAGATCAAAGTACCTGAAGGTATGTATCATCATCATTATTACAGAACACGATACTCTAAAGTCTGCTGGCCGCCAACAACACGACGATCACCGGCGATATTACCCGCCGCGAAGCCCGTGACAGAGTTCAAAGTACCTGAAGGTATGTATAATTACAGAACACAATACTCTCCAGTCTCCTGGCCGCCAACAACACGTCGATCACCGGCGATATTACCCGCCCCGGAGCCCGTGCCAGAGATCAAAGTACCTGAAGGTATGTATCATCATCATTATTACAGATCACGATACTCTAAAGTCTGCTGGCCGCCAACAACAAGACGATCACCGGCGTTATTATACAAACGGCGATATTACCCTCCCGGAGCCCGTGCCAGAGTTTACAGTACCTGAAGGTATGAATCATTAAAAAACACAATAATCTGAAGTCTCCTGGCCGCCAACAACACGACGATCAACCGCGTTACTATACAACTGGCGATATTACCCGTCCCGGAGCCCGTGCCAGAGACCAAATTACCTGAAGGTAATTGTTATACTCACAGATTTAGAGTAGGCTAGATACCACAAGCCATCCGACCAAGCGTGCCGCACATGTTTGTGCTGTGCACAAACTTGACTACTTTAGCTTGTGTCGTCGAGGATATAAAAAATGTCTGATTCTGTTTCCGTTGAGCACATCACTAAAATCTGGGGTGAAGTTTTCGTAGGTATAAAAAAGATGACACGCTCGGTTTTCATACTATTTAATGAACATGCGGTATCTAGCCTACTCTAAATCTGTGGTTATACTATTTTTAACCCAAAGGTAGGTACAGGGTCAAATTAAGTTAGCTAGCTAAACTTCGCAGACATGATGGGTATCGCGAAAAAAAATCAGCTGTTCCCCATATCTAAGTTCGCACAAGTCAAAATGCAGGGAACAGCTGATTTTTTTTTCGCTATTTGGTCTGATAGTAAAAGTTTTTCATAATGACGAGTACAATGACCCCTTAAAAGAGGTTGTGTGTTATTTAAGTTACACCTTGTATTTTATTCAACATTGCTTCCAGGAACGGAGCTGGTAGAGTTGCTGCTGGACCCTGAAGATTGGTTTCCTACGGAGCCTTATAAGATGGTGTTCAGTCGGAAAAAAAACCCGAAGTGGAAGGATTTTCCCTACCAGTGTGAACACTGCTTTAAAGTTAGTACTATTACAATATAATAATATTTTATTTGCCTCTTTTTTAGGGTTCCGTACCTCAAAAGGAAAAAACGGAACCCTTATAGGATCACTCGTGTGTCTGTCTGTCCGTCTGTCACAGCCAATTTGCTCCGAATCTAATGAACCGATTAAGTATTTTCTGTAACTGCAAAAAATAACCTTGTAATTCACAGTATCATTACGAAATACAAAGTTATCTTTGCGATTGTTAAACATATTATATGGTACGGAACCCTTTGTGTGCGAGTCCGTCTCGCACTTGGCCGGTTTTTTTTTTAAATTTTTTTTTTGCCTCTGGTCTAGTGGTCTCGAGCGCTACTGCTGAATATGAGGTTCTGGGTAACGATTCCCGGGTCGTGCTATTGGGTTTTTCTTTCTGGAATTTCTCAGTAGTAGCACAGTATAAAAACATACAGTAGGACGACGCCTTTGATCTCGTGGTAAATGCCGACAACGTGTAGACATTGTCGCAACAGCAAGGTGTCCCAAGTAAATGATATTAATTAATTAATTTGTTTATTTGAGATCAACATCGTCATCAACATTATTATTATTATAAACGATATGTGAGTGCCTGCTTATTTCTTAAGTTTTTTTTTAAATTATTTTATTATTTTTCTTTTAAGTTAATTTTTTTCGACATGGAGTTCATTCTCACGGTTTTTGAGGTCGCTGATGATGAAAACGAGGTTAAAATCAAAATTCAAGATGGCGGCTGCGAAAATTTTCAAATTGTTCGTCACGGGTATCGTTTCTATGGTTTTCTAGGACGGTAAAGCCGATAGTGAAGTCAAAATGAAAATCCAACATGGCGGCTGCGAAAATTTTCAAATTTTTCGTCATGACCATTATCGTTTTCAGCGACCTCAAAAACCACGAAAATGACACCCATAACGGAAAATTAGAAAATTTTCGCAACCGCCATCCTGGATTTTCATTTTAACCTCGTTTTCGTCATCAGCTACCTCAAAAACTATGAAAATGACACCCATGACGAAAAATTTGGAAATTTTTGCATCGCCGCCATCTTGGATTCGAAAACCATGAAAATAAAGTAAATAATAATAATGATGGTGTCCCATGTCATTATTATTATTTCCTTTATTTCATTTTATATATAAAAACAAAACACACAAGGGTCGTCAGTTCGTGACGGAATTTCGTGACGGAAAATTTTTAAATTTTTTTTCGCCTAGCCCCATCAGCCAAGTTCGTACCGTCCGTTCCAAAAAAACTTAAGGAATAATTAAGCAGGTACTCAAATGCTACTGTGTCGTATCTCTGTATTTTCTGTACATAAATAATAATAATAAATTAAAACAATAATAACACGATAGCCTTGAAAATCGTGTCCCGAGCTACTAACACGGTGGAAGTATGCAGCTCGGGCTCGCGCCTCCCGCGTCTCGCCCCTCACGCCCCGCACGATTGCCCTGTCTAGCCTCTGTTCGCAAGAGTCCAACTTTCTTAGGAGTCCAACTTTTATAACATCCATACAAGTTTTCGCATGAGTCAAACTTTTATTTTTTAAGTACTTTTATTAGGACTGTTCTAACAGTACAGTTGGACAGAAATCAATTGTAGTGTTTAATACTTATTCTTAGAAGAATACGGATTTTAATTTTTATAATGAATTTAATAGGACCAAGACTTTAGAAGACAAACGTTCAATTTGTCCACGCACAAAGTCGTTCGCTATCTCGAGTACGCGCACGATAAATGGTTCATGGCTCACGCACAAATGGTCCACATGAAGGACTAAGTGCGGATACCAAATCCTTAACATAGAACATAGTTCATGGTTCATAAATCATAATGGTTATGTTTATGTTTTGTTTATGGTTAATGGTTCATTTCATAGAAGTAAATAAAACATGACATTGTTATTTTCCTCTTTAAAAAGTACATTGACACCCATATTCTAAGTCAAATCCTCGTGATTTCCTCGACTCGACTCAACCCCACTTAGGTAGTTTGATATTCATAGTTGCAATTTTACTCCTCAACTCAGTTTCCTCAGTTGAGGTGAGTTTGAGTTGAGGAACCAACTGTCAATTAGAAGGTACGTCGGCATCTACCTTAAGAATCGAGGTGAGTTTGAGTTGAAAAATCTTCTGTCAAATATAATGTACCTTGAAGAAGAATAACTGCGTATTTCTACAAACAATGACGTTTTCGTGCAGTATCACCGCGACTCACACTCATTCGAGGCACCTCATCATTTCCTTAATCTTACGACTGTGAATAACGGTTTTAAGGATCTTTCGAGGCACGCCTTAAGGTCGCCTCGACCGAGTTGTGAGTCGACGATCTTTCGAGGCTACGACTTAGAATATGGGTGTGAGTTTCTATAATGTGCTAACTGTACCGTCCAGTTGGAATAGTGCTAATAAAAGTACATAAAAAATAAAAGTTGGACTCATGCGAAGACTTGTATAGATATTATAAATGTTGGACTCCTGAGAGAGTTGGACTCTTACGAACAGAGGCTGTCTAGACGGCTTCGTCGGACGACTGTATGATGTATAGACTGTGGTAGTAGCCTGGATTTGTGACCGGTTCATGGCAATAGGCTCGCCCCCACGTAGGACTTAAACATAACAATCTGCCTAGCCTTTTCCCAACTATGTTTGGGTCGGCTTCCAGTCTACCCGGAAGCAGCTGAATACCAGTATTCCACATGGAGCGACTGCCTGTTTGACCTCCTCAACACACTGGGTAATACGATACCCCTTGGTAAGACTGGTTGTCAGACTTTCAGGCTTCTGACGACCCGTAACGACTGTCAAAGATTCACGAATGACAGCCGGCACCAACGGCTTAACGTGCTTTCCGAGGCACGGAGGAGTCTCGGTATGTAAACATGGTCACCAATCCACTCACCAACCCCAGCAAGCGTAGCTTAACCTGATGGATCGACCCGTGCGGCTGTATTTAGCCACGAGCTCCTCTCTTCGAGCATACACACATAGCTAAAAAAAAAAGAAGTAAGAAAGAAAATTAAGAAACGCTTCCGCAGTTTCTTAGCCAAACATTAACTATACTTAAATATGCATCCGTTTAAACTTTAGGCGGCGGCATCTATATCGCAACATACGAACTACGCTTCACAATGAAATGACGTCACGCAACCTGCATCGCGCAATCAGAGTTTACCGCGCGACTAGCATATACAACGTCCCGACATCAACCGTCGGGCAGTTGCCCACCAGACACGACACCCGTCTGGTCGGAGGACCCTACCTTTTCTATGGAGGATGAGTGAACTTTACAGCCTGCGTGATATCGGGAAAGCTTTCTAAAATGTTGTGATACCTTGAATCACCAGAAAACCTACGTATTTTCCTTTTCAGCTGTTGCCAGGTGTGAATATACCAAAAAATTACCATGATAGTTGAAATTGTACCAATATTATACCGATATTTAGTATACTAAAAATTCTTCGGAGCCGCAAATCTACCAATTTAGTACTAAAAATATCAGAAACGGTCACACGGTGTGACCGTTTCTGATATTTTTATTACCAGTTCAGAAAATACAACCAAATTCTAGAGGTTATACGCACCATTTTGGTCCTTCGAGCCGGATACACTATAACCTAACGGACATCTATAACCTAACGGACATCTATAACCTAACTTCTCTTTCCAGGGCTACCGCGTCGCCTCCACGCTGATAACCCACGCGGCCGAGCGCCACGGCTGCGTGCCCAAAGACTTCGCCATCCCCTGTCCGTGCTGTCCACACGTGTCGACTCGCAGAAAACATCACAAGAAGCACCTGGAGAGCCACGAGAGTAGAAAACATCGCATATTCTGTTTATTCTGCTTACCTCCATGTAAGTATCTAAATCGGACAACTCAGTGTATCGCAGTCCACTGCTTTACATAGGCCTCTCCCAGTCTGTCCCAGCCACATTCTTCAGGTCGTCGGTCCATCTAGCTGGGGGGCGTCCCACACTACGCTTGCCGATACGCGGTCTCCACTCCAGGACTCGTCTGCTACACCGGCCAGCGATCCTTCGACAAACATGGCCAGCCCACTGCCACTTCAGCTTGCAACAAGCACAAGCTATGTCGGTTACTCCGGTTCTTTTCCGGATAACTCGCCAATCCCGCAGTGTTTGAAGACTAAGGTCTTAAACCAGTGCGTCCTGCCCGTTATGACATACGGTGTCGAAACGTGGACAGTGACAGTCGGGCTGGTCCACAAATTCAAGGTCGCTCAGCGCGCTATGGAGCGGGCTGTGCTCCGAGTTTCTTTGAAGGATAAGATCTACTACTTAAGGTGGAACTAGTCGATATTTTTTCCATACAAATTTCGGGAGGGTATTAATAATAATAATAATTCCTTTATTGTCAGGTATTACTCCACTGTTTGACATTGTGCATACAAAGTTAAACATGATATCGTTTTGTCTCATTATTAATGTTGTCTGTGCGGAAACAGAATATTAAAATAAAAAGCCATTAAAAAGTTATGAGCCAACAAAGATTCGCTTTTCTTGCTAATTTAACGGAACTTTGGGCGTAAAAAAATAACAACAGAAGTATAAAATCTCCAAAACAAAGTAGGTACCGACAAAGCTCAATTATCGAAAGTTCAATAAACTTTATTTGTAATTGATTTGTACAGAGGTTTTCGTAATTTTTTATGCGCTCGTTTCACTATTACTAGTTTTACTTTACTAACTATTTATTATTTTACTAGCGTTTTAACTGCTCATCAATGATACTATCTCTGTCGGAAACAATGCCAGGTGAGATAGCGTGCTTTTTGGCCAACCCCACCCGTGAGTTCGAGCAGCGACTAGTTCAACCTTAACAGATGCAGCTGAATATCAGTATTTTACTTTGAGCAACTGCAACACCCCTTGGAAAGACTGGTTGTCAGACTATCGGACTTCTAACTACTACTACTTCTTCTACAACTGTCAACGATCTACAATGACCGTTATGGGAATTTTACTGAATGTTTAAATAAAAAATTTATTTATTTATTTATTTTATTCTATTCATTACAGACGACCCATCAGAACCCTTCGTGAAAGAACCAGTGAAATACCCTTACGATAGGTTCCCGCAATTCTGGTACGCATCTGAAGAGTCCCTAAGATTACACAAGAAAAGGAAACACCCTTATTCTGGCATGTTCAACGTCAGCTGGTTCAGTTCATGGCTAGATGCCACTCCTAATAGCTAATAGAATAAGGTAACGTATTTAGTAGTATTTTTGACGTTGACGCTGGCAACCCACAGTATTTTTTTTAGTTTAGTTGTATTTTTTTTTCAAGCTGGCAGTTATTTGGTAGTTTTTTTTTAATGTGATTTTTTATGGCAACTTTAGGTTAGGTATTTTGTGATCGTTTAGTTGAAGCCCTTTTTCAAGTTAATTTGAATCGATAATAATTGATTTAGAAATTAGTATGGCAATACTTTTAGTTTGGTAGAATTTTGTGATCGATCGAAAAGTAATATTCCAAAATTAAGTGATATGAAGTGAAGATGTTGGCAACATTTTTAATTTAGTTTATAAGATTTTAATCGATTTTTAGAGGCGTTTCGGACTACTATTATGTAGGGCGGTGATTTTAATGCATGCTAACATTTAGTAATATTAATAATAATTCACTTAGACAATTTATTTATTGATTTTAATTAAAAGACTATTTCGCAGCTTTTAAAAGTAAATCTTAAGGAATTAACTAGCAACACTACGTGTTCATTTTTTATATTGGCAACTTTTTACAATATATTTTTTTAATAAATGTTGCCAACATAAGGCCAGTAATTTTAAAGAATATTATAAAATGTAGTATTATTTTGTATAAGATGTATTCTATCGATATACTCGCTGTAATCTACTGAACTCATAAACAATGCATTTATTGTAATCTTAGGCAGCTGAAATAGTAAAAAAAAATAGTCGGGTAGATGTACCAATTGTTGTCTCTATTTTTTTACAATAGTTGAGATTATTATAGTGCATAGCATCACACTTAGATTTGTAGAAAATATTAACATTTTACATTAGATCAAGCACTTAGACCTAGATATAGCCTTAGTAAACTATCAGAGACAAATATTTTCAATAAAAATATAGCTAAGTCAGCAATTGGTGTTTCCACCCTATCAATAATATTAGTGCCTTCGAAGAATGGCTAACAAATACATTTTAGTTTCAATTGTCAAAAGTCTACATAACTAAAGATCTCTTTTTCACATCATCACGATTTTATGGCTACCTATATTACACCCACATTTTATGGCTACCTATATTACACCCACATTTATGGCTACCTATATTACAGCCACATTTTATGGCAACCTATATTACACCCACATTTTATGGCAACCTATATTACACCCACATTTTATGGCTACCTATATTACACCCACATTTTATGGCTAACTATATTACACCCACATTTTATGGCTACCTATATTACATTCAAATTTCGCCAGTTATATTTAAGTCCCAAGTAATAGGGGGCGAGGTAGCATAATTAGCCTATAACGTTCCCACTGCTGGGACACAGGCCTCCTCTCTATGAGAGGGAGTGGGCCGTAATCCATCACGCGGGCCCAGTGCGAGACAAAAATTTATATCGGTCAAATGACCACCTATTGAGTTGATGCACATTTGTGCCCGCTTTACGGCATTTTTAATTAATCTTGCTCTAATTAACGCAGATTTCAAAAAGACTCGAAAGGAAGAAGTCTGGCGCCGTCAGACCTAGCGATCTGGCCGGCCAGTTCAAATGCCAAAACTGGAGATTACGCGGCCCGGAAATTAGTGATTCAAAATCTCCGTCATTGCCCGAGTTGTGCATTGAGATATAAACCTATGGAGATAGCATAATCTGCTATAGGAATAATAGTTATACAAATATCTATCATATCGACACACACATGTCAAAAAGCGTTTTGTCTCTTTTTAACTAATCAAGAGCTGCATATGAAAAGAGAGACATATAAATGTTTGTCAAAGACTAAATTTGGCAACACTTTTGTGTGATGTCAAAATCATGTCTATGCGTGATCGGCCGCCAATCGCCATGTTGATTGCCGATTGTTGTGGTAGATGTGCTGTCAAACGGTTGCTTGCTCTCTTGCACTCGCAGTAACAACCCTATGAAAAGCGGCCATGTTAAGTAACCGATTTTTGTAGGTATGCTCGCTAATTTTGTAGGTATGGCAAGTCCATAGGTTTATAATATAAGTCAGTGGAGCTGTGTGTATTGCTCCATTGCATTGTCAACCAATTCTCCATCTGTCTACAGCATAAGTGTCAAATCACAATGACACTAAGACGCCATTTGCAAAAAATATGGCACATTCATATTATGACATTTCTTTTGCCCCATCTGTTATAAAGTTATGTAGACTTTCGACAACAGGGTCTTTTACCCTATCCACCAGTCCACCCTTTTAGAGTAAGTGTGATAGCTGATAGCACGCCACTGTATTTTTATATAAAAAAAAAAACAATTTGTACAAAATATTAGTATTTTTCTAGCTATACGGTTTGTTACCATCGTTTGGGCATTTATTTTTTCAAGAAATCGACTTAAGGGCACGCTAGTCGCTCATTTTTCCATACAAACGTAGTATAGAGATTACTGATTACTCGTCTGTTTGTCTCGTCCCTGTCTGGAAGCAGAATCAGAAAAAAATATTGGTTTGGAAGAGATGAGCGTCGAAACTTCCATTATTTCAACACTAACTTTAACTCATCTTTGGGCGTAAATAAATAGCTCCCGGAGTATGAAAATGGCAAAATTGTTACCGTTCGGGGATAGATAATTTACTCAAAAAATTAAATAAGTTTATTTTGAATAAATAGATCCAGTAGTTTTTTCATAATATCTAAACGCCCAAAGGTCTGTTCATTAAATTTTACGCTCTCGTTTTTGTTATAAATCATCGCCATAATAAAAATGCCCATACGACGGTAACTCACTAAACGCATTTATTAGTGTAGGCAACGTAATCATGTTTAGTTTAGTTCGGGGATGTGGCGTGGGAGAGATGAACATACACGTTATACAGGGTGAAGAATTATCAAGTCAAATGTCAAAGTAGAAAGTTGAAAAAAAAAGACAGCATGTATATCAACCGGGTTTAATGTGAAACCCGGTTGATATACATGCTGTCTTTTTTTTTAAACTTTCTTTTTTTTTCATCAATGAAATCTATTTTTAAACAACAGAATAATAAAAAACCAGCCTGTATATTTAAGATACACTCAATTTATTTTACTAATAGAATTAAAACAACAAATATACAGATACACTTAGTTATCAATTTGCACTTTCAGGCATTTAAAATAAAGTTCATTATTCAATATCATCAGAAAAATCTTAGACCCACGCCACACATAAGCCTAAAATCGTATAAGAAAGACTATTTCTAGAATAAATCTGCTTCCAAAATCTTGAAATATTCTTGTCACATACATTTAAGCTCCGGCCACACTGAGGTGAATCCCGCGCGGGACGCGACACGCGACTGCTCGCATCAATTGTTTTAATGACTACCCCGTGGCCACGGTGTGACTGACACTGTCATGGCCCCCATCCGGGATTTTAATTTTGATAACACAAAAAAACAGTCGAAATTTGCCGCCAAATATCAGAATTTGTCGGTCACTGGTTCAAAAGTTATAAGGGTTCATAGGTGGCCGATCTGGAGAGGGTATCCCCAGCTTGGCCATATTTATATCTTAAAAACTACGCCACCTAGCGAAGAACTGTTTTCTCCCAAATTTAGTCGCTACTTAGTCGCAACTTTTCGCCAAGTCACAGATTTAGTTGGGTCATAGTTTAGAAGATATAAGATAAAAGATCTTAACGTAAACTCTTCGATCTAGCTCTTGGACTAAGACCTAACTAAATCTGAATCTGTGACTTGGCGAAAAGTTGCGACTAACTAGCGACTAAAGGGAGAAAATATTTCTTCGCTAGGTGGCCTAGATTTTGAGATATAAATATGGCCAAGCTGGGGAGACGCTCTCCAGATCGGCCAGCTATGAACCCTTATAACTTCTGAACCAGTGGCCGACTCATTCTGATATTTGGCGGTAAATTTCGATTAATTAGCGACTAATTTGTTGTGTTATCAAAATTAAAATCCCTGATGCCATGCCAGTGTTAGTCACACATTTTCAACCCCTCCATACAAGTTAGTTGACGCAATGGGCGCGAGCGCATTCCGTCCCGCATCCCGCGCGGGATTACCTCAATGTGGCCAGACCTTTAGGCTTCCCGAATAAGACCCGTATCACAATACAGACCAAAATATAACAGTATTAGAAAACTAAGTTAGAATTTAGTTGTAACTGTACATTCTGTAACTGCGTGTCAAAGTTAAGCAAGGTATAGAAAAGGATGGGTGACTGTAAGTAGGCTTTATAATGGATTGTGAATGCTTTGAAGGTTTTAGAATGAAATTGGGTATGTTTCAAAATGAGCTATGATTTTGAAGTATTAAGCTAAGTGTACATTGCAGCCGCAGCGCATCGCATTTCAATACAAAAAACCTGCCAAGTGCGAGTCGGAGCATACGAAGGGTTCCGTACCACCCGTAAAATATTTAACACTACATATTTTAAAAAACACACGTTTCTTGTCTATGGGGCGAGCCTATTGCCATCACCCGGCCACGAATTCAGACTTCAGACAATGAAGTGACTACCAAATGTGGTTTCAACAAAAAGAGGGTAGAATTAAGACTATTTTGTGTACATTATAATACAATATAAGATATGTAAACAATATTAACAGAAGAAATGTCATTGATAGTTTTAGCGGGTAGTTCTGCATAATGTTCGGTAATTACAACGAGCTACCTAATTAGCTCGTAACCATGTAGTAAACGTTTTCAAATAAAACTTCTGGAAGTCGGGTGACCGCCATTTTGAATTTCCTGTAACATCAAGCTTTCACTTTTGTCTCTTTGCGGTTAACCATTAAATCCCCATCCTTATTAATAAGGTCGATAAGTGGTCAACCGTTATTTTCCGTGGTTGTACATACGTTTTAGTGAGTAAAAAGATCAGAAATCAGAACAAAATGCTAAAAATTAGATAAAACTCAGTTGTAATGTCGAACATTGTGCAAATGATGTGTGGGTAGTTGGCAAATTGGAATTATAACATTAAAAATATTAAAAGACCATCACAAGGTAAAACAAAATATTGGATGCTGCTCCTTTTTTCTATATTTTTATTACACGCCGAAAAAAATCTAAATTTTTCGTGTTACTAAAAGAAACCCGTACATTTTACCGTACGTAATACAGTTGAAATTTTAATGGTTGTTTTCCTCTTAAACGCTCTTACTCATAATTATGGACAACTTTTACTATGTACTATGGGACCAAACCTGAAATCGCGAAAAAAAATCAGCTGTTCAGTACATTTATTTACATCAAACTCGTCAAAATGAGCAGCTGATTTTTTTTTTGCGATTTCAGGTTTGGTCCCACAGCAAAAGTTGTTCATAATGCTGAGTAGAAAGACCCTTTAGGAGGAAAACAACCTTTAAAAATTCACCCTATAAAATCTTCCCGCTCATATTATTGTCACAAAAACTAAGAAAAAAAAAAACGAGCGAGCTTTACATTATGATGTGTAACATCTCACCTTGGTAAAAGTACTTTCTAGTTCCATACCAAATAAGCAACAATTAAAAGTACGGCAACATTTCAATCCGTCACTCAAAACTTTTAGAAAACAAATATTTTCACTTCCTGTTACACACTTCCGTCCCTTTTCACGAAATCACTCCCACAGATTGCGAGAGGAAAGATGTTACACATCGAAACTCCATTTGCTACGTTTCAGAACAAACTTAGCTGTAATAATTGTTCCTCTCCTAGGTGTCCCTAGGTGTTGCTAACTCAGTAGAATCGTGCATGTGCCTCTTAGTATTTAAGACAATGCCTTTAAAGTAGCCTTTCATGCCTTCATTCACAACATACTTATGAACTGAAATAGATTAGTGCTTATACAGGCTAGGAAATATGAGATATGTGTAAAAAAACTGTGTTTTATTATGATGAAAATAAAATCGTTGGCTATGTACAGTCGCGGAATCAAAAGGTTAACCACTTTAGGTAAAAACGAGCACTACTATTCTTATTCGGAATGACAACTCGAAAAGGAATTGATTTGAAAAGTGTTTAAACCTTTTACTTCCGTGGGTACTATCAGAGAAACGTGAAACTGAACACCGTGAAAAAAAATCCCGTGCACACGATGACCACATCTCTTAGCAAGCGTTACTAAAGCAGCCGAGCACTGCAAGCAAGAATAGTCCTTACGGTGTTCAGTTTCACGTTTCTCTGGTGGTACAGACAATATCAGGTTATACCAAACTGTCAAATTTCTTCAAATGATTTTAAACCTTAAAATGTTGATGGTTAAATTCAAAATCGAATGAGATAATTTGACAGTTTGTAGTAACTTGATCTGCTGGTATGTGTACATGCATGCATAATACAATTTACTGAACAGTATTTTCATGACTGTCAATAGATTAGATCAAAATTAAAATAGAATTGATTTCCACGCTATTTCGTAATGTTTTATGTTCAACTAAGTATACTGCCCACCTGAGCCTAAAGTGCAGTATTACAAATTTTGGTAGGTTTTCAATTAAATATTTTTTCTGATTTCCCATTTTATTTTATAGATTTTTTTAATAAAAAAAACTAACGTAACAATGTCCTTTCACCTTCCATTCAAAGTTTAATCGAAAAGACTTTCCCGCATTCGTGTTTTTCTTATTACTGCACTTTAGGTTCGGGAGGGCAGTATAGTTGCGTCACGAGAAAGATTTGTAAAGAGTGACAGAACAATGTGAAGTTAGTCGGTACAGTCAAGCAAACAGTTATTTTTTTTAGCAGATTGAATATCAACAAAAATTGTCCGTTAAAGAGTCACAAATGTCATTCGGACTGTTCACGACTTATGAAGTCGTAATAAATTACTATAACTGTACTCGCGAGCAACCAAAACGACTCAATCAATATACAACCCATGCATACAAAATAGTTTTTTTTTGCAAAAAGTTTTTAGCCCATTTATGCAAAATTTTTTTTTTTTTTAAAGACTGACGTTTTAACTTTATGATGGTACCATAAGTATTAAACTCGGTTTAGTTGTTTTCGAGTAATTGCTATTTGAGTCGAAATATTGAGTCGATTTGGTTGCTCGCAAGTGACATGGTAATTTTATGTAATATGACAATCTGCTTAACAATAAATTTCTCTGACTGTACAACCTATTATTGTTGATGACAGTTATACATATTGTTTTTTTTTTTATTGTTTAACCCTTTTGTGTGCCGGAACGTGGATCCACACGACACAATGGGTTTTTAATTGTGTCTGTAATTACGGCATTCGACTAGTTAATAGCCGACCAATAAATAAATGATAACTGTCTGGTGACGTCATCGTCATCCCCAAAATATTTGAAGCACTTGAACGGTACAATACGGCCGAAGAATTATGTCCGGTCTGAGCATAGGCTCTCCGAACATTCGCGCCTGTTCTCTCACTCACACTCGCCTCGTCACCATTTGGTTCCTAAAAAATGCAGAAAGCTGCGCTTCTGCGCGAAGTTCGGGCCAGCCATTATTAAGAGGCTACCGAGCGCGCAGTGGCGCCCTCATCGTTTGTTTGGTTATTTCTTATATTTTAGAATGAAAATGCAGAAATTAAGCCGCATAAGTTGTGCTCCACAAGACTACGTTATTATTACTACAAATAGTAGCTATATATTTTTAAGTTTTATTACAATCGTTAAAACGGAGCTTAGTGGCAAGAAAAGCAAATTATTAAAAAAAAAAAACAAAAAACCCGACTTTTTTTAAAAACTATTTAACGATTGTAATAAAACTTAACAATATAAAGCTACTATTTGTATTAATAATAACGTATAGTCTTGTGGAGCACAAATATTCCGGCTTATTTTCTGCATTTTCATTCTAAATTAAAAGAAATAACCAAATAAACGATGAGGGCGCCACTGTACGCTCTTACTTAGACGAACTCCGAATCAGAAGCAGCATTCCACACATTTGTCTAATTCTTGGTCGGCTTGTAGATATAGCAACATACATAATTTCGATCTCCATTTAACAAAAAACCTGTATTAATAAGAAACTGCATAATCTTTTAGAAAATATGATAAATAAATAAAATAAATAATAATCCCACTGAGAAAAAAAATAGTATTTTTGTCAAAAAAAAAAAACTATGTTAGACTTATAAAACTGTACGGGTGTTAAAATACTCCGATTATTAAATAAGAATTTTAATTTGTAAAAATATACGAAATGAAATGAATTTTGTACAAGTGATTTTCTGTAAATAAATTGCATTTTTTATATAAAATCTGTTGTTTTTAATTTACCTACTAAACATCATCATAATTATGACGCCTGTAATCCTCGAAGGGTTAGTCCTAGATGTACCCACAACAGCAGGTCAAGTTAATATAAACTGTAAAATTTGCTCATTCAATTTTGAACTTAACCAAGAACATTTTAAGGTTTAAAATCATTTGTAGAAATTTGACAGTTTGGTATAACCTGCACCCTAATTGCGTAACACATTATCAATCGGAGTTGGTTTCATTTTGACAGTTCAACAACATTCATTGCGTTATTTACGTTGTCGAGCAGACAAATCTTTCGGACATTATGAAGCAATGCTTGCTTGTTCATATTTCCGTGCCCCTACCGCTCGTGTCGTATTTCTGCGACAGATAGAGTCTGTCAAGGAAGTCATGTCTCATGAAAAAGGCGGCAAATTCAAAAATCCTACAGGTGTCAACACTGATAAAGTACGCTGAAAACATGTTTGATACTTGAATTTTTGTAGATAAAAAATTTCTTTGGAATAAATTAAAAAAGTGCATTTCAATGTAGGTATTTATTAGTTACAATTAGAACTAAAATCAGAATCTAGAAATTCAATGCCTTCCTAAGAGAAATCACTGTCAGTATCATCACACAAAAAAATGTTGAAGGGTTCCAACTCCGTTTCGGTTATCCTTTGTTTTCAACATTAATAGTGTGATCTGTGCATTTTTCCAATAAATATATTTCTTTTCCATTCTTCTTTAAATTTCCATTAATACAAATTAGATAATTGAGCTAAAAGTATCAAAATGCTGTAGCTTAGTAGAACAGAAGTTGTGATAATACGTTTGACAGATAATAGTATTGCCATTATAAGAAATCAGCTAAATGGTCGTGGACACGACTCGCTCGACACTTGTGGACACGACTCTAACATACATTACATGACTTTTCGTTCTATTAACTGTAATTTATTGTACGTATTATTTTATCGATTGATATGTAGCCAAGCGGTCAAAAAGTTAAACCGATTCTAATTGATAGTGTGTTACGCAATTAGGGTGCTGATGTGCTGTTGTCTGTACTATCGGAGAAACGAACATCTATGGACCGTAAGGACTATTCTTGCTTGCAGCGCTCGGCCGCTATGGGATTTTGTTTTCAAATTGGCTAGGTGTAAGTTTCCTCGATAGTACCGATGTCCTATATTTAGGCTAGTCTTACCCCGCCGTTATCGTTAGAAAGAGCCGTATAAATTACCGGTACAAGAATTGTTACTTTTACCGGTACTATTATTAGTTACTAGCTTTTGCCCGCGTGGATGTCGGAAAATATCCCACGGGAACATGCTACCGGGAAATTCTTCCTTATTCCTTGTGTACATTATAAAGGGAACCTCTGTGCAAAATTTCAGCTTTCTAGGCCCAAGGGTTTGGGCTGGGCGTTGATGAGTCAGTCAATCAGTCAGGACTTCTCTTTTTATTTATATAGATTAGATAACGTTAACTGACATAATGGGTATCGTTATAACGGTAATTGGTAAAGTTACAAAAAAAATAACGGTAATTCGGTCCCTGCCTATAGTCTGTAGGGTACACCCAAATTCGCAGTTATGTTTAACCCCTCAAGTGTCTGAGTTTGGCTAATTTTAGACCCAAAACCCCAGCGAGTGGGGAGGTTTGGGGGTTAGTTGCGAACCCCATAGGTTCACAACTACTGATGATGATATTAGTCCAGTAGAGATATAATATTTTTTCCATTTACCCTTCGATAATTCTAAAGTTTTTTATTTTCGCTGAGTGGATAACTATAGTGAATTCATTGCTATGTACAAAAATGCTAACAGTTTAGAGTTATGCTATAGGTATTAAGTAGGTATTTCCTATTATTTCGTGTTATAACAATAATATAATATTTAAATTAAAATACTACACTGTTTCTTAATTAGTACTATCTAAAGTATATATTACTGAAAATGCTAACAGATAGGTACTGTGGAACAATGGAAATCTGAAAATGTCCTTTAACTCATTCAATAAAAAATTTAAGTTTTTCAAATCATTTCCTATACACTTAAAGGGATTAGTTTTACCTTACAACAAAAGTTTTAACAGCTAAGTAATATGCTTCACAAGTAATTGTATTTTTACTTTGCAATTAGCGAAATATTGAATTTAAGTTTATAAATTTGCGCCCACATATTCGTGATAATAAGCTCTGCTACCATACAAAAGTTTCAACTTGTACGTGCTATGCCTTTTTGTTTAATAAATAAAATACAATTTGGATATTGTGGCGCGCGGTGTAAGTACGACAATTCGTGCAGCGCGTCGCCGTCGCGGTGACAATCAGACCCACACTCACTGCAAACGTGCACGCGGCTACACATCAAGCTATGCATGTCCAGTTTACACTGACCTCTCATTGTAAGGTAATCTTATACAATGCGAGATCAGCTTATACTGGATATGTATAGCTTGATCTGTAGCCGTGCGTACCTACCTCTATTGAATGAGGCGCAAAATCATTTCATTACAGTCACATCTCACAAATGACTAATACGAGTACAGTCAGCGTCAAAAATATCGGAACGAACAGACTGTTCAAAATGATCTCAAAAACTAAGAAAATTAACCCCTCAAGTGTCGAATGCACCCCATGTGTGCATAAGAAAAACACTTTTTTTGTTCGGTACATAAGCTTATATCACATATATATAAATGTAAAAAAACATCATACGATGGAAAACCAATCAAATCATTAGTTGTGAACTTATGGAGTTCGCAGCTAACCTCCCCTCCCCCCCCGCGTGTCAAATGCACCCCAAGTGTGCAAAAGGACAAAACTTTACATAATAGGTATATAAGCTTAGATCACGTATATATAAACGTAAAAAAACATCATCCGATGGAAAACATATCATTATCAGTAGTTGTGAACCTATGGGGTTCGCAACTAACCCCCAACCCTCCCCACTCGCTGGGGTATTGGGTCTAAAATCAGCCAAACTCATACACTTGAGGGGTTAAACTACTCAATTGGGTAAAGCTCTTGTCAGAATTACAGTGTAATATTATCGTATACTGTCTTCATTCTGAAAACAGTCTGTTCGTCCCGATATTATTGACGCTGATCCAATACAGTCAGTTATTTTTTCTGTTCCATTCCGTGACCGTGACTTCGCCCGCGCGTAATTATCAACAATTGTCAAAAATAGTCAAAATCCCGGATTCCGGGATTCACAAATTTAGAGTTCTGATTATAGGATCCAATGTATATTTATGTATTGATCGTCAAAATGTCGTGATTCCGGAATTGATAAATTAGGTATTTTTTTTACCATTACTGGGTAACTTGTTTATCACTAAATTTTCACAGGGGATCATCTACTATGAACAACTTTCACTATGGCATCAACACGTAAATCACGAAAAATAAATCAGCTGGTCGAGTAGGTATTGAGCTTTTGTATCAAACATCGTAATTTTTTTCGTGATTTCAGAGTTGGTCCCATAATGAAAGCTGCTGAAACTGTAAATCCAAGATGGCGGCTGCGAATATTTTCAAATGTTTCGTCATGGGTGTCGTTTTCATTGGTTTCGAGGGTGTTAAGGCCGATAGTGACACTAAAATGTAAATCCAAGATGGCGGCTGCGAATATTTTCTAATTTTACTCTAGTATGTACAAAAATGCTAACAGTTTAGAGTTATGCTATAGGTATTAAGTAGGTATTTCCTATTATTTCGTGTTATAACAATAATATAAAATTTAAATTAAAATACTACACTGTTTCTTAATTAATACTATCTAAAGTATATATTACTGAAAATGCTAACAGATAGGTACTGTGGAACAATGGAAATCTGAAAATGTCCCTTAACTCATTCAATAAAAAATTTAAGTTTTTCAAATAATTTCCTATATACTTAAAGGGATTAGTTATACCTTACAACAAAAGTTCTAACAGCTAAGTACAACACAAGGCTTCACAAGAATGTTCAGGCTTCACAAGTAATTGTATTTTTACTTTGCGATTAGCGAAATATTGAATTTAAGTTTGTAAATTTTCGCCTGAACATTCGAGACAATAAGCTCTGCTACCATACAAAAGTTTCAACATATACGTGCTATGGCTTTTGTTTAAATTGCGAATAACTATTTTCCATAACAAGCCGCGTAAGTCAATCTGAGATACTCGTAGAAACAAATGACCGCACCAGTAGGACATACGTTCCAGTCGCAACAAAAATATTCCTCTGACAAACGAATAAAGGTTTCTGTAGTTAGACGATCAGAGACACAAGAGACCATATTATGGGCTGCCGGAATACATAACGACGATTGGAGCCAACAAGTAAGTTCTAGTTGTATTTATAATTCCTACTATCAATATCCTATACCCCATCTAATCCATTCTATTTTTCCTCTATAGAGCCAACACCTCAACTTTAGGTAAATATGCGTCCGAACATACGATCTCTGGTAATAAATAAAGAACGGAATAGAACTTCGAGGAACGGAGACAAACAGTGGAGACTTCTTTAGGACAACATTTTTTCCGGGATAATTAATCTCCCAAAAGAGTAACATTCTGGAATGGCCTACTAGGCAAAAGAACAAGAGGTAGACCTATTACAAGATGGGAAAAAGAGAATGTATAAAAGCAATAGCTGGTCCAAACCGGAGAAAAGTAGCTGAAGACAAAGTCAAATGGGCATCACTGGAGGAGGCCTTCACCCACTCTGGGGTTCCTGTAGATTAAATAAAAAAATGAAGTACCTAACTATAAATACTATGATATAATACATAGGATACACATAAAATTATACCAAGTAAGAGACAAATAAATAACATAGAATGAACTAAACAAAACTAACACATACATAGATTTTAAGGAATGGAAATTTACTGGAAATAAAAGGCTTTTTTATTTTTATTTTTTATTTTTTTATAATTAATCTCCCGGGTTTTGGGACATTACATTATTACTAGAGATCGGATAATCGGATGCGTATTAACCTAAAGTTGAGGTGTTGGCTAAGTATGGAGTGGGCTTTTGGATTGAAAGATCCCAGAATTTTGGTATCGGCAAATTTTGACTTCTAATTATAGAATCGAATGTTTTAAGTACTTAAGTTCAGATGTTAGTTAGTATGGATTGCACTTATACATCGAGAAAATGCCGGGATTCCGGAACGACACTTTTTAAGTTCTTATTTTGGAATCGAATGTTTAGTTAGGTACTTGCGTTCAGGTGTTGGCTAATATGGATTGCACTTCTGTATCAAAAAAATTCCGGGATTCACAAATTTTGACTTCTGATCATAGAATCGAATGTATAATTTACTTAAGTGCAGATGTTAGTTAATATGGATTGCACTTATGTATCGAAAAAATCCCGGGATTCCGGAGCGACAATTTTTAAGTTCTGATTATAGAATCGAATGCATTTGATTGCGTCGATCATGAAACCTTACTCTTGAAACTTGAGCATTACGGACTTGGAAAACTTGCCCTCAGTTTAGTAAAATCTTATTTAAATGATAGACAACAGCAAGTTCAAATAAATGGTGTTAATTCACTGTGTTTAAAAGTTAAAATGGGTGTTCCACAAGGCTCGATATTGGGTCCTTTCCTCTTTTTAGTGTATATTAATGATTTACTCCATTTATTAAAAAATCAACCACAAATGGTGCTATTTGCTGATGATACTTCATTAATTTTCAAGGTAGATAGACGTGCTACAAATTTTGACGACGTTAATAACGCCCTACTGCAGATCCAA
Organism: Cosmia trapezina; assembly: GCA_905163495.3. Taxonomy (NCBI): domain Eukaryota; kingdom Metazoa; phylum Arthropoda; class Insecta; order Lepidoptera; family Noctuidae; genus Cosmia; species Cosmia trapezina. The sequence continues at coordinate 12,272,657 of LR991047.1, forward strand.
AATTGGTTCACTGCTAATAATTTAGTATTAAATGGGAAAAAAACTAAGTGCATCAGATTTTCTTTACCAAATGTCAAAAGTAGTGATTGTGAGATAGTATTGAATCAAGAGAAACTAGAATTCGTCGATAAAACCGTTTTCCTGGGGATTACGCTCGACTCAAGGCTACAATGGGGTCCTCATTTAATATCACTTGCAGGACGGCTAAGTTCAGCAGCTTATGCTGTCAGAAAAATCCGTCAATTTACTGATGTAGATACCGCGAGGCTAGTCTATTTTAGTTACTTTCATAGTATCATGTCTTACGGTATTTTACTTTGGGGACGGGCTGCAGATATCGAGTCCATTTTTATTCTGCAGAAACGAGCCATCAGAGCCATATATAATCTTCGCAGGCGCGATTCTCTAAGGGAACTGTTTAAGGATATTAACATCATGACGGTACCTTGTCAATATATCTACGAAAACATCATGTACGTAAGAAAAAATTTACATCTTTTTAATAAAAGAGGTGAAAGGCATAATTATAATACTAGAAATAAGGACCTATTAGCTCAACCAGGTTTCAGGCTGGCTAAAGTAGACTCATCGTTCATGGGGTACTGTTTAAAATGTTACAATAAAATACCTCCACACATACTTCAACTAAATGAGACGAAATTTAAAACTTGTATAAAACGCACACTATGCAGGCAGGCATATTATAAGTTGGGGGATTACATAAATGATAAAAATGCTTGGCTCCATGCTGGTCCTGCTCCACAACCTCAACTAATTAATTAACATTTGAAGATACTGTTGGAACTACTGAAGATTGTAAGAATAGCTTTGCATTGTGTAGACTCAATCACCTTTGTATTGTATAATTGCTTAGCACATGTGTGAGTACTATGTACCTACTCTAAAGCTACCATTTACTGGGTACGTCTTTATTTGACTTGGATGTGCCCTGGCGGCTGAGAGTGTGTCATGCTCACTCTAATGCCTCGCTGATGGTGGCGCGTGTGTTGGATCATTTAACGAATCCATACATCAGGTTCGTGAACGGGCGCTGTTGGTGGAGGCTGGTCATACCTTAGCTGCCACGGCTTATTTTAATTTTAATTTTGAATTGTTTTTTTTTTTATTTTTTTATTACGGACGCTTTTAACGTTCATCGTTCTCACATGTATAATTTCAACATGAATGATGTAACCAATATTTTGTAACAATATATTGATTTAAAAGAGTGTCCGTGGAGTTTCTTGCCCGTTCTTCTCCATAGATCTACGTTTTGGAATGGGCAACTAGCTTCAACTTTCTGACTTACCTACTGACCGACTCTTTGACAATTCAAAAGTGCCTGTAATTGGTTTAATTGAAATAAATGCTTTGAGTTTGAGTTTGAGTTTGAGTTTGAATGTATATTTACTTAAGTTTAGGCTTTGGCTAATATGGAATGTATCTACTTTTGTATTGATCGTCAAAATGTCGGGATGCCGGAATTGATAAATTAAGTATTTTTTTACTACGAGTATTAGAGGATAACTTTTTATCAGTAAATTTTCACAGGGAATCTTCTACTCATGAACAACTTTCACTATGGCATCAACACGTAAATCACGAAAAATAAATCAGCTGGTCGAGTAGGTATTGAGCTTTTGTATCAAACATCGTAATTTTTTTCGTGATTTCAGAGTTGGTCCCATAGTGAAAGCTGCTGAAACTGTAAATCCAAGATGGCGGCTGCGAATATTTTCAAATGTTTTATCATGGGTGTCGTTTTTATGGCTTTCGAGGGTGTTAAGGCCGATAGTGACAATAAAATGTAAATCCAAGATGGCGGCTGCGAATATTTTCTATCTTTTCTAATTTTTCGTCATGGGTGTCGTTTTCTTGGTTTTCGAGACTGTTAAAGCCGATAGTGACGCTAAAATGTAAATCCAAGATGGTGGATGCGAATATTTTCTAATTTTTCTCAATGAGTGTCGTTTTCATGGTTTTCGGTGGTGTTAAAGTTGATAGTAACATTAAAATGTAAATCCAAGATGGCGGCTGCGAACATTATTAAACTTTTCGTCATGGGTGTCGTTTTCATGGTTTTTGAGGGTGTTATAGCCGATATTGACGTTAAAATGTAAATCCAAGATGGCGGCTGCAAAAATTTTCAAGCTCTTTATCATGGGTGTCATTTTAATGGTTTTCGAGGGTGTTAAAGCCGATAATGACGTTAAAATGTAAATCCAAGATGGCGGCTGCGAAAATTTTCCGTCATGGTTTTAGAGTGTGCTAAAGCCGATAGAGGAGTCAAAATGCGTGACGCTTGGCTGATGCCTACTTAACTAACCCTGCGGCAGTGCAGCGTATCGCGTTACAACCTGAAAACACGTGTGATAGTAATTAAAAAACCATCAACATTTTTAAAGCAGGCGCTATCTTGCATTTACATTTTAGTGTCACTATCGGCTTTAACACCCTCGAAAATCATGAAAACGACACCCGTGACGAAAATTTTAAAAATGTTCGCACCGGCCATCTTGGATTTATATTTTAATGTCACTATTGGCTTTAACACCCTCGAAAAGCATGAAAACGACACCCATGACGAAAAATTTAATAATGTTCGCAGCCGCCATCTTGGATTTACATTTTAATGTTACTATCAGCTTTAACACCACCGAAAACAATGAAAACGACACCCATAACGAAAAATTAGAAAATATTCGCATCCACCATCTTGGATTTACATTTTAGTATCACTATCGGCTTTAACACTATCGAAAACCAAAAAAACGACACCCGTGACGAAAATTTTAAAAATGTTCGCAGCCGCCATCATGTATTTACATTTTAACATCACTATCGGCTTTAACAGCCCCCAAAACCATGAAAACGACACCTTTGACGAAAAATTAGAATATATTCGCATCCACCATCTTGGCTTTACATTTTAGTGTCACTATCGGCTTTAACACTCTCGAAAAGCATGAAAACGACACCTATGACGAAAAATTTGAAAATGTTCGCACCGGCCATCTTGGATTTATATTTTAATGTCACTATTGGCTTTAACACCCTCGAAAAGCATGAAAACGACACCCATGACGAAAAATTTAATAATGTTCGCAGCCGCCATCTTGGATTTACATTTTAATGTTACTATCAGCTTTAACACCACCGAAAACAATGAAAACGACACCCATAACGAAAAATTAGAAAATATTCGCATCCACCATCTTGGATTTACATTTTAGTATCACTATCGGCTTTAACACTATCGAAAACCAAAAAAACGACACCCGTGACGAAAATTTTAAAAATGTTCGCAGCCGCCATCATGTATTTACATTTTAACATCACTATCGGCTTTAACAGCCCCCAAAACCATGAAAACGACACCTTTGACGAAAAATTAGAATATATTCGCATCCACCATCTTGGCTTTACATTTTAGTGTCACTATCGGCTTTAACACTCTCGAAAAGCATGAAAACGACACCTATGACGAAAAATTTGAAAATGTTCGCACCGGCCATCTTGGATTTATATTTTAATGTCACTATTGGCTTTAACACCCTCGAAAAGCATAAAAACGACACCCATGACGAAAAATTTAATAATGTTCGCAGCCGCCATCTTGGATTTACATTTTAATGTTACTATCAGCTTTAACACCACCGAAAACAATGAAAACGACACCCATAACGAAAAATTAGAAAATATTCGCATCCACCATCTTGGATTTACATTTTAGTATCACTATCGGCTTTAACACTATCGAAAACCAAAAAAACGACACCCATGACGAAAAATTAAAAAATATTCGCAGCCGCCATCTTGGATTTACATTTTAGTGTCACTATCGGCCTTAACACCCTCGAAACCAATGAAAACGACACCCATGACGAAACATTTGAAAATATTCGCAGCCGCCATCTTGGATTTACAGTTTCAGCAGCTTTCATTATGGGACCAACTCTGAAATCACGAAAAAAATTACGATGTTTGATACAAAAGCTCAATACCTACTCGACCAGCAGATTTATTTTTCGTGATTTACGTGTTGATGCCATAGTGAAAGTTGTTCATAGTAGATGATCCCCTGTGAAAATTTAGTGATAAACAAGTTACCCAGTAATGGTAAAAAAAATACTTAATTTATCAATTCCGGAATCACGACATTTTGACGATCAATACATAAATATACATTCGATCCTATAATCAGAACCCTAAATCTGTGAATCCCGGAATCCGGGATTTTGACTATTTTTGACAATTGTTGATAATTACGCGCGGGCGAAGTCACGGTCACGGAATGGAACAGAAAAAATAACTGACTGTATTGGATCAGCGTCAATAATATCGGGACGAACAGACTGTTTTCAGAATGAAGACAGTATACGATAATATTACACTGTAATTCTGACAAGAGCTTTACCCAATTGACTAGTTTAATTTTCTTAGTTTTTGAGATCATTTTGAACAGTCTGTTCGTTCCGATATTTTTGACGCTGACTGTACTCGTATTAGTCATTTGTGAGATGTGACTGTAATGAAATGATTTTGCGCTTCATTCAATAGAGGTAGGTACGCACGGCTACAGATCAAGCTATACATATCCAGTATAAGCTGATCTCGCATTGTATAAGATTACCTTACAATGAGAGGTCAGTGTAAACTGGACAAGCATAGCTTGATGTGTAGCCGCGTGCACGTTTGCAGTGAGTGTGGGTCTGATTGTCACCGCGACTCGCTGCACGAATTGTCGTACTTACACCGCGCGCCACAATATCCAAATTGTATTTTATTTATTAAACAAAAAGGCATAGCACGTACAAGTTGAAACTTTTGTATGGTAGCAGAGCTTATTATCACGAATATGTGGGCGCAAATTTATAAACTTAAATTCAATATTTCGCGAATTGCAAAGTAAAAATACAATTACTTGTGAAGCATATTACTTAGCTGTTAGAACTTTTGTTGTAAGGTATAACTAATCCCTTTAAGTATATAGGAAATGATTTGAAAAACTTAAATTTTTTATTGAATGAGTTAAAGGACATTTTCAGATTTCCATTGTTCCACAGTACCTATCTGTTAGCATTTTCAGTAATATATACTTTAGATAGTACTAATTAAGAAACAGTGTAGTATTTTAATTTAAATATTATATTATTGTTATAACACGAAATAATAGGAAATACCTACTTAATACCTGTAGCATAACTCTAAACTGTTAGCATTTTTGTACATAGCAATGAATTCACGAAAGTAATCCACTCCGCGAAAATAAAAAACTTTGGAATTATCGAAGGGCATATTCTTTTGTCTACTGGACTATATGTTTTCCATCGGATGATATTTTTTTACGTTTATATATATGTGATCTAAGCTTATATACCTATTATGTAAAGTTTTGTCCTTTTGCACACTTGAGGTGAATTTGCCAGCCGGGGGGGGGGGGGGGGGGGGGGGAGTTAGCTGCGAACTCCATCGGTCTTATTACAAAAAAATGCTTAAGTACTGGTTTAAACCAAGACTAAAAGGTCTAGGATTGTTACTGTATTAATGCTAGTACCAGGACCAAAATGTGTTCCGATTACAAAACGAAGACTATCGGAGGATCAGTTAGTACCATGGTTAGTACCAATGAAGGTCCATGCTGGTCCATGCTTTTAAAATATCCACAGATAAGAAACAAAAATGGCATTCTTTCATTCGTTCCTACAGTATTTATTTGAAGCAACGTTCCGTTTCTCTAAATATTGATATAATAGTATCACTTGAAATGTTTAAATAATTATTTATCAATACAAAAATAGGTCAAAAATTGTTCTTTGTCTATGTTACAGTATATTGAACAAGCACAATTCGTACTTTTGACGCGCTTTTTATAAACAAGTTGTCATATTTTTTAACACCTCTAGCGTGAAGTGGAGCGACATATATACGGCGAGCGACGCATGTAATTTGAGAGTTGAGAGCCTTGAGACGAATGTTTTTGTTGCGTCCTATAATAATAAATACCTGGATGAACTACTTATTTTCACTAATTGTTTTTAATATTACTGTTACTGCTATGTGGTTTGCTCGTGAGTTGTTGTGTCTTGGTTGGTGTTTTGGTTAAATTGTGAACTACTAATCGTAAAAAATGGAAAACAACAAAAGAAAAAACGGGTTGAAAACTGGATTTCTGAAGAAAAAGTTAGTAAAACATGGATTTTAAATTATTATTAGGTAAATAATAACCATCTTATTTCGACTACCTAACGCGATGTTCTTATATTCTTATTATTATATTAGTACCGCAGTTACTCCAATAGATAAACTAGGGGTCTCTGTGGTTTAACTTTAGTACCATAGATAGTTCATGAACTAGTGATAAACTTCATTTTATAATAACGTTTTATTTAGTCATGGTTTAAACCTAGTAATAATCCCAGTACTATATTTAAATCGCGTTTTGTAATAAGACGGCATAGGTTCAGATGATGATGTTTTTTTACGTTTATGTATATGTGATATAAGCATAAATACATAATAAAAAAGGGGTTTTCTTATGCACACATGGGGTGCATTCGACACTTGAGGGGTTAAGTCACATACAACGTGTTAATGAAATAACCCAAAACCTCTTAAGGGGTCATTGTACTCATCATTATGAACAACTTTTACTATGGGACCAAACCTGAAATCGCGAAAAAAAAATCAGCTGTTCAGTAAATTTTGACTAATTATGCAAACATAAATGTATTGAACAGCTTTGGTCCCATAGTAAAAGTTGTTCATAATGATGAGTACAATGACCCCTTAAGAGGTTTTGGGTTATTTCATTAACACGTTGTATAATAGGGGGCGAGCCTATTGCCATCAACCGGGCACTAATCCAGACTCCGGGCTGCTGCTGAGAAATTACAGATGGAAATTACCCAACACTGCTCGACCTGGGACTCGAACCCACGACATCATGCTCCAGAACTCCAGAACCAACGAGGCAGTCTTAATCTTAATTTACTCTTATCAATGTGCCTTGATTCTCTTGTTCAATAAATAAACCAAAATTAGAGAATCGCCATCTTTTACTAACAGGCAGCGCGAGAAAAGGACGGCTATAGCTATGAACTAAGTTATACTATAGTTAAAATCTCGCTGCAGACTTGGTCATAAATCATAATCGGAGTAGGGATGTGCGCTAGTTGCGCGCGCTCAAGGCCATTATCGATAACAGAATCATTAAGGTTATCACGTAAACAATGAAGTAAAAAATGAAGTTGCAACGAAAAACAAAACCTTCAAGATAGCTGATGTCGAGAAGTTAGTCGATGAAGCCATTTCCAATGTCTCCATTGAAAATTGGCAAAAATGTGTGGAACATCCAGAATTGCTGCAAGATGAAGACTTAAGAAAAGCACATTTATGCGAAGAGTTCATCATTCATGTGGATGATGATGACGATGACTCAGACGAAGAATTTTAATTTTCTATTTTTAGTTTTATATATACGTTCTTTTGTTTATATATTTAATATGCTTTGTAGTAAATTTGGTAATAAAATAAAAAAAAAATGTGTATTTATTTCTATCACCCATTTATAAATATATAAAACAATCGATATTTAAAAATACTTAAAAATTGTAAATAGTGCTCTGTTTATAATCGATGTTATCTAAAAATGTACTTAAACATATAAAGCTCTAGTGACATTATTGGTGAATGAACTGTGACGCGTTAAATCATATTAAAACGCCTCAAAAACTATCATCGTCAACTTCACTAATAAGTTGTCAAGTCATCGTGTCATCGAACAGCTGAGCGACGCGGTGACGTACCAAGGTCAACGACTGACGAAACAAAGTGCTATGAATATCAACACCTATGAAAAACTATGTGAGTGCAGTGCTATGACTACTTACTAATTAACAACAATTACCTACTATAAAGTGTTTGTGTATAAAATCCAAAAAGTACCCGGAACAATTTTGAATTAGCTTATTTCACATAACACTGAACCTAAAGTTCGTTTTTTGTTCAAAATCGAATGCTCGCATACGCTGCTGGTACTGAATAGAGATACTACTAGCAACCAAAGCATTGAAAATCAATTGCCTTCCTGCTACTAGCCGATAGATGTCACTGTAACAAATAACCAGTAACGTGATAGTATTGTTTTGGGATAATCCGCATAGTGTTGTAAAGATGCCTAATCAAAGTAAGAAAGTAACGGGAAAAACAGATCAAGTTATTACACAAGATAGTGCAACTCCTGTCACAATATCTTATCCTATACCTCCTGACACTGAGAGGAATAATGTAACAATTCGTAGATGTATATCTAACATTCCAACAGATAATTCTTTCGATGGCCTTACGGAGGTGTATTCGGATGGCAGTGATAATAATGATTTCTCATCCTTTACCTCGACACCGTCTCGCCAGCTGAATAGAAGTTTACCTGCAACTAACTTAAACGTAATAGAAGATATGAATGAAATGAGAAACAAAATATATACACTTCAGGAGAAGTTATTAAGCGCAGAAAATGAGATTGAAACCCTTCTACTCGAGAATAGCAAACAAACAAAGCAAATCAGTGAGTATAAATTAAGAATTAATCAACTAACACATATATGTAAACAAACATCTGTGAGAAAATCCAGTACTCAGCCGAGGAGGAGTCTACGAAGATCCAAGTTGGATTTCTCTGATAATGAAAATGAGCTGAGGAGGGAAGGAAATTATAACCAAAAATCGGTAGAAGTAACGTCATCTCTTAGTAAATCCAAGGAACTAAATTCCCAATTATCGCACACTGTGGATCATGCCACAAATAATACTTTCTGTCTCAACTATTCTCAGACAGATGGCGTAACCAGTACAGATTCAATAATTGAAGTTGAACCAAACAAACATTCAGATAGCATTCAAGTATCTCATTGTCTTAAGGAACAAAGCAGGAAACCAAAACTATGCATTTTAACCAATAGTGCTTGCGGTACATTACAGTCTGTGGAGACTACATTCAATCAATTTGATTATATTCGTTATGTATTACCAAATTGTAACTTAAGTCGTTTACTTCTGAACTTGGACTACAAGTTACGTAATTATAGCATGACTGACTATTGTATTGTTATGTTGGGAGAAATATCTTTTGAAACTTCTTGTACTGACTACACAGAATTGATAAAATCTATTAGGGAGGCGGTACAGCATATTTCTAATACGAACATCATTATATGTGCACCTACCTATGTTCGCGGCGCTCCCATTTATAACTACAAAATAGAACTATTTAATAATCTTTTGTATTAAGAGCTTCAAAGTAACCCCTATGCATATTTTTATGATTCAAATCTCGTGGTTTCTTTCGATATGTTCTCATTAAAAACAGGCAAGCTTACTAATGTAGGATTAAGACGTATCTACAATGATATATTATGTAACATTGTTGCTGATTATAGTTATTATGGGTATTCGGTACATATTCTTCAAAATGCGGGACTGGAGGATAGGTTTCCTAAGTTTTTTCTCGCATAACTATTATAAGACAAATATGTATACAAATAAACCAGTTGTACACAAGAGTAAAGATAAGTGTACCAATACTACATGTACTAAGAAAATATTGTTGTATTATCAAAATGTAAGAGGTCTCCGAACAAAAACTGCTGCATTTTACAATAATACTACAACAATATCTAGCGATCTCATCATCCTCACAGAAACCTTCCTCAATAGCTCTGTTAATGACGCGGAATTATTTCCCCCTGAATATGTTGTTATACGGAAAGACCGTCCTGGTGATGTTGGGTGGGGTGGTGTTCTGCTGGCAACAAAGAACTGTTACAATATAAAAAGAGTTACAAATGTAGATGACTTAACGGATGATAAAGAAATGTTATTCGCTATTATTACCGGGAAAAATATTAAGCTTATGGTTTGTGTCGTCTACCTACCGCCCAGTTACAGCAGTAAACAATATCTAGACGTCTTAGCATGCATTGAAAATGCTATTAACATGTATACTGAATATCCATTTCTGATAGTTGGTGATTTCAATTTAAATTCGTGCAATAATAGTGTTAGATCTCAATTTAATAATTTTATGGAATACTGTAAGTTACAGCAATGCAATAATATAAGCAATAAATATGGATGCATCTTGGATTTGGTATTGACTACTCTTGACTCCAATAGTATTAATGTCTCATCCGATACTGAACATTTAGTCCCTGTGGATACATACCACCCTCCGTTGGAGATAGTGCTCTCACTTCCCAGAAGAGCTAAAAATCCGTCGTCTTTGGTTCCGGGAAAGTATTTGACCAAGGAGTGGAACTTCCGTAAAGCAGACTTACATGGCTTGTACACTGATGTCGCTAATATTGACTGGACCGAACTACTTGACCAGCGGCAATTAAATGTAAACCTAGCTGTAGATATACTATATAAAAAACTTAATAACGTCATCAGTACACACGTTCCTTTAAAAATAATAGCCCATAACAATAAATATATATATCCAAAATGGTATACCAAAGAAATTATACATTACATAAAACTAAAATATTTTAATTTAAAAAAATTTAAATGCTATGGTTTAGAGTTTAACAAAGAACTTTTTAAATACTATAGAGCTAAGGTGAAGGACCTCATAAACACAGCACTTAAAAAATATATATTACACGTTGAAAACAATATAAGTTCAGACCCCTCAAGTTTTTGGCAATATGTAAAGGAAAAGCGTAAAAATAGAACTCATAAAAAAATGTACACTTATAACGGGGAAGCTGTGGAAGGACAGGACGCTGTTGACTCGTTTGCTGAACATTTTAGTTCAGTGTTCCATGATACTTCTCCGTCGTTAGACGTGAGGGTTGCTGAGGAAGAGGCTAATCGTTTGGGATGCCTATCTACAGTCACCATTGAGCAAGTTACACTTACCGAACTTAGATGTGCAGTGCGCCGGTTGAAAGCTTTAACGGCGTGTGGTCCCGACAACATACCGGGCTTTTTAGTAAAAGATTGCTTGTCGGCTTTAGAAGTACCTTTGCTTCATGTTTATAATCTTTCCCTTAGACAATGTATATACCCTAGCGTGTGGAAAGTGTCCAGGGTGACGCCAATACCTAAGTGTGGATCGTCCACAGATATAATAAACTATAGACCTATTGCTATATTGTGTGTGTTTGGAAAGATATTTGAATCCATTCTTAATAGCGGCATTTATAAACAAATCAAAAGACAACTAAGTGATTGCCAGCATGGGTTTCGTCCTGGGCGTTCCACGTTGACAAATCATATAGAATTTGTGGATTATATAAGTACTAGAGTCAAGTCTGGCTGTCAAGTAGACGCAGCATACTTTGACTTTAAGAAAGCCTTCGACCTTGTAGATAATGATGTGCTTTTAAATAAATTTGCTGTTCTAGGATTCTCAAATTCTCTCTTAAAATTTATGGCCCACTACTTAAAGGATCGTAAACAGTTTGTTAAGGTAGATGGGTATAAATCGGAAGAGTATTATACTCGATCAGGGGTTAGTCAAGGAAGTACTGTAGGTCCTACGCAATTTTTGATAGTGATCAATGATTTGCCTACTGTTGTCTCTAACGCAAAATGCCTTATGTTTGCCGATGATTTAAAACTGTACCTTACTGTAACCAAGCCTGAAGATTGTGCAGCGTTGCAACATGATATTGACGCTGTGGTTGAATGGAGTATAAGAAACAAATTATCATTTAATAATTCTAAGTGTAAAGCTATAACTTTTTCTCGATCCCGTAATCCGATTACAAATAATTATAATCTTGCTGGCGCACCAATGGAACGTGTTGTTTCAATCAGGGATTTGGGAGTAATAATGGATAGCAAATTGAATTTTCATGACCATATTATTAAAGCTTGTAAAGACGCTCATAAATGTCTGGGTTTCATTATTAGAATATCATCACAGTTTAAGAACACTCAAGTTATAAAACAAATATACAATGCCTATGTCCGTAGTAAATTGGAATATAATGCAATAGTTTGGAGTCCTCAAGAGTCATTGTATACTATTATGTTGGAAAAAATTCAACGTAAGTTCTGTAGATACCTATACAAACGTCAATATGGATATTACCCCTTTCTCTATCCTTCTATGTTTGTGTCAGGAATGGTAGGTTTAGATACACTCCAACTCAGGCGGGAATCCACACTTATAATTAGTTATTATTTAATACTAGCGGATAGGTAGATAGCCCTGTTGTACGGGAATCAATGCATTTTTATGTTCCCGATCAATATATCCGTGGCGTTGGAAGACGGCAGCATAGGCTCCTGTGCTATCCGCCTATATGGCGCTCTCCCCGAGCTGGCAACAGCCCCACTGCTAGAGCAGTTGCACTTATTAATGAGTTCCTTAAGTGTATTCCAGATGCAGATATATTTTTTGACTCGCAAAGTACAATTGCCAAACATATTTATATTTACCTGAATGTCAAAAAGTAATTGTAGTAATTGTAGTTGTAGTAATTGTAGTTGTAAGTAGTTGTGTGTTGTTGTTGTTCCTAAGTTGATGTAAGGTTCTACCTGTTTGAAATTTTTTTTTTTGTCTTACTTCGTTTTTTGAAATTATAAGTTTTTTATTTATTTTTATTATTATTATAATTTTTATTATTTTTTATTATTGACATTATAATGTAATTTGATATTGGTGTAATAGTGTAATTTAATATTAGTGTAATAATTAGCATAGATATAAGCGATTTGGTGTAAACTGTAAGCTTATATTTAATGAATAAATGAATTTGAATGAATTTGAATCACTCATCGACTGCAGTAATGCACAGGACTACGTGTGGGCGTGGCCTGCCCATAGGGCCCGTGAGTGGGAAAGAGAGCGAAACACTCAAATAATTTATGACCGAGTCTGCAGCGAGATTTTAACTATACTATAGTTTACGCCTTGCGCCTTGATGTTATTTATAGGTAGGTATGTATGTTATTTTTTGGCAGTTATTTTGGTATTTACTCTTAGAAAATGATATATTGTCAATTATTTTCTACGAGTTTGTGAGTGTGTGTGTTTGTTACTTCTTCACGCTCAAACGGCGGGACCGATTTGGATAAAATTTGGTATGTAGATAGCTTATACCCTTGATTAACACATAGGCTACTTTTTATCCCGGTCTACGCGGGTGAAACCGCGGGGCACAGCTAGTTACTTATAAATACCAACGGTCTATGAATTTGAGAGAGCAAATTGTTCTTTGATTTATATTGATTAAAAGAATCACGAAAAACCTTTAGAAATGCGAGGTTGCCAGCCCGCGCGCGATTAACGCTCTTAACTTCATTCTCGTTCACGTCCCGCTTCTACCAGTCACTCTGCAAAGATCCACCACCCACCACCACCACCTAGCCTGAGGGCGTCAACTGCGAAAAAGCATATCCTTTTTTGAAATCTGAAAGGGGAGCCCCTATGGGCCTGTAGAGCTCCCCTTTCAGATTTCAAAAAAAGGTAAAAGATTACAGGGCTTACTATGAGCTATTATAGCAGGGTAGAAGTTCAATGTTTCCAGTGAGAGAGAGTGACGGTGCTATAGGTTATATAAGGGGTGTAAGGGACAGCCCTCCGCAAACTAATAGGGTGTATTCAGCTCCTTATTTTGAATCATATTCAACCGGAAAATTTCTCAGGAAAATTTTATTTTTTTGATTTTTTTTTCAGTTATAATTCAAACTCAAAGCATTTATTTCAAATAAACCAATTACAGGCACTTTTGAATTGTCAAAGTGTCGGTCTTGGGTCGGTCAGTCAGAAAAATGAAGCGAATGTAGATTCCTTTATTTCAATCTAAAATTACATTCTCTATACGCATCACTCCATTTATGTAAATATAACAGCAAAAATAAAAAAAAAACCAGCAATGGATGTTGAAATACTCTAACGAACGACGCGTAAAATCAGCTGTTCACTTTCTGTCTAGCAACAGAGTTCATCGAACTCACCGCATACCTATTACCTACCCCTCCCAACCAGTAACAGATGCTTCGATTTGTGCACAAAAACACAAACAAATCAGGTATACATATTGGATTCCCATAACGTTCCTGAAATAATTTCATGTACCGGTCATCTTTGTATGATATACTGAATTCTCTCCATCAGTCTGCTCCGTCAGCCCATGAGGGCTGTCCCTTACACCCTGTATAGCTCCATCTCTCTCTCTCTCACTGGAAATGTTCAACTTCTGCCCTGCTATATGAGCTCATAGTAAGCGCCCCCATGTTCAGCACCCTTTATTTTCATCTGATAGTATGCATGTATATACTCAAAATGCCTCGAAAATTAATAAAAAGCATAAAAATAAACTATACATTTTACTTATAAATTATAAAATCACATCTAACAGAAATCTTTAAAACATAATTTTTAAACATACTGAGCAAAAAAATCAAAAATAGATACCTAAAAATAATAAATCACAAAGTGTTACATTATTATTATTGCTTTGCTAATAGTCCTTTTACAATGCTTGAGGATTGACTATTGAATAATAAACCTTATTTTCAGTGTCATAAGGTGCAAGAATGCGCGACTAGTAATGATGATAATTGATGTTTGTACAACTTTGAACTTTATGCCACTGAGAATAAAGTATATTATTCAATGTCATCAGAAAATTCTCCAGTCCGTGCACCAAGAAGTCTTCACGTAGTAACTACTAGATTTCAACCTAGCTCTCCACAATTCCATTGCTTGCTATAGGGTGCCTACTTGGTAGGCTCTTTATCCCCTCCATATCCTAAGGGCACGACTTCCCTACCGTTACCGCGCCCCCCGGTCTACTCCTTGATATACAATGGTCTCTGTTGCACCATGTAAAATGAGGCAACAGGGGCTAGTGTGAATCTTTAGGTTCATTCGAGTAATCGAGTCTGGTCAAACCACACTGGGGTTGGTACTATAGAGGCATAAGGAACAGGGTGTAAAGTTCACTCATCCTCTATAGAAAAGGGAGGATCCACCGACCAGACGGGTGTCGTGTCTGGTGGGATACTGCCCGATGGTTGATTTCGGGACGTTGTATATATGCTAGTCGCGTGGTAAACTCTAATTGCGCGATGCAGGATTGCGTGACGTCATGTCATTGTGATGCGTAGTTCGTATGTGGCGATGTAGATGCCGCCACAGTGCATTTCATTCATTCATAAGAACTCGCATTCTAAATCAGACCCAAATATAAATCTACTATGCTTCATGTTTCTTCAAATGCCTATGAAGTCCCCCTCTATCAGCCGCTGAAAAACTACAAACACCACAAGTAAACGGTTTCTCCCCCGTATGAGACCGTTTATGCCCCACCATCTGCTGCTTAACATGCGTTGTATAACCGCACTCACACGTCAAATCCTTTACCTTATTGTAATGAGATATCAAATCCTTCAAATCGCTTCCAGAATATTCACACTCCGTACATTTATATGGTGTACCTCTAGAGTGTATCCGCATATGAATTTTTAAACTAGCTTCGTTTTTAGTAAAATAGGAACATTTTGTACACTGCTGATACCCTTCCGGAGCCTTATTCCTGTTACATTTTGTGCACGGTACGTATCTAGCTGGTTTTCTATCACAGTTATGTCTTGAGGAGAGCTCTCGGTCCATTGTGCGGTAGCCACAAGATTTGCAGTTGTAAACGGCCTTTAGTTCTGTTATTTTGATGGTGCGTTTACGTTTTCTTGTCTTTGCTGGTTTTTTCTTTGGTTTTTGGATTTCAGTCTCACTGAAATTAGAGATATTAATTTATGAGTGCATAGTTCTCGCAACTGGCATGTGTGTATGATCATAGTTTTATTGTATGAATGTAAACAAAGGAAAAGTGGTATGTAAGGATTGTAGCAGGTTCTGTAGATCTGCCTACCCCCATGTAGGGATGTGACATTATACACAAAAATCGATTATTAATTAATCGATTATTTTGCCTAGTAATAAAATCGATTAAACAATAATCGATTTTTGTAATAAAAATAATCGATTTTATTAAAAAAATCGATTTTTTCCTTATTGATTTAGGCGAAATCGCCCGAATAGCCCGCGAAAGTCAAATTTTCTTACGTTTTTTGCAATTTCCAAGTCAGTATTAGGTTCTATGATGATCAAAATACGATTCGTGACCATAAAAAGTATCTATTTACAAAATTATAATCAATAAATTCATCAATACAACTCTATAAGACCCAAGTAATCATATCGAATGACTATTTCATGAAATATTGACATTTGAGGAATAAACTACCTAATCAAGGTAAAGGTCATACATTGTTCCTAACAAATTACAAGGGCGTAAAGTGGCAAAAAGATTTTTTTTTTCTCCTTTCGCTGGAAAAAATGTACATAAGTAAATCATAAAATAAATAAATTAAAAGCCTGTGGGCAATGAATTTGCGAATAAAAGTTTTGGTAAACGCTTAGAAAGTACGGGTTCGCGGCACTTTGCGGCCTCGCGCTCCTGACTGAAACGCTGGATGTTGCGGGTGAAAAAAATCGACAGTGAAAAATAAATCGATTTTTTGTATTATGTAAATCGATTATAATAATCGATTTTTATTGAAAAAAAAAAAAGATTTTTTCCATAATCGATTATTTTTTCACATTCCTACCCCCATGGCAAAAAGGCGTGAGTTTATATATATATGTAATTATAATTATTTTCTTGGTCTAGCTAGTGGTTCGCTCCATGTAAAATACTGTTCAGCTGCATTTGCTTAGACTGGAAGCCGACCCCAACGGAGTTAGGCAAAAGCTAGGCAGATGATGATGACTTAGTCTTGCAGTTGCATGTGCCACCGCATACTGCTGAGTGTGGGGTATTAGCTTTAATTCTAAAATTGGGCATATTAATTGTGGAAATTCTTAAAATCAGCTTGGAAGTCCGGATTTGTAGAGACAATTAGAGAATAAAAAAAAAATTATAGCCTATGTTACTGATAATTTAGCTTTCTATTGATGAATAAAATTGTTAAAATCGGTGTAGTAGTTTCGGATTTATTCGGTACAAAGAAACAAAAAAATCTTTCCACTTTATAATATTAGTCTAGATTAATTTAGGATTGGTGCAGCATGTCTTCTTCCATTATCTCTATTATTTTATTTTATTACGAGTTGGTTTTTATGACAGAATATATGTATAGGACCTCATTTACTAGATCCTGGCACAGGGAATTCTGGTGTGAGGACCAGCAATTTATTAAAGTATATTGTGCAACATAAAAACATTAACTTTGCTTTAATTAAGTTACTTAATAAATACTTACAAATAATTGTGATCACTTAAATGGTAGAAAAGAACTGTTTTTGTATTCATTTCAAAGTAACAGTGTTCTCTGACAATATCTTCTGCAGCAATGTTTTTATTGCTTTTGGTTATCACCTCTTCTCTGGCTTTGTCCATGTTTTGTTTTCTATTTTGGTGCTTTATTGGTGTTTCACCAAAAAATGTTGCAAAACTTCTGAAAAAAAAAATTGATATCTTATATAGTTTCTATTTTGATATTGCTGCCAGTAAGAACCTTAATGCTCAAGAAATATTTAAGTGCCTACATGTTTTAAATTGCCAATAAATTCATTCATGTCTTTTCTACAAAGACACAGTCTAGGTTAAAAATGTAACTCATCTAGCGAAAAAGGAGGCACAGGTATTGTTGTTCTAACCTCAAATCATTGAAGAAATGGAAAATTGAGTATATTATTTGTAGTAAACTTGACTACACACTACTTGCACGTAATTCGGTATTATGTGACTATGGTTTGATAAGAAAATAGCCACATCGACCGATTTTCTTTACGTAAAAGAGTCGTTTGTATCGCATTTTTATATTGCGAAAAATGTTGGAAAATGTGCTATACTTATTGCCTTTGTAGGTAACTAATAAGGCAGAGTATGTATTGTTGATGATGTTATGGCTTTATTAATATCATTAGTTCAAGAGTTATTCTTTATTTTTTCGTTTTAACACAGTCGGACAAAAGTTCAAGCATTATCCGAATATTTATTGTAAACTCACCGTTTTTTGGCGTATTTGATAGCAGACTTACCTGTGTTATTTTTAGTTACGTAAGCAGTTGATATCAGATGAAATCACGCGTAAAATACACTTTATTTATCTCGGTTGGCACTGCAACTGTGCATTGCAGTTGCAGAATTTCTGCAGCAGAAAATTATTATGGTTCTGATCTGAAGTTGTCAACTTTGACTTTGACCACACTTTGACGTACCTGAAAAATACTGAAAATGACAGTACAGTGTGGCAAGTCTATTTATTTTCTACTTTAATAGTAGAATTTTTATTTCTAATTGGAAGCATTAAAAAAATATGTGTTCGGTAAGTAAACGGCAGTTTGGAGTTAGCTAACCTAACCTTGCAGAGGCGGCGTCCTAAAAAAGTTTGAGCTCGCTCTGAATTCTCAAACTTTTCGTTTGAATTATAATGTATTGAAGATTTATTAATTTAAAAATCATTAGTTTTCTGCTAGACACCATCCCTAGCAAAAACCTAAGGATTTTCTTACTTAGCTCTAACAGCGAGGCACGAACGAACAAAGTGAAAACATTTAGGTATTTCAATTACCTAGAAAGAACAAAATTAGAAAAATAGATTTTTTAGACCATTAAAGGAACAAACAGATAATGTAAATGTGAATAAAAAACGTTTTATGAAAATATTTTTATTTCCAAATAATTAAAAACTACGTAAGTAATCTTTACATTCTTAAATAACTTAACATTATAATACTTAGTACATAAAATTACATCCCTAAGTAGATAGTTAATTTTGTGCAAAAAATTCTCACATTTACAGTGCAGTTTTAATAATTAATAAGTAATCATATATCATCTAGCACTGATGACTAAATTAGGAATAATAGAATAGAATCATTTTATTTGCAGAAGTGCGAAGTCTCCTAAAAAGTATTATTAATTTCACATTTTCACATCCTCCTCTCATACAGTAGCCACCAAAGAAGTTAGTCAGGTACGCGACCAATCACGCAACAGGATACCGTACTGCGCATCCCCACTTTTTTGACAACTTGCGTGGCGAAGACTGTGAAATGCGACTACACATTATTTCATATTATTAAAGATTTACAATAACTTTCGACAGTAGAAGCTCGACATAAAATACACAACATAATGTCGCCGTGCAGTGATAACCTCGTAAAGATTTATTTTTTATTTAGTTGTCTAAAAAACCCCATAATGCATATTTAGACCAAACGTGCACAGCTCTATGATTCTTCTAATGCCTAGATGAGAAAGTCAGAGAATGTCAATGACGGCCATTTCTCGGACAGTTTTTATGTCCCTCTGTAAAATAACGTTTATTGTAATCATGAGGTTTTCACTGAACGGCTACTATAACGGGAATGACGTACATAATTTAAATTAAATTAAGTGGTCATTTTAGCCGCCGCTGCGGCTGCGACGGCCGCTGCCTTCTTCTTAACAGCGAGGGCTGTCCTCTGTTTCGCTTGAATTTTCATTTTCTGGCTTTTCGATAGTTTCCGTTTCTTTTGCTCGTTGCTTGCAGCTGTGACAAGAAAAATAATTAATATTATTTATTTAATTGCAACAGGTTTGTTAATAGGTGGGCACATATATTATTACACAGTGTTAAAGTCCATTCAATGACAGGTTTTGCTGTCAATTTTGATACAGTCACTGCTGTAATTACCTGGTAACTTACCGCCTAATGGAACGATTATTTAATCAGTAATTCTTAGTTCTTAATTCATGATGGAATTGATTAATTTATCGAATAAAAGTGAAATATACAGACAACAATCAAATTTCTCCAAATGATTTTAAACCTTAAAATGTTGATAGTTAAGTTCAAAATCGAAAGAGAAAATTTGACAGTTTGTAGTAACTTGACCTGCTGCTGTGTGTCCCCTTAACAAATGCCAGGCCTTGAATTACAGAAAGAATTTTGCTTGCGAATGTTTCAAGTGCCATTCCGACTTTCTATTGTTGGACAAGAACAAAGGACCATAGAGGCTGGGTTTCTCCAATTAATCAGTGTAGGTATAAAAAAAGCAACTTTAAGGTGTAAAGGCATCCGTTTTGTCGATAGTACTTCTAACTATACCTTTAGGCTGGATTTGAGAAACGCAAAGTGAGCAAACGTGACAAAATCTAGTTCATAATAACATTTAAGTATTTGTAGCAGTTTACGATCGTTCCAACAAGTTCTTTGAAACATCCAGGGAAACGAATCGTGATGTTCGAGCTCCTAACCGTGAATTATTGGTAATTCACCTTCAGAATGTTAGAGCCATTCATTTCACTACGTTGTTACACTTTGTTTGTGCTTCCAATAAAATAGCAAGATGGAATTAGCAAGAGAAACTGTTTGATAAAGTTGTTTTTTAGGTTTCCATACCTCAAAAGGAAAAACGGAACCCTTATAGGATCACTTCGTTGTCCTTCTGTCTGTCTGTCTGACAGTCAGTCAGTCTGCCAAGACCCTTTTTCTCTGGAATGCGTGGAGGTATCAATTTAATGCTGCTTGCCATTGATTTCAAGTCATTGGCTGTGAATCTGTCGTCCATATTTCACAGCATTGGACTTAAAATGAATGGTATTGGACTAGTTACCTGCAGCTAGAAGCTGTCTGTTGGCAGCAGTTCGCGCAAGATCACCGAGTGTGTTGGCGAGAGCGGCGCCAAGACGGGCGCAGTCAGACCGCGCGGCTGTATGCGCGCGTAGTGCTAGGGTGGCCAATCTGTAAAATAAAAAAGCTACTAAAACCATTTGCTGTAATACGCTACTTATATTTTATTTGTACGACAGGTGGCCGGTTAGCGGGCTCCGGAATACCAGCAGAGGCAGCAGAGAATGTCGATACATTATGATTTTCCATGTAAACCGTGTGAAACCTATTTCAGGTACGAGTGAAAGATGTCTGACTTTCCAAATCCTTTTATGGTAATGCGGAAGTGGCCACTATCATTTAAAAATTTAAAAGTTGGTATATTCGCAACAGTTCAGTGGACTTACTATCAGCTCTTATAGCAGGGCAGATGTTGAACGGTTAAAAAAGAGCCACAACACAAGAGACATTAATATAAGAAAAAAAAACAGTTTTGTCTAAGATCGGTAAAAAAATGACGACTCACCTGCCCGCCAATTCCTGCTGCTCAGTGTCTAGGTCACAAGACACCGAGGTGATGTTCTTTCCCTTCAGCGGCAACTGAAACCAACGGGACTGGGTGATAATATTGTGATTTCTCGTATTTCTATCCGCTTTTGAAAGTGGACTCAAGGATTCAGCGCCATCTAGCGGGAAAATGGCCCCAAGCAGACCGACGGATGCGCCTTAGTGCGAGAATACCTGCTAACCGGCAGCGCGACCATTGAAAAACTATTATGCTGGGTGATAAACCTATCATGGATTTGGAAGGTCACATGGAACAGCACTTGCGTATTCTTGTGATTGGGTAATTGTACAAAAGGGTTAAAAATAACAGTTAGGTAGTTAGGTTAGGCTAACCTAACCTTTTTTTATTCTTTTTAGGGTCCCGTACCTCAAAAGGAAAAAACGGAACCCTTATAGGATTACTTGTTTGTCCGTCTGTCTGTCTGTATGTCTGTCTGTCAGTCTGTCTGTCAAGACCCTTTTTCTCTGGAACGCGTAGAGGTATCAAGTTGAAATTAATATCAAATACTTAGGTCTATAGTCTCTTAAAGTCCTACAATACTCAAGCTTCTAAGTCAACGCAATAAAAAAAAATTGCGACACATTTTGATACTCGCAACTGTCGCAAGTAAATCAAAACCTATAGGATACTTCCCGTTGACCTAGAATAATAAAATTTGGCAAGAAGCAAGGTCTCCCAGCACAAGTAAAGGAAAAAGTCCGAAAATTGTGAATATGTAATTTTATGACATATTTTTTTTTATTTTTATATCCAATGTTAAGTTTGTTTTTGGGATAAATTCTTTTCAACTACGGAACCCTTCATTGTGCGTGGTCCGACACGCACTTGGCCGGTTTTTTTTTAAAGAAAACAGATATGTTACGCTAACCTAACAAGACTTATCAAAGGTACTTACTTATAAAAACTATCTGAGAAAAACAAAATGTTCCTTGTATTGGTAAAAGAAAGGTTGCCTATCATAAACGAGAACAATAGTTAGGTTGCTACGTTCTATGTTAATTGCACTCTAAGAAAATATACTTATATTAATAACCACAAGCCTTCACGCACAATGGTCCACATAAAGGACTAAGTGCGGAAACCAAATCCTTAACATAGAACCACACACCTTCTTCCCATGGGGGTCGGCAGGAACTACAGAACACCACCTGCTACGATCCTTGCATACTCTTTTTGCTTCATTTACGTAAGTTAAATAAAATAATGCCAAAATTTAATAAAAAAAAAAAAATCCAGGAATACCCCACAATGTCGTCATAGTAAAAAAATATCTAACCTACCAGACGCTTCGAATGACACCTGTTTCAAACTTGTTGGAGAGTGAGGATTTTCAGTATAGTATAAAGTACCTACTCTGTGGTGGGGACGTTTCTTCCCAATGTCCTTTGAAATGTCAATATTTTTGTTAGTCCCGTATGAGCTTAGTAGGTTTGGCTCCACTGTACTTTAACACCCGCGCGTCCGAAACTTCACATTGGTGAATCATTTGGGTTAGGTTAGAATAGTGACCATTACCTCTATTGCTGGTGAATCATTTGGGTTAGGTTAGGTTAGGTTAGAACAGTGACCCTTAACGCGCGAAGGCGAGCGAGTGAAGCGAGCGTGCCCGCCAGATCCCCTCTATTGTTGGTGAATAATTTAGGTTATATGAGGCGGTGAATGTCTCGTATATTAGATGATGAAAGCTTGACCTCAGGGTCATTGCCCTTGAGGTCAAGGTCAATGGTACTAGAACTGTAAAAAGGCAACTTTTTTTTTCTCGGCGTCTATTATTTTGCGCACTTTGGGGTTTTCAAAAACACACTAAAAAGGGTCTATTCTACCCAAAAAAATTGCTACTACATAAAGGCGCCGCGCCGGGTGCGATTGTACAGCGGTTCCTTAGGTTTTGTTTGAAATATTATTATATTGAGTAATGGTTAAAATTGTTTTTTTTTGGTAGTTTCCTAAAGAAATTTAAAAATCTGGTCAAGTCTATGTCAGACCATGCACAGCAAGGGTTCCGTAGTTGGGATGAATACCTATTTTCGCATGCACATTGCACATCATTAATTTTATCACCTGCAAAAATTAGTTTTTATTTCAAAGTATTTCTCTATGAAAAATAAAGTTAATTCTGCGGTTGTAACACATTTTTATCATTTAAATTATGATACTCAACACTAACTACTCCACAAAAAATGCATAATTTTTTTTTTCATCCCTTGGTTACATGTATGGGGTGGAATTACGATAAACATAATTAGGAGGGGTCCTAATTATGTTTATCGTAATTTCACGACACTATAGTATAACGGTGCAAAGAATACAAATTTATTTTCATCGAAATAAGTATTACTCCGAGTAAAATGGCTGTAGGCTGTAGGTATCATTCGATTTCAAGTAGGGAACCCGACATCCGGGTTCCCTACTTGAAATCGAATGACGACGTAACACGTGACGTAGACGTGCTGAGTACTTTTTCAAAAGTATGTGGTCTAAAGGCTCTTACACACTATGCTGCCACAGCTGGCCCGGTAGGATTTTGAGCAGAGACAGAATGAAAGCAAATAATAAATTTAAACGAAATTAAAAAATAAATGAGTACCTCTCCACTTCATTAATGTTTTAATTTCGTTTAAATTTATTATTTGCTTTAATTTTGAAAATATATTTTTTTGTACTTTTTTCGATAAATATGTAGGTATATGTTTTGAAATGATTAATATTTCTTAATTATAAGTATTTTAATGTAAAAGCAAGTAAAACGTACTTTTTATATTGATATCATTTATGTAACACAAGTATGTAAGTATTTTAATGTAACACAATTATTTATGTAAAATAATTGTGTTACATTAAAATACTTACATACTTGTGTTACATAAATGATATCAATATAAAAAGTACGTTTTACTTGCTTTTTTTTTCATTTTACTGATGCTCATAACTCTTGAACGGGCAAGTATGGGCGCGCTGATAGCGTGGAATTAGAGCCAACAAGCCAAAGAATAAGAATAAAGACTTGGCCAAATTTTAGCAGTTTCTGTTTCATTCGATACAACAAAAATTGTAAATATTTTTTTCTGGGCAAACTATCAGTTTTAAAGAAAAACGTTTCATAACAATTTATTCATCATAATGACAGATCTTTCGATAAGTATTTTTAAAAAAATCGAATTTGTAAAAAAAAAACCCAATGTCCCTCATATACGAGTAGCAGTTTCGATCCACCGTGCGGCGCGGTGGCGGCGCACTATGTGGAGGCGCCTAAGAGAGCCTGGCCATAAATACATTTTGTAAAAATCGGCGCAGGTACTCGTATTATACCTCAAACTGTAGCTAAGAAGTTAATCTACTATATTATACATAAATTATGTATGTGGTCGCTACTGGTTTATAAAAAAGATCATCTAAACACGATCATTCCTAAACTATCACAAAACAATCTGAATTTGTATTTTTTTCAAGATTATTTTCTAGCCAACTAGCAACAAAAACTAATAAGTATTATACCATTACAGAAAGCTTATACTATGTACTTTTGACTGGTATGCATAAAAGTGCTATATATTTGTAAATATATTTACTAAAAGTATTTATCTCGTGACATATAATTTTTGCGTACCTGAAACTTTCAATTAGAGTTTTCACAGTTGCCGAAATTTGCCGAAGGTCTGTAAATTATGTTATTTGATAGGAAATTTAATATTATAATAAAAGAAGAAAAGAAAAGTTGCAATTTCGTTGCAAAACATATGTTAATCTATTATAGCATAAAACAGTAAAAAATTATACAAATACGTAAGTGATACTATTTGGCTACTTGCTTATTAAAGGTCTTATTTGTGATATTTTATTAATTGCGGTTTCCGTTAAGATAATGTATCTAGTGTTTCCCACGATTTTTTAGAAGAATAATTTAGAAAAAGTGCAAAATAAACCAGTTGATGAAAATGCTTATCAATATGGGTTATCGACATTGCATTGCTGGATTCGGTTTATGGAGTTAATTTTACATGTATCCTATAACCTAGGCTTCGAAAAATGGTCTGCTACAACAAACGAAAACAAAGATTTGAAAAAACAAAAGAAGGCATATGTACAAAGAAGGTTCAGAGAAGAGCTTGGTTTAAATATAGATAAACCTAAACAAGGTACTGGTAACAGCAATGACGGTAATACAGCTAGAAGATTTTTTCAAAATTATCAGTGCAGTGCAGAAATTACTGGTGTGGACGAGGAATTGATTAAACGATTTTATGTTTTACTTCTAGTTATGTCAAGTGGAAAAGTTATTAATGCTACAAAATTCGGTCAGTATGCTTTGGATACAGCACAAAGATATGTTAATAAATATATGTGGTATTATATGCCATCATCTGTCTGTGTTACCCCTAGGACAACTTTCCGAAGATGCGCAGGAATCAAGGAACAAAGACTATAAACGATTAGACTTCATCATGCTAGAAAATGCTCTAGAATAGCTACAAATGAAGATGTTCTACATACACTTTTGTATACTTCGGACCCTTACATAACAAGTTTAAGAAAACCATCTAGTAAAAAGTCTATGGAACTTATAGATGAAGCTTTAGAGCTAGTTGAATAAAACAGTGTTTTTTTTAGTTAAAAGTAATGGTACATAATAATAGCAGAAATAATTTTAAGAGTTTAATTTGTGTTTATTATAACATTTAAGGTCATATTATTTAAATATAGTCGTACATTTCTGAATATTTTTCAACATTTCAAGTTTACTATTTTTTTTTAGACAATAAACATATAATTATATCAATTAATTGTATATTATTTAAAAGTACATTTATTCAAGAATACACAAAAAAAAAATCAGCAGGAAATGTATAAAAACATGGAAGTTATGGATTTATGACCCGAAACCGACTCAATCTCCACATAGTGCGGCGCGGCGGGCTTGCCGTACAAACGGCGCACGGTAAAAACCCGTCGGCATAGTGTGTAGGAGCCTTTAATGTAAACAAATTAATCAGAAAACTTACGTGTGGAAAATTTGTAGTGGCACTTACAAAATGAAATTGAGTGATTTGATTTGATTATCTAACTCTTCAACCAGACATTCTATGTAATCCCCATAAAGGGTTTTTTCATTTGACATTGAGATTATTTTATAACCTCAATTTTCATCAATGAATTTTCAATTACAATTGAATAGTGTTATTTATAAATGTAAAGTTGAAATCTTCTACCAATGTTTTACCATTGTTTTTATGGTTCCGTAGCCGAAGGGTATTACTAAGCCTCCGCTGGCCGTCCGTCCGTCCGTGTCCGTCTGTCTATCACAGGGCTGTATCTCATGAACCGTAATAAGTAGATAGCTGAAGTTTTCACAGATTGTGTATTTCTATTACGGCTTTATCAGCAAATAATAAAAATAAAATATAGTCAAAAATTTAAGGGGTCCCACTAAAATAGATGGACAAATTTTCACAGGATGTTCTACACATGAATATGAACAACTTTTACTATGGGACCAAACCTGAAATCGCGAAAAAAAATCAGCTGCTCCCTATATTTTGACGAGTTTGGTGTAGATAAATGTACTGAACAGCTGATTTATTTCAGAGGTAGTGCCATAGTGAAAGTTATTCATATTCATGGGTAGAACCATAGACGTATAAAAAAAGGAGGACTCCGCGCCACGCATATCGAAAGTGAAGCACCGTACCGATCTATGTGTGCGTGATTTGAGTACCTGCAAAGACGCCGTGGATCGAAACTGCTCTATGAGGGACATTGGGTTTCTTTTTTACAAATTCCATTAAAAAAAATACCTATCGAAAGATCTGTCATTATGATGAATAATTGTTCTGAAACGTTTTTCTCTAAAAGTGATAGTTTACCCGAAAAAAAAATATTTTCAATTTTTACCCGACTGCGGCGAAGCCCAAAAGGAGGGTTATGTATTTACCCGACTGCGGCGAAGCCCAAAAGGAGGGTTATGTATTTGACCTGTATGTAAGTATGTATGTATGTCCGTTTCTTTGTTCCCTCGTAACTCCTAAACGAATGAACGGATTTGGATAAATTATATGTCTTTAGATTTGTCTTGGTGGCGCGAGTGTCACTGGCTACATTAATATCAAAAATAAAGTAAAATGGCGGATTTGGGGCGACATATAGTGGAGTTCGAAATTTTTTTGTCTTCTAATACCATCGAGTGGGGTATCAAAATGAAGGGTTTTAAAAGGTGATTACAAAAATATATACAACTTACATGTTTAAAAATAATTCGAAGTGCAAATCGAATTTTGATTAAAAAAAAAATTGCTTTGAGCAGAGTTAGGATCTCGAAGGCTTGGCTATTTGTGCACTTATCCAAAAAAGCTTTTAAATAACCCTCAGGGCCAAAACTCCTTGCAAGAACTAAATCGTCTGCGAAATCCTTCACATTTGTAAACTAAAAAGCTGGAATTAAAAAAAGTAATTAAAAAAACTAAAAAACCAGACTGCAGTAAAAAACTAAAACTGAAAAGCTAAAAACAAGCCCATTTTAAATTTAATAAAAGTTGGAAGCAGGCGGGACCCACTCCATTGTTATATTTTCAAACTCAAACGGGTCCCGCCTGGTTCCGACTTTTATTAAATTTAAAATGGGCTTGTTTTTAGCTTTTCAGTTTTAGTTTTTTACTGCAGTCGGGTTTTTTTAGTTTTTTTAATAACTTTTTTTTTGTTGTATGGAATGAAACAGAAACTGCAATTTGTCTTGACAGGTCTTGCTTTAAAACTATACTTTATTCTTATTCTTTGGCTTGTTGGCTATAATTCTACGCTATCAGCGCACCCATACTTGCCCGTTCAAGAGTTATGAGATTCAGTCACAGATTAAGTAGTATTATTAAGTAGTATATTAGTATTCAGTAAAATGAAAAAAAAACCGGTCACGAGCGAGTCGGACTCGCGCACTGAGGGTTCCGTTCCGATTTCTGAAAAGTGTGCTATTTAGAGACATCGTTTTATTTTACCTGTAATCTTTACATAAACTTCTATCACATAGAATAATTTCAGATTTTTATCATTGCAAACTTCGGAGATAAGGGGGGAGGGAACGGTATTTTTTTTACATTTTTCATCAAAAGTCGAAAACTATACGGGCTAAAAAAAAGAAAAAAAATGTTTGAGAATGTGCAAACAGCGTTCTTTCATATGATACCCCACATGACCTAGTAGCCCCACTTTGAATTTTTAAGACCCCCTTTCAGTCCCTGTTGCAAAAAATATATAAATATTTTTATTTCTTTCTTATTTGCAAAATAGTTGGGTAAACGTCATCTAAAACTGTTCCAAATTTCAAGTTGATAGCATTAGTAGTTCTTGAGATATCCAGCTGTGACAGACAGACAGAGTCACACCATAAGGGTTCCTTTTTTACCATTTTGGTACGGAACCCTAAAAAGTGATTAAAAGGTACTTTTTATAATGATGTCATAGGTAAAATATTTGTGTTACATTAAAATACTTATAATTAAGGAATATTAATAATTTCAAAACATATATTTATCGAAAAAAGTACAAAAAGAAATATTTTAAAATTAAAGCAAATAATAAATTTAAACAAAAATAAATGAGTACCTCTCCACCTCATTTATTGTTTAATTGAGTCAGAAGGTTTATGAGTGACGCGATAGAAACATAGGTAATTAACGCTGTGCGACCTGAATTGTACTTTATTGTGTCGTAGCAAGAGTCGCTATTTATTTAAATGATTTTGTTTTGCGGAGTGAATCTTCTGTACTTTTATCTACTATAATGTATTCTGTGACTGTATACAACAGTTGTGGTTGACTGAATTTAGCACTGAGTGTACATAAACAATTACTCAAGCTGTTTAAATTCCTAACGCGAACATATTTACGGATATTTGACGGCTTGACGCACTCGGTACCTACTCCCCGTTTATAATTTCAATATTCCAGTTCCACTAACTGTAAAGTGAAAACAATTTCCGAAGTTATATTTAGAATTTGAGTAAATATCGTTGTATTATGTCGAGGTTAAGCTACGCTTAGTCAACGTGGTAACGTAGACCCTATATGGGGATTTAGGGTAAAGAACCGGGACATCCCGGTTCTTTCGCTAGTTTTGATAACCAAAAATTCAGTATTAAAAAATACAACTTGAATTATGCGCTATAAGCGGGTACTCTCGGTCGATGGATCATTTACAAGGTATACAGTTTGAAAAGGCTGTTTTTTTTTTAAATTTATTTTTTTAAAACAATTTCTTTAGTTACATATTCATATAATAAAACACCTTGTCAAAAAACCTTTAAAGGTTTATGTGACAAGGTGGAGGTACCGAGCACGCTCGCAACATATTACTTACATAATAACAAAAGTTGAGATGTGATGTAATATAATATTTTTTAATGTGGTTTTTGATGTAGGTGGGTATGTGGATTATTGTAGTAGGTATCTAATAATCTAATTAAAGTTAATCCATTATGGCATCCATAATTCCATATCATAATCCATTTACCATCAAACTAAATTATTTAATTCAATAATAAAAACATTTCTCTTGGTCATAGGTCTTCCTTTTTGTAGCTAAGTATCGCAATGTTATCCCTTCACATTAAACTTATTTTAATTAAACCGTTCTACATCACCAAAGAGAAGAAAAACACTGGTACAGAAAATACCGGGAAATCCCGATTCTTTTGAAGACTAGTACCGAAATTCCCTGTTCTCAAAAACAGTTCCGGTTCTCGATTCCCTAGTGAGGATCAAACACGGAGACCTTACCTAATCTCAGCGGTCGCGCTTTGCATCACGTGACCACTGTACCAACGAGGCAGTCATAAAAATATGTTATGTATACGTAACCTATATTTTATTAGTTGAACATGCTAACTCGGTGTTTATGATTTTATTCCGGGCTCGCTTTGACCTATTACTTATTTATTTATTAGGTCGTGACTGTGTGGTAGCCAGCTAATAAAAAACATCAGAAGGGGGATTTGTCCTGTTTTTAATAACATATCGTCGCTAATCTGAGTGACGTAACAGATTGGTCCCATTTTTATCAAAATCCAGTTCTGGATTCTGGTTCTGTGGCCAAGCCACATATTTTGACTAAGGTGTAGAGTTTGTGAAGTTAGGGCTTGGAGAGTTAGGGCGTGTAGAGTTAGAAGCTTGGCTCTACATGAGATCTGATAGCTTTTTGTCAGTGCGAGCTATATGTGGTCTCGTCTTGGCAACATTTTACATGAAAATGTTTTTGGTGGGATTTTATTTCTTTTTGTAAGTTGCTTATGATATGTATAGGTTGATAGGTAGGAGATTAATAAACACTTATCGATCTATATACAAGTGTATTAATATTATTCGTAAGTATAAGTACTTGTTATTTGCGGAACTCTCATACAAATTTCCATCCCCTAGTTTAAGGGGTTGGGGGTAAAAGTTCCAAGTTTTAGAATTTTTTTGTTGTTGTTTATCTGGTATTCCAAACCCAAGTTAAGAAGATTCAAAAATACGACGAAGTGCTTCGAGAAAAGGTAGGTAGCGCCCTTGCGCTTCGCTTGGCTCGTCTTGGCGGGGGCACACCCGTGCCCCCAGATACGTATTTTTCCCATTTGGTCTATGTGGATGATGCTGGTCTTATTTATATTGCAGAGTGGTATTCAGATTTGTGTGGGGTAGGCACCACTAAAAAGTGAAAAATAAAAACTTTTTACAAAAAAAAAAACAACCGACTTCCAAAAAAACACTACAAAGACAAAGTGAAAAATAACTTTAATTTTGTCGGTGGCAAAAAAAACGACTTCCGAAATTAAAGTTATTTTTCACTTTGTAGTGTTTTTTTGGAAGTCGGTTGTTTATTTTTTGTATAAAGTTTTTGACATACACAGCTAATGGATCTGTCAGGTCGGACTTTTTATACTGAGCTGCAATACAATTTATTTGTTTATTGTTTATTGTTAATTAAAACGGTAACACCAATTACATTAATTAACATAGATAATTATAGAAAGATACACAAAGAAATAAAAGTACTAACATATAATAGAGGACACCCTAGCATACTTTCTCTCACAAAACATCAGACATACACGCATAATACTACTCCATTCATCAGCAAATAGATCACATTCAGGATTGGTGGTCAGGAGGGCGTTAAGCATCCTTAAAATACGACACACCGGGGACTCAGCTCTGGCGACAGTTTTAGACAACGGCGGCGCAAACAGATTGCGTCGATGGCTTTGGCGATGTCCGATGTATTTGTCGGGAACAAATAGCCGACAGAAAAGATCATGGAGTTCGGGACTGTCAATGCGTCCTCTAAGAGTTTTACAGGCGACTGTGAGCTGTAAAAAGCCTCGTCTAACCTCCAATGAGTTAAAGCCCAAAACTCCTAGGAGGTAATTAGTAGGGTACATAAAAGGAAAGAAGTGATACATTTGTTTATACAGAAATCGCAAAAAAGTTTTCTGTACCTGACACACAATACAATGACACAACATGACACACACACATGTCATGTGTACAATGACACTTAAACTATCATTTCGCTATCAAATGGGAACATTTTTAAACGAAATGATGGTTATGAAGTGTCATTTTACGACAGCTAATTAAAAGTTAGAGAATAGATAGTAATAAGCGAGCCAAATAAGAATAGTACTGTCAAGACACCATTTTGTTACGCAATACTCGCGAACTTCATTACCAATGCGTACTAATTTGACAGCTATCGTGTATTTGACAGCTGTCGGCAGCACTAATTTGACAGCTATCGTGTGACGTTGGCAGCACGCGCGATCCTATTCTTAGTTGGCTCGCATATTAGACATTTTAGACTACGAGACATAATCAAACACTGAATCCATCACCAATTCTAACCTTCCCTTGTCAAAGACTAACACCGAATGGCAGCTATGTTTATAAACAAGAGTTACCTTAAAGCTCTGCGGGCAAATCCCGAAGAGATATCTGTCGAGAGTCTGTTTGAGTTCATCTGCGAAGACGAGAGCAGCTCCCTCGTTGAGCTGTGGATAAACAAACAAAGATTAGTGTGTGTTTTAGTAATTTGGAAGGTTTATTGAAGAGTGTAATGGCGTTTGAATTTACTGTTGATCTGTGACTGTGAGTAATCAGGGCGATTTTATCGCAGCTCATTTTTGAAGGTGTATTGAAGCCAGGGACCGTACTTTTCGAAGGGGTAAGCCGTTTATGAGGTTACCTTTATCATGTGTAAATCCTTGAATGAGTTTTAGACTTGAAACCCAGTAAAAGTTATGCCTTCAATATGGATAACCCATTGAATGGGTTCTGTACTTGAATCCCAGTGAAAGGGTTACCCCATCATTAAAATAACCCATCTAATATAAAGGTTTTGTTCGGGTTACCTTAATAGCTATCTGCAACGTATTCCCACCATCGAGAGATCATATTACATTGCTCCGAGTCGGTATGTTACGCTGTTATCATTTTTAAGAGAGCAGTGGGTTTAGTGTGAGTTTTTATACTTACTCGATCGCGTTTACGTTAACGTTGACGTACGTCAATTTGTATGAAATAATTGTGATTCCTATTGTAGTCACCAGACGGCGCTTATGAAGTTTACGTTAACGTGATCGAGTAAGTGTCAAAACTCGCACTAAGCCCTCTGAAGTGAAAGAGGTTTTCGATAGGGTTTTTCTAAGCAGTTAACAAAAACCCAAACGACGTAGGTAAATCTTTTGAACGGTTTAAATTAAGCCGTTTAAAAGGGATTACCTATAACGTATAGGTTTTTGATTAACTGCTTAGAAAAACCCTATCGAAAACCCTTTCAATGGATAATCAAGATGGCCCCTTAAATCCATTCAAAAGGGATTACCTATATCGTATAGGCTGCTTAGAAAAACCCTATCGAAAACCCTTTCAATGGATAACCATAATGGTACCTGTGAAGAAAGA
Organism: Cosmia trapezina; assembly: GCA_905163495.3. Classification (NCBI taxonomy): domain Eukaryota; kingdom Metazoa; phylum Arthropoda; class Insecta; order Lepidoptera; family Noctuidae; genus Cosmia; species Cosmia trapezina. The sequence continues at coordinate 12,305,771 of LR991047.1, forward strand.
CAAATCCTTTTAAAAAATTTGCCGTATGAGAATTCTTGTCTAGAGCTAGCGGTCCACTTTTCAATCAGAAGAATCGGGATGACCTGAAGGCCGATTCTCGTACCTAAAAACGTTCAAATTGAAGTTGCAATCTCATGCCAGCGACAATCAAATGTCAAAAATGTAGGTAAACTCTATACAATTTTTGACAGATTGAGACTGAGATCTCGGGGGCTAAAACGGCCACTTTGGCAGAATCATAATAGGATAATATTATGAATAATATTTGAAATCGTAAAACAGTACAAACTGACAATTCATTATTATATTGTCAGTTTGTGACCGTTTTACGCTTTCAAATATTATTCATAATATTATCCTATTAAGATTCTGCCAAAGTGGCCGTTTTAGCACCCGAGATTGCGAACGTTGTTAAAAATACGGGAGTTGCCCCTCAGATCAATTATGAAATTTTACGCCGTTTGTAAGTTTTATGGTCCAAAACAAAGTTATATAAAGAGCATAAGCAAGAGCATATGCATAGAAAACACTTAATTCTTATGATCGAAGTTAATCGACCCTTGTACAGTATTACCCAACTAATATGGCTTATCGATGTACCTGCGCAGAACATGAATTTTCAAAGCGCGGGAAATGGTATTGACCAATCGGCACGCTCCATGCTTTTTCCTGTACCGCTATTGGTCGGCAGCAGCCGCCATTTTAGCGCGCGCCGCTTGGCAGCCGCCATACTTGCGAGTGAGACGGAACTAACAGCTGCAGTGTATTATGAACCTTATATGTAATAGTGATCTAAGGTTGATTGTAAGTTTTAAGCATTCTCGTTAATCTTCGGGGCCATACTTTCTTTTCTGTGCGAACGAAGATTTACGACGCGCCTTATTAGTTGGGTACTACTGTAACAACTTTACAGCCATTTACAGCCACAACTAATTTCATTGATTGTTATCTCATAAAGTCATAACCTTTATGATTTACGTGTTTTAGCACTGGACCCAAGTCTGCTATTTTTTAGAAATTCGTCATTCCAATTCCAACACGATTCTATTTTCACTGCATTGTCACTTTGCTAAAAGTTCGTAATCTGCTAAATTCATAATTTCTTACAATGGAGTGTTAGTCGTTGACCATTGAAAGTCATAATGACGCCATTATGACGCCATTATATTAGTAGATTACCAATTTTGTCAAAATCAACAATTATGAAATCAATGATAGACCATTCTGACACTATTGTAATAGCAGACTTGAGGCCCTGATTAGCTGGCCTGGTAGGCTACTTAATTCGATGATAGCAATGAGTTGTTATTACCCTCGATTTCGACACTGGAAAATAGAGTTCTTCGAGACTCGAGTGAAAATAATTTCTAACGTGACGATAATTATCCTGTACGTCAACGTACACGTCGTGGCACCATGATGACACAGGGTAGTAAAACCTTAGATTATGAAAGTAAAACGCTGAGGTAAAACCTCAGGTATGGAAATATGTTTATGATGCTTTTAAATTGTCATCCACGATAGCGTTATGACGGTACTTTATGGATCGGAATGCTGGGCAGTAAAGAAGACGGATGAAAACAGATTGCATGAGTTGAGAATGTTGGACGTGTGGAGTGACGGGAATGGATAAAGTAAGAAATGAGTAGGTACTTATTTAAGGCCCTGGTTCCAAGCTTGGTTTAGCTCGGTGTGTAAGTGAAATGGCTTTATGGCTGTCTAGTTTGACGCGCGAGATAGAAGATTCTCACGAGCACCGGAATTATGTCGTAAAAGTGCAAATAAAATCGTATAAAATTAGAAATTAACTATTTAATAAAAAGTAATCCATCACTGGATGGAGTTTGGAATTCGACATTTCATGGTGTATTTTTAATTATAATTATAATTGCTAATGAAGGGATAAACAGCTTTTAAAGATTATTAGGAGGTATGTTTAAAGATTTTTTTGGTGCATTAAACTATGTTTAATTATGTTTTGGCTTCCATCACTGTATGCGAAAAGGACTTTAAAATATCATATTTTTTTTACATGTCAAAATTATTTACGGTTTATGAGATACACAGCTTTAAAAAACTACCTTTTTTGATCGTTTTCAGGAAATCTGCGCCTTAAGAGGAAGTTTGAAAATGGCGCCAGTGACAGAAAAGAAAAGTCGGCTTCCAGTCTTACCAGATGCAGCTGGTTACCAGTATTTTACACGGAGCGACTGCCTAAGTGAATCTCCACAAACCAGTTAAGGCGATGCTATCTGACTTTTGATGATTTTAAACTGAAAAATCACGTCTAAACGAGTAGTGTTAATGATTTGGAAAAAATATATGTTAAATTAGAGCATTTTCTTAATAACTTAATATGTGAATATTTTAGATTATGTTTTTAATAAATAGTGTAATTAATTTGTAAAGTTATGTCTAACGCAGATAAAAAACTGAGAATCACGCAAAAACTGTCAGGCGTATTTTTATGAAACCTTCACCATTATAAAGGTAATTTAATTATTTATCTTTTAGTATACGTGTTTTATTAAAATACCTTTTTTTATGTATAATAAATTAATAATGCGTCTAATTTGGGGCAGTGCTCCTTGATGGGCGAGTCCTATTACTGGCTGGACGTACGACGCGTTGCGTGAGCTCAGCACAGAACGCGCAAGGCGCAAGCTAACCACTCAAGGTCATTGGCGTATAGTTGCACCTTAATGGGTAACACCAAAGAGTAGGTACCATCAACAAACGTTAGACCTTTAGACATTAGACGTTAGACATTTTTGAAACAATTTTGCTTGCAAGCTGCAATTGTACTTATAACAAATTAAAACAAAGGGCCATATGGGGCAATTCTTTTTCAATGAATCTGTGTATACAAAAAGCAACTTTAAGATGTAAAGGCGTCTGTTTTGTCGATAGTACAGTATACAGCATGTTTCTTTTAAGGTGTCAAGCCAGTGCGAGCTGATAGCAGAGTCCCATACCTATTGTTTTAACACCCATGTATGTTCTACGATTTTTTGTAGTTTTCGAGTTATTTTGGATCCCTCATTTCATATCAATGGCAGTGGTTATGGATAGTAGTAGTTATAAAAATTATGTTTTTATTATCAACTGAGCTCTGCATAAACATACAGGAATAGTAAATATCAGGATTGACAAAAATATGCAAAGATAATACTTAATAGGTAAATTATAAAATATGAAAATCACAAGATTTCAGAGATACACCACTTTCAACGACCGATTTCAGCAAATAATGCCCTATTTAGTACATGCTTGTTCAAAGTTGACCCAAAAAAAAGATATAATTTTTGAAATCCATCATCTCGTTGAATCAGGAAAATTATCGAAAAAAAAAACTATTACTCGAAAACTACAAAAAATCGTAAAACACATGGCGGTTAAATCGATAGGTATGGTACTCTGCTATCAGCTCGCACTGGCTTGACACCTTAAAGGAAACACCCTGTACCTACCTATATATATGAGGTAACACGATACCCGTAGGTAAGACTGGTTGTCAGGCTTTTAGGCATTTGACTACCCGTAACGACTGTTAAAGATCTACGAGTGACAGCCCGTGACGTGCTTTCCGAGGCACTTCACACGCTCAATGCGAATACTAAAACCTCTCATTACCACATTATTAAGTATGTTATGTATAAATGTCATTCATCTGCGCAAAATCAAGCATAGGTACTCTAAATGTTTCCCGTAGTTAAGCTTTGAATTGTAAACGTAAACAGTTGTGTAAAATTTAAATTGTAAACGACGTTATTACCAACCTATAGATGAAAGAGTAACGATTACCTACTTCAAAAGTGTTAAGGTAATGTGAAAATGTGTGGTTTCTTTTGTTTTTTAGTCAAATAAACATTCTTGCTATTTTTGTATGTTATTGTTTATTTTTAGCGCACTCGGTTTTTGCGTTGGCATTTGTCTATTGTCGGAATTTAGAGGTTAACATGATTCACATTTTTGTGCGTTTAAAACTTGTGAGTTCGTACGATAACTAATTTTTCACACCACCTGCTCGAAAATGTCAAATTATATGTCAAGCAACCTTAACCTAAAGTGAGTCATTAGTGGCCGGGGGCACAGCCGGTCAATAATGTTGTACTGGATTTCATTATGACCCGCTGGTCAATAATGTGATTTGAATTTGGAATCTCACATGCTCAGCTAAATTGGCAGTATAGTACTAACAAACACCCTTTGGTGCCAGAAAGAGGAAAGCTACTCTCGAAACCCTTACTACGCGTGGATGATATTCTCGATTTCCTACAAAATCATAACGACTGCTTCTTCATATCGTTGCCATGTTTTCGAAGACATAATATTGTAAGAATAATTAGATAACTACGAACGATTTTTTTTTTTTTTTTTAATTCCACATCAACATCTATAAACGTACCAAATAAAAACTTACCTTTATCTTTGCACAACTGGACTAATGTCTCAAATGTTACCGTTAACTTCAATGTAAGTGCATATAACTAACTAGTTCTAAATATGTTATTCTTACTGTTTGTTTATTTAATAAATACTTTGTTTTTCGTACTATGGCTATTATTTTCTCACAGTAGGTGTAAAAAGTAGAGTATCCTCCTCTGGGCTAAAGGTGTCTTTGCCTTGGGCTAGCTTGAATCCCTCGCTGCATTCAGGATTCTTGTATTAACTCCCTCGCTTCGCTCGTGAGTTAATCTCTTAACTCCCTCACTACGCTCGGGAGTTAAATCCCGAATCCTTCATTGCGCTCAAGATTCAATATGACGCCCGTGACATAAGACACAACTTTAGCCCCTCGGTGCATAATCTACTATTAATTTTTACTTTTTTTTTGTGGAATGGTGTTTGATACATTAATATTCAGGTAGCATGGTAGATAGTAGTGACTAGTGACCCGTCCCTGCTTTTTTTTTTTTTTTTTTTTTTTGAGGGTGGAAAATCATCAAATAACTTCTCCCGCTCTGGGTGGAGCGGAAGGGCGTGTCAGACTTTTACTGACTAAAACCCACCCGTGTTCCTTCAGTTGCCTGTGCCAGGGCCGCGGTAACCTCTTCAGACAACCCGCGACCCCAGCGGCGTCGGCCCTATTGGACCCCGTCACTTGCTGACATCTCTTTGAGGCGCGCGTGGAACACAACGCGCCGTCGACTCGGGCCTGGGGGCCTACTCCCTAAGTCCGCCCGTCTTTCCGTCCGACCGTTCATCCGTCCGTCTAACATTACGATCCATCAAAACCAGTGTAAAAGTTAAATTTTTCGGACGGGCAAAAACACATCACAGTAGTGACAACTGGCAAATCATGTTGTCATTCATACTTCGATCGGGCCCCGAACCAATCATTCATCCGTAGGTGATACGGAGTAGAAAACGCTCGTAACGAAGGCCGAAACTACGGACTTCGTGCTTAGGGAGTAGGCCCCCAGGTCCTTAACGGACGGCGAGCTACCCGCTGCTCACCGTCCGCAGGCCCGCGCCTACGGTGGCCGGAAATCGCCCCGCGATTCCCGCCGCCCAGGGCGTCTCCTGCGGCGACTGAGGGCGTGAGGCTGCCTCTCCCTCACGCGTTCCGCCTCCTCCTTCGCGATCATCACTGCTTCGCAGAAGGAGGTGACGGCCTCCCATGCACTCTCGCTCCGGACGCGAGAGATCGCCGCCGCCGATCGCCTCCGTGAGAACACGGCGGTGCTCTGCCCAAGCAGGGCAGACCTCCACTGTATGCTCCACCGTGTCCTCCGGGCGATCCACACAATGGTAACACCCGGGCGTTTCCTCCCGCCTTATGCGAAACAGGAACCTCCCGAAACAACCGTGTCCGGTGAGGACCTGCGTCAGGCGGAAGGTGAGGACGCCGTGGCGCCTCTCTAACCACTCCTCAAAGAGGGGACTTGTCGCCGCAATTGTGGCGTGCCCAGCGCTGGGTTGCGACAGTCGCGCTCTCCATACCGCCATGAGATCCCGCCGGAGACCCGTCCCTGCTTCGCACGGTTTTTACGACTTGAAAAAACATCGAGATTTCTTTATTGTTTATGTAACTATATATCTTTAACATGAATGTATTAAACACATAAACCTTCTAGAATTCATTCTCTACATGATTGTGAACCGCATCAAAATCCGTTGCGCGGTTTAGAAGAAAAACGCGGTTATAGGTCACACAACAGGGGGCCTACTCCCTAAGCACGAAGCCCGTAGTTTCGGCCTTCGTTACGGGCGTTTCTTACTCCGTATCACATACGGATGGATGATTGGTTCGGGGCCCGAACGAAGTATGAATGACAACATGATTTGCCAGTTGTCCCTACTCCCGATGTGTTATTGCCCGTCCGAAAAATTTAACTTTTAAACTTGTTTTAATGGATCGTAATGTCAGACGGACGGATAAACGGACGGACGGAAAGACGGACGGACTTAGGGAGTAGGCCCCCCGACACGAAGAGTGACTTTAATTTATAATACCTACGTTTAGATTTAGGTGTTTCTTTTTGCTAAGTACCTACGGCATGGTTTTGAACCTAAACTGCCTATTTGCTGGTTATATACTTAATAGTATTTTTATATTTTTATGACAAAACAAAGCATAAAATTCTTCTTTTCAAATAAACGATCGACATTTACATGCATTGACATCGAATGTGTCGACAGCTGAGATGTTCAAGTAACATTAAAATTATTAAAATCAGGATGTTACTTATATATTTATTAAAAATGAAGACATAATTAGGTATACTTACAGTAGAATGCAAGATTAGTAGAAAATTATTACAGACAGGTGGCAATACAATTTTTTTTAATAACGAGCTAGAGTTGAGCCAAACCAATCATACATTCAAACCACAGACAATATTTATAGGTTTTATTTTTTATGACTACTTATTTCTGGTTTTCTAGATTTTAACGTTTTTAAGTGTTCTAAAGTCGTTGCATAATTTTTCAACAGCATGTACGCTATTCATCATTGTCTTCAAAGAGTTAATGGGGAGCCACACGCAAAGCTGTTTGTAGATGGCGCTCTGAACGACTGTACATTGTTTTACAAACAAATCCATACAATTTGACAATCGTTCGTTACGTCAAATCAATGAAAAAAGGACAGTCGATCATGTGCCACCTAGCGTGATAAAAAGTTAGTTTTCCTCCCCATTGAGGAAGTAGTATTTTCAAAGTAAACATTACCTAGTGCTTCAAATAAAATACTGTGTAGGTTGAGAGCACCATCTATCATCCGTTTCTAGTACTTCTCAGTTCTCGGCTCATTGCCATGATGCGCTTAGTTGGATGGTGGTGAAGGTGTGATCATTAGCGGCTTTCTATTAATCCTAACTAATAATAAATCTACGAGAGTGAGTTAGTTTGTTATGCTTTCACGCTAAAACGGCTGAACGGATTTGTATGTAATTTGGCACATGTGTAGACCGTGACCTGGAGAAGGACTCTTTTTCTTCTCATCCTGGATCTCAGACGAAGTCGCGGGCAACAGCTAGCAAAACATAGAGATCATTTATTTACGATTATATTAATCAAAATTTAGGAGCTTCTCCTCCGCTCGTAGATAAAGTTTACCCCTTTTTATTCCAATCTGCCTAGCCTTTTCCCAGCTATTTTGTGGTCGGCTTCCAGTTTAACCAGATGCAGCTGAACAACAATATTTTACATGGAGCGACTAAGTACCTATCTGACCTCCACAGCCCAGTTACTCGGTAACACGATACGTTTTAGTAAGACTGGATGTTAGGCTTTTGAGCTTCTGACTACCCGTAACGATTGTCAAAGATCTACGAATGACAGCCGGGACCAACGGCTATACGTGCTTTCCGAGGCACGGAGGGGTCTCGTTATGTAATGGTAGCGTAGCTTCACCTTTAATCGACCCGTGCGTCTGTACATTTAGACTTCCAATCTCATACCATGCAAATAAAGATAAGGGTATCTTCACCCAGTTTCTGAAACGAAAAATATCTGTCAAAAATAAACGCAGATAAAGTGATCCGATTGGCTGGTGACAATATTCAGTGAACCAATAACAGCAATTTAGGTACATACGTTTGACGATGTACTATCTAATTTTTGTGAATAGAAAACCGGGCGTTTTTTGACGTAGTAAATTTAATATTAGCCAATCAGGAAGGGGCGGTGGGTCCGACTCGTTTGAGTTCTTCTACTCCTTTTGCTCCAAATTGTCGACATAGTTCACTGAATAAGCAAGTTAGGGCTAATACGGCCACCAATGGGCCGGCCGTTTTGCCGTAGAACCGATGACCGTTGGGGTAGACGAGTTCTTGAGTGGAGACTGTGAATCGGCTACGTAAGGTAGGATGCCCTCAGGCTAGGTGGAGCGACGGTCTTCGCAGGATAGCTGGTAGTAGCTCAATCGAGTTACCGAGAATCGAGCTGAATGACGTGCGATTGGCTACACTGGCTACTCCCCACACGAAGCCCTAGTGCAGGCATCACTTCACTTTCAACTGTTTCCCACCATTCGTGGTGAACTGAGGGCCAATTCTCGTACTTAAAAAACGTTCAAATTCATGTCGCAGTGTCATCTCAGCGACAATCAATGTCAAAAATGTAGGGAAATTAGAGGCTTTTTTGACAGATTTCGACTGGAGATTAGAATGCGAACGTTCTTAAAATTACGAGAATTGCCCCTCTGACAGTTGACATTAGTGACAGCTACCTCACTACTCACGTCTATGAGATTGTGTTTACATATCCATAATCTGTGCACATATCTAATAAATAGATACATTACAAGGCAGTGAACTGCGACTCCAAGACTGATCTCTAACATAGATACAATCATGACCTACTCAACAGGGACAATGGACGCTGAAATACGCCAGTGAAGTCATAATTCTCGCGACAAAATGGTAATTTTACTTTCACTCATCATAATAAATAATCATTAATACCACCAGCGTCGTCAGTTGTTTTGGCTCCCTAGATATTTACGACTACATAGTGCGACACATTGTAGGTACGTACTGTACTTTTTGATCTTGATTTAAATGAGTGCATTGCCCTCATTGATATAAAAAAAAAACTATCGTTGTTGGTAGTGAATGATTGGACGTGATAAATTGTTAGCGTCAGAATGGCTGGTTGCCTATGGCAAACGCCTCTGAAAGTATATTCAAGAATTGCTACATAATTGCTTATATTTGCTACATTTCTTCAATAATTGCTACATACGATGGATTCAGAGAAAAATGAATATTTTTTTGACCAGCCATTCTGACGTCAGGATGGCTGGTCGCCTCCGTGTTCAGCATGAAGGACGCAGAATTTCTAAAAGTTTGTTATGTCAATAATTGCTACCTAATTGCTTCATTCACGAATTTAAGTTTGAGCTTCATACATACATTAGGTAAAAAGATATAGCTTTTATTATTTTTTTTTACGAAGAAGTGCCTAATAATTTGGAAAGGCAACAGATTTTTTTTCTACAACGCAGCGCGCGTCTTGTTTAAATCTTGCAGGCGTTCGCTTAGAGTGATGTTGTTTAATGAATAGCTTTTAAAACGTACCTACCCTCAATAACACAATACATTTAGGTACTAGTATCAGTATGTAAAATAGCTGGGTCAGATAATACGTTGAAAACTTTTAACTTATTTGATAAGTACATCAAAAGAAAAATATTGCAATAAGTAGTGAAAGAACAAAGGCGAAATCGTAGCTGAATTTAATTTGAGCGACTAAAAGTGACTTATATACGAAGGCAGCTCTATTATTTTTCTACGTTTTTTCAAAATATCACCTTAACTAGTTAAAAATACTAGTTTAAATGAAAAGTTATTTGTGTGAAAAGTGTTTAGTGTTGCCATTTTGTATTTATTCTTCCATGTGACAGTAAGTACAGCATTATTGTATTATAATCCAAATTTTTCGTCATGGGTGTCATTTTAGTGTTATTTTAGGTCGCTGAAAACGATAGTGGGGTCAAAATGAAAATCCAAGATGGCGGCTGCGAAAATTTCCTAATTTTCGGTCATGGGTGTCATTTTCGTGATATTTGAGGTCGCTGAAAACGATAGTGGTGTCAAAATGAAAATCGAAGATGGCGGCTGCGAAAATTTCCTAACTTTTCGTCATGGGTGTCATTTTCGTGATATTTTAGGTCACTGAAAGCGATAGTGGGTTCAAAATGAAAATCCAAGATGGCGGCTGCGAAAATTTCCTAACTTTTCGTCATGGGTGTCATTTTCGTGATATTTTAGGTCGCTGAAAACGATAGTTATTCATTTTGAACCCACTATCGCTTTCAGTGACCTAAAATATCATGAAAATGACACCCATGACGAAAAATTAGGAAATTTTCGCAGCCGCCATCTTGGATTTTCATTTTGACCCCACTATCGTTTTCAGCGACCTAAAATAACAGAAAATGACACCCATGACGAAAAATTTGGATTATAATACAATAATGCTGTACTTACTGTCACTTGGAAGAATAAATACAAAATGGCAACACTAAACACTTTTCACACAAATAACTTTTCATTTAAACTAGTATTTTTAACTAGTTAAGGTGATATTTAAAAAAAACGTAGAAAAATAATAGAGCTGCCTTCGTATATAAGTCACTTTTAGTCGCTCAAATTAAATTCAGCTACGATTTCGCCTTTGTTCTTTCACTACTTAGTGCAATATTTTGCTTTTGATGTACTTATCAAATAAGTTAAAACAGTTTTCAAAGTATTATCTGTCCCAGCTATTTTACATACTGATACTAGTAAATGTATTGTGTTTTTGAGGGTAGGTACGTTTTAAAAGCTATTCATTATACAACATCACTCTAAGCGCACGCCTGCAAGATTTAAACAAGACGCGCGCTGTAGTAAAAAAATCTGTTGCCTTTCCAAATTAGTAGGCACTTCTTCGTAAAAAAATTAATAAAAGCTATATCTTTTTACCTAATGTATGTATGAAGCTCAAACTTAAATTCGTGAATGAAGCAATTAGGTAGCAATTATTGACATAACAAACTTTTAGAAATTCTGCGTCCTTCATGCTGAACACGGAGGCGACCAGCCATCCTGACGTCAGAATGGCTGGTCAAAAAAATATTCATTTTTCTCTGAATCCATCGTATGTAGCAATTATTGAAGAAATGTAGCAAATATAAGCAATTATGTAGCAATTCTTGAATATACTTTCAGAGGCGTTTGCCATAGGCAACCAGCCATTCTGACGCTAACGATAAATTGCTTTAATTGTCGCCCTTCCTTTTCTTAACAGAAACAAAAATCATTGCACATCTGTCGATGATGAATAAAATAACCGTGCGTGTTGTGGGATGAATTTATTCCAAGAACAAACTGTAGTCGAACATGTTCTCCCATACATTCCGATTGCAAATGTAAGTTTGTACGCACAATATTCAGAGAGATTTACGATGTTATTTTAAGACCATAGACTTCTTCTTTCTTCTAAAGAGATGATATTTTATAAAGCACGGGTCGATCAAATGTTAAGCTACGCTTAACGAGGTCAGTCCGTGGATGGGTGACCATCTTTTACATAGCGAGACTCCTCCGTGCCACGGAAAGCACGTTAATTGGTCCCGGCTGTCATTCATAGATCTTTGACAGTCGTTATGTGTAGCACAGAATAATAAAAGCCCGAAAGTCTGACAACCTGCAGTCATAACAACATGTGGAGGTCAGATAGGTAGTCGCTCCATGTAAAATACTGGTATTCAGCTGCATCTGGTTAGACTGGAAGCTGACCCCAACATAGTTGGGAAAAGGCTAGGCAGATGTTAGATGATTTTATAATGTTAATCAACTTGGTCATTAATGGATGTTTTTTTTTTAAATGCTATAATAAATGCCTGTTTATCATTCAATGGCGGCATCATGGTAGGTAATAAAGAAATAAGGTATGAGTACCAAATTGACGCATCCAGGTGCATCCTACTTTCCAACCACATAATTACATAAAATTAAATAAATAAATAAATAAATATCCTTGGACATTTCACACAACGCCATGTAGTCCCAAGCTAAGCAACCTAATGCTTGTGCTATGGTAACGAGATGGCTGATAAACTACAGATAGCGCGCGAGTTGAATGCAGTCGGGGTCTGAGGTAAAGAACGCCCCGCTATCCGCACGCCCCACCTCACGCGCCTGCAGTGTACTGTAATTATAATTAGGTCACAGCACTACCGCATTCCTAAGCTCTGCATTCAACTCGCGCGCTATCTGTACATAAATACATTTTTTTTTTGTAAATACATACATATTATAGATAGAAAAACACCCAGACTCGGAACAAATACTTGTAGGTCGTACAAATATTTGTTCCGTGCGGGAATCGAACCCGCGACATGCTGCGCAGCAGTCAATCGCTCAACCACTGAGCCAACCGTGTCGTCATAATTGTGGGAGTTCTATGCCTTAATTCTATGTTCTATGCCAATTTTGGCATGGAATCGGAAGTCGGAAAACCTCTGATAACCGAACGTTTTCTACGCCAACAGTCAAGTAGGTAGGTACTACACGTGTCTTCAACGTTCGTCGGGAATTTCAGTCATGGCAGACACATTGTAATACGTGCGTCAATAAACAAGATTCACGAAAAAAAATCCGCTCAAAATATCAACTGATTCATTTCATATTCCAAAATATAATTATTTTCCGGCCTTTTTATAAACCATAACCTTGACGGCGCTCTATATTAACTTTTATAAATATTACGCACAGGTATAAATTCATACAGCCAATAAACGATAACCTACCACTCGATAATGTTCGTATGAAAGTTTGTCTTGGCTCTATGCCAACATGGCGCGATAATATACGTTCGCTATTAGAAGATTGTAATGGCTGTCTGTTCGTATGTTGTTAATAATGTATGTTTTTGATAATGCGGCTAGAAATTGACGATTTCAAAGTCTCGTCAATAAAAAGGCTGGATTTAATGTATTTTTTGGACGGAGAATCTAGAAAATACATTTTATTTTGTCTTAAAATCCAGCATATAAAAAGAAACGATTAAGCGGTTTCGACGATTTATAAAGCTTTCGAAATTCTAAATTAATAAAAAATAAGTAATGAATTAATTATTATTTTATTCCTAGATTTTCATGAATAGGCTTTTACAGGTTGATGATGAATATGGGTCATTTTTGTTATAATAGGTACTTCTAGACTTCTACTTCTTCTTTCTTCTTTTCTTCTTCATTCTAGCTGTCATTAGCGGATCTTCGAGTTTGACAGTCGTTACGGGTAGTCAGAAGGCCGAAAGTCTAACAACCAATCTTACCAAGGGGTATCGTGTTACCGGTGTAACGGTTGAAAGTGGAGGTCATGGCTCCATGTCAAATACTGGTATTCAGCTGGTATTGTTTAGACTGGTTCGATGGACAACATAGTTGGCAAAAGGCAAGCGAGGTGAGGACTTATAGGAAAATTAAATAACTGAATGACGTCGGGCTTAAAAGCAAGTATAGTCTTTCAAAAATCATTGCTATAATTACTGGATGCATGTATCCAAACAGATTTTGTCTATGACCTCATTTTTTTTTACGTTTCGTCTGCGGTCATGAGTGCATTTTTGTTTACATTTTTGACTGATTAAAAGATCTTTTGATTTCGTTAGATTAATCGGTAGCTCGAATATTTCAATCTGTCTTTTGATCATGAGTCCATTTGGTTGAAAGGCATATTTGCAACGGATTAATTCTTAAAACAAGCAATAAAAATCTTGTTTGTTTTTTGGTGTGATTAGCTCAGGTGGCTTTTACGTTGTCTATGGTCTGTACACCTATCCTGTTTCACCACCTACGACTTATACTTCCTATCAACTTACTTGGCAGATAATTTCATACAAAATCTGTTCCATTTTTGAATTTATTCGGTAAGTAGTGGCTAGGGCTACTCGAACGAAATGCCATTCCAAAAAAAAAATCCTTCGTGGAAACAGGCGTGGATTGTATGTTATGTAAATCGTGTAAATCTGACTTAAGAATTCTGAGTGCAAAAACTTCCTGACTTAGGAATCGAATGGACCCAGTCAGCAGTAAGTACTCTTGCGATCACACTAACGAGGCAAACAGTGGAAAACGTTTGAAAAAATAAAAATATTTATTTGAGTTTTCTACCTGCCGACAATATCGTCTTTATAACACTTATTTGTGCCAATTCGCCACTGGAATCGTATATTTTGTCACCTTCGGAAATAATTTAAAATAGTTGCTATAATTTGCTCTAGAGCTATTGCGTGTATCGTTGAAACTGAAATATGTCCACGTGGGCTGTTCTGATGCATGTGGTACAGTCTTTGATGTTGATTTTTGTGATAATAAATACATATCACGAGATGTTACACCTATGTGATGCCTTCACATAACTTACACCACTTTACATTATAATTTCATTCTGGGAAAGCGGGAAAAACAAATGTGATTGAAGACGTTGGAGTTCCGAATGATAAAAATTAGGAAGACAGACCTCGTTAGATAAATAGAGGTACTACTGTAGAGGTTTTGAACCTTATGCGTTTTAGCATACAACCTCAGTGGATGTTTAAATAGACAAACTTAGTTTAAAAATAAGTGACAAGGAGTCAGGGGGCCACCGGCCGAAGTGATTGTTGGAAAAGTTCTTTTATTTAATCATATCCCTGGTTGACCTCTCTACCTGTTTAATTTATAGCGTAGCTATCTCCCTGTGAGGTTTGAGACCTCACAGTACCTATCTATTTCTCTAACGAGGTCTGTATAATCCATACATGGAATTCGTAGTTTAATGGGGCAATGGGGAAGAAAACTGTCAAATTAGTTGTTTCGCGTAGATGGCGCTAAGTGTTTGTTAATTTCATTCAGCTGCCAATGGAGTCCCTTGCTAAAAACAATACCACGAGATTGCCAAGTGTTTTTTTTTTTCGCCGATTGGTCGCTTTACCTACACACAGCAGCGCTCTCTCGCGGCGACGCTTCAGCAAAAGACGGCGGCCCTTAATCATAATGTTGCCACAGTAAAATGCCGCTGCGTTTGGTAGAAATTATTATCAATCGGAATATACCCATTTTCGAGGTGAATGCGCAAAGGTAGCCCGCGAAATTCAAATTTTCTTACGTTAGATTTGTTCTAAAAGTCACGATTTCGAAAACCATGACATTTTAGAACAAAAGAGAGATGCGAGATTTATTTTTTTATTTTTTGAGATTTTTAAGAGATGTACTTATTGATGATTGTTATGGTTATAATTATGTTGAACGCAAACTTTTTAGGGTTCCGTACCTCAAAACGAAAAAACGGAACCCTTACAGGATCATTCGTGTGTCTGTCTGTGTGTCCATCTGTCACAGCCAATTTGCTCTGAATCTAATGAACCGATTAAGTTGAAATTTGGTACACATGGATTTCTGTGGCCCAAACACGTACGGCTAAAGTAAATAAATTAATTTTGAATATAAGGGGTCACTTTTAGGGGGCAAATAAGAAAATAAAAAAAAAGTTTTGCAAACTGTACCGTGTGACTTAGGACATGAAAGGGCAATAAGAGTCTCAAATATATATTTTTTTAAATTTTAAAATTAATCGTTTTAAAGTTATTTAAGAAAATTGACGAACATTTACCATTCCCCCCCCCCCTTATCTCCCAAACTACTGAGCCTAAAATTTTGAAAAAAATACAGAAAATAGTTCTTTACCTGTAGATTACAGGAAAACCTATAAGAAGTATGTGGTCTCAAAATAATATGGTAAATCTCTCAATATTGTGAGTACAAACTTACATTTACAGTTAGAATGTATGTGGGAGAACATGTATTTCAACTACAATGTTAATTTTGTTCTTGGGATAAATTCATCCCAACTACGGAACCCTTCATAGTGCATGGTCCGACACGCACTTGGCCGGTTTATCTTGAAATGAAACTGAATGAATGATGAATGAACTGATGGAATGTGTCCAATCTGAGTTTGAGTGAATTTAAGTAGAAAATTGGTTTTTACAGCTCATAGGCTGTAAAAACTAATTTTCTACTTTAATTACTATTCATAAACTATACTATTTATTAATAAATAATATAATAATAACAATTAAAAAACCAGGGCACACGAAAAGTCGGAGGACTTTTTCCTCCGACTTTTCATGTGCCCTGGCATAGAGTAATTAGACTTAATTCTATGTGCCCTGGTTTTTCGGTGTGCGCTTCAGTCAAATAACTCCTAATTCCAGGAAAAAAAATCCCCTCTCCGAATTGTTGGCACCAGTTGGCACCATTGCTTTCCATTTTTAAGCAATTCTTCAATGAAAAGCAATGGTGCCAACATTAACGGCGAAGGGAATTCTTTCGTGAAACGCACTTTACACATTACCTAAATTCAGTGCCGGCAAACTAACAAATCTATTTGCATTTTCACATCGACATTGCAATTTTACAGAAATAATTTTCTATTCTAAAACTAGTGTATAAAAAAAGTTGTCACACATTCTTTTCCGTAAAAATATTAGCGTAAAATAAAAACTAGTTTTTGTAAAAAAATACTAAGAAGTAGGTAGGTAAGTAGTGTCTTCCGAATATTTTGTATGTTATGAAAACAGTGCTTTTTATACACAGACCGCTTTTTTGTTGAAATATTTATGTTTTTGGCATATCGTAGTCTCCAGATTACAGCTGCTAGTTCTTACAAAATAAGAAAATTCCTAGTGCCGATGTAATTGTAAGCTCTTGAGACATTACAGCTTTGTCTCTGGGCATGACAGCGCTCCTGTCATGCCTCTGGTAATACTAGAATTCACTGTCTTCGGGTAATACCCATAGGCATAGAGAATATGTCACTGTAGAGAATGGACTGAGCGTAAAGCTACGGTTTCATATAAGAGCGGTGACCGCACTTAAGGTTGATGCGCCAGGGTAGCCCGCGAAATTCAAAATTTCTTACGTTTTTTGCAATTTGTAAGTCAGTGTGAGCTTGTATGTTGATTAAAATATGATTCGCGGCCGCAGCTAATATCGCTTTACAGAATTACAATCATTAGAATCAGCAATAAAACTCCATAAGTTAGCATTTACCTCAAATCTAGCGATTTCATGAAATCATAAAGTACATTCTTTAATCTCGGAGACTAAATTAACAAGTGCAAATGTCAAACTGGCTTACATTATATTATCATAAAAGTCATTCTAAAATTTTCACTTGTCAATTTTGTCTCTGAGATTAAAAAACAGATCATAGGAACGGTGAAGGCAAATCTAGCGATTTAAATCTTTGGGGGGTGGGGTTGACTTAATAACAAATACTTGTAAAAATGACAGACTTTCATGACGGCCATTACGGCCACTTTCCTAGGAAACCAAATAAGCTTTAAAGTAAAACTGCGCAGATGTTTAGTAGAAAATTGTTTTTATACACTGCAAGAATTTATGCAGCATAGAGAAAAAACATTATTCTAAGATAAATATTAGGTAATTTAATCAAAATTGTTATAATAAGGTTGTTTTGTAATTTTATATTAGATCATATTCATAACTAATCATAAGGTAGTGTGTATTAGATTATATTAAGGTTTTTATTAGATTATAAATTATGGTTATGCTAAGGTTATCTTGTAATTTATAATAGACTAGGTATATTTTATAGTTTTGTAGTGTGTGTTCCTACTGTAATTTAAATTAGTAGGTACCTACATGTTGTAAATCCTACTTATTTTAATAACCGATTTGCATGACAAATGCGTGCACTGACTGGACAGGTCCACTCAATCTGTGTGGTTCTTTCATCAAAAGACCATTTCTGACTGCAATCTACATGGTCTTCACATGATCTGACCAAGATTATGTCTGGACTTTAAAAGAGACTGTGACCTCTGAGTTTGTTTCGGCGTTTCTTCTCAGAGTAGTCAGATAGGAAACGTCGAACTCATCTAGTTTAAAAAAAAATATGTTTGACGTGTAAAAGTGTTTGTACAAACCTACTTACAGAAAATAAATCATTTATCATTTATCATTTATCATGCCCTGAACAGGCAAAATATGGACTGAGCTTACACCACCAATTTTACATCTGGTAAAACCTGTATTTTGTGCAAATAAATTATTCTTATTCTTATTCTTTTTCTTATTCTTAAAAAAAAACAGTGCCATGTTACGTTGAGTCTGCGATCAAGGCTCGCTCGCGTCGCGTTTGATAACAAATCATTCACATTTGCTGAAACTCAAGCGTTTTGGCAACGCATTGAAATGATTTCAATCAATGCTAAGGAGATAAAACAGTCTTCGGTACATTATCTAATAGCTTTGCCAGTCGTTGAAATATAACTTGCAGCAGTTACATTTTGGAAATTAAAAGGTCAAACCGTCGCCATTTAGTTAATAGTGACCTTATTGGTGATGTTCTTCATTGTATTTTTTTGTTGTTGTTGCATCGCAAATGTCTATAGATTTTTTAATTTATTATTTTTGTTTTTTTATTTTTTTGTTTTGCCTCTTTAATTTAGTCTGTGCTAAATAAATGTGTTTTTCTTTCTTTTCTTTCTTTTTTCTTCAGTCTGAGTATGCTTCATGGTTTGGTCATGTTGAGAAGATGAATGAAAGGCGACTAACAAAAGGTACAAGCAGCAGACTAATTGCATAACATACTTTCAAGCACTATCTGAATGATTTTGAAGAATATTGCTAATCCATTGCTTCATATGTTCAAAAAATTTGTCTGCTCAACAACGTGAATAAAGCAATGAATGTTGTTGAACTGTCAAAATGATAGCCATTGCTACTGTAAAACTATGGTTACCTAGGAAAGCGGCCGTAATGGCACTCATGAAAATCTCTAATTTAACATTAAGTCAAACCCCGCCCCCCATTTATTTAAATCACTAGATTAGCTATCACCGTATGTAAGTAACAAGAAAGTGTCCATACCGAGAAGAGTGAACATTATTAATCAGCGTTTCCAAGTGAAGTCACTACGTCATTGCGTGTTCGAGGTGTCAAACAGTGACAGACGCGGTATGTAGGGCGAATCTAACGATTTAAATCTTTACTGCTGTCATCATTTTTAACCGACTTCCAAAAGGAGGAGGTTCTCAATTCGTCGGAACCTTTTTTTTTATTTTTTTTTTTTATTTATTTTTTTTATGTATGTTCCCCGATTACTCGAAAATGGCTGGACCGATTTGAATTTTTCTTTTTTTGTTCGAAAGGGTATACTTCCCAAGTGGTCCCATGATCATCAAGTCAGGTTCTGATGATGGGATCCCATGGAAATCGAGGGAAACCCTCAAATTTTATGGGCACACCTATATCGATTTCGGTATTTTTTATAGTAACTCGTGCATTTGCTCTCGGAAAGTACCATTCGGTGAACTGGAACTGATGATGAAGACCACAGAGGGCCATCGGAAATACTCAATTATATCTAAGTATATCACAGGTTGCGATTCGATTACTTTAATATACTCGTCAAAATCATAATGGTAATGGTGACTTCACCATGAGCTCCAGTTCTCCTGGTTCTTACTAGGAGAACTCCTCAACAATTAACGTCCCTGCATCGGGAAAAGCAATATTTTGTAAAACGTGATGAGCACATAACATTGGGTTATTGTAACTTAGATAAATTGCACACTGAACCACTAAAAAGTGAAAAATAAAAACTTTTTTACAAAAAAAAAACCGACTTCCAAAAAAAACACTACAAAGTGAAAAATAACTTTAATTTCGGAAGTCGGTGGCAAAAAACTAAAATACAGATCCAAAGACACCGACTTCCGAAATTAAAGTTATTTTTCACTTTGTAGTGTTTTTTTTGGAAGTCGGTTTTTTTTTTGTAAAAAAGTTTTTATTATGACAGCCGTCACTGCGGCCTCCGCTCTACTAGGGCATCGTAGCTTTAGTGTGTGTGTGACCGTTCACCGCTTCTTAGGACACCAAAGCTTAATATGGCAGGTACTTGACCTGGAGACTGGATCAGGATTTGTTCACAGTAAGCTTGTTAGAACTTGTGTCTCAAGACAAAGATCTTTCTAGAACAAATAAAATTAAAAATGGCGGGAACGTTGTGGTTATTTTTATTAATTTTATTATCTATGAAGTGACGTTAGTTACGCCACAGATTATTAATTCCCTCGTTAAAGTCGCTGGAATATTTTATGGCCGATTAGTGTTGATTAATATTTTTTTGGGGAAATGCGTCGTCACGCTGTTATCCTTGCATCTAAAACTGAATTTTAAAGACACAATAATTTAAGTGAGTGCGTCAGCAGAACGGAAAGCCAAAAGCTAAGAATATACTCTAATATAACATCCAAAAATAACAATCAAATTACCTACGTTTTGTCCGCAAAAACTTCATGTTGATTCAATACATTTATTTACTTTTCTATGGTAAGGTCGAAATTACGACTACCAAGGAGAGTTTACGCGATTATAACGCAACGGAGCGACGGAGCCATCATCAACATTCTGCTGGCCCTAGCTCATTTATTTGGGGTCGGCGCAATACTTTTTAGGGTTCCGTACCAAAATGGTAAAAAAAAGTAATTAAAAAAAAACTAAAAAACCCAACTGCGGTAAAAGTTAGGTTAATTAAAAAAACTGAAAAGCTAAACACAAGCCCATTTTAAATTAAATTAAATTTGGAAGCACCCGTTTGTGTTTGGAAATATAAAAAAAATGGAATGGGTCCCGCCTGCTTCCAAATTTAATTTAATTTAAAATGGGCTTGTTTTTAACTTTTAGTTTTTTTAATTACTTTTTTTATTTCCAGCTTTTTAGTTTACAAATGTGAAATATTTCGCAGACGATTTGGTTCTTGCAAGGAGTTTTGAGGGTTATTTTGATTTCGATTTTCTTTTCGTGTTTTTTACGATTTGTCACTACGAATATTGCTTTTAACCATATAAGTTGTATATATTTTTGTAATCACCTTTTAAAACCCTTCAATTTGATATCCCACTCGATAGTATAAAAAGAAAGAAAAAAATTGAACTCCACAATATGGCACCCGAAATCCGCCATTTTACTTTGTTTTTATGGTTCCGTAGTCAAGAAGGAACCCTTATAGTTTCGCTATGTCCGTCTGTCTGTCTGTCCATCCGCAGCTTAGCTCAGAGACTCTTAGTAGAAAGCTACAATTTGGCATTAATATACATATTCATCACGCCGACAAAGTGGTAAAATAAAATCATGAAAAAAAAATATTTAGGGAAAGTACCGTCTGTACATGTAAAGTGGGGATATTTTTTTTTTTCTCGTCTACCCCATGGTGTGGGGTGTTGTTGGATGGGTCTTTGAAAAATAAGCGGGTTAGTGAAAACAATTTTTCGATTTAGGGATCCGTTTCTGAAATATTAAGCTTTAAAGTGCTAATTTTTGTTAGCTTCAAGTGTCCCCCCCCCCTGCCAGCTAAACGGTTAGTTTTGGATGGGGGAAAAAATTCACGGTAGTAGTATATATAACAGTGGCGTAACTACAGGGTGGCAAGTCGGCAAAATGCCACGGGCCCCCAGCCGGAAGGGGCCCCCGGTCAGAGGAGAATCCCAACTCCCAACATTTATTAATTAAGAAAGAAGATTAATATTAATATATAATTACATATATGAAATAAATACAGGCTGATTTTTTAATGACCAGCCAAATTTTCACAGGGTGTTCTACCCATGAATATGAACAACTTTCACTATGGGACAACATTGAAATCACGAAAAAAAAACCAGCGGTTTCCTACAAAAGTTCAATACCTACTCGATCAAAATGTATGAAACAGCTGATATTTTTTTTGCGATTTCAAAGTTGGTCCCATAGTGAAAGTTGTTCATATTCATGGGTAGAACACCCTGTGAAAATTTGGCTGGTCATTAAAAAATCACCCTGTATAATATGGTATTATTCTTTTATTATTTATTTATTCTCTTACAATGAAAAGTGGAATTGTGGATTACTGTTGGTTCAGCTTCTTTAATTGGGGGGGGTGGCAATCGACGAATTTGCCACGGGCCTCGAACGGTATAGTTACGCCACTGATATATAACGAAGTTAAAAGGAAAACCATCACAGCTAAGTAGGCTTTTCAAGTTTACGAGTAATAGTCAAATATTCATGAAACAACAAAAAGTAATAGTCAAATATTCATGAAACAACAAAAAGTAATAGTCAAATATTCATGAAACAACAAAAAGTAATAGTCAAATATTCATGAAACAACAAAAAGTAATAGTCAAATATTCATGAAACAACAAAAAGTAATAGTCAAATATTCATGAAACAACAAAAAGTAATAGTCAAATATTCATGAAACAACAAAAAGTAATAGTCAAATATTCATGAAACAACAAAAAGCCCTCTTCTTAGTCCGCATTATTGTGCAACTATGGAACCCTATTATACTGCGCGTGGCCCGACACGCGCTTTGCCGGTTTTTTATATTAGAAGATAGATAGTTTGCAATACTTAGAGGAAATGCGGGCGACCAGACTTTTGAAAGTTAGATATTTTAAGAAGGTATTGCTGTCGCTCTGCGAGCGCTCCGCCCTCGAATTCGGGTGATAAGGACAACTGCAGATCCGACTAAATAGCCTATGTAAAAAGTCACATTTCGAGGTTTGGCTCTCGCCTATTTCCTACTCCAATATTGGATCAATTTAAAACATATTTCATAAACTGAGTAAGAAGGATATATACTATGCCCCTATGTTTTTCTTTTTTCGTTAATAGTTGTCAAATTGGTGCACTATGCGTCTGTTGACAGCGGTCTGAATAGGCAATTTTGAGCATTTTTGAGGGTTCTAGTTCTTATAAAAACAATATATCATCAAAAAGGAAAACATAGGGCCATACAAGTAGCTGATATTTATATTTCTGTAAAAAATCATTGCTTTATGGTCATTAACCAGAAAGAAAACAGGCGAGAGCGTTTGTATATGATTGTATGGAGAAAAGAGCACCCACATTTCCTCTTAAGAAAACAGCTGTAGACCGACATCGTGACAAATTCCTATAAATGGCTTAAAACACAGATATAGGTGATCAAGGTGAGTATCGTGCACATGCTCGATGTGTCCAAATTCCTGAGCTAGTTGATTGTGACAATTCGCTCTAGATAGCGCTTCTAGAGATTTACATTTAGACGCTTTTAGCCCGGATGTTGGAGTTGTGAAAACAAAGTTGTTTCTAACTGACTGTTTTTAGGGTTCCGTACCAAAATGGTAAAAAAGGAACCCTTATGGTGTGACTCAGTCTGTCTGTCTGTCTGTCACAGCTGGATATCTCAAGAACTACTAATGCTATCAACTTGAAATTTGGAACAGTTTTAGATAATATTTACCCAACTATTTTGCAAATAAGAAAGAAATAAAAATATATGTATTTTTTTTTGCCTACAGGGACTGAAAGGGAGTCTTAAAACTTCAAAGTGGGGCTACTAAGGCATGTCGGGTATCATATGAAAGAACGCTGTTTGCACATTCTCAAACATTTTTTAATTTTTTTTTTAGGACGTGTTCGACTTTTGATGAAAAATATAAAAAAAATACCGTTCTCCCCCCCTTATCTCCGAAGTTTGCAAAGAGAAAAATCTGAAATTATTCTATGTGATAGAAGTTTATGTAAAGATTACAGGAAAAATAAAACGATGTCTCTAAATAGCACACTTTTTCAGAAATCGGAACGGAACCCACGGTGCGCGAGTCCGACTCGCTCTTGACCGGTTTTTTTTTTTTTGACTGCTGCGCAACATGTCGCGGGTTCGATTCCCGCACGGAACAAATATTTGTACGACTTACAAGTATTTGTTCCGAGTCTGGGTGTTTTTCTATCTATAATATGTATGTATTTACAAAAAAAAAATGTATATAATTATGTAGAGTTTATCAGCCATCTCGTTACCATAACACAAGCATTAGGTTACTTAGCTTGGGACTAGATGGCGTTGTGTGAAATGTCCGAGGATATACAGGGTGATTTTTTAATGACCAGCCAAATTTTCACAGGGTGTTCTACCCATGAATATGAACAACTTTCACTATGGGACCAACTTTGAAATCGCAAAAAAAATATCAGCTGTTTCATACATTTTGATCGAGTAGGTATTGAACTTTTGTAGGAAACCGCTGGGTTTTTTTTCGTGATTTCAAAGTTGGTCCCATAGTGAAAGTTGTTCATATTCATGGGTAGAACACCCTGTGAAAATTTGGCTGGTCATTAAAAAATCACCCTGTATATATATTTTTTAACGAAAATTGCGGAAATCGATGAAGGAAAGCGCGTAAAACACATGCTATGGTTTATTGATGTCAATGCCTTTCATTTTGACAGTTCAGTTACGTTCATTGAGTTTTTTACGTTGTTGAGCCGACTAATTTTTCATACAGAAGTAATGGATTGGAAATTTCCTTCGTGTGTGTAAGCTGATTATAAGTAGGTACCTATACCAACTATAGGTACCTACCCAATGTTACCCAGTACCTTATTTGGGTTGTCCATGTAAAATACTGGTATTCAGCTGCATCTAGAGAATACAATCCCGAGCATGTTTTTCGATCCCGGGATTACGGGATTCTTGATGCGTAATCCCGGGATCCCGGGGCTATCCCGGGATTAGACTATGTGGTTTCTAATTAGTCTCAAATGTAAAAACAACGAGTAATTTCTTGAAGTATATTTTTAATTTTATTGCACAACACAAATCAAAATATAGTAAGAAAAGAAAAAAAGACAAAACAAAGATAGGTACTCTAAGACTGAGTACTTTGTAAGAAATAAAAAGACAAAAAAACTTATTTAGAATTTTGAAAATACCCTATTGGGCTGTTGGGGAATTACCTTAAGGCGGTGAGAGCCGTAAAAACGTCGTTTCGTTTAGTGTTTTATTCGTAGATAACACGGATTTAAATTTTGAAAAAAATATATTACTTAGTTCAGACTTCCATCTACAAATTTCGGCCGTCCGATACACGATTACTTGCACTTTACTGCATCCAATTAAATCGCAAAGACAAGTCTAAATTATGATCTATATCTTATTTCATTTGATTTATATTAGGCTTTGAACAATAAAACTTATGCCATAATAAAGGTCGTAAAAAATGTAATTTATATCGGCTATCATAATTTGAAATATCAAAATATTTATATCACTAATTCCAATGTCAAGTGTTTTCAGCTTCGCAAACGCTCGCCCTGAGCCGTTTAGTCCCGAGCGGAACGTGACGGAGGTCGGACGTGTGCCAATTTTTCGAACCCGCCACCCCCGCTAACTTCTGTCACCGGCTGCGACCGGCACAAATTAGCATGTGTTGAAAACAGTTGAATTTGAACGCTATGCCTATGTAAATAAAGACGTCACGCGCGCAAAAGCTTTATTGGTATTTATTTTTATCACGGCCTATGTTTACCAATCGCATCAAGTGTGTAAAACAGTTGAATTTGAACCCTACACTGGAGCTTATAAAGCCGCCTGACGCGCAAATTTTTGGTTCACTATTTTCAAATCTCAAATAGGTAGGTGCCACAGAATAAAGTTAGTACGGGTGGTTTTATAATGAATATCGGATAGGAAATGAGATTTCTTCATAACATCACGCCTGAATTCTTTCAAAGGGTTGGGCAGGGATGTTCAGAAAATAAGTAGGCCCTCAAATGTATTTTTCTGTATACCTACATAAATAAGATTTTTTTTTTAAATTAAGTTTTTTTTCTAATTAGGTATCTTCTTATTTTTTTTGTATTTCAAGGTCAAAATGAAAATCCAAGATGGCGGCTGCAAAAATTTCCAATTTTTCGTCATGGGTGTCGTTTTCGTGATATTTTAGGTCGCTGAAAACGATAGTGGGGTCAAAATGAAAATCCAAGATGGCGGCTGCGAAAATTTCCTAATTTTTCGTCATGGGTGTCATTTTCGTGATATTTTAGGTCGCTGAAAACGATAGTGGGGTCAAAATGAAAATCCAAGATGGCGGCTGCGAAAATTTCCTAATTTTTCGTCACGGGTGTCATTTTCGTGATATTTTAGGTCGCTGAAAACGATAGTGGGGTCAAAATGAAAATCCAAGATGGCGGCTGCAAAAATTTCCAAATTTTTCGTCATGGGTGTCATTTTCGTGATATTTTAGGTCGCTGAAAACGATAGTGGGGTCAAAATGAAAATCCAAGATGGCGGCTGCGAAAATTTCCAAATTTTTCGACATGGGTGTCATTTTCGTGATATTTGAGGTCGCTGAAACCGATAGTGGGGTCAAAATGAAAATCCAAGATGGCGGCTGCGAAAATTTCCTAATTTTTCGTCATGGGTGTCATTTTCGTGATATTTTAGGTCGCTGAAAACGATAGTGGGGTCAAAATGAAAATCCAAGATGGCGGCTGCGAAAATTTCCTAATTTTTCGTCATGGGTGTCATTTTCGTGATATTTTAGGTCGCTGAAAACGATAGTGGGGTCAAAATGAAAATCCAAGATGGCGGCTGCAAAAATTTCCAAATTTTTCGTCATGGGTGTCATTTTCGTGATATTTTAGGTCGCTGAAAACGATAGTGGGGTCATAATGAAAATCCAAGATGGCGGCTGCAAAAATTTCCTAATTTTTCGTCATGGGTGTCATTTTCGTGATATTTTAGGTCGCTGAAAACGATAGTGGGGTCAAAATGAAAATCCAAGATGGCGGCTGCAAAAATTTCCTAATTTTTCGTCATGGGTGTCGTTTTCGTGATATTTTAGGTCGCTGAAAACGATTGCGGGGTCAAAATGAAAATCCAAGATGGCGGCTGCGAAAATTTCCAAATTTTTCGTCATGGGTGTCATTTTCGTGATATTTTAGGTCGCTGAAAACGATAGTGGGGTCAAAATGAAAATCCAAGATGGCGGCTGCAAAAATTTCCTAATTTTTCGTCATGGGTGTCGTTTTCGTGATATTTTAGGTCGCTGAAAACGATAGTGGGGTCAAAATGAAAATCCAAGATGGCGGCTGCGAAAATTTTCAAATTTTTCGACATGGGTGTCATTTTCGTGATATTTGAGGTCGCTGAAACCGATAGTGGGGTCAAAATGAAAATCCAAGATGGCGGCTGCGAAAATTTGCAAATTTTTCGTCATGGGTGTCATTTTCGTGATATTTTAGGTCGCTGAAAACGATAGTGGGGTCAAAATGAAAATCCAAGATGGCGGCTGCAAAAATTTCCTAATTTTTCGTCATGGGTGTCGTTTTCGTGATATTTTAGGTCGCTGAAAACGATTGCGGGGTCAAAATGAAAATCCAAGATGGCGGCTGCGAAAATTTCCAAATTTTTCGTCATGGGTGTCATTTTCGTGATATTTTAGGTCGCTGAAAACGATAGTGGGGTCAAAATGAAAATCCAAGATGGCGGCTGCAAAAATTTCCTAATTTTTCGTCATGGGTGTCGTTTTCGTGATATTTTAGGTCGCTGAAAACGATTGCGGGGTCAAAATGAAAATCCAAGATGGCGGCTGCGAAAATTTCCAAATTTTTCGTCATGGGTGTCATTTTCGTGATATTTTAGGTCGCTGAAAACGATAGTGGGGTCAAAATGAAAATCCAAGATGGCGGCTGCAAAAATTTCCTAATTTTTCGTCATGGGTGTCGTTTTCGTGATATTTTAGGTCGCTGAAAACGATAGTGGGGTCAAAATGAAAATCCAAGATGGCGGCTGCAAAAATTTCCAAATTTTTCGTCATGGGTGTCATTTTCGTGATATTTTAGGTCGCTGAAAACGATAGTGGGGTCATAATGAAAATCCAAGATGGCGGCTGCAAAAATTTCCTAATTTTTCGTCATGGGTGTCATTTTCGTGATATTTTAGGTCGCTGAAAACGATAGTGGGGTCAAAATGAAAATCCAAGATGGCGGCTGCAAAAATTTCCTAATTTTTCCGATATTCATAGTTTAAATACTAGGAATAAACACAATCTTGCTGTACATCGCACTCGTCTCCACAGAGTAGGCAACTCGTTCATGGGTCAATGTATATGCTTTTACAACAAACTTCCCATTGACATTCGAAACTTGCCCATTAAACGATTTAAAAGCTGCATTAAAACCAAACTTTGTAAAAAGGGCTACTATAAAATTTCTGATTATTTAGAAGACAAAAAAGCTTGGGTTTGAGCTATTCAATCAACTTTGTAATATATATAATACCAAAACTCATTATAATAAATAAAATGACAAACCTTTGTTAAAAAATCAATGTAAATTGTTAAAAAATTAAAATTATTGTAAATGTGAGCACTATGTGGATCTTTTTTTTTTTTTTTTTTGTATTATTGATGGTCTGATATTTTTGAGTACTTTATGCGACCTACCCAAACGTCCTTTCTTTGGTATTGTTCGTCGAGTTATTGAGCTCCTGAAATCCTGAGTTGAGCTGCACGATTGTTGACAAATGCTTGCACTGACTGGACAGGTCCACTCAAATTTTTATGGTTCTTTCCTCAAAAGACCATTTCAGACTGGATCTACATGGTCCTCACATGATCTGACCAAGATTATGTCTGGACTTTAATAAAAGAGACTTTGACCCCTGAGTTTGTTTCGCCATTTCTTCTCAGGGTAGTCAGATAGGAAATGTCGACTTCATCTAGCTTATTTAAAAAAAAAAAAAAATATGACGTGTAAAAGTGATTTCGATATCCTATTTACAGAATAAACAATTTCATTTCATTTCATTTCATTTCATTTCTTGGATTTTCATTTTGACCCCACTATCGTTTTCAGCGACCTAAAATATCACGAAAATGACACCCATGACAAAAAATTAGGAAATTTTCGCAGCCGCCATCTTGGATTTTCATTTTGACCCCACTATCGTTTTCAGCGACCTAAAATATCACGAAAATGACACCCATGACGAAAAATTAGGAAATTTTCGCAGCCGCCATCTTGGATTTTCATTTTGACCCCACTATCGTTTTCAGCGACCTCAAATATCACGAAAATGACACCCATGACGAAAAATTAGGAAATTTTCGCAGCCGCCATCTTGGATTTTCATTTTGACCCCACTATCGTTTTCAGCGACCTAAAATATCACGAAAATGACACCCATGACGAAAAATTAGGAAATTTTCGCAGCCGCCATCTTGGATTTTCATTTTGACCCCACTATCGTTTTCAGCGACCTCAAATATCACGAAAATGACACCCATGACGAAAAATTAGGAAATTTTCGCAGCCGCCATCTTGGATTTTCATTTTGACCCCACTATCGTTTTCAGCGACCTCAAATATCACGAAAATGACACCCATGACGAAAAATTAGGAAATTTTCGCAGCCGCCATCTTGGATTTTCATTTTGACCCCACTATCGTTTTCAGCGACCTAAAATATCACGAAAATGACACCCATGACGAAAAATTAGGAAATTTTCGCAGCCGCCATCTTGGATTTTCATTTTGACCCCACTATCGTTTTCAGCGACCTAAAATATCACGAAAATGACACCCATGACGAAAAATTAGGAAATTTTCGCAGCCGCCATCTTGGATTTTCATTTTGACCCCACTATCGTTTTCAGCGACCTAAAATATCACGAAAATGACACCCATGACGAAAAATTAGGAAATTTTCGCAGCCGCCATCTTGGATTTTCATTTTGACCCCACTATCGTTTTCAGCGACCTCAAATATCACGAAAATGACACCCATGACGAAAAATTAGGAAATTTTCGCAGCCGCCATCTTGGATTTTCATTTTGACCCCACTATCGTTTTCAGCGACCTAAAATATCACGAAAATGACACCCATGACGAAAAATTTGGAAATTTTCGCAGCCGCCATCTTGGATTTTCATTTTGACGCCACTATCGTTTTCAGCGACCTAAAATATCACGAAAATGACACCCATGACGAAAAATTAGGAAATTTTCGCAGCCGCCATCTTGGATTTTCATTTTGACCCCACTATCGTTTTCAGCGACCTAAAATATCACGAAAATGACACCCATGACGAAAAATTAGGAAATTTTCGCAGCCGCCATCTTGGATTTTCATTTTGACCCCACTATCGTTTTCAGCGACCTAAAATATCACGAAAATGACACCCATGACGAACAGTTAGGGAATTTTCGCAGCCGCCATCTTGGATCTGTCTAAAATGTCTAAAATGTCTAAAATCTGTCTAAAATGTCTAATCTGTCTAAAACTTTAAAAAATACTTACTAGAAAAATAAAACAAAATAAACTTGTATACTAATCAGTTCAAGTTTATCTACTGCATTGCTCTATTCTGTGACGCAACATAGTACCTACTCGAGTTCATGAACTCATGAGCGGTGCGCTTGGCGCGCGTTTCCCGCGCATCGTAATTTATTACGTATCGCTACTCGTTGCGGGGGCTGCGGTAAGCATTTAATACCTACGGCGCTTGCTTTCTCCCCGCCTTAAGAGTATCCTGAGCGGGAAAGTCCCTTCTAAGTTCTACGACAAACATATTATTATCACGTATCGTACGCGTATCAAGGGTTGTTTTTTTGGCGATATAAATATAATAAATGTTATTAATATAATCTAGGCAAGGGCATTGTCAAGGCGCAACGGACTACGGAGTGCAAACTAGACCTGATTTTGGCGATCCCGAAATTTAAATTTTCTTTTTTTTTCGAGCATTGCTTTCGCCATGTTGAAGGAGAAGCAAAGGTAGAGAGCCAATAAACAGCCTAATATGAAAAACAGAAAATTCAAATATTGTCGAGTTTAGAACACAAATAAATGTTAATTTGTTCATAAACGTTTTTTTATTGTAATACTCAGAGTTTTTGTTGATATTCTATTTATAAACATTATTTAAATATTAAAAAAATATTAATGCCGTAAAGATGCATATCTCTTTAAAAAAAACATTCACCTCCGAATAGACAGTTGTGACTTGTGTGACTAAGTATAGAAGTATAGGTATAAGTTGTCTGTGGCAATTTTTAATCCCGCACACGTGCGGGAAAATGAAAAATCGCACGCGTGCGACATACATTGCATTGTGAATCTAATCGTAGTGCGATATGAACCAGTTTTCGAGGAAGTGTATTGAAAACAATATTTTATATAGATAAGTACAGTCCCCGGCGATAAATATTGCACATCGACCTTTGGAAAGAGACAATCGGCTAATTTCGGCTTCGTAGAGCGTTATCTCTGTCGCACGAAATACAAACAGTCCGGTATCTATTAAGAGCTGTTAAAACAATTATGATTTGCTTCTTTTGATAATTCTTTATATTCTTTGTATAAAATATACCAATTTTTCTATAAGTGATGGCTTTAGGTTGGGGTAAAATAAAATAAAAAAAACATGTTCACATTATGTTTACGTATTTAATTATTTTGGAAAATTACAGCTGTTTTTAAATCTGTCAGCTTCGGTTACAAAATATTTATAAACATTGTAGATAATTTCGCGTGACTGACCTCGTAAAGGTTTCCCTCTTTTTCCTAAAGATGCCATAGTACAACTTTAAATTATTTAAATTTGGGGGTGTTAACAAGTGTAAATATATATTTTGAACTAACACTCTATCGCACTTGAGCAACGACTGACAAAACGTCACATAGGTAGTGTGCGACAGAGATAACGCTCTACGAAGCCGAAATTAGCCGATTGTCTCTTTCCAATGGTCGATGTGCAATATTTATCGCCGGGTACTGTACCTATATTTTATGCTATTTGCAACATTGCAATGACTGACGTGCATCAAACATTTTTGACGTACCTACGTTGATAAAGTAGCACCTCTATACAACGTGTAACGTTAAATGCGCAAAACCTCTTAAGGTGTCATTGTACTCATCATTATGAACAATTTTTACTATGGAACCAAACATGAAATCGTGAAAAAAAATCAGCTGTTCAGTACATTTTGACGAATTTATGCGAACATAAAAGGTACTGACCAGCTGATTTTGTTTTCACGATTTCATGTTTGGTCCCATAGTAAAAGTTGTTCATAATGATGAGTACAGTGACCCCCTAAAAGGTTTTGCGCATTTAACGTTACTCGTTGTATAGTTTGATCGAAGTTTTAGAAACAAAGCGGCATGGAAAATATTATTAATAATATTAAAAATGTTAATATTAATAAAACAAAACCGGTCAAGAGCGAGTCGGACTCGCGCACCGAGGGTTCCGTACCATCATTTATATTTAATTTTTGTTGATGATTTCTGTAAGTGTGCTATTTAGAGACATTATTTTATTTTTCCTGTAATCTTTACATAAACTTCTATCACATATAATAATTTCAGATTTTTCTCTATGCAAGTTTCGGATATAAGGGGGGGGGGAACGGTATTTTTTTAGCATTTTTCATCATAAGTCGAAAACTACGCGGCCTAAATAAAATAAAATAAATGTTTGAGAATGTGCAAATAGCGCTTTTTTATATGATACCCCACATGCCTTATTAGCCCCACTTCTAATTTTTAAGACCCCCTCCTTTTCACCGCCAGCGTACAAAGAACGCAATATCTCGCCTAGCGCCAAGCTGTAAATGTATAACGAAATATATAGTAAACAGTAGTGATGAGGGTAGCGTCATATCGATGAATGAGAATTATACACGTTAAGTTATGTTTTATTTATAATTTTACGGATATAAATAAAAACTGATTAAATATTTTCATATTTGTTTTATTTCACAATAGGGATAGTAAAAAAAACCAGTATAAATTATAAGTATCAATGAAATAAATGCATAACTCAATTAAAGCTATAAGAAATGTGGTACATCTCTATTTGTTTCATGACGTCATCCGTTTACTTCATATCAAGTCCTTGGCGCTCAGAGCACGTTAAATTCAATTCTGATTAGGGATGTCGTCTATGTTCTTTCTTTTATTTTGTTATTTTTATTTTGTATTCAATCTCACGAATGGTTTATTTTATTTGAACTCTTAGCTCTTGTTTATGATAGGTAATCTAACGTCCTCAAACTGTTCGCACTCCTGAGCCACAAGATAGAAGCGACGCTTAGTTTGTGGCTCACCGAACATGTCACATAATTATTGAATTCTTACTTTTTAGGGTTCCGTAGCCAAATGGCAAAAAACGGAACCCTTATGGATTCGTCATGTCGACGTCACAGCCACTTTTTTTCCGAAACTATAAGAACTATACTGTTGAAACTTGGTAAGTAGATGTATTCTGTGAACCGCATTAAGATTTTCACACAAAAATAGAAAAAAAAAACAATAAATTTTGGGGGTTCCCCATGCTTAGAACTGAAACTCAAAAATTTTTTTCATCATTATTGTTGGAAAGAAAGATGCGTGCGCGCTCATTCCGTTTAGTGCTGCACTATGCCAAAGTGACCTTGACATCCGTACGCTTATGACGTCACACAACGACTTCCATAGCAGTCCGTGGCGCTTGGGGCACTGGCAAGTAACTGTTTTGTAGAGATGGGAATATAATTATCGACAAAAATTGGTAAACAATAACAACAACTATTTAATTCCGGATCGGCACCCATTTGAAGGTCGAAATTGATAAATATTCCCTTTGTTATAAAGTAGTTATCTAAGTTCATATTTTCTGACCTCAAATTGTTTTCTATAATAATATTTCTAAATATTTCAACATGTGAAATCAAACAGTGTTAACTTTCGCGTCTCATCACTGGCCGACTCTAAATAAAGTCCTTGGCGTAAATGTTCGGAGTTTTTGTTTTTGCCAATTTTAAGACAATTAAGGGCTTCTTTTGTGTGGAAAAATTAAAAAAACAGACTTTAAGACAGTGCTTTTAAATAATAAAATTAAAAAAAACCTGTTAAATAAAGTAAATTTAATTTTATAACATAGTTAAAATGAAGAGCTTCTAATGAAGTCGTGGCGCTTTGGTGGCACGAAAATCTGGAACTTCTATTGATGTCCGTGGCGGTGAAAAGGTTAACTCCCTGTTGCAAATAAAAACATACATATTTTTATTTCTTTCTTATTTGCAACATAGTTGGATAAACTTCATCTAAAACTGTTCCAAATTTCAAGTTGATAGCATTACTAGTTCTTAAGATATCCAGCTGTGACAGACAGACAGACTCCATAAGGGTTCCTTTTTTCCATTTTGGTACGGTAAAGTTTGAATAAAACATACCTACACAATGTATAAAAATATTTTTTTATTTCAAAATATTACAAAACGTTACAAAAACAAACCGAAGCGAATTCCTTCAAACAATATTTTTACTTATACAACGTGTAACGTTAAATGCGCAAAACCTCTTAAGGGGTCATTGTACTCATCATTATGAACAACTTTTACTATGGGACCAAACCTGAAATCGCGAAAAAAAAATCAGCTGTTCAGTACATTTATGTTCGCATAATTCGTCAAAATGTTCTGAACAGCTGATTTTTTTTTCGCGATTTCAGGTTTGGTCCCATAGTAAAAGTTGTTCATAATGATGAGTACAATGACCCCTTAAGAGGTTTTGCGCATTTAGCCTTAC
This sequence comes from Cosmia trapezina, assembly GCA_905163495.3. Classification (NCBI taxonomy): domain Eukaryota; kingdom Metazoa; phylum Arthropoda; class Insecta; order Lepidoptera; family Noctuidae; genus Cosmia; species Cosmia trapezina. Next base: position 12,340,172 of record LR991047.1, read on the forward strand.
ACGTTGTAGATACATGCTTTTAAATATAAATAGGCGGTGCAATTACAGCGATAAGTAACGATAAAACAATATACGATAAGATTATAATAATTTAAGTAGCCTACTAATTACCTACCTACCTATCTTAGACATCGACATGTATTTGATTATATGAAACGGAAACTATAAACCTCAAACAAAATGATGTTTGTCGCGTACAGCGGCGTTACAAAACGATGTTTGTCGCGTACAGCGGCGTTACAAAACGATGTTTGTCGCGTACAGCAGCGTTACAAAATGATGTTAGTCGCGTACAGCAGCGTTACAATATGATTACAATACAGGGTGTTAAATTCATTGCGTGCCATAGCTTAGGGATAGGTTCAGTATCGACAAAGGAACCCGGGAAAAAAAAATATTGCAAGATCAACCTAATTTAGTACCTAACTTAAATAGCAATCGTTTAGAATTAAAATTATCGCGAGCCGTTTTCAGTAGCAAATAATGCGCCGGTCCTTAGTATTCGGACGCGAGAAGTGAAGGACAAAATGACAACGCGTTCGATACTAGGTTAGTAATTAAAGCATTTAAACAAATAAAATCATATTAATTCTAAACGATTGCTATTTTATGTTAGTAGGTATTAAATTAGGTTGATCTTGCAATATTTTTTTTTGTGGGTTCCTATATCGATACTGAACCTATCCAGGTTTAGTATCGATATAGGAACCCAGAAAAAAAAACCTAAGCTTTGTCACGCAATTACTTTAAACATCCTGTATATTTATAAAAATAATATTACTACAAAATAAAGTAGGTAACTAACAATAATCACAAAAATCTGCCTAGCCTTTTCCCAACTATGTTGGGGTTGGCTTCCAGTCTAACCGGATGCAGCTGATTACCAGTAACATAATAACATATCATACTAACAATAATCACAATATAATAAAAATTAAATAAAAAAGCTTATGTTCTGCATCAAATTATTATACAGTGTGCTTAGCTCTAAACATCTGTTTTTCTGTGTATTAAGGTGGTAAGATTTCTTGTTGTTCTCGTTCTGGTACCTACTAAACATCTGTTCTTCTGTGTATTTAGGTGGTAGGATTTCTTGTTGTTCTCGTTGTGGTACTTACTAAACATCTGTTCTTTCTGTGTATTCAGGTGGTAGGATTTCTTGTTGTTCTCGTTCGGGTACTACAGCTTTCTACCATTAATATATATGTCTCCATCCTTGTCACCTTTGTGGGTTTCTTTCTTAAACAGTACAGTGGAAATTACAATTCTGTCTCCCTGTTTTTTAATTATGATCACCAAACGAGTGCCGTAGAATTCGTAATACCTTTCAAACGTTACTTCTTTACCATTGTTGAGTAAATCTTGATATTCCTGTGTTTCCATGATTATGTCTAAATTCTTCTTTATCAAATTGTAATACTTTTTAACGCTGAGTTCGTATTTACCCACACATCTGTGCTTAAAATAATGGTAAATGGCGCAGAAAATATCTCGAAAGTTAATAGGTAAAGTAAACTTTTCAATTTGGTCTCGTATTTCTTGGAAAAGTCTTGTAATGGTGCAGTCGTGTTTAGGGATCAGCCTGCTCACAATGTTCACAATGATCTCTGTCTTGGTCTGTATGAAGGTGCCCGGCGAGTTCTTCCGTCTCTCGGCTAGAAATTTCGCCGTCTCCTCGAAGTACTGTACTATGAACTCGGCCAAACTTATAAAATTTAAGTAGTTGATCTCGTCTGCTTCCACAGTACTCAGAATATTCACAATTGTTTTTATCACCCTGCTCAGGAAGCCGTCCTTAATTAGGTTTTTTAAAAGACTTTTCAAATATTTCTTTTTATATTTTTCCAGATCTTTAAAAAGGGCAACGTTCCTAATGGTTATCTCGTCCAATGATTGCACGTTGTCAAATAGTTCGAATAATTCTTTCCAAGGTGACTCTAGCTGTGTCTGTATATTTGTATCAGTTTTCCTGGGATTCTGCCGCGGCGGCTGTCCGCTGCTACTAGCGCTGCCGCTGGCGTTGGCACTGGCGCTGGCGTTGCCGCTGGCGCTGTTACTGGCGCTGGCGCTGCCTCTGGCGCTGTCACTGGCGCTCACGTTGCCGCTGGCGCTGTTACTGGCGCTGGCGCTGCCGCTGGCGCTGTCACTGGCGCTGGTGCTGCCACTGCCAGTGCCGCTGCCGCTGTCGGCCCAGCCGCCGCCACCGCCCCAGCCACCGCCGCCGGCCCGGCCGGAAGATAAGTTTATGAACATTGCGCCTTGCATAACTGTAACTGCTACAGCCGCCGCGGCAACTGTATTCATTTCCTTTGACACAGATTTGCCGACAGATTCACCGGCAGATTGTATTGCAGATTTACCAGCAGATTGTGCAGCAGATTTACCAGCAGATTGTGCAGCAGATTTACCAGCAGATTGTGCAGCAGATTTACCAGCAGATTGTGCCGCAGATTTACCAGCAGATTGTGCAGCAGATTTACCAGCAGATTGTGCAGCAGATTTACCAGCAGATTGTGCTGCAGATTTACCAGCAGATTGTGCAGCAGATTGTGCCGCAGATTTACCAGCAGATTGTGCTGCAGATTTACCAGCAGATTGTGCAGCACATTTACCAGCAGATTGTGCCGCAGATTTAGCAGCAGATTGTGCAGCAGATTTACCAGCAGATTGTGCAGCAGATTGTGCCGCAGATTGTGCAGCAGATTTACCAGCAGATTGTGCAGCAGATTTACCAGCAGATTGTGCAGCAGATTGCGCCGCAGATTGTGCAGCAGATTTACCAGCAGATTGTGCGGCAGACTGTGCCGCAGATTGTGCAGCAGATTTACCAGCAGATTGTGCCGCAGATTGTGCCGCAGATTGTGCCGCAGATTGTGCCGCAGATTTCCCAGCAGATTGTGCCGCAGATTGTGCCGCAGATTGTGCCGCAGATTGTGCAGCAGATTTACCAGCAGACTGTGCAGCAGATTGTGCCGCAGATTGTGCAGCAGATTTACCAACAGATTGTGCCGCAGATTGTGCCGCAGATTTACCAGCAGATTGTGCAGCAGATTGTGCCGCAGATTGTGCCGCAGATTGTGCCGCAGATTGTGCAGCAGACTGTGCAGCAGATTGTGCCGCAGATTGTGCAGCAGATTTACCAGCAGATTGTGCCGCAGATTGTGCCGCAGATTGTGCCGCAGATTTACCAGCAGATTGTGCAGCAGATTGTGCCGCAGATTGTGCCGCAGATTGTGCAGCAGATTTACCAGCAGATTGTGCAGCAGATTGTGCCGCAGATTGTGCAGCAGATTTACCAGCAGATTGTGCGGCGGACTGTGCCGCAGATTGTGCAGCAGATTTACCAGCAGATTGTGCCGCAGATTGTGCCGCAGATTTACCAGCAGATTGTGCCGCAGATTGTGCCGCAGATTGTGCCGCAGATTGTGCCGCAGATTTACCAGCAGATTGTGCAGCAGATTTACCAGCAGATTGTGCCGCAGATTTTGCAGCAGATTGTGCCGCAGATTGTGCAGCAGATTTACCAGCAGATTGTGCAGCAGATTGTGCCGCAGATTGTGCAGCAGATTTACCAGCAGATTGTGCCGCAGATTTTGCAGCAGATTGTGCAGCAGATTTACCAGCAGATTGTGCCGCAGATTTTGCCGCAGATTGTGCAGCAGATTTACCAGCAGATTGTGCCGCAGATTGTGCAGCAGATTTACCAGCAGATTGTGCAGCAGATTGTGCCGCAGATTGTGCAGCAGATTGTGCAGCAGATTTCCCAGCAGATTGTGCAGCAGATTTACCAGCAGATTGTGCCGCAGATTGTGCAGCAGATTTACCAGCAGATTGTGCAGCAGATTGTGCCGCAGATTGTGCAGCAGATTTACCAGCAGATTGTGCCGCAGATTTTGCCGCAGATTGTGCAGCAGATTTACCAGCAGATTGTGCCGCAGATTGTGCAGCAGATTTACCAGCAGATTGTGCAGCAGATTGTGCAGCAGATTGTGCAGCAGATTTACCAGCAGATTGTGCCGCAGATTGTGCAGCAGATTTACCAGCAGATTGTGCAGCAGATTGTGCAGCAGATTGTGCAGCAGATTGTGCCGCAGATTTACCAGCAGATTGTGCAGCAGATTTACCAGCAGATTGTGCAGCAGATTTACCAGCAGATTGTGCAGCAGATTTACCAGCAGATTGTCCAGCAACTTTCGTCACGGAGCCTGCCAAGCTACCGCCTCCCAGTCCACCGAGCAAGTCTCCGCCCACTGTCAGAGTGGTCTGGAAAATACCCTCGATAGGCACTTCACCTTTCGAAGCGGTTTCGACGATTTTCCCGACGTCTCTGACGAGCCCCTTCGGTTCATCAGTAGCGACGCTCTCGGCGCAGTCCCACAGCGCGCCGGCGGATGCGCCGAGCGTCGCGGAGCCCACGGGCCCCGCCACGAACCCCACCGCGCCGGCGCCCATCACCACCGTCGAGCGGGTCGAGTCCAGCAGGGCCCGGTTCCCCGCTTCGGTGTCTCCCGTCGCATAATGGACCACAGCTTTGACGTGACCCACGACGGGAATGGGGTTTAGAATGTTCCACATCGTCAGGCCCACCAAGAGTGCGAAGGCGGTATACCCGGCAGATCGCGGTCGGAGAGGTCCTCCGTTGAACCGAACTCCTCGCGGAATTGCTTGACGAGCTCGTAGTCCGGATCGGCCTCGTCTTCGCGGTACTCTTCTATAATCTCGTCGAGAATCTGAATAGTTTCAGTCAGAAGGACTCGTTCGAACACGTCGGACAGCTTTCCGTTACCCGGAATAAGGAACGTTCCGTAGTCATCCACTAGAAACTGTATTGCGGATCTCTTTTTCAAGATAATCGTTTTAGGTTTCGTCGTGATCTCGAAGCTGTGGCCTTGGATGTTAATCTGCAGAGGTCTGATCGCCGCGACGAGGCTGGCGGCCACAGCTAGCTGCTGCTCCCTGGTGAAGGCGACGCGTTGTCGTCCAATTTCGAATATCAGGTACAGCGCTGCGTCGGAGTCGGCTTGATGCGCGCGCGCAGCGGCGCGGTCTTCATAGTTAGTCGTCTGCAGCTGTTCTAAGTGGTGGATCAGTTGGTCTACTTCTGAAGTCATTACAGGGGCCTAAAAATAAGCAAATAAATATATATTTAACATAAAAAGTTCACAAGGTGGAATCAGACGGTTTATTTTTTGTTCATTTTCGTGTCTCATTTTGCATCTTTCACCTAAAGTGGCGCGTCTAAACCAAAATGAAACGAAAGTGGCCATGGAATGAAAGAAAAATGAAGCAATCACTCTAATGAACGTTGCTGATGGTGATGGAGATGACTCTCAGGGTACCTCAGACTCTATTTCTGCAAATGCCTTACCATTACGGTGTCTTATTTTAAGTGACCAAAGTAACTCCAATTTAAAAATTTTACCTCCAAAAAAAAATTGGAGTCACAGTTATTTGTTAGTAACCAGTTCGATTAATTAATAAAGGGTGATCCAATTCGAGGTTCCTATATTGGCAACACTGCAATTTTTGACAATTGTTAGTAATGGCGCGTGTTTCAAACGTCAAATGTTAGTTTGTAACAATACATTTACAAAATGAATCGCTTTACCGTTGCTCAACGCATTAAACTTGCCACACAGCGCGTGAAACGTTAGATGTTATGAGTGAAACGTTCAGAGGTCGCATTATTTCACGTTACGGTGACGTCAATCTAAAAAGCCGCCAAGATCGTGCGATTCAACGGCGTTGGATTTTTTTTTTGTGGGGTCGCTTCAATACGTAATTTGCGATAAGCCATTCAAAATTACCTCGAAAGAATCAACTGCTGCGAAGCTCCAGAGGCGGCCATTTCCCTGACATAATTTTCCATAATTAATTAATAACACTAGATATTCTATTAAAGAAATAAAACCGGTCAAGAGCGAGTCGGACTCGCGCACCGAGGGTTCCGTTCCGATTTCTGAAAAAGTGTGCTATTTAGAGACATCGTTTTATTTTTCCTGTAATCTTTACATAAAATTCTATCACATAGAATAATTTCAGATTTTTCTCTTGGCAAACTTCGGAGATAAGGGGGGGGAACGGTATTTTTTTTTACATTTTTTATCAAAAGTCAAAAACTATGTGGCCTAAAAAAAAATAAAAAAATGTTTTAGAATGTGCAAACTGCAAACAGCGCTCTTTCATATGATGCCCTGATAGCCCCACTTTGAATTTGTAAGACCTCCTTTGTCTTTTCCGTGTTTGAAGTCTCTGTTGCAAAAAAAATATAAATATTTTTATTTCTTTCTTATCTGCAAAATAGTTGGGTAAACGTCTCCTAAAACCGTTCCAAATTTCAAGTTGATATCATTAGTAGTTCTTGAGATATCCAGCTGTAACAGACAGACAGATAGACAGACAGACTGAGTCACACCATAAGGGTTCCTTTTTTACCATTTTGGTACGGAACCCTAAAAAGAATTAGGATATTGTTACATTTTTTGTAAAAAAAAAATAATAAAAATTAGGAACCTCGAATTGGATCATCCTTTACAATTGAATTAAATTGTATTCGCTTCTACTCTACGTTCTTCCTATGACGCAATGTCAGTTTAGCTTTAGATAACGCTCAATACCTACAAATCGACAGTTGTGTTTACTTTGTGTTATGTTATGACTCAGTCTCAATTACGTACACACGAGACGGTATTTATAGAACTGCAGTTCTCAAGAAGATAACGTTCGGAATATAAAGCGAACATTATAATAATAGGTAAGTAGGTACGTTGTAAGTATGGCGACAAAGTAAGTATTTTAAATCATCAACCGATTGCCACCATTGGAAAAAAAACTCTTTTTTAACATTACGTGGTTTGCAAGTTGACTACTCAAAAGAGTTAACTAGGCAGGGCACACTAACAGAATTATTTGTACTTATGTGTATTGCTTACTGTTCAATTTTATTTACATAAGTAAGTATATTACTTTGTTTTTGCAATAGTAGGAAAGTTGTCAGGAAATTGAACATGAAACAATACACATAGGTACAAATATGTTAGTAGGTATGCCTGTCTAGATATTTATCTCATACTCAAAAAAAAGTATACTGAATACTGAAATGCTCCGACTGCTAAATAATTTAATAAAAAATTAATAGGTACTTACTGTTTGAGTGAGACAGCGCGGAACTCACGGTAATTTACTGTGACGCGAATAAAAACAAGAGTAAAATTTAATTAACTATATTTGTTAATTTACTAACAGTATTGACAATGACAAGTAAGAACATTATGAGAAAAGTTAGGGCGACCGCGACCGTCCGCGGCAAGCACAGACTAAGTAGTGTTGCGGCAAGCAAGGCTAATCTAGCGGCGGGCTGCATGTAAGTGTGACCAGATTCAAATTGAACATTACGCTAGCTGCTTGCCTAAATTCTGCTAAATCCTGCAATTTTTTTTTTTTTTTGTAACAAAATGCTCAAATTCTGCTAATGAATTAATACAAAATTTGTACAAATATGTTTAAAAAAGGCAAAAATTATTAAGTACTAAAAATATTTATTAACATTAATAACTTCTTATCAGAGCTGTCGAGCTTTCCTTACCTTTATCATACAGGGTGTCCCGTAATTAATGGATAATCTCTTAAGGGGTCATTGTACTCACCATTATGAACAACTTTTACTATGGGACCGAACCCAAAATCGCGAAAAAAAAATCAGCTGCTCCCTACATTTTGACGAGTTATGCGAACATAAATGTAGGGAGCAGCTGATTTTTTTTTCGCGATTTTGGGTTCGGTCCCATAGTAAAAGTTGTTCATAATGGTGAGTACAATGACCCCTTAAGAGATTATCCATTAATTACGGGACACCCTGTATATAGACAGACAAATTAAAAATCCGGAGTCACACGTCATGTTACATAAATCGAACAGATTACGTGTGACTCCGGATTTTTAATTTGTCTGTCTTTTTCTAATTTCAGATGACAATATTTTCTTGTTTCATACTTTTTAGAGCCTGATTTTTCAGTAGTCGGGTTTTAGTTTTTAAACTTACTTTTTATTGTTGATGGTTTCTGAAAAACTGTGCTATTTAAAGATATCGTTTTATTTTTCCTGTAATCTGTACTATAAACTTCTATCACATAGAATAATTTCAGATTTTTCTCTATGCAAACTTCGGAGATAAATTAGGGGGGGGGGGGGACGGTGTTTTTTTTTTAACAATTTTCATCAAAAGTCGAAAACTATGCGGCCTAAAAAATGTTTGAGAATGTGCAAACAGCGCTCTTTCATATGATACCCCACATGCCCTAGTAGCCTCACTTCGAATTTTCAAGACCACTTTCAGTACCTGTTGCAAAAAAGACATATAAGTATATTTTTACTTCTTTCTTAACTCACTACTAGAGGGGATGGAACCACCAGTTTCAGTGGAAAATCAACTAAGTTGGCAACACTGCGGAACTCACTGGGGGTTTTCCGCGCACACGAAATAGTTTAATGAGCAAGTTACGCTACTCGCCGCTAGATGTCACTTTAATAAATGCATTCAATTTAAAGCTGTACGTTTTCAGTAATAAGATTTATATTTCCGTATCGAGATCATTACTATTCGTCCTCCACTAGGGATGTACCACTGTCGGTGCCTTATTTATTGACATTACGTTTTATTTTCAAACAAAATACACTCAACTGCATTGACATAAAAACTAGTTGATATAAAAACGCAGTAATATATAGGGTGACTGGTAATTAGTGACCGATACCTAAACACATGATTGTGCTCATGATAACAAACAACTTTTACTATGGGATTGGTCCCATAGTAAAAGTTGTTTGTTGTTTGTTGTTGTTTACCTGAAATCGCGAAAAAAAAATCAGCTGCCCCCTACATTTTGACGAGTTATGCGAACATGAATGTATGGAGCAGCTGATTTTTTTTTCGCGATTTCAGGTTTGGTCCCATAGTAAAAGTTGTTTGTTATCATGAGCACAATCATGTGTTTAGTTATCGGTCACTAATTACCAGTAACCCTATATAAGTCAATGGTCAACTGCTAGAGTCGATAAATATTATTATGTTTTAAATCAAGTGTTTATATTATATTATAATACTTACGATATATAGAAAGTTTAATTATCTATTTATCAATCAGATTGATTGATATAGAAAGTTTAATTAAGAATTGGTATGTTAATTAAACCACAGATCCGATTTAAAAATATATTTTAAAGGTAGAAAGATACACAACAGATTAGTTACTACGGTTACACTACTGTTTTTTAGGGTTCCGTAGTCAACAAGGAACCCTTATAGTTTTGCTATGTCCGTCCGTCTGTTCGTCTGTCCGTCCGCACCTTAGCTCAGAGACTCTTGAAAGCTACACAAACATATTCAAAACGGCGACAAAGTGGTAAAATAAAATCATGGAAAAAAAATTTTTTTCGGTACTTTCTGAACACGTAAAGTGGGTATGTTTTTTTTCTCTCGTCTACCCCATGGTGTGGGGTGTTGTTGAATGGGCCTTTCAAAAATATTGTGGGTTTGTGAAAACAATTTTTCGATATAATATATAGGGATCCGTTTCTGAAATATTAAGATTTAAAGTGATAATTTTTGTTAGAGTCAAGTGTCCCCCACTTGACTCTAACAAAAATTATCACTTTGCCAGCTAAACGGTTAGTTTTGGATGGGTGAAAAATTCACGGTAGTAGTATATTTATAACGAATTTAAAAGGGAAAATATCACTGCTAAATAGGCTTTTCAAGGTTACGAGTAATGGTCGAGTTAATAGTTTAGTTATTATTCTACTCTTCGTTGGCAGGACTTTATACTAAATAAGTAAATCCGAGAAGTCATAATTCCGAATTGATCAAAATTTTACTTAGAATCCCGAATACTATAATAATCTATTAAAAGTATACATGCATATTAAAATGAATCCCATTTCCCTTGGTCATCGCATCACACGTGAACAGATGGAACAATTTCGCTAATTCTTTTTTTGTTGTGTTTATTATTGTCAGGAGAAGGTTCTTATGAAAGAAAAAATTAAGAAAATTTCGCAGAAAATTGAAAAATTTCAGAAAACTTAACGACTATTTTAACTTCGCGCGTTTACATTAGAATATTCATAGCTAAGACAGGGCAACGTCTGTCGGGTCAGCTAGTATTATAAATATTTCTCGTTATACTAATATTTGTACAGACGCTAGCACATCAAGCTACTACAATCTCTCACTTTAATAGATTTTCATCTTTGTCGCGGAAACATTAGGTTCAAGGTTGATTGAGAAAATTTGACAGTTTCGGGTGGCTTGACATGCTGTCGTCTGTACTTATCATCACGCCTGCGTTCCCAGCAGGAATAAGCAGAGGTGAGGGTGAGGCAACATTTCGCTCGTTACCGTAATATGGGTTAAGTACTTAAACTCTAGGGCATAACTTTGGCCCAAATCGGGACAACTGCCCGAAGTGTCGCGACCACACAACCGAATGTCTTATGTCGTTCGGCAACTAATAGATGGCGATATAGACGCGTAGTTAGGTAATTGCGGAGCTTGTAGACTTAATAACGCTAAACATGTGTCTTGATTTGGGCCAAAGTGCTCGGACTTTTATTCTATTCTATTTTTCTCTATGGCAATGGTGCCGATGTCGACAATTCTGCTTTAATCTCTGCAGTAAAATGACACTTCTTAACTGTCATTTCGTTCTATTTCTATTTTTAATAAATGGCAAGCAAAGCCGATGTCGACCATTCTGCCAATGTCTAAAGTGAGTTACAAAATTGATATTACAAAAAAAAATAAAAAATTAGTACAGGACTGAAACAAACAAAAAACAGAAATTTCCCATTTGATAGCGAAATGACAGTCAAAATGACATTAGAAGTGTCATTTTACTGCAGCCAATTAAAAGTCCGAACATAGAGTCAAAGTAACCCGCCCTTACGGTATGTATTCCCATGTAATTGGGAGCCTCTTGTCATCAACCGGGGACAATATCCAATTATCCAGACTGACCAGAAAACCAATAACTCTGCCCGACCCGTACCCTAATTGCGTAACACATTATCAATCGGATTTTGAATTATTTTGAAACAAATTGCTAATACATTGCTTCATATGCTCGAAAGATTTGTCTGCTCGACAACGTAAATAACGCAATGAATGTTGTTGAACTGTCAAAATGAAACCAACTCCGATTGATAACAATTATAATACGTCATTGATTGATAATGTGTTACGCAATTAGGGTGCTGGGGATCGACCCAAGACACAGGACTTCATGCTCAACAGATTAGCAATAATAGTAATAATATTATACAGTAGAAGAATATTTTTGTTACAGCGGAGAAAAATGTAAAAATACAAATGTTTTTGTCACGCGTTGGCGAGAGATCGCTCGTAAATTATGTTTATTTTTTAGTGAACGATTATTATAAAAGTTATTGTGAAGTTGTGGTTTTTTATAAATAAAACCTACGTGAAAAATGTTTGTATAGCATCAAATTCACTGCCAGACTAATACTTATTTCAATATCTTAAAAAGTTATAATCCCTACATACTTACTACTTACTAAATAATAATGCAAATAATATTCGGATGTCGCAAATGCTCTAAGGATGTCGCCTATTATCTGGCTATAATATTTTGTATTTTTTTTTTGTTTTTCTTATTGTTGTAATAAGTACCTAAGTACCTAAATATTAAAAACATAAGTAAGTATTACAAATAATAGAGAATATTTATTGAAAGGAGAATAAACAAAATAAGTACATTGCTGAATTAATTTTAGGAACTGCAAAAAAAAAATTAAAGAAAAAAAAACAGAAAAAGCTTACCTTCTTCGGAGTTCTCACTTCGGCTGAATGGTCGTTGGTCTTATTTTCATTTAATCTCGCTTTACTTTCAACACACAGACAAATTAAAAATATTAACACTGTTATTCTTGCTGCTCTAAGCGACTCCATTATTATTCTATTATTATTGTCCAAAAATAAATAAAAAATAATTCAACACAATTTTTATAAATCCATAGTCATTTAAAATACACTTTTTTTCGGTCGTGATCCGAAATAAAAGTTTGACGTTTAAAAAAGCGGGAATCGAAAATGCCAAATGTCAAACCGGTATGGCCGACTCCAGGCGACTGGAACATAATGTATGTACAGACTGCAAGACGCTTTTATTTTTAGAGTATCGATGGGGCGTTAGACTTTGCGAATATGATTATTTTTCGCCACTAGAAACCAGTAATTCGCGCTAAGGTTAGTTTATTTAGTCATATTTTTGGTAAGCCTGTGCTTTTGCATCGCAGGCAGGGGTATTAACCACATACAGCCTTTTGCTATTTGTCGCTAAATTCCCTACTTCGTGCGGTAGGTACCAATGTCCTTGTACTATTAGCTATTAGTATGAGTACTTGTACTATTACATATTCTGTGGAATGAGTGAAAACTTCTCCTAAAAAAATTTAGGCGTTGGCTACCTAAACTTATATATTTATATAAGTATCTGTATTTATGTATGTATAAATTGTATGTATATATGGTACACCACAGACTACCTACAGTATTCTCTCCTTTCTCCCCATAATCCATCCAAAGGTTGTCTGTAAAAGATCGCTTTTAGCGATAAGACCGCCCATTGTGTCACCCTATGTAAAATTTCAACATTTAGGTATATCTGTAATTTTTAGTGTGTGCATAATAAAGAGTATTATAGCTATCTATCTTATGTATTTAAATTAAATTAATTTAATTCGTTACAATGTTTATTTGACGTTGTCGATCATCAAAGTCACACCATCATTAGCATATTTGATTAAAATGGTACCGTCGTAATCGTAACGTAATCCATGAAATAGTCTGGTCGAATTCACTTTAAAAGTTAGGTTGGTAAAAGTTCTCATAAAATGCAGGTACAACATCAATGGTTAAGTTAGGTACATAATTTGAGTTTTAATTTGTTGGTTTTTTTTATACCAACCTACATAAAAAGGTTTCCTTAGTAGCTATCCAGCTTGTTGCGTTTTAAAATTAAGGGTGTATTTACGATGGATAGTCAAATCATTACTTTTTTAAACAAAAGTATGTTTATTAAATAAAATGCTTTGTATTTTTAAAATGTTTTTGCGACGAATTGTAGGTAGATGTGCAAGGTACGATTCTGAACTACAAATATTTCTGTACATAATTCCGGGTTCTCAATAAATGTACCGAAGTAAAAATTTCACTTCGGTACATTTATTGAGAAACTGGACATATCTAAAATTATATTTATAGTTAATATTGTTATTGTGTGTGTGTGTTGTTGTTGTTGTTTGTTATTGTTGTATTTGTTATTGTACCTTGCACTTCTACCCGTAAATGCGTACCCGTAAATCATTCCACTCGTAAATGCGTCCTTAAAGGCGAAAGTCAGCTGTAGGTGACTGTTTACAGCTGACTTTTTAACCGACGAAAAAAAGGAGGAGGTCCTCAAGTCGACACGTGTATTTTTTTTTTTTTATTTATGACCATGCATAACTTTTTACAGTGTTGTCCGATTTGAATGATTCTTATTTTATTCGGGAGCGTATACCTCGAAGTTGGTCCTAATAATAACTTTGCTTTGTAATTTATTAACTTTGCTTGGATAGTTTTTGAGTTAGCTTCATTAGTACGTATTTTTTCCCATCTTTTTATGTCGATGATGTTCTCATTTCTTTTGCAAGTAGTGGTACCTATTCAAAATTTGTGAGGAGTACGTTAGTACCACAACTAAAAAGTGAAAAATAAAAACTTTTTTACAAAAAAAACAACCAACTTCCAAAACAAACACTACAAAATGAAAAATAACTTCAATTTCGGAAGCCGTGGCAAAAAACGAAATTATACAAAACCAAAGACACCGACTTCCGAAATTAAAGTTATTTTTCACTTTGTAGTGATTGTTTTTCTTTTGAAAAAAAGTTTTCGGCATTAATTGTAACGACTCTTGTTGATAGATCTTGATTGTTTTGGCATCAATCGTTACCAAAAGTAGAATAGCATCAATGGATTTAGTACCAAGCTGTTTTTACTGCTGCATCTCGACGACACGGTTGGCGCAGTGGTTGAGCGATTGACTGCTGCGCAGCTCGCGGGTTTGATTCCCGCACGGAACAAATATTTGTACGATCTACAAGTATTTGTTCTGAGTCTGGGTGTTTTTCTATCTATAATATGTATGTATTTACAAAAAAAATAAAAAATGTATATAAGTAGTTTATCAGCCATCTCGTTACCCTATCACAAGCATTAGGTTGCTTAGCTTGAGACTAGATGGCGTTGTGTGAAATGTCCAAGGATATTTATTTTTCATTTATTTATCTCAAATTACCTCCCTGTTACCTACACCTAATTAAAGAATTCAGAATCCAGCTTCAGACTAATCTGACATTGTTTAGCTTTACCACGTCTTAAAATAAAACGTGAAACTGACAGGCAACCTACCTGCTTTTAAAGATCGAATTAACAAAAGTAAAAGTAAAACCAGTGGATATCATGTTTATTATTACAGTTTTGTAGCCAACGTAAATAATATAATACATAAGGGTCTTTCCATAATGCGGCTTGCAGCTTATTTTATCGGTGAGACGTTTCAAAAGTAGGCAATTTATCAACTCAGTATATCGCAATCCATTTTCATCAATTTTCTTAAATAACTTTGATTCTTTATTTTAATATTAAGAAAAAAATACATTTGAGACCCTCACAGTTTCATTTGACACGGTATAGTTGATGCCACACGGTACAGTTTGCTAAAATTTTCTTTTTAATTTTCTAATTTGCCCCCAAAAGTGACCTCCATATTCGAAATTCATTTATTTCCGGTAACACGGGTTGTGTTTGGGTCACAGAAATTCACATGTGTACCAAATTTCGTATGGAACCCTAAAAAATGGATCTGTCACTACATGCAAGGTCACACCATAAACTAAAAGCCTTTTTTTTTCTTTACAAGCAAAGGTATTATTCTGCATTCATCCTTACACATTGGTGCGAAATAACTCAAATAACCACAGATAAAAACAAAATTATTTCTGTTGTGTCGATAAAACAATGGAGCATGAATAAAAATCGATGAAATCACTGTTTTATTGGCGATAACGTTAAATATAAAACTGTTGGCAGGATACGTTGTTTAGCCGATATTTCTTTGATATTATGTAAGTTGTAGGTAGCTTCAGCTTTGATCTTCACACAGGAAACCATGGATAAATCCTCAAATAACTTTAATTTCGGAAGAAATAGAAAAGTATGTACACAGCAGCAGGTCAAGTTACCACAAACTGTAAAATCTCATTCGATTTTGAACTTAACCTTCAACATTTTAAACTAAAAAAAAAATTTAAAAAAAAAACAAATAAAAAAAAAAATCAAATGCAAAAATCTAGACTCGGCAGCAAAAAGCACTTAAGTCAAAATTTTTGAAGATTTGACTTAAGTGCTTATGGCTGCTGTGCATAAGCACTTAAGTCAAATCTTCAAAGTGCTTTTTGCTGCCGAGTCTAGAAATATTTTTTCAAATCCAACTGGTAGTTCTACAGGTTAGCGCGTTCTAACATACAAACAAACAAAGTTACAGATAGATACCTATAATATGTCATAATATTTTAACACAGAGAAATAGGAGTCCCCAACCCAATTAAATTACAATTAACTACGTCTGTTCTATGAATATTGGCTATAATTCAGCATGTCATGCTCTCCCAATGCATTCGCTGTACTTAAATCTTGACCACAGTAAATACCTCCGATAGTATTTAGTTTTGTATGCCAAATAAATAAGTACCTAGTAGGTAATACATTGATTTTCTTGCAATCCTGCAGCAGGGATTAATAGAAATCATTTGTTTATGTCTATAATTATAGCTGTTGCTCGTGACTTCGCCATCAAACAATCTGCCTTTTCCCAACTATGTTGGGGTTGGCTTCCAGTCTAACCGGATGCAGCTGAATACCAGTATTTTACATGGAGCGACTGCCTATATGACCTCCACAGACCAGTTACTATGGTCGAACTTTTAATTAGCTGCAGTAAAATGACACTTCTAACGTCATTTTTACTGTAATTTCGATATGAAATGGGATTTTTTTTATAACGAAATGACAGATAAGAAGTGTAATTTTACTGCAGCTAGTTAAAATTCCGAGCATAGGTAACACAATGCCTTTTAGTGGGTAAGACAGGTTATCAGACTTTTGAGTATCTGAGTACCCGTAAAGACAGTCAAAGATCTACGAATGACAGCCTGGCTGATCTCGATAGGTAGGTAATAGGCACTCATACAGAAACCGACCGATCTTCGAAACTACTGATCCAATTCCGAAAATTCTTTCACTCTTAAACTCCTAAAAATTTATCCTATGACACTTTTGCTCCATGGGGAGCAAAAATTTTATATAAATTTTATGTAAAAACAAAACATTTCTTACTTCAACTATAGCTTCTGCACGCGGACAAAGTCGCGGGCAGAAGCTATAGTTGTCAATTATACTTATTCTTGCTGATCATTGATTGTCTTATTAATGTATTTTACCCAAAAAAATATTAATAAATTACAATTATTTTCACACATTGAAAAGCTAAAGGAAATGATCATTTAGCAACTGTCTTATTGAATTAGAAACTTATGAATTACGTGCACGTCGGCTTTAAATATGAATTTGAATGAATGTGTCAACCGTTTGCAAATAATTAATTGATATTTATTTTTCAGCTTAACCGTTGCCTGACACTGACATATGAAATCAACTGGTGTCTTCGGAAACACACAACCCAGCAGAGTTATATCACGCCTCAGTATTTTCTGAGACAAAGGTGTACTATGCGAGGCAAATAAGAATAGTACTGGCAAGACGCCATTTTGTTCCGCAATACTCGCGAACTTCATTACCAAAGCGTGTATTTGACAGCTATCGTGTATTTGACAGCTATCGGCACTACTAATTTGACAGCTATCGTGTATTTGACAGCTATCGGCAGTACTTTTTGACAGCTATCGGCAGTACTCATTTGACAGCTATCGGCAGTACTAATTTGACAGCTATCGTGTATTTGACAGCTGTCGGCAGTACTAATTTGACAGCTATCGTGTGAAGTTGGTAGCAAGCGCGATCCTATTCTTCGTTGGCTCGCATAGTAAGTACGTGGGAACCTTTTTTTTTGCGGTGGAAATCCTTCTTGATGTCCTCAGCAGAGGGGTCTGTCAGACTCTTACTGACAAAAACCAACCCGCTGTTCCCTCGCGGCTGTTACTACTTACTACTTAGCCACGAGCTCCTATCCTAAGAAAACCGGATAGAAACCTAAAATTTTCCAGCACAGTAAAATCAATGCCTATTTTTCTAAGCTTCCCAAAAAAGAATGTTGTTAATCCAAACACGTTTTATGCCTAAAACATGTGGTCGTAATTAAAGTCAACCATAGAGGTAATGTATTAGGTTTTTAATGTGGCATTACGATCGGACTTGACGAGGCACAGGCGTGTCTGTATTCAGCCTGGATGTAAACTATTGTGATAGTTTCTCGAGTACGCTGTTGATCGATGTATCAATTCATCTAGAACTGTATCAAGCACATTTAGGTTCCCAAGCTTTTCAAGACGACTACCGTTTCAAAAAAAAAAAAAAGTATTACATGTTCATCTTTGGGCCTAACCGTTTTTTAGGGTTCCGTACCTCATAAGGATAAAACGGAACCCTTATAGGATCACTAGGTCTGTCGGTTGTCAAGACCCTTTTTCTCAGGAACGCGTGGAGGTATCAAGATGAAATTAATATCAAATACGTAGGTATATGGGCCCTTAGACCTCTAAGTCAACCCAATAAAAAAATACGGCGATTTATGCGACATGTCTTATTTTGATACGGCAAGTAAATTAAAACCTATAGGGTAGGTACTTCCCGTTGACCTAAAATCATGTTTGGCAAGAAGCAAGGTCTCTTAAGGTGATGTATTGAGAGGTATATTGTATGTATCAATGTAGGGCCTTAACATAAGAAAAGGAGAAAAAGAGAGAATTTTTTTTTTCGGACTAAGTACAAACTTATATTTGCAGTTACAGAACAGACTGTGAGTACTGTGACGTAGGTCACGTAGGTATCAATGTATGGGTGAACATATGTATTTTTTTGGGGTAAATTCTTTTCAACTACGCAACCCTTCATTGTGCGTGGTCCGTTTTGCCAACATCTAACCCGTTTGAAGTGCAAAAAATTGCCTACGAATTAGAATATAAATAAAGCATCAATAGTGCATTAAGAGTGCATTACAAAATAATGTTTTTCCGCAAAACAGTATCCAAATGGTATTGAATAAAAAATTGCAACTGTCACCGATACTTTTTTGACGTGACAACGTCTTATAAATTGGTTTGCCGGGTGACACTTCAAGAAACTGCGTTACGCTCCGCTCACGTTATGCGCTCACAATGAGAGCGAGTGAGAGGCACGCGTCCCTTCCACTCGGGCATGGTTAGCCCGCCTAAGAGCGAGAGAGACAGACATAAAAAGTGAAAGGCACGCGTCCCTTTCGAATCCTTCTTCCTACTATACGAATGAATATTCACATTAAAATTATTTTACCACTCAAAGTCGTTGTCACGTAAAACTTTCGCCCGTATACCGACTTTACAGGCAACCAATTTTTTCTCTAGTTTATTTAATCAGCAAATAGATGGCGCTAGTATATATCCAAGAATAATGTTTTTACTTCAATTTTGTTTATTATTATTTTCTAATGCAACTTGTAGCAATAAAATGTATTTAAACAAATCTAATTGAGCAATGTAAATAAATTACGTTGAGATTCACAGGCGGAGCCATTGGCTGAATGCCAGCAGTCCGAATGTCTCGTTTTTGCCGCCATTTGCTTCACACTTTAAAAAAGTTACATAACTTTTTTATAAGTCATAGACATGAGTTACGCTTTTTATATTCATATTTCTTGAGTAATATTATATTTTAGGGATTTACGAGGTGAATAAAATTATGAGATTTATTATTTTATATAGCTTCAATGACGATTTGAGTGAATGAATCATGCATTTAGCCTCCCCCGCATGATACATAATGTGAATTATTGTTTGAATGTAGGCGATTTTCTTTCATTCACTCATTATTTATGCATTTTCATCAATGCAATTTGATTTATGTTGTAATGAATCAATTTTTCCGCGAATGTTTTGGGAGTTTTTGAGAGCTTTGAAGAAAAACAATAAAAGTACTTACCTACAATGTAATTGAATGCTGGCCTAGAGATATTTTTACTTATGTATCCTCTAAATTTAGAATATTTTGGATTAAGTTTTTAGTACGTAGGTATATACCTACTTAGTGTAATTAATTTGTAAAGTTGTCTAACGCGGATAAAAAACTGAGAATTACGAGAATTACAAAAACTATCAAGCGTATTTTTATGAAACTTTCACCATTTTAAAGATAATTTAATTATTTATCTTTTAGTATAAGTAGGTACGTGTTTTATGAAAACTAAATGTATAGTACCTAAATAAATTAAAATGTGCGTCTAACTTGGGACAGAGGTCCTTGTTGGCGAGTCCTATTACTGGCTGGACGTACGACGCGTTGCGTGAGCTCAGGCCAGAATGCGCAAGCTAACCTAGCCTAACTCAAGGCCATTGGCGAATATCTGCATCTTAATTAAATTATTTCTGCACTGTAATGCCACGTCGTTCTAAAATATATACTCAAAATGCAAGCAATGACAATAATAATTATATTAAGGTATTTAATGCCAAGCAAAACAACGTGTATTTGTGTCAAATTGCCAAATTGCTTGTTATTTTCGAAACGATTTGTAATTGAAAATAATTGTTCAAAAATAGAATACTACTAATAGAATATTTGTAAGTACTTACAATGACTGTAACGGGTTACCGCTTGAATTTTTTGATGAATGAATAGATAATAATAATATATAATATAATTTAATATATATAAAGATCTAATGAATAGATTAGGTACTATTTTTTTTTGAGTGGCTTTAATTGCTCTGGTATATGGCGCCACTGTAGGTCGTACGCACGTCAACACAAAGGTGTGCGTGCGCGCAAGTGCTAGTCACCGCCAGCCGCCAGAGGTATATGAGCGGTGAGACCACAGAACAGATAAGAGGTTAAAGAGATCAAAGAGGACTTCTTTTATCTGTTCTGTGGATGAGAAGGGGGGTAAAAAGTAAAATCACATTCAAGTACCTAAGTATATTGTACGTATAAGTTTGTAGGTAGGTACGTTGCTTTGCCGAGTCCGTCATGGTTCTTTTTATAAGCTACTCCATTATGACATTTTCACTAAAAGACTGGAGTGTGGATTTGTGCGCGATTAATGGCAATCGAATAGAACAGCAGTGGTGGGCCCTTCTTCCTTATATCTATGGGTGGGCCGGTGGTATCCCCCCCTAACCCCCACCCCCGACTTAGATAAGTACGAGTGATAGGTCGAATCGTCACTTTACTTACCACGCTAAGTACTGACAGTACTTACAGTGGTAAGTAAAGTGCTTTCAAAATGTCCATTAAGGCCCAGATTTCCTGAAAACGATCAAAAAGGTGGTTTTTTTAAAGCTGTGTAGGTATCTCATAAACTGTAAATAATTTTGACATGTAAAAAAAATATGATATTTTCAAGTCCTTTTCGCATACAGTGATGGAAGCCAAAACATAATTATACATATTTTAATGCACCAAAAAATCTTTAAGCATACCTCCTAATAATCTTTAAAAGCAGTTTATCCCTTCATTAACAATTATAATTATAATTAAAAATATACCATGAAATGTCAAATTCCAAACTGCATCCAGTGATGGATTACTTTTATTAAATAGTTAATTTCTAATTTTATACGATTTTATTTGTATTTTTACGACATAATTCCGGTGCGCGTGAGAATCTATCTCGTGCGTCAAACTAGACAGCCATAACGCCATTTCACTTACACACCGAGCTAAACCACTCTTGGAACCAGGGCCTCGAAGACACATCTCACCAAACCAGCACTGGGGCCGCGTGGTGGATTACGACCCACACCCACTGACAGAGAGGAGGCCTGTGTCCCAGCAGTAGGAACATTATAGGCTGATTATGTTTTGTTATGCAGATGCCATTTAGCATAGGGGTCTTCGGGAGATATTGGTAATTGATCGTACTTTCTTAGCCACCTCGATCTACTTTAGTTAATCAATGTTATTATACTCACAAAACAAATAGTTCGGTTATTAGTATTACCACAGTCTATACATCATATATTTTTATACATATGTTTTTATACTGTGGTATTACTCTCTGAAGTGTGACGTAAACATTATACTTACAGCATTGCTATGTAATAAATAAGTCAATGACTTACAGTCTGATTTTTAATTCGACGGAATTATGACAGCAATATTTTTAAAATTATTATGAGTCCATTTTTAAGTTTTAGTTTTTCTAATAATAATAATAATAACCCCACCGCAGTATCTCTACGTTGACGTCGTGGTGGGGCTTGCGCGCTCCGAATTTTAGGTCTGTGCCGGTAGAGTTCACTTTGCCGGAACAGGTCTGAGATGAGGAGCCAGACCAAGAGAGATACAGAAACCCGCAGGGCAGCATGTGGCGAGCTGTTGGGCAGTAGCGACCCCACGGACCCTATCTCCCGGGAGAAGTCTTGTTCCTCACCTCTCGCTTGCCTTTATTGGCCGGCTGGAGTGAACACTGATGAGGAACAGAGCTCCCACCTCTTTCTTGCCTTTATTGGCCGGTTTGAGTGGAGATTCGCAAGAGCAAACGTGCTCGGAGGAAGGAAGTATTCCAGTAAGTGTTTGTAGGGATCTTGACCATCTTCCGGGCTCTGGGATTATTCTGAGAACCGTGGGATACCTCTCCACTCCTCACAAGCACCTCAGGACATGTTGCCCCCTTGCCGCTACGACACTATGTGCTAGCGACCTTTTCGGGGGCCCATTATTGTGTGTGCAAGTCACCCCCTGCCATTTTATCCGTGTATTACAAAACATTGATCCGGCAGGGGCCATAGTCCTTTCATAGTTCTAGGCAACCAGTCCACTTTAGCCACTCAAATCCATAGTCCAATCTCTATATTTCCATATACTGCAATAGTCCTGCACCAACCGGGGGTTGTCCTTGGGTGCACTTGCATAGTGCGTACAGGGATAATCGTCGGTTGGTGCCTCATTTCATTGAAAGCGTCTAACGGGCCTCTGCGAGTTGGCTTTGGCCCCTCGTACGCCTTCTAAAGGTCCGGGACTCCAGGGTCCCGAGAATTGTCAAGACACATAATAATAATTCAACAAAGGTTTTTTTTTATTTCGCTGAAATGCGTTCCGTTTTTAGTAGGACCGTTTTATAAAATCTTCGCTAATTTAACTAACTGACGTACGTATCTGACATTTTGGACTAAGCCGATAGCCGACCTAATTATAGTATTTACCTAATTTGATACATTTTCCAAGTCGAATCGATCTGTACCTTTGCCTTACGGTTCCCATGATAATGCAAAAATCGAGACCGAAAAATCTACAGTTTACAAAAAAAAAGAAAAATAGCTTGCCCTGTAAAATTTTCTTCGAATCAGTTACGTCACTTCGATTAGCGACGAAATGTCAGAATTCCGTCGAATTAAAAGACTGCAGTCTGATTGTGTTTTGTTATGCAGATGCCTGGGGTCTTCGAGAGATAGGTACAAATTGATCGTACTTTCTTAGCCACCTCGATCTACTTAGTGTTAAAATTATACACTCGAGTACTTGTACGAATCGCTATAATGATTATTGTAACCCGAGACCACTTTTGTCGTTTTTAACAGAGAATCGAATTTATTTTATTCCCGCGCCTTTTTCTCCTTTTTCCAAAAGTCATCAATGGGTTGCCACAACTAAAAAGGATAAAATATTTAAAAATTACAATGTTGCAACCCACAAATAATAATAGTTTTAAATAGTCGATTATTGTGTATGCTAACATTAGCTAGACAATTATTAGACTCACAAAATAAATAGTTCGGTTATTACTAGAGATCGGATAATCGGATGCATATTAACCTAAAGTTAATATTTCGCTAACAAAGTATGGAAGCGGCTTTTTAGCATTTTTTTTCTTACTATTAATCCCGGGATTCAAGAAAATGTGGGAATGCACAACTAATCGGATACATGGTATGGAAACGACTTCATAAATAACGTGGTTTTATTTATTTGGAAATACCGGGAAACCGGGATCAATAAATATTCCGTTTGTTACACGTGATCCCCGCGAGAAATACAAAGCTGCCGAATTAAAATGGTTGTCCCTGGAAGGTACCGTCACTATATCGGTGGGGTTGTTTTCATGGGTTTCGAGAATGTTAAAGCCGATAGTGACGTGAAAATGTAAATCCAAGATGGCGGCTGCGAACATTTTCAAATTTTTCGTCATGGGTGTCGTTTTCTTGCTTTTCGAGGGTGTTAAAGCCGATAGTGACACTAAAATGTAAATCCAAGATGGCGGATGCGAATATTTTTCAATTTTTCGTCATGGGTGTCGTTTTCATGGTTTTCGGGGGTGTTAAAGCTGATAGTGACATGAAAATGTAAATCCAAGATGGCGGCTGCGAACATTTTCAAATTTTTCGTCATAGGTGTCGTTTTCATGCATTTCGAGGGTGTTAAAGCCGATAGTGATGTTAAAATGTAAATCCAAGATGGCGGCTGCCAACATTTTAAAATTTTTCGTCATGGGTGTCGTTTTATTGGTTTTCGAGGGTGTTAAAGCCGATAGTGACACTGAAATGTTAATCCAAGATGGCGGCTGCGAACATTTTCAAATTTTTCGTCATGGGTGTCGTTTTCATGCTTTTCGAGGGTGTTAAATCCGATAGTGACACTAAAATGTAAATCCAAGATGGCGGATGCGAATATTTTTCAATTTTTCGTCATGGGTGTCGTTTTCATGGTTTTCGGGGGTGTTAAAGCTGATAGTGACATTAAAATGTAAATCCAAGATGGCGGCTGCGAACATTTTCAAATTTTTCGTCATAGGTGTCGTTTTCATGCTTTTCGAGGGTGTTAAAGCCGATAGTGATGTTAAAATGTAAATCCAAGATGGCGGCTACCAACATTTTAAAATTTTTCGTCATGGGTGTCGTTTTATTGGTTTTCGAGGGTGTTAAAGCCGATAGTGACACTAAAATGTTAATCCAAGATGGCGGATGCGAATATTTTTAAATTTTTCGTCATAGGTGTCGTTTTCATGCTTTTCGAGGGTGTTAAAGCCGATAGTGATGTTAAAATGTAAATCCAAGATGGCGGCTGCCAACATTTTAATTTTTTTTGTCATGGGTGACGTTTTCATGGTTTTCGAGGGTTGTAAAACCGATAGTGTCGTTAAAATGTAAATCCAAGATGGCGGCTGCTAAATTTTCTAACTTTTCGTCATGGGTGTCGTTTTCATAGTTTTTGGGAGTTTTAAAGCCGATAGTGGCGTCAAAATGTAAATCCAACATGGCGGCTGCGAAAATTTTCAAATTTTTCGTCATGGGTGTCGTTTTATTGGTTTTCGAGGGTGTTAAAGCCGATAGTGACACTAAAATGTTAATACAAGATGGCGGATGCGAATATTTGTAAATTTTTCGTCATGGGTGTCGTTTTCATGGTTTTCGGGGGTGTTAAAGCTGTTAGTGACATTAAAATGTAAATCCAAGATGGCGACTGCAAAAAATTTCAAACTTTTTGTCATGGGTGCCGTTTTCATGGTTTCCGAGGGTTTAAAGCCGATAGTGGCGTTAAAATGTAAATACAAGATGGCGGCTGCAAAAATTAAAAAAAAAATTGTGATGGATATCGTTTTCATGGTTTTTTTAGGGTGTATTAAAGCTGATAGTGCCATTAAAATGTAAATCCAAGATGGCGGCTGCGAACATTTCGGTCGGTTTTACAACCCTCGAAAACCATGAAAACGACACCCATGGCGAAAAATTAGAAAATGTTCGCAGCCGCCATCTTGGATTTACATTTTAATGTCACTATCAGCTTTAACACCCCCGAAAACCATGAAAACGACACCCATGACGAAAAATTAAAAAATATTCGCATCCGCCATCTTGGATTTACATTTTAGTGTCACTATCGGCTTTAACACCCTCGAAAACCAATAAAACGACACCCATGACGAAAAATTAGAAAATTTTCGCAGCCGCCATCTTGGATTTACATTTTAATGTCACTATCAGCTGTAACAGCCTCGAAAACCATGAATAGTACCGTACCCGTGACGAAAAATTTGAAAATATTTGAAGCCGCCATCTTGGATTTATATTTCAGCAGCTTTCACTATGGGACCAACTCTGAAATCACAAAAAAAATTACGATGTTTGAAACAAAAGTTCAATACCTACTCGACCAAAATGTATGAAACAGCTGACTTATGTTTCGTGATTTAGGGGTTGATCCCATAGTGAAAGTTGCTCATGAGTAGAACGGGTGTTCTACTCATGAGCAACTTTCATTTTATTTTATGAAAATTTAGTGATAAAAAAGTTACCCTTTCAAAAAATACTTAATTTATCAATTCCGGAATCGCGACATTTTGACGATCGACACAAAAGTGCATTCCTTAATAGCCAAAACCTAAACGTAAGTAAATATACATTCGATTCTATAATCAGAACTATTAATTTGTGAATCCCGGAATCCCGGGATTTTTTTAATACAAAAGTACAATCCATATTAGCCAACACCTGAACGCAAGTACCTAACTAAAACATTCGATTCCAAAATTAGAACTTAAAAATTTTCGTTCCGGAATCCCGGGTTTTTTTTTTTTTAAGTGCAGTCCATATTTTCTAACATCTGAACTTAAGTAAATTATACATTCGATTCTATAATCAGAAGTCAAAATTGGCCGATACCGGAATTCGGGGATTTTTTAATCCAAAAGCCCACTCCATACTTAGGCAACACCTCAACTTTAGGTTAATATGCATCCGATTATCCGATCTCTAGTTATTACTCTCTGACGTCAGAGGCAGTTGTCAACGCGCGTGGGCGGATTTAAAACGTGCTGTAAACGTCTTTACTATTGCGTTCTATTTTGCATTCGAGGTCAATAGGACAACCAATTTCACGGCTACTGGCGCAACATAACATACATAACGCCCCTAGTACCAGTAGAATGGTTAGGCAGCTACACATCAAGCTATACATTTCCAGTTTACACTGACCTCTCATTGTAAATAAATCCTATACAATGCGAGATCAGCTACTGGAAATGTATAGCTTGATCTGTAGCCGTGCGTACCTACCTATAATAAAGCCACATTTCGCCAGTAAGAGCGTTGGCTCCGTACGGCATTTCATACAATCTTTCAAGTCCTTTTTATCGAAATGAATGAACCGGTTTTAATGAAACTTCATACGCCTATGGACAGGATACATAGGTCTAAAAAGTTAATTAAGAACATTATCTAAAAATAGTGTTACAGCTAAATTCGACCGATTTTAAATATTCCATAAAAACAGATATTTCCAGTTATTTTTTTTTAAATAAGACATTTCGAAAATGTTCCTATATAACTTTTTAGAAGTTTCATTAAAATCGGTTCATTCATTTCGATAAAAAAGGACTTGAAAGTTTGTATGAAATGCCGTATGTAGCCAACGTTCTAAAAGACGCGAATCTTCAAGATTAATCTTAAAGCTATACCAAATACGGTTGAAAATGGCGATAGCGATTTAATTTTTTTTTAAAATACACCAATAATTTAAAACTTTTTTACATAAGTACCTACCTACTTGCCTAGTTGATTAAAATTCCTTTTTTTATAGTTACAAAAAAATTAATAGTTGTCGCTCAAAATATAGGTACAGGGTGTTTTCTTTTAAGGTGTGAAGCCAGTGCGAGCTGACAGGAGAGTACCATAGGTACCTATCGATTTAACCCCCATGTATGTTCTACGATTTTTTGTAGTTTTCGAGTTATGTAGGGGAGAAGGAGGTAAGACGGGGTAGCGGGTAAGACGGGGTACCCAGCAAAATTCGCTGTTTAAACTGACTAATCACGGTCGTTCATGCATCGTTCGATGCCTGCCATGACACTTGTCAGTCGCCTGGCCATTAATTGTTCGCAAGTGCACGCATGTCGAAAAAATCTTAAAAAACTGTTTTACTGCAAATTGCTTATCATATTTTCTTCTGGTTTGACACGTGACTGTGGTTTGTTAAATAATGCTAGCTGGTGAGGTGTTGCTGTGATTGACGCTTAAACTAACCTATACCTTGAGATTGCCGACTGTTTTTTATTTCTTTGATTATTGGTAGAAAATGGCTGGAAGAGTGGATATCACGCTCACATTGTGGAAGATGGTCACATAATAGCTGTGCAGGAATGTAGGATGATGATGACGAAGCCATCCACGTCTGCGTGTTCTGCCAGTCCAAATAATCATCTTTCTCTCTGATAATTCTCATCACCCCATCTTACCTCAGGGGGGTACCACATCTTACCAGCACCATGGGGTAAGACGGGGCAAAACACTTTTTTTTTATTTTGATTTTGTTTTCTAAAATGGATAACTAGTTAGTAGCTCCTAATGTCTCCAAATATTGGAATAGTAATAACTAGTTATTAATTAAAAAATAAATATGATTGTCTCTCTATATTTATTTTTTTCTTTTATTGATCTACCCCATCTTGCCACCCTCTCCCCTATGTACTTGTAGTGTATGTAGATATACTTATGATTTGTCTCGAGCGCATACGTCACAAGGTGCGGGCTGAGTGGTGGTGAGTCTTTCTCCATCCGCCCGTCTGGAAGCACGTGATGATGCGTCGGCGAGCCAAATACCATTTTAATATTGTGTAGCTATACTAGCTACTACAGTACTTATAATTTTTATTCGATTTTTTCCTGATTCAACGAGATGATGACTTTAAAAAATTATATAATTTTTTGGGTCAACTTTGAACAAGAATGTATTAAGGGGTCATTGCATCATTACGAACAACTTTTAATAAGGGACCAAACCTGAATTCGCGAAAAAAAACAACATGAAACTCGTCAAAATGTAGGGAGCAGCTGATTTTTTTTCGCGATTTCAGGTTTGGTCCCATATTAAAAGTTGTTCATAATGATGAGTACAATGAGGTTGTGCGTTATTTATGTTACACCTTGTTTAAGGTAAAAATACAGCATGTCTTGTTAAATGTGTGCGTGGCGCCTGTAGGTATGTACAGCGAGCTGGCTGACTCCGATAGACACAGTTTTTTGATAGCGAGAATCTGTCCGCCTTTTTTATACGTAAGCATAACGTCCGTTGCACTGGTGTCGAGTGTCGAGACCCCCAGAGACATCTAGCATTACACGCCAATAACTATTCACAACGGCAACTATGACTTACATCGATAGATGGCGTTACTCTGTACCTAAAACATGCATTAATAGATGGCGTTACTTTTATTGATAATCCAGTCCACAGAGTATACTACTGTAGGTACTAAATCAGGTTCTTATAAAGATGTGATAATAGGGAGTTTGTTGCGCCACTTCTTCCCAGCTAAAGCCCTAGGAAGTGGTGAAGGGCGGGCGGTGCCGGGTGCGTCATGTAATTTTGAAAAGTGGTGATTTTCAGCCTAATTTGAATAAATGGTTTTTGTATGGAATAAATTGTTTTTTATTCAGCTGCATCCGGTTAGACTGGAAGCCAACCCCAACATAGCTGGGAAAAGGCTAGGCAGATTGATTGGCTTTTGATTTGGAAATTTTGAAGAAGACGGATGAAAAAAGATTGCATCCAGAGCAGATGAGAATTTTGAGATGGATGTGTGGAATTAAAGTTAATGTGTACTTGGCTCGTCTTGGCGGGGGCACTCCCGTGCCCCCAGATAAAACAGGAAGTTCGATCGAAAGTAGCGCCACGCCAGTGTCAGAAAAGTTGAAAGGAAATCGTTTGGCTTCGTATGGGCATGTGACTAAGTCGGCGTTCGCACGAGCGTAATAAAAACGTGGCGGTATTTTATCGCGCACTGGATTTTCAACTCTCGTTTTTGAGCCGAGCGTTGAGAATCCAACCTAACAAAAACAGTGCATCCCAGCGCGACGAAAAACACACTGTTGGATTTTCAACAACAGTTGAAAATCCAGTGCGCGATAAAATCCCGCCGCGATTTTATTACTCTCGTGGAAACGCCGACTTAGTGTACGTACTCATCATCAACATCTCTGTCTCTGCCTACCCTTTCGTAGTACCCAGGATGAATAGTATACATGAACCATGTAATAAAATAAAACACAACTCTATAATAATCACCTATATTGCGTTAAAAACATAATTTACTGATGGAATAACATTGCCAGTTCAAAAAAATAAGAATTTTCTAAATCGGCAACTCTTCATGATGGCGACGAACACTATTCACTTATATCTAGTATTTAGTCCCAGGATGTTCACTTTTTGGGGGCAACCATTTCTTCCAAAGCTTTGATTTCGGCTGAAAACAGAAAAAGAAGGGATTAGAATCATATTTGTGTATTATATTCATAATTTTTGAGAAAGGTCAGAGGGGCAATTCTCGTATTTTTAACAACGTTCGCAATATCATCTCAAGACTCAATCTGACAAAAATTGTATAGCGTTTACCTTCATTTTTGACATTTTGATTGACGCTGGCATGAGATTGTGAACGTTTTTAGGTACGAGAATTGCCCCTCAGGTGTGTAGTAGAGATAAACTACGATAACATGGCGCAAATTGCTGTTTCAATGTGTGTAGTGACGTGACTAGTCGAGCAACAAATCCGTGGATTTGTTTTTGTTTGACGGCCGTCTCATTACGCACACATGCGTTGTGAATCTTGGTGGTGCATTGTAAATACTTTCACAAATACTTTCAAACCTTTGAATTTTGGAGGGGCGCGCCATGTTATCGTAGTTTATCTCTACTCGCAACTCGCATGTATGAACGTAAGCGAGGCAAAAGGAGTATGTGGGCCGTTCTGTAGTTTCTGCCTACCCCCATGGGAAGAGGCGTGGGTTTATGTATGTTTATATGGGTGATGTGGCTCAACTTTGCAGGGGCCTATATCCAACAGTAGAATGAAGTAACCTCATGATTTGATAAAAACGCTTATTTCCTGATACACAGCCTTTTGGAGCAATGAAAATTGGACTTCAAAGTTTGAGCATACAGTATATCAAACGTTTTAATCTGTAGGTCTGTAGGTCATATTAATGAATTTTATTCGTATTTGTTTGTGCAGGTCTCAGACTAAATAAAAATGCCAGACAGAGCGCTGCAAACGATACAGTAAAGCATGCTCAAAACCACACCTCGCTCTGTAGGTACATGCACGCACACATTTGCACCAAACTACACACATGTTTACGACGAAACGTGAGGCCTCACGTCACTGTTGACAGCGCTTGGTTTTTTATTTAGTCTGAGGTACAGGTATCAAATCCACTAAGATAGACAACTAAAATAAGATCATTTATTTTTTCAAAAATTAAAATTATTATTTACACAATACAAAGAGCAAGTAAAAAAAAAAGATTGCCTACAGCAGAAAAAAACATTGAATCTTTTCTTATGGCACTGATGGCAAACCAGAGCATAGAAAAGGATGTCATTATTGCATTGAATAATAAACCTTATTACCAGCATAACAATAAGGTGTATTATTAAACTTTATCCTGTCAGATGACATTCTTACAACTTTGTACTTTATGATGCTTACAATAAAGTATATTCTTCAATATCATTAGAAAACATTCTGCTTTTTGCTTCTTTGATATTTGCAAAGATGTAAGCATGTCTGTCACCAACTTTCAGAAAGATAAAAATTAGCAGACAAATTGACAAAGTAACATCAAGTACAATGCGTTTCAACTAAGAATAGGAAAGTCAATGACCTCTAACTGTCAACTGAAGCTAGAAATCTAAGGCTTGCAAAGTTTTGTAGTGTGATCCTTATCCATTTTAGTTCTGTTTTTGGAAATTGTTTTTGTTAAAATATGTCACTGACTTTGCAAATGTGTAAACGAGGTGCTGTTTTGCTAAATCTTCACAATATGGCGCAAGGTCATTCCTATTCTTAGTTGAAATGCACTGTAATCAGCTTATTTTTGAAATGGTTGCCCTATCAGAAACCATGTAACACAGTTAAGGCGGTGAGAGCCGTAAAAACGTCGTTTTGTTTAGTGTTTTATTCGTAGATAACACGTATTTAAATTTTGAAAAAAATATATTACTTAGTTCAGACTTCGATCTAGAAATTTCGGCCGTCCGATACACGATTACTTGCACTTTACTGCATCCAATTAAATCGCAAAGACAAGTCTAAATTATGATCTATATCTTATTTCATTTGATTTATATTAGGCTTTGAACAATAAAACTTATGCCATAATAAAGGTCGTAAAAAATGTAATTTATAACGGCTATCATAATTTGAAATATCAAAATATTTATATCACTAATTCCAATGTCAAGTGTTTTCAGCTTCGCAAACGCTCGCCCTGAGCCGTTTAGTCCCGAGCGGAACGTGACGGAGGTCGGACGTGTGCCAATTTTTCGAACCCGCCACCCCCGCTAACTTCTGTCACCGGCTGCGACCGGCACAAATTAGCATGTGTTGAAAACAGTTGAATTTGAACGCTATGCCTATGTAAATAAAGACGTCACGCGCGCAAAAGCTTTATTGGTATTTATTTTTATCACGGCCTATGTTTACCAATCGCATCAAGTGTGTAAAACAGTTGAATTTGAACCCTACACTGGAGCTTATAAAGCCGCCTGACGCGCAAATTTTTGGTTCACTATTTTCAAATCTCAAATAGGTAGGTGCCACAGAATAAAGTTAGTACGGGTGGTTTTATAATGAATATCGGATAGGAAATGAGATTTCTTCATAACATCACGCCTGAATTCTTTCAAAGGGTTGGGCAGGGATGTTCAGAAAATAAGTAGGCCCTCAAATGTATTTTTCTGTATACCTACATAAATAAGATTTTTTTTTTAAATTAAGTTTTTTTTCTAATTAGTTAGGTATCTTCTTATTTTTTTTGTATTTCAAGGTCAAAATGAAAATCCAAGATGGCGGCTGCAAAAATTGTCAATTTTTCGTCATGGGTGTCGTTTTCGTGATATTTTAGGTCGCTGAAAATGATAGTGGGGTCAAAATGAAAATCCAAGATGGCGGCTGCGAAAATTTCCTAATTTTTCGTCATGGGTGTCATTTTCGTGATATTTTAGGTCGCTGAAAACGATAGTGGGGTCAAAATGAAAATCCAAGATGGCGGCTGCGAAAATTTCCTAATTTTTCGTCATGGGTGTCATTTTCGTGATATTTTAGGTCGCTGAAAACGATAGTGGGGTCAAAATGAAAATCCAAGATGGCGGCTGCGAAAATTTCCTAATTTTTCGTCATGGGTGTCATTTTCGTGATATTTTAGGTCGCTGAAAACGATAGTGGGGTCAAAATGAAAATCCAAGATGGCGGCTGCGAAAATTTCCAAATTTTTCGTCATGGGTGTCGTTTTCGTGATATTTAAGGTCGCTGAAAACGATAGTGGGGTCAAAATGAAAATCCAAGATGGCGGCTGCGAAAATTTCCTAATTTTTCGTCATGGGTGTCATTTTCGTAATATTTTAGGTCGCTGAAAACGATAGTGGGGTCAAAATGAAAATCCAAGATGGCGGCTGCGAAAATTTCCAAATTTTTCGTCATGGGTGTCATTTTCGTGATATTTTAGGTCGCTAAAAACGATAGTGGGGTCAAAATGAAAATCCAAGATGGCGGCTGCAAAAATTTCCTAATTTTTCGTCATGGGTGTCGTTTTCGTGATATTTTAGGTCGCTGAAAACGATAGTGGGGTCAAAATGAAAATCCAAGATGGCGGCTGCGAAAATTTCCAAATTTTTCGTCATGGGTGTCATTTTCGTGATATTTTAGGTCGCTAAAAACGATAGTGGGGTCAAAATGAAAATCCAAGATGGCGGCTGCAAAAATTTCCTAATTTTTTGTCATGGGTGTCGTTTTCGTGATATTTAAGGTCGCTGAAAACGATAGTGGGGTCAAAATGAAAATCCAAGATGGCGGCTGCGAAAATTTCCTAATTTTTCGTCGTGGGTGTCATTTTCGTAATATTTTAGGTCGCTGAAAACGATAGTGGGGTCAAAATGAAAATCCAAGATGGCGGCTGCGAAAATTTTCAAATTTTTCGACATGGGTGTCATTTTCGTGATATTTGAGGTCG
Organism: Cosmia trapezina; assembly: GCA_905163495.3. Classification (NCBI taxonomy): domain Eukaryota; kingdom Metazoa; phylum Arthropoda; class Insecta; order Lepidoptera; family Noctuidae; genus Cosmia; species Cosmia trapezina. The sequence goes on from LR991047.1 coordinate 12,373,441, forward strand.
CTGAAACCGATAGTGGGGTCAAAATGAAAATCCAAGATGGCGGCTGCGAAAATTTCCAAATTTTTCGTCATGGGTGTCATTTTCGTGATATTTTAGGTCGCTGAAAACGATAGTGGGGTCAAAATGAAAATCCAAGATGGCGGCTGCAAAAATTTATTAATTTTTCGTCATGGGTGTCGTTTTCGTGATATTTTAGGTCGCTGAAAACGATTGCGGGGTCAAAATGAAAATCCAAGATGGCGGCTGTGAAAATTTCCAAATTTTTCGTCATGGGTGTCATTTTCGTGATATTTGAGGTCGCTGAAAACGATAGTGGGGTCAAAATGAAAATCCAAGATGGCGGCTGGGAAAATTTTAAAATTTTTCGACATGGGTGTCATTTTCGTGATATTTGAGGTCGCTAAAAACGATAGTGGGGCCAAAATGAAAATCCAAGATGGCGGCTGCGAAAATTTCCTAATTTTCGGTCATGGGTATCATTTTCGTGATATTTGAGGTCGCTGAAAACGATAGTGGGGTCAAAATGAGAATCCAAGATGGTGGCTGCGAAAATTTCCTAATTTTTCGTCATGGGTGTCATTTTCGTGATATTTTAGGTCACTGAAAGCGATAGTGGGATCAAAATGAAAATCCAAGATGGCGGCTGCGAAAATTTCCTAATTTTTCGTCATGGGTGTCGTTTCCATGGTTTTAGAGGGTGCTGAAAACGATAGTGGGTTCAAAATGAAAATCCAAGATGGCGGCTGCGAAAATTTCCTAATTTTTCGTCATGGGTGTCATTTTCGTGATATTTGAGGTCGCTGAAAACGATAGTGGGGTCAAAATGAAAATCCAAGATGGCGGCTGCGAAAATTTTCAAATTTTTTGACATGGGTGTCATTTTCGTGATATTTGAGGTCGCTGCAAACGATAATGGGGTCAAAATGAATGACTATCGTTTTCAGCGACCTAAAATATCACGAAAATGACACCCATGACGAAAAGTTAGGAAATTTTTATAGCCGCCATCTTGGATTTTCATTTTGACCCCACTATCGTTTTCAGCGACCTAAAATAACACGAAAATGACACCCATGACCAAAAATTTGGAAATTTTCGTAGCCGCTATCTTGGATTTTCATTTTGACCCCACAATCGTTTTCTGCGACCTAAAATATCACGAAAATGACACCCATGACGAAAAGTTAGGGAATTTTCGCAGCCGCCATCTTGGATTTTCATTTTGACCCCACTATCGTTTTCAGCGACCTAAAATATCACGAAAATGACACCCATGACGAAAAATTAGGAAATTTTCGCAGCCGCCATCTTGGATTTTCCTTTTTACCCGACTATCGTTTTCAGCGACCTAAAATATCACGAAAATGACACCCATGACGAAAAGTTAGGGAATTTTCGCAGCCGCCATCTTGGATTTTCATTTTGACCCCACTATCGTTTTCAGCGACCTAAAATATCACGAAAATGACACCCATGACGAAAAATTAGGAAATTTTCGCAGCCGCCATCTTGGATTTTCCTTTTTACCCGACTATCGTTTTCAGCGACCTAAAATATCACGAAAATGACACCCATGACGAAAAGTTAGGAAATTTTCGCAGCCGCCATCTTGGATTTTCATTTTGACCCCACTATCGTTTTCAGTGACCTAAAATAACACGAAAATGACACCCATGACGAAAAATTTGGAAATTTTCGTAGCTGCCATCTTGGATTTTCATTTTGACCCCACTATCGTTTTCAGCGACCCCAAATATCACGAAAATGACACCCATGACGAAAAATTTGGAAATTTTCGTAGCTGCCATCTTGGATTTTCATTTTGACCCCACTATCGTTTTCAGCGACCCCAAATATCACGAAAATGAAACCCATGACGAAAAGTTAGGAAATTTTCGCAGCCGCCATCTTGGATTTTCATTTTGACCCCACTATCGTTTTCAGCGACCTAAAATAACACGAAAATGACACCCATGACGAAAAATTAGGAAATTTTCGCAGCCGCCATCTTGGATTTTCATTTTGACCCCACTATCGTTTTCAGCGACCTAAAATGTCACGAAAATGACACCCATGACGAAAAATTAGGAAATTTTCGCAGCCGCCATCTTGGATTTTCATTTTGACCCCACTATCGTTTTCAGCGACCTAAAATATCACGAAAATGACACCCATGACGAACAGTTAGGGAATTTTCGCAGCCGCCATCTTGGATCTGTCTAAAATGTCTAAAATGTGTCTAAAATGTCTAAAATCTGTCTAAAATGTCTAATCTGTCTACAACTTTCAAAAATACTTACTAGAAAAATAAAACAAAATAAACTTGTATACTAATCAGTTCAAGTTTATCTACTGCATTGCTCTATTCTGTGACGCAACATAGTACCTACTCGAGTTCATGAACTCATGAGCGGTGCGCTTGGCGCGCGTTTCCCGCGCATCGTAATTTATTACGTATCGCTACTCCTTGCGGGGGCTGCGGTAAGCATTTAATACCTACGGCGCTTGCTTTCACCCCGCCTTAATGCAATGAGGGGCGGTATTGACTTTTCAAGTTATGAATTATGGCAGTAAAATTGCCCATACAAGTTACAACCACTGCTATCTATTATTTATTTATTTATTCATATATAATGCTATATTATCAGTACCGTAAAGCAATACTGTGAGACTGTTGTGATACAACAGTAAAAACGGTTTTCCTTGTTCCTCTATATGAAATTTCAGTATTGACCGTACGTAGCTCAGTTCAAAAGAGGTTAAGCTTTTACGGTGGTGCCCATACTGTCATTTCAAATCCAGTGCGTCCTGCAATGCGTTAAAAAAAGTTATGTAACAACATACCAGCTGCAGCAATTGCCTTTTCCTTCCTCAGCTTCTCTTCCCTGATGGGTTTCTCCTTAGCCTCTATCTCTCGGAGCTTAGTCTCTCTTTTGGAGAGCCGAGACTGGTGGAAGGCACCGTAGAGGACGCCGGTAGCCAGGAACGACCAGCGGCCGAACTGGAACAGAATAGAATACTCTTTATTATGCTGATCAATGACACAATGGGCGGTCTTAAAAAAAGTGTTTGGTAAAAGCGATATTTTAAAGGCAACCTAAGGATGGATTAAGAACCTTCGGATGGGTCTAGAATGTGAATGGTGAAGTCTTAATATAAATAAATTATGCGGTTGGATGTGGAGATGCAGCCAGATGTACTACTAAACAAATTTTTTGATGTTAGTTACAATTTTTTGTTGCAGTTTTCAATTATACAGGGTGTTTGGTGCATCGTTTGCCAAATTGAATTGGCCGAAAGAAGAGGTCATTTGCTATCGCTTCAGGCTCAAGTACTCATTTTTGGCCACACCGGTTTTTTTATTACAACTTTCTAATTTTTATTTTGAAAAAATCCAAAACTCAGCATTAAAGCTTAAATTAAAAAAAAAGTTTTAAGTGTAGTCTTCAAATTTCATTTTTATTTACATATGTACTGTTGTATGGCTCTATCAAATTTAAAATTACTTGCAAGTAACATCTAGTTTTTTTTTAATAAATCACAAAGTTTTTGGAAAAATAAAAAATGAACTTAAAACTCAACTTTAAATAGCTATAAAAAAAAAAATTAAAGCGATCAGGATCTTCGAATTATTTTAAAAAGTTCTCTAGTCTGTCCCCTTTCCAACGGTATGTAATGTGTTAAAAAACTCTTTTAATATCTTTAATAATTAGCTAAATGTGTAGTCGAGACACATCAGGCTGATATTGGATATTACGTTTAAAACACTAGTTTTCGCATAAATTACATGCTATTAGTAGATAGATACTGTTATCTCACGTCTTACGTAGTCTCTTATCTCGTTCTTACATAGGGAACTTTCCTCGAAATTGAAAAAAAAATACATTATTACAAAAATAATCATTTATTAATAAGTAATTTAATTACATACTAATCTTACAAGTCTTGTTCAAACTGTCTACCACTATTGCGTATGCACGCGCGACATCTTCGTCTTATCTCAACTGTAGTGGTGCGTAAACGCATTTCTGCTTTGATCGTCATGAAAGCCGCCTCAATGCGTTGGACTAAATCATCTCTTGTCTCAACTTCCGTGGCGTAGACGAGTTCTTTGGCCCGTCCCCAGACGTAAAAATCCAACGGAGTTAAGTCTGGAGAACGTGGAGGCCAAGGAATAGGGCCATCCCTCCCAATCCATGAGTCCGGGAATGCATCATTCAAGTACTCCCTGACGGTTATTCTCCAATGAGCGGGACAACCGTCATGTTGGAAAACAAAAGACCTGTCTTCACTGAAAATTGGCAAATCAGCTAATAATAAGGGCAACTCTGTTTGCAGAAATTCTAAGTAATTATCCCCGTTCAGGTTGTCAGGTAAGTAGTGTGGTCCAATTACATGATTTGCAATGACTCCTGCCCAAACGTTCACACTAAATCGTCTCTGGAATGACCTTTGTCGTTTTACGCGTGGGTTTTGATCTTTTGCTGTCCAGTGGTGTAAGTTATGTAAATTGAGGATTCCCTCTTTAGTAAATTTGGACTCATCCGTCCACAGAATTCTTTTTAAAAAGACCGGATTATCCACGTCTGAATGCAGTAAAAAACGACAAAACTGGACACGGTTATCAAAGTCTTGATTCTCGAGACCTACAACAAATAAAATACGCGTAAGAATGCATTACTTTCTCGCAAGATTTTTTTTTATTGTTTGTAAAAAGTACGGGCAGTACAATGTAAAAGACAATGGCCTGACCGCTGAAGGTTTATGACATCTGGCAGAGTGACGTCAAAGCCGCTACCTGCTGCTGCGTCGGGTACGCGGTAAAGCTAGAAAGGGTTCGCAATCTACGTTAGCGCCTACGGTTGTGAGTCTATTAATTTAAAAATTACGTACCTTGCACCGGAGTGTAATGGAAAGCATGTTTGTTATTTTGGCGAAGTACTCGCCATACTTTCCAGATCGAAATTCCCAGTAATGCAGCTACATTTCTTATGCTTCTAGTGGGATCTTCTTCAAACAGTGCCAGAATCTGTTCATCTACGTCAACATTATGACGCACTACAATCCCTCTTGGTTCACTAGCAGTCAAATTACCAGTCTCACGTAAGCGTCGATAAGTGTTCTGGAAAGTATGGCGGGAAGGCAATCGTCTATTGGGAAAGCGTTCCTGATAAATTCTTTGTGCTTCGCGAGCAACACCATCGGCTCTTCCATAAGCCATCAAAATATCAGCGTATTCTTCATTAGAGAATGTAGCCATATTGTAACACAAAAAAAATCACGAAAGTTAACACAAACACCCACAAAACTCAATGAAAAGATAACAGTAACAGAAATTAACAGTAACAGAAAATAACAGTAACAGAAAATAACACAACAACAACAAGGGGTTAGTTTTCAGAGACAGTCAAATAACGACTAACAAACTTAACCAATTTGCGGCCAACCCAATAACAAAAAGAGACAGATAATGAATTCTACTGTGTAGGAGGGAGATAGCAGGCTTTACCTGCTTCGTATGTATTGTTTACGCGAAAACACTTATTTATCCCGAATATGCAATAGTTTGATGGTGCGTCCCGATACACAAACTTAGCGTATTAGTGAACTTACTGAAACATTTTTTAAACACATTGCATACCGTTGGAAAGGGGATAGACTAGAGAACTTTTTAAAATAATTCTAAGATCCCGATCGCTTTTAGTTTTTTTTTTATAGCTATTTAAAGTTGAGTTTTAAGTTCATTTTTTATTTTTCCAAAAACTTTGTGATTTATTAAAAAAAAACTAGATGTAACTGGCAAGTAATTTTAAATTTGATAGAGCCATACAACAGTACATATGTAAATAAAAATGAAATTTGACGACTACACTTAAAACTTTTTTTTTAATTTAAGCTTTAATGCTGAGTTTTGGATTTTTTCAAAATAAAAATTAGAAAGTTGTAATAAAAAAACCGGTGTGGCCAAAAATGAGTACTTGAGCCTGAAGCGATAGCAAATGACCTCTTCTTTCGGCCAATTCAATTTGGCAAACGATGCACCAAACACCCTGTATATCTAAATAGTTATAAAGATTATTGCTCCTCCACTATAATAATGCAAAAAAAATTTTTCTTACAAATAAGTAAGTACTTTCCTTCTTTATTTTGAAACTTTATAATTTTGTGAGTTGTGAAAGCACATTGTTTGAAGTAGTACAGACACAAATACACAAAATGTGAAGTAGGATAGAGATTGAATATTTTCCAACCTAGGCTCAGTATTTAATGAGGTAGCCTGCATGACCACCAAGTTTACACCAACTGTTTGAGTTAATAAATGGGATCATAGGACCAGTACATTGTAGAACTGAAATAATGCAGTGGATTCAGCTGCCTAAAGGTTAGACTAAAGGAGATCCCAACATAGTTGGGAAAAGGCTAGGCAAATGATGGAAGGTTACAAGCAATGGTATAAAACCTACATAAAATTGAAAACAACACTGTCCGTAACACATTAAAAATAAAGATATTAAACCTCTTTTTACGGAAAACACATTTTTAGAGAAAAATCATTTCAAATTACGAATCCTAGTTCGAAAACACTGTGTTACATAATGGTCGTTTTTGTATGAAAAAAATGGTTTATAAATTAATGTATTTACCCTGATGAGTGGCGATACTCGCACGGGGGGTCCAAAGGGAAGCTGAGACATTTTAATTTTTATTTAACTGGGACTCGAAAATCCAAACAGGATTTACTGAAAAATCCCAAGGTTCGATTTTGCCGTAGAGGTTATAACTGGGTGGGGTTGTCAAACTCAAAATTTTTGGTTAAAAAAATGTCTGTCAAAGATTTGCAAAATATAATTAAAGAAAGTGGTTTTAAATCTTATTAAAAATATTGAAATACAATTTGGATGTCTGAATTAAAATAATTACACTAGAAACTAATTTTCTTTTTTTTATTTTGTTGATTTTAGTAGTACCGAAACGTTTTTTGGCAGTAATCAGCTGTGATTTCAACCAACAGAATAGATCGAACAGAATACTACGATGTGATACTGTCTATGTTATGTTTAGCCACGAACGGCATAATCACTGTCTGAATTAATTTTTTGCTGACAATGCAAATTCAGGCTTTTATTATTTAAAAAAAAATTGCAGAATTTACATTCCAAGTCATACAATTTTATTTTATTTATCATTATAACAGCAAAACGCAATTTTGACATTTTGACAGCCCACGAATGAATGAGTACCCGGCGATTTCTCATTCGCTATCAAATCGCTCAATTAAATCAATCAGTCTTCAAAATGGCGTTAATCATGCCGTTCGTGTCCGTCGCTATATCTATATTGTACACGCCGTTATTACTTTTAATACTGTGCATAATATTTCTTGCTTCAATTGGAAAATCTTTGGGCGTCAGAAGGTTATACGTGAACATACTGCTGAAACTTTTCGAGGTATGTAAATATTTTTCTTATTAAAAATAAATAATAAACGTTTTTTTCTACGTCGAAGACAACAACACGTGAGGTCAGTAGAGCAAAAAAAAAATCTTTATTTATTTTTTCTCATGATTTACCGAATTGAATTTTTGTTAGGTTATTGTCCTGTGCGTTCTATATTTTCGATTATGAGTCATCTTGCTTCGTGGTTTACTGTTTTATCTTTAATTTTGTAACAGATATTGGTAATATTTCGTTAATTGCGTCTCCGTAATCGTTTTTTTTCGATTCCGTAGTCCGATTGTAAACGGAACTCTTTACATTACGTCCACCGGCTGATAAACAGTTGGCGAAACCTTCGCCATGTGTAAAATATCTAGCTGGCAGACTATCCTTGAATCTTGGTCTGAAAAGCCAGGTGGCAGAAAGTCGGAAAACGGGAAAACCTCCATCTTATTTTTTTCTCGTACCTACCTAATTATCTGCGTGCTACCAGATTATGGTCCAAAACGTTTATTTATTGAAAAGGTTAGAATGATGCATCACCAAATTCTTCAATAAGACATGAATAATATTTGTTTACGAGACTACCTTTAAAGCAGTAATAGCTGTTGTCTTGGCCACTTCAATGGGCCATAAAAAGTCATAGGTCGTATCTAAGCCCCAGTCTATCGAAACAAACAATAAATCTTAATCAAAATACATTTTTTCGCAAGGCTAAGAATCATCAATTTTATAATGTAAAAAGTTACCAAAGACAGCCACCAAAATACCCATACTTCACCGATAACTTGTGTTTGTGTTGTGAAAATGTTAAATTGTAAACATCTCCAAAAAAAATTTGAAGAAGATTGTCTTGCAATATAATAAAAAAAATTGCAGACAAGAGTATGTGTGATTCTTACTAAATATCTATACTTTTATAATGTATATTATATTATTTTAATATTATAAAGAGAGAGAGAGAGTGATTTTGTGTAGGGGAGGATAATATCTGGAACCACAGCTCCTATTTCAAAAATTCTTACACCATTTGAAAGGTACATTATTTCAGATGGACATGGGCTATATTTATGTAAATATAATATACAAAAATGGCAATAGGCTCACCCCCTATTACATAGGGGTTACAGATAATTGGCGAAATGTGAACATGTACTTTAGGTGCACCTCTGCGTAACACTTCGGGGAAGTACTCTGTTGAATTCATGCAAGCCTAGTATAGAACTTGTGCACAACGTGTCATGAACAGAATACGTCTTCACATGTAAATTACATCCGCGCGAAGCCGGAGCGGGTTGCTAGTTCTTATTATAAAATGCACCAGCTCTGTCTATATGTTAGTGCCCTGATACTTGGTATTGTATATCGAGGAGCTCGTGGCTAAGGAGGAGCTCGTGGCTAAGTAATAACAGCCGGGTCGATCCATGAGGTTAAGCTATGCTTGCCGGGGTTGGTCAGTGGATGGGTGACCATCTTTACATACCGAGACTCCTCCGTGCCTCGGAAAGCACGTTAAGTCGTTGGTCCTGGCTGTCACTCGTGGATCTTTGACAGTCGTTACGGGTCGTCAGAAGCCCGAAAGTCTGACAACCAGTCTTACCAAGGGGTATCGTATTACCCAGTTACTGGGTTGTGGAGGTCAGACAGGCAGTCGCTCCATGTAAAATACTGGTATTTAGCTGCATCCAGTTAGACTGGAAGCCGACCCCAACTTAGTTGGGAAAAGGCTAGGCAGATTGATTGACTTGGTATTGTATCTATGAATATAATTTTGAATGACTATAATCGCAGTTTGAAAATTTAAAACACAGACTAGTGTTTTAAAACTACAATAAACATAAATCCCATTGCTTTCTATTAAGCAAGGTCATGGTCAAGGTCAGTCCCATTCAATTAATTGTTGAAGGACTATTATTATGTCTGGGTATTATTAGTGTCCTGCAAAGTGTTAAAAATGAAATTTAATTGTTATTTATAAAATGACATTTGACATTTTCTGGCTTAGGTAAATAGGTAAAACGGGCTGGTATCCGTAACTCCACGTCAATGCGCGTATTTTGCGTAAGAGCGATCATTTTCTGGCTTATAGAAGGGCTATCGCATTTTATCACTTTCTCGCTCACACAGGACCAATTTTTAAGACTGTCAAATGAAAAGATGCTTTTTTGAAAAATGTAATCAATTAGCGACCTAGTAAATAATATTAATTTAATAGGTACCTAATTATTAAAAACACATTTCTAGAGTGTTATCAACTTATCAATAAACTCGGCTCAAAAATGGTTATCTGTTTTTGAGATAAATGACACAATAAAAATGTGTTTTTAATAATTGCCTATTATTTTAATATTATTTACTAGTGATGAAGCATCTTTTCATTGAATCAATGGTCTTCTTTCTAAATTTCTTAAATTCAAATTCAAAATATTTTATTTCACGTAAACCTACTTACAATCAATCTGCCTAGCCTTTTCCACACTATGTTGGGGTTGGCTTCCAGTCTAACCTGATGCAGCTGAATACCAGTATTTGACATGGAGCAACTGCCTATCTGACAACCAAAACCCAGTAACTGGGTAAATACATGGCACATAATCATAACTAGCAAAATGTGCGTACTGTTTACCTGTACCTTAGCCATCAATAAAAACGGGTTTGATATTATGTTTTGTTATTGCACATTCCGTTCAAAGTACAAATATCAATCAATGTCCTTCTAATTAGGTTAATTTAGTACCAATTAGAACATTATCTTCTTGTACTTAAACATTGATAAACATTATTAGAATAATAATTTATCATGTTATATTAAAATGATAATACTAGCAGAGCCCACAGATTAACATGTGTTCACAAATATTATGCTACAACATAGCAGAAAAACAAATCTGTTAATTTTAACTAGCATTTATACGGTTAAAGATATTTATTTCTCAAAAGAATTAACAAATTCACTTAGAGAGAAAAACATAAATTATTATAAACAAAATGTGCCATCAAGCGTAGCTTAAAATAAAATATTGCTACACACAGTTCGTAATTATCTTAAAAGTAACATTATAATACCACTTTCACACTAATGCCTAGGCCGCACACATCGCGATAACCCGAAGATTCGCGTAATCGCGATGTATGTAGCCAAGTATTCGCGTATACTTCGGAGCTTCGTGCGTAGTCGCAACGACTTAGCTGTCGGTAAACTCTCGCAGATCAAAGCGTTTTATCGCGATGAACTTCGCTTGCGCGGCCACACTTCAGTCGGCCCCCACCCTTCGTGCGTAGTGGACGTGTTAAGTTAAACTACAGTGCATAATATAGCTGAAGCCGTAACATGGATTGGAGTAATGATAAAATTTTAGAATTTATTGCAAATTACGAGTCTGAGCCGGTTGTTTTTTACATGACATAAATGTAAAAAATAATTATTTGCTGCCATAAAATACAGAGCAACCGCGTCGTCCATTTTGTTTTATTCGTTTGTACATCGCTCGTACATCGCGATAAACTTGACAACACGCACTATGTGGCCGCGCAGCTTCGCTGTAGACCGAAGACGAAGTTTATCGCCCGAATGTCATCGCGATGTGTGCGGCCCAGGCATTAACAAATCAAATCAGAAGTAGGTAGGTAGTTCTACGCAGAGAACAGCAGAATTTTAAGAGATGCGGGTAGGGTGCATTTTAACAGTTGAAGCGTGTTTACTAAGGCCTACACCACAGTGCAAGTGAAACGATAAAAAATAAAGTAATACGTTTGTTTAATTTCCTTCTTTTTTTTTTTTTGAAAGTAACGTTGAAGCTTAGGTTTTTGTAGGTATTGGTATAATTATAAGGATTTGTATATTTTATTATTTATCATGTTTATTTTACTGTACTATGATTTTCTTTTTTATTTATACAACTTAAAACATCAATATTTCTTTATTGAAGTTTAATATTACTTAATGTAGTATACACATTATTATTATCTTTAGTATAAACCCTAGACTTATAAAAAAAGATGGACTCCGCGCCCGCGCATATCGAAAGTGAAGCACCTTACCGATCTATGTGTGCATGATTTGAGTACCTGCAAAGACGCCGTCGCTCGTGTCACGTAATGGCGGCCGGTCGGCATACTATGATGTAAATGTGTGCGCGAGGCGTGTTTGTACAAACGGTCTTACATACTTACTGTGCTTCACTTTCGATATGCGTGGCGCGGAGTCCATCTTTTTTATAAGTCTATGGTATAAACATATAAATTACATTTTTAAATGTTGAAATATAAAAAGTATAAAAACATTTAAAAATATAAAAAGTAGTAGCCCACCGGTATCGGAAACAGGGTCCAAGCTACCGGTGGTCAGGGCTGCAGAGAGAGCACTATTATTATTATTACAGCTTTATTTTTCCACTTAACACTTTACAAATATACCTGCAATTATAATTATTAACTTTCCATTTCATTGTTATGTGGCCCTCTATGGTAAAAATCCTCCTCCATTCTTTTCCACCTTTACCTGTCTTTTGCCATATGCATCCAACCTTTTCCAGCTATGTACAGACGCCAGCACGCTTAGCATGACCGCCATAGAAACGGGTTTTGTCGACGGAAGAATAGACAAAATGGAAGATAGTAGAAATATTTGTACGCATTCTACGCGTCTAAGCATGGCAATGTGTAGTTTTGTCTATTCTTCCGTCGACGAAACGTCGTCATGCTAAGCGTGCTGCACATCAAGCTACCATAATCTGTCAAATTTCTTTAAGGCCCAGATTTCCTGAAAACGATCGAAAAAGTGGTTTTTTAAAGCTGTGTATCTCATAAACCGTAAATAATTTTTACATGTAAAAAAAAATATGATATTTTCAAGTCCTTTTCGCATACAGTGATGGAAGCCAAAACATAATTAAACATACTTTAATGCACCAAAAAATCTTTAAACATACCTCCTAATAATCTTTAAAAGCTGTTTATCCCTTCATTAGCAATTATAATTATAATTAAAAATATACCATGAAATTTCAAATTCCAAACTGCATCCAGTGATGGATTACTTTTTATTAAATAGTTAATTTCTAATTTTATACGATTTTATTTGCACTTTTACGACATAATTCCGGTGCGCGTGAGAATCTTCTATCTCGTGCGTCAAACTAGACAGCCATAAAGCCATTTCACTTACACACCGAGCTAAACCAAGCTTGGAACCAATCTTTATCGCTGAAGCATTAGGTTCAAGGTTGATTGGGAAAATTTTACAGTTTCGGGTGGCTTGACCTGCTAGCGTCTGTACATTAATGTCATCCGCCCATCTTTTCTTCTGTCTTCCCACTTTCGTTTTGCCTTTTGGGCCCTACCATTTAGTTATTTGGTGAGTCCATCTCTTATCCTTGTAAAAACAGAAGTGGAACTGAGCAGGGCACCTGTCAAGTATACACATATACCTTCCTGAATAAATTTTCTAAATGATTGTGAAAACTGTATCAAAATCTGTTGCATAGTTTAGTTACAATAACAATGTTACACAGAGAGATAGAAATATCAACTTTAATTTACATTACTCTAAGGTTATGGACATAGAATTAATAGGCTATGGACTAGTATGTGTGTAACATTAGCTAATGAGTCAATAAACAGTCTGCTTTGAGTTGCCTTGTATCAAAGTGCAGTACTAGACGGACGGAAAGATTGCATTTGATAAATATCTATATATATAAATAAAAAGAGAAGTCCTGACTGATTGACTGACTCATCAACGCCCAGCCCAAACCCTTGGACCTAGAAAGCTGAAATTTTGCACAAAGGTTCCCTTTATAATGTGGACAAGAAATAAGGAAGGATTTCCGAGTAGTACGTTCCCGTGGGATATTTTCCGACATCCACGCGGGCGAAGCCGCGGGCAAAAGCTCGTTAAAAATAAAATAAATACTTTTTAATTATCATTCATCACCGGATCAACTCAGGATGGATGAAATGGCGACAGGTTACAGGAACGACCTGCGACCCACGGATGCCCCTCAAGTTAAAGGGGAAAATTTACAAGTCCGTGATAAGGCCTGTCGTACTTTATGAATCGGAATGCTGGGCAGTGAAGAAGGCGGATGAAAAAAGATTGCATGCAGCGGAGATGAGAATGTTGAGATGGATGTGTGGAGTGACGAGAATGGATAAAGTAAGAAATGAGTATATAAGAGGAAGTTTGAAAGTGGCGCCAGTGACGGAAAGATGAAAGGAAATCGTTTGGCTTGGTTGATGAGGAGAGACGAAACGCATGTGACTAAAAGAGTGATGAATATACATGTTGATGGATGGAGAGGCAGAGGAAGGCCAAAGAAAAGGTGGATGGATTGTGTGAGAAATGATATGAAAGAATGAATGATAGCGTGACGGTTGACAGGGGAGAATTGAAGAAGAAAACGGGTTGCGCCAGCCCCACGTACCATGGGATAAGGACAGGAAGTTGATGACTTTTTAATTATCATTGACTTTTTTCTGCATATATTTTGTTCTAAATTCTGCCCGCGTCAAATTTCTTGTTCCCCGACCCACCGCATTGCATCGCCTTCCCGAGCTATTACTTCGTTTTCGCTTAATGTTCTTTCTGACTTTTTTTCTTTTTTCTCGGCTCCTAATGGTCCTAGCGTGATGTTAAATATCCTGTAGCCTTCCTCAAGAACTGAGCTGTCAAATGCAAAAAGAATTTTTCAAATCCGACTGGTATTTCCAGAGATTAGCGCGGTGAAACATACAATAACACCACTCTTTACGTCGGGGGTTAAATAAACAAATAAACTCAGCTTTATTTTTAGTATAGATTTGATTACCATTAAAAAAGTAAGAGGAACAATTTCGTCATACATGATTGTTGCATAAGGTTTTTATACAAGCGGAAACACGGCTATTATCCTTACCTCTATCCGACTAAATTTCTATTGGGATGCCTCGGATATAACTCATTAGAGGTAAGGCGAGCACGAGATCAGTTCACTATAGCCTGCAAGACATTCCGTGGCACTATTGATGCACCTGATCTGCATGCTGTCCTGGCTCGCTTCTTCGTCCCAGACAATTACTGCCGCGGCAGAAAACACAGGCTGTTTGCTGTGCCCCTATGTCGCACTGTTGCGCGTGCTCAGTCCCCAGTACCTCGCACTCTGGCCGCACTTAATGATCTCTTGGATTCTAATCCAACAAACGATCTGTTTGCGGATGAATGGACGAAGATATTATTGGCATGTCAGAAGTACTGTGAGAGGGATTCATGAAAGAACCTATTGCAAATTTTTTGATTGTTTTTTATTTTTACAAATTTTGTTTTCTGTGTATATGTGTCTTTAATTATTGTAATTGGTTTTTAACCGTGCTAATTAAAGTTAAATAAATAAATAAATAACTTGAACCGTTTACGCAACGGAAGCTCTCAAAAAGAATAAATTTTCCCCGTTTTTGCAACATTTTTCATTGATGCTCCGCTCCTATTGGTCGTAGCGTGATGTTATATAGCCTATAGCCTTCCTCGATAAATGGGCTATCTAACACTAAAATAACTTTTTAATTTGAACCAGTAGTTCTTGAGATTAGCGCATTCAACCAAAGAAACACTTCAGTCTTCATAACATTAGTATATTTTCATAATTTTTTAATACAAATATCCAGTGTTACCTATGTAGAAGGACATAGTCTACTTTTCGTCCTGGTTCTAACAGATCGTAGGCCACTCATCTGTCAAATTTCATAACAATTGGTTCAGTGGTTTAGGCGTGAAAAGATACCAGACGGACAAACAAAGTTACTTTCTCATTTATTTTACTCTCAACTTTCTCTTTTTTTATTATTATGGTATATTAAGTATGATTTTCTATTACCTGTGCATCAGACTTCTTGTGTTTATGACTTATTCATTGTGACCTTGGTTTTTAAATAAGTACTATTCAATTCATAGAATCTCATTTCAATTAAAATGATTTGTTGATATTTTTTTGTCCTCCTGATCGATTCGAAATTTGGTATTATGTTACTTCAATGATATTAGAATAACATACAGTCTGATTTTTAATTCGACGGAATTCTGACAGCAGTCATTTTTTGACACTTCAGATATCCTAAACCTTTTTTCTTTCTTGTCCTTTTTATAAGTTGAAAATGACTACAATTTTTTGGGATATAAAATAACAAAATATGAAAGAGAATGGGATCAAGTAAACTATATGACAATGTAAATATTGTTTGTTCTGTACATTCAATGCACACTAATTAAAATATTAATTTTATATGGCTAAATGGAAAAAAAGCGTAAAAGAACATATTTTTTTTAATTTAAATATTTATTTAGGTATCATTATCACTAATATCATCATCGTTGTCTGTCTGTAGTAACAAGAAGCGATGATTTTACAAACAAAAAGATATTCCTAAAAAAGGTTTGTAACCTATGGATTATTAGACAGGGATTCCTGTGAAAGAAAAATAATTACCTTACTAACTATCGTAACTTCAATAATGTGATAGTAAAAAATCTGATTACCATTTTAAAATTATCAGTCAATTTTTAAGTTTTAGTTTTTCTAATTGAAACCTTCTATTCAAGAAAGGTTTTTTTTTAATTTCGCTTAAATGCGTTCCGTTTTTATTAGGACCGTTGTAGTATTGGCAACACTTCTGAAATGTCAGAATTCCGTGGAATTAAAAATCAGACTGTAGTAACCTTGAACTTGGCGCCTACTCCCTAAGTCCGTCCGTCTTTCCGTCCGTCCGTTTATTCGTCTGTCTGACATTACGATCCATTAAAACAAGTGTAAAAGTTAAATTTTTCGGACGGGCAACAACACATCGGGAGTAGGGACAACTAGCAAATCATGTTGTCATTCATACTTCGTTCGGGCCCCGAACCAATCATCCATCCGTAGGTGACACGGAGTAAGAAACGCCCGTAACGAAGGCCGAAACTACGGGCTTCGTGCTTAGGGAGTAGGCCCCCAGATGCTGCAGCATTACCTGGTGTTTGCAGCATACCCAACTTCCTCACCGACTTACAGCAGAGGTATCGTGTTTGGGCTCATTGGAATGGTCTCAATAAATAGGTTATGGATATTCAGGGTTTGATGATGGAGTAGCAAAAAAAAACCGGCCAAGTGCGAGTCGGACTGACGCGCCAAGTGTTCCGTATCTATAAAAACGCAAAAAAAAAAACAAACTGTCTAACTATCACGGCTCATGAGATACAGCCTGGTGACAGACGGACAGACGGACGGACAGCGGAGTCTTAGTAATAGGGTCCCGGTTTACCCTTTGGGTGCGGAACCCTAAAAATAGTGGTTTTGTGTCGGTGGTTTCTTATATTTTAAATTTAAATTGTACATTTATGGACTTTCATTATGATTAAAACAATGTTTAGTTTTGGCATAACATCAAATTGTGTCTTTGTCTCACACAATGTTGTAAACTACATATAGAAATAATATGCACACTCATACTGATTAAAGAATAACAAAGAAAAGCATTTATTATTAATCTATTAAAAGAAATAAATCAATCTGCCTAGCCTTTTCCCAACTATGTTGGGGTCGGCTTCCATTCTAACCGGATACAGCTGAATACTAGTATTTTACATGTAGCGACTGCCTATCTGACCTCCACAACCCAGTAACTGGGTAATACGATACCCCTTGGTAAGACTGGTTGTCAGACTTTCGGGCTTCTGACGACCCGTATCGACTGTCAAATCCAAGAATGACAGCCGGGAGCAACGGCTTAACGTGCTTTCCGAGGCATGGAGGAGTCTCGGTATGTAAAGATGGTCACCCATCCACTGACCAACCCCGGCAAGCGTAGCTTAACCTCATGGATCGACCCGTGCGGCTGTTATTACTTAGCCACGAGTTCCTCAAAAGAAATAAATAAGGAACATAATTCATCATCATGTCTATGCTTTTCCCAACTATGTTGGGATCGGCTTCCAGTCTAACCGGATACATCTGAATACATTATAAATGGAGCGACTGCTTGTCTGACCTCCACAACCCTGTAGGTACTGGGGTAACCCCTTAGTAAGACTGGTTGTCAGACTTTTGGGCTTGTGACTACCGTATCGACTGTCAAATCCAAGAATGACAGCCGGGACCAGCGGCTTAACGTGCTTTCCGAGGCACGGAGGGGTCTTGGTATGTAAAGATGGCCCACGGATTGACCGCGTAAATGTAACGTACGAATTGCAACGCTCCTGCGCGATTATTCCCGGTGTCCACCACTGGGGGACAGCGAAACAACTTATAAAAAATATTCGCGTTGACCACCACTGGGGAACAGACCTAACTTCAACATCAATGAAAATTGCTTCTGCATCGTTTCCGGGGCGCTGCGGGAAGTGCAACTCCTTCGCCCTTACGTAACAAAGGATAGGATGCTTTGTTACAGCACGCGGGGCTGCTCTACCTTCGCGCCTTCGGTTTTTATATACACTCTAGGGGTAGCAGCCAAAAGACTACGTAAAGTCGGGGTGTCCCGATTCGGTATTGGAACACATTCGACCTATTTTAACCACGAAGTGGTGGACAGCGGGAATTATTTTTAAAAGTTTTTTCGCTGTCCCCCCGTGGTGGTCAAACCAGTGGTGGGCATAGGGAATATACCCTACTGCTCTGCCTCATGCAGATTTCCATAAACGGCGTTGACCACTTATCTTCAGGTGTATGGCCTGTTTGTTTGTCAATCTTATATGCCACACCGAAGTGTAAAGACCTCCGCTAGGAGTAAGTGTTCTGTGGTAAAGACCATAAGGTAATAATGTATTACTCTAGGTATGTATTACTATCCGTTGGAGTAAGACCAGGTCAGTTAACTTCATATTTAATATTTTAATATCTGAGTGCTATTGGTTGTTGCTATTCTACTTACTTAATGTAGCCGCCTAACGTAGGTACTCTAGGCCAGATATGTATAATGTCATTGCTGGTGTTAATAATATCCTATGAATATATTTTGGTTTCCAGTAAATGCTTGTGAGATAATTGTATAGAATTAAGTTCTTCTAACTAATCAGATAGGTTTGCTGCTGGGGAGTTTGTTGCGCCACTTCTTCTTCCCAGCTAAAGCACTAGGAAGTGGTGGTAATTTTGACGTTAGAAAAGTGCTAATTCTCAGCCTAGTTTCAATAAATTACTTTTGATTATGAATCCCACTTTCATTTCATAACATCTTACACAACCTAAAGTTAATTAATAGGTTAGTTTTACATCATACATACATGTATTGTATGTATTAAGCCATGTCTCCTGCGCGCAAAGAGGCGTGGCCATACACATTTGTGTATGCACACCCGATGTTTTTGTTTGTCTCCTGCGTATGTGTTTTCTAAACATTACACAAAACCATCGAAACAAAGAGGCGTGGCCATACACATTTGTGTATGGAAACACGATGTTTTTGTTTTCCGAGCTGCATGGAAAACATTCCCCGCGCGGGGGAAGAGAAACCAACCCTTCCCGGTTTGGTTTCATTTTCAACTGCCGCGCACACCGTGCACATCTGTTGTCAAACTGATCGTACGTCTTCCTCGTCGGAACTCATTACGATATCTACACAAACTGGGCGTTTTTCCACTGTCCGGGACGTCGCCGGCATCGCTGGGAGTCATCGCCGTGCAACTAGAAAAACGTGCCATATAATTTCATACATTTTTGCTTCCCCAGCCGGCCGATATCGGTGCCGGCACAATGCCGGCGACGTCCCGGCCAGTGGAAAAGTGCCCAATGTCCAAAAATATTTGAATACGCAGGAGACAGCTTGTGTATGAAAACAAATGTTTATATTATGTGTAAGGTTTTTTTGTGTAATGTTTCGCAAAAAGATGCGCAGGAGTCACGGCTTTACATACATACTTCATACAAATAAATAAGATTAAAGTGTCTGTTAGTAATGTCAAAATAACACTTTTTTACTAAATACATATGAAAGTACTTACACCGTATTTATAACAAAAAACTATTTTTAAATTTTTTGTTTGTCTGTCTGTTTGTTCCGGCTAATCTCCGAAACGGCTGGACCGATTTTGACGGACTCACTGACAGATAGCTATGTTATAGGGAGTAACTGAGGCTACTTTTATTTTAGAAAAATAAAAAGAATTAGGGTTTCGAATCCGCGCAAAAAAATAATTAAATGCTGTTCGTAGGGCATCACTTGACAACAGCTGGACCGATTTGCCTATTTTTTTGTTTTAAAGGTACGTAATAGTCTGAATTAGGTTTATATATTAGCGGATTAAGAATATTATATTTATTTAATCGCTTACATAGATCGATTAACTATCAAATCTTGATCCCTGCAATATAATATCATTATCGTTGAGATATCTTCGTAACGCGATTAGTGTAAATTATAAATTCAAACTATTTTCGTGAGTTTTTCTCCCTTTACGTGAATCAGCCTATAACGTTCCCACTGGTGGGACAAAGTGACACAGGCCTCCTCTCTGTGAGTGGGCTGTAATCCACCACGCGGTCCCAGTGCGGGTTGGTAGATGTCACATGTCTTCAAATTGTTGGTTCTAGGACATGCTGGTCCTCACGATGTTTCTCTGTGAGTGGGCTGTAATCCACCACGCGGGCCCAGTGCGGGTTGGTAGATGTCACATGTCTTCAAATTGTTGGTTCTAGGACATGCTGGTCCTCACGATGTTTCTCTGTGAGTGGGCTGTACCTAATCCACCACGCGGGCCCAGTGCGGGTTGGTAGATGTCACATGTCTTCAAATTGTTGGTTCTAGGACATGCTGGTCCTCACGATGTTTCTCTGTGAGTGGGCTGTACCTAATCCACCACGCGGCCCCAGTGCGGGTTGGTAGATATGTCACATGTCTTCAAATTGTTGGTTCTAGGACATGCTGGTCCTCACGATGTTTCTCTGTGAGTGGGCTGTACCTAATCCACCACGCGGGCCCAGTGCGGGTTGGTAGATGTCACATGTCTTCAAATTGTTGGTTCTAGGACATGCTGGTCCTCACGATGTTTCTCTGTGAGTGGGCTGTAATCCACCACGCGGGCCCAGTGCGGGTTGGTAGATGTCACATGTCTTCGAATTGTTGGTTCTAGGACATGCTGGTCCTCACGATGTTTTCCTTCACCGCTTTGAGAGCAGTGGTGATGAAATTATTTACCTACACGAAGTAAACCGTCTGCTTGAGTTCTAACTATTTCCAAATCATTAACAGTAAGTCGTTTGACGTGATCTTTAGTTTAAAATCATTAAAAGTTGTTTATCAACGCCTTACACAGAGTTTGACACGGGGTAAGCGAAATTGTCATTAGCACAGTATAATAATGATACCAGTAGTTTATCTTCATAGAAAACGGCCGAAATGACACGCTTCCAAATCTCAGTCAGTCTCAGTTACGCAACAGTTCGAGCGCACGAACGGACCTGCAATGCTATTCTGTAGTCATCTCACCGTGAAAACTTAAGTGAAGTGAGCGTGGAGTGAGCTGCCAGTGTCATTCCACCTGATGCTAGGGATAGACCAAACTCATTTTTACAGTCATAATCGAGATTTTAATAAAAAAATTTACGCTCACCATCATCATTCATATCATTATCAGATTATTTTGTATTATTTCAAAGCTAGTACCTATTTAATCGTCTAAACATTACTACACCTATAGGGGGTTTTTAAATAAAATTGCAAAACATTTTTATTTGACTATTTTATTTTAAAACCCCCTAAATAGTAATGTTTAGACACCATACTTACTAGCTCACAAATAATATAAAATCATTTTGTATAGAATTCGCATAAAAATATAATTTAAATCTCGATTATGATTGTAAATGTAATTTGGTCAATCCCTAGCATCCGTGGGATGACACCGACAGCTCACTCCACGCTAGTTTTCACGGTGAGATTTTAACAGAATCGACCAGCTGTATTTATCTATCCGGCGCACGGTGGATCGAAACTGCTATATGAGAGCCAGCAAGCCAAAGAATAAGAATAAAGTAGTTTTAAAGCAAGACCTGTCAAGACCTTGGCCAAATTTTAGCAGCAGCAGAAGATAAAGAAAAACGTTTAATAAGAATTATTCATCATAATGACAGATCTTTCGATAGGTAATTAAAAAAAATCGTATTTGTAAAAAAAAAACCCAATGTCCCTCATATAGCAGTTTCGATCCACCGTGCGGCGGCGGCGAAGCGGATCGTAGATAGTCAATTCAAGGTCCACATAAACCACTGTGGTTTTATTACTCTGTGCCATTAGCCTGCACTACATACACTGGGTTGCTACTGGGTATTTCCTAACGGAAAAACCACTTTCTGCCTACCTGTGGATCGATAGAACCAGAATTCCACTCTCAGGTGCAATGCAGACGACACTCTTTTTGTGCGATCGAGTCTGTGGCGCACAAAATGTCTGCATGGCACACAAAAGTCCGTCGCGGATTGTATGCAGACTCTCGACACACACAACGCACATCTTCGATCATTCTGTCGGCCGAACTGTAGGAAACTTAGGAAAGTAGACGCTATGTCTCCCACTTAAGGTGCAGAGAAGACGTCAGACTTTTTGTGCGATTCTATATGTGTGCGCCGTCTGCGTTAGCGCGTGTTGAAGCAAACGTTCTTTTTTTTTTCGTGCACTTTTTTGTGGCGCGGCGCGGCGCGGCGCGAACTGCCAGAATGACACGGATTTTTTGTGCGCCGGACTTTTGGTGCGTCGTGTGTGTTACTGCATATAATTATTGCTTAGGTTCTATTTTCACAGACTAAAAAGTGCGTCATGGATAGTCTGTCGTCTGCGCTGTACCTCATCAGTAGTGCTCGCGAACTCTGGACCAATGAGGCAGCAGCCACTTAGGCCGGGTTCCCCGGACGGTGGCGGTTTTGCCGGATTCCGTCACCCGAAACTAGGTGTTTAATATTACACCGGATCTGCGAAGCGTCTGCCCTAAAGAATACCAACGGCAAAATGGCGGGAAGAGCACGGGCAAGGCAAGTGGGGGCATCGATACTGAGGGTCTACTCCCTAAGTTCGTCCATCCGTCCGTCCATCAGTCCGTAAGTCTAACATAACGATCCATCAACATAAGTGAAAAAGTTAAATTTTTCGGACGGGCAAAAACACATCGGGATTAGGGACAACTGTCAAATCGTGTTGTCATTCATACTTCGTTCGGGGCCCGACCCCGAATCAATCATCCATTCGTAGGTGATACGGAAAAGGAAAAGCCCGTAACGAAGGCCGAAACTACGGGCTTCGTGCTTAGGGAGTAGACCGCCTGGCGCGAATTCGTTCAAATTATGCCGTGACAAAAATACCGGGCTCGGAATTTTTGCTGGATTGGCTTAAATGTGAACAGCTTCATATAAGTGCAGCCACTGAACCTTCCGGCTGTTTTACCGGCTCGGCACAACCGTCCGGTTTAGTGGGAACCCGGACATAGAGTGTCAATAAGCAATGGTCACTCGATGGGCACTGGGCTGCCCAAATCATGCTTTGATGTATAATTATGGATGTATGTTTTAATGAAGGTTTTAATCATTACAGATATATCATCGGAGTCTGATTGTCTGTGTATGTGAGTTGTGTATGTGTTGGTTACCTTGGTAACGACACATTGAGTCTTTAGCTATGTGTTCAGTGTTGCTGGTTGTTGTTTTTATTACGGCATGCCCTATATCACAATCCGGTCCTTTCTTCTGTTCCTTTTGCTTTAAAGCCCAAAGATAAGATACAGTAGAGATGCGGTTGCTTATAGATACCTCTTACGGTTACCTGTACAGGGGACGGAGATCTAAAGGGGCCGTAATATGAAGTATTAATCTCATCGTGATTCCAGTCCGAAAAAGAGATTCAAGATGATGGGTCATGTATGGCTTCGTCTCTCTCTCTCGCACTGGAATCATAATGGCTTTAAACGCGCTGCCGTTAATAAGGACGTGGAGAATACAAACCTGAACATTTTCTAAACCTCCTGTGACTTATAACAACCTGGTACAGTCCGCGAGGCGTAAGCTTAGCTTTGCATTTTTGTGAGTGATCACCAAAAGCCAAAAAGCAGTATAAACCGGTAACCAAGCAAAGGACGCGTCGCGCTCTATGCCGGACGTCACACCTACACTATCTATGTGCACTCACACAAATGCGAAGCTCAGCTTAGACCTCGCGGACTGTACTGCCACTTCTCCACTCCAGTTGACAGTTCAGCTGGCCACACATTACCTTCTATCGCTTGAGCTGTAGTAGCTCACGCTATTAATCCGCTACTTTAAATCTGTAACTACCCACCGCTTGCTTGATTTTGGAACGAAGTACCTTATCGCACGTTTAAGGTCCCTTTAAAATAGATGGACAAACTTTTAGAAATCATTCAGATCATCAAAAACAATAAGAAAAACGCTTTAAATAAGTACTGTCAAGAAAAAAAAATCAGCTAACGAAAGATACCCCAAATGTGCAGGCGCACGTGACCACGTCATGTCCCGTGCCCGCCGCGTTTTTTATATTATTTTGGTCAAAATAAAATCACTATAATCAGTGCTTTTTTTGCTTGGATATCTTTGGTTAGACGTACTGAACGCTGTGTTAAAAGTCCATATATCTATCTGGGACCTTATATTCTACACACTTGGCGAAGGAGCCAGCAAGACCGAAAAAAGTGTAAGATTTTGACAGCACACACACTTTCGGTCTAAAGCGAAAGGATCTTCGTTTCAACCGATTGTCCCACTACACCTCTCGTTTTTTTTTTTTGTTGCACTGATGATCGCCAAGTTTCTCGAGCCTGTTCTGTCGCATAGGCGACCGCATCCCACAACACTGCTTGATTTCCCTTAACGAGGATGCGCTAAGGTAGCCCGCAAAAATTCAAATTTTCTTACGTTTTTTGCAATTTGCAGGTCAGTGTCAGGTTGTACGTTGATTAAAGTATGATTCGCGGCCTAATATGGCTTTACAGAATTATAATTATTAGAATCAGCAATACGACACCATAAGTTAGAATTGACCTCAAACCTCATGATTTCATGAAATGTCTAGATTTGAGGTCAATTCTAACTTATGGAGTTGTATTGCTGATTCCTGAATGTAATGATTATAATTCTGTAAAGCCATATTATTTACGACCGCGAATCATATTTTAATCTACATACAACCTGACACACTGACCTGCAAATTGCAAAAAACGTAAGAAAATTTGAATTTCGCGGGCTACCTTAGCGTATCCCCCATATGATTTGTTGCTAAGGCGACAAAATCGATCACACACACCTGTATACTCAAAGGGTACATAAAGCTGCCCTAGTTGCTTGCGGTAGCTTTCGATGAACTTAAAAACTGCGTTTGTGTACTGAGCCACAACAAATGGAAGTATAGTACTCAGGATTTTGTAATACATATCTTGGTTTAAAAGAGTGTCCATGGAGTTTCTTGCCTTTTCTTCTACGTAGTAATATTACTACGTAGAAGAAAAGGCAAGAAACTCCATGGCAAAAAAAAAAGTTCCTCATAAACATCATCCTGGGTATATACCCAGGATGATGTTTATGAGGAACTTTTTTTTTGTGGATGGGAATCAAATGACTTCTCCCGCTCTGGGTGGAGCGGAAGGGCGTGTCAGACTTTTGCTCACTAAAACCCACCCGTGTTCCTTCAGTTGCCTGTGCCAGAGCCACGGTATCTTTTTCGAACAACCCGCGACAACTTTGGTTCCTGAGATACAAGTATCTTTTTACTTAGTTCAGGAGCCAGCTTTCAACCTGATTTTGAGTACCGCTTGTACTATCATGTTTAGTGTATGTGTTTTATGTGTTTCTCCTTGTACAATAAACTTATTTTTTATTTTTTTATCTTCATTTAAAAGCGGGTCCATGAAGTTTGTTGCTCGTTCTCCGCCATAAAGATCTACGTTTTGGAACGGGCATCTAGCATGCACAGGCGTCACCCAGATTAGAACAAAAACTCTTGGAACACCCAGATCTTTCATAGATGTTCTGAACAGACTAGGAAACTTGATCAACTTCTGGAGTGAGGTGGGGTGGTTGGTTGGAATAACCCCCCCGACGGCCGCTATGTCCCACGCACAATGGTCCACATAATGGACTAAGTGCGGAAACCATACCAGAACATAGAACGGGCAACTAGCTTAAATTTTTTGACAATTTAGGTATCTGTAAATGGTTTAATTTAAATAAATGCTTGAGGTTTGAGTTTGTGTAAAGCAATTTATAGTTATTACTGCATAATCAGCCTGTAATGTTCCCACTGCTGGGACACAGGCCTCCTCTCTGTGAGAGGGAGCCGTAATCCACAACGCGGGGCCAATGCGGGTTGGTAGATGTCACATGTCTTCGAATTTTTAGTTGTAGGACATGTCGGTTCGCGGAGATCCCTTTAGTCTTCCCAGAGATGTGCCCTAACAGGCGTTGCACACAGGCGTTCCGGAATGGTCTTTTGACAGGTAATGGTGCCCCTTCCATGTGCAGATGATGACCACCGGGGCGGGGTGGTTTTAGTGAGGTAAAAATCCCACACTCCCCGGCCCGGTCTTTTCCCCAAAGCCCGCGAGCCTTTTGAAGGTTTCCCCCTCAAAAAAAAAAAGGACATTACGGTTATAGTTATAATTGAAGACATGAGTGGATGAAGGTGAATGTCGCATTTTTAGATTTTCGCATGGATGATGGTGTTATGTACATACAAACAATTTTAAACCTTAAAAAAACCACGTTTGTGGCTATTATTTTAGAAATTGTGGAAGTTGAAGGTGTCAGCCTGACACCTTCAACTTCCACAATTTAGTGTACTTGCTGACACTGTCAACAAGTACACTATTATTTTTAATCAGTATTAGAAGAATGTGGAATTGAATTCAATTCTTTAATTTTTCCCCTATTTTAAAAATACTAAACGGTTGGCGCCGCCAGACACCCTTATTGAATAAAAATACATTAAAGGCGTTTTGAAATATCCTAAAATGTTTATGCGAAACTTTGAACTCAATCTTCTCGAAATTAGAATTTTGCGACAAATCACCTTCATCCTCTCATGTCTTCAATTACTGATTGAGCTCAAAATGGCTGGCTGCTATTGTAGCTAATAAGCGCCCAGGCTTAGACTGAAACTGTACTTGACTTGTGCCGAGGCGGAGCACATCTGAGCACGGACACGAACCAATAAAGGGACCCCTTTAAAACGGCTCTTCGCTCAACATTCATAAGGGAACGGGATTACGGGACAGACAGGTCTAGAAGCGTGAAATTTTGCACAAACGTTCTTTTTAGGGTTCCGTACCTCAAAAGGAAAAAAACTGAACCCTTAGAGGATCATTCGTGTGTGTGCCTTTGCTCCGAATCTAATAGACTGATTAAGTTGAAATTTGGTACACGTTTGAATTTCTGTGACCCAAACACGGGCGTGTAACGTAAATAAATGAATTTTGAATATGGATGTCACTTTTGAGGAGCAGATAAGAAAATTTAAAAAAAAGTTTTTCGAACTGTACCGTGTGACATATCAAATGAAAGGGCCTTACTGTGAGGGTCACTAATATTTATTTATTTATTTAATAATAACCAACTTATACTAACAGCTTTCACCACACATACAAGTCATTGGTCAATAGGTGTTAATACACATACAATCATAAAATTAGATTAAGTCATAAAACATTAACATTATAAAACATTACAACATACATTAACATTATTACATAAAACTAGCAAAAATTTGATGAAATAAAATAAAATTGAACAAAATTAGATTAAAACTTGTAAAAAAAATTGATAAAATTAGCTACAATTACAAAAAAGTAGACAATTAGATAAAATTAGTAAATATGGTAAGTATAATTAGGACAAAATTGGAATAAAAAATAAAAAAATATATAAAAAAATTATTATTAATATGATACAATCTAAAATCATTTACTCCGAGGAGATAAAGATAATATTATTTTTAATAATTTTAAAATTCATTATTTTAAAGTTATTTATGAAAATAGACGAAAATTTACCATTCCCCCCCCCCCATATATCCGAAACTACTGAGAAAAAACTGAAAATAGTTCTATACCTATAGATTACAGGAAAACCTATAAGAAGTCTATGGTCTTAAAATAACATGGTAAATCTCTCCATGTTGAGCGTCTAAACTTATATTTGCAGTTGGAGTGTATGGGAGAACATGTTTTTCAACTACAATGTTTGTTTTTGGGATAAATTCATCTCAAAAACGGAACCCTTCATTGTGCGTTGTTCGACACGCACGCCGGTTTTTTTGTAGTTTTATTAGAAAAGCCCACTAATGATTTAACTAATCAAGATCAATTTTCTTCCCACACTGCACACAGTTTGACCTCTTGTTTATTTTCCATCCTAGAGTGTGACGTGTGCGTACGCGCATGTGATACTACTTAACCTTTGCTTCCGAGATAGCCCATTCCTTAGTAGGACATGTTGTCTTGATGAGCTCTGATTATTTGCGATAAATTGCACTGATTTAGCTGCGTTGATATGAATCTTAAGAGCGTTGGCTCCGTACGGCATTTCATAAAAACTTTCAAGTACTTTTTTATCGAAAGGAATGAACCGATTTGAATGAAACTTCATACGCATAAGCAGGATACATAGGTCTAAGAAATTAGTTAAGAACATTTTCGAAAAATAGTGTTGCAGCTAAATTAGACCGATTTTAAATATTCCATAGAAACAGAGATTTCCAATTATCTTTTTTTTTAAATAAGACATTTCGAAAATGCTCTTAACTAACTTTTTAGACCTATGTATCCTGCTTACGCGTATGAAGTTTCATTAAAATCGGTTCTTAAAAAAAGGACTTCAAAGTTTGTATGAAATGCCGTACGGAGCCAACGCTCTTAAGAGGTTCGTGGAAATCGTGGATAAATAACAGCAGCAAGGCTCGATTGATCAGATCAGATAAGCTGTCTTACCGCGGTTGTTATGTAGATGGGACCCCTTCGTGCCTCGGAAAGCACGTTAAGCAGTTGGTCCCGATGTCATTCATAGATCTTTGACAGTCGTTATCAATCAATCAAGTCAGCCTATCGCAGTCCACTGCTGGACACAGGCCTCTCCCAGTCTGCGCCACAACCCCCTGTCCTCCGCCTTCCGCATCCAGTCTGTCCCAGCACCTTCTTCAGGTCGTCGGTCCATCTAGCTGGGAGGACACTACGCTTGCCGATACTAGTCTGCTCCACCGGCTATCGGTCCTTCGACAAACATGGCCAGCCCACTGCCACTTCAGTTTGCTTACTCTGAAAGCTATGTCGGTTACTCCGGTTCTGTGTTTTCAAGATGTCGGTTACTCCGGTTCTCTGTTTTCAAGATGTCGGTTACTCCGGTTCTGTGTTTTCAAGATGTCGGTTACTCGGGTTCTGTGTTTTCAAGATATCGTTATAGTTCTTTGTATTAAAGTCTTCGGGCAAAGCGAGATTACACGCTAGTTGGTACGTATTCTCCGCGAGTGCGCTCAACAAAACCGCTTTTCTCTATACTCCGGCTTTATCATTTTCCTCGTCATTGCTGTTGGCAATGAATCATTGCTGAAGCCGCCCCTTATAAAGCTTCCAGTCTTGATTGTGGTGATCGAAATTGGATATATGTAGCTCCCAATATTGAATTTACACTGAACATTTTTTACTACATTCATAAACGTGGGTACTCGTCGCCGATGTTGTATAGGAAGCCTACAAAGGTGTCAATGCAAAGACGGTATGATTCACACTGATGTATTCGACGCTTGCGCGTAAAATGTCACAGCCACATTCACTTATAGCTATGAGTATGTACATACATAACAGGTTCTTTTCTGTGTAACTTCATTCCTGACTTCATCCTTCTAAGAAACTCCGAGCATAGCCCGCTCCATAGCGCACAGTAGTCATAAGCCTCTTCAATTTCACGCCAGTCAGCTCGATTCTCGGTAACTCTTATCCAGCACCTACCAGCCACCCTGCCAAGATCGTCGCTCCACCTAGCCTGAGGGCGACCTACCTTACGTTAGCCGATTCGCGGTCTCCACTCAAGAACTCATCTACCCCAACGGTCATCGGTTCTACGGCTAATAAGGCCGGCCAATTGCCACTTCAGCTTGCTTATTCCGTGACCTATGTCGACAACTTTGGTTCTCTGTCCGATCACCTCGTTCCTGATTCGATCCGTCAGGGAGAATCCAAGCATAGCCCGTTCCATAGCTCGCTGAGCGACCTTGATTTTACTAAGGGGATACATCGATGATTTTGTGTTTTTAAAATTCCTATATGGTTAAATCATTTGGATTTTCCTTAAGTGTTATTTGACTATATTATTGTCCACTGCTGTACTAAAACCTAACATGATTACCTACTTGAAATTTTTTCGGTAGAATAAAATTCCAAAGTAGCACCGTCTATTTTCTGTTTTACACAAAAACACAACAGTTCCTTATTGTGCATTAAAATTAGCTTTAATCGAATGTATTTAAATATGTTAAGAACTTACTAAGCTACAAATTTATTTAAGGACGTACTAGCTTTTGCCAGCGGCTTCGCCTGCGTGGTCGGAAAATATCCCACGGGAACGTACTACCGGGAATTCCATCCTTATTCCTTGTCTAGGGCTGGGCGTTGATGCGTCAGTCAATCAGTCAGGACTTCTCTTTTTATTTATATTGATGATAGCATTTTGTCATAAATCTACATTTAAACGACGAAGCGCGTTTAAATTCCGGTGCGTGTGAGTCTTCTATCTCGCGCGTCAAACTAGACAGCCATAACGCCATTTCACTTACACACCGAGCTAAACCACGTTTCGATATATCTTCTTTTACTTTCAAGCACTCGAACTCATTCCTTATGCAATCGTCCAGATAATATGTTTATGTCCTCAGACAAATATGTCTTTGCCAGCATGATAAAGTATTTACACAATTTATCAGAGGATTAACCGATAAAGCTTACCTATGTATAAATAAATAATTTTATTGTGATTAGCATTAAATGAGTTTCTTCTGATATCGATGTTGATAACGTTCAGTGCTCTTTTTTTTGTGTATGGGAAATCATGAAATGACTTCTCCCGCTCTGGGTGTAGCGGAAGGGCGTGTCAGACTTTTACTGATTATAACACACCCGTGTTTCTTCAGTTGCCTGTGCCAGGGCCACGGTATCTCTTTCGAATAACTGAGTTGTTCGAAACAACCGATGTTGGTCGATGTTTCTTGATATTGTTATCAAAACGTGGTTAGTTTTGTTCAGTCGTCTTACTAAAGGGTATCGTGTTACCCAGTAACAGGGTTGTGGAGGTCAGATAGGCAGTCGAGGGAAGATAATCTGTCAATTTCTACTTGGCTGTTACCTTACCATACATCATCTGCCTGCCTTTTCGTTGGGTTCGGCTTCCAGTCTAACCGGATGCAGCTGAATACCAGTATTTTACATGGAGCGACTACTAATCTGACCTTCACAACCAACTGAGTACTACTATACGCCTTGGTAAGACAGGTTGTCAGACTTTCGGGCACCTGGCGACCCGTAACGACTGTCAAAGATCCACGAATGACAGCCGGGACCAACGGCTTAACGTGCTTTCCGAGGCACGGAGGGGTCTTGGTATGTAAAGATGTTCACCGATCCAAGGACAATCAATCGACCCGTGCGGCTGTTATTACTTAGCCACGAGCCTTTCGTTTAAAAAGTACATACAAATTTGAACCATACGCGCTTTAACTCTGTCAAACAGTCACCATGACCTGCCTTCCACATCATTTGCCCTGCAAATTACCATACCATGGTACTCTTTAAACTAGTTTTGAAGCATTTTCTTCTATTTCATTAACTTCTACTCGTTTCCTGAACGAGCCATTGTTTTTTAGGGTTCCGTAGTCAACAAGGAACCTTTATAGTTTCGCTATCAAAATCAAAATCAAAATCAAAAGTCCTTTATTCAAATTAGGCTGAGAATCAGCACTTTTTGAACGTCAAAATTACAGTAAGACAGTCCCCACAAAACGCCCGCCCTTCACCACTTCCTAGTTTTTTTTTTTGAATGGCTTCTCACAGTTGACCACGAGGGGTCGAGACTGTTAAACCGGACTTTCCTGTGGCTGCTTTAAGCGAAAGCTTAAAGCCTCCGGCCAGGCTTAAAACTAAGACTTACAACTAGGGGTTTTGAGCGACTCTGCACGTCGCTGCGGTAAGGGTAGGGAGGTCAGCCAGAGGGTTCAGGCTGGGTCGTGACGCGATAACATCCAAGGTACTACTAGGTACGAGAATGATCGGTGGGCAAGGGGAGTTTAGTGGCGGGTTAGAGGCTACAGGCTCGGCTGCGCTACCGGCTGGCGCAGCCTCGCCGGGTAGAGGGCAAGGGGAAGGTGGGCAATTACGTTTCCGACCTCGACGGCGGGGTCGGAACGTAGATCTTAATTTGCGTTTGCGGAGCGTACTGGTGGCCTTATTACTCTCCTGTAGGAGGGTTATAGGGTCATCAGGTTCGGAGAGAACATGTTTAGGACGGCGGGTCCTACTAATCCGGGAGGGAACATAGTTGGCGGATTCGACAACCAAAGGGTTGCGATGTTTCGCGGCGGTTTCAAAGAAACGCACGGAATTGCGTTTCAGGAATTGTCGGATCGTTGGGATTTTGAGGTCAAGGTGGAGGTTTTCGTTCCGAACGAACCAGGGGGCACCCGTTATCTTTCGGAGAAAACGGTTTTGCAGTGTCTGCATTCTATGTATGTGATGGGGCTTGGCGTGAGCAAATACCGAGCCCGCATAGGTCATGATGGGCCGAATGACGGCTGTATAAATGCGCAACTTGCACTTAAGTGACAATTTGCTACGTGCATTCAGGACGGAATGGAGTCTACCGAGGGCAAAAGCGGCCCGTGAACGAGCGAGCTTTATGTGCTCGGAGAAGCTTAAGTGCTCATCGAGCGTGACACCGAGATATTTGGCTCGCTTCTCCCAAGGGATCGGCTTGTCAAACATCGTGATTGGTCGGGGTAAAGGACGTGTGTGGTACGGTTTCAGAAAGAGAACCGCTTGACTTTTATCTGGGTTGACTTCGATTCTCCACCTACGAAACCACCGGGCGAGGTTATCGACTGAGGTTTGCAGAGTACGAGATATCGCGTCTGGGCTTTTTCCCGTGTAGTAGATGGCCGTATCGTCTGCGAACAGAGCCAACTGAGCCTTTCTACTTTTCGGGATATCGCTGGTAAATAGAGTAAAGATAAGGGGTGAAATTACAGAGCCCTGTGGTACGCCTGCGCGGATAGGGTGGGGAGAAGATAGCGCTCCTTCGATACGGTATCGAAAGGTGCGGTTTGACAAAAAGTCACGTAAAATGAGCACGAGACGGTCTGGCACTCCGAGTTTGTAAAGCTTATAAATTAAGCCGTTGTGCCAGACTTTGTCAAAAGCTTTCGCTATATCGAAAAATACCGCTCCCGTCATCGAACCGCGCTGAAAGCCAGCGCCTATGTGTTCGATGATGCGGTGGACCTGATGTACACAAGAATGTTGGGTACGGAACCCGAACTGTTCGTTAGGTATGAGGCCCTTTGTCTCGGCATAGTCTCTGAGGCGCTTATAAATAAGTCTCTCATAGACTTTGCCGAGGACACTGAGCAGGCTAATGGGGCGGTAGCTAGAGGGCTCGCTCTTGGGCTTACCGGGCTTATTTATACCGATAACGGTGGCCTGTTTCCAGGCTTGCGGAAATATGTTATTGCTCAAGGCACCATTGAAGATGATGGTCAAGAGCATTATCAAACGGGCAGGGAACAGTTGGACCACCCTATTGGTGATACCATCTGAGCCAGGGGCTTTGCGGGGTCTCAGACCCTTGATTATCTCATGCACCTCATCCGGAGTGACGGGGGGCAGGGGATAATCAGGGTCTTCGACGGGAGGAAGGGAGGCTCTACGTTCGACTTCCGCGTCGACCTCAGAGAGGTGAGCTTGGTCAACCGGTAGAGAGCTGGGTGTACATTGCGCCTCGAGGCTGTCGGCAAGGCATTCCGCCTTGTCGACATCCTCGAAGGCAATGGTTTTGTCAGGGCGGACTAAGGGTGGCATAGAAGCTATCCCCGGGGATCTAAGTTTCCTCTGGAGTTCCCAGAAGGCAAGGTGGTTTGGCTCTAGTTCGCTCAGCATCTTATCCCAGCCGGCGTTACGCAGTTCCTCCATACGTGTCCTTACAGATTTCTGTAAGTAACGCATGTGGACTTTGTTCGCGCGACAGGGAAAGTTGCTGTAGGCACGGACCGCCGCGTTCTTCTCAGTCAGCAGCTCACGTACATCGTCCGGCAACTTCCAGCGACGGTCTTCCGCCACTGGAATTTCCCTTGAACAATCGTTCAGGACAGATTGTACGTGTTCTGTGAGTGAGTCGATCGCGGCCGTCGTGTCAGCGATAGAGTCAAAATGATCGGGTATAGCGTCTAAGTGAGGGGAAGAGGAGGATTTCAGGCAATCGCTTACTTTCGTCCAATCCGTCACTTTTTGGGTGCGAGGTGGTACTGAGGGGTCACGGAGCCCTAAACGGGGGACTAGACTTACGACAACCGGTCGATGGTCAGAGTCCAGTTCATGTATCGCTTCTATAGAGTCCAACCGAAGGTTGATATTCTTTAGAAGCGCTACATCAAGTACGTCAGGGGTATGGTTATGGTCGTGGGGAAAATGTGTAGGAGTCATTGGTGCAATGACGTCAAAGTTTAAAATGGAACAGAGGTCGAACAAGTGTCTACCTCTGGTGGTGATCAAGGAGCTATTCCAGGCGGTATGCTTGGCGTTGAGATCGCCCGCTATAATGACGGAGTCACTCAAGCCGCATAAGATGTTAAAGTCGTCAGATAAATTCTGGTAATTCTCTGGGACGGTACGGGGTGGAATGTAAGCCGATACTAAAGTGATCGGCTGGTGGCCTGTCATGCCAAGGCGGCAGACAGACACTTCCAAACGTGAAAGAGGAGGAGGGTCAATGGGGATGCAATAAAGGGTGGATTTATAGTAAATTAGGGTACCACCCGCGTGGCATCGCGTCCTATCATTGCGCACTATACGGTAGTTGGCAATTGATGGGTTACGGTGGTTGGGTTTTAGAAAGGTCTCCTGTACAAGGAGGATATCTAACTGGTGGTCGCGAAGGAAAGTGCAGATTTCATCGCGTTGGTTTTTAATGCCATTGGCATTGAAAAAACCTAGTTTAAGGGATCGGGGTTTGGTTCTCGCAATAATTTGTCTATCCATTATTGGTTAGATTTATTGGAGAAGGAGACCAGGGCTTGCGTGATCTCCGGGTAGGCATTATAAATGTCGTGAATTTTGCGCAAGTCGCCAGCGCTTCTGGCGACGACTAGCTCGTTAGCCATTTGCATCGCACGGGGCGACATAAATGTAAGGAACGTACCGGTGATTACGTTGAACGGGTCAATAGTGCTGGTACCGGCCCCAATAGTGTTCGGGGTCACGGTACCGGTAATGTTAGCGGTAGTGGCGGCTACGTTTTTAGGCGCAGCCGTGAGTTTGGTGGGTTGGGTAAGGGGTGGCTTTGGGATGCAAGGATCCACTAGAGCCGGCATGGGTAAAGGAGGTGGTTGCGAGGACCTCAACGCAGGAAAAGCCTGCTGGTGGAGGCCTGCGAACCAAGGGTTCGGTCTTTGGGGACTAAGCCGCGGGGGCATGTCGGGTACCTTAAAAGAGTAAGGGCATTCTCTTTGCTGACGAACGTCCGAACGTTTGTTCAGCTTAGAGGAATTATTATTTTTTGGGGCTTTAGGGCAGCCACGGTAATTAGCTGGGTGACCAGCTTCACCGCAGAGCACACAGCTCGGAAGCTCGGTGCACAAGGTGCGGTCTTTTGGCCGAGAGCACTCAGAAGTGCCATGGTCACCCAGGCACTTGACGCACCTGGGTCTCGCATGGCAGTTCCTTTGAGAATGCCCGTAAAGCTGGCAGCGGTGGCACTGGCCAACGAGGCCATTTTTACGGGGCTTCTCTATCTCGAAGCCTACCAAGTTACAAATCGATCTGATTTTAAAAATCGGATGGTACCCCTCAGAGGGGGGGCAGACTACGAGGACCATATCGTAAGCTTCCCCTCCCCTGGAGCGGTGCATCCGATGGACCTCGTCTACAGGAATCTGTTGCGACTCAAGGTCGGCTTTGATTTCCTGAGTCGGAATTTCTTTAGGGATCCTACGGATCACCACGCGAGTCTGGCGATCCTCGGGTAGAGAGTATGTGTGGAAAGACACAACTCTCGATTTTAAAAGTTTGGTAAGTTCCCTGTAGTCTTTCGACGTCGGTACTGATACCTTAATACCCTGTTGGGTAGAGCGGGCGCTGGTGAAACCGATCCCGAGATCGGTACACCACTTGGAAACGTCGGTCCACTTTGCCTTGTCTTGAATATAGACGGGAGGCGTGGCGGGCGACTTAAAAGGGGGAATGGGGGTATCCTGCAAGGAGGATGATTTAGAGGGGGCATCCTGCAAGGAGGATGGAATGGTAAGGGCGGGTGGGGCCAAGGGCAGGTCAGAGGGTTTAGGTGGAGGAGGGGGAGAGTCTGTGTTCTTCCCCTTCTTCGCCTTGGTTTTCGCGGCTTTCGTCGCCTTCCTTTTCTTATTCTTCCGACCCTCGACGACCTGGAAGCCGTCGTCGTCGTCGGAAGAAGAAGGGGAAGGAGACGAAAGAACGGGCTGGGCAGAGTGCTCGGCCTCGATGTCGGAAGAGTAAGGTGAGGTAGGGCCTTCAGTGTCCATGGACACTGTCGGGCAGTCTACGTAATGGACCGTAGGTAAGGATTGGGTGGGCTCGAGAGCATCGCTAAAAGTAGCGATGTCTGAGGCAGGGGCATGCTGAGACTCAGCGAGTTTAGCCGCGATTTTCGCGCGAAAATCGGGGCTTTTGAGTAGCGCTTCAATGAAGGAGTCTGGATCCTTAAGGATATCCTTAAGGTACAGCTCCTTCGCTGATGCGGACGCGGGCATCCTAGAGGAGGAGCATAGACAAAAACCTATGAAGCCCTAACACCTATCTCCCCGGGTGGGATTGCCCGGGGGCCCTAACCCTCCCTGTCGGGTGATGACAGGGAGGTGTGTACCTATCGTGAACGACCTACGCTTGTGTCATCCGTGCCAGTCTTAATGTGCAACGGGGCCCTGACTAAGAACTAGCGCGAAGGGTGTAGACACACCCTAAAGACACTAGGTGCAAGCTGTGGAAGCAAAACTGTCATCCAGTGCCGACTAGGAGACCCCCCAAGGCCGGTTAACATTGGGACCCGTCCAGCTGACTGCCTCTCCCTGAAGGGGTTCGGCGGGTGTGTTGGGTCTACACCCCACTCGGATTCGTTGGCACCGTGAGGTTTCCTCCGAGGACCACGAAACAGTGGATTTTACCCAGAAGGGGCCAAAAGGAGCGCGAAAGACGTTTAGTCCGAAAGAGAAATATTTTGCCTTGATAAAGGCACTTGGTTTGATCGTATGTCGAAATAATTAATTAAATAAATAATTAATTATTCGACGATCGGGAGTAGTCGGGTGACTACGAGGACGCCACGAAGAGCAGCGCAGCGAAGGGAGACTCTGGACAGCGAGCGCAGCGGGAGCAGCGAGAGCGCACAACCGCACGCGTCACCACTTCCTAGTGCTTTAGCTGGGAAGAAGAAGTAGCGGAACAAACTCCCCAGCAGCACAGCTGTCTGTTCAGTTAGAAGAACTAGATTCTATACAATAGTACCTATGCAAAATAATTTACGCAACACAATACATTAAATTATATTTTTGTCAAATAAAATAAACAATTTTAGTACTTAACTCATGTAACCTGTCATTATGTAAGCTGATCCTGGAGAAAGAACATAACATAAACATTGTCTTGAGTTAATCACAGCGACCAACTATTCTTATCGTTTAAGTAATCGTTGATAGAATAGTATGCCTTTGAACAAAGATTGGATTTAACTTTAATTTTAAACGCATTAAAAGGCAAATCTAGCAAAGAAGAAGGTAGCTTGTTATAAAAAGTTATACCAAGACCAACAAATGAGTTATGAACCTTATGAAGCCGATGAAATGGAGCACGTAATTTGTCCTTATTTCTGGTGTTAATATTGTGAATATCACTGTTTTTACTGTACAAATGTATGTATGTCCGTCCGTCTGTCTGTCTGTCCGTCCGTCCGTCCGCAGCTTAGCTCAGAGACTCTCAGTACTAGAAAGCTATAATTTGACATGGATATACATATTCATCACGCCGATAAAGTGGTAAAATATTTTTTTTTTAGGGTGCCTTCTGTACACGTAAAGTGGGGATGTTTTTTTTTTCTCGTCTACCCCATGGTGTAGGATGGGTCTTTCAAAAATATTGCGGGTTTGTGAAAACTGTTTACTTCAATGATCAATCAATCAATTTAAAAAGTTAAACATTATTTTTATTGCACGAACATTGATAACTTCGCAGTTTCCGATCGTGTTTGTCATTATTTAAACGGGTTTTTGAGTATGTTTTACTATCATAATAAAATTATGAATAACTAGCTGATGCCGGCGACTTCGTCCGCGTGAAATTTCTTGTTTTAACATAACATGTTTTATCCTATGACACACTACATTACTGTAGCTTCCCATAAGTGAAAGAATCATCGGAATCGGATCAGTAGTTCCGAAGATTACCCCCTGCATACAAACTCACAAATTTTTCCTGTACTGAGTACTAGCTTTTGACCGCAGCTTCCCGCGTGGAGGTCGGAAATAATCCCACGGAAACGTACTATCAAGATCGTAACGCGTACGCCAGTAACGCTCCCAGTCGGCATGATTTTTTCCGAGATCTTCAACAATCATCGTCATATTTCAGCCAATTTACAAAAAAAAACTACTTAATGAATTGTACACCTAAACTTTCCTCATGAATTACTCCGTCCATTGGTGAAAACCGTATGAGAATCCGTTCAGTAGTTTTTGAGATCATCGCGAACCAGGCACACGCGGCGGGGGACTTTGTTTTATAATATGAAAGGAGGAAATCATCCAGCAACTGACGTCAGCCGATTGGCCATCTGAGCTTGCAACCCTCGACTTCTCCGGCCTATTTTAATCAGCACTTCAAGAAAGACAGTTACTGGCAAAATCCTCTGAACTCTCTAACATATATTTTTGTATGTCTGCATCAATCGTTAAAAGTATTTGTATACATTTCATTCGGCGGTTACTAAATGATAAAACTGCTGAAAATAGAATGTTGTTTGTTTTTTAACGCGTTCATGAACCGGCCTTCACACTGAATTTT
Source organism: Cosmia trapezina (assembly GCA_905163495.3). Lineage (NCBI taxonomy): Eukaryota > Metazoa > Arthropoda > Insecta > Lepidoptera > Noctuidae > Cosmia > Cosmia trapezina. The sequence continues at coordinate 12,412,145 of LR991047.1, forward strand.
AGTTCCTACATGCTGTACTGTATTGGTTGCTGAAACAGAGGCGTTGTATGTTGTTAATTAGTCTGACCGCGACTTCGTTCGCGTGAAATTTCTTGTTCCCCCACCACCCACCGCTTCGCATCGCATTGCCTGCCCGCGCTATTACTTACTTCGTTTTCGCTTAGCGTTCTTTCTGACTATTTTTAAAAAAGGACGTTCTGTATTGTATTGTTCTGTATTGTAGAACGGCTTAATTTAAGCCGTTCAAAAGGGTTACCCACATCGTATGGGTTTCTGTTTAACTGCTTAGGAAAAACCCTATCGAAATACCTTTCAATGGATAACCAGAATGATCCTTTGAAGCCATTCAAAAGGGTTACCCACATCGTGTGGGTATTTGATTAACTGCTTAGAAAAACCCTATCAAAATACCTATCAATGGATAACCAGAATGATCCTTTAAAGCCATTCGCAAGGTTTACCTACATCGTATAGGTATTTGATCAACTGCTTAGAAAAACCCTATCGAAAACCTTTTCAATGGGTAACCAAAATAATCCCTGGTCTTAACACCTTGTCCCGAATCCGATCCCTCGGTGAGAGTCCCAAGCATAGCCCTTTCCATAGCTTGCTGACATTGAATTCGTGGACCAGTCGTTGCTTGCGTGAGTGTCCTCGTCTTAATACCCTAGGGGACAAGTGCCGCGACACGTGTCTCCAAGGACATGACGCAAAGTATCTAGACATATGCGTCGTCAGGTATTTTGTCCCACGACCTTTTTCGTCCGCATTTCTGCAGTTGATTCTATCATGCCTCCAGATGGATGGTTTGTGTGAGGAGTTATATGAAAGGGAAGGTAGTGAATGATAGCGTGACGGTTGACAGGGGAGAATTGATGAAGAAAACGTGTTGCGCCAGCCCCACGTACCTAGCATGGGACAAGGGCAGGAAAATGATGATCTGCTTTGCTTTGTTATTTTTCTGTGAGCCTGTGTCGCTTGAAATAAACTGTTTAGGTTTGTGTGAGGAATTATATGATAGGGAAGGGAGTGAATGATAGCGTGACGGTTGACAGGGGAGAATGGAAGAAGAAAACGGGTTGCGCCAGCCCCACGTAGCATGGGACAAGGGCAGGAAAATGATGATCTGCTTGGCTTTGGTATTAATCTATGGGCCTGTGTCGCTTCAAATGAATTGTTTATTTATTGAATAGAATACAATACTCTTTATTATGCACTTTATTGGTAAAACACCATAAAGGGTCATTGTTACTCATCATTATGAACAACTTTCACTATGGGACATAACTTGAAATCTCGAAAAAAAAAACCAGCAGATCAGCACATATAGGAAGCTGATTTTTTTTTTTGTGCGATTTCAGGTATAAGTTATTTATTTATTTACTTAAATGCCTTAAAACTGCCCTTACAGTAACTAAGTCACAAACCCAAAATTAAAACTTATAGGTACATCTAAAAATCATTGTTTGTAACATTATCTAAACAATAGTACTTTTGCGAATTCACCCCAGTGACATATAAATACAGCGAATTGCTCGAGTCATAGTGTCTAAACACACTATGCCGAAGTTACGCGACCGAAGTTCCGCGGCTGATGTTACGTTCCGACGTGTTCGGCTGATATGACACACCATAAGTGCCGAACTTACGCGGCGGAAATTCAGTTGCGGAACGTCAGTGTCTTGAACCCACCCCCCGTCCCCCCGTCCCCCGTCACCGCCCCGGATCTTCTTCGGTAATCGAACCGAACTTCGGTCGCGTTCGCGTATAATGTGTGCTCTACAGAATACGTTGCCGCCGAATTGCAGCTGAACTTACGCCCGACCGAAGTTCGGCTGTACGCTAGAACGCAACGTCATATCGGCATAGTCGTCAGTAATTCAAATAGCATTGCAGGCGTATTCATGCCGAACTTCGGTCGCGTAACTTCGGCATAGTGTGTTTAGACACTTTTTTCAGTTGTTCATAATGATGAGTACAAAAGAGGTTATTGGTGTTTTACCAATAAAAAAAATACACCAATACACCACAGCCAATCCTGTCGAGGATACAGTTACATAAAAAATCTAAATTAAAAACCCTCACAAATGTTTTTCGGTATGAAAAGTAACCCGCGGGCTGTTTCCGGATACATATAATGAAATACTTCTATGCAAATCCGTCTAGCCGTTCCGTCATTAAATAACAAACATTGAAAATACATAAAGTTAGCATACTTTGCTTCCATCTAGGTACATAGCAGAAACTAACGTTTGTAATTATTAATTATGTATGACATAGAATGATACATAATATGGTACATAAGGAGCTCGTGGCTAAGTAATAACAGCCGCACGGATCGATCCGTCAGGTTCAGCTACGCTTGCCGGGGTTGGTCAGTGGATGGGTGACCATCTTTACATACCGAGATTCCTCCGTGCCTCGGAAAGCACGTTAAGCCGTTGGGCCGGCTGTCATTCGTGGATCTTTGACAGTCGTTACGGGTCGTCAGAAGCCCGAAAGTCTGACAACCAGTCTTACCAATGGGTATCGTATTACCCAGTAACTGGGTTGTGGACGCCAGATAGGCAGTCGCTCCATGTAAAATACTGATATTCAGCTGCATCCGGTTAGACTGGAAGCCGACCCCAACATAGTTGGGAAAAGGCTAGGCAGATTCTACAACTTCCACGCGAGCGAAGTCGCCGAGCACAGCTAGTAACTTAAAAAAACTAGTTTAATAAAAAATATTATTATGGACTTAGGTCGACAGTACTTTGTGTTAATGAAATCGTGTTAGTTATATTTTAATCACTGAATTGCTCCTTCGATCACATAATTGCTCATTCATTGATATACATAAACAAACGTCTTAGGACAAAGGTCAAACATGCACACACGGCTACATAACAAGCTGACCTCTTATTGTACGGAAATCCTATACAGTGCGAGATCAGCATAAACTGGAAATTTATAACTTGCTAGTATATGTAGCCGTGCCTCGGAAAGCACGTTAAGCCGTTGGCCCCGGCTGTCATTCGTGGATCTTTGACAGTCGTTACGGGTCGTCAGAAGCCCGAAAGTCTGACAACCAGTCTTACCAAGGGGTATCGTATTACTCAGTTACTGGGTTGTGGAGGTCAGATAGGCAGTCGCTCCATGTAAAATACTGGTATTCAGCTGCATCCGGTTAGACTGGAAGCCGACCCCAACATAGTTGGGAAAAGGCTAGGCAGATTGATGATTGATGTAGCCGTGCATAATACGATGATTACCTACCTGGAAACAAAAGTGAAAAATAATTTCGGAAGCCGTTGTCTCTGGTTTTGTATTTTCGTTTTTTGCCACCGACTTCCGAAATTAAAGTAATTTTTTACTTTGTAGTGTTTTTTTTGGAAGACCTGAAAACAAAAGTGAAAAATAATTTCGGAAGCCGTTGTCTTTGGTTACGTATTTTCGTTTTTTGCCACCGACTTCCGAAATTAAAGTTATTTTTTACTTTGTAGTGTTTTTTTTGGAAGTCGGTTTTATTTTTTGTAAAAAGGATTTTTTTCTTTTTCACTTTTTGCTCTGGTACCGACGCCACATAAATTCGTATGTATTCATACCACTACTTGCAATGTAAATAACGTTAACAGGAAGTTGTTTTTGTTATAACATCATCAACATACACTAAGTGGAAAAAATAAGTATTATTGAAGCTAACTCAAAAACCACTCATCAGAACTTGACGAAATTTATATGGTACCAATCTGGAAGTATATTCATTCAAATTTAAAAAAAAATCCAAATCGATTTATAATGTCGGGGTTCTGAAGTAAATTCAAATAATTTTTATTTGCTAGAATGTAGGTATAAATAGAGAACTATCGTGGCCCAATTATTATCCAGTCGTAGTAGAGCTCTTTCAATCTGCCTACCCTTTTCCCAACTATGTTGGGGTCGGCTTCCAGTCTAACCGGATATAGCTGAATACCAGTATTTTACATGGAGCGACTGCATATCTGACCTCCACAACTCATTCTAATTCTAAATCACCCTAAAGATAAATTGACTGCTTTAATTTGATTATTTGAATACTGAACCTAAAATTCTAATTCTGAATCACCTTAAATATAAATTGACTGCTTTAATTTGATTATTTGAATAATGAAACCTAAAATTCTAATTTTAAATCACCTGAAAAATAAATTGAGTGCTACAATTTGATTATTTGAATACTGAACACTAATATTCTAATTTTAAATCACCTTAAAGATAAATTGAGTGCTTTAATTTGATTATTTGAATACTGAAACCTAAAATTCTAATTTCAAATCACCTTACATATGTTTTTCAAATGACAACTGAGGTTAATTTAATACTCAATTTTCGTACAGACTCCGGGGTAGCTTCACTATACAATTTTTAAGCACAAATCATTGCAAACAAACAGACAAGTGAGATATTCCGATCTATCTTACTCTTTAGCCCTGTCATGCCTCTGGTACTTCAGATAACCATAGACAGTCAACACTTTCCAAGTTAACGGACTGTTTGGTTGCCACACATAACCGCAATGGGTTTCGAAATCAAACTACATACTTACATTACTTACATAACTTTATAACTTACATACTACTTAGCTTTGAGGCCCTAGTACGAACGCGCGAAGTAAACGTAACAAATTCAAACGATTTTTTACCCGACTTACGAGTTGTAGGTCGTGGATTAGAGTCCAGGAAGGCGCTATACTTTGTGTAAATCATTTTATCACCGCTGCTCTCAAAACGGTGAAGGAAAACATCGTGAGGAAACCGGCATGTCCTAGAACCAACAATTCGAAGACATGTGACATCTACCAACCCGCACTGGGCTCGCGTGGTGGATTACGGCCCACTCCATCTTACAGAGAGGAGGCCTGTGTCCCAGCTGAGGGAACATAGATATGAATAAAGTCTAAAAAATATGTAAATAATATACACGAAACCTCGTACGTTACGTTCAATCGGCGTCGTAGCCGCGGACGGTTCGGGGATGGGCGACTATTTATTGCGAATGTTTACCCGCGGTCCCGGTGGGTCGACCCATTACCGGGTCCATGGGTGATATTATCGAGACTAAATTATTGACTATTGATTTAATACTGTTGCAAGCCTTTAAATTATTTTATGCCTAAAGGCGGGTCATAGATGTACTTCACTATATAAACTGTAATACCATATTTTTACCTGTGTACCACAATAAACAATTTGAATTTGAGACTCCTCCGTGCCTTTGAAAGCACGCTAAGCCGGTGGTTCCGGCTGTCATTCGTATCCTAGATCTTTGACAGTCGTTACGGGTAGTCAGTAGCCCAAAAGTCGAACAACCAGTCCTGAGGTATCGTGTTACCCAGTAGCTGGGTTGTGGACTCTCCATGTAAAAATATTGATATTCAGCTGCACCCGGTTAGACTGGAAACCGACCCCAAGACAGGCCAACATTTTTGGGAAATCGCTAGGCAGATTGATTTAGTCCGCGCATTCGTGTTAGGCCCACAGAGACACAGAACGCACAGTATGTGCGTTTAGCGGCCTTCTAATGATTATTACACACGCAATGGAACCCAAAATATAAGGAAGGTAAATTAATATAGCACAATACCTAATATACTGAGTCAATGGAACTCAGTTGAACTTTGTGCTTGAATATTATTCTTCTGTTTTGATGACTCATCGTTTGTAGGAAGGCGAAGCTTGAGGAGCTCGTGGCTAAGTAATAACAGCCGCACGGGTTGATCCATGAGGTTAAGCTACGCTTGCCGGGGTTGGTCAGTGGATGGGTGACCATCTTTACATACCGAGACTTCTCCGTGCCTCGGAAAGCACGTTAAGCCGTTGGTCCCGGCTGTCATTCGTGGATCTTTGACAGTCGTTACGGGTCGTCAGAAGCCCGAAAGTCTGACAACCAGTCTTACCCAGGGGTATCGTATTACCCAGTTACTGGGTTGTGGAGGTCAGACAGGCAGTCGCTCCATGTAAAATACTGGTATTCAGCTGCATCCGGTTAGACTGGAAGCCGACCCCAACATAGTTGGGAAAAGGCTAGGCAGATTGATTGATCGTTTGTAGGAAGGCGACGATTATGTTTTGAGTGGGTCAAAATACAAAGTATACAGTTTTTTGTTGTTGTTGTTTATATATAGAAAAACCCATGACAATTTAGGCAGAGCTGATGTTGAATACTATACGCGCCACGGAAGATGAAACTTCCGCGCGCCGCCCCTCGGCTGTATAAGCAGTGCGAGAAGACTTTGTTTACCTGGATTGACACTTAGTGTCTAAACACACTATGCCGAAGTTACGCGACCGAAGTTCGGCATGATTACGCCTGCAATGCTATTTGAATTACTGACGACACACTATACCGAAATTACGTTGCGTTCTAGCGTACATCCGAACTTCGGTCGGGCGTAAGTTCAGCGGCAATTCGGTGGCAACGTAGTCTGTAGAGCACACATTATACGCGAATGAATTTCGGTTCGACTGCCGCGTAAGTTCGGCACTTATGGTGTGTCATATCAGCTGAACACGTCGGAACGTAACATCAGCCGCGGAGATTCGGTCGCGTAACTTCGGCATAGTGTGTTTAGACACTTAGGGTACTTTTAATCTCGGTAGTACGTTCCGGTGGGATATTTGACCGCGCCTCGCGCTTTTTCCGCCGCCCCGATGACGCCCGGTCTGTTTCCACGCCTCAGACCTCATACCGATAAAGAGACCTAAAATCGTCTACTGCGCAAGTCAAACCACGTGGTGCGTCAAGACTCATCTTTCGTGGCGCGTATTGTAGGTACACTCGCGTTTCGCCAGAATCCAGAACCTGAAAAGGGGTCATTGTACTCATCATTTTGAACAACTTTTTCTATGGGACCAACCTTGAAATCGCGAAATCAGCTGTTCCATACATTTTGTTGATTTAAGTGAACACAAATGTATGGAACAGCTGATTTTTTTTCGCGATTTCAGGTTTGGTCCCATAGTAAAAGTTGTTCATATTCAAGGGTAGAACAACCTGTGAAAATTTGTCCATCTATTTTAATGGGACCTTTTATAGTCCCATGTACTCGTAATAGTGGATGTAATTAGGAAGAAATCTTTTGCATGGTATTGTTGTTTATAGCAACAGGTAAAAGTTAAAACAGGCAATAAGTATTATGTATAATTATTACGAGAAATTTTTCCTTGATTATTTAGTTGGTCTCTTTGAGGTAAACCTCGGAGAACATAAAAATATGTCTAGCGGCTTATCTTTAACCGGCTTAGCCTTTTAGTACTTTTTAAAAATATGTCTAGCGGCTTATCTTCAGCCGGTTTAGCCTTTTAGTACTTTTCCTTTACTTGTGCTGTGGGCTTCGCCCGCGTGGATGTCGGAAAAATATCACACGGGAACACACTACCGGGAATTCCTTCCTTATTCTTTGTCTACATTATAAAGGGAACCTCTGTGCAAAATTTCAGCTTTCTAGGTCCAAGGGTTTGGGCTGGGCGTTGATGAGTCAGTCGATCAGTCAGTCAGGACTTATCTTTTTATTTTTATAGATAAATGGCCGTATTTTTTTACTGCGTTGACTTAGAAGCTTGATTTTTTTAGAACTCCAAGGGACTATAGACCTACATATTTGATAATTTCATCTTGATATCTCCACTCATTCAGCATCATATTACCGTCGCTTCGAGGGCTGTGGCTGGACAACCTTACCTGCTATCCTAGCTGCCGTTGGCACACCGACCTATCTACCTGGCTGCTACCTATCACCTATGTACCTACCGGGAACTTCCAGGATAGTGGTTTTCTTTAGGCGGGCTAGAATTTAACACGCGCTCGAGAACTCGCCGGCTTACTGCTGGAGTTAACCTAATTTTCTATAATTATTTTTTTATTTTAAAAAAGCAGACGACAGACACACAGACGGACAACGAAGTGATCCTATAAGGGTTCCGTTTTTCCTTTTGAGGTACGGAACCCTAAAAACATAAATAAAAACATCAATCTGCCTACCCTTTTCCCAACTATGTTGGGGTGGTCGGCTTGCAGTCTAACCGGATGCAGCTGAATACCAGTATTTTACATGGAGCTACTGTCTATCTGACCTCCACAACCCAGTTACTGGGTAATACGATACCCCTAGGTAAGACTGGTTGTCAGACTTTCGGGCTTCTGACAACCAGTAACGACTGTCAAAGATCCACGAATAACAGCCGGGACCAACGGCTTAACGTGCTTTCCGAGGCACGGAGGAATCTATGTATGTACATAATCATATGTATGTAAAGATGGTCACCCATCCACTGACTTACCCCGGCAAGCGTAGCTTAACCTGACGGATCGACCCGTGCGGCTGTTATTACTTAGCCACGAGCTCCGAACATAAGTTATTATCATTAATCTTGTTCTTTTATCACGTAACATTACAATAGATTCTTTAATGACATTTTTTTATCACGAACTCTGTTTGCCCGACAACGGAGACTGAATAAAGATTGTCAATTACTGTCGTTAACAAAGTCAGGGGTATTAGCAAGCCTAATGATATGTTGTTGCTGTGTTTGTCATTTGTGGGTATTTTTAACCGACGATAAAAAAGGAGGTTCTCAATTCGACACGTATTATTCAATATCTATTTTTCGTTACGGGTATACTCAGTAGCCAGTGTTCATATTCATGGGTTGAACACCCTGTGAATTTTTTTCCATCTATTTTAATGGGAACTTGTATATTGTTTACTGTTCTTATTAGAAATAATAATAATATAATATTTATTTAATAAGGCACCAAGTCCCAATAAATAATAATCACAAATACACAAAATTCATTCATCGTTAAAATAAAATATTGTATATAAATAATTTTTTATTGTTACATAATTGTTAAAAAAATAAATTTATTCAATAAAGTAAGTACATTAAAATTCATTAGATCATCCAAATAAAATACATTAAAATTAAAAACAGTCACAAAAACAATAAATAAAAAATGAATATTCACTAACATTAAATCTGACTAAATGATCACTAACAATAAAACAAAACAACAAAAGAAAAAAAATCACAAAAACTTGTCGTTGGATATGTTGGCAACTTATATATTTTTTATCGTTTAAATATTCGTTTTTATTATAATAGCATTTTCTTATTAGTTAGTTACTGTAATGCTGCCTGGTCATCCCACTGCTGGCCAAAGACAGGTCTTTGGCCAGCAGTGGGATGACCAGACTTCCAATTATTTTGGACTATGTATGGCTTGTCGGTTCTGACCAGGTTCCGCTGTCTTCTATGTGCGCTCCAAATAGTGGTTATTTTGTCCCAAATCTCTGATCATACGGCAAACATGGTCGGCCCAGTTCCATTTTAAGTTGTGGGCTTTTACGTGAGCTGCATCAGTAATTTATATTAAATGTGTAATAATAAGTAATCATCATTCTCCAGCCCTTATCCCAATCTGTTTGGGGTCGGCGCAATATGTATTTTTCTTCCATACTTCTCTATCAGTCGTCATCTCGGTAGTCGCTCCCTTTCTAGCCATCATCTTTCACACAGTCCATCCATCGTTTCTTTGGTCTTCCCCTACTCTTCTATCTGTATAAATAAAAAGAGTCCTGACTGACTGACTGACTGACTGACTCATCAACGCCCAGCCCAAACCCTTGGACCTAGAAAGCTGAAATTTTGCACAGAGGTTTTCTTTCAAACTCAAACTCAAAGCATTTATTTCAATTAAACCAATTACAGGCACTTTTGAATTGTCAAAGAGTCGGTCAGTAGGTAAGTCAGAAAGTTGAAGCTAGTTGCCCATTCCAAAACGTAGATCTATGGAGAAGAACGGGCAAGAAACTCCACGGACACTCTTTTAAATCAAAATATAGTTACAAAATATTGGTTACATCCAGTGGCGGCTGGTGGGTCATGGAACTGGTGGTGCACTTTACTAACTCACTAATTAATATTAGGATTGAAAAATGCAATAAAACGACATTTTGCTTAAAGGTACTTTTTTTATCAATTCGTCGACTTTTTCCGGAACGAAATGTTCGATCACCTTTTTATTATGGTTTGGTACCTACATGATTGAATCGCCGCCAAAAATAATACAAGGAAAACAAAGGCGCTCAATTTCTATGTAGGTACATTTCAGTTTTAAAACTTCGAGTAAATGCTTCATTTTCGTTTTGAACTCTTGTTTTATATGTATTAAGAAAATGACCTTGGCGGTCCAATCGATTTTATTTCTACTTTGTTTTGAAAATATTTTTTATTGTTTTTAATATACAGGGTGTCCGGTGGCAGAATTAGGATTTCAAATTTAAATAAGAAAAAAACTACAAAATATATAAATTTGTTTTAATAACTATTAGAAAGAAGAGAAGTGCGGATTTTATTTCTTAAAAATGATTCTGTCTAAATGTTGACTGTCACGTCGGACACACTCTTGGAATCTGACCTCAGTATGCCGCGCCACTCGCTGCAGAAGTAACGTCGGGATGCCATTAACGTCGCGAACGATATTTTCTTTTAGTGTGGAGATTGTCGCTGGGTTTGTTTCTTAGACTTTACTTTTGAGGTACCCCCATATAAAAAAGTCCCTTGGGGTGAGATCCGGCGACCTGGGTGGTCAGTGGATGTCACTGAAACGGCTTATCAATTTGTTAGGGAAGAAACCACGAAGAAGCGCCATGGTGTCTCTAGCAGTGTGAGGCGTGCCGCAATGCTGCTGGAACCATGTGTGTGAACTCTAGGCAAGATGTTCTTTCATTATTGGAAGAAAATAATCGTTAAGCATGCGCCGATAAGAAACACCGTTCACAGTAATGGCTTGCCCTCGATAATTTTCAAAAAAATATGGTCCGATTATTCCACTGCTTGACAATGAACAATAAACCGTCACTTTGGGTCTGCGAAGTGGCTGTTGATGTTTTAAACGTGGATTCTGTCCTTTAGGTGACCAATAACGGCAATTCAGCTCATTTACACATCCATTTAGGTGAAAATGGGCTTCATCACTCCAAAAGATTGTGTTCACAGTATGAAATCGCTGCAATATTGTCTCGCAGAAACTTTTGCGCAAATTGTAATCATTGTGCTATAGCGCTTGCACAATTTGAATTTTGAGACTATGAAGTTTAAGTTCCTTTTTCAATATTTCGTGCACAATCATTTTTGGGAGCCCTAGAGCAGCACGGACTGACGAGGATTATCGCGCAAAATGTTCGCGACAAGTCCGATGTTGTCATCAGTCCTCGACGTGCGGCTGGTCCCCGGCCGCGGATTGTTTGCTGCTGAACTTGTTGTCCTGAACCTTCGCACCCACATTCGAACCAAATCTTCACTTATCGCATCACGTAAACGTCGGAAACAAAATCTTCGACGAGCAACAGCACAGGAATCATAAGCTTTAAAAACGCTTCGACTGCAAAAGCACGTTCTTCACCCGTCCACTGCGACATCGTGATTAAGTAATCCGCACGAATTACGAATCGAACGCGACCCCCCACTCATCCCTCCGCTCAGCGGGAGTAAAACAATTCTAAATTGAAATCCTAATTCTGCCACCGGACACCCTGTACTTAGTCAAAGTTAATCCTCATCTTCACAGCTCACACACACACACACTGTCCCACATAATTATATCAAATCCTTTCAGAATTTAAACGAATACTAAAACAAAATAAATAAACACTACTATTCACGTAAACAAAACATCGCGGCACAATCGCGGCGGCACTCGGGAGCTCTCGGTAATGTTCGGTTCGGCTCGGTCAAGTTCGGCGCCCGTGCGCCGCACGAGAATGGACTTTTTACTCCATACAGTTTGTACCCACTATCTTCTGTCTCACGCGCTAGGCGTTTTAGCTCGTACCTCATAGAAGTTGTATGAGCATTCGCCGTGCGCTCGGCCTAGCGCACGAGGAATTTTCTTTACAGCGAAAATAAGTCTTAAATAGTTTAGCAAAGAGTTTAATTGGTTCGTCATTATTTCGTAAGTATTAAATAGATAGGTAATCAGATGTATTAAACATTTTGGGTTTCTTTCTACACCTGTTAAAATCTGGTAGTGCAGCGCACGAGCGCACTTAAGGGGCAGCCGCCCCTGGTTACATCATTCATGTTGAAATTATACATGTGTGAACGATGAACGTTAAAAGCGTCCGTAATAAAAAAATAAAAAAAAAACAATTCAAAATTAAAATTAAAATAAGCCGTGGCAGCTAAGGTATGACCAGCCTCCACCAACAGCGCCCGTTCACAAAGCTGATGTATGGATTCGTTAAATGATCCAACACACGCGCCACCATCAGCGAGGCATTAGAGTGAGCATGACACACTCTCATCCGCCAGGGCACATCTTTATAATTTAGACAAGGAATAAGGAAGGAATTCCCGGTAGTATATTCCCGTGGGATATTTTCCGGTATCCACACGGGCGAAGCCCCTGGCAAAAGCTAGTAATAAATAAGTATTAACCTGCATAAAATTCAATAATCTGAAATCTTCACTAAATTGCATCCAAATCCGCTCAACAATTTACAAGACTACGTAACAAACAGGCTTTCGATTTGATAAGATAAACAATGTAATTTATCTGGTAATCGAACCAAGACACGCATCGCTCGTTATTATGACTCTTACTTATGTGACCTTACCTGCGCTTGCGCAAGGTGAACTGCGCGTACAATAATCGCACATCTGTAGTAACACCTGCCAGAAGAAAACCGTCCTTAAGGATACATCGATAATTTTGTGTTTTTTAAATAAATAAATAAATAAAATTGTTTATTTAGTCTCAAACGGTTACATTTCGGAATTTTAAATGAAACAGCCCCAGTAAGTTATTATGAATACTCGTGTTGGGGCTGTCTCGCTCCTTCCCAGGATGTTAGACGGAATTGAGACTATGTAAAACAAAACAAAAATTTAAAAAGTTTAAAAAGATAAAATTAAAGTAGGTACTAATTTAAACAATAAAAAGAAACAATGTCCTAGAAAAATAGTTAGCTATTAGCTCTGTGTAGTGTGTAATTGTATGTGATGTGTGAAATAAAATTGGGTACGATTTTGTGTGTGAGTGCGAGGGTGTGTGAAGGTGTGTTTATGTGTGTGTGTGAGTGCGAGGGTGTGTGAAGGTGTGTTTATGTGTGTGTGTGAGTGCGAGGGTGTGTGAAGGTGTGTTTATGTGTGTGTGTGAGTGCGAGGGTGTGTGAAGGTGTGTTTATGTGTGTGTGTGAGTGCGAGGGTGTGTGAAGGTGTGTTTATGTGTGTGTGTGAGTGCGAGGGTGTGTGAAGGTGTGTTTATGTGTGTGTGTGAGTGCGAGGGTGTGTTTATGTTTATGTGTGCGTGAGTGCGTTAGTGTGTTAGTGCAAAAAAAAGTCTGAAAGAACGCTAAGCGAAGACGAAGTACTTAATAGCGGGCGGGCGATGTAACGCGGCGGGACGAGAGAGTTTTATTAAAATGTGGCTGTTATTTTAGATTCAGTATCGAGCTCGTGGCTAAGTAATAAATCAATCCATCAGGTTAAGCTACGCTTGCCGGGGTTGATCCGTGGATGGGTGACCATCTTTCGTATCGAAACTCCTCCGTGCCTCGGAAAGTACGTTAAGCCGTTGGTCCCGGCTGTCATTCGTGGATATTTGACAGTCGTTACGGCAACCAGTCTTGCCAAGGGGTATCGTATTACCCAGTTACTAGGTTGTGGAGGTCAGATGGCAGTCGCTCCGTGTACACTGGTATTAGCTGCATACGGTTAGACTGGAAGCCGACCCCAACATAGTTGGGAAAAGGCTAGGCAGATTGATTGACAACTACCAGGCGAACGAACGAAGTCGCGGGACACAGTTGCTTGCGACCGACGAGGCGGTTTTAGCGCTGTATCTACGAATAAACCCCTTTTCTTTTATTTCCAGTATGGCAGACAACACATTGAGGTGGCGAAGATCAAGATACAAAGAACAGACAGTTCTGATGAGGAAGACTTGCCTCCTGTACCTGATGATGATAAGCCACCTTCAGCTACCATTAAGGAGAATGGGGGGATGAATGGTGAGTAGAGAGCTTCCTGTGTTTTGTCTTTTGGCACCAGGAGGCCAATTCCGGAGGCATGGAAATTATCTCCATAGTCGAAATATCAGTCGAGAAACTGCTTATCTCCGTCGAAAACGAAAAAATGCTATTCTAACGATCTCCATTCATAAATTTTTCGATCGCAAACCAGCGAGATATCACGGCTGGTCCTAAGGTATGGAGATATGAAATCTCCGTTGGAACATCTGTCAAAATTTACATTCGTAGGTTTATATTCGTTTTTTTTTTGGTACCTACATGTAGAGGCTTCGGTGTTTATGGGTTTCATAAAGGGGGGCCCAATTTTCATTATTTTTGCGATAGGACACACCGTTTTCGAGATATAAGCAAAAGAAAAAAAAATACAGTACTGTTTTTGCACTTGAAGTCAAGGTGTTATGTTGGTGTGAATTTTAGTTCATGACAACTAATTTTATTCCACACCTTTATCGCGATTAATAATAGTTTTATTTAGTTTGAAAATTAAAACCTACCTACGTCAGAAAAAGGACACAAATCACAGAGCACTATATATAATACTACACAAATCATGCGAAATGCGTTTCGGATCACGCTACTTTGCAATTACTATTTTCAGTACCTAAGTGGGTATAAAAAAAAAACAGTTATAGAAACACAATATACTAAAATTATCTTTTATAATGTGTTTGCTTGGATTTAATAAATTAAACATACGTTATTAATACTAAAAAAAGAAAAACGTAGCATAATCGATTATAATCAAAGTGAATCGATAAAAATGGAACGTCTTTTAGACGAGATTATTTTCTCCGTTGTAAATCTTTCTCCATGGTCTACCAGAATACGTTTTTTTGATAGTATCGAGATTTGTACCGGACATTGATGCGGAGATTTGAAACAGAGATTTATCTCCATGGTCGTGATATCTAGCTCGAGCCCGGAATTGGGTCCCTGTCTGTAACACCTCTGGCAATTAAGGGGATACATCGATAATTTTTAGGGTTCCGTACCAAAATGGTAAAAAAGGAACGCCACTCTGTCTGTCTGTCACAGCTGGATATCTCAAGAACTACTAATGCTATCAACTTGAAATTTGGAACGGTTTTAGATGACGTTTACCCAACTATTTTGCAAATAAGAAAAAAAATCAAATATTTATACTTTTTTTGCAACAGTGACTGGAAGGGGGTCTTAAAAATAAAAACTGAGGCTACTAGGGCCTGTGGGGTATCATATGCAAGAGCGCTGTTTGCACATTCTCAAACATTTTTTTTTCTTTTTTTAGGCCGCATAGTTTTCGACTTTTGATGAAAAATGAAAAAAAAAATACCTTTACCCCCCCCCCCTTATCTCCGAAGTTTGCAAAAAGAAAAATCTAAAATTATTCGAAGAATTATTATTAGAAGTTTATGTAAAGATTACAGGAAAAATAAAACGATGTCTACATAGCACACTTTTTCAGAAATCGGAACGGAACCCTCGGTGCGCGAGTCCGACTCGCTCTTGACCGGTTTTTTTTTTGTTGTTTTTATGCATCCTCGTGAAATTTAAGGATGTGGTACCTATAATAGACCATCAAACCGAACAACTTTTTCCATGGCACCAACATCTTAGTCTCGAAAAAATAATCAGCCGTCCCATACATTTGCGTCGAGTAGGTATTGAAGTTTTCTATGGGACAGATGAAATTTTTTTCTCGATTACGGTGTTGGTCCCATGGAGAAAGTTGTTCGGTTTGATGTTCACACCCTGAAAACGAGGATGTAAAACGAGACGTTGTATTATGTTATTTTTAACTGTTGCCTACTGGTATACCGGATGACTTTTTTTGCCGTCTCGAAAGAAATTGGGCGTATTAGGTGAACAGAGTAGAAAAATGGCATACCTAGTTTTTTTTTTTTAATAGCTTAGACAGAAAAAATTATCTAAGTACCAATAAATACTACAAATTCGATGTAAACTTTTCATTTTTGTACCATAAAAACAGAAATTTTGAAAAAATAATAATAAATCGTTTAAAAATATCGAAATTCAAATCATATGCAACCTGCAATTTTTGATTTTTTTTAAATCAGTTAAAGTTAGGTATGCCATAGGCTTCTACTCCGTTCACCTAATATACCCAATTTTTTTCGAGACGGTAAAAAAAGTCATCCGGTATATTGAGATTTCGCAGGGTGTCGTTTCGGCATGAATATAAACTACTGTCACATTATTGTCCTGTGGTTTTTTTACGTAAAGAATGACGCAAGATCACTTACAAACCCATTTTCTGTCATTGTCGAGTAAATTACTCTCACATGTCGTAAGGCAACAACTATATAATGTGCTGTCGGCTGAGTATCACAAGATACGGCTGAATTATTATAGAATAGAATAGAATAGAATAGAATATTATCTTTATTTTGCACTAGCTGACCCGACAGACGTTGTCCTGCCCCAATTTCAAAATTCCCATAGAAAATCCACTTTCTGTTTTCACGAATTTTCCAATTTTTCTCACCGTTTAAACCTTCCCTGGACTACGATAAACACTTCAAAATCAGCTAAATCGGCCCAGCCGTTCTCGAGTTTTAGCGAGACAAACGAACAGCAATTGATTTTTATACTGGGTGATTTTTTAATGACCAGCCAAATTTTCACAGGGTGTTCTACCCATGAATATGAGCAACTTTCACTATGGGACCAACTTTGAAATCACGAAAAAAAACTAGCGGTTTCCTACAAAAGTTCAATACCTACTCGATCAAAATGTATGAAACAGCTGATATTTTTTTTGCGATTTCAAAGTTGGTTCCTTAGTGAAAGTTGTTCATATTCATGGGTAGAACACCCTGTGAAAATTTGGCTGGTCATTAAAAAATCACACTGTACTCAAAGATAGATAGATGGATAGATAAAATATAGTACCATATTTTATCTATCCATCTATCTACCTTTACATACATTTTACATACTTTATGTACATATCATCATCTGTCTAGCCTTTTCCCAAAGATGTTATGGTTGGCTTCCAGTCTAACCGGATGCAGCTGAATACCAGTATTTTACATGGAGGGACTGCCTATCTGACCTCCACAACCCTGTTACATGGCAATACGATACCCGTTGGTAAGACTGGTTGACAGACTTACGGGCTTCTGACGACCCGTAACGACTGTCAAAGATCCACGAATGACAGCTGGGACCAACGGCTTAACGTGCTTTCCGAGGCACGGAAGGTCTTGGTCCACGGACCAACCCCGGCAAGCGTAGCTTAACCTGATCGATTGACCCGTGCGGCTGTTATTACTTAGCCAGAAGCCCTCTTACAATCTTTCTTTCTTTCTTTTTTTCTTTTTAATTCTTTCTTTCTTTCTTTCTCTTACATAAAAGGTCTTAAAAAAAAATAGTTCCACATATTCTGCCAACTTTTTTCAGCATGCAAAAAAACTCCATATAAATAAATAAAAAATATAAACAAAAAACACTTATTACTACTGAGACTATTGTGAACAAAACATATAAAAAAAAATTAAGTTATGTAAATTACTAAGCAGTGAGAATAGTGAGATCTTAATCCTATTGATGTTAAATGTTAATTTAAATAAGTATCTTAGTTATGTTAGCTTAATTGTTTTAACTTCTATCTATTGTTATTATCTTCTATCTATACTTATTATAAAATAAATTAGCTTTTCGTGTCTGTCTGTGTGCCTGCGTTTTTCTTCTAAACTACGCAACGGATTTTGATGCGGTTTTCACTGTCATTTAGAGAATTTATTCCGGAAGATTTATATTTTTTTTTTTTTGACGCCACGGTTGGCGCAGTGGTCGAGCGATTGACTGCTGCGCAGCATGTCGCGGGTTCGATTCCCGCACGGAACCAATATTTGTACGACCTACAAGTATTTGTTCCGAGTCTGGGTGTTTTTCTATCTATAATATGTATGTATTTACAAAAAAAAAAAAGTATATAAGTAGTTTATCAGCCATCTCGTTACCATATCACAAGCATTAGGTTGCTTAGCTTAGGGCTAGATGGCGTTGTGTGAAATGTCCAAGGATATTTATTTATTTATTTATATGTATGCGTTATGTAGTGTGCGTTGCAGTAGAGAGTTTCATACAAGGAATACTGCACGGGTTGAGATGATACGGTGATGATCCCTTTCCGAGTTGATATGGTGTACAGGGAATCGAGAACCGGGAATTTCGGTTCCAGCCTTCAAAAGAACCGGGATTTCCCGGTATTTTCGGTACTTATTGGTCGTTTCCCGGTACTTCCTTGACAGACTACCTAGTACATCAAATATGAATTCGGAATAAAATATTAACTCTAAAATTAAACAATTATTATGAATATTAATCAACCTTCAGTTACACAAGTAGTCTACCTTCTTCAAATATTAGGTCTTTACCTATGAAATTGTCGTTCAGCAGTACTGGCCATTTCAAATCAAAATAATTTTTGTTTGGCTAAGAATTCTAATTTCAAATTAATTTTATTTTAAAAACATGGATTTTTTTTCCAAAAGTAGTCATTTGTTTATTGATTAGTGTTACATTTTCATCGCATTTCAATCTTTTTCGTCATCATGGATACGTTAAAAATTCGAGTAATTATGGAATATGAGTACCGTCGTGGCAGCAACGCGGCACAAGCGGCACGCAACATCAACGACGTTTACGGAGCTAACACTACAAACCAACGCACCACCTGTTATTGGTTTGCTCGCTTCCGTTCTGGAAATTTCGACCTGAAAAATGAACCTCGCGGTCGTCCGAAGACTTTGGTCGACAATTACGAATTAAAGGCGATTGTGGAAGCTGATGATACACAATCTACGGCTGAATTAGCAGCAGCTTTCGACGTTAGCGTCAAAACAATATTGGTCCATTTGCGTCAAATTGGCAAGGTAAAAAAGCTTGACAAATGGGTGCCCCACGAACTCAATGATCGCCAGCGCGAAGTACGCGTCGAGACGTGCCTTGCACTGCTCAACAGACACACAAATGAAGGAATTTTGAACAGCATTGTTACCTGCGATGAAAAATGGATTCTGTTTGATAACCGCAAGCGCTCAGCAAGTTGGTTGGATCCTGGTTCAGCACCTAAACAATGCCCTAAACGAAAACTTACCCCTACAAAAGTGATGGTCACTGTTTGGTGGTCTAGCGCCGGTGTGATTCATCACAGCTTCTTACCAAACGGGGTGAGCATTACTGCAGATGTGTACTGTGAAGAACTGAACACAATGATGGAGAAGCTGGCACATCTCCAACCAGCATTGGTCAATCGCTCGTCTCCGCTGCTCCTGCACGACAACGCGCGACCTCATACTGCACAGCAGACGGTCTCCAAGTTGCAAGAACTGGGGTTGGAAGCTCTCCGTCATCCGCCCTACTCACCAGACCTTGCGCCTACAGACTACTACTTTTTCCAGAATTTGGATAACTTCTTGGCGGGAAAAAAATTCAATACCCGAGAGGCAGTACAAAATGCCTTTGAAGAATTTGTTGCCTCCCGACCAGCTGATTTCTTTAAGAAGGGCCTGAAGGGCTTTAAGGGGCATAAACTGCCACTGCGTTGGCAAAGATGCATTGATTGCATGGGTGATTACTTCGATTAATACAAATAAAAAATACATGAAAAAAATTCGTTTAAATTTTTTCATACAAAATGGCAATTTCATAGGTAAAGACCTATTATAAATAAGAGGAACAAAAGAAGGTATACGTAAATTAGTCTATACTCGGACATTTAATTAGCTGCAGTAAAATGACATTAGAAGTGTCATTTTACTGCATCTAATTAAAAGTCCGACCATAGATAAAATCTTATATTTAAAATTTTTAATACTAAATTTTCTGTTATCAGAAGTACCTACCGAAAGAACCGGGATTTATTTTGAATCCTGGTTCTTTTTTTACTGCAAAAGAACCCGGTACTTTCGGGAACGAGATTCTATACCTTAATGGTGTACTATGACTTTTAACGTGCTTTCCGAGGCACGGATGGGTCTCGATATTTAAAAAAATCTGTTAGTCGTTCTCACTCTAATTTCATCCTCTCTCTTTTCCCCAGGCACGCTGAATACGGTGATAGAACGGCAAGAGATCCTAGGTCCTTCACCGGAACTGAACTACAAGCGAAGTACTAGTCAGGAGAGGGTGCAGAACGGACATAAGCCGAGCCAGGGGAATGGAGAGGTAACTACTAAGCTTGTTATACAATATTAATCAATTCGGCCTATCACAGTCAGGGACCGTTTTGGTTCCCCATTGAAAGGGTTTTCAATAGGGTTTTTCTAAGCAGTAAAACAAAAACCTATACGATGTAGGTAACCCTTTTGAATGGCTTTAACCCCTCAAGTGTCGAATGCACTCCATGTGTGCATAAGAAAAACTCTTTTTTTGTTAGGTAAATAAGCTTATATCACATATAAATGTAAAAAAAACATCATCCGATGGAAAACCAATCATCATCATTAGTTGTGAACCTATGGAGTTCGTAGCTAACCCCCCATCTCCCCCCGCGTGTCAAATGCACCCAAATTGTGCAAAAGGACAAAACTTTACATAATAGGTATATAAGCTTAGATCACATATATATAAACGTAAAAAAACATCATCCGATGGAAAAAATATCATTATCAGTAGTTGTGAACCTATGGGGTTCGCAACTAACCCCCAACCCTCCCCACTCGCTGGTATTTTGGGTCTAAAATTAGCCAAACTAAGACACTTGAGGGGTTAAAGGACCAATTTGGTTATCCATTGAAAGGGTTTTGCGATAGGGTTTTCTAAGCAGTAAAACAAAAACCCATATATGATGTGGGTAACCCTTTTGAACGGCTTACATTAAGCCGTTTAAAAGGGTTACACTTCAACTCTCTTAAAAACGATAACAGCGTAACATTCCGACTCGGAGCAATGTAATATGATCTCTCGATGATGGGCATACTTTGCAAATAGCTAATATGGTAACCTGAACAAAACCCTTATATTATATAGGTTATCTTAATGAAGGGGTAACCCTTTCACTGGGTTTCAAGTATAGAACACATTCAATGGGTTATCCATATTGAAGATAACTTTTACTGGGTTTCAAGGATAAAACCCATTCAAGGAGTTACACATGATACAGGTAACCTCATAAACGGCTTACCCCTTTGAAAGACTTTACTCTTAACCGGGGTTGTACGGTCCCTGATCACAGTCCACCGCTGGACATAGGCCTCTCCCAGGCTGCGCCACAAGCCCACAACACACGTTGCATTTAGACTTCGCGGACATTCTTACAAATACTCCCAAAAGATAGATATAAGATGATAAAAGGTAATCACGGCATCTTTTTAGGGTTTTTAGTTGCATTTTATTTTTAAACAGAGGTTTTAAAATAAAAAATCTAAAAGACACATCAAGATTCAATCTGCCTAGCCTTTTCCCAACTATGTTGGGGTCGGCTTCCAGTCTAACCGGATGCAGCTGAATACCAGTATTTTACATATAGCGACTCCCTATCTGACCTCCACAATCCAGTAACTGGGTAATACGATACCCATGGTAAGACTGGTTGTCAGACTTTCGGGCTTCTGACGATCCGTAACGACTGTCAAAGATCCACGAATGACAGCCGGTACCAACGGCTTAACGTGTTTTCCGAGGCACGGAGGAGTCTCGGTATGTAAAGATGGTCACCCATCCACGGATCAACACCGGCAAGCGTAGCTTAACCTGATGGATGGACCAGTGCGGCTGTTATTACTTAGCCACGAGCTCCTCTAAAAAGACACATCAAGATTGTTTACCTTTATTTCATTCACTACCTAAACCTTTCTAGTATAGGTATCAGACTTGATAGGTAATGCATTTGTATACTTATCTATCCCACAATCAACTTAGGAACAGTCGTAACGAGATTTATTTCAATTTCTTATCACGCAAGTACCTACTGTATTGTTGTCGAGCAAATGTTATTCAACCTTCTGTTATCTGATTCACTGTCTACTAATATAGAAAGGAAAAGTTAAATTTAGTGCAAGTCACATAAGAAAATGTACACGTTTCCTTAAAATTTTAAAAAGAGAATGTTTGCTTATGTATGACCCGAGTGGTCATAGAAGTGAAAACTTTATGACTGGGGCTGAGTATTCGCGATTCGGCGCCGAGTATACACGATTCAGTGCCGAATATACGCGATTCAGTGCCGAATATACGTGATTCACTGCCGAGTATACGCGATTCAGCGCCGAGTATACGCGATTCATTGCCGAGTATACGCGATTCAGCGCCGAGTATACACGTACGAGTCAGTGCCGAGTATTCGCGATTCAGCGGCGAGTATACAGGCACGGGTCAGTGACGAATATACGCGATTCCGCGCCGGGTATACACGCACGAGTCAGTGCCGAATATACGCGATTCAGCGCCGAGTATACACGCTCGATTCAGTGCCGAGTATACGCGATTCAGCGCCGAGTATAATCGATTCAGCGCCGAGTATACACGCACGAGTCAGTGCCGAATATACGCGATTCAACGCCGGGTATACACGCTCGATTCAGTGCCGAGTATACGCGATTCAGCGCCGAGTATAGTCGACTCAGCGCCGAGTATACGCGATTCAGCGCCGAGAATACGCGATTCAGAGCCAAGTATACGCGATTCAGCGCCGAGAATACGCGATTCACAGCCAAGTATACGCGATTCAGCGCCGAGTATACGCGGTTCAGTGTCACAGACTGACTGGAGCAGAGTACCTATACGCGACTCAGCGTCACCGACCCGAGCGTGAGTCGTTACGGTCGTCAGAATCCCGAAAGTCTGACAACCTGTCTTGCCAAGGGGTATCGTATTACCTACTGTGAAGACTGGAACCTCACAGGGGGTAACTAGCTACAGAATAAAAGTGGTGGACCGGTGGACGGAGGGCCTAGGACCGCAATTTAATAAGACTCAGTTTCAACATAAAAATATCACACTGCCCATGTGAAGCCCTACAAGAATCTGACTGCTAGAGTCTGTCAAGCGAGTCGTGTTTACGACCATTTAGCTGATTTCTTATAATGGCAACACTATTATCTGTCAAACTTCTGTTCTACTAAGCTACAGCATTTTGATACTTTTAAGCTCAATTATCTAATTTGTATTAATGGAAATTTAAAAAGAATGGAAAAGAAATATATTTAATGGAAAAATGCACAGAGCACACTATAATAATGTAGAAAACAAATATAAAGTAAAGGACATGTTCGCGACGAAGCGTCACCAAACAATAGATACATAGGTTTTTTATTTTGTTCTAACTTAACGTAGATTCATAGTAGGCGACGAGACCCTATCTGTGCACATAGGCGCAAGTAGCGGGGGACCGTCATAGTTCACGTACAGTGTAATCGCGAATCAAACGGTGTTTCTAAGTTAGGAAATCAAAGACTTTTGTTTTTATCATTTTATTTAGTGAATTTAAAGTAAATTCAACGCGTTAAAGTGTAATTTAAAGTTAATTTAAAACGCTAAAGTGTTCTAAAACTCTGTGATAGTGAAATAGTGAAGTTTCCTAAGGAAAACTGTAAGTACAACCTCTATAAATAGCAACTGAGTGGGCTATATAGCCGTTTTATAGTTTTTGTTGGTGCGCCCAGGTACCCTAGCTTAAGACCTAGGCCTGGGCGTAGTATTAGACTTGTAGTTTACCTACAAAACCCACTTAGTTGAGTTTACAGAGGTTGAAACTGTGAACGCCACCCTATAAACTACCATTGAGTGGGTTATATAGCTGTTTTTATAGTTTTGATAGTGTGCCCAGGTACCCTAGATTAAGACCTAGCCCTGGGCATAAAAATTAGACCTGTGGTTTGACTGCAGAACCCACTTAATTGTGTTTATAGAAGTTGCAACCGTACTTTTGTTAATAGATTTTATTGTTTTAGGTTTTCAGGGCGCGTCACGCCCTAAAAAACATAGTGCCGATATTTAAACTATTGTATTGTTCTAGGTCATTAGACCGGCTTCAGATATCTGTATAGACCATTGAAATAGCTTCAGTAGTTTTCGAGTAATTTAACTTGCAAAATATTTTTTGATCAAAATAATCGAATTTTCAGTGTTTACACACTAATATCTTTTCAGTACATAGACTTACAGGAATAACAGATATCTCAATCGATGCGCGGTCTAATGACGATTCTGACAACATATCACATGTCATATTTCATGAAATATTTAAGATAGAAATAAGCGATTTTGTGAAATTTTTTAAATAAAAAATAGTCGAAAATAAAACCAAAATCAGGAGACGATTCGCGGTCCTCAGTAAGGTAAAGTTTTGAGGTACCTAAGCACACAAGAAAAAATAGCAAATCGTAGCCATCGGCATGGTACCATCTATCTTCCTGAAGAGTGCGCCAATCGTCTCCTGAACTCCGCTGAAGACTTATCAAGTTGCTGTTTCATTGAAAATAACCCTTCAGAACCTCACACGAACATAGCTGCTGGTCATCGGTTGCAGACAATCCGAGCCTATAGAAACCGGACGTCAGCGCCGCTTGGACTGGGAGGCCTAACCTCACACATAGGCATTCACCTGGATAGGCTTACACACTCCCTTCACTTCACCGTGTCCAACGATCACGCCCGTCCGGCACATTTGCTGGTCCTTGCGAGCCGGATGTTTGCGGCCGGGACGGTTCCTGTGGGATCCCTGAAGAATAAGAAGATTGAAGATTTATTTTGAAAAATTATTATAGAAGACTGAAGCCTTGTTCCTGTAACCTTTTTTCTGAAGATTTATTATAGAAGACTGAAGAAACGTTCCTGAAGCCTTATTCCTGAAGATTTATCAACAGAAGATTTATCATAGAAGAACTGTTCCCGTAACTTTTCCCTGAAGATTTATTTCTGAAGATTCATTATAGAAGAACCATTCATAGAAGCCTTATCTCTGAAGATTTATCATAGAAGATTTATCACAGAAGATTTGTCATAGAAGAATTGTTCCTGAATCTTTTTCCCTGAAGATTTATCTCTGAAGATTTATTATAGAAGACTGAAGAAGCGTTCCTGAAGCCTTATTCCTGAAGATTTATCAACAGAAGATTTATCATAGAAGAACTGTTCCCGTAACTTTTCCCTGAAGATTTATTTCTGAAGATTCATTATAGAAGAACCATTCATAGAAGCCTTATCTCTGAAGATTTATCATAGAAGATTTATCACAGAAGATTTGTCATAGAAGAATTGTTCCTGAATCTTTTTCCCTGAAGATTTATCTCTGAAGATTTATTATAGAAGACTGAAGAAGCGTTCCTGAAGCCTTATTCCTGAAGATTTATCAACAGAAGATTTATCATAGAAGAACTGTTCCTGTAACCTTTTCCCTGAAGATTTATTTCTGAAGATTCATTATAGAAGAACCGTTCCTGAAGCCTTATCTCTGAAGATCTATCATAGAAGATTTATCACAGAAGATTTGTCATAGAAGAATTGTTCCTGAAGCCTTTTCCCTGAAGATTTATTTCTGAAGATTCATTATAGAAGAAACATTCCTGAAGCCTTATCTCTGAAGATTTGTCACAGAAGAATTGTTCCTGAAGCCTTTTCCCTGAAGATTTATTTCTGAAGATTCATTATAGAAGAACCATTTCTGAAGCCTTATCTCTGAAGATTTATCATAGAAGATTTATCACAGAAGATTTGTCATAGAAGAATTGTTCCTGAAGCTTTTCCCTGAAGATTTATTTCTGAAGATTCACTATTGAAGAACAATTACTGAAGCCTCAACTCTGAAAATTTATTCTTGAAGAATTATTATAGAAGATTGAAGATAGAAAATAATTCTGAAGTTGAAGACTCGTTTCGGAGATTGAAGACTAACATAGAAGATGACACTAACAAGATCACAAAGCAGAGACCGTAGTGCTCCAGGCATTCGTCACGAGCGACCACCACGATCGCCGTCCACCGTTGAAGGAACAGTACAGAACCCTGCCCCGAAGAAAGACCTACCTGTACGAGCTCGATCTGAGGGACAACCATGCACTTCAAAACACAGCCAGAAAACTCAGTCAGAAGAAACTTCAGACGATTCAATGAAGTCTGTAGACCAGACGATACAGCCAATAGAAAAGGAAACCGAAGAAAACCATAGCCGAACCATGCCGATGACTACCCGGGGTGACGCCCGTAACGAACATAACAAGCCGCCGTCGACTACAAATAGAACGACGCGGTCCCATAGAAAAATTTCAAGAGCACGTGAAGACTTATTGAAGATTAAGTTGGAACTTGCTCAAATAGCACTTCAAAGAGCCGAGGAAGAAGACTCCGACGGCGAATATATGGATAATAGAACCTCAAACAATGAGTACGTGCGTTCCTGGCTAGAAGAGGCACCAGAACCAGAGCCGCCGAAAGGGGCCAACTCCACTAAGGGGGACAATAGAAATAGAAGCCGTGTGCAACGTCCCCCCCCTGTGGATGCCGATGTTATAGTGGGCCTCCAGACGCAAGTAACTCTGCCGAATCCTATAGAAAAAGAAGTGAACAACATAGCACCTTCGAAAGAAGAGAACACCGGGGGAGATTTCCGTCCTTTCATAACGGAATTGACGTCCGCTATAGCATCGTTAGCCGACAGGAAAACAGAACAGTGGACACAGCAGCCCTCGGCGTCAAAGGCCATCATGACCTTACCGAGCTTCAATGGAGCTCATACAGAATGGCTTTCATACCGTGCCATCTATGAAACCACAAGAAAATACTTCAATGATGTTGAAAACACAGCAAGACTTCGAAGAAGCCTGCACGGACGTGCGCTAGAGACAGTGAGCTCGGAACTCATCGGAAATGCAAGACCAGATGACATCATGAGAGAACTCGAGCTGCAATTCGGCCGCCCAGACTCAATAGCTCAAGCCGAAACAGATAGACTACGTGGGTTGCCGCGCTGCAGCGAATCTCCAAAAGACATCTGCAATTTCGCAAGCCGAGTTAGAAGCGGCATAGTCACTCTGCGCGCACTGAAGAAAGAACATTATCTTATCAATGCCGAGCTGATGCGAACACTTACCGAGAAGCTGCCGAACTCGCTGCGTGTACAGTGGTACCGAACATATACCGAGAAGTACCAGTCGCTACCAGACCTCTCACTCTTTAGCGACTTTATCACTGAACAAGCTCGATTCTGCAGCGCCTTCGCTCCACCGGAGAACATCAGCTCTGAAGCAACAGCATCCAAGCGTGTCGTGCAGAGAACTCACGCTGCTACAGACAAGTCAACATCAAATAGCAAATGTCACGTCTGCGATAAGGAGGGTCACAGCACTACTGACTGCAAGAAATTTAAAGAAGGATCCAGTGACAAGAGATGGGAACTCGCCAAGAAACTCAATCTCTGTTTCCGTTGCCTGCGAAGCCGTCGCAATGGTCACACATGCAAAGCGAAGAAGTGTGACGTCAAGGGGTGTACAGCCACGCACCATCGGCTTCTTCACTACAACAAAAAGTCTAAAGCAACGGAAGTTGAGAAGCCCGATGTTCCAGTAGAGAAGAAGGAAGCTCAAGAAACGGTGGCCAGCTCACGAACAGCTGCGAGTCATGCCTACCTCAAGATAGTCCCGGTTCGAGTCATTGGACCGGCGGGAGAAGCTTCCACATTCGCTCTTCTCGACGATGGATCCACCGTTTCTTTGATCGACGAAGAAATCTCAAACCAAATTGGAGCAGAGGGCCATATCGACCCGTTGAAGATAGGTGCGATCGGAAACACCACGATCGACACTCCTTGCTCCCGAAGAATAACCGTCACTCTTGCAAGCCAGCTGAAAGATAGGGTGCCATTCAGAGCGCGCACCATACCAAAGCTCAATCTCGCACCGCAAACAGTCAGCGAAGAAGACGTCGCACAGTGCAAACATCTCGATGACCTAAGGCAACAGCTGATTTACGACACAGGCGCACCGAAGATACTCATCGGTCAAGACAACTGGCACCTACTACTGGCCAGTGAAATTCGAAGAGGACCGAAACACCAGCCTGTTGCGTCGCTAACCACACTGGGCTGGACACTTCACGGTGCGCACACAAGAATCCTGGGTCAGCAGGTGCACTACGTCAACCGATTGGTGGACAGCGACGAAGATCTTAATGAACAGCTTCGTGAATTCTTCGCCATAGAATCACTGGTTATTAATCCTAGAAGACCAGACTCCGATCCCGAGAAGAAAGCAGAAGACATATTGACTCGCCACACTCAACAGTTAGAAGATGGCCACATAGAAACGGCTATGCTGTGGAAAAATGAAAACACAGAAATGCCAGATAGTTATGGGACAGCACTCAAAAGGCTCGTCTCAATAGAGAAGAAACTCGATAGCAAACCGGCTCTTCGAGATAGATATACAGAACAGATGGATGCACTTATCCAGAAAGGTTACGCGGAGAAGGCGCCCAAGACGAGCACACCGGGTAGAACTTGGTACCTACCTCATTTCGACGTGTTCAATCCAATGAAGCCTGAAAAACTCCGTATAGTACATGACGCCGCTGCCAAATCAGGAGGTCTATCGCTCAACGACTTCCTCCTAACTGGACCGGACTTGCTGCAGTCGCTGCCCGGCGTCATGATGAGGTTCCGACGTCACCGAATAGCCATTTCCGGTGACATAGCAGAGATGTTCATGCAAGTGAAGGTGCGGCCGCAAGACAGAGACGCCCTACGATATCTGTGGAGAGGCGACAGAAGAGACGGAGCACCCGAACAGTACCGCATGACGTCCATCATATTCGGCGCGGCAAGTTCGCCGTGCACAGCCATTTTCGCGAAGAATTGGAACGCGAAAAGGCATACAGAAGAGCATCCAGAAGCAGTGGAAGCCATTATACAGAATCATTATATGGATGACTATCTCGATAGCTACAGATCTGTAGAAGAAGCGACTCGTATCGCAACAGCGGTGAAGACAATACACCAACAGGCGAAGTTTGAACTAAGAAAATGGGTATCAAACAGCTCGCAACTTATAGAAAACATAGATCCATCACAGATCCGTGCTGAAGTCGTCAACATCGGAGACATAGATGGTACAGAGAAAATCCTCGGCCTGATATGGAGACCAGGGGAAGACACGCTGGGCTTCAACCTGACACTCGCACGTCTACCAAAAGGCGTAATAGAAAAGGAGGTGCCAACTAAACGGGAGGCGCTGAAGATAGTCATGTCACTATATGACCCGCTCGGACTCGCTTCACCAGTAACCATTAGAGCCAAGCAGATATTGCAAGAGGCATGGAGGCGAGGAATCGACTGGGATCAGCCGCTAGACGAAGACCTAGCGATTAAATGGAAGGGCTGGACGCAGCACCTACAGCAGCTCAAAAATGTCAGCATACCACGGTGTTATCCAGGTTACAGTGAAGCTAAAGAAACACAGGTCCATGTGTTCACCGACGCGAGCGAAATGGCATACGCAGCAGCAGTGTATTGGCGGGCCACGACAGAAGACGGCAAGCAACACGTCAGCCTCGTCATGGCAAAGGCGAAGGTGGCGCCACTGAAACTGCAGTCAATACCGCGCCTCGAGCTGCAGGCGGCGGTGATGGGAACCCGTGTGGCTGCAGCTGTGATGCGCGAGCACAACATCAAGCCCGCATCGGTGACATACTGGTCAGACAGCAAAACCGTTCTGACCTGGATAAGAAGAGGGGCACGAGTATACAAGTCGTTCGTCGCCCATAGAATAGCTGCCATTGAAGAAAACAGCAAAGTTGAAGACTGGCGATGGGTGCCCACGAAACTGAATATCGCTGACATCGCTACCCGTGACGTACCACAGCACTTTGACTCACAGCATGAGTGGTACTGTGGTCCCAAGTTCTTATATGAAGAACCGTCGTCGTGGCCGTCTGAGAAACCTCCAATTACAGAAGAGACTGGGGAAGAGAGAACGTTAGTCGCCGTCGAAAACGTCATAAAGTTGACCGAAGCCATTCCAGATCCATCCAAGTTTTCTAAGTGGGAACGACTACTCCGCGCAACAGCAAGCGTTCTACGTTTCATATTTCTTTGTCGAAGAAAAACCGAGAAGACGTTCTACAAAAGAACGAAACAGAATACAGAAAAGGATCCTGTCTGGAAAAAACAGAAAAAGGCGGCACCTCTCCCACTGAAACGAGCGTCGAAGCCATCAGAAAACGACAAAAAACAGATAATAGAAGCCGAATTTCTCCAGCAAGCGGAGAAGATACTGGTCCAGGTCGTACAGCAACAGTCTTTTGCAGAAGATATAGCCAGGCTGCGAGAGCAGAAATCAATAGAAAAAGACAGTCGACTGTGGCCGCTACAAATAGAAGTCGTAGACAGCGTGATACGGCTAAGAAGCCGTATAGCAGCGACCGACGAGGTCACCGATGATGTGAAGCGTCCACCGATACTACACGGCGACCATCACATCACACAGTTATACATAGATTGGACGCATCGGAGTCTACAGCATAGTGGGACAGAGCTCACAATCAACGAAGTAAGGCAGCATTACTGGGTCGTCAAGATGCGACCAACAGCTAAGAAGGTGATAGCGCAGTGTCTACAGTGCCGCATTCGAAAAGCACAGGCACCCGTCCCTGCGACCGGCGACCATCCGAAGACGCGCCTCGCACATCATCAGAGGCCGTTCACATACACCGGGTTAGACTACTTTGGCCCGTTGTCCGTCACCGTGGGCCGCCAACATCAAAAGAGATACGTAGCCCTATTTACGTGTCTCACTACCAGAGCTGTTCATCTAGAAATCGCCGCTAGCCTCAGCGCAGACTCCGCTATACAAGCCCTGCGCCGCTTCGCTGCTCGTCGAGGTTGCCCAACAGAGATATACTCCGACAACGGTACCAACATGCACGGTGCCGACAAGGAGCTCCGAGACGCCTTACAAGAAGAAGCCAGTCGTCGTGGCATCGTGTGGCGCTTCATAACGCCATCAGCGCCATTCATGGGAGGCGCCTGGGAGCGCCTAGTTCGATGCGTGAAGTCGGCGCTATACACTGTGCTCATAGAAAAGCACCCCCACGAAGAGGTGCTGTCCACATTGCTATGTGAGGCAGAGTACACAGTAAACAGCCGACCGCTGACACACGTTTCTGTGGACAGCGAAGACGACGAGTCGATCACACCGAACCATTTTTTACTCGGCGGGTCGGCGCGACTCCCATCACCTGGTGTGTTCTCCGAGCAAGATATAGACGGCAAGAGACTATGGCGGCGAACACAAATACTCGCCGACATGTTCTGGCGTCGCTGGGTCCGAGAGTACCTGCCGGAGCTTCAAAACCGGCGGGAGCCGCATAGCCGCGGGCCCGGACTACAGGTGGGCGATCCCGTGCTCATCGCAGACGGCCAGCTGCCTCGCAACACGTGGCCGCGAGGCCGCATAATCGCCGTATTCCCCGGAGCCGACGGAGAAGTCCGGACCGCTGAGGTGCGCACTGCCGGCGGCACCTTGAAGCGTCCGGTGAAGAAACTCGTCCCATTACCGAAGTAATAGCAGAGCGTCGCGGCGACGAGCGTCGCGGCGACCAGCGTCGCGGCGGCGAGCGTCGCGGCGGCGAGCGTCGCGACGGCGAGCGTCGAGACTACGAGCGTCGCGGCGGCGAGCGTCGCAGCATAGCTACGAGCGTCGCGGCGGCGAGCGTCGCGACGGCGAGCGTCGAGACTACGAGCGTCGCGGCGGCGAGCGTCGCAGTATAGCTACGAGCGTCGCGCCTACAGACGTCGCTCACCGGAGAGAATGCAGCGCCGCGCCGACATCGCTACGAGTCATCACTGCACTGCACGGCGGGAGAAATGTTCGCGACGAAGCGTCACCAAACAATAGATACATAGGTTTTTTATTTTGTTCTAACTTAACGTAGATTCATAGTAGGCGACGAGACCCTATCTGTGCACATAGGCGCAAGTAGCGGGGGACCGTCATAGTTCACGTACAGTGTAATCGCGAATCAAACGGTGTTTCTAAGTTAGGAAATCAAAGACTTTTGTTTTTATCATTTTATTTAGTGAATTTAAAGTAAATTCAACGCGTTAAAGTGTAATTTAAAGTTAATTTAAAACGCTAAAGTGTTCTAAAACTCTGTGATAGTGAAATAGTGAAGTTTCCTAAGGAAAACTGTAAGTACAACCTCTATAAATAGCAACTGAGTGGGCTATATAGCCGTTTTATAGTTTTTGTTGGTGCGCCCAGGTACCCTAGCTTAAGACCTAGGCCTGGGCGTAGTATTAGACTTGTAGTTTACCTACAAAACCCACTTAGTTGAGTTTACAGAGGTTGAAACTGTGAACGCCACCCTATAAACTACCATTGAGTGGGTTATATAGCTGTTTTTATAGTTTTGATAGTGTGCCCAGGTACCCTAGATTAAGACCTAGCCCTGGGCATAAAAATTAGACCTGTGGTTTGACTGCAGAACCCACTTAATTGTGTTTATAGAAGTTGCAACCGTACTTTTGTTAATAGATTTTATTGTTTTAGGTTTTCAGGGCGCGTCACGCCCTAAAAAACATAGTGCCGATATTTAAACTATTGTATTGTTCTAGGTCATTAGACCGGCTTCAGATATCTGTATAGACCATTGAAATAGCTTCAGTAGTTTTCGAGTAATTTAACTTGCAAAATATTTTTTGATCAAAATAATCGAATTTTCAGTGTTTACACACTAATATCTTTTCAGTACATAGACTTACAGGAATAACAGATATCTCAATCGATGCGCGGTCTAATGACGATTCTGACAACATATCACATGTCATATTTCATGAAATATTTAAGATAGAAATAAGCGATTTTGTGAAATTTTTTAAATAAAAAATAGTCGAAAATAAAACCAAAATCAGGAGACGATTCGCGGTCCTCAGTAAGGTAAAGTTTTGAGGTACCTAAGCACACAAGAAAAAATAGCAAATCGTAGCCATCGGCATGGTACCATCTATCTTCCTGAAGAGTGCGCCAATCGTCTCCTGAACTCCGCTGAAGACTTATCAAGTTGCTGTTTCATTGAAAATAACCCTTCAGAACCTCACACGAACATAGCTGCTGGTCATCGGTTGCAGACAATCCGAGCCTATAGAAACCGGACGTCAGCGCCGATGGACTGGGAGGCCTAACCTCACACATAGGCATTCACCTGGATAGGCTTACACACTCCCTTCACTTCACCGTGTCCAACGATCACGCCCGTCCGGCACAGGACAGGATAACCGAAACGGAGTTGGAACCCTTCATCATTTTTGTGCGTGATGATACTGACAGTGATTTCTCTTATGAAGGCATTGAATTTCTAGATTACGATTTTAGTTCTAATTGTGACTAATAAATACCTACATTGAAATGCACTTTTTTAATTTATCCCAAAGAAATTTTTTATCTACAAAAATTCAAGTATCAAACATGTTTTCAGCGTACTATATCAGTGTTGACACGTGTAAGATTTTTGACTCTACGATTGAACAAATCAAGTTCCGCTTTTCTTCAACAGTAATTCGATGTTTGAATGATAGAATATCTACCAGTAACATGATAAGGTTGACTTATTAAACAAAACCTCTACAGTACCCACTAACAGGGTTGTGGAGGTCAGATAGGCAGTCGCTCCATGTAAAATACTGGTATTCAGCTGCATCCGGTTAGACTGGAAGCCGACCCCAACATGGGAGAAGGCTAGGCAGATGATGTTTTGTGTTTCGTTATGTTAATTATACTTACATACGATTGTATAGAATCAAGTTCATCTAACTGAACAGACAGAGGTGTGCTGCTGGGGAGTTTGGTGCGCCACTTCTTTTTCCCAGCTGAAGTCCGAGGAAGTGGTAAGGGCGGGCGTGCCTGGAGACTGTCTTATGTCATTTTGTTCAAAAACTGCTGATTTTCAGCCTAGTCACAGATTAATAAACTCAAACTCAAAGCATTTATTTCAAATAAACCTATTACAGGCACTTTTGAATTGTTAAAGGGTCGGTCTTTGGTCGGTCAGTCAGAAAAATGAAGCTAGTTGCCCATTCCAAAGCGTAGATCCTGGAGAAGAACCTTTTAAATCAAATATTTTACATAATATTGGTTAGGTACATCATCGTTCATATTGAAAATATAGATGTGAGAACAATGTAGAAAGACGTGCACGTTAAAAGCGTCCGTAATGAAAAAGATAAAAACTAAAAACAACTAAATTAAAAATAAGCCGTGGCAGCTAAGAGACGACCAGTCCCAACTGACGGCGCCCGTTCACGAACATGACGCATGGATCAGCACCAATTAGCTCAACCATTTTGAAGGGAACTTAATGATCCAACACACACGCCACCACCAGCGAGACATTTGAGTGAGCATGACATACTCTCAACCGCCAGGGCACATTCAAGTCAGTGAAAGACGAACCCAGTAAAAGGTAGCTTTATATTAGCTACATAGTGCTCACACATGTGCTATGCAATTATACAATACTAAGAGATTGAATTTACACAATGCAAAGAAAATTCTTAATCTTCAGCAGCTCCAACAGTATTTCCGAATGCTAATCAATTAGTTTAAGCGTCCTTGTGGAGCAGGACCAGCATTTAGCCAAGCATTTTTGTCAGCAATGTAATCTCCCAACTTATAATATGCCTGGCTGCATAGTGTGCAGATGGGACACTCCGCAGTTTAGTATGAAGCTACAAGTACGCGGCGGGCCCCGTCCGCGGGGCTAATTCAGTAGAAATGCCGCGCGCCGAAGGTATAAGAGTTACGCGATAGAAAGAGGGGCAATGTGTAGGTGAATATAACTGTAGGTAATTAGCGTTCTGCGAACTGAATTGCACTTTATTGTGTCGTAGCAAGAGTCGCTTTTTATTTAAATGATTTTGCGGAGTGTCACATCTGTGGCCTAGTTGTAATAAATGACATGATTTAAAACCTTACTAGACGTTAATCAGTATTTCTTTAACTTTTCCAGAACAACATCGAGTTCCACCTGGCCAACTGCCTGGACCTGGTCAAGGCCGGCATGGAGTCCATTATTGAAGACCAGGTCACCTCCGTCTTCGAGGCTGAGGAGTTGAGGAGTTGGAATCTCCTCACCAGGACTAATAGGTATGCATTATCTGCAAATTATGTGGATGTCTAAGGTTATGTATTGCAAAAGGCGAACTGTGCGGGAATAAGAAAGGGTCAGAGTCAGTTACTTCCACATGCGAAAAAAAGAGAGCGCAACAATGCAATGGAATCAAAATTAAAGCGCCAAACCAAATAAAAATGGTTAAAAAATAAATTAAGCTATCTACGAGTATCAAAAACATTTTCAGCCAGAGTTTTCAATTACCTAATACGCGCATTTTGAATGCAATTTTGTAATGAAATTCATAGGATTTTAGAATTATAGACAAAACTAAAAAAACCGGTAAAGAGCGAGTCGGACTCGCGCACTGGGGGTTCCGTCCCGATTTCTGGAAAAGTGTGTTATTTAGAGACATCGTTTTATTTTTCCTGTAATCTATATCTATAAAAGGAAAGCGTTACTGACTGACTGACTGATCTATCAACATACAGCTGAAACCACTGAATGGATTGGGCTGAAATTTGGAACACAGGTAGCTATTATGACCTAGGCATCCGCTAAGAAAGGGTTTTTGGAAATTCGACCTTTAAGGAGGTAAAAAGGGGGGATATTGTTTGTATGAAAAATCTTATTCCTTGAGTTAATAAACTTGAAACTTGGCACGAATATTTATCTAAGTAAATTATGATGTTTGTGATTTTTTGTTTTTCTAAACTACCCCCTAGAGGGGAATTGGGGGGTCTCAAAGTTTGTATGGAAAAATTTTAACGCGCAATCCGATTAACTCAAAACTCAGTATTTATACTTAAAACCAAAAATAAAGAATAATGTGTGTCAGGGTTTTTTGAAAATCTACCTCTAACGGGGTGAAAAGGGGTAGTCAATTTCACTGGGGAGGATTTTACTGCGTGGCTTGATTAACTCGAAAATTGGTGTAAATAATCTTTGAGTCAAGCTATGGAAATATCTCACACCATTGTTTTTAATTCCACCCCTGTGGGGGTGAAAACAGGGAATACAATTTACATGAAAAATGTTATTCATTTGGTTTTAATTGACTTGAAACTTGGCACAAATATTTGCCTAAGTTTGTCACTATTAGTTTTTTAAAACTACCCCGGAGGGAGGGTTAGAGGGGGAGGGGCAAGGGAGGGGTGGTGAGGAGTGTGAGGGGGAGGATGATGGACGCAGGGAGAAAGGGCAGGAATTGGTGAGGAGAGGAGGAAGGCATGGTGAAGGCTGAGGGGTGGGGAGGGGTTGGTGAGCCGGAGGTGGAGGAGAGGGGGAGAGGGAGGGGACGGGGTGGTGAGAGAAAGAGAGAGCGAAGGGGAAGTGGTGAAGGGGGTGTGAGGGGGAGGGAGAGGTAGCGGAAGGGTATGTGGTGAAGGAACGAGCTAAACTCTGGAACTACGCTACCAGTCGGACTTTAAAAAATCTTTTTGCATTAATGGTAGCCCAAATCTTATAGAAGGCATATTTAACATCATTCTAGGACCCTTAGGTGCCGAGCAAAAAGAAAAAAGTCTGAATGAACGCTAAGTGAAAACGAAGTAACAGCGCGGGTAGGCAATGCAATGCGACGGTGTGGGTCGAGCGAAAAATAAATTTCACGCGGACGAAGTCGCGGGCAGAAGCTAGTCTTTACATAAACTTCTATCACATAGAATAATTTCAGATTTTTATCTTTGTAAACTTCGGAGTTAGGGGGGAACGGTATTTTTTTTACATTTTTCATCAAAAGTCGAAAACTGTGGGGCCTAAAAAAAATAAAAAAATGTTTGAGAGTGTGGTGCAAACAGCGCTCTTTCATATGATACCCCACATGCCCTAGTAGGCCCACTTTGAATTTTGAAGACCCCCTTTCAGTCCCTGTTACAAAAAAAAATATAAATATTTTTACTTGCCTTTTACATGCTTGTAACGAGATGGCTGATAAACAATTTTTTTTTTTTTTTGTAAATACATACATATTATCGATAGAAAAACACCCAGACTCGGAACAAATACTTGTAGGTCGTACAAATATTTGTTCCGTGCGGGAATCGAACCCGCGACATGCTGCGCAGCAGTCACTCGCTCAACCACTGCGCCAAACTTGTGCGCCTTCCACTATGCCCCATTGCCCTAAGCTCAATTTTTAAAAAAAGTGTGCATCATTACAAGCGCAAACAATTATTTTAACGCGCAGTTAAATATTTCCCTAAAATATCTGTCGCGAACAGCATCAAATTGCTTGTAATTAAGTGATTTTATTTTTTTTAACGTAGCAATCCTCATAATATTTGTATCAGTATTATCTTATTGACAAAAGAAAGTTCTAGAACCTTACACGTTTCATTTAATATCTTTCTTAGATTATTAGATTATAAATGCTGTGATATCTTGCTTTAGATATTGGCGGGTGGTCGACTTATCTATCAGATTAACAATAGTTAAATATTATTTATAATCATCGTTTATTTGAGAGGTATTCGACCTCTTTGGCTAAATGTCAATTCAATCTGCCTAGCCTTTTCGCAACTATGTTGGGGTCGGCTTCCAGTCTAACCGGATGCAGCTGAATACCAGTATTTTACATGGAGCGACTGCCTGTCTGACCTCCACAACCCAGTAACTGGGTAATACGATACCCCTTGGTAAGACTGGTTGTCACACTTTCGGGCTTCTGACGACCCGTAACGACTGTCAATGATCCACGAATGACAACCGGGACCAACGGCTTAACGTGCTTTCCGAGGCACGGCGGAGTCTCGGTATGTAAAGATGGTCACCCATCCACGGACCAACCCCGGCAAGCGTAGCTTAACCTGATAAATCGACCCATGCGGCTGTTATTACTTAGCCACGTGCTCCAAATGTCAATTATTGGTCACATAATGTGCGGGGTTCCGTTCTTATCGTTTACATTATCGCTTTGAATCAGGGTAGTATTTTTAGTAATAAAGTTTGGGCTAACAAAAGGTAAATATATATGAGTGGAAACGCCGAGAGGGGGCGCCCTAGGAAGACATAATAGTGACCATATTGGTGATGTTTAGAAATGTCAGCTGCGTAGTACTCGAACCGGCGCGGCGGCGGCGTGCGTGTATGACCAGAGGGGCAATTCCCGTATTTTTAACAACGTTCGCAATATCGTCTCAAGACTCAATCTGTCAAAAATTGTATAGCTTTTACCTATATTTTTGATATTTGATTGACGCTGGCATGAGATTGTGAACGTTTTTAAGTACGAGAATTGGCATGCAGATGTATGAACGTTAACGAGGCAAAAGGAGTGCGTATAGAATGAAGGCATGACATTGTACAGCGTCAAAAATATCGGGACAAGCAGACTGTTCAAAATGATCTCAACAAATTCACCCTGTATCCTTTGTTGGAGATCCCAAATAAATAGTGTCGAATGCACCCCATGTGTGCATAAGAAAAACCCTTTATTAGGTATATAAGCTTATATCACATATATATAAACGTAAAAAAACATCATCCCATGGAAAACCAATCATCATCATTAGTTGTGAACCTATGGAGTTCGCAGCTAACCCCCGCTCCCCCCCAGCGTATCAAATGCACCCCAAGTGTGCAAAAGGACAAAACTTTACATAATAGGTATATAAGCTTAGATCACATATATATAAACGTAAAAAAACATCATCCGATGGAAAACATATCATCATCAGTAGTTGTGAACCTATGGGGTTCGCAACTAACCCCCAACCCTTCCCACTCGCTAGGGTTTTAGGTCTAAAATTTGCCAAACTCAGACACTTGAGGGGTTAATATAAACACATTATCTTAGGTAAGTGCTTTGATAAACAATAATAGGATTCGGGGCGAAACAAGTTAAGGAAAGTAAAGTTTTTTTTTTTTAATATCTAAAATGTGCACAGCCCAGTTGACGGCTGACATATATCTCACAAAAATGTCAGCGACAAGACTGTGCGTCATTTGTTTTTAGAGAAGCTTTTAGAATATTCTAGAAGGTTCGACTGGTCCTTATTAATAATAATAATAATCATTTTATTATCAGGCAACTAGGCCCATAGATAAAATACACAAAATATCTTAAACAATAATAAACTAATACATATGAATAAATCTTATTAAAAAACTATAACTATACACGTAACGTTGTCGGCGTCGTGTTCTGCTGCGTGGTGTCACGTAACCGTCCTCGGAAACGTCGAAATATGACACCTTTCGGCCAAAAGTCCTCTTTTAAGAAGGTCTGTAGATGTTGGGTTGGAACTCGTACCACGAACGACGTAAAGTTAATTATTATTATTAACCGAGCCGATTATTATTCTTATTGGCCGAGGGGATACAAGAGGCGTTCCCGCCAGAACCGTCCGGATGTTGGCGGTAGCGGTTAGAAAATGCATTCGCGTTATAATACCTAATTTAATAATATTTCTGTTTCAGACAGTACGAGTTCCTAACATGGCGCCTGACCATCATTTGGGCTATGGGCTTCGTCGTACGATACATGTTCCTGTTACCTCTCAGAATAATGATCTTCGTTATTGGGGTGAGTTAAATACAAATCTTTATAAACTAACAAAATTATGTCGCATTAATATAATGTTCTCTTATTTAAAATCAATATCTTAACGTAGATGCTCTAAGTTAAAGCACAGATTAATACAGATGGGACACTCCGCAAAATCATTTAAATAAAAAAACCGGTCAAGAGCGAGTCGGACTCGCGCACCGAGGGTTCCGTTCCGATTCCTGAAAAAGTGTGCTATTTAGAGACATCGTTTTATTTTTCCTGTAATCTTTACATAAACTTCTATCACATAGAATTATTTCAGATTTTTATCTTTGCAAACTTCGGAGATAAGGGGGGGGGGGGGGGGGGGACGGTATTTTTATTTACATTTTTCATCAAAAGTCGAAAACTATGCGGCCTAAAAAAAATAAAAAAAATGTTTGAAAATGTTCAAGCAGCGCTCTTTCATATGATATCCCACATGCCCTAGTAGCCTCACTTTGAATTTTTAAGACCCCCTTTCAGTCCCTGTTACAAAAAAAATATAAATATTTTTACTTCTTTCTTATTTGCAAAATAGTTGGGTAAACGTCATATAAAACTGTTCTAAATTTCAAGTTGATAGCATTAGTAGTTCTTGAGATATCCAGCTGTGACAGACAGACAGACAGACAGACAGACAGACTGAGTCACACCATAAGGGTTCCTTTTTTTACCATTTTGGTTCGGAACCCTAAAAAGCGACGCTTGCTACGACACATCTATTTAGCCTTTTCCCAACTATGTTGGGGTCGTCTTCCAGTCTAACTGGGTGCAGCTGAATACCAGTATTTTACATGGAGCGATTGCCTATCTGACCTCCACAACCCAGTTACTGGGTAATACGATACCCCTGGTAAGACTGGTTGTCAGACTTTCGGGCTTCGGACGACCCGTAACGCCTGTCAAAGATCTACGAATGACAGCCGGTACCAACGGGTTAACGTGCTTTCCGAGGCACGGAGGAATCTCGGTATGTAAAGATGGTCACCCATCCACTGACCAACCCCGGCAAGCGTAGCTTAACCTGACGGATCGACCCGTGCGGCTGTTATTACTTAGCCACGAGCTCCTTGCTACGACACAAAGTGCAATTCAGGTCGCACAACGCTTATTACCTACAGTTATATTCACCTACACATTGCCTCTCTTTCTATCGCGTAACTCTTATGCCTTCGGCGCGCGGCAGTCCTACTGAATTAGCCCCGTGGACGGGGCCCGCCGCCTACTTGCAGCTTCATACCTAAACTGCGGAGTGTCCCATCTGTATTAATCTGTTGTTAAAGTGAAACATGTTTTAATGAACGAAGGAAACCATACAACGTGTCTTTTTGCATCCTCGTGAAATTTCAGGGTGTGATACAGAACATCAAATCGAACAACTTTCTCCATGGGACCAACATCGTAAATGCGAAAAAATTTTCAACTGTCCCATAGAAAACTTCAATACTTACCTACTCGACGCAAATGTATGGGACGACTGATTATTTTTTCGCGATTACGATGTTGGTGCTATGGAAAAAGTTGTTCGGTTTGATGGTCTATACCACACCCTTAAATTTGACGAGGATGCAAAACGCCACGTTATATTTAACTTTATCTTTAACCTTTTCTGAAGATAAACAAATGAACGTTTGAACGTTGTCGGAACGTAACAAGATTAATGCTTCAAAATATTTTATGAATGCGGGCGTTTACTTCGCGCACGCTGGCAACGTCGCATTTCTTTTTGTATTTTTTTTTTTTTACATTTTCTCTATTGGAAATAAAAAATATTTAATCGTAATACTGCACTGTAGAAAATAATTGACAATATGTAAATTTTTATGATTAGATACCAAAACAACTGTCAAAAATGGCATTTAATGCGTGCCACTTAAGATGAGACTTTGATGACACACCACGTGGTTTGACTTGCGCAGTAGACGATTTTAGGTCTCTTTAGCGGTATGATGTCTGAGGCGCGGAATGGGACCGGGCGTCTTCGGGACGGAGGAGAGAGCGCGGGAGACGCGGTCAAGTCTCAGCTTTCGTGGCGCGAATTGTACTTATAAATACCAACGATCTAGTGCTTGGCCGAAAAAAAAACTTCGATTTTTTATTTTAAAAAATCACGAAAAACCTCTAAAAATGCGACGTTGCCAGCTCGCGCGGAGTAAACGCTCTTAAATTATAATGTATATATTAAATCCCCACTCCTACCTTGTTATTTATGTCTTTTTCACATTGCATTTATTTTCTACTAATCATTATATTTCCGCAATTAATTTTCTTTTAACGTTTTTGTTAATTTCCTAATTATTTTGTGTTTAATGCACGGAGCAAATACAAAGAGGAGACGGCCTAAGTAACTGTGCACTGTGATTCTCAACTAGGCCCTGACGTCATCACTTAGGCGTGGCCTTAGTCAGTGTATTGTTGGCGTTCGTCCTGTGCACAACTTTGTAAACGTTCCTATTTTCCAAACATAATTCTACCCGACATTAGATGGCGACACTTGTTGCCATGGGAACTAAAAATATTTAGGCACGTACAGCTCAGTACTAACATATTTTAATAATCATATGTACTGAAATCTGTTCAACATTCATTCCTAAAGATCCTTTATTGGCCAAAATACTATTTTTATAGTTTTTTATATCATTTTGTAAACATTTTCTCAATACGACCCTGTTGCATCCTGTACTTAGTGACATCTAGTGTGAGATAATTACGTAACTACAAAGTAAAATTGACAGAACGAGCAAATAGTTTGGCTATTGACCGGTAGATGGAAAATAAAGAAGTGGGTGTGTTAGAACACACCCTCACCCCGCAAATTGTCACGCGTTGTTTCATATGCCTGGGCCGCACACATCGCGATGACATTCGGGCGATAAACTTCGTCTTCGGTCTACAGCGAAGCTGCGCGGCCACATAGTGCGTGTTGTCAAGTTTATCGCGATGTACGAGCGATGTACAAACGCAAAAAACAAAATGGACGCCGCGGTTGCTCTGTATTTTATGGCAGCAAATAATTATTTTTTACATTTATGTCATGTAAAAACAAATTAAAAGCAAGAAAAAGGAGGAAGGGGATGATAACTATTCACAAATTAAGAACTATATTAGCTATATTATGCACTGTAGTTTAACTTAACACGTCCACTACGCACGAAGGGTGGGGGCCGACTGAAGTGTGGCCGCGCAAGCGAAGTTCATCGCGATAAAACGCTTTGATCTGCGAGAGTTTACCGACAGCGGAGCGAAGTCGTTGCGACTACGCACGAAGCTCCGAAGTATACGCGAATACTTGGCTACATACATCGCGATTACGCGAATCTTCGGGTTATCGCGATGTGTGCGGCCTAGGCAATAGAGAAATCTAATTACAACATCTCCTCTTTGTATTTGCTCCGTGGTTTAATGCAATTAATATTCTTATTTCAAGACTATAAACTGCTAATAGGTTTTGTAATTTTTCTATCAGTAGTGTTTGAACCATATTCAAGTGACCGCATACAATTTGGTATCGGACTCAGTTCCTCGAAAGTTTTGTTGTGTTTTTTCCACGAGAAAGGAGAATTAACAAATCACTATGGAAAGTGGCGCTTTTGGTTTTATACCGCGGCCATCATTGAAAACTTAGTCGGTATTGAAAAAACCTATCCAAAAATGAATTGATTCAAGATTTTTCTACAAATGCAGTCCGAGATGATATTTTGAACTTGAATTTATGTAAAATGTAATGTTTTTTTTTTAACTATCTACAGGGTGTAAGTGTAAACAGTGGCAATCTTTTAAGGGGTCGTTGTACTGATCATTATAAACAACTTTTACTATGGGACCAAACCTGAAATCGCGAAAAAAAATCAGATGTTCCCTACATTTTACTATGCGAACATAAATGTACTGAACAGCTGATTTTTTTTTCGCGATTTCAGGTTTGATCCCATAGTAAAAGTTGTTCATAATGATGAGTACAATGACCCCTTAAAAGATTGCCACTGTTCAGGTGCGGTCAAATTTAAGGATGTGGTACAGACCATCAAACTGAACAACTTTCTCCATGGGACCAACATCATAATCGAGAAAAAATAATCAGCCGTCCCATACATTTGATATTGGAAGTTTTGTACAGCAGATTTTTGTTTTTTTCGATTACGATGTTGGCCCCATGTAGAAAGTTGTTCATTATGATAGTCTATACCACCCCCTTTAATTTGAACACACCTTTCTGATACCATATTGTTTTACTCAGTTCAGACTGTTTATGTTGAATTATGTTAACTTTTGTTCAAATTATTCTGCACCTAATTAAAAATTCTTGAATGATTGCCGCGAAAAAAAATAAAAATGCGCCATTTTTGGTCATTCGCTTTTCTCAATAGCAGCCCAGAAACTAAAATTGTTACCGGTCAGCGACAATAGACTCGCCACCATAGACATAGACAAGCATAATATAGGTATAC
This sequence comes from Cosmia trapezina, assembly GCA_905163495.3. Classification (NCBI taxonomy): domain Eukaryota; kingdom Metazoa; phylum Arthropoda; class Insecta; order Lepidoptera; family Noctuidae; genus Cosmia; species Cosmia trapezina. Next base: position 12,456,225 of record LR991047.1, read on the forward strand.
CTCTACCAACGCCTTTGGTCAAAACAACCATGATGATATCTCTCCCATCAGGTATTAGTAATGGTCTTCTCAACCTGGGTCGTCAGTTCCGTGCCCTTCGTCCGCATAAGAAACAAACTGGGAAGGATTTCTTATAAGACGAGCATTAGGATACTTATCAGAGCCCTCTCCATCCGCGCGAGGTTCCACGATAAGCAGTACAAGCCCAAAGCGAATGGCTTCTGTGTGGCGAACCATACCAGCCCCATAGATGTTGGAGTGCTCAGCATTAATACCTGTTTCTCTTTGGTAGGTCGTTTTTTTTTAGGTTATAATTGGGTGGGACGTTTTGTCTGGGTAGAATGTTCTGTTGGGTTGCAATTGGGTGGTACGATGTGTCTCGATTGGGTAAAACGATGCCTTGTTGAAATTGGGTGAGATGTTTTGTCTGGATTGGTTAGTAACTTTTGTCCGGATTGGGTAATACGTTGTATCGATATTGTGTAATACGTTATGTCCTTGTTGGGTCAAACGGTGAAATTGGATTATCCGTTGGGTCCGAATTGGCTTATACATATGTTTTGTGCGGCCTGGGTAATATTATGTTATGTCCAGATTGAGTAGAATGTTATCTGGATAGTTCTGCCTGATTGGAAATGGGTGATACGTTGCTTGTTGATGAATTTGGTCTTGTAATGTTATGTCTGGTTAAGATATAAGTGGGTTGTATACGCCATTCGTCTGATTTCAATATGTCAAATCATATTATGTTGGGTAAAATATTATCGTGAATCGTTTTCTAAAACTACATACATAATATATCATGTCAAAAATCATCATCATTTTCCTGCCCTTGTCCCGTACGTGGGGCTGGCGCACACTTTTTCTTCTTCCATTCTCCCCTGTCAACCGTCACGCTATCAATTCACTCGCTTCTCTTTCATATAATTCCTCACACAATCCATCCATCTTTTCTTTGGCCTTCCTCTGCCTCTCCGTCCATCAACATGTATATTCATCACTCTTTTAGTCACTTGCGTTTCGTCCCTCCTCATAACATGCCCATACCAAGCCAAACGATTCAACTTTTCTGTCACTGGCGCCACTTTCAAACTTCCTGTTAGATACTCATTTCTTACTTTATCCATTCTCGTCACTCCACACATCCATCTCAACATTCTAATCTCCGCTGCATGCAATCTTTTTTCATCCATCTTCTTCACTGCCCAGAATTCCGATCCATAAAGTACGACAGGCCTTATCACGGACTTGTAAATTTTCCCCTTTAACTTGAGAGGCATCCGTGGGTCGCAAGTTGTTCCTATAACCTGACGCCATTTCATCCATCCTGAGTTGATCCGGTGTGTTACGTCTCGGTCTACATCATGTCAAAAGTAACGGCACAATATCGTATTCTAATGAAAATACATTGAGCGACTGATGTCTGGAGGCTGGAGGCCGGTGGGCTTACTATGAGCTGTTATAGCAGTGCAGAAGTTGAACGTTTCCAGTTAGAGAGAGTGATACGACCTATAGCACCGTCTCTCTTTCTCACTGGAAACGTTAACTTCTGCCCTGCTATAAGAGCTCATAGTAACCCCCCTGATGAGAGGTATGAGGCATGAGTGTGAAATATGAGGGATGACAGGGTGTAAAGTTCACTCATCCTCCACAGAAAACGGAGGATCCTTCGACCAGACGGGTGTTGTGTCTGGTTCCCGTCGATTGATGTCGGGGCGTTGCATACAGGGTTATTGGTAAAACGATAACAACCTCTTAAAGGGTCATTATACTCATCATTATGACCTGAAATCGCGAAAAAAAAATCTGCTTTTCACAACATTATTATGAGATGCAAATGTAGGGAACAGCTGACTTTCTTTCGCGATTTCAGGTTTGGTCCCATAGTAAAAATTGTTCATAATGATCAGTACAGTGACTCCTAGTGCTAGTCGTGCGGTAAACTTTACTTGCGCGATGCAGGATTTTCCGTGACGTCAGAGTGGTGCGTAGTTCGCATGTGGCGTTGTAGATGTCGCCACAATGTTAAGTACGGGTTCAAATTAGGAGTCGCTTCTATAATTAAAATTTGATGTTAGGTATAAATATGGCTGTTTTTTCTTTCGCTTTATATGTTTCTTGTGTTGTCATTTACTCTGTGATGTTCAATTGTTTCTTACTTTAATGCTTTCTCTGTATCCACCTGTGTTGTCCTATATTATATGTCCTACCATTAGTTCATTATTTATTATATTCTATAAAAGACGACTTATAATATACCTTATTTCAATGGCAATAGGTTTGCTTCTTTTACATGGGAATTAAGAGGGTTGTCGCATTTTGTCACCTCTCTCGCTCACACGTGACCAAATTTTAAAAAAAAATGTTAAATGAAAAGATGCTTGTTTGAAAAATGTAATCAATTGGCGAACTAATAAATAATATTAATTTAATAGGTAGGTAATTATTTAAAACACTGTTATCTAATAAACTCAGCCCAATAAGATCTGTTTTTGAGATGAGTTATATAAATACCACAATTACCTATTACCTATTAAATTAATGTACCTACTTCCTTTATTTCATTTATATATTATATACATTTACATTTTTAAATATTTTTATAAAAACATAAAAATAAAATAAAAAAATATAAAAAATCTATTATATTTTTTATTTTATTTTTATTATTATTTATTAGTTGATTAATTGATTACATTTTTCAAAAAAGCATCTTTTCATTTAAGATACTTAAAAATTGATCCCGTGTGAGCGAGAGAGGTGACAAAATGCGACAGTCCTCTTAAACATAAGTGACGAATTGGTGTACTATACCTATTCCTATGCTAATAGAACTCTATTTTGATGGTATAAACTGAAGCCTATAAAATAAATTAAAAAGGTATGTTATAATTTGTCAAATATTTTCATTTGTGTCTTGTCCAAGTCAGTTTTTGCAAGAGTTAGATGTACATGGTGTAACTTAAAAAACGCACATCCTCTTAAGGGGTAATACTCATTATTATGAACAACTTTTAATAAGGGACCAAACCTGAAATCGCGAAAAAAAATCAGCTGTCACTATATTTCAAAATGTGGGAAACAGCACATTTTTTTTTTCGCGATTTAAGTTTTGATCCCATTGCAAAAGTTGTTCATAATGACCCCATAAGGGGAAAGCCACGAGCTCCTCAAACTTACAACCTAATACTGACATGCAAATTGCAATAAACTTAAGAAAATTTTAATTTCGCGGAGAATTTCGCGGGCTACCCAGTACCCAGGCGCGTTCGCCTTAAGAGGCTGTGCGTTATTTAAGCTGAACCTTGTATATGGGGTATCTTAACACTACCAAAACTGACTTAAAACCCATAACCCATTCGGGCCATACATCAGTCCACGCTTCCAATAGGTTTGGTGGCTCGTAGCGTGTACGGCTTGCGTCGGTACCCTGCCGGACGGGAAAACGAAACAGCGTGTTAATTACGCCGTCTCTGTCATGTGTTTCAACTTCCTGTCACGCTGTATCTCCGCTGTTATCACGTACCACGACACGCACTACAAGCCGCGGAACGGTATCTGTGTCGCCAACCACACGAGCCCTATCGACGCGCTCGTACTCATGTGCGATAACTGCTATTCACTCGTAAGTTTTTAGTTCATTTTTTTCCTTGATTTAGCTCAGAGATATATGGACTCACTTGGAGGCTGATTTAAGGGGATACATCGATGAATTTTGTGTTTTCATTGTATAAATTAGGAAGATATGGTTCGCGCTCCTCGACATGGACTGCATAAATTGAGTTAACCGCACACAATTGACCTTAGTCACAATCGAACTGGCGTTTGTGTAGCACGTTAAGTAAAATTACCTTAATTGTCTTAGTAAGCAGCAACAATGCCTTCCTGTGTTTTCAAAATGTGCACAAAAAGTTCAAAACCCAAAAACAAGTTCCACGGGATTACTTTCACTCGTAAGTACAGCCAAAAATGTATTTAATGTTTGCTTCGGCATGTTTGTGAGAGCGAGATAAACATGCAATGTCATTCATAATCTTAAGCATTCAACGGCTTCGCTTGTACAACAGCGCCGGCTCCTTGTCTATCGGTAACTGTAGGTTTGCGACTTTCATCACAGATGTACTAGTTTCGGTGCATGTAGTCGTGAGCCGAGTCCAGGTTTAGTGTTTGCGATGTTAGCGCGTGCCATATCTTCCTCTAATATATCAATGGGTTAAATCATTTGGATTTTCCATATGTGTTATTTCACTATATTCTCTACAGTTGTTCTAAAACCGAAACATGGTTACTCGAAATTTTTTCTATAGGAAAAAATTCCAAAGTAGCACTCTATTTTCTGTTTTATAAGATTATACGTAAACAGTTCCTTTTTGTGCAGTAGAATTTGTTTTATATTGAAGTTATTTAAATATGTTAAGAACTTTCTAAGCTAAAAATTGATTTAAGTATAGCATTTTGTCATAAATCTACATTTAAACGAAGCGCGTTTAAATTCCGGTGCGTGTGAGTCTTCTATCTCGCGCGTCAACTAGACAGCCATAACGCCATTTCACTTACACACCGAGCTGAACCACGCGTCGATGTATCCTCTTAAGGTCCATGTAGCGACAGAAAAACTAAGAATGTCGTAAAATTAAGCGGCGTTCGAGAATTCAGAGGTATGAAAATGTATTAATTTATTTCTAGTTATGAAATCAGGCAGTTTTCGGCCAACAAAAGTAAGTATATAACAGAATAGAATATGGTTTAAAATATTACACTTGCACTCTGAATATGCATAAAATAAATGTTTATGTGATGTCTTCTTCTATGTTTTATGTTTGGGGTGAAATGCGAATGTATACTCAGTGGCTGAGTGGTTGCATGCAATGGTTGTCAATGTTAAGGGGTTGGGTTCGAACCCCAGATTTGTTATGTCTGCCTAAATTGGGGCTTAAAGCCTGGGGTTGAAAATGTATTTGTTTAATTATGTGTCGTGGTTGCCCAGATGTTAAAGAGTCATTGTATCCACAACGAGGTTCCGAGTTCGAACCTCGGAAATACCTTAGTGACTTATTCAATGACATAAAAAGTAAAAAATGAATTATATCAAGTTGCTGATGAGGTCATAAAGTTTTTGAGTGATGACCGAATAAACACAAGTTCGCACGGGCGATTTTTCTAGTGCATGAAAAAAGATCGCCGCGACAAAAATACGCCCGTGCGAACCTGGCTTTACATGTAGATCGTGGGCCGTATTCACAATGGGTTGAGACACTAAAACAAATCTCTTTTACAGTCCGTTCAACCGATTTTGACTTCTATTCCGTAAGCTTAAGGATAGTATCAAATGCAAAAAATGTTTACAAATACCAACTGTTTACTGCAGCTGTCATGTGTCGTTCCGCCAACGCAATAGAAGTCAAAATCGATTGAACGGACTGTAAAAGGGATTTGTTTCGGTGTCTATTCCATTGTGAAAACGGTGTAGGCACTACACTTTACGTACGGTCAGCAACGTAAGTCGATTAAAACTGCTACTTTTTCACACCACGTAAATTGATACAAAATGATTTGATTAAGTAGGTATCTCTGTTTTTCCTAGAATACCTAAGAGTCTAGTAGATCTTTTTTTCTTTAGTACTTCTGTTTCGATTTTAATTAAATGTCTTGCTCAATCTCTTGCTGTTTTTTTTTTTCTTAATACTGTTTTTATAATATTAGTGCAACTGTCATACATTAACAGTTCACCTCCTAGTTACTAAGGTTTTATTTATTAATGGTAAACTGAACAGCGTTGTGGGCTACATTATTACTTAAGTTACTTATGTTTTTCTATTGTAATATTGCATTTTGTAGCTGTTTGTTGTTCCTATTTAATAAAATAAAATAAAATAATTAAGATTTTAAATGAATGTTAATCGAATTTTGTTGCTGACTGTACTTAAAATATTTCATTACTACTGCTTTGGAACTGTGAAAAAAAACATCGTGAGGAAACCGGCATGTCCTAGAACCAAACATTCGAAGACATGTGACATCCACCAGCCCGCACTAGGCCCGCGTGGTCTACTAACGGCCCACTCCTTCTCACAGAGAGGAGACCTGTGTCCCAGCATACATACGACTGTATTGTTTATGCTATGTCCAACAGTGGACTTCTTTCGACTGAGATTATAATGATTCTTTAACATTTTTCTTAGGGCCATCACGACTAAGCACGGACGTAAAAAAATCGCGGCGGGATTTTATCGCGCACTTTATTTTCAACTCTCGGTGTTGAGCCGAGCATTGAGAATCCAACTTAAGTCGAAAGCGCTAGGGTAGCCCGCGAAATTCAAAATTTCTTACGTTTTTTGCAATTTGTAGATCAGTGTGAGCTTGTATGTTGATTAAAATATGATTCGCGGGCGTAGCTAATATGGCTTTACAGAATTATAATCATTAGAATCAGCAATACAACTCCATAAGTTAGCATTTACCTCAAACCTCATGATTTCATGAAATCGCTAGATTTGAGATAAATGCTAACTTATGGAGTTGTACTGCTGATTGTAATGATTATAATTCTGTAAAGCCATATTAGCTACGCCCGCGAATCATAATTTAATCAACATACAAGCTCACACTGACCTACAAATTGCAAAAAACGTAAGAAATTTTGAATTTCGCGGGCTACCCTGGCGCATCAACCTTAATAACAATAGAGTGCATTCTAGCGCGTCGAAAAAACACAGTGTTGTATTTTCAACTCTCTGCGCTAAGCAGAGCGTTGAAAATCCAGTGCGAGAAAAAAAATCGCCGCGATATTTTCACGTCCGTGCGAACGTCGACTAAGTGCTCATACACACGAGCGGTGCGTAACTGCAGCTGTTTACGAGTGCCACATGCCGTCGCTAATTTAACTAACTGACGTATCTGACATTTTGGACTAAGCCGATAGCCGACCTAACTATAGTAATTTGATACATTTTCCAAGTCGAATCGATCTGTCTAATCGGCGAATCTGTACCTATGCCTTACGGTCCCCATGATAATGCAAAAATCGAGACCGATATATCTAGTTTACAAAAAAAAAAAAAAAATAGCTTGCCCTGTAAAATTTTCTTCGAATCAGTTACGAGGAGCTCGTGGCTGAGTAACAACAGCCGCACGGGTCGATCCATGAGGTTAAGCTACGCTTGCCGGGGTTGGTCAGTGGATGGGTGACCATCTTTACATACCGAGATTCCTCCGTGCCTCGGAAAGCACGTTAAGCCGTTGATCCCGGCTGTTATTCGTGGATCTTTGACAGTCGTTACGGGTCGTCAGAAGCCCGAAAGTCTGACAACCAGTCTTACCAAGGGGTATCGTATTACCCAGTATAGATAGATAGATAGATAGATAGAATACTCTTTATTATGCACACCATAAAAATTACAGATATAAATGTTGAAATTTTACATAGGGTGACACAATGGGCGGTCTTATCGCTAAAAGCGATCTTTTACAGACAACCTTTGGATGGATTATGGGGAGAAAGAAGAGTATACTGTAGGTAGTCTCTGTATCAGTATCTGGGTTGTGGAGGTCAGATAGGCAGTCGCTCCACGTAAAATACTGGTATTCAGCTGCATCCGGTTAGACTGGAAGCCGACCCCAACATAGTTGGGAAAAGGCTAGGCAGATAGATAGTTACGTCACTTAGTTACATTAGCGACGATGTGTCGTGTCAAGTCGTGTGAGGACCACAAATATGTTGGAGTATTGCAGCCGGGCTGGTTCTTGCAGGTAATCGATGGTGTGGAAGCAGAAATAAAAGGCAAGCTTCGACGATACGTGAATGGAGCGGATTTTTATTGCCGACTGAGGGAATGACACTAAGTTTGACTGACCGACTGATTTTTTATCTGTGCCTTATGTCAAACTTTGACATAAGGCACAGATAAAAATATAGTTTGTTGGAGTTGCCAACAGTGTGTATGAGCACTAAATAAATATTTATTATATGTATTCATATTATCTATGTAGTAATGTATTAATAAGTACACTTATACTTTCAGATCGGTCAAAGACACAATGGTTTCCTAGGGATCCTACAGAGGGCGTTGGCTAGGGCGTCGCCACACATCTGGTTTGAAAGATCTGAAGTTAAGGATAGGCATGCGGTAGCTAGAAGGTAAATATCTTGTAATTTTAATATTCATACTACGAGTATACTAGAAAGGTTTAGGGTAGTAAAATAAAGGTAAACAATCTTGATGTGACTTTTTACACAAACACGTATTAAACAAATAAACTACTGCTTAAACTAATGGTTCAATTGATTTAGTAATCATTATTGTTGTAGAATAAGAACGTCAATGACCTCTATCTGTCAAATGTTGATTGAAAAGTACGGTTTGCAAAGAAAACTTATTTGCCCATCAATAACGTTTTTTGTTTTTTTTTTTTGTTTAACCGAGTCTTAGTTACTTTTAAATCAAAGTGAAAAAAGACATCAAAAAAATATTCATGATTACTTTTTTAAAAATTGTACTAAGTACATTCTTTCATATTTTCATTGTTGGCAACATTTTTTTCAAATTCTTAGTTCATGATTCGTAAATAACTGTTATTTAAAAAATATCTGGTTTTGCTCACCATACCTCGTGGAGGAGCTCGTGGCTAAGTAATGACAGCCGCACGGGTCGATCCATCAGGTTAAGCTACGCTTGCCGGGGTTGATCCGTGGATGGGTGACCTATCTTTACATACCGAGACTTCTCCGTGCCTCGGAAAGCACGTTAAGCCGTTGGTCCCGGCTGTCATTCGTGGATCTTTGACAGTCGTTACGGGTCGTCAGAAGGCCGAAAGTCTGACAACCAGTCTTACCAAGGGGTATCGCATTACCCAGTTACTGGGTTGTGGAGGTCAGATAGGCAGTCGCTCCATGTAAAATACTGGTATTCAGCTGCATCCGGTTAGACTGTAAGCCGACCCCAACATAGTTGGGAAAAGGCTAGGCAGATTGATAGATTGCTCACCATACCCAATTTATTCAATTTAACATCTATGACGTCACAACATGGCGCTAAGTCGATCCTATTCTTATTTGAAACGCATTGTACATTGGTTTTTAGTTGCATTTTATTTTTAAACTGAGGTTTTTAAATAAAAAAGATAAAAGACACATCAGGATTGTTTACCTTTATTTAACTACCTAAGCCTTTCTAGTATAGCTGTGTATAGGGTTAAATTTAATTACCTAGCGAAACTGTAGATGTGATGGGTATTGATATATCAAAACAGATTTTTAGGTTTCCGTACCAAAATGGTAAAAAGGAACCCCTATGGTGTGACTCAGTCTGTCTGTCACAGCTGTATATCTCAAGAACTACTAATGCTATCAACTTGAAATTTGGAACAGTTTTAGTTGACGTCAGCCCAACTATTTTGCGAATAAGAAAGAAAAAAAAAATATGTTTTTTTTTTTTTTGCAACAGGGACTGAACGGGTGTCTTGAAAATTCGAAGTAGGGCTACTAGGACATGTGGGGTATCATATGAAAGAGCGCTGTTTGCACATTCTCAAACTTTTTTTTTTCTTTTTTTTAGGCGCAGTTTTCTACTTTTGATGAAAAATGTAAAAAAAAATACCGTCCTTATCTCCGAAGTTTGCATAGAGAAAAATCTGGAATTATTCTATGTGATAGAAGTTTATGTAAAGATTACAGGAAAAATAAAACGTTGTCTCTAAATAGCACACTTTTTCAGAAATCGGAACGCACTCTGCGCGAGTCCGAGTCGCTCTTGAGCGGTTTTTACATCAATTCGCACTTCAGTTAACCCCTATCATGTCTGAGTTTGGGCTCTTTTTAGACCCAAAACCACAGCGGTGGGGGGATGCGGGTTAGTTGCGAACCCTATAGGTTCACAACTACTGACGAGGATATGTTTTCCATCGGATGATGTTTTTTTACGTTTATATATAACATTAGTTTTTGTTTATACTAAACCAGAAAAGGGGTCATTGTACTCATCATTTTGAACAATTTTTTCTTGAAATCACGAAAAAAAAAATCAGCTGTCGTCAACTCGTCAATGCACTGACATTGACGAGTTTGATGTAAGTAGATGTAGACTGAACAGCACGCTTAGCATGACGACGTTTTGTCGACGGAAGAATAGACAAAACTACACATCGCCATGCTTAGACGCGTAGAATGCGTACAAATATTTCTACTGTCTTCCATTTTGTCTATTCTTCCGTCGACAAAACCCGTTTCTATGGCGGTCATGCTAAGCGTGCAGCTGATTTTTTTTTTCGTGATTTCAAGGTTGGTCCCATAGAAAAAATTGTTCAAAATGATGAGTAAAATGACCCCTTTTCTGGTTTAGTATAAACAAAAACTAATGTTGTATATGTTATATAAGCTTATATACCTACTATGTAAAGTTTTGTCCTTATGCACACATGGAGTGCATTTGACACGCGGGGGGCTGATGGGGGTTAGTTGCGAACTCCATAGGTGCACAACTACTGATGATGATTGGTTTTCCATCGGATGATGTTTTCTTACGTTTATACAGGGTGTAAGGGACAGCCCTCCGCAAACTGATAGGGTGAATTCAGTATGTCATACTAAGATGACCGGTACATGAAATTTTTTCAGGAACGGTAAGGGAATCCAATAAACCTGATTTGTTTGTGTTTTTGTGCACAAATCGAAGCGTCTATTACTGGTTGGGAGGGGTAGGTAATAGGTATGCGGTGAGTTCGATGAACTCTGTAGCTAGACAGAAAGTGAACAGCTGATTTTACGCGTCGTTGGTTAGAGTATTTCAACATCCATTGCTGGTTTTTCTTTTTGCTATTTTTTTTTCAGTTTTTTTTTTTTTTACATAAATGGAGTGCTGCGGACACACAATGCAGTTTTACATTAAAATAATGAAAATGTAACTGAAAAAAAAAATTGAAAAAATGAAAATTTTCCTGAGAAAATTTCCGGTGGAATATGATTCAAAATGAGGAGCTGAATGCACCCTGTTAGTTTGCGGAGGGTTGTCCCTTACACCCTGTATATATGCGATATCAGCTTATATACCACTATTCGACACTTGAGGGGTTAACGACACTACCCACGGTCACCCCAAAAGAAATCCCCCAAAAGAAGAGTTTCTGAATTCTAGTTTTTAAACATTTTCCAACTCCCCAGGTTAAAAGAACACATATCAGTGCCCGACAACCCTCCGATCCTGATCTTCCCTGAAGGCACGTGCATCAATAACACCTCAGTCATGCAGTTCAAGAAGGGCAGCTTCGAGGTCGGCGGCACCATCTACCCCGTCGCTATCAAGTAAGTCATACTCTGCGCTACCTTTTCCCAACTATGTTGAGGTCGGCTTCCAGTCTAACCGGATGCAGCTGAATACCAGTATTTTACATGGAGCGACTGTCTATCTGGTCTCCACAAACCAGTTACTGGGTAACACGATACCCCTTGGTAAGACTGGTTGTCAGACTTTTGTGCTTCTGACGATCCGTGACGACTGTCAAAGATTGCCTACCAATGACAGCTGGGACCAGCGGCTTAACCTGCTTTCTGAGGCGTGGAGGAGTCTTTATATTTAATGGGTACCCATCCAGGGACTGACTTCGTAAAGCGTAGCTTAAGGTTGATGCGCCAGGGTAGCCCGCGAAATTCAAAATTTCTTACGTTTTTTGCAATTTGTAGGTCAGTGTGAGCTTGTATGTTGATTAAAATATGATTCGCGGCCGTAGCTAATATGGCTTTACAGAATTATAATCATTAGAATCAGCAATACAACTCCATAAGTTAGCATTTACCTCAAATCTAGCGATTTCATGAAATCATGAGGTTTGAGGTAAATGCTAACTTATGGAGTTGTATTGCTGATTCTAATGATTATAATTCTGTAAAGCCATATTAACTACGGCCGCGAATCATATTTTAATCAATATACAACCTGACACTGACCTACAAATTGCAAAAAACGTAAGAAATTTTGAATTTCGCGGGCTACCCTGGCGCTTTCGCCTTAACCTTCGATCGCCTGAAGGCACGTACATCAACAAGACCTCAGTCACGCAGTCCAAGAAGGGCAGCTTCTAAATATATATATATTATATATATATATATGTATATTTATATATAATTAGGTATATATTATTATATTTATAGTTTGTAATAGGTATTATGTGTATCTTTATATTTAAATAAATATTTATTCCTAAATTTTTCGAAATTGCACCTGCCACTGCTTGTCTCTGCATCACCCAAAGGTTGACTGGTAGAAAATGCCTATGGCATTAAGTCCGCCTCTGTACATTTGTGCTTGAAGTGTTAAATAAATAAATAAATCGGCGGCACCATCTACCGTCATCCTCTGCGCTGCCTTTTCTCGACTATGTTAGGGTCGGCTTCCAGTCTAACCGGATGCAGCTGAATACCAGTACTATATATGGAGTGACTGCTTAAATAGTCTGCACAACCCAGTGAATGGGTAAGTCGACGTTCGCACGGACGTAAAAATATCGCGGCGACTTTTCTTTCGCGCACTGGATTTGCAATGCTCTGCTTAGCGCCGAGAGTTGAAAATCCAACAGTGTGTTTTTTCAACGCGCTAGAATGCACTCTGTTGTTGTTAGGTTGGATTCTCAATGCTCGACTTGACACTAGAGTTGAAAATCCAGTGCGCGATAAAATCCCGCCGCGATATTTTTACGTCCGTGCGAACGTTGGCTAACATGATACCAAGGGTACAGTTGTTCTATCTCATGAAAGCGGGTGAGCCATACTTGTAGATCTATAGTATAGTTAAAATCTCGCTGCAGACTCGGTCATAAATCATTCGAGTGTTTCGCTCTCTTTCCCAGTCACGGGCCTTATGGGCGGCCACGCCCACACGTAGTCCTGTGCATTACTGCAGTCGATGAGTGATATCGATAGTTTTATACCGTATATTTATGAATGGGTGATAGAAATAAATACACATTTTTTTTATTTTATTACCAAATTCACTACAAAGCATATTAAATATGTAAACAAAAGAACGTATATATAAAACTAAAAATAGAAAATTAAAATTCTTCGTCTGAGTCATCGTCATCATCTGTTATCGATAATGGCCTTGAGCGCGCGCAACTAGCGCACATCCCTACTCCGATTATGATTTATGACCAAGTCTGCAGCGAGATTTTAACTATACTATAATGCGTATAGACACGCGCTCTTGTGTGCGTACCCGCAGGTAGCGCGCTCCCGAGCTTACGCACACAAAGACAATGTGCATGTAACATTTACACATACAAGTATGGCTCGCCCGCTTTCGTGAGATAAAACAACTGTATCGTGTTTAATAAAAAATAAGCTGTTCCCAACATTTATTTTATGTTGACATAACTCATCGGAATGTAGGGAACAGCTGATGTTTTTTTCGCAATTTAAAGTTTGGTCCCATAGTGAAAGTTGTTCATAATGATAAGTACAATGACCCCTTAAGAGGTTGTGCGTTAATAAATCCATTTTAATGTGGTAACTTATTTCATAACTATTCCAATAACCTTTATAAACAGCTGCCAAACGAAATTTTAATCACCCGCGCCGATAACGCGCGAGACCACCCTGACGTGCCCCACAAATATGGCGATTCGCGCCAAAATGGCCGCCACAGATGCGAAAATTTTAACGGACATCAAAATCTGATTTCACCACAAATGAGCGTATACCAATCAACTTAGATAATATACATCTAGATCGAGCCACAGCGTGGAAGGTCATGAGACAGCAATGTAATACTCTTAGATTATGAAATGTCCAGATTCCGTGTTCAGTACAAAACGTAACATAAAACGTGAAGCCAATCTTTATACGTGTGTGAGTGAGCGCCGTGTACTACATAACGCATTTGCGTATGTGTGCAACACGCGAGTAATACCAGCGCATAGAGATTACCCTAAAATAGTAGGGAAATTTAAATATAAAAGGAACTTAAAAAATAAAAGAAAAAAGTGTGAATTTGGTCAAAATTAAAATCCGGCTACGAAAATTTTCAAATTTTTCGTCATGGGTGTCGTTTTCATGCTTTTCCAGGGTGTGAAAGCTGACGATAACGAAAAATTTGAAAATGATTGCAGCCGCCATCTGGGATTAACATTTTAACGTCACTATCGGCTTTAACACCCCCGAAACCCATGAAAACAACCCCACCGATATACTTAACCATGTCCGGGGGCTTAACGTCCGAGGCACGGAGAAGACCCGGTGTGTAAAGATGTTCAACCATCCACGGATCAAAATTAATAAAACCACATAATATAAGAAGTTGTTTTCATAACATGTATCTGATTAATTGTGCATTCCCGCATTTTCTGGAATCCCGGGATTTATATTAAGAAAAAAAAATACTAAGAAGCCGCGTCCACAGTTTGTTAGCCAAATATTAACTTAAGGTATATATGCATCCGGTTATCCGATCTCTAATCATCATCAATTCCCAAACACTAATCATCATCATCTTCCTGCCCTTATCCCATGTTACTCGGGGTCGGCGCAATACGTTTTCTTCTTTCATTCTCCCCTGTCAACCGTCACGTTATCATTCACTCCCTTCTCTTTCATATCATTCCTCACACAATCCATCCATCTTTTATTTGGCCTTCCTCTGCCTCTCCATCCATCAACATATATATTCATCACTCTTTTAGTCACATGCGTTTCGTCTCTACTCAACACATGCCCATACCAACCCAAACGATTTCCTTTTAACTTTTCTGTCACTGGCGCCACTTTCAAACTTCCTCTTATATACCTACTCATTTCTTACTTTATCCATTCTCGTCACTCCACACATCCATCTCAACATTCTCATCTCAGCTGCATGCAATTTTTTTTCATCCGTCTTCTTCACCGCCCAGCATTCCGATCCATAAAGTGCGACAGGCCTTATCACGGACTTGTAAAATTTTTCCTTTAACTTGAGGGGATCCGTGGGTCGCAAATTGTTCCTGTAACCTGTCGCCATTCCATCCATCCTGAGTTGATCCTGTGCGTTACGTCTCGGTCTACTTCGCCATCCCCTTGGACAAGCGACCCGAGGTACCGAAAATCGGAGCAGATCGGTAAGGGCGTTCCGGCAAGAGACATGGGCACAGGACCCGAGAGGCCGCCAAAATCACAAAACAGATACTCCGTTTTGGTCCGACTTACTCCCATTTCATCCAATTCCCAAACACTAAAAGCCTACCTAAAAATGTATACTGGGCATTCTGTAGCAAACTGTCAGAAAGTACCTATCAAAAATAAAATCCACAATAAATAATTGTACAATAAATTAAAATAATTTTGAAGAGCGAGCACATTCCAAATTTAAATTCAATTATAGAAACAACTCAGCGTGAAATTCAATAAATGAGGTACCAGTGGTAATAAATAGGTCCTGTCAGTTGACTTGGTTTTAATATAATATCCTAAAAAGGTTAAACTTGCAATAGAAAAGTGTAAATTGCTATTTAAAAAAAACAATGTTTATTACATTTTATAGGATAAAACTATTTTATTTCAATTTCCAAGTATCGATTTCTGACTTTCGTCATATTAATTACTCGAGTCCATCGAAACAAGTTAAGATTAGGGTATTTTCTTGTGGTTTATTTATAATATTTTGAATAATACTTTTCACATTTTAAATCGTACTCACATGTGTGTGATATTTGTAAAAAGTAAAAATGTTAAAACACACTATTATCGCATTTACAGACTTAGATTTTATAGAGGTAAATTAATAAACTTGTGTGCTAAAGACAGATTCAATGCAGTTAAGAAATGAGTTTTTATGCAACTCTCTTAATTAACCCACGTTAAAAAGATTTGATGGGTAGCATAATACATTTTACATAATCAATTTAGGGTGTCGTATGTCAACTCCATTAATGAGCTGACGGAGGTTCGTGTGTTTGGGTCCAATTGGGAGCGCTTCCGAACCATACGGTTGAAGAAACAAACTAACACTCACAAAAAAAATCATCGTCCATGTTAATGAAACTCCTTAGTCATACCTCGTTTTTTTCGTGAGGTGTTGAAAATTTGGGTAAATTTTTTCATGCCCTAGGCAACACTTAACAGTTATTGTGTCAAATTCAATGTCACATTCTTATTTTTTCGTTTTCGAATTTAATTATGAAATACACGGTGAAATTGAATACTTTCGTATGAAATGAGATGTTAGTGCGCTTTTCTTTTTTTGTAGTGTAATTTTTGCAGGATTTCACAGCACAGACTGACATTTTTTTTTAAATTAAAACGCCCGGCTCGTGACGTTTGCGGGGCGAACGTTCCTTGACGTCTGGCGCGGGGATCGAACTAGTCACCAATGTTAGTTACTAAAATTTGGAATCAATTTACGGTAGCCTACTAGGAATCTGGACATTTCATAATCTAAGGTAATACTTTTTCTAGGTTATGTGGTATGAGAAATGAAGTTTAACGTAAGAAATCTTCTATATTTTGGACTGAAACCCGTGTCAATTTAATCGACGCAAGATAAATTTTGTAACAGTGAGAGCACTTTGTTTGGCTAACATTCAAAAGTTCGCCAAACAAAAATACGGCACGCCGTAAGAGACAGAAGATACGATGCTTGGTCTCAATTTTCCTACCAATTTCGTATATATGTATCTCATTTCCACACTTCACACTATAATCATGGCAACGTCTAGACTCTAGGAGTTGCCATGATTACAGTGTGAAGTGTTAGTGTGTAGACATTAAACCTCTACCCTCTTACAAATAAAACACGGAAAAAAGTTATATCAGGAATAACAAAGGAATAACCATACATTTTCATAGGTTTAAACTTGGAATAACTTTATTCTGTGTTTATTAGTAAGACGGGTACGGTCTTATTACAAAACGAGGTTTTTCTTCTGTCATGGTTTACTTTAAACCATCGAGCCCGTTTTTGTAATAAGAACCTAGCTGTGATAGAAATACAGTTCTTTATACAAAACTGACAACTTAGTCCGGTACTAAGTTGTCAGTTTTCTAAAACTGACATCTTAATGTGTCGAAATAAAATTCGAAATTCAAAAAAGGGTGGGGTTTAAACCTGGGTTTGAAGATGAACCTTGTTTTGTAATAAGACGGCTAGACTCTAGAGGTTCAATTTCTTTGCCAATCAAACACCATCCATCGACAAACTAAACCTAACACCACAAACAATCCCACCCACAGATACGACCCCCGCTTCGGCGACGCGTTCTGGAACAGCTCTCGCTACGGCATGCTGCACTACCTCCTGAACATGATGACGTCATGGGCCATCGTGTGCGACGTGTGGTACCTGCCCGCCATGACCCGCGCGGCCGACGAGACGGCCGTCGACTTCGCCAACAGGGTGAAGGCCGTCATCGCGAGGAGGGGCGGCCTTGTCGACCTTATGTGGTGAGTTATAAGAGCTATATTAGATTACTAGCTTGAGGTCGCGTGGAGGTCGGAAATTATACCACGGGAACCGTACTACGGAGATGAAAAAAGTGTCCCATGTAAGTACCCAGGTCATGCTCTACAAGTGTGCCAAATTTCATTGAAATCCGTTCAGCCGTTAAAGCGTGAAAGGTCAGTCTGTTATTTTCGCATTTATAATTAGTATGGATTGGATTACACGGAAAGAATTCCCTGTCAAATTGAAAAAAAATCCTCCATTTTGGTTGACAAATGCTGCAGATATGAGGTAAAACTTACATACAAGCTACAAGCAACTTATATTTATATACAGGGTGTAAGGGACAGCCCTCCGCAAACTAACAGGGTGCATTCAGCTCCTCATTTTGAATCATATTCCACCGGAAATTTTCTCAGGAAAATATTCATTTTTTCAATTTTTTTTTCAGTTACATTTTAATTATTTCAATGTAAAATTGCATTGTGTGTTCGTAGCACTCCATTTATGTAAAAAAAAATTGCAAAAAAAAAACTGCAAAAAAAAACCAGCAATGGATGTTGAAATACTCAACCAACGACGCGTGAAATCAGCTGTTCACTTTCTGTCTCGCTACAGAGTTCATCGAACTCACCGCATACCTATTACCTACCCCTCCCAACCAGTAATAGACGCTCCGATTTGTGCACAAAAACACAAACAAATCAGGTTTATTGGATTCCCTTAACATTCCTGAAAAAATTGCATGTACCGGTCATCTTAGTATGACGTACTGAATTCACCCTATCAGTTTGCGGAGGGCTGTCCCTTACACCCTGTATCTGTATTTATGTATGCATAAATTGTATGTATATATGGTACACCACAGACTACCTACAGTATTCTCTCCTTTCTCCCCATAACCCATCCAAAGGTTGTCTGTAAAAGATCGCTTTTAGCGATAAGACCGCCCATTGTGTCACCCTATGTAAAATTTCAACATTTATGTCTGTAATTTTTATGGTGTGCATAATAAAGAGTATTCTATCTATATATCTATCTATCTACAAGTTGGCTGCGATAGCATTTATGCATTAGCTTTGCTAGAAATATTATGATACTGTGAGCCATCGTTTCCGACACGATACTTCCCCAACAGAGTGATTGTCGGCATAGCGCGGAGGGCGGCTTTGTCGACCTTATGTGGTGAGTGAGTTATAAGAGCTATACATATTAGATATGGGATGTAAGGGGAAGAATTTCACTTCTAAATAAACCAAAAATAGTCCATTTTGATTGAGTAATGACAGAGATATGAGGCCTCTTTTATGTCCGGCATTTCTCAACCAAAATGGACGATTTCTTTTTAGGGTTCCGTACCAAAATGGTAAAAAAGGAACCCTTATGGTGTGACTCAGTGTCTGTCTGTCACAGCTGGATATCTCAAGAACTACTAATGCTATCAACTTGAAATTTAGAATAGTTTTATATGACGTTGACCCAACTATTTTGCAAATAAGAAAGAAATAAAAATAATTGTATTTTTTTTGCAACTGGGACTGAAAGGGTGTCTTAAAAATTTAAAGTTGTGCTACTAGGGCAGGTGGGGTATCATATGAAACAGCGCTGCTTGCACATTCTCAAACAATTTTTTATTTTTTTTTAGGCCGCATAGTTTTCGACTTTTGACATAAAATGTAAAAAAATATACCGTTCCCCCCCCTTATCTCCAAAGTTTGCAAAGCGAAAAATCTGAAATTCTTCTATGTGGTAGAAGTTTACGTAAAGATTACAGGAAAAATAAAATGATGTCTCTAAGTAGCACACTTTTCAGAAATCGGAACGGAACCCTCGGTGCGCGAGTCCGACTCGCTCTTGACCGGTTTTTTATTCTATAGGAGTGTTCTTCCAGTTACATCCCGTATTAGCTCTTATAACTTACCTGTCAATTGTCTAAAGTTCAAACTAGGTACGACCTTCCTTCTGCAGGAATTCCTGAGAATGCGCGAGAATTCGCCAGAAGACTCATCACCTGGGGGCTTACTGTGAGCTCTTATAGCAGGGCAGAAGTGTTCAACTTCTGCCCTGCTATAAGAGCTCATCTGGTTCCAGTGTGAGAGAGAGACGGAGCTATATACGACCTACAGCACCATCCTTTTTTCTCAACGGATCCATAATATTTTTTCACGTCATAGTTCGGCCCCTGTTATTTGGCTCGTATCTAGTTATAGTATTTTTTATTTCACGAAGCGACACGCTCTGTACTCATGTTTACCAAGTGTACAATCACGCTGTGTATGTGTGTGTAAGCGCGGGAGCTCTCGGTACCGTCCGAGGCAATGGCGAAGTTGGGTATGTGTGTACAGTCGAGTTCATTAATACAGGCTTTAAGGGACAGCCCTCCGCAAAGTAACAGGGTGCATAATCAGATGCTCATTTTGAATCATATTCCACCGGAAAATTTCTCAGGAAAATTTTCATTTTTTTAATAATTTTTTCAGTTACATTTTCTTTATTTCAATGTAAAATTACATTGTGTGTTCGCAGCACTCCATTTATGTAAAAAAACAGCAATGGATGTTGAAATACTCTAACGAACGACGCGTGAAATTTGCTGTTCACTTTCTGTCTAGCTACAGAGTTCATCGAACTCACCGCATACCTATTACCTACCCCTCCCAACCAGTAACAGAAGCTTCGATTTGTGCACAAAAACACAAACAAATCAGGTTTATTGGATTCCCATAACGTTCCTGAAATAATTTCATGTACCGGTCATCTTAGTATGATATACTGAATTCGGTCTGCGGAGGGCTGTCCCTTACACCCTGTATATTGGGCCTTCCTGAAAGGGCCAATATATTAATGAACTCGACGGTAAACACAAGTAAAGCGCGCGTTGCTTCGTGAGATAAAAACACTGTAGTGTAAAACTACACTATTGACTCATAGTTCATTAAGCTTTCTACGAAAAAATTCGCTTCCATTCCATTCTGCGGCAATGTAAATTGAATCTTATATGCCACATAATAATAATTAAAATTGTTTTTTCTCTCCACAGGGATGGACAATTAAAACGAATGAAACCGAAGAAGGAATGGAGAGAATTACAACAGGAAGAGATTAGTAAAAGATTAAAGGGAGAATAGTTTAATAGGAGAGTGAGTGAAATGGACATAATAGTTCCCGCCCCGGGGGCATTGATCCGGCGGCGTTTTGTGATGATGACGTACCGAATTTGATATTCATTTAAAAAAATTCTAGTTGTAATATTAGCCATTTTTGCAATTTATTTATATTATTTTTTAGGATAAAAAGAAGTTCATACTTCGTGTAGGAGCGGAATTTAGAGGAAACGCGGTCATGTGGTCGTTGACGTAATTAAAGATATTTTTTTTTTCTTAAATTATTGGAATTAGGACAAAAATCATACGACATGGCAGTGGTAGATAATTATAAACTATATCGTAAAATACAACATATCCCGGAAATAACGCACACCACCAAATACCCCGAATTAATGAAGAATATTATGTTATAATCATAATACATATAATTAAATTAAACTATTGTATTTTAGTGTATGAAAATTTTATTGTTTATTTATTTTATTAGTGACCACAATTTTCTACCAAAATGACAGAATTTTCTATCATTTTGGTAGAAAATTGTGGTCACATTACAAATCGCACACGCACACGTATAGTGGTCTAGCGCAGTATTTCGTTCATTTGGGTTTGTTTTAAGTGTGTAGCGGAAGTGATCATCGTCTGCCTCCTTTTTCCCAACTAACTAGTGGTCGGCTTCCAGTCTAACCGGATGCCAGTATTTTACAAAGTGATAAAAAATTACCAATACTAAAAATGACAGAAATCAATTCTGAACTTGCCCATTTTATATTAAGGGCACGCTAGTCGCTCATACTTCCATACAAACGTAGTTTGGTGATTACTCGTCTTTTTAACGGTGTACGTTCAAAACTAATAATTATTTCAATTTGTCTCGTAATTATCTAGCCTTGTATGGAAGCAGAATCGGAAAAAAATATTGGTTTGGAAGTTATGAGCGTAGAAACTTCCATTTTTAAACTCATCTTTGAGTGTAAATAAATAGCTCCCGGAGTATGAAAATGGCAAAATTGTTACATAAATGGAATATAGATAATTCATTTAAAAATTCTAATAACTTTATTTTGAATAAATACATCCAGTAGTTTTTTCATAATATCTAAACCCCCAAAGGTATATTCATGAAATTTTACGCGCTCGTTTTCAAATCAAATCAAAATCATTTATTTGCGTAAATAAGGTACAGAGGGATTTTAAAGATAAGGTATATGACTCTCTTATTCTGCTTAATGTCGGCGTGCGAATTTTACATAATTATTTAACGTCAAAGAAAAATATATTATTTTGAATCATGCATGCAGTTAGTAAGTTGTATTAAATCGATTCTTATTTGGTAACAATTAATTATTTATAATAGTACATGATAATACAATGCAGGACTTACAACTTAAAATCTAGGAACTCAAGCACACTATAAAAGCATTTATCAATCAATCTTTTTTTCAAGATACGCTTAAAAGATTCGTAATAAATCATCGTCTATTTCACTAAATAAATAAAGTAACTTATTAGTTACTTTATTTATTTAGTTTTTGCATGCATATTACTCACGCCACTAATGAGTTCGAGCCGCCGAGTAGTGCCTCCTTAACCAGGGAGAGGACAGAGGACGAGATACGTCAGTATGGAATTACCGCCAACGAACCACGTGACCACGTTTACTCTCTAAAGTCTTGTCTCGCTTTTATAAATGAAGTTGAGTTTCTTTTTCTATATTTTAGGTATTTTTTATTTAAATTGTGGTGATGCTAGTGTCTTTCGTATTTAAATGTCTTAAGTTGTCATGGAAATTGTAAATTAAGGATGATGCGCCAGGGTAGCCCGCGAAATTTAAAATTTCTTACGTTTTTTGCTATTTGTAGGTCAGTGTGAGCTTGTATGTTGATTAAAATATGATTCGCGGCCGTAATTAACATGGCTTTACAGAATTATGATCATTAGAATCAACAATACAACTCCATAAGTTAGAATTGAACTGAAATCTAGCGATTTCATGAAATCATGAGGTTTGAGGTAAACTCTAACTTATGGAGTTGTATTGCTGATTCTAATGATTATAATTCTGTAAAGCCATATTAGCTACGGCCGCGAGTCATATTTTAATCAACGTACAATCTGACACTGACCTGCAAATTGTTAAAAACGTAAGAAAATTTGAATTTTGCGGGCTACCCTGGCGCATCAACCTTATGGAAATTGTAATAGTTATTTATGCAACTGACGCACGTATGTGCGAACGTGGCTTTATCACACGAGGCGAAGCCGAGTGTGATAATAGTATCACATGAGTGTTTTAATACCCAATTATGTACAGTTGCATACAAGACTTTATCTAAATCCATGTTATGAATCCTCTATAAAAGGTTCTGAAACAGTTTTTTGCAATACTACTCGTATCGAACATGGCGCCCGGCATCATAGTATACGACGTGAATTGAATAAGTTCTTTTTTTTAATTACGGCGCTGTTGTAGTGAAACGCGCGTGCATTACAATGTTCTTTTTTTGAAAACGAGTTGCATTATGAAATTCAGTACAACATTAAAACAGCCGTTTGGATGCTATTATGTTTACTATGACACTGGTTGTTTTAATGTTGGCAATAAGCTAACTGTCTCAGAAACTTTTATAGAGGATTTATAGCATGGGTGTAGATAAATTAAATAAAATAGCTTCTAAACATGTACATGAGACGCACTCTGGGCAGTTAGCCCAGCGTCTGTCGTCCCAAATTAATATGATGTGGAGACGCCAACTTACTTGGCTTGGCCAACTCTTGAATAATAGCCAAATAAAGTGCTTTTCACTGTTACAAAATTTGTCTTGCGTCGATTAATTTAACTTTTTTGGACAGTTTTTGCATTGTGCGTATTTATTGACATGGGTTTCAGTCCAAAATATGGAAGATTTCTTACGTTAAACTTCATTTCTCATACCACATAACCTAGAAAAGTATTATATTGCTGTCTCATGACCGGCCACGCGGTGGCTCGATCTAGATGTATATTATCTAAGCACAAAATGTATGGGATTGACATAACCTATCGAAATGTCACTTGATTATGTCAATGTCACTTAAAGAAGCTTTAAATTTATGACGTTTATCGATAGTTTAGTTCATTCAAAAATCAACTTAGACTACTTGAGTTTAAAGTTGATATTTGTATAAGTCGCAATTTTATGTACCTATTTATGTCGTATTGTTGGCTTGAGTATAGATTGTCGTTTCCACATTGTATATTGACAACTTAGGACATTGCATTCGGGACTGACAATGAATTTAAAATTTTGACATTTCAAAGATTGATTTTTAATTTATTATTTATTCGTGTTATCGACTTTTAGATGTCAAAATTCTGAATTTTTAATCACAACCTTAGTATGAGAGTAGTCACAAATTAATCAATAATTAATTGCCATATTGGATCGTAATTTGGAAGTCATTGGCATAATATGATTCACGACCATAACAAAATTATGTATTTACTGAATTATAAGCATTAAATTCATCAATACAATTAATTGTCATAATTCAAATTACCATAATGAATGACTATTTCATGAAATTATGACATTTGAAGCCAATTCTAACTTAGAGAGTTGTATTGATGATTGTAATGATTATAATTTAGTAAATACATATTTTATTTACGGTCGCGAATCTTTTGATCAACATTAAACTAACTAGGGGCTTACTATGAGCTCTTATAGCAGAAGTTGAACGTTTCCAGTGAGAGAGAGACGGAGCTATATACGACCTATAGCACCGTCACTCTCACTGAAAACGTTCAACTTCTGGCCTGCTATAAGAGCTCATAGTAAGCCCCCTGCAAATTGCAAAAAACATAAATAAAATATGAAATTTCTCAGCGCATCCCCCTTTTGATTATTTTTAACTGACGTCTCTGATTGCGGCAGTAAGACACTAGCGCCACCTGTGAGTTTTGAGTGAACTAAAATTAAGCATTTATCTCGACTGATTAAAAACTTCTTCCTAGCATTTTTATGACCAGACCTTCACGTTAAAAACTTGTATCGAAATAGTATAGTTATCGACACAAAAAAAAATATGGGGCTTTGACATCGCCTTGCGTATCGACATAGGGCCAAAGATTTAAATCGTTAGATTTGCCCTCACCGCAATAAGTCACGTGAAAATGTGTCCATTACTGACAAGAGTGAGCTCACACAGTAATAATGACGTATCCATGACAAAAGAAATAATTAAATAAATAGTTCCTGATTCAGTTAGTGCCACATATTTTTTAATTTCGATACATGAGTTCCCATGTCATCAGCAGTATCTTTTTGAAATTTAAAGAACTCCATACATACTTCGTATAACCTGTCTTCGTTTACACCGTCATAGTGTCTATGTAGTTCATCCCATACGTCCTTAGGATGAGAAAATCGAATCACTTCTAATCTTCATCATTTCATTCTTTCTCTAAGATTTCAGAACCTTTTACGAGTCTGTTTAGTCTTGTAAAAAATAATTTTAGAACGCTTTTTTAACTTTTAAATCGAGACTAAACAACTTGCAATAAACAAAACAAGTCAACTTTTTCTAACATTGTCAGAGATGTCAAAACGAAACAGAAATACTGGCAACTTTTGACGTAATAGGGCCAATCTACGATTTAAACCTTTGCTTATAGCCAATTTCTCGAACGAAAATTATCGCAAAATTAATGTAACAAATTTTCAAGTGCGCGTAAACTGCTGCGATTCATTTTTCTATCATTTTCGCTCGAGAAACCATAGAGTAGTGAAACTAAAAATAATTTTAAAAAATATGGTTACCCTATGATTTCAAATGTCAACTTTAACTATACGAAAATAAAGTCGATTTCATAGTAACAAAATAAACAACAAAAATTGTTAAAAAAAAAGGTCTCGGGTAACAGTTTTGTTGCAAACGAAACTGATATTTCTGTAAAGGAAATAAGGTTTATAATTGTAAATTGATAGTGGTTGTATACCTTTTCTAGGCACCAAGACCGGTGTGGTATCAAATTCGGTATTTTTTTTAAAAGGACTTGGAGAGTGATTTAAGCAATATATTTTTTGATTGCTCAAAGTGTTGAAAGAACGTGTAATCGCATACGAAATAAATGTTGTAATATATTCTTTTTGATGTTTTTTTTTAATTTTGTTACACCACCCGAGAAAAAAACCGGCCAAGTGCGTGTCGGACTACGCACAATGAGGGTTCCGTAGTTGGTATGAAATTATCCCAAAAACAAACTTAACATTATAGTTGAAAAACATATTCTCCCATACATTCCAACAGTAAATGTAAGTTTGTACTCACAATATTGAGAGATTTACCATGCTATTTTAAGACCACAAACTTCTTATAGGGTTTCCTGTAATCTACAGGTATAGAACTATTTTCTGTATTTTTTTTCTAAATTTTAGGCTCAGTAGTTTCGTAGTTAAGGGGGGGGGGAACGGTCAATTTCGTCTATTTTCTTTAATAACTTTAAAATTATTAGTTTCAAAATTATAAAAAAAAATATATTTGAGACCCTCATAGTAAGCCCTTTCATTTGATATATCACACGGTACGGTTTGCAAAAGTTTTTTTTTTAATTTTCTTATTTGCCCCTTAAAAGTGAACCCATATTCAAAATTCATTCATTTACTTTAGCCGTACGTGTTTGGGTCACAGAAATCCATGTGTACCAAATTTTAACTTAACGATCCATTAGATTCGGAGCAAATTGGCACGGACAATTGACAGAGGACAGACAGACAGACACACGAGTGATCCTATAAGGGTTCCGGTTTTTCCTTTTGAGTTACGGAATCCTAAAAAGATATTGTAATAAAAACCAGCAGACTCGGCATGAGACACCTCTCCCACCGCACCAGAAAGCGGCCCGATTTTACCACTTAAGAAGTCACGTACAAAAGATTGTAAGCCCGTGTATAAATAATAATAATATACTTAAACATACTTATCGCCCCCCTGTCGCAGACTGTTGTTGTACCACCACAGTGCAACACAAGTCAAGCTGACGAGGGGGGTGATGACAGGGCTACTACCGCCCCTCTGTCGCAGACTGTTGTTGTACCACCACAGTGCAACACAAGTCAAGCTGACGAGGGGGGTGATGACAGGGCTACTACCGCCCCTCTGTCGCAGACTGTTGTTGTACCACCACAGTGCAACACAAGTCAAGCTGACGATGGGGGTGATGACAGGGCTACTACCGCCTCTCTGTCGCAGACTGTTGTTGTACCACCACAGTGCAACACAAGTCAAGCTGACGAGGGGGCTGATGACAGGGCTACTACCGCCCCTCTGTCGCAGACTGTTGTTGTACCACCACAGTGCAACACAAGTCAAGCTGACGAGGGGGTGATGACAGGGCTACTACCGCCCCTCTGTCGCAGACTGTTGTTGTACCACCACAGTGCAACACAAGTCAAGCTGACGAGGGGGGTGATGACAGGGCTACTATCGCCCCTCTGTCGCAGACTGTTGTTGTACCACCACAGTGCAACACAAGTCAAGCTGACGAGGGGGTGATGACAGGGCTACTATCGCCCCTCTGTCGCAGACTGTTGTTGTACCACCACAGTGCAACACAAGTCAAGCTGACGAGGGGGGTGATGACAGGGCTACTACCGCCCCTCTGTCGCAGACTGTTGTTGTACCACCACAGTGCAACACAAGTCAAGCTGACGAGGGGGGTGATGACAGGGCTACTACCGCCCCTCTGTCGCAGACTGTTGTTGTACCACCACAGTGCAACACAAGTCAAGCTGACGAGGGGGGTGATGACAGGGCTACTACCGCCCCTCTGTCGCAGACTGTTGTTGTACCACCACAGTGCAACACAAGTCAAGCTGACGAGGGGGGTGATGACAGGGCTAATATCGCCCCTCTGTCGCAGACTGTTGTTGTACCACCACAGTGCAACACAAGTCAAGCTGACGAGGGGGGTGATGACAGGGCTACTATCGCCCCTCTGTCGCAGACTGTTGTTGTACCACCACAGTGCAACACAAGTCAAGCTGACGAGGGGGGTGATGACAGGGCTACTACCGCCCCTCTGTCGCAGACTGTTGTTGTACCACCACAGTGCAACACAAGTCAAGCTGACGAGGGGGGTGATGACAGGGCTACTATCGCCCCTCTGTCGCAGACGGTTGTTGTACCACCACAGTGCAGTGCAACACAAGTCAAGCTGACGAGGGGGGTGATGACAGGGCTACAAACGTAAGTACCCAGTGCAATGAGGAATTGAGGAGTGCTTTGGAGGGTGCGATTCGGGAATATCGGTTCATATCGTCCGAGCTTAGACCACGCTTACCTCGTTTGCCCATGCATAACAAAAATAGGGCGCTGGTGGCGGCTCTGGATTCGCAGTTGTCAAACTATTTTTGATAACTGCGAAGACCTCACCGATACTCATTCGATTCTGTACTGCGCGACTAGCGGCATGTCGTGTAGCTCACGTCAAATTTTCTAATGACTCTAGGGCTACACGACCGAAACCAGCCGTACCAGCTTGGCAGTGCAGAATTGAGCGCCGTATTTGTAGTTCCAGTCAGCCTTACAGTCAGGGTCGCTGCCCCAGTTCTTAACGACAGGAATAACCCACCTGCTCCATAAATCAGGTATTACTGCGGAGTCAAAAAATTATAAACCGATCACTTGTCTACCGACGGTCTATAAGGTTCTTGCATCAATTTTGAGAGCTAAAATTAACGAACATGTAGACACCAACTCCATATGTCTGCCCCTCAAAATGGATGTGGGAACGGGTCCCGTGGTACTAAGGAGCTGCTCCTAATTGATATGGCCATTAGCCAACAGGTTCGTCGTTCCCGAAAGGATCTGTCGACATGTTGGATAGACTATAAGAAGGCCTATGACTCGGTGCCACATGAGGGTGCTGGAGTTGTATAAAGTGGATGCACCACTGCGCACCTCCCTGATGTCGTGTATGGGGCAATGGAGGACGGTCCTTCGCTATCCAGGATGTCGAAATATCCAGAGGAATAGCGAGCCGATAAGGATTGAGCGAGGCATATTTCAGGGCGATAGTTTGAGTCCGCTTTGGTTCTGCTTAGCCTTGAATCCTCTAAGTACACTGCTGGAGGATTCAGGTCTAGGCTATCGGTTGAGGAGAGGTGGTCAGGTTATATTTCACCTCCTCTACATGGATGACCTAAAACTCTTTGCCCCCAACAATTTGCAACTGATGGAGCTACTGAAGGTATCGGAAACTTTCAGTAGCGCCATCAGGATGGAATTTGGTGTGGACAAATGTGCGTTCATGCATGTAAAGCGAGGGGAGATTGTGGAATCCGTGAGAACCCAACTCTCGGATTCCATACACCTAAGATCCCTCTCCTCAGTCGAAACCTATAAGTATTTGGGTGTGCCTAACGCAGGCATCAACGTTGCTGACAAACAATCGCTAAGGGAACGTTTCTTTGGCCGCCTGAATAAAGTATTAAATAGTCTATTATCAGGCGGAAACAAGGTGCGTGCCTTCATCGGTTGGGTCATGCTCATGCCAGTTTTGATGTACTCTTTCGGCATACTCAAATGGACTCTGAACTTGACGCCCTGGCTGCTGACCACAAATCGAATGCATCACCCACGGTCATCGGTGATGAGACTGTATATCCCACGGAAGTGCGCAAGGCCCTGCACAACCGTGAAGTATGCAGTCTCAGGGAATACTTCCTGGAAGCCGACTTGGGGATGCACCGAGATGTGGTCTCAGTAGACAAGGGCCTCACCCCGCTCTCCTTAGCTAACGAGAACTGGCGCAAACCTATAGTATTAGCACAGATTAATACAGATGGGACACTCCGCAAAATCATTTAAAATAAAAAGCGACTCTTGTTACGAAACAATACGATTCAGAGTGTTGCCCACTAATAAATTTAGAAAAATAATATTTGCCTGGCTTTTAGACAATTGTTTCTACTCAGTTAACGAATTTTTAAATTATAAATTTTGACAATACAGTTTTATCAGTAGGTACTATGCGTGTGTATATTGACTTTTCTTTATTTATTTTTGTTTTTAAGCATTTGACATTATATAATTAGTAAATTTTGATATTTCATTCATAGATACTTAAAATTTTAAAAAAAATGCTCGTAAAACTTGACATTGTATAAAAATGTATAAATATAATAATAATGGAATTTAAAAACTAATTTATAGATGTAATAATGGAATTTAATTGAATAGAATAAAATAATTGTACTTTAATTTTAATATTTCTACACCGGTAACGGTAGTATATGTGAAACTGTCTATTAATATTAAGAACTTAATGTACCATGTACTGAGAAATAAATAAATAAATAAATAAAGTGCAATTCAGGTCGCACAACGCTTCATTACCTACCTACATTCATATTCACCTACAAGTTGCCTCTCTTTCTATCGCGTAACTCTACCTTCTGACTTGTTAGGGTTGTGTTCTTTGACGACGCGGCGCGTGAGTGCGTATCGAACTAACGTGCGAGCCGGCCGGTGCGCGGCAGCCCACACTGAATTGCCCCCGTGAGATGAGCCCGCCGCGTACTTGTAGCTTCATACCTAAACTGCGGAGTATCCCATCTGTATTAATCTGTGGTATTAGATACCAATGACCGCAGGGAGGTATAGCAGAGCAAAGAGCTTCACGGCCGCTTTTACCGGGTCCTACATGAGCCCGACACCTCTTAGCGTCCGTATCGGCCTAAATTCGGGATGGGTGGTGCTATAAACCATAAATAGTTTCAATAACTATGTATTGGCATAATATCTTATATATGGTATTGGCTTCCACAATAACTATGTATTGCGGAAACTATTTATTGGCTTGATACGCGGGAAAACGAATTACCGAGTACGTACCACTCGTACCAGTGACAAACCCCGATTGATGATTGATAGCTGAAACGGTCCGGCCGCTGCGCTGGCGGACCGAGCCGAACGCTGCCGAAATAATACGGACTGGAACTCGAGATGACCAGCGTGCGTTAGAACGAGACTTATTTTTAATAACGACAGCGTTAAAATATTGAACCCGAACTCAGTATCACTAATACATAGTTGTAACATTGTAGTAACATCCATAAGTAACGGTTACTACACCACAACCAAAATGGTTGTATGGGGGGTGCCTATGCAAGTAGTCTCCGTTAGCCAGTTTAAAAGTTCATTTTATCAAACTGAATTAAAATTAAAAAAAAAAAACGAACATTTGGCCAAGTTGACCTACAGCTCAGAGTCTCAGACCTACAGCGACCCTGAACGGGGCCAAAAATACCAGTTTACTTCGGTTCGTTCGTTTTTGTTCAACCTTCTTCAACTAAATTTGAATTGTGTCCTGATATAAATAAGATTTATTTTAGCTTACCTACCGGTAACGTCAATTCAAAAATAGTTACTTTTAACTGTTTACTATTTAATTTTATACGATAATAGTCCTTAACACAATAGTCATAGAGTATTAACTTGGATCTTTCAATTCAAAAACGTACACGTTTTTTTCTGCTCCTTCGTTTTTTTCAAACTTCTACAGTCAAATTTGAATTGTGTTTTGATATAAATAAGACTTATTTTAGCTTACTTACCCGTGAAGTCAAATCAAAAACCAGTTACTTTTAACTGTTTACTATTTCATTTTATTCAATAATAGTCCATCATCCATGCAACAATGAACATAGAGTATTAACCGGTATTAACTTATATGTGTCAATTCAAAAACGATACACCCAAACTCAGAAACTACCAACCTGACGTTCGTTTTGCGACGTTTGGATTGCGACAGATCAGAGAATGAGAGCTGTAGGTATTCATTTCGTTCGTTTTTAAACCTAATGTTGGATCGTCGAGAAACTGTTCGTTCGTTCTTCATTGTCATTATTGACAAACTGTTTTTTAAAAGCGTTTCCGACAGTGATATTATAAGTAAAAAGGTGTAGATAGGTTACATTATACAACATTCGATATTCAGAATCGGCACACTAATGCACACATAAATAACTTAATATTTCAATAGCACACTAAATTACGTTTATACGTCAAATTTGGATGGCACGATTCAGTTATCGCGGGCGAAAAAGAGACAAATATAATTTGCGACAGTGCGTCGTCTCGTGTACTAGAAACTATATAGAATAATAATCAGATATGACATTTTACCGCAAAACCGTGATTTTTGCCTAAAAATTTGATTCACTCATGAGTTCATGTAGTAAAAGTAATAAAGTAGGAAAATTGCATTGAAAGTAGGTAAACAATTAATGTTTCGATTTGAATATAATAGTGTTACATACACTATATGTATGTATTTAATTTATCCTACCTCATCATAACAAAAATAAAAATTACATTTAAGTCTAAACAATGTGCCACCATTTATACCTACCTACTGTCAGGCTGACTTGTCTGTTCTTAGGCATAACTTTACTCTATGATCAGTAATGACGTCTATCTCTATTTGACGTCTATTCTTTTCTGACGCCATATTTTACGAATATAATGTTTGATTTTTTGAAAATATTAAGATAAATAGTATACTAACGAATGATATGTGATTCCTTGAGTTTTAGAAATTTTTCTTGTATAATTTGTGGAATATCTCATAACATACGACGGCATTTTCGGTGTTTTTGGGTCACTTTTAATGCATTCGGTACGTGAAGTGCATCCGTTGACGTCGGCGACGCACAGACCAATCGGCGACGCGACACTGAGGTCAGGGGGGGCACACTTAACTAACACTGTCATCAATTTCCATAGATGACAGCGACATCTGGAGTTTGGTGTGATAACAAAACTTGGCAGCCATCTTGTCTGGCTTGTCATAAAAACATTTCAGATTTTCTAGCTATCTAATCTGTGGGATTTTCGGCAATTGTCAACTCGTTCCCGACGTTGTTGATGCGCTTCTCGAGTTTATCTCAGTTAATTCTCAGTATAGTATAATGTACTCTGTGTTAATTCTGTTAAAATTGTTTCATGTTACTGTTTGAGTTTTGTTTTTATTCCTATTATTGTTATACTTTGTTTTTCGTTAGCAATGTTCATTAGTCTTATTAGTTGTTTTGAATGAACTCCCAAGAATGAGTGAACCCCCAAGAAGATATTGTATTTTTGGCTGTGATGCTTTATGTAAGTGTTTACTACCGTACCGTACCTTTAATAAAAGTAAGAAAAAGTTTTATTCTGCTATTCATTAATTTCATTCCAATTTCAGTGGCATACGGTGTACCTACTTCTTCACCGGTTCCCAAACCCTGACAACCACTACGAGGCCCGATTTGTTCGCTGCTTGGATAGCGGCTGTTGGCGGCGAGGTTAGAGAAAGTGATTGTATGAAGATTTTAAGAACAAAAGCAGTGATCACCATTTTGATCCCACATTCAAGACTGATTGATTGGTAATAATAAACTGACATTTTCCTGAACTGCATACGTGTTTTTTAAAATTATATTATATCCCCGATTGCCCATAATTTACAAACTCGTACGAGAGTTATATAGATAGGTACCTACCTATAGCTGGTATGCATACTATGAGTACCTACTCAGTATGCATAGGTAGGTGTATACATTAGACCCTTAGTTCACCCACCAAACATAAGGTGGCAGCACTTTCCATACATGCAAATTTTACCACAGAGTTGCCACTCTTTCTCTCTATACTTACTTTACTCTTTGACTGAGGTCCAGTTTGGTCACTTGTCTACATTTTAACGTGCCGCTTGCTGAGCCCTTATGGCCTATCTACACCTTTTTACTTATAATATCATTGGTTTCCGAATAAAACGCCCAGTACTAATCCCGATCATTATATAGTGCTCTGTGTCCCGATCCCATCTCTTCTCTAGTACTTTTGCTTTGTTTGAAATTGAAACGGACGGAGAAGGATGACTTATATACAGGGTGGCCGGAACATTGACGTCCAAAAATAAAATTTCGGTCCCTCGTATCGTGGGGTATTCGAATCACCCCCATGTATGTTCCGCGACTTTTCATAGTTTTCGAGTTATGAATTTTTTTCTGAATGTTTGAAAATTTTCGACCTGACCAACCTAAAAAAATTCTAAAAAAAAAAGTAGAGGGTTTTATCGAGTTTCTTTTTTTGCAACTGAATTTTCATAAGTAGTACTTTTATGCATAAAATAATCAGCTTCGTAACTGTGATGAAAGTTATGAAAATGTTGATCTAAAGTGAAAAATTTACGTTCGGTAAATTATGACTTAAATTTTCAACTTCAAATTAAAAATCTAAACAGGTGACTTCATGGTTCTCAAGTAGGCTTCAAGAATGCGCCAGACTCTCAGCTTTCATAATCATTAAAAAACGTAGGACTTAATGGGGCTAACTTTGGCCTTAATCGGCCTTCAAAGACTGCGAGGTGGAAAATTCTTAAAATTAGCTATCTGATTAATAATTTTTTTTTTCCATTTTCTCGCTCCTAAGGTTATTTAGTTTGCTAACCAAAAATGACTGCAGGAAAGCTAAGATTTAAACACGGAGATTTTTTTAAATGTTAGTTTAATGAATTTTGCGCGATCCGTTCTCGTGGACTATGGGTTGTAAACGAGGGTGCAACTCTTTTACCTGCAATAACAATGGACCGAGAGGAAAAGAGACCGAATTATTGCTATCTCTCTCACGCAAGGCGCGCAACCGAAGCCAACGCAAAACAAGTACCTCAGTCGTACTCACATTGTGTTTACTGCTATACGCGTGTCGCCATTTTGTCTTTACCACACTCGCTTTGCCCACGGACTCCGCTGCCTACTTGTTTGACTACTTTGCTCGTTTATTGGACTGTGTTTTGCATTCTGATTTGGACTTTTTTTACGTGGAAGTGTAAAAAATGAGTTACACGTTAAGTGAATATGCAGAAATGCATTATTTTTATGGAGTTGCACAAGGAAACGGCCATGAAGCAGCGCGACTGTATCGCGAACAACTTCAACGTCGTGGTGGGCCGCAACCTGAGCGATATCCCGACCATCGTGTTTTTATTAACACGCACAACACTTTGATGGCAGGCCGCATTCCTGGTCGACGCGGCAGTCATGAAGGAATCCCTAGAGCTAACCCGGATCGCAGAGAAATGGTGCTGGAAGAAGTTCAGCGAAATCCGTCTACGAGTACGAGAAGTATGGCTCGTGCTCCGAACATCCCAAGGACTTCTATCCAAGACATTCTTCACGATGAAGAATACCACGCGTTCCACATCCGACGAGTCCAAGCTTTACTGCCTACAGATCACCAATTGCGCGTTGATTTTTGCCAAACCATGTTACGAAAAGAGCAAGAGGATCCTGGATTTTTCAATAAAGTTTTATGGTCAGATGAGTCACGATTTGAGCGATCCGGAATATTCAATATTCATAATTACCACACGTGGGCGAATGAAAATCCACTCGAAGTGAGAGCTTCGACATTTCAACATCGCTTCAGCGTTAACTTGTGGTCTGGTATCCTCAATGGCGAACTAATTGGTCCGTTTGAACTGCCGTCCAGACTTGATGGAGAAACATACAAAAACTTTTTGGAAAATGAACTTCCATTGTTGCTGGCAGATGTGAATCTCGAACTCAGACGAACCATGGTGTTGCAAAATGACGGCGCCCCGTGTCACTATGCAACCCAGGTCCGAAATTACTTGAGAATTACTTAGATGAAACATACCCCAACAGATGGATCGGACGCAGCGGACCAATTAGGTGGCCTCCACGCTCACCTGATCTCAACCCCATCGATTTCTTTATTTGGGGCTATTACAAGGAAATAGCATACGCCCGAGACTGTTCAAGTGAACAAGAGCTGAGGCAGTTGATTGCAGAAGCTGAACGTGTTGTGAGAGAGAACAGAGACGCTTTTAGACGATTGCCAGACAATTTCTTACGTAGGTGTAGAATGTGTATTGCTGCTGGTGGTGGCCACTTTGAAAACCTTTTGTAAATGTTAAAAATAAATTAAGTACTTTTTTCACATTATCATCTGTGTTTTATTCAAAACCACTTTTTACGTAAAACTTTTCTTACCCAACTCTGAAACTATTTGTTGGTTAGTTTTCAGTATTCTTATCATTAATTAACCTTAGGAACGAGAAAATAGCCAAAAAAAAATAATTACTCAGATGGATAATTTTAAGAATTTTTCCACCTCGCTGTCTTTGAAGGCCGATTTTAAACAAAGTAGCCCTATTAAGTACTTCATTTTTTTTATGATTATGAAAGCTGAGAGTCTGGCGCATTCGCAATGTGAGTCATAATTTACCGAACGTAAATTTTTCACTTTAGATCAACATTTTCATAACTTTCATCACAGTTACGAAGCTGATTATTTTATGCATAAAAGTACTACTTATGAAAATTCAGTTGCAAAAAAAGAAACTCGATAAAACCCTCTACTTTTTTTTTTAGAATTTTTTTAGGTTGGTCAGGTCGAAAATTTTCAAACATTCAGAAAAAAATTCATAACTCGAAAACTATGAAAAGTCGCGGAACATACATGGGGGTGATTCGAATACCCCACGATACGAGGGACCGAAATTTTATTTTTGGACGTCAATGTTCCGGCCACCCTGTATACTGTGGAGAAGGACGCCATCCTCAGAAGAACAACAAGCAATGCTTTGTTATTGTTCTGAGACGCCATCACGGTCGTAGGGTATATCATATCACAGAGTACATTTATATAGGAGGATATTATGTTCTGTGATCACGGTTCACGTTTCACGCCACCAGCAGTGTTGCCGTTTTAGCGCATTTGGCACTAGATCTAGTGCAATTATAGGGTCTATAGCGCTTTTTTTTTATAACTAAGCGCTAAAAAATATTTAGTGGAATCTTGTGGAAAATTTAACATTAGTTGGCAACCCAATATGTGATTTAAAAAGTAGCTGTATGCGTTTAATATTTTGTCTCCCGCTCTTTTTCGAGGCCAAAATGTGAAATATGAAACTAAAAGAAATAGTTAAAAGGATCAAAAAAGCACAGATGTGCAGTTGTGTTGCTCGCTAAACAAAAAAGGCAAT
The DNA here is from genome assembly GCA_905163495.3 of Cosmia trapezina. NCBI lineage: Eukaryota > Metazoa > Arthropoda > Insecta > Lepidoptera > Noctuidae > Cosmia > Cosmia trapezina. Next base: position 12,492,767 of record LR991047.1, read on the forward strand.
TATGCAAGCTGCCCCTCAAATCCCACGACGCCCGACCGGCAGTGTTCCCAACTCAGCACTTTCAGTGCTAGATCTAGAACTATATTCATAATTAGAGCACTGAAATCTAACATACGGCAACTAGCACTAAATAGCGATCATACGGCGATGAATTTTCAATACCGCAGAACAAAACGCATAAAAAATAAATTCATTCATCATTACAATATTCATACAAAAATCTTAGCGGAATTTAGTGGATTTTAGAAACAGGATTTTCGTAAAATATAGCGCAATTTTGATATGGGTTTAGTGCATATTTTTTTCTTCATACGGCAACACTGGCCACCAGGCACCATCCGCACCATTCTTGATCATTCTTTCAGTTCAGTTCAGTAATTTCATAGACTACTATTATTTATAGTAATTTCAGCACAGACGAAGAAGTAGAATAATTCCTGCCCTATAAGTAAAAGAACTCTGTGATTCCAGTCTTGTAAAGATAAAGGATAAAACTGCGTTGTTTTTGAGTGTGACCAAAAATGAACGTAAGACAAAAACGGTGAGTAACCATAGAAGGATTTTGTACAGAATACCAACGAATTTTATCATTCTTTCGTTGCAGAATTCTGAGAAATAAGTGTTGGTAGATTTCGAATTGAGTGATAGTTTATCAAAGTGATAAATATTTCAGTGAAAAACTAACGAAAGTTTTGTAATCATTTTGACCAAGATGGGCGTCGTATTTAGTCATGTTTTTATGTTAGCGAGGAGCCGAAACTGGTGCGGCGGACAACGCGGGCGGTGGACAAGAAAAAAAGACATGCTCGCTTCGCCGATGAGAATAAGGCCCGGCTGCAGGCGTTCGAGGAGGAGCAGAAGCAGATAAGTAGATTTCTGCTCCCTGATGCGCCGGAGAGAAGGCAGCAGAGGAGGTGACTTTTTTTTTCAAATTAACTTGTGTCAAAATGACTTGTTTGTCTTATTTTCAAATATTTTACAGAAAACCGTCGCCACCCCGCATTCAGTGTCCTCTGACACCGGGGACACCAGAAACTCCACCTCCCAGGAAAAGGATGCATTGGGAGGTGGAGCCCGGGCTATCAACAAGCACAGGTTTGTTGTTTTTACTATTGTGGCTTGCACATTATTGTATTATTAATGACTTGTGTGTGCTCTTTTTAGACTCAACAACTTCCGTCGTTAGTGGATTGTTTTAAAATTACCTCATTACACATAATGATGACCACATAATTTATCTAGCTTCTAATTTATTATTTGTTTGTAGATGCACTGGTGACAGGTGATGTGGTGCCGCCGCAGGACGTCCCGACGCGCACGGGCAGCAGCACCGCATCAGAAGGTGGTTTCTTTTAGAATTACCTCTTTGACACAAACAAAAAAACCCACGCGTCTGGTTAACCGACTAAACGTAATACGTGTCACGTCAGTCGTCATGCTACGACACAGTTATACTCTTCAATTTAGCAACGTTATACATCGAATTCTAAAGTTGCTAAATTGTAGAGTAAACTATGTCGTAGCATGACAACTGAAGTGAAAGGCATTACGTTTTTGACGGTTGTTGAGTCTCCCACAGCATCAACATACAGATCCTCCGTCACAAATGGTGAGTGTTCTTTTACACTTTTTGCTAACTTACATAATAAGCCGATAATGTTCCCACTGCTGGGACACAGGGCTCCTCTCGGTGAGAGGGAGCGGGCTGTAATCCACCAAGCGGGCTCAGTGCGGGTTGGTGGGTGTCAAATATCTCTGATTTTTTTGTTCCTCACAATGTTTTCCTTCACCACTTTGAGAGCAATGGTGATGTTAGCATGCTTAGAGTATAATTTAGTATGTGGTTTTATTTCAGGTCCATCTATGTTCGAGGATGATGAAAACAATATTGCTGCATGGGAGCAATTGGTCCTGGTGAATCCTGGATCAGACGAGGAGGGAGACCTGCTGGAAATTGATATGGACGCAGCAGTGGACTGTTTGCCCCGACGAAGGTACGTTTCGGAGTATCCGGCGGAGTTCAGCGACCTCACGTCTGACCTGGTGGATGAAATAAATGCCATCGATGCTCGCGACGATTCCGCGTTGCGGCAGTTCGTGGGCAGCGAGGACATGCTACGGTTTTCGTGGCAAAGCGATCCCAATATCTTCACTGGCGAGCGGGAGGTATTTAGTGGTCCGTCTGGGCCAACTTTTGAGACTAAGGGATTGACCCCTCTGGATATTTTCGAGAGGATTTGGGATGATACGATTATTGATCTCATGGTCACTGAGACCAATAAGTATGCCAACCATCTGCTGACTTCACACCTGCAACTGCAGCCACATGCCCCTCTCAGGAAATGGAAGGACATAGAATCACCAGATCTATGGTCCTTCCTAGCCATCCTAATGGTACAAAGTCTCATTCTAAATCCTGTTGAAAAGGACTATTGGACTCCTCGGTATCCGTACTTGCGGACCGGAAATTTGGCAGGCATCATGACCGCCAGTAAATTTGCATTGATAAAGAAATGTCTGCATTTCGTTGACAATACTGTCATTCCGGACCAATATTCCAAACTTGCCAAAATTAGCCCCATTCTTGAACACCTGAACCGCAAGTTTGGCAGTTTATATCTACCCGAGCAGAATATTGTGATAGATGAGTCTCTACTATTGTGGAAAGCGAGACTCAGTTTTGTGGAGCTCATCTCCAACAAAGCTGCTCAGGTAGCGGTAGGGATAAAAAGCTATGAACTTTGCGAGTCCCGAACGGGCTATTTGTGGAAGTTTGAGATATATGCCGGAAAGGGACATCAAAATCAATGTACTGAAGGTCCTGATGACGAAAGGGTGTCCAATGAACCAGAGGGGGCAACATCTCAGATCGTACACAGGCTGGTTCACCCTCTCCTCAATAAAGGCCATACATTAGTTATGGATAATTTTTACAATTCGCCACTGTTGTCAAGAACGTTAAAGGCGCAAAAAACCGACACCCTTGGGACCCTGAGGCTTAACCGGGAATTTATTCCCGATTGTCTGCGCAGTAAGACCAAGGTGAACATGCGCCCAGGGGAGCTAGTCTACAGCTACACGAACGACTTGTCTATTGTAGTTTGGAAGGACTCCGACTTGGTCTCGCTGATTTCCACTTATCATAAAGTAGAAGTCGGTGGGGCCGAGAAACATGGGTCCTACGAATACAAACCCAAGATGGTGTTGGACTATAATCTTTCCATGGAGGGTGTCGATAAGAAGGACCAACTCTTACAGGCATTCCCTGTGGAAAGAAATAGGAACATGGTTTTGTACAAGAAACTGTTTCGTAGGCTATTCAACGTGTCCATACACAATGCGTATGTAATATATTGCCATACTAAAAAAATTCCTCAACGAGAATTTAGGATGATGCTGGCAGACCAGGTTTTAAAAAAGCACAGCCCACCACTAGTCTCGGAGGCTCCTCTGATGTCTGTTGGACATTATCCTATTAAATCGACTCCCCATGGGCGATGCAAGCAGTGCTCCAAAACCAAAACTGACGCTCGCACTTCCTGGGCGTGTAGTGGTTGTGGGGTACGGCTCTGCATCCCATGCTTCAGAAAATACCACGAGAACTAGCTAAATGTCTTTTTGAGCGTGTCTGTTAGTGTGTGTGTATTTCAATTTTTTTTTCAGTATATTCGTTCAATAGCCTGCGAAACAGTTCCTACGAGCTTGTCCACATGAGGCGATTTACGCGCGAGTCGAGTAGCGCGTAGACAGACAATCTCGACGCACAAATCCGGTTTTTTGGGATTTGGGCGTCGCGATTGTCTACCGTGCTCCTCGACTGGCGCGCAAATCGCCTCATGTAGACAAGTTCTATGTGTCATGCCTATTCCTCTCCACTTTTTTGTTCTTCGACTTGGTGACTTTTGTGTGTTATCCATAATTAGTGTATGAAATCTATCTATTCATATACGAAATATCTTAAAGGTTCATTCTACTCATCATTGTGAACAACTTTTACTCGCTCATGTTTGCCGTGTAATTGTGAAAAAAAAAATAGCTGTTCGAGGTATGACGAGTTATGCGGGAGCAGATTTTTTTTGTTTCGTGATTTCAGGTTTGGTCCTATAGTAAAGTTGTTTGTGGTGATGAGTTAAATGACCCCTTAAGAGATTTCATGTATGAATAGCCAGTAATACCTTTACCTTTTTTAGCCTTTTAAGTGTTACACCAGTTGTAATGAAACTTGCACTGTTTCCTATGTTGAAGTAAATGTAAGACAGTAAAAAAATTGTCACAATCCGATTAACAATTTCGGAGAAATGCGTGTACATACATGCACCCATAGACATGTTGTATATTTGTTTGGAAGCCCTCTGGGCAAAGACCTCCCCCACTCCCTCCCTTTCGCCAGCCGCGCGTGCTCCTGCCGGTTTTTTTTTTGTAATTTTTTTTTATCATTTTTGTTGTGACAAAATGAATATTTGCATACCATTATGAATGTGTTGTAATGAAACTTGCACTGTTTCATAAGTTGAGCTAAATGTAAGCCAATAAAAAAAATTGTCACAATCCGATTAACAAATTGATAACCTCCTTTTTTTGAAGTTGGTTAAAAATGTTAGAATTTTTAGATTCGGTGGCCGTTGCCATCTTTCTAATGGGCTCACTTGTTAAAAGTTGTTGTTTTTTTCTTCTCAGGGTAGTCAGATAGGAAATGTCGACTTCATTTAGCTTATTTAAAAAAAAAAAAAATATGACGTGTAAAAGTGATTTCGATATCCTATTTACAGAATAAACAATTTCATTTCATTTCATTTCATTTCAAAATCAGTTCACTAGTTTATGGGACATAGAAACGAATACGTCCTTTTCTTTGCCGTAGTCGGGTAAAAATAAAAGTATTATATTCTATTCTACTGGGCGAGTGTGGAATGAGCTATCTTTGAGTTGCAGACCCTACTATACAGGGTGTAAGGGACAGCCCTTCGCAAACTAACAGGGTGCATTCAGCGTCTCATTTTGAATCATATTCCACGGGAAAATTTCTCAGGAAAATTTTAATTTTTTTTCAGTTACATTTTTTTTATTTCAATGTAAAATTACATTGTGTGTTCGCAGCACTCCATTTATGTAAAAAACACAGCGAAAACAAAAACCAGCAATGGATGTTGAAATACTCTAACGAACGACGCGTGAAATCAGCTGTTCACTTTCTGTCTAGCAACAGAGTTAATCGAATTCATCGCATACCTATTACCTACCCCTCCCAACCAGTAACATACTCTCCGATTATGCACAAAAACACAAACAAATCAGGTTTATTGGATTCCCATAACGTTCCTGAAATAATTTAATGTACCGGTCTTCTTATTATGATATACTGGATTCACCCTATCAGTCTGCGGAGGGCTGCCCCTTACACCCTGTATAATATAGTATTCTACTATATTAGAGGCCTAAATACTGTATTTCTGATAAAAATATAGTAGGCGAAACTTACTATATTTTCGATGAAAAATTAAATATCAGTATTTTTCAAAAATAAGTGTAAAACGAAACGCAACCGTTATCTGGCCGTTAAGTTTCATTCCAGCAGCCAGCAACTTCAGCTTTTACTGAACGCATTATACAAAACGGCGAGATGAGCGCAATAGGGCCAGTAGAAATCTCATAAAATCTGAATTAATGGTATTTCGTAACCTTAAGAGTATAATAAAGAGTTATGATTTTATGAGACAAGAAAAAAAAACCTATTATGTAATAAATGCACACAAAGTAGCAAAAAATATGCATATAAAAAAAAATCATATTTTTGAAACCTAAAGGTACCCTAGTTACCACTTATATATTTTTTTATTTTTTCGATATAGATCTACTATATTTTTATCTTGAAATGTCTTCGAAAATACTATGTTTGATATTTATATACAAAAAGTTAGCAACCCTGCTATGTATGCTCAGCCTTATTGTACGGCATTTTGTCACATGACCAACTCGAAATGTTAACTTTTTCCGATCATGTCGTATTAATAAGTGTAATTCTTTTTTGGAAAGGGTATTTAATGAAGTATCATGTAATTAATATTATATTATCTTTTGATAAAACTTGAAAAAACTTGGATGTGTCTTCAGAACCTTATTTTACTGCAGTGTTTAATTCTACTATTCTACGGCCACGATTTTTACAAATATGTTTAAGCATTAAATAAGCTTACCAGAGGTACCAATGTTTTTAATCTATGTATCAGATTTATGTCGAAAAAAAAATTTAGTCTGGGCGTTAAACTTCAGGTTTGTCGACAATTATCTTTTGGGATGCTTGTAAATAAAAAATATTTTACTGTGCAATGTGGTTTTATTTTTTTCCATATAAATAATAATCACACCATGCATATTAACGTTACACGTTGTATAATCAATGGCTGAGCTCGGTAAGAAGGAGATAGATGCGCGTGTACCTACAGACGAGCTACCAATCAATCTGCCTGCCTAGCCTTTTCCCAACTATGTTGGGGTCGGCTTCCAGTCTAACCGGATGCAGCTGAATACCAGTATTTTACATGGAGCGACTGCCTATCTGACCTCCACAACCCAGTAACTGGGTAATACGATACCCCTTGGTAAGACTGGTTGTCAGACTTTCGGGCTTCTGACGACCCGTAACGACTGTCAAAGATCCACGAATAACAGCCGGGACCAACGGCTTAACGTGCTTTCCGAGGCACGGAGGAATCTCGATATGTAAAGATGGTCACCCATCCACTGACCAACCCCGGCAAGCGTAGCTTAACCTGACGGATCGACCCGTGCGGCTGTTATTACTTAGCCACGAGCTCCTCCTACAGACGAGCTACCATGGAACTAATATAATATACAAACTGGAATGCTGACGACTACTGCCGAAAACTCGGTCTAGAAAGAGAAAGACTTTTTGGGAGTGTGTCCTTTTCTAACAGGGTGACCATATATTTACTTATAAAACTTTTTACAAAAAAAAAACAACCGACTCCCAAAAAAACACTACAACGTGAAAAATAAGTTTAATTTCGGAAGTCGGTGTCTGGTTTTTTATTTACTTTCGTTTTGTTTTGCCACCGACTTCCGAAATTAAAGTTATTTTTCACGTTGTAGTGTTTTTTTGGGAGTCGGTTTTTTTTTTGTAAAAAGTTTTTATTTTTCACTTTTTAGTGGTGCCTACCTCATCATTCTCCTGCCCTTATCCCAATTTATTTGGGGTCGGCGCAACATGTCCTTTTTTTCCATACTTCTCTATTAGTCGTCATCTCGGTAGTCACACCCTTTCTAGCCATGTCATCTTTCACACAGTCCATCCATCGTTTCTTTGGTCTTCCCCTACTCTTATAGCCATCGACATTCATACTCAAAACTTTCCTCACCACATTTTCCTCATTCCTCCGCATCACATGCCCATACCATGACAACCGGTTTCCGCACAACTTTTCAGTCACCGGTGCCACTTTCAAACTTCCTCTTATGTACTCATTTCTTATTCTATCCATTCGTGTAACACCACACATTCCTCTTAGCATTCTCATCTCAGTTGCATGCAGTTGCTTTTCATTCATCCCTTTTGTGGCCCAACATTCTGATCCATACAAGACAGCAGGTCTAACCATTGTTTTATATATCTTCCCCTTAAGTTTAAGGGGAATGCGGGAGTCGCAGATTGTTCCCGTGACCTGCCGCCATTTCATCCATCCAGTGTTAATTCTGTGCTTAACCGTGCCTACCTACCCCATACAAATCTGAATACCACTCTGCAAAAAGTTGACGGACATAACGAGGCTACGAAATCTGCCTTCTGACAATCAAGGCCACACATATAGCATACAACTCAAGTAGCGCAATTTGAAGCGGCATATAATTACCATTAAAGCATTTATAGCCAGAGTGCACCTCATGACAATAATTCCAATAAGCCCAAACACGGCTAGGATACGTTGTTTTATTACTGAGTTCCGATGCCTACCTTCCGGCTTCATCATCAGATCGGTTCGATGGTACCATTTTCATCAGAACCATTTATTTAAAGCTTCGTCATAGTCGCTTAATTATTTTAATCTTATCGCTATCCGTGAAATACTTTTCTTCGTTGAGGAGTTTCCGTGGCCATCTGTGGTCTTCTTCATCAGTACCACTTCACCAGATGATACTTTCTGAATGCAAACGCTTGATTTGTTGATGAAAATACCATAATCACTATATGTATGCCTATAATATTTGAGGAGTTCCCTCAATTCCTCATGGATCCCATCATCAGAACTGGATTTTGATAAAAATGGGACCAATCTGGATGTATACCCTTTCAAATAAAAAAAGAATTTTCCGAATCAGTTCATAAATGACGGAGTACTGAGGTAACAAACACGCAACCGAATTGAGAACCTCCTCCTTTTTTGGAAGTCGGTTAAAAAGTAGGACAGGTTGGAATAGCTAAGTAGGTAATTACGTTATAATAAGTCGGCGTTCGCACGAGCGTAATAAAATCGCGGGGGGATTTTATCGCGCTCTGGATTTTCAACTCTCGTTGTTGAGCCGAGTGTTGAGAATCCAGCCTAACAAAAACAGAGTGCATCCCAGCGCGACGAAAAACACACTGTTGGATTTTCAACTCCCGGCGCTAAGCAGAGAGTTTATGAAATCATCATCAGGTGTATTGCTGATCCTAATGATTACAATTCTTTTAAAGCTGTTAGTTACGGCCGCAAATCATATTGACCTGCAAATTGCATAAAACGTAAGAGAATTTCAATTTCGCGGGCTACTCAAATTTTCTTGCGTTTTATGCAATTTGCGGGTCCGTGTCAGGTTGTATTTTGACCAAAGTATGTGATGCGGAAATAAAACATGTACTTATTTACATAATTTCAAAAATCATTAATACATCTCTCCAAGTTAGATTTCGTGCGGATTCGTTAATTTCGTTCGTTCGACTTCGAAGAATCTGCACGAAATCTAACTGTGAGATTAATGATTTTTATGGTTAAAATTATGTAAATATTTTCGCGTATCATATTTTGATCAAGATACAACCTGACACGGACCTGCAAATTGCAAAAAACCCAAAAAAAAAAAATTGAATTTCGCGGGCTACCACAGCGCATCGCTCCTAACTCAAATTGTGAAACAATGGTGTTCCGTTAATTCGTTGACATTTCGAGCGCTTTCGAAAGCGCCCGGGTAGCCCGCGAAATTGTGAAGGTAAGAATGACGGGTGTATTGCTGCAGAATTGAATATGTATAGTATATGCGTGTGGTGTGAGGGCCACTTTATTGAAACTCTTTGAAAATATGCTTAGGATTTAGTGAACATTCCCAAAGAATTGTGAAAGTTGGAATCAGATTTTGTGAAAGTCAACTTTGCGAGATGTGGACTGTAAACTGGGGCCCTCAGTTCACACATAGAGGATTGAGGGCCCACCTGTACCTGATAAACTATGGACACTACAGATAAAGTCTTTATGCCAAAATCTAAGCTTATACCAAACAAAATTTGTGAAAACAAGATATTATCGCAAAACACTGTCCTACTTGGTATATCTTCGTTCAAAATGGGGCCTCAATCCTCACACACGTAAAAGTTTATCACGCAAATAAAATGAAACCATTAACTTATAGCTACTGTTTGTAATCCTATAAGATACTAAATAAATTGTGAAAATTTGTGAAAGCAAGAGCACCATTTCTTGTTGTTTGAAAGTTATGACCTTGACAAAATTCGGGCCCTCAATCCTCCATTTATTTTGTTTTCCGTTTTAATACGCCTATCGTATGAAAGATTAGACAAATACAAAATAGTCTCTTTTTGTGAAAAAAATTGTGCAACAAATTGGTGTTATTTGTTACTAATAAGAATAACGATTAAACTAAAAATCTTAATAGATACCGAAATCGACTATTTTTGAATTGTGTAGTAGGGTAGGGTGACAATAATTTTTGACATAAGGTGCTCAGAGGACAATGTAAAGCATATACACTCCTTTCCAAAAAAAACGGGCGGTTTGGATTTTTGTACATTATTGGTAATCATTTACTTCTAAAGAGGTTTTAATAGCCAAACTATGTTACTGGCACTTAATAAAGAGTCTGGGTATGAAAAAAAAAAGTTAATTTCAAATTCGAAACTGTTGTTTTTAAAAATAATAATTCCTTTTTCAGTTTATGACTTTTACTTACTATTCGCGGGTTTGCGGTTAAAAGGTTATTAGGCAACTAAAACTAACTTCTCGTTATTTTTATTAGAATAATTTATGTTTGTCGCATAATCCTGCCTTATTGTGACTTAAAACAGATATCTTTGTGTCGATTGTAATGGCAGAAAAAGCAATAAGAGCTAGTAAAATTATAGCGCTGCTGGAAGTGGGGTGTAGCTAATGTTACGGCTCACAGCGGTTAAACGTGAGTCGTTCCACCGTCCAAATAACCCGGACTGGATACCAAGAGACAGGTTCCGTTCAAAGAAGGCAAGGTTCTGGGAGAAAACGTTGCACACAAACACGAGACGACCGCTTTTTAGTGACTCAGGCGCTGAGGAACCGCAAATGCAGTTACATAGACCTCAAAAGAAACCTTGAAGAGGTACAAGGAGCACAAGTTAGCCTATGGACAGTGAAGAGGAGGCTTTTAGCGATTGATATATGCAGTCGACGACCAGCGGGGGCCCCCAAGTTACTCCGTGAGCACCAGATTGCTCGACTGAGGTTCACGAGAAATTGTCTATCTTGGACACTAGGTAACTGGAGTAGCGTACTCTTCTCCGATGAGGCTCGAGTTTGTCTGAATGGTGAGGACCGACGTCGGCCAGTGTTACGAAGACCAGGGGAACGCTATGCCGACGTGTGTTTTGAAGAAATCACCCCTTATGGTGGAAGGTCCATTATGTTTTGGGCGGGCGTAACTTCAAGCTATCGTACCGAGATAGTGTTAATTAAAAATGGCTCACTAAATGCGCAAAGGTATATAACAGGAATAATTTGTCAATATGCACAGCCCGCACTGACTGTAATTTGTGAAGATGCTATTTACATGGACGATAATGTTCGGGACCACAGTTCTGGCGACGTAGATGCTTATATGCAAGAAGTCGGTATTCGTCGTCTGGATTGGCTAGCGCGGAGCCCAGACCTTAACCCCATTGAGCACGTCTGGGACCTCCTAAAAAGGCGAGTACGATCTGTCCAACCCCTTCCACCAAACATCAGGGAGCTTAAACGTATGATTTCGGCTGAGTGGGAACACATTCCACAGGACACCATCAAAAGCCTGTTGGAAAGCATGCCAAGACGATTACATGCCGTAATCGCAGCAAGGGGAGGTCATACTCGTTATTAATTTTTATTTTTTAATGTCTTTTTTTATTAAAATACCATAAAAACACTCGTAGTCTTAATTTAATTGTACCCTAAAAAATTCCATTTTAACACGACTCTCTGTTTACATTGACTAAAACACCGATTCCAGGATTTATGGGTTAAAAACTATTTTTTCAATGATAATTAGAAATTTCTAGTCATTTATGCTAATGACATAATAAAAATATTAATATTATCCATAGAAAAGCCAATGACTGTAAGGTGCCCGTTTTTTTGCAAAGGAGTTTATTATAATACACATAGTTGTATGGGCTTATCTTGGAGAAGTGAATGTTGATATTTAATTTTATTTAACTAATAATTGTTAAATAAAATTAAATATCAACATTCACTAATAAATACTGTTCCAAATATTTTCACATAAAATCGAGGAGGAGTTTTGCAGTTCAACCTCATTAGTTTGTCTATGCGACTACTACAAAGAAAAAGTACAGTGATGTTCTTTGTATTACAATAATATGTCATGTCAATTGATTGAGAAAACTACGAAAATAGTTACTGAAATATTATTATAGTCATACAAATAAGTACATGTAAGTTTGTTTTGATACATACTCATCTACCTATATGTTACTGTAAAAGCCCAAACTGTGGTAAATATTAGGATTTACTCGTAAATCCTAATATTTACCAAATCTCACCGGTAAAACCCTGAATTATTCTAAAACTGTCTTTAATTTCGGACTTTTACCGGCATTCAGTCGGTAAACCCTAGATTTTACTGCAGACACCGGTAAGGCCCTGCGCGCACTGCTGTGCCGTGTGGGAGTGGCGCTAGGAGGCGAAACGGCGGGGCGTAACTCCGCTGCCGCGAGAAATCACGGCACAGCGGACAGAGCTCCGGCGGGATCATGGCGACATGGAGAGTGCGACTGTCGCAAACCAGTGCTGGGCATGCCACAATAAAATTGCGACGATAAGTCCCCTCTTTGAGGAGTGGTTAGAGAGGCGCCACGGCGTCCTCACATTCCGCCTGACGCAGGTCCTCAGGCGCGGGCGGGCGTGTATACTCCCGTTACCGCGCTTAAGGGCACGTTCTCACACATTATAAAAGGCCGCGTTACATAGGTAATTAATGATTTTATTGTTAAAATTATGTAAATACATAATTATTAATGTCGTGAATCATATTTTGATTAAGATACAACCTTACACTGACCTGTAAATTGTAAAAAACGCAAGAAAATATGAATTTCGCGGGCTACCACAGCGCAATTACCTTAACGTGTTACCACGAGTGCCCAAAAAAAGAATGTTATTTTTTTATTAGGGATTTAGGATTTTAATTTTTTTTTATCTGGTAACTTATAAATAGTGATTAAAAAGTTTCATTTTCACATTTGTTGTTTAAATCCTTGTAACATTTCCATTCTAGCCTGTTACTTCTTGTAATACACATGTGGTGGCATCTACATCGCCACATACAAACTACGCATCACAAGGACATGACGTCCCGCAACCTGCATTGCGCAATGAGAGTTTACCGCGCGACTAGCTTAAAGGTATACAACAACCCGACATTAACCGTGGGGCAGTTGCCCGACATTAACCGTAGGGCAGTTGGTCGGAGGGTCCTCCCTTTTCAATAGAGGATGAGTGAACTTTACACTCTGTTCCTCATGACTCTATACACACAATACGTATGGACGGTAAAGATTTTGATTTTTAAGTGAAAGCTATACCTGCTGTAAGAGATACACTGATCAATTAATATTTGACACTTTTTTAATTTACACAGCCGAATGACGTCATAAAATGGCGGCTACTATTTCATGGTTTGAGAAAACATTAAAAAAACCTGAAAACTTTGAATTTAATTTCAATATTTATATTGTTATTGAACTAAAACTAATATTTTCCGACTGCTTTTGGCCTAATCTATCTAAATAATATATTTTTAGATTTTTCTCATATAGAGTAAAATACCGTATTGTGGTCACCCTATTTCCTAATTCAGGGAACAAAAATAAAACTAGATTTTTATTTACAATAAAGGGTCTTTTAATTTTTTAAATAAATAAATATCCTTGGACATTTCACACAACGCCATCTAGTCCCAAGCTAAGCAACCTAATGCTTGTGTTATGGTAACGAGATGGCTGATAAACTACTTATATACATTTTTTTTTGTAAATACATACATATTATAGATAGAAAAACACCCAGACTCGGAACAAATACTTGTAGGTCGTACAAATATTTGTTCCGTGCGGGAATCGAACCCGCGACATGCTGCGCAGCAGTCAATCACTCAACCACTGCGCCAACTGTGTCGTCTTTTTTTCTTTTTAGTATCGAATTTGTTGCACAATTTTTTTCACAAAAAGAGACTATTTTGTATTTGTCTAATCTTTCATACGATAGGCGTATTAAAACGGAAAACAAAATAAATGGAGGATTGAGGGCCCGAATTTTGTCAAGGTCATAACTTTCAAACAACAAGAAATGGTGACCTGCTCTTGCTTTCACAAATTTTCACAATTTATTTAGTATCTTATAGGATTACAAACAGTAGCTTTAAGTTAATGGTTTCATTTTATTTGCGTGATAAACTACGTTTTACTTACGTGTGTGAGGATTGAGGGCCCATTTTGAACGAAGATATACCAAGTAGTACCTACCTACAGTGTTTTGCGATAATAAATAAATAAATAAATAATAAATAAATAATATCTTGTTTTCACAAATTTTGTTTGGTATAAGCTTAGATTTTGGCATAAAGACTTTATCTGTAGTGTCCATAGTTTATCAGGTACAGGTGGGCCCTCAATCCTCTATGTGAGAACTGAGGGCCCCACTTTACAGTCTATATCTCGCAAAGTTGACTTTCACAAAATCTGATTCCAACTTTCACAATTCTTTGGGAATGTTCACTAAATCCTAAGCATATTTTCAAAGACTTTCAATAAAGTGGCCCTCACATCACACGCATATGAATATGTTATATACAGGGTGGCCGGAACATTGACGTCCAAAAATAAAATTTCGGTCCCTCGTATCGTGGGGTATTCGAATCACCCCCATGTATGTTCCGCGACTTTTCATAGTTTTCGAGTTATGAATTTTTTTCTGAATGTTTGAAAATTTTCGACCTGACCAACCTAAAAAAATTCTAAAAAAAAAAGTAGAGGGTTTTATCGAGTTTCTTTTTTTGCAACTGAATTTTCATAAGTAGTACTTTTATGCATAAAATAATCAGCTTCGTAACTGTGATGAAAGTTATGAAAATGTTGATCTAAAGTGAAAAATTTACGTTCGGTAAATTATGACTCAAATTTTCAACTTTAAATTAAAAATCTTAACAGGTGACTTCATAATTCCTAAGTAGGCTTCAAGAATGCGCCAGACTCTCAGCTTTCATAATCATAAAAAAAAATGAAGTACTTAATAGGGCTACTTTGTTTAAAATCGGCCTTCAAAGACAGCGAGGTGGAAAAATTCTTAAAATTACCCATCTGAGTAATTATTTTTTTTTGGCTATTTTCTCGTTCCTAAGGTTAATTAATGATAAGAATACTGAAAACTAACCACATTATATTCAATATTCATAATTACCACACGTGGGCGAATGAAAATCCACTCGAAGTGAGAGCTTCGACATTTCAACATCGCTTCAGCGTTAACTTGTGGTCTGGTATCCTCAATGGCGAACTAATTGGTCCGTTTGAACTGCCGTCCAGACTTGATGGAGAAACATACAAAAACTTTTTGGAAAATGAACTTCCATTGTTGCTGGCAGATGTGAATCTCGAACTCAGACGAACCATGGTGTTGCAAAATGACGGCGCCCCGTGTCACTATGCAACCCAGGTCCGAAATTACTTAGATGAAACATACCCCAACAGATGGATCGGACGCAGCGGACCAATTAGGTGGCCTCCACGCTCACCTGATCTCAACCCCATCGATTTCTTTATTTGGGGCTATTACAAGGAAATAGCATACGCCCGAGACTGTTCAAGTGAACAAGAGCTGAGGCAGTTGATTGCAGAAGCTGAACGTGTTGTGAGAGAGAACAGAGACGCTTTTAGACGATTGCCAGACAATTTCTTACGTAGGTGTAGAATGTGTATTGCTGCTGGTGGTGGCCACTTTGAAAACCTTTTGTAAATGTTAAAAATAAATTAAGTACTTTTTTCACATTATCATCTGTGTTTTATTCAAAACCACTTTTTACGTAAAACTTTTCTTACCCAACTCTGAAACTATTTGTTGGTTAGTTTTCAGTATTCTTATCATTAATTAACCTTAGGAACGAGAAAATAGCCAAAAAAAAATAATTACTCAGATGGGTAATTTTAAGAATTTTTCCACCTCGCTGTCTTTGAAGGCCGATTTTAAACAAAGTAGCCCTATTAAGTACTTCATTTTTTTTATTATTATGAAAGCTGAGAGTCTGGCGCATTCTTGAAGCCTACTTAGGAATTATGAAGTCACCTGTTAAGATTTTTAATTTAAAGTTGAAAATTTGAGTCATAATTTACCGAACGTAAATTTTTCACTTTAGATCAACATTTTCATAACTTTCATCACAGTTACGAAGCTGATTATTTTATGCATAAAAGTACTACTTATGAAAATTCAGTTGCAAAAAAAGAAACTCGATAAAACCCTCTACTTTTTTTTTTAGAATTTTTTTAGGTTGGTCAGGTCGAAAATTTTCAAACATTCAGAAAAAAATTCATAACTCGAAAACTATGAAAAGTCGCGGAACATACATGGGGGTGATTCGAATACCCCACGATACGAGGGACCGAAATTTTATTTTTGGACGTCAATGTTCCGGCCACCCTGTATGAAAGGAATGTACCAGGAATGTACTAGAACGTACTTTTAATGAAATTCAATGTACCTCCATGAAACAAGAACAATTACAATAATAAAGTGAGCCGCAGACCTGACAGTCTGAATGACGGGTGTATCCTGATAAACAATGTAATAGATATCTTATGGTTATCTAATGTTTACCAGAGTAATGTACCTGCAATGTACCTCCTGAAATATAATCTGAAAATATAATGCGACTAATAAATAATGAGAAAATCAATAAAACAAATTTTTTCATAGCAATATCGCACCTCCGCTCAATAAGTGTCGTAAGTCAAAAAATCAAACTTTCCAGGAAGGAGGTTTGTGCTAAACAGACTCCGTGGCAGCTCCAGCAGCATTCTATGCTCTATAGCCGGGAGACATGACAGCCCGTTGGTGAGGTCACCTACAACACGTGTCTGTGTTATTACAGTCCCCGTGACCCCGTCACGAGAAGCTATAAATTTTGTAAACACAGATTCAGGGGTTCGCAATATTTTCCTGTCTACCCTTGATTCAATCACTAAAATAAGCGGGTGGCAGGACTCAAGACGTTGCAAGTACTTTATAGTTGATAGACCGCTTCTTAAACATTCAGATATAATGTTTTCAATTTTACCCACTATCGACTAAAATATCACTATCACAATATTAGACACCAATAGTGACGCCACATTGCAACCTCCAACAGTACCTAATTATTTAGAAACTGTGGAAACAGTGTCCGAGATATTTCCTTCTACCTACTGTCTTTTTGAGAATCTGTCCTTATGAGAATCTGTCCTTACGAGAATCAAGGCAAATATTTACGTTCCATGAGTTAGACGCTGTGGTTAGTACGCGTTCCAGTGCCACAAAACATTAGACGACAGCACTTTATATCGCTAAAATATAACGCGACCAAGTAAAAATGCTCGTTAGTTTCGTATTACACAGTTACTTTGAGTTGATTGCAAGAATTGTCGCTACGTAACTTAGTAAAAGTTCTTTATTTACAAAATTTATGGTTTCTCGTGACGGGCTTTAGTTAAGTACTAACATAGGTTAAGACTATTGTTACTATAACCTAATGGATGTTTGTTATCTGAATACCTAAATTAATTATGATATTTTTACATAGTTACATGTGATTTGATAAATAAAACAAAAAATAAGAAGGAAATAATATTATTTTATTTATTTTCATTTTGTTTACACTTCTTTCATGAAGGTTGGTTGGGTAGGTTTATGAAAGCAGTGAAAAAAAAATGTAGATTAAAAACTTAATCTAAAAACCACGTTTTTATGCATTTCCTTGTCTAACCAATACTGAGTGCAACAGCTAGGTCATGGTGGACTTTAAAACGCACTAACTTAATTAAAGCGTGTAAGTACCTAAACAATTTCGCGTCTGTACTGTTGACTGTTGAGGAGTTGGGATCGTCTGCAGCTAATCCTGGGTGCAGCAACCAGGTCTGGCATGAATATAATCGGGAACCGCTCGAAATTTGAGTTGCAAGAGGCCACCCGGAAGGCCGGAACAACAGAGAAGCAAGAAAGTGACATAAGAGCGTGACAACGGATGAATTGTCCATACAAACGTAATACATATCTAAATCATTTGCAGTTTGACCATATTTCCACCATAATATGCTGATATTCGGATTTAGACAGTATTTATCCAGGTTCCTTCCTTCATTTATTTTTTTATTATTTAAAAACTTACCTAAAATGAGGTTTGAGCGAATTGCATTTCGAAATAAATATTAAAAAAAAAAAATATAAATACCTACTGAACCCGCATCTAGGTTGATACCTCCACGCGTTCCTGAGAAAAAGGGTCTTGACAGACTGACAGACAGACAGACGGACAAACAAGTGATCCTATAAGGGTTCCGTTTTTTCCTTTTGAGGTACGGAACCCTAAAAATATGTGGGCTTAAGAAATTTCTGATTTGCCCCCCCTGGGCCAAAAGCTGGGTACGCCCATGACCACGGAGTCTGTTTAGCACAAACCTCCTTCCTGGAAAGTTTGATTTTTTGACTTACGACTCTTATTGAGCGGAGGTGCGATATTGCTATGAAAAAAATTGTTTTATTGATTTTCTCGTTACCGTGAAACCTGCTAACTTTGCCAACGGTTGCCGAGTTTGCCATAGCCAACTTCTGAGAGAAAAAGTGTAGTTACATCTTAATAACAGTTTTTTGTCATGTATTCATGCCTTTATGGTAAAATTTATTAGTTAAATGGCAACATCGAATGAGATATGGCAACCCAGCTTGCTTTTGAGATGTAATTTTCGGCGGTTACTTTTTTCGAATGTTGGTGGCGGAAAACTTAGTGCCCCGGAACTTTTACAAAAACAAACGGGAAAGGCATTGCCTACGGAAGTACTGTTTTGATATTATGTTAGCATAATGCTCTTTATCTAAATAAAATTTGATTTACTGTGCTACAAGCTACCTGTAGTTCGCAATTGGTGTTGGTAAATTCAACAACCCCAAACACAACGTCTGTGATGGTGACTTTGCCATGTTTTGTTGGAGGTTAGGGCTGCCACAAAATTTCTTATGAATATTTTTATTAAATTATCGTTGTAAGTACCTAGTTATAATATAAGTAGGTAGGTACCCAGATATGAAATACACAGTGCATGTGCTTAAATGAAGGTTGTTTTACAAAAAGTACACAGGGTGGCTGGTAATTTCAAAAGCATTTTTTTGTTTTGGGTCAGGCTTCTCACCAGGCAAGATCGGAAGATTCTTCAAATTAAACATGTGAAGTGATTTAGTTATTTGCGCAAATACTGTATATTCTATTACATTTTTTTTATTTCCTTTTCCATCTAAAATGTTGTTTCCATTGGAAATAGGTAATATTTAGGATCGTGGTAATTACTTCTTTTGACTTTCTTAAGTCCAGTAAATGGTCCAAAATGATTTTATGTTAATTTCATGAGCACCTTGTGTACAAAATATTAGGTACCTACCTACTTAACAACCTATATTAATGGATACCTAGTCCCAACAAATAATAGTGCGTGTTGATCGCATTACAACTGATTATATTTTTTTACTTTTATTTTTTCTAACTACTATGAAAACATTTTTATTTGACAACCCTAACCCTAACTTCTTCTTACTATGAAATATTTTGGAAAGGTTGGTGAATTTGCCACCTTCTTAAGAGTTATATTGCCAGTGCTAAATAATATAAAGTTTGCACTTTTATTTTACTGGTTAAAGGAAGAGTGCAAATATATTATTTTTTAACCTCGTAAACTCCACTAATTTCATTTTTAATTTCATATGGCAAATTTACCAGAAGTGACAGCTGACTTTGCCATATTTGTTTTTATGCTTTTAATATTTTAATTTACAAAAATAAGATAGATATTTAGTAATAATATAAATTTTCATGAAATTTACTACGTCTAGGAGTAGGTTACTCATTATGTTTTCATATAATTATATTTTTTTAAAGTGAATCAAACTTTTTGACACATGAAAAAGTGGCAAAGTAAGCAGGTTTCACGGTATTTATTAGTCGCATTATATTTTCAGATTATATTTCAGGAGGTACATTGCAGGTACATTCCTCTGGTAAACATTAGATAACCATAAGATATCTATTACATTGTTTATCAGGATACACCCGTCATTCAGACTGTCAGGTCTGCGGTTCACTTTATTATTGTAATTGTTCTTGTTTCATGGAGGTACATTGAATTTCATTAAAGGTACGTTCTAGTACATTGCTGGTACATTCCTTTCATATATAACATATTCAATTCTGCAGCAATACACCCGTCATTCGTACCTTCACGAAAAACCGACACAAAGCGGAGCGATAGCGAGGCGAGGCGAGGGAAGACGAGGAGACACGAGCGCACCGTCCGGTCCTCACTCTCGAACTCGCGTTCCCTCCTGTAGCCTCGTGGAGAGTCTGGATGGGCCATATGGGTAGCAGCCACAAGACTACGTAAAGTCCCGTGCCCCGATTCGGTTTTGAAACAGATTCGACCTATTTTTTAACCATGAAGTCTTCATGAAGTGGTGTATAGCGGGAATTATTTTTAAAAGTGGTTCCGCTGTCCCCCAGCGGTGAACATTGGGGATAACCTTTTGTTGATGGTCGCCGTTTTTAAAATCGTAAAGAACAGAGCTTTAAAATAGCGTGTATTTCGTCTGAATATATTAAATACAATATTATAAAGAGGAAAGATTTTTTTGTTTGTACCGAATAGGCTCCGAAACTACTAGACCGATTTTTTTAACCATTTTTCCACCAATAGAAAGCTAAATCATCAGGAAGTAACATAGGCTATAATTTATTTTAAAAAAAATTATAGAACCATAAGAAAATTGCAATAAATTAATGTCACCCAAAGTAGCAAAATTTTGCCTATAAAATTCATTATTTGGTGTGCGCTGAAAACGAAACAATAGCGCGGGCAGGCAATGCGATGCGACGGGTTGGGTCGGGGGAATAAGAAATTTCACGCGGAAGAATCGCGGGCAGCAGCGAGTGGCTGACACTGGCTTGGCCCCCATCAGGGATTTTACTTTTGATAACACAAAGATTTAGTCGTTAAGAGCCTATACTACCTCAAATGGCTTAGCATGATCCTCCGTTACGTCGAAAATACAGCAGCTTTAATTTTGAATTAAATATATGGTAAAGTTGAGGATTAATGTTAGGTACTATGTTAGACGAAAACACGATTCCTTGAAATTTTCTCGATACAAAAAAATCCCAAAGTTACATCCAAACCGAACAAAAAACCGCTGTTATTCAAAAAATACGTCAAATTGGATCATGAAACTTTGCATACTAACTGAACTAACTATAAAGCAGGTCTTATGTTATATACTTTTTTTAAATTACCATTATTTTCACTGTAAAAAGAAATTACCTAAACCTCAGACCTAAACTATCAGCGTCTTGACGTTCATTCCCTTCCGCCCGACACCCCCGTTCCTCGCTTCGGCTGTCGTACGCGAGGGCTGTGTCGCTTGCGCTCAGAACACAAATTACACAACAGGACGACGTAAAATTAAAATACATTGAAGTACTTAGGTTTATAGTGTTGGCGCAATGGGAAATAACCGTAATAAAAATAAGAAGCGACGGGGTTGGCGTAAAGAAACAGGCAAACATATGATAAACGTACTGAAGTAAGTAGGGTAGTTGCGCCGGTTGGCGACTTAGTTGAGTTGCTAACTTTAGACAAATCAAAATATACGCCATTTACACGTAAAATAGTTGGCATGTGAAGATTTGTGTTTGTCCACGATTTAGGATAAATCCAGGTGGGGATAACTTTTATAAAAAATAAAAAGTTACCTAAATAGGTTTGTTTTTGTTTTGACACAATATACAAGAAATAGGTAGGTATCTATGTAGTAGGTAATTGTTTTTTTGTATAATGTTGCCTCACTCCAGGACTTCTCCTGAATATCGGAGACGGTGCCAACATCCATGGTATATACAAGTGCAGGGACAATTACATGTCACCGGTAGGCAAAAATGTATTTTCGGAGTATGGTCTGGATGCGACAAAGACATCAAAGTTGAAATTATAGAGAGAGATGACCAATATTGGGAAGAAATGGAACCAAAATTAGAACATTTTTACATTACATGCATGTTGCCTGAGCTATGCGATCCCAGACATGTTCGAAATATGCCAATTAGAGATTTAAGCGAATTAAAATAATTGTTGTATAATTTTGACGATCTTTAATTACTTTCAAAATACTTATGGTATATACCTACCATACCTATCTACCTACCCTACCCACCTACTTACCTACCTACCTACCTACTTGCCTGCCTACATTCCTATCCTACCTACCTACATACTTACCTACATCCCTATCCTACCATTCCTACCTATACCTATGCATCTTATATTTATACAAACCTTATGCGTACCTACAGAACCCTCAACGCAATGGTGACTCGCACTTGACAAGTTTTTTGTAGCAGTGGAATTTATGAATCGATTTGCAAAATATGTAACATATACGTAGGTATGTATATGTAGGTACTTGCATAGACCTACTACCTACATAAATACACGGCGCAAACTATAAAACGTAAACTTACTACTAAACCAATGGGCGGAACCTTCAGCGCTAAGCTAGCTCGCTCTTGACTAGTATTTTGTAGCAGTAGGTAGGTAAAATACTGCACACGGCTACACATCAAGCTAAACTTTCCAGTATAAGCTGATCTCACATTGTATAGGCTTTCCGTACCATGAGAGGTCAGCTTATACTGGAAAATATAGCTTGATGAGAAGTTAGTAGGTACTTAGTACATTGAAATTAATTTTGCGATATATAATTTCATGTTCGTACCTATAATGACAAGTTAATATTAAATTATTATTGATAATTTTATTACTTAGTACTCGTCCGATATTAGTGTAGTTTACTCTAACAAAATCGCTTTGACCTTGTGTGTCCGCGTCACCGCGAGTAGTAGTGTGCGAGCGAAATAAAGAGTGAGGTGGCGCGGGGAAGTGGGGGCGAAATTTGAATTTGAGCTGAGGTTGTATAGGCTCTTAATTAGTCGAAATTTGTCGCCAAATATCAGAATTTGTCGGTCACTGGTTCAAAAGTTATAAGGGGTCATTGGTGGCCGATCTGGAGAGTCTCCCCAGCTTGGCCACCTTTATATCTCAAAAACTAGGCCACCTAGAAGACCACCTAGAAGATCTGTTTTCTCCCAAATTTAGTCGCTAATTAGTCGCAAGTTTTCGCCAAGTCAGAGATTTAGTCGGGTCTTAGTTTAGAAGATATAATGAGTTAAATTTTTAAGTATAGACCAAGAGCTAGATCAAAGATTTTATCGTAAACTCTTCAATCTAGCTCTTGAACTATACTTAAAAATTGGACTCATTATATCTTCTAAACTAAGACCCGACTAAATCTGTGACTTGGCGACTAAATCTGGGAGAAAACAGATCTTCGCTAGGTGTCCTAGTTTTTGAGATATAAAGGTGGCCAAGCTGGGGAGACTGTCCAGATCGGCCACCAATCAATCTGCCTAGCCTTTTCCCAACTATGTTGGGGTCGGCTTCCAGTCTAACCGGATGCAGCTGAATACCAGTATTTTACATGGAGCGACTGCCTATCTGACCTCCACAACCCAGTAACTGGGTAATACGATACCCCTTGGTAAGACTGGTTGTCAGACTTTCGGGCTTCTGACGACCCGTAACGACTGTCAAAGATCCACGAATAACAGCCGGGACCAACGGCTTAACGTGCTTTCCGAGGCACGGAGGAATCTCGATATGTAAAGATGGTCACCCATCCACTGACCAACCCCGGCAAGCGTAGCTTAACCTGACGGATCGACCCGTGCGGCTGTTATTACTTAGCCACGAGCTCCTCCCAGATCGGCCACCAATGACCCCCTTATAAATTTTGAACCAGTGACCGACAAATTCTGATATTTGGCGACAAATTTCGACTAATTAACGACTAAATCTTTGTGTTATCAAAAGTAAAATCCCTGATGGTGGCCAAGCCAGTGTCAGCCACACAGGAGGTTCCTCTCTCTGGAGCCCTGACCGCCGGTAGCTTGGACCCTGTTACCGATATCGGTGGGCTATTTACTAAAGCCAATGAAAATAAAAAATTCCTTTCAAGAGATCCAACCCGACTGGCTGTCACAAGATGTAGAAGCACACTATTCCAGAACAACTGTTATAATATGTCTGTCAAAATATATAATAAAATACCTAAACAGATCAGAGAGCTACCATTAAATTATTTTAAGATAAAACTTAAGAAATGGCTCTGTATTAATGTGTTCTACACTTTAAGTGAATTTTTAAATTATAAGCTAAGTATAAAATAATTAAGCTAACTTAACTAGGTATATTTAAATTCATCAATTTATGATCTCACTATTCTCATTTGTAATTTTATAACTTAATATTTTTAAATATTTTCTTGTTCACATGATCTCAGTAGGCTAGTAATAAGTGTTTTTGTTTATATTTTTATTTTTAAGGTGTTATTTTTGCATGCTGAAATAAGTAAGCAAAATATGTGGAACTAATTTTATATTTAATATCTTTTATCTACCATATTTTACGCAAAATAAAGATATTCTATTCTATTCTAATATTTTTATATTTTTAAATGTTTTTATATTCTTTTTATTCTAATATTTAAAAATGTAAACAGTATGTGTAAAATGAAATAAAAGAAATAATAATAATTTCTCGCGGACGAAGTCGCGGGCAGCAGCTAGTATAAAATATGATTGTAAATAATGAACAAAGAGAATTTTTATTTTCGATTTCAAATAAATGGCTGTAATAAAAAAAAAAAACAAGCGATGACCTGTTTTAAGGTTTAATATGCATGGGGTGATTATTCTTTACATGGCAAAAAATAAAACCACATTGCACAGTACAATATTTTTTATTTACAAGCATCCCAAGTTGAAAGATAACTGTCGAGAAACCTGAAGTTTAACGTCCAGACTAAATATTTTTTTTCGACATAAATATGATACATAGATTAAAAAATTGGTACCTCTGGTAAGCTTATTTAATGCTTAAACATACTTGTAAAAATCGTGGCAGTAGAATTAAACACTGCAGTAAAATAAGGTTCTGAAGACACATCCAAGTTTTACCAAAAAATATTACTTGCATTTGTTTACAAAAAATGTTCAAGTTTTATCAAAAGATAATATAATATTAATTACATGATACTTCATTAAATACCCTTTCCCAAAAAATTCCACTTATTAATACGACATAATCCGAAAAAGTTATAAACATTTCAAGTTGGTCATGTGAAAAAGTTCTCAAAATGCCGTACAATAAAGCCCGTCACAGACGTAGCTATAATATATTATAGCAAGACATATTACGATACATTTTCCATAGTAAACTTCGAGCGACCTCAAATGTAGCTGTAATATATATTTATATTACAGTAATATAGCTAGGTCTGTGGCGGGCTTGAGGCTGAGCGTACATAGTAGGGTTGCCAACTTTTCTATACCGGAAGACTTTTTTTACCGTCTCGAAAAAAATTGGCTATATTAATAAGGTGATCGTAGTCTTAGAAGCCTATGGCATACCTAACTTTTTTTTTTTTTTTAATCACAAATATAATTTCGACATTTTTAAACGATTTTTTTTTCAAAATTTCTGTTTTTATGGTAAAAAAATGAAAAGTTTACGTCGAAATTGTACTATTTATCCCTTTAACCGCTTACGTCGGATTAATCCGACAAATATTTTCGTGTCCATTTCGCCAAGGTCGTATAAGGTCGTTTTTTTTTTTTTTTTGTTTTGTTTGTAGTCTACTTTGATTAACTTTAATTTTAAAAATATATTACTGTGTAATCCAATACTTTAATTCAACATTTTACTCCTATGTACTAAAATAAAAATAAATGTAACCATTACTTTTATTT
This sequence comes from Cosmia trapezina, assembly GCA_905163495.3. Lineage (NCBI taxonomy): Eukaryota > Metazoa > Arthropoda > Insecta > Lepidoptera > Noctuidae > Cosmia > Cosmia trapezina. The sequence continues at coordinate 12,518,384 of LR991047.1, forward strand.
TATTTTTCCGGTGGGCGTGTAGTGTGTAAGACATATATGTGTGCTCATGTATAACCTAAAACCTATTGTACTCTTTGATTAGTGTCAGTAATAAACGATAATCCAATGAAGAGACTCGTTTTACTCATCTCCCGGACTCACGACCTTACAATTTACGACCAAATACCACAGCTCCTATAATCTGTTTTTTTTTAATTTCAATAAGCTGTATTCTATCAAAAAGATTTTTTAATTTTCTGTGCTTGGCGCTGGGGGCACGACAACTGATATGAAGTCTGGCGGTTAAAAGGTTATTGGTACTTTTCGAGACCATTTTTTTTCGAGACGGTAAAAAAAGTCATCCGGTATATATCAAACACAGTATTTTCGAAGACATTTCAAGGTCAAAATATAGACAGTTTTCATATAATATATATCATAACTATACTAGAAAGGTTTAGGTGGTGAAAAAAAAGGTAAACAATCTTGATGAGTCTTTTATCTTTTTTTATTTTAAAACCTCAGTTCAAAAATAAAATGCAACTAAAAACCAATGTAAATATGTAGAACAATAATGATTACTAAATCAATTGAACCAATAGTTTAAGCAGTAGTTTATTTGTTTAATATGTGTTTGTGTAAAAAGTTGCAGCAAGATTGTTTACCTTTATTTTACCCTTTCTAGTTATAGTTTTAAGTTACGAAATACCATTAATTCAGCTTTTATGAGATTTCTACTGGCCCTATTGCGGTCATCTCGCCGTTTTGTAATAAGCGTTCAGTAAAAGCTGAAGTTGCTGGCTGCTGGAACGAAACTTAGGCCTCAGTTACGGAGACGCGGGGCGTCGAGCGGCGCGGTGCCCGGTGCGGGCTGCGGGCCGTCAAGTGTATGAAATCTTAATCGCTTCTCCGTAAACACTCTCATAGAACGCCCTATGTTTGAATTTAGTGCGGGCCGCGCCGCACAACGCGACGCGCGACGCCTCGCGTCTCCGTAAATGAGGCCTTAAAGTTTCGTAAAAAAAATACTGATAACGGCTGCATTTCGTTTTACACTTATTCAGCTTTAATGAGATTTATTCTGGCCCTATTGTTGTATACCGAAAATTCCAATTTTAACTCTATATTATTGGCTTTTGTGAACATGATATTTATTCAGATTTGTTACTGTGGTGGTAATGGCAATCATGTCATAGGTTTTATTTTTATTCTTTCACTAGCGGACCCGACAGACGTTGTCCTGTCCCAATTTCAATAGTTCAAAATTCCCATAAAAAATCCACTTTCAGTTTTCCCGAATTTTCCAATTTTTCAGACAACTTTTCTCAATTTTTTCACAGTTTAAACCTTCCCTGGACTACGACAAACACTTCAAAACCAAAATCAGCTAAATCGGCCCAGCCGTTCTCGAGTTTTAGCGAGACAAACCAACAGCAATTGATTTTTATACATACAGGGCTATTTTTACATGACTAGCTAAATTTTCACAGGGTGTTCTAACCCATGAACATGAACAACTTTCACTAAGGGACCAACTTTGAAATCACGAAAACAAAAACCAGCGGTTTCCTACAAAAGTTCAATAATAAATAATCCATCAAAATGTATGAAACAGCTGATATTTTTTTTGCGATTTCAAAGTTGGTCCCATAGTGAAAGTTGTTCATATTCATGGGTAGAACACCCTGTGAAAATTTAGCTAGTCATTTAAAAATAGCCCTGTATATACAGGGTGTAAGGGACAGCCCTCCGCAAACTAACAGGGTGCATTCAGCTCCTCATTCTAAATCATATTCCACCGGAAATTTTCTCAGGAAAATTTTCATTTTTCCAAATTTTTTTTCAGTTACATTTTCATTATTTCAATGTAAAATTGCATTGTGCGTTCGCAGCACTCCATTTATGTAAAAAAAACAGCAAAAAAAAAACCAGCAATGGATGTTGAAATACTCTAACCAACGACGCGTGAAATCAGCTGTTCACTTTCTGTCTAGCTACAGAGTTCATCGAACTCACCGCATACCTATTACCTACCCCTCCCAACCAGTAATAGACGCTCCGATTTGTGCACAAAAACACAAACAAATCAGGTTTATTGGAGTCCCTTAAAGTTCCTGAAAAAATTTCATGTACCGGTCATCTTAGTATGACATACTGAATTCACCCTATCAGTTTGCGGAGGGCTGTCCCTTACACCCTGTATATAGATAGATAGATTAATATTATATTAAGATTATTTACTATTTTGTGAATGTGAGAACGTTGCAGACCTAGTACTGACTGTACATTTGTTAACTATTTTCTATTTTGTTACTTGAAAATATTGTAAAAGCCAATTATTTTTAAAAGAGTAACCATGGAGTTTCTTGCGGGCTCTTCTCCATACGAAACAACTAATTTGGAACCGTGCACCTAGCTTCTGACGTTTCATAAGGGCCCATGTAGGTATGTGAAACAAAATATTTTGATTTTGTTTCTATGTCTATGTCTAACTAGGGAACTGATTTTAACAAGTGAGGCCAGTAGAAAGATGGCGACGGCCACCGAATCTAAAAATTCTTACATTTTTAACCAACTTCAAAAGAAGGAGGTTATCAATTTGTTAATCGGATTTAGACAATTTTTTTTTTATTGGCTTACATTTAGCTCAACTTATGAAACAGTGCAAGTTTCATTACAACACATTCATAATGGTATGCAAATATTCATTTTGTCACAACAAAAATGATAAAAAAAATATAACAAAAAAAAAAAAAAACCGGAAGGAGCACGCGCGGCTGGCGAACGGGAGGGAGTGGAGGGAGGTCTTTGCTCAGAGGGCTTCCAAACAAATATACAACATGTTTATGGATGCATGTATGTACATGCATTTCTCCGAAATTGTTAATCGGATTGTGACAATTTTTTTATTGTCTTACATTTACTTCAACTTATGGAACAGTGCAAGTTTCATTACAACTGGTATAACACTTAAAAGGCTAAAAAAGGTAAAGGTATTACTGGCTATTCATACACGAAATCTGTTAAGGGGTCATTTAACTCATCACCACGAACAACTTTTACTATGGGACCAAACCCGAAATCACCAAACAAAAAAATCTGCTCCCGCATAACTCGTCGTACCTCGAACAGCTCGAGCAATTACACGTTTGCCCGTAGAGTAAAAGCTGTTCACAATGATGAGTAGAATGAACCTTTAAGATATTTCGTGTATGAATAGATAGCTTTCATACACTAATTATGGATAACACACAAAAGTCACCAAGTCAAAGAACAAAAAAGTGGAGAGGAATAGGCATGACACATAGAACTTGTCTACATGAGGCGATTTGCGCGCCAGTCGAGGAGCGCGGTAGACAATCGCGACGCCCAAATCCCAAAAAACAGGATTTGTGCGTCGAGATTGTCTGTCTACGCGCTACTCGACTCGCGCGTAAATCGCCTCATGTGGACAAGCCCATAGGAACTGTTTCGCAGGCTATTGAACGAATATTCTAAAAAAAAAAATAGAATACACACACCAACAGACACACTCAAAAAGACATTTAGCTAGTTCTCGTGGTATTTTCTGAAGCATGGGATGCAGAGCCGTACCCCACAACCACTACACGCCCAGGTAGTGCGACTGTCAAGTTTGGTTTTGGAGCACTGCTTGCATCGCGCACGGGGAGTCGATTTAATAGGATAATGTCCATGTCCAGACATCAGAGGAGCCTCCGAGACTAGTGGTGGGCTGTGCTTTTTTAAAATCTGGTCTGCCAGCATCATCCTAAATTCTCGTTGAGGAATTTTTTTAGTATGGCAATATATTACATACGCATTGTGTATGGACACGTTGAATAGCCTACGAAACAGTTTCTTGTACCAAACCATGTTCCTACTTCTTTCCACAGGGAATGCCTGTAAGAGTTGGTCCTTCTTATCGACACCCCCCATGGTAAGATTATAGTCCAACACCACCTTGGGTTTGTATTTGTAGGCCGCATGTTTCTCGGCCCCACCGACTTCTACTTTATGATAAGTGGAAATCAGTGAGACCAAGTTGGAGTCCTTCCAAACTACAATAGACAAGTCGTTTGTGTAGCTGTAGACTAGCTCCCCTGGGCGCATGTTCACCTTGTTCTTACTGCGCAGAGAATCGGGAATAAATTCACGGTTAAGCCTCAGGGTCCCAAGGGTGTCGGTTTTTTGCGCCTTTAACGTTCTTGACAACAGTGGCGAATTGTAAAAATTATCCATAACTAATGTATGGCCTTTATTGAGGAGAGGGTGAACCAGCCTGTGTACGATCTGAGATGTTGCCCCCTCTGGTTCATTGGACACCCTTTCGTCATCATTACCTTCAGTACCTTGATTTTGATGTCCCTTTCCGGCATATACCTCAAACTTCCACAAATAGCCCGTTCGGGACTCGCACAGTTCATAGCTTTTTATCCCTACCCGAGCAGCTTTGTTGGAGATGAGCTGCACAAAACCGAGTCTACCTTTCCACAATAGTAGAGACTCATCTATCACAATATTCTGCTCGGGTAGGTATAAACTGCTGAACTTGCGGTTCAGGTGTTCAAGAATCGGGCTAATTTTGGCAAGTTTGGAACATTGGGCCGGAATGACAGTGTTGTCAACGAAATGCAGACATTTCTTTATCAATAAAAATTTATCGAAGGGCATGATGCCGACAAGATTCCCGCACCGTAAGTACGGATAACGAGGAGCCCAATAGTCCCTTTCGACAGGATTTGGGAGAAAGCTCTGCACCATTAAGATGGCTAGAAAGGACCACAGATCGGGGGTCTGTATATCCTTCCATCTTTTGATGCGCGCATATTGGGTCTGTGACGAACGTGGCTGCAGATGGTGGGCATATCTATTAGTCTCGGTGACCATGAGATCAATAATCGTATCATCCCAAATCCTCTCGAAAATATCCAGAGGGGTCAACCCCTTAGTCGCAAAAGTTGGCCCAGACGGACCACTAAATACCTCCCGCTCGCCAGTGAAGATATTGGGATCACTTTGCCACGAAAACCGTAGCATGTCCTCGCTGCCCACGAACTGCCGCAACGCGGAATCGTCGCAAGCATCGATGGCATTTATTTCATCCACCAGGTCAGACGTGAGGTCGCCCAACTCTGCTGGATACTCTGCAACGTACCTTCGCTGGGACAAACAGTCGATAGCTGCGTCCATATCCACATCCGGCAGGTCTCTCTCCTCGTCTGATCCGGGATTTTCCAGGACCGATTGCTCCCACTCAGCAATCTCCTCTTCGCCGTCCTCAAACATAGATGGATCTGAAATAAAACCACATAGGTACTAAATTATATTCTAAGCATGCTAACATCACCACTGCTCTCAAAACAGTGAAGGAAAACATTGAGAGGAAACTGGCATGTCCTAGAACACCAACCCACACTGAGCCTGTGTGGTGGATTACGGCCCCCTCCCTCTCACCGAGAGGAGGCCCGTGTCCCAGCAGTGGAACAATATAGGCTGAGCAAAAAGTGATAACATAACTCTCACCATTTGAGACGGAGGATCCGGACGTTGATGCTGTGGGAGATGCAACAAGCGTCAACAAAACTGGGCCTGCTTGATTGGACGCTACAAATTAAGAAGTTATTGGTTAATCTATACTTATAATAAATCTGTAGAGAGGTCAATTCTGTACATGATATATATTTTCAAAATAACTATCAGGGGGTAATTAGTGATCGATACTGATACCAAAAATGCAATCAGTAAAATTTTTGTCTGTCTGTCTGTCTGTCTGTCTGTCTGTCTGTCTGTCTGTATGTTCCTTATAGAAACAAAAACTACTCGACGGATTTTAACGAAACTTGGTACAATTATTCTTCATACTCCTGGGGAGGTTATAGTATACTTTTCATCACGCTACAGTCAACAGGAGCAGAGCAGTGAAGGGAAATGTTGGGAAAACGGGAGAAGTTGTTCCATTTTTTAAGCTTCCGTCGCGTGTGCAGCCTTAATGGTTAAAGCTACATAGAAATCATTTATGACGGAAATGTTCTACATAAAATTATCTAAAAAATATCCCACAACAGCATATGTCTATCTTTTATGGTTGACTCACAATACCACGTGCAACTCCCGATAGCTTAGCAGTCCAATACATTACACGCTGACGGAGTCGCGGGCACAGCTATTAATAATAATATTCTGCGGTTCCTTATTGCGATATTTTTCAACAGTATTGTGGATTGACATATTATATTTCCCTACTAAAATACGAAAGTTAATCTGTCTGTTACATCAAAACCACTGAACCGTGAAGAAGGACATATGGTACTTTTTTACGAAAAACGACGGAAACGCGGACGAAGTCGCGGGCAAAAGCTAGTTTAGAATAAAAATGTATTCATTTCAAGCTTTCATCACTTAGTTTTGATACTCACTAGGTGTAAATCCCAATACATTGATTTCGGCGTCAACTATTTGGAAGTTGGCATCCGCAATCGATACAATGGTATTCATATCCTCCGCCGTTTGCACGTCCGTTGAAGGCGAAGTTACGTGTCTGTAAAAATAAACATTGTCATATTATATCAACATCAACTAATCATTTAGCCAAGTCATTAAAGTTATACCTACGACTTTAAAGTCGCTGAGATACGCGAGAAGCTTAGGGAAAACCGCTTGCGCTGGTACGGACATGTGATGAGGCGAGATGATGACCATATGACAAAAAGAGTCCTGAATATAGAGGAAGGAAAAAGAGGCCGTGGACGACCACCAATGACTTGGCTACGAACAATTAAAAATGACATTGTAGTGGTATGTTTACCCACACATGTACACCACTTGCGAGCTTATAAGTGCCTATGACGTTGCACCGTCAAGTTAAGTTCGAAGTCACGCGTCTCCGTGACAACACATATAGTCGGTTAATATCCGTTACTCGCATCAATCATTTATTGTAACATTTTACCGTGTTTAGTTGTAACAAAATTTATACATTATTAAATTCATAGTTTAACATAGAATGGACATTTCATTTCATCTCACTATAATAGAACCTATAACACGTCCCAACAAAAGTTCTATATTGGTGACCCCGACGTGAATGAAATAATACGGTTCCATACTTTGATCCGCGAGTGCAATTACGTTCAATACAGACGTAGACTTTATTTAGTGTTGTTACTGTGAACTATACCAAACCTTCAAAATGGTCAACCCTAACACTGTTGCTGCCAGTGAACATAAAGTTACCATAAATCCCGAGCACACAGCCACCACGGCTGCCGCCGCACCTGATAGCGTCAACGCACCTCAACAAGCTGGTCCGTGTTACACCATAGACCAGCACCAGCAGCCAGAGACGGGGACGATCACCATCAACTCCCGCATCGCCGACTTCTGGACAGCGCGTCCGCGACTATGGTTCCATCAGTTTGAGGCCATAATCGGTGCACAAAAAGCAGGTGACTTGCATAAATATCAATTAGTTATAGCTAAGTTAGGTCGAGATGAATTGGGTCAAATTAGTGACATTCTTGAGAACCCGCCCGTGAACGGTAAATATATAGCACTGAAGGACAGGTTAATTTCGTCCTATGAAGAGTCCGAGTCCAAGCAATTACATACGTTGCTTACGAAAGTCGAGCTAGGGGATCAACGACCCACTCAACTTCTTCGTAAAATGCGAGAGCTTGGAAGTAACAAAATTCCCGAGGATACAATCAAAATTTTGTGGTTAGATCGCCTGCCTCAAACAGTCCGTGCAGTAGTTACTGTCTGCGATGTAACGTTGGACAACGTCGCAGCAATTGCTGATAAGATAATGGAAACTTCACGGTCATCTGAAGTCTGTTCGCTAAATCCGGTCGCTATCCCTAGACATTCAACGGATCAACAATTTAATAAAAGAAATTGCCGCGTTAAACACAAAAGTTAATGATCTACAAAACACGCGCCAGAGCACAAGTAGGAGTCGTGGCAATTATCAGTCGCGATCACGGTCACGATCACGCTCTCGGTATCTTGACAATCAAGACAGATACAGGCGTCAAACAGCGCAACCGGGAGACAAAGATTTTAAGTGCTTTTATCATTATATTTATGGAGATAACGCCAAGAAATGCGGCGACGAGCAATGCATCAGAAAGGCGTTAAACTAAACCCGACACCTGCCTTGGCGAGAGTAGGTGTCGAAGGAACATCTCGCTTGAGCGTCACCGACTGGAAAAGTGGTACGCATTTTCTTATTGACACTGGCGCTGATATTTCAGTTATTGCCTACAAAAACGTTAATCGTCAACCCGCTGATTTTACTTTATTTGCTGCTAATGGGACCACAATCAAAACATATGGGACTCAGAAGATGACTTTGGACCTTGGCTTACGTCGAGCTTTTACCTGGGAATTTGTCCTGGCTGATGTACAGCGGTGCATTATTGGGGCAGATTTCCTATCCAAACATCAATTGCTTGTTGATCTTCACGCAAAAAAGTTAATTGACAAAGTCACACTACTCTCTAGGTACACTAACGTAGAAGATGCCTCAAATATTCCTACAATTAAGGTCATCGACTCGGATAATAAGTATCATCGCATTTTAACAGAGTTCCCAGACATCACTAAGAGCGAATGTTTCAAGGACCCACCCAAGCACAATGTAACGCATCATATATGTACCCATGGCCCACCTGTTTATGAAAAAGCACGTCCACTTAACGCTGCAAAATACAAAGCGGCAAAGGATGAATTCCAACGAATGGTAGATTTAGGAATATGCAGACCGTCATCCAGCCCATGGGCAAATGCTTTACACGTCGTTCAAAAGAAAAACGATGAATTACGACCGTGTGGTGATTATCGTCGTTTAAACGCTATCACCGAGCCCGACCGCTACCCGATTCCTCGTTTAACGGATTTCACATACATCCTCAAAAATAAAAAAGTTTTATCTAAAATTGATATTAGACGTGCTTACCATAACATAAGCGTCGCACCTGCGGACATACCGAAAACCGCAATAATAACTCCATTTGGTCTGTTTGAGTTTACAAAAATGAGCTTCGGTCTGAGAAACGCTGCGCAGACGTTTCAAAGATTTATCAATGAAGTTTTGAAAAATACTCAAAATACGTTTTGTTACCTGGACGATATACTTATTGCTTCAGAATCAGAAGAATGTCACATTCATGATCTCAAAGAAGTGTTCAAGCGACTTAGTGAATTTGGCGTCACAATCAACACGTCTAAATGCGAATTTGGAAAATCCGAAATTACATTTCTCGGTTATCGCGTTAGCTGTGATGGCATAAGGCCGGACGAAGAAAAGGTCAAAGCTATCAATAACTATCCACAACCTGAAACCATCGAAGAACTGAGGCGCTTCCTCGGTCTTATAAATTTTTACCGAATGAGCATTCCTAAAGCCGCCGACACTCAAACTATCTTAGACAAATACTTACACAATGCTAAGAAAAAAGACAAAACAAAAATCGCTTGGACCGAAGAAGCAATCACCGCATTTAATCAATGCAAACATCACATAAGTGAAGCTGTCACTCTCACGCATCCAGACTCATCATCCAAACTTATTTTAATGACCGACGCAGCGAATACCTGCGTTGGCGCAGCACTTCATCAATTAGTCAACAAACGGTTAGAGCCACTAGGATTTTATTCGAAAAAACTAAGTAGCGCCCAGACAAAATACAGTACCTACGACAGGGAATTATTAGCTATTTACATGGCAGTAAAACACTTTCGGTATATGATTGAAGGGCGTGATCTCACAGTGTTAACCGATCACAAGCCGTTAATATTCGCTTTATCGAAGAAAGAATCGAAATCCGATCCACCAAGACGTCTTCGTCAATTAGATTTTATTTCTCAGTTTTGCAACAAAATTGACTACGTTAAGGGCGAGCTCAATAATGCCAATAGAAGAGGTTTTTCTACATGATATTTTCGACTTTGAAGAATTATACAAAAGCCAAGTCGAAGATACGCAATTATCATTACTAAAACAAAAACCTAACTTGGAATTTAAATTGTTCCGCATGCCATATGCAAATCATGAGCTTACGTTCGAAACATCAACGTCATCAGCGCGACTTTATTTACCGTTGGAGTTTCGAGAAAAAGCGATTTCAAGTGTCCACGCACTTAATCACCCTGGGGTAGCCGCTACGCGTCGCCTTATCGCGCAGCGCTATTTTTGGCCTAACATGAACACTGACGTTGCAAACTTTGTAAGAAGTTGCATTAAATGCCAGAAATGTAAAGTACAAAGGCATACAATTACACCTCTAGGAGAGTTCGAAAGGTCAGACCGTTTCGAGCATGTGCATATAGATATAATTGGACCATTACCACCTTCCGAAGGATACACCTACTGTGTCACAATGATTGATCGTCATACAAAATGGCCTGAAGTCGTTCCTGTAAAAGACATAAGCGCTGAAACCGTCGCGAAAGCTCTACTCGAGCATTGGATAGCACGTTTTGGTTGCCCTGCAAGAATAACTTCGGATCAAGGTCGTCAATTCGAATCCAATCTTTTCAAACAGCTGACCAAACTACTTGGAATAGAAAAGATTAGAACAACAGCATACAATCCAAAGGCAAATGGACACGTCGAAAGGATGCATCGAACGCTAAAAGCTTCCATCATGACACGTTGCGATAATAGCAGTCAATGGTCACAACAATTACCTATCGTGTTATTAGGAATGCGCAATACAGTTAAAGAGGACTCAGGGTACAGCCCTGCTCAGATGACCTACGGTAAATCTATGCGTCTACCGGGAGATTTTTTTGTTCCCACCGAAACAGACATCAACAACACCGATTACACTTGCAAACTCATGGAAACATTAGCGAACCTTCAACCAACCACAAGAAAACAAGCTGATAACAGAAACATTTTCGTGCACAAAGATTTGACTAAATCGGACTACGTTTTCATTAAAAACGAAGTTAAACGTTCGTTAACACCGCCATACGAAGGTCCTTATAAAATACTCAAACGAAGAAATAAACATTACGTCGTTCCGTTCAAGTAGGTTCTCGAGAAGTCACTATTTCTCTCGATCGTCTCAAACCTGCTTATGTTATAATTAATAGCCCTGCACTTCAGTCGCCACATGAAGTTTTTGTTTCGCCTAAAACAACTGTGATAACACCGGTTGGAACCAAATCGACCTCACTTGACAAAACTGAGCCATCTGTCACTACAAGATCGGGTCGCGTCGTGAAAAAGACCGTGAGATTTGCCATTTAAAACATTTTTTGTCGCCAGTCCCAAAGTCATAAAAATATCAAGTGAAATTTGAAGTGCGGTGAAGTGTTCTGTGTTTTAAAATAGACCAACAAAACAAACAATTTTGTGGCGTTCTCACACTAATTATGTCAACTTGTAACGTATTTATTTGTATGTTATCGTTACCACTTAGTTATATTCTTAAGTTTAAAACGTTTTTGTATAAAACCTTTTTGTGTCAAGTTGTTACCAAAATGACCAAATTATTTTAATATTTTTTTACAAAATGTCTTCAGTTTAAGTATCCATTTGTGTAGTGTTGTTTTTATATTAGAAATACCTCATGTTAGCATAGAGTCTTATTGTTTATTAATTTAGGAGTTAGGTATAGTTATACACTTTTACACCAAACCATTTTATTAGGTATTTGCAATGTTTTTACACTTTGGTCATTGCTTTTGATGATATTTTTTTTTCACCCTTTTATTAAATTGTCTTCATCTAAGGGGGGAGGACATGTAGTGGTATGTTTACCCACACATGTACACCACTTGCGAGCTTATAAGTGCCTATGACGTTGCACCGTCAAGTTAAGTTCGAAGTCACGCGTCTCCGTGACAACACATATAGTCGGTTAATATCCGTTACTCGCATCAATCATTTATTGTAACATTTTACCGTGTTTAGTTGTAACAAAATTTATACATTATTAAATTCATAGTTTAACATAGAATGGACATTTCATTTCATCACTATAATAGAACCTATATCACGTCCCAACAAAAGTTCTATAACATGTTAGAGAGTAACACAACAGTAGAGACAACCCGCAACCGTACGGTGTGGCGCAGAAATACTAGGAGGGCTGACCCCAAATAAATTGGGACAGTAGCCAGGAGAAAGAAGAAGAATTAAAGTTATACCTACTTCGTGGGACGCGCTTTTCCCTTTCCCCTTCCCTTTCCTCTTCCGGTCGTCGTTGGCGTCGCTTCTACTGCTGTTGTATCAGAAACGAATAATAAATTAATTAGAAGCTATAATAAAAAAAAACTCCATCAGTTTAGGTAATTAACTAAAGGTAAACAAAAAAAACCACGCGTCTGGTTAACCGACTAAACGTAATACCTGTCACTTCAGTTGTCATGCTACGACATAGTTTACTCTTCAATTTAGCAACTTTATAATTCGTTGTATAACGTTGCTAAATTGAAGAGTACAACTGTGTCGTAGCATGACGACTGACGTGACACGTATTACGTTTAGTCGGTTAATCAGACGCGTGGGTTTTTTTTTGTTTGTGTCAAAGAGGTAATTCTAAAAGAAACCACCTTCTGATGCAGTGCTGCTGCCCGCGCGCGTCGGGACGTCCTGCGGCGGCACCACATCACCTGTTACCAGTGCATCTACAAACAAATAATTCATTAGAAGCTATATAAATAAATTTGGTCATCAATGTGTAACAAGGTAATTTTAATTAAAACAATCCACGAATGACGGAAGTTGTCGAGTCTAAAAAGAGCACACACAAGTCATTAATAATACAATAATGTGCAAGCCACAATAAAAGTAAAAACAACAAACCTTTGCTTGTTGATAGCCCGGGCTCCACCTCCCAATGCCTCCTTTTCCTGGGAGGTGGAGTTTCTGGTGTCCCCGGTATCAGAGGACACTGACTGCGGGGTGGCGACGGTTTTCTGTAAAATATTTGAAAGTAAGACAAACAAGTCAATTTGTCACAAATGAATTTGAAAAAAATAAAATAAAATCACCTCTTCTGCTTTCTCGCCGGCGCATCAGGGAGCAGAAATCTACCTATCTCCTTCTGCTCTTCCTGCAGCCGGGCCTTATTCTCATCGGCAAAGCGAGCATGTCTTTTTCTCTTGTCCTTCGCCCGCGATGTCCGCACCAGCTCCTCGCTAACATAAAAACATGACTAAATAATACAGCGTCCATCTTGGTCAAAACCAAGTCAAAACAATAACAAAACTCGTTAGTTTTTCACTGAAATATCTAAGTATCACTTCGATAAACTATCACTCAATTCGAAATCTATACATATTTCTCAGTATTCTGTACAAAATTCTTCTAAGAATATATTTGAGAAGATTTGTACTTACCGTTTTCGTCTTACGTTCATTTTTGGTCACACAACACAGATTAATTTATTAGAAGCAAGCTAACACACAACAACGCAGTTTTATTTTAACCACAAAACAGAGTACTTATGTTTTAATTTAACTTTACAACATAGAGTAAAGTAATATAACGGCAAACTTTACAAGAATCACAAGAAAAGAAACTAAGAAAGAAAAAGGAACTGAAGAAGTAAAAGTACTCTGTGAACTGAAGGAAGGACGCTTCAACAGTGTTGCCACGTTGCCAGATGACCATCTCGAATACTACTTAATCTGTGCCATCTCGCATTCCCCCCAAACCTTCTCCGAAATCCCCCCAAAATTCAGGTTTTGAAAGAAAAATCCCCCACAAAAGGTAAAACAAAAAAAAATTACCATTTGTATTTTGCATTTTTGCATATTTGTCATAAGGGGTTATTTGGTTGCAAATGACCTTTCCTACATCTCCTTAATTGATTGCCGACATTATTACCAATAAACTCTATAGACATACCTACATGATGTGTAAATCGTTGGTCCAACCAAGTCCAAGTGGTACCATAATCAGAGCTACAATTAAGTAAATAAAAGATGAGACATGCTTTCATCTAGGTTAGAATAACTACAATAACTTTATACTGTTAATATTGGGTCACTTTCTCTCTTCTTTCTATGCCGTTGTTGTTTCTTTTTTTGTTGTGATAGTGCCACTAACAAACACCAAGGCGCAAAGACCAAGTTATTCTATTATTCTTTTCTATGATTTAATCACTTCGTTCTAACCACGGAGTAAAGAAAAAAGTGGTTCTAACAGACCATAATGGCGATTGACGGTAAAAACATGTTTGTCCGACCAAGCGAGCGCCCGACTTACTTTTCCCAGATTACAGATTGGTTACTAAAAATCCCCCCATTCCCTCCATTCCCGGTTTTTTCCCTCCAACTATCCCACCAAAAATATTGTCCCCCCAATTTTCCCCCCATGACTGTAAAAAACCCCCACATTTGGGGGGAATACCCCCAATCTGGCATCACTGCGCTTCAAATACTACTTAATCTGTGGCTTGATGGTAATTGGTTGGCACAGATTAAGTAGTATTTGGTTGGTATTTGCATTTTGCCTTGGGAAGGGAAATGGGAATCGGAAATCGGAATGGCTTGGCTTGGCCATAGACTACCTATAAATAAAAATAAATGAGGTTTTGGGCTTCCGGTTTGGCTTGGGTTGGGACCATAGACTAGACTAGTAATAAAAATATAAAAAAATGAGAGTTGGGCCCACAGCAGTGTTGCAAGTGGCAGATAGTCAAATCCATTCAATCACTATCACTACATATCACTATCACTACTCACTAGATTGTATAAAACAAAGTCACTCCCCCTGTCTGTCTGTCCATAGGTATGCTTAGATCTTTAGAACTACGCAATGGATTTTGATGCGGTTTTTTTTAATAGACAGAGTGATTCAAGAGGAAGGTTTATATGTATAATACATGCGCGGGCAAAGCCGCGGGCAAAAGCTTGTAACATAAAACAAATCAAAAAGTAACATTTTCACGGGAAAAGTAACATCACCATAATTAAAAAAACTTTTTTACAAAAATGAAAAAAAAACTTCCAAAAATAAACAATGCAAAGTGAAAAATAACTTTATTTTCGGAAGTCGGTGGCAAAAAACTAAAATACAAAACCGAAGACTGAAATTAAAACTATTTTTCACTTGGTTGTGTTTTTTTTTGGAAGTCGGTTACTTATTTGTTTTTTTTTTTCAAAAAAAGTTTTTTATTTTTCACTTTTTAGTGGGTCAGTTTGTAATAAAAAAGTAAGTTACCATTAGACCAGGGCCAATCCTGTTTGAGAAAAAAAAATTCTTAGCAGTATAGGAGTGGTTGGAAAATTTAGTTGATGATGTAAATAACGAAGGAAAAATAGTCCAGACTCAGAGAAAGTTCTGGAAGGGGGGTTGGGGGTGGGTAATATATACGATTTTAGGGGTTTGTACTCGTTTTTTCCGATTTACGACTAAACTATGCATCCTGTCGAAAAAAAATAAATGTAAAAGTGGTAGATAATTAAAAAAATCTTTAACTTTTTTTTCATGCATTATTACCAATAACTTCAAATTATCGAGAAAAACGAAAAAAACCGTTTTTTTGGTTTTGAATTTATAGCAAATATTATTATTTTTTCATGACAATTGGTGAAAATGTTTTTTTTTGTATTTCAAACAAGCCCAAATTTTTTCAAAGCGAAATATTTATTTTTCGATGTTTTTTTGCTTTTTTAACGATATTCTTGTTCGTAAACGAAATTATATTTTAATTTCATATGAAAGCTGAGATTTCAACGAAAAAAATGAGCACTGGTAAAGGTCATTTATCTAAAAGGACATGTTTCATTTCTGGCCATAAAGAGTACCATGATGAAAATACAGGAAACAATACTATGAATTGAGGAAAAATATCCTTTCCTGAATATTCTCCTGATAACTTCGGCACCAAAAATAATAGTTTTTCAAATGATTGCCATATTCTATTGAACAAGATTGAACATGGCGTCGTCGTCTTACACCAAACTCAATGTCAACGTCATGTCATAGTTGTCAAACTAAATATGAACTTGACACTTGACAGAAGGTTGACTTGCGGTTGCATTATTGCTTATTAAATGATGGAAAAATATTTACAAAACTTCGACCTTATTATACTGTATAATCTATGACTTCGACGCAGATCGACACTACGTGTACGAAGTCAAAGTCCGGCAAGGCGATTTAGATTTCAGAACAATTGGTTCAGCGGTTCGAGGAATTACAGCTACAAATCGAATTAATCGATGACGCCGGAGACTGACAAGAAATTCACGAAGAGGAGCGGAGTAAGTACCTCCGAGGTTTTTTTTCGTTGGTAGTGGTGAAGGCATTACACGCGCTTTGTTTGTGTAGCGAATTTTCCGATTTTAGTGGTTTTTATTAGTGTTAACTTCAATCGAGATTATTCATTGTGTTTGTGCTTTAGTGTAAGGTTTGTTTTAACATTGATTTCGTTTATTTTTTAAAAATTTACCCGGCATCCAACAGGAATTCCAAAAAACCCCCTGACCCTCCTGATCTCTTTGATCTCACTCCGGTGCTAACTGTTACTCTTCCTGACGGCAATGTGCAATCAGATAATATTATAGACTCCGATTCTACAAACAGGAAAAGATTTGCAACTACCCCCCTTGCTACTTTAATCAACCCTCCTAAGCAAGCCAAAAACACAATTGGAAGACAGATATATACGGTGAGAGATTACCCCCCATATATAGTTCACGCGTCTTTAAAAGATGGTCAGACCTCAGGTACTGTTCTGCACCCCGTCAAATTTGGTATGTTCCTGACACAGAATAATTTCAACAACATACTACTGGGCAGTGTCAAACGCTTAGGTAGAAACCGGGTTTCAGTAGAATTCAAGTCTCACCAGGATGCTAACAGTTTTTTAATCAGTCCCATTTTAGATAAAAACAATTTTGTTGCCTCAATCCCCCAATTTAACATCACTCGCTTAGGTCTTGTTAGAGACGTCCCCACTGAGTGGACTGAAGAAGAAGTTATAGAGAACATCAAGGTTCCCACTGGATGCGGTCCTGTAATTAAAGCTAGGAGAATGAACCGTAAGGTGGTTTCTCTGGGTGTAACCGAATGGAAGCCTACCCAAACAGTTGTTCTAACCTTTGACGGCCAAATTTTACCTAAACGTGTTTTTTGTTTTTATTCTGCTCTTTCCGTAGAGACATACATGTACCCAACTGTTCAATGTTTTAACTGTTGTCGGTATGGTCACACACGTTCAGTATGTCGCTCGAAACCTCGGTGCTTCAAATGTGGTCAAGACCACCCAGGAGAGGGTTGCCAAGTACCCCTTGATTGTGCCTTTTGTGTTTCCTGCTCTGGTAACCATTATGCCAATAATAAGGTTTGTCCTGAATTGGGCCGGCAGAAGGCCATAAAAGCTCTTATGGCAGAGAAGTCGGTCTCGTATGCGGAGGCAAACCAGGTCTTTCCTCCAGTTTCGAGATCATATGCTGAAGTCTCGAGAATATCCCAAAATTCTAATCCTGTAGCCAGTCCATCTCATTCTCCCAGTCCACTTCCCCAAAACCCAAAATCTTACCGTAAAACGGTCTTCCTTAAACAAAAATCCCACGCCCCACTTTCTCCTAGCTTTGATAAGCAGGCTCATAATGCCCTCACTCAAAACTACTCCTTCTCTCCTTCCCAAAACGGTTGCGCTTACCCTAGGGAAGGTGCAACCAGACCTAACAACTCGGAGAATATCCTGAATATTATATCCAGCATGCTATTGACTGTTTTAGCTAACCCGAATCAATCCCTACCTGACCACGTTGCCGACAAACTGACATCCATTGTTAATTATATCCACAATGCTCCACCCACTGACATTCCTTCAATGGAACGTGAGGAGTGTTTCTCCCAGGAAACCTGACCTACTCTTCGTAATTAATAAGTTCAAACCATCGATCTGCAGCATCGCTGAGACATGGCTTCGTTCTGAAAGTAATTTCGGAATTTCATGTTTCAGTGGTGTTCGCCAAGACAGACCAGATGGATATGGGGGATGTGCTTTGTTCATTAGTAACAAAGTACCATTCTCCCCGATTCCTCTACCCTTTGTTGGTGACAACATCAATGTTGTTGCTGTTAAGGCTGAGGATATAAATATATTTAGTTTTTATATTGCACACCCACAAATTGAAGATCTTAATACAATAAAAAGTTTGTTAAGTATTGTACAAGGTCCATTATTAATTATGGGTGATTTTAATGGCCATCATTATAGATGGGGATCTGAAATCTGTGACAACTTTGGTACAGGGCTAGTGGATATACTAGATGAACTTAACTTATGTGTAATTAATGATGGCAGTCCCACTCGTAGGTCTGCGCCAGGGCAGAACAGCAGCTGTGTTGATTTAACATTCTGTTCATCTAGTATAGCCAGCCTTTTTAATTGGAGTCGCTTGAATATGACTTATGGGAGTGATCACTATCCTATCATGGTTGAAATCCCTTCTAAAATTATCCCTGAAAAAAATTCCCCTCCTTTGTTAAAATACCAGCTGAACTCAGCTGATTGGGACCTCTACTCAAAAATAGTAGACTTACGTGTCTCTTCCCTTCCATCCATTAATCCGGAGTCTGCTCAGGAATGCTTTTCCTCATTTTCCAACATAATATCCTCTACAGCAGATGATGTCTTCCCTCCAAAAAAACCACCAACGGGCAAAATTCCATCCCCGCCATGGTGGGATAGGGACTGCTCTGCCGTGATCAGGGCCAGGAATGAGGCCGAAATGAATTTCAACTCTGACATGAACCTGGATAACATCATTACTTTTCAACATATTTTGGCTAAGTCCAAGAAATTACTCAAAAATAAGAAGAGAGAAGGTTGGCGGAAGTATTGTGACTCACTGGGTCCATCCACTCCAGCGTCAGCAGTGTGGCGTAAACTGAAATCTTTCAGAGGTAGTGTGAGGCCGGCCGCCGGGTACATCTGTCTGCGGAACTGGGTAACCAGTTTTTTTCTAAGCTCGCTCCAGTTTATGTTCCTGGAGTGGATGAGTGTGCCGCTTCGGTCTCTCAGCTGACTTCAGATGACCCCCTGGATAGGCCATTTACTTTAGAGGAACTTAAATCGGTTCTCGCCCATGTAAAAGATTCTGCTCCTGGAGTGGATGGATTCCCTTACTCCTTCATTACTAAAGCTGGTGAAAAGACCCATAAATATTATCTGGACTTAGTCAATTATTGTTTTACTTCTGGCTATATTCCTCCTGATTGGAAGGTTCAAATCGTAATCCCTATATTAAAACCTGGTAAAGATCCTAGTGATCATTGTTCTTACAGGCCAATTGCTCTATCGTCCATACTTATTAAACTCTTAGAACATTTGATTAAAAACAGACTAGAATGGTTTGTAGAAAACAGGAAACTGCTACCAACGACTCAATTCGGCTTTAGGAAAGGTATGGGTACAGCTGATAGTGTGGGTACCCTCACATCAGAGATCCGGCTGGCCCTTAGTAGGAATGAGTCTGTGGTAGCCGTTTTCTTAGACATTTCTGCTGCCTATGATTCTGTCCTCCTACCAGTTCTCAGGCAGAAAATGCAAGAGCTGAGAATTCCGGCTAGGATTCGTCAAATCATTTGCAGTATTTTCGCAGATCGCAGTGTTCAACTCAGGATCCCCGGGGAAAGCTCTAAACCGAGGTCGGTTTGGAGAGGTCTACCTCAGGGATCCGTACTTAGTCCCCTTTTATATAATATCTATACCTCTGATCTTCCTTCTTGCCTAAATTTTAACTGTAAAGTACTTCAGTATGCTGACGATATTGCACTATTGGTCTGTGGCAGTTCTATTGAAGATGCCGCTCAATCCATTAATGTCTCTTTGTCCTCATTAAACCAATGGCTCCTAGGTCACGGGTTATCTTTAAGTGCTCCAAAGAGCACCGCAGTTGTCTTTACTCGTAGACGCCTTATCCCGCAGGTTGACATTAATATTGACGGTCAATCCATCCCCATTAAGGAGAAGGCCAGGTTTCTTGGGGTTACCCTGGACTACAAATTGTCGGGAGTGGCTCACATTGATAACACAGTCAAAAAATGTGAGCGCTCGGTTTCGGTCCTCAAGGCTTTGGCAGGCGTCTGGTGGGGAGCTCACCCATACACTTTAAAGCTTATATACAATGCGCTGGTCAGAAGCGTGTTAGATTATTGCAGTTACCTAATTGAGCCATGTAATAAGGAAGCTCTGCATAGACTAGATTCTGTCCAGGCCAAATGTTTGAGGATCGTAATTGGTGCCATGAAATCCTCCCCCATTAATGCTCTACAGGTTGAATGTGCAGAACCTCCCCTTAACCTTCGGAGACAATACTTAGCAGATCGTTTCTTGTCAAAAGTTTTCTCCCTTTCGTCCCATCCTTTACACCCCATTTTGGACCAAATCTACCTCTCTCTTAACATGTCTTCCTACTGGAATAATAAAAATATTCCATTGATGAATAGGTACGGAGAGCTTAAACACCTCTCCTCACCTGTTTGTCAATACCCTTCTCTTCCGGTCTTTTCTTCCGCTTATGAGGTGGTCCAGTTCAGGCCAAAGATCGTTTTGGGTCTTGGTATCTCCAAAACATCCCAGGACGTAAAAGGTGACTTCGATCGGGCCATCAAGAAGTACTGGGTGGGTTGGAATTTGTTTTATACGGACGCATCCAAATTGTCCTCAACAGGATGTACAGGAGTTTCAACATATTTCCAAAACTCAAAAATTGCTCTCTTATTCCAATGTCCACCAGAGGCCTCGGTATTCACAGGGGAATGCATCGGTATCCTAGAAGCCATCAATTTTATTTTAACCCATAATATTAAAAATTCGGTCATTTTCTCAGATTCTCGCAGCAGCATTCAAGCTTTAGCTCAAAACCAACTTAAATCTAAAATTCACAGTAAAATAATTTTCGATATACTGAATTTACTGTTCATTTGTTCAAACAACGGTTTAAACATCGAAATAGCTTGGGTTCCTAGTCACTCGGGTATATGTGGCAACGAGTGCGCCGACTCACTTGCTAAAGAATCATGACCATTCTCCATACATTGATTGACCTGTCACTTGATTCGTTTTACAGGTCGTCTCCACCTACAACTGGTGTTGTATAAAAACAATTATTGTTTTTAATAACATAATTACTTATCATCTTTTCTTAGAAAGGGCAGGGAAAAGGGAAAAATACAAATAAGTTTTTGACATAATAACAGCTGTCAGATAAGGTTTGACAGCTGACAGCTGCTACAACCTCAAAAACTATTGTAAGTACGATAATTAAAATCAAAGTGTTCCGCTGAGTTACAAATTACAATCACTCAGAAATAAATCCTCTTCAATGTAATATCATCATCAAATCGGCGCGCCGTCGCAAACAGCAGTTATATTCTCGTAATATCCCGCCGATGCAGAGTTTTAGACTTCACGTGTGATGTTATGCCATTCTACACTGTGTGCAAGTTAGAGCAATTTAGGTACCTAATTGAACATTGAAGTATCAGTCAAAATCTGTCGTCGAAGCGGGCCAGACTCCAGGAGTCGGCTTCATAGACGGTGCTTTTAACCATCGAACTCGTAAGACTGATAGACAGACAAGTGCATAGAGTAAATAATAATACCAGCCTATTAGTGTGCTACTGCTGGGCAAGTGCCTCTTCTCATACAGAGAAGGCACCACGCTTGGTCAAGACGGGTTGGCGATTTTTGACTATTATTGATTATTATATAAATATAAGTGCAGGTTTACTCAAGATGTTTTCCTTCACTGATGACCAAAATTAACTTAGAATGTAAATACCTACGCATTGAAAAAGACACATCGGTACTTGCCCGGGTTTGAACTCACAGCCTAGTGCATGAGAGGCGAGGAGTTAACCTCTGGGCCATCACAACATAAATAGATAACGGAAAAAACTGTCCATACTTACATGTTTTCAGCGAGGACGGAAATTAAATAAAAAACAGGATTTGATTTATTTTTATTTATTCAATGTTGTTTCATACAACAACTTCACCTAAAAATGCTGGAGCCACAATGTTGGTTTCATGCCTGGCCCAACCTAAGTACCACACCAACGTCATAACATGTGCACAACAACCTAGGTACAGTGCGACATCCTACAATGCAGTTGCAGCAATACTCTATAATGCCTTCTTGTCCATTAATACCATTTGCTATCAAAATGTACTGTTTTCTTTCGATATGTCTCGATTTTATTTTATAAGTGAATTTTCCCCACTGTAGGCAGTGGGGAAAATTCACTTACAAAATAACTCGGATATACAATTAGTGTCTAGACAAACTTCTATTCTGTATCCGCCATGGAAAAGTATGTGTTCACCATAATATGAATGTGTTTGACGAATTTGGTAGGTTCCCAAGGCGAATCATATTAATTCACTGAATTCTAGACGGGGGAACTCAATATTAGCATTTTAGTGAGGAATATAAAAATTGTAGTTGGACAAAATGGTAGCCCGCAGTGTATCTGACACAGTATGCATATTCTCATTCTCACACCCATAAAATGCACTTGGGAGCTGTATCTTACTGGTTGGGTTTGAATAGATTGTTGGGAATGAACCTCTGGAGCTGGAACTGATTCAACAGATGGTTCTCTTTCATGCCCCTCATCTGTACTTACAAGAGGCGGGGAGGTTATATTTCTGGGAAATGGACTGGATCAGCAGACTGTGCCACTTCTTGTTCAATTGCTTCACCATGCAGTCTTGTCACCGCCTAAGCCTCTTCTCTCATCCTGTTGCTGAGTTGAAAGAGCTTGTCTTTTGAATTGCAACCAACAGACATACACAATTAGATTGTGATATCTGTGAACAAAAAACAACATATTTGTTATAAATGCAGTGAAATACCTAACTCCATCGGTTTAGGTAATTATAGGTAAACAAAAAAACCATGTGTCTCTTCAATTTAGCAACTTTATATTTCATTGAACATTGCTAAATTATAGAGTACAATTTGTGTCCTAGCATGATGACTTGAAGTGACAAGTATTATGTTACAAATGTTTTTTTTTTTTTTGTTTACATTTATTTAATTACCTAAACCGATGGAGTATAATAACGTCATGGATTACAACGTGATATTTATAGAAAAAATTGCATGCAATTTAAATTGAGTTTGAATATTTAAATACAAACCTGACGAGGTGCTACAGTAGTTCGAATTAAGTTGATCATCCTTAGTGTGAGGCTTGATGGGTTTTCTTTACCTCTATGATTGAGCAATGATCGTCCACAAACGGGGCATACAGCATGACCATGGCGAGATGAACCAGCAGATGGATCACATTCATTGTTTCCATGAATCTGAGCATTAATAGTCTGCATGGATACATCAAAGCACATTCACAGATGTAATCTTCTTCCGTTATCTGAAAAATAAATCAATTATGAGATTTTAAAGCCTACAATGGAAATAAATATATTTAATTTGTATTTTTACATGTTCTGTTTTAAACAGCTGTCTAAAAGTGTAGAAGGTACTAGTTCTATTTATCATGTAACTTGAAAAAATATACTTTACCACTTCTGAATATCAATCTTTTTTATAAAAAAAACAATCACTTAGGGGCCGCCTCCACGAGCGAGAGAATCGCGGCGATATTCACGCTGTGCCTTCAAATTATCGCCGTGTGGAGATTGATTCATAGAGTTTCTATTGAATTTGGTAGCACGACGAGATTATCGCCGCGATTTTCACACTCGTGGAGGCGGCCCCTATACTAGAGTCCGTTGACTGGATACTGAATCGTTAGGTACTTGATTGTTATTGTACTTACTATTACTGGAGATATCGAAGTGCTAATTAGCGATGACTCTGCTATCAAGCTGAAGGGCGTAATAACGCATAATGTTGCAGTTTATACAAATCAATCTCGTAGAAGGCTCCATAACGCTTTCCAACAAGAGCGATGACGTCTTGGATCCTGTTCAAAAAGCACTTTCGGTAGGTATCAAAGTCCGTGAAAAATGCAGAAGTTATAAGTATATCAGAAAATCCAAAAAATCGCACACCTGCAAAACGTCAAAGAATGACACCATAGATAATACACTATAATAACAGCCTGTCATTCACTTAAGGTTGCGTTCTAAAAGTTCGTTTTGCGCGTAAAAATCATATTATTCATAAAAGTAATGTAAAGAAAAAATACCAATTGTTTATTTAAACATTCATTAACCACATGACGAACGAACAAGTTTTTCGTATTCTTTATAACGAAACGTGTGTAAAATGCGTTCCGATTCCGACGCGTTCCATTTCCAAAAGTCTATTGAGAATGGTAAACGTATGTAGTAATATTGTTTTTTTCCTATTATTAATTTAAAATTCCATTATTTGATACGAATTAAGCAAAAAAAATGCAATTTTTTAAGATATTGTATATCACTGGACGCGTTAGAAAATTCTCAGGTCAATAGCTGACATCATTCTTTGCTTCATCTAACCCGGTGGATCAGAAGCACTACATAATACAAAGTTACGACTTACGAACTGACACCAAAAACAAGTTGTACAACTCGTGGTCAGCAATGTGGCAGGTAAGTTCGAAACTTAAGGGGGCGTACTATGCCGGTATTCAACCCAACATCCAGCGGAAACCTTGGTTTTTTAAATGCCCCAAATTATCCAAGAGAACTGTTACATCCTTGTGTAGACTGAGACTTGGTCACTGCTGCAGTCCAGTATTCCTGAACAAGATCCATGTTCGTGACAATTCCTTGTGCAAATGCGGTCTTGACGATGGTACTCTGGAAGTCTGGACCATATCTTTTTTTCATGTCCTTTATATTCCCAATCCTTTGACTTGTACCGTAAGCTCTCCAAAATTAAAATCCCTCTTCCTACTAACTTCCATTCCCTCTTGACTAACTTTTCTCCTAAACTTGTCCAAGTTCTATCAAAGTTTTTAAAAGTAAATGAAATCAAAATGTAGTTTGGTGTGTAGTATTATTAACTTTGTAGATATAACTGTAGACTTGTGGTGTTAGATTTAGGTATATGTAGGAAAAAAAAAAAAAAAAAAAAAAAAAAAAAAAATCTGTTTACTTAACAAAAATTGTCTCGTCCTTTCAGCTGCTAACATAAAAATAGGTAATACCACGAAGTGCAAAGTTCGACGGCTCAAGTCACTGCACAGATTAAGTAGTATTCAGATGGTGAACTCCCATAGAACAAAACTCGCTATACGAATCTGCAAGCTAGAAAGTGAACTTTTAATTTTATCACACATTATTTTGAAACTCGTAGTGTTATGAAACAGAGTCTTTTTGCTAGGGTTGGTAATGGTTTGAATACTAGCCTTTTGAGCCGCTTATCCGACCCACCCACACGCCCACGAGTATTAGAATTGGAAATTGTAATGAATAAAATGCATTTGACTTCATAAATTTACTTTTATTTAGTTTTGAAACAAGTAGTTGACAACCAAGTAAGTAATACATAAATTGAGTAGGATTTCACTGATTTTAAATTACTTCCACGATTTTACAAATTCACAATACAGTTTAATAGATCTTGGCATAATTTGCTGACAGACTTTGTTCGATTAAAACAACAGGCCTTGTTCAGACTACTTCTTCTTCTTCAGACTTCTGTTCTTGAGTTTATTAACTTCAGGAATTACTGCATCATCTGTAAAAGTGAAGACAATTACAGCAAATGTTATGAAAACGAGTCTTAGCAGATTGCAGAACCAGAAATATCTGCATAGTGCTACATGGAGTCGCTCACTGCGGATTCCGTACTCAGCACAATTATTACAGTTCTCACTATCTTTATTATTTGTTTAATTTTTAAAAAACAGCTAGCACTATATAGCCGGATCAATACAAATACAAATACTTTTTATTTGTTGAACATAGGTGGGTAGGTACAGATGTTGTAATTATAAAAGAATGCTATGTCTAACCGTCCAATACCCTTGGATTTGTTTTATCGCCATGACTGAGGCAACAAACATCGGTAGTGTAAAGAAATATCTGTATAAAGTGGAAACAATATCAATATTTGCTGCAACGCTACTGGTCAACGATAATTAAAATAAGCAAATCTTTTACCGTTAGTGATTTGGTTTTCTGAGGCTTCCTTTCCACAGCCCGAAGTGGTGGTATCACAAGGTTTGAGTTTTCAATACAAGCAGCAGAATGAATTCCTGGAAATGAAAATTAGTTCATTAATTCAATTGTTATGACTGTGGTTTTCTTATAAGTAATTAATTTTTAAAGTAGCTAAGGCGCGGTTACACATCAAATCAAAATTTCTTTATTCGGACAACAAAAATCCTTACTGTTACTAGCTATGTGTAATAGTAAGTGTCAGTGATTAATAAACATGCAATAAATGATTGTTGAATAATACACTTTAGTCAATGACAAAAAATACTGATATTCAGCTGCATCCGGTTACACTGGAAGCAGACCCCAACATAGTTGGAAAAAGGCTAGGCAGATTGATTGATTGAGTCAATGATAAAAATATTATCGTGATAAATAAGTTCTTACCTGTGTTTTGGTCAGGGTGCATCTTCTATGCTACTGCTAATTTTGTCACATTAAAACAACGTGGGATAGACGCCAACACACAGACCAGGCCTCACATGTCTTTAGGCGATAAACTTCTTCACAAAATGTTCAAGACACCGTTAAATTCTTGCATGTTTTTATGGTTGAATAAGTCTTGGGAAAAGTAATTATATTGACGTTAATTCGTCATCTACCACAATTCACAACATAGCACTTGTGCGACATACTGCAAGTTGTTATTAAAATTACACTATTACTGGAGACAATTTGAGAGGATAGAGTAAGTAAATCAAACTGTAAAGTATCAGAAAAATCTGAATTGTAAACAATAATGGCGTCACAGATGAAGTAGACAAGGCGTTTAGACAACCACAGACTATGATAGACTTACAACAAACAAATATGGCGTCGATTGCTCAGGCGACAAAGAGGAAAGGGTCGAGGGGCGGTTGTCATTTTGAAGAAAGCACCATAGACAAAATAAGTCTATTACGGCCAGGATATTTTGTTCTAAGTTCACCTGCCGTGAGTCACTGCGTCGCCGCCGTCACCCTAAGCCGTCACCACTCACCACTTGACGCTGGCAGAATAGTCGACATCGGCTCAGTTGCCAAAAAGGAAAAAAAAAAAAAAAAGTACCTCCGAGGACGGATTCTCATTCTCATTCTATGGACTGAAGGGTGTGCGTACGCGCAGCGGAATGTTGTTGAATTTAAAGAATTTAGTTATGCAGATATTTAGTGTATGACGTCGTATAATTGTGTATGGTAAAAAAAAATTTGTGCACGCAACCATTGTGGAGAAATTCACCAAAAACTGATTCCGCTGGGCGAACGTTGTCCTGGCGGAACTTTTTTTAATCCATAGACTTTAGAAGAAAAGAGATGTGTCCAAAAATTAGTGTGTATTTGTGTGTAATTGTGTATGTATGAATAAAACTAGTGCATGCATAAACTTCGGAGAAATTCAAGTTTCCGCTAGGCGAACGTTTGGCCATTAGCTAGTTTTCATATAAAGCGCTTACATAGAGAGCTGTAGATTTTTACATACGTTGTTTTGAATTTGTTTATATTTGTTTAAAAAACAGATTTAGAAAAAATTGTAGGGCTTAAGGCGGGGTGAAAGCAAGCGCCGTAGGTATTAAATGCTTACCGCAGCCCCCGCAAGGAGTAGCGATACGTAATAAATTACGATGCGCGGGAAACGCGCGCCAAGCGCACCGCTCATGAGTTCATGAACTCGAGTAGGTACTATGTTGCGTCACAGAATAGAGCAATGCAGTAGATAAACTTGAACTGATTAGTATACAAGTTTATTTTGTTTTATTTTTCTAGTAAGTATTTTTTAAAGTTTAAGACAGATTAGGTATGCATTGTAAACTTGAACAGTTAAAATAAATAAAAATAACACACACACACACTACTTATACATATTTATTTTCGTGAATAAGGTGGATTTAAAATCTGACTGACACGAAGACCTTTACCCGTACGATTCAAAACTACGCGCCGCGCACCATTTTACTTTACGAAGGTGTCGCATGGCGTGGGGAATAGTAGTTTCTGTCATTCCCCACGATACCACACCAGTGGTATCGTTTTCAGTGGTGTCGCTGTCGTGGGGAATGACAGAAACTACTATTCCCCACGCCATGCGACACCACCGACTGTATTGTGCTGTTAGTGATGTCCAGCTACATAACAATGATGTGTTACATAACAATTTAGACCTTATTGACATTCATGTTTTTTTGTTAAATTTAGCTTCCAGACCATTTACCAAGTATCTTGGACCAAAAAAACAAATGGTTTGTAAAATGTCTATAAGGTCGAAATTAGCTTGACACCCTAGAAATGATGTGCATAATAATCTAGACACTTTCTGAGGTGTCAAGCGAATTTAGACCTTATTGACATTCATGTTTTTTTGTTAAATTCAGCTTCCAGATCATTTACCAAGTATCTTGGGCCAAAAAAACAAAGGGTTTGTAAAATATCAATAAGGTCGAAATTAGCTTGACACCCTAAAAATGATGTGCATAATAATCTAGACACTTTCTGAGGTGTCAAGCGAATTTAGACCTTATTGACATTCATGTTTTTTTGTTAAATTCAGCTTCCAGATCATTTACCGAGTATTCTGTACCAAAAAAACAAAGGGTTTGTAAAATGTCAATAAGGTCGAAATTAGCTTGAGACCTTTATCGTTTTCAGCGAACTTAAATACCACGAAATGACCGTTCATTCCCCACGACACCACTGGTGGTGTCGTCGGGAATGACAGAAACTAGTATTCCCCACGACACCAATGACTGCATTGTGAGTGATGTCCAGCTAATTTTTAAACGTAACAATGATGTGTTATTTTTAAACGACTTCAAAAACGGAGGAGAATATCAATTCAGTTGTATTTTTTTTTTTTTTTATGTTTGTTACTGCAGTACTCCGTCATTTAGAAGCCGATTTGGAAAGTTCTTTTTTTATTTTATTCGTTATGTCAACACAAAAAAAAAAAAACGGAGGGGCATAACTTCTTACGCTCTAGTTTTCTTTTTCTTGAGAGGATGTGATTACGGTCAAAATGAAAATCCAAGATGGCGGCTGCAAAAATTTTCGAATTTTTCGACATGGGCGTCAATTTCGTGATATTTGAGGTCGCTGAAAACGATAATGGGGTCAAAATGAAAATCCAAGATGGCGGCTGCGAAAATTTTCTAATTTTTCGTCATGGGTGTCATTTTCGTGATATTTGAGGTCGCTGAAAACGATAGTGGGGTCAAAATGAAAATCCAAGATGGCGGCTGCGAAAATTTTTAAATTTTTCAACATGGGTGTCATTTTCGTGATATTTGAGGTCGCTGAAAACGATAGTGGGGCCAATATGAAAATCCAAGATGGCGGCTGCGAAAATTTCCTAATTTTCGGTCATGGGTATCATTTTCGTGATATTTGAGGTCGCTGAAAACGATAGTGGGGTCAAAATGAGAATCCAAGATGGCGGCTGCGAAAATTTCCTAATTTTTCGTCATGGGTGTCATTTTCGTGATATTTTAGGTCACTGAAAGCGATAGTGGGGTCAAAATGAAAATCCAAGATGGCGGCTGCGAAAATTTCGTAATTTTTCGTCATGGGTGTCATTTTCGTGATATTTGAGGTCGCTGAAAACGATAGTGGGGTCAAAATGAAAATCCAAGATGGCGGCTGCGAAAATTTTCAAATTTTTCGACATGGGTGTCATTTTCGTGATATTTGAGGTCGCTGCAAACGATAGTGGGGTCAAAATGAATGACTATCGTTTTCAGCGATCTAAAATATCACGAAAATGACACCCATGATGAAAAGTTAGGAAATTTTCGTAGCCGCTATCTTGGATTTTCATTTTGACCCCGCTATCGTTTTCAGCGACCTAAAATATCACGAAAATGACACCCATGACGAACAGTTAGGGAATTTTCGCAGCCGCCATCTTGGATTTTCATTTTGACCCCACTATCGTTTTCAGGGACCTAAAATATCACGAAAATGACACCCATGACGAAAAATTAGGAAATTTTCGCAGCCGCCATCTTGGATTTTCATTTTGACCCCACAATCGTTTTCTGCGACCTAAAATATCACGAAAATGACACCCATGACGAAAAATTAGGATATTCGCAGCCGCCATCTTGGATTTTCATTTTGACCTCACTATCGTTTTCAGCGACCTAAAATATCACGAAAATGACATCCATGACCGAAAATTAGGAAATTTTCGCAGCCGCCATCTTGGATTTTCATTTTGACCCCACTATCGTTTTCAGCGACCTAAAATATCACGAAAATGACATCCATGACAGAAAATTAGGAAATTTTGGCAGCCGCCATCTTGGATTTTCATTTTGACCCCACTATCGTTTTCAGCGACCTAAAATATCACGAAAACGACACCCATGACGAAAAATTTGGAAATTTTTGCAGCCGCCATCTTGGATTTTCATTTTAACCCCACTATCGTTTTCAGCGACCTAAAATATCACGAAAATGACACCCATGACGAAAAATTAGGAAATTTTCGCAGCCGCCATCTTGGATTTTCATTTTGACCCCACTATCGTTTTCAGCGACCTAAAATATCACGAAAATGACACCCATGACGAAAAGTTAGGAAATTTTCGCAGCCGCCATCTTGGATTTTCAGTTTGACCCCACTATCGTTTTCAGCGACCTAAAATAACACGAAAATGACACCCATGACGAAAAGTTAGGAAATTTTCGCAGCCGCCATCTTGGATTTTCATTTTGACCCCGCTATCGTTTTCAGCGACCTTAAATATCACGAAAATGACACCCATGACGAAAAATTTGGAAATTTTCACAGCCGCCATCTTGGATTTTCATTTTGACCCCGCTATCGTTTTCAGCGACCTAAAATATCACGAAAATGACACCCATGACGAAAAATTAGGAAATTTTCGCAGCCGCCATCTTGGATTTTCATTTTGACCCCACTATCAGTTTCAGCGACCTCAAATATCACGAAAATGACACCTGTGTCGAAAAATTTGATAATTTTCGCAGCCGCCATCTTGGATTTTCATTTTGACCCCACTATCGTTTTCAGCGACCTAAAATAACACGAAAATGACACCCATGACGAAAAGTTAGGAAATTTTCGCAGCCGCCATCTTGGATTTTCATTTTGACCCCGCTATCGTTTTCAGCGACCTTAAATATCACGAAAATGACACCCATGACGAAAAATTTGGAAATTTTCACAGCCGCCATCTTGGATTTTCATTTTGACCCCGCTATCGTTTTCAGCGACCTAAAATATCACGAAAATGACACCCATGACGAAAAATTAGGAAATTTTCGCAGCCGCCATCTTGGATTTTCATTTTGACCCCACTATCGGTTTCAGCGACCTCAAATATCACGAAAATGACACCCATGTCGAAAAATTTGAAAATTTTCGCAGCCGCCATCTTGGATTTTCATTTTGACCCCACTATCGTTTTCAGCGACCTAAAATATCACGAAAATGACACCCATGACGAAAAATTAGGAAATTTTCGCAGCCGCCATCTTGGATTTTCATTTTGACCCCACTATCGTTTTCAGCGACCTAAAATATCACGAAAACGACACCCATGACGAAAAATTAGGAAATTTTTGCAGCCGCCATCTTGGATTTTGATTTTGACCCCACTATCGTTTTCAGCGACCTAAAATATCACGAAAATGACACCCATGACGAAAAATTTGGAAATTTTCGCAGCCGCCATCTTGGATTTTCATTTTGACCCCACTATCGTTTTCAGCGACCTCAAATATCACGAAAATGACACCCATGTCGAAAAATTTGGAAATTTTCGCAGCCGCCATCTTGGATTTTCATTTTGACCCCACTATCGTTTTCAGCGACCTCAAATATCACGAAAATGACATCCATGACCGAAAATTAGGAAATTTTCGCAGCCGCCATCTTGGATTTTCATTTTGACCTTGAAATACAAAAAAAATAAGAAGATACCTAATTAGAAAAAAAACTTAATTTAAAAAAAAAATCTTATTTATGTAGGTATACAGAAAAATACATTTGAGGGCCTACTTATTTTCTGAACATCCCTGCCCAACCCTTTGAAAGAATTCAGGCGTGATGTTATGAAGAAATCTCATTTCCTATCCGATATTCATTATAAAACCACCCGTACTAACTTTATTCTGTGGCACCTACCTATTTGAGATTTGAAAATAGTGAACCAAAAATTTGCGCGTCAGGCGGCTTTATAAGCTCCAGTGTAGGGTTCAAATTCAACTGTTTTACACACTTGATGCGATTGGTAAACATAGGCCGTGATAAAAATAAATACCAATAAAGCTTTTGCGCTCGTGACGTCTTTATTTACATAGGCATAGCGTTCAAATTCAACTGTTTTCAACACATGTTAATTTGTGCCGGTCGCAGCCGGTGACAGAAGTTAGCGGGGGTGGCGGGTTCGAAAAATTGGCACACGTCCGACCTCCATCACGTTCCGCTCGGGACTAAACGACACGGAGCGAGCGCAAAACACTTGACATTGGAATTAGTGATATAAATATTTTGATATTTCAAATTATGATAGCCGTTATAAATTACATTTTTTACGACCTGTATTATGGCATAAGTTTTATTGTTCAAAGCCTAATATAAATCAAATGAAATAAGATATAGATCATAATTTAGACTTGTCTTTGCGATTTAATTGGATGCAGTAAAGTGCAAGTAATCGTGTATCGGACGGCCGAAATTTGTAGATGGAAGTCTGAACTAAGTAATATATTTTTTTCAAAATTTAAATCCGTGTTATCTACGAATAAAACACTAAACAAAACGACGTTTTTACGGCTCTCACCGCCTTAAAAGATAAAAATATAAACGTAAAATACGCTTATTAGGTCTTAGTTCTTAAAGTATGCACTTTGGGGTCTAGATTTTTACGTTTATACAAACCTTGTAAGTGTCTGCAACATGTTGCCAAGTATCAATGATGTTCCGTTAGTAACTAAAGAGTTACAGGACAAATTTACCATGAACAGATCACTGTTTACAAAGCAGTCAAATATCACGACGTTCTGAAGGAATTGCATGGTAATATGTATGTCAATAATTAGTGTATTCATTCAACTATTCTTATGCAAAATTTCATGTCATTAAATTCAGTAATTAAAGAAAAACAATTATAATACTGACGAAGCATCGAAAACCTACATAACCCGACCAAGTTCGGATGGCTACAAAAAAGCGGCCGTGCAATATATTTAGGTAACATCCCAAAATTTACAGTATAATACCGGTATTGAATTGGTATAGGTGATAACACAATTGTTGTTTCGATATAATTTATAGGTCATTTATTTTTGTACACCTACTTTTTTAAATGTATTTGACTATGACAGAAAGTAGGTACTATTTACGTAGGTACTTTATTTAAGTATGCGCTTGAGACTTGAGATATAATCTAAATATATTATTTAAGACAAATAAAATTCATACAGCTAATTTCTATTGAAGATTTCACGGATCAGGATTCTAACTATAGACCCCTTAGGGAAATTAAATATTTACCACATGTAAGTATGTACTACTGTTTAGGTAAATATTTATCATATTGTAGCTTATTACACTATTTAACCAATAGACTAGGCATGCACGAGCGTTCCCCTTTGCAACTTTAGTGGATCAAACAATCTAATAACTTAAAAAAAACTACTTCTTGAATCGATTTTTTTTTCTTATGTATGTGAGCGTGTTCCCCCGCACCCCACCAAAATATGCAGAATTATTTTGTTCGAAGTTCGGTACGCTTAATCCTTTAGTTAAATAGTCTAAGTATTGTAGTTATGAATTGATCAAAAATATTCTTGTGTGAAAAAATAGACAACGCGCTGCGCGCAACGAGTGATAGGCGGCTTCCCGCTTGAAACGGTACTGTCATCCTTGAAGAAAAGAGAGGGCAATATGTTTTCGCGCGTATTCGTTTGCTGTTGAACTTGAACCTGATTTTGTTTCATCCCCAGTCACAAACAAATAAATGTGCAGTCAAGGACAATGTGCGTATGCGCTGTTGTTTTGCTATGCATCGCCAATTCTCTGTAATAATAATATTGACAAAGTGTGTTATTAATGTTATAGTGTAACAGTGAAGCATAACATAATTATGTAGTAGGAATATTGAGTGAATGATAGTGAGAAGCTGATAACAGATATAAGGTAAGATTTTATAATAAATTAATAGCTATAGA
This sequence comes from Cosmia trapezina, assembly GCA_905163495.3. NCBI lineage: Eukaryota > Metazoa > Arthropoda > Insecta > Lepidoptera > Noctuidae > Cosmia > Cosmia trapezina. The sequence goes on from LR991047.1 coordinate 12,552,639, forward strand.
CTTATTCATTAACGTAGGTAGTTTATTAGGCAGATAAATTATAATAATTGTGTTATGTTAACATTGGACAGACACCATAAACCCAAGTTAATATCTACTGATTGATCTAATTCTATATCTATTTACTTAAAGAAGAAGGGTCACGCTCCATACAAAATTTACCCAGGCCCGGCGCGAACGGAACATATTTTAGTTTTTTCATTATTTTAAGTACATCAATTATCAGGTATTTCTTTTTCGATTTCAGTGGCTAACCTATTTAAATTGCCTTCACAAGGCAAAATATTATTTTTATCAAACCTACCAATAACGACAGAATTCAAAATAAGAAGCTTTACAGTATATAGCTATGTTTTAGTAAAGACAATTACAATGGAAAAACCAAGTTATGTACCATTGTAGCGAGATAATGGTCGTAAAATGATCAGCATTTCGGCTTATCTCGCTAGTGTAAGATACAAAAGAACTCGAACATGCTATTTATCACTCCTGCACTCCCTAAAAGAGCGAGTATTATATTATATGTATTTATTATATTATATTATATATATTATATTATTATATTATATTATATAATTATATATTTGGGTTTTTTACTAAGTTAGAATAGTGAAATTGTCTGTGTAAGACAAAACATAATGTTTTTCTGGAAATTAAACAAAGGTTTTTTCTTTAGATATCTTTATTTTCAACTAGCTTCTGCCCGCGACTTCGTCCGCGTTAAATTTCTTGTACCCCCCACCCACCAACCCCGACGCATCGCATCGCAATGCCTGCCCGCGCTATTACTTCGCGCTCGGCTCCTAAGGGCTCTAGCGTGATGTTAAATAGACTATATCCTTCCGCATCGCCTGCCTGCGCTATTACTTCGCGCTCGGCTCCTAAGGGCCCTAGCGTGATGTTAAATATACTATATCCTTCCCCATCGCCTGCCCGCGCTATTACTTCGCGCTCGGCTCCTAAGGGCCCTAGCGTGATGTTAAATATCCTATATCCTTCCGCATCGCCTGCCCGCGCTATTACTTCGCGCTCGGCTCCTAAGGGCCCTAGCGTGATGTTAAATAGCCTATATCCTTCCGCATCGCCTGCCCGCGCTATTACTTCGCGCTCGGCTCCTAAGGGCCCTAGCGTGATGTCAAATAGCCTATATCCTTCCCCATCGCCTGCCCGCGCTATTACTTCGCGCTCGGCTCCTAAGGGCCCTAGCGTGATGTTAAATAGCCTATATGCAAAAAGATTTTTGCAAATCCGACTGGGGTAGTTCCAGAGATAGCGCGTTCAAACAAACCAACAAAAAAACAAACTCTTCCGCTGTATTCCTCCGACATTTTGCACAACGCCATCTATGGGTAAATTGATAAAACGTCCGCTCTAAACATGTTTGCTCAAGAGGAACCGGTATGAATTAAAGTTATTTTGCGTTTTAGTAATTTTATATTATCTCCGAACCTGTATGACCAATTGCCATACTGTAAAGGCCAAATCTTATCTCCATGATGTCCTTGTAATCATAAAATATCTTATTTTGATAAGGATTAATGTTTTGTTGTTTAAATAATCATCCAAACGTAAGTATGTCTAAAAAATACTTTTTTAAAACAATAAAAGATGTATAAAAGATAAAATATAAAAGATAGAAATATGGTGTCGCGGACTTATTTGTAGAATTATTTAAGACGGACCAGACTGCCATACATTGTTCTCAATTATAAACAACCGTTTAGGCAGCGCATGCAAAAAAGTCTGTTTAAAGAGGTATTTCTTTCCGACTTGTTAGACAAAACTTGTGATAGCACGGCTAATATGCATGATATAAATATAATTTATAGCCTATAGCACTCAGGAATAATGTAGCTTTCTACCAGTGAAAAAAAATTTAGAATTGGATCATTAGTTCCGGAGATTACCCCCTACATACAAACTTACATACAAATTTTACCTCTTTATAATATTAGTATAGATGAAATCATAATAACCCTTATTCCTATAGTAATAAGGTCGAAAAGTGATGGTACATTTTGACGATAGCCCACCATGAGTCCATGATGTTGAAATTATATAATATTTAAACTATATAATCATGTAAGTACAGTGGCGTTACTTTCCGGTCGATCACCCAATAAGGTATTTAAATAGAGAAGTACTTGTTAATTGAAGATTTGTTTTTATCGTAGATAGTGGCGTTATTATTAAAAAAATATTTTTCATTCAAGAAATGCAATTGTTTTATTTTTTCCTAACGCTTGTGTACGCAACTGTACCATATTAATAAATACTATATTGGAAGGTTAAGAACGTTTCTAAGATATATGGCACTGCCGCTTTTTGGTAGCCATCCGAACTTGGTCGGGTTATGTAGGTTTTCGATGCTTCGTCAGTATTATAATTGTTTTTCTTTAATTACTGAATTTAATGACATGAAATTTTGCATAAGAATAGTTGAATGAATACACTAATCATTGACATACATATTACCATGCAATTCCTTCAGAACGTCGTGATATTTGACTGCTTTGTAAACAGTGATCTGTTCATGGTAAATTTGTCCTATAACTCTTTAGTTACTAACGGAACATCATTGATACTTGGCAACATGTTGCAGACACTTACAAGGTTTGTATAAACGTGAAAATCTAGACCCCAAAGTGCATACTTTAAGAACTAAGACCTAATAAGCGTATTTTACGTTTATATTTTTATCTTTTAAGCCCTACGATTTTTTCTAAATCTGTTTTTTAAACAAATATAAACAAATTCAAAACAACGTATGTAAAAATCTACAGTTCTCTATGTAAGCGCTCTATATGAAAACTAGCTAATGGCCAAACGTTCGCGTAGCGGAAACTTGAATTTCTCCGAAGTTTATGCATGCACTAGTTTTATTCATACATACACAATTACACACAAATACACACTAATTTTTGGACACATCTCTTTTCTTCTAAAGTCTATGGATTAAAAAAAGTTCCGCCAGGACAACGTTCGCCCAGCGGAATCAGTTTTTGGTGAATTTCTCCACAATGGTTGCGTGCACAAATTTTTTTTTACCATACACAATTATACGACGTCATACACTAAATATCTGTATAATTAAAATCTTTAAATTCAACAACATTCCGCTGCGCGTACGCACACGACTGAAGGCATGTATTGAGGAACGCCATGTCGCCAAAACCCGCGGCGGCGGGTCCATCACCTTCACACGCTGATCAATTTAACTGTACGCATTACGACTAAGCCACGTCAAGGTGCCTCAACTGGAACTACCTAAGTTCAATGAGAACATCCGGCAATGACCAACACTGTTTACAGCCCTACAAATTCAGGCATAAGTGCTCCAACATTCACTGCCTAAAATGCAAAGGTAAACATCACACATTCATACACAAAGACAGGCCTCAACCACAGGTTAATTACATTACAACTACTCACAGCCAACAGGTAAACATCCCAACTCAGTCAACAGACATTTATAATTCTTCATAAAGCTGCAGTAGACAGCACACAGTACAGACAGCACAGGCAGTAGATTTTACACTTGCAACAGCAAACGCTTCGACAACAGCTTCTGCACAAGCACACATAGAACAAAGTTCTTTACAGCCAACTCACACTCAATCTTCAAACACATCATTAACTACACCTTCTACAGTACTAGTAACAAACACTAACAGATATCAAATGTTGCTTTCCCCAGCTCTGTTAGGGGTTCAACATGCTTCAGGTCAGTGGAGCACTGCCCAAGCACTTCTGGACACAGGAAGTGAAGTCAACGTTGCTACCCACATACTTGTAACTCAACTGGAACAACAGGTTAATCGGCAATCATGCCTTATAATGTGTAGGCAATAGCCAAGAGCGTACTGTAAGTGTAAACACGAATGTTGCGTTCATACAGTTAGAACATGCTCACTACAATAGAGGATTTCTCACCCACAGATTCACACGCTTACTACATGCCTCATGTAGCGGTCATAAAGCCTGATGGTATAACAACAACATTATGTACCTAGTCTTCAATGCTAGTGCCAAGACATCCACTGGTATATCACTCAATTTATTTATTTATTTATTTATTTATTTATGTAACAATTGCTTGCTGCACTTACAGTGTACACCAAAGCGTGCAGCAAGCCAACAATATGTTGTTGCATGAAGTTTTCTAGTTGTATGCTATGGCATTCAACTAAAAAACCTCATGCAAACATTATACATAGATTTGCTGCTGTAATTAAATATGTCAACATCCGGCTCCTGAGCAATCAGGGCGTTCAGCAGATTGATCGCCTGTGTTGTGGGGGCATATCGAGCAGTATGGGTACGCGCTGGCGGAGCCGCGAACAGGCCCCGCGAGGCACAGGCGCGCGACTGCCGCAGCCGGTCCGGAGCAAACAATGAACAGCGAGCTAGAGTAGTCGCGTCATCGATCTTATTATTTAGCAATAAGTAGTAGTGCATCAAAAGCGCACATTTGCGTCGCAGCTCCAACGTGTTGATGCCTACCATTCCCGCAACAAACAGAGACGGATACAAATAGGGATAATACCCATATATTTTTTTATATAGGTAGCGAGCAAATTTTCGTTGGACCCTTTCTATCATGAGCTTATACTTTTGCTCATGTGGATCCCATACCAGCGCATTGTATTCAAGTTTGCTACGTACAAACGCATAATAAAGAGTGAGTATAGCATTCCTGTCTTTAAACCTACTTGCCTGTCTCATAACAAACCCAAGAGATTGGAAAGCCTTGCTACAGATATTATTAATGTGCTGATTAAAGGTCATATTCACATCTAAGGTCAGTCCAAGATCTTTTATTTCGTTGACGCGCTCCAGAGGGACACCCGATATGTGGTAGTTATGCTGAATGGGCGCACGCGAACGGGTAAAAGAAATAGTCTTGCACTTAGAAGTGTTAAATTCTAAGTGATTGGCTTCACTCCATTTTACCACCATATCAATATCCCTCTGCAGCGCCTCACAGTCATGCTCGCTATTAATACCCAAGAATAACTTTAGGTCATCCGCAAACATGAGACATCGTGCAGTCCTGACGACCTTCGGCAAGTCATTGGCCATAACAATAAACTGCGTAGGCCCCACGGTGCTACCCTGGCTTACACCAGAGCAAGTTATGTAAGGTGCAGATTTATGTCCAGAGATTTGAACATACTGAAAACGGTCAGTGAAATAGCTCGAAAAGAGTTGAAGCAACTTGGGGGTAAATCCTATTGCGGATAATTTTTTAAGTAGGACGTCATTTTGGACACGATCGAACGCTTTTTTAAAATCAAAATAAGCTACGTCGACTTGCTTATTTTTATCCATTTCGGTGACAGCAAAGTCTACAAAATTAATGTGGTTTGTCACAGTGGATTTACCAGCTCTAAAACCATGCTGACACTCAGCTAGTTGGGTCTTGATCTGCCTGGTGATGTACCGATTAAGTATAGACTCAAAGACCTTGCCGAAGGCTGACAGAACCGCAATAGGCCTGTAGTTGGTCAAATTTGACCTGGCACCACCCTTGGGCACAGGGGTAACCCGTGAAATTTTCCACTCAGCAGGATAAGAAGCTGTTTGTAGGGCTAAGTTATAGACAAATAGAAGTGGTTCTTTAAATATTTCTAAGCAGTCTTTAAGAATGAAGGGTGGAATGCCATCAGGCCCTGCAGATGAATGGGCTTTTAGGCGGCGAATTGCTACTGATATGTCGGCTGAGTCAATTACATCTATAGCGATCCGCGAGGAGCACAGTGGGTCTGTTGCTACCAGCTCAGCATTGGCTGCTGATAGAACAGGGTCATACGGTAGAAACACTGAACTGAAGTACTCAGCAAACGCATTTGCTGCGTCTACCCCAACTACGATCCGTCCATCATATTCGAACTCAGTGCTCGTTTGTCTAGAAGCCTGCTGCCCTTTTACAAAATTCCAAAAACTTTTAGGATCCCTCTTTATATCCCCCTCTGTCCGTTGGATATATTCGTTATATGCCTGATTGATTAGCTCTTTAGCTCGCTGTCTATAATATTTGTATAATTCCTGATTGAACTCTAATTTAAACTGCTTAAATTTTTTTAAGTGAAAATATTTATCTTTTAAAGTTTTAATTATGACAGGTGTAAACCACACCGGATACTGGTACTTCGAATTCTGATGTTTTTTATTTTTTTTTGGTACATGTTTATCAAAAACTTCATGTAACTTGCTGTAAAGTAATGCGACAGCTTCGTCAACGTCAGTTTGTGAAAATATATCGTCCCATTTTATTAAATACAAGTCACCATATAAAGATTGGAAATCAACTTTACGGAAATTCCATTCTGCCAGCTTATCATCCTCACACACAGGATAGTGACGCGCGCTCGCCATGCGACCTCGCGGGGGCACACAACACTTATTTCGCACACTCACTGATAGTGGCGGGTGATAAGCGTCAGCCGGGACCACTGGCTCTACGTCTCCACTTACATCAATCATCTCAACGTCCAAACTGCTCAGCACCAAATCTAACATCTTACCATATTTATTGCAAATCAATGTATGAAGGTATAAACATATACAGTGATCTTTTAGAAATTATCCTCAGATACAAACAAAACAAACAACACAAACAAACAACACAAACAAATAACACAAACAAACAAACACTGACTGACACAAACAAACACTGACTTTACAAATATTTAGTATGTATGTATTTATGAATCTAGGATATATGTAGGTGTATTTAGGATATGAATGTATCTATTTTAGTATATTATTGTATAGTGCTTATTATTAGCACCAAAAACAGCCACATTTCATGTACTTACAGGTATATCGCTGTCCATTCCAAGGTTGCCTGGAAGAGATTGCAGAAAGCGATAGGGCTGCCCATTGTATATTTTGTAGTGTTAAATATGTTTTTTTGTTATGTATTTTTGTGGTGTACACTGAAGTATATGTAAATAAATACTTAAATAAAATAAATAAGTATGCTTTCTTTTGTGTGCAAACTCACAACAGACATCTTTACAAAGGGTCCTATGGAGAGACTCCAGATACACAAAGAGTGCCCCATACTTAGCTTGTCGCAAACAGACATATTTATTTGACACACACTCGGATACTCACCCGCAGGCAGCTGACTGTATTAAAAGCTCTGGGAATGTGTCTGGATGACTATTTGTATGGCTCGCAAACACTAGAACAATGGTCTACATTGTTCTAGTATGGTATAGGTAAGTATATCAATCTGCCTAGCCTTTACCTATGTTAGGGTTGGCTTCCAGCCTAACCGGATGCGGCTGAATACCAGTATTTTACATGGGGCGACTGCCTATCTGACCTCCACAACCCAGTAACTGGGTAATACGATACTCCTTGGTAAGACTGGTTGTCAGACTTTCGGGCTTCTGTCGACCCGTAACGACTGTCAAAGATCCACGAATGACAGCCGGGATCAACGGCGTACCGTGCTTTTCGAGGCACGGAGGAGTCTCGGTATGTAAAGATGGTCACCCATCCAATGACCAACCCTGACAAGCGTAGCTTAACCTGATGGATCGACCCGTGCGGCTGTTATTACTTAGCCACGAGCTCATATACTCGACGAGTATGGTACTTATAGGTATATACGGATACCATACCTATAGACTTATTGAGCATAGCAGGTTTTCAACTGAACAATAGTGGTCATCTAACCACACAAAATACCATAATTATAGGTACCTACCTACTTTAATACAATGTAGACTCAGCTACACAAGAAACATACAATGTTACATCAGCTTCTGTCAAACTCAAAACGCTTGGCTTATGTAGGTAAGTACCTATACAATGGCTACCTAGGTACACAAGACACACTTTAGGTCAGCATACCTGACTACAGCGCTGCTCCTTGCACTCACTTATTCTCACAAACAGCTCAAATATTTGATCCTATAGGTATGTTAGCATCTACAACTATTCTATCTAAGATATTGATGCAAGACATAAGGAAACAAAGTATTGACTGGGATTCTTTGATCTCAATGGACTCTAGTCATCTGGCAGAGCTATGTTCAGCAACTACACTGCTTGAAAGCTATACACATAGGTACCTAGATATTATTTTACAGATCTACATCAATCTGCCTAGCCTTTTCCCAACTATGTTGGGGTCGGCTTCCAATCTAACCGGATGCAGCTGAATACCAGTATTTTACATGGAACGACTGCCTATCAGACCTCCACAACCCAGTAACTGGGTAACACGATACCCCTTGGTAAGACTGGTTGTCAGACTTTCGGGCTTCTGACGACCCGTAACGACTGTCAAAGATCCACGAATGACAGCCGGGACCAACGGCTTAACGTGCTTTCCGAGGCACGGAGGAATCTCGGTATGTAAAGATGGTCACCCATCCACTGACCAACCCCGGCAAGCGTAGCTTAACCTGACGGATCGACCCGTGCGGCTGTTATCACTTAGCCACGAGCTCCTCTATTTTACAGATCTACATACACAAATAATAATATTATTAGGGTTCTTTGATCACACAAAGCTTAATATGGTGCTTGCCTGTAGGTAGTTAGATTTCGGGAGCGGAGCGATGGCCAAAATAAAACTTGAGGGCTCGTTTCATTAAGAGTTTATTAAGAAAACGACCCTAGCTTACAGAGTTTGATGCAAGACTGCCTATTCTATCTAACCTAAATGCGTACATAGAACTTATAACTAAGCTGGTGGTCACTGGCGCCTTCCCATCACGCCATGTCTGGCTGATAAGGGCAAAAGCGCAGCGTAAGAGCTTTGGCTCTACCACAGCGACAGATAAGGTGGGTTCGGAGAATGTAACTCCTCCCCCTTTGGACCGAAGTTATCGGAAAAACAGAGATTTTCCGAGAACTTCGCAAAATAATAAAATCGAAAAAGACAAACCTTAAGTGGTTAGGTACCTAATTTAAGAGGATTACCCATAAATTGAGAATTATAGAGTGAAGACATAAATTGAGAATTATAGAGTTAAGACATTAATAATACAGGTCTCTCAATGACTCTATTTTCCTCCTGTGGAGTAGGATTGTCTTCAACATTCGAACGACGATCCTGCCCTTTAAACATTTTCCTTATAATATACTTATACATAACTACAGCTACTAACAATAAAAAGACGATCGCGTACAGAGAGTAAAGAGCGGCACTGACACTATCACCGTTGTTTTCACTGATTTCACTATTCGCACTATTTTTCAGAAGGTAATTTAGATGACGTATATCATCCAGGTTAACTCCTTTCAGGTTCAGAGGCTCCACCTTTGCGGCATTCGAGGTAAGTTCTCGTAAATCAGGTAAGTTTATCACAGGAACAGGCTTATAGTCCGTTTGCAGAAAGTAAGAACGCTGTCCATGGAGTTGGATATTTTCTATAGAAACATCACAATGCGGTTCGATGGTTATAATGTATGTTCCTTGTATGCGTTCCTTGGTGTCGTCATTTCCACAAGTTTGCGATAAAATTTGTTTGTGTTTCGTATACACTATCCAACTATTTGGACTGATTTTTTGTAGTTTCAGGATTTCAGACTTTATCTGACGGGGAAGACATCGCGACAAATTGTGGTGATATTTCATTAGTTGTTCGATACAGGTTTCTTCCACATATTGAATGAGGTTATTTTCAGAGCAGAGGTATTCCTTGACTGTTATCTCTTGGCATGGTTGATCAATCGGACGATATTTAGACCCTTCTACTAAAAGGTAAGGAAATTCAGGAATAACGGCAAAGGTTTGGTTCAGGGAATCCATAGGAAGGGAATACAATTTATAATAACTATAAGTAACATTTAAAATTAACGGAACTTGAATAATAAAGGTTATTTCTTCATTTTTAAGGTAAGCTTTTACAGACAATGATTCCTCTATATTCATTAAATTTCTATTATTTACATTATACATTAAGTTATCATGTTCATTAATATGTTTTAATAAAGTTAACAATTCGTCAGGATTTATTACGGCTTTGTGTAAAACAGATGCTTTACTAAATGCAATAGCAGTTTCTAATTCACTAAGTTTGTCATAGATAATCCTAAAGTTCACATTAAATTGATTGAATAATCCAAATACAAGGGTCATATAAATTGAATGATTATCTTTTGTATTAAGATTAGCGACAAGTCCTTCAAGTGATTTAATGCGCTCGTTAATTTTATTTTTATTTTCATTAATTATTTCAGTAGAGTTCAGAAAGTGATCCAACATTTTAGAAATCACAGTGAATTTATTTGTTATTGCCTGTTCTTTAGTCTGAATATTATGAATTAAATTATCATATCTAACCGCATCTTCATGATCAAGGTTACCTGTTATAATTTTGATAATAGAGCCTAAAGGATTTATAATGCCACGTTTAAATCTTTTAGTTGGAATTAATTGTTGTAATTTCTCTACGGTCTGATTTCGCATATACTCTACTTGTGTTTTAAGTACCATAAACTCATCTGCGTAGGATTTGTATATTTGGTTGAATTCCGAATATTTTCTAATATTGAAAGAAAGGTCAGTGCTTATGCCCTGAAGATTGATTATTTTAACAATAGACCACTGATCATATTGAATCTTCACCGGAAGAATACCAGGGTTTTGACTAATCTTTACTGCTTGAAGGGCCTAGCTTGGGAGAGTCCAATTGGTTGTTGTCCATATCAGCAGGATCAAACTCCACCTGCGGAGGACGTTTTATGTTTTTAAGAGGTACTTTGGTATCCCTATTTTTAAGTTTAATTGGTATAATATTGCGTTCTATTTGACCCGTGACGACGGCTTTTTGGTACCTAGGCTTTTCTTTTGCTTGTCTGTTATTAACGGGTTTAACGAAAACCGGTTTTCCTATTTCTAAGGCTGGTTCTAATTCACCTCCTCGTTTCGTTAAAATCTTTTCTTTGTGCGCTTTTGTCTTTTCCGAAATATACTTATAGAGTGCCTGAGTTCTCTTCTTATGATCCTTAATCAATTGTTGTTCGTAAGCTTTATCAAATTCAGAATTAAATGTAGAGTTTAATTCGGTATGACCAAACGCGGCTTCAAACGGGGTTAAATCTGTGGTGCTATGAATAGTAGTATTATAGGCCATAACGGCAGAGGTCATTACTGAGGCTGTGTCCGTAAATTTCTTTTCGTATTTTGCCAATCTGTAGATTTCTATAATTGTGGAATGAAAACGTTCTATGAGGCCCATAGAGTTTGGATTGTTGGGGGTCCCTATGTGTAATTTAATTATTATAGCCTTTTGTTCCCGCTCATCTTCAATGTAAACGACGCGCTCGGAACATTCATAGAAGTTAACCACATCTTTGTTAAACAGAGAAATTATGACATTGGTGAAATCTTTTTTGATTTCTTGATTTTCAAAATAAATGAAATACTTAATTTTTGGTTTTATGTAGTCTTTCAAAAATTCTTTGATGAGATTATAGTTATGAAGGGGCAAAAATACCTCTAATACTTTTTGTTTGTCTCTAGATAAATCTTTTACTTGAATCTCATTACGAAACCAGCTAAACACAAGTATTTGATTAGGCTTGGTATCTATCGCTTCGTTTAAGATCGGTATTCCACTGGATTCGAGATCTTTGGCTGAATGAACAGTCTGTATGGAAGAAGACTCAGATGGTATAGGATAGTGTGGTGATTCGTTAAGAACTGTCTCAGCTTCTGGTATACTTATTGGACTAGCTGTAGCGGTTCTTTCAGAGTCAGATATGGAAATTGTTGTAGAACCGTCCGTACTTTGTCTGGTCATGTCTTTCTGTTCGTCAATATTAACAATAATTGAAATGTTGTCTGAATCGTCGGCTTCTTTTAGTAAATAATTTTTACATTTAATCATTGCAGCTGGCATTCGAATGCCTTCATGAACCTGCTTGCAATCTATTATGGCATAGTCATTCTTTTGATTTGCAGGTAATTTCACTCGATGTTCGGTCCGGGGTTCTAGTCTAAATTCAAGGTCAGTGGAATATATTATAGGAATGTTGACGCCGTTTGTCTTTAAAGTCTTGTCCTTAAACGATAAATCAGCATTAAGTCGAGTCATAAGATCCATTCCAATCAACCCGTCATATCTGTTGTCCACATCATAAATATAAAATTTATGATATCCGGCATTATTAAAAATTGAAAATAAGGGAATTTTAGCTACTTCACAATGTTCACTAGTAGCATGTACGCTTTTAACTGTAAATGGATCATAGAATTTTAATTTAGGAAAATACTCATCAGCTGTCCTGGGACTTATAAAAGATCGTGTGCTTCCTGTATCTAACATAAATTTACCGTTTATCTCAGGAATGTATATGTATGGATGTTTTTGTTTGGCATCAAGATTAAGTTCTATCATTTTTGGGATTTGCATTGAATATATTTGAAAATTTTGGACAGCTTCCGGATCACTGTTATTTTCAGTTGAATGTAAATTTTTAGCAGTTCCAGCAAGTTCTATACTAGGCTTCTCATCTGCGCAACCATCTTCAGAGTACATAACTTTATAGTCATAGTCACAGTGTGGTGTCATATTCTGCGTGTAATAGTCAGGAGTGAGGTCGTAGAAGTATTGTTCGTTATCCGTATATAGTTCGTTTACAGGAAAACCATGTTGCTTAATCGGTGCAGGAGCAGTTCTCATTGTCACGTCATTATCGTAGAAATTGTTGGGTGGATACGCCGAAGCTTGAACAGGTCTATAGCCAAATTGTCCTACTTGGGGTCTATAACCAAATTGTGCTGTTGGCGGTCTGTAGCTAAATATTCCTACTTGAGGTCGAAAGTTTAATTGCTGAGGGTTTTTTTTATCGACGACTGGTGGTCCAAATTGACCCATTTGCGGTCGTGAACTAATTTGTTGATTCGGTATATTTGGGCGTACAAAATTTTGATTAGGTATACCAAATTTGAATTGAGTTTGGTTTGTAAAAGGTCTGAAATTATTATTTTGTAAATGGGGCGATGTGATAAAAGGCTTCAGATTGGGTGAATTAAAAACAAATCCTTGTTCACGCGATGGTAAGGTCTGACCTTGAGGTCGGTGATGCAATATTTTACTACGTAAATTATATTGTTCCTGAAAATTAACCTCTTCAAGGACATATTTTAAAGCTTCTTCCAACGTAGTAGGGTTTTTAATTCGAACAGTCCGTACCATATGCTCTGGTAAATTGTACATGAAAACATTAAGAGAAGTATTGTTATAAATTATTTTCTTAGCTTCTTTTAACGTTGTAGAGCTGTTCTGATTCACTTTTGAAATTAATATAGCACTGTAGTGACACAGTATGTCACAGTCACCAGATACCACATACCACCAGAAAACCAGATACCTCCGAACCATTTACCACATACCAAGCACCGAACCAGTTACCACGTTTTTGACAGTCAGCAAGAAACATTGAAGCAAGCGTCTTGAAAAAGACGAGTACGTTTTGACCAACAGTAAAGAAACACTGAAGCAACCGTCTTGATAAAGACGAATACGTTTTGACAATCTGCTAAGAAATAGGATAGCAAACACCGACGCGGCACGAGCTTCATCACAACACCATCACGCTCGCCGAGACGCATGCAGAGCAAGCAGAAGCACTATCTTCACTTCACGCAGATGAACTCGTAGACACGCGACGCGGACAGCACACGCGTCCCGCAGTCTTCAGTCTTCACTCGACGACGCCCGGCCGACGAAAGGACCGCGCTTAGCGCGCGAGTCCTATATATGCCTTCTCAGCGACTAGTGACGTGGCAACAAAGCACCCCGCTCCCCGCGCGCGGCGCGCCCTACGGCGCGTCGCTATTGGTCGATTGAATGTTAATAGAAACAGGCTAGTGAATAAAATGTACCATTGTAAATGTATATATAAGTAGGGTTTTTTGGAAAATAAAATAGTTGAAAATTGGAGTTCATCACAGTCAAGTCTGCGTTTTATTTACGCTTCGATAGTACCTACCTAGTACCTACTTGTTAGTACACACCATACACTAAATTGGTGACCCCGCTAAGAAGAACACGAACCGAAGCCGAAGCCAGAGTTCCTTAAGCATCAAGCTCCTGCAAGACCCATTCAGAAAACCATCAATATGACGCGAGATAACGAAGATTTTAGCGACGCTCAGGGCACCGCAACAACAGTGAAGAGCGACGTGGCGACAATTTCATTGCCTGCGCGACTACCACCATTTTGGCGCCAAAATCCACGCCTGTGGTTCGCGCAATTTGAAGCCGCCGTCGCTGCCAGCAAGATAGGAGAGGAGCAGAAATTCAACCTCGTCGTCCCGCTACTCGGCAACAGCGACCTAGAACAAATCGGAGACATTATCTTGCATCCACCGATCACCGGCAAGTACAGCGCGCTCAAGGACAGACTCATCTCAACATACCAAGAGTCAGACCACCGGCAGTTACAGAAGCTACTCAGCGGCCTCGAACTCGGCGACAACAAGCCAAGCCAGCTGCTGCGTAAAATGCGAGATCTCAGTGGCAAGCTATTATCTGATGAAGCGCTGAAGGTTATGTGGCTCAACCAGCTTCCCGCACAAGTTCGCGCCGTGCTGTCCGTCAACACCGAGTCGTCGCTCGAAGTACTAGCTGCGATGGCAGACAAAATGATGGAGCATTTTGAACCTACTACAGTCGCCGCAGTCTCCACAGCAAGCCCTCCGTCAACAAGTCCAGCAGTCAATGAGGTACAGCTGAACGCGATAACAAACCTTCAAATCACTATGCTTACGAAGCAAATAGAGAAGCTGTCACTCGAAGTCGCCGAACTCCGCAACAATCAACATTCGTCGTATCGCCGTTCCCGCCAAAACTCTGCTCACCGTGGCCGCTCACGCTCACATTCAAGACAGCGCAACGATAACACCCGCAAGCCCGGCGATGCCGACTGGCTGTGCCGTTACCACTACCGATTCGGTAATGAGGCACGAAAATGTGAATCGCCGTGTTCCCGAGCAAAGCGGGAAAACTAGAATGTACATCGATAGTGGCGGGCGTCGATGTAAACCAAACAAGCCGCCGCCTATGTGTGATCGACACCAACAACAGAGAAAAATTTCTTGTCGACACTGGAGCTGACATATCGGTATTAGCCGCCCGAAACCAGAAATATTCAAGACCGGCGGAGAATGCAGGCTACAAACTTTACGCAGCCAACGGAACAGAGATTCGTACCTACGGAGAGCGCACACTCGAGCTCAACCTAGGCTTACGAAGAAGTTTCAAGTGGACTTTCGTCGTCGCCAATGTGAAGACTTCAATACTGGGTGCCGACTTCCTAGTACATCACAAACTGTTAGTCGACCTGCACCAAAGAAAACTCATCGACCGTGTAACCGAGCTCAGCGTAAACGCCGTCAAAATAAATAGCAAAGAAGAATCAATCTACATCATCAACCGCAACCACACTCATCACGACCTGCTGAAGAAATATCCAGATGTACTTCGACCAATGACACTCAAAACTCCAGCCAAGCATGACGTCACACATCACATCGAGACAACTGGGCCGCCGATCTACTCACGGCCGCGCCCTCTACCGCCCGACAAATATAAGGCGGCAAAACTAGAATTCGAGCGCATGATCGAGATGGGAATATGCAAGCCGTCAAACAGTCCGTGGGCGAGTCCACTTCACATCGTGAAAAAGAAAGACGGATCACTTCGAGTATGTGGCGATTACAGAAGACTCAACGCCGTCACCGTTCCCGACCGATACCCCATTCCACGAATTCAAGATTTTACATACCAACTTCACGGCAAGAAAATATTCTCGAAACTCGATTTGAAAATGGCATATTTCTGGATACCAATCGCAAAACAAGATGCTCAAAAAACAGCGATAATAACACCTTTCGGCCTCTTCGAATTCACCTGCATGACGTTTGGCTTAAGAAACTCCGGTCAAACTTTTCAACGCTTCATGCACGAGGTACTACGAGGACTGGATGACAACGTATTTTGTTTCGTCGACGACGTGCTCATACACTCGAAAAATGAAGACGAACACCGCCGCCACTTAGAACAAGTACTCGAACGCCTAAATACCTACGGCGTCAGTCTTAACATCGACAAGTGCCAGTTTGACAAGAAGACCATCGAATTCCTCGGCTACGAAGTTTCATCAGAAGGAATCAAACCCACTCAAGAAAGAATACAAGCCATAGTCGACTATCCAAAACCACAAACAGTTCAAGAATTAAGAAGATTTTTAGGAATGATAAACTTCTACCGCAGTTGTTTACCACGTCAAGCCGAGTACCAACATGAACTGAACAAATACCTACACAATAGCAAGAAAAACGACAAAACTCCGATACAATGGTCTCAAGTAGCAGAACAAGCCTTTGAGAAATGCCGACAAAGCATACTCGCCGCGACAACACTGACTCACCCGATATCAAACGCGCCGCTATGTTTATTTACCGACGCATCGAATATTAGCATCGGCGCCGTTCTACAACAAAAGGTGGACAACACGTGGAGACCTCTGGCATTTTACTCAAAAACTATGAGTGAAACGCAGCGACGCTACAGCGTGTACGATCGCGAATTATTAGCAATGTACACCGCAGTGCAACACCTACGACGACTGATAGAGGGCAGTGACCTAACAATATTCACCGATCACAAACCGCTAACTTACGCGCTGACAAGAACGCCAAGTAGCAGCGATACACCACGACGAGAGCGCCAGCTACACTACATTAGTCAATTCTGTGGAAAGATCGAATACATTCACGGTGATAAGAACGAACATAATAACATACACTAAAGCACGAATGTCTTGAATACGGCTGCAAAACTGTAAGTATGACTCACTTTGTTTGATTTTTAGGCTTTCCAGCTCAATAGCTACGCATTCCTCGCTTCTGGGATCACCAAAATGTTGGATCAATAAAGATTTTAATTCGTTATAGGTTTCAAAATCACCTCTTTCACTAATTAAGGCTGCCGCTTTACCCTTTAATTTACTCGTAATATTCTGCATTAAAAAATCATTTCGATCGGTAGTTCCTTGATACCTTTCAATAACATATTCGCACTTTCTTAAAAATAAACTAAGCAAATTAGTTTCACCGCTAAATTCAGGAATCAAATTTAAAACATCCCGAGGTATCAACGATTCAGCAAGTTGTTGCATAGAAAATGGTGTTTCGGTCCGAGCCGACGGGGCTGCACCGGTTGTCGCGGATACAGGAATCTGACCTTCTGCCATTTTAAATACAATCGTAAACACAAACAAAAGATAAGCAAGAACATAAAATTAACAAAAATAAAAGTAATAATAATAATAATAATAAATTTATTTCAGAAAAAACACATTTACGGTGCACAAAAACAATTTTCCAAGTAAAATTAGAATAAACAGAAATAAGTGTATCGTTGGTGTATGTACTAATGAAAAAAATCATTGTATCACAAACACCAGCGCCTTCCAAACTAGGTTACACCAAAAACAAAATTAAACTTTCAACGTGCTACATGGTGAACTTGTAAAAAGAAATATAAATATTAGATATAAAAAAGATGCTATTTAAAAACAAATTCTATAAATTAAATTAAATTAAGCCACTTATTTACATATACTGAAATATTTGTGAGTGTGCGTGCACAAGAGTGCACGAGTGAGTGATAGTGTATGTGTAAGTGTATCTATGTATGAATGCGTCGTGAGTTATTGAAATACCTACCTCTATTTGATTGGTTTGAGAAGATCTTCTGTCTCCTGGTAATTTAACTTTAGTAATAGGCCTTGTAATTCTTTTTTACATTTGTTTTTTGTTAGGTTATGTATAAATGCTATTTTATTAATACGGTTGTAGAGTCGAGAGCTATTTATATTAAAATTTCTACTGGCGAGAGCAGTTCTGTGCGACTGTAATTGACACACTATGTCCTGTGTCAATTACAGTCGCACAGAACTGCTCTCGCCAGTAGAAATTTTAATATAAATAGCTCTCGACTACTACTAAAGTAAAATTAAAATTCCACAAATTAACAAAGTAAGTTACTTAATTAAAATTCAAAAGAAAATCTTGTGAAAAATCTTATATACCTAAAAAAAAATATTGTTTATCGTTATAATAGCGTGAAGATAATATCCACTTATTTTATTACTTACTAATTAAAAAGGTAATTAATTTCTACCATAAAAAGTTTTCACACGATTTTCCAGATTTTATGAAATAATACAAAAAGTTAAAATTTTATCAACATTAATAGTGTGGGGAATTAGGAAGGAAGTAGAAGGTTACTCACAGTCCAACCGCCTTATAAATTATCACCATCTCTGCTCACCCACGTAATCGTTACGCGTTATCTAAACTTATTTATTTGGTTCGAGGATTGCCAAGAACGTCTCACTGATTTTAAGTTACGACGACTCTACGTTACCACTCGCGAATAAGTTCCTTAGTGTTCTTTTTCACTTTTCACTGTCTTTCAAACTTGACTTTCCGCGAAGGCAACAGTTTCGGCAATCCTACCGGCTGCGCCAGTTAGATTTCGGGAGCGGAGCGATGGCCAAAATAAAACTTGAGGGCTCGTTTCATTAAGAGTTTATTAAGAAAACGACCCTAGCTTACAGAGTTTGATGCAAGACTGCCTATTCTATCTAACCTAAATGCGTACATAGAACTTATAACTAAGCTGGTGGTCACTGGCGCCTTCCCATCACGCCATGTCTGGCTGATAAGGGCAAAAGCGCAGCGTACGAGCTTTGGCCCTACCACAGCGACAGATAAGGTGGGTTCGGAGAATATAACTACCTATTTAATGTTTTTTTTGTATGATTTTATATTCTCGAGATACTTCTTCCATTGGCCCACAGATGTCACTGTGTACTAAATCTAGCAAGTCACTACTCTTACTAGTATCGTCGACCGTAGGTTCAATTGAGGTAAGGGACAAAATACGATTTTTCAGGAGAGGCCGACAAAGTTTTTTTTCGGACTAAATCGACTATACCTTTTTTTCTTATTAACCTTTTTCGGGTCTGATTTCACACATAATCTTGTATTTTAGTGCTCTATCTACATGTGTAACATTTATTTAAATAAATTAGCTATTTAAGAAAATAGATGTCCCTTACAACAACGTATTTTGTTAGTAATGTCCCTTACTACAAGATACTTGGTCAGTATCTTGTAGTCTCGTCCCTTACATTAAATTGACCTCTGCGTTGGATTCAATTTATTTGGTAATTCGTTGATTGGGAAGACCCTTACCTTATTTCAAGTGGATTTTCGGCAATAATTACATCATTTCAAGTTCCTATATTGCATAGTTTTTCAGATACATTGTTATTATGGGGCTGATTCGAAATTTGGATCCAAAAATCATTAGGGTAAGGGACATTTTTCTTAAGCTAGAATTTTTTCATATACACCATTCGATAGAGCGAAAAATTCTGAACAAAACTGTATACTTAACTCATTTTGGGTATTTTGTCCCTTACCTCAATTGAACCTACGGTCGACGATATTTTTTCAACTCCATAAAAGTGGTACACAAATCGTTATTCCACTCCGTCATAATAAAAAACGTCCTTTGACTCGCGTCCGAAAAACCGACACAAAGCGGAGCGATAGCGAGGCGAGGCGAGGGAAGACGAGGAGACACGAGCGCACCGTCCTCACTCTCGAACTCGCGTTCCCTCCTGTAGCCTCGTGGAGAGTCTGGATGGGCCATATGGGTAGCAGCCACAAGACTACGTAAAGTCCCGTGCCCCGATTCGGTTTTGAAACAGGGGGCCTACTCCCTAAGCACGAAGCCCGTAGTTTCGGCCTTCGTTACGGGCGTTTCTTACTCCGTATCACCTATGGATGGATGATTGGTTCGGGGCCCGAACGAAGTATGAATGACAACATGATTTGCCAGTTGTCCCTACTCCCGAAGTGTTTTTGCCCGTCCGGAAAATTTAACTTTTATACTTGTTTTGATGGATTGTAATGTCAGACGGACGGATGGGAAGACGGACGGACTTAGGGAGTAGGACACCAGATTCGACCTATTTTTTAACCATGAAGTGGTGTATAGCGGGAATTATTTTTAAAAGTGGTTCCGCTGTCCCCCAGCGGGGTGAACATTGGGGATATACCTTTTGTTTATGGTCGCCGTTTTTAAAATCGTAAAGAACAGAGCTTTAAAATAGCGTATATTTCGTCTGAATATATTAAATACAATATTATAAAGAGGAAAGATTTTTTTGTTTGTACCGAATAGGCTCCGAAACTACTAGACCGATTTTTTTAACCATTTTTCCACCAATAGAAAGCTAAATCATCAGGAAGTAACATAGGCTATAATTTATTTAAAAAAAAAATATAGAACCATAAGAAAATTGCAATAAATTAATGTCACCCAAAGTAGCAAAATTTTGCCTATAAAATTCATTATTTGGTGTGAGCTGAAAACGAAACAATAGCGCGGGCAGGCAATGCGATGCGACGGGTTGGGTCGGGGGAATAAGAAATTTCACGCGGACGAAGTCGCGGGCAGCAGCGATTGGCTGACACTGGCTTGCCCCCCATCAGTGATTTTACTTTTGATAACACAAAGATTTAGTCGAAATTTGTCGCCAAATATCAGAATTTGTCGGTCACTGGTTCAAAAGTTATAAGGGGTCATTGGTGGCCGATCTGGAGAGTCTCCCCAGCTTGGCCACCTTTATATCTCAAAAACTAGGCCACCTAGCGAAGATCTGTTTTCTCCCAAATTTAGTCGCTAATTAGTCGTAAGTTTTCGCCAAGTCAGAGATTTAGTCGGGTCTTAGTTTAGAAGAAAACTTTTAACCTTGCCTAAAGGGACTCCTTTTAATAATATATTTTAGTTACTATGGTTTTTAGTTTTAGGTTCTTTTTTATTTTAGATTAGTTTATGGTATTTGTTATTATATTTGTTGTTTTAATTCTATTAGTAAAATAAATTTAACTGTTTAGAAGATATAATGAGTTCAATTTTTAAGTATAGACCAAGAGCTAGATCAAAGATTTTATCGTATACTCTTCAATCTAGCTCTTGAACTATACTTAAAAATTGAACTCATTATATTATCTTCATTATATTAAATCTGTGACTTGGCGACTAATTTCGACTAATTAGCGACTAAATCTGGGAGAAAACAGATCTTCGCTAGGTGCCCTAGTTTTTGAGATATAAAGGTGGCCAAGCTGGGGAGACTCTCTCCAGATCGGCCACCAATGACCCCTTATAAATTCTGAACCAGTGACCGACAAATTCTGATATTTGGCGACAAATTTCGACTAATTAACGACTAAATCTTTGTGTTATCAAAAGTAAAATCCCTGATGGTGGCCAAGCCAGTGTCAGCCACACAGGAGGTTCCTCTCTCTGGAGCCCTGACCGCCGGTAGCTTGGACCCTGTTACCGATATCGGTGGGCTAATATTTTTATATTCTTTTTATTCTAATATTTAAAAATGTAAACAGTATGTGTAAAATGAAATAAAAGAAATAATAATAATTTCACGCGGAAGAAGTCGCGGGCAGCAGCTAGTATAAAATATGATTGTAAATAATGAACAAAGAGAATTTTTATTTTCGATTTCAAATAAATGGCTGTAATAAAAAAAAAAACAAAACAAGCGATGACCTGTTTTAAGGTTTAATATGCATGGGGTGATTATTCTTTACATGGAAAAAAAATAAAACCACATTGCACAGTACAATATTTTTTATTTACAAGCATCCCAAGTTGAAAGATAACTGTCGAGAAACCTGAAGTTTAACGTCCAGACTAAATATTTTTTTCGACATAAATATGATACATAGATTAAAAAATTGGTACCTCTGGTAAGCTTATTTAATGCTTAAACATACTTGTAAAAATCGTGGCAGTAGAATTAAACACTGCAGTAAAATAAGGTTCTGAAGACACATCCAAGTTTTACCAAAAAATATTACTTGCATTTGTTTACAAAAAATGTTCAAGTTTTATCAAAAGATAATATAATATTAATTACATGATACTTCATTAAATACCCTTTCCAAAAAAGAATTCCAATTATTAATACGACATACTCGGAAAAAGTTATAAACATTTCAAGTTGGTCATGTGAAAAAGTTCTCAAAATGCCGTACAATAAAGCCCGTCACAGACGTAGCTATAATATATTATAGCAAGACATATTACGATACATTTTCCATAGTAAACTTCGAGCGACCTCAAATGTAGCTGTAATATATATTTATATTACAGTAATATAGCTAGGTCTGTGGCGGGCTTGAGGCTGAGCGTACATAGTAGGGTTGCCAACTTTTCTATACCGGAAGACTTTTTTTACCGTCTCGAAAAAAATTGGCTATATTAATAAGGTGATCGTAGTAGAAGCCTATGGCATACCTAACTTTTTTTTTTTTTTTTTTAAATCAAAAAAATTAATTTCGACATTTTTAAACGATTTTTTTTTCAAAATTTCTGTTTTTATGGTAAAAAAATGAAAAGTTTACGTCGAAATTGTACTATTTATTGGTACTTTTCGAGACCATTTTTTTCGAGACGGTAAAAAAAGTCATCCGGTATATATCAAACACAGTATTTTCGAAGACATTTCAAGGTCAAAATATAGACAGTTTTCATATAATATATATCATAACTATACTAGAAAGGTTTAAGTAGTGAAAAAAAAGGTAAACAATCTTGATGAGTCTTTTATCTTTTTTTATTTTAAAACCTCAGTTCAAAAATAAAATGCAACTAAAAACCAATGTAAATACAACAATAATGATTACTAAATCAATTGAACCATTAGTTTAAGCAGTAGTTTATTTGTTTAATATGTGTTTGTGTAAAAAGTTGCAGCAAGATTGTTTACCTTTATTTTACCACCTAAACCTTTCTGGTTATACTCTAAAGTTACGAAATACCATTAATTCAGGTTTTATGAGATTTCTACTGGCCCTATTGCGGTCATCTCGCCGTTTTGTAATAAGCGTTCAGTAAAAGCTGAAGTTGCTGGCTGCTGGAACGAAACTTAGGCCTCAGTTACGGAGACGCGGGGCGTCGAGCGGCGCGGTGCCCGGTGCGGGCTGCGGGCCGTCAAGTGTATGAAATCTTAATCGCTTCTCCGTAAACACTCTCATAGAACGCCCTATGTTTGAATATAGTGCGGGCCGCGCCGCACAACGCGACGCGCGACGCCTCGCGTCTCCGTAAATGAGGCCTTAAAGTTTCGTAAAAAAAATACTGATAACGGCTGCATTTCGTTTTACACTTATTCAGCTTTAATGAGATTAATTCTGGCCCTATTGTTGTATAACGACAATTCCAATTTTAACTCTATATTATTGGCTTTTGTGAACATGATATTTATTCAGATTTGTTACTGTGGTGGTAATGGCAATCATGTCATAGGTTTTATTTTTATTCTTTCACTAGCGGACCCGACGGACGTTGTCCTGTCCCAATTTCAATAGTTCAAAATTCCCATAAAAAATCCACTTTCAGTTTTCCGGATTTTTCAATTTTTCAGGCAACTTTTCTCAATTTTTTCACAGTTTAAACCTTCCCTGGACTACGACAAACACTTCAAAACCAAAATCAGCTAAATCGGCCCAGCCGTTCTCGAGTTTTAGCGAGACAAACCAACAGCAATTGATTTTTATACATACAGGGCTATTTTTAAATGACTAGCTAAATTTTCACCGGGTGTTCTACCCATGAACATGAACAACTTTCACTAAGGGACCAACTTTGAAATCACGAAAACAAAAACCAGCGGTTTCCTACAAAAGTTCAATACCTAATCCATCAAAATGTATGAAACAGCTGATATTTTTTTTGCGATTTCAAAGTTGGTCCCATAGTGAAAGTTGTTCATATTCATGGGTAGAACACCCTGTGAAAATTTAGCTAGTCATTTAAAAATAGCCCTGTATATAGGGTGACTGGTAATTAGTGTCCGATACCTAAACACATGATTGTGCTCATGATAACAAACAACTTTTACTATGGGACCGAACCTGAAATCACGAAAAAAAAATCAGCTGTTCCCTACATTTTGACGAGTTATGCGAACATGAATGTACGGGGTATCTGATTTTTTTTTTCGCGATTTCAGGTTTGGTCCCAAAACAAAAGTTGTTTGTTATCATGAGTATAATCATGTGTTTAAGTATCGGTCACTAATTACCAGTCACCCTATATACAGGGTGTAAGGGACAGCCCTCCGCAAACTAACAGGGTGCATTCAGCTCCTCATTCTAAATCATATTCCACCGGAAATTTTCTCAGGAAAATTTTCATTTTTCCAAATTTTTTTTCAGTTACATTTTCATTATTTCAATGTAAAATTGCATTGTGCGTTCGCAGCACTCCATTTATGTAAAAAAAACAGCAAAAAAAAAACCAGCAATGGATGTTGAAATACTCTAACCAACGACGCGTGAAATCAGCTGTTCACTTTCTGTCTAGCTACAGAGTTCATCGAACTCACCGCATACCTATTACCTACCCCTCCCAACCAGTAATAGACGCTCCGATTTGTGCACAAAAACACAAACAAATCAGGTTTATTGGAGTCCCTTAAAGTTCCTGAAAAAATTTCATGTACCGGTCATCTTAGTATGACATACTGAATTCACCCTATCAGTTTGCGGAGGGCTGTCCCTTACACCCTGTATATAGATAGATAGATTAATATTATATTAAGATTATTTACTATTTTGTGAATGTGAGAACGTTGCAGACCTAGTACTGACTGTACATTTGTTAACTATTTTCTATTTTGTTACTTGAAAATATTGTAAAAGCCAATTAGTTTTAAAAGAGTAACCATGGAGTTTCTTGCGGGCTCTTCTCCATACGAAACAACTAATTTGGAACCGTGCACCTAGCTTCTGACGTTTCATAAGGGCCCATGTAGGTATGTGAAACAAAATATTTTGATTTTGTTTCTATGTCTATGTCTAACTAGGGAACTGATTTTAACAAGTGAGGCCAGTAGAAAGATGGCGACGGCCACCGAATCTAAAAATTCTTACATTTTTAACCAACTTCAAAAGAAGGAGGTTATCAATTTGTTAATCGGATTATGACAATTTTTTTTTATTTAGCTCAACTTATGAAACAGTGCAAGTTTCATTACAACACATTCATAATGGTATGCAAATATTCATTTTGTCACAACAAAAATGATAAAAAAAAATTACAAAAAAAAAAAAAAACCGGAAGGAGCACGCGCGGCTGGCGAACGGGAGGGAGTGGAGGGAGGTCTTTGCCCAGAGGGCTTCCAAACAAATATACAACATGTTTATGGATGCATGTATGTACATGCATTTCTCCGAAATTGTTAATCGCATTGTGACAATTTTTTTATTGTCTTACATTTACTTCAACTTATGGAACAGTGCAAGTTTCATTACAACTGGTGTAACACTTAAAAGGCTAAAAAAGGTAAAGGTATTACAAAGGTATTACTGGCTATTCATACATGAAATCTCTTAAGGGGTCATTTAACTCATCACCACGAACAACTTTTACTATGGGACCAAACCCGAAATCACGAAACAAAAAAATCTGCTCCCGCATAACTCGTCGTACCTCGAACAGCTTTTTTTTTTTTCGCAATTACACGTTTGCCCGTAGAATAAAAGCTGTTCACAATGATGAGTAGAATGAACCTTTAAGATATTTCGTGTATGAATAGATAGCTTTCATACACTAATTATGGATAACACACAAAAGTCACCAAGTCAAAGAACAAAAAAGTGGAGAGGAATAGGCATGACACATAGAACTTGTCTACATGAGGCGATTTGCGCGCCAGTCGAGGAGCGCGGTAGACAATCGCGACGCCCAAATCCCAAAAAACAGGATTTGTGCGTCGAGATTGTCTGTCTACGCGCTACTCGACTCGCGCGTAAATCGCCTCATGTGGACAAGCCCATAGGAACTGTTTCGCAGGCTATTGAACGAATATTCTAAAAAAAAAAATGGAATACACACCAACAGACACACTCAACAAGACATTTAGCTAGTTCTCGTGGTATTTTCTGAAGCATGGGATGCAGAGCCGTACCCCACAACCACTACACGCCCAGGAAGTGCGAGCGTCAGTTTTGGTTTTGGAGCACTGCTTGCATCGCGCACGGGGAGTCAATTTAATAGGATAATGTCCAACAGACATCGGAGGAGCCTCTGAGACTAGTGGTGGGCTGTGCTTTTTTAAAATCTGGTCTGCCAGCATCATCCTAAATTCTCGTTGAGGAATTTTTTTAGTATGGCAATATATTACATACGCATTGTGTATGGACACGTTGAATAGCCTACGAAACAGTTTCTTGTACCAAACCATGTTCCTACTTCTTTCCACAGGGAATGCCTGTATGAGTTGGTCCTTCTTATCGACACCCCCCATGGAAAGATTATAGTCCAACACCACCTTGGGTTTGTATTTGTAGGCCCCATGTTTCTCGGCCCCACCGACTTCTACTTTATGATAAGTGGAAATCAGTGAGACCAAGTTGAAGTCCCTCCAAACTACAATAGACAAGTCGTTTGTGTAGCTGTAGACTAGCTCCCCTGGGCGCATGTTCACCTTGTTCTTACTGCGCAGAGAATCGGGAATAAATTCACGGTTAAGCCTCAGGGTCCCAAGGGTGTCGGTTTTTTGCGCCTTTAACATTCTTGACAACAGTGGCGAATTGTAAAAATTATCCATAACTAATGTATGGCCTTTATTGAGCAGAGGGCGTACCAGCCTGTATACGATCTGAGATGTTGCCCCCTCTGGTTCATTGGACACCCTTTCGTCATCATTACCTTCAGTACCTTGATTTTGATGTCCCTTTCCGGCATATACCTCAAACTTCCACAAATAGCCCGTTCGGGACTCGCACAGTTCATAGCTTTTTATCCCTACCCGAGCAGCTTTGTTGGAGATGAGCTGCACAAAACCGAGTCTACCTTTCCACAATAGTAGAGATTCATCTATCACAATATTCTGCTCGGGTAGGTATAAACTGCTGAACTTGCGGTTCAGGTGTTCAAGAATCGGGCTAATTTTGGCAAGTTTGGAACATTGGGCCGGAATGACAGTGTTGTCAACGAAATGCAGACATTTCTTTATCAATAAAAATTTATCGAAGGGCATGATGCCGACAAGATTCCCGCACCGTAAGTACGGATAACGAGGAGCCCAATAGTCCCTTTCGACAGGATTTGGGAGAAAGCTCTGCACCATTAAGATGGCTAGAAAGGACCACAGATCGGGGGTCTGTATATCCTTCCATCTTTTGATGCGCGCATATTGGGTCTGTGACGAACGTGGCTGCAGATGGTGGGCGTATCTATTAGTCTCGGTGACCATGAGATCAATAATCGTATCATCCCAAATCCTCTCGAAAATATCCAGAGGGGTCAACCCCTTAGTCACAAAAGTTGGCCCAGACGGACCACTAAATACCTCCCGCTCGCCAGTGAAGATATTGGGATCACTTTGCCACGAAAACCGTAGCATGTCCTCGCTGCCCACGAACTGCCGCAACGCGGAATCGTCGCGAGCATCGATGGCATTTATTTCATCCACCAGGTCAGACGTGAGGTCGCCCAACTCTGCTGGATACTCTGCAACGTACCTTCGCTGGGACAAACAGTCGATTGCTGCGTCCATATCCACATCCGGCAGGTCTCTCTCCTCGTCTGATCCGGGATTTTCCAGGACCGATTGCTCCCACTCAGCAATCTCCTCTTCGCCGTCCTCAAACATAGATGGATCTGAAATAAAACCGCATACTAAATTGTATTCTAAGCATGCTAACATCACCACTGCTCTCAAAACGGTGAAGGAAAACATTGAGAGGAAACTGGCATGTCCTAGAACACCA
Organism: Cosmia trapezina; assembly: GCA_905163495.3. NCBI lineage: Eukaryota > Metazoa > Arthropoda > Insecta > Lepidoptera > Noctuidae > Cosmia > Cosmia trapezina. The sequence goes on from LR991047.1 coordinate 12,580,504, forward strand.
ACCCGCCACTGAGCCTGTGTGGTGGATTACGGCCCTCTCCCTCTCACTGAGAGGAGCCCTGTGTCCCAGCAGTGGAACAATATAGGCTGATTAAGTATGTAAGTTAGCAAAAAGTGATAATATAACTCTCACCATTTGTGACGGAGGATCCGGACGTTGATGCTGTGGGAGATGCAACAAGGGTCAACAAAACTGGGCCTGCTTGATTGGACGCTACAAATTAAAAAGTTATTGGTTAAATTTAGAATAAAAATGTATTCATTACAAGCTGTCATTACTTAGTACTTATTTGATACTCACTAGGTGTAAATCCCAATACATTGATTTCGGCGTCAACTATTTGGGAGTTGGCATCCGCAATCGATACAATGGTATTCATATCCTCCGCCGTTTGCACGTCCGTTGAAGGCGAAGTTACGTGTCTGTAAAAATAACATTGTCATATTATATCAACATCAACTAATCATTTACCCAAGTCATTAAAGTTATACCTACTTCGTGGGACGCGCTTTTCCCTTTTCCCTTCCCCTTCCCTTTCCTCTTCCGGTCGACGTTGGCGTCGCTTCTACTGCTGCTGTACCAGAAACGAATAATAAATTAATTAGAAGCTATAATAAAAAAAAACTCCATCAGTTTAGGTAATTAACTAAAGGTAAACAAAAAAAACCATGCGTCTGGTTAACCGACTAAACGTAATACCTGTCACTTCAGTTGTCATGCTACGACATAGTTTACTCTTCAATTTAGCAACTTTATAATTCGTTGTATAACGTTGCTAAATTGAAGAGTACAACTGTGTCGTAGCATGACGACTGACGTGACACGTATTACGTTTAGTCGGTTAACCAGACGCGTGGGTTTTTTTTTGTTTGTGTCAAAGAGGTAATTCTAAAAGAAACCACCTTCTGATGCGGTGCTGCTGCCCGCGCGCGTCGGGACGTCCTGCGGCGGCACCACATCACCTGTCACCAGTGCATCTACAAACAAATAATAAATTAGAAGCTACATAAATAAATTTAATGTGATACATAATGATGACTTATGTGTAACGAGGTAATTTTAAAACAATCCACGAACGACGGAAGTTGTCGAGTCTAAAAAGAGCACACACAAGTCATTAATAATACAAATAATACAATGTGCAAGCCACAATAAAAGTAAAAACAACAAACCTGTGCTTGTTGATAGCCCGGGCTCCACCTCCCAATGCCTCCTTTTCCTGGGAGGTGGAGTTTCTGGTGTCCCCGGTATCAGAGGACACTGACTGCGGGGTGGCGACGGTTTTCTGTAAAATATTTGAAAGTAAGACAAACAAGTCAATTTGTCACAAATTAATTTGAAAAAAATAAAATAAAATCACCTCCTCTTCTGCTTTCTCGCCGGCGCATCAGGGAGCAGAAATCTACCTATCTCCTTCTGCTCTTCCTGCAGCCGGGCCTTATTCTCATCGGCCAAGCGAGCATGTCTTTTTCTCTTGTCCACCGCCCGCGATGTCCGCACCAGCTCCTCGCTAACATAAAAACATGACTAAATAATACAGCGTCCATCTTGGTCAAAACCAAGTCAAAACAATAACAAATCTCGTCTCGTTAGTTTTTCACTGAAATATCTAAGATCTAAGTATCACTTCGATAAACTATCACTCAATTCGAAATCTATACTTATTTCTCAGTATTCTGTACAAAACTCTTAGAATATATTTGAGAAGATTTGTACTTACCGTTTTCGTCTTACGTTCATTTTTGGTCACACAACACAGATTATCAGATTAATTTTATTTATTAGAAGCTAACACACAACAACGCAGTTTTATTTTAACCACAAAACAAAAACAGAGTACATAAGTTTTAATTTAACTTTACAACATAGAGTAAAGTAATATAACGGCAAACTTTACAATTACAAGAATCCAAGTATCCCTAAGTAGTCTGAACTGCAAGAAAGAATCACACAGTGTTGCCAGATGACCATCTCGCATTCCCCCCAAACCTTCTCCGAAATCCCCCCAAAATTCAGGTTTTGAAGGAAAAATCCCCCACAAATGGTAAAAAAAAAAAAAAAATACCATTTGTATTTTGCATTTTTGCATATTTGTCATAAGGGGTTATTTGGTTGCAAATGACCTTTCCTACATCTGCTTAATTGATTGCCGACATTATTACCAATAAACTCTATAGACATACCTACATGATGTGTAAATCGTTGGTCCAAGTCCAAGTGTTGCCATAATCAGAGCTACAATTAAGTAAATAAAACTTGAGACATGCTTTCATCTAGGTTAGAACAACTACAATAACTTTATACTGTTAATATTGGGCCACTTTCTCTCTTCTTTCTATGCCGTTGTTGTTTCTTTTTTTGTTGTGATAGTGCCATTAACAAACACCAAGGCGCAAAGACCAAGTTATTCTATTATTATTTTCTATGATTTAATCACTTCGTTCTAACCACGAAGTAAAGAAAAAAGTGGTTCTAACAGACCATAATGACGATTGACGGTAAAAACCTGTTTGTCCGACCAAGCGAGCGACCGACTGACTTTTCCCAGATTACAGATTGGTTACTAAAAATCCCCCCATTCCCTCCATTCCCGGTTTTTTCCCCCCAACTATCCCCCCAAAAATATTGTCCCCCCAATTTTCCCCCCATGACTATAAAAAACCCCCACATTTGGGGGGAATACCCCCAATCTGGCATCACTGGAATCACATTACGAAAGAAGAAGGAAGGACGCTTCCTTCCATAGATAAAGAAGAAGGAAGGACGCTTCCTTCCACAGATTAAGTAGTATTCCTTCCATAGATATCGGAAATTCTATATCTATGCTTCCTTCCATAGGACCTCAGAAGAACGACTAAAGCATAGAAGTAGTGGTAAAATAGCAACTGAACTCCATATATTTGTTTCATTTTGACTTATGGAGCCGCTATGATGTTAAAGAAGGACACGTATACAGAAGACGTTTCGAAATTTTGTAGGTTGTCATTCATTTTATTCCGACTAGTGATGTACCCACTAAATTTCAACGTCGATAGAATTTACAATGACATTCTTTCTTATACTGCCAAGAATAATAACCGTAGGTACACACGGCTACACATCAAGCTATACATTTCCAGTTTACACTGACCGCTCATTGTAAGGAAATCCTATACAATGCGAGATCAGCTTATACTGGAAATGTATAGCTTGATCTGTAGCCGTGTGTACCAAAAATTTTGAAGTAACTAAGCATACTTATGATCCCAATACTTAATATATTCGTTCAAAATGAAAGAATACTTTAAGTATGAACTAAATAGTTCGTCATCATCATCAACAAAGTCTTCCTTGGTTCCCGACAGCTCTTCATCATGTGTACGTTGGTAGCGCAAACGTAGTACAGGTAAGAATTTGCATAGTGCAGGGACAACGTGAATCAATGATTGATAAAATAAATTATTTTTTCAGTAACCAGTTTTTTTTTTGTAATGTATCTGGTTAAGTCAGGTTGAAATAAAAAATATATATATTACATAATATTAATTTCAGTTCTTTGTGAGTCGATTTAAATTCTTTTCTTTTGTAGTTTTAGGCTAATAAAAAATAACAGTTTGTTCGTTTCGAATGTGAGTTTTTGCAGCTCGTGCAATTTGAAAAAAAATAATCCGCAGTGGAATAATTTAATAACTATTCCACCGCGGACCGTAGGTAGTAGGTACTTACTAGTAGGTTTTTTCAAGGCTGTTATGAAAACGTAGTACACACGGCTACACATCAAGCTATACATTTCCAGTTTACACTAATCTCTCATTGTAAGGAAATCCTATGCAGTGCGAGATCACCTTATACTGGATATGTATAGCTTGATCTGTAGCCGTGCGTGCGTACACAATCAAATTAATAGACATGATTTTCCTTTGATTCTATTGGCACTTATTTAAACTGATTACTTCTATTCTATATTTTTCTTCAACAGATTTCCAAAAGATCCCGTACTATGACAAAATTGGAGGATATTTTGCGGTAATACAGAAACTTGGGGACCCACGCGTACTAGTGCAATCTGTTCGGAACATTTTATGTCGTGTAATTTTAAACAACTTGCAAATAATAGAAGGAAACTAATTGAGGGTACGATACCCACTTTAAAAAACATTCTTGGCACGGAAGAACCGCCTGCAAAACTAAAGATTTTAGTAGGACCGTTTTATTATTGGCAACACTTCTGAAATGTCAGAATTCCGTCGAATTAAAAATCAGACTGTAGTAGTCATTATTCAGACATATGAATATGAATTAAACATGCGGGTGTGGCTTCATAGCCAAAGCCTGCACCCGCATGTTTTCCTACTAAAATATCAAACACATCATTTAGTTTCTTTAATTAGTTAGTTATGAAACACCGAACTCAAATAGTTTTAAAAAACAAAAAATGGACGAGTAAAAGTGTTATTTTTAACAAAATAATAAAATTGGCTGTGTTATTTTATTATTTATGTACACTTTAAACTTTACTTCGCGTAACTCGGATAAATAAAACACCGGATAGCTTGATAGTACTTATATTATTGTATTAGATCTTGGCGTGATCTCAATACTCAAAGAAAAAAAACATACATTCATTAACCTAAGGTAATTGACGGAAATTCTTAACACCGCGATTCAAGAATGTGACGTAAAGACCAACGCCATCTAGTTACACAAAATAGAACTAAATTTCTACAAACATACTTTCGTTGCACTAAATTGAATGCGAACATACCGCCCACCAAGGACATTATGATATGTCCTTCATTACACAAGACCGCCCACCATGAGGTCAGGGGCTCAAAATAGAATAACAATAAATGACATGTACAACGAGAAGTGATGACGTGAAACAAAATTACAGTACTTTATGGAAAGTACCTATTCTGTGGTACAAAAAAAAAAAGCTTACAATACTTTGTGGACTGTATGAATTTATCAAAAATTATGACAACTTACAAGAAAAACTTAACCATAACTTAATGTGTACTACATAAGATTTACCTTACTTTGCAATTGGCAAAATACACAATTTTGACATAGGTCGTTTAATCAAAGATCCATTACACTTGAGGGTTACTACTCGTGTAACCTTATCCAAACCAGGGTGCTTGTCTACGACCTTGCCTAAAAGCCAACGGGCAGGAGGTAAGTTATCCTCCTTGACTAAAACTACATCTCCGATACTTGGTTCTGGAATATTTTTAGTCCATTTATAACGCTGTAACAAATTAACCAAGTACTCATCTGACCATCGCCTCCAAAAGTCTTGCAACATGCGTTGTGTAACCTGCCAACGTCTCAGGTTGCTGATATTAGAATTCTCATAATTACGTTCAGGCACTGCTATCAGAGGTTCACCTATCAGGAAATGACCTGGTGTTAAAGGAGTGGGATCTATGGAATTGTCAGGCAAGGCTGATATCGGCCTGGAATTAAGGCACGCTTCTACCTGGGACAAAAGTGTTGATATTTCTTCGAACGTAAGTGTAGAATTACCTATTACGCGTTTTAGGTGGAATTTGGTTGATTTCACCCCAGCCTCCCACAAGCCACCGAAATTAGGGGAATGAGGCGGAATGAAATGCCAAGAAGTGCTGTTGTTACCTAACCACTCTCTAATCTCTACAGCCACGGAAGATTTTTCAGCAGCGACTAAATGCCGTAGTTCCTTGGAGGCGCCAACAAAATTAGTTCCATTGTCGCTCCAAATGTCACTGACAAAACCTCGCCGAGCTACAAATCTTTTAAAACCAGCGATGAAACCTTGTGACGTCAAATCACTGATGGCTTCTAAATGAATAGCCTTGGTCACCATGCATACAAAGACACAAATGTAACCCTTGTATGATCGGTGGCCTCGACCCTTTGACGTTCGGATGCTGATGGGACCAGCAAAATCCACGCCGCTTTTTAAGAATGGTCTTGCTGGAATGACTCGACAAGACGGCAACTGACCCATAAGTGGAGTTTTAATAGGTGCCGAGTACCGCCTGCACTTTACACATTTGTTTAACTGAGCTTTAATCTGTTTTTTGGCGGAAAGGATCCAATATCTAGTACGCAGCTGGCTCAACATCAGTGTTGGTCCCCCATGTAATGTCCTCTTATGGGCTTCATCAATCACTAGATTGGTGAAGTGACTTTTAGGTGGTAGTATGATGGGATGTTTGACATCCTCATCTAAATTGGCATTATGAATGCGTCCACTGACGCGTAGAATGCCTTCATCATCAATGGCTGGACATAGACTTTTAAGGTTGCTTTTCGCGTTCACGCTTCCTGTTTTTTTTTAATCCTTAATTTCTTCGGAAAACTCTTGATTTTGTACAAGTTTTATACAAGTTTTTGTTGATTTTTCTATTTCTTCTTTGGTTAGATACTTTTCAAATCCCTTTTTACCGTGTGATTGTTTTTTCCAGTTTAAAACTCTTCTGCAGTACGCTATAACGCGAACTAACCTTTGTAACGTTGAAAACCTTGTCCAGAAAAGATCCTCCTGAAATGGTTCAGTTACAAGGTGAACCTTGATTGATCTTTGCTCCGTGTTGGTCATAATTGACTTTGGTCTTGAGTATTCTATCGTTTCATCGTGAAGCCATGAGGGTCCTTGACTCCATAGTGAATTGCATACAAGTTCCTGTGGTGTTACACCTCTGGATGCCAAATCTGCAGGGTTATGTGTAGATTGGACATGAGCCCAATGTGAGTTATCGACGTGAGAGAGAATAGTAGACACTCTGTTTCCAACGAAAGTAGTCCAGTAACTGGGATGTTTACTGAGCCATGCCAAAACCACCGACGAGTCAGTCCAGGCGTGTATTTGAAGGGGTGCTATTCTCATTACTTCAGCAACTTCGACAATGAGTTCAGAAAGCAACACTGCCCCCATCAGCTCCAAACGCGGAATTGACTGCTGCTTGACTGGTGCAACCTTAGTTCGAGAGGTGATCAAACTGACATGAATGGTCTTGTGGGCATCGATGACTCTAATATACACCACGGCGGCATAAGCAGCAATCGACGCGTCGCAAAATCCATGTAACTCTACCAATAGATCGTCAGACTTTCTGTTAACCCATCTCGGGAAGCTAAACTTGTTTATCTCTACAAGACTTTGACGGTAAGTTTCCCATTCTGATAGAAGTTCCGGATTTAATTCTTCATCCCATTCTAGGCCAGCAAGCCAAAGCTTTTGAATGAAGATTTTGGAGGTAACAATGCAAGGTGCTACCCAGCCAAGCGGATCGAACAGGCGTGCGATATCGGATATTACCTTTCTCTTGGTGATTGGGGTCTGCTGTGGATCCAGTTGCACTGAATATTTAAATTCATCACTCTCACGATCCCACGAAATTCCTAAAATTTTTATAACTGAGTCTAACTTAATATCCTTTCCCTGTTCCTCTTCCTCATTCTGTCTTACCTTTGTTACCGTATGTTCTTGAATTCTCTTGTTTAACTCATCGCAGCTGCTAACCCATTTCTGTAGTTGAAATTGACCTTTGGTAAGTAACTCTGTTAATTTTCTATGTATGTGTAAACCCTCTTCAACTGTCTGACATCCTGTCATTAAATCATCTACGTAAAACTCATTTTTTATGATATCAGATATTTCAGGATGGTCTGCGCCTGCATCAACTGCCACCTGCTGTAAGGATTTCACTGCTAGGTAAGGAGCCGCTGCTGTACCAAACGTAACTCTTACTAATTTGTATTCTTTTATTTCAGATTCCGGATCATCGCGCCACACTACTCGCTGAAACTCTGCATGTTCAGGAGATACCTTCACCTGTCTGTACATTTTTATGATGTCAGCACAGAGACTTATGGGATGCATTCTCCATCTCATAATGATGTGACGTAACGGAGGTTGCAACATGGGACCAACCATGAGATCGTCGTTCAGAGATACTCCATTTAACCCTTTCATTGAAGCGTCGAACACTATTCGAACCTTGGTTGTAGATTTGTCTTCACGTACCACGGCGTGATGTGGCAGATAAACTGCTGTACTCATATTACGCTCATCACCGTGTACAGGATCCATATGACCAAGGTCGATGTATTCTTGGAACACTTCTGAATATCGAGCTTTAATTGTCGGATTCCTCTTGAATTTATTTTCAAGAAGATGAAATCTTTTTATTGCGAGGTCTTTTGAACTCCCATATTGACACTGCGGATCTTGATCGCGAAAGGGAAGATTAACCACATAACGACCTTCCTCATCACGGCACGTGGTTTGTGCATAAATATCCTCACATCGTTGCTCTTCGGCAGAAAGGATCTTCTTATCAGGGATAGTAGACTCTATTTCCCAGAACCGTCGCAAAAGTGCGCTGTCATCAGCCTGATCTAAGCTACTGTGAATGACGTGATGACAATGAATAGAGTCACGGCTTGACGATATCTGTCCAGAAAGGATCCAACCCAGGGCAGTATTCTGAGCTACCGGTAAGTTTGGTGGACCTTGAATTAAACCATCTCTAAGAACTTGTCCATATATTTCCGCACCAAGTAAGATGTCTATCTTGTTTGGTGTATGGAACTCTGGATCAGCTAAAGGTATCCCCTTTAGCTCGGGCCAATAGGACTGCTCTAATTTTTCTGAGGGTAAAAGCGACGTAATGGTACCTAATACAAAAGCATGCACTTGGACAGTAAAATTTGGATCTGAGCGTGAGTGAATAGTCACCGTGACTGTAAACTTTGAAGCAAAAGCACTTCCCTCACCGCCTATTCCAGATATAACCGACTTGGTCGGCTTCTTCTTTAGTCCGAGTAGCTGCACTGCTGATTCTGCTATGAATGATGCCTGAGATCCCTGATCCAATAGCACTCTCAGCAGTTGTGTAGAGCCACTTCTTGTCTGTGCTTCGACAAGAGCAGTAGCCAACAAAACTTGAGTAGGTACTGACCCCTTAGAAAAATGTGAAACTATATTTGAAGTTGATGGTTCGCTTGCTGATAACGATGCCTGAACACTAGACACCGCTGATTTAACTTCAGCTGCTGCATTAGAGTTTTCATTAACTACTGTGGAGTTTGAGACCGAATTTGGATGTAGTAGTGAGTGATGCCTTCTCTTACATATATGACACGACGCAGTGTTTCGACAAAACTTAATGGAGTGATTCGCGTTTAAACAATTATAACACAAGCGCTTGGTTTGGGCAAAGCTATGACGAGATTCGTAACTCTCTTGAGCAAACTTCTTACAATTAGAAATTTTGTGGGTTTCTTTACAGAATGGACAAGTTGTTGCAACGGCCTTATTGTCGGTACTCTTACTGTCGGTACTAACTATATGGTGAACCTTTGGTTTAGGTTTACTTGACTTAGTGTCTAAAAATTCGAGCGCACGAAATCTAGCTTCCAAAAAATCTTTGAAATCCGAGAGCACGGGTAATTCATCTTTGGAGCTAATTTTAGTCTCCCATTGCTTTCGTGATTCAGAATCAAGTTTGGAACTAATTATGAAAATAATTATGATGTCCCACGTGCTAACGTCAACTCCGAGATTTTTCAGACCATTTAAACATTCCATTGTAGTATCCAGTAAACCCCTAAGGCTATTTGAGCATTCTGCTACATTAGTCTGACTCAATAAGCGCTTTAATAAACAATTCGACAGAAATCGCTTATTATTATACCTACTATGTAGCAATGACCAACATTCTCCGTAATTATCTGAAGTAACCGCAATATGCCTGACAAGTTGATCTGCTTCTCCCGACAATAAGCCCTTTAAATAATGCATTTTTTGCACGTCTTCTAAACTATCATTATTATGTATCAAAGATGTAAATAAATCCTTGAATGTTGTCCACTCTGCATAGTTGCCCGAAAACTTTGGAATGTTTATCTTTGGCAATCTGACACTATTTGAAATTGTGTGGTCGACATTTGTCCTCGAACTTCTATCTGAATTATCATCGCTATGCATATTTAAAACTTCCTTTAACTGCGTTTTGTAGAAAATGTAAGTTTCTTCAGTGGTATCATACACATCATTTATAAAATACTTATCAGATTCTAGCTGAGCGTCTGTAGCATTCTGTATTATGATTTTATGAGTTGACGAGAAATCTTTCCACAAATCTTCAAGTGCTTCTAATCTAGTCTCAACGTAAGTTTTAGTTAGTCTGTCTTTAGGTGATTTTTTAAAGTTAATCTGAGCCTTTTCAATAAGAAGCTTTGTATTATTTTGCAATTTATACTTAGCCTCCATATTTATTTTATAAAGGCCTTACGAAGTTAATATACCTTTTAATAAAATAAAATTTCTATTAAAACTACCAAAGACAAAATTTTCACCACATTAACAAAACATTCAGTGTTATAAATATAACTTAAATTCGCTACTTCAAATATTCACCACAAGATACAACAGCAAAGATAAAATTCAATTATTTAAACATAACCAGTTTAAACATACAACATTGCGCAGATTGGTACATAAAATATCACAAGTTTAAGCAAGTACACTTTAAACTTATGAATAAAGTCTAATAAAGACCAAATAAAATCCACTAAAGTCCAATTAAAACTTTCTCAGACGCAATTTTCTATCTTCAGAAAACCCGACTTGCAAATGTGTAACAACAAAATTGTACTCACGTTTTGCCTTCAACAAACCGCACTTCACTAGCACTGAATCCGTATTCACTCCACTGCGTCACCCGGATGTTGAAACCCAAGCGTAATCACTATTACGCTGGCGAACTGAACTTTTCTCGCCCTGCGCCTCACTCAGCTGGTGATGATGTCCAGTTCGCCCTGCTCCACCCTTTCTCCGCTGGTGTCAACTCCGCCCTGCACCCTGCGCCACCGCCTGGTGCTGGTCCACACCAACTCCGCTACAGCACCACTGGTCACTTCACTGTGCACACCAGCTTGGGTGTGCGGCGCTTCAGGGCGATCCACCCTGGTTTCTACGCCAAGAATCACAAAACACTACCTGGTCTCACTTATCCGACTCGATAAGGACCAAATGTACACTTTAAACTTTACTTCGCGTAACTCGGATAAATAAAACACCGGATAGCTTGATAGTACTTATATTATTGTATTAGATCTTGGCGTGATCTCAATACTCAAAGAAAAAAAACATACATTCATTAACCTAAGGTAATTGACGGAAATTCTTAACACCGCGATTCAAGAATGTGACGTAAAAGACCAACGCCATCTAGTTACACAAAATAGAACTAAATTTCTACAAACATACTTTCGTTGCACTAAATTGAATGCGAACAATTTATATTCTACCCTTCGCACTTTTTGACACGTATACCTACGTTAAGGCCGCATTATAAAACGGGGCTCAAGTATATATCCCGAATTGTGGCTCCACTGTACATCACACACGCGCGTCCGAAACTTCACATTGGTGAATCACTTAAGTTAGTGACCATTACCCCTATTGCTTGAGAATAATTTTGGTTAGGTTGGGTTAGGTTAGAACAGTGACCCTTAACGCGTAGCTAGTATATAAAATCGCCGGTTGTGTTTGTACAGTGGTTCCCAAAATGCAGAATGATAGGGAAGGTCCAGCAATATCAATAATGTTATTTGAAAAAAATATTTGACTATAAAAATAAATACAATCGTTCTTTTTCTAAAGCACTATTAATTGTTTTCTCATTACTGGCTACCTACGGAGTTTCGCAGGCATTAATCATATTGCGTATTTTTGTGTACAGACGCCAGCACGTCAAGCTACTACAATCTTTATAAATCTAAAGTATTAGGTTCAAGGTTGATTGGGAAAATTTGACAGTTTCGGGTGGCTTGACCTGTACACACAAGAAAATAAAACGAATTAACATTTTATTTATTCATTCATTCATGTAATGAAATAGCAGGTTATGCTACGCTTGCCGGGGTTGGTCAGTGAATGAGTGACCATCTTTACATACCGAGACTCCTCCGTGCCTCGGAAAGCACATTAAGCCGTTGGTCCCGGCTGTCATTCGTGGTTCTTTGACAGTCGTTACGGGTCATCAGAAGCCCGAAAGTCTGACAACCAGTCTTACCAAGGGGTATCGTATTACCAAGTAACTGGGTTGTGGAGGTCAGATAGGCAGTCGCTCTATGTAAAATACTGGTATTCAGCTGCATCCGGTTAGACTGGAAGCCGACCCCAACATAGTTGGGAAAAGGCTAGGCAGATTGATTTTTGATTCATGTAATGAAATACCACTGATTGTTTGTGTCCCATCACTAGCACTTTGTGTTTGTTGTCATAGGGCAGTTGCGTAGATACGCACAAATTTGTCAATGTGTATGTGTTTTTTTATTGTGTGGCTATTATTCTTTCGTGTGCGTTCGTAGCAACACGAAGCATGTATCTGTGTGTGGTTGTCAAATTTTTGTAGTGTGCTGTATGTGTTTTCCTCGCCCCCCGCATAAAGTGGCAGAAAATGTTGTTCGGTGATTCGCTGCTTGCCATCTCCATAGGTTAAATGCTCTAAGCATAATACGGATGAACTTCCTGAGGATTCTGGAGTTGGCTCTGGCGACCAGGAACTCGCCAAAAGCGCAGTCTTCTTGAATCGGGATGGAATCCAATTATTTCTGAATTTGTTATTGATTGATTGATTTTTAAAAGTCTTTAATTAACATAATTTTTACAAAGTGCATACAATAAGATCTTATTCTAATTGTGTACAACCATACAAATAACAAGTTCTTAGGCTAACTTACCTTTACAAACATTTTACACTGAGTTTAATTATTAATAATCTATAAACATTACACAATAAGTTCATAAGAACACAATGATATTCACAAGCACAAAAGTCTTAGTAACATTGACTCTAAACGCATACCACTATTGTTTACCTACTAAAAGGTAATGCACTCAATAATACAAGGACTATTTGAAGCGCGGGATAAAACATGACAATAGTATACTAATAATATAACTTAGATTTAAATATTATTACTTGACGAGACAAAGAAATTACAATTCTGAACTGTGGGTAAATTATCGTGACTTTTCGCCGAGTCTGCTTACTGCGACCGGGTGAGGGTAGCACGGTCGGTCCGGTGGTAGGTAGATATTGTTATTCACTCAGAAAATAGTGATGTGGTAAACGATATCGATTATATGTAGTTGAATACGGTAAGTTATTAGATCTACTTTTACCTATACATGAAATTAACGGGTTACAATGCTTGGGATTTTTAAATAAATAGAATTTTCTGGATGATTTTAAAATAAAATGTTTAATCGTTGGAAATTTTATTTGTTCGTGTAAACGTTTTAAATTTGTACGAAAGGCAGTGTTAAGTGATATTTTAATTGCCTTATTTTGAACAACTTGCAACTTATTAAAGTTTTTATCAGTCAGGCTACTCCAGGCTGGTGCAGCATATGTAAGACATGGTCTGACGAGGGTGGTATAAATGCGTAATTTAGTGGCAGCACTTAACTTGTACTTTCTGTTAAGAATAGGTTTTAACGCATTAATAGCCTTCAGACCCTTTGCTCGAAGTGCATCGGTGTTTTCATTCCAGTTGATTTTGCCATCTAGAACTACACCAAGATACTTAACTGAACGGCTCCAAGGTATGGAATGATTTTTAAAGTTGATGCACCTGGAGGGTAATGATCGTTTACGTGAGAAAAGAATAACTTCCGTTTTGCTAGCGTTTAATTTTAGTTTCCATCTGGTGAAATACATGTCAAGTTCGTTTAGTGCTAGTTGAAGCCGCCCGATTATTAAATCAATATCTTCTGAAGAAGTATATGAGGCAGTGTCGTCAGCATATATTGCGAGATGAGTTCTTGGTTGCTTAGGTATGTCATTAAGATACAGGATGAAGAGAAATGGTCCTAAATTTGACCCTTGTGGTACACCAGCTGCTATGAATTTCGCCGTAGAACAGTGTTCACCTATGATAACTTTGAAATAACGGTTATATAGATAGTTTTGGACCATTTTAACAAGTGAGAAAGGAACGTCATTAACAATAAGCTTGTGAAGTAGTCCCTCGTGCCAGACAGTGTCAAAGGCTTTTTCAACATCTAGCATCACCATTCCGGTCGATTTGCCTTCATTCAGGTTATGTGCGATGTGCTCCGATACCCTGGCCAACTGCTGAGTGGTGGAATGTGCCTTGCGAAATCCAAATTGCTCAGGTAGCAGTAAGTGTTCTGTAAATTTTAACAGACGGGTAAGAATGAGAGATTCAAATAATTTGCCCAGGCACGGGAGAAGGCTTATGGGACGATAATTTGCAGGGATGTTGCCATCTTTGCCAGGTTTTTTGAGCGCAATTATTTTTGCCATTTTCCAGGATGCAGGGAAGTAGCCTATTCTCAGACAACCATTAAAAATTTTTGTAAGGTAGACCAGGGCCTTTTGAGACAGGTTTTTAAGTAGCCTATTGCTGAGACCGTCTAGGCCAGGAGCTTTGCGAGGTTTTAATTTTTGTATGATTTTTAGGACCTCCCTAGGTCTAACGAGAGGGGAATGAGTGCTCATGTCTTTGGAATCTAATGACGCCATAGATTCCTTGACGGCTACTTCAGTTTCAAGATCGGTGGTCCATTGATGAGTGAGACTCATATTACCAACAAATGAATCAGCAAGAGCTTCACACTGCTCTGATACTGAGGACGTCATTTGTTCGCCTCTGATTTTGAGGGGAGGGATATTGCAGGGGTTATGGTTGATTGACCGAGCTAGACGCCAAACATCATTACTAGGGTTATCAACTTTGGAGAGCTTATCACACCAAATACTATCATTCAAGGTCTGGATACTGACTTTAATTGAGTGTTGCAGCTGGTTAACTTTAAAGAACAGTTGGCGTCTGAGGCAAGGATTGTTCTCATTCAATGCCTTTCTACGAATGTAATTTTTATGTTTGATTTGGCTCTTAATGCGCCTAGGCAATTTTAAACGACCCTTGTTTATTTCGATGGTAGGAACACTCGCCTTCCGTGCATTTAACACACTGTCAGTGAAGTGCTCAACAGCAGCATCAATAGAGGGTATTGAGTCTAAAATTTTACTAGATAGTGTGATATTGTTGTCTAAATGAGATCTGAAATATTTCCAGTCAGCTTTGGCAAAGTTAAATGCTGTTTGAGATTTGGTGCTATACTTAATGTACCTACTGAACAGCTGATTTTTTTTTCGCGATTTCAGGTTTGGTCCCATAGTAAAAGTTGTTCATAATGATGAGTAAAATCTCCCATTTCAATTTGGTGCATGATAAAAAATTCATCCAGTATTATGATATAATTATGGTATTTTATTGGCAATAAATAGTATCCCGTTCAAATTAAAACTTGATTTATTACATCACAGGAAATACTTATGGAAGTCTGCGAAGAAGGACATAGCGCAGTACTGCAAATTAAAAGAACCGCTCACCATCAACAGCAATCTAACATGAAGACAGGTATAACATTTCAGAAATATGTTCACTTGATATATGCGATACAATGATATTATATTAAAAATATCATTGATGCGATATTATTCTTCTAATTATCCCAGTCGGAAATATATCGTGTGCAAATTTATTTATTTATTTTTAATAAAAAATACGTAATTGTAGGATCCCGTAGCAATGGAAGTTGAAACAGGACCTAGTACATCGGTACATATTAATGAATCGCCACTGATCTTGACATCTCGTGAAATCATTTCACATCAGTCAGGTAAGACATACAAATAAAACTATTTACCTAAATAAAAATGTTGATAATAAATCTTACATAAATTTTATTGAGAACTGTTGTTTTAGGAATCCTTGACACAGATGACAATAACAAATTCAGAAATAATTGGATTCCATCCCGATTCAAGAAGACTGCGCTTTTGGCGAGTTCCTGGTCGCCAGAGTCGACTTCAGAATCCTCAGGAAGTTCATCCGTACCAGGGCGGAATGGGCTGGAATTCGCCTAACAGATTATTAAAGTTGCTAGGCATTTTATTTTTTTATTTAAAATATTATCTGGTCGTTATTTATTTTTTTTATGTACAAAAAGTTTTTGTCGCTTTGGTACCATTTTGAATTTTCATAATAAATTTTATTTTTTCACTAACAACCATTTTATTTAATCAAATAATTCAAATCTCTATTAAATTACGCTTCACTGATTTAAAATAATATGTTACATAAAAAGTATTAAAATAAAAATTATTAGGTACTTTGAATACCCTTGTTCCCTAGACTTTGTTGAGTAGTCTATGATGTAATCTAAAATTCAAATAAATATGAGAAAGTAAGTTGCTAAAAACATTTGCAAAACCGTTTTCAATAAACTCATCTGTTATTATGGCAATTAAATACATTCTGGTTTAGCCGGGTCAGATTTAATACATGAAGAGCTGTCGGGAACCTAGGAAGACTTTGGTGATGATGATGACGAACTATTTAGTTCATATTTAAAGTATTGTTTCATTTTGAACGAATATATGAAGTATTGGGATCATAAGTATGCTTAGTTAATTCAAAATTTTAGGTACGCACGGCTACAGATCAAGCTATACATTTCCAGTATAAGCTGATCTCGCATTGTATAGGATTTCCTTACAGTGAGCGGTCAGTGTAAACTGGAAATGTATAGCTTGATGTGTAGCAGTGTGTACCTACGGTTATTATTCTTGGCAGTATAAGAAAGAATGTCATTGTAAATTCTATCGACGTTGAAATTTAGTGGGTACATCACTAGTCAGAATAAATAGAATGACAACCTACAAAATTTCGAAACGTCTTCTGTATACGTGTCCTTCTTTTACATCATAGCGGCTCCATAAGTCAAAATGAAACAAATATATTGAGTTCAGTTGCTATTTTAGCACTACTTCTATGCTTTGTTATTGTTCTGAGATTATGTATTATACTCGATTATACTGATCGGAATGGCTTGGCTTGGCCATAGACTACCTATAAATAAAAATAAATGAGGTTTTGGGATTCCGGTTTGGCTTGGGTTGGGACCATAGACTAGTAATAAAAATATAAAAAAATGACAGTTGGGCCCACAGCAGTGTTGCAAGTGGCAGATAGTCAAATCCATTCAAATCACTATCACTACATATCACTATCACTACTCACTAGATTGTATAAAACAAAGTCGCTTCCCGCTGTCTGTCTGTCCATAGGTATGCTTAGATCTTTAGAACTACGCAAGGATTTTGATGCGGTTTTTTTTAATAGACAGAGTGATTCAATGATTCAATTCAATTTCAGATTAATGATTTTTATGGTTAAAATTATGTAAATATTTTCGCGTATCATATTTTGATCAAGATACAACCTGACACGGACCTGCAAATTGCAAAAAACCCAAAAAAAAAAAATTGAATTTCGCGGGCTACCACAGCGCATCGCTCCTAACTCAAATTGTGAAACAATGGTGTTCCGTTAATTCGTTGACATTTCGAGCGCTTTCGAAAGCGCCCGGGTAGCCCGCGAAATTGTGAAGGTAAGAATGACGGGTGTATTGCTGCAGAATTGAATATGATATACATAGCGTGTGGTGTGAGGGCCACTTTATTGAAACTCTTTGAAAATATGCTTAGGATTTAGTGAACATTCCCAAAGAATTGTGAAAGTTGGAATCAGATTTTGTGAAAGTCAACTTTGCGAGATATGGACTGTAAAGTGGGGCCCTCAGTTCACACATAGAGGATTGAGGGCCCGCCTGTACCTGATAAACTATGGACACTACAGATAAAGTCTTTATGCCAAAATCTAAGCTTATAGGTACCAAACAAAATTTGTGAAAACAAGATATTATCGCAAAACACTGTCCTACTTGGTATATCTTCGTTCAAAATGGGGCCTCAATCCTCACACACGTAAAAGTTTATCACGCAAATAAAATGAAACCATTAACTTATAGCTACTGTTTGTAATCCTAATAAATTGTGAAAATACTAAATAAATTGTGAAAATTTGTGAAAGCAAGAGCAGCTCACCATTTCTTGTTGTTTGAAAGTTATGACCTTGACAAAATTCGGGCCCTCAATACTCCATTTATTTTGTTTTCCGTTTTAATACGCCTATCGTATGAAAGATTAGACAAATACAAAATAGTCTCTTTTTGTGAAAAAAATTGTGCAACAAATGGGGAGGAAAACTAACTTTTTATCACGCTAGGTGGCACATGATCGACTGTCCTTTTTTCATTGATTTGACGTAACGAACGATTGTCAAATTGTATGGATTTGTTTGTAAAACAATGTACAGTCGTTCAGGGCGCCATCTACAAACAGCTTTGCGTGTGGCTCCCCATTGGTGTTATTTGTTACTAATAAGAATAACGATTAAACTAAAAATCTTAATAGATACCGAAATCGACTATTTTTGAATTGTGTAGTAGGGTAGGGTGACAATAATTTTTGACATAAGGTGCTCAGAGGACAATGTAAAGCATATACACTCCTTTGCAAAAAAAACGGGCGGTTTGGATTTTTGTACATTATTGGTAATCATTTACTTCTAAAGAGGTTTTAATAGCCAAACTATGTTACTGGCACTTAATAAAGAGTTTGGGTATGAAAAAAAAGTTAATTTCAAATTCGAAACTGTTGTTTTTAAAAATAATAATTCCTTTTTCAGTTTATGACTTTTACTTACTATTCGCGGGTTTGCGGTTAAAAGGTTATTAGGCAACTAAAACTAACTTCTCGTTATTTTTATTAGAATAATTTATGTTTGTCGCATAATCCTGCCTTATTGTGACTTAAAACAGATATCTTTGTGTCGATTGTAATGGCAGAAAAAGCAATAAGAGCTAGTAAAATTATAGCGCTGCTGGAAGTGGGGTGTAGCTAATGTTACGGCTCACAGCGGTTAAACGTGAGTCGTTCCACCGTCCAAATAACCCGGACTGGATACCAAGAGACAGGTTCCGTTCAAAGAAGGCAAGGTTCTGGGAGAAAACGTTGCACACAAACACGAGACGACCGCTTTTTAGTGACTCAGGCGCTGAGGAACCGCAAATGCAGTTACATAGACCTCAAAAGAAACCTTGAAGAGGTACAAGGAGCACAAGTTAGCCTATGGACAGTGAAGAGGAGGCTTTTAGCGATTGATATACGCAGTCGACGACCAGCGGGGGCCCCCAAGTTACTCCGTGAGCACCAGATTGCTCGAAGGTAACTGGAGTAGCGTACTCTTCTCCGATGAGGCTCGAGTTTGTCTGAATGGTGAGGACCGACGTCGGCCAGTGTTACGAAGACCAGGGGAACGCTATGCCGACGTGTGTTTTGAAGAAATCACCCCTTATGGTGGAAGGTCCATTATGTTTTGGACGGGCGTAACTTCAAGCTATCTTACCGAGATAGTGTTCATTAAAAATGGCTCACTAAATGCGCAAAGGTATATAACAGGAATAATTTGTCAATATGCACAGCCCGCACTGACTGTAATTTGTGAAGATGCCATTTACATGGACGATAATGCTCGGGACCACAGTTCTGGCGACGTAGATGCTTATATGCAAGAAGTCGGTATTCGTCGTCTGGATTGGCTAGCGCGGAGCCCAGACCTTAACCCCATTGAGCACGTCTGGGACCTCCTAAAAAGGCGAGTACGATCTGTCCAACCCCTTCCACCAAACATCAGGGAGCTTAAACGTATGATTTCGGCTGAGTGGGAACACATTCCACAGGACACCATCAAAAGCCTGTTGGAAAGCATGCCAAGACGATTACATGCCGTAATCGCAGCAAGGGGAGGTCATACTCGTTATTAATTTTTATTTTTTAATGTCTTTTTTTATTAAAATACCATAAAAACACTCGTAGTCTTAATTTAATTATACCCTAAAAATTTCCATTTTAACACGACTCTCTGTTTACATTGACTAAAACACCGATTCCAGGATTTATGGGTTAAAAACATTTGCGTGTGGTGTGAGGGCCACTTTATTAAAACTCTTTGAAAATATGCTTAGGATTTAGTGAACATTCCCAAAGAATTGTGAAAGTTGGAATCAGATTTTGTGAAAGTCAACTTTGCGAGATATGGACTGTAAAGTGGGGCCCTCAGTTCTCACATAGAGGATTGAGGGCCCGCCTGTACCTGATAAACTATGGACACTACAGATAAAGTCTTTATGCCAAAATCTAAGCTTATACCAAACAAAATTTGTGAAAACAAGATATTATCGCAAAACACTGTCCTACTTGGTATATCTTCGTTCAAAATGGGCCCTCAATCCTCACACACGTAAAAGTTTATCACGCAAATAAAATGAAACCATTAACTTAAAGCTACTGTTTGTAATCCTATAAGATACTAAATAAATTGTGAAAATTTGTGAAAGCAAGAGCAGGTCACCATTTCTTGTTGTTTGAAAGTTATGACCTTGACAAAATTCGGGCCCTCAATCCTCTATTTATTTTGTTTTCCGTTTTAATACGCCTATCGTATGACAGATTAGACAAATACAAAATAGTCTCTTTTTGTGAAAAAAATTTGTGCAACAAATTGGTGTTATTTGTTACTAATAAGAATAACGATTAAACTAAAAATCTTAATAGATACCGAAATCGACTATTTTTGAATTGTGTAGTAGGGTAGGGTGACAATAATTTTTGACATAAGGTGCTCAGAGAACAATGTAAAGCATATATTATAATACACATAGTTGTATGGGTAATTATCTTGGAGTAGTGAATGTTGATATTTTATTTTATTTAACGATTATTATGTTTCAAACATTTTCACATAAAATCGAGGAGGAGTTTTGGAGTTCAACCTCATTAGTTTGTCTATGCGACTACTGCAAAGAAAAAGTACAGTGATGTTCTTTGTATTACAATAATATGTCATGTCAATTGATTGAGAAAACTACGAAAATAGTTACTGAAATATTATTATAGTCATACAAATAAGTACATGTAAGTTTGTTTTGATACATACTCATCTACCTATATGTTACTGTAAAAGCCCGAACTGCGGTAAATATTAGGATTTACCCGTAAATTCTAATATTTACCAAATCTCACCGGTAAAACCCCGAATTATTCTAAAACTGTCTTTAATTTCATTGGCATTCAGTCGGTAAACCCTAGATTTTACCGCGGACACCGGTAAGGCCCTGCGCGCACTGCCGTGCCGTGTGGGAGTGGCGCGAGGAGGCGAAACGGCGCGGCGGCGGGGCGTAACTCCGCTGCCGCGAGAAATCACGGCACAGCGGACAGAGCTCCGGCGGGATCATGGCGACATGGAGAGTGCAACTGTCGCAACCCAGCGCTGGGCACGCCACAATTGCGACGATAAGTCCCCTCTTTGAGGAGTGGTTAGAGAGGCGCCACGGGCGGCGTCCTCACATTCCGCCTGACGCAGGTCCTCAGGCGCGGACGGGCGTGTATACTCCCGTTGCCGCGCTTAAGGGCACGTTCTCACACATTATAAAAGGCTGCGTTACATAGGTAATTAATGATTTTATTGTTAAAATTATGTAAATACATAATTATTAATGTCGCGAATCATATCGTTATTTTGATTAAGATACAACCTTACACTGACCTGTAAATTGTAAAAAACGCAAGAAAATATGAATTTCGCGGGCTACCACAGCGCAATTACCTTAACGTGTTACCACGAGGGCCCAAAAAAAGAATGTTATTTTTTTATTAGGGTTTTAGGATTTTAATTTTTTTTATCTGGTAATTTATAAATAGTGATTAAAAAGTTTCATTTTCACATTTGTTGTTTTAATCCTTGTAACATCTCCATTCTAGCCTGTTACTTCTTGTAATACACACGTGGTGGCATCTACATCGCCACATACAAACTACGCATCACAAGGACATGACGTCCCGCAACCTGCATTGCGCAATGAGAGTTTACCGCGCGACTAGCATATAGGTATACAACAACCCGACATTAACCGTGGGGCAGTTGCCCACCAGACAACACCCATCTGGTCGGAGGGTCCTCCCTTTTCAATAGAGGATGAGTGAACTTTACCCTCTGTTCCTCATGACTCACAATACGTATGGACGGTAAAGATTTTGATTTTTAAGTGAAAGCTATACCTGCTGTAAGAGATACGCTAATCAATTAATATTTAACACTTTTTTAATTTACACAGCCGAATGACGTCATAAAATGGCGGCTAATATTTCATGGATTGAGAAAACATTAAAAAAACCTGAAAACTTTGAATTTAATTTTAATATTTATATTGTTATTGAACTAAAACTAATATTTTCCGACTGCTTTTGGCCTAATCTATCTAAATAATATATTTTTAGATTTTTGCTCATATAGAGTAAAATACCGTATTGTGGTCACCCTATTTCCTAATTCAGGGAACAAAAATAAAACTCGATTTTTATTTACAATAAAGGGTCTTTTAATTTCTTTCTAGTATCGAATTTGTTGCACAATTTTTTTCACAAAAAGAGACTATTTTGTATTTGTCTAAACTTTCATACGATAGGCGTATTAAAACGGAAAACAAAATAAATGGAGGATTGAGGGCCCGAATTTTGTCAAGGTCATAACTTTCAAACAACAAGAAATGGTGACCTGCTCTTGCTTTCACAAATTTTCAAAATTAATTTAGTATCATATAGGATTACAAACAGTAGCTTTAAGTTAATGGTTTCATTTTATTTGCGTGATAAACTTTTACGTGTGTGAGGATTGAGGGCCCATTTTGAACGAAGATATACCAAGTAGGACAGTGTTTTGCGATAATATCTTGTTTTCACAAATTTTGTTTGGTATAAGCTTAGATTTTGGCATAAAGACTTTATCTGTAGTGTCCATAGTTTATCAGGTACAGGCGGGCCCTCAATCCTCTATGTGAGAACTGAGGGCCCCACTTTACAGTCCATATCTCGCAAATTTGACTTTCACAAAATCTGATTCCAACTTTCACAATTCTTTGGGAATGTTCACTAAATCCTAAGCATATTTTCAAAGAGTTTCAATAAAGTGGCCCTCACACCACACGCATAATTTTAAAAACTATTTTTTCAATGATAATTAGAAATTTCTAGTCATTTATGCTAATGACATAATAAAAATATTAATATTATCCATAGAAAAGCCAATGACTGTAAGGTGCCCGTTTTTTTTGCAAAGGAGTTTATTATAATACACATAGTTGTATGGGCTTATCTTGGAGTAGTGAATGTTGATATTTAATTTTATTTAACTAATTTGTTAAATAAAATTAAATATCAACATTCACTAATAAATACTGTTCCAAATATTTTCACATAAAATCGAGGAGGAGTTTTGCAGTTCAACCTCATTAGTTTGTCTATGCGACTACTACAAAGAAAAAGTACAGTGATGTTCTTTGTATTACAATAATATGTCATGTCAATTGATTGAGAAAACTACGAAAATAGTTACTGAAATATTATTATAGTCATACAAATAAGTACATGTAAGTTTGTTTTGATACATACTCATCTACCTATATGTTACTGTAAAAGCCCAAACTGTGGTAAATATTAGGATTTACTCGTAAATTCTAATATTTACCAAATCTCACCGGTAAAACCCCGAATTATTCTAAAACTGTCTTTAATTTCGGACTTTTACCGGCATTCAGTCGGTAAACCCTAGATTTTACTGCAGACACCGGTAAGGCCCTGCGCGCACTGCTGTGCCGTGTGGGAGTGGCGCGAGGAGGCGAAACGGCGGGGCGTAACTCCGCTGCCGCGAGAAATCATGGCACAGCGGACAGAGCTCCGGCGGGATCATGGCGACATGGAGAGTGCGACTGTCGCAACCCAGCGCTGGGCACGCCACAATAAAATTGCGACGATAAGTCCCCTCTTTGAGGAGTGGTTAGAGAGGCGCCACGGCGTCCTCACATTCCGCCTGACGCAGGCGCGGGCGGGCGTGTATACTCCCGTTACCGCGCTTAAGGGCACGTTCTCACACATTATAAAAGGCCGCGTTACATAGGTAACTAATGATTTTATTGTTAAAATTATGTAATACATAATTATTAATGTCGTGAATCATATTTTGATTAAGATACAAACTTACACTGACCTGTAAATTGTAAAAAACGCAAGAAAATATGAATTTCGCGGGCTACCACAGCGCAATTACCTTAACGTGTTACCACGAGTGCCCAAAAAAAGAATGTTATTTTTTTATTAGGGATTTTAATTTTTTTTTATCTGGTAACTTATAAATAGTGATTAAAAAGTTTCATTTTCACATTTGTTGTTTAAATCCTTGTAACATTTCCATTCTAGCCTGTTACTTCTTGTAATACACATGTGGTGGCATCTACATCGCCACATACAAACTACGCATCACAAGGACATGACGTCCCGCAACCTGCATTGCGCAATGAGAGTTTACCGCGCGACTAGCTTAAAGGTATACAACAACCCGACATTAACCGTGGGGCAGTTGCCCGACATTAACCGTAGGGCAGTTGGTCGGAGGGTCCTCCCTTTTCAATAGAGGATGAGTGAACTTTACACTCTGTTCCTCATGACTCTATACACACAATACGTATGGACGGTAAAGATTTTGATTTTTAAGTGAAAGCTATACCTGCTGTAAGAGATACACTGATCAATTAATATTTGACACTTTTTTAATTTACACAGCCGAATGACGTCATAAAATGGCGGCTACTATTTCATGGTTTGAGAAAACATTAAAAAAACCTGAAAACTTTGAATTTAATTTTAATATTTATATTGTTATTGAACTAAAACTAATATTTTCCGACTGCTTTTGGCCTAATCTATCTAAATAATATATTTTTAGATTTTTCTCATATAGAGTAAAATACCGTATTGTGGTCACCCTATTTCCTAATTCAGGGAACAAAAATAAAACTAGATTTTTATTTACAATAAAGGGTCTTTTAATTTTTTAAATAAATAAATATCCTTGGACATTTCACACAACGCCATCTAGTCCCAAGCTAAGCAACCTAATGCTTGTGTTATGGTAACGAGATGGCTGATAAACTACTTATAAACATTTTTTTTTGTAAATACATACATATAGATAGAAAAACACCCAGACTCGGAACAAATACTTGTAGGTCGTACAAATATTTGTTCCGTGCGGGAATCGAACCCGCGACATGCTGCGCAGCAGTCAATCACTCAACCACTGCGCCAACTGTGTCGTCTTTTTTTCTTTTTAGTATCGAATTTGTTGCACAATTTTTTTCACAAAAAGAGACTATTTTGTATTTGTCTAATCTTTCATACGATAGGCGTATTAAAACGGAAAACAAAATAAATGGATCAATCCTCCATGGCTCCGGGCCCGAATTTTGTCAAGGTCATAACTTTCAAACAACAAGAAATGGTGACCTGCTCTTGCTTTCACAAATTTTCAAAATTAATTTAGTATCATATAGGATTACAAACAGTAGCTTTAAGTTAATGGTTTCATTTTATTTGCGTGATAAACTTTTACGTGTGTGAGGATTGAGGGCCCATTTTGAACGAAGATATACCAAGTAGTACAGTGTTTTGCGATAATATCTTGTTTTCACAAATTTTGTTTGGTACTATAAGCTTAGATTTTGGCATAAAGACTTTATCTGTAGTGTCCATAGTTTATCAGGTACAGGTGGGCCCTCAATCCTCTATGTGAGAACTGAGGGCCCCACTTTACAGTCCATATCTCGCAAAGTTGACTTTCACAAAATCTGATTCCAACTTTCACAATTCTTTGGGAATGTTCACTAAATCCTAAGCATATTTTCAAAGACTTTCAATAAAGTGGCCCTCACATCACACGCATATGAATATGTTATATATGAAAGGAATGTACCAGCAATGTACTAGAACGTACCTTTAATGAAATTCAATGTACCTCCATGAAACAAGAACAATTACAATAATAAAGTGAGCCGCAGACCTGACAGTCTGAATGACGGGTGTATCCTGATAAACAATGTAATAGATATCTTATGGTTATCTAATGTTTACCAGAGGAATGTACCTGCAATGTACCTCCTGAAATATAATCTGAAAATATAATGCGACTAATAAATAATGAGAAAATCAATAAAACAAATTTTTTCATAGCAATATCGCACCTCCGCTCAATAAGTGTCGTAAGTCAAAAAATCTCAAACTTTCCAGGAAGGAGGTATATAACATATTCAATTCTGCAGCAATACAACCGTCATTCTTACCTTCACGAAAAACCGACACAAAGCGGAGCGATAGCGAGGCGAGGCGAGGGAAGACGAGGAGACACGAGCGCACCGTCCGGTCCTCACTCTCGAACTCGCGTTCCCTCCTGTAGCCTCGTGGAGAGTCTGGATGGGCCATATGGGTAGCAGCCACAAGACTACGTAAAGTCCCGTGCCCCGATTCGGTTTTGAAACAGATTCGACCTATTTTTTAACCATGAAGTCTTCATGAAGTGGTGTATAGCGGGAATTATTTTTAAAAGTGGTTCCGCTGTCCCCCAGCGGTGAACATTGGGGATATACCTTTTGTTTATGGTCGCCGTTTTTAAAATCGTAAAGAACAGAGCTTTAAAATAGCGTGTATTTCGTCTGAATATATTAAATACAATATTATAAAGAGGAAAGATTTTTTTGTTTGTACCGAATAGGCTCCGAAACTACTAGACCGATTTTTTTAACCATTTTTCCACCAATAGAAAGCTAAATCATCAGGAAGTAACATAGGCTATAATTTATTTAAAAAAAAATTATAGAACCATAAGAAAATTGCAATAAATTAATGTCACCCAAAGTAGCAAAATTTTGCCTATAAAATTCATTATTTGGTGTGCGCTGAAAACGAAACAATAGCGCGGGCAGGCAATGCGATGCGACGGGTTGGGTCGGGGGAATAAGAAATTTCACGCGGAAGAATCGCGGGCAGCAGCGAGTGGCTGACACTGGCTTGGCCCCCATCAGGGATTTTACTTTTGATAACACAAAGATTTAGTCGTTAATTAGTCGAAATTTGTCGCCAAATATCAGAATTTGTCGGTCACTGGTTCAAAAGTTATAAGGGGTCATTGGTGGCCGATCTGGAGAGAGTCTCCCCAGCTTGGCCACCTTTATATCTCAAAAACTAGGCCACCTAGCGAAGATCTGTTTTCTCCCAAATTTAGTCGCAAGTTTTCGCCAAGTCAGAGATTTAGTCGGGTCTTAGTTTAGAAGATATAATGAGTTAAATTTTTAAGTATAGACCAAGAGCTAGATCAAAGATTTTATCGTAAACTCTTCAATCTAGCTCTTGAACTATACTTAAAAATTGAACTCATTATATCTTCTAAACTAAGACCTGACTAAATCTGTGACTTGGCGACTAAATCTGGGAGAAAACAGATCTTCGCTAGGTGTCCTAGTTTTTGAGATATAAAGGTGGCCAAGCTGGGGAGACTCTCTCCAGATCGGCCACCAATGACCCCCTTATAAATTTTGAACCAGTGACCGACAAATTCTGATATTTGGCGACAAATTTCGACTAATTAACGACTAAATCTTTGTGTTATCAAAAGTAAAATCCCTGATGGTGGCCAAGCCAGTGTCAGCCACACAGGAGGTTCCTCTCTCTGGAGCCCTGACCGCCGGTAGCTTGGACCCTGTTACCGATATCGGTGGGCTATTTACTAAAGCCAATGAAAATAAAAAATTCCTTTCAAGAGATCCAACCCGACTGGCTGTCACAAGATGTAGAAGCACACTATTCCAGAACAACTGTTATAATATGTCTGTCAAAATATATAATAAAATACCTAAACAGATCAGAGAGCTACCATTAAATTATTTTAAGATAAAACTTAAGAAATGGCTCTGTATTAATGTGTTCTACACTTTAAGTGAATTTTTAAATTATAAGCTAAGTATAAAATAATTAAGCTAACTTAACTAGGTATATTTAAATTCATCAATTTATGATCTCACTATTCTCATTTGTAATTTTATAACTTAATATTTTTAAATATTTTCTTGTTCACATGATCTCGTGTGCGTTACCGCAGCCAGAAAATGTCGAAAATCGTCATTTGAATTTTATAGATAATTAGTGCCTCGGCTTCTGTAATTGTACCATCGATTTTTAAATTTGTACCTCTAATAGTTTTTTAGTTATTTGACAAAAACAGTTCTGGCTGGCGTAACGTTACCCTAGCCAGAAGTTTTGTTTATTAATGGGTATATTGAAATAAATTGTAGGCAAATATTTAGTGCCTCAGACGAGGTAAATGTACCAACTTAATTTGTATTTGTATCTGTTATGGTTGCGAAGATATTCAAGATCCTGCTGCGGTAACGTTTACATGTTTGCTGGATCTCTGAAACGGATAAGCCCCCTTTTATACTATTTTGCACACGACTTCTTATGAGTTAGCTTGAATTTGTTCCTCATTAATAAAACAAAAAAATTGCACCGTTAAGGAGTTATTTAGGTAAATAGAAATATGCTTTAATCGATCCTAGCACTTCGAATAGAAGCTCTAAAGACTTACTTGCAACGTTATGTTATAGCTTATAACTGCCTTCAATTGTACCTGAAGTTTAATTTATTATCCTGTAAGCAATTAATAAATTATGATGAAATTTAAATTTACTTCGGGACACGATGCGCAGCGGTTTTTTAAACCACCGTTTAACCGAGATTCTTTAGGATTTATGAAATGAAAGTTATATCAATAATCAGTGCTTTTATTCAATTTTATGCCTGTACATTTGCAACGTAATCCACTCAATAATTAACGAGATAATCGAAAAATAGTCACTATGGTGTGTATGGCCGCGGTAACCCGGCCAAGTTTCGATGGTTACAGAAAAGCGGCCGTTTAATACATTATGCTAACCTTCTGAAATTTATAGGATAGTGTGGTATGGTTTGGTACATACGCGTACACAAGTGTTAAATAAAAATATGTTTATTTGAGTATTTTTATTTATAAGTAAAATAATCATTTAAAAAAATGCGTAGGTTTGTTTAAGATAATAAGGTATATAGGTTCGCAGATCAACCTTTACTCAACATAATAAATTATCATTCAAGGTCAAAATATACAATTCTAAAAATGTCCAACGGTGTCAAAATGTCCAATTCCCAAAATGTCCAGTTCCCAAAATGTCCAACTCCCAAAATGTCCAATCTTTGAGAATGGTGTGACTGACACTGGCATGGCCACCATCAGGGATTTTAATTTTGACAACATGAAAAATTAGTCGCTAATTGTGTGACTGACACTGGCATGACCACCATCAGGGATTTTAATTTTGACAACATGAAAAACTTGTCGCTAATTGTGTGACTGACACTGGCATGACCACCATCAGGGATTTTAATTTTGACAACATGAAACACTTGTCGCTAATTGTGTGACTGACACTGGCATGGCCACCATCAGGGATTTTAATTTTGACAACATGAAAAACTTGTCGCTAATTGTGTGACTGACACTGGCATGGCCACCATCAGGGATTTTAATTTTGACAACATGAAAAACTTATCGCTAATTGTGTGACTGACACTGGCATGACCACCATCAGGTATTTTAATTTTGACAACATGAAAAACTTGTCGCTAATTGTGTGACTGACACTGGCATGGCCACTATCAGGTATTTTAATTTTGACAACATGAAAAATTAGTCGCTAATTGTGTGATCAGTGATGATCAGTGAGACATGATGCGCAGCGGTTTTTTAAACCACCGTTTAACCGAGATTCTTTAGGATTTATGAAGTGAAAGTTATATCAATAATTAGTGCTTTTATTCAATTTTATGCCTGTACATTTGCAACGTAATCCACTCAATAATTAACGAGATAATCGAAAAATAGTCACTATGGTGTGTGTGACCACGGTAACCCGGCCAAGTTTAGATGGTTACAGAAAAGCGGACCTTTAATACATTACGCTAACCTTCTGAAAATTACAGTATAATAGTCTTATAATTTTGGTACAGACGCGTACATTATGTTTTGAGTGAAAAATATAACCTTCTAACCTAATAAATAATAATGAACTTTTAAATTCAATAGTTTTATTTACTTATGTAGGTACCTATATAAGCACGTAAGTACAGACTAGTCTTTATGAATCTATACTATAATATTATAAATTCGAAAGTAACTCTTATCTGTCTGTCTGTCTGTTACCTTTTCACGCCTAAACCACTGAACGGATCTTGAAAAAATTTGGCAAGGCTGACATGGCATCCTGGCGAAGGCTACTTTTTGCCTCAAAAATAATCCTACGGGGGGTGACATAGGGGATGAAAGTTTGTATGGGAAACCCAGCATTATTAGTGATACCTAAGTATGAAAATTGAAATTTATGCTTTTGGTAGGAAATAAAATTAGAAAAATAGGGGTTGATTTTAAAATACACAAAAATGCACGGATTTCGTTAGAAATTATTAATTTATTACCTACAAGAAATAACTTTTGAACAAGTGGATACTCGGTCTAAAGTTTTTTTTTTATTAGAACGTGACTGGCATAGTAAACATCTAAACAAAGTCCCCCCCACGCCGCGTCTGTCTGTCTGTTTGAATGAGATAAACTCAAAAACTATTAAACGTGTTTTTATACGATTTTCACGTTTTCAGCAATGGATAGAGTGATTCAGTGTATATTCATTAAGTTTTTGTCTAAATTGGCTGAAATATGACGATGATTGTTGAAGAGTCGTGAAAAATCATGCCGACTGGAAGCTTTAAGGCCACCATACACGGCAACGATATATCGTAAGGATTTGAGTTTGCACAGTTATATCGGACGGCTTTATGTTCTCCACATGTAAGTACGCTGAACGTATACATGTAGAGACGAGAGCATAGGGCCGTCCGAACGTACTACGTTCCCATGGAATACTTTCCATCATCCACGCGGGCGAAGCCGCGGGCAAAAGCTAGTACTTACAATAAGCCTCTTATCTTACCCGTAGTGAGGTACCTAGGTACATATAAACCCATTTTCAGACTACTGGCGTAAAATTACGTCGTGCAGGCAAAGAATATATGAACTGTCGCTGGTAAAAACCCGTATTAAGAGCGAGCGCGCACTGCGGTGCGTTTCCAGTAGTTCTACCGCACTGGGAGGGGCCTGCGGTAACAAAACGCATAACCGCAGTGCGCGCACTTCAAATCAATTTCAAATTTTTCATACTTAGGTATCACTAATAATTAGAGATCGGATAATCGGATGCATATTAACCTAAAGTTAATATTTGGCTAACAAACTATGGAAGCGGCTTCTCAGCATTTTTTTTTTCTTAATATAAATACCGGTATTCCAGAAAATGAGGGAATGCACAACTAAGCGGATACAGGGTATGGAAACGACTTCATAAATAATGTGATTTTATTTATTTGCAAGTATCGGAAAATCGGGATCACATAAATATTCCGTTCGTTTCACATGATCCCCGCGAGAAATACAAAGCTGCTGAATTAAAACGGTTGTCCCTGGAAGGTACCGTCACTATATTGGTGGGGTTGTTTTCATGGGTTTCGAGAATGTTAAAGCCGATAGCGGCGTTAAAATATAAATCCAAGATGGCGGCTGCGAACATTTATCAAATTTTTCGTTATGGGTGTCGTTTTCATGGTTTTTATGGGTTGTAAAACCGATAGTGGCGTTAAAATGTAAATCCAAGATGGCGGCTTCAAAATTTTCTAACTTTTCGTCATGGGTATCGTTTTCGTGGTTTTTGAGAGTTTTAAAGCCGATAGTGGCGTTAAAATGTAAATCCAAGATGGCGGCTGCGAAAATTTTCTAATTTTTCGTCATGGGTGTCGTTTTATTGGTTTTCGAGGGTGTTAAAGCCGATAGTGACACTAAAATGTAAATCCAAGATGGTGGATGCGAATATTTTTTCATTTTTCGTCATGGGTGTCGTTTTCATGGTTTTTGAGAGGTTTAAAGCCGATAATGGCGTTACAATGTAAATCCAAGATGGCGGCTGCGAAAATTTTCTAATTTTTCGTCATGGGTGTCGTTTTATTGGTTTTCGAGGGTGTTAAAGCCGATAGTGACACTAAAATGAAGATGGTGGATGCAAATGTTTTTTTATTTTTTGTCATGGGTGTCGTTTTCATGGTTTTCGGGGGTTTTAATAATAATAATAATAATAATATATCATTTATTTCGGGTAACTAAGACCCATAACATAAATACCTTACAGACTATCATACATATTTATAAAAAAAAACACAAAACTAAACTCCTTATTGCATACGAAGTGACGTGAAGTGACGTTTTAAAGCTGATAGTGACATTAAAATGTAAATCCAAGATGGCGACTGAAAAAATTTCAAACTTTTTGTCATGGGTGCCGTTTTCATGGTTTCCGAGGGTTTAAAGCCGATAGTGGCGTTAAAATGTAAATTCAAGATTTTTAAAAAATTTAAAAAAAAATGTGATGGGTATCGTTTTCATGGTTTTGGGGGGTATTAAAGCTGATAGTGACATTAGAATGTAAATCCAAGATGGCGGCTGCGAACATTTTTTAATTTTTCATCATGGGTGTCGTTTTCATGGTTTTCGAGAGTTTTAAAGCCAATAGTGGCGTTAAAATATAAATCCAAGATGGCGGCTGCAAAATTTTCTGATTTTTCGTCATGTGTGTCGTTTTCATGGTTTTTAATGGTGTATAAGCCGATAGTGACGTTAAAATGTAAACCCATAATGGCGGCTGCAAACATTTTCAAAATTTTTGTCATGGGTGTCGTTTTCATAGTTTCCGAGGGTTTTAAAGCCGATAGTGGCGTTAAAATGTAAATTCAAGATGGCGGCTGCGAAATTTTTATTTTTTTTTGTCATGGTTATCGTTTTAATGGTTTTAGAGTGTGCTGAAGCCCATAGTGGAGTCAAAATGCGTGACGCTTGGCAGATGCTTAGTTAACTAACGCGCGTATCGCGTTTTAACCTGAAAACACGTGTGATAGTAATCAAAAAACCATCAACAGCTCTAAAGAAGGCGCTATTTTGCATTAACATTTTAATGTTACTATCGGCTTTACAAACCTTGAAAACCATGAAAACGACACTCATGACAAAAATTCGAAAATGTTACCAGCCGCCATCTTGGATTTACATTTTAGTGTCACTATCGGCATTAAAACCCTCGAAAACCAATAAAACGACACCCATGATGAAAAATAAAAAAATATTTGCATCCGCCATCTTGGATTTACATTTTAGTGTCACTATCGGCATTAACACCCTCGAAAACCATGAAAACGACACCCATGACGAAAAATAAAAAAATATTTGCATCCGCCATCTCGGATTTACATGTTAGTGTCACTATCGGCCTTAACACCCTCGAAAACCAATAAAACGACACCCATGACGAAAAATTTAAAAATGTTCGCAGCCGCCATTTTGGATTTACATTTTAATGTCACTATCAGCTTTAACACCCCCGAAAACTATAAAAACGACACCCATGACGAAAAATTAAATAATATTCGCATCCGCTATCTTGGATTTACATTTTAGTGTCACTATCGGCTTTAACACCCTCGAAAACCAATAAAACGATACCCATGACGAAAATTAGAAAATGTTCGCAGTCGCCATCTTGGATTTACATTTTGATGTCACTATCGGCTTTAACACCCTCGAAAACCAATAAAACGACACACATGACGAAACATTTAAAAATGTTCGCAGTCGCCATCTTGGATTTACATTTTAATGTCACTATCAGCTTTAACACCCTCGAAAACCAATAAAACGATACCCATGACGAAAATTAGAAAATGTTCGCAGTCGCCATCTTGGATTTACATTTTAATGTCACTATCAGCTTTAACACTCCCGAAAACCATGAAAACGACAACCATGACGAAAAATTAAATAATATTCGCATCCGCCATCTTGGATTTACATTTTAGTGTCACTATCGGCTTTAACACCCTCGAAAACCAATAAAACGACACCCATGACGAAAAATTAGAAAATGCTCGCAGCCGCCGTATTGGATTCACATTTTAATGTCACTATCAGCTTTAATACCCCCGAAAACCATGAAAACGACACCCATGACGAAAAATAAAAAAATATTTGCATCCGCCATCTTGGATTTACATTTTTAGCAGCTTTCACTAAGGGACCAACTCTGAAATCACAAAAAAATTACGATGTTTGATACAAAAGTTCAATACCTACTCGACCAAAATGTATGAAACAACTAACTTATATTTCGTGATTTATCTATATATTTGATATTTATCTATATAGTGAAAGTTGCTCATGAGTAGAACACCCTATGAAAATTTAGTGATAATAAAGTTACCCTTTCAAAAAATACGTAATTTATCAATTCCGGAATCGCGATATTTTGACGATCGATACAAAAGTGCATTCCATATTAGACAAAACCTAAACGTAAGTAAATATACATTCGATTCTATAATCAGAACTATAAATTTGTGAATCCCAGAATCCCGGGATTTTTTTTGATACAAAAGTACAATCCATATTAGCCAACACCTGAACGCAACTACCTAACTAAAACATTCGATTCCAAAATCAGAACTTAAAAATTTTCGTTCCGGAATCCCTGGATTTTTTTTTTAAGTGCAATCCATATTAACTAACATGTGAACTTTAGTAAATTATACATTCGATTCTATAATCGCAAGTCAAAATTGGCCGATACCGGAATTCTGGGATTTTTCAATCCAAAAGCCCACTCCATACTTAGCCAACACCTCAACTTTAGGTTAATATGCATCCGATTATCCGATCTCTACTAATAATGCTAGGTTTCCCATACAAACTTTCATCCCCTATGTCACCGCCCGCAGGATTATTTTTGAGGCAAAAAGTAGCCTTCGCCAGGATGCCATGTCAGCCTTGCCAAATTTTTTCAAGATCCGTTCAGTGGTTTAGGCGTGAAAAGGTAACAGACAGACAGACAGATAAGAGTTACTTTCGAATTTATAATATTATAGTATAGATTCATAAAGACTAGTCTGTACTTACGTGCTTATATAGGTACCTACATAAGTAAATAAAACTATTGAATTTAAAAGTTCATTATTATTTATTAGGTACCTAGAAGGTTATATTTTTCACTCAAAACATAATGTACGCGTCTGTACCAAAATTATAAGACTATTATACTGTAATTTTCAGAAGGTTAGCGTAATGTATTAAAGGTCCGCTTTTCTGTAACCATCTATACTTGGCCGGGTTACCGTGGTCACACACATCATAGTGACTATTTTTCGATTATCTCGTTAATTATTGAGTGGATTACGTTGCAAATGTACAGGCATAAAATTGAATAAAAGCACTGATTATTGATATAACTTTCATTTCATAAATCCTAAAGAATCTCGATTAAACGGTGGTTTAAAAAACCGCTGCGCATCATGTCCCGAAGTAAATTTAAATTTCATCATAATTTATTAATTGCTTACAGGATAATAAATTAAACTTCAGGTACAATTGAAGGCAGTTATAAGCTATAACATAACGTTGCAAGTAAGTCTTTAGAGCTTCTATTCGAAGTGCTAGGATCGATTAAAGCATATTTCTATTTACCTAAATAACTCCTTAACGGTGCAATTTTTTTGTTTTATTAATGAGGAACAAATTCAAGCTAACTCATAAGAAGTCGTGTGCAAAATACTATAAAAGGGGGCTTATCCGTTTCAGAGATCCAGCAAACATGTAAACGTTACCGCAGCAGGATCTTGAATATCTTCGCAACCATAACAGATACAAATACAAATTAAGTTGGTACATTTACCTCGTCTGAGGCACTAAATATTTGGCTACAATTTATTTCAATATACCCATTAATAAACAAAACTTCTGGCTAGGGTAACGTTACGCCAGCCAGAACTGTTTTTGTCAAATAACTAAAAAACTATTAGAGGTACAAATTTAAAAATCGATGGTACAATTACAGAAGCCGAGGCACTAATTATCTATAAAATTCAAATGACGATTTTCGACATTTTCTGGCTGCGGTAACGCACACCATGATCTCAGTAGGCTAGTAATAAGTGTTTTTGTTTATATTTTTATTTTTAAGGTGTTATTTTTGCATGCTGAAATAAGTAAGCAAAATATGTGGAACTAATTTTATATTTAATACCTTTTATCTACCATATTTTATGCAAAATAAAGATATTCTATTCTATTCTAATATTTTTATATTTTTAAATGTTTTTATATTCTTTTTATTCTAATATTTAAAAATGTAAACAGTATGTGTAAAATGAAATAAAAGAAATAATAATAATTTCACGCGGACGAAGTCGCGGGCAGCAGCTAGTATAAAATATGATTGTAAATAATGAACAAAGAGAAATAAATGGCTGTAATAAAAAAAAAAAACAAGCGATGACCTGTTTTAAGGTTTAATATGCATGGGGTGATTATTCTTTACATGGCAAAAAATAAAACCACATTGCACAGTACAATATTTTTTATTTACAAGCATCCCAAGTTGAAAGATAACTGTCGAGAAACCTGAAGTTTAACGTCCAGACTAAATATATTTTTTCGACATAAATATGATACATAGATTAAAAAATTGGTACCTCTGGTAAGCTTATTTAATGCTTAAACATACTTGTAAAAATAGTGGCAGTAGAATTAAACACTGCAGTAAAATAAGGTTCTGAAGACACATCCAAGTTTTACCAAAAAACATTACTTGCATTTGTTTACAAAAAATGTTCAAGTTTTATCAAAAGATAATATAATATTAATTACATGATACTTCATTAAATACCCTTTCCCAAAAAAATTCCACTTATTAATACGACATAATCCGAAAAAGTTATAAACATTTCAAGTTGGTCATGTGAAAAAGTTCTCAAAATGCCGTACAATAAAGCCCGTCACAGACGTAGCTATAATATATTATAGCAAGACATATTACGATACATTTTCCATAGTAAACTTCGAGCGACCTCAAATGTAGCTGTAATATATATTTATATTACAGTAATATAGCTAGGTCTGTGGCGGGCTTGAGGCTGAGCGTACATAGTAGGGTTGCCAACTTTTCTATACCGGAAGACTTTTTTTACCGTCTCGAAAAAAATTGGCTATATTAATAAGGTGATCGTAGTCTTAGAAGCCTATGGCATACCTAACTTTTTTTTTTTTTTTTAATCACAAATATAATTTCGACATTTTTAAACGATTTTTTTTTCAAAATTTCTGTTTTTATGGTAAAAAAATGAAAAGTTTACGTCGAAATTGTACTATTTATTGGTACTTTTCGAGACCATTTTTTTTCGAGACGCTAAAAAAAGTCATCCGGTCTAAATCAAACACAGTATTTTCGAAGACATTTCAAGGTCAAAATATAGACAGTTTTCATATAATATATATCATAACTATACTAGAAAGGTTTAAGTAGTGAAAAAAAAGGTAAACAATCTTGATGAGTCTTTTATCTTTTTTTATTTTAAAACCTCAGTTCAAAAATAAAATGCAACTAAAAACCAATGTAAATACAACAATAATGATTACTAAATCAATTGAACCATTAGTTTAAGCAGTAGTTTATTTGTTTAATATGTGTTTGTGTAAAAAGTTGCAGCAAGATTGTTTACCTTTATTTTACCACCTAAACCTTTCTGGTTATACTCTAAAGTTACGAAATACCATTAATTCAGGTTTTATGAGATTTCTACTGGCCCTATTGCGGTCATCTCGCCGTTTTGTAATAAGCGTTCAGTAAAAGCTGAAGTTGCTGGCTGCTGGAACGAAACTTAGGCCTCAGTTACGGAGACGCGGGGCGTCGAGCGGCGCGGTGCCCGGTGCGGGCTGCGGGCCGTCAAGTGTATGAAATCTTAATCGCTTCTCCGTAAACACTCTCATAGAACGCCCTATGTTTGAATTTAGTGCGGGCCGCGCCGCACAACGCGACGCGCGACGCCTCGCGTCTCCGTAAATGAGGCCTTAAAGTTTCGTAAAAAAAATACTGATAACGGCTGCATTTCGTTTTACACTTATTCAGCTTTAATGAGATTTATTCTGGCCCTATTGTTGTATACCGAAAATTCCAATTTTAACTCTATATTATTGGCTTTTGTGAACATGATATTTATTCAGATTTGTTACTGTGGTGGTAATGGCAATCATGTCATAGGTTTTATTTTTATTCTTTCACTAGCGGACCCCACAGACGTTGTCCTGTCCCAATTTCAATAGTTCAAAATTCCCATAAAAAATCCACTTTCAGTTTTCCCGAATTTTCCAATTTTTCAGGCAACTTTTCTCAATTGTTTCACCGTTTAAACCTTCCCTGGACTACGACAAACACTTCAAAACCAAAATCAGCTAAATCGGCCCAGCCGTTCTCGAGTTTTAGCGAGACAAACGAACAGCATTGATTTTTATATATATACAGGATGACTTTTTAATGACCAGCCAAATTTTCACAGGGTGTTCTACCCATGAATATGAACAACTTTCACTATGGGACCAACTTTGAAATCACGAAAAAAAAACCAGCGGTTTCCTACAAAAGTTCAATACCTACTCGATCAAAATGTATGAAACAGCTGATATTTTTTTTGCGAAGTTGGTCCCATAGTGAAAGTTGTTCATATTCATGGGTAGAACATCCTGTGAAAATTTGGCTGGTCATTAAAAAATCACCCGGTATAGATAGATAGATAGATTAATATTATATTATGATTATTTTCTATTTTGTGAATGTGAGAATGTTGCAGACCTAGTACTGACTGTACATTTGTTAACTATTTTGTTACTTGAAAATATTGTAAAAGCCAATTATTTTTAAAAGAGTAACCATGGAGTTTCCTGCCGGCTCTTCTCCATACGAAACAACTAATTTGGAACCGTGCACCTAGCTTCTGACGTTTCATAAGGGCCCATGTAGCAGTGGCGTGCACAGAGATTTCACACAGGGTATGCACGGTTAAAATAAAATAAAAAACTTAAGTACCAGTTTCAGCTTCTTTCGGTCGGAGTCCTACCTACTAGATACCCTACCCAATACCTATAGTTACCTACATACCCGACTCTTACCACACGGCGACATTGGCTTCGCATGGCGTTTGTTTGCGACCACCACAAATATCTAAATTATTAATATAATAGATCCAAATATAGTATATTATGCAATTAGTGAATAAAGGACGGATTTAAAGCGAGGGCCATAGGTGAATCACGAGCTAGTGAAGAATTCTAACGATTGAATCACGACCGTAGGGAGTGATTCATGATGATTGAATCACGAGCGTAGCGAGTGATTCAAGTGTTAGAATTCTGATCTACGCGAGTGATTCATGGCCCTCGATATAAATCCATTTTATTCAAGAGTTGCATACTATACTTTATACCATGACTACGAGAAAAAGAAAGATTTAAGTTAAAATAGACATAATAATATAATGAAGAAAAAGGAAAGTTAAATTGGCTTTGATGTAAGCCAGCCGTGATTTTTTGGGTAGCAAGTTTTCCACTATATCGGCCGCCCTCTCTTTCATAAACTCAGGTGTTAACACATCTTCATCACTTTTAATCGATTAGAACAACACTAAACAAACACAAAATTGAAGATTAAAGTAACACTAAACTTTGTGTTCGTACAACTTACAGTATTCAAAATAGCGCCAATTTACTAAGGACAGCAAAGAACACAAAACAGTTTTTATTCTAATGCTAAACTCCTTGTCGAAAATGTCGACCAATCAAATTGAATTTAGAACACATCAATATAGGTCGAATACACAGATTACACTTACACTAGATACGGCAAGCCACGACCAAGCGTGCCCTGCATGTTCGACTGTTCGTACTAAAAAAAAGTCAGTTAGCTCAGTGATGCATAGCGATTTAAACAGTTCTGTTTACTCTGAGCACATCACTAAATGGCTGGGGTGAAGTTATCGTAGGTATAAAAAAGATGACACGTTCGGTTTTCATACTATCTAATAACATGCCGTATCTAGCCTAGGTACTCTAAATCTGTGGTCGAATACATTGGTGTGT
Organism: Cosmia trapezina; assembly: GCA_905163495.3. Classification (NCBI taxonomy): domain Eukaryota; kingdom Metazoa; phylum Arthropoda; class Insecta; order Lepidoptera; family Noctuidae; genus Cosmia; species Cosmia trapezina. The sequence goes on from LR991047.1 coordinate 12,620,446, forward strand.
TCCATTTTCAAACATCAAAACAGTGAGTAAAAGTGCTTTTTATTCACTGTTTGCAGTGAATAAAATAAGCTTTTTAGAGGGGGAATGGTATAAAATAATTTTTATGTTGATTTGTAAATAAAATGCAAGGTAAACAATACAATATGTTTGTGTGTACACAACCTTTAGCTGTTAGCCAGTAACAATTATCATAATACTTTTTAAGTAAATAATGAGTAAGTAGCATTAGCTTTTTTTTTGTGATAAACCAATCCCCGGATACACACGGACCCCTTTGCAATCAATTTAACTTCTTCCTCAAAAGATAACGTCGAAAAAGCGCCAGATTTTAATTTATTTGAACACACTTGGCCAGCACAGCTGTCACGGGTATAATTTTTAGTTTTTTACAATAAACTTACTAAATAATTACTTATACAATCAATCACTTCCGCCCAGAAATACAACCGAACAATGATATTAAATCAATCGAAACAATAAATACGGCGAAAAACATAGCAATTACGAACTAATACGAACAAATAAATTGGTTAATCCGACTAAAAAAAGTTGATCCTCTACAATCAACAAATAAGCGTGCTTTTACGGCTTCTCAATTTGGACGGTTTGCAATGTAAGCTCTGCTTCTAAAACTCCAACACGCGCACACATTTTCACGCACACAGTCACACTTTTGCTGTGTACTACACGAGAATTCCCGAGATGCGTTGTATGAAAAATAAGCAAGTTATAGTAGTGCTTTTGCTCACACGGGAGCGCTGCTTGCGTGGTGAATCGGTGGCGCGTGTTCGCCGCTCGCTCCAACGAGTTAGTTCCATAAAAAAGTAATAGATGGCGCGGAATCGCATTATAATCACGGGAATTCAATGACGGATTTTATATTAGATTCATATAATACCTACCATGTTTTTTTTTAATCATTGAGAGGGGCATGTATGTATGGGACTACAGGGTATGCAGAGCTTATTTGCATGTATGGAGTGCACGCCACTGCCATGTAGGTATGTGAAACAAAATATTTTGATTTTGTTTCTATATCTATGTCTAACTATGGAACTGATTTTAACAAGTGAGGCCAGTTGAAAGGCGAAGGCCACCGAATCTAAAAATTATTACATTTTTAACCAACTTAAAAAGGAGGTTATCAATTTGTTAATCGGATTATGACAATTTTTTTTTTATTGGCTTACATTTAGCTCAACTTATGAAACAGTGCAAGTTTCATTACAACACATTCATAATGGTATGCAAATATTCATTTTGTCACAACAAAAATAATAAAAAAATATAACAAAAAAAAAAACCGGAAGGAGCACGCGCGGCTGGCGAACGGGAGGGAGTGGAGGGAGGTCTTTGCCCAGAGGGCTTCCAAACAAATATACAACATGTTTATGGGTGCATGTATGTACACGCATTTCTCCGAAATTGTTAATCGGATTGTGACAATTTTTTTATCTTACATTTACTTCAACTTATGGAACAGTGCAAGTTTCATTACAACTGGTATAACACTTAAAAGGCTAAAAAAGGTAAAGTTATTACTGGCTATTCATACATGAAATCTGTTAAGGGGTCATTTAACTCATCACCACAAACAACTTTTACTATGGGACCAAACCTGAAATCACGAAACAAAAAAAATCTGCTCCCGCATAACTCGTCGTACCTCGAACAGCTATTTTTTTTTTCGCAATTACACGTAGAATGAACCTTTAAGATATTTCGTGTATGAATAGATAGCTTTCATACACTAATTATGGATAACACACAAGCTTTTAACAATTATTTTGTGGATCAAGTGAATCCCGTTAATAACATAAACATTAATAAAAATACGCCAATACAAAGTAAATGTACATCTATGTTTATGTTGCCTACAATACCCATTGAAATTCATCGTATTATTATGTCACTAAAAAATACGTCTAGCACGGGGTACGATGATATAAGTACAAAAATTGTTAAACAGGTATCTACAATACTTGCTCCTGTGTTGAGTCATCTTATCAATATGTGCATATTGCATGGTTATTTTCCGGAAGAATTAAAAATAACCATTGTAAAACCGCTTTTCAAAAAAGATAGCAGAGAGAATATGTCATGCTACAGACCTATCGCTTTAGTGCCAATTTTTTCAAAAATTTTTGAAAAAGCAATATATAATCAACTTACTTCATACTTTGAGAAAAATAGCTTATTCGTTGATAACCAAAAAGGTTTTAGAAAAAACAGATCAATTAACATGGCCATCTATGATTTCTTGCATATGGTTAGCAGCAGAATCGATAAAAGACTACCAACTATAGCGCTTTATATGGACATGTCAAAAGCTTTTGATCGCGTAGACCATAAAATACTGATAGATAAACTTAATGCATACGGAGTTAGAGGAAATATATTAAATTTAATAGAATCTTATCTATCTAATAGAAAGCAAATAACGACAATTAGTAGAATTTGTAAAAAAACCGAACTCACATATAAATCTAGCCAGAGAACTGTAACTTACGGGGTACCACAAGGTAGCGTACTCGGACCGCCTCTATTTATTATCTATATTAATGACTTTCCTACAGCGTCAACGTATCCTATGACAATGTTTGCGGACGACAGCACATTACTTTTTAATAATGACGAAGTAAGTACATTAGAGGCTGACATTAATTCTAATTTAAAATCAGTTGTAAATTGGCTGCAAAATAATAATTTGATTATAAACCTAGACAAAACAGTAATAATGAAATTTCAACAAAGACTAAATCACAAACTGAACTTAACTATTAGATACAATGACAAAGTTATTAATGAAACAAATGTAACAAAATTTCTTGGGTTAAACATAGAAAACAAACTAAAATGGAAAGCACATATTGACAAAGTGTGTAGTAAACTAAACCAATACTCCTATGCCTTGCATATGTTAAGTAAAACAGCCGATCGGACAACAGTATTGACAGCATATCATGGTCTAGTGGCCTCAACATTAAGATACGGAATTATATTTTGGGGCAATGCAACGGGTAAAGATACAGTATTTAAGTGCCAAAAAAGATGCATAAGGGCTATCTACAACTTACAGACAACTGACAGTTGCAAACCGTTTTTTAAAAATATGAAAATATTGACAATGCCATCGTTGTACATATTTGAAACGTCCATGTTTGTCAAAAATAATCTGCACAAATTTGCTCGCGTAAGTAGCCAGCGCCGTTGTGACCGGTTACAAACAGTTGGATCTAAAACTGCACTATTTGGGAACAGTGTTTTTGCAATGGCTCCAAGGATATATAATAAATTACCAAAATGTATAAGAAGTGAAGAAAATGTCCGCAAATTTAAAAATAATTTATTTTTATTTCTAATTGACAAGTCGTATTACTCTATTGAAGATTTTTTAAATGACAAACTGTGACTCAATTCCTATAATATTATCTTCCTTTGACGTGCATGTAAAATTTAATTTACTTAATTTAATTGACATTTATTAATCTCGAATACTATTATTATTACTATTTTTTTTATAAAGTATGATGCAAAAATTACTATTTGTACACCAATTTTATTGGTAGAACATAGAGCTCGACTACAATATGTATATTTAAGACCTTTTATGTGTACCTATGTTCACAAATAAAGATTGATTGATTGATTGATTGATTGATTGATTGAAAAGTCACCAAGTCAAAGAACAAAAAAGTGGAGAGGAATAGGCATGACACATAGAACTTGTCTACATGAGGCGATTTGCGCGCCAGTCGAGGAGCGCGGTAGACAATCGCGACGCCCAAATCCCAAAAAACAGGATTTGTGCGTCGAGATTAGTCTGTCTACGCGCTACTCGACTCGCGCGTAAATCGCCTCATGTGGACAAGCCCATAGGAACTGTTTCGCAGGCTATTGAACGAATATTCTAAAAAAAAAAAATGGAATACACACCAACAGACACACTCAACAAGACATTTAGCTAGTTCTCGTGGTATTTTCTGAAGCATGGGATGCAGAGCCGTACCCCACAACCATCACACGCCCAGGAAGTGCGACTGTCAACTTTGGTTTTGGAGCACTGCTTGCATCGCGCACGGGGAGTCAATTTAATAGGATAATGTCCAACAGACATCGGAGGAGCCTCTGAGACTAGTGGTGGGCTGTGCTTTTTTAAAATCTGGTCTGCCAGCATCATCCTAAATTCTCGTTGAGGAATTTTTTTAGTATGGCAATATATTACATACGCATTGTGTATGGACACGTTGAATAGCCTACGAAACAGTTTCTTGTACCAAACCATGTTCCTACTTCTTTCCACAGGGAATGCCTGTATGAGTTGGTCCTTCTTATCGACACCCCCCATGGTAAGATTATAGTCCAACACCACCTTGGGTTTGTATTTGTAGGCCCCATGTTTCTCGGCCCCACCGACTTCTACTTTATGATAAGTGGAAATCAGTGAGACCAAGTTGAAGTCCCTCCAAACTACAATAGACAAGTCGTTTGTGTAGCTGTAGACTAGCTCCCCTGGGCGCATGTTCACCTTGGTCTTACTGCGCAGAGAATCGGGAATAAATTCCCGGTTAAGCCTCAGGGTCCCAAGGGTGTCGGTTTTTTGCGCCTTTAATGTTCTTGACAACAGTGGCGAATTGTAAAAATTATCCATAACTAATGTATGGCCTTTATTGAGGAGAGGGCGAACCAGTCTGTATACGATCTGAGATGTTGCCCCCTCTGGTTCATTGGACACCCTTTCGTCATCAGGACCTTCAGTACCTTGATTTTGATGTCCCTTTCCGGCATATACCTCAAACTTCCACAAATAGCCCGTTCGGGACTCGCACAGTTCATAGCTTTTTATCCCTACCCGAGCAGCTTTGTTGGAGATGAGCTGCGCAAAACCGAGTCTACCTTTCCACAATAGTAGAGACTCATCTATCACAATATTCTGCTCGGGTAGGTATAAACTGCTGAACTTGCGGTTCAGGTGTTCAAGAATCGGGCTAATTTTGGCAAGTTTGGAACATTGGGCCGGAATGACAGTGTTGTCAACGAAATGCAGACATTTCTTTATCAATAAAAATTTATCGAAGGGCATGATGCCGACAAGATTCCCGCACCGTAAGTACGGATAACGAGGAGCCCAATAGTCCCTTTCGACAGGATTTGGGAGAAAGCTCTGCACCATTAAGATGGCTAGAAAGGACCACAGATCGGGGGTCTGTATATCCTTCCATCTTTTGATGCGCGCATATTGGGTCTGTGACGAACGTGGCTGCAGATGGTGGGCGTATCTATTAGTCTCGGTGACCATGAGATCAATAATCGTATCATCCCAAATCCTCTCGAAAATATCCAGAGGGGTCATCCCCTTAGTCGCAAAAGTTGGCCCAGACGGACCACTAAATACCTCCCGCTCGCCAGTGAAGATATTGGGATCACTTTGCCACGAAAACCGTAGCATGTCCTCGCTGCCCACGAACTGCCGCAACGCGGAATCGTCGCAAGCATCGATGGCATTTATTTCATCCACCAGGTCAGACGTGAGGTCGCCCAACTCTGCTGGATACTCTGCAACGTACCTTCGCTGGGACAAACAGTCGATAGCTGCGTCCATATCCACATCCGGCAGGTCTCTCTCCTCGTCTGATCCGGGATTTTCCAGGACCGATTGCTCCCACTCAGCAATCTCCTCTTCGCCGTCCTCAAACATAGATGGATCTGAAATAAAACCACATACTAAATTATATTCTAAGCATGCTAACATCACCACTGCTCTCAAAACGGTGAAGGAAAACATTGAGAGGAAACTGGCATGTCCTAGAACACCAACCCACACTGAGCCTGTGTGGTGGATTACGGCCCCCTTCCTCACACCGAGAGGAGGCCCGTGTCCCAGCAGTGGAACAATATAGGCTGATTAAGTATGTAAGTTAGCAAAAAGTGATAACATAACTCTCACCATTTGTGACGGAGGATCCGGACGTTGATGCTGTGGGAGATGCAACAAGCGTCAACAAAACTGGGCCTGCTTGATTGGACGCTACAAATTAAAAAGTTATTGGTTAAATTTAGAATAAAAATGTATTCATTACAAGCTGTCATTACTTAGTACTTATTTGATACTCACTAGGTGTAAATCCCAATACATTGATTTCGGCGTCAACTATTTGGGAGTTGGCATCCGCAATCGATACAATGGTATTCATATCCTCCGCCGTTTGCACGTCCGTTGAAGGCGAAGTTACGTGTCTGTAAAAATAACATTGTCATATTATATCAACATCAACTAATCATTTACCCAAGTCATTAAAGTTATACCTACTTCGTGGGACGCGCTTTTCCCTTTTCCCTTCCCTTTCCTCTTCCGGTCGACGTTGGCGTCGCTTCTACTGCTGCTGTACCAGAAACGAATAATAAATTAATTAGAAGCTATAATAAAAAAAAACTCCATCAGTTTAGGTAATTAACTAAAGGTAAACAAAAAAAACCATGCGTCTGGTTAACCGACTAAACGTAATACCTGTCACTTCAGTTGTCATGCTACGACATAGTTTACTCTTCAATTTAGCAACTTTATAATTCGTTGTATAACGTTGCTAAATTGAAGAGTACAACTGTGTCGTAGCATGACGACTGACGTGACACGTATTACGTTTAGTCGGTTAACCAGACGCGTGGGTTTTTTTTTGTTTGTGTCAAAGAGGTAATTCTAAAAGAAACCACCTTCTGATGCGGTGCTGCTGCCCGCGCGCGTCGGGACGTCCTGCGGCGGCACCACATCACCTGTCACCAGTGCATCTACAAACAAATAATAAATTAGAAGCTACATAAATAAATTTAATGTGATACATAATGATGACTTATGTGTAACGAGGTAATTTTAAAACAATCCACGAACGACGGAAGTTGTCGAGTCTAAAAAGAGCACACACAAGTCATTAATAATACAAATAATACAATGTGCAAGCCACAATAAAAGTAAAAACAACAAACCTGTGCTTGTTGATAGCCCGGGCTCCACCTCCCAATGCCTCCTTTTCCTGGGAGGTGGAGTTTCTGGTGTCCCCGGTATCAGAGGACACTGACTGCGGGGTGGCGACGGTTTTCTGTAAAATATTTGAAAGTAAGACAAACAAGTCAATTTGTCACAAATTAATTTGAAAAAAATAAAATAAAATCACCTCCTCTTCTGCTTTCTCGCCGGCGCATCAGGGAGCAGAAATCTACCTATCTCCTTCTGCTCTTCCTGCAGCCGGGCCTTATTCTCATCGGCCAAGCGAGCATGTCTTTTTCTCTTGTCCACCGCCCGCGATGTCCGCACCAGCTCCTCGCTAACATAAAAACATGACTAAATAATACAGCGTCCATCTTGGTCAAAACCAAGTCAAAACAATAACAAATCTCGTCTCGTTAGTTTTTCACTGAAATATCTAAGATCTAAGTATCACTTCGATAAACTATCACTCAATTCGAAATCTATACTTATTTCTCAGTATTCTGTACAAAACTCTTAGAATATATTTGAGAAGATTTGTACTTACCGTTTTCGTCTTACGTTCATTTTTGGTCACACAACACAGATTATCAGATTAATTTTATTTATTAGAAGCTAACACACAACAACGCAGTTTTATTTTAACCACAAAACAAAAACAGAGTACATAAGTTTTAATTTAACTTTACAACATAGAGTAAAGTAATATAACGGCAAACTTTACAATTACAAGAATCCAAGTATCCCTAAGTAGTCTGAACTGCAAGAAAGAATCACATTACGAAAGAAGAAGGAAGGACGCTTCCTTCCATAGATAAAGAAGAAGGAAGGACGCTTCCTTCCACAGATTAAGTAGTATTCCTTCCATAGATATCGGAAATTCTATATCTATGCTTCCTTCCATAGGACCTCAGAAGAACGACTAAAGCATAGAAGTAGTGGTAAAATAGCAACTGAACTCCATATATTTGTTTCATTTTGACTTATGGAGCCGCTATGATGTTAAAGAAGGACACGTATACAGAAGACGTTTCGAAATTTTGTAGGTTGTCATTCATTTTATTCCGACTAGTGATGTACCCACTAAATTTCAACGTCGATAGAATTTACAATGACATTCTTTCTTATACTGCCAAGAATAATAACCGTAGGTACACACGGCTACACATCAAGCTATACATTTCCAGTTTACACTGACCGCTCATTGTAAGGAAATCCTATACAATGCGAGATCAGCTTATACTGGAAATGTATAGCTTGATCTGTAGCCGTGTGTACCAAAAATTTTGAAGTAACTAAGCATACTTATGATCCCAATACTTAATATATTCGTTCAAAATGAAAGAATACTTTAAGTATGAACTAAATAGTTCGTCATCATCATCAACAAAGTCTTCCTTGGTTCCCGACAGCTCTTCATCATGTGTACGTTGGTAGCGCAAACGTAGTACAGGTAAGAATTTGCATAGTGCAGGGACAACGTGAATCAATGATTGATAAAATAAATTATTTTTTCAGTAACCAGTTTTTTTTTTGTAATGTATCTGGTTAAGTCAGGTTGAAATAAAAAATATATATATTACATAATATTAATTTCAGTTCTTTGTGAGTCGATTTAAATTCTTTTCTTTTGTAGTTTTAGGCTAATAAAAAATAACAGTTTGTTCGTTTCGAATGTGAGTTTTTGCAGCTCGTGCAATTTGAAAAAAAATAATCCGCAGTGGAATAATTTAATAACTATTCCACCGCGGACCGTAGGTAGTAGGTACTTACTAGTAGGTTTTTTCAAGGCTGTTATGAAAACGTAGTACACACGGCTACACATCAAGCTATACATTTCCAGTTTACACTAATGTCTCATTGTAAGGAAATCCTATGCAGTGCGAGATCACCTTATACTGGATATGTATAGCTTGATCTGTAGCCGTGCGTGCGTACACAATCAAATTAATAGACATGATTTTCCTTTGATTCTATTGGCACTTATTTAAACTGATTACTTCTATTCTATATTTTTCTTCAACAGATTTCCAAAAGATCCCGTACTATGACAAAATTGGAGGATATTTTGCGGTAATACAGAAACTTGGGGACCCACGCGTACTAGTGCAATCTGTTCGGAACATTTTATGTCGTGTAATTTTAAACAACTTGCAAATAATAGAAGGAAACTAATTGAGGGTACGATACCCACTTTAAAAAACATTCTTGGCACGGAAGAACCGCCTGCAAAACTAAAGATTTTAGTAGGACCGTTTTATTATTGGCAACACTTCTGAAATGTCAGAATTCCGTCGAATTAAAAATCAGACTGTAGTAGTCATTATTCAGACATATGAATATGAATTAAACATGCGGGTGTGGCTTCATAGCCAAAGCCTGCACCCGCATGTTTTCCTACTAAAATATCAAACACATCATTTAGTTTCTTTAATTAGTTAGTTATGAAACACCGAACTCAAATAGTTTTAAAAAACAAAAAATGGACGAGTAAAAGTGTTATTTTTAACAAAATAATAAAATTGGCTGTGTTATTTTATTATTTATATTCTACCCTTCGCACTTTTTGACACGTATACCTACGTTAAGGCCGCATTATAAAACGGGGCTCAAGTATATATCCCGAATTGTGGCTCCACTGTACATCACACACGCGCGTCCGAAACTTCACATTGGTGAATCACTTAAGTTAGTGACCATTACCCCTATTGCTTGAGAATAATTTTGGTTAGGTTGGGTTAGGTTAGAACAGTGACCCTTAACGCGTAGCTAGTATATAAAATCGCCGGTTGTGTTTGTACAGTGGTTCCCAAAATGCAGAATGATAGGGAAGGTCCAGCAATATCAATAATGTTATTTGAAAAAAATATTTGACTATAAAAATAAATACAATCGTTCTTTTTCTAAAGCACTATTAATTGTTTTCTCATTACTGGCTACCTACGGAGTTTCGCAGGCATTAATCATATTGCGTATTTTTGTGTACAGACGCCAGCACGTCAAGCTACTACAATCTTTATAAATCTAAAGTATTAGGTTCAAGGTTGATTGGGAAAATTTGACAGTTTCGGGTGGCTTGACCTGTACACACAAGAAAATAAAACGAATTAACATTTTATTTATTCATTCATTCATGTAATGAAATAGCAGGTTATGCTACGCTTGCCGGGGTTGGTCAGTGAATGAGTGACCATCTTTACATACCGAGACTCCTCCGTGCCTCGGAAAGCACATTAAGCCGTTGGTCCCGGCTGTCATTCGTGGTTCTTTGACAGTCGTTACGGGTCATCAGAAGCCCGAAAGTCTGACAACCAGTCTTACCAAGGGGTATCGTATTACCAAGTAACTGGGTTGTGGAGGTCAGATAGGCAGTCGCTCTATGTAAAATACTGGTATTCAGCTGCATCCGGTTAGACTGGAAGCCGACCCCAACATAGTTGGGAAAAGGCTAGGCAGATTGATTTTTGATTCATGTAATGAAATACCACTGATTGTTTGTGTCCCATCACTAGCACTTTGTGTTTGTTGTCATAGGGCAGTTGCGTAGATACGCACAAATTTGTCAATGTGTATGTGTTTTTTTATTGTGTGGCTATTATTCTTTCGTGTGCGTTCGTAGCAACACGAAGCATGTATCTGTGTGTGGTTGTCAAATTTTTGTAGTGTGCTGTATGTGTTTTCCTCGCCCCCCGCATAAAGTGGCAGAAAATGTTGTTCGGTGATTCGCTGCTTGCCATCTCCATAGGTTAAATGCTCTAAGCATAATACGGATGAACTTCCTGAGGATTCTGGAGTTGGCTCTGGCGACCAGGAACTCGCCAAAAGCGCAGTCTTCTTGAATCGGGATGGAATCCAATTATTTCTGAATTTGTTATTGATTGATTGATTTTTAAAAGTCTTTAATTAACATAATTTTTACAAAGTGCATACAATAAGATCTTATTCTAATTGTGTACAACCATACAAATAACAAGTTCTTAGGCTAACTTACCTTTACAAACATTTTACACTGAGTTTAATTATTAATAATCTATAAACATTACACAATAAGTTCATAAGAACACAATGATATTCACAAGCACAAAAGTCTTAGTAACATTGACTCTAAACGCATACCACTATTGTTTACCTACTAAAAGGTAATGCACTGAATAATACAAGGACTATTTGAAGCGCGGGATAAAACATGACAATAGTATACTAATAATATAACTTAGATTTAAATATTATTACTTGACGAGACAAAGAAATTACAATTCTGAACTGTGGGTAAATTATCGTGACTTTTCGCCGAGTCTGCTTACTGCGACCGGGTGAGGGTAGCACGGTCGGTCCGGTGGTAGGTAGATATTGTTATTCACTCAGAAAATAGTGATGTGGTAAACGATATCGATTATATGTAGTTGAATACGGTAAGTTATTAGATCTACTTTTACCTATACATGAAATTAACGGGTTACAATGCTTGGGATTTTTAAATAAATAGAATTTTCTGGATGATTTTAAAATAAAATGTTTAATCGTTGGAAATTTTATTTGTTCGTGTAAACGTTTTAAATTTGTACGAAAGGCAGTGTTAAGTGATATTTTAATTGCCTTATTTTGAACAACTTGCAACTTATTAAAGTTTTTATCAGTCAGGCTACTCCAGGCTGGTGCAGCATATGTAAGACATGGTCTGACGAGGGTGGTATAAATGCGTAATTTAGTGGCAGCACTTAACTTGTACTTTCTGTTAAGAATAGGTTTTAACGCATTAATAGCCTTCAGACCCTTTGCTCGAAGTGCATCGGTGTTTTCATTCCAGTTGATTTTGCCATCTAGAACTACACCAAGATACTTAACTGAACGGCTCCAAGGTATGGAATGATTTTTAAAGTTGATGCACCTGGAGGGTAATGATCGTTTACGTGAGAAAAGAATAACTTCCGTTTTGCTAGCGTTTAATTTTAGTTTCCATCTGGTGAAATACATTTCAAGTTCGTTTAGTGCTAGTTGAAGCCGCCCGATTATTAAATCAATATCTTCTGAAGAAGTATATGAGGCAGTGTCGTCAGCATATATTGCGAGATGAGTTCTTGGTTGCTTAGGTATGTCATTAAGATACAGGATGAAGAGAAATGGTCCTAAATTTGACCCTTGTGGTACACCAGCTGCTATGAATTTCGCCGTAGAACAGTGTTCACCTATGAAAACTTTGAAATAACGGTTATATAGATAGTTTTGGACCATTTTAACAAGTGAGAAAGGAACGTCATTAACAATAAGCTTGTGAAGTAGTCCCTCGTGCCAGACAGTGTCAAAGGCTTTTTCAACATCTAGCATCACCATTCCGGTCGATTTGCCTTCATTCAGGTTATGTGCGATGTGCTCCGATACCCTGGCCAACTGCTGAGTGGTGGAATGTGCCTTGCGAAATCCAAATTGCTCAGGTAGCAGTAAGTGTTCTGTAAATTTTAACAGACGGGTAAGAATGAGAGACTCCAATAATTTGCCCAGGCACGGGAGAAGGCTTATGGGACGATAATTTGCAGGGATGTTGCCATCTTTGCCAGGTTTTTTGAGCGCAATTATTTTTGCCATTTTCCAGGATGCAGGGAAGTAGCCTATTCTCAGACAACCATTAAAAATTTTTGTAAGGTAGACCAGGGCCTTTTGAGACAGGTTTTTAAGTAGCCTATTGCTGAGACCGTCTAGGCCAGGAGCTTTGCGAGGTTTTAATTTTTGTATGATTTTTAGGACCTCCCTAGGTCTAACGAGAGGGGAATGACTGCTCATGTCTTTGGAATCTAATGACGCCATAGATTCCTTGACGGCTACTTCAGTTTCAAGATCGGTGGTCCATTGATGAGTGAGACTCATATTACCAACAAATGAATCAGCAAGAGCTTCACACTGCTCTGATACTGAGGACGTCATTTGTTCGCCTCTGATTTTGAGGGGAGGGATATTGCAGGGGTTATGGTTGATTGACCGAGCTAGACGCCAAACATCATTACTAGGGTTATCAACTTTGGAGAGCTTATCACACCAAATACTATCATTCAAGGTCTGGATACTGACTTTAATTGAGTGTTGCAGCTGGTTAACTTTAAAGAACAGTTGGCGTCTGAGGCAAGGATTGTTCTCATTCAATGCCTTTCTACGAATGTAATTTTTATGTTTGATTTGGCTCTTAATGCGCCTAGGCAATTTTAAACGACCCTTGTTTATTTCGATGGTAGGAACACTCGCCTTCCGTGCATTTAACACACTGTCAGTGAAGTGCTCAACAGCAGCATCAATAGAGGGTATTGAGTCTAAAATTTTACTAGATAGTGTGATATTGTTGTCTAAATGAGATCTGAAATATTTCCAGTCAGCTTTGGCAAAGTTAAATGCTGTTTGAGATTTGGTGCTATACTTAATGTACCTACTGAACAGCTGATTTTTTTTTCGCGATTTCAGGTTTGGTCCCATAGTAAAAGTTGTTCATAATGATGAGTAAAATCTCCCATTTCAATTTGGTGCATGATAAAAAATTCATCCAGTATTATGATATAATTAAGGTATTTTATTGGCAATAAATAGTATCCCGTTCAAATTAAAACTTGATTTATTACATCACAGGAAATACTTATGGAAGTCTGCGAAGAAGGACATAGCGCAGTACTGCAAATTAAAAGAACCGCTCACCATCAACAGCAATCTAACATGAAGACAGGTATAACATTTCAGAAATATGTTCACTTGATATATGCGATACAATGATATTATATTAAAAATATCATTGATGCGATATTATTCTTCTAATTATCCCAGTCGGAAATATATCGTGTGCAAATTTATTTATTTATTTTTAATAAAAAATACGTAATTGTAGGATCCCGTAGCAATGGAAGTTGAAACAGGACCTAGTACATCGGTACATATTAATGAATCGCCACTGATCTTGACATCTCGTGAAATCATTTCACATCAGTCAGGTAAGACATACAAATAAAACTATTTACCTAAATAAAAATGTTGATAATAAATCTTACATAAATTTTATTGAGAACTGTTGTTTTAGGAATCCTTGACACAGATGACAATAACAAATTCAGAAATAATTGGATTCCATCCCGATTCAAGAAGACTGCGCTTTTGGCGAGTTCCTGGTCGCCAGAGTCGACTTCAGAATCCTCAGGAAGTTCATCCGTACCAGGGCGGAATGGGCTGGAATTCGCCTAACAGATTATTAAATTTGCTAGGCATTTTATTTTTTTATTTAAAATATTATCTGGTCGTTATTTATTTTTTTTATGTACAAAAAGTTTTTGTCGCTTTGGTACCATTTTGAATTTTCATAATAAATTTTATTTTTTCACTAACAACCATTTTATTTAATCAAATAATTCAAATCTCTATTAAATTACGCTTCACTGATTTAAAATAATATGTTACATAAAAAGTATTAAAATAAAAATTATTAGGTACTTTGAATACCCTTGTTCCCTAGACTTTGTTGAGTAGTCTATGATGTAATCTAAAATTCAAATAAATATGAGAAAGTAAGTTGCTAAAAACATTTGCAAAACCGTTTTCAATAAACTCATCTGTTATTATGGCAATTAAATACATTCTGGTTTAGCCGGGTCAGATTTAATACATGAAGAGCTGTCGGGAACCTAGGAAGACTTTGGTGATGATGATGACGAACTATTTAGTTCATACTTAAAGTATTGTTTCATTTTGAACGAATATATGAAGTATTGGGATCATAAGTATGCTTAGTTAATTCAAAATTTTAGGTACGCACGGCTACAGATCAAGCTATACATTTCCAGTATAAGCTGATCTCGCATTGTATAGGATTTCCTTACAGTGAGCGGTCAGTGTAAACTGGAAATGTATAGCTTGATGTGTAGCCGTGTGTACCTACGGTTATTATTCTTGGCAGTATAAGAAAGAATGTCATTGTAAATTCTATCGACGTTGAAATTTAGTGGGTACATCACTAGTCAGAATAAATAGAATGACAACCTACAAAATTTCGAAACGTCTTCTGTATACGTGTCCTTCTTTTACATCATAGCGGCTCCATAAGTCAAAATGAAACAAATATATTGAGTTCAGTTGCTATTTTAGCACTACTTCTATGCTTTGTTATTGTTCTGAGATTATGTATTATACTCGATTATACTGATCGGAATGGCTTGGCTTGGCCATAGACTACCTATAAATAAAAATAAATGAGGTTTTGGGATTCCGGTTTGGCTTGGGTTGGGACCATAGACTAGTAATAAAAATATAAAAAAATGACAGTTGGGCCCACAGCAGTGTTGCAAGTGGCAGATAGTCAAATCCATTCAAATCACTATCACTACATATCACTATCACTACTCACTAGATTGTATAAAACAAAGTCGCTTCCCGCTGTCTGTCTGTCCATAGGTATGCTTAGATCTTTAGAACTACGCAATGGATTTTGATGCGGTTTTTTTTAATAGACAGAGTGATTCAATGATTCAATTCAATTTCAGATTAATGATTTTTATGGTTAAAATTATGTAAATATTTTCGCGTATCATATTTTGATCAAGATACAACCTGACACGGACCTGCAAATTGCAAAAAACCAAAAAAAAAAAAATTGAATTTCGCGGGCTACCACAGCGCATCGCTCCTAACTCAAATTGTGAAACAATGGTGTTCCGTTAATTCGTTGACATTTCGAGCGCTTTCGAAAGCGCCCGGGTAGCCCGCGAAATTGTGAAGGTAAGAATGACGGGTGTATTGCTGCAGAATTGAATATGATATACATAGCGTGTGGTGTGAGGGCCACTTTATTGAAACTCTTTGAAAATATGCTTAGGATTTAGTGAACATTCCCAAAGAATTGTGAAAGTTGGAATCAGATTTTGTGAAAGTCAACTTTGCGAGATATGGACTGTAAAGTGGGGCCCTCAGTTCACACATAGAGGATTGAGGGCCCGCCTGTACCTGATAAACTATGGACACTACAGATAAAGTCTTTATGCCAAAATCTAAGCTTATAGGTACCAAACAAAATTTGTGAAAACAAGATATTATCGCAAAACACTGTCCTACTTGGTATATCTTCGTTCAAAATGGGGCCTCAATCCTCACACACGTAAAAGTTTATCACGCAAATAAAATGAAACCATTAACTTATAGCTACTGTTTGTAATCCTAATAAATTGTGAAAATACTAAATAAATTGTGAAAATTTGTGAAAGCAAGAGCAGCTCACCATTTCTTGTTGTTTGAAAGTTATGACCTTGACAAAATTCGGGCCCTCAATACTCCATTTATTTTGTTTTCCGTTTTAATACGCCTATCGTATGAAAGATTAGACAAATACAAAATAGTCTCTTTTTGTGAAAAAAATTGTGCAACAAATGGGGAGGAAAACTAACTTTTTATCACGCTAGGTGGCACATGATCGACTGTCCTTTTTTCATTGATTTGACGTAACGAACGATTGTCAAATTGTATGGATTTGTTTGTAAAACAATGTACAGTCGTTCAGGGCGCCATCTACAAACAGCTTTGCGTGTGGCTCCCCATTGGTGTTATTTGTTACTAATAAGAATAACGATTAAACTAAAAATCTTAATAGATACCGAAATCGACTATTTTTGAATTGTGTAGTAGGGTAGGGTGACAATAATTTTTGACATAAGGTGCTCAGAGGACAATGTAAAGCATATACACTCCTTTGCAAAAAAAACGGGCGGTTTGGATTTTTGTACATTATTGGTAATCATTTACTTCTAAAGAGGTTTTAATAGCCAAACTATGTTACTGGCACTTAATAAAGAGTTTGGGTATGAAAAAAAAGTTAATTTCAAATTCGAAACTGTTGTTTTTAAAAATAATAATTCCTTTTTCAGTTTATGACTTTTACTTACTATTCGCGGGTTTGCGGTTAAAAGGTTATTAGGCAACTAAAACTAACTTCTCGTTATTTTTATTAGAATAATTTATGTTTGTCGCATAATCCTGCCTTATTGTGACTTAAAACAGATATCTTTGTGTCGATTGTAATGGCAGAAAAAGCAATAAGAGCTAGTAAAATTATAGCGCTGCTGGAAGTGGGGTGTAGCTAATGTTACGGCTCACAGCGGTTAAACGTGAGTCGTTCCACCGTCCAAATAACCCGGACTGGATACCAAGAGACAGGTTCCGTTCAAAGAAGGCAAGGTTCTGGGAGAAAACGTTGCACACAAACACGAGACGACCGCTTTTTAGTGACTCAGGCGCTGAGGAACCGCAAATGCAGTTACATAGACCTCAAAAGAAACCTTGAAGAGGTACAAGGAGCACAAGTTAGCCTATGGACAGTGAAGAGGAGGCTTTTAGCGATTGATATACGCAGTCGACGACCAGCGGGGGCCCCCAAGTTACTCCGTGAGCACCAGATTGCTCGAAGGTAACTGGAGTAGCGTACTCTTCTCCGATGAGGCTCGAGTTTGTCTGAATGGTGAGGACCGACGTCGGCCAGTGTTACGAAGACCAGGGGAACGCTATGCCGACGTGTGTTTTGAAGAAATCACCCCTTATGGTGGAAGGTCCATTATGTTTTGGACGGGCGTAACTTCAAGCTATCTTACCGAGATAGTGTTCATTAAAAATGGCTCACTAAATGCGCAAAGGTATATAACAGGAATAATTTGTCAATATGCACAGCCCGCACTGACTGTAATTTGTGAAGATGCCATTTACATGGACGATAATGCTCGGGACCACAGTTCTGGCGACGTAGATGCTTATATGCAAGAAGTCGGTATTCGTCGTCTGGATTGGCTAGCGCGGAGCCCAGACCTTAACCCCATTGAGCACGTCTGGGACCTCCTAAAAAGGCGAGTACGATCTGTCCAACCCCTTCCACCAAACATCAGGGAGCTTAAACGTATGATTTCGGCTGAGTGGGAACACATTCCACAGGACACCATCAAAAGCCTGTTGGAAAGCATGCCAAGACGATTACATGCCGTAATCGCAGCAAGGGGAGGTCATACTCGTTATTAATTTTTATTTTTTAATGTCTTTTTTTATTAAAATACCATAAAAACACTCGTAGTCTTAATTTAATTATACCCTAAAAATTTCCATTTTAACACGACTCTCTGTTTACATTGACTAAAACACCGATTCCAGGATTTATGGGTTAAAAACGTGCGTGTGGTGTGAGGGCCACTTTATTAAAACTCTTTGAAAATATGCTTAGGATTTAGTGAACATTCCCAAAGAATTGTGAAAGTTGGAATCAGATTTTGTGAAAGTCAACTTTGCGAGATATGGACTGTAAAGTGGGGCCCTCAGTTCTCACATAGAGGATTGAGGGCCCGCCTGTACCTGATAAACTATGGACACTACAGATAAAGTCTTTATGCCAAAATCTAAGCTTATACCAAACAAAATTTGTGAAAACAAGATATTATCGCAAAACACTGTCCTACTTGGTATATCTTCGTTCAAAATGGGCCCTCAATCCTCACACACGTAAAAGTTTATCACGCAAATAAAATGAAACCATTAACTTAAAGCTACTGTTTGTAATCCTATAAGATACTAAATAAATTGTGAAAATTTGTGAAAGCAAGAGCAGGTCACCATTTCTTGTTGTTTGAAAGTTATGACCTTGACAAAATTCGGGCCCTCAATCCTCTATTTATTTTGTTTTCCGTTTTAATACGCCTATCGTATGACAGATTAGACAAATACAAAATAGTCTCTTTTTGTGAAAAAAATTTGTGCAACAAATTGGTGTTATTTGTTACTAATAAGAATAACGATTAAACTAAAAATCTTAATAGATACCGAAATCGACTATTTTTGAATTGTGTAGTAGGGTAGGGTGACAATAATTTTTGACATAAGGTGCTCAGAGAACAATGTAAAGCATATATTATAATACACATAGTTGTATGGGTAATTATCTTGGAGTAGTGAATGTTGATATTTTATTTTATTTAACGATTATTATGTTTCAAACATTTTCACATAAAATCGAGGAGGAGTTTTGGAGTTCAACCTCATTAGTTTGTCTATGCGACTACTGCAAAGAAAAAGTACAGTGATGTTCTTTGTATTACAATAATATGTCATGTCAATTGATTGAGAAAACTACGAAAATAGTTACTGAAATATTATTATAGTCATACAAATAAGTACATGTAAGTTTGTTTTGATACATACTCATCTACCTATATGTTACTGTAAAAGCCCGAACTGCGGTAAATATTAGGATTTACCCGTAAATTCTAATATTTACCAAATCTCACCGGTAAAACCCCGAATTATTCTAAAACTGTCTTTAATTTCATTGGCATTCAGTCGGTAAACCCTAGATTTTACCGCGGACACCGGTAAGGCCCTGCGCGCACTGCCGTGCCGTGTGGGAGTGGCGCGAGGAGGCGAAACGGCGCGGCGGCGGGGCGTAACTCCGCTGCCGCGAGAAATCACGGCACAGCGGACAGAGCTCCGGCGGGATCATGGCGACATGGAGAGTGCAACTGTCGCAACCCAGCGCTGGGCACGCCACAATTGCGACGATAAGTCCCCTCTTTGAGGAGTGGTTAGAGAGGCGCCACGGCGCGCGGCGTCCTCACATTCCGCCTGACGCAGGTCCTCAGGCGCGGGCGGGCGTGTATACTCCCGTTACCGCGCTTAAGGGCACGTTCTCACACATTATAAAAGGCCGCGTTACATAGGTAATTAATGATTTTATTGTTAAAATTATGTAAATACATAATTATTGTACGAGCCAAGAATGCTCATACAGCAAAAGTACGTTTAGTTGATTAAGCGTACCTAATTTATACCTACTTATTATAATAACTTTAGTCGTCACTGAATCTCCGTCACGCGCCAATGTGCGGGTCGATCATTACCTAATAATAACACAACATCAAGTGCGGCTCAGATAACTAAACTAAACTGTTTCCACAAATAAACTATCCAACATAACAGTGGTTTGGTGTGAACTAACTAACTACCTACAACAACTACCGGGGTATCCGTTAACGACGAGATAACCCCAACATCTTTTGGTCCTTCGAGCTTGCTTAGCGTGGTATATCCCAGGTTACGTTAGCAAATCGGTGTTGCTGGCTTCCCACAAGCGGGTCTAACCAGTAGCATTGAGACGTTGTACATGACGTAAAGGAGGGTGAGCTGCGTTGAGCACCTGCAACTAACGAACCAGCAGAGATCACGTCTACTGCTTCAAATTACAATCAAGAAACAACCACCGAGGATAACGTCCAAGGCGGTTACTACAGCGGAGATAACGTCTACTGCTTCAAACAAAAAATAATCAGCGGGGATAACGTCCACTGCGGTTACTTCAGCTCCGAAAACTTCGTGAGTACCTACACGCCAACCACTAACAGCCACAAGGCATAAACAATGTCGACAGAAGACTATACTGAATTTGTGGAACTTATAACTAAGCAGCAGAGCAGCTACGAGAAAATCAAAGCTCTTAAAACTAACTACAAAAAGGATGCTGTGAGTAGAAAAACCACGGACTACCTAAACAAGCGAATTGAAGCTTTACAATCCCTTTGGGATGAATTTCAATCAAATCATGAAATCTTGAAGAAGTACGAGTATATACAACAAGAACATGACTACTTCAAGAAAGACATTTTCATCATAACAAGAAGCATAGTTGACGAAACAACGCAATCTATGAATCAACTACGAAACAAGTTGATTAACGAACCTGGATCTTCGGGTATGTCAAAACCGAAAATACTAGAAACTCCCGGAACACCGCAATTTGATACAACTGGAGTACACCAACAAATCGGAGATGAAACGGACAAGCACCTATCAACGCTGTTACGTAATCAAATGTGTAACTTCAACGCCTTCAAGCGAGCGGTCTCCAAAATTAATCTGGATAGCATGAAAGAGAAGTGGCAACTCCAAGATCAAGTCAACATACTACGATCTAAATGGGAATCCATCGACAAGATTCACTGGGAACTAAGCTACTTACTGCAAGGGAACGACAAAGACTATGAAGCAAAATTCGACCATTGGGAGCAAGTCTACGACAACCTAAAGGAAGAGCTAAATAGGAAAATCTTTGAAACATCCCACTACGAAAAAACAACACCGCGTATGGAATTACCGGAGTTCGACGGAACTTTCAACAATTGGATCTCTTTTAGGGATTTATTCTTTGAAATGATTCATAACAATCCAACGCTGAACAAAACGCAGAAAATGAAGTTCCTGAAATCTAAATTGAAAGGTGAAGCGGAAAAATTAATCAAGCACCTTCCTGTGAGTGCTGATAATTATGACTCGTGCCTAGACATTATTCAACACCGCTACGACAACAAGCGATTACTTTTCACCTCGTACATAGACACACTTCTCAATCAATCATCCATCGACAAACCGAACTCAAATAACATGAAGAAGCTGTATGACACAACGAAAGAGTGTTTAAATGGCCTAGAAAACATTGACATCAACATTCCAGTATGGGGTCCACTTATCGTGTACTTACTGTCCTCAAAACTGGATGACGTCACGTACGGTGACTACATCAAGACGATGAAACATTCAAGAGAGCTCCCAGACTTAGAGGAGTTTATGGAGTTCCTAGAACTGCAATTCATAACGCAGGAAACATCCCGTACCAAAAGGAACGGGGGGAAACAAAATTATTCAACGAATAATCAACATAAAAATTATAATAACAACAAGTCAACGAACTTTAAGGCAACAGAAAAGTGGACAAAAACCTTCCATGCAACGCTGAGGAAATGTCCACTCTGCAAAAACGAACACACGCTAAGGCAGTGTTCTACATTTTTGAACATGGATGTCGCAACGCGAAACCAAACAACAAGCAACCTGAATTTGTGCAAAAATTGTTTGTTTAGTCACGGCGGAAATAAATGTAATTCAACGAAAACATGCCGCACGTGTAACTTCAAACATCACTCCCTTCTCCATGATGATAATCTAAAAGGGCAACAATCAAAGCCAACCACATCAACGGTGGCTGAGCGAACATCTAACCACATCAACGGTGAACAAGAGATACTCTTAACGACTCTTCAATTAAGAGTCAAGAACAAGGAGGGAGATTACGTCGTCCTCCGGGCGTTACTGGATCAATGCTCTCAAGTAACCTTGGTCACAGAAAATGCTGCTCAACGGTTGAACTTACCCCGAAACAGAATGAATGCTGCGGTCACTGGCGTTGGCACTGTAATGGGCAAAAGTAAAGGGATGATAAAATTGGAATGCAAGTCTATCCACTCTGATTATACATTCCAAACCGAAGCGTTAGTGATGAGTAAGCTCATTAACAATCTGCCTAACTCAACGATCAACACGAGCAACTGGACGCACCTTCGTGATATCAAGTTGGCTGATCCAGACTACAACATCTCTGGGCCCATCGATCTACTGCTTGGAGCAGATGTTTACTCCGATGTGATCTTAGGAGGAATACTCAAGCATAACAATAACTCGCCAGTAGCGCAACAGACAAAGTTGGGCTGGATACTGTGCGGTGCTACAAAACAATTCAACTGTCTAGTTACTCTAACAGAGCTAGACACCCTAACTAAATTTTGGGAGATAGAAGACATCCCTTCGGAACCCGAAATTACGGCGGAAAACGAATTCTGTGAAAAATATTACACAGAAACAACAGAGCGATTGCGCAACGGGCGTTATGTGGTGAAAATGCCGATGAACCCTAACTATGAACAAAACCTTGGTAACTCGAAACCGCAAGCGACAGCACAATTTCTTCATTTAGAAAAGAAAATGGCGAGACAAGAACATTTCGCTAAACTTTATAAAGAATTTATCCAAGAATATATCGAATTAGGTCACATGAAACCAGTGACAGAATCCGATAATAGAGTACAAGCCTACCTACCACACCACGGTGTAGTAAGGGAGTGCTCAACAACAACGAAACTACGAGCTGTTTTTAACGCATCAATGAAAACAGACTCCGGGCACAGCCTAAACGATTTGATGAAAAAAGGGCCTAATCTTCAAAAGGACATTCTAAACCTGATCATAAAATGGCGGAGCTATAAATATGTTCTAACGGCGGACATTGAAAAAATGTACCGTCAAATCCTTATTCATCAAGACCAACAATGTCTTCAAAAAATAATTTGGAGAAACTCCAAGAGAGAACCACTGAGAGATATGCAGCTGTGTACCCTAACATACGGGACCAAAGTCGCTCCATTCATAGCGATGCGCACTCTCCAACAGCTGGCCAAAGATGAAGGCAACGCTTTCCCATTGGCCCAAAAGGCGCTACTTAACGAATTTTATATGGATGACGCAATCACAGGTCACCATACCATAGAATCAACGAAGCAACTGCAAAAGGAGCTAAGCGAACTACTGAAGAAAGGCGGATTTGTTTTACGGAAATGGTCCACGAACGAACCATCTATTCTCAAAGAACTACAGTCGAAAGAGAAAAGTAACAATAACGAATTTAACTTCAAGCAACAAGAGTTCAGCAAAACACTTGGACTCGCATGGAATGACGCAAGCGACACCTTCCATTTTATTAACGAAGCGCCTAGCAACAACAAAAATGCACCATACACTAAACGCAGGCTATTGTCAGAAATAAGCAAGATTTACGATCCACTCGGTTGGTTGGCTCCAATTACCCTACAAGCAAAACTGCTTTTTCAAAAACTATGGAGTAATACCTATCAAAACATTGGATGGGACGAAAATGTTCCAGACTCCATAGAAAACGAATGGTTGCAAATTAAATCTGATTTGCCAAACATAAAATACATAAGTCTACCAAGATGGATAAAAAACGAAAACAGGGCGATCGAATTGCAAGCCTTCTGTGACGCGAGCGAGAAAGCCTACGCATGCGTTATCTACAGTCGAACTACGTCACCCACCGGCGCGTACGAAACTACACTACTCGCGGCAAAAACAAAGGTGGCACCAATCAAAAAGAAAACTACGATTCCGAGGTTGGAATTATGCGCCGCAGTTTTGCTAGCGAAACTCCTACAAAGGATAACTAAGATCCTGGAAGATTACGATCTAAGGATTACCTGCTGGACTGATTCTAAAGTCGTCCTAGCATGGCTTCAAGGAAGTCAAACTAAATACGAAAAGTATGTAACGAATAGAACCGAACAAATATTAAACATCGTGCCTTCGATAAACTGGGGTTACGTGAAGACGAACGAAAACCCTGCCGACTGTGCAACAAGAGGACTCCCACCGACAAAACTGGTCAACTTTACCCTGTGGTGGGAAGGCCCAAAATGGCTTAAGGAGCTAGAAAAACAAGCCCTTATCTCCAAAGAAACTTATACCACAAACGAGGGCTCCTTAACAAACTGTTACACGACAAATAGTACGGAACCCACGTCGATTAAAAATGAATTAATCGATTCATTACTTGAGCGACATGGCGACATAGATCGTATTACAAGAATACTCGCCTTAGTGATACGTTTTGCTGATGCATTACGAAACAAAAGAAGGTCAACTGAGTGCCATGAACTGAACTTAAATGAAATAAACAACGCACTGTTCATAATTATCAAATCAGTGCAACGGAATTATGTTGAAAAAGAAATAAATTCTCTCAAGAAAGGTGAAAAACTGCTCAACAGAAGCACCATTTCGAAACTTAATCCATTTTTGGACTCTTACGGAGTTTTACGAGTTGGAGGACGTCTAAACCACTCAAACTTGGCAGTGAAGATGAAACACCCCATCCTCGTACCAGGAGAAGGAAGACTAACTCAATTAATTATTGAAAAGGCACATCAACGAACCTTACACGGTGGAGCAAGATTAACGCTAGCTGACACAAGAAACAATTACTGGATCACACAAAATGCGGTACTAAAAAGACTCATAACAAAACCAGCCCCGCTACCTATAAACGAGGGATGCGGAAGCACTGAGTCACAAAAAGTGAGTCCAGAAACTGAGCACGGCAAGCAAAAGAAAGGGACTAATAAGACCTAGAAAAGGGTAAATAGCTTGCTTATGGTGTTACTAGTAGCGTTCACAACGCTAACATGTGGACTAGCAGCACCCCTGCAGCATTTCAAAATAACTCAATTAGCTGAAAACCAACCAGTTTACTTTGACCCCGTCGGAAATATCCAACTTATTCACGATGAATGGAGACTTCTGGTATACTATAACCTGACAACATTCTGGCAAAGTACAACAAAGGTAGAGGAATTCGTGAATCATATAGGTCAACTATGCGACACGATGCCTAACGAGCCATGTTACTCTACGATACAACAACTCAAGTTCGAAATGAACCAGCTGAACGAGTATAACATATTGTTACGGTCTCAACATCAACAACGAAGGCGACGTGGCTACGTCAACGGCGTAGGAAATCTCGCACGAGCCCTGTTTGGTGTCCTTGACAGCGATTTCGCCGAAAAATACGCTCAGGACATAGAAAAAATCAAAACGAACGAACAATACCAAATACAGCTGATTAGAAATCAGACGCTGATTATCGAGGCAGAAAACAACGTCATCAAGAAAAATGAAGACTTTGTAAAGACACAACTGGAAGTAATTCAGCAATTCATGAACGAAACGAAATATAATACAGCAGTGATCGAAAACAGATTTCAAATAATGAAAACAATGAATGACGTCAACTCTGGGGCGTTAACTGCTGGCTTACTCATCTCAGTACTGAGAAGAAACCAAGAAATGCTCCTAAGTGCATTGACAGACATCCACAGAGGCCATCTCGATATGAAACTATTCACACCGGAGCAGCTATCTGAACAACTCAACTACATTGCCGGTATTATACCGAAAAGATTAACGTTACCTATCAAAAACAGCAATGGAGCGAACATACAAAATATTTACAAAATTATTTATGCTAAAGCCCGGCTCACCGAAAAGTACCTACTCTTCGAGTTACATATCCCGTTACTAAGCGATGACGAATATACATTGTATCGCAACATAGCTATACCTAGACAGCAAACTACGAACCAATGTCAGGTGATAGATACAACAACACAGTATATTGGAGTCAACTTCGTGAAGAATACCTACATACAGATGGAAGAGGTTGATCTTCAGCAATGTACAACAGTAACGGCGGACAACCACATTTGCCACGCCTCTACAACTATCAGCAACATGCATGGAGCCAAGGCATCTTGCGAAGCTAAAATACTAAGCCAAAATGTACATAACATTACATGTAATTGGGTACCACAACAATGCACTGACGAATGGATAAAATTACAGAGACCAAACATATGGCTGTATAATTGCATAACTGAATGTACGACTCGCATTGTATGCGAAAATCGAATCACAACAACAATTATAACAAAGGCAGGGCTCCTTGCCCTAGGTCAGGATTGCATACTTCAGCACAAAGATGCTACAATTTACTCACACAACGTTTTTAGTAGCAGTACTAATATTGGAATTACCTTGGAGGTACCTACTATTGACTCACCAAATGACATGTGGAATACGTTCAAAAACACAAAGATTGTGCTACCAAAACTAAACTTATCTAATGAACACAGATTATTAGATGACCAGATAATCGCACAAAAGGGACGAGAGAGCCTACCTAACGACCTAAGGGTCCACGACACCGGCAACTACGCTATAAGCACTTTGCTGGTGGGAGGAATCGCCGCCGCTATAATAGTTTGGCTAGTAAGAAGATATCTTCAAGCTCGTAAGAAGAGCAATACCAATACCAACACGAACAAGACTCGAGAGAGGACAGAAGATATAGACCTAAAAGAAATTCCTGCCTACGCTAAAATACGAAGTGGACATTCAGCAATTGAAACAAGATTCAAACTATGATTTATTATTTAAGAATTATTTCTTACTTATTGTTTTGATTGCTTTTATTACTTTTATAACATTTTTATACTTACCTATTTAACTTGTAACGCAAGTTTGGTGATCTGAGTACGTATACCTACCTTTCCCTCGGGAGCATGTACGAGCCAAGAATGCTCATACAGCAAAAGTACGTTTAGTTGATTAAGCGTACCTAATTTATACCTACTTATTATAATAACTTTAGTCGTCACTGAATCTCCGTCACGCGCCAATGTGCAGGTCGATCATTACCTAATAATAACACAACATCAAGTGCGGCTCAGATAACTAAACTAAACTGTTTCCACAAATAAACTATCCAACATAACAGTGGTTTGGTGTGAACTAACTAACTACCTACAACAACTACCGGGGTATCCGTTAACGACGAGATAACCCCAACAATTATTAATGTCGTGAATCATATTTTGATTAAGATACAACCTTACACTGACCTGTAAATTGTAAAAAACGCAAGAAAATATGAATTTCGCGGGCTACCACAGCGCAATTACCTTAACGTGTTACCACGAGGACCCAAAAAAAGAATGTTATTTTTTTATTAGGGATTTAGGATTTTAATTTTTTTTATCTGGTAATTTATAAATAGTGATTAAAAAGTTTCATTTTCACATTTGTTGTTTAAATCCTTGTACAGACGCCAGCACATCAAGCTACTACAATCTGTCAAATTTCTCTAATAGATTTTCATCTTTATCGCTATAGCAGTAGGTTCAAGGTTGATTGGGAATATTTGACAGTTTTGGGTGGCTTGACCTGCTGGCGTCTGTACATTTCCATTCTAGCCTGTTACTTCTTGTAATACACATGTGGTGGCATCTACATCGCCACATACAAACTACGCATCACAAGGACATGACGTCCCGCAACCTGCATTGCGCAATGAGAGTTTACCGCGCGACTAGCTTAAAGGTATACAACAACCCGACATTAACCGTGGGGCAGTTGCCTGACATTAACCGTAGGGCAGTTGGTCGGAGGGTCCTCCCTTTTCAATAGAGGATGAGTGAACTTTACACTCTGTTCCTCATGACTCTATACACACAATACACATATACGGAATTCCCACTGCGCGACATATTTATGACCCTGCTTAAGGTTGATGCGCCAGGGTAGCCCGCGAAATTCAAAATTTCTTAGGTTTTTTGCAATTTGTAGGTCAGTGTGAGCTTGTATGTTGATTAAAATATGATTCGCGGCCGTAGCTAATATGGCTTTACAGAATTATAATCATTAGACTCAGCAATACAACTCCATAAGTTAGCATTTATCTCAAATCTAGCGATTTCATGAAATCATGAGGTTTGAGGTAAATGCTAACTTATGAAGTTGTATTGCTGATTCTAATGATTATAATTCTGTAAAGCCATATTAGCTACGGCCGCGAATCATATTTTAATCAACATACAAGCTCACATTGACCAACAAATTGCAAAAAACGTAAGAAATTTTGAATTTCGCGGGCTAGCCTGGCGCTTTCGCCTTAAGCTGCAGTTACTAGGTATTTGGTAACAGAAAAGTAATTTCTAGCACATCTCTAGTTCAAACTAATAAGTAGCAATAACTTTTGTGAGATATCTAAGGATTTAGAAAGAAGAAGTAGCAACAATGCCCCACTTCCGACTGCAAAGATAAGTATCTCAAAAAATTGCTAAAAATTAGTATAAAAAAATGATATACTTCCGGTGATCATCCTTACTGGCTAGCACATTAAAAAATTGCTGTGAATATTATTCAGGGGCAGAATACTTGTAATATACTAACTTCTGATTTTAGTTTTACAATATGATTAAAAAGCAATTAAACACTGAATTAACTCATTTGTGATTGTTTGATAATAGTTATTATACTAGGTTAATAATAACATATAAAAAGTATTATTTAAAGTAACGCTTACTGAATATAAAATCTATTTATTTTGTAAAATAAATATAGGTATTACACACGGACGGCTATTTAACAATGGTCCGGCCACAATCAGGTAGTTAAAAACCGTACATTGTAAACTCCCAGAGGACAGTAGGTGGGAGGCTGAACCAGGATGGACCCCAAACTGATCAAGACTAGTCTAGAGCACACAATATAGTAACAGAAGACCGGATAAAGTGGGCTATAGACTCCTTCCAGCCATATAAGTCCGCAGGACTGGATGGCATCTTCCGAGCCCTACTACAGTGGGGGTGGTTCATTTGTCACCATGGTTGCTGGAGATCTCTCGAGCCTGCATAGCACTCAGATACATACCTCTCGCATGGCGTGAAGTGAAAGTCCTTTTTATACCCAAACCTGAAAACCCGACTATACACAACACAAGGCTAATAGGCCTATAAGCCTCACATCATCAAGAGAGTTGGATAAGTTTCACCCTGCTTTAGAATTCATGCCCATTCTACCTGTAATTATTAACCCCTCAAGTGTTGAATGCACCCCACGTGTGCATAAGAAAAACCCTTTTTTTGTTAGGTATATAAGCTTATATCACATTTATACAAATGTAAAAAAAACATCATCCGATGGAAAACCAATAATCATCATTAGTTGTGAACCTATGGAGTTCGCAGCTAACTCCCCCTCCCCCCCCGCGTGTCAAATGCACCCCAAGTGTGCAAAAGGACAAAACTTTACATAATAGGTATATAAGCTTAGATCACATATATATAAACGTAAAAAAACATCATCCGATGGAAAAAATTTCATCATCAGTAGTTGTGAACCTATGGGGTTCGCAACTAACCCCCAACCCTCCCCACTAGCTGGGGTTTTGGGTCTAAAATTAGCCAAACTCAGACACTTGAGGGGTAAAATGATTTCATATTATTAAACAAACCCAATTATTACAAAGCAGACTACGAAGCGCTTAAGGATATCAACTGGGAAAATGAATTTGCATTATGTTATAGTGATGTAAATGATATGCTGGATAAATTCTATAGTATAGTTAGGGACATCATTAAAAAATATGTGCCAGTAACTTTGTTCACGCGAGGAAAATACCCACCGTGGTATTCAAACCAATTAATAAAATTGCTCAAACAAAAATTACCACTAGATGTAATTGAATTTAATTATCTAAGAAAAGACTGTCCAAAACTTGCGCAAAGATGTTACAATAATTACATAGACGAATTAGAAAATAAAATAAAAGCTCATCCCAAATTCTTCTGGTCACATATAAAAAACCTTTGGAAAAGTAACACTTCATATCCTTCTAAAATTACCCTAGGTACTGTAACTGCATCTGGAAGTAAAGCTATCTCGAATTTATTTGCTGATCAATTCTCATCCTCTCTCCGCTGACTGGTCCTACCTGGTAGAACCTGGTCGTAGACAGCCTCATCAAAACACTCAATGACAAAGGATACTTCACCGTAGGCTTTTTTTTTTTTTTTTTTGAGGGTGGGAAATCATCAAATAACTTCTCCCGCTCTGTGTGGAGCGGAAGGGCGTGTCAGACTTTTACTGACAAAAACCCACCCGTGTTCCTTCAGTTGCCTATGCCAGGGCCGCGGTATCTTCTTCAAACAACCCGCGACCCCAGCGGCGTCGGCCCTATTGGACCCCGTCGCTTGCTGACATCTCTTTGAGGCGCGCGTGGAACACAAGGCGCCGTCGACTCGGGCCTGCCGGTCGATTCTGTAAAAATCTCACCGTGAAAACTTAGGTGAAGTGAGTTTATTTTTGCTAGGAATTGACACTATTGACAGCTCACTCCACGCTCACTTCACCTAAGTTTTCACGGTGAGATGGTTACAGAATCGCACTGCTGGTCCTTACCGGACGGCGAGCTACCTGCTGCTCACCGTCCGCAGGCCCGCGCCTACGGTGGCCGGAAATCGCCCCGCGATTCCCGCCGCCCAGGGCGTCTCCTGCGGCGATTGAGGCCGTGAGGCTGCCTCTCCCTCACGCGCTCCGCCTCCTCCTTCGCGAGCATCACTGCTTCGCAGAAGGAGGTGACGGCCTCCCATGGACTCTCGCTCCGCACCATGGCCTGGACCAGGCTCGGACGCGAGAGAACGCCGCCACCGATCGCCTCCGTGAGAACACGGCGGTGCTCTGCCCAAGCCGGGCAGACCTCCACTGTATGCTCCACCGTGTCCTCCGGGCGATCCACACAATGGTAACACCCGGGCGTTTCCTCCCGCCTTATGCGAAACAGGAACCTCCCGAAACAACCGTGTCCGGTGAGGACCTGCGTCAGGCGGAAGGTGAGGACGCCGTGGCGCCTCTCTAACCACTCCTAAAAGAGGGGACTTATCGCCGCAATTGTGGCGTGCCCAGCGCTGGGTTGCGACAGTCGCGCTCTCCATGCCGCCATGAGATCCCGCCGGAGCTCTGTCCGCTGTACTGTGATTTCTCGCGGCAGCGGAGTTACGCCCCAGCGCTTCGCCTCCTCGCGCCACTCCCACACGTGCGCGAGGACCTTTGCCTCCTGATCCTACGGCGGCAATCCGGCAAGGAGGCTCGCCGCCTCCCGGGAGACCGTGCGGTATCCCCGGACTAGCCGGATGGCCATGACCCTCTGGGACGCGTTCAACCTTTGAGCTGGCCTCAACCTTAGGGAACGCGCCCACACCGGTGCTCCGTAAAGGGCCATGGACCGCACGACCCCCGCGTAGAGCCTCCGGCAGGAGGCGTTTGGACCCCCCAGATTGGGCAGGAGCCGCCTCAAAGCAGCCCCAGCCCGTGCCAGTCTGGGAGCCAAACGTCGGAAATGCTCCACGAAGTTCCACCGGCTGTCGAGGACGAGTCCCAGGTACTTCATCGTCGACCCGACTCCGATGTGAATCCCTCCCACCGTTATTTGGGAACCCGACGGTGGCGCATTCCGAGGACCATGAAAACACATGGCCTCGGACTTGTGCAGGGCCACCTCGAGTCCCAACTGCCGGATCCTCTCCACGACTATCGCAACCCCGCGTGTCGCTAAGTCAGCCACCGCCTGGTGCGACCTCCCCTGCGCCAGGACCAGCGTGTCGTCAGCGTAACATACCACGCTGACGCCGCTAGGGAGGTCAGCGCGCAGCACCCAGCACCCAGTCGTAACCGATGTCCCACAAATGCGGCCCCAGGACCGATCCCTGTGAGACACCGCACGACATCTCTCGCCGGTTCCACTCTCCCTGATGACCGGGGTAGCTGACGGCCCTGTCCGTCAGATAGGCCTCGACCACTCGACAGAGGTAGGTCGGCATCCGGTGATACCGGAATGCCTCCCTGATGCAACTCCAGGCAGGGTATTAAAGGCGTTGGCGATGTCTAGGGACACCGCCAAGACGACCCCACCCCGGGCCACTGCATCCCCCGTCGTGAGGGCTCGCACGCGCATGATGGCGTCCACCGTAGAGCGCCCCCTGCGGAAACCAAACTGGCTCTCCGCCAAATCCAGCCCCTCCTGCACCAGCCACCCGACGAGGCGGTCTGCAATAACTCTTTCAAAGAGCTTGCCCACCTCGTCGAGCAGCACGATGGGTCGGTAAGCGGACGGAGAGTCCGCAGGGCGCCCCGGCTTCTTAGTGAGGACCAGTTTCCCCGTCTTCCAGCGAAGTGGGAACTGGCCCCTCTCCAAGCATGCGCTTAGGAGCCCCCCTAGTCGAGGCCCGAGAGCCCCAAAGGCCAGAACCTAGGCTCTTCCAGGTAAGCCGTCGGGTCCTGGGGCGGTATTTTTGGCACTGAGCCTACGTACCGCCGCTCTCAACTCCACCTCGGTCACTTCCGGAGCATCATCGTCGTCGTCGGTGTACTGGTCCGCAGCGGGCACCGCATGAGGCGGAGCCATAGGCGGGGGAGTATGTTCCCCTCGCGAAGGGAACAGAGCGCTCACCACGTCCTCCACGAGCTGGGTCCGGAGACTCTGCGTCAGCGGGGGCGCCCATGGGCGGAGTTTCTACCGCACCATCTTATAGGGGCGCCCCCATGGGTCTCTGTTCAGAGTCTCCAGCGACTCCTCGTGGCCCAGATCCCTGGACCGCAAGATCTCCGCTCGGAGGGCGGTCTTCGCCGCTCTGTACCCTTCGTACAGCTCCGCCTGAATGGCTTCCGTATCCGGAGGGCGGCACCTGTACACCAGGCACCTGCGGTGCCTGGTGTACAGGTGCCGCGCGGCAACGCACGCCTCGCGCAGAGCCGTCAGCTCCGGCGACCACCAATACACCTGGCGAAAGCCGCGACCGGGCTGGACCCGGGGCATTGCCACGTCACACACTTCGGACATGGCCTCCCGGAACCACTCCGCCTCGTCGTTGATGTCGTCAGGCCTGTCCGGTGGTGACACCCAGGCCTGCACGATCGAGGCTTCCAGGAGGAGCTCCCGGTCCAGCTTCTTCAGCGCCCACCGTGGACCACTCGGGGCCTATCGGACCGGCGCGCTCGAGGTATGGGCGGAGACATCAAACCGGATGTACCGGTGATCGGAATAGGTCTCCACCCCCTCCATGACGCGCCACTCAACCACGTGTGGCAACAGAGCGGGGCTGGTGAACGATATGTCCACCACCGAACTTCACCGTAGGCTACGCCGACGACATAACCATAATAATAAATGGCATCCATGAAAATACCCTACGCGACCTCATGCGCCAAGTTTTGAAAATAGTAGAGAACTAGCTGCATGAGAACTACACCCACTGCTGCTCTACAAGCAATGCTTGGACTGCCGCCTCTACACCTCATCATGTG
Organism: Cosmia trapezina; assembly: GCA_905163495.3. NCBI lineage: Eukaryota > Metazoa > Arthropoda > Insecta > Lepidoptera > Noctuidae > Cosmia > Cosmia trapezina. The sequence goes on from LR991047.1 coordinate 12,654,008, forward strand.
TGAATAGGCGGTCCTAGCCGCCTCTATGCTCAATCTAACAGGAACCCTGAGCAAAGACTCTAAAGTCGAGCACATACGCATAAAGGAGGATGCGATCAAACGACAGCCAATGATGGCATCACAATGCGACATAGCCCTGTCCAAAAGCATTACAACATAATACTCACGGAAGGATGGGTTGACTACTCAGGCCCGCAAGAGTTGAGAGCCCCACGATGACACCGATTGATTAAAGACCGACTCCGGAACCGGAGTCGGAGTCTTCTCACACGATCTCAACATAAACATATCCAGCTCGCTGAGAGTATTTAACACTGTCTACCAGGCAGAGTGTGTGGGTATCATACAAGCGGCTTATATCATAGAAGCCAGGAGAGTTACGGATAACCATATACGTATACTTTCAGACAGTGCCTCAGTGCTTCAATCCTTACAGAAAAAATAAATTACCACGAGATTAATAAGTACTAGAATGTCGCAATGTACTCGAACGTGTGACGGTATCTAACCGCAACATAGTGACACTGCAATGGATGAAAGGACACAGCAGATCGCTGGGTAACGACGAGCTGACGTACTAGCTAGGAGAGCATCCAGCACGTCTGTCTGTGAATCTAAGCCAATCGTACCCATTCCCTTCAACCATTGGTGGTTATTGACACCAGGCCGTAGACAGTCCAGGGAGGCTATTTATGTAAAGATTACAAGAAAAATAAAACGATTTCTTTATCTAGCACACTTTTCCAGAAATCAGAACTGAACCCTCGGTGCGCGAGTCCGACTCGCTCTTTTTTTATGGTAGTCGTTAGAATAGTAGGTATTGCATGGATGAAAGTAAAATATTTTTAGTTAAGTAGGTAATACTGTGCCTGAAAGAATATTTGTAGCAATTTCTAAGTATGATAGCCAGTAAGTAGCCAGTAAGGATGGCAATAGGAGGTATGCAATTTATTAATACTCATTTTTACCTATTTTTAGGGTTCCGTACCTCAAAAGGAAAAAACGGAACCCTTAGAGGATCACTTTGTTGTCCGTCTGTCTGTCTGTCAGTCTGTTAAGACCCTTTTTCTCAGGAACGCGTGGGGTATCAAGTTGAAATTAATATCAAATACGTAGGTCTATGGTCCCTTGGAGCTCTAAAAAAATCAAGCTTCTAAGTCAACGCAATAAAAAAATACGGCCATTAATGCGCCATATTTTGATACTCGCAAGTAAATCAAAACCTATAGGGTGCTTCCCGTTGTCCTAGACTCATGAAATTTGGCAAGAAGCAAGATATTACAGCACAAGTAAAGGCAAAAGTCCGAAAATTGTTAATTTGTAATTTTTTTCACACAAAAAAATGTGTCTGTCAGCCTATAAGACCCTTTTTCTCAGAAACGCGAGAAGGTATCATCACAGTCTATAAATCATACAGTCGTCCGACGAAGCCGTCTAGACAGGGCAATCGTACGGGGCGTGAGGGGCGAGACGCGGGAGGCGCGAGCCCGAGCTGCATATCCACCATGTTCGTAGCTCGGGACACGATTTTCAGGGCTATCATGTTGATTTTATTATTGTTTTAATTTATTATTATTTAATTTATGTACTTACATGGAAAAATACAGAGATACGACATAGTAACATTTGAGTGCCTGCTTGGTGATTTCTTAAGTTTTTTTGGACGGTAGGTAGGTACGCACGGCTACAGATCAAGCTATACATTTCCAGTATAAGTTGATCTCGCATTGTATAAGATTTCCTTACAGTGAGAGGTCAGAGTAAACTGGGAATGTATAGCTTGATGTGTAGCAGTGTGTACGACCTTGGCGGATGGGGGCTAGGCGAAAAAAAATTTAAGATTTATCCGTCACGACCCTTTTGTTTTTATATTCTAATATTATTTAAAAATGTAACATATAAGTATGTATAAAATTAAATAAGTAAATGAAATAATAATAATGACATGGGTGTCATTTTCATGATTTTTGAGTCCAAGATGGCGGATGCAAAAATTTCAAATTTTTCGTCATGGCTGTCATTTTCATGGTTTTTGAGCTCGCTGAAAACGATAATGAGGTCAAAATGAATATCCAAGATGGCGGCTGCGAAAATTTTCAAATTTTTCGTCATGGGCGTTATTTTCATGTTTTTGAGGTCGCTGAAAACGACAATGAGATCAAAATGAAAATCCAACATGGCGGCTGCGAAAATTTTAAATTTTTCATCATGGTTGTCGTTTCTATTGCTTTTGAACACGCTAAAGCCGATAATTAGGTCAAAATCAAAATGGATTTTGACAAAAAAAAATTGAAATTTTCGCAGTCGCCATCTTGGATTTTCATTTTGACCTCATTATCGTTTTCAGCGACCTCAAAAACATGAAAATAACGGCCATGACGAAAAATTCAAAAATTTTCGCAGTTGCCATGTTGGATTTTCATTTTGTGAATTCAAAATGAAAATCCAACATGGCAACTATCGGGCTTACCGTCCTTGAAAACCATGGAAACGATACCCATGACGAAAAATTTTAAAATTTTCGCAGCCGCCATCTTGAATTTTGATTTTAACTTCGTTATCATTATCAGCGACCTCAAAAACCATGAGAATGACATCCGTGTCGAAAAATAATAATTAAACTAAAAAGAAAAATAAAAATTAATTAGAAAAAAACTTAAGGCGAAAGCGCCAGGGTAGCCCGCGAAATTCAAAATTTCTTACGTTTTTTGCAATTTGTAGGTCAGTGTGAGCTTGTATGTTGATTAAAATATGATTCGCGAGCGTAGCTAATATGGCTTTATAGAATTATAATCATTAGAATCAGCAATACAACTCCATAAGTTAGCATTTACCTCAAACCTCATGATTTCATGAAATCGCTAGATTTGAGATAAATGCTAACGTATGGAGTTGTATTGCTGATTCTAATGATTATAATTCTGTAAAGCCATATTAGCTACGGCCGCGAATCATATTTTAATCAACATACAAGCTCACACTGACCTACAAATTGCAAAAAACGTAAGAAATTTTGAATTTCGCGGGCGACCTTGGCGCATCAACCTTAAGAAATAAGCAGGCACTCAGTTCATGTCGCTTCATAATGTTGATCTCAAATAAAAAAAGTAATTAATTAATATCATTTACTTGGGACAACCCTTGCTGTTGCGACAATGTCTAGACGTTGTCGGCATTTACCACGAGATCAAAGGCGTCGTCCTACTGTATGTTTTTATACTGTGGTATCATGTTGAAATAAATATCAAATACGTCAGTCTATAGTCCCTTGCAGCTCTTAAAAATCAAGCTTCTAAGTCATTGCGATAAAAAATACGGCCCTATGTACGACATATTTTGATACTCGCAAATAAATCAAAACCTACAGGGTACTTCCCGTTGACCTAGAATTATGAAATTTGGCAAGAAGCAAGGTCTCACACACAGCACAAGTAAAGACAAAAGTCCGAAAATTATTCATTTGTAGTTTTATCACATAAAAAAATTTTTTTTTTGGATAACAATGTTCCCGACCAACGGAACCCTTCATTGTGCGTGGTCCGACACGCACTTAGCCGGTTTTTGAGATATTTTTCTCAGCTGTCGAACGTGGGGTAACTTTCTATGGAAGTTGCAACTTCTCCTCCTTGCAACACTATTATTTATTCTGTCAGTCGAAAAGTACTCTGTGGTCAAGGTGAAGTCTATAGTTTGATTAGTTGTCTTTGGAAACTAATATTTTGAATGGTATTTTCCTATTATTGTTTCATTGATTGACAATAACAAATAACTCGTCAGCAGATTATATTACTCGGCTAACACATTTCTAGCTTAAGCGGCGACCTCACTGCATTTATAGTTTCTCACTATATAGTACTTATAGCTGCGTAATGAAACAGAAACATGCGGGATTCTACAGAAAGTTATCCATTATCCATCCTTAGTCTGTCTGAGGACTAGAGATGGGTCATTGACGGTTTTTGAGTTAATGTAATTTAACTGTTAAACATTAATGGTCAACGGGTTAAAAAAACTGTTAATAAATAACAGGTTAAAATTTCAATGATTCAATCGTTAGCGATAATCGTCAATTTATTGTGTCAACGTTTACAATATGAGCGAATACGCATAAAATAACAACTTTGTTGCAGTTTAGGTTGAGATTTGATAAGAAATAAGTTTTTTTTTATTGAACTGGACTGTAATGGAATGACCTGTCTTTCGTACTTATTCCAGGCTTAGGACTGTAACTGTAAGTAACGAATATTTCCGAAGGAGACTAAATTCACAGAAATGAATAAAATAATATTGAAATAATGCGTTGAGTGCGTTGACGTAAACTGACAGCTAATATTTTCAACCTGTTTTTTCATTAATGATTAACAGTTAAACCGTTGACCAATGAAAAGTCGTTAAAAAAAACAGTTTATTGATTCAACGCCCACCTCTACTGAGGACTGGGAGCCGGCATGAAGTAAGCGGTCTACACTTCGGAAGACCACACAGCTTGGAGATGCGTCATTTGTGGTCGCTATCTCCTGTAGTAAAGGAACGACTTAGAAGAAAACGTTGAACTAAGTGACTATGTAGTGAAAGTTTAAAATGTAATTTGAAAGATTTTTCAATAGCTATGCAACATGCCTCGTTAAAAAGTGTCTAGAATGTGTAAACTAGGAGATGATTGTGATACTGGAGATTTAATAAGTTGAGAACATGATTTGTGGTTGTTATTTATTTCTCAATAGTATAGATTTATTTATTTGCATTTGAAACTGAAATCAGTTTTGAGGAATCCATGTAAGTACATTCTAGCTAATATAGAATGCAAATTTAGTACCTACATTTAAACAAATTACAAAAACTAAATTTCAATGAAGTTAATTTATTGGCTATGAAATCTTGTACAGAATAATAAAAACTGTTAGCTGTTTTCTAAGTTCCTGCAATAGCTGTAGTCTTTATTATTGTTAGGTATTTTATTATAAATTACATATAAAACTATTAGTTATGTATCTGTATGGCACAGATACCTAACTAATAGTTTTTCTTGATTATAGAAGTTTGAGAATACCGTGCACAAAAATTTCTGACATTGAGATCTCATATCTGTACCACATTGTCTAGTTTCATTTGAGGTAGAAAATGAAAATTTTTAAAACATCAATAGGTTTTACAAATGCGGCTACTTCAAAGTTGTAAAGTATCAAACCATGGTACGCTTAAGGCAACCAACATTTTTGGCAGATTTACTCTTTTTGATAAACTATGCAGCTTATAAAAGAATAAATAAGTATACCTAATACATAATTGTATGAAAAGTTAAGTAGGAATCAAATTAAATTGACGGTAGTAAGTTGTAAAACAAAACATTACGTGATGTGAGCACACTAAATGTTATGAATGGCTTGAACCGTTATGTAGGAAGTACATAGCGGTTCAAGCCATACACTTTTACAATAATGTCCTCTGGCTGTGACTTCCACATTAACTGGCTGTTAATTAAGATCCCCAAAAATTTTGTGACATTCACTTTTTCTACTTGACTAGTGTAATTTACATTAATTATCTCATGGATACCCATTGGCAAAAGTGCATGATTTTGGTTTTTGGAGATTTTCGACCCACTTTATTAAACTGCTTATTGTTATTTGTCATGTGGATACATGGTTAGCTGCAACATCTGTCGTATAAACAGTGCCTAGATCTAGATTATTAGAATGTGTGAACTTGGGAGATGATTGTCATACATAATGGATATTTAAATAAAGTTGAAAACATGATTTACGTTTGTGTGTTATTTATAGAGATACGAAAAATAGCACGATTCGCTCCCTTCAAAGAGATTATTATGTCTTTGGCTCCCTCTAATGCAATTAATATGGGCGACGCTTTCGCACGTACCTAGTATGTCGAGTATATTCCGAACCTTTACTTCATGTCTTAGCTTCATGTGGACGTAAATCTGTACAGAGTTACAGACACATCTTCGAGCCTGTTCCGTATAATTTATGCTTGTATTGACATAAAAACCAAAAAAATATAAGTACTTAGTTTACAATACGCTACCGAATCACTTAGCGGGCTCTCAAAATTGGTCGCTGACTACAGTCGTTCACATTAGGAAAATCATAGAGAATCGGTTAAATATAGAGGGCAATCGCTAATTTTGAGTGTCGAGACTACCAAAAATCGTCACATCCGGATCGTTTGGACTTTGGACTGTGGACGTGATTTTTGTTATGGGTCGTAGTCAATTATTTTGACGACGAAACGCAACAGTTTTCTATAAAACGAAAACTAGTCGTTAAAATGGTACTCGTCGCAACTGGTTTGAAACTGTAAATGATTTTTTCATGCTTGTCAAACCATTTTGACCGTCTAGGGACCCCATTACAACTTAGCGAATGATTGCTGTCGTTAGAGCAACGTTAATAATGTCGAGACTGCCGGCCCTGCTGTAAGAGATACACTGATCAATTAATATTTGACACTTTTTTAATTTACACAGCCGAATGACGTCATAAAATGGCGGCTACTATTTCATGGTTTGAGAAAACATTAAAAAAACCTGAAAACTTTGAATTTAATTTTAATATTTATATTGTTATTGAACTAAAACTAATATTTTCCGACTGCTTTTGGCCTAATCTATCTAAATAATATATTTTTAGATTTTTCTCATATAGAGTAAAATACCGTATTGTGGTCACCCTATTTCCTAATTCAGGGAACAAAAATAAAACTAGATTTTTATTTACAATAAAGGGTCTTTTAATTTTTTAAATAAATAAATATCCTTGGACATTTCACACAACGCCATCTAGTCCCAAGCTAAGCAACCTAATGCTTGTGTTATGGTAACGAGATGGCTGATAAACTACTTATATACATTTTTTTTTGTAAATACATACATATTATAGATAGAAAAACACCCAGACTCGGAACAAATACTTGTAGGTCGTACAAATATTTGTTCCGTGCGGGAATCGAACCCGCGATATGCTGCGCAGCAGTCAATCACTCAACCACTGCGCCAACTGTGTCGTCTTTTTTTCTTTTTAGTATCGAATTTGTTGCACAATTTTTTTCACAAAAAGAGACTGTATTTGTCTAATCTTTCATACGATAGGCGTATTAAAACGGAAAACAAAATAAATGGAGGATTGAGGGCCCGAATTTTGTCAAGGTCATAACTTTCAAACAACAAGAAATGGTGACCTGCTCTTGCTTTCACAAATTTTCAAAATTAATTTAGTATCATATAGGATTACAAACAGTAGCTTTAAGTTAGGTAATGGTTTCATTTTATTTGCGTGATAAACTTTTACGTGTGTGAGGATTGAGGGCCCATTTTGAACGAAGATATACCAAGTAGTACAGTGTTTTGCGATAATATCTTGTTTTCACAAATTTTGTTTGGTATAAGCTTAGATTTTGGCATAAAGACTTTATCTGTAGTGTCCATAGTTTATCAGGTACAGGTGGGCCCTCAATCCTCTATGTGAGAACTGAGGGCCCCACTTTACAGTCCATATCTCGCAAAGTTGACTTTCACAAAATCTGATTCCAACTTTCACAATTCTTTGGGAATGTTCACTAAATCCTAAGCATATTTTCAAAGACTTTCAATAAAGTGGCCCTCACATCACACGCATATGAATATGTTATATATGAAAGGAATGTACCAGCAATGTACTAGAACGTACCTTTAATGAAATTCAATGTACCTCCATGAAACAAGAACAATTACAATAATAAAGTGAGCCGCAGACCTGACAGTCTGAATGACGGGTGTATCCTGATAAACAATGTAATAGATATCTTATGGTTATCTAATGTCTACCAGAGGAATGTACCTGCAATGTACCTCCTGAAATATAATCTGAAAATATAATGCGACTAATAAATAATGAGAAAATCAATAAAACAAATTTTTTCATAGCAATATCGCACCTCCGCTCAATAAGTGTCGTAAGTCAAAAAATCAAACTTTCCAGGAAGGAGGTTTGTGCTAAACAGACTCCGTGGCAGCTCCAGCAGCATTCTATGCTCTATAGCCGGGAGACATGACAGCCCGTTGGTGAGGTCACCTACAACACGTGTCTGTGTTATTACAGTCCCCGTGACCCCGTCACGAGAAGCTATAAATTTTGTAAACCCAGTTTCGGGGGTTCGCAATATTTTCCTGTCTACCCTTGATTCAATCACTAAAATAAGCGGGTGGCAGGACTCAAGACGTTGCAAGTACTTTATAGTTGATAGACCGCTTCTTAAACATTCAGATATAATGTTTTCAATTTTACCCACTATCGACTAAAATATCACTATCACAATATTAGACACCAATAGTGACGCCACATTGCAACCTCCAACAGTACCTAATTATTTAGAAACTGTGGAAACAGTGTCCGAGATATTTCCTTCTACTGTCTTTTTGAGAATCTGTCCTTATGAGAATCTGTCCTTACGAGAATCAAGGCAAATATTTACGTTCCATGAGTTAGACGCTGTGGTTAGTACGCGTTCCAGTGCCACAAAACATTAGACGACAGCACTTTATATCGCTAAAATATAACGCGACCAAGTAAAAATGCTCGTTAGTTTCGTATACACATACGTTACTTTGAGTTGATTGCAAGAATTGTCGCTACGTAACTTAGTGAAAGTTCTTTATTTACAAAATTTATGGTTTCTCGTGACGGGGACTTTAGTTAAGTACTAACATAGGTTAAGACTATTGTTACTATAACCTAATGGATGTTTGTTATCTGAATACCTAAATTAATTATGATATTTTTACATAGTTACATGTGATTTGATAAATAAAACAAAAAATAAGAAGGAAATAATATTATTTTATTTATTTTCATTTTTTTACATTTCTTTCATGAAGGTTGAGTAAATTTACTCAACCTTTATGAAAGCAGTGAAAAAAAATGTAGATTAAAAACTTAATCTAAAAACCACGTTTTTATGCATTTCCTTGTCTAACCAATACTGAGTGCAACAGCTAGGTCATGGTGGACTTTAAAACGCACTAACTTAATGAAAGCGTGTAAGTACCTAAACAATTTCGTGTCTGTACTGTTGACTGTTGAGGAGTTGGGATCGTCTGCAGCTAATCCTGGGTGCAGCAACCAGGTCTGGCATGAATATAATCGGGAACTGCTCGAAATTTGAGTTGCAAGAGGCCACCCGGAAGGCCGGAACAACAGACAAGCAAGAAAGTGACATAAGAGCGTGACAACGGATGAATTGTCCATACAAACGTAATACATATCTAAATCATTTGCAGTTTGACCATATTTCCACCATGATATGCTGATATTCGGATTTAGACAGTATTTATCCAGGTTCCTTCCTTCATTTATTTTTTTATTATTTAAAAACTTACCTAAAATGAGGTTTGAGCGAATTGCATTTCGAAATAAATATGAAAAAAAATATATAAATACAAAAATATTATTTATATATATGAATATATAAATAAAATAAATAAATATAAATACCTACTGAACCCGCATCTAGGTTGATACCTCCACGCGTTCCTGAGAAAAAGGGTCTTGACAGACTGACAGACAGACAGACGGACAAACAAGTGATCCTATAAGGGTTCCGTTTTTTCCTTTTGAGGTACGGAACCCTAAAAATATGTGGGCTTAAGAAATTTCTGATTTGCCCCCCCTGGGCCAAAAGCTGGGTACGCCCATGACCACGGAGTTTGTTTAGCACAAACCTCCTTCCTGGAAAGTTTGATTTTTTGACTTACGACTCTTTTTAAGCGGAGGTGCGATATTGCTATGAAAAAATTTGTTTTATTGATTTTCTCGTTATTTATTAGTCGCATTATATTTTCAGATTATATTTCAGGAGGTACATTGCAGGTACATTCCTCTGGTAAACATTAGATAACCATAAGATATCTATTACATTGTTTATCAGGATACACCCGTCATTCAGACTGTCAGGTCTGCGGTTCACTTTATTATTGTAATTGTTCTTGTTTCATGGAGGTACATTTAATTTCATTAAAGGTACGTTCTAGTACATTGCTGGTACATTCCTTTCATATATAACATATTCAATTCTGCAGCAATACACCCGTCATTCTTACCTTCACGAAAAACCGACACAAAGCGGAGCGATAGCGAGGCGAGGCGAGGGAAGACGAGGAGACACGAGCGCACCGTCCGGTTCTCACTCTCGAACTCGCGTTCCCTCCTGTAGCCTCGTGGAGAGTCTGGATGGGCCATATGGGTAGCAGCCACAAGACTACGTAAAGTCCCGTGCCCCGATTCGGTTTTGAAACAGATTCGACCTATTTTTTAACCATGAAGTCTTCATGAAGTGGTGAATAGCGGGAATTATTTTTAAAAGTGGTTCCGCTGTCCCCCAGCGGTGAACATTGGGGATAACCTTTTGTTTATGGTCGCCGTTTTTAAAATCGTAAAGAACAGAGCTTTAAAATAGCGTGTATTTCGTCTGAATATATTAAATACAATATTATAAAGAGGAAAGATTTTTTGTTTGTACCGAATAGGCTCCGAAACTACTAGACCGATTTTTTTAACCATTTTTCCACCAATAGAAAGCTAAATCATCAGGAAGTAACATAGGCTATAATTTATTTAAAAAAAAAATATAGAACCATAAGAAAATTGCAATAAATTAATGTCACCCAAAGTAGCAAAATTTTGCCTATAAAATTCATTATTTGGTGTGCGCTGAAAACGAAACAATAGCGCGGGCAGGCAATGCGATGCGACGGGTTGGGTCGGGGGAATAAGAAATTTCACGCGGACGAAGTCGCGGGCAGCAGCGATTGGCTGACACTGGCTTGCCCCCCCATCAGTGATTTTACTTTTGATAACACAAAGATTTAGTCGTTTAATTAGTCGAAATTTGTCGCCAAATATCAGAATTTGTCGGTCACTGGTTCAAAAGTTATAAGGGGTCATTGGTGGCCGATCTGGAGAGAGTCTCCCCAGCTTGGCCACCTTTATATCTCAAAAACTAGGCCACCTAGCGAAGATCTGTTTTCTCCCAGTTCAATTTTTAAGTATAGACCAAGAGCTAGATCAAAGATTTTATCGTAAACTCTTCAATCTAGCTCTTGAACTATACTTAAAAATTGAACTCATTATATCTTCTAAACTAAGACCCGACTAAATCTGTGACTTGGCGACTAATTTCGACTAATTAGCGACTAAATCTGGGAGAAAACAGATCTTCGCTAGGTGCCCTAGTTTTTGAGATATAAAGGTGGCCAAGCTGGGGAGACTCTCCAGATCGGCCACCAATGACCCCTTATAAATTCTGAACCAGTGACCGACAAATTCTGATATTTGGCGACAAATTTCGACTAATTAACGACTAAATCTTTGTGTTATCAAAAGTAAAATCCCTGATGGTGGCCAAGCCAGTGTCAGCCACACAGGAGGTTCCTCTCTCTGGAGCCCTGACCGCCGGTAGCTTGGACCCTGTTACCGATATCGGTGGGCTAATATTTTTATATTTTTAAATGTTTTTATATTCTTTTTATTCTAATATTTAAAAATGTAAACAGTATGTGTAAAATGAAATAAAAGAAATAATAATAATTTCACGCGGAAGAAGTCGCGGGCAGCAGCTAGTATAAAATATGATTGTAAATAATGAACAAAGAGAATTTTTATTTTCGATTTCAAATAAATGGCTGTAATAAAAAAAAAAAAAACAAGCGATGACCTGTTTTAAGGTTTAATATGCATGGGGTGATTATTCTTTACATGGAAAAAAAATAAAACCACATTGCACAGTACAATATTTTTTATTTACAAGCATCCCAAGTTGAAAGATAACTGTCGAGAAACCTGAAGTTTAACGTCCAGACTAAATATTTTTTTTCGACATAAATATGATACATAGATTAAAAAATTGGTACCTCTGGTAAGCTTATTTAATGCTTAAACATACTTGTAAAAATCGTGGCAGTAGAATTAAACACTGCAGTAAAATAAGGTTCTGAAGACACATCCAAGTTTTACCAAAAAATATTACTTGCATTTGTTTACAAAAAATGTTCAAGTTTTATCAAAAGATAATATAATATTAATTACATGATACTTCATTAAATACCCTTTCCAAAAAAGAATTCCAATTATTAATACGACATAATCGGAAAAAGTTATAAACATTTCAAGTTGGTCATGTGAAAAAGTTCTCAAAATGCCGTACAATAAAGCCCGTCACAGACGTAGCTATAATATATTTATAGCAAGACATATTACGATACATTTTCCATAGTAAACTTCGAGCGACCTCAAACGTAGCTGTAATATATATATTTATATTACAGTAATATAGCTAGGTCTGTGGCGGGCTTGAGGCTGAGCGTACATAGTAGGGTTGCCAACTTTTCTATACCGGAAGACTTTTTTTACCGTCTCGAAAAAAATTGGCTATATTAATAAGGTGATCGTAGTAGAAGCCTATGGCATACCTAACTTTTTTTTTTTTTAAATCAAAAAAATTAATTTCGACATTTTTAAACGATTTTTTTTTTCAAAATTTCTGTTTTTATGGTAAAAAAAATGAAAAGTTTACGTCGAAATTGTACTATTTATTGGTACTTTTCGAGACCATTTTTTTTCGAGACGGTAAAAAAAATCATCCGGTATATATCAAACACAGTATTTTCGAAGACATTTCAAGGTCAAAATATAGACAGTTTTCATATAATATACAGGGTGTTTGGAAGGTGGGTGCAAAGCCTTAAAGGGGAGTTAATACAGACCATCTAGAACATTTTGAGCCATATTTGTCCTAACCAAAGTCTGATATTTATTTTTTTAGAGAACTTTTACGATTTTGGTACCAAAATCCCAAAATTTTCCAATTAAGGCCTAATAACGCAAAGATTGAGTGAATATTTCTATTTTTTTTAATTTACTTTATTGGCCTAATGTGTGTTTAATGGTATGAAATCATTTCGAAGCACCGTATTTACTAAAAAAATAACTTTCAGACTATTTAAAATAAAAAGAAAAAAAAATTAAAGAAAAAAAAATGGATTTTAATTGACATTTAAAAAATAAATAAAATAGCTACAGGTGTTCAAATAATTTTAAAAACATGCTGAGTTATTGCTCTTTTTTTTAAGGTATCATTTACTTAGATAGCTTTACAATTTTTGAAGTTAGGGTGCCTGGACCAATTAAGGGTAAGAAATTTCAAATTTCAATAAAATTAAAATCAACCTGATTTTTCCTCAAATAACTTTAAACTAAAGTCTAAAGTGGTTATTTTTTAGACGCACTTAAAAAAAGTCGGCCTTACAAAACGAAACAAAGGCTGCCGTGGTGGCCGGCGGACCGTTAATGTATGGGCTGGAGTAATTGGACGGACGTTGATTGGGCCCCACATTTTACTATAATTAAACTAATTATAATTTAAACGGTGAAAATTATCTGAATTTTCTACAAAACGATCTCCCAACACTCCTGGATGATGCGGAAGTACCCATTTTAAATACGGACAGGCCAATAATTTTCCAACAAGATGGATGTCCATCTCATTGGACATTGATTGTCAGAGAACATCTTGATAACTGTTTTCCAGACAGCTGGATAGGTAGAGATGGGCCCATTCTTTGGCCCGCGCGATCGCCCGACCTGACGCCGTTACATTTTTTTGTCTGGGGACGGGCAAAGGAGCTCGTATACACAACTGAGATTTCAACAAGAGAAGAACTAATTCAAAGAATAGAAGCAGCTTTCAGAACAATGAAAGAAGAAATGCAGCTTAAAATCACCACGACAGAAGTTAGAAATCGCTGTCGTAAATGTATACGCTGTGGCGGAAGCCATTTTGAACATCAAAATTAAAAAATCAAATCAAAAACTGTCTTTTTTTTTACTCCTTAAAATCGACTTTAACTGGTTCAGGCACCCTAACTTCAAAAATTGTAAAGCTATCTAAGTAAATGATACCTTAAAAAAAAGAGCAATAACTCAGCATGTTATTAAAATTATTTGAACACTTGTAGCTATTTTATTTATTTTTTAAATGTCAATTAAAATCCATTTTTTTTCTTTAATTTTTTTTTCTTTTTATTTTAAATAGTCTGAAAGTTATTTTTTTAGTAAATACGGTGCTTCGAAATGATTTCATACCATTAAACACACATTAGGCCAATAAAGTAAATTAAAAAAAAAATAGAAATTTTCAATCAATCTTTGCGTTATTAGACCTTAATTGGAAAATTTTGGGATTTTGGTACCAAAATCGTAAAAGTTCTCTAAAAAAATAAATATCAGACTTTGGTTAGAACAAATATGGCTCAAAATGTTCTAGATGGTCTGTATTAACTCCCCTTTAAGGCTTTGCACCCACCTTCCAAACACCCTGTATATCATAAAATCATAACTATACTAGAAAGGTTTAAGTAGTGGAAAAAAGGTAAACAATCTTGATGTGTCTTATAACTTTTTTATTTTAAACCTTGTTTAAAAATAAAATGCAACTAAAAACCAATGTAAATATGTACAACAATAATGATTACTAAATCAATTGAACCAATAGTTTAAGCAGTAGTTTATTTGTTTAATATGTGTTTGTGTAAAAAGTTGCAGCAAGATTGTTTACCTTTATTTTACCACCTAAACCTTTCTGGTTATACTCTAAAGTTACGAAATACCGTTAATTCAGCTTTTATGAGATTTCTACTGGCCCTATTGCGGTCATCTCGCCGTTTTGTAATAAGCGTTCAGTAAAAGCTGAAGTTGCTGGCTGCTGGAACGAAACTTAGGCCTCAGTGGGCCTACTCCCTAAGTCCGTCCGTTCATCCGTCCGCCGTTTATCCGTCCGTCTGACTTAACGATTCATCAAAACCAGTGTAAAAGTTTAATTTTTCGGACGGGCTAAATCACATCGGGAGTAGCGACAACTGTCGTATCGTGTTGCCATTCGTACTTCGTTCGGGCCCCGAACCAATCATACGTCCGTAGGTGATAAGGAGTAGGAAACGCGTGGGCCTACTCCCTAAGTCCGTCAGTTCATCCGTCCGCCGTTTATCCGTCCGTCTGACTTAACGATTCATCAAAACCAGTGTAAAAGTTTAATTTTTCGGACGGGCTAAATCACATCGGGAGTAGCGACAACTGTCGTATCGTGTTGCCATTCATACTTCGTTCGGGCCCCGAACCAATCATACGTCCGTAGGTGATAAGGAGTAGGAAACGCCCGTAACGAAGGCCGAAACTACGGGCTTCGTGCTTAGGGAGTAGACCCCCAGTTACGGAGACGCGGGGCGTCGAGCGGCGCGGTGCCCGGTGCGGGCTGCGGGCCGTCAAGTGTATGAAATCTTAATCGCTTCTCCGTAAACACTCTCATACCGCATTTACACAATCGTCTTCGCCATTCGCCTCGTCATTCGACGAAACATTCGTATACGAGTGCCGTCGCGAACTACTGTTCACACATTCGCGGGGTGAATTATTTTGACATTCGCACACGAATATGGAGGACGTGGAAATAATGGCGGCATGCGCGCTACGTCTATTGAGTTTATACAATTATATGTTTAGATGATGAATCGAAGATGCGAACGAAAGAATTCTTCTTTAATTTTAAATTGGTGACTGGCAATCCCATACTAGTTGGTATACCGTTCCATGCATCGTTTATCTTTTGTCTATTTTTATGATTGATATGTTTTAGGTTTCATATGATCTTAATTTTGATAAAGTTCTAGGAATTCTAAAATTCGCACGTCACTCCACTCTATTTTGTCTACACGTCCTGTTGGGTCGGGCGCTAGCGGTCAACTGAATACAGGCGAATGTGTAAACAGTAAATTCGTGTTCGCCATTCGTGCCCTTTGATTCGCGTCCGAAAAACCGCTCGCAACGCAAGCGCGCGAATCGCGAGGCGAAGCACTAGGCGAATAGCGAGCGCACTGTTTACATATGCGTGTTCGTTATTCGCTTCGCCATTCGCCTCGCGATTCGCACGAATGTGTAAATGCGGCATCATAGAACGCCCTATGTTTGAATTTAGTGCGGGCCGCGCCGCACAACGCGACGCGCGACGCCTCGCGTCTCCGTAAATGAAGCCTTAAAGTTTCGTAAAAAAAAAAAACTGATAACGGCTGCATTCCGTTTTACACTTATTCAGCTTTAATGAGATTTATTCTGGCCCTATTGTTGTATACCGAAAATTCCAATTTTAACTCTATCAAACTCAAGCATTTATTTCAATTAAACCAATTACAGGCACTTTTGAATTGTCAAAGAGTCGGTCAGTAGGTAAGTCAAACTCAAAGCATTTATTTCAAATAAACCAATTACAGGCACTTTTGAATTGTCAAAGGGTCGGTCTTGGGTCGGTCAGTCAGAAAGTTGAAGCTAGTTGCCCATTCCAAAACGTAGATCTATGGAGAAGAACGGGCAAGAAACTCCACGGACACTCTTTTAAATCAAAATATGGTTACAAAATATTGGTTACATCATTCATGTAGAAATTATACATGTGAGAACGATGAATGTTAAAAGCGTCCGTATTAAAAAAATAAAAAAAACAATTCAAAATTAAAATAAGCCGTGGCAGCTAAGGTATGACCAGCCTTCACCAACAGCGCCCGTCGACGAACCTGACTATATTAGTGGCTTTTGTGAACATGATATTTATTCAGATTTGTTACTGTGGTGGTAATGGCAATCATGTCATAGGTTTTATTTTTATTCTTTCACTAGCGGACCCGACTGACGTTGTCCTGTCCCAATTTCAATAGTTCAAAATTCCCATAAAAAATCCACTTTCAGTTTTCCCGAATTTTCCAATTTTTCAGGCAACTTTTCTCAATTTTTTCACAGTTTAAACCTTCCCTGGACTACGACAAACACTTCAAAACCAAAATCAGCTAAATCGGCCCAGCCGTTCTCGAGTTTTAGCGAGACAAACCAACAGCAATTGATTTTTATACATACAGGGCTATTTTTAAATGACTAGCTAAATTTTCACAGGGTGTTCTACCCATGAACATGAACAACTTTCACTAAGGGACCAACTTTGAAATCACGAAAACAAAAACCAGCGGTTTCCTACAAAAGTTCAATACCTAATCCATCAAAATGTATGAAACAGCTGATATTTTTTTTGCGATTTCAAAGTTGGTCCCATAGTGAAAGTTGTTCATATTCATGGGTAGAACACCCTGTGAAAATTTAGCTAGTCATTTAAAAATAGCCCTGTATATACAGGGTGTAAGGGACAGCCCTCCGCAAACTAACAGGGTGCATTCAGCTCCTCATTCTAAATCATATTCCACCGGAAATTTTCTCAGGAAAATTTTCATTTTTCCAAATTTTTTTTCAGTTACATTTTCATTATTTCAATGTAAAATTGCATTGTGCGTTCGCAGCACTCCATTTATGTAAAAAAAACAGCAAAAAAAAAACCAGCAATGGATGTTGAAATACTCTAACCAACGACGCGTGAAATCAGCTGTTCACTTTCTGTCTAGCTACAGAGTTCATCGAACTCACCGCATACCTATTACCTACCCCTCCCAACCAGTAATAGACGCTCCGATTTGTGCACAAAAACACAAACAAATCAGGTTTATTGGAGTCCCTTAAAGTTCCTGAAAAAATTTCATGTACCGGTCATCTTAGTATGACATACTGAATTCACCCTATCAGTTTGCGGAGGGCTGTCCCTTACACCCTGTATATAGATAGATAGATTAATATTATATTAAGACTGTGGTCGCGTATTTTCGCGCTCGGATTTTAAACATCTGACGCTCGACGCCGCGTAGCGAGTGCGCGTGTGTGCGTTTTTCCTCATGTATGGCACACAGTTGCGATGCTGCGACGACTAAACGATCTTGATCTGTAGCTATGGCGTACCTATATTTTTTTGAAGTAAAAGCTAGAGGTTTACGGAGAAAATAAAAAGACTGTCCACAATACATTATTAGTGTATTTTAATTAAATTTATACAAATATGGATGAAGAAAATAATATTATGTAGGTACTTATAAAAACTAAACTCATTTTACTTATTTGCTTAAGTATTTGTATACTTATAAGTAATTGAAGTTTTATAAAAGTATTTGTATTTGACGACACGGTTGGCGCAGTGGCTGAGCAATTGACTGCTGCGCAGCATGTCGTGGGTTCGATTCCCGCACGGAACAAATATTTGTACGACCTACAAGTATTTGTTTCCGAGGCTGGGTGTTTTTCTATCTATAATATGTATGTATTTACAAAAAAAATGTATATAAGTAGTTTATCAGCCATCTCGTTACCATAACACAAGCATTAGGTTGCTTAGCTTGGGACTAGATGGCGTTGTGTGAAATGTCCAAGGATATTTATTTATTATTTATTTGTCTAAGGGGATTGATCGACTTTTCCTTGGATCTATAATTTCTGGGAGAACACAATCAGAATAAAATTTTGTTAACAGCAGAGCCATCTTTTGTCCAAAATCATGTTTTTTTTGTGTAAAACAGTTCAATTTAATAGGGCTTAAATTGAACTTTTTTACACAAAAAAACCAATGTAGATAAAGACGCCACGCGCTAGCTATAATTATTTATTTTTCTTGCGGCATTATAGGTTTAGCAACCGCATCAAGTTCATAAAACAGTTGAATTTGAACCAACAATAATACATAAATACATAAGCCGCCTCATGCGCAAATGTTTGGTTTACTGTTTTCAAATTTCAAATAGGTAGGTCACCCCGCTGCCACAGAATAAATAATAGTACTGCTGCGTTCGTCTGGGGTTGGTTTTATAATGTTTATTAGCCTAGGCAGGTATTGTACGTGCCCAGTCGACCTAATGACATATACAGTCGACCACACGTCGCACGTCAGTGGTAAGTGATAAGGATTTGTATAGGTATCGTTTTCATAGTTTTCGATTTCGACTATAGCCAATAGTGAAGTCAAAATTAAAATCCAAGATGGCGGCTGCGAAAATTTTAAAATTTTTCGTCATGGATGTCGTTTTCATAGTTCTTGAGTGTGCTAAAGTCGATATTGGCGTTAAAATGTAAATCTGAGATGGTGGCTGCGAACATTTTCAAATTTTTCGTCATGGGTGTCGTTTTCATAGTTCTCGAGCATGAAGCCGATAGTGAAGTCAATCATCCTAGAAGGGATGATTGACTGCACTATGCGGCCCAAGAGAGCAATGCAATGGTGGCCCAATGGTAACGATCCCGACTTACGAGTAGGTCATGGTTTCGAACTCAGGCAGGCACTTTGTGTAAATAATTTCATCACCACTACTCTCAAAACAGTGAAGGAAAATATCGTGAGGAAACTGCCTAGAACCAAAAATTCGAAGACATGTGACATCTACCAACCCGCACTGGGTCCTCGTGGTGTATTACGGCCCACTCCCTCTCACCGAGAGGAGCCCTGTGTCCCAGCAGTGGGAACATTATAGTCTGATTATGATTGAGACCCATTATGTTGTGAGCGAGCACGTTTCAGTGCCAGAGGTCATCACTGATGTGAGACGAGAAGATATATTACGCTCAACACCGCCGCGCGCGGCCCTTGTCCGATCAAAGCGCGGCTAGCCGCGCGTGGCAGCCGCGCTCAAATGCCGCTCTATATTTGGACACACCTTTATATAGTACCTTTACCTATGCCTCACTCGTTTCGTATCGTTTAGTGCGGTCGCGATTTGAGTGTATTTCCCATAGTTTTATTGATGTTTTCCTCGACCCCTGTTTTCTTTCTGCGGACTTCTGATCTTGCTTCTTGTACGAACCTTGCTACCACACCGGACACGGTACGGAGAACCCCGCATAAACGTTGGACTTGAACTTGTTATTTTGTATATTACGACCAGCCTACCGATTTCATATTGGCACCATGGATAGTTGTGTAAATCGTGGCAAAGTGACTAGAGGCTGTAGTTTACGTGGTCGTCGAGCTGAAGAACTTCAAAAATCAGCTGTTAAGTACCTATATGTAGATCGTTATGTAACCTCACTTTTATTACATCTCTTTTAACTCGGAACTCAGACCGCGAAAATCCGCAAAATGTTCAGTGATGGTTTGATAATATAGTAGCTATAAATTGACACCAATTTCATCTTTTTACAACCCAGGCCCAGGCCCAAGTTTATATGACATATTTTCCGTCTCCTTTGTCACGGATCCACAATAGAGATTGTGGCAGTAGAGATTTCAAATAAAAATCTCATATAAATTTTTTCTCCATATTCATCCTCCAAAATTCTTGTAGCCATCTTGGATTTACATTTTGACTACACTATCGACGTTAGCACCCACAAGAACCATGAAAACGATACCCATGATGAAAAATTTGAAAATGTTCGCAGGCGCCATCTTGGATTTACATTTTAACGTCACTATCGGCTTTAGCATCCTCGAGAACAATTGGAACGATCCCCATGACGAAAAATTTAAAAATTTTCGCAGCCACCATTTGGATTTACATTTTGACCAAATTATATTGTATTATTGATATTGTAATTACAATATCAATATTACAAGTAATACAACATAATTCAAGAATTGTAACATAATTCTCCTAAAGTAAGTGTGCCTACCACTTTAGCTTCTTAAAATATTACTTAAATGAAAGGATTAAAAATATTTAGTCGCACTACAATTTACTATATATCACGCGAGGCGCATGCGCGGCGGCGGGAGGTCAACCGACATAGGTCCCCCGTCGACGAGCGCCAGAGCGCGACTGACAGGGCGTTCAATCTTAGTACAAAAAACTGGGGACAGGAATGGGTACAATGTTACAAAATCACGAAGTATATGTAGTCCCTGTACAAAAGAAGTGTAAATGTGTTTTTTAATTTTGTTGGATTATATTAGTACGGTTAGCACCTACTTAATATAAGAGATGGCGGCTCTGAAGCAATGTTCACTTTAATTCGAATAGATGGCGCTAAACAAAGCCGCAACTTATCAACATTGCGTAACTCCGGTAGCTCATTACTACTAAAATAGTATATTTTTAACCGACTTCAGTTTTAATGTATCCAAAAAACATTTTCAATTATGGATCATTGTCAAGGGTTTTAATTACATTTATCACACAGTATGACATTTTATTATTTTTTTATCAATTATAACACCTAATGCAATAGTTTATACTAACATTTTGCAAACATTCATTGGGATGGTGGTAGAATTCCCTTGGTGGTTTTATTAACAATAAACTGGTAGCCCTTATACAAATGTCTGCTAATTTCTGACGCTTGCGCCGGTGTTAAGCGATATTTTGTTTATTTTTGTCATCTTTCTGTGTTATGTTGTGCGTTTGTTGTTGAGTTAAGCCAAAGCTCCTCCGACTAATCCATATTTGTGACCAGAAAGTAATTTTGTGAGTGGTTTTGTCAAAACTGAGATAGCACTCCAGTGTAGTGTTAAGTTTGAGATAGGACTCTTTTGGTGCATTATGTCTTCGGATAAGCACTGCTGTGTTCCTGGGTGCAAGGACAGTGAAGGTATGTCACTTTTTTATAGCCAAATCTTTCATCTTGGAACTTTTCCTATAACGCAATTATTATTCAAAATTACTTTTTGTCATGTGTTATTTTCTTCGTATCTCTTCAATATAAAATTGACTAACTGACTGACTCATCAACGCCCAGCCCAAACCTTTGAACCTAGAAAGCTGAAATTTTGCATGGTTCCCTATAAAATGTAGACAAGGAATAAGGAAAGATTTCCCGGTAGTACGTTCATGTGGGATATTTTCCGACATCTACTCGGGCAAAGCTGCTGGCAAAAGCTAGTAGACATATAAATGAATAATTACATGCAATTTGTTTCAGGAGTGCATGCAGTTCTTCATAGATTTCCGAACCCAGAAAAAGACAGATTACGTTTTAATACCTGGCTATATTCGATTGGAAGTGATATTTTGGGACTTAACAATGAACACATATTTAAGTACCGACGAGTGTGTCACATACACTTTGAAAATAAATATTTATGTTGCAATAACAGAATAAGCAATATTGCAGATCCAACATTATATTTACCAGGTTTGTTCAATACATAATATCACTTTGTAAGACATAATGTTTACATTATATTATAAGAATAAAATTACTAATACTAAACATATTCAGCGCAGTTCAAACAATCTGCCTAGCCTTTTCCCAACTATGTTGGGGTCGGCTTCCAGTCTAACCGGATGCAGCTGAATACCTGTATTTTATATGGTGACCTCCACAACCCCAGTAACTGGGTAATACAATACCCTATAATAAAACTGGTTGTCAGATTTTCGGGCTTCTGACGACCCATACCAACTGTCAAAGACCCACGAATGACAGCGGGGACCAATGGCTTAGCATGCTATTTCAGCGCAGGTCTTAGACTTAAATCAAATGATATGACATTCATATAGCTAATTAAAATTATGTTGACCACATAATTATATGAATGGCCACTAATGCTTTAACTAATTAAAAAACTATAAAACATCTTAGCAAAATTATTAATGCAGTTTTCCTTTATAATTTTTTCAGGTTTTAGTCTAGTAACACAACCAAACTTACCATGTGTTGGGAGAAAACCATTGCAAGGACTTGTAAATCAGCCAATTCCTTCAACTTCTACAGGTATTATTACATTATGATTTTTAGGATTCCGTACCAAAATGGTAAAACAGGAACCCTTTTGGTGTGACTCAGTCTGTCTGTCTGTCACAGCTGGATATCTCAAGAACTACTAATGCTATCATCTTGAAATTTGGAACAGTTTTATATGACGTTTACCCAACTATTTTGCAAATAAGAAAGAAATAAAAATATTTATATTTTTTTTGCAACGGGTACTGAAAGGGGGTCTTAAAAAAGTCTGTGAATTTAATAAAACTTATATCCAATTTCCAAGATATAATTAATCATATTCTGCAGGAAAACTTAGAAGCTTATTATTTAAATGATATAAGTAAAATGTCTATATTGTCCTTAGTAAATTTTGATTTTATAAAATGTAATACACATAAAAAAAGAATGGTAGATTATTTAATTAATACAGTGATTAGATTTATGAATTTTAATTATTGCAAAGTAATAAATAAAATTTTATCTGGGAGAAGACAAGTTGATGACGAAGAAGATAAAGTACAAATAAAAGCTAAAAAATATCACAGTAAATGTTTTAAAAGGAAAGTGTAAATGTACACACGGCTACACATTAAGCTATACTTTTCCAGTTTACACTGATCTCTCACTGTAAGGAAATCCTATACAATGCGAGATCAGCTTATACTGGAAATGTATAGCTTGATCTGTAGCCGTGCGTACTTATACCTACTGAATTCAGTATTTATAATTGTAGAACCTATAAGTACTATATTAGAAAGGTTTAGGTGGTGAAATAAAGGTAAACAATCTTGATGTGACTTTTACACAAACACATATTAAACAAATAAACTACTGCTTAAACTAATGGTTCAATTGATTTAGTAATCATTATTGTTGTATTTACATTGGTTTTTTTTTTAAATAAAAAAAGATAAAAGACACATCAAGATTGTTTACCTTTTTTTCACCACCTAAACGTTTCTAGTATAGAAAGGTTTTGGTAGTTAAACGAAGGTAAACAATCTTGATGTGACTTTTTACACAAACAATCATTATTGTTGTATTTACATTGGTTTTTAGTTGCATTTTATTTTTAAACTGAATTTTTTAAATTAAAAAAGAAAAAAGACACATCAAGATTGTTTACCTCTATTTCATTACCTAAACCTTTCTAGTATAGAACCCCTCAGCGTGGAAATTTCACATCGGTTTTTGTTAATGTTTACTTTTAATATTTATTTACGTTGCAAATTCGTACTAGTAGATAGGTACATTACGGGCTGTATCAGAAAGGCGTGGTACAGTCTATCAAACTGAACAACTTTCTCCATGGAACCAACATAGTATTAGAGGAAAAATGACCAGCTGTCCCGCACAAAACTTCAATACCTACTCGACCCTAACATATGGAACAGCTGATTATTTTTTCTCGATTACGATGTTGTCCCATGGAGAAAGTGGTTCAATATGATGGTCTGTCCCGCACCTTTTAACTTGACCACACCTTTCTGATAGACCCTGTGTACCTACATAGCAATAAATATTGTATGTATAATTTGCTGCAAATTTAAGAAATACCCAATGTAAAATTTCAATGTTTTAATTTATAATCTTGTACTGGAATCCGTAGTATAAGTTTATGTAGCCCCCGAAATTAAAATATTCTTGCGTTTTTTGTAATTGCCAGGTCAGTGTCAGGTTGTATCAAAATATGATTCGCGGCAATAACAAATTTGTATATTTACATAATTATAACCATAGGAATTAGATTTGCCATGTTTCGATCTGATTTCAATTAGAAAACATTTCAATCAGATCGAAACACGGAAAATCTAGCTTAGAGAAATGTATTGATGATTCTTATGGTTATAATTATGTAAATACATGTTTGTTATTGTCGCGAATCATATTTTGATCTAGATACAACCTGACACTGACGAGCCAATTGCAAAAAACGCAAGAAAACTTGAATTTTGCGGCGACCACTGCGGATCCACCTTGAAATGTCCCTTCCTTCCGATATGTTGCACAAATCCCTTATAATAAGCAATTTTCCGAAAGTTCTATGGATCGTCCTTAGCTTTTAGAGGTACATGTTGTAAATGACTTGGTTGTATAAAGAAATTTTGCAAAACTCTACCATACTAAGTTAAATCTTTACATAAGTCATGTCATTGGATAATTATTTAATAATAAAAACATGATAAAAACATTGTATTTTATTTTTATATCCTTGAAATGAAGATGAACACTACATTACTACAGAATACAACCTACCTATAGGAGTATACTTATACATAGCTATAGGTATACCGGTACCATCCATAACAAAGGTGTAGGTCCCACTCTATATATCAGATGGCGCTAGTTTCTTCACGAACGCAAAAGACCCGTTCCACGGAACAAGATTGGTCTCTATTTCAGTATAGTATAATGTACTCTGTGGCGACTGACTTAGGCCGTTCGATGCACCCGATTTTATACTCACTTTAAAAAATTATTTTCGTAAATGATTGAAGACAGATATGTTTTATTTTTTACACATATATAGTACAATCTTTCTTCTTACGTATAAAAAAAAATACAAACATCCGAATTGAGAACCTCCTCCTTTTTTAGAAGTCGGTTAATGATTTGTGTTGCCAAATGACTTTTAGATTCTGAGAAATGACGTGTTTTTTTGTAGTCGATTTCTCGATTTTTGATTATCTTAGATGTGATTAAAATACAAGTTAATGAATTAAAAATCAAACTTTTCTCAATGCATTTTAAATTTCAGGATATGCATCTTCGAATGAATACCACTTTACCTTCTTAATTAGTAGTAATAATTGGTGTAAGATTACTTCAAAGTTGAGCCTTCGCGCGTCATCTGGAAATCGCGCCTTCGAAATCGACTGTTTTCGTAGTCAATAATTCAATTTGAACAAGTTTTTTTTAATAGACTTTAAATAAAAATATATGATAATTACGATGATTGAAGTCAAAAGAAGCTAAAAAAATAAATTATGTGACCAAAATCACTTCAAAATCTCCCAAGTTCTCGATTTACGTATGAAAAATGCAACAACGCTCTTAAGATTATTTACTATTTTGTGAATGTGAGAACGTTGCAGACCTAGTACTGACTGTACATTTGTTAACTATTTTCTATTTTGTTACTTGAAAATATTGTAAAAGCCAATTATTTTTAAAAGAGTAACCATGGAGTTTCTTGCGGGCTCTTCTCCATACGAAACAACTAATTTGGAACCGTGCACCTAGCTTCTGACGTTTCATAAGGGCCCATGTAGGTATGTGAAACAAAATATTTTGATTTTGTTTCTATGTCTATGTCTAACTAGGGAACTGATTTTAACAAGTGAGGCCAGTAGAAAGATGGCGACGGCCACCGAATCTAAAAATTCTTACATTTTTAACCAACTTCAAAAGAAGGAGGTTATCAATTTGTTAATCGGATTATGACAATTTTTTTTTTATTGGCTTACAATTAGCTCAACTTATGAAACAGTGCAAGTTTCATTACAACACATTCATAATGGTATGCAAATATTCATTTTGTCACAACAAAAATGATAAAAAAAATATAACAAAAAAAAAAAAAAACCGGAAGGAGCACGCGCGGCTGGCGAACGGGAGGGAGTGGAGGGAGCTCTTTGCCCAGAGGGCTTCCAAACAAATATACAACATGTTTATGGATGCATGTATGTACATGCATTTCTCCGAAATTGTTAATCGGATTGTGACAATTTTTTTATTGTCTTACATTTACTTCAACTTATGGAACAGTGCAAGTTTCATTACAACTGGTGTAACACTTAAAAGGCTAAAAAAGGTAAAGGTATTACTGGCTATTCATACACGAAATCTGTTAAGGGGTCATTTAACTCATCACCACGAACAACTTTTACTATGGGACCAAACCCGAAATCACGAAACAAAAAAATCTGCTCCCGCATAACTCGTCGTACCTCGACAGCTTTTTTTTTTTCGCAATTACACGTTTGCCCGTAGAGTAAAAGTTGTTCACAATGATGAGTAGAATGAACCTTTAAGATATTTCGTGTATGAATAGATAGCTTTCATACACTAATTATGGATAACACACAAAAGTCACCAAGTCAAAGAACAAAAAAGTGGAGAGGAATAGGCATGACACATAGAACTTGTCTACATGAGGCGATTTGCGCGCCAGTCGAGGAGCGCGGTAGACAATCGCGACGCCCAAATCCCAAAAAACAGGATTTGTGCGTCGAGATTGTCTGTCTACGCGCTACTCGACTCGCGCGTAAATCGCCTCATGTGGACAAGCCCATAGGAACTGTTTCGCAGGCTATTGAACGAATATTCTAAAAAAAAAAAAATGAAATACACACCAACAGACACACTCAAAGAGACATTTAGCTAGTTCTCGTGGTATTTTCTGAAGCATGGGATGCAGAGCCGTACCCCACAACCATCACACGCCCAGGTAGTGCGACTGTCAAGTTTGGTTTTGGAGCACTGCTTGCATCGCGCACGGGGAGTCGATTTAATAGGATAATGTCCAACAGAGTGACAGATCAGAGGAGCCTCCGAGACTAGTGGTGGGCTGTGCTTTTTTAAAATCTGGTCTGCCAGCATCATCCTAAATTCTCGTTGAGGAATTTTTTTAGTATGGCAATATATTACATACGCATTGTGTATGGACACGTTGAATAGCCTACGAAACAGTTTCTTGTACCAAACCATGTTCCTACTTCTTTCCACAGGGAATGCCTGTAAGAGTTGGTCCTTCTTATCAACACCCCCCATGGAAAGATTATAGTCCAACACCACCTTGGGTTTGTATTTGTAGGCCCCATGTTTCTCGGCCCCACCGACTTCTGCTTTATGATAAGTGGAAATCAGTGAGACCAAGTTGGAGTCCTTCCAAACTACAATAGACAAGTCGTTTGTGTAGCTGTAGACTAGCTCCCCTGGGCGCATGTTCATCTTGGTGTTACTGCGCAGAGAATAGGGAATAAATTCCCGGTTAAGCCTCAGGGTCCCAAGGGTGTCGGTTTTTTGCGCTTTTAATGTTCTTGACAACAGTGGCGAATTGTAAAAATTATCCATAACTAGTGTATGGCCTTTATTGAGGAGAGGGCGAACCAGCCTGTATACGATCTGAGATGTTGCCCCCTCTGGTTCATTGGACACCCTTTCGTCATCAGGACCTTCAGTACATTGATTTTGATGTCCCTTTCCGGCATATACCTCAAACTTCCACAAATAGCCCGTTCGGGACTCGCACAGTTCATAGCTTTTTATCCCTACCCGAGCAGCTTTGTTGGAGATGAGCTGCACAAAACCGAGTCTACCTTTCCACAATAGTAGAGACTCATCTATCACAATATTCTGCTCGGGTAGGTATAAACTGCTGAACTTGCGGTTCAGGTGTTCAAGAATCGGGCTAATTTTGGCAAGTTTGGAACATTGGGCCGGAATGACAGTGTTGTCAACGAAATGCAGACATTTCTTTATCAATACAAATTTATCGAAGGGCATGATGCCGACAAGATTCCCGCACCGTAAGTACGGAAAACGAGGAGCCCAATAGTCCCTTTCGACAGGATTTGGGAGGAAGCTCTGCACCATTAAGATGGCTAGGAAGGACCACAGATCGGGGGTCTGTATATCCTTCCATCTTTTGATGCGCGCATATTGGGTCTGTGACGAACGTGGCTGCAGATGGTGGGCATATCTATTAGTCTCGGTGACCATGAGATCAATAATCGTATCATCCCAAATCCTCTCGAAAATATCCAGAGGGGTCAACCCCTTAGTCGCAAAAGTTGGCCCAGACGGACCACTAAATACCTCCCGCTCGCCAGTGAAGATATTGGGATCACTTTGCCACGAAAACCGTAGCATGTCCTCGCTGCCCACGAACTGCCGCAACGCGGAATCGTCGGAAGCATCGATGGCATTTATTTCATCCACCAGGTCAGACGTGAGGTCGCCCAACTCTGCTGGATACTCTGCAACGTACCTTCGCTGGGACAAACAGTCGATTGCTGCGTCCATATCCACATCCGGCAGGTCTCTCTCCTCGTCTGATCCTTGATTTTCCAGGACCGATTGCTCCCACTCAGCAATCTCCTCTTCGCCGTCCTCAAACATAGATGGATCTGAAATAAAACCGCATACTAAATTATATTCTAAGCATGCTAACATCACCACTGCTCTCAAAACGGTGAAGGAAAACATTGAGAGGAAACTGGCATGTCCTAGAACACCAACCCACACTGAGCCTGTGTGGTGGATTACGGCCCCCTTCCTCACACCGAGAGGAGGCCCGTGTCCCAGCAGTGGAACAATATAGGCTGATTAAGTATGTAAGTTAGCAAAAAGTGATAACATAACTCTCACCATTTGTGACGGAGGATCCGGACGTTGATGCTGTGGGAGATGCATCAAGCGTCAACAAAACTGGGCCTGCTTGATTGGACGCTACAAATTAAGAAGTTATTGGTTAAATTTTGAATAAAAATGTATTCATTTCAAGCTTTCATCACTTAGTTTTGATACTCACTAGGTGTAAATCCCAATACATCGATTTCGGCGTCAACTATTTGGAAGTTGGCATCCGCAATCGATACAATGGTATTCATATCCTCCGCCGTTTGCACGTCCGTTGAAGGCGAAGTTACGTGTCTGTAAAAATAACATTGTCATATTATATCAACATGAACTAATCATTTAGCCAAGTCATTAAAGTTATACCTACTTCGTGGGACGCGCTTTTCCCTTTTCCCTTCCCCTTCCCTTTCCTCTTCCGGTCGACGTTGGCGTCGCTTCTACTGCTGCTGTACCAGAAACGAATAATAAATTAATTAGAAGCTATAATAAAAAAAAAACTCCATCAGTTTAGGTAATTAACTAAAGGTAAACAAAAAAAACCACGCGTTTGGTTAACCGACTAAACGTAATACCTGTCACTTCAGTTGTCATGCTACGACATAGTTTACTCTTCAATTTAGCAACTTTATAATTCGTTGTATAACGTTGCTAAATTGAAGAGTACAACTGTGTCGTAGCATGACGACTGACGTGACACGTATTACGTTTAGTCGGTTAACCAGACGCGTGGGTTTTTTTTTGTTTGTGTCAAAGAGGTAATTCTAAAAGAAACCACCTTCTGATGCGGTGCTGCTGCCCGCGCGCGTCGGGACGTCCTGCGGCGGCACCACATCACCTGTCACCAGTGCATCTACAAACAAATAATAAATTAGAAGCTACATAAATAAATGTGATACATAATGATGACTTATGTGTAACGAGGTAATTTTAAAACAATCCACGAACGACGGAAGTTGTCGAGTCTAAAAAGAGCACACACAAGTCATTAATAATACAAATAATACAATGTGCAAGCCACAATAAAAGTAAAAACAACAAACCTGTGCTTGTTGATAGCCCGGGCTCCACCTCCCAATGCCTCCTTTTCCTGGGAGGTGGAGTTTCTGGTGTCCCCGGTATCAGAGGACACTGACTGCGGGGTGGCGACGGTTTTCTGTAAAATATTTGAAAGTAAGACAAACAAGTCAATTTGTCACAAATTAATTTGAAAAAAATAAAATAAAATCACCTCCTCTTCTGCTTTCTCGCCGGCGCATCAGGGAGCAGAAATCTACCTATCTCCTTCTGCTCTTCCTGCAGCCGGGCCTTATTCTCATCGGCCAAGCGAGCATGTCTTTTTCTCTTGTCCACCGCCCGCGATGTCCGCACCAGCTCCTCGCTAACATAAAAACATGACTAAATAATACAGCGTCCATCTTGGTCAAAACCAAGTCAAAACAATAACAAATCTCGTCTCGTTAAGTTTTTCACTGAAATATCTAAGTATCACTTCGATAAACTATCACTCAATTCGAAATCTATACTTATTTCTCAGTATTCTGTACAAAACTCTTAGAATATATTTGAGAAGATTTGTACTTACCGTTTTCGTCTTACGTTCATTTTTGGTCACACAACACAGATTATCAGATTAATTTTATTTATTAGAAGCTAACACACAACAACGCAGTTTTATTTTAACCACAAAACAAAAACAGAGTACATAAGTTTTAATTTAACTTTACAACATAGAGTAAAGTAATATAACGGCAAACTTTACAATTACAAGAATCCAAGTATCCCTAAGTAGCAAGAATCACATTACGAAAGAAGAAGGAAGGACGCTTCCTTCCATAGATAAAGAAGAAGGAAGGACGCTTCCTTCCACAGATTAAGTAGTATTCCTTCCATAGATATCGGAAATTCTATATCTATGCTTCCTTCCATAGGACCTCAGAAGAACGACTAAAGCATAGAAGTAGTGGTAAAATAGCAACTGAACTCCATATATTTGTTTCATTTTGACTTATGGAGCCGCTATGATGTTAAAGAAGGACACGTATACAGAAGACGTTTCGAAATTTTGTAGGTTGTCATTCATTTTATTCCGACTAGTGATGTACCCACTAAATTTCAACGTCGATAGAATTTACAATGACATTCTTTCTAATACTGCCAAGAATAATAACCGTAGGTACACACGGCTACACATCAAGCTATACATTTCCAGTTTACACTGACCGCTCATTGTAAGGAAATCCTATACAATGCGAGATCAGCTTATACTGGAAATGTATAGCTTGATCTGTAGCCGTGTGTACCAAAAATTTTGAAGTAACTAAGCATACTTATGATCCCAATACTTAATATATTCGTTCAAAATGAAAGAATACTTTAAGTATGAACTAAATAGTTCGTCATCATCATCAACAAAGTCTTCCTTGGTTCCCGACAGCTCTTCATCATGTATTAAATCTGACCCGGCTAAACCCGAATGTATTTAATTGCCATAATAACTGATGAGTTTATTGAAAAGAAGTGGGAGACATTCGGTTTTGCAAATGTTTTTAGCAACTTACTTTCTCATTATTTATTTGAATTTTAGATTACATCATAGTCTACTCAACAAAGTCTAGGGAACAAGGGTATTCAAAGTACCTAATAATTTTTATTTTAATACTTTTTATTTTAAATCAGTAGGAGCGTAATGTAATAGAGGTTTGAATTATTTGATTAAATAAAATGTTTGTTAGTGAAAAAATAAAATTTATTATGATAATTCAAAATTGTACCAAAGCGACAAAAACTTTTCATACATAAAAAAATAAATAACGACCAGATAATATTTTAAATAAAAAAATAAAATGCCTAGCAACTTTAATAATCTGTTACGCGAATTCCAGCCCACACCATAATACCTTAGAGCATTTAACCTATGGAGATGGCATAGCTGAGCGAACCCCTCTGCCAAAGTCGATTGGCCATATGGCCATGCACGTTATATAAAACTAATTCATTCGCCGACTGCTGTCGTTGTGTATCGTATTGTGTCGCAAGAAAGTGCTCCCAAAAAATGGTTAACTGTGCAGTTTCCTCGTGCAAAAAGCGATCATGGTGTTTCTTACCACATGCAAGTATAAATTATACATTCAAACAGTTTTATTTAAGTATAATGTCGAAATAATCGTTGTTGACATTACGATAGAAAAATACAGTGGTACGTTGGTAGCGCAAACGTAGTACAGGTAAGAATTTGCATAGTGCAGGGACAACGTGAATCAATGATTGATAAAATAAATTATTTTTTCAGTAACCAGTTTTTTTTTTGTAATGTATCTGGTTAAGTCAGGTTGAAATAAAATATATATATATATTACATAATATTAATTTCAGTTCTTTGTGAGTCGATTTAAATTCTTTTCTTTTGTAGTTTTAGGCTAATAAAAAATAACAGTTTGTTCGTTTCGAATGTGAGTTTTTGCAGCTCGTGCAATTTGAAAAAAAATAATCCGCAGTGGAATAATTTAATAACTATTCCACCGCGGACCGTAGGTAGTAGGTACTTACTAGTAGGTTTTTTCAAGGCTGTTATGAAAACGTAGTACACACGGCTACACATCAAGCTATACATTTCCAGTTTACACTAATCTCTCATTGTAAGGAAATCCTATGCAGTGCGAGATCACCTTATACTGGATATGTATAGCTTGATCTGTAGCCGTGCGTGCGTACACAATCAAATTAATAGACATGATTTTCCTTTGATTCTATTGGCACTTATTTAAACTGATTACTTCTATTCTATATTTTTCTTCAACAGATTTCCAAAAGATCCCGTACTATGACAAAATTGGAGGATATTTTGCGGTAATACAGAAACTTGGGGACCCACGCGTACTAGTGCAATCTGTTCGGAACATTTTATGTCGTGTAATTTTAAACAACTTGCAAATAATAGAAGGAAACTAATTGAGGGTACGATACCCACTTTAAAAAACATTCTTGGCACGGAAGAACCGCCTGCAAAACTAAAGATTTTAGTAGGACCGTTTTATTATTGGCAACACTTCTGAAATGTCAGAATTCCGTCGAATTAAAAATCAGACTGTAGTAGTCATTATTCAGACATATGAATACGAATTAAACATGCGGGTGTGGCTTCATAGCCAAAGCCTGCACCCGCATGTTTTCCTACTAAAATATCAAACACATCATTTAGTTTCTTTAATTAGTTAGTTATGAAACACCGAACTCTAATAGTTTTAAAAAACAAAAAATGGACGAGTAAAAGTGTTATTTTTAACAAAATAATAAAATTGGCTGTGTTATTTTATTATTTATATTCTACCCTTCGCACTTTTTGACACGTATACCTACGTTAAGGCCGCATTATAAAACGGGGCTCAAGTATATATCCCGAATTGTGGCTCCACTGTACTATCACACACGCGCGTCCGAAACTTCACATTGGTGAATCACTTAAGTTAGTGACCATTACCTCTATTGCTTGAGAATAATTTTGGTTAGGTTGGGTTAGGTTAGAACAGTGACCCTTAACGCGTAGCTAGTATATAAAATCGCCGGTTGTGTTTGTACAGTGGTTCCCAAAATGCAGAATGATAGGGAAGGTCCAGCAATATCAATAATGTTATTTGAAAAAAATATTTGACTATAAAAATAAATACAATCGTTCTTTTTCTAAAGCACTATTAATTGTTTTCTCATTACTGGCTACCTACGGAGTTTCGCAGGCATTAATCATATTGCGTATTTTTGTGTACAGACGCCAGCACGTCAAGCTACTACAATCTTTATAAATCTAAAGTATTAGGTTCAAGGTTGATTGGGAAAATTTGACAGTTTCGGGTGGCTTGACCTGTACACACAAGAAAATAAAACGAATTAACATTTTATTTATTCATTCATTCATGTAATGAAATAGCAGGTTAAGCTACGCTTGCCGGGGTTGGTCAGTGAATGAGTGACCATCTTTACATACCGAGACTCCTCCGTGCCTCGGAAAGCACATTAAGCCGTTGGTCCCGGCTGTCATTCGTGGTTCTTTGACAGTCGTTACGGGTCATCAGAAGCCCGAAAGTCTGACAACCAGTCTTACCAAGGGGTATCGTATTACCAAGTAACTGGGTTGTGGAGGTCAGATAGGCAGTCGCTCTATGTAAAATACTGGTATTCAGCTGCATCCGGTTAGACTGGAAGCCGACCCCAACATAGTTGGGAAAAGGCTAGGCAGATTGATTTTTGATTCATGTAATGAAATACCACTGATTGTTTGTGTCCCATCACTAGCACTTTGTGTTTGTTGTCATAGGGCAGTTGCGTAGATACGCACAAATTTGTCAATGTGTATGTGTTTTTTTATTGTGTGGCTATTATTCTTTCGTGTGCGTTCGTAGCAACACGAAGCATGTATCTGTGTGTGGTTGTCAAATTTTTGTAGTGTGCTGTATGTGTTTTCCTCGCCCCCCGCATAAAGTGGCAGAAAATGTTGTTCGGTGATTCGCTGCTTGCCATCTCCATAGGTTAAATGCTCTAAGCATAATACGGATGAACTTCCTGAGGATTCTGGAGTTGGCTCTGGCGACCAGGAACTCGCCAAAAGCGCAGTCTTCTTGAATCGGGATGGAATCCAATTATTTCTGAATTTGTTATTGATTGATTGATTTTTAAAAGTAAATAAATAAATAAAATAAAATAAAAATTCTTTATTGTCGCCAGCTAATACATTGATCTTAGAGTAATCTAACATATGTAACGTATTGTTCACAAAAGGTACTGTTACTGATTCCCAAACTAAGCTTATGCTTGTGTTTTGGGAAACAGTGTTCAGCCGCAGGAAGTATCACATACTAAAATACGAAGACATTGGTTGTCGCTGCAGTTTACAATCCCAAGATAACTTTAATTAATTGTTACATTATAGTCTAATTTAATTTTTATTTTATTTAGGTTTAATAGATGTGTGTGATCTGTGTGTGTGTTAGGGTGTGTGTGTTGTGTGTATGGTGAGAGTGTATGTGAGAGTTTGTTTAGAAGTATTATTATGATGTATGCTACACAATATATGCTAGTAGATCTTCCGTCTTTTGATAATCTAGTAGTTGAAGCCATTCAGAAACTTTACCTTTAAGTTCGTGTCTGCTAAGCGAAGTAATGTTGAGCTGTTTGTTTACAGTGTTGTACAACTTACAACTTGTGACGTTGTACTGTCTCCTTGCAAAGGAGGTCTTGCATGGAACACCAGGGCACACAGGCATTTTGCTGCGTCTATTGGGGTTGGGTACCTAGTGGTACGCTTTGATGTTTCCTGAGAATAGTTCTGAGCACAAAGAGTTGGCGAACTGTTAGGACCTTACATTCCGAGTACAGTTGAGAGGTTGGATGTCTGTAGGGCTTTCTTGTCATCACTTTCAGCACCGCTCTTTGTGCTCTTTCTAAGCTCAGTAGATGCGTCTTTGCGGCCCCTCCCCATACAGTGATGCAATATTGTACTATGGATTGACATAAGGCCAAGTCTTTAATTAACATAATTTTTACAAAGTGCATACAATAAGATCTTATTCTAATTGTGTACAACCATACAAATAACAAGTTCTTAGGCTAACTTACCTTTACAAACATTTTACACTGAGTTTAATTATTAATAATCTATAAACATTACACAATAAGTTCATAAGAACACAATGATATTCACAAGCACAAAAGTCTTAGTAACATTGACTCTAAACGCATACCACTATTGTTTACCTACTAAAAGGTAATGCACTCAATAATACAAGGACTATTTGAAGCGCGGGATAAAACATGACAATAGTATACTAATAATATAACTTAGATTTAAACATTATTACTTGACGAGACAAAGAAATTACAATTCTGAACTGTGGGTAAATTATCGTGACTTTTCGCCGAGTCTGCTTACTGCGACCGGGTGAGGGTAGCACGGTCGGTCCGGTGGTAGGGTGGTAGGTAGATATTGTTATTCACTCAGAAAATACTGATGTGGTAAACGATATCGATTATATGTAGTTGAATACGGTAAGTTATTAGATCTACTTTTACCTATACATGAAATTAACGGGTTACAATGCTTGGGATTTTTAAATAAATAGAATTTTCTGGATGATTTTAAAATAAAATGTTTAATCGTTGGAAATTTTATTTGTTCGTGTAAACGTTTTAAATTTGTACGAAAGGCAGTGTTAAGTGATATTTTAATTGCCTTATTTTGAACAACTTGCAACTTATTAAAGTTTTTATCAGTCAGGCTACTCCAGGCTGGTGCAGCATATGTAAGACATGGTCTGACGAGGGTGGTATAAATGCGTAATTTAGTGGCAGCACTTAACTTGTACTTTCTGTTAAGAATAGGTTTTAACGCATTAATAGCCTTCAGACCCTTTGCTCGAAGTGCATCGGTGTTTTCATTCCAGTTGATTTTGCCATCTAGAACTACACCGAGATACTTAACTGAACGGCTCCAAGGTATGGAATGATTTTTAAAGTTGATGCACCTGGAGGGTAAACGGAAGTTATTCTTTTCTCACGTAAACGATCACGTTTACGTGAGAAAAGAATAACTTCCGTTTTGCTAGCGTTTAATTTTAGTTTCCATCTGGTGAAATACATGTCAAGTTCGTTTAGTGCTAGTTGAAGCCGCCCGATTATTAAATCAATATCTTCTGAAGAAGTATATGAGGCAGTGTCGTCAGCATATATTGCGAGATGAGTTCTTGGTTGCTTAGGTATGTCATTAAGATACAGGATGAAGAGAAATGGTCCTAAATTTGACCCTTGTGGTACACCAGCTGCTATGAATTTCGCCGTAGAACAGTGTTCACCTATGAAAACTTTGAAATAACGGTTATATAGATAGTTTTGGACTATTTTAACAAGTGAGAAAGGAACGTCATTAACAATAAGCTTGTGAAGTAGTCCCTCGTGCCAGACAGTGTCAAAGGCTTTTTCAACATCTAGCATCACCATTCCGGTCGATTTGCCTTCATTCAGGTTATGTGCGATGTGCTCCGATACCCTGACCAACTGCTGAGTGGTGGAATGTGCCTTGCGAAATCCAAATTGCTCAGGTAGCAGTAAGTGTTCTGTAAATTTTAACAGACGGGTAAGAATGAGAGACTCAAATAATTTGCCCAGGCACGGGAGAAGGCTTATGGGACGATAATTTGCAGGGATGTTGCCATCTTTGCCAGGTTTTTTGAGCGCAATTATTTTTGCCATTTTCCAGGATGCAGGGAAGTAGCCTATTCTCAGACAACCATTAAAAATTTTTGTAAGGTAGACCAGGGCCTTTTGAGACAGGTTTTTAAGTAGCCTATTGCTGAGACCGTCTAGGCCAGGAGCTTTGCGAGGTTTTAATTTTTGTATGATTTTTAGGACCTCCCTAGGTCTAACGAGAGGGGAGTGACTGCTCATGTCTTTGGAATCTAATGACGCCATAGATTCCTTGACGGCTACTTCAGTTTCAAGATCGGTGGTCCATTGATGAGTGAGACTCATATTACCAACAAATGAATCAGCAAGAGCTTCACACTGCTCTGATACTGAGGACGTCATTTGTTCGCCTCTGATTTTGAGGGGAGGGATATTGCAGGGGTTATGGTTGATTGACCGAGCTAGACGCCAAACATCATTACTAGGGTTATCAACTTTGGAGAGCTTATCACACCAAATACTATCATTCAAGGTCTGGATACTGACTTTAATTGAGTGTTGCAGCTGGTTAACTTTAAAGAACAGTTGGCGTCTGAGGCAAGGATTGTACTCATTCAATGCCTTTCTACGGATGTAATTTTTATGTTTGATTTGGCTCTTAATGCGCCTAGGCAATTTTAAACGACCCTTGTTTATTTCGATGGTAGGAACACTCGCCTTCCGTGCATTTAACACACTGTCAGTGAAGTGCTCAACAGCAGCATCAATAGAGGGTATTGAGTCTAAAATTTTACTAGATAGTGTGATATTGTTGTCTAAATGAGATCTGAAATATTTCCAGTCAGCTTTGGCAAAGTTAAATGCTGTTTGAGATTTGGTGCTATACTTAATGTACTGAACAGCTGATTTTTTTTTCGCGATTTCAGGTTTGGTCCCATAGTAAAAGTTGTTCATAATGATGAGTAAAATCTCCCATTTCAATTTGGTGCATGATAAAAAATTCATCCAGTATTATGATATAATTATGGTATTTTATTGGCAATAAATAGTATCCCGTTCAAATTAAAACTTGATTTATTACATCACAGGAAATACTTATGGAAGTCTGCGAAGAAGGACATAGCGCAGTACTGCAAATTAAAAGAACCGCTCACCATCAACAGCAATCTAACATGAAGACAGGTATAACATTTCAGAAATATGTTCACTTGATATATGCGATACAATGATATTATATTAAAAATATCATTGATGCGATATTATTCTTCTAATTATCCCAGTCGGAAATATATCGTGTGCAAATTTATTTATTTATTTTTAATAAAAAATACGTAATTGTAGGATCCCGTAGCAATGGAAGTTGAAACAGGACCTAGTACATCGGTACATATTAATGAATCGCCACTGATCTTGACATCTCGTGAAATCATTTCACATCAGTCAGGTAAGACATACAAATAAAACTATTTACCTAAATAAAAATGTTGATAATAAATCTTACATAAATTTTATTGAGAACTGTTGTTTTAGGAATCCTTGACACAGATGACAATAACAAATTCAGAAATAATTGGATTCCATCCCGATTCAAGAAGACTGCGCTTTTGGCGAGTTCCTGGTCGCCAGAGTCGACTTCAGAATCCTCAGGAAGTTCATCCGTACCAGGGCGGAATGGGCTGGAATTCGCCTAACAGATTATTAAAGTTGCTAGGCATTTTATTTTTTTATTTAAAATATTATCTGGTCGTTATTTATTTTTTTTATGTACAAAAAGTTTTTGTCGCTTTGGTACCATTTTGAATTTTCATAATAAATTTTATTTTTTCACTAACAACCATTTTATTTAATCAAATAATTCAAATCTCTATTAAATTACGCTTCACTGATTTAAAATAATATGTTACATAAAAAGTATTAAAATAAAAATTATTAGGTACTTTGAATACCCTTGTTCCCTAGACTTTGTTGAGTAGTCTATGATGTAATCTAAAATTCAAATAAATATGAGAAAGTAAGTTGCTAAAAACATTTGCAAAACCGTTTTCAATAAACTCATCTGTTATTATGGCAATTAAATACATTCTGGTTTAGCCGGGTCAGATTTAATACATGAAGAGCTGTCGGGAACCTAGGAAGACTTTGGTGATGATGATGACGAACTATTTAGTTCATATTTAAAGTATTGTTTCATTTTGAACGAATATATGAAGTATTGGGATCATAAGTATGCTTAGTTAATTCAAAATTTTAGGTACGCACGGCTACAGATCAAGCTATACATTTCCAGTATAAGCTGATCTCGCATTGTATAGGATTTCCTTACAGTGAGCGGTCAGTGTAAACTGGAAATGTATAGCTTGATGTGTAGCCGTGTGTACCTACTATTAAAACACTTAGTCTTAAGGACTGCAACTAGACTTTCAGGATGCCTAGGTGAAATACTGAAGAAAATCCAGGTAAAAGGAAACACAACTTTATTTCTTTCACAACCTTCTCGTCCTAAGCTCGAGTCAGAATGTTCAGCCAACCTTTTTCCACTTCCCAAGTTTCTGATAATTTGCGCGGTAAACTTATTAATTTGCGCGGTAAAATCGAGTTCTGTGATTGGCGGACGATTTAATGTCGTCAACCAATCACAGACGACAATCTGCTGGCCTCTGATTGGTTAGCCAATCAGAAGCATCCAACGACCAACTGAGAGACTAAAGTGTTGCCAGTAAAAAATATTCGGATCAAATTGTTACTGGCATGGAAACTAGTCTTTTGCGATTAAATTTAATATAATAAAAATTTAAATTAGCGAACCCTAACAATCGACCATCCTGATATCGTGTGCGTCCCTGCACACGGTACCGGGTGGAACCCTAACAATCGGAATTAGGTCGGTTAAACAAACTTTACAATCCGTGTACACAATATTACAAAATCAATTCAAATTATATGCTAATATCATACATAATAATTAACATTGAAACCTAAATAGTGAATATCTATTTATAAATTTATTTAAACTCATTTATTAAGTTATACAAATTATTATAATATTATTTTCAAATTTACTTTACCTCATTGACTATTTAGAAATTTACAAACTAATACAATTACTATTGTTATAACTAAAAGAATATATGAAATCTTTTTACAAAATTGTTTAGCTTATAAGGATGTACGGACTTCTACGGAAGAGCAATTTCAAATTAATCATAGGCATACTAAATCACAAATTCACAACGATCGATTAGTTGTGTTTGCAACTTCAAATTAATCATAAGCAAGGTGTGGATATCACAACGATCGATTAGTTGTGTTTAATTCATTAAAGAACTCAGGACCCAATGATCGATTAATCGGGATACCTGGTGATCGACGATCGATTAGTCGATGTACTTCAAAGATTACCTCGACGATCGATTAATCGAGGTAGCCTCTGCTAACTATTCGCTCAAGCCGATCGATTAAGCTTGTGCAAAAGGAGCAAGACGAACGAGTAGCTCTGGCATATTTGATCAGACGCGAATCGATTCTTGCATCCAATCTGAAACAACACACCATTCTGTAGTTACATGCCTCACAAGGGACACCAAAACTTAAATTAAGTATCATCATCATCATCTGTGTCGGAAGCAGATTCCGTGTTCTCGTTCACATCTAATGCAGCCACGTGGATCCAAGGCATCATGCGATCCGCAGCAACAGTCGTTGGACGCTTGCCTTGTGTATTACCTAAACCAGGTACTGGAGC
The DNA here is from genome assembly GCA_905163495.3 of Cosmia trapezina. Lineage (NCBI taxonomy): Eukaryota > Metazoa > Arthropoda > Insecta > Lepidoptera > Noctuidae > Cosmia > Cosmia trapezina. Next base: position 12,694,877 of record LR991047.1, read on the forward strand.
TACTACATATCGGTCAGTACCCAAGAACTTTGTAACCCGATAGGGACCGATATATGACGGCAGCAGCTTCTTACTCTGCCCTTCATTATTAAAGCAAGTTTTAGTAATCTTAACAAGATCGCCTTCCGCGTATGTGCGCGCAGGTTTCCTACCCTTATCATAATACTGTTTTTGCTTGATCTGCTCACTGTCTAGCCTACTTTTAACTTCTTGGCGTATAGTGGGTAAATCAGTAGACTCGCGAGTTTTATCAGAAATCTCATTAAGGATGGGATTTGCCGAAACATTCATAGAGGTACCAAACATCACCTCGGCTGGTGTCCTGCCGGTTGTTTTTTGGATAGTGTTGTTTAGTCCCCACTGAATCCTTCCTAAATGGCAATCCCATTCTTTCTCGCCATATTTCACGCTTAAAGCCTTCATAGAGCCGAGAATTGTGCGGTTATACCGCTCGACTTGACCGTTTGATCGGGGACTAGAGACAGCATTCAGGATGTGTTTAATGCCCTCATCAAGACAAAATCTTTTGAACATATGTGACGTGAAACAGCTACCGCGGTCACTCACAAGGCGATCAGGAGTTCTAAACATCCTGAATATCTCTTCTAGCACCCTTATTACGTTCCGAGTGTGCGTGTTCCGAACCGGTCTGACAAAACAAAACTTTGTAAAAGCGTCAATTACGACTAATAGGTAAGAAAAACCTCGCTTGGATTTCACGAAGGGTCCGAGATGGTCAATATGTAGTGTATGAAAAGGTACCTCCACTTTCGTTATAGGGTGAAGAAGACCTTCCTTACCACTTTGATTATTTTTAGCGTATGCACATTCAATACATGCGCTCACGTACTTTTTAACGAATCGTGTCATTTTTGGGAACCAATAGCCTTTCTTTAATCGTTCCAAAGTCTTTTCGACCCCAAAATGACCGATATCGTCATGATTCATGCGACATAATTGCCATCTCGCACCCTTTGGTACTACCCAGCGCACATCTCCCTTATCTTCACCTACACAACGAAATAACTTGTTATCCTTAACGACATAGTTTTCCTTGATATATTGCAACCCTTTCTCATCTAAATTACTATCCAAAATATCTCTAATCCTCCTAAGTTCTGAATCTCCAAGTTGGAGGGTATGTAACCAGTCTTCGCTTGAAATGACCATAACGGTTGGAAGGTTATCAGATTGATTCTCCTCGGACTCGACTACAGGATTACGGGATAGCGCATCAACATGTCCCATTTTTACACCGGCTCTATATTCGATTGTGCAATTAAATTCTTGCAATTGCAGCCACCAGCGCGCTATCCTAGGAATGAGATCCCGTTTGGTAAAGGTAGACCGAAGAGCGCTGTAATCTGTAACGATTTTAAAGTCTTTCCCTAGCAAATAAACTCGAAACTTTCGTAGGGAACAAACAACTGCTAAAGTTTCCAGTTCATAGGAATGGAAATTCTTCTCCTCCGGCGATGTTTGCCTGCTATAGTATGCAACCGGTTGCAGCGTGTTATCCGCTGAACGCTGAAGGAGTATGCTTCCAATACCTATCCTACTCGCGTCAGTGTGCAGTTCCAGCTCTGCTGATGGATCGAATATTGCGAGAATAGGCCTATTTATTAACCTAGCCTTCAAATCCTGAAAAGCAGATTCCTGATTATCGCTCCATTCCCATGGTACACCTTTCTTTAACAATTTGCTGAGTGGAAAAGCTATCAAGGCAAAATCTTTGACGAATTTCCGGAAGTAACTTGCCAGCCCGAGGAATTGGCGAACATTGTGTACATTTTCAGGACGCGGAAAATTCATTACACTAGAGATCTTTTTCTCCCCAGGCCTTACTCCTGCTGCTCCGATTTCATACCCGAGATAGTCGATTTTGTCGCGCAGAAAATCACATTTCGATAAATTCAAAGTAAGATTCGCCTTTTCTATCAATTGCAATACGTCTTCAAAATTTTTCAGACATTCCGATGAGTCCTTCCCAAAAATCAGAATATCATCCATATATGCGGTTGCCTTACAGAAACGAGCTGACCCTAGAATTGTATTTATCATGCGCTGAAATACAGCAGGCGCATTTGCCAGGCCGAACGGCATGCGATTAAACTCGTATTGACCGTCCGGCGTGACAAAAGAGGTGAATCGCTTACTTTGCTCCACTAGTGGTACCTGGTAGTAACCTGACAGAAGGTCAAGCGAAATAAAACAGGCCTGACCAGAAAGGCGTGCTATTTCATCCTCAATGATTGGCATTGGATATCTCTCCTTAAGAGTTACAGAATTCAGCATGCGGTAATCTATACACATTCTAAGAGACCCATCTTTCTTGCGTACAAGCAGAATAGGACTAGCATAGTCAGAAGATGATTCGCGCACTATACCTGCGTCTAACATCTCATCTACCATTGTACGAACCTGCGAGCGCTCATGATGTGACAGTCGATACGGACGGTATACAACAGGACGTTGACTGTTAAGCTCTATTTTCATTTGGGCAACGTTAGTACAACCTAGATCATTCAAAGATGACGCAAAACAATGCTTGTACTTTCTGAGTAAATCTAATAACTGTTTCCTAGTATCATCAGGTACCTTTTGACAAATGCGAACCTGGCTTTCATCGAATACATTACCGGCAGCATCACTCATCAGTTCAGGTGACTCAACGACAACCTTGTTGACAAAATAGACCTTTTCAGCTCGGCTAAAGACATTGTCCTTTGGAATCAGACAGAAACTAGCGTGGGGAATAACAACTATATTCACAGAACCATTTGTCGAACTATAAAGTCCTCCGCAAACTGAAAACTGTTGATTGGGTTTTCCTGCAACTCTATTTTTCAGTAAAATACTGCCAATAACGGTAGAATCAACCCTGGCTCTGATTGAAACAGGTCCCCAAAATTTGACAGCTCCTGAGGTGCGAACCTTGAAAGAGTTTTCACTCTCAATGTCAACATCAGAAAAGGGCAATTTATTGCCGTTGTCGAAGAATTTCAATTCAGAAACATTTTTATAAACAATTATTTGGGGAAGTTCCGTGTAAGTCTGGCCAATTAGCAAGGGCTTCTCCAAAAAGTCGTCACTCACAACCTTACAAATAACCCTGGCGTTGACATTGTCTATACTCAAATCAAGTGACAACTCTCCAAATGATTGCACAACACTATTACCGAAACCTTTCATTTGAGAGGGCACGTTATCGTGATTCAAGCCTAGCTCCTTGGTAACCGACTCCTTAATCAAAGTAACCTCGCTCCCAAAATCTATGAACCCCTGTAGGGGCACCCCATTAACAATAACCTCTTTTATAAATTTGGAGTTTGGGGTTTCAGTACCCCTTTTGACAGAATCTATGCGCATTGTCTTTGAAACAGTAGCGCTAGAATTCGTCGGCTTTTCCCCTGGCTTGCTAAAACACGTCTCAGTGGTATGACCGAGTTTATTGCATCGTTGGCACTTCAAGATAGGTTTAGGACAATGTAGGAAACTATGCCCCTTCTCTTTGCAGTTATAGCAACCAGGAGGCTGACCCGATCTAGCTATAGGCTTTGGAGCTTGGTTATTATTCTGATGTGTATTTTCTACAGTTTTATTACGAAAATGGCCACGGTCCACCGAAGACTGATGAGTGTCTTTATTGCTTACTAAGAACTGCAAAAGTTGGTCAGGGTGGTTGCAACGTAATGCCAAAGCACTCGATCTAAGCGTCCTATCACTCAAGCCGTGAATAATGCAGTCTACGGCACGTTTTCCTACTATATCGCATTGATTCACGAGAGCAAGCTTTTCATAATAATAAACTTCAATGGGTTCATTGAACTTGCTCTTCCTTTTCAGCATATCCTCCAAGGTCTGGCCGTAATTTTGTTCACAAGGAAATGCATTTATCAATTTATCTTGCCATTCTGTCCAGCTGAAAAGAATGGAATTCAAGCTTTCGTACCACGTTTTAGCCAGGCCTTGGAGTTTCTGCATAGCAAAATGTGTAGTAGTTCTGTCGTCCCAACCATATACCGACGCACATTCATTGACCTTTTTCAGCCATATATCAATACGTTGATTTTTAGTTGAAGGGTCAAAATTAGGCAATATATTTTGGTGGTCTATCTTTTGAGACGACTGTGCATTTCGGTTATGTGGCTGTGACGACAGATCCTCTTTCAACAGTTTTAAAACACTAACAAGATCGTTTTTAGAAAAAGATGGACTACGTGACCTTATATGTTCTCCCGCATTGCTACGTTGCTCGGCACGTGGCTCTGCCCGACGCTCAGCTTCCCGACGTCCTGAGGGTTCGCGACGCTCGCTGGCACGTCGTGATGATGATCGACGAAGGTCCTCCGTCGCACGAAGTCGTTCACGCTCTCGGCGTAATTCCTGCTCCAGCATCTGTACTCTCTGCCGTCCCAGCAGGAAGTCTCGCCCATCTCGAGATCGATTCGGGCTGCGCATACGCAGACCGCTTCGACTTCGTGAGCGATCCTCTCGACTAGGTGTTTCTAGTCTACGCCGACTGGAGTCTCGATTTGAGCGTTCTCTGCGCCCTGGTGGCTCGTCCATGATCTAAACACTCGCAGAAAAAGAAGGTTTGTTAATAACAATGACTAAAAATATGGTGAATAACATCACATTATTCGGTTCAATTGAAGGATAAAAAATGCATGATATCTCGGAAACGGTGCGTCTTACACCAAAAATAAGCAAATTTTCGTACCCCTTTTGGAAACCCCCATGTGATAATATTCTCGATCATTTCAGACACTAATTAAGACACACACGCACACACTAAAATTTTCGCACCAAAATAAATTAAACCGTAACAAAATACTGCAGGTCGCATTACAAAACAATAAAACCACTGTCTAAGTCTTAGACTACGTTCAGAGGTGCCATTTATAACAAGTTTAAACACTGTATAACTCTAAAACACTTGTTCAACGCATGTTCATTCTTTCCGTAATACTAACGATATGCTTTAAACTACCACTGATTTCAGCACCAACACTAGCATTAAGGAAATTTGAATTAAATATAAAATAATAATATTAAAATGCGAAGAAAAAGCACAAAAAGAAATATAATAAAAACCATGGGCGTGTACTTACGTTTTAAGTTTGGTTAGCGTGTCACTTCTGATATATTAAAACACTTAGTCTTAAGGACTGCAACTAGACTTTCAGGATGCCTAGGTGAAATACTGAAGAAAATCCAGGTAAAAGGAAACACAACTTTATTTCTTTCACAACCTTCTCGTCCTAAGCTCGAGTCAGAATGTTCAGCCAACCTTTTTCCACTTCCCAAGTTTCTGATAATTTGCGCGGTAAACTTATTAATTTGCGCGGTAAAATCGAGTTCTGTGATTGGCGGACGATTTAATGTCGTCAACCAATCACAGACGACAATCTGCTGGCCTCTGATTGGTTAGCCAATCAGAAGCATCCAACGACCAACTGAGAGACTAAAGTGTTGCCAGTAAAAAATATTCGGATCAAATTGTTACTGGCATGGAAACTAGTCTTTTGCGATTAAATTTAATATAATAAAAATTTAAATTAGCGAACCCTAACACTACGGTTATTATTCTTGGCAGTATAAGAAAGAATGTCATTGTAAATTCTATCGACGTTGAAATTTAGTGGGTACATCACTAGTCAGAATAAAATGAATGACAACCTACAAAATTTCGAAACGTCTTCTGTATACGTGTCCTTCTTTTACATCATAGCGGCTCCATAAGTCAAAATGAAACAAATATATTGAGTTCAGTTGCTATTTTAGCACTACTTCTATGCTTTGTTATTGTTCTGAGATTATGTATTATACTCGATTATACTGATCGGAATGGCTTGGCTTGGCCATAGACTACCTATAAATAAAAATAAATGAGGTTTTGGGATTCCGGTTTGGCTTGGGTTGGGACCATAGACTAGTAATAAAAATATAAAAAAATGACAGTTGGGCCCACAGCAGTGTTGCAAGTGGCAGATAGTCAAATCCATTCAAATCACTATCACTACATATCACTATCACTACTCACTAGATTGTATAAAACAAAGTCGCTTCCCGCTGTCTGTCTGTCCATAGGTATGCTTAGATCTTTAGAACTACGCAATGGATTTTGATGCGGTTTTTTTTAATAGACAGAGTGATTCAAGAGGAAAGTTTATATGGTTTAAATAGCTTTTGCCCGCGGCTTTGCCCGCACATGTATATAATACATGTGCGGGCAAAGCCGCGGGCAAAAGCTTGTAACATAAACAGATCAAAAAGTAACATTTTCACGGGAAAAGTAACATCACCTTATTTAAAAAAGACTTTTTTACAAAACTGAAAAAAAAACTTCCAAAAATAAACAATGCAAAGTGAAAAATAACTTTATTTTCGGAAGTCGGTGGCAAAAATCTAAAATACAAAACCGAAGACTGAAATTAAAACTATTTTTCACTTGGTTGTGTTTTTTTTTGGAAGTCGGTTATTTGTTTTTTTTTTAAAAACAAATTTTTTTTTATTTTTCACTTTTTAGTGGGTCAGTTTGTAATTTATAACTAAGTTACCATTAGACCAGGGCCAATCCTGTTTGAGAAAAAAAAATTCTTAGCAGTAGGTATAGGAGTGGTTGGAAAATTTAGTTGATGATGATGATGATGATGATGTAAATAACGAAGGAAGAATAGTCCAGACTGAGAGAAAGTTCCGGAAAAGGGGTGGGGGGAGGTGGTAATATATACGGTTTTAGGGGTTTGTACTCGTTTTTCCGATTTACGACTAAACTATGCATCCTATCGAAAAAAATTAAATGTAAAAGTGGTAGATAATAAAAAAATCTTTAACTTTCTTCTCATGCATTATTACCAATAACCTCAAATTATCGAGAAAAACGAAAAAAACCGTTTTTTTTTGGTTTTTAATTTAAAGCAAATATTATTATTTTTTCATGACAATTGGTAAAAATGTTTTTTTTTTTGTGTTTCAAACAAGCCCAAATTTTTTCAAAGCGAAATATTTATTTTTCGATGTTTTATGAAGAAAATACAAAAAAAATTACCTTATTTTCAATCGAAATATTTGGTTATCAAATTTTAGATAAATTACCTTTACCAGTGCTCATTTTTTTGTTCAAATCTCAGCTTTCATATGGAATTAAAATATAATATTGTTTACGTACAAAAATATCGTTAAAAAAGCAAAAAACTACTTTTCAAAAATCGATTTTTCAAAAATTGAATGTAAATGATAATAAACATTTACATTCATACAAGCGGTAATTCTTATGAAACTTTCTATTATTCAAGTAATTTACATGTACCTAACTATTCTCGGCTTTCAAAGCATAGAACGAAATAGACATTCGATTTGTTAAACATAGAATGTAGTAATCAATTACTACCGAGTTGATCACTCTACTTTTCATCACTAATGCGAGGAAATTATAAAAACAAACAAAATAAAAACTGGTATGTTTTTTTTTCGTCTAGTTAAATGGAATGGCAATGAAAAACACCTATTCTGCCAAATCACTTTTTGTGTTGTTGGTTTGTATTTTATTTCTACTACTTAGCAATATCTATGAAAAAATGTGCCTCTCTTATAATTGGTGAGTTCCGGCGATGAAGACGTGCCCACGAAGAAAACAAGATTTCAATAAAATTATTTTACTTTTAATTTTTGTATTTTATAATCAAGTACCTATAAGACTTTTATGTGATAATTTGTAAATACTTACGAATAACAATAAATAATTTAAAAAAAAGATCTCAGTTCACAGCTGTGGTGTCTTGGTTTTGGTTAGGTTTAGGTATCACAATAAAAAACTGTTTGCAATATCACTGCGTTAGGCGTGTTGTCATAACGGCCGCTCGGACCAGACTGAGTGTGGCGCACCACTCCACAATGCCCCCACTGCGCAACCCCTACCACAGCACGCATAACTTGTTTATTGAACGTCACATCCGCATAACTTGTTTATTAAACGTCACATCTCTTCTTTACAAAATGTAAAAAAACAATAATAAAATCATTTGCTTATAAAATAAATGGCTGACAATATTTCAATTAATCTTGCCTGTAATTAATCAGAAAGCTAGTCGTTCGTTCACAAATCTACGTCTTCCTGAAGAATAACTACAAGAAACTTCATGGAAACAGTATTAAAGTATTCTATCAACACATTTCTTACATTTCCATAACTTATCGTTAACTTCAAAACAGTTCTATCTCTTGACCATTACTCAGAATAATAGCAACAATAGAACTTGAATATTGCATTATACAATTTCAACACATTAGCAATATAATATACCTTACACAAAGACATAATCATAATAAACAATAATTACGGTATAATATATGTAAATAGTTAGTTTGTGAATCAAATTCATTACTGGAATCACCAGTTTCTGATTTATGGACAGTCCATTTACTTTCTAATTTCTTTAATTAAATAATGTTTCTACGTGACGTCTGTTCTGTAATATCATCCTGTTCTTCATCACCAACTCTTTTTTTTTTTAATGAGATTGATCATTAAATTGTTAAGTTAATACATTTCCTTTAATCATTTTTGTTGTTTTCTTTGATCATAATATTGCTATTTTACTTTACTTTCAAGTAATTTGACATTTTTGCTAGTCTAGCAAAGATTTCAAATTTCAGATTTCAAATTAGCTAGCTTTGTTATTTTACTTTCAAGTAATTTGAAATTTTTTGCTAGTCATACTGCTAGTGTTGTGAAAGACATAAATCCTTTAGTCTTTATTTCTAGGCCAAAATAGATTTACAAGACTTGGGGACTATTAGTCTCAAAAGTCACGACTCCTTTGAGTCTTTTAAGTCCCGAGTTCTTTGACTCTTTGAATCCTATGTCCTCTAAGTATTATATTTTAAACACACATCTAATTTCAATTATTTTTTCCTTGGCTTAACTTTATATAAGGAGTCAGGCGACTCAAACCCAAATTCTTTGAGACATACTCGAGGAAGTAGCTATCATAGGCAGGTTTGGGTAGTACCTGAATTTCTTGTTATTTGAAATACAACTACCTATTTGGTATTTGTTTTCAAACTACTATTACAAACGTAATTTGTAATTAATATTTCAAATACCTGACGCTGAAGTGTTTTATAACTAGTATTTCAATCGAAGCAAAGCATATTATATTTTGCCCAGCCCTGATCACAGGTAAAATTAGCTTACGAATCTATTTACATAAATTCCCAGTTTGGCAATAAAAATGCTACCACTGGTAAGCAAAACGATTCTGTTTTGTTTGTAAGAACCAAGCATTACTTGCCCAGGCACTAAATATAACTTGATAGTTTTTTTTTTTTTTAGTTTTATTGAACTCAAAAGAATTAATTAAACAAAATACTCAAAATATTCATTGCAAGATTTTGATCACTTACTTTACAAATTAAAGTGCTTTTAATTTTAATTAAATAAACAGATGTGGTCTGATTGTATCTGCACTTTTTATATTGGTAAGTTAAAACATTGTCAATTTGAAGTATTTAAGCAAAGTAATACCATCTGCCTAGCCTTCTCCCAACCATGTTGGGGGCGACTTCCAGTCCAACTGGATGCAGTCAAACACCAGTATTTTACATGAAGCGACTGCTATCTCACCTTCAGTTACTGGGTAATACAATACCCTTTGGTTAGACTGGTTGTCAGACTTTCGGGCTTCTGACGACCCGTAACGACTGTCAAAGTTTCACGAATTACAGACGGGACCAACGGCTTAGCGTTTTTTTTTGAAATATTGAAGTCACCACTCATAATTACTTCTTTATTTACAGTTTCAAGTTTTGCCAAAACATTCAGTTTCAAGTTTTGCCAAAACATTAATTGCTGACTCAATTATAGAGTATATTTAATAATTTGGGGGTCTGTCAACGCACATGGTATATTATGACGTGCTTAACTAGCACAACACAAGAAAATTCACAGCTAGGTATGTTCAACAGATAATTCAACTGTCTTTACGAGTTTTTGATTGAATACAACTTTTGGTTAGGATTAGTGAACCGGCACACACAATATTATTTTCATGCAATTTAACTGCAATGGTTCGTGTCACTAAAATGACTTGACCTTGTGTTCACGTTCTGTGTCCAAACAGTTTATTCTTTCATTATTTCTTTTTTGTTTTGATATCACCTTTTTTCATTTAAAAACTATTAGAGTAATAATGGCATTAGGGTCATAAATGTATTCATAATTGATGAAATTATGTATTTGTAGGAAGCCTGTGGCATACAATAATTTTGAGAAGAATGACTCAGTTTGTTGCAAAGTAATTTCCATAACCCCTTTTCCAAAACTATCAGAAAACATAATGGAGCAGTAAAACTTTACTACTTACAAGGAAGAGAACTAGTTTTTAACTGAGCTACTTGCAATGGACGTTGTTCAATGCCTGGTGTATCCTGATTGGGGATACAGACCCAAACACTTCCTAACTGGGACGGGTTCTCCGTTGCCTCAGTTTGGAGAGTGGCAAGTTTGGATTTCCTTAGCAAAGAACAATGAGAGCTGCTGAGAGTTGGTGAGTCCACTTGTCTGCATTAGATTTGCACATGTCCACTAACTCATTTGCAGCAAGGATATGCTTCTGAATTAGTTTTTTTCCAGACCTCACATACCTAGTATAAAGTGACTGCATTGACTCTTCTACCTGAATTTCAGAGTAAGCGTTGAGTGTCAATCTCATAGATGTTCTTACTGTCTTCTCATTTAATTTGGTAGTTATTGGATTTATTTAGTAGCAAAACAAGTTTTTTCATTATATTTGAACCGCGTTTTTTTTTATTCCTTATTGCATCTTTTTATGATTTTATTTAGTTTTGCATATTTTTTCATTTTATTTTGAGCTACTTTATAACTATTATTATTATGTTTCAATTTTCAATATAGAAACTTCAGTAAGGTCTATGTTTAGTAAGGAAGAAATGTTGAAATTGGTTTTATATTATTCAATATATGTTACTAGTTTTCATAGCCAGAGTACATTCTTTTTGTTTTGTTTCAGTAATTTAGTAACTTGTATATTTGCATGAATTAATTGTGCTACTTACATGTATACCTACTTACATGTTTTCCTATTTATCTGGTACCATTCAGACTTAACTGAATTACCACATTAACAATAACTCATTTAAAATGCAACGAAAGACATTCAAAACTACTGTTCCATTTCAAACAAAACAACTAGTATTATTATTACAGCGTAACTATAGTGAAAACCATTAAAATTGACTGTATTTAACTGATAATTAATCTTATAAGATCAATGAAATAATATTGCTTGGAAAGTAGACCAAACAAATATTGTTATTTTCACTCGAAATATTTTACTTTGCAATCTTTAAAGTGTTTATTATAAATATGAAACTTTAAAAATTATATTCAAATTATAAGTTTTTTGTAACACTAAAAGGTCTTATGATAATGTTTAAATTTCGAGATAATTATTTTGATAAAACCTAATTGGTTTTTATTTTCACTAGCGCTGACCCAATTTCTGTTGAAATCTCGTTCTTGGGGATTAATAACGTATTTGGATTTTGTAGTCTATATTTGCAAAAATGTATATATGATTATCTACCAATGTCCGTGGTTTGTCGACCTCAGGTGATTAAATAGGTAACTCACTTGTTATTTTCACATTGCAAATTGTGAAAATGTAAGAAATGTTTTCAAGATTACTTTGGGCTATCTGCTACTATTGTCTTTTGTTTGTTGTTTGACATTGCTTATAATAGTTTTGTTTTTATTTACTGATTTTAGCAGTTCACTATTTAATTCATACCAATATGTTTTTTCTAGCACTAACATCTTAGCTAGTTCGTTTTTTATCCACTAGGGTACCAGGTATCCAGGTAAGGTACCCATTGGATTTATTTAAGCTTATTTAGCTTAAAGGTACCCACTATTCATTTGATAGTTTACCTTTTCAAATTACTTCGTAATGTTATGATATCGATTAACCAAATAATCTATCAGTTTAGGTACCCACTATTCATTTAATAGTTTACTTTTCCAAATTACGTGTAATGTTTTGATACCGATTAACCACATAATCTATCAGTTTCGCACTTTCCACGACTCATTTGCCTTTTTGGCAATTTCGTTATAGTTTAGTTGGCACATATCAACAAATGAGGTCATTATTATTTTGTTTTTTTTTTTAGATGTTTAAAGTGAAATGTAGGTAGGTAAGTAAAATTTTTTTTTTATTCGTCACTACATATTCACGGTAAATAAACAAAGAAAATTAAATGCCACTCACGAATGATTGACGATTTGATTTGATTTGACGATGATGATGATGCATAAAATGACATTCACGGGTTTCACGATTATTTACTGTCATTTCATGTGTATTTTCTTAAGAGCAATAGGTACACTCTTAGGTATTGGTAGTTTTATGAATATATGCTATGTTTTACCACAAATTATTCAGGGGAAACTTAAACTACATGAAACCTCATTCGTTAACTTGCCAACATATCTCGCAACCATTAGGTGGTTTTAATTTTAAATTTTATGCACGACATACCTTAATCCTCGTCGCCACTTGTGGTGTCTTGGTTTTGGTTAGGTTTAGGTGTTTGCAATATCACTGCGTTAGGCGTGTTGTCATAACGGCCGCTCGGACCAGACTGAGTGTGGCGCACCACTCCACAATCCCCCCACTGCGCAACCCCTACCACAGCACGCATAACTTGTTTATTGAACGTCACATCCGCATAACTTGTTTATTAAACGTCACAACAGCCTTGGTGTTTTTAGAATTTTTACCTATTTAATTGCGATTTCAACAATGAAAACATTGTTCTGAAAGCCGAGAATAGTTAAATACATGTAAATTACATGAATAACAGAGTATTTCATAAGAAGTAACGCTTTTTATGAATTACATTCGATTTTAGAAAAATCGATTCTTGAAAAGTAGTTTTTTCGTTATTCGCTTTTTTAACGATATTTTTGTTCATAAACAAAATTATATTTTAATTTCATATGAAAGCTGAGATTTCAACGACAAAAATGAGCACTGGTAAAGGTCATTTATCTAAAATTTGCTAGCCAAATTTTTCGATTCAAAATAATGTAATTTTTTTGAATTTTCTTCATAAAACATAGAAAAATAAATATTTCACTTTGAAAAAATTTGGGCTTGTTTGAAATACAAAAAAAAAAACATTTTTACCAATTGTCATGAAAAAATAATAATATTTGCTATAAATTAAAAACAAAAAAAAAACGGTTTTTTTCGTTTTTCTCGATAATTTGAGGTTATTGGTAATAATGCATGAGAAGAAAGTTTAAGATTTTTTTATTATCTACCACTTTTACATTTCTTTTTTTTCGATAGGATGCATAGTTTAGCCGCAAATCGCAAAAAACGAGTACAAACCCATCAAAACATATATATTACCACCCCCACCCCCCTTCCAGAACTTTCTCTGAGTCCGGACTATTTTTCCTTCGTTATTTACATCATCAACTAAATTTTCCGACCACTCGTATACTGCTAAAAATTTTTTTTTTACGATATTTTGAGCGGTTTGGCCCTGGTCTACATAGCCATATGGCCCATATGTCAACTGCTCATCACCTATTACAAAATATTGCTTTTCCCGATACAGGGTCGTTAATTGCTGAGGAGTTCTCCTGGTAAGAACCAGAAAAACTGAACCTGACGGTGTACTCACCATCAGCTCCACTTCACCCTATTATGCATTATGACGAGCATAAATTGCTTAGCAACCATTTAAGTCCTAAAAGTAACATTTTGAGTCGTGTAATATGGAGGTAACATGAGAGGGTCAAAGTAACGTAAAATGTTACAAAAGTAACAATCTGGCAACCCTCCACAGGTTGGGACGTTTTGGGACTAGGGAGTGTTGGGAGCGGGACCGACCGTTGATCGTTGTTACAACGATCAACGGTCGGTTTTTGAAATTTGAATGGAATGAATGGCGTCCAGACCAGAGTGTTGCCAACTCCAAAAGCTTTTTTCGTATTGTCCAAATTATCGTTTCTACCACAGAACATAAAAAACAAAATACAATCGGTACTAACACAATAAATGACAATGAATTTATGTAGGTACTGTAGCAGCACAAACCGAACCTAGACAATGTTTTTTCATAGCTTGGAGTAGTTTTTTCGTGACGTAAACAAACAGTAAGAAAATTAAAAAATTGCAGGTGTAAATTATTATCCCCGACGCCTATTATCGTGCAGTGAAATTTTTAAGTGAACAGTGCATGCCACGACAGCTTGAACAGTAGTGCTATTCTGTAAATATCTCACCGGGAAAACATAAGTGAAGTGATCTTAAAGTGAGCTGTCAATAGTGTCAACCCCTAGCATCAGCTGGTCGATTCTGTAAAAATCTCACCGTGAAAACTTGCGTGGAGTGAGCTGTCAGTGTCATCCCATGGATGCTAGGGTTTGACCAAATTACATTTACAATCATAATCGAGATTTTAATTATATTTTTTATGCTAATTTTATAACAACATTTTATATTATTTGTAAGCTAGTATGGTGTCTAAACATTAGTATTTAGGGGGTTTTTAGTCAAATAGAAATTCAGACAAAACTCAATTTCTGTTTTGCAATTGTATTAAAAAGTAATGTTTAGACACTTAAACTTTACAGCTTTGAAATAATATAAAATGATCACTAGAATAGCGTAAAAAATATTCTTAAAATCTCGATTATGACTGTAAAAATGTGCTTGGTCCATCCCTAGCTATAGGTGAAATGACACTGACAGCTCACTCCACGCTCACTTCACTTAAGTTTTCACGGTGAGATGATTACAGAATAGCATTGCAGGTGGAATGTCGGCTCACTTCACCTAAGTTATCACGGTGAGATGTTTGCAGAATAGCACTACAGGACGATATCCCCCGTCACGAGTTCACGACACAGTGGGGTCATTCACCATAGATAATACACTATACAGGGTGGCCGGAACATTGACGTCCAAAAATAAAATTTCGGTCCCTCGTATCGTGGGGTATTCGAATCACCCCCATGTATGTTCCGCGACTTTTCATAGTTTTCGAGTTATGAATTTTTTTCTGAATGTTTGAAAATTTTCGACCTGACCAACCTAAAAAAATTCTAAAAAAAAAAGTAGAGGGTTTTATCGAGTTTCTTTTTTTGCAACTGAATTTTCATAAGTAGTACTTTTATGCATAAAATAATCAGCTTCGTAACTGTGATGAAAGTTATGAAAATGTTGATCTAAAGTGAAAAATTTACGTTCGGTAAATTATGACTTAAATTTTCAACTTCAAATTAAAAATCTAAACAGGTGACTTCATGGTTCTCAAGTAGGCTTCAAGAATGCGCCAGACTCTCAGCTTTCATAATCATTAAAAAACGTAGGACTTAATGGGGCTAACTTTGGCCTTAATCGGCCTTCAAAGACTGCGAGGTGGAAAATTCTTAAAATTAGCTATCTGATTAATAAATTTTTTTTTTCCATTTTCTCGCTCCTAAGGTTATTTAGTTTGCTAACCAAAAATGACTGCAGGAAAGCTAAGATTTAAACACGGAGATTTTTTTAAATGTTAGTTTAATGAATTTTGCGCGATCCGTTCTCGTGGACTATGGGTTGTAAACGAGGGTGCAACTCTTTTACCTGCAATAACAATGGACCGAAAGGAAAAGAGACCGAATTATTGCTATCTCTCTCACGCAAGGCGCGCAACCGAAGCCAACGCAAAACAAGTACCTCAGTCGTACTCACATTGTGTTTACTGCTATACGCGTGTCGCCATTTTGTCTTTACCACACTCGCTTTGCCCACGGACTCCACTGCCTACTTGTTTGACTACTTTGCTCGTTTATTGGACTGTGTTTTGCATTCTGATTTGGACTTTTTTTACGTGGAAGTGTAAAAAATGAGTTACACGTTAAGTGAATATGCAGAAATGCATTATTTTTATGGAGTTGCACAAGGAAACGGCCATGAAGCAGCGCGACTGTATCGCGAACAACTTCAACGTCGTGGCGGGCCGCAACCTGAGCGATATCCCGACCATCGTGTTTTTATTAACACGCACAACACTTTGATGGCAGGCCGCATTCTTGGTCGACGCGGCAGTCATGAAGGAATCCCTAGAGCTAACCCGGATCGCAGAGAAATGGTGCTGGAAGAAGTTCAGCGAAATCCGTCTACGAGTACGAGAAGTATGGCTCGTGCTCTGAACATCCCAAGGACTTCTATCCAAGACATTCTTCACGATGAAGAATACCACGCGTTCCACATCCGACGAGTCCAAGCTTTACTGCCTACAGATCACCAATTGCGCGTTGATTTTTGCCAAACCATGTTACGAAAAGAGCAAGAGGATCCTGGATTTTTCAATAAAGTTTTATGGTCAGATGAGTCACGATTTGAGCGATCCGGAATATTCAATATTCATAATTACCACACGTGGGCGAATGAAAATCCACTCGAAGTGAGAGCTTCGACATTTCAACATCGCTTCAGCGTTAACTTGTGGTCTGGTATCCTCAATGGCGAACTAATTGGTCCGTTTGAACTGCCGTCCAGACTTGATGGAGAAACATACAAAAACTTTTTGGAAAATGAACTTCCATTGTTGCTGGCAGATGTGAATCTCGAACTCAGACGAACCATGGTGTTGCAAAATGACGGCGCCCCGTGTCACTATGCAACCCAGGTCCGAAATTACTTAGATGAAACATACCCCAACAGATGGATCGGACGCAGCGGACCAATTAGGTGGCCTCCACGCTCACCTGATCTCAACCCCATCGATTTCTTTATTTGGGGCTATTACAAGGAAATAGCATACGCCCGAGACTGTTCAAGTGAACAAGAGCTGAGGCAGTTGATTGCAGAAGCTGAACGTGTTGTGAGAGAGAACAGAGACGCTTTTAGACGATTGCCAGACAATTTCTTACGTAGGTGTAGATTGTGTATTGCTGCTGGTGGTGGCCACTTTGAAAACCTTTTGTAAATGTTAAAAATAAATTAAGTACTTTTTTCACATTATCCTGTGTTTTATTCAAAACCACTTTTTACGTAAAACTTTTCTTACCCAACTCTGAAACTATTTGTTGGTTAGTTTTCAGTATTCTTATCATTAATTAACCTTAGGAACGAGAAAATAGCCAAAAAAAAATAATTACTCAGATGGGTAATTTTAAGAATTTTTCCACCTCGCTGTCTTTGAAGGCCGATTTTAAACAAAGTAGCCCTATTAAGTACTTCATTTTTTTTATGATTATGAAAGCTGAGAGTTT
This sequence comes from Cosmia trapezina, assembly GCA_905163495.3. Lineage (NCBI taxonomy): Eukaryota > Metazoa > Arthropoda > Insecta > Lepidoptera > Noctuidae > Cosmia > Cosmia trapezina. The sequence continues at coordinate 12,712,182 of LR991047.1, forward strand.
GGCGCATTCTTGAAGCCTACTTAGGAATTATGAAGTCACCTGTTAAGATTTTTAATTTAAAGTTGAAAATTTGAGTCATAATTTACCGAACGTAAATTTTTCACTTTAGATCAACATTTTCATAACTTTCATCACAGTTACGAAGCTGATTATTTTATGCATAAAAGTACTACTTATGATAATTCAGTTGCAAAAAAAGAAACTTGATAAAACCCTCTACTTTTTTTTTAGAATTTTTTTAGGTTGGTCAGGTCGAAAATTTTCAAACATTCAGAAAAAAATTCATAACTCGAAAACTATGAAAAGTCGCGGAACATACATGGGGGTGATTCGAATACCCCACGATACGAGGGACCGAAATTTTATTTTTGGACGTCAATGTTCCGGCCACCCTGTATAAAGTAATATCATTCACTGTATTACATAAGCTCGTTGTTATCAATTATTGGTATTATTCTTCTATTTATCTTAAAGCAATACATTAACAAGTTAGTTATTTGTAGAAATTCATCTCATTATAGCATTTTTTTTTCAAACTTCTAAATTATGGTACATTTAACTTCATTTAGACATAGACATATGCTATCGTATGTACAGACGCCAGCACATCAAGCTACTACTATCTGTCAAACTTCTTCAATAGATTTTCATCTTTATTGTTAAAGTATTAAGTCTGCAGTCTTGCAAATTTCACTCGCGGCGAATTATTTGCGCAACTTTGTTTTTTTTTTTAAACAAAAGTAATGAAATAACATGCAATATTATTATAGCACATGAATAACCATAATATAAGTAACAGCTGGTTATTTTTTTTAAGTGTTGCTGGGTGGATTATGTTATGTAAATCAAGTGTTAAATACAGCTGATACAGCTCTTTCGCGCCAACAACGATTCGAGATATGTTTGTGTACATGGAGGTCTTTTGAGATTATTATTATTGTAAGGTATATATTGTAAGGTGTATAGTAAGGTGATTTAGGTGCAATTTTTTTAGTACTTGCTTTATTGAACTCTTGGCATTAAATTAACCAACTTTTACATGCATACGATACATTGTTATTATGAAACAAACCGTTTAAAAACAGAGAATTTCGATGACATTGTGACATCTGAATGAAAGATAATTAGAAAAAAGAAATCAGCGCATTTTGAAGACGAGAATAGGGAACAATTATGCGCTGAACAGATTTTCTAAATAAAATTTGTATTGCCCAATGTAAGTAAGGTCAGTCGGGGCAAGTGCGCCATATTTTTTGCATAGATGATTTCGATGCTAAATATTTTTTTTTAATGCAGACCTATGAGTGTACATTTATTAAATTAACAATATTTGGTATTTTGTAGCTGCAAGAAACGTTGATTCAATCATATCTATCAATAATTTCACGATATTTTATAAGAAATTGGGAAACATGGATATAAGCGCACTTGCCCCTGGAAACGGGGCAAGTGCGCCTATATAAAACAAACGATCCTACGTTACCAGAAAAATAGATAATTTATTCAATAGGGCATAAACAACTAAACGCATTACTCTTGGTTTTTTTTAATATACTCGTCCTATAGGCTACTGCGACTTCCATAAGAAATTTGGGGCAAGTGCGCCATAGATTAGCAATTAGGGGTTCTAAACCTTTATTGCTGTTTTTTTATACAAAGTGAAAACTGTTGTATTTAAATTTAAAAAAATGGTTAGTTTGGCTGGAATAATAGATATATTATCTTTAATAATAAACCAAATAAGACTGTTATTATAATACTTTTATTTATTAAAAAAAAAAATACAAAAGTAGGTAACAATTTTTCCATCGACGCGATAGGACGCAAATACTCACTCAAGAACATCTGAAAAGACAATAACTTTAGAACTAATTATGGTAAGTATGGACTCGTCTGGGTCTCGACATAATGGCAGGACTGATCGCGCCAAAGTGCTTATGAAGACTGTAGGCGCCCATAAAGTAAAGAACAAAGAAAATGACCGGTAATACGGTGGTTTTACTGTAATAAAAATCAAATGAAGTATTTAAAAATCGTAGCACTAAATACAAGTGTTTTACTATAAACCCATCACCCAACGACTTCTCATCCTCCGTCTCCATCACAAGACCCTACGCACATCCAGACAGTAAGTTCTCAATAAAAACCTTTAACCTTTTTCAGGGCAGTCGGGTAAGAAAACATCTGAATCATAAAGGTTGACGACTTCTGTCTCGGGGGAAGTGCGCCATACTACCAACAACTTAGGCGCACTTGCCTGACTTGACTTTTTAGACGTTAAAATTTTAAATTCTATAAAAAAAACATTAATTTCACTATATAGGAGTAAAATACAAACATAGATTTAAAGAAAAACATCTAAACTCTGTACTCACCTCATTGGTTTGCCGCAACACGTAAAATATTTTAAGATTTAAGGGGATTCATAACACGTGTTCATCTCTGATAACAGCTTTAAATGACACTAAAACTAAAATGGCGGATATATCAAGTTATGGTGAACAGAGGCATCTGTGATTGTGAAGTGGAACTGTGTTTTAGTTTGTTGCATGGATGTAAGATGTCATTAATTGTGTACTATTTGTAGTTTTTGATATTTTAATGGTAGATGCACGTACCCCGTCGGCGCACTTGCCCCGACTGACCTTACAACTACACAAACATTACTCGAATCGTTGTTGGCGCGAAAGAGCTGTATTTAACGCTTGATTTACCTAACATAATCCACCCAGATGAACTTAAAAAAAATAACCAGCTATTACTTACATTATGGTTATTCACGTGCAATAATAATGTTTCATGTTATTTCATGTTGATTTATTTGATTTAATTATTTAAAAAAATCAATCTTTAGTCGATTCTGTAATAATCGATATGTCGTAGGTACTTACTTATTATATAAATACTACCCACCATTAGTATTACTTCACTTCTCGTTAGCGCCTTAAGAAAGACGGACGTATAAACTTCCTAGTGACTTTTAATTGGCTAATAATAATATTTATATTTTAAAAAGCCCATAACTCGTTTTATTAAAGTGTTAGAACCTACATTTCCTACAGGTTATGGGCCCAGGTTACGTTTTTACTGCAATATAAGTGGTTAAAATTTAAATAAAAATACGGGCATTGTTAAGTGAAATGGACGTGATAAAAAAGTTCCAATGTTATCGTCGAGTAGGTGACGGCATACTCATAAAAGAATTTAACAATTTTTGATGATTTGATCATCGAATTGTTAGCCGGCACGCCGCCGCCAAACCTCGCCACACGAGGTAGCTCATTTGTTGCTCAACCTACCCCCATCTTATGATGGCGTGATAACTGCGATCGAAACTTTATCGGAGGATAAGTTAATGCTAGCATTCGTTAAACCAAGGCTTTTGTATCATGAAGTCAAATATAAAAATGAGTCCAGTGATACCAGTGTCAAAAGTTTTGCAATTTGAGGGAAAAATGGACAGGAATTTCGAAAAACAAAATTTGATAATTCTCAAAATAATAAAGGGAATAATAGCTTCAACTAGGAAGTTAACAAGCAGAAGCTCTAGCTTCAACTTTCTGACTTACCTACTGACCGACTCTTTGACAATTCAAAAGTGCCTGTAATTGGTTTAATTGAAATAAATGCTTTGAGTTTGAGTTTGAGTTTGAGAAGAATAAGTCTCAGTTCATGAAGTGTTATCACTGTGGCCGCAAGAAACAGAAACAGGGAAGATCTTTTCATTAGTCACACCGTCTTGCAAACGCCATTTAAATTTCTATTGCTTAAAATGGTGAATTTATTTCAGGGAACGATGTATGTGACCAGCAACATGGGCGTTCAAGAAGTTTTGGAGGACGTGCTCTTCTGTGCTGCGGTACCACCTGGAGCAGGGTTGACAGTCATTGTCGACCAGCGAGGAGCCCAAATACGTAAGGTTAATAAAACTATCATGCAAGGTATGTTGAAAAATAATTTAATTGCTGTAGACTTAATGGCATCTGTAAATAAGTGTCAATGTGTTTCTCAAGTGTGCAGTATGTACAAATTATGGCTTTGGTCATAATTAGTAAAAATTAATTCATCGAAATTAAAAAAAATAATAATAAAATGGTTGATGACACCAGCCAAATCGAAACTGTTATGCGAGTCTGGATGATAAATTGTGTGAGGCCCACGGAGTTGAGGCCTGTATAAATAGGAAACAAAGTCGATTTCCGTTCTTATCAGGTCAAAAATAAAAGTCATGTTAAACAGCTATTATTTATTGTGCACTCAGATATTTGTGGACTATTGTTACTGTTTATACCCCCAACTAACGACAAATAAAAAAAAAACTACTTTGTACTTTTTGTTAATGAGTATACGCATTAGGTACTTTGTTACGTACTGTTTAACCCACCTATAAATCAGACGTGTTGGCTGTTTTTAAAGATTTCGTGGCTAAAAGCGAGGCTAACTTTAATTTAAAATTAGTCAATTTATGCTGCGATAATGGTGGCGAATATCTATCGACTGAAATGAAAGGTTACCTATTGTGTAGAGAGAGGGATATCACAACATTTAAAAATTCCGAGAATACCACAATTGAATGGCGTTTCCGAACGTATGGTCGGAACCATTACTTAATGGAAAAGCTCGTTTAAGCGGTGCTAAATTAGACAAAGTGTTTTGGGGCGATAGGCAGTACCAACTGCTGTTTATTTGATTAATTTGACCCCAATTAAAACTTTGAAAGTTTTCAAAAACACCATTCGAAATGTGGCATGATACAAAACCTCGAATAAAAAAATATTTGAAGGTAGTTGGTTCAACTGTTTACGTTCATAATAAAAGCAGTAAGGCCAAGTTTAATGGAAAATCATGGAAAGGGATACTTGTGGGTTATGAACCAAACGCTATAAAGTTTGGAACCCAGAGTGCGAAAAATTACATAGTAGTCAGGGATGTTATTATTAATGAGACTGGATTTCTTCAATCCGGCCTGGATTGACGAAATCCAGTCCTCAAGTCTGAAGGGAATATTAAAAAAAATTCTCACGGCAAAGCTGATGATGTAATATCCAAGTCAGTGCCGGTCAAGTCTCATAACTCTGACAGTTCTAAATCAGATACGTCTATGGTCTAAATCTGATGAGCACGAGTGTCCTAGTAAAGTTTGCAAATTAAACCATGATAATATAAAATTGAATCGGAGGAAATAAATGATAAACTTTTTGATAACCCATCTTCACCAAAAGAAAACACAAATAAAATCCTGACGTTAGATGATGCAATAGGTTCAAAAGTCGTCTACCTATGTCGTTTAGTGAAGACGATGATGATGATCGCCATGTTGTGTGCTCAGTCTATTCTATGTAAAATACCAAATTCATTAGAAGAGATCAAAACAGATCTCAGTGGGAAAGTGCAGTAGGGACGAACCAAATTCTCTAAAGCTAAATAATACTTAGACTTTAATACCAACACCTGAAAATAAAAACATTGTAAATTTATTGTAAATGGATGATTCCTGTAAAACATGATGAATTTGGAAAACCTTTACAATAAAAAAAGGCACAACTTGTTGCAAGGTGTTTCAGTCAAGAATACCTCACGGACTATACCTAATGAAACTTTCGCACCAGTATAAGCATGAATAGCTAGTTTCAGATGTATCTTACTTTTGCGAATCAATTTAATTTGCTAGTTCGTCTAAGGGATGTCAAAACTACCTTCCTAAATGACAAATTAAAGGAAGATATTTATATGAAAGTCCCTGAGGGTATCTCTTGTTTAGATGATTATTATGTGTGTGAATTCAATAAAGTACTTTACGGGCTGAATTATGCAGGCAGCTAGATGTTGGTTTGAAGTTTTCGATCTATCTCATATAGAAGACGGTTTTCAAAATTCTTCATTCGAATAGGTATCAAGATATGCTAGACAATGGAGATGTACATAAAAATATTTGTCGTTTTATATATAGGTGATTTAGTTATAGTATGCGCTGATATTGAAATAATTAAAAAAAAAATAATGAGTTAATTTAAAATGACGATGAATGAAATTAATGATGATGATGAAATAATTTTAATTTTATGAAATAGCATTAAATCAAAGTGCATACATATAAACGGTATTAAATAAATTTAATATGCACGGTTGTAAACCTGTCAATACACCAATGGAAAATAAACTTAATTGTGACGCATTAAACTCTGAAGAAAAATATAATGATCATGTTGAAACGATAAAGAATGTTTAATGTATGTCATGTTATGCACTCGTCCAGATTTAATTACTTACAAGCGTTAATATACTGAGTAGGTATACGAACAAAAATAGTAAAGAACTCTGGCAGTGTCTAAAGAGAGTGCTGCGGAACTTGAAAGGTACTGTTGATTTAATATTAAGTTATAGGTAAAAGATGTGCCTACACTAACATTATATGTGGCTACGTAGATTCAGATTGGGGTGGCAGTGATTCAAATGACAGGAAAAGTACAACTGGGTATTTCAAGCTGCAAGCAAACCTGGAGTACAAAGAAACAAATGTCAGTTGCTGCCTCTTTAACTGAGGCAGATTGTATGGCATTGTATGAAACTGTCATGGAAGGCTTTAGGGCTTAAATCACTAGCAGTTAGTATTATGTGTTCCGTTCGACGTCCGAAGTCCATTATGAGAGAGTGCACGCTCCGTTCCATGAACAGCTGCTAGATTTCCTTGGTTTCCGCCTCGTAATCGCGCCACTAGCGCCCCCCAACGTTCATATCTATGAACTACTTTCAAAAACCGAATACAAGCCGCCATGATGAAATGTTGTCATTGTTGCGTCGTTTTCCGAACTGTGCGCAGCTTTGCTAGATTGTCAGTTATATCGTATAAAACGATATTTTTTATTCTTAGAACTTTTGAGATTAAAGTAGAAAGTTCATTAGATTAGTATTTTAATAACTTAAATTAATTTTCCGTCTCGTGAACTGTGTTTATTTTAAAACAAAATGGACGGTGAAACTATCGCGCCAAACGATACTTCGCGGAAAAGGACACGGAGTTCGAGTTCATCAACTTCATCGAAAGGAGGTGATACGGTGTCATCGGAGAGTGATGTAGGTGATCCAGCACCACGCAAACGCCCCCGCCAGGTACGCGAGCGCTCCCTCTCGCAAGATTCTGAACTGGATCGCAGGTTTGATCTACTATCCCAGCAGTTGGTGAGTCATGTTAATAATGTTTTAACAAATTATATGATCGCAAATAGTGCTCCAGTATCACAAAGCCTACCTGCCACGCAAAATTATATTGGCACCGCGTTACCTTCAACATCGACTGGCCCTACCCTCAATTTACAAGAAAATTTCTTACGTCCGCCGCAGCTTAACCCTTGCTTAGAAAATATTGCAAATCTAGACGTTTCCGTTAAGGAACCTAGTGTACCTAAGGCAAATCCAGAACGTGTAACAAAAATAGCAGAAATGCAGAGGTTCGACTCCCCGGATTGGAATGCTGTACGTTACACAGAAGTACAGAAAAAATATGTAGCTTTTCCTAGTTTTGTCGAATTGAAAGTGAACGAGGAATTGCGGCGTTTTGAAGATCCATTTTCACCATTAAGATGGTTTCAAATGGAACGCAGTTTTGCGGCTTTATCTAATGCTTTCCTAACTCAAAACGAGCATGTGAACACGGCATTACAGAAACTAATTGATTGGTCTGCTAATTCTAACGTCCAATTATCTTCAATTAACCTCTATGACAAACTAAAAGAGTTGTTTGGTGCTGAGTCATCTTATAAAACGGTATCTCATGATATTCTCCAAATTATTTGCGGTAAACGAGCTGAGGTCATAGAGACACGGCGCCGATCGTTATTAAAAAATGTTAAAAGTAAATACATACGCGACGACATAGAAAAAATTCCACCCTCTATCGAATACATATTCAATCCTCAAAATTTATCGCACTACCTACAGAAAATTGGGGGTATAGAAAAATTAGAAAAACAGCATAATATTGCGGGAACTAGTCGTCCGATATCTATAGAGCCTTCGACGTCTTTTCAAGATAATACTTTTCGTTCGCGACAAAACAAACCGAAGCGAAACGACAAAAAAGACAACAAACGAAATTACGATTTCTCTTCAAAAAAGAAGGGGGGGCGAAAAGATAAGAACGGGAAGCGAGCAGGACATAAGCATAAATGACTATTTAATACCGAGATTTTGGGGCGGCTGTCTTCAGCATTATATAGAAATATGGAATCGTTTCGACCCTTCAAAAACTATTTTAAAAATGATATCGGGAGCTCGTATCCCCTTCAATCAGGCACCGCCCTTAATCCTACCTACTTCGGACAACCTGTCAAAATTTCAAACCCCTGTTTCGGAAAAAATGACACTAGAAATTCGCAAGATGGTTCAAGAACGAGTGTTAGAGCCTGCTCCTTCGACCCCATCGTTCATTTGCCCCCTTTTCATTATCACAAAGAGCAATGGCAAAACTCGAGTGATATTCAACTTGAAAGCTCTAAATTTATACATGGAGCCAAAGCATTTCCATCTTTTCCACCATCAACAAATGCCTTCGTTTCTGCAACAAGGCGACTGGATGGTCAAGTTAGACCTCAGCCAGGCCTATTATCACCTGCCAATACGCACAGAACACAGGCGCTTTTTGCGAACCAGCTACGGTGGTCAACTTCTGCAGATGACATGTCTACCATTTGGCCTGGCTGCTGCTCCCAGAATGTTTGCTACTATAACAAACTGGACTGCAGAATACCTTCGCACAAAAGGTCTGCGCCTCGTCGTGTATTTAGACGACTATATAATAGTCCACCAGAACAAGGAAGTACTCAGCACGCATCTAAACATAGCTGTACGCTTCTTGTCCAGTCTGGGCTGGTGTGTAAATCACGAGAAATCGATCACGAGACCAACGAGGTCGATCGAATATCTCGGCATCGATTGGGACACCCAAACAAACTGCAAGTCCCTACCACCAGCGAAGGTAAGAAAAATTCGACAGAGCCTCTCGACCAGACTCGCAGCGGGCAGTTGGACCCTCAAGCAGGCGCAATGCCTCTTAGGGCTTCTCAACTTTGCGTCCTTCATCACCCACCGGGGAAGGATGCATTGCCGTGCGCTGCAATGTCACATCAAAGTACTGCGTCAAAATCCTCTCGGAGCAGTACAGCTGACACAAGACGTTCGTCAAGAACTCAAGTGGTGGATGGAGAATGTAGGTCAAAAGACAGCGATTCACACAGATGTGCTACCCACAAACTTTGTCATCACGGACGCTTCCGACATTCTGTGGGGTGCCGTGGTCAACAACAACAAGGTACAAGGTGCATGGCAACCCGACCAGAAAAAATGGCATTGCAATCTCAAAGAGATGTATGCTGTGATTGCTGTGTTGTCGAAGGAATCCAGAGCCCTCCGGGACTCCAGGATCATTCTACAGACCGACAACAAGACAGTGGTATCGTACATTCGAAAGGAAGGTGGCACGAAGTCACACCGATTGATGGAATTGACGCGGGAATTGTTGACTCTGGTAGACGACCTCAATGTTGTACTGATCCCTCACCACCTACCGGGGGTGTACAACACCGAAGCCGACGACTTGTCGCGAAATCGCGCCGGCAGCGAGTGGCACCTGCAGGTGGCAGCAACTTCAAAAATATTTCAGACTTGGGGAAAACCGGACATAGACTTGTTCGCGTCACAAACCGCACACGTCGTGATAAATTACGTTTCTCTAGATTCCTCAGATTCCAACGCCTGTTATCACGACGCGTTCAGCAGATACTGGCGATACGCCCTCGCATGGGTGTTCCCACCGCCGGCGTTGCTTCCACGAGTTCTTCACCACCTCAACTCGGCATCAGGTCGGTATATAATAGTAGCACCCAAGTGGAAGAAACCCTTTTGGCGACCAGACCTGAAGAATCGATCCTTGGCACGGCCGCTGAAGATCAGAGACCTGAAGAAGACCTTGGTGGACACGGTGACCGGCCTACCACCAGCTCATGTCAAAGATCTGCAGTTGGAAGCCTGGCTCATTTCGGCTGGGACACCATGACAAGCGATTGGTCCCCACAAGAGAAAGATCTTCTTTTATCTTGCTGGCGACCTTCAACTCTTAAAACTTACACACCTATTTGGGGCAAGTGGTCTTTGTGGTGTAGTCAAAATAATGTAAATTTCCGTACACCAAATCCGACAGACGTTGCAAAATATCTAGCATATCTATATCTTAATCAAAAGTTAGCTTACAGAACTATTCTTGTGCACAAGTCCGTTATCGCATCTATTTGTGAAACTGCTTCAAATATTAGAATTTCTTCTAGTCACATTGTTAAGCACATTTTGAAAGCAATTTCAATTGCAAAGCCGTTGCCACCTAAGGTGCCCACATGGGACGCCAGGGAATTAATTACTTATTTAAAAGATAAAACTCCATGTATCAGTAGTTTGTATGAGGTGTCTAAGCGAACGGCGACTATTTTATTATTATGTTCAGGACGTCGTGTACACGACCTATCCCTTTTGCATATTGACTGTGATCATTTTGTAGATAATGGGGATTCCATAACTTTACACCCAGTGTTCGGGTCAAAGACGGACAGTGCAACTTTCCAGCAATCCAGTTGGGTTTTGTTGGCATCCCAAGATCAAAATACAAATCCATTATATTGGCTCCGCACGTTAAAAAATGTATCAAAGGAAAGACGGGGTTCATTAAAAAATTTATTCATAACTACTAGAGATCCCGTTAGAGCAGCCACACCAGCTATAATCGGTGGTTGGGTAAAACGTGCTCTATCTGATGCTGGAATACAAGCCTCTCCAGGTAGTTTTAGATCGGCTGTCTCATCATTAAATTGGCTAGAAAATTATCCTATAAATGACATATTATCTAAGGCAAACTGGAGGCACGAATCAACTTTCAGAAAATTTTACCGTAAAGAAATCAGATCTAATAACGAAATGTCTTCGGTGCATTCATTATCAAGATTATTTCAAGTACCCAATTGATTCTAAGTTAACCGATTTGTCAAATCAAATTGATTCAGGTTAAAAGTTACTCATGAAGATATTGCACGATTGCTTATTTACTTACGTTTTTCTCTTAATATTATTATAATGCCAGTGCTTAAATGGCTAGATTTTTGTTCTTATTTCAAACCTGTGTATATGAAGGTACCTAAGGTATAAAATGGTGATTCAAAATAATATTGGTTTATAATTCACATTGTTGCTTTTCATTCATACAATCCACCAGGAGATAACAAACATATCTCTCATAATGGACTTCGGACGTCGAACGGAACACATAATATTAAAATTTTACCTTCAAATAAAATTTGTATTATGTTTCCTAAGACGTCCGAAGTCCAGGTAAGGTCTTCCTGGTGCATACCTACCTAGCTTTGCATCATTATGAGCCAAACAATGACAACATTTCATCATGGCGGCTTGTATTCGGTTTTTGAAAGTAGTTCATAGATATGAACGTTGGGGGGCGCTAGTGGCGCGATTACGAGGCGGAAACCAAGGAAATCTAGCAGCTGTTCATGGAACGGAGCGTGCACTCTCTCATAATGGACTTCGGACGTCTTAGGAAACATAATACAAATTTTATTTGAAGGTAAAATTTTAATATTAAGATAGATATAATTAAATCTATCATATTCTATGAGGATAAAAATGTCTGCATAAGCATTGCAAATAATCCAACCAATCACAAACGTACAATACACATAGAAATAAAGTATCATTTTTCTAAGGAACAGATTGAGAAAAATGTAATAAAATAAAATTACATTCCAACAGTTCAGCAGTTGGCAGATGTTCTGACCAAGGCATTACCCGCTATCACTTTTATAAAGAGAAGTAAAATGGGCTTCGAATAAGATACTCATTGAATGTTTAGTGATTCTACATAATAATATGATTTATGATTAATTTAATTATTATTAAGAATAATTTAATGAAATGGTTTGATTAAGGTTTTCTGGGTTTCCCTTAATCCTTGGCAGCAAATGTTGGACCACATGTATTTCCCAGCAAACACTAGGAAGTGAATATGTTCCGGTCAATTAGGTAGTATGTACTATGACTTATTTTGTTTGTATAATTGGTAGATTAATTTTTGAGGGGGCGTGTTGATTTATTTGATTTAATTATTTACAAAAATCAATCTTTAATCGATTCTGTAATAATCGATATGTCGTAGGTACTTACTTATTATATAAATACTACCCACCATTAGTATTACTTCACTTCTCGTTAGCGCCTTAAGAAAGACGGACGTATAAACTTCCTAGTGACTTTTAATTGGCTAATAATAATATTTATATTTTAAAAAGCCCATAACTCGTTTTATTAGTGTTAGAACCTACATTTCCTACATTTCATTACTTTTGTTTAAAAAAAATACAAAGTTACGCAAATAATTCCCCGCGAGTGAATTTTACAAGACTGCAGCCTTAAGCCTTACACGGCTACACATCAAGCTATACATTTCCAGTTTACACTGACCTAGTTTTACTACAGTGTGTACGCACGGCTACAGATCAAGCTATACATTTCCAGTATAAGCTGATCTCGCATTGTATAGCATTTCCTTACAATGAGAAATCAGTGTTAACTGGAAATGTATAGCTTGATGTGTAGCCGTGTGTACCAGAAAAGTGTGGTAGGTATAGACTAAAGATCATCAAACTGCTGAACAACATTCTCCATGGTACCAATATTGGTAATCGCGAAAAAAATTTCAGCCATCCCATTAATTTGGGTCGAGGAGTAGGTGTAGGTATGGAAGTTTTCTATGGGACAGCTGATAATTTTTTTCGCGATTACGATGTTGGTCCCATTGAGAATGTTGTTCAGTATAATGGTCTATACCACACCCTTAAATTCTGGTATACCCTGTTTAAAATAAAAGAGCAACAGTTTTCAAAAGCACTTGAATATAATAATACCATTACTAATAACAATTTTCCATCAAAACTTATGTGGAATTAGCAATAAAAAAGACGAACTAGAACTTTATGTGGAAAATATAGTGCCTAAATTGGACTTCATCTGTGTTACTGAACATTTTCTAAACAAATTAAATGCTCCTATATTTGCACTGACTGACTACAACTTGGTTTCATACAATAACAGGGTAAATAAAAAAAGAGGTGGTAGTCTTATCTTAGGACAAAGAAATAGACAAGTCGTTGATTGTGCGCAAATAAACAGATTATATAAATCAGAATCATTCGAAATATGTTGCACTAAAGATGTTGATACCGGGTTATATATATGCTGTTGTTATCGAAGCCCCAATGAAAAGAATTTAAAAATATTTATGGAAAAATTGGAAATATTGTTAGAATATTTTTTTAATAAAAAATGTATTTTATGTGGTGATTTTAACATCGACCTCCTCTGTGAAAATAAAAATCGTACAGAGTTTGAAAGTCTTTTACGATGTTATAATTTCAAAACACTTATTCAAACAGCCACTTTCACTCGAAATCAGTCATCTTCTTGTTTAGATAATTTCATCACTAACTTAGACAGCACATATATTCAGGAAGTTTCCGTAGATCACAATGGCTTAGCAGATGGACATGCAGGACTTTTTTGTAAATTGACACTTCCAATGGTAATGGAAAAAAAGCAAAACAATAACCAAAAGCTTATTATTAAAAAACGAATGTTCACAAAAAATAACCACGAAATATTTAATGAAAAAATATTAGGTATCGCCTGGTCTTCAATGGGAATCAACACATTTTTAAACAAATTTCAGGATGCTTTTCAGTGTAGCTTCAGAAAGCGAAAAAAACACGTAGTTTTAAATGATAACAGAAATGGTACAAAATGGACAACAAAGGGTATTAGGGTTTCGAGTAAAATGAAAAGATTTTTGTGTGTAAATAATGGAAGTTGTCATAATACCATACTCACTTATAAAACCAATTATATTAGGTTATTTAGGAAAGCTGTTAAAGTGGCTAAAAGTATTGCTGTGAGGGTTCAAATACAGAAAGCGAAAAATGTAAGCAAGGAAATCTGGCAAGTAGTAAATCGCCATAGAAATAAAAATAAACAAATAAACTTAAAAAAGCTAAGTGTGAAATTGGATGATAAAATAATTGATGACCCCAGGGAAGTTGCAAATGTATTCGCTGAGCACTTTAATTGTTATAATCACTCTTTGGAGAATTCCGAAGAATATAGTTCACTTTTCTATTTAAAACATTCTACTGACAAGGTAAATAGTGAAATGTGTTCAACGTCTGTAACTCCTGAGGAAATAATAAAAATTGTGGGGTCAATGCCTAATAAAACTTCAAGCGGATACGATGACTTGCCTATAAGTGTTTTAAAGCAACATATTAAAGTTCTTGCGCTACCTCTATCAGTCTTTTTTAATAAGTGTTTCGATGATGGTGTTTTTCCGGAACAGCTAAAGATAGCGAAAGTTATTCCCTTACATAAAAAAGGTTCACAGACGGATACTAAAAATTATCGGCCTATTTCAGTTTTACCAACACTCTCCAAAATCTTTGAAAAATTAATTAAAATTCGTTTAGTCAGTCATCTCAATAGAAATAAAGTTATAAATAAAAGGCAATTTGGTTATCAAAAAGGTGTTGGAACTACAGAAGCTATTAGCACGTTAGTTAACGACGTGGTTGATAAACTAAATAAAAAATTAAAGGTAGCTGGAATTTTCTTAGACTTGAGTTCTGCTTTTGACACTGTAAATCATACATTGTTACTTGCCAAAATGGAACACTACGGTGTAAGAGGACAGGTTCTAGCGCTTTTTCGGTCGTATTTAACTAATAGAAAAATGTATGTAGAAGTAAAAGACATAAATCAGAATAATTTTCAAGAAGTCTATCATTCCAAGTTACGAAAGGTTTTGGTAGGTGTCCCACAGGGTTCTATACTGGGTCCAATCCTATTTTTAATTTTTACAAATGATTTACTTAACCTAGCAACAAAACTTAATCCAGGTTTAAAACTAATAGCATTTGCAGATGACACCAATGCTGTTGTTAGTGAAAGTACTGCAGAGACTTTGAGCAGCACTATAAACGCGGCTCTTGAGTCATTTCAGAAATGGTTTACAGCAAATAAGTTAATAATTAATGCTAAAAAAACAAACATCGTACTGTTTAAGTCTACATCACGTGGTAGTGATAATATAGACGTTAAGTTAAATGGAGACAAAATAGATATTGTCGACTCAGTAAAATTTTTAGGAGTTCATATTGATTCATTATTAAATTGGAAAAATGAACTAAAAGCTATAGATGGGTCAATATCATCAGCATGCTATGCCCTCAGGAGCCTACGAGAAGAACTTAGCGTAGATATTTTAAAATCAGTTTACTATGCATTGGTAGAGTCAAGATTGAGATATAGCATTCAACAATGGGGAAATAGCTATAAGTATAATTCTGATAGAGCATTTGTGCTACAAAAGAGGGCAATCAGAACAATAGTTCGTATTCCCCAAATCGAGTCCTGTCAGAAACATTTCCAAAGTCTATCAATACTTACAGTACCTAGCCTTTACATACTTATAGTCTTGACTAGCCTAGCAAAACACATAAGTGATTATGAAACGCAGGACGAAAGACTTAAGAGGGAAAGCACAAGAAACCTATATTTGAAGCATAAAGTGAACACCAAATTAAATATTGTAACACATTGTGTACAGTATCAAGCGGTAAAATTATTTAATTGCTTGCCTAAGAATATAAAACAACTGCTTTATAAAACCACCTTATTTAAAAGTAAACTAAAAAACTTCTTACTGGAAAAATGTTTCTATTCCGTAGATGAATTCATGACTCGACATTAATGTAATGGTGTTTTTTCATTATTTGTAAATTATTTTTTGCTATGACATGGTTTGATTTTAATTTTTGACATTGGATATTTAATAATAATAATGATACTTAATGATCTTATTGATATTTTTCTGGTATGACATGTTTAAATATTTTAATTAGTTTTAGGTACATAAATAATTTTAATTTTGACAATGTATGAATTGAAATTGTAGATAAGATTTTCTTTTTCAAATTAATTATCTTTGAACATTGTTTTTATGTTATTGTTGGTCTCATTAGTTATATTTTAGCATTGTATTAGTCAATAGTTTTATTTCTTATTATGTTGACATTGTTTTAATTTTTATTAATTTAATTTTAGATAGTGATAGTATTTATTTATTTTTTTAATCGAGTTATAATATGTTTTTTTTTTTTTTAAATGTTTAACTATTTTTTGTAACACATTCAGACACAATATAACATTGTTAATGAATAAAAAAACAAAAAAAAAAAAAATAATATCGTCGATAATTTAACTAACTGACGTATCTGAAATTTTGGACTAAGCCGATAGCCGATATAACTTAGTAATTTGATACATTTTCCGAGTCGAATCGATTTGTCTAATCAGCGTATCTGTACCTATGCCTTACGGTCTCCATGATAATGCAAAAATCGAAAACGATATATCTACAGTTTACAAAAAAAAAAAGAAAAATAGCTTGCCCTGTAAAATTTTCTTCGAATCAGTTACGTCACTTAGTTAGATTAGCGACGATATACTATACTCTCAATATTGTAGCTAGAGTACCCTTTTCAGGTCGATAGTATAAAATCGATGCCTTGTTAATATTTTACAATAGTTTAACAGACTTTGATAGACGAGTCCTTGGGAGTGAAGCACGCGATAAAATAAAGCGGTAGGTATTCAAAGTATAGAAGTGTATTCAGTGGCGTAACTACAGGGTGGCAAGTCGGCAAAATGCCACGGGCCCCCAGCCGGAAGGGGCCCCCGGTCAGAGGAGAATCCCAGCTCCCAACATTTATTATTACCCATTTAGTAAAAAACCGATGAATTTGCCACGGGCCTCGAACGGTATAGTTACGCCACTGAGTGTATTACTTATTTGGTCATCGATTGACGCAGTAGCTAAGCGTCTATATATTAAAGTAATCGTGATGATAAAGCCGCTATAACATCACGTTTATCTTAATTTTAATAAAAAGAGAAGTCCTGACTGACCAACTGACTCATCAACGCCCAGCGACGAACTTATAACCCAAAAATAATTTAAATAAAATAAGTAAGTTTACAAACTAAGGGCATGACGTGTGACTCCGGATTTTTAATTTGTCTGTCCTTTTTTTAATTTCACATGAGAATATTTTTATATATGACGCTTAGAGCATTATATGACGGCGTGAACGTGGGCACAGAGATAGGTGGTTCATCTCTCAGACCCTGTGGTAAGGGTTCCATTGCGTGGGTTACTCAGGCAAACCAATATGATGCTGTGGCAGGACTATTACTGAAGAGTATACAGAAGTAATTACTAGGTATAGGTACTGTGAACTTGATAGGTTCGATGGTAGCGTGTGCCTCTTTCGAGCTCTCGATCCAGTCTCTCCACAGAGTCTGCTCGCACACACCTCCCAACGACCCCGTCCACATGCGGCGACCAAACGATACTGGCGCCACACAGCGGTCACCATACGTACTAAACGAACAACCAATCAGAGCTAAGATGACGGCGTGAACGTGGGCACAGAGATAGGTGGTTCATCTCTCAGACCCTGTGGTAAGGGTTCCATTGCGTGGGTTACTCAGGCAAACCAATATGATGCTGTGGCAGGACTATTACTGAAGAGTATACAGAAGTAATTACTAGGTATAGGTACTGTGAACTTGATAGGTTCGATGGTAGCGTGTGCCTCTTTCGAGCTCTCGATCCAGTCTCTCCACAGAGTCTGCTCGCACACACCTCCCAACGACCCCGTCCACATGCGGCGACCAAACGATACTGGCGCCACACAGCGGTCACCATACGTACTAAACGAACAACCAATCAGAGCTGAGCTTGACTTGTACTAAGAAATCAACTGAGTGACGTACATACTATCGCTAAACTATCGTTCGTGACGACATATAGATATAGATATATTTATTGCATACATAACTGTGTATATACATCAGAAGGCCAATTCTCGTACATAAAAACGTTCAAATTCAAGTCGCAATCTCATGCCAACGAGTCCAGCGACAATCAAACGTCAAAAATGTACAGAACGTTATTACAATTTTTGACAGATTGAGATTGCGAACGTTGTTAATAAAAATACTGGAATTACCGCTCCTTAAATCGTTAAATTTCGTGTCAAGAATTAATCATGATTTAATTAGGATGCGTGATGGAGTTGTTATGGGGTCAAACATACAAAAACAATCAATTTTATGAACTGATAATAAATGATCTCGGTGACGGCGAAGTGGCGTGTTATTTTGTAAAAAAAAATATCTGTCGGTCGATTCAGTAAAAATCTCAGCGTGAAAACTTAGGTGAAGTGAGTTTGTTTTTGCTAGGGATTGACACTATTGACAGCTCACTCCACGCTCACTTCACCTAAATTTTCACGGTGAGATGGTTACAGAATTGCACTGCAGTTTTTTATTTGACATTTTGAATTTAGAACGCCAGTCAAGGAACTTACAGCGGATTCAGCAGTGCGATTCTGTAACCATCCACCGTGAAAACTTAGGTGAAGTGAGCGTGGAGTGAGCTGTCAATAGTGTCAATTCCTAGCAAAAACAAACTCACTTCACCTAAGTTTTCACGGTGAGTCAGCAATGCTATTCTGTAAACATCTCACCGTGATAACTTAAGTGAAGTGAGCGTGAAGTGAGCTACCCGATGCTAGGGATTGACACTATTGACAGCTCACTTTTAGATCACTTCACCTAAGTTTTCACGGTGAGATATTTACAGAATAGCACTACTGTTCTACAACGTGAGCGATTACGATTACGAATTAAGACGGTTCCTTGACAAACAGATGAATGTTATGTCACATTGTTACAGGGTGTTGTGCCAGGGTAGCCCGCGAAATTCAAAATTTCTTACGTTTTTTTGCAATTTGTAGGTCAGTGAGAGCTTATATATTGACATGTACATAATGTAACTTACCTACGTGGGTCACACTGAAAGTTCTTATTGCTTTTCGAAGTAGTTTCCGTTCCGACCGTTAAACGCTTTAAACATCGCGGTAATTGTTCCGTTGTTCAACGCGATGAATTGAGTGGCCACACTTGAACGGTCAACGTCAATGCTCATTGAATTCAAACCCCTCGTCAATCGGCAATGTGAATGCCGTTGTCAAATTATCGCCGCAGTGGTGGCTACACCTACGGTTATCGCTCTTCAACGCGATAATCAACGGCGATGTCCGTATAGTGTGGCCCCGTCATAAGTACAGACGCCAGCAGGTCAAGCCACCCGAAACTGTCAAATTTTCCCAAACAACCTTGAACCTAATGCTATAGCGTTAATGATGAAAATCTATTAAGGCGAAAGCGCCAGGGTAGCCCGCGAAATTCAAAATTTCTTACGTTTTTTGCAATTCGCGGCCGTAGCTATTATGGTTTTACAGAATTATAATCATTAGAATCAGCAATACAACTCCACAAGTTAGCATTTACCTCAAACCTCATGATTTCATAAAACCCCTAGATTTGAGATAAATGCTAACTTATGGAGTTGTATTGCTGATTCTAATGATTATAATTCTGTAAAGCCATATTATCTACGGCTGCGAATCATATTTTAATCAACATACAAGCTCACACTGACCTACAAATTGCAAAAAACGTAAGAAATTTTGAATTTCGCGGGCTACCCTGGCGCTTTCGCCTTAATCCGGAAATTATTACCTAATCGCACACGCAACCAGGAAATATTCTTACATCAAATACTTTATTTACTTACATATAATAATCTACATGCACCAAACATTGACTTATAAATTACTGCGTTTTTATATCAATGACACCAAATCAATGATTGCACTAGGCGAAATTCAAATTTTCTTGCGTTTTTTGCATTTCGCAGGTCAGTGTCAGGTTGTATCTTGATCAAAATATGATTCGCGACAATCAAAATAAGCGGTAAATAATTTTTTGATCAATGGAATATTTGCTATGATAGCGCGAACGCCATAAAAATGGAGAGATATCAAAGAAAATAATATTAAAACCACTATAAACAAGCCGCTGATTATATAACAACGTTTATCTACTTGAACTACAAATAATAAATTGATAGCGTACAGATAACCTAACCTTGGTAGGCCGTTATTCTTTATTCCTTTGCCTTGCTGTGAAGTCGTGTGGCAAAATGGCGCGGGTACCGACTATTAAATTCAATAATGGACAAACATATCCTATGATCGGGCTTGGGACGTGGAAGGTGAGTAATTATTTTTTTTGGTTTCTATTATAATATTTTAAGAGTGAATCTGCGAATGGGGATCAAAATTTCTCAAAAAAAAATACAATTTTTCTGGAACTACAACGGGCTTCTAAAATCGACCCTGTGTACTTACAAGGTGTAACTTAAATAACGCACAACCTTTTAAGGGGTCATTGTACTCATCATTATGAACAACTTTTACTACGGGACCAATCCTGAAATCGCGAAAAAAATCAGCTATTTCCAACATTTATGTTCGCATAACCCGTCAAAATGTAGGGAACAGCAGTGAGTTAAATGTACACAGACAGCTGATTTTTTTTCGCGATTTCGGGTTTTGTCCCATAGTAAAAGTTGTTCGTAACCTAAAGAGGTTGTGCATTATTTTATTTGTACATACTTATAATATGTAGATAGCTCATAGACGTGAACAGTGTGACCAGATTTAGCAGGATTCTGCGATTTTAGCAGGCTTTGCTCCCCAATTTAGGGCTTAGCAGATTTTGAAAGATAGCAGACAAGCCCTAAATTGGGCAGCAAATCCTGCTAAAATCACAGAATCCTGCTAAATCTGGTCACACTGGACGGGAGACGTGTTGTGCTTGGCCAGCGTTTTCACTTCTGTAGGAAGTCCTCGTGATTCATGACTGCATTTAATTGTTAACCTCACCTTGACACATTGCTGACCGGTTGGGCGGTAGGTACCGCGGTGTTGCAGGATGAATGTTTACTCTTATATTCTTAGGCTGGTGATATGGTAGGTAATGACGAAAAATCAAGCTTTACTCCCAAGGAATGTAGAAAAAAATGTACTTCCCACACGCGTATTTATAGTCAAGTAAAAGTAATTACTTCAGTAAAAGTAATTGCTCAAGTAATGATTTTCATTCTATAGTTTAGTAATTGGTTGAAGTTAGAACTGTCAAAGCTTAGAATTCTTAGCCAAGTTCACCACATGACGCTTGCAGAATAGTCGACGTCGGCTCAGTTGCCAAAGAGGAAAAAAAAAATCATTCACCATTTTCTTCTTCTACTCTCAAGTAAGAAATTACTTAGTAGCAAGTAATTACTCAAGTAATAAAATCTTGGTTATAAAATTACGAGCCTGACACTCGCAGATGCCGAATACTGAATAATGCCGCTTTTCGTTTCCTGCTGGGGAGAATTGGTTTTTGAGTTAGGTATTTGGCATTAAAGTATGAATTCGCCGACCTCATCAAGTTTTTATTCAAAATATGATTAACGTGTAAAAGTGTTTGTTCAAACCTACTTACAGAAGATAAATCATTTATCATTTATAAGAAGTTTAAAACCTGCCGATCTTTTCTGTAAAAATGTGTCACCCTGAAAACTTGTGGCGGCATCTACATCGCCACATACCAACTACGCATCAATGACATGACGTCACGCAATCCTGCATCGCGCAATTAGAGTTTACCACGCGATTAGCATATATACAACGTCCCGACATCAACCGTCGGGCAGTAGCCCACCAGACACAACACCCGTCTGGTCGGAGAATCCTCCCTTTTCTATGGAAGATGTGCGAACTTTACACCCTGTTCCTCATGCCTCCAAAAACTTATATCCGGCCTGTTATTTACAGTAAAATGACACTTCTACTGTCATTTCTATGAAAAACAGAAGAAACGACATAAAGTTTGTTCGACGATCGATGGTCGAGTTCGACGATTCATAAAGTAGGCCTTGAGGTTTCTAGCTTCTTACTGTTTGTTTGGAAATCAATAAAATTACTTAGTTAGGTACCGGTAATTTAACATTGTTACTTAACATCATCTACCTGCCTTTTTCCAACTATGTTGGGATGGGCTTCCAGTCTAACCCGATGTAGCTGAATAGGTACCAGTATTTTACATGGAGTGACTTGACTCATTGTTCCTTTAATATTTTCTTGAAACATAAAGGTAGGTAGGTTAAAAAAGATAGCGTGGCCCTGGCATAGGCAACTGAAGGAACACGGGTGGGTTTTAGTCAGTAAAAGTCTGATACGCCCTTCCGCTCCAACCAGAGCGGGAGCAGTTATTTGATGATTTCCCATCCACAAAAAAAAAAGGTAGGTACTGGTAGGTACTCTATTTATTAATCATAAATCATAATATTTGATTATTTATCAGAATTGTTTTAGGAAGGAAATGTTTAGAAATAGCTAAACAACGAAAAAAATGATGTACTATGCGTGCCAGTTAAGAATAGTACCTACTGTCAAGACATCATTTTGTTCCGCAATATCCGCGAACTTCATTACCAACGTTTCGCCAGTTAAGTTTAACCACTGGTATTACAAAAACAATTAAAATTCCTTTGTGTTTCGCCAATATATACAAAGGTTTAGGTTTAGGACCTAAACCTAACCTAAATGGGACCTACACTTTAGGTCCCATTTATAATAAGGGGCGAGCCTATTGCCATCAACCGGACACTCCGGCCGGCCTGAGAAAGTCCAGATGGAAAAGCTTAATATCACTTACCCGGCCTGGGAATCGAACCAAGGACCTCATGCTCAGTACTAGACCAACGATGCAGTCAGTTTTGTCCAACGCATATAAATGATGGTACGGAACCCTCGGTTCATGAGTCCGACTCGCTCTTGACCGTTTTTTTTCACGTCATAGTATGCTCCAGTATTCATAAAAAAATACGACGCTTCTAGCACGTATATAGGTAATTTTGAATAATAAGGTTATTCTTCTGAGGTGGTAACCCTCATTTTATGTCAAAGTCATATGATAATAATAATTTTGACTTTGACAGCCGGCAGACTGGATCTAGAATTCTGGCCAATTCTGGCTAAATACTTTTCAATTATTTCAAACAAAACTAAATTGTACTGCAAAATGGCTTTAAAAGTGCCCAAAGTGAAGTTTTATAATGGTCTC
The DNA here is from genome assembly GCA_905163495.3 of Cosmia trapezina. NCBI lineage: Eukaryota > Metazoa > Arthropoda > Insecta > Lepidoptera > Noctuidae > Cosmia > Cosmia trapezina. The sequence goes on from LR991047.1 coordinate 12,735,363, forward strand.
GAGATCCCTATCCTTGGAATTGGTACTTGGAAGGTAAAATGCCATATTTAATTAACTTCTCAAAGAATTATACAACATTTTCCCCACGCTATTATTTATCACGTATTCTTATTTCTAGAATGTTCACTTCTTAATGTTTATGCAGAAAATATGAGTTTGCTGACGATACGACCTAGCCACGGCATGTTTCTTTGTTATTCTAAGTTCTTACCCAAATAATTATTTGACAAAAGTTTTACTACTATCTGCCGGTCATATTATTGTTTGTCTGTCTGGCACAAACTATCTATTGTACGTACTTACATAATTAAACCCACTCCTTCTTCCCACGGGGGTTACTATGATTAAATAATACTTTGGTTGGTTTTTATCTAATCTAAATCTAAAAAAAAACCGTCCCCCCCTCAAATCCGAACTTTACATAGAAAAAAATCTGAAATTATTCTATGTGATAGCATATGTAAAGATTACAGGAAAAATAAAACAATGTCTCTAAATAGCAACAAATATTTAATATAAATGATGGTACGGAACCCTTGGTGCACGAGTCCGACTCGCTCTTGACCGGTTTGTTTATTACATTGGTCACTCAAAAATCAACTTAGAGCACATAATAATAAAGTATATAGTTGAGTAAGTGGCAATGAATATAACAAAGTTTCTAAATTTAAATTCTTCTAGAAAGTCCCTGGGACTCCTGGGAGGCAATATAGTGACCTTATTGGTGATGTTCTTTAGAAAGATCAAGTGTGTTGTACACGCAACCTGCGTGCGTTGAATGAATGAATGAATGAATGAATGCTTTATTTGTAAACTAGGTCAAATCGTTTTTTCAAAAATTAAAAATCAAAAGTCATTTATTCAAATTAGGCTGAGAATCAGCACTTTTTGAACGTCGAAAATACAGTAAGACAGTCCCCACAAAACGCCCGCCCTTCACCACTTCCTAGTGCTTTAGCTGGGAAGAAGAAGTAGCGGAACAAACTGTCCAGCAGCACAACTGTCTGTTCAGTTAGAAAAACTAGATTCTATACAATGGTACCTATGCAAAATAATTTATGCAACACAAAGTACACTTAACCCCTCAAGTGTCGAATGCACCCCATGTGAAAAACCCTTTTTTTGTTCGGTACATAAGCTTATATCACATATATATAAATGTAAAAAAACATCATCCGATGGAAAACCAATCAAATCATTAGTTGTGAACTTGGAGTTCGCAGCTAAACTCCCCCCCCCCCCCCCCCGCGTGTCAAATGCACCCCAAGTGTGCAAAAGGACAAAACTTTACATAATAGGTATATAAGCTTAGATCACATATATATAAACGTAAAAAAACATCATCCGATGGAAAACATATCATCATCAGTAGTTGTGAACCTATGGGGTTCGCAACTAACCCCCAACCCTCCCCACTCGCGGGGGTTTTGGGTCTAAAATCAGCCAAACTCAGACACTTGAGGGGTTAAGGATCGTAGCATGTGGCGTTCTGTACTTTCTGCCTACCCCCGTGGGGAGAAGGCGTGAGTTTGTCATGTCTACAGTTAAATTAGAATAGTGTTCTATGATAACTTAATAACACTTAAGATATGTCTATCAAAGAATGGTTTATCAGTGATGTTTTGATAAATAAATATTCTAAAGACACTTAAAAAGCCTCTTCAGATGTTATCTTCTAGCTTCTTCAAAAGTAAATGTGCCATTTTTAGGGTTCCTACATGTAACAAAATCATTCCAAAAAATCGATCCTACGAAAAGGTATATTTTAGTATGGTCATTTTTTAGGGTTCGGTACCTCAAAAGGAAAAACGGAACCCTTATAGGACCATTTCGTTGTCAGTCTGTCTGTCAAGACCCTTTTTCTCAGGAACGCGTGGAGGTATCGAGTTGAAATCAATATCAAATATGTAAGTCTATGGTCCCTTGGCGTTCTAAAAAAATCAGTCTTCTAAGTTAACGCAATAAAAAAATACGGCCATTTATGCGACATATTTTGATACTCGCAAGTAAATCAAAATCTATAAGTAGGGTACCTACTTCCCGTTGTCCTAGAATAATGAAATTTGGCAAGAAGCAAAGTCTCACAGCACAAGTAAATGAAAATGTCTGAAAATTGTTAATTTGTAATTTTACCACCGAAAAAATTTTTTTTGGGATTGCAGTGTTTGTGGGATAAATTCTTTTCAACTACGGAACCCTTTATTGTGCGTGGTCCGACACGCACTTGCCCGGTTTTTTTTTTCTCCACATATTTGTCTAATTGTCGTGTCTAAAATGAAAACAGCCGCACGGGTCGATCGACGGTTAAGCTAAGCTTGCCGCGGTCGGTTCGTGGATGGGTGACCATCTTTATATACCGAGACTCCTCCGTGCCTCGCAAAGCACGTTAAGCCGTTGATACCGGCTTTCATTCGTGGATCTTTGAGAGTCGTTCTGGTCGTCAGAAGCCCGAAAGTCTGACAACCAGTTTTACCAAGGGGTATCGTGTTACCCAGTAACTGGGTTGTGGAGGTCAGATAGCCAGCCTATAATGCTCCCACTGCTGGGACACAGGCCTCCTCTCAGTGAGGGAGTGGGTCGCAATCCACCACGCGGGCCCAGTGCGGGTTGGTAGATGTCACATGTCTTCGAATTTTTGGTTCTAGGACATGCTGGTCCTCACGATGTTTTCCTTCACCGTTTTGAGAGCAGTGGCGATGAAATTATTTACACAAAGTAAAGCGCCTGCCTGGGTTCGAACCTACAACCACGGCCACCATGACTGGATAGGCATACATACTGGTACTCAGCTGCATCCGTCTAGACTGGAAGCCAACCCCAACATAGTTGGGAAAAGGCTAGGTAGCTGATGATGAATAATAATATTAATAATCTATAATCTATGTATCTATATATATAAAAGAAAGTCGTGTTTGTTACACTATTTATAACTCAAAAACGTCTGAACCGATTTGCCTGAAAATTGGTGGGCAGGTAGCTTAGAACCAGGAGAGGGACATAGGATACTTTAAAAAAAAACGGTCAAGAGCGAGTCGGACTCGCGCACCGAGGGTTCCGTTCCGATTTCTAAAAAAGTGTGCTATTTAGAGACATCGTTTTATTTTTCCTGTAATCTTTACATAAACTTGTATCACATAGAATAATTTCAGATTTTTCTCTTTGCAAACTTCGGAGATAAGGGGGGGGGGGGGGGGAACGGTAATTTTTTTTTTACATTTTTCATCAGAAGTCGAAAACTATGCGGCCTAAAAAAAGAAAAATATTTTTGATAATGTGCAAACAGCGCTCTTTCATATGATACCCCACATGCTCTAGTAGCCCCACTTTTATTTTTTAAGACCCCCTTTCAGTCCCTGTTGCAAAAAAAATATAAATATTTTAATTTCTTTCTTATTTGCAAAATAGTTGGGTCAACGTCATCTAAAACTATTCTAAATTTCAAGTTGATAGCATTAGTAGTTCTTGAGATATCCCGGCGTGACAGACAGACAGACAGACAGACTGAGTGACACCATAAGGGTTCCTTTTTTTACCATTTTGGTACGGAACCCTAAAAACGGATAAAACGTGGTATAACAACGGCTGGACCGAATTTGAATGGGTTCCTGGATGGTTTGAAAACACTAGGTGGCGCTGCAGTCGGGTTCTAGGATCGTACAGACAGGACAACGTCTGTCTGGGCCGCTAGTATTAGATAAACTAATAAAACTGACTATGTACGGTTAATATACTGTTGTTATAGCAAATGTTATCATCCACTTCATCAGTCGTTCGACTGTATACTTATGTTGTATTTAGATAACATAAAACTAGGGTTACTGATAATAATTGACATGAGATAAACTGTATACTTAACGCAGTTAATATCAATTTTGACGAATTGACGTAACTGCTACTGCCGAGTTCATACTCGAGGCCTTGGGTTTAATTCCAGGTCGGGCAAAGTTTTATTGGGTTTTAGGGTTCCGTACCAAAATGGTAAAAAGGAACCCTTATGGTGCGACTCAGACTGTCTGTCTGTCACAGCTGGATATCTCGAGAACTACTAATGCTATCAACTTGAATTTTGGAACAGTTTTAGATGACGTTTGCCCAACTATTTTGAAAATAAGAAATATTTTTTCTGGGTTCCTTTATCGATGCTGAACCTACCCTAAGCTATGTCACGCAATTACTTTAACACCCTGTATAGTCCCATGAAATAGGGGCCGAGCCTATTGCCTTAAACCGGCCACAAACCCAGAGTCCAGGCTGCTGCTGAGAAGTTCCAGGTCTCGAGAGGGAGTAGACTGTAATCTACTATCTGGGCCCAGTGCGGGTTGGTAGATGTCTCATGTCGTCCGTCGCTAATCTAACTAAGTGACGTAACTGGGGGTCTACTCCCTAAGCACGAAGTCCGTAGTTTCGGCCTTCGTTACGGCCGTTTCCTACTCCGTAGCACCTACGGACGGATGATTGGTTCGGGGCCCGAACGAAGCATGAATGACAACATGATTTGACAGTTGTCCCTACTCCCGATGTGTTTCTGCCCGTCCGAAAAAAATAACTATTACAGTTGTTTTGATGGATCGTTATGTCAGACGGACGGATCAACGGACCGACGGACTTAGGGAGTAGACCCCCTGATTCGAAGCACATTTTACAGGGCAAGCTATTTTTCTTTTTTTTTGTAAACTGTAGATACATCGGTCTCGATTTTTGCTTTATCATGGGGACCGTAAGCCATAGGTACAGATACGCCGATTAGACAGATCGATTCGACTTGGAAAATGTATCAAATTACTATAGTTAGGTCGGCTATCGGCTTAGTCCAAATGTCAGATACGTCAGTTACGATGTATTCAAATTTATGGTTATAGAACACGCCGGTTTCCTCACGATGTTTTCCTTTAGCGTTTTGATAGCAGTGGTGATGAAATTATAACCCACGACCTACAACAGAGTGCTCCCACAGGGCCACCCAGTGTATTATCTATGGGGCCACCACTACTCCCGGTTTAATTGTTTTTTTTTTTTAATAATTTATTTAATTATTTTTTTTCGTTTTCAGTCGAAACCAGGTGAAGTGACAGAAGCTGTGAAAAATGCCATAGACATTGGATATAGGCACATAGACTGCGCGTTTGTCTATGGTAACGAGAAGGAGGTCGGGGCCGCTATCTCGGCTAAGATTGCTGATGGTACCGTAAAAAGGTCAGTATTTTTGAAACGTTAATTTAGACGTCCTTCGAATCCAGGGTCCGACGGGATCGATCCCGTCGGTCAATGTCCGATTAGTGTGTCTAATATTAATATAGCCGAACAGGGAGATCCATCAGGTTTAGCTACGCTTACCGGGGTTGGTTTGTAGATGGGTGACCATCTTTAAATACCTAGACTCCTCCGTGCCTCGGAAAGCACGTTAAGCCGTTGGTCCAGACTGTGTTTCTTGGATCTTTGACAGTCGTTACGGGGTCGTCAGAAGCCCGAAAGTCTGAAAACCAGTCTTATCATAGGGTATCGTATTACCCAGTTATTGGGTTGTGGAGGTCAGATAGGCAGTCGCTCCATGTAAAATACTGGTATTCAGCTGCATCCAGTTAGACACCCCAACATAGTTGGGAAAAGGCTAGGCAGATTGATTGAAATTGTGATTGTACCATACTGCTTACAATATAATAACCATTGATATATAAAAACCATATAATATATCAATGATAATAACGTATTCATTTTTCGGTACTTGTTGGGTACTATAATAATAAATAATAAATATACAACATTACTTTTTGTTTATACTAAACCTCTTAAGGGGTCATTGTACTCATCATTTTGAACAACTTTTACTATGGGACCAAACCTGAAATCGCGAAAAAAAATCAGCTGTTCAACACATCATGACATGACATCATCATCATCATCATCGTGTTCATTTTGACGAGTTTGATGTAGATAAATGTACTGAACAGCAGATTTTTTTTCGCGATTTCAGGTTTGGTCCCTTAGTAAAAGTTGTTTAAAATGATGATTACAATGACCCCTTAAGAGGTTTAGTGTAAACAAAAACTAATGTTGTATAGATAGTTCGGATGGTTCGTTTATTTTCGGTAGTTTTTAGTTTCGATCTATCCATGTCAACCCACCAAATTGTAAACGAATCCTGAACTTACCGACAGGGTTCACAATCTCTTTGTTGATTGATATTAATGTTCACACTAGCCGGTATCAAAAATCGGCAATTTCGTAAGTAAAGGCCTAGTATAAGTCTGATAAATGATTTATTTTCTGTAAGTAGGTTTGTACAAACACTTTTAGACACGTCAATCATATTTTTTAAAACTAGATGAGGTCGGCGTTTCCTATCTGACTACTCTGAGAAGAAAGGCCGAAACAAACTCAGAGGTCACAGTCTCTTTTAAAGTCCAGACATAATCTTGGTCAGACCATCTGAAGACCATGTAGATTGTTGTCTGAAATGGTCTTTTGAGGAAAGAACCACACAGATTGAGTGGACCTGTCCAGTCAGTGCACGCGTTTGTCAGAAAATTTGTAATCGCCAACCCGTCTTGAGCAAGCGTGCTTTGCCCAGCAGTGGACAGTAATAGGCTGGTATTATTATTATTAAGATACCATAATTCAATACTTAATCATATTTACAGGGAAGACCTTTTCATAACTTCAAAGTTATGGAACACGTTCCATCGTCCGGACCTGGTGAAGGGAGCTCTCCAGGCGTCTCTTCAGAACCTGAACCTGAAGTATTTGGACCTGTACCTGATTCATTGGCCCCAGGCTTATAAGGTATGTCTGATTAGGAGCCTATACTACCTCAAATTAATGAATGATCCTCCGTTATGTCGAAAATACTGTAGCATTAATTTTGAAATAGATATGTGGTAATGGTGGCTGAGAATTAATGTTAAGTACTATGTTAGACGAAAACACGATTCTATAAAATTTTGTCTATACATAGAAAAAAAATCCAAAGTTACCTCCAAACCGAACAATAATCCGCTGGTATTCAAAAAATACTTCAAATTAGATTATGAAACTTTGCATACTAACTGAACTAACTATAAAGCAGGTCTTATGTTTTTTATTTTTTTCAAATTACCATTTTTTTTTTCACCTTAAAAATCAATTACCCAAGCTATCGGCACCCAGCACGCACTCAGTCTGCGAACAGTATTGTTTCGTAAGTTGGTCCCGGCTGTCATTCGTGGATCTTTGACAGTCGTTACGGGTCCTCAGAAGCCCGAAAGTCTGACAACCAGTCTTACCGAGGGGTATCGTATTACCCTGTGCAACTGGGTTGTGGAGATCAGATAGACAGTCGCTCCATGTAAAATACTAATTTTCAGCTGCATCCGGTTAGACTGGAAGCCGACCCCAACATAGTTGGGAAAAGGCTAGGCACCAAAATAGAAATAGAAGTATCTTATGGCTTTTCGTTTGGAGAGCAATTGCATATTCTTATCCTTTGAAACAGCGATACTTTCTGTGACGTTTAATCAACAAGTTATGCGTGCTGTGGTAGGGCTTGCGCGGTGGAGGGATTGTGGAGCGGTGCGCCACACTCAGTCTTGTTCGAGCGCTCGTTGTGACAGCACGCCTAACGCAGTGATATTGCAAACTGTGTTTCATTTGTTATAAAACCAAGACACCACACTTGCAATCAAATTAACCATCTGCATAACAATTTTCACAGGAAGACGGCGAAATATTCCCTAAAGATGAATCCGATAACATTTTATACTCCGACGTGGATTACGTAGATACTTGGAAGGCTTTGGAGCCGTTAGTCGGTGAGGGTCTGGTGAAGAGCATCGGAACCTCCAACTTTAACTCGAAGCAGATCGAGAGGCTCTTGAAGAGCGCTAAAATTGTGCCCGTCACAAACCAGGTGAGTAAATCGGCATACAATGACACCACAGACACGATGGCACACTGAAATTTTGCGTCAATTGCGGTCACCTATATTTTATCCCTTCATCCTATAGATCCAGCGAAGAACTAAAACTTCTGGGAAGGAACCATGATTTTATTATTTATAGTTTTAAAGTTATTTAAAGTTATGCTGACGTCAGCAAAAAACTGTTTTTATTTGTACATTTCAAAATAATAATGTGATTTACATAAATCATTATTTTATTACAGTAACAATACAATATCTAACTCCATACAATGTTTAGGTATTGCATCTACGATGTAAAAAGAGAAATTGATTTATTTTCTATTTTCACTAAATTGCAGTTTTCTCCGTATTCCTATTGATTCCTTATCTGATTTTAACTCTGAGCATTCATAACATAGTTATTAACAACACAAAATAAAAAGAAAATAAGTTAACAGTGGGACTTCGGAAATATTACATTTCTAAAGTTTCCATAGAATTTCTATGGAAATAGGGTTGTCAAATTGCATATACCTGTTTATTTTATTTTATTCGAATGGAAAGATGTATTATTAAATAAAATTGTTAACGTTTGAGCCTATTGATATGAATAAATATTACACAATCGATTCATACAAACCATAGCAGCGAAACCGCAGTAGTAGGAGAAAAAATGAGGAGCTCGTGGCTAAGTAATATCAGCCGTACGGGACGATCCGTCAGGTTAAGCTACGCTTGCCGGGATTGGTCAGTGGATAGGTGACCATCTTTACATACCGAGATTCCTCCGTGCCTCGGAAAGCACGTTAAGCCGTTGGTCCCGGCTGTTATTCCTGGATATTTGACAGTCGTTTCCGGTTGTCAGAAGCGCGAAAGTCTGACAACCAGTCTTACCAAGGGGTATCGTATTACCCAGTAACTGGGTTGTGGAGGTCAGATAGGCAGTCGCTCCATGTAAAATACTGGTATTCAGCTACATCCGGTTAGACTGGAAGCCGACCCCAACATAGTTGGGAAAAGGCTAGGCAGATTGATTGAGGAGCAAAAATATAAAAATATATTATTTAGATAGTTTAGGCAAAAAGCAGTCGGAAATTGTTAGTTTTAGTTCGTAAAATAAAAATATAAATTATAAAATTAAATTCACAGTTTTCAGTTTTTTTAAATCTATTTTCTAACACCATGAAGGTAGCTGCCATGTTATTACGTCATACGGCTGTGCAAATTAAAAAGTATCAACTATCAACTGATCAGCGTATATAAAGTGTTTGTTTACAATGCCAACTGACGTCATGACCACAGAGTAATATGGCGTCTACTGCGTCCAGCGTTTTCGCGCGAAATTTGAAAATGTAAAGTTTAAATGCATTTTTATGGCACTTATCGATTGAATAAAAAAAATGTTTTTTTTTAGTGGCTTGTTAGCACTATATAATCTAATTGAGACACTTTTCAAAAATGGGTGTAATACCCTATTCAACTGACTCACATGATGTTCCTACTCGAGTAGTGCAACATCAGCAGAACATTATGCGGCTTCGCAGCGATTATGATTAAACATCGATGATAATGTGCAACGTACAATTTAAAAGAATATGTAGAATACCCATTTATCCCCATATGTAGATGTTTTTACCAATATGTAGATTTTGCCTATTCTACTTTTAACTCTTACGTGACAAGAAAACTTAAAATACTTATTTTACACCAAAGAAAACCATAACATTTCATTTTACATCAAGAAAAATAGTAAATTGGCAGTCAAGTTATCCAGGAATAGACAAAGTAAAGTAGGTGACAGCCCTAACCTCAAAAATAAAAATGCAATAACTCAGAAGTCCCGCATTATCCACACCTGATTTTTAAAAATATAAAGCATATTATAATATAAAACTATTCATGTGAAAAAAAAATGCGGATACAATGAGACTAACCAAATAAAAAATATTTTTAGTTTTTGATGAAAACTTGATTTTTCCTTCTATTTACGATTAGTTTTTCTTTTTTTTCTACTGAACTAATACATATAACAGTCCTTTTTAAGACTTCATATAAAACAATTGCAAAATCATGCATTTGAGACGAAATAATGCATTTCTATGGTTTCTATGGAGTTTTCTCGAGTTTCAAAATAACTTCAAAACTAAACATAAAAAAATCATGGTTTGTTCCCAGAAGTTTCAGTTCTTCGCTGGATCTTTATGATGAAGGGATAAAATATAGGTGACCGCAATTGAAGCAAAATTACACAGTGTGGATGGACACCACAACATGATAAAACAAAATTATAATAATTACAATTTTTTTTTATTATTGCTTCATCATGTTTATACAGGGTGTTAGGTTAAACGAGGGACATACTTAGTACTTCTTATCATCAGTTCTGTTTTTGAGTTTCCCTAGCTTTTTTTTTAATTTGACATTGTAAGAATATAAAAAGGGCTCTAACAGCTGCCCGGGTCAATAGTAGGTTAAGCAACGCTTGCTGAGGTCGGTCCGTGGATGGATCCGGGTGCCTGGGAAAGCATGTTAAGCCCATAGCCCGGTTGTCATTCATAGATTTGACAGCCGTTATGGGTAGTCAGAAGTTCCGAAGTCTGACAACCAAGGGGTATATCGTGTTACCCACTAACTGGGTTGTGGAGGTCAGATAGGCAGTCGCTCCATGTAAAATATTCAGCTGCATCCGGTTAGACTGGAAGCAGACACCAAGTTATCTACCTTATTAATATATTCGTCCTTTCCAGGTGGAATGCCACCCCTATTTGAACCAGCGTCGCCTCAAAGAGTTCTGCGAGGCTCGCAACATTAAGATCACGGCATACTCCCCCCTGGGGTCTCCTGACAGGCCCTGGGCCAAGCCCGGTGACCCCAACCTGCTGGATGACCCCAAACTTAAGGCCATCGCTGACAGATTGGGAAAAACAGTTGCGCAAGTACTTATTAGGTAAGTCTTTTGTGAAGGAGATCGTCCAAGGTACTACCAACAAACATATTTCTATGACAAGGCGATACAGGGGCCGTATTATGACGTGAAAAAAGATCATGGATCCATTGAGAAAAAAGGATGGTGCTATAGGTCGTATATAGCTCCGTCTCTGTCAAAGTCAAAGTCAAAGATTTATTTGCAGATAAATATGGTTACAAAAGTTCTTACAATAGTAATATAGTAGCACACACACTGTGTCCCACACTGGAACCGTTCAACTTCTGCCCTGCTATAAGAGCTCATAGTAATACCCCACCGCGACCGCGCGGCCTAAGCTGAGCTTTGCATTTGTATGAGTGATCACCAAAATGGTACGAGAGCCCATGACCAAAATTTTTGTCTTATCGTTTTACGACCAAAACCGTATAACATCGCATGTGACGCGCCAAATCTCTGAAAACAAACTTTCGTAATAAAATTACGAAACGTGTGTACATTTTTAATATCAGACATATTGCGATAAAACCATGTGCCTATTTTTTTTTTGACATAGCAGAAATGTTTCTCCCATAAAACTGTGACGGTTCTGACCGGTGCTGTCCACTGAATCGGGTTCAGAATCATCTGCTAAGCTAATGATTTTATACGGTTGTGGTCGTAAAACGATGCGACATGGTTTTGGTCATGGCCTCTCGTACTAAAAGAACAAAAGCCGGTAGGCAAAATGAAATTTGGTTTTGCGATAACATACACAGATAAACTTGGCATTTAATTTACTTGTATTTAATTTAATTAGTACTGTAAGTACACAGATAAACTTATAGGCAAAATGGAATTTGGTTTTGCGATTTACTAAAAACCGGCAAAGTACAATACACTACATATTTTTTAAAATACATCAATTTACTAAACACGTTTCTTCTATGGGGATCCCCCCTTTATTTTTTCACTTTATTTTATTTTTATTATTTGTTGTTATAGCGGCAATATAAATACACAATCTGCGAAAATTTCAACTCTCTACCTATACGGTTCATGAGATACAGTCCGCTGACAGACAGACGGATAGCAGAGGCTTATTAGTAACGCGAACGTAACAAACATTTTGCATTTGAAACATCTGCTTTACCCTTTGGGATTACAGGGTGATGTTATGTTGTAGTACGGATTTTTTATTATTTAACTAACTGGACCCCGCGGTTTCATCCGCGTAGACCGGTATAAAAAGTAGCCTATGTGTTAATCCAGGGCATAAGCTCAACATACCAAACACACCAAACATACCAAATACCAAACACATACCAAACAACACACGAAATACCAAACACACCAAACACACACAACCAAATACAACTTCACCAAACACACCAACACACACACCAAATTGGGGACATACCAAATTTCATCCAAATCGGTCCAGCCGTTTGAGCGTGAAGAAGTATAACCCGTGCGCGTAAACATGACACCTGGGTCGAAAACAAAATTGTGTCTAAATACCATGTTTTGTCACGTTTAAAGCATCGTTTTAGAGGCATGAGGAACAGGGTGTAAAGTTCACTCATCCTCCATAGAAAAGGGATGATCCTCCGACCAGACGGGTGTTGTGTCTGGTGGGCTACTGCCCCACGGTTGATGTCGGGACGTTGTATATATGCTAGTCGCGCGGTAAACTCTAATTGCGCGATGCAGGATTGCGTGACGTCATGTCATTGTGATGCGTAGTTCGTATGTGGCGATGTAGATGCCGCCACATCGTAAAATAGTATGTTATGAGAAACTACTCAGCGCAAATTAAATGTTGATATTCAAAAAACTAAATTATAACTCAAAAAAGATTTGCACTCAGTTCTTTAAACGTAATTCATTCGAGACAGGTGCTATGTTGACGCGCACGGGCTATCACAAACATACACACACCCTCACAAACTTTCGCCTTTATAATGTTAATGTGTTATATTGTTTACAGGTACCAAGTTGACCGCGGAGTGATCGTGATACCGAAGTCGGTAACGAAGTCGCGCATCGCAAGTAACTTCGATGTTTTTGACTTCAAGTTGTCGCAGGAAGACGTGGGATTGATCGACTCGTTCGACTGTAATGGCAGACTAGTGCCCATGACTGCGTGAGTATTTATTTGTATACTAGCTGCCTGACCCGGCTTCGCACGGGTTACGAAACGCGCCACGAAAGATGAGACTTGACCGCGCCTCCCGCGCTCTTTGCGCCGCCCCGATGTCGGCCGGTCACGTTCCGAACCACAGATTAATACAGATGGGACACTCCGCAGTTTACTTATGAAGCTACAAGCACGCGGCGGGCCCCGTCCGCGGGGCTAATTCAGTAGGCCAGAAGGTATAACATAAAATAAATAAATAAATATCCTTGGACATTTCACACAACGCCATCTAGTCCCAAGCTAAGCAACCTAATGCTTGTGTTATGGTAACGAGATGGCTGATAAACTTATACTTATACATTTTTTTTTTGTAAATACCTACATACATATTATAGATAGAAAAACACCCAGACCCGGAACAAATACTTGTAGGTCGTACAAATATTTGTTCCGTGCGTAAATCGAACCCGCGACATGCTGCGCAGCAGTCAATCGCTCAACCACTGCGCCAACCGTGTCGCCAATAACAGTTACGCGATAGAAAGAGAGGCAACTTGTAGTTGAATATAACTGTAGGTAATAAGCGTTGTGCGACCAGAATTGCACTTTATTGTGTCGTAGCAAGAGTCGTTTTTTATTTAAATGATTTTACGGAGTGTCCCATCTGTATTAATCTGTGCCCGAAGTCAGACCTCATACCGCTAGAGACCTAAAATCGTCTATTGCTCAAGTCAAACCACGTGGTGTGTCAAGTCTCATCTTTAGTGGCACGCATTGTACTAATGAAGAAAATGAGACCAAATGTTTCCTTTGCAATACAACCATGTAATTAATTAAAATGACAATTACATAATTTCACAACAATAACACACTTATAACTAGAAAAGTTTAGGTAGTGAAAAAAAAAGGTAGGTAAACAATCTTGATGAGTCTTTTATCTTTTTTTATTTTAAAACCTCAGTTTAAAAATAAAATGCAACTAAAAACCAATGTAAATACAACAATAATGATTACTAAATCAATTGAACCATTAGTTTAAGCAGTAGATTATTTGTTTAATATGTGTTTGTGTAAAAAGTCACATCAAGATTGTTTACCTTTATTTTACTATCTAAACCTTCTTATATAGTTCTATAAACTACTATTGCTGGTATAATATTTTTTAAAATAGCAGGTAAGTACATACAACGTGTAACGTTAAATGCGCATAACCTAAACCCCTCAAGTGTCGAATGCACCCCATGTGTGCATAAGAAAAACCCTTTTTTTATTAGGTATATAAGCTTATATCACATATATATAAACGTAAAAAACATCATCCGATGGAAAACCAATCATCATCATTAGTTGTGAACCTATGGAGTTCGCAGCTAACCCCCCCCCCCCCCCCCCACGCGTGTCAAATGCACCTCAAGTGTGCAAAAGGACAAAACTTTACATAATAGGTATGTCGGAGATACACCGTCCTCCTCGACATTGTTTTTAGTGTTCACGTCGGGTCTAGTGGGCGTCATAGGGATATGCGAGCACAAAACACTATTTACACACACACACGCGCGATTTTATTAAAGTTCTACAATTTGAATCACTAGGTAGGTAATTTTAACTATAAAGGAGCAGCAGGTTCGCGGCACCGATCTAACTTCACCACTTGTGATCCACCTCGATCAACCACCGTTACAAGACTGAACTCTCCACCCGGCGAACGTTGAGATGGCGCCTCGACCCCACTCTAGGTCTATCCTCTGCTCTGATTGGACGTTATACAATGCAGTGACTTTTAATAAATCTGTTAGGTTTTACACAATGTAAAAATGTAATAAATCAAATTAAATTAAGACTGTAGGAGGAGGTACCGATGATGACGTCACCGTTTCCGGCACAATGAGAAGTCCCGATGTCAGACAAGGATTTATTCCAAGACGTGCGGTACAATAATATAATAATATAGGACAGGTCCCGGCCACCTTTTCCCAGTAAGGACGAAGGCGGGGAACAGAAGTCCTCTAAACCAAAAATGACAATCTGTCTTAATTTTTTACAGACTTATTAGCAAGGTCCCGTGTAGCTATTCCAAGTAGGACGTAGCCCTCGAATGCAATGCTAGGTCAGTCTTCACAAACGCGTCCATGGCCGTCACTACACCCCGGTCAGGGGGTGTGACTAGCGGTTTCGGGGCGTAGCCCCCTTCCCGCGGAAGCAATACCTTGGCCCGTTAATACGGGCCCGTCATTTTGATGGCCTACACGGCCTAGGGATGATGGGGCGCGACTATCGCGCCCCTGTGTGTGGTTGCTATATCTGTGTCTGCAGGCACGCCACGACGCTGCTAGTCAGCGCCGCTTTCTTCACCGTACCCCGGCGGTCAACCCCTACCAGGTGGAACCCCCATCTACATGGGTGAAGCCCAGCAGGAGGCGACCAGCGACAGAGGTACGGACTCGACGTTCCTACAGAGGGGTGAGTGGCCCCCGCCCATCACACTTTCAGAGCAAGCCGAGCCTGCGTGGGTTAGGGGGACCGTGTACTGGGTGTGTGGGTGGCATTGTACTGTGTGACGCCACCCGGTGTCTATGCGAGAAACGCGCACGCCCGCGCTGCGTCTTCGCATGTGTGTTTAGAGCCTGTTTAGAGGTGAATGTCTGATGTTTGCTACGTGACACGCCTAAATTATCCTAGCACGCGCCACGCAACAGGTGTATGTAATGTGTGGAGTCTATTGTCACAAGTGAGCCGCGTGTAAGCTGAGAGCGGCTCACCTGGAAGTCCAGTCCGGTGATGGGGTCAGTCGTCCGCGACGAGGTCGCGGGGTAAGGGTCTCCTCGCGTCAGGGGGCCGCGTATGCCAGGGCGCTATCTGCTTGACGTGGGGCCAGTCAGATGCGCCGGCACGCGCGAACATGCCCTTCGCGAGGCGCCGCACGAAGTCGTCCAGGCCCTCAATCCCGAGGTCCCGCTGGATAATGTCGTTCCTCACGTAGCGAGGGGCGCCAACGATGGTCCGCAGCGCTTGGCTCTGTTGCGCGCGGAGCAGCTTCCTGTTCGTCTCGCTAGTGAGGGCGAACCAGGCGGGGGCGGCGTACGTCAGAATGGGGCGCACGTACTGTTTGTACACGCCCAACTTGACGCGCGCCGGGATGCGGGATGAGAGCACTGGTCGCAGGAGGTAGCGGGCAACCTTACCTTTGGCGACGACCGCGCGGACGTGTGACCCCATTGAGAGCCGACGGTCGATGGTGACACCCAAGTACTTGACCTGGGGCGACCACTCGACCTCGGCCCCCTGCAGTTTCAGGAGTGGTGGGAGGCGCGCGGCACCGGTGACCAGCGCCTGCGTCTTACCCACGTTAACCGACAGCCGCCACTTGGACAGCCACTCGGGGAGCAGATCAAGGGCGCGCTGCATCTTCAACGCCGCGTGCTTCGCGTTAAGCGAGGTGGTGATGTACGCGGCGTCGTCAGCGTACAGCGCGAGCATGGCTTCTGGGGTTGTGGGGATGTCGTCGGTGTAACGTGAGTAACACGCCGGGGAAACGCAGCTTCCTTGCGGCACCCCGGCGCGCACCGGGCGGGCGCTGGATAGCGCTCCGTCGACCACCACTCTGAAAGTCCTGTTAGAGAGAAAGTTAGAAACCACCATTACAACGCGACGGGGCGCGTCTGATGTGGCCAGCTTATATATCAGGCCTTCATGCCACACACGGTCGAAGGCCTTCTCCATGTCGAGGAATACTGCAACCGAGCATTCCTTCTTGTTCATCGCAGCTGCGAGGTGGTGCAGTACCCTCGACAGCTGTAGCGTCGTGCTATGTTCTGACCGAAACCCGAACTGCTCAGGTCGCGGCGTGATATGTGGCTGTAGGTGTCGCAGCAGGAGTGCTTCAAACACCTTGGAGACGGTCGGCAGCAGTGTGATGGGCCGATAGCTCTCAGGCTTCAGAGTGTTCTTCCCCGCCTTGGGCAGCATGATGACGCGCCCCTCCTTCCACGAAGCGGGAAAGGTCCCCGTGCGCAGCACCGCCGTGAACAGGCGCGCCAGTGCCGCTACAGTACGGAACGGCAAGTGGCGCAGCGCTGTATTGGTGATGCCGTCGGCACCTGGGGCCTTTCTAGGCTTCGTTCGCAGGATGGCGCGTCTGACCGCGCTGGGCGAGAAAAATACAGGATCTTCATCAGGAGCTATCGGCGTAGCGAAGTACTCTCCAATGTGTTTCTCGACTGCTGCGACATGCTCGGTGTCACTAGTCGGGTTCGGGCAGAACTGACGCTCCAGGTGTTCAGCGAAGACCTCCGCCCGGTCCTCTGATACATATTTCAGCGCCCCGTCGCTGTTCAGTAGCGGTCGCACCGGGGCTGGGGTATTCGATAGCTGGCGGCAGAGTTTGTGTACGGACGGCCAACTGTCCGTCGTGGCGTCAATTCTTTCCTCCCAGCCCGCGGCGGAGTGAGCCTGTAGCTCGGCCTTTACCTTCTCCGCGAGACGGTTAAGAGTAGTCTTTAGAGTTGGGCATCTAAGTTGCTGCCACTGCTTGCGAAGACGCCTCTTCTCGGCGATTAACGTCATAATGCGCGCCGGCAGGGGCGGCAGTAGCCCTCTCCCCTTAGGCTGCGTCGTCGTCGCCGCTTCCAAGGCGTTCTGGATGCAAGCAGTGACATCAGCCGCAGTCCGATCTACGTCCGCGGCGGTAGCAATAGGCCGAGTAGGCGTGGTGGCTTCTAACCTCTCTGTGAACATTGTCCAGTCCGTTATTTGACGTGGCGCAATGGGCTTCAGTCGGGTCGGCATCCCCGATAAGACGACGAGTACTGGCTGGTGGTCTGACTGTAACTCGTCGTCTATCACTTGCTGTGTGGCCTGGCAGTGTAGCCCCCGGTGGACTACGATGTCCAGCACGTCCGGTGTGTGTTGTGTAACGTTCGGATAGTGGGTAGGCGTCTCAGGGCCGGACACCGCCCAACAAACAAAAATTTCTCTTGTAGTGGCTTATATTGCCAAAAATAATATTCTTATAGGAACCGCATTATCGGTAATAAGGGTGCATTTGGGCACAAATTATAAAGACAATAACCTTATACCCCCCTTATAGTTGGTTTATTGTCCGCTTTTTTTCCTTATACGTGTTATATTATGACAAGGAACAAGGAAGTTAAACTTATAAGTGCAAGAAAAAAGCTCCTATAAAGCCAATACACCTGTAAGAAACATATAGAAAGCGTTAATACGGGCGATCACCCTTATTCGTGTTTTATTATGGTCCGATATAAGGGAGTTAAACTCATTACGGAAAATCAAAGGCTATTAAAAACCCGTAGCCCCTTATAGCCGCCTGTTTATGATTCTGCAATAAGTCTTTTTCTGAGTGATTTACATTACTTCGCAACAGTTTGGCGAATAAAGAGAAACGTCAACCATTTTACTGAAAAGTGAACGGTAAGTTATTATTTTATGTAGTTTATTTCCCTGATTTATGTGCTCTTTTATAGTGAAAAGTGTATGGGAATTCATATTCATGATAAAATGTGGTACGCTGTGTGTTGTAGTATCAACCCGCCCTTGAATTTAAGCTGTTTTTGTGCTACAAACGTTATTAATTATTTAGTCATGTTATAACCAGTGCTATTATGAGAGCAAAAAGATTCGCACATCGTCTACAAGGAGTCTATGAGAGTGAAGACTTTATAATGGCAACCGTTCTTGCTTATGCTATCGCCATTTTACATATCGTTAGGGTTCCTTTCTCACGAACAAAAACCTGTACCTACCTTGTTTTGTTCCCATTTGTATAAAATTTATGTTTCACTATGAATGGGTTGGCTGGAAGAGATCTCTTTATAGGGATAAGCTTGCTTTTCTGCACTAATTTTAAGTTTGAAATATAATTATAATTGTAAGTACACAATAAAGAATATAATTATATATATAAAATGTTAGCCCGCAGATATTGCAATGGTAGTATTCACTGGCATTTTATTGGCAGATTTTGACAAATTTCTACAAAGTAAAGATCTTAATTTACATAATATGCGATGGCCATGGAAGTGGACACATTTTGTTCTAAGAAAGGAATGCTATAATTGTTCATATCCGACCCTTTCTAGTTTACCTTTACACTTTGTGATAGGTCGTGAAAACATAAAAGTTTTGCAACAATTCACTTTTATTTTGTGCCAAAATTGTAAAGAGTATTCGATTTACGACCACTTTATCGAAGTGAATGAATGCGTGAATGCGAGTATTGTAATCATTAATTAAATGTTAATAATATATTTCAATAAAACATTACGATCATTATTACTAGGTAAGTGTAAGTTCGTAAATATTTCTATGAGTATAGTAGCTTGCACTTTGTGCAAAACCAGTTGAGATATATGAATCTCCTTCCCTTACAACTACGGTACCAAATCAGTCATTGGTCTGCGTGTGTTTGGTGTTGTTTATGTAGTGTCGCTCACGAGCTCGCGCCAGACGGGCGTATGCGAACGCGTAAGCAATCTTGTCTTGACCATAAATAGGTATTTGTTTCTATTCATAGGGTATTTATCCTATTAGAAAGTATAACGAATATTGTTCAGTAATAACTATAATGTGTATTGTACTTTATGTACAGTACAGTATGAGAGGCGAGGCGGATTTCTAACTATCTACCAATAGTCAATACCTACTACAGTGAGCAGAAGATCATTGCATGAAGCCCCGTGTATACCTACGAGACATTATTATGCAGGTAGTATGTTGTTTTAGGTTATTTTTTTAATTTAATATTTATTTTCTTTTCAGATTCTTTAACAATGCCATACAAAATTGTAAAGACGTTTGAAAAGGGGAACTCAAAACTATCAGCAGTACCAAGTAATTGGGAAAAAGATGGCGTTCTGCACTGGCCCAGGTATAACGAAAACAAATTAAGAAGAGTTGATAATTCGTTTCCTGAAAATAACTGGCGAAAAATTAATTGCAAAGTGAAGAGATCTAATTTTATTACTTTTCTTGAAGCGGAACAGGAATTAGTTACTAGTTTTATTTAAATAGACTGATTTTTTACTGTTTTCTTAAATACTGTGTTCAAAACACATCAGAAGAGGTTTTTTTACTTGTAAACACTGAATCAATCTATGTATGGATGATGGTTGATCGTTTTCCTACTAGTATATATGTAAAACTATATTCTAATTACTATGTAACAATATGCATACTCTACTGTTTTATTATTAAACTAGCTGTTTCCTGCGACCTTGTTCGCTTACGTTAATTGCTAAGATCAATATTTTTTATTTTTAAATTGTTGTTAGAAAGACTGATTATTGAATTCCTGTCTGTAAGGCTTAAAATACTAGTTTTGATAGTAAAATCCTGAGCTATGTTTAAACAGCGATTTCTATTGTGAACCCACCAATTGTTTCGCGGGCTAACTGAGAGAGCATTGAGGTCAGTCCTTAAACCAACAAATACAAAATTAGCCTTCCTTTAGACAATGCTTGATTTGAGAGCCACTCTTCCTCTGGATTTTGAAATACGGTGGCATGATAGCCTATAAAAAATGATGACTTTAATAAAATACGTGATTTTCAAATTTAGCTGTTTTATTTGACAAAGTATGGATTAATGGTGTAAAATACAATACCGAATTAAATTCTACATTTAATAATTTACAATTAATGTCAGCGCATGAAAAGTCATATATATCTTTTGATTTACTAGAGATGTAATCTTCACATTTATAAATATTAATTAATGAAGACTTTAAGGGGTAGTCAAACTCATTATAAAATAATCCTCTGCGGAACCATTAGCTGATTCGTTGGCATCGGCTTAGTCATTTTGTAGCATCATAGGATTAGAGGTGGGTGTAATGCTCACAACCATGTTTTCGTAGACTTTTTTTACTTTTCTTCTGTAACCACCGCTCCTTTTAAACTTCTTCCAGTCTTTTGAATCCATTTTTTAAATGTAAATTCTGCTCCGTATTAAATTCACACAATCTGCTGTATTTTCAAAATGGCGAATCTAGTTATGTAAAACATTTTAATGTAACCATATAGAGAATAATATCTTTATAATCACTGTATAAGGGAATACGGATTGCTTTCATCCTTGTAAAGATCATATAAAATGTTAGAATTCGTTTGTTGGATAGACGTTTTATCAAATGCTCCTATAAGTTAAAAAGCATCATAGTTACCTTGTGCATTACTTTTCTAAGAATAATTGACCATATTAAAAGCCTTTATATGACTTTGAATATTATATGGCTAAGAAGCAATATAACTAGCCTCTATAAGAAGAACATATTTCGAACCCTTATTGTAGCCGTATTAATTGAATTTATTAACGTTTACCCAGCCAAATTATAAGAATAAAGGTAATATTAGCCAAATCTTCTAGTAATGTGCCACTATAAGGAACATTGACAAAATAAATGCTATCTTATAACAAGTATACGAGTTTAGACCTTATAGACTTAATTTTATAAGCTTAATTTGTTTGTTGGGCGTATACCCGAAGGCTTCCGCGTCCGCGAAGAGCCGTCTCCCCTCGGTATTCTGTGCTAGTGAGTTCCACGCTGGGTGCTTGCAGTTCAAGTCCCCGGCGAGGAGGGTGGCGTGCGGAGATGCGTGCAGTAGGGCCCGCAACTCGGAGTGATCGAGGCGGGCCGCGGGCGGTTTGTAGCACGCGTAGATACTGATGTCCTCGCCGGCTAGGTGCAGCTGGACACCCAGCGCGTAAAAAGAATCTATTGACGGCAAGGGGAGTTCCTGGTGGACGACTCTTCTCTTCACAAGCACCGCCAGACCACGATAAATCCTGTGTTGAGCCGACCGTTCATCCTTCCTATAAGTGAGGTATCCCGGGAACCTGATCCTGTCCTCAGGCCCCAGTAGCGTCTCACTTATAAGCGCCACGTCAATGTTTTGGTCCCTAAGGAGGTGGCGGAGGGGGGCGACCTTATCCCGGAGGCCATAGGCATTCCAATGCAAAATCCTCAACGAGCTAGCCATTATACAGGTTTAACAAGGTGGCCAGCCCGTCGAGGATGACTGTTTCAATATCTTGGCCCTGCCTGATGGCCTTAATGAGGTCCATCAATAACCTAATGGCGCAGGTCGTGAATTCGGTCTTGGTTGTTGTTTTCCGAGCGCCGGCAGCGCCGCCACTCGTCTTTTGGGGGAACTTTTGTGTTTCCCCATGTTGCCGCTGCGATGGACCGGCGCTAGTGTCGATAGCGCCGGCAGTGGCGGTGGGTTTAGTGTATGTGGAGGTTTTCCGTTGCGCTATGCCGGCGCTAGCGGTAATCTCCTCGCTACTCTTGTGTATTACGACCTGCGCCCCATCCGAGGCAGGGCCGGCCTCGGGATCTTCCTCTTGAGTCGCCGGGGGCTTGGGTTTTCTTCCCTTTCCCCCACGTCTCTTCTTCCTCCGCCTAGAGGAGGTGGCCGTGTTTCTGTCAGTGGGCCCGTTGGCCGCCGCCATCAGCGTCGTGCCTTGGGCCTCTTCTTGCGGCCTCTCTTCATCGGTAGGCCTCTCAGTGGCCTTTTGAGGCCGGCGCTTGGAGGCCGTGAGGGCGGCGGTCCCCGCTCGCTTATTCCTGATTTCCTCTTGGAATACGGGGCACTTTATGTTGTTCGCGGGATGCGGGCCACCACAGTTGATACAGGTGGCCGGCTCTTCCCGCGGACGCGGGCATTCATGGGCCGCGTGCTCCTCCCCGCATCGCACGCAAGCGAGCGGGCGGTGACACTGGTGCGAGCTGTGTCTGAATCGCTGGCACCGGTGGCACTGGGCGGGCCCACGTTTTCCTCGCCAGGCCTCGATCCTGACACCACGCATGAATAAGAACACGGTGGTGTCGTAGATGGTCCGGACGTCGGGGGTTCTCTTTAGGATGGCGTGAAACACACAGCCGGGTCGTCCTTGTGCGCCCTTAATATGGCGCACGTACTCCGGCTGGTACCCCAACGCCCGGAGTTCCTCCTCTATCTCCTCAGGTTTCGTGTCCGGTGGTAACCCCTTGATAGCCACTTTTATGCTGCGGTCCGCTGGCAGTGAGTACGCGAACCACGTCACAAACGTCAATGTTCTACGGGTGGTCGTTAACTCGTGGAGAATCTTAACACCGCGATTCAGAAACGTGACGTAAATGCACAGCGCCATCTAGTATCGAGTGGCGGAACTTAATAGTTTATCCTTTGCATGAAAAGTGGTACTAGTGTACTATAAGTAGGTTTGTTACAATCTCCCCCTCAGTTCCCGAAGACGTCTCGGCGAGTGGAACTGGAGATTTGGTACTTTCTAGGACGTCCATGTCCTCTTGTACTGGTATAGTATGGTTTGGGTAACCATCTTCTTCGCAGGTTTCTGCTTATTCCTTCTCCCTGGACGGGAGCTGCTCCGAGTGCAAAACCAGTGGCATCTATCTGGCTTCGGGATGTACGGCTTGATTCCATCTGCTTGTTTCAGGACAGGCGTGGTTGTGAGCCGTTGTTTCAGTGTGTTAAATGCATCTTCTTGTTCCGTATTCCATTCCCAACCTGCCTTTTTCTTCGTAAGTTTAGTAAGTGGTTGAGTTATCGCCTGAAAGTTTTCAGTAAACCGACGATACCAGGAACACGTTTGCAGATATGATACTGACTGTTTAAGGTTTGAGGTGTAGCGTAGGCGGTTCTTGAATGACTGCCATGTAGTAACATGTTTCTTCATGCCTTGCCACCATATTACTGCTTCTCCTTTCAGCAGTAGCGGGATACGGGCATCAGCCTCCGTAATATTTTCTATTCGTTTGTAAATAGAAACAGCTGCCAGGAACGCTTCTAGAGCTTCAGAGCTCTTGGTTCCGTTATATTGGTCGGTACACGACGTGAAGGATTCTATTGTCTGGACGGTGAGATCTTCTCCAGTAAGGTTCGGAACTGGGTGTCGGACAGGTTGACGGACATCGCTGTTGGTGAGGTCTACACAGTTGTCGTCGTTATTCTGCCTGAGCGCGTGACGTACTTCTGCTGATCCTGTTCGGGCCCACCGTTGGTCGCCAGATTGTAGGACGTGTTGACGATGACGTCACCGTTTCCGGCACAATGAGAAGTCCAGGTGTGCAGACAAGGATTTATTCCAAAGACGTGCGGTACAATAATATAATACAGGACAGGTCCCGGCCACCTTTTCCCAGTAAGGACGAAGGCGGGGAACAGAAGTCCTCTAAACCAAAAATGACAATCTGTCTTAATTTTTTACAGACTTATTAGCAAGGTCCCGTGTAGCTATTCCAAGTAGGACGTAGCCCTCGAATGCAATGCTAGGTCAGTCTTCACAAACGTCAATGTTCTACGGGTGGTCGTTAACTCGTGGAGAATCTTAACACCGCGATTCAGAAACGTGACGTAAATGCACAGCGCCATCTAGTATCGAGTGGCGGAACTTAATAGTTTATCCTTTGCATGAAAAGTGGTACTAGTGTACTATAAGTAGGTTTGTTACAAGACTTAATTAGCCATCAATATTATCTATTCGCATGCAACCAACAATCAACTCTTTGTTTACTTTCTCCGACACGGCCTTCCTGACATGTCACACGTCCTCGTGTGATGTTGCGGGACTAGCATCATTGTAATCTGTAACAATTAAAAACAAGCAAAACTTTTGAAAGACAGTTCGGCCACTCCTGACAAAGTGAAACAAACATGTTTGTTGCATCTTTTGCACGATAGCTTCATTTAAAATAAATTCTACACTTCATCTATTAGGCACACAGCAAGGGTTATTATTTTTTATTTCACTAATGGCTTCGTGTAAATAGTCACCTCACCCTTTAGACAACCCATACCAAAGTCTAAATGGCCTCCTCGCCTTTTTAGACAGTTCATATCTACGCAGTCTAATTGGCCACCTCGCCTTTTTAGACAATTCAACTCTACACAGTCACACAGACACAGTCTAATTGGCCACCTCGCCTTTTTAGACAACTCATAACTACACAGTCTAATTGGCCACCTCGCCTTTTTAGACAACTCATAACTACACAGTCTAATTGGCCACCTCGCCTTTTTAGACAACTCATAACTACACAGTCTAATTGGCCACGTCGCCTTTTTAGACAACTCATAACTACACAGTCTAATTGGCCACCTCGCCTTTTTAGACAACTCATAACTACACAGTCTAATTGGCCACGTCGCCTTTTTAGACAACTCATAACTACACAGTCTAATTGGCCACCTCGCCTTTTTAGACAATTCAACTCTACACAGTCACACAGTATAATTGGTTACCTCGCCTTTTTAGACAACTAATATCTACAGTCTAATTGGCCACCTCGCCGATTAGACAACTTAAAATACCTTAACAGCATTTGGGAAAACCACGTGGCGGCAGAACTATTCACAGCATTACTAATTATAAGAATAAGGTCTACTTCCCTGTATATCATGGTCCGATAAGCAGATATCCGCTGTTGCTAGCCGGGCTCCGGCGTCAGTGTCTGCATTTTCATGTTCAAATTTGGGCAGCGTACTATTCTTGTCTGCAATAGCCGGCGGGTTGCGCAGAGTCTCCACGAGCAGTCGCAAGCGTTTATTTAGGTCTCAAATAAAGCGCGTCACCCATCGTTTGTATCACTCGATCTGTCTACGTTTTGTGCCTGCACCGATCCCACTTCTGATGTCGGAGATACACCGTCCTCCTCGACATTGTTTTTAGTGTTCACGTCGGGTCTAGTGGGCGTCATAGGGATATGCGAGCACAAAACACTATTTACACACACACACGCGCGATTTTATTAAAGTTCTACAATTTGAATCACTAGGTAGGTAATTTTAACTATAAAGGAGCAGCAGGTTCGCGGCACCGATCTAACTTCACCACTTGTGATCCACCTCGATCAACCACCGTTACAAGACTGAACTCTCCACCCGGCGAACGTTGAGATGGCGCCTCGACCCCACTCTAGGTCTATCCTCTGCTCTGATTGGACGTTATACAATGCAGTGACTTTTAATAAATCTGTTAGGTTTTACACAATGTAAAAATGTAATAAATCAAATTAAATTAAGACTTAATTAGCCATCAATATTATCTATTCGCATGCAACCAACAATCAACTCTTTGTTTACTTTCTCCGACAGGTATATAAGCTTAGATCACATATATAGGGTGACTGGTAATTAGTGACCGATACCTAAACCCATGATTGTGTTCATGATAACAAACAACTTTTACTATGGGACCAAACCTGAAATCACGAAAAAAAAATCAGCTGCTCCCTACATTTTGACGAGTTATGCGAACATGAATGTATGGGGCAGGTGATTTTTTTTTCGCGATTTCAGGTTTGGTCCCATAGTAAAAGTTGTTTGTTATCATGAGCACAATCATGTGTTTAGGTATCGGTCACTAATTACCAGTCACCCTATATATAAAAGTAAAAAAACATCATCCGATGGAAAAATATCATCATCAGTAGTTGTGAACCTATGGGGTTCGCAACTAACCCGCAAACCTCCCCACTCGCTGGGGTTTTGGGTCTAAAATTAGCCAAACTCAGACACTTGAGGGGTTAAGGGGTCATTGTCATAATTATGAACAATTTTTATTATGGGACCAAACTAGAGGTGATGGTAAAACTAAAAAAAAAAAAAAAAAAAAGCAGTGGTCGGGGGTGTGGCGGTAGGTCGCTCCCGCGGGCTGCACCGGGTGTTAACTCGGGCGCCGCGCGCGGGGGGCTCCGCTCTCCTGCCTCTGTTGGGCTAGACGGGCAGCACGTTGTATAACGTTCTACAACTTTTCACAAAACAACAATTTTTTTTCGAAAACATTGTAAGAATCAGAACTGAACAACTTAAGGCGAAAGCGCCAGGGTAGCCCGCGAAATTCAAATTTCTTACGATTTTAGCAATTTGTAGGTCAGTGTTAGCTTGTATGTTGATTAAAATATGATTCGCGGCCGTAGCTAATATGGCTTTACAGAATTATAATCATTAGAATCAGCAACAGCAGCAGAAATCATGAGGTTTGAGGTAAATGCTAACTCACGGAGTTGTATTGCTGATTCTAATGATTATAATTCTGTAAAGCCATATTAGCTACGGCCGCGAATCATATTTTAATCAACATACAAGCTAACACTGACCTACAAATTGCAAAAAACGTAAAAAAAATTGAAATTCGCGGGCTACCCTGGTGCATCAACCTTAACGCCAATCTGTCAATTCTGTCAATATGTTTGAAGGGACACAGAACAGTGGGGGGGGGGGGGGGGGGCTACTGTTCTGTGTCACTTACTCACTCACTTTTTTTAAATTGAGATTTTTTAACCAACATTTTTAAATTTTCCGTACATTTTTTTTTCCAACATTTCTTTCATACAAACCTTGTCTTGATAATTATAAACACAACAAAAAAAAAAATTGCCAAATAGGTGTAACCGTTCTGGGGACCTAAAACGGCCGCATTAAGCAATTCCTCTAAAAGTGATTCATTTCCTGAATTCCCAGCAATTTATTATGATTGACGTATTTGACATTAAACTTCAATAAAGCAATTCATAATTTGTGGACCATTTTACGAATCTCCCTACAACACTGTCAAACAGATGGATTGCGTGCTATGAATTGTAAGCAGATAAATTGTGAATTGGCAGTTTGTGACCGTTTTACGATTTCAAATATGATTCATAATATCTATTTTTTTTTATTTTTTTATTTTTTTATTAACGCACAACCTCTTAAGAGGTTGTGCGTTAATTCCAGTACCTACTCAATTCCAGTACATTGTACTTAATTCCAGTACGTTAATTCCATTACATTGTACTTAACATTATGAACAACTTTTACTATGGGACAAAAGCTGAAATCGAATTATTTTCGCACAATGGATTTTCAACACTCTGCTTGGCGCCGAGAGTTGAAAATCCAACAGTGTGTTTTTTTGACGCGCTAGTATGCACTCTGTTGTTGTTAGGTTGGATTCTCAATGCTCGGCTCAACACCGAGAGTTGAAAATCCAGTGCGCGATAAAATCCCACCGCGATATTTTTACGTCCGTGTGCGAACGTTGGCTTAGTTCGCATCTCTTCAAAATGTAGGGAACACGGGTCAAAATGTAGGGATTTTCTTTTTCGCGATTTCATGTTTGGTCCCATATTAAAAGTTATTCATAATGATGAGTACAATGACCTCTTAAGAGGTTGTGCGTTATTTAAATTACACCTTGTTTATGGTATCAGTAACTAACCCACTTATTTTTTTTTTCAGTTCCCTGGGCCACAAATTCCATCCGTTTGAAAATGATGAGTTCTAAACATAACAGTTAAGCACAAACATGTATAATAAATATACCTAAATAAAATATTTTATTCCATTACTTTTGGTTTTATTATAACTTTTGCAAATCAATAGCACGTCAGAAGTAACTACTATGCGCGCCAAATAACAATAGTACTGTCAAGACGCCATTTTGTTCCGCAATACTAGTCTCCTGGTTCTTACTACGAGAACTCCTCTGCATCGGGAAAAGGAATATTTTGTAAAAGGTGATTCAATGAGCAGTTGACATTAGGCTATTGTAACTTTGATAAATTACAGACTGACCCACTAAAAATTGAAAAGTAAAAAACCTTATAAAAAAAAAACTACCGGCTTCCAAAAAAAGACTACAAAGTGAAAAATAACTTTAATTTCGGAAGTCGGTGGAAAAAATCTTTAGAATCAGCAATACAACTCCATAAGTTAGCATTTATCTCAAATCTAGCGATTTTATGAAATCATGAGGTTTGAGGTAAATGCTAACTTATGAAGTTGTATTGCTGATTCTAATGATTATAATTCTGTAAAGCCATATTAGCTACGGCCGCGAATCATATTTTAATCATCATACAAGCTCACATTGACCTACAAATTGCAAAAAAACGTAAGAAATTTTGAATTTCGCGGGCTAGCCTGGCGCTTTCGCCTTAAAGTTGATGCGCCACGGTAGCCCGCGAAATTCAAAATTTCTTACGTTTTTTGCAATTTATACGTCAGTGTGAGCTTGTATGTTGATTAAAATATGATTCGCGGCCGTAGCTAATATGGTTTTACAGAATTATAATCATTAGAATCAGCAATACAACTCCATAAGTTAGCATTTATCTCAAATCTAGGGGTTTTATGAAATCATGAGGTTTGAGGTAAATGCTAACTTGTGGAGTTGTATTGCTGATTCTAATGATTATAATTCTGTAAAACCATATTAGCTACGGCCGCGAATTGCAAAAAACGTAAGAAATTTTGAATTTCGCGGGCTACCCTGGCGCTTTCGCCTTAATAGATTTTCATCATTAACGCTATAGCATTAGGTTCAAGGTTGTTTGGGAAAATTTGACAGTTTCGGGTGGCTTGACCTGCTGGCGTCTGTACTTATGACGGGGCCACACTATACGGACATCGCCGTTGATTATCGCGTTGAAGAGCGATAACCGTAGGTGTAGCCACCACTGTGGCGATAATTTGACAACGGCATTCACATTGCCGATTGACGAGGGGTTTGAATTCAATGAGCATTGACGTTGACCGTTCAAGTGTGGCCACTCAATTCATCGCGTTGAACAACGGAACAATTACCGCGATGTTTAAAGCGTTTAACGGTCGGAACGGAAACTACTTCGAAAAGCAATAAGAACTTTCAGTGTGACCCACGTAGGTAAGTTACATTATGTACCTGCATACTGATAAATAAATCTACACACTCGTTTTCTTACTCACATCCATGATATTTGTGGCAAACGGAGTCATTAAACACAAAAAATAAAATATAATAATTACAAAAAATTCTCAAGTATCAAAACATTTAATTAAAGGTATAGCTAGTAATAAAACATAAAGATTTTTTGAATTTGCCGCCTTTTCTCAGGTCGTGCTTTCGTTTGCCAGACTCTAGTACAGGTGGCCAATTCTCGTACATAAAAACGTTCACAATCTCATGCCAGCGTCAATCAAATGTCAAAAATGTAGGTAAACGCGCTACACAATTTTTGACAGATTCAGACTCAGATGAGATTTCAAACGTTGTTAAAAATACGGGAATTGGCCTCCAGATTTTAGATTTTTAGCAGTTTCCACTACAGAATAAAAGGTTCAATGCATCTGGCAACACTGGTATAAAGTACTCTGTGGTTGTCTTCGTCTGTGGTCGACTGTCTCAACCACAGATTAAGTATGAAAGTTCATGACTGTGATCATGTCATTGGTAATTGGTCTCTCTATACTTACTTTACTCTTTGGTAATTGGTAATTTGGTATCACTAAGTCGTAATAATTTATACGTTTTTTTTTTTTTTTTTTGGCGGGAAGTCAAACGCGGCGGTAATTTTGATTTCGCAAAAAGTTTATTAAATATAAAATTATACGGAAATACCACATAAATAACTTCTGACAAGACCTCGAACCACCATGAGTGTCACCAGTGGCGGTGAGGAGCCGCCAGAGCCAGGGGAAAAGAAGAAAAGAAAATATACCGGTACTCGAAATTCTGACTCTTTAAATAAATACAATATTTTTACTAAACCAAACTATAAAAGACTGTTTATAGAAAATACCAGTTCAGAATACGTAGTATACGTCGAGTCGACAGAACAGGAGAAGGTAGGGAATAAAAATCCTATCACACTCACCAACCTAATATCAGACAATGTTAAAGGAGTCCTAGGTGTACATAGAGTAAATGCGCATAAAATAGGAGTAACATTTCGAAAAGCGACTGCTGCCAATAATTTTCTAAAAATGGAAGAGTTCCTGTGGAGGAATAAATTTAAAGCATTCATACCATCCTATCTGACAGAAAGGATTGGTGTATTGAGGTTTGTGCCCAAAGAACTTTCCAATGAAGATATATATAAAAATATAGTGTGTGACTCTGAAGTAATATCAATTAAGAGATTCATGCGTAAGGTAGAAGGAAAATTAGTACCTCTGAATACAGTTGCTGTCACCTTTGCATCAACATCTTTACCGCAATACGCCTACTTACAACTATTTAGATACGAGGTGAAAACATACATACCACCACTATTGCAATGTTATAAGTGTCTTAAATTTAACCACTCTGCTAAGACTTGCAGAGGCGAGCAAAACTGCTCTTCTTGTGCTGGTCGTCACTCCTACAAAGAATGCGATGTCGAAGAGATCACATGCATCAACTGCGCAGGTAATCATCTTGCCATTTCACGAGACTGTCCCATTAAAAAACAAAAAATTGAAGAGAAAAAGGCTAAATTTCTGCAGCAATCGTATGCCACTGTTGTAAAACCAACCCCTACATTTAATGAGAAATCTTTCCCTGTTTTACCCAAGGTTACAGATAAGGCTAAAACTAATGAAACTTTAGATATTAAACAAGTAGCAAATAATGATATTATAATTAACGCAATTGTTAAATCGTTGGTTGCATTAGGAAACAAGAGTGACTCTGATGGGCCACTCACACATAAGAAAATAAAAGAAATATTTTTATCAAATTTAATTTAAACATGGATAATTATCTAAATATTTTACAGTATAATATACAAAGTTTACAGAGTAAAAAGAGCCTATTACAAAATTTATTAAATGAAAAAAATATAGATATCTGTCTTCTTAATGAGACTTGGTTCAAATCTAATTCTATAATTCCACACTTTCCCACATATAATTTAATCCACAAAGATTCCATAAATTCTCACAATGGAGTAGCCATTTTGGTGAATCATCGTTTAAAGTACAAAGTAGTTAATACACACTTCTCAGAATCGATTCAAAACTTATGTATCACTATAGAAACACAATTTGGAGCAATGGCAATACTTTGTGTGTACAGCCCTCCAAGTATCAGGTTTGACTCGGCAAAGTTGAAGGACATAATCAATAACATACCCAAACCTTGTATAGTTATGGGTGATTTTAACGCTCATAACATAGCCTTTGGATGCCATAGTGATAATAATAGAGGTAGATGTTTATATAATATAATTGATGAATTTGACTTATGTATTTTGAATGATGGATCACCAACAACTGTTCCATATCCTAATAGACAAGCTTCAGCGATAGATCTTGCCCTTGTTAGCTCTTCAATAGCTCATTTATGTAACTGGTATGTTCATGACGATCCCATGGGTAGCTATCATCTTCCAACCTTACTTGAGATCAACATTCAGCCATCTATGTATGACACGTCACCTCCTGTGGATCAAGAGAAATATATTTATAGCAAGGCAGATTGGGACGAATATTATAGCCTATCAGAAACTTGTTTTTCCCACTTGGACTTAATAAATGATTCTCCTTGCAATGCATATAACCATTTTATAGAAACATTAAATGATTTAAGGAATAAAACAATTCCACATCGAAAAGTAGGTGCAAACACAGCTATTAAAAAACCAGTACCATGGTGGAATAAAAAATGTAGTGACGCTGTCGCAAAATCAAAAGATGCATTAAAGTATTATTTTTCTCAACCCAACATTGAAAACTGGATAAGGTATAAAAAACTAGATGCAAAAAAGAAAATAATTCTGAAGGAAGAAAGTTCTTTTTCTTGGCAAAATTTATGTAGCAGCTTCAATAGGTTAACTCCAGTTTCTAGGATATGGGGATACATTAAAAAAATTGGAACAAATCGAAACAAAAACATCAATGATGAGTGGGTTCCAAGTTTTTTAGATAACTTAGCAGATTCTACTGAAATAGATGATAATAGGTGTGAGTATTTGTTCGAAAATGCTACAGAAAATGATGTAAATATATTTCTCAAGAACAATTTCACTATGGAAGAGTTCAAAACATCTTTAAAGAGTAGGAAAGATACTACACCGGGATTGGATGACATACCTTACATGTTAATAAAAAAATTACATTTAAATGCACAAACAACATTACTTAATATTTATAACAAACTATGGAATGAATTAGTAATACCCGAGTCTTGGAAAACGCAGTGTGTCATTCCAATTTTAAAACCTAATAAACCTGTAGGTAGTGCTTCTTCTTATAGACCTATTTCCTTATCATCTTGTCTGGGTAAACTCTTTGAAAATATGTTGAAGTTAAGATTAGATTATTTTGTTGAATCTCAAAACTTAATTCCTCCTGTACAGTTTGGCTTCAGAAAAGGTAAAAGTTGCTCTGAAAGCCTTGTATCTTTATTATCAGATGTAAAACAGGTTAAATTAAGTCACTCTAATGCAATCTGCGTGTTTTTAGATGTAAAAGGTGCTTTTGACAATGTAAATATAGAAGAACTCATTCAAATATCTCACGATATTGGTATACCTGGTCATGTTCTAAAATGGCTTTATTCTTTTTTAAACAATAGAACTGTATTTGTTAAATATAATAATAAATTGCATGGACCTAGGACTGTCAACAAAGGCACAATGCAAGGGGCAACTTTGTCACCTTTACTTTATAACTTATACACTTCTGAAATACTAAAATATGTAGATGTCCCAGGTGTAAATATCCTGCAATTTGCAGATGACTTGCTTTTGTACAGCATAAATCAAAACATAGATATAGCAATGGCTAATATCAATAAGGCTTTGTCTCAATTATACAGATATTACCATAGTAAACTTAAATTAGAAATTAGTCCAGAAAAGAGTTCAGTTTTAGTTATCAGTAAAAATGTAAATACTCCTAGCAATATTAAAATTTCATACAATAATGTAGAAATTCCTGTTGTTAAGCAGCACAAATTCCTAGGCGTCATTATTGATGATAAATTAAAGTTTGATGAACATATTAACCATATAAGTAACAAAGCACTGAAAGGTATTAATCTATTGAGACATTTAGCAGGAAGTTTTTGGGGATCTGACCCCAAAGTTATGAGTATGCTGTACAAAAGTATAGTGAGAAGCCATTTTGATTACAGTAGTTTAGCTTACATGAATGCCAATAGCACCTTGTTACGAAAATTAGATGTAATTCAAAATATGGGACTGAGACTTATTTGTGGTGCTATGCGCTCCACACCTATTAATTCATTAGAAGTTGAGACATGTATACCTCCCCTGACATTACGAAGGTTGTTGTTGGCTGAGAGATTTTTATTAAAAGTCATGGCATCAGATGATAATCCTTTACTAAAGAAACTAACAATACATCCTGAAATCTCACAGTCAATTGCTCCCAATGCCATTTCTGCTTCTTCCTTGGTTGGTGGAACTCTACCTGAAATGCCAACAATATTTGGACATGTAAATAAGAATTCACAAGATATTGTTAAAAACAATATTTGGCCAATATACAAAATTCCTTATAATGGTATTATTAACAGCTTTGCAATCCATTTTGACACGGTGCACAATGAATTTGATTTTTTACAGTTTAAAGACAATAGACCAGAACATTATATTATATACACAGATGGATCTAAATCAGACCATAATGTAAATGCAGCTTTCTATGATCCACAGCTAGACTTCACTAAATGTATCAAATTAAACAGGGTGTGTAGCATTTTCACTGCAGAATGCTATGCAATTTATTGTGCACTGCAGCATGTAAATAGTCTTGTAAATAATGTACATAATATTTTGATAGTTACAGACTCCAGAAGTGTTTTGTCTGCTCTACATAATGTAAATATTTCTTTTAAGTTAAATTATATTATTTGTAATATTAGACTTATAATACAAAAACTAGTTGATAACTATATTAAAGTAGAATTTGTATGGGTACCTTCACACAGTGGCATTCGTGGAAATGAGGTAGCTGACACAGCGGCCCGTTCAGATCATGATGAGGATCGATCGGAGTTGCTCAAGGTTCCATTCACTGATTACTACAGCCTTTTTAAAAAACTTAATAGACACTTATGGAAGGAGTATTGGGACATAACCCTGGAAACGAAAGGCAGATGGTATGCTGAAATACAAAATGAATTACCGATTAAACCTTGGTATCATAACTTCAAATACATCACAAGAAGATTTATAACTATTATAGCACGCATGAGATTGGGACATTGCTTAACACCAGCTCACCTGAATAGGATTCGCATAATTAACAATAGTCGATGTAATCATTGTGGAGCAGAGGATGCTGATTTGGATCATGTTATCTTACAGTGTTCAAGTTTTAACATTCAACGTTTGATTTTGGTCAGTGAATTGAGTGAATTAAATGACAATGACATTGAAAGTGAACGTCAACCGTCACAAAGTGTTCCCCGCCGCGTTCAGGATTTGTTAGAAAATAAGAAATATTTTAGTGTGTTATATAAATATATTTGTAATACTATGGAAAAAATTTAATTAATTTTGTTATTTATATGTCTAGGTTTGTATGTTTAGTATGAAAATAACGATGTTAACATAATATCACTGAGATGTACCCACGCAACCCGAAAGGGTGGCCAGTTGGTAATAATGAACAAAACTATTGATGTAAAAACTGATTAATATGTTAATGTTATTTACTGAAGTGAAACTCGTGCCTTATTATTACCATTGTATTGTAATATTACTATTTATGTATGCGACTGAAAGACTTGTATCTATGGTCATGAATAAAAATATTAAAAAAATAATTTATACAGGCCACGCCAGTTATTTGTACTCCACAGTGTTTTTCAATATTAAAAATAAATGAAAAACTGAAATAAATAACCTCAAGCGATAACTTTGAGTTCAAAAATGGAAAAACTGCAAATGTGTAGAATATGTTTAGTGCAGAATGTTCGCATGTTTACAGTGGTCAACAGGAACTTGCAGGAACTGTATGAGAAGCTGACTGATATTCCAGTAAGTTGATAAATAAGATTAAAATTACTTACCAATTTATGAAGTTTTCGCGGTGGTAGCCCGCGAAATTCAATTTTTTTTGAGTTTTTTGCAATTTGCAGGTCCATATCAGGTTGTATCTTGGGCAAAGTATGATACGCGGCAATTAAACATTTGTATTTATATAATTTTAACCATAAAAATCACCGACCTGCAAATTGCAAAAAACTACACAGCACAATCACCTTAAGCGAATCAAACAAGGATATAAATTCATATGAACTTTCGGTCAGAGGGACGTCTTAGGGGCAAATGGAAATCATGGACTTAAAATAAATATACATATTAAGTCACCAATCTGCCTAGAGCAATCAATCAAAATAGAAGAATCAATAGAGGAATCTGCTCATGCCATCTCTGTATAAAAAGCATTACTGACCACCAACTGTTGGCTTTACAATTTAATGTTAGATTGGAAGTATTATTAGAGGAAGTATATATTGGAGGAGCTTGTGGCTAAGTAACAACAGCCGCACGGGTCGATACATCAGGTAAAGCTATGCTTGCCGGGTTGGTCAGTGGATGGGTGACCATCTTTACATACCGAGACTCCTCCGTGCCTCGGAAAGCACGTTGAGCCCTTGGTCTCGGCTGTCATTAGTGGATCTTTGACAGTTGTTACGGGTCGTCAGAAGCCCGAAAGTCTGACAACCAGTCTTACCAAGGGGTATTGTATTACCCAGTTACTGGGTTGTGGAGGTCAGATAAGCAGTCGCTCCATGTAAAATACTGGTATGCAGGTGCTTCCGGTTAGACTAGAAGCCGACCCTAGCATAGTTGTTAGGATGTTTTTTAGGACTATTTCAATGATTATTTATTTGGTTATTGGTTCAAATGATTTATTACTTGTAGAATAAGTACAATATAATTTTGATGACGCGTAAGTGGTAGTACGTAGCAGGTAATAGCAGGTCGGAAACCGATGGTCGTGTGTCCGCGCCGCGGCTCCCAGTTATTCCGAGGTGGCCGGCGCGGTCGCCTCTTCGCCCGCGTCCCGATGTGCCCCCGCTGATGCCGTCGTTTGAGTTTGCCCCAAACAATAGTTGGGGAAAGGCTAGGCAGATTGATTGATTGGAAGTATTTTCTTCACACAAACAAAATAGTGTAAGATAATTTTTGTTGCAGTTTGTAACTGAAGACAGGAGACCGATTCTTGCTTGTTTCTTCTGCTGCACTAAACTAAAGCAATGCTACCAATTAATGACAAAATGTCTGGAAGCCGAAGAGCTGTTCGCTCAGATGGTGAAAGAGGATTATGAGGTGAGGTATTTCTTCTAATGACATTTATTCTTATAATGTCTAATTTTAGTATAATGTGGCAGTGATTTCTCACACAATGCCTATGTCTAGCAGTGGATATCTTTCTGCTGAAATGATGTTGATTTTGTGTATTGCCCATGGTCCACCCGCCTGGTTCACCTAGGTGGTCTATGGGAAATTATTTTTCCCATAGTCCACCAGAAAGTCCATATTATGTTTTCTAGGTGGACTATGGGATTTTTTTTCCCCTAGTTCACCAGTAAGTCCATAATATGTTTTTAACGTAGTATTACGAATGAATAATAGTGATATTAAATTGTAAAGCCAGCGTGGAAATCTATTTATTTGCACCTCTATATTCTATGTTAAGGATTTGGCTTCCGCACTTAGTCCTTTATGTGGACCATTCATAGCTCATAATACCTATGAATATGGATTTCACGCCAGCAATAACATTAATCTGTGAGGTTGGTAGCATGGCCGTCAATTTAATCATTTTTATTGCAGAATAAAAATAAAACATTCTTAAAACTATTAATTTATTAAATATTATTTACAATTCATCAATTCAATAACTATTTAATATTAAAGAGGGCTCTGGAACCGTGGACGGTATTCCAGTGCCTCACAACCGGGCAATCAACCCTTCCCAATATGGTATTCAGAAGGCCATTGGTGAGGCCTCACGCGGCGCATCAGGGAGGCCACTCTTATGCACACAATTGCCCTAAAGTAGTCCGTGTTCGCCTTACCAAACATATCTGTTGAGCTGCAGAAACGAGGCAACCCCAACAGCATCCTAAAACCATTATTGTACAGGACCCGTAGGGCATTGAAAGATCTATGCGTATAACGGACCCACAGGTTGCAGGTGTAGAATGACTGGCAGTATGCCTTAAAAAGAGCAATTTTGACAATGGCCGACTCTCCAGGGTACATTGGACCTACTTATACTCCAGGGTATATTGGGCCTGTCCACATCTCCACGTCACGACGTTGTCAACGTGGAACGGTGCGTTGTCGCGGCACGGTGCGTTGACATAACGCGCAAAGAACAATGGCAGCTGCCCATACATCATTTTATTTGAAGTAAAAAAGCTTGTTACATCAATGAAAACTACCATAAAATGTTCGTAATAAGTTCCTAGACTTATATTAGAAAAGATTTTCAACAAAAACCTCCGTCGATAATAAATATTGAGACTTTAGTCTTTTTGGCGGGAATTTTGAATTTGAAACAACTTTAATGTATAACTAAGTGTTAAGTTTTTTGACAATCGTGTGAATTTTTGTTTTACAACAAACAAAAATTCACACAATAGTCAAAACCTTAATACTAAATGAAAAATAATGATTTATTGAATAAATAAAGAAATAAAACAAGTCATTTTGAATACAAACATTTATTCTTCATCATCTTCTCTAACAATAACGTCATCTAAAAACTGCGCCGGAGCTAAAATACGTTCTTCATGCCTAGCCCACCCCAGATACCATACAAGCGTCATGACATGAGCGCAACACCCGACTGTTCGCCGACCCACCACCACAATTACAGCAGTATTCTGTTATACCAGTACGACTAGCCTTAGAATTGCTGCTCTTCGGTAGTCAGGCGATATTATTTGATTTGTGTTTGTACTGCGGGTACTTTCAACCTGAGCTTGCGCACCAGATGGTTGGTGTGTTTCTTCTGTTGCTTCTATTTGTTCTAGTATTTCAGATGATCTGGCATCATTGAGATTATTATTCGGCTGACTACTCTTTGCACACTTATTCAATATGATTGGCACACACAATCAGATGGTGTTATCTGGAAATAAAATACAAACTTAAGTTAAGAATTACCGTAAAACATGGCAACTTTGCCCTCGACAGTTGACTTTGCCCAGTTGTGTATTTTTTAAAAAACTTAATACATACCAAATTTGTCTGTAGTTAGTAAGAATATTTTGTCTATGGTAAAAAATTCATCATTTTTCTGGCAACACTGTGTGACGCGCAGTCACAGATGTTACTTCAGTTGTCTGTCAGACGTCGTTGAAGTTAGAGTGTTTTTTTGCGGGCAAAATCTTTTAAAAAAACTTTTTCGAGAAGTGCTACTTGGAGTTATCGCAGGTAAGTAATTTTTATACATCCGTTATTACATTGGAAATGAATAATATAGACTAGTTTTCTTCGCTAAATGCGTCGTATAATCATAAAATATAACGGTGGGCAAAGTCACAAGCATATTTTTTGAATATCGTTGACAACATTGCCCAACGTTTC
Source organism: Cosmia trapezina (assembly GCA_905163495.3). Taxonomy (NCBI): domain Eukaryota; kingdom Metazoa; phylum Arthropoda; class Insecta; order Lepidoptera; family Noctuidae; genus Cosmia; species Cosmia trapezina. Next base: position 12,774,601 of record LR991047.1, read on the forward strand.
TTTTTCACTAGGGTTGTCACCCGAGGTACATTTTTTAACCTAGTAAAAAAAGGAGGGTTCGGATTTGATGAACAGTTAATAATGTTGGTAAACATATAAAGTTTAAAAACACAGTCGGGATTTAGAAGATACGAGGGCTCGTATCTTCCAAATTCTGACTGTGTTTTTAAAGTTTTTTGTCGATTGGTTTTAGGTTCTTAAAAACTATATGTATTTACATCGAAATCAAACTACCTAGGTACTCTTGTTTTACCGCTACCGCGATAAAATTCATAAAATAATTTCTAATATAATTGTTAATATAAGTACCTACTATGAAAGTTATTCAAATTTTATTTTCCCGGCTATAATTTTATCTTTTACTGCAGTTCTGTTTATAAATTTACATTTTTTTTAATAATGGGTAGTCTCGACATTTTCATTTAGTTTAATCTAAAAACTTTGCATACTAGTACCTAATCCTGAACTTTGTTGCAGTTTATTTGTCCGTCAGTGTAGATATGTATCCAAATTAATTTACGCTAAATGTTGATTATATTATATAACAATAACATAAAAGATAGGTAAGTACCTAATATTTATAGGTACTTAAAATTACTAAAAATTATATTGCATAGTAATATAATTTTTCTGTAAAACTCATTACAAATTTTAGTGTTATTTGTTATTTTCATATAAAAACAAAGACCGAGATAGGTACATACTTTTTAGTTTTTTTTAAAATTATTTTTTAGTTTTGAACACTTTAGAAATAAAGCATATTATGTAAAAAATGGTGTTATATTATTTTTAATTTATCATTATAATATATTATAATATTCCACACTAAAAATTATTAAATAGTTAAGTATTGTCAATGGTGACAACCCTTGAAAAATCGCCATTTTGTACGAAAAATGTTCTAGAAGGCTTTTTGACTTTGCCCACTCATTTTTAAGGGTCAAGGAATGTGAATATTTGGCGTATAATTTAATACATTATTGCATTGCTCAGTATTTTCATTCAGTCCTTTTCGAATAGTGTTAGAGTCCATAGTAACGGAGATCTGTAATGTGGGCAAAGTTACCAAATGTATATGATTTTTTGCCCAACACCTATAATTGTTATTTTCACTAATAAATATGCATTTTTTTTACTATTTTTAGTTTTGTGTATCGAGACATGAGCATATAGTATTATGTGGCACCGAAACAATAATCAATTTATTAAAATTTTCCAAAATATCATTAATTAAGCATTTATTTTTTAAATTTATGGGCAAAGTTGCCATGTTTTACGGTATAATATTTATAATAAAATGATGAAATATTTAGATGCAAAACTTTTGCTAGACAGTATTATTTTCATGATGCACACTTTTCATTTTGGTTATGCTTAAACTTCATAATAACGGAGTGCAAAAATGAAGATTTAAATTCATACCACTGCACCGCCTGAGCCTACCCTGAATTGGCGAAGAATAACTTCTAACACTATTGCTCTAGAACATGTTAATTACCTCACAAGAATTAATGTTATAAAATAATAATGATTTATTATTAACTTTTACAAACCTGCGTTGGTGCTATCCTGTTCTGTATAATATTGATCATGGACAAACGCTGTTCATTAGGATTTTGTATACATATTCTGTTACTTCGTCTGCGTAAAATAGAACAACCACACAAATGGCATACATGGCCTTGCTGACTTGATCCAGCTTGTCACTATTTGAAACTTGTTGCTGTAGTCTCTGATTTAAGCTTGACATCACAAGATCTCGGTAAGCTTCACAGATAAATCTGCAGTGATCTGTAAAAGTATCATTGTATTTGGTTGAGAATTTAACTTGCTGCACATTAAGCTGCACAATCTTAATGATTCTGCAACTTTATGTTATTATGTTACAATACCAGAGATTTATTTAAATGTAAGTTATTATTTGCTCTAAGAAGACCCGCTGACGTTGCTGCTTACTCCACAATAGTCAATAATGTATACTTCATTTGACATTAAACTAGCAGACCTCAGTTATTAGTAAGCTAACTTTGTAGGTACTCACGATTGTTGGATATACCCAGCTGCAGAGTAATGCTGTTACTCTCGTATCAAGTTCCAATGCCAGTTAATACATAGAATCCGCGGACGACGAGGTCTCCCGCTGTCTCCCATTGTGATGGTGAAGTAAAGATCCAACATTACCAGTCAGACAGAACCAAGTTTTGAAGCAAAATCTGAGTCCAGTTAAGAAGGGCACAATGTCGCCACGCAAAGAAGATAATCACAGTCCAAAAGCACGCTTGGGTTACACAGAGGAAAAATCGATCGAGAGTCCATAAAACAGTCGGTCAAATAATATTCGAAAAATCTATACCAATCTAAAACACACGAAACTCAAACACAACGACAACAACAGCGGCTCGAGAGCATCTGTCAGTTCTGTCACTGTCACTACTGTCAGACCTGTCAGTGTTGCTAACAACGCAAAGTCTGATTCGCCATTTTTATCATCCTTTCGGACAATTACAACAAAAAAATGCTATATCTTTTAAACGACAAAGTATTAAAAATAAATAGATATGTTGTTTATGTCAATTTATTTATATAGCATACCAGCACCACCACCTAGTAGGTATTTCTTAGATATAATAACTGTGCTGTTCCGCAAAAAAAGTACTAGATCTGGCGCGAAAAGCATTCAGTTGGCAACATTGTTGTGATGACCCATTGTTGTTGCTTTAAAATTCATATTTACCGCTAAAAAACCACAGAATGAAAATGTCAATATTTATTAACCACGGAGGTTTTTCTTAAATATTTTTTCTATAATATATTTAGGAATTAGTAACGTACATTTTACTATATTTTTTATTTATGTAACAAGCTTTTTTTGTTCAAATAATTAGCCGCCATTGTTCTTTACGTTACCGTATCGTAAAAATCACGAATGAATTCTGTAAATATTTTAATGGCGATATTGGAGCACTTAGTTGGCAATTAACTAAAATATAAATAACCGACTTCATACGTGGTTCGTTGTGCGATAAGAGGTAATTTTTTTTTTCAAAAAAATATTTGAATTTATTTTTATAGACACTCATAGTTTATTTACATTGAAATTTACCGTGCACTAGCACGACGCGGCAACGCACCGTGCCGCGACACCGCACCGTTCCACGTTAAGAGGAAACGTGGGTGCTCTTTTCTCCATACAAAAAGATACAAACGCTCTCGCCTGTTTTCTTTCTGGTTAATGACCATAAAGCAATGATTTTTTACAGAAATATAAATATCAGTTACTTGTATGCCCCTATGTTTTCCTTTTTGATGATATATTATTTTTATAAGAACTAGAACCCTCCAAATATGCTCAAAATTGCCTATTCAGACCGCTGTCAACAGACGCCTAGTGTACCAATTTGACAACTATTAACGAAAAAAGAAAAACCTAGGGGCATAGTATATATCCTTCTTAGTCAGTTTATGTTATATCTTTTAAATTGGTCCTACATTGGAGGAGGAAATAGGCGAGAGCCAAACCTCGAAATGTGACTTTTTACATAGGCTATTTAGTCGGATCTGCAGTTGTCCTTATCGCACGAATTCGAGGGCGGAGCGCTCGCAGAGCGACAGCAATACCTTCTTAAAATACCTAATTTTCAAAAGTCTGGCCGCCCGCATTTCCTCTTAACGACGTCGTAATGTGGAGATGTGGCAGGCCCTTAGTGTTCACTTGTGGGGAGTCTATCGAGTGACTTTAGTTTATTGAAACAAATTTATTCTTGTGGGAATGCGACTGGAATATTTTCCTAATTCTATAAATATATTTTTACAGCCCAATCCTTTAATAAACCAAGGCCACTTAGAGTTTTTCGGTGGGTTTATTAAATCTCCAATAGAGAACATAAGTATAGTTGATGTTGTTCAAACAGAAAGCATTGCTATCAAAGAAGAATTACCAGCTGTTGGTGAGGGACCAGAAGATATTATTGAGACAAAGGAGGAAGATCAAAGTGATGGTATGTTTTTAATAGGGGTGTAACTATTTCTTTAAGGAGGGTGTTAAGGACGCTGTTAAAAATGGGTAAGTAGTCAAATCATTACTTTTTTACACAAAAGTATGTTTTTTAAATAAAATGCTTTGCATTCTTAAAATATTTTTTTACCGAATTGTTGATAGATGTGCATGGTACGATTCTGTAATTTTAGATTGGTACAGTTTCTCAGTAACGGTACCGAATTGTAAACTTTTACTTCAGTACCGTTATTGAGAAAATGTACCTATCTAAATTTATATTTATAGTTCAGAATCGTACCATGCACATCTATCAACAATTTGGTAAAAAAATATTTAAAAAAAATGCAAAGCATTTTACATACTTTTGTGTAAAAAAGTAATGATTTCACTACCCATTTGTAACAGCGTCCTTAAAACACACACTAGCTATTTATATGAACATACTTATATTAAATTGGTAATCACACTCATTACAAAATCGAATGCATTACATGACTTCAGAAACAACAATGCGTCAAGTTCACATGACAAGTCCCTTTATTCCAAAACTTTACGGCCATTCCCCGAGTAGTTGCCACAGCCATCCCTCGAAGTAGCTTCACTTGGTGTTGCCAACACGGCCCTTAGTTAAACAATTGATTGAGAAATAAAACAAATATCTTAATATATAAAACAAAGTCGGGTTTGTTCGAACACTTATAACTCGAGAACGGCTTAACGGATTTTCATGGTTTTTGATTTGTTGTATTTTTCTTCGTCCCGAATAGCAGAATAACTATTAAAAATATAGGAAAAGTCACAAAAAAAAAATATGAAGAAAATTCATTTTCACAAAACATTTGAACAGGGCTGTAATGAAAGATTCCCGATCTTTCATTCTATTAGAATTCCAAATTCAAATTAATTTTATAATCAGTTGTTTTCCCGCCGTTCGATTTATTCAAATGTGACAGGACACCGTCTGGCGGGTCAGCTATGTAGTATTGTAAAATAAAAATCAATTGCCACTTCAGAACGGATGCAGGACAAGGTTAGTATGAAAGAAACTTCTAAACAGTTTATTGTTACAGAGTTAATTTACTAACACTACTGTACTAAATATGTGGAGATTTGATACAAATACAAACGCACTATCCCAATTTATTTGGGGTCGGCGCAACATGTCCCTTTCTTCCATACTTCATTTATAACCATATCATCTTTCACACAGTCCATCGATCATTTCTTTGGTCTTCCCCTACTCCTAAAGCCATCGACATTCATACTCAAAACCATTTTCTTTTTTCAAATTTGTTAGCTCCTATTAATCTTTTTCATATTTTGGACTTTTTTACTTTAACTTTATTCCGGTATTTTACTTTTCAGCAAAAAATCGTAGTTAAATTCTTAAAATATAAATTAAGTTTTCTTACACAATTCAAAATGTTCTCAGCTTGCGCCTTCGGGAACTTCGCGCGATTACATTGGAATATTCGTAGCTAAGACTGGACAAAGTCTGTAGGGTCAGCTAGTTAATAATATATGAGTAATAGGTACATACTCATGACTAATTTATTTACTTACAGAGCTAGAACTGAAAAATTTAGACAATAGCTGTCTAGATGCAGCAGATATACCACTTCACCATTCCGAATCAGATTTAGAAGATGATGTACCTGTAATGGAGTTTAAAATTGAAGTAGAAGAAGAAATGGAAGTATCTAAGAAGAAACGAAGAGCCAGGGCGACGAAAAGTAAGTATTAGTTAGTTAATCCATAGGTAAGCAAACGGGCCACTGGTTCACCTGATAGGAAGTAGTTACATGTCAATCAATCTAATCCAGTCTAACCGGATGCAGCTGAATACCAGTATTTTACATGGAGCGACTGCCTATCTGACCTCCACAACCTAGTAACTGGGTAATACAATACCCCTTGGTAAGACTGGTTGTCAGACTTTCGGGCTTCTGACGACCCGTAACGACTGTCAATGATCCACGAATGACAGCCGAGACCAACGGCTTAGTGTGCTTTCCGAGGCACGGAGGAGTCTCAGTAATGTAAATAATGTGACGGATTGATTCCCCCGGACGGTGGCATACCCGACAGATGTCAACCGTGCCGTCCTTCACAATATATTTCCGGTAGTTGTTCGTCATCATAACTTCGTCCATAATCGCAAAGACAAAACCTTCGGTTTCCCCAAACAGATCACCGAATCGCAACCAGGATACGGACGCTAAGAAGTCTACATCGGGCCCATGTAGGACCAGGTAAAAGCGCCCGTGAAGCTCTTTGCTCTGCCATACCTCCCTGCGGTCATTAGTATCTAATACTATAGGTTTGCGCCAGTTCTCGTTAGCTAAGGAGAGCGGGGTGAGGCCCTTATCTACTGAAACCACATCTCGGTGCATCCCCACGTCGGCTTCTAGGAAGTATTCCCTGAGACTGCATACCTCACGGTTGTGCAGGGTCTTAGCATTTAAGAAGCCACGACCTCCGCATTTCCGCGGGATATACAGTCTCATCACCGATGACCGTGGGTGATGCATCCGATTTGCGGTCAGCAGTGTGCGGATCCTCCTATCCAGGGCGTCAAGAGTCCATTTGAGTACGCCGAAAGAGTACATCAAAACCGGCATGACCCAACCGTTGAAGGCGCGCACCTTGTTTCCGCCTGATAAAAGACTATTTAAAACTTTATTCAGGCGGCCAAAGAAACGTTCCCTCAGCGATTGTTTCACGTCAGCAGCGTTGATGCCTAACGCTTCCGACATACCCAAATACTTGTAGGTTTCGAGTGAGGAGAGAGATCTTAGGTGTATGGAATCCGAGAGTTGGGTTCTCACGGATTCCACAATCTCCCCTCGCTTTACATGCATGACTGCACATTTGTCCACACCAAATTCCATCCTGATGGCGCTACTGAAAGTTTCCGTTACCTTCAGTAGCTCCATCAGTTGCAAATTGTTGGGGGCAAAAAGTTTTAAGTCATCCATGTAACGGAGGTGAGATATAACCTGACCACCTCTCCTCAATCGATAGCCTAGACCTGAATCCTCCAGCAGTGTGCTTAGAGGATTCAAGGCTAAGCAGAACCAAAGTGGACTCAAACTGTCGCCCTGAAATATACCTCGCTCGATCGGTTCACTATTCCTCTGGATATTTCGACATCCTGGATAGCGAAGGACCGTCCTCCACTGCCCCATACACGACATCAGGAAGGTGCGCAAAGTTGCATCTATTTTATACAACTCCAGCACCCTCATGAGCCATGTATGTGGCACCGAGTCATAGGCCTTCTTATAATCTATCCAACATGTCGAGTATGTCGACAGATCCTTTCGGGAACGACGAACCTGCTGGTTAATGGTCATATCGATGAGGAGCAGCTCCTTAGTACCGCGGGACCCGTTCCCACATCCATTTTGAGAGGCAGACATGATGGAGTTGGTGTCTATGTGTTTGTTAATTTTAGCTCTCAAAATGGATGTAAGAACCTTATAGACCGTCGGTAGACAAGTGATCGGTCTATAATTTCTGGGTTCCGCAGTACTACCTGATTTATGGAGCAGGTGGGTTATTCCTGTCATTAGGAACTGGGGCAGTGATCCTGACTGTAAGGCCGACTGGAACTGGGATGCCAAGCGGGCGTGCGACCTTTGGAACTACTTTATCCAAAAGTTGTGCAGCCCGTCCGGTCCTGGAGATTTCCAGTTAGGTAACGGACGGACTGCACGAGCTACATCTTGGGGGCTGATGGTAAGTGCCCCCATTTGTGGTATATGATCGCACGTTCGCTCGACCTCCCTAGTCCTCCTCTTCTAACTTATTATTATTATTATGTTGTCTTTGACATATCCCGGGACCCTGGGGTCCCGGTCCTTTGGAAGGCGTACGAGGAGCCGAAGCCAACTCGCAGAGGCCCGTTAGACAATTTTAAATGAAGAGAAGGCACCAGCCGACGATTATCCCTGTATGCACTATGCAATTGCACCCAGGAACAACCCCCGGTTGGTGCAGGACTATTGCAGAACATGGAAATAAAATTTATTGGGCTATGGATTTGGGTGTTTGTGGACTGGTTACCTAGAACTGTGGATACCTGATTAGTCAGGCCCCTGCCTGACTAATGTTTTTAAACAATACACAGATAAAATGGCAGGGGGTGACTTGCACACTCAATAATGGGCCCCCGAAAACGGTCGCTAGCACATAGTGTCGTAACGGCAAGGGGGCAACATGTCCTGAGGTGCTTGTGAGGAGTGGAGAGGTATCCCAAGGTTCTCAGAACAATCCCAGAGCCCGGAAGATGGTCAAGATCCCTACAAACACCTACTGGAATACTTCCTTCCTCCGAGCACGTTTGCTCTTGCGAATCTCCACTCAAGCCAGCCAATAAAGGCAAGATCATTCTTGCCTTTATTGGCTGGCTTGAGCCCGGAAGATGGTCAAGATCCCTACAAACACCTACTGGAATACTTCCTTCCTCCGAGCACGTTTGCTCTTGCGAATCTCCACTCAAGCCAGCCAATAAAGGCAAGATCATTCTTGCCTTTATTGGCTGGCTTGAGTGGAGATTCGCAAGAGCAAACGTGCTCGGAGGAAGGAAGTATTCCAGTAGGTGTACACTGACGGGAACAGAGCTCCCACATCATTGTGGGAGCTCTGTTCCCGTCAGTGTTCACTCCAGCCGGCCAATAAAGGCAAGCCAGAGATGAGGAACAAGACTACTCCCTGGAGATAGGGTCCGTGGGGTCGCTACTGCCCAACAGCTCGCCACATGCTGCCCTGAGGGTTTCTGTATCCCTCTTGGTCTGGCTCCTCACCCTAGACCTGTTTCGGCAAAGTGAACTCTACCGGCACAGACCCAGGATTCGGAGCGCGCAAGCCCCACCACGACGTCAACGTAGAGATACGGCGGTGGGGTTATTATTATTATTATTATATCAACATTAGTACAATTTTGTACTAGGTCTCAGGTGATTAAGTTTATTATTCAATGTCACCAGAAAAATTTAATTTAATTGCTTGATTCACACTAGAACCGAAAACGAGGAAGAAAAGCGCTACTATTTTGAATCGTCTGTGCACACGATTCAAAACAATAGCGCTTTGCCTCCAATCTTCTTACAACATTGTACTTACCAGATTTATAATTATAGGGACGACCATTGCGAAGAAACCAAAACTAGGCACACGAAGAACAAAACTAGAAGATGCAATAACAGCTGAGCAAATGAAAAAAGAACAACTCCGGACAACTCAAAAACGTACGTCGAAACCGACGTGTGATGTATGTCAACGTAGTTTTAGTAGGAATAGTGATTTAATAAGACATATTCGTAAACACACTGGTGAAAAACATCATAAGTGTCATGTATGTCAAAGAAGTTTTAGTCAGAAGAGTAATTTATTAAGACATATTCAAATACACACTGGTGCAAAATCGTATAAATGTGATGTATGTCAACAAAGTTTTTATCGAAAGGCTCATTTAACACAACATATACCTATACACACTGGTGAAAAACCTTATAAGTGTGATGTATGTCAACGTGATTTTAGATTTAACAGTAGTTTTTTAAGACATATTCAAATACACACTGGTAAAAAACCTTTATGTCAAAGTACTTTTAGGCAGAAAAGTATTTTAACAAAACATATTCGTATACACACTGGTGAAAAATCTTATAAGTGTGATGTATGTGAACAAAGTTTTATGCAAAAGGCTCATTTAACAACCCACTTTCGTAAACACACTGGTGACAAACCTTATATGTGTGATGTATGATGTCAAAGACGTTTTAGTCGGAAGAGTTATTTAACAGCACATAATATTCGTATACACACTGGTGAAAAATCTTATAAGTGTGATGTATGTGAATAAAGTTTTATGCAAAAGGCTCATTTAACAACCCATTTTCGTAAACACACTGGTGACAAACCTTATATGTGTGATGTATGATGTCAAAGACGTTTTAGTCGTAAGAGTTATTTAACTGCACATAATATTCGTATACACACTGGTAAAAAATCTTATAAGTATGATGTATGTGAATAAAGTTTTAAGCAAAAGGTTAATTAGTCCGGTCAATTTAGACCAAAAAATGAGAGTGAAGTTACATAAAGTCCCAACAAGCTGAATTTCAGTGAAATTGTTCAAAATATAATTATAAACAATGTCTAGAAGTTCCCCATCATTCCCCTGTAAGGAAAAAATTTTATTCAAGGTCAAAGGTCAAAAAAATGAGTTTTTCGCGATTTTCAGCAAAACGGTAAGTTTTATCATAAAAGTACCTCAGACAAAAATTGTAGATCATAAAATTATTTATAAAAAATGTATCAATACTTTTTTTCTTACGAGCCACCGTTTCTGAGATATAACGATTCAAAAAGTTATAAAAGTTGTTATCGTCATAATATACATGAGTACGCCACGCGAGCGTGTGAGCGTGCGTATGAGTACGCGTACGTATATTGGTAAAACAAGCTAATAATGATGCTGATGTATTGATTATTGAAACAGCAATAGAGCAATTCAATTTGACAAATAAAACTATTGTTGTTGGTGAAGATGTTGACTTACTTGTATTACTCACTGCTCGAACGCCAACTGAAAAAACTATTTTTTTCTTAAAACCAGGAAAAGCTCAGCATCAATCAGATATATATTCATCAAAAAGTTTATTTACTTTTGTAAAGTGTCAAGATCATGTACTATTTTTACACTCAATAACTGGCTGTGATACGACATCTGCATTTTACAGGAGGGGTAAAACAGCAGTTTTCAAAATGTTTGAAAAACAAGATTTAATTCAATGTGCTGAAGTTTTTAAAAAGAGTAATTCAACTCAACAAGAAGTTATTACCAACGGCATCCGCTTTCTTCTTTCTATGTACGGAGCTCCTAAAAAAACTACCTGTTTAGATAAGCATCGATATGCATGTTTCGTTAAAAATACTAAAAATAAAAAAGAAGTTCAATTAGCTTGTCTTCCTCCAACCTCAGTTGCTGCTCACCAACATCTTTTTCGAGTATATTACCAAGTTCAAGTGTGGCTTGGTTATCAGCTAGACCCTACAGACTGGGGTTGGAAGTTGGTCAACAATATATTAGAGCCAGTTCAAACTTTACTTCCATCTGCGCCGGAAAAACTGCTAAACACTATTTTTTGCAACTGCAAAAAGGGATGCAGTGCTAAATGTGGTTGCAAAAAAGTCGGACTGTCTTGTTCTTTGGCATGCACAAATTGTCAAGGCCGGTCGTGCTCTAATATTGAATCACAAACAATGGAGGATTTGTTTGACTCCGACGAAGTATCATGCGATACATCGCTATTGACGCAATTTACTTGCATCCAAAATGAAGATGAAGAAGAAGCAGGAGAAGAAGAACAAGAAGAAGATCAAGAAGAAGAACAAGAATTTGAAACTTACGAATAAGACGAATAAACTTCACTTTTTTTAAATTTACATCGCTTTTATCTTTCCCAATCTTTGAAAATTTCCGTTATTATGCAATAGTTTTACATTAAACAGGATCACAACTGACCCGTGGAGTAGGCCTACTGGGGAAACCACGTTAAAAAAACGCGTACGCTAAGTATACTACCTCATAGGCGGCGTGGAAAGGTGTGCATATTATGACGATAACAACTTTTATAACTTTTTGAATCGTTATATCTCAGAAACGGTGGCTCGTAAGAAAAAAAGTATTAATACATTTTTTATAGATAATTTTATGATCTACAATTTTTGTCTGAGGTACTTTTATGATAAAACTTACCGTTTTGCTGAAAATCACGAAAAACTCATTTTTTTTTACCTTTGACCTTGAATAAAATTTTTTCCTTACAGGGGAATGATGCGGACAGCGGAACTTCTAGACATTGTTTATAATTATGTTTTGAACAATTTCACAGAAATTCAGCTTGTTGGGACTTTATGTAACTTCGAATGTCTAAATTGACCGGACTAAATTTAACAACCCATTTTCGTAAACACACTGGTGGCAAACCTTATAATGTGTGATGTATGTCAAAGACGTTTTAGTCGGAAGAGTTATTTAACAGCACATATTCGTATACACAACGGTGAAAAATCTTATAAGTGTGATTTATGTGAACAAAGTTTTAAGCAAAAGGTTAATTTAACAACCCATTTTCGTAAACACACTGGTGAAAAACCTTATAAGTGTGATGTATGTCAAAGTGGTTTTAGTCCTATAGTCTAGCAAATGAAAGCGTGACCTGGAGTTTTTTTGTAAGTTTTAATATGGCAACATTATTAAGCTGTCAACTCTATGATTGCAATTGTCAGTATGTATTGTAGTATGACTTTATAATCTTGATCCTTGTTGGCTGATTTGATATATTTACGATATGATGATACTGTTAGGCATTGGAGATCATTAAAAGAGAAGACACTGAATAGTACTGAGTTTATTTTAGGTATGCTTAGCTATTTATACACTTTTACAAAAAAATCAAATCAAATAATTTATTTGCCTGAATATGGGTATATAAGGTGATACATGTTACATTAATCGCGAGCGCTAACAGCATGCTGGCCGCGCTCGCGGAAAGGCTTGATTGTTCCATCATCTCCCACTGCTGTAAGCGGCATGTGGCAGGCTGATGCGACTAGCAAACCTCATTATATGTTAATTAATTAATTGTTATTATTTTTCATTACAGTTTTTATTTATTTTTTGATTTTTGTATTATGAATTTATGATGTTATTAATGAATTGGATCATCTAAATTAATTTGTAATGTAATGTGACTGTATAAGTGTTTTTGGTATTATGAGTCAGTGATACTCGAAATAAAATGATTTTATTTTATTTATTATTAAAGGCCTTTTAACCATATCAAACCTCAATAGGTGTGCAAATATTTAATATAATTAAAATAAACATAATTACGTAAACTAAACACCACAACTCAAACGCCCGCTGTGAGAAATATTTCTTACATTAGGTAATCCACAATAAAAACAACAGCAAACATTATCTATTACAAATATTAATATTAGAGTATTCATTGACATTTACTAATTATATAATTTTATTATCATTGTTTAATACTAATTAAAATTTAATTACATTTATCATTTAAATAATCATTAACTTTATAATATGCTTTATTAATAAAAAAAATCTTTAATTTGTTTTTAAATGATATAAAATTAAAAATATTATTAAATTAACCACAGGACTGCACGTATTGTCTTTAGTTCACACTATGCACGAACGGGAGCGCCACCATCGTGGTATACAGGGTGTAAGGGACAGCCCTCCGCAAACTAACAGGGTGCATTCAGCTCCTCATTTTGAATCATATTCCACCGGAAATTTTCTCAGGAAAATTTTCATTTTTTAAATAATTTTTGCAGTTACATTTTCTTTATTTGAATGTAAAATTACATTGTGTGTTCGCAGCACTCCATTTATGTAAAAAAAACAGCAAAAAAAAAAACTGAAAAAAAAACCAGCAATGGATGTAAAAATACTGTAACGAACGACGCGTGAAATCAGCTGTTCACTTTCTGTCTAGCTACAGAGTTCATCGAACTCACCACATACCTATTACCTACCCTTCCGAACCAGTAATAGACGCTCCGATTTGTGCACAAAAACACAAACAAATCAGTTTTATTGGATTCCTATAACGTTCCTGAAATAATTTTATGTACCGGTCATTTTAGTATGACATACTGAATTGACCCTATCAGTTTGCGGAGGGCTGTCCCTTACACCCTGTATACATCGTATATTATACATCGTCGTATATGATTGGGGCATTCCTTATGTTTCTGGATAATGTGGAAGATATTCAAGGACTCTGCGAAATTAAAAACATTGTTGAAACGTAATGGAATTTGGAAAACAAATCTTTAATAGAAACTCAGATTAAGTTCTTAGAAGAAATATCTTCACTTACTGTTATGTACAGTCAACGGCCAGAAGTCCACTTACACCGCAATGACCATTATCGCCTGCGCTATACGGGCTGCGGCGCTTATACCTATACGGGCTGCGGCGCCGAAGAAGGTCATAAGTAAACTAATATTGCTATGCCATTTATGTGTTTTTTCCATTTCACAAAGTTGTGTTATTTCATGTGATCAAACTGCTTGGGTAGGTACCTATACTTTGTTTCACAGAGATTGGTGAACAACTTTTGAATGAAGGGATGTGAGCACTCCAGGAAAAAAAAGCCCACACGAAAGCACTGTGTCGAATTTAGACAGCTTGTGACTTTTATTTATTTCCAGAAATAAATGATAAAATTACAGGAATTCGTTTTATGAACCCTGAAGTTGCCGTGGAAGAAATCCCTAAAGAAGAGTGGGCCCACTGCTTCAGTCAATGGTTCCATCGCATTCTACGGTGCACGGTACTTAGAAAGGAACAGAGACTACTTCGAAAATCAATAAAAATATTAACAGGCTTCTACATCATTCCGTTTTTTATTTTCTAAAAATTTTCAAGTATCAAAACATTTAACTTGAGGTATAGCTAGTAATACCACATAAAGATTTTATGAATTTGCCGCTTTTTCTCAGGTCACGCTTTCGTTTGCCAGACTCTAGTAGTAATTTATTAAGACATATTCAAATGCACACTGGTGAAAAACCTTATAAGTGTGATGTAGACAAATTCAAATACATACTGGTGAAAAACCTTATAAGTGTGATATATGTCAAAGTAGTTTTAAGCAGAAAAGGTATTTAACAAAACATATTCGTAGACACACTGGTGAAAAATCTTATAAGTATGTGAACAAAGTTTTAAGCAAAAGGTTCATTTAAGGCTTGTCCGCCGTAAATAGCGCGGTCACTGTCGGACTGCATAGAGAAGAAAGAGAAGCGCGATGACGCAAAATATGAAGTAATTACCGATTTACAAAAAATCTAGGGATTGGACTAAAAAAGTAAAGAACTGTATAAATTTATGAACACTTTTAATGAAAACTGTAGGAGTAATATGGTAAAAACTGGAAAAAAATAGACAGAAATAGACCTGGGTTTAGCCTTTTTTTTCTTTAGTTCTACAAATTAAAATAGATTTCAGGACACATGAAATCACTTCTTATACATCTAGATTATTGTGTATTTTTTTCTATCAAAAAGGTGCCCCAGTTACTGTAAAAAATGGAAACAAAGTTACTTATTTTCGCCGTATTTTAGGGAGGACAAGCCTTAACAACCCATTTTCGTAAACACACTGGTGAAAAACCTTATATGTGTTAGAACGAACAAAGAGGTTTTAGTCGGAAGTTATTTAACAGCACATATTCGTATACATCTGCACTAATATGCACTGACCTTCAAAACTTAGTACCAATACCAGTTTCCCAATCTATTTGGGATCGGCGCAACATGTCCTTTTTTCCATACTTCTCTATTAGTCGTCATCTCGGTAGTCACCCCCCTTTCTAAACTATAGAAGTCATAGTTTTGAAAATAAAAAACGTTTTATAACTTTAAAAAAAAATATATATTATTGAAGTTTACACACACAAACGTACAATTAAAATACAACAATACAATATAATTACACACATACAATTTTTATACATAACACAAGTAGTAACACTTTTAACTTAAAATAAAACCAGCCAAGTGCGTGTCGAACCACGCACAATGAAGGGTTCCGTAGTTGAAAAGAATTTATCCCTAAAACAAACTTAACACATAAACAATACTAAAATCATCAAAAGTAAGGTACCTGGGTCGAATATGGCCACCCTAAGGTTTCGTGTCTATTTTTTTATAGTTTTTAAGATTGGAGGGTAAGCAACGGTATTTATTTATAAAGCGTAATTAAGAATCTTTCATATTGTAGCAAAAAAACAATAAAAATATTGAATATTAATTTAACAGATATTTTTTACTTTTTCGTAAATTTAAAAATTGGCCATATTTACGACAGGGTAGGTAAATATGCCCACGGGTGTGGCCATATTTACTGTAGCACTTTAAAATTATTTAAAAAGGGAAATTAAGTAAAAGAAAATGTCTGTTTTTTTATTAAAAAAATATATGTTTAGGAATGGCACGAATGGAATGGAATGGTTTTAAAATTAAATCATCATCATCATCATAGTGATAATGAAATTAAAAAAAAAACTTAAAATTCAAAAATTACTTACTAAGAAGTGAACAAAATAGTAACAATGGTACATAACGTACGATACGTTTTGGCTTAATCAAACATAAACTAGAAATAAACAACAAAAAAGGAACATGGCATTGCCTGAGATCAATAATTATAATTTATAAATGTTAATAATAATCAATTAAATCTATGGAATCTTATTTTACTATCGGCTAGTCGTCACTACACTGGGTGCATACATATTTATCAAAATCTTCTGCAGTTAAGCCTACGCACTCCTCATGCACGTAGGTAGCGCATGTGAAGCATGGCCTCATATCAGTCACTCTATCTTCATTACAAACGAAACAATACCAAGTCTCAGCAGTTTTTCTAGAATTGACTTTACCACGTGGAGTTGTCTTGGCCATTTTTGCATGATCACGTTTTCTTTTTTGTGGAGCCGCATTGGATGGCCCAGCAACATCTTTTTTCTTTTGTGAAGCAACGTTTGATGACCCTGGCTTATTTTTCTTATCAGCAAAAGTTGATTTTGTCAGTTCTTGAGCGAGACTATTGATAGCTTTTGCCCTAGGAGTAACTTTTGGGCTTGATATTTTTTCTGGCGTTTTCAACATTTCATAAAAATACTGATTTGATTCATTAGGTCTTGCGGAGCCAATTTGATTTGAGTCTGGTCTCGTAATTTCTTTAATACGCTTATCCTGTTTTAATTCAGCTAATGAGACGTCATCGTTACTGTCGTAATCATCAGAACTGGATTTCTTTGTGGACAGCGCATTATTGTTGCTTGAACTATTTTCTAAGTTATTACTTGGATGCAATTGCAGAATATATGGTATGTTATCATCAGATATTATATCGTCTTGACCTGGACGCTTATTAGTCAGTGGATTATCGTGAGAGGGATCATTTGGAACAGGGTGATTAAAAGACATCGGCATCCTGTCTGAGCTACAATTTGGACAACATTGTATAGATGGTAAGCAATCATTTTCAGCAGGACGCTGAGCAGGCAGTACATGATCGTTGAAACCATCATTTGGGACTGTCTAATGGATTCTGAGTTATTGTTTGTGCTATTATTTGGAGGAGGACAGGGAATAGGCGGTATGTCTGAGCATTCATCTTCAGCTGGACCCTGACTAGGCAGAGAATTATCATCAGATGAATCACTTTCAACAAGATACTGCGTAGGTGGGCAGGAGTTATCATCTTCGTTATTTAGGGGAGGAGCAGCCAACAGGCTGTAAATTCCATCAGTAGCGTCACTATCATTGGGATCTTCATTTTCTTGATTTCCAGGATAAGTTCCAGCCAGGTGTTTCAGGATTGTAGGTAGGTATGCTCGGAGCATATGCTTCTTCTGGGGTCCTCTCTGGATTAAATGGGAAAATTCCGGTCGCTTCAAATCCAGCTTTGATATTTGTAGGTGTCGCAGCTTTATCCTGCCTAACCTTCGAAAATATCACTCCAAACCTTTGCTTAGTTATTTTTCTGTCCTCGTGAATAGACCAGTATTTCAACACTTCTTCATCCCAATAATATTCGAAGGAACGAAATACCGATTTATCCATCGGTTGTAATTCGTGAGTGGTGTTGCTAGGAAGACAAAAAAGCTTGATCTCGAATTTTTCTGCGGTTTCAACTATGGAATAGTCTAAGTGGCATTTAGCTCCATCAAAGATAAGAAGACAAGGTCCTCCAAGTTTAAATTTCGCAAAGTGGTGTATCCAGTTCACGAATGTTTCAGTATTCATACTCCCTTTGGGAGTCATCTGAGCTATTGCGCCGACAGGTAAGGAATCTACCCATTCAGGCTTCATTCTTTTACCTTTAAACAGAATCATGGGTGGAATCGCTTGGCCCAAGGCACTGGCACATGAAACTATGGTGACATTTTCGCCGTGTTCAGCTGCTACTAAATGTACTCTTTTTGTACCACGTTCAGCCAAAACTTGTGGCGCTTTATGTAAATTAAGCTGGCAACCTTTTTCGTCTATGTTAAAAATACGTTCAGGTTTGTTCATAATATCATTTTCTTCTAGAACTTTCTTTAATTTTGTGAAATAGTCGGAAACTACTGATTTATTCAGCTTTTGCGCACGTGCTGGATTAAGATTTTGTGCTTTTCGTCTACTTATATTCTTATGACGTTTGAGAAAGCCTCTAAGCCAATCTCTTCCAAACCATCAAGCCGCGGCTCGACCCTGAAATATTGTTTAGTCACAGAACATCTTGACGCTTGTACGTAGTACACGTTGTGTTAATGGGTATCCCACGTTGCACGTGGCTTCCCGTATTATCCGTCTTAATACGGGAAGCCAAATTCTGTTCCTATCCAGTATCAAGGAGTGGTTTTCTGCCCAAAGCAGATTTTATTTCTTTTTTCTCTTCCAAATAACGTCTTAAGAGTCCGTCTTGGTACATCATAATGTTTAGTAGCCGCATATACCTTCATTACACCTTGCTTCACAGCGTATAAAGCTAACTTCATATTTTCCTCAGTCCAGTTACCCCGAATCCCCTTACATTTGTACCGCGCCATTACCTAAAACAAAAAAAAAGTAATAAGTATACTGGTATCAATAATTCATACGGTAAATATGGCCAATCGTTGGCCATATTTTCAGTCACGCCATTTTTTTTTCTATATTCAGACGAATCATAAACACATTATTAGTTATTTTGAGAACTACACAAAAAAATATCAAAATACAATTGCCGCACAGCATGGCAACGTACATAAAAAACAATAAAATCGAAAACTAACAGAAATATAGGACCGAACTTACTTGGATGTTTTTATTTTATAACGACAGCGCCGCTTCCCACTTCCACGAAATCTGAGCGACTGGCGTCTGCGAGAGGGGTGGCGGGGGCGCTATTCGGATATGTGGCTCGGCCGCGATCGTATACCGTCGCGTTCAGTTTTATAAAGTGTTGCGTTTTAGAAATAATAGTAGGTGGCCATATTTATCGGCTGGCCATATTCGACCCAGGTACTTAAATGTGAAAAATACCTTGGACTTAGGTTAAACAACAAACTCACTTGGCAAGCACATATTGATTATATAAAAACAAAAATAATATCGCTAATGGGACCAATGCGGGGGTACATTAATAACATTAAACAACTCACTAGTTCGCTCACACATAAATTACCTAATCGAAATCTGGGGATGCGCCACCAAATCTACGATTAAAGATCTACAAATAGCACTAAACAAAATAACTAATCTTTCAAAACAATATACAAATACACGAAACTAATGAGCATTCATCAACTTTACACATTCAATTCCTGCATTCTCATTAGGGAAATTCTTAACAAAACCATACACACACAATTTTAGCCCTTAACATAAAAAAAAAACATCTAAATATAGCCAAAGAAACCCAAACCAAATACAGACGCACCCCCCAGACGCACTATGGCACGAAAAATATAAAATATGAAGGTGTACAACTGTATAATAATTTACCGGCAGAAATCAGGAGCACATCCTCTTTTAACATATTTATCTACACCCCTGCTATAAATCCTCTATAAAAGTTTCTGAAACAGTTAGCTTATTGCCAACATTAAAACAGCCAGTGTCATAGTAACCATGGTAACCATAATATCCAAACGGGTGTTTTAATGTTGTACCGAATTTCATAATGCAACTCGTTTTCAAAAAAAGAACATTGTAATGCACGCGCGTTTCACTTTCACTACAACAGCGCCGTAATTAAAAAAAAGAACTTATTCGAATTCACGTCGTATACTATGACGCCGGCCGCCATGTTCGATACGAGTATTAGTATTGCAAAAAACTGTTTCAGAACCTTTTATAGAGGATTGATAACATGGATGTAGATAAAGTCTTGTATTCAACTGTACATAATTAGGTATTAAAACACTCATTTTTTTTTTTTTTTTGAGGATGGGAAATCATCAAATAACTTCTCCCGCTCTGGGTGGAGCGGAAGGGCGTGTCAGACTTTTACTGACTAAAACCCACCCGTGTTCCTTCAGTTGCCTATGCCAGGGCCGCGGTAACCCCTTCGGACAATCCGCGACCCCAGCGGCATTAAAACACTCATGTGATACTATTATCACATGTTAAACCCACATTCGTGTTTTAATACCCCTTATTAGACGTCAGTTGCATAAATAACTATTAAAGCTAAACTCAAACAGCACGTCACTAAGGCCTCATTTACGGAGACGCGAGGCGTCGTGCGTCGTGTTGGGCGTCGCGGCCCGCACTAAATTCAAACATATGGCGTTGTATGAAAGCGTTTACGGAGAAGCGATTTTACACGCGTTTGCTTGAAATGCCGGCGGAGCCCGCGGATGGCATCGCCGCGTCCCACGCGACGATTATCGCGGCGGCGCACGCAGCGTTGTGGCCAGCTATTCCTGCAATTCTTCTTTCACGGTAAAGACGAAGCGACACACGCGGCGGGGCCCGCGGCGTCGCACGCACCGCAACATCGTACATTGCCATATGTTTGTGTTTGCGCGTGTGATGACGCGGGCCGCTGCACGCGCCGTTTGTCTGTAAACAGATAAAACGTCCGACGCGCTGCGAGACGCTACGCCGCGCCGCACGCGAAGCGCGACGACTCGCGTCTCCGTAAACGAGGCCTAACAACGCAAAACTATTATGTTAACTACGTAAGCTAATCTTAAACATAAAATGCGACATCGTACGTAACTATCTAAGAAAAAAAAAAGTATTAGCTACTGGACTACACTTTACCATGAATGTCAAACTGACGGGACCCCGCCAGGTACATCGAATATAATGTGACTAGGATTTAATACAACATTTCTACTATTTCATACTTTCATAATAAAATTCTACACTCATAAACTTCCAAAATATTGTACAAAGAAAGTGGTCCCGCTATTTTGATATCAAAATGACGGGACCACAATTCAGTTAATGAAAAACACATGGCGTGATCTCAAACTGTATACACCAAATTTTAATACGATTTAGTACGACTACGTTTAAATCGTTATTATACTTTTAAAACTGTCATTTCAAGGAAAAAATGTGCTTATTATATTTTACATCAGAAAAGCGCCTGGAGAAAAAGTATCATCATTTTAAGCCAAGCATCATTTTATGACTCTTACAATTTGTGTAGGCGTTTAAAACGTTAGGGCCGCATATAATTTGTGTTATAAATATTTTATACTTACAATTTAATTTACAAAGACTACTTCTTGAATCTAAAACAATTTTAATACAGATAATTTACTACTTCCAACTAAACACGAAATTCTTACAATAAACACGACGGGGATCATGGGGAGGGCGAAAGGGGAGGGAAGGGGAGGGGTGAGAGGGGTTAGAGGGAGATGAGGGGTGAGACCGAGATTAGAGGGAGTGGTGCGAGCCGTGCGAAATAGGGTAAGAGGGCGGGGTGGGGCGAGTGCCTTTACACCTTAAAGTTGCTTTTTGTAGAACACTGATTCATTGAAGAAACCCTGCCCGACAGAAATTACTGAAAAATAGAAAGTCGGAAACTCGGAACGGCACAAAAATTTTACCTCTTTATAATATTATTATATTAAATTAGATAAAGTGCATTTCTCAGATTGTCGGAAAAAGGTTAACTAGTTATGTATGTTTTTTTCTTGTTACAAATTGTTACAAATAAATTAAGTAATAAAATTTACAACAATTTACATTTACAACATTAAACATACATTTTACATTTTTTGATATTATTATTTTTTTGATATTTTGGTTTTGTATTCAAATTACTTTTAATTTTTAGGAAAACATAAACTAAAATAAATGCACTTCAGAATAACCCGCCCAAAGTAAAACAGCAACAAACAAAACGCCTAAATAAATTGTAAGAGCTATAAAATGATGCTTGGCTTAAAATGTGATGATACTTTTTCTTCAGGCGCTTTTCTGATGTAAATATAATAAACACTTTTTTTTCTTGAAATTACAGTTTCTAAAGAATAATAACGATTCAAACGTAGTCGTACTAAATCGTATTAAAATTTGGTATGTACAGTTTAAGATCAGACCATGTGTTTTTATTAACTGAATTGTGGTCCCGTCATTTTGATATCAAAATAGCGGGACCACTTTCTTTGTACAATATTTTGGAAGTTTATGAGTGTAGAATTTTATTATGAAAGTATGAAATAGTAGAAATGTTGTATTAAATCCTAGTTTGATTATATGCGATGTACCTGGCGGGGTCCCGTCATCTTGACATTAATCACTTTACCCTAGTTATAAAATAAATAAATATCCTTGGACATTTCACACAACGCCATCTAGTCCCAAGCTAAGCAACCTACTGCTTGTGTTATGGTAACGAGATGGCTGATAAACTACTTATAACTATACATTTTTTTTTTTGTAAATACATACATATTATAGATAGAAAAACACCCAGACTCGGAACAAATACTTGTAGGTCGTACAAATATTTGTTCCGTGCGGGAATCGAACCCGCGACATGCTGCGCAGCAGTCAATCGCTCAACCACTGCGCCAACCGTGTCGTCAGTTATGTATTTATTCGTTTAAGTGAACAATGTATGTTCTTTTAGAATAAAATAAAGAATCTTTAAATCCAACAGTGTAATTTTTTAATAAATGATAAAATTACAAATTAAAAAATTTTGGACTTTTTCCTTTACTTGTGCTGTGAGACCTCGCTTCTTGCCAAACATGATTCTAGGTCAACGGGAAGTACCCAGGTTTTGATTTATTTGCGAGTATGAAAATATTTATGTCCCATAAATGGCCGTATTAGGGTTCCGTACCAAAATAGTAAAAAAGGAACCCATAGGGTGTCACTCAGTCTGTCTGTCTGTCTGTCTGTCTGTCACAGCTGGATATCTCAAAAACTACTAATGCTGACTTATCAACTTAAAATTTGGAACAGTTTTATATGACGTTTACCCAACTATTTTGCAAATAAGAAAGAAATAAAAATAATTATATATTTTTTTGTAACAGGTCTTAAAAATTCAAAGTTGGGCTACTAGGGCATGTGTGGGTATCATATGAAAGAACGCTGTTTGCACGTTCATAAATATTTTTTTTAGGCCGTATAGTTTTCGACTTTTGATGAAAAATGTAAAAAAAATACCAAACTTTGGCGATAAGGTGGGGGGAGGGGGGGGGGAACGGTATTTTTTTTACATTTTACATTTGCAAAGTTAAAAATCTGAAATTATTCTGTTTGATAGAAGTTTATGTAAAGATTACCTACAGGAAAAATAAAACGATGTCTCTAAATAGCACACTTTTTCAAAAATCGGAACGGAACCCTCGGTGCGCGAGTCCGACTCGCTCTTGACCGGTTTTTTTTTTATTGCGTTGACTTAGAAGCTTGATTTTTTTTAGGTATAGTTTTCGACTTTTGATGAATAATGTAAAAAAAAAACCAAACTTTGGAGATAAGGTGAGGGGAGGGGGGGAACGGTATTTTTTTTACATTTGCAAAGTTAAAAATCTGAAATTATTCTGTTTGATAGAAGTTTATGTAAAGATTACCTACAGGAAAAATAAAACGATGTCTCTAAATAGCACACTTTTTCGAAAATCGGAACGGAACCCTCGGTGCGCGAGTCCGACTCGCTCTTGATCGGTTTTTTTTTATTGCGTTGACTTAGAAGCTTCATTTTTTTTAGGGACCATAGACCTACAGATTTGATTTTAATTTCAACATAATACCTCCACGAAAAGATACCTTGGCCCTGGCATAGGCAACTGAAGGAACACGGGTGGGTTTTAGTCAGTAAAAGTCTAACACGCCCTTCCGCTCCACCTAGAGCGGGAGAAGTCATTTGATCATTTCCCATCCACAAAAAAAAAGGTCTGTCTCCCAGAGGTGGACCACGAGAATAATTTTTAAAAGTTGTTTCGCTGTCCCCCCGTGGTGGCCAAACAAATGGTGGACATCGAGAATATTCAAAAGTTATAACTGTTACCGTACATAGGTACGGTAACAGTTATAACTTTTAACTTAAGTAGTATTGGTTTTGTACTGACATCGACGCGCAGCGAATGAATAAAGTAAGTAATAGTCGCTGCATCGTTTGGGCTATCACTATAGGACTCATTCGCCGCGGGTTGATCAGTTATCAGTTTTGTGGGTGTTTTTCTGTGAGACATCAATTACACAAGTTGAACTCCTATTATTTAAATGTAAAATGCGATTCAAATAAGAATAGGAACGTCAATGACCTCTATCTGTCAAATGTTGATTGAAAAGCACGGTTTGCAAAGAAAACTTATGCGTATCAGTAACGTTTTGTTTTTGTTGAATCAAACTGGTCTTGGTTAAATCAAACTGAAAAAAACATGAAAAAATTAGTCATAATTCAGGAGGTAATTTTCAAAAGTGGTCAGATCCATAGTAATCAATACTTAGGTACCATCCAAAGCGTCACAACAGCGTACATCATGAGGCTAATCCAAATTTCACTATTCTCAATTTGGCATAAAAATGGATTCGACTGCTATTGAAAATTACCTCCTGAATTAGTTTAAACAAAATTATACTACTTTCTTTGAACATGACAAAACATGACATTATATAAGTTTAAAAATGCTCTTATTAAATTTTTAATTGACAAATGTTATTAGTTATACTGTAGACGAATTTTTGAATGACCAATTATAATAATGACTTTACACATTGACTTTACATTTTGATATTTATGACTATGACTATTTATTGTATTTGCTTTTCGTGTATTTAATTAATTTAAAATATTATTATTCTGAGGACACCTAATGTGTAACTTATTTTGTATCTTCGTGCGACTGAGTGCTTGTGGAGTGTTACTGTTTCTTTCGTTAATTCTGTTTGGTACGTGGTTGTTTCCTGTATTTTTTTTTGTTATTTGTTAAGTATTTGGAGGCATGAGGAACAGGGTGTAAAGTTCACTCATCCTCTATTGAAAAGGGAGGATCCTCCGACCAGACGGGTGTTGTGTCTGGTGGGCTACTGCCCAACGGTTGATGTCGGGACGTTGTATATATGCTGATCGATCGCGTGGTAAACTCTAATTGCGCGATGCAGGTTTGCGTGACGTCATGTCATTGATGCGTAGTTCATATGTGGCGATGTAGATGCCGCCACAAGTATTTGTTTTTACCTCACTGACTTTGCTCGAAAATGAGTAAACGAGGCACTGTTTTACATGAAGGGGCTCAGGAGAAATTGTCTGCAATGTAGACAAGTACTTTGAGAGCGAGAAACAGCACAATTTATTTATTAGAATAAAAATTCTTCATTCATGATTCGTAAATAAAATATCTTGTTTTGCTCACCCTACCCAATTTATTCAATTTGACAGCTATGACGTCACAACATGGCGCTAAGTCAAGTAACTTACCCGTACACGGTTCATAGGTGGCCGATCTGGAGAGCACCTCCCCATCAGCTTGGCCACATTTAGCTCAAAACCAAGCCGCCTGGCGAAGATGTTTTCTCCCAAATTTAGTCGCTAATTAATCGCAATTTTTCGCCAATTCACAGATTTAGTCGGGTCTTAGTTTAGAAGATATAATTAGTTAATTATTTTTAAGTGTACATACCTAGTCCAAGAGCTAGATCAAAGGTTTTATCGTAAATTCCACTAAGTTTCGACTACTTATTTGTATTATCACTTAAATCCCTGATGGTGGCCATATCCGAAATTAAGCGCTCGCCTAATGTTTCCCGCAATAAATTGTTGGTGTCGCCCATATTGTGCCGTTGCACCATCTTGTTGAAACCAAAGCATTGTCACATCCGGGTTTGACGCAGAATGTGCACTTCGCAAAATGTGCACTTGACGCAAAATGCGCACTTCGCATAATGTGCACTTCGCAAAATGTGCACTTGACGCAAAATGTGCACTTCGCATAATGTGCACTTCTCAAAATGAGCACATCTCAAAATGAATGTGAATTTTATCACAAGGGGTCAAAATAAAAACCGTTTGCTTACATTTAAAAAAAAAAAATGTTTTGCACGATTTTTAGCACGATAACAGTATTTTCTTTGTAAAAAGTAATCACGTTCAAGAAATGTTTGATTATGTATTTTCAGTACACGTTAGCTATACACATAGGTAATATAAGTACTCCAACCATACATTTTTTCAAACGATCTTTATTTTGACCCCTTGTGATAAAATTCATATTAATTTTGAGAAGTGCACATTTTGCGAAGTGCACATTATGCGAAGTGCACATTTTGCGAAGTACAGATTCTGCGTCAAACCCGTCACATCAATGCTATTCAACTGAGGAACGAAGAAGTCGGCAAATTATTCAGACATTGTTTAAAGTTCTAAATACAAAAACTGATTTTAAACCAGAAGGCTAAAAAGGCCTCGTACCTAAAAACGTTCAAATTCAAGTCGCAATCTCATGCCAGCGACAATAAAATGTCAAAAATGTAGGTAATAAGCACTAGAAAAAAAAAGGACTCCGCGCCACGTGTATCGAAAGTGAAGCACCGTACCGATCTACTATTCGTGATTTGACAAAGACGCCGTCGCTCGTGTCACGTAATGGCGGCCGGTCGGCATACTATGATGTAAGTAAATGTGTGCGTGAGGCACGGTCCATACTTACTGTGCTTCACTTTCGATATGCGTGGTGCGGAGTCCTTCTTTTTTTTCTAGTCCGTGGTAATAAGGTAAACGATGTACAATCTTTCACAGATTGAGACTGAGATGAGATTGCGAACGTTGTTAAAATTTCAGGAAGTGTCTCCTCAGTCCAAGTTGTCAATATTGTATTATGAACTCTATCTCAGTCAGAATAAGGTTCGAAATGAAAAAAACTGGGTAAAGGGTAAAAAAACACAGTTACATCAAAAAAAATAATTTATTTAAATACAAAAAGAATTGTCTTAAATATTAAAATCTCGCTTAACGTAACATAGCAACCGATATTAAGTTTATTTTTGCCATATTTTATATAACAAGGCTTTTTATCACTCAAGGGCAGAATAAGCAGTTCTATTTTTGCCAATATTTGCCTGGATACGGCGAAAAATGGAACTAAATGACAATGTATGGAAGTAGCGCTACTTCATACGTAAAGCACTAGGAAGTGGTGAAGGGGCGGTCGTGCCGGGTACTGTGTTATGCCTAGGCCGCACACATCGCGATGACCCGAAGATTCGCGTAATTGCGATGTATGTAGCCAAGTATTCGCGTATACTTCGGAGCTTCGTGCGTAGTCGCAAGGACTTCGCTCCGCTGTCGGTAAACTCTCGCAGATCAAAGCGTTTTATCGCGATGAACTTCGCTTGCGCGGCCACACTTCAGTCGGCCCCCACCCTTCGTGCGTAGTGGACGTGTTAAGTTAAATTACACTGCATAATATAGCTAATATAGTTCATGATTTGTGAATAGTTATCATCCACTTCCTCCTTTTTCTTGCTTTTAATTTCTTTTTTACATGACATAAATGTAAAAAATAATTATTTGCTGCCATAAAATACAGAGCAACCGCGGCGTCCATTTTGTTTTTTGCGTTTGTACATCGCTCGTACATCAGGATAAACTTGACAACACGCACTATGTGGCCGCGCAGCTTCGCTGTAGACCGAAGACGAAGTTTATCGCCCGAATGTCATCGCGATGGGTGCGGCCTAGGCATAATACAGGGTGTCCTTGGAAGTATGTATCAAATCGAATAGGGACGTGGGCAAGGTCATTTCCAAACTTTTTAAACCTGAGAATGTCGGTGCAATTTTTTACGGTTCAAAAGTTATGACCAATTTTTGTTTTTTTTTTCAATCACTTCGCATAGTGCTCAAAGAAATAAATTATAAAAAAAAACTATCAGAGCTATAATTTTTTTTTTACAGGACTTTGTAAAAGAGTGGGCGTTATTTTTATTTATTTAAAGGGTTCGGTCTGGCAAAAATTTTACTCAATTTTCGAGTGATTTAAAAAAAAATCACAGGGTTAAAAAGTTTGGAAATGACCTTGCCCCCTTTTCGATTTGATCCATACTTCCAGGGGGTTTTCCCTGGAAGTATGGATCAAATCAACTTGTATAATGTAGACGTTCAAAAAGTACTGATTCTCAGTTTGTCATCATCTGTCCAGCCTTTTCCCAACTATGACTCAAATTTCGGAGTATTTACGAACACAACGCGTCATTTTCGCAAAAATAAAACCACCAATAAAGAACACTAAACCACTTGTGTTGGGAACTAGCTACGACAGCGCCATTTTGACAGTTGACAAAACAAGATTAGTTCCGATATTGGCCACGCACCAAAATAACCTTGTGGCGTTGTATCTGTCTATCTAAAAAAAATGTGCGGTATGATAGCTCTGCAAATTCATTGTTATACTCGTAATAATATATTTTTTATAATACAATAGTTTTATCAAAGACATCGTTTAAATGCAAAATAAGTTATTTTAGAATGGTGAAAAACATAGAAAATTATAGCTTAACACGTTCACTGTGCATGCCCCACCGATGGGGCATATCGAGTTGATCAACATACGTACATGACATGACCCATGGGTGAGGCATGTTTTGTTTGCAAATTTAAAGGCTCATAAGTTCAAACTCGTGTGAGTTACAGTGTGAAATTGTAATTCAGGGGGTATTCTTTTTTTTCTTCGTAATTTCAGGTTTGGGCCCATAGTAAAAGTTGTTCTTAATGATGAGTACAACCACCCCTTAAGAGATTAACGGTGATTAAAATTACAGCCTGTATACGAGTAACAATATTATCAAATAAATTAACGATGTCTTCTATTAAATAAAGAGTTCTATGCATGTACGCACGGCTACAGATCAAGCTATACATTACCAGTGTAAGCTGATCTCGCATTGTATAGGATTTCTTTACAATGAGAGCTCAGCGTAAACTGGAAATGTATAGCTTGATGTGTAGCCGTGTCAGTGACGTAACTACAGGGTGGCAAGTCGGCAAAATGCCATGGTCCCCAGGCGGAAGGGCCCCCCCGGTCAGAGAATCCTAAAAAAATAGAAATGTCATCTTATAAAAGAGAACTTGCTGACTTATTATATGAATAATAAAGAATCATGTTATATCTTCAAGCTTTCCTGAAGTGTGCACTGCATTTCTGTTATTTCTCACCATTCTTGTTAGGTACCTTTATTTTAAAGTGAATTATTAGAAAATCAAATAATTATAATTGGGCGGGGGGAGGGGGGTCCGATGAATTTACCACGGGCCTCGAACGGTATAGTTACGCCACTGAGCCGTGTGTACACTTTGTTCATTAAATAATGGTTATTATGACACATACAAGAACATAAACGCATTTTTTACTTAACATACAACGATAAGCCATAATTTCCCTAGCCTTTGCCAAGTAGAGTTCATAGGCAGTCGCTCCATATAAAATACTGGTATTCTGGTGCATCCGGTTAAACTGGAAGCCGACCCCAACATAGTTGGGAAAAGGCTAGGCAATGAGGTATTGAACTTTTGTATGGGACGGCTGTTTTGTTTTTCGCGATTATGATGTTGGTCTCATAGAGAAAGTTGGTTAGTTTTATGGCCTGTAAAACACCCTTAAAAGGGCTGTCGCATTTTATCACCTCTCTCGCTCACACGAGATCAAATTTTTAAGAATGTTAAATAAAAAGATGCTTTTTTAAAAAATGTAATCTACACTTGCGTGCAATAAAATCGATCCACCCCATTCTCTTCGATATGAAACGAGAAAATTTAACAAATTTAATTAAAAATAACCTAATATATTGTGTACTAAAACCTTCCTGACTGTATGTAGATTACGTAAGTGAAAAAAATATCAAAACTGATTCATTACTTTTTGTGAAAAACGCGAATTTAAAAACATACAGATCGAATGAAAAACCTCCTTTTTTTCAAGTTGGTTAAAAATTCAAGTCAAATGATCAATAAACGAACAGTAATAAACAAAATTAAGCTTATATCAACTTCACTGACAAAAAAAAGTCACGCAGTTTTTTCAAACAAAAGTGATTGATGAGAACATCAGAAGAATCGAGTCGATCTTGTCAAGAATATTGCTTTTATCAAAGTATATGTGTATGTGTAAATAAACTTTATCTTACCTACCTTCACACAGTATAAAATAATTTAAATAAATACATTAATATCTTTGAGCTATCGTCTCTCAAATAGAGAGCATGGGGTGGGCCAATTTTTTTGCACGCAAGTGTATTAGCGGACTAGTAAAAATATTATTTTAATAAGTAATTATTAAAAACACATTTTTATAATTTTTGAGCTGAGTTTATTGATAAATCAATAGAAATGTGTTTTTACCTATTAATTTCATATCATTTACTATACTAGAAAGGCTTAGGTAGTTAAATAAAGGTAAACAATCTTGATGTGTCTTTTATCTTTTTTATTTTAAAACCTCAGTTTCAAAATAAAATGCAACTAAAAACCAATGTAAATACAACAATAATGATTACTAAATCAATTGAACCATTAGTTTAAGCAGTAGTTTATTTGTTTAATATGTGTTTGTGTAAAAAGTTGCAGCAAGATTGTTTACCTTTATTTTACCACCTAAACCTTTCTAGTTTATGTCGCTAATTGATTACATTTTTCAAAAAAGCATCTTTTCATTGAACAATCTTAAAAATTTGGTACCGTGTGAGTGAAAGAGGTGATAAAATGAGGCAGCCCTCTTAAAATATAACCATTAATTTCTGATAAGTGTCACATTAACCGTCATAAAATTAGTATTAGAGTTAACCATTGCTATTACTAATAAGCATTTATCACTATTAGTGTATTTATTAATGAATGTGATTTGTTGAGCCCCAAAGAGGGTACTTTACAGTAATTTTAATAGTTTTAAAGTTTCTCAACGGTCGAGAAACTTCTAAATTTCAATTCAGAATCTTAGCTATGAATTTTTTTTGAAGTAGTTCAAACTGAACTTTATGTGTGGGAATTAAAGTTGTTTTTACAAAAACACATCAGTAGTAACCAACTAATAAGGCGCGTCGTGAATCTTCGTTCGCACAGAAAAGAAAGTATGGCCCCGAAGATTAACGACAATCAACCTTAGACCACTACTATAAGGTTCATAATACACTGCAGCTGTTAGTTCTGTCTCACTCGCAAGTATGGCGGCTGACTAACATGGCGGCAGCTGCCGACCAATAGCGGTACAGGAAAAAGAAGCGCGGTGCGTGGAGCGTGCCGATTGGTCAATAGCATTTCCCGCACTTTGAAAATTCATCTTCTACGCAGGTACATCGGTAAGCCATATCAGTTGGGTACTACCGTACATGTTTGGAGACTAATGTGCGAACGCAGTTATTTTCTAAGATTCTGAATTAAATTAGAATGGAAATGAGTCTTTAATGTTCTAGAATTCTCTAGAAAGTCTTGCGATGTACGGCCCTGTGTCCTTCTTCGTCGTATTCTCGTTTAGATACCCACATCTTACGGAATGTATCGAGCGACGCGAGAATCGAACCCCCGATCCATGTGGAGTAGAGGCGCTCTTGTGGCGCTGAGATCTGTGGAAGAGAAGGTGGTTTTGATTAGAAATTTATTTATCAGACTTACAGATTATTTATCAGATATTTGACAGACTGACAGATATGAAAATATTTTTTTATGTGATAGAATGACTAACAATTTTCGGATTTTTTCCTGTATTTGTGCTATGAGACCTTGCTTCTTACCAAATTTCATGATTCTAGGTCAATGGGAAGTACCATATAGATATTCATTTATTTGTGAGTATCAAAATATGTCGCAAATATGGCCGTAATTTTTTATTGCGTTGACTTAGAAGTTTGATTTTTTTAGAGCTCCAAGGGAGGACTATAGACCTACGTATTTGATATTAATTTCAACTTGATACCTCCACGTGTTCCTGAGAAAAAGGGTCTTGACAGACAGACAGCCAACGAAGTGATTCTATAAGGGTTCCGTTTTTTCATTATGAGGTACGGAACCCTAAAAATAAAAACTTTTACATACCCTAATCTTCATATCCTTAGGCGCTAATCTTCTTATTTCGGCCAGTAGTCGGTCCCCGAAGCCCCGGAATAGGGTGCTGCCTCCGCTCAGCACGATATTCTGGTACAGAACCTTCCGGAGATCCATGTCTGACTTCTGGATGGCGAACAT
The DNA here is from genome assembly GCA_905163495.3 of Cosmia trapezina. Taxonomy (NCBI): domain Eukaryota; kingdom Metazoa; phylum Arthropoda; class Insecta; order Lepidoptera; family Noctuidae; genus Cosmia; species Cosmia trapezina. The sequence continues at coordinate 12,806,834 of LR991047.1, forward strand.
TAGGACCTCGTGGAGACCTGAAAATAAAAACTGTTTTTAACACAAGCACATAATCTATATAGGAAAAGTTTTTAAGCTGTGCGCAAATTGTCACAGGTGTTCTACCCATGAACTTGAACAACTTTTATTATGGGACCAACTCTGACATCACGAAAAAAAAAACTGCTATTTCATAAAAAAGTTCAATACCTACTCGACCAAAATGTTTGAAACAGCTAACTTTTTTTTTTGTGATTTCAGAGTTAGTCCCATAGTGAAAGTTGTTCATATTCATGGGTACCCTGTGAAAACAGCTATAAATACAATGTGCTATACAATTAAAACCCAGGTAAGGCTAGTCAGTAATCATAAAAATTATAATATGATAAAATAATTAATGCTGTACTATGGAAGAGCGGAGTCTCCTAACACAGGCATTGTTTGCTTAAAAGGAGGCTCCAAACACTAATACCCTGTTTTTGTAAACTGAAGCATTAATAATAAACTTTTTATTTTATTTATATTTTATTAATAAATTGAAAAAAAGAAATATAAACAAGATAAATCATAAAATAATAACCAAAATTAGGATCACTCTATGCGACTCATTCATGAAGCTATTGTTATATGTCAGCTGGTAGGGTCTTTGACTTTGACCCTTTTTTTTGTTCATCGTTTGTCTATTGTTCTGACCCAGCTGTGAGTAAGCTTCACGAATGAATTTTTTGCCAAACCCGGTCACGCCACTCGAGTTTTTTTCTCGTTCGTTATAATTTCATCTCTGCGCTACAGGTTGCTCCAAGATGCTATTTTATAAAATCTATATAAATAAAAAGAGAAGTCCTGACTGATTGACTGACTCATCAACGCCCAGCCCTAACCCTTAGACCTAGAAAGCTGAAATTTTGCTCAGAGGTTCCCTTTATAATGTAGACAAGGAATAAGGAAGGAATTCCCGGTAGCAGGTTCCCTTGGGATATTGCCGACATCCACGCGGGCGAAGCCGCGGGCAAAAGCTAGTTGTAAATAAATCAATAAATAATAACGTTTAATGAAATTGACTTTATAAAATGACTTTATAACACGAAAACGCGGAACCGTGTTCGCGTCTCAAATTAATGTCGCGATAGCGGCCGGCACGCTGTATACTTAAGACAAAAATATTGATTTGTGAAAATTAGAAACGTGAACTGAATATGTTCCAATTCAATTATTTGGAGAGTAATTTTGTTTGTAAGTAAAAAGTAGTAATTTTAAACATACCTTCACACTCTTCGCCGATGAGATCAGGCCTGAACAATACTTCTGGTGCTCGGAACCTGGCTGGACCTATCTGTGGAGGTAGGAGAAAGGTATTCATTAAGGAAGATGCGCTACGGTAGATTCAAGATTATTTATTTGTCATAACAATGACCATAATGCCTTGGAAGGTAGGTGGTAGGCCTTTGGTGTGGGATGCAACGTGTGTCGACACCCTTGCGCCATCCCATCTTCCTAGCACGGTAGGCTGTGCTGGGGCGGCTGCTGCAGGTGCGGAAAACCTCAAACGGCGCAAATACTCCAATCTTATTGGGACTTATATGTTCGAGCCGTTTGGGGTTGAAACACTAGGGCCATGGGGTCCGAGTGCCCTTTTAGTTTTTCGGGACATCGCCAAGCGGTTGGTCGACTCTACACGTGACCAAAGGGCTGGCCTATTTTTTGGACAAAGAATTAGCATTGCCATACAACGTGGCAATGCTGCCAGCACCTTTCCTTCCGACAGTGATGCGGATGAATTTTTCGATGCCCTATGATGGGAAATCATAGGGCATCGAAAAATTCTCCTTTTTGTATTATACTTGTACCATAGAGTTATAAAAAAAGATGGACTCCGCGCCACGCATATCTAAAGTGAAGCACCCTACCGATCTATGTGTGCGTGACTTGAGTACCTGCAAAGACGCCGTCGCTCGTGTCACGTAATGGCGGCCGGTCGGCATACTATGATGTAAATGTATGCGCGAGGCGTGTTTGTACAAACGGACCCAGCATACTTACTGTGCTTCACTTTCGATATGCGCAGCGCGGAGTCCATCTTTTTTTATAAGTCTATGACTTGTACATATTATTTTTTTTAAGTCTGTTAGATTTTAGCATGTAAAAAACTAAGAAAATAAATTACTATCTGACAGGTATGCGGTTCAACTTTTTGTCATAACATAAGTATACATACAGAGGATAGCTCGCGAAATTCAAATTTTCTTACGTTTTTACAATTTGTAGGTTAGTGTCAGGTTGTTAGAAATTTGATTCGCGGCCGTAACTAATATGGCTTTACACAATTATAATCATTAGAATCAGCAATACAACTCCATAAATTAGAATTGACCTCAAAACTCATGATTTCATGAAATCGCTAGATTTCAGGTTAATGCTAACTTATTGAGTTGTATTGCTGATTCTAATGATTATAATAGGGATGATGACTAAAAATTTATTTTTTGTCCGTCATAGAGATTATTAAAAAATATTGGATACGTATTTTTTCTTTTTTTACGTAATCAAAAAATTACTGCGATAAATTAAGTTAAAATATGGCATGACGTCACGCGTAGCTAGGTTTTATACGTACAAGTGACGTAGCGAGCCCCCACTCCCCAACTTTAATGCGTGATAGCTAAGTATTTTTTTATTAATATGATAAATCAAAAAATACGTGTCTAATATTTTTTTATTATCTGACTGACGGACTAAATAGAATTTCTTTTTTTTTACCCAGGCATCATCCCTATTCTGTAAAGCCATGTTCTGTATCTCGGTATTAAGCCGAGTATTGAGAATCCAACCTAACAACAACAGAGTGTATCCCAGCGCATCGAAAAAACACACTGTTGTATTTTCAACTCTCGGGCGCTAAGCAGAGCGTTGAAAATCCAGTGTGTGAAAAAAAACCGCCGCGATATTTTTACGTCCGTGAGAACGTCGGCTTATTCTGTTTCTTACCTCCAAGCCTGTCCCATCAGGCAGTGTGTACTGAGCCCTCTCCGTTTCCAAAGTCTCCTCCTTCAGAGGATTAGGAGAGAGGTAGCACGCCCTCTCTTTAATAGCTTTGACTATTTCTAGTTCAGCCGAAGTTCGGAGGTTGACGCCTTCTTTACGTAAGAGGAGTCTGAAAACAAGGAAGTCATTGCGTTATTTTTTTTTGTACTGGAACCATTTTTAGGGTTCCGCTGGGGTCGCGGGTAGTTTTAAGAAGATACTGCGGCCCTGGCATAGGCAACTGAAGGAACACGGGTGGGTTTTAGTCAGTAAAAGTCTGACACGCCCTTCCGCTCCACCCAGAGCGGGAGAAGTTATTTGATGATTTCCCACCCTCAAAAAAAAAAAAAAAGGGTTCCGTACACGAAGGGCCAAAAGGAACCCTATTACGTTGTCCGTCTGTTTGTCACAGGGCTGTATCTCATGAACCGTAATAGTTAGACAGTTGAAATTGTCACTGATTGTGTATTTCTATTACGGCTATAACAACAAATAATAAAAATAAAATAAAATTAAACATTTTAAAAATCTTTTAACCTAGCATGTGGGGTGTACATTGTTTAAAACTCATGGCGTAGAGTACAAAAATATATTGTTTTAATTTTATTTATCTTCAAAAATGAAGAAAAATAGAGGGCCGTAACATTTTTTTCCTGTTTAATTCACAATTTTTAATAATATAAACATACCTTTTCCCAACTATGTTGGGGTCGGCTTCCAGTCTAACCGGATGCAGCTGAATACCAGTATTTTACATGGAGCGACTGCCTATCCGATTCTCAAAAACAAGTTACTGGGTAAAACGCTATCCCTTGGTAATTCTCAATTCTTTATTGCGTATCATAGGAGGAAGAAAAGAGGAGCTCGTGGCTAAGTAACAACAGCCGCACGGGTCGATCCGTCAGGTTAAGCTACGCTTGCCTGGGTTGGTCCGTGGATGGGTGACCATCTTTACATACCGAGACTCCTCCGTGCCTCGGAAAGCACGTTAAGCCGTTGGTCCCGGCTGTTATTCGTGGATCTTTGACAGTCGTTACGTCGTCAGAAGCCCGAAAGTCTGACAACCAGTCTTACCGTATTACCCAGTATCTGGGTTGTGGAGGTCAGATAGGCAGTCGCTCCATGTAAAATACTGGTATTCAGCTGCATCCGGTTAGACTGGAAGCCGACCCCAACATAGTTGGGAAAAGGCTAGGCAGATAGATAGGAGGAAGAAAAGTGGGTGCTTAAATGATTAATTGAATTATTAGTTAAGTAGTTAACGAGATAGGCTGTTTTATTATTACAGAATTGAATTTAGAATTATAAATTATTGTTTTTTTAAATTATATACATTTATTTATTTAGTAACATTGTAAACATTGTAAAAACCATTTTTTTTTTCTTTTTTTTATATTCATATTATTTACTTATTATTTATTTATTACGTAATTAATATTTATTTTTTATTTACTATCGGTAAGTTATTTATTGGACGCTCCATTTATAAAAAAAATAATAATAATAAAAATATTTTTCGTATTATGAGTAGGTAGGTATTTTTAGATGCAAATAGTAAGACTGGTTGTCAGACTTTTGGGCTTCTAACTACCCGTAACAACTGAAAAAAAATTTACGACCCCCTATTTTCTTCATTTTTGAAGAGAAAAAAAATTAAAACAATATATTTTTGTACTCTACTCCATGAGTTTTAAACAATGTACACCCCACATGCTAGGTTAAAAGATTTTTAAAATTTTTAACTTTATTTTATTTTTATTATTTGTTGCTATAGCCGGCACCAACGGCTTAACGTGGTTTCCGAGGCGCTCACTGAGGGATCTCGGTATTGGATGGTCACCCATCGCCACGAGGCCGTCTGAAGCCCTGTATGTATTGATTGTGAATGAAGTTTACTGGCACTAGATTACCTCAAGTACCGCGTGACGTCTCTGCCCGCCACGTCAACCCGCATGATACTGTGCGGCATCGCAAACCCTTCATAAATTGGTACCGAGTGTGTGACGCCGTCACCGGAGTCTAGTACCACGCCCGTAGTCCGGCCTGTGGCGTACCTGTGGGGATAAGATAAGATAAGATAAATTTATTTGCTCAAACATGTGTACACACACATACAAGAATAAAAACGTGCATGCAGGATAACAATAAAAACAATAGGTTCAGACATGTTTGCCACTTAATATGGCGTGCAAATATAAATAATTTATGTTTGTTAATAATTTAAGTAATAGAGACAATATAATTAATTTACCTTGAATTTAGCATACAGTAACGAAATTATATCATAAATGTCAACAGTAAATAAAAATAATGAATAAAATCTATGCCAAAATAAATGCTTCTGTCAGAAATTCCTTAATATTATAATATGCTTTGTCAGTTAGAAATGACTTAAGTTGTTTCTTCAATTGTACATTATTAAGCTCCCTCCAACTTTTCGGTAACTTATTATAAATAATTGGAGCCATGGTCACATTTTTAATGTAGTACGGAGTAATGGTCACATTTTTTGTCAGGCATATCTATACAGGGTGTAAGAATAAACAGTGGCAATATTTTAAGGGGTCATTGTACTCATCATTATGAACAACTTTTACTATAGGACTAAACCTGAAATCGCAAAAAAAACAGCTGTTCAGTGCATTTGTTCGCATGATTCGTCAAAATGTAGGGAACAGCTGATTTTTTTTTCGCGATTTTGGGTTCGGTCCCCTAGTAAAAGTTGTTCATAATGATGGTGTCATTAATACCCTAGAGTTATGGGAAATAAAAAAAAAAACACTATGTATATGTATAAAAGAATGTCGTGTTAGTTACACTATTTATAACTCAAGAACGGCTGAACCGATTTGGCTGAAAATTGGCGGGGAGGTAGCTTACAACCAGGCGACGGACATTGGATACTTTAAAAAAAACGGATAAAACGTGGTATAACAACGACTGGACCGATTTAGATGAAATTTTGTGTGTGTATATTTGAATCGGTTCCTGGATGGTTTGAAAACACAATTGGACCCGTTAGGTGGCGCTGCAGTCGTGTTCAAGGATCGTTCAGACAGGACGTCTGTCGGGTCCGCTAGTAGTAAAATAAAAAATGAATGTATCATACTGATAATATTATAAAGCTGAAGAGTTTGTGTGTTTGGTTGAACGCGCTAATCTCAGGAACTGCTAGTTCGAATTGAAAAATTATTTTAGTGTTAGATATCCCATTTATCGAGGAAGGCTATACGCTATATTGTTATATAGCGTATAGCCTTCCTCGATAAATGGGCTAATAATAATAATAATATCCCCACCGCCGTATCTCTACGTTGACGTCGTGGTGGGGCTTGCGCGCTCCGAACTCTGGGTCTGTGCCGGTAGAGTTCACTTTGCCGAAACAGGTCTAGGGTGAGGAGCCAGACCAAGAGGGATACAGAAACCTGCAGGGCAGCATGTGGCGAGCTGTTGGGCAGTAGCGACCCCACGGACCCTATCTCCCGGGAGTAGTCTTGTTCCTCATCTCTGGCTTGCCTTTATTGGCCGGCTGGAGTGAACACTGACGGGAACAGAGCTCCCACCTCATTCTTGCCTTTATTGGCTGGCTTGAGTGGAGATTCGCAAGAGCAAACGTGCTCGGGGGAAGGAAGTATTCCAGTAAGTGTTTGTAGGGATCTTGACCATCTTCCGGGCTCTGGGATTGTTCTGAGAACCTTGGGATACCTCTCCACTCCTCACAAGCACCTCAGGACATGTTGCCCCCTTGCCGTTACGACACTATGTGCTAGCGACCGTTTTCGGGGGACCATTATTGAGTGTGCAAGTCACGCCCTGCCATTTTATTTGTGTATTGTACACAAAACATTAGTCAGGCAGGGGCCCTAGTGTATCCATAGTTCTAGGTAACCAGTCCACAAACACCCAAATCCATAGCCCAATAAATTTTATTTCCATGTTCTGCAATAGTCCTGCACCAACCGGGGGTTGTCCTTTGGTGCAATTGCATAGCGCATACAAGGATAATCGTCGGCTGGTGCCTCCTCTTCATTTAAAATTGTCTAACGGGCCTCTGCGAGTTGGCTTCGGCTCCTCGTACGCCTTCCAAAGGACCGGGACCCCAGATATGTCAAAAGCAACATAATAATATTAAAAAAAAAACAACAATAAATAATAATAATACTGTTACGTAGACGCTAACGCCATCTGTTATCGAGTAGCAGAACTACACGATAAATCGATTCGTGACAGATTTTTCTAGAACATTCTAAACCCTTTCAGAATGTTCTAGATGGTTAAGTATCGTTTTACAGCATTCTAGATCATTCCTGTAAGTAGGTACTAGAATGTTCTCGAACTTTCTAGAGCTTACACTCGTCATATAAGTAGAGAGTTGCCAGCGGTGTACGGCAGTTCAGCTAGGAATGCGAAACAGTGAACTACAGTGAACTAACAGTGAGCTACAAGTGATTCTGCTTAAAGTTTCTGATTACTGTATTTGTGATTATTTAAATACAGAGTGTAAGGGACAGCCCTCCGCAGACTGATGGGGTGAATTCAGTATGTCATACTAAGATGACCGGTACATGAAATTATTTCAGGAAAGTTATGGGAATTCAATAAACCTGATTTGTGCATAAATCGGAGCGTCTGTTACTGGTTGGGAGGGGTAGGTAACAGGTATGCGGTGAGTTCGATGAACTCTGTAGCTAGAGAGAAAGTGAACAGCTGATTTCACACGTTGTTCGTTATAGTATTTCAACATCCATTGCTGGTTTTTAAATAAATGGAGTGCTGCTAACACACAGTGTAACCTTACAATGAAATATAGAAAATGTAACTGAAAAACTATTAAAAAAATGAAAATTTTCCTGTGAAAATTTCCAGTGGAATAAGATTCAAAATAAATAAATAAATAAATATCCTTGGACATTTCACACAACGCCATCTAGTCCCAAGCTAAGCAACCTAATGCTTGTGTTATGATAACGAGATGGCTGATAAACTACTTATATATTTTTTTTTTTTTTGTAAATACATACATATTATAGATAGAAAAACACCCAGACTCGGAACAAATACTTGTAGGTCGTACAAATATTTGTTCCATGCGGGAATCGAACCCGCGACATGCTGCGCAGCAGTCAATCGCTCAACCACTGCGCCAACCGTGTCGTGGCTCCAAATGAGAAGCTGAATGCACCCTGTTCGTTTACGGAGTGCTGTCCCTTACACCCTGTATAGTGTGTAAAGATTGACTGATTGATTGATTTAGTCCTTCTCCAGGAAGATAACGTCCCACCACTCAGCTGGCGAATGGGACGAGTCAGCCGCCTGTTCCCTGGTACCGACGGCATCACACGAGTCGCAGACGTGGAGACTACCAGAGGCTGCTTCAGGACGCCTCGCACTCGGATTTGCCCCTTGCCTACCTCTTCACCGGATGACGACTGAAGAACTTTAAAAGGAGTCTTTCACTGGGGGGGGGGGGGATGTCTGCGCCAGCGCCTGATATTTTCCAGATTCAAGTGGTGCTATAATGTTTGTAATCTTTTTACTTACACACTGCACTTTTTTTTTCCCGCTTGATTCGTGTGTGTGTGTGTGTGTGTGGGGGGGTGTGTGTGTGGGTGTGTGTGTGTGGGGGGGTGTGTGTGTGGGTGTGTGGGGGTGTGTGTGTGGGTGTGTGGGTGTGTGGGGGTGTGTGTGTGGGTGTGTGGGGGTGTGTGTTCTGTAAATCGGCATAAATTTATTTATCCCAAACCCCAGCTCGTAACAATACTCACAGACTCAGCACTGCTTGCATGGATAAAAACAGAGCTGGTACATTGAAGGTCTCGAAGAACACCTCAGCCGCCTTCTCCCTGTTCCGGCGAGGATTGAGGGGAGCCTCCGTCAGGAGCACAGGGTGCTCCTCCGAGAATGTGGACAGTTGGTCCTGCAAAGAGAGAGAGAAAATACATTTATTCAGCACAGACATAAAACAATGGTCAACTATGTTGGGGTCGGCTTCCAGTCTAACCGGATGCAGCTGAATACCAGTATTGTACATGGAGCGACTGCCTATCTGACCTCCACAGCCTAGTAACTGGGTAATACGATACTCCTTGGTAAGACTGGTTGTCAGACTCTCGAGCTTCTGACGACCCGTAACGACTGTCAAAGATCCACGAATGACAGTCGGTACCAACGGCTGACGTGCTTTCAGAGGCGCGGAGGGGTCTTGGTATGTAAAGATGGTCACCCATCCACAGACCAACCTCAGCAAGAGTAGCTTAAACTGATCGATCTACCCAAGCGGCTGTTATTATTTAGTCACAAGCCCCACAAAAACATAAAACAATGGTAAAACTCTCTATTGTATTGATCAGAATGTTGGGCCACAAAAGGGATGAATAAAAAGCAATTGAATGCAGCTGAGATGAGAATGCTAAGGGGGATGTGTGGTGTTACACGAATGGATAGAATAAGAAATGAGTACATAAGATGAAGTCTGAAAGTGGCACCGGTGACTGAAAAGCAGGCTTGTTAACGTTATCAAATAACAAAATAATAACGGGTACGTAACGTTAATTACAATGTGATACCTTACTAACGTTACAAAAATATAACGTTAATAAACATTAACGAAAATACGATAAATAACGTTAATTTAGCTACGTTGCCGTTCCGAACGTAGGTTTACATTTTTGTGCGCTCCGCTCGCGGTCGCTTAACATTGGATCACGATGCGCTGTTATTAAACAATTAACGTTAATAAAGACTAACGATAAAATAATGTTAATTCTATTACCGCTATTTTCATTATTAACGGTAACTCTTTCAAACACAGGTAACGTTATTTTTTTTACCGGTATTTAAACTTGCTGAAAAGTTGTTTGGAAATCGGTTGTCATGGTATGGGCATGTGACGCGGAAGGGTCAGCCAGCGCACACCAAGAGCAGAGCATTTTCTGAGACTATTGAAAAATTAATCTTATGGCAATTCTATACATTGCAAAATTAAATACACGCCAAGCATGCTCGAGCATGCTCGAGCGTAGTCGACCATCAAGTTTGGACGGTTTAATTTTGTCATAAGATTAATTTTTCAATAGTCTCAGAAAATGCTCTGCTCTGCTCTTGGTGTGCGCTGACCCGAAGAATGAGGAAAATGTCGTGAGGAAAGTTTTGAGAATGAATGTGGCTATAAGAGTAGGGGAAGACAAAGAAACGATGGATGGCTGACTACCGAGATGACGACTAATGGAGAAGTATGGAAGAAAAAAACATTATAAAACACTATCGAAAACGGGTCTTATCGCGATATTCTTTTTAACGAGGTAAACAGGAGGGTTAAAAAGAATATCGCGATAAGACCCGTTTTCGATAGTGTTTTATAATGTGTACAAATCGCAAAAGTTTAAAAAGAAAAAAACATGTTGCATCAACCACAAATAAATAGAGATCTTCTTTTCGTTTCGACGGTAAATCTACGTGTTTCTTCTACAGGGTAAAATTGTAAACAGTGGCAATCTTTTAAAGGGTCATTGTACTCATCATTATGAACAACTTTTACTATGGGACCAAACCTGAAATCGCGAAAAAAAATCAGTTGTACAGTAAATTTATAACAAAAAATAATAAATAAAATTATGTAGGTATATTTATCCCCACAAATTACATTCTTATATTTCTTAAAATACTATAGACATATTAAGTTGACAGGTATTTAACAATTTGTAATTTGTGGAAGATTTGGAGTCTAAACTAAGCCTAGGCCCGTATTTTAGAACTCCAGGACACCCATTATATCTCACAGTAAAGGTTGTCAACGTGCTACAATTGCGAGTGATTAATGGTGTGTTTGAGTGAGTGTATGCCTACTTTTATTGTACACACATACAATCAATCAATCAATCAATCAATCTTTATTTGTGAACATAGGTACACATAAAAGGTCTTAAACATACATATTGTAGTCGAGCTCTATGTTCTACCAATAAAATTGGTGTACAAATAGTAATTTTTGCATCATACTTTATAAAAAAAAATAATAATAATAGTATTCGAGATTAAGGCGAAAGCGCCAGGGTAGCCCGCGAAATTCAAAATTTCTTACGTTTTTTGCAATTTGTAGGTCAGTGTGAGCTTGTATGTTGATTTAAATATGATTCGCGGCCGTAACGAACATGGCTTTACAGAATTATAATCATTACAATCAGCAATACAACTCCATAAGTTAGCATTTACCTCAAACCTCATGATTTCATGAAATCGCTAGATTTGAGATAAATGCTAACTTATGGAGTTGTATTGCTGATTCTAATGGTTATAATTCTGTAAAGCCATATTAGCTACGGCCGCGAATCATATTTTAATCAACATACAAGCTCACACTGACCTACAAATTGCAAAAAACGTAAGAAATTTTGAATTTCGCGGCCTACCCTGGCGCATCAACCTTAATAAATGTCAATAAAATGTCAATTAAATTAAGTAAATTAAATTTTACATGCATGTCAAAGGAAGATAATATTATAGGAGTTGAGTCACAATTTGTCATTTAAAAAATCTTCAATAGAGTAATACGACTTGTCAAGTAGAAATAAAAACAAATTATTTTTAAATTTGTGGACATTTTCTTCACTTCTTATACATTTTGGTAATTTATTATATATCCATTACAAAAACACTGTTCCCAAATAGTGCAGTTTTAGATCCAACTGTTTGTAACCGGTCACAACGGCGCTGGCTACTTACTCGAGCAAATTGCACACACCCCTGCACACACATACATTGTTATGTTCGCCTATTTCGTCAAAATGTAGGGAACAGCTGATTTTTAACAATTCTACTAACCTTACTGTAGATGTAATTCCAAACACGCTCCATATCATTCCAGTCCGTTACTATGCCATGTTCCATGGGGTATTTGATGCTGAGGAGTCCTCGGTGCTCCTCAGCACGAGGACCCACAAAGAGTTCTCCTTCTAAAGCTCCAGCCATCACACGGACATGCTTTGGTCGGCCTATGCTGTAGGACAAGTAATATATGGTTATAATCTGTTCCAATAGTGTCTTAGGAAAGTGTAAATAATCTGTGTAATTCTTATGCAATAAATGTAAATAGGTTTAAGTCACAAATAAATATTATTTTATTTTTAATTACTCAATAAAAGGAATTACAATGCGATTCAAATAAGAATAGGAACGTCAATGACCTCTATCTGTCAAATGTTGATTGAAAAGTACGGTTTGCAAAGAAAACTTATTTGCGTATCAATACCTTTTTTTTTCGTTTAACCGTGTCTCAGTTAAATCAAAGTGAAAAAAAAAATCAACAACTGTCAAAAAGCCAGAAATGGCAGCCGGGACCAATGTCTTAACATATTTTCTGAGGCACGGAGGAGTCTCGGTATTTAAAGAAGGTCACCATCCACAGACCAACCCCGGCAAACGTAGCTTAACCTGATGGATCAACCCGTGCGGCTTATTAATGAATCAAGAAAATCTTGAGTGAATCTTGTGTGTTGTTCTTTAATGGGTCATTCACACATTAAGTTTTTTCGGGATTTTGCGGTTTATTAAGGACGCTGTTACAAATGGGTAGTCAAATCATTACTTTTTTACATAAAAGTGTGTTTATTAAATAAAATGTTTTGCATTCTTAAAATGTTTTTTGTCCAAATTGTTGATAAATGTGCATGATACGATTCTGTACTATAAACGTAATTTTAGATATGCTATAGCTTCTTAATAATGGTACCGAAGTAAACAAATTCACTTCGGTACCATTATTGTGAAACTGTACTTATCTAAAATTATATTTATGGTTCAGAATCGTACCATGCGCATCTATCAACAGTTTAGGCAAAAAACATGTTAAGAATGCAAAGCATTTTATTTAATAAACACACTTTTATGTAAAAGAGTAATGATTTGTAACAGCACCCTTAAGGCATACTTACCTAATTTCCATACCTCTTTTCTTTTTTCTCTTTGATCTTTCTTTATAAAACATTGGAATATAAATGAGGAAGCTTGTAATTAGCGATTGTCAGTTTATTTTTGTTCCCATTTACGAGTGTTAGTCTGTAAGCTTTCTTAAAAATTGTAAAAATAAAATAAAATAATAAATTAAATTTATTTTATTTTTATTTATTTATTCACTATTTCCACTTACATTTGTTTTTACAGGTGGGAACCCAATACAACAATGTAGTCACAATTTCCACACTCAGAGACGTCACTCAACAACCAGTTAGTCACCACCACCAACAACAAAATTATTGCTTTTAAGAAGCCCGCCCTATTTTGACTGACGGGGTCCAAATTTATACCTGTCCATTAGCGTGGATGACAAATTATGACTATTGAGTGCCATTGAAGATGCCTGGCCAAACCAAAGAGAAATTTGTGAAGATAAATGATTTTATTTTATTTCTGTAAGTAGCTTTGTATAAACACTTTTACACATCAATCATATTTTTCAAAATGAGGTCGGCGTTTCCTATCTGACTACTCTGAGAAGAAAGACCGAAATAAACTCAGAGGTCACAGTCTCTTAAAGTCCAGACATAATCTTCTGTCTGTAATGGTCTTTTGAGGAAAGAACCACACAGATTGAGTGGACCTGTCCAGTCAGTGCACGCATTTGTCAGTAATCGTGCAGCTCAACTCAGAACTTAAGGAGCTCAACAATTCAACAAACAATACCAAAGAAAGGACATTTGGGTAGGCCGCATACTGCTTACTTGCAATTACTCAAACTGCCAGACTCACATTTCTGTAAATACACCAGCACCTTCAAAACGGAATTCAGCAACAATTCCTGACTGACTGCTACTTCACAAAGGCCTCAACGATTACCATAACTTGGCTTGCAGTGACATTGATTATCGCAGTGTGTCAAGTTTTTTAAAAGTCAACAAGAAATGCAATGGAAATGACATGAATACAAAATGAGTACTTACTCCTTTTTATCAAAGTAATACTTACTAGTTTGGAAACCTGCATTTCGGTATCTGATCGCCAGCGAAGCCAGCTTTGATGACTCCGGAGCCCTGGCAAAAACCGGCAGCATTAAAAATCAACAGCACTAGTACTGACATGGCACTAAAATGGTAAGCATAAGATTTTTTTTTTTTTTTTTTTTTTTATTTAAGATGGGTTTGCTCTTGACTCTAGTCTTGGTCAGAGGTGACAGAGACAAAGTCGACGATGGAGTGAGCTTACCCAGAAGAAGCCTGTTCACTCTTACTTTGAATAGTTCAGGGTTGTATGCGGTCGGAAACACAGACGCAGGCAGAGAGTTCCACTCTTTTGCTGTGCGCATTATAAAAGACGTTTGGAAACGCTTAGTGCGAGTTGGTGGAATAGCAACCAGGTGTGGATGGTAACCTGCAGTGCGCCTAAAGGTCCGATGGTAGAAGGGGGCCGGTGGAATGAGGTCGTGGAGTTCATGGGCACACTCTCCGAAGTACAATCTGTAGAAGACTGACAAACAGGCAACCTTGCGGCGATGAGCCAAGCTGTGAAGTTTGGTGTCCACCAGTTTTTCGTCGCCAATGAGCCTCTTAGCTCTGCGTTCCACCGAGTCAAGCGCGGCAAGTTGGTACTTAGCTGAACCATCCCAAAGGTGGCTGCAATACTCCATGCAGGATCGGACTTGCGCCTTGTAAAGGGTTAAAAGCTGTCCTGGCGTAAAGCATCGCTTCACCCTATTTAGGATGCCCAGTTTCTTAGCCGCAGTTTGAGCTTTGTACTCGATGGTGGCGCCAAAGTTGAGACCAGATGTCAACTCCATGCCTAGTAGCTCGAGCCTATCAGTGACAGGAACAGATGCACTCCGAAAAGTAGGAGTTTTGTCGAATCGACTCTTTTTTGCGGTAAAAAGACACGCCTGCGTTTTGGCGGCGTTAAAAGAGACCAGATTGTCATCACCCCACTGGGAGACAAGGCTTAAGGTCAAATCTGTTCGCTCTACCATGGCCTCTCTCAGGGATCGTGACTCATTTTCATCAACTACTGTATGAAATCGTGTTTTAGCAAATTTAGAACCTTGAAAATCAATCGATTATTGGCCCAAAATCCATTTAAAATGGTTCTACAATCAATTTTAACAAGATTTATTGCACAAAAACTTGCATCGTCGCCTCATTGAAAATAGTTAGCGTAATGGTAAGTAAATGGTATTTACATTGTCGATCACGACGGGTTGATTGACTATCACGTCGTTTAGCTCCATTGTTCGCTAAATTACGAAACAAATCTATATTTTATCTTATTTTTCTATTATTTTAATTTCACTATTGTAGATTCCACATTCGGGTACGTTTTTTCACTAGAGACGTTTCAGCTCCACGTTATGTTTCAATATTGAGCGGAAGATAATATAGCTGTCCTTGTCACACGAATCTGTAATTTAAATAAGTTGTCCTTCTCTCATGCAATTTAGGACAAACAAATCTGTCACAGAAACTTTGAAGAATGACATCAGTGTTTTAATGTTACTATAATACAAATCAGCTCCAATAAGAAAAAATATTGCCATTATAAAATTAAATATTTACATAAGGATGCAAACAGACTTTACCCATGACAATAAAAAAAATGTTTTTAGGGTTCAGTAGTCAACAAGGAACCCTTATAGATTCGCTATGTCCGTCCGTCTGTCTGTCTGTCCGTCCGTCCGCAGCTCAGCTCAGAGACTCTACAGCCAGTTTCTTCATCAAAAGTAACAGCTAAAGTAACGTCACAAACTCAAAGTAACGGTTAATTTTGTTTTTTCACAATTTTAGCTGTTGCTTTTGCCTCTAACTTTTACTGATTACTTTAGTTGTTGTTGATGAAACTGACTGAACAGCCAGTTTCTTCATCAAAAGTAACAGCCTTTATTTTGTTTCTTCACAATTTTTGCTTTTGCTTTTATTGTTAGTTTTGTCTCTAACTTATTTATCTATTCAAATCTCCCCTAACTATCATTACAGGTTGTATGTACCCAATGCGACAGTGCGGTCATTTACAAAACTACTTATACTACTACTACTTATTTAAAATTTAATTAAAGTATAACTGAAAAACTTGTAACATAATACTAACTATAACACAATACAACATAAAAAACCATACCTACTACCTACATTAATCTAGAATATAACACAAAATAAATAACAGTGTCCTTGCGAATCCACTCAAATGACACGTGAACACATCAATTTTGCAATGAAGTTCATTATTATATGAATTCCCCGAGTCACTGGTGTTTTGGCGTGTAGGTTGGTTCTAGCTGTCGGCATGGCCAGCAGTGGCGGGCGCCGCCGCCTCCACACATAGCGGTCCGGTACGCAAAAACGCGATGCAGCACTCCAGGATTATGCAAGATGCCACGAAGTAATTTCACCACAAGTGTAAATTCCCGTCGCACCTTTAATTCATTGTACCCGACCATACCCAGTACAAATAGAGTGGGGTACATTAACGGGTAAAACGGGTATACCCCAATTACCCCATAGAGCTTCCTTTACAAGTGGCGCGTAAACTTGCTCTGAACGCGCTCCAATATTACAGAGTATTTGCCCTCTTGTGGAGCCCATAATATATGACAGCACTATGTTCTATATGACTCCTGACTAGTGCGTCATAGGACCCTGACGGCTGCAATGTTGGTGAAGTCTCGTGTCTGTCTCAGTACGAATCCCATGTTTCTGAATGCTCGTTTGCAGATCTTATTTATATGATCGCGAAATGACAATTTAGGAGTAGGTAAAGCTTAAGTTAAGTTATTAATATTAAGAGGAAATGTGGGTGCTCTTTTCTCCATACAAAAAGATACAAACGCTCTCGCCTGTTTTCTTTCTGGTTAATGACCATAAGACGATGATTTTTTACAGAAACATAAATATCAGTTAATTGTATGCCCCTATGTTTTCCTTTTTGATGATATATTATTTTTATAGGAACTAGAACCCTCCAAAAATGCTCAAAATTGCCTATTCAGACCGCTGTCAACAGACGCCTAGTGTACCAATTTGACAACTACTAACGAAAAAAGAAAAACATAGGGGCATAGTATATATCCTTCTTATTCAGTTTATGAAATATCTTTTAAATTGGTCCAATATTAGAGGAGGAAATAGGCGAGAGCCAAACCTCGAAATGTGACTTTTTACCGCTTTTTACATAGGCTATTTAGTCGGATCTGCAGTTGTCCTTATCGCACGAATTCGAGGGCGGAGCGCTCGCTGAGCGACAGCAATACCTTCTTAAAATACCTAATTCTCTAAAGTCTGGCCACCCGCCTTTCCTCTTAATAAGCTGATCTCGCATTGTATAGGATTTTCTTACAGTGAGAGGTCAGGTATAAACTGGAAATGTATAAGTTGATGTGTAGACGTGTGTACAGTCAGCAACAGAAGTCGGTTAACACTGCTACTTTTTGGCATCATCTAAATTAACACAAAGTGATACGATAACCTGCTTTTTAATATTTCATTTATTATATGAGTTAATTTTCTTTAGAATTTACATCAGTTCCGATTTTAGTGAAGTATTTTTCTCAATTATTAAGATTTAGAAAACAAAAGTGTTAACCGACCTTTTTGCTGACTGTACTTTCAACAATCATCGTCATATATTTCAGACAATTTACACAAAATTTAATGAATTCATGAATCACTCCGTCGCGCGTTGGTAACTACGATATGCCAGTGTGTGTCTGTCTGTGTTAGCGTTGCCGGAGAGTAATATTCCGAAGTATTCCCTTCGGAAGTATTCGGAAGTATTCGCAAGTTTTGAGTAGTTTTCGCAAGTATTCCCCGAGCTAAGTACATGTGCGGTCACGCAAGTTTATCTATTAAAGTTTGACTATTGACCGCTAGATGGCGTTAATTAACGCCATCTAGCGGTCAATAGTCAAACTAACATTACGTCGTGTGTGTGTCGTGTGTGCTGTTGTCGTATGAGTATGTTGCGTTCATTCATGACTCCGAGTAATATTCGATTTGAAAACTTCGCAATACTTCCGAATATTTCTTTACATCTACTTAGATAAGTACTTACGTAATAAGTTTTTGTATGCGGTTTAGGTGTGAAAGTGGTAGAGAGGTAAATACATAGGTAGATTACTGAGTTTATAAAATAGTTTAAAGTAAGTATCAAGAAAGAAGTCAAGGTTTGACTTCAAGTGCAAAAACACACCGTTTTCAAGATATAAAATACAGTACATTTTTTTTTCTTTGCTTATATCTCGAAAACGGTGTGTCCTATCGCAAAAATAATGAAAATTTGGCCCCCCTTTATAAAACCCATAAACCCCTAAACCTCTACATGTAGGTACCAAAAAAAAACCATAAAGAACACGTTGAAGCTGCCCCCTCCTAGCGCCCCTCCATGTACAAGAGAATCGACACTAATATCGGCACAAAATAGACATTTTAAACTCAACCATACAAAAATAAAACAATAATTACCGAGTCACTGGTAGATAACTACTTACAGGGAATTATTCCCGCTAGTAGATAACTACTTACGCGGAAATATTCGCGCTAGTACGTAGGCATCGAATAATACTCGTTGATTTTATGAATGAACGGGCTCGAGCTTCATAAATCACGTGTGTAAGTGAACGCCGGCTCGCTGCTGGCACCGCGCGCCGACCAACTTCGGGTACTTATTGGATTATCTTTTAAATGCGACTATTGACCGCTAGATGGGGGCGCAGTTCTCATTGCAAATTACATATATTATGTCCCGCATTGGTGATAGTGCATTCATTAATACCCACGAATCAATCTTCCACCATTCATAAGCTAATCAGCAAACCTTGGTCACTGCAGCAGCAGAAAGCGTCGCATTAACACGACTAATCACGCTAGTTAATGCTACGCTTCTGTGGCACCATCTTGCGGATTCTTGCGATAACAATAGAATAGTCGGCGCACTGCATTTTTGCCCTTGAACCCCCACTTGTCCGGCACTGGATTCGCCATAAAAACGTGTACAGGAGCGCTAATACTTCGTTGACTCATGAATGAATGGCTGCGAAGCTCGGTGGTGTGCCACTTTACTATCAAGCCAATGCCAGGCGAGCGCTGGCGTCGCCGAGCGACTAACGAGAGCAGGTGTTCATTTACAATTCTACCATTGCCCGCTAGATGGCGTTAATTCAAGTAACGGTACGGCGTAATATATTCGGCGAGTCGAGTCTCATCAAGCAACCTACGCAAGTACGCATACATTCGTAACTAGGTAGGTACCTACTGGCAATAATTTCATTCTTAATAGGTAGTAAAAAGTAGGTTACCTACTACATTCTTACTAGTAGTATTCCTTCAAATCGAAGTATTCCTTTGAATATTTCGCAATTATTCCGAATACTTGCGAAAACTTGCGAAGTTTTGCAACGCTAGTCTGTGTGACCACTTTGTGTTTCTAAACTACGCTAATAACAGATGATTTTTTTTAGCGATTTCAGGTTTGGTCCCATAGAAAAGTTGTTCATAATGATGAGTACAATTAACCCCTTAAGATATTTCGTGTTTGAATAGATACCTTATAAAACATTAGTTTTTGTTTACACTAAACCTCTTAAGGGGTTTTCTTGAGGGGGTTTTGAGGGGTTTTTGGGAGACGCCCTGGGCGGCGGGAATCGCGGGGCGATTTCCGGCCACCGTAGGCGCGGGCCTGCGGACGGTGAGCAGCGGGTAGCTCGTCGTCCGGTAAGGACCAGGCCCGAGTCGACGGCGCGTTGTGTTCCACGCGCGCCTCAAAGAGATGTCAGCAAGTGACGGGGCCCAATAGGGCCGACGCCGCTGGGGTCGCGGGTTGTCTGAAGGGGTTACCGCGGCCCTGGCATAGGCAACTGAAGGAACACGGGTGGGTTTTAGTCAATAAAAGTCTGACACGCCCTTCCGCTCCACCCAGAGCGGGAGAAGTTATTTGATGATTTCCCACACTCAAAAAAAAAAAAAAAAAAAGGGTTTTTGTGCTCATCATTTTGAACAACTTTTACTATGGGACCAAAACCTGAAATCGCGAAAAAAAAATCAGCTGTTAATACATTTTGACGAGTTTGATGTAGATAAATGTACTGAACAGCTGATTTAAAAAAAAAAAAAAGTTGTTCAAAATGATGAGTACAATGACCTCTTTTCAGGTTTAGTATAAACAAAAACTATTGTTGTATATAGGGTGACTCGTAATTAGTGACCGATACCTAAACACATGATTATACTCATTATAACAAACAACTTTTACTATGGGACCAAACCTGAAATCGCGAAAAACAAATCAGCTGCTCCCTACATTTTGACGAGTAACCGTGCGTTTGCACCGGCGAAACATTCTGTTAAAAACATGTTGTTATCTCTATCAGTTACATTGACAGAAATAGAGATATCAATATGTTTTTATGCGATGTTTCGCCAGTGCAAACGCGCGGTTAGGCGAACATGAATGTAGGGGGCAGCCGATTTTTTTTTCGCGATTTCAGGTTTGGTCCCATAGTAAAAGTTGTTTGTTATCATGAGCACAATCATGTGTTTAGGTATCGGTCACTAATTACCAGTCACCCTATACAGGGTTATTAGTAAAACACCAGCAACCTCTTAAGGGGTCATTATACTCATCATTATGAACAACTTTTACTATGGGACCAAACCTGAAATCGCGAAAAAAAAAATCAGCTGTTCAGTACATTTATCTATATCAAACTTGTCAAAATGTAGGGAGCAGCTGATTTTTTTTTCGCGATTTCAGGTTTGGTCCCATAGTAAAAGTTGTTCATACTGATGAGTACAATGATCCCTTAAGAGGTTGCTGGTGTTTTACCAATAACCCTGTATACGCGACGAATTGAGACACGAGGATCTCCTTATCGTACCCTTTTTTAGGAGTCGGTTAAAAAATGGTAAAATACCTACTAGGTACTTATATAAAAGTTTTAGAGATAATGTTTTAGCAGATTACTGCATACGTCAGTCATTCATTTGTCATTAACATTATGTACGAGATTACCATTCTATGCCATTTCTTACAATGGAGTGTCAGTGGTTGACCATTGGAAAGTCATAATGACGCCATTATATTAGTAGATTACCAAACTTGTCAAAATCAACAATTATGAAATCAATGATAGACCATTCTGACACTATTGTAATAGCAGACTTGAGGCCCTGGAGACAACAATTATGAAATCAATGATAGACCATTCTGACACTATTGTAATAGCAGACTTGAGGCCCTGGAGACAACAATTATGAAATCAATGATAGACCATTCTGACACTATTGTAATAGCAGACTTGAGACCCTGGAGACAACAATGATGAAATCAATGATAGACCATTCTGACACTATTGTAATAGCAGACTTGAGGCCCTGGAGACAACAATTATGAAATCAATGATAGACCATTCTGACACTATTGTAATAGCAGACTTGAGGCCCTGGAGACAACAATTATGAAATCAATGATAGACCATTCTGACACTATTGTAATAGCAGACTTGAGGCCCTGGAGTCAACAATTATGAAATCAATGATAGACCATTCTGACACTATTGTAGACTTGAGGCCCTGTTGGCCTACCAGTAGCATAACAATAATATAGTAAGAGCTACTGTTTCCTGACACAGGTTGATCCAATGGTTGGTAGTTACGAGTGTATGTCATTAGTGCGACAGGTCGTTTGATCGACAGGTCGTTAGTGCGACAGTCTTTAGTTCGACAAGCAATGTACGTTTAACAAATATGACTTATACATAGTGTTTTTTTTTATTTCCCATAACTCTAGGGTATTAATGAGACCATCATTATGAACAACTTTTACTATGGGACCGAACCCAAAATCGTGAAAAAAAAATCAGCTGCTCCCTACATTTTGACGAGTTATGCGAACATAAATGTAGTGAGCAGCTGATTTTTTTTTCGCGATTTTGGGTTCGGTTCCATAGTAAAAGTTGTTCATAATGATGGTCTCATTAATACCCTAGAGTTATGGGAAATAAAAAAAAACACTGTTTATGTCATATTTGTTAAACTTACATTGCTTGTCGAACTAAAGACTGTCGCACTAACGACCTGTCGAACAAACGACCTGTCGAACAAACGACCTTGAGTTTTTCGAAAATCATTTCTACTAACGGGTTTTATAATAATGGCAATACGACAATGTCATTCTACCACGATTCTATTACGAGACCACTGACCGACCAATGATCGACCATTATGAATTTAGCAGATTACGAACTTTTAGCAAAATGACAATGCAGTGACAATGGGATCGTTTTGGAATGACGAATTTCTAAAAAATAGCAGACTTGGGGGCCAGAATTCTTAACACAAGGGACATTAAACATAACAGTGTCATAACAATATTTAAGAAAGAAATATGGAAGAAAGAGACGGAATTTTTGGTTAAGGGTAAGAGAATGGTGAAAATGTTTTAACAACCAATGAGTTTATTTATTTATTTAATTAAGTTTCACCAACAGTTGTTACAGATATTATACTGATAGCAACATATAAGTAATTGTGTCTTATGTCTAACTGCACAACCAATTACAGGCAAACACCACATGCAAATTGCTTTGTAATTATAAAAGTTATATAGACAAAACTAGAGAACTTTAGTTAGATTTAGTTTAAATTCTAGATAGTTATTTAAATTAAATACTAATACTAATTACGTATTACAAACATCGATATGGACGTCAACCAACGTCGCTGCGTTCGTTTATAAGTTTGCACATTTATTTATTTATTTATTACAGCATGGAAGACTTACAGCTAAAAAAAAACTTAACAACAAAAAGGGAAACGATAGTCAACAGAAAGCCAATTACAAGTCTTCGCGTTTAGACTTCTACTAGTATTTATGTTGTAAGCACACAAGCAGAAACATATTACATAAATTATTATAATTAAAACTATTTAGATAACCGTTTGGTTTGACACTAATAAAAAGGAAAAAAAATAGGTACTAATAGGAAAACATAGATTAATCTGCAGTTATTTGAAAAATTTGAGGCTTAAGCACCTTCTGGCTGAGGGCACACTAGTTGTAAACAGATCCAGATTATGTGCAAGCAAAATTTGTAATGAAATATGTAAGCGTACATATTTCATTACAAATTTTGCTTGCACGCACAATATAACTGTTCTGCCTATACCTAATTCGTAGATGTATAAGGTACCTACACGTAAGGGTGGATTAAATCGAAATGTTTTACTTGGAACATTAAAATAAAATTTTGATAATAGCTCGGGGCTGTCAATACTATTGTTAAATATTTTTAATAGAAATAAATAGTCAGCAGTCTCACGTTGATCTTCGAGTGGTAATAAATGATACTTTTTACAGAGCTGGAGATAATCGA
Source organism: Cosmia trapezina (assembly GCA_905163495.3). Classification (NCBI taxonomy): domain Eukaryota; kingdom Metazoa; phylum Arthropoda; class Insecta; order Lepidoptera; family Noctuidae; genus Cosmia; species Cosmia trapezina. The sequence goes on from LR991047.1 coordinate 12,830,172, forward strand.
TTGAATGGTACGGAATCTTTTGATGGAAACATAGATATGTTACGAAACGTCTTTGGATACTTTCAATGCGGTCAATGTACTTAAGATAACGTAGGTTCCATATCTGAGACGCATACTCTAGCTGGCTTCTAACTTCTTCTTCTACCACATGCGTGGTATAGGCGAATTAGCACCAAACACTGTACGGCGAAAAGGTAACGTAGAGCTAAGGGTGTTATGGGTTTGTGAGGTGGTCTGCGGGGTACTCTGAAATTGAACTTACATACCAATTGCGTTGTGGGCAGTCAATGGTGTTATTGAGCAGTTTATATGCGAATCTTAAATCCAAGAGCTCCCTTCGAGCTTCCAGGGTACTCATTTTGTAGCAGCCTAGTTTAACAAGGTAGGAGAGATATTTAAATTGCCTTTCCTTTGAGTACCCTGTCCCTAGACTCCCTAGGTATCGGATAAACCTTTTTTGGACTCGTTACATCCGCAGCGAGTGGGTTGCATAGTGAGGCCTCCATATTACACTGCAGTATTCCAGAATGCTTCTTATAAGGCTATTGTATAGAACTAATTTAGTAGGTGGGCGTTGAAATACCTTTCCATTACGAATGACAAATCCAAGCATACGTTGGGATCGACCGATTATGTTCTCAATGAATGTGAGTTTAGAGTCCAAGTTAACTCCCAGATCTCGTACAACATCCACCTTGCATAAGTTCACTCCGTTTATTTGGTACGCCGAATTCACTATATTTTCTTTCCTGTTGAATTTTATATCGCTACATTTCGAAATATTCAACGAGATTTTATTATGATAACACCATGCAGATAATCGGTCGATATCTTCTTGCATTAGGTTTACATCCTGTTGAGACCATGACTCTTGACATTTTCAAGTCGTCTGCAAAAAGGAATATGCAAGTATTGTGAAAGCAAGATGTCACGTCATTTACATATATGACGAATAATACTGGGCCCAGATGAGAACCTTGAGGGACACCCGAAGCAATTGTATACCTGCCTGACTGGAACCCATTAACAAAGATCTGCTACGGCATCAACTATGATAATAACTTTTTCTTCTTTCTTGTACAGTCGCGCCGTAAATAATTTTTAAATTGGCTTCAAATGATTTAATCTGGGATTTTCATAAAAACGCAAAAAATCTAACTAACTCAAAAAAAAAAACTACTGAACTTCAGTAGAACATTTGGTTGCTTAATTTGTTGCATTTTAACCCTACTATGATGTCCTGCAAGGAATATGTCGAATTATCAGTAACCCTGATATAATCACGTTCTCGAATACGGCTCTAACGGTTTTGATGAAAGTTGCATTATAGGGGTTTACGAAAAATCGATCTAGCTAGGTCTTTTATCTGGAAAAATCCGTTTTCCCTCACGGTCGATCAGGTATTTAATTAATAAAATAAAAATATACTATTAACCTAAATAAAATGTATATCACCAAGTTCTGCCAAATTAGTCGAATTAGGAATTATGTCCATTCGTGCCCACACATGTTTGTGTAATTCATGTATTATTTCATCATTGCAAACATTGTCAAAATTCTCAATTAACCCATTTGGAAATAACACATATAGCTTGAATTTATCAATGACTCTCACACGCTCTACTATGGTCAGTATTATCTCTTCAAACTCCATTTTAATAGCATTCATTAGTAATTTTGTTTCTGTGACAATTTTGATGAAATCCATCAAATTAGTCTCGTCCAAGTTATTTTCGATTGTTGATAATAACAACTTTCCTAAATTACGCAGATTATATCGAATTGCTTCACACAGAGACGATTTAATTTCAGTGTTCTTGCTCTGTTCCAATAATAACTCAAAAATTACTCGATTATGTTTTTGTTCGATTATTGTAGTCAACTCTTTGTCTATTTCTATTTTAGCATCCAATGTGGCCAGTACATCCAAATTATATTTAAAAAACATCTCGTTTAATATAAAATGCCAAATTTTTCTTTTATTTGCTCCATTTGTAAAATCGAACATTATTCTGCAACTTGCAGCTTTTATTATGTCACAAATGAACTCGACCGCGAAGTATTCTGCAAACGTCGAGTGTACAAATATCGGACGATCATTGACTACATTACAAATTATGCCTGATTTCTCTAGTCCCCGTTTCAGCATTTCCAAAAAATTATTAATTTCATTTAATTCAAATGTATTAAATAATTGGTCAAGGTGTTTATGGAAAATGGCGTATGCCGCTAACTTTCTATGTATAGCTACACAATCAGCATATTCTTTGCCATAGGCTATAATATTATCTGGTTTGTACATGTCAATTTTGTTTTTCTCCTGAAAACGTCTGTTTAGATTTGTTTGCAGAACACTTTCATACACTTTAAAGATATTTGTGTCTATGTACCATTTGTTAGGGCTTTCGTTACTTTCTCTTATCTTATTATACAAATAATCAGAGATTAGATTTAGGAGAAGTGGAGATGCGTCGAACTCGTCCGTATTTTCTGATCCGTGATCAAGCTCTACACATAGTTTATTAAGAGAACTCATTACATCTGGTGGTGCAGAAGTCAGGTTCGCTTTTAAGTATTTAATAAACCAAAAATAAATTGTACTAAATGGTATCTTCTTCTTTCTCTTTTGTAAAATATTTCTCTTCTTTGCAATTTCCTTCTTATATGTTTTAATGGCAGTAGCCATAAACTCTATGAATTTATATACAGTATTAAGCTGGCCAGTGTTGAGATCCTTCAGTATTTTTTTGCTGTCCCAAATCATATTTATGAAACGAAAACTTTCCTCATAGCTCCACGGAACTATTTCGTACAACTTTCCAAGACGTTGTAAATTAGTAACGATTTTGTCATACGATCTGCTTGTGATCCAAATGTTATGTTTCATTGGATGATTTTTAAGTACTTCTATTAATGTTAACACTTCAGGCGCATAGTGTGGACAGATTTCGTCAAACCCATCGAATAAGAATAATACTTTTCCTATATTATAACAATGCAGAAATATTTTCAACTCGAATACAGTCCACTCATCACCTCTACATTTTTTTAACACAATACCATCCGCTTCTTCCAGTACTATCTTTACTTCATTCATTCTACTTCGTTCCTCACTGAGTGCAACTTGGCACATGAATTTTAAGCTTTCCAAAGTATCGATAACAGTTTCGTTTGTCTGCCACTCACTGAATTTTCTCGCGTACTCCAATAAGTTAATTCGTAGTATCCAAACTGTTGGGTGATTTTTTTTTAAAACAGTTGACACTTGAGAGAGGAAGTTCGTCTTTCCCATTCCAGGATTTGCTACGATTACTGTAACGTAACCTGTTAATTGGAACAGCGAAGGTAGCGTTTTAAAATTAAACAATTGATCCTTAAGGACCTGTGTTGTGTAGCGAGGTAGGTCCTGGGTTATATTCATGGTTACTGTGACTGGAGCAAGAATCGTGTCAACACATTCTGTAATATTAAAATTAGAATCAACAACCGATTTTCCCACGAAATTTCTTTCCCCGTTCAGAATTTGATATAACACCTGTCCTCCGACATTTATTATCGTCAGATTATCCAGCATGTCACCAATGCTTACTTCATTACCTTGAAATATGACTTTTGTATTCTCCAAGACATTTTCCTGCAACTCTTTGACCAAGTCAGTTAGATTATTCCTTTCATCCTTTATAACGTTATCCTTTAGCGAGAAAACCGTCTTCACGAATTCAACGAACGAATATACTGCAACAATAATACAATTTTTGTCATTCAAAATAAGAGCAATATTTTGTAATCTTTTGCTGGTTACTGGGGTAAGAATTGGTATTTTATCGACTACAATAATAAATGTTTTTGCTTCATTCGCATTCGTCAATTCAAATTGAAATGTGTTGTAGTCTCCTGCAGGTAGTTTTACAATGTATTCCAAATCCAATACTACTAAGTCTTTGTTTTTCATGTATCTTAATAGTTTTGCAACAGTAAATGCGCTGTTATCTGTGATGATTACAGTCCTAGAAGAGTGGTCTTGTAACTGTAATGAATTTACGGCATCTTCATTGAATGAGTAATGTTTGTACTTTAGCTTAAGCGTCATATTTATAATTCCCATCAGTGACTGACTCGTGCTATCAACAGCATTTTTAAATAACTCACTCCCTTTAGTAAGGTACGATCCTTCTTTAGGTATCATCCACCATTTTTGTACTTCATCATGATACTTCAAAAATATTGCTTCCGATCTTATTTCTACATTGTGATTGTGAGCTTGGCTATTCTGTATTTCATCTTTTAAAATATCTTCCACGTCGTTTTCATCACCTTGACTTGAATAAAATACGAGTTTGTTGAAGAAATCTTTCACTACATGGTCATCATATTCGCTTCTGGTAAATGAAAGTTTCGGGAACATTTTGCCTCTTATTTCAAATCTATAGTCTTGCATATGTAGTATTTTACTCTGCAACTTTTCAAAAAACCATTTAGCTATATAACCTAGTGATTCAGAATTTTCACAGAACTTAAATAGCTTATACCGCGGTTCTACGGCCCGCATTTTCCCACGCAAGAACGCTTCATGCCCGGCCGACGGTCCTTGGGAACAGTCAGCCGACAAATCAAATTGATGATGGACTCTATGGAAGGAAGGTTTGGATGTGTCATCTAAAACGAATATATTGCCGACAGCGGAAGCTATACCACCATTGAGCCGCAGAAAGCCATCTTCCAAAGATTCATCTATAGTGACAATTTTACTGGGTTTCGAACTTTTTATCAAATCTGTAAGTTTGGTACACAAATAATCCAATCTCTTTTCGATTTTTCCGTCATTACCTCTTATTGCTAAATCTTTATTGCCGAATACAGCCGGAACTTTAAAATGCTGTGAAGGTAAACGTTTCCTTCTTCCGTCTAACTTCTTCAGTCTTTCGAGAATCTCTGAACACAATGCATCTTGGAATAACATTATCTGTCGAAAAAAATCATATTCTATAGAGTAAACCTGTACACCAAAGGGAAAGCGGTCGTCTCTCAAACTAGCGATTCGATGTCCTTCGGGTTGAATATCGGAGATGTCGAAAATATATTTCGCCAAAATGACATGGTATCGTATTACGAGCTCATCATTCATTATTTGCATTTGGTTTTTAGCATCATCTAATATATACTTCGCCATCTTTTGCGCCAGCGTCGTTAGTTGTTCTTCCAAAACTGTTTTACTTAATAGGTCCACGTCTTCATCTGTATAGAATGGCTGCGAGCCAGGGCTACCTGTGCCTATAGTATTGTTTAAATATGTGACCAGACTACCTTCACAAGGCTTACTACAGCCGTCATCTTTTGAAGTGGTGTACATAATAAACAAACAATCCGTTTCGCAAAATGTCCCTCTAAACAGCGCGTCTTCATTACATGGTTGGAATCTGCGCTTGATTTTCAAGTAACTGTCAAAGCAATTGGCCAAATCTTTTTTACTCGTCAGCGTTAAAAGTTTATCGTTCTCTCGATGTTTGGCTTGTATAAACACGCTAATTGGCTTATCAAACCCCTTTAATTTGGCCCTCAAACAAATGTCATCAAACATTCCAATTTGATCAACATTTGTTGCTAAGTAGAACTCTTCAACGGCGTCATCATGTAATAGTTTAAAGTATATTAAGCTGAGTAGTTTGGTTTCATAGAGCTGGCCACGAATGCCCGATGTGCCGGCTCGTTTTTGATCGTATAAACGTGTTCTTCGCCTTTCTTTTTTTCTTCCTTAAACACTTCACTAGTTGATTGCTCGGCAAAGCTCGCCATTTTAACGACACGCGACTTGTGATGGTAACGTTGACGATTCCTCTTCTTCTGATGGTGGCGTTAGTAATCTGGAAATAGTTCAAATAAATCATTTTAAAATTTCTGTGTCGCCATGTCTGCTTTAAAATTCTTTATTTTAAGTTCCCTTAAAATGATATTATTATCTAACTTAATAACATGCAGGGACGTTAATTGTTGAGGTGTGCTGTTCTACAAAACCAGGAGAAATGGAGCTGATGGTGAAGTCACCATCACCATAAACACTGTGACGAGCATAAGTTGCTTAGCAACTATATTAAAGTACTTAATCAATTCGCAACCCGTGAAATACTTAAAATAATTGAGTAGTTTTGATAGCCATCTGTGGTCTTCATCATCAGTTCCACTTCACCAAATGGTGCTAAAAAAATTGAGGGCAAATGCACGAGTTAGGTACTATAAAAAATATTCAAATCGCTACAGGTGTTCCTATAAAATTTGAGGGTTTCCCTCGATTTCCATGGGATCCCCTCATCAGATACTGACTTAGTGACAATGGGACCTCGAAAGCATACCCTTTCAAACAAAAAATAAATTTTGCAAATCCGTCTATACAGGCTGTTTCTTTTAAGGTGTCAAGCCAGTGCGAGCTGATAGCAGAGTACCATACCTATCGATTTAACCCCAATGTGTGTTCTACGATTTTTTGTAGTTTTCGAGTTATAATTTTTTTTCGATATTTTTCCTGATTCAACGAGATGATGGCTTTTAAAAATTAGTTATATCTTTTTTTGGGCCAACTTTGAACAAGAATGTACTAAATAGGGCATTATTTGCTGAAATCGGTTGTTGAAAGTGGTGTATCTGGAATGTGTTTGATTTTCATATTTTATAATTTATTATTATCTTTGCATATTTTTGTCAGTGATATTTAAGTGCTACTAGAGCTCAGTTGATAATAAAAACATAAATTGTGTACCTACTACTATCCATAACCACTATCATTGTTAAGAAATGAGGAATTCAAAATAACTCGAAAACTACAAAAAATCGTAGAACATACATGGGCATTCAATCGATAGGTATGGTACTCTGCTATCAGCTCGCACTGGCTTGACACCTGTATATGACGAAGTTATGCCCGAACATACATAAAAAAATATATAAACATCCGAATTGAGAACCTCTTTCTTTTTTTTGAAGTCGGTTAAAAATATATAAACCAACAGATTCCTTAATTATTCAGCTTTATAACTGTATTTTTAGGGTTCCGTACCAAAATGGTAAAAAGGAACCCAGGTGTGACTCAGTCGGTCGTCTGTCTGTCTGTCACATCTGGATTTCTCAAGAACTACTAATCCTATCAACTTGAAATTTGGAACAATTTTAGATGACGTTTACCCAACTATTTTGCAAATAAGAAAGGAATAAAAATATTTTCTTTTTTTTTTTTGCAATAGGGACTGAAAGAGGGTCTTAAAAATTTCAAAGTGGGGCTACTATGGCATGTGGGTATCATATGAAAGAACGCTGTTTGCATTCCCAAACAATTTTTTATTTTTTTTAGATCACATAGTTTTTGACTCATAGTGAAAAATATAAAAAAAAACCAGTCAAGTGCGAGTCGGACTCGCGTACGAAGGGTTCCGTACCATATTATATGTTTAACAATCGCAAAGATAACTTTTTACTTATTTTATAATGATACTGTGAATTACAAGGTTATTTTTTGCAGTTGCAGAAAATCACCCATGTTTAAACAAAATACCTTATGAATCGCCGTTTTCAGTATTGTTGATTAAATACAGTATTCATGGCACCTACATGGTATAAAGAAGTTTCAAATTCCTAATTTGTTGAATTGTTGCGCTAGAGCTCGTACAAAAGTGGTCTAAAATTTACAACTTTTACGGCCCCCTATTTCTTAATTTTAAAAGATAAAAAAAAATATTTTTGTACTCTACTCAATGAGTTCTAGACAATGACACCCCACATAACACATAATCAGCCTATAAGGTTCCCACTGCTGGGACACAGGCCTCCTCTCGGTGAGAGGGAGTGGGCCATAATCCACCACGCGGGCCCAGTGCGGGTTGGTAGATGTCACACGTCTTCGAATTTTTGGTTCTAGGACATGCCGGTTTCCTCACGATGTTTTCCTTCACCGTTTTGAGAGCAGCGGTGATGAAATAATGGCATGACACCCCACATGCTAGATTAAAATTTTTATTTTTTTTTCAAAATGAAATGTTCGCGGAACCCTAATTATTTTTCTAAAATAAAAATAGCCTAAGTTACTCCTTAAAACATCAGCTATATGCCGTCAAAATCTGTGAAAATTCGTTTGGCAAGTTTCCTAACTTGACTCAAAGTACCATTTTTTTAATCGGACTGCGCTTTAAAATTCTTCTATACAAACTTTAACATCCTTATACCTCATTTGAGGCGTAGTTTTGAAAAACTAATAATGACAAACATTATTACTTACTTATGCAAGTATTTGTGCTAAGTTTCAAGTTCATTAACCAAATTAGTTATTAAGATTTTTCATATAAACTGTATCTCTGTTTTCACGAACACAGATACCTAAAGAATTTCAAAAATCGTCTGGTATGTTTCAATAACTTGACTCAAACTTTATTTACACCAATTTTAGAGTTACTCAAGCCCCCAATAAAATCCTCCGATATAAAATTAATCCTGCCCAATCTGGGGGGTCCAAACGCCTCCTGCCGGAGGCTCTACGCGGGGGTCGTGCGGTCCATGGCCCTTTACGGAGCACCAGTGTGGGCACGTTCCCTAAGGCTGGGGCCAGCCGGCAGGTTGAACGCGTCCCAGAGGGTCATGGCCATCCGGCTAGTCCGGGGATACCGCACGGTCTCCCGGGAGGCGGCGAGCCTCCTTGCCGGATTGCCGCCGTGGGATCTGGAGGCAAAGGTCCTCGCGCACGTGTGGGAGTGGCGCGAGGAGGCGAAGCGCCGGGGCGTAACTCCGCTGCCGCGAGAAATCACGGTACAGCGGACAGAGCTCCGGCGGGATCTCATGGCGGCATGGAGAGCGCGACTGTCGCAACCCAGCGCTGGGCACGCCACAATAGCGGCGATAAGTCCCCTCTTTGAGGAGTGGTTAGAGAGGCGCCACGGCGTCCTCACCTTCCGCCTGACGCAGGTCCTCACCGGACACGGTTGTTTCGGGAGGTTCCTGTTTCGCATAAGGCGGGAGGAAACGCCCGGGTGTTTCCACTGTGTGGATCGCCCGGAGGACACGGTGGAGCATACAGTGGAGGTCTGCCCGGCTTGGGCAGAGCACCGCCGTGTTCTCACGGAGGCGATCGGCGGCGGCGATCTCTCGCGTCCGAGCCTGGTCCAGGCCATGGTGCGGAGCGAGAGTGCATGGGAGGCCGTCACCTCCTTCTGCGAAGCAGTGATGCTCGCGAAGGAGGAGGCGGAACGCGTGAGGGAGAGGCAGCCTCACGCCCTCAGTCGCCGCAGGAGACGCCCTGGGCGGCGGGAATCGCGGGGCGATTTCCGGCCACCGTAGGCGCGGGCCTGCGGACGGTGAGCAGCGGGTAGCTCGCCGTCCGGTAAGGACCAGGCCCGAGTCGACGGCGCGTTGTGTTCCACGCGCGCCTCAAAGAGATGTCAGCAAGTGACGGGGCCCAATAGGGCCGACGCCGCTGGGGTCGCGGGTTGTCCGAAGTGGTTACCGCGGCCCTGGCATAGGCAACTGAAGGAACACGGGTGGGTTTTAGTCAGTAAAAGTCTGACACGCCCTTCCGCTCCACCCAGAGCGGGAGAAGTTATTTGATGATTTCCCACCCTCAAAAAAAAAAAAAAAAAAAAGGGGTAGATTTTTGGAAAACACTAATACACGTTAGTCTTAATTTTTGGTATGAAGTATAAAAACTGAGTTTTGAGTTAATCGGACCGCGTGTTAAAGTTCCTCCATACAAACTTTGACACCCCCAATCTCTCCTTAGGGGGTAGTTTAGGAAACCTAAAAATGATAAACTTTATAATTTACTTAGATGAATGTTCGTTCTAAGTTTCAAGTCTATTAACTCAAGGGATAGGATTTTTCATACAAACTTTCATCCCCTGTTTTACCCCCTTAGGGATGTAATTTCCAAAAATCCTTCCTTAGTGGATGTTTACACTATATAAGGTATCTATGTGCAAAATTTAAAGTCTCTAGATCCATTGGTTTGGGCTGTGCGTTGGTATATTAGTCAGTGACTCAGTCAGGACTTAGATTTTTTTACATATATATATTTACCATGTTATTTTAAGACCACAGACTTCTTATAGGTTTTCCTGTAATCTAAAGGTATAGAACTATTTTCTATATTTTTTTCAAAATTTTCTGCTCAGTAGTTTCGGAGATAAGGGGGGGGGAATGGTCAATTTTCATCTATTTTCTTAAATAACTTTAAAACAATTAATTTTAAAATTATAAAAAAAATATATTTGAGACCCTCATAGTAAGCCCTTTCATTTGATATGTCACTCGTTACAGTTTACAAAACTTTTTTTTTTAATTTTCTTATTTTCCCCCTAAAAGTGACTCTCATATTCAAAATTCATATATTTACTTTAGCTGTACATGTTTGGGTCACAGAAATCTATATGTGTACCAAATTTTAACTTAATCGGTCCATTAGATTCGGAGCAAATTGGCTGTGACAGACGGACAGACGGACAGACAGACAGACACACGAGTGATCCTATAAGGGTTCCGTTTTTTCCTTTTGAGGTACGGAACCCTAAAAATACAGAAATTATGAGAGGAAAATCTGAAATTATTCTATGTGATAGAAGTTTATGTACTATAATTATATATTACTATAATACTATATATTACAGGAAAAATAAAACGATGTCTATAAATAGCACACTTTTTCAGAAATCGGAACTGAACCCTCGGTGCGCGAGTCCGACTCGCTCTTGACCGGTTTTTTTTTATTTTTATGCATGGGAAATCAAATAACTTCTCCCGCTCGGGGTGGGGGGGGGGGGGGGGGGAGCGGGAGGGCGTGTCAGACTTTTACTGACTAAAACCGGTGTTCCTTCAGTTGCCTGTGCCAGGGCCACGGTATCTCTTTCGAAAAACCTGCGACCCCAGCGGCATCGACCCTATCGGACCCCTTCGGCCTTATTACAAAACGAGGTTTTTCTTCTGTCATTGTTTAAACCATCCAGCCAGTTTTTGGAATAAGAACCCAGTTGTGATAGAAATACAGTTCTCTATAAAACTGACAACTTAGTCCGGTACTAAGGGCGGCCGTACACGGACTGCTTCAAGCAGTTGAGACCGACTGCTTAAAGCCGCGACCGCGCGGTGAACTATAGTCATTCATTCGCTGCCGTACACACGACTGCTCGAGCAGTCGCGACCGCTTCAAGCCGTCAACCGCATGACGACATTCCATCGTGCCGTCGACCGCTCGCGAGCTGTCGCGAGGCATACACCGACTGCTCGAGCCGTTGACTGCGCTAGAGCAGTCGACAGCTCTCCGACCTCCTCATAATTGTGTCTTCACGTTTAATTTGAGACTTTAGTATATTATTCAATTCATCAAACGAAGAGATTGACATTCTAAAATTGTAGTTGAAAAATTTTTCTTCATCACTTCTAAGTACCATAAACAAATGATGGAATTGTCCATGTTGTTCTCTTAATTCCAAAATTGGATGAACCAAAAATTTTCTCTTTTGACGTCGCCGCCGTCGTCTCCGCTTGAGCAGAAGCAGCAAAAGCAGTGCTTCCTGGTCAGAATCCATGACTTGACTGTGGTAGAAAATCAACTGCTCGAGCGGTTGGTAGCGACAGCTCGAGCAGTCAACAACCGACCGCTCGAGCAGTCGACGCCGACCGCTCGAGCGGTCCGTGTACGTCGCTCAGCCGCTAACTGCTCGAGCAGTCCGTGTACGGCCGCCCTAAGTTGTCAGTTTTGTAAAACTGACAACTTAACGTGTCGGAATAAAGTTCGAAATTCAAAAAAGGGTCCACGGTTTAAACCTGGGTTTGAAGATGAACCTTGTTTTGTAATAAGACGGCTTATGTCTAAAGTGGCAAAACAACTTGCTAGTAAATCGTCCAAAATGTGAATTCGTCAATAACTTTAGTCAATAATGTGAAGACCAATAGAGGTATTTATTTCCCGTCATTTATCTGTCCGTCAGTATTGAAAGTTTTTATGTCTGTCCAAAACGGTTGTTTAGTACCTACTCCTTAGATAGAGGTTAAAGGTCATTGAACTACTCCTTTGTAACAACATAGCTAGTTGACAAATTCAAATTCCACAATGCGCAGTGGTAGCCCGCGAAATTCATTTTTTTTTTGAGTTTTTTGCAATTTGCAGGTCCATGTCAGGTTGTATCTCGATCAAAGCATGATACGCGGCAATAAAACATATGTATTTATATAATTTTAACCATAAAAATCATCAATACATCTCTCCAAGTTAGATTTCGTGCAGATTCGTTCGTTTGACGAGTCTGCACGAAATCTAACTTAGATAGCTTTGATCAAGATACAACCTAACACGGACCTGCAATTTGCAAAAACCCAAAAAAAAAATTAATTTCGCGGGGTACACAGCGCAATCACCTTAAGGATAAGTATTGTTTAATTGACATTTATTGAATGTAATTTTTCCTCGAATTTTCCTTGTTGCATTACATTGATTTAGTTATTAATAAATTATTACCTATACAAATGTATGTATTTCGTGTATGTGTATACGTCGTGAGGAAAGCTTTGAGTATGAATGTCGATGGCTATAAGAGTAGGGGAAGACCAAAGAAACGATGGATGGACTGTGTGAAAGATGATGTGGCTAGAAAAGGGGGTGACTACCGAGATGACGACTGCCCCCAAAGACTGGTAAGGGCAATAAGGGCAATAGAATGATGACTATAATAAATTTTAATAGTTTCGCTTATGATTGGAAAAAGTTCCTTTTTTTCGTAACAGGTCAAAAAAGGAAAACGCTGCTTTTGCGGGATGGATATAGGCACAACCAACCATAGATATATATTTCTTTGGGCACAACCTTGTTACTAACAAAAGTGAAACGAGCCTATGGAGATGTGCAAAAAGAATGCAAAAAGGCATGACTGTAGTGTTACGATGACTTTAAACGCAAATAAAACAGATGGCCAATATTCTCGTACCTAAAAGCGTTCTTAATCTCATACCAGCGTCAATCAAATATCAAAAATGTAGGTAAAACTCATAGACTTATAAAAAAAGATGGACTCCGCGCCACGCATATCGAAAGTGAAGCACCGTACCGATCTATGTGTGCATGATTTGAGTACCTGCAAAGACGCCGTCGCTCGTGTCACGTAATGGCGGCCGGTCGGCATACTATGATGTAAAAGTGTGCGCGAGGCGTGTTTGTACAAACGGTCTTATACAACGTGTAACGCTAAATGCGCAAAACCTCTTAAGGGGTCATTGTACATTTTGACGAAATTTGCGAACATAAATGTACTGAACAGCTGATTTTTTTTTCGCGATTTCAGGTTTGGTCCCATAGTAAAAGTTGTTCATAATGATGAGTACAATGACCCCTTAAGAGGTTTTGCGCATTTAGCATTACACGTTGTATATACTTACTGTGCTTCACTTTCGATATGCGTCGCGCGGAGTCCATCTTTTTTTATAAGTCTATGGTAAAACTATACAATTTTTGACAGATTGAGACTGAGATGAGATTGTTAAAAATACGAGAATTGCCCCTCAGAAATAATCAGAGAAGGGGATGGACAATGAACATTCGTGTAAAAAAACCATGATAAAAATAAAAAAACCGGTCAAGAGCGAGTCGGAGTCATCAACCATCATTTCTATGTAATTTTTGTTGATGATTTCTGAAAAACTGTGCTATTTATAGACACCATTTTATTTTCCCGGTAATCTATAAGTTACGGTAAGTGTGATTAATTGAAAAAAAACGGTCAAGAGCGAGTCGGACTCGCGCACCGAGGGTTCCGTCCCGTTTTCTGAAAAAGTATGCTATTTAGAGATATCGTTTTATTTTTCCTGTAATCCTGTTACGGTAAGTGTGATTAATCGAGAAAAACCTAAAAAAATGTTTGAGAATGTTCAGCGCTCTTTTTTAAGATACCCCACATGCCCTAGTAGCCCCACTCTTCAAATTTTTAAGACCCTCTTTCAGTACCCAAAAAAAAAATGAAAATCAAATCAATTACTTTTACAAAAAATGGATAAGAAATAAAAAACCGGAAGATATCAGTTGTTTCAGGCTAAGTCACTGTACGAATAATGCTCTGGAAGGATGGAACGGCAGAGTAGGTCAAAAACGAACTTTACCATTATTTATTCATGCATTACGCAAAGAAGCGAAATGACAAAAATTAAAAATTACACGCGCCATATTTGATGACCAAAGACGTAAGAAAAAAGATGTAGTTAAAAAATACATGACGGAAATTGATGAACTGAATAACCAGCACGCTTAGCATGACCGCCATAAAAACGGGTTTTGTCGACGGAAGAATAGACAAAATGGCAGATAGTAGAAATATTTGTATGCATTCTACGTGTCTAAGCATGGCAATGTGTATGAAAATCAGGGTGGCAAATTAAAACAAAATATAGGTAAGTAGATAGTTGGTTATATTTCTAGCAGAGTGGATACACTTATCACTGTGAAATATAATCTAATAAACTAATGTAATAATTTTATAATTTGTAATGTGCCTAGTTAATATTTTAACACCGCATGACTTAAATTTGTTTATACCATTCCACCTCTAAAAAGCTTATTTTATTCACTGAAAACAGTGAATAAAAAGCACTTTTACTCACTGTTTTGATGTTTGAAAATGGAACACACCAATGTATTCGACCATAGATTTAGAGTACCTACGCTAGATACGGCATGTTATTAGATAGTATGAAAACCGAACGTGTCATCTTTTTTATACCTACGATAACTTCACCCCAGCCATTTAGTGATGTGCTCAAAGTAAACAGAATTGTTTCAATCGCTAAGCGTCACTGAGCTAACAGACTTTTTTTAGTACGAACAGTCGAACATGCAGGGCACGCTTGGTCGTGGCTTGCCGTATCTAGTGTAAGTGTAATCTTTGTATTGGACCTATATTGATGTGTTCTAAATTCAATTTGATTGGTCGATATTTTCGACAAGGAGTTTAGCATTAGAATAAAAACTGTTTTATGTTTTTTGCTGTCCTTAGTAAATTGGCGGTATTTTGAATACTGTAAGTTGTACGAACACAAAGTTTAGTGTTACTTTAATCTTTAATTTTGTGTTTGTTTAGTGTTGTTTTAATCGATTAAAAATGCATTCTAGTGATGAAGATGTGTTAACACCTGAGTTTATGAAAGAGAGGGCGGCCGATATAGTGGAAAACTTGCTACCCAAAAAATGACGGCTGGCTTACATCAAAGCCAATTTAACTTTCCTTTTTCTTCATTATATGTCTATTTTCACTTAAATCTTTCTTTTTCTCGTAGTCATGGTATAAAGTATAGTATGCAACTCTTGAATAAAACGGATTTATATCGAGGGCCATGAATCACTCGCTTCGCTCAGGATTCTAACACTTGAATCACTCGCTACGCTCGTGATTCAATCATCATGAATCACTCCCTATGGTCGTGATTCAATCGTTAGAATCCTTCACTAGCTCGTGATTCATCTACGGCCCTCGCTTTAAATCCGTCCTTTATTCACTAATTGCATAATATACTATTCTTTTTTTTTTTTTTCTATTTTTAAAATACGTATAACTAATAAATGACTAATGATATTGATGTAGGTCAGCTAAGCCAGCCTAAGTAATGTCATGATATTATTATGCATTATGTACTACAAATATTTGCACGACTGATAAGTCGAATATAGAGACACTGAAATTATTCTACCATATTATTATGCACCTATATTCTGGCAAATAAATAAATTTCATTTCATTTCATTTCATCAAGCTACGTCCGTCCGATTCGACGGTCTGCCCCGAATGCCCCTCTCTGTCAACTTGTTCTTATTTATAATACCATCCGTTATCAGTACCTAGATTTATTTATCTTGTTTATGAATAAAAATAAATAATATCATATACAAGATAAATAAATAAAAAAATAATTATCCAAATATGATTCTTACAATTTTAGACTATTATTCCCACATTTATTACACATATTTTTACTTCCCTTTTAATTGTAGTCAAATTACATGCTTTTCAATATATTCTAATAATTGTTTCTAAATTAAACATAAATAAATTAATAAGCTTTAGTGAATATAGTCCCGAATAGTAACGGTGTAAAAATGTATGATTACCCTTAATTCTAACATGTGTAATTTTGTCTATTCTTCCGTAGACAAAACGTCATCATGCTACGCGTACTGGAGATCACACCGTTTACATTTTTAAAACGAGTGACCCTTAGAAAACGTATTACCTATCTTTGGAGACTAACTTTAAATACAAAGGCGGCGTAAGGCGTGGCGTGGGCGACGTGGGCGACCGCCTACGGCCTAGCGGCCCGAGGGGCCTCGCGCCGTGAAGCTTTATGCATTACTTAAAAAGTTAAAAGCCGTGAAAAAATGTTACTCATCATAAAATGATAAATGTATTGACATACCAAATTCGTTTAATTTTTTTTTAGTCTAGCAACATTTGCTGGTGTTGCGTTTTTTTCGCGGGGAATCCCAGCCGGCCAGAGCTGGGTATTTCCCATTCTGTTTGTTTACGTTACTAATGGTGCCGATTCTCTTGTACACCGAACTAAACTATCACTAAAATTCCTTACTTTTGGCTATGAGAATCTTAGAGCTATTCTGCAAAAAAAAACCTCTAAATTTAGAAATAATTTTGACACAACTAAAATCGAGTTTGATAATCGTGACTCCGCGTGGTATAGTGCTCGTAATATATTTGACCCGGTGGCTTCAATTGGAACTAATGAAATCACTATGAAAAGTGAGAAGGCTTATCATATTGTTTACCGACAATCCGACATCGCCGCCGTTACCGTGTCAGATATTTTTTAGAGCTGGAGGCCCCCCATTAAGGCGAAAGAGGCAGAATTATAATCATTAGAATCAGCAATACAACTTCATAAGTTAGCATTTACCTCAAACTCAAACCTCATGATTTCATGAAATCGCTAGATTTGAGATAAATGCTAAGTTATGGAGTTGTATTGCTGATTCTAATGATTATAATTCTGTAAAGCCATATTAGCTACGGCCGCAAATCATATTTTAATCAACATACAAGCTCACACTGACCTACAAATTGCAAAAAACCAAAGAAATTTTGAATTTCGCGGGCTACCCTGGCGCATCAACCTTAAGAGCGGCTGCGCGGACGCTGGGGCGCGGTCGGTCGAAAGTTGGCGGCACCCGCCGGACGGGCGCTTGAGTGGATTTTGGATAACAAATTATTCGGGTAACCATTATAACTTATGGCTATATTGCAACGAAATTTAAATCATGTATAAAACGCACACTATGCAGCCAGGCATATTATAAGTTAGGAGATTACATCGCTGACAAAAATGCTTGGCTAAATGCTGGTCCTGCTCCACAAGGACGCTTAAACTAATTGATTAGCATTCAAAAATATTGTTGGAGCTGCTGAAGATTAAGAAGAAACAAATTTTTCTTTGCATTGTTTAAATTCAATCTCTTAGTATTGTATAAATGCATAGCACATGTGTGAGCACTATGTAGCTAATTTAAAGCTACCTTTTACTGGGTTCGTCTTTCACTGACTTGAATGTGCCCTGGCGGTTGAGAGTATGTCATGCTCACTCAAATGTCTCGCTGGTGGTGGCGTGTGTGTTGGATCATTAAGTTCCCTTCAAAATGGTTGAGCTAATTGGTGCTGATCCATGCGTCATGTTCGTGAACGGGCGCCGTCAGTTGGGACTGGTCGTCTCTTAGCTGCCACGGCTTATTTTTTTAATTTTTTTTTTTTAATTTAGTTGTTTTTAGTTTTTATCTTTTTTTTTTATTTTTGCTACGGACGCTTTTAACGTGCACGTCTTTCTACATTGTTCTCACATGTATATTTTCAATATGAACGATGTAACCAATATTTTGTAAAATATTTGATTTTAAAAGAGTGTCCCTGGAGTTTCTTGCCCGTTCTTCTCCATAGGATCTACGCTTTGGAATGGGCAATCTAGCTTCATTTTTCTGACTGACCGACCCAAGACCGACCCTTTGAAAATTCAAAAGTGCCTGTAATTGGTTTATTTGAAATAAATGCTTTGAGTTTGAGTTTGAGTTTGCAAAGAGCTATTAGCGAAGACAGATCTAAACAGTGGCGAAAGTCAGAACCAAAAAAAAAAAAAAAAAAAAAAGTTTCACCAAATCATCATGCAAGACGAAATATGTCATTTATGCTCATACTATTCGGTGCAGACGCACTGAGCTATGATTCTCAGATGCGAAAGTGAATATTACAACTCAAACAACTAATACCGAGATGCAATGATGTTATATAGTACTATTATATGATGTTATATAGTATTATTATACCTCATTGCCGAGATGACAGAAGATGAAAAAAGAGCCGCAACTTTTGGCGTCAAAGTCACCAAATAGTTGATCATCTGGCAGAGAAGGTGTTACGAGGCCAACCTGCAAGCTCGGCACGTCGTACCCACAAAGACCGATCGTATGACGCACGACACTGCGCTTCCGATGTCACCGACTATTTTTATCGTCTTTTTTACCTAACTTCGGTGGGAACGGACACTGATATACAACGTGTCGCTTTGCATCCTCGTCAAACAGGGTGTGATACAAAACATCAAACGAAACCACTTTATCCATGGGACCAACATCGTAATTGCGAAAAAATTTTCAACTGTCCCATAGAAAACTTCAATACTTACCTACTCGACGCAAATGTAGGTATGGGACGGCTGATTATTTTTCGCATTTACGATGTTGGTCCCATGGAAAAAGTTGTTCGGTTTGATGGTCTATACTATTTGACGAGGATGCAAAACGACACAATGTATTAAACCTAACAAATAAGACATCTATTTTATAATTTTGAACTTACAAATATATTTCGTAACCAAAAAAGGTCTTATCATAGACGTATAAAAAAAGGCTTATTATTTAGAGAGTTTCCCGACACACGCCTCCACACATATCTCACTCAACAACAATGTAGAAACACACAACAAACATTTTAAAAACAATATAAAAAAAAATACTTACGGTTTAAATGGGCCGTCTATTGCTATATTCTCAAGTAGCACTCAGACAAGTAAGTACATTGTAGTGTCGGCCATGCGTGCGTCACTGCAGGAGGGGCACCTTAGCTTTAGGCACAGAACACTTTACTCCTTCTTGACCTTAGGCACACTTAACACTGTCATCACGGCTGGTGAACTTAGAACAAAAGTGACTGTCATCAATTTCCATAGATGACAGCGACATCTGGAGTTTGGTGTGATAAAAAAAACTTGGCAGCCATCTTGTCTTGTTTGTCAAATAAACATCAATGTCGTTGTCGTATGTCATTGTCGCCATTCCGGATTTTCGGCAAATTGTCAACTAGTTCCCGACGTTGTTGATGCGCTTCCCGAGTTTATCTCAGCTAATTCTGTTCTTGTTACTGTTATTTGTTTTGTTGAGTTTTGTTTTATTTCCTATTATTGTTATACTTTGTTTTTCGTTAGTCATTTTTGTTGTTTTGATATACCTAATTATATGTTACTAGCTTTTGCCCGCGGCTTCGCCCGCGCGGATGTCGGGAAATATCCCATGGGAACATTCATGTGGAAAACATAGGGCCGTCCGATATAACTGTGCAAACTCAAATCGCTACGATATATCGTTACCGCGTATAGTCGGCATTTTTTCCGACATCTTCAACAGCCGTCGTCATATTTCAGCCAATTTACACAAAACAATAATTTTCAAAATCATTTTTCAAAATCGCTGAACCGAATTTCTTTATTTCCTATCAAAAGCATACATTTTAATTTTCACATCCCTAACTTAAGAAATAGTGAGTTTCCCATACAAAATTTCATCCTCTATATCACCCCCTATAGGATTATTTTTGAAAAAAAAGTAGCCTATGTCCGTCCCCAGGATACCATAGTAGCCTTGCCAAATTTTATCGAAATCCATTCAGTGGTTCTGGGTTTCCCATACAAACTTTCATCCCGTATATCACCCCTGTAGGATTATTTTTTTAAATAAAAGTATCATTTATGTCCGTCCCCAGGATACCATCTATAGCCTTGCCAAATTTTATTGAAATCCATTCAGTGGTTCTGGGTTTCCCATAAAAACTTTCATCCCGTATATCACACCTGTAGGATTATTTTTTTAAATAAAAGTATCATATGTCCGTCCCCAGGATACCATCTATAGCCTTGCCAAATTTTATCGAAATCCGTTTAGTGGTTCTGGGTTTCCCATACAAACTTTCATCCCCTATATCACCCTCTGTAGGATTATTTTTTAAGACAAAAAGTAGCCTATGTCTTTCCCTAGGATGCTATATAAAGCCTGGCCAAATTTTGTCGAAATCCGTGCAGTTTTGTAAATTTTAAAATCAACCCCTACTTTACCCCCTTAGGGGATGATTTTTCAAAAACACTGAAGCGCATATTTCTTTATTTCCTATCAAAAGCATACATTTTAATTTTCACATCCTTAACTTAAGAAATACTGAGTTTCCCTTACAAACTTTCATCCTCTATATCATCCCCCGTAGTATTGTTTTTGAAAGTATCGTATGTCCTTTCCCAGGATGCTATATAAAGCCTTGCCAAATTTTGTCGAAATCCGTGCAGTTTTGTACATTTTAAAATCAACCCCTATTTTACCCCCTTAGGGGATGATTGTTCAAAAACGCTGAACCGCATATTTCTTTATTTCCTATGAAAAGCATACATTTTAATTTTCACATCCCTAACTTAAGAAATACTGAGTTTCCCATACAAACTTTCACTCCCTATATCACCCCTGTAGGATTATTTTTTAAGACAAAAAGTAACCAATGTCCTTCCCCAGGATGCTATATAAAGCCTTGCCAAATTTTATCGAAATCCGTGCAGTTTTGTAAATTTTAAAATCAACCCCTATTTTACCCCCTTAGGGGATGATTTTTCAAAAACGCTAAACCGCATATTTCTTAATTTCCTACCAATAGCATAAATTTGTTATCCCTAACTTAAGAAATACAGGGTTTCCCTTAAAAACTTTCATCCCCTATATCAACCCCTGTAGTATTATTTTTGAAAAAAATATTATCCTATGTCCTTCCCTAGGATGCTATAAAGCCTTGCCAAATTTGGTCGAAATCCGTGCAGTTTTGTAAATTTTAAAATCAACCCCTATTTTACTATATTTTACCCCCTTAGGGGATGATTTTTCAAAAACGCTGAATCGCATATTTCTTTATTTCCTATCAAAAGCATACATTTTAATTTTCACATCCCTAACTTAAGAAATACTGAGTTTCCCATACAAACTTTCATCCCCTATATCACCCCCTGTAGGATTATTTTTGAAAAAAAGTAGCCTATTTCCGTCCCCAGGATACCATCTATAGCCTTGTCAAATTTTATCGAAATCCGTTTAGTGGTTTAGGCGTGAAAAGGTAACAGACAGACAGACAGACAGACAGACAGAGTTACTTTCGAATTTATAATGTTAAGTATGGATGAGTGAACTCCCAAAGAAGCTATTGTATTTTTGGCTGTGATGCTTTAGGTAAGTGTTTATTACCGTACCGTTTACCTTTCGTAAAAGTAAGAAAAAGTTTTATTTAGCCATATTCTGATATTCATTAATTTCATTCCAATTTCAGTGGCATACGGCGTACCCCTTCACCGGTTCCTAAACCCTGACAACCACCCCGACTTGTTCGCTGCTTGGATAGCGGCTGTTGGCAGCGAGAGAAAGTGATTGTATGAAGATTTATAAGAACAAAAGGATATGTGATCACCATTTTGATCCCACATTCAAGACTGATTGTTTGGTAATAATAAACGGACATTTTCCTGAACTGCGTACGTGTTTTTTTAAATTATATTATATCCCCGATTGCCCCTACTTTACAAACTCGTACGAGAGTTATATATATAGGTACCTATAGCTGGTATGCATACTATGAGTACCTACTCTTAGTATGCATAGGTAGGTGTATATGTCGCAGGTTTATGACAAAATCAGGTTTTTGATAAAAACCTAGGCTTTTGAACAAGAACTGGTCGACGGAGCTCCGCTGCGCGGAGCTCTTATTTGTGTCTGCAAGGTTTAAACTTTTAAAGGAACCGAACCTAAACGAACCTCGACGTGCCCCTGACGTCGACCGTTTTCTTCCGGTTCTTGATCAAAAGCCTTGGTTTTTGACCAAAAACCTGATTTTGTCATAAACCTGCGACATATATATTAGACCCTTAGTTCACCCACCAAACGTAAGGTGGCAGCACTTTCCATACATGCAAACCAAACGCATGCAAATTTTACCACAGAGTTGTCACTCTTTCTCTTTATACTTACTTTACTCTTTGGTCACCTATTAATAATGATAAAATTAGTGCTGTCACTCGATGTGCAATTTGCAAACTACACCCGGGCCGGTAGTCTCGACATTTTAACGATCCTGAAATCGCTCGGTCGGACCTACTTACACGCTCTATGGTCCAAATGGCACCTCTAGACGGGCAAATGGTAATAGTTCGGTTTCATCAAATACAATTATTGCCACTTCAAAATCTCCTTGAATAACGGGGAAAATTGGAGCTCAAGATTTAATAAAAATAATTGTTTTTTCTTGAAAATTGTAGTGAATATGTTTATCTTGAAAACACTATTTTTCATGGTTCAAACTAGAGATGGGATTTCACAGGATAATACTGCTAACAGGTAACTTTGTGGCGGCATCTACATCGCCACATATGAACTACGCATCAATGACATGACGTCACGCAAACCTGCATCGCGCAATTAGAGTTTACCACGCGATTAGCATATATACAACGTCCCGACATCAACCGTTGGGCAGTGGCCACCAGACACAACACCCGTCTGGTCGGAGGATCCTCCCTTTTCTATGGAGGATGAGTGAACTTTACACCCTGTTCCTCATGCCTCTAAATTGGTGACCCCGAGCATGAACGTCAGCGCAGCCTTCGTGCAACTCCTTCAGCGTGACGTCATCAAGCATCACTTCCTCAAGCTTTCGAGCGGCGAGTCACACAGCCAGCCAGCATCGGCTTCAACAGGTATCCTGACCACCAGCATGCAGCGGACGCGCATTCCTGGTCATCACCTTCAGCCTCAACCCAGCGCTGTACACTCCGACTCACTGGAGCATAACGCAGCGCCACCCCGACTCACTGGGGTATCACCGCAGACAGTTCCGACTCACCGTGAACTATGCGGCACCCGGTTCCGACTCACTGGAACCACAACTGGCACTGGCAAGCATCGCAAGATACACGACTCAGCCCACTATCGACCTCCGGTCTCCGGAGGGGAGTGATGTGGCGGCATCTACATCGCCACATATGAACTACGCATCAATGACATGACGTCACGCAAACCTGCATCGCGCAATTAGAGTTTACCACGCGATTAGCATATATACAACGTCCCGACATCAACCGTTGGGCAGTGGCCACCAGACACAACACCCGTCTGGTCGGAGGATCCTCCCTTTTCTATGGAGGATGAGTGAACTTTACACCCTGTTCCTCAATCCTCTAAAACTTGTTCCTAGGCTCTAAAATTACAACAGCGACGTGAGAAATAACTAAAGTCGCACGCTCAAAGAATACAATAAAAAAGTTAAAAACAAAAAAAAAATTGTTATCGAAAAAACAATTATTCAAACTTTTCCTTACTTCCTAGCAGCTGAAGCCGTTTGACACTTGAAACGTCACATCCGTCAACCCGTGGGCGGAATTCCCGCTGCGCGACATATTTATGACCCTTCGCGGCCGTAGCTAATATGGCTTTACAGAATTATAATCATTAGCTACGGCCGCGAATCATATTTTAATCAACATACAAGCTCACACTGACCTACAAATTGCAAAAAACCTAAGAAATTTTGAATTTCGCGGGCTACCCTGGCGCATCAACCTTAAGCAGGGTCATAAATATGTTGCGCAGCGGGAATTCCGCCCACGGCTTGACGTATGTGACGTTTCAAGTGTCAAACGGCTTCAGCTGGTAGGAAGTAAGGAAAAGTTTGAATAATTGTTTTTTCGATAACCATTTTTTTTTGTTTTTTTTTTTACTGTATTCTTTGAGCGTGAGACTTTAGTTATTTCTCACGTCGCTGTTTTCTCGTATTTGTTAATGTTACTCATTATAATCGTTGGTGGAAGCTTGTAATTGGCCATCTTTTACACATTGTACCTACTATATATATGGAAATTATATTAGCTATAAGCTTTCCTAAAATTAATTAAATAAATAACTGATAAATTAACGATGAACAAATGAACGCCATGGTATGGTAAACGGTGAAATGGTAACAGGGAACTGTGAATTCAGTTCCTAGGTTATCTGTTAAGCTGCAGTTACTAGGTATTTGGTAACAGAAAAGTAATTTCTAGCACATCTCTAGTTCAAACTAATAAGTAGCAATAACTTTTGTTAGATATCTAAGGATTTAGAAAGAAGAAGTAGCAACAATGCCCCACTTCCGACTGCAAAGATAAGTATCTCAAAAAATTGCTAAAAATTAGTATAAAAAAATGATATACTTCCGGTGATCATCCTTACTGGCTAGTACATTAAAAAATTGCTGTGAATATTATTCAGGGGCAGAATACTTGTAATATACTAACATCTGATTTTAGTTTTACAATATGATTAAAAAGCAATTAAACACTGAATTAACTCATTTGCGATTGTTTGATAATAGTTATTATACTAGGTTAATAATAACATATAAAAAGTATTATTTAAAGTAACGCTTACTGAATATAAAATCTATTTATTTTGTAAAATAAATATAGGTATTACACACGGACGGCTATTTAACAATGGTCCGGCCTCAATCAGGTAGTTAAAAACCGTACATTGTAAACTCCCAGAGGACAGTAGGTGGGAGGCTGAACCAGGATGGACCCCAAACTGATCAAGACTAGTCTAGAGCACACAATATAGTAACAGAAGACCGGATAAAGTGGGCTATAGACTCCTTCCAGCCATATAAGTCCGCAGGACTGGATGGCATCTTCTGAGCCCTACTACAGTGGGGGTGGTTCATTTGTCACCATGGTTGCTGGAGATCTCTCGAGCCTGCATAGCACTCAGATACATACCTCTCGCATGGCGTGAAGTGAAAGTCCTTTTTATACCCAAACCTGAAAACCCGACTATACACAACACAAGGCTAATAGGCCTATAAGCCTCACATCATCAAGAGAGTTGGATAAGTTTCACCCTGCTTTAGAATTCATGCCCATTCTAACTGTAATTATTAAAAATGATTTCATATTATTAAACAAACCCAATTATTACAAAGCAGACTACGAAGCACTTAAGGATATCAACTGGGAAAATGAATTTGCATTATGTTATGATGATGTAAATGATATGCTGGATAAATTCTATAGTATAGTTAGGGACATCATTAAAAAATATGTGCCAGTAACTTTGTTCATGCGAGGAAAATACCCACCGTGGTATTCAAACCAACTAATAAAATTGCTCAAACAAAAATTAAAATATCATAACAGAATAAAGAAATATAATAATCCACTAGATGTAATTGAATTTAATTATCTAAGAAAAGACTGTCAAAAACTTGCGCAAAGATGTTACAATAATTACATAGACGAATTAGAAAATAAAATAAAAGCTCATCCCAAATTCTTCTGGTCACATATAAAAAACCCTTCGGAAAAGTAACACTTCAAATCCTTCTAAAATTACCCTAGGTACTGTAACTGCATCTGGAAGTAAAGCTATCTCTAATTTATTTGCTGATCAATTCTCATCGGTATATGACTCGCAAAGTCTTGACCATGGCAATACTATCAATGATCTACCTGTTACATCAATCCCTACTCCACACATTCATGATTTTTCAATATCTCAAGAGGCTGTATTTAAAAGACTTTCCAGACTTGATCTGTCAAAGGGTGCAGGACCTCATAATATACCCCCAATATTTTGGTCACGATGTGCACGTTATGTGTCCTCTCCATTAGCAGATATTTATAATATTTCACTTAGAACGGGTGTGTTCCCGAATGCATGGAAACGGGCAAGAATAGTGCCTATTCACAAAAATGGTAAGCGTTATGTGATATCTAACGATCGACCAATTTCGATTCTTTGTACATTGTCTAAGGTCTTTGAATCACTAGTGTACCCGATATTTTTCAACCAGGTTAAAAGTTACCTAACCTTAAGTCAGCACGGTTTCATGGTTAAAAAGTCTACGAACACAAATCTACTCACTTATATCACTGAATTAACATCCGCAGTTGATGAGGGTCTACAAGTAGACGCAATATACACAGATTTTTTAAAGGCGTTCGACAAGGTAAACCATGAACTATTGTTGATTAAACTTCAGTCCCTAGGGATCACCGGTGCCACATTGGATTGGTGTAAGTCATACCTTAATAATAGGCCATCTTTAGTTGTCATAGAACCTTATTTTGCAACTTCAGGTGTATCACAGGGATCCAATGTGGGGCCATTGTTCTTCATTATATTTGTGAATGATATTTCAAACGTATTTAAATATACTACGCCGTACTTATTTGCGGATGATCTGAAGTTGATACGCATAATTCGGACTGAATCTGATATTCAGTTGCTACAAACGGACTTAGATAGCTTATCTCAGTGGTGTACGAAGAATAAAATGTATCTAAACTGTACTAAATGTCACCACATCAAATTTACCAGAAAGCGGAATAAAATTCAATCGAGCTACAATATTCAGGGAACCACATTAAATGAAGTGACAGTTATCCGAGATTTGGGAGTGTATTTGGATAGTAGTCTGAGATTTATAGAACACATTGACAAAATGCTCAACTCAGCTTATCGGGCTCTTGGATTTATACTGCGATCTTCTAAAGAATTCAAAAAGCCTTCCACTATACTTCTGTTATACAATAGCTATGTAAGAAGTCAATTAGAATACTGCAGCACGGTCTGGAATCCAACATACCAGGTTCACTCAAGTCGAATAGAAAGAGTCCAGAAGAGACTTGTTCGTCACCTAGCGTTCCGGTTTAGAATTAGGAGTTTGAGATCGTACGCAGACAAGCTGAAACATTTAAAAATAATTCCTCTCAAGTCTCGCCGTACAGTCACTGATTTAACATTCTTATTTATTTATTTATTTATTTTACAATTTATGTACACACACAGAAAAATACAAAGAGATACATAATACTTAAAATTAGGAGTACAAAGGCACTGCTTATTTCTTTAGAAATTTCTTCCAGCAGACCTGCGATTTGATTCTTGTTCAAATTACTTAATAATAGTATTGACTGTCAAGATCTTCTTAGCAGAATAAATCTTAGTGTCCCTGTCAGAATCCCGCGTTATATCCGCCTATTACTCAAAGCCCCGAGATGCCGAATAAAGCTGGGTAAACATTGACCGGTTTCCAAGATGACCCAGCAGTACAATGCCTTAGCATGTACATCAGAAGACATAGATATTTTTTCTAATACTCTTAGTAAATAAAAGTCACTAATCCGTGCACAATTAAATGATATGTAAGTGTTGAACTGCCTGTGTAGATGTATTGTTTGCTATTTGTATTTATGTATTTATTTATTTGTTTGCTTCTTTGCTTTTTAATCATTATTTTTATTGAATTTAGATTCAAATGGTCACCATTAATTAATGTAATCTATTAGTATAACTTTAGTTTAGTAATAATTTATAATTTTGTGTTTGTTTCTATCGCATGATGTGGTCTCCTATAATTGAGGGAGCACATAGATTTCTGTTCTTGTTCTTTGTAATATAGCATGTAAGGTGTATTCTTTGTTGGAGATCCTAATAAAATAAAATAAAATAAAAATAAAATAAATCACTTCTACTGAAAACCCTCGAGAGACTCTCTGTTAGACATATCCGTGACAGACCTCTTCGGGTAAAACCACTTCATAAACAACAGCATGCATACTCCACTGGCAGATCAACGGAATCTGCACTGCACAGCGTAGTTTCCAAAATTGAATGCGCGGTGGATCACAACCCACAAGTGCTCATCACTGGCCGCCTTCATTGATATGGAGGGCGCCTTTGACAAAACCATGTTCAATAGCATCAACATGGCCCTCGACAGACATAGTATAGACTCGACACTGAGAAGTTGGATCACCAACATGCTCAAACTGCGAGCTGTGCAAGTGACAGTGAACGACACCACAACGGCCATCGTGCCAACAAGGGCTGCCCGCAAGGGGCATCCTCTCTCCGCTGCCTGGTCCTACCTGGTAGAACCTGGTCGTAGACAGCCTCATCAAAACACTCAATGACAAAGGATACTTCACCGTAGGCTACGCCGACGACATAACCATAATAATAAATGGCATCAATGAAAATACCCTACGCGACCTCATGCGCCAAGTTTTGAAAATAGTAGAGAACTAGCTGCATGAGAACTACAGCCACTGCTGCTCTACAAGCAATGCTTGGACTGCCGCCTCTATACCTCATCATGTGTGAATAGGCGGCCCTAGCCGCCTCTATGCTCAATATAACAGGAACCCTGAGCAAAGACTCTAAAGTCGAGCACATACAGCCAATGATGGCATCACAATGCGACATAGCCCTGTCCAAAAGCATTACAACATAATACTCACGGAAGGATGGTGTGACTACTCAGGCCCGCAAGAGTTGAGAGTCACACGATGACACCGATTGATTAAAGACCGACTCCGGAAGCGGAGTCGGAGTCTTCTCACACGATCTCAACATAAACATATCCAGCTCGCTGAGAGTATTTAACACTGTCTACCAGGCAGAGTGTGTGGGTATCATACAAGCGGCTTACATCATAGAAGCCAGGAGAGTTACGGATACCCATATACGTATACTCTCCGACAGTGCCTCAGTGATCCAATCCTTACAGAAAAAATAAATTACCACGTGATTAATAAGTACTAGAATGTCGCAATGTACTCGAACGTGTGACGGTATCTAACCGCAACATAGTGACACTGCAATGGATGAAAGGACACAGCAGATCGCTGGGTAACGACGAGCTGACGTACTAGCTAGGAGAGCGCCCAGCACGTCTGTCTGTGAATCTAAGCCAATCGTACCCATTCCCTTCAACCAGTGGTGGTCATTGACACCAGGCCGTAGACAGTCCAGGGAGGCTATTTATGTAAAGATTACAAGAAAAATAAAACGATTTCTTTATCTAAAAAAAAAAAAAAAAAAAAAAAAAAAATATGTTTATTTTGACAACTATTTATCTAGCACACTTTTCCAGAAATCGGAACTGAACCCTCGGTGCGCGAGTCCGACTCGCTCTTGACCGGTTTTTTTTATGGTAGTCGTTAGAATAGTAGGTATGGCATGGATGAAAGTAAAATATTTTTAGTTAAGTAGGTAATACTGTGCCTGAAAGAATATTTGTAGGAATTTCTAAGTATGATAGCCAGTAAGTAGCCAGTAAGGATGGCAATCGGAGGTATGCAATTTATTAATACTCATTTTTACCTATTTTTAGGGTTCCGTACCTCAAAAGGAAAAAACGGAACCCTTAGAGGATCACTTTGTTGTCCGTCTGTCTGTCTGTCTGTCAGTCTGTTAAGACCCTTTTTCTCAGGAACGCGTGGGGGTATCAAGTTGAAATTAATATCAAATACGTAGGTCTATGGTCCCTTGGAGCTCTAAAAAAATCAAGCTTCTAAGTCAACGCAATAAAAAAATACGGCCATTAATGCGCCATATTTTGATACTCGCAAGTAGATCAAAACCTATAGGGTGCTTCCCGTTGTCCTAGAATCATGAAATTCGGCAAGAAGCAAGGTCTTACAGCACAGGTAAAGGAAAAAGTCCGAAAATTGTTACTTTTTAATTTTTCACACAAAAAAATATTTTCAAGTCTGTCAGCCTATAAGACCCTTTTTCTCAAGAACGCGTAAAGGTATCAAGTTGAAATTAATATCAAATACGTAAGTCTATAGTCCCTTAGAGTTCTAAAAAATCAAGCTTCTAAGTCAACGCAATAAAAAAATACGGCCATTAATGCGCCATATTTTGATACTCGCAAGTAAATCAAAACCTATAGGGTACTTCCCGTTGTTCTAGAATCATGAAATTCGGCAAGAAGCAAGGTCTTACAGCATAAATAAAGGAAAAAGTCCGAAAATTGTTCATTTGTAATTTTTTCACACAAAAAAATGTTTTCAAGTCTGTCAGCCTATAAGACCCTTTTTCTCAGGAACGCGTGCAGGGATCAAGTTGAAATTAATATCAAATACGTAAGTCTATAGTCCCTTAGAGTTCTAAAAAAATCAAGCTTCTAAGTCAACGCAATAAAAAAATACGGCCATTAATGCGCCATATTTTAATACTCGCAAGTAAATCAAAACCTAAAGGGTACTTTCCGTTGTCCTAGACTCATGAAATTTGGCAAGAAGCAAGATATTACAGCACAAGTAAAGGAAAAAGTCCGAAAATTGTTAATTTGTAATTTTTTTCACACAAAAAAATATTTTCAAGTCTGTCAGCCTATAAGACCCTTTTTCTCAGAAACGCGAGAAGTTATCATGTTGAAATAAATATCAAATACATCAGTCTATAGTCCCTTGCAGCTCTTAAAAATCAAGCTTCTAAGTCATTGCGATAAAAAATACGGCCCTATGTACGACATATTTTGATACTCGCAAATAAATCAAAACCTACAGGGTACTTCCCGTTGACCTAGAATTATGAAATTTGGCAAGAAGCAATGTCTCACACAGCACAAGTAAAGACAAAAGTCCGAAAATTATTCATTTGTAGTTTTATCACATAAAAAAAAAATTTTTTTGGGTAACAATGTTCCCGACCAACGGAACCCTTCATTGTGCGTGGTCCGACACGCACTTAGCCGGTTTTTGAGATATTTTTCTCTGCTGTCGAACGTGGGGTAACTTTCTATGGAAGTTGCAACTTCTCCTCCTTGCAACACTATTATTTATTCTGTCAGTCGAAAAGTACTCTGTGGTTAGTTTGATTAGTTGTCTTTGGAAACTAATATTTTGAATGATATTTTCCTATTATTGTTTCATTGATTGACAATAACAAATAACTCGTCAGCAGATTATATTACTCGGCTATTACATTTCTAGCTTAAGCGGCGACCTCACTGCATTTATAGTTTCTCACTATATAGTACTTATAGCTGCGTAATGATAACTACTTGGGGTTCTACAGAAAGTTATCCATCCTTAATTAATACGGCTGTCTGAGGACTGGGAGCCGGCATGAAGTAAGCGGTCTACACTTCGGAAGACCACACAGCTTGGATATGCGTCATTTGTGGTCGCTATCTCCTGTAGTAAAGGAACGACTTAGAAGAAAACGTTGAACTAAGTGACTATGTAGTGAAAGTTAAAAATTTCATTTGAAAGATTTTTCAATAGCTATGCAACATGCCTCGTGTAAAAAGTGTCTAGAATGTGTAAACTAGGAGATGATTGTGATAATGGAGATTTAATAAGTTGAGAACATGATTTGTGGTTGTTATTTATTTCTCAATAGTATAGATTTATTTATTTGCATTTGAAACTAAAATCAGTTGTGAGGAATCC
Organism: Cosmia trapezina; assembly: GCA_905163495.3. Taxonomy (NCBI): domain Eukaryota; kingdom Metazoa; phylum Arthropoda; class Insecta; order Lepidoptera; family Noctuidae; genus Cosmia; species Cosmia trapezina. Next base: position 12,861,744 of record LR991047.1, read on the forward strand.
ATGTACATTCTAGCTAATATAGAATGCAAATTTAGTACCTACATTTAAACAAATTACAAAAACTAAATTTCAATGAAGTTAATTTATCGGCTATGAAATCTTGTACAGAATAATAAAAACTGTTAGCTGTTTTCTAAGTTCCTGCAATAGCTGTAGTCTTTATTATTGTTAGGTATTTTATTATAAATTACATATAAAACTATTAGTTATGTATCTGTATGGCACAGATACCTAACTAATAGTTTTTCTTGATTATAGAAGTTTGAGAATACCGTGCACAAAAATTTCTGACATTGAGATCTCATATCTGTACCACGTTGTCTAGTTTCATTTGAGGTAGAAAATGAAAATTTTTAATACATTAATAGGTTTTACAAATGCGGCTACTTCATAGTTGTAAAGTATCAAACCATGGTACGCTTAAGGCAACCAATATTGTTGGCAGATTTACTCTTTTTGATAAACTATGCAGCTTATAAAAGAATAAATAAGTATAATACATAATTGTATGAAAAGTTAAGTAGGAATCAAATTAAATTGACGGTAGTAAGTTGTAAAACAAAACATTACATGATGTGAGCACACTAAATGTTATGAATGGCTTGAACCGTTATGTAGGAAGTACATAGCGGTTCAAGCCATACACTTTTACAATAATGTCCTCTGGCTGTGACTTCCACATTAACTGGCTGTTAATTAAGATCCCTAAAAATTTTGTGACATTCACTTTTTCTACTTGACTAGTGTAATTTACATTAATTATCTCTCATGGATACCCATTGGCAAAAGTGCATGATTTTGGTTTTTGGAGATTTTCGACCCACTTTATTAAACTGCTTATTGTTATTGTCATGTGGATACATGGTTAGGTGCAACATCTGTCGTATAAACAGTGCCTAGATCTAGATTATTAGAATGTGTGAACTTGGGAGATGATTGTCATACATAATGGATATTTAAATAAAGTTGAAAACATGATTTACGTTTGTGTGTTATTTATAGAGATACGAAAAATAGCACGATTCGCTCCCTTCAAAGAGATTATTATGTCTTTGGCTCCCTCTAATGCAATTAATATGGGCGACGCTTTCGCACGTAGTATGTCGAGTATATTCCGAACCTTTACTTCATGTCTTAGCTTCATGTGGACGTAAATCTGTACAGAGTTACAGACACATCTTCGAGCCTGTTCCGTATAATTTATGCTTGTATTGACATAAAAACCAAAAAAATATAAGATACGCTACCGAATCACTTAGCGGGCTCTCAAAATTGGTCGCTAACTACAGTCGTTCACATTAGGAAAATCATAGAGAATCGGTTAAATATAGAGGGCAATCGCTAATTTTGAGTGTCGAGACTACCAAAAATCGTCACATCCGGATCGTTTGGACTTTGGACTGTGGACGTGATTTTTGTTATGGGTCGTAGTCAATTATTTTGACGACGAAACGCAACAGTTTTCTATAAAACGAAAACTAGTCGTTAAAACGGTCCTCGTCGCAACTGGTTTGAAACTGTAAATGATTTTTTCATGCTTGTCAAACCATTTTGACCGTCTAGGGACCCCATTACACCTTAGCGAATGATTGCTGTCGTTAGAGCATCGTTAATAATGTCGAGACTACCGGCCGATTGCGTAACACATTATCGATCGGAGTTGGTTTCATTTTGGAACAAATTGCTTATCCATTGCTATTGCTTCATATGTTCGAAAAATTTGTCTGCTCGACAACGTAAATAGCGCAATGAATGTTGTCGAAGTGTGTGTGTAAAACCAACTCAAATTGATAATGTGTTACGCAATTAGGGCGCTAGTCGATTAATCGCGAATCTAGAAACCATAGATTGAGTTGAGCAGGGTCATCGTAATATACTGGATGACTTTTTTTACCGTCTGAAAAAAATAGGCTATAATAGGTGAACGGAGTAGAAGCCTATGCCATAGCTAACTTAGACAGAAAAATCAAAATTCAAATCATATGCAGCCTGCATATGATTTGAATATCTATAAATAAACGATATTTTTAAACGATTTTTTTTAAATTTCTGTTTTTATGGTTCAAATATGAAAAGTTTACATCAAAGGACATGGTCTTTTTTGGTACTTTATTCCGAGATAATTTAACCACTGTAAAGAAAATCATCACAGATAATACTGCACAATAGACTGCCTTATCTCAAGTTTCGAGCTGGAAATTGACTGCATTTTCGAGAAAATAATTTAGTAAGATTGCGCTGTGTAGCCCGCGAAATTGTTTTTTTTTTTGGGTTTTTTGTATATAAATACATGTTTTATTGCCGCGTATCATACTTTGATCAAGATACAACATGACACGGGCCTGCAAATTGCAAAAAACACAAAAAAAAATTGAATTTCACGGGCTACCCTGGCCCTTTCGCCTTAAGATTATGAATCGTGGTACTTGTATCGTGTAAATGGAACGCAACCACAGATTATGTTGTACACACGGCTACACATCAAGCTATACATTTCCAGTTTACACTGACCTCTCATTGTAAGGAAATCCTACACAATGCGAGATCAGCTTATACTGGAAATGTATAGCTTGATCTGTAGCCGTGCGTACTATTCGGAAAATTGTATTGTCTTGTGACTGATTATAGGTAGGAGATGAGGAAATAAAATTAAAAAAACAATACTCAAGTATTTTTTAAATGTGTACCTATTTATTAATCAAAATCCTCTCTTACTAATATTCCATCTAAAAAAGGTGCAGGTGGGGAAATATTGTCTTGAACTCATGATTGACCGTGCCCATCCCAAATACCAAACAATAGTAACAATATGAGCACAACTACCAACGGTCCTTGCCTGTACCTTATGCAACTACAATAGTAAGCACAGAGTTGCTCTCTTGCCAGTTATTTGACACCGTGTGTAATATACAGAGTGTAAGTGTAAACAGTGGCAATCTTTTAAGGGATGAACCCTTAAAAGATTGCCATCATGTACATCAGCTGTTCAGTACATTTATGTGCGCATAATTCGTCACAATTAACAGCTGATTTTTTTTCATGATTTGAGGTGTGGTCCCATAGTAAAAGTTGTTCATAATGACGAGTACAGTGACCCGAGTCCAACTGTGGTTATGTGATCTTATCCTGCCTCTAACCAAGACGGGCTCACTTGCGGAGATACCTGGTACAGTCGCCGTCAGATATATTGTAGAAGAGAAGGTGACCAAATACTTCTGAACAATTTAAAACTTTTTACAAAAAAAAAGACAACCGACTCCCAAAAAAACACTACAAAGTGAAAAATAACTTTAATTTCGGAAGTCGGTGTCTTTGGTTTTTTATTTACTTTCGTTTTTTTTGCCACCGACTTCCGAAATTAAAGTTATTTTTCACTTTGTAGTGTTTTTTTGGGAGTCGGTTGTTTTTTTTTTTGTAAAAAGTTTTTATTTTTCACTTTTAAGTGGTGACACTACAACTCAAGTAGCGCAATTTGAAGCGGCATATAGTTAGCATTAAATCATTTATAGCCAGAGTTCACCTCATGACAATTGCAATAAGCCCAAACATGGCTACGATACAATATTTTATTAACGAGTTCCGATGCCTACCTTCCGGCTTCTTCATCAGATCGGTTCGATGCTCGAGAGATCGAGCTTCGTCATAGTCGCTTAACTATTTTAATGGAGATATCTTATCGCCATCCGTGAAATACTTATCATCGTTGAGGAGTTCCAGTGGCTTTCTGTGGTCTTCTTCATCAGTTCCACTTCACCAGATGATACTTTCTGAATGCAAACGCTTGATTTGTCGATGAAAATACCAAAATAGCTATACGTATGCCTATAATATTTGAGGAGTTCCCTCGATTCCTCATGGATCCCATCATCAAAATTGGATTTTGAAAAAAATGGGACCAATCTGGAAGTATACCCTTTCAAATAAAAAAAGAATTTTCCGAATCGGTTCATAAATGACGGAGTACTGAGGTAACAAACATACAAAAAAAAAAAAAAAAAAAACATACAACCGAATTGAGAACCTCCTCCTTTTTTGTGAAGTCGGTTAAAAATATCAATAAGTTCCATATTTTTTTTTTTTTTTTTTGAATGGCATTCTCGCAGTGTGACCACTTGGGGTCGAGACTGCTTAACCCGGACTATCCTGTGGGTGCCTTAAGCGAACTCAAAGCCTCCAGCCAGGGGCAAGTTTTACTTATAAACTAAGCGACTGCGCACTAAGGGCACCCCCTGTGGGGTACGGACCTCGGCTTAGGGCGTCGCTGACTAAGAGAGGACGCAAGGTACAATTGGCTGGCTCAAATCGGGGTTATTATTATTGACAGGGGAGTTTAAAGCTACAGGCACAGCTACGCCACCAGCTGGCTCGTTATTACCGATCAAGGGAGATGAATTTACATTTACAAGGGATGTTCGTCTACGCGGAGGACCTCGGCGGCGAGGTCGGAATGAAGATTTATGTGATCTGTGTTTGCGTACTAGAGTACTAGTAGCACTACTACTTTCCTGGAGGAGGGTAATAGGGTCATCAGGTTCAGAGAGTGCAAGTCGCGGACGGCGGATTTTACTGATTCTAGAGGGGACATAATTAGCGGACGCGACAACCAGAGGGTTGCGGTGCTTCGCGGCAGAATCAAAGAAACGCTTAGAAAGGCGTTTCAAGAATTGACTGATGGTCGGGATTCTAAGGTCTAAATGGAGGTTTGCGTTCCGAACGAACCAAGGGGCACCCGTTACCTTTCGGAGGCAATGGTTTTGAAGGGACTGCATCCTATGGATGAGATGGGGCTTTGCGTGAGCAAAGACTGGGCCCGCAAAGGTCATGATGGGGCGAATGCACGCTGTAAAAATACGCAACTTGCACTTAAGGGACAACTTGCTGCGTGCATTCATAACCGAATGGAGTCTACTAAGAGCAAAGTAGGCCCGCGAACGAACCAACCTTATGTGCTCTGAAAACGAAAGGTGCTCATCGAGCGTCACACCTAGATATTTGGCTCGCTTCTCCCAAGGGATCGGCTTGCCAAACATGGTGATCGGGCGGGGGGGTTTACACTGTTTGCTTCGCGGTCTCGTAAAGAGAACAGCTTGGCTTTTATCGGGATTGACTTCGATTCTCCACTTCCGAAACCACTTGGCGAGTGCATCGACAGCGGTTTGGAGAGTGCGAGAGATCGCGTCGCGAGCCATGCCCTTGTAGTAGATGGCCGTATCGTCTGCGAACAGAGCCAACTGTGCCACCTCGCTACGCGGGATGTCGCTAGTGAAAAGAGTGAAAATTAAGGGAGAAAGCACAGAGCCCTGAGGGACCCCTGCGCGAATAGGGTGGGGAGAGGAAAGCGCTCCTTCGATACGATAGGGAAAGGTGCGGTTTGACAAAAAGTCTCGTAAGATGAGCACGAGACGATCTGGCACACCAAGTTTGTAAAGCTTATATAATAAGCCGTTGTGCCAGACTTTGTCAAACGCTTTCGCTATATCGAAGAAAACAGCACCAGTCATCGCACCGCGCTGGAAACCAGCGCTGACATGCTCGACTATACGGTGGACCTGTTGTACGCAAGAGTGTTGGGTTCGAAAACCAAACTGCTCGTTAGGAATAAGGCCCTTTGTCTCAGCATAATCCCTGAGTCGCTTATAAATAAGTCTCTCATAGATTTTGCCGAGGACATTGAGCAGACTAATGGGGCGGTAACTAGAGGGCTCGCGCTTAGGCTTGCCGGGCTTAGGAATACCGATAACGGTGGCCTGTTTCCAGGCTTGAGGAAAGATATTATTACTCATGGCACCATTGAAGATGATGGTCAAGAGCATTATCAGACGGGCAGGGAAGAGTTGGAAGACCTTATTGGTCGTTCCATCTGAACCAGGGGCTTTACGGGGTTTCAGAGCCTTGATTATCTCGTGCACCTCGTCTGGAGTGACGGGGGGCAGGGGACAATCAGGGTCTTCGACCGGAGGAAGGGAGGCTCTACGTTCGACTTCAGCGTCCACCTCAGAGAGGTGAGCTTGGTCTACTGGTTGAGAGCTGGGAGAGCATTGGGCCTCAAGACTATCGGCAAGGCATTCAGCCTTGTCGATATCATCGAAAGCGATGGTATTGTCTGGGCGGACTAGAGGGGGCATGGAGGTAAACTCCCGGGACCTGAGCTTCCTCTGAAGCTGCCAGAAGGCAAGATGGGTAGGCTCAAGCTCGCTCAGCATCTTATCCCAACCGGCGGAACGCCATTCCTCCATGCGTGTCTTTACAGATTTCTGTAAATAGCGCATGTGGACTTTGTTCAAGCGGCAGGGAAAGCTGCTGTAGGCACGGACAGCCGCGTTCTTCTCATTCAACAGAGCACGTACATCGTCAGGCAACTTCCAGCGGTGGTCATCACCCGCAGGAACTTCCCTTGAACAATCGTTCATGACTGATTGTACGTATTCCGTGAATGAGTCGATCGCAGCTGTCGTGTCAGCGATAGAGTCAAAGTGGTCAGGTATGGAATCTAAGAGTGGGGATGTGGAGGATTTCAGACATTCGCTTACTTTCCTCCAGTCCGTCACTATTCGGGAGGGAGGGGGTTGAGAGGGATCGGGGCGACCGATGCGGGGGACCAGATTTAGAATAACGGGACGGTGATCAGACGATAGTTCATGTATCGTTTCTATAGAGTCCAACCGAAGGTTGATATTCTTTAGAAGCGCTACATCAAGTACGTCAGGGGTGTGATTAGACTCATAGGGAAAATGAGTGGGAGTCATGGGAGCAACAACATCGAAATGTAAACGCGGACAGAGGTCGAGCAGGTGTCTGCCTCTGGTATTGGTGGTGGAGCTATTCCAGGCGGCATTTTTAGCGTTGAGGTCCCCCGCTATGATAACGGAGTCGCTCAAGCTAAGAAGGACAGAGAGGTCGTCAGACAGAGGTTGGAAATTCTCTGTGACGCGGGGAGTGGGGGGAAGATAAGCCGATACAAGAGTGATCGGCTGGTGGCCTGTCATACCTAAGCGGCAGACGGACACTTCTAATCGCGATAGAGGGGGAGCATCCATAGGAATACAGTATAGGGAAGATTTATAATAAATAAGGGTTCCGCCCTTATGACAACGCTCCCTGTCATTGCGAACTATGCGATAGTTGGCAATTGACGGGTTACGATTTCTGGGCTTCAAAAAGGTTTCCTGTATGAGGAGGATATCTATTTGGTGATCGCGGAGGAAAGAGGCGATCTCATCGCGTTGGCCAAGGAGGCCATCGGCATTGAAAAAGCCTAGGTTAAGGGACCGGGGTTTGAAACGCTCTATAATTCCTCTATCCATTATTGAGTTAATTGTTGGAGTAGGAATTCAGGGCGCGCGTGATCTCGGGATACGCTTGATAGATCTTAAGGATCTGAGGAAGATCGCGGGCACGTTGCGCGACTTGCAACTCCCTGGCCATCTGCCATGCGCGCGGGGTATTGAACGTGAGGAAAGTGGAGGCAATGATGCTGAAGGGATCAACAACATCGTTGCCGCTAGCCACTGGGGTGGTTGCGGGAGGGTTAGCCAAAGCGGCAGGGGCAGCTTTAGGAGCTGGTGGGGGAGGCACGGGGGCCTGAGAAGGAGCGGGAAGAAGTCCGCTGACTCTGGGGTCCCTGGTGGCTGGAGTGAGAGTGGGAGTGGGAGTGGGCTGAGAGCTTGCCAAGGCAGGGAACGCCTGCTGTTGGGGAGCTGGGAACCACGCATTAGGCCGCTGAGGGCTCAATCGCGTGTTCAACGGGATGTTGAAGTTATACTGAGGCTGAGGAGGAGGACATTCTCGCTGCTGGCGAGCGTTTGCACGCTTGGCCAGCTTAGAGGAATGGGACTTAGGGGCTTTAGGACAGCCACGGTAATTGGCTGGATGCCCTGATTCGCCACAGAGCACACAGCTCGGCAAATCAGTGCAGAGAGCACGGTCTTTGGGACGGGTACAATCGGAGGTACCATGATCGCCCAGGCACTTGACGCACCTGGGTTTAGCATGGCAATTCCGTTGGGAATGGCCATACAATTGGCAACGGTGGCATTGACCAATGATGCCGCTTTTATGGGGCTTTTCGATCTCAATGCCCGAGAGATTGCAGATCGCACGGACCTGGAAGATGGGGTGATACCCATCGACGTGGGAACAGATGACGAGCACCATATCGTACGCGTCTCCGGTACGGGAGCGGTACATGCGGTGTACCTCGTCTACGGGGATATTTTGCGACTGAAGGTCGGCTTTTATCTCCTCAGCGGGGATTTCACGAGGGATCCTACGGATCACCACTCGAGTCTGACGCTCCTCCGGGAGGGTGTATGTGTGGAAGGACACATTCCTTTCCCTGAGGAGTTTGGAGAGTGCCCGGTAGTCGTTAGACGTTGGGACAGTCACCTTAATACCCGTTTGGGTAGAACGAGCACTGGTGAAGTTGATCCTAAGATCAACGCACCAGCGCGAGACGTCGGTCCACCTCGCTTTGTCTTGAATGTAAAGCGGAGGTGGAGAATTCTTCTTCTGTGAAGCAGAAGAAGAAGAAGTAGCGGTCAGGCCGGAAGGGACCCCAGAGGTTGGGACGGAAGGAGGGACTGCGGCAGAGGAAGCCACAGTCGGAGTAGGCGCTACGGTAGCGGGAACGGGGGCGGGAGCTGAAGGCGGAGGGGAGGGGATAACCCTTAAGGCCTCCTTCTTTGCAGCTGGGGCATGAGAGCTGGCTTTCAGCTTCTTCTTCCTCTTCCCTCCTTGGACGGTGGTGAAACCATCGTCCTCGGTAGAAGAGGAGGAAGAAGAGGCCGAAGCGGACGCGGAAGCGGACTCCTCAGCCTCCGAGGAGACGGAGGAGCCGCTTGAGTAAGGCGAGGTGGGACGAGCCGAGGACACCGACGCTGGAGCGTCGGTGTCCATCGCGACGGTCGCGGAGGGAGAAAGCTCTAATGCATCGCTGAACTCAGCGATGCTAGAGGAAGAAGGGAGGGACGCAGCCTGCTGATAGGCTGAGGCAATGCGAGCCTTAACATCGGGGACTCCAAGGAGAATCCCGAGGAAGAATTTGGGGTCCTTGCAGAGGTACCCTTTCGCGAACTCGAGAAAGTCTGCGGAGTTAGACATGACGCGACGCGGGGAAGGAAAAGGAAATCGCGATGGAACCTGATGGCCCTAACTAACTCCCCGGGTGGGAAGGCCCGGGGATGTGTGTCACTCCCTGCCGGGTGAAGGCAGGGAGGTGTGTACCTATGGTGTAACCTATAAGTGTGTCGTCCGTTGCCAATCTTAATGTGCAACGGGGCCCTGGCTAGCGACTAGCGCGAAGGGTGTAGACACACCCTAAAGACACTAGCTCCTACGCTGTTGGAGGAAAACTGTCATCCAGTGCCGACTAGGAGACCCCCAAGGCCGGTTACCACTGGGACCCATCCAACTGACTGCCTCGCCCTGAAGGGGTTCGGCGGGTGCGTTGGGTCAGCACCCCACTCGGCTTCGTTGGCACCGTAAGGTATCCACCGAGAGACCACGAAACTGTGGATTTGCCCAGAAGGGGCCAAAAGGAGCGCGAAAGACGTTTAGTCCGAAAGAGAAATATTTTGCCTTGATAAAGGCACTTGGTCTGATCGTATGTCGAAATAATTAATTAAATAAATAATTAATTATTCGACGATCGGGAGTAGTCGGGTGACTACGAGGACGCCACGAAGAGCAGCGCAGCGAAGGGAGACTCTGGACAGCGAGCGCAGCGGGAGCAGCGAGAGCGCACAACCGCACGCGTCGAGTGCCGAGCGTCGAATCATAAGTTCCATACACTACTGGTTATCATTAATATCTAAACTTCATTACTTCAGTAATATCTGAGCAGATGCTTGTCAATAATTTCTATATACACAACTAACCAAAAGTATCTGAACACTTACAACGTCAAGTATATTCTACGCAGACAAACACTGAGCTTACCTAATTCATTACCGCGTGATATATAGGACGAACCAAAAACCAACACTGAGTATCTGAGGTATAAATACGATGAAAAGGGAATACAATTGTATGGAAAATGATAGAACTGATATGTTAATGTGAAACTATTGAAAGAAAATACAATCTTGGATCAAGGAAGTAGATCTTGGATCCTACACTTGACGTTGTAAGTGTTCAGATATTTTTGGATAGTTGTGTGTATAGAAATTATTGACAAGCATCTGCTCAGATATTAATGAATTAATGAATGTTCTGATATTAATGGTAACATGTATTGTAGTATATGGAACTTATTGACATTTTAGATTGTTCAGAAGTATTTGATCACCTTGTTTGCTACAATATATCCGACGGCGACTGTACACGAACAACATTTAACTCTGTAGGTAATCACTTGTACCATATACATATAATGATAAATAATAAACCATTTATTTTCAGGTAACAAAGACCCATACCAAACCATACCCATACCTTAACCTAATCATAAATAATAATATAGTAACAATTTTGTTAATAAATAAAACTTAATAACTACGTTAGTTTCACTTATTTGCACGTGTTTGTGCGTTCCGGTGGCACTTGTCCGCGGAAGCGGTACCTGCACTTGGTGATGGATGAAAGCTTTTGGTGGCAGGATGTGGTATTCCACCACATCCTGCCACCAAAAGCTTTCATCCATCACCAAGTGCAGGTACCACAAACGCCTTAAAGTTGACGTTGCGATGTGACTCCAGCAGCTGTACTCTCGGCGCGTACTTCAGCCTTTGGCGCACATACGTCACGACGATGTCCTCCGCGTCAGTGGTGTAGTGGAGATGGGAAATATTCACCGGAGTATTTTGCATGGCCGCATAATGTTATACTTTGTTTGCATAATATATATATATATATAATTTTTATTTTTGTCAGACAAAAATTACGAAAAATAAAATGTTTAATTAGTGATTTTTGCCAAAGTTTTAAGCATTTTTGAACTTTTAATTATTAGTAAAGATCTGCTACTGCATCTGCTATATTACTAACTTAAATTCCAGTATAGTTGCGCCGTAAATCATTTTTAAATTGGATTTTTCATATAAAAACTAAAAATCTAAGTAAGTCAAAAACTACTGAATTTCGGCAGGACATTTCGTGGCTTAATTTATTGCATTTTAACCCTACTAAAGGAAGTGGTCGAGCTACCAGTAACCCTGTTTAGTGGGCTTCGCAATCAAAATGGTCTAAGTTGGGAAGTGTGGATGATGCATGAGTCATTTTGGGGCAGTTTGCAATTAAATATATTGACTCTTATTTTTGCGTTGTTTTTACTGAAAATCAGTAGCAGTATTATAACTGCATAGCCTTATTATATTTTTTGTAAGTACTTTGATTATGATATTTAAACATAATAAAGTTCCTTAAAATTGTTTTAATTAATAATAATAATAACACCGGGCTCTTCATGAGTCCGGTGTAGATTTTTTAGCGTCCGTATCCTGGCTACGTTTTGGTGACCTTTTCGGGGAAACTGAAGGTTTCGTTTGTGCAATTATGGACGAAGTTATCTTGACGTGACGTGTGTCGGGCATGCCAACGTCCGGATGAGTCCATCAGACATATCATCTCTGGTTGGTCTCGTCTGGCTAACGGCGAGTACTTGCCCAGACATAACCAAGTGGCCAGGATTATTCACCAGCAACTTGCTTTGAAATATAAGCTTGTGGACTCTGAGGTACCGTATTACCAGTATGTGCCCGACCCAGTTCTCGAAAATGACCATGTCACGTTGTACTGGGATCGGTCTATCATTACTGACAGGACTATTGTAGCCAATAAGCCTGATATAGTGGTGATAGATCGATTAGCGCGCCGCGCAATTATTGTCGATGTTACCAATCCACATGACGAGAACCTCGTGAAAGCTGAGAAAGAGAAACTAATAAAATATCTCGACTTATCTCACGAGGTTGTTGACATGTGGAATGTGAGCTCGGCTATCATTGTGCCGATTGTAGTAACGGCCAACGGCCTGATGGCCGAAAGCCTCGATCAACATCTCTCGAGGCTCTCGTTAGGCAGTTGGATCAAGGGTCATATTCAGAAGGCAGTATTGTGAGGAGAAGGTTCCTATCTCTGCAGCCCTAACCACCGGTAGCTTGGACCCTGCTCCCGACACCGGCGTACTTCTATTTTTTTATATTTTTAAATGTTTTTTTTTCTACATTTTTTTGTTTAAGAAATATTTAAAAATGTAACTAAATAAGATATGAAATGAATAAACGAGATAATAATAATAATTTATTTATTTGTAAAGAATGCAGGGGTTACAATAATGGTGTTAGTTAAATTCCCAGTACATTCTGCCTATTGGCATACAAAAATATATTGATAAATGATAAATGATAAATGATTTATTTTCTGTAAGTAGGTTTGTACAAACCTTGGTTAACTTACAGATAATTTAGAAACTAGGTGCTTTTTAAAATGAGATCATGGATCAGCTAAGTCTAAAATTACTTATTTGGATAATGTATGAGATAAAGTGAAGCAAATATTACAATTCATCATTTATAAAATCGGTAACAGAGTAATAACATTTCTCTATCAGCAACGACGACAGGAGTTTCTTGAATTTTATTAAGGGCTGATCCTTAATACAATTTGGCAATTTGTTAAATATAATAGGAGCCATACCAATAATGTTTTTTTTAAGCAAAGCAGTGTTATTATCTACCAGTACACAATAGACTTTGATATTTTGATCTCATGGCAGTAGTTCGCATCCTCGTATTTTTTAATGCAGAAAATAGATGCTTGTTAGTCTTTACGAATATAGCTACTTCGAGAATGTATATACTAGGAAAAGTGAGTATTTGTGTTTCTTGAAAAAAGGAATGCAACTATCTGTAACCTTACACTACAGGATGTACCATATTTATCTTCTTCTTCTATATCTATAAAAAAAATAAATGCCACTTTTCGTTGAATTTTATAACTCAAGAACGGCTGAGCCGATTTAGCTGATTTTGGTTTTGAAATGTTTGACGTAGTCCAGGGAAGGTTGAAACGGTGATAAAAATTGGAAAAGTTGCCGGAAAATTGGAAAATTCTGGAAAACTGAAAGTGGATTTTATATGGGAATATTGAAATTGGGACAGGACAACGTCTGTCGGGGAACACTAGTAGTGTATGTAAATGACTTGCCTAAAAAGATAAGTTCGTCGTGTACCTATTTTGTTCGCTGACAATGTCTCTTTATTATTTAAAACGCCCGAGAACGTTGACTATTTAGCTATTAAAAAAACTTTCACAGAAACTGAGGAATTGGTTAAACGAACATAACTTAGACATAAACTTATCTAAAACTAAAATTTGCCAATTCAGAACTTACCAGAGAACCCCTTATATTAACGCAACAAATAAAATTAGAAGAAATAAACGAATTTACACTTTTAGGCCTAACATTAGATTCAAACTTAAATTGGAAGAAACAGAAAATACAGGAGCAAAATTGTCCAAATTTACTTACGCGCTAAGCATACTGAAATGCAACACAAATTATAAAACCGCCTTATCTGCCTTTTATGCGTACGCCAACTCCTGGCTAAATTATGGTATAATTCTGTGGGGAGAAAGTACTGACTTTTTGGACCTTTTTATTCAGCAAAAGAGATGTGTCAGAATATTAATGAACATAGACCAGCGAGAGAGTTGTAGGCCACATTTTATTAAACAACAAATTCTCATATTACCAGCAATGTATATACTGCAAAGTTGTACATTCGTTAGGAAAAATAGGCACCTCTTCAAATCTAATATCGAGCTTACGAAAACTATAACCGACGGAATAAGAATAAGACTAGTACTACCCCTCACTAATATAAAATTTATTGGGAAAAGCCCATATTCAAGACTAGATAATAATTATATTTAATAAACTACCGGAAAGTTTAAAATCCCTACCAAATGACTAAATTTTCTCGAAACAGTTGATATCTCTGTTAATAAAGAAGGGCTACTATACCGTTGAGGAATATAAAGCTGACAAATTTTGAATCGATTGACCTAGTACTTTACAACATGCTTGACGTAAATGAGAAATAATAAACGACAATACTATATTTTATGTTTACCGTGGGGACCAGGGGCCCCTCGAATTTGTAAAGAACTATATGCTGGCCTTTTTTTTTGCCCAAAGGCTACCAACAACGGCCATACAACGTGGCAATGCTGCCAGCATTTTGGGAACATTGCCGAATGGTAGCGGTCTGTTAGACTAGTTTTATTTTTATTTTAGATTAGTTTATGGTAATTGTTCTTACATTTTATGCTTATGAATTTTTATTAATTAAATATTTGCTTTGTTTACCTACAATTAATGCACAAATTGAATAATTTTAGTAATTTATTGATTAATGTTTAGTATAATGTAATGAATTGTAATAATGAGTGTTAATATTATATTATTAATTTGATATAAATCATTTGCAGTGCCCTTACGGGGTGCATGTCTTAATAATGTCATGAAATTTTAATGCATGCCCTAATAACCAGTGTTTTTACATGTTAGCAAATAAATAAATTTAAAAAAATATGAGGGAAAGCATGATGATAGAGGGGAAGAGGGATAGGAGGGCGTAGTGAGAAGGGAGGGTGTGGAGAGCTGGTATAGGGGGAGGGGAAAGCTGCAAAGAGGTTGTGAGAGGGGGTGAGAGGGGAGGGGGAGGTTAGTGGGAACGAGATGTGGTGAGGGGGTGAGAGGGAGAGGGAGATGGTGTGTAAGGGGCGTGAGAGGTCGTGGTGAGGGGATTTAGGGGAGGGTGATAGTGGTAGGAAAGGGAGTGGGGTGAGAGGCGGTTAGAGGGAGAGATTTTTGTTCTTGTGGTATATGTTCCGACATCCACGCGGCAAAAAGCTAGTCTAAATATATAAACGAGGAAACTGACTGACGTTTCACTGCTCCAAAGTTTGTATGAAAAATCTAATTACTTGAGCTAATTGACTTAAAACTTGGCATGAATATTTATCTAAATAAATTATAAAGTTTGCCATTTTTAGTTTTCCTAAACTACTCCTAAGGAGGGACTGGGGGTGTCAAAGTTTGTATGGAAGAATTTTAACGCGCGGCCCGATTAACTCGAAGCCCAGTATTTATACTTGAGACTAAAAATGAAGAGTAACGTGTATCAGGGTTTTTCGAAAATCTACCCCTAAATGGGTGAAAAGGGGTAGTCAATTATACAGGGCAGGTTTTACTGCGGGGCTTGATTAACTCGAAAATTGGTGTAAATAATCCTTCAGTCAAGCTACGGAAATATCCAGGCGATTTTTTAATTCCACCCCTGCGGGGGTGAAAACAGGGAATATAGTTTATATGGAAAATGTTATTCATTCGTTCAATTAACTTGAAACTTGCCACAAATACCTGCCTAAGCAAGTTTGTCATTAATAGTTTTTAAAGGGTAGAGAGGGAGAGGTTAAGGGGAGGGGTGGTAAGGAGAGAAACGGGGAAGGGGAGGGTGCAGTAAGGAGTGAAAGGGGAAAGGTGTGGGGGTGAGGGTGGGGAGAGGTGGTGAGGAAGGAGAGGGGGAGGATAATGGAGAGAGGGGGAGACGGGGTGAGGGATAGGAGGGTGTAGTATTAAGTGGGGATTGTGTGGAGAGGGGGAAGAGGGGGAGGGGAGGAGTTGGTGAGGGTAGGGGTAGGGAAAGCGGTGAAGGGGTGTGAGAGGGGGAGGGGGACGTTACCTGGAAAGGGATATGGTGAGGGGGTGAGAGGAAGAGGGGGAGAGGCGGATGGTGAAGCTGAGGGTTGTGAGAGGGGGCGGTGAGGGGGACGATAGGGGAAGGTGAGAGTCTCGGACTTTAGTAGTTATTTTTGCATTTGATAGCCCAATTCTTAAGGAAGGCTATAGGCAAATTTAACATCACTCTAGAACTCTCAGGTGCCGAGCAAAAAGAAAAGTAGTCAAAAAGAACGCTTAGCGAAAACGAAGTAATAGCGCGGGCAGGCAATGCGACGCGATGGGGTGGGTCGGGGAAACAAGAACACGCGAATGAAGTCGCGGGCAGAAGCTATACTCAATACATAAAAAGAAAATTCCTGACTGACTGACTCATCAACGACCTATAAAGCTGAAATTTTGCACAGAGGTTCCCTTTATAATTTAGACAAGGAATAAGAACGGATTTTTGTTCCCGTGGTATAATTTCCAACATCCACACGGGTGAAGCCGCGGGAAAAAGCTAGTCCTGTAATATTTCTAATCACGTTCTCGAAAACGGCTGTAACGGTTTCGATGAAAGTAGCAATATAGGAGTTTACGGGGACGAAAAATCGATCTAGCTAGATCTCCATCTGGAAAAATTCGTTTTCCCTATCTTCACCAGAGCAGAGCTCGGTCGATCAGGTATTTAATTAAATATGCTATCTACCTAAATAAAATATATTTGGCCACTTAATTCTGCCAAATTAGTCCAATCAGGAACTATGTCCATTCGTGTCCACACATGTTTGTGTAATTCACGTAATATTTCATCATTGCTAACATTGTCAAAATTCTCATTGAATCCAACATTTTCTAATAACACATTTAACTTGGATTTGTCAATGACTCTCACAAGCTCTATTATGGTCACTATTATCTCTTCAAACTCCATTTTAATAGCATTCATTAGCAATTTAGTTTCTTTGACAATTTTGATGAAATCCATCAAATTGGTCTCGTCCAAGTTATTTTCAGTTGTTGATAATAACAACTTTCCTAAATTACGCAGATTGTATCGAATTGCTTCACACAGAGACGATTTAATTTCAGTGTTCTTGCTCTGTTCCATTAACAACTCAAAAATTACTCGCTTATTTTCTTTTGCGATTATTATACTCAACTTATTGTCTATTTCTATTTTAGCATCCAATGTGGCCAGAACTTCCAAGTTATATTTAAAAAACATCTCGTTTAATATAAAATGCCAAATTTTTTTTTTTTTTTTTCTATTTGTAATACCAAACGGTAGTTTGCAACTTGCAGCTTTTATTAGGCCACAAATGAACTCGACCGCGAAGTATTCTGCAAACGTCGAATGTACAAATATCGGACGATCATTGACTACATTACAAATGATGCCTGATTTCTCTAGTCCATGTTTCAGTATTTCCAAAAAAATCTTAACTTTATTTAAATCTATTGTATCAAATAATTGGTCAAGGTGTTTATGGAAAATGGCGTATGCCGCTAATTTTCTATGTATAGCTACAAAATCAGCATATTCTTTTCTATAAGCTATAATATTATCAGGTTTGTACATATCAATTTTGTTTTTCTCCTGAAAACGTCTATTTAGATTTGTTTCCAGAACGCTTTCATACACCATAAATATATTTGTATCTATGTACCATTTGTTAGGACTTTCGTTGGTTTCTCTTATCTTATTATACAAATAATCAGAGATTAGGTTTAGGAGAAGTGGAGATGCCTCGAACTCATCCTTAGTTTCTGATCCGTCATCACACTCTTCACACAGTTTATTAAGAGAACTCATTGTAACCGGTGGTGCAGAAGTCAGGTTCGCTTTTAAGTATTTAATAAACCAAAAATAAATTGTTCTAAATGGTATCTCCTTCTTTCTCTTTTGTAAAACATTTCTCTTCTTTGCAAATTCCTTGTTATATGTTTTAATGACAGTAGCCATAAATTCTATGAATTTATATACAGTATTAAGCTGGCCAGTGTTGAGATCCTTCAGTATTTTTTTCCTATCCCAAATCATGTTTAAGAAACGAAAACTTTCTCCGTAGCCCCATGGAACTATTTCGTACAACTTTCCAAAGTGTTCTAAAATAGTAACGATTTTGTCATACAATCTGCTTGTAATCCAAATGTTATGTTTCAGTGGATGATTCTTAAGTACTTTTATTAATGTTAACACTTCAGTTGCATAGTGCGGACAGATTTCGTCAAACCCATCGAATAAGAATAATACTTTTCCTGTATTATAACAATGCAGGAATATTTTCAACTCGAATACAGTCCACTCATCACCTGTACATTTTTTTAACACAATACCATCCGCTTCTTCCAGTACTATCTCTACTTCATTCATTCTACTTCGTTCCTCACTGAGTGCAACTTGGCACATGAATTTTAAGCTTTCCAAAGTATCGATAACAGTTTCGTTTGTCTGCCACTCACTGAATTTTCTCGCATACTCCAATAAGTTAATTCGTAGTATCCAAACTGTTGGGTGATCATTTTTTAAAACCGTTGACACTTGAGAGAGGAAGTTCGTCTTTCCCATTCCGGGATTTGCTACGATTACTGTAACGTGACCTGTTAATTGGAACAGCGAATGTAGCGTTTTAAAATTAAACAATCGATCCATAGGGACCTGTCTTGTGAAGTGCCGTTGGTCCATGGATATACTCATTTTTATTGTGACTGGAGCAAGAATCGTGTCAACACATTCCTTGATATTAAAATTAGAATCAACAACCGATTTTCCCACGAAATTTCTTTCCTTGTTCAGGATTTGATATAACACCTGTCCTCCGACATTTTTTACTGTCACATTATCCAGCATGTCACTAATGCTTACTTCATTACCTTGAAATATGACTTTTGTATTCTCCAAGACATTTTCCTGCAACTCTTTGTCCAAGTCAGTTAGATTATTCCGTTCATCCTTTATAACGTTATCCTTTAGCGAGAAAACCGTCTTCACGAATTCAACGAACGAATATACTGCAACAATAATACAATTTTTGTCATTCAAAATAAGAGCAATCTTTTGTAATCTTTTGCTGGTTACTGGGGTAAGAATTGGTATTTCATCGACTACAATAATAAGTATTTTTTCTTCATTCGCATTCGTCAATTCAAATTGAAAAGTTTTGTAGTCTCGTGCACGTAGTTTTACAATGTATTCCAAATCCAATACTACTAAGTCTTTGTTTTTCATGTATCTTAATAGTTTTGCAACAGTAAATGCGCTGTTATCTGTGATGATTACAGTCCTAGAAGAGTGGTCTTGTAACTGTAATGAATTTACGGCATCTTCATTGAAAGAGTAATGTTTGTACTTTAGCTTAAGCATCATATTTATATTTCCCATCAGTGACTGACTCGTGCTATCAACAGCATTTTTAAATAGCTCACTCCCTTTAGTAAGGTACGATCCTTCTTTAGGTATCATCCACCATTTTTGTACTTCATCATGATACTTCAAAAATATTGCTTCTGATCTTATTTCTACATTGTGATTGTGTGCTTGGCTATTCTGTATTTCATCTTTTAAGATATCTTCCACGTCGTTTTCATCACCTTGACTTGAATAAAATACGAGTTTGCTGAAGAAATCTTTCACTACATGGTCATCATATTCGCTTCTGGTAAATGAAAGTTTCGGGAACATTTTGCCTCTTATTTCAAATCTATAGTCTTGCATATTTAGTATTTTACTCTGTAACTTTGCAAAAAACCTTTTAGCTATATTACCCAGTGATTCAGAATTTTCACAGAACTTAAATAGCTTATACCGCGGTTCCACGGCCCGCTTTTTCACAGGCGAGAGCGCTTCAGGCCAGGCCGACGGGCCTTGGGAACAGTCGGCCAATAAATCGAATTGATGATGGATTGAATAGAAGCATGTGTCATCTGAAACGAATATATTGCCGACAGCGGAAGCTATACCACCATTGAGCCGCAGAAAGCCATCTTCCAAAGATTCATCTAAAGTGACAATGTTATTGGGTTTCGAACTTTCTATCAAATCTGTAAGTTTGGTACACAAATGATCCAATCTCTTTTCGATTTTTCCGTCATTACCTCTTATTGCTAAATCTTTATTTCCGAATACAGCCGGAACGTTAAAATGTTGTGAAGGTAAACATTCCCTTACGGCCAGTAATAAATCTCTTGTTTGGTTCTTGTCTACCTTTCGTCTTTCGAGAATCTCTGTACACAATGCATCTTTGAATAACAATATCTGTTGAAATTCATGTTCTATAAAGAAATCATGTGTATTAAAGAAGTCTTGTCTCAAACTGGCGATTCGATGTCCTTCGGGTTGAATCTCGGAAATATCGAAAATATATTTCGCCAAAATGACATGGTATCGTATTACGAGCTCATCATTCATTATTTGCATTTGGTTTTTAGCATCATCTAACATATACTTCGCTATCTTTTGCGCCAGCGTCGTTAGTTGTTCTTTCAAAACTGTTTTACTTAATAGGTCCACGTCTTCATCTGTATAGAATGGCTGCGAGCCAGGGCTACCTGTGCCTATAGTATTGTTTAAATATGTGACCAGACTACCTTCACAAGGCTTACTGCTGCCGTCATCTTTTGCAGTGGTGTACATAACAAACAAACAATCTGTTTCGCAAAATGTTCCTTTGAACAGCGCGTCTTCATTACTTGGTTGGAATCTGCGCTTGATTTTCAAATAACTGTCAAAACAATTGGCCAAATCTTTTTTACTCGTCAGCGTTAAAAGTTTATCTTTCTCTCGATGTTTGGCCTGTATAAACACGTTAATTGGCTTATCAAACCTCTTTAATTTGGCCCTCAAACAAACGTCATCAAACATTCCAATTTGATCAACATTTGTTGCTAAGTAGAACTCTTCAACGGCGTCATCATGTAATAGTTTAAAGTATATTAAGCTGAGTAGTTTGGTTTCATAGAGCTGGCCACGAATGCCCGATGTGCCGGCTCGTTTTTGATACGTATAAACGTGTTTTTCGTTTTTCTTTTTTTCTTCCTTAAACACTTTACTAGTCGATTGTTCGGCAAAGTTCGCCATTTTAACGACACGCGACTTGTGATGGTAACGTTGACGATTCCTCTTCTTCTGATGGTGGCGTTAGTAATCTGGAAATAGTTCAAATAAATCATTTTAAAATTTCTGTGTCGCCATGTCTGCTTTAAAATTCTTTATTTTAAGTTCCATTAAAATGATATTATTATCTTACTTAATAACATGCAGGGACGTTAATTGTTGAAGTGTGCTCTTCTACAAAACCAGGAGAAATGGAGCTGATGGTGAAGTCACCATCACCATAAACACTGTGACGAGCATAAGTTGCTTAGGAACTACATATATTAAGGTACTTAATCAAATTGCAACCCCTGAAATACTTAAAATAATTGAGTAGTTTTGATGGTCATCTGTGGTCTTCATCATCAGTTCCACTTCACCAAATGGTGTCAAAAAAATTGAGGGTAAATGCACGAGTTACTATAAAAAATATTCAAATCGCTACAGGTGTGCCTATAAACTTTGAGGGTTTCCCTCGATTTCCAAGGGATCCCCTCATCAGATACTGACTTGGTGACAATGCGACCAACCTCGAAAGCATACCCTTTCAAACAAAAAATAAATTTTGCAAATCCGTCTATATATAATAATATAATAATATTTATTTATTTTTCTCACCACAATGACCTTACAAAATAATAACAAAAAATCAATATTGTCCAGTCATTGGCTTAAAGAACAGTATTGTGGGAGACTGGTGCCTAAGCTAAGCCGAAGCCTGTATTTCAGGCCACCAGGTCTCCGCCCCAGGTACAAAGTATGGTTTCACGTAAACTAAAACTAGACAATAATTTCTATTCTACATTTAGGAAAGAATGTTTGTGTGGATTGAATGGTAGTGTGAGTGTGTGACAGTGTGAGTGTGAGTGATGTAAAAGTTGGTGTGGGTGTGCGTGTTTGCTGAATGCCAAAGTAGTATGTGCTTGTGGCAGAGACAACCTAGACGAAAGCGGTAACTATTTTGGGATGGTAACTAGACTTTCAGTTGCGTCATAGTCCAGACTCATAAGCCATCCATTAATTTTCTTCTTACACAGGTGTTTTGTGAGTGGAAAGATGTTGTGAACTTTGTTTATTTTGTTATAGAGGTAGCCTCCCAGAAAACAAAAGAATCGTTCGGAGAAACAAGTTGCAAATGACGAAGTTATGCACGAACATACGTAAAAATATATAAACATCCTAATTGAGAACCTCCTTCTTTTTTTGAAGTCGGTTATCTATACTAATATACTAACCGACCGGTCCGGGTGGACTCCCCGATGATGGTGACAAATCACTATTATACGACTGCGTGCAGCCGTATCCAACGAGCCAGCATCGGAGAGTCCCACCGGTCCGCCAGCGCACGCAGGATAGTGTTGGGACTGTCGCGCGTGCGGCGCATGATAGAAGCGCACCGCTTGCGCATGATGGCCGCAAAGCCGTCTGTGTCAGCTGCCGCGAACATCGCAGAGGCGCTGCAGTGGCACGGCAGTCCCATCAGCACCCGGAACGCGTTATTGTATTGAATGCGCAGATCACTGTATATTTCCGTTGCGTATAGTTAACCCACAGGCTGCAGGTCTGTGTAAAAGGACTGACAGTACGCTTAAAAAAGGCCAACTTTGACAGTCCCCGTACACCGCGAAAACCTGCGGGCCAACATGTTGCATCGGACAGACAGCGCTCTGCGCTCCCTTTCAATATCCGCACTGTCCTTAAGGTCCCCAGTGACCCAGTGTCCCAAATATTTAAATTGCTCGACCTTGTTTAGAACTGTACCACATAAAGTGAAATCCGAAATGAATGTGTATCTCTTGTTATCCGGCCTGAAAACCATTATTTCACTTTTTTTCGTGTTGTATTTGAGCCCATGAGTCACCGCGTAATACTCACAAATTTCCAGGAGCCTTCGTAAGGTACCAATCGATGGGCTCAGCAGCACCATATCGTCTGCGTAACTGATGTTATTCACACACACTCCATCTATATGACACCCGATGCTGGTGCTGCTGAGCTCATCGATCAGTCGGTTGACGTACAGGTTAAAAAGCGTGGGAGAGGTCAGCCTTCCCTGCCTCACCCCGCATTCCAGCCCCTACTCCTCCGAAAGAGCGCCTGGCCATCTTACAAAATTCTTTTGATTGTTATTCCAATGCCCGAAAAATAGAACAATCTTCCTAGGTAGACAAGTTTCATCACTTAATTTACCCCATAGAATATCGTACGATACAAGATCGAACGCTTTCGATAAATCAAGGTAGCATGCAAACACTGGTGTCTTTCTACTCGTGTAATACTGTACAGTCTGTTTAAGGCACAAGATAGCACTCTCGGTGGAAAGCCTGGGCCTGAAGCCGAACTACGCGTCGTTCAGCGAGACGTGTTTATCTAGGTGCTGACCAAGCAGACTGTCCAGCACTTTGGCGTCCACTGTGGCCAGAGAGATTGGTCAATAATTGTTTACATGTGATGTATCACCAGTTTTGTTTTTGATGATTGGTACAACTATAGTACGCATCAGATTATCGGGCAGATGGGAGTGGCCTAAACACAGGGTAAAAAACATAGAAAGCACTCTGGGTAGGTGCACACCTCGCTGCAGGTGCTCGGTGCTAAGGCTGTCGTGACCCGGGATTTACCCCTCACCATGCCCTTGATCACCGCACACATTTCCTTCGCAGTAAAATGAATACTACGCTCACTACCTTCCCCAGCATTGGGCACCTGACGCGAATCCACCCTGAAATGCCCAGAGCGAATCCACCCTGAAATGGTGGGAGAACATAGTGGCGATCTCGCTATACTAATAACTCTTTAATAATAATATAATATTTAATATATATTTTATTAATGGCGGTTAATAATAATTTTATTTAAAAAAAAATAAACAAAATGACGAAATACTCGTCTTTAATCAATTTAGAACATATGCAATTTTAAACTTAAAAAAATATGCTTCCTGATAAAATAACAAAATAACGACTTATAATACACTATTACAGAACGATGTTGTCACGACGGCTGCTTGAGGCGAGTACTGGGCGCACTCTGCTTTTATACGCACGACCGCACGGTAGATTTGAAAATAACGTTTTGATGCTAATATTCAATTCAATTCAATAACGATTTTTACATCATGTCTGATGTAAAAATCGTTCGGTCGTGATGCAAAATGTACATATTTACATAATACGGCCTCTCCTGACATGTGGTTGTCCTCAGCCACATTGTTCAGATGATGATCCTTGTTCGTTGCAGTCACGATCTTCGGCAAGCAGACTTGAGCGACGCGAAGGGCTCATGTCTTCCACCCTGGTGTGTGTCTGCATCTCCACGACTTGAAAGATCTTCGCAGCTTTAGTAACTGATGGACCCTGGTGTGTGTCTGCATCTCCACGACTTGAAAGATCTTCGCAGCTAGTTGCACTGGTAGATGGTGCTGCGAGACTATCCTCTTCAGCTGAAAATGAGAGAATAGCACTCATTGTGACATCCTATAAACACATGTCTATTGTAATTAAATACAACAAACACATCTACAAATAAAACTGAGACGGAGGCACGCAGTTAGCACGTCTCTTTTGGCAGAATTACATATAACTCAATGCCCATAAAAACAGACAGAGGCACATAGTTAGCACGTCTCGGCAGAGCCATCGCTCAATTCCCACATAAACTGAGACGCAGGCACCCAGTTAGCACGTCTCGGCAGAGCCATTGCTCAATGCCCACAAATGCAGAGCCATCGCTCAATGCCCTCACAACCACTATGTATGTACACGTGACTCTTTCAGTCCATGTAATCAAACACATTTAATATTAATACAGTACACGATCAAGCAGATAGGAAACTAAATACAAAAATCTACTTACTATCAAAAAACGTGGCACATGACTAGGGGGTCCACTCTCCTCGCCAATATGCTCGGCGGCAGCCTGAGTAACTTTGCCATACGAACCAGTTAACAGCTGTAGTTCGTATCGATGGTGGGGAAGGATTTTCGCCACACACGATATGGCCCTCGCATCCCTGAGTCCAGCTTGCCTGTAACTTGAGAATTTTTTATTACAAAAACATTATCATTTAGATTAAACGTACGCTGGACCTTCCGATTTCTATTAACATATTCATCTTGTTTACGTATATTCTGGTCAAGCAGTTCGCTAGCGCCCCGTCTTTGTAATTCTCTTAAACCCGCGCGATTCGGTCGCACGTCATCAATAGCGACATCACGAACAAGTGATCTTATGACTGCTGCAACACCAATAAGCAATTGTAAAGGTGAGATCTGAGTAGTCTTGTGTTTAGTGCAGTTGATAACAAGCTGCATTTTCCACAAAGAATCTGACCATTTACTATCTGGCTTAGACGCCTCTATGCGTAACATACTAAGCAGAGTACGACAATAGCGTTCGACCTGACCGTTTTCACTATGCATTTCAGGTGTCACAAAATGAATTTCGCTGCCCATTTCAGTAACCCAGCCCCGAAAACTCGCACTCTCAAACATTCGTCCTCTATCACAAACAATAAGTTTGGGAGTACCAAACGGAGAAATGGCATTTGAAAACATTTGTTTTAATTCGTTGGAATCTTGCCTTTTTATCGCATAAAACAAACAATAGGGTTGGTATCAGAATGACTGTATCGCAAATTGACCACGTCGCTCTTAGTCCAAATCTCAAAATGTCTAAATCTCAGAATACCTAAGTCGCAAAATGACTACATCGCTTTTAGTCCACATCTCATAATGTCTAAATCTCAAAATACCTAACTCGCAAAATGACTACATCGCAAAAAGTCCGAACAGTTGTGTAGGCACCTATACCTACTTAATTAATGTCTTTGGTTGTCAATGTGACTTTTTTTCTTACTTTTCCTAGATTATGTGCTTCCCCAAAGTCCACTCTTTACACCAAACTTGAACCAAACCGGTCCATTTTGATGCTTGAACAGACAAACCTACAAAAAGACAAAAACTTTAAAATCACCTATTTTGGGTAGGTAATATACCTAATTATGTATTATACTTACTTTTAAAAAACAACTAAAGGGCTTGTAGCTAAGTAACACCCGCACGGGTCAATCGATCAGGTTAATCTACGCTTGCCGCGGTTGGTCCGTGGATGGGTGACCATCTTTACATGCACAACAGCCCTCCGTGCCTCGGATAGCATATTAAGCCGTTGGTCCCCGCTGTCATTCGTGGATCTTTAACAGTCGTTACGGGTCGTCAGAAGCCCGTAACTCTGACAACCAGTCTTACCAAGGGGTATCGTGTTACCCAGTAACTGGGTTCTGGAGGTTAGATAGGCAGTCGCTCCATGTAGAATACTGGTATTCAGCTGCATCCGACCCCAACATAGCTGGGAAAAGGCTAGGCAGATGATGATGATGAATGATGATGTATCCAGTCATTCTGATATCAACCCTGTATAAGTGCTTACACAACTGTTCGGACTTTTTGCGATGTAGTCATTTTGCGAGTTAGGTATTTTGAGATTTAGACATTATGAGATGTGGACTAAAAGCGATGTAGTCATTTTGCGACTTAGGTATTTTGAGATTTAGACATTATGAGATGTGGACTAAAAGCGATGTAGTCATTTTGCGACTTAGGTATTTTGAGATTTAGACATTATGAGATGTGGACTAAAAGCGATGTAGTCATTTTGCGACTTAGGTATTTTGAGATTTAGACATTATGAGATGTGGACTAAAAGCGATGTAGTCATTTTGCGACTTAGGTATTTTGAGGTGCGGAGACAGGAAACCTCCCCGAGTGCCCGTGGGCTGGAATTCCCTTCGGATACGTCCGTGGGGAAGGCCAGTCTTCGGGACGGTGCACCCTGGGGTGCGGGCAATGGTTCCCCTTAGGCACAAGTGCCTAAGGGGTTTCGTTGCCCGTATGCCAATATCCTGTCGGAGGAACGCTCCAACGTGTGTCCCTCTGCTCTAAGCAGAGACGCACAGCGGCGGAGTAAGAACGGGCTCGGTGTGCACTAACCCTGCCGCCGGGCAGGCAGAAGGAAGCCATTCATCCACCATCAATCATCATCATCCCCGCCACCATACACCATTCATCATTCACCACATCATCATTCCCATCCCATCATCCACCATCAATCATCATCATCCCCGCCACCATACACCATTCATCATTCACCACATCATCATTCCCATCCCATCATCCACCATCATCATTCCCATTATCATTTCCATTTTCATTTCGTCATTTCCTTCTGCCACCGTTAGTCTCGTAGCCCCGAAGATCGTTCAAGGTCATGTCTCTGACTTTTGACGGGGGTCGAGGGTCTTGGCTTAACCGCCCGGACCGCGAGGAAGAAAACCTCTATAAAAAATTACCCCAAATCTCCAAGCGGCGGCGCACCGTGAGGGAGGTTGGTAGCTTGATTAATGGGTAGCTAAATTAGTCGCTAGTGCGAACCACTGAAGATTTGAGCAAGTACACAAAGTTATTACTCGTGGGAACAAAATGGAATTGTTAAGAAAAACCCAACGACGAGAAGAGGAGAAGGCGATGAGTGATGCGGGGTCGGAGTCCGACACCGCATCGGGAGCGAAGGGCGTGAAGGGCTCTTTCAAGAGCCCGGAGAGCGTAGTAGGAGGCAGTAGTTCCGCTGGTAGGAATGCATTCCTGAAGCGGAACGTGGAGGCAAAGCCGGGGGATGGCCAGGGGTCGTCTTCCTCAGATGGCGGAAAGGGCTCGGCCAAAAAAGCTCGCAAAGTTCTAGGCTGGAGTCACAAAAAGAGCAAGAGCCGGGCAATGCAGGAGGATGACTCCGTCGGCTCGGCCGAGGGGAGCACTCTGGAGGCGTCTGGCGATGAGTCGGACGCTGCTGGTGGCTCCAAGGCGGAGCGGGCCAGGTTCGCGGAGGTCGTGGCTGCTGCAGTGAAGGATGTGGCCTTGAAGAAGAAGCAATCTTCTAAGGACAAGGCCATACCTGCAGCCAAGGCCTCCATTATGGCGGCAGCGGAGGCCCTGCTTCAAGGGCCTCCGTCGGACGGCATGTCAGAAATGCGGGCGGAGGTCGCCCGCTTGACAGCCGCCATGGAGCTTCTCCGAAAGGAGAACGAGGAGCTCCGAGCGGACCTGGCCAGGCTCCGCGATGCCGACCCTCAGAAGGCGCCGCAGGAGGGGGCGCAGCAGGGGCAGAGCGGGCTTGGGCCTGCAGAGGAGAAGCTACTGACCCTGGTGCGGAAGGAACTGGCTGCGTTCAACAGCCGGTTCTCTGTCCTGGAGGGCATTGTCCTCCGGCCCCCGCTGGCGGCGAGCCGGCAGGCCTCGGGCCAGCCAAAGGCGGCATCGTACGCCGCCGCCACAGCCGCCACGCCCAAACCTGGGTTGGCGGGGCAGGCGAAGGGCGGGGCCGCTCCTGCAAAGGCGCCTGCGAAGGCGCCTGCCAAGGCGCCTGAGAAGGCCCCGGCTGTGGCGGCGACGACGACGCGGCCGCCCCCGCCTTCTAAATCTCCTCCGGCTGACGCCGAATGGCAGGTAGCCGGGGAGAAGAAGAAGGAGGGCAAGGCGGTAAGGGCGGCCAAGCGGAAGGAGAGGCGGCGTCGGCGCAAGGAGAGAAGCGTCGCGGCGAGGTTGCGCGCCCCAAAGTCCGCAGCTGTAGTGATCACACTACAGCCGGAAGCGGAGAAGAAGGGCGTGTCCTACCGCGACGTGCTCACCAAGGCGCGGGCGGCGGTGAACCTGGAGGAGATCGGTGTCACGAAGGGCATGCGAATTAGGGTCACGGCGACTGGGGCTCGTATGCTCGAGATCCCCGGTGCGGCTAGTGGCCCGACCGCTGACGCTCTGGCCGAAAGGCTTAGGGCGTCCTTAAATGCGGACGAAGACCGAGTGTCCAGACCCGCCAAGTGCGCTGACATGCGCATCCTGGGTCTGGACGACTCTGTGACAGAGGGGGAAGTTGTGGCCGCCGTGGTCAAGACTGGGGGGTGCGCTATCGAGCAGGT
Source organism: Cosmia trapezina (assembly GCA_905163495.3). NCBI lineage: Eukaryota > Metazoa > Arthropoda > Insecta > Lepidoptera > Noctuidae > Cosmia > Cosmia trapezina. The sequence continues at coordinate 12,890,472 of LR991047.1, forward strand.
GAAGGTAGGCACCATCCGTCCAGACTCCACGGGGTTGCGAGCCGTTACGGTGAGCTGCCCCGTATCGGCGGCCAACAAAATCGTTGGGGAGGGCCCGAGATTCCAGGTGGGCTGGGACTCCACGCGGGTAAAACTGCTGGAACCCAGACCTCTGAGGTGCTTCCGTTGCCAGGTGGGCAACCACGTGGGAGCCAAATGCACCTCGGAGGTGGACCGCAGCAGTAATTGCTTCCGCTGTGGTCAGCCCGGTCACAAGGCCGGCTCGTGCAATGCCACGCCGCACTGCTACCTGTGTGTGGCAGCTGGCAAGCCGGCCGATCACCGGGCTGGAAGCAAGGGCTGTGGTCCACCCACGAAAGCCCGGGGCAAGGGCAAGCCCCCCGCCCCCTCTACCGCCGTCACCGCCGCAGCCGTCGCCACAGGCGCCGCCGTCGCTGCCGCCTCCACTGCCGTCGCCGCCGTACCCACTGCGGCGGAGCCCTCACAGGGGGCTCAGGAGGGGGCTGAAATGGAATGCCAGTAGTGGCCCCATTACGCCTCCTCCAGGCGAACATCAACCACTGCGCCGCCGCTCAGGATCTGCTGATCCAGAGCATGGCGCAGTGGTCGATTAACATCGCCGTGGTCGCTGAGCCGTACTTTGTCCCGCCCAGTGATTACTGGGTGGAGGACCTGAGCGGCTCAGTGACCCTCATTTCGTCGGCCGCCGCCGGTACCCTGTCCCTTGAAGCCGTCAAGAAGGGACAGGGTTGCGTCGCAGCACGGTTCGGGGGGATTGTCGTGGTGGGGACATACTTCTCCCCGAACCGAACTCTCGCCGAGTTCCACAACTCCCTTGCGGAGTTGAAAACCGTCGTCGTCGGGTATGGTTCCCTTCCCGTGCTTGTCCTCGGGGACTTCAACGCCAAGAATGTGGCTTGGGGTTCCCGGTGTACGGACACACGGGGCAGGATGGTGGAGGACTGGGCTCTGGAGACAGGCCTGGTCGTCCTAAACCGGGGTTCTGTCCCCACGTGTGTGCGGATGCGGGGCGAGTCGGTGGTGGACATCTCGTTCGCCAGCCCCGCTCTGTTGCCGCACGTGGTTGACTGGCGCGTCATGGAGGGGGTGGAGACCTATTCCGATCACCGGTACATCCGGTTTGACGTCTCCGCCCATACCTCGAGCGCGCCGGTCCGACAGGCCCCGAGTGGTCCGCGGTGGGCGCTGAAGAAGCTGGACCGGGAGCTCCTCCTGGAAGCCTCGATCGTGCAGGCCTGGGTGTCACCACCGGACAGGCCTGCCGACATCAACGACGAGGCGGAGTGGTTCCGGGAGGCCATGTCCGAAGTGTGCGACGTGGCAATGCCCCGGGTCCAGCCCAGTCGCGCCTTTCGCCAGGTGTATTGGTGGTCGCCGGAGCTGACGGCTCTGCGCGAGGCGTGCGTCGCCGCGCGACGCCTGTACACCAGGCACCGCAGGCTCCGTATCCGCCCTCCGGATACGGAAGCCATTCAGGCGGAGCTGTACGAGGGGTACAGAGCGGCGAAGACCGCCCTCCGAGCGGAGATCTTGCGGTCCAGGGATCTGGGCCGCGAGGAGTCGCTGGAGACTCTGAACAGAGACCCATGGGGGCGCCCCTACAAGTTGGTGCGGGAGAAACTCCGCCCATGGGCGCCCCCGCTGACGCAGAGTCTCCGGCCCGAGCTCGTGGAGGACGTGGTGAGCGCTCTGTTCCCTTCGCGAGGGGAACATACTCCCCCGCCTATGGCTCCGCCTCATGCGGTGCCCGCTGCGGACCACGACACCGACGACGACGTTGATGCTCCGGAAGTGACCGGGGTAGAGTTGAGAGCGGCGGTACGTAGGCTCAGTGCCAAAAATACCGCCCCAGGACCCGACGGCTTACCTGCAAGAGCCTGGGTTCTGGCCTTTGGGGCTCTCGGGCCTCGACTAGGGGGGCTCCTAAGCGCATGCTTGGAGAGGGGCCAGTTCCCGCTTCGCTGGAAGACGGGGAAACTGGTCCTCATTAAGAAGCCGGGGCGCCCTGCGGACTCTCCGTCCGCTTACCGGCCCATCGTGCTGCTCGACGAGGTGGGCAAGCTCTTTGAAAGAGTAATTGCAGACCGCCTCGTCGGGTGGCTGGTGCAGGAGGGGCCGGATTTGGCGGAGAGCCAGTTTGGTTTCCGCAAGGGGCGCTCTACGGTGGACGCCATCATGCGCGTGCGAGCCCTCACGACGGGGGATGCAGTGGCCCGGGGTGGGGTCGTCTTGGCGGTGTCCCTAGACATCGCCAACGCCTTTAATACCCTGCCCTGGAGTTGCATCAGGGAGGCATTGCGGTATCACCGGATGCCGACCTACCTCTGTCGAGTGGTCGAGGCCTATCTGACGGACAGGGCCGTCATCTACCCCGGTCATCAGGGAGAGTGGAACCGGCGAGAGATGTCGTGCGGTGTCCCACAGGGATCGGTCTTGGGGCCGCATCTGTGGGACATCGGTTACGACTGGGTGCTGCGCGCCGACCTCCCTAGCGGCGTCAGCGTAGTATGTTACGCTGACGACACGCTGGTCCTGGCGCAGGGGAGGTCGCACCAGGCGGCGGCTGAACTAGCGACACGCGGGGTTGCGATAGTCGTGGAGAGGATCCGGCAGTTGGGACTTGAGGTGGCCTTGCACAAGTCCGAGGCCATGTGTTTTCATGGTCCTCGGAATGCGCCACCGTCGGGTTCCGAAATAACGGTGGGAGGGGTTCACATCGGAGTCGGGTCGACGATGAAGTACCTGGGACTCGTCCTCGACAGCCGGTGGAACTTCGTGGAGCACTTCCGACGTTTGGCTCCCAGACTGGCACGGGCTGGGGCTGCCTTGAGGCGGCTCCTGCCCAATCTGGGGGGTCCAAACGCCTCCTGCCGGAGGCTCTATGCGGGGGTCGTGCGGTCCATGGCCCTTTACGGAGCACCGGTGTGGGCGCGTTCCCTAAGGCTGGGACCAGCCGGCAGGTTGAACGCGTCCCAGAGGGTCATGGCCATCCGGCTAGTCCGGGGATACCGCACGGTCTCCCGGGAGGCGGCGAGCCTCCTTGCCGGATTGCCGCCGTGGGATCTGGAGGCAAAGGTCCTCGCGCACGTGTGGGAGTGGCGCGAGGAGGCGAAGCGCCGGGGCGTAACTCCGCTGCCGCGAGAAATCACGGTACAGCGGACAGAGCTCCGGCGGGATCTCATGGCGGCATGGAGAACGCGACTGTCGCAACCCAGCGCTGGGCACGCCACAATTGCGGCGATAAGTCCCCTCTTTGAGGAGTGGTTAGAGAGGCGCCACGGCGTCCTCACTTTCCGCCTGACGCAGGTCCTCACCGGACACGGTTGTTTCGGGAGGTTCCTGTTTCGCATAAGGCGGGAGGAAACGCCCGGGTGTTTCCATTGTGTGGATCGCCCGGAGGACACGGTGGAGCATACAGTGGAGGTCTGCCCGGCTTGGGCAGAGCACCGCCGTGTTCTCACGGAGGCGATCGGCGGCGACGATCTCTCGCGTCCGAGCCTGGTCCAGGCCATGGTGCGGAGCGAGAGTGCATGGGAGGCCGTCACCTCCTTCTGCGAAGCAGTGATGCTCGCGAAGGAGGAGGTGGAACGCGTGAGGGAGAGGCAGCCTCACGCCCTCAGTCGCCGCAGGAGACGCCCTGGGCGGCGGGAATCGCGGGGCGATTTCCGGCCACCGTAGGCGCGGGCCTGCGGACGGTGAGCAGCGGGTAGCTCGCCGTCCGGTAAGGACCAGGCCCGAGTCGACGGCGCGTTGTGTTCCACGCGCGCCTCAAAGAGATGTCAGCAAGTGACGGGGCCCAATAGGGCCGACGCCGCTGGGGTCGCGGGTTGTCCGAAGGGGTTACCGCGGCCCTGGCATAGGCAACTGAAGGAACACGGGTGGGTTTTAGTCAGTAAAAGTCTGACACGCCCTTCCGCTCCACCCAGAGCGGGAGAAGTTATTTGATGATTCCCCACCCTCAAAAAAAAAAAAAGAAAAAAAAAAGGTATTTTGAGATTTAGACATTTTGAGATTTGGACTAAGGGCGACGTGGTCAATTTGTGATCCAGTCATTCTGATACCAACCCAAACAATACTTAGAGTCTACAATGAGCAATACATACTTTTTGTCATTGGAAATAGGTAGTGGACCTAATACGTCCATGTGGACCGTGTTAAATGGAGTATCTGGCTTATGCCAAGATGAAATCGGGTAATGAGGAGCTCTAGGAACTTTCTTGGACGAAAGACAAATCAAACAATGACCTACGTATTTCCTTACAAAGGCATAGAGCCCTGGAAACCAAAAATGAAGCAGAATTAGGTCAATGGTCTTATCTGCACACATATGTGCTGCACTCGCGCTGCATGTGATCCACACTACCGCAAGAAAAACTATAAATTGCGATTTTTATTATTATGTGAACGCTTTCGAGAGTTTCGGTCAAACTCTTTACTTTGGGAAGATTTCACAGAGGTTACAGATGGGTTGGAATTCGGTTTGGTATAAATAGAAAAGAATTCAACAAGATCATGAGCGTTAGTTGCAGCGGCACGTACTTCTGCGTCAGTTTTACCACGTATGACAATCGCGACCGTTAAATCATCACTTGACCCTTTAACAATATTTAATCTCAGGACGGAGCGCCTAGCATACTCTGCGTACGTGGAATATTTGTCAGAATTATTAGTACTCATGACGTCAAACAATATAGGTTGAATTTTTTATCATGCACCAAATCGAAACGAGAGATTGTACTCATCATTATGAACAACTTTTACTATGGGACCAAACCTGAAATCGCGAAAAAAAATCAGCTGTTTAGTACATTTTGACGAGTTTGATGTATATAAATGTACTGAACAGCTGATTTTTTTTCGCGATTCCAGGTTTGGTACCATAGTAAAAGTTGTTCAATAATGATGAGTACAATCTCCCATTTCGATTTGGTGCATGATAAAAAATTCAACCTGTACATTCGCAACATCGATTCTTCGTGAGCAAAGTGGTTTAAATTCGATCTTATAGTTAGACCAGGTGCGGTCGTTTGTGACCCAGTCGTTTAACCAACTACGAGCATCTGCCTTCAGGCAGTTAGCAATCCGGGATAAACACTCGTTGTCATCCCATCTATTAATATCACGTGCCCTTTCAAGCTCTTCACACCAAGAATCGATGTCATGTATGCTGGGGTCAAAGTTTGAAATGTAATAATGGTTGGATCTAACCTTAGTTAACGCACTCAACACTCTAATGAGACGATCTGTAGCATCCAGTGACGTCGAGGTACTTGCAAGCGATTCTCCAACAATGCTGGTGTTTGACTCAGGCAATGCTGGTTGTGGCTCCTGCGGAAAAGACGTGATGAGCTGCCCAGGCGCCATAACAGCACGTGCGTCCGGAGTCATTGTCGCCGACACGGTGATACTTGCGGTTAAGCTGGTATTTTCCAGCGCGGTCAGGCGCGCCAGAATAGCTCCAAGAGTTTCTTGGAGTTCAGGTGCATCGATATTTTGATCACGCCTATTTCTACCTCTATTACGAGTGGTAGCTCGTTCGAACATGATTCAAAAGCTGTTCGCACAACACAGGAAGATAAGATAGGCAATGGAGCCTATCCCGCTTCTGATAACGGCGGTTAATAATAATTTAATAAAAAAAAAAATAAACATAATTACGAAATACTCGTCTTTAATCAATTTAGGACAAATACAATTTTAAACTTAAAAAAATATACTTCCTGATAAAATAACAAAATAACGACTTACAATACAATATTACGGAACGATGTTGTCACGACACGGCTGCTTGAGGCGAAGTAAGAGGCGAGTACTGGGCGCGCTCTGCTTTTATAGGCACGACCGCACAGTAGATTTGAAAATAACGTTTAGATGCTAATAATATATTATATATTTATATAATATAATATATAACATAATATAATATATAATAATATTTGTTTGTTTGTTTTTACCGAATAGGCTCCGAAACCATTGGACCGATTTTAACCATTTTTTCACCAATAGAAAGCTAAATTACCAGGAAGTGACATAGGCTATAATTTATTTAAAAAAAAAATTAGAGATCCTTAAGAAAATTGCAATAATGTAACGCAAAGTAGCAAAATTTTGCGTATAAAATTCATTATTTGGACTGCGCTGAGAAAACTATTGATGATACATAAAAAGTATGTATTACATGATTAAAGTACTCATTATTACCTTCAACAAATTCCGCAAGACAATATATCTAACTATCATTGTTAAGGCACAATAGCAGCTTTTGTGTGCTAAAATTTAAGGTGAGGTGTGAGGGGGAGGGGAGGGCTTGGTGAGCGGAAGAGAGGAAGGGGATGGGGTGGTGAGGGAGAGAGGGGGAAGGGGAAGTGGTGAAGGGTGTGTGAGAGTGGGTGAGACGGGCAGGGAGAGGTTAGCGGGAAGGGGATACGGTGAATGAACGTGCTAATCTCTGGAACTACCAGTCGGACTTAAATGTTAAAAAATCTTTTTGCATTTAGCAAAAACGAAGTAATAGCGCGGGCAGGTAATGCGATGCGACGGTGTTGGTCGGGGAAACGAGAAATTTCACGCGGACGAAGTCGCGGCCAAGACTAGTAAACATATATAGGGCCGATGCCGCTGGGGTCGCGGGTAGTTTTAAAAAGATACCGCGGCCCTGGCATAGGCAACTGAAGGAACACGGGTGGGTTTTAGTCAGTAAAAGTCTGACAAGCCCTTCCGCTCCACCCAGAGCGGCCAGGCAGCACACAAGTCATATAACTGGCCAACAATGTAACCTTATGCAAGGTTAAGCTTTATTACATATGTATAGAAGCTGTGTGTATTACGAAGTTCTGTATTAATTATTTTTTTTGCTATAATAATGCTATTAGCTGAGTAAGTTTTGTAATTTGCCGATTTTATTTCTTAAAACTGAATAATCATCATAAAAAGACCTGTTACTCAAGAGTTCGTGTAACCTTTTGTATAACATTGGTATAAAATTCCATTAGCAAGCATGATACTGGATAATTTATATTCTGTTCTCTTTTAGTCCTATTAAACACCACATTTTCATAGTTATTCAGCTGCTGTATAAAATAGGCGCTGTTTCTGTTATGAAGCATATAGTAACTTAAAAGAAATTAAGATAGCTGTTATAACTGCTTTATGCCACTTTAAGTACGAAATTACCGTCATGTGCAGCTAAGTGTGGTAACAACAATAGTAACAGATTTTTATGCAGAAGTTTGCTGGGTAATCACGAAAAGTAGACATTCTTCCATCAAGTTTACTAAGATATGTATGTGTGTATATGTTATGTACTAAAGTATGTAAGGTGTATAGGGTAGGTAATTAAACTAATCCTATGCTTCAGTAGATACAATTTACTTATATCTATGACTACTTTTATTGTTATTTATTTAGGTATTTCAAACAAACTTAAGTATACGTTTACAATCAGTTAATTAGGTAGTTCTTCGTGTTGTCGTCGCCAACAGTAATCAAGACTAATGTTTATTAATGTTAACTTTACGAATTGATAACATAATGATTAATAGTATGATACTTCAATACTTCTTAGATTTTACATTGCCAAATTGTTCCTAAACGATTGTAAGCCAAAAACTGGAATGAAGAGCTGTGTTTGGTAGATACTAAAACTCATCAGATATTATTTATATGATTAGATTATAGAACAAAAATACCTAACGACTTCATCGATAAGTATTTTTGTTAAAAAGCTTTTTTATATTGATTATTAAATAATTATCTGAATTTGATAAGAGCTAAAAAGAACAAATAGGTAATTTATCTATAGTGTGGGTTTTCATTACTATAAGACTGAATCCTAATTGTTTGATTTACAGTACGAATGTGTGTGATTATAGAAACGTTATAGAAAATATGTTGAGTGCAGACCTCTTTTAACCAGAGAACAACTGAATATGTGGACACGTAAGGTCTGTTAAGCAGACATAAGATGATAAGCCGCTGTGCAATCAGATTTTATTCAGAATGAGCGTCGCCATATCGAATAACATAACCTATTACAATTTTATGGAATTTTATACTCAAATACTCAATTTTAATAACGAAATCGGTATAATATTCTTATAAAAGTATTACAAGGTTATTTTTGAACCCATAAACTGCATAAAACATAAAAAATATTTCACACGTAAAAACAAACTATTAGACGAAATGTTGTTTATTTCTCCAAAACCCGGCTTATCAGGTAGCGCGTGAAAATTTTATACGAAATGTATATATAAATACACAGTAAAGTTGCATGCGCACCAACAAATTCCTTCTCTAAGCATAAATAAGGGTAAAATTTACTGACGATAGGCAATATAATTTGGCCATATTATATTTCAATGTCGCAGTTCACCAACAAACGCATGCCGCGGGTGTTGGGATTTGTCAATTTCAATTTAATTTGATTAACTTCTTGATAATATATACTGAAATAAGCTAAACGCTGTGTATCCTCTGAATATCTGAGGTTTGAGGGACTTAACCATAGTTCACTCACCATTCATTCATCATCTGGGTAACAGAGTTGTAATACTTGTACAAAAGAACAAAATGCTTTTATGCAGAAGATACTTAGCTTGTCGTACAATTATTCAAAACTTATTCATCTGTTACGTTGCTATTACACAGCTATTAGCAACATAATTTTTGCCCAAATTGCTTGAATAACGTCTGGGTAAGCGCCAAATCAGCTAATTACAGTAGTCTTATTCAGCAATTAGTTTCTATGACTGCTGTTAAACAAAACTTATTCAGAAGGTTTGTGCTGGCTGGGGGGAGAAGTTATTTGATGATTTCACATCCACAAAAAAAAAAAAGAAAGCGCATGTGGGGTATAATATGAAAGAGCGCTGTTTGCACATTCTCAAAACATTTTTTAGTTTTTTTTAGGCCACATAGTTTTCGACTTGATGAAAAATGTAAAAAAAAATACCGTTCCCCCCCCTTATCTCCGAAGTTTGCAAAGAGAAAAATCTGAAATGATTCTATGTGATAGAAGTTTATGTAAAGATTACCTACAGGAAAAATAAAAATAAAACGATGTCTCTAAATAGCACACTTTTTCAGAAATCGGAACGGAACCCTCGGTGCGCAAGTCCGACTCGCTCTTGACCGGTTTTTATTTTGATATTGTTGAGTACGCGTAGATGGGTTGGAAGGGAGACAAGTGACACATGCAACAGCTACGGACGTACTGCTTTATTGATCACTGTTAACCTGGCGTGAGCGCAGCCACGCACACATAGATACATTAATTTAACACACATACACAATAGATATAGCACTTGTGGTTTGCGAATGATAATAGGTGTTTTTATCGCCAAGGTCGGGAGCGGTCAAATAACATGTTATTAGCCGCGCGCGCTCCGAATCAGAAGGTCTTAGAGGCAAAATGTCATTGTTTGCAGAACGTCCTATGCTCGGACTTTTGCGCTGTGTAGTCCACGAAATTCAAATTTTCTTGCGTTTTTTTTCAATTTGCAGGTCTGTGTCAGGTTGTAACTTGATCAATAGTACATTATTGCAAAGGCCGTGAAATAGGCAATTGCAGGTCGAGTATGAGTTTCAAGGCCGAGCCGTAGGCGAGGACTTCACTAATACGAGACAGGCAATTGCTATTTCCGCCGAGGCATATCTTTTCTCAAAAGAATGCAGGGAAATAAAAGTAGTTAAGTTTCCATTTTCAAGTTAATGCCGTTTTTAATATGAACTGTACATTTCAGCATGGAATAAATTGTCCATAATGTAGATGGGTTTTTAGTTTTAGCAATCTCATTAAAATACGCCAAAAATACTGTTTCAGAGAAAATGTTCACTTTTTTCTCGTTTTTCCAAATCATAAAATTTTCATATACATACTTACCTAGTTTCATGTATTTTTCTTTTGACTTCGCTGGAAGCAGGTTTTCCATTGCCAATTTGGCTTCTGATCTTAAATCTGGTGGAGTACCTACAATCAATCTTCGTTTCACTTTATATTTATTATGAATGTAAATTTGTTATTTACATACATAATACTTAAATATAAATTTTCAAATCTAGATGAATTTCCAGCTTTGCCGCCAATTTCCTATCTAACATCTGTGCCGAAAGGCATTTGTGGCTATCTATACAGCCACGTGAACGCAATTTATACTAAGCAAAGAGACTGCCTTTGGTATGCCAAGAATGATAAAAGAGATCCAATGAAAGAGTATTTAATAACCCCAGCACGCCGTTTCATACAACATTGCTGGAGCGCTGTAATGTTCCAAATTCAAAAAACGCTCCTGCAATGGATTTAATTTTCTTTGACCGTAAATTCGATACTTAGCGTGTTCTTTATTCGAAAATAATGACAACATTTCCATGCATGTTTGAGAAAAATATATTACGCGACAATAAAACATTATGTACCTATTTACATAATTTTAACCACAAAAATCATCAAAAAATTAATTTTGCGGGCTACCACTGTCATCCTTAAATAGCTGCAGTAAAATGACACTTCTTATCTGTCATTTCGTTAAAAAATGTTCCCATTTGATAGCGAAATGACAGCAAAAATGCCATTAGAAGTGTCAGTTTACCGCAGCTAAATACAAGTCCGAGCATAGGTAACAATGTCTTTTTTTTTTGTGGATGGGGAATCATCAAATGACTTCTCCCGCTCTGGGTGGAGCGAAAGGGCGTGTCAGACTTTTACTGACTAAAACCCACCCGTGTTCCTTCAGTTGTCTGTGCCAGGGCCACGGTATCTCTTTCGAACAACCCGCGACCCCAGCGGCATCGGCCCTGTCAAACCCCTTGTGTGGCAAAACGACTTGCTAGCAAAACGTCCAAAATGTGAATTCGTCAATAATGTGACGTACAGTCATCAATAGAGTTATTTATTTCTTGTTATTTATCTGTCAGTCAGTATTGATAGTTCGTATATCTGTGCAAAACGGTTGTTTAGTACCAATGACGTTAAACATCTAGACGTTGCCATGATTACAGTGTGAAGTGTGGAAGTGAGACACATATATATGAAATTAGTAGGAAAATTGAGACAAAGCATCGTATCTTCTGTCTCTTACGGCGAGCCGTATTTTTGCTTGGCGAACTTTCAAATGTTAGCCAAACAAAGTGCTTTCACTGTTACAAAATTTACCTTGCGTCGATTAATTTAACTTTTTTGGACAGTTTTTGCATTGTGCGAATGTATTGACATGGGTTTCAGTCCAAAATATGGAAGATTTCTTACGTTAAACCTCATTTCTAATACCACATAACCTAGAAAAAGTATTATATTGCTGTCTCATGGCCGGCCACGCGATGGCTCGATCTAGATGTATATTATCTAAGTTTAGTACCTACTCCTTTGTACTGGCTGACAACTTTGTTTTGATGACATTTATTGAATGTCATTTTTCCTTGATTTTTTCCTGGTTGAATTACATTAATTTAGTTATTAATAAATTATTACTTACAGTCTGATTTTTAATTCCACGGAATTCTGACAGCTGTAATTTTTTGACACTTCAGATATCATAAACCTTTTCTGTCTTGTCCTTTTTAAGACTAGATTTTTTTGACTCTTATACGTTAGGCCGAAACTCGAAATCCCGAATCACTCTATCCCGAAAGAACGCTATCCCGAATCACTCTGTCCCGAAAGAACGCTATCCCGAATCACTCTATCCCGAATTAACGCTATCTCGAATCACGCTATTCCGAATGAACGCCATCCCGAATCACGCTATTCCGAATGAACGCTATCCCGAATCACGTAATTCCGAATGAACGCTATCCCGAATCACGCCATCCCGAATAACTTGAGTCTCAAATAACGTTATTTCAAAAACGATATTTAACCCTCTATTAAAACTATGCATAAAAGACTATATGGCATTAAAATAAATAAAACACATTCAGGAACTTTCAAATGTAACAACAAAATTACTACTTTTGATGAAAACAGGCATTTAGTTAGACCAACGATTTTTTGGTGGAAGCACCTTTTTTTAGGGTTCCGTACCTCAAAAGAAAAAAACGGAATCCTTATAGGATCACTTCGTTGTCCGTCTGTCTGTCAGTCTGTCAAGACCCTTTTTATCAGGAACGCATGCAGGTATCAAGTTGAAATTAATATAAAATACGTAGGTCTATGGTCTCTTGAACTCCTAAAAAACTCAAGCTTCTAAATCAATGCAATAGAAACGGGCATTTATGCGACATATTTTGATGCTCGCAAGTAAATCAAAACCTATAGGGTACTTCCTGTTGTTCTAGAATCATAAAATTTGGCAGGAAGCAAGGTCTTACAACACAAATAAAGGAAAACTACGAAAATTGTTAATTTGTAATTCTATCACACAAAAAAAATGTTCAAGTCTGTCAGTCTGTCAAGACCATTTTTCTCAAGGACACGTGAAGGTATCAAGTTGAGATTAATATCAAATACGTAGGTTTATGGCCCCTTAGAGTTCTGAAAAAATCAAGCCTCTAAGTCAATGCAATAAAAAAATACGGCCATTTATGCGACATATTTTGATACTCGCAAGTAAATCAAAATCTATAGGGTATTTCCCGTTGTCTTAGAGTGATGAAATTTGACAAGAAGCAAGGTCTCATAGAACAAGTAAAGGAAAAGTCTGAAATATATTCATTTGTAATTTTATTACATAATTTTTTTTTTTTTTTTTGGTATTGCAATGTTATATATTTTTGTTTTTGGGATAAATTCTTTTCAACTACGGAACCCTTCATTGTGCGTGGTCTTACACGCACATGGCCCGTTTGTTTAAGCATAGCATGAATTTTGAGAGTTAAATAGGTACCGTTTTTGGAATAATGTAACGTTCGTTGGAAATAACGTTATTTCAGACTCAAGTTTTTCCGGATGGCGTTCATTCGGAATAGCGTGATTTGGGATGGCGTTCATTCGGAATAGCGTGATTCGGGATAGCGTTCATTTGGAATGGCGTGATTCGGGATGGCGTTCATTCGGAATAGCGTGATTCGGGATACCGTTCATTCGGGATAGAGTGATTCGGGATAGCGTTCTTTCGGGATAGAGTGATTCGGGATTTCGAGTTTCGGCCTAACGTATAAGAGTCGATTTTTTTGGATATAAAATAACAAAAAATATTTTGAGAGAGAATGAGATCAAGTAAACTATATGACAATGCAAATAGTGTTAGTTCTTGCATTCAATGCGCACTAACTAAAATATTAATTGTATATGACGAAATGGAAAAAAGAGTAAAATAACATATTTTTTAATTTAAATATTTATTTAGGTATCATTATCAATATTAATCATCATCGTAGCCTGTTTGTAGTTGCAAGAATCGAAGATTTTACAAACAAAAATGTATTCCTAAAAAAGGTTTGTAACCTATGGATTAGTGGATCGTGGCTAAGTAATAACAGCCGCACGGGTCGATCCGTCAGGTTAAGCTACGCTTGCCGGGGTTGGTCAGTGGATGGGTGACCATCTTTACATATCGAGATTCCTCCGTGCCTCGGAAAGCACGTTAAGCCGTTGGTCCCGGCTGTTATTCGTGGACCTTTGACAGTCGTTACGGGTCGTCAGAAGCCCGAAAGTCTGACAACCAGTCTTACCAAGGGGTATCGTATTACCCAGTTACTGGGTTGTGGAGGTCAGACAGGCAGTCGCTCCATGTAAAATACTGGTATTCAGCTGCATCCGGTTAGACTGGAAGCCGACCCCAACATAGTTGGGAAAAGGCTAGGCAGATTGATTGGATTAGTGGACAGGGATTCCTGTGAAAGAAAAATTATTACCTTACTAATTATTGTAACTTCAATCATAAAAATATAAATAGATAATAAAAAATCTGATTACCATTTTAAAATTATCAGTCAATTTTTAAGTTTTAGTTTTTCTAATTGAAACCTTAAATTCAAGAAAGATTTTTTTAAAATTTCAGTTCAATGCGTTCCGTTTTTAGTAGGACCGTTTTATTATTGGCAACACATCTGAAATGTCAGAATTCCGTCGAATTAAAAATCAGACTGTAGACTATAAAAAATTGTATAGTTTCGCTTATGAATGGTAAAAGTTCCTTTTTAGGGTTCCGTACCCAAAGGGTAAGACGGACGGACAGCGGAGTCTTAGTGATAGGGTCCTATTACTAAGACTCCGCTGTCCGTCCATCTGTCTGTCCGTCTGTCACCAGAATATAGAATATCTCATGAATCGTGTTAGTTACACAGTTGAAATTTTCACAGATGATGTATTTCGGTTGTTGCTTTAACAACAAATACTAAAAAAACCGGCCAAGTGCGTGTCTGCCCCCGCACAATGAAGGGTTCCGTAGTTCAAAGGAATTTATCCAAAAAACAAAGTTAACATTATAATCCCAAAAAAAAAAAAATTGTGTGTGATAATATTATAAATTAACAATTTTTGAACTTTTTCCTTTATTTGTGCTGTGAGACCTTTCTAGTTCAACGGGAAGTATTCCATAGGTTTTAATTTACTTGCGAGTACCAAACTAATAAATAAATAAATAATAAATAAATATCCTTGGACATTTCACACAACGCCATCTAGTCCCAAGCTAAGCAACCTAATGCTTGTGTTATGGTAACGAGATGGCTGATAAACTACTTATATACATTTTTTTTTTTTTGTAAATACATACATATTATAGATAGAAAAACACCCAGACTCGGAACAAATACTTGTAGGTCGTACAAATATTTGTTCCGTGCGGGAATCGAACCCGCGACATGCTGTGCAGCAGTCAATCGCTCAACCACTGCGCCAAACGTGTCGTCGAAAATAAAAGTAATAATAATATAAAAATAAAATAAAATAAAATAGTCGCATAAAAGGCCGTATTTTTTTATTGCGTTGACTTAGAAGCTTGATTTTTTTAGAACTCAGCCTTACGTATTTGATATTAATCTCAACTTCATGCCTCCACGCGATCCTGAGAAAAAGGGTTTTGACAGACTGACATACTTGAAAATATTTTTTTATGTGATAAAATTGCAAAATAACAATTTTCGGACTTTTTCCATTATTTGTGCCGTAAGACCTTGGTTCTTGCCAAATTTCATGATTCTAGGTCAACGGGAAGTACCCTATAGGTTTTGATTTACTTGCAAGTATCAAAATATAATTATCGCTTAAATGGCCGCATTTTTTTATTACGTTGACTTAGAAACCTGATTTTTTAGAACTCCAAGGGACCATAAACTTACGTATTTGATATTAATTTCAACTTTATACCTCCATCCGTTCCTGAGAAAAAGGGTCTTGACAGACTGACAGACAGACAGACGGACAACAAAGTGATCCTATAAGGGTTCCGTTTTTTCCTTTTGAGGTACGGAACCCTAAAAACCGGCCAAGTGCGTGTCAGACTACGGTCAATGAAGAGTTCCGTAGTTGGGATGAAATTATCCCAAGAACAAAGAAAATGCAGCCAGTGTTGTTGGCACCATGCCTCATGGACACCCACTTTTGTTAGATTTTTAAGGTTTAGTTTTAGTTTTGTATTGAATTTAACAAATTTACGTTTAAGAAAATATTACTTATGTGAATAAAAATGCTAAAAACATTAATTTTAAAATTTAAAAAAAAATATATTTGAGCTCCTCAAAAAAAAAAAAAAAAAGAACAAACTTAACATTATAGTTGAAAAACATGGTCTTCCATACATTCCAACAGTAAATGTAAGTTTGTACTCCCAATATTGAGAGATATAATAGGTTTTCCTGTAATCTACAGGTATAGAACTATTTTCTGTATTTTTAGGATTCCGTACCTCAAAAGGAAAAAACGGAACCCTTATAGGATCACTTTGTTGTCCGTCTGTCTGTCTGTCTGTCTGTCAGTCTGTCAAGACCCTTTTTCTCAGGAACGCGTGAAGATATCAAGTTGAAATTAATATCAAATACGTAAGTTTATGGTCCTTTGGAGTTCTAAAAATTTCATGCTTCTATGTCAACGTAATAAAAAGATACGGCTATTTATGCGACATATTTTGATACTCGCAAGTAAATCAAAACCTATAAAGTACTTCCCGTTGACCTAGAATCATGAAATTTGGCAAGAAGCAAGGCCTCACTGCACAAATAATGGAAAAAGTCCGAAAATTGATCATTTGTAATATTAAAAAAATATTTTCAAGTATGTCAGTCTGTCAAGACCCTTTTTCTCAGAATCGCGTGGAGGTATCAAGTTGAAATTAATATCAAATACGTAAGTTTATAGACCCTTAAACTTCTAAAAAAATCAAGCTTCTAAGTCCACACAATAAAAAATACGGCCATTTATATAAAATAAATAAATAAAATAAAATCATTTTATTTCAAGTAAACACTGACTCATAATACCTATCCATACACTCATACAGTCACATTACCTACACAACATTACAAATCAAATTTAAATTCATATAATCCAATTAATTAATTAAAACAATAACACAACATAATACATAATAAAAATAATCATAATTAAATTCACAACTTACACATACAAATAGGTTTGTTAGTCGCATCAGCCTGCCACATGCCGCTTACAGCAGTGGGAGATGATGGAACAATCAAGCCTTTCCGCGAGCGCGGCCAGCATGCTGTTGGCGCTCCCCCGCACTCGCCGCACCAGCGACGTGCCTCTCTTGCGCATAGTGGCGTGGAAGCAATCCACGCGCGCTTCCGCAAACATAGTCGATGCGCTGCAATAGCGGGGGAGCGCGAACATCATCCTGAACGCGTTGTTGAACTGGACGCGAAGGGTACGACCGATGCGTATAGTCAGTCCACAAGCTGCACGTGTACAGTGTAGTGCAATAGGCTCTAAAAAGAGTCACTTTAACATCTTTATCTACACCCATGCTATAAATTCTCTATAAAAGTTTCTGAAACAGTTAGCTTATTGCCAACATTAAAACAGCCAGTGTCATAGTAACCATGGTAACCATAATAGCATCTAAACGGGTGCTTTAATGTTGTACTGAATTTCATAATGCAACTCATTTTCAAAAAAAGAACATTGTAATGCACGCGCGTTTCACTAAAACAGCGCCGTAATTTAAAAAAAGAACTTATTCGAATTCACGTCGTATACTATGACGCCGGCCGCCATGTTCGATACGAGTGTAATTGCAAAAAACTGTTTCAGAACCTTTTATAGAGGATTGATAACATGGATGTAGATAAAGTCTTGTATGCAACTGTACATAATTAGGTATTAAAACACGAATGTGGGTTTATCACATGAGTGTTTACCCCTTATTATACGTCAGTTGCATAAATAACTATTAGAGCACTATGCAAACCTGCGGATAACCATATTCGCTCTGACTGACATCGCCCTTCGCTCCCGCTGAATGTCCGCATCATCTCTCAAGGCAGGAGTCACGACAAAGAAGCTTGAAGTTAGAACTGTCAAGAATTCTTAGCCAAGTAATAGTCACCATTTTTAACCGACTTCCAAAAGGAGGAGGTTCTCAATTCGTCGGAACCTTTTTTTTTTTTATTTTTTTTTTTATTTTTTTATGTATGTTCCCCGATTTCTCGAAAATGGCTGGACCGATTTGGATTTTTCTTTTTTTGTTCGAAAGGGTATACGTCCCAAGTGGTCCCATGATCATCAAGTCAGGATCTGATGATGGGATCCCATGGAAATCGAGGGAAACCCTCAAATTTTATGGGCACACCTATATCGATTTCGGTATTTTTTATAGTAACTCGTGCATTTGCTCTCGGAAAGTACCATTCGGTGAACTGGAACTGATGATGAAGACCACAGAGGGCCATCGGAAATACTCAATTATATCTAAGTATATAACAGGTTAGGTTGCGATTCGATTACTTTAATATGGTTTATGCTCGTCAAAATAATGGTAATGGTGACTTCACCATGAGCTCCATTTCTCCTGGTTCTTACTAGGAGAACTCCTCAACAATTAACGTCCCTGCATCGGGAAAAGCAACATTTTGTAAAACGTGATGAGCAGTTGACATTGGGTTATTGTAACTTAGATAAATTACAAACTGAACCACTAAAAACTGAAAAATAAAAACTTTTTTACAAAAACAAAAACCGACTTCCAAAAAAAACACTACAAAGTGAAAAATAACTTTAATTTCGGAAGTCGGTGGCAAAAAACTAAACTAAAGATCCAAAGACACCGACTTCCGAAATTAAAGTTATTTTTCATCTTGTAGTGTTTTTTTTGGAAGTCGGTTTTTGTTTTTGTAAAAAAGTTTTCTTTTCTTAAGAATTCTACCCTCAAGTATGAAATTACTTAGTAGCAGGTACTTAATTACTTTGATTATAAATACGAGCCTTACATTAGATTTGTGAAAGTTGTATTTAGTAGAAATTACCGGTGTTTAACAGGGTCAAAACAACATCTTCACGATGGAGGATAGTCCATTCTCCCGGAGTTCTAGATGTGCTCGCTCCCCACACACCTGTGCCCGTGACCGTACCCACTTCTTCCCCTCAAGTGCCTATCCAATGATGCCCCTGAAGTTGTCTCGACGTCAGAAATTTAGAACTGGATGTCGATTATCGAACAGAGCCTGAAGGAGGTGTCCACTATTGCAGCTGATGGAAAGTTGAATGTGGAGCAGAAAACGCGCATCATTAGCCTGTGCCGGAAAGTTCAAATTCAAATTCATTTATTGTTTGCTACAGGTTGAAAAGCTGTTCTTACCATTATAAATATCGATCGCTGTAACGGGTATGTTACAGCGATCGATATTTATATAATGGTAAGAACAGCTTTTAGGGCGTACAATATCTAATTATCATTCAGAATCTATTATCATTATTTATGACAAAATACATTATAATTAATTGATATTATTACTAATGCCAAAATACATTTAAAATAACTAATTAACACTACCGCTCATGTCAAAATACCTTAAAATTAATTAATAAATAATAATAATAATAACCCCACCGCAGTATCTCTACGTTGACGTCGTGGTGGGGCTTGCGCGCTCCGAATTTTAGGTCTGTGCCGGTAGAGTTCACTTTGCTGGAACGGGTCTAGGATGAGGAGCCAGACCAAGAGAGATACAGAAACCCGCAGGGCAGCATGTGGCGAGCTGTTGGGCAGTAGCGACCCCACGGACCCTATCTCCCGGGAGAAGTCTTGTTCCTCACCTCTCGCTTGCCTTTATTGGCCGGCTGGAGTGAACACTGACGAGGAACAGAGCTCCCACCTCTTTCTTGCCTTTATTGGCCGGTTTGAGTGGAGATTCGCAAGAGCAAACGTGCTCGGAGGAAGGAAGTATTCCAGTAAGTGTTTGTAGGGATCTTGACCATCTTCCGGGCTCTGGGATTGTTCTGAGAACCGTGGGATACCTCTCCACTCCTCACAAGCACCTCAGGACATGTTGCCCCCTTGCCGCTACGACACTATGTGCTAGCGACCTTTTCGGGGGCCCATTATTGTGTGTGCAAGTCACCCCCTGTCATTTTATCCGTGTATTACAAAACATTGATCCGGCAGGGGCCATAGTCCTTTCATAGTTCTAGGCAACCAGTCCACTTTAGCCACTCAAATCCATAGTCCAATCTCTTTATTTCCATATACTGCAATAGTCTTGCACCAACCGGGGGTTGTCCTTGGGTGCACTTGCATGGTGCGTACAGGGATAATCGTCGGTTGGTGCCTCATTTCATTGAAAGCGTCTAACGGGCCTCTGCGAGTTGGCTTTGGCCCCTCGTATGCCTTCTAAAGGTCCGGGACTCCAGGGTCCCGAGAATTGTCAAGACACATAATAATAATAATAATAATAATACACCGTGTCAACAGGGTCGCTCGATTTCCTAATTTTAATATTTTTTACAATTTTATTAATTTTGACGCATTATTACAACAGTTTTTCAACAATAATACTAAACCTGAAACCAGAAAACCATTGAAAATTATAAAAAGAGACCATACACTACCAAAATGAAATAGAAATTTAATAAAAACTGCAGAATCGGAGGTGACATGACAGATGTCACCTCCGATAAAACAATGAATTGAAGAAAATAATCAGGAAAACGAATGAAGATAAATGTTGACGAGATCAGCCACACGAAAAGCACGCCTACCACCTCCGGACTCGTCGCTCAGCTCCGCCTCGCCGCCGCCGGTACCCAGCCTCACTGTGAGCGCTGTGTCGACACCGGCCGCGGTAGTTGCGTCGAGCTCGAGTGACGAGTATTTCTCTCCGCCCACGACGCCACCACCTGCTCGTCGACGGGGAGGACGCCGGCCGCCGGACGGCTTAGGACCTCGAGGCCCACCGGCCTCTGATAGGGTCCCAGCTCCCGGCGGAAGTGTGCAGCGCATGAGATGGACGCGAGCCATTAATGAGAATGTCATGCGCTCATACTATGCGGCTACAGAGGGAGGAAACAATCTGACCGCGTACCGTGTTCGGATGCACTCTCTTTTTCAGGTGCTTGAGCCAGCTCTCAACGTGTCGGCACAACGACTGTCGGATCAGGTGCGGGTCATCCAGCGTAACCATATGTTGGATGACACTGTACTTGATCGCCTGCGAAATGAAATGCAGAGTAGCCGTGTGATCGCCCCCCTGTCGCAGACTATTGTTGCACCACCACCACCACAGTGCAACACAACTCAAGCTGACGAGGGGAGTGATGGCACGGCTGCAAACGTAAGTACCCAGTGCAATGAGGAATTGAGGAGTGCTTTGGAGGGTGCGATTCAGGAATATCGGTTCGTATCACCCGAACTTAGGCCACGCTTACCTCGATTGCCCATGCATAACAAAAATAGGGCGCTGGTGGCGGCTCTGGATTCGCAGTTGTCAAACTATTTTGATGACTGCGAAGACCTCACCGATACTCATTCGATTCTGTACTGCGCGGCTGTAGTAGCGGCATGTCGTGTAGCTCACGTCAAATTTGCTAATGACTCTAGAGCTACACGACCGAAACCAGCCGTACCAGCTTGGCAGTGCAGGATTGAGCGCCGTATTGGTGGGGCCAGAGCGCTCATCGGCAAACTAATCTGCTTCAGGGAGGGCAATACTCGCCCCAGAGTGATGCGCTTTGTGAGACGGGCGTTCTCAGGGACTGATGTCAGCCCTCAGGACTATATGTCCCGTGTCACAGAGCGCATCGACTTCCTGAGGCAGAAAGTGTATGCATGGGCAAACCGTATTTGTAGGTATAAGCGGCGAGTGGACCGATACACTCAGAATCGCACCTTCCAGAGCGATGAAAGGTGGGTTTATAGGGGTTGGGAGCGACCGGACCAAGGTGTGACTGACACGCGCCTGCCGGATGATGATGCCATGTGTTCTTTCTGGCGCAGTATCTGGTCGGTGCCTGTCAGTCACACCGAGGGTGATTGGGCTCGGGAAGTCAGGCGAGCCTGCGATCCAATACCAGAAATGGGGGCTATTACCATCTGTCCCCAAGATGTAGCTCGTGCAGTCCGTCCGTTGCCAAATTGGAAGTCTCCAGGCCCGGATGGACTGCATAACTTCTGGATCAAATGGTTTCTCGGGTCGCACGCTCGCTTGGCGGCTCAGTACCAGTCAGCCTTACAGTCAGGGTCGCTACCCCAGTTCCTAACGACAGGAATAACCCACCTGCTCCATAAATCAGGTAGTACTACGGAGCCCAAAAATTATAGACCGATCACTTGTCTACCGACGGTCTATAAGGTTCTTACATCCATTTTGAGAGCTAAAATTAACGAACATATAGACACCAACTCCATCATGTCTGCCTCTCAAAATGGATCTAGGAACGGGTCCCGTGGTACTAAGGAGCTACTCCTCATTGATATGGCCATTAGCCAACAGGTTCGTCGTTCCCGTAGGGATCTGTCGACATGTTGGATAGACTATAAGAAGGCCTATGACTCGGTGCCACATACATGGCTCATGAGGGTGCTGGAGTTGTATAAAGTAGATGCAACTCTGCGCACCTTCCTGATGTCGTGTATGGGGCAATGGAGGACGGTCCTTCGCTATCCAGGATGTCGAAATATCCAGAGGAATAGCGAACCGATAAGGATTGAGCGAGGCATATTTCAGGGCGATAGTTTGAGTCCACTTTGGTTCTGCTTAGCCTTGAATCCTCTAAGCACACTGCTGGAGGATTCAGGTCTAGGCTATCGGCTGAGGAGAGGTGGTCAGGTTATATCCCACCTCCTCTACATGGATGACCTAAAACTCTTTGCCCCCAGCAGTTTGCAACTGATGGAGCTATTGAAAGTAACTGAAACTTTCAGTAGCGCCATCAGGATGGAATTTGGTGTGGACAAATGTGCGGTCATGCATGTAAAGCGAGGGGAGATTGTGGAATCCGTGGGAACCCAACTCCCGGATTCCATAAACCTTAGAACCCTCTCCGCAGCCGAAACCTATAAGTATTTGGGTATGTCGGAAGCGTTAGGCATCAATGTTGCTGACATGAAGCAATCGTTGAAGGAGCGCTTCTTTGGCCGCCTGAAAAAAGTATTTAATAGTCTTCTATCAG
The DNA here is from genome assembly GCA_905163495.3 of Cosmia trapezina. Classification (NCBI taxonomy): domain Eukaryota; kingdom Metazoa; phylum Arthropoda; class Insecta; order Lepidoptera; family Noctuidae; genus Cosmia; species Cosmia trapezina. Next base: position 12,912,991 of record LR991047.1, read on the forward strand.
GCGGAAACAAGGTGCGCGCCTTCAACGGTTGGGTCATGCCGGTTTTGATGTACTCTTTCGGCATACTCAAATGGACTCAGACTGAACTCGATGCCCTGGATCGGAGGGTCCGTACGCTGTTGACTGCATATCGAATGCATCACCCACGGTCATCGGTAATGAGACTGTATATCCCGAGAAAGTGTGGAGGCCGAGGCTTTTTAAACGCTAAGACCCTCCACAATCGCGAGATATGCAGTCTCAGGGAATATTTCCTAGAAACCGACGTGGGGATGCATCGAGATGTGGTCGCGGTGGACAAGGGCCTCACCCCGCTCTCCTTGGCTAAAGAGAACTGGCGCAAGCCTGTAGTGCTTGATGCTAACGACCGCATGGAAGTATGGCAGAGTAAGGAGCTCCACGGACGCTTTTTCCGGGCCCTACATGGACCCGATGTAAATTTGCTAGCGTCCGTAGCCTGGCTGCGTTCCGGTGACCTCTTTGGGGAAACCGAAGGTTTTGTCTGTGCAATTATGGACGAAGTTATCATGACGAACAATTACCGGAGATTTATTGTGAAAGACGGAACGGTTGACATCTGTCGGGCATGCCACCCTCAGAAGAACAACAAGCATAGAAGTAGTGGTTAAATAGCAACTGAACTCAATATATTTGTTTCATTTTGACTTATGGAGCCGCTATGATGTAAAAGAAGGACACGTATACAGAAGACGTTTCTAAATTTTGTAGGTTGTCATTAATTTTATTCTGACTAGTGATGTACCCACTCAATTTCAACGTCGATAGAATTTACAATGACATTCTTTCTTATACTGCCAAGAATAATATAGGTACACACGGCTACACATCAAGCTTTACATTTCTAGTTTACACTGACCGCTCATTGTAAGGAAATACAATGCGAGATCAGCTTATACTGGAAATGTATAGCTTGATCTGTAGCCGTGCGTACCTAAAATTTTGAATTAACTAGGCATCCTTATGATCCCAATACTTAATATATTCGTTCAAAATGAAACAATACTTAAAGTATGTACTAAATAGTCTTCCTTGGTTCCCGACAGCTCTTCATGTATTAAATCTGACCCGGCTAAACCAGAATGTATTTAATTGCCATAATAACTGATGAGTTTATTGAAAACAAGTGGGAGACATTCGGTTTTGCAAATGTTTTTAGCAACTTACTTTCTCATATTTTTTTGAATTTTACATCATAGACTACTCAACCAAATCTAGGTAACAAGGGTATTCAAAGTACCTAATAATTTTTATTTTAATACTTTTTAATTATTTAACATATTATTTTAAATCAGTGAAGCGTAATTTAATAGAGATTTGAATTATTTCGTTAAATAAAATGGTTGTTAGTGAAAAAATAAAATTTATTATGAAAATTCAAAATGGTACCAAAGCGACAAAAACTTTTCGCACATAAAAAAATAAATAACGACCAGATAATATTTTAAATAAAAAAATAAAATGCCTAGCAACTTTAATAATCTGTTACGCGAATTCCAGCCCACACCATAATACGGATGAACTTCCTAAGGATTCTGGAGTCGGCTCTGGCGACCAGGAACTCGCCAAAAGCGCAGTCTTCTTGAATCGGGATGGAATCCAATTATTTCTGAATTTGTTATTGTCATCTGTGTCAAGGATTCCTAAAACGAACAGTTCTCAATAAAATTTATGTAAGATTTTTTATCATCATTTTTATTTAGTTATATAGTTTTATTTGTATGTCTTACCTGACTGATGTGAGATGATTTCACGAGATGTCAATATCAGTGGCGATTCATTAATCTGTACCGATGTACTAGGTCCTGTTTCAACTTCCATTGCTACGGGATCCTACAATTACGTATTTTTTATTAAAAATAAATAAATAAATTTGCACACGATTATATTTCCGACTGGGATAATTAGAAGAATAATATCGCATCAATGATATTTTTAATATAATATCATTGTATCGCATATATCAAGTGAACATATTTCTGAAATGTTATACCTGTCTTCATGTTAGATTGCTGTTGATGGTGAGCGGTTCTTTTAATTTGCAGTACTGCGCTATGTCCTTCTTCGCAGACTTCCATAAGTATTTCCTGTAATGTAATAAATCAAGTTTTAATTTGAACGGGATACTATTTATTGCCAATAAAATACCTTAATTATATCATAATACTGGATGTTTTTTTTTTTTAAATGCTTGGAGCATATTATGTGGCTGAGTCCAATTTCGTCTACCAATACAATTTATCCATTTTTTTTTCACATCGTCTAGGAAATCTGTAAAAGAAAAGTATCGACAACATTATTTCCGTCACTATGGCTGATCAAGATAACCCCAAAACAATTTCCGAATATTCGCTAATAACTTCTATTGGAATAAATATTACGACTGGTTTCAGCTATATAGTGACACAGCAATATTTGTTATGTATTTATATTCGTTTATCAGATCATATGCAACAAGAAATTAAGCAAAAACTTACCGATGGAAGGTCAATATTTATTGTTCATTTTATTTTCGCTATGAATGGGACTGGCAGCCCCCAACCACACAAGAAATTGCTCCACAGCGTCCACACACTCACTGTTTGTAGTTAAACAAAGAATTCATGCAATCTAACAGTAGAAATATTATTAAAACATCGCAAAACCATGGAAGATTACGACTAACACGTAAACAATGAACACGCGAATAAGTCAGGTAGTTCAATGAACGAACTGTCAGACATTGAAACAAAGTACTATCAAATTTGGCCGCGTCATACTTTAACTTTTTTCACCAAATGACAATTGATCTTGTGACCATGCCAAGAAAGTAAAACAAAGAGTAAAACATTCATCTCTTTCCCACATCCTTTATCGTACCTTTATCGTACCTAATAATAGAACGGGATAAAGGTAGTTACAGAATTCTGTTTTCAGCCTTCCTTCTATGCTTTGTTATTGTTCTGAGATGCCACCGACCGGGAGAATCAATTCGACACATTATCTCCGGGTGTTCTCGTCTAGCTAACGAAGAGTACTTGCATAGACACAACCTTGTAGCCAGGATAATCCATCAGCAACTTGCTCTGAAATACAGCCTTGTGGAATCGGAAGTGCCGTACTATAGGTATGTGCCCGACCCAGTTCTCGAAAATGGACATATCACATTGTACTGGGACCGATCCATCATCACTGACAGGACTATTGTTGCCAATAAGCCTGATATAGTGGTGGTGGATCGAACAGAGCGGCGCGCAATGATTGTTGACATAACAGTCCCGCATGACGGGAACCTCGTGAAAGCCGAGAAAGATAAACAAATCAAGTATATTGACTTGGCTCGCGAGGTTGTCGACATGTGGGATGTGGACTCAGCAGTCATTGTGCCGATAGTCGTGTCAGCCAATGGCTTAATTGCCAAGAGCCTCGACCAACACCTAAGGAGGCTCTCGTTGGGCAGCTGGATCAAGGGCTTGATTCAGAAAGCGGTGCTTCTGGACACGGCCCGCATTGTTAGGAGGTTCCTCTCTCTGGAGCCCTGACCGCCGGTAGCTTGGACCCTGTTCCCGATACCGGTGGGGTACTATTTTTATATTTTTAAATGTTTTTATTATTCTTTTTATACTAATATTTAAAAATGTAACAAATATGTGAAAAGTAAAATAAAAGAAATAATAATAATAATAATAACTCGACGCCCTGGATAGGAGGGTCCGTACGCTGCTGACTGCGTATCGAATGCATCACCCACGGTCATCGGTAATGAGACTGTATATCCCGCGAAAGTGTGGAGGTCGAGGCTTTTTAAATGCTAAGACCCTCCACAATCGCGAGATATGCAGTCTCAGGGAATATTTCCTAGAAGCCGACGTGGGGATGCATCGAGATGTGGTCGCGGTGGACAAGGGCCTCACCCCACTCTCCTTGGCGAAAGAGAACTGGCGCAAACCTGAAGTACTTGATACTAACGATCGTAGGGAAGTATGGCAAGGCAAAGAGCTTCACGGACGCTTTTTCCGGGCCCTCCATGGGCCTGATGTAGACTTTTTGGCGTCTGTATCCTGGCTACGTTTCGGCGACCTCTTCGGGGAAACCGAAGGTTTTGTGTGTGCAATTATGGATGAAGTTATCATGACGAATAATTATCGGAAATACATTGTCAAGGATGGTACGGTTGACATCTGTCGGGCATGCCACCGTCCCGGTGAATCAATCCGACATATTGTTTCCGGTTGTTCTCGTCTTGCTAACGGCGAATACTTGCACAGACACAATCTAGTGGCTAGGATTATCCACCAGCAACTTGCCTTGCAGTACAACCTTGTGGAGTCCGAAGTGCCATATTACAGGTATGTGCCCGACCCAGTTCTCGAGAATGGCCAAGCCACATTGTACTGGGATCGATCTATCATCACAGACAGGACTATTGTAGCCAATAAGCCTGATATTGTGGTGATAGATCGACGAGAGCGCCGTGCAATTATTGTTGATATCGCTGTCCCTCATGACGAGAATCTCGTGAAAGCTGAGAAAGATAAAAAAATCAAGTATCTTGACTTAGCACACGAGGTTGTCGACATGTGGAACGTAGACTCTGCAATCATTGTACCGATAATCGTTACGGTTAATGGCCTAATAGCACAGAGCCTCGATCAACACCTCAGGAGGCTCTCATTGCGCGGCTGGATCAAGGGCTTGATTCAGAGGGCAGTACTCCTGGACACGGCACGCATAGTGAGGAGGTTCCTCTCTCTAGGGCCCTGACCACCGGTAGCTTGGACCCTGTTCCCGATATCGGTGGGCTACTATTTTTATATTTTTAAATGTTTTTTTTAATTTTTGTTTTTATAAAAATATTTAAAAATGTAAATGATATGTACAGAAATGAAATAAAGGAAATAATAATAATATCCTCGGACATTTCACACAACGCCATCTAGTCCCAAGCTAAGCAACCTAATGCTTGTGTTATGGTAACGAGATGGCTGATAAACTACTTATATACATTTTTTTTTGTAAATACATACATATTATAGATAGAAAAACACCCAGACTCGGAACAAATACTTGTAGGTCGTACAAATATTTGTTCCGTGCGGGAATCGAACCCGCGACATGCTGCGCAGCAGTCAATCGCTAAACCACTGCGCCAACCGTGTCGTCAATTAATAATAACATTCATGCAAAATGTCAAAATACACTTGGTCAAATTTCAATTTAATATGTCACATTTAAAAAGTCATTGATCGTGTATGCTTTGCTTATTAAGAATTCTTTGAGTTTAGCTAGTTTTAAAAATATTCAGTTTTTCAATGCTTTTTATACAATTTAAAACAATTTAAAAAAAATTATAACAAACTACCGTTTGTTATAAATTTTTTACGCCTATACCAAATAAGTATACTCTTTTTAAATTTAACTGTCCTAAATTTAATAATACTCAAATCATTTTTAAGTCGTGCACTTTTTAATGTTTTGTAATTGCTATATCGCGTTTTATCATCATCGCAACCTCATAAATATATTGACGGGAGAGTTAAGATTTTCAATCTAGTAAACACTATTCTACATGTATCAGTTAAAAGTTGGTCACGGAACTTCGCAGATGGCCGTTATGTACCAGTCCGTCAAAGCAAAAGCTCTCCGATCGCACTACACAGTCAGAACTCTCGAAAATCAACTTGATCTTTCGCAGCAGATACAGAATCTTAAGCTGAGTATCGAAGATTCGAAGAAACCTGCCCAGAGATCTTCCTTTGCTGACATGGTAAAGAAAGGTGCCAATAATTTTATCCAACCGAGTTCTGTAAGTTCTGTGGCCATATATCCGAGTGAAAAGTTGAAGACCAGCGAGGAGACCAAAACTCTTACAAAAATTATCAACCCCGAACAAATGAAACTCCATGTGAGAGGCCTGCGCAAGACGAAGAACGGGCGGTAATCATCAGCACCGAGACGAGGGACGACATCGAGAAGCTGAGACAATCGGTGCAGCTAACCAAGTCAGGCCTAACAGTCGACGAGCCCCATAAAAGGAAGCCTAGGGTTGTGATTTTAGGAGTGCCAACATCCATGCAGGAAAATTAGGTGTTTACCTGTTTGTGCAAGCAAAATATAGCCGGAAAACTTCAGAACTACAGCCTTGAAACTTTTTTGAGCTCAATTACTTTAAGTTATTAAGTCAGGTAAGAAAGACACTGAGTCCTGTAGTTACATAGTTGAAGTATCTGCAGACGTAACCCTTTCACTGGGTTTCAAGTATAGAACCCATTCAATGGGTTATCCATATTGAAGGGGATAACTCTTTTACTGGGTTCCAATCCCAAAACCCATTCAAGGAGATAAGCAAAGCCCTGATATCACAAGACCGAGTTTTTGTAAATTGGTCATCATGCCCTGTGAGAGACTTTAATTTGGTTACATGATGTCATAAGTGTCCGCACTTTGGCATGCGGCCAAGTCATGTCGACAGACATCGTATACCTGCGGCCTCTGTGGTTAACAAGGTCACTCAGTAAAAGAATGTCTAAAAAAGGCAGACGAACCGGAATGCGCTACTTGCATGCATTTAAAAAAGCCAGACAAGGCGCTGCTGGCTGATTTTTAACTACCATTATGATAAATAGTTTGATTAATGATTTAGATAATTTCTCTGTATCCGAGTCCAAAGTTTGTGAAGCTGAAAACTGCAAACAATATCTATCCGGCTACAAAACTCCACTAACCATATTAACACAAAATATTCGCAGTGTTTTTAAGTTATTTTTAAACGAATGCTGGCTTGCTAAACAAAACATACCACTAATCCCGGGATATAATATGTATAGAAGTACTATAAATTACAACCAAAATGACGGGGTGATAGTTTTGCAAGAGATCATCTCAATGTCTCTGTTCAGGAACCTGATATGAACGATTGTTACAGATTGTTAGTTAAAATTGGATCAGAATTTGCGATATTAGCATTTTTACTAACTCTAATTGAACTCTCTCTTTGACTCTAATTGATTGTAATTGGAGATATTTTTAACATCAATATTCTACCAGGAAGTGCTGATGCAACTGCTCAGGACTACCTCAACGTATGCGCCTTTCACGGCCTACTCCCAGCACACAGCTTTCCTAAACATCACAGTGGCTTCTGTTTGGATCATATTATTTATTTTTATTTATTTATTTATGTAACAATTGCTTGCTGCACTTACAGTGTACACCAAATCGTGCAGCAAGCCAACAATATGTTGTTGCATGAAGTTTTCTAGTTGTATGCTATGGCATTCAACTAAAAAACCTCATGCAAACATTATACATAGATTTGCTGCTGTAATTAAATATGTCAACATCCGGCTCCTGAGCAATCAGGGCGTTCAGCAGATTGATCGCCTGTGTTGTGGGGGCATATCGAGCAGTATGGGTCCGCGCTGGCGGAGCCGCGAACAGGCTCCGCGAGGCACAGGCGCGCGACTGCCGCAGCCGGTCCGGAGCAAACAATGAACAGCGAGCTAGAGTAGTCGCGTCATCGATCTTATTATTTAGCAATAAGTAGTAGTGCATCAAAAGCGCACATTTGCGTCGCAGCTCCAACGTGTTGATGCCTACCATTCCCGCAACAAACAGAGACGGATACAAATAGGGATAATACCCATATATTTTTTTATATAGGTAGCGAGCAAATTTTCGTTGGACCCTTTCTATCATGAGCTTATACTTTTGCTCATGCGGATCCCATACCAGCGCATTGTATTCAAGTTTGCTACGTACAAACGAATAATAAAGAGTGAGTATAGCATTCCTGTCTTTAAACCTACTTGCCTGTCTCATAACAAACCCAAGAGATTGGAAAGCCTTGCCACAGATATTATTAATGTGCTGATTAAAGGTCATATTCACATCTAAAGTCAGTCCAAGATCTTTTATTTCGTTGACGCGCTCCAGAGGGACACCCGATATGTGGTAGTTATGCTGAATGGGCGCACGCGAACGGGTAAAAGAAATAGTTTTGCACTTAGAAGTGTTAAATTCTAAGTGATTGGCTTCACTCCATTTTACTACCATATCAATATCCCTCTGCAGCGCCTCACAGTCATGCTCGCTATTAATACCCAAGAATAACTTTAGGTCATCCGCAAACATGAGACATCGTGCAGTCCTGACGACCTTCGGCAAGTCATTGGCCATAACAATAAAATATACTTAAATCGAATTTCCCTTCACTTGCACTTGTTGTTAACACAACAACAACCGATCACAATGCTGCCCTACTAACCCTTAATTGTAAATTACCTAAACAAGACACTCGCATTTCAAAACTGAACATACATGAACTTGAAGAAGATTTTTGCGTCATCGATTTTGATCCAGTCTATAATTCCGCTGACCCGCAATTTTGCATGTTGTATGTAATTGAAAACTTAAGAAATGCAATTCAGAAAAACACAGTCGTATCGCATTTGAGCAACAAAAACCACAACATAAAACCATGGATCACATCAGGTCTTATTCGCTGTATGAAACAGAGATAAACTGCATAGGAAAGCTAAATCTAATCCAAACAATGCAGTATTGCAACTTTCATACAAAAGATACCGAAATTTCTGTAACAATCTCCATTAAAAAATTAAAAGCGACTACGACATTTCAAATGGCTGGACCAAATAGTAAAAAGATCTGGAAATACAGGATAATTTTATAAGCAGTGCGCAAATTTTCACGGGGTGTTCTACCCATGAATATGAACAACTTTTACTATGGGACCAAACCTGAAATCGCGAAAAAAAATCAGCTGTTCAGTACATTTATCTACATCAAACTCGTCAAAATGTAGGGAATATAAACATTAGAATCAGCAATACAACTCCATAAGTTAGCATTTATCTCAAATCTAGCGATTTCATGAAATCATGAGGTTTGAGGTAAATGCTAACATATGGAGTTGTATTGCTGATTCTAATGATTATAATTCTGTAAAGCCATATTAGCTACGGCCGCGAATCATATTTTAATCAACATACAAGCTCACACTGACCTACAAATTGCAAAAAACGTAAGAAATTTTGAATTTCGCGGGCTACCCTGGCGCTTTCGCCTTAAATAGTTTTTGTTGATGTACCTACATACAAGTAGCAAAATTATAAGGTACTAAATAATTTGCACTATTAAAATCATGTTCCCTCTTATGTTTGAGCGTAATCAGTTGCTAAGATCAAGTCCCGAAAACTTTGAAAGGCGAATCGTTGGCCTCATAAAGTGCTTCAATTTATGTGTTAATGTAGCTTAGGTTAAGTGCATTTTGTTATATTATTTTGATTAAATAAAGATCGTAGAACATACATGGACATGGGGGTTATATCGATAGGTATGGTACTCTGCTATCAGCTCGCACTGGCTTGACACCTTAAAAGAAACACCCTGTATATTGAGAGGATGGTACGGAACCATTCGTGCGCGATTCCGACTCATACTTGGCCGGTTTTTTTTCATAACAAGTTAAAAAGGGAAATCGGTGCTTTTGCGGGATGGATACACAACCTTATTAGTGTTACTAACAAAAGCGGAACGATCCTATGAAGATGTGCAAAAAAGGATGATTGTAGTGTTACGGTGACTTTAAACGCAAATAAAACAAATAATCAGAGAAAGGTATGGACATTCGTGTAAAAAAAAACATGTTAAAAATAATAAAACCGGTCAAGAGCGAGTCGGACTCGCGCACCGAGGGTTCCGTTCCGATTTCTAAAAAAGTGTGCCATTTAGAGACATCGTTTTATTTTTCCTGTAAACTTCTATCACATAGAATAATTTCAGATTTTTCTCAATGCATACTTCGGAGATAAGGGTTGGGGGAACGGTATTTTTTTTTTCATTTTTCATCAAAAGTCGAAAACTATGCAGCCTAAAAAAAAGAAAAAAATGTTTGAGAATGTGTATGCCACGCTCTTTCCAAATTTCAAGTTGATAGCATTAGTAGTTCCTGAGATATCCAGCTGTGACAGATAGACAGACAGACTGAGTCGCGGTGGGAAATCATCAAATAACTTCTCCCGCTCTGGGTAGAGCGGAAGGGCGTGTCAGACTTTTAGGGCGAGCGCGCATTGCGGTGCGTTTTTCTACCGCATAATCTGTGAAGTATGGAATGTCTTTGAAGTGCGCGCACTGCGGTCATGCGTTTTGTTACCGTAGGCCCCGCCCAGTGCGGCAGAACTACCGGAAACGCACCGCAGTGCGCGCTCGCTCTTACTGACTAAAACCCACCCGTGTTCCTTCAGTTGCCTATGCCAGGGCCGCGGTATCCTCTTCAAACAACCCGCGACCCCAGCGGCACAACCCGCGACCACAGCTAAGATTCAATTTACCATTTTGGTACGGAGCCCTAAAAAAGCTTATTAATTGGAAAGTTTCCCGACACACGGCTACACACATATCACCATCAACAACAATGTAAAAACACACAAACATTTTAAAAACGCTAAAACATGTAAAAAATGCGGAGGAATGAGGAAAATGTCGTGAGGAAAGTTTTGAGTATGAATGTCGATGGCTATAAGAGTAGGGGAAGACCAAAGAAACGATGGATGGACTGTGTGAAAGATGACATGGCTAGAAAGGGTGTGACTACCGAGATGACGACTAATAGAGAAGTACCTATGGAAAAAAAGTACATGTTGCGCCGACCCCAAATAGATTGGGTTAAGGGCAGGAGAATGATGAAAACATGTAAAAAATAAAAAAAATACTTACGATTTAAATGGGCAGTCTATGTTATATTCTCAACTCAAGTAGCACTCAGACAAGTACATTGTAGTGTCGGCCATGCGTGCGTCACCTAACAATGATAAAATTAGTGCTGTCACTCGACTATGCATTTTGCAAACAAGTCGATTAATCGCGAATCTAGAATCCATACATTGAGTTGAGCAGGATCATCGATATCTTAATATAATATAATTTATGGTTAATTGAACTTACCTTAAGTGTCACGAATCACTTTTTGTGAATGTTTCAAACAAGCATTACCCGTGTCATTACCAGCACGCTTAGCATGACGACGTTTTGTCGACGGAAGAATAGACAAAACTACACATTGCCGTGTTTAAACGCGTAGAATGCGTACAAATATTTCTACTCTCTTCCATTTTGGCTATTCTTCCGTCGACAAAACCCGTTTCTATGGCGGTCATGCGCCGGTAAGCGTGCAGACTCCAACAGAGACAATACATGCAAAATATACTATAACATTGTGACTGTCTTTCGAAAAGGTGCTAAGCAGAGATAACTAAAACTTTTATTACAAAAAACAAAACCGACTTCCAAAAAAAACACTACAAAGTGAATAACTTTAATTTCGGAAGTCGGTGTCTTTGGATCAGTATTTTAGGTTTTTGCCACCGACTTCCGAAATTAAAGTTATTTTTCACTTTGTAGTGTTTTTTTTGGAAGTCGATTTTGTTTTTTGTAAAAAAGTTTTTATTTTTCACTTTTTAGTGGGTCAGTTTGTAATTTTTCTAAGTTACAATACGCCATTGTCAACTGCTCATCACGTTTTTACAAAATATTGCCTTTCCCGGTGCAGGGACGTTAATTGTTGAGGAGTTCTCCTAGTAAGAACCAGGAGAACTGGAGCTCATGGTGAAGTCACCATCACCATTATGCATTTTGACGAGCATAAACCATATTAAAATAATCGAATCACAACCTGTGATATACTTAGATATAAAATTGAGCATTTCCGAAGGCCATCTGTGGTTTTCATCATCATCAGTTCCAGTTCACCAAATGGTACCTACTTTCCGAGAGCAAATGCACGAGTTACTATAAAAAATACCGAAATCGATATATAAGTGTGCCCATAAAATTTGAGGGTTTCCCTCGATTTCCATGGGATCCCATCATCAGACCCTGACTTGATGATCATGGGACCACTTGGGAAGTATACCCTTTCGAACAAAAAACGAAAATCGTTCCAGCCATTTTCGAGTAATCGGGGAACATACATAAAAAAAAAGAAAAAAAAAAGGTTCCGACGAATTGAGAACCTCCTCCTTTTTGAAGTCGGTTAAAAATGGATGAATTTAGCAATATTACCATACGGTGAAATCAAGCAAAAAAGTCATGATCAAGGTAGGTACTCGTATATGGAATAAAATAAAAATAACAAAATTATGTCCTAATCACGGACTAGAAAAAAAAGGTCTCCGCGCCACACATATCGAAAGTGAAGCACAGTAAGTATGCCGGTAGCGTTTGTACAAACACGCCTCACGCACACATTTACATAATAGTATGCCGACCGGCCACCATTACGTGACACGAGCGACGTCGTTTTTGGTAATCAAATAACGCACACATAGATCGGTACGGTGCTTCAACTTCGATACGCGTGGTGCGGAATCCTTCTTTTTTTCTATCCGTGATCCTAACATAACTAAAACTACAAAAAAATTAGAATTGGCGTCGAAAAATACCTCCGCATCGCTGTCGACTGGTAAAGTACCCAAGACGCTACTTAACCTATTTTTAACCGACTTCCAAAAGGAGGAGGTTCTCAATTCGTCGGAACCTTTTTTTATTTTTTTTTATTTTATGTATGTTCCCCGATTACTCGAAAATGGCTGGACCGATTTGGATTTTTCTTTTTTTGTTCGAAAGGGTATACTTCCCAAGTGATCATCAAGTCAGGATCTGACGATGGGATCCCATGGAAATCGAGGGAAACCCTCAAATTTTATGGGCACATCTATATCGATTTCGGTATTTTTTATAGTAACTCGTGCATTTGCTCTCGGAAAGTTCCATTCGGTGAACTGGAACTGATGATGAAGACCACAGAGGGCCATCGGAAATACTCAATTATATCTAAGTATATCACAGGTTGCGATTCGATTACTTTAATATGGTTTATGCTCGTCAAAATGCATAATGGTAATGGTGACTTCACCATGAGCTGCAGTTCTCCTGGTTCTTACTAGGAGAACTCCTCAACAATTAACGTCCCTGCAACGGGAAAAGCAATATTTTGTAAAACGTGATGAGCAGTTGACATTGGGTTATTGTAACTTAGATAAATTACAAACTGAACCACTAAAAAGTGAAAAATAAAAACTTTTTTACAAAAAAAAAACCGACTTCCAAAAAAAAAACACTACAAAGTGAAAAATAACTTTAATTTCGGAAGTCGGTGGCAAAAAACTAAAATACAGATCGAAAGACACCGACTTCTAAAGTTATTTTTCACTTTGTAGTGTTTTTTTTGGAAGTCGGTTTTTTTTTTGTAAAAAAGTTTTTATTTTTCAACAGATAGTTCTGCCTTGTACCCTAAAAAAATATTCGTGGTTGTTCTTATTTTTGCTACTACTTTATGACAATCTTCTACGACGTGGAAGCATGTCATAAAGTAGTAGCTTGCCGTGCTTATCCGTACTACAGTTTTAACTCTATGCGATACTAAAGGGACTGTCGTTGAACTCAACCAATCTTATAAAAACCGGTCAAGAGCGAGTCGGACTCGCGCACCGAGGGTTCCGTTTCGATTTCTGAAAAAGTGTGCTATTTAGAGACATCGTTTTATTTTTGCTGTAATCTTTACATAAACTTCTATCACATAGAATAATTTCAGATTTTTCCCTTTGCAAACTTCGGAGATAAGGGGAGGGAACGGTATTTTTTTTTACATTTTTCATCAAAAGTCTAAAACTATGCGGCCTGAAAAAAAAATAAAAAAAGGTTTAAGAATGTGCAAACAGCGCTCTTTTATATGATACCCTACATGCCCTAGTAGCCCCACTTTGAATTTTTATGACCCCCTTTCGGCACCTGTTACAAAAAAAAACATAAATATTTTTATTTCTTTCTTATTTGCAAAATAGTTGGGTAAACGTCATATAAAACTGTTCCAAATTTCAAGTTGATAGCATTAGTAGTTATTGAGATATCCAGCTGTGACAGACAGACAGACTGAGTGACACCATAACCTTTATTACCATTTTGGAACCGAACCCTAAAAACAGAAAATAGACTGATTTTTATCTATCGAAAAATATTAAGTAATCTTGTTCCGGTTTAAATACAGCAGAGGCTAATTTATTCAAATAACACATACTTAATGGAAAATCCAGATGATATAACCATATACATTTGGTTTTATAGGACTCTTAAAAACCACAAAATTTATCGATGTATTTAGCGACAGAACCGTTTGACTAATAATAAGAACAACAGTAAGGTAAATGACATATTTATTATAAACAAAATCATAAAAATTAAACATTGCTTTTAAAACTAATATAAATATTGCTTCAGGTAAGTAATTTGTTTAGGACTTAAAAGCTAAATTATAATTACCTCTAAAGCTAATACAATTTCTAGATAGGCCAGAAGAGCCAGGATAGCTCGCGAAATTCAAATTTTCAAAAAAAAAAAAAATCAAATCAATTCAAATCAAAATTTAATTTTTTTTCTTACGTTTTTTGTAATTTGCAGGTCAGTGTCAGCTTGTATGTTGATTAAAATATGAATCGCGACCGTAATGAATAATTTCAATAATAATTATTAAATATACCTATATTTTTATTTTTTTTTATTTTTTAAATCACTAAAATCGTCGATACAACTCCCTAAGTTCACATTCCCCTTTTGAATGACTGTTTTATGAAATCATGACATTTGAGGCTAATTTTGATTAAGAGAGTTGTACTCATGATTCTAATGATCATGATTCTGTAAAAACACATTTGTTACGATCGCGAATCATATACAGGGTTATTGGTAAAACACCAGCAATCTCTTAAGGGGTTGTAGCCACCACACCACACATCGCATCACGTCGGGGTCACCAGTATAGAGGCATGAGGAACTGGGTGTAAAGTTCACTCATCCTCTATCTCCAAAGTGGTGACCCCGAACCAGACACAACACCCGTCTGGTCGGAGGATCCTTCCTTTTCAATGGTGGCTACAGGGTCATTGTGATCATCATTATGAACAACTTTTACTATGGGACCAAACCAAAATCGCGAAAAAAAATCAGCTGGTCCCTACATTTTGACGAGTTTGACGTAGATAAAATGTACTGAATAGCAGATTTTTTTTTCGCGATTTCTGGTTTGTTTGGGTCCCATAGTAAAAGTGGTTCATAATGATAAGTGTAATGACCCCTTAAGAGATTGCTGGTGTTTTACCACCCTGTATATTTTGATCAGTATACAACCTGAAACTGACCTGCAAATTGCAAAAAACGTGAGAATATTTGAATTTCGCGGCTGTAAAGCAGCCGCATCTCCCATAACAAAAATAAGCTTACTATGTTCGCGCACTGCCTAGTAGTTGCTTGTAGTATCTTTCCCTTTTGCACGGGTGGTAAACGGGTTTACCACTCGACGCAACTACCGTCAAGCCCCGCTGGTAACCTAGTTTACCACCCGATTCACGTGGCTTAAACCTCTAGGTCTAATATCCTGTGTGGGCAGTTTCACCCTGGTGCCTGATGGATAGTTCATCAAAAACCATTCGGAAACTTAAAAAAAAAAAACGTTAAAAAAAAATGTTTCGAAAATGACATACCGCGCGGACCGGACTGTACTTGACCCTGTTGACATGTCAAGCTTCAAAGAGGTTGACCGGACTCGAAGATTTTTTGGCGCCCGCTCGAATGAAGATGACAGAGTGCATGGCGCTGTTGGTAAACATTTTGAAAAACAAAGCTGGCTTTGGCCACGCGTCAAAAGATCCTTGTACAGTAATAATTTTTTTTTTGTATAAGTATTGTGTTACGCATTAAAGTTACTTGACTGAGACAACTAACACTCGCGCTAAAGCGTTTTAACGACTTTTGACAGTAGATTTTCGGTAGCTTTATGTCAAATCAATATGTTTTGACTTGTCCTTCATAATCAGCGCTGATAAAATGTAATTTTGTCTCGGCCATCAGGGGCCTTACTACGAGCTCTTATAGCAGGGCAGAAGACGCAGAAGTTGAACGTTTCCAGTGAGAGAGAGTGACGGTGCTATAGGTCGTATACAGGGTGACTTTGAAAACATGCGACAAAATTTAAGGGGGTGTTCTACGCATCAATATGAACAACTTTTACTATGTGAACAATTTCGAATTCGCAAAAAAAAATCCGACCTTTTACAAAAGGGTCCAATACTTTTAAGTAAGTATAATATGGGAAGGTAATTTTTTTTTTGCGAATTCGATTTTGGTCCCTTAGTAAAAGTTGTTCATATTGATGCGTAGAACACCCCCTTAAATTTTGTCGCATGTTTTCAAAGTCACCCTGTATAGCTCCGTCTCTCTCTCTCGCTGGAAACGTTAAATTCTGCCCTGCTATAAGAGCCCCCAGGGGCCGTATTATGACGTGTTAATGCCATCATGATTCCGTTGAGAAAAAAGGACGGAGCTATCGGTCGTATATAGCTCCGTCTATGTCTCACACTGGAACAATGATGGCTTTAACACGTCATAATACGGCCCCAGGACTTTTAATGGTCTGAAACCTAGTGAGCAAAATTGTTCCTTACTTCTCTTTATGAGAAGAGGATTTTAGCCAGTAGTGAGACAATTAAAGGCCTTATAATATTAAGCCTATATTATACGTAGATAACATAGCAATATACCTAGGCCAGAATAATATTTTAGGCTTATTCTAACATTACTATAAGTTCTGTCAACTCATAATGAGTATGTTATTATGAAAAGGCCAATTTAGAGATCTACATATTTAGTATAATTTTGACATCGGAATAGTAAGCAAATGTCATTAGTAAAAGTAACCAATTTTGCGATCAGTTCAATGTGAGCCATATTTTACATTAATATAATATGAGCCAATTTCGACATCATTGTATTAAGAGCCAGTTTTAGCCTCAGTATAATAAGAGCCAATTTTGGCGTCAGTTTTCTAAGAGCTAATTTTGACATAATTACAATATGGGACAATTTTAACATCAGTATAATACTAGGTATGAGCTTCTATCATAGTTATTATCTTATTTCACATCAGTAACTAATTATTACCTAGTAATACCTAGTACATTACATTATTTTATAAATATGTATGATAGTCTGTAAGGTATTTATGTTATGGGTCTTAGTTACCCGAAATAAATGATATATTATATTATATTATTATATTACAATTTTGACATTAGGAAGCAGGTACAAATATATAATTTATATACAATTTAAGTACTTAAGGTACCTTTAAAAAATTTAAACATTAATTCATTTTGAACTCTACAATAAGCTCGAGAATAGTTTGATCACAAGCCTAGGATCCTTCCACAGATAATTTAGCTACCTATGATTTTACACCACAGTCAATATAATAGAAATAAGGTTTCTGTTGAATTGCTGCCACTGATAAGGGCCGGTTGTTTCAAACGGTTGGTTAACGTAACATACGTAGTTACGTCAAATAATAACGAACGTAAGATGTTTAACGTTCGTTAAATACAAAATGAAACACACTGCAAAAAAACCAATTGTCTGTGAAACAACGCTGTTTTTGGTTTGACGACAGGACGACAGCCGCCATTTTTGACGTATACTCGTGCGTTAAGAGGAAACGTGGGTGCTCTTTTCTCCATACAAAAAGATACAAACGCTCTCGCCTGTTTTCTTTCTGGTTAATGACCATAAAGCAATGATTTTTTACAGAAATATAAATATCAGCTACTTGTATGCCCCTATGTTTTCCTTTTTGATGATATATTATTTTTATAAAAACTAGAACCCTCCAAAAATGCTCAAAATTGCCTATTCGGACCGCCGTCAACAGACGCCTAGTGTACCAATTTGACAACTATTAACGAAAAAAGAAAAACATAGGGGCATAGTATATATCCTTCTTATTCAGTTTATGAATTATCTTTTAAATTGGTCCAATATTGGAGGAGGAAATAGGCGAGAGCCAAACCTCGAAATGTGACTTTTTACACAGGCTATTTAGTCGAATCTGCAGTTGTCCTTATCGCACGAATTCGAGGGTTGAGCGCTCGCAGAGCGACAGCAATACCTTCTTAAAATACCTAATTTTTTGGCCAGATTTCCTCTTAAGTGGACGTGAAACAACCCGCCCTTAGTCTTGTAAAAATCACAGTGATCTTTATTCTCGTTACATTTCTAGTAGTAATAAGGTGGGTGGTAAATAGGGACGCCAACTGTCAAAATGGCGCTATAGTAGCTAGTTCCCAACACAAGCTAATAATACCAGGCGTGAGTTTAAGGCCCTGGTTCCAAGCTTGGTTTAGCTCGGTGTGTAAGTGAAATGGCGTTATGGCTGTCTACTTTGACGCACGAGATAGAAGATTCTCACGCGCACCGGAATAATGTCGTAAAAGTGCAAATAAAATCGTATAAAATTATAAATCAACTATTTAATAAAAAGTAATCCATCACTGGATGCAGTTTGGAATTTGACATTTCATGGTATATTTTTAATTATAATTATAATTGCTAATGAAGGCATAAACAGCTTTTATAGATTATTAGGAGGTATGTTTAAAGATTTTTTTGGTGCATTAAAGTATGTTTAATTATGTTTTGGCTTCCATCACTGTATGCAAAAAGGACTTGAAAATATCATATTTTTTATACATGTCAAAATTATTTACGGTTTATGAGATACACAGCTTTAAAAAACCACCTTTTTGATCGTTTTCAGGAAATCTGCGCCTTAAAGTATAAATGATTTATTTCTCTTTACTTGTTTGTTTTGTTTTTTTTTTTTGCAAAAGTGACGCGTTGTTGTGTTCTTAAATACTTTGAAATTGGAGTCCACCATTTCCCGAGAGACTCTAAAATTAGAAGATTGTGGAATAAAGCTATACGTTAATTTTTTTTTTTAAATAACAACAAACATTTTGAAGAAAGTGATTACGAGGAAATATTTAAGGTTTTAAATTGCGACACTTTCGTCCGTTAGGAGTATATGTGTTCTGTGATGTCGCGTCGCGGTAACACGTGGCATGCTCTAAACAACTTCTTCCATTTGTTTCCTCCGCAGCGCCGTCACAAGACGAAGTGTCTCTTGTGCGTGGAACTCGTGGCCACGCGGTAACGTAGACCTAACAAGCAGCGACACAAAGCACCTTACACAATACTCAATATAATATTTATTGCCTATTTTATTGCCTTATTTTCTTATATAATAAATTGTGATAATATTAATAATTATGTGACGGAATAATTTACTCTAGATTTTAGGCACTGCATCTGTAACAAAATAAAAATGCTTAATGACTTAATGTGAATTGTTTTTTTGTTAATTTAATACTTTCACCACTTCGCCTTATGAAAAGTTATTATTATCGCCTTCAAAAAAAAAAAAACCGTCCAAGTGCGTGTCGAACCACGCACAATGAAGGGTTCCGTAGTTGAAAAGAATTTATCCCAATGACAGACTTAACATTGAGTTGAAAAACATGTTTTGCCATAGGTACATTGATATAAGTCACGGACAATTCTCCAACTGCATATTTAAGTTTGTATTCGCAAAAAGCTATTCTTAAACATAACATCACGCCTTGTTCCCTCGAAGGGTTGGGCAGAGGTGTACCTATAGTACACTCACATTTTGCCAGAAAAAGAAAACTAAAAAGTACAAATGATCAATTTTCAGACTTTTTCCTTTACTTGTGCTGTGAGACCTTGCTTCTTGCCAAATTTCATGATTGTAGGTCAACGGGAAGTACCCTATAGGTTTTGATTTAGTTGCGAGTATCAAAATATGTTGCATATATGGCCGTATTTTTTCATTGCGTTTATTAAGAAGCTTGATTTTTTTAGGACTTTTAGGTACCATAGACTTACGTATTTGATATTAATTTCAACTTGATACCTCCACACGTTCCTGAGAAAAAGGGCCTTGACAGATGACCTACTTAAAAATATTTTTTTATGTGATAAAATTATAAATTACCAATTTTCGGACTTTTTCCATTACTTGTGCTGCAAGACCTTGCTTCTTGCCAAATTTCATGATTCTAGGTCAACGGGAAGTACCCTATAGGTTTTGATTTACTTGCGAGCATCAAAATATGTCGCATAAATGGCTGTATTTTTTTATTGCGTTGACTTAGAAGCTTGATTTTTTTAGAACTCCAAGGGACCATAGACTTACGTATTTGATATTAATTTCAACTTAATACCTCCACGCATTCCTGAGAAAAAGGGTCTTGACAGACAGACACACAGACACAGAGACAGACAGACGGACAACGAAGTGATCCTATAAGGGTTCCGTTTTTTCCTTTTGAGGTACGGAACCCTAAAAAAGGAATAAAAGGAAGAAAGAGAGGGAGAGAGGGGAGGAGGAGGAGGAAGATAAGGAGATAAAGGAATAAATTAAATTAAATTAAACTAATTATCACACGAGTGTATACTTACGTAATCAGTCGTTTTTTGGTTTCCTTTGGCCATACACTGTGTGTGCTTTGGGCACCTGACGGTATTGCCACCATTCGACAGCTATGGTGACAGCTGCCACCAGCGCTGCAGCCCCAATTACGATTCCTTTCATTAATACTTCCATCTTTAGCCACCTGGAAAATTCATAAGTAAAATGAGCCTATAATATTCCTACTGCTCGGATACAGTTCTGGAGTATTCCCATCTGTCCCCGAATGGGAGCAGATGGGAATTAAAAGTTTTATCTGCCCCCGAAATGCCCTCGGGGATGTTTGCCCAATCGAGTACAGATGGCTTCCATGCTATAATCAGGAAAAAGGTTTATTAGTCGCATTATATTTTCAGATTATATTTTAGGAGGTACGCTGCAGGTACATTCCTCTGGTAAACATTAGGTAACCATAAGATATCTATAACATTGTTTATCAGTATACACCCGTCATTCAGACTGTCAGGACTGCGGCTCACTTTATTATTATAATTGTTCTTGTTTCATAGGAGGTACATTGAATTTCATTAAAGGTACGTTCTAGTACATTGCTGGTACATTCCTTTCATATACAACATATGCAATTCTGCAGTAATACACCCGTCATTATTACCTACACGATTTGAGGTAGTGGCAACAGCATCCTGAAAGTCGTGGCTGAGGACCCGAGAGCTCCTGTGCTGAGGTATCTCATGCGGAATCACTGTCCGCATGAAGTGCCTCGTAGGTACATGACTCATTAACTTGTTTTAGTTTTAGTGACTAACCCTAGTGTATAAGTTGTGACCTACTTACAAAAATGGTTCCCATGTTGTTCCAAGTAAAACAATTAGAATTTGAAATATTTTTTAGTTAAAGTGTCTGTCCCCAAATAGGAAAATGAAAATGTCAATCTGCCTAGCCTTTTCCCAACTATGTTGGGGTCGGCTTCCAGTCTAACCGGATGCAGCTGAGTACCAGTATTTTACATGGAGCGACTGCCTATCTGACCTCCACAACCCAGTTACTGGGTATTGATAAGACTGGTTGTCAGACTTTCGGGCTTCTGACGACCCGTAACGACTGTCAAAGATCCACGAATAACAGCCGGGACCAACGGCTTAACGTGCTTTCCGAGGCACGGAGGAGTCTCGGTATGTAATGATGGTCACCCATCCACTGACCAACCCCGGCAAGCGTAGCTTAACCTGACGGATCGACCCATGCGGCTGTTATTACTTAGCCACGAGCTCCTCGGGAAAATGAAAATGTAATAAATAAAATATTTCGATTTATATGTATAGCGAGGGGGCACTGCAAAATCCCCCCGCCCTCCGTGTTCGCGCCATATCGTCGCTGATTTAACTAACTGACGTATCTGACATTTGGACTAAGCCGATAGCCGACCTAAGTATAGTAATTTGATACATTTTGGACTAAGCCGATAGCCGACCTAACTATAGTAATTTGATACATTTCGGACTAAGCCGATAGCCGACCTAACTATAGTAATTTGATACATTTCGGACTAAGCCGATAGCCGACCTAACTATAGTAATTTGATACATTTCGGACTAATCCGATAGCCGACCTAACTATAGTAATTTGATACATTTTGGACTAAGCCGATTGCCGACCTAACTATAGTAATTTGATACATTTTGGACTAAGCCGATAGCCGACCTAACTATAGTAATTTGATACATTTCGGACTAAGCCGATAGCCGACCTAACTATAGTAATTTGATACATTTCGGACTAAGCCGATAGCCGACCTAACTATAGTAATTTGATACATTTCGGACTAAGCCGATAGCCGACCTAACTATAGTAATTTGATACATTTCGGACTAAGCCGATAGCCGACCTAACTATAGTAATTTGATACATTTCGGACTAATCCGATAGCCGACCTAACTATAGTAATTTGATACATTTTGGACTAAGCCGATTGCCGACCTAACTATAGTAATTTGATACATTTTGGACTAAGCCGATAGCCGACCTAACTATAGTAATTTGATACATTTCGGACTAAGCCGATAGCCGACCTAACTATAGTAATTTGATACATTTCGGACTAAGCCGATAGCCGACCTAACTATAGTAATTTGATACATTTCGGACTAAGCCGATAGCCGACCTAACTATAGTAATTTGATACATTTCGGACTAAGCCGATAGCCGACCTAACTATAGTAATTTGATACATTTCGGACTAAGCCGATAGCCGACCTAACTATAGTAATTTGATACATTTTGGACTAAGCCGATAGCCGACCTAACTATAGTAATTTGATACATTTCGGACTAAGCCGATAGCCGACCTAACTATAGTAATTTGATACATTTCGGACTAAGCCGATAGCCGACCTAACTATAGTAATTTGATACATTTCGGACTAAGCCGATAGCCGACCTAACTATAGTAATTTGATACATTTCGGACTAAGCCGATAGCCGACCTAACTATAGTAATTTGATACATTTCGGACTAAGCCGATAGCCGACCTAACTATAGTAATTTGATACATTTCGGACTAAGCCGATAGCCGACCTAACTATAGTAATTTGATACATTTCGGACTAATCCGATAGCCGACCTAACTATAGTAATTTGATACATTTTGGACTAAGCCGATTGCCGACCTAACTATAGTAATTTGATACATTTTGGACTAAGCCGATAGCCGACCTAACTATAGTAATTTGATACATTTCGGACTAAGCCGATAGCCGACCTAACTATAGTAATTTGATACATTTCGGACTAAGCCGATAGCCGACCTAACTATAGTAATTTGATACATTTCGGACTAAGCCGATAGCCGACCTAACTATAGTAATTTGATACATTTCGGACTAAGCCGATAGCCGACCTAACTATAGTAATTTGATACATTTCGGACTAAGCCGATAGCCGACCTAACTATAGTAATTTGATACATTTCGGACTAAGCCGATAGCCGACCTAACTATAGTAATTTGATACATTTCGGACTAATCCGATAGCCGACCTAACTATAGTAATTTGATACATTTCGGACTAAGCCGATAGCCGACCTAACTATAGTAATTTGATACATTTTGGACTAAGCCGATAGCCGACCTAACTATTGTAATTTGATACATTTCGGACTAAGCCGATAGCCGACCTAACTATAGTAATTTGATACATTTCGGACTAAGCCGATAGCCGACCTAACTATAGTAATTTGATACATTTCGGACTAAGCCGATAGCCGACCTAACTATAGTAATTTGATACATTTCGGACTAAGCCGATAGCCGACCTAACTATAGTAATTTGATACATTTCGGACTAATCCGATAGCCGACCTAACTATAGTAATTTGATACATTTCGGACTAAGCCGATAGCCGACCTAACTATAGTAATTTGATACATTTTGGACTAAGCCGATAGCCGACCTAACTATTGTAATTTGATACATTTCGGACTAAGCCGATAGCCGACCTAACTATAGTAATTTGATACATTTCGGACTAAGCCGATAGCCGACCTAACTATAGTAATTTGATACATTTCGGACTAAGCCGATAGCCGACCTAACTATAGTAATTTGATACATTTTGGACTAAGCCGATAGCCGACCTAACTATAGTAATTTGATACATTTTCCAAGTCGAATCGATCTGTCTAATCAGCGTATCTGTACCTATGCCTTACGGTCCCCATGATAATGCAAAAATCGAGACCGATGTACTTACCTACAGTTTACAAACAAATTCTATAGTTAGGTCGGCTTAGTCGAAAATGTCAATACGTCAGTTAGATCAGCGACGACATGTCTTCCGTGGATGGGTGACCATCTTTACACACCGAGACTCCTCTGTGCCTCGGAGAGCACGTTAAGCCGTTGGTCTCGGTTGTCACTCGTGGATCTTTGACAGTCGTTACGGGTCGTCAGAAGCCCGAAAGTCTGACAACCAGTCTTACCCTACCCAGTTACTGGTTTGTGGAGGTCAGATAGGCAGTCGCTCCATGTAAAATACTGGTATTCAGCTGCATCCGGTTAGACTGGAAGCCGACCCCAACATAGTTGGGAAAAGGCTAGCCAGATTGATTGATGTCTTCGAATTTTTGGGATCAGATAGGCAGTCAGCTAATTTGTTTGTTACGCTTTCACTCTAAAACGGCTTAACGGATTTGAATGAAATTTGGCTTAGGGGACGATGACCTGGAGAAAGACGTAGGCTACTTTTTATCCTGGATCGCAGACAAAGTCGCGGGCAACCAACACCCAGTTAAGCTATAAATTCCAGTATAAGCTGATACTAGGATTTCCGTATAATCAGTCCAGCTTAATTGACGAATTTAATACTTTCACCACTTCGCCTTATGAAAAATTATTATTATCGCCTTCAAAAAAAAACCGGCCAAGTGCGTGTCGGACCACGCACAATGAATGGTTCCGTAGTTGAAAAGAATTTATCCCAAAAACAAACTTAACATTGGATATCAAAAAATTTTTTTTTATGTCATAAAATTACAAATTCACAATTTTCGGACTTTTTCATTTTATTGTGCTGGGAGACCTTGGTTCTTGCAAAATTTGATTATTCTAGGTCAACGGGAAGTACCCTATAGGTTTTGATTTACTTGCGACAGTTGCGAGTATCAAAATGTGTCGCAAAATGGCCGTATTTTTTAATGCGTTGACTTAGAAGCTTGAGTTTTTTAGTGCTTCAAGAGACTATAAACCTACGTATTTGATATTAATTTCAACTTGATACCTTTACGCGTTACTGAGAAAAAGGGTCTTGACAAACAGACAACTTTGAAACTATTTTTTATGTGATAGAATTACAAATGATCAATTTTCGGACTTTTTACTTTACTTGTGTTGTGAGACCTTGCTTATTGCCAAATTTCATGATTCTAGGACGACGGTAAGTACCCTATAGGTTTTGATTTACTTGCGAGTATCAAAAAATGTCTCATAAATGAACGTATTTTTTTATTGCGTTGACTTAGAAGTTTGATCTTTTTAGGACTACAAGGGACCATAGACCTACGTATTTGATATTAATTTCAGCTTGATACCTTCACGCATTTCTGAGAAAAACGACTGACAGACAGACAGACAGACGGACAAACAAGTGATCCTATAAGGGTACCGTTTTTTCCTTTTGAGGTACGGAACCCTAAAAAACAGTCTGTTGTGTTAGTCATTGTATCATGTATGACTTTCCGTATTATAATTTAAGTACTAGCTGCGACCCGCGGTTTCACCAGCCTACATCGGGACAAAAATTAGCCTAAGTATGTGTTAATCCAGGGAAGGTATTAAGCTATCTATACATACCAAATTTCATCCAAATTGGTCTAGCCGTTTGAGCGTGAAGACGTAACAAACACACACAATCACACATTTTCGCCTTTATAATATGTATTAGTGTGATACCTACTCACTTGATAGCTATATTAACATGATAAAGCTGAAGAATTCGAAAGTTTTTTTTTTTTTGAACGCGCTAATCTCAGGGGGCCTACTCCATAAGTCCGTCCGTCCATCCGACCGTCCGTTCATCCGTCAGTCTGACATAACGATCCATCAAAACAAGTGTAAAAGTTTTATTTTTCGGACGGGCAACAAGTTGTTGCCCGTCCGAAAAATAAAACTTTTACACTTGTTTTGATGGACGGGCCCCGAACGAATTATGAATGACGACACGATTTGACAGTTGTCTCTACTCCCGATGTGTTGTTGCCAACAACACATCGGGAGTAGAGACAACTGTCAAATCGTGTCGTCATTCATAATTCGTTCGGGGCCCGAACCAATCTGTCCGTAGGTGATACGGAGTAGGAAACGCCCGTAAGGCTGCCTGTCCACCGGAGCGGAGTGAGGCTGCGGCGCGGAGAAACGGAGAAATATTAACCAATAGAATCTTAAGTCCCGCCGTCCGCTCGCGCTCCTATTGGTTAATATTTCTCCGTTTCTCCGCTCCGCAGCCTCGCTCCGCTCCGGTGGACAGGCAGCCTAACGAAGGCCGAAACTACGGACTTTGTGCTTAGGGAGTAGACCCCCTGGAACTACCAGTCGGATTAGAAAAAATATTTTTGGATATGATAGCACAACTTGAGGAGGGATATATAGGCTATTTAATCAAGCTATAACCCTTAGATAGGAGCTGAGCAAAAAGAAAAAAAGTCAGAAAGAACTCTAAGCGAAAAACGGGGAAATAGCGCGGCGGGCGATGCAACGAAATTGTACATAACAGCTTTGTACAATATTCTGAGAAATAAATGCATTCTATTCTATTCTATTCTAAGATGCGTGCCAAATAAGAATAGTAATGTCAAGACGCCATTTTGTTCCGCAATACTCGCGAACTTCATTACCAATGCGTACTACTAATTTGACAGGTATCGTGTACTTGACAGCTATCGGCAGTAAGCTACTAATTTGTCAGCTATCGTGTGAAGTTGGCAGCAAGCGCGATCCTATTCTTATTAGGCTTGCTTAATTGGTACTTATTTATAAAGGGATGGATGTTGGAATTTGTAGTTAAGGTGATTGCGCTGTGTAGCCCGCGAAATTCAATTTTTTTGGGTTTTTTGGACGATTCGTCAAAGGAACGAAATCTAACGAATCTGCACGAAATCTAACTTAGAGAGATGTATTGATGATTTTTATGGTTAAAATTATATAACTACATATGTTTTATTGCCGCTTAGCATATTTTTATCAAGATACAACCTGACACGGACCTGCAAATTACAAAAACCCAAAAAAAATTGAATTTCGCGGGCTATCACAGCGTATTACGAATTTCACGCGAACGAAATCGCGAGTGTTAGTTATACATGTACCTAGGTACTTACCTATACGCTACGTGATCAAAATAATATAAGTACTTATGTACCTACTTACCTAAAATAATACCTACAAATAAAATTGGCAATCTTCACTAAAACAACTGTGATGATGTTGAAGAATACAAGAACACAGAACACAATACGGAAGCACTGTACATCCTAGCGGTAAAACAGGTAAGTAGGTAGGTATCTATACCTCATAATATGTGTTTAATTTTAGATGTACTGAATCATGTTAGAAATTTTAACAAAACAAATTATAGATACGCTTGGCAAACAAATAAAGAAAATGCATACTTACACTGAAATAAAAGATCGTCTCAGACAGAACACTTTCTCAAAGATTTTGCCTACATTAAAATATCATATTGTTACCAAGGAGATTCTACACTAGAGTTACCTATTTTTATGTTTTATAAAGAGCTAAACTCGAGAAATCGAGACCATTCGAGACTAACTTTGTTCGTCTAGAATGTTAAATAAAAACAACAGAAACTCGTTTTTCTTGTCTCCCTCCTACTGTTATATTTATCCCAATTCGGCGTAATTCCCCTGACAAGAAAGTAAGGATAAATTTTTTGTTGACATATAAAGTTACTAAATGAAATGAGATCCATTTCACACAAGCACAAATAGACGTTTTGAAAGTTCAAATCTATTAGTAATGAATAAATGAATAAAAATGAATAAATAAATTATAAAATAAAACATTGTACAGGATGATGAAAATGAAACAATAAAATTGAAAATATGACTGAAAAAAAATTGACTGGCGGCCTTAGAATCATAATATTATTAATGTTTACACATTAAAATTGGTTACTAATACGTATAATGGGTCCTTTAGGTTTTAAAGCCCATTCACAGCCCATGTTAATCACTGGCTACCAGATCATCATTATAAAAGCGTTAAAAATGTTGAAGAATTATCAGGTTATTAAAAAAATATGCTAAAGGGCTTGTTTCAATTTATAGACCGGAACGTAACGTTTTGACAGCTCATAACGTAGACCACAGATGACAACCAACATCAACTTTGACATTGACAACCAGTCCAAAACGAAATTGTAATTTAATTTTCACAACAAATAAATACGCAGTTTGTAATTAAAAAATGAGTGTTCGCGAGGAAGATCGTCAGAAAAACAGCTGCCCAAGCCGTGGTCTGGGAATTGCAGCCGCGGCGATAGGCGTCGGGGTTGGCGCCGCCCTTTACTACTTCTTTAACAAAAGACAAGAAAACACAAGTTCTGAAGGTTCGTCCAGCGATTGGATTTGTGAACGACAACAAACCTTGTGAGTATTGTCTAAAGATCTATTTTGGGTTGAGCGCTTTTGTTTGGCACGATTTCGCATCGTATGGTAGGTGGAAGTCGTATTTTTGTTTCCTTACCTTCAATAAATAATTATTTTATGCTTTTTAAGTTTCTACTTAATTTTTTTACGTCGTCTCCGTCTGTGATTTCTACTTAATTTTTTTACGTCGTCCCCGTCTGTGACTTTTTGATGGTAGTGATGTTTTTTTAAGAAAAACAAAATGGACTTCCTTGGGTTTTTTAGGAACTGGTATGTAATAGAATACTTAGTAGAATTAAACTGGAAATACTGGGTACCTACGTATAATTTTAAGGTATCAATGGTCAGTGATTCGAAATATCATTACTAATATTATATTAATTATTGTAAAGTGTGCAGCAAGTCTCTTGTGGAACTGGCCTATGATTGACGCATTTGTCTTTGAAAGTTTGTGTATTTTAAGACCGCAATCTTTTATTTTTTTGTAAAACATGATTACTGACCTACCCAAGTAGGTTTAAACTTCTGTTACTAGATTAATTTCATTATATAAATGCCAATTCAAATTATTCTTTAGAAATATTGAAAATTATGTTAGTAGGTACCTAGTTGAAGATAAACTTATATAAGAATAACCTAATGATAAAATCTTGTTAAATCATTAGTAAAATGATATATTTTATTCTTATTTTTTATTTTGATGTCAATATAACTGACAGCCGCTGCTAGGAGGGGGCATCATCAACACTTTCCATACAAACCAAGCGTAACACCGTTTACTTGCACTACCTTCAAAATTGTTGAGCTAAATGATGCTCATCCATGCGTCATGTTCATGAACGGGCTCTCTCAGTTGGGTGCGACTGGTCATCTCTTAGCTGCCATTGCTTACTTTAATTATTAATGCAGTAATAATAACACTTCTATTGCGTCTCGTTAGTGTCCTTCAAAGCATTAATTATTTTATTTTTGAATTGTTTTTTTTTTGTTAATATAATTAATTATAAATTCAACATAATGATGTAACTAATATTTTTGTAACAATATAATTTAAAAGAGTATCTGTGGAGCTTCTTGCCCATTATTCTCCTATGTACGTACTACACTTTGGAATGGGCAACTAGCTTCATATTTCTGACTGACCAACTCCTTGACGATTCAAAAGTTCCTGTAAATGGTTTAATTGGAATAAATGATTTGAGTGTATGACACTAATGACATATAGAAAGTGTTGGCTTTGCATGGCTCACCGCGACACACTTTCTAACACTTTGCGAAGGCACTTTCGGCACCACAAGTTTTAGTACTAGGTAGGGTTGCGGTCATTCCATGATTTGCATTAAATAACCCACAAAAAATTATTATTTCTCATCATTTCTGTTTTTAACCGACTTCAAAAAAGAGTTTTTCAATTTGTGTGCACTTGTTATGTAAAATAATTTGACCACCCCGTGTTCCCTATTTGAGAGTCAATATCTCACAAATGATAATGAACATAACATAACATTCACGCCTTGTTTCACCGAAGGGTTGGCCAGAGGTGTACCTATAGTACACCTAGAGTTGTAAAAAACGGTTTTTTTCTGACATGAAAAAAAAACGTTTAAAAAAAGAGTACCTAAGAAAATAAAAATATGGTATGGTGGCTATCGTATGAGAGTTGATATTACAATTTTTTTTGTTTAATAAGAAAATACCATTTGTTTTTTGTTAAATAGTACATATTATGTCTTAAAATAAATGGTGACACCCACTGAAGTTTACATTTACGGACGGGGATTTCCCTGATCCTCGTTTGGTTTATGTTTTGGTTGAATTGCGTACAGACTGCAGAAAGCTTGAGACAGTGAGAGTTCGTTTTTGTTGAGTGTGAGTGTTAAGTAAACATTAAAATCGTATTATTTAAGGAGGATGCGCTAAGGTAGCTCGCGAAATTCAAATTTTCTTACGATTTTTGCAATTTGCAGGTCAGTGTGAGATTGTACGTTGATTAAAATATGATTCGCGGCCGTAACTAACATGGCTGTACAGAATTATAATCATTAGAATCAACAATACAACTCCATAAGTTAGAATTGAACTCAAATCTAGCGATTTCATGAAATCATGAGGTTTGAGGGTTGTATTGCTGATTCTAATGATTATAATTCTGTACAGCCATGTTAGTTACGGCCGCGAATCATATTTTAATCAACATACAACTTGACACTGACCTGCAAATTGCAAAAAACGTAAGAAAATTTGAATTTCGCGAGCTACCTTAGCGCATCAACCTTAATGTAATTGATTATATTTTTGTAAATATGCCGTAACGAGTCGGTTCAGGTCTAAAGACATAAGTCGTGGCAAATCTTTTGTTTTTGATTGTCGTTGTTTCCACTTCGAAAGTACCTAAAGTAGAAAACATAATTTGACTTTAATTAAAAATAAAACAATCAAATTAGGTAGTGTTTTATTCCATGTTAGTTATTGTGTTTCACTTTTTCTGAAAAAAAAAACCAAATTTAGAAAAAAAACGAGGGTGCCAAGTTTTTTTTTTTCCAATTTACATCTCTAAGTACAGCCACATTTCGCCAGTTAAGTACAGTAGTACCCAAGTAATATGGCTTATAGATGTACCTGCGCGGAAGACGAATTTTCAAAGCGCGGGAAATTCTATTGACCAATCGGCACGCTCCACGCTTTTTCCTGTACCGCTATTGGTCTGTAGCTGCCGCCATGTTAGCGCGCGCCGCTTGACAGCCGCCATACTTGCGAGTGAGACGGAACTAACAGCTGCAGTGTATTATGAACCTTATAGTAGGGATCTAAGGTTGATTGTAAGTTTTAAGTATTCTCGTTAATCTTCGGGGCCATACTTTCTTTTCTGTGCGAACGAAGATTCACGACGCGCCTTATTAGTTGAGTACTACTGTACGTACTTATGTTTAAGGCGGGACTATACGCCAATGACCTTGAGTTGTTAACTTGCGCGTTCTGTGCTGAGCTCACGCAACGCGTCGTACGTCCAGCCAGTAATAGGACTCGCCCATCAAGGAGCGCTGTCCCAAATTAGACGCATTATTAGTTTATTATACATAAAACAAAAGGTATTTTAATAAAACACGTATACTAAAAGATAAATAATTAAATTACCCTTAAAATGGTGAAGGTTTCATAAAAATACGCCTCACAGTGTTTACGTGATTCTCAGTTTTTTATCTGCGTTAGACATAACTTTACAAATTAATTACACTATTTAATATAAACATAATCTAAAATATTCACATATTAAGTTATTAAGAAAATGCTCTAATTTAACATATATTTTTTCCAAATCATTAACACTACTCGTTTAGACGTGATCTTCAGTTTAAAATCATCAAAAGTCAGATAGCGTCGCCTTAAGTCCCATGTAATAGGAGGCATTCAAAAGGGTTACCTACTCCCATACATAGTAGGTAACCCTTTTGAATGGCTTTAAGGACCATTTTGGTTATCTATTGAAAGGGTTTCCGATAGGGTTTTTCTAAGCAGTTAAGTACCTATACAAAAACCTATACGATGTGGGTAACCCTTTTGAAGCGTATCATTCCGACTCGGAGCAATGTAATATGATCTCTCGATGATGGGCATATGTTGCAAATAGCTAATATGGTAACCAAAACAAAACCCTTATAATAGGTTAAATCTTAATGAAGGGGTAACCCTTTCACTGGGTTTCAAATATAGAACCCATTGAATGGGTTATCCATATTGAAGGGATAATCCTTTTACTAGGTTTCAAGCCTAAAACTCATTCAAGGAGTTACACATGAGAAAGGTAACCTCATAAACGGCTTAACACTTCGAAAGACCCAACTCTTAACCGGGGTTGGACGGTCCCTGAATAGGGAACCCTACCAAATCTGACTCCCGCTGAGAAGAAATGGAGAAACAAACTCTGGGGTCCGTCACTTTTAAAGTCCAGACAATCTTGGTCAGATCATGTGAGGACCATGTAGATTAGGAATTGTCTTTTGAGTAAAGAACCACACAGATGAAAGTGAACTTGTTTAGTGAAATCCTTTTTGAAGTCGGTTTTATGAAGTGAAACTTTTTAGGCGGTGATTCGTTAATAGGAATGACTAAATTTTTTTTGTCCGTCATATAGAGTCTGGCCACGCTAACTCTGCAGTGAAATAATGGTAGAATTTGGAAATCTGTATAAGACATCACCGTCTGTACTACGGAAAAAAGTAATAAAAACATTCTTAGATAAATAATCTATTATGCAAAAATCAAAAGGCAAAATACCAAAATCATTAGATCTACATACACTATACCAAATGTAAAACTTTTTTGGGTTGCCCATTTATTTCACTGCAGAGTTAACGTGGCCAGACTTTACCTAGATTATTAAAAAAATATTGGACGTGTATTTTTTTTTCTTTTTTTATGCAATCAAAATATTACGGCGATATATTGTGTTAAAATGTGGCTTGACGTCACTCCTTGCTGGATTTTACGCGTAGTTTATAGTTGTGATTGTGACGTAGTGAGACCCCACTTATTTAATGCATTAATAACTTTAATGCGTTTTATCTAAATTTTTTTTTTTATTAATATGATAAAGCAAAAAATACGTGTCTAATATTTTTTTTTATCTGACTGACGGACTATAGTATAGTTAAAATCTCGCTGCAGACTTGGTCATAAATCATAATCGGAGTAGGGATGTGCGCTAGTTGCGCGCGCTCAAGGCCGATATTATCGATAACAGATGATGACGATGACTCAGACGAAGAATTTTAATTTTCCATTTTTAGTTTTATATATACGTTCTTTTGTTTATATAATTAATATGCTTTGTAGTAAATTTGGTAATAAAATAAAAAAAAAGTGAATTTATTTCTATCACCCATTTATAAATATATAAAACTATCGATATCACTCATCGACTGCAGTAATGCACAGGACTACGTGTGGGCGTGG
This sequence comes from Cosmia trapezina, assembly GCA_905163495.3. Lineage (NCBI taxonomy): Eukaryota > Metazoa > Arthropoda > Insecta > Lepidoptera > Noctuidae > Cosmia > Cosmia trapezina. Next base: position 12,946,454 of record LR991047.1, read on the forward strand.
CCTGCCCATAAGGCCCGTGAGTGGGAAAGAGAGCGAAACACTCGAATGATTTATGACCGAGTCTGCAGCGAGATTTTAACTATAATATAAATAGTTTTTTTTAATTCAGGCTTTCATACCTCGCGTGTCGTCGCGGTTATGTAGTTTCACTTCAATCACTTTTTTTCTCATAACATTGTATGTATCTCCATTTCACTACATCAGCCTCACACCTGAACCGGATACGTCGAATACTGCGAATTCGGATCATGAAACCGCCAGCTCGTCATGTTCAAACATGAGTCTTCCTGGATCGGATACGTCGTACACCACAATGTTGGAACATGAAACTTCAGACACCAGTATAAACAATTCATCATATTCAAACATGAGTTTTACCGAAGAAAACTCTGAGGTCTCCGTAGAGTCCACCTCTGAAGAAGAATTGGAAATGAACGAGAGTGATTCATCATCTGAAAGCTATTCAGGGTTATCTCTTGCTGATTCTTTAACGTCCGTTGTTGTGAACGTAGGTACCGAAGTAATATCATCAGAGGCATTTCATATATCAGAAAGCGAATGGGACATCACTACCTCATCTCTAGGAGTGCCTGCAGATATTTCCAGGTCTTCTATTTCTTCGTTACTCGATAGAATAGAAAAATTTGTCCGTCTTGGGAAGATAATGTAAGTTTTTTACGTAAGCCAGGGAAATTAATTGTTAAGCGAATTACACACTATGTCAATTTGCCGTGCTATACAGTCACAGGATAATTATGAGTTCGTTAGTTTATAATCTATCCATGTCAAACCGTCAAATTGTGAACGAACCGTGAACTTACTGCCAGGGTTCCAAATCTGTCCGATTTTATCACTCCTAAAATTGTGAACTGTGTCTGATTGGTCGGCCTTAGCAGTAGCTCGTTCTGTGTCCATACTCCATAGAGTGAAAACAAACATAGGACTCAAATAGGAAATGCACATTTAATTGTTTGAGATCAAGTATGTCAATCAATATGTTTTATAATAAACTATTTAATTCAATAACTAGGTACAGTAGTACCCAAGTAATATGGCTTATGAATGTACCTGCGCAGAAGATAAATTTTCAAAGCGCGGGAAATAATAATAATAAATAAATATCCTTGGACATTTCACACAACGCCATGTAGTCCCAAGCTAAGCAACCTAATGCTTGTGTTATGGTAACGAGATGGCTGATAAACTACTTATATACAATTTTTTTTCGTAAATACATACATATGATAGATAGAAAAACACCCAGACTCGGAACAAATACTTGTAGGTCGTACAAATATTTGTTCCTTGCGGGAATCGAACCCGCGACATGCTGCGCAGCAGTCAATCGCTCAACCACTGCGCCAACCGTGTCGTCAAAAATGCTATTGACCAATCGACACGCTCCACGCTTTTTCCTGTACCGCTATTGGTCGGTAGCTGCCGCCATGTTAGCGCGCGCCGCTTGACAGCCGCCCTACTTGCGAGTGAGACGGAATTAACAGCTGCAGTGTATTATGAACCTCATAGTAGTGATCTAAGGTTGATTGTAAGTTTTAAGTATTCTCGTTAATCTTCGGGGCCATACTTTCTTTTCTGCGCGAACGAAGATTCACGACGCGCCTTATTAGTTGAGTACTACTGTACGTTACGTATAGGGTTGCCAACCGTACTCTAAAATAGAGTATTGTACTCTTTTTCTTGTAGGTGTACTCTAGAATCTATAACACTAATAGAGTACGCTAAAATACTCTTTTAACATAAATTGACCTTTTTGGCATAATTTTCACTGATGCCAGCCATGAAAGTGAAGTGGCAAGAAGAGCTGAACAAGGGCTTTATTAAAATTGATTAAAAATTACCTCCTGATCCTATATTAACTTAGAATTAGGATGTTTGGAGTCATAAAATTCTTTTAAAAACAATAAAAAATTGTTAAGTATGTAGGTGAAGTGCTAAAAAATACATTTTTATTTTATTGGTCAGCGGGTCGTCTTAGGATTCAATAAATGGTACTCTTTTTAATAATCTGTACTCTTTATTGACCCTCTCTAAAATCAAATATACTCTATTTCTTCTAGAAAAAGTTGGCAACCCTAGTTACGTATGGTATAATTACTTAGGTTATGTTCACTAAAACAGTTATTTATCACTGAAACTCCACTTGTGTGTTTAATCGTAATTTAATGTTACTACTAAATGTAACTCTATTACAAGTTTCACGAAAACTATTAAAAAAAACCGGCCAAGTGCGTGTCGGACTACGCACAATGAAGGGTTCCGTAGTTGGTATGAAATCATCCCAAGAACAAACTTAACATTATAGTTGAAATACATGTTCTCCCATACATTCAAACAGTAAATGTAAGTTTGTACTAACAATATTGAGAGATTTACCATGTTATCTTAAGACCACAAACTTCTTATAGGTTTTCCTGTAATGTACAGGTATAGACCTATTTCCTGTATTTTTTCAAAATTTTAGGCTTAGTACTTTCGGAGATAAGGGGGGGAATGGTCAATTTTCGTCTATTTTCTTAAATAACTTTAAAACTATTTATTTTAAAATTATAAAAAAAATATATTTGAGACCCTCATAGTAAGCCCTTTCACTTGATATGTCACACGGTACAGTTTGCAAAACTTTTTTTTGAAATTTTCTTATTTGCCCCCTAAAAGTGACCCCCCATATTCAAAATTCATTTATTTACTTCAGTTGTGCGTGTTTGGGTTGCAAAAATCCATATGTGTACAAAATTTCAACTTAATCGGTCCATTAGATTCGGAGCAAATTGGTTGTGACAGACGGACAGACAGACAGACACACGAGTGATCCTTTACGGGTTCCGTTTTTTCCTTTTGAGGTACGGAACCCTAAAAACCACAAAAACATCTGTTTGTTTATGTTCGGCGACTCGGCGAGTAACGAACGAATGACAGCGAATGACAGATGACAGCCTAAGATAACGTCTCATGCCGTTCCACCAACCAGCGCGCAAGGCCGTTAAGTCACATTCACTTGTATAATGGCCAGTTCACAATTTGACGGTTTGACATGGATCGATTATAAACTATCGAAAATTAATCTATACCAATATTATAGAGAGGAAAGATTTTTTTGTTTGTTTGTTTATTTGTATATATATGGCTAGGTATAATTTATTTTCAAAAAATTTAGAGATCCTTAAGACAATTGCAATAATGTAACCGAAAGTAGCAACATTTTGCCTATAAAATTCATTATTTGGCTTGCGCTGAGAAAACTATTGATGATACATAAAAAGTATGTACCACATGATTGAAGTACGCATTATTACCTACAAAAAAGTCCGCGAGGCAATATATATAACTATCATAGTTAACTCACAATAGCAGCTTTTGTGTTCTAAAAAATCAGATTTCCGTTACAAAAAAAGTTAGTTACAATCGTATCGTAGTATTAATTCTTATTCAAATAAATAGTTTGCAGACGATGTCGCGGGTAGCAGCTAGTACGTTATATTGTGAGAAGTATGGTACAGTCACAATTTATCGACAGTTTACATTTAAAATCTCACGAGTTAGATTATAAACTAACGAAGTTCATAATTATACGGTGACAGCCATTTCATACAACTGTCAAAGTATGACAGTTGTGAATTGATTATACGGATAATTGTCAGTTTGTAGTCATCTGCTTAACAATTAATTTGCCTGGCTTAGGGACGTACCATGGACCTGTCTTGATACATATTTTGTTAATTTTATGATGGTTTATTTGACACATTTTATTTGGAACGAAGTTAACGCGGCTTGTGATAGGAGTAAATCAGTAAATCACTATTCTCTCGCGTCAAACTAGACAGCCATTCCGCCACTTCACATACACACCCAGCTAAACCACGCTCCAGTATATACTCATAAGAGTATGTTTACACCCGATATATTTTGGCTTATTCCCATCAGATCCCACAATCCGATCCCACTAAGTGGGATCCGTTGGGAATACGGATAAAATAAATATTTTGTTCTAATCCGATCCCACGTTGTGGGGTCCGTTAGGAATGTGAATAAAATTTACATTTTCGGAACAAAATGAAAACGAACGAACGAATTAAAATAAATGTATGACCATAACAGAACTGTTACCGACTTTACTATTTATCTCGATATTGTGTAGGTACTGACTTTTTGTTTTCATGTATCGATACAAGCAGGGGGATCATTACGTTCGGATATTAATTTTATCCACATTCTTAACGAATCCCACAAATGGGATCGGATATGAACAAAATGTAAGTTTTATTCACTTTCCTAACGGACCCCAGCGGACCCCACAAAGTAGGATCGGATTGGAACAAAATATTTATTTTATCCGTATTCCTAACGGATCCCACATAGTGGGATCGGATTGTGGGATCTAATGGGAATAAGCCGATATATTGAGTTATTTTTGAGAGATATATTGATGTTTTAAATAATTATAATTGTGTGATTATGTAGTTAGGTAATTAAATTACAGGCCGTTACTAAATGAGCCAATGACATTAAACCTCTAGACGTTGCCATGATTACAGTGTGGAGTGTGGAAGTGAGACACATATATACGAAATCAGTAGGAAAATTTTGACAAAGCATTATATCTTCTGTCTCTTACGGCGGCCTTTCGTTCGTATAATTCGTCAAAATGTAGGGAACAGCTGATTTTTTTTTTCGCGATTTCAGGTTTGGTCCCGTAGTAAAAGTTGTTCATAATGATGAGTAGAACGACCCCTTAAAAGATTGCCACTGTTTACATTTACACCCTGTATAATAGCAATTTAATAGCACTTTGCCCGACCTGGGAATCGAACTCAGCGTTCAGGGGCAAAATGTCCAATTCTCAAAATGTCCAAATCTCAAAATGTCCAGCGGTGTCAAAATGTCTAAATCTCAAAATGTCCAGCGGTGTCAAAATGTCCAAATCTCAAGATGTCCAGCGGTGTCAAAATGTCCAATTCCCAAAATGTCCATTCCTTGAGGATGTGGTAAATGTGTTCAATAACACACACATTTACCCCATTCTCAAAAATTGGACATTTTGGGATTTGGACATTTTGACACCGCTAGACATTTAGAGAATTTGAAATTTTGCCCGTGAACGGAACTCAGGACCTCGTGCTCAACAGTAGCGCTTGGGATCACTAGACCTACAAGGCAGTCAATCAATAATAAAAGAAGAATAAATATGACAGTTTGACATATTTTCTATACAAAAACTGTCAAACCGCCATATTTATTCCTTAGAGCGAGCGCGCATTGCGGTGCGTTTCCGTTAGTTCTGCCGCACTGGGCGGGGCCTACAGTAACAAAACGCATGACCGCAGTGCGCGCACTTCAAAGACATTCCATACTTCACAGATTATGCGGTAGAAAAACGCACCGCAATGCGCGCTCGCCCTTAAGGTTGATCCGCTGTGGTAGCCCGCGAAATTATTTTTTTTTTTGGGTTTTTTTTTGCAATTTGCAGGTCCGTGTCAGATTGTATCTTGATCAACATATGATACGCGGCAATAAAACATATGTATTTATATAATTTTAACAATAAAAATCATCAATACATCTCTCTAAGTTAGATTTCGTGCAGAGTCGTCGAACGAACGAAATCTAACGAATCTGCACGAAATCTAACGTAAGGAGATGTATTAATGATATTTGGCTGCAGTCTTGCAAAATTCACTCTCGGCGAATTATTTGCGGAACTTTGTATTTTTTTTTTAAAATAAAAGTAATGAAATAACATGAAATATTATTAGAGCACACGAATAACCATAATATATCTAATAGCTGGTTATTTTTTTTAAGTTCATCTGGGTGGATTATGGGATTATGTTAGGTAAATCAAGCGTTAAATACAGCTCTTTCGCGCCAACAACGATTCGAGTTATGTTTGTGCACTTACATTGGGCAATAAAAATTTTATTTAGAAAATCTGTTCAGCGCATAATTGTTCCCATATTCTCGTCTTCAAAATGCGCTGATTACTTTTTTCTAATTATCTTTCATTTTCTTAATTCAGATGTCACAATATCATCGAAATTCTCTGTTTTTATCTCTTAATAAACGGTTTGTTTCGTAATAACAATGCATCGTATACATGCAAAAGTTGGTTAATTTAATGTGAAGAGTTCAATAAAGCAGGTACTAAAAAAAATTGCACCTAAATCACCTTACTCTAACAATAATAATAATCTCAAAAGACTTCCAAAACAGAGTTTATGAACAAGAATTGCGAGGGAAATTTCTTAGTGGGTCGAAGCGTTTTGGAGGTCTTTTGAGATTATTATTATTGTTAGACTAAGGTGATTTAGATGCAATTTTTTTTAGTATTTGCTTTATTGTACTCTTGGCATTGAACCAACCAAATCTTACATGCATACGATGCATTGTTATTATGAAACAAACCGTTTATTAAGAGATAAAAACCAACAAAAACAGAGAATTTCGATGACATTGTGACATCCGAATTAAGAAAATTAAAGATAATTAGAAAAAAGTAATCAGCGCATTTTCAAGACGAGAATATGGGAACAATCATGCGCTGAAAAGATTTTCTAAATAAAATTCGTATTGCTCAATGTAAGTGCACAAACATAACTCCTCATAACTCGAATCGTTGTTGGCGCGAAAGAGCTGTATTTAACGCTTGATTTACCTAACATAATCCACCCAGATGAACTTAAAAAAAATAACCAGCTATTACTTATATTATGGTCATTCACGTGCTATAATCATATTTCATGTTATTTCATTACTTTTGTTAAAAAAAAAAAATACAAAGTTGCGCAAATAATTCGCCGCGAGTGAATTTTGCAACATTGCAGCCTTAAATAAAAGTTATCCGACGATTGAAAAGTTGCACTAAACGCCATTCAAATTCGATTTGTATAAAGGAATATTATTTTTATGAATTTCAGGACTGAAGAAAATCAAATGGCTATTTTAAGGCAAAAAGCGTTGTAAGCTAATTATTATTTTTAAGTAATTAAATTAACAAAAAGTACAAGTTAACATTTTTTTTTTGGTTTTATACTAATATTTGAATGCATGCGAATTGTGGATGTTTTGTTTCGTGTTACCCAGTAACTGGGTTGTGGAGGTCAGATTGGCAATCGCTCCATATAAAATACTGGTATTCACCTGCATTCGGTTAGACTGGAAGCCAACCTCAACATCAAAAGTCAGGCAAATGAAGTGGATGTGTCGTTTGTATAATATTATGTATTTACTATGTTTGTTACTACTATAATATTCACCTTAAATAAAGTCTGCACGAATTAGTAACATTAGAACTACGAAAACCGCCCTTGCTGCAACGAAATAAAGGCGCTGACATTGTCAGATGTTATCATGGACGCGTGGTTAACTATGCATAACGGGATCAACTAAATTACTAGATTTTTTTGTTGCTTTTAGCACAGATGGGACACTCCGCAAAATCATTTAAATAAAAAGCGACTCTTGCTACGACACAATAAAGTGCAATTCAGTTCGCAGAACGCTAATTACCTACAGTTATATTCACCTACACATTGCCTCTCTTTCTATCGCGTAAGTCTTATAGCTTCTGACCTACTGAATTCCGTGAGAGGGGGGCCCCTCTCACGGGGCCAATTCAGTAGGCCGCGTACTTGTAGCTTCATACCTAAACTGCGGAGTGTCCCATCTGTATTAATCTGTGCTTTTAGTTGAATTAGTTGAATACCATGTCTGTGAAGTATTTGCCAATTAATTTTAAGTTAAGCCTGTATTTTTAAGTAACACTGTTTAAGCGGTTGTCAGAATTTTGGTATTCCGAGTACCCCCATGGTACTCGGAATACCAAAATTCTGACAACCAGTCTAAACAGAGGGGTATCGAATTGGGTTGTGGAGGTCAGGTAAGCAGTCGCTCTGTGTAAAATACTGATATTCCGCTGCATCCGGTTAGACTGGAAACTGACCCCAACATAGTTAAGAAAAGGCTAGGTATAGATTGACTGTACGAGTATAAGCATGTGATTTGTACTGCTGTATTATTGACTGAGTGTATAAGCATGTGATTTGTACTGTTGTATTATTGACTGATTGTATAAGCATGTGATTAGTACTGTTGTATTATTGACTGATTGTATAAGTTTTTAATTTTATATTTTAAGTATTTTTTATTTATTACATTGTTCTCACATGTAGAAGCAACAAATATAATGTACCCATGATGTTGTAATACTTATCTTGATTTAAAAGAGTGTCCGTGGAGTTTCTTGCCCGTTATTCTCCATAGAGATCTACGTTTTGGAATGGGCAACTAGCTTCAACTTTCTGACTAACTGACCGACCTCTTTGACAATTCAAAAGTGCCAGTAATTGGTTTAATTTAAATAAATGCTTTGAGTTTTGACTTTTTTTTTTGAGCATGTGATTTATACTGTTGTATTATTGACTGATTGTATAAGCATGTGATTTGTACAGTTGTATTATTGACTGATTGTATAAACATGTGATTTGTACTGTTGTATTATTGACTGATTGTATAAACATGTGATTTGTACTGTTGTATTATTGACTGACTGTATAAGCATGTGATTTGTACTGTTGTATTATTGACTGATTGTATAAGCATGTGATTTATACTGTTGTATTATTGACTGATTGTATAAGCATGTGATTTGTACTGTTGTATTATTGACTGATTGTATAAGCATGTGATTTGTACTGTTGTATTATTGACTGATTGTATAAGCATGTGATTTGTACTGTTGTATTATTGACTGATTGTATAAGCATGTGATTTATACTGTTGTATTATTGACTGATTGTATAAGCATGTGATTTATACTGTTGTATTATTGACTGATTGTATAAGCATGTGATTTGTACTGTTGTATTATTGACCGACTGTATAAGCATGCGATTTGTACTGTTGTATTATTAATTGACTGTATAAGCATGACTGTGATCTGTACTGTTATATTATTGGCTCTTAAGATTGTAGTTGAGAGCAGTGCTCGCCAAGTGGTAACGGCCGCGACTTACGAGTTTTAGGTCGTAGGTTCGAACCACGGATATCGAGGGATATGGCTTGGAGGTGTGGCACATATTATACGCGCAGTGGCGGTAAGCAAAGGGGCGGGCACTTTGTAGCTCTTTTTGAGCATGTGTGCAATAAGATAGCACAAAAGTGTTACGTATTTTCTTGTGTGTGTCGAAAAACTCGTTATGTGTGCCGTATCTATTTCTTTTGTTTTTCTGTGAGTTTCAAGAGTGGGGAAAAGCTGGCGACACTTGAACTAATATAGTGTGAAGGTATATCTCCGGATATCTATGGTTCGAACCCAGGCAGGCGCTTTACTTTGTGTAAATTATTTCATCACCACTGCTCTCAAAACGGTGAAGGAAAACGTCGTGAGGAAACCGGCATGTCCTAGAACCAAAAATTCTAAGACTACAGCCCGCTCCCTCTCACCGAGAGGAGGCCTGTGTCCCAGCAGTGGGAACATTATAGGCTGATTATGCTAAGATTGTAGTTACCTTAATTGAGCCGACGTAACGTGTGTGGATTTATTATGAGAAGAATACTTGAATGTTAATTAATTTATCTACACCCATGCTATAAATTCTCTATAAAAGTTTCTGAGCCAGTTAGCTTATTGCCAACATTAAAACAGCCAGTGTCATAGTAACCATGGTAACCATAGCATCCAAACGGGTGTTTTAATGTTGTACTGAATTTCATAATGCAACTCGTTTTCAAAAAAGGAACATTGTAATGCACGCGCGTTTCACTACAACAGCGCCGTAATTTAAAAAAAGAACTTATTCGAATTCACGTCGTATACTATGACGCCGGCCGCCATGTTCGATACGAGTTTTAGTAATGCAAAAAACTGTTTCAGAACCTTTTATAGAGAATTGATAACATGGGTGTAGATAAAGTCTTGTATGCAACTGTACATAATTAGGTATTAAAACACTCATGTGATACTATTATCACACGAGGCGATTCGTGTTTTAAGACCCCTTATTATACGTCAGTTGCATAAATAACTATTATGCTTGACTGTATTAGTAGTTGGAAAAGCATGAAAGCGTGTAACATAGGTACAATTAACAGTACACGGGCGTAAATGTTGTTGCGTCGTATAAAGGTCATAGCACTCATATCAACTCGGAAACGGATCGTTAAGCCGTGTACGCACGTACGAACACGAACATAGCGAACACAAACATCAAACATGAACATTTGGTTCGTACGTATGGACGGCATGTTCGAACACGAACGCGAACATAGTTCGAATCGAGTTCGCGTACAACAGTCGTGAACCCCATCTTAATAGGTACGGGTAGGATTAGTTCTATACGAACAATTTTGTTACGTAACATTTATTAAAGCTCTTCGAACACCGTCCATACAGAACATACTAATAAGATCGCCGCAAACACGTTTGACGAGCAGTGTGTTCGATGTTCGTTAGTGGTACGCACGTGCGAACCAAGTTATTGCGTATCATGCAACGCAACAAAGTTCGTACGTGCGTACACGGCTTAACCGGATCAACTCGAGCCGTTTAGTATTCTTTGTATGAAACTCCCTACTGAAAAGCACACTAATCGGAATCGTAACGTAAACGATTCGCCTCGGGACAAGCTCACGAACCGCGGTGTGGCGTGTGGTCAACCAGCGGTCCCCGTGCTTACGCCTTTCCGTCGCCTCGCTTGTGTCTCTTCGCCTCTCCCCCCTCATGCGGCCTGCCTGCAGCACACTATTCTCACAGAGTACATTTTTTGCTGTTGTAACCTATTCCACCATTTTTTTCTAGTTCGTATAATTGGTCATGAACTTTTTAATCTTGATTTTTTCAATATCTGTTTTTGACGTAAAAGAAAGAAAGAAAGAAAGAAAAGAAAGAAAAATGCGTTTATTTGGCAATACAGCAAAATATAAATAGGTACACCTTAAAACTATAAAAACGTAAAACAATTATTGCAATGCCAAAAGGGCCTCAGCTCAGCATATTGTCAGATGACAACACAAGGTCTGCCACCTGACGCTGATTTTCAGCTGCAACCCACGAGTGCCATACGCTCGAATAATCTAAATTAACACAAGGAAGTATGTGTCCGAGTTATAATAAATGAAAATGAAATGAATGTGACATGCATGCGTGTGTGTGTTGTGTTGTAATTAATAAATAACTAAAATAAATACCCAATATCAATATTAACTACATTAATTTTTTTTTATAAATCTATAATATCTAAGTAGAAAGCACCTTCATAGCAAAATCGTGAGATTGCATTGTTCTTCTAAACTACGAAACGTATAATATTTTGATATTTTGATGCGGTTTTATTAAGATTCAGAGTATAAGACAATAACAATTGATTGTAATAAAAATAAAACTGATAAAATTGCTATAATATTGATAAAAAATAGTAAAAAAAATTATAATAAATAAATAAGTAAGTAAATTGTATTAAATGGCGGATATGTCAGCTCGAACATTTTCAAAATCTACGTAATTTAATCTACGTAAGCGTAAGCATTAATCTACGTAAGCGCGGCGTCGCCTAGCTGTAGCCGAGTCGACGTATCTGAGCTGCTGGTCCGCTTTGGTTACGTGCTTACGTTAGGTTGACGCCTGTTTGACGGTGCGGCGAAAGGTGATACGGTGACGATACTTTTCCGAGTCGATATGTGTGCATGACCTTTATCCAGTAACTGGGTTGTGGAGGTCAGATAGACAGTCGCTCCATGTAAAATACTGTTTTCTCCCTGGTTAATGATAGGTACTATCCGGGCATGTTGCGGTTGCAGATTTTTTTACATCTGGGGATGTGCATGCGGATCTCAAGTTATGTTAAAGGATCCGTCAAAGCGGCGGCAAGAGGAAATTCAAAATTTCTACTTTTTACTACTGTTACTAGGAGAACTTAGGAAGTTAGGATGCAAGAGCGAGCGAAGCGAGCTCGGGACTTCGACGACTCGGACAGGTTAGGTTGGACGGGGATGACTGGATCTAGTGATCGAGCGAAGCGAGCTAACAAAGACCCCGCCATTCCCTTCGTGGTTATTTTTATTATTGTTGCTTGGAAACAGATTTATTCCTGCCATGTGATTAAAATTACCCAGCCAGTTTTGGGAAAATCCCGAATTAAAATTTATTTCAATTATTATTCGTACTTTACCCAATAAACTTGAAAATTAACCAGGGAGAAACTAGACCATTACTTTTTAGTATGGAATGAAAGCCAACGACCACTCCTGCGTTTCGTTTTTGCAACGCAGCATCGTTTTCAATGCCAAGCAAATATCGATCTTGCATTTGTACAAATAAAATTGAAAATAGATAAACTTCATCTATTACAAGAGCGCATGAAAGCAGACGAAGCGCGTCTGAGGTTATTTATTTTTGACTTTATTTTAAGATATACAATATTGATATTTGCTTGGCAGTAAAACCCGTTGTGCCCTAAGAAACCCAAGCACTGATGAATGTTGTATTAATTTTCAGCCGCGAGCGCTCATGGACCCTCGAGGAGTGCTCCATCTGCTTCGACGTAATGCTTCGCAACCAGGATGTGACGTCGCTGCCGTGTGCTCACAATTTCCATACGGATTGTATCATGCCTTGGCTTCAGGAGAAGCAGACCTGCCCCAATTGCCGAAAAGTTGCTGAATGATCACTATTCTCTCGTAAGTTTATTATATTACATACAATAATCCCTGTGTCGACAGCACCACAGATTAATACAGATGGGACACTCCGCAAAATTATGTAAATAAAAAGCGACTCATGCTACGACACAATAAAGTGCAATTCAGGTCGCACAACGCTTATTACGTGCAGTTATATTCACCTACAACTTGCCTCTCTTTCTATCGCGTAACTCTTATACCTTCTGACTCGTTAGGGTTGTGTTCTTTTACGACGAGCCGGCCGGTGCGCGGCAGCCCACACTGAATTGCCCCAGTGAGATGAACCCGCCGCGTACTTGTAGCTTCATACCTAAACTACGGAGTGTCCCATCTGTATTAATCTGTGACTGCACCCCATGTGTGCATAAGGAAAAATCCTTTACGTAATAGATATATAAGCTTACATCATATACAGGGTGTAAGGGACAGCCCTCCGCTAACTAACAGGGTGCATTCAGCTCCTCATTTTGAATCATATTCCACCGGAAAACTCAGGAAAATTTTAATTTTTTTTTAATAGTTTTTTCAGTTACATTTTATTTTATTTCAATGTAAAATTACATTGTGTGTTCGCAGCACTCCATTTATGTAAAAAAAAACAGCAAAAAAAAGCAGCAATGGATGTTGAAATACTCCCCAGACGTAAGTAGTAATCACAGACGCTCCGATTTGTGCACAAAAACACAAACAAATCAGGTTTATTGGATTCCCATAACGTTCCTGAAATAATTTCATGTACCGGTCATCTTAGTATGATATACTGAATTCACCCCATCAGTCTGCGGAGGGCTGTCCCTTACACCCTGTATACAGGGTGTAAGACTATGCACTAGAGAATTCTAGTCCATTCTCTAGTACATAGTCTAGCCCATAATTATTTGCAGAATTCTCTAGTTTTGTGATGAGAAGGTGGTTCCATCAATTCCTACCTAGTAGTTAAAGGGCTGACTCCACTGGTAGAAATCTAAAAGTGAGCAATTTACTGCATATTGAGGAGATTAGTCTGCTCATCATGCCGAAGATCTTCATCAGATCTTCACCAAATTTTTATGAGACAAACTTAAATTTACTACCTTTCAAATAAAAAATACCGGCCAAGTGCGTGCGGGACCACGCACAGTGAAGGGTTCCGTAGTTGGTATGAATTTATCCCAAGAACAAATTCAACATTGTAGTTAAAAACATGTTCTCCCATACATTCCAACTGTTAATGTTGTATTCACAATATTGAGAGATTTACCATGTTACTTTAGGACCACAGACTTCTTATAGGTTTTCCTGTAATCTACAGGTAAATAACTATTTTCTGTATTTTTTTTCATAATTTTAGGGTCAGTAGTTTCGGAGATAAGGGGGGAATGGTCAATTTTCGTCTATTTTCTTAAATAACTTTAAAACAATTTATTTTAAAATTATAAAAAAAATATATTTGAGACTCTCATAATAAGCTCTTTCATTTGACATGTCACATGGTACAGTTTGCAAAACTTTTTATTAAGTTTCTTATTTGCCCCCCAAAAGTGACCCTCATATTTAAAATTCATTTATTTACTTTACCCGTTCGTGTTTGGGTCACAGAAATTGATATGAGTACCAAATTTTAACTTAATCGGTCCATTAGATTCGGAGCAAATTGGCTGTGACAGATGGACAGACAGATACACGAGTGATCCTGGGTTCCGTTTTTCTTTTTGAGGTACGGATCCCTAAAAACCATCGAAATCGGATCTCATAAGTCGGAGATATTCAGTAGCCCCCTTTTTGCCCCTTTTTGGAGGAAGTACCAATACTCCTCCAATCAAAAATCCCCGACGTCAAAAAAAATCTATGAAGTCGTAAAACCTGTATACTAAGTTTCGTCCATCGGTTGTAAAATACGACCTGTAGAGGACTAGCAACAAACTGACAGACGGAAGCTAATTTTGCCAGACTTGAGCAGAGACGCTTCGCTCGCTCAGTTGAATGCGTCTCTTTTTGTGAACCTCAAATACTTTCCAGCTAAACCACAGATTATAGATGGGACACTCCGCAAAATCATTTAAATAAAAAGCAACTCTTGCAAGAAAGTGCAATTCAGGTCGCACAAAGCTACAGTTATATTCAACTACAAGTTGCCTCTCTTTCTATCGCGTAACTCTTATACCTTCTGACCTACTGAATTAGCCCCGCGGACGGGGCCCGCCGCGTACTTGTAGCTTCATACCTAAACTGCGGAGTGTCCCATCTGTATTAATCTGTGGCTAAACTAAAAAGTCAAATAACTGCGGCTAGCTTGGATGTAGTCACAGCTGAATTTATAAAATGATAAATGATTTTATTTCTGTAAGTAGGTTTGTAGAAACACATAATAGGTCAATCATGTTTTTAAAAAAAATTAGACGAGGTTGGCGTTTGAAGAAAGTCCGAAACAAACTCAGAGGTCACAGTCTCTTTTAAAGTCCAGACATAATCTTGATCAGATCATGTGAGGACCATGTACTTAGATTGCTGTTGATGTTTGATTCTTAAGATTCCTTTTTTATTTGTTGCAGATAATTTCCTGCTATTTGGAGTGATAACATCATCTAATCTAAGCCAGCATCAGCTGTTTGCCAATATTGGGCCCAACATTTCACAATATCTGAAGAATAATTATCATATCAGACATTTAATGTTTTTTGTGTGTTTTCGAGTGTAATATTAGTGCTGTATCTTAAAGGCATCGACTAAATTAAATAAAAAAATATTTTTACCTTTTTTATCTGGTAAAAATGACGAGACGGTAGACAATTGTCCCTAATTTTCTCCATTTTGTCTTATTTCATGTACAAGTAAAATGTTTAACTTTTTTATTTAGTTTTTAGTCGGTGCCGAACACTTTGCGCCATTTTAATTTAGATTAGATGATTAACTACATACATAATAAAAATTTCACGGGAAAAAAATAAGAAAAAATAAGGTGACTAGTTTTTAGATAATAAATCCTTGAATACTCCATAGTTATGAGAATAAAGCTGGCGAGACCCGAAAGGAGGGTACCTACCTAATGTTTTTTATCTATGCTCATAAACCACTAGTCAAGAAAAAAAGGGTTTTTTTGGAAAAAAAATAAAACTTTAAAAATTGGATACCTATTAAAATGTGTTTTAAAAGGCTGGTAATTTATTTCGTTTTGTTGATAATAATTAATATGTATAAAAATAAATATATTAAAACCATTATAAACTTAACTCGAAATAACTATGAACTTTCAATAGCCTAAATTAGTCTTTCACCTAATAAAATAAAAAGAGCTAAGTATAAAATTGTAGAAAAATTTAAGTAGTTATTTTTTTAGTTTTTAGCCTTATTGAATTGTTCTTTCTACTTATATTTTATTTTTAATAGCGTTGAATTATTTCAAAAATGTTAAGTGTAGTTACCAATGCATAATGAAAAAAATATTCAAAAAATAATTATTTGTAATGTTAAAAAAAAGTAAGAAGTGTTTAAATGACATTTCTGACTAATTAATTGTATCTTATAATTTATTCTAATCGATTGATAAATTATTTATTTGAATATACAGAAAGGTATGGTCAAATTTAAGGCGAAAGCGCTAAGGTAGCCCGCGAAATTAAAAATTTCTTACGTTTTTTGCAATTTGTAGGTCAGTGTGAGCTTGTATGTTGATTAAAATATGATTCGCGGCTGTAGCTAATATGGCTTTACAGAATTATAATCATTAGAATCAGCAATACAGCTCCATAAGTTAGCATTTACCTCAAACCTCATGATTTCATGAAATCGCTAGATTTGAGGTAAATGCTAACTTATGGAGTTGTAATTGCTGATTCTAATGATTATAATTCTGTAAAGCCATATTAGCTACGGCCGCGAATCATATTTTAATCAACATACAAGCTCACACTGACCTACAAATTGCAAAAAACGTAAGAAATTTTGAATTTCGCGGGCTACCCTGGCGCATCAACCTTAAGGGCTTTCTTTGGGCACAGATTAATACAGATGGGACACTCCGCAAAATCGTTTAAATAAAAAGCGACTCTTGCTACGACACAATAAAGTGCAATTCAGGTCGCACAACGCTTATTACCTACAGTTATATTCAACTACAAGTTGTCTCTCTTTCTATCGCGTAACTCTTATACCTTCTGACCTACTGAATTGGCCCCGCGGACGGGGCCCGCCGCGTACTTGTAGCTTCATGCCTAAACTGCGGAGTGTCCCATCTGTATTAATCTGTGATTTGGGTCGAGTTGAAGTTATGTATGGGACAGCTGATAATTTTTCACGATTATGATGTTGGTCCCATGGAAAAAGTTGTTCAGTTCAATGGTCATCGCACCCATAAATTTGACCGCACCTTTCCATGAATGCTATATAATAATAATGATTCTGATTCTTTTAATGCACTTGTAATATTTATTGAATTGTGAACTAACTTACAAACGAGCAATAAACAAAACGACGGCAGAGCCGCGTTTTTATTTGCAAATACTGGCAACACAGATAAAATACAACGATATAACTATAACCTGAAAGGTTTAGGTAGTGAAATAAAGGTACAGATATTCTATTTCACGAAGTCCGTTCAGCTTTGATTGTAGTAGTGACGTAGTGACGTATCCCGACAAGCGCGCTTGTGTGTGTAACCGATCGACACTGAGCGCTCTCGAGGTTACGCCCACAAAAACAATGTGCATGTGCACGCTTGACAACATTCATAGCCAAACGGACTTCGTGACATAGAACATCTGTAAACAATCTTGACGTGACTTTTTACACAAATACCTAATAAACAAATAAACTACTGCTTAAACTAATGGTTCAATTGATTTAGTAATCATTATTGTTGTATTTACATTGGTTTTTAGTTGCATTTTATTTTTAAACAGGTTTTAAAATAAAAAATGATAAGACACATCAAGATTGTTTACCTTTATTTCACCACCTAAACCTTTCTGGTTTATGTAATTTTTCGGTAAATAAAATTGTGTAAACTTACTTTTTATTTGAAAGAAATACTTTTTCTTCTGCCCCTAAGTACCCCAAAATTTGTGGTCGGCGCATCTCTTTTTTTTCTTCCATACTTCTCTATTAGTCATCTCAGTAGTCACCCCCTTTCTAGCCATGTCATCTTTCACACAGTCCATCCATACGTTTCCTTCTCCTACATTTAAAAAGATTTTATTTAACCTGCAATGTTTTTAAATATGCAGCCATCCACATTTGTGCTGAAAACTTTCCTCACTACACGTTCTTCATTTGAATCTGTTTTTTTTTTTCGAAATAAAAAAAAAAACTAGTTTTCATCTGTGTTGCCAGAACTACTTTTAAATGTGATATTAATATGTGTTAGTACTAAAATCGTAGACATAGATTGGATAGAATTTTCTTAAATAAAGATATAACGGGAATGCTGTTTTATTTCTTGCTTGTAGTTGCGGGATCTGAGATCGGGAAATTAATAATCGACTGCGAAAACTTGTTACATGATGATCATATTTTTAACCGACGTTATGTTACGAAAGGTTATGCATTCGACGAGTTACGCGGTGTCCTGCGTGGGCGACGAATACGACGCGACGCGACGCAACACGACGTGAAGTAACGCAATGCGATGCTACACGCGACAAATGTCCTACGTGATTTTGGTCATTACTTCTCGAATGATGAATGAGAATTACAGTACAATTTTGCTTATAAGTTCATATTTAAAGTACAGACTTTTAAAAAAATATCGTCAGTGTTTTTTGTCCCACAACAATTTTTGCTCAAACACTGCGGCGATCAACGCTTCTGAATCAAACATTTCATAGTTCGTGGTGTCGCGTCTAGTCGCCTTTAATACATCGAGATTTCTGATATATTTATATTAATTATTAGGAAACCACGTCTGTGTTCCTCGAAGGGTTAGGCAGAGGTAAAATTATGAATACCTACAAGAAACCTTCAATTCTTTGAACAATAATGAAAAACTGCATCAAAATGCACTGTGTAGAATTAAACTCAAACGGCAAACACGAAAACCCCTAATGAGCAAATCACCAGATTCGCAACTCATCAGGTATTGTACTATCCAACACATAAATTAAGAGCGAAAATTTAAATTAATTTATTATTAAATTAATTTCAAGAGCGTAGTATTTTATTAACCATGTTGCGCATACCTGCATAAAAACCAAAAAAAAAAGGATTGTATTTTGGCCTCATAATTATTTATTTGTAAAACATTGTTTTTATATGCCTACTGTACCTACTTTAATTTTGATGCACCCAGCGGAATATTTACGAAAAATATTGTTAATGCACCTAGGCGAATAATAACCCAGGTGAATTAAGTATTTAAGTAAACTTCCTACATCAAGAATTCGGTGTTATTTTGGTTTTGTTTCGATTTAATTATATTTTTTTTTTGTGAATAAAGTAGGTACCTATTCTGTTATTTTTTGTGATTTTGTGTTTCATTGTACATCTGGTAAGTTGCGAATCTGGTGAGTTACGAATCTGGTGAGTTACGAATCTGGTGAGTTGCGAACCTGGTGAGTTGAGAATCTGGTGAGTTGCTCATAAGCGACGAAAACAGACTTTGTTTTAAACTATTTACCTACAGATTTAAAAATAGATTATTCTTAGAACCTGTGAAATTTAAAAAACCGTAACTACTTATTCGTTTATTGCAAAAAATTGAAATTTCGCGGGGTTTAACTAATAGAGGTCGACAAGTTCTCAATTACAAAATTCGTGATTGTCATCTTATTAATTTATTATATGGCAGCACAGTGCATTTTTGTTGGGGTTTTTGACCTTGCTACGTTCGGATACGCTTTCGCAACAATTTATATGGCTAATATTCAACATGAAATCTAAATTATAGTATGAAAAAAAAATACAGAAAACAAACTAAATATTATTTAATTTGCGAGAAGAAATCAAAATCAAATCAATTTCATATATTTCAGATAAATTACAATCACACATACAGTTAGTAATCATCCATACATTTTTTAAAAAAATAATATAATATGAACACAAGAAACAGACATACTTAGACACAAAACAATAGAAACATTGGATCAGGACCGATGTAGTTTTGTCCAATACTGCATGAAGGAGCAATCCACATCTATTCTGTCTACAATATGCTGTAGGACGCTATTGGGGCTGCCCAGTGACGCTATTCTTTTGCGCTGTATCGCTTGAAAGCCATTCACTGAAAAAAAAAAATGAAAAACAAAAATTAATGATCAAGAAATTATCGAGATACTTACAAGTTTTTTTTTAGTAATGGTTTATTTTTTATTCTGGCAATTATTTTCAAGGATTCAAGGACAAAATAGCTTCTGATAAGCTATGGCTGTGTGTACCTATCAGTAATTATTCTAATACTTATTTAGTTATTTTTAGCTCTCAGTGCCAGACAAACAAAGTGCTTGACTGACTCATAGCATCAACTAGTACTTATTTACTTACACTTTGAGGTTGTTATTGATGTGCTACTTTAATATTTACCTAAACAATATCATATTAAGAATTTGTGTAATCTCAAAAAGTTGTTTTTAAATAAAAATAAAAATGGTGGCTTTTCGAAGACAAAAGTGTCGGTAAGTTTTCTATCTGTGTATTCTTAAATTTTAAAGATAGGTCCTCGTAATTTCTCTCTCACCTTATCTATTATGATGGTTGAAAGCACAGACTACTTAGGGATGAAAGTAACTGGCACGTCATGCCGATGCGTCATACAACGACAAGGACTATTTTTTTTAGGATTTTTTTTTTGTATAATTAGTCTGTGCTAAATAAATGTATTTTCTTTCTCTTTTCTTTATTTGTCTATGCGGCGCTAGATATTGAGTTTTCAAAAATAGTAAAGTTGTTTGTGTTACCCATAAAGTTTCCAGCATTTGCTTAACCTCATTACAATGGTTTGTGTCATTCTAGGTGCATGCTTATGTAGAAAAGGTATTTGTATTTTCGAACAGTATCGGACGAAAAAAAATTAAGTACCTAAAGATGAAGATTTTACTTTCATGATAATGACGAAGTTCTAACCGATGTACACAGTGGGCTGCATCAATTGGGTACCCCAGTTGTATAAAAATTTTAATACAACTGGGGTACACAATTGATGCCCACTGTACCTACATAGGCATTTTGTGTTATATCTGTCCACGGGAATAAAGGTCGATTTACATCAAACGAACAAAGAGCTAGAGCAGTGGCGTAACTATACCGTTCGAGGCCCGTGGCAAATTCATCGGTTTTTTACTAAATGGGTAATAATAAATGTTGGGAGTTGGGATTCTCCTCTGACCGGGGGCCCCTTCCGGCTGGGGGCCCGTGGCATTTTGCCGACTTGCCACCCTGTAGTTACGCCACTGAGCTAGAGCTAGAACAAGAGCATTCTTTCGTGGTCTTTTAGTATAAACGAAAACTCGTATTCAGCGTTTACATCAAACGAACAAAGAGCTAGAGCTAGAACAAGAGCTAGAACACAAGAACGCTTTGAAGAGACCGCTCAGGGGCGCGAGCACGTCCGAACACGCTCTAGCGCCGTTTACATCGAGCGAGCGAGTATTCTTAGAATATTCCATAGAATCTTTGCGAACGCACTATGAACAACGAAAGAATGCTCTACGCCTGTTTACACTAAAAGAATTTGATATAGTGGGGATAGAATGAGCATTCGCTCGTCTGATGTAAATCGACCTTTAGAATATTCCATAGAATCTTTGCGAACGCACTAAGAACAACGAAAGAATGCTCTACGCCTGTTTACACTAAAAGAATTTGATATAGTGGGGATAGAATGAGCATTCGCTCGTCTGATGTAAATCGACCTTTAGAATATTCCATAGAATCTTTGCGAACGCACTAAGAACAACGAAAGAATGCTCTACGCCTGTTTACACTAAAAGAATTTGATATAGTGGGGATAGAATGAGCATTCGCTCGTCTGATGTAAATCGACCTTTAGAATATTCCATAGAATCTTTGCGAACGCACTAAGAACAACGAAAGAATGCTCTACGCCTGTTTACACTAAAAGAATTTGATATAGTGGGGATAGAATGAGCATTCGCTCGTCTGATGTAAATCGACCTTTAGAATATTCCATAGAATCTTTGCGAGCGCACTAAGAACAACGAAAGAATGCTCTACGCCTGTTTACACTAAAAGAATTTGATATAGTGGGGATAGAATGAGCATTCGCTCGTCTGATGTAAATCGACCTTTACACGTCCATTGCTCTAAAGGCAGTGGCGTAACTATACCGCTCGAGGCCCGTGGCAAATTCATCGGATTTTACTAAATGTATAATAATAAATGTTGGGAGTTGGGATTCTCCTCTGAAGGGGGGCCCCTTCCGGCTGTGGGCCCGTGGCATTTTGCCGACTTGCCACCCTGTAGTTACGCCACTGTCTAAAGGAATATTTATTTATGTACAATAAGTTGAATAGGTGTTACGTGGTTTAGATAATATTGATATCTGTTGTTCAAAATATTTTGTGTCGAATTCATCAATGACATTTGTAGATTTTTTTTTTTTTTCTTATGTCGGGGCCACACCAATGTCAATGGCAATGCCCATCATCGCCATAACGATAAATTGAGCGCCACACGTGAGCGCCGCCACGGAGTTATCGCCACGTTAATCGGCAATGTGAATGCCGTTGTAAAATTATCGCGTTAGCCGACCTTCGCACGGACGTAAAAATATCGCGGCGAGATTTTATTGCGCACTGTATTTTCAACTCTCGGTGTTGAGCCGAGCATTGAGAATCCAACCTAACAACAACGAGAGTGCATCCCAGCTCGTCGAAAAAACACACTGTTGGATTTTCAACTCTCGACGCTAAGCAGAGCGTTGAAAATCCAGTGCGCGAAAAAAATCATCGCGATTTTTGAAGGCGTTTCCCGTTGGTGTAGCCACATTACAACACTCTGTAAAAGCCACAGATAATGCAAGTTATTAGAGTTTTCGTCTTTATTTCATTCATATACATACTTATCACTTATTATTTTATTATTACTTATCTACGTCTATATTATTGTATCCTATAACTTGTCCATGAAATCCTAACTATAATAATTAGGATTTGAAATAATGTTTGATTGAACTAATGTTATAATGCGAAAGTAAGTTTGTTAACTTTTCACGCCTATTAAAAACCACTGAACCGATCATCCTGATGCTTACACGTTGTCGGGGGTACAGAAACCAAACAGAAACGGACATGGTGTACCTTTCATCCCGAAAAAAGTACTATTCCCGAGGAAAACAACAATGACGTGCTTATAATAATAGATGGCGCCGCGTGTCTTTCGAATCATGATTGAATTTTATTAATAAGTAACGCTAAGCAGCGTACAACCCGAATTAATTGTCAAATTCTAAATTAACGTGAGTGAAGCCGCGGGCAAAAGCTAGTCTTATAGAAATCTTATCATGCATGAAAATGACACAACATTGTCGATTTTTCATGCATTTGTGATATCGAATAGGGTATGTGAACTCTAATGATTGTAATTTATTTTTGAAGGATTTGTGGCTTGGTAAAACAAAATAATTATAAATCTTAAAATTGCATGCCCTAATTTGGCACAAAATTATTTCAATCTGACATAGGTTATGTTTATTTTTTAATTGTATTTTTATTTTGGTGCCTTTTTACATACCGACCCTATGTAAGTTTGCACAGGACGAAGATGACACCACTTAAGGTGATTGCGCAGTGGTGGCCCGCGAAATTCTTTTTTTTTTTGGGTTTTTTTGCAATTTGCAGCTCCGTGTCAGATTGTATCTTGATGAAAATATGGTACGCGGCACTAAAACATCGTCTTTACATAATTTTAACCATACAAATCATCAATAAATCTCTTTAAGTTAGATTTCGTGCAGATTCGTCAAACGAACGAAATCTAAAGAATCTGCACGAAATCTAACTTAAAGAGATTTATTGATGATTTGTATGGTTAAAATTATATAAATACATATGTTTTATTGCCGCGTATCATACTTTGATCAAGATACAACCTGACACGGAGCTGCAAATTGCAAAAAACCCAAAAAAAATTGAATTTCGCGGGCCACCACTGCGCATCATCCTTAATGTCTCTTGTGGTTAATTTTCTTCAAAATATAAATATTTCAATAAAATATCAACATTCAGAGTTTTGAAATTTCCCAAGCTCACATTTTTAGCCAGACGATGTAGAATTTTTTGACCTCACCTGACCCTCATCTAACGAAAAATGTGATCATAGGAAGTTTCAAAATGTTCCCTAACTCCAGACATACAATTTTTTATTCGCCTTAAAACGGGGGATAGGTACAATACGCGCCACAAAAGATGAGCGCGCCTCCAGAGCGCTCTTTCCGCCGCCCCGATAACGCCCGGTCACGTCCCGAACTCAGACCTCATACCGATAAAGAGACCTAAAATCGTCTACTGCGCAAGTCAAACCACGTGGTGTGTCAAGTCTCATCTTTAGTGGCACCCATTGTACTGTCATTGCGGCTCGAGTACAGTATTCCCAAATTAATAATGCACATGCAGATCTTCGCTAATTGTCGTATTCTCGGAAACACCCGAATCATTGAATCGTAAGAGCCCTAAACAATGCACTTGCATTTTGCACCTTGTTCGAAAGAAATAGGAGTCAATATCATGTGTACACAATCGAAAACAATTGGGGCGGGCGGCGGCGGTCGCCGGTCAGTCAAAGGTCAAAGGTCCGTCAGTCGTCTTTATACATTGGTGGTGACTGCACGTGTTCTCTCTGTGTGGAATTATATAGAGCTGCTATTACACACCCTTCTTGGTTTTTAACCGACTTCCAAAAAAGGAGGAGGTTCTCAATTCAGTTGTATGTTTTTTTTTTTTTGTATGTTTGTTACCTCAGTACTCCGTCATTTATGAACCGATTCGGAAAATTCTTTTTTTATTTGAAAGGGTATAATTCCAGATTGGTCCCATTTTTATCAAAATCCAGTTCTGATGATGGGATCCATGAGGAATCGAGGGAACTCCTCAAATATTATAGGCATACATATAGCGATTATGGTATTTTCATCAACAAATCAAGCGTTTGCATTCAGAAAGTATCATCTGGTGAAGTGGAACTGATGAAGAAGACCACAGATGGCCACGGAAACTCCTCAACGATGAAAAGTATTTCACGGATAGCAATAAGATTAAAAATAATTAATTATACAAATATTACATTTAATATAAATACTTAATCACCTAAATATAATTAATAATAATTTCTAGTCATTTACAATAATAATTCGTGCAATAGACTGAGTACCTACAGTAACCAAATATAATAATAAATTCTAGTCATTTAACAAATAAATAATCGTGCAATAGACTGAGTACCTGCAGTAACCAAATATATTTAGTTTATACAAATATTGAACAACTGGAATATATATAACTAATTAAGGAAATAATATTATATATATTTACTGAATTAACTGCTTAAATAAATTAAATAATAAAAGGAAAAATAGTATTCCATGAAATCAAAATACATTTATAAGTAAATAAATAATAAGCGCTCTTCCTCCTCTCTCCTACTATGCTGTGCCCGACATGGTCCATAATTGTGACATTATTTTTAAGCTTACCAACTGATATTATAACATTATGGAACGCAATAAAGAATTGAGAATTGAATTGAGAATAGTTAAGCGACTATGACGAAGCTTTAAATAAATGGTTCTGATGAAAATGGTACCATCGAACCGATCTGATGAAGAAGCCGGAAGGTAGGCATCGGAACTCAGTAATAAAACAATGTATCCTAGCCGTGTTTGGGCTTATTGGAATTGTCATGAGGTGCACTCTGGCTATAAATGCTTTAATGGTAATTATATGCCGCTTCAAATTGCGCTACTTGAGTTGTATGTTATGTGTGGCCTTGATTGTCAGAAGGCAGATTTCGTAGCCTCGTTATGTCCGTCAACTAAAACTAGCCTACCAAACTTCTGACACGACTTAACGTATTTTTTCCATTTAGTCTATGTGGACGATGCTCTAATTTATTTTGCAGAGTGGTATTCAGATTTGTGTGGGGTAGGCACCACTAAAAAGTGAAAAATAAAAACTTTTTACAAAAAAAAAAACAACCGACTCCCAAAAAAACACTACAAAGTGAAAAATAACTTTAATTTCGGAAGTCGGGGGCAAAACAAAACGAAAGTAACTAAATAAAAAACCAAAGACACCGACTTCCGAAATTAAAGTTATTTTTCACTTTGTAGTGTTTTTTTGGGAGTCGGTTGTTTTTTTTTTGTAAAAAGTTTTTGTTTTCAAAAGTGAATTTAATTTCAACTTTAATTATCTTACTCAAATTTAAATAGTTTATTTGGTAAATACACTAACATGTAAATGAGCAAGAGCATAATGAAAGTTCTGATGAATCTAAGATGTCAGGAATAGAGATCCTCCCTGATTCTGATTATTTTTTTTGTAATTGTAATATTATTCTGGAATGATCAGTGCTGTAAATACTAGTGAACTGAGATTGTAATGATTAGATTTCTAAATTTTAATGTAAACTATGTTTGAAAACCATTTTTCTTCTTCTAATATAAACCTTGTGTTATTTAAGCCTTCTTTTCTTCCATCATTACACGAGCTTCAGTAAGATACTTGAAAAGTACTATAAAATTTTCGAAGTAATTCAATCCAACAAAAATTGTAGCATATTCGCAATCGTGTGATTTTCCTCGCTATTTACTTACATGGAATTATCGAATCAAATTTCGTTACTGATAAATTTTAATATAACTTAAATTAAATTTTAATATTTATCTCTTTTAGCACAAACCACATAATTCTACTAAATTATGCATGAAAAAAATGCACTTAACCACTCTATATACATGTCGTCTTCCGACGCTCGGGGAATACGACCGTTGCCGAACAGTGACGAAGATTTCTATGTGCATTATCACTTTGGGAGACCTGTATCTTCATACGTTTTTTCCGTCAAATCCGCTATATTATCAGAGTTGTCTGTTGTTTTAAAGAACCAACGCTATTTCTATACGAGTCGTGTCATGAGGAAACTTTTAATGCTCCTCATCTTTGTCAGCGTACTCAACAGTTTGATTTTCCTTGTTCTAATAATTGAGTTCAATTCGCGTTCAACAATTATTTCTCAAAAACATCAATTAATATAAAATCATTTACAAAATTAAGTTGAGTGGTGATGATTGATTACACATCACTCATCATCATCACATCATCAGCTCATCATCGCTTTATACATCGTTTCAGCCGATAGACGTCCGGTGCTGGTTCTGTGCTTCTCGCATCCAGCAGATTCCTGCGGTCTTCACCAGGTCATCGGTCGACTTGTGGGAGGCCAGCCGACGCTATAAATCTACCGGTACGCTTAGAACCATTATACTTACTTTCTATTCGTTATTTTGTAGTACATAATTATTATGTCATAGTGCCACTTTTATTTCTATATTCTATGTATAAGTACATGTTTTTCTTTCTTTTTAGTGTTCTACAGGATCTCGTCGTTGTCCGTCTGTCAAGACTCTTATTCTCAGGAAGTTGAAATTCATATCAAGTGATCATAAATAATGGAAAAAGAACTAAATATATCTATTATCTATGAGTAGTCAGAAGTGCTTACATACCTACTTAAACAGCTATTCAAGGATCTATTTCCACTTAATCGCAACAATCACGGACTATTAATACTATCAATCACTATTTCATTTTACTTTGCTAAATAAAGTAAGCGTTTCATACGAACGTGAACCTAGTTTTAATGTTCGTAGTCGTGTAAGCAAATGTGAGCAAGCGTTTCATACGAATACGAACTCAATCGAAAGGCACTTATTTCAAACTAGCGGACCCGACAGACGTTGTCCTGTCTGAACCATCCTAGAACCCGACTGCAGCGCCACCTACCGGGTCCAATTGTGTTTTCAAACCATCCAGGAACCCATTCAAATATACACACAAAATTTCATCTAAATCTAAAACCTGATAAAACGTGGTATAACAACGGCTGGACCCGTTGTTATACCACGTTTTATCAGGTTTTTTAAAAGTATCCTATGGCCGCCTCCTGGTTCTAAGCTACCTCCCTACCAATTTTCAGACAAATTGGTTCAGCCGTTCTTGAGTTATAAATACTGTAACTAACACGACTTTCTTTTATCTTCTCTTACTATTCTATCATCATCATTATTTATTAATTCTCCTGCCCTTAACCCAATTTCAGTCAGTGCAACATGTCTTTTTCTTCCATAATTTAATGTTACAAAATATTGGTTACATCATTCATGTTGAAATAAAACCTCGCCTACGACTCGGTTTTTAGGGTTCGTACCCTAAGTGTTTAAACACACTATGCCGAAGTTACGCGACCGAAGTTCGGCATGATTACGCCTGCAATGCTATTTGAATTACTGACGACACACTATGCCGAAATTATGTTGCGTTCTACCGTATAGCCGAACTTCGGTCGGGCGTAAGTTCAGCGGCAATTCGCCGGCAACGTTTTCTGTAGAGCACACATTATACGCGACCGAAGTTCGGTTCGATTGCCGAAGAAGGTCCGGGGCGGGGAGCAGCGGGCGGCAGGCATGCCCGCGCGCTGCGTGTCCGCTCCACGGCGCTATAGCTTAAGCTGGGCACGCACGGCCAGTTCATTTGGATTAAACAAATGGATGAACCACCAAAATACTAAAATAATTGCAAAGAAAATTGATTCGTGTTGCCTTGTGAATAAGGAGCATAATCGTATCAGCGAAAAAATCCATGGTAGTTCAAAGTATTTTTATTTGCACCTTATTTGTAACGATATAATTACAAATTTACAATTTTCGGACTTTTCCCTTTATTAGTGTTGTAAGACCTTGGTTCTTGCTAAATTTCATGATTCTAGAACAACGGGAAGTACCCCATAGGGTTTGATTTACTTGCGAGTATCAAAATATGTCGCATAAATGGCCATATGTTTTTATTGCATTGACTTAGAAGCTTGACTTAAATTTCAAGACTTCAAGAGACCATAAACTTACGTATTTGATATCAATTTCAACTTGTTACCTCCACGCGTTCCTGAGAAAAAAGGGTCTTGACAGACTGACAGACAGACAGACAGACGGACAACGAAGCGA
This sequence comes from Cosmia trapezina, assembly GCA_905163495.3. Taxonomy (NCBI): domain Eukaryota; kingdom Metazoa; phylum Arthropoda; class Insecta; order Lepidoptera; family Noctuidae; genus Cosmia; species Cosmia trapezina. The sequence goes on from LR991047.1 coordinate 12,975,291, forward strand.
TCCTATAAGGGTTCCGTTTTTTCCTATTGAGGTACGGAACCCTAAAAATTAACGGTATGGGCTCTGTACTTTGCATAACGTTGAAACTGTCCATCTTGTAGTCTCGTAGAATTCAATGGGGCACCCAATATTCTTTCCTGTATTTGTCCTCTTCTAAAGCCTCTGCAATTGCTATTACTGTAAAATAGTCCATTTTTCGGGTTTCGCACCTCAAAAGTAATAACGGAATCCTAACAGGATCACTTTGTTTTGCGTCTGTCTGTCCGCCTGTTTAGATAACACGACACGACGCCATGACAGCGTTCAAGACACTGAAGTGCCGCAACTGAATTTCCGCCGCGTAAGTTCGGCACTTATGGTGTGTCATATCAGCCGAACACGTCGGAACGTAACATCAGCCGCGGAACTTCGGTCGCGTAACTTCTGCATAGTGTGTTTAGACACTAAGGGTCCACACGGAGCCCTGTTGCTGTCACTCTCGTGTCCGTCTGCCCGTCGTCTGTCACACAGGTTTTACAGCCAAAAGGTTGGATTTTCAAATTTTCACAGCATCTTATTGAGTCAAAGCCATGCACATTGTCAAAATTAAAAAAAGATGTTTTTAAGGGAGCTCAAATTAGTCCAAATTTTTATCTGCATGGGGATCTCCGTGATGGCGATACAACTAAAAATTTGAACTACCCTATCGAAGGGGGTGTCGCTGTGTAGAACTCGTTGAGTAGTTAGGTAAATACTGAATTTTCGTTTTAAAAAATATTGGAAAAAGAAGTAATGAGAAGCCACCAAACTCAGCTTTTTTTTTACAAAATGTTGTTCCGAAGAATTTTTTAACTTGCCATTGACCCATGAACTTGAAATTTGGTGATATAGTTTATTATTATGTATATTTTACTAACAAATACCAATATATTGATAAATCAGATTTGGTACGAAACTCTAAATGTGCGAAATCCGACCGGCACCCTAATTGCGTAACACATTAGCGATCGGAGTTGGTTTCATTTTGAAACAAATTGCTAATCTATTGCTTCGTATGTTCCAAAAATTTGTCTGCCCGACAACGTAAATAACGCAATAAATGTTGTTGAACTGTCAAAATGAAACCAACTCCGATTGATAATGTGTTACGCAATTAGGGTGCCGCACTTGGTTGGTTTTTAAACACTTGTGTTATGTTACACCCCTTATTATGCAAGAGTTTTATAAAAGTTACATCAGAATAAACGTTACTTCATAAAAAAATAAAAATTCATAATTTAAACAATAAAATACAAATTTTATTGTTTGTTTAATTTTAATTTCCGTTACCGTTTATTCTAGTGTAAATTTTACGCAATAATATGAATGTAATAAGAAGAAATTAACCGTTAACTCTGAGCATTTTTAGTAGATTTATGGTTTTGAATATGATTTTTTTTATACATATGCCATACTCGAACTCTACAAGCCCTAACTTCACAAACTCTAAACCTTAGTCAAAATATGTGGCTTGGCCGTTTCGCTACCGATACTTGGCGTAACAGGGATTTATTCACTATTCATTACTTTTCTGATATACAGCAGTTCTTGTAGTAAGGAAACGGCCAAGCCTCATATTTTGACTAAGGTGTAGAGTTTTTGAAGTTAGGGCTTGTAGAGTTAGGGCGTTTTGAGTTAGAAGCTTGGCTCTACATGAGATCTGATAACTTTTTGACAGTGCGAGCCGTATGGCCTCGTCTTGGCAACATTTTACATGAAAATGTTTTTGATGGGATGGATTTGTTTATATGGTGTGCACAATAAAGAGTTTTCTGTTCCATTTTATTCTATTCCTTACTAAACAATGTAAACTCAAAGCATGACTGCGAATTTTCACCCGAACCGAATCCGCTTTCATTCTCTACAATTTTTTATTTTTTATTTGCAGATCATTAAAATTCTAAGTGAAGAAGCTGATAAACTACAAACTCATTTCTCTGAAGACATTAGAAGAACAAACACAAATAACCAATGGTATGCAGAGGAAGCTGGTATTCTATAAGTTGTTTCTCTCGTAGAACTACGAGGATAGCTGATGCCGCGGTAGCGAGGTGGTGGCGCGGCTGACTGTCCAGGGTGCGCCCCACGTGCATTTATGTAAAGAAGTATCGTAGTACATTTATGTGATGTTTAATGTACCATTGATTTTTATCGGAGTTGCAGCAGCTAGCCACTTATTTACGTTAAATAATATTTCAAAACAAAATGTATAAAAAACGTGACGGAACGGCCGGTGTACGCGGACAACTATACGAGACTAAATTAATCAGTCTAATACATTTCCGAACAAAATTCGATGAAAACATCAAAGACTATAGTTTGGCTACCAATGTCGCAGACATAGGCACTTTTGACGATATCTGTATTAGAGCTAATATTAAGACTAACGGAGGGAGCAAACCAGTAGCAGTGTTCATACAAGCGAAGCATAGAGAGCGGGAAAAAGTCCAACTAACGCTTAACAGTAAAAATGATTTAGCTAAGTGGTTTTCTAGCTACCTAAGTATAAGACACTTGTTCAATCCAAATAACAAAGACATCCTTTTTAAAGGCAAATTTCAAGAAATTGAATGTCTCTTCATTATGTACACTACTGCTAAAGCAGATCTTAATAATACTAAGGTGTTCAAAAGTGATTTTGCTGAAGAATTGAACAGTTTGATAGGTACGGGTGATGACGGCTTACAGCCATGTCATAAGGATGAAGATATTGTGTTTTTGTGCGAAATCGTCATAAAAAAACAATTCGCTGCGCTTGCTATACAGTTGGCGAAGTTTCTCTCTAAAGCCAAAAATAATGTCACAGTTGATAACAAGGATGGTGACAAAGATAATGATCATAATGATGGTTCCATTATGTCAATGAATGACGATCTTTTACTTTACCATATAATTTTGGTACAAAAAGTTTTAAACGTTTCGGAAATCAAATGTAAAAATGAAGAACAAGAACACAGAGTCGCAACCTTCAAAACAGACTTCTTTGACAACGATGACGATTTCATAATTTTATTCAAAGATACGCTGTTTATGGAAATGCTAAGAAAGCGTAAATTAAAAGAACCGGAACTCAACAGTTTATTGTCAAAACTATTTATCAAACCGTTAGAAATCTCGGTACTCAGCAGTCTAATTGGAAATGTTGTGACATTTAATGATAAAAAATTGAAATTGGAGTTCGTCAGTAAATCGATGTCTGATTATTTAAGACGAAAACTAGAAAAGGTTGATGTTCTACAATCAACTGTTAATGAAGCTATTAAATTAGCAGCGAAGGATATGTTAATGAATCGAAATTTCAAAGTACCAGCTGCCTTTGGAAATAAAGATTTAACAATAAAGAAACAAAACAAAGAAGATAACATTGAACCATCAATGTTAATTGCGTCCATAATAGACAAATTAAAAAATAAAATGGTGGAGTTGATCAACGCGTCACCAACGGAAAATATCATCGCTATAGATGAATCGATAGGAAAAGAATTCCTGCAGCTTAACGCAGGTTTAGCTAGCACTATTGGTAACATTCTGGTGTCCGATGAAAACTCTAAATACATGAAATTCGCAGATAAAGGTAAGTTAGAAGATTTTGCTAAAAGGTTGTACGCTGAAGTGCAGTCTGCAATACCGAATTTGCACGATTATAAGTTTCATATTAAAGTTAAAACGTTCCCAAAACTTACATTTGACTGTGATGATGACGAGGATTTGGAAATGTTAGAGGATCAAGTCACGGTGCTAGCCGAACTTATAGGAAAGTTCATTTGTAAAGAAGATGATGCTATAATGCCAATGAATGATATTGTGCTACGCTACCATGTGCTTGTCGTACAAAATGCTGTCGAAGTTTCTGAGATTCAATCTCTGAATGAATATGACGAACATCGACTTGCAAGTTTCCGTCAAAACTTCTTTGAAAGTGACAACGAATTTGATATCTTGTTCAGAAAAGCGCTTTGCAACGAGATACTCAAAATAAGAAAGTTAGATGAAAACGAAATTGATCTGGCAGTGAAAGAAATTTTAACTTCACGTTCGTTTAAAGTACCAGCTGCATTCGGCAATAGAGATTTAACAATAAAAATTAAGAAAAGCAAAACTGAAAGAAGATTGGATCATCTGACATTGGAAATCACTGATTTAATCACCAAATCAAACGCCGATAAAGTAGTCACTTTAGATGAGTCTTTGGGAGATGGACTCCTGAAACTCAGCGGAGGAATCGCTGGCATTGTTGGTAACATATTAGTTTCCGATGAAAACACAAAACTGATGAAGTTCACTGATAACTTGGAGTCACTAGGAGAACTTTCTAAAAGGCTGTTCATGAAATTGCAAAATGCAATCGAGAATTTGCACGAATACAGGTTCGATGTAAAAGTTAAAAAGTTTCCGAAACTTTCATTTAGAAGAGACGAAGACGACGAGAACTTAGCGAAAGATTTCTTGAATAAACTTGTGTTTTTCACGAATCAGGCTGATGAGGAGGGTGTAGAGGATTTTTTGAAAAACGAGATAGAAGATCATCAGGGTCTTAATATGAATAATGTTCATGTTACAGCTGACGCAATTTTTCTACAATACCACGACTTAATACAAAGATGGTGGATGCTAAAAGAAGCATCGTATCTAACAAAACAAAGCAAACACTACGAAGATGCTTTGGCAGCGATAGTCGACAAATCTTTATTGACACTCTTAAGGCAAATGTATATGATAAAAATAAAGAACAATGCAGATTACACGTTCAATGAAAAAGCCTTAAGTTACTTAAATTTGAAGGATCAGCCTCCAGCCACAATTTTTGTAACAGAGAACAGTGCGCTTACAGTAGCAAAAATGGTACAATCTTTAAAAAAAACTAACCATTATGTGTTTGATTTGGAATACGTTTTAGATCTACCACCAAAAGATTATAGTACAGTCTGCATAGAATTAAAACAAGTAAATCAAAACAAACGAATCAAACTAAATCAAATAACTCTAATAATTATTGTTTGCAATAACATAAACAGAAAAAGAATTAACAGATTGAAAGATATCGCTAAAGTTCTCGAAAATAAACGAACAATATTTGTTTTAAAAGAAACTTTGGTTGAAACAATAAATACTTATTTCAAAGCAAATAATATAGTGACGGATGAAAAATGCAACTTGATTCAGATGAGTAAAAAATCTCAAAATATTATCTTAGAAAATGCCAAAGTCATGTTCCAAGACGTAAAAGTTAGAAAAGTGAAGTCAATTATCGACAAAACATCCATGGCATTCGTTGAAGGAGAAGTGCTAAATAAAATCATGAACAACGAACCGATTGTTCTCGGCAAATCAAACAGTAATTCAAATTATGAAAAATTTAAGCATCTGTACATCGACAGACGTGTTACCCGTATCGATTCGCTCTTGAAACAGAAGTCACGTCAGTTACGTCGATTTATATCTCGCTGTACTCACATAAAAATTTTACTAACACTAAACGATTTACCAAAAGTGGCATTAATAACAGCTAATCCCGGTATGGGTAAGTCAACTCTACTCACTCATTTAGCACTTAAAACCAAAGAACTCAACCCCAAAGTATGGATAGTAAGAATTAATTTGCTAAATCACTCAGAAAAATTTAGCAAGTGGCAAGAAAACAAAACAAACATCGATAATTTGGAGACTTTGAAGTTTTTTTGTGAAGTTTTGACTAAGAAACAGAGCAAAACAAATGACTTATCGATTGAACTGGAAGAGGAAAACGGTGATGTGACTCTAAAATCTTGTAAAGGCGATCAGTGGACTGTTTTCGAACTTAAAATGTTTCTGGACTATTTTAATAGAAAAGAACTCATATTCTTATTCGATGGCTTTGATGAAATCTGTCCGATGTATACTGATGAAGTGTTAACTTTACTTACAACAGTCAGAAACTATCCTCGCACACATAAAATGTGCATCACAAGCAGGTCTTATGACAAAATAATATCTACGCTAGATCAAGAATTTGGAGAGTCGTACGAGATACAAAATTTATCTAATAGAGAACAAAATAAATATTTATTGAATTATTGGACATCTAAAATTATATTGAGAGACCTGAGCAATAAGCAGTATAATAATTTGTGCAGTTTTATGGAATTTATGGCCGTGCATTATGATACTTTTGCTTTTGGTAAAGGAGAAACATATCAAGTACTATTTATGAAGGTTTGTCTAAACTTTTTAAGCTATTTACGGAAAGAAATTAACGTCTGTCCAGTGTCAGTTGTTGAAACCTTTAACACACTTTTTAGCAACTGTAATTGCACCATATGTCTTGCTGAAGACTTTGATACGCCATTGCATCTTTACCTGTTCGCTGAGTACTTTCAAAATCAAATAAAAGAAGAAAGCATTATACCTAATCGATGGAATTTAGACATTAATGCCTTCACTGTGTATGACACATTCACAGAAAAAAAACTGAAGATACGCTTTCAAGAGAAAAACAAAATTGATTTGTACAATCCTGACAATATGATAATTTATGAAAACGAGCGAGCTGTATTTCTTGCTAAACATTACAAAGTGGCTGCTCACGCAATCTTCGGTCATGATGCTGCCCAGATTTTTAGCGAGAAAGATCGGAGAGAAATAAAAGAGACCATAGACAAGATTAAGGAGGGTACGGAGAAAACCGGCCTTATACATAGTGTAGCAAATGATGAACCGCAATTCTTACATAGGACATTCACGGAATATTTTGCCGTGCAATACATATGCAATTTATTAAAGACAGAAACTAGAGCGGATAAGCAAAAATCTATTTGGGATTTCATTTGGAATAACGTGCTAAATAGTTTCAACCTTTGGCCTGTTCTAGCTTGTAAAATTAAAACTGATGAGAATTTGCGAGCCATCGTGAAAGACCATAAAGAAATCATTTTTAACTTGCTATTAGAATATGGTAAAAAAATTGCAAGTAACTACACTAACCCTGACGATTTTAGTACTATAATCAGAGAGTCATTAGATAAAGCTATGGAAGATGAAATGAAATTAATTGGCGTTTTATTGTCTAATTTAAAGTTGTTCCTACGCTATCGAAAATGTGGAATGATCAGCCCGTGGATTTTAGATATGAACGCCGCGCCGGAGTACCGCCGCCCCCACCTTCACCCACACCTTGTAATATTATATAACAACAGCATGGGCGTACCCAGCTTTTGGCCCAGGGAGGAGGAAATCAGATGTCCTTGGCAAAATCTATGAGACACTTATTTATAAGCACCTTAAAGATTATGCCGAGACAATGGACCTAATTCCTAACGAGCAGTTTGGTTTTCGAACCCAACTCTCTTATGTACAACAAGTCCACCACGTCAACGAACACATAAGCGTTGGTTCCCAACGTGGTTCGATGATGGGTGCTGTTTTCTTCGATATAGCGGAAGCGTTTGACGTCTGGCACAACGGTTTATTATAATATGCTTTACAAACTCGGTGTGGCAGACCGTCTTCGTGGTCATCTTACGAAACTTTTTGTCTTTCCGCACTTTTCGCTGTCGTATCGAAGGAGCGCTATCCTCTCCCCAACCCATTCACGCAGGTTTCCATTAGGGCTCTATGCTTTCTCAATTATTCCACGAATAATTTCCACGTTATTTACCAGCGATATCACGAAAAGTAAAAAGGCACAGTTGGGTCTGTTCGCAGACGATACGGCCATTTACTATTCCGGACAACGCCAAGACCCGATATCTCGCACTCTCCAAACCGCAGTTGATAAACTCGGCGCGTGGTTTCGAAAGTGGAGAATCGAAGTCAATCCCGACAAAAGTCAAGCGATTCTTTTTTTGAAACTGAGTCTCAATCGATCACCATGTTTGGTAAGCCGATCCTTTGGGAGAAGCGAGCCAAATATCTAGGTGTGACCCTCGATGAGCACCTTTAAGCACATAAAGCAGTCTCGTTCTGAATGCACGTAGTAAATTGTCACTTAAGTGCAAGTTGCGCAATCTATACAGCGTGTATTCTCCCAATCATAAGCTATGCGGGTTCAGTATTTGCACACACAAAGTACCGAAACATCCATAGGCTGCAGACCTTACAAAATCGTTTCCTCCGAACGGCTACTATCCATCATTTCTTGAAACGCAATCCAAGCGTTTCTTCGATACCCCCGCGAAACATCGCAACCGCTTTGGTTATCGAATCTGCTAGTTATATCCCCTCTAAAATCAGTAAAGTCCGCCGTCCAAGGCATGTTCTCACCTACCCCCATGACCCCATAAACCTCTTCCAGGAGAAAAGTAGGGTCACCAGTACAGTTTACAAACACAAATCTACATTCTGACCTCGTCGCCGAGGTCCCTTGCGACGACGACCCCCACGTTATTCCCCCCGACCGACCCTTGATCGGTAAAGGAGTGCCCGTTGGTGGCGTAGCTGACCCTGTAGCAAATAATACCTAACGAGATATGATCCAGTCTGTCCCTCCTTGCTTTACTCCCCCCAGGCCCCAGCGACGTCCTAAGCCGAGGTACGTACAACACAGGGGGTGCCCTTAGCATGCAGTCGCTTAATTCATAGACTAATAAAGCCAGGTTTATGGCCGCGCAGCGTGGTTTTTTCTGAAATTAATGCATAATATATTGTAAAGTAAGTACACGACGACGACGACGAGAACGTGACGTGGCTCTAACATAGCTTCTATGCCTAAGTAATGTTGTCGAAAAAGACAACATTACTTAGGCATACAAGATCCAGGGGGGGCAGCTGCCCCCCCCCCCCCTGGGTACGCCCATGAACAACAGATATATTATATAAAGGGTGTTTCTTTAAGATGTCAAGCCAGTGCGAGCTGATAGCATAATTGTGTCATTAATTTTAAGCTTACCAACTGTTTTACATTAGGGAATGCAATAAATAATTGAGAATTGAGATTTCGTGAAAAGGGACGAAAGTGACGAAATGTGTGACAAAAAGCCGAGGAAGCGCACGTTATTTGATTTGATCAATGAGCGCGCGGAGTGCTATAGTGAGATATCAGATGTTCCACATCATATGCAAGATTCATATTGTAAGCTCCATTGTTTTTTTTTAAGTTCTTTATTTGTGTAAGCTGTAAAGTATTTCTAAAAAAAAAAAAGGAAAAAAAGGGAACTTGTTTTTAAAAAGTTACAGTTACGTGTTTGGGCTCGTTTCAATTTCTCATGCTAAGTACCTACCATAAAGTAAAGGTGATGAGACAGATATTTATAAACATTATAGCTAAATAGCACAAAATAAACGTAACATTATTTTATTTTACACTTTTTAGCTAGAATGTCTTCAAATTTGTCTCATCCAGGGACCATTTTGGTTACCTATTGAAACGGTTTTTGATAGGGTTTTTCTAAGCAGTTAATCAAAAACCCACACCATGTGGGTAACCCTTTTGAACGGTCCAAATTAAGCCCTTCAAAAGGGTTAAGAGCGTTAACGTCGCGCGCGCTGGCAACGTCGCATTTATAAAGGTTTTTTGTGATTATTTTAATAAATTTAAATCAAATGACAATTTCCTCTCTCAAATTCTTAGATCGTTGGTATTTATAAGTAGGTATGCTATTTCTTGACGGTTATTTTGGTATTTACTCTTAGAAAATGAAATATTGTCAATTATTTTCTATTATTCTATTTTTTAAATAGTAAATATCAAAATTACTGTCAAAAAATAGCATACATACTTATAAATACCAACGATCTAAGAATTTGAGAGAGGAAACTGTCATTTGATTTAAATTTATTAAAATAATCACGAAAAACCTTTGGAAATGTGACGTTGCCAGCGCGCGCGACGTTAACGCTCTTAAGCTTCAACTCTCTTAAAAACGATAACAGCGTAACATTCCGACTCGGAGCAATGTCATATGATCTTTGGACGACTCACCGTCCGCAGGCCCGCGCCTACGGTGGCCGGAAATCGCCGTGCGATTCCCGCCGCCCAGGGCGTCTCCTGCGGCGACTGAGGGCGTGAGGCTGCCTCTCCCTCACGCGTTCCGCCTCCTCCTTCGCGAGCATCACTGCTTCGCAGAAGGAGGTGACGGCCTCCCATGCACTCTCGCTCCGCACCATGGCCTGGACCAGGCTCGGACGCGAGAGATCGCCGCCGCCGATCGCCTCCGTGAGAACACGGCGGTGCTCTGCCCAAGCCGGGCAGACCTCCACTGTATGCTCCACCGTGTCCTCCGGGCGATCCACACAATGGTAACACCCGGGCGTTTCCTCCCGCCTTATGCGAAACAGGAACCTCCCGAAACAACCGTGTCCGGTGAGGACCTGCGTCAGGCGGAAGGTGAGGACGCCGTGGCGCCTCTCTAACCACTCCTCAAAGAGGGGACTTATCGCCGCAATTGTGGCGTGCCCAATCTTTGGACGGCTTACGTTGCAAATAGCTAATATGGTTACCCGAACAAAACCCTTATATTACATAGATTATCTTAATGAAGGGGTAACCCTTTCATTGGGTTTCAAGTACAGAACCCATTTAATAGGTTATCCATATTGAAGGGATAACCCTTTTACTGGGTTTCAAGGCCAAAACCCATTCGAGGAGTTAGGTACATATGATAAAGGTAACCTCATAAACGGCTTACCCCTTCGAAAGACTTAACTCTTAACCGGGGTTGTACGGTCCCTGGTCTCATCACCTTTACTTGTAAGGTACTTAGCAAGAGAAATCCAACGAGCCCAAACACGACCGGGCTATCTTGTTTGAGTCCCTACGGCCACGATGGGACTTTCTTGTTTAGCGAGGAGTTCATGGCCAGTTTTACGTTTCATCATCAGATTTTCCTTTTTCGATTTGTTGAAATCGAGGCATATGGATACTTTGTATTAGTGTGTGTATTTGATGTTTTTTTGTAATGTGCATATTGTTTGTGCAGAATAAACAACTTTTCTTTCTTTCTTTGTTTTTTTTTTAGATGTTTTCAGGGTTCATGTATGTTTGTGAGTTTCTTTATTCCAACATAACTTTTGAATGCCTGGACTGTATGAGTTTCTTTAAAATCCTTACATCATCCCGAGTGAGACGGGCTATATTTAAAAAAAAAATAAACTTCAATTATTGCCATATTATGGGTATCAAATGGAAGGTTTTGATGCATTGATCCCAAAAAGCTGTATAATTTATTGGCAAATTTTACACAGGAAGGGTGTTCATGCAAAACAAACATTTTGTCTTTGGTTGCAAACGAGTTAACTCTTAAAATATCGATTGCACACCACGTGTGCAGATAACAATAAAATTTATGTTGTGTCTGCTAATTGTTAAAAAAAAACCCCAAAGCAATAAAGAAAAGCCAACATTTAAAAAGTCAAAAATAATACCCATCGTTCAGCCATCAAATTCGGTTGAGTACTACAGATTACTACAAAAACCTATACTCTATCCAACACAAAGAAGAAGAAATTAATTTACACAGCAATAACGATGACATCCCGCCAATTTTAAAATCTGAAATAGAATTTGCAATTCATACACAAAAAAGATGGCAAAGCCGAGTCCTGATTAAGTAACTAACGAAGCTCTTAAAACAATTTCAAATCCTGATAAAGGAGTCAGACAAGACCCTTTATCCCCGAAGATCTTCTGGGCAGTCTTGGAAGAGGTATTTAGAAGCATGCACTGGCGAAAATACGGCATCAATATTAATGGAAGATTACTAAACCACCTACGGTTTGCAGATGACTTAGTCTTAATTTCCGATAACCATCTCACATTAGAAAAGATGTTACAAGAGCTTGCACAAGGAAGCATTAAAGTGGAACTCTCAATGAACAAGGAGAAAACAAAACAGCATTGCAAAGACCATCAGTATACACGGAGATGTATATAGAGTATGTGAACTCGTGTCTACCTTGGAAAACTGATTTCGTTCACCAGGCAAATGGAACAAGAAATAGAAAGACGCATAACCAGCACATGGAATAGTTAGTGGTCACTCAAAGAGGTTATGAAAAATGCCCAATATCCTATATCCTCCAAAAGAAAACTTTTTAATACATGCATTCTGCCATGCCTAACTTACGGCTGTCAAACATGGTCACATGGACACAAAAGACCCTGCAGAAAATTACGTCTTGTCCAAGAGGCATGGAACGCAGCATGCTGAACTTCAAGAGAATAGACAAAAAGAGAGCTAAGGATCTGAGGAAAATTACTTAATTTGAAAGATGCTACCTTCCACACAAAAAAACTGAAATGGACATGAGCTGGTCATATGTTTCGCGATAAGAGCAATAAGTGGTCTAAAGCTGTAACGGAATGGCAAATTAGAGATGGCTCAAAAAGAAGTAGAGGAAGATAATGTAAACGCTGAGACGACGATATAGTTAGTGCCTTACGGGCTAGAGACGCACAAGACCGGGACAAATGCAAGAGCCTGGGGGAGGCCTATGCGTCAAAGAACGCGCTGATTAACGAAGACACCGAAGTGCTATAGTTACGTTTTTATTTAAATTATTTTATATTGTAATTAGTCTTAATTACCAGTAAATAAATGCTTTATTATTATTTAAATACCTATATATGTATATTTTAATTACAGGAATTGATGGATTGCCAATGGATGGCACGATAAGATTTGCTCATTGAAATGGCGCTATAATGTCGCGGCGCGGTACCGCTTATGTAGATAGTTAATCAAGTGAAGGGTCTGACTTACATATGCGGTACCCCGCCGCGACATTATAGCGCCATTTCAATGAGCAAACCTTATCGTGCCATCCATCAATTTCTGTAATTAAAATATATATAGGTATTATTCAACCAAATTTGATGGCTCAACGATAGGTATTATTTTTGACTTTTTAAATGTTCGCTTTTCTTTTTTGCGATGGGGGTTTTTTAAATTTAATTTTTAATTTAACATTTTTTTAACTTTTTAAACAATTTAACAATATATTGAAATGCATTGTTATTACTGCAGAATGTTAAGTTTCGTACTGCAAATAGAATTAAATACTGATAAAAAAAACGAAAAGAAACACTACTATCTGCTATTTTTTTTTCAAGAGTGCTCTAGTGTGCTGGACATCCTGGCTGCAGCATCAGCTCATCGTGTTGCCACTATTGCATTGTATTTAGAATCAAATACAGAGGTAAATGAATCCAAACACGACATATCTGCTATTAGTTTTTCAAGAGTGCTCTAGTGTGCTGGACATCCTGGCTGCAGCATCAGCTCATCATGTAGTCACCCTTGGATTGTATGTAGAATCAAATACAGAGGTAAATGAATCCAAACACGACATATCTGCTATTAGTTTTTCAAGAGTGCTCTAGTGTGCTGGACATCCTGGCTGCAGCATCAGCTCATCGTGTTGCCACTATTGCATTGTATGTAGAATCAAATACAGAGGTAAATGAATCCAAACACGACATATCTGCTATTAGTTTTTCAAGAGTGCTCTAGTGTGCTGGACATCCTGGCTGCAGCATCAGCTCATCGCATTGCCACTATTGCATTGTATTTAGAATCAAATACAGAGGTAAATGAATCCAAACACGACATATCTGCTATTATTTTTTCAAGAGTGTACTAGTGTGCTGGATATCCTGGCTGCAGCATCAGACCAAGAATTCCATAACCTTGCATAGATAAATAGCATATATGGATGTTTCAAATTTTAGGTCACACTAAGGTTTGAAAGTAAAGTAAATACCCATTACGCGTCTAAGATCCCTACCGCAGCTAACAAAAGAGCGGATAACTTTGAAACGGCTGAACTGATTTTGATAAAAACATGTCTAAGAACTATCGCTGGAAAACCTGCTTTCAAATAAAAAAAACCGCATCCAAATCGGTCCACCCGTTTAAGAGCTACGGTGCCACAGACATACACACAGACATGTTAAACTTGTAACACCCCTGTTTTTGCGTCGGGGGTTAATTAAAAATCATCATTTATCATTTATAACTTGTTTTTAGGGTTCCGTACTAAAACGGTAGAAAGGAACCCTTATGGTGCGACTCAGTCTGTCTGTCACAGCTGGATATCTCAAGAACTACTACTGAAAGTAGGGGTCTTAAAAATTTAAAGTGGGGCTACTAGAGCATATGTGGGGTATCATATGAAAGAGCGCTGTTTGCACATTCTCAATTTTTTTTTTAAGCCGCATAGTTTTCGACTTTTGATGAAAAATGTATAAAAAAACACCGTTCACCTCCTTATCTGTATGCTCCACCGTGTCCTCCGGGCGATCTACACAATGGAAACACCCGGGCGTTTCCTCCCGCCTTATGCGAAACAGGAACCTCCCGAAACAACCGTGTCCGGTGAGGACCTGCGTCAGGCGGAAGGTGAGGACGCCGTGGCGCCTCTCTAACCACTCCTCAAAGAGGGGACTTATCGCCGCTATTGTGGCGTGCCCAGCGCTGGGTTGCGACAGTCGCGCTCTCCATGCCGCCATGAATTAAACCACCTACGGTTTGCAGATGACTTAGTCTTAATTTCCGATAACCATCTCACATTAGAAAAGATGTTACAAGAGCTTGCACAAGGAAGCATTAAAGTGGAACTCTCAATGAACAAGGAGAAAACAAAACAGCATTGCAAAGACCATCAGTATACACGGAGATGTATATAGAGTATGTGAACTCGTATGTCTACCTTGGAAAACTGATTTCGTTCACCAGGCAAATGGAACAAGAAATAGAAAGACGCATAACCAGCACATGGAATAGTTAGTGGTCACTCAAAGAGGTTATGAAAAATGCCCAATATCCTATATCCTCCAAAAGAAAACTTTTTAATACATGCATTCTGCCATGCCTAACTTACGGCTGTCAAACATGGTCACATGGACACAAAAGACCCTGCAGAAAATTACGTCTTGCCCAAGAGGCATGGAACGCAGCATGCTGAACTTCAAGAGAATAGACAAAAAGAGAGCTAAGGATCTGAGGAAAATTACTTAATTTGAAAGATGCTACCTTCCACACAAAAAAACTGAAATGGAGATGGGCTGGTCATATGTTTCGCGATAAGAGCAATAAGTGGTCTAAAGCTGTAACGGAATGGCAAATTAGAGATGGCTCAAAAAGAAGTAGAGGAAGATAACGTAGGTAAACGCTGAGACGACGATATAGTTAAGACAGCTGGTGCCTTATGGGCTAGAGACGCACAAGACCGGGACAAATGCCTGGGGGAGGCCTATGCGTTAAAGAACGCGCTGATTAACGAAGACACCGAAGTGCTATAGTTACGTTTTTATTTAAATTATTTTATATTGTAATTAGTCTTAATTACCAGTAAATAAATGCTTTATTATTATTTAAATACCTATATATGTATATTTTAATTACAGGAATTGATGGATTGCCAATGGATGGCACGATAAGATTTGCTCATTGAAATGGCGCTATAATGTCGCGGCGCGGTACCGCTTATGTAGATAGTTAATCAAGTGAAGGGTCTGACTTACATATGCGGTACCCCGCCGCGACATTATAGCGCCATTTCAATGAGCAAACCTTATCGTGCCATCCATCAATTTCTGTAATTAAAATATATATAGGTATTATTCAACCGAATTTGATGGCTCAACGATAGGTATTATTTTTGACTTTTTAAATGTTCGCTTTTCTTTTTTGCGATGGGGGTTTTTTAAATTTAATTTTTAATTTAACATTTTTTTAACTTTTTAAACAATTTAACAATATATAGAAATGCATTGTTATTACTGCAGAATGTTAAGTTTCGTACTGCAAATAGAATTAAATACTGATAAAAAAAACGAAAAGAAACACTACTATCTGCTATTTTTTTTTCAAGAGTGCTCTAGTGTGCTGGATATCCTGGCTGCAGCATCAGCTCATCGTGTAGTCACCCTTGGATTGTATGTAGAATTCAAATACTGATCAAAACGAATCCAAACACGACATAATATCTGCTATTAGTTTTTCAAGAGTGTACTAGTGTGCTGGACATCCTGGCTGCAGCATCAGCTCATCGTGTTGCCACTATTGCATTGTATTTAGAATCAAATACAGAGGTAAATGAATCCAAACACGACATATCTGCTATTAGTTTTTCAAGAGTGTACTAGTGTGCTGGACATCCTGGCTGCAGCATCAGCTCATCCTGTTGCCACCATTGCATTGTATGTAGAATCAAATACAGAGGTAAATGAATCCAAACACGACATATCTGCTATTAGTTTTTCAAGAGTGCTCTAGTGTGCTGGACATCCTGGCTGCAGCATCAGCTCATCGTGTTGCCACTATTGCATTGTATGTAGAATCAAATACAGAGGTAAATGAATCCAAACACGACATATCTGCTATTAGTTTTTCAAGAGTGCTCTAGTGTGCTGGACATCCTGGCTGCAGCATCAGCTCATCGCATTGCCACTATTGCATTGTATTTAGAATCAAATACAGAGGTAAATGAATCCAAACACGACATATCTGCTATTAGTTTTTCAAGAGTGCTCTAGTGTGCTGGACATCCTGGCTGCAGCATCAACTCATCGCATTGCCACTATTGCATTGTATTTAGAATCAAATACAGAGGTAAATGAATCCAAACACGACATATCTGCTATTATTTTTTCAAGAGTGTACTAGTGTGCTTTATATCCTGGCTGCAGCATCAGAACAAGAATTCCAATAATCTTGCATAGATAAATAGCATATATGGATGTTTCAAATTTTAGGTCACACTAAGGTTTGAAAGTAAAGTAAATACCCATTACGCGTCTAAGATCCCTACCGCAGCTAACAAAAGAGCGGATAACTTTGAAACGGCTGAACTGATTCTGATTAAAACATGTCTAAGAACCATCGCTGGAAAACCTGCTTTCAAATAAAAAAAACCGCATCCAAATCGGTCCACCCGTTTAAGAGCTAGGGTGCCACAGACATACACACAGACATGTCAAACTTATAACACCCCTCTTTTTGCGTCGGGGGTTAATTAAAAATCATCATTTATCATTTATAACTTGTTTTTAGGGTTCCGTACTAAAACGGTAGAAAGGAACCCTTATGGTGCGACTCAGTCTGTCTGTCACAGCTGGATATCTCAAGAACTACTACTGAAAGTAGGGGTCTTAAAAATTTAAAGTGGGGCTACTAGAGCAGATGTGGGGTATCATACGGTATGGAGCTCACATCTATGCAATAAATCCAACCACATACTTGATATCGCCTTTGCTGACGCTTGGCTGGCGTTGCGGTATTTATTTTTTAAATATCGCAGCTTTATGCTGAGATGGGAGCCTTTTTGGCCTCGCACAGGTCTTTTTAGTTTGTATTTTTTGTTTATTTTTTTACTTTTCTTTATTTTGTAATGTTTGCTTTGTTACTTTTTTATGCTCCTTCTAAACTGTATTTCCTGTGCGTGTCACAAATAAAAATTTTTTCTTTCTTTCTTTCTTTCTTTATATACAAAAAATTAACAAAATCGGTCCAGTAATTAGGTCAAAAAGTAGAGATATAATTTTGAGTAAATTTGAACACTCTGTAGAATTGGATCACTAGGTCAGTGAGTCAATGAACTTGAATCCTTGAACATGTGTGCAAACAAAAAAACCATGTTCGGCAAACAATGGATTGGGTACTGTGGTGCACCGCAGGTGGCCAGCTCGGTTGTCTAAACAGAGCGATTACTTTTACGTGAATTTATTTTGATATTTATTTTGTTTGAAAAAATAACTTTTTTAATTTACGGTTTTTAATATAACATTTAATTTTGCTTTACTTCTGTGGACGAGTATTTCCAGTAGTTTGATACATTGCACATGGTGTTGGTTCCATACTGTATGAAAGAGCGCTGTTTGCACATTCTCAATTTTTTTTTTTTAAGCCGCATAGTTTTCGACTTTTGATGAAAAATGTATAAAAAAACACCGTTCACCTCCTCTTATATCTCTAAAGTTTGAATAGAGAAAAATCTGAAATTATTCTATGTGATAGAAATTAATGTAAAGAATACAGGAAAAATAAAACGATGTCTCTAGATAGCACACTTTTTCAGAAATCGGAACGGAACCCTCGGCGCGCGAGTCCGACTCGCTATTTTTTATTTAGTTCGTTTTTTGGCATGGCAGTCGTGTTTTTATTTATTTTTATTTACTGTTTCCAATTTATCTAATTTTCTATGGCGCTTTACTTTGTGTAGGTGCGACAGAGATAACGCTCTACGAAGCCGAAATTAGCCGATTGTCTCTTTCCAAAGTTCGATGTGCATTATTTATCGCCGACTACTGTACTAAAGTAAATGACTAACTAAATATACAAATAAATACAAAAACAAAATTATTATTATTATAACACTAGTATTATAAAGGTGAAAATTTGTGAGTATGTGTGTCTGTGTGTGTGTGTGTGTGTGTGTTTGTATGTCTGTCACTTCTTCACGCTCAAACGGTTGGTCCGATTTGGATGAAACCTGGTAAATATCTATTTACCAAGTTTCATCCCTCCATTCAGTTCCCTCAGCCCCCTCCAAGTTCCATCAGCTTATACGCTGGATTAACACATAGTCTACTTTTTATGCCGGTCTACGCGGGTAAAACCGCGGGGCACAGTCAGTGGTGGATTATCCCTAAGGCAAACTAGGCATGTGCCTAGGGGCATGAGGTTACAAGGCGCGCACGTAAGTTTTTAAACCAAGAAAATAATTTACATAAAATTACATTAGGTACACATACATACATTACATTATTTTTATTAACATAATATAAAAGATTTGTTAATTCTATAGAGATGTGATACCTACTCTCTTAAAATAGAACTTCACTGATTCTCCAATGGATCTCACAGGTTGTTCAGCTCAAAAAAGATGTACAGCGCGGGCAGGCATTGCGATGCGACGGGCCACCCCGTCGGGGGAACAAAAAAATTCACGCGGACGAAGTCGCTCAGTCCTGCCCGCGACTTAGTGCGACATTATGAAAAAAAAGACCATACGATACGATACATCCGTACTATTAACATCATTGCATCCCGCCGTACGCAAGTCTTCTAAATAATTCTTTACTTCGGTTTAGGTATTTTTAGGCCGTTGAAGCAGACGCAGCCTATACTGCATCTGTAGGAATTGCACTACTTTGTACAATTTATCGCCAATATTTATTTCATCATCCATAGCTTTATCCAGTTCCGTTCTGATTTGAATACTTATATCAGGGTACAGAGATTGAACCAATCGATTGATTGAGATTGAAGAGGTTGATTGTAGTTGAGAAGGTTCGAGGGTAGGGCAGAAATTTGAAATTATTTTACCATAATCTAATAGCAAGTTCAAAATCATTTCTTTATGGTCTTTCACGATTCTTAAGCCATTCGGTTAACACTTTTTTACAGTCTCGGAGTTTCAGCGGGTGTATGCTTAGCTTTTTATTTAGCAGATTGTATATCTGGGAAGATTGCCTTGGGTACTGTCTTTTTGCAAAAACAGACCTAACTGATTGAGCGTGAAGAAGTAACAAATATACAAACACACTCTCGAACTTTTAAACAATCTTGATGTGTCTTTTATCATTTTTTATTTTAAAACCTCAGTTTAAAAATAAAATGCAACTAAAAGCCAATGTAAATACAACAATAATGATTACTAAATCAATTGAACCATTAGTTTAAGCAGTAGTTTATTTGTTTAAGGTTGATGCGCCAGGGTAGCCCGCGAAATTCAAAATTTATTAGGTTTTTTGCAATTTGTAGGTCAGTGTGAGCTTGTATATTGATTAAAATATGATTCGCGGCCGTAGCTAATATGGCTTTACAGAATTATAATCATTAGAATCAGCAATACCTACAACTCCATAAGTTAGCATTTACCTCAAACGTCATGATTTCATGAAATCGCTAGATTTGAGGTAAATGCTAACTTATGGAGTTGTATTGCTGATTCTAATGATTATAATTCTGTAAAGCCATATTAGCTACGGCCGCGAATCATATTTTAATCAACATACAAGCTCACACTGACCTACAAATTGCAAAAAACGTAAGAAATTTTGAATTTTGCGGGCTAACCTGGCGCTTTCGCCTTAAGGATGATGCGCAGTGGTAGCCCGTGAAATTCATTTTTTTTTTGAGTTTTTTGCAATTTGCAGGTCCGTGTCAGGTTGTATCTTGATCAAAGTATGATACTACGCGGAAACAAAACATAATGTATTTATATAATTTTAACCATAAAAATCATCAATACATCTCTCTAAGTTAGATTTCGATTATACTGAGATAATACGATACCCCTTGGTAAGACTGGTTGTCAGATTTTCGGGCTTCTGACGACTCGTAACGACTGTCAAAGATCCACGCATGACAGCCGGGAGCAACGGCTTAGCGTGCTTAGCGTGCTTTCCGAGGCACGGAGGAGTCTCGGTGTGTAAAGATGGTCACCCATCTACGGACCAACTACGGCAAGTATAGCTTTACCTGATGGATCGACCCATGTGGCTGTTATTACTTAGCCACGAGCTCCTTCGATTGACATTATTTTTTTATCTGTGTTACTCGACATAATGCCGAGTAACACAGATAAAAAGAAAATGATCTCAATGGGCTTCATTTTAGCAGCTCTCCCGCGTCACAGATTAATACAGATGGGACACTGAGCAGGGCCGGTAGTCTCGACATTGTTAACGATTTTCGTTACGACATTCGTTAACTAATTACATGCTCTGTGGTCCTAATGGGCTCCCCTCGACCCTCGAGACGGGCAAATGGTAATAGTTCGATTTTATTAAAGACACACAGATGACACAGACACATCTTCGAGCCCGTTCCTTAAAATTTATCAGACCACAGAGCAACGTAACGATCAATACTAAGAGATTGAATTTAAACAATGCAAAGAAAAATTTGTTTCTTCTTAATCTTCAGCAGCTCCAACAATATTTTTGAATGCTAATCAATTAGTTTAAGCGTCCTTGTGGAGCAGGACCAGCATTTAGCCAAGCATTTTTGTCAGCGATGTAATCTCCTAACTTATAATATGCCTGGCTGCATAGTGTGCGTTTTATACATGATTTAAATTTCGTTTCATTCAGCTGGAGTATGTGCGGAGGTATTTTATTATAACCTTTTAAACAGTACCCCATGAAGGATGAGTCTACTTTAGCTAGTCTGAAACCTGGTTGAACTAAATGGTCCCTATTTCTAGTCCTATAATTGTGTCTTTCACCTCTTTTCCGAAAAGATTTAGATTTTTCCTTACGTACATGATGTTACTTGTAGCTTCATACCTAAACTGGGCCGGTAGTCTCGACATTATTAACGTTGCCCTAACGATCGTTACGTTGCTCTGTGGTCTGATAAATTTTAAGGAACGGGCTCGAAGATGTGTCTGTGTCATCTGTGTGTCTTTAATAAAATCGAACTATTACCATTTGCCCGTCTCGAGGGTCGAGGGGAGCCCATTAGGACCACAGAGCATGTAATTAGTTAACGAATGTCGTAACGAAAATCGTTAACAATGTCGAGACTACCGGCCCTGCTCAGTGTCCCATCTGTATTAATCTGTGACGCGGGAGAGCTGCTAAAATGAAGCCCATTGAGATCATTTTCTTTTTATCTGTGTTACTCGGCATTATGTCGAGTAACACAGATAAAAAAATAATGTCAATCGAAGGAGCTCGTGGCTAAGTAATAACAGCCACATGGGTCGATCCATCAGGTAAAGCTATACTTGCCGTAGTTGGTCCGTAGATGGGTGACCATCTTTACACACCGAGACTCCTCCGTGCCTCGGAAAGCACGCTAAGCACGCTAAGCCGTTGCTCCCGGCTGTCATGCGTGGATCTTTGACAGTCGTTACGAGTCGTCAGAAGCCCGAAAATCTGACAACCAGTCTTACCAAGGGGTATCGTATTATCTCAGTATAATCGAAATCTAACTTAGAGAGATGTATTGATGATTTTTATGGTTAAAATTATATAAATACATTATGTTTTGTTTCCGCGTAGTATCATACTTTGATCAAGATACAACCTGACACGGACCTGCAAATTGCAAAAAACTCAAAAAAAAAATGAATTTCACGGGCTACCACTGCGCATCATCCTTAAGGCGAAAGCGCCAGGTTAGCCCGCAAAATTCAAAATTTCTTACGTTTTTTGCAATTTGTAGGTCAGTGTGAGCTTGTATGTTGATTAAAATATGATTCGCGGCCGTAGCTAATATGGCTTTACAGAATTATAATAATAATACAAAACGTTTATTTTCTCTACACAAGTTATGTACTTAAAGCCAAAATTTTACAATATAGGATGGACAAGGAGCTAACTTTGTGAGAGACTGGTGCCTGAATCATATATATATATATCTGGTATCTGGTTTATTAGGTTTTTTGCAATTTGTGAGTCAGTGTGAGCTTGTATATTGATTAAAATATGATTCGCGGCCGTAGCTAATATGGCTTTACAGAATTATAATCATTAGAATCAGCAATACAACTCCATAAGTTAGCATTTACCTCAAATCTAGCGATTTCATGAAATCATGACGTTTGAGGTAAATGCTAACTTATGGAGTTGTAGGTATTGCTGATTCTAATGATTATAATTCTGTAAAGCCATATTAGCTACGGCCGCGAATCATATTTTAATCAATATACAAGCTCACACTGACTCACAAATTGCAAAAAACCTAATAAATTTTGAATTTCGCGGGCTACCCTGGCGCATCAACCTTAAACAAATAAACTACTGCTTAAACTAATGGTTCAATTGATTTAGTAATCATTATTGTTGTATTTACATTGGCTTTTAGTTGCATTTTATTTTTAAACTGAGGTTTTAAAATAAAAAATGATAAAAGACACATCAAGATTGTTTAAAAGTTCGAGAGTGTGTTTGTATATTTGTTACTTCTTCACGCTCAATCAGTTAGGTCTGTTTTTGCAAAAAGACAGTACCCAAGGCAATCTTCCCAGATATACAATCTGCTAAATAAAAAGCTAAGCATACACCCGCTGAAACTCCGAGACTGTAAAAAAGTGTTAACCGAATGGCTTAAGAATCGTGAAAGACCATAAAGAAATGATTTTGAACTTGCTATTAGATTATGGTAAAATAATTTCAAATTTCTGCCCTACCCTCGAACCTTCTCAACTACAATCAACCTCTTCAATCTCAATCAATCGATTGGTTCAATCTCTGTACCCTGATATAAGTATTCAAATCAGAACGGAACTGGATAAAGCTATGGATGATGAAATAAATATTGGCGATAAATTGTACAAAGTAGTGCAATTCCTACAGATGCAGTATAGGCTGCGTCTGCTTCAACGGCCTAAAAATACCTAAACCGAAGTAAAGAATTATTTAGAAGACTTGCGTACGGCGGGATGCAATGATGTTAATAGTACGGATGTATCGTATCGTATGGTCTTTTTTTTCATAATGTCGCACTAAGTCGCGGGCAGGACTGAGCGACTTCGTCCGCGTGAATTTTTTTGTTCCCCCGACGGGGTGGCCCGTCGCATCGCAATGCCTGCCCGCGCTGTACATCTTTTTTGAGCTGAACAACCTGTGAGATCCATTGGAGAATCAGTGAAGTTCTATTTTAAGAGAGTAGGTATCACATCTCTATAGAATTAACAAATCTTTTATATTATGTTAATAAAAATAATGTAATGTATGTATGTGTACCTAATGTAATTTTATGTAAATTATTTTCTTGGTTTAAAAACTTACGTGCGCGCCTTGTAACCTCATGCCCCTAGGCACATGCCTAGTTTGCCTTAGGGATAATCCACCACTGACTGTGCCCCGCGGTTTTACCCGCGTAGACCGGCATAAAAAGTAGACTATGTGTTAATCCAGCGTATAAGCTGATGGAACTTGGAGGGGGCTGAGGGAACTGAATGGAGGGATGAAACTTGGTAAATAGATATTTACCAGGTTTCATCCAAATCGGACCAACCGTTTGAGCGTGAAGAAGTGACAGACATACAAACACACACACACACACACACAGACACACATACTCACAAATTTTCACCTTTATAATACTAGTGTTATAATAATAATAATTTTGTTTTTGTATTTATTTGTATATTTAGTTAGTCATTTACTTTAGTACAGTAGTCGGCGATAAATAATGCACATCGAACTTTGGAAAGAGACAATCGGCTAATTTCGGCTTCGTAGAGCGTTATCTCTGTCGCACGAAATACAAACAGTCCGGTATCTATTAGGAGCTGTTAAAACAATTATGATTTGCTTCTTTTGATAATTATTTTTATTCTTTGTATAAAATACACCATTTTTTCTATAAGTGATGGCTTTAGGTTGGGGTAAAATAAAATAAAAACATTCAAATTATGTTTACGTATTTAATTATTTTGGAAAATTACAGCTATTACGGAACCCTAAAAATAGTAGACTTGGGGCCGAGGGCCTCAAGTCTGCTATTACAATAGTGTCAGAATGGTCTATCATTGATTTCATAATGTCTTTCTTTTTTTTTTTTCAAATTAAGTAATTTATTTTCTTAGTTTTTTACATGCTAAAATCTAACAGACTTAAAAAAATTAATATGTACAAGTATAATACAAAAAGGAGGATTTTTCGATGCCCCATGATTTCCCATCATAGGGCATCGAAAAATTCATCCGCATCACTGTCGAAAGGAAAGGTGCCCAAAAGGCTGGCAGCATTGCCACGTTGTATGGCAATGCTAATTCTTTGTCCAAAAAATAGGCCAGCCCTTTGGTCACGTGTAGAGTCGACCAACCGTTTGGCGATGTCCCGAAAAACCAAAAGGGCACTCGGACCCCATGGCCCTAGTGTTTCAACCCCAAACGGCTCGAACATATAAGTCCCAATAAGATTGGAGTATTTGCGCCGTTTGAGGTTTTCCGCACCTGCAGCAGCTGCCCCAGCACAGCCTACCGTGCTAGGAAGATGGGATGGCGCAAGGGTGTCGACACACGTTGCATCCCACACCAAAGGCCTACCTACCTTCCAAGGCATTATGGTCATTCCGTCTGGTCTCTTCCCATCGTCGCGTGCCAAGCCAATGGGTTCTAAAACAGCTGGCACCCCGGCGGTAACAAGAGCACGACGGATGATGTCATTGATGCTGGCGTGCCGTGCTATCCGGCCTGCGCTTTTACTGCAGGATAGGCCATGATGTCCGAGGCAGTCGACAGCTACGCCGCATTGGCAGCGATGCGGAGCCACGCAAGGAGCGCCCAGACGCAGACAGGTAGCGAGCCGGAAGGTGGTGTCACCCAGCATGGTTCCTATGTTGGGTGACGGTAGTGCCTGAAGCCAGAGGCCCGACTCCCACTCACCCACAGCCAACAGGCGGGCACGCTCCGCAGTATTGGTGGACGTATTAATAAGATTATTCCGTACCAACCTGCAGAGCGGCTCATCCCACTGCCTCTGGGAAGATGGGTTCACGGGCCGATCTGTATCCGGGCAAGTCAAATTCCAGGCGTTCACCGCGTCGGTCAAGCACGGCACTTCAGAGTCAACCAGAGAGGGGGCTAAAATTTTCTCGGTCAACTTTTCAGTGCCGTGGACAGAGGACAGGAACGCCGGTAAGCTAATACTGGTAATTTTGCGGACGCCGAGGCCACCAAAACGGATGGGTAGTGTGGCTTGCAACCATGCCCGGTCGTCCAAGGCCACATTTAAAATGGATGTTAGTGTGCTGCGAATAATTTGGTCAATTTTGTCCAAGAGGTGTGGCTGCTTCCATAAAGGGGAAGAACGTAGGGAGTATATAAAATTTGGGCCAAAACAACAGAATCTTATCAGGGTGAATGCCGAATGTAAATTAATTTTGGAGAGTCTGTCCGAAATGTCGTTGAATTTTTTGATTTTTTCGTCAATGAAAGGAGAAAAGCTGTCTTCAAAAATTGGGGAACCTAGGAGGTGCAGTGAACTCTTTTCTAAAATTTTGATTTGTGGGGCTATTGCATTAAATTTCTCAAGGGTCAATTGTCTGTCGGTAATGTCAGAAAGGTAAAGTTCACACTTTGATGAGTTAAGGTCCAGGCCAATAGATTTAAATTCCTGTTTGAGGAGTTGTAAGTCTTTCAAAACCGTGTCTACATCACCTCCTAGCGTTCCATCATCTAAATACCACACGTTAAATTTTGAATTTAGTTTCTGAATAATTGGATGAATAGCCAGGCTGAAAATGACTGGCCCGAGAGGGTCACCTTGTTGGCATCCTACTGCAGATTCCAAAACCAATTCCTTGTATAATAATTTAGAAGGGTACCTGTAACATTGCCACATAAAACCATAAATTTCGGGTAGTTCTTTTTTGACTTCAGCCAACAAAGTGTCCCTGTTGACAGAGTTAAAGGCATTCTTAACGTCAACCTTTAGAATGACCTCACCTTTGTTGGAGTTTAGAAAAGTGGAAAGGGCATGCACGGCAGCCTCACAGCCCCCTTTAGAGCCAAAACCAAGCTGCAGGGGCTGAAATTTAGCTGTAAGTGATTCGCTATAGAGCTTACAGCAAATTTTGGCTGCCGTACGCCTGTAGGTGCATCCAACGGCGATGGGACGAATGCCGCCATCTTTCTTACGCAGGGCACATAAGTTGGCCCCATATAGGACATCGATGACGGCCTCGTTCACACCGCCGGTAAGCATGAGGTTAATCAGTGCCGCAAGCTCCTTCAAAAGCGACTCACCAGCTTCCCCGGCGCCTGAACTCAATAGATCCTTTAGATGTTGTGGAGTCAGGCCGTCGAGGCCGCCGGCGGAACCACTTCGAAAGGAGCTCACGGCTGCAAATAACTGGGGAGCCGAAACGTTTAGGAAGTTTGAATTTAGGTCGGGAGGGTGGGGGGGGTCGGGAAAGGTGAGACCATCCGCAGGCGCGGGGTGTTTACTCTCCAGAGCTGTAAAAGTTTCTGGAGAGTAAGGCGCCACCACATCGCTGCTGAACAGTATCCTGGCCGCTCCCCTGATGTCACCTTCACCTAATTTGGATTCAACATGTGAACATAAGCTTTTTCTTGAAGTGTTATTGAATGCGGGTAATTTTGGATCTAAAAGGGTCGAATTGTTACAATTTTCTTTAATTTGGTTTGTTAAGGTTTTTTTAGTTGCCAAATTTTTTTGAACATGCAGAATCCTATAAGGGAAGGTCAGTAATTGCTCCCAGGCACTTTGTGAGTTCTCCTGGGTCGCAAGACGGAGACATTGCGCCAAATTCAGCGCAACAGACCGTCTCGCGCCCCGAGGAACTCTCTTTAACACTGGAGTAGAATTTTTTAATTTTGCTAGCTTTGTCCAAAATAATTGTTCATGAGGTGTTGATGTTGGGGATGTGGCTGGGGGGCACAAGGGTACGCTATTAGATTTGTGGATCTTGCCATAGTGTATCCTTAGCCCCCGTTCGCCTTTAAAAAAGCGTGCCTGTGAGCAATGTGGACATCTCACCAGCTGGACATCAAGCGATGTGGCAGGTTGAGTGGCACAATTTCCGGAATCGCTACAGCTGGCATTGATCATATAAAACACTGATAATATAAAACTTACCTAAAAAAAATAAACTATACACGCACTCGCACAAAAATAAATAAACTAAAAATACAATTTTCACTATTTAAAAAAATGTCACATAGAAACTGTCATTTTTGTTGATGACTGCGGCGCAGTCGCGCTCGGGGCCTGGGGCGCCGCGCATACAGGGCCTATGTTCAGGGCGCAGCTTTCGCAACCGTTGCCTTGGCTGCTGGCGTTGAAATTCGTATACGGTATAGTTGATGTCGGTGATGTTCTTCAGAAAGGTCAGGAGCGTAGTACTCGCAACCGGCGTGCTTATATGACCAGATTTAGGAACGTAAAAGAAGGAAACTGAGTATGTAAGGATCGTAGCAGGATTGAGCAGGAAGCGTTCTGTAGTTTCTGCCTACCCCCGTGGGAAGAAGGCGTGAATTTATGTACGAAAAAGATGAAACATCGCTTTAAAGTGCTAGTGTTGTAGTATTGACTAAGAATTGCAATAAATCAATAATTATTTTGATTTTATATTATGTAATAATTTTATATCGACACTGACAGTCGTCGTCGTAATCTTTTAGTTAAATTATTATAATTATTTTATTGAAGATTCAATATTTTTATTCTTGTGACAGTGACAAACAGGTTGACATCCGACATTCGTCTTTCTTCATTTCATAATTGTTGATTTTGACAAGTTTGAGAGTTTGGTAATCTACTATGTAATATAATGTCGTCATTATGACTTTCCAATGGTCAACCACTGACACTCCATTGTAAGTTATGTTATGAATTTAGGAAATTTTAGCAAAATGACAATGGGGTCGTGTTGGAATGACGAATTTCTAAAAAATAGCAGACTTAGGGCCCTGGTACCTACTAATTACGTAATTCTTTATCATTTTATCATGCACTTAAATTTTAATAGGGAAAGTACTTCTCAAGTGGGTACATTTCTTAGTAGGTACTTACTTATGATAATGTCAGTTTATAGACCTTACGGAAATGTCAGCTTTTCATTTTTCTGAACAAAATTTCGCATCAAATGTTAAAATTCATGGCCTCCTTTTATTTGCGACACTATGTTATTTAGCAAAAAACAATCCCTATGATGAAACCTTTCGATCAGTATGATAAAGCTACAGGCTTATTATTTTTCTCATGTAACGGGTTCGACTTCCGGTTCAACCATGTAATTATTTAAATATCTTTGGAGGCATGAGTAACAGGGTGTAAAGTTCATTCATCCTCCATAGAAAAGGGAGGATCCTCCGACCAGACGGGTGTTGTGTCTGGTGGGCTACTGCCCGACGGTTGATGTCGGGACGTTGTATATATGCTAATCGCGTGGTAAACTCTAATTGCGCGATGCAGGTTTGCGTGACGTCATGTCATTGATGCGTAGTTCATATGTGGCGATGTAGATGCCACCACATCACTCCCCTCCGGAGACCGGAGGTCGATAGTGGGCTGAGTCGTGTATCTTGCGATGCTTGCCAGTGCCAGTTGTGGTTCCAGTGAGTCGGAACCGGGTGCCGCATAGTTCACGGTGAGTCGGAACTGTCTGCGGTGATACCCCAGTGAGTCGGGGTGGCGCTGCGTTATGCTCCAGTGAGTCGGAGTGTACAGCGCTGGGTTGAGGTTGAGGCTGAAGGTGATGACCAGGAATGCGCGGCCGCTGCATGCTGGTGGTCAGGATACCCGTTGAAGCCGTGGGTGCTGGCTGGCTGTGTGACTCGCCGCTCGAAAGCTTGACGAAGTGATGCTGATGACGTCACGCTGAAGGAGTTGCACGAAGGCTGCGCTGACGTTCATGCTCGGGGTCACCAGTTTGGAGGCATGAGGAACAGGGTGTAAAGTTCACTCATCCTCCATAGAAAAGGGAGGATCCTCCGACCAGACGGGTGTTGTGTCTGGTGGGCCACTGCCCGACGGTCGATGTCGGGACGTTGTATATATGCTAGTCGCGTGGTAAACTCTAATTGCGCGATGCAGGATTGCGTGACGTCATGTCATTGATGCGTAGTTCGTATGTGGCGATGTAGATGCCGCCACATATCTATGAAAGCAGTTTAAAATGTTTTTTTAAATTCAAATAATGTCTTCTTTCAGTAAAATGTTCTATCTACAATACTCAACGACTTTTCCTACATGTGGCATATCCGTGGGTCGCCCTGTATACAGGCGTGATATTAATTTATCCTAATCCTCTAATATCATCATATACATAATATTACAAGTACAGAAGACTCACTCCGCAAATTCATTTAATACGATCTCCAACTTCGTGGCGTCGACACGCTGTGTTAGCAGCTTAACTGCAGAGACATCTCTGCAACAGAAGTCCGATATGAGATGTGTTTTAAGGTTACCTGTGACATAGATGCACGATCTGGGGTGATCGTGACCCGTGGTGACCTAGCCCTGCTGAAACTTACCATTAACTCAAAACTTAAGGAGCTCAACGATTCGACGAACAATACCAAAGAAAACACATTTGGGTAGGCCGCATAAATTACTCAAACTGCCAGACTATGACTAAAACTGAGAAAAGGATTTAAAAATAAATAAAAAACAATGATCCACGTAGTCTTCACATTCACAATATTAAAAAATAGTATAAGTAATACTTTACAAAGTAAATATTCATGTCGTTAAAACGGCTGAACGGATTTGGATGAAATTTCGCACACCGGTAGACCATGACCTGGGCCTCAAGTCTGCTATTACAATAGTGTCAGAATGGTCTATCATTGATTTCATAATTGTTGATTTTGACAAGTTTGGTAATCTACTAATATAATGGCGTCATAATGGCGTCATTATGACTTTCCAATGGTCAACCACTGACACTCCATTGTATGAAATTATGAATTTAGCAGATAACGAACTTTTAGCAAAATGACAATGCAGTGACAATGGGATCGTGTTGGAATGTAAAAAATAGCAGACTTGGGGCCCTGGATTATGATATAGGATACTTTTTATCCCGGTAGTTCGTTCCTTAAGCTTGTGTTAAATAAAAAATTAAAATGTAAACAAATTTATTTTACATCACCAAATCATTAAAATTATATTCCTTATCGTATTTTTTAATAAATCGTCTCTCGGCATTCTTTGCGAGTAGCTGTCTGTTTAACTCCTGGTTAATGTATGATCTCAGACCTCTTTCATTGTTTCTTTTTAGTTTGAAGCTTGATTGACTTCTGCGACCTATGTCGCCTTCTCTTAGCACCTTAGGATTTGTAATGTATATCATTCCTTTGCTATCAAATAAGTTTTCTAGTTTCGTTGGACTTTGAGCGACAGTCCCCTGACTGCCCTTAGAACTCATTATTAAATAAACTGGTATCGTGTGTCCATTAGATTTTCGCACATTTGTATTTTCATATTTTTCCCTCTGTAAGACTCTTCCTTTCATTTGTAACGGTGAGTGTATAAAGTTTTGTATCGATGATATTGATTTATGGTTTCCTGATGCTCGCGGTAACGTTTTGGCTTCTGATTTTGATGATAACACTAAAATCAGATAAAATCAATTCATAAACAGTAGTCAGACGTGGGACTCGAGTGCCCCCCGCCTGTTCCATGTGAATTCATGTAAGACCAATGCCGGGTCTCGAGTACCTCTTCGTCGCCTGGTGGAAACTTATAACGCACACTTTATTGACATTGACATTTTCTATTGTTCTAATAAAAAAATTAAAACTCTCGCTATAGCTTCATTAGCTTCTAAATTTTAAATTTTGATTTTACACTTAATTCAAATAACTTATACCTAACAATATTCATATTATCAGCTTCCGTTTTTATTTATTTGATTAATCCGTGGACAATAGTGTGGGCTAAACCTATGTTTACCTATTTATCTTAATAACCTTTTGACGACACGGTTGGCGCAGTGGTTGAGGGATTAACTGCTGCGCAGCATGTCGCGAGTTCGATTCCCGCACGGAATAAATATTTGTACGACCTACAAATATTTGTTCCGAGTCTGGGTGTTTTTACAATATGTATGTATTTACAAAAAAAAAATAAAAAATGTATACATATACTTAAGTAGTTTATCAGCCATCAGTTACCATAACACAAGCATTAGGTTGCTTAGCTTGGGACTAGATGGCGTTGTGTGAAATGTCCAAGGATATTTATTTTATTTATTATATTTAATCTTTATTTAATATTATTGTATCGCCTTAACATGTAACTGTTTTTTCGTCATTATTAAATAAAATAAAATAAAAATTTATTCAAAATACGCTGACACTCTGCATGCCGCGCCGTATCCTCCCGACAGTGAACGCAGTGGTAACCTATCCTAACTTAACATTCTGAAACCGGATTATTTGACATAAAAAAAAACCTTACCCGACACAAAAATTATACAAACAATGAAATATGTAAGTTTCTTCATAATTATCTACAATAGTTTCGATCGTGTACAAAAACCACTGAAAAAACAAAATTTTATAGGTACTTAACCTAAAACATGAGTTTGGCGGAAATTACAAAAAGTACTTAAAAAATTAATTGAGTTAAAGTCAAGCCGAGAAATTCAATCAATCAATAGTGCACTGTTAAGAACACACTTTTAATCACAATCCGAGAGTTTTGAAGAATACAGGGTGAAATTTTAATCGTTTTAATCCTCTTAAGGGGTCATTGTACTCATCATTATGAACAACTTTTACTATGGGACCAAACCTGAAATCGCGAAAAAAAAATCAGCTGCTCCCTACATTTTGACGAGTTTGATGTAAGTATATAAATGTACTGAACAGCTGATTTTTTTTTCGCGATTTCAGGTTTGGTCCCATAGTAAAAGTTGTTCATAATGATGAGTACAATGACCCTTTAAGAAGATTAAAACGATTAAAATTTCACCCTGTATTGTTCATCCATAGCTTCCTAGGTTTGAACAATTCGTGTGCTCAACAACAGATTAATACAGATGGGACACTCCCAAAATATATTTTTAAAATATAAGTAATGTTGCTCCTTAAGATATTTTAAATGATGTCTTTCTTTTCTTTTGAATTTTTTTACTGATAAATTATTTTTATTATAACTGTGTATTTGCATGCCTTATGGTAGGTTATGGTTAATGAACTGTATTGCTTGTTTAAGACCTTTTCTTGTGTACCCATTTCCGCAAATTAATAAATGATTTGATTTGAAAATTAAAGCAAATAATAAATTTAAACAAAATTAAAAAATATATTAGTACCTCTCCACCTCATTTATTGTTTAATTTTGTTTAAATTGATTATTTGCTTTAATTTTGAAAATATTTTTTTTTTTCTTTTTTCGATAAATGTATGTTTTGAAATGTTTTGATAATATTCCTTAAGTATTTTAATGTAACACAATTATTTTACCTATGATATCATTATAGAAAGTACCTTTTACTCACTTTTTTTTTTCATTTTACTGAACCTCATAACTCTTGAACGGGCAAGTATGGGCGCGCGCTGATAGCATAGAATTATAGCCAGCAAGCCAAAGAATAAGAACAAAGTAGTTTTAAAGCAAGATCTGTCAAGACTTGTCCAAATTTTAGCAGTTTATGTTTTATTCCATACAACAAAAATTGAAAATATTTTTTTCCGGGCAAACTATCAGCTTTAGAGAAAAACGTTTCATAACAATTATTCATCAGAATGACAGATCTTTCGAAAGAAAAAAAAAACCAATGTCCCTCTTATAGCAGTTTCGATCCACCGTGCGGACGGTGCGCGGCAGCCCACACTGAATTGCCCCAGTGAGATGAGCCCCCCGCGTACTTGTAGCTTTATACCTACACTGCGGAGTGTCCCATCTGTATTAATCTGTGACGCGGGAGAGCTGCCAAAATGAAGCCCATTGAGATCATTTTCTTTTTTAACCGACTTCCAAAAAAGGAGGAGGTTCTCAATTCGGTTGTATGTTTTTTTTTTTTTTTGTATGTTTGTTACCTCAGTACTCCGTCATTTATGAACCGATTCGGAAAATTCTTTTTTTATTTGAAAGGGTATACTTCCAGATTGGTCCCATTTTTATCAAAACTCAGTTCTGATGATGGAATCCATGAGGAATCGAGGGAACTCCTCAAATATTATAGGCATACATATAGCGATTATGGTATTTTCATCAACAAATCAAGCGTTTGCATTCAGAAAGTATCATCTGGTGAAGTGGAACTGATGAAGAAGACCACAGATGGCCGCGGAAACTCCTCAACGATGATAAGTATTTCACGGATAGCGATAAGATTAAAATAGTTAAGCGACTATGACGAAGCTTTAAATAAATGGTTCTGATGAAAATGGTACCATCGAACCGATCTCATGAAGAAGCCGGAAGGTAGGCATCGGAACTCAGTAATAAAACAATGTATCCTAGCCGTGTTAGGGCTTACCTATTGGAATTGTCATGAGGTGCACTCTGGCTATACCTAAATGCTTTAATGGTAATTATATACCGCTTCAATGATGCTCTAATTTATTTTGCAGAGTGGTATTCAGATTTCTGTGGGGTACAAAAAAAAAACAACCGACTCCCAAAAAAACACTACAAAGTGAAAAATAACTTTAATTTTGGAAGTCGGTGGCAAAACAAAACGAAAGTAAATAAAAAAACCAAAGACACCGACTTCCGAAATTAAAGTTATTTTTCACTTTGTAGTGTTTCTTTGTGTTGTATATTGTGTAGGCATAGCCTTATATTAGAAACAGGTTCATGTGTCAATGCCTTAATTATAGATGATTGTCTGTGAACACATCCCACTCTGCTCTCTCTTGTCAACTGGAACATGAACAAGATTGTATCCGATGTAAGTCTTTTTATATTAAATAATAAATGGAGATTATCCGCTATCACATTGTATCATTACAATACAACATGGCGCTGCGGAATATAAATAAAATAAGAGACTAGATACAGTGTGAAGAAAGTAATTAGTAATTGTAAAACTAAGATAATCGAAAATGGCGGAAGGCGTGTCCAGGGACGCTTTGGGCTTAAAACCCCCAAATTCCATCAAAAATTGCACCACAGAAGAGTATAAAAAGTGGATGAAAAGATTTGAGCTGTATAGAATTGCAGCAGGTTTAAAAGATAAAAGCCAGGAGGTACAGGTTGCAGTGTTCCTACACACCATGGGTGACCAAGGAATTGAAATCTATGAAAGCTTTGGAATAGCAGAGAAAGAGTATAATTATGAAAAGATGATAGAAAAATTCAATGAGTATTTCATACCTAAAAGTAATGAAAGCGTCAATGCACACAAATTTTTCAGCAGACAGCAGAAAGAAGAAAGCTTTGAAGACTTTTTAGCAGACTTAAATAGGCTAAGTCAGGATTGTAACTTTGGTCAAATGAGGGAGAGACTAATTAAAGATAGAATTATAGCTGGAATTAGAGAGAGCAAAATAAAAGATAGATTATTGAGAGAGAGCGAGTTAACTTTGGAAAAAGCTATAAAAATATGCAGAGCTGCAGAATTGGTAGAGAAACAA
Source organism: Cosmia trapezina (assembly GCA_905163495.3). NCBI lineage: Eukaryota > Metazoa > Arthropoda > Insecta > Lepidoptera > Noctuidae > Cosmia > Cosmia trapezina. The sequence continues at coordinate 13,010,247 of LR991047.1, forward strand.
GTAAAGGAGTTTGCTGAACATAAGGAGGCTAGCTGCTCAAAAATACAAGGGATAGATATAAAAAAGAAAAATAATTTCAAGAGTAATGATAAAACAGAAGAACAAAAATATAATAATAGAAGAAATTTTATAAGAAATGAGAAAATAGAGAAGAATGGAAGTAAGACTACAGACAAGAGGAAACAAAACTGTACTCGTTGTGGTTTTCAACATCAACCCAGAAGTTGTCCGGCCTATGGCAAGAGATGCATGAAGTGCCAGCGCATCAACCACTTTGCAAGAATGTGCAGATCTAAGTCGGAAGAAATAAGAGCAGTGCAAACTGAGGATAAACAAGAGGTATATGTTAACAATATTAATAATGACTGGTTTCAAAAGGTAACTTTTGTGAAAAGTAATAACATAATAAATTTTAAAATAGATACCGGTGCACAGTGTAACATTTTGTCAAAAAATTGTTGCAGGTCCATGAATGTGAATAAATTTAATGTGAGTAATTTAATTTTAAAAAACTATAATGGTAATTTAATCCAAACTGTAGGACAAGTAACCTTAGAGTGTCAAATAGGAACTAAAATTAAAAATGTTGTGTTTCAAGTGTGTGAGCAGAATTTAATGCCTATTTTAGGGTTATCTACTTTATTGGAATTTGAGATAGTGCAAAGAAACATTGTTGATAACATTCAGAGTAATAATACATTATATGAAAAATACAAAGATGTGTTCCAAGGAATAGGGCTGATAAAGGACTATGAATATGATATAAAACTAAAAGATAACTGGATAGGAAAAATAGAACCATGTAGGCATATACCGTTTAAGTTAATGCCTAAGTTAAAAAGTGAGTTGGATAGCTTGGAACAACAAGGGATTATTTCTAAAATTGATACACCTACAGATTTTGTAAGTTCTTTGGTAATTGCAATTAAACCAAATGGTTCACTTAGAGTATGTCTGGATCCTCAATACTTAAATACTCAGATTATGAGAGAACAAATAATGCTACCTAAATTGGAAGAAATTACTTGCAAATTAAAAGGAAGTAAAGTATTTAGCACGTTAGATGCAAATAAAGGTTTTTATATGGTCAAATTATGTGAAAACAGTAAACAACTGACTACATTTAATACACCTTATGGTAGGTTTTGTTTCAATAGATTACCGTTTGGTCTGTGTTCGAGTCCAGAAGTGTTTCAAAGAATTTATGCAAATATTTTTAATATGGAGGGAGTCTGTACATTTATCGACGATTTGTTGATTTACGCTAAAACAGAGGAGGAAAGTAACAGAATATTGGAAAAAGTACTACAAAGAGCTAGAGAACACGGTGTAAAATTTAATGTTGAAAAATGTAAAATAAATCAAAAAGAAGTGAAGTACTTAGGACATGTTTTGACTAAAGAAGGTTTAAAAATAGATAGAGAGAGAGTAGAAGCAATAAAGAAGATGCCAGAACCAAAAAATCAAAAAGAAGTACTAAGGTTTCTAGGTATGATAAACTATATTTCAAAGTTTGTTCCTAACATATCTGAAATAACTGCTCCACTTAGAGAGTTAATTAAAAAGAATGTGTTATTTGTATGGGAGGTTAGGCAAAAAGAAGCTTACAACTTGATAATTAAATTAATTAGTGAACCTCCTGTATTAGCATATTTTGACATAAATAAGAAAATAACTTTAAGCGTGGATGCAAGCAAAGAAGGATTAGGTGCTGTTATTATGCAAGAAGGTCAACCAATAGCGTATGGATCTAGAGCAATGACAGATACAGAGAAAGATTACAGTCAAATAGAAAAAGAAAGCTTAGCTATTTTGTATGGATGCACTAAATTCAATCAATTTTTGTATGGTCAACGGTTTCAAGTTGAAACAGATCATAAACCGCTGGTATCCATTTTTTCAAAGCCTCTGAATAAAAGCCCAATTAGATTACAACGGATTAGAACTGCTTTACAACACTATCAGTTTGATTTAGAGTATAAGCCAGGAAAGGAGTTACTAATAGCCGATCATTTAAGTAGATCCTATCTAAATAATACAGAGAAGTCTTATGAATTAGATCTTGAAACTCATGTTGGTACAGTTGTGAATAGTTACCATATTACAGATGCAAAAATGAGTCAATTGAAGAATGAAACAAAGAAAGATATGGAATTACAGTTAGTATTACATTGCATTAGAAATGGATGGTCAGAAAATAAATCATTAGTACAAAGTGAAGCAAAAGTTTATTATAGCTATAGAGATGAGTTAGGAGAATGTGATGGCTTGATTCTTAAAAATAATCAGATTGTAATACCTAAAAGTATGCGGAAAGAAATTCTGAATAATATTCACTATGCTCATTTAGGCATAGAAAAGTGTAAAGCATTAGCTAGGAAGACTTTATTTTGGCCTAACATGTGTAAGGAGATAGAAGATTTAATAAAAAATTGCGATATGTGTAAAAGTTATCAAAACAACAATAGAAATGAACCCATAATTAATAAAGAAATAGCTGAAGGGCCATGGCAGATTCTATCAGCTGACATATTTTTTCTTTTTGGAAAACCTTATATTTTGTTAGTAGATTCATTCAGTAAGTTTGTGGAAGTAAAACAGTTAGAAGATTTGTATGCAAAAACTGTAATGGATCAATTAAAAGAAATTTTGTCTAGAAATGGTATACCTAACATAATTTACACAGATTCAGGAAGTCAGTTCACAAGCATAGAATTCAAAAATTTTGTTAAAATGTGGAACTTTGAACATAAAATTGTAAGTCCCAAACATCATCAAGCTAATGGTTTGGCGGAAAGACATATTCAAACAGTTAAAAAGTTGTTAAAAAAGTTGATTTATGATAATAAAGATATTCACTTAGGATTGCTTATGTATAGAAATACACCTATAGAAAGTAAAAGTAATAAGTCTCCATCTGAGTTGATGTTTAATAGACAAGTGAAACATATTCTGCCAAATATAAATACAAATAAAATGTATAATGAACAGATTCGAGATAAATACAGAGATACTTTGATTAAAAAACAAATGTTACAAGAAGAATATTATAATAGAGGTAGTAGAAAGTTGTCAGAATTAAAGGAAGGTCAGGTAGTTAAAATACAGGATGAGTTGAATAGAAAACCGCATGAAAGTGGTATAGTAATAAGAAAAAGTTGTAATCCAAGATCCTACTATGTAAAAAAGGAAAATGGAGAGGTAATAATGAGAAATAGAAAGATGTTAATAGAAGGAGGTAAATATAGGGAGAAAAATGACAGTGATTATGTGATTGATGAAGAGCTAATTGATAGGAACATAGAGTTTAATCGAAATAATAATGTAACAGAAAGAGAAAAGATAAATGTAAATCCCAATAATATTGTAAGCGAAGGTGAGAGTAGAAATGTAAACCCAAATAATGTTGTAACGGACAAAGAGATTGTAAAAACTAGAAGTAGTAGAATTGTAAAACGCCCTGCTTATTTAAGTGATTATGTTAAGTAAAAAATTAATGTTGAATAGTAAAGTAGAATTAAAAATTTGTTTATAAGAAGGGGAGGATGTTGTATATTGTGTAGGCATAGCCTTATATTAGAAACAGGTTCATGTGTCAATGCCTTAATTATAGATGATTGTCTGTGAACACATCCCACTCTGCTCTCTCTTGTCAACTGGAACATGAACAAGATTGTATCCGATGTAAGTCTTTTTATATTAAATAATAAATGGAGATTATCCGCTATCACATTGTATCATTACAATACAACACTTTGTGAGTCGGTTGTTTTTTTTTTTTATCTGTGTTACTCGGCACTATGTCGAGTAACACAGATAAAAAAATAATGTCAATCGAAGGAGCTCGTGGCTAAGTAATAACAGCCACACGGGTCGATCGATCAGGTAAAGCTATGCTTGCCGCAGTTGATCCGTAGATGGGTGACCATCTTTACACACCGAGACTCCTCCGTGCCTCGGAAAGCACGTTCAGCCGTTGGTCCCGGCTGTCATGCGTGGATCTTTGACAGTCGTTACGAGTCGTCAGAAGCCCGAAAATCTGACAACCAAGACTGGTTGTCAGATTTTCGGGCTTCTGACGACCAAGGGGTATCGTATTATCCCAGTATAATCGAAATCTAAATTAGAGAGATGTATTGATGATTTTTATGGTTAAAATTATATAAATACATTATGTTTTGTTTCCGCGTATCATACTTTGATCAAGATACAACCTGACACGGACCTGAAAATTGCAAAAAAACTCAAAAAAAAATTAATTTCGCGGGCTACCACTGCGCATCATCCATAAACAAATAAACTACTGCTTAAACTAATGGTTCAATTAATTTAGTAATCATTATTGTTGTATTTACAATGGTTTTTAGTTGCATTTTATTTTTAAACTGAGGTTTTAAAATAAAAAATGATAAAAGACACATCAAGATTGTTTATACCTTTATTTCACTACCTAAACCTTTCTGGTATAGTCACCGACATAACGCTTCATTTGGTTTCATAAAAACGTTCAAGCTAGCTATTACATTCATCTGACGTCACCCTTATTTTTAATTTGCTAGAAATTAGATATCAATAAAAAACCAGATAAGTCATGAATGCTTATTTTTAATCATCTTCAAAAATAATATTTATGCCTTACCTTCCCTAATTTTAAAAATCTTATTATTGAAGTCAGTATTTAGTTTCTCGAGCAGTATTCTAGCCTTTTGCCTTTGATATTTATGCTCAATATGGTCAATAAATGATTTCCTACCGAGAAATTTATTTATTTTGCTTGTCAAACTTTTTTCATTATCCTTGATTTTATTCTTTTTTGATTTTTTTCTTTCATTATTTGATGTGATTAAGTAGATAGGTATCTTGTATAGTGTATTCAACATCCGTAGCTCGTCGACTGGGCTGTTCTTTTGAAGCATTTGCCTTATTTCTGGCGACGAGTTTAAATATTCTTCTAGTGCTTTTGTGTTTTTGCTTTTATTTGTCATTGCGTTGATTGGTGAAACTGAAAATAATCACACTAATATTATAAATGCGAAAGTTCGAGAGTGTTTTTGTATATTTGTTACTTCTTCACTTTTTTTTTTAAATGGCTAGACCGATTCGTATGAAATTTGCTATGTACATAGCTTATAACCTGGATTAACACTAGAGGCATGAGGAACAGGGTGTAAAGTAAAGGCTAAATAAAAGCAGCATCAAGCTACGCTTGCCAAGGTTGGTCTATGGATGGGTAACCAACCAGTCTTATCAAGGGGTATCTTCGGTACATTTACCCAGTAACTGGGTGTGGAGGTCGGATAGGCAGTCGCTCCATTGATTTAAATCTCTCTAGATTGCAAGATTCCCACACCGTGCGACGTGCCGAAAAATATGTTATTTTATTATGTACCTGTTACAAACATTACGACCACGACTAAAACACTATTTTTCTGCATCGTACAATAATGTACCTACTACCTAAACAAACCACTTGATTATTAAAATGTTACTGTAGCTACACAATTTAGATTACCTAAACCCTAAACATAATTAATTGGTCGAAACCATGCCGCGAAATTAAAAAAATAATTGCTGCCAAACACAACTTATAATTTAAAATTCTACTTGTCTCTGTCTGAGTTGTCCATTCTCAAAATTTTCGTTTTGACATTATGCGACATTGGCATTTTGCGAAAAGGCATTTTGCGAAAATGGCATTTTACGAAAATGGCATTTTGCTAATGTGACGTTTTGCGATGTGGCGTTTTGAGAATATGACAATTTGAGAATGTGCCATTTTGCGAAATTCCAATATGTCATTTTGCAGATGTGGCCTAATCCCGAGCGAGGGACGTGACTACGAGCGTCGATTGTTTTAATGGCTATGGGTCAGTGTGGACACTCACCCTTAAACCCAAACGGAAAAATCCTCGCGGATGCGAGAGCACTTTTTAAATTTCACTGAATAAGTAACTGTATTCAATATTGTAAAGTCGTAAAACCTGTATAAAGTAGTACCCAACTTATATGGCTATTGGCTTATCGATGTATCTGCGCAGAAGATGAATTTTCAAAGCGCGGGAAATACTATTGACCAATCGGCACGCTCCACGCACCGCGCTCCTTTTCCCTGTACCGCTATTGGTCGGCAGCAGCCGCCATGTTAGCGCGCGCCGCGTACGGCATGTTATTCAGCCGCCATACTTGCGAGTGAGACGGAACTAACAGCTGCAGTGTATTATGAACCATACAGAAGTTAGCTAAGGTTGATTGTAAGTTAATCTTCGGGGCCATACTTTCTTTTCTGTGCGAACGAAGATTCAGTATTTCGTCTAGCAACAAACTAACACACGAAAGCAAATTTTGCCAGACTTGAGCAGAGAGGCTTCGCTCGCTCGAGCAACTATCAAAAGTTATTACGCACATCCATAGACTTATAAAAAAAGATGGACTCCGCGCCACGCATATCGAAAGTGAAGCACAGTAAGTATGCCGGACCGTTTGTACAAACACGCCTCGCGCACACATTTACGTCATAGTATGCCGACCGGCCGCCATTACGTGACACGAGCGACGACGTACTTGCAGGTACTCAAATCATGCACACATAGATCGGTACGGTGCTTCACTTTCGATATGCGCGGCGCGGAGTCCATCTTTTTTTATAAGTCTATGCGCACATCATTAAAATTGACAGTGCATTTTTAGTCTGTTTAACAAACTCTTTGTCCAACAGTAACTAGGTAGGGGAGACCGGGGTAAGATGGGATACTTAAGAGCAAAAACGTCATAATATGAAAATCAAACTGTTTATTAAAAATCTCTTACAACAAAAGCAACACTTACACTTTTAATTAACATAATTATAATCATTTATGGCGCTAAATCACAAATTTTTTTGGCAAATAGGAATAAAATGGCACATGTCAAATATCCCGTCTTGCCCCATGATCGGGGCAAAATGGGAAACGCTATGGGGCATAATGAGTACACATTTTAATCTGGTTGGCAACGTTCACATATGTGCCTCTTCATCGTCATAGTCTACACCTGTGCAGGAATTATGGGCCCAGCTATGGCACACGCTACAAATAACACATCCTTCAGTGGACTGTGAATATTAAGTAACCACAATATAAACAAGGACAATGATTTTCAGCGTCTTCAGATGAACTAGCATCCGTGTCACTTTCTTTTTTTATTCCTTTTTTCCGGCTTCTTTTCTTTTCAGTCTTTTTACTGTCAGGTTTCTTTTTGTCAGTTGTCTTATTTATTTTTTGTTTTTTATTTATATCTCTAATGAGATCATTCTTGTCGTCTTCTTCCCATGTTCCACGATTTGTTTTACGTTTATAATTTCGTACCATTTTATTTAACTGCAAACAAAAAATAAACTTATTGTTAATAGCTATGAAACATTTTTCTACCTACATATATGGGGCAAAATGGGATACTATCCCGTTATGCCCCGACCGTTTTGCCCCAACAGACACATTTTGCAAAAGTAACAACAGTTCTAAAATAAAAAAAATATTCTGCGAAAAAGCAATCTAAATTCGTTAGTTTTACACAACTACAATAAGTCTGTGGTAAAATGTTACAATAGCACTGATACATACCTTCTTGCACATCGATTCAAAACAGAAAACTTCGTAAGAATACTCCAAAAAACAGTTTTTTGTCGCCGCGCAGCCAAAACACGCAGTGATACGTACGCGCCGCTCCGACTCACGTGAGGCAACTGAACTTCACGCGAATGGCACTGTGTTAGGTTCTGTTGTGCTCACCAGTCAGGCACACGAGCATACTTCCCATCTTGCCCCGAGCTTCATCTTGCCCCGGTCTCCCCTACTACGCTAGGTACATTTAAATTTTAAGGACCCCACAGATTACACAGTTGGTCTGCACTCTCGGGTCCAAACAGGCGGCCTGTACCTAAAGTCTGCTATTACAATAGTGTCAGCAAGTGTCAGAATGGTCTATCATTGATTTCATAATTGTTGATTTTGACAAGTTTGGTAATCTACTAATATAATGGCATCATAATGGTGTCATTATGACTTTCCAATGGTCAACCACTGACACTCCATTGTATGAAATTATGAATTCAGCAGATTACGAACTTTTAGCAAAATGACAATGCAGTGACAATGGGATCGTGTTGAAATGACGAATTTCTAAAAAGTAGCAGACTTGGGGCCCTGCATAGACCTCACACTACAGAGATTATTGCCAGCCGGCAACGGTCGATGCCGGCTCCACACACTAGCAGGCCGCAGCCGGCAGTTTCACGCCGCAATATCGCCTGCCGGCTGTGGCCTGAATAGCGGTTCGGTGTCAGTTCACAAAGTGATAATGTTACGTAAAAAAACCGGCCACACACTCTGGGTCCGCATTGGTCGTCAATCCAAAACCTTAAAGCCTCCACTACACTACTCGCGAAGTTGCTTCGACGAAGTACTCGTCGAAGTTGACCGAAGTCAGAAGTACGTGACTACACACTCGTGCAACTTCGCGAGGAGGTCAGTTGCCCGATGGCACCCGCGCGCTTTGCACCACAGACTAGGTAGTATTCTTTGCACCATGGATAATGTTGAAGTGGCAGCTGCCGTTGCAATGTGCACTCTCGCTTATTATAATTACGTGCGAATTTATCACGCGACAATTTGAAGTGAGTCGAGTAGTGTAGTCAGACGCTTCGTCGGAGCACTTCGGGCCCTTTGACTAGGGCGCAAAAACCGACAACGATCGGAAGTCGCGCGAGGCGAGCCGAGGTTGCACGAAGCGAAGCGAAGTGGCCGTCCACACTACCGTATTCGCCTAACTTCGACCAACTTCGCGAGTAGTGTAGAGGAGGCTTTAAAGAGAGTGAGTCTGTGATCTATAACGATTAACTGACAGGCTGATAAGTTAAGTCACGCGCGCCTCAAAGAGATGTCAGCAATGAAGGGGTCCGATAGGGCCGATGCCGCCGGGGTCGCGGGTTGTTCGAAAGAGATACCGTGGACCTGGCACAGGCAACTGAAGGAACACGGGTGGGTTTTAGTCAGTAAAAGTCTGACACGCCCTTCCGCTCCGCCCAGAGCGGGAGAAGTCATTTGATGATTTCCCTTCCTCAAAAAAAAAAGGTATATTTAAGGGCCCTCGCCCACGGCGACTTTTTGTAGCGATGCTTTCGCGCGTTTACGAAATGCGCGACTGCATCGCTACTAACGCGCGTTAGTCGCATTTGCAACGCGCTACAGAAGCGATGCCAACGCGCTACAGTATCGCGACTGTATCGATGTAAACGCGCGACCGTGTCGGACGACATCGGGGAGAGAACAGAGGGAGGGTGGCGCGTGAGTGGAGAACCGAGCTTTCGTTGCCTACGCTTCGGCTGCTTACGTAAAAGCAACACCAGAGACAACGTGACTAATGTTGCCTCAACGGAGTCCATCTTGCAACTGTAGCGATCGCAGGTATTTTTGTGCCGTTACTGAATCGCGTTTGCATCGTGACAGAAGCGCAGCAGTATCGCGTTTGCATCGCGACTGAATCTGGGCCCGTGGGCGAGGGCACACAGCTAGCGACCGCTACGCGACTGTATCGATGCGGACGCGCGACATCATCGCTACAAAAAGTCGCCGTGAGCGAGGGCCCTAAGTAGGTATTGCCACTCGTGGAGGATATTTAAAAAAATAAAACACAGAACTATAATATCATATATTTATTTCTAGTCATATAAAATATGTATCAGCCCTTAATATATCTTCTACTCCACGCACGCGTTTAAAACATAACTCAAAATTAATAGTAAAATACTGCGATCAGCGCAAATTGTGTAAATTGAAAATATATAAACTTTTTTTTTCATAATTGGTTTCACATTGAGACCGTAGAATAAAAAAAACCCTGATTCGCTGGCCTATAATTTACAACAACTTCATCATTAAAAGTACAGCGTTTTAGATAAGCGAAAACATAATTAATTCACACATTGATCATGACGAAGCTAAAGCGAATTTACATTTCATCAGTCATGATAAAGTCGAGCAACTTTACTTTTGTCAATGACAAATTAAAACGAATACACATGTTACAAATTATTTTCGTCCTACCGATATTTTGTAAATACGGTAGCGTCGTCAAGAAACATGATAAATCAACTTATGACATTCACGCAGTCAAAGAAAATTACTATATTTTGTCATTGGTCAAAAAATTATGATATTTTCACAAAGAAAAATGTAATTATAATATAAAATAAGTAGGAAACTACCCATATTGTATTCAGGGCCTTATTCGTTTACGAATAATCAATAGAGTATCACAAAAAAGGTATTAGGGTGCAGACATAATATTGTAAACCAGAATTACTTTCTTGAAAAAGGATTTATTCAAATTCGTGTCTTTGAAACAATGAATGCACCCTAATAATAGCAAAATCATATAACCCACCCCTACTTAACTAAACACGAAATAATATTCATTTTAACATTGAAAACAAAGAAATAAATACCTGTCCACCGCATGGCATATTTACATGAATTAAACAAAATAATATTTTAAATTATTTTTAGCTGTCGTTGTTGGTCTAACCAAATCAAGTTATTTATCTCTGTTTGTAAAGTAATAAAACCTTTTTTTTTATCTTTTACTTTTTTACGAAATTTAAAATTTTACTAAAAAAAAAAAAATATTGACATAACTCCACAGAGTAGGTAATCTATACAGACTACATACAGTAGATCAACGCGTTGACAGCTCGAAAATACTTAGCATTGGACATCTGCATATTAACAGACTGTGTTATACTCTAAAACATAATTTTAAAACTAGCAACCCAAGCGTTTAACGCAAAATGTCAACAAAAAATATTGCATACAAAAAATTTTTACTAAAAACTAATAATTAAAAGTTTTGTGCAAGAGGAATCATTGTAATAGTTTTATCATAACATCACGCCGCTATACCCCGATGGAGTAGGCAGAGCTGTATAATGTTCCCACTGCTAGGACACAGGCCTATTTTTTTTAATTTATAACCATATATGGGCAATTTTACCACAATTTGGGAATTTTATATAATATGGATCATTAAATCATTACAGGATTATTAAAAGTACTATTTTGGTCAGCAAAACATTTTGGCAATGTCCAGGGGGCCTAAAACGGCCACATTAGGCAATTCCTCTAAAAGCGATTCATTTCCTGAATTCCCAGCAATTTATTATGATTGTGCTATTTGACGTATTTGAACTTCAATAAAGCAATTCATAATTTGTGGACCATTTTACGAATCTCCATACAAAACTGTCGAACAGATGAATTGCGTGCTATGAATTGTACGCAGATAAATTATGATTCATAATACGCATTATCCTATTATGATTCTGCCAAAGTGGCCGTTTTAGCCCCCCCGTATAGAATGACTTTACTATTAAATGCTAAAAGGAGCTATAAGGGCCGCAAATCACGATTTACTATTTTCGGAAAAACTAATTATTTTCAAAATGTTATTTTAATGTTGGTCTCCTAAAGTTGGTTTACACAGTGCGAGGTGCTGACTAGACAGTTGTTCGCACTATGTACTAGCATGTCAGTAGCTCGGCTTGCCTGGGCTGTTTTCATTATGAGAGTAGCTGTCTAGTCTCTTGCGAGTTGTGGTTGGAAATATTTTTCGTTACAATCCTCGAGGTTTAAGCTGAGCTTTGCTGCGAGTGCACATAGATAGTGTAGGTGTGACGTCCGGCATAGAGCGCGACGCGTTCTTTGTTTGGTTTAAAACCGGTTTATACTGCTTTTTGGCAATCAGCTTTTGTTCTTTTAGTACGAGAGGCCATGACCAAAAACCATGTCGCATCGTTGTAAAACGTAAAAGGGCATTTTTTTTTAAACTGCTACCTACTTTGAAAACAGCTTACTAATATTGTTTTGGATATTTTAGCAAATTCTTGATTTAGTCGAATGATAAATTTTTACGAATTTTGCTAGGTATGTTTTTATTTTTATTATATGGAGCTTATTTCAAATAATATATGTAAATAAATAGTAACTTAGATACGTTTTGGTCATGACCGTTACCAAATAACAAGGACAGTACTGCAAGACGTAAGATGCCACATTTCAGGATTTCATTTTGTTACTTTTTTTTAAAATTTCAGTTGGCAATTTAAGTAAAAACGAAAACTAGTCTTTTGAAACTATTTAATAATTACTTGTCACTTCTATGTTATAAAAATGTTAATTATTTGCAACTTGTATGTATGGGACATCCCATAAGTGGGTTGGTAGACATTTTGACGAAAATGCCCAAAACGATAAGACAATTGAAGATTTTGTCTTACGTAAAACGATAAGACAAAAATTTTAGTCATGGGCTCTCGTACCATTTTTGGTGATCACTCACACAAATGCAAAGCTCAGCTTAGGCCTCGCGGACTGTACCTCAAACCATGCTTCGCTTTAAAACGGCCCAGTTGTTATCAAAAAAGTAATTTTACAGGAATGATAAATTAAAAGACGAAAGTTTGTGAGTGTGTGTGTTGTATGTTTGTTACTTGACCGATTTGGATGAAATTTGGTATGTAGATAGTTTTTTCCCTGGATTAACACATAGGCTACTTTTATCCCGGTCTACGCGGGTGAAACCGCGGGGCGCAGCTAGTATTTTAATTTAAAAAATCTATTAAGTATACGTCTCTAAAAAGGTTGGTAAAACGCTGCATAAACGAGTTTCTAATTTAAATATTAAAAAATACGATTAAGTCAGTATATTTTGGCTAGCAAATACAATTTAGAACTACACAAAGTGTAATTTTAATCACCGTTAACCTCTTAAGGGGTCATTGTACTCATCATTATGAACAACTTTTACTATGGGACCAAGCCTGAAATCGCGAAAAAAATCAGCTGTTCCCTACATCAAAATGTAGGGAACATCTGATTTTTGAGGGAACATAGAGTGCACTCGTGCCTTTGCGCTCTCACGCCTGTACTATAACATCTCCCATGCCGAAGGCTCCGCCGAGATTGGTCGCCAATGGCCGAAATTCGGTCTGAAGGACTGTTTTTTTTTTTTACTAATCGTGCTGAATATTTTTTTCTTTCATTCAATATCTACTGCCCAAAATATACGGCATAACCATAATAATTATTGCTGAAATTATTATTGTTTATAACATTATAAATAATTAGCACGACTCTTTCATGAATTTTCAGGCCTGTATTAAATATCAATCCGTCACCCGAATGCCGTCACCGGGACGTCTTGTTTCTCGGTGACGGCTGCGTGACGGCTGCAGTGGAAAATTGACGAAGCATTGAAGTGACCTTAGACGGTAAAACGATTTCTTATTAGGGGAGTATAATTTTCTAATGGATTTGAATAATAGTAACATAGAAATGTTGAAGATGTTTATATTTTATAGCGAAGAAGAGAGAAACCCTGTTGGTCTAGATAACGGGTCGTTATATGTCGCGATGGCCGAGTGTTTAAAGCCTCGCTTCTCATACACTCGGTTGTGGGTTCAAATCCGGGCAATGGTACTTGCCCTTGTGACTTTTTCAATTCATAAATTGCTCCCATTAAAATAGATGGACAAATTTTAACACAGCGTTCAGTACGTCTAACCAGAGTTTTAAAAAATTGAAAAAAAATAATAATATTGGATCAAGAGCTAGATTCAGACGGCAGTACTCCTCGATACGGCTCGTATTGTGAGGAGGTTCCTATCTCTGCAGCCCTAACCACCGGTAGCTTGGACCCTGCTCCCGACACCGGCGGACCACTATTTTTTATATTTTTAAATGTTTTTTTTAATTAATTTTTTAAGAAATATTTAAAAATATATTTAATAAGGAACAAAGATGAATAAACGACATAATAATAAAAATAATTTTTAAAAATTTTAATTAATTGTTAATTTTATATGGATTTTATATCTGGAAAAAAAAAGATTTCATTTCATATCCAAGCAAAAAAAAAAAACACTGATTTTATTTTGAGCTAAAATAATAAAAAAACGCGGCGAGCGCGGGCGGAGCTGATTTTTTTTCTTGTATCTATACATAGAATGAGGCTGAAGATGTTGCTTTGGTGTTTGTTTGAACGCACTAATCTCTGGAACTACCTGTCGGATTTGAAAAAATCTTTTTGTATTTGATAGCTCAATTCTTGAGGAAGGCTATAGGCTATTTAACATCACGCTACGACAATTAGGAGCCGAGCAAAAAGAACAAAACTCAGAAATAACGCTAAGCGAAACAATAACGAGGACGATGCGGTGCGATGCGGTGGGTACGGGGCAAAAGCTTGTAAATAAATAAAATCGTTCTACCGTCATTACTATAAAAGTCTTCGAAAAAATATAAACAACCATACACATACAGGGTGTTGAGGGTGTAAGGGACAGCCCTCCGCAAACTCACAGGGTGCATTCAGCTCCTCATTTTGAATCATATTCCACTGGAAATTTTCTCAGGAAAATTTTCATTTTTTGAATTTTTTTTTCAGTTACATTTTCATTATTTCAATGTAAAATTGCAGTGTGTGTTCGCAGCACTCCATTTATGTAAAAAAAACTGCAAAAAAAAAAACAGCAAAAAAAAAACCAGCAATGGATGTTGAAATACTCTAATCAACGACGCGCAAAATCAGCTGTTCACTTTCTATCTACCTACAGAGTTCATCGAACTCACCGCATACCTATTACCTACCCCTACCAACCAGTAATAGACGCTCCAATTTGTGCACAAAAACACAAACAAATCAGGTTTATTCGATTCCCTTAACGTTGCTGAAACAATTTCATGTACCGGTCATCTTAGTAAGACATACTGAATTCACTCTATCAGTTTGCGGAGGGCTGTCCCTTACACCCTGTATAGTATATTAATAATTTAACATTTAACAATAATAGTGTCGAATATTTAAAGGGAGTACTCAGAAATATGAACATCTTTCACCGTTGGTAAGATACGACATCCCTTGGTAAGACTGGTTGTCAGACTTTCGGGCTTCTGACGACCCATAACGACTGTCAAAGATCCACGAATGACAGCCGGGACCAACGGCTTAACGTGCTTTCCGAGGCACAGAGGAATCTCGGTATGTAAAGCAGTTTTCTTTTCGCTTCTACAAATTTAGGCCCATAGTATAAGTTATTGATAACAACCGCACTGGTCGATCAGCGGTTAAGCTACGCTTACCGTGGATGGGTGACCATCTTTACATACCGAGACTCCTCCTTGACTCGGAAAGCACGTTAAGCCGTTGGTCCCGGCTGTCATTCGTGGATCTTTGACAGTCGTCGGGTCGTCAGAAGCCCGAAAGCCTGACAACCAGTCTTACCAAGGGGTATCGCATTACCCAGTAACTGGGTTATGGAGGTCAGATAAGCAGTCGCTCTATGTAAATTACTGGTATTCAGCTGCATCTGGTTAAGTTGGAAGCCGAACCCAACATAGTTGCGAAAAGGCTAGACAGATTGATTCACCTTTAAAAATATTTTACACTATTAAACTGTTAGAAATTATAAAATATTCGAAAAATTGTTTCTAAAAACAATATTGACTGAACAATACAATATAATATTATAAATATGATTTTATCATCATTTAAATATAAAAACTTGCCTCGAATTGTCATTATTAATTGTATGTGTGTTTTAATTGCGATTAAACGTCCATAATATCTGTATTCCAGAAGGAATAGGCAGAAGTGTACAGTGGTACCCAACTGATAAGGCGCATCGTGAATCTTCGTTCGCACAGAAGAGAAAGTATGGACCCGAAGATTAACGAAAGAATGCTTAAAACTTACAATCAACCTTAGATGTACCATGCACATCTATCAACAATTCGGCCAAAAACATTTTAAGAATGCAAATCATTTTTTTATATAATAAACATACTTTTGTCTAGAAAAGTAATTATTTGACTACCCATTTGTAACAGCGTCCTTAAGGATGCGCAGCGGTAGCCCGCGAAATTCAATTTTTTTGGATTTTTTGGAGATTCGTTAGATTTCGTGCGTTTGATGAATCTGCACGAAATCTAACTTAGAGAAATGTATTGATGATTTTTATGGTTAAAATTATATAAATACATATGTTTTATTGCCGCGTATCATATTTTGATCAAGATACAACCTGACACGGAATTGCAAATTGCAAAAAAACCCAAAAAAAAAATGAATTTCGCGGGCTACACAGCGCAATTACTTAAAGGCGAAAGCGCTAGGGTAGCCCGCGAAAGTCAAAATTTCTTAAGTTTTTTGCATTTTTTAGGTCAGTGTCAGGTTGTATGTTGATTAAAATATGATTCGCGGCCGTAACTAACACGGCTTTACAGAATTATAATCATTAGAATCATCGCAGCATGCCGCGGGTTCGATTTCCGCACGGAACAAATATTTGTTCGACCTACAAGTATTTGTTCCGAGTCTGGGTGTTTTTCTATCTATAATATGTATGTATTTACAAAAAAAAAATGTATATAAGTAGTTTATCAGCCATCTGGTTACCATAACACAAGCATTAGGTTGCTTAGCTTGGGACTAGGTGGCGTTGTGTGAAATGTCCAAGGATATTATTTTATTTATTTATAACATAACATAAGTCAGCCAACCCATCTTGAGCAAGCGCGGTGATCAATCCTCATCCCTTCTCAGTATGAGAAGACGGCTTTGCCCAGTAGTGGGACAGTAGCTGATATTTTTAAACTACAAACTGGACGGTAGTAACAGAAATTAAAACACACACATAGAGTAACAAGTGTCGGCGAGGCGGCAACGCAATTTGAGCCGTATAACAAGGCGGGTAGGGTGGATTGTCGCTCATCTGTCGGCGGCGCCTGCGTCCGGGTTCTGTTTGCGACGATGGTTGTGGTTCTTACTGTCGAGGTGTAGGAGACAGCCTACGGCGCCGAAGTATCTGGGGAGAGGAAAAAGAATTAAATAAGATACATTAAGGGAGGATTGCTCGTGGCTAACTGTGGCGGCATCTACATCGCCACATACGAACTACGCATCACAATGACATGACGTCACGCAATCCTGCATCGCGCAATTAGAGTTTACCGCGCGACTAGCATATATACAACGTCCCGACATCAACCGTCGGGCAGTAGCCCACCAGACACAACACCCGTCTGGTCGGAGGATCCTCCCTTTTCAATAGAGGATGAGTGAACTTTACACCCTGTTCCTCATGCCTCTAAAAAGTAATATCAGCCGCACGGGTCGATCCATCAGGTTATGCTACGCTTGCCGGGGTTGGTCAGTGGATGGGTGACCAGCTTTACATACCGAGACTCCTCCGTGCCTCGGAAAGCCGTTGGTCCCGGCTGTCATGCGTGGATCTTTGACAGTCGTTACCGTCAGAAGCCCGAAAGTCTGATAACCAGTCTTATCAAGGGGTATCGTATTACCCAGTTACTGGGTTGTGGAGGTCAGATAGGCAGTCCCTCCATGCTGGTATTCAGCTGCATCCGGTTAGACTGGAAGCCAACCCCAACATGTTGGGAAAAGGCTAGGCAGATTGAGTAAGAGATGTTTAAACCATGGTCTACGATATACTTTCCGTCAAAGTTAAGAGGGGTGGCCTGCGATTCTACATACAAATGTATTCCCTGTTTTTCTTCATCAATAAGGCCTCTAGAGCAGGGTTTCTTAAACTTTTTGCAGTCACGGACAACATTCACAATTAAAACAATTCCACGGACCCCTTTCAAAGAACATTTTTGGAAAAGAAAACCTTTATTCTGTTAAAAAAATCACTTGTGATTACCTATTGAATTCGCTGCCCGACAACCGAGAAATGCTGAGTTTACTTGTACTACACAATTTCCTAATAAATATATTAAGAGATAACTGACATGCTACGGATCCCTAAGGGGTCCGAGCACCCCACTTTAAGAAACCCTTCTCTAAAGCAATCATTTTTTTTTCCTATAATCAAGTCTGCTGTAGACACGTCCCTGCCATTTCCTTTTTTTCAGGAGCTAATTAGTAAAGAAAATTACAAAAAAATGCCCCATTTCTGGCGCCGTGATTAGAGGACTACCAGACAAATTCTAAAAGTTTTTAACATAAAAGAAAATGATAGGAACCTAGACATACTCTTTCTTAAACTACACTTGCGTGCAAAAAAATTGGCCCACCCCATGCTCTCTATTTGAGAGGCGATAGCTCAAAGATATTAATGTATTTATTTTAATTATTTTATACTGTGTGAAGGTAGGTAAGATAAAGTTTATTTACACATACACATATACATTGATAAAAGCAATATTCTTGACAAGATCGACTCGATTCTTCTGATGTTCTCATCAATCACTTTTGTTTGAAAAAACTGCGTGACTTTTTTTTGTCAGTGAAGTTGACATAAGCTTAATTTTGTTTATTACTGTTCGTTTATTGATCATTTGACTTGAATTTTTAACCAACTAGAAAAAAAGGAGGTTTTTCATTCGATCTGTATGTTTTTAAATTCGCGTTTTTCTCAAAAAGTAATGAATCAGTTTTGATATTTTTTTCACTTACGTAATCTACATACAGTCAGGAAGGTTTTAGTACACAATATATTAGGTTATTGTTAATTAAACTTGTTAAATTTTCTCGTTTCATATCGAAGAGAATGGGGTGGATCGATTTTATTGCACGCAAGTGTATTAATGAAAAAAATAATCGAATCGACTCAGTTTTCGAGGAGAAAAAAGGGGAATACGAAACGTCGATCTCGTCAAATTTTTTGTGATATAATCGCTCTGAGCTGCAGCTGTCCCTATCGCACTCTCTTATCACTGTTCGGACGCAGCGCGACGGCAATAGTTTCTTCAAAAACCTATTTTTCAGATTCCTCACAGACCACGTCCCCTCTTAATATGACCATAGACCTGTTGCACCGTCATGTCAAATGTAAAAAAATAAAGTTCGGAGCAGCGACATGACATTCGACGCGTCTGACAGAAGTGACAGATATTTATCAGTCCGTTATCTTTCAAAGTGAAGGCACGTGAACACATTCGTGAAAAGTTGGCAAAATCATCGCAGCGCTGATTTGTTGGATTCTTTTTCTCCTCTACCTATCGTTATTTCTCCTGACAAAGTTTATTTTGTTTATATGTATGTATGTATGTATGTATTTATTGGTATTTATTCTTTTTCCAGTTATCTATCCCTTGTGTTGCACCTACCATGTTTTGTCTCTGCATCACCCTAAGGTTGACTGGTAGAAAATGCCTCAGGCATTAAGTCCGCCTTTGTACAGTATTTTTTTACTTGTGCATAAAGTTTTAATAAATAAATAAATAAATAAATAAATATTTAACAATAACTTTAACCAGCGAAGCGGGCGGTTAAGGTTAAAGTTAAAGTTATGACGTCAGCTAAAGTTAAAAAAGACCTTGTATATTTTACAACATTATAACATTACAATTGGATTGTAAGAAGCGGCGCAACAAACTCCCCAGCAAAATTTCTCTGTTAACCATGAAATTTAGTTTTTCCATGTAGAATTCGCTATCTCCAGTATTTATAGCACTTTCCCTCCAGGGACCCAATTCCGGGCTCGAGCTAGATATCACGACCATGGAGATAAATCTCTGTTTCAAATCTCCGCATCAATGTCCGGTTCAAATCTCGATACTATCAAAAAACCATATTCTGGTAGACCGTGGAGAAAGATTTACAACGGAGAAAATAATCTCGTCTAAAAGACGTTCCATTTTTATCGATTCACTTTGATTATAATCGATTATGCTACGTTTTTCTTTTTTTAGTATTAATGACGTATGTTTAATTTATTAAATCCAAGCAAACACATTATAAAAGATAATTTTAGTATATTGTGTTTCTATAACTGTGTTTTTTTTTTATAATTACTTACTTAAAATAGTAATTGCAAAGTAGCGTAATCAGAAACGCATTTCGCATGATCATCCTTTTTCTGACGTAGGTAAGTTTTAATTTTCATATTAAATAAGACTATTTTTAATGTCGATTAAAAAGGTGTGGAATAAAATTAGTTGTCATGAACAAAATTCACACCAACACCTTGACTTCAAGTGCAAACAGTACTGTATTTTTTTTTTCTTTTGCTTATATCTCGAAAACGGTGTGTCCTATCGCAAAAATAATGAAAATTTGGCCCCCCTTTATAAGACCCATAAACCCCTAAGCCTCTACATGAAGGTACCAAAAAAAAAATACGAAATAAACCTACGAATTTAAATTTTGACAGATGTTCCAACGGAGATTTCATATCTCCATACCTTAGGACCAGCCGTGATATCTCGCTGGTTTGCGATCGAAAAATGTATAAATGGAGATCGTTAGAATTGCGTTTTTTTCGTTTTCGACGGAGATAAGCAGTTTCTCGACTGATATTTCGACCATGGAGATAATTTCCATGCCACCGGAATTGGCCTCCTGCTGAAGTTAAAAAATTCCACACCGTATATGAATGGACTCTTTTTCAGACGTCTCCGCCAGGTTGCTTCAAGTCCAACTTCATCGGTGAATCTTTTGGCGGGGTTAACCTGCTTTCTCAAATCCTTTCCTCTTCGTTCCGATGAATTGTCTGCAGCACTGTCCAGGCCACGGAGTATAAAATATGAATAAGTATGTGAAATGTCTGCTTACCCCTCATGCTCCAAGAAGAGCGCCTTGAGAGCCCCTCGCGACCAATAAGACATCGCGTAAGATAACAACTTCATTGATAACGGATTCACTCTCAAGAAGTTACCGCAGAATACTACCTGTGAATAAAAGAAATATTTACATTAGTTTAGGCTTATCGTGTAACCCAGTTGCTGGGTTGTGGAGGTCAGATCAGTCGCTCCATGTAAAATAATGGTATTCAGCTGCATCCGGTTAGACTGGAAGCTGACCCCAACATAGTTGGGAAAAAGCTAGGCAGATTGACTAAGATAGGCAGACGCTCCATATACAATACTGGTATTCAGCTGCATCCAGTTAGACTGGAAGCTGACCCCAAAATAGTTGGGAAAAAGATAGGCAGATTGACTAAGATAGGCAGTCACTCCATATACAATACTGGTATTCAGCTGCATCCGGTTAGACTGGAAGCTGACCCCAACATAGTTGGGAAAAGCTAGGCAGATTGACTAAGATAGGCAGTCACTCCATATACAATACTGGTATTCAGCTGCATCCGGTTAGACTGGAAGCTGACCCCAACATAGTTGGGAAAAAGCTAGGCATATTGACTAAGATAGGCAGTCGCTCCATATACAATACTGGTATTCAGCTGCATCCAGTTAGACTGGAAGCTGACCCCAACATAGTTGGGAAAAAGCTAGGCAGATTGACTAAGATAGGCAGTCGCTCCATATACAATACTGGTATTCAGCTGCATCCAGTTAGACTGGAAGCTGACCCCAACATAGTTAAGAAAAAGCTAGGCAGATTGACTAAGATAGGCAGTCGCTCCATATACAATACTGGTATTCAGCTGCATCCGGTTAGACTGGAAGCTAACCCCAACATAGTTAAGAAAAAGCTAGGTAGATTGACTAAGATAGGCAGTCGCTCCATATACAATACTGGTATTCAGCTGCATCCGGTTAGACTGGAAGCTGACCCCAACATAGTTAAGAAAAAGCTAGGCAGATTGACTAAGATAGGCAGTCGCTCCATATACAATACTGGTATTCAGCTGCATCCGGTTAGACTGGAAGCTGACCCCAACATAGTTGGGAAAAAGCTAGGCATATTGACTAAGATAGGCAGTCGCTCCATATACAATACTGGTATTCAGCTGCATCCAGTTAGACTGGAAGCTGACCCCAACATAGTTGGGAAAAAGCTAGGCAGATTGACTAAGATAGGCAGTCGCTCCATATACAATACTGGTATTCAGCTGCATCCAGTTAGACTGGAAGCTGACCCCAACATAGTTGGGAAAAAGCTAGGCAGATTGACTAAGATAGGCAGTCGCTCCATATACAATATACTGGTATTCAGCTGCATCCGGTTAGACTGGAAGCTGACCCCAACGTAGTTGGGAAAAAGCTGGGCAGATGAGTCTGGAATAGCACATAGGATACTTTTTATCCCGGTAGTAAGTTCCCGTGAGATAATTTTCGACATGCATTTTTTTTTGTGGATGTGAAATCATCAAATGACTTCTGCCGCTCTGGGTGGAGCGGAAGGGCGTGTCAGACTTTTACTGACTAAAACCCACCCGTGTTCCTTCAGTTGCCTGTGCCAGGGCCACGGTATCTCTTTCGAACAACCCGCGACCCCGGCGGCTTCCGACATGCATGCGGCAAAAGCTATGCCCGGACTTTATATTAACTGCTGTAAAATGACACTTCTTATCTGCCATTTCGTTAAAAAATGTTCCCATTTGACAGCGAAATGACAGTAGAAATGACATTAGAAGTGTCAGTTTACTGCAGCTAGTAAAAAGTCCGACTATAGTGTTGTATACTTAGATAATAAACATCTAGATCGAGCCACCGCGTGGCCGGTCATGCGACCAGAGACAGCAATATAATACTTTTTCTAGGTTATGTGGTATGAGAAATGAAGTTTAACGTAAGAAATCTTCCATGTTTTGGACTGAAACCCATGTCAATACATACGCACAGTGCAAAAACTGACCAAAAAGTTAAATTAATCGACGCAAGATAAATTTTGTAACAGTGAAAGCACTTTGTTTGGATAGCATTCAAAAGTTGGCCAAGCAAAAATACGGCATGCCGTAAGAGACAGAAGATACGATGCTTTGTCTCAATTTTCTTATTAATTTCGTATACAACGTGTAATGCTAACTGCGCAAAACCTCTTAAGGGGTCATTGTACTCATCATTATGAACAACTTTTACTATGGGACCAAACTTGAAATCGCGAAAAAAAAATCTGCTGCATTTTGACGAATTATGCGAACATAAATGTACTGAACAGCTGATTTACTTTCGCGATTTCAGGTTTGGTCCCATAGTAAAAGTTGTTCATAATGATGAGTACAATGACCCATTAAGAGGTTTTGCGCATTTAACGTTACACGTTGTATACAAGGTGTAACATAAATAACCCACAACCTCTTAAGGAGTCATTGTACTCATCATTATGAACAACTTTTACTATGGGACCAAACCTGAAATCGCGAAAAAGTCAGCTGACCAGTACATTTATCGACATCAAACTCGTCAAAATGTAGGGAGCAGCTGATTTTTTTTTCGCGATTCCAGGTTTGGTCCCATAGTAAAAGTTGTTCATAATGATGAGTACAATGACCCCTTAAGAGGTTGTGGGTTATTTATGTTACACCTTGTATGTGTCTCACTTCCACACTTCACACTGTAATCATGACAACGTCTAGAGGTTCAATGTCTTTGGTTGTACAGTACTCACCCTCTCAATATTCTCGTTCGAAGCACACAGTCTCGCGATAGAGCCGATGTTGTTGGTGATGGTGACGACGGTGGCGCGGGCGAGGTCGGCGCGGGACACCTTCGCGCGCCGCTCAGCTGAACACATCTGCCCGAAGCTGTGGACGAAAAATTCATTTAATAACTCATATTTCCAACAAAAAAAAACGGTCTAGAGCGAGTCGGACTCGCGCACCGAGGGTTCCGTTCCGATTTCTGAAAAAGTGTGCTATTTAGAGACATCGTTTTATTTTTCCTGTAATCTTTATATAAACATCTATCACATAGAATAATTTCAGATTTTTCTCTTTGCATACTTCGGAAACGGGGGGGATGGTATTTTTTCGTCGAAAATTATGTAGCCAAAAAAAAAAATGTTTGAGAATGTTCAAATAGCGGTCTTTCATATGATACCCCACATGCCCCTTTCAGTCCCTGTTGAAAAAAAAATAAAATAAAAATATTTCTTTCTTATTTGCAAAATAGTTGGGCTAACGTCATCTAAAACTGTTTCAAATTTCAAGTTGATAGCATTAGTAGTTGAGATATCGAGCTGTGACAGACAGACATACTGAGTCGCACCATAAGGGTTCCTTTTTTACCATTTTGGTACGGAACTCTAACAAACCCGTATGTCACGAAATATTACTAGTCTCGAAGCCGACCCCAACATAGTTGGGAAAAGGCTAGGCAGATGATTATGAGCCGTGGAGTTGTCTATAAGTTAGAATTTACCTCAAATCTCACTAATTTGAGGTCAATTCTAACTTATGGAGTTGTATTGCTGATTCTAATGATTATAATTCTGTAAAACCATATTAGTTACGGCCGCGAATCATATTTTAATCAACATACAACCTGACACAGACCTGTAAATTGCAAAAAACGTAAGAAAATTTGAATTTCGCGGGTTACCCTAGCGCATCCCCCTTAAGTTTTTTTATCAGACAAGTTAAATAACTCGATTGATTATTTTCTCACCTGCTAGCCACCAGATCCCCTGGCAAGCCAAACCGCGCGTAGTCTCCTCCATAGATATCCCTCACCAGTTTATCTACGGTGGTGTTGTCTCCTGAAGCTGCTAAAGCTATCGCTTCTTCGAAGCTGCTGCAGCCGGTAAGAAGACAGCACAGCCCGAGGAATGTACCGCCGCCGAGACTGTGGGGAAAAGTAGCGTTTAAGTATGTGAAAATAAAGTTGAATTCTGTTTGGCAAGTTGAGAATTTCGTATTTATTTTGGGCATAGTCTTACAAATAAGTATAATGTGGCGGCATCTGAAACGCCACATGCGAACTACTCAACATACTGACGTCATGCAAAATCCTGCATCGCGCAAGCAGAGTTTATCGCGCGACTGGCATATACATATAAGATCCCATTAAAATAGGTGGACAAATTTTCCCCATGTGACCCATGAATATGAACAACTTTCACTATGGGACTAAAAACAAAACAACTGTTCAGTACATTTATCTACACCAAACTCGTCAAATTGTAGGGGAGCAGCTGATTTTTTTTTCGCGATTTCAGGTTTGTCCCATAGTAAAAGTTGTTCATATTCGTGGGCAGAACACCCTGTGAAAATTTGTCCACCTATTTTAATGGGACGTATATACAACATGTCCCGTAATTAACGCACAACCTCTAAGGGGTCATTGTACTCATCATTATGAACAACTTTTACTATGGGACCAATTCTGAAATCGCGAAAAAAAATCAGCTGTTTCATTAACTTTTGTTTGAAATAGCAGATTTTTTCTTCGGTCGTAAATCATAATCGGAGTATGAATGTGCGCTAGTTGCGCGCGCTCAAGGCCATTATCGATAACAGATGATGACGATGACTCAGACGAAGAATTTTAATTTTCTATTTTTAGTTTTACATATACGTTCTTTTGTTTATATATTTAATATGATTTGTAGTAAATTTGATAATAAAATTTAAAAAAAATGTGTATTTATTTCTATCCCCCATTTATAAATATATAAAACTATCGATATCACTCATCGACTGCAGTAATGCACAGCCGGTCGATTCTGTAAAAATCTCACCGTGAAAACTTAGGTGAAGTGAGTTTGTTTTTGCTAGGAATTGACACTACTGACAGCTCATTCCACGCTCACTTCACCTAAGTTTTCACGGTGAGATTGTTACAGAATCGCACTGCTGGACTACGTGTGGGCGTGGCCTGCCCATAAGGCCCGTGAGTGGGAAAGAGAGCGAAACACTCGAATGATTTATGACCGAGTCTGCAGCGAGATTTTAACTATACTATAGTAGATTGGTTTTTTTATTTTTTTATTCTTTATTTATTTGGAGAGGGTTTAAATCTAGACAGATTATGCCACCCTCATCGTTACAAGTCGACTTTTTACATAACTACTCAACAAAAAAAAAAAAAATAGAAAAAATTATCTGATAGTAGATTTGTTACAATGTCCACAGTACCTGGTGCCGCTGACTCTGTAGTAGTCGTTGGGCGCGTTGACGACCAGCACGGAGACCCCGCTGCCGATGTTGACCAGCAGGAAGGGGTACGGCGACGAGAAGTCGAACGGCTTGCGCACGTACTGGCTCAGCGCAGCCTCCGAGTACGGCGGCTGGAACCACAGATCAAGTTGTTAGTGTTAAGAGGACTGAGCATTTTATCACCTCTCTCGCTTACAAGAACCTTATTATTAAGGCGCAGATTTCCTGAAAACGATCAAAAAGGTTGTTTTTTAAAGCTGTGTATCTCATAAACCGTAAATTAATTAATATAAATAAAATACACACATTATAAAAGATTAACTCTAATCAAAAATACTATTAATTATTTAAATTAAACAAAAACAAACAAAGTCCAATACTCAACATGTTTTAACATGTATGTACCCAAAATCTCTAACTAAAACAATAAACTAAAAATTAAATGATCTTCTAATAACAAACATGCTAATAACGCCATCAATGCCGCATCTAGTAAAAATCTAATTCTTACATTCATGTTGTGTTTGGTTGACGATCGAGTTTGAGTTAAGGCTGCAGTCTTGCAAAATTCACTCGCGGCGAATTATTTGCGCAACTTTGTGTTTTTTTTTAAACAAAAGTAATGAAATAACATGAAATATTATTATTGAACGTGAATAACCATAATATAAGTAATAGCTGGTTATTTTTTTTAGGTTCATCTGGGTGGATTATGTTAGGTAAATCAAGCGTTAAATACAGCTCTTTCGCGCCAACAACGATTCGAGTTATGTTTGTGCACTTGCATTGGGCAATACAAATTTTATTTAGAAAAACTGTTCAGCGCATAATTGTTTCCATATTCTTGTCTTCAAAATGCGCTGATTACTTTTTTCTAATTATCTTTCATTTTCTTAATTCGTATGTCACAATGTCATCGAAATTCTCTGTTTTTATCTCTTAATAAATGGTTTGTTTCATAATAACAATGCATCGTATGCATGTAAGATTTGGTTGGTTTAATGCCAAGAGTTCAATAAAGCAAATACTAAAAAAAATTGCATCTAAATCACCTTAGTCTAACAATAATAATAATCTCAAAAGACCTCCAAAACGCTCCGACCCACTAAGAAATTTCACTCGCAATTCTTGTTCATAAACTCTGTTTTGGAGGTATTTTGAGATTATTATTATTGTTAGAGTAAGGTGATTTAGGTGCAATTTTTTTTTAGTACTTGCTTTATTGAACTCTTGGCATTAAATTAACTAACTTTTACATGCATACGATGCATTGTTATTATGAAACAAACCGTTTATTAAAAGCTAAAAACAGAGAATTTCGATGACATTGTGACATCTGAATTAAGAAAATGAAAGGTAATTAGAAAAAAGTAATAAGCGCATTTTGAAGACAAGAATATGGAAACAATTATGCGCTGAACAGATTTTCTAAATAAAATTTGTATTGCCCAATGCAAGTGCACAAACATAACTCGAATCGTTGTTGGCGCGAAAGAGCTGTATTTAACGCTTGATTTACCTAACATAATCCACCCAGATGAACTTAAAAAAAATAACCAGCTATTACTTATATTATGGTTATTCACGTTCAATAATAATATTTCATGTTATTTCATTACTTTTGTTTAAAAAAAAAATACAAAGTTGCGCAAATAATTCGCCGCGAGTGAATTTTGCAAGACTGCAGCCTTAAGTACTTATCTGTTTACCCACATTTTTTATTATTTTTTATTTTTTTCTTTGCTATTTTGTTTTTGTTATTTTATATATGTACATCTGTGTGCTCTAATTAATAATCTTACTTTTAGACATTGTTTCTCAGTAAGTGAATTATGTATGCAATTCTTATGAGAAATAAAGTTGTTCTTAAACCTAAAATAATTTTGGCATGTAAAAAAAATATGATATTTTCAAGTCCTTTTCGCATACAGTGATGGAAGCCAAAACATAATTAAACGTACTTTGATGCATCAAAAAAATCTTTAAACATACCTCCTAATAATCTTTAAAAGCTGTTTATCCCTTCATTAGCAATTATAATTATAATTAACATATATACCATGAAATGTCAAATTCCAAACTGCATCCAGTGATGGATTACTTTTTATTAAATAGTTAATTTCTAATTTTATACTATTTTAATTGCACTTTTACGACATAATTCCGGTGCGCGTGAGAATCTTCTATCTCGTGCGTCAAACTAGACAGCCATAGCGCCATTTCACTTACACACCGAGCTAAACCAAGCTTGGAACCAGGGCCTTAAGATTGTTAAATGAAATATGGTTTTTTGAAAAATATAATCAATTAGCGACCTAGTAAATAATATTAATTTAATAGGTAATTATTAAAAACAAATTTTTACTGTGGCATTTATTTTACTCATCCCAAAAACAGATAATACTTTTTGATCTGAGTTTATTAGGTAACAATAATAGAAATGTGTTTTAATAATTAGGTATAGTCCGCGAGGCCTAAGCTGGGAGCCTACTCCCTAAGTCCGTCCGTTTATCCGTCCGTCTGACTTAACGATCCATCAAAACAAGTCTAAAAGTTAAATTTTTCGGACGGGCTAAAACACATCGGGAGTAGGGACAACTGTCGTATCGTGTTGCCCTTCATACTTCGTTCGGGCCCCGAACCAATCATACGTCCGTAGGTGATACGGAGTAGGAAACGCCCGTAAAGAAGGGCAATACTACGGACTTCGTGCTTAGGGAGTAGACCCCCTGAGCTTTGCATTTGTGTGAGTGATCACCAAAATGGTACGAGAGCCCATGACCAAAATTGTTGTCTTATCGTTTTACGACCAAAACCACACGTGACGCGCAAAATATCTGAAAACAAACTTTTTCGTAATTAAATTATGAAACCTATGAACATTTTTAATATCAGACATATTGTGATAGAACCATTTGCCTATTTTTTTTTTTGACAGCAGAAATGGACTCCCATGAAACTGTGACGTTTCTGACCGGTGCTGCCCACTGAGTAACGGCTGAACCGATTTGGCTGAAAATTGGTGGGAAGGTAGCTTAGAACCAGGAGACGGACATAGGATACTTATTTTGTGTGTATATTTGAACGGGTTCCTGGATGGTTTGAGAACACAATTGAACCCGCTAGGTGGCGCTGCAGTCGGGTTCTAGGATCGTTCAGGGGCTTACTATGAGCTCTTATAGCAGGGCAGAAGGTGAACGTTTCCAGTGAGAAAGAGAGACGGAGCTATATACGACCTATAGCACCGTCACTCTCTCTCAATGGAACCGTTCAAATTCTGCCCTGTTATAAGAGCTCATAGCAGAGATTAATACAGATGGGACACTCCGCAGTTTAGGTATGAAGCTACAAGTACGCGGCGGGCCCCGTCCGCGGGGCTAATTCAGTAGGTCAGAAGGTATAAGAGTTACGCGATAGAAAGAGAGGCAACTTGTAGTTGAATATAACAGTAGGCAATAAGCGTTGTGCGACCTGAATTGCACTCTATTGTGTCGTAGCAAGAGTCGCTTTTTATTTAAATGATTTTGCGGAGTGTCCCATCTGTAGGCGACGCGTGATCCTATTGATGTTTTTTAATTTGTCTAATTATGTCATTGTATAAGTACCTAGGTTTCTATTGTTTACTTAATAAATCCAGGGCTCATAGAAGGCGCGGGAGACGCAAGGGACTGGGGGGGGCGCGCGCGCTTAGCGGCGGGCGATCCGCTACGATAGCAAAAACACCGGCAGTGATCTTTACCTATGACCGCGCACGGACGTATTTGTCATTGAGTCTCCCAACCCTTCACCCTTTCGTAAATCTGTCGTTTCACTGTACCTAAACGTCACCGGCGAACTTTGACCGGCTCAAGGAGTACGCGCACAGTTGGCATGCCGCCCGGAGCGAGAGAGAGAGAGAGGCTTGACTGGCAGTACGCCATAAAGGGAGGAGCAACACGTGAGCACTGGAGAAAGGCAGGAGCCAATACCAATAATGATGGGAAACGGGAAAAGAGACAGCTAGAGAAGTAGTGGAAACAATGATCCACCGACAAAAAGACGACGAAGTCGCAATGTAAAGGTCGTGTGTTGTTTGCATACCCAAGAATGGGAGAATTGCATAAGGGACACATGGCTAACTTGTAAGGGATCAAGAAGCGCCTGCGGACCGTAAAAATAAGATGGCCAAGGGTGCTATGTCCGCAGCCGCCCCACGTTTCGGCCCATATGACTTAAATGTTGGAAGGGCCATGGGAAGGTTTGGAGGGAGTGTACCTAAACGTCCACATCCGCTATACCATCTGTATTAATCTGTGCCCCTGACAGGATAACGTCTGTCGGAGCCGCTAGTATTCTATAACACTGACCTCGTCACTCACATGGGTGTGTACGGCGCACTCGTCGGGCGGCGCCCAGTAGTAGCACTCCTGCGCATTCATACAGTCAACGTACAGCACGCCGGCTATCAACGCGTCCAGCTCGTCCATTTTTGATAGGCGCATGTTTACTTCCTGCAATTAGAAGATAAAGAATATTTATTTATTTATAAACTCTTACCAACTAAACACATACACAGTATTAACGCAGCGTCTTTCGTCATAATACAGGGTGATTTTTTAATGACCAGCCAAATTTCTACCCATGAATATGAACAACTTTCACTATGGGACCAACTTTGAAATCACGAAAAAAAAACCCGCGGTTTCCTACAAAAGTTCAATACCTACTCGATCAAAATGTATGAAACAGCTGATATTTTTTTTGCGATTTCAAAGTTGGTCCCATAGTGAAAGTTGTTCATATTCATGGGTAGAAAGAACACCCTGTGAAAATTTGGCTTGTCATTAAAAAATCACCCTGTATAGATCTCGCATGTATCTTAATTATAGGAAAGCACGGCATTGACGACACGGTTGGCGCAGTGGTTGAGCGATTGACTGCTGCGCAGCATGTCGTGAGTTCGATTCCCGCACGAAACAAATATTTGTACGACCTACAAGTATTTGTTCCGAGTCTGGGTGTTTTTCTATCTATAATATGTATGTATTTACAAAAAAAATGTATATAAGTAGTTTATCAGCCATCTCGTTACCATAACACAAGCATTAGGTTGCTTAGCTTGGGACTAGATGGCGTTGTGTGAAATGTCCAAGGATATTATTTTGTTTATTTATTTATTTATTATCAATTAGCGTACTAAGACATTAAACAGAAAATAAAAAAATAAACACTAAAACGAATTAAACAATTAAAAATAATTTGAATAAGTAACTATGACAATTTGGGTTTTGTTTTATAATACTAACAATTTACATTTTACATTTACATTATATACAATGTGTTAGGGTGGTAGGTTTACACAATATACAGGGTGTTAAAGTAGCCGCCGGGGTCGCGGGTTGTTCGAAAGAGATACCGTGGCCCTGGCATAGGCAACTGAAGGAACACGGGTGGGTTTTAGTCAGTAAAAGTCTGACACGCCCTTCCGCTCCACCCAGAGCGGGAGAAGTCATTTGATGATTTCACATCCACAGAAAAAATGGTGTTAAGGGCGGCCAACCCGTTATACTTCTCATACAAACGCTCGTATGTGATTATGACGTTGTAACACATCTTTTTTCAAATTTATGAACTAATAGGTATCTTGTGCGCTATATTTAGGTTTCTACGAAAGCAAAAAATAAAAATTTGGAGAAACAAATTCAGTACAAGCATTCAAAAATCTGCTTTTTTGCACAAATTTTACCTGAAATTTGGCCGTTCATAATGTACTCATAAATTGTAAAAGTAAAGAAAACATTTTCGTGGAAACCTCGCGCATGTAATGGAGATTCTAAATGACAAACATTTATTTCACAAACTTGTAACGCTTACTCAAAAACACGTAATTCCTGGAACAAGTTTTATGAAATTTCCGAACACTATTTTTCGTTCCATGTTATCGCGTTCTCACTTGCTCATTAGTAGTTCTCACTTGCGCTGGATGAAACAACAAGCTTTTCTACCATGCTCGCGTTGACGATAGACGGACCGGGAAGGGTCCTCTTAAAGTGCCATAGCTTAGGGGTAGGTTTAGTATCGATAAAGGAACCCAGGAAAAAAAAAACACACACTAATATTGTTTGTATGTTTGTTACTTCTTCACGCACAAACGGCTGGACCGATTTGGATGAAATTTGGTACGTAGATAGCTTATACCCTGGATTAACACATAGGCTACTTTTTATCCCGGTTTACTCAGGTGAAACCGCGGGGCGCAGCCAGTTAAAAATAAAAACATAAACAAATATATTGCAAGATCAACCAAATTAAGACCTAACTTAAAATAGCAATCGTTTAGAATTAAAATTATTTTATTTGTTCAAATGCTTTAATTACTTACCTAATATCGAACGCGTTGTCATTTTGTCCTTCACTTCTCGCGTCCGAATACTAAGGGCCGGCGCATTATTTGCTACTGAAAACGGCTCGTGATAATTTTAATTCTAAACGATTGCTATAGTTGGGAAAAGACTAGGCAGATTGATTTTTAAGAGTCGGCTTCCAGTCCATGCGTCATGTTCGTGAACGGGCGCCGTCAGTTGGGGCTGGTCGTCTCTTAGCTGCCACGGCTTATTTTTATTTTTTATATTAGTTGTTTTTATCTTTTTTTCTTACGGACGCTTTTAACGTGCACGTCTTTCTACATTTTTCTCACATGTATATTTTCAACATGAACGATGTAACCAATATTTTGTAAAATATTTGATTTAAAAGAGTGTCCGTGGAGTTCCTTAATTGCCCGTTCTTCTCCATAGGGATCTACTACACTTTGGAATGGGCAACTAGCTTCATCTTTATGCATGCATGAATACCATTACTTTACACGGAGCCTATCTGAACTCCACAACGCAGTTAGTAAGCTTCAGCTTGCTAAATCTCCAACTTATAGCACAGATTAATACAGATGGGACACTCCGCAAAATCATTTAAATAAAAAGCGACTCTTGCTACGACACAATAAAGTGCAATTCAGGTCGCACAACGCCTATTACCTACAGTTATATTCACCTACAAGTTGCCTCTCTTTCTATCGCGTTTTAGAGGCATGAGGAACAGGGTGTAAAGTTCACTCATCCTCCATAGAAAAGGGAGGATCCTCCGACCAGACGGGTGTTGTGTCTGGTGGGCTACTGCCCGACGGTTGATGTCGGGACGTTGTATATGTGCTAATCGCGTGGTAAACTCTAATTGCGCGATGCAGGTTTGCGTGACGTCATGTCATTGATGCGTAGTTCATATGTGGCGATGTAGATGCCGCCACAGCGTTACTCTAATACCTTCTGACTCGTTAGGGTTGTCTCTTACGACGCGGCGCGTGAGTGAGTATCGAACTAACATGCTCCCCGGCCGGTGCGCGGCAACCCACACAGAATTGCCCCAGTGAGATGAGCCCGCCGCGTACTTGTAGCTTCATACAGTAGTACCCAACTGATATGGCTTACCGAGGCACCTGCGCAGAACAAGAATTTTCAAAGCGCGGGAAATGCTATTGACCAATCGGCACGCTCCACGCACCGCGCTTCTTTATCCTGTACCGCTATTGGTCGGCAGCTGCCGCCATGATGTTAGTCAGCCGCCATACTTGCGAGTGTGACGGAACTGACAGCTGCAGTGTATTATGAACCTTATAGTAGTGATCTAAAGTTTATCGTAAGTTTTAACATTCTTTCGTTAATCGGGGCCATACTTTCTTTTCTGTGCGTACGAAGATTCACGACGCGCATTATCAGTTGGGTACTACTGTACCTATATTGCGGAGTGTCCCATCTGTATTAATCTGTGATTATGGTGGAAACTCTAGAAGATTTTCACTTTGAGCGTTGTCCTAAGGTTGTACCTTAATAAAATCCTCCTCGAACTTGTAGGCGCCGCCGCCGGTCGCGTATATAGTGTTGACGAGGTCGGCCATGCCCTTGGAGCGTGCGAGCTGCAGGAACGCGCCCACCTCAGAGGTGGGGAAGCGGATGAAGTGCAGCGTGCCGCGGCGGCCGCGGATTGTCACGTTGTCCATCTGAAATAGGATGTTTTACTATTAAAAAACTGGTCAAAAGCGAGTCGGACTCGCGCACCGAGGCTTCCGATTTCTGAAAGTGTGCTATTTAGAGACATCGTTTTATTTTTAACCGACTTCTAAAAAAGGAGGAGGTTCTCAATTCGGATGTTTGTATTTTTTTTTTTTTATGTTTGTTCGCGCATAACTCCGTCGCTTGCCAACCGATTTGAAAAAATATTTTTTTGTTGGAAAGGGTATACTTCCCAAATGGTCCCATTTTTGTCAAAATCCAGTTCTGATGATGGGATCCTGGAGAAATCGAAGGAACTCTTCAAATATTATAGGCTCACCTATAGCGATTTGGGTATTTTTTATAGTAGCTCGTGCATTTGCTCTCGGAAAGCACCACTTGGTGAAGTGGAACTGATGATGAAGACCACAGATGGTTACCGGAACTACTCAATGATAAATATTTCTCGGGTTGCGATTCGATTACTTTAATATGGTTGCTAAGCAATTTCCGCTCGTCACACAATGCGTGTGGTGAGTGGTTGTTGAGGAGTTCTCCTGGTTCTCACCAGCAGAACTCCTCAACAATTAACGTCCCCGCATCGGGAAATGCAATATTTTGTAACATGTGATGAGCAATTGACATTAGACTATTGTAACTTATACAAATTATAAACAGACCCACCAAAAAGCGAGAAATAAAAACTTTTTAACAAAAAAAAAAACCGACTTCCAAAAATCACTACAAAGTGAAAAATAACTTTGATTTCGGAAGTCGGTGGCAAAAAAAAAAGAAAGTAAATAAAAAACGAAAGACACCGACTTCCGAAATCAAAGTTATTTTTCACTTTGTAGTGATTTTTGGAAGTCGGTTTTTTTTTGTTAAAAAGTTTTTTTTCATAAATATTTTTTCTATGCAAACTTCGGAGATGTAAAAAAAATTCCCCCCTTGGGTATTTTTCATCAAATGTCAAAAATCTAAAACAAAAAAGAAAATAAAAATATTTGAGAATGTGTAAACAGCGCTCTTTCATAATTATGATACCCCACATGCCCTAGTAGCCCCACTTTGAATTTTAAGACCTTTCAGTCACTGTTGCAAAAAAAAAAAAAATTATAGCGGATGACTTTTTTTACCGTCTTGAAAAAAATTGGGTTTATTAGGTGAACGGAGTAGAAGCCGAAAATGGTATACCTAACTTTTTTTTTTTTTTAATCAAAAAATCAAAAATTCAAATCATATGCAGGCTGCATATGATTTGAATTTCGATATTTTTAAACGATTTATTATTTTTTTTCAAAATTTCTGTGAAAAATTAAAAGTTTACATCGAATTTGTAGTATTTATTGGTACTCTGATATTTTTTTCTGTCTAAGCTATTAACCCCTCAAGTGTCGAATGCACCCCATGTGTGCATAAGAAAATCCCTTTTTTTATTAGGTATATAAGCTTATATCACATATATATAAACGTAAAAAAACATCATCCGATGGAAAACCAATCATCATCATTAGTTGTGAACCTATGGAGTTCGCAGCTAACCCCCGCTCCCCCCCAGCGTGTCAAATGCACCCCAAGTGTGCAAAAGGACAAAACTTTACATAATAGGTATATAAGCTAAGATCACATATTATACATAAACGTAAAAAAAACATCATCCGTTGGAAAACTTATCATCATCAGTAGTTGTGAACCTATGAGGTTCGCAACTAACTCCCCCTCCCCCCCCCTCTTGTCAAATGCATCCCAAGTGTGCAAAAGGACAAAACTTTACATAATAGGTATATAAGCTAAGATCACATATTATACATAAACGTAAAAAAAACATCATCCGTTGGAAAACTTATCATCATCAGTAGTTGTGAACCTATGAGGTTCGCAACTAACTCCCCCTCCCCCCCCTCTTGTCAAATGCATCCCAAGTGTGCAAAAGGACAAAACTTTACATAATAGGTATATAAGCTAAGATCACATATATATAAACGTAAAAAAACATCATCCGATGGAAAACCAATCATCATCATTAGTTGTGAACCTATGGAGTTCGCAGCTAACCCCCGCTCCCCCCCAGCGTGTCAAATGCACCCCAAGTGTGCAAAAGGACAAAACTTTACATAATAGGTATATAAGCTAAGATCACATATTATACATAAACGTAAAAAAAACATCATCCGTTGGAAAACTTATCATCATCAGTAGTTGTGAACCTATGAGGTTCGCAACTAACTCCCCCTCCCCCCCCTCTTGTCAAATGCATCCCAAGTGTGCAAAAGGACAAAACTTTACATAATAGGTATATAAGCTAAGATCACATATATATAAACGTAAAAAAACATCATCCGTTGGAAAACATATCATCATCAGTAGTTGTGAGCCTATGGGGTTCGCAACTAACCCCCAACCCTCTCCACTCGCTGGGGTTTTAGGTCTAAAATTAGCCAAACTCAGACACTTGAGGGGTTAAAAAAAAAACCTAGGTATGCCATAGGCTTCTACTCTGTTCACCTAATACACCCAATTTTTTTCGAGACGGTAAAAAAAGTCATCCGGTATACATTTTTATTTATTTCTTATTTGCAAAATAGTTGTGCAAACGTCATCTAAACAAGTTGATAGCATTAGTAGTTCTTGAGATATCCAGCTGTGACAGACGGACATACAGACAGACTGAATCGCACCATAAGGGTTCCTTTTTAACATTTTGGTACGGAACCCTAAAAACAATGAAGAATATTTTATACCCACATGTCACTATAATCCATCTGAAACAAGATTAGAATTGTAAATAAACCTTTTTACAGTAAGTTCAAACGATTTTGTTTTCTATTCCGTTGGTTGGCATAAGTTTTGGGGTATTGTAACCACGTTTTTGCTTTTAATGCCATCCTTATGTTTATTTATTTATTATTAAGTATTATTTCCTTTATTTCATTTATGTACATATCATTTACATTTATTATTATTATTTTTCTGTCTTCGGAATAGAAGTCAAAATTGGTTGAGCGGACTGTAAAAAATGTTTAAATGTCTAATCTTATTTCAAATGGAGCTTATTAAAGACTAGCTTTTGTCAGCGGCTTCGCCCGCATGGATGTCAGAAAATATCCCACAGGAACGTACTACCGGGAATTCTTTCCTTGTTCCTTGTCTACATTACAAAGGGAACCTCTGTGCAAAATTTCAGCTTTCTAGGTCCAAGGGTTTGGGCTGGGCGTTGATGAGTCAGTCAATCAGGCAGTCAGGACTTCTCTTTTTATTTATACAAGGTGTAACATAAATAACCCACAACCTCTTAAGGGGTCATTGTACTCATCATTATGAACAACTTTTACTATGGGACCAAACCTGAAATCGCGAAAAAAAATCAGCTGACCAGTACATTTATCTACATCAAACTCGTCAAAATGAAATTCCGAAATATACACGTACTTAATTTAAAAATGTTTTTGAAAGGAATAAAAAACGAAGGAGCTATTTATTTATGCTTACGAGGTTTTCAGATAAGGAATATTGTCGTTCTCTCTCTCTTCTAACTTATGTCTAACGCGTATAAAAAACTGAGAATCGCGCAAAAGCTATCAAGCGTATTTTTTTTTAAACCTTCACCATTTTAAAGATAATTTAATTATTTATCTTTTGTTTTATGTATAATAAATTAATAATGCGTCTAATTTGGGACAGCGCTCCTTGATGGGCGAGTCCTATTACTGGCTGGACGTACGACGCGTCGCGTGAGCTCAGCACAGACCACGTATGCTCACCACTCAAGGCCGTTGGCATATAATGGCGTCTTAAGACCTACCTGTAGATGTACATCCCGCCTGCCAGTCTTCCCGTAGGCTGAGTTCCTGGTGAGGTACCGCCGGATGTTCTTCAGCACCTCAGTCTCCTTGTCCAGCTCGCGGCGGTTCGTCTCGCGCGGCTCGAAGTACACCAGCTTCGTTAGAGTCCCGCCAATGTCCATGCCAAACCAGGGCATTGCTGGAAGATGAGAGAACATGTGTGTAAGAAGTATGAAATAATTTATTTTGCAACTAAGGATTATTATGAAAATCAGTTTATCTACACCCATGCTATAAATCCTCTATAAAAGTTTCTGAAAGCTTATTGCCAACATTAAAACAGCCAGTGTCATAGTAACCATAATATCATCCAAACGGGTGTTATAATGTTGTACTGAATTTCATTATGCAACTGCTTTGCTTTTTCGATACCTTAGGGTCAGCGCACACCAAGAGCAGAGCAGAGCAGAGCTTTTCTGAAACTATTGAAAAATTAATCTTATGACAATTTTGCAATTTATGGAATTTTCATAAGATTAATTTTTCAATAGTCTCAGAAAATGCTCTGCTCTTGGTGTGCGCTAACCCTTACTTACTCACGTGGTATCTTTATGAAAATGTAGGGAACAGCCGATATTATTTTGTTTTGTTTGTGTGGGTGAAGTGGTGAGTGAGTGATTGGGGTGAGTGAGTTGTAGTGAAGTGAATGAGTGGTGAGTGAGTGGGGTAAGTGAGT
Organism: Cosmia trapezina; assembly: GCA_905163495.3. Lineage (NCBI taxonomy): Eukaryota > Metazoa > Arthropoda > Insecta > Lepidoptera > Noctuidae > Cosmia > Cosmia trapezina. The sequence continues at coordinate 13,048,620 of LR991047.1, forward strand.
GAGTAAGTGCGTGAGTGAGTGAGTGGTGAGTGGGTGAAGTGAGTGAGTGAGTGGTTGTGAAGTGAGTGAGTGGTGAGTTAGTGAGTTGAGTGAAGTGAGTGAGTATGGTGAGTGAGTGAAGTGAGTGTGGTGGTGAGTCAGTACTGAGTGAGTGAGTTGAGTGAAGTGAGTGAGTGTGGTGACTGAGTGAAGTGAGTGTGGTGGTGAGTGAGTGGTTTTCGCGATTTCAGGTTTGGTCACATAGTAACAGTTGTTCATAATGATGAGTACAATGACCCCTAATTTAAGGGGCCCTTAGGGGGGGCGTTTAAATAAAATTCTATTATTACGTATACTTACATACTTTGTTTGTATTAGATACTCAACAATTAAGACTTCTTACAACATTGTACAATACCCTGTGGTTTCAGAAACTTTTATAGAGGATTCATGATGGGTGTAGATAAGTCTTGTATGCAACTGTACATAATTAAGTATTAAAACACTCATGTGATAAACCCACATTCGTGTTTTAATACCCCTTATTATACAACAGTTGCATAAATAACTATTAAGTAAGAGCGTGTTCTAATACACGCAATCGTCGTGCAAATATGCTACTAGAGACGCATGAGGAACAGGGTGTAAAGTTCACTCATCCTCTAATGAAAAGGGAGGATCCTCCGACCAGACGGGTGTTGTGTCTGGTGGGCTACTGCCCGACGGTTGATGTCGGGACGTTGTATATATGCTAGTCGCGCGGTACGATACCCCTTGGTAAGACTGGTTGTTAGACTTTCGGACTTCTGGCAACCCGTAACGACTGTCAAAGATCCACGAATGACAGCTGGGACCAACGGCTTAACGTGCTCTCTGAGGCACGGAGGAGTCTCGATATGTAAAGATGGTCACCAATCCATGGACCAACCCCGGCAAGCGACCCGTGCGGCTGTTATTACTTAGCCACGAGCTCCTCTCAACAGGAACATTAGAAGCTGATAATATTCATGCGGTTTGATGGTCCGTAAGTACTTACGAGGGGCATCGTTGTCTGGTGGAGTGGGAGGTGCGTCCTCGCATTTCTTGGCGCAATTCTCTTGACTCATATTGTGCGTGTATGGGGCGATTCTTGCTTTGTTTAATAGTTTGGTCCTGAAATACAGACATACAATATTTTATTAGGAATAAAGTTTTTACGAGTAAAGTTCAAAATACAATAACTGGCTCCAGAGGCGGACTAGCAGTATCGAACTATCGACCGCCCTAGGTAGTTTAGTAGAAGCTGTCGCCTTATCTGTCAGTGTCAATATTCCACAACAGTCATGGCACTGACAGCTCCTGAACGCGGTTTAGTGGATGTGCAAATAGCGTTCAGTTTCATTGGTGAAACTCGCGCTTAGAGTTTGACGAAGGTATCAAGGTGGCAACTGCCTTGGCGTCAATATTGGCATATGAAGCAATAAATTAGCAATATGCTTCAAAATTATTCAGATTGTGATTGATAGTGTCACGCAATTAGGGTGCGGGTTGGCGACTAAGTGACCTGCATCCGTCAAGGGCAAGGGGATGATTCTAGCCGTCACACTAAACCATGCTTTGATATCATATTCGCCTCGGAGACAAAAACAAATTCCAAATACAACACAGTAGACCGACTATTTCGATGCATGTACGATTTTTCAAGACACGCCTCACACCGGTGCAAGCGCATCTAATACTTGAGTGTACATACCTGGCTATAGTTCGTGGTACGGTATTCAGCGGCGTGGCGCGGCGCTGCCGGCCGCACGCCGCAAGACACCCCTCACACCGGTGCAAGCGCATCTAATACTTGAGTGTACATACCTGGCTATAGTTCGTGGTAAGGTATTCAGCGGCGTGGCGCGGCGCTGCCGGCCGCACGCCGCAAGACACCCCTCACACCGGTGCAAGCGCATCTAATACTTGAGTGTACATACCTGGCTATAGTTCGTGGTACGGTATTCAGCGGCGTGGCGCGGCGCTGCCGGCCGCACGCCGCAAGACACCCCTCACACCGGTGCAAGCGCATCTAATACTTGAGTGTACATACCTGGCTATAGTTCGTGGTACGGTATTCAGCGGCGTGGCGCGGCGCTGCCGGCCGCACGCCGCAAGACACCCCTCACACCGGTGCAAGCGCATCTAATACTTGAGTGTACATACCTGGCTATAGTTCGTGGTAAGGTATTCAGCGGCGTGGCGCGGCGCTGCCGGCCGCACGCCGCAAGACACCCCTCACACCGGTGCAATCGCATCTAATACTTGAGTGTACATACCTGGCTATAGTTCGTGGTACGGTATTCAGCGGCGTGGCGCGGCGCTGCCGGCCGCACGCCGCAAGACACCCCTCACACCGGTGCAAGCGCATCTAATACTTGAGTGTACATACCTGGCTATAGTTCGTGGTACGGTATTCAGCGGCGTGGCGCGGCGCTGCCGGCCGCACGCCGCAAGACACCCCTCACACCGGTGCAAGCGCATCTAATACTTGAGTGTACATACCTGGCTATAGTTCGTGGTACGGTATTCAGCGGCGTGGCGCGGCGCTGCCGGCCGCACGCCACAAGACACCCCTCACACCGGTGCAAGCGCATCTAATACTTGAGTGTACATACCTGGCTATAGTTCGTGGTACGGTATTCAGCGGCGTGGCGCGGCGCTGCCGGCCGCACGCCACAAGACACCCCTCACACCGGTGCAAGCGCATCTAATACTTGAGTGTACATACCTGGCTATAGTTCGTGGTAAGGTATTCAGCGGCGTGGCGCGGCGCTGCCGGCCGCACGCCGCAAGACACCCCTCACACCGGTGCAAGCGCATCTAATACTTGAGTGTACATACCTGGCTATAGTTCGTGGTAAGATATTCAGCGGCGTGGCGCGGCGCTGCCGGCCGCACGCCGCAAGACACCCCTCACACCGGTGCAAGCGCATCTAATACTTGAGTGTACATACCTGGCTATAGTTCGTGGTACGGTATTCAGCGGCGTGGCGCGGCGCTGCCGGCCGCACGCCGCAAGACACCCCTCACACCGGTGCAAGCGCATCTAATACTTGAGTGTACATACCTGGCTATAGTTCGTGGTACGGTATTCAGCGGCGTGGCGCGGCGCTGCCGGCCGCACGCCGCAAGACACCCCTCACACCGGTGCAAGCGCATCTAATACTTGAGTGTACATACCTGGCTATAGTTCGTGGTACGGTATTCAGCGGCGTGGCGCGGCGCTGCCGGCCGCACGCCGCAAGACACCCCTCACACCGGTGCAAGCGCATCTAATACTTGAGTGTAGATACCTGGCTATAGTTCGTGGTACGGTATTCAGCGGCGTGGCGCGGCGCTGCCGGCCGCACGCCGCAAGACACCCCTCACACCGGTGCAAGCGCATCTAATACTTGAGTGTACATACCTGGCTATAGTTCGTGGTACGGTATTCAGCGGCGTGGCGCGGCGCTGCCGGCCGCACGCCGCAAGACACCCCTCACACCGGTGCAAGCGCATCTAATACTTGAGTGTACATACCTGGCTATAGTTCGTGGTACGGTATTCAGCGGCGTGGCGCGGCGCTGCCGGCCGCACGCCGCAAGACACCCCTCACACCGGTGCAAGCGCATCTAATACTTGAGAGTAGATACCTGGCTATAGTTCGTGGTACGGTATTCAGCGGCGTGGCGCGGCGCTGCCGGCCGCACGCCGCAAGACACCCCTCACACCGGTGCAAGCGCATCTAATACTTGAGTGTACATACCTGGCTATAGTTCGTGGTACGGTATTCAGCGGCGTGGCGCGGCGCTGCCGGCCGCACGCCGCAAGACACCCCTCACACCGGTGCAAGCGCATCTAATACTTGAGTGTACATACCTGGCTATAGTTCGTGGTACGGTATTCAGCGGCGTGGCGCGGCGCTGCCGGCCGCACGCCGCAAGACACCCCTCACACCGGTGCAAGCGCATCTAATACTTGAGTGTACATACCTGGCTATAGTTCGTGGTAAGGTATTCAGCGGCGTGGCGCGGCGCTGCCGGCCGCACGCCGCAAGACACCCCTCACACCGGTGCAAGCGCATCTAATACTTGAGTGTACATACCTGGCTATAGTTCGTGGTAAGGTATTCAGCGGCGTGGCGCGGCGCTGCCGGCCGCACGCCGCAAGACACCCCTCACACCGGTGCAAGCGCATCTATAACAACAAAACAGGAACATTAATATTACGAGTATTTTTTTTATTTATTTCCATACTTATTAAATATTTATTTAAAAAAAATATATATACAAGGCGTAAGTGTAAACAGTGGCAATATTTTAAGGGGTCATTGTACTCATCATTATGAACAACTTTTACTATGTGGCCAAACCTGACACCGCGAAAAAAAAAACAGCAGTTCAGTACATTTCTATTCGCATAATTCAACAAAATGTAGGGAACAGCTGATTTTTTCTCGCGATTTCAGGTTTGGACCCATAGTAAAAGTTGTCCATAATGATGACTACAATGATCCCTTAAAATGTTGCCACTGTTTACACTTACACTCCGTATATTATTAAAAATTTATATTTTTTTTTTATTTTTTATGAAAAACATATAAAAATAGTGATCCGTCGGTATCGGGAGTAGGGTGATTAGATTGTGAGTTCTGTGCTGAGCTCACACAACGCGCCGTACGTCCACCCAGTAATACAACTCGCCCATCAAGGAGCGCTGTCCCCAATTACACGCATTATTAAATTAAACATAAAACAAAAGATATTTTAATAAAACACGTATACTAAAAGATAAACAATTAAATTATCTTTAAAATAGTGAAGGTTTCATAGAAATACGCTTGGTAGTTTTTGAGTGATTCTCATTTTTTATCCGCGTTAGACATAACTTTATAAATTAATTACACTATGGAATATAAACATAATCTAAAATATTCATATATTAAGCTATTAAGAAAATGCTCTAATTTAACATTTATTTTTTCCAAATCATTATCACTACTCGTTTAGTCGTCATCTTCAGTTTAAAATCTTAGTTAGTTAGTTAGTTTAAAAAGTAACTTAAAAGAAAAAAAAAAGAAAGAAATCGTCACCTTGTCACTCATCGTTCTGGTGGTTAGGTTATCCTTCTAAACCACGAACACTAACAAATACCACCATAGAACTACCATACACACATTTTTAAACCACTTAAAAAAAATATTTTGCGTATTATTTTAAAAACATTCAGAGCACCTGGTTGTCCTACTAAAAGTGACTACGTAAATATTGTTGCTACTAAAGATAATAAAAAAGATTACTTAATCATAAAAAAATATCTAAAATATCTACTGATTACCAACTAAGCCGCTTAGATAAACTATTACACTTTTACTGCAAAACTGCTGAGGATATTTTGATTAATTTTGGCGAAGATGCAGAACTTGCTCTGTTCCAAAAGGGATCAGAAAACCTAACTATGGATGCCAATTTATGGTGCCACAAATTGAATGCTTTGATTTGATTTTTTGAATACCTCAACCCGACATTTTAAATTACCTACCTCAAAGATGTTTTTAATTTTTGATTGTTGAGGTTGATTTTATAATCCCAATTTTCGTCAATGATTTTTCAATTAGGTATAATTGAATAATGTTATCACACTTCACACTAGTATTATAAAGGCGATTATAGATGTTTTTCATTTGACCGTTGAGGTTGATTTTATAATCCCAATTTTCGTCAGTGATTTTTCAATTAGGTATAATTTAATAATGTTATCACACTTCACACTAGTATTATAAAGGCGATTATAGATGTTTTTCATTTGACCGTTTTGAGGTTGATTTTATAATCCCCATTTTCGTAAATGATTTTTCAATTAGGTATAATTGAATAATGTTATCACACTTCACACTAGTATTATAAAGGCGATTATAGATGTTTTTCATTTGACCGTTGAGGTTGATTTTATAATCCCAATTTTCGTCAATGATTTTTCAATTAGGTATAATTTAATAATGTTATCACACTTCACACTAGTATTATAAAGGCGATTATAGATGTTTTTCATTTGACCGTTGAGGTTGATTTTATAATCCCAATTTTCGTCAGTGATTTTTCAATTAGGTATAATTTAATAATGTTATCACACTTCACACTAGTATTATAAAGGCGATTATAGATGTTTTTCATTTGACCGTTTTGAGGTTGATTTTATAATCCCAATTTTCGTCAATGATTTTTCAATTATAATTTAATAATGTTATCAGTTATCACACTTCATACTGATAAAGGCGAAAGTTTGTGCCCTATTATATAAAAAAAAAACTAAAGTAGACAGAAGTATTAATAGTTGCTAGAGGTCTAGTCCATATTAATTACGTACCTACTAAGAATACGCGATAAAAATATACTGTAGTCCAATTAAAGTAAATTATAATAATTAATATGGTATGTTACGTACTCGCTAAATGCTAATGTATCTTTTTTGTTACATTATTTATTTGTGTTAAGACTGCACAGGATATTCTACTTAATTAAAAACATTGCCAAATTAGTCGGGAATTTGATTCTTACGGTCTTATCCCAGCGCCGAAGTTACCCCCAACGTTATATTCGTTCAATTGTTTAAATTTAAAAACAAAAAATGTTGGTTATTAATTGCCATGCCTCAACCCGACTGATAATGAGCAATTATTGAGTAGCTTGCTTGGATAAAACAGGTCTTGACCCTCGCTGATTCATGAATAATAACAATGTGCATGCTAATGAATAAATTCAAATATTTACCTACATAAACTGTTTACCTAAACATTGTTTTAAGCGTTTCCGATCGTTAATTCTAGAGCCACACTAAAGCAAAGATCCATAAGCGCCAGGGTAGCCCACGAGATTCATATTCTCTTACGTTTATGGAATCCTATTACTATAAGCCTTCGCTGTCCATCCGTCCGTAATAGGTAGACAGTTGAAAATTTTCACAGATTATGTGTTTGTATTACGGCTATAGCAAATAATAAAAATAAAATAAAGTTAAAATTACTGGGGGTGGTCCCCATAAAATAAACATTTCATTTTGAAAAAAAAATCTTACCCTAGCATGTGGGGTGTCATTGTCAAGAACTCATCGAGTAGGTAGAGTATAAATATATTTTTAATTTATTTTTAAGATAAAAATAGCCAAAAAAAAGTCGTCAATTTTATGTTTTTTTGTACGAGCTCTATCGCAACAATTAAACAAGTTAGGAATTTGAAACTTCTGTACTTACGTCATGTAATTCATGTACCATTATACTGTATTTAATCAACAAATACTAAAAACGCCGATTCATAAGGTATTTTGTTTAAATATGGGCGATCTACTGCAACTACAAAAAATGACCTTATAATCACAGTATCATATGAAATACAAAGTTGTCTTTGCGATTGTTAAACATATATGGTACGGAACCCTTCCGGACTCTCACTTGGCCGGTTTTTTCCAATTTGCAAGTCAGTATTAGCATAGTGGTATTATGTTGTATGTTGATCGAAATATGATTCGCGACCATAACACATACATGTATATTGAATTAAAATCATTAAATCATTCAATAGAATGTCTATTACATGAAATCTTGACATTTGAGGGTTATACTAACTTATAATTCTGTAAATACATATTTGTAATCATACATTAATCAACATACAATATAATACTTGCAATTGCAAAAAACCGGTCAAGAGCGAGTCGGACTCGCGCACCGAGGGTTCCGTACCATCATTTATATGTAAGTAATTATTGTTGATAATTTCTGAAAAACTGTGCTATTTAGAGACATCATTTTATTTTTCCTGTACATAAACTTCAATATAAATAATAATATAATAAATAAATAATAATTTCAGAATTTTCTCTATGCAAACTTCGGAGATAAGGGGAACGGTATTTTTTTAACATTTTTCATCAAAAGTCGAAAACTATGCGACCTAAAAATTTTTTTTAAAAAATGTTTGAGAATGTGCAAACAGCGCTGTTTTATATGATACCTCACATGCCGTAGTAACCCTACTTCGAATTTTAAAGACCACCTTTCAGTCCCAGTTGAAAAAAAAACATTTGTATTTTTGTTTCTTTCTTATTTGTAAAATAGTTGGGCAAACGTCATCTAAAACTGTTCCAAATTTTAAGTTGATAGCATTAGTAGTTCTTGAAATATCCAGCTGTGACAGACATACAGACAGACACAACATAAGGCTTCCTTTCTTACCATTTTGGTACGGAACCTTAAAAATGTAAGAAAATTTGAATTTCGTGGGCAACCCTCGCGCTTCGACATAAGACTCAATTTAATTAGATATTAAGTAATTCTTCACACCATGCCCGCGTGGTGGATTAGACCCTTGTTCCAGCAGTAGGAACGCGCATTAGCATATTTTTAGAAGGAAAGACGGAAGGCCTCCCACAAGTCGACCGATGACCTGACGAAGGTCACAGGAATCCGCTGGATGCGAGAAGCACAGGCCCGGTCAAAGTGGCGGTGCTTGGGTGAGGGCTATATCCAGCAGTGGACGTCGACGTCTTTCAGCTGAAATGGTGATGATGATATTTTTAGAATACGAGACGCATTCATTGCATGCATCTTTTGGAACCAAACAGTCAGTCGCAGACATAATATTTGCTTCTTGAAAACACAGCTGCAAATTACGACACCATTTTTCAGGCGTATCTACATGATAACTCAAGACGGATCACTAGAATTACAGGTTTATCTGATTTTCAACAAGACCACACCCGAAGATTATCTAAGTTATCCTACTTATGAAGATAATGATTACACATTCAAAGAACTGCAATATCTCGACAGTGTATATTTGCCTATTAAGGAGAGACATCCTAATTATCCTATCCTATCCTAACTAATCCTACTTTATAATATTACTTGCTGCGCTCCGCGGTTTCACCCGCGTATAGACCGGTATAAAAAGTAACTAGCATTTGTGTTAATCCAGGGTATAAGCTATCTCCATACCAAATTTCATCCATCCATTCCATTCGGTGCAGTCGTTTAAGCGTGAAGAAGTAACAAACATACAAACACAATCACAAACTTTCGCCTTTATAATATTAATAACGCGAAAGTTTGTGTGGATGGATGGATGTTTGTTACTCTTTCACGCAAATAGTACTGAAAGGATTTTGATGTTTGGAACACAAATAGCTCATAACCTGGATTAACGCATAGTATAATTTTTATCCCGACATTCTTACGGGTTCGAGACTTAGTCGATGTTCGCATGGACGTAAAAATATCGCGGCGATTTTTTTTCGCGCACTGGATTTTCAATGCTCTGCTTAGCGCCGAGAGTTGAAAATCCAACAGTGTGTCTTTTCGACACGCTAGAATGCACTCTGTTAAGTTGCATTCTCAACGCAGTAAAAAAATACTGCCATTTATGCGACATATCTTGATACTTGCAAGTAAATCAAAACTATTCAAAACCTATAGGGTACTTCCCGTTGACCTAGAATTCGACAAGAACCAAGTCTCACAGGACAAGTAAAGGAAAATATCCGAAAATTTTTAATTCGTTATTTTATCACATTTTATTGTTATTGGTATTACAAACACGCACGCATATACACACACACACACATACACAGACGCACACACACACTCACCTACAGACTAATAATAATGGATGTTTTATTTTTACTTTGTTTTTTATTCATATACTTTCACGTTAACTTTAAATTTTGTTTTGTTTGTTTTGTTATTAGCATGTTTCACTAATAAAATTGTGAGTTAATGAAGGAGCGGCGCCTCCTGGCACAGGCATCTATATGCTTAAAAGGAGACGCCTCCAACTGTATACCTATTGTACGTGTAAAAAAAAAAAAAAAAAATGTTAAGTTTGTTTTGGGATAAATTATTTTCAACTACGGCACCCTTCATTGTGCGTGGTCCGACACGCACTTGGCTGATTTTTTATTTCTATGACAACTCTACACGAGTTGGGATATATGCCAGTTTCATCACACCAAAACATCTGGAATGCAGTGGACTGAGCCACGATTGAAACATGGCTCTGAGACAGTCTTTGCCGAGTTGTACGCCATAGTAACAAACTTATAGTTACGCTAGACACACATGTGATTACGTATGGTCGAAAGCGTAAGTGGAATCGTACTGGTGGACTTTCAGCTATGGCATGCCAAGTATTCCTCGCATCCGCTATCGCGTTTATGCGTATGCCCCAAGTGTAGTTACTATGATAAGAAATCATCATGGATTCAAGCGTGATTGCTCGCGTCTGTGCGCGGCTTTCAGGGTCGCGAATGGTGAAGGTGAATGAATGGTGGTTTAAAATGGTGAAGGTTTCATAAAAATACGCTTGATAGCTTTACAAATAATATAAACATAATCTAAAATATTCACATATTAAGTTATTAAGAAAATGCTCTAATTTAACATTTATTTTTTCCAAATCATTAACACTACTCGTTTAGACGTGATCTTCAGTTTAAAATCATCAAAAGTCAGATAGCGTCGCCTTGTGGAGGTCTGCCCGGCTTGGGCAGAGCACCGCCGTGTCCTCACGGAGGCGATCGGCGGCGGCGATCTCTCGCGTCCGAGCCTGGTCCAGGCCATGGTGCGGAGCGAGAGTGCATGGGAGGCCGTCACCTCCTTCTGCGAAGCAGTGATGCTCGTGAAGGAGGAGGCGGAACGCGTGAGGGAGAGGCAGCCTCACGGCCTCAATCGCCGCAGGAGACGCCCTGGGCGGCGGGAATTGCGGGGCGATTTCCGGCCACCGTAGGCGCGGGCCTGCGGACGGTGAGCAGCGGGTAGCTCGCCGTCCGGTAAGGACCAGGCCCGAGTCGACGGCGCGTTGTGTTCCACGCGCGCCTCAATGAGATGTCAGCAAGTGACGGGGTCCAATAGGGCCGACGGCGCTGGGATCGCGGGTTGTTTGAAGAAGATACCGCGGCCCTGGCATAGGCAACTGAAGGAACACGGCGGGAGAAGTTATTTGATGATTTCCCAACCTCAAAAAAAAAAAAAAAAAAAGGGTCGCGAATTAGTGTTTTTGAGTTTTCTCATAGGCAGTTCATCATATACCTAGCGTTTTCCCATCTATGTTGGGGTCGGCTCCAGTCTATCCGGATTCGGCTGAATACCAGTATTTACATGGAGCGACTGCCATCTAACATCCAAAACCCAGTTACTGGGTAATACGGTACCCATTAGTAAGATTGGTTGTCAGACTTTTGGGCTTTTGGGACTGTCAAAAATCCAAGAGACAGCCAGCACCAACGGCTTAAAGTGCTCTCCGAGGCACAGAGGGGGTTTTGGTATGTGAAGATGGTCAACCAGCCACCGACTGACCAAGGCAAGTGCAGCTTAACCTGATCGATCGACCCGTGCCGCTGTTGTTACTTAGCCACGAGCCCCGAAACAATTATGTCAGCAACAATAAGTCATGAACAATCCACATCATGTCGAATATATGTATGTAGTTATCGATAAACCTGTGACACAGATATTATATTATCAAGGTCCTGTAGTACTAGGTCAACCAGGTTTCCTTATAAAGATAATAATACAACATCAACCTACAATTGTCTGCAGGGCAGCGGCTCTTCGCATATCTATACCAAGGTGCAAGGCGAAAGAAAATTTCGTCAGAATACGCAGTCATAATATAGGATGTTAAAGTAATTGCGGGCTATAGCTTAGGGGTAAGTTCAGTATCGATAAAGAAACCCAGGAAAAATACACCAAAACACCCGGAGTCTGGATTTGTGCCCCGTTGATGGCTGACGCCTTAATCCCCGAAGAGTTAGACAAAGGTGTACCTATAGTACCAACCGAGCTGTCAACGTCGTAGCTATTCAGAAACAGCCTATAGAGGCGGTAGACGGCGTTGCCCCGTAGACGAACTTCCCCACCTTGACCTTATTTAATTTATGTGACTTAGTACACCCAAGTCCCTTGTAATAGGGTGCGAGGCCGAGCTTATTGCCACTAGCCGGCATGAAATCTAAACTCCAGCTTGATACTGAGAACCTAATAATATAACCCCATCACACTTTTTTCTGTTCCGAGTTTCGCATAGACGCTTAGCAGACACGTTTGTGACCCCTAGCAGGCCAGGCCTACTCCGCATTTTAGGTATGAAGCTACAAGTACGCGGCGGTCTCGACTTGTCGGGCTAATTCAGTGTGGGCTGTGCCGCGCGCCGGCCGGCTCGCACGTTAGTTCGGTACTCACTCACGCGCCGTGTCGCAAAAGAAGACAACCATAACGAGTCAGAAGGTATAGAAAGAGAGGCAACTTCTAGGTGAATATAACTGTAGGTAATCAACGCTATGCGACCTGAATTGCACTTTATTGTGCCGTAGCAAGAGTCGCTATTTATTTAAATGATTTTGCGGAGTGAATCTTCTATACTTGTACTATTATGTATTCTGTGCCCCTAGAGTCAATGAGATTTTTTATTTAAGTAATTAATTGTGTTATTAAAATAAAATGGTTTTTAGAATAAATCTGCGACATGTTTAAATGAATAATTTTATCGTTAAATTCAAGGTGAATGTCAAATAATGGCCATGACTGTCGGAAGTCCCATTTTTTACTGTAAAACGAAACAAAAAAATATTGTGTGAATATTCATGAGAAAATCCAAATTCGGCATAGTTCGATATATCAACAGATGACAAAAAAAAAAAAAAAAAAAAAAAAAATAGCTTGCCCTGTAAAATTTTCTTCGAATCTGGGGGCCTACTCACTAAGTCCGTCCGTCTGACTTAACGATCCATCAAAACAAGTGTAAAAGTTAAATTTTTCGAACGGGCAATAACACATCGGGAGTAGGGACAGCTGTCGTATCGTGCTGCCATTCATACTTCGTTCGGGCCCCGAACCAATCATACGTCCGTAGGTGATACGGAGTAGGAAACGCCCGTAACGAAGGCCGAAACTACGGACTTCGTGCTTAGGGAGTAGGCCCCCAGTTACGTCGCTTAGTTAGATTAGCGACGATGAATACCTAGCTAATATTGATAAATTGCCAATTCTTATTCCTTACATCCGCATATTGATACAATAATCATACTTAGTACAAGATGCAGCATATAGCTTCACTGTCGCATTTTCTTGCATTAATAAATGGCCAAGAAAATATTCCCTAGCAACACTTCTCTTCTTCTTCTCTTACATGGAGCGTCTGAGTTTGAGTCTCATAATAAATGTTGTTCATAATGATGAGTACAATGACTCCTTAAGGCGAAAGCGCCAGGGTAGCCCGCGAAATTCAAAATTTCTTACGTTTTTTGCAATTTGCAGCTCAGTGTGAGCTTGTATGTTGATTAAAATATGATTCGCGGCCGTAGCTAATATTGATTTACAGAATCCATAAGTTAGCATTTACCTCAAACCGATAGAAATCGCTAGATTTGAGATAAATGCTAACTTATGGAGTTGTATTGCTGATTCTAATGATTATAATTCTGTAAATCAATATTAGCTACGGCCGCGAATCATATTTTAATCGACATACAAGCTCACACTGACCTACAAATTGCAAAAAACGTAAGAAATTTTGAATTTCGCGGGCTACCCTGGCGCATCAACCTTAAGAGGAAAGGCGAGTGGACAGACTTTTGAAAATTAGGTATTTTAAGAAGGTATTGCTGTCGCTCTGCGAGCGCTCCGCCCTCGAATTCGTGCGATAAGGACAACTGCAGATCCGACTAAATAGCCTATGTAAAAGTCACATTTCGAGGTTTGGCTCTCGCCTATTTCCTCCTCCAATATTGGTCCAATTTAAAAGATATTTCATAAACTGAATAAGAAGGATATATACTATGCCCCTATGATTTTCTTTTTTCGTTAATAGTTGTCAAATTGGTACACTAGGCGTCTGTTGACAGCGGCAGCGGTCTGAATAGGCAATTTTGAGCATTTTTGGAGGGTTCTAGTTCTTATAAAAATAATATATCATCAAAAAGGAAAACATAGGGGCATACAAGTAACTGATATTTATATTTCTGTAAAAAATCATTGCTTTATGGTCATTAACCAGAAAGAAAACAGGCGAGAGCGTTTGTATCTTTTTGTATGGAGAAAAGAGCACCCACGTTTCGTCTTAAGCCGTTGGTCCCGGCTGTCATTCGTGGATCTTTGACAGTCGTTAGCGTTACGGGTCGTCAGAAGCCCGAAAGTCTGACAACCAGTCTTACCAAGGGGCATCGTATTACCCAGTAACTGGGTTGTGAAGGTCAGATAGGCAGTCGCTCCATGTAAAATGCTGGTATTCAGCTGCATCTGGTTAGACTGTAAGCCGACCCCAACATAGTTGGGTAAAGGATAGGCAGATTGATACATTTGGTTTTATAGGAATTTTAAAAACACAAAATTATCGATGTATCTCCTTAAATGGTTCTGCGTTATTTAAGTTTCATCTTGTATGTGTTTACATATTTACAAAACGACTGAACCCGGAAAACAAAGCCCTCTTAAGGCATTATTTGTTTACACATTGTATTGGACTCTACAAGTCAAACATTATTTATGTAAACAAATGACATATACGTGACCGTTTGTATGATGTTATCAGTAATGGTTGAAGACGCAGATTTATTAAAATGTTTTAATTGACCCTTACACGAGGAACGTTTTTAGGGTTCCGTACTTAAATGGTAAAAAAGGAACCCTTTTGGTGTCACTCAGTCTGTCTGTCTGTCTGTCACAGCTGGATATCTCAAGAACTACTAATGCTATCAACTTGAAATTTAGAATAGTTTTAGATGACGTTTACCCAACTATTTTGCAAATAAGAAAGAAATTAAAATATTTATATTTTTTTTTGCAACAGGGACTGAAAGGGGGTCTTAAAAAATCAAAGTGGGGCTACTAGGGCATGTGGAGTATAATATGAAAGAACGCTGTTTGCACATTCTCAAACATATTTTTTCTTTTTTTTAGCCCGCATAGTTTTCGACTTTTGATGAAAAATGTAAAAAAAATACCGTTCCCCCCCCCCGCCCCTTATCTCCGAAGTTTGCAAAGCGAAAAATCTGAACTTATTCTATGTGATAGAAGTTTATGTAAAGATTACAGGAAAAATAAAACGATGTCTTTAAATAGCACACTTTTTCAGAAATCGGAGCGGAACCCTTGGTGCGCGAGTCCGACTCGCTCTTGACCGGTTTTTTTTTTTATAAGAGTATCGGTATCGTTTCGGCAAAAAGGCGTACCTATCGATGCATTCCTAGTTTTCAGTTATGACTGTTAGGTGGTGGGATGTCAGAAATATCTTCAATACATTGAATTTAAAAAAATGCTCCTCGTCTATTCGGTAAGGCTTAAGAGCGTTAACAAATATCCAACCAAATACCTATCCATATAAACGCTCAAACTTTCGATTTTATAATATTAATCGTTGTAGGATTTTACATTTGTACGGCACTACATTTCTAACTTTTCTGCCCTGATTAGTACTATACTTTAAAAGGTATCCAAAATTGCCTCTTTGTTTTACATGGTTGTAATAAAAATAAAAATAGCGAAAAAAAAATCTACTGACGATTCAATAAGTATCATTAAACATAACTCAACGGATCAACATGGGATAGTTTGACTATAATGACAGAGAGCGCACCAACTCTACGCACACAGACATCCGCGCATCTGTGTGAGTGCAAAGAGCACTGCAATTACCTAAACTTGGTGCCGCGGATTTCGCGTTAACGCTCTTAAGAGGAAACGTGGGTGCTCTTTTCTCCATACAAAAAGATACAAACGCTCTCGCCTGTTTTCTTTCTGGTTAATGACCATAAAGCAATGATTTTTTACAGAAATATAAATATCAGTTAATTGTATGCCCCTATGTTTTCCTTTTTGATGATATATTATTTTTATAGGAACTAGAACCCCCCAAAAATGCTCAAAATTGCCTATTCAGACCGCTGTCAACAGACGCCTAGTGTACCAATTTGACAACTATTAACGAAAAAAGAAAAACATAGGGGCATAGTATATATCCTTCTTATTCAGTTTATGAAATATCTTTTAAATTGATCCAATATTGGAGGAGGAAATAGGCGAGAGCCAAATCTCGAAATGTGACTTTTTACATAGGCTATTTAGTCGGATCTGCAGTTGTCCTTATCGCACGATTTCGAGGGCGGAGCGCTCGCAGAGCGACAGCAATACCTTCTTAAAATACCTAATTTTCAAAAGTCTGGCCACCCGCCGAAGCCTTCAAAATTGGTGCTAAATTGATGAGTTGCGCAAGTAGCACTAATGAATTATGTATCTATTTAATTTAAAACATTTAAAAAAATACTTAAAATAATTTTCCGAAGTCCTATTTATTTTCCCACTTTGACCGTAGGTTAATATACTTTATTTCTTGTACAAAAAGTTAGCAACCCTTATAGTAAGTAGATACACCGTACACCCAAATTATCCGGTTTTGTTTAAAAGTCCCATCATTGTATGATGTAGAGCGAGCCTATCATCATTCAACAATGTACCTATAATCTTTACTTGAAGTTATGTATGTTATGTCCTATTGCCACTTTCATTTCTATATTTTATGTATGTTTTTCTTTATTTTGTTATTGTATGTTGGCACCTTTTTTTTTTAATTTTTATATCTATTCATGTGAAGTGTAATAATTTAATTGTACTTTTGTGTGCTGTGCTGTGTCTTTTGTGTGCATCAAATAAATGTTTTTATCTATCTATCTATCTAACAGACTGTAACTTAAAATTTCCTAATGGGAAATACGAATAATAAATTAAATTATCTGGGAATCGAATCTAGAACCGGCTTAACCCTTTAACCGCTTACGTCGGATTAATCCGACAAATATTTTCGTGTCCATTTCGCCAAGGTCGTATATTTACGACCAAATACCACAGCTCCTATAATCTGTTTTTTTAATTTCGATAAGCTGTATTCTATCAAAAAGATTTTTTAATTTTCTGTGCTTGGCGCTGGGGGCACGACAACTGATATGAAGTCTGGCGGTTAAAAGGTTAACCGTCGCGCTTGAGGACCACTGGACCATCAAGGCAATCAAGCAAGACTGGAGTCTGAGAAATCACATTGTGAAAACTAAATACACAAACAAAAACACATTAAAACAAACTTACTTGATGTATAGTAATAACTCCAGATTGTTCCGTCATTTTAGATTAAAATTATTTAACAACACAACTAAAACACTAATATCACAGATTGAATAAATAAATAAATAATTTAGTTTTATTTAGTTTATCACAGCATTATCACTTAGTCATCCTCTATGTCCAAATCCCATAAATTCGCTATTCCACACAACAATCTCCTAATAATTGAATCGACAATCGTATTTAAAAATATGCAGTAATAAAATAATATCCACCAACATTCGATAACAATATGTAAGTTTGTCGCGGACATCTACACAACACGAGCTCACCGCGCGGCGGACATGCACTGAATGTGTTATTTGCTGTCAGGAATTCGTATTTGGAATCTGCGCGGGCGCCGATAGCGGTTATCAACGCGAAGTGATGTAGTGACGATCATGAATAACTTGTTGGGTTGTGCATTGGGTCAGTAAGCAGGGTTCATGCGATATTTTGTTATATTATTTTTTTTTTTGTGTTTGTGATAAATAAATAAATATTTATCTGTTGGCCTAGACTTAAAAAAAAAGGAGGACTCCGCGCCACGCATATCAAAACTGAAGCACCGTACCGATTTATGTGTGCGTGATATTTGAGTACCTGCAAAGACGCCGTCGCTCCTGTTACGTGATGGCGGCCGGTCGGCATACTGTGATGTAAATGTGTGCGCGAGGGCCGCGAGGCGTGTTTGTACAAGCGGTCTGGCATACTTACTGTGCTTCACTATCGATGTGCGCGGCGCGGAGTCCTCCTTTTTTAGGGTTCCGTACCAAAATGGTAAAAAAGGAACCCTTATGGTGTGACTCAGTCTGTCTGTCTGTCTGTTTGTCACAGCTGGATATCTCAAGAACTACTAATGCCATCAACTTTAAATTTAGAATAGTTTTAGATAACGTTGATCCAACTATTTTGCAAATAAGAAAGAAATTAAAATATTTATATATTTTTTGCAACAGGGACTGAAAGGGGGTCTTAAAAAACAAAGTGGAGCTACTAGGGCATGTGGGGTATAATATGAAAGAACGCTGTTTGCACATTCTCAAACATTTTATTTCTTTTTTTTAGGCCGCATAGTTTTCGACTTCTGATGAAAAATGTAAAAAAAATACCCCCCCCCCCCCCTTATCTCCGAAGTTTGCAAAGGGAAAAAACTGAAATTATTGTATGTGCTAGAAGTTTATGTAAAAATTACAGGAAAAATAAAACGATGTCTCTAAATAGCACACTTTTTCAGAAATCGGAACGGAACCCTCGGTGCGCGAGTCCGACTCGCTCTTGACCAGTTTTTTTATTAGTCTATGTCTGTTGGAAGGGTTTTTATTTTACGCAAAATAGCTATTACAGTATTATTTACGAAGAATATTATGTTTTTGATGCTGTAGGCCAATATTACAGCTCAGTACTTTTTACTATAATAAAGATCTATGAGAAAGATGTACGCAATAGGAAATCTGACAACCAGTCTCACTAAGAGAAATGGTTTTACCCATCGACTGGGCTGTGGAGGTCATAATAGGGATGATGCCTGGGTAAAAAACAAGAAATTCTATTTAGTCCGTCAGTCAGATAATAAAAAAATATTAGACACGTATTTTTTGCTTTATCATATTAATAAAAAAATACTTAGCTATCACGCATTAAAGTTGGGGAGTGGGGGCTCGCTACGTCACTTGTACGTATAAAACCTAGCTACGCGTGACGTCATGCCATATTTTAACACAATGTATCGCCGTAATTTTTTGATTACGTAAAAAAAGAAAAAATACGTGTCCAATATTTTTTGATAATCTCTATGACGGACAAAAAATAAATTTTTAGTCATCATCTCTATTATAGGCAGTCGCTTCATGTACGATATTCAGTAGCATCCAGTGAGACTGGAAGCCGACCTCAACATAGTTGGAAAAAGGCTACGTAGACGATGGTGATGATGAGAAATGTTTGGAAGAAGAGGGCATGCTGCGCCAACCCCAAAAAAACGTGATAAAGATTTTCTGTCTTCTTTCTTTGAGTTTTAACAAGCTTCAGGCTAATAACAGCCGCACGGGTCGATGTTCAAGGTTAAGCTACGCTTTGTCGCGGTTGGTCCGTGGTTGGTTGACCATCTTTGCATACCGAGACTCCTCCGTGCCTCGGAAAGCAGCACCCTAATTGCGTAACACATTATCAATCGGAGTTGGTTTCATTTTGACAGTTCAACAACATTCATTGCGTTATTTACGTTGTCGAGCAGACAAATTTTCCAACATATCAAGCAATGGATTAGCAATTTGTTTCAAAATTATTCAAACTCCGATTGATAATGTGTTACGCAATTAGGGTGCAGGGGCATACTCCCTAAGTCCGTCCGTCTTCCCGTCCGTCCGTTCATCCGTCCGTCTGAAATTACGATCCATCAAAACAAGTGTAAAAGTTAAATTTTTCGGACGGGAAAATACACATCGAGAGTAGGGACAACTGGCAAATCATGTTGTCATTCATACTTCGTTCGGGCCCCGAACCAATCATCCATCCGTAGGTGATACGGAGTAGAAAACGCCCGTAACGAAGGCCGAAACTACGGGCTTCGTGCTTAGGGAGTAGGCCCCCAGATCTTTGACAGTCGTTACGGGTCGCCAGAAGCCCGAAAGTCTGACAACCAGTCTTATCAAGGGGTATCGCATTACCTAGTAACTGGGTTGTGGAGGTCAGATAGACAGTCGCTCCATGTAAAAAACTGGTATTCAGCTGCAAGGCTGCAACTGGTTAGGCTGGAAGCCGACCCCCACATAGTTAGGTTTAACATCAACTGCCGAGCCTTTACCAACTATGTAGGGGTCGGGTCTCAGTCTAACCGGATGCAGCTGAATACCCCGCCGGGATCAACGGCTTAAGGTTGATGCGCCAGGGTAGCCCGCGAACTTCAAAATTTCTTACGTTTTTTGCAATTTGTAGGTCAGTGTGAGCTGGTATGTTGATTCAAATATGATTCGCGTCCGTAGCTAATATGGCTTTACAGAATTATAATCATTAGAATCAGCAATACAACTCCATAAGTTAGCATTTATCTCAAATCTAGCGATTTCATGAAATCATGAGGTTTGAGGTAAATGCTAACTTATGGAGTTGTATTGCTGATTCTAATGATTATAATTCTGTAAAGCCATATTAGCTACGGCCGCGAATCATATTTTAATCAACATACAAGCTCACACTGACCTACAAATTGCAAAAAACGTACGAAATTTTGAATTTCGCGGGCTACCGTGGCGCTTTCGCCTTAACGAGCTTTCTGAGACACGTAGGGATCTCGATACTGTAATGAATGGTCTATCATACACGCGACCTTGGCATGCGTAGTTTAACCTTCAATCGACCCGTGCGGCTGTTGTTACTTAGCCACGAGCCCCTTTTATTCTAGGCTTGTAAAAAAACATCGATATATCGATATTTTTTGTTCAATATATCGAAATTTCTTGGCGATATTTGTTATTTCGATCCATCGATATATCAAGTATCGAAAATGTATCAAATACGACATATTTTCAAAAGGAACACCAGTGACTAAAACCGCTGGAATTCAGAGCTGCAAAAAAGTTTTATTAATTTATGATTGAACATCAGAAATTATGTTCCTAGTTTAGTATTTATATGAAAAAAAAAAAAAAACAAACAGAGTTTCATAAAATACAAGCATATTTTCAGAAAACACCGATGAAAATTTCACAGGGTGTAAGTGTAAACAGTACCAATCTTTTAAGGGGTCATTGAACTCACCATTATTAACAACTTTTACTATGGGACCAAACCTGAAATCGCAAAAAAAAAAAAATTGCGGTTCAGAACATTTATTTTCGCATAATTCGTCAGAATGTAGGGAACAGCTGTTTTTTTTTTGCGATTTCAGGTTTGGTCCCATAGTAAAAGTTGTTCATAATGATGACTGCAATGACCCCTTAAAAGATTGCCTCTGTTTACACTCTGTTTATCGATTTTTTAGGGTTCCGTACCTCAAAAGGAAAAAACGGAACCTTATAGGATCACTTGTTTGTCCGTCTGTCTGTCTGTCAGTCTGTCAAGACCGTTTTTCTTAGGAACGCCTGAAGGTATCCAGCTGAAATTAATATCAAATACGTAGGTCTATGGTCCCTTGGAGTTCTAAAAAGATCAAACTTCTAAGTCAACGCAATAAAAAAATACGGCCATTTATGCGACATTTTTTGATACTCGCAAGTAAATCAAAACCTATAGGGTACTTCCCGTCGTCCTACAATCATGAAATTTGGCAAGAAGCAAGGCTCACAACACAAATATAGGAAAAAGTCCGAAGATTGTTAAGTAATTTGTAATTCCATCACAGAAATTTTTTTTTTCAAAGTTGTCAGTATGTCAAGACCCTTTTCTGAGGAACGCATACAGGTATCACATTGAAATTAATATAAAATACGTAGGTCTATAGTTTCTTGAAGTACTAAACAACTCAAGCTTCTAAGTAAATTAAGTTTTTGTTTCTTATTTAATAAACAATAAAAAAAAAAAAAAAAAAAAAGTCAACGCAATAAAAAATACGACCATTTTGCTACTCGCAACTGTCGCAAGTAAATCAAAACCTATAGGGTACTTCCCGTTGACCTAGAATAATAAAATTTGGCAAGAAGCAAGGTCTCCTAGCACTAGTAAAGGAAAAAGTCCGAAATTTGTGAATTTGTAATTTTATGACATACATATTTTTTTTTGATATCCAAAGTTAAGTTTGTTTTTGGGATAAATTCTTTTCAACTACGGAACCCTTCATTGTGCGACACGCACTTGGCCGGTTTTTTTTCTTTACATCAAAATCGATATCAATATTTTTGAAAAATATCGATACTTTTTGGCACTTCTTGCATCCCTATTTCATTCTATACTTAAATACAAACATTAAATATTTAATACACGTCGTTAACCGGTAGTGTCACCCTACCGATAGTAAGACGTCACAGCGAGGGTCGTAAGTTCAACACATGATTTATTCAAACTGTTCACACATTGTCTGTAAGTAAATGTTTTTCAAACTTACAAATGTTCACTTAGATGAATGAACCTATATTATTACGTATGTTAAGGCCCTGGGGGCCTACTCCCTACTTCCGTCTGTCTTTCCGTCCGTCCGTTCATCCGTCCGTCTGACATTACGATCCATCAAAGCAAGTGTAAAAGTTAAATTTTTCGGACGGGAAAATACACATCGGGAGTAGGGACAAA
Organism: Cosmia trapezina; assembly: GCA_905163495.3. Classification (NCBI taxonomy): domain Eukaryota; kingdom Metazoa; phylum Arthropoda; class Insecta; order Lepidoptera; family Noctuidae; genus Cosmia; species Cosmia trapezina. The sequence goes on from LR991047.1 coordinate 13,070,965, forward strand.
TGTCAAATCTTGTTGTCATTCATACTTCGTTCGGGCGCCGAGCCAATCATCCATCCGTAGGTGATACGGAGTAGGAAACGCCCGTAACGAAGTCCACAACTACGGGCTTCGTGCTTAGGGAGTAGGCCCCCTGGTTCCAAGCTTAGTTTAGCTCGGTGTGTAAGTGAAATGGCGCTATGGCTGTCTAGTTTGACGCACGAGATAGAAGATTCTCACGCGCTCCGGAATAATGTCATAAAAGTGCAAATAAAATCGTATAAAATTAGAAATTAACTATTTAATAACAAGTAATCCATCAATGGATGCAGTTTGGAATTTGACATTTCATGGTATAATAGGTCTTTACCTATGAAATTGCCGTTTTGTATGAAAAAAATTTAAACGAATTTTTTTCATGTATTTTTTATTTGTATTAATCGAAGTAATCACCCATGCAATCAATGCATCTTTGCCAACGCAGTGGCAGTTTATTGATGCCCTTCTTAAAGAAATCAGCTGGTCGGGAGGCAACAAATTCTTCAAAGGCATTTTGTACTGCCTCTCGGGTATTGAATTTTTTTTCCGCCAAGAAGTTATCCAAATTCTGGAAAAAGTAGTGGTCTGTAGGCGCAAGGTCTGGTGATTAGGGCGGATGACGGAGAGCTTCCAACCCCAGTTCTTGCAACTTGGAGACCGTCTGCTGTGCAGTATGAGGTCGCGCGTTGTCGTGCAGGAGCAGCGGAGACGAGCGATTGACCAATGCTGGTTGGAGATGTGCCAGCTTCTCCATCATTGTGTTCAGTTCTTCACAGTACACATCTGCAGTAATGCTCACCCCGTTTGGTAAGAAGCTGTGATGAATCACACCGGCGCTAGACCACCAAACAGTGACCATCACTTTTCTAGGGGTAAGTTTTCGTTTAGGGCATTGTTTAGGTGCTGAACCAGGATCCAACCAACTTGCTGAGCGCTTGCGGTTATCAAACAGAATCCATTTTTCATCGCAGGTAACAATGCGGTTCAAAATTCCTTCATTTGTGTGTCTGTTGAGCAGTGCAAGGCACGTCTCGACGCGTACTTCGCGCTGGCGATCATTGAGTTCGTGGGGCACCCATTTGTCAAGCTTTTTTACCTTGCCAATTTGACGCAAATGGACCAATATTGTTTTGACGCTAACGTCGAAAGCTGCAGCTAATTCAGCCGTAGATTGTGTATCATCAGCTTCCACAATCGCCTTTAATTCGTAATTGTCGACCAAAGTCTTCGGACGACCGCGAGGTTCATTTTTCAGGTCAAAATTTCCAGAACGGAAGCGAGCAAACCAATAACAGGTGGTGCGTTGGTTTGTAGTGTTAGCTCCGTAAACGTCGTTGATGTTGCGTGCCGCTTGTGCCGCGTTGCTGCCACGACGGTACTCATATTCCATAATTACTGAATTTTTAACGTATCCATGATGACGAAAAAGATTGAAATGCGATGAAAATGTAACACTAATCAATAAACAAATGACTACTTTTGGAAAAAAAAAATCCATGTTTTTAAAATAAAATTAATTTGAAATTAGAATTCTTAGGCAAACAAAAATTATTTTGATTTGAAATGGCCAGTACTGCAGAACGGCAATTTCATAGGTAAAGACCTAATATTTTTAATTATAATTATAATTGCTAATGTTGGGATAAACAGCTTTTAAAGATTATAAGGTATGTTTAAGGATTTTTTTGGTGCATTAAAGTATGTTTAATTATGTTTTGGCTTCCATCACTGTATGCGAAAAGGACTTGAAAATATCATATTTTTTTTACATGTCAAAATTATTTACGGTTTAAGAGATACACAGCTTTAAAAAACCACCTTTTTGATCGTTTTCAGGAAATCTGCGCCTTAAGTTGCATCATCTGGCTAGCCTTTTCCCAACTATATTGGGGTCGGCTTCCAGTCTAACCGGATGCATCTGAATACCAGTATTTTACATGGAGCGACTGCCTGTCTGACCGCCACAACCCAGTAACTGGGTAATACGATAAGCCTTGGTAAGCCTGGTTGTCAGACTTTCGGGCTTCTGACGACCCGTAACGACTGTCAAAGGTCCACGAATGACAGCCGGGACCAACGGCTTAACGTGCTTTCCGAGGCACGGAGGAGTCTTGGTGTGTAAAGATGGTCACCCATCCACTGACCAACCCCGGCAAGCGTAGGTTAACCTTATGGATCGACCCGTGCGGCTGTTATTACTTAGCCACGAGCTCGAATTTTTGATTCTAGAAGAACAGATTAGGAAAAGATGTGCATTCCTGATGGCGCTGAATTTTAATTTTAATTGTATGTTAATCTGCGTCTGTACCTACTAACACTATATGTTAAGGCGAGTATCTGCTAACATTGAGAAAAAACAATAATAACTCTGTAGATATGGAACATTTTGAAAGTTAACTGCTATAATCTGTGGCGGCATCTACATCGCCACATATGAACTACGCATCACAATGACATGACGTCACGCGACCTGCATCGCGCTATCAGAATTTACCGCGCGACTAGCATAAAAATATAATAAAACGTCCCGACATCAACCGTCGGGCAGTAGCCCACCAGACACGACACCCGTCTGGTCGGAGGATCCTCCCTTTTCTATTTAGGATGAGTGAACTTTACACCCTGTTCCTCATGCCTTCAAAAATCTATTTCTATAATCGCTACAGCTTCAATGTGACATTGACATAATCACTTGTTATTTCGATAGCTTATATGTCAATGTCAACCCCATAAATATTTTGGCTTTTTTGGCTTTTCTACTAGAGCGTCATCGCTAATCGAATGTTACTTTGTCTACGCGATCAGAATTTGTTGATACTTTCACGAGATATTTTTAGGTTTCTGTACCAAAATGGTAAAAAAGGACTGAGTGTCTGTCTGTCACAACTGGATATCTCAAGAACTACTAATGCTATCAACTTGAAATTTGGAACAGTTTTAGATGACGGTTACCCAACTATTTTGCAAACAAGAAAGAAATAAAAATGTTTATATTTTTTTTTGCAACAGGGACTGAAAGGGGGGTCTTAAAAATTAAAAGTGGAGCAACAAGTGGAGTGTGCGGTATCATATGAAAGAGCGCTGTTTGCACATTCTCAAACAATTTTTTTTTAGGCCGCATAGTTTGTTTTCGACTTTTGATGAAAAATGTAAAAAAAAATACCGTCCCCCCCCCCCCCCCCAATCTCCGAAGTTTGCATTGATTACAGGAAAAACAAAATGATGTCTCTAAATAGCACACTCTTTCAGAAATCGGAACGGAAATTGGTCACCAGTTTAGAGGCATGAGGAACAGGGTGTAAAGTTCACTCATCCTCCATAGAAAAGGGAGGATCCTCCAACCAGACGGGTGTTGTGTCTGGTGGGCTACTGCCCGACGGTCGATGTCAGGACCTAATCGCGTGGTAAACTCTAATTGCGAGATGCAGGTTTGCGTGACGTCATGTCATTGATGCGTAGTTCACATGTGGCGATGTAGATGCCGCCACACCCTCGGTGCGCGAGTCCGACTCGCTCTTGACCGGTTTTTTGAACAGACATTAGAGTGCAGACGTACTTAAACATCGTCAATCGCGGAGGTTCTAGAAATAAACTCCTAATTAAAACTACTAATTAAAAGCTACTTAGATAGTTTCTCACTGATAAAGAACACGTGAATAATGATTCAGCTCACGCTTAGACTAGGCAAAGTGAGTTTGGCCACGTGATCTGGGTTTAATCATTTATATCTAATCACTTGACTATCAAATCTGCCCAGCCTTTTCCCAACTATGTTGGGATCGACTTCCAGTCTAACCGGATGCAGCCGAATATCTGTATTTTACATGGAGCGACTGCCTATCTGACCTCCACAACCCAGTTACTGGGTAATACGATACCCCTTGGTAAGACTGGTTGGCAGACTTTCGGGCTTCTGACGACCCGTAACGACTGTCAAAGATCCACGTATGACAGCCGGGACCAACGGCTTAACGTGCTTTCCGAGGCACGGAGGAGTCTCGGTATGTAAAGATGGTCACACATCGACAGAGCAACCCCGGCAAGCGTACCTTAACCTGATGGATCGACCCGTGCGGCTGTTATTACTTAGCCACGAGCTCCTCCATCATTCTCTTGACTATACAAGGTCAAATGAGATTAGCTAGCCAAACTCCACCCACAGACGTAATCGGTACCGATATCTAAACATGATGATACTTAAAACAAAAACCGGCCAAATGCGAGTCGGACTCACGCACGAAGGATTCCGTAACATTATCTATAAAAACGGCAAAAAAAAATCACGTTTGTTGTATGGGAGCCCCCCTTAAATATTTGTTATTTTGTGTGTGAAGTGACCAACCTTGATATCGCGAAAAAAAAATCAGCTGTTCCATACAGTTTGTCGATTTAAGAGAACACAAATGTAAGGAACAGCTGACCATCCGGTACATATCGAGACCCTCAGTGCCTCGGAAAGCACGTTAAGCCGTTGGTCCCGGCTGTCATTCGTGGATCTTTGACAGTCGTAACGGGTCATCAGAAGCCCGAAATTCTGACAATCAGTATTCAAGGGGTATCATGTTGCCCAGTAACTGATGGGTCTTAGTTTATATAAAAATAAGACTAGTACAGATGATGTAAGTTCATCTTGTAGAATATGCATTATGTATGTTTTATCTGTGGTCACTCTCTATGTGACTTTGTGCATTCATTCCTAAATTAAGGTTGATGCGCCAGGGTAGCCCGCGATATTCAAAATTTCTTACGTTTTTTGCCATTTGTAGGTCAGTGTGAGCTTGTATGTTGATTAAAATATGATTCGCGGCCGTAGCTAATATGGCTTTACAGAATTATAATCATTAGAATCAGCAATACAACTCCATAGGTTAGCATTTACCTCAAATCTAGCAATTTCATGAAATCATGAGGTTTGAGGTAAATGCTAACTTATGGAGTTGTATTGCTGATTCTAATGATTCTAATGATTTAATGTCGGGTCCGCTAGTAATAAATAAATAACTCCACAATAAACAAACAACTAACATACTTCAATATTCGCGCAGTTCCGAGGCCCGTTTAATATAATGTCCACGCTAAATATATCATTTGCATTCATTACCATATTCAATGTCAAACTATTACGTCGATTGAGCAACGTATGGTCTACGTATGGCATTCCATGTTTCTGCTTTTGAATGGGATTAAATATAATGACTACCAAAAAAATTCATCATTTGAAATATCTTTAAGAGGAAATGTGGGTGCTCTTTTCTCCATACAAAAAGATACAAACGCTCTCGCCTGTTTTCTTTCTGGTTAATGATCATAAAGCAATGATTTTTTACAGAAATATAAATATCAGTTACTTGTATGCCATATATTTATTTATTTATTTAAAAATAAGCTAAGCTTTTAAATATAATATCTTAAACTAAAACTAATAAAAAACTAAAATATGGCGTCGAAAAATTCCTCCGCATCGCTGTCGACTGGTAGAGTACCCAAGAGACTGCCGGCATTGCCACGTTGTATGGCAATGCTAATCCTCTGGCCAAAGTAAAAGCCAGCCCTTGGGTCACGGGAAGTGTCAACAAGCTGTTTGGAGATTTCCTTATTTTTATTTCCTTGTATGCCCCTATGTTTTCCTTTTTGATGATATATTATTTTTATAAGAACTAGAACCCTCCAAAAATGCTCAAAATTGCCCATTCAGACCGCTGTCAACAGACGCCTAGTGTACCAATTTGACAACTATTAACGAAAAAAGAAAAACATAGGGGCATGGTATATATCCTTCTTATTCAGTTTATGAAATATCTTTTAAATTGATCCAATATTGGAGGAGGAAATAGGCGAGAGCCAAACCTCGAAATGTGACTTTTTACATAGGCTATTTAGTCGGATCTGCAGTTGTCCTTATCGCACGAATTCGAGGGCGGAGCGCTCGCAGAGCGACAGCAATACCTTCTTAAAATACCTAATTTTCAAAAGTCTGGCCACCCGCCTTTCCTCTTAAGGCCCTGCATCCAAGCGTGCTTTAGCTCGTTGTGTAAGTGAAATGGCGTTATGGCTGTCTAGTTTGACGCACGAGATAGAAGACTCTCACGCGCACCGAAATTATGTCGTAAAACTGCAAATAAAATCGTATAAAATTAGAAATTAACTATTTAATAAAAAATAATCCATCACTGGATGCAGTTTGGCATTTGACATTTTATGTTATATTTTAAATTATAATTATAATGAATGCTAATGAAGGAATAAACAGCTTTTAAAGATTATTAAGAGGTATGTTTGAAGATTTTTTTAGTGCATTAAAATATGTTTAATTAGGTTTTCAGTTCCATCACTGTATGTGAAAAGGACTTGAAAATATCATATTTTTTTATTTGTCAAAATTATTTACGGTTTATGAGATAACACAGCTTTAAAAAACCACCTTTTTGACCGTTTTCAAGAAATCTCCGCCTGAATTAAGGCTTGTACTAGCTAAAATACGGCGATAATAAGTAACTTTGTTTCCATTTTTTACAGTAACTATAGCACCTTTTTGATAGAAAAAAATACACAATAATCTAGAATACATAAGAAGTGATTTCATGTGCCCTGAAATCTATTTTAATTTGTAGAACTAAAGAAAAAAAAGGCTTAACCCAGGTCTATTTCTATCTCTTTTTTCGAGTTTTTACCATATTACTCCTACAGTTTTCATTAAAAGTGTTCATAAATTTATACAGTTCTTTACAAAACAATAAGGAATGATTTCATGTGATTACTTTTTTAGTCCAATCCCAAATTTTTTTGTAAATCGGTAATTACTTCATATTTTGCAAGCGTTGTGTCATCGCGCTTCTGAACTCTTTCTTTTCTATGCAGTCCGACAGTGACCGCGCTTTTTACGGCGGACAAGCCTTAATCAAAATAAAATGCACTTAACCTAAGCTACATTAACACATAAATTGAAACACTTTATTAGGCTAACGATTCACGTCTCAAAGTTTTACAAGACTTGATCCTAAAAAACTGTTTACAACATAAACTCGACACACAATCATTACAATGGGAACATGATTTTAACAATGAAAATTATTTAGTAAATTATAACTTTGCTACCTGCATGTAGGTACATCAACAAAGACTAATTAAGTAATTAAAAAACCAAAAAAATTAAATCACCTCTCCAAAATGGATAAATGCTCACCAAATCTGCGTCGACCTGCTGACGAAAACCCTAGACGGTCGACGTCATGAGCACCCCGAGGTTTTGTTGGTTAGGTTCCTTTAAACCTTGCGACAGAAATAGGAGTCCCGCCAAGCGGGGCTCCATCGACCTGCTGTCAGTTTTCTAAAGTTATAATTTCACAATAAAATGGTTTTAATTTTGGTGAGTATTTATCCATTCTGGCAGGTATTTCGAATTTTTTGGTAGTAAAATAGGTACTTTTCTGGTAGGGGTTTAAACACAAGCCCTTTTGAATTCTACCAAGTAGGTTCCTAAGTTATTTATTCTTCAGAGCAGCCATACTCAAAGTGTGCTCCGCGGAGCCCTAGGGCTCTGCGAAGCCTCTGTGGGGGCTCCGCGAAAATATTAGCCTATGGCCTATGTCCAGCAGTGGAGTGGACGTCATTGCTTTGTGGTAAGTATTTTAGAATAATCCTAATCTAGTTCAAATAGTTCTTATTTTTTTTAACCAACTTCAAAAAAGGATGTTTTGTATTCGACCGTATGTATGTATATTTGTATGTCCGCGGTTTTCTTAAAAACTAATAAATCAATTTTGATGATTCTTTCACTGACGTGATCTACATAATTTCAGGAAGGTTTTAGTATGTAATACATTATAATTATTCCTTTGTACGAAGTTATATGCATAACTGTACTGTATCTCCGGCATTTCTAAGCCGATTTTGATGATTCTTCTTTTTGTTCGTCTTGGGCTTATGTTATGCACACTTGGCACCGACTTCAGAAGCTGACAAGTTCTTTTTTGGAAAGTTATTTTATTAATTTTAGGTTTTTGAACTCGATTTTTACTTATAAAAATAACAACAAATACATTTAACAATCAATAAAAAGTCACTGTCCCGTCTCAATAGTAAATAGTAAATATGCTTGGACATTTCACACAACGCCATCTAGTCCCAAGCTAAGCAACCTAATGCTTGTGTTATGGTAACGAGATGGCTGATAAACTACCTATATACATTTTTTTATAAACTACCTATATACATTTTTTTTTGTAAATACATACATATTATAGATAGAAAAACACCCAGACCCGGAACAAATACTTGTAGGTCGTACAAATATTTGTTCCGTGCGGGAATCGAACCCGCGACATGCTGCGCAGCAGTCAATCGCTCAACGACTGCGTCAACCGTGTCGTCAAATAATCCACCTTGCTTATTGTTACTAAGCCGATTATGGTATTATGACCTCAGAAAGACGACTGTATTTGTCAACATATAGTTATACAAATATTGTCATGATCTAATGTTTGAACACAGTGAGGATTGGCAACAATTTTATTAACATCTTTGGAGAATAAATTCATAACATTAGGTACCGTCAGCATCAAAAATAAAGGGACGAACATGGGGCCCAAAACGGCCACATTAATCAATTCCTCTAAAAACGATTCATTTCCTGAATTCCCAACAATTTATTATGATTGTGCTATTTGACATTAAACTTCAATAAATAATTCATTTATTGTGGACCATTTTACGAATCTCCTTATAAAACTGTACGCAGATAAATTATGAATTGTCAGTTTGTGATCGTTTTACGATTTCAAATATGATTCATAATCATATATCCTATTATGATTCTGCCAAAGTGGGCGTTTTAGCCCCCAGACTGTTTAAAATAAAATGATTTCAACACTAAGAAAATTAAACTTTGACCGTCTTATTACAAAACAAGGTTCATCTTCAAACCCAGGTTTAAACCATGGACCCTTTTTTGAATTCTGAACTTTATTCTGACACATTAAGATGTCAGTTTTACAAAACTGACAACTTAGTACCGGACTAAGTTGTCAGTTTTGTATAAAGAACTGTATTTCTATCACAGCTAGGTTGTTATTACAAAAACTGGCTCGATGGTTTAAGCCAGGGATTCCTAAACTATTTTGGGTAAGAGACCCCTTTTCCAAAATGAACTGATACCTCAGACCCCCTTGGCCAAAAATCCTATATTCCTATCTCTAGTTTTTGAAAACGCGCCTGAAAGACTTGTACGCTCGAACACCATTATCTTGTACGAACTTGTCCACGCTTATTGAGTTGTTGAGTTTTTAAAAGTACAACAATAAATACTTCCTTCTAAAATATTACTCATTCTTATGACAAGTTGGTAAGTACACGTAACACAGAATAGTAGTAATAGTAGTATCTTGAAAGTTTCAAATAAGAACTTGTGTTAATTAATAGCGGTTGATTTTTAGATCTCGTCGACCCCCAGAATCAGTTTTCTTTTATTTCGACCCCTGGGAAACCGATTTCTAAATCGGTACCATCACATGGGCGCAAGGTGAAAAATGTATTCATTGTTCATTACTTTTCTGTTATACAATAGTTCTTGTAGTAACGAAACGGCCAAGCCTCATATTTTGACTAAGGTGTAGAGTGTGTGAACTCAGGGCTTGGAGAGTTAGGGCGTGTAGAGTTAGAAGCTTGGCTCTACATGAGATCTGATAGCTTTTTGTCAGTGCGAGCCTTAGGCGGTCTCGTCTTGGCAACATTATACATGAAAATGTTTTTGGTGGATATATTTTTCAGATGATTTCACCTGGTACAATAATTTGTGGGTCACCTTTCACGAATTTATAAAATTCTTCACAACTCATTTTAAAATTAATTTTACATTCCGAATCGCGTATTCGTCGATTCGGTGTATTCCATATTTGTCGGGACATTTTATAGCTTGTCGGGACGTCGGGACACCACTGTTAATAACGGTGACATGTCCCGACGTATCGGGACGAATGACAACCCTAATTTACATGCATGTTAGAGCTATAATACTGTGCAAATATTTTGACCAATTTCATAACAATATGTGGCGTAATAATCAAGAAGACACGACATGACATGACACGAGCAGCGCGTATGGAGACACACCCACTAGGTAAAGATAACAATTTGTGTCAATCGAAGTTATTTTTAGGGTTCCGTACCAAAATAGTAAAAAAGGAACCCTTATGGTCTCACTCTGTCTGTCTGTCTGTCTGTCACAGCTGGATATCTCAAGAACTACTAATGCTATCAACACAAAATTTAGAATAGTTTTAGATGACGTTGACCCAACTATTTTACAAATAAGAAAGAAATTAAAATATTTATATTTTTTTTGCAACAGGGACTGAAAGGGGGTCTTAAAAAATCAAAGTGGCCCCTAGGGCATGTGGCGTTTCATATGAAAGAGCGCTGTTTGCACATTCTCAAACACTTTTTTTCTTTTTTTGAGGCCGCATAGTTTTCGACTTCTGATGAAAAATGTAAAAAAAAAACACCGTTCCCCCCCCCCCTTATCTCCGAAGTTTGCGAAGAGAAAATTCTGAAATTATTCTATGTGAGAAGTTTATGTAAAGATTACAGGAAAAATAAAACGATGTCTCTAAATAGCACACTTTTTCAGAAATCAGAACGGAACCCTCGGTGCGCGAGTCCGACTCGCTCCTGACCGGTTTTTAGTAATAATAACGGCTTCATCCCAACTCTCACCCATACCATCTCTTCACGATTTACAATTAACAAAAATCCACGGTATAAATATGGACAGTATGGAAACTAGGCTTCCTTGTTGAAATAATTTTCTAAGCTGTACGCTCCATTCTATTGGTCAAAATGTAAATCCAAGATGGCGGCTGCGAAATTTTTTAAATTTTCCGTCATGGGTGTCGTTTTCATTGTTTTCGAGGGTGCTAAAGCCGTGAAAATGTCTATCCAAGACGGCGGCTGCGAGAATTAACGCCACGTTGTTAAACAAAGTGTAATTGAAATCATTGAAAAACTCTTTAAGAGGTCATTGTATTCATCATTAGGAACAACCTTTACTGAAGGACCAATCCTTAAAACGCGAAAAAAAATCAGCTGTTCCCTACATTTTGACGAATTATGCGACCATAAATGTACTGAGCAGCTGATTTTTTTCGCGATTTCAGGTTTGGTCTCTTAATAAAAGTTGTTCATAATGATGAGTACAATGACCCCTTAAAAGATTGCCACTGTTTACACTTACACGCTGTATAAGAGAAGATATTACACATATTAGATTAATCTCTTACGCAACCGAGAACTTTTGCAAACTAGGACAATGTCAACAACATGAGTTTATAAATTATTTATATTATTTTTTGCATAAAAAAAAAACTTAAACAAATAAATTAGTGATACGCGGAATGGATTAAACATCTGCGACCGAATACTTAGGGCGAATTTCACCAATAAAACTGAACGCGATTGTCACTGACCATGACAGATCTTCATCGCGTTTTAGGCCCCTCGGCGACTTTTTATAGCGATGCTGTCGCGCGTTTACGAAATGCACGACAGCATCGCTACTAACGCGCGTTAGTCGCATTTGCAACGCGCTACAGAAGCGATGCCAACGCGCTACAGTATCGCGACTGTATCGATGCAAACGCGCGACCGTGTCGGACGACATCGGGGAGAGAACGGAGGGAGGGTGGCGCGTGAGTGGAGAACCGAGCATCAGTGCAACACAGACAGGTCGAGAGTGCTCGTTTGCATCGCGACAGAAGCGCACCAGTATCGCGTTTGCATCGCGACAGAAGCGCACCAGTATCGCGTTTGCATCGCGACAGAAGCGCACCAGTATCGCGTTTGCATCGCGACTGAATCTGGGCCCGTGGGCGAGGGCACACAGCTAGCGCTTCGCGACTGTATCGATGCGGACGCGCGACAACATCGCTACTCGAATCGAATCGTGGTGTAGGCGAGGGCAAACCGCTAACACCGCATCGCGACTGTATCGATGTGGACGCGCGACAGCATCGCTACTGCATCGCTACAAAAAGTCGCCGTGAGCGAGGGCCCTTAGACGTAGTAGCGGATAGTGATGGATTAATTAGCATTCGCATTCATTGTTAGCATGCCAATGCTTAGTTAGCATTTAGCAAATGAAATGTAGTTGCGAATTTCAGTGAAATGTGAAATGAATTATTATTCATCCCTTCATACTTCATAGGTTGACAGCGCGCAGGTGCAGTGCGCGCTCTCTGTCACACCCACGAAAAGTTGGAACTACTAAATCTATCTGTTTCACGTGACCCTGACCTCGTTCGCAAGTGAAATTATTAGCAATTTGGTGGTGCGAAGAATGAAGTCAAGCAATTATTAGCTTTTTATCTTCGATTAGCTCGTACTTAGGATCGTATACTGAATGAATGCGTGTGATTGTATTGTTAATAATAATTTGTGATTTTGTGTGGCACGTGCGTGCCGCGCGATTCTTTTTAAATTGTTAAAAACAGCAAACGCGCTCTTTAATTCACATATTAACGAAATTCACATACTTGATTATTATTAATTATCGTCATATTAGCAAATAGCATAGCAATAGCATTTCGCATGCTAAGACTCAAGAATTCGCATGCTAATGAAATTTATTCTAATCGCATTAATTGCCATCACTAGTAGCGGACGCGTAGGACACCGCGTAGCGTAGTATGTGATTCACCATACAAATGTATGCAAGATACTCCTGGGCGACTCGTCTTCCAGACTCATGTAGGATTCTAGTCGTCTGTAAGTATCGTAATGTGAGAATAGCCTTATTGATTGCCAAAGAAATGAAGAATTACCTATTTTTATTTATTTATTGGGTACACCAACAGCAGTACATACATTGAAATTAAACAAGTAAAAGATAATAAAAATACTGGCATGTATGCCTATTACAGGTATACACAGCATTCACCACAAAACAACAACGTAATTAACTTAAAAAAACTATAAAAACTTATGAACACATAACATAAAATACATACATTTAGAATTCAAAATTAAAATAGCAGTTCAAAGTAGTAGTGTAAGTAGTAGTGATAGTACACAGGGCAAAGGAGTTAAGTAACCAGACACGCACACTACAAAATTATATCGCTACTGTACGTACTGCTCACAATGACAGCCTCGCACACATCCCTTTCATAGAGTGAGTGCGCTGACGTCTTTTAAATGATAGTGTAACATGATTTCGCAATGTAGGACAGTTGCTCTCGTGGCGCAAAAGGTAAGCATTCAACCTACAGGGACAGAATGATCCGAGTTCGAGCCACGAGTTTACTAAAATATTATTTTTGAGATTTCGTAATTTAAAATGAATATACTAACTGAATAAAGCAATATTCTGACCAGCACCCTAATTGCGTAACACATTATCAATCGGAGTTGGTTTCATTTTGACAGTTCAACAACATTCATTGCGTTATTTACGTTGTCGAGCAGACACATTTTTCGAACTTATGACGCAATGGATTAGCAATTTGTTTCAAAATGATTCAAACTCCGATTGATAATGTGTTACGCAATTAGGGTGCAGTTTGAGAATCTACCACAAGTATCTCGCCTACTTAAAATTATTTCCCAGTTTAGAAGCTAACTACCCGCTTTAAAAATATATTCCTGCCTTTAATTGTGAACTTATGTAGTCAGTCTGCATTAGCAACTACACTATACTCTTTCTTTTGCACTTGAAGTTTGTGATTGTGATATATTGATTAATTTAGACCATGCATCATTTAATAAGATTTCAAAAAGCTCAGATTATTGTTTTGCATGAGCAAAAAATTATTTCTATTAGTGAAATCGCAAGGCGCCCAATGCTATCGGTGAGTGAAATTATTATTAATAAGAATGTATTAATTTACATATTATGTCACCGTGATCCCACCCAGTAATTTTATTATGATTGTCTGTTGTATCTCATTTAACGAATTGTGGATATGAATAGTTGAATCTAATAGAAAATGACACCGGAATAGTTGAATTTAGTATAATGAGTGGCTGTGCAGTTAACAAATAAATACTAATTTTGTTAACTGCCACTCATTATATCGATAATTATTTAATCATTTCCATTAACGGTTTACACAGTATTACAGTAATAGTTTTTTTTATCTATGTTTTGTAATAAAATATTCAAAAATATAAGTAATGAATATGTTTGTAAATGATTAGAAAATAATAATAAAATACAATTTTGAAAAGATTTAATTTTTTTTTAACATTTAAAAATGTAAATTGCATGTATGGTAATTAAACAAAGGATTTATATTCTAAATAAAGTATAATAATATTGTTTAATACTTTTTATAAAAAAATAAAAAATGACATTTTATATGTGCACTAATGAATAAAGTAAATAATAAGTGTCATTATTATATTATATATTATTTTTTATTTGTGATTAGTATGATATTGTGTATTACTTAGGTCACTCGCCCTGCCTTTTTATTTCTATTTTATCGTATTCTAATTTTCATTATTACTGACAACTAGCCTTATATATCAATTGTATTTAAGTATATAGATATATATTCTCTGCATTGTATTTATATTGTGTATTTTTTATTTCTTAATTTATAATTTGGGAGGTGTATGTTTAGATATAATATTTTAACTATTTTTTGTAGAGCAAAAACGTTCGACTGTGGGTGCATTGTCACTGAGACAAGCGAAATAAACCGTCGCCTGCCTGGACCGACACCATTGGCTTACACAAATGTTTCGCCTCGGCACCGTGCGTGAGATTGTTGCCACCCATACATCAGATCCATTCGCTTAGACCAGGATAACAGCAGCAGCACACAACGTCACTATGCAAACTGTACGGAACCACCTGCAAGCGGACGGTTTGACATGTTGCAGACCGATGCGTAAAGTTTTATTATCTACCGTGCACCGTCAAAATCGCGGAATATCGGCACTTCGATTGACAAAACAATGTCGTCATAATTACTGATGAAAAATGTCTTCATCGAAAATCACCACCGACTTATCGTAACATAATTATATACTACCTTTAAGTTTCAGACATTTTAACGTTTTTAAATCTATTATTTTCCTAGAAATAATTAATAATGGTTGGTAATAATTATAATACCTACTGTTCCCGATACAGGTGGTAAATGTTTTTATTTTAATTTTAATTTTCAAAAATGTAGGTAATTTACATCTGTATATAACTGAACTAGCGACCCGGCCCTGATTCGTACGGTTTTTACGACTTGGCAAAACATGGAGGTTTCTATATTATATAAGTTAAATATTTATCATGATAGTGAAAACCGCATCAAAATCTGTGGTGTTAGAAGAACAACGCGGCCACACAGACAGACACGAAAAGCGATTCAAACTCAAACTCAACTCAAAGCATTTATTTCAATTAAACCAATTACAGGCACTTTTGAATTGTCAAAGAGTCGGTCAGTAGGTAAGTCAAAAAGTTGAAGCTAGTTGCCCATTCCAAAACGTAGATCTATGGAGAAGAACGGGCAAGAAACTCCAAGACTTTATTTTATAATAGATACCTAAACGAAATACTTAATACTTTCACAGCATATTTAGCCATAATAAATTAAGTCAGCGGTACTGTGTAGGTAGGAGTGTGTGAGTGATGTTATTGTTACTGGATCAGATTATATTATTATTTGTTATCTATGTGACATGTTTATTCACTCCGCCCATTGTTGTATACATATATAATGGTATAAAAAGATGTAATAGCATGTTCTAAACATATTGTTGTATTTATAATAAAACATATTTACTTGTGATGTTCTTTTTTTTTAATAAAGATATTTATTAAAAATGGTTTTATTTATTTAAGCAATTTTAAATAAATAAAACATTTTCTTAACAAAAAATGTTCTAATTGCTTTAGCTTAAAATAATAAATCGCAAAAAGAATCATCACTTCAGAGATTTGAACTCACAGAGTAGTACTCAGAAGTATGATGCCTTATTCGTTGGGCTACGAACGCTTAAGTTTTCAATGCGAAATTATGTTATACTATAATTGAGAAGACATTAGCGCACTCACTCGCACATGAACGCGATGTGTGCGTGAGGGCATTGTGTGCTGTACGTAATGCATCGTTTTAACAGTAGCAATACAGTTTTGTAGTGTCACGCACACTATAACACTGGTTACTTATCTCTGTTGCAGAGTGTACATTAAAAAAAAGAAAAATATGAAATGTTGTCACTATCAATCACTAGCGGATCTGAAAGACGATGTCCTGCCTGATCGATCCTAGAACCCGATTGCAGCGCCACCTACCGGGTCCAATTGTGTTTTCAAACCATCCAGGAATCCATTGAAATATACACACAAAATTTCATCTAAATCAGTCCAGCCGTTTAGGAAGAGTTAGGTGACTTTTAATACACTTACAGAAGAATTATATAATAGGTCGGGGGAAAAGTTTTTTCGTATTTTATAGGTATAAAGTTATAATAAAATCTCTTTGGCTCTACTGTTTGTATCTGGCTGGTTTTAATATGATTGAAAGTTTAAATTTTAAAGAACATAATTCCAAGTTCAAATTAGGAAAATGTGTGATTTTCATTTGTTTTTCGTACTGTCAAGATGAGTGAATCTAATGAAGAAATTCGATACATTTTAAAATTTTACAAAAGGTAAAAAAGGTAAAAATGCAACGCAAGCCGCGAAAAAAATTGCGATGTTTATGGACGTCAGATGTGCAGTGTCTGTGAGAGTAGCACACATTTGGTTTTCAATCCGGAAATGATGTCAAAGATGCACGTCGCTCTGGTCGCCCTATTAGGGAAAAAATGGATGCCATTTTTTAAAAAGTGGAGCAATATCGGCATATCAGTAATTACGACGTAGCTGAAGAACTGGGAATTGACCAGAAAACAGTTTTGACCCATTTGGCAAATGACACATAACTAAATAATAAACTATGAAAAAAAAAGTGTCTTGAATTTGTATATAAAATACGAAGGAACTTTTTCCCCGACCTAATACATCAAGCCAGGGCGAGCTGATAGCAGAGATGTAGATTACCATACCTATCGATTTAACCCCCATGTATGTTCTACGATTTTTTGTAGTTTTCGAGTTATAATTTTTTTTCGATATTTTTCCTGATTCAACGAGAGCCTTTAAAAAATTATTTCTTTTCTTTTTGGGTCAACTTTGAACAAGAATGTACTAAGTAAATAGAACATTATTTGCTGAAATCGGTTGTTGAAAGTGGTGTATCTGAAGTCTTGTGATTTTTATTATAATTTATTCTAATCTTGTAATTTTCATATTTTATAAAATATCTTTGCATATTTTTGTAAATCCTGTTATTTACTAATATAATATAAACATAAATTGTATACCTACTACTACCCTTAACTCGAAAACAACAAAAAATCTTAGAACATACATACTCTACTATCAGTTCGCAATGGCTTGACACCATGAAAGAAACACCCTGTTTATTAAGATATTACTTACCGATATTTTTTTAATATAAATTATTACCTATCATCTTTGTTAGCGATGATGTCAAACATTACGAGTGGAGTGGCTCATGGCTCATTTGAATTGCACTAAATTAGCCTTGGATTAGGATGTCTTATGCCGTTAAACTTTTTAAACTTTCGCGATTTGTACACATTATAAAACACTATCTAAAACAGGGGTAAAGTGAGGGTAGATGCACATACCCGCACTTTACGAAGACGTCGCTGAGCTGTCATCAGTCCTCCCGTGACCACGATCGCTGCAAGGCGGTCGAAACGTCGGGAAACAAGTAGGTACCTGTTTACCTCGTTAAAAAGAATATCGCGATAAGACCCGTTTTAGATAGTGTTTTATAATGTCTTATGCCGTGTTTCATAGCATGTCATCCCAAAGGTCAAAATCAGAAGGATATTGGGAAGGAATCGGAAAGCGCGCTCGGCTGTCATTCGTAGATCTTTGACAGTCGTTACGGGTTTTAGGAGCCCGAAAGGCTGACAACCAGTCTTACCAAGGGGTATCGTATTACCCAGTTACTGGATTGTGGAGATAAGCAGTCGCTCCATGTAAAATACTGGTTTTCAGCTGCATCTGATTAAATTGGAAAGCCGATACTCGCAATTAAATCAAAACCTACAGGGTACTTCCCGTTGACCTAAAATCATGAAGTTTGGCATGAAGCAAGGTCTCACAGCACAAGTAAAGGAAAAAGTCCAAAAATATTAATTTGTAATTTTATCACATAATTTTTTTTTTGGGATAAATTCTTTTGAACTACGGAACCCTTCATTGTGCATGGTCCGACCTTTAACCTGATTATCAGAGTGATCTTTCGTCCTCTAAGCTAGGTCAGATTTGGTTTATCATTTCTATTAAATAATTTTATGCGTTGAAACCAAGATTGCCACGGCCAAGATAATTGGTATCGTGGTGTAATTAATTTCTTAATTAAATATCTAAGGCGGTGGTTAGACGGCTAGAAAATAATTTCAGCTGTCTATGGGTACGTACTCTGCATTACCAGATCATCATACAAATAAATAAAATTGATGTGTCTGTTTGTAATGTCAAAATAATAGTACCCTGTGAATCCTGTAACTAAGAACACATGATTTTGAAAAAAACCTCAAATACATTTTTTAGGCCTATAGCAGGAGACGCCCTGGGCGGCGGGAATCGAGAGCCGATTCCCGGCCACCGTAGGCGCGGGCTTGCGGACGGTGAGTAGTGGGTAGCTCGCCGTCCGGTAAGGACCAGGGGGTCTACTCCCTAAGCACGAAGCACTGTGTTCCCAAATGAATGCATGATTGTAAAAACCCACCTCAAACCACTTTTTCCGAAATACCGTTTATTGCGGATTTGTATTCTCTATGGCAAGACAAACTGTTTGAGTGTAAAAACACACCTCAGTCATCTAAGAATCCCACAGTTATAGAGGCGCGAATATTTCAATGAGTTTAAAAATCCACCTTATCCTGGATGAGGTGTTTTTTTACAATCAAACATGTGGCAACCCTTTACTACGGTCCGAAAATGTTAGCTTTTAATGAGAAAAAAATAGATATAAGTTTTTCAGATTTTAATTTCTTTCATTTTAATTATGCGTTAGTAGCATCTGCAAATAAAGCTAAACGGTAGTTAAATACGTCACTTATCACCATAAAAAAAATCAACTGCTAATACCATGGAAAATGGGAAATAATAGCTTCTAAATAGTTTTAATTACAAAACGCCTGTTAATTTGTATAAAAATATTTAAAAAATAAATAAATAAAAATAAAAATAAAAAAATAAAAATAAAAAACCCTTTTATTTCTTGCTTATTCATAATACATGAAAAATATTTAGAAGCTATTATTTCCCATTTTCCATGGCATTAGCAGTTGATTTTTTTTATGGTGATAAGTGACGTATTTAACTACCATTTAGCTTTATTTGCGGATGCTATTAACGCATAATTAAAATGAAAAAAAAATAAAATCTGAAAAACTGAAATCTTTTTTTTTCTCATTAAAAGCTAACATTTTCGGACCGTAGTAAAGTGTATTAAATCTTTCACAATATTCTTAACAAATTGAAGATACTAAAAACATATCAGCTTTATTTATATCCAAGTAATATATTTTTTTAAATTTTCTAAATAAAAAAAGTAATAAATTTTAGAGGTATTTTTTTCAAAAACTATAAAGATTTGGCACATGGGAGTTCTTGTCCGAAGTTTGTCGTATTGAAATGCGTCTCGTACTGAATTTAACTCAAAATGTCAGGTCCAAGGGTATTTGGGAACATAGTGCGAAGCCCGTAGTTTCGGCCTTCATTACGGGCGTTTCCTACTCCGTATCACCTACGGATGGATGTATGGTTCGGGGCCCCAACGAAGTATGAATGACAATATGATTTGACAGTTGTCCCTACTCCCGATGTGTTTTTGCCCGTGCGAATTTAACTTTTACACTTGTTTCGATGGATCGTTATGTCAGACGGACGGATGGACGGACGGACGGGCTTGGAGTAGGCCCCCCGGCCCAGGTCGACGGCGCGTTGTGTTCCACGCGCGCCTCAAAGAGATGTCAGCAAAAGATGGGGTCCAATAGGGCCGATGCCGCCGGGGTCGCGGGTTGTTTGGAAAAGATACCGTGCCCCTGGCACAGGCAACTGAAGGAACACGGGTGGGTTTTAGTCAGTAAAAGTGTGACACGCCCTTCCGCTACACCCAGAGCGGGAGAAGTCTGTCGGCGACGAGACCCTACCTGGGTGCACGTAAGCGCAAGTAGCGGGGGTACCGCCCCCGCCACTAGTTCGGTACAGTTATGAGTCAAACTAGATTCTAGTTAGATTTTAAAGAGATTTGTTTATTGTCTTTTTCTTATTATAAATTAGTTTAAACTACTTGGAATTAATGATAATTACATATTCTAATCTAATAAGACTGATTAAAGTTAAAATTGCAAGAGAATTTTGTGATAAAGTTTAGTACTAGAGTATAATTACGTAACTTGAAAACATACTTTTTTGTTTATGTAAATATTTTGATAATTTTCATTTTAAAAGTTAGATTTAGTTATAAAACTAGTTTTTCTTTTTAGTTCATGTAAATCGGTCAACTAGTTTAGAAGATATAAGGGAATTTGTATAATGAGAATTCACCAACTTGCATTTTTTGTATGTTTTTGTTCTAGGATTTTTTTATTATTGATAGATAGGTCTAATATTATTATTGTAAATAATTAAGGACTAAATAAGCAAGGTTTTAAGATAAAATTGTAAAAGGTAAATGTTAAGAATTAATTAAAATAAAGGCTCCAAAGATTTCGGCTTAGGGAAAATTAACTGTAAAATGGGCTCAAAAATCGCGGACCTCGCTAGGGTAAGAAAACGCGGTATATAAGCCGGGCTAGTTTTCAAACAGTCGTCAGTCCGACCACAGCCACCGAAGAGGCAACAACTCAGAATAGGAGCCGAAATCTGAGGACAAGTCAAGTCAAGAATTCTGCGTTTCATTTCATCGCTCCAGTCTCCCGAGGTCCTAGTTGGGTTGTCGTACCCATACGCATTCAGGGGTGCGTGGTGACGTGTGTCGCCAGCAAGAAGCAAGGAACATACGTCAACAACGTTGGGAGATTGTCCCAGGACGACTGCGGGTACTGATCGTGCCCCAGCCGACCGAAACAAGTCATTTGATGATTTCCCATCCACAAAAAAAAAAAAGGCCTAAAGTTTATATATATGGCATGACGGCCTTGTCTACAAGCTGGCCACCTCAGACGCGCCCCGTCGCGTCGTTAGGGTGGTTTCTGACTTTCTCTCGAACAGGACTTTCAGGGTGGTGGTCGACGGCGCGCTTTCTAGCGCCCGCCCGGTGTTGGCGGGCGTACCCCAGGGTAGCTGCGTGTCGCCGGCGTGTTACTCACGATACACGGACGACATCCCCACTACAGCAGAAGCGACGCTCGCGCTGTATGCTGACGACGCCGCGTATATCACCACTTCGCTGAATGCGAACTACGCGGCGGTCAAAATGCAGCGCGCCCTCGACCTCCTTCCCGACTGGCTGGCCAAGTGGCGGCTGTCGGTGAACGTGGGTAAGACGCAGGCGATAATTACAGGAGCTGCGCGTCTACCACCACCCCTCAGGCTGCAAGGAGTCGACATCGATTGGTCGCCCCGGGTCAAATACCTGGGTGTCACCATCGATCGTCGGCTCACCATGGGGCCACACGTCCGCAATGTCGCCGCACAGGGTAGGGTCGCCCGCAACCTACTTAGACCTGTGCTCTCGTCCCGCCTCCCGCATCGTGTCAAGTTGGGCGTGTACAAGTTGTACGTGCGCCCAATCTTGACCTATGCCGCCCCATCATGGTTTGCCCTCACGAGCGAGCCTAGCCGAAAGTTGCTCCGCGCGCAGCAGAACCTTGCGCTGCGGACAATAGTCGGCGCACCCCGCTTCGTGAGGAACGACGTGCTTCACCGCGACCTCGGGATTGAGAGCCTGGACAAGTTTGTGGGCCGCCTGGCGAAGAGGATGTTCGCGCGTGCCGACGCGTCTGCCTGGCCGCATGTCAAGCAGATCGCGCCCTGGCATACGCGCCCCCCGGACGCTAGGCCCCTCCCCCGCGACCTGCTTGCGGACGATGACCCCATCACCGTACCGGACTGACCTTCCGAGTGAGCCGCTCCCGGCTACACGCGGCTCACTTGTGACAGCAACACTTCCACCACAAATACATACGCTGTCACGTGGTGCGTGCTAGGATAATTTAGGCGTATCACGTGGCAAACCCCAGACATGCACCTCTATACAGGCACAAAGCACACACGCGAATACGCAGCGCGGGCGTGCGCGTATTTGCATAGACACCGGGTGGCGACACACAGTACAACGCCACCCTCACACCCACGACACGGTCCCCCTCCCCCGGCCCAGGCTCGGCTAGCTCTGAAAATGGGTCGGACGGGGGCCACTCACCCCATCCGTGGGAACGCGGAGTCCGTGTTTCTGTCGCTGGTCGCTATCTGCTGGGCTTCACGCATGTAGGTGCGGGCTCCACCCGGTAGTAGTTGACCGCCGAAACACGGTGAAGAAAGCGGTAGTATGCATATGCCGTAGCGAGCCCACGGACACAAAGACAGATACCATCTCCATGGGCGTGTTAATGCAGCACGCCCAACCAGCCATCGCCAGTGGCGACCAAAATGAGGGGTCCGTATTTACGGACCACCGTAAAGCTTCCGCGGTAGGGGGGCTTAGCCCTGGAGCCGCACGCCACGCCCCCTTGCGGGGCGTAGCGATATCCACGAGTGGCGGAACAGTCGTCAGTCCGACCACAGCCACCGAAGAGGCAACAACTCAGAATAGGAGCCGAAATCTGAGGACAAGTCAAGTCAAGAATTCTGCGTTTCATTTCATCGCTCCAGTCTCCCGAGGTCCTAGTTGGGTTGTCGTACCCATACGCATTCAGGGGTGCGTGGTGACGTGTGTCGCCAGCAAGAAGCAAGGAACATACGTCAACAACGTTGGGAGATTGTCCCAGGACGACTGCGGGTACTGATCGTGCCCCAGCCGACCGAAACAAGTCATTTGATGATTTCCCATCCACAAAAAAAAAAAAGGCCTAAAGTTTTATGTAAATACAGTGTAATATCTGGGTACTTTTCACACAACGTAAAAAACCGGTCAAGAGCGAGTCGGACTCGCGCACCGAGGGTTCCGCTATTTAGAGACATCGTTTTATTTTTCCTGTAATCTTTACATAAACTTCTATCACATAGAATAATTTCAGATTTTTCTCTTTGTAAACTTCGGAGATAAGGGGGGGGGGGAACGGTATTTTTTTTTACATTTTTCATCAAAACTCGAAAACTATGCGGCCTAAAAAAAAGAAAAAAAAATGTTTGAGAATGTGCAAACAGCGCTCTTTTATATGATACCCCTAGTAGCCCCACTTTGAATTTTTAAGACCCCCTTTCAGTCCCTGTTGCAAAAAAAATACTTTCTTATTTCCAAAATAGTTGGGTAAACGTCATATAAAACTGTTCCAAATTTCGTTGATAGCATTAGTAGTTCGTGAGATATCCAGCTGTGACAGACAGACAGACTGAGTCACACCATATGGGTTCCTTTTTTACCATTTTGATACGGAACCCTAAAAACTATGAATGTAACTATCGACCCTGTCGTGCGACATGTCAAATGAAGGAACTTACTATGAGTCCTTTCATTCGACATGTCACACGGTACAGTTTGCAAAACTTTTTATTTTATTTTATTATTTGCCCCCTAAAATTTTTATTTATTTATTTAAGTCAGACATCATTATTATCCATATTTTTGTTAGTAGATATACTTAAGAATTATGTTAGTAAATATTAAATTATAAATATTAAATTATTAAATTATAATATCATGCAGAAGTACTTTAAATTCATTATAAATATTGTAAAATCAACAATATTATTCATATGGAAGAAATTCATTATAATATCAAAATTAATTAAGTTCATTAAAATAATAAAACAACAAAATAATCAAAAAATAAAACAAGTAAAAACAATATTCGTCCATCAGTTGCTGTTCTTCTTTATATGCAACTGCACACAATGCCACAATATTGGACAGTCAGTTCTGGCAGCAACAACGCTGAGAATGCTGTTGTCACTGCCGCGGGCACGACTTAGCAATGATGCAGCTCTCTTTCTGAGGATGGCATGGAAGCCTTCAATACGAGCGTTGGCAAACATGCCCGACGCGCTGCAGTGCCTCGGCAGCCGCATCAGCACCCTAAAGGCATTGTTGTATTGAACGCACTAAAAGGTGACCCCCATATTCAAAATTCATTTATTTACTTTAGCCGTACGTGTTTGGGTCACAGAAAAAACACATGTGTACCAAATTTCAACTTAATCGGTCTATTACATTCGGAGCAAACTGGCTGTGACAGACGGACAGACAGACACACGAGTGATCCTATAAGGTATCCATTTTTTCCTTTTGAGGTACGGAACCCTAAAAAGGATCCATGGTTTAATCCTGGGTTTGAAGATGAACCTTGTTTTGTAATAAGACGGTTTGAGTAAAATCATGTGTCTACTGTGTCCACACCCCTAACACGTGCTTTCCAAAGGAAATCCAGTCCAATCTCGTTTTTAAGCACGTGCGTGACACATGCGTGTTTGACTTTCGACCTTTCTTATCTGTACTTACGTATTATTATCATCCAACAAGCTACAGCTGATCATGGATGTTCAATACACCGCTATTTATTTATCTTCGCACTAGAACGCCATACAGCAATCCATACCTAACCCCTGCTATACCGAGAGTTGAAAATCCAGTGCGCGATAAAATCCCGCCGTGATATTTTTACGTACGTGCGAACGACGGCTTACTAAACAAATAAATTGTTAAAATACAAAAGATAAATAATCTAAATAAAGTTGGAAAGGTATTCTCAATGTAAGTGCAATTACAATACAATTGTTAAATATTTGGAATACTACATTCTAAAATGCAGGCCACATTGCGAACGAAGCTAAGTTCTATCGTTTAGTTCACTCTCGGACCCTCGACCCCTAAAAAAAGATTTGTTTATTTGTTTTATCTCAACCCCTTTTTTTTTTTTTTTTTTTTTTCTTTTTTTTTTTTTTTTTTTTGAGGGTGGGAAATCATCAAATAACTTCTCCCGCTCTGGGTGGAGCGGGAGGGCGTGTCAGACTTTTACTGACTAAAACCCACCCGTGTTCCTTCAGTTGCCTATGCCAGGGCCGCGGTAACCTTATCTCAACCCCTAAACATAGTTTACAGTCGACCCCCAGGGGGTGAGACTGACTTATCATACAAAGGACAGGCATACCTCGCCCACTTTCGACCCCTAGTTCGGTAAGTACCTAAAATTAAGGTCAAGAATAAACTATATTTAGGGGTCCAGTGGACACATTAATTATTGGGGGTCGAGGGGCCGAGAGTGGACGAGTACTATGACCTTCACACAAGTAGATATGCAAACACGTGGTACTAAACCACACACACACACACACACACACAAAAATCTAATAAGCAAAAGTCACTCGAGCCACCAATATTTTTATAATGTTGTTTTTTTTTTGTAAATGTTGGCTGAATCTGATTCATTATGTAGATAGGTACAAAATATTATCTAAAAAAAAACATACATGAGCGATGCTAAACGAACTTAGCTTCGTTCGCAATGTGGCCTGCGCTTAACTCTTAAATACTTTAGTTCAACTAAAAACATTGGGGAAACCCCAAAGGAAGTGGACCTGGCAGAGCCCCGATAACGTGACTAGGAACGAGATAGACTTCATCATGACGGATAAGAGGCAAATATTTAAAGATGTCTCCGTGATCAGCAGGTTTAACACTGGAAGCGATCACAGGCTTGTCCGAGGCACTCTAAATATCAATTTTCGAGCTGAAAGAATCCGTATGATGAGGCCTACTCTCCGACCTACGCAGCTCCAGGCCGCTCTGGGATCTGAAAAGTTCCAACTGGAACTTCAAAATCGATTCGACCTGCTGGAAACCACAGGTACTGTTGACGAGAAAGCCGACGAGGTGGTCAAAGCACTACGCGACGTGTCCCGCAAACTTTTCCCGTCGCAGCGAAAAAGTAAGGTGTCCAAACTTTCCTCGGAGACTCTCGGACTTATGAGGGAAAGACGAGAGTTGCCATTTACGCAGCTGTCTTCGTCAGATAAGAGGGCCTTAAACCTAAAAATTAGAAAGCTGATGCGACACGACCTTCGGTGCTCCAACACCCGCGACATTAAGGTCGCGATTGAGCAAAATCGAGGGTCAAAAGTGTTCGCTCAACAATTAGGGAGGTCCCATCTGACGAAACTAAGAACTGCGGATGGCAGAATCGTGACTTCAAAGTCCGAGATACTCGAGGAAGTCGAGGATTTCTATGGACACTTATACTCAACGCGGACGGCGAAACCAGCGCGACATAGTGCAGATGACCACCGAGCCGAATTAACGCGCCACTACACGGAGGACATCCCGGATGTTGACCTGTGCGAGATTAGGGCGGCTTTCGAGCAGCTGAAAAACAACAAAGCACCTGGTGATGACGGAATAACGACAGAGCTCCTTAAAGCAGGCGGGGCTCCAGTCCTGAGAGAGCTAGCGAGTCTCTTCAACTCCGTCATCCAAGAAGGTACAACGCCCGAGGCGTGGAGCAGGGGTGCGGTGGTTCTGTTCTTCAAAAAAGGTGACAAAACCTTGCTGAAGAACTATAGACCCATCTCACTTCTGAGTCACGTCTACAAGCTGTTCTCGAGGGTCGTCACGAACCGTCTCGCCAGAAGACTTGACGAGTTCCAGCCACCAGAGCAAGCCGGTTTTCGAAAAGGCTTCAGTACCGTAGACCACATCCATACTGTTCGGCAAATTGTACAGAAGACCGAGGAGTACAATCAGCCGCTGTGTATGGCATTCGTGGACTACGAGAAAGCCTTCGACTCCATCGAAATATGGGCAGTTCTGGCCTCTCTGCAACGATGTCGAATTGACTGGCGCTATATTGAAGTGTTGAGGTGTCTGTATGACGCTGCCACGATGACTGTCCAGATCCAAGATCAGAAAACCAGCCCCATCCAACTGCTCAGAGGGGTGAGACAGGGGGATGTGATATCCCCGAAACTGTTCACCAATGCGTTGGAGGACGTCTTCAAGACGCTGGACTGGACTGGACAGGGTATTAACGTGAATGGTGAGTACATCTCACACCTTCGCTTTGCCGATGACATCGTCATATTAGCAGAGACGCTGGAACAGTTAGGCCAGATGCTGCACAGCCTAAACGGAGCCTCTCGGCGAGTTGGCCTCGGTATGAATTTAGACAAGACGAAAGTTATGTACAATTCACTCGTCTTGCCGAGTCCAATCCGCATCGAGGGGTCGCTTCTTGAAGTCGTGAAGGAGTATGTCTACCTAGGGCAAGTCATCCAGCTCGGTAGACACAACTTTGAAAAAGAAGCCGACAGAAGGATCCGATTGGGTTGGGCAGCGTTTGGTAAACTTCGTCAAGTCTTTTCGTCACCCATCCCGCAATGTTTGAAAACCAAGGTTTTCAACCAGTGCGTCCTGCCCGTTATGACATACGGTGCTGAAACGTGGACACTTACAGTCGGGCTGGTCCACAAATTCAAGGTCGCTCAGCGCGCTATGGAGCGGGCTATGCTCGGAGTTTCTTTGAAGGATAAAATCAGGAATGAAGTTATTCGGAAAAGAACCGGAGTAACCGACATAGCTAGCAGAATAAGCAAACTGAAGTGGCAGTGGGCTGGCCATGTTTGTCGAAGGATCGATGGCCGGTGGAGCAGACGGGTCCTGGAGTGGAGACCGCGTATCGGTAAGCGTAGTGTGGGACGCCCCCCAGCTAGATGGACCGACGACCTGAAGAAAGTGGCTGGGACAGACTGGATGCGGAAGGCGGAGGACAGGGTGTTGTGGCGCAGACTGGGAGAGGCCTATGTCGAGCAGTGGACTGCGATAGGCTGAGTTGATTGATTGATTGAACTAAAAACAAATTACGATTAAAAGCGCAAAGGGTCATCTACGCAAGTGCAAAAAAAGGGGTAATTCTCACAAGGCGCGACAGAAGGCGTAAGGAAGTGGTTGTTAAACACTTCAGCTGTCTTGGCGTGTAAACTGGGGACCAGAAATGAGGATATTTTAAAGGTAAACATTTATAATCAGCCTATAATGTTCCCACCAGGGCTTTAAATACCGGTAAAAATTCATAACGTTACCTCCATTTGACAGAGTTACAGTTAATAATGACAATAACGGTCATAGAATTAACGTTATTTTATGCAATTTTTAACGTTATTTGTTTAATAACGGTGCGAGGCGGAGCGGCAACAGTGCATCGTGATCCAATGCTAAGCGACCGCGAGCGGAGCGCACAAAAATATAATCCTACGTACGGAACGGCAACGTAGCTAAATTAACGTTATTTATCGTATTTTCGTAAATGTTCAGTAACGTTATTTACTGGTAATGTTATCATAACGTTACATTTCTAACGTTAGTAAGGTATCACATTGTAGTTAACGTTACGTAACGGTTATTATTTTGTTATTTGGTAACGTTAGCAAGTTGGTAACGTTAATTTGGTTCCCACGGCTGGGGACACAGGCCTCCTCTCTGTGACTGGCAGTATAGGCCGTAAATCCGTAATCCACCACGCGGGCTCAGTATAGTATGCAGGGGATAATACAATGACTCGCGCATGAAGGGTTCCGTACCATAAGACTAATATTATAAAGGCGAATGTTTGTGTGTGTTTGTTACTTCTTCACGCTCAAACGGCTGTACCGATTTGGATGAAATTTGGTATGTAAATAGCTTATACCCTGGATTAACACATAGGCTACTTTTTATCCCGGTCTACGCGGGTGAAACCGCGGGGCGCCGCTAGTTATCTATAAAAACGGCAAAAAGATCACGTTTGTTGTATGGGACCCCCTTAAATATTTATTTTATACTATGTTTTAGAGGTATTTGTTGTTATAGCGGCAACCGAAATACGTCATCTGTGAAAATTTTAACTGTCTAACTGTCTAACTATCTCTCTATAAATATCGTCATTACGTATAGTTCCTTGCTCTTTTTCAAGTAGTATATATAAGTATATAAGTTCTGTATTTATGTATGTATAAATTGTATGTATATATGGTACACCACAGACTACCTACAGTATTCTCTCCTTTCTCCCCATAATCCATGCAAAGGTTGTCTGTAAAAGATCGCTTTTAGCGATAAGACCGCCCATTGTGTCACCCTATGTAAAATTTCAACATTTATATCTGTAATTTTTATGGTGTGCATAATAAAGAGTATTCTATCTATTCTATCTATCTATCACGGTTCATGAGATACAGACCACCAGCTGGGTGACAGACGGACGAACAGCGGAGTCTTAGTAATTGGGGCCCGTTTTACCCTTTTGGTACGGAACCCTAAAAACATTAGGGGAAGATCAAAGAAATGGATGGACTGTAAAGATGATATGGCTAGAAAGGGTCACCCCCTCTGACTTCCGAGATGACGACTAATAGAGAAGTATGGAGGAAATAGACATGTTGCGCCGACCCCAAACAGATTAAATAAATAAATAAATAAATAAGGATATTTATTTATTTATTTAATCTGTTTGGGGTCGGCGCAACATGTCTCCCTAGCTAAGCAACGAGATGGCTGATAAACTACTTATATACATTTTTTTTTTGTAAATACATACCATATTATAGATATAAAAACACCCAGACTCGGAACAAATACTTGTAGGTCGTACAAATATTTGTTCAAAGATAAGGGCAGGAGAATGATCGATACCTCTTGGTAAAACTGGTTGCTAAAACCGTTTGGGGATGCGCTAAGATAGCCCGCGAAATTCAAATTTTCTTACGTTTTTTTCAGTGTCAGGTTGTACGCACGGCTACAGATCAAGCTATAAATTTCCAGTATAAGCTGATCTCGCATTGTATAGGATTTCCTTACAATGAGAGGTCAGTGTAAACTGGTTTTGTATAGCTTGATGTGTAGCCGTGTGTACGTTGATTAAGGTTAAATTAGGTTAATTCTAACTTATGTAATTGTATTCCTGATTATAATTCTGTAAAGCCATATTAGTTACGGCTGCGAATCATATTTTAATCAACATACACTGACCCTAATACAACTGACACCGACCCGCAAATTGCAAAAAACGTAAGAAAATTTGAATTTCGCGGGATACCTTAGCGCATCCTCCTTAACGTGTTTTCCGAGGCACGGATGGATCCCAATATATACCCACAACCCAATTACTGGGTACTAAACGATAACTCTTGGTAAGCCTGGGCCGGTAGTCTCGACATTGTTAACGATTTTCGTTACGACATTCGTTAACTAATTACATGCTCTGTGGTCCTAATGGGCGCCCCTCGACCCTCGAGACGGGCAAATGGTAATAGTTCGATTTTATTAAAGACACACAGATGACACAGACACATCTTCGAGCCCGTTCCTTAAAATTTATCAGACCACAGAGCAACGTAACGATCGTTAGGGCAACGTTAATAATGTCGAGACTACCGGCCCTGGTTGCTAATCATTTTTTTTGTTTGTATTGTTGTCGATGGTTAGTTATCAATGTTATCATAGACATCGCTAGCACAGTATATAATATGTTCTTGATACAGCATTATGAAAGTGCTGTCCATCTTCTTTATTATAAACGCGTAATGACGATATATTACGGTTACCAGCGCCATCTATTCAAGATTGTATGAACTAACAGCTGATAAACTTGACCTTACTTTTATCAATGTAAAATGAATATTGATCTGGTACATATTATTTGCAAGAGTTGTGTTGCGTACAACGCCATCTAGTGTTTTAGTGAACTACAATATTTTAAGTGTCGTTTAATCTAACGATATTTTGCAGGATATTTCGTGCTACACTGGCGCCAGACTTTGGCAGTACATTGCAACATAAAAACGATAGTAATTTTGAATTAATCACATTAGCAGTGAAACATGAAAAAGTCCTGTCAAAATCTATACTTATATCATCTGAATTTCCTTTCTTGATAATTTTGATGATAATTTTTAAAAATTTATTTTTCAATACACTTCCTCGAAAACTGGTTCATATCGCATTAAGATTAGGTTCACAAAGCAATGTATTTCACACGCGTGTGATTTTTTATTTTCCCGCACGTGTGCGGGAATAAAAATTGCCACAGATAACTTATACTTATACTTAGTCCAAATTGGTTCAATGCCTCTATTCACAACTCTGTATTCGGATGTGAATGTTTTTTTTTAATCTCGGCAAAGAGACTTGCGTCTTTACGGCGTTAATATTTTTTTGAATATTTATAAGTATATTGAATATCATCAAAAACTATGACAATAAAAGAAACGTTTATGAACAAATTAACATTTATTTGTGTTCTAAACTCAAAAATATTTGAATTTTCTATTTTTCATATTAGGCTGTTTATCGGCTTTATACCTTTGCTTCTCCTTCAACCTGGCGAAAGCAAAGCGCGGAAAAAAAAGGAAATACAGGGTGTAAGGGACAGCCCTCCGCAAACTGATAGGGTGAATTCAGTATGTCATTCTAAGATGACCGGTACATGAAATTTTTTCAGGAACGTTAAGGGAATCCAATAAACCTGATTTGTTTGTGTTTTTGTGCACAAATCGGATCGTCGATTACTGGTTGGGAGGGGTAGGTAATACGTATGCGGTGAGTTCGATGAACTCTGTAGCTAGACAGAAAGTGAACAGCTGATTTCACGCATCGTTGGTTAGAGTATTTCAACATCCATTGCTGGTTTTTTTTTGCTGTTTTTTTTGCAGTTTTTTTTACATAAATGGAGTGCTGCGAATACACAATGCACTTTTACATTGAAATAATGAAAATGTAACTGAAAAAAAAATTGAAAAAATGAAAATTTTCCTGAGAAAATTTCCGGTGGAATATGATTCAAAATGAGGAGCTGAATGCACCCTGTTAGTTTGCGGAGGGCTGTCCCTTACACCCTGTATAATAATTCATGAAAAAAATATTGTTCGTTATTTTATTTTATTTCTTCAAAAGTGTATTGAAAAACGTCGTTTGATACTCGTGGACATTTGTTATTGCAGTTCTCGGCTCAAAAACAACCTCGCCTATACGGCTCGGGTGTTAATTCTCCACTTGTATCAAAATTCTACATTCTAAGCCGACGTTCGGACAGACGTAAAAATATCGCGGCGGGATTTTTCACTGTTGGATTTTCAACTCTCGGCGCTAAGAAGAGCGTTGAAAATCCAGTGCGCTAAATAAAATCGCCGCGACATTTTAACGTCCGTGCGAACGTCGACTAAGAGAATAAAATTTTGATTTAGTATTCAGTAATAGTAATAGTAATCTTTATTTATTTCTCTCTTCACAAAGGTTCACTTAGTTTATTTTATAAATAGAGACAAGAATAATAACGTTGTTACAAAATCACAAATATGATCCTTTGTGAGAGACTGGCGTCCATACTAGGATACCCTGTGTGACAGATCACCAGATTCAGTGGCAAGTTTATGGCCAAAATTGAGCTCGTCTGCACAAGGCTTTCTGTTTTAAGGGGACTACAGGTACTCAATTTCGGGCTCGAGCTAGATATCACGACCATGGAGATAAATCTCTGTTTCAAATCTCCGCATCAATGTCCGGTTCAAATCTCGATACTATCAAAAAACCGTATTCTGGTAGACCATGGAG
The DNA here is from genome assembly GCA_905163495.3 of Cosmia trapezina. NCBI lineage: Eukaryota > Metazoa > Arthropoda > Insecta > Lepidoptera > Noctuidae > Cosmia > Cosmia trapezina. The sequence continues at coordinate 13,103,745 of LR991047.1, forward strand.
AAAGATTTACAACGGAGAAAATAATCTCGTCTAAAAGACGTTCCATTTTTATCGATTCACTTTGATTATAATCGATTATGCTACGTTTTTCTTTTCTTAGTATTAATGACGTCTTTAATTTATTAAATCCAAGCAAACACATTATTTAAGATAATTTTAGTATATTGTGTTTCTATAACTGTGTTTTTTTATAATTACTTACTGAAAATAGTAATTGCAAAGTAGCGTGATCAGAAACGCATTTCGCATGATTTGTGTCCTTTTTCTGACGTAGGTAGGTTTTAATTTTCATATCAAATAAGACTATTTTTAATCGCGATTAAAAAGGTGTGGAATAAAATTAGTTGTCATGTACTAAAATTCACACCAACACCTTGACTTCAAGTGCAAAAACAGTACTGTATTTTTTTTTTCTTTTGCTTATATCTCGAAAACGGTGTGTCCTATCGCAAAAATAATGAAAATTTTGCCCCCCTTTATAAGACCCATACACCCCTAAGCCTCTACATGTAGGTACCAAAAAAAAAACGAATATAAACCTACGAATGTAAATTTTGACAGATGTTCCAACGGAGATTTCATATCTCCATACCTTAGGACCAACCGTGATATCTCGCTGGTTTGCGATCGAAAAATTTATGAATGGAGATCGTTAGAATAGCATTTTTTCGTTTTCGACGGAGATAAGCAGTTTCTCGACTGTTATTTCGACCATGGAGATAATTTCCATGCCACCGGAATTGGCCTCCAGGACCTAAATGCAACTAAACGCAAATTTTATAATGCCTAAAAGTATATGATCTACTGCAGTAAACAAAGTCAGAAAAATATGTGATATTCTTCAGGATATATGCTAGTTAGATAGTGTGTTGAAAACATTATACAACTAATTTGATACGATAGAAAAAGAAAACATAATACAACTAATTTGATACGATAGAAAAAGAAAACATAATACAACTAATTTGATACGATAGAAAAAGAAAACATAATACAACTAATTTGATTCGATAGAAAAAGAAAACATAATACAACTAATTTGATACGATAGAAAAAGAAAACATAATACAACTAATTTGATACGATAGAAAAAGAAAACATAATACAACTAATTTGATTCGATAGAAAAAGAAAACATAATACAACTAATTTGATACGATAGAAAAAGAAAACATAATACAACTAATTTGATACGATAGAAAAAGAAAACATAATACAACTAATTTGATACGATAGAAAAAGAAAACATAATACAACTAATTTGATTCGATAGAAAAAGAAAACATAATACAACTAATTTGATACGATAGAAAAAGAAAACATAATACAACTAATTTGATACGATAGAAAAAGAAAACATAATACAACTAATTTGATTCGATAGAAAAAGAAAACATAATACAACTAATTTGATACGATAGAAAAAGAAAACATAATACAACTAATTTGATACGATAGAAAAAGAAAACATAATACAACTAATTTGATACGATAGAAAAAGAAAACATAATACAACTAATTTGATACGATAGAAAAAGAAAACATAATACAACTAATTTGATACGATAGAAAAAGAAAACATAATACAACTAATTTGATACGATAGAAAAAAATCACGAAGATACCTCTAAAAATTTTTTTTTAACGATTAAAAACCATACTAATATACATGCAATCGTTCCGATTTTTTGTCAGATTATTCTAAAAGCAACATATTAACGTAATAGTGTTTTAATTTTTTAGTCCAATCAATAGATTTTATGTAAGTAAATAAATAATTCCTTCATATTTTGCAATAAATTACCAGCGTTGTGTTACCGCGCTTCTCTTTCTTTTCTATGCAGTCAGACAGTGACCGCGCTTTAGGTCCTGTAGTCCCCTTAAGGCGAAAGCCCCAGGGTAGCCCGCGAAATTCAAAATTTCTTACGTTTTTTGCAATTTGTAGGTCAGTGTGAGCTTGTATGTTGATTAAAATATGATTCGCGGCCGTAGCTAATATGGCTTTACCTCAAATTGAGGTAAATGCTAACTTATGGAGCTGTATTGCTGATTCTAATGATTATAATTCTGTAAAGCCATATTAGCTACGGCCGCGAGTCATATTTTAATCAACATACAAGCTCACACTGACCTATAAATTGCAAAAAACGTAAGAAATTTTGAATTTCGCGGGCTACCTTGGCGTATCAACCTTAATCAAAATAAAAATGCACTCACCTAACACCATGCCGGGTGTAGTCCACCTCCGCAGACAGCCACAAAACGAATGTTCATTTAAAAACCCGAAGTGTCAATGTCACCGAGTCGCTTCCATGCTGTGTGGAACCTGGTGACGAAGAGAAAACTGCCATCAGAACATGAGCACAATGATGGAATAGAGATGATGACTAAAAATTTATTTTTTGTCCGTTATCAAAAAGTTACGGCGATACATTGTGTTAAAATATGGCATGACGTCACGCGTAGCTAGGTTTTATACGTACAAGTGACGTAGCGAGCCCCCACTCCCCAACTTTAATGCGTGATAGCTAAGTATTTTTTTATTAATATGATAAAGCAAAAAATACATGTCTAATATTTTTATATTAACTGACTGACGGACTAAATAGAATTTCTTTTTTTTACCCAGGCATCATACCTATTATATGGGCCATCTTTGCTTTTCAATTTGGTTGGTCCCAAAACTGTTGGTTTATGTCATCATTGCACAATTATGTTGGGGTCGGCTTCCAGTCTAACCGGATGCAGCTGAATACCAGTATTTTACATGGAGCGACTGCCTATCTGACCTCCACAACCCAGTTACTGGGTAATACGATACCCCTTGGTAAGACTGGTTGTCAGACTTTCGGGCTTCTGACGACCCGTAACGACTGTCAAAGATCCATGAATGACAGCCGGGACCAACGGCTTAACGTGCTTCCGAGGCACGGAGGAGTCTCGGTGTGTAAAGATGGTCACCCATCCACGGACCAACCCCGGCAAGCGTAGCTTAACCTGATAGATCGACCCGTGCGGCTGTTATTACTTAGCCACGAGCTCCTCGTCAAAATGTACTGAACAGCTGATTTTTTTTTCGCGATTTCAGGTTTGGTCCCATAGTAAAAGTTGTTCAAAATGATGAGTACAATGACCCCTTAAGAGGTTTAGTGTAAACAAAAACTAAAGTTGTATTTGTTACGCTAAAACGGCTGAACGGATTTTTTTTTCCCTATAATCATTGTGACGCGGGCGAAGCCGCTCGCTGGCAAAAGCTTTTAAGGTTGATGCGCCAGGGTAGCCCGCGAAATTCAAAATTTCTTACGTTTTTTGCAATTTGTAGGTCAGTGTGAGCTTGTATGTTGATTAAAATATGATTCGCGGCCGTAGCTAATATGGCTTTACAGAATTATAATCATTAGAATCAGCAATACAACTCCATGAGTTAGCATTTACCTCAAATCTAGCGATTTCATGAAATCATGAGGTTTGAGGTAAATGCTAACATATGGAGTTCTATTGCTGATTCTAATGATTAATATTCTATAAAGCCATATTCGCTACGGCCGCGAATCATTTTTTTAATTAACACACAAGCTCACACTGACCTACAAATTGCAAAAAACGTAAGAAATTTTGAATTTCGCGGGCTACCCTGGCGCTTTCGCCTTAAGTAATACTTACGTAAAAAGACCGAAACTTTTTTGTTTTATTTTTTAAACCACTTATCACAACGACTACTTTTCAGCCAGATTTTCAAGACACGAATAGAAGAAAAAAAAACGCAAACAAAAAGTCTTTAAGAGACACAAAAAATACAATAAAAAATGATTTAAATTTATAATAACATCCGTTGAAGCAAAAGATGTTATGAGATTGAAGGACAATACAATACTGATAAAAACATCCAATTTGACTTTATTGTATGCTTGTGGTCTTGGTGTTATCTATTTGGGACAAAGATGAAAGAATATTGGTGATGTTCTTCAGAAAGGTCAGGTGCGTAGTACTCGCTACCGGCGGGCGTGTGTGTATGACCAGGGGGCGTACTCCCTAACTCCGTCCGTCCGTACGTTCGTCCATCCGTCTGACATAACGATCCTTCAAAAAAAGTGTAAAAGTTAAATTTTTCGGACGGGTAAAAACACATCGGGAGTAGGGACAACTGTCAAACCGTGTTGTCATTCATACTTCGTTCGGGCCCCAAACCAATCATCTGTCCGTAGGTGATACGGAGTAGGAAACGCCCGTAACGAAGGCCGAAACTACGGACTTCGCGCGTTAGGGAGTAGACCCCCAAATGTATAAAAAAAAAAATCTTTATTTTTCTCATTCAGTATTACAGGCACTAGATATTATATGCACAATCTTATATAGAGAAAGGTGTCTGAAGTAGGAGGGCCCTGAGTTACAGATCACCCGGCTCTTTTGTTACACATGTTACATTACCAAATGGTTAGTCAAGATATACTTTCAATGAAATGTACAAATTATAAGTAGATATATTATTATTAATGATACGTTTTTAGACAAAACAAAATAAAATACAAATGAGATTAACGAAAAATGAAGAATAAAATGAATGAGTGTATGAATGAGAGTAAGGGTGAGTGTATGGATGATTGTAAGTGTAGGAGTGTGAGTGTAAATGCGTGGGTGTTAAGACACTGGTTTTAATAAGTTTTCAGTGGCAGTGTAGTCGAGATTTAAAGCCAAATGCGTAAATTTCTTTTACAAATAGCTTTTGTATATGTGTAAATATGTATTTTGCTATTGATAGAGCTGTATAGAAAAGTGCCAAGAAAACAGAAAAACTTATGGGAGAAAGCAGTGTTAAATCGGTTGATAGAACAAACATTTGATGTCTATTCGTCTATTTAGTGAAAGGAAATCGTGAATCATGGGAAGTTCAGAGTGTTTTTTTAACACAGAGTGTTTTTGTATGAACGTAAGTTCAGAGTGTTTTTGTATGAACGTAAACGAGGCAAAAGCAGTATGTAAGGATCGTAGTACATGACGTTCTGTAGTTTCTGCCTACACCCATGAGAAGGCGTGAGTTTAGTATGTATTTATGAATGAAAAAATATTTGTGATGTTCTTCAGAAAGGTCAGGTGCGTAGGATTCGCAACCGGCGTACGTGTATTGACCTGGGGGTCTACTCCGTAAGCGCGAAGCCCGTAGTTTCGGCCTTCTTCACGGACGTTTGCTACTTCGTATCACCTACGGATGGATGATTAGTTCGGGTCCCGAACGAAGTATGAATGACAACACGATTTGACAGTTGTCCCTACTCCTGATGTGTTTTTGCCCGTCCGAAATTTTCGGGTATATGCCCGAATTGCCCTATGGCCAATCCGGGCCTGCAACACAGTTGGGAAAAGGCTAGGCAGATGATAATGCTCGTAACATTGAACAGAAATTCAAAGACAAATGACACATCTGAATATTTTTCTTTAGTTACTCTTTGCTGATTGTGATAATGGCATTTGTGTGTATAAGAATAGAAGAGATTGAAAGTTGATAAGATAATGTACAAATGATATTAATACTAACAATTGCGTCTTGCTTCGCCTTCTTTTAGCTGGCAAACAAGCACAACCTCTACGGGGTCATTGTACTCATCATTATGAACAACTTTTACTATGGGACCAAAACTGATATTGCGAAAAAAGATCAGCTGTTCCCTACATTTATGTTCGCATAACTCGTCAAAATGGAACAGTCAAGTTTTGGTCCCATAGTAAAAGTTGTTCATAATGATGCGTATAATGACCCGCGTATAATGAATATAGGGGGTGTACGTTTGTACAATACCTACATTATATGCGAATAAATGATTTGATATGAAAAAATAAGTTGGTCATATTTTTTGGAAAAACTTGGAACTGATTGTGAGTGTTATATTGACAATGCGACGTGAAATTAAAATAAGTCATGCTTTACTGTGAAATGTAAAATTGCCACAAATTCACAATTGGTCTAATAGCTAGGTCCTGAGGTCTACTCCATAAGCACGAAGCCCGTAGTTTCTGCGTTCGTTACGGGCGTTTCCTACTCCGTATCACCTACGGATGGATGATTGGTTCGGGGCCGGAATGAATTATGAATGACAACACGATTTGACAGTTGTCCCTACTCCCGATGTGTTTTGGCCCGTCCGAAAAATTTAACTTATACACTTATTTTGATGGATCGCTATGTGATACGGATGGACTAAGGGAGTAGACCCCCTGGTTTCGGTTCCCAGGTCGAGCAAGTGTTAAGTACTGGATTTTTCTATGAGGAATATCTCAGTAGCAGCCCAAGGTCTGGATTTGTGCCCCCGTTTGATGGCAATAGGCTCGTTCCCAGGGCAGTTGCCCCCCCCCCCCTCCCCCAGCTTCGACCAACAATTATTTTCTCCACCCCATAACTCTTTGCTAAGATCTGGCTTGACACACCGAAATTAGTGTTAGTGTTTTTATGATTATCTAAGTGGATAAGTACATGTAAATCAATGTAATGATGAAAATAGGTCATCATTATTCCAACAATCAAATAATCTATACTTATAATAAATCTACACTAATATTATAAAGAAGACAATAAACATAAATAATAAATAAATATTAAATAAATATCCTTGGACATTTCACACAACGCCATCTAGTCCCAAGCTAAGCAACCTAATGCTTGTGTTATGGTAACGACATGGCTGATAACCTACTTATATACATTTTTATTTACATAGTACACATTACTAGTACGCTCTGGTTGTCAGACTTTTGAACTTCTAACGACCCGTAACGACTGTCAAAGATCCACGAATGACAGCCGGGACCAACGAACGGCTTAGTGTGCTTTCCGAGGCACGGAGGAGTCTCGGTATGTAAAGATCGAGGGACCAACCTCGGCAAGCGCAGCTTAACCTGTGGATCGACCCGTGCGGCTGTTATTACTTAGACACAAGCTCCTCTATCAGCACAGTTAGGGCAATATAAAAAAAACCGGTCAAGAGCGAGTCGTACTCGCGCACCGAGAGTTCCGTTTCGATTTCTAAAAAGTGGGCTATTTAGAGACATCGTTTTATTTTTCCTGTAATCTTTACTTACACTAAAAAGGGAGGAACGGTATTTTTTATCAAAAATCGAAAACTATGCGGCCTAAAAAAAGAAACAAAATGATTGAGAATTGGCAAACAGCGCTCTTTTATACATGATACCCCACATGCCCTAGTAGCACTACTTCGAATTTTTAAGACCCTTTCAGTACATTGCAAAAAAAACATATTTCTTATTTGCAAAATAGTTGGGCAAACGTCATCTAAAACTGTTACAAATTTCAAGTTGATAGCATTAGTAGTTCTTGAGATATCCAGCTGTGACAGACGGATAGACAGCCTGACTCGCACCATAACTTCCTTTTTACAATTTTGGTACGAAACCCTAATAAAATAATGGATTTATTAACGCTGTTCTCTTTTATCAAGGGTACAGATAAGATTACCAAATCATGATTGATAATAATCAGACCCTAAATAAAAATAAGGTTGGCACTATCACAATAACTTGCCGAGCTGATTACATCATCAACATTATTCGGCATAATCAGGCCATAATGTTTCCACTGCTGGAACACAGGCCTCCTCTCTGTGAGAGGGAGCAGGTCGTAATCCACCACGCGGGCCCAGTGCGGGTTGGTACATGTCACATGTCTTCGAATTTTTGGTTCTAGGACATGCCGGTTTCCTCACGATGTTTTCCTTCACCGTTTTGAGAGCAGTGGTGATGAAATAATTTACACAAAGAAAGTGCCTGTCAGGGTTCAAACCTACGACCTACAACTCGTAAGTCGCGGCAGTTACCACTGGGCCACCACTGCTCATTCTCCTGCCCTTATCCCAATCTATTTGGGGTCGGCGCAACATGTCCCTTTCTTCCATAATTATCTATCAGTCGTCATCTCGGTAGTCACCCGCTTTCTAGCCATGTCATCTTTCACACAGTCCATCCAACGTTTCTTTGGTCTTCCACTACTCTTATAGCCATCGACATTCATACTCAAAGCTTCCAGTCTAACCCGATGCAGCTGAATACCAGTATTTTATCAAATATTTTTATTCTTTATAGTTAAACTGTTATCTTATTTGCTTATTTATATGTAGGTATGACTAGATAGTGGACATTGTATATGAATTTTAAATTTTTTATTGTTATTGTTGGTAATTAAATGAAATTATTAATTAAGTTAATTAGTGACATGTATTTATTTTATTTTTACTTTTGTCGTTGACATTGTTTTAAATTGTATTGAGCTAATTTAATTTCTTTATTCAACTTGTTATTATTTTAATTACATGAGTACTTACATATATTTGTGAAACATTCAGACACAATGTAAATTGTTATTGAATAAATGAAATGAATGATTTAACATGGAGCGATTGCCTATCTGACCTCCACAACCCAGTTACTGGGTAACACGATACCCCTTGGTAAGACTGGTTGTCAGACTTTCGAGCTTCTGACGACGCGAAACAACTGTCAAAGATCAAACAATGACAGCCGGACCTTCCGAGGCATGGAGAGGTCTTGGAATGTAAAGATGTTCAGTTGGTCACCCATCCACGGACCGACCGCGGCAAGCGTAGCTTAACCTGATCGATCGACCCGTGCGGCTGTTATTAGGTACTCAGCCACCATTTCCAATCTTCGCAACACCACATACTCGTAATTATTATGAAGCACAATGTCACTGTCTGTCTGTCAATTACTCCGTAACTCGAGAACCACTTATCCAATTTACGTGTTTCTTATTTTAATGGATTTATGGTCTCTTGGACTCTTTGGTTAGGTTTTACATACAGACAAACTCACGGCTTCTTCCCATGGGGCTAGGCAGAAACTCACGGCTTCTTCCCATGGGGCTAGGCAGACACTCACGGCTTCTTCCCATGGGGCTAGGCAGAAACTCACGGCTTCTTCCCATGGGGCTAGGCAGAAACTCACGGCTTCTTCCCATGGGGCTAGGCAGAAACTACGCCACCTGCTACGATCCGTCGATCCTTACATACTCCTTTTGCTTCGTTTACGTTCATTCATCTGGGGGCCTACTCTCTAAGCACGAAGCCCGTAGTTTCGGCCTTCGTTAAGGGCATTTCTTACTCCGTATCACCTACGTATGCATGATTGGTTCGGGGCCCCAACGAAGTATGAATGACAACATGATTTGCCAGTTGTCCCTACTCCCGATGTGTTTGTGCCCGTCCGAAAAATTTAACTTTTACACTTGTTTTCATGGATCGTAATGTCAGACGGACGGATGAACGGACGGACCGAAAGATGGACGTATTTAGGGAGTAGGCCCCCTGGTCATACACGCACGACGATTGCGAGTACTACGCACCTGACCTTTCTGAAGGACATCCTTTAAGTTAGATTTCGTGCAGATTCGTCGAACGAACGGAATCGAATGAATCTGCACGAAATTTATCTTAGAAAGATGTATTGATGATTTTTATGGTTAAAATTATATAAATACACATGTTTTATTGCCGCGTATTATATTTTGATCAAGATACAACCTGACACGGACCTGCAAATGGCAAAAAACAATAATTTCGCGGGTTACACAGCGCAATCACCATAAGGGGGAAGCGCCAGGGTAGTCCGCGAAATTCAATTTTTTTAACGTTTTTGGTTGCAGTTGCAAGTCAGTAGGTATTAGGTTGTATGTTCATCAAAATATGATTCGAGACTAACCTACGTATTTACAGAATTATAATCATTAAAATCAACAACACAACTCTCTAATTGAACAACTTGAATTTCGCAGGCTCTGCGCTTTCGCCATAAGTATTAGCATTTTATTTGTGTGCCTAAAGCTAATAATGAATCACAATTTTAATGTGAAAGTAAGTATGTTTATCTTGGGTTGGTATCAGAATGACTGGATCGCCAATTGACCACGTCGCTCTTAGTCCAAATCTCAAAATGTCTAAATCTCAATATACCTAAGTCGCAAACAAAATGACTACATCGCTTTTAGTCCACATCTCATAATGTCTAAATCTCCAAATACCTAACTCGCAAAATGACTACATCGCAAAAAATCCGAACAGTTGTGTAGGCACCTACAGTCTGATTTTTAATTCGACGGAATTCTGACAGCAGTAATTTTTTGACACTTCAGATATCCTAAACCTTTTTTCTGTCTTGTCCTTTTTATAAGTTGAAAATTACTACAATTTTTTGGGATATAAAATAACAAAACATGAAAGAGAATTGTATAAAGTAAACTATATGACAATGTAAATAGTGTTTGTTCTGTGCATTCAATGCACACTAATTAAAATATTAATTTTATATGGCTAAATGGAAAAAAGCGTAAAAGAACATATTTTTTTAAATTTAAATATTCATTTAGGTATCATTATCACTAATATCATCATCATTGTCTGTCTGTAGTTACAAGAAGCGATGATTTTACAAACAAAAAGATATTCCTAAAAAAGGATTGTAACCTACGCATTATTGGACAGGGATTCCTGTGAAAGAAAAATAATTACCTTACTAACCATCGTAACTTCAATAATGTGATAGTAAAAAATCTGATTACCATTTTAAAATTATCAGTCAATTTTTAAGTTTTAGTTTTTCTAATTGAAACCTTATATTCAAGAAAGGTTTTTTTTTAATTTCGCTTAAATGCGTTCCGTTTTTATTAGGACCGTTGTAGTATTGGCAACACTTCTGAAATGTCAGAATTCCGTGGAATTAAAAATCAGACTGTATACCTACATGAATCTCTTTGGTTCTTAATGTGACTTGTTTTCTTACTTTCCCTAGACTAATGTGCTTAACCAAAATTCAATCTTTACACCAAACTTGAACCAAATCGGTCCATTTTGATGCTTGAACAGACAAACCTACAAACAGACAAAAATGTTAAAATCACCTATTTTGGGTAATGTAATTATGTATTATACTTACTTTTAAAAAAATTAAAGGGCTTCTGGCTAAGTAACAGCCCCACGGGTCAATCGAGCAGGTTAAGCTACGCTTGCCACGGTTGGTCCGTGGATGGGTGACCATCTTTACATACCAATACCCCTCCGTGCCTCGGGAAGCATAATTAAGCCGTTGGTCCCGGTTGTCATTCGTGGATCTTTGACAGTCGTTACGGGTCGTCAGAAGCCCGTAACTCTGACAACCAGTTTTACCAAGGGGTATCGTGTTACCCAGTAACTGGGTTCTGGAGCTGGGATAGGCAGTCGCTCCATGTATAATACTGGTATTCTGACCCCAACATAGCTGGGAAAAGGCTAGGCAGATGATGATGATGAATGATGAATGTATCCAGTCATTCTGATATCAACCCTGTATAGGTGCCTACACAACTGTTTGGACTTTTTGCGATGTAGTCATTTTGCGAGTTAGGTATTTTGAGATTTATGAGATGTGGACTAAAAGCGATGTAGTCATTTTACGACTTAGGTATTTTGAGATTTGGACTAAGAGCGACGTGGTCAATTTGCGATCCAGTCATTCTGATACCAACCCGTTTATCTTATTTTCTGACTCTAGCAGTTGCTATGTGTACACACAGCAGCAGGGGGGCTAAAACGGCCACTTTGGCAGAATCATAATAGGATATAGATAATAGGATATAGATATTATGAATCATATTTGAAATCTAAAATGGTCACAAACTGACAATTCATAATTTATCTGCATACAATTCATAGCACGCAATTCATCTGTTTGGCAGTTAAGTTTTGTATGGAGATTCGTAAAATGGTCATGGTTATGATTGCTTTATTGAAGTTTAATATCAAATACATCAAATAGCACAATCATAATAAATTGCTGGGAATTTAGAAAATGAATCGCTTTTAGAGGAATTGCTTAATGAGGCCGTTTTAGGCCCCCAGGTCAAGTTACCACAAACTGTCAAATAGTCTCGTTGAATTTTGAACTTAAGGTGGATCCGCTAAGGTAGCCCGCGAAATTCAAATTTTCTTACGTTTTTTGCAATTTGCAGGTAATGTCAGGTTGTATCTTGATCAAAATATGATTCGCGACAATAACAAATATGTATTTACATGATTATAATCATTAGAATCATCCATACATCTCTCTAAGTTAGATTTGCCGTGGTTTGGTCTGATTTCCGAAATTAGACCAAACCACGGCAAATCTGACTATCTCAAGATGTATTGATGATTTTTATTGTTAAAATTATGTAAATACATATTTCTTTAATGTCGCTAATCATATTTTGATCAAGATACAACCTGACACTGACCTGCAAATTGCAAAAACCGCAAGAAAATTTTAGTGTCGTGGGCTACCTAATCGGATCAACCTTAACCATCAACATTTTAAGGTTTAAAATCATTTGGAGAAATTTGACAGTTTGGTATAACCTGATGTGTCTATACCATACATATAAGAAAAAAGGAGATGTGCCCAGTATGTTAAAATGTATCGGAACCCTGTGTCTTCACTTTGTCCCTTTCATAATTTTAAAGACAAATACGGTAAAATACTTGTACTTACATATGGAAAGTGATTCCATGATTTACATGGCTTTGTTTTTTACAAGAAACAACTGAACAACACGGCATTCTTATAAATTGTCACGGTCACAGTCGAAAGCGCACTAGTTCGCGGAGACGGAAATTGTACAATAAACGGCTCATACTGAGCATGTCGCGCGGACACAGATTCGCCCGCTTGCCACTTCTCCTGTTTTTTTATATTTCTATGGTCTGTGCCTATATCAAAATGTTTTACTAGTATATTCAATGAGCAGCATTCGGGAAACTACGCAATATCTTCTCGTCTCACATATAGCAGTGTCTCAAGACGAAAGTCTGTCACCAGTGCGTGTTGCCAGTGATGGTCTACGGCACTGAAACGTGGTCGCTCACACTGGGCCTTATTAGAAAGCTCACAGTCACCCAAAGGGTAATGGAGACGGCAATGCTTGGAGTTTGCCTACGTGATCGAATCAGAAATTAGGAGAACCAAGGTAACCGACATAGCCCGAAGAATTGCCGAACTTAAAGTGGCAGTGGGCAGGGCACATTGCTCGCAGAACAGATGGCCGATAGGACCGAACACAAAATAATCTCAACTTTATACCAGTGTAAGTTAAGTTGATTTTTGAATAAATAAATAAATATCCTTGGACATTTCACACAACGCCATCTAGTCCCAAGCTAAGCAACCTAATGCTTGTGTTATGGTAACGAGATGGTTGATAAACTACTTATACATACATTTTTTTTTTGTAAATACATACATATTATAGATAGAAAAACACCCAGACTCGGAACAAATACTTGTAGGTCGTACAAATATTTGTTCCGTGCGGGAATCGAACCCGCGACATGCTGCGCAGCAGTCAATCGCTCAACCACTGCGCCAACCGTGTCGTCGAATGACTGCTATACCATTAAATTTGTTGAAGTTGTAGTGCAAACTGAACCTTATGTATAGGTATTAAAGTTATTCAAACATGTGTAGGTATTTGGAAACTAAATTGCTGAGTAGAATACATCTGGGGCCGAACTATGACGTGAAAAAAGATCATGGATCCATCATGGTTCCAGTGTGAGAGAGAGACGGAGCTACATACAACCCATAGCACCATCTTTTTTTCACAACGGAACCAAGATGGATCCATGATCTTTTTTCACGTCATAGTACGGCCCCAGATGGACTGGCCTAGTGATGCTAGAAGAGTTTTAAAAGATGTTATTTTTAACAGATTTTTTAAATTCACAGTAAGATGTGAACTTTCTTTGGCTAATAATAATTTAATGATATTTAAATTATGACATGTCTTGTACGCCATACTTAGGCCAACAATACGAGAAAATACATAAAATCGCAACCTATACAAATATTAACTTAGGTAATCTGAGTTGATTTTTGAATGGATAAACATCATAAAATAATTTTTGTTGCAATTGAAACTGAACCATATGCAAATAAGTTAAAGTTTTTAATTCCAAAGCATGAAATTTGTCTCCTCTCATAAGCTTTTGTTTAAACGGATGATAATTTGAACATTTTGCATACTAATACTTTGATGAAGACCTCTTTTACTTGATGGTTTGAAAGGAACTGGTGAGGAACTATATTTTATCATATAGAAGAAATCCCAGAATACCAACTCAAATTTATTTAGAAAGAAAAGAAATGACTGCTTTTTGAAAAAAAAAAGAAAATGTGATTATTTAGGTTCATCCCCTATAGCCACGAAAATGGTACGGTAACGGTAGCCCACGAAATTCAAATTTTCTTGCGTTTTTTGCAATTTGAAGGTCAGTGTCAGATCAAACCAGGGAGAAATCTTACTTAGAGATGTATTGATTATTTTTATGGTTATAATAAAATTATATATTTGTTATTGCTGTGAATCATATTTTGATCAAGATACAACCTGACACTGACCTGCAAATAGCAAAAAAAAACACAAGAAAATTTTAATTTTGTAGGCTACCACTTCGGATCCACCGAAAGCTCCAGGGTAGCCCGCGAAATTCAAAATTTCTTACGTTTTTTGCAATTTGTAGGTCAGTGTAAGCTTGTATGTTGATTGAAATATGATTCGCGGCCGTAGCTAATATGGCTTTACAGAATTATAATCATTAGAATCAGCAATACAACTCCATAAGTTAGCATTTACCTCAAACCTCATGATTTCATGAAATCGCTAGATTTGAGATAAATGCTAACTTATGGAGTTGTATTGCTGATTCCAATGATTATAATTCTGTAAAGCCATATTAGCTACTGCCGCGAATCATATTTTAATCAACATACAAGCTCACACTGACCTACAAATTGCAAAAAACTTAAGAAATTTTGAATTTCGCGGGCTACCCTGGCGCATCAACCTTAAGCAATATGTCCAAAAAAAATTATAAATAAGGTAATTCTGCTTATTCCATCATCTGCCTAGCCTTTCCCCCAGCAATGGTGGGATCAGCTTCCAGTCTAACTGGATGCAGCTGAATACCAATTATTTTATTTATTTTATTTTATTTATTATGGACAAAAAACCGGTTACACGCTCCAGAATACAGGGAAATACTTAAAATAAGATTTAACAAACATGTAAACCACACAATTGTCCAGTTTTTAAATAAAGGTTAAAAGTGTTGAAGATGTAGTAGTGATGAAAGAAAACAAAAAGGAAATAATAGTTGCTATCTCAATAATGCTGTGTTGGTATTCCAATTGGAGTGGCTGCCTACATATGTAATTCTACTGATACCACTAACTGAAAACGGCTTGATTATAATACCCATAGGTACACCCATGTAGGTCAAATAAAAAAGTTCATAACAATATAATCTACTTAGACATTTCAGGAATTTTTCAACAGGCCAAGGTAACATTCATTCATCCTAACAACGTTTTTTTATTGCGCACCGAAATAGCTAGTAAATAACAGGACAGAGCTCAAACTATAGAGTAATTACTATAAGTACTGTGGTCAAAACCAGTTTCGCAACTTCAAGTACAATTACTGAACAAATAATAGTGTTTTAGCTCTACGTAATGATGTAATATGGCCATAAAAAGGCCAGTGAAATATTTAAGACCTGAAACATCATTTTAACAGCGGAATTTGCATTAAAAAGATGATACATCGAGATTATGTGTGTCGTGAGTCGTAACCATCCAAATCAGAGAGGATTTTCATCGAAAAGTTTGTTGATGTTTGATTCAAAAACTTACCGGCAGAGAATAATGTAGGTGTCCTTGATTCACTTGTAACAATTTATTAGTAAAACAACGTGGAAAATTGGGAAAATACCGTTTCACAATACAATAAGAACGCTACATGAATGTAGACACACAGATTAAAAATGGTCCAAAATTGCGGAATGTCCGAAAGCAATGACATAAAGGCATTTATTGACGTTTCTCTTTGGTGTTGCAAGCAATCAAATAAACAAACACACTGACAGGCACCTCAAAATCTTCAAAATCCTTTTTCCTTTTTTGTCTGTCCCAAAATTGTTGTTTGTTATGAACGTGAAGCCAAAGTTAAAGTTAGGAAATTGATCACCGGCATGAACTACTATCAGATGGAACAATTGCTACTAATTGTCTAAAGACTAAGCTGCACACTCTCAATAAATTTTATCACACACGACACACATAACAAACTTCACACATAATACTCTCTCAAACACTTATTTACACATTTCACACTCATATACATACAACACACTCGCACTTAAACTTCATGAGAATGATATGCAGATTTAATTTATTTTACTATTATTAGAGTAATCGTTTTTGTTTGACAGCCACGATTCAGGCTCTGCCTAGTGTGGTTTCACTGTTATTTTTGTAAGTTGTAATTTGAGTTGCTAATAAAGTCATTATTATTATTATCTTTTATTTCATTTTACACATATTTTTTACATTTTTAAATATTAGAATAAAAAGAATAAGTATAAAAACATTTAAAAATATAAAAATAGTAGCCCACCGGTATCGGGAACAGGGTCCAAGCTACCGGCGGTCAGGGCTCCAGAGAGAGGAACCTCCTAACAATGCGGGCCGTGTCCAGAAGCACCGCTTTCTGAATCAAGCCCTTGATCCAGCTGCCCAACGAGAGCCTCCTTAGGTGTTGGTCGAGGCTCTTGGCAATTAAGCCATTGGCTGATACGACTATCGGCACAATGATTGCTGAGTCCACATCCCACATGTCGACAACCTCGCGAGCCAAGTCAAGATACTTGATTTGTTTATCTTTCTCGGCTTTCACGAGGTTCCCGTCATGCGGGACCGTTATGTCAATAACCATTGCGCGCCGCTCTGTTCGATCCACCACCACTATATCAGGCTTATTGGCAACAATAGTCCTGTCAGTGATGATGGATCGGTCCCAGTACAATGTGATATTTCCATTTTCGAGAACTGGGTCGGGCACATACCTGTAGTACGGCACCTCCGATTCCACAAGACTGTATTTCAGAGCAAGTTGCTGATGGATAATCCTGGCTACAAGGTTGTGTCTATGCAAGTACTCTTCGTTAGCTAGACGAGAACATCCGGAGATAATGTGTCGAATTGATTCTCCCGGTCGGTGGCATCCCCGACAGATGTCAACCGTTCCGTCTTTCGCAATAAATCTCCGGTAATTGTTCGTCATGATAACTTCGTCCATAATTGCACAGACAAAACCTTCGGTTTCCCCAAAGAGGTCACCGGAACGCAGCCAGGCTACGGACGCTAGCAAATCTACATCGGGTCCATGTAGGGCCCGGAAAAAGCGTCCGTGAAGCTCCTTACTCTGCCATACCTCCATGCGATCGTTAGTGTCAAGCACTACAGGTTTGCGCCAGTTCTCTTTAGCCAAGGAGAGCGGGGTGAGGCCCTTGTCCACCGCGACCACATCTCGATGCATCCCCACGTCGGCTTCTAGGAAATATTCCCTGAGACTGCATATCTCGCGATTGTGGAGGGTCTTAGCGTTTAAAAAGCCTCGGCCTCCACACTTTCGCGGGATATACAGTCTCATTACCGATGACCGTGGGTGATGCATTCGATATGCAGTCAACAGCGTACGGACCCTCCGATCCAGGGCATCGAGTTCAGTCTGAGTCCATTTGAGTATGCCAAAAGAGTACATCAAAACCGGCATGACCCAACCGTTGAAGGCGCGCACCTTGTTTCCGCCTGATAGAAGACTGTTAAATACTTTCTTCAGGCGGCCAAAGAAGCGCTCCCTCAACGATTGCTTCATGTCAGCAACATTGATGCCTAACGCTTCCGACATACCCAAATACTTATAGGTTTCGGATGCGGAGAGGGTTCTAAGGTTTATGGAATCCGAAAGTTGGGTTCCCACGGATTCCACAATCTCCCCTCGCTTTACATGCATGACCGCACATTTGTCCACACCAAATTCCATCCTGATGGCGCTACTGAAAGTTTCAGTTACTTTCAGTAGCTCCATCAGTTGCAAATTGTTGGGGGCAAAGAGTTTTAGGTCATCCATGTAGAGGAGGTGGGATATAACCTGGCCACCTCTCCTCAGCCGATAGCCTAGACCTGAATCCTCCAGCAGTGTGCTTAGAGGATTCAAGGCTAAGCAGAACCAAAGTGGACTCAAACTATAGCCCTGAAATATATTATTACTAGCTTTTGCCCGCGGCTTCGCCCGCGTGGATGTCGGAAAATATGGGATTATTTTTGAAAAAAAAAGTAGCCTATGTCCTTCCCCAGGATGCTATATAAAGCCTTGCCAAATTATGTCGAAATCCATGCAGTTTTGTAAATTTTAAAATCAACCCCTATTTTATGCCCTTAGGGGATGATTTTTCAAAAACGCTGAACCGCATATTTCTTTATTTCCTATCAAAAGCATACATTTTAATTTTCACATCCCTAACTTAAGAAATACTGAGTTTCCCATACAAACTTTCATCCCCTATATCACCCCCTGTAGTATTATTTATAGAAAAAATAGTATCCTATGTCCTTTACCAGGATGCTATATAAAGCCTTGCCAAATTTTGTCGAAATCCGTGCAGTTTTTTAAATTTTAAAATCAACCCCTATTTTACCCCCTGAGGGGATAATTTTTTAAAAACGCTGAACCGCATATTTCTTAATTTCCTACCAATAACATAAATTTGTTATCCCTAACTTAAGAAATACTGGGTTTCCCTTGCAAACTTTCATCCCCTATATCACCCCCTGTAGGATTATTTTTGAAAAAAAAAGTAGCCTATGTCCTTCCCCAGGATGCTATATAAAGCCTTGCCAAATTTTGTCGAAATCCGTGCAGTTTTGTAAATTTTAAACTCAACCCCTATTTTACCCCCTTTGGGGATGATTTTTCAAAAACGCTGAACCGCATATTTCTTTATTTCCTATCAAAAGCATACATTTTAATTTTCACTTCCCTAACTTAAGTTAGGGAAACTGAATTTCCCATACAAACTTTCATCCCCTATATCACCCCCTGTAGTAATATTTATGGAAAAAATAGTATCCTATGTCCTTTACCAGGATGCTATATAAAGCCTTGCCAAATTTTATCGCAATCCGTGCAGTTTTGTAAATTTTAAAATCAACCCCTATTTTACCCCCTTAGGGGATGATTTTTCAAAAACGCTGAACCGCATATTTCTTTATTTCCTATCAAAAGCATACATGTTAATTTTCACATCCCTAACTTAAGAAATACTGAGTTTCCCATACAAACTTTCATCCCCTATACCACCCCCTGTAGGATTATTTTTGAAAAAAAAAGTAGCCTATGTCCGTCCCCAGGATACCATCTATAGCCTTGCCAAATTTTATCGAAATCGGTTCAGTGGTTTAGGCGTGAAAAGGTAACAGACAGACAGACAGACAGACAGACAGACAGACAGAGTTACTTTCGAATTTATAATATTAGTATGGATTGTTAAGAAAATAAATCATGCTAGCTGCAGCTGCGCAACCCAATTTTCTCTAGTGCAATTTGCTCAATAGTCACGATCACGACTAATGAGCAAGTTGCATAGTCTCTCGAATTCTGGTAAAGAACTTGCAGCTCCGAACCTTAATCTAGCCATCACTGTATTGTTAAAACTTTTGATAATTTTGATGGCTGTTAAGAGGATCTTGCCGTAAACCATTTATGCTAGCCATGCATCTTGCACATAAAGCTACAGTTTCCTAGGAAATTGGCCGTAACGGCCGATGTAAATCTGTCATTTTCAAACGCTGCGCCGCGCCGCCCCGCAAAGATTTAAATTGTTAGTGCCTTCACCGTACTTGGTCACGCAGAAAAGTGTACATATTGACATATTGAGAAGAATGAACAGGCGCAGTGACTTGACTTGATTGTCATGAAATAGCGTTTCATGACAATCAAGTCAAATCACTACGTCATTATGTGTCAGTTGTCTTGTCAGAGGTGTCAAACCGAAACAGAACGACTCTACGAATTCTCTATCTACGCTTTTATCAATGTAAATGTTTGCAGCAGCCATCATTTTTATGACAGTCGTCACTGCAGCTGCTACGGTGACTGCTCTTCTAGGAAACCGTAGCTTTAGTTTAGGATAATTTATCACAAAAAGATGAGAATATACTCGAACTTTTTCCGAGCATTTTTTTATGGCAATCATTGTATTTTTTTTTGCTTTAGTTTTCGGTTTATTACTCTGGTATCCCAAAACGTCAAAAATTTTCGCACGCCATTGTGTGCGGAAGTCACCCATTTACAAATTACAAAAATCACAGTTTGAAAACAACAAAAATCAAAAGCTAACCGTCAAAATAGATTTGCTACTAAAAAATGGGTCTACCAGGTTGCGGAATACCGGAGGGTGACCTTCCCCAGTGCTGGTCTGACGACGTTCGAATGAACGCGCTATTCGCACCTTTTCGTTTAAAGGCAGCGAATCCAGAATCCTGGGATATGAAGATGAAATTCTGGTCTGATATGCTGCGGCAGTGGTGTAGGAGCAGAAAGGATCCTATAGTGTCTGCTGCGGACGCGAAGACGGCGTTCAATCGAAGAGGACGTACTCCTGCATGTATGGACATCGTGGTTGAAGAGATGTTTCGGTAAGTGTGTGTATTTTATTATCTGCATGGTTTTCCAGCCTGTGTTAATTCCCTATGCATGATTTGAGACCTTTTTCCCACGTTTTCGTGGCATTTAAATGCATATTGTTAAATGTAAACAAAGACAGAAGATGAATTCAAATTTATGGTAATTAGTTCTATTATAATGCCTGTTGTACAAATTCGAAGCTTATGCTATAATTATCCATGTGTTATGTCGCAAATAAACGCGTCTATGACTGCATTAGCACTGTTTGTATCATCCTTTCAAAATATTACCTACAAAATGCTTTGCAGTTTTTATCATAGATACTTTCTTAAACAAAATTAATCCAACTGTGCAGAACTTTTGAAACTGCCTCATTGCTGTTAAACAGAGTGGCAATTAGGTTATCACGATGATGCGCAGAGGTAGCCCGCGAATTTTTTTTTTTTTTGGGTTTTTTGCAATTTGCAGGTCCGTGTCAGGTTGTATCTTGATCAAAATATGATACGCGGCAATAAGACATATGTATTTATATAATTTTAACCATAAAAATCATCAATACATCTCTCTAAGTTAGATTTCGTGCAGAGTCGTTAGATTTCGTTCGTTTGACGACTCTGCACGAAATCTAACTTAGAGAGATATATGATGATTTTTATGGTTAAAATTATATAAATACATATGTTTTATTGCCGCGTATCATATTTTGATCAAGATACATCCTGACACGGACCTGCAAATTGCAAAAAATCCAAAAAAAACGAATTTCGCGGGCTACACAGCGCAATCACCTTAATTGAAACCATGTCTTCAGTACACGATTCTCAACCTCTTTTATTGGTTATTAAAAAAAAATATCTGCAGTTTCATAAAAATTGTGCAATGCCTCATCATAATCAACCTATACAATGTTTCCACTGATGGGGCTCCTCTCTATGTGCAATACCTATGCGGTCAAACTGTATGAGAGACCTGTTTTTTTTTATAACCAACAAAAAATTTCAATGCGGGGCGTCCAGTTTCATGTACAGAAAATGTGGTTTCAATTAATGTGATAAACTAATCATCATCTGCCTAGCCTTTTCCCAAATACGTTTGGGTCGGCTTCCAGTCTAACCGGATGCAGCTAAATACCAGTATTTTACATGGAGCGACTGCCTATCTGACTTCCACAACCCAGTTATGGGGTAACACAATACCCCTTGGTAAGACTGATTGTCAGACTTTCGGGCTTCTGATGACCCGTAACAACTGTCTGAACAATCCTAGAAACCAACTGCAGCGCCTACCGGGTCCAATTGTGTTTTCAAACCATCCAGGAACCCATTCAAATATACACACAAAATTTCATCTAAATCGGTCCAGCCGTTGTTCTTCAATGTTACTAAACAGGGATGGAGTTAGTTGTTCTTTATGGCTACATCTCTGTCTCACTTCAGAACAATGATGGCAATACAATAATCTATACAAATTTTAAACTCCTATCTAAATCAAATGCACCTTGGTTTGCTAGGAACAACAAAATCCACGATTATCTACAAATGCCATCAGTAAAATCAGAAATCGAGCGGTACATACAAAAAACAACACAAGGCACGCCTAAGCCTGCATACAAACCCACTAGTCACTGAATTGTTAAACCCGACAGCGTGGTTAAAAGGCTGAAGAGGAACCACCTTCTATAAGTAGGAGGCACAGCACTGGCTGCTCCACCACAACGCCATTTGACCATGGAACGAATTCGCTTATGGTCTATAGGTACATATTATAAACTAGTAGTTCTATAAACAGTAGACCTAATTTATGTTAGTATCGCCTTAAACTTACATGTTATAAAGGAAACTCAATATTTTGTCATGTCATAAAAACCGTGCCAAGCATGGGCCCGGTGCTAGTACATTATAATACGAGCCCTGGATAAGGAAATTCTGTAAAAGCTAGTAGCAGACTCTTTTATAAGGAAGTGTCCAAGTCCCTTTGTGCAAGGACTAATGTTTCCTTCGTGTTTTCTCTGTGGACTGTAGTTTGGTTGCTGATTGAAACAAAACTATTTGCTGTTAATACTCTTTATATTCCACACACAACACACGTTAGGTAGCTAGCGGAAGCCACAGTGACCAACGTTCTTACATGTCATCTAACATAGACTAAAAATACTTAAACTTTGTGTTGCCATAAACAGGAAGAACAAACCAGAACTAAATAAATCAAGAATGTATTTGCTAAAGAGCTGTTTTGTAGTTTTTTTTATCTACTAGAGGCGGAGCTACAGTTAACTACCAAAATTTATACTAATATTTTATAGAAGTAAAATGTTTTTGTATGTGGGGGTAATCTTCGGAACTCCTGTTCATCCGATTCCAAAAATTCTTTCACTGATGGGAAGCTATGTTAGAATTAAGCACATAATTATTATTCCTCAATAAATAAGTTCACTAGCGGCCCCAACAGACGTTGTCCTGTCTGAACCATCCTAGAACCCCACTACAGCGCCACCTACCGGGTCCAATTGTGTTTTCAAACCATCCAGGAACCGATTCAAATGTACACACAATTTCATCTAAATCGGTCCAGTCGTTGTTATAACACGTTTTATCCGTTTTTTTTAGTATCCTATGTCCGTCTCCTGGTTCCAAGCTACCTCCCCACCAATTTTCAACCAAATCGGTTCAGCCGTTCTTGAGTTATAAATAGTGTTGACGACACGGTTGGCGCAGTGGTTGAGCGATTGACTGCTGCGTAGCATGTCGCGGGTTCGATTCCCGCACGGGGCAAATATTTGTACGACCTACAAGTATTTCTTCCGAGTCTGGGTGTTTTTCTATCTATAATATGTATGTATTTACAAAAAAAAAATGTATATAAGTAGTTTATCAGCCATCTCGTTACCATAACACAAGCATTAGGTTGCTTAGCTTGGAACTAGATGGCGTTGTGTGAAATGTCCAAGGATATTTATTTATTTTATTTATTTATTTAGTGTAACTAACACGACTTTCTTTTATACCCCATCGAGTGGGATACCGTTGTTTAGAACTCGTTGAGAAGATAATTACTGTATTTTTTCTTTTAAAAAACATTGGAAAACAAAGGAATGAGGAGCTATCAAAGTCAGCTTTTTTAAAATTTTGTTCCGAATAATTTTTTCACTTCCCATTGACCTATGGACTTGAAATTTTGTGATAATGTTTATTATTACGTATATTTTACTAACAAATACGAATATATTGATAAATCAGATTTGTTACGGAACCCTAAATGTGCGAAGTCCGACACGCACTTGACCGGTTTGTTTGTTTGAACGCTGCAACTACCAGTCGGATTTGAAAAAATATTTTTGCATTTGATAGCCCAATTCTTGAAGAAGGCTACAGGCTATTTAACATCACGCTACGACCCTTAGGAGCTGAGCAAAAAGAACAAAGTCAGAAAGAACGCTAAGCCAGATTAATACAGATGGGACACTCCGCAAAATCATTTAATTAAAAAGCGACTCTTGCTACGACACAATAAAGTGCAATTCAGGTCGCATAACGCTTATTACCTACAGTTATTTTCAACTACAAGTTGCCTCTCTTTCTATCGCGTAAGTCGCGTAACCTTCTGACCTACTGAATTAGCCCCGCGGACGGGGCCCGCCGCTTACTTGTAGCTTCATACCTAAACTGCGGACGTGGAGTGTCCCATCTGTATTGATCTGTGACTAAGCGAAAACGGAGTAACAGCGCGGGCAGGCCATCGATGCGACGGTATGGCTAAGGCTGCGGCCAGCCCCACGGTTGAACGCGTCCCAGAGGGTCATGGCCATCCGGCTAGTCCGGAGATACCGCACGGTCTCCCGGGAGGCGGCGAGTCTCCTTGCCGGATTGCCGCCGTGGGATCTGGAGGCAAAGGTCCTCGCGCACGTGTGGGAGTGGCGCGAGGAGGCGAAACGCCGGGGCGTAACTCCGCTGCCGCGAGAAATCACGGTACAGCGGACAGAGCTCCGGCGGGATCTCATGGCGACATGGAGAGCGCGACTGTCGCAACCCAGCGCTGGGCACGCCGCAATTGCTGCGATAAGTCCCCTCTTTGACCACTCCGGTTAGAGAGGCGCCACGGCGTCCTCACCTTCCGCCTGACGCAGGTCCTCACCGGACACGGTTGTTTCGGGAGGTTCCTGTTTCGCATAATTCGCTGTTGTCAGTCCTCATTAAAATACAAGTTTCGGTTAGTGTGCTGTGTAGCCCGCGAAATTAATTTTTTTTTGGGTTTTTTGCAATTTGCAGCTCCGTGTCAGATTGTATTTTGATAAAAATATGGTATGGGGCAATAAAACATATGTTTTTACAATAATTTTAACCATAAAAATCATCAATACATCTCTCTAAGTTAGATTTCATGCAGATTCGTTAGATTTCGTTCGTTTGACGACTCTGCACGAAATCTAACTTAGAGAGATGTAAATGAAAAAAGTTGAATTTCGCGGGCTACCACTGCGCATCATCCTTAGTAGAACTTATAATTGACTGGACAAAATTCAATATTCCACAATCATTAGGGTTCCGTAGTCAACAAGGAACCCTTATAGTTCCGCCGTCTGTCTGCGGCTTAACTCACAGACGAATTAGTACTAGAAAGCTGTAATTTGGCATGGGTATATTCACGCCGACAAAGTGGTACTTACCCAAAATAAAATTTTGAAATTTTTTTGTTAGAGTCAAGTGTGTGTCCTCGCCAGCTAAATTGTTGCTTTTGGATACCTAAGTGAAAAAATCACGGCTGTAAATTTTTCAAGTGGGCGTGGATGGCCGAAACTATGAGGAATAGCAAAAAATACTCAAAAAGGTGTCTCGGTCTCGATTTTGATGAAAACTAAAGCTGCATCATTTGATTTTGAAAAATCAATATTTTTAGCTAGAAATAGAACCCCTTGATTTTCAAAAAAACACTGTAATAATATACCAGTCGATAGTGTCGCTAATAAGGATCGAATTCTGAGAAGTAATGACATACGGCAAACTAAAGGAAAGAGCTCATTTTTAACAAAATACTTTTTTATTTTTCTCATGTTACCTACCTAAGGTTTAAGGCGCAGATTTCCTGAAAACGATCAAAAAAGGTGGTTTTTTAAAGCTGTGTATCTCATAAACCGTAAATAATTTTGACATGTAAAAAGAATATGATATTTTCAAGTCCTTTTCGCATACAGTAATGGAAGCCTAAACATAATTTAATGCACCAAAAAATCTTTAAACATACCTCCTAATAATCTTTAAAAGCTGTTTATCCCTTCATTAGCAATTATAATTATAATTAAAAATATACCATGAAATGTCAAATTCCAAACTGCATCCAGTGATGGATTACTTTTTATTAAATAGTTCATTTCTAATTTTATACGATTTTATTTGCACTTTTACGACATAATTCCGGTGCACGTGAGAATCTTCTATCTTGTGCGTCAAACTAGACAGCCATAACGCCATTTCACTTACACACTGAGCTAAACCAAGCTTGGAACCAGGGCCTTAATATTGATTAATTGTTCAAAATGATGACCATTGTTTTCAATACATAGCTGGATTCGACGTCTCAAGGATTGTACTGCATTCAGCAATACAATATTCCTCATAGTTTCGATTTTGGCCATCCACGCCTTTTTTTTGTGGATGGGAAATCATCAAATGACTTCTCCCGCTCTGGGTGGAGCGGAAGGGCGTGTCAGACTTTTACTGACTGAAACCCACCCGTGTTCCTTCAGTTGCCTGTGCCAGGGCCACGGCATCTCTTTCGAACAACCCGCGACCCCGGCGGCATCGGCCCTATCGGACCCCATCATTGCTGACATCTCTTTGAGGCGCGCGTGGAACACGACCCTACTTGAAGAATTCATAGCTACAAAGAAAACTACCACAGCTATACAGGCTTTACAAAAAATCTGCTGTTCCAGCCCTACATTTATGTTCGCATAACTCGTCAAAATGTAGGGAACAGCTGACTTTTTCTTCGCGATTTCTGGCTTCGTCTCATAGTAAAAGTTGTTCATAATGATGAGTACCATGACCCCTTAAGAGGTTGGCGTTATTTAAATATTTATAATAATAACCTATTTCAACATGAGTGACAACCAAACCTAATAAGTCATGTAATTTATTTCATAATAAAAAAAATTGTGTTGAAAACTACAGTGATGAATTGATGATAAATAAAATAATAAAAAAACAAAAACATTACATTCATATTTAAAATTGATTATGCATCAGAAATGGGTCAGTATCACGAATAAATAAATTATACGTCAATAATTCAGTAAAAATACATTATATAACCAAAATTTCATTTAAAATTTACAATTCATGATGTAAAAATAAAAAAATTAAGAATACAATAGTATGTCCGTTATTGGTAATTTATGAATCATCGATACTATAATAGCCCTTCTTCAATAAATATGTCCTTAATTAATAATAAATAAATAATAATAATAAATATTTTTTTATGCTAAGTATACTTTTAAATTCTACAGCCAACACATCATTTTCCAACTCAATAATCTCCCTTTTTGCCCACAGCAACGGCGACCTAAGTCCTCTCTCCAAATACCAGCAGATACTCCACAATGGGCCCGAAGGCTGGGTCAAATGGGGAGCCCGGCTGGCGTTCAGACCGGCGGCCTTTGCGCTCACAGCGGTCGCTTCGTTCATGCCCACGAGACAAGCGCTCGATAATGATGGATTGCCGAAAGCTAGCATTGATTCCACACAGCGATTTGTGCTAGAGACTGCTGTTAAAGTAAGTTTTTTTTACTAGTCTATTATGTCTATTAATCTGTCTTAGCTTTTTCCCAACTATGTTGGGGTCGGCTTCCAATCAACCGGTTGCAGCTGGATACCAGTATTTTTCATGTAGCGACTTCCTATCTGACCTCCACAACCCAGTTACTGGATAATACGATACCCCTTGGTAAGACTTTCGGGCTTCTGACGACTCGTAACGAATGTCAAAGATCCACGAATGACAGCCGGGACTAACGGCTTAACGTGCATTCCGAGGCACGGAGGAGTCTCGGTGTGTAGATATATGGTCACCCATCCACGGACCAACCCCGGCAGCGTAGCTTAACCTGATGGATCGACCCGTGCGGCTGTTATTACTTAGCCACGAGCCCCTCATCATTGTTAATTAGTTATTGATCAGGCAACTATGGACGACAAAATTCAAAAGTTCATGGGCGCTATGAAGTTCCTTATTTAATTACCGGCAACCAAACCATAGACGAAAAAATGCAATACTTCATGGACGCTATGAAGTTCCTTATTTAATGACAGGCAACCATAGACGCCGCAAGGACTATGAAGTTCCTTGTTTAATGACAGGCAACCATAGACGCATGGACTATGAAGTTCCTTATTTAATGACAGGCAACCATAGACGCCGCATGTACTATGAAGTTCCTTGTTTAATGACAGGCAACCATAGACGCATGGACTATGAAGTTCCTTATTTAATGACAGGCAACCATAGACGCCGCATGTACTATGAAGTTCTTTGTTTAATGACAGGCAATCATAGACGCATGGACTATGAAGTTCCTTATTTAATGACAGGCAACCATAGACGCCGCATGGACTATGAAGTTCCTTGTTTAATGACAGGCAACCATAGACGCATGGACTATGAAGTTCCTTATTTAATGACAGGCAACCATAGACGCCGCATGTACTATGAAGTTCCTTGTTTAATGACAGGCAACCATAGACGCATGGACTATGAAGTTCCTTATTTAATGACAGGCAACCATAGACGCCGCATGTACTATGAAGTTCCTTGTTTAATGACAGGCAATCATAGACGCATGGACTATGAAGTTCCTTATTTAATGACAGGCAACCCTAGACGCCGCATGGACTATGAAGTTCCTTGTTTAATGACAGGCAACCATAGACGCATGGACTATGAAGTTCCTTATTTAATGACAGGCAACCATAGACGCATGGACTATGAAGTTCCTTATTTAATGGCAGGCAACCATAGACGCCGCATGGACTATGAAGTTCCTTATTTAATGGCAGGCAACCATAGACGAAAAAATGCAATACTTCATGGACGCTAAAGCAAAATAAATGATTGGAAAGATTATAATGTGGCGTAAATTTACCGGAAGATTTGAAGAAGTGTGATAGTATAATAGTTATTTATGCAACTGACGTATAATAAGGGGTATTAAAACACGAATGTGGGTTTATCGTATAGTATCACTTGAGTGTTTTAATACCTAATTATGTACAGTTGCATACAAGACTTTATCTACATCCATGTTATGAATCCTCTATAAAAGGTTCTGAAACAGTTTTTTGCAATACTAATACTCGTATCGAACATAGCGGCCGGCGTATACGACGTGAATTCGAATAAGTTCTTTTTTAAATTACGGCGCTGTTGTAGTGAAACGCGCGTGCATTACAATGTTCTTGTTTTGAAAACGAGTTGCATTATGAAATTCATTACAACATTATAACACCCGTTTGGATGATATAATGGTTACTATGACAACGGCTGTTTTAATTTTGGCAATAAGCTAACTGTTTCAGAAACTTCTATAGAGGATTTATAGCATGGGTGTAGATAAATATATTTAAGACAAAATTTAGGAAACATGTATGTAGACTATAATGTCACCAACACCCCAGAGGCAAATATGATAATTTATTTTACTTAGATGTAAGCACTTTGCAGCTCATTTTAAGTGAACTGTTATTTAAGTTCTTATGAGAATAAAAATTCTTTACGTAAAGTATATCTAATACTACCATGGCTATGTTTCAGGAACAAGCAACAGAACTGCTTCAGAACTTCCCCCCCGGTGTAGAACGTATGGGGACCATCGAGGAACTGCTTCGCAACTGCGAATGGACACACGGACGGGAGACGTTCGAGTTGCTGCTCGGTTACCTGGTGTCCGTGGGGCAGGCTGTGAAGAAGGGAGATGTCGTTAAATTAGGTAAGCAGGAAGTTATTATATCATCATTCTCCTGACCTTATCACAATCTATTTGGGGTCGGCGCAACATTTTCCTATATTCCATACTTCTTTATTAATTGTCATATTGGTAGTCACCCCCTTTCTAGCCATGACAGAAAGTATAATATAATAATAATAATAATCATTTATGACGAACAACTACTGGAAATATATTGTGAAAGATGGCATGGAATCAATCCGACACATTATCTCCGGGTGTTCTCGTCTAGCTAACGAAGAGTACTTGCATAGACACAACCTTGTAGCCAGGATTATCAATCAGCAACTTGCGCTGAAACGCTTGCGCCTTGTAGAATTGGAAATACAGTACTACAGGTATGTGCCCGACCCAGTTCTCGAAAATGGAAATATCACATTGTACTGGAACCGATCCATCATCACTGACAGGAATCAAAAACCTGATATAGTGGTGGTGGATCGAGTAGAGCGGCCCGCAATGTTTATTGACATAACGGTCCCGCCATCTTGGGTTTTTATTTTGACCCCACTATAGAAAGAAAGAAAGAAAAAAATGTTTATTTGCGGTAAACATGACACAAATTACAATAAAATAAAATAACTATTTAAATACAATATGGGGGAAAATATGCGTCACATCTACGCAAAACGGCCACCGCTCAGCATAATGCCGCGACCCCATGCGAAATGGAGCCCCAGCGCTGGTTTTCAGCGATAGCCGGCGTTGACGCGGTAACGTCGACCGGTGCAGCATGTAACAAATAATTAGCAAATATAACTATCGTTTTCAGCTACCTCAAATACCATGAAAATGACGCCCATGATGAAAAATTTGAAAATTTTCGCAGCCGCCATCTTGGATTTTCATTTTGACTCCATTATCTTTTTCAGCGACCTCAAGAACCATGATAACGACACCCATGACAAAACATTTTAATATTTTCGATGCCGCCATCTTGGATTTTCATTTTGACCCACTATAGTTTTCAGCGATATCAAGTAGCATGAAAATGACACCAATGTCGAACAATTTTTAAATTTTCGCAGCCGCCATCTTGGATTTTCATTTTGACCCACTATCGTTTTAGCGACAAAAACCATGAAAATGACACCCATATCGAAATTTTTTAATTAAATATAAAAATTAATTATTCTTTAAAAGATGAAAACCCTAACGGTCAGAAGGCATAAGAGTTACGCGATAGAAAGAGAGGCTAGTTGTAGGTGAATATAACTGTAAATAATTAAGCGTTGTGCGACCTGAATTGCACTTTATTGTGTCGTTGCAAGAGTCGCTTTTTATTTAAATGATTTTGCGGAGTGTCCCATCTGTATTAATCTGTGATTGTACTCATAATGAAGAACTTTTACTCCAGGACCAAATCCGAAATCGCGAAAAATAAAGCAGCTGTTCCCTACATTTTTTATTTATTTATTTCCTACTTACATCTATCATTACAGGTTTAATCTATTGCTATAGTGTAACCCTCTTACAAATAAAACACGGAATAAAGTTATATCAGGAATAACAAAGGAATAACCATACATTTTCATAGGTTTAAACTTGGAATAACTTTATTCTGTGTTTATTAGTAAGACGGTTAATATTTAAAACTCTTATCCTAACTTATTTTGACGAGTTATGCGAACATGAATGTAGGGAACTTCTGATTTTTTTTTTCGCGATTTCAGGTTTAGTTCCATAGTAAAAGTTGTTCGTAATGATGAGTACAATGACCGACCCCCATGAATTCAATTTCATCCTATAGTATGTAACCTACAAATCTTTTACAGCGGAACCAGACAAAAAAGCATCTCCAGTGACGGAAACAGACGAAGCCCTAGTGAAGCTCATGTGTGCCGAGACCCGGCTTGAGGGCGAAGGCCTACGGTTGGCGAGAGACGTCGCTACAGCACAGGCTGATGCAAAGGCAGCGCTTAATGTTGGCAATAAATTGGCAGTGAGTATCCTAACCTATAATCAACTCAATCTTAAGGCGCGAATTACACAGAAAAGGCGTAAGGTGAAGGCGTGGCAAACTCAAACTCACTCAAACTCAAAGCATTTATTTCAATTAAACCAATTACAGGCACTTTTGAATTGTCAAAGAGTCGGTCAGTCAGAAAGTTGAAGCTAGTTGCCCATTCCAAAACGTAGATCTATGGAGAAGAACGGGCAAGAAACTCCACGGACACTCTTTTAAATGAAAATGTGGTTACAAAATATTGGTTACATCATTCATGTTGAAATTATACATGTGAGAACGATGAACGTTAAAAGCGTCAGTAATAAAAAAATTAAAAAAAAACAATTCAAAATTGAAATTAAAATAAGCCGTGGCAGCTAAGTTATGACCAGCCTCCACCAACAGCGCCCGTTCACGAACCTGACGCATGGATTCGTTAAATGATCCAACACAAGCGCCACCATCAGCGAGGCATTAGAGGCATGCATGGCGCAGGCACAGAGCAGGCGTAGAACAGATAAGGCACGGATAAGATTTAAATTATATCAAAGAGGCGAAGAGACGCCGCAACTAGTCATTATACAGACTGACTTTTTGCTAGGAGAGCATCTAGCACGTCTGTCTGTGGGCCTGAGCCAATCGTGCCCATTCCCTTCAACCAGTTACGCAGGTGGCTACAGGACCTCACCCATACACAAGCAGAGAGTTGGTGGTCCTCGACACCAGGCTGCAGGCAATCCAGGGAGGCCATGCCCTCCCTGGACGGTACGCTTACTAGACGGTTATTACGTTTGGACAGGAACGGGCTGCGCCTGGTAACGGGGACCATCACGGGACACTGCTCATTAAACAAACACTTCGATACAATAGGAATAACGGACAGTCCTCTGTGCAGGGCCTGCATGGAGGCTGAGGAGACCATTGCGCATGTGCTCTTTGAATGCATAGGCGTTACCCAGATTAGAACAGAAACTCTTGGATTCCCCTGATCTTTCACAGATGTTCTTAATAGACCCAGATTTGATTAACTTCTGGAGGGAGGTGGGCTGGTTGGAATAACCCACGAAGGCCGCCATGGCTCACGCACAATGGTCCACATTCCACAAACCAAATCCTTAACATAGAGACATAGAACAGACTGACTTTATCGTGACAACATGTCTTCCTCTTCAGACGACGAACAAACCGTCGTGCTGCTTGCGCGCCTCTCTAGTCGCGTCTGCTAGCGACGCGGAACAGGCGACGAAACGACTTGCCTGCGCCACGCCGCTTCAGTATAATTCAAAACGTGCCGCCTACCTACATTTTCTATTGAAACGTTTTGAAGCGGCAAGATGCCTGCGCCGCGCCTTCACCGTACGACTTTTCTGTGTAATTCGCGCCTAAGAAGTCCGTTTGGACAGATGTCAAAATACTTTGTGTAGTGATGGGAAATAAAAATCGATTGCTTTAGAAACCGATTCTCGAGACATATCGATTTATCATACAGAGCTCGTGGCTAAGTAATAACAGCCGCACGGGTCCATCCGTCAGGTTAAGCTACGCTTGCCGGGGTTGGTCCGTGGATGGGTGAACATCTTTACATATCGAGATTCCTCCGTGCCTCGGAAAGCACGTTAAGCCGTTGGTCCCGGCTGTTATTCGTGGATCTTTGACAGTCGTTACGGGTCGTCAGAAGCCCGAAAGTCTGATAACCAGTCTTACCAAGGGGTATCGTATTACCCAGTAACTGGGTTGTGGAGGTCAGATAGGCAGTTGCTCCATGTAAAATACTGGTATTCAGCTGCATCCGGTTAGACTGGAAGCCGACCCCAACATAGTTGGGAAAAGGCTAGGCAGATTGATTGATTGATTTATCATACACAGAGTTTGTAAGCGATAATTTATCTACATCGTTTAAAACTGATTGTAGAGGCATGTCGTTTTATTTCACGTACGAGTTTTGTAATATTTACCAGTTATTAAATAGATCCCAACTAAGTTTCTACAGTGGATTTCGGGTATAACGACGATGAAGGGACCACTCTATTTTCGTCGTTATATCCGGAAGTCGTTACAGCCATACTCATTCAAAAGTTTACTAAATCCAGTTGCTACTCAGAATATCACTTTGTAACTGAACCATAAAAACTCCGAAACGTACACGCTTCCCTACCTACTTAGCTGATATCTATAAACAGAAGGTAAAGGTCTCCACACTTGCTGACCATCTGTGTGGATGTAAACAAAAGATAAGAAATGTTTGTGAAAGAAATAAACCTTTGTGTCTTTGGCGGCCGACTCCGGTCGCAATATCTGCATGGGATTTCTAGGAATTTGTTACAAATGATTCATGTAAAACAGTCGCTACACCCGAACTCGGCGTTACATCCAAAGTCGCTATAGCCACATGAATTTTGTACTAAAGTATGCTTTAAATTCTAGGGACTTAGATTTAACGTCGCTATAGGTAAATGGTCGCTACAACCAAGGTCGTAATAAATGAAATCCACTGTATTTGGGCGAGTTTCAAAGCCAAACCAAGACCTAAACTAAAACCCGATATACTGATTTCTTCCGGACGGCTTTTGTATAATCATACATTGTATATTATGCACCAGTGGCGGCAGTACCTAGTAGTTATAAAATAATAGTTATTTATGCAACTGACGTATAATAAGGGGTCTTAAAACACGAATGGGGGTTTATCGCACGAGGCGAAGCCGAGTGTGATAATAGTATCACATGAGTGTTTTAATACCTAATTATGTACAGTTGCATACAAGACTTTATCTAGACCCATGTTATCAATTCTCTATAAAAGGTTCTGAAACAGTTTTTTGCAATACTAATACTCGTATCGAACATGGCGGTCGGCGTCATAGTATACGACGTGAATTCGAATAAGTATTTTTTTTAAATTACGGCGCTGTTGTAGTGAAACGCGCCTGCATTACAATGTTCTTTTTTTGAAGACGAGTTGCATTATGAAATTCAGTACAACATTAAAACACCCGTTTGGATGCTATTATGGTTACCATGGTTACTATGACACTGGCTGTTTTAATGTTGGCAATAAGCTAACTGGCTCAGAAACTTTTATAGAGAATTTATAGCATGGAAAATATATTTGATCATATTTTTTTTTTTTTTTTATCATTTAATATTACTGTAATTATACGTTTCTCTCTTTTCTAAATTAACGTTTGTAAAAATATCGATTTTTGAGAACATCGATTTCATTCGGTTAAAAAACGGCTTAGAACGGGTAGAATGACATTGTATAACGTCCTGTCGGAATATTAATCAACGATGAATTCGTGTTTTTGCGTGCATTTTTCCAATATAAAGTAAAACTTAGTGCTTACGAATGATACTCATTGTTATAGTGTATGGATAACATAGTAATTAATTAGGATTACGAATTTGATTTTTCGATTTCGCACGTAGACGTTCATACAAAGTTATCGCGGCATGTATAATGAGAAACGTCCAAACGGACTTCTTACATTGCGTTGATTATAATACAGTGGTACCCAACTGATAAGGCGCGTCGTGAATCTTCGTACGCACAGAAAAGAAAGTATGGCCCCGAAGATTAACGAAAGAATGCTTAAAACTTACAATCAACCTTACTATAGGGTTCATAATACACTGTAGCTCTTAGTTCCGTCTCACTCGCAAGTATGGCGGCTGACTGCCATGACATACGCGGCGCGCGTTAACATGGCGGCAGCTGCCGACCAATAGCGGTACAGGTAAGGATTGGCCAATAGCATTTCCCGCGCTTTGAAAATTCATCTTCTGCGCGGGTACATCGATAAGCCATATAAGTTGGGTACTACTGTACAGTTCTGCCCAACCCTTCGTGGATTAAAGGCGTCATGTTTTGTTATTATTGTTGGCAGTAGAAAGTAATTTTATCTATTCCTCTTTAGATAAAATTCTTTCAGGTCTAACCTATTATTCTATGGAATGGGATGTCGTGATGGCTCAGTGTTAAAATGACTCGCTTCTTGCGGTTGCGGGTCCAAACCTGGCAAGTACCAATGTGTCTTTTTTTTTCAAAATTCATATGTACTTTATCGGCCTTATTACAAAACGAAGTTTTTCTTCTGCCATGGTTTAAACCATCGAGCCAGTTTTTTTAATAAGAACCTAGCTGTGATAGAAATACTTACAGTTCTTTATACAAAACTGACATCTTAATGTGTCGGAATAAAGTTTGAAATTCAAAAAAATCCATGGTTCAGTTTAAACCGGGGTTTGAAGATGAACCTTGTTGTGTGTAAAAAATAAAATAAATATAACCATTTATTTCAGGCGACACACACCCATAGATAAACACCTTAAGGCGAAAGCGCCAGGGTAGCCCGCGAAATTCAAAATTTCTTACGTTTTTTGCAATTTGTAGGTCAGTGTGAGCTTGTATGTTGATTAAAATATGATTCGCGGCCGTAGCTAATACGGCTTTACAGAATTATAATCATTAGAATCAGCAATACAACTCCATAAGTTAGCATTTACCTCAAACCTCATGATTTCATGAAATCGCTAGATTCATGTGTCAAAAATTGACTGATTTCATTTTGCATAGTATTGACCATCTCGGTTTGATAACGTATTTGAACATCTTTGAATATAATTATAATTTTGCTAATTCTTACTAGTAAAAAGTG
Organism: Cosmia trapezina; assembly: GCA_905163495.3. Taxonomy (NCBI): domain Eukaryota; kingdom Metazoa; phylum Arthropoda; class Insecta; order Lepidoptera; family Noctuidae; genus Cosmia; species Cosmia trapezina. The sequence goes on from LR991047.1 coordinate 13,139,900, forward strand.
ACCCCGGACAGTTTTAACCTTGTATGGCTCCTGCGCCACTTCACAACACATGCTGGCATGATGATTCACAGCAGTTCACAATAATAAATATGAAAACGTACGCGAAGATTTGACGTGTGCTCGCTTGTAAGACAAATGTCCGACTGATGACGCGCTGGGCACGACTTTTAAGCCCCGCCTACTTGGACACGACTTTTGCTGGGTAGTTTTGTTAGCGCAGCTACGTTACCTGACTTATTACTTATTCGTAGGGGCAAACCCAGTAACATAATATTAAGACATGAATTTCTGATAAACTTTTACATTACTTCCAGGCTAAGAACCATTTACGTCGTAAACACAAAACCTCGCAACGCCTGGATCGTTGCAGCAACGCGCTCGAGAACGTGCGACAGTTGCTGCAACAGATGCGGGATGTTCACGTCAATGTGGCGATCGTTGATACTTACAGGTAATGTTATTTATTTTTAACTGACGAAAAATAAAAATTACTTAAAAAAAACTTCAAAAAAACTGACTTCCAAAAAAAATACTACAAAGTGAAAAATAGCTTTAATTTCGGAAGTCGGTGTCTTTGGATCTGTGTTTTAGTTTTTTGCCACTTCCGAAATTAAAGTTATTTTTCACTTTGTAGTATTTTTTTTTTTGGAAGTCGGTTGTTTTTATTGTAAAAAAGTATTTTAATTTTTCACTTTTTAGTGGGTCAGTCTGTAATTTATCTAAGTTACAATAGCTTAATGTGAACTGCTCATCACCTTTTACAAAGTATTGTTCTTCCCGATACAAGGACGTTAATAAGTGCTTGGCCGAAAAAAAAATAGTACTTTAATTTAAATTTATTAAATAAAATGTAATATGTACTGCAATAGCGCCTTTAATGGATTGCCGACATAAGACATGATACCAATAAACCTTTTTTATACTTATTGTTTTTTTTTTTCAGATCGAGCTCTGACGCAATGAAACGCAACCTCAAAGACAATGAAATGGACGAAGACGCTGTTCACGAGACCATGGATGATTTGAAAGAAGTAAGTAAAGCATTATTATATGTAGAATGCTTGCTACAACAAGGACGAAAATCATGACATTTTGGAACAAATCTAACTTAGAGAGATGTATTGATGATTCTTCCTACTATAATATTATAAATGTGAAAGTTTTTATGTTTAGATGTTTGGATGTTATTGTTACTCAATCACGCAAAAACGGCCGAACGGATTTGGATGAAATTTGGCACACAGATCTAGTTTATAACCTGGATTAACACATAGGATACTTTTTATCCAGGTAGTAGGTTCCCGTGGGATAATTTCCGACATCCACGCGGGCGAAGCTGCGGGCAAAGGCCGTGTGTCCCGTGTCGGTGTCTGGCCTGTGTCTGTAACACAGTTTATACTAGCACAGACACAGACGTTCACTTGTAATAGTATAATGGCGTTTTTTTTTCTTTTTATGTTTTAGTTGAGATGGACGGATTTGTATATGGCTTTTTGTTAATTTTAGATTATTATTTATGTTAGTATGGTTATAATTATGTAAATACATATGAGTTACGGTCGCGAATCTTATTCAGATCAACATAAAACCTGGTACTAAACTGCAAATTTCAAAAAACACAAGATAATTTTGATTGCGCGGGCGCATCATTTAATGTATACAAAATATTGTAAAACAATTTAAAACAGTAACGGTGGAGTTTCTTGTTTTCTCCATACGAAACTACTTTTTGGAAGGGGCGACTAGAATTAATTCTATTTTTTTTTGTAAATTTTGAGGTTCAAAAGTGTCATTTAAGCTGAGCGTCCACTGGTCCGCGCCGGCCGCAACGCACGCACGGCACGCAACGGATTTTGGTTTGTTTGTATGAAGAAATGAAAATGCGGGCGGTACCGGTAGTGGAAGCAATGCTATATGAATTCATACAATGCAAACTAAAATCCGTCATCTGCCTAGCCTTTTCCCAACTACGTTGGGGACGGCTTCCAGTCTAAAAGGATGCAGCTGAATACCAGTATTTTACATGGAGCGACTGCCTATCTGACCTCCACAACCCCGTTACCGGGTAATACGATACCCCTTGGTAAGACTGGTTGTCAGACTTTCGGGCTTCTGACGACCCGTAACGACTGTCAAAGATCCACGAATGACAGCCGGGACCAACGACTTGACGTGCTTTCCGAGGCACGGCGAGGCACTTTATGTGTCTAATATTTGAAATAATAAATAATTTGTCTTTGACATTCATCTTAGCGTATGTCTTTAGAACTTAGAATGTGTGAAAAAAATAACATAATGTCTTCTTCTTCAGGTAATGGACCAATATAGCGAAGTAGAGAAAGCACTCGGCACCAACATCGATGACTTGGATGCCGCAGAGCTGGAGGAAGAGCTGCAGGAGTTGTTGGCGGGACCCAACGCGCCCGGCGGCGGCACGCCCGGCAAGGAGGACCGGAGAGAAGGTAGGATTCATCATGAGCATCAGTCTATAGCAGTCCAGTGGTACCCAACTGATATGGCTTACCGAGGTACCTGCTCAGATGAATTTTCAAAGCGCGGGAAATGCTATTGACCAATCGGCACGCTCCACGCACCGCGCTTCCTTTTCCTGTACCGCTATTGGTCGGAGCTGCCGCCATGATGTTAGTCAGCCGCCATACTTGCGATTGAGACGGAACTAACAGCTGCAGTGTATTCTGAACCTTATAGTAGTGATCTAAGGTTGATTGTAAGTTTTAAGCATTCTCGTTAATCTTTTGGGCCATACTTTCTTTCTTTTAACAAAAAAATCTAAACACGTAATTTCCAGTGACTACACTACCAGGGGCCTGTAATCGGCTGTAGTTACTATGCGTGCCACATAGGAATAGTACTGTCAAGACGCCATTTTGTTTCGCAATACTCGCGAACTTCACTAGCAATGCGTACTAATTTGACAGGTATCGTGTGCTATCATATTCTTATTTGCCACGCATAGTACATTTGTTTTATCTCACGAAAGCGGGCGAGCCATACTTGTATGTGTAAATGTTACATGCACATTGTGTGCGTAAGCTCGGGAGCGCGCTACCTGCAGGTACGCACACAAGAGCGCGTGTCTATTCGCATTAAATCTACAAGTATGGCTCACCCGCTTTCGTGAGATAAAACAACTGTACTACAAATTATGTATGAGTTACCTGACTGGGCGCGAATGCAAAACTCTTGGTTGCTAAGTAATGCAAAGTCCAAATAATACAAAATTAAATACACCTCTGCCTAACACTCGTGTAATACAGGCGTGATGTTATATTTTGATTTTAGGGTTCCGTACCAAAATGGTAAAAAAGGAACCCTTATGGTGTGACTCAGTTTGTCTGTCTGTCACAGCTGGATATCTCAAGAACTACTAATGCTATCAACTTGAAATTTGGAACAGTTTTAATTGATGTTTACCCAACTATTTTGCAAATAAGAAAGAAATAGAAATATTTATACTTTTTTTGCAACATTGACTGAAAGGGGTCTTAAAAATTCAAAGTGGGGCTACTATAGCATGTGGGGTATCATATAAAAGAGCGCTATTTGCACATTCTCAAACATTTTTTTAGGCCGCATAGTTTTCGACTTTTGATGAAAAATGTAAAAAAATACCGTTCCCCCCCCCCCCCCCCTTTTCTCCGAAGTTTGCAAAGCGAAAATCTGCAAATATTTTATATGATAGAAGTTTATGTAAAGATTACAGGAAAAATAAAACGATGTCTCTAAATAGCACACTTTCTCAGAAATCGGAACGGAACCCTCGCGACTCGCTCTTGACCGGTTTTTTATTATTATTATTATTTCAGGCACAAAATTCCCCTCACCGCCATCGTCGCAGCCTCGCCGAAAGATCTCCGAACCCGACTTCGTGTTTGACGGAGAAGCACGAATGTTAGCGGAGTTGAACGAACTGGGCATTGACGACGCCAGCCCTCGAGTGAGGGAGAGGAGAGAGAAGATCGCTGTAGTTGAAGAGGAGACCAGTGAGTGAATCCATACCAATTTATACAGTATCAGTTTTTAAGCAGTGCGGCAATTTTTACAGCGTGTTCTACCCATGTATATGAACAACTTTCATTACGGGACTAACTCTGAAATCGCGAAAAAAAAAATCAGCAGTTCAGTAATTTATCTATACCAAACTCGTCAAAATGTAGGGGAGCAGCTGATGTTTTTTTTTGCGATTTCAGGTTTGGTCCCATAGTAAAAGTTGTTCATATTCATGGGTAGAACACCCGTGGGTAGGGCACTGAGCGGCATTATTTATAAAAATAATCTATTTTTTTTTTTTTTTTTTTTTTTTCGTTCCAGTTCGTAATAAAACGAAACAGCTGGCGTATTATGTATACTGCCCCAAGCTGTACGATTACAGCGTGATTTTTAACTCGTTCGGACAAAAAAAAACGCAAATAGATACTTACTTATTTTTTAAAATTTGAATATGAGTAACTTTAAAAAAAAGTCTTAAACAGCGGTTAAGCGTTATGGTACCAGCTTTTTTTACATTTTACTATAAATCAATCAATCTATATAAGGTCCCATTAAATTAGATGGACAAAATTTTTTAACGAATTTACGTACTGAGTAGTAAATTCGTCAAAATGTAGGGAGCAGCTGATTTTTTTTTCGCGATTTCAGGTTTGGTCCCACAGTAAAAGTTCTTGTGAAAATTTGACCACCTATTTTAATGGGACCTTATATATTCTTTAGCCTTAAAACAATAAAATAAAAATAAATAAATATCCTTGGACATTTCACACAACGCCATCTAGTCCCAAGCTAAGCAACCTAGTGCTTGTGTTATGGTAACGAGATGGCTGATAAACTACTTATATACATTTTTTTTTGTAAATACATACATATTAGAAAAACACCCAGACACGGAACAAATACTTGTAGGTCGTACAAATATTTGTTCCGTGCGGGAATCGAACCCGCGACATGCTGCGCAGCAGTCAATCGTTCAACCACTGCGCCAACCATGTCGTCAATACAATACAACAATCTCCTTATCTTATTCAAATTTTCTTATCCACAGCACCCGCAGCAAAACCACCGTCCACTCCCAAGACTTCAAAGCCGAAACCCTCAAAGCCATGGTACCCTCCTTCTGGAGAGTGCCTCCGGGGACAAGTATGGACGTCTACCAACAAGCAATGTACCCTTACTGACATCGCTGGCGGGTTTGGTGAGCTGCGGCAAGATGAGAGACTGCACCCAGGTAATCTTATTATCCTTTTTCTTTTTTTTTATTAGCCTACATTGTGTCCCACAGCTGGGCAAAGCTTCTCCCGTTTTTCCTTTCAAACCTCCCTGTCTTGTGCGATCTCTGGCCATGTTGGCCCTTTTTTTTTTGTGGATGAGAAATCATCAAATGACTTCTCCCGCTCTGGTTGGAGCGGAAGGGCGTGTCAGACTTTTACTGACTAAAACCCACCCAGGGCCACGGTATCTCTTTCGAAAAACCCGCGACCACGTCGGCGTCGGCCCTATCGGACCCCATCTTTTTGCTGACATCTCTTTGAGGCGCGCGTGGAAGACAACGTGCCCTCGACCCGGGCCTGGTCCTTACCGGACGGCGAGCTACCCACTACTAGCCGTCCGCAAGCCCGCGCCTACGGTGGCCGGGAATCGGCTCTCGGCATCTGCTACTTGACTTATGGAGCGCAGGGTGGTGTTTCTAACTCGGTCTGTACGCTTGACGCCTATTATAATCATTAGAATCAGCAATACAACTCCATAAGTTAGAATTGACCTCAAATATAGCGATTTCATGAAATCATGAGGTTTGAGGTAAATTCTAACTTATGGAGTTGTATTGCAGATTGTAATAATGATTATAATTCTGGAAAGCCATGTTAGTTACGGCCGCGAATCCATATTTTAACCAACGTACAACCTGACACTGACCTGCAAATTGCAAATAAACCTAAGAAAATTTGAATTTCGCGGGCTACCTTAGCGCATCAACCTTAAACTCCTTCGTTTCGTCTCTCTCACTTTATTTGTGTTTTTGTGCACAAATCGGAGCGTCTGTTACTGGTTGGGAGGGGTAGGTAATAGGTATGCGGTGAGTTCGATGAACTCTGTAGCTAGACATAAAGTGAACAGCTGATTTTACGCGTCGTTCGTTAGAGTATTTCAACATCCATTGCTGGTTTTTTTTTACATAAATGGAGTGCTGCGAACACACAATGTAATTTTACATTGAAAATACGAAAATGTAACTGAATGCATGCTCTAGGCACCCTGTTAGTTTCCGGAGAGCTGTCCCTTACACCCTGTGTGCAATGGAGCGCAGTATAATTCTGTAAAGCCATATTAGTTACGGCCGCGAATCATATTTTAATCAACATACAACCTGACACTGACCTGCAAATTGCAAAAAACGTAAGAAAATTTGAATTTCGCGGGCTACCCTGGCGCTTTCGCCTTGTTATTACATTTGTGTGCCGGTGTGTAATGTGTAATTAAAGTTATTTCATAATTTGAGTTAATTTCTTATTGAGTTAATTATATTTTTTCAATTTAAGAGGAGCTCGTGGCTAAGTAATAACAGCCGCACGGGTCGATCCGTCAGGTTAAGCTACGCTTGCTGGGGTTGGTCAGTGGAAGGGTGACCATCTTTACATAACGAGATTCCTTCGTGCCTCGGAAAGCACGTTAAGCTGTTGGTCCCGGCTGTTATTCGTGAATCTTTGACAGTCGTTACGGGTCGTCAGAAGCCAGACCAACCAGTCTTACCAAGGGGTATCGTATTACCCAGTGGGTTGTGGAGGTCAGATAGGCAGTCGCTCCATGTAAAATACTGGTATTCAGCTGCATCCGGTTAGACTGGAAGCCGACCCCAACATAGTTGGGAAAAGGCAGGCAGATTGATTTGAGATCCCATGACACCTTTTTTTTAATTTTTTTTTTGAGGGTGAGAAATCATCAAATGACTTCTTCCGCTCTGGGTGGAGCCGAAGGGCGTGTCAGACTTTTACTGACTAAAACCCACCCCCGTGTTCCTTCAGTTGCCTGTGCCAGGGCCACGGTATCTCTTTCGAACAACCCGCGACCCCGGCGGCATCCCAAGAGTTAATTTCTTTTTTAAGTGGATTTTATTTAATTTTTTTATTAAACTCAAACTCAAAGCATTTATTTCAATTAAACCAATTACAGGCACTTTTGAATTGTCAAAGAGTCGGTCAGTAGGTAAGTCAGAAAGTTGAAGCTAGTTGCCCATTCCAAAACGTAGATCTATGGAGAAGAACGGGCAAGAAACTCCACGGACACTCTTTTAAATCAAAATATGGTTACAAAATATTGGTTACATCATTCATGTTGAAATTATACATGTGAGAACGATGAACGTTAAAAGCGTCCGTAATAAAAAAATAAAAAAAACAATTCAAAATTAAAATTAAAATAAGCCGTGGCAGCTAAGGTATGACCAGCCTCCACCAACAGCGCCCGTTCACGAACCTGACGTATGGATTCGTTAAATGATCCAACACACGCGCCACCATCAGCGAGGCATTAGAGTGAGCATGACACACTCTCAGCCGCCAGGGCACATCGAAGTCAAATAAAGATGTACCCAGTAAATGGTAGCTTTAGAGTAGGTACATAGTACTCACACATGTGCTAATCAATTATACAATACAAAGGTGATTGAGTCTACACAGTGCAAAGCTATTCTTACAATCTTCAGCAGTTCCAACAGTATCTTCAAATGTTAATTAATTAGTTGAGGTTGTGGAGCAGGACCAGCATGGAGCCAAGCATTTTTATCATTTATGTAATCCCCCCACTTATAATATGCCTGCCTGCATAGTGTGCGTTTTATACAAGTTTTAAATTTCGTCTCATTTAGTTGAACTATGTGTGGAGGTATTTTATTGTAACATTTTAAACAGTACCCCATGAACAATGAATAAATGAATAAATTGATAAATTTAATAAATTGATTGAACGATGAATAAATTAATAAAATGATATTAATAAATGTTATCCTTGTTAACAGGTCAACAGCTGAACGTAGACTTCACAACGCCACCTCGACTCTACAACACAGACTTCCACGTCCGAGACCACAAGATGAGCGGTGGGGTCTGGCTGTATAACAACCGAGATAGCAACAGTAACGTCGACAGCGGTCTGGCCGCCAGCACTGAGTATTTTAGGTGAGTACATTAGTACAGAGATTAAATATAATGACTACCAAAAAAAATTGAATGCTCACCAAAATGGATAAATACTCACTAAATCTGCGTCGAACTGTTGACGAAAACCCTAACCCTAGACGGTCGACGTCAGGGGCACCCCGAGGTCTGGTTCGTTAGGTTCCTTTAAACCCTGTACACAGAAATAGAAGCCCCGCGAAGCGTGACTCCGTCGGCCTGCTGTCAGTTTTCTAAAGTTATAATTTCACAATAAAATGGTTTTAATTTTGGTGAGCATTTATCAGTTTTGGTAAGCATTTTTCCATTCTGGCAGGTATTTCAACATTTTTGGTAGTAAAATAGGTACTTTTCTGGTAGGCGTTTAAACACAAGCCATTAGTACAAAACATGATCCAACAAAACCCCAGACACACAAGCGGTGAGTTGCACAACCAACCAACATTACTTTAATGGATACTTTAAATTGAAGGTGTCACTTTCTTTTTAGGGTTCCGTACCAAAATGGTAAAAAGGAATCCTTATGGTGCGACTCAGTCTGTCTGTCACAGCTAGATATCTCAAGAACTACTAATACTATCTTACTAACCTGTTTGGAACAGTTTTAGATGACGTTTGCCCAACTATTTTGCAAATACGAAATGTATGTTTTTTTTTGCAACAGGGACTGAAAGGTGGTCTTAAAAAATCGAAGTGGGGCTACTAGTGCATGTGGGGTATCATATGAAAGAGCGCTGTTTGCACATCCTCAAACATTTTTTTTTTTTTTTTTAGGCAGCATAGTTTTCGACTTTTGATGAAAAATGTACAAAAATAAATACCGGTTACCTTTTCTCCGAAGTTTGCATAGAGAAAAATCTGAAATTATTCTATGTGACAGAAGTTTATATAAAGATTACAGGAAAAATAAAACGATGTCTCTAAATAGCACACTTTTTCAGAAATCGGAACGAAACCCTCGGTGCGCGAGTCCGACTCGCTCTTGACCGGTTTAGTTTATCATCATACTGCCTAGTGCTCGCAAGCGCTACTGCTGAGCATGAGGTCCTGGGTTCGAATCCCAGGTCGGGCAAAGTGTTATTGGGTTTTTCCATCAGGAATTTCTCAGTAGCAGCCCGCAGTCTGTATTAGTGCCGGTTAATGGCAATAGGCTCGCCACTTAGCCACGAGCTCCTCCTCCAAGTGCAAAAACAGTACTGTATTTTGTGTAAAAAATATTTTCTATTCCTGTTCCAGTACCGAAAGTCCAGGGAAGTCGACAACCCTCACCGGCTTCCAAATGGCCCCCGGTGGTGAAAGACGGAAGTCGACAACGGAGCCCGCCCCTAAGGACACCGTAGACGAGCTACAGAGAAGACTGGATAACCTCAGAGGATTCAACTCATAATATTAAATGTAAGGTAATGTCACAGATTAATACAGATGGGACACTCCGCAAAATCATTTAAATAAAAATCGACTTTTGCTACGACACAATAAAGTGCAATTCAGTTCGCACAACGCTTATTACCTGCAGTTATATTCAACTACAAGTTGCCTCTCTTTCTATCGCGTAACTCTTATACCTAGACGACATGGTTGGCGCAGTGGTTGAGCGAAAGACTGCTGCACAGCATGTCGCGGGTTCGATTCCCGCACGGAACAAATATTTGTACGACCTACAAGTATTTGTTCCGAGTCTGGGTGTTTTTCTATGTATAATATGTATGTATTTACAAAAAAAAAAATGTATATAAGTAGTTTATCAGCCATCTCGTTACCATAACACAAGCATTAAGTTGCTTAGCTTGGGACTAGATGGCGTTGTGTGAAATGTCCAAGGATATTTATTTATATAACCTTCTGACCTACTGAATTAGCCCCGCGGACGGGGCCCGCTGCGTACTTGTAGCTTCATACCTGAACTGCAGTATGCCATCTGTATTAATATGTGGTAATGTGAAAGATCTTTGGCAAAAATTGTTGAAAAATATTGGTTTAAGTGTTCGTCAGAAGTCCCATGTAATAGGTGGCCAGCCTATTGCCATCCATCGGGCGCAAATCTAGGCTGTACACCAATATCACTTTGCATGACATGGATTTCTAAACCAGGAACTCAGAGACTAGAGACAGTCATCATCTCCCAGCCTTTCCCCAACTATGTTGGGGTCGACTTCCATTCTTATCGGATGCAGCTGAATACCAGTATTTTACATGGAGCGACTGCCTATCTGACCTCCACACCCCAGCTACTGGTAATACGATAACCTTTGGTAAGACTTGGTTGTCAGACTTTTGGGCTTCTGATGACCCGTAACGACTGTCGATCTACGAATGACAGCCGGGACCAACGGCTTAGTGTGCTTTCCGAGGCACGGAGGAGTCTCGGGATGTAAAGTTGGTCACCTATCCACCAGAAAGCGTAGCTTAACCTGATCGATTGACCCGTGCGGGTATTATTACTTAGCCACGAGCCCCAGAGAATGGAGACAGTCAGGAATTAAATAATACTATTCCAAGAATAATATGAAACCAACCAGTTTTACCAAGGTGTATTTTGTTAGCTATAGTAACTTGGTTATGGAGGTCAGATAGGCAGTCGCTCCATGTAAATACTGTTATTCAGCTGCATCCGGTTAGACTGGAAGCCGACACCAACATATTTGGGATAAGAAGATAATGAGTCCAATACTTTTTTCAAAATGTTTTTGACAAAGAACTTTTATATTAGTTTTAAGACCATATAGAAATACCACGATTTAGGTTAATAGATCTGTAAAATAATAATTAATATGCTATGTTCTATAACTAAAGTGCACGTATGATCGAGTTGCATTTTCTTAAAATTATAATAATATTGACTACTCATCGATTTCTGAAAGTTTATTGACACCTTTTTTTATTCTTATACGGGACTTCACAGTTAAACCGTTCTTAAAAGTTTTTTTGACGCTATAATCCACCTTAAAGTGATAGAGACAACAGTATTACTGATTGTAATGATTTTAATTCGGTAATTATATAACGTCCCATTAAAATAGGTGGACAAATTTTCATAGGGTCTTCTACCCATGAATATGAACAACTTTTACTATGGGACCAAAACCTGAAATCGCGAAAAAAAAAAATCTGCTGCTCCCTACATTTTGAAGAGTTTGGTGTAGATAAATGTACTGAACAGCAAATTTTTTTTTCGCGATTTCAGAGTTAGTCCCGTAGTGAAAGTGGTTCATATTCATGCATAGAACATCCTGAGAAAATTTCATGGAAAAATGTCACGTTTCCTACCGGCTTTCAGAAATCGGGAGTTTTTTTTTGTTTTTTAATACAAATCATGCCAAAAGTTAGGCGGGAAATATATAAAAAAAAACTATGCTTATTGTAGTTTAGACGTAGTATTTTTGTAAATAAAATACTGATATATTGCAGCTAAATATATTTACAGTCATTTCACAATTATTATTTTTACCTCCGATTTGGCATCACTGTCTAAAACAAAGTGAACTTTATTCTCGTAGCAATAAGATTGAAACTCTGTTAAAATTAAAGTGAACTTTATTCTCGTTGTAATAAGGTCTCTAGTGGGTTACTGCTTTTGCAAAACTGTCAAAATCAAAATGAACTTTATTCTCCTTGTAATAAGGTTGCTGCCATTTGGTCGGAGTGCCCTGGCTTAGATACTGCGAGCAATACGGCTCGCGCATGTTTCGTCACAGTTGAAACATAACCTATAATTAAATATCATTCAAGCCGCTAGTCACAGCCGAATGGCTAGGTGGTTAAGGCGTGGTATTAGCTCAATAATCACAAAAATTGGGTTCTTGGATTGTCGAGTATGACGTTACGCAATGAAACTATCCGACGCAAAAAATACAGTGGACAGAGAAGGGTTTAAGGGGACTACAGGACCTAAATCGCGGTCACTGTCAGACTGCATATAAAAGAAAGAGAAGCGCGATGACACAACCCTGGTAATTTATTGCAAAATATGAAGCAATTACCTATTTACAAAAAATCTATTGATTGGACTAAAAAAATAAAACACTATTACGTTAATATGTTGCGTGTAGAATAATCTGACAAAAAATCAGAATGATTGCATGTATATTAGTATGATATTTATTCGTTAAAAAAAATTTTTAGAGGTATCTTCGTGATTTTTTTCTATCATATCAAATTAGAATAGAATAGAATAGAATATAATTTTATTTGTATGAATGTAGTTAAAAAAAAACAGAAAAGTTAAGTTAAGTTAAGGTTAGTTGTGTTTTATTTGTATGTTTGTGTTAGTTGTGTTGTTTTGTAAATTAGTAGTATTATGTTTTCAACACACTTTCTAACTAGCATATATCCTGAAGAACATCATATATTTTTCTGATTTTCTTTACTGCGGCAGGTCATAATACTTTTAGGCATCATAAAACTTGCGTTTAGTTGCTTTTAGGTCCTGTAGTCCCCTTAAAGATAAATTACAACCGAATAGAATAGTAAAAAATAGTTAGATTTCCCAATAAAAAATTGCTCCACAAAAATAAACTTTGGTGTTGAACATCTCTATAGGTATTTTCAAAGATAACGACATTTTTTTCAGAATTTTTAAAAACTTTAACCGGACAATTATTTAATTTATTGTGTATATTTTGAATAATCTAAAGCAAACCCGGAAAATAAATGCACATTCGCAGCTTAGTCACATTTCGGCAACACAAATATTATTTTCAATTTTCAACCTTATTTCAAGCCAGCTTATGGTGACAATAGATTACGCGGTTGTGTGCCGTTTAAAATCGTAGTCAGGCCGCGCCTTAACTAAACGGCTAATTAGGATAGTTGAGAAAAAGGATGCGCACGCGCAGTTTTAGGAACCAAATGGTGACATTAAGCGAGTGCGAGTGAGAGAACATGCGCGAAAGTTCGGAAAGTCTATGTTCAGAGCTTCATTGACGTACTGTAAAAGGGAGTAACCACTCACCATCATCATCATTTCAGCCGAAAGACGTCCACTGCTGGATATAGGCTTCCCCCAAGCACCGCCACTTCGACCGGTTCTATGCTTCCCGCATCCAGCGGATTCCTGCCGCCTTCACAAGGTCATCGGTCCACCTTGTGGGAAGCCTTCCAACGTTATGTCTTCCGGTACGCGGTCGCCACTCCAGAATCTTTCCAGCGAGCAATGGTAGAACAATTTTATTTTAATTAAATCTGCTAAATCCTTTAGTTATTTATCTAGCTAAAAACACCCGCCATACTAGAATAATGAATTCATAAATAAATAATTATAAAAAATTGAAAAAAAAAAGTTTTGTTTTAACCGCAAAATTTAAACAAAAAATAAAATAATTAAGTCTTGTAAATATTTCGTGTAATAATAATAATATATTTAATAGTGAGTGATATTAGATAAATGGCTGGTACCATATTAAATAAACTTTAAAATATAAATAAATTGGGGTTGGAAAAAAAGTGTGAAAGATGTTATGGCTTCCTTCAGTTTGACCGATATCGCTGTACGCGCCTGTGTATGTGCGTGGCTCTTAGATAACATACAGCTAGATCGAGCCACCGCGTGGCCGGTCATGAGACAGCAATATAATACTTTTCTAAGTTATGTGGTATGAGAAATGAAGTTTAACATAAGAAATCTTCCATGTTTTGGACTGAAACCCATGTCAATACATACGCACAGTGCAAAAACTGACCAAAAAAGTTAAATTAATCGACGCAAGATAAATTTTGTAACAGTGAAAGCACTTTGTTTGGCTAACATTCAAAAGTTCGCCAAGCAAAAATACGGCACGCCGTAAGAGACAGAAGATACGATGCTTTGTCTCAATTTTCCTACTAATTTCGTATATATGTGTCTCACTTCCACACTTCACACTGTAATCATGGCAACGTGTAGAGGTTCAATGTCATTAGCGTGGGCTATACGAGGGGCAGTGCAGGCCGCTCATTCGTAAAAGCTCAAGGTGTCCCGCCCCCCGCGGTACAGCGGTATCGGTCAAAACAAAAAGGGGTGATACTGAGATGAGGGCTCCTAGAGAAGTATGGAAGAAGCCATGCTGTGCCAACCACAAATAAACTGGGATAAGGGTAGGAGGGATGATGACTGAGATTGTATGTAAACTAAGGCCCGAGATAAATTGTATGCTTTGGGATTTAAAACTTTAACTTAATTTAGTAAGGTTCAGTTTCCATTGCAAATAAAATTATTTTAAGACGTTTATCGAAAGTTTTTTCATTCAAAAATCAATTTAGATTACTTGAGTTTAAAGTTGATATTTATATAAGTTGCAATTTTATGAGTTTATCTCGTCTCGTTGGCTTTTGTATAGATGTGTAAACTTTGTACATACGATAAGTAGGTAGGTAGTCTATATTTTTTTTATAACAGAACCTAGATAGGATATCAAAAATTTTTGGAAAAAAAACCAAAAAAAAAAAATGTATGTAAAAATTAAGCTTTTGTAGCTATAATTAACGTGATGGTGGTAATTGACGGCCTTTTGGTATTTTATATGTATTATTAAAATTTGGTAACTAAAATTTTTTTTAATAAATTATTTTCTCAACTTAATAAAAATTTTTGGATTTATAAATTTGCAGCTTCTTGATGTTTTTTTTTTGTTTTATCTTTAAAATTGCCGAAAATAATGCTGTCACCTAATCATTCTAGTTATGTAAGAAATAATTAAATTAATATTCTCTATAATTGTGTTGTGACTTTATATTGTTTTGTCATCTTTTGTATGGTTGTATGTATTAGCTCGCAGCCAGATTAACATTAAAAAAAAAACCGGTCAAGTGCGTGTCAGACCACGCACAATGAAGGGTTCCGTAGTTGAAAAGAATTTATCCCAAAAACAAACTTCCCAATGTTCCCAATTTTATGTCATAAAAATTACAAATTCTCAATTTTCGGACTTTTTCATTTACTTGTACTGGGAGACCTTGCTTCTTGCCAAATTACATTATTCTAGGTCAACGGGAAGTACCCTATAGGTTTTGATTTACTTGCAACAGTTGCGAATATGAAAATGTGTCGTAAAATGGCCGTATTTTTTTATTGCGTTGACTTAGAGCTTGATTTTTTTAGGACTATAAGAAACCATAGATTTACATATTTAATATAAATTTCAACTTGATATCTCCACGCATCCTTGAGAAAAAGGGTCTTGACAGACTGACAGACTTGAACATTTTTTTTTTTTGTGATAGAATTACAAATTAACAATTTTCGGACTTTTTCCTTTATTTGTGTTGTACGACCTTGCTTCTTGCCAAATTTCATGATTCTAGAACAACGGGAAGTACCCTATAGGTTTTGATTTACTTGCGAGTATCAAAATATGTCGCATAAATGGCCGTATGTTTTTATTGCATTGACTTAAAAGCTTCAGTTTTTTAGGACTCCAAGGAGCCACAGACCGACGTATGTGATATTAATTTCAACTTGATACCTTCACGCGTTCCTGAGAAAAAGGGTCTTGACAGACTGACAGACAGACGGACAAACGAGTGATCCTATAAGGGTTCCGTTTTTTCCTTTTGAGGTACGGAACCCTAATAATAGGATGTGTGCCTAAAGCCTGAAGCCGAGTAGGTATGTGCGATTCAGCGTCTCCGTCTGGAGCGTGACGCTTTAGCTTCGTTCATTGTTCAGAAACATAGCTATAAGAATGACGAAGATGTGCCCAGTATGTTAAAATGTATCGGAACACTGTGTCTCCACTTTGTCCCTTTATCACTTTCACGATTTTAAAGACAAATACGGTAAAATACTTGTACTTACATTATGGAAAGTGATTTACATAGTTTTTGTTCTGGCTTTCGGTTATTACAAGAAACCACTGAACAACACGGCATTCTTATAAATTGTCACGGTCACAGTCGAAAGCGCACTAGTTCGCGGAGACGGCCATTTGACTATGAACGGCTCATACTGAGCATATCACGCGGACACAGATTCGCCCCCTTGCCACTTCTCCTGTTTTTTTTATATTTCTATGTTCAGAAACAACACAAAGTGCGCCTAAATAAAGAAGTTTTCATTTCAAAATATATTTGAATCTTCAAGTCTGTTTAAAAAAAAAATCATTGAATTATAATATAATTTATAATATTTTCGAAAATATCTGGCT
The DNA here is from genome assembly GCA_905163495.3 of Cosmia trapezina. Taxonomy (NCBI): domain Eukaryota; kingdom Metazoa; phylum Arthropoda; class Insecta; order Lepidoptera; family Noctuidae; genus Cosmia; species Cosmia trapezina. Next base: position 13,156,206 of record LR991047.1, read on the forward strand.
GCTAAGCAATATATAATTAAAAGGACTTCTGTTATGTGCCTATAAATTATTGTTATGTGAACGTTAAGTATAATCGACACTTTCTATGTATAATCCTATTACCATGAATTTTATAAAAAGTAATTTAAAGAAAGCAAATAATAATAAAATTTATTTGGCAACAGTAGGTACGTGAAACAAAAATACAAAAAAAAAGAGAAATAAAATAATATATAATATTTATTAATCTCGTAAAAATTATATCCAAAATCCGTAATTTTTCTGCTTTTCTTCTAGGTAAGGCGAATGCGCAAGGGCAGCCCGTGATTACAATTTTTTTAACATTTTTGCAATTTGCAGAGCTTTTTTGTTGATCTAAATATGGGTCGCGACCGTAACGAATATACAGGGTGTAAGGGACAGCCCTCCGCAAACTGATAGGGTGAATTCAGTATGTCATACTAAGATGACCGGTACATGAATTTTTTTCAGGAACTTTAAGGGCCTCCAATAAACCTGATTTGTTTGTGTTTTTGTGCACAAATCGGAGCGTCTATTACTGGTTGGGAGGGGTAGGTAATAGGTATGCGGTGAGTTCGATGAACTCTGTAGCTAGACAGAAAGTGAACAGCTGATTTCACGCGTCGTTGGTTAGAGTATTTCAACATCCATTGCTGGTTTTTTTTTTGCTGTTTTTTTTACATAAATGGAGTGCTGCGAACACACAATGCAATTTTACATTGAAATAATGAAAATGTAACTGAAAAAAAATTTGAAAAAATGAAAATTTTCCTGAGAAAATTTCCGGTGGAATTCAGAATGAGGAGCTGAATGCACCCTGTTAGTTTGCGGAGGGCTGTCCCTTACACCCTGTATGTATTTAAAAATAACATCACGCCTGTATTCCTCGAAGGGTTAGGCAGAAGTGTACCTATAATACACACACATTTCGCCAGTTCCGCCCATGTAACCGGGGGATGAGCGTATATAATTATGAAAATATATTTATAGAATAAAAAGCGTTTTTTCGCCTTAACACATAGGTTATATACTTAGGGAGTGTCGACATTATAAAATTTGTATATTGTATACTCAACATAGTGCCTTTCATGTCTCCTTATCTATGGTAGAATAAAAAAAAAAAGATCTATATATATAAAAATTTAAAAATGAATCCCTATTTCCCTTGGTCATCTCATCACACGTGAACGGATGGAACAATTTCGCTAATTCTTTTTTTGTTGTGTTTATTATTGTCAGGAGAATGTTCTTATGAGAGAAATAACTAAGAAAATTTCGCAGAAAATTGGAAAATTCCAGAAAACTTAACGACTATTTTAACTTCACGCGTTTACATTAGAATATTCGTTGCTAAGACAGGACAACGTCTTCCGGGTCAGCTAGAATAATAAATAAAATTCTTTATTGGCATAAATAATGTGTACTTACATACAAAGTAACACCTGAGTTACAGGAGCCAGTGTCCTCTCCCAATGAGTAGGGTTTGGATTTTATGCAATACTAGCACTTCCCGCGCAGCTTTGCCCGCGTGGATTTCGGAAAATATCCCACGAGAACAAAAATCCTCCCTTATTCCTTGTCTACATTATAAAGGGAACCTCTGTGCAAAATTTCAGGTTTCTAGGTCCAAGGGTTTTGTCTGGGCGGTGATAAGTCAGTCAGTCAGGATTTCTCTTTTTATTTATATAGAAGATAAACGTAGGTAGGTAGAGTGAAGTCTATTGTAAACACTGCCAAGCTTGAAACACTGCCTTTTACGCGACTTTCTTATTTTATGAGCCTTTTGCTCGCGCGGAAAAATCATCATTTCGATAAATTATTCCATGGGGTCGTACTACCGGGATTTATAGTTTAATTTGTACGCCAGGGATTAGCGACAGGTCCGGTAGGCTTAACCACAGGTTCGGTAGGCTTAATGACAGGTTCGGTAGGCTTAATGACAGGTCCGGTAGGCTTAACGGCATCATTTCGGAAAATAATCCCTTGGGATAAAAACTCTTGCCCAATGTGTTGGCGATTTCAGACTTAATTATTTTTATAAATCTTGGTTTATCCCACTAATTCAACATATTAATTTTATTCTAAAGATTTTAATCTATCATAGAATAGACAAGGAAACATTTTTTTTTTAAATTTAGATAACTATAGTGTGATATATTCAAATTTAATTTATAGATAACCATAGTGTGATATAATATTATATAATTGTTTTCAATTTAATAAAAAGGGTAGGTATATTTTTGCCCTGTGTGATTGTAAACTAAAATATTTTTATTCATAATTTGTATTAATAAAATAAGTTATTAATTAAGAAACTGTAAACGACCTCACCTTAATGTTTTTTTTAGCTTTTTTATAATCTGTTACATTTTTTATGTTTTTTTTTAGATTATTTTTTTTTTTTGCTTACTGCCATTTAAAAGGTTCTTTTAATGATTATTTTCAATGTGGGTTGTAGAAACAGGGTAATATTCTGATTGAGGTAGAGCAATAAGAACATTGCCGGGAATGTTCTTGAGCTCCGGTACCTAGAAGAGCGGTGGTCGTACAGGGCGTTAAAGTAGTCACTTACCATAGCTTAAAGGTAGGTTCAGTATCGATAAAGGAACCCAGGAAAAACAAAAAATAAATGTTTAAAAAAAATTAAAACAAAAAAAATATTGCAAGATCAACCTAATTAGCAATCGTTTAGAATTAAAATTATTTTATTTCTTTATAAATGCTTTAATTACATACTTACCAACTACAGGGTGTAATTTTAATCACCGTTATCCTCTTAAGGGGTCACTGTACTCATCATTATGAACAACTTTTACTATGGGACATAAAAAAAATCAGCTGTTCAATACATTTTGACGAATTATGCGAACATAAATGTACTGAACAGCTGATTTTTTTTCGCGATTTCAGGTTTGGTCCCATAGTAAAAGTTGTTTATAATGATGAGTACAATGACCCCTTAATAGGATAACGGTGATTAAAATTACACCCAGTATAGAACGCGTTGACATTTTGTCCTTCAATTCTCGCGTCCGAATACTAAAACGATTGCTATTTTAAGTTAGTAGGTACTAAATTAGGTTGATGTTGTAATATTTTTTTTAATTTTTATTTTTCTTGGGTTTCTTTATCGATACTTAACCTACCCATAAGCACTAGTGATGGATTAATTAGCATTCGCATTCATTGTTAGCATGCTAATGCTTATTTAGCATTTAGCAAATGAAATGTAGTTGCGAATTTCTGTGAAATGAATTATTATTCATCCCTTCATACTTCATAGGTTGTCAGCGCGCAGCTGCAGTGCGCGCTCTCTGTCACACCCACGAAAAGTCGGAACTACTAAATCTATCTGTTTCACGTGACCCTGACTACGTTCGCAAGTGAAATTATTAGCAATTTGGTGGTGCGAAGAATGAAGTCAAGCAATTATTAGCTTTTTATCTTCGATTAGCTCGTACTTAGGATCGTATATTGAATAAATGCGTGTGATCGTATTGTTAATAATAATTTGTGATTTTGTGTGGCACGTGCGTGCCGCGTGATTCTTTTTAAATTCTTAAAAACAGCAAACGCGCTCTTTAATTCACATATTAACAAAATTCACATACTTGATTATTATTAACTATCGTCATATTAGCAAATAGCATAGCAATAGCATTTCGCATGCTAAGACTCAAGAATTCGCATGCTAATGAAATTTATTCTAAATCGCATTAATTGCCATCACTAATAAGCACGCAACTACTTTATTAACACTCTGTATAACGGCCACAGTGACGACAATCACTGTGTCGGTGACGTCATGCGCCGGTAAATGACGGATGCTAAATGGCGGCCAACGGTCTTCTAGGAAACCAAAGGGAGACCATCCGTAAGTTTTGTTGTAATTGAGGGAGGGGTGTTAATAATTATTACTAAATATTAATTTTAATATAGCAATAATTCTGCTTTACCGTCGATTATTTTATAAGCAATTGTAATGTTTTCGTATTGTATTGTTATTTATTATTAGATTGTTACGGTATATGACTAAATGTAAATAAAATGTAAATATAATGTACGGACGTGCCAAAATGATTTGTTTTATTTCTATTTCTCGAAACTGAAAAAGGCGTGATAAATTATATTTTATATTTATTAAGGTTGAACTAGTCACGGGCTTGAATTCACTGTTGGGCGTGGCCAAAAAGTACGCTGTCTCACCTGGCATCGGGTCCGAAAGAGATAGTATCAGTGATGAGCCGTTAGACGCTAGTAGAGTAATAAATAGTTAGAAGTAGTAAAGTAAAACTAGTAATAATAAAACGAGCGCGTTAAAATTAACGAAAATTCCATTAAGTTGGTTGTGAAAAAACCACTGCATAAATCATTACAAATAAAGTTTATTGAACTCTTCGACAATTGAGCTTTGCCGGTGCCGACTTTATTTTAGAGATTATAAACTTCTTTTAATACTTATTTACGCCCAAAATTGCGTTAAATTAGCAAGAAAAACTAATCTTTGTTGGCTCATAACTTTTTATTATTCTGTTTCCGCATAGACAAAATCAATAATGTAATGAGTCATGTCAGTCAAACGATATCATGTTTAACTTTGGTGCACTATGTCAAACAGTGGAGTACTTAATACCCTCCCGAAATTTGAATGGAAAAAATATCGACTAGTTCCACCTTAATATTAAAAACTAGATCAGCATAGCTATCCACATCCATTTGATACGCTTCCGTGCCGAACGGAACATCGATCAATATTACTATTGGATCACACCTGAAATCGCGAAAAAAAATCAGCTCTTCCCTACATTTATGCTCGCATAACTCGACAAAATGTGGGTACCAGCTGGGGCCTTACTATGAGCTCTTATAGCAGGGCAGAAGTTGACTATATACTACCTATAGCTCCGTCTCTCTCTCTCACTGGAAACGTTCAACTTCTGCCCTGCTATAAGAGCTCATAGTAAGGCCCCTGATAGTACAAATTATCGATTTTCGGACTTTTTCCTTTACTTGTGTTGTGAGACCTTGCTGCTTCTTGCATTTCATGATTCTAGGTCAACGGTAAGTACCCTATAGGTTTTGATTTACTTGCGAGTATCAAAATATGTCGCTTATATGTATATTTTTACTGCGTTGACTTAGAAGCTTGATTTTTATAAAGCTCGTACAGTAGTACTCAACAAATAAGGCGCGTCGTGAATCTTCGTTCGCACAGAAAAGAAAGTATGGCCCCGAAGATTAACGAGAATACTTAAAACTTACAATCAACCTTAGTTCACTACTTTAAGGTTCATAATACACTGCAGCTGTTAGTTCCGTATCACTCGCAAGTATGGCGGCTGTCAACGGACGCGCGCTAACATGGCGGCAGCTCCCGACCAATAGCGGTACAGGAAAAAGCGTGGAGCGTGCCAATTGGTGAATAGCATTTCCCGCGCTTCATCTTCTGCGCAGGTACATCGATAAGCCATATTACTTGGGTACTACTGTACGTATTTGATATTAATTTCAACTTGATACCTTCACGCGTTCCTGAGAAAAAGGGTCTTGGCACGCAGACAGACAGGCGGACAACGAAGTGATCCTGTAAGGGTTCCGTTTTTCCCTTTTTGAGGACTTCGAACCCAGGAACCCACGGCTGGCGATCACTAAACCAACGAGGCACCATAAGCGTAACTATCCACGATGTATCAGAAAGGTGTGGTACAGACCATCAAATCGAACAACTTTTTCCATGGGACCAACATCGAAATCGCGAAAAAATAATCAGCCGTCCCGTACATTTGGGTCTAGTAGGTATTGAAGTTTTGTGTGCAACAGTCGATAATTTTTTCGCGATTTAGATGTTGGTCCCATGGAGAAAGTTGTTGGTATTTTTTAGTTCAGTTTGATGGTATTTTAGAGGCATGAGGAACAGGGTGTAAAGTTCACTCATCCTCCATAGAAAAGGGAGGATCCTCCGACCAGACGGGTGTTGTGTCTGGTGGGCCACTGCCCGACGGTTGATGTCGGGACGTTGTATATATGCTAGTCGCGTAGCAAACTCTAATTGCGCGATGCAGGATTGCATGACGTCATGTCATTGTGATGCGTAGTTCGCGCAGAACAGATAATCTGCAAGTCTGCAACGCTGTTCTTTAACCGTCTCACCGTGAAAACTTAAGTGAAGTGAGCGTGGAGTGAGCTGTCAGTGTCATTCCACCTGATGCTAGGGATGGACCAAGCACATTTTTGCAGTCATAATCGAGATTTTAATAATATTTTTTACGCTATTCTAGTGATCATTTTATATTATTTCAAAGCTAGTAGATATTTAAGTGTCTAAACATTACTATTTAACTAGGAGGTTTTTAAATAAAATTGCAAAACAGAAATTCTGTCACAAACTCAATTTTGTTTTTACGTCAAGATTGTTCGTGCGTGACGCGCTCACACCTCAGTAAAGTACATACGGACTAGTCTTGACTCAAGACTAGTCCGTATGTACTTTACTGAGGTGTGAGCGCGTCACGCACGAACAATAAATAAAACAAGAATTTCTATTTGACTATTTTGTTTTAAAACCCCCTAAATAGTAATATTTAGACACCCTACTAGCTTACAATAATATAAAATGATTAGGTATGTTATAAAATTAGCATAAAAAATATAATTGAAATCTCGATTATGATTGTAAATGTAATTTGGTCAATCCCTAGCATCCGTGGGATGACACTGACAGCTCACACCACGCAAGTTTTCACGGTGAGATTTTTACAGAATCGACGTACTGTTCTGTGGTAGTTCGTATGTGGCGATGTAGGTGCCGCCACAGTATGTATATGTACCACGTTTCATCTTTCTGATACATCCTGTAGAATACAAAGTAGCCCGTAGTCGGGTAAAAAACGTGATCCATGTTTTTACAAGCTCAAATATATATTTAGTACTAGCTTCTGACCGCGACTACGCCCACGTTGTAGTCAACTATTACTATAAAACATTGAACCTGGCACTCGGCAATAGTGTAGAATTATGCCAGTGAAAGAATTTTTGAAATCGGATCAGTAGTTTCGGATATTTTACCTCCTACATCCAAACTTAGTACTTACCTCTTTTTAAGGTTCCGTACCAAAATAGTAAAAAGGAACCCTTATGGTGCGACTCAGTCTGTGTGTCTATCTGTCACAGCTGGATATCTCAAGAACTACTAATGCTATCAACTTGAAATTTGGAACAATTTTAGATGACGTTTACCTATCCAACTATTTTGCAAATAAGAAAGAAACAAAAATACATATGTTTTTTTTTGCAACAGGGACTGAAAAGTGGTCTTCATATTTCGAAGTGGGGCTACTAGGGCATGTGGGGTATCATATGAAAGAGCGCTGTTTGCACATTCTCAAACATGTTTTTTCTTTTTTTGGGCCGCATAGTTTTCGACTTTTGATGAAGAATGTTTAAAAAAATACCGTTCCCCCCTTATCTCCGAAGTTTGCAAAGGGAAAAATCTGAAATTATTCTATATCATCGAAGTTTATAATGTAAAGATTACCTACAGGAAAAATAAAACGATGTCTCTAAACAGCACACTTTTTCAGAAATCGGAACGGAACCCTCGGTGCGCGAGTCCGACTCACTCTTGACCGGTTTTTTTTAATATTAATGTTGATGAAAAAAATTGCGGCCTATTTCGTAGTAAGTTGGCTCTAATACCTATTTTACCTAATCAATAAGACGAATCACAGTTCGAATTGCAAAAATCAATAGGTAACAAATGTCGCACCTTCGAATCCTTACATAATGAAACGTCTTTCCCTTTCTAATAAACAAACACTGAACAGCTGTATTCAATAGGTCATGGGTCACAAAAGTTCTTACCAGTATGTCAACTCTTTGCACTCAGTCGCTTTGCGAACGCCACGGAAGAGCGTCCATTTCCGAACGAATTAATTACCTAACTGTCAAAAATTGGCGGGAATTTATCGAGTGTATTTTTTTTTAAGTTTTGTTTTTTTTTTAAGTTGTGTGAAGTAGGTTTTCAACTCGCTGAACGGGGTGAACGAATATTTTTGAAATTGTTTATACTATTATTTTAACGGAAAAATGCATTTCACAGCTACTTTAATTATGGTAAGTAAGTTTTGAATATTTATACCTATTTAATATTTATTTATTTGTTTCTTCTTAACATATCAGTTGAATATTTCGGTAAAAAGGTTCCGACTAAATCTTCAGCTGTAGGTATTAAGTATTTCTGTAATTTTTTTTTAGCTTTAACAAACACTAAGTAATTTTTTTTTTAACCTCGATGTGGTCAGTTTTTCCCAACCATAGAGGAAAGTAATAATTAAATCGTTCATATCCACTAGGTAGTACACACGCCTACATATCAAGCTATACATGTCCAGTATAAACTGACCTGTTACTGTACGTAAATCCTACACAACGCGAGATCAGCTTACCTACTTGAAATATAGCTTGATAGTAGCCGTGTTTAGTACACACGGCTACTATCAAGCTATATTTCTGTACTACAATCATCATGGATTTGATTCCTAGTTCAGACAATTCTTTACAGGTAATTAGTACAAAATAACTTTTTAAACACACAGAATATTATTTGTACCTACTAACTTTTTAAGCACAGACTTCCAAAACTGGAATAATCGAAGTAAGCGATGCACGATGGTTGAATAACTTTGAAGATAGAATCTATACGGACGAGCATAGATTTTCAAATTAACTTTTTTAGCTATTTCGGTAGGTATCTATGCCTAGGTAAGCGCTGCCTGCATACGTAATTAGATGGATACGCGATTAAATTGCTAAAGATCGCTATGTACTTACCATAAAGGTACCTAATATTTAGGTATGTGTAGGTAAAAGTATTTTAGAATTTATCTATCTTCTATTTATATAAATAGAGAAGTCCTGACTCACTGACGTACTGACTGACTCATCAACGCCCTGCCCAAACCCTAGTGCACTCAACAAAGGGGTTGCAGATTGCGTGAGCTGGGACGTACCTAAGTCATTTCTTCGGAAAGTTGTTCAGGGTGCTTATGGAGTACTTAAACATACTAAAAGTCCCCGCGTCTAGGAGATGAGCCGGAGTGGGGGGTGGGGGGGATAAAAGTTCCCACTTTTGAGTTTTTCGCTTATATCTTTAAGGCTACTCTTTCGAAAAAAGCTTAAAAACAGCGTGCAGATGAAGCAGTTTTTCGTCGGAACCTACAGAGAAATTACATCTGAAAAAAATTGTTAGTAATCTACATGATATGAATCGTAATTTGGTTTAGCCATAATTTTTCTATCGGTATCACATAATAAGAAAAAAAACCCCAAATCACCTCCAAATCGTTAAGATGAAACCATTTTACTCCTTCATTTTTTATCAAAAGAATATAAAAAAAATATCTACTACTTTGCAATACAAACGAAAATGATTTGGTTTTGTTACTTTTAAAAACATGTATATTTTTTATTATAATAAATTAAAAATGCGTCTAATTTGGGACAGCTATCCTTGATGGGCGAGTCCTATTACTGGCTGGACGTACGACGCGTTGCGTGAGCTCAGGCCAGAATGCGCAAGCTAACCACTCAAGGTCATTGGCGTATAGTTCGGCCTTAAAACGATGCGTCGTAGAGAAAAAACTATCTTCTATGTAAGGAAAGTACTTAAACTTTTTTGAATTCCTACCCATGTTCGAACTATAGGTAGGTACGTTCCGGAAAAGTGAAAATTGTCGAAAAAACTACTTTTATCAAACACTGTTCCTGTTGCCTGTTCTTCGTTCGCGTTATTTCGGGATAAAAAGTAGCATATAATTGTTAATCCAGGTCCTAATCTATCTACCTACCAAATTTCATCCAAATCCGTTCAGCCGTTGAGTTATCGAAACTTTTATCTTTGTAATATATCGCCCGCGTGGATGTCGAATATTATCCCACGGAAAACTACTAACGGGATCAAAAGTATCCTATGTGTTAATCCAGGTTATAAACTATCTGTGTGCCAAATTTCATCCAAATCCGTTCAGCCGTTTTTGCGTGATTGAATAACAAACATCTTCACAAACTTTCATATTTTAATATTAGTAGGATTATACCATTTAAGTCTTCATCCGTTTAGATCGTGAAGATCCTGACAAGGGTTCTTTTTCCAAGTCACTCTCATCCTCAGTGGAGGGTTCATGCTGAAGGGGCTGGTTGTCAGACTTTTTCACGGCCTAAACGGATGAAGACTTAAATGTAAGTTTGTCTCTCACAATATTGGGTGTTTTACCATGTTATTTTAACACCACAAACTTCTTATTGGTTTTGCTGTAATCTACACGTATAGAACTATATTCTGTTTTTTTTTTTTAATTTTAGGCTCAGTAGTTCCGAAGATAAGGGAATGGTCAATTTTCTTAAATAACTTTAAAACAATTTATTTTAAAACTATAAAAAATATATATTTGAGACCCTCATGGTAAGCCCTTTCATTTGATATGTCACACGCATAGACTTATAAAAAAAGATGGACTCCGCGCTGCGCATATCGAAAGTGAAGCACAGTAAGTATGCCGGCACCGTTTGTACAAACACGCCTCGCGCACACATTTACATCATAGTATGCCGACCGGCCGCCATTACGTGACACGAGCGACGGCGTCTTTGCAGGTACTCAAATCACGCACACATAGATCGGTAGGGTGCTTCACTTTCGATATGCGTGGCGCGGAGTCCATCTTTTTTTATAAGTCTATGGTCACACGGTACAGTTTGCAAAACTTTTTTTTAAATTTTCTTATTTGCCCCCTAAAAGTGACCATGTTCCAAATTCATTTATTTATTTTAGCCGTACGTGTTTGGGTCACAGAAATTCATATGTGTACCAAATTTCAACTTAATCATTTTGAAACAAATTACTAATCGACTACTTCATTATGTTCGAAAGATTTGTCTGCTCGACAACGTAAATAACGAACGCAATGAATGTTGTTGTACTGTCAAAATTAAACCATTTCTGATTGATAATGTGTTACGCATTTATGGTGCTATTTGTAGGAGCCTTGACTTAGTTTGATGGTTTGATGTATTATAATAGATGACGGCTTCATTATGGGTCTTTTTACACCCACTAAGTTATATAAAAGACATTTTTACGACAATTTTATCCGTCATTTCTCAATCTGTCATTTGAGTTTACACCACAGATAATTTAATATCTATTTCCACAACATTAATTCAACTTTTATGCCTCTGCCACACCCGAGATTCGCTTCCTAAATGTTAAACTATTCTTTCTTAAGTAAATATTAGGAAATAAACGGATGACTTTATAATAAATTGCAATCAATTTAATCGTAACATTTGTCAATGATAGTCAGTCGCTCCATGTAAAATACTGTTATTCAGCTGCATCCGGTTAGACTGGAAGCCGACCCCAACATAATTGTGGAAAAGGCAACAGAATGGGCAGACAAAATATTTGTCAATAGTTAAATAGTTACAGACGCCAGCACATCAAGCTACTACAATCTGTCAAACTTTAATAGATTTTCATCTTTATCGCTAAAGCATTAGGTTCAAGGTTTATTGAGAAAATTTGACAGTTTCGGGTGGCTTGACCTACTGGCGTCTGTACCTACCTAGCATTTTTTTGAAAAAGCAGATTTGTCAATTTTTTTTTAAATTTAATATTGATACCCTGTATGTTAGAAGAAATCCGGGTTTTTGAGCAGGGTTTGTGGGTGAATCGAAACTATAGTGAATACACATCTAATAACGCTGAAGAATTTATTTGTTTGAACGCGCTAATCTCTGGAACCACCAGTCGGATTTGAAAAATTCTTTTTGGATTTGTTATACAACGTGTAACGTTAAATGCGCAAAACCTCTTAGGGGGTCATTGTACTCATCATTATGAACAACTTTTACTATGGGACCAAAACTGAAATCGCGAAAAAAAAAATCAGCTGTTCAGTACATTTCTGTTCGCATAATTCGTCAAAATGTACTGAACAGCTGATTTTTTTTTCGCGATTTCAGGTTTGGTCCCATACTAAAAGTTGTTCATAATAATGAGTACAATGACCCCTTAAGAGGTTTTGCGCATTTAACGTTACACGTTGTATAGGACACATTTTTTTTTTTTTTTTACTTAAGCAAAAGATTACGGCGGTAGAGTTAAAATATGGCAAGACTAGCTAGATTTTATACGTAAAAGTGACGTAGCAAGCCCCCATCACTCCCCAACTATTTTTTATTAATAAAATATAAATATAGCTAAAGCAAAAAATACATGTCTTCTATTTTTTTATTATCTGACTGATGGACTAAATAGAATTTCTTTTTTTACCCAGGAGTCATCCCTATTCAAAAGTGCCTGTTAAAAACGAACACATTACTTACTTATTCGATTATATACCTTGTTCTCGAGTTATAAGCTCATTAAAAGACGGGAGTGATACGTATAGGTTCGAATGACGTTTTTGCGAAGGTCGCCATTTCGAAAAATTTTGCGAGTGGTACGCGGCGTACCACTCGCAAAATTTTTCGAAATGGCGACCTTCGCAAAAACGTCATTCGAACCTACGTATTACTCCCATAGAAGACACATTGCATTCTATAATCATAAATGTTAGAACAAGGATTCTAAATTACAAATTCTTAGTTATTTACATTAGGTTAGTACGCACGGCTACAGGAGGAGCTCGTGGCTAAGTAATAACAGCCGCACGGGTCGATCCGTCAGGTTAAGCTACGCTTGCCGGGGTTGGTCCGTGGATGGGTGACCATCTTTACATAGCGAGATTCCTCCGTGCCTCGGAAAGCACGTTAAGCCGTTGGTCCCTTCTGTTATTCGTGGATCTTTGACAGTCGTTAGGGGTCGTCAGAAGCCCGAAAGTCTGACAACCAGTCTTACCAAGGGCTATCGTATTACCCAGTAACTGGGTTGTGGAGGTCAGATAGGCAGTCGCTCCATGTAAAATACTGGTATTCAGCTGCATCTGGTTAGACTGGAAGCCGACCCCAACATAGTTGGGAAAAGGCTAGGCAGATTGATTGAGTACGCACGGCTACAGATCAAGCTGTAAATTTCCAGTATAAGCTGATCTCGCATTGTATAGGATTTCCTTACAATAAGAGGTCAGTGTAAACTTGAAATGTATAGCTTGATGCGTAAGTAGCCCGGTAGTGTTCTTACCATTATTTTATTCTGTGCTACATGCCTTATGCCTATTAATTTGATAGGTATAATTTGCTACACCATCATTAGAATGATGTAAGATAACATTGCAATAAAAGCATTAAGGTGATTGCTCAGTAGTAACCGCGAAATTCAAATTTTCTTACGTTTTTTGCAATTTGCAGGTCAGGGTCGCGTTTATAGAAATGCTACTTCACTACGTCCCCTCAGGCGGAGACGATAGAGTCATTTCCAGGCGTTAAACACACGTAAATGCTAGTAAATGCTAATTCCGCGTAAATGCTACTGAATACTAGCATTTACGTGTGTTTAAAGCCTGGAAATGCGCTAACTCTAGGTATTCGTCTCCGCCTGAGGGGACGTACTGAATTAGCATTTCTACAGGGTGTCCCGTAATTAATGGATAATCTCTTAAGGGGTCATTGTACTCACCATTATGAACAACTTTTACTATGGGACCGAACCCAAAATCGCGAAAAAAAAATCAGCTGCTCCCTACATTTTGACGAGTTATGCGAACATAAATGTAGGGAGCAGCTGATTTTTTTTTCGCGATTTTGGGTTCGGTCCCATAGTAAAAGTTGTTCATAATGGTGAGTACAATGACCCCTTAAGAGATTATCCATTAATTACGGGACACCCTGTATATACGCGTCAGGGTCAGGTTCAATCTGCCTAGCCTTTTCCCAACTATGTTGGGGTCGGCTTCCAGTCTAACCGGATGCAGCTGAATACCAGTATTTTACATGGAGCGACTGCCTATCTGACCTCCACAACCCAGTAACTGGGTAATACGATACCCCTTGGTAAGACTGGTTGTCAGACTTTCGGGCTTCTGACGACCCGTAACGACTGTCAAAGATCCACGAATAACAGCCGGGACCAACGGCTTAACGTGCTTTCCGAGGCACGGAGGTATCTCGATATGTAAAGATGGTCACCCATCCACTGACCAACCCCGGCAAGCGTAGCTTAACCTGACGGATCGACCCGTGCGGCTGTTATTACTTAGCCACGAGCGCCAGGGTCAGGTTGTATATTGATAAAAATATGATTCGCGGCTATATCAAATATTTATCTATATAATTAGGTATAACCTTATGAATCATCAATACTTAACTCTGGGGCCGTACTATGACATAAAAAAAGATCATGGATCCATCATGGTTCCGTTGAGAAAAAAGGATGGTGCTATAGGTCGTATATAGCTCCGTCTCTCTCTCACAATGGAATCATAATGGACTTTAGAGTATAAAATTACATTATATACTCTAAGTGATGGATCCATAATCTTTTTTCACTTCATAATACGTCCCCTGAGCGACTAGCCCACTAGGACTACGATTTTATCGCTATCGTATCGGATTACGATTTTATTCGCTATTATTTTATCGACCCGTTATGGTAAGTAATATTTAATGTCTTTGGAATCGGTAATACAAATCCTCAAATGTCAAGATTTCAAGAAATAAGTAGTCATGCACTATGTTAATATAATATGAAATTAGAGTGTTGTATTGATGATTTTAATGTTTATAATTCTAAGTAGTACCTACTGCACCCTAATTGCGTAACACATTATCAATCGGAATTTGAATCAATTTTAAACAAATTGCTAATCCATTGCTTCATATGTTCGAAAAATTTGTCTGCTCAACAACGTAAATAACGCAATGAATGTTGTTGAACTGTCAAAATGAAACCAACTCCGATTGAGAATGTGTTACGCAATTAGGGTGCCGTTATGGTAAGTAATATTTAATGTCTTTGGAATCGGTAATACAAATCCTCAAATGTCAAGATTTCAAGAAATAAGTAGTCATGCACTATGTTAATATAATATGAAATTAGAGAGTTTTAATGATGATTTTAATGTTTATAATTCTAAGTAGTACCTTCTGCACCCTAATTGCGTAACACATTATCAATCGGAATTTGAATCAATTTTAAACAAATTGCTAATCCATTGCTTCATAAATGTTCGAAAAATTTGTCTGTCAACGTAAATGTCGCAATGAATTTTGTTTATCTGTCAAAATGAAACCAACTCCGATTGATAATGATTTGTTACCCACTGTCGCGAATCATATTCAGATCAACATACAACCCTGACACTGACCTGCAAATTGCAAAAACGTAAGAAAATTTGAATTTCGCGGGCTACCTTAGCGCTTTTGCCAAAGATAGTGCAGACGGGTTGGTATCAGAATGACTGGATCGCAAATTGACCACGTCGCTGTTAGTCCAAATCTCAAAATGTCTAAATCTCAAAATACCTAACTCGCAAAATGACTACATCGCAAAAAGTCCGAACAGTTGTGTAGGCACCTATACAGGGTTGATATCGGAATGACTGGATACATCATCATTCATCATCGTCATCTGCCTAGCCTTTTCCCAGCTATGTTGGGGTCGGATGCAGCTGAATACCAGTATTATATTACCCAAAATAGGTGATTTTAACATTTTTGTCTGTTTGTAGGTTTGTCTGTTCAAGCATCAAAATGGACCGATTTGGTTCAAGTTTGGTGTAAAGAGTGAATTTTGGGGAAGCAAATTATAGTCTAGGGAAAGTTAGAAAAAAAGTCACCTTAAGAACCAAAGAGATTAATGTAGGTATAGGTGCCTACACAACTGTTCGGACTTTTTGCGATGTAGTCATTTTGCGAGTTAGGTATTTTGAGATTTAGACATTATGAGATGTGGACTAAAAGCGATGTAGTAATTTTGCGACTTAGGTATTTTGAGATTTAGACATTTTGAGATTTGGACTAAGAGCGACGTGGTCAATTTGCGATCCAGTCATTCTGATACCAACCCGTGCAGACAGACGCGCCGTGACTCTGGTATAAAAAATTCTATGAAAACTTCAATAAAATTGTTCTACCGGAGTTGCGTCTTGTCTGCATGGGCCTTTATGCAAGCACCCTGCGGTATGTATGTCTAGATAATTTTATACTACGAATAAGCGTTGAAACAACAGTCATTAATGACTTAAACATCTCACAGCTAACCTATCCAAAATTGATTACAACTTAATTGGCAAAAAATGAGCACGGTAAATAAAAAAAATGTGAATATTGTGTAAACGTCAAATATTTGAGTTCAAAGGCGCGTCCGATTCATAAATATGTATTGATTGATAAATATATAATGTGGTGATGGTGATGATGACTTTGACATTGATGGGCGGGAAATTATGCATAAAAAACACAGCCAAGTGCGTGTCGGACCACGCACAGTGAAGGGTTCCGTAGTTGGGATAAAATTATCCTAAGAACAAACTTTGTAATTGAATAAATGTTCTCTCATACATCGATATTCGTCACGGTCAATTCTCCAACTGCAAATGTAGGTCAATCAATCTGTCTAGCCTTTTCCCAACTATGTTGGGGTCGGCTTCCAGTCTAACTGGATGCAGCTGAATACCAGTATTTTACATGGAGCGACTGCCTATCTGACCTCCACATACCAGTAACTGGGTAATACGATACCCCTTGGTAAGACTGGTTGTCAGACTTCTGACGACCCGACTGTCAAAGATCCACGAATGACAGCCGGGACCAACGGCTTAACGTGCCTTCCGAGGCACGGAAGAGTCTCGGTATGTAAAGATGGTCACCTATCCACGGACCAACCCCGGCCAGCGTAGCTTAACTAGACGGATCGACCCGTGCGGCTGTTATTACTTAGCCATGAGCTCCTCTGGAGCTCCTGTGGAACTGCAAATGTACGTAATCGCCAAAATAAAATTATGTGATAAATGTACAAATTAATAATTTTCGTACTTTTTCCTTTACTTGTGCTGTGAGACCTTGGGTCAAAGTTCATGATTCTAGGTCAACGGGAAGTACCCATTAATACGGTACGGTTTTGATTTATTGGCGAGTATCAAAATATATCGCTTAAATGGCCGTATTTTTTTATAGTGTTGACTTAGAAGCTTGACTTCTTTATAGCTCCAAGGAACATCGTAGACCCCTCGGACGTGTCGTAGGATTAATTTTTAACTTGATACTTTCACGCGTTCCTGAGAAAAAGTTTCTACACATACTCTCTTTTTCTCAGGAAGACATGGACAAGTAATGAATTCACCAATTTAATGGTTATGTGCCTAAATTATTGTGAGCAGAATTGTATTTAATTTTTGTTATTTGTTTATGTTTTATGTTTATACTTCTATACGTTGATTTATGTAATTGGTTTCGTAAGCCGTGTAAATCAAAATAAATAAATAAAAAATGGACAACGAAGTGATCCTATAAGGGTTCCGATTTTTTCCGTTTGAGGTACGGAACCCTAAAAAGGTGGGAAATATTTTTCGGAAGTTTCTGCCATTTTTCTTAACCACTTAAGACAGCACGGAACAAATATCAGCTGTTTCATAGAAAAGTGCAACACCTAACTATGCGGTCAAAATTAGTTTTTGTTTAGCCTAAACCCGAAAAGGGGTCATTGTACTCATCATTTAAAACAACTTTTTCTATGGGACCAACCTTGAAATCGCGAAAAAAAATCAGCTGTTCTAAACGTGAACACAAATGTATGGAACAGCTGATTTTTTTTTCGCGATTTCAATGTTGGTCCCTTAGAAAAATTTGTTTTAAATGATGAGTACAATGATCCCTTTTCGGGTTTAGTGTAAACAAAAACGAATGTTGTATAAATAAAAAGAGAAGTCCTGAGGCTCCTGACTGACTGACTCATCAACGCCCAGCCCAAACTCTTGGACCTAGAAAGCTGAAATTTTGCACAGAGGTTCCCTTTGTAATGTAGACAAGGAATAAGGAAGGAATTCCCGGTAGTACATTCCCGTGGGATATTTTCCGACATCCACGCGGGCGAAGCCGCGGGCAAAAGCTAGTTAGACACAAACTTAATATATTTTTACTTTGTTCACAGTTACGTAGTTAAGATAGGTAGTACCTATATTACTACGATATAATGTAGATAATTCGTAGTCATCCTCGGAAAGGGGACTCTTTGTTGTTGAAAAGGGCTTTCACGGCGGAAATCTACCCTCCACCCCCTAAAACCACGCCTGCTGATAAACCTTAGGACTTTAGGAGCACGACATTAATATGCAAAAAATGAATATCATAAATATCGTTAAATATTCGAACTTGGAGACGCGTCAAACTCATAAATATATTATGATTAATAAATAATTAAAATTCATTAATGCGTAGATATTTGCAAATCATACATGCATAATACAACACCACATTTTTGATAACCGTGATAAGAATATCAATAGGTCCAATACCAATACAGTCAACCCCTGGTAAATGATAAATGATAAATAATGATAAATGATTTATTTCTGTAAGTAGGTTTGTACAAACACTGTTACACGTCAATAACCTGCACCCTAGTTGCGTAACACATTATCAATCTGAGTTTGAATCATTTTGAAACAAATTGCTAATCCATTGCTTGATAATGTTCGAAAGATTTATCTGCTCGGCAACGTAAATAACGCAATGAATATTGTCGAACTGTCAAAATGTAACCAACTCCGATTGATAATGTGTTACGCAATTAGGGTACTGGTCAACCCGCATTGTGCCCACGTGCGGGGACAACCCGCACTGTCCCCGTGTGGTGGACTAAGTATACGTACTTACCTGCCCTCCTCGCAGAGAGGAGGCCGCAGTCCCAGCAGTGAGGACATTATAGACTGATTATGCTATGTACGTCCACAGTAACTACTTATTTGATATGGACAAATAGTTATTTTTACTATTACTAGGTGACCCGAGCAGACGTTGTCCTGTCTTAGCTATGAATATTCTAATGTAAACGCGCGAAGTTCCCGAAGGCGCAAGCTGGGAACATTTTGAATTGTGTAGGCAAACTTAATTTATATTCTAAGAATTGAACTACGATTCTTTGCTGAAAAGTAAAAAAAGTCTAAATAATTTGAAAAAAAAATGTTTTGAGTATGAATGTCGATGACTCTATGAGTAGGGGAAGACTAAAGAAACGATGGATGGACTGTGTGAAAGATGATTCTATAAAGGCGTTTTTCGCCGCCTCATTGGATTTTAATTTCTTCTCCGGGGCTCATTGTTGAGATTAAAATTTCCAGAACGGAAGCGATCAGACCAAAAACGCACCTTGCGTTCACTTGCGGTACCTTGTCCATACACGTCGTTAAATTGCGTACTGTCTGTGCAGCGTTGGTGCCACGACGGAACTCGTATTCGAAAATAGCGCACTATTTCGATTTGTCCATGGTTACAGAAACATCGTTAACAAACAAAAATAGAACGGCGGGAAAACAAATGAACAACTGGTTTTTTTTTAATATCAAGCTTTAATATAAAATTAATTTGAATTTGGAATTCTAAAGAGAATTAAAGATATTGATCTTCACACTAGCCGGTATCAAAAATCGGCAATTTCATAGGTTACCTATTATTACTTATTATTAGCTATAGAGACACAATTTATTGTTATCGGCCTATAGATGGTCGATCAATGGCCGCCATGACGTAGAAAAAAAAATAAGTCACTCAGCTCAGCAGGATAGTGGGACTCTGTCAAAGGAACGCTTGACGTGGTCATAAAATTGCACAAAGACAACTAGTTTTTTTTAAAGAAACTATTATCCCACTTTATCTTAGTGTCAACATTCATTGAAAAAACACTAATGTTGAGTTTTTTAGTAGAAAATTAATGAATTATTCTAATATTATTAATATTCTAAACCTGAACTCATTGACCTGTAACCTCTTTGGTTGCATAGTAACATTGAATGTTGTCAGATTTAATGACTTTGCCAAACCAACATGGCCGAGCTAATCAATTAATAGCATAGAATGTTTCCTCAACTGGGATTGCGACCTCCTCTCTGCGAGAGGGAGCGAGCCGTAATCCACCACGCGGGCCCAGTGCGGGTTGGTAGATGTCACCATGTCTTCGAATTTTTAGTTCTAGGACATGCCGGTTTCCTCACGATGTTTTCCTTCACCGTTTTGAGTGCAGTGGTGATGAAATAACTTACACCAAGTAGAGTGCCTGCCTGGGTTCGAACGTAGAACCTACAACTCGTAAGTCGCGGCCGTTTCCATTGGGCCACCACTGCTCTCAAGGTTTAATAATGACAAACCTGTGCTATTACTTCGTTTTCGCTTAGCGAAAACTTTTTCTTTCTGACTTTTTTTTTTTTTTGATCGGCTCCTAAAGGTCATAGCGTGACGTTAAATAGCCTACATATAACCATCCTCAAGAACTGGGCTATGAAATGCAATAATAATTTTTCAAATCTGAATGGTGATTCCAGAGATTATTAGCGCGTTCAAACAAACAAAAACATGAATTCTTCAGCTTACTAATTATATATTATTAGAGATCTATATTACATTAAAACAAAGACATTGATCTAAGCATTAAAAGGATTTGATTATTATTTTAACGCGCGGCCAAAATCGGAACTAACGCCGCCATCTTGAATTGTCAAAACAATTAGGTACCGTGGTATCTGCACTACCCACTACCACTACTTGGTGACCAAGACGAGCCAAGCGAAGCGCAAGGGCACTACCTACCTTTTCTCGAAGCACTTCGTTGTATTTTTGAATCTTCTTAACTTGGGTTTGGATTATACCAGATAAACAAAATTTTCGGGATATGATGTCAGTGGTTGACTTATTAAACCTATAAAGTTTCAATTGCATAGCTCTTATACTTTAGATTTTATTGATATCTAAAACCTGATTTCGTCACTGACTCACTGATGATCATAAAGATTCTTAGGGTACTTCCTGAAGTCCTAGAAAGCTGAAATTTGGTATGTAAGCTAGTATTAGTACAAAAACAACAAAAAAATTCTAAAACTTGGAAACGGCCAAGCCTCATATTTTGACTAAGGTGTAGAGTTTGTGAAGTTAGGGCTTGGAGAGCTAGGTCGTGTAGAGTTAAAAGCTTGGCTCTACATGAGATCTGATAGCTTTTTGTCAGTGCGAGCTATATATGGTCTCGTCTTGGCAACATTTTACATGAAAATGTTTTTGGTGGGATTAGTATGTACCTACAACATACAATTTCACAAAATATGTTTACCAACAACTCCCTCCTGTCTGTCACTCATTCAAGACAAGAACCACCCTAAGTCATGATTCAGTATTTATGCAAGCACCCTTATACTTATAAAAAAAGGAGGACTCCGTACCACGCATGTCGAAAGTGAAGCACAGTAAGTATGCGGGACCGTTTGTACAAACACGCCTCACGCACACATTTACATCATAGTATGCTGACCGGCCGACATTACGTGACACAAGCGACGGGTCTTTGCAGGTACTCAAATCACGCACACATAGATCGGTACGGTGCTTCACTTTCGATATGCGTGGCGCGGAGTCCTCCTTTTTAGGGTTCCGTACCAAAATTGTAAAAAAGGAACCCTTATGGTGTCACTCAGTCTGTCTGTCTGTCTGTCACAGCTGGATATCTCAAGAACTACTAATGCTATCAACTTGAAATTTGGAACAGTTTAGACGTTTACCCAACTATTTTTCAAATAAGAAAGAAATAAAAATATTTATATATTTTTTTGTAACAGGTGCTCAAAGGGGGTCTTAAAAATTCATAGTGGGGCTACTAAGGCATGTGGGATATCATATGAAAGAGCGCTGTTTGCACATTCTCATACATTTTTTTATTTTTTTTAGGTTGCATAGTTTTCGACTTTTGATGAAAATGTAAAAAAACCCCCCTCAACTCCGAAGTTTGCAAAGAGAAAAATCTGAAATTATTCTATGTGATAGAAGTTTATGTAAAGATTACAGGAAAAATAAAACGATGTCTCTAAATAGCATACTTTTTTAGAAATCGGAACGGAGCCCTCGGTGCGCGAGTCCGACTCGATCTTGACCGGTTTTTTTATACGTCTATGCTTGTAGCCTTGTCTCAATCAATTATGTAATTTTACAACTATTTATTCAGGAGAATCTTGTAGGACCACCTTTCAAATAATTTTAATAGAGTAGAAATGTATGTTGGTAAGTGCATCACTTGAGAACGGCTTGGCTTTGCGGTACGAGTTAACTGGTAGGAATTGTTACTTTAAAAGCGTCCATTACTACAGTGGTATCTCGATAACTCGAACCTCGTTAAGTTGTAATCCTCAGTAAGACGGAAAAGTAACTTGAATTTCAAAAAGCAGACTCCGTAAGTTGAAGTTAGTAAAATACAGGGTGGCCGGAACATTGACGTCCAAAAATAAAATTTCGGTCCCTCGTATCGTGGGGTATTCGAATCACCCCCATGTATGTTCCGCGACTTTCATAGTTTTCGAGTTATGAATTTTTTTCTGAATGTTTGAAAATTTTCGACCTGACCAACCTAAAAAAATTCTAAAAAAAAAAGTAGAGGGTTTTATCGAGTTTCTTTTTTTGCAACTGAATTTTAATAAGTAGTACTTTTATGCATAAAATAATCAGCTTCGTAACTGTGATGAAAGTTATGAAAATGTTGATCTAAAGTGAAAAATTTACGTTCGGTAAATTATGACTCAAATTTTCAACTTTAAATTAAAAATCTTAACAGGTGACTTCATAATTCCTAAGTAGGCTTCAAGAATGCGCCAGACTCTCAGCTTTCATAATCATAAAAAAAATGAAGTACTTAATATGGCTACTTTGTTTAAAATCGGCCTTCAAAGACAGCGAGGTGGAAAAATTCTTAAAATTACCCATCTGAGTAATTATTTTTTTTTGGCTATTTTCTCGTTCCTAAGGTTAATTAATGATAAGAATACTGAAAACTAACCAACAAATAGTTTCAGAGTTGGGTAAGAAAAGTTTTACGTAAAAAGTGGTTTTGAATAAAACACAGATGATAATGTGAAAAAGTACTTAATTTATTTTTAACATTTACAAAAGGTTTTCAAAGTGGCCACCACCAGCAGCAATACACTTTCTACACCTACGTAAGAAATTGTCTGGCAATCGTCTAAAAGCGTCTCTGTTCTCTCTCACAACACGTTCAGCTTCTGCAATCAACTGCCTCAGCTCTTGTTCACTTGAACAGTCTCGGGCGTATGCTATTTCCTTGTAATAGCCCCAAATAAAGAAATCGATGGGGTTGAGATCAGGTGAGCGTGGAGGCCACCTAATTGGTTCGCTGCGTCCGATCCATCTGTTGGGGTATGTTTCATCTAAGTAATTTCGGACCTGGGTTGCATAGTGACACGGGGCGCCGTCATTTTGCAACACCATGGTTCGTCTGAGTTCGAGATTCACATCTGCCAGCAACAATGGAAGTTCATTTTCCAAAAAGTTTTTGTATGTTTCTCCATCAAGTCTGGACGGCAGTTCAAACGGACCAATTAGTTCGCCATTGAGGATACCAGACCACAAGTTAACGCTGAAGCGATGTTGAAATGTCGAAGCTCTCACTTCGAGTGGATTTTCATTCGCCCACGTGTGGTAATTATGAATATTGAATATTCCGGATCGCTCAAATCGTGACTCATCTGACCATAAAACTTTATTGAAAAATCCAGGATCCTCTTGCTCTTTTCGTAACATAGTTTGGCAAAAATCAACGCGCAATTGGTGATCTGTAGGCAGTAAAGCTTGGACTCGTCGGATGTGGAACGCGTGGTATTCTTCATCGTGAAGAATGTCTTGGATAGAAGTCCTTGGGATGTTCAGAGCACGAGCCATACTTCTCGTACTCGTAGACGGATTTCGCTGAACTTCTTCCAGCACCATTTCTCTGCGATCCGGGTTAGCTCTAGGGATTCCTTCATGACTGCCGCGTCGACCAGGAATGCGGCCTGCCATCAAAGTGTTGTGCGTGTTAATAAAAACACGATGGTCGGGATATCGCTCAGGTTGCGGCCCACCACGACGTTGAAGTTGTTCGCGATACAGTCGCGCTGCTTCATGGCCGTTTCCTTGTGCAACTCCATAAAAATAATGCATTTCTGCATATTCACTTAACGTGTAACTCATTTTTTACACTTCCACGTAAAAAAAGTCCAAATCAGAATGCAAAACACAGTCCAATAAACGAGCAAAGTAGTCAAACAAGTAGGCAGCGGAGTCCGTGGGCAAAGCGAGTGTGGTAAAGACAAAATGGCGACACGCGTATAGCAGTAAACACAATGTGAGTACGACTGAGGTACTTGTTTTGCGTTGGCTTCGGTTGCGCGCCTTGCGTGAGAGACATAGCAATAATTCGGTCTCTTTTCCTCTCGGTCCATTGTTATTGCAGGTAAAAGAGTTGCACCCTCGTTTACAACCCATAGTCCACGAGAACGGATCGCGCAAAATTCATTACACTAACATTTAAAAAAATCTCCGTGTTTAAATCTTAGCTTTCCTGCAGTCATTTTTGGTTAGCAAACTAAATAACCTTAGGAGCGAGAAAATGGAAAAAAAAATTATTAATCAGATAGCTAATTTTAAGAATTTTCCACCTCGCAGTCTTTGAAGGCCGATTAAGGCCAAAGTTAGCCCCATTAAGTCCTACGTTTTTTAATGATTATGAAAGCTGAGAGTCTGGCGCATTCTTGAAGCCTACTTGAGAACCATGAAGTCACCTGTTTAGATTTTTAATTTGAAGTTGAAAATTTAAGTCATAATTTACCGAACGTAAATTTTTCACTTTAGATCAACATTTTCATAACTTTCATCACAGTTACGAAGCTGATTATTTTATGCATAAAGGTACTACTTATGAAAATTCAGTTGCAAAAAAAGAAACTCGATAAAACCCTCTACTTTTTTTTTTAGAATTTTTTTAGGTTGGTCAGGTCGAAAATTTTCAAACATTCAGAAAAAAATTCATAACTCGAAAACTATGAAAAGTCGCGGAACATACATGGGGGTGATTCGAATACCCCACGATACGAGGGACCGAAATTTTATTTTTGGACGTCAATGTTCCGGCCACCCTGTATACAGAGTGGAATTTTCAAAGCGTATCTGGAGAGAAAGTGCCTACTCTGGAGATAGCAAAATTTACTCAAAGGAAACACTCCTTTATTTTTAAAAACAAACAAATCTGCGTTCAAAGATTTTCGAAAATTCGCTTGCCATACTTGGGAATCCGGCAAAAATTCGGAAAAATCCTGTAAGTACTTTTATGGCATCAATCGAGTTGCCCCACGTTTCTACTTTTTTTTTTGTTTTAAACCTAATTCGGACTAGGGAGATTTTTGAGGAAAGAAAAATTGGAAAGCTTACCTAGAAAATTGGGGAATTCGGGAAAAACTGAACGTTCTTTTTTCTATTGAAAACTAGACAGGACAACATAGTTATTAATAAAAAAGATTGTTTGAAATGCTTATAATACCTGCTTGATTAGGAAATATTTGCATTAGTTAAGTTTAATTTTTGCATTAATTTTGTATTCACATTTACTAGTAATAGATATTCTGAAATTATGTATATTGTCTGTGTGTAATATTCAGTTTTTCTATCTGGAATTGCTCAGCAGCCGCCCGGAGTGTGGATTAGTGCCCGGTTGATGGCAATAGGCTCGCCCCCTATTACATAGGACTTAAAAAGAACTGGCGAAATACGTGACCCTTCAGTGAGGACACTATTTTTGTTTTCCTTTTTTTTTTGTGTGAGAAATCATGCCTTCTCCCGCTCTGGGTGGAGCGGGAGGGCGTGTCAGACTTTTACTGACTAAAACCCACCCGTGTTCCTTCAGTTGCCTGTGCCAGGGCCACGGTATCTCTTTCGAACAACCCGCGACCCCGGCGGCATCGGCCCTATCGGGACCCATCATTGCTGACATCTCTTTGAGGCGCGCGTGGAACACAACGCGCCGTCGACCCGGGCCTGGGGGACTACTCCCTAAGTCCGCCCGTTCGTCCGTATGTCCGTCAGTCCGTCCGTGTGACTTAGCGATCCATCAAAACAATAGCAAAAATTAAATTTTTCGGACGGGCAAAACACATCGGGAGTATGGAACAACTGTCAAATCGTGTTGTCATTCATACTTCGTTCGAGCTCCGAACCAATCATCCATCCGTAGGTGACACGGAGTAGGAAACGCCCGTAACGAAGGACGAAACTACGGGCTTCGTGCTTATGGAATAGACCCCCTGGTTCTTTCCGGACGGCGAGCTACCCATTTCTCGCCTCCGTCAGGGAGGACCCTGAGGACGGAGTGATGTAGGTAATAATATGTTAAATTGTCTGTCTGTCTGTACCAACAGACAATCCTACTCAAGAAAGTAGCCCAAAGCCGAAACAATCATTAAATATACAGGATGTTTCTTTTAAGGTGTCAAGCCCGTGCGAGCTGATAGCAGAGTACCATACCTATCGATTTAACCCCCATGTATGTTCTACGATTTTTTGTAGTTTTCGAGTTATTTTGGATCCCTCATTTCATGTCAATGGTACCTAGGTGGTTATTATCAACTGAGCTCTGCTTAAACGTAGAGGAATAGTAAATATCAGGATTGACAAAAATATGCAAAGATAATAATAAATGATAAAATACGAAAATCACAAGATTTCAGATACACCACTTTCAACGACCGATTTCATTTTTTAAAGCCAACATCTCGTTGAATCAGGAAAAATATAAAAAAAAAAAATTATAACTCGAAAAATACAAAAAATCGTAGAACATACATGGGGGTTAAATCGATAGGTATGGTACTCTGCTATCAGCTCGCACTGACTTGACACCTTAAAAGAAACACCCTGTATACGACGTGTAACGTTAAATGCGCAAAACCTCTTAAGGGGTCATTGTACTCATCATCATGAACAACTTTTACTATGGGACCAAACCTGAAATCGCGAAAAAAAAATCAGCTGTTCAGTACATTTGTTATATATATAATGAGGTTGCATATGCTCGACCTCTAGAAGAATAAAAAAGCTATTGTCATGTTTGTGTCATGAAGTGTCTACGTAAAACAACAGATATTGTCGTATGTAAAATATTAATTAAATAAATGTTTCAGTAAAATAGTAGTCGTTATATAATAGGTTATGGGCCCAGGCAGCAAGCCAGGGGTATAGATTAAACGTGAGTAAAAATGAATATTCATATTGAACCACTCAAAAGGGAAAACTATGACACATGGCGGATACACGCAAAAGCCCTTCTAATAAAAAAAGGCTTATGGAATTACGTTTCGCAAAGTATAAAAAAGCCAACTAGTGAAGGTGACGACCTAAATAAATATTTAGAAAAAGATATCTTGGCGCTAGCAGAATTATTTCTGATAATTTCACCCAGCGAATTAAAACAAGTGAAGAACTGCCAAACCAGCAAAGATGTCTGGGATACACTTGAGGGAATTTTCTATAGCAAAGGTCCTGCACGAAAGGCAAGTCTTTTGAAAGAATTGATTTTAAGAAAAATGAAAGAAGGAGATGATATTGCTGACCACTTGAACAAGTTTATGGACATCGTCGATAAGCTTGCAGATATGGAAATAGAAATTAATAAAGATCTACTTAGCATTATGATGCTCTATAGTTTGTCTCAATCTTTTGAAAACTTTCGGATTGCTATAGAATCCAGGGATAATCTACCAGATCCCGAAAACTTGAAAATAAAAATTATTGAAGAAGCTGAAGCAAGAAGAAATATGGCTAGTACAAGTGAACAAAATTCTGAACAAGAAGCGCTTTATAGTAGACAGCGCAGAAGAAACAAAAATTTTTCTGTTGAATGTTATAAATGTAAAAAGAAAGGACATAAAGCTAATGAATGCTGGTCAAAAGTAGTAAAAGATAATAAAAATATTTCAAATCATTATTGTTCTGAAGAAACGTGTCTAAATACAAATGATAGTAAAGAAAAACTAAATAAGTGGTGTCTTGACAGTGGTTGCACGTCACATATGACACATGAATTAGAAAGATTCCGAAATCTTGATAAAGATGACAGCAAATCCTTAAAGTTAGCATCAGAGAACTGTACAGCACAAATTGAAGGCCGTGGCTCAGCAAAACTTAACATCAAGGAAAGACCTGATCTTCAACTAACCGAAGCTTTATATGTACCATCACTAACTACAAACCTAATGTCAGTAGGAAAAATTACAGACAAGGGTGCAACAGTTTTATTTAAGCAGAAAAACGCAACTATAAAGTATAATGGTCAAATACTATTAAGAGCAGAAAGAAGTGAAGATGGTTTATATTATGTTAAAGAAAATATACAAGAAAAAGCTAGATTCTGCGAAGCAAATAAAATGCAGGAATGGCATAGAAAACTAGCTCACCTCAATGAGGGCCAAATGCGAATAGCTCTGGATAAAAAGAACATGGAAGGATTGGAATTTAATAAAAATGACACAGTTAAAGACTGCGAAGTGTGTGCTAAAGGCAAAGCAACAAAACTACCATTTAATACACCCAAAAATGAAGAAAGAACAAATGAAAAACTACAAATAGTGCATACAGATGTATGTGGTCCCATGAGACAATTATCGAAAGCCGGTTCTAAGTACTTCATCACATTTACGGATGATTATTCAAGATATACACGAGTATATACAATGAAAACTAAGGATGAAGCTCTATCAAAATTTAAAGAATTTAAAAACGAGGCAGAAAGGTTTACCAAACAAAAGATACTTTGTTTACAAAGTGACAATGGGACGGAATACATAAACCATGAATTTGACAAATACCTAAAAGACAACGGCATCAAAAGAAGGCTATCTGCACCATATACACCTGAACAGAACGGGTTGGCAGAGAGAAAAAATAGAACATTACTAGATAAAGCTAGATGTATGTTAATTGACGCTAATATGAAAGAAGTTTTTTGGGCCGAACCCATTAATACAGCTAACTACTTGGCAAACCGTAGTCCTTGCAGCAGTATTAATAATGTGACTCCATTTGAAAAGTGGGTAAATAGAGTTCCATCTGTAAGGCATTTTCACATATTTGGGACTAAGGCGTTCGTTCTAAAAAAGGGAAAACGAAACGGAAAATTTGAAGCCAGATCGACTGCTGGTATATTTGTAGGGTATTCGGAAAATCACAAAGCGTACCGTATCTTTAATCCAAAATCAGACAAGGTGATGATAAGTAGAGATGTCAAAGTACTGGATAAAATGTTCTACGAAAATGAGACAAAAGAAGAACGAAAAGAAGATGTAGTTGATAACAATGAAATAGAAGTTGTATTTTTTCCAGAAGAAGAAAATGAAGACTCGAATGGACATGAAATTAATGAATCAGAAAAAGAACTAGACGTTAATGATATATTTGTTGATGCAACTACAGAAACAGACGAAATAAATAATGAAGACATGCAAGAAATGTGTACAGATAATGAAATTGAAGCGACTACTTCAGGTAATGAAAAGCGACAGAGAAAACCACCAGTTTGGCAGAAGGATTATGAGATGGATGCTGAACAATCATTCCTCTGTGATATAGATGAGAATAGTGATGAATGGGAGGACGCAATACTAAGCGAAATTGAATCTCACCTAAAAAATAATACTTGGAAAATTGTACACAAGAATGAAAGTAAAAATTTGATTGATAATAAAATGATTCTAAAGTACAAATACAATGCACTTGGAGAAATAGACAGACGAAAGGCGCGACTAGTAGCTCGTGGGTTCAACCAGAGAGAAGGAATTGACTATAATGAAACATTTGCACCAGTAGCAAAAATGAGTACAATAAGACTATTGATTGCATATGCGATAGAAAATAATATGAAACTAAGTCAGCTGGATGTCTGTACAGCATTTTTAAATGGTGATATAGACGAACAAATTTATATGAAGAAGCCAAAAAATCTGGATAAATATTTAAAAATGATAGTATCACACGGAAAAGACAAAGAGTTGATGAGAAAGGCAAGAGAAATGCTAATGGATATAAATAAATATAAAAATGATGGAATATGTCAACTAAAGAAAGCAATATACGGATTGAAACAGGCAGGAAGATAGTGGTATTTAAAATTGCACAGAAAATTATTGGAAATTGGTTTTAGAAATGCCACAGCGGATCCTTGTTTGTACATATTTGAAAAAGGTGGCGAAAAACTGTTTGCCAACATCTATGTTGATGATTTGATTCTGGCATACAAATCGGAAAATTTATTGAAGGAAGTAAAATCCAAATTTGAAAAAGCATTTGATTTGAGAGATATGGGTTCTCTTCATCATTGCTTGGGTATACGATTCACCCATGTAGGGGGAGAGATAACGCTATCCCAAGAAACATATATTGATAATTTGATAGAAAGATTCAACATGGGGGAATGTAAACCCGTGTCTACACCAATGGAGCCAGCTCTGAAGTTAGAGAAAAATGAGAATGGAGATGAAAAGAACAACTTTCCTTATCAAAAACTGATTGGTTCCTTGATGTACTTGGCTATCGCAACAAGACCAGACATAATGTTTGCAGTAAGCTACTTAAGCCAGTACAATAACTGTTATGACCAAAATCACTGGCAAGCAGCAAAACGAGTTATACGTTACCTAAAAGGAACGAAAAACGTAAGTTTAATATACAAGAAGACAGGAACGTTACCGGTACTTACGGGCATGGCTGATGCAGACTGGGCTGCATGCACTATCGATCGCCGATCATATACAGGCTATATTTTCAAGTATGGTGGTTGTCTTATTAGTTACGAGACAAAGAAACAGAGAGTGGTGGCATTGTCAACAGCTGAGGCCGAATACATGGCAATGACAGAAGCGACGAAGGAAGCTTTGCATTTGACACACTTGCTAGAAGACATTGGAGTGCCACAGCAATCAGTCCTAATTTATAATGATAATATGGCTGCTCAAAAATTAGCGAACAATATGATAACAGGAAAAAGATCAAAACATATTAGCATAAAGGAACATTTTATAAGAGATTGTGTCCAAAAGAAGTTAGTGACAATTCGCTACAAGGACACAGAAAATATGGAGGCAGATATTTTAACAAAGGCGCTGGCACAACCAAGGTTGTTAAAATTGCTGAAAATGATGGGAATGAGAGTCACTCAGTAGACCTAAAGATCCTCTTCGTGAGGGGGAGTGTTATATATATAATGAGGTTGCATATGCTCGACCTCTAGAAGAATAAAAAAGCTATTGTCATGTTTGTGTCATGAAGTGTCTACGTAAAACAACAGATATTGTCGTATGTAAAATATTAATTAAATAAATGTTTCAGTAAAATAGTAGTCGTTATATAATAACATTTATGTTCAAAATCAAATCAAAATCATTTATTTGCATAAAATGTGGTGGTACAAAAGATGTTACATATAAAAAGTGCAAAGACACATTCCGCCGCAGTTTTGGCATGCAAATATTTAATGGATGTTAATGTTAGTTAACATACAATAAAATTATAGAAAATAAATAACAGTTGTTAGGTAATAAATTCGAGTTATAACGTTATAATTCTATGAACGAAAATAACAATTTATTGAAGTCAATAGGTACCAATCCGAATTAAAATTACACACTACATATTTATAAATAGTAAGGTATGTAGCTAGCGACAAGGTAAATACCAAAGTAACTTAAAAATAAATAACTAAAAGTGACTACAATGCATTCCTGAAGTGGTAGGACTGACATGTTTTTTTGTTGAGAAATTCGCCGATTGAATAAAAACTATGCGATATCAACCATTTTTTCAAAACCACGCAGAATTTTTTGTAAGGTAGTTCTGTTATCCAGTTAGGTAGTGAGTTATATATAAGTGGCGCCATATACACACAACTGCGCCTGAATAGTTCTATCCTGGGTACAGGGATTTTCAATAAATACTGTGTGACCTTTCGTTTGTTAAAATTGTTTTTCGCTTCAAAGAGTTTAGAGTTTATTTTAACAAATTTTGCGACTTCGTAAATGTAAATACAAGGAACGGTAAGAAGCTTGTGTGATTTAAACACTGGTCTACATGATTCAGACCAGTCCATGTTAAAGATTGCACGAATACATTTTTTTTGAGCTATTAGTATTCTAGAGATTTCCGAAGAATTTCCCCAAACAATGATACCATACCGAATAACGGAACAGATATAGGCGTGATACACCATCATCGCAGTTGGTTTGGATGTCTCATCTTTAACTTTTCTTAAAGCATAAACAAATCTATTTATTTTCATGCATATTTCGTCAATATGTTCTTTCCAAGTGAAGTGTTCATCGAGTGTTATTCCCAGAAATTTAGTTGTATGTACTTGTTCGACTAATTGGTTCCTATGAGATATTCTAAGTTCGAGGCATTTACTCTTTTGCGTTTTGAAATTTAATATTTTAGTTTTTTCTACGTTAACTTTTAAGGCATTGTTATCTAACCATGTGATGATGTTGTTCAAGGTTTTATTTATGTCTGACTCGTAGTTTTCAAAGTTCTTACAATCTATAATTACCGTCGTGTCATCAGCAAAAAGGACACAATCATGTTCTACTGCTTGAGGGAGATCGTTAACATACACGAGGAATAACGGTGGCCCTAAAATGCTTCCCTGCGGTACACCAAAGTAATTATATCTAGGTTGGGAATCGAAATTGGAGATACTGTTAGCTTTATCTTCGAATTTAGTGATCCTCGTGATTTGCCTTCTATTCGATAAATATGATTTGACCCATTCTAAGGCTGGACCTCTAATACCAATTTTATTCAATTTATCGAGTAGAATTGAGTGATGAACAAAATCGAAAGCTTTGCTTAGGTCTAAGAACAGAGCTGATGTTGTAACTTTGGCGTTAATGCTGTTTAAAATTGATTTGACTAAAGTAAATGCTGCTAGTGAAGTTGATTTGTTCTTCCTAAACCCGTATTGTTCTTTAGCATAAACCCGTATTGTCCTAAACCCTATAATTCCTAAACCCGTATTGTCCTAAACCCGTATTGTTGTTCGCATTCGTCAAAATGTAGGTACTGAACAGCTGATTTTTTTTTCACGATTTCATGTTTGGTCGCATAGTAAAAGTTGTTCACAATGATGAGTACAATGAGCCCTTAAGAAGTTTTGCGCATTTAACGTTACACGTTGTATACAGGGTGTTTTGTTTTATTTCCCATAACTCTAGGGTATTAATGAGACCATCATTATGAACAACTCTTACTACGGGACCGAACCCAAAATCGCGAAAAAAAAAATCAGCTGCTCCCTACATTTATGTTCGCATCACTCGTCAAAATGTAGGTATTTTTTTTTCGTGATTTTGGGTTCGGTCCCATAGTAAAAAGCCTCGTAAAGGCTCGCGATTTGCAAGCATTTTGCAACTAAATTAATCACTGTTTGTTTTCCCTAATAAATAAAATAAAATAAACCAGCAAAGTCACACGTAAATTGTAGTCTCACTATAAAATAAATCTCCATCAACTTTAACCTTCTTTAATTCAAGTTTTTCTATAATATATTTAAATATTATAATCACGTTATTACGAAAAATTGTGCTTTGAACAAAAACATCTTAACCTTATTAGTTTCTTCAATCTTTTGTGTTCAGTTCATAATAATTTCGGATAAATTAAAATGCAAAAGCAGATATAGTGACAAAATTTTAAAAGAGTATAAATTGGAGGGTTTGGTCATGTTGAGAGGATGAATGAATGCGACTAACAAAAGGCAGATGTAAGTGGAAACGCCGGGAGAGACATACTTACCTACCCACCTATACCCCCTACCTACCCACCTATACCCACCTACCTACCTTACCTACCCACCTACTTACTTATTACCTACTTACTTACTTACTTATTATTACTTACTTATTACTTATTACCTACCCACCTATACCCCCTACCTACCCACCTATACCCATCTACCTACCTTACCGACCCACCTACTTACTTATTACCTACTTACTTACTTATTATTACTTACTTATAACTTATTACCTACCCACCTATACCCCTACCTACCCACCTATACCCACCTACCTACCTTACCTACCCACCTACTTACTTATTACCTACTTACTTACTTACTTATTATTACTTACTTATTACTTATTACCTACCCACCTATACCACCTACCTCTACCCACCTATACCCACCTACCTACCTTACCTACCCACCTACTTACTTATTACCTACTTACTTACTTATTATTACTTACTTATAACTTATTACCTACCCACCTATACCCCCTACCTACCCACCTATACCCACCTACCTACCTTACCTACCCACCTATACCCCTACCTACCCACCTATACCCACCTACCTACCTTACCTACCCACCTACTTACTTATTACCTACTTACTTACTTATTATTACTTACTTATTACTTATTACCTACCCACCTATACCCCCTACCTACCCACCTATACCCATCTACCTACCTTACCTACCCACCTACTTACTTATTACCTACTTACTTACTTATTATTACTTACTTATAACTTATTACCTACCCACCTATACCCCCTACCTACCCACCTATACCCACCTACCTACCTTACCTACCCACCTATACCCCTACCTACCCACCTATACCCACCTACCTACCTTACCTACCCACCTACTTACTTATTACCTACTTACTTACTTATTATTACTTATTACTTATTACCTACTCACCTATAGTGACCTTATTGGTGATGTGCAGTGGGATGTTGCAAAAAAGTAATAACTTTTTTTATAATCTTATTTGAAAAATAGTTGGGCAAACGTCATCTAAAACTGTTCCAAATTTCAAGTTGATAGCAGTTCTTGAGATATCCAGCTGTGAGAGCACCATAAGGGTAAGGGTGTTGAGTCGCACCATAAGGGTTCCTTTTTACGATTTAGGTACGGAACCCTAATAATATTTTCGTTGATAATCTTTTGTAATCTACATAGGAATGACACTTAACATATTAATACCTAATGCATAATTATCATTTTATTGTAAGTACTAACCAAATATTTTTATTGTTTTTACCTTGGGGGCCTGTTTTAATTAATTAAGTAGGTAGGTATTTATGTGACAAATGTTGTAAGAAAGTTTTGAGATGAATGTCGATAATGGCTATACGAGTAGGGGAAGACCAAAGAAACGATGGATGGACTGTGTGAAAGATGACATGGCTAGAAAGGGGGTGACTACCGAGATGACGACTAATAGAGAAGTATGGAAGAGAAAAAACCGGTCAAGAGCGAGTCGGACTCGCGCACCGAGGGTTCCGTTCCGATTTCTGAAAAAGTGTGCTATTTAGAGACATCGTTTTATTTTTCCTGTAATCTTTACATAAACTTCTATCACATAGAATAATTTCAGATTTTTCTCTTTGCAAACTTCGGAGATAAGGGGGGGCGGGGGAACGGTATTTTTTTACATTTTTCATCAGAAGTCGAAAACTATGCGGCCTAAAAAAAAGAAAAAAATGTTTGAAAATGTGGAAACAGCGCTCTTTCATATGATACCCCACATGCCCTAGTAGCCCCATTTTATTTTTTTAAGACCAGGGGGTTCAGTCCCTGTTGCAAATAAAATATAAATATTTTAATTTCTTTCTTATTTGAAAAATAGTTGGGTAAACGTCATCTAAAACTATTCTAAATTTCAAGTTGATAGTATTAGCAGTTCTTGAGATATCCAGCTGTGACAGACAGACAGACAGACAGACAGAGTGACACCATAAGGGTTCCTTTTTTACCATTTTGGTACGGAACCCTAATACATGTTGTGCCGACCCCAAATAGATTGGGATAAGGGCAGGACAATAATTCTCCTGCCCTTATCCCAATTTATTTTCTTCTACTACTAAGTATCTTAAACTTTTTTACATAAATTCCTCATCATCATAATTATTATGATAAATAAATAAATATCCTTGGACATTTCACACAACGCCATCTAGTCCCAAGCTAAGCAACCTAATGCATGTGTTATGGTAACGAGATGGCTGATAAACTACTTATATACATTTTTTTTTTGTAAATACATACATATTATAGATAGAAAAACACCCAGACTCGGAACAAATACTTGTAGGTCGTACAAATATTTGTTCCGTGCGGGAATCGAACCCGCGACATGCTGCGCAGCAGTCAATCACTCAGCCACTGCGCCAACCGTGTCGCGCGCGTGTGTGTGTGATGATGAGGTATTTA
This sequence comes from Cosmia trapezina, assembly GCA_905163495.3. Classification (NCBI taxonomy): domain Eukaryota; kingdom Metazoa; phylum Arthropoda; class Insecta; order Lepidoptera; family Noctuidae; genus Cosmia; species Cosmia trapezina. The sequence continues at coordinate 13,192,427 of LR991047.1, forward strand.
TGACATTTATGACATCTGATAGCACCCACTAGTGGCCATACAGGGTCAAATCAAATAAGCTAGCGCGATGTAAGATTTATTTTAAAATTATAAAAAATAGTACATTTTGATACAAGTGGAGAACGTTTGTTATTGCATTCGAGGCGGAATTAACACCCGAGCCGTAGGCGAGGTTGTTTTTGAGCCGAGAACTGCAATAACAAATGTCCACGAGTATCAAACGACGTTTTTCAATACACTTTTGAAGAAATAAAATAAAATTACGGAAAATATTTTTGTCATGAATTATTAGGAAACTATGATTTAAATTTTCTTTTTTTTCCGCGCTTTGCTTTCGCCAGGTTGAAGGAGAAGCAAAGGTATAAAGCCGATAAACAGCCTAATATGAAAAAAAGAAAATTCAAATATTTTCGAGTTTAGAACACAAATAAATGTTAATTTGTTTAATAATCATAGTTTTTGATGATAAATTTATAAACATTATTTGAATATTCAAAAAATATTAACGCCATAAAGACGCATACCTCTTTGCCGTGATTAAAAAAAACCATTCACCTCCGAATAGAGAGTTGTGAATAGAGGCATTGAAACAATTTGGACTAAGTATAGGTATCAGTTATCTGTGGCAATTTTTATTCCCGCACACGTGCGTGGAAAATGAAAACAAACGACATACATTGCATTGTGAACCTAATCGTAGTGCGATAAGAACACTCTTTCATTTGATATATCACACGGTACAATTTGTAAAACTTTTTATTAAATTTTCTTATTGCCTGTCAAAAAAAAAGTGACCCTCATATTCAAAATTCATTTTTTTACGTTACACGTCCGTGTTTGGGGTTATAGAAATTCATATGTGTAGGTACCAACCATAGATTCGGAGCAAATTGGCTGTGACAGACGGACAGACAGACAAAAAAGAGATCCGTGTGTGATCTTAAAAGGGTTTCGTTTTTTTCATTTTGAGGGACGAAACCCCAAAAAGTCTAAAACGTGAGTAAACTTATATTGTCTAGTCTTTTTTCAACTGTATTTGAATAAATAGAATTAATTTTTGCATGACTATTTATATACCTACATGTCACCTAACTAATAATAAAAACCGACCATCGCCAAAAACGTGAAATTAAAAATCATCTACCTAAGAAATAAAATAAAAATCACGTTAATTACACAAGTGGTTCTCGGCAAGTGCACTAACCATAGCTAATATAAGAAATAAGTTTTTTTTTTATATTTCTATGGCACTAACGAACCAACAAACAGAGAGAAGTCGTGCTTTACCTAAATGTTAAGATTCGTAAAATCAATAATTTTAATATAAGGCGATTCATAGGTCATTAAAGATAAAAGAGAATGTTCAATAAATAAATGATCTGTCTGTTCAAGTGACTATTGATTTAATACTATACATGGTTATTTGTAATTCGACGTATTCCTTGCAGGACGTATAGTAGGGTTAAAATCTTCGATCAATAATAATACCCCACCGCAGTATCTCTACGTTGACGTCGTGGTGGGGCTTGCGCGCTCCGAATTTTAGGTCTGTGCCGATAGAGTTCACTTTGCCGGAACAGGTCTAGGATGAGGAGCCAGACCAAGAGAGATACAGAAACCCGCAGGGCAGCATGTGGCGAGCTGTTGGGCAGTAGCGACCCCACGGACCCTATCTCCCGGGAGAAGTCTTGTTCCTCACCTCTCGCTTGCCTTTGTTGGCCGGCTGGAGTGAACACTGACGAGGAACAGAGCTCCCACCTCTTTCTTGCCTTTATTGGCCGGTTTGAGTGGAGATTCGCAAGAGCAAACGTGCTCGGAGGAAGGAAGTATTCCAGTAAGTGTTTGTAGGGATCTTGACCATCTTCCGGGCTCTGGGATTGTTCTGAGAACCGTGGGATACCTCTCCACTCCTCACAAGCACCTCAGGACATGTTGCCCCCTTGCCGCTACGACACTATGTGCTAGCGACCTTTTCGGGGGCCCATTATTGTGTGTGCAAGTCACCCCCTGCCATTTTATCCGTGTATTACAAAACATTGATCCGGCAGGGGCCATAGTCCTTTCATAGTTCTAGGCAACCAGTCCACTTTAGCCACTCAAATCCATAGTCCAATCTCTTTATTTCCATATACTGCAATAGTCCTGCACCAACCGGGGGTTGTCCTTGGGTGCACTTGCATAGTGCGTACAGGGATAATCGTCGGTTGGTGCCTCATTTCATTGAAAGCGTCTAACTGGCCTCTGCGAGTTGGCTTTGGCCCCTCGTACGCCTTCTAAAGGTCCGGGACTCCAGGGTCCCGAGAATTGTTAAGACACATAAAAATAATAATAATAATAATATATCATTTATTTCGGGTAACTAAGACCCATAACATAAATACCTTACAGACTATCATACATATTCATAAAAACCACAAAAATAAACTATTGAATACGAAGTGACGGCGTCGTATTGCGCTGCGTGGTGTCGCGTAACCTTCCGCGGAATCGCCGATACACGACACCCTTCGGCCAAAACTCTTCCTTGAGTACGGTCTCAATATATTGAGTCGGAACTCGCACCACAAACGATTTGAAATTCGTGTTGTGGCGCGACGCCAACTTCTCGACCCTTAAGGTCCAGCTGGTCTTCGATCGAACATACTCCACGATCTCCTCAACCTCAATAATAGCACTATTGATCGAAGGTTAAAATGCAACAAATTAAGCCACCAAATCGCCTCTTTCTGCTACAAAGGGCGTAAAGACCATTTTGAGCCAAATTCACTTTCTGATGCAGTCTTACTTATTTAACTGATAGATAAAAGACTGCATCAAAAAGTGAATTTGGCCCAAAATGGTCTTTACGCCCTTTGTAGCGGAAAGAGTCGAAATGTTCTACCGAAATTCAATAGTTTTTGAGTTAGTTACATTTTTAGTTTTTTTATGAAAAATACAATTCAAAAATTATTTACTGTGCAACTTTACTGGAATTTAAGTTATAATCATAGAGCAGCTGATGCCGTAACAGATCTTTGTTAAAAATTAAAAGTTTAAAAATGCCTAAAACTTTGGCAAAGATCACTAATTAAACATTTTATTTTTCGTAATTTATATTTTTCTTGGGCAAAAATTACAAAAAAAAAACTGAATTTCGGTAGAACATTTGGTGGCTAATTTTTTGCATTTGAACCCTACTATGACGTCCTGCAAGGAATACGTCGAATTATAAGTACTTAAGGCCCTGGTTCCAAGCTTGGTTTAGCTCGGTGTGTAAGTGAAATGGCTTTATGGCTGTCTAGTTTGACGCACGAGATAGAAGATTCTCACGCGCACCGGAATTATGTCGTAAAAATGCAAATAAAATCGTATAGAATTAGAAATTAACTATTTAATAAAAAGTAATCCATCACTGGATGCAGTTTGGAATTTGACATTTCATGGTATATTTTTAATTATAATTATAATTGCTAATGAAGGGATAAACAGCTTTTAAAGATTATTAGGAGGTATGTTTAAAGATTTTTTGGCTTCCATCACTGTATGCGAAAAGGACTTGAAAATATCATATTTTTTTTAAATGTCAAAATTATTTACGGTTTATGAGATACACAGCTTTAAAAAACCACCTTTTTGATCGTTTTCAGGAAATCTGCGCCTTAACCCTGTTTATTTGATCAAGTTCATTGCGTAGATATTAAAAATGTGAATGGAACCCCGTCTTATTCAATATTCATTTTGATCACCATCTTGTCCACTGCGGGTGTAAAAACGCATTGACGAGAGTCATTTGTTCTTACCGTTATAAAAAAAAACAAAAAACATTGTAATCTCAAAAAAAAAAAAAGTCAATTAAAAATTTTCGGACTTTTTCCTTTACTTGTGCTGTAACACCTTGCTTCTTGCCAAATTTCATGATTGTAGGTCAACGGGAAGTGCCCTGTAGGTTTGATTTACTTTTGAGTATCAAAATAAATGTCGCATAAATGGCCGTATTTTTTTATTGCGTTGACTTAGAAACTTATTTTTTTTTTTAGAAATTTAAGGAAACATAGTTTTACGTATTTCATATTAATTTCAACTTGATATCTCTACGCGTTCCTGAGAAAAAGGGTCTGTACAGATTGACAGATAGACAGACGGACAACGAAGTGATCCTATAAGGGTTCCGTTTTTTCCTTTCGAGGTACGGAGCCCTAAAAACAGATCCAAAGACACCGACTTCCGAAATTAAAGTTATTCTTCACTTTGTAGTATTTTTTTTGGAAGACAGTTTTTTTTTTTTTTTTTTTTGTAAAAAAGTTTTTATTTAACTACAATGTTATGTAAGTTTGTTTTTGAGTTAAATTCTTTTCAACTAGGGAAACCTTCATTGTGCGTAGTCCGACACTCACATGCCCGGTAATTTAAACTTCGATAATAATTTGGACAAACTGTCCACTGTCCACATAACTTCTAAATCATGGTACCTCTATACTTAGTCACATACTTATTGGTGTTTATTTCGCAAATAACTTGGAGTTTACTACAGAATATGTCAAGTATGTAACACAGTTTACTACAGAATATGTCAAGTATGTAACACAGTTTACCGAGTGATTAAGTAAAATTAAAGCGTTACTTGATAACAAGGTCAATGGGAGAATCCATTTTAAAAATAAGTATTTGTTGAGTAGCTACTTACTTATGCTGCGAATTACATGTTTGGTACAAGTTAATAGTGTTTGTTTTTCTTACTCCGTATCACCTACGGATGGATGATTGGTTCGGGGCCCGAACGAAGTATGAATGACAACATGATTTGCCAGTTGTCCCTACTACCGATGTGTTTTTGCCCGTCCGAAAAATTTAACTTTTACACTTGTTTTGATGGATCGTAATGTCAGACGGACGGATGAACGGACGGACGGAAAGACGGATGGACTTAGGGAGTAGGCCCCCTGGATGGGACGTATTGTGAAACCGCTCTTAGGGTTCGATACCAAATCTGATTTACAATATATTAGAATTTGTTAGCAAAATATACCTACAGGGTGTAAACAGTGTCAACCTTTTAAGGGGTCGTTGTACTCATCATTATGAACAGCTTTTGATATGGGTCCAAATCTGAAATCGCGAAAAAAAAATCAGCTGCTTCCTACATTTTGACGAATTATGCGAACTAATACTAAGAAACTAGGCCCCTAATACAGAACCTCACTCAAGACTCAATTTTGAAATTAGTTTCGTGCGCTTGACTGTTCTATTTCGGGCTACTTCTATTAGCTTCCACATACCTACCCGGTTTTTTATAAAAACTTTTTTACCAAAACAAAAACCGACTTCCAAAAAAAACACTACAAAGTGAAAAAAAAAAAAAGGTTCCGACGAATTGAGAACCTCCTCCTTTTGGAAGTCGGTTAAAAAGTTGATAAATACAACTAACAAAAAAAAAAGAGACAAATGAATACCTACTGAAAAACAATTTTAATCTTCGGACTTTTTTGCAAATGTCCGACTTTTTTCGAATTTCAAAAATGGCAACCCTGTTACAGTAGTACCCAAGTAATATGGCTTATCGATGTACCTGCGCAGAAGATGAATTTTCAAAGCGCCGGAAATGCTATTGACCAATCGGCACGCTCCACGCTTTTTCCTGTACCGCTATTATTATTATTTTTATTATTCTTATTCTTATTCCTGTACCGCTATTGGTCGGTAGCTGCCGCCATGTTAGCGCGCGCTGCTTGACAGCCGCCATACTTGCGAGTGAGACGGAACTAACAGCTGCAGTGTATTATGAACCTTATAGTAGTGATCTAAGGTTGATTGTAAGTTTTAAGTATTCTCGTTAATCTTCTGGGCAATACTTTCTTTTCTGTGCGAACGAAGATTCACGACGCGCCTTATTAGTTGAGTACTACTGTACGGGACTGTCTGCCCAGAGAGCATTCCACGCGCTTCTTGAAGGCTATTTATTTAAATGTTAAATCTTTAGTTTACATCGTTCTCAGGCAGTTACTCGTACATTAGAAGTTAAAATGTGAATCCGTCTCGTTGCTCACGAAGTTGTCAATTCATGGATTTACCACTACTGCATACATCAATTATTTAGTACAGCTACCTAAGGTCAATCGATGATTCACAAATCTTTGAATAGGATGTAGGCATAACCCTTTATTCTTAAAAAACTCTACAAACTTATTTTAGTTAAGACTAGCACTTCCCGCGCGGCTTTGGATGTCGGAAAATATCCCACGGTAGCAAAATTCCTTCCTTCCTTGTCTATATTAAAAATGGAACCTCTGTGCAAAACTTCAGCTTTCTAGATCCGAGTCAGTCAGTCAGGAGTTCTCTTTTTATTTATGAAATCTAAACTAAATACCTACCTCTATACAAATAAAACACGGAATAAAGTTATATCAGGGATAACAAAGGAATAACCATATATTTTCATAGGTTTAAACTTGGAATAACTTTATTCTGTGTTTATTAGTAAGACGGTTAGTGTTTTGTCTTCTTCTTTCAAACTCATTAATCATAATTCGAAAGAAATTGACAAAACACTATTTCAAAAGTAGGTTTTGTAGAATGTTTTGGTTTTTTTATGAATAAGCGGGCAGGTACCTAAGCTTTGCAAATGGTTTCGTGGTCTCAATATCGGTGGTCTAAGAGAGGCCCGTGGCAAAGTAACGGCCTCACAATTCGATAGATCTAGGCTAAAAGCTACGCTTACCGCGCTCGGTCCGTGGATGGGTGACCATTAATTTCAAACCGAGACCTCTCCGAGTCTTAGGAAAGCACGTTAAACCGTTGTTGGTCCCGGTTGAAATTCGTAGATCTTTCAAAAGCCCGAAAGTCTGACAACCAGTCTTACCAAGGGGTATCGTTTTATAGAGTACCTAACTGGGTTTTGGAGGTCAGATAGGCAGTCGCTCCATGTAAAATACTGGTGTTCAGTTTCAACCGGTTAGACTGGAATGACTCCAATAATTATAGTTGAGTGTTAAAAAAGTTTTAATGCAGATAAAGAATATCTGTGGTCTACAAACAAACGAATATGTATACTATCGTGAATTTTTGCATAAGAAGCCTGGGTTCTCCTTTCTTATGCAAAAATCTTGTCATCTTTTATTTTTATTTTATTTATTGAGGGATAATAAACAGCTACAATGAATATGACATTAAAAAAAAATAAGGAGTGTTAACAATATTGTGGCCCGCTACATCATCCGCATATTACAAAAAAATTCTCAATGTACAGTTTTTCTTTCGTTACTGTTTTATTATATGTATAGACAAATATGGTAAAGAGTGCCACTAAATGAGCAATAAAATTAACTAATAATTATTACACAATAACAATACAATAAAAATAATAATAAGAAGAAAAATGAATGACTTAACAAAATAACAATAAGCACAAATAGAAATATTAAAAATATAGGGCTATCATCATTACTAATAGAAGTTCTCATCTTGAACTAAATGGTTGAAGTGAGTGGTGCTGATCCACGCGTCATGTTCGTGAACGGGCGCCGTCACTTGGGACTGGTCATCTCTTAGCTGCCATGGCTTATTATTATTATTTTTCTATTTTTTTTGGACCCATTTAACGTGCACGAGTTTCTACATCGTTCACACAGTATGTCATCATCTGCCTACCCTTTTCCAAACTATGTTGGGGTCGGCTTCCAGTCTAACCTAAAAAAAAGGAAAAATATTTATTTCATCCAGCATGATGCATTTTTTTTTGGATGCACCTGAATACCTACCAGCATTTTACATGGAGTGACTGCCCATCTGACCTTTACAATCTAGTTCTGGGCAATACGATACCCCTTGGTAGGTAAGACTGGTTGTCAGACTTTTCTGACGACCCGTACTTAACAAGTAACAACTGTTAAAGATCCATCGTGCTTTCCGAGCCGCGGAGGAGCCTCGGTATGTAAAGGTGGTCACACATCCACGGACCAATCCCGGCAAGCGTAGCTTAACCTGACGGATTGACTTTAAGAGGAAATGTGGGTGCTCTTTTCTCCATACAAAAAGATACAAACGCTCTCGCCTGTTTTCTTTCTGGTTAATGACCATAAAGCAATGATTTTTTACAGAAATATAAATATCAGCTACTTGTATGCCCCTATGTTTTCCTTTTTGATGATATATTATTTTTATAGGAACTAGAACCCTCCAAAAATGCTCAAAATTGCCTATTCAGACCGCTGTCAACAGACGCCTAGTGTACCAATTTGACAACTATTAACGAAAAAAGAAAAACATAGGGGCATAGTATATATCCTTCTTATTCAGTTTATGAAATATCTTTTAAATTGGTCCAATATTGGAGGAGGAAATAGGCGAGAGCCAAACCTCGAAATGTGACTTCTTTTTACATAGGCTATTTAGTCGGATCTGCAGTTGTCCTTATCGCACGAATTCGAGGGTGGAGCGCTCACAGAGCGACAGCAATACCTTCTTAAAATACCTAATTGTCAAAAGTCTGGCCACCCGCCTTTCCTCTTGACACCTAAGTATCAATCGAAATCGATTTCATTTTGTTCCTATGGAGAATTTTAGAATACGGGTGTTTGAACTGGTGTCCCCGATTCTCAACCGCATTCCTTAACTTTTGTAACTGACAATTAACTATTATAATTTTATGAAATTGCAACATTGAAAATCGATTTCACGCATACTTTTTTTGTTGCATATTTTTAGTCAAAAGTATTACTAAATAACTCAAAAGTTGAACTATCACGAAGAATGGTTATTACTCAAAGGTTTTACTAATTCTTAATTACAACCTACTAATCAGCAACATAAAAATTAGACATTACGGGTCGTCAGAAGCCCGAAAGACTGACAACCAGTCTTACCAAGGGGTATCGTATTATCCTGCAGTTACTGGGTTGTGGAGGTCAGATAGGCAGTCGCTCCATGTAAAATACTGGTATTCAGCTGCATCCGATTAGACTGGAAGCCGACACCAACATACTTAGTTGGGAAAAGGTAGGGCAGATTGATTGTTTATCTATGTCAGGGCTACAACCATCTATGCATAGGCAAAGTTGTCTGTTCTGGCTGTCTAATCAACTCATCCTTTTTTTTTGTGGATGGGATATCATCAGTGTCAGACTTTCTGACTAAAACCCACCCGTGTTCCTTCAGTTGCTTATAAATAAATAAATAAATAAATATCCTTGGACATTTCACACAACGCCATCTAGTCCCAAGCTAAGCAACCTAATGCTTGTGTTATGGTAACGAGATGGCTGATAAACTACACACTACTACACTACACTACTACACTATACATTTTTTTTTTGTAAATACATACATATTATAGATAGAAAAACACCCAGACTCGGAACAAATACTTGTAGGTCGTACAAATATTTGTTCCGTGCGGGAATCGAACCCGCGACACGCTGCGCAGCAGTCAATCGCTCAACCACTGCGCCAACTGTGTCGTCAAAATATGCCAGGGCCATGGTATCTCTTTCGAATAACCCACGACCCCGGCGGCATCGGCCCTATCGGACCCCATCATTGCTGACATCTCTAATCAGCCTAGGTATAGCCATGAAAACTATTGTAAAGTAGAAGATGTATAGATTTTTAAAGATATGCACCCGGTTTCTGACACTTTCTGCCCTGAAGTGGGATAATAATTTTAGTTTGGTATTCTATCTGCCTTTTGGTCAGATAGGCAGCCGCTCCATGTAAAACAGGTACTGAATTAAGCTGCATCCGTTTTGATCCGTTTAGACTCGAAGCCGACCCCCAATGATTATAACTGACTTTTCAAACAATGTTTAGAACTGTCAAGATGCATAAATTATCTTTAGGCCTTTAATAGTAGAGGCAGTAACTACCAATAATTTTGAATTTATTATGACATTTAGGAATTTACCCTTTTTGACAATAGAAACGTAGTATATACCTACTAAATCTCTAATAGAAACGAATCATCTGAGTTATTTAGGCAACATCCTGTGCGAACGAATGTGGAATCCTAAATGGCAAAATACTGACTTCTTGCCACAATACTGACGTCGAATTCCTTGCTGTTTTTAGCGCAGGCCACACTGAAAACGAAGCGAAACTCATCTAAGTTCGTACAGCTTCGCTCATGTAGCTAGGTACCGCTTCTTTTCGTAGGTACTTCGGTCGTCCGCAGTGTTCGATCGATCCCCTTTGGTAAGGCCACAAGGGGACCAGTAACGACTGTCAAGGATCTATGAACGACAGCCGGGACCAACAGCTTAACGACGTGCTTTCAGAGATAGGAGGAGTCTCGATATAAGTAAAAGTACTCTGTGAGTCTCGATATGTACACAGTATAACAGTACATACACCATACATTGTTAAATATTGTTCTTTTAAAAGGGCAAATAGTTTGACACTTCGACTGACAGTTACATGTCAAAGTTCCCGCCAAAATGTCGTCAGTACGGATACGTTGACAAAACAATGAAACAGTTGAATCGTGAATGGCAAGTGTTGCCCTTTATAAGAAAATTAGATAGGTATGTGTCGTTCAACATTGAATATATTGTCTAAATAATTTGGCGGCTGCCATACTGTTTCATTGTTTTGTCGAGTCGTGATTGTCAGGACATAGAGGACATTCGTGCTTCTCTTAGCATGAAGAACGATCATTTGTCGAAGGACCGATGGCCGGTGGAGCAGACGAGTCCAGGGGGCCTACTCTCTAAGTCCGTCCGTCTTCCCGTCCGTCCGTTCCTCCGTCCGTCTGACATTACGATCCATCAAAACAAGTGTAAAAGTTAAATTTTTCGGACGGGCAAAAACACATCGGGAGTAGGGACAACTGGCATATCATGTTCTCATTCATACTTCGTTCGGGCCACGAACCAATCATCCATCCGTAGGTGATACGGAGTAAGAAACGCCCGTAACGAAGGCCGAAACTACGGGCTTCGTGCTTAGGGAGTAGGCCCTCTGGAGTGGAGACCGCGTATCGGCAAGCGTAGTGTGGGACGCCCCCCCAGCTAGATGGACCGACGACCTGAAGAAAGTGGCTGGGACAGACTGGATGCGGAAGGCGGAGCACAGGGTGTTGTGGCACAGCCTGGGAGAGGCCTATGTCCAGCAGTGAACTGCGATAGCTGAGTTGATTGATATCAGTAATCATGTACAAAGTACCTATACTAATCTCTACAAGGGTTCCCCGACCCTTGCTCGAGCCAGCCCGCGCCGCTGAGCCTGTAGCTTGTGGCGGCATCAACATCGCCACATCAGGGTTGGTATCAGAATGACTGGATCGCAAATTGACCACGTCGCTCTTAGTCCAAATCTCAAAATGTCTAAATCTCAAAATACCTAAGTCGCAAAATGACTACATCGCTTTTAGTCCACATCTCATAATGTCTAAATCTCAAAATACCTAACTCGCAAAATGACTACATCGCAAAAAGTCCGAACAGTTGTGTAGGCACCTATACAGGGTTGATATCAGAATGACTGCATACATCATCATTCATCATCGTCATCTGCCTATCCTTTTCCCAGCTATGTTGGGGTCGGATGCAGCTGAATACCAGTATTATATTACCCAAAATAGGTGATTTTAACATTTTAGTCTGTTTGTAGGTTTGTCTGTTCAAGCATCAAAATGGACCGATTTGGTGTAAATTTTGGGGAAGCACATTATAGTCTAGGGAAAGTTAGAAAAAAAGTCACCTTAAGAACCAAAGAGACTAATGTAGGTATAGGTGCCTACACAACTGTTCGGACTTTTTGCGATGTAGTCATTTTGCGAGTTAGGTATTTTGAGATTTAGACATTATGAGATGTGGACTAAAAGCGATGTAGTCATTTTGCGACTTAGGTATTTTGAGATTTAGACATTTTGAGATTTGGACTAAGAGCGACGTGGTCAATTTGCGAGCCAGTGATTCTGATACCAACCCCCACATCACACTGACGTCACGCAAAATCCTGCATCGCGCAATCAGAGATACCTACATTACCGGAACATCATGCAAGGCAGTTGAATTGAACTACTGTGGTTTCGCAGCGAAAGTGATTTCGCGATGGAGGTGTGATTCCCGCCTTAATTTATTAAGGCATCCGGGATACAGAATATTCCGGTTAAGTAGCCGACAACCTCCAAGGGTGACAAGCAGGACGCCATATGAAAAAAAAACTTTTTTACAAAAACAAAAACCGACTTCCAAAAAAAACACTACAAATTGAAAAATAACTTTAATTTCGGAAGTCGGTGTCTTTGGATCTGTATTTTAGTTTTTTGTCACCGACTTCCGAAATTAAAGTTATTTTTCAATTTGTAGTGTTTTTTTTGGAAGTCGGTTTTTGTTTTTGTAAAAAAGTTTTTATTTTTCACTTTTTAGTGGTTCAGTTTGTAATTTATCTAAGTTACAATAACCCAATGTCAGCTGCTCATCACGTTTTACAAAATGTTGCTTTTCCCGATGCAGGGCCGTTAATTGTTGAGGAGTTCTCCTAGTAAGAACCAGGAGAAATGGAGCTCATGGTGAAGTCACCATAACCATTATTTTGACGAGCATAAACCATATTAAAGTAATCGAATCGCAACCTGTTACATACTTAGATATAATTGAGTATTTCCGATGGCCCTCTGTGGTCTTCATCATCAGTTCCAGCTCACCGAATGGTACTTTCCGAGAGCAAATGCACGAGTTACTATAAAAAATACCGAAATCGATATAGGTGTGCCCATAAAATTTGAGGGTTTCCCTCGATTTCCATGGGATCCCATCATCAGATCCTGACTTGATGATCATGGGACCACTTGGGACGTATACCCTTCCGAACAAAAAAAGAAAAATCCAAATCGGTCTAGCCATTTTCGAGTAATCGGGGAACATACATAAAAAAAAAATAAAAAAAAAAATAAAAATAAAAAAAAAAAAAAAAAGGTTCCGACGAATTGAGAACCTCCTCCTTTTGGAAGTCGGTTAAAAATCTAAGTATGAGATATAGTCTGGCCACGATAACTCTGCAGTGAAATAAATGGGCAACCCCAAAAAGTTTTGCATTTGGTATCGTGTATGTAGATCTAATGATTTTGGTATTTTGCCTTTTGATTTTTGCATAATAGATTATCTAACTAAGAATGTTTTTATTACTTTTTTCCGTAGTACAGACGGTGATGTCTTATACAGATTTCCAAATTCTACCATTATTTCACTGCAGAGTTAGCGTGGCCAGACTCTAAGTAAGTGGCATTAATATCCATGCAGTAAGACAACTCGTTTGACGTTTACTAATTTCCAGTGTCAACATTTTGTCATTTTAACCGACTTCAAAGAAGGAGGATTCGACCCGTATTCTCGACGCGATTTTCTCAAAAACTAATGAACTAAGTAATTTTGATGATTCTTTCATTAACATCAGTGGCGTAACTATACCGTTCGAGGCCCGTGGCAAATTCATCGGTTTTTTTACTGAATGTGTAAAAAAAAAAAAAAAAAAAAAAAAAAAAAAAAAAAAAAAAAAAAAAAAAAAAAATAATATATATATATATAAATGTTGGGAGTTGGGATTCTCCTCTAACCGGGGGCCCCTTCCGGCTGGGGGCCCGTGGCATTTTGCCGACTTGCCACCCTGTAGTTACGCCACTGATTAACATAATCTATATACTTTCAGGCAGGTTTTAGTATACAGGGTGTTAGTTTAAACGAGGGACATACTTTAACGGAGTGTAGTACTCATGAAAATGAACAACTTTTACTATGGGACCAAACCTGAAATCGCGAAAAAAAAATCTGCTGTTCCCTACACTTTGACGAATTATGCGAACATAATTGTAGAATAGAATAGAATAGAATTTTATACCGCACAGCACAGCACACACAACACACACACACTGTACTGTTGTGTACTGAACAGCTGATTTTTTTTTCGCGATTTCAGGTTTGGTCCCATAGTAAAAGTTGTTTGTTATCATGAGCACAATCATGTGTTTAGGTATCGGTCACTAATTACCAGTTATATTGTTAATTATGAATCATTTTTACGATGCTCGTAAAAAGATGGAGAAAAAAACTGTTTTGAACTTTTATAATGATAATGAGACTTTTTTAGAATGATTGTCTCCCAATTATAATATTTTTGTGATAAAACTTTTTTAAATTAAAGGTTAATTGGATATGCATTAAACTAGTTTTGTTTTTTAATATACCTACCTAAAAACAATGTTTGGCACTGAATACATAATAGTACAAGTACAGAACATTCACTCCGCATCATTTAAATAAATAGCGACTCTTGCTACGATACAATAAAGTGCAAGACAGGTCGCCACTTAATCTTTACATAATCTTCTATCACATAGAATAATTTCAGATTTTTCTCTTTGCAAACTTCGGGGTGGGGGGGGGGGGGGGGGGACGGTATTTTTTTTACATTTTTCATCAGAAGTCGAAAACTATGGGGCCTAGAAAAAAGAAAAACAATGTTTGAGAATGTGCAAACAGCGCTCTTTCATATGATACCCCACATGCCATAGTAGCTCCACTTTGATTTTTTAAGACCCCATTTCCGTCCCTGTTGCAAAAAAAATATAAATATTTTTTATTTATTTTTAGAGTTAAATTTTTCGGACGGCAAAATACACATCGGGAGTAGGGACAACTGGCAAATCATGTTGTCATTCATACTTCGTTCGGGCCCCGAACCAATCATCCATCCGTAGGTGATGCGGAGTAGGAAACGCCCGTAACGAAGGCCGAAACTACGGGATTCGTGCTTAGGGAGTAGGCCCCCAGGCCCGGGTCGACGGCGCGTTGTGTTCCACGCGCGCCTTAAAGAGATGTCAGCAGTGATGGGGTCCGATAGGGCCGATGCCGCCGGGGTCGCGGTTTGTTCGAAAGAGTGGATCTACTACCTAAGTCCGTCCGTCTTTCCGTCCGTTTGTTCATCCGACCGTCTGACATTACGATCCATCAAAACAAGTGTAAAAGTTAAATTTTTCGGACGGGCTAAAACACATCGGGAGTAGGGACAACTGTCAAATCATGTTGCCATTCATACTTCGTTCGGGCCCCGAACCAATCATCCATCCGTAGGTGATACGGAGTAGGAAACGCCCGTAAAGAAGGCCTAAAATATGGGCTTCGTGCTGAGGGAGTAGCTTAGGCCCCGAGATACTGTGGCCTCGGCACAGGCAACTGAAGGAAAACGGGTGGGTTTTAGTCAGTAAAAGTCTGACACGCCCTTCCGCTCCACCCAGAGCGGGAGAAGTCATTTGATGATTTCACATCCACAAAAAAAAAAGGTGTTGCTGATCCATTTGTTTACAAATTCGTTAGTTATTGTTGGAACAGACTATACAGGATGTATTTTTCATCATCTTGATCCTCTTAAGGGGTCATTGTATTCATCATTATGAACAACTTTTACTATGGGACCAAATACATAATAAATGTAGGGAACAATTGATTTTTATTTCGCGATTTCAGGTTTGGTCCCATAATACAAGTTGTTCATAATGATCAGTACAATGACCCCTTAAGAGGCTTACCCTGTATATATAAGTAGGTGCACTTCTGTCGGACCCTATAGGAAGTACAGACGTGAAGCTATATGTTAATTGGTTTATAAGTTTATATCCAAAATACACGGACATAGCCGCAGGCAAAAGCTACTCTGATGTTAATAAAATTTAACTAAGTACTTAAAGTTCAAGTAAGGTCATGAGTTCATGACCTATTAAACCGGTAGGTACCTAACTACTAAGGTACCTACTTATAGGTTTAAAGAATTTTATTCTCATAAGAACTTAAATAACAGTTCACTTAAAATGAGATACAAAGTGCTTACATCTAAGTAAAGTAAATTATCACATTTTCCTCTGGGGTGTTGGTGACGTTATAGGGTACATACATGTTTCCTGAGTTTTGTCTTAAAGATATTTATACTATCACACTTCTTTATATCTTCCGGTAAATTGTTGAACAGCCGTGCTCGATCAACTAATA
This sequence comes from Cosmia trapezina, assembly GCA_905163495.3. Classification (NCBI taxonomy): domain Eukaryota; kingdom Metazoa; phylum Arthropoda; class Insecta; order Lepidoptera; family Noctuidae; genus Cosmia; species Cosmia trapezina. Next base: position 13,208,377 of record LR991047.1, read on the forward strand.
TTGTTTTTTTGCCGTAATTAGTCCGCGCCCGTGCAGTCATTACTTGAAACTTGTTTTTACTTCTTGTGTTGTATGTTGTTGTACTGTCATTACTTATAGAAAGTAAAATCAAATACTTACCTACTAGCGCTATTCTGTAATCATCTCACCGTGAAAACTTAAGTGAAGTGAGCGTGGAGTGAACTGTCAGTGTCATTCCACCTGATGCTAGGGATGGACCAAGCATATTTTTACAGTCATAATCGAGATTTTAATAATATTTTTACTACTCTAGTGATCATTTTATATTATTTCATAAGGGGTTAGTCTAGGAAAAAAAAAAATTGAGTTTTGTCTGAATTACTATTTGACTATTTTATTTTAAAACCACCTAAATAGTATACACTACAGTTAGGGTTGCCACCTTTTTTTTGAAGAAATATAGTATTTTTCTCAGAACCTTGCTAAAATATAGTACTTTTGGGAAATTTCGGAAAAAAAAATAGTACACATTCATTCATTCATCAAATCATCATGTTTAAACATTATATACAAATTACAATCCTATATCACTTTATTGCACACCAGTTTAAGTAGGTATAAAAGAAACACACAAACACAGAATAACATTATTTATTTTTCCAGGTATATTTATTGTTACTCTGCGCTTTGGATAACAACAGTTTATTGTTTTTAAAATAATTATACGAATCACAGCAATTTACTTCCAATCAGCAATTCATTTTTAATGAGCTTAATTAAACTTCTGTTTCTTTCTTCCCTCACCTCACCACAGAATAGAAACAGAAATGACGTTTCGTTGCGTAGCCGTAACGAGGCTTCGTGAGTGCGTTTCGTTCTAAAATTCACAACGCGTCACTACAGGTACGTTCCAATTTAGTCCATGTTTATACAAAAAAGTGCAGCAGTGGAGTTAACAATGAAAATATAGTATTTTTCGTACTATATTATATTTCTATAATATATAGTACAATTGACCGCAATATAGTACGATACTATATAATATAGTACAGGTGGCAACCCTAACTACAGTATACATACACCATACTTACTAGCTTACAAATAATATAAAATCATTATAGAATTCGCATAAAAAATGTAGGTAATTTAAATCTCGATTATGATTGTAATTGTAATTTGGTCAATCCCTAGCATCCGTGGGATGACACTGACAGCTAGAGCTCACTCCACGCAAGTTTTCACGGTGAGATTTTAACAGAGTCGACCATCTGATTAATACATTCACTTTTAGGTGTTTGTTTAATTAATAATTTAAAGGTCATTTAAATAAGTTTTTATTGATTGATGATTGTTCCAATAAGGCTATCTTCAGATCTCAGAACAATAAATAAAAACCCGCCGCAGTAATAGCACTATATCCTTATACCACGCGCAGTAGGTAATAAATGTAATAATGCACAATAATGGGGACTAAGAAGAGGGCTTTTTGTTGTTTCATGAATAAATGACTATTAGGGTAAGGATGGCTATTGCCGGTCACTTAAGCAAAAGGAACCATAACTCAGTGAAAAATCAACATTTATTTAAAAAACTTTTATGAAATAACACTGACAATGAATAAAACATGTAAATTAAGACACTCACCTCTTATGTTCCGCGGCCACAAAGTTACGAAGAAGTGGCGCGAAACAAACTGACGTACGGTTCTCCCGGACGCGTGCTCGGATCTGGGGGCCTACTCCCTAAGGACGCAGCCCGTAGTTTCGGCCTTCGTTACGGGCGTTTCTTACTCCTTATCACCTACGGATGGATGATTGGTTCGGGGCCCGAACGAAGTATCAATGACAACATGATTTGCCAGTTGTCGCTACTCCCGGTGTGCTTTTGCCCGTCCGAAAAATTTAACTTTTACACTTATTTTGATGGATCGTAATGTCAGACGGACGGATGAACGGACGGACGGAAAGACGGACGGTCTTAGGGAGTAGGCCCCCTGAGCGGGGGCTGGTGCGTCGGCGTGGGGAACACTCACGCCACCCTCAATCAATGTGTGTGTGCACAAAAACGCTGTAGTTTGCAAGAAAGTGTGATGACCGCCATTGTCGCCTGACCGCGGATAGCCTCCTTTACCCTACTCGTAAACTTGAAAAGCCTACTTAGCTGTGATAGTTTTCCTTAACTTCGTTATATACTGCTACCGTGATTTTTTTCACCCATCCAAAACTTAACTGTTTAGCTGGCAGAGTACACTTGACTAACAAAAATTAGCACTTTAAAGCTTAATATTTCAGAAACGGATACCTAAATCGAAACATTCGTTTTTACAAACCCGCAATATTTTTGAAAGACCCATTCAATAATACCTCACACCATGGAATTGACGAAAAAAAAAAAAAAACATCCTCACTTTACGTGTAGGTACAGAAGACCCTAAAAAAATTTTTTTTAGATCATTTTATTTTACCTCTTTGTCCGCGTGATATGTATATACATGCCAAATTATAGCTTTCTAGTACTAACAGCCTCTAAGCTAAGCTGCGGACGGACGGACGGACGGACAGACAGACAGCCAGACAGACAGACAGACTGACGGAAGGACATAGCGAAACTATAAGGGTTCCTTGTTGACTACGGAGCCCTAAAAAGGAAAATGGAGCAACGTCTATTTTCTGTTTTATTATACGTAACATAATCAGCCTATAATGTGCCCACTGCTGGGACACAGCCCTCTTCTCTGTGAGAGGGAGTGGGCTGCAGTAATCCACCACGCGGGCCCAGTGCGGGTTGGTAGATGTCACATGTCTTCGAATTTTTGGTTCTAGGAAATGCCGGTTTCCTCACGATGTTTTCCATCACCGTTTTGAGAGAAGTAAATAAATAAATAAATAAATAAATAAATATCCTTGGACATCTCACACAACGCCATCTAGTCCCAAGCTAAGCAACCTAATGCTTGTGTTATGGTAACGAGATGGCTGATAAACTACTTATATACATTTTTTTTTTTGTAAATACATACATATTATAGATAGAAAAACACCCAGACTCGAAAGAAATACTTGTAGGTCGTACAAATATGTGTTCCGTGCGGGAATCGAACCCGCGACATGCTGCGCAGCAGTCAATCGCTCAACCACTGCGCCAACCGTGTCGTCAAAAATAATCAGCCTATAATGTGCCCACTGCTGGGACACAGCCCTCTTCTCTGTGAGAGGGAGTGGGCTGCAGTAATCCACCACGCAGGCCCAGTGCGGGTTGGTAGATGTCACATGTCTTCGAATTGTTGGTTCTAGGAAATGCCGGTTTCCTCACGATGTTTTCCATCACCGTTTTGAGAGCAGTGGTGATGAAATAAATTATACAAAGTAATGTGCCTGTCGGGGTTCGCACACACGACCTACAACTCGTCACGTCAGGACCGTTACCACTGAGCTAGGTACCACTGCTCCCAAAAAAAACAGAAAGTGTTAAAAGTTGGTGCCACCAACTACCGAGATTAAGTAATTTTTCACTGTGTAGTGTTTTTTTTTTTGGAATAAAGTTTTTATTTTTCACTTTTTAGTGGGTCAGTTAGTAATTTATCTAAGTTCTAATAGCCTAATGTCAACTACTCATCACCTATTTTGGAAAATTATAAATAAATCAATCAATAAATAAGTAATAACGTTTAATGAAATTAAATTATCTTTATAAAACAAAAACGCGCAACCACATACGCGTGTCAAATTAATGTCGTCATTGCAGCGGCACGTTGTATAAAGGGTTTTTTTAAAAGCAATTCGCCCTCGGCAAGCGTAACTGAACCTACGATAGATCTGTGACACAAATAAACATTTTTTAAATAGTTATCAAAACCTATTCAAAAGTTACGCCTGTGACTCTATTATGCGTTCGGTTGTCGCAACCAGTTGATTACAAGTTTCTCACGGTTCAATTAAATAAGTGGGTCACGGAGTTGTTTCTTTGAGTATTTATTTGGGAGCGTTTAGCGATAGTGTGTCAAAATGTTTGTAAAGTTTCATGTTGGGTAATATGTAGGTACTATAAGCTTTAGCTTTTTTTTATGTAAGTAGTATTTTTTTGTATTTGTGTACTTATTGTATTTTGTATGGCCCATAGCTGCCTGAGTTATAGGAATATTTTTTTTTTATTTTTTATTTTAGCAGCGGGGTGTCCCAGTGGTAACGGCCGCGACTTACGAGTTGTAAGATCGTAGGTTCGAACAGGTGCTTTACTTTGTGTAAATTATTTCATCGCCACTGCTCTCAAAACGGTGAAGGAAAACATCGTGAGGAAACCGGCATGTCCTAGAACCAACAATTCGAAGACATGCGACATCTACCAACCCGCACTGGGCCCGCGTGGTGGATTACTGCCCACTCCCTCTCACCGAGAGGAGGCCTGTAAAACATACAAACAAACAAAAAAATAAACTCTTCAACTTTATTATTAGTAAGCATAGACTTATAATAAGTCTATGTTAGTAAGTATAGATCTATACCTAGTATAAAAATCAATGCCACTTTTCGTTGTAATTTTATAACTCAAGAACGGCTAGGCCGATTTAGCGTGGAAAGCCAGAAAGGAAGGTTTAAACGATGAGAAAAATTGGAAAAGTTGCCGGGAAAATTGGAAAATTCGGGAAAACTGAAAGTGGATTTTATATGGGAATATTGAAATTGGGACAGGACAACGTCTGTCGGGGTCAGCTAGTAGATTATAATTATTAAGTACCTACATAAACTTGACAAATCGTTGACATGTTTGACATAACCTGTCATTCTAAGCCGTTCACTTTGGAGGCATCAAAAAACATTGAATTCAAACAACTGTTTCACAATAGTTTCATAACTGGTGATAAGTATGTACCTACACTTTCTCAATTGCAAGATGGACGCTCGCTAATCTTATTTATAAATATACCAAACGTCATAATTGGGTGGTAATGAATAAAAAGGTTTTGCGAAATATTTTGGACGGCTGCAAAAGGCCGGCCGTGTTGAAATCTGAGATACGGGTACTTAGGGCCTATTTCACGATGTCCAAATAACTACTACCTACTTATTGAATCAATTCAAAAATGGAATAGATTTTGTATGAAATTATATCTGGCAAGTAAGTTAATAGGACGTATAATAATCGTAGGTGGTGAAACAGGCCCTTTTTTTTTTCTTTTTTTTTTTTGAGGGTGGGAAATCGTCAAATAACGTGTTCCTTCAGTTGCCTATGCCAGGGCCGGCAGTCTCGACATTGTTAACGATTTTCGTTACGACAATCGTTAACTAATTACATGCTCTGTGGTCCTAATGGGCTCCCCTCGACCCTCGAGACGGGCAAATGGTAATAGTTCGATTTTATTAAAGACACACAGATGACACAGACACATCTTCGAGCCCGTTCCTTAAAATTTATCAGACCACAGAGCAACGTAACGATCGTTAGGGCAACGTTAATAATGTCGAGACTACCGGCCCTGGGCCGCGGTAACCCCTTCAGACAACCCGCGACCCCAGCGGCGTGAAACAGGCCCTTAGGGCCTATTTCACGATGTCCGAATAGCTACTACCAATGATATGAGTTTTATATCTATATGGCCTCTACTCACCGAATAAATTCAATAATGGAACAAAATTTGTATCTGCCAAGTAAGTAGGTACCTAAGGATTTGTTAGAAAAAGATACCGTGGCTCTGGCATAGGCAACTGAAGGAACGCGGGTGGGTAAGTCAGTAAAAGTCTGACACGCCCTTCCGCTCCACCCAGAGCGGGAGAGAGAAGTCATTTGATGATTTCCCATCCACAAAAAAAAAGGTGGTGAAACAGGTCCTAAGTTGACAAAAGGCATTATGAACCTACTTACTAAAATATGAATAAGTTACCTATGTTGAAATGGGGTTATTTGATCAATTTCCCTAGCCTTTTCCCAATTATGTTGGGGTCGTATTCCAGTCTAGCCAGATGCAGCTGAATACCAGTATTTTATCTTAGCATCTGCTCGCGACTTCGTCCGCATGAAATTTCTTTCTTAGGCATCGCCTGCCTCACAGACTATATATGGCCTTCCCGCGCAATTATTTCGTTTTGGCTTAGCGTTCTTTCTGTTTTGCTCGGTTCCTAAGGGTCTTAGCGTGATGTTTAATAGCCTTCCTCAAGAATTTTGCTATACAATGCAAAAAATATTTTTAAAATCGGTTAAGTATTTTTCGAGTTTTAAATCCAAAGTACAAACAAACACAAAAATCAAATATTTTATTTTTATAATTTATTAAGTACTAGCTGCACCCCGCGGTGTTACCCGCGGTTTATGAGATACACTAAAACGTGTATTATTTAATCGGTGAAAAAAGTATTCACAAAAAAATTGGTCATCCCACGGGAGTACTACACTTTTTCGGTATATAAAGTAGCCTATGTGTTAATCCAGGATGTCAGCTACTTCCACATCAAATTTCATCAAAATCGGTCCTTCCGTTTGAGTTTGAAAGAGTAGCAAATATATTTGAATTCCTTGATCATCCCTCGGGAACACTACATTTTTCGGGGTATAAAGTGGACTATGTGTTAATCCAAGGAGTCAGCTACTACCACGTCAAATTTCATCACAATCGGTTGAGCCGTTTGAGTTTGAAAGAGTACCTAGCAAATATATTTTAATTCCTTGATCATCCCACTGGAACACTACATTTTTGGGGATATAAAGTAAGCCATGTATTAATCCAGGGTGTCAGCTACTTCCACACCAAATTTCATCAAAATCGGTCGAGCCGTTTCAGTTTGAAAGAGTAGCAAATATATTTGAATTCCTTGCTCATCCCTCGGGGAACACTACATTTTTCAAGGTAAAAAGTGGACTATGTGTTAATCCAGGGTGTCAGCTACTACGATGCCAAATTTCATCACAATCGGTTGAGCCATTTGAGTTTGAATAAATAGCAAATATATTTGAATTCCTTGCTCATCCCACTGGAACACTACATTTTTGGGGATATAAAGTAAGCCATGTATTAATCCAGGGTGTCAGCTACTTCCACACCAAATTTCATCAAAATCGGTTGAGCCGTTTGAGTTTGAAAGAGTAGCAAATATATTTGAATTCCTTGCTCATCCCACTGGAACACTATATTTTTGGGGATATAAAGTAAGCCATGTATTAATCCAGGGTGTCAGCTACTTCCACACCAAATTTCATCAAAATCGGTCGAGCCGTTTGAGTTTGAAAGAGTAGCAAATATATTTGAATTCCTTGCTCATCCCACGGGACCACTATATTTTTTCGGGATATATAAAGTGGCCTCTGTATTAATCCAGGGTGTCAGCTACTCTTTTACCAAATTTCATTAAAATCGGTTGAGCTGTTTGAGTTTGAAAGAGTAGCAAATATATTTGAATTCCTTGATCATCCCTCGGGAACACTACATTTTTCAGACTATAAAGTAACTTATGTGTTAATCCAAAGAGTCAGCTACTACCACGCCAAATTTCATCACAATTGGTCGAGCCTTTTGAGTTTGAAAGAGTAGCAAATATATTTTAATTCCTTGCTCATCCCACGGGGACACAATATTTTTTTTGATATAAAGTAGCCTATGTATTAATCCAAGGTGTCAGCTACTTCTTTACTAAATTTCATCAAAATCGGTTGAGCCGTTAGAGTTTGAAAGAGTAGCAAATATATTTGAATTCCTTGTTCATCCCACGGGAAAACTATATTTTTTCGGGATAGAAAGTACCATATTTGTTAATCCAGGGTACCAGCTCCTCTCTCACCAAATTTCATCAAAGTCGGTCTAGCCGTTTGAGTTTGAAAGAGTAGCAAATATATTTGAATTCCTTGCTCATCCCACTGGAACACTACATTTTTTCGGGATATAAAGTAGTATATGTGTTAATCCAAAGTGTCAGCTACTTTCACACCAAATTTCGCACACAAAATCGATCGAGCCGTTTGAGTTTGAAAGAGTAGCATAATATGTATTTGAATTCCTTGCTCATCCCTCGGGAACACTACATTTTTCAGAGTATAAAGTAACTTATGTGTTAATCCAAGGAGTCAGCTACTACCACGCTAAATTTCATAACAATCGGTCGAGCCGTTTGAGTTTGAAAGAGTAGCAAATATATTTTAATTCCTTGCTCATCCCACGGGGATACTATATTTTTTTGGGATATAAAGTAGCCTATGTATTAATCCAGGGTGTTAGCTACTCTATTACCAAATTTCATCAAAATCGGTTGAGCCGTTTGAGTTTGAAAGAGTAGAAAATATAAACTCCTTTGCAAAAAAAACGGGCACCTTACAGTCATTGGCTTTTCCATGGATAATGTTAATATTTTTAGTATGTTATTAGCATAAATGACTAGAAATTTCTTATTATCATTGAGAATATAGTTTTTAACCCTTCAATCCTGGAATCGGTGTTTTAGTCAATGTAAACAGAGAGTCGTGTTAAAATGGAAATTTTTAGGGTATAATTAAATTAAGACTACGATTATTTTTTTGGTATTTTAATTTAAAAAAGACATTAAAAAATAAAAACTAATAACGAGTATGACCTCCCCTTGCAGCGATTACGGCATGTAATCGTCTTGGCATGCTTTCCACCAGGCTTTTGATGGTGTCCTGTGGAATGTGTTCCCACTCAGCCGAAAACATACGTTTAAGCTCCCTGATGTTTTGTGGAAGGGGTTGGACAGATCGTACTCACCTTTTTAGAAGGTCCCAGACATGCTCAATGGGGTTAAGGTCGGGGCTCCGCGCTAGCCAATCCATACGACGAATACCGACCTCTTGCATATAAGCATCTACGTCGCCAGAACGGTGGTCCCGAGCATTATCGTCCATGTAAATGGCATCTTCACCAATTACAGTCAGTGCGGGCTGTGCATGTTGACAAATTATTCCCGTTATGTACCTTTGCGCATTTAGTGACCCATTTTCAATGAACACTATGTCGGTACAATAGCTGGAAGTTACGCCCGCCCAAAACATAACGGACCTTCCACTATAAGGGGTGATTTCTTCAAAACTCACGTCGGCATAGCGTTCCCCTGGTCTTCGTAACACTCGCCGACGTCGGTCCTCACCATTCAGACAAATTTGAGCCTCATCGGAGAAGAGTACGCTACTCCAGTTACCTAGTGTCCAAGATAGACAATTTCTAGTGAACCTCAGTCGAGCAATCCGGTGCTCACGGAGTAACTTGGGGGTCCGCGCTGATCGTCGACTGTGTATATCAACGGCTAAAAGCCTCCTCCTCACTTTCCATAGGCTAATCTGTGCTCCTCGTACGTCTTCAAGGTTTCTTTTGAGGTCTATGTAACTGCATTTGCGGTTCCTCAGCGCCTGAGTCACTAAAAAGCGGTCGTCTCGTGGTTGTGTGCAACATTTTCTCCCAGAACATTGCCTTCTTTGAACGGAGCCTGTCTCTTGGTATCGAGTCCAGGTTCTTTGGACGCTTGAACGACTCACGCTTAACCGCTGTGACCCGTAACATAGGCTACAACCCACTTCCAGCAGCGCTATAATTTTACTAGCTCTTAGTGCTTTTTCTGCCATTACAATCGACACAAAGATATCTGTTTTAAGTCGCAATAAGGCAGGATTATGCGACAAACATAAATTATTCTAATAAAAATAACGAGAAATTAGTTTTAGTTGCCTGATAACCTTTTAACCGCAAACCCGCGAATAGTGAGTAAAAAGTCATCAACTGAAAAAGGCATTATTATTTTTAAAAACAACAGTTTCGAATTTGAAATTAACTTTTTTTTCATACCCAGACTCTTTATTAAGTGCCAGTAACATAGTTTGGCTATTAAAACCTCTTTAGAACTAAATGATTACCAATAATGTAGAAAAATCCAAACCGCCCGTTTTTTTTGCAAAGGAGTGTATTTGAATTCCTTGCTCATCCCTCGGGAACACTACATTTTTCAAGGTAAAAAGTGGACTATGTGTTGTCAGTTACTACGATGCCAAATTTCATTACAATCTGTTGAGCCGTTTGGGTTTGAAAGAGTAGCAAATATATTTTAATTCCTTGCTCATCCCACTGGAACACTACATTTTTGGGGATATAAAGTAAGCCATGTAATAATCCAGGGTGTCAGCTCCTCTCTCACCAAATTTCATCAAAGTCGGTCGAGCCGTTTGAGTTTGAAAGAGTAGCAAATATATTTGAATTCCTTGCTCATCCCACTGGAACACTACATTTTTTCGGGATATACAGTAGTATATGTGTTAATCCAAAGTGTCAGCTACTTTCACACCAAATTTCGCACACAAAATCGATCGAGCCGTTTGAGTTTGAAAGAGTAGCATAATATGTATTTGAATTCCTTGCTCATCCCTCGGGAACACTACATTTTTCAGAGTATAAAGTGACCTATGTGTTAATCCAAGGAGTCAGCTACTACCACGCTAAATTTCATAACAATCGGTCGAGCCGTTAGAGTTTGAAAGAGTAGCAAATATATTTGAATTCCTTGTTCATCCCACGGGAACACTATATTTTTTCGGGATATAAAGTACCATATGTGTTAATCTAGGGTGTTAGCTACTCTCTCACCAAATTTTATCAAAGTCGGTCGAGCCGTTTGTGTTTGAAAGAGAAGCAAATATATTTGAATTCCTTGCTCATCCCAGGGGAACACTACATTTTTTCGGGATATAAAGTAGTATATGTGTTAATCCAAAGTGTCAGCTACTTTCACACCAAATTTCATCGAAATCGGTCGAGCCGTTTGAGTTTGAAAGAGTAGCATAATATGTATTTGAATTCCTTGCTCATCCCACGGGAACACTACATTTTTTCGGGATATAAAGTAGTATATGTGTTAATCCAAAGTGTCAGCTACTTTCACACCAAATTTCATCGAAATCGGTCGAGCCGTTTGAGTTTGAAAGAGTAGCATAATATGTATTTGAATTCCTTGCTCTTCCCACGGGAGCACTACATTTTTTCGGGATAAAAAGTAGCCTATGTGTTAATCCAGGGTATAAGCTGTCTACATACCAAATTTCATCCAAATCGGTAAAGCCGTTTGAGCGTGAAGAAGTAACAAACATACACACACACACACTCACAAACTTTCGTTCTTACTAAATTTCATCAAAATTGGTTGAGCCGTTAGAGTTTGAAAGAGTAGCAAATATATTTGAATTCCTTGCTCATCCCACGGGAACACTATATTTTTTCGGGATATAAAGTACCATATGTGTTAATCCAGGGTGTTAGGTACTCTCTCACCAAATTTAATCAAAGTCGGTCAGCCATTTGTGTTTGAAAGAGAAGCAAATATATTTGAATTCCTTGCTCATCCCACGGGAACACTACATTTTTTCGGGATATAAAGTAGTATATGTGTTAATCCAAAGTGTCAGCTACTTTCACACCAAATTTCATCGAAATCGGTCGAGCCGTTTGAGTTTGAAAGAGTAGCATAATATGTATTTGAATTCCTTGCTCATCCCACGGGAACACTACATTTTTTCGGGATATAAAGTAGTATATGTGTTAATCCAAAGTGTCAGCTACTATCACACCAAATTTCATCGAAATCAGTCGAGCCGTTTGAGTTTGAAAGAATAGCATAATATGTATTTGAATTCCTTGCTCTTCCCACGGGAGCACTACATTTTTTCGGGATAAAAAGTAGCCTATGTGTTAATCCAGGGTATAAGCTGTCTACATACCAAATTTCATCCAAATCGGTAAAGCCGTTTGAGCGTGAAGAAGTAACAAACATACACACACACACACACACACACACACACACTCACAAACTTTCGCCTTTATAATATTAGTGTGATATGGTCTCCACAACCCAGTTACTGGGTAGCACGATACCCCTTGGTAAGACTGGTTGTCAGACTTTCGGGCTTCTGACGACCCGTAACGACTGTCACAAATGACAGCCGAAACCTCTGTGCAAAATTTCAGCTTTCTAGGTCCAATGGTTTGGGCCGGGCGTTGACGAGTCAGTCAATCAGTCAGTCAGGACTTTTAACATTTTAGGGTTCCGTACCAAAATGGTAAAAATGGAACCCTTATGGTGTGACTCAGTCAGTCTGTCTGTCTGTCACAGCTGGATATCTCAAGAACTACTAATGCTATCAACTTGAAATTTGGAACTGTTTTAGATGACGTTTACCCAACTATTTTGCAAATAAGAAAAAAATCAAAATATTTATATTTTTTTTGCAACAGGCACTGAAAGGGGGTCTCAAAAATTCAAAGTGGGGCTACTAGGGCATGTGGGGTATCATATGAAAGAACGCTGCTTGCACATCCTCAAAATTGTTTTTTTCTTTTTAGACTTCATAGTTTTCGACGATGAAAAATGTTTAAAAAAATACCGTTACCCTCCCCCCCCCCCTTATCTCCGAAGTTTGCAAAGAGAAAAATCTGAAATTATTCTATGTGATAGAAGTTTATGTAAAGATTACAGGAGAAATAAAACGATCTCACTTAATACCTACCACACTTTTTCAGAAATCATCAACAAAAGTTAAATTATTGGTACGGAACCCTCGGTGCGCGAGTCCGACTCGCTCTTGACCGGTTTTTTTTATATAAAGAAAATGTCTTCTTATTTTTCCAGCTCCTGGCTGCAGCCTCCTTCTCTTCGTGTCAGAAAGATGACGAGATCATTCGACAGGATTTCGATGGGCCTCATGACGATGGGTCTTACAAATGGGCCTTACAAACATGTATGTATTTTTTTTTTTTGTGGAGCGTGGCCCTGTTTTCGATTCCCAGCTTTTGGGTAAAGTTTAATCAGATTTTTATTTTATCATGTATGAGTCAGGATCGGAATTTGTGCCCGGTTATGCCTTTAGAGGCATGAAGAACAGGGTGTAAAGTTCACTCATCCTCCATAGAAAAGGGAGGATCCTCCGACCAGACGGGTGTTGTGTCTGGTGGGCCACTGCCCGACGGTTGATGTCGGGACGTTGTATATATGCTAATCGCGTGGTAAACTCTAATTGCGCGATGCAGGTTTGCGTGACGTCATGTCATTGATGCGTAGTTCATATGTGGCGATGTAGATGCCGCCACATGTCAATAGGAAATGTCTTAATAGAATAAGACATTTATTTCAGACATTAAGTAGTCCATAAATTGTTAGTAACACAAAAAACCTTAATGCTATTGTTAGTACCTACATACAAAACAAAGCCACAGAAAGAAATAAAAATCACAAAGTGGCACCGCACAGGAGTACCAGTTTATGGCAAGCCCTGGACGCGACCACCCCCTACTCGCATCCAGTGCCGTCACATCGGCGAGTCCCAGCGGCCCACGAACACGCTCAGAAGTCTGTTCCAGCCATATACTAGTCTATGCAGTGGCGTAACTACAGGGTGGCAAGTCGGCAAAATGCCACGGGCCCTCAGCCGGAAGGGGCCCCCGGTCAGAGGAGAATCCCAACTCCCAACATTTATTATTACCCATTTAGTAAAAAACCGATGAATTTGCCACGGGCCTCGAACGGTATAGTTACGCCAACTGAGTCTATGGTTCGAGCTGCCCCGCATGCGCTTCATAAGAAACGCACAACGCTTCCGCATGATGGCATGAAAACCATCCACGCTCCTAATCCTTAATCCTAATATCATCCCATGTTTGTAATCATTAAATTGTATACGTGTGTTTTAATTGCGATTAAGGCGCAGACTTCCTGAAAACGATCAAAAAGGTGGTTTTTTAAAGCTGTGTATCTCATAAACCGTAAATAATTTTGACATGTAAAAAAATATGATATTTTCAAGTCCTTTTCGCATACAGTGATGGAAGCCAAAACATAATTAAACATACTTTAATGCGCCAAAAAAATCTTTAAACATAACTCCTAATAATCTTTAAAAGCTGTTTATCCCTTCATTAGCAATTATAATTATAATTAAAAATATACCATGAAATGTCAAATTCCAAAGTGCATCCAGTGATGGATTACTTTTTATTAAATAGTTAATTTCTAATTTTATACGATTTTATTTGCACTTTTACGACATAATTCCGGTGCGCGTGAGAATCTTCTATCTCGTGCGTCAAACTAGACAGCCATAAAGCCATTTCACTTACACACTGAGCTAAACCAAGCTTGGAACCTGGGCCTTAAACGTCCTTATCACCTCGTCTGTTTCCACGAAGGATTAGGCAGAGGTGTACCTATAGTACCCCCACATTTCACCAGTTACATACAAGGTGTAAGGGACAGCCCTCCGCAAACTAACAGGGTGCATTCAGCTCCTCATTTTGAATCATATTCCACCGGAAATTTTCATTTTTTTAATAGTTTTTTCAGTTACATTTTCTTTATTTCAATGTAAAATTACATTGTGTGTTCGCAGCACTCCATTTATGTAAAAAAACGGCAAAAACAAAACTGAAAAAAAAAAACCAGCAATGGATGTTGAAATATTCTATCGAACGACGCGTGAAATCAGCTGTTCACTTTCTGTCTAGCTACAGAGTTCATCGAACACACCGCATACCTGTTACCTACCCCTCCCAACCAAGTAACAGGCGCTCCGATTTGTGCACAAAAACACAAAAAAATCAGGTTTATTGGATTCCCATAACGTTCCTGAAATAATTTCATGTATCGGTCATCTTAGTATGACATACTGAATTCACCCTATCAGTTTGCGGAGGGCTGTCCCTTACACCCTGTATAAGTCCCGTGTAATAGGGGGCGAGCCTATTGCCATCAACCGGGCTGTTACTGAGAAATTCCCGATGGAAAACCCAGTACGTAACACTTTGCCCGACCTGGGCACCGAGCACTAGACCAACAAAAAGTTATCTAAGTACTTATCATCATAAACATTAGTGATTTATATTGTTAAGTAGACGCTAACGCCATCTGTTTTCGAGTAGCAGAACTACACGATACGTCGATTCGTGACAGATGTTTCTAGAACATTCTAAACCCTTCCAGAATTTTCTAGATAGTTAAGTGTCGTTTTGCAGCATTCTAGATCATTCCTGTAAGTACTAGAATGTTCTTGAATTATGTCCTCGAATTTTCGAGAAGCTACACTCGTCATTTAAATAGAGGGTTGCCAGCGGTGTACGGCAGTTCAGCTAGGAATGCGAAACAGTGATTAAGAGTAAATTAACAGTGAGCTACAAGTGATTATGCTTAGTTTCTGATTACTGTATTTGTGGTTATTTAAATATAGTGTGCTTTTTCGTGTAAATTGGTATAAACTTATTTATCCCGAACCCCAGCCCGTAACAATATCATACTAACTTTTGCCCGCGTGGAAGGCGGAAATTATCCCACGAGAACGCCTATGTCCTAATCCAGGTCATGGTCTACCGATGTGCCAAGTTTTATCCAAATCCGTTCAGCCGTTTTAGCGTGAAAGCGTAACAAAAAAACTCAGTCTCACATTCATAATATTAGTTAGGATAGATAAGTAAGCAGCTTGTGGCAAAGTAATGACAGCCGCACGGGTCGATCCATCAGGTTAAGCTACACTTGCCGGGGTTGGTCCATCTTTACACACCGAGACTCCTCCGTGCCTCAGAAAGCACGTTAAGCCATTGGTCCCGGCTGTCATTCGTGGATCTTTGTCAGTCATTACGGGTCGTCAGAAGCTTGAAAGTCTGACAACCAGTCTTACCAAGGGGTATCGTATTACCCAGTTCCTGGGTAGTGGAGGTCAGATAGGCAGTCACTCCCTGTAAAATACTGGTATTCAGCTGCATCCGGTTAAAATGGAAGCCGACCCCAACATAGTTGGGAAAAGGCTTGGCAGATTTGAGATTGATTGAGGTAAGTGTACCTAAAACTTGCATCATTTATGATCTTCAGCTGGCGGTATCTTCCACGAGCAGAAGGGCAGCTTCGAGCCTGGCAGCACGGGAGAGCCCAGCCTGCTCGTGCAGGGGCAGTACCAGTACACAGCTCCGGATGGACAGGTACAAACTGATCAATGAGTCCCTATCATGAACGCGTGACGTACTACCTAAATATAAAGTAAATTCTAGTAAAATAGTAGTTGGTTTATAGGATGAAATTGAAAACATGCACCAAATCGAAATGAAATGACGACACGGTTGGCGCAGTGGTTGAGCGATTGACTGCTGCACAGCATGTCGCGGGTTCGATTCCCGCACGGAACAAATATTTGTACGACCTACAAGTATTTGTTCCGAGTCTGGGCGTTTTTCTATCTATAATATGTATGTATTTACAAAAAAAAATGTATATAAGTAGTATATCAGCCATCTCGTTACCATAACACAAGCATTAGGTTGCTTAGCTTGGGACTAGATGGCGTTGTGTGAAATGTCCAAGTATATTTATTTATTTTATTTATTTATTTTTAATGAGAGATTGTTCCTACTCATGAAAAATAACTTTTATTAAGGGACCAAACCTGAAATCGTGAAATCGAGTTTGATGTAGAGAAATGTAAGTACTGAAAACTGAAAAGCTGTTTTTTTTTCGCGATTTCAAGTGTGATCCCATAATAAAAGTTGTTCATAATGACGAGTAGGTACACACGGCTACACATCAAGCTATACATATCCAGTTTACACTGACCTCCCATTTGTAAGGAAATCCTATACAATGCGAGATCAGCTTATACTGGAATTGTATAGCTTGATCTGTAGCCGTGCGTACAATCTCCCATTTCAATTTGGTACCTACCTACATGTTTTCAATTTCATGTTGTATATAAAAATTTACTTTAAAAAAACCGACTTCCAAAACTAAAACAAAACGATTACAATAATTTTCATAAATAAAATTACCAGCTTCTGAAGTCGATGCCAAGCTAATGTGTATTGAAGAATTGAAGAAACCAACTTCAGCAACTTTTCATGAAAGTTATTTTATTCGTTTTAGTTTTTGAAAGTCGGTTTTTACTTTTTTTAAAGTAATTTTTTTACTCACGAAGCAACACGTACTTTACTCGTGTTTACCAAGTGTACAAACACGCTGTGAGTGTGTGCGTAAACGCAGCAGCTCTCGGTACCGTCCGAGATAATGGCGAAGTCGGAAGTAGCGTCAGCACATAATATGTGTGTATTATGTGCTGACGCTACTCGTCTACACACACATTCACAGCGTGTGTGTACACTTGGTTGCCACAAGTAAAACGCTTCGTGAGATGAAAATACTGTAAGGTATTACTAATAAATATTTTATTTCTATACTTCAGGTGATAAACGTCCTTTACACAGCCGGTGAGAACGGATTTGAAGCCCGAGGTGACCACATACCCACGCCGCCGCCGATCCCGCCCGCGATACAACGTGCGCTCGACTACCTCGCTACTAAGGCGCCATCTACCGACTATTAATATAAACAGCTCAACTAAACGGCGGGGTTTTTGCGTAACACATTTATCTATAATGGATGTTTACATCCACGTCACTGCATCACGATAACACTGGGAAGTAAGTCGCCACCACATGGATTGCCACCATGGGGCCTAAAACGGCCACATTAAGCAATTCCTTTAACTAAAAGCGATTAATTTCTTGAATTCCCAGCAATTTAAAGATTGTTATATTTGATATTAAATTTCAATAAAGCAATTCATAATTTGTGGACCATTTTACGAATCTCCATACAAAACTTTCAAACAGATGAATTGCGTGCTATGAATTGTACGCAGATAAATTATAAATTGTCAGTTTGTGACCGTTTTACGATTTCAAATATGATTCATAAATACCTATTATCCTACTATGATTCTGCCAAAGTGGCCGTTTTGGCCCCCTGGTGGCAAGCGGGAAAAAAATTCCCAGTTGCCACCGAGTGGCGGGTGGGAAATTTTTGCCCCCACTTCAAATAGTTGTACACTGTGGCGTAGATCGCCAACCCTCCTCACGTTAAAGTTTTAGCCGTGAGACAGACAGCGATGAGGGGGGTTGGCGATCCTCGCGCAGTGTTCAGCAGCATTTGAACGTTGTCGTACTGTAACCAATTCTGATGTCGACTGTAATACTAATGTGGCCAGTAGAAATAGTACAAAATAAGATAATGTTAGTTTTAAGTCTTATTCTTATAAGAAATTTACTGGAGTTCTATTTCGAATGTCTTATTTTTATAAGTGTAAAATAAAACAATTATAAAATATAATAATTATCTTTTTATTTATTTGAATAAAAAACATGGTAGGGTTATACAGGGTGTAACAGGACACATCACAAAGCCGTCAACTATGCATACTATAGGTACATCTAACTAAGTAGCTTTGCGCAAAAAATATTGTTGGGAAACGACTTTTATTTTTAGGTATAAAAAAAGCAATATTTTATTACGCGCAATGTAACGCGAACCCAGGCAAACGCAGTTAAGCCCCGCCCCGTCGCTCTACGGTACGCGTAGGTACTTGTCGGAAAAAGTTTAGTAATAACACTTGGAATACGTTTTAGTAGAAAAAAAAATGCGACTCAATATCTCCAGAACCAGTGGATTCCCAGGTATGGTCTAGTGGGAACAAAATATCCAAATAATGGGTATAGCCCGTGCGCGTTAACATGGCTCGAGTGAATTACGTTTAAAGAACTGAGTGCAA
This sequence comes from Cosmia trapezina, assembly GCA_905163495.3. Taxonomy (NCBI): domain Eukaryota; kingdom Metazoa; phylum Arthropoda; class Insecta; order Lepidoptera; family Noctuidae; genus Cosmia; species Cosmia trapezina. Next base: position 13,226,887 of record LR991047.1, read on the forward strand.
AAAATTATTGAGTTTTATTTTAGTTTTTTGAATATCAACATTTAATTTGCGCTGAGTAGTTTCTCATAACATACTACTTTACGATGCTTTAAACGTGACAAAACATAGTGTTTAGACACAATTTTGTTTTCGAGCCAGGTGCCATGTTTATGCGCACGAGTTATAGAATATGTATGTGGCTTTCGGATTCAGCAAATGTCTTTTTACACCCGGTATGCAATAAATTCGTTATACAATGTTGTACTTTTTGTACATTTCATATTTATAAAAAAATACACATAGCATATCATAACGCTTGCAATCCACGAAAGGTTGGGCAGAGGTGTACCTATAGTATGTCCACATTTGACCAGTAACATAAAAGTTCCGTGTAATAGGTGGCAATCCTATTGCCACCAACCAGGCACTAATCCAGACTGCAGGCTGCTGCTGAGAGAATGTTTTATAGAAAATGTCTTTAAGAAACGATAAAATTAAAATGGCTACTTACATATTTTTTTGATCGCATATTTCAAAGTCCAGTCACTTTTATGTGTACCTCAATCAATCTGCCTAGTCTTTTCCCAACTATGTTGGGGTCGGCTTCCAGTCTAACCGGATGCAGCTGAATAACAGTATTTTACATGGAGCGACTGCCTATCTGACCTCCACAACCCAGTAACTGGGTAATACGATACCCCTTGACCCTTGTAAGACTGGTTGTCAGACTTTCGGGTAACGACTGTCAAAGATCCACGAATGACGGACGGGACCAACGGCTTAACGTGCTTTCCGAGGCACGGAGGAGTCTCGGTATGTAAAGATGGTCACCCATCCACTGACCAACCCCGGCAAGCGTAGCTTATCCTGATGGATCGACCCGTGCGACTGTTATTACTTAGCCATGAGCTCTTTATATGTGTAGGTACCTATGTTAAATACTGGTATTCAGCTGCATTCAGTTATCCTTGAAGCCGACCCCAACATAGTTGGGAAAAGGCTAGACAGATTGATTGATTGTATTTAGTATTCTTATCTGGCAGAGATATCGAGCTATTATTGAGCCCTTGAATAACATTAATAGTATCACAAGAGTGTTTTAATACCTAATTATGTACAGTTGCATACAAGACTTTATCTACATCCATGTTATGAATCCTCTATAAAAGGTTCTGAAACAGTTTTTTGCAATACTAATGCTCGTATCAAACATGGCGGCCGGCGTCATAGTATACGACGTGAATTCGAATAAGTTCTTTTTTTAAATTACGGCGCTGTTGTAGTGAAACGCGCGTGCATTACAATGTTCTTTTTTTGAAAACGAGTTGCATTATGAAATTCAGTACAACATTAAAACACCCGTTTGGATGCTATTATGGTTACTTTAGAGGCGTGAGGAACAGGGTGTAAAGTTCACTCATCCTCCATAGAAAAGGGAGGATCCTCCGACCAGACGGGTGTTGTGTCTGGTGGGCTACTGCCCGACGGTTGATGTCGGGACGTTGTATATATGCTAATCGCGTGGTAAACTCTAATTGCGCGATGCAGGTTTGCGTGACGTCATGTCATTGATGCGTAGTTCATATGTGGCGATGTAGATGCCGCCACAGTTACCATGGTTACTATGACACTGGCTGTTTTAATGTTGGCAATAAGCTAACTGTTTCAAAAGCTTTTATAGAGGATTTATAGCATGGGTGTAGATAAAATATATTCTATTAACAGAAAAAAACTGTGTTTTCTATTCCTGCGTAAATTTTGGGACACCCTTAACTGAACTTCCCTTCACCCAGTTCATACAATTAATAATATGTTAATTATAATTGATATTATAAAAATAAAATTTTTGGCTTTATATAAAACTAGATTTAGCCTGCATTTTGTAATAATAATATTTTCATATTAATCTACACTACTTTTGACATAGTAATATTGAAAAAAGCTCACACTTTCTCATTTTTCCAGCTTTTAAGTAGCCGATTATAAATTGTACCCCCCCCCCCCCCCGTTCCTCGGAAAGCACGTTAAGCCGTTGGTCCCGGCTGTCATTGGCGAATCTTTGACAGTCGTTACGGGTCGACAGAAGCCCGAAAGTCTGACAACCAGTCTTACCAAGGGGTATCGTATTACCCAGTTACTGGGTTGTGGAGGTCAGATAGGTAGTCGCTCCATGTAAACGACTGGTATTCAGCTGCATCCGGTTAGTCTGGAAGCTGACCACAACGTGGACTGATCAAAAGTCACACTGTCCAAACTTAAATTTAAAAAAATCTGATTCATGCGAAAAGAAAGAACATTTCTTATTACAGAGAGTAATATTTCCAAGATTAGCGCGTTCATAGTCTTCAGCTTTACTATTATTTCTAAATGACAAAATGCAGAGGATTAACTTCTATCGAGGAACGGACGGTTTTTAATTTTGATTTTTTTGTTTATTTTTGTTATTTGATAGTTTCAAAATAATCCTGAGCATTAGTATTGCCAGTATTTTCATTTATTCTCGTACTGTCGTCTGCACCAGGGATGTTGCGAATATTCGCATCCGCATCCACATATGCGGAACATCCGCATCGATTTAGACATCCGCATCTGCATCCGCATCCGCATAAATCGATGCGGAGCTGATGCGGATGCGGATGTGTAGCAGGTCGCGACAAGAAAGAAAGGGGCGGGCCCGGCGAGTGGCACGTGTCGACCGCGCGTGCTGATTGACCAATAAGAAAGCAATAATTTTGTTTTGGACTTCGGTGAATCGGTGACGGTAACGCGCGGAACGCGCCTCGCTATTGTTTGTGTTGTGACAAGATCTGACGCGCACGTTTGTTGTTATAATGCTCCAATATTCAAATTTAATTACTAAAATAATGAACCAGTAATAGTAATTCACTTGCTACTTTATTATTAAATAAAGAAAGAATAAATATTATTGTCTTTTTTTTACTCTACCCACATTTAAGTTTTTTGTACAGATCCGCATCCGCATCCGCATCCGCGGATGTGAGCCTCTTAAAATCCGCAACCCGCATCCGCATCCGCGGATGTGAAAAAATCTGCATCCGCAACATCCCTGGTCTGCACACACTCCATTAAAAAACTTTTGTGAAAAATGTAACATAAAAATGTACAGATCCGCATCCGCATCCGCATCCGCGGATGTGAGCCTCTTAAAATCCGCATCCGCATCCGCATCCGCGGATGTGAAAAAATCTGCATCCGCAACATCCCTGGTCTGCACACACTCCATTAAAAAACTTTTGTGAAAAATGTAACATAAAAATGTACAGATCCGCATCCGCATCCGCATCCGCGGATGTGAGCCTCTTAAAATCCGCATCCGCATCCGCATCCGCGGATGTGAAAAAATCTGCATCCGCAACATCCCTGGTCTGCACACACTCCATTAAAAAACTTTTGTGAAAAATGTAACATAAAAATATATCTAAGTATTGTACAAGTATACTTACAACATAACGACTACATAATTTTTATATACATGACTAAATTCGTAATAAAAAAATCTTATAATTATTTGCTGTATAATTATTGTAAATAAATAAATCAATTTCTTTCATTAGAAAAAATGGCACAATTATTGCAAATCTTAAGACTATAAAATTGATAAGTGGGTACAGTACCACACAACTTAGATGTAGCTTCGGCAAAATTCGTAAAACCGATCACGATCTGAGTGCGCCTTCAACATCACCAATCTTTATTACTGCTTTAGGCGAAAAAGATCTTTACGCAAACGCAATAACTTGTAAATTCATACAACCAAATACATTCGTAAAATTGTTTTGAATGAATGAAAACTTTTAAATCTATGCTATACATCTAAGTTGCGTCGTAGTGTAGAGTTCGACAAAGTTCAAAAAATTCATCGATTATTTTCGGAAAAACCGAACTTTGCCGAATTAAATGTGACTGGTCCATGGCAGTGATGGAATTAGTGCTTCAATCTATAATAATTTACGTGGGGATATAAATCAATTTCTATTGGCCGATAGCCACATTTTATTCGCTTTAAGGTGCTCCCTCACCAGGAGTATTCACGTGTAATGTAACATTACAGATTCGACTTTGAGCATTACATTACAATACCTCCCTGACTGACGAGCATTCTCGTGTATTTTCACATTTAATTACAAGTGGAGCGCATTGATGTTACAAGTTTTATCAAGGTATTACACATTGTATCATTACAAGGTGCGCGCTATAATGCTCGATTTTCCTACCTCGCTGATGTAATGCTCGAATCTGTAACGTTACATTACGTGCGAATGCTCCTGGTGAGGGAGCAACTTTAGGTATGTCGGTTTTTTCGAAGATACACGATGGACTCTTTGAATATTGTCGTACTGTAGTCACTGTCAAACGACATTTGTTCAAGTCTATTTGCAAAATTATGGTTAATTTGACTATTTTTCTATAAATTACTTGATCACGATCTGTTCAGAAAGATTGGTTTTCATGACACATAAAAACATAATCAGCCTATAATGTTCCCACTGCTGGGACACAGGCCTCCTCTCTGTGAGAGGGAGTGGGCTGTAGTCCACCACGCGGGCCCAGTGCGGGTTGGTAGATGTCACATGTCTTCGAAATTTTGGTTCTAGGACATGTTGATTTCCTGGATATAACGAAAGGCAATTGCATGCAGCTGAGATGAGAATGCTAAGAGGGATGTGTGGTGTTACACGGATGGATAGAATAAGAAATGAGTACATATAAGATGAAGTCTGAAAGTGGCACCGGTGACTGAAAAGTTGTGCGGAAATCGGTTGTCATGGTATGGGCATGTGATGCGGAGGAATGAGGAAAATGTCGTGAGGAAAGTTTTGAGTATGAATGTCGATGGCTATAAGAGAAGACCAAAGAAACGTTGGATGGACTGTGTGAAAGATGACATGGCTAGAAAGGGGGTGACTACCGAGATGACGACTAATGGAGAAGTATGGAAGAAAAAGACATGTTGCGCCGACCACAAATAGATTGGGATAAGGGCTGGAGAATGTCAGTGTCGTGCTGGTTTCCTCATGATGTTTTCTTAACAAATACTATTTTAGAACTATGACGCGATGTACGGATTTTCATCTACTTGTCCTAGTCATAGGTCAATCCCGGAAAAAAAAAAACCAATCCCGGAACAAAAAAAAAGCCAATCCCGGAACAAAAAAAAGCCAATCCCGGAACAAAAAAAAACCAATCCCCGAACAAAAAAAAACCAATCCCGGAACAAAAAAATTATTAAGTAATTTTTATGTGTCACGCAAACCAATAAAAAACGAATATTAATTTATTCTAACGGAAAGTTCCTCTCAAATACAAAATAAGTTTAAAAAATATCAACTAGCGCCATCTATTAGCGTTACCTATCCAACTTGTTTTCGCTGTTTAGTGGTACGGTCGTGTCTTTATAGATGGCGCTACTGTGCTCCTGTAGCATCTTCTGGCCTTCTTCTGGCGTCGCTTCTTGCACCGATACTTGCTTCTCAGCTGTAAGAAAAGAAAGAAGGAATAAAGATAATGATTATTAAACAAGCCATTACAGTATTTTACATTGAGCGACTGCCTCAGATAGCCGTAGTGCGAGTTACCTTAAAAAAACCCCCAAAAAAATACCCCTTGGTAAGACTTGGTAGGGCTTCTGACGGCCCGTAACGACTGTCAAAGATCCACGAATGACAGCCGGGATCAACGGCTTAGCGGGCTTTCCGAGGCACGAAGGAGCCTTAATGGATGGTCACCCATCCACGGACCAACTTCGGCAAGCGTAGCTTAACCTTCGATCAACCCATGTGGCTGTTATTAATTAGGCACGAGCCCCGTTGGCACCCTTTTGGGTACCGTAACCTAAAAATTACTATAACAAGAGTTTTTTTTTTTAAACAAGCTTTTATTAGTCTAGATATCATCTAGAACCAAAATCCTTGTCAAGACAAATGAAACGAGCCCAAACTCGATAGTGTTGCGTCGTTTTATTACTGAGTTCTTATGGCCACCTTCCGGATTCATCATCAGATCAGCTCCATGTCACAATCATATTGCATTGTCATCTGATTTACATATGCATGTAAAATTTCAGCTCAATCGGAAACCGGGAAGTGGGTCAAATTTAACTTGCAAGATTTGATCCATACCATAGATTAATACAGATGGGACACTCCTCAAAATCATTTAAATAAAAAGCGACTCTTGCTACGACACAATAAAGTGCAATTCAGGTCGCACAAAGCTTATATTCACCTACAAGTTGCCTCTCTTTCTATCGCGTTACTCTTACACCTTCTGACCTACTGAATTAGCCCCTTGGACGGGGCCCGCCGCGTACTTGTAGCTTCATACCTAAACTGCGGAGTGTCCCATCTGTATTAATCTGTGACAATACTAACCTTTTCGCTTGTCACTCCTGGATACTACAGCGAAGAGTATCGCATGTAGTCCTGAGCCTATCACCGCTGTCACTGCTAACACCCTGAAGGAGGCCCGGCCTCCTAGCCAGCTGTACAGCTGACCACCGACCAGGGATCCTATGGCGAAACCTGTAAGTTAATATACAAATTATAATATTATCACATTAATAATTATTATGAAGGCGAAAGTTTGTGAGTGTGTGTGTTTGTTACTTCTTCACGCTCAAACGGCAGGACCAAAGAGATTTAAGATACTATAGAGAGGCTATCAGAAGAAATGTCATACAAAAACTGTTATACCATGTCTCAGTGACGCCATCTAGCGTAATATAGCAAAATTACATAATAGCCAAGAATACCCGATACACTTTTACCGACAGCAACCTTTGATTTAGCAACCGTCAGATAGTTTGACATAACTAAGAAAATTATTTAATTTATCTCAATACTCGATAAATTATAAAATATTAGCGAAAATAAACCGTAGTTGAATCGAGTCATTTTATCACTACGAGGTTTGCAACCACAATGCCATATTTTCTTCGAAAATAATTTTCTTTTGGTGGACACGAATGTGTCTTGTCATGCAGGCGTCCCACACAAGACTGAGCGACTTTTGACCACTAGGACATAAGTATCGGATTACGATTTTGTTCGCTATGTCCCGTCTATTGTTAAGTAATATTTAATGTCTTTGGGCAGGACCAATCAATCTGCCTAACCTTTTCCCAATTATGTTGGGGTCGGCTTCCAGCCTAACCGGATGCAGCTGAATACCAGTATTTTACATGGAGCGACTGCCTATCTGACCTCCTTAACCCAGTAACTGGGTAATAGTACAACCTTTGGTAAGACTGGTGTCAGACGACCCTGTAACGACTGTCAAAGATCCACGAATGTCAGCCGGGACCAACGTCTTTCCGAGACACGGAGGAGTCTCGGTATGTAAAGATAGTCACCCATCCACGGACCAACCGCGGCAAGCGTAGCTTAACCTGATGGTTCGACCCGTGCGGCTGTTATTACTTAGCCACGAGCTCCTCAAACGGCAGGAGCAATTTTAATAAATACTTACCGAGTCCATCGTCCATCCCGGCCACGATGCCCTGCACGGTGGCGGAGTAACCTTCCGGCGCCACGTGCGCGGCGTAGCCCACGATGGTGGAGTAGCACAGCGCGTACGTCGGACCCTGCATTATGCTCTGTAGGACAACACAATGATGTACTATCGGAGAAACTAACATAATATCAATTCTCAATAGGGATGATGCCTGGGTAAAAAAAAAGAAACTCTATTTAGTCCGTCAGTCAGATAATAAAAAAATATTAGACACGTACTTTTTGCTTTATCATATTAATAAAAAATTACTTAGCTACCAGTGGGGGCTCGCTACGTCACTTTTACGTATAAAACCTAGCTACGCGTGACGTCATGCGATATTTTAACTCAATGTATCGCCGTAATTTTTTGATTACGTAAAAAATACGTGTCCAATATTTTTTAATAATCTCTATGACGGACAAAAAATATTTTTTTAGTCATCATCCCTATTCTATAGCGCATTCCATAAAGTAAAACAGTTGGTAAGCAGGTTGGTTGGCAGTTGGTTGGTTGGTTGGTTGGTAGTTGGTGGTTGGTTGGTGGTTGGTTGGTTTGGTTGGTGGTTGGTTGGTTGGTAATTAATGTCATAATTATGGACCCTGTCGGGCACAGCATAGTAGGAGAGAGGAGGAAGAGCGCTTCTTTTGTGTTTAAATTATTTATTTACTAGCTATTGCTCGTGGCTTTGCCCGCTGTGTTTGTCGGAAATTATCTCACAGGAACTTCGACTTAATATGTGAGAATATTATGTGTGTTTCATGTACGTACAGAAAATAAACCTACTATAGTATAGTTAAAATCTCGCTGCAGACTTGGTCATAAATCATAATCGGAGTAGGGATGTGCGCTAGTTGCGCGCGCTCAAGGCCATTATCGATAACAGATGATGACGATGACTCAGACGAAGAATTTTAATTTTCTATTTTTAGTTTTATATATACGTTCTTTTGTTTATATATTTAATATGCTTTGTAGTAAATTTGGTAATAAAATAAAAAAAATGTGTATTTATTTCTATCACCCATTTATAAATATATAAAACTATCGATATCACTCATCGACTGCAGTAATGCACAGGACTACGTGTGGGCGTGGCCTGCCCATAAGGCCCGTGAGTGGGAAAGAGAGCGAAACACTCGAATGATTTATGACCGAGTCTGCAGCGAGATTTTAACTATACTATAGTAGGTATTCGTAATAAGAATAGACCGGGAAATATGGCGTGATTGAATAAAGATCTTCCTGACTTCCTAAAGGCTCCTATTCTACCTATTAAACTCCAACATTAACCAAATAGGACAGATTTATATGAAAATAACTTTTGACAGTGGCTGGAAATTATCCCACGGGAACCTACTACCGGGATGAAAAGTATCCTAAAAAGTATCCCCCTTAAGTAGGTACTACTTTTTCTAATATTTAATTTACTTACTTAATCTATACACCGTAAGGACTATTCTTGCTTGCAGCGCAAGGAAATGCACATGGAATACCGGGTGTAACAAGACACTTGCCGAAGCCGAAAGCCACATATTCTACCCATTATTTGGATCGTTTTTTTTCCACTAGACCATACCTGGGAATACACTGGTTCTGGAGATATTGAAGCTCAAAGTCGCTTTTTTCTACTAAAACGTATTCCAAGTGTTATTACTAAACTTTTTCCGACAAGTACCTACGCGTACCGTAGAGCGAAGGGGCAGGGCTTAACTGCGTTTGCCTGGGTTCGCGTTACATTGCGCGTAATAAAAAATTGCTTTTTTTATACCTAAAAATAAAAGTCGGTTCCCAGCAATAATTTTTGCGTAAAGCTACTTAAAGTAACCGTCATGAGAAGCTATAAATTTAGTAAACAAGTGTTCAGGAGTTCACAACATTTGGACCAACAAAAAAAATGAATTTGTTTAAGATTTAATAAATTATTAAGTAACAAATATTAATTAACATATATTATTTAAGAATAATTATTCGTCAGATTCAGATGTTTCCATTTCTGTGTCAGAATCAGTGACATGTAACTCGTACGCATTCGAAACTCGAATGACGCGTTTATTTCAAAATGGCGTCCCGATAGTTTACAATCCCTGCGACGGACGCGTTCCGGTACCAAGAAACACAAACGATAGCGCTTTGCGTCGTTAAAATATGATCCGACTAAATTAAATAGGTTGTTACTTTCATATAACCCGTCTATATTTCATGTCGATTGAATATGGTCAATTTATTATATCTCGCAGTATAAAATGTTTACTTAGTAAAAGATGTTTGTTTACATAATTTATAGCTTCTCGTGACGGGTACTTTAGTTAGATGTACAGCATGCATAGTTGACGGCTTTGTGATGTGTCTTTTTACAACCTGTAAGTACCACAGATTAATACAGATGGGACACTCCGCAGTTTAGGTATGAAGCTACAAGTACGCGGCGGGCCCCGTCCGCGGGGCTAATTCAGTAGAAATGCCGCGCGCCGAATGTATAAGAGTTACGCGATAGAAAGAGAGGCAATGTGTAGGTGAATATAACTGTAGGTAATTAGCGTTCTGCGAACTGAATTGCATTTTATTGTGTCGTACCAAGAGTCGCTTTTTATTTAAGGCCCTGCATCCAAGCGTGGTTTAGCTCGGTGTGTAAGTGAAATGGCGTTATAGCTATCATAGTTTGACGCACGAGATAGAAGAATCTCACGCGCACCGAAATTATGTCGTAAAAAAGCAAATAAAATCGTATAAAATTAGAAATTAACTACTTATTTAATAAAAATGCAGTTTGGCATTTGACATTTTGTGGTATATTCTTAATTACAATTATAGATAGATAGAATACTCTTTATTATGCACACCATAAAAATTACAGATATAAATGTTGAAATTTTACATAGGGTGACACAATGGGCGGTCTTATCGCTAAAAGCGATCTTTTTTTTTAGCGATTATAATTGTTAATGAAGGGATAAACAGCTTTTAAAGATTATTAAGAGGTATGTTTGAAAATTTTTTTAGTGCATTAAAATATGTTTAATTATGTTTTGAGTTCCAACACTGTATGTGAAAAGGACTTGAAAACATCATACTATTTTTAATTGGCAAAATTATTTACGGTTTATGAGATACACAGCTTTAAAAAACCACCTTTTTATTTATTTATTTCAATTGGTCTTACGAGCTAACAGACATACCATTCAAAACGCTCATACGATTAATTTCCTTACAATTCAATTGTGGCTACACACACTTGTCTCCTTATTATACAATAGATTTTATAAAATAGCAATAATACCCATGTCTATAAATAATAATAAAAATTAGATTACAACGACGAATTAATACAGCAGCAGAATATAATGTCAGTTTAGTGTCAATTAATATAATGTCAGTTTAGTGTCAATTAATATAATGTCAGTTTAGTGTCAACTAATAGTGATCAATACAACTCAGTTATTATGTATGACTATATTATGTCATTTAAAATGATACGAAATTTATTATACAAATGTCATAATCCATCGGCAAATAAGTCCAGTTCGTGGTGCTGAGCAAGTATGTCCCCGTTTGACCGTTTTCAAGAAATCTTCGCCTTAAATAACTTTGCGGAGTGTCCCATCTGTATTAATCTGCGCCTGTACCTATTATAGGCTGACATCCTTACCTCGATGAACACAAGATGCCACGGGTTCTGTATGAAGGAGATGCACATCATTCTGACGCCGTAGCAGAACAGTGACACCGTCAGCGTAGTACCGTACCCGAATCGCTTTATTATTTTACCTGAAATAAAAAAAATATATATATATATATATATATATTAAAAAAAAAATTGTCAAAGATGACAAAATTAATGATGAGAAAATCTTTTTAACAAAAAAAAAACCGACTTCCAAAAATCACTACAAAGTGAAAAATAACTTTGATTTCGGAAGTCGGTGTCTTTCGTTTTTTATTTACTTTCTTTTTTTTTTGCCACCGACTTCCGAAATCAAAGTTATTTTTCACTTTGTAGTGATTTTTGGAAGTCAATTTTTTTTTTGTTAAAAAGATTTTATTTCTCGCTTTTTAGTGGGTCTGTTTATAATTTGTATAAGTTACAATAGTCTAATTCAATTGCTCATCACATGTTACAAAATATTGCTTTTCCCGATGCTGGGACGTTATTTGTTGAGGAGTTCTGCTGGTAAGAACCAGGAGAACTCCTCAACAACCACTCACCACACGCATTGTGTGACGAGCGGAAATTGCTTGGCAACCATATTAAAGTAATCGAATCGCAACCCGTGAAATATTTATCATTGAGTAGTTCCGGTAGCCATCCGTGGTCTTCATCATCAGTTCCACTTCACCAAGTGGTGCTTTACGAGAGCAAATGCACGAGCTACTATAAAAAAATACCCAAATCGCTATAGGTGTGCCTATAATATTTGAAGAGTTCCTTCGATTTCTCCAGGATCCCATCATCAGAACTGGATTTTGACAAAAATGACCCTTTCCAACAAAAAAACTTTTTTAGAAGTCGGTTAAAAATGACAATGCCCGATTCTCGGGATACATCCTCGAGAGTCCTACCAAATGCAAAAATAGGTAATTGTTCAAATCCGACTTTTTGTTCATAATTTTTTGCGCGGAACCCTAATTCTTTTTCATACATATAATTAATATATACAAAACTAGCTGCTGCCCGCGACTTCGTCCGCGTGAAATTTCTTATTTCCCCGACCCACCCCGTCGCATCGCATTGCTTGCCCGCGCTATTATTTCGTTTTCACTTAGCGTTATTACTGCCTTTTTTTCTTTAAGCTCGGCACGTAAAAGTCCTAAGATTTTTGGGCTATAAAATGCAAAAAAAAAAGCCAAACAAAGCGCTTTCACTGTTACAAAATTTATCTTGCGTCGATTAATATAACTTTTTTGGACAGTTTTCACATTGTGCGAATGTATTGACATGGGTTTCAGTCCAAAATATGGAAGATTTCTTACGATAAACCTCATTTCTAATACCACATAACCTACAAAAAGTATTATATTGCTGTCTCATGACCGGCCACGCGGTGGATCGATCTAGATGTATATTATCTAAGATAGTAATTTACCTGAGAAGAAGAAGAATAACAGTTCTCCAATAAAGCTCTGCGCGGCCACCACGACTCCTTCTATCAACTTGATCTTGGCTGTATGCCCAGTTTGTTCTGCTAACTCTTCAAGAAACCTAAAAGAAATATAAAATATTAAATTACTAGCGGACCCGACAGACGTTGTCCTGTCTGAACGATCCTAGAACCCGACTGCGGGGCCACCTACCGGGTCCAATCGTGTTTTCAAACCATCCAGGAACCCATTCAAATATACACACAAAATTTCATCTAAATCGGTCCAGCCACGTTTTATCCGTTTTTTTTAAAGTATCCTATGTCCGTCTCCTAGTTCTAAATTACCTCCCGACCAATTTTCAGCCAATTCGGTTCAGCCGTTCTTGAGTTATAAATAGTGTAACTAACACGACTTTCTTTTATACGAATCTCGAAAATTATCCCACGGGAACGTACGGACACACGGCTACACATCAAGCTATACATATCCAGTTTACACTGACCTCTCATTGTAAGGAAATCCTATACAATGCGAGATCAGCTTATACTGGAAATGCCATGCTTGATCTGTAGCCGTGCGTACTACCGGGATAAAAAGTATCCTAATCCAGGTCATAATAATGAAAATTGAGTGGCCCACAATTCTGATCCATACAAGAAAGCAGTGTTTTATTAATATTCCCCTTTAGTAGTTTGTGCTAAAGGAAAAATCCTTTATATAATAGGTATATAAGCTTATATCATAACGTAAAATAACATTATCCGATGAAAAAAAAACATCCCAAAACCGCCCCTGGGGTTTTGGGTGCATACATTACTACATGATTTACGGCCTAAGGGTTGGGGAATGCGGGAGTCGTAGATTGTTCCCGTGACTTGCCGCCATTTCATCCATCCAGTATTAATTCTGTGCTTAATATGATGATGAATAAACTTACCAAAACATATAATAGATGATGAAACTATCGAAGGTGCCGGCTACCACAGCAAACGTTATGAAAACTATGACTTTAGGTATTCTGAGGACATCGCGCAATGCCTTGCCCGAATCTTCAGGACTTGATAGAGATGGCAGCTGTGAATATATAATAATAAATAAGCTTAATCAGCCTATAATGTTCCCACTGTTGGGAGACAGGCCTCCTCTCGGTGAAAGGGAGCGGGCTGTAATCCACCACGCGGGCCCAGTGCGGGTTGGTAGATGTCACATGTCTTCGAATGTTTGGTTCAAACTCAAACTCAAAGCATTTATTTCAATTAAACCAATTACTGGCACTTTTGAAAGAGTCGGTCAGTTAGTCAGAAAGTTGAAGCTAGTTGCCCATTCCCAAACGTAGATCTCTATGGAGAAGAACGGGCAAGAAACTCCACGGACTTCTTCGGACTTCTCTCGGGTTCTAAGACATGCTTATACAGGGTGTAAAAAGACACATCACAAAGCCGTCAACTACGCATACTGTACATCTAACTAAGTAGCTTTGCGCAGAAATTATTGCTGGGAAACGACTTTATTTTTAGGTATAAAAAAAGCAATTTTTTATTACGCGCAATGTAACGCGTACCCAGGCAAACGCAGTTAAGCCCCGCCCCGTCGCTCTACGGTACGCGTAGGTACTTGTCGGAAAAAGGTTTAGTAATAACAGTTGGAATACGTTTTAGTAAAAAAAAAAATGCGACTTTGACCTTCAATATCTCCAGAACCAGTGTATTCCCAGGTATGGTCTAGTGGAAAAAAATGATCTAAATGTGTAGAATATGTGGCTTTCGGCTTCGGCAAGTGTCTTTTTACACCCGTTACCTACAAGGTGGCAATTTAGACTCACCATGAAACTCATATAAGATTCGTGGAAAAAAAAATCCTATACAACAATAGAACTAATTTTTCAATACACTTCCTCGAAAACTGGTTTATAACGAACACTACGATTAGGTTCACAATGCAATGTATGTCGCACGCGTGCGATTTTTAATTTTCCCGCACGTGTGCGGGAATAAAAATTGTCACAGATAATTTATATGTATAACAGATCCTTAAGTAGTCCAAATTGTTTCAGTGCCTCTATTCACAACTCTCTATTCGGAGGTGAATGTTTTTTTTAAATCTCGGCAAAGAGGTAAGTAAGCGTCTTTACGGCGTTAATGTTTGAATATTTAAATAATGTTTATAAATAGAATATCATCAAAAACTATGATTATTACAATTAAAAAACGTTTATGAACAAATTAACATTTATTTATAGTCTAAACTCGAAAATATTTGAATTTTCTATTTTTCATATTAGGCTGTTTATAGGCTTTATACCTTTGCTTCTTCTTCAACCTGGCGAAAGCAAAGCGCGAAAAAAAAAAGAAATTTAAATCATAGTTTCCTAATAATTTATGACAAAAATAATTTCCCGTTATTTTATTATATTTCTTCAAAAGTGTATTGAAAAACGTCGTTTGATACTCGTGGACATTTGTTATTGTAGTTCTCGGCTCAAAAACAACCTCGCCTACGGCTCGGGTGTTAATTTCGCCTCGAATGCAATAACAAACGTTCTCCACTTGTATCAAAATGTAGTATTATACGTGCTCCTATGTGTTTCATAGCGAAAGATTTTTAGTATGACGGATAGAATCACTCCCTTGACGGATGCAAGTTCATTCATGGGCAATCTTTTACAGGGTAATTGTAGGTACTCATAATTACAAACCACTTTTCGCGAAAATAAAATACATAAATGTAGGGAACAGCAGATTTATCTATCGCGATTTCAATCAAATCAATCAATCAATGCCAATTTGCAAGTCAGTATTAGTTGTATGTTGATCTAAATATGATTCGCGATCGTATCAAATATTTATTTATAGAATTATAATCATAAAAATCATCAACACAACTCTCTAAGTTCATATTACTAACTTATGGAGTTGTATTGCTGATTCTAATGATTATAATTCTGTAAAGCCATATTAGCTACGGCCGCGAATCATATTTTAATCAACATACAACCTAACACTGACCTGCAAATTGCAAAAAACTTAAGAACATTTGAATTTCGCGCATCGTCCTTAAATATAGGGAAAAGCTTTTACGTGATTTCAGGGGGTCTACTCCCTAAGTCCGTCCGTCTTTCCGTCCGTCCGTTTATCCGTCCGTCTGACATTACGATCCATCAAAACCTTCGATCAATATTATTGATCGAAGATCAAAACAAGTGTAAAAGTTAAATTTTTCGGACGGGCAAAAACACATCGTGAGTAGGGACAACTGGCAAATCATGTTGGCATTCATACTTCGTTCGGGCCCCGAACCAATCAGCCATCCGTACGTGATACGGAGTAAGAAACGCCCGTAACGAAGCCCGAAACTACGGGCTTCGTGCTTAGGGAGTAGGCCCCCTGGTTTGGCCCCATACTAAAATTTGTTCATAATGATAAGTACAATGACCCCTTAAAAGATAGTGCATTATTTAATTTACACCTTGTATAACTCTAACAACGAGGAGCACGTGGCTAAGTAATAACAGCCGCACAGGTCAATCCGTCAGGTTAAGCTACGCTTGCCGGGGTTGGTCCGTGGATGAGTGACCATCTTTACATACCGAGACTCACATTAAGCCGTTGGTCCCGGCTGTCATTCGTGGATCTTTGACAGTCGTTACGGGTCGTCAGAAGCCCGAAAGTCTGACAGCCAGTCTTACCAAGGGGTATCGTATTACCCAGTTACTAGGTTGTGGAGGTCAGATAGGCAGTCGCTCCATGTGAAATACTGGTATTCAGCTGCATACAGTTAGACTGGAAGCCGACCCCAACAAAGCTGGGACAAGGCTGGGCAGATTGATTAATTTTATATACTTAACTCTACCAACCATTATATTAGGTCGGGGAAAAAGTTCCTTCGTATTTTATATACAAATTCAAGACATTTTTTTTTCATAGTTTATTATTTAGTTATGTATCATTTGCCAAATGGGTCAAAACTGTTTTGTGGTCAATTCCCAGTTCTTCAGCTACGTCGTAACTACTGATATGCCGATTTTGCTCCACTTTTTCAAAAATGGCATCCATTTTATCCGTAGTAGGGCGACCAGAGCGACGTGCATCTTTGACATCAAAATTTCCGGATTGAAAACGCTTAAAACAAATTTGTGCTACTTTCACAGACACTGCACTAGGTCCATAAACATCGCAAATTTTTTTCGCGGCTTGCGTTGCATTTTTACCTTTTTTGTAGTAAAATTTTAAAATGTATCGACTTTCTTCGTAAGATTCACTCATTTTGACAGTACGAAAAACAAATGAAAATCACACATTTTCCTAATTTCAATTTGGAATTATGTTCTTTAAAATTTAAACTTTCAATGATACCAAAACCAGCCAGATACACATAGTATAGCCAAAGATATTTTGTTACAAGTTCATACATACTATAATACGGAAAAACTTTTTCCCCGACCTATTAATACTTAACGAAGATTAAATTAAACTCACCGTTAGCGCCCTACAGCTGTACAAATCGACTGCAGTCGCTGCCAGCGCCACTACAAAGGCTGGCGTGAAGTCCTTGTACTCCCCAGACACTCTATCGATGAGATAGCCACCTAATAGGGCTGTCAGACCGTAACCAGCTGTACCCCAAGCTCTTTGGGCACCGTATTTTGAACCTCGGTCTGGTCCTGTAATAGTTATTTATGCAACTGACGTATAATAAGGGGTATTAAAACACGAATGTGGGTTTATCACACTCGGCAGTATCACATGAGTGTTTTAATACCTAATTATGTACAGTTGCATACAAGACTTTATCTACATCCATGTTAAATCCTCTACAAAAGGTTCTGAAATAGTTTTTTGCAATACTAATACTCATATCGAACATGGCGGCCGGCGTCATAGTATACGACGTGAATTCGAATAAGTTCTTTTTTTTTTTAAGTTACGGGGTTGTTGTAGTGAAACGCGCACAGTGTTCTTTTTTTGAAAACGAGTTGCATTATTCAGTACAACATTAAAGCACCCGTTTGGATGCTATTATGGTTACCATGGTTACTATGACACTGGCTGTTTTAATGTTGGCAATAAGCGAACTGTTTCAGAGACTTTTATAGAGGATTTATGGCATGGGTGTAGATAAAATATTTTTTGAAGTGAAAATTTCTTTAGGCACGTTGATCGATTTTTGGTAGGGGGAAATTTTACTGGTTGGCGTCACCGCATCACCTCGACACCTCTACATGCTAAGGATAGTAATTTACGTTGAAGTTTTTATTTCTGTCAGCTGTCTATATGATTGCAATTTTTTTTTGGAAAACTTAAAAAATGAGTTAAGTACTGCGATTTAATTACCCGATTAAATTAGCTAGCGGAACTCCGCCAATGTTAGCCAAGTCACAGATTAATACAGACGGGACACTCCGCAAAATAATTTGAATAAAAAGCGACTCTTGCCACGACACAATAAAGTGCAATTCAGGTCGCACAACGCTTATTACCTACTTTATTCAACTACATGTTGCCTCTCTTTCTATCGCGTAACTCTTATACATTCTGGCTTAGGGCTGGGGTAGCTTCATACCTAAACTGCGGAGTATTAATCTGTGACATTACCTACTTAGAACTTGCTTTAGAAGTTAAAAATTAATAAAAAAAACAACTTACCCAGAACATCAAAGCATACGGCATCACCAATGCAGTTAGCAACATTGAACGCGACTGTACCAACACAAGTCAACAGAACAAACGCCCAAAACGGACCAGTCATATAGAAGTTATCACTTTTCTTCTCGACTGTCTCTGCAACTCGACTAACATTCTTACTAAAATCGACTAAAGAATTATCATTAATCGAATTTTCTATACTTCTTCTACTTTTATTAACATATATATCATACTCATTTTCATAACAAAGTAAATTGCAATCTTCTTTAGGAATACACGTTACTTCGCCATCTTGAAAATCGTCAAAACCCATAGACAATGTTAAGCACGATGAATTTGACACCTCATTGTCTATGTAAACGGTGCTTATGAATGGAGCGTCTGACAGGTAGACGTCAAATTTTCCCGCCAAACTGCAGTTCCAATGACATTTGTATTTTTCTAAGGTAGAATTGTTTGTGTATGGTTTTAAATAGATTGTGTCGTTTAGTCGATATACTGATTCTAGTAGTGTTGTGCTGTTTGTTTCTCGCGGTGCGGGCATTGGGAGAAACCAGAGACAACAATATGACGTTGTCATTATTGTTATAAGTAGCATGAAGACTAGTTTTCTGTGCGCCTGAAAATAAATTAAATAATATATTATTACTAACAGCGTTTTTTTTAAATGGGAAATCACAAGCCTGAGTAGGTACCTACATAATATATTACTAGTTACACGGTATAATAAATCAGTTTTAGCCATTTAAAAGTTTTATGTAAAATGTCGCTATTTCACAAAAACTACTGTAAGTATCAAATAATTGAGGTTTTTTTTTCGCTTTTGAAATAGGAGCCATACTACCACGAAGTATAATTTAAAAAAAAAAAAGTAGTACATATTGTTACTCGGGATGGTGTAAGAATTCTAACGATACCCCATACATCCAAATGTGTTCAGGCATTTAAAAGTTATCTATATATATAAAACAAAGTCGGGTTTGTTCGAACACTTATAACTCGAGAACTACTGGACCAATTTTCATGGTTTTTGATTTGTTGTATTTGTCGCCGTCCCGAATAGCAGAATAACTATTAAAAACATAGGAAAATTCACAAAAAAATATGAAGAAAATTCATTTTCTCATACATGAAAGGGCAGGGCAATGTCTGTCGGGAAACTTTCATTCTTTTTAGAATTCCAAATTCAAATTCATTTTATAATCAGTTGTTCATTTGTTTTGCTGCCGTTCGATTTATTGAATTTTTGACAGGTCGTCTGGCGGGTCAGCTACTTATGTAGTATTCTAAAATAAAATCAATTGCCGAATGTATGTAGGTACGCGCATCACTTCAGAACGGATGCACGTATTTGGCTAATTCTTTTTTGTTGTATTTGTAATTGTCGGGACAAAGTTTGTATGAAAGAAACTTCTACACAGTTTATTGTTATAACGTCAATTTACTAACACTACTGTACTAAATATGTGGAGATTTGATACAAGTAACAACCTCGGATTTTTTATAGGCCTACGGTAACAACCTACTATCCCAATTTATTTTGGCAGGCCCAAAATACAACATGTCCCTTTCTTCCATACTTCTCTATTAGTCGTCATCTCGGTAGTCACCCCCTTTATAACCATATCATCTTTCACACAGTCCATCCATCGTTTCTTGATCTTCCCCTACTCATATAGCCATTGACATTCATACTCAAAACAATTTTTTTTTTCAAATTAATTGGCTCCAATTAATCATTTTCATGTTCTTGACTTTTTACTAAGTATAAATTTATTCCGGTATTTTACTTTTCAGCAAAAAATCTTAGGTTCATTCTTAAAATATAAATTAAGTTTTCCTAAACAATTCAAATTGTACTCAGCTTGCGCCTTCAGGAACTTCGCGCGTTTACATTAGAATATTCATAGCTAAGACAGGACAACGTCTGTCGGGTCAGCTAGTAGTGGAATAAAGAAACTCACACACATGAACCCTAAAAACATTACCCTGTTTTTTTTTGGGCTGCTATTAAGGGGAAAGGCGGGTGGCCAGACTTTTGAAAATTAGGTATTTTAAGACGGTATTGCTGTCGCTCTGAGAGCGCTCCGCGCGCCCTCGGATTCCTGCGATAAGGACAACTGCAGATCCGACTAAATAGCCCATGTAAAAAGTCACATTTCGAGGTTTGGCTCTCGCCTATTTCCTCCTCCAATATTGGACCAATTTAAAAGATATTTCATAAACTGAATAAGAAGGATATATGTATACTATGCCCCTATGTTTTTTCTTTTTTCGTTAATAGTTGTCAAATTGGTACACTAGGCGTCTGTTGACAGCGGTCTGAATAGGCAATTTTGAACATTTTTGGAGGGTTCTAGTTCCTATAAAAATAATATATCAACAAAAAGGAAAACATAGGGTCATACAAGTAACTGATATTTATATTTCTGTAAAAAATCATTACTTTATGGTCATTAACCAGAAAGAAAACAGGCGAGAGCGTTTGTATCTTTTTGTATGGAGAAAAGAGCACCCACATTTCCTCTTAAGTACGATTTAAATCTTTGTGGGGCGGGGTTTGACTTACGTCAAATACTGGTGAAAATGACAGATTTTCATGACGGCCCTAATATGACGGAACCGCTTTCCTAGGAAACGAAAGTTGTAGACTGGAAACCGACACCCATATAGTTGGGAAAAAATACAACCGACTTCCAAAAACAACATTACAAAGTGAAAAATAACTTTAATTTCAGAAGTCGGTGTATGTATTTTCGTTTTTTGTCACCGACTTCCGAAATTAAAGTTGACCAACTTTAATTGTTGTATTGGTTGTATTTTTTTGTAAAAAAAAAGTAAGTTTTCACTTCTTAGTTGAGGTACACATGCCAACACATCAAGCTATACAATTCCAGTTTACACTGACCTCTCATTGCAAGGAAATCTTAGACAATATGAGATCAGCTTATACTGGAAATGTATAGCTTGATCTGTAGCCGTGCGTACCTACGCCCCACACAAATTCTAATTACCACTAGCTGCAAAAGAAATTAGAACATAAAAAGTGGGAAAAAAAATACTTATCATTGAAGCTATCTCAAAAACTACCCACGCAATTTTAATATTTTTAGGGTTCCGTACCTCACAAGGAAAAAACGGAACCCTTATAGGATCACTCGTTTGTCTGTCTGTCTGTCTGTCCGTCTGTCACAGCCAATTTGCTCCCAATCTAATGGACCGATTAAGTTGAAATTTGGGTACACATATGTATTTCTGTGACCCAAACACGTACGGCTAAAGTAAATAAACGAATTTTGAATATGGGTGTCACATTTAGGGGGCAAATAAGAAAATTAAAAAAAAAAGTTTTGCAAACTGTACCGTGTGACATATCAAATGAAAGGGCTTACTATAAGGGTCTCAAATTTTTTTTTTTTATAATTTTAAAATAAATCGTTTTAATGTTATTTAAGAAAATAGACGAAAATTGACCATTGCCCCCCCCCCCCCTCTTATCTCCGAAACTACCGAGTCTAAAATTTTGAAAAAAATACAGAAAATAGTTCTATACCTGTAGATTAGAGGAAAACCTATAAGAAGTTTGTGGTCTTAAAATAACATAGTAAATCTGTCAATAGTGTGAGTACAAACTTATATTTACTGTTCGAATGTATGGGAGAACATGTTTTTCAACTATAATGTTAAGTTTGTTCTTGGGATAATTAATTTAATCCCAACTACGGAACCCATTCATTGTGCGTAGTCACGCACTTGGCCGGTTTTTTTTTAAAGGACTAACTATGAGGTATACCCTCACAAATAAAACATTTTTTTTTCAAATCGGACTACTCTGTAAAAAGTTATGCGGGGGACTTGAGAACCTCTTCCATTTTTTCCTCGCTTAAAAAAAGTGATGATGACTTACCGGCCAAAAATCGACGACGTACCCAAATACTGGTTTGGCAGCTGCCCATAACAGAGGTAGGACGGCCGTTACCATTCCCATGACTGATGGAGACACCCCCAACTGACGGCCGAACACATTGATTTGGGGTAGTATGGGGCCCAGGGCTGGGGAAGAGAGAAAATACATGTTATTAGTACTAACATCAAAGAAATTCTTGACCTCGTGGGGCTTGTTAACGTTCATAACGTTAATTACAATGTGATACCTTAATAACGTTACAAAAATGTAACGTTACTTGATAACATTACCAGTAATATAACGTTAAATAGCACTAACGAAATTACGATAAATAACGATAATTTACCGTTAATCTACGTTGCCGTTAATAACGTTACAAAAATGTAACGTTACTTGATAACATTACCAGTAATATATAACGTTATTTAACACTAACGAAAATACGATAAATAACGATAATTTACCGTTAATCTACGTTGCCGTTCCGTACGTAGGATTATATTTCCCAGATTGACTTGATTGATTGATTGATTGTAGGATTATAATCTCTCCTTCTCCCCTTAATCCATCCAAAGATTGTCTGTAAAAGATCGCTTTTAGCGATAAAACCGCCACTTTTGTCAGCCTATGTAAAATTTCAACATTTATATCTGTAATTTTTATGGCGTGCATAATAAAGAGTATTCTATCTATCTATCTATTATATTAGTCGGCGTTCCCACGAGCGTAAGAAAACCGCGGCGGGATTTTATCGCGCACTGGATTTCCAACTCTCTGCTTAGGGCCGGGAGTTGAAAATCCAACAGTGGAAAATCCAACAGTGTGTTTTTCGTCGCGCTGGGATGCACTCTGTTTTTGTTAGGTTGGATTCTCAACGCTCGGCTCAACAACGAGAGTTGAAAATCCAGTGCGCGATAAAATCCCGCCGCAATTTTATTACGCTCGTGGGAACGCCGACTTTAGTGCCTAAACACACTATGCCGAAGTTACGCGACCTAAGTTCCGCGCCTGAGGGCCTACTACCTAAGCACGAAGCCCGTAGTTTCGGCCTTCGTTACGGTGTTTCCTACTCCGTATCACCTACGGATAGATGATTGGTTCGGGGCCCGAACGAAGTATGAATGACAACATGATTTGCCAGTTGTCCCTACTCCCGATGTGTTTTTGCCCGTCCGAAAAATTTAGCTTTTACACTTGTTGTGATGGATCGTAATGTCAGACGGACGGATGAACGGACGGACGGAAAGACGGACGGACTTAGGGAGTAGGCCCCCTGATGTTACGTTCCGACGTGTTCGGCTGATATGACACACCATAAGTGCCGAACTTACGCGGCGGAAATTCAGTTGCGGAACTTCAGTGTCTTGAACGCTGTCGTGCATAAATACTTGAACAGGAAATAGAGCCATGTCGTTACAGAAATAAGGAGCACTTTCGTATTTGCAGATAAAAATACTTTGAACTTTTCGCTGATACGATTATGCTCCTTATTTACATGGCAACTCGAATCAATTTCCTATGCAAGTATTTTGGTGGTTCATCCATTTGTTTAATCCAAATGAACTGACCGTGATGCCTGGGCCCCACACATCGCGATGACATTCGGGCGATAAACTTCGTCTTCGGTCTACAGCGAAGCTGCGCGGCCACATAGTGCGTGTTGTCAAGTTTATCGCGATGTACGAGCGATGTACAAACGAATAAAACAAAATGGACGCCGCGGTTGCTCTGTATTTTATGGCAGCAAGATGGCAGCAAATAATTATTTTTTACATTTATGTCATGTAAAAAACAAATTAAAAGCAAGAAAAAGGAGGAAGTGGATGATAACTATTCACAAATTAAGAACTATATTAGCTATATTATGCACTGTAGTTTAACTTAACACTTCCACTACGCACGAAGGGTGGGGGCCGACTGAAGTGTGGCCGCGCAAGCGAAGTTCATCGCGATAAAACGCTTTGATCTGCGAGAGTTTACCGACAGCGGAGCGAAGTCGTTGCGACTACGCACGAAGCTCCGAAGTATACCCGAATACTTGGGTACATACATCGCGATTACGCGAATCTTCGGGTTATCGCGATGTGTGCGGCCTAGGCTTGAGGCCTCTGCCTCGAATCTCGCGGGCAGCGGGGCGGCGACGGCGGCGGCGCGTCTCGCCTTGTCCCGCCCCGCTCCCGCGCTGCTGTTTTCGAGAACCGGTCCATTTAAATGTACGCATAAGATCCTGCCGCTCCCGCGCCGCCGCCGCGCTGCCCGCAAGATTCGAGGCAGAGGCCCGAGTGCCCAGCTTAAGGCTGCCTGTCCACCGGAGCGGAGCGAGGCTGCGGAGCGGAGAAACGGAGAAATATTAACCAATAGGAGCGCGAGCGGACGGCGGAGTGGAGCCGACTTAAGATTCTATTGGTTAATATTTCTCCGTTTCTCCGCTCCGCAGCCTCACTCCGCTCCGGTGGACAGGCAGCCTAAGGCGCGGACTGACTACATTTTAAACGGCAAACAACCTCTTAATCTATTGTCACCATTAGCTGGCTTGAAATAAGGTTGAAAATGATATTTGTGGTTACGTCATACTCGACAACCAAAGAAACCATTTTTTGTAAATATTGGGTAAATATTTATAATACCACGCCTTAAGCTATAGTACCGTGGGGCAGACACGCAGCGCGCGGGCATGCCTGCCTCCCGCTGTCCCCCGCCCCGGATCTTCTTCGGCAATCGAACCGAACTTCGGTCGCGTATAAAGGTGCTGACACACATGCTCATAAAAAGCATGCTTATAAGCATGCTTACCCCAAAACATACTAGAAATAAGCATGCTCATTACTCTTCACACATGCTACTAATGAGCACTTGCTCAATAAAAGCATGCTTTCGTGCTAGTAATGAGCACGTCTGTCAGTAGCTTAATGTGTGCTCCACAGAAAACGTTGCCGCCCAATGATGTTAATTATAATCAAATCAAATCAAATCAAATCAAATATATTTATTTCGGATTCTGTTATATCCATAGGTGTTAGTAACAATAAACTTATCCTAATGTTAGTACAGTTAATTCATAGGTTTATTATAAAAATTTAATTTAAGCATGCTGGGCGCCCGTCACATGTACACTCATCCACTGCTTCAACAGCGGAGAATCCCACCGGTTTGCCAACGCGTTCAGGATGCCGTTCGCAGTGCCACGTACGCGTCTGAGCATCGAAGCGCTTCGTTTACGGATGATTGCATACAAGCAATCAGTGTGCGCCTCAGCAAACATAGTCGATGCGCTGCAAAAACGAGGCAGCCCAAACAACACCCTAAACGCGTTGTTATATTGTACACGCAGAGTCCCGTACACTCGCTGCGTGAAGTAATAATACCTCATTGTTGCCGCGAATTGCCACTGAACTTACGCCCGACCGAAGTTCGGCTGTACGGTAGAACGCAACGTAATTTCGGCATAGTGTGTCGTCAGTCATTCAAATAGCATTGCAGGCAATGATATATTACCTTTAGATGCGTTACCCGGGCTCAAAAATGGGAAATTAAATGAAGGGTAATTGCCCGGCGTGATATCAGTCACGCACGCGCGCCAGTGAACATGCAGCAGCTAGTGACGTAACTAAATAAGTATATTCATCTCTTTCTTACAACAGGTATCGGCATGCGTCTTTCCTTTTCTTTGCGGCCAGTATATACTGGTATGTTGGTACATCATGGCTTACGCTGTTTTTGAAAGCACTGATGTTCGTGTGCAATCAATGACGTATTATAGATAGACGCGTCATGTCTATCTATAATACGTCATTGATTGCAGGCGTAATCATGCCGAACTTCGGTCGCGTAACTTCGGCATAGCGTGTGACACACTGCTTTTTCTTTTACGTACGAAAAGCCATGAGCAAAACCATGTCGCATCGTTGTAAAACGTAAAACGACAAGAAGATTGAAGATTTAAATTTTGGTCATCGGCTCTCGTACCATTTTGGTGATCACTCGCACAAATGCAAAGCTCAGCTTAGGCCTCGCGGACTGTAACCGCGTTAAAGAACTTCGTTTCAAAAATATAATAAATACACAACATAAGTTGTAAATCTATCTATCTCCCCATTATGTACATAACCTACAACTTTCGTGGAGGTCACTGAAAGCCAGCCAGATAAAACCTTTACATCAGCTACGCCCTAACGGATAAAATATGTGCCGACATAGTAACATCATAACAACTTTATCCACTTGAGATAAACACTAAAAATATACCTGGGCCCCAATTCTGCTATTTTTTTAGAAATTCGTCATTCCAACACGATCCCATTGTCATTTTGCTAAAAGTTCGTAATCTGCTAAATTCATAATGGTCGATCATTGGTCGGTCAGTGGTCTCGTAATAGAACCGTGGTAGAATGACATTGTCGTATTGCCATTATTATAAAACCCGTTAGTAGAAATGATTTTCGAAAAACTACTACTAAATTTGAACATTTAGTCATGTCACCGTTATTAACAGTGGTGTCCCGACGTCCCGACAAGCTACAAAATGTCCCGACAAATACATCAGCATCCCGACTTAAGACTCTTACACACAGAGGCGATATCAGAATATCAGGGCCCTATCAGAATACCAGCGCTGCGACACTCATGTTTAAGTGCCGCAGCATCATGCTGAGATAGGGACCTTTTGGCCTCGTACAGGACTTTTCTTTTTTTTTTTGTTTTTTATTTACTTATTTTTTTTTTTTTTTTTCATTTATATTTTGTTTGTTTTCAACTTTTATTTTTTGTGTTTTAGTTTTAGTTCTGTGCGAGTCCCAATAAATACTTTTTCTTTCTTTCTTTCATATCGCGTCGCGACGTGTCGCATAGCGGTGTTGCGACGCGATAATATCGCAATATCGCTCGCGATATCGCCTCTGTCTGTAAGAGCCTATAAACGGAACACACTGAATCGACGAATACGCGATTCAGAATTGCGTACGCTATAATGTGGGCAAGCGACGCGCGTTTCGGGCGGGGTGCGGTGGTATTCTTCAATGTAAAATCGATTTTTCAATACACTTTCTAGAAAATTTAAATCATAGTTCCCTATTAATTCATGACAAAAATATTTTCCGTTAAGTATTTTATGTTTTTTTTTATTTTTTTTCTTCAAAAGTGTATTGAAAAACGTCGTTTGATACTCGTTGACATTTGTTATTGCAGTTCTCGGCTCAAAAACAACCTCGCCTCCGGCTCGGGTGTTTTAATTCCGCCTCGAATGCAATAACAAACGTTCTCCACTTGTATCAAAATGTATGTACTATTAACATGAGTTGTGAAGAATTTTATAAATTCGTGAAAAGTGACACAATTATTGTCCCAGGTGAACTCATCTGAAAAATATAAAAAATAATTAATTGTGTCTTAAGTACATTAATTAAAAATAAATACTTGCCAAATAAATATTTTTTGTTTTTTGGTTTATTTCACCAACAAAAAATTCCCTTCGCTTTAAATGTCCCGACGGAGCCTCGGGAAAATATGGCAACCCTAGTCATGCCGGATTTCATTTATTATATGTATATATTTTTACATATTATTCATTAGTGTTTTAAGCAATCTGAAGTACCTAGTAAGATTAGCAGATTACTGCATACGTCAGTCATTCTTTTGTCATTAACATTATGTACGAGATTACCATTCTATGCCATTTCTTACAATGGAGTGTCAGTGCCACTGACACTCCATTGTAAGAAATGGCATAGAATGGACTTTCCAATGGCAACCACTGACTCAGTGGTTGACCATTGGAAAGTCATAATGACGCCATTATATTAGTAGATTACCAAAACTTGTCAAAATCAACAATTATGAAATCAATGATAGACCATTCTGACACTATTGTAATAGCAGACTTGGGGCCCTGGTTTCATTTTGATAGTTCAACAATATTGGAACGTATGAAGCAATGGATTAACAATTTGCTTCAAAATTATTCAGATAATGATTGAGTAATAGCGTGGCTAATTAATAACAACCGCACGGGTCGATCCATCAGGTTAAGCTACGCTTGCCGGGGTTGGGTGACCACCTTTACATAACAAGACACCTCCGTGCCTCGGAAAGCACGTTAAGCCGTTGGTTCCGGCTGTCATTCGTGGATCTTTGACAGTCGTTACCAAGGGGTATCGTATTACCCAGTAACTGGGTTGTGGAGGTCAGATAGGCAGTCGCTCCATGTAAAATACTGGTATTCAGGTGCATCCGGTTAGACTGGAAGTCGACCCCAACATAGTGGGGAAAAGGCTGTGGTATAATGAAGTGAAGTGTCCTCTGCACAACGTCCACGGGACGTCAAATAAAGAAAGAAAAGCTTAAAATAATAGGTCGGGGAAAAAGTTTTTTCGTATTTTATAGGTATAAAGTTATAATAAAATCTCTTTGGCTCTACTGTTTGTATCTGGCTGGTTTTGAAAGTTTAAAGTTAAGTTAAGTTAAGTTTATATCATTGAAAGTTTAAATTTTAAAGAACATAATTCCAAATTCAAATTAGGAAAATGTGTGATTTTCATTTGTTTTTCGTACTGTCAAGATGAGTGAATCTAATGAAGAAATTCGATACATTTTAAAATTTTACTACAAAAAAGGTAAAAATGCAACGCAAGCCGCGTAAAAATTTGCGATGTTTATGGACCTAGTGCAGTATCTGTGAGAGTAGCACAAATTTGGTTTAATCGTTTTCAATCTGGAAATTTTGATGTCAAAGTTGCACGTCGCTCTGGTCGCCCTATTACGGATAAAATGGATGCCATTTTTGAAAAAGTGAAGCAAAATCGGCATATCGGTAGTTACGACGTAGCTGAAGAACTGGGAATTGATCACAAAACTGTTTTGACCCATTTGGCAAATGATACATAACTAAATAATAAACTATGAAGAAAAATATGTCTTGAATTTGTATATAAAATACGAAGGAACTTTTTCCCCGACCGAATATATTGTGTGCCAACCTTTATTTAATCTGTTTGCAATATATAAAACAATGGTTAGACGCTGTCTTGTATGGATCAGAATGTTGGGCCACAAAAGGGATGAATGAAAAGCAATTGCATGCAGCTGAGATGAGAATGCTAAAGCTGGGTACTGACCGGCGTTACGGGGCGTAATGTAACGTGTTACAGAGCGAGCGTTTGTGCAGTCAGTACGGGGTAGCAAGGCGCTCGTAACGAGCAACGAGCGGCTCGTTGCTCGTAGCGAGTGCTCCACCCCGGTGTCGGTTTTTTGGCGAATCCTTTGAGTGTTACGCGCTTCAGTCAGTACGTCGCAGCGAGTCCTCACGAGCGCACGTGGCACAAGCGTCGATTCTAGGTACTTCGGGCCTTTAGGTTTATAGATTATTTGTTGTTAAAAAGATGTAATGGGAGAAAGAAAAGACTGTATTTCATAGACAAATATAGAGAAGAACCTGTTTTATAGGAACCAGGTCATTCAGAATCTTGACTACGAGTGGCAACGAATCTGGAGCACGGGCGAGCAAAGAGTTCGAAACGAGCACGTTACACGGAGTTTAGCACACGGCGTAACGTAACATGCTCGCTGCGAATGATACATTACAGCCCGTAACACCGGTCAGTACCCAAGAGGGATGTGTGGTGTTACACGAATGGATAGAATAAGAAAATGTTATACGAATGTTATTATTACGATAAGTGGCACCGGTTACTGAAAAGTTGTGCGGAAATCGGTTATCATGGTATGGGCATATTATGCGGAGGAATGAGGAAAATGTCATCAGGAAAGTTTTGAGTATGAATATCGATGGTTATAAGAGTAGGGGAAGACCAAAGAAACTATGGATGGACTGTGTGAAAGATGATATGGCTAGAAAGGGAGTGACTACCGAGATGACGACTAATAG
The DNA here is from genome assembly GCA_905163495.3 of Cosmia trapezina. Taxonomy (NCBI): domain Eukaryota; kingdom Metazoa; phylum Arthropoda; class Insecta; order Lepidoptera; family Noctuidae; genus Cosmia; species Cosmia trapezina. The sequence continues at coordinate 13,256,888 of LR991047.1, forward strand.
AGAAGTATGGCACGGAGAAGTTCATTAACTCATGAGCACAACACACACACATTCATCACACTAACACATATAAAGGTCGATTTGGACCAAATGAGCGAATGCTTTTTCTGTTCCCACTTGTTTCCGGATTCTTTTTGTTGGTGTACTCATACCCACAGAAATTTTAGGGATACAGGAATGAGATTGCTGTCACCCTTCCTCTGGTTTCTGTCTTCATTTGGTTCAAACCCACCTTAACTCACTCATTCATCACACACCTACACCACACATGTATAAAAATTACAATAGAATACACTTTACACGTTTTATTTTGTCAATTACTTATTATGTTTGTGTGAATACCTATCGACCGATTATGTACCTTATCTTGTAAGACGAAGGAGACTAGTCTCCACGACACAGGGAATCCTAGTGTGGAGGCTAGTGTTATGTGAATATTTGAATGCTTAATTCTTGCACAATAAAGTTTTTATTATTTTTATTATTTTATGGAAAAAAGGGACATGTTGCGCCGACACCAAATAGATTGGTATAAGGGTAGGAGAATAATGAATCTGTTTCCAAGACACACTTGGCGCATTATGACAACAGAAATTAACGAGAGAGATCGTAAAACTAAGTGATAATATAATCATAACTTCATGCCATAATTATGTACTCTAACGTTATACGACGGCTTTAGAAGAATTATCTTTAGTTTATTTTGTATTACGGACTAAGTCGACATTTGTATACGGACGTAAAAATATCGCGGCGAGATTTTAAACGTGCACTGGGTTTTCAACGCTCTGCTTAGCACCGAGAGTTGAAAATCCAACAGTGTGTTTTTTCGACACGCTAGAATGCACTCTCTTGTCGTTGTTGAGCCGAGCATTGAGAATCCAACAAAAAAAAAGCAAAACCAAAATTGTAAACTGTATTGTTTGTCGAATAGAACAACGGCGCTGGCGCATTCTAGCGTGCCTTTTTTTTTTTTTTTTGAGGGTGGGAAATCATCAAATAACTTCTCCCGCTCTGGGTGGAGCGGAAGGGCGTGTCAGACTTTTACTGACTAAAACCCACCTATGTTCCTTCAGTTGCCTATGCCAGGGCCGCGGTATCTTCTTAAAACTACCCGCGACCCCAGCGGCGTCGGCCCTATTGGACCCCATCATTTGCTGACATCTCTTTGAGGCGCGCGTGGAACACAACGCGCCGTCGACTCGGCCCTGAAGGCCTACTCCCTAAGTCCGTCCGTCTTCCCGTCCGTCCGTTTATCCGTCCGTCTGACATTACGATCCAACAAAACAAGTGTAAAAGTTAAATTTTTCTGACGGGCAAAAACACATCGGGAGTAGGGACAACTGGCAAATCGTGTTGTAATTCATACTTCGTTCGGGCCCCGAACCAATCATCCATCCGTAGGTGATACGGAGTAGGAAACGCCCGTAACGAAGGCCGAAACTACGGGCTTCGTGCTTAGGGAGTAGGCCCCTGGTCCTTACCGGACGGCGAGCTACCCGCTACTCACCGTCCGCAGGCCCGCGCCTACGGTGGCTGGAAATCGCACCGCGATTCCCGCCGCCCAGGGCGTCTCCTGCGGCGGCTGAGCAAGTGACGGGCACTGGCGGTGACTGGGCAAGGCCTGGAATTGCCAATTCCAAAATTACGGCGGCATCAACATATGCCTAGCCTTTCCCAACTATGTTGGGGTCGGCTTCCAGTCTAACCGGATGCAGCTGAATACCAGTATTTTACATGGAGCGACTGCCTATCTGAGCTCCATAACCCAGTTACTGCTGGGTAGCACGATACCCCTTGGTAAGACTGGTTGTCAGACTTTCGGGCTTCTGACTACCCGTAACGACTGTAATCCTTACTATCCTGTAATCTTTACATAAACTTCTATCACATAGAATAATTTCAGAATTTTCTCTTTGCAAACTTCGGAGATAAGGGGGCGAACGGTATTTTTTTTACATTTTACATCAAAAGTTGAAAAATAAAAAATAAGCGGCCTAAAAAAAATTTAAAAAAAGTATGAGAATGTGCAAACAGCGCTATTTCATATGATACCCCACATGCACTAGTAGCCCCACTTTGAATTTTTTAAATCCCTGTTGCAAAAAATATATTTAAAATATTTATTTCTCATTTGCAAAATAGTAGGGTAAACGTCATCTAAAACTGTTCCTTTCAAGTTGATAGCATTATATATCAGAACAGACCGAGTCGCACCATAAGGGTTCCTTTTTACCATTTTGGTACGGAACCGTAACAAAATAGGAAAAAAAAAAACCGGTCAAGAGCGAGTCGAACTCGCGCACCGAGGGTTCCGTTCCGATTTCTGAAAAAGTATGCTATTTAGAGACATTCGTTTTATTTTTCCTGTAATCTTTACATAAACTTCTATCACATAGAATATTTGCAGATTTTTCGCTTCGCAAACTTCGGAGATAAGGGGGGGGGGGGGGGGACGGTATTTTTTTTTACATTTTTCATCAAAAGTCGAAAACTATAGCGACTAAAAAAAAGAAAAAAAAAATGTTTGAGAATGTGCAAATAGCCTTCTTTCATATGATACCCCACATGCCCTAGTAGCTCCACTTTGAATTTTTAAGACCTATGATACCCCACATGCCCTAGTAGCTCCACTTTGAATTTTTTAAGACCCCCTTTCATTCCTTGTTGCAAAAAATATATTTAAAATATTTTTATTTATTTCTCATTTGCAAAATAGTAGGGTAAACGTCATCTAAAACTGTTCCAAATTTCAAGTTGATAGCATTATTTAATTATGTAATTTTATTAACTATCTTACTTTCGACATTAACTTGAATTAATTTTAATAATTTTTAATTTAGTTTTTTACAATTTGATGTTATAACTACAGGACCCCTACTTCAATATTTTTGTTTAAGTGTTTGTGTCTTTTTGTATGTATATCATAGTACTATCATTGGTTACTAACATAGTTTTCTAAGTATACCCACTAACATAAATATGGATCTCTGTGTCTGAAGTAAATAAATAAATAAATAAAAAAAAAATATGTATCAGAACAGACTGAGTCGCACCATAAGGAAGCCTTTTTACCATTTTGGTACGGAACCGTAACAAAATAGAAAAAAAAAAGAAATTGAAATTTTGACGGGACAACGTCTGGCATATTAATAAAGAGATACAGCTGTCTCTTTACCGGAAAACACATCTAATAAAATCTTACATTGACGTTAATCTCTATAACAACGTACACTATTCAAGATAATAGTTCCAGCCGTTTTTAAGCAGTCATAAGATCTAAACAATGGTTTGACTGTAAAACAGACTGATAAAAACATAATTACATGACTTTATGTACTCTGATAAGGTGCCATAATCTATTATTACTTTGATAATGCAAAAATTACACTCTCAATATCTTATCTATAGGCCGACCGTTTAACTCGCGTATCGCCTGCGCGGTAAGAAGGGAGCGAGGGGAGATGTTAGCGGATGGGTGAAAGGGGTGCGCGGAGTAGCTCTCTGCTCCGCGCACCCCTTTCACCCATCCGCTTACATCTCCCCTCACCTATAATGTTCCCAATGCTGGGACTCAGGCCTCCTCTATACTGCCCTCCCGAACCTATATCTATCTGCCTAGCCTTTTCCCAACTATGTCGGGGTCGGCTTCCAGTCTAACCGGAATGTCCGTAAGGATTGAGTCGCCACATTTCGTATCTTAATGAAATTTTATACTTATTTAGTAGTAAGTTTAAAAATTTTGTAGGTTCGATCCTCGATTTTGTAGGTATAATACTTCAAAAGATATATGAACATAAAGGTGGCACCTCAATCTAAATATTTGGATTGAGTCGCCACGTCAGAACTAGGTACATCATGGATGAATGTTTATCATTATTTGGTATGATTTAGTAGTAATTGTGTATAGTACCTACTAAAAATCTGAGTCCTGTATTGTTGATATTGAAGAATATACAATACTTTTAATGTGGCTCCTCAATCCATCAATCAATCAATCATAAAAACGTGAATTTCCATGAAAGTAATTGGTCAATTTATATTCCACTCCAAAAAACATTCAGTAGTAAGTGTGTTCGAATTTGTAGCATATAGAGAAAGTAGTAAAACTGAGTGAATTTAGTAAATAAACGCATTTTATTTGGCTCCTCAGTCCTGACGTTCTGCAAATAAATAATTGATTGTATCTACCTGAGATCACAACGGAATCAATAACCAGAGACACTAACATTTAGTATAAATGTCTACTAAATACTTATGTACAAATCAACATTGTATATATTCGGTATCTGAAAAAAAAATACTTTTCGATATTCATTAAGAATTCGCTATTGAGGGTGACCATGTTGTGTGTGTACCTGGGACAAACGGTCAAACTAGGTAAGTCCAACTTCATTAAGTTAGGGAAGCTACGGAAGATCTTCTCGTCCAAAATATCGCAGTGTCTCGAAACAAAAGTCTTTGACCAGTGTGTGTTGCCAGTTATGATTTACGGCACTAAGACGTAGCGTTTTACAATGGGCCTCATAAGAAAGCTCAAGGTCACCCAAAAGCCAAAGAAGAGGGTTATTCTCGGTGTTTTTCTGCGAGATCGAGTTAAGAATGAGGTCCCTTTTGGGGGGAGCAGTGGACGTCTTTCGGCTGAAATGATGATGATGATGATGTTAAATGAAACCAGGATGACTAGTTTTTGAAATTTATTTTTTAATAAAATCCCTACTTATTTCTAACAGAATTGTATTATTCACTTCGTAAAGGAGAAAAATAATAAAGTGTTCATCCTAAACGTTCTAAATAATTGCCACTTAAATACTAACTTACATAATAAATAAACACATTAATACTAATTGTAAAAAACTATTCAAACTGCCCATTGATACCTCTGATGTTATGATAAGCGTTTTTATCTACGATTTTGTATCGAAGCGCTTTTGTGTTTTAAAACAAATCACAATTGAAATCAAGATGTGCCAACAAAGATAATTATGCAAATTAGGTATAATAACAATGTTACAAAACCGGTCAAGAGCGAGTTGGACTCGCGAACCGAGGGTTCCGTTCCGATTTCTGAAAAAGTGTGCTATTTAGAGACATCATTTTATTTTTCCTGTAATTTTTACATACACTTCTATCATCTATACATATAATAAAACAGTAACGAAATAAAAACTGTACATTGAGAATTTTCGAGAAAAAATAAGTGGCTTTTGTTAGAAAAACGTAACTGATGACAAAAAGTGACTTTTTAGAATTTTTGTCTGTTTGTCTGTTTGTCCGGTTGTCTGTGTGTATGGTACGGCTTCACGGCAAAACTACTGGATAGATTGAATTGAAATTCAGCAAAAATGTTCTTTGTAAACCAAGGAAGGCTTTAGGCTACATATCATCACGCCGTATGTTATGGGAGGTAAGCAATATTGATTTTAAAATGTTTTTGTTCGTAATTGAATGCACAAAATTACATGTTATTTAGTTAATAATCAAAATTTAACTCTGGGAAAATAATAATCACGCTATTTTTATAAAGGAGCGGGGCAGTAATATATTATAAATTGCAAGGAAACAGCTATTTCAACAATATGTCAACCGGGAATTTAGCGGTAAGGTCAGGTGACCGTTTACCGCACTAAATGGTGCGAGTTCAAATCCTATAATATTGTTTTAAAAATCGTAAAATCCTTTTTTTTTAGTTTTTGCATTTTTTATGTGCATTACATGTCCTATCTAATTGTATGGAGAGTTTCACACCAATATTACTAAACAGATTGATTGGTGGTACAACAAGCTACACTATCATGAAGTCAAGTCAAACTTTTGGTTTTAAGTTAAGTATCTTGTGCAAGCACATTTGTTGTAGGTAATTGATTTAAAACTAAATTGTCGTTAATTTAACAGCAATTAACGACAATTTAGTTTTATTCATAATTTAATTTGGGTAAATAATATGTAGTTTCCGTTTTCTAACTAGATGGCGTTGGCGTCGAGTTTTAGTTGGTGTCAGAGGAATTTTAGCTATGCCTTCTAAAAAAAGATCAAATCTGTCTCGAAACTCAAGGGTTTCTAAGATGCGCAGGTTAGTTCGATCTCTCGAAACCGACACAGAGCGTGAACAACGGCTAGGTGCTAACCGTGAGCGTAATGTACTAAGTTTGTCCGCAGAAACTAGAATTTAAACGAGTCCGCACTACTGCTTCTCGATCTCAGGAAAGAGTGGAATAACTAGAAATGCGTTTAGCTATCAACCGGGATCGTCATTCTTTGTCTCGCGCATCCGAAACGGTTACACAGAGGGATCAGAGGTTGAGTCTTCAGAATATCCGCTCTGAGACTGCTCGATCACTTGAGAGCAGTCAGGAGTGTGAGATACGACTTGCGCGTGACCGAGAGCGTCATTTTTTATCTCGCGCTTCCGAAACGGATACAGAGAGAGAGCAGAGATTAAGTCTTCAGCTTTTCCGCACTGAGACTGCTCGGTCGCTCGAGAACAGTCAGGAGAGCGATACACGCTAAGCAAGCAATCGCGAGCGCCACGCAGTATCTCGCGCTTCGGAGACTTACACGCACAGAGACTCGCGTTTAAGCTCCCAGCGTATTCGCACTGCCACATCTCGATCACTTGAGAATCCTGAAGAGCATGAGACGCGCCTTAGTGCAGACCGCTCACAGCATGCTCTAGCTCGGTCTTTGGAGACAGACGAGCAGCGCGAGCAACGCAACGCACTTGCTCGGCAAAGATATCACGACATGCGTGTTGAGGTGTCTGTTCATTCCACGCAAGAACGTGAGCGGATTCAGGAAATTCGGGCAAGTCAGTCAGTCAAACAGCGTGTGTCGCAATTTTCGCAATTCATCCTCATGTGATACTGATTCTATGGTTTATGATCCTGAAGAGCAACCGTGGTTCAATAAAGAAAGGAGCGCGTTTTATAGGAAAACCCGCTCCTTTCTTTATTGATTACATCGAACACGGAGACATTGGCACCATGTCTGAGGTGTGTGCACACTGTCACGCGCGTAAGTGGAAGGGAGAGACCAAGGGAATAGATAGATAGAATAGGTACTCTTTATTATGCACACCATAAAAATTACAGATATAAATGTTGAAATTTAGAAAGGAATGGATCAAGGGAATGTGTTTTGCGTCTGGAAAGGTACGATTAAACTCTATGCAAGAGCTACCGGAGATCTTACGTGTTCTTTTGAATGGCGAGCATCCCAAGTCCAGCCATTTCGAGCCTACAACAGTGCTTTCTAGATGACTTCATTTGGACCTCATCAAGTCACTGAATATGGATTCATGCCGACTTTTAAAATTCAGGGGCAAGTCTACCATCGGATAGGTTCCCTGCTTCCCACCGAAATGCCGAAATTTTTGCAAATATATTTCATTGCAGATTTTGCTGAACAGGCTAATGTCCGATGCCGGCAAATTCCTAATTTAGACTTGAGCCTTATAAGGGCATTACAAAACACTCTGCGCAGTGTCAACCCATACGTTACCGATTTCAAAACCGCTCTGGAATCGGTGCCTGAACACGAGCGCGATAATTTTAAATTCGTTATTAGCGTAGACAAATGACCGACCGCAGTCCATCCAGGACGATATAACACACCAACGTCAAACGAGGTTGACCAGGAATGCGACAAAAGACATTGTTTTACGCACACGTGATGATCGCCTGCAGCGTATCAGCGAGACAAATCGCGCTTATGATAACCAAAATACGAAGTCGCGGGCAGAAGCTAGTATAGAATATTTGCAGATTTTTCGCTTCGCAAACTACGGAGATAAGGGGGGGAACGGTATTTTTTTACATTTTTCATCAAAAGTCGAAAACTGTGCGTCCTATAAAAAAGAAAAAAAATGTTTGAGAATGTGCAAATAGCGCTCTTTCATATGATACCCCATATGCCATAGTAAACCAACTTTGAATTTTTAAGACCCCCTTTCAGTCAATGTTGCAAAAAAAGTATAAATATTTCTAGTTCTTTCTTATTTGCAAAATAGTTGGGTAAACATCATCTAAAACTGTTTTAAATTTCAAGTTGATAGCATTAGTAGTTCTTGAGATATCCAGCTGTGACAGACAGACAGACAGACAGACAGACAGACAGACAGACAGACAGACAGACAGACAGACAGACTGAGTCACACCATAAGGGTTCCTTTTTTACCATTTTGGTACGGAACCCTAAAAAGGAACTATCCCTATACTATATGTTTTAAAAAACAGCACATAATAAGAAGTGGTAGGTCCACTAATCGAATCGCAACCCACGAAATACAATAATTGAGTAGTCCCGATGCCCATCTGTGGTCTCCGAGAGCAAATGCGCGAGTTAGGGTCAGCTCACACCGAGAAGCGACGCGACGCGACGCTGCGCGCACATTTTAAAAGAGCGACTCAAAATATAACTTTATTTTCTACACGAAAATATACACATTTCATTGTGAGAATTTAGAATACGTTGCACCATGCAGCGCTGCGCCTCGTGATGCCTCGCAGCGTATAGCGATGCATCGCGACGCAGCGGTGCTTCGCCGGTACGCGCGTTGTGCAAGAGCGGTGCTGCGCCTCACGAAGCCGCGCGACTAGTCTACTACAGTCTCTACTATTTCCGTCCAGACTTCGTGTAGAATTGATGCAGTTTGGTCGAGTGCTCGAGTGAAATTATAATTATAGACTGGGATCTTGTTATAATCGGACTTCTTGCAGAAGAGGAAGAGGAAGAAGAATACAAAAATAAAATTAAAAAGACGCAGGGCGGGGCGGGAGCACGTGGCGAATGTAGACACGTCCCGCTGCGCCGCGCGGCGTCGGCTTGAAATGGCGGCTGCGAAAATTTTTGCAGCCGCCATCTTGGATTTCCATTTTGACCTCATTATCGTTTTAGGTGTTTTTTTTTACCTCTAGTGTTTTACACCCTTAAAAAATTTCACAAGTTCCATGATGAAACTATGATGATAATGAAGTTTGCTATGTTGACTGTACAATATACCTAATCCAAAAAAAATAGGCTTGGTAGTGTCGTTAATTGGAAACGACACTACTGGTAGTGCGGCTGGTAGTGTCGTTGCCAATAAACGAAAATTTAAGGGATTCCCTCGATTTCCATGGGATCTCTTCATCAGATTCTGACTTGGTGACAATGGGACCACCTCGAGAGCATAACCTTTGAAACAAAAAAAATAATTGTGCAAATCCGACTATACAGGCTGACTTTGAAAACATGCGACAAAATAGATTTTGTTTCTATAAGCCACGAAACGTACATTTTCTTTTTAAATCACGTATTCATGGTCACCCTACAAAAAAATTTCATAAGAAATTAAAGAATAGCTTATAACTTCGTAAATATGTACTTTTTTTTGTATTTTTTTATGCGTACATTTTGTAGAAATTTATACAAAATATTGGCGTTTTTTGTTCCAAATTTCGTCAAATGATTATGTAGATTAGAGGCAAATCTATTTACCGAAGCATCTGAATTGAGGAGCCACATTAAATATGCTATATCTCCCATTTCTTTCTTTTGTGATTGCCGACTCTTATCCTACAAATCTAATATACTTACTACTAAATGATATTGAAATTGCGCATTAATTGAACTACTGCTTCTTTGTAAAATGACCAGTCGTATGTGTATGGTCTGAGGAGCCACACATAATGTATTGTAACTTTTTTAATTTTAACACTACCGAGCTCAGATTTTGTCTACTAAATACTCTCAAATACTACTAAATCATACCAAATTATGATAAACATTCATCCATGATGTTCTTAGTTCTGACGAGGCGACTCAATCCAAACATTTAGATTGAGTTGCCACCTATAAGTTCATATATCTTTTGAAGTATTATACCTACAAAATCGAGGATCGAACCTACAAAATTTTTAAACTTACTACTAAATAAGTATTAAATTTCATTAAGATACGAAATTTGGCGACTCAATCCTTACGGACATTAACCGGATGCAGCTGAATACCAGTATTTTACGTGGAGCGACTGCTTATCTGACCTCCACAACCCAGTTACTGGGTAATACGATACCCCTTGGTAAGACTGGTTGTCAGACTTTCGGGCTTCTGACGACCCGTAACGACTGTCAAAGATCGACGAATAACAGCCGGGACCAACGGCTTAACGTGCTCTCCGAGGCACGGAGGAATCTCGGTATGTAAAGATGGTCACCCATCCACTGACCAACCCCGGCAAGCGTAGCTTAACCTGACGGATCGACCCGTGCGGCTGTTATTATTTAGCCACGAGCTCCTCCACTGCCCTTCCGAACCTAAAGTGCTGTAATAGGAAAAACACGAATTCTAAAAAAAGAAAACTCAAACTCAAAGCATTTATTTCAATTAAACCAATTACAGGCACTTTTGAACTGTCAAAGAGTCGGTCAGTAGGTAAGTCAGAAAATTGAAGCTAGTTGCCCATTCCAAAACGTAGATCTATGGAGAAGAACGGGCAAGAAACTCCACGGACACTCTTTTAAATCAAAATATGGTTACAAAATATTGGTTATATCATCAAAGACTTTTCGATTAAACTTTGAAAATGCACCTTGCATTCAAAGTTTAATCGAAAAGTCTTTTTCTGGAAAAAGGAAAGAAAGGGCATGTACAAAACTAAAAAACTAAAAAATTTTGCGTTAGTTTTTTTAAATAAAAAAACTATAAAATAAAATGGGGATTCAGAATAATATTGAACTGAAAATCTACCAAAATTTCTATTACTGCACTTTAGGCTCAGGTGGGCAGTACACGAGAGGGAATGGGTCGTAATACACGGGCCCAGTGCGGGTTGGTAGAATGTCACATGTCTTCGAAATTGTTGGTTCTAGGACATGTCGGTTTACTCACGATGTTTTCCTTCATCGTTTTGAGAGCAGTGGCGATGAAATTATTTAAAACGCAGATTTCCTGAAAACGATCAAAAATGTGTTTTTTTAAAGCTGTGTATCTCTTATACCGTAAATAATTTTGACATGTAAAAAAAATATGATATTTTCAAGTCCTTTTCGCATACCGTGATGGAAGCCAAAATATAATTAAACATACTTTAATGCACCAAAAAAATCTTTAAACATACCTCCTAATAATCTTTAAAAGCTGTTTATCCCTTCATTAGCAATTATAATTATAATTAAAAATATACCATGAAATGTCAAATTCCAAACTGCATCCAGTGATGGATTACTTTTTATTAAATAGTTAATTTCTAATTTTATATGATTTTATTTGCCCTTTTACGACATAATTCCGGTGCCCGTGAGAATCTTCTATCTCGCGCGTCAAACTAGACAGCCATAAAGCCATTTCACTTACACACCGAGCTAAACCAAGCTTGGAACCGGGGTGCTACTCCCTAAGTCCTTCCGTCTTTCCGTCCGTCCGTTCATCCGTCCGTCTGACAGACTGACATTACGATCCATCAAAACAAGTATAAAAGTTAAATTTTTCGGACGGGCAAAAACACATCGGGAGTAGGGACAACTGGCAAATCATGTTGTCATTCATACTTCGTTCGGGCCCTGAACCAATTATCCATCCGTAGGTGATACGGAGTAAGAAACGCCCGTAACGAATGCCGAAACTACGGGCGTCGTGCTTAGGGAGTAGGCCCCCAGGGCCTTCCGTCCTTAAACAAAGTAAAGCGTCTGTCTGTGTTCGGACCTCCGACCTACAAACTCGTAAATCGAGGCCGTTACCACTTGGCCACAACTACTCACGCTGGGGAACGTACCTACTAACTGGATAAAAAGTAAAAAAAAAAAGTAAGTAGGTATGTATTTAAAAAAAATGTAATTAAGTAGTCTTAAATATTGTACTACGAGTATCTACGTTGGTACGGAACCCTTCGTGTGCGAGACCGACTCGCACTTCGCCGCTTTTTATGAGATTCAGAACAGCACAGCACGACATTTTCTTCCAACATCTGTATCACCTGTCTTCTAGCCATATAATTAGTATCTTTCACATAGGTGGTACTATTTAAACTACTAGATAAGTAGATACAATTTAAACACCAATTGCAAACACCGTACCTTGTTGATTAAATCCATTAAATAAATAGTTTTTTTTTTTCACCTCAATTCATTGGAAAATATAGTTTTGTATAAATTAGAAGCATTTTTTCAATTCTTGTGAATGTGAGTACTATGGAGCCGTTTATTACTGTATTATGATGTAGGTAAGTTTGACTTGAAAGAGCATGGCAGTTGAGTTGAGAGTTTGTCATTCTCACTTAAATGTCTCGCTGATGGTGGCGTGTGTGTTGTATCATTCGGTTCCCTACAAAATGGTTGAGCTGGATGGTGCTGATCCACGCGTCATGTTCGTGAACTGGCGCCGTCAGTTATATTATTTATTGTCAGTTATATCAGTTATATTATAAATTTGAATATAATAAAATTAGAAATAAAGTTCATAAAATATTAGAAAACAGAAGAAACAATTATTACATGCAATATATTAGTGATAATTTTAAAAACGTAAAAAAAATGTACACTATTTTAAATCAAATGTTAGGGAGAGTGACCTTGTCACTTGACACGGCTATTCTTAGGGCTTTTGATGAGCAAGGAATCACTACCAAAACCATTGCTGACAACTTTGCAAATTGTTTTGACAGAGCGGTTAAAGACATAGTTCCTAAATGTAACATAAAATTAACGGACCCTAAAGCAACGCGTATACCCCTGGATTCTAGTATGCTGTTTAAAAAAGCCTCGGCTAGCAGCGTTCATAAAATCATTAAACGACTTAACTCAAGAAAAGCTCCAGGGCCAGACAATATTAAAGTGTCTGATATTAAGATGATAGGTGATAGTATATCCAACCCTATTGCTGACTTAATTAATCGAAGTATTGAAAGTGGTCTATACCCAGATGATCTAAAGGTTGGTTAAAGGTTGGTTGGTTAAGGTTGGTTGGCCGGTCCATAAAAGGGGTAAAAAAAACGATTATTCAAACTATCGTCCAATAACATTGCTCTCGTCTATTGATAAAATAGTTGAAAAATTAGTCTGTGAACAAATTCATGCATTTTATAGACAGCACGACGTAATTGATCGGTGCCAATTTGGCTTCCAGGCCGGCAAAAGCACCACGACCCTCTTGTCAAACTTCACCGATGAAGTCAATAATGTTCTTGCTCTCTTTATTGACTTCTCACGTGCCTTTGACACATTAATTCATAATCAGCTAGTTGATAAATTAGACGACTGCGGAGTGCGTGGTCCATTACTCAACTGGTGTAAAAAAATCGAACCTTTACTGTAAAAATTGATAACATCTGCAGTGAACGCATGGCTGTAACTGAGGGAACAGCTCAGGGTTCAGTATTGGGGCCCTTACATTTTTTGTCGTATGTAAATGATATGAGTAACTGCATCACGAACAGTAAATGCTATCAGTTTGCGGATGACACTTGCCTTGTTATTGCTGATAGAGATCCTCAAATAGCATGCGAACGCTTACAACTCGACCTGGATGCTTTGACAACGTGGTGTCACGATGCAGGCTTAGTACTTAATGCAAGCAAAACTAAATTACTGGTTATTAAATCTCCATACATTAGCAAATTGCCATTACGGAACTTAATAGCACATGACCATGACTGCTTGCATTCGGTCAATGCGAATAATTGTAACTGTCCACAAATAGATGTTGTCAGTAAACAAACATATCTTGGAGTAATTATAGACGATAAGTTTAATTGGAGTTACCATTGAACGTGTTTGCGATAAACTTCGGCAATTTCTCGCTATTATGACTATACTAAAAAACCGCCTGCCCTTCAAAGTGAAGTTATTGCTTTATTACGCAATGGCTGAATCCTACATCCAGTATGGCCTTAGTAGTTATGGTCGTACCTATAAAACCTACCTTGATAGTATTTTCAAAATACAACTTCGAATTTTAAAAACAATAGTATCTCCCAAAATTAGAAATCAATTTTACGACAGTATAAATGGCCTCTTTAAACACTGTAATGTCTTACCAGTTCATTTACAAGCAAACTTTTTGTTATTAAAAGAACAATTTTACAATGAATCGTTAAGAAATAAAATCGAACATCCTGTACGCACTCGGGCAGTTTCTGAGAATAGGCTTCGTACACAGCGCGCCAACAATATGTATGGCGAACGAACTACCGGCTATATTATACCGAGACTTATTAATAGTCTACCCTCAGAAGTAAGCAAATGTATTACACAGAAAAATATCAAATGTAAACTTAAGCAATATTACTTAAGTAATAATGTAGGAATGATTGAAATTCTAAAAAGACCTAAATATGTATAGTACCTATTAATTGTATCGACCATAACGAAATGGATCATTGTATAGTTCGATATTGACTCATGATAGCACAAGTTTAAACCTTAGTGGTTTTTGGTTGCTATTTCATATGAATAATCCTGTATTATTTTGTGTAAACGTTAAATAATAAAAAAAAAATAAAAAAAGTTGAGACTGGTCATCTGATCATCTCTTATCTGCCAGGCCTTATTTTTAATTTTATATTTTAACTTGTTTTTAAGTATTTTTTATTTTTTTTACATTGTTCTCACATGTAGAAGCAACAAATATAATGTACCCAGGATGTTGTATTACTTATCTTGATTTAAAAGAGAGAGAGAGAGAGTCTCTTGCCCGTTCTTCTCCATAGAGATCTACGTTTTGGAATGGGCAACTAGCTTCAACTTTCTGACTTACCTACTGACCGACTCTTTGACAATTCAAAAGTGCATGTAATTGGTTTAATTGAAATAAATGCTTTGAGTTTGAGTTTGAAATATACAGATCATTGTACTCATCATTATTAGGGAATCGAGAACCGGAACTGTTTTTCAGAACCGGGATTTTCGGTTCTAGTCTTCAAAGGAACCGGGATGTCCCGGTATCTGCCTAGCCTTTTCCCAACTATGTTGGGGTCGGCTTCCAGTCTAACCGGATGCAGCTGAATACCAGTATTTTACATGGAGTGACTGCCTATCTGACCTCCACAACGAAGTTACTGGGTAATACGACCCCCTTGGTAAGACTGGTTGTCAGACTTTCGGGCTTCTGACGACCCGTAACGACTGTCAAAGATCCACGAATGACAGCTGCGACCAACGGCTTAACGTGCTTTGTATTAAATTAATTTGTGTATGTAAAGATGGTCACCCATCCACGGACCAACACCGGCAAGCGCAGCTTAGCCTGATGGATCGACCCGTGCGGCTGTTGTTACTTAGCCACGAGCTCCTCCTGACCAAATTTTTGCTCTTTCTGACCAAAACCTTGTTAAATTATGATGAAAAATGGCAACAAGGAGTTGCTCAGTGATTCTGTCTTTTCTAATATAAAAAAAAAAATGTTTTTTCCAACAACTTCAGCTTTTTCTGATCGCATATTTTCAGTGACGAATACAAATTGGCGAGATGAGCGCAATATGGCCCTATTGCGCATGTACTCATCGAATAAAGCTGATTTAACGGTATTTTTGTAACTGCCGAAAACGCAGATCTCCGCGAGATACAATGGCTTTTTAATTGTTTCTGTAATTACGGCATATCAACCGGTTAATTTAGAGGATAATAATAGTTACAAGACATTTTTAATAATACAAACATGCATTTATAAATATAGTACATTGATACTATGCTGGCTAAATAGGAATAGGATCGCGCTTGCTGGCAACTTCACACAATAGCTGTGAAATTAGTACGCATTGGTAATGAAGTTCGCAAGTATTGGCATAGTACTGCGGAACAAAATGGCGTCTTGACAGTACTATTCTTATTTGGCACGCATAGTTCACACGGCTACACATCAAGCTATACATTTCCAGTTTACACTGACCTCTCATTGTAAGGAAATCCTATACAATGCGAGATCAGCTTATACTGGAAATGTATAGCTTGATCTGTAGCCGTGCATACTTACTTATCATATTTTTTCGCCATAGATAGATAGAAGATAGAATACTCTTTTATGCACACCATAAAAATTACAAATATAAATGTTGAAATTTTACATAGGGTGACATAATGGGCTATCAGTGTATATAGGTACCTACTTACTATATTTTTACAGGCAATGGCTTCGATATAACTATATTACGGTAGATTGCTATATCCCTAGGCATATTAACTATGTCACGGCTACAACCAACCATCTTACTGCGACATAATTCAATTGGCGTTCATTAATCTCGCAAAAACTCGAAAATAGCTCCACCGATTTGAATTTTTTTTTGTTTTTTTCGCCTTATTACTGCACAACAGCCGAAAAATTCAAATAAATTAAATTTTGACATTTTAAATAAAATTTAATTCAAATTTTGACATTGTAATCTCTTTCTTTGCTTTTTTTTGTATTTTTTCTCTAGCTTATGACTAATTTTGTACGCCATAAATGGCAAAAAAAATGTAGGCTCTACCTCATATTAAATAGAAGACATGTTCCTCATGCTTTACAAAATAAATATATCTTGTATCTTGAGAAGCTCGTGGCTAAGTAATAACAGCCGCACGGGTCAATCCGTCAGGTTAAGCTACGCTAGCCGGGGTTGGTCAGTGGATGGGTGACCATCTTTACATACCGAGATACCTCCGTGCCTCGGAAAGCACGTTAAGCCGTTGGTCCCGGCTGTTATTCGTGGATCTTTGACAGTCGTTACGGGTCGTCAGAAGCCCGAAAGTCTGACAACTAGTCTTACCAAGGGGTATCGTATTACCCAGTAACTGGGTTGTGGAGGTCAGATAGGCAGTCGCTCCATGTAAAATACTGGTATTCCGCTGCATCCGGTGAGACTGGAAGTCGCCCAACATAGTTAGGAAAAGGTTAGGCAGATTGATCTTGTATCTTGATATAAAAAAAAAATTGGCAACCGTACCTGTGTCCCAGCGGTGGGAGGCTGATCATGCTAAGTGTGGTGACTGGTGATCAAAGCTCGTTGCTTTCTCCATATCAATGCAATCTCATAAACCCTAAATAATTTTGACAAATGATAAAAATATGATATTTTCAAGTCCTTTTCGCATACAATGATGGTACTTTAACGCATCAAAAAAAAATTCAAACATACCTCTTAATAATCTTTAAAAGCAGTTTATGCCTTCATGAACAATTATAATCAAAAATCTTTATACAACGTGTAACGTTAAATGCGCAAAACCTCTTAAGGGGTCATTACTCATCATTATGAACAACTTTTACTATGGGACCAAACCTGAAATCGCGAAAAAAAAATCAGCTGCTCAGTACATTTATGTTCGCATAATTCGTGATTACATACATCTTACTAGTGTGTTATTGCTAGTATTACATAATTGTTTAAAATTGTTGTTATGTTGCCGTGCCCTAACCGGGTTTCATGTTGGAACTATTTTAATTGTACCTAACAACTAACTACACATGAATGCAATAAAGAGTTTGAGTTTGAGTTTGTCAAAATGTACTGAACAGCTCATTTTTTTTTTTTGTCGCGATTTCAGGTTTGGTCCCATAGTAAAAGTTGTTCATAATGATGAGTACAATGACCCCTTAAGAGGTTTTGCGCATTTAACGTTACACGTTGTATATAAAAATGAATCCCTATTTCCCTTGGTCATTGCATCACGCGTGAACGGATGGATCAATTTCGCTAATTCTATTTCGGTTGTGTAATTATTATTGTCAGGAGAAGGTCTTTAAGAAAGAAAAAAAAAAGAAAATTACCCAGAAAACTGGAAAATTTCAGAAAACTTAACGACTATTTTAACTTCACGCGTTTACGTTAGAATATTCATAGCTAAGACAGGACAACGTCTGTCGGGTCAGCTAGTATACAATAAAATTTCAAATGCCAAACTGCATTCAGTGATGAATTATTTATTATTAAATAGTTAATTTCTAATTTTATACGATTTTATTTGCAACTTTTACGACATAATTCCCGTGCGCGTGAGAGTCTTCTATCTCGCGCGTCAAACTAGACAGCCATAACGCCATTTCACTTACACACCGAGCTAAACCACTCTTGGATGTAGGGCCTTAAAGTTGATCTATGAGTCACAGGGAACGCTATCTACTCCACATATCCACGACAGCTATTATGTCATTATTGCTAGGATATAGATGTCAAAAAGTAGGGGCCTTGATGAGTACAGGGTCAGGATCAACTGCGGACCAATATAGACTGAATAGATTATATTTACTTAGTGTTCATTCAACCGCGTGTAACAGGGTAATAATAATATTTACTTTGTAAAGTATTAATAACTAGCCTCCGCCCGCGGCTTCGCCTGCATGGTAAGTCGATACAAGTAGCCTATGTCCTTTCCCAGGGTTCAAAATATTCCCACACCAAATTTAATCCAAATCCGTACAGCCAATTTAGCGTGACAGCGCGCAGCGTAACAATCAAACTCACTTTCGGGTCTTTGACATATCTCGGGACCCTGAGGTCCCGGATGTTTGGAAGGCTTCCGAAGGGCCGAAGCCAACTCGCAGAGGCCCTTTAGACGATTTTAATTAAATGAGGCACCAATCTACGATTATCCCTGTAGGTACTCAGTATTCAAGTGCACCCAAGGACAACCCCCGGTTGGTGTAAGACTATTTCAGGCTCGGATATTTATTTCCTCACAACTCGTGGGAACAATATGAACAAAGAACAAAACAAAAACAAAACATTAAATGACGTGCCAAGTTTATTGGCGGAGGTACCACTTGCCGGCGACGACACAAGAGTCGAGGAGGCTTCCATTCCTCAAGGGACCAAAGTATGTCCGCGGGCGTTCCAAATCTTCTGGAAAGCGTTCGCTCGATGAATTCAATTTCGGACCAAGCGGGGTCGATGGGTCTCTCTTCAAGCGAAGAGAACCTGTCGGCTGCTAGAGTGTCATTGGCGAAGAGAGACCGCGGTCACGGGTGGCGAGTGGAGCTTCCGCTCCGATACCAGGCCGAGACGTTCGGGTTCGCTTCAAGCGGCCTGATACGCCGGGAATCAGCGGTGTCTCAAGTAGTCACCGTCTCACTTGTGGACACGAAGGCGGAGGTCAACGCCGCGAAGCGTGCTTAAAGTAGAACGATAGCGGCCCACGAGGCCCGTCAGGCCCAGGGGCAGCGGTCTGCCCAGGCCGCTACAAGTGAGAGCCTAACGGCACAGGCTCTCAACCGCCCGGTTTTGGACGGCGTGGATGTTGTCCTGAAGGTTGCTACCAAGTCCGGCAACCTGAAGGGATCCTTCACACGTGTCCTTAAAGAGACGGCAGAAGGCATTAGGGAGGCGGTGGAGATTCTCCTTGATGTACGAGCTTGGAGGAGACGGTGAAGTTGTGGGAGGAGAACAGCCGTCTCTGATCCGCGCTGGAGGACCTCAAGCGGAAGTTTGCCGCTCAAAGGAGTGTCTGGCAGCTCCAGAGGCCACCGGCTCCTCTCCTGCCGCGTCTTCGTCGGCCCTTGCACCTGCTCCACCGCCTGCACTTCCTCTGTCGGACCACGGCATTGAGAGGGTGGCCAGAATATGCATGTGGCCTTAGAGACGCGACTCCCTCCGGCCGAAATCCTCCAGCCACCGCTTGCGACAGATAGGCGGAGGAAAGAGGAGTCTGCCCGGACGAAGCCCGTGCAGGTTGCCAAGAAGCCCGCGGCAGGCATGACCGCGCTTCCTTCCAACTCAACCGCGCTCCCGGCGACCGCATCTCCCACTCAAGAAACCTGGACGACAGTAATATAAAGGGGCCGCAAGAAAGTAGCACTGCCGGCACCCACCAAGAGCCCCGGCTCCAGAAGAGGTCAGGAGGCCGCCCAAGGTCATGACCCCACGCTCCGAGGCTGTAGTACCTAAATACACTGCAGCCCAAAGCCTCAAAGTGACCTATAAGTCAGTCCTGGCGGAGATCAAGGAGAAGTTGAAGTTACCTCCCGGATGGCTTTGTTTTTAAAACGGCAGCCACGGGTACCAAGGTGTGTGAGGTGTCGGCAATCGTATTCAATAGGTAAGGTGCAAGGCATCACGAGAGGGCGGACGTTTTGGCCGCCAAACTTCGAGAGGTCCTCAAACCAGAGGATGCCCGGATGTCCAAACCCATGAAAACGGCTGAATTTCTCATAGATGGGACGACACCGTGACCCCAGAAGAAGTAGTGGCGGCCATATATTGCCAAAAATGGCAGATTTCCGCCCAAAAATGTGAAGAATGTCAATGAAAATGAATTTCGGGAGTAGTACACTCGGCCCTAATTTGTAAATCTAGGTCTAGAATCTATTCTATGGACGTAAAGAGGCATGAGGAACAGGGTGTAAAGTTCTTTCATCCACTATTGAAAAGAGAGGATCCTCCGACCAGACGGGTGTTGTGTCTGGTGGGCTACTGCCCGACGGTTGATGTCGGGACGTTGTATATATGCTAGTCGTGTGGTAAACTCTAATTGCGCGATGCAGGATTGCGTGACGTCATGTCATTGTGATACGTAGTCCGTATGTGGCGATGTAGATGCCGCCACAGACGTCATGCGGGCCTAATCGCGGACTGTAGTAGGAAACGACAATTTAGTGAAGAGCTCCTCAATCCTCCTTGACACTCTTGGTTCATAGATGTTCCAACAGCTGATGCACACACATAAGCGCACATCTTCTTCCCATGGGGGTATGCAGAACGCCACCTGCTACAATCCTTACATACTCCTTTTGCTTCGTTTAAGTTCAGTATCTGGTTGACCGAGATCTGCTCGGGGGAAAATAGGGAAAACAATTTTTTTTTTTAATTCTTCCTGATATGAGACTATATTGCAAGTTTCTTACTAAGCCTTGACCAATAAGTTATCTAATAAACTCAGCTAAAAAAGTATTATCTGTTTTTGAGATGAGTTAAATAAATGCCACAATAAAAATGTGCTTTTAATAATTAACTATTAAATTAATTAGTTTGCTAATTGATTACATTATTCAAAAAAGCACAGACACAATAGATTTTCTATTGTTATCTGAACACCTGGGTGTGCAATCGACGTTTAAAGAGTTACGTTACCATTTCAGAGTACCTACTTAATTAATTGCTTAACAATTCTCATTATCATATCATAGATTAACGTTATTAATGCAATATTTGTTATCACTTTATCAGTTAACATAACTATTGAAATATGTAAGTGTATTATATTATCTGTACCCTTGGTAAGACTGGTTGTCAGACTTTCTGGCTTCTGACAACCCGTAACAACTGTCAAAGATCCAGGAATGACAGCCGGTACTAATGGCTTATCATGCTTTCCGAGGCATGGAGGAGTCTCAGTATGTAAAGATGGACCAACCATCCACGGGCCAACCCCGACAAGCGTAGCTTAACCTGATGGATTGACTTGTACGGCTGTTATTACTTAGCCACAAGCTCCTCTGATATTGATTTTCTAATGATTTTATTTCTGTATGTTTGTAGAAACCCTTTTACACAACAATCACATTTTATAAACTAGATAAGGTCGGCGTTTCCTATCTGACTACTCTGAGAAGAAAGACCGAAACAAACTCAGACGTCACAGTCTCTTTTAAAGTCCAGACATAATCTTGGTCAGATTATGTGAGGACCATGTAGATTGGTGTCTGAAATGGTCTTTTGAGGAAAGAACCTCGCAGAATGAGTCGACCTGTCCAGTCAGTGCAATTTGTCAGTAATACTGCAGCTCAACTCAGAACTTAAGGAGCTCAACTATTCAACAAACAATACCAAAGAAAGGAAATTTGGGTAGGGTGCGTAAAGTACTCAAACTGCCAGACTATCATTAAAACTAAGAAAAACAATGACCCACATAGTCCTCACATTTAAAATAAATGTCCGTGTAAACTTCTTGCTAAGCTTATTACTTATACATTGTTTTCAGCCAGACGAAGAGATTCAAATAACTCAAATAATAAAATAAAAGAGGTCGAAATTAAACAATATAAATAATTCATGTTGATAAAAATACCTCTGAGCTGCAATTATCAGACAGTAAATTTTCAATACCTTTGATAAAATATTAAGTATTAAATATTCACATAATGTAAAAATTATCTAGAACACACTTCATACCAACAGCTAAATAAAAATAGAAATAATTAAAAAATTATCTTACCAGCGAAAAAAAAGAAGAAGTGAGCCTTTATGGGCAGAAGCCCTTTGTCTATTTTGAATTTCATTTTTTTTTTTACAAGAAATTCACATTCAGCCTTGAAAGAATTCACGTTATTTTTTCACCGAGCACAGGTCATTGAACGCGAACAACATAGTTTTTTCCTGTAGCCAAGACAGGTTTTAGCATCAGTAACAACTTTCTACGACTATGTAATATTTGCACTGAAATAGGTGTCTAAGCACTAGTATCATTATGCACACAAAGGAATATATGAGACGAATTAAAGATAACACTTGTTTTGTCTGATATCGCACGAGACGCGACTAACACAAGGATTATTTTTTGTCTCAATAAACAAACAGCAGATAAACTCTATCATTGTCATAATAAAACTGACGTTTGGAACCAGCTGATGGGGTTGCTAGTATATTGATCTCAAAATTGCTTCGTTTTAAGGAACGACTGGATGGACTTTTTATAATTTATTTATAACTAGCTTCTACCCGTGACTTTGTTCGCGTGGAAGTCGTAGGACACCGCAAGTTATACTAAAATTAGAGCCATTACTTTGTTTTCGCTTAGTACCCAATCTTTCTGACTTTTTTGGTTTTTGCTGGGCTAGGGTCGTAGCGTGATTTAAATAGCTTACTTCCTCAAAAATTGGGCTATTCCAGAGATTAGGAAAGAAAAACTCTAAGTACCTACCTACCTACTTAAAGAAATTAGAATTTATAAACCGATTGGGTTTATAAATTCTAATTTCTCTCTATAAAAATCTATCTAATCCTGATTCTTTAGAAATTCAATTTAAGCTCAGTCTTTAGGCCTCTGATTGAAGTTTATGTGAACTGTTTTTAGCCTCACGTTTGACATTATCTGGCTCTTTAGGTATATACTTACTTACTAGCTTTGTATTTAAAATATTTACGGTAATAATTCTGTAGCTGTACAATTATTATTATTTAGAATATCTGACAATTACGTTGAAACACAGTGGGGCACTACTCGTCTATCTGACGAGTGAAGGACACTAGGTACTGAAAAGGCCAAATTCGCTAAATTCTCGAAGAAAATTACAATTTACCAACTTTGAAGGGAATTAGTAAACGTTGGCAACGTCGCAGAAAAGCGTCATCGTGCTTTGTCAGCTGTCATTTTCATAGACCTAATTATACTGTCTATGGTCATTCTAATGTCAGTTTATTTCCTTGTCAGTGGTTAATTTTTTTTATCCCGTTATTTTTGAAAATTTTCTGAATTTGAATTCAGAATGTCAATAGTGATGTAACAGGTGAGTTTCTTTCACAATCGAGAGTCTATTTGTTTCTAAAATTCCAGGGCCGGTAGTCTCGACATTATTAACGTTGCCCTAACGATCGTTACGTTGCTCTGTGGTCTGATAAATTTTAAGGAACGGACTCGAAGATGTGTCTGTGTCATCTGTGTGTCTTTAATAAAATCGAACTATTACCATTTGCCCGTCTCGAGGGTCGAGGGGAGCCCATTAGGACCACAGAGCATGTAATTAGTTAACGAATGTCGTAACGAAAATCGTAAAGAATGTCGAGACTGCCGGCCCTGGTCCTTTTTCAAGTTGGTAAAAAAGCGAATAATAATATCCCTACAGATAGATTATATTTATGTAATTGTGCCTCGTCGTCTAGTAAAGCGTGCTTAATAATTTAAATAACGCACAGTCTCTTAAGGGGTCATTTGTACCTAAATTGTTAAATAAAAAATCATCTGTAGTATAATTTTATGTTTACAATAACTCATCAAAATGTAGGGAACAGCTGTTTTTCGATTTCAGGTTTGGTCCCTTAATTAGTTAAAAGCTGTTCATAATGATGAGTACAATGACCCCTTAACAGGTTGTGGGTTATTTAAATTACACCTTGTTTAGTACTAGCCTATTATTTGTACCTACATTAGGAATTATAAGTTCAGATTTCCTTACGATATTTTCCTTTACCGTTGTCAGTGATGTCCAAGATAAACAACTTACGTAAGTAGGTACCTACATTATTTTATGAATAAAAAGTCACAATGTTACCTACTTGCTTGGATTTGAACCCACAACCTCGTGCATGAGAGACGAGGCCTTAACTACTGGGCCATCATGTGCTCAGTATATAGAAAATAGAAAACCTTATAACTATGGCAGACTGCAGACACATAATTATTTACACAAACTAAGTGATACAAAGGTGAAAGCTCTTGTGAGCACCAATTTTGTTCCATTAAAATACAATGCGTCAATGAACTTTTTAGTACTTACTGGGATTAGATATGTATAACACAGGCTTTATGTATTTAATTTAGCACAGTAAATAATTATGGTCTGACCACCTAAGTGCATAATATTCCCCAAACTTGTTTTATAAATAGTTATTTTATTTTGTTGTTCTTTGCGTCATGGTTACCGCAAATAAACGTATTTTCTTTCTTTCTTTTTTTCTTTCCAAAGACTAACAAATTCATTTGAAATAATATTTTTAAACTAAATCGATCGATTTACCAAAGCAGTTACAGTTAGTACTTTAGTAGGTACCCTACTTAGTAACATCACTACCTACCACCCGCGATTTTCAATTGTTTTTTTCAGTGTTCATTTACCTACTTTCATCACAAAACATGGCAGGCCTCCTTAGTTTGTAAAACGTTTGTGAATAAATAAAAACATTACCTACCACAAAATGGAGGATGAAGAGTTTATAGGTTGCATCAGTTGCATGAGCACCAGCGATTTATGCGACCTATTTGCTGTGTACGCAGAGAACACGGAAACTTATGCGAAAATGTTTGAAACCTGTTTTGATATTAAGGTTATATTATGAAGTTTTTTTCTTACTGTAGTACCTATGTAGTAAATAGATTTAATATAAAGAGTACCTACGTATTCACACTTTACTTCCTATTACCCGAATTAAAATATTAAAATTACGTAGCTCGTAGAGTAGGTGAGTAGGTAGTGAAATATTTGCAAAAAAATCTTTTATCAAAATAATTATTCCTTGCGCGTTCATTCATAATGTTGTGCTTAATTTTGAAAACGTCTTAAATAACAATGTTTCTTTTCGATTTCGATTTAAAAAATTACTCGTCGCTGTAACATGGAGGTGCATCTGATGTCCGAATATCGATTTTGTAATCGAATAAATTACAAAATCGTAGATGTTGTTTGTTACGATATTTTCTTAATAAAACATTGCCCTCCTTCTGGGTCAGTCGGGTAATTAATGTAGAGCTACAATAATTAAAAATACAACTGCTTTTATTATAGAATGTAGTTATTGATGTGAACTTTTAAGCGGCGATTCGATAATTGGACGAGAAATTGCAAGGAAGCGTCACGTTTTGTGTACATTCAAATTTTTTTTTTTTTTTTTTTTTTCCCTTATCTTAGGGCTCATCAATAGGATGGACCCTAATCTTATTACAATCTAGCCTTATAAATAGGCTAATAAGTAATTTAATTATAACCTAAACTAATAAATTGTCTTTACTAAGAATGTGTCCAATAGCACTTTTCTTATTGTCTCTATTAAGGCGAATACACTTCGTTCTTGTGTTCGTTTGGTACATTTGTACTTTACACTATTCACTATCACTAAACACTAACTCGAACGGTTTTGTTCTTTTTAGCCTTCTCACTATGTTTGTGTGGTCGAGAAGCTGGATTGCCTCGACGTTCACATGCTGATGAAGTCTCTTTTCGTGAGATTCTGCAAATTTCTGGATCACTTTTTCGATGAACTCAACTTTTAGGTCCCGATGTAGGTCATCATTTCGTATATACCAGGGTGCATTTACAATTTCCCTTAGCACTTTGTTCTGGAATCGTTGTATAGTTAATATATTGGTCTGTTTGGTGCAGCCCCACAGCTGGATACCATAAGTCCAAACTGGCATCAGGACTTGCCTGTATAGCAACAATTTATTTTGCACGGACAGCGTGGAGTTTCTTCCAAGCAGCCAATACATTCTTTTAAATCGGTGGTCAAGTTCATCTTTTTTCTTCTTGACGTGGGCTTTCCAGCGTAACTTTGCGTCAAGGGTCATACCGAGATACTTGGCTGTATTCTCGTATGGGACTTGTTTAGTGTCAATGTAAACTGGAGAATACTGGTGTTTTTTGTTGGAAAAGTCTATGTGAACAGATTTGGATTCATTCAGTTTAATCCTCCATTTTTTGGTCCAGTCATAAACTTGATTTACAGCCATTTGAACCTTTTCTACTGCTTCTTCGTGGCTGTTTCCTACAGCCATTATGGCTGTATCATCAGCAAAGGTCCCAACCGTGTTTTGCTCTAATTCAGGAATATCGCAAGTGTATAGTAGGTACAGGACCGGACCTAACACACTTCCTTGCGGTACGCCAGCGTTAATTTGTTTCAGTTCTGAGTAGGCGTCTTCTTGTCTTATTCTAAAGACTCTGTTCAAAATGTAAGATTCTAATATATCTGCAAACTGCTTCGGCAATAGGCTCTTCAATTTATGTATAAGGCCTTCATGCCATACTTTGTCAAACGCTTGCGCCACGTCTAGGAATACAGTAGCACATACTTTCTTGTCTTCGAGGGCGTTTTCTATTACGTCTGTGATTCTATGCACTTGATCGATGGTAGAGTGTTTTTCTCGAAATCCAAATTGGTGCTCTGGTATTATGTTTTTACTATCTATTATTGGTTTAAGTTGTTTCAGTAACAGCTTTTCAAATAGCTTCGACATGATTGGTAG
Source organism: Cosmia trapezina (assembly GCA_905163495.3). NCBI lineage: Eukaryota > Metazoa > Arthropoda > Insecta > Lepidoptera > Noctuidae > Cosmia > Cosmia trapezina. The sequence continues at coordinate 13,283,728 of LR991047.1, forward strand.
TAAGGAAATGGGCCTGTATGATGATGTTTCGTGAGCCGGTTTGCCTGGCTTAGCTATCATAATTACTTCAGCCACCTTCCATAAGTCTGGTACATATTTTAGCCTTAGTGCAGCATTGATAAGGGTCGTTAACTTAACCAGACCCTTTCTTGGGAGGTTATGAAGTACTTCTCCTGTTATTAAATCATAACCTGGTGATTTTCGTGTACTTATATTATATTTTATTTCTCGTGCGACTTCTCTCGGTGTTACTAGTTTTATGGTAACTTCATTTTCTGATGTCACCATATTAGGCAAAGTGTGATCTTCAATGATTTCACCGTCATTGGGTTGAAATATATTTTCTAGATGCTCTGCAAACCTCTTAGCTTTTTGCTCATTACTAATTGCCCATTGCCCGTTTTGACACTTAATGGGTGGGATTTGGGTAATCGGCCTTTTTAGATACTTAGTAGCCTTCCAGAGGGAGTACTCAGTCTTTAGGTCGTTACTTAGATTCTGGAGATAGGTATTGGTTGAGTCATCTTTAAAGTTCTGGATTAGTCTACTTACTTTTTTTGTCAGGTTATTTAATTTTCGTTTGTCATCAGGGCACCTAGATTGATGCCACGTTTTTCTCTGCCTTCTTTTTTCCATAATGAGCTTCTTAATTCTGAAGGGGTATGTATTTCCCTTCGTCCTCTTATTGAAGTCAGGTGTATTTTCCCACGCTGCTTGCTGGATGTGCATTATGAAATTCTCAACTTCAATGTTTAGATGTTCGGGTGTTTTTAATGGGACTTTAAGGTCTATTTGATCATTCAACCTGATCTTGAAGCCCTCCCAGTCTGTACACTTATTGACAAGAGTGGGACTATTTTCTTTAAACAAAATGGTCTCGCTAATTTCTAAATAGATTGCGGAGTGATCCGAGTTCATGTCATAGCTTTGTTCCAAATTTATATAACCAGTTGATAGATCCTTGGTTACGAAAAAATCTATTAAGTCCGGAATTTTATTTGGATCTGTTGGCCAATAGGTGGGCTTTCCAGTTGACATGACATCACATTTCAGCTCTTTTATGGCACTCAGTAGTTCTTTGCCCTTGGTAGTTGTTAGTCTGGAGCCCCAATACGTATTTTTAGCATTGAAGTCACCTCCTAAGATGAATCTACTTCCAAGGCGAGTTAGAAAGCTCATAAAGTGGTCTTTTTTTATCGTATACCGTGGTGGACAGTAGATGGCAGAAACTGTAACAGGATATTTTTTGGTTTGTAGACAAATCGCGACTGCTTGGATCTCTTTCTCTTCGTATTTAAACTCTTCATAGTGCTGAAGATTTTCTTTTACAATAATGGCACTACCGCCTCTTGCAGAATTGTCTGGGTGAAGTGCATGATATACTTTGTACCCTTTAAACTTAATGTGAGATTGCTTTGTGAAGTGAGTTTCTGATATCAGGCACACATCAATTTTTTCTATGTCTAATACTACTTGTAACTCATTTTGATGTTTTTGTAACCCATTTGAGTTCCAAGCCATAAGTTTCAGTGTAGTATTCATTTTTTTGGCTTAGAAGTAGCAGCTTTGTTGCTATTTTCAATTTTTTTCAATCTCTCATCAAATGATGACATTAACTTTAAGATTTCATTCAGCTTTTTGTCACTGTCCATGTCAGCCAAAGGCGCCTTCGCTATGCCTCTTGTAGCTACTTGGGCATAAGAGACGTTTTTAGCTGTAGTTTTTATTGTGCTTTGACTTCTTTGATACTGACTGGTGCTTTCAACTCTTCCAGTAGGTGTATTTTGTTGAGGGGTTGTATTATTGCCTTTCGATTTTTTGTTTCGAATCTGCTGAATTTCTTTAGCTACGATACATCCCCTGTAGTTAGCCGGATGTGGAGCTCCACAGTGGACACACTTTGGCTTTTCTTCTTTTGATTTTCTGCAATCCTTAGTGAGATGTTTGCCTGTGCACTTTACGCACCTCGGTTCTTTGGAGCAGTACTTTTGCGTATGCCCGTACGCCTGGCATCTTTTACACTGAGGTACCAGTTGTGTGGATTTTACCGGTTGTATTTCCACATTACATCCCAACACAGTTTTGATGGTATATATTTTGCTAGTTTCTTCATCATTTGAAAATGTTAGCATGAACATATTGAGTGGTTTTTTGGTTTTCCAACTCAATTTGTTGACTGCTTCTAATATCTTGTAGCCTTTGCCACGCAAGTCTTCAACAATTCTCTCCGGAATGCATGTGAAATGCAATTTTTTTGCCATTACTCTAATTGGTCTCTCTTGCTTGTTCTCATACGAGTGCCAAAGGCAATTGTTGAGTGAGAGGGCCTTTGTTATTGCCCTGTATGAATCTTCGTTTTTGGCATTTACTTTGACAGTATCGCCGTTCATCATTTTGATGCTGAACGCGTCAGCTGCTTGGTTCTCTGATAGAAAATCATAGAATTTCTGGTAGTCCTGGATACCATCTACTACAATAGGTGGTGGCAAAGGAATTTTAGTGGGTTTTTCCTTACCTTTATTCTCTTCACTTTCGTGTTCATTCGGAGTGGCTTGGGCGGGTGAGGTGTTCAATCTTCTTTTCTTCCTGCTTTTTTGCCGTATCCATCCTGTTTCTCGAGCTAGTTCTTCTTCGTCCGTGGTATATTCAACACGCGGCGGGGGAGAAGTCTCAGTGGCGGTTGTAGTTGCTGATTTTGGTGCGTTTTCCGCTTGAAGTTTCAGCTGTTGCTGGAGATATTCTATTTGACCTGTTAAGTCATTTAGGTTTTTTTGCAGCTCTTCACGCTGTTTTTGTTCTTGACATAGGTACTTGTACAACAGATGTTCAGTTTCTGTTTTTAAGTTTACTCTAATAGTGTTCAGTGTTGGCCTTTCTGAACCCATTGTAGAAGTTAAGCGAGTATTAACTTCGCCTTAACAATAATATTCGCTGACAGCCGTCAGCATTACGCAATAACTAGGTCATTGCGGTGCATCCGACTGGACGGCGTTATTTTGATGCGTAAGCACTTTTACACTGCGGTACGCGCGCGGTCGCATGTAACACAACTGCTCTCAGCAAAAATCGAACGCTGTATGACATTCAAATAGGTATAGGAAATACTTTGCACTAGCTTGCAATGATATACCTACGTCATTGCTAGCTTGACTGTCTGCTGTCCTGTAGTCGACGGAAACGACGGAACACCACGTGACCACGTCCTGCGGCCAAGTCTTCTTCCATGACGAGGGGCAGATAATAATTCGGTACTCGCACCACGAACGCCTTGAACTTGACGTTGCGGCCACAGAGTGATGACGAAATTATAATGGTTCAGTTTTTGGTAGTAGGCTACGGAACCCTAAAAATCGGCCAAGTGGGTGTTGGACCACGCACAATGAAGGGTTCCGTAGTTGGGATGAATTTATCTCAAGAACAAAGTTAACATTGTAGTTGAAATATGTGTTCTCCCGTATATTCCAACTGCAAATGTAAGCTTGTCGATTATTACTCGTTAAATTCTGATCCTTGAATCGGAAAATGGTTTTCATAGACCCGCAAACCGTCCAATGATAGCCCACACCATCGGATAGACGAGAAAACGAGAAATATCAGCCCCTCTTTACGTGTAAGGGAGGTACCCTAATTTTGTTTTTTAAAGAACTACTTTTTCGGCGTGATTATTATTATTAATCCAAATGACAGGTTTCTAGTAAGTACTAAAGAGTCTCTGAGCTAAGCCACGGACAGACAGATGGACATGGCAAAACTAAAACGGCCTTATTACAAAACGAGGTTTTTCTTCTGCCATGGTTTAAACCATTGAGCCAGTAATAAAAGCCTAGCTGTGATAGAAATACGGGGGGCTTACTATGAGCTCTTATAGCAGGGCAGAAGTTGAACGTTTCCAGTGAGAGAGAGAGACGGAGCTATACAGGATGTTCGGCGCATGGACCGACACAATTTTTTGGAGGATTGGGGGGGTCATTTGCTAGGTTTCACCTAAAGACCTCCATGTCCTAAGTGTGACGGTAATTGAGATATGTTTTTTTTTGTTCTTTCTTTGAATTACCCAAAATCTCGCCTTTGAATCGATATATTTTTTTTGTTTATGGTTGCAATAGAACAAAATAAACTTTATAATAGTCTGCAATGTATTTTTATTCTAAATAAATTATTATTTTGATGTAATTTATCAGTAGAAAATTACTTATGTGCTTCCAAAGTCTTAAAAATGTTTAAATGTATGAAAAATTACTACTCTTAAATTCATTTTTTTTTTTAATAAAGCCATTTTGGACTTATTTTTATCTCAAAAAGTTCTTTAGCTTGTACCCTTTCTAAGGGTATGCTACACGCTATGAAAAACAACTCAAATGTAGTCAAAATACTAGTTAGAGAGTCAGTTATGGAGTGTTTTAAGAAAAGATTTATTACGGTAATTATATTTTTTTATTTTATTTCGAATAAGAATACATTGTACACTATAATAAAAATTATTTTGTTCTTTTACAACCATAAACAAAAAAAATATATCGATTCAAAGGCGAGATTTTGGGTAATTCAAGGAAAGAAAAAAAAAAACATATCTCAGTTACCGTCACACTTAGGACATGGAGGTATTTAGGTGAAACCTAGCAAATGACCCCCCCAATCCCCCAAAAAATTGTGTCGGTCCATGCGCCGAACACCCTGTATACGACCTATAGCACCGTCTCTCTCTCTCACTGGAAACGTTCAACTTCTGCCCTGCTATAAGAGCTCACAGTAAGCCCCCAGTTCTTTATACAAAACTGACATCTTAATGTGTCGGAATAAAGTTCGAAATTCAAAAAATGTTCCATGGTTTAAACCTGGGTTTGAAGATGAACCTTGTTTTGTAATAAGGCCTTACCGCCTTCCTTGTTGACTACGGAACCCTAAAAAGTACAGAAATGTAGCGGTTTTTACAACGTTTTCTATTTGTAGGTCCCAACCCATTTGAAATACATATGCTCAGGCTGCGTGGAATACCTTGAGAAGTCTGTGTACTTCAAGGGACAGACTAGTAAGAATCTGACAATACTGCAGAACGTAAAAGGTACGCATAGGTCCAAAGACATTAAATATTACTTAACTAATCTATTTGCATAGGCACAGATTAATACAGATGGGACACTCCGCAGTTCAGGTATGAAGCTACAAGTACGCGGCGGGCCCCGTCCGCGGGGCTAATTCAGTAGGTCAGAAGGTATAAGAGTTACGCGATAGAAACAGAGGCCACTTGTAGTTGAATATAACTGTAGGCAATACGTCATTGGGCAATAAGCGTTGTGCGACCTGTACTTTATTGTGTCGTAGCATGAGACGCTTTTTATTTAAATGATTTTGCGGAGTTTCCCATCTGTATTAATCTGTGGCATAGGTCCAATGAAATACAGGACTTTTTTGTTTTTTAATTACTTATTTTTATTTTTTTATATACACTCATGGACAAATTTAGAGGAACGCAAAAAAAGGTTAAGCTTTTCCTGTTGTAGTTATCCTGCGTACTTGTCACTAACATTAGTAATGGTATTAAAAAAAATAAAGTTTTGGAATGTTTTTTTTTTCGATTTTGTAATTATTGCGTAATGCTTTCTTTCATACTGCGAAAATTTTTGCCAACTTTTGAATTTGAGTTTAATTTTAGGTCTTGTTTAAATGTTTGCCTTGACTGCCTTGTTTATCATGTTAAGCGTGAATTGTTACTGCAAATAAACTGAGAATGCCAGATCTAAACGCCACTCAAGTTGCTAGTGCTGTTACTTTAATTGGGAATGGGCAAACCTAAAAACATGTGGCCCAAACATTACAAGTATCAAAATCTGTGGTACACCGAGTTGTCAAGAGGTATCGGCAGACCAGACAGTATACGAGACTCGCAGGACAGGGACTTAAACGGAAAACTGAGACCAGAGATGACCGGTTCATCGTTAGCAGCGTGCTTAGAAACCGGACCTTAACTTCTTCTGAGGTAAGAACGAAGCTCCAAGAAGTTCGAGGGGTTACAATAAGCACAAAAACTGTGAGAAGAAGACTAAAATCGTCCGGAATAAGTTCACACTTGCCTGCCAGAGACCCCCTGTTTGCCACATCCCATCGAGTAGTTCGAGCTAATTTTGCTCGCATTTACGAAAATTGGAATAACGAAGCTTGGAGTCAAGTTCTATTCACAGATGAGTTCAGATTTTGTCTGAAGCCAGATATTGGAAGGATTAAAGTGTGGAGACGCGCGGGAGTAAGGTACACTCAGTGCAACATCATTGGAAAAGAGGCATATGGTGGAGGGTCAGCTATGGTATAGGGGGTATTTGTAAGGGGCCACGTACGGAACTCCGCGTCATTGAAAATGGGTCACTAATAGCGGCACGATATGTAACTGAGACTTTGGAAGAAATTGCAATGCCATTTGCCCCTTATAAAGGAGATAGACTTGTTTTTATGCATGATAATGCACTCCCCTATATTGCGCCCGTAGTTGTCGAATAATACCTTCGAGACGTTGAAATCAATGTTTTCAAGTGGCCAACGCGCTCGCCCGACTTAACCCCATAGAGGATGCATGGGATAAGCTTGGAAGACAAATTAAGAAAAGACATCCTGCCCCCGCTAATTAGAGAGCTCTTAAAAACGCATTACAGGAAGAATGTTACGCAACCTCTAAAGGTTTTATTGATAACTTGATTAGGAGTATGCCAAGGCCACTGGGAGCAGTTCGAAGAGCAAGAAGGGGCAACACTAAGTACTGATTATAGCCTACGTTATAGCCTTTCCTAAGCCCTTATGAAAAAAATAATAAAAATAATGAGTTACAAAAATGTTACTTTCATGTAAAATTTTCTTTTTTTCTTAATTTGGTTAATTTTTGTCATTTGGTCATTTGTTTTTCGACGTTTGCAATTTTAAATTAACGACTAATAAGCAATATCCAAATTAATAAACTTAATTGTCACATAATCCATGATATTTGGTGTTCATGGTGTTTTAAACACACTTTTTTTTTGCGTTCCTCTAAATTTGTCCATGAGTGTATTTTGTTTCTCTTTTGTTTTCAACTTTTATTTTGTGTTTTAGTTTTAGTTCTGTGCGAGTCACAATAAATACTTTCTTTGTTTCTTCTTTCTTCTTTCTAAATATGTACCCAAATAAGAAAAGTACTGTCAAGACGCCATTTTGTTCCGCAATACTCGCGAACTTCAGTTTAAAGCTCAGGTTTAAAGGGTACTAATTTGACAGCCATCGTGTACTTGACACTTAGATAATACAGATCTAGATCGATCCACCGCGTGGCCGGTCATGAGGCAGCAATATAATACTTTTTCGGGGTTATGTGGTATAAGAAATGAAGTTTAACATAAGAAATCTTCCATATTTTGGACTGAAACCAGAAACCCATATCAATACATTCGCACAATGCAAAAACTGTCCAAAAAAGTTAAATTAATCAAGATAAATTTTGTAACAATGAAAGCCCTTTGTTTGGCTAACATTCAAAAGTTTGCCAAGCAAAAATACGGCACGCCGTAAGAGACAGAAGATACGATGCTTTGTCTCAATTTTCCTGATAAATTTTGTAACAATGAAAGCCCTTTGTTTGGCTAACATTCAAAAGTTTGCCAAGCAAAAATACGGCACGCCGTAAGAGACAGAAGATACGATGCTTTGTCTCAATTTTCCTATTAATTTCGTATATATGTGTCTCACTTCCACACTTCATACTGTAATTATGGCAACGTCTAGATGTTTAATGTCATTGACTTGACAGCTATCGTGTGAGTTGCCAGCAAGCGCGATCCTATTCTTAGTTGACTCGCATTGTAATTAGTCATCATGTGCCTAGCCTTTTCCCAACTATGTTGGGGTCGGCTTCCTGTCTAACGGATGCAGCTGAATACCAGTATTGTTCATAGAGCGACTGCCTATCTGACCTCCACAATCACAATCCAGTTACTGGGTAATACGATACCCCTTGGTAATACTGGTTGTCAGTCTTTCGGGCTTCTGACGACCCGTAACGACTGTCAAAGATCCACGAGTGACAGCCAGGACGCGTATACAGAAATGCTACTTCAGTACGTCCCCTCAGGCGGAGACGATAGAGTCATTTCCAATGCGCTAACTCTAGGTATTCGTCTCCGCCTGAGGGGAGGACGTACTGAATTACCATTTCTATATACGCAGCCGGGACCAACGGCTTAACGTGCTTTCCGAGGCACGGAGGAGTCTCGGTATGTAAAGATGGACCATCCACGGACCAACCGCGGCAAACGTAGCTTAACCTGATCCTTCGACCCGTGCAGCTGTTATTACATAGCCGACGAATTATCTAATTAGTAAAAAGAGATAAATAATTTATACGCACTCCGCAAGTGGCACTTTAACGCTTTGCTATCCTAGTGGAGTAATTTTCTATCACGTAGAAATCGTTAACGAGGCCCTTCCGTGCCTCGGAAAGCCATTGGTCCCGGCTGTCATTCGTAGATCCTTGACAGTCGTTACGGGTCGTCACAAGCCCGAAAGTCTGACAACCAGTATTACCAAGGGGTTTCGTGGGTAGTGGAGGTCAGATAGGCTGTAGCTCCGTGTAAAATACTGGTATTCAGCTGCATCCGGTTAGACTGGAAACTGACCCCAACATAGTTAGGAAAAGGCTAGGCAAATTGATATAGGTGAATCTACCTACCTGTTTTTACTTATATTACAATTGAGGTTATTTTCATTTTCATAAAGTTAAAATTCTGTCAAAAGATCGTAGCTTTAAATCCCTTTCAGATGAAGAGTACTTAGACGAGTCCATACTTGAAGAAGCTGAATGCATCACCCCTGATGATTCCAAAAATATGACCGTTATGAAAGCTCCATCTGATGGTGATGATGAGGACATGGATGGTAAGATTTTCCATCAGCTTTCATCATTTTCCTGCGAAGAAGTTGGCAGCGGTGAATACCATCATTTTACCAGTTATGTTTGAGTTCTATGTATGAGGGACGATTATTACAATTAGGTTCAGTCTATTCCAATAATTCCTGACGAAAGTATAAACAAACCCTTTCTTTCTTCAGGTTAAATTCTCACTAAAAGGAATTAGTAACATACAATCATCGCAGTAAAAAACTTTCGCAACAACGAACGTCACGATAGTAAACTTTGTCAGTAACGTACATCGTGCAATGAACTTTCGCAGTAACGTACATCGCGGCAATGAACTTTCGCAGTAACGTACATCGCGGCAATGAACTTTCGCAATAAGTAACGTACATCGCGGCAATGAACTTTCGCAGTAACGTAGGTACATCGTGGCAATGAACTTTCGCAGTAACGTACATCGCGGCAATGAACTTTCGCAGTTAGTAAGGTACATCGAGGCAATGAACTTTCGCAATAAGTAACGTACATCGCGGCAATGAACTTTCGCAGTTAGTAACGTACATCGCGGCAATGAACTTTCACAGTAACGTAGGTACATCGTGGCAATGAACTTTCGCAGTAACGTACATCGCGGCAATGAACTTTCGCAGTAACGTACATCGCGGTAATGAACTTCGCAACTATGATTTACACCCGTATTAAAATTTTCTCGATAGAAAAAAAAATCCAAGTTACCTCCAAACCAAACAGTAAACCTGCTGGTATTCAAAAAATACTTCAAATTAGATCAAGAAACTTTGCATACTAACTGAACTAACTATACAAGGTGTTAAATAAATAACCCACAACCTCTTAAGGGGTCATTGTACTCATCATTATGAACAACTTTTACTATGGCACCAAACCTGAAATCGCGAAAAAAAAAATCAGCTGACCAGTACATTTATCTACATCAAACTCGTCAAAATGTAGGGAGCAGCTGATTTTTTTTTCGCGATTCCAGTTTTGGTCCCATAGTAAAAGTTGTTCATAATGATGAGTACAATGACCCCTTAAGAGGTTGTGGGTTATTTATTTTACACCTTGTATAAAGCAGCACTCTAATTGCGTAACACATTATCAATCGGAGTTGGTTTAATTTTGACCGTTCAACAACATTCATTGCGTTGCCGAGTAGGATTAGCAATTTGGTTCAAAATTATTAAAACTCCGATTGAAAATGTGTTACGCAATTAGGGTGCAATTAGGGGTCTTATGTTTTTTTTTATTTTTTTTTTCAAATTACCATTATTTTCACCGTGAGCCGACGCACGGACGTAAAAAAATCGCGGCAATTTTTTTTCGCGCAGTCCATTTTCAACGCTCTGCTTAGCGCCGGGAGTTGAAAATCCAACAGTGTGTTTTTTGTCGCGCTGGGATGCACTCTGTTGTTGTTAGGTTGGAGTCTCGAAGCTCGGCTCAACACCGAGAGTTGAAAATCCAGTGCGCGATAAAATCCCGCCGCGATTTTTTTACGTCCGTGCCGTGCGAACGTCGGCTTAAAAACAATTACCAAAACTGTCGGCGTCCAGCACCGCACTCAGTCTCACTCTCCGCGCGAGCCCTCAGTATCTTCCGAGCGCAACGGCGATATCGTATATCTGAATAAACTCCCGGCCCAGGGGGCCTACTCCCTAAGGCCGCGTTTCCACTGACGCGGAGCTGGGCGGAGCGGAGCGGAGACGTGCAGGAATCGTCCAATTACAGACGAGACAAGAGACGCGATGAGGATTACAACCATTATGATTGGTCGATTCCTGCACGTCTCCGCTCCGCTCCGCCCAGCTCCGCGTCAGTGGAAACGCACCCTAAGTCCGTCCGTTCATCCGTCCGTCCGTTTATCCGTCCGTCTGACGTTACGATCCATCAAAACAAGTGTAAAAGTTAAATTTTTCGGACGGGCAAAAACACATCGGGAGTAGGGACAACTCTCAAATCATGTTGTCATTCACACTTCGTTCGGGCACCGAACCAATCATCCATCCGTAGGTGATACGGAGTAGGAAACGCCCGTAACGAAGGCCGAAACTACGGGCTTCGTGCTTAGACCCCCAGACACCATTCCCCAGTCCCAGACCAAAACATGAAAATATGTGTCATCCATCAACTCGCCCTGTGCCCGCGTGATGGTGATTATGGCCCACTTCCTCTCACAGAGAGAGTACTGAGTCCCAGCTGTGGGAACATTACGGTATGCTATACAAAACATAACTGGCGAAATATGAGCGTACTACCCACATATATAGGGTGACTGGTAATTAGTGACCGATACCTAAACACATGATTGTGCTCATGATAACAAACAACTTTTACTATGGGACCAAACCTGAAATCGCGAAAAAAAAATCACCAGCCCCATACATTCATGTTCGCATACCTCGTCAATCAGAATCAGAATTTTATTTCTCTAGTTAATATTAATATAACATGTCACTTAAATATATTGAATTTTACAAAAAAGGTATGTGTTTCATTTTGTCCTCAAAGTGGGAGCTTTTGAAACCTATGCTAGTTGTTTCCTCGAATTACTCGTTTTTTTATATCTAGGTGAGGATAATGACTCGTCAAAATGTAGTGAGCAGCTGATTTTTTTTTCGCGATTTCCGGTTTGGTCCCATAGTAAAAGTTGTTTGTTATCATGAGCACAATCATGTGTTTAAGTATCGGTCACTAATTTTACCAGTCACCCTATATATCTCTGCCGCGTATTTCTTTTTCCGTGTTCAGTAGGCGACCAGTGCTGTCCCGACACTGCCACCAAAGCTGTGTTCATTTGAACACCAAGAACAACGCATTATTTATCGATAGTTTTTAATCTCTCCATGGGAAACCGACCAATTGTGAATTGGCATCAAACTTACTTGCGACGTAAGGCACCTTGCGCTAATATTAAAAAAGCTTTCCTAGCTGCGAGTAGCTTGGAATTACTACTTACTTAGTGATGCTTAATTGTAATGCACGCGCGTTTCACTACAACAGCGCCGTAATTTTAAAAAAGAACTTATTCGAATTCACGTCGTATACTATGACGCCGGCCGCCATGTTCGATACGAGTATTAGTATTGCAAAAGACTGTTTCAGGACCTTTTATAGAGGATTGATAACATGGATGTAGATAAAGTCTTGTATGCAACTGTACATAATTAGGTATTAAAACACTCATGTGATACTATTATTACACTCGGCTTCGCCTCGTGTGATAAACCCACATTCGTGTTTTAATACCCCTTATTATACGTCAGTTGCATAAATAACTATTAAGGTATAAGCAAGAAAGGTTTAGGTAGTTAAATAAAAGGTAAACAATCTTAATGTGACTTTTTACACAAACACATATTAAACAAATAAACTACTGCGTAAACTATAGAGGCATGAGGAACAGGGTGTAAAGTTCACTCATCCTCCATAGAAAAGACTACCTAAATCTTTCTAATTATGTCACTGTCGCTTACTGAACACGGAAATGGAAATACGCATCTCTGCCTATCAGAGAAGACATACAGTAATATTAAAACTTTCTTATAACGTAGAAGATTTAGATGAAGACCATGCAATCCAGGCCTTAGATGAAACAACATGCATATACTGCGATCTGCAGCTTCCAACAGTCGATGACGTACACGATCACATACGAACGGTTCACGAATTGGAACCTAGGACTGGATTGCCTTTACGAGAGTGTACTCTTTGCGGAGTTGCCCTGAGGGATGCTTCTGATCATCGTAATAGGTAAGAGACATACCTATAATAAATAATAAAAACTTTATTGCTAAATTAGTTTACAAAGATTTTACATTGGCCTCAAACTAGGCAAGCCTGTATCTTGGGTGCTAATATGGAGGGTTTAAAGTGCGGCTACTAGGGCATGTGGGGTATCATAATGAAAGAGAGCTGTTTGCACATGCTCAAACATTTTTTTAATTTTTTTAGGCCGCATAGTTTTCGACTTTTGATGAAAAATGTAAAAAAATACCGCCCCCCCCCTTATCTCCGAATTTTGCAAAGAGAAAAATCTGAAATTATTCTATGTGATAGAAGTTTATGTAAAGATTACAGAAAAAATAAAACAACGATGTCTCTAAATAGCTCATTTTTTCAGAAATCGGAACGGAACCCTCGGTGCGCGAGTCCGACTCACTCTTGACCGGTTTTTTCATTCAAATATCAACTTCGATTACTTGAGTTTAAAGTTGGTATTATATTTGTATTTATCTCGTAATAAATTGCAAATACATAGGCAGTCGCTCCACGTAAAATACTGGTATTCAGCTGCATCCGGTTAGACTGGAAGCCGACCCCAACATAGTTGGGAATAGGCTAGGCAGATAGATAATAAATTGCAACTACAATTTTAAGTATTTATCTCGTATTGTTGGTCTGAGTGTATTTTCATAATTTCTACCTTGTTTTTCAGGTGTCATGGCGTCAAATCAGATTCTGATGGCAGGAAATATCCTTGCCATTTCTGTGACAATATTTACATCAGTAAGAAAGCTTGTTTTACGCATCTTCGGATGAAGCATGGATGTAAGTACCTACAGCATAGTGAAATAATAATTCGTGTAATTTTTAACACTTTCAGCTGAGCATCTGGGTATTGAAATGTTTGTTGCGCGGCACACTATTTTCTCATACAAAATATATGACGATTAGTGACGTTCTGGTTTTTCATACAAGCAAAGATAATATGAAATGTGACACAACCGTTACTACACGTCGACGTTGCGAATGTATGCGTAATTAGAATGTATGTGTGTCTTAAAAAGCCTTAAAAAGTGTACAACAAAACTAACGTGGAGTGGCGCTAGCAGTCCGAAAATTTAAAGTGATACGGCGCGATGACGTAGCTTGAAGGAATTGGTATAGGCCGCAGCCGTTTATACACGTTCTTTAAAGAAAGACATATTTTTTGCTGACGTGATTAAACGTTGTGTCAAATAGCGTTTATCAAATTTTACGTATTATAACGTCGCTCCGCTCAAAGTGTTAAATAACTGAAAACCTCTTGTAGAGGTCATTGTACTCATCATTATATACAGCGTTATTGGTAAAACACTAGCAACCTCTTAAGGGGTCACTGTACTCGTCATTATGAACAACTTTTACTATGCTGCTCCCTACATTTTGACGAGTTTGATGTAGACAAATGTACTGAACAGCTGATTTTTTTTTTCGCGTTTTCGGGTTTGCATAGTGAAAGTATTCATGGGTGAAAATGTTAAATAACCTTTTCTGTATATTGATTTTATTGATCAACCGTTCAGAAATCAGCGTGTTTATTCAACAATCTTTATTTTAGTGAAACTTTGTAATGAACAAACTCCGAAGTGCGTGCCAAGGGAACGTAAAAAATGTCATATGTGTAACAGAGATTTTAGTCAAAAGCAGATCCTTAACAAGCATTTGTGGAAGGCGCATGGATTCGAGGTAATTTAATCAAGTTTGTAGTAAGCAATTAGCGACTTAAGATTTGTAGGTCGTAGGTTCGAACCCATGCAGGTGCTCTCTTAAAAAAAAAAAAAAAAAAAAAAAAAAAAGGAACCACTGCTCTCAAAACGGTGAAGGAAAACATCGTGAGGAAACCGGCATGTCCTAGAACCAAAAATTCAAAGACATCTACCAACCCGCACTGGGCCCGCGTGGTGGATTACGGCTCCGTTCCTCTCATAGAGAGGCCTGTGTCCCAGAAGTGGGAACATTATAGGCTGATAACATCACGCCTGTACTCCTCAAAGGATAGGCAGAGGTGTACCTATAGTACATCCACATTTCACCAGTTACATTTATAAGTCCCATGTAAAAGGGGGGCGAGCCTATTGCCATGAACCGGGCACAAATCCAGACTCCGGGGTACTACTAAGGAATTACAGATGGAAAAACCCAATAACACTTTGCCTGATCCGGGAATCGAACCCGGGATCTCATGGTCTGCAATACCTAGTGATTGCGAGCACTAGATCAACGCTAGTCTTCATAATTTCAGTCGGAAGTCATCCACCATTGCTGGGGCACAGGCCTCCTCTCTGAGAGAGGGAGTGAGCAGTAATCCACCACGCGGACTCAGTGCGAGTTGGTTCACTTGGTAGATGTCACATGTCTTCGATTTTTTTGTTCTAGGAGATGTTTTCTCTGGGCTTACGGGCATGGGCGTACCCAGCTTTTGGCCCAGGGGGAGGCAAATCCGGCAAATCCACGTTTTTTTTAGGGTTCTGTACCAAAATGGTAAAAAAGGAACCCTTATGGTGTGACTCAGTCTGTCTGTCTGTCTGTCACAGCTGGATATCTCAAGAACTACTAATGCTATCAACTTGAAATTTGGAACAGTTTTAGATGACGTTTACCCGACTATTTTGCAAATAAGAAAGAAGTAAAAATATTTATATTTTTTTTGTAACAGGGACTGAAAGGGGGTCTTAAAAATTCAAAGTGGGGCTACTAGGGCATGTGGGGTATCATATGATACAACGCTGCTTGCACACTTTCAAACATTTTTTTAATTTTTTTTTTAGGCCGCATAGTTTTTGACTCTTGATGAAAAATGTAAAAAAAAATACCGTTCCCCCCTCATCTCAGAAGTTTGCAAAGATAAAAGTGTGAAATTACTCTATGTGATAGAAGTTTATGTAAAGATTACAGGAAAAATAAAACGATGTCTCTAAATAGCACACTTTTTCAGAAATCGGAACGCGCGGAACCCGCGGTGCGCGAGTCCGACTCACTCTTGACCGATTTTTTTTCGCCTCATCAATCTGCTCAATGTCCTCGGCATAATCTATGACAGACTTATTTATAAGCGCCTCAAAGATTATGCCGAGACAAAGGGCCTAATTCCTAACGAGCAGTTTGGTTTTCGAACCCAACACTCTTGCGTACAACAGGTTCACCACATCAACGGACACATAAGCGTTGGTTTCCAACTTGGTTCGATGACGGGTGCTGTTTTCTTCCATATAACGAAAGCGTCTGATAAAGTCTGGCACAACGGTTTATTATAATAATCACGGGCGCTCAAGAGTGGGGACTCTGTTCTGTCCGTCCACTGAGTGAGCTCAGGGAAGACATTTGCACATTTGCATAGTTAGGCTTCGGGGAGATCCCTTTACAGTCTCCCCAAAGATGTTCCCTAACAGGTGTTGCATAGAGGGGGTTCCGGATTGGTCTTTTGAGAGGTAACGGTGCCCCGTCCGACCTGGAGAGTGGGAAAAATCCCACTCTCCAGGTCTTTTCCCCAAAGCCCGCGCGCCTTTTGAAGGTTTCCCCCGAAAACATAAAAAAAGGTCATGTTCCGTAACAAAATGGTAAAAAAGGAACCCTATATGGTGTGAGTTGTGACTAAGTCTGTCTGTCTGTCACAGCTGGATATCTCAAGAACTACTAATGTTATCAACTTGAAATTTGGAACAGTTTTGGATGACGTTTACTCAACTATTTTGCAAATAAGAAAGAAATAAAAATATTTATATTTTTCTTGCAACAGATGCTGAAAGGGGGTCTTAAAAAATCAAAGTGGGACTACTAGAGCATGTGGGGTATTATCTCCGAAGTTTGCAAAGAGAAAAATCTGAAATTATTCTATGTGATAGAAGTTTATGTATAGATTACAGGAAAAATAAAACGATGTCTCTAAATAGCACACTTTTTCAGAAATCGGAATGGAACTCTCGGTGCGCGAGTCCGACTCGCTCTTGAACGGTTTTTTTTTTCTTTTATCAGGTGGAAAAACGTAAAGCCTTCATCTGCCCACTTTGCGATGAGAGAGTCAGCTACGGGTCTAACTTTAGTGCTCATCTATTGCATGTCCATCGCGTCCATGAGCAAGTTGAACAGCTTGAATTTCATAATATGGATGGTAAGTTGTAGCCGTACAAGACTTTTTTAGTGCGTGGCCAAAAACATAAATTTTAATCTATACAGGGTGTAAGGGACAGCCCTCCGCAAACTAACAGGGTGCATTCAGCTCCTTATTTTGAATCATATTCCACCGGAAAATTTCTCAGGAAAATTTCCATTTTTTAAATAGTTTTTTCAGTTACATTTTCTTTATTTCAATGTAAGATTACATTGTGTGTTCGTAACACTCCATTTATGTAAAAAAAAACACCAAAAAAAAACCAGCAATGGATTTTCAAATACTCTAACGAACGACGCGTGAAATCAGCTGTTCACTTTCTGTCTAGCTACAGAGTTCATCGAACTCACCGCTGTCCCTTACACCCCGTGTCTACAGGGTGTAGGGGACCGGTTCGTTCCCCAACTACGGAACCCTTCATTGTGCGTATTCCGACACGCACTTAGCCGGGTCTTTTTGCGCTGAAATCGCGAATAATATCGTCGTTTCCATAAAATTAAATTGTGTTCACAAAAAATAGATATTTGCGGTTACGTCCCCTGGAAAATGGTGATTCCTGCTGTCAGTCAAAAACACTGTGGTTTTATATTATTACAGATTTCATGATTTTCAAGAGTGCTATACAAGAGGAAACTAAGTATCGTTTTAGGAAGACTACGGCTAGCAAGCAGACCATTGAAGGAGTGCGGTCTCATTATATGTGCAGCCAATCCGGAGTCTACGTGTACCAGGTGAGAAAGAGAAGATTTTTTTTAAGGTCCTGTACCTCAAGAGAAAAAAACGGAGCCCCTTTTTTTTGAGGAGATTTTTTTTGGTCCTGTAACTGGAAAGAAAAAAACTGAACCCCTAGGGGTTCCGTTCCAGGACAACGAACTGATCCTATATCTATTATTCGTCTGTCTCAGGAACGAGTGGAGGTTCCTATGTCGAGTTTTGCGTTTAGCAACACATAGGGTAGGGTTAGGGTTACATTAGGGTTCCGTACCAAAATGGTAAAAAGACAGTCGCACCATAAGGGTTCCTACCTTATGGTGCGACTCAGTCTGTCTGTCACAGCTGGATATCTCAAGAACGACTAATGCTATTAACTTGAAATTTGGAAAAGTTTTAGATGACGTTTACCCAACTATTTTGCAAATCAGAAAGAAATAAAAATATTTATATTTTTTTTGCAACAGGGACTGAAAGGGGGTTTTAAAAATTCAAAGTACGGCTACTAGGGCATGTGGGGTATCATATGAAAGAACGCTGTTTGCACATTCTCAAACATTTTTTTATTTTTTTTTAGGCCGCATAGTTTTCGATTTTTGATGAAAAATGTAAAAAAAAATACCGTTCCCCCCTTATCTCCGAAGTTTGCAAAGAGAAAAATCTGAAATTATTCTATGTGATAGAAGTTTATGTAAAGATTACAGGAAAAATAAAACGATGTCTCTAAATAGCACACTTTTTCAGAAATCGGAACGGAACCCTCGGTGTGCGAGTCCGACTCGCTCTTGACCGGTTTGGTTTTTTTATTTGTACAGATTATGAAATACAAAATATACGAAATCGCGGGCAACAGCTAGTATAATATTAGTTTTTATAATTCTAGGGGAAAGGCAAAAGACCAGCGCCTGAAAGACAAATATACAAAACGGGCAAAGCATGTCCCGCACACATGATTGTTACAGAGACCATGGATCGAGTACTTGTGACGTTCTATAAGACCCATGTAGGACATGGTCGTGAGTATAATATAAAAAGAAAGAAAATACATTTATTTGCACATATCACCAATCAACAATCAACTCAGCCTATCGCAGTCCAATGCTGGACATTAGTGATGGCAATTAATGCGATTTAGAATAAATTTCATTAGCATGCGAATTCTTGAGTCTTAGCACGTTAAATGCTATTGCTATGATATTTGCTAATATGACGACAATTAATAATAGTCAAGTATGTGAATTTTGTTATTATGTGAGTTAAAGAGCGCGTTCGCGGGCTAGCGTCTTAGCGCGTGTTTTTAACAATTTAAAAAATAATCGCGCGCCACGCACGTGCCACATAAAATCACAAATTATTATTAACAATACATTCATACGCATTCATTCAATATACGATCCTAAGTAGGAGCTAATCGAAGATAATATTTGCTTGACTTCATTATTAGCACCACCTGCTAAATAATTTCACTTGCGAACGAGGTCAGGATCACGTGAAACAGATAGATTTAGTAGTTCCAACTTTTCGTGGGTGCGAAAGAGAGCGCGCACTGCACGCGCTGTCGACCTATGAAGTACGAAGGGATGAATAATAATTCATTTCACATTTCACAGAAATTCGCAACTACATTTCATTTGCTAAATGCTAAATAAGCATTCGCATGCTAACAATGAATGCGAATGCTAATTAATCCATCACTACTGGACATAGGCCTCTCCCAGGCTGCGCCACAACACCCTGTCCTCCGCCTTCCGCATCCAGTCTGTCCCAGCCACTTTCTTCAGGTCGTCGGTCCGTCTAGCTGGGAGGCGTCCCACACTACGTTTACCGATACGCGGTCTCCACTCCAGAACTCGTCTGCTCCACCGGCCATCGGTCCTTCGAC
This sequence comes from Cosmia trapezina, assembly GCA_905163495.3. Lineage (NCBI taxonomy): Eukaryota > Metazoa > Arthropoda > Insecta > Lepidoptera > Noctuidae > Cosmia > Cosmia trapezina. Next base: position 13,303,081 of record LR991047.1, read on the forward strand.
AAACATGGCCAGCCCACTGCCACTTCAGTTTGCTTATTCTGCATGCTAAGTCGGTTACTCCGGTTCTTTTCCGAATAACTTCATTCCTGATTTTATCCTTCAAAGAAACTCCGAGCATAACCCACTCCATAGCGCGCTTAATAGCGACCTTGAATTTGTGGACCAGCCCGACTGTCAGTGTCCACGTTTCAGCACCGTATGTCATAACGGGCAGGACGCACTGGTTGAAACCTTGGTTTTCAAACATTGCGGGATGGGTGACGAAAAGACTTGACGAAGTTTTTCAAACACGATTGGATCCTTCTGTCGGCTTCTTTCTCAAAGTTGTATCTACCGAGCTGGATGACTTGCCTAGATAGACATACTCCTACATACACATATCATACACATCATTTGCTTAGCTTTTTCCCAACTATGTTGAGGTCGGCTTCCAGTGTAATCGGATGCAACTGAATACCAACTGCACCCGTTAATCCACCACCCCTGTATCCGCACCCTCCTGCCCCTACTTTATTAGTGATCGGTGCAACATGTCTTCTTCTTCCATACTTCCATATAGGTCGTCATCTCAGTAGTCAACCCCTTTCTAGACATATATCATCTTTCACGCAATCCTTACATTGTTTCTTTGGTCTCCCTGAGCTACTCTTATAAAACTACTGTCTAGACTCATGAATACTCAACTCATGAACCTTTTGCCCTGATCCCAATTTAATTGTGGTCGGCGCGGCTTGTCTTCTTCTTCCACACTTCTCTATTAGTCGTCATCTCGGTAGTCACCCCCTTTCTAGCCATATCATCTTTCACCATCGTTTCTTTGGTCTTCTCAGAGGAGTGAAATGTTCTTATCTTATTTTTAGCTTGTCCTTATTTTGAGCCAAGGGAATCGAAGAAAATAAAGATGGAATCTCAAGCGACAACTTCAATTACAAGTCATGAAGCGATGAAGGCAGAGTTAGAACCAAAAGACGAAGGTAATTATTAGATTATCAGGTATTAGTAGAATACAAAGATATTGAAACTCTAGACGTTGCCATGATTACAGTGTGAAGTGTGGAAGTGAGACACATATATACGAAATTAATAGGAAAATTGAGACAAAGCATCATATCTTCTGTATCTTACGGCGTGCCGCATTTTTGCTTGGCGAACTTTTGAATTTTAGCCAAACAAAGTGCCTTCACTGTTACAAAATTTATCTTACGTCGATTAATTTAACTTTTTTGGTCAGTTTTTGCATTGTGCGTATGTATTGATATGGGTCTCAGTCCAAAATATGGAAGATTTCTTACGTTAAACTTCATTCCTCATAAGTTTCTTGTATTTCTCATACCACATAACCTAGAAAAAGTATTTATTGCTGTCTCATGACCGGCCACGCGGTGGCTCCATCTAGATGTATATTAGGTACAGACCGGCCATCAAGAGAATGCGTTTCTGACACCCTGTCAGTTTTATACTATAACTAGCGACTCGCCCCTGCTTCGTACGGTTTTTACGACTTGACAAAACACCAAGATTTCTTTATCACATGTAAGTTTAATAATAAAGTTTTATACTTAGATATAAACCTTCCAGAATAAAGTCTCTAAATCCTAGAGAAGCCTAACCCGTTTCCATTTCTTATCACTTGTAAACCAGTGCGTCGATTTTGTTAAAATCTCACCGTGAAAACTTGCGTGGAGTGAGCTGCTGAGCTGTCAGTGTCATCCCACGGGTGTTAGGGATTGACCAAATTACATTTACAATCATAATCGAGATATTAATTATATTTTATATGCTAATTTTATAACATAATCATTTTATATTATTTTTAAGCTAGTAAGGTGTCTAAACATTACTATTTAAGGGGTTTAAAAATAATCAAATATAAATTCTTGTTTTTCGTGCGTGACGCGCTCACACCTCGGTATAAATACGGACTAGTCTTGCAAAAAAAATTAAAAAAACAAAATTGAGTGTGTGACTGAATTTCTGTTTTGCAATTTTATTTAAAAACCCCCCTAAATTAATATTTAGACACTTAATTTGAAATAATATAAATGTTCACTAGAATAGCGTAAAAATATTATTAAAATCTCGATTATGAATTTATGACTGTATTAAACGTGCTTGGTCCATCCCTAGCATCAGGCGGAATGACACTGACAGTTCACTCCACGCTCACTTTTCACAGTGAGATGATTACAGAATAAGAGCATTGCAGTACATTATTGTTTTTGACGTCTGATTGTATATTCCTGTCCGTTTTCATAATATGAACTTTCATAAAAGTAGTTACAGTAACATTCTTTGTTCTTGTGTGTTTCTTTATTTTTTTGGGTTTTTTTCTTTCTTTCTTTTTTTTTCATTTTTCTTTCTTTACTTTGGCTTGTTTATAATCTCCTGTAAGTAATGGGTTTTAGTGGGTGTCAAGGTTTGGCATCGGTAAGTGAGTGCTAGTTTCCTTTTTGTGGTCATATTAATAAAATTCACTATTTTTCATACACACAGACCTAGAGTACATACATAGGAGAGCGTAAGCACCACCACGACGTTAACGTAGAGATACGGTGGTGGGGACGCGAAGATATACGGCAGTGGGGTTATTTATTTCATGACTTGTCTAATGCTACTATTGTAGCCTACGATGATTGATTATTAAAATATTAAGTCAAGTCATCTCTACCCCGTTTTAACTAATTGAGTTTACAGCATATAGCATAATCAGCCTATAATGTTCCCACTGATGGGACAGTGGGCTTTAATCTTCCATGCGGGCACAGTGCGGGTTGGTAGATGTCGCATGTCTTCGAATTGTTGGTTCTAGGACATGCCGGTTTCCTCACGATGTTTTCCTTCACCGTTTTGAGAGCAGGGGCCCTACTCCCTAAGTGTGTCCGTCTTTCCGTCCGTCCGTTTATCCGTCCGTCTGACATTACGATCCATTAAAACAAGTGTAAAAGTTAAATTTTTCGGACGGGCAAGAACACATCGGGAGTAGGGACAACTGGCAAATCATGTTGTCATTCATACTTCGTTCGGGCCCCGAACCAATCATCCATCCGTAGGTGATACGGAGTAAGAAACGCCCGTAACGAAGGCCGAAACTACGGGCTTCGTGCTTAGGGAGTAGGCCCCCAGTGGTGATGAAACAATTTACACAAAGTAAAACGCCTGTCAGGGTTCGAACCTACGATCTAAAACTCGTAAGTTGGGCCACCACTGCTCTACCCTAATAAGCCAGTTTTATTTTAGGCGATATAATAGAAGAGTCTGCTTGGATGTGCGACGCCTGCGGCGTATCATTCGACGATGCTGACAAATTCAGGGACCACGTCGCTTCCCATGGCTTAGAACTATACCCCTGCCAGTATTGTGAAGATGTAAGTAAAATATGGTCCTTTAGGCGCGATTTGTCCAATTCGCCATTAGTCCAATGTTCAAAAAAAAATTCCAAATCGCAGTTGGTCCAATTCGCAGTTAGTCCAATTCGCAGTTGGTCCAATTGGCAGTTGGTCCAATTCGCAATTGGTCCAATTATTTTTAACCGACTTCTGAAAAAGGTTATCAATTCGGATGTTTATTTTTTTTTATGTTGGTATGTTCAGGCATAACTTCGTCATATACAAAATTGCAAAATTCTTTTTTTGTTTGAAAGGCGGAGTATACTCTCGAGGTGGTCCCATTGTCACCAAATCAGAATCTGATTATGGGATCCCATGGAAATTGAGGGAAACTCTCAAATTTTATAGGCACACCTATAGCGATTTGGGTATTTTTTTTATAGTAACTCGTGCATTTGCTCTCGGAAAGCACCATTTGGTGAAATGGAACTGATGATGAAGACCACAGATGGCCATCGGAACTACTCAATTATACCTCAGTATTTCACGGGTTATTCGATTACTTTAATATGGTTGCTAAGTAATATATGCTCGTCAAAATGCATACAGATGCAAAGACACCCACTTCCAAAATTTTTTTTTTTTTCACTTTGTAGTGTTTTTATTGGAAGTCTGTTGTTTTTTTTTTGGAAAAAAGTTTTTATTTTTCACTTTTTAGTGGGTCAGTTTGTAATTTATCTAAGTTACAATAGCCCAATGTCAACTGCTCATAACCTTCTACAAATTATTGCTTTTCCCGATGCAGGGACGTTAATTGTTGAGGAGTTCTACTAGTAATAACCATGAGAACTGGAGCTCCATGGTGAAGTCATCATCAACATTATGCATTATAATGAGCATAAATTACTTGGCAACCATTTTAAAGTAATCGGATCGCAACCCGTGAAATACTTATGTATAATTGAGTAGTTCCGATGGACATCTGTGGTCTTCATCATCAGTTCCACTTCACCAAATGGTGCTTTTCGAGAACAAATGCACGAGTTACTATAAAAAATACCCAAATAGCTATAGGTGTGCCTATAAAATTTGAGGGTTTCCCTCGATTTCCATGAGATCCCCTCATCAGATTCTGACTTGGTGACAATGGGACCACCTCGAGAGTATAACCCTTTCAAACAAAAAAAGAATTTTGCAAATCCGTCTATACCTATATGACGAAGTTATGCCCGAACATACCTAAAACATCCGAATTGATAACCTCGTCCTTTTTTTGGAAGTCGGTTAATAAAATGGGTTGTTTTGTTTAATTTTGGAAATAGTTTATATTGGACCAACTGCGAATTGGGCCAATCGCGAAAAAGGTGAATTGGACCAATCGCGAATTGGACCAATCGCGCCTAAAGGCATTTTTATTCAATCGATAAGTGCCATAAAAATGCATTTAAATTTTATATTTTCTAATTTCGCGCGAAAACGCTGGACGCAGTGGACGACAAATTACTCTGTGATCATGACGTCAGTTGGCAGTGTAAGCAAACACTTTTATAAGGTGACTGGTAATTAGTGAACGATACCTAAATTCATGATTGTGCTCATGATAACAAACAACTTTTACTATGGGACCAAACCTGAAATCGCGAAAAAAAAATCAGCTGCTCCCTACATTTTAACGAGTTATGCGAACATGAATGCATGGGGCAGCTGATTTTTTTTCGCGATTTCAGGTTTGGTCCCAAAGTAAAAGTTGTTTGTTATCATGAGCACAATCATGTGTTTAGGTATCGGTCACTAATTACTAGTCACCCTATATACGCTGATCAGTTGACAGTTAACATTGACACTTTTAAATTTACACAGCCGTATGACGTAATAACATGGCGGCTACTTTCATGGTGTTAGAAAACAGATTAAAAAACTGAAAACTTTAAATAAAATGTTATTATAAGAACTAAAACTAACAGTTTCCGACTGCTTTTTGCCTAAGCTATCTAAATAATATATTTTTTCTCGTTTATAGTAAAATACCGTATTATCATTACGTAAACCTAGTTTTTTTTACCCTTACATCAACATGTGGCTAGCCTTTTCCCAACTATGTTAGGATCGGCTTCCAGTGCAAACGGATGCAGCACGATCCTCTTACTAAGACTGGTTGTCAGACTTTCGGGCTTCTGACTACCCGTAACCACTGTCAAAGATCTACGAATGACAGCCGGTACGACGATGACGTATTGCCACTAAAGTTTGGCAATTCTTCGGACTATGTCGGTTACCTTGGTTCTCCTGCCCCTGCTGCCTGTTCTTGTTGTGTGCCTGTTGGTGGTTATGCCTCTTTAATTTAGTTTGTGCTAAATAAATGTGTTTTCTTTCTTTCTTTCTTTCCTGCGGATCATCATTTCTGAATCGGTACAATTTTGTTTTCAGGATTTTCAAAATCTGGATGCCTGGACCCACCACGTCCGATTAGAACACAATATGGGAAGCTTGTTCTAGAAATATGGACCTATATTTTAAATGCTATTAAAACTTGACAGTACTTATGGAATACAAATGCTTGTGCAAGCGTGCAAGTAACTTGCATGCCATGTGACACTCGCCAATCAGAAGTTGTTATGATACAATGTCATGTCAAACAACTTGCAGTTTTGTGCAAGTTACTGCAAGTATATTCCTGGCTTAACATGTTTAGTTATATTGAAAAAAAAGTAAAACTATTTATTTTAATGCAGAAAATAAGTTTATTTTTAACATTCGAAATGAAGTGTTTGATTGTTTTACTACGTAAGTATCGTTAAATTACATATTTTTTACTACTATTTGCTTTTATTTATTTTTGCCTTCTTAATAAAAACTTTACCTATCACATACATGTAATTTTTTTTCTGTTTTAAGTATTTCGTTATTTTTAACCGACTGCGCGGCAGCAAATGTAGGGTAATTAATGTGTTTCACGATTATTACTTATTATACTTAGTTCAACAATTTTTCGAATATTAAAATCATACAAATTTAATTTATAAATAACTATTATCTCCTTTATTTCATTAGTATATACATATAAATTACATTTTTAAATGTTGAAATATAAAAAGTATAAAAGCATTTAAAAATATAAAAAATAGTAATCATAATAATCATAATCATAAATCTTTATTTTTCTCATTCAGTATTACAGGCACTAGATATTATATGCACAATCTTATATAGAGAAAGGTGTCTGAAGTAGGAGGGCCCTGAGTTACAGATCACCCGGCTCTTTTGTTACACATGTTACATTACAAAATGGTTAGTCAAGATATACTTTCAATTAAATGTACAAATTATAAGTAGATATTAATGATACGTTCTTAGACAAAACAAAATAAAATACAAATGAGCTTAACGAAAAATGAAGAATAAAATGAATGAGAGTAAGGGTGAGTGTATGAATGATTGTAAGTGTAGGAGTGTGAGTGTAAATGTGTGGGTGTTAAGACACTGGTTTTAATAAGTTTTCAGTGGCAGTGTAGTAGTGGTGTCGTTTTCAGTGGTGTCGTGGGGAATGAACGGTCGAGATTTAAAAGCCAAATGCGTAAATTTCTTTTACAAATAGCTTTTGTATCTGTGTAAATACATATTTTCTTATTATTAGAGTTGTATAGAAATATGCCAAGAAAACAGAAAAACTTATGGGAGAAAGCAGTGTTAAATCGGATGATAGAACAAACATTTATTTGATGATCGTCTATTTAGTGAAAAGAAATCGTGAATCATGGGAAGTTCAGAGTGTTTTTTTAATACTGTCATGAATATGAACAACTGCCGGACCGTTAACACTTCGCAGTGTTGGTAAAGTTCCAGAGTTGGATATAGCCTTGGAAAAAAGCAACAAACTTTTAATATAGCTCTTTGGGATCTCTCTAAATTTATCATATAAGTTTTAGAACTACCGCCCCATGTGGTAATGGAATATACTAGCAAAGATTGGCATAGTGCAAAGTAAACTGTCTTAATAACTGATGTATCAGATATATGTCTTAGATTTTAAAAAATGTAGATTAATTTTCTGATTCTTTTAACTATTGTTTCAATGTGTCGTTGGAAGCTGAGACGATAATCTATGATTATGCCAAGATATTTAATAGAATTAGTTTTAATTAACACGGGACAAGAACAATGGTTAATAAAATTGCATGAGTGGGCTTTCAAGTTGAAATTTGGTTGGTCCGGGGGTCTAAGGGAATATGTCATGTATTTTGTCTTATCGACATTGAGGGTAAGCAAATTGGAATGTAACCATTTATAAACAGTTTCAAAACCTTGTTGAGCATAATTTTTAACGTCTTCCCATGTGATAGCATCGAATATCAAGGCAGTGTTATCGGCGAAAGTGATGATTTTACCGTTTTGCAGCTTGATGTCACATAAGTCGTTTATATAAACTAAGAATAATGTTGGGCTAGGCTAAGGATACTGCCCTGTGGAACGCCGTACTGATTAGGAAGCTCGTCGCTAATCCAACTATCTATTTTAGTAGTTTGTGTTCTGTCAGACAAATAGTCTATGAATAGTTGAAGTGGTAAACTTCTTACTCCCATATTCTCTAATTTATTTATCAAAATGGGAACAGATACTGTGTCAAATGCTTTAGCCAAATCTAGGTAAATGGCTAAGGTCTTTTTTTATTGTCTAGTTTGTTGACTATGTGATCTGTTAGTTCGTGGACGGCTTCAGCTGTTGACCTGCCAGATCGAAAGCCAAAATGATGATAGTAGTAGCCCACCGGTATCGGGAGGTCCAAGCTACTTCCCGTTGACCTAGAATAATGAAATTTGGCAAGAAGCAAAGTCTCCCAGCACCAAGTAAAGGAAAAAGTCCGGAAATTGTGAATTTTATGACTTAAAAAAAAATAAATAAAGAGTGTTAAGTTTGTTTTTGGGATAAACTCTTTTCAACTACGGAACCCTGCATTGTGCGTGGTCCGGCACTTGGCCGGTTTTTTTTTAAATATACTGTAATAGTTCGGGTCATTGTAAAAAAAAAAACTGCTAAATATACATTTTTGAAGTTTTGTATTTTGATTAAATGCGAAATAAAAATAATATTAAGTACCTTAAATTGGCCAATTCAAGCAAAAAGTTCTTTAAGTCATCATCCATAGCTTTAGCCAATGTTGTTCTGATTTTTGAATCCATGAAATGCCTAAATTGGTCATTGTAGTACGTGAAAGTTGAAACTCTTGTACCATATCCTAATAGCAATTTTAAAATTATATTTGTATGATCTTTCACGATGGCTCGCAAATCCTCATCAGTATTAATTTTATAACCTAGAACAGTGCGTACATTTATATAAGTTACGATTACTTCGTCCAAAATGAAATCCCAAATAGATTTATGCTTATCCTCTCTAGTTACTGTCTTCAATAATTCGCATAAGTATTGTGCTGCGAAGTATTCCGCAAATGTCATATGTAAGAATTGCGGTATATCATTTGCCACACTATGTATAAGACCAGTTTTCTCCGTACCCTCCTTAATCTTGTCTATGGTCTCTTTTATTTTCCTCCTATGTTTCCCGCTAAAAATCATGACAGTATTACTATTTGATTTGAAAACAGCGTAAGCACCCAATAGGCGATGTTTAGCAAAAAAATCAGCTCTGATGTTTTCTAATATTGTCCTATTGTCAGTATTGTACAAATCAATGTTGTTTTTCTCTTGAAAACGTCTCTTCAGTTTTGTTTCTATGAATGTGTCATATACAGTGAAGGCATTAATGTCTAAATTCCATCGATTAGGTATAATGCTTTCTTCTTTTATTTGATTTTGGAAGTACTTAGCAAACAGGTAAAGATGCAATGGGGTATCAAAGTGTTCCATAAAAGACTCCCCCAGATTACAGTTGCTAAACAGTGTGTTAAAGGTTTCAACAACTGACTCCGGACAGACGTTAATTTCTTTCCGTAAATAGCTTAAAAAGTTTAGACAAACGTTCATGAATAGTACCTGATGTGTTTCTCTTTTAACGCTTTCCATCTGGTTTCTAATAGCAAAAGTTTTTTTATGGAGGGTCATAAATTCCATAAAAATGCATAAATTATTATACTGCTCATTGCTAAGGTCTCTTAATATAATATTAAATTTCCAAAAATTAAATAAATATTCATCTTGTTCACTATTAGAAAAATCTTGTATCTCATACGACTCTCCAAATTCTTGCTCTAGCCTACATAATATTTTGTCATAAGACCTGCTTGTGATCCATATTTTATGTGTGCGAGGATAATCTCTAACTGTTGTAAGTAAAGATAACACTTTATCAGTGTACATCGGACAGATTTCATCAAAGCCATCGAATAAGAATATGAGTTCTTTTCTATTATAATAGTCTAGGAACATTTTAAGTTCGAAAACAGTCCATTGATCGCCTTTACAAGATATTAGAGTCACATCACCGTTTTCCTCTTCCAGTTCAATCGATAAATCATTTGTTTCGCTCTGCTTCTCGGTCAAAACTTCACAAAAAAACTTCAAACTCTCCAAATTATCGATGTTTGTTTTGTTTTCTTGCCACTTGAAAAATTTTCCTGAGTGAATCAGCAAATTGATTCTCACTATCCATACTTTGGGATTGAGTTCTTTGGTTTTAAGTGATAAGTGAGTGAGTAGAGTTGACTTGCCCATACCGGGCTTATTTGTTATTAATGCCACTTTTGATAAATCGTTTAGTGTAAGTAAAATATTATCGGTATTGCAAGATGACCTACAATTACGTGACCGACGGTTAACACGTCTGTCAATGTACACATGCTTAAATTTTTCATAATTTGAATTACTGTTTGATTTTCCTAGAACAATTCGTTCGTTGTTCATGATTTTATTTAGCACTTCTCCTTCAACGAATGCCATTGATGTTTCGTCGATAATGGAGTCTAGGCTAAGTTCTACGTCTTGGAACATGACTTTGGTCTTTTCTAAGATAATATTTTGTGATTTTTCACTCATATGAATCAAGTTGCATTTTTCAACCGTCACTATATTACTTGTTTTGAAATAGGCGTTTATTGTTTCCACCAAATTGTCTTTTAAAACAAAGATTGTTGGTTTATTTTCGAGAACTTTAGTGATATTTTTCAATCTTGTAATCCAGTTTCTGTTTATATTATTGCAAACAATAATGATTAGATATTTTGGTTTGTTTTTATTAGTTTCTGTTAATTCTTTGCAGACTGTATTATAATCTTTTAGTGGTAGATCTAAAACGTATTCTAAATCAAACAAATAATGATTGTTTTTTTTTAAAGATTGTATCATTTTTGCAACTGTAAGCGCACTGCTCTCCGTTACGAAAATTGTGGCTGGAGGCTGATCCATCAATTTTAAGGAATTTAAAACTTTTTCATTGAACGTGTAATCTGAATTGTTCTTTAGTTTTATCATATACATTTGCCTTAAGAGTGTCAATAAAGATTTTTCTATTATTGCTGCTAAAGCTTCTTCGTAATCTTGGCTTTGTTTTGTTAGATACGATGCTTCTTTTTGCATCCACCATCTTTGTATTCGGTTGTGATATTGTAGGAAGATTGCGTCAGCTGTAACTCGAACATTATTCACGTTAACACATTGATGATGATCTTCAATCTGATCTTTTAAAATTTTCTCTACACCCTCCTCGTCAGCCTGATTTGTGAAAAACACAAGTTTCTTCAAGAAATCTTTTGCTAAATCCTCGTCGTCTTCATTTCTTCTAAATGAAAGTTTCGGAAACTTTTTAACTTTTACTTCAAACTTGTATTCGTGCAAATTTTCAATTCTATTTTGCAATTTTACAAACAGCCTTTTAGAAAGTTCTCCTAGTGACGCCGAGTTATCTGTGAACTTCATCAGTTTTGTGTTTTCTTCGGAAACTAATATGTTACCAACAATGCCAGCGATTCCTCCGTTGAGTTTCAGGAGTCCATCTCCCAGAGACTCATCTAAAGTGACGACTTTATTGGCGTTTGAATTGGTGATTAATTCAGAGATTTTAAATTCCAGATGATCCAATCTTCTTTCAGTTTTGCTCTTCTTAATTTTTATTGCTAAATCTTTATTGCCGAACGCAGCTGGTACCTTAAACGAACGTGAAGTTAAAATTTCTTTCACAGCCAGATCAATTTCGTTTTCATCTAACTTTTTTATTTTGAGTATCTCGTTGCAGAGCGCTTTTTTGAATAAAATATCAAATTCCTCGACACTTTCAAAGAAATCTTGGCGAAAGCTTGCAAGCCGATGTTCGTCGTCTTCGTTCACAGATTGAATTTCAGAAACTTTGAGAGCTTTTTGTGTGACAAGTACATGATAGCGCAGCACAGTAGTATCCTTCATTGGCATTATAGAATCATCTTCTTTACAAAAAAACTTTCCCATAAGTTCGGCTAGCACCGTGACTTGATCCTTTAACATTTTCAAATCCTCGTCATCATCACAGTCAAATGTAAGTTTTGGAAACTTTTTAACTTTAATATGAAACTTATAATCGTGCAAATTCGGGATTGCGGACTGCACTTCAGCATACAGCCTTTTAGAAAAATCTTCCAATTTATCTTTATCTGCAAATTTCATATATTTAGAGTTTTCATCGGACACCAGAATGTTACCAATAGTGCTAGCTAAACCTGCGTTAAGCTGCAGGAATTCTTTTCCTATGTATTCATCTACAGTGATAATGTTTTCCGGTGGTGACGCGTTGATCAAATCCACCATTTTATTTTTTAATTTGTCTATTACGGACGCAATGAAAATTGAAGGTTCAACGTTATCCTCTTTGCCTCTTATTGTTAAATCTTTATTTCCAAAGGCAGCTGGTACTTTGAAATCTCGATTTATTAACATATCCTTCGCTGCTAATTTAATAGCTTCATTAACAGTTGACTGTAGAACGTCAACCATTTCTAGTTGTCGTCTTAAATCGTCAGACATCGATTTACTGACGAACTCCAATTTCAACTTTTTATCATTAAATGTTACAACATTTCCAATCAGACTGCTGAGTACCGAGATTTCTAACGGTTTGATAAATAGTTTTGACAGTAAATTGTTGAGTTCCGGTTCATTTAATTTACGCTGTCTTAGCAGCTCAATAAACAGCGTATCTTTGAACAATGCTATGTAATCGTCATTGTTGTCAAAGAAGTCTGTTTGGAAGGTTGCGACTCTGTGTTCTTCTTCTTCATTTTTTAATTTTATTTCCGAAATGTTTAAAACTTTTTGTGCCAAAATTATATGGTAAAGTGACACAAGATCATCATTCATTGACATAATGTGACAATTTTTATGATTATTGTCTTTATTTTGACATTTGTCACCATCTCTGTCATAATATTTGTCACCATCTTGGTCATCATCTTTGTCACAATTTTTGTCACCATCTTTGTCATCATCATTGCCCTTATCAGGGAGAAACTTCGCCAACTGTACAGCAAGCGCAGCGAATTGTTCTTTCATGATACTTTCGCACAAAAACACAATATCTTCATCCTTATGACATGGCTGTAAGCCGTCATCACCCGTACCTACCAAACTGTTCAATTTTTCAGTAAAATCACTTTGGAACACCTTAGTCTTATTAAGATCTGCTTTAGCTGTAGTATACATGGTGAAAAAACATTCAATTTTTTGAAAGTTGCCTTTAAATAAGACATCCTTGTTATTTGGACTGAACAAGCGTCTTATGCTTAGGTAGCTAGAAAACCATTTAGCTAAATCATTTTTACTGCTAAGCGTTAGTTGGACTTTGTCCCCCTCTCTATGCTTCGCTTGTATGAACACTGCTACTGGTTTGTTCGCTCCTTTAATCTTAACATTAGCTCTAATACAGATATCGTCAAAGGTGCCTATGTCTGCGACATTAGTAGCTAAATTATAGTCTTTGATTTCGTCATCGATTTTTGTTCTGAAATGTATTAGACTGATTAATTTTGTCTCGTACAGCTGTCCGCGTATACCGGACGTACCGTCACGTTTTTTGTACATATTGTTTTGAATTATGATTTAACTGGCTAGCTGCTGCAACTCCGATATACATCAATGGTACATTAAACTAGTCTTCACATAAATGTAATAATATACTACTTTATATAAATGCAAGTGGGGTGCCACCTGGACAGTCAGCCGCGCCACCACCTCGCTACCACGGCATCAGCTATCCTCGTAGTTCTACGAGAGAAGGAGCTTATGGGATACCAGCGTCCTCTGCATACGATTGACTTTTTGATTTTATTCTTCTAATTATCTTTAGAGAAATGAGTTTGTAGTTTCTCAGCTTCTTCTAATACAATTTTGATAATCTGCAAATAAAAAAATATAATTTGTAGAGAATGAAAGCGGCTTCGGATCGCGTGAAAATTCACAACCATTCTTTGAATTTACTTTGCTTGGTAAGGAATATAATATATTAGAATAGAATGCTCTTTATTATGTACACCGTATATGATAGCTAATATGTACCATTTTCTTATAATGTTCGTACGTCTTTCATTGACATGAATGTGCCCTGGTGGCTGAGTGTGTGTCATGCTCCCTCAAATGTCTCGCTGATGGTGGCGCGTGGGTCGGATCATTAAGCTCCCTTGAAAATAGTTGAGCTGAATGGTGCTGATCTATACGTTATGTTCGTAAACGTGTGCCATCAGTAGAGTCATCTCATAGTTGCCACAGGTAAAAACAAAAACAATTCAAAAATCAAAATATGCCATTTTAATTTTTGAATTGTTTTTGTTTTTACCTTTTTGTTACGGACGCTTAAAGGCTCTTACAGACAGAGGCGATATCGCGTCGCGACGTGTCGCGTAGCGGTGTTGCGACGCGATAATATCGCAATATCGCTCGCGATATCGCCTGTGTCTGTAAGAGCCTTTAACGTGCACGCCTTTCTAAATCGTTCTCACATGACGTATACTTTCAACATGAATGATGTAATCAATATTTTGTAACAATATTTTTATTTAAAAACTTTTTTACAAAAAAAAACAACCGACTTCAAAAAAAATGTTACAAAGTGAAAAATGACTTTAATTTCGGAAGTCGGTGTCTTTGGCTCTGTATTTTAGGTTTTTGCCACCGACTTCCGAAATTAAAGTTATTTTTCACTTTGTAACATTTTTTTTTGGAAGTCGGTTGTTTTTTTTGTGTAAAAAAGATTTTTTTTTCACTTTTTAGTGAGTCAGTTTGTAATTTATCTAAGTTACAATAGCCTAATATCAACTGCTCATCACCTTTTACAATATATTGTTTTTCCCGATACAAGGACGTTAATTGTTGAGGAGTTCTCCTAGTAAGAAACCAGGAGAACTGGAACTGATGGTGAAGTCACCATCAACTCCACTTCACGAGCATAAATTGCTTAGCAATCATATTAAAGTAATCGAATCGTAACCCAAGTGAAATACGTATTATTGAGTAGTTCCGATGGCCATCTGTGGTCTTCCTCATCAGTTCCACTTCACTAAATGGTGCTTTTCGGGAACAAATGCAACGAGTTACTATAAAAAATACCCAAACCGCTGTAGGTGTGCCTATAAAATTTCAGGGTTTCCCTCGATTTCCATGGGATCCCCTCATCAGATTCTGACTTGGTGACAATGGGACCACCTTGAGAGCACATCCTTTCAAACAAACAAAGAATTTTTAAAATCGGTCTACAATTGACGGAGAAATCGGTGCACATACATAAAAAAAATATATAATATAGGTACGCGACGAATTGATAACCTCCTCCTTTTCGTTTTTGAAAAGTCGGTTAAAAAAAGAGTGTCCGTGGAGTTTCTCGCGCGTTCTTCTTCATAGTAAGCTACTTCGCTTTGGAATGGGCAAATAGCTTCATCTTTCTGACTGACCAAATGAGTTTGAGTTGTCGTATGAAACGCTTACTCTCGTTTGCTTATAAACGAATGTTAGCATTATCTATTTACGTTAAAATTAGATTCACGTTCGTATGAAACGCGTACTTAATTTAGCAAATTAAAATCAAAGTACCGTCTATGATTGTTGCGTGGCGGAAATAGATCCTTCTACCTATAGTTATGAATAGCTGTTTCAGTACGTAAGAACTTCTAACTACTAAGTACTCATAGTCAGAGAAAATAGGCTAGTTGATACTTGAAATATATTAACATTTTTATCACAATTTTGTTTTGTATAATTGTTCTAAGCGTACCGGAAGACGCAGCGTTGGCAGGCCTCCCACAAGTTGGACCGATGATCTGGTGAAGTCCGCTGGAATCCGCTGGATGCAAGAAGCGTAGACCCGGTCGAAGTGGCGATGCTGATGTACAGCAACGGCCAGAAGTCCACTTACACCGCAATGAACATTATCGCCTGGGCTATACGGGATGCGGCGCATATACCTATACGGGCTGCGGCGCCGAAGAAGGTCATAAGTAAACTAATATTGCTATGCCATAGTTTTGTGAGATTGCTAGTCGACTTCTGGCTGCTACTGTACAGCAGTGAAGGACGTCTTTCGACTGAAATTATGAATGAAAATAAATAAATAAATGGTTCATCAAAGATACAAATATTAGTTTTTTCATAGTATAAATCTCCTGTCCTTTTTTCCCCACAGCTCTGGAACGACAGACTATGCTTCAGGACCTAAGTACGCAAGCCTCAAGATTGGACTCGTGATGAATCGATCTAAAACAAACGGCATGACCAACAGCACTAAGCGCAGGGTCGAGGTAGATGGGCAGGAAATAAAGGGCTTTTCATTAAGAGCGCTCAAGCTTTGAAATTAAATAAAACAACTTGTGTAAGTGATATTGCCTCATTTTTATTTTTATTTTAAAGGACATTCAATGACATTATTTATGGAATATAATTTCGGCCAAATGGCCGCCGCGGCTCCGCGCTGTAGCTCAATTTCATGGAGAACGCGACTTATGTTGGCCTTCAGGGCGGCAATTGTCTGTGGTTTATCTACATAAACCAGAGATTTCACGTAGCCCCACAGAAAGATAAGTTAGTTAGTTGGTTGAGTGGTGTTAAGTCACACGATCTTGGTAGCCAGTTGATGTCGCCACCACGCGAAATACACAAAGACACCAAACGTTGGTCGGATAGAGCACTGGATTTTGATAATAAATTTGAATAATTTCAACGCGTTGTTGAAGCGTGTAGCGTTACATGGTGAAATGTCAAGACTAAATAAATAATCCTATAAAATTTGACAGCTGTCACTTCAACAAGATGGCCGCTATACGCTATCAAAGTTCGAGCGTCCCTATTGAAAAACCATATAGTGTCGATGAGCAGCCAGTTAGTTTCTTTCGAAAACAGGTAGATGGGCAGGAAATATTATGTCGATGAGTCGATTCGAAAACATACAAGAAAAGGAAATAGATCGCCGCATCCAAAATGCCTGGAAAAGGTACCGGTCCATGAAAACGCTAATGAAGGGCGATCTACCGATCTCACTGAAGCGAAAACTAATCGGTATGTGTATTCTGCCCGTCCTAACCTATGGTGCTCAGACCTGGGGGTCTACTCCCTAAGCACGAAGTCCGTAGTTTCGATCTTCGTTACGGGCGTTTCCTACTCCGTATCACCTACGGATGGATGATTGGTTCGGGGCCCGAACGAAGTATGAGTGGCAACAAGATACGACAGTAACAGTTGTCCTACTCCCGATGTGTTTTTGCCCGTCCGAAAAATTTAACATTTACACTTGTTTTGATGGATGGTTAAGTCAGACGGACGGATAAACGATCGGATGGATGAACGGACGGACTTAGGGAGTAGGCCCCCTGGACCCTTACCGAGCAAAATTTCTGTCTGTTCTTGGGGTTTGCCAAAGAACAACGGAGCCAAACATTCTGGGCGTAAAACGAACTGACAAAATACGAAACCACGCTGCGCTCCAAACGGGTATCCTAGACGTAGGCAAAATGGCTGCCAAGCTAAAAATGTGATTGGGCGGATCTTCGCTAAGGGAACCAGGCAACTGCATTATGTCACCGAACAACAATATATTCACTCCAACAAAGAAATCAGAACTTTGTTTAATGTCTTGAAGCCGGACGTGTATGTTCCTCAGTGACTGATACGGTATCATGGATATTTCGTCAATAATCAACCAGTAGATATTCCGCCATTTAACTCGCTCTCTTTGCAGTCGATCTCCGGACAATGGGGTTTGCTACTGTCAAAGTGGCGCTAGCATAGCTTTAACCAAAATTATATTCATTTGTATGAAGTATTTGTTTGTTTAAGATTTTACAAAATGCCTATGAAAAGTGAAGTGCCTTATTGCAAAGAAATAGGTGCACACCAATTTCCGATAGCTGTAGAATAAAAAAAAAGTGGTTAAAAAAAGTAACTAAAAAAAGTAGTCTAATTCGGCTTTTTGTAGTAATGTATAATTGGCGAAATTATGAAATGTATACTTCCTACAAACAAAACTATTTCATAAATAAAATAGCTTGATGTATGATTTTAAGAGTATACCCTTCAATAAGGTCTGCTTTTCTTCCTTGTAAAGAAGCACCTCGTTTTTATCAGTTCAGCCTTTAGCTCGTTTATTCTTCATGTTGAGTACATGTTTATCTTATCCTCCATCCTGGTATTTTGGTGAAAAAATTTACAAAACCGAACACACTAATTAAGTAAACAAATGTGACAGGTGAAAGCTATGCTAGCGTCATCTGCCAAAAGTTTTAAGGAGGCAACCCCATAGTAGCAGAGTTGTCATGCGACCTTTTTCTATTAGCAATGAAAATGGTGAGTGTAAGGTACAGACGCCAGTAGGTCAAGCCACCCGAAACTGTCAATTCCAATCAACCTTGAACCTAATGCTTTAGCGATAAAGATTTGACAGATTGTAGTAGCTTGATGTGCTGGCGTCTGTACATCCACTCACAAGGCGAGCAGCGAGGCCAGTCTGAGCTAGGAGAGCTGTGGCTAAGTAATAACAGCCGTATGGGTCAATCCATCAGGTCCATCTACGCTTGCCGGGGTTGGGCCGTAGATGGACCATCTTTACATATCGAGACTCCTACGTACCTTGGAAAGCACGCTAAGCCGTTGGTCCTGGCTGTCATTCGTTGATCTTTGACAGTCGTTACGGGTCCTCAGAAGCCCGAAAGTCTGACAACCAGTCTTACCAAGGGATATCGTATTACCCAGTAATTGGGTTGTGGAGGTCAGATAAACAGTCGCTCCATATAAAATACTGGTATTCAGCTGCATCCTGTTAGACTGGAAGCTGACCTCAACATAGTTGGGAAAAGGCCAGGCAGATTGAAGTGAAAATAGCTGTTTTTGATCGCTATTTAAACGACGAACCTCTCTTAGGAACTCTTCGTCTGTCATTATTTAAATATTAGTGGGTTCTGTAACTTCCTCATAAACATCAGGAACGTCTAAATTAATGTGGGTTTCGGGATCCAAGATTTATGGTTTGTAAATGTTAGTATTTACATTATTTACATATAATTCTGCAGCGTTTTCTGCATAATACAGAAAGAGCATTTTGAATCTCTTCTTCCTAATGGTTCATCAGGTCGATGCTAGAATCGTGCTGTAGCAGGCGTAAAAGAGTGCGCTTGGCTAAAAATGCTTGCGCAATTTATTTCGATGCCAACACCATATCTTCTCTAATCTAAGTGTCGTAACTGATTTGAAGAATTTTATACAGGACAAGCTATTTTTCTTCTTTTTTAGGGTTCCGTACCAAAATGGTAAAAAAGGAACCCTAATTATGGTGTCACTCTGTCTGTCTGTCTGTCTGTCTGTCTGTCTGTCTGTCTGTCTGTCTGTCCGTCTGTCTGTCTGTCTGTCTGTCTGTCTGTCACAGCTGGATATCTCAAGAACTACTAATGCTATCAACTTGAAATTTAGAATAGTTTTAGATGACGTTGACCCAACTATTTTGCAAATAAGAAAGAATTTAAAATATTTATGTTTTTTTTTGCAACAGGGACTGAAAGTGGGGGTCTTAAAAAATAAAAGTGGTGCTACTAGGGCATGTGGGGTATCATATGAAAGAGCGCTGTTTGCATATTCTCAATTTTTTTTTCTTTTTTTTAGACCGCATAGTTTTCAACTTCTGATGAAAAATGTAAAAAAAAATACCGTTCCCCCCCTTATCTCTGAAGTTTGCAAAGAGAAAAATCTGAAATAATTCTATGTGATAGAAGTTTATGTAAAGATTACAGGAAAAATAAAACGATGTCTCTAAATAGCACACTTTTTCAGAAATCGTAACGGAACCCTCGGTGCGCGAGTCCGACTCGCTCTTGACCGGTTTTGTTTTGTAAACTGTAGATATATCGGTCTCGATTTTTGCATTATCATGGGGACCGTAAGGCATTAGTACAGATACGCCGATTAGACAGATCGATTCGACTTGGAAAATGTATCAAATTACTATAGTTAGGTCGGCTATCGGCTTAGTCAAAAATGTCAAATACGTCAGTTAGTTAAATTAGCGACGATATGACGAACTTCGAAGAAATCCAAAATATAAATATTTCGTTGCATCTCTTGCTTGTTTTTCTTCTTTAGAGTGGCATTAAAATCGTTACTATTTATTATGATTTGATTAACGGCGCGTTGGCGAGGAGCTCGTGGCTAAGTAATAACAGCCGCACGGGTCGATCTGTCAGGTTATGCTACGCTTGCCGGGGTTGGTCAGTGGATGGGTGACCATCTTTACGGGTCGTCAGAAGCCCGAAAGTCTGACAACCAGTCTTACTAAGGGGTATCGTATTACCCAGTAACTGGATTGTGGAGGTCATATAGGCAGTCGCTCCATGTAAAATACTGGTATTCAGCTGCATCTGGTTAGACTGGAAGCCGACCTCAACATAGTTGGGAAAAGGCTAGGCAGATGATGATTAACGGCGCGTTGGTATTATTTTAATCGTAGTTTTTATTGTAGAATAGCTACGAATAAGTTATAAACTTATTCGTAGTACAATAGGTATTTATTTATACAGCCGCCCCGTAGGTACGTAGCTCAGTCTCACTTTTGCTTGTTTTTAACAATTTAACACTTTCAGCTGAGCATCTGGGTATTCAAATGTTTGTTGCGCGGCACACTATTTTCTCATACAAAATATATGACGATTAGTGACGTTCTGGTTTTTCATACACGCAAAGAAGAAAATAATGTGACACAACCGTTACTACACGTCGACGTTGCGAATGTACGCGTAATTAGAATGTATGTGTGTGAGTAGCCTTAAAAAGTGTACAACAAAACTAACGTGGAGTGGCGCTAGCAGTCCGAAAATTTAAAGTGATACGGCGCGATGACGTAGCTTGAAGGAATTGGTATAGGCCGCAGCCGTTTATAGAAAGACATATTTTTTGCTGACGTGATTAAACGTTTTGTGTCAAATAGCGTTTATCAAATTTTACGTATTATAACGTCGCTCCGCTCAAAGTGTTAAACATATTTTTATAACAATATACAGTATATTTGTATCTTTTGATACCAAACATGTCATGATTGTCTCAATTTATTTTTTTTCCAGGTCAGAAAGTTAGGTGTAAAATCCACCATATTAAATTTAGGGAGAATTTATATCGGTTCATTAAGTTAGGCGATAGGGTGGTAAACACGGAAATACATACCTACATACATAGACTGCTAAAATCATAACCCTTCTTTTTGGCTTTGCCGTAGTCGGGTAAAAAGACATCAGAAGTAGAAGCAAGAAGTAGCCCTTTGTTTACCGTTTACTGTGTGAATTTAACATACAGGGTGTAAGGGACAGCCCTCCGCAAACTGATAGGGCGAATTCAGTGTGTCATACTAAGATGACCGGTACATGAAATTATTTCAGGAACGTTATGGGAATCCAATAAACCTGATTTGTTTGTGTTTTTGTGCACAAATCGGAGCGTCTATTACTGGTTCGGAGGGGCAGGTTATAGGCATGCGGTGAGTTCGATGAACTCAGTAGCTAGACAGAAAGTGAACAGCTGATTTCACGCGTCGTTCGTTAGAGTATTTTTACATCCATTGCTGGTATTTTTTTTATTTATTTTTTTGCTGGTTTTTTTACATAAATGGAGTGCTGCGAACTAGGAGCTCGTGGCTAAGTAATAACAGCCGCACGGGTCGATCCATCAGGTTAAGCTGCGCTTGCCGGGGTTGGTCCGTGGATGGGTGACCATCTGTACATACCGAGACTCCTCCGTGCCTCGGAAAGCATGTTAAGCCGTTGGTCCCGGCTGTCATTCGTGGATCTTTGACAGTCGTTAGGGGTCGTCAGAAGCCCGAAAGTCTGACAACCAGTCTTACCAAGGGGTATCGTATTACCCAGTTACTGGGTTGTGGAGGTCTGATAGGCAGTCGCTCCATGTAAAATACTGGTATTCAGCTGCATCCGGTTAGACTGGAAGCCGACCCCAACATAGTTGGGAAAAGGCTAGGCAGATGATGGAGTGCTGCGAACACACAATGTAATTTTACATTGAAATAAAGAAAATGTAACTGAAAAAAATATTTAAAAAATGAAAATTTTCCTGAGTAAGTAAATTTCCGGTGGAATATGATTCAAAATGAGGAGCTGAATGCACCCTGTTAGTTTGCGGAGGGCTGTCCCTTACACCCTGTATACAAACAAATAATATATCTTAGTACCAGCCGGTCGATTCTGTAAAAATCTCACCGTGAAAACTTAGGTGAGTTTGTTTTTGCTAGGAATTGACACTATTGACAGCTCACTCCACGCTCACTTCACCTAAGTTTTCACGGTGAGATGGTTACAGAATCGCACTGCTGACCTCTTCTGACCAAATTACATCAGAATCGATGCAGCGGTTTAGCTGTGAAAACGTTAAAGACAGATACTTTCACAGTAGACACCTACTAGTAACTATACAGGGCTATTTTTAAATGACTAGCTAAATTTTCACAGGGTGTTCTACCCATGAATATGAACAACTTTCACTATGGGCAACTTTGAAATCGCAAAAAAAAAATCAGCTGTTTCATACATTTTGATCGAGTAGGTATTGAACTTTTGTAGGAAACCGCTGGTTTTTTTTTCGTGATTTCAAAGTTGGTCCCTTAGTGAAAGTTGTTCATATTCATGGGTAGAACACCCTGTGAAAATTTAGCTAGTCATTTAAAAATAGCCCTGTATATTGCTATAGGTAGGTATACAGTCCGCGAGGTCTAAGCTTGTGTGAGTGCACATAGACAGTGTAGGTGTGACGTCCGGCATAGAGCGCGACGCGTCCTTTGCTTGGTTTAAAACCGGTTTATACTGCTTTTTGGCAATCGGCTTTTGTTCTTCTATTACGAGAGGCCATGACCAAAACGTAAAACGATAAGACGATTGAAGATTTTGTCTTATACCGTAAACCGGGGTTACTTTGATATTACGGGTTTACTTTGATAACAGCTTTCGCCTTATGAAAAAATCTCTAGGTAGGTATAGATTTTTGGAGGCATCAAGAGTTTTTCTTACCTTAAAAATGCCCAGTAACCGGTACACCAACAAAACCATAGTCACCGAATAAAATTAGTTTTTCTATGTCAAAAGTTGTTATCAAAGTAACCCCGTAATGTCAAAGTAACCCCGGTTTACCGTACGTAAAACGATACGACAAAAATTTTTGGTCATTTATTTATTTATTTTTATCAATCGTAATCTCAACAATATCAGCAAGACACATAAAAATACTAACATTACAACATATACCTATACATGAGAATACATACAAACTCAATCATACACACACCCTTACGCACACTTACACCCCCTCATACACACGCTCACACAATAACACATGACACACACACAACATCCATTTAATAAATTCCTTTACTTCTAGTTTAATCATTTGAAATAATTTTTATTGTACCTTCTAAGCTATTTTTTTGCCATGTATACGATATAACACACTTTTTAGTATGGTTTTTGGTATCATAGTGACAGCAGAACACTGACTCCTAAAGTCCTAAGTCACTGGATCTCCTAGTTTGGGAGTCAGGGTTTACTCTATTTGTATGTGACCTTTACTCATGAAATTCATGCGACCTAGTTTTTAAGCATTGTTGAAGGTTTTTTTTTTGTATATAATAAAGATTTTTTTTTATTATTCATTCATTCAGTCATGGGCTCTCGTACCCTTTTGGCGATCACTCACACAAATGCAAGGCTCAGCTTAGCCCTCGCGGACTGTACTTGTTGTAACAGGTACAGTCGACTCGTACTGTAGACAATAATTCGCTGAAAATTGCATTCCGGACCCAAGGCACCCCTGGAAGACACCCCTGGAGGTGTCACGGGAACTTGGATTCGTACCCGTGGCACCCCCAGGTCAATTAGTGCAGCGCTTTTAAATGTAGGTGTATATATAGACAAATTAAAAAATAGGTAAGTACTGTCGATATGGAAAAATTCATAGAAAGATTTTGGCTCAGCATACATTCACCTGAGATTTTTA
This sequence comes from Cosmia trapezina, assembly GCA_905163495.3. Classification (NCBI taxonomy): domain Eukaryota; kingdom Metazoa; phylum Arthropoda; class Insecta; order Lepidoptera; family Noctuidae; genus Cosmia; species Cosmia trapezina. Next base: position 13,326,836 of record LR991047.1, read on the forward strand.
GCGTCTTTGGAGAGCGTTATAGGACGAATAATATTTTAGAAGGTTACCACTCCAAATTAAATAAATTGATCAATAAAAATACGGTTTCCGTGATGCGTTTACTAAACGTATTGCAGAATATTCACAATTTGAATGCAGTGCCTAAAAACGGAAACAAGCAGATATCATGATAATGACGATTGAATAGTGCACATTCAATTGCAAGTTTTGAACAAAGAAATAACATTAGGCCACGCATTGCAGAAATTGCGTTAAATAAATAAATTAAAATTAGACTATTGAAATTATTTTCAAATCAAATCAAATCAAATCATTTATTACTTTGCAAACATGGGTATTATTGGTACATAAGATATTCTTTTATAATAAGGTTCTCCATATTTTACCGACACACGGGCATGCAAATAGTAGGAACATATAATCTTGTTCTAAATTTAAATTATGTGGCATGTCATTCGAATTACATTAAATAAAAAAAAAAAAAAAAAAATATTAACAAAAATGTCAGCCTTGTCATAGTAAGTACATAATAAAAAATTTAAAAAAAAATATAAATTGAAAAAAAAAATCTATCAGTAATGTCAAACGAATTAAAATTATGCCAACTAGAATAACAAAATGTAAATTATATATCAGTAGGTATATCAATCATTCAGCGAATTATCATGAAGAAAATCGTCAATTTTGTAATAACTTTTCATAATTAAAATTTTGTTTAACGCCCTTTTAAATTTTAATATAGTCAAATCTTTTATAACACTAGGTACTCTATTATATATACGTGGGGCAATACCAAAAAAACTCTTTTGCCACTATTATTAATTAATTATTAATTATTTTGTCACTGTTGTTCATCTGTCCCATCACTATTCGATTGGTGGATTCATGGGAGTTAGAAAATAGAACCCGTGATACCACTGGTACACCTTTGTATGGGTTTGAGGACCAGGGGAGCCACGGGTCTGAATTCAAGTTCCCGTGGCACCCCCAGGGGTGTCCTCCAGGGGTGCCTTGGGTCCGGAATGGAAAATTGAACTTCAATAAGGTTGACACTTTCTGTCACATAAACAAATACTCCTTGACGTTGTATGAAGTGCAAGCGACATTCAACCTTAAGTCGGGAAAGCAATTACAGCCTTTCACAGTTATTTTCAGCATCAACAGAATACCAACCTTATGGCAACGAAACTAAGATCATAGTGATTTTGACAGACTTCGCAATAACAGCAACCCAATAGCAACTTTATTACCACGACTATAAAGATCACTGTGATTTAGACAGTGATGCAAAATTAGAGTTAAAATAATTGAACGAGGACCTACTTTTATTTAAAAATACACAGATAGAAAACTTACCTACACTTTTGTCTTCCGAAAAGCCACAATTTTTATTTCATTTTAAAAATATTAGTTATTAAAATAGAACTTAATCAATATGACAACCTCAAATGCATCGTGTAATAATTAAATAGTCGCGAAGTATTATGCAATGCTATGAGTCAAGCAGTTTTCCACAGTTTATCAGAAGTTATTTTTACCTAATTCTTGAAAACAGTTGCCCGATTGGTTGCCAGAGCAAAAAATAAACCAACACTTAGTATAAAAAAAATACATACGTCTTATCTCTATATTTTTCTTGATGATTTCTTCTCGCAAATTAAATAATATTAGTTTGTTTTCTGTTTATTTATTTATTTATTTATATTTGCATAAAACTGTCTTTTTTTTCATACTAGAATGTAGGTTTCATAATGAATATTAAACATTTGCATTGTTGCGAAAGCGTTCCGAACTTAGCAAGGTCAAAAACCCCAACAAAAATATACCTACTGTGCTGCCTGCATAAATTAACAAGTTGAGAACTTGTCGACCTCTAATATTGGCATGAGGTTAAAACCCGCGAAATTCAATTTTATTGCAATAAACGAATACTAGTACAAATTTTATAATTTCGCAGATTCTAACAATAATCTACCTACATCTATAAATAGTTTAAAACACAGTCTGTGTTCGTGTCTGCTGTCTGCGTTTAGTTCTTCTAAACTATGAAATGGATTTTAATGCGGTTTTTCACCATCATTTATAGAACATTATTCAAATTCAAATTCAAATAAATTTATTTGCTATAAATCAAGAACTTAAGACTATCGTGGCCCAATTACATTCTACCATTACATATGGTGTGCAAATGTGTCTTAATAACTAGGCTAACACTACATAGAATTTCAATTAAATTAAGTAGGTATATAATTTCAAATCAATTAATTATTTTCATTGTCATTCACATTATTTCAATTCAATTAATAATTCAATTCAATTAAATAATCAAGAACATAAATCAATTAAATGTCAAAATCGAGAAAAAAAAAATATAAATTTTGACATTAAGAACATAATACATTAATTAATGTCAAAATAGAAAAGAAAGAAAAGGAAAAAAAAAGTAAAATGTCAAAATACGAATTTAACGCAAAGTCCTTAGGTACTCCATAAAAACGTCACGATTTTTAATCATATTAAACATTCAAATAATTATTATAAGGTATGAACTATATCAATATTTTTCGGATTGCCCTTCTGCACGATATGTCATAAATTCGTTTAAATCATAAAAACAATTTTCTTGTAACCACTGTGTTAACTTTTTTTTGAACATAGTCAAAGGTAAATCTTTGAAGGCAACTGGTAATTTATTATACACCTTTATAGCAGTTATATAAGAGTTCCTTTTATACAATCCGAGCTTAGGTAGGTACATTGTGGTACGCAGAGCATATGTTTATGCTTATCTTTATTCCTAGGAGCTACGTTTCTTTTAATAACATCTTTACTCTTCGTGAAATATTCCGGATTTTTATTATTAAGGAGGTTTATGTACATGTAGGTACAGTCAACGGCCAGAGGTCCACTTACACCGCAATGACCATTATCGCCTGCGCTATACGGGCTGCGGCGCTTATACCTATACGGGCTGCGGCGCCGAAGAAGGTCATAAGTAAACTAATATTGCTATGCTATGGTTTTGTGAGATTGCTAGTCGACTTCTGGCTGCTACTATACATATTATTCATGTAGTAGATAATAGTTATTTATGCAACTGACGTATAATAAGGGGTATTAAAACACGAATGTGGGTTTAATACCTAGGGTGGTTGTGGGTAATAGTATCACATGAGTGTTTTAATACCTAATTATGTACAGTTGCATAGAAGACTTTATCTACATTCATGTTATCAATCCTCTATAAAAGGTTCTGAAACAGTTTTTTGCGATACTAATAACTACTCGTATCGAACATGGCGGCCGGCGTCATAGTATACCTACGACGTGAGTTCGAATAAGTTCTTTTTAGGGTTCCGTACCTCAAAAGGAAAAAACGGAACCCTTATAGGATCACTCGTGTGTCTGTCTGTCTGTAAACACACGATTGGCGCGAAACTTTGACTTGGGATATCAAAAAAAATCATTTTGAACAATGGATGAATTCGTCAAATAATTAAATGATGTATCATTCACTGCCCCTGTGTGTGAGTTGGGATGTTCGAAATCCCCAATTTTTTATGTTTTCTAGCCTCGCCCACCAATGTCATCAAAATGGCGATTATCGCATTTACAGACTTGGATATTATACAGGTAAATTAGTAAACTTGCGTGTTAAATATAATAATAATAATATCCTCGGACATTTCACACAACGCCATCTAGTCCCAAGCTAAGCAACCTAATGCTTGTGTTATGGTAACGCGATGGCTGATAAACTACTTATATACATTTTTTTTTTGTAAATACATAAATATAATAGATAGAAAAACTCCCAGACCCGTAACAAATACTTGTAGGTCGTACAAATATTTGTTCCGTGCGGGAATCGAACCTTTAAATATGAAATTTTTAAAGGTTACATAAATGAGTTTATTATCCAATTCTTATAATTAACACACATTCATAAGTTTTTATGGGCAGCATAATAAATATTTACATAATCAATTTAGACTGTCGTACATCGTTATTTTGGGGTCTTATTGTGTACGATAGAGAGCCGATGGAGGTTCATGTGTTCGGGTCCAATTGGGGCCGCATCCGGTATTTACGTTCAAAATATACCGTAAGTCCTACTATAACATTTTTAAAATTGCACAATTCAGACACAAAGTTCCTTAATTCATTATCCATAGCTTTAGCAATTGTTGTTCCGATTACTAAATTCATAGCATCCCTAAATTCGTTGTGGTAATGAATTACCCCCCTCCCCCCAATTGAAATTGTCATTTTTTCACCATATTCTAGTAGCAATTTATAAATTATATTTGCATGATCTTTCACGATGGCTCGCAAATTCTCATCAGTTCCCATTTTATAACGTAGAATATCGTGTTCGTTACCATGCCGATCCATGATCACTTCATCCAAAATGAAATCCCAAATAATTTTTTTCTTATCCTCCCTATTTTCTGTCTTCAATATATCGCATAAGTATTGCATGGCAAAATATTCCGCGAATGTCATATGTATGAATTGCGGTATACCATTTGCTACACCATGTATAAGACCAGTTTTCTCCGTACCCTCCTTAATCTTGTCTATGGTCTCTTTTATTTCGCTCAATTCTTTCTCACTGAAAATCTGGTCAGCATATTGATAGAAAACAGCGTAAGCACCCAATTTGTGATGTTTAGCTAGAAATACAGCTCTCACGTTTTCATAAATTGTCATATTGTCAGTATAGTTCAAATCAATTTTGTTTTTCTCTTGAAAGCGCATCTTCAGTTTTGTTTCTATGAATGTGTCATAGACAGCAAAAGCATTAATGTTTAAATTCCATCGATTACGTATATTTCTTTCTTCTTTTATTTGATTTTGGAAGTACTTAGCAAAAAGGTAAAGATGCAATGGCGTTTCATTATCATCCATAAAAATTTCCTCGCAATTATAGTTGCTGAAAAGTGTGTTAAAGGTGTTGACAACTGACACTGGACAGACGTTAATTTCTTTCCGTAAGTAGCTTAAAAAGTTTAGACAAATGTTCAAAAATGTTGTTCTGATTCTATTAATATGGGCGCTCATGAATTTCATAAAATTGCATAAATTAATATACTGCTTTTTACTCAGGTCTCTCAAAATAATTTTAGATTTCCAAAAATTCAATAAATATTCATCTTGTTCATTATTAGAAAAATGTTGTATCTCATACGACTTTCCAATTTCTTGCTCTAGCGTAGATATTATTTTGTCATATGGCCTACTTGTGATGCACATTTTATGTGTGCGAGGATAGTTTCTGACCGTTGTAAGTAAAGTTAACACTTCATCAGTGTACATCGGACAGATTTCATCAAAGCCATCGAATAAGAATATGAGTTCTTTCCTATTATAATAGTCTAAGAACATTTTAAGTTCGAAAACAGTCCACTGATCGCCTTTACAAGATTTAAGAGTCACATCACCGTTTTCCTCTTCCAGTTCAATCGATAAATCATTCGTTTCGCTCTGCTTCTCAGTCAAAACTTCACAAAAAAACTTCAAAGTCTCCAAATAATCGATGTTCGTTTTGTTTTCTTGCCACTTTCTAAATTTTTCTGAGTGAACCAGCAAATTTATTCTCACTATCCATACTTTGGGGTTGAGTTCTTTGGTCTTAAGTGATAAGTGAGCGAGTAGAGTTGACTTGCCCATACCGGGTTTAGCTGTTATTAACGCTACGTTGGCTAAATCGTTTAGTGTAAGTAATATATTACCGCTATTGCGAGACAATTCCGAGCTATTGACACGGATGACGCGTCTGTCAATGTAAAAATGTTTAACTTTTTCGTAATTTGAATTACTATTTGATTTGCCTAAAACAATCAGTTCGTGGTTCATGATTTTATTTAGCACTTCTCCTTCGACTAATGCCTTTGATGTTTCGTCGATAATTGAGTGTAGGCTAACTTCTACGTCTTGGAACATGACTTTGGCGTTCTCTAAGATAATCTCTTGAGATTTTGCACTCATCTGAATCAAGTTGCATTTTTCATCCGTCACTATATTATTTGCTTTGAAATAAGTCTCTATTGTTTCCACCAAAGTCTCTTTTAAAACAAAGACTGTTCGTTTATTTTCAAGAACGTTAGCGATACTTCCTAATCTTTTAATCCTTTGTTTGTTTATGTTATTGCAAACAATAATTATTAGATTTTTTTGATTTGGTTTGATTCGTTTATTTGTTTGCGTTAATTCTATGCAGACTGTACTATAATCTTTAGCTGGTAGATCTAAAACATATTCCAAATCAAAGACATAATGGTCAGTTTTATCTAAACATTGTACCATTTTGGCAACTGTAAGCGCGATGTTTTCTGTTACAAAAATTGTGGCTGGAGGCTGATCGTTCAATTTTAAGAAATTTAAGGCTTTTTCATTGAATGTGTAATCTGCATTGTTCTTTATAGTTTTCATAAACATTTTACTTATAATCGTCAATAAAGGCTTATCAACTATCGCTGCCAAAGCCTCTTCGTAGTGTTTGCTTTGTTTTGTTAGATACGATTTTTCTTTTCGCAACCACCACTTTTGTATGGAATCATGATATAGTAAGAAGATTGCGTCAGCTGTAACTCGAACATTATTCACAGTAAGACACTGATGATCTTCTATCTCGTTTTTCAATAAATTCTCTACACCCTCCTCGTCAGCCTGATTTGTGAAAAACAAAAGTTTCTTCAAGAAATCTTTTGCTAAATCCTCGTCATCTTCGCATATTCTAAACGAAAGTTTAGGAAACTTTTTGACTTTTATATCGAACTTGTATGCGTGCAAATTCTCAATTCCGTTTTGCAATTTTAGGAACAACTTTTTAGAAAGTTCTCCTAGTGACTTCCAATTATCTGTGAACTTCAGCAGCTTTGTGTTTTCTTCGAAAACTAATATGTTACCAACAATGCCAGCGATTCCTCCGCTGAGTTTCAGGAGTCCATCTCCCAAAGACTCATCTAAAGTGACGACTTTATCGGCGTTTGCTTTGGTTTTGATTAATTCAGAGATTTTCAATTTCAGATAATCCAATCTTTTTTCGATTTTGCTCTTCTTAATTTTTATTGTTAAATCTTTATTGCCAAATGCAGCTGGTACCTTAAACGAACGTGAAGTTAAAATTTCTGTCGCTGCCAGATCAATTAAGTTTTCATCTAACTTTCTTATTTTGAGTATCTCGTTGCAAAGCGCTTTTTTAAATAAAATATTAAATTCTTCATCGCTTTCAAAGAAATCTTGGCGGAAGATTGCAAGTCGATGTTCGTCGTCTTTGTTCAGTGATTGAATCTCAGAAACTTTGACAGCTTTTTGTACGACAAGCACATGGTAGCGTCGCACAATATCATTTATTGGCATTATAGAATCATCTACTTTACAAATAAACTTTCCCATATGTTCGGCTAGCACCGTGACTTGTTTCTTTAATATTTCCAAATCCTCGTCATCATCACAATCAAATGTAAGTTTTGGAAACGTTTTTACTTTAATATGAAACTTATAATCGTGCAAATTCGGGATCACGGACTGCACTTCAGAGTACAACCTTTTAGCAAAATCTTCTAATTCACCTTTATCTGCAAATTTTATGTATTTAGAGTTATCATCGGATACAAGAATGTTGCCAATAGTGTTGGCTAAACCTGCGTCAAGCTCTAGGATTTCTTTTCCTATTGATTCATCTATAGTGATGATTTTTCCCGTTGGTGACGCGTTGATCAAATCCACCATTTTATTTTTTAATTTGTCTATTACGGACGCAATGAAAATTGAAGGTTCAACGTTATCCTCTTTGCCTCTTATTGTTAGATCTTTATTTCCAAAGGCAGCTGGTACTTTGAAATTTTGATTTATTAACATATCTTTCGCTGCTAATTTAATAGTTTCATTAACAGTTGATTGTAGCACATCAACTTTTTCTAGTTGTCGACTTAAATAATCAGACATCGATTTACTGACGAACTCCAATTTCAACTTTTTATCATTAAATGTCACAACATTTCCAATCAAACTGCTAAGTACCGAGATTTCTAACGGTTTAATAAATAGTTTTGATAATAAACTGTTGAGTTCCGGTTGTTTTAATTTATGCTTTCTTAGCATTTCAATAAACAGCGTGTCTTTGAATAATATTATGAAATCGTTATCGTCAGCAAAGAAGTCTGTTTGGAAGGTTGCGACCCTGTGTTCTTCTTTTTCATTTCTACATTTGATTTCCGAAACGTTTAAAACTTTTTGTGCCAAAATGACATGGTATTTTAAAACATTGTCATTCATTAACATAATGGGACCATCATTGTGATCATTATCTTTGTCACCATCCTTGTTATCAACTTTGACATTATTTTTGGGATTATCAGAGAGAAACTTCGCCAACTGTACAGCAACAGCAGCGAATTGTTCTTTCATGATACTTTCACACAAAAACACAATATGTTCATCCTTATGACATGGCTGTAAGCCTTCATCACCCGTACCTATCAAACTGTTCAATTTTTCAGCAAAATCACTTTTGAACACCTTAGTATTAAGATCTGCTTTAGCATTAGTGTACATTATGAAAAGACATTCAATTTCTTGAAAGTTGCCTTTAAATAGGATATCTTTGTTATTTGCATTGAAGAAGTGTCTTATGCTTAAGTAACTAGAAAACCATTTAGCTAAGTCATTTTTACTGTTAAGCGTTAGTTGTACTTTGTCCCCCTCTCTATGTTTCGCTTGTATGAACACTGCTATTGGTTTGCTCCCTCCTTTAATCTTAACATTAGCTCGAATACAGATATCGTCAAAAGTGCCTATGCCTGCGACATTGGTAGCTAAATTATAGTCTTTGATGTCGTCATCGAATTTTGTTCTGAAATTTATTAGACTGATTAATTTTGTCTCGTATAGTTGTCCGCGTATACCGGTAGTTCCGTCACGTTTTTTATACATTTTGTTTTCTAATATGATTTAAATAAATAAGTGGCTAGCTGCTGCTACTTCCGTAAACAACAATGGTACATTAAACTAGTCTTCACATAAATGTACTACTGTACTACTTTATATAAATGCACGTGGGGCGCACCCCGGACAGTCAGATACGATTGACTTTTTGTTTTTGTTCTTCTAATAATCTTTAGAGAAATGGGTTTGTTGTTTCTCAGCTTCTTCTCATAGAATTTTGATGATCTGCAAATAAAATATAAAAAATTTTAGATAGTGAAAGCGGCTTCGAATTGGGTGAAAATTCACATCCACTTTTTTAATTTACTTTGCTTAGTAAGGAAGAGAATATAATAGGATACTCTTTAATAATACACCATATCTATATACATACAAGAAAGTCGTGTTAGTCACACTATTTATAACTTAAGAACGGCTGAACCGGTAAGATGAAATTTGAATGGGCTCCTGGATGGTTTGAAAACACAATTGGACCCGGTAGGCACGATCCTAGAACCCGACTGCAGCCCGGTGGCGCTGCAGTCGGGTTCTAGGATCGGTCAGACAGGACAACGTCTGTCAGGTCCGCTAGTATATATTACTAGCTTTTGCCCGCGGCTTCGCCCGCGCGGATGTCGGAAAATACCCCACGGGAACAAACTCGCATCGCATTGCCTGCTCGAGCTAGTACTTCGTTTTTGCTCAGCGTTCTTTCTGACTTTTTTTCTTTTTGCTCGGCGCCTGAGGGTCCTAGAGTGATGTTAAATATGCTTATAGTCTTCCTTAACAATTGGGCTTATCAAATGCAAAAATAATTATTAAGTCCAACTGGCAGTTCTAGAGATTAGGGCGTTTAAACAAACAAAAAAAAGTAAGTGTCAGCTCCGACGCACGACTGGAGTTTACTCCTGTTTTTGTGCCGTTTCGAGTTTCCGACTTTCTATTTTTCGGTCATTTCTGTCGGTCTGGGTTTCTTCAATATAATCAATGCTATACAAATTGCAACTTTAAGGTGTAAAGGCACTCGTCTCTCCTCCACCTCTTACCTCTCCTCCTCTCACTGTAACCCCCATCTCACCCCCCTCCCCTTCTCACCCCTCTCACCCTCCCCTGTCATACCCCTCACTGCTCCCTCTCCCCCCTCACCCTTCCCAACCCCTCTCCCTCTCATACCCCTCACCACATCCCTTTCCCGCTAACCTCCCCCTCCCCTCTCACCCTCTCCCACACTCCCTTCACCGCTTTCCCCTCTCCTCTCCTTCTACCCACACTAACTCCTCCCTTCCCCTCTTTCCTTCTACACACCCACTACAACCTCCTCCCTCCTATCACTCTCCCCTTCTTTAAATCAACCTCCCCCTCTCCCTCCTCACCACCCCTCCCCTCCCTCTCACCACACCCATCTCTTCCCCTTTTCCTCCTCATGGTAGCCACGACATTCATCAAATTCCTCATCACCCCTCCCCTCCCCCTTCCCTCCTCACCACCCCTTCCCCTTCCCCTCTACCTTTTCCTATGGGGGAAATGATAAATGATAAATGATTTATTTTCTGTAAGTAGGTTTGTACAAACACTTTTACACGTCAAACATATTTTTTTTTAAACTAGATGAGTTCGACGTTTCCTATCTGACTACTCTGAGAAGAAACGCCGAAACAAACTCAGAGGTCACAGTCTCTTTTAAAGTCCAGACATAATCTTGGTCAGATCATGTGAAGACCATGTAGATTGCAGTCTGAAATGGTCTTTTGATGAAAGAACCACACAGATTGAGTGGACCTGTCCAGTCAGTGCACGCATTTGTCAGTAATCGTGCAGCTCAACTCAAAACTTAAGGAGCTTAACGATTCGACGAACAATACCAAAAAAAAGACATTTGGGTAGGCCGCATAAATTACTCAAACTGTCAGACTATAACTAAAACTGAGAAAAGGATAAAATAAATAAAAAACAATGATCCACGTAGTCTTCACATTCACAATAATTAAAAATAGTATAAGTAATACTTTACAAAGTAAATATTCATGTCATTGTATAGAATATGTAAAAAGGTATTTAAATCAACATTAATAGTGTAAATTTATTGGAGCAGCTCAATCCCAAGCCTTTTTGTCCTCAATATAGTCTTTGACAGTATAAAAGGCTTTCTGACAAAGTTTCCGCTTTATACAATTTTTGAATTTATTAAGGCTTAGTTCTTGAATGTGGCTAGGTAGTTTATTATAAAAACGTATACATTGGCAACTAAACGAACCACTTATTTTCTTAAGCCTGGTTGTAGGAACAACAAATTTGTGTTTGTTTCTAGTATTCACATTATGGATGTCACTGTATTTTTTAAACAAATTGATATTTTTATGAGCATACAAAAGATTTTCATAGATATACTGAGAAGGCACAGTCATTATATTAATTTCTTTAAATTTATCTCTGAGGGAGTGTCTGGGACTTAATTTGTAAATTGAACGAATAGCCCTTTTTTGTAAAACAAAAATTGTCTGAATATCGGCGGCATTTCCCCACAACAGAATACCGTACGACATCACACTATGAAAATAACTAAAGTAAACTAAACGGGCTGTCTCTAAACAAGTTAAATCACGAATTTTCCTAACGGCGTATGCTGCAGCGCTAAGCTTTTTCGACAATTTATCTATATGGGGGCCCCATTGAAGTTTGGCATCCAAAGTTATGCCCAAGAACACTGTGGTATCTTCGGGAATCAACTCTTCACCCTTTATGAGAACACTAGTTTTTACTTGTCTAACATGAGGTATAGTGAACTTAATACACTTAGTTTTTTTCTCGTTAAGAAGTAGGTTATTAACATTAAACCAGTTAACTACTTTTGCGAGGGCGCTATTTACATTGTCAGTAACCAGCTGCTGACGTTTGAGTTTAAATAAAAGTGAAGTGTCATCTGCAAACAACACTATATCATGATTATCCTTTATGAGGTAAGGCAAGTCATTAATATAAATAAGAAACAAAAACGGTCCAAGAATTGAGCCTTGGGGGACCCCCATTGTTACTACGGATCCGGGTGATCTTTTCCCGTTAACATCAACTCTTTGAATCCTATCACTTAAGTAAGAAGTGAGAAGATCCAGAGAGGCGTTCCGGATTCCGTAGTGATGCAGTTTCCTGATTAATGTTTCATGAAGAACGCAGTCGAATGCCTTGGACAAATCACAAAAAATGCCCAAAACATCGCATTTATCCTCCCATGCACTATAAACATGACCTAAAAGTTCAACACGACCCCTTATCAGTAGTCGAACGACCCCTTGTAAAACCAAACTGTTTGTTATGTAATAATTTATGTTTATTAAAAAATCTTTGCAGTTGATCTAAAAGCTATAAATGACAAACTTTATTACTTGCTTAGGCAAATATTTGTGCCAAGTTTCAAGTTATTTAACCAAATGAATAAGATTTTTCATATAAACTATATTCCCCTGTTTTCACCCCCACGGGGATGGAATTTTAAAAAATCGTTTGGGATATTTCCATAACTTGACTGAAAGATTATTTACACCAATTTTTGAGTTAATCAAGCCCCGCAGTAAAACCTGCCCTGTAAAATTGACTATCCCTTTTCACCCCTTTAGGGTTAGATTTTCGAAAAACCCTGATACACGTTATTCTTCACTTTTAGTCTACAAAGTTAGTTTTAGTTATAAATACTGAATTTCGAGTTAATCGGAACGCGCGTTAAAATTCCTCCATACAAACTTTGACACCCTGGGGGGTAGTTTAAGAAAACTAAATATGAAAAACTTTATTATTTACTTAGATTAATATTCATGCCAAGTTTCAAGTCTAATAACTCAAGGAATAAGATTTTTCATACAAACTTTCATCGCCTATTTCTCCCCCTTCCAAAAATCCTTCCTTAGGGGATGCCTACACTGTATAAGGAATCTATGTGCAAAATTTCAAGTCTCTAGGTCCAGCGGTTTGGGCTGTGCGTTGATATATCAGTCAGTCAATCAATCAGTCAGTCAGTCAGTCAGGACTTTGAATTTTATATACAGGGTGTCCGGTAAAGAATGGATAACCTTGGAATAGCATATTACAGACATGATGGCCGTTCTTAAAAAAATACAAAAAAAAATATCCCCAGTAGTAGGTACTGTGAGGGCTCGAACCACACAGCGAGAGATAGCGGATAGCTAGGGCTCCGCGTAGGACCTAGGGAGTGAATTATAATTTTATTTCTATTTTAATATAGCGGGCTTCAGCCCCATTTCTTCTGTACACTACTGTCTTTTATTACAAAGTAGTTAGCCTCCCGCTGTGTGGTTCGAGCCCTCACAGTACCTACTACTGGAGATATTTTTTTTTGTATTTTTTTAAGAACGGCCATCATGTCTGTAATATGCTATTCCAAGGTTATCCATTCTTTACCGGACACCCTGTATATAGATAATTAGGAAAATTGAGACAAAGCATCGTATCTTCTGTCCCTTACGGCGTGCCGTATTTTTGCATGGCAAAATTTAAAAATGTTGCCAAACAAAGTACTTTCACTGTTACAAAATTTATCTTGCGTCGATTAATTTAACATTTTTGGACAGTTTTTGCATTGTGCGAATGTATTGACATGGGTTTCAGTCCAAATTATGGAAGATTTCTTACGTTAAACCTCATTTCTCATACCACATAACCTAGAAAAAGTATAATATTGCTGTCTCATGACCGGCCACGCGGTGGCTCTAGATGTATATTATCTAAGGTATAATGGTTCTAAGCGTACCGGAAGACGCAGCGTTGGCAGGCTTCCCACAAGGTGGACCGATGATCTGGAGAAGACCGCAGGAATCCGCTGGATGCAAAAAGCACAGCACAGCACGACGAGGTCGAAGTGGCGATGCTGACGTACTGGACGCCTTTCGGCTGAAATGATGAATGAAAATAAATAAATGAATGGTTCCTATAAAATAAAAAACCGGTCAAGAGCGAGTCGGACTCGCGCACCGAGGGTTCCGTTCTGATTTCTGAAAAATTGTGCTATTTAGAGACATCCTTTTATTTTTCCTGTAATCTTTACATAAACATCTATTACATAGAATAATTTCAGATTTTTCTCTTTGCAAACTTCGGAGATAAGGGGGGGGAACAGTGTTTTTTTTTACATTTTTCATTAAAAGTCGAAAACTATGCGGCCTAAAAAAAAATAAAAAAATGTTCGAGAATGTGCAAACAGCGCTCTTCCATATGATACCCAACATGCCATAGTAGCCTCACTTTGAATTTTTAAGAACCCCTTTCAGTCCCTGTTGCAAAAAAATATATAAATATTTTTACATCTTTGAGGGGGGGGTACTTCGATGAAGTGAAGTGTCAAGTTCGTCTTCTAGCTAATTTACGATAATTAATTATAAAACTCGAAGATTACATAGTGATATCGTTTGCAGAGCCAAATAACAGTTCAGTAAAGTTTAAAAAGCTAAATACATTGTGACTCATTGTTTGTCTAAAAATCAACCGTAAACAATAAAAGTGGCTTTAAAACTTATAATAACACAATTACTTACTCGAAATAAGAACATCACGAACTAAAAACATACTAATAATTAGTGGTAAAATGTTTAAAACAGTGACTTAACAATAAAGTGAACGTTAACATTTGAAAACGAATAACAATGCCCTACCACCTACCACAACGCAGGTGGGCACGTTCCAGGTACGAGCGACTGTGAATTTTGTTATTCTAAACATAGTTCACTACACTAACGCTGCCTAGCGCCGAGTAGCAGACTTAGTTGAAAACGTTCCATTTCTGGCTTGTGAGAACTAGAATGGTTAAATAAATGATTCGTTTGATTACTATCAGTTTATTATACAGCTTAACCTAGCTAATACCGACACTACAGACATCTTGTTAAAGCGGGACAGGAACAGGAAGTGTAGAGCGTGGTTGACATTAGAACACAGTCACACAGATAATAAAATACTTCAACACTCCCTCTCAATTTTAAGTTACAATATTTTTTCTAACATTATTACAACTTCAAATTGCTACACGAAACAAAATCATATATATATATTTTTAATCTTATGGTAACACTAAAGTGACAGTATCTTAACATTTGACATGAGTGACATTTCTAGTTTGACATTTCTACATAACCTCAAATATAATCAAAATAAACAAAGGCTAAAGTTCAATTAAACAAATTAGCACGAAAATAATTATGTTTTACACTACACAAGGGCTTTGTCATAATGTCCGATGTATTTTCACAAGAACTCACGTATTTCACTGTAATTAAATTTCGAGCAATAATGTCTTTTATGAAATGAAACTTTATGTCTATGTGTTTTGAATATCGCGTATTTTCACTGTTCATAATCATTTTTATAGCACTTTGATTGTCCACTTTTAGTTCAACACTGCACTGATCATTAAAGTCTTTTGCCAAACCATGAATAAACAGGAGTTCACTCGCACACATGGCTGCAGAAGTATACTCAGCTTCGGCAGTACTAAGCGCAACAGACTGTTGCTTCTTGGAAGACCATGAGATCAAATTGCCTTGGTGATAGATGACCATACCACTGACACTTTTTCTGTCTGTCTTATCACCAGCCCAGTCTGCATCTGAAAAGGCTGAAATTAGAGAAAGATTGCTATTATCTTCTTTCTTCTTATGGTAAGTCAATTCCATATCTTTAGTTGCATTTAAATAATGCAATATTCTCTTTGCTGCAGTCCACAAGCTTCTTGTAGGCTTGTCAAGGTATCTACTCAAAAATGAAGTAGCAAAGGTAATATCCGGTCTGCTGATTGTTGCCAGGTAATTTAGGCATCCCATAAGCTCTCTGTATGGTACATTATTAATCTGTTCTTCTTTTTCAGGTGCTTGGAAGCCGCTCTCCATCGGTGTCTTTGATTCTCTGCAGTTCACCATATTAAACTTTGCAATTATATTTTCAATAAAACGCTTTTGTGATAACTTTATTGTGTTGTTATTTTGCTGTATCTCAATACCTAAAAAGTTACTTATTCTTCCCAAGTTTTTGGCTTTAAATTCTTCTTGCAATAGTTTAATCACATTATTTACTTCTTTTTCATTTCCCATCAACATTATATCGTCAACAAATAGTACAAGCCATATATTCTTGCCTGAGTAGAGACATATATCATTTTTGGATCTTGTCATATTTATTTTCTTGCAAAATGTATCAAATGTTTTATTCCAACATTTTGGCGATTCTTTTAGGCCATATAAAGCTTTATTAAGTCTTAAGACTGTTCCTTCCTTGTTATTTTGCACATTTACTCCCTCTGGAACTTTAATGTACACTTCTGTTTCTAATTTTCCATTTAGAAATGCTGTAGGTATATCTAATTGATTTATTTTCCAGTCATTGTTCACTGCTTGTGATAATCCCATTCTTATGGTAGTTAGTTTTGCCACAGGAGCATATACATAGTCTTCAATTGTTTGTTGGAATCCTCGGGCAACTATCCTCGCTTTTCTGGTTCCATCTGATTTGGTCTTAAAAATCCATTTTGTGTCTATTGTTTTACATCCTTTTGGTAGTTCTGTTTCTGACCATGTTTCTTGTTCTTCTAATGATTTTATTTCATTTATTACTGCAGTTTTCCATTCAATACTCTGTTCTATAGCTTCTTTGTATGTTACCGGGTCGCTTACACTGGATAATAAGCAGTATGCTTCATAAGTCTCATAATCATTTAACCGCTGTGGTTTTCTCACTTCTCTTCCTGACTTAGTACATATATTTTGACTACTTTTGTCTTCTCTATTTTCGTGTTGTTCTATCTCTTCAACTTCTCCTGGGATTGTATCATCTAATATTTCTTCATTCAAATATTGTGGTTTCTTTTCTTCTGTATACTTTATATTTGTTTCATCAAATCTTACATCTCGCGATATTATTATCAAGTTTGTGTTGGGATCCCATACTTTATAACCATTTATAGCATATCCCACCATTCTAGCTGGAGTTGCTCTGCTTGATAGCTTATCTTGTTTAGGCATTATGTGTACCCAAGCTTTACTTCCAAAAATCTTTATCATTTGCAGATTACATTCTTTCTTCATTTCCTTGGCTGGTACTTTGTCTTGTATAGATGAACATGGTGAGCGATTAATTAGGAATGTGGCTGTTAATACAGCATGTCCCCAGAGGTGTCTCGGCAGATTAGACTCATCCAACATTGTTCTTGCTTTGTCATAAATTGTTCTATTCATCCTTTCAGCTTTGCCGTTTTGTTGCGGACTGTATTTCTGGGTATACTCTATCCTAATTCCTTTGTTTGTGCAGAAATCTTTTAATGAGTTTGCCGTAAACTCACCACCATTATCACATCTGACTCTTTTGACTTTCACTTCCATTTGTCTTTCCATTTCCTTTATGTATGATATCAGCTTTCCTGTTGCTTCAGATTTATGCGTCAACAAATATGTCTGTGTGAAGTGACTGTGATCATCAATTATTGTTTGGAAATACCTATAGCCTTCTGTAGTTGGCACTCTAGTAGGACCTGCTATATCTGTATGTATCAATTCACCAATTTTACTTGATCTTGGTCTCTGTAGCCTTTTGAATGGCAATCTTGTTGCTTTATTTTTCATGCATGGCTCACATGGTTCTGTACTAAATGGTAATCCTAATATAGCCAATTTCTTTCTACACATATGACCAAATCTTTGATGCCATACATTAATGTTATCTTCTGTCAACTGACATGAATGCGCATCATTTTCAATATTTATTTTTACATCAAATGTATATAGCTGTCCCTTTTTCACTCCATGATAGGTTTCATTTTGGTGCTTTATTAGTAATTTACCTTTTCTAAAAATTACTTCCATTTTTCTTTCTACTAATTTACTAACCGATAGCAAGTTAGTACTGAGACCAGGTACTATTACAGCTTCTATTTTAATCCTTTTATTATTGTGAGTGGCTACTAAAATTCCCTTCTGTGTAGCTGTAAGGGTCTGTCCATTTGCTATTTTTATATTTAACTTTTGTGGCAAGTTTTCTACATCTGTCATATATTTTGAGTACTGTTCTTGTACAAAATGTTGAGTGGCACCGGAGTCAACAATAAAAGAAATAGTGTTTGCCATGTCTTTGGCAGTTAGCGCCTGCTCCGACGCTATAAACATGCTCTCCTCTTGTGCAGGATGAGCTGCTTCTCCTCTGCCCCTGGGACTTCTGTAGCCCCGTCCCCGGCCTCTGCTCAACATCCGGCACTCATACGACTTGTGGCCCTTCTTCTTACATTTGTAGCAAATCACATGCGTGCTTCTGCTTACAAATGATGTTTCATCTTTTACATTCGATTCCTGGGACTTTCTTACTTCGTGGTCCAGCAATTTTGTCCGGACAAATTCTAGAGATAGGTCTGTGTTAACAGTTTCGATTGCAGTTATAACATTGTTATACTCCTCTCCAAGCCCCGTTAGGAGGTAACAGACTTTATCGCATTCTGCTATCTTTTCATCCGATACTTCTAATTCCCGAATCAGATTTTCGTATTTTGCAAAATATTCCTCCAAGCTGCCATCTTGCTTTAAAGTCAATAGTTTTCTTCGAAGAGTGATTTTTGATATCACACTTTTTCTTTGAAATGTGATTTTCAAGGAGTTCATCATTTCATTCGCCGTTGAACAATCTTTAACCAGGTTTAAATGCCTATCCGTTAGGCATTGCACTATTAAACTTCTTGCCTTCGCATCCAAGTTCTTCTTATTTTCTTCTATCTCTTTTGCCTCTGTTATCTCTTTTAGGCCTCTTTCATCTAATAAGCATTGTACTCTGAAGAGCCAATTTCCGAAAGATTCGGCTTTTAGCTGTGGAAAATTTATTATCTTTGCCGGCGTGGTCTCCATTGTGCTCTGAAAACGCGCTCGGTAAACCAAACTGAATACTCAACTATATTCCTAGCTCAACTAATAAGGCGTCTGGGCCCATAACCTGTGAGAACTAGAATGGTTAAATAAATGATTCGTTTGATTACTATCAGTTTATTATACAGCTTAACCTAGCTAATACCGACACTACAGACATCTTGTTAAAGCGGGACAGGAACAGGAAGTGTAGAGCGTGGTTGACATTAGAACACAGTCACACAGATAATAAAATACTTCAACATGGCTTAATAACATCTAAAGCATTACTTCATCTCAAATACCACTACATGAATATTTCTAGTAAAATCGAATACATTAAACATTCAGAACAATAAAAATAATATGGAACACACAAACTATGTTACTTTACGAAAACGTCAAACTGTGACTAAATGGAGATCTACGGAGTCGCTAAACCATAGTCTAAATGCAAGTTCACTGTCATGTGATGAAATATTAGGCAGAAGTTTGGACCTTTCCACAAATATGTGTTCCACTATTGTGTCGGAACTAAAAAATGAAATTAAAGAATTAAACACCCGTTTAGAAAGCACACAAAACGAATTGGAAAATACTATACTGGAAAATGTAGACTTGAAAAAAGAAATAAAAAATGTGAACCGAGAATTGAGCGTTCTAAAGCAGTTATGTAGAAGCCCATTAACTATTAGTCACAACTTGTCAGCTAGCACCAAAAAGAGTGCGCGACGTCGCCTCACTGACAGTTTTCATATCTCCCCTACAAGTCTAAACATAACAAGTACTTTTACATCAATGAAACAGGGGAAAGCAAAAATCCCACCTACGGGAAATGATCCGATTACTGGACAGTGCCAAAAAACAACAAATGTCCAACAGGCCATCACTTTAAATACTTCGTCGGAACATGAAGCAAAGATATGCGATGAACTTGAAAATGTCGTCGTTTTACACCCCCCCACAAGCACCAAGGTAAACAAGGAGATGGAAACTAAAGAAACTAAAAAAATAAAATATACCCACAGTCGTGAAAAAAGGGCATTTATAATAGGAGGAAGACAATGCAGTGGACTAGCAACCCAGCTATACAAATCCAGATTCTACAACCCGTATAACCATTATCGTTTCTTGTCTATTATTAAGCCAAATGCTACCACGGAGGATATATTATACAGCTTTTCGACATTACCTCTGATGACAAATTAATTATATCTATAGGACAAAATGACATCAATACTTTAAAAATGACTACAGAACTAGTTTTGTTTCTAAAAACAGTTAAATGTCCAGTTATCATCCTAAGTGTGAATAAAAACATCTGCTCTAAAGAATTTAAATTGAACGAAATGTTGTATCTGATTTGTAGGCAGAGTAAGGATTGTTCATTCATATCAAAATACTATAACATGTCATCGTTATGTTATAAAATAAATTTAGTGCTAGACCAACTAGACTATGATAAAGCATTCTTATCATACAATAAAAACTTCAATAAAACCTCTACACCGGAAGCAAATATAGCAAGTACTAAAAACCAAAGTACAGTGGGCTGCATCAACTGGGTACCCCAGTTGTATTAAAATTAACTTTGCTACAACTTTGCAATTCAAACAACACATCCTTAAGAATAATACAAAAAGTGTTTCACATGCCCGGACGAGATTCGAACCATCGCCTCATTGGTAATACAATGATTACCGCGAGCTCTTACCAACTAAGCCAGTTAGGTAGTTATTTACACAACGCATTATCAATCTACTTGGCGTTATATCTCTGTCTCTGTCTAATCGAATATGAGCCCGTAGTTTATAAATAGTTTGATAATAGAGGGTAGTTATGGATACATTTTACTAATCTATAATGAAGTTACCGTCTGATGAATCTAGTTTTGCTTCACCTTTCGCATACTAAACGTGTTTGTGCTAAAACAATTTAAAATGATAGATAATTTCTTGAGAACAAAGATTGTGGTTCTTTACGAACAAAATACAAGCATTAAAGGGATTGCCAGACAGCTGGGCATAGCGGTAAGTCGAAAAATATTAAGTATCTAATACCTAATAAAATAAATTGAATTTTGTCACTCGATTGACTAACTTAAAATGTATTTTCACTCAGAGAAAAACGGTGCGCTTGTGGGTGCGACGTTATTTGGATACTGGTGATGTGAAGTCAAAACCTTTTGGACAGAGAAGTTCAGGCATCTATACAAACAAGTGTGAACGCCACCGTGATATAGTAAATGTTCACTTGAATTCGCCGTTCGCAACCACTCGCTTCAGTGCTCAACGACACGGCATCTCTATCGCCACAGTGCGGAGGCACCTGCACGCAGCAGATATTCACAATTATCGTCCAGCGAAGAAAATTCAACTGTCAGAAGCTCATCGGGCAGCAAGAGTTCGGTTCGCACAGGAGTTTATGGACTTTGACTGGGAAAATAACATAGTTATTTTCACGGACGAAAAAACTTTTAGTTCCGATAATGATGGCAGAAAAATACTATGGCGGAAACCTAACGAACGCTACAATCCACAAAACATATTACCGAACAGGTCCAGTGGTAGAATAACATTAGGTAAGTAAATACACAGCTTTACTGTAAATAAATTATTGATTTCCATGTTATGACAGATTTAATTTTATTAACATTATTATGAGAAATTAAGCTATTATTTAGCAATGTTTATCACCACAAAATCTGAAACATTATACTTACTGCCCAATAAACTAATAGTATGTTACTAAAAAAAAACCTCATTTTCAGGTTACTGGGGATGGATGTCATCTATGGGTCCGGGCGAATTAACAGAAGTAGGCGGGCGCATGGATGGCAAGACATAAATCTACAAATATTGCAAGAGGTTATGTTGCCTACAGTGCGTGTTGCGTACCCAGAAGGACAAATATATTTCGTCCACGATAACTGTGCTGTGCATCGATCCCGAATGGTGAAGGAGTGGCTAAGCTTACAGGCTGATATAACTGTTATCGCCTGGCCACCTAAAAGTCCGGATCTTAATCCAATTGAAAATATGTGGGGTCAAATGATTTTAAATTGGGACTCAAGTGAAGTAAAGTCCAAGGATAATCTACAACAAGAAGTCATAAGAACTTGGGAATTGATGCGTGGTAGGGATATAGGCTGGAATATGGTTACTCAGATGAGAAGCCGACTACAGCAAATAATAGTCAGTGAGGGTCATCCACTCCGCTATTAACATATACAATACTTATTAAAAACAAAACGACCTATAGTAAATAGGTAAGTGGAAATCTTAAACAAACCTTTTTTACAGTCCGTTCAACCTATTTTGACTTCTATTCCGTAGGATTAAGGATGGCATTAAAGGCAAAAAAATGGTTACAATACCAACTGCAGCTGCCATTTGTCATGCCACCGGCGCAATAGAAGTCAAAATCGGTTGAACGGACTGTAAAAAAAGTTTATTTAAATGTCAAATCTTATTGTAAATGGAGTTTAAATATTTTTGAACCCGTAATTCCGTTTGGTATAGATCGTTATAATATTATACATATATCTGTGTTATAATATAATAAAATAAAGTGTCGACATTGACACATTGAAATAATCCAAAGAATAAATCATTTGACCTCACTATTTCATTATTGTGATTAAATAGCTACCTAATACCTAGTAGTTGGAGGTAGACATCGATCACTAATAAAAAAGTATGTTGGGCTTTGTGAATACAACTTTAATTATTATACTTAAGGTTGAATTTACATTAACGCATATTTATTTCAACTAGAGTAGGTAAACACAATTGGCGACCGTTTACGAGAACTTTTGCGTGGCAGTGTGTATCTAGATTTTCATTAGTGATCGATGCCTGTAGATAATATTTATGATTTACGAGAGATGTAAATTGTTTATTCATTAGAACAATACTTATTGTTACTAATGATAACATGTTTTTTCACTCGTTATTATGAAAATTATTCTACTAGTTTGAAAGGTAAATTATCAAACAATAAAAGTTGTTGTTGTAAGCAGTAAAGCGATACAAACTTTTTCTATTATGTATGTTACAGTTATCTATAATGATAAATACTTAGTTAAGTTTTTCGATGTTAGGTGGTATAATAAATTTTTCTAAAATAAATTATATTTCTTTCATTTTAATATAAACCTACTAGTAACAATATGTAAAAAGGAAAAGTTGCATAAATAGTATAACTTAAAGAAAAATAAAACTTGACGAGAACAAAAACTTAAAATTAAGATTGTCAGTATCGAACCTGAGCCAACAATTTCACACATCACATCCTCAACCTCTAGACCAATTAAACTGTTACTAAGAGCTTCGAAATATTCTTGTGCATTGTTGTATCTTTAAACTGTTTGCAAGAATATTATCACTTTTTTATTAAATAAATTATATTATTATTATATTAAATATGTTACATTTTATAAATATATTTATATATAAAAATTAATCCCTATTTCCCTTGGTCACGCCATAACTGGAGAACTGCTTGACCGATTTGTATTTGTTTTTGTTATAATCTCCTTTTTACTGGGGTGATTTCAAAGAAAAAAAGGTAGAAAAAAAAAAAAAAGAATTGAGGACAACGTCTGGCGGGTCAGCTAATATTACAATAAAATACAAAACTTGCTATGCGGCCATCGCGGGATCGAACGTGGTGCTTTCAAGGGGGGTACCCACATCGTGACGCTGACTGTACACAAACTAACGATAATTCTGTAAATGAAATTGCAAACGGAGCATTTTTTCGTGGCTAAACCAGTTAATCATGTAATATTTCACCAAAACGTTGCTAGGAGAAGTACATGAACTAGGACTATCAGATCATAACACGGGTCAAACATTGACAATAAAAATAAAAGCAGAACGTAATTATCAAAAGCATTGGTTTGCATATAAAAGAGACCTATGCAAGGAATACATTGATAAGTTTTGTTACTACCTTAGTAATCTATCTTTCTCGGAGATTTTCCTAGAAACAGACGTTAACAAGGCGTTTACACTATTACATGACGAGGTCTGCCTTTATTTTAATTTGTGTTTTCCACTGATAAAAATCAAAATGAATCAAAACTCTAGTAACCCAAAATGGATTACAAAGGGCCTAAAAAAATCTTTTGTGACAAAACGGAAACTACAAAATGAATACTATAAAAATAAAAGCATTCAAAACAAGCGAAAATATACTACATATAGTAAAATTTTGAGAAAATGTGTAATAAGCACTCATAATAGTAAAAATAAAAAATATATAGAAAAAGCCGAAAACAAATGTAAAGCCACATGGAGAATAGTTAACGAAAGACTCAAAGAAACCAACCAAACAAATGAAATCAAAGAAATTTCGAACGGGAATCAAATGCTATTAAATGGCGACGAAATTGCCACATATTTCAATAATTACTTTATAAATGTTGTAAACCCGGTAATTAATGATCACTCTGCAGACAAACCCATAACTGGAAGAAGGGTAGCCAGCTCTATTTACCTGGAACCAGCGGATTCAGTAGAAATATATAGAATAACAATGGAATTACGAAATACAAATTCAGCTGGGTATGATGGTATTACAACAAAAATATTAAAACGAATCATATTTTCTATATTAAAACCATTGACCTACTTAGTAAATATGTCTATGGAAAATGGTACTTTTCCAGAAGCACTTAAATTCTCCGTTGTTAAACCACTGCATAAAAAGAGTTCGAAATCTGAGGCAGGAAACTACAGGCCAATTAGTTAGTTCCTATTTTATCCAAGATATTCGAGAAAGTAATGTGTACAAGGCTTGTAAAGTTTTTTGATAAAAATGAAATAATATGTCAACAACAGAATGGTTTTATTAAAAATAAGTCGACTACTTTGGCAAGTTTTAAATTAATAAAAGAAATCCTTAGTGCAATAGATTCAAAAAAGATTCCAATAGCTGTATTTCTGGACATGAGTAAAGCATTTGACATGATATGTCTCGACAAACTATTAAACAAACTGGAAAATTACGGTATAAGAGGCCCAGCCTACAATTGGTTTGATAGTTACCTAAGGGGTCGAAAGCAATGCACGGAGATCGTAAAAATGTGCCGTGATACTAACACCTACGTAACGTATAGATCTAAATACTTAGTTAACAAATATGGAATACCTCAAGGGACTGGGATTTCACCGATATTATTTTTAGCATACATTAATGAACTGCCGAACTCAACAGACCAATATACTATACTGTTCGCAGACGATACCACTATTCTGACTAAAGAGCCTACTGTTGAGCAAGCAATAAATGTCACTAATAAAGCTCTTAATGATATACATGACTGGTTAAACATAAATAATTTACAAATAAATACTAATAAAACTAAATTTATGAAATTTTGCACTAATAGTAACAAAAATAATATAACTGACAACATCGACATACAAATAAAATATAATAATGACGAAATTGAAAAAGTAAATACCATGAAATTTTTAGGAATACATTTTGACAATCGTTGCAACTGGAAATCACATGTAGACATGGTGTGTAAGAAATTAAATAAATTTGTATACGCGCTACGGAAAATAAAACAGTTAACTAATGTAGAAACAGCTCTAACGGTATACCACAGCCACGTTTGCTCTGTGTTACGACATGGTGTAATCGTCTGGGGAAACTCCACGGACTCCCAAAGAGCATTCATAGTCCAAAAAAAATGCCTCAGAGCGATATATAACCTAAAGTGGACGGATTCTTGTCGACCAGTGTTTACTAACAAAAAGCTGCTTACACTTCCATCCTTAATCCTTATACATTTTAGAAATGTGTAAGTTCGTTAGGAAACACCCTTCGCTTTTTGAAAAGGATGAAAAAGCTCCTTTAAAAAGAAAGGTAGTACAAAAGCCACTAATAGTGCCTCGTAATCGTCTAAAACTTTGCGACACGAACTGCTACAGTATGGCGGTTAAGCTATATAACAAGCTACCGGAAAAAATGAGAAAACCCAATGAATTAGAATTCAGTAGAGTTTTATTTAATTGGTTATGTGACAGATGTTTTTATTCGATTAATGACTTTATAAATTTAAAATCCTTTTGACATCTTATTAAGTGCTGTATTTGACATAATGATTATTTAATATTAAATTGTTTTTTTATTATTTTTGTTTGTTTGTGTCTTGCGTAAACGGTATAAACATAATTATGTATAAAAGTACAGTAGTCTTCACTAAAAATTAATTAATAATGTAATATTGACTTTATAAATTTTAAGTCTTTTTGACATTAAGTATATTTGCTGTATTTGACATAGTGATTATATTTATTTTTGTCTAGCGTATATCTTATTATAATCATAATTAAGTATAATCGTAGTTTTGACTAAAAATGAATTATTAATGTAATATTAGTATTCTAATAATGTAAGGAGACTGTAATTTTATTAAATGCTTTGATTACTGTTACAATGTCACTTAAAAATTTGCACGACTAGCAAAGTCGAATATAGTGAAACCAGAACTATGTCACTGTACCATAAACAATGTACCTATATTCTTGCAAATAAAAACATTCATTCATTCATCTTTCTTATTTGCAAAATAGTTGGGTAAACGTTATCTAAAACTGTTTTAAATTTCAAGCATTAGTAGTTCTTTAGATATCCAGATGTGACAGACAGACAGACTGAGTCACACCATAAGGGTCACCATATTAATTAACTGCTTAAATAAATTAAATAATAAAAGGAAAAGTAGTATTTCATGAAATAAAAATACATTTACAGTAAATAAATAATAAGTGCCCAAAAGAAGCGCTCGTCCTCCTCTCACCTACTATGCTGTGCCCGACAGGGTCCATAATTGTGACATTAATTTTAAGGCCGAACTATACGCCAATGACCTTGAGTGGTTAGCTTGCGCAGTCTGTAGTCCAGCCAGTAATAGGACTCGCCCATCAAGGAGCGCTGTCCCAAATTAGACGCATTTTAAATTTATTATAATAAAAAATATACATGTTTTTTTAAAAGTAACAAAACCAAATCATTTTCGTTTGTATTGCAAAGTAGTAGATATTTTTTTTATATTCTTTTGATAGAAAACGAAGGAGTAAAATGGTTTCATCTTAACGATTTGGAGGTGATTTGGGGTTTTATTTTTCTTATTGTGTGATAATTATGGCTAAACCAAATTACGATTCATATCATGTAGATTACTAACAATTTTTTTCAGATGTAATTTCTCTGTAGGTTCCGGCGAAAAACTGCTTCATCTGCACGCTGTTTTTAAGCTTTTTTCGAAAGAGTAGCCTTAGACTTACCAACTGTTTTACACTATGGAACGCAATAAAGAATTGAGAATTGAATTGAATTGAATTGAAGGGTTCATTTTACCATTTTGGTTCGGAACCCAACAACAAAAAATTAATTTTGTAAATGATTTTAATTTATTAATATTTTTCAGAAATAAATGCATAAAATAAAACTAAAGCCATTTGTCACGTGACATTGATCGCGAATCAGAGCGTGACACGTCACTCCTTGTCTTGACTGTGTTTCTTTTGCAACGAACGGCGTATGAAAATAATGGTCTTGAAAAGAACAATACTGATTGGTCGTGTCGTGTGTCGTTCTCGCTTAAAGGCTGTTACAGACAGAGGCGATATCGCGTCGCGACGCGATATTGCGATATTATATCCGTAGAACAATTTCTATGGAATCGCGCGCGACCATTTACACAGGAGCGATTATCGCCCCGCGACACAGATTATATCGCGTCACGTGATGCGATAACTTTAAATCGCCACGCGATTTCGCCCGCGATTCTAACCTAACCTTTTTTTTTTTTCACGCTGGGAAAAATGCATTACGCATACCCACCCATCGGGGTATGGGTGGGGTATGGGGGACTCCCCGGTAGAACCGGTATACCCACTAAACGACACAACGGCACTCCCGCATCGTCTGAGTGAAGGAGGACTGGGAATCCGGCACAGCCCTTTCATCCGGCCCCCCTCCGACGACCGGGGCGCCTTAAAGCTGAGCGTCCACTGGTCCGCGCCGGCCGCACCGCCCGCACGGCACGCAACGGATTGAACAGATTTGCCGATGGCATGCGTCCACTGTCCACCTGCACCCTAATTGCGTAACACAGTTTGTTTCTGAAATAGATTCCAAATTTAAACAAACCCCTGTCGTTTTTGACTATTATATTTGGAATTGTGACATAAAAAATTACCCGACCGATAGGAATTTTATAGAGATGTACTAACCAATTGCTCAAAATCTGTTTCGATGAAGCGTTTAGTTTCATCATATAGGAATTATTTGTTTTCGAATTATTGTGCTTAAATCTATTTTTGTTTTAATTACAACTGATGGTCTACTAATGCATATAAATGAAAACGTTCAATGATTGCCGAAAAATTAAAAACCAATTTTTAAAACACTTTCTACC
The DNA here is from genome assembly GCA_905163495.3 of Cosmia trapezina. NCBI lineage: Eukaryota > Metazoa > Arthropoda > Insecta > Lepidoptera > Noctuidae > Cosmia > Cosmia trapezina. The sequence goes on from LR991047.1 coordinate 13,355,084, forward strand.
AAAAACTACCATATTTGAAATAAGTAACGAAACGTTTTTCTTTTCACGTTTTTGTTATCTGTGGTCAATGAAAAAATCATAGAAAAGCAGTGTTGTCAACTTATTGGAATCTCCACTGAAACGGGGGGGTTTCGCCATCCCTACTGGCGGAGTAATTTTGCTTTTAGTGGACGGTGGCTTTGTGATAATAATTATAATTTATCCAAATCTGTTCATTCGTTTAGGAGTTATGTGATATCCCACTGGATATCAAAATGAAGGGTTTTAAAAGGTGATTACAAAAATATATACAACTTATAATGTTTAAAAGTAATTCGAAGTGACAAATCGAATAAAGAAGACAAAAAAATTTCGAACTCCACAATATGTCATCTCAAATCCGCCATTTTACTTTATTTTTGATGTTAATGTAGCCAGTGACACTCGCGCCACCAAGGCAAATCTAAAGACGTATAATTTATCCAAATCCGTTCATTCGTTTAGGAGTTACGAGGGAACAAAGAAACGGACATACATACATACATAGTTACATACAGGTCAAATACATAACCCTCCTTTTGAGCTTCGCCGCAGTCGGGTAAAAAGTTGTCTAGTTTATTTTTGGTAGTGTGAAGAATCGCCGCTAGTGGACTCGCGAAAGAGAAGTTGGCAACACTGATAAAGATTAAACTGCCTTGAATAATAAAATAAATTTTTCAACATACAAATTATTTATTAATAAAGCACAGAGTACTTATATAAATAAAGGAACCATGGGCCTATGATGAATAAGACGGCCCACTGACCTAGTTCTGGAACATTTGTGGCTTAAAGTGACCACGTTAGGATGTATCTACATATTGTGGAGATTTCTCTGGTCAAGAACTAGCGCTCTGTTGATGATGCAGAGGGCTTTGTAGTGGGTGCACTAAGACTTGAGTCAAGTTGAGTCTGTTTTGCTCAATAGCGAAAACTGCCTATTACGTACTATTTCGATATCGGCACTACCTACAAGTAAGTAAACCAAGAATAACGTTTGTAGAAGTGTACCTTCGTACACATCTCATGCTGTAGGTACATTATTGGTCTGTCCACATACGGACAATCATTCCTTTGTTGCGTAGACACAAGCACCTTACGTGATGTACTTTTCTATATGTCCATGAGTGAGGTTAACTATTTTTTGTGGTTAAAATAATTTATTGGGTACATAAGTCTGTCAACCTCACATAATAGCTACCTACTCAAATAATTGTTAATTGATATTTTTGGACATAAGTAGATGCTATAAATTTACTATAATAACCACTAAGTAATCAAAATAACAATTAACTACAAAACATTGGTCATAATATTTTCACAGACGGTGCTAGCTGAAAATACAAGAATGGAACACTGCCCACCCACATCAATCTAATATAGGAGGGATTTTGAAAGAAGAAGTTGATAGCAAGGCATGAATATTATTGAACATGGATTTTTTATAAAAATCATTGAAGGTACCTATCCAAGCTTTTTGACACATAATCATTGAAACAAGTGTAGCAACTTACTAAGGGAGACAGGACACTTGATCCCTTGGGTGAACTTTCTACATAGTCACATTACACTATAGGTACACCCAACTAATGTTTTAAACTAAAGGATCTGTGGATGGGTGACCATTTTTATATACTTACAAAGATTCCTCCGTGCCTTGGTGAGCATGTTAAGCCGTTGGTCCCGGCTGTCATTTGAAGATTTTAGGCAGTTGTTACAGGTTGTCAGAAGCCTGACAGTCTGTCAACATCTTACCAAGGGGAATCGTATTACCCAGTAACTGGGTTGTGGAAGACTAGGCCGGTGGCTTTTGGTCCAGCCATGGGCTGATAAAGGCATAGTTGATATGCCTAGTTTGCCACATTATAATTATTCAAGCAGAAATAATGTGATTTTGTTTTCAAATTGTAGGAGAGTTCCCGGTGCGTTTCACCTACGATATGAAGGCAGCATAGATGTTGCCCGTTGCTGCTATACATGACATCACTGCACTGCTCCTCTGCAACTACTTCATTTTTAAAGTACAAAGTCCCTTCGGGGTTATTACTAGAAAAGTGCTATTACAGCGTAGATGAATTCATAAATGATATTTTAGTTGTATATATTGTAATATTCTCAAATTAAATTTTGACATTTGAATTTTGACTTTGTAATTAAGTATAGATTACATTTTGACATTTTAATTAAAATTTAATTCAAATTGACATTGTAATCTCTTTCTTTGTTTTTTTTTTGTATTTGTTTGTCTAGTATGACTAATTTTGTACGCCACAAATGACAAAACATGTAGCTACCTCACATTAATTATAAGACCTGTAAAATTTTACTCATGTTTTACAAAATAAATATATATCTTGTATCTAGAAACTGAAGATTTTTCATAAAACATTGTCATTATTTTAGAAAACTGTTGAAGTCGTTCACAACAGCAATATAAACATATTATTATGATATTGTGTTAATTTGACAAGTGTAAACTTTAATTATAAAGTGTTTCATTATGAACTAAAGGTACAAATAAAAATAATTTGATATTTTATGAAGTATTTAAAAATTGAGTACACACGGCTACACATCAAGCTATACATTTCCAGTATACACTGGCATCTCATTGTAAGGAAATCCTATACAATGCGACATTAAGCTTATACTGGAAATGTATAGCTTGATCTGTAGCCGTGCCTACCTAGCAGGTACTTACTAGGTTTTTCAAAATAAAGAAGTGATTATTCTAGTGTTTAGAAAATAGTGGTGTTTAGCTAAATTAACTGTCATTCATTACTTTCATTAAGTATAGATAAATAGGTAGAAATAAAATATGGTAGGTACAAAAAACTGTCTTATTTATTATCAATACAATTACAACCACTGACAAGAGTGTTTAGACATGGGCAAAAAGAATTGGAACAAATATTTGTAGTGTAAGTTGAAATTTGGCATTTTAAGGCCCTGCACGTAGGTACTGGCGCACCGGCGGTGCCTACGGTGATTAAAACGCATGCGTTTTTCTCACCGCAGTGCGCGCACTTCAAAGACATTCCATACTTCACAGATGTAGTTAAGCCTGACACCTGCAATTTATAAAGAAAAGAACATAAGTACTTAAATCCTTATCCCTTAAACAATTCAATGCACTATCTATCAACTTTATAGAACAACAATATTCTGCTACCTATAAACAACGATTATGTGCCTTACAAGTACTGATGGATAGAGCCTTGACTAAAAAGTACACAAACAGAGTTATTTGATGACGGATAAAAGGTGGATGAACCTATGATATAATTATACAGGGTGTACCAGAAAGGGTGGTCAAATTTAAGGGTGTGGTACAGATCATCAAACTGAACAACTTTCTCCAAGGGAACAACAACATAATCGAGAAAAAATTAATAGCTGTCCGATTCAAAACTTCAATACCTACTCGACCCAAATGTATGGGACGGCTGATATTACTTTTTCTCGATTACGATGTTGGTCCTATGGAGAAAGTTGTTCAGTTTTATGGTCTGTACCACATCCTTAAATTTAACCACACCTTTCTGATACACCCTGTATATTGCTAATTATTGTGGTAAGTAGGTACCTTTCAACCAAAACCAATTCAGTGCAAAGGGCTCCATAATAAACTAACAATCATCTTCCTGCCCTTATCCCATGTGACTTGGGGTCGGCGCAATATGTTTAAATAAACTAACAATAAACATTAGAAATAACTCTCAAGTAGGTACCTAAACTACCATAATATTTAGAAAACCACCTTCAAGGCTATTGATTTTGAGGATTCACACAGGACATCCTAAAAGATACACATTTATAGTACACAATAATGACTTGGATACATATATTTAAAAAAAATTAGATAGCAGGTACCTACTTATGTACTTGGATATTATTCTCAATAAGTACTCAATACTTTTATTGCATACCATAATTATGTAGGTATTCTTATCTATCTGCCTAGCCTTTTCCCAACTATGTTGGGGTCGGCTTCCAGTTTAACCGGATGCAGCTGAATACCAGTATTTTACGTGGAGCGACTGCCTATCTGACCTCCACAACCCAGTTACTGGGTAATACAATACCCCTTGGTAAGACTGGTAGTCAGACTTTCGGGCTTCTGACGACCCGTAACGACTGTCAAAGATCCACGAATAACAGCCGGCACCAACGGCTTAACGTGCTTTCCGAGGCACGGAGGAATTTCGGTATGTAAAGATGGTCACCCATCCATTGAACAACCCCGGCAAGCGTAGCTTAACCTGACGGGTCAACCCGTGCGGCTGTTATTACTTAGCCACGGGCTCCTCCTGTAGGTATACTTATGTGGTAAAGTTATAATTACATCATGTGGAGCCTGTCGGGCACAGCAAAACTACTTAGCAAACTACTATATTAGGTATAGTAATGATGTGGGTATTTATCTATTGAAAGATATAATAATAATAAATTTCAGTTGCCTACTACTTTCTTTATTTTAGTTTGTTGTTTTAATTTGCTAAGAAATATTCATAAAGGTAGGTTGTAGGTATGTATGTATGGCAACTACATTTATTGGTGCCTTACCTACTTATATAATTTGTGTTCACCAGTAACAAGAAATATGTGTGTAACATTGTTGCTGTGCCTAACATTTTGAAGCTCAGACTAATTGCAAAACCAGTAAAGCGCTGTCAACAGTGATGTGAGGCCTCACATTTCGAGTATCCTAAACTTGTGCATGTAAGAACACTCTTACATGCACATATTTACACCAATCCAATCCAATCCAATTTTATGTACAGAACAAGGTGTAGTGTTGCACATGCTACACTGTATTGTTTGCAGTGCTATAATGTCTTGATTTTTTATTTAATCTGAGCTTTGCAGACACCACATTTAATGTTCAACAATAGAAATATTGATATTACCTACCTTGAACAGACAATGATGTGGAAATTGATCTATGTAAGTATGGTGGTATGTTTTCTGGATTGCCACAAGAAAAGAGAGGCCTATGCCCAGCAGTGGGTGAAGGCGGGTTGTGGCTGACGATGATGATGGTGGTATAGTGCGATTTGCATTGTATGTATGTTCATCAGTCCTTACATAATACATTGACATAAAATGCTTCAAACTGTGCTTTTTTGTTGTTCCTATAAATATTTATTGCTTTTTTCAATGAAGCCCTGAAATATAATGTTATTTCTTTAAGCACATTTTTTGAAGACACTTAGGTACCATGTTTAAAGTTCGTTGTTTGCTTGGACTTTTTTGCTTTGTAATAATTTGATTTTAACAGTGTTCATGGAGTTTCATAACCATAATTTCTTCATTGTGATATACTTAGGTAAGTTTTGGAATGGGCAAGTATCTTCACTTTCTGAGCTGACCAACTCCGTGCCCGTTAATGGTTTAATAAAATTCAAATAATGCTTTGAATTAGCCAAAGAAAATACTTCCTCACAAAGCCATAAGAGTTGAGGCACTTCTCAAAAGTCTGCGGCTTATAATAAGCTCATCTTTGAGGCGTTGCTCTTCCGAGCTAAGCAACAAAAACCTCGGTATTTAAAATACCCTATATATTGATTTAGCGTTGCAGGCAATCGCGGTTCTACACAAAAACACATTCACTATTTATCAAGAAGATGTTCACTTACATAATTTCGTAACAATTATGGAGATTTTATGAGAAAATCGCAAACAAATTGCTAAGAAAAATGATTGCGGGCACGACGTTGCCTTCTGTTTCAAAAACGACTGCTCGTAAATTTCAAACAAACTTCCAGCTGTCAAAATAGTTTTACAATTCGAATATAAGCCCTTTTAGTAGCTTATCGTTCACTCTTTACTGTCTTCAAACTCCAAACCACGATTGGAGTTGGTTACACACGTTAACGTAGTTTCGCAATTCGAAAGACATAAATTAAAATAAACTGCGGTAGAAGCCAAACCAACTAGTCTGAATAGGATGACGAAAATGTGTTTCGCAATTAGGTAGAAGTGTCCGCCCCGGCCGGCCGGAACGGATTTGCCGGTGTCATGCGTCCACCATTTTTATTTATTCTGAGCTCAGAAGAACGACTAAAGCATAGAAGTAGTGTTAAAATAGCAACTGAACTCAATATATTTGTTTCATTTTGACTTATGGAGCCGCTATGATGTTAAAGAAGGACACGTATACAGAAGACGTTTCGAAATTTTGTAGGTTGTCATTCATTTTATTCCGACTAGTGATGTACCCACTAAATTTCAACGTCGATAGAATTTACAATAACATTCTTTCTTACACTGCCAAGAATAATAACCGTAGGTACACACGGCTACACATCAAGCTATACATTTCCAGTTTACACTGACCGCTCATTGTAAGGAAATTCTATACAATGCGAGATCAGCTTATACTGGAAATGTATAGCTTGATCTGTAGCCGTGCGTACCAAAAATTTTGAAGTAACTAAGCATACTTATGATCCCAATACTTAATATATTCGTTCAAAATGAAACAATACTTTAAGTATGAACTAAATAGTTCGTCATCATCATCACCAAAGTCTTCCTTGGTTCCCGACAGCTCTTCATGTATTAAATCTGACCCGGCTAAACCCGAATGTATTTAATTGCCATAATAACTGATGAGTTTATTGAAAAGAAGTGGGAGACATTCGGTTTTGCAAATGTTTTTAGCAACTTACTTTCTCATATTTATTTGAATTTTAGATTACATCATAGTCTACTCAACAAAGTCTAGGGAACAAGGGTATTCAAAGTACCTAATAATTTTTATTTTAACACATTATTTTAAATCAGTAGAAGCGTAATTTAATAGAGATTTGAATTATTTGATTAAATAAAATGATTGTTAGTGAAAAAATAAAATTTATTATGAAAATTCAAAATGGTACCAAAACGACAAAAAAATTTCGTACATAAAAAAATAAATAACGACCAGATAATATTTTAAATAAAAAAATAAAATGCCTATCAACTTTAATAATCTGTTACGCGAATTCCAGCCCACACCATAATACGGATGAACTTCCTGAGGATTCTGGAGTCGGCTCTGGCGACCAGGAACTCGCCAAAAGCGCAGTCTTCTTGAATCGGGATGGAATCCAATTATTTCTGAATTTGTTATTGTCATCTGTGTCAAGGATTCCTAAAACGAACAGTTCTCAATATTTATGTAAGATTTTTTATCATCATTTTTATTTAGGTAAATAGTTTTATTTGTATGTCTTACCTGACTGATGTGAGATGATTTCACGAGATGTCAATATCAGTGGCGATTCATAATCTGTACCGATGTACTAGGTCCTGTTTCAACTTCCATTGCTACGGGATCCTACAATTACGTATTTTTTATTTAAAATAAATAAATAAATTTGCACACGATTATATTTCCGACTGGGATAATTATTAATTAGAATAATGATATCGCATCAATGATATTTTTAATATAATATCATTGTATCGCATATATCAAGTGAACATATTTCTGAAATGTTATACCTGTCTTCATGTTAGATTGCTGTTGATGGTGAGCGGTTCTTTTAATTTGCAGTACTGCGCTACGTCCTTCTTCGCAGACTTCCATAAGTATTTCCTGTAATGTAATAAATCAAGTTTTAATTTGAACGGGATACTATTTATTGCCAATAAAATACCTTAATTATATCATAATACTGGATGAATTTTTTATCATGCACCAAATCGAAATGGGAGATTGTACTCATCATTATGAACAACTTTTACTATGGGATCAAACCTGAAATCGCGAAAAAAAATCAGCTGTTCAGTACATTTTGACGAGTTTGATGTAGGTAAATGTACTGAACAGCTGATTTTTTTTCGCGATTTCAGGTTTGGTCCCATAGTAAAAGTTGTTCATAATGATGAGTACAATCTCCCATTTCGATTTGGTGCATGATAAAAAATTCATCCTGTATATCAGACCATTTCATCTGTTCTATCCATAACAAATAATGTAGGAACAGCATGTTCTCTAAGTGACGACTTAAAGAACGTGCTACATCCATTTCATAGGTTCATTACCAAATGAATACAAAGTAAAATGCTTGGAGCATATTATGTGGCTGAGTCCAATTTCGTCTACCAATACAATTTATCCATTTTTTTTTCACATCGTCTAGGAAATCTGTAAAAGAAAAGTATCGACAACATTATTTACGTCACTATGGCTGATCAAGATAACCCCAAAACAATTTCCGAATATTCGCTAATAACTTCTATTGGAATAAATATTACGACTGGTTTCAGCTATATAGTGACACAGCAATATTTGTTATGTATTTATATTCGTTTATCAGATCATATGCAACAAGAAATTGAGCAAAAACTTACCGATGGAAGGTCAATATTTATTGTTCATTTTATTTTCGCTATGAATGGGACTGGCAGCCCCCAACCACACAAGAAATTGCTCCACAGCGTCCACACACTCAGTGTTTGTAGTTAAACAAAGAATTCATGCAATCTAACAGTAGAAATATTATTAAAACATCGCAAAACCATGGAAGATTACGACAAACACGTAAACAATGAACACGCGAATAAGTCAGGTAGTTCAATGAACGAACTGTCAGACATTGAAACAAAGTACTATCAAATTTGGCCGCGTCATACTTTAACTTTTTTAACCAAATGACAATTGATCTTGTGACCATGCCAAGAAAGTAAAACAAAGAGTAAAACATTCATCTCTTTCCCACATCCTATAACGTACCTTTATCGTACCTAATAATAGAACGGGAATAAAGGTAGTTACAGAATTCTGTTTTTAGCGTTCCTTCTATGCTTTAGTCGTTCTTCTGAGATTCTGAGTGTTTTTGTTGTTGTCAGTAGACGTCGCGCGTTGTCATGGAGATTGACGAAGATTATCAGTGTTGCTTGTTCGCAAAAGATGACTGCAGTTGCCAGGGGGGTGAAACCACCATACATCTGACAGTAAATATTAAATGTATGGAAGGTGGCGACATCCATAGTTCACGTTTTGAAAACTTTTAATAAAAAGTATACTATTGCTTGATAGATGGAGCTTTTAATAATAATAACTTGCAATAACAAGATGACAGATTGGCACTTGACACAATTCAAATTTCAAAGTTTTTTGAAGTTTCCGTGCTGTCGTTCGTTCGTTACTGCTTATAACTATTTTCGGATTTCTCGAGAGATTTGCATTGATTGTTGGATTTTGTGAGACCTGGCTTTACTGTTAACTCTGTTTTCGACCCTGATACTTTGTTCACCGATTGATCCATAGGCTGCTTCCGTCCCTGGACTTCGTGATACTTTCCTACTGATTGACCCCGCTTTCTCAACCTGCGGTTGTGTACTCGATTTGGATATTGTTGGTTACATGCAGACTAAAAACATGCAGAAAAACGCTATTTTGGATGTGAAAAAAAAAGAAGAAAATATTGAAAAATAGTGGTTAAATCAATTTGTGACTTCTAACCTGCACGTTGCATAAAAATAATAAGCTAGATTTTATTGTTAATCGGGCTATTACAAGAATCATTCATAGTTGGTGCACAGGTGTGAACAGAATTTTATCTGGAAAATTAGCAATTTTGATCGGGGGATAACGTAAAAGTCAAAGCAGAACGCTATTTTAATGTATGTACACATAAACGTAGTGTTTACAAAAATAAAAAGAAGTAAATATTATTAAGGGAATTGTTCTTTTATGTAAAATAAATTCCTACATAAATACAAATAAATACATGGCACCTACCTAGTACCTACATCTATTTGCAATTAAGTATACTGCCATCTAGCGGATAATAGAATTAATTGTCTAGTTGGTATCAGTGCCATCTATTTTTCACGTAATTTACATACCAGACCGGTATTTACTATTCCAGATATTAGTGTATAGTCTATGGCAGTTGCCTCTGCCGTTGACGCGTGCCGCTCATGTCTATGAGCACGAGTCTAAACATTATTATTATTTTTTAATTTTGATAATAAAGCACAACAGAAATGCAGTCAGAAACCAGAAACTCAATTTTGTTTTTAATTTGTTTATACAACATTAGTTTTTATTTATACTAAACCCGAAAAGGGGTCATTGTACTCATCATTGAAAAAAAAGATCTGCTGTTCAGTACATGTATCTACATCAAACTCGTCAAAATGTACTGAACAGCTGACTTTGACGAGTTTGATGTAGATAAATGTACTGAACAGCAGATTTTTGTTTCACGATTTCAAGGTTGGTCCCGTAGAAAAAATTGTTCAAAATGATGAGTAGAATGACCCCTTTTCGGGTTTAGTATAAACAAAAACTAATGTTGTATAGACTAGTCTTTATGCATATAAGGACTAGTCTAGATAAAAAAACATTGTAAATGTTATGCTTCGTCAATCCCTAGAATCAGTAGGATGACACTGACAGATACGATGAGTTCAAAAATGCGTTCCGTGCCGGTGACGTCACCGGCATTCCTTATGACGTCACCGGCACGCATCGCCTTTTTTGCTCATGGCGTTCGGTGCGGCCGGTACCGATAGTGGACGCAGTGCTATATAAATTCATAGATAGCAAACCGAAATCCGTTGCGTGCCGTGCGTGCGGTGCGGCCGGCGCGGACCAGTTGACGTTCACCTTTACAGCGGGCCTGGCACGCCCCTCCCATCGGGGAGGGGCCCAGGAATGACTGACGTGGGTGGTGAACAGTGCAATGCAGGAGAAGGCGCCCCCGCGCCTGTCTCCCGCTGTTCACCACCTGGAGGCGGATGACGACGGTCATACAACCGCCGTCTCACGCCCCGTCTTCGCCTGCGGAGCGGCGCCGCGAGAGGGTCGTCCTCCCGCACGCGCTCCGCCGCCTCCTTCTGTGACATTACTTCTTCGCAGAAGGAGGCGACCGCTGCCCAGGCCCCCTCGCTTTCCAGCATCGAGTTGACGACGGCGGGAAGCGAGAGGTCCTGCCCGACCGCTGCGACCAGTGTATGGCGCAGCTCGGACCAGGCTGGGCACACCTCGAGGGTGTGCTGCGCCGTGTCCTCCGCCGCGCCACAGTCGTGGCACGACGGGGTCTCCTCCCTTTGGATCCGGTGCAGGTGCGATCCGAAGCACCCATGGCCGGACAACACCTGCACCAGACGGAAAGAGAGGAAACCGTGGGACCGCTCAAGCCAATCCTTGAGGACTGGCCCGAGCGCGTCCAGTGTTCGGCGGCCAAATGCGGCAGTGGCGAGGTCCTCCGTCCAATGATGGACGATTGCGTCCTTCGCCTCTTGCCGCACGGCCTCCCGCTCTTCTGCGGCGGGGAGCTCCCCGAGCGCCTTACGCCACGCCGTCCATTCATACACTCTGGTCAGCACCCATGCCTCGAGCTCCCAAGGAGGGGTGCCGGCCAGAGCGCACGCCGCCGAGAAGCCTACCGAGCGGTAGGCCCTCTCCACCCGCTGTGCAATGGCCCTTTGGGGCCTCAGGATGGCAGTGGCGTTCTCCCTCCTGTGGAGGGAGTCCGCCCAGATTGGGGCACCGTAAAGGGCCATGCTCCTAAGGATGCCGGCGTACAAGCGCCGGCATCGCGCCTTCGGACCCCCCAGGTTCGGGAGGAGCCACGACAGGGCGTTCGCGGTCTTCAGCAGCCGCGTCGACAGCCCGCTGAAGTGTGGGCCAAAGCGCCACCTGCTGTCGAGTACAAGGCCCAAGTACTTCATCTGGGCCCTGACCTATTCTAACCTAACCTTTTTTTTTTTTTTTTGACGCTGAGAAATGCGTTACGCATCCCCGCTCGTGAGGGACGAGACGGGGTATGTGGGACTCCTGTCGAAATGACAATATACCCACTAAAACTCAGCGGTGTTCCCACATCGCCGTGATGGGAGGGCCATGGGAAACCGGCTCAACCTTTACTTCCACAACCCTCCCGGCGCATGTCCGCCTAGCTGGCGGGCCCCGCATGCCCCCCAGGCTGGGGGGCTGTGGGAATGGCCGGGAACACCTGGCCATTCCCGTCCGACACTGGTGGAGGCCTGTGCAATACAGGCAAAGGTGCCCCCACACCTATTGCCTGCTGGCCTCCACCTGGGAGGAGTCGGAGATGACTATCATACTGACGTCTTCTTCGACCCCTCCTCCGCCGTCGGAGCAGCGCCGCGTGAGGATCGTCCTCCCGTGCGCGCTCCGCCGCCTCCTTCTGGGACATGACGTGCTCGCAGAAGGAGGCGACTGCTGCCCATGACCTCTCATCCCCCAGCATGGCGTTAACCAAGCCGGGAAGTGAGAGGTCCGGTCCGATCACAGCCATGAGACTGCGTCGCGCCTCAAACCACGACGGGCACACCTCCAGGGTGTGCTGCGCCGTGTCCTCTACCGCGCCACACTCGTGACACGACGGCGTCTCCTCCCGTCCGATCCGGTGCAGGTACGATCCGAAACAACCGTGTCCGGACAGCACCTGCACCAGACGGAAGGAGAGGAACCCATGCGACCGCTCGAGCCAGTCTCGCAGGACTGGCCCAATCGCGTCGAGGGTTCGGCGGCCGAAGGCTGCGGTGGCGAGGTCCCCCGTCCAATGGACGACGATGGCGTCCCTCGCCTCCCACCGGACTGCCTCCCGCTCTTCCGGTGCTGGGCGTTCTCCTCTCGCCCTCCGCCCCGCCGTCCATTCATATACTCTGGCGAGCACCCACGCCTCGAGTTCCCAAGGAGGGGTGCTGGCCAGAATACATGAGGCATTCTAACCTAACCTAACCTAACCTAGGACAGGTTTGATTCTCCGGTCCGTCAAAAAAAAAACCCAACCAACCAAACCTAAGTAGGCCTAATCGAACGCAATGTTTTCTTGCCGCGACTTTTTACGTGCGTCCGTGGTCTGTAGCGAACACCACACGATGGGGTGGTAGGGTGGTGGGTGGTGGTAGGTACCTAAACTTGACCACACAACACGGAAAAAATAATAGTAGGTACTACGTTTGTAACACAAGCAGTTCGGACTCTTCGGACGTGCTATTTATTACGAACTAATTATTTTAAAATCAAGATTTTTTTGGTAACTTAGTTACCTTCATTAATTAAATTTTATTTTTTACGGATTTCTTTAGTTTCTAATTTACTGTGATTTCGGAAAAAAAAACTTTAATTTCTACACGTAAAAGCATTATTATGTAGTGTTCACACGGCTACACGTCAAGCTAGTCATTTGCAGTTTATAATGAGCTCTCATTGTAAGGAAATCTTATACAATGCGAGATCAGCTTATACTGGAAATTATAGCTTGATCTGTAGCCGTGCGTTCAAGACGGCTGCAACAAGTTTTTATGGCCTTGTATGAGAAGGTAACTACCTACTCATAAAAAGGGCTGGTAAGATTTCAAAATTATAGGTAAGTAGGTAAAGTAGGTAGGTAGCGAAATGCGCCGCGCTGGTGTGAAAGGTGTTGCAACGCGATAGTATCGCAATATCGCGATGCGACCGTCGCAACGCGATATTGTTCTACGGATATAATATCGCAATATCGCGTCGCCGACGTGATATCGCCTCTGTCTGTAAGAGCCTTAATGCAGTAGGTACAGTCAGCCCCGAAAATATGTATAATATGTTACCGTTAGAATACGGAATACGTTAATAATGAGCATTCTAGGTAATCTGCAAATTACCGGGTACAATCCGTTAACACAGCACCTTTGGGCACATTCTCAAACATTTTTTTATTTTTGTAGGCCGCATAGTTTTCGACTTTTGATGAACAATGTAAAAAAAAAGCCGTCCCCAACCAATTTTCATTCGGTGCGTTTTGCGTGGGTCAGTTTTGCCATATCATAACCATATTAAGGCGCGCTGTTAGCTCAACATTCACAAAAATTGGTTTCTTGGATTGTCGAGTATGACGTAACGCAATGAAACTATCCGACGCAAAAAATACAGTGCACACAGAAGGGTTTAAAAAAAACTTTAACCGAATATAATAGTAAAAAATAGTTGAATATTCCCAGTAAAAAATTTGGAAGTTGCTCCGCAAAAATACACTTTGACGACGAACATCTCTATATTTTCAGCGATAACGACATCCTTTTTTTAAGAATTTAATAGAATTAGTATTCTTTTTAAACTTTAAACGGATAATTATTTAATTCATTGTGTACATTCTAAATAATCTAAATAAAACCGGCAAAATAAATGCACATTCGCAGCTTAGTCACATCTCGGCAACATAACATAACATAACTTTATTAGCAACTCAAATTACAACTTACAAAAATAACAGTGTAACCACACTAGGCAGAGCCTGAATCGTGGCTGTCAAACAAAAACGATTACTCTAATAATAGTAAAATAAATTAAATCTGCATATCATTCTCATGAAGTTTAAGTGCGAGTGTGTTGTATGTATATGAGTGTGAAATTTTAATGTGTAAATAAGTGTTTGAGAGAGTATTATGTGTGAAGTTTGTTATGTGTGTCGTGTGTGATAAAATTTAATGAGAGTGTGCAGCTTAGTCTTTAGACAACTGTACGTAGCAATTGTTCCATCTGATAGTAGTTCATGCCGGTGATCAATTTCCTAACTTTAACTTTGGCTTCACGAGTTGTATTATGCTGGAGCTGGTATTTATTTACAATTTTATTGTACAAGTATGGAAACATAAACTTCTGTGATCTTCTAGCAAATGACGTTTTACATTTAGTAGTAACGATTTTAAAGACTCTACGCTTCAGCATGTCATTGTAATTTGGCGAATTTATGACTAGCTTATGAGTGGAGATAATTGCATGCGTTGCATAGAGCCCTCAACACAAATATTATTTTCAATTTTCAACCTTATTTCAAGGCATCTAATGGTGACAATAGATTACGCGGTTGTGTGACGTTTAAAATCGTAGCCAGTCAGGTAATGCAGCTTACCTGTTGCTATTGTCCACATAGTTTGATATACATAGTTCAACTACAAGTCACAGCTTATCATGAGCCACAACAAATTTGTAGGTCGATCCGATCTGACCCTAAATCTTGTGACGTCATCCAGCGTCACACGCGAGCCGCTATCTGCACGCGACGTGAACTTATGACCCCGCATGACCCCGCATCACAAAAATTCCGTTTCCGCTTTATAAAATATTTGAATTTTTCTTAGTTCTTGAATGTGGCTAGGTAGTTTATTATAAAAACGTATACACTGGCATCTAAACGAGCCACCTATTTTCTTGAGCGGTTCTAGGAACAACAAATTTGTGTTTGTTCCTAGTTTCATTATGGACGTCACTGTAGTTTTTAAACAGATTAATATTTTTATGTGCATACAGAAGATTTTCATAAATATACTGAGATGGCACAGTCATTATATTAACCTCTTTAAATTGTGTCTGGCACTTAATTTGTAAATTGAACGAATTGCCCTGTCTGAATATCGGCGGCATTTCCCCACAACAGAATACCGTACGACATCACATTATAAAAGTAAGTTAAGTACTTATACTAAAAGGGCTGTCTACGAATTTTCCTAATAGCGTAAATTTTTCTTCAAACCCTTCTCTGTCCACTGTATTTGCGTCGGATAGTTTAATAAAAAACCGGTCAAGAGCGAGTCGGACTCGCGCACCGAGGGTTCCGTTCCGATTTCTTAAAAAGTGTGCTATTTAGAGACATCGTTTTATTTTTCCTGTAATCTTTACATAAACTTCTATCACATAGAATAATTTCAGATTTTTCTCTTTGCAAACTTAGGAGATAAGGAGGGGGGAACGGTATTTTTTTTACATTTTTCATCAAAAGTCGAAAACCATGCGGCCTAAAAAAAAATAAAATTGAATATATGTTTATATATGTTTGAGAATGTGCAAACAGCTCAGCGCTCTTTCATATGATACCCCACATACCCTAGTAGCACCACTTTTATTTTTTAAGACCCCCCCCCCCCCGTCCCTGTTGCACAAAAAATATAAATATTTTTATTTCTTTCTTATTTGCAAAATAGTTGGGTAAACTTCATCTAAAACTGTTCCAAATTTCAAGTTGATAGCATTAGTAGTTCTTGAGATATCCAGCTGTGACAGACAGACAGACAGACAGGGCCTCTAGTCTGCTATTACAATAGTGTCAGAATGATCTATCATTGATTTCATAATTGTTGATTTTGACAAGTTTGGTAATCTACTAATTGGCGTCATAATGTCGTCATTATGACTTTCCAATGGTCAACCACTACACTCCATTGTATGAAATTATGAATTTAGCAGATTACGAACTTTTAGCAAAATGACAATGCAGTGACAATGGGATCGTGTTGGAATGTAAAAAATAGCAGACTTGGGGCCCAGACTGAGTGACACCATGGGTTCCTTTTTTACCATTTTGGTACGGAACCCTAAAAATTGTCGTCACACTCGACAATTAAACTATCCGACGCAAATACAGTGGACAGAGAAGGGTTTAAAGAAAAATTTTAGCCGAATGGAATAGTAAAAAATAGTTTGATATTCCCAATGAAAAATTTGAAAGTTGCTCCGCAAAAATAAACTTTGGCGTCAAACATCTCTGCTCTGTATTTTCAGCGATAACGACATTTTTTTTTTAAGAACTTAATAAAAATTAGCATTTTTTTTAAACTTTAACCGGACAATTATTTAATTTATTGTGTATATTCTGAATAATCTAAAGAAAACCCGGAAAATAAATGCACATTCACAGCTTAGTCACATCTCGGCAACACAAATATTATTTTTAATTTTCAGGTGACAATAGATTACGCGGTTGTGTGCCGTTTAAAATCGTAGTGAGTACGCGCCTTAATAGCAACTTTATGACCACGACAATAGTGGAGCTCGTGGCTATGCAATAACAGCCGCACGGGTCGGCTACGCTTGCAGGGGTTGGTCAGTGGTTGGGTGACCATCTTTACATACCGAGACTCCTCCGTACCTCGGAAAGCACGTTAAGCCGTTGGTCCCGGCTGTTATTCGTGGATCTTTGACAGTCGTTACGGGTCGTCAGAAGCCCGAAATTTTGATAACCAGTCTTACCAAGGGGTATCGTATTACCCAGTAACTGGGTTGTGGAGGTCAGACAGGCAGTCGCTCCATGTAAAATACTGGTATTCAGCTGCATCCGGTTAGACTGGAAGCCGACCCCAACATAGTTGGGAAAAGGCTAGGCTGATTGAAAGACCACTGTGATTTCGACAGTGATGCGAAATTAGAGTTAAAATAACTGAAAAGACTGTACGAGGACCTACCTTTATTTAAGAATACACAGATAGAAAACTCACCTACACTTTTGTCTTTCAAATTAAGTCCTTCCGAAAATTAACAATTTTTATTTCATTTTGAAAACAACTTTTTGAGATTACACAATTACTCCTTTGGATTTTGTTTAACTAAATATTAAAATAGAACGTACTTATTCAATATAACAACCTCAAATGTGTAATACTATTTGATGCTATGAGTCCAACTCTTTGTGGCACTACCTCCGTGGGCACAGAGCATACTGCGGCCTAAAAATGTTTAGTGATAAACTCTCAGGCATAGTTTATCAAAAGATAAACCTTGAATTCTTGAAAAATTATAAATAAATATCCTTGGACATTTCACACAACGCCATCTAGTCCCAAGCTAAGCAACCTAATGCTTGTGTTATGGTAACGAGATGGCTAATAAACTACTTATATACATTTTTTTTTTTTTTGTAAATACATACATATTATAGATAGAAAAACACCCAGACTCGAAACAAATACTTGTAGGTCGTACAAATATTTGTTCCGTGCGGGAATCGAACCCGCGACATGCTGCGCAGCAGTCAATCGCTCAACCACTGCGCCAACCGTCGTCTGTTATAAAAAAAATATATTTGATATTTTAATTGTTTTAAAACTTATATCTCGATGTTTGATAATTTCTTCTCGCAAATCTATATAATTATATAAAAATCAATTGCTGTTCGGTGGTCGGCTGGGCCTATCCTTGCAGCAGTGATGTCACAAGTTGTTTTTTTGTGTTAATGTTTTAACTAACATAGTTTGTAAATGTAATGTTACTAACACTGTGAGTCTTGTTACTTGGAAATTAAATTAATAATAATAGTCGCTAAAACTCGAGAACGGCTAGGACGATTTAGCTGATTTTGGTTTAAAAGTGTTTTTCGTAGTCCAGGTCAAGGTTTAAACGTTGAGAAAAATTGGAAAAGTTGCCGGGAAAATTTGAAAATTCGGGAATGTTTAAATGATTGAAATTGGGACAGGACAACGTCTGTCGGGTCAGCTAGTAAATCAATAATAATTAGTTTATTTCATACAGTACCTGGGCGACCGAGGTCTGCTCTGGTCAAAATACAGAAAACGAATTTTCCCAGAAATGAGACATAGGTAGATCTATACTGCTTAAGGTATTTAACTACTTAAAAATAAAACGGCCAAGCGAAATTACTGTTTCTTACTGCTTGAACTACCTAAATTACTGTTTCTTACTGCTTGAACTACCTAAATTACTGTTTCTTACAGCTTGAACTACCTAAATTACTGTTTCTTACTGCTTGACCTACCTAAATTACTGTTTCTTACTGCTTGAACTACCTAAATTACTGTTTCTTACTGCTTGAACTACCTAAATTACTGTTTCTTACTGCTTGAACTACCTATATTACAAACAAAAAGAGTTTAAGGGGCCGTATACGAAATTTTGCCGATTTCTCTAATTTGCGTGATTTTAAAGTAGTAATTTTACAGTCAAAATACTGTATTTCTATACTTAAGTTCTAATGCACAACATAAAATACCATTTCGATGATAATCTTATGAATGAGCTACATATTTATTTTGCGTCGAGTTTATTTATGCGAAAATTAGGTTGTTTTAAAAGATTTCGGGCACAGAACCAATCATCTGACCGTAGGTGATACGGAGCAGGAAACGCCCGTAACGAAGGCCACCTGTAAAGAGATTTTTTTTCGTGCAAGCGAATGCTCCCGATGAGGGAGCGCCTTTGTTATTATTTCATGACTAACTTGTCTATTGTTATTATTGTAGCCTATAATAATTGATTATTAAAAGTGTCATCTCTAGTATCATTTCATTTAAGGCGCAGATTTCCTGAAATGATCAAAAAGGTGGTTTTTTAAAGCTGTGTATCTCATAAACCGTAAATATTTTTGACATGTCAAAAAAATATGACATTTTCAAGTCCTTTTCGCATAGAGTGATGGAAGCCAAAACATAATTAAACATACTTTAATGCACCAAAAAAAATCTTTAAACATACCTCCTAATAATATTTAAAAGCTGTTTATCCCTTCATTAGCAATTATAATTATAATTTAAAATATACCATGAAATGTCAAATTCCAAACTGCATCCAGTGATGGACAAATTTTTATTAAATAGTTAATTTCTAATTTTATACGATTTTATTTGCACTTTTACGACATAATTCCGGTGCGCGTGAGAATCTTCTATCTCGTGCGTCAAACTAGACAGCCATAAAGCCATTTCACTTACACACCGAGCTAAACCAAGCTTGGAACCAGGGCCTTAACTCATTGAGTACGGAATCCTAATTAAGCCAGTTTTATCATTAACTAAAACACTGTAGGTACGTGTAATCCGTAGTTAAGTAAACAAAAAGGAAAATGTAAAAAGTCCTAAAAAATTTCATTAAAATCCTAATCTAAGTCAAAAATTGCAAAAATTGCAATTTTTTCTTTTCATGTTTTTTCAATAACAACGAATACTTATCGTTTATCGAATAATAAATCTTTTTAGATAGCTTATACCCTGGATTAACACATAGGCTACTTTTATCCCTGTATACGCGAGTGAAACCGCGGGGCGCAGCTAGTGATTTATAAACTAGTTCTGTTTTAATTTTTTTCTTTCAATAAAGAATATTTAACGTAAATATGCCTGTGAACACATTAATTTGCACAATACTGTAGGTATGTACCCAGGCCCGGATTGGCCATAGGGCAAATCTGGCAAATGCCAGATGGGCCGGATGCCCGATGGGCCGGATGCCCGATGGGCTGGTGTGGCCGATGGGCCGGATGCCCGATTGGCCGGATGCCCGATGGGCTGGTGTGGCCGATGGGCCGGATGCCCGATGGGCCGGTGTGGCCGATGGGCGGGATGCCCGATGGGCCGGATGCCCGATGGGCCGGTGTGGCCGATGGGCCGGATGCCCGATGGGCCGGTGTGGCCGATGGGCCGGATGCCCGATGGGCCGGTGTGGCCGATGGGCGGGATGCCCGATGGGCCGGATGCCCGATGGGCCGGTGTGGCCGATGGGCCGGATGCCCGATAGGCCGGTGTGGCCGATGGGCCGGATGCCCGATAGGCCGGTGTGGCCGATGGGCCGAATGCCCGATAGGCCGGTGTGGCCGATGGGCCGGATGCCCGATAGGCCGGTGTGGCCGATGGGCCGGATGCCCGATAGGCCGGTGTGGCCGATGGGCCGGATGCCCGATAGGCCGGTGTGTACATACATACTTTACAATATAATTACATGATTTTCTAATAATTCACTTTAAATTAAAGGTACCTAATTTAAAGTAGGTACATACTGAACTTTGTCCACGCATATCTCCGAAATTATTAATTGGATTTTGACCATTCTTTCTAAAACTGGGTTACAACTTTTTTTTTAGAACTGCATTAAAATTTTAATACATTTTTTTACTTGTGTATGCAACTAAGTAGAGGTACTTAGCTTTGGCTTAGGATTCTCCTCTGACGGGGGGGGGGCCTTCCGCCTGGGGGCCCGTGTCATTTTGCCAACTTGCCACCCTGTAGTTACGCCACTGATCAACACTCAAATAAATGTAATATGATTTTAGACTAATTAATATTATTAAGAAATAATTGCGTTTAAAATAAAGCCACTCACGTTACATTGAACGCGAATAGGGATGATGCCTGGGTAAAAAAAAAGAAATTCTATTTAGTCCGTAAAAAAATATTAGACACGTATTTTTTGCTTTATCATGTTAATAAAAAAATACTTAGCTATCACGCATTAAAGTTGGGGAGTGGGGGCTCGCTACGTCACTTGTACGTATAAAACCTAGCTACGCGTGACGTAATGCCATATTATTTTAACTCAATGTATCGCCGTAATTTTTTGATTACGTAAAAAAAGAAAAAATACGTGTCCAATATTTTTTAATAATCTCTATGACGGACAAAAATAAATTTTTAGTCATCATCCATATTGAAGTTGATTAGTACAAGGAAAATCAAACTTATACTATAGGTACCTTCCTCAAATTACATAACATGATCCTCCGTTGTGTCGAAAATACTGCAGCATTAATTTTGAAATAAATAAGTATATTGTAAAGTTGAGAATTAATGTTAGGTAAGTACTATGTTTGACGAAAACACGATTCCATAAAATTTTCGCGATAGAAAAAAAATCCAAAGTTAAAAAAAAAGTTCCAAAGTTAGGTAAAATGCGACAGCCCTCTTAAGTCGGGAAAGCGAATTATAGCCTTTTCACAGTTATCTTACCTCTGACAGCAGCAACCGAATACCAACCTTATTGCAACGAAAGCAAAGGTCTTTGTGATTTTGACAGACTTGGCAATGGCTGCAACCCAATAGCAACTTTATTACCACGACAATAAAGATCACTGTGATTTCGATATTGATGCAAACTGTCAATGGACTGTACGAGGACCTACCTTTATTTAAGAATACACAGATAGAAAACTTACCTACACTTTTGTCTTTCAAAAGTCATTCCGAAACGCCACCATTTTTATTTTATTTTAAAAACAAGTTTTTGAGATTATACAATTTATTCTTAGGATATTGTATGTTAGTTAAATATTAAAATAGAACGTGACCACTATCAAACCTCAAATGTATAATAAGTAATAACAGTTGAGTCAAGCAATTTGTTTATCAGAAGTTAGTTTTCCTTGAATTCATTACACAAATTGCCAGAACAAAAAATATAGATGTGTGGAATGACGAGAATGGTTAAAGTAAGAAATTAGTATACGGTATGTTACTGAATCTTTAGTAGGTGTAGTTAATTTGGTACAATATTAGGTCCTATTTCACGATGTCCGAATAGACTAGTTCCTACTTACCGAATTAATTAAAAAATGGAACAGATTTGTATGAAATTATCTGCCAAGTAACTAGGTAAGTTATTAGGAACTTAATGGAAAAAAAAACAAACAGGCCCATCTTATAATTTGACAAATTAGCAGTTATTGTTTTGCCTGCCTGAAATTTCAACTCAATCAATCTGCCTAACCTTTTCCCAACTATGTTGGGGTCGGCTTCCAGTCTAACCGGATGCAGCTGAATACCAGTATTTTATATGGAGCGACTGCCTATCTGACCTCCACAACCCAGTTACTGGGTAATACGATACCCCTTGGTAAGACTGGTTGTCAGACTTTCGGGCTTCTGACGACCCGTAACGACTGTGAAAGATCCACGAATAACAGCCGGGACCAACGGCTTAATGTGCTTTTCCGAGGCACGGAGGAATCTCGGTTTGTAAATATGGCCACCCATCCACTGACCAACCTCGGCAAGCGTAGCTTAACCTGACGGATCGACCCGATCACTTAGCCACGAGCTCCTCTCTCTCCATCGTCAGTAAACAGTTATTTTTATTTAAAAATAATATTTTTTTTAACTGTAGCGTGCTATTTAGGTATACTTAACTACAACTACTTACTTACTACACTGCGTCTATCACACAGGTAGCTATTTTTCGAGAATAACCTCTGTGACAGATGGACGGAGCGAAAAACCCTACTATGTATTCTCTTCCCTATTACTATAAATAATTAGGTACCTAGTAACATCTATTATTTTTTTGCGAATTTAAGTTTCCGTATTTATTACCATGGCAATGGTATGTAGGTAATGTAAGTACCTACCTACCTATTTAATTAACCTGAAATTTCAACTCATGGGGTCCATAATCATGTACAGTCACGAGCACCAATATGTATACACTTAGCAACTTTAAAAAGTGATTTTCTCTTACTGTATTGATTGTAATTTTATGATTTTACGAACATAGTATTTTGGAACCAATACTATTATGAAATAGGTCTTATCTCTAACGTCACAATCGTTATTCCACGAGAAAATCGCTTTGAATTTTGTAAAGCGTAGGTATACATATTAGTGCTCGTGACTGTACTTACCACAGGGGCGGCTTTACCTATAGTAGTAGTGTGTGCGGTGCACGCGGGCGCCGTGTCCTAGGGGGCGATAATCGCCGCGCGCGCTGGCCCACAGTGGAACTAGTGTCTGGGAGAAGTTGGACTTAAGACATTTCCGAGAAAAAAAAAGTTTAATTTTGAAAAACGAATAATGCCATTGCATTTGGCTATCAAATGCCTTAAAATTTTGTGCTAACTTTCTTTTCAATACCTACACTTCCTCGAAAACTGGTTCATATCGCAGTACGATTAGGTTCACAATGCAATGTATTTCACACGCGTGCGATTTTTAATTTTCCCGCACGTGTGCGGGAATAAAAATTGCCACAGATAACTTATACCTATACTTAGTCCAAATTGATTCAATGCCTCTATTAACTCTAAATTTTATTACGCTCGTGGAAAGGGGGGTTTAAAGTTAAATATTTACTTACTTCTAACATTCTATATTTTTTAAATTATTTCATTAGCTATATTCTACAAAATTATTAATCTGTGTGAAAAAGATGGGGAAATGGGCTGTTATCCGTAAATGAAATGAATTATTTACCTTGAAAATATTGTATTTTATAATGGACGAGCACTTCTTGACAGACAAAACTATAAGCAACTGACAGAAAGTAAAAAAAGAACAAAAACGATTTAAAATTTGAAATATTAAAGAAAAATATAAAAAACCAAAAAGTCCGTAACATCCTGCCCCTCGTGCAGCACTGCACCAACAGTTAAGGTCAAAAGAAGCCTTATGTGGCAAGCTTTACAAGTTTTTTGAGGGGCCGGCGTAACGTACCTCCGGCCGTCGCAACGTCCACCACCCTATTAACGCCGTCTTTTCCAGGGAACACCTTCACAATACGGCCTCGTGGCCATGTCCCTCGTGGTAGCGCTCCGTCGACGATAATAACCACGTCCCCAATCAGGAGGTCTTGACCAGGATCTCCCTTAACCTGGGTTCGTGTTTGCATAGTCGGCAGCACTTCGCGCACCCAGCGGTTCCAAAAGTGATCTGATAACTTTAATGCTTTCTTCCATTCAGAGCGTCCATTCAGGTCACGGTCTTCCAATGTCGTTGGTAGGGTTTGGTTCGATGAAGACCCGATGAGAAAGTGGAACGGTGTCAACGTGGTTGGGTCATCTGGATCTGTGGACACATGCGAGAGTGGGCGTGAATTTACAATCGCCTCGGCTTCCGCTAACAAAGTCAAAAATGTTTCCTCTTTGGGACATCTTTCCTTCAGTGTAGCATTCAGCGCTACTTTCACCGTCCTGACGAGGCGTTCCCAGCATCCTCCGAAAGTAGGCGCCGCCGCTGGGATGAAACTCCACTTAATGCCCTTTGTGGCGGCAAAATCTTGCACGTCATTTGTGTAAAATTCCCGTAGGATCCTGTTTGCGCCAACGAATGCGGTTCCATTATCCGAATATATAGTCTGCGGAATCCCGCGTCTGGCAAAGAAACGCCTGAGACCCATGATTGCAGAGTCGGCGGATAGGCTGTGAACCAGTTCCAAGTGGAGGGCCCTGGTCGTAAGGCACGTAAAAAGGGCCACATAGCGCTTTTCATGGCGGCGTCCGATGGTTATGTTGACAGGACCGAAATAATCTACGCCAGTGAAGATAAACGCTCGCTGGTGATGAGCTAGTCTTTGTGGTGGAAGATCTCCAGTGGTTGGATTTAGTGGTTTTGATTTGCGAATTCTGCAGAAGAGACATTGGTTTGCTACAGCTCTGACCGTGTCACGAAGTCTCAACAACCAGAATCTTTGCCTTATCTCGTTTATCACGGACTCATGATTTGCGTGACCTGCTTGGCGATGGTAATATTCTACCAATAACCGTGCGACTGGGTGGCGACCGTCAAGTAGGATCGGGAAACGGGAGTCGGGATCGATGCCTTCTACGGCCTTTATCCTTCCAGCCAAACGCAAAAGATTATCTTCTCCCAGAGAGGGCGATAGTTTGATGAGGCGGCTGCTTGGAGGAATTGGTTTCTTGTTCAAAATGCAGTGAATTTCTTGCAAAAAACTGTCTTGTTGAACCCGCTGCAATATGTGCCTTTCAGCGGCTTTTATTAGGTCGGCATTCAAGGGTGTTAGAGTGGTCGACGTTGGTGAAGAGTGGGAGCGGGGGTGAGCTATCCCACTGTTTGATTTGAAATTTCGAATGGTGGCCAAAATATTTCCAAAAACAGCCGCAGCTTGGTGTACTCGGGCTGTGGCACGCAATAATCGTAGCCAGTCACTGAAGCGAGCTAAATTCGCCGTGACAGAAGTAGGTAAAGCTGTGCTTAGTAAAGTCAGTCCCACCAGCTCGTTCCGTTGACACTTAAGCTCTTCCCGAACTGGTGCGACGCTAAGTGGCTCCGTGGGCCAGTTCTCTGGGGTATTTAAAAGAAATTTTGTGCCGCAAAACCATCTGTGTGAAGGTTCCAAATTAATTGGTCGCAATCTGGTTGCATCATCAGCGACATTCAGATCCGTCGGTACCCATCGCCAGTCTTTGACCGAAGAATTTTCTAAAATTTCACCTAGCCGATGGGCAACGAAAGGTCTAAACGCTCGCGCATCACTGCGCAACCATTGGAGGACAGTCATCGAATCAGTCCAGAAGAATGTACGCACTGACTTTTTTCGATGGCTCTCCTTAATAACAAGTGCCAAACGAGAAGCTATCAAGGCAGCTTGAAGTTCCAAACGTGGGATCGACGTTGGTTTCAAGGGCGAGACTCTGGCTTTGCTTGCGATGAGAGTGAGCTTGATGTTGCCGTCAGGGTATATCAAACGCCAATAGGCAACGCAGGCGTAAGCAAGCTCACTTGCATCTGCGAAGACGTGAAGTTCTCTGTGGGAAGGCTCGTAGCCTTTCGCCCTTGCATACCAACGCGGTATCTTCAGCAAAGAGACTTTTGTCAGATCTTGAAACCATTCGAACCACCTTGATGCTTCTGTTTGTGGGAGCTCCGTGTCCCAGTCGATATTAGATCTCCAGGTTTGTTGAAACAGTATCCGTCCTTTGACGACTATGGGTCCTAATAAACCTAAAGGATCGTAAACGCGCATAACGTGTGACAGCACCTTGCGTTTTGTCAGTGAACTAGGGACTGTTTCAATTAAGCCTGTTCGAAAACCCAAAACATCAGCGGTAGGGTTCCATGCAATACCTAGGGCTCGGATGCTGTTATTAGATTCGCCAAGATCAACTTCCAATGGTTGAGCGGCCCTGAGCTCCTCAGCGACAAGGTTCAATGACCCTGGTTCATTGGAAATCCATCCTCGCATCTCAAAGCAAGCTGCATTGTGCACAGTTACAATATCTGCCGCTAACTGGGCTGCTTCGTCAACGCTATCTTGTGAGTCGATGTAGTCGTCCATATAATGACTGAACAAAATAGCGTCCACGGCTCTTGGATGCGTATGTGCGTGCTCTTGAGCATTTTTGTTTTTTATAAACTGTGCAATAAAGGGGCTACAGCAAGCACCGAAAATGACCGATGTCATCCTAAACTCCTTTATGACATGTGATTTATCAGGTCTCCACAGATACCGAAGAGCGTCTCTGTCCTCCTCTCTAACCCGAATCTGAGGAAACATCTCTTTGATATCCGCGGTTATTCCGATGCGACCCTCCCGGAAACGAAATAGAACCTTAAGTAGCGGCTGGAGTAGGTCAGGACCGGAGAGCAGTAAAGAATTCAGGCTGACTCCTTCATTCCTCGCTGCTGCATCATGAACTGCCCTGACTTTTCGTTTTTGGGGGTGGTACACACCAAAATGTGGTAAATAAAGACGAAAGCCGCCAGATTTGCTATCACATAAGCCGTCAGGTTTGTTAACACAGTGAGTGTAGTATGTATCTGGAGCACATTCCTCTGCATAACCCTTCGCGATCATGTTGTCTATAAACGCATTGTATGCTTTAGCAAACTCGGATTCTTTAGCCATACGTCGTTCTAAACTTAAAAAACGTGACATCGCCTGTGGGTAGCTGTCTGGAACACGCTGTATATCGTCGCGCCACGGCATGCCTACTTCAAACCGACCAGTGGGCAATCGTTTGGAAGTCGCTTCCAGAATGTCTACTGCGCGCTGGTCTTGTTTACTATGCAGAGTTTCCGTTTTAGTAATACCTATTGAGTCGAGTTTATACTGTTCCTTAATCAATGATTCTAAATTGTCATCATTGTTTGTATCCATATGTGTATGATTAACGAACTCGATCAACTTCGTTTTGCTAGAAGCAACGCCGTATAAAGTCCAGCCCAAAGCTGTCAAACAGGCAACGGGCTCGTTCCTTCTACCAACTCGAACTTCGCGGTTGATTGACAAATACCAATGTTCAGCTCCAATGAGGATAGTTGGAGTTGCGTCGACGTATGTCAGAACGTCAACCAGATCGGACAAATGTGAAAAGGACTCAATCGTTTCACGTTTGACCGACTGCGGGCGCAAACACAAAATCAAAATCAAAAAAATCAAAAGTCCTTTATTCAAATTAGGCTGAGAATCAGCACTTTTTGAACGTCAAAATTACAGTAAGACAGTCCCCACAAAACGCCCGCCCTTCACCACTTCCTAGTGCTTTAGCTGGGAAGAAGAAGTAGCGGAACAAACTCCCCAGCAGCACAGCTGTCTGTTCAGTTGGAAGAACTAGATTCTATACAATAGTACCTATGCAAAATAATTTACGCAACACAATACATTAAATTATATTTTTGTCCAATAAAATAAAATAAACAATTTTAGTACTTAACTCATGTAACCTGTCATTATGTAAGCTGATCCTGGAGAAAGAACATAACATAAACATTGTCTTGAATTAATCACAGCGACCAACTATTCTTATCGTTTAAGTAATCGTTGATAGAATAGTATGCCTTTGAACAAAGATTGGATTTAACTTTAATTTTAAACGCGTTAAAAGGCAAATCTAGCAAAGAAGAAGGTAGCTTGTTATAAAAAGTTATACCAAGACCAACAAATGAGTTATGAACCTTATGAAGCCGATGAAATGGAGCACGTAATTTGTCCTTATTTCTGGTGTTAATATTGTGAATATCACTGTTTTTACTGTACAAATGTATATTTTGCCTAATGTATAAGATGTTGGCGAAGATGAACTGTGATGCCACTGTGAGAATACCAATATCCTTAAAAAATTCCCTCAGAGAAACTCTAGCACCTAGCTGGTAAATTGCTCGAACAGCTCGTTTTTGAAGAACAAAAATATTTTGAATATCAGCCGCTTTGCCCCATAGCAGAATACCGTAGGACATAACGCTATGGAAATAACTAAAATAGACTAAACGAGCTGTATCAACGTCAGTGTATTGTCTTACTTTCCTGACGGCGTAGGCGGCTGAACTGAGTCTTCCCGCTAGGCTTGATATATGTGGGCCCCACTGAAGTTTAGCATCTACTGTTATACCCAGAAAAACTGCTGATTCTGCAGTCTTAAGCACCTCTTCATCTAAGACGATGTTGGGTCCCAGATTTCTAACATTCGGTAAGGCAAACTTTATACATTTAGTTTTCTTGGCATTGAGAACTAAGTTATTTGTCGTAAACCAATCCGTAACCATTGAGAGTGCACTGTTTACGTCATCAAAATCATGTCTGTTTCTGTCTACTTTAAAAATAAGAGAGGTGTCATCTGCAAACAGTACAACGTCACAGATACCCTTTAAATAGAATGGTAAGTCATTGATATACACTAGGAATAAGAATGGACCCAGTATTGAGCCTTGAGGTACACCTAACTGAACTGGTAGCCCGGAAGATTTCACACCATTAACATCTACACATTGGAACCTATTATGTAAATAAGAATTTATCACTTTGAGAGCTTCGTTTTGGACACCATAATGACGTAATTTACGCAAAAGCGTGTCATGGTGCACGCAATCAAAGGCTTTGGAGAGATCACAAAAAACTCCAATAGCATTTTGCGAGTTTTCCCAAGCGTTAAATATGTGTTTCAGCAGAGCAACACCCGCATCCGTAGTCGAACGACCTTTAGTGAAGCCATATTGTTCATCGTGAAGGAGTCTGTTTAAATTAAAATGTTTTAGCAACTGCTTGAGTATTAACTTTTCAAATATTTTGCTAAATGCAGGTAAGATAGAAATAGGCCTGAAATTTCCAACGTCATTTTTATTACCGGATTTAAATAATGGTATGACTTTGCTACTTTTCATGAGGTCAGGAAAAGTTCCTAAATCAACACATTTATTAAAAGTAACAGCTAGATAGGGGGCTACGATGTGTATTATATTACTTAATAGTTTAATGGAGATGCCCCAGTAATCACCAGTGTTTTTAGACTTAAGTGTGTTAAAAACATTAACTACATCACGAGGTGTTACATGTTCGAAGCTAAATAAGCGACTACATTTGGGCACACTACTATGCAAAAGGTTTTCAGCTTTAGATGGGGACGAATCTAAGGAGCGAGTCGTAGTTATAGGTATGTTGGCGAAAAACTCATTAAATGCCTCAGCTACGTCAGCTGCTTTACTAATTAATTTATTGTCAACCATAATCTCAAGTTGTTCTTCTTGTTTCACCGACTTACCCGTTTCATTGTTAATAATTTTCCAGGTTGTTTTTGTTGAAACCTACATTGTAATAATCATAACACTGGCCTGTTAGAAAGATATTTTAAATATTATTTTGACTTTTCTATTCCCTATTGTTTTTTCTTACTATCTTGTCAATTGTGGTTAATACATGTCTGTGCATCTGGGTTTACCTGTTTTTATCTCATTAAACCTACCTTAATACTTCTGCGACTCTGTGTGGGCTTCTAAATTCCCACAGGTTATGGGCCCAGCACGCTTCCACTGCGCCACTCTGCTATAAACATGAAGATGCAAAGTTGCTAATTATAGCAATATTCGTTGATGATTTTTTCATCTTCAGTAACGACAAGAAGTTTAAAGAAGATTTCAAGGATCAACTTAAGAAGGTCTTCGTAATCAAAGATTTAGGTCCTCTTAAAGACTGCTTGGGAATGAGAGTTACGAGGAAAGACGGCACTCTATCACTGGATCAAACAAAATATATTGAACAAGTGATAGCTAAGTTCGGAATGACAGATGCTATCTCTGTATCCACTCCTATCGAGACTGGAACAAAATATGTCTTACCAGATCCCAAGGATGAAAAGCCAGAATTACCGTACCAGCAGCTCATTGGATCGTTAATGTACATTGCCATTGGTACTAGACCAGATATTGCTCACTCTGTATCAGCTCTGAGTCAATTCAATGCACATTACGGGGAGGTACACTGGAGAGCTGCCAAGCGTGTTCTCCGCTATCTGAAGGCCACGAAGGATAGAAAGCTAACATACAGCAACACTGGTGATGGAATTGGATACGCTGATGCCGATTACGCAAGTAATCTGGTAGACCGACGCTCCTATACGGGGTATGTGTTCCAGATGTGTGGTTCATCAGTGTCGTGGCAGTCACGAAAACAGAGAACGGTCGCCCAATCCACAACCGAGGCTGAATATATGGCCCTTGGCGAAGCCTGTAAGGAAGCCATCTACATCCGATCTCTCATCAGCGACATCTTTCAATCCTCATCACCAATAACCATAATGTGCGACAATCAAAGTGCCATCTCACTCACCAAAAATAACACGCATCATTCTCGCACCAAACATATCGACATTCGCCATCACTTTGTCCGCGAGTGCATCTCCACAAATCAAGTCGATGTCAAGTTCATCTCATCAACTCACCAAACGGCAGACATACTCACAAAACCATTGCCTAAATTGAGACATTACAAGTGCCTTACATCTTTAGGGCTAACTTAGGGCTTGGTTTGTTATTGAGTTTCTTTCTGTGTACAGTTATGTTAATTTGTTGATATGTACAGGGTGGTTAATTTGTTGATATGTCCAGGGTGTTTGTGTTTGAGTAGTTTAGGTACTTTGAATGTTTCTTGTTCTTTACGTGTTATTTTTATACAGAATGTTTAAATTGGGAATGTAGTACATACAGGGTGTTTTGATTACGGGGAGGTGTTGAAACCTACATTGTAATAATCATAACACTGGCCTGTTAGAAAGATATTTTAAATATTATTTTGACTTTTCTATTCCCTATTGTTTTTTCTTACTATCTTGTCAATTGTGGTTAATACATGTCTGTGCATCTGGGTTTACCTGTTTTTATCTCATTAAACCTACCTTAATACTTCTGCGACTCTGTGTGGGCTTCTAAATTCCCACAGTTTTTACTTTATTATTGGATTTTTTAATTGTATCGCTTAAAAATTTGGATTTAGCAAAAACACAAATGTTTTTAAATAATTTTGAATAATTTTTGACATACTCTAGGAAAGAAGTATCAAACCTGTATCCAAAGACTCCATAGATCGAGCATTTTTCACTAAAAATGTTTCCTGTGTGTGTCTACCTTTAATGAGAAAGTCTACATATGATATTGTGGTATTTCGCTCGAGACCACCTATGCCATTTACCGTTATGGTCTGTTGTGGCCCGGTCGCCCCTATCAGTTTGGCGATGCTGGAATCTATGATTGTCGCGGTGCTCCCGTCGTCAAGGAGGCCGTACACGTTGCAGGTTCCAGCAGGGCCCGAGACTGTAACTGGTATTATTTTTAAATAAGCACGAGGGCGAAGAGCTAAAATAGTATTCGGTTTTTGTGCACCTGTCGAGGTTGTAGACACAATTACTTTTTCGCCGGTTAGTTCAGCAGCATTTGACGTAGGGTGTGTATTATGTTCAACAGTTATGGGGTGTGTAACGGTATCTGTGGTTTGCTCGTTAAATGTATTGACGAGCGGCGGCGATGGCTGCCGGTGAAGAAGCGCGTTATGCCGAAAAGGGCAGCCATCAACGCCACACGGGTTCACTTTACACGTTTTCCACTGGTGTGAACTAGCCTTTAAGCACCTATAGCAAACCTTCGCTTCACGCAACCACTGCCATCTATCGTCGATGGACAAAGATTTAAAATGTGTACACTCCTTAATGTTATGATCTTTTTTGCAAAATACACACTCTCGTTTTATTGTAGACTCGGCTTTAGGAGTATGTTTTGACTTCGTAACAGCATTGTGAACATTTTCACGTTTTAATGGTTTGTCAAAAGAAATATTGGGTTGTAATTGTGTTGCACTAAACTCGGGTGACATACCAAAACGAATGTGTTGATCTAACTCACGCTTTAAAAAGTCGGACAGAATTTCGAGTTTCGGGCGTCCTGTAGTGTCCTGTGCCGCAAAATCTGTCCACCGAGTTTTCATAGTGGGGTTAAGTTTTCCAAGAACAGCGTGAAACAACTCAGGTGAACTCAGATATTCTAAGTGGTTCAATAACTTTATTGTCGATATGGAATTACGTACCCGATTAGAAAGGATTCCGAGTTCTTTGAGATCGTTACCTAGGCGTGGAAGGTTTTTTAACGAATTAACCTCCTTGTAAACGATGAGCTCGGGGCGCGCGAAGTTATCTTCGAGGGCGCGCATGACTTCCTCCGGGTCACCCGTCGACATCAACAGCGCCGCCACGGCCTCACGCGCGGGCCCACGCAGCGCAATGTCAAGTCGGTTTATGTTATCTAGCGGAGAAAAATTAGCTTTTGTAACATTGTAAGTACGTTTGAACTGTAGCCAATGCAAAGTATTGCCGTGGAACTGAGGCAATTCCAGTTTCTTTACACCGGAGGCAGAGGCGAGAGCCTTTGCGGCGGCCGCGGTGTCAGCTATAGCTTGTAAAAGTGTGGCAGGTTGGTCAAGCTCCGTGGAAATGAGCGGGGGCGTACAGCCAACCGCCTCGGATGCTTTAGTGACATTTCGTAAGAGTTGCGTTTCTCTAATGAGAGGGTTAATAGGGAGTGCAGTTGTCCGCGTGGTCATCGGGCGGTGTACCGATTGACCGGGGGGTGTGCCAGGAGAACCTTGATCACATCCTACTGCAGTGACTTCTCTATGAACACAGCTGTCAATATTGTGATTTTCTATCCATTTTTTAGTTCTATCTACGCTCACCCGTGTAGAGCTACGATGGCTCGCGCGGCTTCCTGCGCTTGTAGCGCCGGCATCGATAGCCGCCAGCTCGGCTTGCAGCTCGCACTCGTCGACCTGGTGCTGTAACGCGGCGAGTTCACGTTCGCGTTCGCGCTCACGTTCCGCGAGTACCTGTTCGCGGTCGCGCTCACGTTCGGCGAGTACCTGCTCGCGGTCGCGCTCATGTGCGGCGAGCTCCTGCTCGCGCTCCAGGCGGCGACGTAGGACGAGCGCTTCTGCCGCTGCTTTTTGTGCTCTCACAGTTGCCGACGAATGTGATGAGCGGCTTTGCGCGGTTTGTTCACTGCGTACGCTTTTGGTCGGCAAACCGGAGCTATGAGTCTGAGGAGTAACTGTGCCGGGCTCGGGATTGGCAGGCATAGTTTTGCTTTGGGAACGGGTAATCATAACTAACTACGTGGATGAAAGCTAATGGAACGAAATGAAAGTAAGTGGGTGATTATGTTGATGAAAAATAGGCGCTGAAAACTAGACGAAGGACCAATGAAAAAGATGAGGAAATGGGCTGTTATCCGTAAATGAAATGAATTATTTACCTTGAAAATATTGTATTTTATAATGGACGAGCACTTCTTGACAGACCAAACTATAAGCAACTGACAGAAAGTAGAAAAAGAACAAAAACGATTTAAAATTTGAAATATTAAAGAAAAATATAAAAAACCAAAAAGTCAAAATGTGAGGACTCGAACCTCACAGCGGGAGGCTAACTACTTTATAATAAAAGACAGTAGTTTAAGAAGAAATGGGGCTGAAGCCCGCTATATTAAAATAGAAATAAAATTATAGTTCACTCCCTAGGTCCTACGCGGAGTCCTAGCTATTCGCTATCTCTCAGCCAACAGAGTGCCTTGTGATCTGTAACAACTTGAAACTTCAAACCCCATAGAAAATGTTTGAAATAATTCAATGCCCAAACTAACGCCAGGCATTCCTTTTCTGTTGTCGAATATTTCTTCTCACCATCATTCAGCTTACGCGACGCATATGATACCGGATACATAATATCTGTACCCTGCATAAGGCAAGCTCCTAATGCTTCTCCGCTAGCATCAATGTAAAGGCGGGTCAACACATCCTTTTCATTTTTATAAAATCGTAATATCGGTGGGTTGCTCATATAATTAATTATATTATCAAATGCTTCTTGATGTCTCCGCGACCAAGAGAAATTGGTACCTTTCTTTAATAATTTAGTTAAAGGTAATGCTATATCTGCAAAATTATTGATAAACTTACGATAATAAGAGAACAAACCCAATATTGATTTAACCTGCTTCGTATTAGTAGGAGGTTTCAAAGATTTTAGAGACTGCAATTTATTATTATCAGGTTTAACTCCATCTCCCGAGATTTCATGACCTAATACGGATATTTTACCGTATCCAAAACTGCATTTACCGGGTTTTAAGGTGAGGTTTGCTTTCTTAAGTCGTAACATTACCTCATCCAAGGCTTCTTGGAACTCAGAGAAACTCTTTCCCCAAATCAATATATTATCCACATAGCATATGGCATTTTTATATTTAATGCCTGCTAAGACTCTATCCATGGTTCTTTGGAAAACAGCTTGACTTGTCTTAAGTCCAAAGGGTAACACATTAAATTCATATAACCCTGAAGGGGTGATAAAGGCCGTTTTATGCTTATCTTTTTCACATAGACGATATTGCCAATAACCTGAATTTAAATCTAAATCTGCAAAATATTGTGCCCCTGATAAATAAATCATAATATCCTCAATAATTGGCAAAGGGTAACTGTCAGTAATAACTTTTTTATTTAATTTACGATAATCTACACAAAATCGCCAGGTATGATCTGGTTTCTGCACCAACACTACAGGCGATGCATAAGCGCTTTTAGATTCACGTATTACCCCGTTTGTCAACATCTCCTCCACTTGGGAATTAATAATGTCAAGCTGTTTTGGTGACACCCTGTAAGGTGGTCGATGAACTGGAATTTCATCTATCGTTTTGATATCTACTTCTACTGAGTTACAGCTACCTAAATCTGAGGACTTGAAAGCAAAATTTTCTCTATATGAATAAAGAAGTTCTCTCAACGAATTCTTTTCAAAAATTTCCAAATTTGGATTGACATTAATTTCATCCAATGGATCTGTAAATTTCGAAAAAGATGAAATACATTTTTCATCATGCTCTTGTATTAAATTTGAAAAATAAAGGTAATCAATTTTTGAAATAGATTTAGAACCTCTTTCTTCCATAGATACATGGTCACATAAGACTTTATTATTTTTTATTATTTTGTCATTGTGATTTTGACATACTAAAGTACTTGACATTGACGTATCATTTTGATCAGAATATTTACAAAAATCTGCACGAAAACTTCCTTTTAACATTAAACAATTATTATGAAAATCGATCACAGCATCGTATTTATTGAAAAAGTCCTGACCGAGGACCAGCTTCTGGTTAATATCTTTGATGACCACGAAACTGTTAACAAATACACATGAGTCCACTATAAAGTTGATCATTGTTTCACCCACGACTTTCAAACACGAACCCGAAATTGATTTAACAAAATGCTTCGCATTGTCATTAGTACATTTGAGTTTCAACTCCAACATTAATTGCTCTGATATGCACGAAATTGATGCTCCAGAGTCTATCAGCGCAGAATAGGCCTGTTTAGCTATATAAATATTAATAAATGGGCTGAACGTACTTTGTTTATTAATTTCTGTAGGGAGTTTATTAGTTTCATTCCTGGACACAGCTTGCAACTCCCTGTCGTGAACTAACGTCTGTGTCCTTGGTCGTTTGGGTGCTCGGGTGGCTGTGGGCTTCTTGTACTGGGGACAATTGGTGATCTATGATTCCTGTTTGTATAACGGTATCTCGGCCGAAAATTATACCTCGGGGTATGGAACGTTTCAGCATCCCTATGTTCGCCGGCTGAGCGCGGAGGAGTCCCAGCAGAAGGTGAAGGTGCAGGGCTAGACGATCTCATAGCCATTGAGGAACTATGGCCATCTAGAGATGCGGGATTTTCAATTCTTACTTTAGATAAAATACCTTTAGGAGGTTGTATGGGTAAATTCACCAATTCATGTTGAACCTCTTCAAAAATATCTTTTATTTGCTCCAGTGTGGCTCGCAACTCGGCCTTTGAGGAATAAATTTTAGTACCCAATTTTAATTTGTAGTCAGCTGTGACCCCTTTTAAAAATTTTTTAATAAAGATTTTCTCGTCCGTGATCTCAGCTTTAAGAGCGATATCTGCCAATGTGTGAAAGAATCCGATTACATCTTCATTGGCTTTTTGTTTTGCGTTATAAAATCTTTCAACATAATCCAAACAGGATGGGAATTCTGCCTTTAAGAGGTCGCAAATTTTTTTGAAGTCCACGGCTTCAGAGTATACGTATTTATAAAATGCTAGCGCTGGGCCTTGTAAGTAGGCTCCTATAATAAGCGCTAGACTGCTCTCTGGCCATTGGTTTATAGCCGCAATTCGACGAAATTGAGTAATAAAATCTTCGAAGCAATATGCACCCGTGCCTGAAAATTGTACTTGCGACATGGTGCACTTCTTTCGAATAACCACTTAGCTGTTTTTTAATGAGGGGGTGCTCCACTGCTCCTGAACCCGCTTGGCGTGCGACAGTGATGGGTCCGGCGGAGTAACTTCCTCGCCAAACAAAATATAGCAGAGCTCAACTACTTTGCTGGCAGGATGTTACGGACTTTTTGGTTTTTTATATTTTTCTTTAATATTTCAAATTTTAAATCGTTTTTGTTCTTTTTCTACTTTCTGTCAGTTGCTTATAGTTTGGTCTGTCAAGAAGTGCTCGTCCATTATAAAATACAATATTTTCAAGGTAAATAATTCATTTCATTTACGGATAACAGCCCATTTCCTCATCTTTTTCATTGGTCCCGTCTCTGTCCTCCTCTCTAACCCGAATCTGAGGAAACATCTCTTTGATATCCGCGGTTATTCCGATGCGACCCTCAGCTACCCACAGGCGATGTCACGTTTTTTAAGTTTAGAACGACGTATGGCTAAAGAATCCGAGTTGCTCATAGTATTGTCTGTCAAGAAGTGCTCGTCCATTATAAAATACAATATTTTCAAGGTAAATAATTCATTTCATTTACGGATAACAGCCCATTTCCTCATCTTTTTCATTGGTCCTTCGTCTAGTTTTCAGTGCCTATTTTTCATCAACATAATCACCCACTTACTTTCATTTCGTTCCATTAGCTTTCATCCACGTAGTTAGTTATGATTACCCGTTCCCAAAGCAAAACTATGCCTGCCAATGCCGAGCCCGGCACAGTTACTCCTCAGACTCATAGCTCCGGTTTGCCGACCAAAAGCGTACGCAGTGAACAAACCGCGCAAAGCCGCTCATCACATTCGTCGGCAACTGTGAGAGCACAAAAAGCAGCGGCAGAAGCGCTCGTCCTACGTCGCCGCTTGGAGCGCGAGCAGGAGCTCGCCGCACATGAGCGCGACCGCGAGCAGGTACTCGCCGAACGTGAGCGCGACCGCGAACAGGTACTCGCGGAACGTGAGCGCGAACGCGAACGTGAACTCGCCGCGTTACAGCACCAGGTCGACGAGTGCGAGCTGCAAGCCGAGCTGGCGGCTATCGATGCCGGCGCTACAAGCGCAGGATGCCGCGCGAGCCATCGTAGCTCTACACGGGTGAGCGTAGATAGAACTAAAAAATGGATAGAAAATCACAATATTGACAGCTGTGTTCATAGAGAAGTCACTGCAGTAGGATGTGATCAAGGTTCTCCTGGCACACCCCCCGGTCAATCGGTACACCGCCCGATGACCACGCGGACAACTGCACTCCCTATTAACCCTCTCATTAGACAAACGCAACTCTTACGAAATGTCACTAAAGCATCCGAGGCGGTTGGCTGTACGCCCCCGCTCATTTCCACGGAGCTTGACCAACCTGCCACACTTTTACAAGCTATAGCTGACACCGCGGCCGCCGCAAAGGCTCTCGCCTCTGCCTCCGGTGTAAAGAAACTGGAATTGCCTCAGTTCCACGGCAATACTTTGCATTGGCTACAGTTCAAACGTACTTACAATGTTACAAAAGCTAATTTTTCTCCGCTAGATAACATAAACCGACTTGACATTGCGCTGCGTGGGCCCGCGCGTGAGGCCGTGGCGGCGCTGTTGATGTCGACGGGTGACCCGGAGGAAGTCATGCGCGCCCTCGAAGATAACTTCGCGCGCCCCGAGCTCATCGTTTACAAGGAGGTTAATTCGTTAAAAAACCTTCCACGCCTAGGTAACGATCTCAAAGAACTCGGAATCCTTTCTAATCGGGTACGTAATTCCATATCGACAATAAAGTTATTGAACCACTTAGAATATCTGAGTTCACCTGAGTTGTTTCACGCTGTTCTTGGAAAACTTAACCCCACTATGAAAACTCGGTGGACAGATTTTGCGGCACAGGACACTACAGGACGCCCGAAACTCGAAATTCTGTCCGACTTTTTAAAGCGTGAGTTAGATCAACACATTCGTTTTGGTATGTCACCCGAGTTTAGTGCAACACAATTACAACCCAATATTTCTTTTGACAAACCATTAAAACGTGAAAATGTTCACAATGCTGTTACGAAGTCAAAACATACTCCTAAAGCCGAGTCTACAATAAAACGAGAGTGTGTATTTTGCAAAAAAGATCATAACATTAAGGAGTGTACACATTTTAAATCTTTGTCCATCGACGATAGATGGCAGTGGTTGCGTGAAGCGAAGGTTTGCTATAGGTGCTTAAAGGCTAGTTCACACCAGTGGAAAACGTGTAAAGTGAACCCGTGTGGCGTTGATGGCTGCCCTTTTCGGCATAACGCGCTTCTTCACCGGCAGCCATCGCCGCCGCTCGTCAATACATTTAACGAGCAAACCACAGATACCGTTACACACCCCATAACTGTTGAACATAATACACACCCTACGTCAAATGCTGCTGAACTAACCGGCGAAAAAGTAATTGTGTCTACAACCTCGACAGGTGCACAAAAACCGAATACTATTTTAGCTCTTCGCCCTCGTGCTTATTTAAAAATAATACCAGTTACAGTCTCGGGCCCTGCTGGAACCTGCAACGTGTACGGCCTCCTTGACGACGGGAGCACCGCGACAATCATAGATTCCAGCATCGCCAAACTGATAGGGGCGACCGGGCCACAACAGACCATAACGGTAAATGGCATAGGTGGTCTCGAGCGAAATACCACAATATCATATGTAGACTTTCTCATTAAAGGTAGACACACACAGGAAACATTTTTAGTGAAAAATGCTCGATCTATGGAGTCTTTGTGTTTGCGCCCGCAGTCGGTCAAACGTGAAACGATTGAGTCCTTTTCACATTTGTCCGATCTGGTTGACGTTCTGACATACGTCGACGCAACTCCAACTATCCTCATTGGAGCTGAACATTGGTATTTGTCAATCAACCGCGAAGTTCGAGTTGGTAGAAGGAACGAGCCCGTTGCCTGTTTGACAGCTTTGGGCTGGACTTTATACGGCGTTGCTTCTAGCAAAACGAAGTTGATCGAGTTCGTTAATCATACACATATGGATACAAACAATGATGACAATTTAGAATCATTGATTAAGGAACAGTAGAGGATAGTTGGAGTTGCGTCGACGTATGTCAGAACGTCAACCAGATCGGACAAATGTGAAAAGGACTCAATCGTTTCACGTTTGACCGACTGCGGGCGCAAACACAAAGACTCCATAGATCGAGCATTTTTCACTAAAAATGTTTCCTGTGTGTGTCTACCTTTAATGAGAAAGTCTACATATGATATTGTGGTATTTCGCTCGAGACCACCTATGCCATTTACCGTTATGGTCTGTTGTGGCCCGGTCGCCCCTATCAGTTTGGCGATGCTGGAATCTATGATTGTCGCGGTGCTCCCGTCCAATGAAAAAGATGAGGAAATGGGCTGTTATCCGTAAATGAAATGAATTATTTACCTTGAAAATATTGTATTTTATAATGGACGAGCACTTCTTGACAGACAATACTATGAGCAACTCGGATTCTTTAGCCATACGTCGTTCTAAACTTAAAAAACGTGACATCGCCTGTGGGTAGCTGTCTGGAACACGCTGTATATCGTCGCGCCACGGCATGCCTACTTCAAACCGACCAGTGGGCAATCGTTTGGAAGTCGCTTCCAGAATGTCTACTGCGCGCTGGTCTTGTTTACTATGCAGAGTTTCCGTTTGGAAACGAAATAGAACCTTAAGTAGCGGCTGGAGTAGGTCAGGACCGGAGAGCAGTAAAGAATTCAGGCTGACTCCTTCATTCCTCGCTGCTGCATCTGGCGGATGTTACGGACTTTTTTGGTTTTTTATATTTTTTCTTTACTTTTTCAAATTTAAAATCTTTTTTGTTCTTTTTCTACTTTCTGTCAGTTGCTTATAGTTTGGTCTGTCAAGAAGTGCTCGTCCATTATAATAATAAAATACAATATTTTCAAGGTAAATAATTCCATTTCATTTACGGATAACAGCCCATATCCTCATCTTTTTCATTGGTTTTTAAAGCGTGAGTTAGATCAACACATTCGTTTTGGTATGTCACCCGAGTTTAGTGCAACACAATTACAACCCAATATTTCTTTTGACAAACCATTAAAACGTGAAAATGTTCACAATGCTGTCACGAAGTCAAAACATACTCCTAAAGCCGAGTCTACAATAAAACGAGAGTGTGTATTTTGCAAAAAAGATCATAACATT
Organism: Cosmia trapezina; assembly: GCA_905163495.3. Lineage (NCBI taxonomy): Eukaryota > Metazoa > Arthropoda > Insecta > Lepidoptera > Noctuidae > Cosmia > Cosmia trapezina. Next base: position 13,396,086 of record LR991047.1, read on the forward strand.
AAGGAGTGTACACATTTTAAATCTTTGTCCATCGACGATAGATGGCAGTGGTTGCGTGAAGCGAAGGTTTGCTATAGGTGCTTAAAGGCTAGTTCACACCAGTGGAAAACGTGTAAAGTGAACCCGTGTGGCGTTGATGGCTGCCCTTTTCGGCATAACGCGCTTCTTCACCGGCAGCCATCGCCGCCGCTCGTCAATACATTTAACGAGCAAACCACAGATACCGTTACACACCCCATAACTGTTGAACATAATACACACCCTACGTCAAATGCTGCTGAACTAACCGGCGAAAAAGTCATTGTGTCTACAACCTCGACAGGTGCACAAAAACCGAATACTATTTTAGCTCTTCGCCCTCGTGCTTATTTAAAAATAATACCCGTTACAGTCTCGGGCCCTGCTGGAACCTGCAACGTGTACGGCCTCCTTGACGACGGGAGCACCGCGACAATCATAGATTCCAGCATCGCCAAACTGATAGGGGCGACCGGGCCACAACAGACCATAACGGTAAATGGCATAGGTGGTCTCGAGCGAAATACCACAATATCATATGTAGACTTTCTCATTAAAGGTAGACACACACAGGAAACATTTTTAGTAAAAAATGCTCGATCTATGGAGTCTTTGTGTTTGCGCCCGCAGTCGGTCAAACGTGAAACGATTGAGTCCTTTTCACATTTGTCCGATCTGGTCGACGTTCTGACATACGTCGACGCAACTCCAACTATCCTCATTGGAGCTGAACATTGGTATTTGTCAATCAACCGCAAAGTTCGAGTTGGTAGAAGGAACGAGCCCGTTGCCTGTTTGACAGCTTTGGGCTGGACTTTATACGGCGTTGCTTCTAGCAAAACGAAGTTGATTGAGTTCGTTAATCATACACACATGGATACAAACAATGATGACAATTTAGAATCATTGATTAAGGAACAGTATAAACTCGACTCAATAGGTATTACTAAAACGGAAACTCTGCATAGTAAACAAGACCAGCGCGCAGTAGACATTTTGGAAGCGACTTCCAAACGATTGCCCACTGGTCGGTTTGAAGTAGGCATGCCGTGGCGCGACGATATACAGCGTGTTCCAGACAGCTACCCACAGGCGATGTCACGTTTTTTAAGTTTAGAACGACGTATGGCTAAAGAATCCGAGTTTGCTAAAGCATACAATGCGTTTATAGACAACATGATCGCGAAGGGTTATGCAGAGGAATGTGCTCCAGATACATACTACACTCACTGTGTTAACAAACCTGACGGCTTATATGATAGCAAATCTGGCGGCTTTCGTCTTTATTTACCACATTTTGGTGTGTACCACCCCCAAAAACGAAAAGTCAGGGCAGTTCATGATGCAGCAGCGAGGAATGAAGGAGTCAGCCTGAATTCTTTACTGCTCTCCGGTCCTGACCTACTCCAGCCGCTACTGAAGGTTCTATTTCGTTTCCGGGAGGGTCGCATCGGAATAACCGCGGATATCAAAGAGATGTTTCCTCAGATTCGGGTTAGAGAGCAGGACAGAGACGCTCTTCGGTATCTGTGGAGACCTGATAAATCACATGTCATAAAGGAGTTTAGGATGACATCGGTCATTTTCGGTGCTTGCTGTAGCCCCTTTATTGCACAGTTTATAAAAAACAAAAATGCTCAAGAGCACGCACATACGCATCCAAGAGCCGTGGACGCTATTTTGTTCAGTCATTATATGGACGACTACATCGACTCACAAGATAGCGTTGACGAAGCAGCCCAGTTAGCGGCAGATATTGTAACTGTGCACAATGCAGCTTGCTTTGAGATGCGAGGATGGATTTCCAATGAACCAGGGTCACTGAACCTTGTCGCTGAGGAGCTCAGGGCCGCTCAACCATTGGAAGTTGATCTTGGCGAATCTAATAACAGCATCCGAGCCCTAGGTATTGCATGGAACCCTACCGCCGATGTTTTGGGTTTTCGAACAGGCTTAATTGAAACAGTCCCTAGTTCACTGACAAAACGCAAGGTGCTGTCACACGTTATGCGCGTTTACGATCCTTTAGGTTTATTAGGACCAATAGTCGTCAAAGGACGGATACTTTTTCAACAAACCTGGAAATCTAATATCGACTGGGACACGGAGCTCCCACAAACAGAAGCATCAAGGTGGTTCGAATGGTTTCAAGACCTGACAAAAGTCTCTTTGCTGAAGATACCGCGTTGGTATGCAAGGGCGAAAGGCTACGAGCCTTCCCACAGAGAACTTCACGTCTTCGCAGATGCAAGTGAGCTTGCTTACGCCTGCGTTGCCTATTGGCGTTTGATATACCCTGACGGCAACATCAAGCTCACTCTCATCGCAAGCAAAGCCAGAGTCTCGCCCTTGAAACCAACGTCAATCCCACGTTTGGAACTTCAAGCTGCCTTGATAGCTTCTCGTTTGGCACTTGTTATTAAGGAGAGCCATCGAAAAAAGTCAGAGCGTACATTCTTCTGGACTGATTCGATGACTGTCCTCCAATGGTTGCGCAGTGATGCACGAGCGTTTAGACCTTTCGTTGCCCATCGGCTAGGTGAAATTTTAGAAAATTCTTCGGTCAAAGACTGGCGATGGGTACCGACAGATCTGAATGTCGCTGATGATGCAACCAGATTGCGCCCGATTAATTTAGAACCTTCACACAGATGGTTTTGCGGCACATCATTTCTTTTAAAGACCCCAGAGGACTGGCCCACGGAGCCACTTAGCGTCGCACCAGTTCGGGAAGAGCTTAAGTGTCAACGGAACGAGCTGGTGGGACTGACTTCACTAAGCACAGCTTTACCTACTCCTGTCACGGCGAATTTAGCTCGCTTCAGTGACTGGCTACGATTGTTGCGTGCCACAGCCCGGGTACACCAAGCTGCGGCTGTTTTTGGAAATATTTTGGCCACCATTCGAAATTTGAAATCAAACAGTGGGATAGCTCACCCCTGCTCCCACTCTTCACCAACGTCGACCACTCTAACACCCTTGAATGCCAACCTAATAAAAGCCGCTGAAAGGCACATGTTGCAGCGGGTTCAACAAGACAGTTTTTTGCAAGAAATTCACTGCATTTTGAACAAGAAACCAATTCCTCCAAGCAGCCGCCTCATCAAACTATCGCCCTCTCTGGGAGAAGATAACCTTTTGCGTTTGGCTGGAAGGATAAAGGCCGTAGAAGGCGTCGATCCCGACTCCCGTTTCCCGATCCTACTTGACGGTCGCCACCCAGTCGCACGGTTATTGGTAGAATATTACCATCGCCAAGCAGGTCACGCAAATCATGAGTCCGTGATAAACGAGATAAGGCAAAGATTCTGGTTGTTGAGACTTCGTGACACGGTCAGAGCTGTAGCAAACCAATGTCTCTTCTGCAGAATTCGCAAATCAAAACCACTAAATCCAACCACTGGAGATCTTCCACCACAAAGACTAGCTCATCACCAGCGAGCGTTTATCTTCACTGGCGTAGATTATTTCGGTCCTGTCAACATAACCATCGGACGCCGCCATGAAAAGCGCTATGTGGCCCTTTTTACGTGCCTTACGACCAGGGCCCTCCACTTGGAACTGGTTCACAGCCTATCCGCCGACTCTGCAATCATGGGTCTCAGGCGTTTCTTTGCCAGACGCGGGATTCCGCAGACTATATATTCGGATAATGGAACCGCATTCGTTGGCGCAAACAGGATCCTACGGGAATTTTACACAAATGACGTGCAAGATTTTGCCGCCACAAAGGGCATTAAGTGGAGTTTCATCCCAGCGGCGGCGCCTACTTTCGGAGGATGCTGGGAACGCCTCGTCAGGACGGTGAAAGTAGCGCTGAATGCTACACTGAAGGAAAGATGTCCCAAAGAGGAAACACTTTTGACTTTGTTAGCGGAAGCCGAGGCGATTGTAAATTCGCGCCCACTCTCGCATGTGTCCACAGATCCAGATGACCCAACCACGTTGACACCGTTCCACTTTCTCATCGGGTCTTCATCGAACCAAACCCTACCAACGACATTGGAAGACCGTGACCTGAATGGACGCTCTGAATGGAAGAAAGCATTAAAGTTATCAGATCACTTTTGGAACCGCTGGGTGCGCGAAGTGCTGCCGACTATGCAAACACGAACCCAGGTTAAGGGAGATCCTGGTCAAGACCTCCTGATTGGAGACGTGGTTATTATCGTCGACGGAGCGCTACCACGAGGGACATGGCCACGAGGCCGTATAGTGAAGGTGTTCCCTGGAAAAGACGGCGTTAATAGGGTGGTGGACGTTGCGACGGCTTCTCTATCAACACAGCTGTCAATGTTGTGATTTTCTATCCATTTTTTAGTTCTATCTACGCTCACCCGTGTAGAGCTACGATGGCTCGCGCGGCTTCCTGCGCTTGTAGCGCCGGCATCGATAGCCGCCAGCTCGGCTTGCAGCTCGCACTCCTCGACCTGGTGCTGTAACGCGGCGAGTTCACGTTCGCGTTCGCGCTCACGTTCCGCGAGTACCTGCTCGCGGTCGCGCTCACGTTCGGCGAGTACCTGCTCGCGGTCGCGCTCATGTGCGGCGAGCTCCTGCTCGCGCTCCAGGCGGCGACGTAGGACGAGCGCTTCTGCCGATGCTTTTTGTGCTCTCACAGTTGCCGACGAATGTGATGAGCGGCTTTGCGCGGTTTGTTCACTGCGTACGCTTTTGGTCGGCAAACCGGAGCTATGAGTCTGAGGAGTAACTGTGCCGGGCTCGGGATTGGCAGACTTAGTTTTGCTTTGGGAACGGGCAATCATAACTAACTACGTGGATGAAAGCTAATGGAAAGAAATGAAAGTAAGTGGGTGATTATGTTGTTGAAAAATAGGCGCTGAAAACTAGACGAAGGACCAATGAAAAAGATGGGGAAATGGGCTGTTATCCGTAAATGAAATGAATTATTTACCTTGAAAATATTGTATTTTATAATGGACGAGCACTTCTTGACAGACAATACTATGAGCAACTGACAGAAAGTAGAAAAAGAACAAAAAAGATTTTAAATTTGAAAAAGTAAAGAAAAAATATAAAAAACCAAAAAAGTCCGTAACACTGTGATTTACCCAAAGTAATAAGTTGAATTATTAAAAATTTGATTTGTGTTCGATTTCATTCTTTATTTTATTGATTACCGTTAAGTTGATTTTTTCAATAACTAAGCGCCTTGCGTATAACAAAGCTGTGAAATACAACCACTAAGAGCCGGCAGACCAATTTTTTTCACCTGTGGAGACACCATACTTCGAATAGGTACTAAAACTGACCATTTCTCTTATTGACACCTCTTAACTCTTAACACCTCTAGCTTTTTACCTATTCCTTTACAGGGGGGACGGTCGCGCAGCGGGTGGTTCTCGGCGCAGGTGTAGGGCGGGGGTACGACACCGGCCGGCGTGCACTTGAAAAATTCGCCTATTGTCCCGTTTTTCGATGTACCTATTTCTTAAGATTTCTGCACAAATAAGCGTCCTGCATACACAACGATTGCTCTGAAAGCCGGCAGACCAACTCGTTTCACCTGTGGAGACACCATACTTCGAATGGGTACTAAAACTGACCATTTCTCTTATCGTTTTTTTTTGGCAACAATGTTGCGCGCATCATTGCTCTGAAATGCAACCACTGAGATCCGGCAGACCAACTTGTTTCATGTGTGGAGACGCCATACTTTGAATGTGTACCAAAACTGACCATTTCTCTGATCGTTTTTTTTTCGCAACAATGACGCCTCTTGTAAGCGGTATAACTCGAAGTTGCAACCACTCAGAGCAGGCAGACCGACGTCAATCGCATTAGGGGACTACTCTACATACCCATCGAAGTAAATCTAACCGTATCCATGATCGTTATGAAAAATCCTGTGACCTCTTAGTCTATTTGCTTCTCCTTCAACCTGGCGAAAGCAAAGCGCAAATAAAAAAACCGGTCAAGAGCGAGTCGGACTCGCGCACCGAGGGTTCCGTTCCGATTTCTGAAAAAGTGTGCAATTTAGAGATATCGTTTTATTTTTCCTGTAATTTTTACATAAACTTCTATCACATAGAATAATTTCAGATTTTTATCTTTGCAAACTTCGGAGAAAAGGGGGGGGGGGGGGAACGGTATTTTTTTTACATTTTTCATCAAAAGTCGAACACTGCGGCCTAAAAAAAAAATAAAAATATGTTTGAGAATGTGCAAACAGCGTTCTTTCATATCATACCCCACTGTATGACCTTGTAGCCCCACTTTGAATATTTAAGACCCCCTTTCAGACCATGCTGCAAAAAAAAAACATATATTTTTATTTCTTTCTTATTTGCAAAATAGTTGGGTAAATATTATCTAAAACTGTTCCAAATTTCAAGTTGATAGCATTAGTAGTTCTTGAGATATCCAGCTGTGACTGACAGACAGACAGACAGATAGACAGACAGACAGACTGAGTCATACCATAAGGGTTCCTTTTTTACCATTTTGGTACGGAACCCTAAAATGAAGAAAATTTAAATCATAGTTTCCTAATCATTCATGACAAAAATATTTTCCGTTATTTTATTTTATTTCTTCAAATTGAAAAACGTCGTTTGATACTCGTGGACATTTGTTATTGCAGTTCTCGGCTCAAAAACAACCTCGCCTACGGCTCGGGTGTTAATTCCGCCTCGGATGCAATAACAAACGTTCTCCACTTGTATCAAAATGTACTACGTATTCTATCTCTCGTATTTCAGGAGTTAATTGAGAAAATGTGAAATTTTACTATGAAAATGACTGTATCGAGCTCTCTGCCGCCTGATTCCGGCTTCGTTTCAAGTTGTGGGCTTTACTATCGTATTACGCATAGCAAAAGGTACATTTACTGCTAATACACATGGTGCGCCAAACGTGCAACTTCTGACATATAGGGTGATGTATGGGGGTTGAACATAGGCGTTTCCGAGATAAAAAAATCTAATTTTGAAAAACAAATAATGCCATCGTATTTAGTTATTAAATGCCTTCAAAACTTGTACTGACAAACTTTCTATCTCTCGTGTTTCGGGAGTTAATTGAGAAAATGTGAAATTTTACTATGAAAATGAGTGAATCAACTCTCTTTCTCCTGAATCTGGTCCTTTTTCAAGTTGTTGTCTTTACCATCTTATTACACATACCAAGAGCTGTATTTAGTGCTCAGACACATGGTGCTCCAAACGTGCACCTTCCGACATACAGATTGATTTATATATTTTTAACAAAAAAACATATTTTGTCCTTATATTATACTGGTTTTATAGTAATATGATTCACACGTGGACTGCTGCGATTCTGTAACCATCTCACCGTGAAAACTTAGGTAAAGTGAGCGTGGAGTGAGCTGTCAATAGTGTCAATTCCTAGCAAAAACAAACTCACTTCACCTAAGTTTTCCCGGTGAGATTTTTACAGAATCGACCGGCTGAAACCTATGTGACCTTGCATCACATAGGTTTCAGGTCCGCAATAATGTAAGGACAAAATATGTTTTGTTAAAAATATATAGGGTCAGATGTCCAACAATGAAACAGTGGTACACAGTAAAACTTAGTGATATTTCTAAAATGCTGCATTGCCAGATCGTGCATTATATCGCTTAAGGACACTGTCGAGGACCCCCCCGCCCTACCCCAGTTTGCAGCGGCGCCGAGTAGGGGAAGACTGTCTGCGGAGCATTTTAAATTTTTTCGACAAAAATGCAACTATTTTCAGCAATCTTTATAGATTTTTCATTAAATAATGGTAGAAAATTCAATATTTTTCATGATTACCTAGCATTAAACATATTTCGTAGATTAAAGTGGAATATATCATAAGTTAAAATGTTACAATTTAGTGGATTTTTCTTTGAAGTTATTAAAATAAACCTTAGGTAGTCAACAGTGAAACAGTTACACAATGAAACACTTTCGTTGTGTACTATATTTCATGATTCATGTATTTTCCATAGAAATTGATAACTTTTGTGACAAGAAGTTTTTTTTTAGGATGGCGCGTACGGAAAATATGCTTTGAGCTATTCAAATGCACTGACAAGGAAAGATCTTGAGGAGAGAAGCTGCACAAGAGTGCAATGTCCTACATTTATACTACGCTTATTAAGATTTAGAATAAAATCTTTTTGAATGAACTCAGCATTTTTGTCATATACCTACTTCCTAAATATTACACAAAATATGAAACAGACACTATTAATAATTATTATGTTTCATTGTTGAATTAGTGGAGTTTCATTGTGTACACCACTGTGGACACAGTGAAACATTTCTCATTTTTTAGTTTTTAATTTTTTGCTGATTAATTTCACATAAATTTAAAAAACTATAAATGCTATCCGATACCCAATAAAATTACCTATTTGCCTGCAAAAAATTAGACTTCTATCTGTAAAAACAAAAGGTGTATGAGACTTTGAATTTTTAGTGTTTCATTGTTGAACACATGACCCTACATCAACCTGTATGTCAGAAGGTGCACGTTTGGCGCACCTTGTGTCTTAGCAGTAAATGTACCTTTTGCTATGCGTAATACGATAGTAAAGCTCACAACTTGGGGGCCTACTCCCTAAGTCCGTCCGTCTTTCCGTCCGTCCGTTTATCCGTCCGTCTGATATTACGATCCATCAAAACATGTGTAAAAGTTAAATTTTTCGGACGGGCAAAAACACATCGGGAGTAGGGACAACTGGCAAATCATGTTGTCATTCATACTTCGTTCGGGCCCCGAACCAATCATCCATCCGTAAGTGATACGGAGTTAGAAACGCCCGTAACGAAGGCCGAAACTACGGGCTTCGTGCTTAGGGAGTAGGCCCCTTGAAACGAGGCCGGAATCAGGCAAAGAGAGATCGATACAGTCATTTTCATAGTAAAATTTCACATTTTCTCAATTAACTCCCGAAACACGAGAGATAGAAAGTTTGTCAGTACAAGTTTTGAAGGCATTTGATAACTAAATACGATGGCATTATTTGTTTTTCACAATTAGACTTTTTTTTTCTGGGAAATGCCTATGTCCAACCTCTCCCATACATCAACCTATATGTGAGAAGGTGCACGTTTGGCGCACCATGTGTGTTAGCATTAAATGCAGCTCTGGGTATGTTTATGCTAGTAAAGACCACAACTTGAAATAGGATCAGATTCAGGAGGCAGAGAGCTCGATTCAGAAAAAAATACATCACCCTATATGTCAGAAGGTGCACGTTTGGCGCACCATATGTCTTAGCAGTAAATGTACTTTTTCCTATGCGTAATACGATAGTAAAACCTACAACTTGTAACGAGGCCGGATTCAGGCGGCAGAGAGCTCGATACAGTAATTTTCATAGTAAAACTTTTACATTTGCTCAATTAACTCATCAAATACGAGAGATAGAAAGAAATTTGTTAGCACAAGTTTTGAAGGCATTTGATTGTTAAAAACGATGGCATTATTCGTTTTTCAAAATTAGACTTTTTTTCTCGGAAATGCCTAAGTCCAATCTGTAGTTACCATACACTCGTTCCACTGTGCCGCGGCACGTTCAATGACCGGAATGACCCATGTAAAAAGTGCTCCGGTTTGCATAAATTTTGTATGAAACCTGGAGCTCTTTATAAGCGTCACATCGACCTACCCTTATATGTCAAATTTCTGCAACCGAATTTCAACCTAATCTTGAACGCTTAGAGTTCAATACCAGTTGGGATATTTTGACAGATTTGGGTAGGTCGTTATGATGCTGACTGTGCTACTCCTGCCTCCATGGCCGAGTGGTTCACGCTCCGGACTACGCAGCCAGGGGTCGCGGGTTCCAACATTTACCTTTGTATCCATTCCATTTTGACCGCGCACTTACTAGAGGGCGCTAGGGTAATGATTGCACACGGGCGCTACATACGCTAGAGACGCCTCTGACTTACCAACTGAATCCATGGTAACAGGTTGCGCACCGATGTCCTTGCCACCCTGCATAGTAATGCTCCAAATCAAACTTTGGATTGTTAGATTACATCCGAATGCTCCCCGGTGAGGGAGCGCTTTCAGACGATAACCTTTGGTAAGCCAGTCAGTCAGTCAGTCTTTGGAAGAAAACAATGGACAAAAGAACGATGTACAGATAATAAAATAAAACACTGATTTGATGCATTTATTAATAAAATTCATTTATAACTAAATAAAACATAAAAATAACAAAAAAAATATAATTGCCTACAATATCTACGTTTATTCTTCTTTTTAAGTTCCTGCGCATTTTAGTTCTCGTCAAGATTATTATCTGGAGTCTGGAGACAGCAGTGGGAACATTATAGGCTGGTTATGTTGTACAGGAGTTAAAATCCATCACCATTTTGGACTTTTTAGTCTTTGAAATGAATTAACTATTAATAACAATTCAGGCACGCCTTACCTTGATAAGCGATAAAAGTGAGTAGGTACCTCAGTCCGCGAGGTTTAAGCTGAGCTTTACATTTGTGTGAGTGCACATATACGGGGTGTAAGGGACAGCCCTCCGCAAACTGATAGGGTGAATTCAGTATGTCATACTAAGATGACCGGTACATGAATTTTTTTCAGGAACTTTAAGGGACCCCAATAAACCTGATTTGTTTGTGTTTTTGTGCACAAATCGGAGCGTCTATTATTGGTTGGGAGGGGTAGGTAATAGGTATGCGGTGAGTTCGATGAACTCTGTAGCTAGACAAAAAGTGAACAGCTGATTTCACGCGTCGTTGGTTAGAGTATTTCAACATCCATTGCTGGTTTTTTTTAATGTTTTTTTTTGCAGTTTTTTTACATAAATGGAGTGCTGCGAACAGACAATGCAATTTTACATTGAAATAATGAAAATGTAACTGAAAAAAAATTTGAAAAAATGAAAATTTTCCTGAGAAAATTTCCGGTGGAATATGATTCAGAATGAGGAGCTGAATGCACCCTGTTAGTTTGCGGAGGACTGTCCCTTACACCCTGTATAGTGTAGGTGTGACGTCCGGCATAGAGCCGCGACGCGTCCTTTGTTTGGTTTAAAACCGGTTTATACTGCTTTTTGGCAATCAGCACCCTAATTGCGTAACACATTATCAATCGGAGTTGGTTTCATTTTGACAGTTCAACAACATTCATTGCGTTATTTACGTTGCCGCGCAGACAAATTTTTCGAACTTGTGAAGCAATAGATTAGCAATTTGTTTCAAAATGATTCAAACTCCGATCGATAATGTGTTACGCAATTAGGGTGCAGCTTTTGTTCTTTTAGTACGAGAGGCCATGACCAAAACCATGTCGCATCGAAGTAAAACGTAAAACGATAAGACAAAAATTTTGGTCATGGGCTCTCGTACCATTTTGGTGATCACTCACACAAGTGCAAAGCTCAGCTTACGCCTCGCGGACTGTACCTACCTATGTAAAGTCAGATAAAATAAGTATTTGTTTATCAAAAACTGTCATGTCACCATTTAGATATAATCCTAACTATATATCACACTAATACTATAAAGGCGAAAGTTTGTGAATGTATATGTTTGTTACTTCTTCACGCTCAAACGGCTGGATCGATTTGGATGAAATTTGATATGGAGGTAGCTGACACCCTCTGGATTAACACATAGGCTACTTTTTATCCCGGACTATTGACAGTTGTAATGTATGTAATGGCGGTAAATTGACGTAGTTTGTCAATTTGATAAACAATTAACTATCCTGACAATAGTTTCCAGCCCTTCGCGCAATGTAATAGTCCGGTCAATTTAGACCAAAAAATGAGAGTGAAGTTACATAAAGTCCCAACAAGCTGAATTTCAGTGAAATTGTTCAAAATATAATTATAAACAATGTCTAGAAGTTCCCCATCATTCCCCTGTAAGGAAAAAATTTTATTCAAGGTCAAAGGTCAAAAAAGTGAGTTTTTCGCGATTTTCAGCAAAACGGTAAGTTTTATCATAAAAGTACCTTAGACAAAAATTGTAGATCATAAAATTATATTAAAAATGTATTAATACTTTTTTTCTTACGAGCCACCGTTTCTGAGATATAACGATTCAAAAAGTTATAAAAGTTGTTATCGTCATAATATGCACACGTTTCCACGCCACCTATGAGGTAGTGTACTTAGCCCGTTTTTTTAACGTGGTTTCCCCAGTAGGCCTACTCCACGGGTCACTTGTGATCCTGTTTAATGTAAAACTATTGCATAATAACGGAAATTTTCAAAGATTGGGAAAGATAAAAGCGATGTAAATTCAAAAAAAGTGTTGAAGTTTATTCGTCTTATTCGTAAGTTTCAAATTCTTGTTCTTCTTCTTGATCTTCTTCTTGTTCTTCTTCTCCTGCTTCTTCTTCATCTTCATTTTGGATGCAAGTAAATTGCGTCAATAGCGATGTATCGCATGATACTTCGTCGGAGTCAAACGAATCCTCCATTGTTTGTGATTCAATATTAGAGCACGACCGGCCTTGACAATTTGTGCATGCCAAAGAACAAGACAGTCCAACTTTTTTGCAACCACATTTAGCACTGCATCCCTTTTTGCAGTTGCAAAAAATAGTGTTCAGCAGTTATCGGTTATCAGTTATGGTTATCAGCTAGACCCTACAGGCTGGGGTTGGAAGTTGGTCAACAATATATTAGAGCCAGTTCAAACTTTACTTCCACCTGCGCCGGAAAAACTGCTGAACACTATTTTTTGCAACTGCAAAAAGGGATGCAGTGCTAAATGTGGTTGCAAAAAAGTCGGACTGTCTTGTTCTTTGGCATGCACAAATTGTCAAGGCCGGTCGTGCTCTAATATTTAATCACAAACAATGGAGGATTCGTTTGACTCCGACGAAGTATCATGCGATACATCGCTATTTACTTGCATCCAAAATGAAGATGAAGAAGAAGCAGGAGAAAAAGAACAAGAAGAAGATCAAGAAGAAGAACAAGAATTTGAAACTTACGAATAAGACGAATAAACTTCAACACTTTTTTTGAATTTACATCGCTTTTATCTTTCCCAATCTTTGAAAATTTCCGTTATTATGCAATAGTTTTACATTAAACAGGATCACAACTGACCCGTGGAGTAGGCCTACTGGGGAAATCACGTTAAAAAAACGCGCTAAGTACACTACCTCACAGGTGGCGTGGAAACGTGTGCATATTATGACGATAACAACTTTTATAACTTTTTGAATCGTTATATCTCAGAAACGGTGGCTCGTAAGAAAAAAAGTATTAATACATTTTTAATATAATTTTATGATCTACAATTTTTGTCTGAGGTACTTTTATGATAAAACTTACCGTTTTGCTGAAAATCGCGAAAAACTCATTTTTTTTTACCTTTGACCTTGAATAAAATTTTTTCCTTACAGGGGAATGATGGGGAACTTCTAGACATTGTTTATAATTATGTTTTGAACAATTTCACAGAAATTCAGCTTGTTGGAACTCTAAGTAACTTCGAATGTCTAAATTGACCGGACTATAAGGCGTTTAAATAATTTATAGACACATACCAAAGTATCATATTATGTGTACTGTGAGGTCAAAATATACCTACTAATAAATTATATTTAATACTAAAGTTGTTACAAAATAATAGGTATATTTTGACAGCCCATATCGTTTCATATACCAAAGAGAGACAAACATAGCGGGACAAAGAGAGACACCCTCATGACAAATCGAACTTCTTAGATTGTGATAACTAAGTATATTTTTCTTAATTACTTACACTAGTTAGTCATTTTTAATCAGGGTTTTAAACAAAATGAGCTGCCTATTACTTTAAATTAAATTAAAGACAAAGTCATACTTTGAAAACTTTATAAATGATAAATAACTAGTAATGCAGTTTTGGCGATTTATTCTAAAAATAAACACGGTAAATTTTGTTTAATAATTTCTTACAAAATGTAGGAATAATTATGTTCGAGGCTCCTATATTTTAAGCAAATACAACAATTGTGCCACTAAAGATGAGACTTGACGCATCACGTGGTTTGACTTGCGCAGTAGACGAATTTAGTTCTCTAGCGGTATGAAGTCTGAGCGCGGGAAGGGACCGGGCGTCATCGGGGCGGCGGAAAGAGCGCGGGAGGCGCGGTCAAGTCTCATCTTTCGTGGCGTTATTGTACATAGGTACCAATTTTTTTTTTTTGCTTAATGCTCGTTATGGGAAGAAACGAGTAGTAATTATACCCTTAAACAGTGAGTAAAATATAGGAACCCAGAACAATACAGCCGCTCAACGATTCTTCTAAAAAAAAACTATAAAAAAACAGGAATAGAAACTATATCTTTACATTAATGTTATATTAAACTGGGAAAATCAGTAGTTATTAATTAACTACTGATTTTCCCAGTTTAATAGATTTTAGCAGTGTAAATTTTATGTCTTAGAACCAAATAATCGATGACATCTGACATCCACCAACCCTGACCGTGGACTACGGCCCGCTCCCTCTCACAGAGAGGAGGCCGTAGTCGCAGCTGTAGGAACCATACAGGGTGTTAGGTAGACATACTTTAAGAGGAAATGCGGGTGCTCTTTTTTCCATACAAACGCTCTCGCCTGTTTTCTTTCTGGTTAATGACCATAACGCAATGATTTTTTACAGAAATATAAATATCAGCTACTTGTATGCCCCTATGTTTTCCTTTTTGATGATATATTATTTTTATAAGAACTAGAACCCTCAAAAAATGCTCAAAATTGCCTATTCAGACCGCTGTCAACAGACGCCTAGTGTACCAATTTGACAACTATTAACGAAAAAATAAAAACATAGGGGCATAGTATATATCCTTCTTATTCAGTTTATGAAATATCTTTTAAATTGGTCCAATATTGGAGGAGGAAATAGGCGAGAGCCAAACCTCGAAATGTGACTTTTTACATAGGCTATTTAGACGGATCTGCAGTTGTCCTTATCGCACGAATTCGAGGGCGGAGCGCTCGCAGAGCGACAGCAATACCTTCTTAAAATACCTAACTTTCAAAAGTCTGGCTGCCCCCATTTCCTCTTAAGAGGAAATGCGGGTGCTCTTTTGGACCCCGTGAGCGTTGACGAAAGAGCGGTCTGGTCTGCCCCCCGTTTCGCCGCGCACATTCCTAAAGCGCAGTACAGCGGTATCGGTCAAACTATAGTACTCATTAAGGCTATCATAATATTGACACTGCTTCATAAAAACTTCTAATATAAATAATATCTATTACCTATTTATCATAAATTATTTATTTTATATATTTTTTTGTGAAAATATAAATCTTTTAAAGACAACTATGAGGTACTTATTATAAACAACATTTTATAAAGTATTGTCGATATTTCTGGAAAATAATGCTTTAATAACGTTTCTTTGTAAGATTTGATCCCTATCAGAACCCTAACTTCGCGCAGAAAGCTGCGCAATAACAGTTTTTAGAACATGCGCTAAAGTTCGGAGACCATATGTTCAGATTGGCCAGGATCCTTCTGCCATAGATATTGTATGTAATACTTAGGTAAGTACAGCATATTTTTTTTTTTTTGCAATTTACATTGGGTTTGATTGACTGAATCATGTTTTGGAAAAAAAGGTGATTTCTGCGACGACAACCTGTTATAGGGTCATTCTACTCATCATTATGAACAACTTTTACTATGGTACAAACCTGAAATCGCGAAAAAAAATCTGCTGTTTCCTTCATTTTGACGAGTTACGCAAACATAAATTTAGATAACATCTGATTTTTTTTTGCGATGTCAATTTGGTCCCATACTCCCATAGTAAAATTTGTTCTTAAGAGGTTGTACGTTATTAAATTACACCTTGTAGAATCAAATTCTTCTGACTGAACAGACAGCTGTGCTGCTGGACAGTTTGTTGCGTCACTTCTTCCCAGCTAAAGCACTAAGAAGTGGTGAAGTGGTGAAGAGCGTCCTGGGGGACTGGCTTATTAAGTCATTTTGATGTTCAAAAGTGCTGGTTCTAAGTCTAATTTGAATAAATGATTTTTGATTTTGATTTTGACTATTCTTTATTCTAAAGTTTTAGCCCTTAAGTCAAACCGAAAAAAAATTCACCTGTAGTTTATTGGGGTAATTACGATAGTGGGTAAATTTCGTTTGATGATAATTTCTAACAAACGCATCGGTATTTTTATAATATAGCAACAGCGAAAGATGGCGGCCAATAAAATGGCGTCTAATCATTGTGTTGCCAATATAAATCATTATGTTGCCACAGTAAAATGTCGCTGAGTTTGGTAGAAATAGAAATTATCATCAATCGGATTAGGTATAACCACTATCTATATTTCGTATTTTCCAAAAATATAGCCAACTTTTTTACTTGTATGTACTTATGTGCCTTGTGGCTAACACTAGCTAAATATCGGCCTCCATATCTCTTTTTTTTTTAAATTAAATACTAATAAAATTAAGGATGTCGATATTGCCAAAATTCGCCATTATACATAATATATTATGTATTATTTAGGAACTTATAATTCAAGTGATTTTTGCTAGCAAAAATTAATTCTTTAGAAAAAGTTAGTGTGTATGTTACTGTAAAAGCCCGAAGTGCGGTAAATCTTAGAATTCCCCGGTAAATCCTAAGATTTTGCAAGTCTCACCAGTAAAAGTCCGAATTGTTACCGATACCGGTAACAATTCCAATTCCAACCAATTCAATTGGTTGATCTTGATACCGGTAAATGTTAGTTTTCAGAGTAAAAGAATGCAGTTTTAATAATCAGAAACTATTTATCCAGCAATACTATCATTACTATTGTTATTAGTCAAGTTTTAAAACATGTAACATGCTTTAGAAAAATAACATCCAGAAAAAATAACACAAAAATTAGGCGGGGGGTCAGGGCATCACGTGGGAATTGTATTGTACACTATTTATTTGCACACTACCCTCTAGCCGAGCGGGTGTCGAGCGAGATACGAGTTGACACGACTATTATTATATTTCAATCTTTGATTTCGGACATTTACCGGTGTCTGCGGTAAAACCTAGGATTTACCGACTGAAGGACGGTAAAAGTCCGAAATTAAAGATTATTTTAGAACAAATCGGGCTTTTACCGGTTAGATTTGGTAATTTTACCGGTAAATCTAAGATTTACTGCAGTTCGAGCCTTTACAGTAACATGTATACCACCACACTATACGGTAAAACTTACGACTGGAGCCGAGTATACCCGATTCAGCGTCACCGACTGACTGGAGCCGAATATACACGATTCAGCGTCACCGACCCAAGCGTGGCGGTTCAGTTTCGTTCAATATTCAGAGAGAGCGCAAACTATTTATTTATTTATTAGAGCGCAAAAGAACTTTTCACGATTGCCATTTATAGGTTAGTCACGATTGCCATTTTTTTCGGCAATTATTGCCTGGCAACTGTTGCCGGAGGTAGTGGTGCCATTGTTGCTCCAAGTCGCTCAAATAGCTCCAAAGCAATTAATTGCTTGTTTTCATGTTGCCCAGAATTGAGCAACTTAAGTTGCCCGTTAAAACGCACTTTTACGTAACGCAACAACAACGCAATTTAAACGCATTGTAAACTTCTTTCGCCATCGTATTAACGCGCAACTGTGGCGCTACGATCACGCAACTGTTGCGCAACAAACGCGCCACAAAAAGTTGCTCAAACAGTTTTGCTGCAAAAATCTCTTAAACCTCAAGCACCCATAGACTACGCGACTCTATCCATCAACTCCTAGCATCGTTGATTGTCTCTGGAACCCTGATTTCTAGCCCATCCATGTCTTTGGTCAGGGTAATCTGACAGCCTAGGCGGGATGTGTCGGTCAGACCGTAGGCTAAGTCTAACATGTCACGTTCCTCGTCGCAAGCTTCTTCGGGTAATCTGGGGAAAAAGAAATAAAATGTTATGGTAATTGTTGAAAAGTTTGAGGGGGGAATCCCCGTGCAAGTCTAGTAGGCACCTTACCCAGGTGTTTACCCAATCATCATCTCCCTGCCTTTTCCCAACTATGTTGGGGTCAGCTTCCAGTCTAACCGGATACGGCTGAATATCAGTATTTGTCATGGATCGTCTGCCTTTCTGACCTTCACAACCGTAATACGATACCCCTTGGTAAGACTGGTTGTCTGACTTTCGGGCTTCTGACAACCCGTAACTACTGTCAAAGATCCACGAATGACAGCCGGGACCAACGGCTTAACGTGCTTTCTAACAAATACATTATTGATAAATCAGGTTTGGTACGGAACCCTAAATGTGCGAAGTCCGACACGCACTTGGCCGGTTTCTCCATGTACTTATGCAAAAAAACCGGTCAAGAGCGAGTCGGACTCGCGCACCAAAGGTTCCTTTCCGATTTCTGAAAAAGTGTGCTATTTAGAGACATCGTTTTATTTTTCCTGTAATCTTTAAATACGTAAACTTTTTTCTCTATGCAAACTGCGGAGATAAGTTCGGGAACGGTATTTTCTTTTACATTTTTCATCAAAAGTCGAAAACTATGTGGCTTAAAAAAATAAAGAAAATGTTTGAGAATGTGCAAACAGCGCTCTTTCATATGATACTTCGTGTCCTAGTGCTCACTTCGAATTTTTAAGACCACCTCTCAGTCCCTGTATAGTTTTATTTCTTTCTTATTTGCAAAATAGTTGGGTAAACGTCATTTAAAACAGTTCCAAATTTCAAGTTGATAGCATTAGTAGTTCTTTAGATATCCAGCTGTGACAGACAGACTGAGTCGTACCGTAAGGGTTCCTTTTTACAATTTTGGTAGGGAACCCTAAAAATGCATCTCACAAAAACTTGCTTGCTTGCGTTTTACCCACGCAAACGACTGTGTATTACTTACTAACGCCCAGATTCGAAAATCAACACAAAAACTAGATAAGAAATGGTCAACAGCATGTCGAGGTATGGTATAGGTTTAAAATAAGAATAGGATCGACTCAGCGCCATGTTGTGACGTCATAGCTGTCAAATCGAATAAATTGTGTAGGGTGAGCAAAACAAGATATTTTTTAAATAACATTTATTTACGAATCATGAATGAAGAATTTGAAAAAAATTAAAAAAATTGTTGCCAGCAATAAAAATATGAAAGAAAGAAGCATAATTTATAAAAAAACTAATTATGAATAATTTTGTATGTCTTTTTTCACTTTGATTTAACTAAGACAAAACAAAACGTTATTCATACGCAAATAAGTTTTCTTTGCAAACCGTACTTTTCAATCAACATTTGACAGATAGAGGTCATTGACGTTCCTATTCTTATTTGAAACGCGTTGTAATTTTATTCTAGGTACAACATCGTCTTCGTATACAGGGTGTTTCTTTTAAGGTGTCAAGCCAGTGCGAGCTGATAGCAGAGTACCATACCTATCGATTTAACTCCCATTTATGTTCTACGATTTTTGTAGTTTTCGAGTTATTTTGGATCCCTCATTTCATATCAATAGTAGTGGTTAAGAATAGTAATAGGTGTAAAATTTACGTTTTTATTATCAACTGAGCTCTGATTAAACGTAGAGGATTATTAAATATCAGGATTGACAAAAATATGCAAAGATAATAATAAATTATAAAATATGAATATCACAAGATTTCAGATACACCACTTTCAACGGTTGATTTCAGCAAATAATGCCCTATTTAGTACATTCTTGTTCAAAGTTGATCCAAAAAATAGATATTATTTTTAAAGCCATCTTCTCAACTCAAAAACTACAAAAAATCGTAGAACATACATGGGGGTTAAATCGATATGTATGGTAATCTGCTATCAGCTCGCACTGGCTTGACACCTTATAAGAAACATCCTGTATAAAAACCGGTCAAGAGCGAGTCGGACTCGCGCACCGAGGGTTCCGTTCCGATTTCTGAAAAAGTGTGCTATTTAGAGACATCGTTTTATTTTTCCTGTAATCTTTACATAAACTTCTATCACATAGAATAATTTCAGATTTTTTCTCTTTGCAAACTTCGGAGATAAGGTGGGGAACGGTATTTTTTTTTTTACATTTTTCATCAAAACTCAAAAACTATGCAGCCTAAAAAAAAATAAAAAATGTTTGAGAATGTGCAAACAACGTTCTTTCATAAATGATACCCCACATGCCCTAGTCGCTCCACTTTGAATTTTTAAGACCCCCTTTCAGTCCCTATTGCAAAAGAAATATAAATATTTTTATTTCTTTCTTATTTGCAAAATAGTCTGGTAAACGTCATTTAAAACTGTTCTAAATTTCAAGTTGATAGCATTAATAGTTCTTGAGAAATCCAGCTGTGACAGACAGACAGACTGACAGACAGACAGACTCAGTGACACTGACACCATAAGGGTTCCTTTTTTACCATTTTGGTACGGAACCCTAATTATACAGGGTTACTTGTAATTCGACGTATTCCTTGCAGGGCGTCATAGTAGGGTTCAAATGCAACAAATTAAGACACCAAATGTTTTGCTACCGAAATTCAGTTTTTTTTCGTAATTTTTATTTTTGTCAGACAAAAATTAAGAAAAAGTAAATGTTTAATTAGTGATCTTTGCCAAAGTTTCAGGCATTTTTGAACTTTTAATTATTACCAAAGGTGTGCTCCTGCATCAGCTGTATTATTAACTTAAATTCCAGTAAAGTCGCGCCGTAAATCATTTTTAAATTGGATTTTTCATATAAAAACTAAAAATCTAAGTATAGGCTCAAAAACTACCGAATTTCGGTAGAATATTTGGTGGCTTAATTTGTTGCATTTTAACCTACTATGCAAGGAAGACGTCGAATTACCAGTAACCCTGATTAATGTATATTAGATATTAACATTTTAAAAGAGTAACGGTGAAGTTTCTTGCCCATTCTTCTCCATACGAAACTACATTTTGGAATGGGCGACCAGAATCAATTCAATTTTTTTTTTTTTTTTTTTTGTAAATTTTGACGTTCAAAAGTGCCTTTATGTCACAGATTAATACAGATGGGACACTTTGCAGTTTAGGTATGAAGCTACAAGTACGCGGCGGGCCCCGTCCGCGGGGCTAATTCAGTAGGTCAGAAGGTATAAGAGTTACGCGACAGAAAGAGACGCAACTTGTAGTAGAATATAACTGTAGGTAATAAGCGTTGTGCGACCTGAATTGCACTTTATTGTGTCGTAGCAAGAGTCACTTTTTATTTAAATGATTTTGCGGAATGTCCCATCTGTATTAATCTATGCATTTGAAATAAATTATTTGAGCTTGACATTTTAAGGAGAAGACATTTTTTGACATTTTAAAGAGTTTGACATTTTGAGGAGCTCGTGGCTAAGTAATAACAGCCGCACGGGTCGATCCGTCAGGTTAAGCTACGCTTGCCGGGGTTGGTCAGTGGATGGGTGACCATCTTTACATACCGAGACTCCTCCGTGCCTCTGAAAGCACGTTAAGCCGTTGGTCCCGGCTGTTATTCGTGGATCTTTGACAGTCGTTACGGGTCGTCAGAAGCCCGAAAGTCTGACAACCAGTCTTACCAAGGGGTATCGTATTACCCAGTAACTGGGTTGTGGAGGTCAGATAGGCAGTCGCTCCATGTAAAATACTGTTATTCAGCTGCATCCGGTTAGACTGGAAGCCGACCCCAACATAGTTGGGAAAAGGCAGGCAGATTGATTGAGTTTGACATTTTAACACATCGTTGATTTTCGTTCCAGAAACTGGGTGTACAGTCCATTGACAGCAGCAATCGAACAGAAACTTTATTTTAATGAGAATAAAGTTCATTGTGATTTTGACAGCAATGCAGAATCAGAGGTAAGTCTCTGTGAAAGGACTGTACAGCTGCGGTTTCCAGGAAGGGCGGTGGCCGCCATATTGTATCCGCAATTCACCGCGAATGACGTCACCGAAACGTTATTTATGAATTAAAGTAAGTTGGTGTTTTCCTGATAGACTATAAATTTATGGACTGGAAATACCTACACAAAAAGGTGCATACATACACCCTTTTTTTTTGTAGATGGGAAATCATCAAATGACTTCTCCCGCTCTGGGCAGAGCAGGAGGGCGTATCAGACTTTTACTGACTAAAACCCACCCGTGTTCCATCAGTTGCCTATGCCAGGGCCACGGTATCTCTTTCAAACAACCCGCGACCCCGGCGGCATCGGCCCTATCGGACCCCATCTCTGCTGACATCTCTTTAAGGCGCGCGTGGAACACATCGCGCCGTCAACCCGGGCCTGGGGGTCTACTCCCTAAGCACAAAGTCCGTAGTTTCGGCCTTCGTTACGGGCGTTTCCTACTCTGTATCACCTACGGACGTATGATTGGTTCGGGGCCCAAACGAAGTATGAATGGCAACACGATACGACAGTTGTCCCTACTCCCGATGTGTTTTTGCCCGTCCGAACAATTTAACTTTCAGGCTGAGGCTACAGTAAGCAGCGATTTGCGATGCGACTGGAAGAGCGAAACGAATAACGAGAGTAATATTTGATGTACAACGTGAGCATTAATTTATTTGTTTTAATCACTCATGTGTCGCAGGTTGCGTCGCGGCCTAATGTAGCCTCAGCCTTACACTTGTTTTGATGGATCGCTAAGTCAGACGGGCGGATAAACGGACGGCCGGATGAACGGACGGACTTAGGGAGTAGGCCCCCTGGTCCTTACCGGATGGCGAGCTACCCATTGCTCGCCATCCGCAAGCCCGCGCCTATACGGTGGCCGGGAACCGGCTACTGATTCCCGCTGCCCAGGGCGTCTCTTCTTAACTTATCTATAGCTAAACTCAAACAGACTTTACTAACAACGCCAAACTAATTATGTTAACTACGTAAGCTAATCTTACACATAAAATGCGACATCGTAACTATCTAAGAAAAAAAAACCGGTCAAAAGCGAGACGGACTCGCGCACCGAAGATTCCGTTCCGATTTCTGAAAAATTGTGCTATTTAGAGACATCGTTTTATTTTTCCTGTAATATTTACATAAACTTCTATCACATAGAATAATTTCTGATTTTTATCTTTGCAAACTTCGGAGATAAGGGGGGGGAACGGTATTTTTTTTTCACATTTTTCATCAAAAGCCGAAAACAGTGCGGCATAAAAAAAAATTTAAAAATGTTTGAGAATGTGCAAACAGCGCTCTTTTATATGATACGCCACATGCCCTAGTAGCCCCACTTTGAATTTTTAAGACCCTCTTTCAGTCCCTTTTACAAAAAAAAATATAAATATTTTTACTTCTTTCTTATTTGCAAAATAGTTGGGTAAATGTCATCTAAAACTATTCCAAATTTCAAGTTGATAGCATTAGTAGTTCTTGAGATATGCAGCTGTGACAGACAGACAGACAGACAGACAGACAGACTGAGTCACACCATAAGGGTTTCTTTTTTACCTTTTTGGTACGGAACCCTAAAAATAAAAAGAAATACACTTTACCCTAGTAGTTATGTATTTATTCGTTAAGACTGTGGTCGCATATTTTCGCGCTCGGATTTTAAACATCTGACGCTCGACGCCGCGTAGCGAGTGCGCGTGTGTGCGTTTTTCCTCATGTACGGCACACAGTTGCGATGCTGCGACGACTAAACGATCTTGATCGTAGCTATGGCGTACCTATATTTTTTTGAAGTAAAAGCTAGAGGTTTACGGAGAAAATAAAAAGACTGTCCACAATACATTATTAGTGTATTTTAATTAAATTTATACAAATATGGATGAAGAAAATAATATTATGTAGGTACTTAAAAAAAATAAACTCATTTTACTTATTTGCTTAAGTATTTGTATACTTATAAGTAATTGAAGTTTTATAAAAGTATTTGTATTTGACGACACGGTTGGCGCAGTGGCTGAGCAATTGACTGCTGCGCAGCATGTTGTGGGTTCGATTCCCGCACGGAACAAATATTTGTACGACCTACAAGTACTTATTTGTTTCCGAGTCTGGGTGTTTTTCTATGTATAACATGTATGTATTTACAAAAAAAAAATGTATATAAGAAGTTTATCAGCCATCTCGTTACCATAACACAAGCATTAGGTTGCTTAGCTTGGGACTAGATGGCGTTGTGTGAAATGTCCAAGGATCATTCATTCATCATCATTCGTTCATTTGTCTAAGGGGATTGATTGACTTTTCCTTGGATCTATAATTTCTGGGAGAACACAATCAGAATAAAATTTTGTTAACAGCGGAGCCATCTTTTGTCCAAAATCATCGTTTTTTTGTGTAAAACAGTTCAATTTAAGCCCTATTTTAATGTAGATAAAGACGCCACGCGCTAGCTATAATTATTTATTTTTCTTGCGGCATAGGTTTACCAACCGCATCAAGTGCATAAAACAGTTGAATTTGAACCAACACTAATACATAAATACATAAAGCCGCCTCATGCGCAAATGTTTGGTTTACTGTTTTCAAATTTCAAATAGGTAGGTCACCCCGCTGCCACAGAATAAATAATAGTACTGCTGCGTTCGTGTGGGGTTGGTTTTATAATGTTTATTAGCCTAGGCAGGTATTGTACGTGCCCAGTCGACCTAATGACTATACAGTCGACCACACGTCGCACGTCAGTGGTAAGTGATAAGGATTTGTATAGGTATCGTTTTCATAGTTTTCGATTTCGACTATAGCCAATAGTGAAGTCAAAATTAAAATCCAAGATGGCGGCTGCGAAAATTTTAAAATTTTTCGTCATGGATGTCGTTTTCATAGTTCTCGAGGATGAAACTGATTGTGAAGTCAATCATCCTAGAAGGGATGATTGACTGCACTATGCGGCCCAAGAGAGCAATGCAATGGTGGCCCAATGGTAACGATCCCGACATACGAGTAGGTCATGGTTTCGAACTCAGGCAGGCACTTTGTGTAAATAATTTCATCACCACTACTCTCAAATCAGTGAAGGAAAATATCGTGAGGAAACCGCCTAGAACCAAGAATTCGAAGACATGTGACATCTACCAAGCCGCACTGGGTCCTCGTGGTGTATTACGGCCCACTCCCTCTCACCGAGAGGAGCCCTGTGTCCCAGCAGTGGGAACATTATAGGCTGATTATGATTGACACCCATTATGTTGTGAGCGAGCACGTTTCAGTGCCAGAGGTCATCACTGATGTGAGACGAGAAGATATATTACGCTCAACACCGCCGCGCGCGGCCCTTGTCCGATCAGAGCGCGGCTAGCCGCGCGTGGCAGCCGCGCTCAAATGCCGCTCTATATTTGGACACACCTTTATATAGTGCCTTTATCTATGCCTCACTCGTTTCGTATCGTTTAGTGCGGTCGCGATTTGAGTGTATTTCCCATAGTTTTATTGATGTTTTCCTCGACCCCTGTTTTCTTTCTGCGGACTTCTGATCTTGCTTCTTGTACGAACCTTGCTACCACACCGGACACGGTACGGAGAACCCCGCATAAACGTTGGACTTGAACTTGTTATTTTGTATATTACGACCAGCCTACTGATTTCATATTGGCACCATGGATCGTTGTGTAAATTGTGGCAAAGTGAGTGTGTAAGTGGGAGTTTACGTGGTCGTCGAGCTGAAGAACTTCAAAAATCAGCTGTTAAGTACCTATATGTAGATCGTTATGTAACCTCACTTTTATTACATCTCTTTTAACTCGGAACTCAGACCGCGAAAATCCGCAAAATGTTCAGTGATGGTTTGATAATATAGTAGCTATAAATTGACACCAATTTCATTTTTTTACAACCCAGGCCCAGGCCCAAGTTTATATGACATGGTTTCCGTCTCCTTTGTCACGGATCCACAATAGAGATTGTGGCAGTAGAGATTTCAAATAAAAATCTGATATAAATTTTTTCTCCATATTCATCCTCCAAAATTCTTGTAGCCATCTTGGATTTACATTTTGACTATACTATCGACGTTAGCACCCAGAAGAACCATGAAAACGATACCCATGATGAAAAATTTGAAAATGTTCGCAGCCGCCATCTTGGATTTACATTTTAACGTCACTATCGGCTTTAGCATCCTCGAGAACAATGGGAACGATCCCCATGACGAAAAATTTAAAAAATTTCGCAGCCACCATCTTGGATTTACATTTTGACCAAATTATATTGTATTATTGATATTGTAATTACAATATCAATATTACAAGTAATACAACATAATTCAAGAATTGTAACATAATTCTCCTAAAGTAAGTGTGCCTACCACGTTAGCTTCTTAAAATATTACTTAAATGAAAGGATCAAAAATATTTAGTCGCACTACAATTGACTATATATCACGCGAGGCGCATGCGCGGCGGCGGGAGGTCAACCGACGTAGGTCCTGCGTCGAAGAGCGCCAGAGCGCGACTGACTTAGGCCGTTCGATGCACCCGATTTTATACTCACTTTAAAAAATTATTTTCGTAAATGATTGAAGACAGATATGTTTTATTTTTTACACATATATAGTACAATCTTTCTTCTTACGTATAAAATGATTTGTGTTGCCAAATGACTTTTAGATTCTGAGAAATGACGTGTTTTTTTGTAGTCGATTTCTCGATTTTTGATTATCTTAGACGTGATTAAAATACAAGTTAATGAATTAAAAATCAAACTTTTCTCAATGCAATTTAAATTTCAGGATATGCCTCTTCGAATGAATACCACTTTACCTTCTTAATTAGTAGTAATAATTGGTGTAAGATTACTTCAAAGTTGAGCCTTCGCGCGTCATCTGGAAATCGCGCCTTCGAAATCGACTGTTTTCGTAGTCAATAATTCAATTTGAACAAGTTTTTTTTAATAGACTTTAAATAAAAATATATGATAATTACGATGATTGAAGTCAAAATAATCTAAAAAGATAAATTATGTGACCAAAATCACTTCAAAATCTCCCAAGTTCTCGATTTACGTATGAAAAATGCAACACCGCTCTTAAGCGAACAATGTATGTTCTTTTAGAATAAATAAAGAATATTTAAACCCAGAAGTATGTAGATCGTAGGAAGTGGCGTCAAACTCACGCCTTCTTCCTATGGGGCTAGGCAGAAACTACAGTATTCCCAAATTAATAATGCGCATGCAGACTTCGCTAATTGTCGTATTCCCGGAAACACCCGAATCATTGAATCGTAAGAGCCCTAAATTATGCATGAAGAAAATGCACTTAACCACACTCTATACAAGGTGTAACATAAATAACCCACAACCTCTTAAGGGGTCATTGTACTCATCATTATGAACAACTTTTACTATGGGACCAAACCTGGAATGGCGAAAAAAAAATCAGCTGCTCCCTACATTTTGACGAGTTTGATGTAGATATTTATGTACTGGTCAGCTGATTTTTTTTCGCGATTTAAGGTTAGGTCCCATAGTAAAAGTTGTTCATAATGATGAGTACAATGACACCTTAAGAGGTTGTGGGTTATTTATGTTACACCTTGTATACATATCGTCTTCCGATTCCGACGCTCGGGGAATACGAGCGTTGCCGAACAATGACGAAGATTTCTATGCGCATTATCACTTTGAGAGACCTGTACACGAGATAAGATTTTTAAGTAGGGATTTAAGGCCGAACTATACGCCAATGACCTTGAGTGGTTAGCTTGCGCATTCTGGCCTGAGCTCACGCAACGCGTCGTACGTCCAGCCAGTAATAAGACTCGCCCATCAAGGAGCGCTGTCCCAAATTAGACGCATTTTTAATTTATTATAATAAAAAATATACATGTTTTTAAAAAGTAACAAAACCAAAATCATTTTCGTTTGTATTGCAAAGTAGTAGATATTTTTTTTTATATTCTTTTGATAAAAAATGAAGGAGTAAAATGGTTTCATCTTAACGATTTGGAGGTGATTTGGGGTTTTTTTTTCTTATTATGTGATACCGATAGAAAAATTATGGCTAAACCAAATTACGATTCATATCATGTAGATTACTAACAATTTTTTTCAGATGTAATTTCTCTGTAGGTTCCGGCGAAAAACTGCTTCATCTGCACGCTGTTTTTAAGCTTTTTTCGAAAGAGTAGCCTTAACTCACCTATCAAAATCCTCTTGCTTCAGAACAACATGGCATGTGGAACAGGTAAGGGTGCCCTCACACGCGCCGTACCCCTCGATGTTAAGGTCGTTGTTCACGACCACGTCGAGCAGTGTATCGCCGACTTTAGCCTGTGTCTCCAGGCGCTTGCCATCGTAGAGGACGAATGTTATTTTTACTCTGTAAATAATGGAAAATAGCTTAAAACCACTCGTTGTTTTTTAATGGCGGTAATATAAACAAACTGTTTTTAGGGTTCCGTACCTCAAAAGGAAAAACGGAACCCTTATAGGATCACTTGTTTGTCCGTCTGTCTGTCTGTCTGTCAGTCTGTCAAGACCGTTTTTCTCAGGAACGCGTGAAGGTATCTAGCTGAAATTAATATCAAATACGTAATTCTATGGTCCCTTGAAGTCCTACAAAGATCAAACTTCTAAGTCAACGCAATCAAAAAATACGGGCATTTATGCGACATTTTTTGATACTTGCAAGTAAATCAAAACCTATAGGGTCCTTCCCGTCGTCCTAAAATCATGAAATTTGGCAAGAAGCAAGGTCTCCCAGCACAAATAAAGGAAAAGTCCGAAAATTGTGAATTTGTAATTTCATGACTTAAAAAAAATAGTTAATAAAGAGTGTTAAGTTTGTTTTTGGGATAAACTCTTTTCAACTACGGAACCCTGCATTGTGCGTGGTCCGACACGCACTTGGCCGGTTTTTTTTATTTTTTTGATGTTGGTGCCATGGAAAAAGTTGTTCGGTTTGTTGGTCTATACCACACCGTTAAAGACGAGGATGCAAGACGACACGTTGTATAGTTTTCCGTTCTCCTAACGCGCGCGGCGCGAAGAATAGGTCATCCCGTGGTGTGAGCCCGTCAATGCCGGGGTGCGCCCCATGTTAGTATACATTTTCAGTTTTCTGTTTTTAAGAGGAAACGTGGGTGCTCTTTTCTCCATAAAAAAAGATACAAACGCTCTCGCCTGTTTTCTTTCTGGTTAATGACCATAAAGCAATGAATTTTAACAGAAATATAAATATCAGTTACTTGTATGCCCCTATGTTTTCCTTTTTGATGATATATTATTTTTATAGGAACTAGAACCCTCAAAAAATGCTCAAAATTGCCTATTCAGACCGCTGTCAGCAGACGCCTAGTGAGAAAAACATAGGGGCATAGTATATATCCTTCTTATTCAGTTTATGAAATATCTTTTAAATTGGTCCAATATTGGAGGAGGAAATAGGCGAGAGCCAAACCTCGAAATGTGACTTTTTACATAGGTAGGCTATTTAGTCGGATCTGCAGTTGTCCTTATCGCACGAATTCGAGGGCGGAGCGCTCGCAGAGCGACAGCAATACTTTCTTAAAATACCTAATTTTCAAAAGTCTGGCCACCCGCCTTTCCTCTTAATAACCTAGTTTGGAAGGCGCTGCGCTGGCGTTTGTGGTACGGTCAGCAACAGAAGTATGTTAACACTGCTACTTTTTGAAATCATCTAAATTAACACAAAATTATACGATAACCTGCTTTTTAGCATTTCATTTATTAGAAAAGAGTTAATTTTCATTAATATTTACATCTGTTCCGATTTTAATGAAGTATTTTTCTCAATAATTAAGATTTAGAAAACACAAGTGTTAATCGACTTTTGTTGTTGACTGTACAATGATTTTTTTTCATAAGTACATACACTAACGATACACTTATTTCTGGAATAAGTATTCTATTTTTAATTGGAACATTGTTTTTGTGAACCGTAACCGTAATAATGTGTTTTTACTGAAATAAAAATAGGTATATTATATTTTTATTACCTTCTAGCTGACCCGACCGCGTATATAGAAATGCTACTTCAGTACGTCCCCTCAGACGGAGACGAATACCTAGAGTTAGCGCATTTCCAGGCATTAAACACACGTAATTGCTAGTAAATGCTAATTCAGCGTAAATGCTACTGAATACTAGCATTTACGTGTGTTTAATGCCTGGAAATACGTTAACTCTAGGTATTCGTGTCCGCCTGAGGGGACGTACTGAATTAGTATTTCTATATACGCGACCCGACCGACGTTGACTTCCTGTCTTAGCTATGAATATTCTAATGTAAACGTGTGAAGTTTTCTTTTTCTTAATTTTTCTTTCATAAGAACCTTCTCCTGGCAATAATATACACAACCAAAAAAGAATTAGCGAAATTATTCCATTCGTTCACGCGTGATGCGATGACTAAGGATAATATTGATTAATTTTTATATTATCTTAAGTATAGATATATTGGCTTTTTACATTTAATTTGTGTGTGATCTTATTTTCAACTCTAGGTGTTGAGCCGAGCGTTGAAAATCCAACACAGCCCTAACCAGCGCGTCAAAAAAACACGCTGTTTGATTGTCAACTCTCGGACCTAAGCAGCAAGTTGAAAATCCAGGACGCGTAAAAAAATCACCACGATAGAAAGCAATACCTCAAGAGTCAGAACCCCGTATCTCACAGTCACAATTGGTCTGACCTTGCAACGTCGGTATTATTCAGTAATTGAGTAGTAGAGGTCAGATGAAAGTTGTCGTGGAGTTAAAATTCGCTCAAAATAAACTCGGTACATTTCAATTTTGTTTTGCTGACTAATAGGGAAATAACCAGAAGGCTGTAGGGGGATCACCTCGGACGCGGCTCGCTAGCGGCGAAGATCAGTACCACGATTCTGATCCCTTTTGATTCCTGGTTTTTCTAAGCAGTTAATCAAAAACCCATACGATGTGGGTAACCCTTTTGAACGGCATAAATTAAGCCGTTTAAAAAAACCGACTTCCAAAAAAAACACTACAAAGTGAAAAATAACTTTAATTTCGGAAGTCGGTGTCTTTGGATCTGTATTTTAGTTTTTTGCCACCGACTTCCGAAATTAAAGTTATTTTTCACTTTGTAGTGTTTTTTTTGGAAGTCGGTTTTTGTTTTTGTAAAAAAGTTTTTATTTTTCACTTTTTAGTGGTTCAGTTTGTAATTTATCTAAGTTACAATAACCCAATGTCAACTGCTCATCACGTTTTACAAAATGTTGCTTTTCCCGATGCAGGGCCGTTAATTGTTGAGGAGTTCTCCTAGTAAGAACCAGGAGAAATGGAGCTCATGGTGAAGTCACCATTGCCATTATTTTGACGAGCATAAACCATATTAAAGTAATCGAATCGCAACCTGTTATATACTTAGATATAATTGAGTATTTCCTATGGCCCTCTGTGGTCTTCATCATCAGTTCCAGCTCACCAAATGGTACTTACCGAGAGCAAATGCACGAGTTACTATAAAAAATACCGAAATCGATATAGGTGTGCCCATAAAATTTGAGGGTTTCCCTCGATTTCCATGGGATCCCATCATCAGATCCTGACTTGATGATCATGGGACCACTTGGGACGTATACCCTTTCGAACAAAAAAAGAAAAATCCAAATCGGTCTAGCCATTTTTGAGTAATCGGGGAACATACATAAAAAAAAAAAAAAAAAAAATAAAAAAAAAAGGTTCCGACGATTTGAGAACCTCCTCCTTTTGGAAGTCGGTTAAAAAGTGTTAAGCTTCAACTCTCTTAAAACTATAACAGCGTAACATTCCGACTCGGAGCAATGTAATATTTATTTATAACACATTTGCTCGTAAAGGGCCTCTTATTACACCAATTTCAATATCGTAATGTATGTCATTACGTACTTGTGCATAATCGTAAAGTAAAACGCACGAGTTTCTTTCTAATAAGGTAACACGTACGGTTTATCATGCTCCGTCTAAAACCAACGGTACTTTTTTAAATCTTAAGAAAAAAAAAGCAAAGAAAGCAAAGCAAAGAGTTTTTATGTCAGAAAAGTGGTCAACATTTTATGAATAAAATTAACTTTGGGATAAAATAAAATTAAAGAATTAAATGTTAAACATTTAATTCTTTGATTTAATTAATTTTGGCAATAAATTACAACCATTTATCTGTAACAAAAACAAAAAAATATTAATTTACTTTAATAATACTGGCTGTGTTGGTGCCTTTGCCTTTAAAAAAAAGCGCTGATGCGTGCGCATCGCTAATTTGTGAACAAGTAAAAATTATTCCGCGCGCTTTTCCTTTTCGCTGTATTGTTTTTATTTGAAAATGTCGTCAAGTAATGATGAATTTATTCATTCGACACCGCCAGAAGTCTCAGAGGCAGCGAAAAAGGCTATACTAAGCCTCTTGCTCGAAAAATCGACCGATAGATACTTACAAGCGGATCAAAATTTCATCGTATGGAAAACAAGCAAAGATGCAAATTCATTTTCAGAAAGTGTGTTTTTAAAGATTTATTCGTTTAAGAAAGTCCGAGTTTTATTTATTTCCTCGCAAATATGTTATAAAACGTCGTATGACATACGTGCGCTTTGATAATTACAGCCTCTGCTTTCTTGTAGCCCTCGCCTACGACTCGGGCTAGCAATATCGCCTCGGCTGTAATTTTCAACTTACCGCACTTATATCATAATGTACTATTATTTATTTAAATGCCTTAAAACTACCATTACAGGACTTATCCTAATCGATAGCTAAGTCACACGCCTAAAATTAAAATTAAAGTACCTACAAAATATATCTAAAAATCATTGGGAATTGCTCGAGTCAGAGGGGTCTTGGCCAGCAAGTTGGTCCTGGCTGATGGTACGACCAGCAGGGCGGGGGGCGTCGCCTCCACACATAACGGCCCGGTACGTACTACAAGTGCAACCGCTGCAGCACTCTTGGGTTGTGCTCTATGCCTCGGAGCAGTTTCACTATGTACGATGATGATATGATCTCTCGATGATGGGCATACGTTGCAAATAGCTAATATGGTAACCCAAGCAAAACTCTTAGAAGGGGTAACCCTTTCACTGGGTTTCAAGTATAGAACCCATTCAATGGGTTATCCATATTGAAGGGATAACCCTTTTCCTGCGTTTCAAGCCTAAAACCAATTCAAGGAGTTACACATGATAAAGGTAACCTCGGAAACGGCTTACCCCTTCGAAAGGTTTAACTCTTAACCGGGGTTGTACGGTCCCTGACTGCAGGATACCATCCGCACTTGCTTGATATCCCGACCAGTCGTACTCAGCGCTTCTGCTGCAGATTTAATATGCGCACAGCCAAAGTGGGGAACTCTCTGCCATTGTCAATACTCAATACTCAATCATTTATTGCATTCCATATTATGTAAAATAAAAAGATGGTATAAGACAGTACCTAAAATATCAATATGGACCCTGTCGGGCACAGCAACAATTAGGAGAGAGGAAGAGGGCAAGTACATAATAGTTGAAATTTAATTAATTCTATATTATTATAAATTACTAGCTTCTGCCCGCGACTTCGTCCGCGTGAAATTTCTTGTCCCCCGCACCCACCAACCCCGACGCATCGCATCGCAACGCCTGCCTGCGCTATTACTTCGTTTGCGCTTAATAGCATCCTTTCTGACATATTTTCTTTTTGCTCGGCTCATAAGGTCCCCAGCGTGACATTAAATAGCCTATATCTTTCCGCATCGCCTGCCCGCGCTATTACTTCGCGCTCGGCTCCGAAGGTCCCTAGCGTGATGTATTAAATAGCCTATATCCTTCCGCATCGCCTGCCACCGCTATTCCTTCGCGCTCGGCTCCTAAGGGCCCTAGCAAGATGTTAAATAGCCTATATCCTTCCGCATCGCCTGCCCGCGCTGTTACTTCGCGCTCGGCTCCTAAGGGGCCCTAGCAAGATGTTAAA
Organism: Cosmia trapezina; assembly: GCA_905163495.3. NCBI lineage: Eukaryota > Metazoa > Arthropoda > Insecta > Lepidoptera > Noctuidae > Cosmia > Cosmia trapezina. Next base: position 13,429,849 of record LR991047.1, read on the forward strand.
TAGCCTATATCCTTCCGCATCGCCTGCCCGCGCTATTACTTCGCGCTCGGCTCCTAAGGGACCTAGCAAGATGTTAAATAGCCTATATCCTTCCGCATCGCCTGCCCGCGCTATTACTTCGCGCTCGGCTCCTAAGGGCCCTAGCGTGATGTTAAATAGCCTATATCCTTCCGAATCGCCTGCCCGCGCTATTACTTCGCGCTCGGCTCCAAAGAGCCCTAGCGTGATGTTAAATAGCCTATAGCCCTCCTCAAGAACTGGGTTATAAAATGCAAAAAGATTTCTTCAAATCTGACTGGGGTAGTTCCACAGATAGCGCGTTCAAACAAACCAACAAAAAAAAAAACTCTTTCGCTGTATTCCACCGACATTATTGAAATAATAAATCGAGAGGGTCGTCAATCCGCGGAAAATCTAGCAATTCTGAAAAATTACTTATTTGTACAACGCCATCTATGGGTAAATTGATAAAACGTCCGCACTAAACATGTTTGCTCAAGAGCGACCGATATGATTTAAAGTTAGTTTGCGTTTTAGTAATTTTATATTATCTCCGAAACTGTATGACCAATTGACATACTGTAAAGGCCAAATCTTATCTCCATGATGTCCTTGTGATCATTAAATAACTTATTTTGATAAGGATTAATGTTTTGTTGTTTAAACAATCATCCAAACGTAAGTATGTCTAAAAAATACTTTTTTAAGGCAATAAAAGATGTATAAAAGATAAAATATAAAAGATAGAAATATGGTGTCGCGGACTTTTTTGTAGAATTATTTTAGACGGACCAGACTGCCATACATTGTTTTCAATTTTAAACAACCGTTTAGGCAGCGCATGCAAAAAAGTCTGTTTAAAGAGGTATTTCTTTCCGACTTGTTAGACAAAAAATGTGATAGCTTGGCTAATATGCATGATATAAATATAATTTATAGCCTATAGCACTCAGGAATAATGTAGCTTTCTATTTGTGAAAAAATTTTTAGAATTGGATCATTAGTTCCGGAGATTACCCCCTACATACAAACTTACAAACTTACAAACATACAAACTTACAAACTTACATACAAATTTTACCTCTTTATAATATTAGTATAGATAAAAAGTATTTAATTGGGTGTATAAATTATATAATTATAAATTATAAAAAGATTTAATTGGGTGTATAAATTATATAAGTATCTATATTATTACGTTTATGTATATAAGTATAGAATATTAGTTATTTTAATTTAATGTATTGCATATGAATAGTGTAGGTAATTAGTATGAATATCTTAGAAGTAAGTACTTAATTCCATTAATAATAAATTATGTTATTATTTATATTTCATATTTTCATATTTATATTTGATTTTCTATAAGTATTTTCTATATTTCATATTATATTATATTATTATCTATATTTCATGATGTTTGGTGTTTATAACAAAGAATAATTTTATTTTGGAATTGATTTGCTATCTAAAAACTCCTTTACTGAGTAGTATGACTCTGATTCCAGAAATTGTTTCAATTTATTAATAAATACATTTGTTTTGTTTACTTTTCTAATATCATTTGGCAATTTGTTATAAACTTTTATGGACATAACTAAAGGGCTGGCTGAGTGCATTTTGTCTGTGTTCCCTTCCACATATAACCCGTCTACTTTCAAAGCTCAGTGAACAGTCATCTTCTGGGCACACTCTTTCCATCATAGACCTCATCGCTTTCCATCAGACGTAATCGAGATCAAGAACAGAAAATAAATGAATGAAAAGCGACTAACAAAAGTTATTTACAAGGCAGATGTGAGTGGAAACGCCGGGAGGAGACGCCCTAGGAAGACATATAGCGACCTTATTGGTGATGTTCTTCAGAAAGGTCAGGTGCGTAGTACTCGCTACCGGCGTGTGAACAGATGCATGAACGTAAACGAGGCTAAAGCAGTATGTAAGGATCGTAGCATGTGGTGTTTTATAGTTTCTGCCTACAACCGTGTACAGTAACCGGCCGTAAATATTGCACATGGGATTTACGTACGTTAAATACGTAACTACATATACAGGGTGTAAGGGACAGCCCTCCGCAAACTGATAGGATGAATTCAGTATGTCATACTAAGATGACCGGTACATGAATTTTTTTCAGGAACGTTAAGGGAATCCAATAAACCTGATTTGTTTGTGTTTTTGTGCACAAATCGGAACGTCTATTACTGGTTGGGAGGGGTAGGTAATAGGTATGCGGTGAGTTCGATGAACTCTGTATCTAGACAGAAAGTGAACAGCTGATTACTCGCGTCGTTGGTTAGAGTATTTCAACATCCATTGCTGGTTTTTTTTTTGCAGTTTTTTTTACATAAAAGGAATGCTGCGAACACACAATGCAATTTTACATTGAAATAATGAAAATGTAACTGAAAAAAAAATTGAAAAAATGAAAATTTTCCTGAGAAAATTTCCGGTAGAATATGATTCAAAATGAGGAGCTGAATGCACCCTGTTAGTTTGCGGAGGGCTGTCCCTTACACCCTGTATACGATGTATATATGTATGTATGTGTGTATAGTAATGTGTATATATGTATGTAGTACTATTGTAGTACGTTATTTATGTACTTTTACGTATACCTACTTGTTTCATGTGCTTTTACGGCCGGCAACTGTAAAAATCCATGTGCAATATTTATGGCCGGTTACTGTACGTATGTATGTTATTGATCCAAATAATCTACTTGAATCTATGCTCTTTAAATAAAATAATCTAAATGTTATCATGTACCTTGATACTGATAGTAAGTCTTGGACATATTTACTTGTGTCAGTAAATACTTATGTTTAGGTACACATTAAGATATCTATATAAATAAAAAGAGAAGTCCTGACTGATTGACTGACTCATCAACGCCCAGCCCAAACCCTTGGACCTAGAAAACTGAAATTTTGCACAGAGGTTCCCTTTATAATTCCCAGTAGCAGGTTCCCTTAGGATATTTTCCGATATCCACGCGGGCGAAGCCGCGGGCAAAAGCTAGTTATCAATAATTTGGGCCGGCTTGCAGTTTAACTGGGCCCCAAGTATGGTATTTTTTAGAAATTCTTCATTCCAACACGATCACATTGTCACTGCATTGTCATTTTGCTAAAAGTTCGTAATCTGCTAAATTCATAATGGTCGATCATTGGTCGGTCAGTGGTCTCGTAATAGAATCGTGGTAGAATGACATTTTCGTATTGCCATTATTATAAAACCCGTTAGTAGAAATTATTTTCGAAAAACTCAAGGTCACTGATCAAAGGAACTGTCAAAATTTTAGCAGATTACTGCATACGTCAGTCATTCATTTTTCATTAACATTATGTACGAGATCTATGCCATTTCTTGCAATGGAGTGTCAGTGGTTGACCATTGGAAAGTCATAATGACGCCATTATATTAGTAGATTACCAAAACTTGTCAAAATCAACAATTATGAAATCAATGATAGACCATTCTGACACTATTGTAATAGCAGACTTGAGGCCCAGGGATGCAGCTGAACACCAGTATTTAACATGGAGGCGAGCGACTGCCTATCTGAGGGGCAATTCCCGTATTTTTAACAACATTCTCATCTAAGTCTTAATCAATCAATTTGCTTAGCCTTTTCCCAACTATGTTGGGGTCGGCTGCTAGTCTAACTGGATGCAGCTGAAGACCAGTATTTAACATGGAGCGACTGCCTATCTGACCTCCACAACCCGAGTAATACGATACCCCTTGGTAACACTGGTTGTCAGACTTTCGGGCTTCTGACGACCCGTAGAATGACAGCCGGGACCAACGGCTTAACATACTTTCCGAGGCAAGGAGAAGTCTCGTTCCACGGACAACCCCGGCAAGCGTAGCTTAACCTGATGGATAGACCCGTGCGGCTGTTATTACTTAGCCACGAGCCCCTCTTCTCAGTCTCAATCTGTCAAAAATTGTATAGCGTTTACCTACATTTTTGACATTTGACTGTCGCTGGCATGAGATTGCAACTTGAATTTGAACGTCTTTAGGTACGAGAATCGGCCTTCTGACCTCCACAACCTCTCTCTCTTCCTGGCTATGTATCCCACATGGTGGTAGAGTCAGCCTTCCTGGTCTTTCTCTTCCATTTCGCTCTATCATCGATCATCGTCTTCGGATACCGACACTCTTTCATGTCCACACACATGTTTCACATGTTTCATGTGCACTACAGCTTTCCATCTGACCTCCACAACCCATTTGCTTAACACGACATCCTTTGTGGTATCGTGTTAAGCAGACACTAAGCCGACGTTCGCACAGACGTAAAAATAACGCGGCGATTTTTTTTCGCGCACTGGACTTTTAACACTCCGCTTAGCGTCGAGAGTTGGAAATCAAATCAAATTATTTATTTTTGCAGAAAACACAGTTACAATGGTGTTATTTAAACACAGGTTTGTTTAAACCCAGATCGGGCGGGTCGCTACCTATTGTTCAAACTCCGAACGATCATTAGGCAGTAGGTAATAAAAATATTTTAGCTTTAGTTTATTATTAGGAACTTTATTTGTATAGGAAAATTTTATTACTGTTAGGCTAAATGTACTTACTTACACTTTTTGTAAACGTTTTATTAAATAAATTTTATTTATTTATTTTATTAAATGTACATGTTTCAAGTGATTCTACCGTACGTAAGGCATGCAAAATGTATACAGTCATGGTTGATCAAAAGGTTGACATTCAAAAATTTAAAATTACTTAGATATAAAAAAGAAATCCAACAGTGTGTTTTTTCGACGCGCTGGGATGCACTCTGTTGTTGTTAGGTTTGATTCTCGAAGCTCGGCTCAACACCGAGAGTTAAAAATCCAGTGCGCGATAAAATCCCGCCGCGATATTTTTATGTCCGTGCGAACGTCGGCTAACCCTTAAAACGAACGTTTTACTGGTATCGTGCAAGTACCAAAGACTGGTTGTCACACTTTTGGGCTTCTAACGACCCGTAACGACTGTCGAAGATATACGAATGACAGCCGGGGGACGCGTATATAGAAAGGCTAATTCAGTACGTCCCCCTCAGGCGGAGACGAATACCTAGAGTTAGCGCATTTCCAGGCGTTAAACACACGTAAATGCTAGTATTCAGTAGAAACGTACCAGGGACCAGCATCACAAGCTATGGTCGGACCAAGGTGAATGTAGGCAGGCTAAGGAAGCACTCCCTGCAATTGATGGCCGCCTCACGAAACAGGTTCTCCGACTAACTAAACAACAGCTGCGTACAGTTACAGCGGCTATAACTGGCCATGGGTCATTTAATAAACACCTCTTTGTCATAGGAGTCACAGACAGTCCGCTGTGCAGGGCCTGCGTGGAGGACGACGAGACAGCAGCTCATGTGCTTCTAAACTGCCCGGTGGTCGCCGCATTCAGGGCAAAGTACTTCAGTAACCCAGGTACCCTCCGTGAGGTTGTCAGTAAGATCAAGGCGCTGCTGGCCTTCTTTGAGGAGCTGGGGTGGATCGAATGATCGATTTTCCCACCCATACGCAAAATACGCGCATTGACGTGGAGTTGCGGATACCAGCCCGTATTACCTATTACCTACAGGGTGTCCCGTAAATAATGGATCAAACGTAACGGGTAGGTAGCTTACCTAATTTCCAACAACTAATTTGAATATTTAAAAAAAAACCGTTACTGTAACCAGGATATTAATTTTTTTTCGAATTTTACGATTTTGTCTTCCAGAATTAAGCTTTTTTAATGCTGTCGCTGCAAATGATGACATTTTTAGGTATGATTTTTATTTAACATTTCTGAATAGCTTACTAATGTTATAAGATACCATTTTTTTGAATACCGTTTTATTTGCCTTAGAAAAAAAATCTTGAGTTGAAAAGTTTTTTCTTTACGATGTTAGGACCAAAATTGAAAAAATTCTCCTGTAAAAAAAATGTATGACACCGAAGACCACCATTATTTTAAAAACTTGTACATTTAATAAGGTTTGCAAATTGGTATAAAACTTACGTCTAGTCCTTATCGTTACAAAGATATTGCTATGAATGTGATGAAGAAGACAGAAAATAAATTAAATTGGTACTATTCCATTTTTTCCTTTTCGTAATGGCTTATGCTTGAATGCTTGTAATCGAAGCAGGTAGTTAAGCGGATAGCATAATTCCGACCCGATGACGTCATCTGTCCGGAATTTGGGACCGCTACCTGTGGCGGAGTTGCACCTCAGTCAGTGTGAAAGGGATAGATAGCGCCGCTTTTTGGTAAATCGGTTAAATCGGTATGAAGTTGCGTAGGTTCTTTTGTTCTTTCCTGCGCCCTTCACTCGTACAGGCTTCATTGTTGCTTGATTTTATTAGTTTAGTTGTAACTAGTCTCTCTTCGAGTTGCTACGTCAGACAACTTTCGCTCCCGGTCAGTGGCTCGGTGTTTTCTTCTGTAAAATTTGACTTGTGCTGTGTTTTTGGACTTTGCTTTGCCTATCGATTTGGAACTCTTTGCGTATTGGACAAACGACTTGGCGATCCTACGGACTCCGAAAACATTCGTTTGTGTGTGCTTGTACGTGTGTGCAGTAGCGCTGAAACCTTATTCAGCCCAATGCCTCGTTATGAGTACACGCCACGGCAGTACGCCGAAATGCATTTTATCTACGGAGACGCAAGAGGTAATGCCAGGGCGGCTGCAAGATTGTACCGTGAAAGATACCCGAACCTGGTTCGTTATCCCGATTATCGCGTCTTTATTAGAGTGCATAACGCGCTTCTTGAGGGAAGAATTCTTGGCACCGGAGTTGGTGGTACCCGTGAAGGACGACCGCGACAAGTTAATGACGAAGTCATTCTTCGAGAAATCGAGGAAGATCCGTCAGTCTCCGTTCGCGTCATAGCGCGACGCGTAGGAATTTCTAGATCGACGGTGCATCGAGTGCTACAACGGTGCCGATTGCACCCATATCACGTGCAACGTGTTCAAACGCTGACGTCGCGTGATTACCAGCCAAGAATAGAATTTTGCCAAAGGATGCTTAGAATGATTCGGGCGGACCCGCAGTTTTTTAACAAGATTTTATGGAGTGACGAGTCTTCATGCCGCCGAGATGGATATTTAAATTTGCATAATTTGCACAGTTGGCAGCTGATAAACCCACATTTGATGCGAGAGGACAGGAGCCAACATCAATTTAAAATAAATTTATGGGCGGGAATAATCAATGGGCAAATAATAGGGCCCTTTGAACTACCAGCTACTCTAAACGCCGAATATTATCTCCATTTTTTAAGGAATGAGTTGCCAAGGTTATTAGAAAACGTTCCAGAAGACGTACGGCAAGCAATGTGGTTGCAAAATGATGGGTGCCCCGCTCACTATGCGACGGCAGTAAGGGCGCACCTTGATGAAAGTTATCCGGACAGATGGATCGGCCGATTAGGACCAATTTTGTGGCCTCCGCGATCTCCGGATTTAAATCCCCTAGATTTTTTTTACTGGGGATGTTTAAATGACAGGGTCTACAAGAATCCAATAACGTCGGAAGAAGAATTACGACAGCGCATCCAATCTGCTGCATCAGAAATAAACCAAAGCCGTTTTGTCCGTCGGATAAGAGCTTCCTTTATTAGGAGATGCAGACTTTGCATTCTTGTAGAGGGAAGGCAATTCGAACATTTATTGTAAAAACCAAATAAAACGATTTATTTGAACTAACTGTTTTTTTTAGTACGGCCTCCTAATTCTTTTCATACGCCTCAATAATTCAATGAACATTGCCTCTGAAATACTACAGTTACACATTTTAAAGAAAAAGTTTAAATGTACACACTTTTTTATTTTTTTTATTAACGTTGATTTGGAGCACCTCTCAGATTCATAGCAATTATCTTTGTAACGACAAGGACTAGAATGTACAACTTCATACCAATTTACCAAAAATACAAAAGCGGCGCTATCTATCCCCTTCACGCTGACTGAGGTGCAACTCCGCCACAGGTAGCGGTCCCAAATTCCGGACAGATGACGTCATCGGGTCGGAATATGCTAGCCGCTTAACTACCTGCTTCGATTACAAGCATTCAAGCATAAGCCATTACGAAAATGAAAAAATGGAATAGTACCAATTTAATTTATTTTCTGTCTTCATCACATTCATAGCAATATCTTTGTAACGATAAAGACTAGACGTAAGTTTTATACCAATTTGCAAACCTTATTAAATGTACAAGTTTTTAAAATAATGGTGGTTTTCGGTGTCATACATTTTTTTTACAGGAGAATTTTTTCAATTTTGGTCCTAACATCGTAAAGAAAAAACTTTTCAACTCAAGATTTTTTTTCTAAGGCAAATAAAACGGTATTCAAAAAAATGGTATCTTATAACATTAGTAAGCTATTCAGAAATGTTAAATAAAAATCATACCTAAAAATGTCATCATTTGCAGCGACAGCATTAAAAAAGCTTAATTCTGGAAGACAAAATCGTAAAATTCGAAAAAAAATTAATATCCTGGTTACTGTAACGGTTTTTTTTTTAATATTCAAATTAGTTGTTGGAAATTAGGTAAGCTACCTACCCGTTACGTTTGATCCATTATTTACGGGACACCCTGTATAGTATTCAGTAGATTTACGCGGAATTAGTATTTACTAGCATTTACGTATGTTTAACGCCTGGAAATACGCTAACTCTAGGTATTCGTCTCTGCCTGAGGGGGCGTACTGGGGGATGTACTGGATAGTCACCCATCCACGAACCGAGCGAGGCAAGTGTACCCGACCCGTGACCCGTGTCGCTGTTATCGGACGTTGGTAAATACTTATGTATTAATATATCAGTGTATTTGAAATGAAATAATAGCTGTACTCAACTACAGTAGAGCCAAAATGGAGGAAATGCGTTTTGTTTATACAGGGTGTTAAAGTAATTGCGTGCCATAGAGCTTAGCGGTGATAAAGGAACCCAGGAAAAAAAAATTAAAAAAACAAAAACCAAAATATATTGCAAAATCAACCTAATTTAGTACCTACTAACAGAAAATAGCAATCGTTTAGAATTAAAATTATCGCGAGCCGTTTTCAGTAGCAAATAATGCCCTTAGTATTCGGGCGCGAGAAGTGAAGGACAAAATGACAACGCGTTCGATAGTAGGTAAGTAAATAAAGCATTTAAACAAACAAAATATTTTTAATTCTAAACGATTGCTATTTTAAGTTAGTAGGTACTAAATTAGGTTGATCTTACAATATTTTTTTGTTTTTTTTTTTCTTGGGTTCCTTTATCGATACTGAACCTACCCCTAAGCTATGGCACTCCTGACGAAGGTACTTCTCGTCTTCCAAGGCTTCAGATGAGGGAACTCCTCAACGGTCAACAGTACAGACACAAAATTTTATATACGCTTTAATTAATTATGATAGCCTGTCCTCAAGTCTACTATGACCTGGCTGCTACACCCAGGATTGGCTCCAAACGATGGAACTCAGCAACATTCTACAGTTAGTAATAATATTATTACTTACTTAAGAAGTTATTCTACACAATGTATTTTGTACTAATAAATGACAAAAAAATCAGGGCAAAATAGGACTTTTCCTGGTCTGACTGGAAACTGGAGACATAATTTTCAACATAGACTAAAATGTGAATACCAGACCTCAAATAAACAAGCTCACCTTTAAAATAGTTTAAGCTTTGAACAACTCCATAAGTTAGAATTCAAATGTAATGATTTAATAAAATAGTTGTTCAATACGGTTACTTATAGTTGTATTGATGACTTTAATTATTATAATTCTGTGAAAACATGCTTGTTACGGTCGCGAATTACATCTTGATCAACATTACAACCTAATAGGGTCTTGCAAGTTGCAAAAACCGTAAGAAAATTATAATTTTGCGGGCTACCCTGGCACTTTTGCATTAAGTTAAAGGTAAGATTTGATGCCAACCCTGTATTTGCTGTCACGCAGCCGCGTAAAAATAGGCCTCCTTGAAGATTGAAGACCGACGAATAACGGAATACGCATAACTTGACCAAAATTACGTATAGACGAATTGTATATTTAATATGGCAAATATTTACTTACTTCTCCTCTTTTAGCGCTAATTCAGTCGTCGATAATGGCGCTATGCTCTTCCGATTAACGAAATTCGATGTAACACCGTTGTTCTTCAATGAACAACGTAGATTTCGTGCAGACAAATTTTTCATAAAGTTCCGTAACATTCTGTCTTATTCCTAAGCCACAGGACTGTTCAAAAACGCTGTTTCACTGCGTGTTACACCACCGTATATTAAGTAATTCAGCGAGATAGCGTCTCACAGATTTATGATTATAAAAATATGATAATTTCACAATTTATTCTTGACCTTCCGAATTATAGGTTACACAAGATACGTTCCGTTTTGACATTGAGTTGCAAATTGCATCCTTTTGGATTGATGTCAGCTGTCATCCAAATTAATCGAAACATAAATCAACGTTTCTTATTATTTGTATTTAAGAAACCAGTAGATATCAATAAAAATTTAGGTATGTTAAAACCGTAGTCTGAATATATTTGCTTCTGTAAAAAAATTGAGATTACATATTTCAACATTTTACTGAGTCAAAAGGAAAACTTAAACACCTGACGTTGACGTTTTGACGTAGGACTTACGTTTAGTTTTTGCTGTTTATTAATTTAATCCATTGAATTCATTTTAAAAAAATATTAAAGCAAAACGGTGAATCATCATTTTCCAAGCATCTTTGACAATTATTTTTGCAGTAAACCAGTAATAAAAGAAATCATTACGACCTTTTAGATCTCATGGCTTTTTACAGGTTCTTTTTAGAATACTAAACGTAGCTTTGTCTGACTCTGCGGAAAAAACCAATGGTGGGTGTTCCGATTACACCATTGGCAAGAATATTTAGCATTACGCTAAAATGCAGTTACACTAATGAAATAAAAAAATATTGGCAGTCATGGTCATGGGGACTGCCGGCAGAAGCGGAAACTTAAAAACGTAAAAGTATGCATAGCATTATAAAACAATATCGAGAACGGGTCCTCCTGCATAGCATGTAGTGGTGTAGCGTACCTACCCGTAAGATTTCCCATTACCAAAAATCGTTCAACGCGCCAGAAGTATTCAATTCAAAAAAATATGTAAAAGTAAAGGGTCTTTCAATAAGCGCTTTCTATCTAAACTATAACAAAGTGTGTCTGAGCTCTGAGATATCATCGAATTTTTTAATCCGTTTGAAAGGCCTATCGATGACATCAATGCGTTTCAACTAAGAATAGGAATGACCTTGCGCCATATTGTGAAGATTAACTTAGCAAAAAAAAATAGAAACATCCGAATTGATAACCTCCTCCGTTTTTCAGAAGTCGGTTAAAAACAGCACCTTGTTTACACATTAATTGCAAAGTCAGTGACATAATTTAACAAAAACAAATTCCCGAAACAGAACTAAAATGGATAAGTACTTACCTAAGGAAGTACACTACAAAATATTTGCAAGCCATATATTTCAAGTTTCAGTGGACAATTAGAGGTCATTGACGTTCCTATTCTTAGTTGAATCGCATTGTATGGAATAATATTCCATAGCGGACATTTGAACGATGTCATATTACATCGTTCGAAAATATTTTTTCAAGTCATGCCGTCATGGACTGTTCCAGAAACAATAATGCTTACATTCCTGAAAGGCAGTAGACTGGGATGACTGGAACGCAGCTTCCGCACAGCTGTCAAAATTGCCATCGTAGAATTGTCAAAATATTCGAGATTTTCTTTATAATTCCGTATTTTCTTGGATTTTAAATCTTTATTACTATTAATATACCTTTCAAGATATTGTGAATATAATCAAAAATGTCGGAGAGATTAAAAACTACGGGTCCAGCCAATGATGAAGTTATAGATGAAATAACAAAAGATTTGAAAACTTCGTTAAAAACGAACGAATCTATTGAAGAATTTGTTATAAGTCCTGGCACAAGCGCTGAAGATTTCCCTAGGGCTGGTGGAGACGCCCCACAAACTAGCGGTATGTATTTCTAGGTCTTTTTATTACATCTATAATTGGGCGTAATTAAATGGTAGTTACCTACTTACCTAAATTTGCAATGCCTAATTAGACATATTTGAACCGTGCTGTCATTTCCACCTGAAGACCTGTGTCCCAACAGTGGGAACATTATAGCTGATTATTCCATCAAACAGAAATATTCAAAATCCTGCACTAGGTAACTTATTATTTCAATAAGGGGCTTGTGGCTAAGTAATAAGCCGCACAGGTTGATCAATCAGGTTAAGCTACGCTTGCCGGGGTTGGTCCGTAGTTGGGTGACCATCTTTACATGCCAAGACCCCTCCGTGCCTCGGAAAGCACGTTAATTAATTGGTCTCGGCTGTCATTCGTGGATCTTTGACAGCTGTTACGGGTCATGAAAACCCCGAAAATCTGACAACCAGTCTTACCAAGGGATATTGTATTACCCAGTAACTTGGGTTGTGGAGGTCTGCTAGGCAGTCGCTCCATGTAAAATACTGGTATTCAGCTGCATCCGGTTAGACTGGAAGCCGACCCCAAGATAGTCGGAAAAAGGCTGATGATGAACTTATTATTTCACTATCATCATCATTTTCAGCGTAATTGTATTTGTGCAATACCTCCCTGATTTGCATAGTGTTGTTGGGTTTCTTCATTAGGAATATTTCAGGAACGGCCCCGAGTCTGGATTTGTGATCGGTTGATGGCAGTAGGCTCGCCCTCTGTTACATGGGATTTAAACAAAAGTGGCGAAATGTGGGTGTACACACATTTTCTTACGCCTATATGCCTGTAATCACCGAAGGGTTTTTCGAAGATTACAGTTGTCATTTTATGTGAGTTCCCTGGCCTGATTAAGTCTTATCCAGGTCTTACTTATCTACACCAAACCCAGCTGGTACATCTTTATGTCTCAGTGAAATGTACTCAATGATACAAAGTAATATGATGGAATCAGTGTTTGTACTAGGGGACTTTAACGCGCACCCAGGTGAGTCATTTTTTAATGAACTTCTTGATTTTTGTAACGAGCAAGAATTATTATGTGCGGATGTCAATTGTCTCGGCGTATTGTCGCCTACTTTTACATTTATTAGTGACTCACATGGGTGTAAACGTTGGCTAGACCACTGTCTTGTAACACGGTCGGCGTCCAAAACAATAGTAAACATTGAGGTGATTTATGACTCTTTCTGGTCAGATCACTTTCCATTGAAATTGGAATGTGATATTAATATAATTAGAGAAAAAACATTTGTTAAAAAATTATGTAACGGTATACGTTGGGGTGACAGAAGCTCAGAAGAAATAAATAATTACTTGTTGCAGTGTAATAATAAATTAAAGAGCTTAGACTTTCCTGAAAACTTTACACGGTGTGCGGATAAATATTGTGATAAGCTCGACCATAAAATTCTGTTGGATGAAATGTATAGCAAAATTGTATGTGTATTAAGTGAGGCTGCCAGTAGTAGTAGGACATCTAGGGGCATTACAGGAAAAAATAAATGTATAAAGGCTGGAACAAACATGTAAAAGAAGCTCACAACCAAGCAAAGATTAAGTTTAAAGTTTGGATGTGGCATGGTCAACCTAGTATCGGGCCTATTTTTGAAGATATGAAATTAACGCAGAAAGTATTTAAATCAAAATTAAAATGGTGTATTAAAAACCAAGACAAAATTGAAATGGACATTCTAGCCTCATTACATTAAAAAAAAAGTTTCACGTCATTTTGGAAAGGTACTAAAAAACTGAATAATAATACCCCAAGCGTTTCGGCTAGCGTGGAGGGTAGGAATGACTGCACTGAAATAGCGAATATTTTCAAAGAACACTTTAAAATGAGTTCACCTCTCGAGACCGTGGCGAGGAGGATCGATGCTGAGCACTGTCGTTCAGGATCACCCTTTAGATTTTCATGTAAAGAGATAAAATCTATTATTAAAGGTATGAAGAGGGGTAAATCTCCTGGTCACGATGGGCTCAGCATCGAGCATCTTCAAAACGCTGGTGTACATCTGCCGCGAGTGTTAACTATGTTCTTCAATCTTTGCTTGGGACATTCTCACTTACCACAAGAGCTACTGGATACAGTAGTCATACCTATTGTGAAGGACAGGACAGGAGACATAGCAGACAAGGGTAACTATAGACCTATCTCACTGGCGACTGTTATAGCCAAAGTACTTGACAGTGTGCTTGACGCCCACCTCGGTAAATATACCCAGTTACACGACTCACAGTTTGGTTTTCGTGCTGGGTTGTCGACTGAGAGTGCCATTTTTGCGTTGAAGCATACTGTCAAGTATTATACAGATAGACATACACCAGTGTATGCTTGTTTCCTGGACCTGTCAAAAGCATTCGACCGGGTTTCCTATAATGTCATGTGGGGAAAGCTTCGAGAGGCGGGCGTACCTGCTTCGTTGGTGTCCACGTTATCTATGTGGTATGATAAGCAGAGAAACTTTGTAAAATGGTCAAACGCGCTGTCTGACCCCTACAAACTAGAATGTGGTGTCAGACAGGGGGGTCTGACCTCCCCAAGGCTTTTTAACATTTATGTTAACGAATTACTGGTTGAGCTCAGCAACACACATGTCGGATGCCACATAGATGGAGTTAGTTTAAATAACTTGAGTTACGCAGATGACATGGTGTTGCTGAGCCCATCCATCTGTGGAATGAGAAAGTTGCTTTCTATTTGTGAGGGGTATGCTGAGCTGTATGGGTTAAAGTACAATCCCAAGAAAAGTGAGCTGTTGGTGTTTAGAGGTAGAAGTAAAAGTCCATCATATATCCCTCCGGTAACGCTGTGCGGTTCACTTTTGCAGAGAGTAACCCAGTTTAAATATCTGGGCCACATTGTTACCGAAGACCTGAAAGACGACTCAGACATGGAGAGGGAGCGCAGGGCATTGGCTGTAAGGGGAAATATGGTGGCTCGAAGGTTTGCTGGTTGCTCAGTACCGGTAAAAATTACACTATTCAAGGCTTACTGCCAAACATTTTACACCAGCAGCCTTTGGGCTAATCATACCCAAAAAGCAAACAATGCCCTGCGAGTACAATATAATAATACCTTTAGGGTGCTGTTGAGGCTTCCACCCTATTGTAGTGCGTCAGGTATGTTCGCCGATGCACACACTGACGACTATTTTGCAATAATGCGTAAAAAGGTGGCGTCGATGACTCGCAGAGTGGGAGGAAGCACCAACAGTATCCTGAGGATGTTTGCTGAAAGGCTGGATGGGCCTACCATGGATAGGTTTATCAAGCTTCATGTATTACATGGGGCTTGATGAAACTGTCTGTGGTATTATCAATGTTCTAAGTAGGTATAGGTATACTAACATAGTTTATAAGATAATTTAGACACTAACACAATGTGGGCCTATGTAGTCTGTAAATAAAAGATTTTTATTTTTATTTATTTATTTTATTATTTATGATCATGGTACACAATTTCATATGAAAGTATACAGCTTAATGATTATCTACTTAAGAGCCCATACTTGCTCAGCTTTTTATCTTGCTCGCATGATACTGCTTGCGGACTGAGAGCGAGACTGAGTGCGGTGCTGGGTGCCGATAGTTTAGGTAATTGCTTTTTATGGTGAAAATAATGGTAATTTGAAAGAAAAAAAAAACAAGATCTGTTTTAAATTTTTTGAATACCAGCGGTTTATTGTTTGGTTTGGAGGTAACTTTGGGTTTTTTCTAATGAGAAAATTTATGGAATCGTGTTTCGCAAATGTTTCTTGGCATTCATAGTGTAAAGGTCTTGAAGGCTGGGTACTTCGTAGTGTTTGTGTGGGGTCTATGGGTCACTTATGGTCAATTTGACCTTGACCTCAAGGTTAATGACTCAGTGACCTTAGGAGAATCGCTGATCTTGACTTTCGGAATTTTGACCTTGACCTTATGGTCAATGAGCCTAAGGTCAAGGTCAATGCCCTAGAGGTCCCATGTCCCATGGTGTTCTCCCAACCTATTACCGGGTTATCTCACCGGGGCCCAAAGGCTTGGATTAGGCGATCGCTTTTTGGTGAAATTCTTTTTTTCATAATGCCTTGTTACGTACACTCCAACCAGCCTATGTCCAGCAGTGAACTGCTGTAGGCTGATGATGATTATATTTTGTTATTTTTGATTGAGCACACAGCTTGTCTCAAAATAATCCTTCATTCTCCAATGCTTTACCTTTCAGAAACTCCAACACATTCCGAATCAACCGAAGACCATGATTTAGACAAGGATTACACAGAAAAAGACACTGATGCCAAAGATGACAGTGATACGGACATTGATGAAGAGTCACTAAAGGATGCAGAAGTAGACCTCACCGATGACCAGAAAGAGGAACGGAAGATCATTGCGGAGGAATTGAAGAAGGCTGGTAACGAGGCGTTTAAAGTTGGAGATTTTGAGCGGAGTATTGAGAAATATACTGAAGGTATGTTGAAAATAGTTTCGGATAAAGTTTTCTGTTGTCCTGGGACTCGTGGTTCCAGCCCAAAAAAAGGATAGCGCTATACAGGGTGTCCAGAAAGGTGTGGTACAAACACGGAGCAAATACGAAGAGGAGACGGCCTAAGCAACTGTGCACTGTGATTCTCAACTAGGCCCTGACGTCATCATGTAGGCGTGGCCTTAGTCAGTGTATTGTTGGCGTTCGTCCTGTGCACATCTTTGTAAACGATCCTATTTTTCAAACATAATTCTACCCGACATTAGATGGCGACACTTGGTGCCATGGGAACTAAAAATATTTAGGCACGTAGAGCTCAGTACTAACATATTTTAATAATGATATGTACTGAAATTTGTTCAACATTCATTCCTACAGACCCTATAATGGCCAAAATATTATTTTTGTAGTTTTTATATCATTTCGTAAACATTTGCTGAATACGACCCTGTTGCATCCTGCACTTAGTGACATCTAGTGTGAGATAGTTACATAATTACAAAGTAAAATGACGGAACGAGCAAATAGTTTGGCTATTGACCGGTAGATGGAAAATAAAGAAGTGGGCGGGATCTAACACCCCCTCACCCTGCAAATTGTCACGCGTTGTTTCATAGGGAAATCTAATTACAACATCTACTCTTTGTATTTGCTCCGTGGGTACACAAACCATCAAACTGAACAACTTTCTCCATAAGACCAACATCGTAATGGCGAAAAATCTAAAATATTATAAACTGTCCCATAGAAAACTTCAATACCTAGGTATACTCGACGCAAATGTATGGGATGGCTGATTATTTTTTTGCAATTACGATTTTGGAGGGGGCAAGTAACAGCAACATAGACATTCTGGAAAGGTTTCAGACCAATGCCATGACATCCATGTTTAACATCCCTAAATGCATACATAATAAATACATCCTGCAAGATCTGAAACTCAAAACAGTGAAACAAGAAATCGCTGCCCGTAGTCAAAACTACCAGGAAAAATTAACCAAACATGTCAACTGCCTGGCTGCTAATTTAGTGGGATCTGGAACTATTGTCTAAACAAGACTGAGGAGGAACAGTGTTCCAACTCTAATAGACCGATTCCCAACAGAATAGGGGAGAGTGGTTAATGGACAATTCCTTGCTTCAAAGACTAACTGTAGAATAATTCGACCAGAGGAGCAGCTAAATGTCTTAGGACAGATTGGTCCCTTTAGCAGGATACAAAAAAAATATATATATGTATATACATATATACAGGGTGTAAGGGACAGCCCTCCGCAAACTCACAGGGTGCATTCAGCTCCTCATTTTGAATCATATCCACCGGAAATTTTCTCAGGAAAATTTTCATTTTTTAATTATTTTTTTTTGTTACATTTTCATTATTTTAGTGTAAAATTGCATTGCGTGTTCGCAGCACTCCATTTATGTAAAAAAACTGCAAAAAAAACAGCAAAAAAAAAACCAGCAATGGATGTTGAAATACTCTAACCAACGACGCGTGAAATCAGCTGTTCACTTTCTGTCTAGCTACAGAGTTATACTCAATACTCAATACTCAATATCTTTAATGCTTTACCATAATGTGTACTTAGGTGGTATAGTATATAATTTAGATCATTATGGACCCTGTAGGGCACAGCAAAAGGGTAGGAGAGAGGAAGCCCTGTTTTAGGAGATCATGAATAACTATTATTGCTATATTATTTAATTTAATTTATTATTAAGTACTCGTATTTCTAAGTATTTTAATTGCATTATTATTTTTGTTATATTATTTTATTATTATATTAGATTATTTATTACTATCATTTATTGTTATATTAATAATTACCATATCATACCATTTTTATTTTAAACATATCTATAAATTGCGCGACTATCACTAATTTTTGTTATCAATTATTATTATTCTTATGTCATTTTTTATTATATTAGTAATTTCCCTAACATATACTTTAAACATTTCTCTTATTATTTATGTTTATCATTTAAATATTCATCTAAGGAATAATAGCATTTTTTTATTAATAAGTTTTTAAGTTTTGTTACAAATATATTGAACTTTTCTTCTTTCTTTATTATGTCTGGTAATTTATTGTATATCTTTATAGACATTACGTAGGGACTTGTGGAATGCATTTTTAGCCTGGATGTTGGTATGTTTAGCCTCGATCGGTGCCTAAGTGTGTACTGTGATTGGATGTCTTCGCGTTTTGTGTAGAACTCTTGATGCTTACGGACAAATTTACATATTTCTAGGATATAAATACTGGGGAGGGTTAGAATATTATGTTTTAGAAAATAGGGTTTGCAGCTGTTAGTTTGATCAATATTTACCATGATTCTAACTAGTTTCTTTTGTAGGGTAAAGAGTGTCAGTGCATCTGTACTATTTCCCCAGAGGGTTACACCGTAGCTAAGCCATGCATTGGCATACGCATAATATGTGGTGAGGGCGGTTTGTAGATCGGTGGTCTTTTTAATTTCTCGAAGAGCGTATGAGAATTTTGAGATTTTTGAACGGGTTTTTTGTATTTGTGTTTTCCAGTTGATATGCTTATCTATTGTAAGTCCAAGTAGTGTAAAGTCATCAACAGTTTCCAATTTTGAGCCGTTAAAGGTGAAATTTAAGTGTAGAGGAGCTTTTTGATAAGGGTGGAAAACCATTAGTTTAGTTTTAGCATGATTAATTTCTAAATTATGTGAAGTCATCCAGTTACAAGTTTTTGTGAGTGTGGAACTGAGTTTTTCTTCTATGTTTGTGTTGTTTTGACAGGAGACTAATAAAGATATGTCATCTGCGAATAAAACACATGGCCCCTCTATGGTTTCTGGTAAGTCGTTGATGTAAACAAGAAATAATAGGCCACCTATAACACTTCCCTGGGGAATGGAAGCGTTAGTTATTTTGCTTTTAGATCGGATTTTTTCTATTTCTCTACTATTGTGATTAAAGTATTCAATTTCAACTACTTGTTCTCTATTTTTTAAATATGACGTAAGCCATTCATGGGCTTTTCCGCGGATTCCTATTCCATACAGTTTATTTAGGAGTATTTTAAATTGTACTTTATCGTATGCTTTGGTCATGTCCAGTAAAATCCCTACAGCGTATTTCTTGTTATTTATAATATTTAGGACTTCTTGGATGTATTTATAAACAGCTAATGTGGTGGAACGGTTTTTTCGGAAACCGTTTTGACAATCGCTCAATATGTTAAATTTTTCGCAAAAGGTATAAATTCGATCACACATAGCTTTCTCAAAAATCTTGGACGCTGAGGGTAATAGAGCTATTGGGCGATAATTATTAGGATCAGTTTTTGTGTTCTTTTTATGGATTGGTTTAATTAGTGATTTTTTTAAAAATTCCGGGAAAGTGCCTTCTGTAAAAGATTGATTTAATAGTAGATAAAATGGTAAGGTGAGTTCATTTGCGCATTCTTTCAATAACATAGGTGGAATTTCGTCTAAACCGTAACTTCGTTTATTTTTTAGGTTTTTAATTAATGTGTTAACTTCCCAAGCTTCTACTGGGCTAAGGAACATGGTGTTCTCCGTGGAGTTTAATGTTGACATGCCGCCCAGTGCAGTACCAGATGGATTGTTGCAATTTTCTCCTATTGACGCAAAGAAGTCATTAAAAATATTCGCAATTTGCTTGGGTTCGGTTATTATAGTATCATTGTGTTGTAATTTTATGCTACATTTTTCCTTTGTTTGTTTTTTATTTGTCCTCTCATTTATAATACTCCACATCGTTTTTACTTTGTTGTCTGATTTCTTTATTTTGTTTATATATTGTAATTTTTTTGCAGTGGTAACTGAACTTTTTAATATTTTTTCATATTTTTTATAATGCTGTGTAATTATTTGGTTTTTGGTTTTATTGGAAAATAATTTTAACAATCTTTTGTTTTTGCAGGAAACTTTAATGCCTGTAGTTAGCCAGTATTTTTTATTGTTAGTTTTAAGTTTCATTTTACGCATAGGTATACATTGATTTAAAATTTTTATTAAGAGATTGTTGAAAGAATTATAATTTTCATTTATATTATGGTTTGATTGTATAATGTCGTGCCAGTTTTGTGTGCTTAATATTGATTTAAATTGTGTAATGTTCGCTTTATTAAATAATCTTTTATTTGTGTACCATGTAATTTTTTTTTGCTGGTTGAGGTATGCTTAGGTTTATAATTGTTCCACTATGGTCTGAAAGTCCGAAATTTTCTACGGTTGTAAACATAATTTTGTCGCTGAAATTCGTAAATATTAGATCAAGACATGTTGATGTTTTTTCTGTAATACGCGTAGGTATTTTTATATGTTGAGTGAATTTGTATTCTAGCATGAGATCCAGAAACTGGTTAGTTTTAAAGTTGTTGCCCAAAATATTAATGTTAAAATCTCCACCTATAACAATGTTAAATTTATTATACTTAATGTTTAAATAGTTTAGAATTTGTTTTAATTTATCAATGAATGTATCTTCCTCTCTTCTATTCCAGTACATAGTAATTAACAAAAGGTTTTGTTTAGGTAACTCAACAGCGCACACTTCCAGTACATATTCTGTAGACATGTTTGAGATATCCTTTTTCTCTATATACTCAAATTGATCTTGTAGGAGGATGCACACGCCGCCTCCTCCTCGAGTTTTCCGGCAGTATGATGATGCAAGATTATAGCCATTTATTTGGATGAGGGAAATTTTGTCTTCGGATAGCCAGGACTCAGATATGCATATAGCTTGATAGATAGGGTTTTCTGATAAAAATGCTTCTATAATGTGTAGCTTGTTGGATATACTTTGCATGTTTTGGAAGAGAATTTTACAAGGTTGGTCTATGCTTTCGAAAGGAGTGATTCTTTGTGTCTTCGTTGATGGTGGGCTGATCGCAGGTTCGGTCTACATTGTAGTTATATGTGGTTCCCTTCGAGTCATTGATTTGTATCGTTTTATATATTTCGTTGCTCTGGTTAACTTTCTGTCCTTCAATAAACAATTGATTGTTTTTGATGATTGCAAATAATCCGTTTCTTCGGGCCTGAAGCATTTCCTCTCGCAGTAATTGTCTTTCTCTTCGCGTGTTGGTATCTAGGAACTCTGAGACAAATAACCGAGTACCCTGAAGGTATTGGCTATTGCTTATTACGTACTTGGCCATTCTTTTGCTGATTAATTCGATGATAAGTGGTCTGTTGTTATTATTGTTGTATCTACCCACTCGGT
This sequence comes from Cosmia trapezina, assembly GCA_905163495.3. Taxonomy (NCBI): domain Eukaryota; kingdom Metazoa; phylum Arthropoda; class Insecta; order Lepidoptera; family Noctuidae; genus Cosmia; species Cosmia trapezina. The sequence continues at coordinate 13,451,613 of LR991047.1, forward strand.
ATGTCTCTTCTATATATCCCGTCAGGTCTACGTTCATCGTGTTGTAGAATACTTCAATGATTCTGTTGTGTAGGTCAAATTCCGGTTCTTTGTAATATTCGGCAAATCCGTAGAGAACTATTTTTTTCGTGTTTGTTTCAGTGCAAATCGCGGTTGGGGTATCTTTTCTGTTTTTTATATCTAAAATTTCTTTTTTTAGTTTCTCATTTTCTTTTGTAAGGTTTTCAATTTTTAGGTTTACTCTTTCTATTTCTTCCTTTCTTAGTTCATTCTGGATATCCAAGGCATCTGTTTTTAGTTGGATGTCTACCTTTAATTCAGTGATGGCTTTATTTATCTCGGTTTGGATTGTATTTTGAATTTCTGTTATAATGGATTTATTATTTTCTTTAAGGCGCAGTATTATAATTTCACTTAGATTTTGTAATGTTAGTTCGGTTTGACTGGCGGTTTCCTTTTCCTCTGTGTTCAGTGTGTCGCCTAGTATAGTTAGGTCTTCAGAATTAAAAGTGCAGTTGTTAGCGTTTGTTTTTGTGTTCACCCTTCTTAAGGTGACATTACATTCTTCAGAAGGTGATTTCGTTTGTTGCGGTAGGTCACGGTCTTGTAGGCGTATAGGGGTATTTGCATTTCCGACTTTAGGGGTTTTGCAGTAACAAGCTGGACATTGCCATTTAATTTTATGCTCAGAAGTCATCAATTTTGTAAAATGACGAATTGAAACATTAGCACATTTTAAGTCATATGCATTTTTGCAATGCGCACAGGTAAGGTTTTTCTGCTTCCGGTATTTTCTGATGACAGCCCGCACATTCAGAAACCATTTCTGTTTATTTTGGGACTAGTAGCGCCCTCTAGTAGTGGATTGCGGTACTTGAAGTATTGGTGTTTGGTGTATGTTTCTCTTGTCGGCAATAGATGGTGTTAATTGCCGAAAAGTGAGTTCACAATTTGACTCAAGATAGGATAGATATGATAGAAAGATAGAATACTCTTTTATTAGGCCCAAAATGAAGTAATAAGTAATATGTTCCTCTATTCGTTAATAGATGGCATTGTTTTCAAAATCAAATCAATGCTCGTGCATTCCAGTTATTTGCAATTTAATTTTCGTGTGTAATAGTTGTAGGAAAATTAATTTTCATTATTCGTAATTTCCCTACCTTTCATATGGTTTTAATTCTCATCGTTGTTTCTCGTCAGGTCGTCAGTTTATTTGACACCAATTTTGCAAAAACTTGCGGGTGGGTCGAATATTTCGTCACTTAATGTTATTTTTGCCACTTACGTTTTGCTGTTATATTTTAACTGTTTATTAAATTGCATGGTAAGTTATCTATTTGGTTTTGTTTATTGTTTAGGTCACTTTATCAACACAACACAAACACCTTGATTTAGAGTTCAAATCTTTAAATCATTGTAACAATGTTCTCTGTGGGAGTTCGGTTGAGATAACAATGTTAGGTGGAATTAACACTATCTAGATTAGTTTAACACTATACTTTTCGGCAAATTATCACTTAGAACATTTTTTCGAATTAAATTATACGGAGCACAATGTTTTACTTCCGAGCGGTGAGTTCATCGAACTCACCGCTTACCTATTACCTACCCCTCCCAACCAGTAATAGACGCCCCGATTTGTGCACAGAAACACAAACAAATCAGGTTTATCGGAGTCCCATAACGTTCCTGAAAAAATTTCATGTACCGGTCATCTTAGTATGACATACTGAATTCACCCTATCAGTTTGCGGAGGGCTGTCCCTTACACCCTGTATATTTTTTTTTTCAAATTTTTTTTTTTTTTTACGATGTTGCGTTGGTCGTACATCTGATGACCAATTCTCGTACCTAAAAACGTTCACAACCTCATGCCAGCGTCAATCAAATGTCAAAAATGTAGGTAAACGCTATACAATTTTTGACAGATAGGTAATAGGTAATACGGGCTGGTATCCGCAACTCCACGACAATACGCGTATTTTGCGTATGGGTGGGAAAATCGGTTATTCGATCCACCCCAGCTCCTCAAAGAAGGCCAGCAGCGCCTTGACATTACTGACAACCTCCCGGATGGTACCTGGGTTACCGAAGTACTTTGCCCTGTATGCGGCGACCACCGGGCAGTTTAGAAGCACATGACAACACATTTTGACGACACGGTTGGCGCAGTGGTTGAGCGATTGACTGCTGCGCAGCTTGTCGCGGGTGCGGTTCCCGCACGGAACAAATATTTGTACGACCTATTACAAGTATTTGTTCCGAGTCTGGGTGTTTTTCTATCTATAATATGTATGTATTTACAAAAAAAAAAAATGTATATAAGTAGTTTATCAGCCATCTCGTTACCATAACACAAGCATTAGGTTGCTTAGCTTGGTACTAGATGGCGTTGTGTGAAATGTCCAAGGATATTTATATTTATAATTATTAAAAAAAAAAAAAAAAAAAAACATGAAATGCTGTCTCAATTTTTGACAGATTGAGACAGATGAGATTGCGAATGTTGTTAAAAATACGAGAATTGCCGCTCTGATTCTTGCACCTACAATACACAACTGATATCCATTTTCACTTTCCAGGTCTACGGACATGCCCGCTCCAGTTCCCGCAACAGCGTTCAATATTGTACTGCAACAGAAGTGCAGCTAAAATGAAGTTGCAGAAGTATGCGCAAGCTGCCAAAGACTGCACTAAATCTATTGAGCTGGACGACAAATATGTTAAGGCTTATATTAGGTGAGGAGTTATTTTGCTAATGGTTTTACTCTTATTATACTATGGGTGCAAGCGACGTCGACGAACATTCAGTACATGATGTTCGGATTTACTCTTTCGTTATTAAAAAAAAAACTGTATTAAACAAAAGTCAAAGACATTAAATATTATTTAACAATAGACGGGACATAGCAAACAAAATCGTATTCCGATACTTATGTCCTAGTGGTCAAAAGTCGCTCAGTCTTGTGTGGTACGCCTGCATGACAAGTCACATTCGTGTCCACCAAAAGAAAATTATTTTCGATGAAAATATGGTATTGTGGTATCGCAAACCTCGTAGTGATAAAATGACTTGATTCAATTACGGTTTACTTTCGTTACTATTTTATAATTTACCAAGTATTAAGATAATTTAATTAATTTTCTTAGAGATGTCAAACTATCTGACGGTTGATAAATCAAAGGTTGGTGTCGGTAAAAGCGTATCGGGTCAAACTTGGCTATTATGTAATTTTGCTATATTATGCTAGATGGCGTCACTGGGACATGGGACAGTTTTTATATGACATTTCTTTTGATATCCTCTTTAGAGTATCTTAAATCTCTTTGACAAAAATGCAATACCTACACGGTCAAAATGTATGGAATAGCAGATTTTTTTTAATAACCAACAAATAATTTGTACTATGGGGGGTTCTAGAAATTTAGAATCATGTAATGAATTCATGATAGCAGTTTGCGCATCGATGTCAATTACACCCCGTATGCAGCTGAGATTGATAACCAGTCTTACCAAGAAGTACCGCGTTACCCAGTAACTGGGTTTTGCAGGTCAGATAGGCAGTTGCTCCATATAAAATACTGGTATTCAGCTTTAACCGGTTAGTCTGGAAGCCGACCCCAAAAAGATCGCGTTGTTTTCCTGGCTAAATGACGAATTTAGTTAATAACTCAAAATGTAGTTTTTATTTCCCTCCAAAATCGAGTTCATAGTTTATGACTTTCACAGTTCCGGTATTCGCACTGATTCCGTCTCATTTCATAATACATCCCGTATAGGACAACCACCAAATCATACCCATTTTTGTAGCGAATTATAGCCGTAACCACAGATTTAGAGTAGGCTGGATACAACAAGCCATCCGACCAATCCGACCGACCGGCGAATGTTTGTGCTGTGCACAAACTTGACGCGTTACTACTTTAGTTTGTGCTCGATCGCGCCAGTGGTGAGTTGTGTAGTCGACGATGTAAAAAAAGTCTGGCTCACTGACGCTTAGCGATTGAAACGATTCTGTTTACGTTGAGCACATCACTAAATGACGTCTTCATAGGTATACAAAAGATGACACGCCCGGTTTTCATACTATACTGTATGCAAACTGATAGGGTGAATTCAGTATGTCATAATAAGATGACCGGTACATGACATTTTTTCAGGAACGTTAAGGGAATCCAATAAACCTGATTTGTTTGTGTTTTTGTGCATAAATCGGAGCGTCTATTACTGGTTGGGAGGGGTAGGTAATAGGTATGCGGTGAGTTCGATGAACTCTGTAGCTAGACAGAAAGTGAACAGCTGATTTCACGCGTCATTGGTTAGAGTATGTCAACATCCATTGCTGGTTTTTTTTTTGCTGTTTTTTTTGCATTTTTTTTTACATAAATGGAGTGCTACGTACACACAATGTAATTTTACATTGAAATAAAGAAAATGGAACTGAAAAAAATATTTAAAAAATTAAAATTTTCCTGAGACAATTTCCGGTGGAATAGGATTCAAAATGAAGAGCTGAATGCACCCTGTGAGTTTGCGGAGGGCTGTCCCTTACACCCTGTATAATGAACATGCGGTATCTAGCCTACTCTAAATCTGTGACCGTAACTATTACCACCTACGTTGTAATGAAAATCTATCTTTTTTTTTCAGGAGAGCTCAGTCATATGAGGCAACAGACAAACTCGATGAATCACTAGCAGATTACAAGAAAATTCTAGAGTTGGACCCTTCGCATAAGGACGCGAAAATAGCCACAATTCGCCTTCCCCCCCTAATTGAAGAAAAAAACGAAAAATTGAAGACGGAAATGCTTGGGAAACTAAAAGATTTGGGCAATATGATACTAAAACCGTTCGGCTTGTCGACAGAAAATTTTAAGATGGAACAAGATCCTGATACGAAGGGGTACAAAATTAATTTCAATCAATAAATACATGATTAAGGAAAATTGTGATACTTATTATTACTTATTATATTTATGGATACTTTTTTGGCGTTTTTTTTTTTTGTTTTTACAATATCTTGTCATTATCTACTGCCTAGCCTTTTCCCAACTATGTTGGGGCACAGATTAATATAGATGGGACACTCCGCAAAATCATTTAAATAAAAAGCGACTCTTGCCACGACACAATAAAGTGCAATTCAGGTCGCACAACGCTTTTATTACCTACAGTTATATTCACCTACAAGTTGCCTCTCTTTCTATCGCGTAACTCTTATACCTTCTGACTCGTTAGGGTTGTCTTTTTTTACGACGCGGCGCGTGAGTGAGTATCGAACTAACGTGCGAGTCGGCCGGTGCGCGGCAGGCCACACTGAATTTATTGACCCAGTGAGATGAGCCCGCCGCGTACTTGTAGCTTCATACCTAAACTGCGGAGTGTCGTATCTGTATTAATCTCTGGTTGGAGTTGGCTTCCAGTCTAACCGGATGCAGCTGAATACCAGTATTTTACATGAGCGACTGCATAACTGACCTTCATAACCCAGTTACTGGGTAATACGATGCCCCCTTGATAAGACTGCGCCCAAATAATTTTGAAGCAAATTGCTAATCCATTGCTTCACATCGTCGCTAATCTAACTAAGTGACGTAACTGATTTGAAGAAAATTTTACAGTGCAAGCTATTTTTCTTTTTAGGGTTCCGTACCTCAAAAGGAAAAACGGAACCCTTATATCACTTGTTTGTCCGTCTGTCTGTCTGTCAGTCTGTCAAGACCGTTTTTCTTAGGAACGCGTCAAGTTATCCAGCTGAAATTAATATTAAATACGTAGGTCTATGGTCCCTTGGAGTTCTAAAAAGATCAAACTTCTAAGTCAACGCAATAAAAAAATACGGCGACATTTTTTGATACTCGCAAGTAAATCAAAACCTATAGGGTACATCCCGTCGTTCTAGAATCATGAAATTTGGCAAAAAGCAAGGTCTCACAACACATATATAGGAAAAAGTCCGAAAATTGTTAATTTGTAATTCTATCACATAAAAAAAAAGTTGTCAGTACCTATGTCAAGACCCTTTTCTGAGGAACGCATACAGGTATCAAATTGAAATTAATATAAAATACGCAGGTCTATAGTCTCTTGAAGTACTAAAACTTCTAAGTCGACGCAATAAAAAATACGACCATTTTGCGACACATTTTGATACTTGCAACTGTCGCAAGTAAATCAAAACCTATAGGGTACTTCCCGTTGACCTAGAATAATGAAATTTGGCAAGATGCAAGGTCTCCCAGCACGAGTAAATGAAAAAGTCAGAAAATTGTGAATTTGTAATTTTATGACATACCTACATTTTTTTTTTGATATCCAAAGTTAACTTTGTTTTTGGGATAAATTCTTTTCAACTACGGAACCCTTCATTGTGCGTGGTCCGACACGCACTTCGCCGGTTTTTTTTTTCTAAACTGTGGATATATCGGTCTCGATTTTTGCATTATCATGGAGACCGTAAGGCATAGGTACAGATACGCTGATTGGACAGATCGATTCGACTTGGAAAATGTATCAAATTACTATAGTTAGGTCGGCTATCGGCTTAGTCCAAAATGTCAGATACGTCACTTAGTTAAATTAGCGACGATATGTTCGAAAAGTTTGTCTGCTCAACGACGTAAATAACGCAATTAATATTAATGTTGTTGATCTGTCAAATCATGTATCAGCGGAGTTGGGGGGTGCGGCACTGCGCATCGAGTAGCGTATCATATTTTGATCAAGAATTCAAGATACAACCGATGTTTTTTTTCATGTCCGTTTGCCCCGCACGGTCCCCCAGAATTTGCGTTTTGGGTGTGCACCAATGCAATGTACTCGCCTCTAGGAGTACCTATATGTACCGGTTTCTTTTTCAATGTACACACAACAAAAAAGATCGGTTTGCATAGCACATCAACACAGTTGTTGGTGTGCGTACAGTCAACGGGTGTATTGCTCTACGCCTATTAGTGTTTGCTTCACAATATATATGAAGCAAAGAATACGAAGCATAAATTTAACAATGTAACTATCTGGTCCCGTGGCATAGGTGCATAACCATTCGGCTGGTAAATCAAATGTCTTAGGATCGAGTCTCACCGCAGGCGGCGTAAATTTTTTGCGTCATAAAAAACTTTTTTTTTCATTTTGATGAATTTTATTTAAGTAATTTACCTTATAATAAAAACATTCGAAAAAAATATATGGAAGTAAAAATTAAACAATTTGTAAAAATTAAACAAGTTTTTTTTTTTTTCAAATCATCATCAGTAGTTGTGAACCTATGAGGTTCGCAACTAACCCCCAACCCCCCTCAACCCCCCCTTTTAGGTCTAAAATTAGTTCTAGGCGGACATCTGAGGAGTTCAGAAAATACAGCTCGGCAAATTGCAAAGATGTGCAGTTAGATTGTGGGATTACCTTAACTTTTTTAAAGTTCTTAACTCAACCCTTAGGGCCCTCGCTCACGGCGACTTTTTGTAGCGATGCTGTCGCGCGTCCGCATCGATACAGTCGCGAAGCGGTCGCTAGCTGTGTGCCCTCGCCCACGGGCCCAGATTCAGTCGCGATGCAAACGCGATACAGCTGCGCTTCTGTCACGATGCAAACGCCATTCAGTAACGGCACAAAAATACCTGCGATCGCTACAGTTGCAAGATGGACTCCGTTGAGGCAACATTAGTCACGTTGTCTTTGGTGCTGCTTTTACGTAAGCAGCCGAAGCGTAGGCAACGAAAGCTCGGTTCTCCACTCACGCGCCACCCTCCCTCTGTTCTCTCCCCGATGTCGTCCGACACGGTCGCGCGTTTGCATCGATACAGTCGCGATACTGTAGCGCGTTGGCATCGCTTCTGCAAATGCGACTAACGCGCGTTAGTAGCGATGCAGTCGCGCATTTCGTAAACGCGCGACAGCATCGCTACAAAAAGTCGCCGAGGCCGAGGGCCCTTAGGCACACCTCCTCCGCGCCGCAGTAGTTTATTTCAACTGACTCGCATGATGTTCTACTGCGAAACATTAGCTAAACATCATACGGTTTCGCTGTTTCGCGGCTGCTAATGTATGTATGTATGTATATGTATAATGTAATGTATGTATGTATGTGTAGCCGTGTGCACAAATGAGTTTCAAATAAGAATAGGGTCGACTTAGCGCCATGTTGTGACGTCATAGCTGTCAAATCGAATAAATTGGGTAGGCTAAGCAAAACAAGATATTTTTTAAATAACATTTATTTACGAACTTTCTTCTTTACTTTCTGGTAAATTGTAGCCAACAATGAAAATAATTGAAAGAACGCAGTATATTTTTTTTTAAACTAATAAGGTACTTATGACTATTTTTTTGTGTATAATGATGACTAACTTTGATTTAACTAAGACTCGGTTAAACAAAAAAAAAAAAAACGTTATTGATACGCAAATAAGTTTTCTTTGCAAACCGTACTTTTCAATCAACATTTGACAGATAGAGGTCATTGACGTTTCTATTTTCGAATCGCGTTGTAGTTCGCGTTGTAGTCTCAGGTTGTAGTTCCGAAATGACTGGTCCGTTGTACAGACTAAGGGTGCGTTTCCACTGACGCGGAGCTGGGCGGAGCGGAGCGGAGACGTGCAGGAATCGACCAATCATAATGGTTGAAATCCTCATCGCGTCTCTTGCCTCGTCTGTAATTGGACGATTCCTGCACGTCTCCGCTCCGCTCCGCCCAGCTCCGCGTCAGTGGAAACGCGGCCTTATACACGGTGTAAGGGACAGCCCTCCGCAAACTAACAGGGTGTATTCAGCTCCTCATTTTGAATCATATTCCACCGGAAATTTTCTCAGGAAAATTTTCGTTTTTTTAATAATTTTTTCAGTTACATTTTCATTATTTCAATGTAAAATTACATTGTGTGTTCGCAGCACTCCATTTATGTAAAAAAAAACAGCAAAAAAACAAAACTGAAAACAAAAAAACCAGCAATGGATGTAGAAATACTCTAACGAACGACGCGTGAAATCAGCTGTTCACTTTCTGTCTAGCTACAGAGTTCATCGAACTCACCGCATACCTATTACCTACCCCTACCAACCAGTAACAGACGCTCCGATTTGTGCATAAAAACACAAACAAACCAGGTTTATTGGATTCCCACAACGTTCCTGAAAAAATTTCATGTACCGGTCATCTTAGTATGACATACTGAATTCACCCTATCAGTTTGCGGAGGGCTGTCCCTTACACCCTGTATAGTGTATTATCTATGGTACAGACGCCAGCACATCAAGCTACTAGAATCTGTCAAATTTCTTTAACCCCTTAAGTGTTTTTTATGTACTAATTTATAAACCGAAAACCCCAGCGGGGTGGTGAGGGGGGTTAGTTGCGAACCCCATAGGTTCACAACTACTGATAATGATTTTTTTCCATCGGATGATGTTTTGTTACGTTTATATACCAAATGGCTTTTTTTACCGTCTCGAAAAAAATTGGGCGTATTAGGTGAACAGAGTAGACGTCTATCGCATACCTAGTTTTTTTTTTTTTTAATAGCTTAGACAGAAAAAAATATCAAAGTACCAATAAATACTACAAATTCGATGTAAACTTTTCATTTTTGTACCATAAAAGCAGAAATTTTGAAAAAAAAATAATAAATCGTTTAAAAATATCGAAATTCAAATCATATAGAGCCTGCATATGAGTAGAATTTTTGATTTTTTTGATTTTTTTTTTTTTGAAAAAAAAAACAAAATTTAGGTATGGCATAGGCTTCTACTCCGTTCACATAGTATACCCAATTTTTTTCAAGACGGTAAAAAAAGGCATATACGATATAAGCTTATACAGGCTGTAAGGGACAGCCCTCCGCAAACTGATAGGGTGAATTCAGTATGTCATACTAAGATGACTGGTGCATGAAATTTTTTCAGGAACGTTAAGGGAATCCTTTATAACCTGATTTGTTCGTGTTTTTGTGCACAAATCGGAGCGTCTATTACTGGTTGGGAGGCGTAGGTAATAGGTATGCGGTGAGTTCGATGAACTCTGTAGCTAGAGAGAAAGTGAACAGCTGATTTCACGCGTAGTTCGTTAGAGTATTTCTACATCCATTGCTGGTTTTTTGTTTTCGGTTTTTTTTTTACATAAATGGAGTGCTGCGAACACACAATGCAATTTTACATTGAAATAATGAAAATGTAACTGAAAAAAATTTTGAAAAAATGAAAATTTTCCTGAGAAAATTTCCAGTGGAATATGATTCAGAATGAGGAGCTGAATGCACCCTGTTAGTTTGCGGAGGGCTGTCCCTTACACCCTGTATACCTAAGGGTTTTTCCTTATGCACACATGGGGTGCAGAAAACACTCTAGGCGTAGATTTTCATCTTTATCGCTATATAGCATTAGGTTCAAGGTTGATTGGGAACATTTGACAGTTTCAGGTGGCTTGACGTGCTGGCGTCTTTACAAGCGAAACTGCCTGTTCTAATGCACAGATTTGAATGATTCTATCTCTTCCCGCGTGATTCTCTTTCCCGGTCGCACTCGCAAGCTCTACTGCAGAGCATAAGGTCCTGGGTTCGATTCCCAGGTGCTAGAAACTTCTCAGTAGCAGCCTGGAGTCTGGATTTGTACCCGGTTGATGGCAATAGGCTCGCCCCTTATTACATGGGACTTATATGTAACTGGCGAAGTGTCGGTGTACTCTGCCTAATCCTTAGGGGATTACAAGCGAGATGTTATGTTAAGATGTGATAAAACAATATGCACAACTATGCACAATAAACATGAATAATCACCAAAGCCAAAATCAAATCATTTATTTCAAATAGGCACATGAAAAAGGCATTTTTGAATGTCAAAAAGCACTTTTGAACGTCAAAGTCACCGTCTGGAATATTCTCGAATAGGTACCGCCATTTCATAGCTAGGCGAGATGTTATGTTAAGATGTGATAAAACAATATGCAAAATAAACATGAATAATCACCAAGTCAAAATCAAATCATTTATTTCAAATAGACACATATAAGGCACTATCGAACGTCAAAATCACCGTCTAGAATATTCTCGAATACCGCCCTATTTCATAGCTAGGCGAGATGTTATGTTAAGATGTGATAAAACAATACCTATGCAAAATAAACATGAATAATCACCAAGTCAAAATCAAATCATTTATTTCAAATAGGCACATAAAAAAGGCACTTTCGAACGTCAAAAAGCACTTTCGAACGTCAAAAGGCACTTTCGAACGTCAAAAAGCACTTTTGAACGTCAAAAGGCACTTTCGAACGTCAAAAAGCACTTTTGAACGTCAAAATCACCGTCTGGAATATTCTCGAATCCTGCCCTATTTCATAGCTATAACGGATAATTATCGGAAGTGCAGGTGCATGATCAATCAAACGAGGGGTAGGGCGGGAGCAAGGGAGGGATGCAACAGTTTAAAGCGCACCACTCACGGTGTTACCCATAGAAATATAAAAAACAGGAGAAGTGGCAAGCGGGCGAAAATATGTCCGCGCGACATGCTCAGCCGTTCATAGTACAAATTCCGTCTCCGCGAAATAGTGCGCTTTCGACTGAGACCGTGACAATTTATAAGAATGCCGTGTTGTTCAGTGGTTTCTTGTAAAAACCGAAGCCATGTAAATCATGGAATCACTTTCCATATGTAAGTACAAGTATTTTACCGTATTTGTCTTTAAAATCATGAAAGTGACAAAGGGAAAAAGTGGAGACACAGGGTTCCGATACATTTTAACATACTGGGCACATCTCCTTCTTTCTTATATCTATGGTGTTCCCTGAATAATTTTATTATTTAAACAAACTACGGGAACGCAGTAATAACCTCTGTTCTGTTAGTATTGGAAGTATTGGAACGGAAAATCCTAAAGTGCATATTCGATGCAGTGCTGGAAAACGAGCAATGGCGAACGTGGTACAACCATGAGCTCCACGAGATGTACAGCGAGCATAATGTTTAAAACAGAGGAAAGCGTTAGTATGGAATGGACGCCAACAACCACCTGACTGCGTTTCCTCTTAGTAAAACTAACAAGACAAGTTACAAAAAACATTATTCTCCTTTTCGTCTCCGCCGCAATTGGACAAAAACAAAATAACACGAGTAGCCAACTTTACAAGGCGTGGCTTCTGTGGCACATCCGCGGGACGCAGTCGCGAACTACACCTTCCCTCTCTTCCCCTGAATCCTCTGATTTATTGATCCCTCATCCTCCCGTCACTCTATGGACCCAGTCTCCAACCGAACGCTGTACAAAGCGCACGCCTCCTTAATAAAAAAGTGGTGTCTTTCTGTGTTGAAATTGAAGTATGCAAGCAGAAATCTCAGTCATGGAACCAATTTACGATGAGAAGACCAACCTAATCTTCACTTTGAAGGAAGGTAATTTGAACGATAAGCCACAGTACGTGAAATTTCTCAAAGCTTTCGTGAGGAAGGATCTTGCTAGCATCGAGGAGTTTATCACAACGAAGTCTTATGAAGAAATTGAGGAGGCAGTTGAGCTGCTGGACCATCTGGTGATACGGTCACCTTCCTGTGTGAATTGCCCACGTAATATACCTGCTCGTACGTACGACGTGCATGTACACTCGCCAATGCGTTGGTCGAAGCCGTCGAAGCTGTAAATCTCCTTGGGAGAACCCGGACAGCAATAGCTTTAGATGTATAGACAATATACCGTCATCTCTGCAAGACAATATCGGAATTCAGACAAGATTACAATCATAGGATGGAAGATGCCAGAATAAGCAGTTCCTCGTTTGAAAAGACGGTCGAGTAAAACCTTCACGAAGATGGCTTTCAAGAAACATATGAAGGTTTAGAGGAAGTCCAGGGACGAACGGGAAGATTTTGAAGCCAGTTGGACTGCGGTTCTTTTAGCTGCATATGGCATATGGTAGATGGAATTGAGGGTACAAAATAAAATGACTAAATGACATGGCCCATTTCTGCCTAGTTACTCAGTGGCATGTACATTATTAGACACCTAATTATAAGTAAATAAAATAGAAATAAAAATTACAAAACTATTTATATTTTCGTACAAGTCCAGAATAAATATTTAAACATAAAAGTTGTTTTGCGTTTCGGGCGTATCGAGATAGCGGGCCATTTTGGATTAACGTTTCATTCCCTGTAAACCTAAAATATCAATGTTCCATCAGAGTTATATTAAAAATGATTCGGAAAGTAAAATGATTATTCATTATCGTAATCATAATAAAAAATATTTTGTAAATTACTCAAATGCTATGAAATATTATTGTTTTAAATAACTTTTTTTTTGTAACAACGAAACGAAACGACATGACAGGTTCGACAATCGCAGAGTGTTGCCATCCGTACGAGGTTTCTCGTACATATACGACATTCAGAGGCCCTGGTACAAGGTACGAGCTTAGATCTATCCTCGAACGATTTTGTACGAAATTCTTTGTTACAAATCATGTTTTGTGTAAATGTAAAAGTAATTATGAAAGATTTTGTTTGGCTTGTTTTTAAACGCCTACCAGAAAAGTACCTATTTTACTACCAAAAAATTCGAATTACCTGCCAGAATGGATAAATGCTCACCAAAATTAAAACCACTTTATTGTGAAATTATAACTTTAGAAAACTGACAGCAGGTCGACGGAGCCCCGCTTCGCGGGTCTCCTATTTGTGCCTGCAGGGTTTAAAGGAACCTAAACAACCAAACCTCGGGATGTACGAGGTTTTGTTGTCAAAATTCGAGATCTCAGACCAATTCTGTACGAGCACACGCCGTTGGCGTCTGGCAACACTGCAAACTGCAACCGCTTGACATCCGCATTTTTTTTTCGTTAGACATTTGTACTAGCAACTTGCGCGTGCGTTTGTTTTTTGTTTGTAAACTGTGCTATTATCTTTTCTCTATATCGACCATTGCTATTCTACACGGACTGATTCCATTGCCCAACGATTATCTAGTGCTTATTAATTCGGACTTGATTGTGCTTACGTTTTGGACATTGTCAACTCAAAGTCAATACCTACTTTATGACACTACCTAACCTTTTTATCAAGAGTATCATTCCATTACTGTCCCACTCCTCTCACAGGGTTTAGATTATACATAGTACATGTATTTCTAACAATGTTTTCCTTCAAAGGTAAAGAAAATAATAATTAAATATTAACTCACATGACTTCTGAAGTCTAGGTAATTCTGGGTTTAAACTTTAGACTATAGGTACTTCTATTTTTCATTGTGATAGTCAGTATGGGACGGCAATCTGACACGACCTGAGAGACATTACATACAGGGCCGACGGCTTTACATGCACTCCGAGGAATGGTCTCGATAAGAAAATGGTCACCCATCCATTGATACAACAATAACACCACACACACACACACACACACACATTGCCCATTGGTACAAGCGTAGCTTACCCCCACGCAGAATATTCTGGATAGTACTTAGATGAGCCCGAGTAGGTTTATGATCAAAACATGTTTTTGTTAATTTCTAAGAAATCTGAAGTTATTGGATTATGTAAGTTTTACAGTTAATTTTAGAGCATACTAAATTCAAAATAAAGCAAAACTCGTTAATGTACACGAATTTTTTGATACTAGGCAGAGTGCCCTAAGTAAATTGGCCATCTCCTTTAGGTAAGGCCATAGATGAATGATAGGTCTCGCTGGCGCGCAGCGAGACCTATCATTCATCTAAGGGTAAGGCATAATGTTCACTAGCAAATTTTATTGCGCAATTTGACGTTAGCAATTTTTTTGCTACAATTTTACCAACAAGAAGTGTCAAAAATTACAGCTGTCACAATAAAGTTTTGCTAGTGGACATTAGGCCTAAGGTTACTTAGCACTATTATTTTATTCTGTGACCTTGTGCAATATTTATAGCTATAACTGTTCGGATTTACCAAGAAGTTTCGTCAGCATTATGAATGTTTTTGTGTGAATGTTTTTTTTTTCATTAACTATGTGTAAACGGGGACGTATTTTGTCTCATTTTTGCTTTTAAAATACCATAGGTATTTAACTTTTGTAACTTAAAAACACGTTTTAGATGTTAACATCCGTGTATTGCTGCGTTCACATTTGTAACATTGTTGCAACGGACAGTTCTTCGTGACAATGTCACAGTCTGTGCTTTTGTCACTGTGTCATGGCTGTTGAAATGTCACACAAATTATGAACATAACACAAACTAGGTTTTTCATCAAAAGGCCTGCCCTTCACAATCGGCGATCATAGACGATTAGCTGAAAAACTAAGCTAAACCACTGAACGAATTTCGATAAAATTTGGCATGGAGATAGATGGCATCCTGGGGAAGGACATAGGCAGCTCTTTGTCTCAAAATAAAGGGCGATAAAGGGGATGAAAGTTTATGATCACCGATTGTGTAGAGGCGCCGTAAGACTTCTTTTTCAAAGAGTGGTCATGAAACTGCACTATCATTTTTGTTTGACTTTGACGCTAAGCGTTTTGGAGAGAAGGGCCCTTCAGTTTCTTATAAGTCACAATCTAGGTGGCTTAGATTATGAATTTCATAATCTAAGCTAGGTGGACAATGTAATTTAACGACGACCTAGCTTGGCAAAATGTCAGAGACTATCATAAAAAAACTTCCATGTTTTTTTTTAAGTAAGTATACAATTTTTTTTGGAAAGGCCTTTGTGAAATTACTACATATTTTGAGGAGAAATGTTGTGAAAATGGGTCATACAGAGTAAAAGCAATGGACGGGATTCTTAAAGCTTTACCACCACCTTATTAGGGCGAATTCGACCAAACTTTTATACCTATCAAGATATTTATCGCTACTTCAGCGCCGTCATCTATGCTCGGACTTTTAATTATCTGCAGTAAAATGACACTTCTTATGTCATTTCGTTAAAAAATGTTCCCATTTGACAGCGAAATGACAGTAAAAATGACATTAGAAGTGTCATTTTACTGCAGCTAATATTAAAAGTCCGACTATAGTTCTCGTTGAGTGGCGGTGGACGAACGGCCTTTTGCTTGTGTAATTACAGGCATCATATATTTCAGCTTTGTCTCTTTTCAACCTTATTACTAAGGCAATAAGGTTGAAAAGTGCTTCACCGAAAACGTCCGCGATGGTACAGTCAGTAACACAAGCCGATTAACACTTGTGTTTTTTAAAACTTAATTATAGAGAAAAATACTTCATTAAAATCGGAACAGATGTAAACTTTAAAGAAAAGTAACTCTTCAATACATAGTATAAAACAAAGATGCTTTCCGCTGTCTGTCTGTCCCTATGTATGCTTAGATCTTTAAAACTACGCAACGGACTTTGATGCGGTTTTTTTAATAGATAGAGTGATTCAAGAGGAAGGTTTACATGATAATATATGCGCGAGCGAAGCCGCGGGCATGAGCTAGTATCTAATAAATGAAATTCTAAAAAGCAGGTTATCGTATAATTTTGTGTTAATTTAGATTATGTCAAAAGTAGCAGTGTTAACCGTTTTCTGTTGCTGACAGTACCTAATACATACCAAAACTTTTGCGAATGTGACCCATTAATTTATTGGAAATATTCCAATTTAGGGTGTGATAAAAAAAAAACGACTGAATATTCGGAAGACAGGTGTTAAGAGTACCTAATTTATAATTTTATAGATTTTAATGAGTCTACAATGACTTTAAATTAATGTAATTGGACTGAAAAAACTTGTTGCTCAGAAAAATCCTCCCTCGGTGGAATCGACCTCTTTATAAGGCTGTTAGCACATTGGCTAGTCGCTCGCGGTATTAAGAGCCTTAGCACACCTCCGCCACGAAACCGCATGAGGAATGCGGTTTCGTGGCGGATGATGTTCCGCTACGGCTTAGTGGCCCTTATTTTATTTGAAAGAAGTTGTGTGAAAAACTCGCGACTCCCGCATTCTCCTTCAACTTATAAGAGGAAGAATTATAAAAAAATGTTTAGACCGGGTGTTTTGTATGGATCAGATAGAATGTAGGGCCACAAAAGGAATGAATGAAAGACAATTGCATGCAGCTGAGATGAGAATGCTAAGAGGGATGTGTGGTGTTACGCGAATGGATAGAATAAGAAATGAGACATAATAGGAAGTCTGAAAGTGACACCGGTGACTGAAAAGTTGTGTGGAAATCAGTTGTCAGGTGTAAGGTCAGGTGTCAGGTGGTAAGGGCAAGTGGTGCACAGGAATGAGGAAAATTTCGTGAGGAAAGTTTTGAGTGCCTATAAAATAATGTGAAGTGCTATGTATACGAGTAGGGGAAGACCAAAGAAACGATGGATGAATCCAAAGATGATATGGCTAGAAAGGGAGTGACTACCGAGATGACGACTGATAGAGAAGTATAGAAAAAAAGACGTGTTGCGCCGACACCAAATAGGTTGGGATAGAGAATGATGATTAAGTTCATAAAAATGCCTTTTCAAAAGTTTTTTTATTCTATTCTGTAACGTTAACTTCAGTCGAGGAGCTTCTAAATGTTGAAAATTTAGGCAGTCTTTGAAAATAAAGTTTTGAATTCAATGGCTCGAACCCAAATTACATGGGTCTGGCGAATTGTAAGTGTACTAATGTACTAAACCACCGGGAAATACAACCGTGATGTAAAATTAAGGAAGGAGGAAATGTGATCTCATCAAAATTGTATAATGTCGTAATATAATTACTACTTACTTAATGTAGGTACCTACTGTTTTTTTATAAATTATTATGTAGGTTATTTGCGTCTAACATCTTCAAACATGACAGACAATCTATAATAAAAATCTTGGTGTAATAATCTATTTTTTATTTATGTATATTGTGGAACCTTTCTTTATATTATCCCCCCTTAGGGTGTGTGTTTCCATTGACGCGGAGCGGAGCGGAGAGGAGCGGAGCGGAGCGGAGCGGAGACGTGCAGGAATCGACCAATCTATATTGGTTGAAATCCTCATCGCGTCTAGTGTGAATCACTCCCCGCGCTCACTCACAGTTAGACGTGCTACAAGTTACTCCGTAAATTAATAGCTCTTCTACTTGTTTAAAGTCCTAAGAATTCAAGAAAATCTTCAAATTAAGTAATTTATTATGTCCGAATCTCATTCCAAATCCGCATAGTGTTAATGTAAAAACTATATTATAAATCAACCATTCTTCTAAAACTACGAAAAGCAAGTAAACAACAAGTGACTCATCGGCAGCAGCGCTCCTATTCGTCGATCGGCGGTGAGTCAGACATCGCACGACACAGCACAAAACGAGCCCATATATGGTCACAAACCACTCCGAAGCTTGGATCTAAACCAGTGATCTCAGACGTTTGGTCACCTATTTCGCTACGTAATTAGCAAGCACGGTGGCGTAGTGTGATTGAAGCGGTCGGTGGTGAAAGCGTCCCGAGTTCGATCCTGGCCATCTGCTAAAATTTTGTATTTTATTTTGTGATTTGTTTTTTATTTTTTATTTTTATTTATTTTTCATTTTTTAAAATTATTTTATATTTTATAAAATCATAAAATGATGCGGTCGCCTCCAGCTACAAAAACTGTGTCACAATCACATTCTGACACGGATATTAGCACATTAGGCGAAATCGAGCAAACTTTTGAGCCCAGGGCGCCTTATGTAACTTTAAGAGCAAAACGTCCTATATCCTCGAAACGTCCTAGTCCGAATGAAGATGACTTGGACCTTAAGGACAATCCGAATGATGATGACTTGGACCTAAGAAATGAGCTCAAAGACATGATGAAAGAGTTTATCTCAAACCAAAACGCCCGCCTTCTGACTCTCGAAACTCACATCATGGACCTCAAGAAACTTACGACTAGAATAGAGACTTCAAACACTGATTTAATGAGCTCCGTGAATAATGTGTCAGACCAATTATTTTCTCTTGAGTCCAAAATCACAGGGCTTGAGAAGGAGCGCGCCGAAATGTCCTCCCAGCTATTAAATCTAGACCAAAAAATAGATAGTTTGGAAAGTAACCTTATTAAAACACATGTCGAAATTAGAAATGTTCCTCTACGCCCACGAGAATCTAAGCAGGATTTATACACCACTGTTTCTCAACTGTCCACCACCCTGGGTGTCAACATAACACCTGAAATACGAGATATATCTAGATTTCGAATTGATAAGAAAAAAAATTCTTCGGCAATAAGTATCGAATTTACAAACACTCTTATCAAAGAAAAATTCTTGGATTCTGTAAAAAAACATACTAAGAATAATCCCACACAAAAACTAGACTCTGTAAGCCTGGGATTTCAGTTAAAGGAACCAATGCCTATTTTCATTGCAGAACAACTAACCCCTCAGGCTAGAAAACTGTTTTACTTGGCTAGAAATCTTGCCAAGCTGCAAAAATACGAATTTTGCTGGATCTCTAATGGCCGTATTCTAATGAAAAGATCAAAGGAATCTCCCTACATAGTCATAAGGAATGAAGCCCAATTGCAAGACCTTTCGAATTCACGTGAAGCATGACTACATGTACTGAATCATAAACTAAATTTACGTTTGAGGGTACGGCCTAGTTGTTTAGCTTTTAGAATAATTCTTGTAAAATGTAAAACTATATTCTTTCTACTTTTAATGCATGTAAATCATATTTTAATTATAGTTATAAAACCTCTCCTGTACAAGTTCACTCACACTTACACCACTTACCTCTCTACACTCACACTACAAACATACAAACTCAAACTAATTCTCTTCACATATCATAACATTTCACTTCACACCCTTCAGCAAGACAATAACCACGCTTTTTTGCGAAACATCGAATTCCCGAAACATCGCTCGGACTGTGTCATTTTACCTAATATGTTACTCTTAAATAATAAAATTCGATAACATAGACTCCCTAAATGATAATTTGGATAACTTTTCTGTATCTAACATTTACCAATGCACTCCAGAAGAGTGTTTACCAATTATTAAGAACCCTTCTCCTTACCTCAAAATCTTATCGCAAAACATAAGATCTGTTAATCGCAACTTCCTCAGTTTCGAAACCCTTCTCACCCGTCTCTCTTTTGAGTGCGATATCGTCGTTCTTTCCGAATGTTGGCTTCCCTGCTTATCTAACTCCAACTTACCACACCTCCAAAACTTCTCTTGTCACCACACCACTAAACATCAGAATCAAAGTGATGGTGTGGTTGTCTACACAAATTCAAAACTAGATTGCAAAGTTTATCAACCAGAATTTCATGGCTCTGCCTCTGGTTTGATTGTTGAACTAAAGTCAGATGTAGCAATCGTTTGCATTTACAGATCTCCCTCAAATGAGGACATGGACATTTTTCTCAGATCACTTAACGAAATTTTACCCTCTCTAACCAATTTTAGTACAGTTGTCATAACAGGTGATATAAACATAAACATAGATAGCTCTAATTCTCCTTTAGAAAATCGCTCTCATGACTATCTTAACTGTCTCGCATTCCATGGATTTTTACCGACACACTGTCTACCAACAAGAGGAGACAATTGTCTTGACCACACTGTTCTCCATACTAGACTACCGTCCTCTACCTTCATTTTTGATTCCACCATTAGCGATCACTGCTCAACTCTTCTTTGTATAAATTCAAAGCCTCGCCATAACTTCCACATGACCACAATTTCAAAGATCGACTATACTGCCCTGGATCTGGCTATGGAAGAAACAGATTTTTCAAATATATTATCTATGACTGATCCCGACGCAGCAACAAATTCCCTTGTACAATCTCTTTCCCAAAAAATTACCATGTGTACAAAAACCTATATTGTTCCAAAGCGTAATAGGATCCTAAAGCCCTGGATTACCCCAGGGCTTCTGAGGTGCATGAGAAACAGGGATGCCCTGCATAAAAAGCAAAAACAATCTCCTGATAATGAACTGAATAAGATTACCTATGTCAGATACAGAAATTTCTGTAATAAAATCCTCAAAAAAGTTAAGAGACAGTTCGACTCTGAAGAATTGGCCAAAGCTGGACGTAACACCAAACTTTTATGGCAGACAATTAAGCGTACCACGAACACCAACATCACTACTCACATTCCCACAGAATTATTTTCCGCTTCCACATCCCCTCACCAATCTGTTAATGATGTTAATGCTTACTTTGCAAATATTGGTAAGAATCTTGCTGATTCTATTGGTAAAACCCAACCGTCATCGCGCCTTCTGGGTCCACATACGTGCTCTCCGAACACTAGTAGCCCTAACTCTTTCGGTATGTTGGGAACAAGCCCTGATGAGATAATTTCCGTTATAAAGTCTCTCAAACCTAATGCTGCAATAGGACACGATGGTATCTCCACTACATTTTTGAATAGGTATTGCATGCTTCTGTCACCCACCTTATGCCACATTTTTAATCTCTGTTTTGACTCCGGTACTTTTCCTTCCTCCTTCAAATTGGCTATCATTCATCCTATATTCAAAGGGGGTGACCGTGGTGCAATAAATAACTATCGCCCTATCGCGGTACTATCTGCCCTATCTAAGCTCATGGAGAGACTTATAAATAAAAGGCTCATCAATTACCTTGAGACTAATAACCTGCTCTCAACAAACCAGTTCGGATTTAGGAAAAATAAATCGACTTCTGATGCAGCCTTGGAATTGATAACCGGTATTGTTGACAAACTCAATCACCACAAAAAATGTCTTACTGTGTTTATTGATCTTGCAAAGGCTTTCGATACCGTTCCTCTCTCTTGCTTACTATCCAAACTCGAACATTTAGGTGTCAGAGATTTGCAACTACGACTCTTTCATTCTTATCTCTCAGGCCGCTCACAGAGGGTCAAAATCGACAAGTATCTAAGTGACGAACTGCCTATTGCCTACGGAGTACCACAGGGCAGTGTCTTAGGTCCCACGTTGTTTTTGGTCTTCATCAATGATCTCTGTAACATGAACTTAAATTCCGGAAATATTGTTTCTTTTGCCGATGACACTGCCATCACTTTCTCTGACAACTCGTGGTCAGGTCTCCAAACTATCGCTCAGAAAGGGTTTGATGACGTACATAGCTGGCTTATGTCTCACTCTCTCACCTTAAATACCTCTAAAACAAAACTCATTACTTTCTCTCTCAAAATCACATCACAACCTTCCACTCCCGTAAGCTTGCAAGCTCACACCTGTCAATTAAATACACCAAACTGTAACTGTCCACATATTACATCTACTGATACAATTAAATACCTTGGTATCACTTTAGACAAGCACCTCAACTTTAAAGCACATATTACTCTTCTGACTGGCCGTGTCCGCAAACTTATTTATTTTTTTAAAACTCTTAGACACATTGCCAACGTACATGTTATACGGACCGTATATTTTGCAATGTGCCAGTCTGTAATCTCTTACTGTATTACAAGTTGGGGTGGTGCTGCTAAGTCAATTCTCAAGCCTCTTGAGATAGCACAGCGAGCAGTCCTGAAGGTAGCCACTTTTCGACCAATACTTTATCCTACCTTTGACCTCTATCAGAAATGCGAGGTCCTTACCGTTCGCCAGTTGTACATACTCTGCACAATCTTACAACAGCACACAAACACTCCAATTGCATGTCGACCGACAATACCCAGAAGAAGAAACAGGGTATGTACTGTACCTCATCCATACTTTGCTTTTACAAAAAGATTCTTTCTTTATCAAGGACCATTTCTATATAATAGAATAAACGCAATAATTCCACTGCAAACATGTTGTAAGCTAACATGCAAAAAGCGGATTACTGAATTTCTTTGTACCAAAAACTATGATGATACCGAATCCCTTCTTACAACAATGAAGTAATTCATTACACACACTCACACACTCACCCCGACACACTCACACTCACACAGACACACTCACGCGCACACAAGCACACACAACACACGCGCGCGCACCACACATTCTTGTATTGGACTTTTGTTAATTTGTTCTTTTTGATAATAATTATGTAACAGTCTAATCAATATTTTTATATGCGTGTGGTGTGAGGGCTACTTTATTGAAACTCTTTGAAAATATGCTTAGGATTTAGTGAACATTCCCAAACAATTGTGAAAGTTGGAATCAGATTTTGTGAAAGTCAACTTTGCGAGATATGGACTGTAAAGTGGGGCCCTCAGTTCTCACATAGAGGATTGAGGGCCCGCCTGTACCTGACAAACTATGGACACTACAGATAAAGTCTTTATGCCAAAATCTAAGCTTATACCAAACAAAATTTGTGAAAACAAGATATTATCGCAAAACACTGTCCTACTTGGTATATCTTCGTTCAAAATGGGCCCTCAATCCTCACACACGTAAAAGTTTATCACGCAAATACAATGAAACCATTAACTTATAGCTATTGTTTGTAATCCTATAAGATACTAAATAAATTGTGAAAATTTGTGAAAGCAAGAGCAGGTCACCATTTCTTGTTGTTTGAAAGTTATGACCTTGACAAAATCCGGGCCCTCAATCCTCCATTTATTTTGTTTTCCGTTTGAATACGCTTATCGTATGAAAGATTAGACAAATACAAAATAGTCTCTTTTTGTGAAAAAAATTGTGCAACAAATTCGATACTAGAAAACAATTAAAAGACCCTTTATTGTAAATAAAAATCGAGTTTTATTTTTGTTCCCTGAATTAGGAAATAGGGTGACCACGATACGGTATTTTACTCTATATGAGAAAAAATCTTAAAATATATTATTTAGATATATTAGGCAAAAAGCAGTCGGAAAATATTAGTTTTAGTTCAATAACAATATAAATTTTAAAATTAAATTCAAAGTTTTCAGGTTTTTTTAATGTTTTCTCAAACCATGAAATAGTAGCCGCCATTTTATGACGTCATTCGGCTGTGTGAATTAAAAAAGTGTCAACTATTAATTGATCAGTGTATCTCTTAGAGCAGGTATAGCTTTCACTTTAAAATCCAAATCTTTACCGTCCATACGTATTGTGTGTATAGAGTCATGAGGAACAGGGTGTAAAGTTCACTCATCCTTTATTGAAAAGGGAGGACCCTCCGACCAGATGGGTGTTGTCTCTGGTGGGCAACTGCCCCACGGTTAATGTGGGGTTGTTGTATACCTATATGCTAGTCGCGCGGTAAACTCTCATTGCGCGATGCAGGTTGCGGGACGTCATGTCCTTGTGATGCGTAGTTCGTATGTGGCGATGTAGATGCCGCCACATGTGTATTACAAGAAGTAACAGGCTAGAATGGAGATGTTACAAGCATTAAAACAACAAATGTGAAAATTAAACTTTTTATTCACTATTTATAAATTACTAGATAAAAAAAAATCCTAAAACCCTAATAAAAAAAACAAAACTATTTTTGGGCACTCGTGGTAACACGTTAAGGTCAGTGAAAGGTTGTATCTTAGTCAAAATATGATTCGCGACATTAATAATTATGTATTTACATAATTTTAACAATAAAAATAATTAATTACCTACGTAACGCGGCCTTATATAATGTGTGTGAACGTGCACTTAAGCGCGGCAACGGGAGTATACACCCCCGCCCGCGCCCCCGCACTAGCCCGCCAGTGGACAAACTAACGCGGGAGCGTACGTCACGCTCGCTAAAGTTTAAATTTAGTCGCCTAATTTACCATCTTAGGTAAAACTCTGACATTGTTGAATACATTTAAAAGAAAAACCAAACTTTGGTGTAATCAATCTTGTCCTTACCGGACGGCGAGCTACCCACTACTAGACATCTGCAAGCGCGCGCCTAGGGTGGCCGGGAATCGGCTCTCGATTCCCGCCGCCCAGGGCGTCTCCTGCGGCGACTGAGGGCGTGAGGTTGTCTCTCCCTCACGCCTTCCGCCTCCTCCTTCGCGAGCATTACTGCTTCGCAGAAGGAGGTGAGGTGGCGGCCTCCCATGCACTCTCGCTCCGCACCATGGCCTGGATCAGGTTCGGACGCGAGAGATCGCCCCATCGATCGCCTCCGTGGGAGCACGGCGGTGCTCCGCCCAAGCCGGGCAGACCTCCGGGTGTATGCTTCACCGTGTCCTCCAGGCGATCGATGGTGACAACCGAGCGTTTCCTCCCGCCTTATGCGAAACAGGAACCTCCCGAAACAACCGTGTCCGGTGAGGACCAGCGCCAGGCGGAAGGTGAGGACGCCGTGGCGCCTCTCTAACCACTCCTCAAAAAGGGGACTTATCGTCGCAATTGTGGCGTGCCCAGCGCTGGGTTGCGACAGTTGCACTCTCCATGTCGCCATGATCCCGCCGGAGCTCTGTCCGCTCTGCCGTAATTTCTCGCGGCAGCGGAGTTACGCCCCGGCGTTTTGCCTTCTCGCGCCACTCCCACACGGCACGGGAGTGCGTGCAGGGCCTTACCGGTGTCTGCGGTAAAATTTAGGGTTTACCGACTGAATACCGGTAAAAGTCCGAAATTAAAGATAGTTTTAGAATAATTCGGGGTTTTACTGGTGAGATTTGGTAAATAATAGGATTTACCCGTAAATCCTAATATTTACCGCAGTTCGCGGTTTTACACTAACATATAGGTAGATGAGTATATATCAAAACAAACTTACATGTACTTATTTGTATGACTATAATAATATTTCCGTAGACAGAGAATTCTAGTAACTATTTTCGTAGTTTTCTCAATCAATTGACATGACATATATAATAAAAAGAACATCACTGTACTTTTTCTTTGTAGTAGTCGCATAGACAAACTAATGAGGTTGAACTCCAAAACTCCTCGATTTTATGTGAAAATGTTTGGAACATAATAATCCTTAAATAAAATTAAATATCAACATTCACTACTCCAAGATAATTACCCATACAACTATGTGTATTATAATATACAGGGTGGAATTTTGTAATGACACCTGGAAGGAAGTACTCTTAATAATGCAGATAGAAAATTTTACTCAAAACATTCCTTTATTTTTGAATAGAAAGCAAACTGCATTCAAAGATTTTCGAAATTTCTCTTCTCCCACAACCGGGAATCGAACCGGCTAAAATCTGAAACAATTATACCCTGTACTTTTATTGCATCGATCGTTAGGGTCAATTATAAGGATGAAATCTCTCTAACAAATATGATAAATTAAATGAAAGGAAAACCAGGAAATCTTAAATTAATTTAATTTTTTACAAACTAACTAATTAGTTGCTCGAAATGGGCTCCATTCTCTTGGATACACAAATTTATTCTTTTAACGAATTCATTTCTAGTAACCTTTAATAAAGTGTTGTGGTGAATATTATAAATCGTATTCTGAACTTCAACTCTCAACTCGTTGTCATTCGCATAAGATTTCATGTAAATTTGATTTTTTACATATTCCCACAAAAAAAAATCTAATGGGGTGAGATCTGGCGATCTCGCAGGCCATCTGATTGTGCCGTTTGTACCAATCCAGGTATTAAAATGAAAGTATTGTCACCCTACCCTGCTACACACTTCAAAAATAGTTGATTTCGGTATCTATTAAGATTTTTAGTTTAATCGTTATTCTTATTAGTAACAAATAACATCAATTTGTTGCACAATTTTTTTCACAAAAAGAGACTATTTTGTATTTGTCTAATCTTTCATACGATAAGCGTATTCAAACGGAAAACAAAATAAATGGAGGATTGAGGGCCCGGATTTTGTCAAGGTCATAACTTTCAAACAACAAGAAATGGTGACCTGCTCTTGCTTTCACAAATTTTCACAATTTATTTAGTATCTTATAGGATTACAAACAATAGCTATAAGTTAATGGTTTCATTGTATTTGCGTGATAAACTTTTACGTGTGTGAGGATTGAGGGCCCATTTTGAACGAAGATATACCAAGTAGGACAGTGTTTTGCGATAATATCTTGTTTTCACAAATTTTGTTTGGTATAAGCTTAGATTTTGGCATAAAGACTTTATCTGTAGTGTCCATAGTTTGTCAGGTACAGGCGGGCCCTCAATCCTCTATGTGAGAACTGAGGGCCCCACTTTACAGTCCATATCTCGCAAAGTTGACTTTCACAAAATCTGATTCCAACTTTCACAATTGTTTGGGAATGTTCACTAAATCCTAAGCATATTTTCAAAGAGTTTCAATAAAGTGGCCCTCACACCACACGCATATAATATTTTTGTCTTATTTCCGGGAAATGAGCGCTGATTGTCCTTAATACAGGCTACTAAGTAACCTAGCTAGGACATCAGTTCGTAAACTTGTTTTGTTACTAACTCATCTCAGATGTATACTTATCCTAAGTTGTCAACCTACTTGTAACAGACTGTACCTCTTGTTTATGAAATAAATTATTATTTATTTATTTATTTATTTAGTGTCTCGTCTGTGATTGGACGATTACTGCACGTCTCCGCTCCGCTGCGCCCAGTTCCGCGTCAGTGGAAACACACCCTTACCTGCAGTCGTGTCTCAGTATATAATATAATAGTAGTTTATGAGCAGTCACCGCAAACTTTTTGTATTCTTTGCTTGTATGTATTTTTTAGCTCCACCTTTTGTCCATAATATTATACAACTACAAGTTTTGTAGTTAAATGCGTAGGCATCAGGTTCAGCTTTCTGCGGCTGAAAGGATGCGTACTTACCTACGCATCTCATACAAAAGATGTAATTTATCAAAGCCTAATGCAGAAGAAAACTGTCAAGTTAGTTCCGCGTAGATGGCGCTAAGTGTTTGTTACTTTCATTCAACTGTCAATGGAGTTCCTGGTGAAAAACATTGCCGCGAGATGGCGCTAAGTGTTTGTTACTTTCATTCAACTTTTGTTACATTCATTCATCTGTCAATGAAGTTCCTTGCTGAAAACTTTTCCGCGAGATGGCGCTAAGTGTTTGTTACTTTCATTCAGCTGTCAATGAAGTTCCTTGCTGAACACTGCCGCGAAATTTTGTT
The DNA here is from genome assembly GCA_905163495.3 of Cosmia trapezina. Lineage (NCBI taxonomy): Eukaryota > Metazoa > Arthropoda > Insecta > Lepidoptera > Noctuidae > Cosmia > Cosmia trapezina. The sequence continues at coordinate 13,479,502 of LR991047.1, forward strand.
ACTTTCATTCAACTGTCAATGGAGTTCCTTGCTGAAAACTTTGCCGCGAGATGGCGCTAAGTGTTTGTTAATTTCATTCAGCTGTCAATGGAGTTCCTTGCTGAAAACTTTTCCACGAGATGGCGCTAAGTGATTGTTACTTTCATTCAGCTGTCAATGAAGTTCCTTGCTGAACACTGCCGCGAAATTTTGTTACTTTCATTCAACTGTCAATGGAGTTCCTTGCTGAAAACTTTGCCGCGAGATGGCGCTAAGTGTTTGTTACTTTCATTCAGCTGTCAATGGAGTTCCTTGCTGAAAACTTTTCCGCGAGATGGCGCTAAGTGATTGTTACTTTAATTCATCTTTCAATGGAGTTCCTTGCTGTAAACTTCGCCGTGAGATGGCGCTAAGTGTTTTTTCTTGTCGCCGATTCGCGGTCGCTTTGTCATCAAGATGACTTTGACAAGTGACAAGCACCCAGCGCTCCCTAGCGGTGAAGCTTCTGGGAAACGACCCCACTGGGAAACGAAACTAATGAAATTAAAAAACTTCAATTATATGTCATAAATATATTTTGCTGTTGAATGGAAGTCACTTGCACAATTTTAAAAACACTGGATAATGTGGGGCAAATCACCAACGACACAATACCTGGAAATAAAAAGAACCCTATTTTAATCCACCTATTTTGAGGTTAGGTGGTGGATGGTGATCGTATACAACGTGTCAATTTGCATCCTCGTCTTTAAGGGTGTGGTATACACCATCAAACCGAACAACTTTTTCCATGGCACCAACATCGTAATCGCGAAAAAATAATCAGCCGTCCCATACATTTGCGTCGAGTAGGTATTGAAGTTTTCTATGGGACAGTTGATGAAAATTTTTTCGCGATTACGATGTTGGTCCCATGGAGAAAGTTGTTCAGTTTGATATTCTGTATCACACCCTGAAATTTGACGAGGAAGCAAAACGACACGTTGATTAATTCCGTCTCTCTCTCTCATACTGGAACCTATACTAAGGTGAGTATGTAGAACTTTGGCTAAATGTAAACCTACGTTTGAGTCTTCACTACTATAGTCGGACTTTTAACTAGCTGCTGTAAACTGACACTTCTACTGTCATTTCGCTATGAAATGCGAACATTTTTTAACGAAAAGACAGATAAGAAGTGTCATTTAATGCAGCTAATTTTATTAAAAGTATAGTTAAGTATAGTTCGTCGCTAATTTAACTAACTGACGTATCTGACATTTTGGAATAAGCCGATAGCCGACCTAACTATAGTAATTTGATACATTTTCCAAGTCGAATCGATCTGTCTAATCGGCGTATCTGTACCTATGCCTTACGGTCCCCATGATAATGCAAAAATCGAGACCGATATATAGACAGTTTACAACAAAAAAAAAGAAAATAGCTTGCCCTGTAAAATCTTCGAATCAGTTACCAGTGGCGTAACTATACCGTTCGAGGCCCGTGGCAAATTCATCGAATCCCCCCCCCCATCCCCCCGCCCTAAAGAAACTGAACCAACACTTTAAATTGTTTAAAGTAGGTACATAAATACTGAACTTTGTCCACGCATATCTCCGAAATTATTAATTGGATTTTGACCATTTTTTCTAAAACAGGGTTACAAGTTTTTTTTACAAATGCATTGAAATGTTAAAAGACAAAACTATTTTTTTTACTAAATGTGTAATAATAAATGTTGGGTGTTGGGATTCTCCTCTGACGGAGGCCCCCTTCCGGCTGGGGGCCCGTGGCATTTTGCCGACTTGCCACCCTGTAGTTACGCCACTGTCAGTTACGTCACTTAGATTAGCGACGAGTTGTGTGAAGCCTCCTTTTTCTGCTCGTGTACTCACTCGACTATAAGCAGTTCGTATCTGTAGCTATCATCGCGAACGGCACGAACGAGATCGTCGTCTACGTATGCGTACTTTGTAGCGTCTATCGCAGCGTCTACATCGCTTGAAAGATCCACAGCGTGACCGGCATCGGGTACTAAATCTGGGAAACAGAGGGTAAGATTATAACAGGTTGAAGCACTTCAAGATGATTAGCTTAAAAGAACGACGTAACCATTCTGACTTACTTATACTTTATAAAATAATTAATGGTTCCATAGATGCAGAATTGGTAAACTATTTCAACTTCAGGTCTAGGCATCGTAGTAAGCGTCATCATCGTATTTTTGAATTGCCTACATCCACCTCAAAAACCACATTTAATAGCCCACTAACACGTATGGCAAGGCAATAAGATAATAGTGTAAGAAAATTAGTAGTTCATCCTATGCCCTGTACAAGCTTGCTCCAACAGTTAACACAGATGCACTACTCACAGCGTACCATGGTCTTGTGGCATCAGTATTGAGATACGGTATTGTGTTTTGGGGTAACTCCACAAACAGAGAAGCCGCTTTTAAAGCGCAAAAAAGATCCATAAGAGCCATGTTTGGACTACAAGTAACGGACAGTTGTGAACCATACTTCAAAAGATACAAAATTCTGACACTACCGGCTTTCTATATTTATGAAACTGCCTTATTTGTTAAGCTGAATGCACACTTGTTTCCCCACCTATCAGACACTGTTAAACGTAACAGGCGGAATGATATGTTACGCGGACGGAGGGCTAAAACAGCCTTAATGTGGAAAAGCATATTCTGCATAGCCCCGCAAGTATATAACAAAATACCTAAATCTATCAAATAGTCAAATTTAAATGGATTTAAAAAGAAACTCAAAGACTTCTTATGTAATAAATGTTATTATAATTTAAACGACTACCTAAATGATACTTTGACATCCTAATTGAATTCTAATCTTTTAAACTTTGACATTTTACTCTTCGATACTTTGACATCCTAAATAAAATGTGTGTTTTATGTGTTTGTGACATTATTTCTATCTGACATGCCTCAAATTTTAATTTTAATGTCTAATATGCAATCAATAATGTTAATGTTATCAAATAAATTAATAATAATAAATAAATAATATATTATGTCCTGTAATAAATGTATGTGTACCTACCTAATATTTGCACGCCACACTTGGCAGAATGTGATGATACCTGTTACTAACCTTAAAACCATTTAATGTACCATGTTCTGACAAATAAATAAATGATTATGATTATGATTATGAATATAACGAAAGGTCCAACTTAACAGATTATCCTATTGATGTTTTCTCCATGAGTTTTGCTTCATACAGACGTTCACGATTTAAACAGTGCGAAGAGTGCACGTCAATATAGTTTCAAGATTGTTGTTTAAAATTTCTACTAGACAAACTTTTTATTGTTCTCCATTGTCTCTAATTTTTCGTATGTGAAAGTCATGCATACCTATTATTTGCATGGTTACTTAATATGCCATTTTTATTTGTTATTGTAATAAGAATTGTAAGTGACCGTGCTGTTGGTATGCTTATTATAAATAAATAGAAAGAAACAAATCCGACTAGATTAGTCTGTTGGTTAGTCTACACGAAGAGGGCGTACAGCGCTCTACGCGTAGGTACACGCCAGCACATCAAGCTACTACAATCTGTCAAATTTGTTTAATAGATTTTCAACTTTATCGCTAAAGCATTAGGTTCAAGGTTGATTGGGAAAATTTGACAGTTTCGGGTGGCTTGACCTACTGGCGTCTGTGTGTGTGTGTGTGGCAATAAAGGATGATTTCCACCAAACGGTTCGCATCGCATCGGATCGGAATGCCAGTTTTTACCAAAAACGCGCTTTACTTTAAATAATCACAAATACGGTAATCAGAAACTCACTTGTAGCTCACTGTTATTTCACTATTCCTAGCTTAAATGCCGTACACCGCTGGCAACCCTCTATTTATATGACGAGTGTAAGTTCTAGAAAGTTCGAGGACAATTCTAGTACTTACGGGAATGATCTAGAATGCTGCAAAACGACACTTAACCATCTAGAAAATTCTGGAAGAGTTTAGAATGTTCTAGAAATATATGTCAAGAATCGACGTATCGTGTAGTTCTGCTACTCGATAACAGATGGCGCTAGTGTCTACGTAACAATATGTTCTGGTTCTGTGATTCGTACCGTGATCGTCCACCCGAGCGCGCTCTCCTGCGGGGACAGCGACGCGGCTTGCAGGATCTTTGTCTCACAGGGTACCGACGATCACAGCGCCGACAACGCTTGAATCTACCCGACTTGCTGCGGCACCGCCTACGAAAACATTTAATAGTTAAGGATGATGCGCAGTGGTAGCCCGCGAAATTCAATTTTTTTTTACGTTTTTTGCAATTTGCAGGTCAGTGTATGTTGATTAAAATATGATTCGCGGCCGTAACCATAACTTAGAATTGACCTCAAATCTAGCGATTTCACGAAACCATGAGGTTTGAGGTAAATTCTAACTTATGGAGTTGTATTGCTGATTCAAATGATTATAATTCTGTAAAGCCATGTTAGTTACGGCTGCGAATCATATTTTAATCAACATACAACTCAGCATACAGGTCAGTGTCGGACTGACCTGCAAATAGCAAAAAACATAAGAAAATTTGAATTTCGCGGACTAACTTAGCGCATCCTCCTTAACACAGCCACAGATTAAATACAGATGGGACATTCCGCAAAATCATTTAAATAAAAAGCGACTCTTGCCACCACACAATCAATCTGCCTAGCCTTTTCCCAACTATGTTGGGGTCGGCTTCCAGGCTAACCGGATGCAGCTGAATACCAGTATTTTACATGGAGCGACTGCCTACCTGACCTCCACAACCCAGTAACTGGGTAATACGATACCCCTTAGTAAGACTGGTCAGAGTAAGGTTGTCAGAGTTTCGGGCTTCTGACGACCCGTAACGACTGTCAAAGATCCACGAATGACAGCCGGCTTAAGGCCCTGGTTCCAAGCTTGGTTTAGCTCGTTGTGTAAGTGAAATGGCTTTATGGCTGTCTATGTAGTTTGACGCACGAGATAGAAGATTCTCACGCGCACCGGAATTATGTCGTAAAAGTGCAAATAAAATCGTATAAAATTAGAAATTAACTATTTAATAAAAAGTAATCCATCACTGGATGCAGTTTGGAATTTGACATTTCATGGTATATTTTTAATTATAATTATAATTGCTAATGAAGGGATAAACAGCTTTTAAAGATTATTAGGAGGTATGTTTGAAGATTTTTTTGGTGCATTAAAGTATGTTTAATTATGTTTTGGCTTCCATCACTGTATGCGAAAAGGAGTTGAAAATATCATATGTTTTTTACATGTCAAAATTATTTACGGTTTATGAGATACACAGCTTTAAAAAACCACCTTTTTGGTAGTTTTCAGGAAATCTGCGCCTTAACGTGAGTTCCGAGGCACGGAGGAGTCTCGCCCGGTATGTAAAGATCGTCACCCATCCACTGACCAACCCCGGCAAGCCTAGCTTAACCAGTTGGATCGACCCGTGCGGCTGTTACTACTATAGAGGCATGAGGAACAGGGTGTAAAGTTCACTCATCCTCTATTGAAATACCTAAGTGACACATTATACCTAATTACCTTTTTTTTCTTTTTTTAATGTATCTTTTATTGATTTGACAATTTATATTAGAGTTTATTATATCTTCTTTGACATATCTCGGGACCCTGGGGTCCCGGTCCTTTGGAAGGCGTACGAGGGGCCGAAGCCAACTCGCAGAGGCCCCTTAGACAATTTTAAATGACGTGGCGGCACCAACCGACGATTATCCCTGTATGCACTATGCAAGTGCACCCAAGGACAACCCCCGGTTGGTGCAGGACTATTGCAGAGCATGGAATCAAAACATATTGGGCTATGGGTTTGGGTGGCTATAGTGGATCGGGTACCTTGAATTATGGAAGAACTATGTCCCCTGCCTGACCAATGTTATATAATACACACAGATAAAATGGCAGGGGGTGACTTGCACACTCAATAATGGGCCCCCAAAAACGGTCGCTAGCACAAAGTGTCGTAGCGGCAAGGAGGCAACATGTCCTGAGGTGCTTGTGAGGAGTGGAGAGGTATCCCACGGTTCTCAGAACAATCCCAGAGCCCGGAAGATGGTCAAGATCCCTACAAACACTTACTGGAATACTTCCTTCCTCCGAGCACGTTTGCTCTTGCGAATCTCCACTCAAACCAGCCAATAAAGGCAAGAATGAGGTGGGAGCTCTGTTCCCGTCAGTTTTCACTCCAGCCGGCCAATAAAGGCAAGCCAGAGATGAGGAACAAGACTACTCCCGGGAGATAGGGTCCGTGGGGTCGCTACTGCCCAACAGCTCGCCACATGCTGCCCTGCGGGTTTCTTATATTTTATTGGAATGTTTTTTTTTTTAGTGTTGACAATTTAAATTCAAATAAGTATTTAATAATGTGTGATAATTATTTAATCATTTATTATAGTTAGCATGTTTGTACGTACCTGAATGATATTTGTACACCGAGGACGGTTAGACAGAGTTCTTTTTATAATTACAACATCTGTACCTACCCACCTATGTTCAACAAATAAAATGTATTTGTATTTGTATTTGAAAAGGGAGGATCCTCCGACCAGACGGGTGTTGTGTCTGGTGGGCTGCTGGTGGGCTACTCTTGCTACGACACAGTAAAGTGCACTTCAGCTCGCACTACGCTTATTACCTACAGTTATATTCACCTACAAGTTGCCTCTCTTTCTATCGCGTAACTCTTATACCTTCTGACTCGTTAGGGTTGTCTTCTTTTACGACGCGGCGCGTGAGTGAGTATCGAACTAACGTGCTCCCCGGCCGCGCGCGGCAGCCCACACTGAACTGACCCAGTGAGATGAGCCCGCCGCGTACTTGTAGCTTCATAAATAAACTGCGGAGTGTCCCATCTGTATTAATCTGTGACACAGCGCTGAAAACACTTGAATCTACCTGCAGTCTTGGCCCAGCACCGGCTGATGGACCATTCAATAATGTTGTTTAAAAACCGGCCAAGTGCGAGTCGGACTCGCGCACGAAGGGTTCCGTACCATTATCAATGAAAACGGCAAAAAAATCACGTTTCTTGTATGGGAGCCACCCTTAAATATTTGTTTTATTTTATTTTAATTATTTATGTTTAAAGTGAATACATATACAACGTGTAATGCTAAATGCGCAAAACCTCTTAAGGGGTCATTGTACTCATCATTATGAACAACTTTTACTATGGGACCAAACCTGAAATCGCGAAAAAAAATTCAGCTGTTCAGTCTTTGTTCAGTACATTTTGACGAATTATGTGAACATAAATGTACTGAACAGCTGATTTTTTTTCACGATTTCAGGTTTGGTCCCATAGTAAAAGTTGTTCATAATGATGAGTACAATGACCCCTTAAGAGGTTACTGGTGTTTTACCAATAACCCTGTATAACGAAATATTCTGTGAATATTTCAAGCGTCGATCTGTTGCCTTTATCAATATTGAGCAAAAACGAGGAAAAAATCACGTTTGTTGAATATTAACACTTAAATATTAATTTTTTTCTGTTTTTTAGTATTTGTTGTTATAGCGGCAACAGAAATACATCATCTGTGAAAATTTCAACTGTCTAACTATCACGGTTCATGAGATACAGCCTGGTGACAGACGGACGGACAGCGGAGTCTTAGTAATAGGGTCCCGTTTTATCCTTTGGGTCCGGAACCCTAAAAAGAGCAGAAATCCTAATTCAGCAAGGTACACATGGCTACATATTAGTACATATCAAGCTATACATTTCCAGTTTAAGCTGATCTCGCATTGCATTAGATTTCCGTACAATGAGAGCTCAGCTTATACAGGGAATGGACTAAGAATTTCATAATGAAAATACTCAAAAACACTGCCAAATCCGAGAATTGAATTTAGGATTATAAATATACATAATTTTATGTAAAGAAGATACGTTTTAAAATATATGAAATTGCACTTACGTTTTGCACAATCTGAAACAAAAAACATAAAAAAAACATTAGATTATTTGTCTCCTATAAACACAGAAGACTAGTACTGACGCTATAAGTTTATGAATTATGATAACGTCTTGGGGGAGTAATCATGTCGCTAAAGATCCCTTATTAGGCCATTGCAGACTTTAACACGGACTCAATTAGGTAAGACTGTGGCGACATCTATATCGCCACATGCGAACTACGCATTACACTGACGTCACGCAAAATCCTGCATCGCGCAATTGAGTTTATTTACCACACGACTAATACTATACAATGTCCCGACATAATAAGTCGCGTGCGCCGACTCAAAGCTTGAATTCAGCGAAATCCCTACGTATCGATAGAGTTGTACCAAGTTGTAAACAATGTCGATATTAAGTATGTGTGTAGGTATGTATACAAATGATTATTATAGTAACTAGCGGACCCGACAGACGACGTCCTGTCTGAACAATCCTGCAACCCGACTGCAGCGCCACCTACCGGGTCCCATTATATTTTCAAACCATCCAGGAACCCATTCAAATATACACACAAAATTTAATCTAAATCGGTCCCAGCCGTTGTTATACCATAGGTACAACGTTTTATGCGTTTTTGTTTTAAAAAGTATCCTATGTCCGTTTCCTGGTTTTAAGCTACCTCCCCACCAATTTTTAGCCAAATTGGTTCAGCCGTTCTTGAGTTATAAATAGTGTAACTAACACGACTTTCTTTTATATACAGGATGTTTCTTTTAAGGTGTCAAGCCAGTGCGAGCTGATAGCAGAGTACCATACCTATCGATTTAACCCCATGTATGTTCTACGTTTTTTTGTAGTTTTCGAGTTATAATTTTTTTTTCGATATTTTTCTGATTCAACGAGATGATGGCTTAAAAAAAAATACTTATATCTTTTTTTTGGGTCAACTTTGAACAAGAATGTACTAAATAGGGCACTATTTGCTGAAAACGGTCGTTGAAAGTGGTGTACCTATCCGAAATCTTGTGATTTTCATATCAATCAATCCTGTGATATTTACTATTCCTCTACGTTTAAACAGAGCTCAGTTGATAATAAAAACATAAATTTTATACAACCACTAACTACCATTGATATAAAATGAGAGATCCAAAATAACTCGAAAACTACAAAAAATCATAGAACATACATGGGGGTTAAATCGATAGGTATGGTACTCTGCTATCACAACGAATTAAGAATGATATCAACTCGCACTGGCTTGACACCCTTAAAAGAAACAGTCTGTATACAGATATTAAAATTAAAATAACTACAAGAAAAAACAAGAAAGAAATAACTTACTTCCGCCTCGGACGACATCGTGCCATTTTCTGCCTAAAAAATAAATTAGTGGTTATAAATATCCCAATAAATATTTTCAGAAGGGGCAGATAGATTAAACAATGATTTGACCTTGGAACAAGCAGTTTTGTATGATTGTTGGACCTTAAAAGGGATGAAAGAGTCATCATTGTGCGCGGTATATATAATTTACTAGCTTTCCCCGCGGCTTCTGCTACGTGGATGTCGGGAAATATCCAACAGGAACGTACTACCAGGTCATCCTTGTCTACATTTTAAAGGGAACCTCTGTAAGTAAGCTGTGTATCGGAACGAGTAAGATGTGCTATGAAGATGCGCCGCCGCGAGGTAGATGTGCGAGGAAGATGCGCAGCTCGAGCTGTGCTGAGCATCGACAGTAGGGAAGGCACGGGGAGCGAGAGCTACACCACTCCCGCATTCATAGCTCCCATCCGTCCGTAGCACGCATACTTCCATAAGGAACATATAGCTTAGTTGAACCCGTTTCTACCAGTGCACATAGGACCAAATGAATATGATTGGTGGATATCAAACGCATCCATAAAGCAACGTAGCATAGCACATCTCTGGTGGAAAAGCAGCCTAAAAGTTGTGTGGATATCGTCAGGCAGCCTCAAAAACTCACCGACACTACTGCAAAGTTCTATATTTTCTCATTTGGTTGAAACAATAATTTATTTCTCCAGGGCCAAAAAGTCGAAAAAAAAAAATCACAATAATAATTTGATTCAAAATAAAAATTTACGTAGAAAAAAAATTTTTTTAGACCAACATAGAAAATGTTTAAAACAATTGAACGTTTCTGACGGGTGAAATTCTTCGTCTATAAATTGTCAAAATGTGAGTGTCTATGAAAAGTGAAGAAGGATATATTATAATCATGAAGCAAGTAGGTGAGATAACATTTCTGTCCCCTCTCCGGTAGCCTTAGAGCCGGTAGCAGACACATCGTCGTCTGACCCCGCGTCCTAATAGAATGCGACAACGACTACGCGACCGTCACAAGTTCGCGCGAACGTTGTGCGTTAAGCCGTGTACACACGAACGAACAAGAACATGTCACACGAAAATTGAACACTTTGTTCGCATGTGTCTACGCACGGCTACAGATCAAGCTATACATTTCCAGTATAAACTGATCTCGCATTGTAAGTATATGATTTCCTTACAATGAGAGGTCAGTGTAAACTGAAAATGTATACTTAGCTTGGTGTGTAGACGTGTGTTCAGTAGAGTTCATTAATATACCTATTGGCCCTTTCAGGCTTCAAAAATATATGAGCGTCAAAAACGTTCATAATATTGCTTAGAGCATTAATATTGTGACAACTCTAAGCAAAGAAAAAAAGCAAATTGTGGTCAAGATTTAGATTCATTAATATGTGACTGCTTTTGCTTTTGCTTGTTCGACTTTTCCTGTATAGGTAGAGTCTGTCAAGCGAGTCGTCTCCACGACCATTTAGCTGATGAGCGATGTTCGTGTTCACCATATTTTGTTCGTTCGTGCGTACACGCCTTTACGAACTAGCGGTCAAACGTACCGGAGTCGAACTGTGAGTCCCAATTGACATTCGCGCGAATAGAACCCTAAAACCTTAGATTATGAAATGTCCAGATTCCTAGTAGGCTACCGTAAATTGATTCCAAATTTTAGTAACCAATATTAGTGACTAGTTCGATCCCCGCGCCAGACGTCAAGGAACGTTCGCACCGCAAACGTCACGAGCCGGGTGTTTTAATTTTTAAAAAAATGTCAGGCTGTGCTGTGAAATCGTGCAAAAATTACACTACAAAAAAAGAAAAGCGCACTAACATCTCATTTCATACGTAAGTATTCAATTTCATCGTGTATTTCATATTTAAATTCGAAAACGAAAAAATAAGAACGTGACATTGAATTTGACACAATAACTGTTAAGTGTTGCCTAGGGCATGAAAAAATTTACCCAAATTTTCAACACCTCACGAAAAAAACGAGGTATGACTAAGGAGTTTCATTAACATGGACGATGATTTTTTTTGTGAGTGTTAGTTTGTTTCTTCAACCGTATGGTTCGGAAGCGCTCCCAATTGCACCCAAACACACGAACCTCCGTCAGCTCATTAGTGGAGTCGACATACGACACCCTAAATTGATTATGTAAAATGTATTATGCTACCCATCAAATCTTTTTAACGTGGGTTAATTAAGAGAGTTGCATAAAAACTCATTTCTTAACTGCATTGAATCTGTCTTTAGCACACAAGTTTATTAATTTACCTCTATAAAATCCAAGTCTGTAAATGCGATAATAGTGTGTTTTAACATTTTTACTTTTTACAAATATCACACACATAGGTACTCGAGTACTTAATAAGACAAATGTCAGAAATCGATACTTAGAAATTGAAATAAAATTGTTTTACCTTTAAAATGTAATAAGCATTGTTTTTTTTAAGTAGCAATTTACACTTTTCTATTGCAAGTTTAACCTTTTTAGGATATTATATTAAAACCAAGTCAACTGACAGGACCTATTGCCACTGGTACCTCATTTATTGAATTTCACGCTGAGTTGTTTCTATAATTGAATTTAAATTTGGAATGCGCTCGCTCTTCAAAATTATTTTAATTTATTGGACAATTATTTATTGTGGATTTTATTTTTGATAGGCACTTTCTGATAGTTTGCTACAGAATGCCCAGTAGACATTTTTAGGTAGGCTTTTAGTGTTTGGGAATTGGATGAAATGGGAGTAAGTCGGACCAAAACGGAGTATCTGTTTTGTGATTTCGGGTCCTGTGCCCATGTCTCTTGCCGGAACGCCCTTACCGATCTGCTCCGCTTTTCGGTACCTCGGGTCGCTTGTCCAAGGGGATGGCGAAGTAGACCGAGACGTAACGCACTGGATCAACTCAGGATGGATGAAATGGCGACAGGTTACAGGAACAACTTGCGACCCACGGATGCCCCTCAAGTTAAAGGGAAGAATTTACAAGTCCGTGATAAGGCCTGTCGCACGTTATGGATCGAAATGCTGGGCATTGAAGAAGACGGATGAAAAAAGATTGCATGCAGCGGAGATGAGAATGTTGAGATGGATGTGTGGAGTGACGAGCATGGATAAAGTAAGAAATGAGTAGGTATATAAGAGGAAGTTTGAAAGTGGCGCCAGTGACAGAAAAGTTAAAAGGAAATCGTTTGGGTTGGTATGGGCATGTGATGAGGAGAGACGAAACGCATGTGACTAAAAGAGTGATGAATATATATGTTGATGGATGGAGAGGCAGAGGAAGGCCAAATAAAAGATGGATGGATTGTGTGAGGAATGATATGAAAGAGAAGGAAGTGAATGATAGCGTGACGGTTGACAGGGGAGAATGGAAGAAGAAAACGTGTTGCGCCGACCCCACGTAACATGGGATAAGGGCAGGAAGATGATGATGATTAGTGTTTGGGAATTAATGATGATTAGAGATCGGATAACCGGATGCATATATACCTTAAGTTAATATTTGGCTAACAAACTGTGGAAGCAGCTTCTTAGTATTTTTTTTCTTAATATAAATCCCGGGATTCCAGAAAATGCGGGAATGCACAATTAATCAGATACATGGTATGGAAACGACTTCTTATATTATGAGGTTTTATTAATTTTGATCCGTGGATGGTTGAACATCTTTACATACCGGGTCTTCTCCGTGCCTCGGACGTTAAGCCCCCGGACATGGTTAAGTATATCGGTGGGGTTGTTTTCATGGGTTTCGAGGGTGTTAAAGCCGATAGTGACGTTAAAATGTTAATCCCAGATGGCGGCTGCAATCATTTTCAAATTTTTCGTTATCGTCGGCTTTCACACCCTAGAAAAGCATGAAAACGACACCCATGACGAAAAATTTGAAAATTTTCGAAGCCGCCATCTTGGATTTTAATTTTGCCCAAATTCACACTTTTTTCTTTTATTTTTTAAGTTCCTTTTCAATGTTCCTTTTATATTTAAATTTTCCCACTATTTTAGGGTAATCTCTATGCGCTGGTATTACTCGCATGTTGCACACATACGCAAATGCGTTATGTAGTACACGGTGCTCACTCACACACGTATAAAAATTGGCTTCACGTTTTATGTTACGTTTTGTACTGAACACGGAATCTGGACATTTCATAATCTAAGCCTAAAACACTCATTCGCTACACTAAGTTCTTGCCCACAACTTCGCATGCGTGGTGGTCGGAAACAACTACGGAACCCTTCATTGTGCGTGGTCCGACACGCACTTGGCCCGATTTTTTTCAGTTACTAGTCCTTTATTTCAATGTATTACATTATCTGTTCGCATCACTCTATACAACGTGTAACGTTAAATGCGCAAAACCTCTTAAGGGATCATTGTAAGTACCTACTCATCATTATGAACAACTTTTACTATAGGACCAAACCTGAAATCGCGAAAAAAATCAGCTTTTCCCTACATTTTGACGAATTATGCGAACATAAATGTACTGAACAACTGATTTTTTTTTCGCGATTTCGGGTTTGGTCCCATAGTTAAAGTTGTTCATAATGATGAGTACAATGACCGCTTAAGAGGTTTTGCGCATTTAACGTTACACGTTGTATAAATAAAACAGCTAAAATAAAAAAAACAGCAATTGATGTTGAAATACTGCACGACCCCCTGGGCGGGGAAGGCCGGCTACGCTGAAGTTTTTTCACGGTAGCGATACATTGCGTGCGAGGTAATAAAACAAATCATGTTTATTGAATTCCCATAACGTTCCTGAAATAATTTCATGTACAAAAGTCGATTAACAGTTGAGTTTTCTAAATCCTAATTATTGAGAAAAATACTTCACTAAAATCGGAACAGATGTAAATTTTAAAGAAAATTAACTCTTATCTAATAAATGAAATGCTAAAAAGCAGGTTGTCGTATCATTTTGTGTTAATTTATATGATGTCAAAAAGTAGCAGTGTGAACCGAGTTCTGTTGCTGACCGTACCGGTCATCTTAGTATGGTAATTATATTCACCCCATCAGTCTGCGGAGGGCTGTCCCTAAGGCCTCTGCACAGACTACTTAGGGATACTACGTATGGCCTCTGCCTCGAATCTTGCGGGGCGGCGGTGGCGCGGGAGCGGCAGGATCTTATGCGTACATTTAAGGCGGTGAGAGCCGTAAAAACGTCGTTTTGTTTAGTGTTTTATTCGTAGATAACACGGATTTAAATTTTGAAAAAAATATATTACTTAGTTCAGACTTCCATCTACAAATTTCGGCCGTCCGATACACGATTACTTGCACTTTACTGCATCCAATTAAATCGCAAAGACAAGTCTAAATTAAGATCTATATCTTATTTCATTTGATTTATATTAGGCTTTGAACAATAAAACTTATGCCATAATAAAGGTCGTAAAAAATGTAATTTATAACGGCTATCATAATTTGAAATATCAAAATATTTATATCACTAATTCCAATGTCAAGTGTTTTGCGCTCGCTCCGTGTCGTTTAGTCCCGAGCGGAACGTGATGGAGGTCGGACGTGTGCCAATTTTTCGAACCCGCCACCCCCGCTAACTTCTGTCACCGGCTGCGACCGGCACAAATTAACATGTGTTGAAAACAGTTGAATTTGAACGCTATGTCTATGTAAATAAAGACGTCACGCGCGCAAAAGCTTTATTGGTATTTATTTTTATCACGGCCTATGTTTACCAATCGCATCAAGTGTGTAAAACAGTTGAATTTGAACCCTACACTGGAGCTTATAAAGCCGCCTGACGCGCAAATTTTTGGTTCACTTTTGAAATCTCAAATAGGTAGGTGCCACAGAATAAAGTTAGTACGAGTGGTTTTATAATGAATATCGGATAGGAAATGAGATTTCTTCATAACATCACGCCTGAATTCTTTCAAAGGGTTGGGCAGGGATGTTCAGAAAATAAGTAGGCCCTCAAATGTATTTTTCTGTATACCTACATAAATAAGATTTTTTTTTTAAATTAAGTTTTTTTTCTAATTAGGTATCTTCTTATTTTTTTTTTTGTATTTCAAGGTCAAAATGAAAATCCAAGATGGCGGCTGCAAAAATTTCCAATTTTTCGTCATGGGTGTCGTTTTCGTGATATTTTAGGTCGCTGAAAACGATAGTGGGGTCAAAATGAAAATCCAAGATGGCGGCGGCGAAAATTTCCAAATTTTTCGTCATGGGTGTTATTTCGTGATATTTTAGGTCGCTGAAAACGATAGTGGGGTCAAAATGAAAATCCAAGATGGCGGCTGCGAAAATTTCCTAACTTTTCGTCATGGGTGTCATTTTCGTGATATTTTAGGTCGCTGAAAACGATAGTGGGGTCAAACTGAAAATCCAAGATGGCGCCTGCGAAAATTTCCTAATTTTTCGTCTTGGGTGTCGTTTTCGTGATATTTTAGGTCGCTGAAAACGATAGTGGGGTCAAAATGAAAATCCAAGATGGCGGCTGCGAAAATTTCCTAATTTTCGGTCATGGATGTCATTTTCGTGATATTTGAGGTCGCTGAAAACGATAGTGGGGTCAAAATGAAAATCCAAGATGGCGGCTGCAAAAATTTCCAAATTTTTCGTCATGGGTGACATTTTCGTGATATTTTAGGTCGCTGAAAACGATAGTGGGGTCAAAATCAAAATCCAAGATGGCGGCTGCGAAAATTTCCTAATTTATCGTCATGGGTGTCATTTTCGTGATATTTTAGGTCGCTGAAAACGATAGCGGGTTCAAAATGAAAATCCAAGATGGCGGCTGTGAAAATTTCCAAATTTTTCGTCATGGGTGTCATTTTCGTGATATTTAAGGTCGCTGAAAACGATAGCGGGGTCAAAATGAAAATCCAAGATGGCGGCTGCGAAAATTTCCTAACTTTTCGTCATGGGTGTCATTTTCGTGTTATTTTAGGTCGCTGAAAACGATAGTGGGGTCAAACTGAAAATCCAAGATGGCGGCTGCGAAAATTTCCTAACTTTTCGTCATGGGTGTCATTTTCGTGATATTTTAGGTCGCTGAAAACGATAGTGGGGTCAAAATGAAAATCCAAGATGGCGGCTGCGAAAATTTCCTAATTTTTCGTCATGGGTGTCATTTTCGTGATATTTTAGGTCGCTGAAAACGATAGTGGGGTCAAAATGAAAATCCAAGATGGCGGCTGCAAAAATTTCCTAATTTTTCGTCATGGGTGTCGTTTTCGTGATATTTTAGGTCGCTGAAAACGATAGTGGGGTCAAACTGAAAATCCAAGATGGCGGCTGCGAAAATTTCCTAACTTTTCGTCATGGGTGTCATTTTCGTGATATTTTAGGTCGCTGAAAACGATAGTGGGGTCAAAATGAAAATCCAAGATGGCGGCTGCGAAAATTTCCTAATTTTTCGTCATGGGTGTCATTTTCGTGATATTTTAGGTCGCTGAAAACGATAGTGGGGTCAAAATGAAAATCCAAGATGGCGGCTGCGAAAATTTCCTAATTTTCGGTCATGGATGTCATTTTCGTGATATTTTAGGTCGCTGAAAACGATAGTGAGGTCAAAATGAAAATCCAAGATGGCGGCTGCGAATATCCTAATTTTTCGTCATGGGTGTCATTTTCGTGATATTTTAGGTCGCTGAAAACGATAGTGGGGTCAAAATGAAAATCCAAGATGGCGGCTGCGAAAATTATCAAATTTTTCGACATAGGTGTCATTTTCGTGATATTTGAGGTCGCTGAAACCGATAGTGGGGTCAAAATGAAAATCCAAGATGGCGGCTGCGAAAATTTCCTAATTTTTCGTCATGGGTGTCATTTTTGTGATATTTTAGGTCGCTGAAAACGATAGCGGGGTCAAAATGAAAATCCAAGATGGCGGCTGTGAAAATTTCCAAATTTTTCGTCATGGGTGTCATTTTCGTGATATTTTAGGTCGCAGAAAACGATTGTGGGGTCAAAATGAAAATCCAAGATGGCGGCTGCGAAAATTTCCTAATTTTTCGTCATGGGTGTCATTTTCGTGATATTTTAGGTCGCTGAAAACGATAGCGGGGTCAAAATGAAAATCCAAGATAGCGGCTACGAAAATTTCCTAACTTTTCATCATGGGTGTCATTTTCGTGATATTTTAGATCGCTGAAAACGATAGTCATTCATTTTGACCCCACTATCGTTTGCAGCGACCTCAAATATCACGAAAATGACACCCATGTCGAAAAATTTGAAAATTTTCGCAGCCGCCATCTTGGATTTTCATTTTGACCCCACTATCGTTTTCAGCAACCTCAAATATCACGAAAATGACACCCATGACGAAAATTACGAAATTTTCGCAGCCGCCATCTTGGATTTTCATTTTGACCCCACTATCGCTTTCAGTGACCTAAAATATCACGAAAATGACACCCATGACAAAAAATTAGGAAATTTTCGCAGCCGCCATCTTGGATTCTCATTTTGACCCCACTATCGTTTTCAGCGACCTCAAATATCACGAAAATGATACCCATGACCGAAAATTAGGAAATTTTCGCAGCCGCCATCTTGGATTTTCATATTGGCCCCACTATCGTTTTCAGCGACCTCAAATATCACGAAAATGACTCCCATGTTAAAAAAATTAAAAATTTTCGCAGCCGCCATCTTGGATTTTCATTTTGACCCCACTATCGTTTTCAGCGACCTCAAATATCACGAAAATGACACCCATGACGAAAAATTAGAAAATTTTCGCAGCCGCCATCTTGGATTTTCATTTTGACCCCATTATCGTTTTCAGCGACCTCAAATATCACGAAATTGACGCCCATGTCGAAAAATTCGAAAATTTTTGCAGCCGCCATCTTGGATTTTCATTTTGACCGTAATCACATCCTCTCAAGAAATAAAAAACTAGAGCGTAAGAAGTTATGCCCCTCCGTTTTTTTTTTTGTGTTGACATAACGAATAAAATAAAAAAAGAACTTTCCAAATCGGCTTCTAAATGACGGAGTACTGCAGTAACAAACATAAAAAAAAAAAATACAACTGAATTGATATTCTCCTCCGTTTTTGAAGTCGTTTAAAAATAACACATCATTGTTACGTTTAAAAATTAGCTGGACATCACTCACAATGCAGTCATTGGTGTCGTGGGGAATACTAGTTTCTGTCATTCCCGACGACACCACTGGTGGTGTCTACTAGTATTCCCCGACACCACCAGTGGTGTCGTGGGGAATGAACGGTCATTTCGTGGTATTTAAGTTCGCTGAAAACGATAAAGGTCTCAAGCTAATTTCGACCTTATTGACATTTTACAAACCCTTTGTTTTTTTGGTCCAGAACACTCGGTAAATGATCTGGAAGCTGAATTTAACAAAAAAACATGAATGTCTATAAGGTCTAAATTCGCTTGACACCTCAGAAAGTGTCTAGATTATTATGCACATCATTTTTAGGGTGTCAAACTAATTTCGACCTTATTGACATTTTACAAACCCTTTGTTTTTTTGGTCCAGAACACTCGGTAAATGATCTGGAAGCTGAATTTAACAAAAAAACATGAATGTCAATAAGGTCTAAATTCGCTTGACACCTCAGAAAGTGTCTAGATTATTATGCACATCATTTTTAGGGTGTCAAACTAATTTCGACCTTATTGATATTTTACAAACCCTTTGTTTTTTTGGCCCAAGATACTTGGTAAATGATCTGGAAGCTGAATTTAACAAAAAAACATGAATGTCAATAAGGTCTAAATTCGCTTGACACCTCAGAAAGTGTCTAGATTATTATGCACATCATTTCTAGGGTGTCAAGCTAATTTCGACCTTATAGACATTTTACAAACCATTTGTTTTTTTGGTCCAAGATACTTGGTAAATGGTCTGGAAGCTAAATTTAACAAAAAAACATGAATGTCAATAAGGTCTAAATTGTTATGTAACACATCATTGTTATGTAGCTGGACATCACTAACAGCACAATACAGTCGGTGGTGTCGCATGGCGTGGGGAATAGTAGTTTCTGTCATTCCCCACGACAGCGACACCACTGAAAACGATACCACTGGTGTGGTATCGTGGGGAATGACGGAAACTACTATTCCCCACGCCATGCGACACCTTCGTAAAGTAAAATGGTGCGCGGCGCGTAGTTTTGAATCGTACGGGTAAAGGTCTTCGTGTCAGTCAGATTTTAAATCCACCTTATTCACGAAAATAAATATGTATAAGTAGTTATTTTTATTTATTTTAACTGTTCAAGTTTACAATGCATACCTAATCTGTCTAAAACTTTAAAAAATACTTACTAGAAAAATAAAACAAAATAAACTTGTATACTAATCAGTTCAAGTTTATCTACTGCATTGCTCTATTCTGTGACGCAACATAGTACCTACTCGAGTTCATGAACTCATGAGCGGTGCGCTTGGCGCGCGTTTCCCGCGCATCGTAATTTATTACGTATCGCTACTCCTTGCGGGGGCTGCGGTAAGCATTTAATACCTACGGCGCTTGCTTTCACCCCGCCTTAAGGCCGAACTATACGCCAATGACCTTGAGTGGTTAGCTTGCGCATTCTGGCCTGAGCTCACGCAACGCGTCGTACGTCCAGCCAGTAATAGGACTCGCCCATCAAGGAGCGCTGTCCCAAATTAGACACATTTTTAATTTATTATAATAAAAAATATACATGTTTTTAAAAAGTAACAAAACCAAATCATTTTCGTTTGTATTGCAAAGTAGTAGATATTTTTTTTATATTCTTTTAATAAAAAATGAAGTAGTAAAATGGTTTCATCTTAACGATTTGGAGGTGATTTTGGGTTTTTTTCTTATTATGTGATACCGATAGAAAAATTATGGCTAAACCAAATTACGATTCATATCATGTAGATTACTAACAATATTTTTCAGATGTAATTTCTCTGTAGGTTCCGGCAAAAAACTGCTTCATCTGCACGCTGTTTTGAAGCTTTTTTCGAAAGAGTAGCCTTAAATGGACCGGTTCTCGAAAACAGCGGCGGCGCGGGAGCGGGGCGGGAAATGCGAGACGCGCCGCCGCCGCCGCCGCGCCGCTGCCCGCGAAATTCGAGCCAGAGGCCTTACACACTGTAGGTATACATAGTAGTTTGGGTACAGAAAAAAAAAAACCTCATATTTTTACTGCGTTTTATTAAAAACATCAAAATTACTCGTGTCTAAGTAAGTAGGTATACCAGAATTCAATCTGCCTAGCCTTTTCCCAACTATGTTGATTCTGACGACCCGTAACGACTGTCAAAGATGCACGAATGACAGCCGGGACTAACCGACCACGGAGCAGTCTCGGTATTCTCTCTATATTTACTTTACTCTTTGAGTCTCGGTATGTAAAGATGGTCATCTATCCACGGACCAACCCCGGCAAACGTAGCTTAACCTGATGGATCGAACCGTGCGGCTGTTATTACTTAGCCACGAGCTTTTCTCACCAGTAGGTATAATACCAGAATTAATACAAACAATCTTAATTATTGGGATGGTTTTTGTTATACATAAAGTAGGTAGTTAGATTTCGGGAACGGAGCGATGGCCAAAATAAAACTTCCCTCAAGTTTCTAATGATTATAATTCTGTAAAGATAATATGGCTTTACAGAATTATAATCATTAGAATCAGCAATACAGCTCCATAAGTTAGCATTTACTTCAAACCTCATGATTTCAGGAAATCGCTAGATTTGATGTAAATGCTAACTTATGGAGTTGTATTGCTGATTCTAATGATTATAATTCTGTAAAGCCATATTAGCTACGGCCGCGAATCATATTTTAATCAACATACAAGCTCACACTGACCTACAAATTGCAAAAAACGTAATAAATTTTGAATTTCGCGGGCTACCCTGGCGCATCAACCTTAAGATAAAGTTGTTAAAAACGTTCACATTCTTAAGAAAAGCTTGGAGCAAAACTAAAATAAAACAGTATCCAGTTTTTTCTAACCGGTTCCATAGCTTGATTATAGCACAGATTAATACAGATGGGACACTTCACAAAATCATTTAAATAAAAAGCGACTCTTGCTACGACACAATAAAGTGCAATTCAGGTTGCACAATGCTTATTACCTATAGTTATATTCAACTACAAGTTGCCTCTCTTTCTATCGCGTAACTGTTATACCTTCTGGCCTACTGAATTAGCCCCGTGGACGGGGCCCGCCGCGTACTTGTAGTTTCATACCTAAACTGTGGAGTGTCCCATCTGTATTAATCTGTGGTATTATACATTAAAATTAATTTCCCTGAGTCGCAATACTTGAATTATAAACATTTACCCAGATAACCGAGATAACCAGACAGTCAGTCAACACTATCATCTTGCGAAGTGGCTAATATTTTTTCATGGCACAAACTATTTCAATCATTTGTGCCCATGCAATAGAAATCAAGATATATTTAAAAAAAAAAACATTGTTTCAATACATTCTCTTCCGTGCCTCTTGGAGATCTTGGACCTTAATTGTATCAGTAGAAAGTGATGGCTTCAAATTATCTTCAGGCACTTTCAATGGGTTATAGCTACGTTGCGAAGCCAAATGTCTGAGTATTGCCAGTTCATGGTCCTCCGTTGGTCGCGGGAACATGTTTATCTCTTTCTCCGACAGATCAATATTCTTAATAATATACCTGAAAGATGCAGTCTTGATAAATGCTTTACTCGACAACGCTGTCTCAATAAGGCATTTATGAAGAACTGCAGTGGTACCCAAGTCTGGAGTCAACGGTTTCCCTTCCATAGCGTTCGCGATTTGGTGGTAGACCTGCCCGAAATCAATATTATCTGTGCATTCTGGTGGCGGGAATTTTTCCAGATCGGCGATCATTCGTACTGCGGTGGCGGTCTCAGTGCTGAGCTCATTGAAATTCAAGTTGTCTGTCAACAATTTAGCCCAATCTGTCAACGGAGCGCGCGATTTCCGTGAAGATTTCGGCTTTTGTTCCTTTTGTTTTTGGAAAATAGGATGCTGTAGCGCTATTCCGGTGTAATAATCAACCGCTGCTTTGGTTTCATCTAAGTCCTTAGTTATGACGTATTCCTGTATTTTCTCGAGGTCGTGTCGGCCACAGGTTTTGAGAGCGTGCAATAAGAGGTATTTTTCTTCTTGAGTCCAATTTTTTATGGCGTTGTCGTTGTCGTTCGGCTTGTCTTGTGGGTCGGGTGATGATGAAAATGATTCTGCCATGGCTGTCTTTATTGCTGATCTTGCTCAATTTATTTTATTCAGTGCACAAGTATAATACTTTTACTAATTTGTTTTTTTTAAAACGGCTTTCAGACAATATTTATCCACAAACAAAACGTCAAACTTCAATCAAAGTGGTATTGATAAATTGATGACAATGACATTATGCTTATTTGACATTGACACGTTTGACATGAGACGTATTCTGATAGGCAAGCAAAGACATTTTGCTGGAGTCAGAATAGTGTGGTGACTAACCGCACCTAGTACGACGCGTAACGTAAAGTAAGAATCAAGTATTTTCTATCATATTGTCATGATTTCCGACATGAAACTTTAGAACAAAGCTAACTTAGAGAGATGTATTGATAATTCTTATGGTTACGCCACCAGATACTACGATAGGAATGGTTTAGAAAATTACTAGGTATTATTAAAGACTCTAACGTTAAATTTGAGATACAAAACGTTTGCGCCGGGCTTCGGTTTTTTTTTATGGAATCGTCTCCTTTAATTAAATGTTAAATGAAAGAATGCTTCTTGACGGTTGAAATGTTAGTTGAGTTTATTACAAAAAAAATAAAATTGTTTCATCAGAAGGCAATCGATGTAAGTAACACAAAATAATTTGATGCATGAGAGAGACTATAAGCTCTTATACGCGGTGAGAAGGACCATTCCCCGTTAGGGTAAATTTATGTTATATGGAGTAGTGGCTGGGTAATAACAACCGTACGGGTCGATCCAACTGGTTAAGCTAGGCTTGCCGGGGTTGGTCAGTGGATGGGTGACGATCTTTACATACCGAGCGAGACTCCTCCGTGCCTCGGAACTCACGTTAAGCCGTTGGTCCCGGCTGTCATTCGTGGATCTTTGATATTTGTTACGGGTTGTCAGAAGCCCGAAAGTCTGACAACCAGTCTTACCAAGGGGTATCGAATTACCTAGTTACTGGGTTGTGGAGGTCAAATAGGCAGCCGTTCCATGTAAAATACTGGTATTCAGCTGTATCTGTATCCGGTTAGACTGCAAGCCGACCCAAAAAAAAACGCAAAAAAAACGCGGCTGGAAAAGGCTAGGCAGATTGCAGATTGATTGGAGTAGTGGACCATACGATACGTCCTAGTATCGTATCGTATGGTCCACTACACCACAAAACATAAATTACGCTAGTCTATTTATAGCCAAGTAAAAGTAATTACTTCAGTCAAAGTAATTGCTCAAGCAATGATTTTCTTTCTATAGTTTAGTAATTTTTTGAAGTTAGAACTGTCTAAGCTTAGAATTCTTAGCCAAGTAATAGTCACCATTTTCTTTACTTAAGAATTTTACAAATACAAATACAAATACAAATATTCTTTATTGTGGTACATAGGTAAGCAATAAGTTGTTACATGTTTCCGAAATTGTACACAGCTATGACCCGCCATAATGGCATACAATAATTTTACAGTAAGTAACATTTTAACAGCACAATCAAATAGAAAATTAAAATAATAACAATTTAAATATGCAGCACTTTAGAATTAACGAATATTTTTACATGTCAAGGCAACAATTAAAATAACGAGACATAAGTTATAAATTCAGTTAGAATTAAATTATACAAATTAAGAAATATACACATTTTACTTATCAGGGGAATAATTAAAATTAAATAACATCATCGAGATAATCTTTTAAAGTATAGTAACATTTGTCTAACAGCAATTGAAATAATTTCTTTTTATAATTATGCAAATCTAAATCTCTAATTGTCTTTGGCAATTTATTATATATGTCAGGTATTATATAAAAAACACTTTTGTGGAAAAGAGCAGTTTTGTGGGGTTCACGTGTCATTTTGTCTTTATGTCTGGCTCTATTACTAAATTTGAAACGGTGAATATTTAATTTTGCGAAAATGGCACATTCGTATATAAACATACAGGGAAGTGGTAGTATTTTCAGTTTCTTAAAATGTGGAACACAGGTGTCCGTTGAATCAATGTTCACGATTGATCGGATACACCGCTTTTGCGCCTTAAAAGCTAGGTTTTTGTTGGTTGAATTGCCCCAGAACATAAGACCGTACCTTAAAACGGAAGAGACATAACCATGATACGCACTAAGAACAGCAGATTTATCTGCTATTTTACTTAATTTATAAAGGGCATATGACTGTTGATTTAAGCGTTTACAGACATAACCTATGTGATTTTTCCAGTTAAGTCTTCTGTCAATATGTAGCCCCAAAAACTTAATTTCATCTATTTCTTCAATATTTGTATCTTTGAATGTTATATTTAAATTTGGCGATGCTAGAAAATTTTGTCTAAATTTCATAATTTTTGTTTTTGACAGATTTATGTTTAAATTATTAGATGATAGCCATTCAGTTGCCTTACTTAAAAACATATCAATCTCCACATTAATGCTAGAATGCAAATTGTCACCATCAAAAAGAACTGTGCTGTCGTCCGCAAAAAGTGTCATTTGATGGTGCGTTATGGATGGTAAATCATTAATATATACAATAAAGAGTGGTGGGCCCAATACGCTACCTTGTGGTACCCCAAAACGGACATTAGTGAACTGAGATTTGTAAACTTTTTCTTCTTTCGATATTGGGCATACTCTATTTATTTGAGTAGCTTGGTGTCTATCGCTTAAATAGGATTTTATTAGATTATTAACATTACCCCTAACACCATAGTCATTTAATTTTTGGAGCAAAATGTCATGACGAACGTGGTCGAAAGCTTTTGACATGTCTAAGTACATGGCTACAGCTGGTTTTCTATTATCTAAATTGGTCATTACTGTATATATGAAATTATAAATCGCATTATTTATTGATTTACTTTTACGAAAGCCGTATTGTTCGCTGGCAAGGACGTTATTGGTTTCAAGAAAAGTATACAACGATGTATATATAACTTTTTCATAAATTTTCGAGAAGATGGGTATTAACGCTATAGGTCTGTAACAATTGAGATCTTCAACATCACCCTTCTTAAACATAGGTTTTATAATGGTGTACTTAAGTTTATCTGGGAAAACTCCGTGTTCTATACTCAGGTTAATAGTATAGCTTAAAACAGTAGAAATTATAGGAGCTACATCTTTCACAACTCCAACTGTAACCTCATCGTAACCAGTGCTGCGTACATTTTTTAAAGAATTAATTATTTTAAAGATATCATTAGGAGTTACAGGTTTCATAAAAATAGAGTTAGGTTGACTTTTACCCGGTAAATGTGGTATTGTGTTTGCTCGTTCACAGTTAGCTACGTTTAAAAAGAAATCGTTAAATAATTGAGCTATCTCTTTCGGATTTGAAATTGTATTACCATTATCATTTTTCATTTTATTTATGTTCTCCTTGAGTACATTATTTTTGTTTTTGTTTATAACTTGCCATGTAGCTTTACTTTTGTTAATAGAAGTTTTAATATAATGGCTATTTTGTGATTTTTGGGTAAGATTGAGAACAGATTTATATCTTTTTGAGTAAGATTTAAAATTACTTTTGTTTTTGCTAGTTGGGGATTTTCTATACTTCCATAAGAGTTCTCGTCTACGTTTGCTGCACAAACTAATGCCTTTTGAGATCCATTTTGGCCTTTTGTCTACCATAACTTTAACTTTAATATAAGGAAAACATAAATTATAAAACAATGTGAACGTATTATGAAACTGAGAGAAGGCATTATTAGGGTCATCTGTTTCATAAACTTCACTAAAACTTAAGCTACTAAGACATTTTATAAATTTATCTCTGTTTTCATTTGAATAGTCTCGCCGTTGGACGTACCAGTACTTAATGGAGCAACTCTTTTTTACGGGGCATTTAAGAATTTGGGCCACATGATCCGATAGGGCCAACTCAACCAATTCGCCTTTGCAGCCTTTGACGTTGTGAGCTATGTTATCCAGGCACGTGCCACTAACCAATCGTGTTGGAGTGTCAAACTGAAGTCGCAAATTGTAGGATGCGAGTGAGTGAATGAGCTCGGCTGTTATTTTATTAGTCTTGAGAATATCAATGTTTAGGTCTCCTGCAATTATAATTTTCTTATCTTTAGATCTATATTTATTAAGAATTTGGTGTAAAATCCGAAAGAAAGTGTCAAAGTCTTTAGAAGTATTTTTTGGAACTCTGTATACGCATATGATAATTATTTTATGTTGTAATAATTCAATTAAATCAAATCAAATCAAATCAAAAGTTCCTTTATTCAAATTAGGCTGAGAATCAGCACTTTTTGAACGTCAAAATTACAGTAAGACAGTCCCCACAAAACGCCCGCCCTTCACCACTTCCTAGTGCTTTAGCTGGGAAGAAGAAGTAGCGGAACAAACTCCCCAGCAGCACAGCTGTCTGTTCAGTTAGAAGAACTAGATTCTATACAATAGATAATTCCTGAACATTCAACTACGTTAGGCACTGAAAGTGATACTACATCATCAAGTACTTTATATGAATGAATATTTTTGACCAAAATGCAAGAACCTCCACTTCTGTTATTCCTACAAAATGTTGAAGCTAATTTATATGATGGTACACAAAGTCGTGGGATGTCATCTTTAATCATATTGTGCTCAGTAATGCACAATACGTCTATAGTTTTAGAAGTAAAAACGCTACCCTCAAGTATGAAATTACTTAGTAGCAAGTAATTACTCAAGTAATTACTTTGATTATAAATACGAGCTAAACATCTAGATTTCAGTAAATACGTACTCGGAGCTAGTATTTGGGACAAGTATTTTTGTATACTCGTACTAGGTGGAGCTAATACAAAAATTAGGTACCACTGACATTTTACAAAGTAAAGTTACCAGTTAACAAATTCCCGTGTTTGCTGGATTTTTTAATGGAAATGAAACTAAAGTTAGAATGATCCATTAAAAAAAAAAAATCCTTAAGTACAATAGTTTTAGCGAAAAACTTACCAAAAATTCAGGACAAAAATTCCGCGTGCTACGTCTTCTATGAAAATTGATCGATGTAATTTCGGCATGATGTGTCATAGCCTGCAATAGAACATTTAGAAGCATTGCAGGCATAAACACGCCGAACTTTCTGTCGCGTCATGGCCTTAGAGCATTTAACCTATGGAGATGGATAGCTGAGCGAACCCCTCTGCCAAAGTCGACTGGCCATATGGCCATGCACGTTATATAAAACTAATTCATTTGGCGTCAGCTGTCATTGTGTATCGTATTGTGTCGCAAGAAAGTGCTCCCAAAAAATGGTGAATTGTGCAATTTCCTCGTGCGAAAAGCGATCTGCCATTTCAAATTTGCGAAACCATGGTGTTTCTTACCACATGTTAGTATAAATAATACATTCAAATACTTTTATTTAAGTACAATGTCGAAATAATAGTTGTTGACATTACGATAGAAAAATACAGTGGTACGTTGGTAGCGCAAACGTAGTACAGGAAGGAATTAAAGGAATTTGCATAGTGCAGGGACAACGTGAATGAATGATTGATACAATAAATGATTTTTCAGTCAGTATGTTCAGTAAACATAGTTCAGTTTTTTTTGTGAATGTATCTGGATAAGTCAGGTTGAAATTTAAAAAAATATTTTTTATAAAATATTAATTTCAGTTCTTTGTGAGTCGATTTAAATTCTTTTCTTTTGTAGGCTTAGGCTATTAAAAAATAACAGTTAGTTCGTTTCGAATGTGAGTTTTTGCAGCTCATGCAATTTGAAAAAAAATTAATCCGCGGTGGAATAATTTAATAATTATTCCACTGCTTTCAAACCCCAAACTGCTCAAAAATATAATTACCGATAAGGTTATTATACTTCCGCCGCTTGAGGTTTTCCGCAGCCGCAGCAGCAGTGTCAGCACAGCACGCCGAGCCATGAAGGTGGGATGGCGCAAGAGTATCGACACACGTTGCGTCCCACACTAAAGGCCTACCCACCTTCCATGGAAATAATGACATGCCGTCCGGTCTCTTGCCATCGTCGCGTGCCAAGCCATTGGGTTCTAATACAGCTGAAACACCGACGGTGACAAGGGCTCGTCGGATGATGTCATTGATGTTAGCGTGCCGCGCTAAGAGACCCGCAATTCGGCTGCAAGACAGGCCGTGGTGTCCGAGGCTGTTGACAACTTCGCCACAGTGACAGCGGTGAGGAGATAATAATAAAATTTCGTATATATGTGTCTCACTTCCACGCTTCACACTGTAATCATGGCAACGTCTAGATGTTTAATGTCATTGAACTAGACTATGGCTATGAAGCCACTATGAACTAGCCCATGGCTATTAAGCCGGTATGAATTAGACTATGGCTATGAAACACCCGCATGTTTTCCTACTAAAATATCAAACACCTCATTTAGTTTATTTAATTAGTTAGCTAGTAAACACCGAACTCAAATAGTTGTAAAAAAAAGAAACCGAACGGGTAAAAGACGTGTATTTATTAGTATTTATTCTTTTGCCAGTTATCTATCCCTTGTGTTGCACCTACCATGTTTTGTCTCTGCATCACCCTAAGGTTGACTGGTAGAAAATGCCTCAGGCATTAAGTTCGCCTTTGTACAGTATTTTTTTACTTGTGCATAAAGTTTTAATAAATAATAAATAATTAAAAATAAAAGTGTTATTTTTAACGAAATAATAAAATTGGCTGTGTTGTTTTATTATTTATATTCTACACTTCCTACTTTTTGACACGTATACCTAAAATAAGCCCGCATTATAAAACGGGGCTCAGTATGTATCCCGAATTGCCGACCTTAAATGCAGAATGATAGGGAAAGGCACTGCAGTGCGATTCTGTAACCATCTCACCGTGAAAACTTAGGTGAAGTGAGCGTGGAGTGAGCTGTCAATAGTGTCAATTCCTAGCAAAAACAAACTCACTTCACTTAAGTTTTCACGGTGAGATTTTTACTGAATCCAGCAATATGTTATTTGAAAAAATATTTGACTCTATAAATAAATATAATCGTTCTTTTTCTAAAGCACTATAAATTTTTTGGTCATTACTGGCTACCTACGTAGTTTCGCAGGCATTAATCATATTGCGTATTTTTGTGTAGGTACACACGACTACACATCAAGCTATATACATTTCCAGTTTACACTGATCTCTAATTATAAGGAAATCCTATACAATGCGAGATCAGCTTATACTGGAAATATACAGGGTTATTGGTAAAACACCAGCAAGCTCTTAAAGGGTCATTGTACTCATCATTATGAACAACTTTTACTATGGGCCCAAACACGAAATCGCGAAAAAAAAAATCAGCTGTTCAGTACATTTTTATCTACATCAAACTCGTCAAAATGTAGGGAGCAGCTATAATTTTTTTTTTGAACCAACTTAAGTTTAGATACCGAAGAAACTCTTGGAAATATAAAATTATTTTATGGCAGCACTCATGTCAATATGGTGATTTTACGTTTCATTCAAAGCTTACGTAGAAATTAGGAAAATAATTTGATGATTATCATGGAATTAGTATGTACAATATTTAAAGGGGAAGCGTTAAGGTAGCCCGCGAAATTCAAATTTTCTTGCGTTTTTTGCAATTTACAGTGTCAGATTGTATCTTGATCAACTTATTAATATGATTCGTGACAATAAAACCAACATCGTAATCGCGAAAAAATTGAACTGTCCCATAGAAAACTTCAATAGTAGTCCGGTCAAAATAGACATTTCAATTAACAAAAATTCCGACAGAGCTAAATTTTGGTGGAGACCTTGGGTACACCATCTAAGGGTACACCATTATAAATAAAGTGTCAAAAGTCCCCATCGATCCCATGTGTGCTAAAAAAGTTATTGGGGGTCAAATGTCAAAATTTGAGGTTTTTTGGATTTTTCTCGTAAACGGTAAGTTATATCAAAAAAATTGGTGAGACAAAATTGAAGATCATAAAATTGTCTTCAAAAATTGGTTCTATTAGTACTTTTTTTCTAAGAATCACCATTTCTGAGATATCGCGATTCTAAAAGTTGAAGCAGTCACGTTGTTCATGATATGCACACATTTCCACATCACCTGAAGGTAGTGTACTTTGGCGTGTTTTTTTAAAGTGGCGTGGTTTCTTTTTTTTTTTGAGGGTGGGAAATCATCAAATAACTTCTCCCGCTCTGGGTGGAGCGGAAGGGCGTGTCAGACTTTTACTGACTAAAACCCACTCGTGTTCCTTCAGTTGCCTATGCCAGGGCCGCGGTATCTTCTTAAAACTACTCGCGACCCCAGCGGCGTCGGCCCTATTGGACCCCATCATTTGCTGACATCTCTTTGAGGCGCGCGTGGAACACAACGTGCCGTCGACTCGGGCCTGGTCCTTACCGGACGGCGAGCTACCCGCTACTCACCGTCCGCAGGCCCGCGCCTACGGTGGCCGGAAATCGCCCCGCGATTCCCGCCGCCCAGGGCGTCTCCTGCGGCGATTTTGACATTTGACCCCCAATAACTTTTTAACCGACTTCCAAAAGGAGGAGGTTCTCAATTCGTCGGAACCTTTTTTTTTTTTTATTTTTTTTTTTTATGTATGTTCCCCGATTACTCGAAAATGGCTGGACCGATTTGGATTTTTCTTTTTTTGTTCGAAAGGGTATACTTTCCAAGTGGTCCCATGATCATCAAGTCAGGATCTGATGATGGGATCCCATGGAAATCGAGGGAAACCCTCAAATTTTATTGGCACACCTATATCGATTTTGGTATTTTTATAGTAACTCGTGCATTTGCTCTCGGAAAGTACCATTCGGTGAACTGGAACTGATGATGAAGACCACAGAGGGCTATCGGAAATACTCAATTATATCTAAGTATATCACAGGTTGCGATTCGATTACTTTAATATGGTTTATGCTCGTCAAAATGCATAATGGTAATGCTGACTTCACCATGAGCTCCAGTTCTCCTGGTTCTTACTAGGAGAACTCCTCAACAATTAACGTCCCTGCATCGGGAAAAGCAATATTTTGTAAAACGTGATGAGCAGTTGACATTGGGTTATTGTAACTTAGATAAATTACAAACTGAACCACTAAAAAGTGAAAAATAAAAACTTTTTTACAAAAAAAAACCGACTTCCAAAAAAAACACTACAAAGTGAAAAATAACTTTAATTTCGGAAGTCGGTGGCAAAAAACTAAAATACAAATCCAAAGACACCGACTTCCGAAATTAAAGTTATTTTTCACTTTGTAGTGTTTTTTTTGGAAGTCGGTTTTTTTTTTGTAAAAAAGTTTTTCAATACACTTCGTCGAAAACTGGTTCATATCACACTACAATTAGGTTCACAATGCAATGTACTTCACACGCGTGCGATTTTTCATTTTCCCGCACGTGTGCGGGAATAAAAATTGCCAAAGATAACTTATACTTAAGGCGCTCTTACACGAGCCACAAAAAATGCGCAATTCTTGGCAATTTCTATACAATCTTGTAATTGCTGTAAATTGCTTGGTGTTGCCCACACGAAGTAACTGACCGAAAATTGAGCAATTAATTGCTCGTGTAAGCGCACTTTTAGGCTTAGTCCAAACTGGTTCAATGCCTCTATTCACAACTCTCTATTCGGAGGTGAATGTTTTTTTAAATCTCGGCAAAGAGGAATGCATCTTTACGGCGTTAATATTTTTTGAATATTTATATATTGTTTATAAATAGAATATCATCAAAAACTATGATTAATAAAAAAACGTTTATGAACAAATTAACATTTATTTGTGTTCTAAACTCGAAAATATTTGAATTTTCTATTATTCATTTGGGCTGTTTGT
Source organism: Cosmia trapezina (assembly GCA_905163495.3). Lineage (NCBI taxonomy): Eukaryota > Metazoa > Arthropoda > Insecta > Lepidoptera > Noctuidae > Cosmia > Cosmia trapezina. The sequence continues at coordinate 13,511,751 of LR991047.1, forward strand.
CAGCTTTATACATTTGCTTCTCCTTCAACCTGGCGAAAGCAAAGCGCGAAAAAAAAAGAAAATTTAAATCATAGTTTCCTAATAATTCATGACAAAAATATTTCAAGTTATTTTATTTCTTCAAAAGTGTATTGAAAAACGTCGTTTGATACTCGTGGACATTTGTTATTGCAGTTCTCGGCTCAAAAACAACCTCGCCTACGGCTAGGGTGTTAATTCCGCCTCGAATGCAGTAACAAACGTTCTCCACTTGTATCAAAATGTACTATTTTAGCACAGATGGGATCGATGGGGACTTTTGACACTTTATTTCTAATGATATACCCAAAGTCTCCACCAAAATTTAGCTCTGTCGGAATTTTTGTTAATTGACCACTACTTTTGTCCATTTTGACCGGACTATAGGTACTTACTCGATGAAAATGTTTAAATTGTAGGGGACGGCTGACTATTTTTTCGCGAATACGGTGTTGGTCTAATGGATTAAGTACTCTGTACTTAGGAGTGTTCAATAATATTTTTAGGAAAACAAGATGGGAATTAATTGAGAAAGGATTAATACGATACGATACATAAATAATTTAAAATTGTCTTCAACGGAGTCTAGACGTCAACAGCTATAACATTACATATTTTTTTACGTTTGCATGTACTTAAGCCTCTTATCAGTGTGATAAGATTCGAGGTAGAGTATTGATCAGCGCCGTGTTTGCTCTAGGCTCTTTATCTAGTGGTGATATCATGCTGTTACTATCTGACAGTCGACAGAAAAACAGCAGTAGTACAATTCTCTATAAACGAGCTCATGGCTACGTAATAACAGCCGCACGGGTCGATCCATCAGGTTAAGCTACGTTTGCCAGGGTTGGTTCGTGAATGGGTGACATCTTTAGATACCGAGACTCCTCCGTGTCTCGAAAAGCACGTTAAGCCGTTGTTTCCAGCTGTCATTCGTGGATCTTTGGGTCATCAGAAGGCCGAAAGTCAGACAGTCAGCAGTCTTACTAAGGGCTATCGTTTACCCAGTTACTGGGAGGTAGGCAGTCGCTCCATGTAAACGCCTGAGCCGAGGGCGCGATGCGAGTAGTGCCTTGACATTGGCTACAATTTCAGGGCACTACGCTGCCGCTACAATCAAGTTGGTTGCAGTTACTTGCATAGCATAACATAGCATAATTGGGACAATTATGACTAGTAAAAAAAATAAAAAAAGCGGATGTCTGGGTTCAAACCTACGACCTACAACTCTTTTCGCGGACGTTACCACTAGCCCACCATCACTGCTCACTAGTATTATAATAATAGGTCTTTACCTATGAAATTGCCGTTTTGTATGAAAAAATTTAAACGAATTTTTTTTTATGTATTTTTTATTTGTATTAATCGAAGTAATCACCCATGCAATCAATGCATCTTTGCCAACGCAGTGGCAGTTTATTCTTAAAGAAATCAGCTGGTCGGGAGGCAACAAATTCTTCAAAGGCATTTTGTACTGCCTCTCGGGTATTGAATTTTTTTCCCGCCAAGAAGTTATCCAAATTCTGGAAAAAGTAGTAGTCTGTAGGCGCAAGGTCTGGTGAGTAGGGCGGATGACGGAGAGCTTCCAAACCCAGTTCTTGCAACTTGAAGACCGTCTGCTGTGTAGTATGAGGTCGCGCGTTGTCGTGCAGGAGCAGCGGTGACGTGCGATTGACCAATGCTGGTTGGAGATGTGCCAGCTTCTCCATCATTGTGTTCAGTTCTTCACAGTACACATCTGCAGTAATGCTCACCCCGTTTGGTAAGAAGCTGTGATGAATCACACCGGCGCTAGACCACCACACAGTGACCATCACTTTTCTAGGGGTAAGTTTTCGTTTAGGGCATTGTTTAGGTGCTGAACCAGGATCCAACCAACTTGCTGAGCGCTTGCGGTTATCAAACAGAATCCATTTTTCATCGTAGGTAACAATGCGGTTCAAAATTCCTTCATTTGTGTGTCTGTTGAGCAGTGCAAGGCACGTCTCGACGCGTACTTCGCGCTGGCGATCATTGAGTTCGTGGGGCACCCATTTGTCAAGCTTTTTTACCTTGCCAATTTGACGCAAATGGACCAATATTGTTTTGACGCTAACGTCGAAAGCTGCTGCTAATTCAGCCGTAGATTGTGTATCATCAGCTTCCACAATCGCCTTTAATTCGTAATTGTCGACCAAAGTCTTCGGACGACCGCGAGGTTCATTTTTCAGGTCGAAATTTCCAGAACGGAAGCGAGCAAACCAATAACAGGTGGTGCGTTGGTTTGTAGTGTAAGTTCCGTTAACGTCGTTGATGTTGCGTGCCGCTTGTGCCGCGTTGCTGCCACGACGGTACTCATATTCCATAATTACTCGAATTTTTAACGTATCCATGATGACAAAAAAGATTGAAATGCGATGAAAATGTAACACTAATCAATAAACAAATGACTACTTTTGGAAAAAAAAATCCATGTTTTTAAAATAAAATTAATTTGAAATTAGAATTCTTAGCCAAACAAAAATTATTTTGATTTGAAATGGCCAGTACTGCAGAACGGCAATTTCATAGGTAAAGACCTAATAGTTAGGGAGGCGAGGTAGCTAAATGACGTAACTCAACGGCGCCGTCGAGACCTATCAAAATCGACAGATAAAATAATTTCGAAAAGAAAAGCTCGTATGGTAAAAACCATTTTAGCGGTGGGTTTGGCGTGTACGGTTTTTCAAAAATGTTAAAAAAAACAGTTACTTGGGCATTCTCGAGCGCGTCAGATATTCATACTACGTATGCCCCAAGTGCCTCTGATAACAACGGTATACTAATCTGCCGGTTTGCGTGGTAGTCAAAAATGCAAAAAAAAAATTTACTCGAGCGCGTCAGATTTTCGGAAGGGGTGTTAAGTAGGCCCCAAGGAAGCTCCCTTTAAAAAAACTGACGATTTCGGCGTGACGATAAGTTACGATGAATTTTTGAAAATGCAAAAAAAAAATTTTTTTTGAAATACTCGAGCGCGTCAGATTTTCATAGGGGAGGTTTATCTCGGTATCCTGAAAGCATATTTTCTTAATCTGACAAAAATGTTGGTGGGTTCTCTTAATCTGACCGAAAAAGGTTTTCGTTTTTTTTCCTTTCTTTCTCCTTGATAAAACGGGGAATTTAAGAATGACAATAAAGCGATAGATACTGCGAGCGATAGATGCTGGGGTACTGAACAAACAGGAATTAATAGAGGTGGCTATTTCAAATTTACAAAAGGAATTGGGGTCCGTAGATGTCATATGTTTAACTGAAACTTTCCTAAAAAGTGGTTGTGAACCAAACCTTATACTTAGTAACTATAAACTGGTATCCTTCTTCTCTCGATCTAACCAACGACGGGGAGGCTCGTGTATATTATTAAAAAATAACCTACAATTCAGAGAAATAAAAAATCTACCGTTCCCCACTCTCTTTCAATTCGAATGCTGTGCCATCGAAATAATTAAATTTAACTTAATTATAGTGTGCATATATAGAACACCTACACGTGATGCCACAATTTTTTTGGATAATTTGGAACTTCTAACCAATAAACTATGCCAAAAAGGTAAGAAAAAAATTATCATCTGTGGCGACTGGAATATTGATACTCTGAAAACAAATAAAACAACGAAGGACTTACATTCTATACTTATTAATAATAATTTATTAAACCACATAAAACTGCCTACGAGAAAAAGCGCATGTTTGGACTTAATAGTAAGTAACATACACGACGCCAAATCTGCAATTCACTATATAGCGCTTTCAGACCACGAATCGGCACAATCAATAACGGTTAGCTTAGAAACGGATTTTCAAGTTAAAGACTTTCATAGCTTTTGGTTTAAAAATGTAAGAGAGCTTAGTGACGAAAATATAATAAAATTTAATAACTGCATCTCAAGTCTATCTTTTTCCGAAGTTTACGAAGCTCAAACAACAAACAACGCCTTCGATAGACTACACGATATAATTACCCTTTTCTACAATTTATGCTTTCCTATAGTTAAAGTTAAAAATACTTGTAAACAAGTGAAAAATAGAGGTCTAACCAAGGGTATAAAAAGATGCTGCGTTAAAAAACGAACATTATATTTAAAATATCATCTTTACAAACATAACAAAAAACAAAACAAAAAGAAATATGACGACTACACTCAAATACTGAAAAAATGCATACACAAGGCTCAGCAGATTAATAGCTTACACTACATAAATAAGGCCAAAAATACAAGTAAAGCGGCCTGGAACATGATTAAAACAAACACAAATAATATGACAAGTAACTCTGAAGTTGACGCAGTGAATGCTAATAGTAATGTTTATGACAATCCAAATCAAATATGTGACTTATTTAATGACTACTATATATCCCAAACAAAGACGACCAATACTGCGCATAAGGACTCGCAATATGACATGAAAATAAACACTCCTCAAAATCCTAAAAGCATTTTCCTTACACCAGTAGATGAATCGGACATTTATAAAATAATTTGCAGTCTAAGAAACACTAACTCGACGGGTTATGACGACCTGAGCACTAAAGTGTTAAAAATATGTGCAAAGAGTTTAGTGTCTCCATTAACCTACATTATAAACCTATCTCTATCAGAAGGAGTATTCCCAACACGTCTGAAAAGGTCAATTGTCAAACCTCTTTATAAGAAAGGTGTAAAAACTGACATGAGCAATTATCGCCCAATAACTTTGGTACCAATACTATCTAAAATCTTTGAGAAAGTTATGTCCATTAAAATAGAGAACTTTTTATTATCATGTGATATTCTTAAAAAAGAACAATTCGGTTTTAGGAAGGGCAGTTCCACTGCTTTGGCATGTTTTGCGCTAGTAAAATACATAACTGAAAGTTTAAATCAAAAATCTAAGGTAAGTTGCGTGTTCCTAGACATGACAAAAGCCTTTGATTTTGTTTGCCATAAAACACTACTCTCAAAGCTTGAGCATTATGGAATCCGGGGTAAGGCCAACGACTGGGTCAAAAGTTATCTTTCTGAAAGAGTACAATGCGTGGAAATAACAAAAACGTGTCAAAATGAACAAAAAACCTATAGGTCAGAATACAAAAAAAATAATTATGGCACGCCACAGGGAGGAATCGTATCCCCACTACTCTTTCTAGTTTACATCAACGACATTCCAGAGGCTATAGGTAAAGATTGCATACTGTTCGCGGATGACACTACAATAATGATTAAGAGTGACAGTAACAAAAATTTAGAAAAAGAAATCGTCCAAGCTCTGGATAATGCAATCGATTGGCTAGAAAAAAATAATTTAAAAATAAATATGACTAAAACAAACATAATACAATTTCAGACATACAATGCAAACATAAATAAACTAGACATTAATTATAAAGATTCTCAATTGACTACTATCGATAATTGTGTATTCTTAGGTATAACGATCGATAAAAATTGCAACTGGAAAACACACATAGATAAAATTCTGGTAAAAATAGATCGTTTTATTTATGTGTTGAAACGAATTAGGCAAACAGTAAACCGTGACACTGCAACGCTGGCTTACCATGGTTATGTATCGTCCGTACTTAGATACGGCATTATAATATGGGGTAACTCAGTAGATTTTGACAGAGTTTTTAAAGCTCAAAAAAAATGTATTCGAGCCATTTGTGGAGCTCACTTTTTAGACACCTGTAAGCCCCTATTTCAAAAACTTAATATTCTACCTTTGCCGTGTTTATATATTTTTGAAATTTGTATTTTTGTTAAAAGAAATTACAATTTATTTGAAATTAGTACTGAAAGGCCAAACAGCCGAACAAGGCATAAAGACAGACTTCGGCTGCCACAAATAAAACTAAAATTATTTAAGAAAAATGTATACTGCATGTCGATTATTATTTACAATCATTTACCAAATACTATTCAAGATTTACCGCTGACAATGTTTAAAAAAATGCTTTTCAAATTTTTACTATTTAAAAGATATTACACCATTATGGAATATTTAGAAGACAAGTCAATAGACTCTGTAATTTGTAACATAGATTAATTTTGACATCGCATGATTTTTTAAATACATTTGCACGCCATGTTATGGCAGGATATGCTGAACTAAACAAATTAACACATTATGTACCATATTCTAGCAAATAAATATTTTGATTTGATTTTGATTTGATACAACCAACGTAAATGTAGATGAAATGTAGTACGAATTGTATTATTTATTGTATAAAAAAATGAAATGATATAAAAATTGTATTATAATTGTATTGTTATGTATGGCCTTTACATTTTTGCTCAATACAATCAATATAATAAAAGTCACATAATTTAATCATCGTTATTTCATATCAATTTTTTTTAACACCCTCAGTTTTCGAGATATACTCAAAAAACCGGGAGTTTGAGTTTTTATTATGCTTTTTTTTGTAAAATGTATCGTTCGCGACTTATATGCCGCAACGCGTTTTTCGGAAGACGAAATGGCTCCTCCACACTTCGGGTCATGCGGAAACCGGCAGATTTTGTATTTTTAGTAAGTTTTAGATTATATTCTTCAAAATAAAAAAAAATAAAATCGCGCTCGAGAATGCCGGATTAACGTTTTTTTTTTTACAAGTTCGCGACCCTATAACTCGGCGGCGTCAAGGACTTATCGTCAGATTAGTTAAATTTAGTCTTAAAACACTAAAATCAACCCCCAATATCTTAATCTGACGCGCTCGAGTATTTCAGACTATCGATTTTTTTTTACTAATCTGATCGTCTATCCTAGGCGCGCGTCACTACATATAGAGCTAAATACTTTACAAGGTTGTTCTATTAGGTCTAAGGTATCTCTCATATCTTAAACTGCCACGCTCGAGTATTACCGAAATTCCCTTATTCGCCTCCCTAACTATAATTCGCATTACGCTTATACTTGCCTTTGAACCCAAAATACAAATTATTTGAGGTTCACAAAAAGAGGCGCATTCATTATATTAGTGTTCAATATAATATTTTTAGGAACGCAAAATTGGAATGATTAAATACGCGCCAATCTGCCTGCCTTTTCCCAACTATATTGAGGTCGGCTTCCAGTGTAACCGGATGCAGCTGAATACCAGTATTTTACATGGAGCGACTGCCTATCTGACCTCCATAATTAAATATTTTTTTTAAATACGCATGCCGTTTCTAATTTGCTTTACAATTATAATCCCTGACGGAATTATATTCCCAGAAGATGGTCACCGAGTGAGCCTGCTTTTTCATAGTTCTACTTCTGAAATAACCTGTGCTATGTCAACGGATATATTATTATTTACTTCTGAATTCACTATATCCTATGACAGACATTCACAGAACCAAGCAACTTTGAACCTTATTTCCTCGTGACATGATATCAGCTATCAAAACAGTTAACTACTTCCAATATTTTTATTCTTGGAAGATTATTCAATTTTCTTTGACTTTTCCTTATTCAAGAAAATAGTTTGATTAATTTATTTATAGTTTTTAGTTCCGGTTTTTTTAACGGTAAAATCTATCTTAGTCATATATGTTTTGGATAATACTAGCTCATCATCGTCCTGCCCTTGCTGCGCCGGCCCCACGTTAACATGGGAATGTTACGTGGGACCGGCGCATACTTTTTCTTCTTCCATTCTCCCCTGTCAGCCTTCACGATAGCATTCACTCCCTTCTCTTTCATCAGAAACTTACTTTACACCCGTTGGTCTCGTGGTCAAAAGTGTAACTGCTGAGCGTGGGATCCTAGGTGCGATTCCCGGGTCAGGTAAAGTGTTATTGGGTTTTTCCATTAGGAATTTCACAGTAACAACCCGCAGTTTGATAGTTAGCAGTGTGATGTGATACCCCGTTGGTCCTGTGCCTGATCTCTCTCCGGTCGTGTCGGATTGCCGTCCCATCGGACTATGAGAGTGAGGGAAGAGAGAGTGCATCTGCTTCGCACACACTTATGCACTATGACATCTCTCGCGCCGAATGCTGGTCTCCGCTGAGATTGGTCGCCATGGCCGAAATTCGGTCTGGAGGACTATTGTTTTTCTCTTTCATATCATCCATCTTGTCTATGGCCTTCCTCTCCGTATCCATCTATCAGCCAACAATAAACTAACTCAAGCCGTAGAAAATAATACTAGCCAAGTGGTTGCAAGGACGAATGCCCTACATGCACCCAATGTACTTAAAAATGCATCAATTGACAAAATTGGGGATCATGGGTACTCCTCACAGCCAGAGCGAGTGCGATGCTCCTGACCACACATCCCATTAGCTGGAGACTACTGAAGAGTCCAAAGGGTCCGTATACCTGCACTTTTGAGTAGGTATAGGTACCTATATGTAACACCGGCTGGTATCCGCAACTTCACGTCAATGCGCGTATTTTGCGTATGGGAGGGAAAATCGATCATTCGATCCAACCCAGCTCCTCAAAGAAGGCCAGCAGCGCCTTGATGTTACTGACAACCTCACGGAGGTTACCTGGGTTACCGAAGTACTTTTCCCTGTATGCGGCAACTACCGGGCAGTTTAGAAGCACATGAGCTGCTGTCTCGTCGTCCTCCACGCAGGCCCTGCACAGCGGACTGTCTGTGACTCCTATGACAAAGAGGTGTTTACTAAATGACCCATGACCAGTTATAGCCGCTGTAACTGTACGCAGCTGTGGTTTAGTTAGTCGGAGAACCTGTTTCGTGAGGCGGCCATCAATTGCAGGGAGTGCTTCCTTAGCCTGCCTACACTCACCTTGGTCCGACCATAGTTTGTGGTGTTGGTCCCTGGTACGTTTCCTTACCAGAGTGCGCAAGTACCCGAAGGCGAGCGGCACTATGGGTTCAGGTCCCACTGGTACCATGCTCGACCCCCTTCTGGCAAGTTCGTCGGCTGCGTCGTTGCCTAGCGAGCCGCACTTTTGAGTAAAGGAACATAGTGGCTCTCATCTAGCTGCTACCAGCCACCCTGCGGAGATCGTCGCTCCACCTAGCCTGAGGGCGTCCTACCTTACGTTTGCCGATTCGCGGTCTCCACTCAAGAACTTGTCTACCCCAACGGTCATCAGTTCTACGGCTAATACGTCCGGCCCATTGCCACTTCAGCTTGCTTATTCTGTGAGATATATCGACAACTTTGGTTCCCTGCCGGATCACGTCAGAGAGACTCCAAGCATAGCCCGTTCCACAGCCGGAACCTGTGCAACTGTTATTACTAAGCATCGATTTGTAAAGACAAAGAAGTATTGCGCCACTAGTTGCTCATTTAAATGCTTCGGAAGTCCGTTTATCAATAGGATATGACTGGGTACAGGCTGCTGAATTATGACACATCACCTAACTTTGTTTTCTACTAACTGTGTCATTGTCTTTCATATTTTTTATCTTGACTCACAAACTTTCTTGCGAAATTGATTGATAATCTAAGGAATGGGCTATAGATGAATTTTTATGTGATAGGCCGTCAACCAGTCTTTCCAAGGGGAATCGTGTTATCCAGTAAATCCAGATAGGCAGTCGCTCCTCGTGAAATACTGGTATTCAGCTGCATCCGGTTAGACTGGAAGCCGACCCCAACATAGTTGGGAAAAAGCTAGGCAGGTCGTCAAACAGGATGATTGCCTTACCCGATGGAGCGTGATGATGATATTCGCCACCTAATATACTAAAATACAGACACCTACAACAGAGAACATTTGCCCTTGTATTGAATGCAAATGAGCTATAGATACTTACTAATATAAAACATTATGTATGAAGTATCGATCAATGATCACAAATTCGAAGACACATTATTTTCTGTCACCATTATGGGTCATTCATCATAATCATAATGATTGTTAGTTATAATTAATTAATATCATCTTAGTATAAAATCCAATTTACCTGGTAACAGTTAGGTACAATAAAAAAAATACAAAGGCAAAACGACAGTTGGAATTTGAAAATGGTGTAATATTACGACATCAAACAATATTTCAATGACTAATCCAATCTACCTTACCTTTAAATTCAAACCACATATAAAAGTGACATCCTTCTTCATGCTAAAAATATCCACGACATGTTTTAAATTCAGTGCTAAGTACAAATAATCCCATAAAAATTGATAGCAAAAAATCGTCAAGGCCAAAGGGCCTAATACGTTTCCCTGCGGGACACCGCCGCGCCGCGCCATGAAAAATCGCCCGACGCATCGTTATCAGGCTATCAGCTATTATATCACCCACCTTTACGCTGAATTTCGAAATACTGATAAGATACACCCAGCTATAAACTAGTCATACATTTTAAATGAGATTAGCCATTGAGGGCAACAGTGTCGCACGCATTGGTAAAGTCGACGGCGGCAGGATTTTGAAAATTAACGTAGGATTTTTTCCTACAGTGTTAGTGCAGTGCAAAAATGGGTTACAAGGAAGTTTTTCTAATTGCGTGTGTGGTCGGGGCGGTGTCAGCACAAACGAGTTGTAAGTATTATGTAACCCTTTATAAAGGTATAAAATTCAGTGCAGATAAGGCTAAGAAAAATGGCGGCGCGGAATATTGGTAATCGATACTCTGTATTTGTTCGATTGATTATTGGTAGCGTTATTGAAAAAATTACTTTATGATTTTTGAAGATATGTTTTTCTGCGGTTTTAAAAAGTAACCTTCGCGCTAAGTACGTAAAAAGGGTTCGGCAGTGGAGTATTATCACTGAGCAACAGCTCGCCGGTGATAATATCAATTCCTAAATGATAAGGGGCGATCTTATCGCTATATAACGGATGCAAATCTCGGGCAGTTACTTAATTTTGGTTTTGAGCACCCTTTATTTGATAAGGGAATTATTATTATGAAATTCTTTTTTATGTAATTTGGTGTTCCCAAAGCTTGTTTTAATGGCCATGTGGTTGTAGAAAATGTATGAGCCACACCCTTTCTTCACTTTAGGTGTTTATAAAAAGTGACTCATGAGTTAGTAGAAGTGATGTGAGTAGTGAATATAAACATTGATGGATGGTTATGAGGAAGTCTGAAAGTGAAATCAGTTGTCATGTGATGCGGAGGAATGAGGAAAATATCGTGAGGAAATTTTGAGTATAATATAAATGTCGATGGCTATAAGAATAGGGGAAGACCAAAGAAAATTATGGATGTACTGTGTGAAAGATGATATGGCTAGAAAGGGGGTGACTACCGAGATGACGACTGATAGAGAAGTATGGAAGAACAAGACATGTTGCGCCGACCCCAAATAAATCAGGACAAGAGCAGGAGAATGATGATAATGATGGACGGATAGGGGGAGGAAGACCAAAGAAAAGATGGATGGATTTTGTGAGGGATGATATGAAAGAAAAAGGAGTGAATGATAGCGTGACGGTTGAAGGGGAGAATGGATGAAAAAAAAAAACGTGTTGCACAACCCCAAGTAACATTGGACAATGGTAGAAAGATCATGATGGCATCTTCAATCCAAGAGTGACTATGCCAATGTGATGACGGGAGTTCAAGTAACTGATTATTCAAAGAAGAACATAAGCAGGTAGTTTTTACAATTTTAATTAATAAAGTTTACCATTTGCAATCTATACACTAACACCTTAGAAACTATAATCCACATTAATTTACAACAGCCTTAGCGGAAAATTAAATAAATGTACATAACAACGGAAAATAAACTTTAAAAGCAACATGCAGATAAAAAAAAAACAAAAGTTTCTTGAACAATGCAAAAAGGAAATCTTCAAGCTGAATTCATAAAGATTTCTTAACCCGGCGGCGTTATGTCCAGAGACCAATGAAATCGGCCTCTCAAATGCCGTGGCGAATATGTTGGTCTGTATTTCGCATTAAATCAAAATATATGCTGCCTTAAGGCGCTACCAAAATAAATTGGAGGATTTTTCGTAAGCATTTATTTCATTAATGTAGCATGTATGGCTTTAATTTTTGGATATATGTTTATTGACTATTTGATTAATACTTTGACTGAAGGAAAACACGATTGGGTTAAATTTCCTCGATAGAATTTAATTCCGAAAACACCTCTAATTGTTTATGCTTTTTTCTATAATTCTAAAATCCTAAGTAATTTTATTGCAAAATTGCATTTAAAATGTGCGTATTAGGTAATTGAAAATTCTGGCTGAACATAATTTTGATAGATAGCTTAATTTATTTTTAAACAATTTTTATTTCATTTGGCGCTTTTATTTTGGTTTCAGTGCGTTGTTGCGTTCTCTTTTTTTCGCATGTGGAAATAATTGACTCTGTCACTTTCTTATTCCCGCCCAGTTCACTTTTTTTGTATCACCTTAACAACCGAAGTCGGACCTCAATCCACAATTATTATGTCTGGACGATAAGTATTTATTATTCTTTCTCCATAAGTAATTTTAAATTTAGAATGACGTACTTATGAATAGTTATAAAAATAACATGATATGGCTACAAACTACAAACGGAGTGACTACTGAGATATCGGCTGATAGTATGGAAGACGAAGATGTGCTGGGCCGACCACAAGTAAATCGGAATTAGAACGGGAGAATAATTATGTTTGATTTAAAAAACCGGTCAAGAGCGAGTCGGACTCGCGCACCGAGGGTTCCGTTCCGATTTCTGAAAAAATGTGCTATTTACACACATCGTTTTATTTTTCCTGTAATCTTTAAGCATAAACTTCTATCATATATAATAATTTCAGATTTTTCTCTATGCAAACTTCGGAGATAAGGCCGAAGTTTGCATGCAAAGGGGTTTTTTTTTGAAATTTTTCAGTCGAAAACTATACGGCCTAAAAAAAGAAAAAAAATGTTTGAGAATTTGTAAACAGCGTTCTTTCATATGATACCCCACATGCCCTAGGAGCCCCACTTTGAATTTTTAAGACACACTTTCAGTCCCTTTTGCAAAAAAAAATATATTTATTTCTTTCTCATGTGCAAAATGGTTGGGTAAACGTCATCTAAAACTGTTCCAAATTTCAAGTTGATAGCATTAGTAGTTCTTGAGATATCCAGCTGTGACAGACAGACAGACAGAGTCGCACCATAAGGGTTCCTTTTTACCATTTTGGTACGGAACCCTAAAAAAATATGTGATAAACCTAGAAACTAACGATTTTAGGACTTTTTTCTTTAGTGCTGCGAGACCTTGCTTCTTGTCAAATTTCATGACCCTATGTCAACAGGAAGTACCATGTAGGTACCCGGTTTTGATTTATTTGCGAGTAGGTACTTATCAAAATACGTCGCATAACTGGCCGTATTTTTTATTGCGTTGTCTTAGAAGTTTGATTTTCTTAGAGCTCCAAGTATTTGATATTAATTTCAACTTGATATTTCCACGCGTTCCTGAGAAAAAGGGTCTTGGCAGACAGATAGACGGACGATGAAATGATCCTATAAGGGTTCCGTTGTTCCTATTGATTTACGGAATCCTAAAAAGGAGACAGCTGGTCACTTCTCTTACTTTTAATTGATAATTTATAGTTCAAACAATATCCTTTAACAGATAAAAATCAGACAGCAGAAATATGATTCAATACTCGTAGTAAAAGTTAAATGATATCATTTCCTGATTGATAACAAGGTTCTATTTAAGTGTCACTTGAAGTGGTAACGTCAAGTAATCAATGAGTCCTCCAAGTCCTCGACACAAAAGAATATGATGACCATATTGCAATGAGGAAAATATCGTGAGAAAATCGATATTTCCTAGAACCAAACATTCAAATACATTGTGACATCCACCAATCCGCACTGGGGCCACTCCCTCTCACAGATAGGAGGCCTATATCCGAGCATTCCCAGGAGTGGAAGCATTATAAGTAAACCTTACATCCTCAGAAAACCGAGGGTGATTGCAGCGGGCCAAAATCTTCCCCTTTTTCCTTCCAAACCCCTGTCTTGTGCGATCTCTGGACATCTTGGCCCTGCAAACCATATCAGATCTTCACGCCACCTTCGCCGTGGCCTGCCTCGACGGCGATGTCCTCCCTCAGGCGTCAGTGAGTGACGATCTTTGCCCATCTCTCCGGGTGCATGAATTCGTGTGACGTGTCCAGCTCACTCCCACTTCAGCCTGGCTGTTTTTTCTCCAACATCTGCTACTTGAGGTATGGAGCGCAGGGTGTTGTTTCTAACTCGATCTGTACGCTTGACACCTCTTATGCTGCGCTCCATTTTCCGTTGTGCCCCATTGTAAATTATTAAAAGATTTTAAATAAATATTTGGTTACACTCAGAGACAGAAGCATTTTAAGATTTTAAGCTGAGCAAACATTTTGTTACATAAGTAGAAGCACGTACGTGTCAAAACAAAACGTTATTTTCTTCTAGAAATTACGTGATAAGTATATTATGATAAAAAAGATACTTACACTATATCTTGCACTACATATACTTAATAGAAAGACCAAAAATCTGTCTAGCCTTTTCCCAACTATGTTGGGGGCGGCTTCCAGTCTAACGGGATGCAGCTGAATACCAGTATTTTACATGGAGCGACTGCCTATCTGATCTCCACTCCACAACCCAGTTACTGGGTAACACGATACTCCTTCGTAAGACTGGTTGTCAGACTTTGGGCTTTTCTCTAACGACTGTCAAAGATCTACCGTGCTTTCCGAGGCACGGAGGTAATGAATTATCATTGGTCACCCATCCATGAACCTACCACTGCAAGCGTAGCTTAATCTTCTTTAATTAATTAGCCACGAGCCTAATAGAAAGACCACAAAATTGAAGCCTATTTTCAAACTTTTGGCGCTAAAACTTACAATGGCCGCAGTTTCGCGCCAAAAGTAATTGACACATCAAGCTTCAGAAAGAGACTGTCATTCAGGAATAAGTGACAGAGATATTTATGACGCTCTACAACGAACCCTGATGCACACAGACTAAGTACAGCCAAAAATGTATTTTGTTGAAAATTATAATAATATTTATCTACACCCATGCTATAAAGCCTCTATAAAAGTTTCTGAAACAGTTAGCTTATTGCCAACATTAAAACAGCCAGTGTCATAGTAACCATGGTAACCATAACAGCATCCTAACGGGTGCTTTAATGTTGTACTGAATTTCATAATGCAACTCGTTTTCAAAAAAAGAACATTGTAATGCACGCGCGTTTCACTACAACAGCGCCGTAATTTTAAAAAAGAACTTATTCGAATTCACGTCGTATACTATGACGCCGGCCGCCATGTTCGATACGAGTATTAGTATTGCAAAAAACTGTTTCAGAACCTTTTATAGAGTATTGATAACATGGATGTAGATAAAGTCTTGTATGCAACTGTACATAATTAGGTATTATACGTCAGTTGCATAAATAACTATTAATGTTTGCTTCGCCATGTTTGTGAGAGCGAGATAGACATGCAATGCCAATCATATTCGTAAACATTCGGCGGCTAACGCGATTTCGCTTGCACGACAGTGCGGGCTCCTATGTGCTAGTATCGGTGCATGTAGTCGTGCGCTGGGGCCCTACCATCAACTTTTTAATACATACAATACAGGTTTAATAATTGCGATGCATCTTCCTCTGATATAGGTAACAATGAGGAAACCGTATACTCGATGTGCTATGCACGTTATGCAGCACGAAACATTTTGAGTTACCGTCTGCAAAGATTAACAAAAAGATTGTTGTTATAATGTAAAATAGCCTTAGATACAACAGATACCAATCGCATACAATCACCAATCAACCTATTTACCAGTTGACATGAGGCTAATCTTTTATCTAAATGTAATAAATTCGTATCAAGGTCGTACATTATAGACAACTTTGGCCAAAGAACGAGCAATAAGTTTTTGACTTTTGTATCATCGTTATCGCTGATAGTTTATCACTATCTAGGCCCTCTAGGTGCCAGACGAACATTAACACAATTATCATCATTACTTATGCTATTTTTATACCTACACCCCATCTACATATTATACTAATACTAGCTGCGCCCTGCAGTTTCACCCGCGTAGACCGGGATAAAAAGTAGCCTATGTGTTAATCCAGGGTATGAGCTATCTACATACAGAATTTCAACCAAATCGGTCAAGCCGTTTGAGTGTGAAGAAGTAACAAACAAACACACTCACATACACTCACTCTTTATAATATTAGTGTGAAGTGTGATAGTAAAAGCTGAAGAATTTGTTTGTTTATTTGAACGCGCTAAACTCTGGAACTACCACGGATTTGAAAACATCGTTTTAAATTGCGTTTGTTAGCCCAATTCTTGAGGAAGCTTATAGGCTATTTAACATCACGGTACGACCCCCAAGAGTCAAGGAAAACGAAAAAAAGTCAGAAAGAACGCTAAGCGCAAACGAAGTAATAGCACGAACGGGAGTTGCTTAGGGTCGGGGGCCGTTTTATGCGGACGAAGTCGCGGGCAGAAGCTAGTTTGCAATCTTAGAACGAACGATTAGTAAGTTACATATTAAGCCTCTAAATATATTTTCTTAGTAGCATAGCACTCCCTATCACTCTGTTGTCGTGTGACTTTGAACATTTTATATTAATGTAGATTAAAATAAGATAGGGCTTGGGCGCGCCGCCTGGTGACTAAGAGATAATATATTTTCTGTACTAACTGTACTGTCCTTCGGGTTAAAAAAAAAAAAAACAGTTATTGCAGGTGACACTGGCCAATAGATAAATAACATAACATAAAAATACAGGGTGTATGGGACAGCCCTCCGCAGACTGATGGGGTGAATTCATTATATCATACTAATTTGACCTGTACATGAAATTATTTCAGGAACGTTATGGGAATCCCATAAACCTGATTTTTTTGAATTTTTGTGCACAAATCGGAGCGTCTGTTACTGGTTGGGAGGGGTAGGTAATAGGTATGCGGTGAGTTCGATGAACTCTGTAGCTAGACAGAAAGTGAACAGCTGATTTCACGCGTCGTTAGTTAGAGTATTTCAACATCCATTGATGGTTTTTTTTTTGCTGTTTTTTTACATTTCAAATAGAGTGCTGCGAACACACAATGTAATTGTGCATTGAAATAAAGAAAACTTAACTGAAAAAACTATTAAAAAAATGGAAATTTTCCGGTGGAATATGATTCAAAATAAGGAGATGAATGCACCCTGTTAGTTTGCGGATTGCTGTCCCTTACACCTTGTATATTTTTTTATTATTTTGTTTAGCATTTACCGATTGCTTTGGTCGAGCTGTATATTGATTGACTAAAGTGCTTCGTAGAATTTAATGTCACACCAACTCGTTCAACTTGTCACTTTGCATCCTCGTCTAAGGGTGTGGTATAGGTATAGACCATCAAACCGAACAACATTTTCAATGGCACAAAATCGTAATCGCGAAAAAATAATCAGCCGTCCCATACATTTGCGTCGAATAGGTATTGAAGTTTTCTATGGGACAGTTCCCCATCCGAAATTCAGAGTAGAGAATAATAGTAGAGTGGTAGGGAGTATTAGTTTGTTCAGAGTAGTGCTGATAAAACAATTTTCACAAAAGTAGGGAAATTGCACGTCGGCGTCGGCTGATCCTCGCGAAAATGCAGTACTTACCATTACCACTGGACAAGATCTATATTCATCTATCGCTCCATGTAAAATACTGGTTATCAGCTGCAGCCGGTTAGACTGGAAGCCGACCCCAACATAGTTGGGTTGGCTAGGCAAATTGCGACTTCCTTTCAATTCAAAACCGGTTTCCAGTCAATATCAACTTCAAAATAATATTATTTTTCTAACCAACGTTACAACTAAAGGTAATTTCTTTAGAAAAAAAGGAGCGTACGTCACGAACTCCTCAGTAAGGTGTAATTTCGACCACACATAGCAGTCACGATTCCGAAGCCTCATGCACGAGGCAATGAGGGCGGGTAGAACAAAGGATTAAGAATAAAAATGGCGGCCATTGTCAAAAAAAGTGTTAGGTTGGTATCACGATTTGTAAAGAAAAGGGGTATCAAAAATAGTCACGTGTTAAATTATTCTACTAATATTATAAACTAGTTTCCGCCCGTGGCTTTTCCAGCGTATTATGTCGATAAAGAGCCTTTGTCTTTCCCCAGGGTTCAAAGTTATCCCCATACCAAATTTCATCAAAATCAGTTCAGCCGTTTAGCCGTGAAAGCGTAACAAAAAAACTTACATTCGCATGACGATTTTTCGATACCCTTCCAAAGACTCAAGCAATCTTGTATGTAACAGCGTCTTCTTTTGTTTTCAGACCGAGTATGCGTCAACTCTCAACTGCCGAACTCATTGTGCCAAAGCCTAAGTCGAGATGACAGCCAAGTCACATGTTCTTCTGTGGAGTCGAGGTAAATAATAATAATTATTATTTCATCTGTGTATTGTTTATAAAACATTGGTAAAGCAGGGGCCATAGTCTTTCCATAGTTCTAGGCAATGGTTCTAGGTACCCATTCCACAGCCACCCAAACCTATAGCAATATGTTTTGTATCCATGTTCTGCAATAATCCTGCACCAACCGGGGATTGTCCTTGGGTGCACTTGCATAGTGCATACAGGGATAATCGTCGGCTGGTGCCACGTAGTCATTTCAAATTGTCTAAGGCCTCTGCGAGTTGGCTTCGGCCACATTTAAAAAATAATAATAATATCCTTAGACATTTCACACAATGCCATCTAGTCCTAAATATCCTAGTAAAGACAGACAATAATCAGCCTGCCCGTTCCCACTGCTGGGATCATCATCTGCTTAGCCAAAATCAATCTGCCCAGCCTTTTCCCAACTATGTTGGGGTCGGCTTCCAGTCTAATCGGATGCAGCTGAATACCAGTATTTTACATGGAGCGACTGCCTATATGACCTTCACAACCCAGTAACTGGGTATTACGATACTTACCCCTTGGTAAGACTGGCTGTCAGACTTTCGGACTTCTGACGACCCATAACGACTGTCAAAGATCCACGAATGACAACCGGGACCAACGGCTTAACGTGCTTTCCGAGGCACGGAGGAGTTTCGGTATGTAAAGATGGTCACCCATCCACTGACCAACCCCGGCAAGCGTAGCTTAACCTGATGGATCGACCCGTACGGTCTTTATTACTTAGCCACGAGCTCCTCTAATCATCTACTTAGCCATTTTCCCAAATATGTTGGAGTCGGTTTCCAGTCTAACGGGATGCAGCTGAATACCAGTATTTTACATGGAGCGACTGCCTATCTGACCCCCACAATCATTCGTAACCTGCAACTTAATTCCTTGTCTGCAACCATAGATATAAGAAAGAAGGAGATGTGCCCGTACCGGAACCCTGTGTCTCCACTTTGTCCCTTTGTCACTTTTATTTATTTTCTATCTATAATATGTATGTATTTACAAAAAAAAAAAAATGTATATAAGTAGTTTATCAGCCATCTCGTTACCATAACACAAGCATTAGGTTGCTTAGATTGGGACTAGATGGCGTTGTGTGAAATGTCCAAGGATATTATTTGTCCAAGGATACCTATTATTATTTATGATTTTAAAGACAAATACGGTAAAATACTTGTACTTATATGTGGAAAGTTTTTCCATGATTAACATGGCTTCGGTTTTTACAAGAAACCACTGAACAACACGGCATTCTCATAATTTGTCACGGTCATAGTCAAAAGCGCACTAGTTCGCGGAAACGGAAATTGTACTATTATATGAACGGCTCGTACTGAGCATGTCATGTCGCGTGGACACAGATTCGCCCGCTTGCCACTTCTCCTGTTTTTAGGGTTCCGTACCAAAATGGTAAAAAAGGAACCCTTATGGTGTCACTCAGTCTGTCTGTCTGTCTGTCTATCTGTCTGTCACAGCTGGATATCTAAAGAACTACTAATGCTATCAACTTGAAATTTAGAATAGTTTTAGATGACGTTAATTCGACTATTTTGCAAATAAGAAAGAAGTAAAAATATTTATACTTTTTTTGTAACAGGGACTGAAAGGGAGTCTTAAAAATTCAAAGTGAGACTACTAGGGCATGTGGGGTATCATATGAAAGAACGCTGCTTGCACATTCTTAAACTATTTTTAATTTTTTTTAGGCCGCATAGTTTTCGATTTTTGATGAAAAAAGTAAAAAAAATACCGCCCCCCCCCCCCCTATTCTCCGAAGTTTGCAAAGCTAAAAATCTGAAATTATTCTATGTGATAGAAGTTTATGTAAAGATTACAGGAAAAATAAAACGATGTCTCAAAATAGCACACTTTTTCAGAAATCGGAACGGAACTCTCGGTGCGCGAGTCCGAATCGCACTTGGCCGGTTTTTATATTTCTTCGTCTGCAACACTTAACCTTTACTCTTCCCACATCCAGGGTGGATTGCGCCATCAGACTGGCTAACGGCCAGGCAGACATCGGCTACTTCTCCGAGGAAGAGACCCTGCTATTGACGCAACAGCAGCCCAATAACCATATGGTCATCGCTACTGTCAGAGATGCCAGCAAACTTGGTGAGTAGACCTCCTTTTTTTTTGTGCAAAGCTGTTTTTGTTGGTTGGCAAAGGAACTGCTAAAGAGGTATGAGGAACAGGATGTAAAGTTCACTCATCCTCGTGAAGAATTATGTAGTAATAAATCTATAAACAAAATCACTATAATACAATCGGTATTTTTATATGTGTCAAAGGCTAGTTAATTTTTAATAACAGTATATCGGGTCTTGTTGCGACCATTAGGTAAGCCAGTGCTCCGACACAATTTCGATACGGAAATTTCATATCTTCATTTTCATTAGCCTCTTCCATTTTTGGCATCTTAATAGCCGGAGATGTAACTGGTTTGCAGTTTTCCATGCCGAATCGTTTTAGGACCTTTTTGGCGTAAGCTGTTTGTCTTAAGCTTATTGATCCGTCTTTGTTTTTATTTATTTCCATTTGCTCGGTAAAGCCTTTCTACCTTTTGGTAATGTGGCTAGTTCCCACGTATTATTTTTTTGAAGTGAATTCATCTCGTTTTTCATAGCTTCTTCCCAATTTTCTCTATCCTCCATGGAAAAGTGAGGATCCTCCGACCAGACGGGTGTTGTGTCTGGTGGGCAACTGCTCGACGATAGATGTCGGGACGTGTATATTACGGTGACTGGTAATTAGTGACTGATAAATAAACACATGATTGCACTTTGTACTCATGATAACAAACAACTCTGGTACCAAACCTGAAATTACGAAAAAAAGCAGCTCTTTCCTACAGTTTGACGAGTTATGCGTACATAAATGTAGGGAACAGCTGACTTTTTTCGCGATTTCAGGTTTGATCCCATAGTAAAAGTTGTTTGCTCACTCTTCTCAGTATGGACGCTTTTTCTTGTGACTAAGTACGGTGAGGGCAAATCTAGCGATTTAAATCTTTGAAGGGCGGAGTTCGGCGGGGTTGATTTAATGTCAAATATTACAGATATATATATCTGTCATTTTCACCAATATTTACAAGTTACTACTTATGGCTTTCCAGCCAGCATTAAAATGGAAAGAAAAAATAACGCTTTTCTTTTTTTTTGTCTCCAGACCCCTATGCTTTCGAAGCTGTCTCAGTGGTGCCCTCGAACCACACCAATGGACTTCAAGGTCTTCTCGGAGGAGTATACTGCCACCCTGGACTTGAAGACGCAGAAGTGAGATGGTCTCCGAGAGTTCTGAAGAGCTTGGAGGAATTGGTAAGTTTTTAAATAAGTTTTTTTTTTAAATGCCATCATTCTGATTTAGTACTTTACAACTAGATTCAACATTCCTTTGGTTTTGTTGCCACGTATCGCTAAGCGTAGTGTGGGACGCCCTTAGCTCTGGGTACTTACTATGAGCTGTTATAGCAGGGCAGAAGTTGAACGTTTCCAGTGAGACAGAGGGACGGAGCTATACAGGGTGTAAGGGACAGCCCTCCGCAAACTAACAGGGTGCATTCAGCTCCTAATTCTGAATCATATTCCACCAGAAATTTTCTCAGGAAAATTTTCATTTTTTCAAATTTTTTTTCAGTTACATTTTCATTATTTCAGTGTAAAATTGCATTGTGTGTTCGCAGCACTCCATTTATGTAAAAAAAACTGCAAAAAAAAACAGCAAAAAAAAAACCAGCAATGGATGTTGAAAGACTCTAACTAACGACGCGTGAAATCAGCTGTTCATTTTCTGTCTAGCTACAGAGTTCATCGAACTCACCGCATACCTATTACCTACCCCTCCCAACCAGTAATAGACGCTCCGATTTGTGCACAAAAACACAAACAAATCAGGTTTATTGGAGTCCCTTAAAGTTCCTGAAAAAATTTCATGTACCGGTCATCTTAGTATGACATACTGAATTCACCCTATCAGTTGCGGAGGGCTGTCCCTTACACCCTGTATACGACGTGTAGCACCGTCTCTCTCTCTCACTGGAAACGTTCAATTTATGCCCTGCTATAAGAGCTCATAGTAAGCCCCCAGGTCGTACTTTTAATTAGCTGCACTTCTAATGTAATTTTTACTGTCATTTCCATATCAAATGGGAACATCTTAGGGAACATTTTTTTAACGAAATGACAGATAAGAAGTGTCATTTTACTGCAGCTGACTGAAAGTCCGAGCATAGATGGAACGGCGACCTTAAGGGGACTATTAGGACTGCATAGAAAAGAAACGAGCGATGACACAACCTTGGAAATTTATTGCAAAATACGAAGCAATTATTTACTGACAAAAAATCTATTCATCATCATCATCATCATCTTCCTGCCCTCATCCCATGCTACGTGGGGCTGCCGCACCCAATGGCGCACGCGTTTTCTTCTTCCATTCTCCCCTGTCAACCGTCACGCTATCATTCACTCCCTATTTTGATAATCGAGTAGTTGACATGGAAAGTGTCGGAATTTAAAACCTCGTAATCACTTTCCGCAAAATGTTTCGAACTCTGTTTTTTTTTATTTTTAAATCTTTACGAATAGCTTTAATGGCCTCTCGAGAAATGGTGGACTCCAATTTCGAAGTATTTAGGAACACAACAACGCGTCATTTTCGCAAAAATAAAATAAAACCACCTCACGCCAGTATTAGCTTGTGTTGGGAACTAGCTACGACGGCGCCATTTTGACAGTTGCCTTCCCTATTTTTCAAATTCGTGAATCTAATGATTTTTTTGCCCACAGGCCGCCCGCACCGACCGTTGCCCAAATGCGGACACAAATGGCAAAACTGCTGAGGAGTTGGAGGTGGAAACCCTGAACGATTTCTTCTCAGCAGCCTGCAGACCTGGCGTATGGAGCAACAACGCTACCGTGGACGCTGCACTTAGTAAGTGTATTTATTTATTTTTATTGAGAATATTATAAAATGTTTTTTACTCCGTGGCAACGAAGCTACACTCCCATTACGACAGCAATGGCATTGTTTCCGGAAGCTTCGCCGCTAGAGAGCGCTGTGTGTTTGTTACTTGTCAAAGTCATCTTGAAGAAAAACCGACCAATCGGTGACAAGAAAAGACATCCAGCACCATTTCGTGGCAAAATTTTCAGCAAGGAACTCCATTGACAGCCGAATGAAAGTAACAAAAGCTGAATGAAAGTAATAAACATTCAGCGCCATCTATGTGGAACTAATTTGAGAGTTTTCTTCCCCACTGCGGAAAAAAGTTGTTTAGAGCATGCCACGAGCCACCACGACTCGACTTCCGGAGCGACAGACGTGTCCAGAATTCTAGAAGGAAACATTTGACACTTGATGCAAGTCGTATCGCTCGAGTGCGTGAACGCCGGGGTGGTAATTAAGCATGACCTGATGATGAGTGCTATCCATGAATGAATTAACTATTACGGGCAATGACGTATTATAAATATCATTGATTACGGGCATAAAATACAAATGTATGAAAACTCGTTGAACCACATTACATTTGATAAAATTTTGTGATAAATAACAATAAATGTAATAAAATAACGAACTTCCAAGTGAAAAGAAATAGTGCTGCTTCCGCCGCTATAGTTTTTACACCATTTAACTGAGAATTTAGACATTTTTGGGAGATTTTTGTTGACAAGTAAGTGCTTGAGACTGTCGCAAAAACAAGCGACCAAGGCTAGAATTTCCTGGTTACTGACAAGACCGGTAAAGGTACGTCCGCTTACATGTCGAGTCCAGTAGTTAATTCGTTCATGGTGGTATCCAACGCCAAACGACATCTGCAATGCCAGGGGCATCGAAAGCGCGTTGCTATCCCAAATTCCATCCCTAAGGGAATAAAATAGGGTATGAAAGTTTGTATGAAAAATCTTATCTCTTGAGTTATTACTTATTAGACTTGAAACTTCATCTAAGTTAATTATAAAATTAATCATTTTTAGTTTTCCTAAACTACCCCCTTTTTTTGTGAATGGGAAATCATCAAATGACTTCTACCGCTCTGGGTGTTCCGCACCCGTGTTCCTTCAGTTGCCTATGGCAGGGCCACAACCCGCGACCCCAGAAGACGGGATTGGTGGGTGTCAAAGTTTGTATGGAGGAATTTTAACACGCGTTGCTATCCCAAAGACAAAGCTGAAATGTCTAGTTTGCCCTGAGCATGAGGTCTTGGGTTCGATTCCCGGGTCGGGCAAAGTGTTATTGAATTTTTTCCATCTGGAGTAACTCAGCAACAGTCCGGAGTGTGCCTGGTTGATGGCAATAGGCTCGCCCCCTATTACATGGGTCTCAAACTTAGCTGACCAAATGTGGGTGTGCTTAGTACTATTAGGTACACCTCTGAGGTCGATCGAACAGATTAAGCCTCGCTGTTGGTCCGTAGATAGGTGACCATCTTTACATACCGAGACCCCTCCGTGCCTCGGAAAGCACGTTAAGCCGTTGCTCCCGGCTGTCATTTGGTGATCTTTGAGTCGTTACGGGTCCTCAGAAGCCTGAAAGTCTGACAACCAGACTTGCCATGATAATAAGTATAATTTGGTTGTGGAGGTCAGATAGTCAGTCGCTCCCTGTAAAATACTGGTATTCAGCTGCAACCGGTTAGACTGGAAGCCGACCCATACTTGGGAAAAGGCTGGGCTGGTTGATTTTTATTAGGTATACCCTTTTCTTGGTATTAGGACCAAACCTTTGTCATGGTATGTTATGTTACTTCCAGAATCTCGTTTCCCCTCTCTCTGCGAACGCTGTGGGCCAGACTCGGGCTGTTCTCGCTACACCATCAACATGGGGGTTCCTGTCGCTGGAGTCAGGAATGAAAACCGTCACATTCAGGCTCTGGAGTGTTTGAGGACCAATGCGAATGCTAGTGCTGCTGTGGCGTACGTCGCGTGGCAGCATGTTCGGGAATTCTTTACTGTGAGTACTGATTTTATTTCTACCTAAGTCATCATCATCATCATGTACAATCACCTGCAAAATTGCATGGATACCTTAATAATGTACTATGTATACCTTGGATAATGTCTATTTTCCTGTGAACGTTTGAGTTGAAGTTTTCGAAAATCAAACTAGATGGCGTTGGTTTCTTCACAACTATGATTAATTATTTACGAAATGTATTATCTGTTCAATTCCCAGTGTCACTTGTAGATGACAAAAGTTTTATGGTTTTTTTTCATTTTTTTCTATCACAAGGCAATTTTACTTTTAATTTCTACAAGAATAATAAAAATCGCATGTCCTTTAAAGTCTTAACTTTACACAATGACAATACCCAGTGTCACCTGTAGGTTATACCCCCGTAAATAAAAATGGGTGTAATTTTTTTATATTTTTGTCCTAACTAAATGCACACAGGCGTCAGTATGTCCCTCAAGTTTTAAAATGTTATACTGCTACAACAATGAACCCGTTACGAATAATTTAAAGAATACTGCAAAAAGAGTTTATTGTTTCGACTTGGCTTCGAACCGTCGCATCACCAATCGTCGTCATATTCATACCAGCAGTTTCACGAACTAGCCAGCGAGACCTTAAGAATTGTGATGAAATTGTTATCTACTATCGTCCGAGTAACTTTATCTTTAGGTCTCTGTCTAATCGATAGATGTTATAATTTGAGGGTATCCATTAATTTTACTTACTTACGTTTTCTTTATAAAATTAATCCATACCCTCAAGTACGTTTGATGTTGCGTTAAAGGATGTCACTTGTCTAGGAACCCGTTTGTGTCAGTTGGCAAAATATGTCGTGTCATATTATGAGAACTGTAAATTATCAAGTCAAATTGTAAAATGTCAATGTAATTGTATTGTAATCTTTGTAGTAAAATAATATCAACGTTTTGTTAAATAATAGAAATAATAAATATTATTAAATGTTATTACAATATTTTATTTTTCTTGTTTAATTGTTTATAAATATTACTAAAAAAAAGTAGAAAAATACTTTGTTTTAATAAAAATATAATGCATGACAAAAAAGCTCATGGCCGTGCCTAGGATTTGAACCTCCAACCTCATACACGGCAAGCGGTCTTGATACCTCCGGTCTATTAAGACTGTGGTCGCATATTTGCGCGCTCGGATTTTAAACATCTGACGCTCGACGCCGCGTAGCGAGTGCGCGTGTGTGCGTTTTTCCTCATGTACGGCACACAGTTGCGATGCTGCGACGACTAAACGATCTTGATCTGTAGCTATGGCGTACCTATATTTTTTTGAAGTAAAAGCTAGAGGTTTACGGAGAAAATAAAAAGACTGTCCACAATACATTATTAGTGTATTTTAATTAAATAAATAAATAAAATAAATAATAATTTTAATTAAATTTATACAAATATGGATGAAGAAAATAATATTATATAGGTACTTATAAAAACTAAACTCATTTTACTTATTTGCTTAAGTATTTGTATACTTGTAAGTAATTGAAGTTTTATAAAAGTATTTGTATTTGACGACACGGTTGGCGCAGTGGCTGAGCAATTGACTGCTGCGCAGCATGTCGTGGGTTCGATTCCCGCACGGAACAAATATTTGTACGACCTACAAGTATTTCCGAGTCTGGGTGTTTTTCTATCTATAATATTTACAAAAAAAAATGTATATAAGTAGTTTATAAGCCATCTCGTTACCATAACACAAGCATTAGGCTGCTTAGCTTGGGACTAGATGGCGTTGTGTGAAATGTCCAAGGATATTTATTTATTATTTATTTTATTTATTTGTCTAAGGGGATTGATCGACTTTTCCTTGGATCTATAATTTCTGGGAAAACACAATCAGAATAAAATTTTGTTAACAGCGGAGCCATCTTTTGTCCAAAATCATCGTTTTTTTGTGTAAAACAGTTCAATTTAAGCCCTATTTCAATGTAGATAAAGACGCCACGCGATAGCTATAATTATTTATTTTTCTTACGGCATTATAGGTTTAGCAACTACATCAAGTTCATAAAACAGTTGAATTTGAACCAACAATAATACATAAATACATAAAGCCGCCTCATGCGCAAATGTTTGGTTTACTGTTTTCAAATTTCAAATAGGTAGGTCACCCCGCTGCCACAGAATAAATAATAGTACTGCTGCGTTCGTGTGGGTTTGGTTTTATAATGTTTATTAGCCTAGGCAGGTATTGTACGTGCCCAGTCGACCTAATGACTATACAGTCGACCACACGTCGCACGTCAGTGGTAAGTGATAAGGATTTGTATAGGTATCGTTTTCATAGTTTTCGATTTCGACTATAGCCAATAGTGAAGTCAAAATTAAAATCCAAGATGGCGGCTGCGAAAATTTTAAAATTGTTCGTCATGGATGTCGTTTTCATAGTTCTTGAGTGTGCTAAAGCCGATATTGGCGTTAAAATGTAAATCCGAGATGGTGGCTGCGAACATTTTCAAATTTTTCGTCATGGGTGTCGTTTTCATAGTTCTCGAGGATGAAGCCGATAGTGAAGTCAATCATCCTAGAAGGGATGATTGACTGCTCTATGCGGCCCAAGAGAGCAATGCAATGGTGGCCCAATGGTAACGATCCCGACTTACGAGTAGGTCATGGTTTCGAACTCAGGCAGGCACTTTGTGTAAATAATTTCATCACCACTACTCTCAAAACAGTGAAGGAAAATATCGTGAGGAAACCGCCTAGAACCAAAAATTCGAAGACATGTGACATCTACCAACCCGCACTGGGTGCGTTCCTCGTGGTGTATTACGGCCCACTCCCTCTCACCGAGAGGAGCCCTGTGTCCCAGCAGTGGGAACATTATAGGCTGATTATGATTGAAACCCATTATGTTGTGAGCGAGCACGTTTCAGTGCCAGAGGTCATCACTGATGTGAGACAAGAAGATATATTACGCTCAACACCGCCGCGCGCGGCCCTTGTCCGATCAGAGCGCAGCTAGCCGCGCGTGGCAGCCGCGCTCAAATGCCGCTCTATATTTGGACACACCTTTATATAGTGCCTTTATCTATGCCTCACTCGTTTCGTATCGTTTAGTGCGGTCGCAATTTGAGTGTATTTCCCATAGTTTTATTGATGTTTTCCTCGACCCCTGTTTTCTTTCTGCGGACTTCTGATCTTGCTTCTTGTACGAACCTTGCTACCACACCGGACACGGTACGTAGAACCCCGCATAAACGTTGGACTTGAACTTGTTATTTTGTATATTACGACCAGCCTACCGATTTCATATTGGCACCATGGATCGTTGTGTAAATTGTGGCAAAGTGACTAGAGGCTGTAGTTTACGTGGTCGTCGAGCTGAAGAACTTCAAAAATCTGCTGTTAAGTACCTATATGTAGATCGTTATGTAACCTCACTTTTATTACATCTCTTTTAACTCGGAACTCAGACCGCGAAAATCCGCAAAATGTTCAGTGATGGTTTGATAATATAGTAGCTATAAATTGACACCGATTTCATCTTTTTACAACCCAGGCCCAGGCCCAAGTTTATATGACATGGTTTCCGTCTCCTTTGTCACGGATCCACAATAGAGATTGTGGCAGTAGAGATTTCAAATAAAAATCTGATATAAATTTTTTATCCATATTCATCCTCCAAAATTCTTGTAGCCATCTTGGATTTATATTTTGACTACACTATCGACGTTAGCACCCACAAGAACCATGAAAACGATACCCATGATGAAAAATTTGAAAATGTTCGCAGCCGCCATCTTGGATTTACATTTTAACGTCACTATCGGCTTTAGCATCCTCGAGAACAATTGGAACGACCCCCATGACGAAAAATTTAAAAAATTTCGCAGCCACCATCTTGGATTTACATTTTGACCAAATTATATTGTATTATTGATATTGTAATTACAATATCAATATTACAAGTAATACAACATAATTCAAGAATTGTAACATAATTCTCCTAAAGTGTGCCTATCACTTTAGCTTCTTAAAATATTACTTATTTGAAAGGATTAAAAATATTTAGTCGCACTACAATTTACTATATATCACGCGAGGCGCATGCGCGGCGGCGGGAGGTCAACCGACATAGGTCCAGCGTCGAAGAGCGCCAGAGCGCGACTGACTTAGGCCGTTCGATGCACCCGATTTTATACTCACTTTAAAAAATTATTTTCGTAAATGATTGAAGACAGATATGTTTTATTTTTTACACATATATAGTACAATCTTTCTTCTTACGTATAAAATGATTTGTGTTGCCAAATGACTTTTAGATTCTGAGAAATGACGTGTTTTTTTGTAGTCGATTTCTCGATTTTTGATTATCTTAGACGTGATTAAAATACAAGTTAATGAATTAAAAATCAAACTTTTCTCAATGCATTTTAAATTTCAGGATATGCCTCTTCGAATGAATACCACTTTACCTTCTTAATTAGTAGTAATAATTGGTGTAAGATTACTTCAAAGTTGAGCCTTCGCGCGTCATCTGGAAATCGCGCCTTCGAAATCGACTGTTTTCGTAGTCAATAATTCAATTTGAACAAGTTTTTTTTAATAGACTTTAAATAAAAAGATATGATAATTACGATGATTGAAGTCAAAAGAAGCTAAAAAAATAAATTATGTGACCAAAATCACTTCAAAATCTCCCAAGTTCTCGATTTACGTATGAAAAATGCAACAACGCTCTTAAGACATTCAATAACACTTCGTAAATGTTAAGTCTATTATCAAAAGAAACCGATAAGAATAACGAGTGGATTCAACTTTTAATAATTAGTAGGTATTCGAGTTGGTAGTTACTTAGCAACCAGAAAAAAGAGCAGAGTCACAGCAGGTAAACAGGCTCGCCAAACAAAAAGGCACTATTAAAAAATTGTAGAGATTTATTTCTTACAGTTTATTATTCACATTTAACATTTACTTTATTAAATATCGTATAACATTATAATATTATGTATAACTTCTTATTGAGGCCATAGCTTAAGTATTCGTTTCCAAAATTGGAAAGAGGATTGAAGCATATGTAACCTCAATAAAAACCAACAGGAGACAAGATTATTTTATCACAAAAGTCAAACGAATTAAATGGATTAAATAGGTAGGCTAAAAACTACAATTTGCAATTTTCAATTGCACAAAAACAATGGTTAGTAAATAACATAAAAAAACTAAAAATTATGTTTTTTGAACTTGAAGTGTTCATAACTTTTTAAGTTATTTAAAATACGTAAGTAATATGTTACACAGGTTACACACATAACCAGGTCTCCAGTTAATATAAATAATAAGCACTAAGTAAAATAATATTAATTAAGTATAATTATTTACTAATAGTTCGGGTCTGGCTGATAAACAGCTTGCATGATATGGGAACGCATTGAATTAATTAAATTTTTACACAAATCTGAACCACGAATACCTACTCTCCCATATTTGTAAACAATGAGCCTCTAACGCTTCTGGAGTACGCTCATTTTGATTATTCCACCGTTGAACGATAACACTCCATAAATGATAAGCAACATGGTCTCCTCCAGCACTTTGCACTATTTGCTCGACTTGGTAGCCTGATTAGTTCTCCCGGATCGGCTGCACTCATCCATCCCCACATGTTCACTGTTATATGACCAGATTGCATATTCGGCACTACGTGACCACTTGTAAAACGCGTATTATTTCGCCGCCACAAACATAAGCGTCCGTGTTCACTGCACTTAAAAGTTTTTTCATCTGTAAAGATGACATTACTCCAATCGAAGTGTGATCCAAAGCAAGCTGTAATCTTGCCCTTTTATGGTTTTCCGTGAGCAAGGGTTTCACAGCATGCCTCCGATAATGCAGCCCTCCACTGTGAAGAGCAAGCGGACAGTGTCAACACTTGTGACACATAAACCAGCATAGTGGTTAGTCGGCAGAAATCCATTTTCTTCATAGTCCCTTATCATAGTTTGACCACATGAGTTTGAGTTTTGAGCCGTGGTCTATCAGTTCTTTGATGGTGCGGTAAAGAACCCTTCTCTTCAAATTGTCGTACCCGTAGAACAGCTGTTTTTCTCTGCAACAATAAAACAGAAATATATAATACCAAATAATGATTATTAGGTAGCATGGTCAAAAAATTATTGGAGTTTTAAAATAGTGTAAAAATAAAACTACTTACGTTTACACCGGTCTCTGGCTATTTCTGACAAGTTTTTGCCTTGATTATGCAAAGCAATTATTTGAGTTGATTTCATTACAAATCAATATTACAACGCGTACTCATTATGGTAAAATAAGTAATTCACCTGATTACAAATAAAAACTGAACAAAAGGCACTCGAACGAGGTAATCGAAATGAACTTAGCGAATTAATTGAGCTTAGTCATCGATCTAAGTATTAATTATACTACCTACCAATTATTTATAAATCCATATTCAACCTACCCTCTCAAGTTTGGAAACTAAATCTCAGAAAATCATATACTCATTACATATATAGATATTCAATTTTAAATTAATAGTGTTTAGAACAGTTATAAATTATTTGAATGTTTGAAGAGACAAAAATTAACTATTAAAAATATTTTATCGTTTAAAGTAAAGCAACGCCATCTAGTAACAGCATAATTAAGTTTTGTTAGTCGATAACTGGTTTACGCTAGGTGGCGTCATTTCTCGCTTCACACGATTTTATTTCTGTACTGTCCATGGAATTTTGTTGGCGACTGTACAGCCCGACTTCACCCACTGCTGGGTCTAGGCATCCAAATTCTATCCGCGAAGGTCACAATGTCATCCACCCATCTCGCTGTCGGACGACCGACACTTCGTCTTCCAGTCCTTGGACGTCTGACTAAGTACCTCTAAGAAGAAACGGCGAAACAAATTCAGGGGTCAAAGGTCTAAGGGGTAAAAGTCAGGGGTCGTAATCTTGGTCAGATCATGTGAGGACCATGTAGAGTAGTGTTTGAAATGGCTAACAAGCTCAACCACCAAAAGCTACCACATTATCACTACAAATATTCTAAAATATCTATCTATTTCAGCTCCGCAACCCACAAGACGCTCCTGGCTTCTCTGTGATGTGCCCTAACGGAACTCTCGTCTCTCTGACAACTCAAGTCCTGAACAACGCCATCTCGCCCTGTGCCTTCGTCAGACAGCCTTGGGGAGCTATTGTCGCGTCCAGGTAAGTTTAAAGCATAACACAAACTCTATGGATTCTTTGTTCCGAATTAAAAAGTTTTTACGACTTGGCAAAACTGATGTGACCGATTGAACATGCGATGATTGTACTCATGATAACAAACAACTTCCAGTCTAACCCGAGGCAGCTGAATACCAGTATTTTACAGGGAGAGACGGCCTATCTGACCTCCACAACCCAGTAACTGGGTAATACGATACTCCTTGGTAAGACTGGTTGTCAGGCTTCTGACAACTCGTAACGACTGTCAAAGATCCACGAATGACAGCCGGGACCAACGGCTTAAAGTGCTTTCCGAGGCACGGAGGAGTCTTGGTATGTAATGATGGTCACATATCCACTGACCAACTCCGGCAAGTGTAGCTTAACCTGATGAGCGAGCTCCTCTCATCATCTGCTTAGCCATTTTCCCAGTCAGTTCACGTATTAAAACCTATATCTGTCTCCTCAGTGGCAACGCAGCAACCATCCTCACTCAGCTACGCACCTGGTGGCCAGCTGGTTCAAACCCTGGCGCCAATACCTGGCAATCCACTCTGTTCTCTGTTCTGGCTGGTGGTGCCAGTGCCAGGGTAATTTACCAGGATGCTCCTACCTCCATGCTGAACTACACCTCACCTAGTAAGTAGTACAATTAGTATTCTTATTACCGTCTTCAAAAATAAGTGAAGGTGGTTATTCGAGTTTTTCTTCTTGTTTGTATGTACACTTGTACAGACGCCAGCACATCAAGCTACTACAATCTGTCAAATTTCTTTAATAGATTTTCATCTTTATCGCTAAAGCATTAGGTTCAAGGTTGATTGGGAAAATTTGACAGTTTCGGGTGGCTTGACCTGCTGGCGTCTGTACATCGATTTCTCAGCGATCACTGGAACTTAAAACTTTTGACAAAAGTGAAAACATTTTTTTTTAAATCGGCTAAATCCATGTTGGACCAGGTAAAGTGAAGGGTTCCGTACTTGAAAATAATTTATAAGTACCAAAAACAAACTTAACATTGTACTTAGTTGAAAAACATGTGCGCACTTAAAAACTTAACCTCAGTGAGAATTCAAACAGTTTGCTAAGAAAAGATGATTTAAAGATTTATTCACATAGCTTTTCACTGTCACTTCCGGCATTTTTGAAAACGACGCATGTTTGGAGTTTACGTTGCGTTCCACCAAAAAAACGTAACATAAAATAATGAATTGTCAAATAAGTAATACCTACGTTAAAAATCTTTAAAATAATGCAATTTGTTTCTTGACTCATAGAAGTCTGGCACACGAAACATGAGCCTGGAAAAGAGCGGCAAATTAAAAAAATCGAGATCAAAATTGGTTGAGCCGTTAAAAATTGTATGATGTAAAAGGACAATAATATTTGTCCATTAATCCATGATGTATTTCAAGTATCAAAATGTATTTACCTATTATACGCAGTGATACCCGAGCTAGATTTTTGAATTTGCCGCTATTTTTCAGGATCATGTTTTGTGTGCCAGACTCTAAACAATGTTTAATCGGAAAAACGAAGATTACCGAAGCACACATCTTTTCCGGTTTAACCAACGACCATATAGCCCTAACTGTAGGTATACTTCTCTAACTCAAATTCTCCTTCCACAGTCCGCACAATCAACCCCGCGGTTTCAACAACCTCCTGCCTGCCTGCCCGTCGCTGGTGCACGATCTCAGAAGCGGAACAAACCAAGTGCAACTGGGTCAGGGCAGCCGCCTACACTCTGGGTATCCAGCCCGCGATCGCTTGCCAGCAACGGAACACCGTGTTGGACTGTCTTTCTGACACTAAAGATGACCAGACCGACTTCATCTCAATTCCGTCGAACTATGGTTATTTGGCTAGACAGTAAGTATCTTTTTGAAGTGGAACCTGAATCGTAACGCTCGTGTTGGTGACGCTGAATCGGATATACTCGGCTCCAGTCGGTCGGTGACGCTGAATCGTATATTCTCGGCTCCAGTCGACAATAACGATGAATCGATGAATCGTGTATACTCGGCTCCAGTCGCTCGGTGCTCGGTGACGCTGAATCGTATATTCTCGGCTCCAGTCGACAATGACGATGAATCGATGAATCGTGTATACTCGGCTCCAGTCGCTCGGTGCTCGGTGACGCTGAATCGTATATTCTCGGCTCCAGTCGACAATGACGATGAATCGATGAATCGTGTATACTCGGCTCCAGTCGCTCGGTGCTCGGTGACGCTGAATCGTATATTCTCGGCTCCAGTCGACAATGACGATGTATCGATGAATCGTGTATACTCGGCTCCAGTCGCTCGGTGCTCGGTGACGCTGAATCGTGTATACTCGGCTCCAGTCGCTCGGTGCTCGGTGACGCTGAATCGTATATTCTCGGCTCCAGTCGACAATGACGATGAATCGATGAATCGTGTATACTCGGCTCCAGTCGCTCGGTGCTCGGTGACGCTGAATCGTATATTCTCGGCTCCAGTCGCTCGGTGCTCGGTGACGCTGAATCGTCTATACTCGGCTCCAGTCGCTCGGTGCTCGGTGACGCTGAATCGTATATTCTCGGCTCCAGTCGACAATGACGATGAATCGATGAATCGTGTATACTCGGCTCCAGTCGCTCGGTGCTCGGTGACGCTGAATCGTATATTCTCGGCTCCAGTCGACAATGACGATGAATCGATGAATCGTGTATACTCGGCTCCAGTCGCTCGGTGCTCGGTGACGCTGAATCGTATATTCTCGGCTCCAGTCGACAATGACGATGAATCGATGAATCGTGTATACTCGGCTCCAGTCGCTCGGTGCTCGGTGACGCTGAATCGTGTATACTCGGCTCCAGTCGCTCGGTGCTCGGTGACGCTGAATCGTATATTCTCGGCTCCAGTCGACAATGACGATGAATCGATGAATCGTGTATACTCGGCTCCAGTCGCTCGGTGCTCGGTGACGCTGAATCGTATATTCTCGGCTCCAGTCGCTCGGTGCTCGGTGACGCTGAATCGTCTATACTCGGCTCCAGTCGCTCGGTGCTCGGTGACGCTGAATCGTATATTCTCGGCTCCAGTCGACAATGACGATGAATCGATGAATCGTGTATACTCGGCTCCAGTCGCTCGGTGCTCGGTGACGCTGAATCGTATATTCTCGGCTCCAGTCGACAATGACGATGAATCGATGAATCGTGTATACTCGGCTCCAGTCGCTCGGTGCTCGGTGACGCTGAATCGTATATTCTCGGCTCCAGTCGACAATGACGATGAATCGATGAATCGTGTATACTCGGCTCCAGTCGCTCGGTGCTCGGTGACGCTGAATCGTATATTCTCGGCTCCAGTCGACAATGACGATGAATCGATGAATCGTGTATACTCGGCTCCAGTCGCTCGGTGCTCGGTGACGCTGAATCGTATATTCTCGGCTCCAGTCGACAATAACGATGAATCGATGAATCGTGTATACTCGGCTCCAGTCGCTCGGTGCTCGGTGACGCTGAATCGTATATTCTCGGCTCCAGTCGACAATGACGATGAATCGATGAATCGTGTATACTCGGCTCCAGTCGCTCGGTGCTCGGTGACGCTGAATCGTATATTCTCGGCTCCAGTCGACAATGACGATGAATCGATGAATCGTGTATACTCGGCTCCAGTCGCTCGGTGCTCGGTGACGCTGAATCGTATATTCTCGGCTCCAGTCGACAATAACGATGAATCGATGAATCGTGTATACTCGGCTCCAGTCGCTCGGTGCTCGGTGACGCTGAATCGTATATTCTCGGCTCCAGTCGACAATGACGATGAATCGATGAATCGTGTATACTCGGCTCCAGTCGCTCGGTGCTCGGTGACGCTGAATCGTATATTCTCGGCTCCAGTCGACAATGACGATGAATCGATGAATCGTGTATACTCGGCTCCAGTCGCTCGGTGCTCGGTGACGCTGAATCGTGTATACTCGGCTCCAGTCGGATGCATGTAAATTTCGGATGACAATCAATGACAATGTAATATTATGACATGGAGCCAACCATGGAGCTGATCTGATGATGGAGCCGGAAGGTGGCCATAGGAACTAGGCTAGGTAATAAAACTACGCAACCCTATCCAGTTTGGACTCTTTTGATTCATCCAGACTAATAAAAGCTTCATTTAAAAAAAATACACTTGTTTGACACCTAGGTACTGGTGAAAATTACAGAATTTCATGACGGCTGTTAAAATATTATCTTTAAATAGTATATTATCTATGAATATTATGATAGAACTGCTTTCATAGGAAACCAAAGCTTTACCCGTGGGGTGCTGTGGAGCGACAAGTAGTTAGATAATTCCATCAATAACAAAGATACATTTACCCTTTAGCATTTAACTATCACACATTTTACAGCAGCGCAAAGGCTGTCTGTTTATTCTCCTCTCATCTCCTCTCGATTTTCCTCAGACACTACAAGCTAACGCCAGTGAAGCTCGTTCAGAACGCGCCAGCTGACGCATCCAGGATCGCTGCCTTCGTGAAGGAGTCTTCTGTTGCTACTGCTAACATCACTCGCTTCGAAAACCTGAGGGAACAGGTCGCTTGCTTCCCCGAATATGGTGGTCTCGGTGAGTTTAAAATAAAGATTGCATGCAGCGGAGATGAGAATGTTGAAATGGATGTGTGGAGTGACGAGAATGATTAAAGTAGGTAAGAAATGAGTTTATAAGAGGCAGTTCAAAAGTGGCGCCAGTGACAGAAAAGTTGAAAGGAAATCGTTTGGCGTGTTATATGATGAGAAACGAAACGCCACATGCGTTTCGTTAACATCTAAAAGAATGATGGATATGAGAAAATTATTTTGACAGTTGGTAGACTAGCTTGACTTGATCTAGTTTTACTAACAAATTCTCTTCCACAGCCTACGTTTCCTTCATCCGCGCTGGTCAGGAACGCGGAATTCTGTCCTCATCGGAGTGTGATTACGCTCGTACTGTCGGAGAGTTCTTTGGAGGAGCCTGTGCACCCGGCGCCGTTGCCGCATCCCATGCGCTTTCTGAGTCTGTAAGTATATGAAAAAAGTACCTAGCCACTAGCAACTTACGCGCTCAAACGGCACGAGTCTTGCAACAAAAAAAGAAAAAAAATGAGGGAAGTTGTTTCGAGCGACGTGATTATGCCTTGCTACATACGGCCCACACGTACCCTACCAGCCACAAGACGCCACCATCAAGCTGCAGACTACACCTCTGATCATGCACCACCGTCAAAATGAAAGTGATATTTATTTCCATTCTAATAAGGTTGCTGTTGGGTTGCTGCCACTAAAAAGTGATCTATATAATCGTTACAATAAGGTTGATGTTGGATTGCTGCTCTCAGAGGTAGAATAACTGTATGGCATTAGTATATACTAGCTGTCATGTAACAGATGCATAGATAACTGAAATTACACTGGCACGGTGTCCCTATCTGTCAAATCGGAACACAGCAACGCTCCCTGGCGGCAGAAATAGTTACTGTGATAGTTTCTACATGCCCGGACAAGCACCCTACAAAAAAAGCTATAGTCTGACTGTTAGGTAGGTCCCAAAATATTGTACAGTACGAAAACGTTCAATCAACGTTCAACGTCCATCGTTTATTTTCGGAAAAAACCGAACTTTGTCGAATTAAATGTGACTGGTCCAATGAGGGAGTGACTGAATTAATGCGTCAATATATTATAATATTTTTTGTGGGAATATAAATCAATTTCTATTGGTCTATAGTCACATTTTATTCGCTCGATCGACGATCGATTTTAACACAAAAAGACTAACTGCACCTAACTTCACAGACTACACAGACATCCGTGCCAGTTAAAGCGCGTCCTCGGAATAAAACGCGGGCAAGTACCAATGTGTGTGGGTGTGAACTGTAGTTCTTTGTACCTTTGTTAGTTTGGTTTGTACCTTTTTTTTGTTTTTTTTTTTTTGTGGATGGGAAATCATCAAATGACTTCTCCCGCTCTGGGTGGAGCGGAAGGGCGTGTCAGACTTTTACTGACTAAAACCCAACCGTGTTCCTTCAGTTGCCTATGCCAGGGCCACGGTATCTTTTTCAAACAACCCGTGATGTACCTGCTGATCTATTCTATAAAAATTTAAATGTGAAAACCACAGACTTATATTGGCTAGACGACGCAAGTGTATGTACTTCGCGTGTAAAAAGGGAGTAAAATTGACTTCCTTCAGCGCCGCTTCCATTCAGTCTGCGCTCGAACGTTCTTGATGCCGGACGTCAACCAAAAACTAAAAAATGCCAAATTATGCAGTATTGAGCTGTAGAAACTACACAAAAAAAGTGGGACGAGATAATGGAAACGTTTCCTTTCATCGATAAGTCATATTGTTATTAAATTATGTGTTTTTTATTGCAAAATCAATTATTTTGTGTTCATTGTGTTCTTACAATGAACACTATGTAACTGAGTGTGTATCAAATAATTCATGATACATTGCCGTTTTTAGTTACAAGGCAGTATGTAGGACTTGTCTGTTAAAACACGCAATGAAAATTAAAATGATCGATATTGTCACTTGTCGCTCAGCTTCGTGGTACAGTCGCTATTCTCATTTTTCTGTCAAATAAAGCAAATCGTGTTGTACACACAGTTTGTACAGTCAATCTCGATTCTAATCGATTTTGGAAACAGAGGAATGAGGAATGTTTGCGTTGGGTTTTTTGTGACATGTAATTTTTTTTTTTTACTCCAATGTGCCAATTTAGTGATTTTGTTTAGAATATTATTAATTATATTTACAGATTTCCAAGTGATACCAAAGTTAAATAAATATGGATTGAAGCGACGGGGCATGAAAATTGGTTCCCAACACAATATAGTCGAATTTGCTCTGTTCATTTTAATGAAGGCAGCTTTACGGAAACAAAAAGTTTCGACGCCTGACTACAATTGATGTATTGAAGGCGTAAACTAATGCTGGAGTTAGTGGATTGACTTTAGGCTCGAATTCACTGGTATCGTTCTCTAAAACCTAAAATTCTCTATGTTTTATAGAAATCAGTAGTACGTCAGTACTATTATTTATTCTGTGTCAGTAGGTACTTAGATGTTGTCGATGTCGGAACTCTTATGCGTATTGTTTAAGGCGAAAGCGCCAGGGTGGCCCGCGAAATTCAAAGTTTCTTACGTTTTTTGCAATTTGTAGGTCAGTGTGAGATCGTATGTTGATTAAAATATGATTCGCGGCCGTAGCTAATATGGCTTTACAGAATTATAATCATTAGAATCAACAATACAACTCCATAAGTTAGCATTTACCTCAAATCTAACGATTTCATGAAATCATGAGGTTTGAGGTAAATGCTAACTTATGGAGTTGTATTGCTGATTCTAATGATTATAATTCTGATATTTTAATCAACATACAAGCTCACACTGACCTACAAATTGCAAAAAACGTAAGAAATTTTGAACTTCGCGGGCTACCCTGGCGCATCAACCTTAAGGCGGGAGATCCGATTTAAAAGTGTTCATCTAATCGAATCTGTTCCCGGTTTTTCGTTAGAATTTTAGGATTAAAGAATGGTGCCAGTGAATAGAACCCGCCGCAAGCTTTACATTTTATTTTTAACCGACTTCCAAAAGGAGAAGGTTCTCAATTCGTCGGAACCTTTTTTTTTATGTATGTTCCCCGATTACTCGAAAATGGCTAGACCGATTTGAATTTTTCTTTTTTTGTTCGAAAGGGTATACTTCCCAAGTGGTCCCATGATCATCAAGTCAGGATCTGATGATGGGATCTCATGGAAATCGAGGGAAACCCTCAAATTTTATGGGCACACCTATATCGATTTCGGTATTTTTTATAGTAACTCGTGCATTTGCTCTCGGAAAGTACCATTCGGTGAGCTGGAACTGATGATGAAGACCACAGAGGGCCATCGGAAATACTCAATTATATCTAAGTATATAACAGGTTGGTTTATGCTCGTCAAAATAATGGTAATGGTGACTTCACCATGAGCTCCATTTCTCCTGGTTCTTACTAGGAGAACTCCTCAACAATTAACGTCCCTGCATCGGGAAAAGCAACATTTTGTAAAACGTGATGAGCAGTTGACATTGGGTTATTGTAACTTAGATAAATTACAAACTGAACCACTAAAAAGTGAAAAATAAAAGTGTGAAACAAGTAGGTATAAGATGCAAGCGGACGGAATGCTCGCACGCGACTTCTCGCTCCAAAGACGAGGCGAAACGCGGCGGGGCCTTTAAATCGTTTTGAATCGTTTACTCGCGGACGGGGAGTTCCCATCACTAAATCGCTCATGTGACGTCACAGTAGGTGGACAAATAATGGCACGCTTGGTTTCTATTCAGACGATGAGACTTGCGTAATCTAGCCAATATAAGTCTGTGGTGAAAACTTAGGTGAACCGAAATGTCATTAGTGTCAATGAAGGGAGCTGTCATAAGTGTCAGTGAAGTGAGCTGTCATTAGTGTCAGTGAAGTGAGCTGTTATATCTGTCAATCAAGTCTTCACGGTGAGATTATTACAGAATAGACCGGCTGCTGTCACTGACCGACGGCGAAAAAATATCTTTAGGATGATTTTATTTCAATTTCAGGCCCATCAAACTCAAAACTCAAACCATTTATCTATCTATACCTTTACATCTATACATATCAATAATTAAGAAAGTCGCTTTTCGTGTCTGTCTGTGTGACTGCGTTGTTCTTCTAAAAACGTGTCTCCTGCGCGTCTTTTTGCGAAACATCATACAAAAACATCAAAACAAAGAGGCGTGGCCATACACATTTATTTAAACAAACACAATGTTTGTGTCTTCCGAGCTTCATGGAAAACATTCCCCACGCGGGGGAAGAGGGGAAGTTTGTTTTATTTTCAAATGCCGCGCGCACCGCGTACATCTGTTGTCAAACTAATAGCACGTCCTCCTCGTGGACATCTAGGTACACAAAATGACATCTACTGACATCTACACAAATTGTGATTTGATTACGCAGGAGACAGATGGTTTATGAAAAAAAAGTTTTGTGTAATGTGCAACGGATTTAGATGCGGTTCTCAACTTAATTTAGAGAATTTATTGATTTAATATTAAACTCCTCTTTTTCTGACAGCCAAGCTTAAACTAAAGAAGAAGATTACCTACTTATTAAATATATTCATCTACTTACATTCAAACTGGGAAATGTTTCAAATTACTAACACTAATCACTGCATGGGCAAGCGCTTCGAGTCTACATTATGGGAAAGATACATTTGCACCACAGATGACAATTATTGAGCACTTCAACTGTCAAAATGGCGCTGTCGTAGCTAGTTCCCAATACAAGGCGTGAGGTGGTTTTATTTTATTTTTGCGAAAATGATGCGTTCCTAAATACTCCAAAATTGGAGTCCACCATTTCCCGAGAGACCCTAAAATTAGAAGATTGTAAACTAAAGCTACTATTCGTAAATATTTAAAAAAAATAAAAACAGAGTTCGAAACATTTTGAAGAAAGTTATTAAAAGTAATATAGAAAGTTTTAAATTCAGACCGTTTTAATTTCCGGCCTTATGGACCTAGCTATGATCACGCCATCTACTGCCATCATCATCAGCTTTGCCCGATCTTCAGAATTCTAAAAAAGCCTTTCAAACTTACAAATCCATGACCATACCTTACCTAACTAACATACAAAATGTTTTAATCCTTATGTAACTAACATTTTTACACGTGGATATTTTAGGGTAATTGCGCTGTGTAGCCCGCGAAATTTTTTTTGGACTTGCAGATCCGTGTCAGATTGTATCTTGATCAAAATATGATACGCAGCAATAAAACATAATTATGTATTTACATAATGTAAACCATAAAAATCATGAATACATCTCTCTAAGTTAGATTTCGTGCAGATTCGTCAAACGAACGAAATCTAACGAATCTGCATGAAATCTGCACGAAAAAGATATATTGATGATTTTTATGGTTAAAAATATATAAATACATAACATGTTTTATTGCCGCGTATCATACTTTGATCAAGATACAACCTGACACGGATCTGTACGTTGAAAAAAATCCAAAAAAAAATTGAATTTCGCGGGCTATCACAGCGCATGAACCCTTTAGGGATTAAAGGGTTGTTGCTAAATACGAGTAGTGCTACAAGATTATTTTGGCGCATGGCCAAAATCGAAACTACAAGGGCTCCCGACGGCGCGCAATGCGACGCGAGTCTATTAGAACAATTTCTATGAAAACTTCATGGAAATTGTTCTACCCATAGACTTATAAAAAAAGATGGACTCCGCACCACGCATATCGAAAGTGAAGCACCCTCAGAACAATAACAAAGCATAGAAGGAAGGCTAAAAACAGAATTCTGTAACTACCTTTATTCCCGTTCTATTATTAGGTACGATAAAGGATGTGGGAAAGAGATAAATGTTTTACTCTTTGTTTTACTTTCTTGGCATGGTCACAAGATCAATTGTCATTTGGTTAAAAAAGTTATAGTATGACGCGGCCAAATTTGATAGTACTTTGTTTCAATGTCTGACAGTTCGTTCATTGAACTAGCTGACTTATTCGCGTGTTCATTGTTTACGTGTCTGTCGTAATATTCCATGGTTTTGCGATGTTTTAATAATATTTCTACTGTTAGATTGCATGAATTCTTTGTTTAACTACAAATAGTGTGTGTGTGGACGCTGTGGAGCAATTTCTTGTGTGGTTGGGGGCTGCAAGACCCATTCATAGCGAAAATAAAATGAACAACAAATATTGACCTTCCATCGGTAAGTTTTTGCTTAATTTCTTGTTGCCTAAGATCTGATAAACGAATATAAATACATAACAAATATTGCTGTGTCACTATATAGCTGAAACCAGTCGTAATATTTATTCCAATAGAAGTTATTAGCGAATATTCGGAAATTGTTTTGGGGTTATCTTGATCAGCCATAGTGACGTAAATAATGTTGTCGATACTTTTCTTTTACAGATTTCCTAGACGATGTGAAAAAAAAATGGATAAATTGTATTGGTAGACGAAATTGGACTCCAAACAGCACAGCCACATAATATGCTCCAAACATTTTACTTTGTATTCATTTGGTAATGAACCTATGAAATGGATGTAGCATGTTCTTTAAGTCGTCACTTAGAGTACATGCTGTTCCTACATTATTTGTTATGGATAGAACAGATGAAATGGTCTTGATATATTATGATATAATTAAGGTATTTTATTGGCAATAAATAGTATCCCGTTCAAATTAAAACTTGATTTATTACATTACAGGAAATATTTATGGAAGTCTGCGAAGAAGGACATAGCGCAATACTGCAAATTAAAAAAACCGCTCACTATCAACAGTAATCTAACATGAAGACAGGTATAACATTCAGAAATATGTTCACTTGAAATATGCGATACAATGATATTATATTAAAAATATCATTGAT
Organism: Cosmia trapezina; assembly: GCA_905163495.3. Taxonomy (NCBI): domain Eukaryota; kingdom Metazoa; phylum Arthropoda; class Insecta; order Lepidoptera; family Noctuidae; genus Cosmia; species Cosmia trapezina. Next base: position 13,555,728 of record LR991047.1, read on the forward strand.
GCGATATCATTCTTCTACTTATCCCAGTCGGAAATATAATCGAGTGCAAATTTATTTATTTATTTTTAATACAAAATACGTAATTGTAGGATCCCGTAGCAATGGAAGTTGAAACAGGACCTAGTACATCGGTACAAATTAATGAATCGCCACTGATCTTGACATCTCGTGAAATCATCTCACATCAGTCAGGTAAGACATACAAATAAAACTATTTACCTAAATAAAAATGTTGATAAAAAATCTTACATAAATTTTATTGAGAACTGTTTGTTTTAGGAATCCTTGACACAGATGACAATAACAAATTCAGAAATAATTGGATTCCATCCTGATTCAAGAAGACTGCGCTTCTGGCGAGTTCCTGGTCGCCAGAGCCGACTCCAGAATCCTCAGGAAGTTCATCCGTACCAGGGCGGAATGATTATGTGTGGGCTGGAATTTGACTAACAGATTATTAAAGTGGCTAGGCATTTTATTTTTTATTTAAAATATTATCTGGTCGTTATTTATTTTTTTATGTACGAAAAGTTTTTGTCGCTTTGGTACCATTTTAAATTTTCATAATAAATTTTATTTTTTCACTAACAACCATTTTATTTAATCAAATAATTCAAATCTCTATTAAATTACGCTTCTACTGATTTACAATAATATATGTTACATAAAAAGTATTAAAATAAAAATTATTAGGTACTTTGAATACCCTTTTTCCCTAGACTTTGTTGAGTAGTCTATGATGTAATCTAAAATTCAAATAAATATGAGAAAGTAAGTTGCTAAAAACATTTGCAAAACCGAATGTCTCCCACTTCTTTTCAATAAACTCATCAGTTATTATGGCAACTAAATACATTCGGGTTTAGCCGGGTCAGATTTAATACATGAAGAGCTGTCGAGAACCAAGGAAGACTTTGGTGATGATGATGACGAACTATTTAGTTCATACTTAAAGTATTGTTTCATTTTGAACGAATATATTAAGTATTGGTATCATAAGTATGCTTAGTTACTTCAAAATTTTTGGTACGCACGGCTACAGATCAAGCTATACATTTCCAGTATAAGCTGATCTCCCATTGTATAGGATTTCCTTACAATGAGCGGTCAGTGTAAACTGGAAATGTATAGCTTGATGTGTAGCCGTGTGTACCTACGGTTATTATTCTTGGCAGTGTAAGAAAGAATGTCATTGTAAATTCTATCGACGTTCAAATTTAGTGGGTACATCACTAGTCAGAATAAAATGAATGACAACCTACAAAATTTCGAAACGTCTTCTGTATACGTGTCCTTCTTTAACATCATAGCGGCTCCATAAGTCAAAATGAAACAAATATATTGAGTTCAGTTGCTATTTTAACACTACTTCTATGCTTTGTTATTGTTCTGAGGAAGCACCCTACCGATCTATGTGTGCGTGATTTGAGTACCTGCAAAGACGCCGTCGCTCGTGTAACGTAATGGCGGCCGGTAGACTTACTATGGTGTGAATGTGTGCGTGCTGGCTTGTAGACATTAGCGCACTGACTTACTATGGGTGCTTCAGTTATTGTTAAAGGAGACGGCGTCCGCCTTTTTTTTTAGGTCCATGGTTCTACCTGAATCGTCGCACCGTCACGCGTCGTGCGTCGTATTGCGTATCTGTGGGAGCCTTCAACGCCGCCATTTTGTTTTTTGAATATATTTCAAGTGACATTTCACAAAACAATTACACAAATGTTTACCAACAGCGCCCCGCCAAAAGATCCTTGTAACACTGTAGCTTGGAATCTAAAATATGAAAATTAATAATAGGTATCTTTCTTTTTTACAGACTTTCAACGCCTCACTGCTATGCTCCGCCTGTAGACCAGCTATCACCGTAGTCGGCAACGAATCTGCAAGTAAGTTCTTATTTGAACTCCAAAGGCTGACGCAGATTTGGCGAAAATCCTCCTTATAGCTTGTGTACATACGGCTATACATCAAGCTATACATTTCCAGTTTACACTGACCTCTTACTGTAAGGAAATCCTACACAATGCGAGATCAGCTTATAAGATAAGATAAGATAAGATATTTTATTTTGCAAACATGGGTAGGTACAAAAGATGGTGACATAAAAATGTAAGTAGCAAAAACCATATTTAACCAGATGATGGCATGCAAAAGTACATGATTCTAATACACAATAATAATAAAGAGAAATAATGTCAATCAAATTACAATTCAAATACACAATTCTTCTCCAGTCAACTATTTCGTATTGGAATTAAATAAAAATTAAATTAAATAAAAAATTAAATGTCATATTTTCATCATTTCTAATCATAAAAATAGTAAGTAATTAATAATTACTAATTTAATTAAAAATAATTTTAATATTAATATATATATTTTTTTTTATATTTTTTTAAATATTTTTTTTTTTTTTTTTTTTTTTTTTTTTTATTAATTAGTAATTTCTTTCTCCATTAAAAATTCCGGCACACTATAATACGCTTTGTCAGCTAAAAAATGTCGAAGTTTTTTTTTAAATAATGTCAAGTTTAATTCTTTCCAACTCCTCGGTAATTTATTATAAATGACTGGCGCCATGTAGCAGACACTTTTGCGCATTAAAGCCGTTCTCGCACTAGGGAGACATAGCCTACACTGTTATACTGTTATAGCTTATACTGGAAATGTATAGTTTGATCTGTAGCCGTGCGTACATTCTGTATGTATCATCGGAAACTCCAGGCATGCCCGCAGGGTAACCCGACTGAACGGATTAGGTTAGGTTGGAACTGTAACCCAATGCGCGCGATCCGAGAGAGCGAAGCGAAAGGTTCCGCTGCAGCCGAGCGCTACATCCAAAATGGTTGCAGTTAGCCGACGTTCGCACGGACGTAAAAATATCGCGGCGATTTTTTTTCGCGCATTGGATTATCAACGCTCTGCTTAGCGCCGAGAGTTGAAAATCCAACAGTGTGTTTTTTCGTCGCGCTAGAATGCATTCTGTTGTTGTTAGGTTGGATTCTCAATGCTCCGCTCAACAACTAGAGTTGAAAATCCGGTGCGCAATAAAATCCCGCCGCGATATTTTTACGTCCGTGCGAACGTCGGCTTGCATGGCTATTTAGTAGAATTTTTAGGACCCGAAAACAGGAATTATTAGAGGTTCAAAAACGAAGCGTAATCATTATATCAAGACCGATTTATACTAAACGACCATGGAACCAGAACAAAACCTAGAGTATTCTTTTGTCGATATTCTTGACATTTTAGTAGGGAGAGACCAACGAAGGAATGTTCTGTCCCTGTTTACACAAAAAGAATTTGGCAGAGTGGGGATAGAATTTGCATTCGCTCGTTTGGTCTAAATCGACTTTAAGCCGATGTTCGCACGGAAGTAAAAATATCGCGGCGGGTTTTTATCGCGCACTGCATTTTCAACTCTCGGTGTTGAGCCGAGCTTCGAAAATCCAACCTAACAACAACAGAGTGCATCCACAAAAACACACTGTTGGATTTTCAACTGTCGGCGTTGAGCAGAGCGTTAAAAACCAGTGCGCGAAAAAAAATCGTAGCGATATTATTACGTCCGTGCGAACGTCGAAACTGAGAAAGCAAAATGGGTCGATTAAATAACTTTTTTTTTTTTGTTTTCTTTTCAGCTACCTGCGAATACAACTACAGCAACAGGTACTACGGAAACAATGGCTCCTTGGCGTGCCTGAACGATCCTAACACCCATGTCGCCTTCTTGAACACAAGGAATATCAGTGGTAAGAAATCTAAATATTTTCAATTCATATAAGGCAAGAAAGAGAGACAAAACCTGTCAAGAGAGAGTCTGAAAAGAACAGGGATGAAAGGGGGTCTTAACAATTCAAAGTGGCTACGGGTATGTGGGTTATCATATGAAAGAGCGCTGTTTGCACATTCTCACGCATATTTTTTTTTATGCCGCATAGATTTCGACTTTTGATGAAAAATGTAAAAAAAAATACCGTCCCCCTCTTATCTCCGAAGTTCGACTGGAAAAATAAAAGGATGTCTCTAAATAGCACACTTTTTCAGGAATCGAAACGGAACCATCGGTGCGCGAGTCCGACTCGCTATTGACCGGTTTTTTTTTTACTTTGTAGGTGCTTATTTCTTTAATTTTCCAAAATCTCGTTCTTATTTTGTTTACATAACGTTGTTAGGTTGTTTTAAAATACTAACTCCCTTACCTCTACTTCCCCAGCATACCTGAACTCCTTAGGTCTCCAGGCGAACCAGTTCCGAGCCCTGTGCCGCAACAACTCCCTCGCCGCCAATGCTGGCATCGTCATCGATGACGGATGTCTCCTGGCTTACGTGGTAGATGCTGAGGTCGTCACCAGAAGGTAAGTCCAAGAAATCATCGAGCTCGCATCGCGAGTTCGTGGCCTTTCTGAAATCTGAATAGTGAATCGATGAATCAATTAATTAATTAATGAAATGAATGAATCAATGAATCGCTCGGATCGATGACGCTGAATCGGTCATACTCAGCTCCAGTCGGTCGATAACGGTGTATCGCGTACACCGGCGTATACCCCAGCTCCAGTTGTAATTTTTCATTTCTATCATGGTAGTCAAAGCACACACCCTCTTTTATTTGTTGATGGCAATCGAACAGTTGAAGAAAAAAACGGTGAAGGAAAACATCATGAGGAATCGGCATGTTCTAGAACCAAAAATTCAAAGACATGTGACATTACCAACCCGCACTGGGCCCGCGTGGTGGAATACAGCCCACTCCCTCTCACAGAGAGGAGGCCTGTGTCCCAGCAGTGGGAACATTATAGGCTGATTATGCTTATGGTAATCGAACAGTTGGTCTATCTGATGGTTAGTCGTTACAGCTGGATAGTTGTACAGAGATCTTTTGGCGCGTGGCCGAAAACGGAACTAAAGTCACCATCTTGTTTTTTCAATACAATTTCTTAAACATTACACAACAAATGTACCAAATGAGCTCGACAATAAGCCGACGTTCGCACGGAGGCACGGACGTAAAAATATCGCAGCGATTTTTTTTTCGCGCGTTGGATTCTCAGTGCTCGGCTCAACACCGAGAGTTGAAAATCCAGTGCGTGATAAAATCTCGCCGCGATATTTTTACGTCCGTGCGAACGCCGGCTAACTTCACTTATTCATCATAACATCAGGAACGTACGCACGACTACAGATCAAGCTATGCCTTTCCAGTATAAGCTGATCTCGTATTGTATAGGATTTCCTTACAATAAGAGGTCAGTGTAAACTGGAAATGTATAGCTTCTTGTGTGTATACTCCCCCAGGGTTACGCAGACCGACGTGTACCTATAGTACCCCCACATTTCGCCAGGGATGTTTAGGTCCCATGTAATAGGGGGCGAGCCTATTGCCGTCAACCGGGCACTAATACAGACTCCGGGCTTCTACTGAGAAGTTCCTGATGGAAAACCTCATAACATTTTGCCCGACCTGCGTATCGAACCCAGGGGTCTTACTACGAGCTCTTATAGCAGGACAGAAGTTGAACGTTTTCAGTGAGAGAGAGAGACGGTGCGACGGTGCGGTGGTGTGATCGTATACAGCTCCGTCTCTCTCTCTCTCACTGAAAACGTTCAACTTCTGCCCTGCTATAAGAGCTCAACAGTAGTACTTATTACAACTATGGTCGGACTTTTAATTAGCTGCAGTAAACTGACACTTCTAATGTCACTTCTACTGTCATTTCGCTAACAAATGGGAACATTTTTTAACGAAATGACAGATAACAGGTGTCATTTTACTGCAGCTAATTAACTCCAACGAGACAACTTTTACTTAACTAATATTTTCACTTGAGATTCACAAGAGATAGACCAACGAGACATATTTCACAAGAGATGAGATAGACCAACGAGACAGTTTTTACTTAAGGCGAAAGCGCCAGGGTAGCCCGCGAAATTCAAAATTTCTTACGTTTAAGAAATTTTGAATTTCGCGGGTTACCCTGTCGCATCATCCTTAACTAATATTTTCACTTGTTCTCTTTTTTTTCCAGAAACGACCCTCTCTACAACAGCCTAAACACTCTTTTCGACTCTCTGGACAACTACTTCGGTTACGCGGCCGCTTCAGGGAACCAGCTAATCAACCTAGAAATCTTCTCTCCTCTCAATGGAGCTACTGACCTACTCTTTAAAGATTCTACCATTGGCCTTACGGAACCCACTGCCGTATCAAATCATGAGCCTGCAAGGAACTATATTGAATTGTTCAGGCATTTGCAAGCGTGCACGGGTACTGCTCCACCTATTCCCGGCCTTGCGAGTCGCAGTTTCTATTCAATAGTCACTCTTGTAACCATGGCTTTATTGACTAGATTTGTCGTATATTAGTCCATTTTGTCGGGTGCGTTTCCGTACGCACTTTTTATTTTTTAAGGTTTTGACAGTTGTTTTGGCGGGAAGCGGTTTCATTGGTTGTCTTTGTGACATGGTTTCGCGCTCAAAATTGAGTTTTGTTACAACAGAGTGTATTTTAATCGAGATTCCCAGTTCAATATATATTAATAAACAGTACAATAATTTTAGTAATTATTTTTATAAAAAAATGGATTATTTTTATATAACATGATTATTTACCAGTATTGAAATACCATCAAAGTAATTAAGTTTTTGCTTGCTTGAAAATGTAATAATGCGTATGAACATTACTAATTGCTAATTATTATAAGAAATAATTATAATACGTACTTATAAACAAATAAAATATTTTTATAGTTATAAATCGTACCTAGTTTTCTCCGAATTTCTAAATAATATTATGTACGAACAAAGCAAGTACTTAGAATAAATACTATTGTGTTAACATTGTATTTCGTTTGTATTTTTGTGAATAAAATAATGATTTTTATAAAATAAAATGATGACTCATTTCATTTCAATTTTCCTGCATGGTGAACACCATTGAGTTATATAACTAGAGAAGCAAACCTCATTAAAATGTGTAATAAAAGTCTAGCCACTATTTCAACGCGACGACGTAGCTTTGAAACCACTAAACATTTAAAAGTAAACATATATCTTTCTCACTTACACAAGTCGCAAGAACAATACTGTCGCTTTTATTAGACAAAGATCGCAATATAAACATGCAATGGCGGCGAATGGCGGGATGGGGTTGCCTACCCATGCGAAATTTTACCCAAGTTTTTAAACGTTGAAAAAAAAAACGTAACGTTTAAACGTTAAACGTTAAGTTATTTTTTAAATATGTGAATTATGTATTTCTTATTGGATGTGTATTAAAAGTTTATAACTAATGAAAATAATCAAGACATTTTCATTTTGAACATTTTTTATTTCCTTTAGTACATTTCCATACATATAATTTACATTTATAAATATTAGAATATAAAAACATTTAAGAATATAAAAAATAGTAGCCCACCGGCATCGGGAACAGGGTCCAGGGTACCGGTGGTCAGGGCTGCTGAGAGAGGAACCTCCTAACGATACGCGCCGTGTCCAGAAGTACCGCTTTCTGGAGCAATCTTCCTTAATCCAGCTGCCTAACGAGATCCTCTTCAGGTGTTGATCGAGGCTCTTGGCTATTATGGCATTGGCCGTCACGACTATCGGCACAACGATTGCTGTATCGATATCCCACATGTCGACAACCTCGCGAGCCAGGTCAAGATACTTAATCTGCTTATCTTTTTCAGCTTTCACGAGGTTCTCGTCATGCGGGACCGCTATTTCAATAATCATTGGGCGACGCTCTAATCGATCTATCACCACTATGTTTGTCTTATTGGCAACAATAGTCCTGTCAGTGATGATAGATCGATACCAATACAACGTGATATTGCCATTTTCGAGAACTGGGTCGGGCATATACCTATAGTACGGTACTTCCAATTCCACAAGACTGTATTTCAGAGTAAGTTGCTGGTGGATAATCCTGGCTACAAGGTTGTGCCTCTGCAAGTAGTCTCCGTTAGCCAGACGAGAACAGCCAGAAATAATTGACGGACTGATTCCCTCGGACGGTGGAATGCCCGACAGATGTCAACCGTGCCGTCCTTCACAATATATTTCCAGTAGTTGTTCGTCATCATAACTTCGTCCATAATCGCAAAGACAAAACCTTCGGTTTCCCCAAAGAGTCAGTTTTCTATACCTAAGTCCTTTTCTTTTTGAAGGTTTTTTAATTATTCCATGAATTGCACTGTTTTATCATTTACATTTAGCTGCATTTCGTCTTCTTCGCTCAACTCAGTTCCTCTAATAACATCGTTTATTTTTTTTATTTCTAGTCTTTTATTTTTTTGTGATATTTTTTTTTTGTTAGTCTTTTAGCCGATACATTTTTCAACCGGTGAATTATTTTCCTCATTTTGTGCTTTCGGGGCGTTTCAGTTAATTCCGTCTATCTCTTCGTCGGTTTCCACCGCATCCACATCCATATTTTCTTCTTCTGAAAGCTCCACCTGCTATTAGAATAACGGTTGTCCTGAAAAATATACAATTTACTGTAGGCAAAACAACTCTTTATAAACTAAAAACTAAATTGAAAAAAACATTCAACAATGTAGTTTGAGTCGATATAAACTAATTTGTTGCTGTGGGAGTTTAATGAGAAGGCATTTTTTGTTGACATTACCTATAATTTGATAATATTAATTGCCGCAAAAAATCATTACTTTTACAATAAGCATTAGAATTCCTTGATTGCACAAATAAACACGGCCACATTCGCTTTTTGGTCCTATTTTATCTTGATCACGGAAGTGCTTCGAACAAATGACAGTAGATTTAGTAGGTAGCCAGTCAGTATCTTTTCTCAGCAATCGGATTATTGATTGAGAAGCATCTTTAGGTAGTCTGGAACATTGTTAATCATTATTAAAAAATATTTAAAATCGCTTATTCCATAAATTAAAAACTCCCACAAATGTGGGAAACTAAAACATAGTTTTTAGTTGTAACACTGATCATAATGAAAAAAAAATCTACATTTTATTTATTTTCCTGCGTTTTTACGATGATATAAACACAGAAACAATAAACTTACGTGTGGAAAGTAATTCCGGTAGTTTTTGTGATCTAGAATCGCATTCTTTCATTACGCATTTACCCATTTTGGCGATATTTTTTGTCGCGTGTCACTCGGTTCACTTCGGCTGCCGTCGTAAAGAGCACTGAACTGACGTTAGTTACGCATACGGCCGTGGCCGTATGTTCAGTGGCAACGCCTTGGCGCGGCAATTGCTAATCTAGTGTAACATATATATCAATGGTGAACACCGTCTCTGTGAAATAAATGTCATATTATTGACGTATCACGTATAAACTGCTGCCCGCAGGCAACCCTATTGCCACCTTTGCTACGGTTTACTAGAAAAGCCTAGTAGTCAACTAGGCTTTCCTGAAGACTGCTAAAGGATCAGAGCTGGCTGCGTGGCTACCGAACTCTAAACTAGGTATGTTACAAATATTTGCATTATTAAACACTTTCATCGTGCGCCGCGATTTTGAAAAAAATCAAAATGGCGGCAGGTCGATATGCCAGATTCCATACAAAAAAGTTCAAACCCCTTTGCCGCACATTTTCAGTCTACTTTTGTTTGCCAGACTCTAGTTTCAAAATACCCTATGCATTAGTATTGCCAGTGTTTTCATTTATTCTGTGTACGGGGACCGTACGGCTTACCCCTTCGAAATTCAACTCTTAACCGGGTTAAGAGTTGAATTTCGAAGGGGTAAGCCGTTTATGAGGTTACCTTTATCCATTTGTAACTCCTCGAATGGGTTTTAGGCTTGAAACCCAGTAAAAGGGTTATTATCCCTTCAATATGGATAACCCATTGAATGGGTTCTATACTTGAAGTTGAAAGGGTTACCCCTTCATTACGATAACCTTTAGAAAGGTTTTGTGCGGGTTACATCATCATCGAGAGATCATAGTACATTGCTCAGAGTCGGAATTTACGATGTTATCGTTCTTATGAGTTGAAGCACAAATTAATCAGTAAAAGAGTTATTATCCCTTCAATATGGATAACCCATTGAATGGGTTCTATCTATACTTGAAGTGGAAAGGGTTACCCCTTCATTACGATAACCTTTAGAAAGGTTTTGTGCGGGTTACATCATCATCGAGAGATCATAGTACATTGCTCAGAGTCGGAATTTACGATGTTATCGTTCTTATGAGTTGAAGCACAAATGTTATCGTTCTTATGAGTTGAAGCACAAATGTTATCGTTCTTATGAGTTGAAGCACAAATTAATACTCCGCAAAATCATTTAAATAAAAAGCGACTCTTCTACGACACAATAAAGTGCAATTCAGGTCGCAGAACGCTAATTACCTACAGTTGCCTCTCTATCGCGTAACTCTTATACCTTGAGCGCGCGGCATTTCTACTGAAGTAGCCCCGTGGACGGGGCCCGCCGCGTACTTGTAGCTTCATACCTAAACTGCGGATTGTCCCATCTGTGGTTGAAGTGTAAGGTTACCCACATGATAAGGGATTTTATTTAACTGCTTAGAAAAACCCTATCGAAAACCCTTTCAAGGGGTAAGAAAAATAGTCCCTTATTGTATAATGGGAATAAGTAATAAATAAAACAATAAAATAAATGTACCTTCATTGGTTTATTTCATACAATATTTATAAAATACGCCTCTAGTAATAAGTTACATACTTAATGTGCTAAGATTGATATTAAAAAGAGCGTTAGCAACCGTCAAATTGGCATCGAGACTCGACACCAACTAAATGTATTGCTATCTCATTCTTGCAAGAATGGAGAGAAAGAGATGGAAGAATATTAGGGCCGGTTTTTGGAAGACTTACAGTACCAAATACAGTAAAATAGTTGTGAAAGGACTATCTGGTTTTGTTGTGCAAGAACGAGATAGCATTACAAATGGCCAATGACAAGAGTTTGACAGATAGATACATATATATCTTTTATCTCTTTCTTACTACCATGTTAGAAGGAGATAGCAATATTGTCAATGGTTTTTGAACCACTATTAATGTAAACCAGGTCCAGCATGTAAGTTAAACATGACTTTTGCCCGTTATCACTAAAACTAAGCGACACCGAAATAAGAGCGCGCTGTTTGATTATCAACTTTCAGCGGTCAGCCGAGCGTTGAAAATACAAAAGCGCGCTCCTACATCGGTGTTACAATACGCGCCACGAAAGATGATACTTGACCGCGCATTCGGCTCTTTCCGCCGCCCCGATGGCGCCCGGTCCCTTCCCGCCCTCAGACTTCATACCGCCAGAGAACTAAAATCGTCTACTGCGCAAGTCAAACCACGTGATGCGTCAAGTCTCATCTTTAGTGGCACGCATTGAAGAGTCAGCCTCAAAAATATCGGGACGAACACTGCTCAAAATGATCTCAACAACTAAGAAAATTAAACTTTATCTCAATTCGATAAAGTTCTTGTCAGAATGACAGTTGTCGTGTACTGTCTTCATTCTGAAACATTCCTTGTGTCATTGAGTTAATATTCCATTTTACTTAAGGACGCTGTTACAAATGGGTAGTCAAATCATTACTTTTTCACAAAAGCACAAATTAATACAGACTCAGACCAAGAAAAAAAGATAGACAGCGCGCCGCGAACATTAAAACTGAAACCACTTTTTTTTCTATGTGTGCATCGAGGAGCTCGTGGCTAAGTAATTACAGCCGTACGGGTCGATCCATCAGGTTAAGCTACGCTTGCCGGGGTTGGTCAGTGGATGGGTGACCATCTTTACATACCAAGATTCCTCCGTGCCTCGGAAAGCACGTTAAGCCGTTGGTCCCGGCTGTCATTCGTGGATCTTTGACAGTCGTTACGGGTCGTCAGAAGCCCGAAAGTCTGACAACCAGTCTTACCAAGGGGTATCGTATTACCCAGTTACTGGGTTGTGGAGGTCAGACAGGCAGTCGCTCCATGTAAAATACTGGTATTCAGCTGCATCCAGTTAGGCTGGAAGCCGACCCCAACATAGTTGGGAAAAGGCTAGGCAGGCAGGCAGGCATCGAAGGGTTGTCATTTGTTAAATTGATTTGATGTTATTTCAAGTACTTACAAGTGAAAAGTGATTCCGTGAGACTTTTTATGTGATTTGCTGTTGTTTTTGCAACTTTTCACTACACAGGAAGGCATAATTCTATTTTTTAAATTTAAGTTTACTCGACGACAACTCGTGACGTACTAAGAGCGATGAGCATGGTTTTAGTGTAGGTGTGTGCGTGAGCGTGTATGTTTACTTGCAGGAGCACGGTTTTATGGCTTCACTTTTGATGTTCGCGGCGCGCCGTCTATTTTTTTTTCTTGGTCTGAGAATACAGATGGGACACTCCGCAGTTTAGGTATGAAGCTACAAGTACGCGGCGGGCCCCGTCCGCGGGGCTAATTCAGTAGGTCAGAAGGTATACGAGTTACGCGATAGAAAGAGAGGCAACTTGTAGTTGAATATAACTGTAGGTAATAAGCGTTGTGCGACCTGAATTGCACTTTATTGTGTCGTAGCAAGAGTCGCTTTTTATTTAAATGATTTTGCGGAGTGTCCCATCTGTATTAAACTGTGACAAAAGTTTGTTTATTAAATGAAGTGCTTTGCATTCTTAAAATGTTTTTTGGCCGAATTGTCAATAAACACATTACATTCAATTTATAGAGAAAGTGTACCAAAATTATATTTATAGTTCAGAATCATACCATGCACATCTATCAACAGTTCGGACAAAAAACATTTTAAGAATGCAAAGCATTTTATTTATTGAACATACATTTGGGAAAAAAGTAATGATTTGATTACCCATTAGTAACAGCATCCGTAATAATTGTTTAGATAATTTTGAACAGGCTGTTCGTCCCGATATTACTGACGCTGACTGTACCTATTGTTAGTGATAACTGGCATTATTTAACTACAAATTAAATAATAAAGAAACACCTAACAACGCACCCGCCATACATTTATAATTCTAATCTATTTACATACTTAAGCTAATAGCCTATATTTGCTAAATTTTTAGTAAAAAAAAAAAACTTTTTCCATACTATTTCCGAGATTTTATTACAGTCATATAGCATCACGCCTTTAAACACCGAAGGCTAAGACAGCGGTGTACAGTAGTACCTAACTGATATGGCTTAACGATGTACCTGCTCAGAAGATAAATTTTCAAAGCCCGAGAATCGCTATTGACCAATCGGCACGCTCCACGCACCGCGCTCCTTTTTCCTGTACCGCTATTGGTCGGCAGCTGCCGCCATACTTGCCAGTGAGACGGAACTAACAACTGCAGTGTATTATGAACCTTATAGTAGTGATCTAATGTTGATTGTAAGTTTTAAGCTTTCTCGTTAATCTTCGAGGCCATACTTTATTTTCTGTGCGAACGAAGATTCACGACGCGCCTTATCAGTTGGGTACCACTGTACTTCCAGTGTCTCCGATCCTTATTAAACGTTATTTCTGTCCGTTTAGTGTAGTGGTGTATCTGATCAGTGATGCAGCGTATGGTGTGGCGTGAGCACGGCGCCCCCCGCCGGCAGCACGGAAGTGATGACGGGCGCGGCGCCGCTCACGCCCGACACGCCGCTCACGCCTCCCACGCCTCCGCCACAGAATATCACCTGCAAATTTATAGTTACATGTTTAGACACATAATACGGTATTTTACTCTATAGGAAAAAAAATCTAAAAATACATTATTTAGATACCTTACGCAAAAAGCAGTCGGAAAATTTTAGTTTTAGTTCGTAAAATAACAATATCAATTTTAAAATTCAATTCAAAGTTTTCAGCGGTCGCCACTCCACACCTTTCGGCCCCATCGCCCATCTGTTTTGCAAGCAATGTGTCCTGCCCACTGCCACTTAAGTTAACTTACACTAATTAATCTCTGAAGAGTTTTTTTTTTTTTACCAAACGGATGTGAAGAGTTCTTTTTGCATTTGATAGCCCAGTTCTTGAGGAAGGCTATAGGCTATTTAACACCACGCTAGAACCCTTAGGAACCGAGCAAAAAGAAATAAAAGTCAGAAAGAACGCTGAGCGAAAACGAAGTAAGGGGGGGGGGCGGGGGGGAATCTATAGCCGATTCCCGGCCACCGTAGGCGCGGGCTTGCGGACGGCGAGTAGTGGGTAGCTCGCCATCCGGTAAGGACCTGGGGGCCTACTCCCTAACTCCGTCCGTCCGTCCATCTGTCCGTTAGTCCGTCCGTCTGACATAAAAATCCATCAAAACAAGTGTATGTGTTAAATTTTTCGGACGGGCAATAACACATCAGGAGTAGGGACAACTGTCGTATCGTGTTGCCATTCGTACTTCGTTCGGGCCCCGAACCAATCATACGTCCATAGGTGATACGGAGTAGGAAACGCCCGTAACGAAGGCCGAGACTCCGGACTTCGGGCTTAGGGAGTAGACCCCCCGGCCCGGGTCGACGGCGCGTTGTGTTCCACGCGCGCCTCAAAGAGATGTCAGCAGTGATGGGGTCCGATAGGGCCGATGCCGCCGGGGTCGCGGGTTGTTCGAAAGAGATACCGTGGCCCTGTTAGTCAGTAAAAGTCTAACACGCGGCGGGAGAAGTCATTTGATGATTTCCCATTCACAAAAAAAAAGGCGGGGAGGAGCTCGTGGCTAAGTAATAACAGCCGCACGGGTCGATCCGTCAGGTTAAGCTACGCTTGCCGGGGTTGGTCAGTGGATGGGTGACCATCTTTACATACCGAGATTCCTCCGTGCCTCGGAAAGCACGTTAAGCCGTTGGTCCCGGCTGTTATTCGTGGATCTTTGACAGTCGTTACGGGTCGTCAGAAGCCCGAAAGTCTGACAACCAGTCTTACCAAGGGGTATCGTATTACCCAGTAACTGGGTTGTGGAGGTCAGATAGGCAGTCGCTCCATGTAAAATACTGGTATTCAGCTGCATCCAGTTAGACTGGAAGCCGACCCCAACATAGTTGGGAAAAGGCTAGGCAGATTGAAAAAAAAAGGCGGGGTGGGTCGGGGGGACACGAAATTTCACGCCAACGAATTCGCGGGCAGAAAATAGTGTTATAATAATAATAATTGAAACAGTAATATCACCTGTGAGACGGGCGTGGCGGGTTGTCCGGGCGTCGCTAGTACGTACTGCTGTTGCCTGACGCCGCCTACCTGGAACACATGATTCTATCATTATTTCTAATCATCATAACATCACATCAAATCTATATTTCTCGAATTTGCATTGTACAATGCGTTTCAACTAAGAATAGGAATGACCTTGCGCCATATTGTGAAGATTTAGCAAAACAGCACCTCGTTTACACATTTGCAAAGTCAAATCAAATCGTTTATTTGTGATGCATGGGTTACATACAGGTGTTCATTACATAATTATATACTTAATAATGTTCACGCCATGATCAGCAACTTGGGCATACAAATGATTAAATAAATCAGTCAGTAATATGTCAGTGACATATTATACTTTTTCTAGGTTATGTGGTATTAGAAATGAGGTTTAACATAAGAAATCTTCCATATTTTGGACTGAAACCCATGTCTATACATTCGCACAATGCAAAAACTGTTCAAAAAAGTTAAAATTAATCGACGCAAGATAAATTTTGTAACAGTGAAAGCACTTTGGCTAACATTTCAAAGTTCGCCAAGCAAAAATACTAGGGTATAGAACCGGGAAATCCCGTTCCCGAAAGTACCGGGAAATCCCGGTTCTTTCACAGTAAAAAAAGAACCGGGATTCAAAATAAATCCCGGTTCTTTCGGTACTTTTGATAACTAAAAATTTAGTATAAAAATATCAGATTTTATCTGGACTTTAAGTGTAAGTATACATTTTCTTTTGTTCCACTTATTTGTATTTGAAGTTTGGCTACTTGTGTAACTGAAGGTTTATTATTATTAAACTGCCAGATTTTTGAATTATTTTTGTATCAGATTTTATCTAGAGTACCTAATCTAGATTATATTCTATGTTAAAGGATTTGGTTTCCGCACTTAGTCCTTCATGTGGACCATTGTACGTGAGCCATGGCGACCGTCGGGGGTTATTCCAACCAGCCCACCTCCCTCCAGAAGCTATTCAAATCAAATCTCCAGGTCTGTTAAGAACATCTGTGAAAGATTGGGGTATTCCGAGAGTTTATGTTTTATTCTGGGTGACGTCACGTGGGTGCATTCAAAGAGCACGTGCGCAACGGTTTCCTTAGCCTCCGTTCAAGCCTTGACAGAGGACTGCCCGCCTATAAGGTATTCCTATTGTGTGGAAATGTTTGTTTAGTGTGCAGTGTCCTGTGATGGTCCCCGTCACCAGGCGCAGACCGTTCCTGTCCAGACGTAATAATCGCCTGGTTAGCGTACCATTCAGAGATGGCATAGCCTTCCTGGACTGTCTACAGCCTGGTGTCAAGGACCACCAACTCTCCGCTTCTTTATGAGTGTACTCCTGTAGCCACCTGCGTAGTTGGTTGAAGGGAATGGGTACAGACAGGCGTGCTGGATGCTCTCCTAGCTAGTTCATCAGCTGCGTCGTTACCCAGTGATCCACTGTGTTCTTTTATCCATTGCAGTGTCACTGTGTTGCGGTTAGATACCGTCACTCGTTCGAGTGCATTGTGACATTCTAGTATTAATCTCGAGCTAATGTATGTTTTCTGTATGGATTGGAGCACTGAGGCACTGTCTGAGAGTATACGTATAAGGGTATCCTTAACTTTCCTGGCTTCTATGGCGTAAGCCGCTTATATGATGCACCACACACTCTGCCTGGTACACAGAGTTAAATACTCCCAGTGGGCTGGATACGTTTATGTTGAAATCGTGTGAGTAGGTCTTTGAGCCATCGGTGTATACTCTCAACTCTTGCGGGCCTGAGTAGTCACACCGTCCGTCCATGAGTACTATGTTGTAATGCTTTTGAAAGTAGTGTGGTTTCGAGGCTCTGTCGCATGGTGATGCCATCATTGGCTGTCGTTTGATCGCATCCTCCTTTATGCGTATGTCTAGATTATATTTACCTTCTTTTGTTCCTCTTGTTCCTCTTGTTGTTTTGTTGTATTTGAAGAAGGCTACTTGATTTTCATAATAATTGTTTAATTTTTTAAGTTCAATATTTTATTTCGTTTTCATGTTTGATGTATAACAGCAATTTTATATTTAAATTTTTAACTTGTTAGATCATTTACAAGGTAAAAGTTTTAAAAGTGATTATTGTATCTAATTAAAATTAATCAATTATGGCATCCATAATTCCATACTATAAGATATTAACCATCATACTAAATTATTTAATTTAATTTAAAAAAAATATCTTTTTCATAGTTTTTCTGTTTTGTAGCTATCGCAATTGTATCCATTCACATAATACTTAATTTACCTAAACCGTCACCACAGACCGTTTCTACATCGCAAAAGAGAAAAAAAAGTCTAGTACCGAAAGTACCGGGAAATCCCGGTTCCTTTGAAGACTAGTACCGAAATTCCCGGTTCTTAAAAACAGTACCGGTTCTCGATTCCCTAAAAAATACGGCACGCGTATCACGTAAGATACAGAAGATACGATGCTTTGTCTCAATTTTCCTACTAATTTCGTAATATATGTGTCTCACTTCCACACTTCACACTGTAATCATGGCAACGTCTAGATGTTTAATGTCATTGGTTGAAACGCATTGTAAAGCTCCATTTACACGGCGCCATTTTATTGCCTGTGGCATACCATAAAATTGAAAGGCAAATATCTGGCACCGTCTAAACTACACGTACAATATTGTTGCACGATACGGGCAACTTTGAAAACTGGTATAAGCATGTACAAGAAAATCTCACAGTACATACAATAATTGCTCGTACAATAAAATCGCATTAAATTCTGGCATGTTCTGACATTTGTGCTGTCATTGAAATATGAGTGCGGTAAGTGAGGGTGTGGTAATCGTTGTTGCTATTTTGAGGCAAGAAATCAAATCAAGAACAACTTGAAAAATATCTTGAGAAGCGTTGAATAAAATTTAATGAAATATCATGTCTAGGCAAAACTTGCATGCAATAATCGCCTGTCAATTTTATTGCCTGGTGTAAGTCGCATGCGATTTTATTGAATGGCAAAACTTGCATTCAATTATTGTACATGCCATTTTATGGAATCGCACGCGTGTAAACACTTCATGCAGTTCTTGAATGTCAAAAAACTTGAACGTGCTTTATGGCATGCAATTATTGCTCTTGAACGTTCCAGAAACTTGCCCCGTGTAAACGGCGCTTAAGACAGGACAACGTCTGTCGGGCGAGCTAGTTCTAGAATACGCATGAATGTCCACGTACTGTGTGACGCACCTGGTGTAGCTGCTGCGGCTGCTGCTGTAGCGTCTGGCGGTGCTGCTCGTCCGTCTCCACGACCACCTGCTCCATGAACGAGGCGCCACCTAGCGGACACATTCAACTATTACCGTCTTATTACACCATCGAGCCATTTTTTGTAAAGGTCGATTTAGACTAGATTTGCCCAACACCAATATTACGTCATAGGTACTTATTTATATAAGAAACTACACAACATACTAAACATACTCGATTTAAACAGACACTCACTAAAACACATAATCACTCAATGGCTACTACAACAGGACTACATAACAACGGAGAATCTTCTAGCATACATCTCGTAAAAACACAATCTTTAGGTATTACGATTGATAGTAAACTAACATGGAAACCCCATATTGAAGAAATTTGTCTGAAATTAAATAGATCTGCATAATTATGCACTATTTCAGCTGTCAAAAAAAGTTAATATACAAACACTTTTAATAGCGTATCACGGGTTGGTTGCATCAGTTCTGAGGTTTGGTATTATTTTTTGGGGGCAATCTACTGAAAGAGAGACTGTTTTTAAAGCGCAAAAACGATGTATTCGATCCATGTGTGGCTTAAAAACTACTGAAACTTGTGCACCCCATTTTAAATCTTTAAAATTACTTACTATGCCAGCTATGTACATCTACGAGACTGCTTTGTTTGTTAAAACTAATACACCTTTTTCAAAAATTATCCGATGTAAAAAAGACTCCAATGCGATCTCAATACATAAATCAATTATGCGATATAAAATGCAAAACCTCGTTGATGAAAAAGAGTTTTTTTGGAATGGCTTCGAAAATTTACAATAAAATACCCGATAATTTAAAAAAATATGCCCATAGCAAAGTTTAAGAAAGCTCTCTCCTCGCTACTAATTGAAAAATGTTACTATACTGTTCCAGATTTTATAAATGATAATTTTTAATATTTTTTTAGTTTATTTTTGTTTTTATTTAGTTTTTAAGTATTTTAGTTTTAATTACATTTTTTACTTTATATTTGTACGCCTTCACGGCAAAACGTAGCGCCCAAATATGTTATGTTTTACAAATAAATGTTCTGATTCTGATTCTGAATCGCAAAATCAACGCACATATGCACAATTGCACACACATGCACTCACAGACACACCCTTGCACACACACACACACACACCCTTGCACACACACACACACACCCTTGCACACACACACACACACGCGCACGTACACGAACTCTCACTCACATACACAGCACAATAAAACCTACCTACTTTTATTTCATAGAATTTTACTTTTGATTATGTAACATCGACACTGTCTAACTTGTTATAGAATGTCAATTACTTACTGTACCCTTAGGGCTGAACCCTATCTCTTAAAATACAGGCTAGACCTAGTTTAAGGGATAGAGTCTATTACTTGTGCTTATAGTTTGACAAATGTTAAATGCAAAATCTACAATGTATACAGTGCAATGTGTTCTTGTTTTATGAAATAAATATTTTTACTTATTATTTATTTATTAGACCGAGAACGAGCGAAGTTGAACGGTTCCAGTGTGAGAGAGAGACGGAGCTATATACGACCTATAGCACCATCCTTTTTTCTGAACGGATCCATGATCGTTTTTCACGGCCCCTGAACTAATTACAGTCCACTGACAAAATGGCGGTCACGACAGGCAAGCATACCAACCTGCATTGTTTGTAGAAGTAGAGTTGAGACTCTCACAGCCAAATAAACAGTGTTGCACCGTCCAACGAGGCTCAAATGGGATATGTGTTTTCACCTGAAACACAATATTAATTTACATTTTATTATTTGTCTTGAAAACTAAGTCATCTATTGTTCTAAAAAAAAATTCTTAATCTAGCCTAGTCTATCCACTTTAAGAAACAGTCATTAGTTTTCTATCTGTTCATAGAAATATTTTGTGTACAAGCCGTGTATAGCGGCAACAGAAATACATCATCTGTGAAAATTTCAACTGTCTAAATTCTAAATATCACGGTTCATGAGATACAGCCTGGTGACAGACGGACAGCGGAGTCTTAGTAATAGGGTCCCGTTTTACCCTTTGAGTACGGAACCCTAAAAAATTCGACTTGAGAACCTCCTCCTTTCGTTGGTTAAAAACTCATGCATAGCATGTCGCTGTGTGGAGGTGACGCGGTGACTCGAACCCGTAATTGCCCCACCAAAAATCACTCAACGTGCCTAAAGAAGTTATCGCTTCAAAAATATTGATTTTGGCAACATTTGGCAATCATGATACAATACGGTATTTTACTCTTTATGAGAAAAAATCTAAAAAAAAAAATAATTTAAATAGCTTATGCAAAAAGCAGTCGGAAAATGTTAGTTTTAGTTCGTAAGATAACACTATAAATTTTAAAATTCAATTCAAAGTTTTCAGTTTTTTTTAAATCTGTTTTGTAACACCATGTTATTACGTCATACGGCTCTGTAGAATAAAAAGTGTCAATATCACCTGTCAACTGATCAGCGTATATAAAGTGTTTGTTTACTCAGCCAAGTGACGTCACGACCACAGAGCAATATGGCGTCCACTGCGTCCAGCGTTTTCGCGCGAAAATGTAAAATTTAAATGCATATTTATGGCACTTATCGATTGACTTAAAATTTTGTTTTTTTTTAGTGGCTTATTAGCACTAATTATATAAGCTAATTGAGACACTTTTCAAAAATGGAAGTAATACCCTAATGGAAAAAGGCTATATTTTATTACGTCAATATATACCTTGAGCTCAGTGGTCAACATAAGTATATGTCTGCACGGCAGCCGGAACACTTTGCTGAACAAGCACGAACACTCCTGCGTCGATGTGCCGTATTTGCAAATGGCGGCGCTGCTGTGCTTTCTGAAAACATTATAATTAAATTGTTAGACACCTGTTGGCTCGTGGCTAAGTAATAACAGCCGCACGGGTCGATAGATCGGGTTAAGCTATCTTTACATACCGAGACTCCTCCGTACCTCGGAAAGCACGTTAAGCCGTTGGTCCCGGCTGTCATTTGTGGATTTTTAAGGCGCTACCAAAATATTTGGAGTATTTTTCGTAACCATTTATTTCAGTATTGCAGTATGTATGGATTTAATTTTTGTATATATGTTTATTGACCATTTGATTAATACTTTGACTGAAGGAAAACACAATTGGGTTAACTTTCCTCGATAGAATTTAATTCCGAAAAGACCTCTACTTTGTCATGTTTTTTTCTATAATTCTAAAATCCTAAGTAATTTCATTGCAAAATTGCATTCCAAATGTGCGTATTAGGCAATTAAAAATTCTGGCAGAACAGAATTTTGATGGATTAATTTATTTTTAAACAATTGTTACTTGATTTGGCGCTTATATTTTGGTTCCAGCGCGTTGTTGCGCTCTCTTTTTTTCGCATGTGGAAGTAATTGACTCTGTCACTTTCTTATTCCCGCCCAGTTCGCTTTTCACGTATCACCTTAACAGTCGTCAGTGCGGGTCGTCAGAAGCCCGAAAGTCTGACTAACAGTCTTCCCAAACCGCGGGGCGTAGCTAGTATATTATAAAGGCGAAAGTTTGTGAGTGTATGTGTTTGTATGTTTGTTACTTCTTCACGGTCAAACGGCTGGACCAATTGTGGTAAAATAATGGAGTTTAATTATGGAGGTAGCTAACATCCTGGATTTACACATAGGCTACTTTTTATCTCGGTTTTACGTTCCCGTGGGATAATTTCCGACTTCCATGCGGGCGAAGCCGCACGCAAAAGTTAGTACAGTACTAACCAACTGATAAGGTTTTCCGATGTACCCGCGCAGAAGATGAATTTTCAAAGCGCGGGAAATGCTATTGACCAATCGGCACGCTCCACGGACCGCGCTCCTTTTTCCTGTACCGCTATTGGTCGGCAGCTGCCGCCATGTTGTTAGTCAGCCGCCATACTTGCGAGTGAGACGGAACTAACAGCTGCAGTGTATTATGAACCTTATAGTAGTGAGCTAAGGTTGATTGCAAGTTTTAAGCATTCTCGTTAATCTTCGGGGCCAAACTCTCTTTTCTGTGCGAACGAAGATTCCTGACGCGCCTTATTAGTTGGGTACCACTGTAATTAATATTCAAAGTCATAATTACCTGCCAGCTCTATCGTCGAGACACTTCTGAGCGAGTTTCGTCTGATGTGACATCAAATTGTAAGCGTATTGTGTGATCGTGTCCGTTGGAGATTGCTTCAAGGTCTCCGTGTCCTGAAATTTGTAAAAATGCCATTCAATATTAAAAAGAACAAAAAAAAAACCGGCCAAGTGCGTGTCGGACTACGCACATTGAAGGGTTCCGTGGTTAAAAAGAATTTATCCCAAAAAGTACACACTGTAAACCCAAAAAAAAATTTTTGTCATAAAATTACAAACTAACAATTTTCGGACCTTGCTTCTTGCCAAATTTCATGATTCTAGGTCAACGGGACCCTATAGGTTTTGATTTACTTGCGAGTAACAAAATATGTCGCATAAATGGCCGTATTTTTTTATTGCGTTAGAAGCTTGATTTTTTTTAGAAATCCAAGAGACCATGGACCTACGTATTTGATATCAATTTCAACTTTTATACTTCCACGCATTTCAAGGTCTTGACAGATTGACAAACAGACAAACAGTTGGACAATTAAGTGATCCTATAATGGTTCCGTTTCTTCTTTTTGAGGTATGGGACCCTAAAAAGATGTCGTGACAAAAATTTAAAAGAGTATGTTTTGAAGGTTTTGGTTATGTTGAGAGGATGAATGACAGACAGACAGACAGACAGAGGGACAACGAAATGATCTTATAAGGTTTCCGTTTTTTCCTTATGAGGTACGGAACCCTAAAAAACATCATTTTTTATTTAATTTTGGTGGAGGGAAATGCTTCCTGATACCGGGTGATTCCTTCCTGATAAGACTATAAATAATAAAATAAATAAATAAAAGGTTTATTCACAATAAATATACAGAAACACATTTAAAATGTACATTACATTACAGTTCATATAAATCAAAATCTGTATAAAAGCATATAAACCCTGTCTCATAGACTAGGATAGCCTGTATTCTAAAAGACAGTGTTCGGCCAAATAATTGTTTTTTAATAATTAATACAAGAAGTGAACGGTGTTGACACTAATAAGCTTCTGTAATTTTGTTATGTGTAGTGAAAGCAAAGTTATGTATGTATGGTGTGTGTTATGTATGTGTGAGTTAAATGGAATGTCGTGTTACGTTTGAGTTTATGATTGGGGAATATAAGTGCCTAACTGTGTACGTTTTAGAGTAAAGGCTGTAAGACTACTACTGCCTAGGTGTTGGATTACTAGGTGATGTATGTAAGCAAAGATTCCGTGTAGGCATAGTCCTTTTGTAGTAGCCACTCTGTTACAGACTGTATACTCACTCTTAGCCTGCTAAGCGCGAAGGTCCTCCTATCGTTCTCCAGCTGGTTGGCGACGTTGAAGAAGATGGAGACGAACTCATCCAGCTGTATTTGGTTGCGAACTAAGTTCTGGAACTTAGTTACTAAGCGTTCTAGACCCTGGAAAATAGAAAATTAAGAATATAAGTACATAGTTTTATTTGAACCTGGACCTAATGTTGTATTCAGCTGCATCTGGTTAGACTGGAAGCCAACCCCAACATCATGTGCCTAGCCTTTTCCCAACCATGTTGGGGTCGGCTTCCAGTCAAACTGGATGCAGCTGAATATCAGTATTTGACATGGACATTCATCATTCCGTCAGCACGCACAGTTTCGCATTCTAACTCGCCCCTGGTTCGCGCGCTCGCAATGCTAAATGCTCTACTGGCATCGACACAGGAGTGTGATTTGTTTGCCGCGAGATGGATAGACGTATGTCGTGCATGTTTGCGATTCTGTGAGATGATGGACGAAAGATGAGTTTTTTTTTTTTTTGTTGCCAATTTTGTTGGTATATGGTAGTTTTACTTGTTTTTCTTTTTTCTTTGTGTACCTATTCTTTCTTATTGTTATTCCTTCTATATTGTAAATATGTCTGTTTTTTTATTATTATTATTTAAATTTAACTGTACAATAACTTAGATCTCGATCTGTAATGTTGTACATGTTTTTACCAAATAAATAAATAAAGTAAATAAATGGAGCGACTGCCTATCTGACCTCCATAACCCATGGGTAATACGATACACATATACTAGAAAGGTAAATTAAAGGTAAACAATCTTGATGTGTCTTTTATCTTTTTTATTTTAAAACCTGTTTAAAAATAAAATGCAACTAAAAACCAATGCGAGTAAAGGATGAAGTTGAGTGCCTCTCAATTCTAGCCAATGAGAGGCACTCAACTTCATCCTTTACTCGCGATCCCAGTAAATTTTTCCTGTACTTCCAATTCAATTTACATATACACACACACACACATACTTCAAGCACACACCCACACACACACACACCACACACATTACACGCACACACACAATCACCACTACAGGCTCATTCTAAACAATTTTCATTTATTTATTTAAGTTGTATTATTTTAGTCTTTTTATTTCTCGTTGTTAATCTTATTGCATAAGTTTTCAATAGTATTTCCTCCCGGGAGAGGGCACTGGCTCTTGTAACACAGGTTAACCACCTAGCACAAGTGTCAGGGACTTCACATTAATTGTAACCACTTCCTTATGTAATAAAGATTATTATTATTATTTATTATTTATTTATTTAATGTAAATACAACAATAATGATTACTAAATCAATTGAACCATTAGTTTAAGCAGTAGTTTATTTGTTTAATATGTGTTTGTGTAAAAAGTTGCAGCAAGATTGTTTACCTTTATTTTACCACCTAAACCTTTCAGTGTAGACGCACTACCACAGTTTCATACAGATGGGACACTCCGCAAAATCATTTAAATAAAAAGCGACTCTTGCTACGACACAATAAAGTGCAATTCAGTGTGCACAACGCTTATTACCTACAGTTATATTCAACTACAAGTTGCCTCTCTTTCTATCGCGTAACTCTTATACCTTCGGCGCGCGGCATTTCGAACAACCCGCGACCCCGGCGGCATCGGCCCTACCGGACCCCATCACTGCTGACATCTCTCGTCGACCCGGGCCAGGGTCTACTCCCTAAGCACGAAACACGTAGTTTCAACCTTCGTTACGGGCGTTTCCTACTCCGTATCACCTACGGATGGATGATTGGTTCGGGGCCCGAACGAAGTATGATGACAACACGATTTGACAGTTGTCCCTACTCCCGATGTATTTTTGCCCATCCGAAAAATTTAACTTATACACTTGTTTTGATGGATCGTTATGTCAGACGGACGGACTGACGGACGGACTAAAGGGAGTAGACCCCCTGGACGCCCCCTTACCGGACGGCGAGTCATTGCTTAGCCAACAAGCCCCTACATAGTTGGTAAATGGTAACTGATAAGGCGCGTCGTGAATCTTCGTTCGCACAAAAAAGAAAGTATGGCCCCGAAGATTAACGAGAATGCTTAAAACTTACAATCAACCTTTGGTCACTACTATAAGGTTCATAATACACTGCAGCTGTTAGTTCCGTCTCACTCGCAAGTATGGCGGCTGACTAACATCATGGCGGCAGCTGCCGACCAATAGCGGTACAGGAAAAAGAAGCGCGGTGCGTGGAGCGTGCTGATTGGTAAATAGCATTTGCCCTAGGGATGTGAAAAAATAATCGATTATGGAAAAAATCGATTAAAAATCGATTTTTTTTTTCAATAAAAATCGATTATTATAATCGATTTACATAATACAAAAAATCGATTAATAAAAAATCGATTTATTTTTCACTGTCGATTTTTTTCACCCGCAACGGCCGCAACATCCAGCGTTTTAGTCAGGAGCGCGAGGCCGCAAAGTGCCGCGAACCCGACTTTCTAAGCGTTTACCAAAACTTTTATTCACAAATTCATTGCCCACAGGCTTTTAATTACTTTATTTTATGATTTACTTACTTATGTACATTTTTGCCAGCGAAAGGGGAAAAGAAAAAATCTTTTTGCCACTTAACGCCTTAGAGCATTTAAATGCTCTAAGCTTTACGCCCTTGTAATTTGTTAGGTTGATTAGTTAGTTTATTCCTCAAATGTCAATATTTCATGAAATAGTCATTCGATATGATTACTTGGGTCTTATAGAGTTGTATTGATGAATTTATTGATTATAATTTTGTAAATACATACTTTTTATGGTCACGAATCGTATTTTGGTCATCATAGAACCTAATTCTGAGTTGGAAATTGCAAAAAACGTAAGAAAATTTGACTTTCGCGGGCTATTCGGGCGATTTCGCCTAAATCCATAAAAAAATAAGGAAAAAATCGATTTTTTTAACAAAATCGATTATTTTTATTACAAAAATCGATTATTTTTTAATCGATTTTATTACTAGGCAAAATAATCGATTAATTAATAATCGATTTTTTGTGTATAATGTCACATCCCTAATTTGCCCTTTGAAAATTCACCTTTTACCACAGATTAATAACAGATAGTACACTCCGCAGTTTAGGTATGAAGCTACAAGTACACGACGGGCCTCGTCCACGGGCGGGGCACGATAGAAAGAAAGGCAATGTGTAGGTGAATATAACTGTAAGTAATTAGCGTTCTACGAACTGAATTGCACTTTATTGTGTCGTAGCAAGAGTCGCTTTTTATTTAAATGATTTTGCGGAGTGTCCCATCTGTATTAATCTGTGCTTCTGCGCAAGTACCTCGGTAAGCCATATAAGTTGGGTACTATTGTAAAAGGCTAGGAAGACGATGTTTGCTAGGATATTTACCTTGTGCAGTATATTAGTATAGTTATCGGCCTCAAGCCACGAGTCCAGCTTGGGAATGGCTCCGTTGGGCCGCGTCAGGATCTCCCACAGACCGAGGGTGCCCGCGCCAGTGCCGATGATACCGCGTTTTAGGACCTATAAATAAAAAATAAGGTTATTGGTAACGCCATCTATTGAGGTTTTAGTTTTTTGACTCATTGTCAGAACCAACGATCGTAACCCTGTCCCTACCACAAAGCACGCCTAGTCATTATCACAGGCGCAGAGACCGTTCTGGAACGCCGCACTATGGGCTGTAAACCGAGCTTCATGCATAATCAGCCTATAATGTTCCCACTGCTGGGACACAGGCCTCCTCTCGGTGAGAGGGAGTGGGCTGTAATCCACCACGCGGGCCCAGTGCGGGTTGGTAGATGTCACATGTTTTCGAATTATTAAAAAAAAAAAATTGAAAATTTCGTATGGCGCCAAAGTAATAAATCCAAATATCTTCAAAACCGCTGCCTTAACTGATATACCCTTACAGATGGTTGTTCTACAAATTATTTGACATTTTTTTGTATAGTTGCAGCCACACACAGCTCTGCGTGTAGGCCGCTCCGCTCGCTTTATCCGCTTCAGCCGCTTCCGCAAATACTGTGCCCGCGGGTGTGATTAGTGAATTGGTGCACGAGGGACTCCTGTGATTAAGTGCCTTCCTGAACACGAGTCGCGAGAGAAGACATTGACAGGTAAGTAAGGCTTGCCATCCTATAATACACCTTACAATTTGACGACACGGTTGGCGCAGTAGTTGAGCGATTGACTGCTGCGCAGCATGTCGCGGCTTCGATTCCCGCACAGAACAAATATTTGTACGACCTACAAGTATTTGTTTTGAGTCTGTGTGTTTTGCTATCTATAATATGTATGTATTTACCATGGACCTAAAAAAAAAGGCGGACGCCGTCTCCTTTAACAATAACTGAAGCACCCATAGTAAGTCAGTGCGCTAATGTCTACAAGCCAGCACGCACACATTCACACCATAGTAAGTCTACCGGCCGCCATTACGTTACACGAGCGACGGCGTCTTTGCAGGTACTCAAATCACGCACACATAGATCGGTAGGGTGCTTCACTTTCGATATGCGTGGTGCGGAGTCCATCTTTTTTTATAAGTCTATGGTATTTACAAAAAAAAAAAAAAAAAAAAATGTATATAAGTAGTTTATCAGCCATCTCGTTACCATAACACAAGCATTAGGTTGCTTAGCTTGGGACTAGATGGCGTTGTGTGAAATGTCCGAGGATATTTATTTAATTAATAAAATGCTTTGCATTCTTAAAATGTTTTTTGACCGAATTGTTGATAGATGTGCATGATACGATTCTGAACTATAAATATAATTTTAGATAGGTACAGTTTCTCAATAAATGTACCAAAGTGACATTTTTTATTTAATAAACATACTTTTGTGTAAAAAAGTAATGATTTGACTACCCATTTGTAATAGCATCCTTAAGGTTGATGCGCCAGGGTAGCCCGCGAAATTCAAAATTTCTTACGTTTTTTGCAATTTGTAGGTCAGTGTGAGCTTGTCTGTTGATTACAATATGATTCGCGGCCGTAGCTAATATGGCTTTACAGAATTATAATCATTAGAATCAGCAATACAACTCCATAAGTTAGCATTTATCTCAAATCTAGCGATTTAATGAAATCATGAGGTTTGAGGTATATGCTAACTTATGGAGTTGTATTGCTGATTCTAATGATTATAATTCTGTAAAGCCATATTAGCTACGGCCGCGAATCATATTGTAATCAACAGACAAGTTCACACTGACCTACAAATTGCAAAAAACGTAAGAAATTTTGAATTTCGCGGGCTACCCTGGCGCTTTCGCCTTAAGTTCTAAGTTTAGACCCTATACTACCTCAGGTTTTTATCTCGCTCACACAATACTGCTCGCAGACTAAGTGAGAGCGAGACTGAGTGCGTTGCTGGGCGCCGATAGTTTAGGTAACTGCTTTTTTACTGTGAAAATAATAGTAATTTGAAAAAAATAAAAAACATAAGACCTGCTTTATAGTTAGTTCAGTTAGTGTGCAAAGTTTCATGATCTAATTTGAAGTATTTTTTGAATACCAGCGGTTTGTTGTTCGGTTTGGAGGTAACTTTGGATTTTTTTTCTATCGAGAAAATTTTATGGAATCGTGTTTTCGTCTAACTCAACTCAACTCAACTCAAAGCATTTATTTCAAATAAACCAATTACAGGCACTTTTGAATTGTCAAAGGGTAGGTCTTGGGTCGGTCAGTCAGAAAAATGAAGCTAGATTGCCCATTCCAAAGCGTAGATCCTATGGAGAAGAACGGGCAAGAAACTCCACGGACACTCTTTTAAAATCAAATATTTTACAAAATATTGGTTACATCGTTCATATTGAAAATATACATGTGAGAACAATGTAGAAAGACGTGCACGTTAAAAGCGTCCGTAATAAAAAAAAAAAAATAAAAACTAAAAACAACTAAATTAAAAAATAAAAATAAGCCGTGGCAGCTAAGAGACGACCAGTCCCAACTGACGGCGCCCGTTCACGAACATGACGCATGGATCAGCACCAATTAGCTCAACCATTTTGTAGGGAACTTAATGATCCAACACATAGTACCTAACATTAATCCTCAACTTTACCATAATATATTTATTTCAAAATTAATGTTGCAGTATTTTCGACGTAACGGAGGATCATGCATCGAGGTAGTATAGGCTCTTAAAGATGATGTGCTGTGGTAGCTCGCGAAATTCAATTTTTCTTGAAACTCAAAACCTCTGTCTCTCTCTGGGCCCCATAAGGAACTCAACGATAAGTCATAAGTCATTTAATCATTTGTTAACATAGGTACAATAATAGTTGTTAAAAAAATATATACAAGCGCGCTATGCTATACCAAAAGGCGTACTAATATTTATGGATGGCATTTTAACCTAATTTATTAATTAAAATAATTTAATATCTCAAAAATAAAAAATAAAATAAGAAAATATTAATGTCAAGATATTGCCAAGATTAACATATTTGTTACGAACCTGTAATTGCGCGTGAGTGTGCTCGCCCCGCAGCAACGCGAGCGCGTACGTCTTGCACCTGGCGGCCAGCTCTATGAGCGAGAGCGACGTGTCCACTCGGCGGGTCGAGTCCAGGCACAGGCGCGCGCTGGCGAGCGAGGCCTGCCACACGGAGCACGTGACGTGGGCCGAGGGGAAGGCGGCGCGGACTGACTGTTGAGGAAAAAGTACTCGTAAATCTATATTTATAAAAGAAAGTCGTGTTAGTTACACTATTTATAACTCAAGAACGGCTGAACCGATTTGCCTGAAAATTGGTGGGGAGATAGCTTAGAACCAGGGGACGGGCATAGGATACTTTTATATACAACATTAGTTTTAAACCCAAAAGGGTGTCATTGTACTCATCATTTTGAACAACTTTTTCTATGGGACCAACCTTGAAATCGCGAAAAAAAATCAGCTATTCCATACATTTTGTAGTATAAAGTTGTATATAATTATTCTGTACGTGTGTTTCTCATCTAACTTGTGTGTATATTTTAATTGGTTCCTGGATGGTTTGATAGGTGGCGCTGCAGTCGGGTTCTAGGATCGTTCAGACAGGACATCGTCTGTAAAGTATCTTATTTAATAAACATACTTTTGTGTAAAAAAGTAATGATTTGACTACCCACTTGTAACAGCGCACAGTGTTCCAATCGATCAAAAAAAATTCCCTCTGCTTTTTATGATATTTATCGATCAAGGGATGCATTTAAAATGCACGAGTAAAACACCCACGTGTGAATTTCAATGTTTTTTTTTAATAAAAAATGATGAAGTTTAGGTGAAAATTTCATGAAAAAAATTAAAATAAATTCTGAAAACGTAACTGTCCAAGATATTTTTTTTATATAAAATTAAATATAGTCTGATAAAACATCTTTGGGCGCCTATTTTCCAGTTTTTATTTTTGGAAAATCACCTCCATATACCGAGTAATATTTTTTTTTCAGATTTTTGTTTTTATTTTTTTTTTTCTCCCTAAAATCTCAAAAGAGCGACTTGTCATTAGCATTGAAATATTGCTCGTAACAAGGCCTATCACTCATAAAAAAAACACGTCGCACTATTGCGGTTTTTGGGAAGAATACGCTATTTCGTTCTAAGGGCAAATAAATACTACATAGGAATTAAAATAAATTCTGAAAACGTAACTGTCCAAGATATTTTTTTTATATAAATATATAAATATAATCTGATAAAGCATCTTTGGGCGCATATTTTCCAGGTTTTATTTTTGTAAAATCACCTTCGTATGCCGAGTAATAATTTTTTTCAGATTTTTGTTTTTATTTTTTTTCTCCTCTCTCTCGTAACAAGGCCTATCACTCATAAAAAAACCACGTCACACAATTGCGGTTGCAAAAAAAATATCTTGGACAGTAACATTTTCACAATTTATTTTAATTTTTTTCATGAAATTTTCACCTAAACTTCATCATTCTTTATAAAAAAAATATTTGATATTGACACGTGGGTGTTCTACTCGTGCATTTTAAATGCATCCCTTGATCGATAAATATCATAAACAGCAGAGGGAATTTTTTTTTGATCGATTGGAACACTGTAGAGCGTCCTTAAGAGCGTTAACGTCGCGCACGCTGGCAACGTCACATTTCCAAAGGTTTTTCGTGATTATTTTAATAAATTTAAATCATAGGACAATTTCCTCTCTCAAATTCTTAGATCGTTGGTATTTATAAGTATGTATGCTATTTTTTTACAGTAATTTTGATATTTACTATTTAAAAAATAGAATAATAGAAAATAATTGACAATATTTCATTTTCTAAGAGTAAATACCAAAATAACCGTCAAAAATAGCATACATACTTATAAACACCAACGATCTAAGAATTTGAGAGAGGAAATTGTCATTTGATTTAAATTTATTAAAATAATCACAAAAAACCTTTATAAATGCGACGTTGCCAGCGTGCGCGACGTTAACGCTCTTAAGGTAAACCAACCAAATTGAACTAATTTCTACGTCATATGAAGTTTTATGTTATATCGAAAGACGTTGTTAAGAGTTTACACTGTATGTTAAACATACCTGTTGACATTTAGTAGGATCACAGACCACACATCTGACTTGCCGCCACGCAGGATTACAAGACTTGAAGGTTTCTAACAGCCACGACAGATCTTCACCAATTAGTGTTGAAATACCTGGAAGCAAAGAACATTCATAGCAGCACCAGCCCTCTAAGCCACCATTCGCACGGACGTAAAAAAATCGCGGCGGAATTTTATCGCGCACTGGATTTTCAACTCTCGGTGGAGCCGAGCTTCGAGAATCCAACCTAACAAAAACAGAATGATCCCAGAGCGACGAAAAACACAATGTTGGATTTTCAACTCCCAGCGCTAAGCAGAGCGTTGAAAATGCAGTGCGCGAAAACAAATCGCCGCGATTCTTTTACGCCCGTGCGACGAATGCTACACGCGACAAATGTCCTACGTGATTTTGATTTACTTCACGAATTTTGCTTAAAAAGTTCATATTTAAAGTACAGACTTTAAAAAAAATATCGATAATGTTTTTTGTCCCAAAACAACTTTTGCTCAAGCACTGCGGTAATCAATGCTTCTGAATCAACCATTTCGTACAATCAACAGGAACTATCCTGTATGTTTTTATTTATTTGCGAGTATAAAAATATGTCGCATACATGGCCGTATTTTCTTATTTATAGAAGCTTGCTTTTTAGAGCTCCAAGGGACCGTGGACCTACGTATTTTATACTAATTTCAACGGGTTGGTATCAGAATGACTGGATCGCAAATTGACCACGTCGCTCTTAGTCCACATCTCAAAATGTCTAAATCTCAAAATACCTAAGTCGCAAAATGACTACATCGCAAAAAGTCCGAACAGTTGTGTAGGCACCTATACCTACATTAATCTCTTTGGTTCTTAAGGTGACTTTTTTTCTAACTTTCCCTAGACTATAATGTGCTTCCCCAAAATTCACTCTTTACACCAAACTTGAACCAAATCGGTCCATTTTGATCCTTGAACAGACAAACCTACAAACAGACAAAAATGTTAAAATCACCTATTTTGGGTAATATAATACTGGTATTCAGCTGCATCCGACCCCAACATAGCTGGGAAAAGGCTAGGCAGATGACGATGATGAATGATGATGTATCCAGTCATTCTGATATCAACCCTGTATAGGTGCCTACACAACTGTTCGGACTTTATGCGATGTAGTCATTTTGTGACTTAGGTATTTTGAGATTTAGACATTTTGAGATGTGGACTAAGAGCGACGTGGTCAATTTGCGATCCAGTCATTCTGATACCAACCCAACCAACTTGACACCTCCACGCGTTCCTCAGCAAAAGGGTCTTGACAGACAACGAAATGATCCTTTAAAGGGTTCCGTTATTCCTTTTGAGGTACGGACCCCTAAAAAGTTGGAAAAAGCTAGTAAATCAATTATTTTAAGTACTTACCAGCACTAACAATAACAGACTTCCCGTTCCCGTCTTCAGCTAAGAATAATGTGACATTGTGTTTTAGAGACGGCGTGCCCGTACCACCGACTGTTGGTATCGTGCTGTTGAACTCTATGCCTGTAACAATAAGGTTGATTTCAGTGTGGTTTTATGAAAGAGTGGAAACGACCGAGTGACCGAGAGTTGTAGGCGCTTTACTTTGTGTAAATAATTTCATCATCACTGCTCTCAAAAAGATCAGTCAGGTTAAGCTACGCTTGCCGGGGTTGATCCGTTGAGGGTTGACCATCTTTACATATCGAGACTCCTCCGTGCCTCGGAAAGCACGTTAAGCCGTTGGTCCCGGCTGTCATTCGTGGATCTTTGACAGTTGTTACGGGTCATCAGAAGCCCGAAAGTCTGACAACCAGTCTTACCAAGGGGTATCGTATTACCCAGTTACTGGGTTGTGGAAGTCAAATAGGCAGTCGCTTCATGTAAAATACTGGTATTCAGCTGCATCTGGTTAGACTGGAAGCCGAACCCAACATAGTTGGAAAAAGGCTAGGCAGATTGATTTTTGCTCTCAAAACGGTGAAAACATCGTGAGGAAACCGGCTCTGTGTGGATTTTACATGGAGCGACTGCCTATCTGACCTCCACAACCCAGTAACTGGGTAATACGATACCCCTTGGCCCTTGGTACGACTAGTTGTTAGACTTTCGGGCTTGTGACGACCCGTAACGACTGTCAAAGATCCACGAATGACAGCCGGGACAAACGGCTTAACGTGCTTTCCGAGGCACCAAAGGGTCTCGATATGTAATGGATGATCACCCATCCACGAACCGAGCCTCCTGAACATCTTTCAGCCAGGAGCCTTATGCTGAGTATGCTTCAGATCTTAACTTACCTGTCTCTATACATAAGAACTGTGGCACAGCGTTGAAAGCGAGCTGCATGCTCGGAGTAGTCAAGTAAACGCATTGAATGCAACCGGACTGTGAGTGTAGGAGTTTGACACCAGCATCTGTAATAAAAATAAAGAAAATTGTAAAAAGGTTATTTTTAGGGTTCCGTACCAAAATGGTAAAAAGTCTGTCTGTCTGTCTGTCACAGCTGGATATCTCAAGAACTACTAATGCTATCAACTTGAAATTTGGAACAGTTTTAGATGACATTAACCCAACTATTTTGCAAATAAGAAAAAAGTAAAAATATTTATATTTTTTTTTTAACAGGGACTGAAAGGGGGCCTTAAAAATTCAAAGTGGGGCTACTAGGGCATGTGGGGTATCATATGAAAGAGCGCTTCTTGCACATTATCAAACATTTTTTTATTTTTTTTTAGACCGCATAGTTTTCGACTTTTGATGAAAAATGTAAAAAAAAAACCATTCCCCCTTATCTCCGAAGTTTGCAAAGATAAAAATCTGAAATTATTCTATGTGATAGAAGTTTATGTAAAGATTACAGGAAAAATAAAACGATGTCTCTAAATAGCACACTTTTTCAGAAATCGGAACGGAACTCTCGGTGCGCGAGTCCGACTCGCTCTTGGCCGGTTTTTTAATAATACCACAGATGAATACAGATGGGACACTCCACATAATCATTTAAATAAAAAGCGACTCTTGCTACGACACAATAAAGTGCAATTTAGGTCGCACAATGCTTACTATCTACAATTATATTCACCCACAAGTTGCCTCTCTGTCGACTCTTATACCTTCTGACCTACTGAATTAGCCCCGCGGACGGGGCCCGCCGTGTACTTGTAGCTTCATACCTAAACTGCGGAGTGTCCCATCTGTATTAATCTGTGATAATACTTCGTGTTGACGCGGCGCTAGCGTCGCAAAGACAACATGATTGTATTGAATGAAAGGAACAAAGCCTTGTATAGAGATCTTTTACTATAAAACTGCACGCCCCTCGACTGTTTGTCACAGTGATGCCAAAGAGTGCCACAGATACTTAAGAGGATATATCAAAGCCCATGCTAATTATGTAACATTTTTAAATTCCGGTCAGTGTTTTCGTTGTGTTGTGTTTTGTTTTCGAATCATGATTAAATTATATTATTACGAGCAGAGGAGTAATTCATTAACTCGTCCCGATGATGCCTGGGTAAAAAAAAAGAAATTCTATTTAGTCCGTCAGTCAGATAATAAAAAAATATTAGACACATATTTTTTGCTTTATCATATTAATAAAAAAATACTTAGCTATCACGCATTAAAGTTGGGGAGTGGGGGCTCGCTACGTCACTTGTACGTATAAAACCTAGCTACGCGTGACGTCATGCCATATTTTAATTTAAAAAAGAAAAAATACGTGTCCAATATTTTTTAATAATCTCTATGACGGACAAAAAATAAATTTTTAGTCATCATCCCTATTGAATGTCAATTTCTAAATTAAGCAAAATAACTAATAAAAACAGTCTTCCAACAATAGCAAAATCCAACTAATTGTTTATTTTGCCAGTTTTCACAATATACTTGTGAAAGGAAAAACTATAGGAAGACAGTCATAATTCTCCAGCCCTTATCCCAATCTATCTTCGGCAAGTGTCTTTTTACACCTGGTATAAAACTTTCCTCAAGACATTTTCTTAGGGAGATAATGCTTACCGTAGTTCAACTGCAGCTTTCTTACAACAAAGTCGTATTTTTGATTCAGCCAGCGCACAGCACCAGTCCCTGTGGCCACCAGCTGATCTTCATTTGTCACCACTTGAGGTTCCGGGCTGGAAATCATAGAAAATATTACAATGAAGTAGGTTATAAATAAATAAATAAATATCCTTGGACATTTCACACAACGCCATCTAGTCCCAAGCTAAGCAACCTAATGCTTGTGTTATGGTAACGAGATAGCTGATAAACTACTTATATACATTTTTTTTTTTGTAAATACATACATATTATAGATAGAAAAACACCCAGACTCGGAACAAATACTTGTAGGTCGTACAAATATTTGTTCCGAGCGGGAATCGAACCCGCGACGTGCTGCGCAGCAGTCAATCGCTCAACCACTGCGCCAACCGTGTCGTCAGTTGATGAAGAAACAAGCTTATCTGGTTTCAGGAAAGGTATTAGATTTTTTTTAAAATTTTCTTTTATTTAATGACAGAGGAGAGGAGCTCGTGGCTAAGTAATAACAGCCGCACGGGTCGATTTATCAGGTTAAACTACGCTTGCCGGGGTTGTTCCGTGGATGGGTGACCATCTTCACATACCGAGACTCCTCCGTGCCTCGAAAAGCACGTTAAGCCGTTGGTCCCGGCTGTCATTCGTGGATCTTTGACAGTCGTTACTGGTCATCAGAAGCCCGATAGTCTGACAACCAGTCTTACCAAGGGGTATTGTTACTGGGTTGTGGAGGTCAGATAGGCAGACGCTCCATGTAAAATACTGGTATTCAGCTGCATCCAGTTAGACTGGAAGCTGACCCCAACATAGTTGGGAAAAGGCTAGGCAGATTGATTTCTTTTATTTAATGCAATCTGTCCTAGGACAAAGGGGCCAGTGGCTAAGTAATAACAACCGCACTGGTTGATTGATCAGGTCCGACTTTAGGGTAAGATATATAAAGCAATGGTTAGACCTGCTGTCTTGTATGGATCTGAATGTTGGGCCACAAAAGGGATGAATGAAAGACAATTGCAAGCAGCTGAGATGAGAATGCTAAGAGGGATGTGTGGTGTTACACGAATGTATAGAAATGAGTACTATGTACCTACTGTAAAGCTACCATTTACTGGGTACGTCTTTATTTGACTTGGATGTGCCCTGGCGGCTGAGAGTGTGTCATGCTCACTCTAATGCGTCGCTGATGGTGGCGCGTGTGTTGGATCATTTAACGAATCTATACGGCAGGTTCGTGAACGGGCGCTGTTGGTGGAGGCTGGTCATACCTTAGCTGCCACGGCTTATTTTAATTTTGAATTGTTTTTTTTATTACGTCCGTAATAAAAAAAACAATTCAAAATTAAAATTTTAACTTAAAATTAAGCTTTTAACGTTCATCGTTCTCACATGTATAATTTCAACATGAATGATGTAACCAATATTTTGTAACCATATTTTGATTTAAAAGAGTGTCCGTGGAGTTTCTTGCCCGTTCTTCTCCATAGAACTATTCTCAGTATATCTATGAAAATCTTTTGTATGCTCATAAAAATATCAATTTGTTTAAAAAATACAGTGACGTCCATAATGTGAATACTAGAAACAAACACAAATTTGTTGTTCCTACAACCAGGCTGAAGAAAATAAGTGGTTCGTTTAGTTGCCAATGTATACGTTTTTATAATAAACTACCTAGCCACATTCAAGAACTAAGCCTTAATAAATTCAAAAATTGTATAAAGCGGAAACTTTGTCAGAAAGCCTTTTATACTGTCAAAGACTATATTGAGGACAAAAAGGCTTGGGTTTGAGCTGCTCCAATAAATTTACACTATTAATGTTGATTTAAATACCTTTTTACATATTCTATACAATGACATGAATATTTTGTTTGTTATACTATTTTTAATTATTGTGAATGTGAAGACTACGTGGATCATTGTTTTTTATTTATTTTATCCTTTTCTCAGTTTTAGTTATAGTCTGACAGTTTGAGTAATTTATGCGGCCTACCCAAATGTCTTTTCTTTGGTATTGTTCGTCGAATCGTTAAGCTCCTTAAGTTTTGAGTTGAGCTGCACGATTACTGACAAATGCGTGCACTGACTGGACAGGTCCACTCAATCTGTGTGGTTCTTTCATCAAAAGACCATTTCTGACTGCAATCTACATGGTCTTCACATGATCTGACCAAGATTATGTCTGGACTTTAAAAGAGACTGTGACCTCCGAGTTTGTTTCGGCGTTTCTTCTCAGAGTAGTCAGATAGGAAACGTCGAACTCATCTAGTTTAAAAAAAAATATGTTTGACGTGTAAAAGTGTTTGTACAAACCTACTTACAGAAAATAAATCATTTATCATTTATCATTTATAGATCTACGTTTTGGAATGGGCAACTAGCTTCAACTTTCTGACTTACCTACTGACCGACTCTTTGACAATTCAAAAGTGCCTGTAATTGGTTTAAATGAAATAAATGCTTTGAGTTTGAGTAGTGGCACCACTGACTGAAAAGTTGTGCGGAAATCGGTTGTCATGATATGGGCATGTGATGCGGAGGAATGAGGAAATGTCGTGAGGAAAGTTTTGAGTATGAATGATGTAGGCTATAAGAGTAGAGGAAGACCAAAAGAATAGACTGTATGAAAGATGATATGGCTAGAAAGGAAGTGACTACCGAGCTGGCGACTTATACAGAAGTATGGAAAAAAGGACATTTTGCGCATACTCAAATAGATTGGGATAAGGGCAGGAGAAAGCTGGGTCAATCGATCATGTTTAGCTATGCTTGCCGGAGTTGGTCGGTGGATGGGTGACCTTTACATCCCAAGCCCAGAGAGAACAGCTGTGTTTTAGCTAATAGTTTTGATAAGAAACAATTTCCATACCTTTCAGCGGGCTCCGCAGGTGGGTTCTCAATGATAGCCACTTCGTATTCCTGCTGGCCATCCACCTGAGTACCGCTGCTGATCTCAAACTGCTGATATGTATTCTGTTGTTCTTCTACTTGTTGCTGTAATTAAACAATGGAATCTGTTTTAATATTGTACTGGTTTAATCAACAGATGTTAATTGCGGATGCCTACTCTTCTTAGGGCGGATTTCAAAAATGAAACTGAAAGCGATCAGCACATCTAAACCAAATCCAATAAGCTGTCAATGTCATTATTGTTGTGGACGCAGTTTGGATGTGCTGATCGGATTCGTTGTGTGAAAATGTCCTAGGATATTTATTATTTATTTATTTATTATTTATTATTATTATTCAGTTTAATGGTCACTGAATTAGTGCGAAGACTAAAAAGGGTAAAACCTTTTGAGTTAGTTTAGTGCAGTGTGAGTGAACCTAAACTGTAGTGAAAGTGCTGACTAAAGAACACGTGAATTGAGTGTCTTCCCCTTTACTTAAAGTTACTTAGCAGACGATTTCTTAATTTTATAGTTAATTAGCAGTTTAAGTTATATTTAAATTACTTATTAGCGAATAGGCTAGATTGTAATATGAATAAAGTTTCACTAACCGTGGTACTTTATATAAGGAAAAAAAAGTTTAATTGGTGAAAATGGCACTTAGCCTTTCAATGGTTTTTGGCGCCGTAAGTAGCATCCATTAGTTCCTGTAACGTGCAGATGACAGAATATGCAAGACACTATATTAAGTGATGTTTCACCAATTAAACTGAATGCGACCAGCACATCTAAACAAAGTTCAAGAGTTCAGTGTCAATATTCCAAAGAAAATAATGACACTAACCATACTATGGCTGTATAACTGGTCAATCAACGTTAAAACGATGGAGCCACTAATATAAAATTGGAATTGGACACAGCATGGTTTACGTGCTGATTGCGTTCAGTTTATTTGGTGAAATCCGCACTTGTGACAAGTCGTCGCTAATCTATGTGACGTTACTAATGCGAAGAAAATTTGACAGGGCAAGCTATTTTTTTTTTGTAAACTGTAGACACATCGGTCTCGATTTTTGCATTGTCATGGGGACCGCAAGGCATAGGTACAGATACGCCGATGAGACAGATCGATTCGACTTTGAAAATGTATCAAATTACTATAGTTAGGTTGGCTATCGGCTTAGTCCAAAATGTCAGATACGTCAGTTAGTTAAATTAGCGACAAAGTGTCCTATAACTTGTGAAACAGCACTACATTATTTTACACTCCATGACAGTCATTTCTGAATCTCCACTTTATAAAGTTTTCTGGTCTGGAGTCTGTTTAACACTTTCAAGGACACTGAAAGAGACACAATAGCAGTTTTTTTGCTATGATGGCTATGGCCGTTTAAGTGTGCTTGAAAGCGTTAAAAACGATGCCTACTTAGAACATGATATTTATCTACATTTTTGTAACACAACAGGAAATTTTAACCCTTCCATAGTTTCATAAAGCGTTAAAAACTATGCCTACTTAGAACATGATATTTATCTACATTTTTGTAACACAACAGGAAATTTTAACACTTCCATAGTTTCATAAAGCGTTAAAAACTATGCCTACTTAGAACATGATATTTATCTACATTTTTGTAACACAACAGGAAATTTTAACCCTTCCATAGTTTCATAAAGCGTTAAAAACTATGCCTACTTAGAACATGATATTTATCTACATTTTTTTAACAGAACAGGAACTTTTAACCCTTCAATAGTTTCAATATAATATACCCTGATTGAGTAAAAGAGAAGAATTTTTGAGCAGAAACTCACTAAAAGAATACTACAACTATGGTTGTAGACCTAACCCAACAAAGCAATCATGAGCACTTCAAGACGGTAGGGACTATGACGAAGTATCGAAGAATTGGATATTACATGCAAAATAATAATATCCAAGTCTTCAATTCAACACAGGGTTGATAACTATCACGATTCAATTTATAAAAAATCAAAATGATCAGCTTTATTTGATTTAAATCAAATTTTACATATTCCTATCATTTTTCATTTGGAAGTAACCCATTAACTTCTTATTAAAACTTTTACACACCACAGACATTTTTCTGCAGACATTTTTATACATAGCGTTGCATGTATGTGTGCGCCATAGTTTTTGCGGAAGTCCCTTGCCACTCTTTGGTTCATTGTTGCATTAAAAGTATATTGATTTAAATCAATGATTTATTTTAAAAAATCAGGCGATTTATATCATCTCAACTCTGCCAAAATTATAAATCCTATAATTGGAAGTGCACACCTGCATTTGTTGGTTTTTATAAACATGCACATAATTTTTTATAATTTTAAAATAAAATCTTTATTTACAAAACGTTGTAATCCATTTGAAAAGAGGAATTTTATTAAACAATATACAAATTAACACTATACTAGTACTAAAGTAAATGAGTAACTAAATATACAAATAAATACAAAAACAAAAGGACACTTAGACGTCGAAGTACTCGTCCGCATCAATGTCATCCGGAAATGTGATGTAATTGTGTAGCCTCTTTTGTAGATCCACCAAATAAATGAATACACAATATTAGCAGTGCTGTCTCCATACATTGACCAGCCTATGTATAGCACCCAATCTTACTCCAAGGTAGGGCTTGACTCCTAGAGACTTATAAATTTATCTTTTCTATCGATTATGGCAAAACAGAACCAAACTCACCGTGGTAACTTCAGTGTTACTCTGCACAAAGTTAGCGCCTTCTTCCTCTGGTTCTCCTTTCACATCGTAGATTGTCTCTGCCATCACGATCCTTCCAGAAGAGTCCATGGTCCACATACCGCCGAAAGCGAAGTTGGAAGGGTTGCCGCTTTGTTCATAGAGTATTACTGTGTTTGGACCCAACTGGACCGGTTCCCCTTTCATATTTACGAAAACAGGCTGCTCGAAATTACCCTCGACCAACTGCCCAGTGTGTACAATCTGCTGTCCCTGCTCCACAGGAACTTCAACCACTTGATTTGTTACAACTTCAACTTTTTCCTTCTCCTCATTTTTACGATTTACCATTATTTTTTGTTTTTTGTCACTGTCACCCGTATCGTCACTTTTACGTTTGATCACAGTTTTCTTTTTGTTTTTCTTGTCCATTTTTACGCTTTGTTTGTTAATTTTTACACTAAAACAAGCGCTTCAACGCTAAATATTGTTTGTGATAAATTTTCGGACAAACCGCCTCGCCCATTCAACATTTTTAACCTATTTTATGATAAAGGAGCCTTATTTTTTACTCGAATTATATTCTGAGATACGTAAGAACGTAACCTACAGTAAATAAACAAGGTATTTAATCGTTTTGTTAGTAGTTAGCTGAGATAATTATAAAATTACGCCAGTGCGAAAAGGACAACTCAGAGAGACGCCATTTTTAAATGGAGGGAAGTTCTTTTCTCTCTCTTGCAGTCGTGGCATCCCTTTCCCCCCAGCTAGACCAGTTTCGTTCGGAAATCGACGAAAGTAAATTCAACCGACCTCTAGGAGGTCGCCGATAAAAAAACGTGCATCCGTCAAGACGCTAAGGCTTGATCGCTTGATCGGCTGACGGTTTTGCAGCAATATTGTATTTATTTACGCCTTATTACGCCTTTTTCACACTGACGCATGACGTAGCGGAAAGCGAAAACCTGGCGATAACTTGTCACAGAAAATACCTATTGCATTTCGCAGCGAAACGCGTTGGTGTGAAAAAGGCGTTAGAAACTATAACATCTTTACCGCTCAACTTGAACAAAGTAGTACGGAAAATGTCAAGACAGTGTCAAGTCTACTACATCAATGCCGCTTTTTTTTTGTATCCGAGCAGCATCTGTTCCAATGACATTATACGTCATGATGATGTATATTATCTAAGATCTGTTCAGTTCAAGTTCAAAGAGCATAGCTCAAAAGAACAACTAAAGCAGTGTTCTTCTGAGGAGCATAGTATATAATTATATTCTGTGGTCCAAATCCAAAGACTACAATTCATAGACTATAGACTCATTCATTATCAACAAAGTTCATTATTATTATTGTCGTGAAAAGTTGAAATCGTTGTTGTGGAAATAAAAATCTTCTGAATAATACATCATGAATGGGTAAGTAATAAACAGATTTTAATTCATTGATTGTGTATTTTGATAAAGATTTTGGACAGAAATAGTTATTGCTATTCCATCAAACATCGTTAGCCATTTTGGGCGCCATGCATGACCGTAAGATTCCATTCCACTTGTTATGAATAAAAATAATTAAATATACTTACATTAATGATAGCAACCTGTCGTTAGTAACAATAATAATACACGTAACTAAGTATTGCATCTAATTTCCATATTTTCGATAAGATTTTGCGTAATATTGAAATGAAAAATATGTAGTAAACCATTGAGTAAACCGACCTCCTGCAGGCCGATGTCGACTCGTTGTCGATCGATGATGAGACTTGACACACTTGCTCAGTAGATTATAATTCTCTCATTCTCATTTATCGAATATAGGCAACGACTGGCAACGAATTAAGACTATGGTATCTTTAGCGGTACCATACATTGTATGAGATTTGAGACGGGGGAACCGGGCCTCATCGGGGCGGCCGGCGGCGTGGTAAAATTTTGGAGCTCATTTCGCTCGCACTGGCATCCTGCTTCTCAAACTTTTCTGCATTAGAAATATCGGCTGGTGTTAGCTATGACATACTTAATCTTGAAAAATTCAGTGAGGCTAAAAGACGAAAAGTTCGTATTTGAATTTGGTTTTCAGTAAGTACTTGAGGTCAAGGTGGCGAAGTTTATTGTTTA
This sequence comes from Cosmia trapezina, assembly GCA_905163495.3. Lineage (NCBI taxonomy): Eukaryota > Metazoa > Arthropoda > Insecta > Lepidoptera > Noctuidae > Cosmia > Cosmia trapezina. Next base: position 13,599,862 of record LR991047.1, read on the forward strand.
TTGCAAGCTTGACTTGTTAGGGGAGTGATACGTGAGTTCGAATGAAGTTTTTGCGAAGGTCGCCATTTCGAAAAATTTTGCGAGTGGTACGCCAGTTCGAAAACTCATTACTTACATCGAAAACCGCTATATCGAATGACATTTTCGCGAAGGTCGCCATTTCGAAAAAAATTGCGAGCAGTACACCAGTTCGGAAGTCATGGTATCGAAGTCCGATGTTGAGTTAATTTGTCTGGGAATTGAACTCACGACCCCAATGAGACGAGACAGAGAGCATGGTATTTTGATTTGGTTTGGAAAAAAAAAAGAAAGACAAGTTAAATCAACATTGGACTTCGATACCATGACTTCCGAACTGGCGTACTGCTCGCAATATTTTTCGAAATGGCGACCTTCGCGATAACGTCATTCGATATAGCGGTTTTCGATTTAATGAGTTTTCAAACTGGCGTACCACTCGCAAAATTTTTCGAAATGGCGACCTTCGCAAAAAGGACATTCGAACCTACGTATCACTCCCGCGGCGTCCACGTTTAAAAACGTCTAAAAAGTTTCATGTGTTATTTGTATTTTTTTTATGTGTTTGTTTTAAGTGTGACAAGACGTCCTCGCACACGTGGAGCACGACGCGGTAGAGGTGGAATTGCAACGCTACCGGCGGTGGTGGAGGAACTCGTGGTAGTTGCACGCGATGGCGGTGCTCCTATCCGGCGTGGTAAAAGGCGTGGAGGCCACGCGAATCTTCGAGGCCCTCACGATGACAGGTTAGATCTTAATATGCTTTTTTACACTTTATTTTTATTTTTAGGGTAAAACGGATCACATACAGGATCACACGTGTGTCTGTCTGTCCGTCTGTCACAGCTCCGAATCTAACGGACCGATGTATTTGTTTGGTACACATGAATTTCTGTGAAACAAACACGGACGTGTAACGTAAATAAATGAATTCTGGATTATGGGGTTCACTTGAGGGCAAGTAAGAAAATTTAGAAAAAACGAGCTGTAGGTACCGTGTGTGTGTGACATATCCAATGAAAGGTATTACCGTGAGGATAAATTGTTATAAAGTTATTTAAGAAAATTGACCATTCCCCGCCCCCCTCCCATCTCCGAAACTACCGAGTCTAAAATTAAAAAAAAAAAAACAAAATAATTTTATACTTATAGATTACACGAAAAATTCTACACAAGTCTGTGGTTTTAAAGAACATGGTAAATCTCCCAATATTGTACAAACTTACATTTGCTTACTTAATCCCCAATCTTTTTGGCCTGGCTGAAGTGAGCGCAACCATCATCTTGCGCCATCTGCGCATGGGATTTTCCCAACTAACACCTTAAGTGTATAAACACACTATGCCGAAGGTACGCGACCGAAAACCCGCGGCTGATTTTATTTTGACACACCATAAGGGTCGAACTTACGTGGCAGAAATTCGCGGCGGACACGCGGGACGCGGTGTATACCTACCTCCCGCTGCTCCCCGCCCCGGATCTTCGGCAATCGAACCGAACTTCGGTCGCGTAATGTGTGCTCTACAGAATACGTTGTCAAAATTTTCGGTACTCGTTTTAACTTTTATTTTAAAATGTCCATCTAGATCTAATCCGGCTCCCTTACCACCACCACCGCCAACTGCTTCTACCTCCACGTCGCAGCAATATGACGTGCAGGTTAAGATCGAATACGTATCGGTGAGCCCTGTTGCTGAAATTACACCACACCTTTCGCCGGCTTCGGTGCCTTCACCAGGAATGTACGAGTAAGTCGCTTACGGACTTTTCCATTAATCTCTAAATATAAGTATAGGTACTACAACACTACTTTTGTTCCAGGACTGTGGAATATTTGATCCAGGGTTGGAATTCAGCTCCGAGCACGCCACCCGCCTCACTGATGCAGCATCCACCTCCTCGCCCTCGTCAGAACATAAGGGAGGTCGTCCGCAAAATAAATTTTGGTAAGTCTAAGTACCTGCTGATTTTAGTTTGGGTTTAGACTATGAGCAGACTTCTGGTTTCCACCAGATTTTGTATCTATCTATCATTTGTTACAGGAAGTGAAGCAGGCTCTGACGAGAGCGACGATGACGACTTGGTTTGTCCATTCATACCTAGGGTTTTTAGGAGCACCCTGGACACACCAATGGACGTGGATGAAGACGCCGTTGCCTTCGACACTGCGGCCGCCGCTGACCATGTACTCACCAGTATCTCTCCAACGGCGACGGACCAGCCTTCGAGGTGGTATGATTTTCAATGGAGAGAGTTTCCGGATTCTACGATTCCACCTGAATCGAGGCGGGAAACCTTTTCGGAAAGCAATGTTGGTCCGACAACTCCGTGTGTCGACCCTTATGACATTTTCGTTGCTATATGGGATCGGCAAATTATGGAGCACATTGCCTCTGAGACCAATAAATACGCTCAGGAGGTGGCAACCCAGATGTTCGAGAACAATACTCTGCGTCCAAATAGCCGCATCGGCGAGTGGCGTGACACCACGGTCGATGAATTATATGTTTATTTCGGCCTAATTCTTGCCATGGGGATTGTGGTTAAGACACGTTTGGAGGAGTACTGGAGTGTCACCACTGACGTATTTTATACTCCCGGTTTTAAAGCACACATGTCTATAAACCGTTTTTTATTATTAAATAAATGTTTACATTTTAATGACAATGAAAACATGTGTGCGCTAGAACTGGACGGTTCGGAAGCCAAACTGTACAAGATACAACCAGTGCTATCACATTTGAATATGAAATTTCAGAGTCTGTATACTCCAAAGCAAAACATTGCACTAGACGAGAGTCTGTTGCAGTGGAAAGGCTGGTTGGATATCAGCCAGTTTATCCCCAGTAAATCCAGTACAGGCATCAAGAGTTATGAGATTTGTGAATCTCAAACCGGTTACCTATGGCGGTTTGAGGTTCACGCTCATAAGAAATCTCCACCGCAGCAGTATGAGGATCCACTAGAGGAAGTTATGACGTCAATTGTGTTGAGACTGACACAAGGTCTCGAGCACAAAGGGTACACGATGTGGATGGACAGTCTTTACAATTCGCCATGTCTCGCTCGACGCCTTAAATCATTAGGGTTTGACTGTGTAGGAACTCTGCGGACTGATCGTAAGTTTGTTCCGCAGGCCCTGCACAGTCTGACCAAGCGGAACATGAGGCCAGGTCAGATCACTGGTCTTACCTCGGGGGACGTCGATGTCGTGGTATGGAGAGATAATAATAGAGTGTCTATGATCTCTACATACCATGGCAACAGTCAGCAAGTAGTCCGAGGCTCCACCAAACCCATGCTGATATCGGACTACAATATGATGATGGGTGGGGTGGATAGAAAAGACCAGATGTTGGCCATGTATCCTATTGAGCGGAAACGAGCCATTGTATGGTACAAAAATTTTTTCAGGAGACTTCTGAACGTCTCCGTATTAAACTCTTACATCATGCATAGTCACTCTTCTTCTTCTCTTACTCATAGAAATTTCCGTATTGCTCTAGTAAAAGCACTTCTTTCCAAACATTTCAATCAATCATTCAATCTCGTTCTGCCTGTAATCCCACAGAACCAGCGCGTCGACGTCACTCACCGCTTGTCTGAGTACCCGTTGGTCAACCACCAGCGCAAGCGCAGGTTGTGCAGTATGTGCAAAAAACGGGTGCAGACGTTCTGTGTTGGTTGTAGCAAAACTGTATGTATTGACCCTTGTTTCGTTAATATACATTCATAATTTTATAATTTGTGTAAAATACATAAATGTTTTTTTCTTTGTATGTAATACACTTGCGTGCAAAAAAATTGGGGCACCCAAGCTCTGTATTTGAGAGACGATAGCTCAAAGATGTAAATGTATATTTTAATTGTTTTGTACTGTGTGAAGGTAGGTTAGATAAAGTTTATTTACACATACTCTATAATTTGATAAAAGCAATATTCTTGACAAGATCGACTCGATTCTTCTGATGTTATCAATATCATATTCATAACTCACTTTTGTTTAAAAAACTGCGTGACTTTTTGTTGTGACAGTGAAATTGACATAAGCTTGATTTTGTTTATTAATGTTCGTTTATTGATCACCGGCTTGAAAAAAACGGAGTTTCTTCATTCGATCTGTATGTTTTTAAGTTCGCGCTTTTCTCAAAAAGTTATGAATCAGTTTTAATATTTTTTCACTAATGTTATCACATAAATATTCAGGAAGGTATACAATATATTAGGTAATTGTTAATTAAACTTGTTGAATTATCTTGTTTCATTCAAATCGAGGAAAATGTGGTGTATCGATTTTATTGCTCGCAAGTGTAATATATTTATATGTCGGATCGTCAGGATTTACTCATATAGATTCAGGCACCATGTGGGCAGAAGATAGGCCTCGTGCAATGAAAACACACAGGGTGCCATACACGGTGATTACCAAAATCACAATCTAACACAATCACTCCAAATTAAAATGAGCACAATGAATCGAATACAGTTCCGCGACGTAGTAACCCCGATGCGATCAGACGCTAGACTGTCCTCCTCGCAGCAGACTTAAAACATCACGACTCTGTAGAAGCGCGCTGTTGGTGTGGGTAGAACACGTGATGTCGCCAGTGGCGCACTTACGACTCGTTTCCTGTCCGTAGTATTGACCGGATCCGACATATACATTATTTTTCCACGCCTTTTTTCGTATCATTGACCGTGCGAATTGTGATGTTCATCTACACATTATTATTTGTATATTTTTTTTCGTAGATCTACAGAGACTTTTCAGTGCTCTTTGATACATTTTTTTTTACAAATTCAAAGTAAATAGGGTAGCCCGCGAAATTCAAAATTTTTTACATTTTTGCAATTTACAAGTCAACGACGGTTGATGTCGGGACGTTGTATATATGCTAGTCGCGCGGTAAACTCTGATTGCGCGATGCAGGATTTTTTCGTGACGACATTTTGTCATTGTGATGCGTAGTTCGTATGTGGCGATGTAGATTCCGCCACATTTAAGTCAACATAAAACCTGACACTGACCTGTAAATTGCAAAAAACGTAAGAAAATTTGAATTTCGCGGGCTACCTTAGCGCATCCCCCATAAACAATGGAAAGATAAGGATACGTAGATAGTGGTTCTTCTTCTGATGTGGTGGTATCGTCTGTGATGCCTAACTTGAATATTTATAACACCTATTTTTACACCTACGTTTAACAAATAAAAAACTTTGACTTTTAGGGTGGGTTGCACTTGCACCATCTTACTTTAGGGTGGGTTGCACTTGCACCATCTTACTTTAACAATAACAATCATCGCACCTTCAGTTCGATGATTGTTATTGTTAAAGTAAGATGGTGTAACCCATACTTTGTTAAAGTTCCAGTTTGACAAAAAAATGGGTTATTCCATTTGATCATTTGTTAGCTTTAGCTGACGCCATAACTTTAACTGTAACCTTAACAGGCCACGCTTCGCTGGTTAAAGTTATTGTTAAATATCTGTCACTTCTGTCAGATGCGTCGAATGTCATGTCGCTTCTCCGAACTTTATCTTTTACATTTGATATGACGGTGCAACAGCAGGTAGAAATTCTATGGTCATTTTAACTTTGCTCTATAACCTAACCCTTGGTGCAGCCCACCCTTAATTTGAAATTTGTTTTTTTTTTTCATTTTCAAGATTTTTTAAAACTTTATTTTAGTTTCAAATAAAAAAGAGATCCTCCTCTAGTGCAGTCGCTTCATTTTGTCATTTTCATTTATTCATAATAATTCATGTTCAGATGTGACAGTATTGGCTGTGAGTATTAGTCGTATCCATACTATGATAGCATGTAAGTACTTGGTACATTTTGTAGTGAAATTGTTCGCTATGGTTGTCGATTTCATGGAATTTTTGTAAGGCAGCATGCCTTTTTATTGTGCTTATCGATTTGTAAATATGATCAAATTGTAGATTTTAAATTTATATTTAAAATAAATGTAACAGAATTTACTCTGTCATCCAAAGTTTGAGAGGATTATATTTGAGCTTATTTTCAAGTGCTTGGTTTGTTGTTTGATTTTCGTAAACTAAACACTTGGAACAGCTGAAACTGTCTGTGATAAGGTTTGTGGACCAAATATAATATAAGTTACTATCCTAAGTTAGTTAGTCTGTGCTAAATAAATCTGTTTTTTTTTTCTTTCTTTCTAAAATCTCGCTGCAGACTCGGTCATAAATCATTCGAGTGTTTCGCTCTCTTTCCCACTCACGGGCCTTATGGGCAGGCCACGCCCACACGTAGTCCTGTGCATTACTGCAGTCGATGAGTGATATCGATAGTTTTATGTATTTATAAATGTGTGATAGAAATAAATACACATTTTATTTTATATTATTACCAAAACTACAAAGCATATTAAATATATAAACAAAAGAACGTATATATAAAACTAAAAATAGAAAATTAAAATTCTTCGTCTGAGTCATCGTCATCATCTGTTATCGATAATGGCCTCGAGCGCGCGCAACTAGCGCACATCCCTACTCCGATTATGATTTATGACCAAGTCTGCAGCGAGATTTTAACTATACTATAACTACTTACAGTGTTCTTGGAATTGAAGTGTAAACTTACCCTTACTCAGTTTTTGTTCGGCTCTCGGTATGTTATTGTAAAGCCGTGTACGCACGTACGAAGAAAACATGGTGAACACGAACTTCGATCGCGGAACATTTGAAGAAACTCGGGACCTTTTGAACAGGACTAACTTACTACAGGAACTAAACGCAAGTTTTTTTATTGCCTAGAAGTATATGATCTACTGCAGTAAACAAACTCAGAAAAATATATGATATTCTGCAGGATTTAGACTAGTTAGATAGTGTGTTGAAAACATAATAGAAGTAATTTGATACGATGGAAAAAAATCACGAAGATACCTCTAAAAATTTATTTTAACAATTCTGATTTTTTATCACATTATTCTACAAGCAACATACTAAAATAATAGTGTTTTATTTTTTTAGTCCTGACAATAGATTTCTTGTAAATAAATAATTGCTTCATATTTTGCAAGAAATTGCCAGCTTTGCATCATGCCGCTTCTCTTTCTTTTCTATGCAATCCGACAGTGACCGCGCTTTAGGTCCTGTAGTCCCATTAAAGTGTTCGTTGTTCGTGTTCATCATGTTTTTGTTCGTTCGTGGGTACATGGCTTATAGCTTGTGGGATGAAAACAAATGTATGGGGTGGTGTGTTCTTTTAATTGATTAATGTAAAATAGTGTAAGCAAGTCTTAAGTCTTTAGTCCTAAGTCTTTCTGTAGTTAGGTACCTACCTAAATAAAATAGAACTTTTTGAAATAATAGTTTATTTTTTTAATAACGACTTTAGTCGGTACGTAGGTACAATAAACAGACTGGAGAAAATTCGCTTACTCAGATGATATCAAATTATAATATGTATTAATAGTAAATATTACAACGCAAAACTGTACTAAGATCCATTTTTAATGTGTTAGCTTATTTTATAACGATTCCAATGACGTTAGTTTTATAGGGTTAGTCACTAACTGGACACGAGAGACTGGACACACGGTGTCCAGTTGGTGAAACTCAAAATTAGTATCACTTATTATTTCGTCATTGTCGGAGAAGCCAAATTTTTTTAAAATGAGAAATTTAAATTAAATCACTTTTATGTTTTCGCCAACTGGACACACGTAGTTCTTTTTGCAAAAAGTACAGTCAGATTAATGTTTTACTGTTGATCTTATTGATCTCTATATTATCTTAGTCGTAGTAAAATGATTGTGATACAATTACCTTAATTATCTTAATTATTACTGAAATACTCTATTTCCAAAGTGTCAAATATTGTTGTTACAGTTATGTAGAATGATTATTGTTTATAAAATTACCCATTTTAGTGTTGGTATGTCATAAGTATACTCTATTGATGATTATTTTGATATTTTATTTTACTTATTATTTTATGCCACCTATAAGGTTAAGGTTTACTCAATGTTGAAATGACATTCGACTCCGCTCTCGTACAAACTTTACTGCAACTACATTTAGTAAGCAAGCAAGCTTTGCAAGTTTGTATAGGAGTGGGGTGTCTTTCAAGGTTAAAAACTTAATTGCGTTCAACCTAAAAAATATAAAAATGTATTTTGCCGAGTTACATTATGTACTTTTAGGTAATAGGTGTTGCAAGTGAGAAGACGAATAACGATCTGTATGGTTTATTAAAAAGCGCTGCTTATATACAGTACCAGTCAATATGAATGTAAATAAATAGGGTACATTAACAAACTTATTACAATCACAATTCGGTTATGTCGGTAGTACGTGCCGCGCTCCCGTCGTACAACTAGCGCGATAATACAGCCGGGCGTTCGCATTCCTTGTCCTTCGGCTACTCAGTACACGCTGACTCACGGTGGCGCACGGCCGTATGATCTCTTCCTATTTGTGTGTTGTACGTAAGTATGAGCTGCTACATCATTCCCCCGCTAGTGAAACGTACACAGGGCTTCGACGTCCTTCCTGATTTTGTGACGTATGCGTACGTATCTGTGACTGGTGTTTCTGACTCAGTGTTCATACGGAAAGCAGGCTTTAGTCTGTCTATAGTGATGTTGGCGCGTCTATTGTATAACTGGATAGTGAAATACTTGTCATTACGACTGATCACTTCGTACGGGCCATTGTAGGTAGGCGTCAGAGGCTTTCTTGATGCGTCATTGCGTAGGTAAACATGCGAACATTTATGTAGGTCGTCGTGAATAAATGTCGCTCGGGATTGGTTTGATTTTCGTTGCGCCTGGGCCTTCTTTAACGCTCCATTCAACTTATTCATGAAGTTTGAAATTGTGTCGCGATGTTTTGTAGATTCTTCATAGAATTCTCCGGGTAATCGCAATGTTTGGCCATATAATAGTTCAGCAGTGCTTGCACCAACATCTTCTTTTATCGAGGCGCGCAGTCCCAGCAACACTGTAGGTAGCTCATGCGACCATGTTGTATTTTTGAGTCTCGCGGTGAGTGACGTCTTAAGTGAGCGATGCCATCGTTCTATCACGCCGTTACACTGCGGGTGGTAGGCAGTGGTGCGGGTACGATGGATTCCCATGCGTTGCATCAATTTATTAAATAGGTCAGACTCGAATTGCCTGCCTTGGTCGGTGGTTATGGTTACTGGGCAACCGAATCTCGCTATCCAACCATCATAGAATGCATTAGCGACCTTTTCTGCGGATATGTCTTCCAATGGACAGGCTTCGGGCCATTTGGTTGCCCTATCTATCATTGTCAATAAATATCGATAGCCGTCAGAAATAGGTAATGGGCCAACGATATCTATGTGCACGTGCTCCAGTCTGTTTGCTTGTTGGAAACTTGCAATAGGTGTCTTCGTGTGTTGTTGCACCTTAGCACGCTGGCACGCGTCGCACGCTCGAGTCCACACATTTACGTCACTATTCATAGAGGGCCACCAGTAGCGGGCAGTGACTAGCTTCCTTGTCGCCCTTATGCCGGGGTGACTAAGGTCGTGAATTGCTTGGAATGTGGGTTTTCGAAAATCTGGGGGCAGATATGGTCGAGCCGTGTTTGATGACATCTCACAGGTAACTTTGGTGGTTGTGTTGGGTATGATGATTTTTTTGAATAGGTATTTTCCTTTCTTTGCTAGCGTTTTCAATTCTTCGTCTTGGTCTTGTTTTTTTGCTAACTCGGTGTAATCCAGTGGTGTCGGGCATGTTATTGTTTCGACACGTGATAGTGCATCTGCGACTTTGTTGTCCTGTCCGGTTACGTGTTGAATATTTGACGTGAACTGTCCAATATATTCAAGGTATCTTGTTCGGCGGGGCGTCTCAGACTTGCTGTTTGACGTTAATGCAGTACACAGCGGTTTGTGGTCTGTGTAAACAATTAAATCTCGTCCTTCAAACACACGACGGAAGTGACGTATTGCCATGTAGATTAACAACAACTCACGGTCGTACGTGCTGTAATTGCGTTGTGCGTCACTGAATTTCTTGGAGAAAAATCCCAGTGGTCTCCACTTGCCGTTGATCTTTTGTTGTATAACGGCACCAGCACATGTGTTTGAGGCGTCTGTCATCAATGCGAAAGGTTCGCTCAGTGATGGATAGGACAATAATGCGCAGTTCTTGATATCTTGTTTGCATTGATTGAATGCTTCTTTTGCCTCTTCGGTCCACTGTATTTTTGTTTTATCGTTCTTCTTGGCGTTGTGAAAGTATTTACTCAATTCCTTTTGATGTTCAGCCGCATGGGGTATACTTGATCGATAAAAGTTCAGTATACCGACGAAACGACGAAGTTCTTGAATCGTATTTGGCAATGGATAAGACTGGATTGCTTGCACCTTTTCTTCTGTCGGTATGATACCTTCTGGGCTTAGTGTGTATCCCAGGAAATCGAGTTTTGATTGGCCAAAGATACACTTAGCGACGTTTATTTTTAAACCGTTGTCGTTGAGTCGCTTAAACACTTCTTGAAGCTCTCTTCTGTGTGCTTCTTGGTTCTCAGAAGCTACGAGAATGTCGTCGACAAATGGAAAGACGGGTAGGCCGCGAAGTACGTTGTCGATGTGACGTTGGAATATTTGGCCTGCATTCTTCAAACCAAAACACATCCTAGTAAACTCGTACAAGCCAAAAGGAGTAATCACGGCTGACTTCTTCACGTCTTCTTCTCTATTTTTAATTTGGTAGTAGGCCTTCTGCAAATCAATTTTTGAAAATATCTTCTTGCCTTGGAGGTTATGTGTGAAGTCATGAAGTCGTGGTATCGGGTATCGATCGGGTGTGGTTACTGCATTGAGTCTACGGTAATCACCACAGGATCTGTAGGTACCATCCTTTTTTAAAACCATGTGTAATGGACTTGCCCATGAGCTATTTGACGGTCGACAAATTCCCTGGCTCATCATGAGTTGGAATTCTTGTTTTGCAGCGTTGTATTTGTGTGGCGGTAGTGGTCTTGCTTTTGTAAATATCGGCGGGCCGGTAGTTTCAATGTAGTGTTCGACTTCACTATTTCCCAGTTTCGTTAGGTTCGGTCTCGTAATGTCTGGGAACTTAGCCAACAGGTCGTGGTAGGGAAGCTTGTCATCGATAGTTCTGATGCTTCCTTCTGCTGCAGGTGACAGGAAACGACGTGCTGATAAATTGGTTTTTTTATCCACCAGTCGTCGTCCATGGAGATCCACCATAAGTGCGTGGTGGTGCAAAAAATCAGCGCCTAACATCGGCCGACTGACTGTTGCAACCATAAATCGCCAAGTGTAGGCACGCCGCATTCCGATGTTGAGTACAATAGTTCGCTCGCCATATGTAGGTATTTTTGAACCATTCGCTGCGTACAAGTAGTTTGTTGGAGTTCGCTGTTTATCGCGTGCAGTGGCGGGTAAAACAGAGACATTTGCTCCCGTGTCGACAAGGAATTTTTTGTCGGATGATTTGTCGTGTATAAATAGGCGGTATGTGGATAAATCGTCGACTTCGGCCACCGCCACGGCTTGAGTCTTCTTTAGTTTTCCGGCTTCTCACTTAAAATACCTTTAAAACTGCACGGACTTCTGCACCGGTATGCTGCCTTGCCGTATTTCTTGTGGAAATAGCACACGGCATTTACTCTGTCCCGAGATTTCGAGCGAGAACGGCTTCTGAAATTGCGGGATCGGCGTTGAAATTTGCGGGATTGATTCGTTTTCAGCGCTGCAACTTCCTTGGTTAGGGCTTCAATCATGTTGAAGAGTTTCTGGTCTGCAGATTCAGAAGTAGCGGCAATTTCGGCTGGCATCGCTGTCGCTGGAGCTTTTGACGTGGAAGATTGACACTGGCAGGAACACTCGGCGCTCACTTCTTCCAGCTTAGTTCTGTCGGTCGCAACAGAATTTTGGGATGCGTGACAGATCGACGCTAACTGTCTCGACGTCTTGAGGCGTAATAGTATTTCTTGCTGCCATTTCGAACGCGGGGTCACCACTTTAGGTAATAGGTGTTGCAAGTGAGAAGACGAATAACGATCTGTATGGTTTATTAAAAAGCGCTGCTTATATACAGTACCAGTCAATATGAATGTAAATAAATAGGGTACATTAACAAACTTATTACAATCACAATTCGGTTATGTCGGTAGTACGTGCCGCGCTCCCGTCGTACAACTAGCGCGATAATACAGCCGGGCGTTCGCATTCCTTGTCCTTCGGCTACTCAGTACACGCTGACTCACGGTGGCGCACGGCCGTATGATCTCTTCCTATTTGTGTGTTGTACGTAAGTATGAGCTGCTACATACTTATGTCCCTATTTGATTTGCAAGTGATGATTTTAAATTATTAGGTATATTTAGATTATATTGAATATTTTCACGCTATTGTAATAAAAGTGCCTTTAAGTAATAAAAAAAAAGTAAAATTAGGTAAATGTACTTGTCTTCTAATTAATAAATCATCATATTATTGAATTGTTACATATTTGTTTTATTTCAAAATTTGTCTTAAATAGTAGCTAATAAGGTTTTTGAAGCAAAAAAGTGAGGCAGCTTTTTCATGAAATCGCCTTGTTCAATAAACCTGACTGTACACTTTTTTTGCAAAAAAAAAAACTGGGTGTGTCCAGTTGGCGAAAACAAAAGTGATTTAAGTTTCACTATGTGGACACGGGTAAATATCTTGGCGTGTCCAGTCCAGATGCCGAAATAATATGTGGACTTGTGTGTCCAGCCTCTCGTGTCCAGTTGGTGACTAACCCGTTTTGTATACAGTGCAGCTCCCATATAAAACTTTAGAGATACCTACCTATCGTTATTTTGTGCCGATATCGCGCGAGGTCACCCAGAAGTACCCCGACATTTGCGCTAGGTCGCGCAAAATGGCCGCGACGGCTGAGGTAAAATTGTAAAAAAAAGAACAGTTTTGTGCAAGTGGCGATACGTTTATTTTGAGACTAGCTGAGCCGACAGACTAAACAATAATTCATACAAAATTCCCATAGAAAATGCACTTTTATTTTCCCGGCAACAAGAACCTTCCTCGGACTTCAACGAGTCACACTGTCACATTAATATCAAAAAAGCGAAATTTTATGAGTGTGTGTATGTGTATGTTTGTTACTTCTTGACGCTCAAACGGCTGGACCGATTTGCATGAAATTTTGTATGTAGATAGCTTATACCCTGGATTAACACATAGGCTACTTTTTATCCCGGTATACGCGGGGCACAGCTAGTATATAAAATAACATACATACATACAGTACATTTATACCAGACAAGCTCTAGACGTGGAGACTTGTAATTGGCTGTCTGACTATCATACTGGTATTTATCACCATTGTATTTAGCTGTAAGTCTTCCAAAGTCTTTAAATAAATAAATAAATAAATAAACTTGCTCAAAACTGCCGCGAGATGGCGCTAGGTGTTTTTTCTTGTCACCGATTGGTCGGTTTGTCTTCAAGATGACTGACATGTGACAAACACACAGCGCTCTCTTGCGGCGAAGCTTCCGGGAAACAACGCCATTGCTGTTGTATTGGGAGTGTAGCTTCGTTGCCACGGAGTAAAAAACATTTTAAAATATTCTCAACTTACTAAGTGCAGCGTCCACGGTAGCGTTGTTGCTCCATACTCCAGGTCTGCAGGCTGCTGAGAAGAAATCTTTCAGGGTTTCCACCTCCAACTCCTTATCAGTTTTGCCATTTGTGGTCCGCATTTGGGCAACGGTCGGTGCGGGCGGCCTGTGGGCAAAATAATCATTAGATTCACGAATTTGAAAAATGGGGAAAGCAACTGTCAAAGTGGCGCTGTCGTAGCTAGTTCCCAACACAAGCTAATATTACCTACAACGCGTGAGGTGGTTTTATTTTTATTTTTGCGAATATGACGCGTTATTGTGTTCCTAAGTACTCGAAAATTGGAGTCCACCATTTCCCTAGAAACCCTGAGCCCTAAAATTAGAAGATTGTGGAGAAGCTATTCGTAAAGATTTTCAAAAAAAATTAACAGTTCGAAACATTGTGAAGATAGCAAGAAGACAGTGATTACGAGGAAATATTTAAAAAAATACTTGATTAAAAATATTGAAATAGCTGAAAATAACGAAATAGTGAAATAAAACCAAACTCATGAATTAACGAAATGTCAAATTTAGGGACCTAGCATGATCACGCCATCTACAATTAGCTTTGCCCCACCTTCCCCTTCCCCATTGGTGCAGCCGTTCTCGAGTTTTGCGCCTAGCAACACATTTAGCAATTCATTTATAGCTTATTACTCTTCTGTAGGTGTTTGTCACCTAACTCCTCCTAAACGGCTGGACCGATTTAGATGAAATTTTGTGTGTATATTTCAATGGTTACCTGGATGGTTTGACAGCACAATTGGACCGGGTAGGTGGCGCTGCAGTCGGGTTCTAGGATCGTTCAGACAGGACAACGTCTGTCGGGTCCGCTAGTAGATATCTGATTTTCTGCCATATCCGACTTTTACAACCTTTTCAGCCGATCTCTAAACTCTATGCTTTTCAGTTGGCTTGAGTTGCTTTTACCCGACTGCGCCAGAAGGAGGGTTATGTTTGTCGAGAGTATGTATGTATGTATAATTGTTTGGCACGCTCTGCGGCCTGAACGGCTCGATGGATTTTAGCTTGAGAGGTGTCGTTAGATTCGTATTTACTGTGAGAGTGACACTGGGTATATCAAAATAAAAAAAAACAAAATGGCGGATTTTTGGCGCCAAATTATGTCTTAAATTTTGTTTTTCTCAAAACCTGTCGATTGGGGTATCAAAATAAAGGGTTTTAAAAGTTGATTACAAAAATATTAACAACTTATATGGTTAAAAGTACCTCGAAGTGACAAATCGTAGAAAACACGTACAATCATTATAACGTCTGCGAAATCTTTCACATTTGTAAACTAAAAAGCTGGAAATAAAATAAATTAATTAGAAAAACTAAAAAACCCGACTGCGGTAAAAGACTTAAGTTAAAAAAAATGAAAAGCTAAAAACAAGCCTATTTTAAATTAAGGCGGAACTATACGCCAATGACCTTGAGTGGTTAGCTTGCGCGTTCTGTGCTGAGCTCATGCAACGCATCTTACGTCCAGCCAGTAATAGGACTCGCCCATCAAGGAGCGCTGTCCCAAATTGGACGCATTATTAATTTATTATAGGTACTTAAAACAAAAGGCATTTTAATAAAACACGTATATTAAAAGATAAATAATTAAATTACCTTTAAAATGGTGAGGGTTTCATAAAAATACGCCTGACAGTTTTTGCGTGGTTCTCAGTTTTTTTAAACATAATCTAAAATATTCACATATTAAGTTATTAAGAAAATGCTCTAATTTAACATATATTTTTTCCAAATCATCAACACTACTCGTTTAGACGTGATCTTCAGTTTAAAATCATCAAAAATCAGATAGCGTCGCCTTAAGGTTGATGCGCCAGGGTAGCCCGTGAAATTCAAAATTTCTTACGTTTTTTGCAATTTGTAGGTCAGTGTGAGCTTGTATGTTGATTAAATATGATTAAAATGTGATTCGCGGCCGTAGCTAATATGGCTTTACAGAATTATAATCATTAGAATCAGCAATACAACTCCATAAGTTAGCATTTATCTCAAATCTTGCGATTTCATGAAATCATGAAGTTTGAGGTAAATGCTAACTTATGGAGTTGTATTGCTGATTCTAATGATTATAATTCTATAAAGCCATATTAGCTACGGCCGCGAATCACATTTTAATGAACATACAAGCTCACACTGACCTACAAATTGCAAAAAACGTAAGAAATTTTGATTTTCGCTGGATACCCTGGCGCTTTCGCCTTAAATGAAAGTTGGATGCAGGCGGCACCCATTCAATTTTTATATTTTCAAACTCAAATGGGTCCCGCCTGCTTACAACTTTTATTTAATTTAAAATAGGGATGTTTAGCTTTTCAGTTTTTTTTTTAACTAAGTTTTTTACCGCAGTCGGGTTTTTTTTTTTTTTTAAATATAATTTATACTGTCAAATAATGCAAATAACACAAGAATAGTTATGCTCTGGAACGCAATAGTCAATCAAAACCATCGTGACTTTGATAGACGTCAAATTATTTACAGTTTTTTTTTTTACTAGAAGAGAAAACAATAACCTTCGAGGTTAATTGCAATCATTATTTATGTGTGGTAAAGTCATACAAAACCAGTTTACATGCTTGTTCTCAATACACTCACGATTCTACTACAAGTGGCCTTTATAGTGTCTATGTCATTATTGTCGATGAATATAATTCGGTATTTTACTGGTGGTGTTAAAAAGATGGCATTATTCGCTCCTGCAATGTTTGTTAACCACGGAGGAGGCCCCTTACCTCTCCTAGGAGACAAAGAGCACGCAGAACTCACAAGTTTCCTCCGCGACGGGGTCCAAAAACATTTGAACTTGAAAGAGGTCAAAGCCATAATATTAGTCACTGCACATTGGGAAGAGAAGGTGGTAACGATATCTTCAGCAGAACACCACGACCTGTACTTCGATTACTACGGTTTCCCACCAGAATCCTACAAGTATCGGTACGACGCGCCTGGAGATCCGGCACTGGCCGAACGGATACACCAAACGCTGAAAAACGCGGGAATAAATTCAAAATTGGATTCGAAAAGAGGTTGGGACCATGGAGTTTTTGTTCCTATGATGCTTATAAACCCATCAGCTAGTGTTCCTATAGTACAGATTTCTGTACTTTCCAGCCAAGATCCGGAACAACATTATAAAATCGGACAAGCGTTATATGAATTCAGGAAAGAAGGCATAGCCGTATTAGGCTCTGGAATGTCCTATCACAACATGCGAGAATTCATGACAAATAGATATCAATCTGCAGTAGTGAACAAAGAATTTGATGAATATTTAAATAAAGTTTGCACTGCTGAGAGCGAAGAGGCTAGGAAAGAAGGCCTAGTTTCCTGGAGGCAGCAGAAAGGGGCTACGGAAGCCCATCCAATGCGTGCTGCGGAGCATTTCATGCCCTTGATTGTAATTGCAGGGGCAGGAGGCTCGAAGCCTGGTGAACGGATCTTCAATTGGGATATGAGTGGTACATTCAGACTGAGTGCTTTTGTATGGAAAGAATAATGATCATGTGACGGTATAATATTTATCCCATTCTTTATCATTCATCATTCTTTTTTTTTTTCTTTTTTATTATTTATTTTTTTTGCATTTACATTTTTGTAATTTTTGCAATAAGTCAAAGTCAAGCTGATGAGGTTATTTTTACCCGACTACGGCAAAGCAAAAATTAGGGTTATTTATAGAAAGTATGAAACAAGAAAATATTCTCATCATGAAACAAGAGAATATTTTCTTGTTTCATACTTTTTAGAGCATAATTGTTCAGTAGTGGGGTTTTAGTTTTTAAACTTACTTTTTTTTCTTATGCATTTTCCTTTAGAAAATGGTGGAAGTGTCAAGTCATGCTAAATGATTTTAATTTACTGCTAGAGATAAATAAATAAATTGATGACAAAGAAAACAAAAATGACCTTGTTGGACAACAACCAACCAGATTAAAAGGTAAGACACTGCTGAATGCTGTTATTCGTGGATCTTTGACAGTCTTTACAGGTCGTCAGAAGCCCAAAAGTCTGACAACCAGTCTTACCAAGGGGTATCATATTACCCAGTAGGTAACTGTGTTGTGGAGGTCAGATAGGCAGTCGCTCCATGTAAAATACTGGTATTCAGCTGCATCCGGTTAGACTGGAAGCCAACCCCAACATAGTTGGGAAAAGTCTAGGCAGATTGATTGACTGCTGAATGCTGATCTTTCAGGCTCTCCTTACAGGCAATTTGATAAATTATGTTATAAACATGTGGGCGTCCAAGCAAAAAGGGTCCAGTTCTCGGCATTTAATTTCTATATAAGTTTTATAAAGTTGGGTGAAAAAATTGCATTTCGCGATATTAATTGATTATTAATAAATGCTCAACTTATCTACAATTTCATATAGTAAATCAAATGACTAGGTATAGACAATGTTTCTAAGCACCAACAAGCAAGTAGAAGTGTTTTTTTTTTCACTCAAACTTTGAAAAGGAATGCTTTTGTTCAAATCAAGCTTTTTCAGAATTTCAACTTCAAATGTCTGATAAAAATAATGTGTGCCACTTTTTGAATATTTTTTCAATTCTTACTATCAATTGACTATTCTAGATACCAAATCTAGTCTTAACTCAAGACCCGACTACCTACTGGACCCTTTTTGCTTGGACGCATCACATAAAATCATCACAAAGAATGTTGACCATACCATATAATCATATAATTATTATCTCTGTAACCAGAAGCTGGGAACCTTCTAGTTACAAAGATATTGAAGGTCAAACATCAAAGGTTTTTTGTATGAAAACAAGTTTTAAATTTTATACATAAGTACATAACTCCCACAATCCCTGTACCTTTGCGTGCACCCATAAGCACAATGTCTTGCGTGCGTTACGTGCACTAGGTACCGTGTACACACGGCTACACATCAAGCTATACATTTCCAGTTTACACTGACCTCTCACTGTAAGGAAATCCTATACAATGCGAGATCAGCTTATACTGGAAATGTATAGCTTGATCTGTAGCCGTGCGTACCGTAAACAGTGAATTTTAACACCAAACATAAAAGTTGTGTTGTCCCAGCAATTATTTTTGTACACACGGCTATATATCAAGCTATACATTTCCACTTTACACGGACCTCTCATTGTAAGGAAATCCTATACAATGCGAGTTCAGCTTGTGGCGAAGCAACACTCCACATTTGGTTTCTGTTGGCAACACTAAGAGAATTGTAGAAGAGATGTCAGATGTCACCAACTAACTGACTGCCGGTTTTCCGCTAAGTTTGATCATGTGAAGAAAGATTAATTATTGTTTGGTTTCGGGACTAAAGTTTCGCCCGTGTTGTGAGTCGTACCTACACTGTAATTTATGTATGCAATAAGTGATACACAATAAACTGTATGAAGAACGAGTCGGTGTCTTTCGTTTGATTGAACCTCCGACCCGTCAAGCTTATACTGGAAATGTATAGCTTGATAAGTACCTACCTACTTAGTTTGATGTACAGAATGCGTTGTGATGCCTGTATTTAAAAAACAATGCAATTTATTTAAGAACAAAAATTATCTGTGTGTTTGTTTAGCAATACCTATTTTATTTTATATTAAGTAGGTACTAGTAATATATTTATTTTATTTTTAAATAATTAAATTTACATAGGTAACGTTAAAGCATATAAAATATTATTTGCAAATAAGTCAATAAAATATTTTTATTAATACGTACATGCAACGTTTAATTATCATATAATGCAAATAACACAAGAATAGAGCTATGCTCTGGAACGCAACATTCAAAACCATCGTGACTTTGATAGACGTCTTATGAAGTAGGTTTAATGTCAGTCAGTGACAAATGACCTGTGGCCTTGAGTGTTTATGTCAATATTGTCAATATAATTCGGTATTTCACTGGTGGGATGGTGTTAAAAAGATGGCATTATTCGCTTCTGCAATGTTTGTTAACTACGGAGGAGGCCCCTTACCTCTCATAGGAGACTATGAGCGCCCACTCACAAGTTTCCTCCACGACGGGGTCCAAAAACATTTAAACTTGCAAGAGGTCAAAGCCATAATATTAGTCACTGGACATTGGGAAGAGAAGGTGGTTACGATATCTTCAGCAGAACACAACGAGCTGTACTTCTTTCACAATAGTTTCTCTCCAGAATCCGTCAAATATCGTTACGATGCGCCTGGAGATCCGGCACTGGCCGAACGTATACACCAAACGCTGAAAAACGCGGGAATAAATTCAAACTTGGATTCGGAAAGAGGTTGGTACCACGGAGTTTTTGTTCCTACGATGCTTAAAACCTCATCAGCTTGTGTTCCTATAGTACAGATTTCTGTACTTTCTAGCCAAGATCCGGAACAACATTATAAAATTGGACAAGCGTTATATGAATTCAGGAAAGAAGGCATAGCCATAATAGGCTCCGGAATGTGCTATCACAACATGCGACATAAATCTGCAGTAGTGAACAAAAAAGTAAAACGACCCAGACGTCAAGAATTTGATGAATATTTAAATAAAGTTTGCACTGCTGAGAGTGAAGAGGCTAGGAAAGAAGGCCTAGTTTCCTGGAGGCAAGAGGGAGTGGCTGCAGAAGCTCATTTAATGCGTGCTGCGGAGCACTTCATGCCCTTGATTGTAATTGCAGGGGCAGGAGGCTCGAAGCCTGGTGAACGGATCTTCCATTGGGATATGAGCAGTACTTTCAGACTGAGCGCTTTTGTATGGAAAGAATAATGATCATGTCACCGTATACTACTACATCTGCGGTTACATTGTGCACTATTTAGGTACCGTAAACAGTGAATTTTCACACCAAACATAAAAGTTGTTTTGTCTCAGCAATTATTTTTGTACAAAGTTTTAAAAAAACAATGCAATTTAAGAACAAAAAAAATATTTGTGGGTTTACTTGGGGCTATGCAATGTTGTAAGTAAATAAAATACCTTAATAAGTATGATAGATTACGGTAATATATACATTTATTTTATTTTTAAATAATTGAAGAACAATGGCAAAATCTTATTTGAAATAAATTTTAACGTCTAAAAGTGTCACGTAAAAGAAATTCAATTAATTATCTATGTTTTTTTAAACTATTACAATATCTAATTAAATCCAAGTAATAAAAATACAGGGTGTAAGGGACAGCCCTCCGCAAACTGATAGGGTGAATTCGGTATGTCGTACTAAGATGACCGGTACATGAAATTTTTCCAGGAACGTTAAGGGAATCCAATAAACCTGATTTGTTTGTGTTTTTGTGCACAAATTGGAGCGTCTATTACTGGTTGGGAGGGGAAGGTTATAGGTAGGTATGCGGTGAGTTCGATGAACTCTGCAGCTAGACAGAAAGTGAACAGCTGATTTCACGCGTCGTTTGTTAGAGTATTTCAACATCCATTACTGGTTTTTTTTTCTGTTTTTTTTTTTTGCAGTTTTTTTACATAAATGGAGTGCTACGAACACACAATGCAATTTTACGTTGAAATAATGAAAATGTAACTGAAAAAAAATTTGAAAAAATTAAAATTTTCCTGAGAAAATTTCCGATGGAATATGATTCAAAATGAGGAGCTGAATGCACCCTGTTAGTTTGCGGAGGGCTGTCCCTTACACCCTGTATATTTATTGAAAAGTTATTTGACTACTTTTTTCTAAAAGATAAGGAAACTGTTGGTTGGATTGGTTTAGTATAAAAAGACATGGCATTAGGCAGCCTGCAACCACGGACTAGAAAAAAGTCTTTTTTTTTTCTTTTAATTTGCGTTGTTCCAACTGTGATTTAAAAATGCAATACCTACTAAAGAAAGTATTTTAAAAGTCAAGGGACCATTGTCATTAAATTATTTTATTAATTTTAGCTTTAAGAGTTGCTTATTTGTAAGTGCATCTACATTGTATAAAGAAAATTTAAAAGATATGGTTAATTATTATTTTGATTGAACCTTTGGAAATTCTTACACATATTCCCCTATCACACACGCACACCCACTTTGCACGCATGCACACCTACACCCCCAAACACACCCCTACACCCTCACACCACACATACATTCACACTCACCCCACACTAGGTACACAAAATTGTAAATGAGAATAAGGGTTTTTATTATCGTTTTTTTTTGTCTCTCTATTTAAATATGTAAAGAAATACTTTGTACCAATGAGTTACATTTATAATGGCTTGTGACTTTGCTGCGGAGGGACACTGATCTCTAAGATACAGGGATATCCCTAGTTTAGAGATCAGGGTTTCAATGTATTGTGCATAGCGTAGCCACCTAGTCATAAATATAACATTGTTTTTAAAAAAAATATGACATGGGAGACACTAGAGAATACAATCCCGAGCATGTTTTTGATACCGGGATTACGGGATTCTTGATGCGTAATCTCGGGATCCCGGAGCTATCCCGGGATTAGAATATGTGGTTTCTAAACGTAACCTTGGCGTATTTATATTTTCGTACAGGGAATCCCCGACGGGAAATACCTCGCAACAACATTATGATATGAGGTGATCGGGTGATTCCCCTCTTGGCCCCTTGGAGAATTACCTTATGAGTATTGTATTGAAGTATTCCGAGCGGGAAGTCCCTTCTAAGTTCTACGACAAACATATTATTAGGGCTGTACAGTGACCTATGTATGTGACCTAGACCTCAAGGTCTATATTCCGAAAGTTAAATTCTGCTATTCTCCTTAGGTCGTTGATGTTTGTATCATTATGTTTTATTATACACCCCATCACTAAAAGCTACTGGACCGTAGGTGCTCAAACGGGAATAAAGTTGTAAATCGACTTGTTAGTATATAACTACTGCTAAACTGGTTTTGTAACATTGAACTAAGTTTTTAGGGAAATAAAATTTTATTTAAGTATTTTTTTAAATTATTTTATTTTTATTTTTTTTTGCATTGTTCGCTCAAATGGGAATACCTTAGGTGCTCTAAAAATCGGTACTCAGAAAATAGGTGCTCAAACGGGAATGCTTCGAAAACTCATCATGTTTAGCTAACTAGGTACTTTCTCCAATCAGAAGGTGAACGAGTGAGTTGATAACTGTAGGTGAACAGCTCGGTGAATAAATTGTTATCTCGTTGGTGAACGACTTGACAAGTCTATTAAGCAATTTTGTGTCATTATTTAAAAGATGGCATAAAATAACCTATAAAAAAACTAATTTACCGATTTACCTTTTAAATGGCTATCCTGACAAATTGTAATTCTAGACGTCAACATATTCATGCCAGCCATGGACATAAATGATAGGTAATGTTATATTTAATTTAATTTATCGAGGTCGTGGACTCGGGTCATTGTGTATTGTGTTATCTCAACTCAACCGCATTCCTAATCATTTACGTACCTACCTATGTACAATATTATGCGGTATGCCTATAGTTCGTCGGGCTACAAGTCTGATTTTTAATTCGACGGAATTCTGACAGCTGTAACTTTTTGACACTTCAGATATCCTAAACCTTTTCTGCCTTGTCCTTTTTATAAGTTACCTATTAGTTAAGTATGACTACAATTTTTTGGATATAAAATAACAAAAAATATGAAAGAGAATGAGATCAAGTACTATATGTATAATTATGACCATGTAAATACCTAGTGTTTGTTCTGTGCATACAATGCACACTACTGTTGGACGCGATTGCCCATCATCTAGAATCTAGATGATGGGCAAAAAAAAGCAAAAATACGTGTCCAATTCTTAATAATCTAGATTCTAGATTATTTAAAAATATTGGAAACGTATTTTTGCTTTTTTTTTGCCCGTCATCTAGATTCTAGATGATGGGCAATCGCGTCCAACAGTAGTGTACGCCTAGCTAGATTTTATATATGTTATAGAAGTGACGTAGCGAGCCGCCACTCCCCAAAAAAAAAATACATATCTAATATTTTTTTATTATCTGACTGACGGACTAAATAGAATTTATTTTTATTTATCCAGGAACCCCCCCCCCTTTCCCCAGCCCTGGGTATTTTTCCCTATTAAAAAAAAAACTGTACAAACTATGGGGCCCATATTTCGCGGAACTTAATCAGCCGCTTCCCGCCATACGCATATGGCGGGAAGCGGCTGATTAAGTTCCGCGAAATCAGTGCTGTTTCAAATCACTTTTAACACACGTTTTTCACACACGTTCTTCACACACGTTTTTCTTGCTGTGTAAAACTACGTCAATGTTGTATTGATCACTATGGAAGCTTTTGACAAACACGTTTTTCCTACGGTGCGGTTATATGTCGTAGGTACCGTAAAGAAACCGTGCCGTGTACGTACAAGTCTACAAGTGTACAAGTCCTTGCAAAACAAAGTCAGAAGATACACTCTCTTAGGTATGATGTAAGTACCTAATTATTCCATCATGAGCACACAATCTAGGATGATATTGCAAATCAGTATTTATTTACGCATTTATTGTGGTAAACGCGCGCAGTCATATCGTAATGTAAACTAATTATTATCATGTTGAAATTAATCTTTAATGCAGCTATACTGTTACTATTCTCTTTTTCGAAAATGGAAGACGTGTATTTCGCGCCATCCGTATTTTTAAATCATGGCGGAGGACCGTTGCCCGTTCTACGTGAAAAATATAACGTAGAAATTGGAGATTCATTGAAAAATGTGTCGAATTATGTGGATTTGGGACGTTTGAAAGCGATAGTTATTGTTACTGCGCATCGGGAAGAGGATGTGGTGACTATTTCATCTGGTGGACGGCATTCGTTGTTGTATGATTATTATAACTTTCCGCCGGAAAGTTACGAGTTCAAATACGATGCTCCAGGTATGTACAACCTAATATTCCTACTACCTATATATTTTTTGTATCTACTCTCATATCGTAAAATTCGGATTATAAATTTCAAAACGAGTTTTTTTATTGACATATTTTGTAAAAATCAATAACGAAATTTAAAAATAGAATCATACACACATCAAAAGTGTCTAGGGATCAAGGAAGTACATTTTTAATTATAGGTAAAAAATTATCCAATTAATGTTTACCAAATTTAGTCTTCCAGACTGATTTCTTACTTTAATTCCTATGTTTAAGGCAAAAGCGCCAGGGTAGCCCGCGAAATTCAAAATTTCTTACGTTCTTTGCAATTTGTAGGTCAGTGTGAGCTTGTATGTTGATTGAAATATGATTCGCGGCCGTAGCTAATATGGCTTTACAGAATTATAATCATTAGAATCAGCAATACGACTCCATAAGTTAGCATTTACCTCAATCCTCATGATTTCATGAAATCGCTAGATTTGAGATAAATGCTAACTTATAGGAGTTGTATTGCTGATTCTAATAATTATAATTCTGTTAAGCCGTATTAGCTATGGCCGCGAATCATATTTTAATCATCATACAAGCTTACACTGACCTACAAATTGCAAAAAACGTACGAAATTTTGAATTTCGCGGGCTACCCTGGCGCATCAACCTTAAGTTAACAACTTATCCTGTTTGTATTTGGAAAAATTAAGAAAAATTGCAATTTTTGCAAACTGTGGGAAATTAAGTAAGTTAAAGTCGTCAATTAAATGGCAAAAAATTGCAATTTTTGCAAACTGTGGGAAATTAAGTACCTATTCTAAGTTAAAGTCGTCAATTAAATGGCAAAATTTCGATTTAATTTCTGAAAATGATTACTAAACATGTTTCTTTAACTTTTAACTGTCTGATGTTTTAGAAAATTTGGTTTCATCGAAAGGTTTGTTAAATTTTAGGTAACTAATGGAATAGCAAGATCATTCAATTTGAGAGTTTAGAGAAAAGTGGTATTTAGTGACGAATTCTGGGAAACTTTCAGAAATAAGTTACATAAAAAAGAAGACTGACGTTGTGTTAGCTTTTCCGATGAATCTCTTTCGGTATGAGACAACAACTTTTTGACTTGTTAGAAAGAACGTGGGCGGCCATTTCTCAAAGTGATTTTGATGAACTGATTTTAAGCATGCCAAATCGCTGTGATTGTGCGATTCGTGTCAATGGTGGAACAGATTATTTATTTTTATCTTTAGGTACACCTAAAGATAAAAATAAATAATCTGTTCCACCATTGTACACCTAAAGATAAAAATAAATAATCTGTTCCACCATTGACACGAATCGCACAATCACAGCGATTTGGCATGCTTAAAATCAGTTCATCAAAATCACTTTGAGAAATGGCCGCCCACGTTCTTTCTAACAAGTCAAAAAGTTGTTGTCTCATACCGAAAGAGATTCATCGGAAAAGCTAACACAACGTCAGTCTTCTTTTTTATGTAACTTATTTCTGAAAGTTTCCCAGAATTCGTCACTAAATACCACTTTTCTCTAAACTCTCAAATTGAATGATCTTGCTATTCCATTAGTTACCTAAAATTTAACAAACCTTTCGATGAAACCAAATTTTCTAAAACATCAGACAGTTAAAAGTTAAAGAAACATGTTTAGTAATCATTTTCAGAAATTAATCATCTAGGTACGTATGATGAACTGTGACACCAATTTTGAGATAACTGATGTCACTAGTTATCTCAAAATTTTACTAGAACATTATACGTACAATTTACAGGAAAGACATCTTCATTTTAATCAGCTATATAACGAGGTTAGTACAAAAGTTAAACAAAAAACCTACCTATATGAAAGGAATGTACCAGCAGTTTACCTACTTCTCAAGTAACAAAATAAGAATGATAAAGGTCATAAACAAGCCATATTACAGTCTACAGCTTTTATGCAGATGTACTAAAGGATAGGATGAGTCTTTAGACCTCATGAAGGAAAGATTTACTATACACTGTAAACAGCATAGCTGACTAATTAATTTTTAGTGGCGAAACAATATACTAAAAGCATTTGAGTAGTCTTCCTCCAAACGTATTTCTAATACTTCCTCATTCGCATCCTCTTCCTCATAACCACTTCCTCATCAACCCTACTAAACACAAGGGTGAATTTCATAATCGAAACTGAACGCGGTTTTTCCCGTCAGTGCCATTGGTGAAATCAACCGAATGTATCTTAGTTGACTTATTAGTTCAACTGCAGTCAGAAAATGAATGTCTTCTTTTTTCAGGTGATCCAGTTTTGGCGGGAAGAATACACGATGCGTTCAAAAACGCGGGAATCCAGTCTACTCTAGACGACAAAAGAGGCTGGGACCACGGAGTCTTCATACCAATGATGTTGATAAATCCGAAAGCAGATATTCCAGTCATCCAAATATCCATACTACAAAATCAAAATGCGGCCCAGCATTATGAAATTGGAAAAGTTTTGTACGAATTTCGAAAAGAAGGAGTCGCCATTTTCGGTTCAGGGTTGTCATATCATAATATGAGAGAGTTCAAAAAAGCTAAGCCAGAAATTGAAAAACAAATTGTTAACGAAGAATTTGATAATTTCTTGAATAACGTTTGTACTGGAGACGAAGAGAATCGTAAGAAAATTATATTTTGGGATCAACAAAAGGGAGCTATAGACAGTCATCCTCTAGGAGAAGCGGATCACCTCATGCCATTGATTGTAAATGCAGGAGCGGGTGGAACGCGCCCGGGAAAGAAAATGTTCGAATCTGTTTTTTTGGGAAAATTCAAATTGAGCGGGTTTATGTGGGATGGTGAATAATAAAATTCACGTGCGTCACTCATGCGTGTGTGTCTGTGTAGGTACAATATCTAATTAGGATTACACAGTTACAAAATACTTATTCATTAGGATCGTCGTCAGTGTGGTGGATTCGGACGGCCCATCAAGGAGTCAGTTAGAAATATGAGGCTATTCTGTTTGCGCTGTAGCATGGTGCGGGCAGGTGCGGGTGATATTACACGAACTGTTATTTTTCACTCTTGAACGTTACCACGATTAATTACAGTCATGATTGAATATTTTAGCTGCACCTGAAATAAATTTACCCTGAGTCGTCAAATACGGAATCAATAATACTGTACCTACTGTAGATAGTAAATTAAATAAAACCCTGACAAAATATTACTGTCTATATCTACATAAATAAAATCAAATTGAAAGTAAAATGAAGCAGTGTCTAAGCATGTATCGTAACTCCATAGACATGTTTAGTGATGGGATATATTGTTATGATGGGTTTTTATCGATAGTCGATATATTTTTAAGTATATAAAAAAAAGTTTAAGTACTACTGTATCTACGTAGGTATTTTAAAATTTTTGTTGTTATATAGACATCTATATATAGAGTTACATGAAACAACAGAATACATTAATAAAGAGATACCTAAAGATAGAAAATTTATTCGTATTACTGCCTACAAACAGATATCAGAGTCAGAACCATCTGAATCATAACTGGATTCATCATCTGCAAAATGGCCGCCGACGAATCGCTATTTTTTGCAACAGGAATTGAAAGGGGGTCTTAAAAATTCAAAGTGGGGCTACAAGAGCATGTGGGGCATCATATGAATGAACGCTGTTTGTAAGTAGGTACATTCCCCCCTCACATGTTGTCAGCTACTTCCTGAATTCATTGTAGCAAGTGTTCTCTCGTTGTTTTCGGTTCCAAACTCGTTCTTTTTAAAGTTTTATTTTGACTCATTGTGATAAAATTCACATGAAGTAATTTTTAGTTTAGATGTGCTCATTTTGTGAAGTGCTCCTTTTGAGAAGTGCTATTTTGAGAAGTGTACATTTTGCGAAGTGCACATTATGCGAAGTGCACATTTTGCGTCAAGCGCACATTTTGCGAAGTGCACATTCTGCGTCCAAAACCCAAAAACCCATAGCAATCCGTCTGAAAATGTTTTCAGGTGTACGTTGATCAGTTGATGCGAATAAAACAATTTTCAAGTGTGAGCATCGTATGCGTTGAAAACATTTTGAACGTGTCGAAAAATTTTACCGATCAGTAAGTTAGCAATCTGTCTGAAAACTGTTGGACATGATGAAAAAGGTTGCCCAGATGTAGAAAAAAATTATATCAGCAGACATTGTATCAGACAATTTTAGTGTCGCACCTTATAATCAGACAACTTTTCAATAGTCAAAATGATTAAAAAATCGTATTATCGTATCGTCTCGTATTTACGTCTCAATCAATCTGCCTGCCTTTTCCCAACCATGCTGGGGTCGGCTTCGGAGGAGCTCGTGGCTAAAGTAATAACAGCCGCACGGGTCGATCCGTCAGGTTAAGCTACGCTTGTCGGGGTTGGTCAGTGGATGGGTGACCATCTTTATCTACCGAGACTCCTCCGTGCCTCGGAAAGCACGTTAAGCCGTTGGTCCCGGCTGTTAT
This sequence comes from Cosmia trapezina, assembly GCA_905163495.3. NCBI lineage: Eukaryota > Metazoa > Arthropoda > Insecta > Lepidoptera > Noctuidae > Cosmia > Cosmia trapezina. The sequence continues at coordinate 13,628,814 of LR991047.1, forward strand.
TCGTGGATCTTTGACAGTTGATACGGGTCGTCAGAAGCTCGAAAGTCTGACAACCAGTCTTACCAAGGGGTATCGTATTACCCAGTAACTGGGTTGTGGAGGTCAGATTGGTAGTCGCTCCATGTAAAATACTGGTATTCAGCTGCATCCGGTTAGACTGGAAGCCGACCCCAACATAGTTGGGAAAAGGCTAGGCAGATTGATTGTTGGGGTCGGCTTCCAGTCTAACCGGACGCAGCTGAATACCAGTATTTTACATGGAGCGACTGCCTATCTGACCTCCACAACCCAGTGACTGGGTAATACGATACCCCTTGGTAAAACTGGTTGTCACAGTAACGACTTTCAAAAATCCACGAATGACAGCTGGGACTAACGCGTAACGTGCTTTCCGAGGCTCGGAGGAGTCTTGGTATGTAAAGATGGTCACCCATCCACGGACCAACCCCGACAAGCGTAGCTTAACCTGATGGATCGACCCGTGCGGCTGTTATTACTTAGCCACAAGCTCCTCGTATTTAAACTGTCTATCGAGCAAATTAATAAGTTGCAATTCTAATATTCCTATGTCCGTTTCAACACCGGGTGGCAATGTCGAAGTAAATGAATTTTTTTGAAAAATGCTTTTTACTCCGACAGTCAGCTACTTCTGTACACTTTTGCAAATTCTCATGTGTAAATGTCTTCACTTTTTCATTTAGGGTTCCGTACCGCAAAAGGAAAAAACGGAACCCTTATAGGATCACTTCGTTGTCCATCTGTCTGTGTATCAGTCTGTCAAAACGCTTTTTCTCAAGTGCGCGTGGAGGTATCAAGTTGAAATTGATATCAAATACTCTATGTTCCCTTGGAGCTCTAAAAAAATCAAGCTTCTAAGTCAACACAATAAAAAAATACGGACATTTATACGACATATTTCGATACTCGCAAGTAAGTCAAAACCCATAGGTACTTCCCATTGACTTACAAACATGTTCAATTGGCATGAAGCAAGGTCTCACAGCATAAGTAAAGGAAAAAGTTCGAAAATCGTTACTTTGTAATTGTATCGCATAAATTATAATTTTTTTGGGATGTCTTGTTTTTCAACTACCATTTAAGTTTGTATTTGGAATAAATTGTTTTCAACTACGGAACCCTTCATTGTGCGTGGTCCGACACGCACTTGGCCGGTTTTTTTAAGGGTTCCGTACCAAAATGGTAAACAGGAACCCTTATGGTGTGACTCAGTCTGTCTGTCACAGCTGGATATCTCAAGAACTACTAATGCTATCAACTTGTTTGAAAAAGACAGACAAATTAAAAATCCGGAGTCACACGTCATGACCATGACGCATAAATTGAACAGATTACGTGTGACTCCGGATTTTAATTTGTCTGACTTTTTCTAATTTCAGATGAGAATACTTATTATTTTCTTGTTTCATACTTTTTAGAGCGGGATTTTTCAGTAGTCGTGTTTTATGTCCGATGATGTCATGTTCCATAGAACAAATGGGAACTACCGGGGATTAACTGGGTTCAATCCCGGGATTTTCGGCACCTATAAATTATTAAAAAAGTCATAATTTCTGTTTTACTTTACTAAGGACGAAACTTATACACTTGCGTGCAAAAAAATTGGCCCACCCCATGCTCTCTATTTGGGAGACGATAGCTCAAAGATATTAATGTATTTATTTTAATTATTTTATACTGTGTGAAGGTAGGTAAAATAAAGTTTATTTACACATACACATATACTTTGATAAAAGCAATATTCTTGACAAGATCGACTCGATTCTTCTGATGTTCTCATCAATCACTTTTGTTTGAAAAAACTTCGTGACTTTTTTTTGTCAGTGAAGTTGACATACGCTTAATTTTGTTTATTAGGTACTGTTCGTTTATTGATCATTTGACTTGAATTTTTAACCAACTTGAAATAAAGGAGGTTTTTCATTCGATCTGTATGTTTTTAAATTCGCGTTTTTCTCAAAAAGTAATGAATCTTTTTTGATATTTTTTTCACTTACGTAATCTACATACAGTCAGGAAGGTTTTAGTACACAATATATTAGGTTATTGTTAATTAAACTTGTTAAATTTTCACGTTTCATATCGAAGAGAATGGGGTGGATCGATTTTATTGCACGCAAGTGTAATTTCAATATAATTTGTAAAGTTTAATTTATCTACCCACAGTGTCGTAGTTATATTATACACTTTACTAAAAGAATTGAAAGCAAATAACTTCGATTGAATAGAATGAAGTACCTAAGTATATTTCTTTAGTAGGTATGTTCGGTCTACTTTCCAAGCAATATTATTTATTTGATGTTTTATCACCAATTATTTGTACTTACTTACTAATGGATTTTTCATGTTAAACATTTATCTATGACACGCACGCTTCACTATTTATAACAATTAGCATATTGCATAAACCTACAGTATTTCAGTTTGCTTGAATTCATTCGGAATCTCTATTGCAGTATTTTACTGAACATATAATAAATAGTGTCTTTATCTTTCTGCCCTTAACGAATGTTGTACGTGGGGTTGGCGAACACCTTTTCTTTATCCATTCTCCTCTGTCAAGCTTCACGCTATCATAACGAAATGAATGATAGCGTCACTCAAATCCATCCATATTTTCTTTGGTCTTCCATCCATTAACATTTATATTCATCACTCTTTTAGTCACATGCTTTTGCGTTGTCTGATCCAAAAAACATAGTTTTACCTGTATATAATTATCACCTCATAGTTGAAGGACCTGTCTCCATCACCAGATAACCTCCGCTTTACTACCTGTCATAATTTTTTTTTACAAGTTTTGTTCCTTTCTTTAATTTATGTGTTAGATAGATATTCCCGACAGTTATGGAAAACAGACCCTGTTATACTTCTTCCATTATTCTTCTCTGATTAATTTCGTTGCGGGTTCCAACTCCAAGACAGTTGATTTAATAATTTTCTCCGGGTCTCGTCGAGCTCTATTAACCCGGCTTTTTTGGTTTGTTGGCACTATGCTGCAATTCATGCCTTGACCTAATCAATCAATCAATCAATCTGCCTAGCCATTTTCCCCTGCCTATCTGACCTTCACAACCCAGTTACTGGGTAACAATATACCCCTTGGTAAGGCTGGTTGTCAGACTTTTGGGCTTCTGTCTTCTGTAAAGACTGTCAAAGATAACGAATAGGCTTGACCCAAATAAAATCTAAATATCTTTGAAGGTGATTTTTCAAACAATGTATATCAACGACTATGCTGGAAGCTATCGAGAGGAGAAACCTTGGTTCATTACTAGATGTGTAACCTCTATGGTGAAGTCTGTTGTCAAGTGTGGAAGAGACTTCTGCAATGAGACTAGTATCCATGGCTTCAACCATATTTCTGCGCCACGAAGACATTTGATTGAAAGGTAAAAAAAAACCTTTATCTACTACAGATAGCGCGCGAGTTGAATGCAGTCGGGGTCTGAGGTGAAGAGCGCCCCGCTATCCGCACGCCCCACCTCACGCGCCTGCAGTGTATTGTAATTATAATTAGGTCACAGCACTACCGCATTCCTAAGCTCTGCATTCAACTCGGCTTATTCCCATCCGATCCCACAATCGGATCCCACTACGCGGATAAAATGAATATTTTGTTCCAATCCGATGCCCATTTGTGGGATTCCTTTGGAATATGGATAAAATTAATATCCGAACGTAATGATCGCCTGCTTGAATCGATAAATGAAAACAAAAAGTAAGTATGTACATAATATCGAGATAAATAGTAAGTCGGTAACAGTGCACCGGCAACGCTAGTGGCCTCACTCTTGGAATATTGTTGAAGTGATATTTATTTTTATTTGAATATACACTTGCGTGCAATAAAATCGATCCACCCCATTCTCTTCGATATGAAACGAGAAAATTTAACAAGTTTAATTAACAATAACCTAATATATTGTGTACTAAAACCTTCCTGACTGTATGTAGATTACGTAAGTGAAAAAAATATCAAAACTGATTCATTACTTTTTGAGAAAAACGCGAATTTAAAAACATACAGATCGAATGAAAAACCTCATTTTTTTCAAGTTGGTTAAAAATTTAAGTCAAATGGTCAATAAAGGAACAGTAATAAACAAAATTAAGCTTATGTCAACTTCACTGACAAAAAAAAGTCACGCAGTTTTTTCAAACAAAAGTGATTGATGAGAACATCAGAAGAATCGAGTCGATCTTGTCAAGAATATTGCTTTTGTCAAAGTATATGTGTATGTGTAAATAAACTTTATCTTACCTACCTTCACATAGTATAAAATAATTAAAATAAATACATTAATATCTTTGAACTATCGTCTCTCAAATAGAGAGCATGGGGTGGGCCAATTTTTTTGCACGCAAGTGTATATGGCCATAACTGTATCTCGATATTATGTACTTACTTTTTGTTTTCATTTATCGATTTAACACGTTAAGTGCGAAACGAGGCCTAAATCACCCCTCATGCAACTTCCTTGTGGTGCGGCAAGGAAAAACGTGAACATCTCTGTCGTGCGAAGGGCATAGCTTTGGTTTGGTCCAGTATAGAAAAGAGATAAATGTATATTTGAGACGCGCTAATGGTCCCGGACTCGGTGGTATACCTACCTTGGTACCGGATGTCTTAGGCCTCGTACCGCACTGAATTAATATAATTTTAATGCAGTGCGGAACGAGGCTAAAACGTCCCATATCCCCCCGGACCTCGTCCCGCACCCAACGCGAGCTTCCCGCGACTAGTGTTGTGCATCACGTCGATTGGAGAGCACGTCCTTTTACATCGCCGAACATGTCTAAACGATGTCGGAAGAAGTTAATTTTAAAAAATACAGAAACAGAACCAAAACTGTATGTATTGCGATTTTTTATAAAAAAAAGTATATTGTTACTGATTTTTTTATGTTAATTCAAGTTCTAATAAGTGTATTTTTAAAGCCTGAGGCAGAATACATAGGATAGTTTCTTTTCTACTTCTGGTTTTCTTTTTTGTTGATATAATTGATTTACTTACTTACAAAAATCAATCTTTAGTCGATTCTGCAATAATCGATATATCGTAGGTACTTATTATATAAATACTACCCACCATTATTATTACCTCACTTCATGTTTGAGCCTTGATAAAGACGGACGTATAACCTTCCTAGTGACTTATAATTGGCTAATAATAATCTTTATATTTTAAAAAGCCAGTAACTCGTTTTATTGAAGTGTTAGAACCTAGATTTCCAACAGGTTATGGGACCAGGTTACGTTTTTACTGCAATATAAGTGGTTAAAAATTTAAATAAAAATACGGGCTTTGTCAAGTGAAATTGACGTGATAAAAGGTGCAAAAAGTGTTCATCATCGAATTGTTAGCCGGCACCAAAGACTACAGCATATTATAGGGTACGGCAAGACGACACGCCGCCACCACGCCACGCCACGCGTAGCTCATTTGTTGCTCAACCTACCCTCAACTTATGATGGCGTGATAATTGCGATTGCAACTTTAACAGATGATAAGTTAATGCTAGCATTCGTTAAACCAAGGCTTTTGGATCATGAAGTCAAGTTTAAAAATGAGTCCAGTGATACCAGTGTCAAAAGTTTTGCGATTTGAGGGAAAAATGGACAGGAATTTCGAAAAACAAAATTCGATAATTCTCAAAATAATAAAGGGAATAATAGCTTCAACTAGGAAGTTAACAAGCAGAAGAATAAGTCTCAGTTCATGAAGTGTTATCACTGTGGCCGCAAGAAGCATGTGAAAAACAACTGCTTCTACTTCAAAAGAGCTCAAACATTACAGCAGCAGCAGAAAATACGGAGAAGACAAGGACGGTCCAGGCAGTTAGAATCAGTGAACCATCCACGTCGAGCTATTTTTCTGGCTTTGCTTTTATGATGGCAGACTATCAAGCGGATCATGATGGAAGTTACTTTCCTGTTGGTTTCTGGAACAGGACCATATTACAAACAGGGAAGATCTTTTCATTAGTCACACCGTCTTGCAAACGCCATTAAAATTTCTATTGCTAAAATGGTGAATTTATTTCAGGGAACGATGTATGCGACCAGCAGCATGGGCGTTCAAGAAGTTTTGGAGGACGTGCTCTTCTGTGCTGAGGTACAACATTCATATTCGACCAGCAAGGAGCACAATGCGTAACGTTAATAAAACTATCATGCAAGGTATGTTAAAAAAAAAATAATTTAATTGCTGTAGACTTAATGGCATCTCTAAATAAGTGTCAATCTGTTTCTCAAGTATGCAGTAATAAAAATATGTACAAACTATGGCTTTGGTGTAAGTAAAAATTAATTCATTGAAATAAAAAAAAAAAAATAAAAAAAAAAAAATGTAATGGTTGATGACACCAGCCAAATCAAAACAGTAATACCAGCCTGTATGATAAGTTGTGTGAGGCCTGTATAAATATGAAACAAAGTCGACTTCCGTTCATATCAGGTCAAAAATAAAAGTCATGTTAAACAGCTATTATTTATTGTGCACTCAGATGTTTGTGGACTATTGTTACTGTTTATACCTACCCCCAACTAAAAACTACCTTGTAATTTTTGTTGATGAGTATACGCAATACTTTGTTACGTTCCTATTTAACCTATAAAAATCAGACATGTTTGCTGTTTTTAAAGATTTCGTGGCTAAAAGCGAGGCTAAGTTTAATTTAAAATTAGTCAACTTGTACTGCGATAATGGTGGCAAACATTTATCGACTGAAATGAAAGGTTATTTATTGTGTAGAGAGAGGGATATCAAAAAAAAAAACATATCATTTAATAGTTCCGAGAACACCACAGTTGAATGGCGTTTCTGAATGTATGGTCAGAATCATTACTGAAAAAGCTCGCTAAATATTAAACAAAGTGTTTTGTGGCGATACGCAGTATCAACTGTTGTTTATTTGATTAATTTGACCCCAATTAAAACTTTGAAAGTTTTCAAAAACACCATTCGAAATGTGGCATGATACAAAACCTCAAATAAAAAATAAAAAAAAAAATTTGAAGGTAGTTGGTTTAACTGTTTACGTTCATAATAAAAGCAGTAAGGCCAAGTTTAATGAAAAATCATGGAAAGGGATACTTGTGGGTTATGAACCAAACGCTTTGTTAAAGTTTGTTAAAGTTTGGAACCCAGAGTGCGAAAAATTACATAGTAGTCAGGGATGTTATTGTTGATGAGACTGGTTTTCTTCAATCCAGGCCAGACCTCAAGTCTAAAGGGAATATTATAAAAAAATTCTCACGGCAAAGCTGATGATGTAATATCCAAGTCAGTGCCGGTCAAGTCTCATAACTCTGACAGTTCTAAATCAGATAATCATACGTCTATGGTCTAAATCTGATGAGCACTGAAGGGAATATAAAAAAAAAAAAAAAAAAAATCTCACGGCAAAGCTGATGATGTAATATCCAAGTCAGTGCCGGTCAAGTCTCATAACTCTGACAGTTCTAAATCAGATACGTCTATGGACTAAATCTGTTGAGCACGAGTGTAAAATTCGCAAATTAAACCATGATAATTTAATTGAATCGTAGCACATAGTTGATAATATTCTTTTTGATACCCCATCTTCACCAAAAGAAAACACAAATAAAATCCTGACGTTAGATGATGCAATAGGTTCAAAAGTCGTCCACCTATATCGTTTACTGAAGACGATGATGATGATCACAATTCTGTGTGCTCAGTCTATTCTATGTAAAATACCAAATTCATTCATCAAAACAGATCTTAGTGGGAAAGTGCAGTAGGGACGAACTAAATTCTCTAAAGCTAAATAATACTTAGACTTTAATACCAACACCTGAAAATAAAAACATTGTCAATTTATTGTAAATGGATGTTTTCTGTAAAACATGATGAATTTAGAAAACCTTTAAGATAAAAAAAAAAACAACTTGTGCAAGGGGTTTCGCTCAAGAATACCTCACGGACTATAATGAAACTTTCGCACCAGTATTAGCATGAATAGCTAGTTTCAGATGTATCTTACTTTTGCGAATCAATTTAGTTTGCTAGTTCGTCATAAGGATGTCAAAACTGCCTTCCTAAATGACGAATTAAAGGAAGATATTATATGAAAGTCCCTGAGGGTATCTTAGATAATTATGTGTTAAATTAAATAAACTTTACGGGCTGAAAAATGCAGGCAGCTAAATGTTGGTTTGAAGTTTTCGATCTATCTTATAAAGAAGAAGGTTTTCAAAATTCTTCAGTCGAATAGGTGTCAATATATGCTAGACAATGGAGATGTACATAAAAATATTTGTCGTTTTATATATAGGTGATTTAGTTATAGTATGCGCTGATATTGAAATAAATAAAAAAAGGTATTTAATGAGTAAATTTAAAATGACGATGAATGAAATTAATGATGATGATGAAATAATTTTAATTTTATGAAATAGCATTAAATCAAAGTGCATAAATATAAACGGTATTAAATAAATTTAATATGCATGATTATAAACCTGTCAATACACCGATGGAAAATAAACTTAATTATGACGCATTAAACTCTGAAGAAAAATATAATGATCCATGTTGAAACGTTATAGAATGTTTAATGTGTCATGTTATGCACTCGTCCAGATTTAATTACTTACAAGCGTTAATATACTGAGTAGGTATACGAACAAAAATAGTAAAGAACTCTGGCAGTGTCTAAAGAGAGTGCTTCGGTACTTGAAAGGTACTGTTGATTTAAAATTAAGTTATAGGTAAAAGATGTGCCTACACTAACATTATATGTGGCTTCGTAGATTCAGATTGGGGTGGCAGTGATTCAAATGACAGGAAAAGTACAACTGGGTATTTCAAGCTGCAAGCAAACCTGGAGTACAAAGAAACAAATGTCAGTTGCTGCCTGTTCAACTGAGGCAGATTGTATGGCATTGTATGAAACTGTCATGGGAGGCTTTAGGGCTTAAATCACTAGCAGTTAGTATTAAGATATATATAATTAAATCTATCATATTCTATGAGGATAAAAATGGCTGCATAAGCATTGCAAATAATCCAACCAATCACAAACGTAAAAAACACACAGATATAAAGTATCATTTTTCTAAGGAACAGATTGAGAAAAATGTAATAAAATAAAATTACATTCCAACAGTTCAGCAGTTGGCAGATGTTCTGACCAAGGCATTACCCGCTATTACTTTTCAAGAGATGAGAAGTAAAATGGGCTTAGATTAAGATACTGATTGAATGTTTTGTGATTCTACATAATAATATGATTTATGATTAATTTAATTATTACTAAGAATAATTTAATGAAATGGTTTGATTAAGGTTTTCTGGGTTTTCCTTAATCCTTGGCAGCAAATGTTGGACCATGAGATGTATTTCCCAGCAAACACTAGGAAGTGAATATGTTCCGGTCATTTAGGTATTACTTTGATTTATTTTGTTTGTATAATTAGGTAGATCAATTTTTGAGGGGGCGTGTTGATATAATTGATTTACTTACTTACAAAAATCAATCTTTAGTCGATTCTGCAATAATCGATATATCGTAGGTACTTATTATATAAATACTACCCACCATTATTATTACCTCACTTCATGTTTGAGCCTTGATAAAGACGGACGTATAACCTTCCTAGTGACTTATAATTGGCTAATAATAATCTTTATATTTTAAAAAGCCAGTAACTCGTTTTATTGAAGTGTTAGAACCTAGATTTCCAACATTTTTTTTTCTATTCTGTGAACCGCATTAAGATTTTCACACAAAAATAGATAAACGTTGTTGCGTCAATATTATTTTTCCCATCACTAATCTTAGCGAAAATTTACCCTATTTCAGTGCGTTACGAGGTGTATAAGATCCCATATTTTGTTTTGCCAATAATTCCTAAACTAGCTATCAGATCCCGGGGCGACGGTAGATTAGGGTTCATCAATTCACTGTCTATATCGATAAGGACCAAAATTTTTCATTTATCTTTGATTTCGCGCCAGAAAATGGATTTTAGTCTGTTAAAGGAGGTGGGGTCTAATAGACCGCGTGTCGCCCTAACGTCTGGTCACGGTGCGGGCCGATAATACCTCGTGCCGCAGGAACGGAAAGTTTGCAAAAATTGGTGCCGCAGCTAACGTGTTAAGCAGGGATTCATTTTATCCGCCTAGTGGGATCCGATTGTGGGATCGGATGGGAATAAGCCATTCAACTCGCGCGCTATCTGTACTTTTAAGTTTTAAATCCACAGACGTATTGATAGGGGAATGGTTGCCCTGATCCTGATCTTTGATGGAAACTTGAAGATCAGTTCACACTAAGCGGATAGGCATTAACTGGCAGTATAATATTATATCCTCTTATTTTTGAACAGTGTCTACTGTGGGAGCGAACCACAGCAGAAATACAATTCGAAGGAACTGAAAGTCGTGCAGCTTTGCAACTTCGCTTGGCAATGTTTGTCATTGCCAAACGAAGTTGCAAACTGGATATAACTATAAGTAGGTAAACATAAAACCAACGAATGACGCATTCCAAAAAATCGTCATTTATAATCATAATCATAATCATAAGCATAATCAATGGGAATGTAGGGACGCGGGGGCGTATCATGGCGTCGTGCGTATTCTACGTACCACCAGCGCACGAGCAGGACGTCTTCTTTTTGAAGCACCAAAAATCATAATGTAATGTGACAGAACCATTTTGAAATTTTCATGCGTTGTGGCGGAAAGACGTAGCTAGTACAATTTTGTATTGCGAGTCAACGTGAGTAAACGGTCTGCTTAAAACAAGTAAATTAAAATAGACGTTGTAGTACGTTCTGTCACCACTCGTAGCTGTCTTGGAACGTATATACACGACACCGCCCATGAAACTGGATATATAAGTAAACATAAAACCAACGAATGACGCATTGCAGTTTTCCAAAAAATCGTCATTTATAATCATAATCATAAGCATAATCATTTATTTATTTGTCAGAACATGGTAGGTACATTAAAATGGTGTTAATGTTAGTCACAGGTATCGTCACATTCTGCCAAGTGTGGCGTGCAAATATTAGGTAGGTACATACATTTATTACAGGACATAATATATTATTTATTTATTATTATTAATTTATTTGACTATATTAACATTATTGATTGCATATTGACATTAAAATTAAAATTTGAGGTATGTCCGATAGAAATAATGTCATAAACACATAAAACACACATTTTATTTAGGATGTCAAAGTATTTATATAATGTCAAAGTATCAAAGAGTAAGATGTCAAAGTTTAAAAGATTAGAATTCAATTAGGATGTCAAAGTATCATTTAGGTAGTCGTTTAAATTATAATAACATTTATTACATAAGAAGTCTTTGAGTTTCTTTTTAAATCCATTTAAATTTATATGAGTTGGCTCTCAACATGAGTTCAATTCATCCTCTCTCAGTCAAGAAACATGCGAGATTTAAGCCTCCTCCAGGCATTGTCACAACAAAAGGTCTTACGTCACACTCATCGAGCGAAAATTTAATTACATTAAATTTTGTAGGATCCTATGGATAGTAGCAACAGCCCTAGCCACCTGGGGAGCCGTGGACGTATCCCTGGGTCAGTTGCAGCGCTACAACGAGTCTCCAACGGTCGTGACCCTGGAGAAAGACTTCAGATCCTGGCGGTTCAGTGTGCCAGCTATCACTATGTGTTATAAGGTAGGTAGTCTACCCAGGTCAGATAGGAAGTCGCTCTGTATCATCATCATCATCATCATCATCATCATTATTTCAGCCGAAAGTCTTCCACAGCTGGACATATTCCTACCCAAAGCACCGCCACTTCGACCGGTTCTATGCTTCCCGCATCCAGCGGATTCCTGCGGTCTTTACAAGGTCCACCTTGTGGACTTTGTGCCTTCCAACTTTACATCTTCCGGTACGCGGTCGCCACTCCAGAATCATTCGGTTTTTTTTTAAATAAGCTAACAAGTTTAAATTATTAATAATTCTAATTACAAATCAGGAGCGTTATAGTGCGTCCTATCCGGGACGTTATATTAAACAATAAATTAAACCTTTATTTTAATAAGTTTTTATTTTATAGACTATACACAATTTTGTAAAAATATTTTAATTTAAAAGAGTGTCCGTGGAGTTTCTTGCCCGTTCTTCTCCATAGGAACCTACTACGCTTTGGAATGGGTAACAGCTCCATCTTTCTGACTGACCGACCCCCTGACAATTCAAAAGTGCCTGTAATTGGTCTAATTGAAATTAATGCTTTGAGTTTGAGTTTGAGTTACAGTTTTAGAACACTTATTGAGTTATTGCTCTCATCGCGAAGCATATGACCAGCCCAACTCCATTTCAGTCGTTTTGTGTGGAAGGTAGTATCATTTATTTTAGTAATTTTCCTCTTTTTGTCTTTTCTCTTGAAGTTCAGTATGCTGCGTTCCATGTCTCTTTGGCAAGACCTAATTTTCTGCAGGGTCTTCATTTATTTTTAAATAAATCTGTTCTTAAATCTAATCCCGAAGACCTAATAAAGACAACGAAAACACCTACTGCCAAGGTGGCTTATCATCACTTATCATTACACTCACCAAAGTCCATTTCCTTTTTAATATTGACCAGAACCGCCTCAACAAAGCCAAGTTACCAGCCGTCATCAAGAAACACTTCAACACCGACCCTTCTGATGACAAATATGAATATTACGCTCGTCTAGTGGAAGCTATCACCAACTCGGACCTGTTCAACCTGGAGAGGTTCCAGGAGTTCAGCGATTTAGAGACCAGTGTGGACATGATTGGGATAGCTGTGGATGTGAGTAGATTTGGTACCAAACTTATTTTTATTATAAACAAAATTTGTTTATTCTGTGAACTAGCAATCATTTCAGGCCATATTTTTTCCACCATGTTTTCCTTAAGTGATAACAGCCTCGATGTATAAGAATAACAGCCACACAAAGTCGATCGATCAGGTTAAACTACACTTACCGCGGTTGTCCGTGGATGGGTCTTGACATACCAAGACCCCTCCGTGTCTCGGAAAGCACGTTAAGTCGTTAGCCCCAGCTGTCATTCGTGGATCTTTGACGGTCGTTACGGGTCGTTAGAAGCCCGAAAGTCTAACAACAAGTCCTAGCAAGGTTTATCGTATTACCCAGTAACGGGGTTGTGGAGGTCAGATAGGCAGTCGCTCCATGTAAGATACTGACATTCAGCTGCATCCGGTTAGACTGGAAGCCAACCCCAACATAGTCAGGAAAAGGCTAGGCAGATGATGATTTTCTTGGAAATCGGCCATTGCCTGAAGAGTTCTAATTAAACTAATAGAAAATAATGGTGATGTTCAACAGGTAATGCCGGATTCTGACTTCAAGACCAAGTCTTCGGAGGAAGTCATATACAAATGGATCCCAGTTATGACTGAAGCTGGTGCGTGCTACGTCACAAATTCTGTCGCTTTAGGAGATGTGGCTATTGGGTAAGTTTAAAACATCATTATTTAGCTATAGTATAATCAGCATCTATGTTTCTACTGCTGGGACAGAGGCCTTTTCTCTTCGAGAGGGAGTGGGCAATAATCTACTACAAGGCCCAGGGCGGGTTGGTAGATGTTACATGTCATCGAATTTTTGATTCTAGGACATGCTGGTTTCCTCACGATGTTTTCCTTCACTGTTTTGAGAGCAGCCTTGTGATTCTGTAAGACCTCATTCTAAACTTGAATCTGAATCCGCTGTGTTTCATTGGCATTCTAAAAACTCGGTTGATAATTTGAATTTACACTAGCGCTACCATTGATAGTGTGTCAGCGAGTTGAACTAAATTGACCGTTAGATTTTGACAGATAAAGTATGAGATGATGTAAGAAGTGGCATTGGTAATTCCCTGTAACTTCGACGCTTACTTCGCACTCGAACCCGTCGGTCGATTCTGTAAAAATCTCACTGTGAAAACTTAGGTGAAGTGAGTTTGCTTTTGCTAGGAATTGACACTAATTGACAGCTCACTCCACGCTCACTTCACCTAAGTTTTCACGGTGAGATGGTTACAGAATCCCACTGCCGATTCAAAGTGTCAAATAAAAAACAAGTGAGAAGAATTGATGCGAAGTGAAAATGAATAGCGATGTGAGATGTGAGTTGTTGTTTGAATTTTACAGAATCGACATTGTGTAAATAATTTCATCACTGTAGTGGTGATGAAATTATTTACACAATGTAAAGCATAAACGTAAACGTGTAAAGTATAAGTGATGTACAGTGGCGGTTAAGATTACTTTGTTTAAGTCATTTTGCTCGTCATTTTACACGTGCAGCCTGTGGACTAGTTATAGTTTGCGTGCTTATAGCGATCTACGTGTCCAATATAATAATGCACTCAGAATACTGTTGGGGCTGCCATGGCGATGCAGTGCATCAAAGATGTTTGCGGAAAGGCATATTGATGGTTTTGCGGCCATCATACGCAAAAGAAGCGCTTCTCTGCTTGCTCGTCTTCGTGGCAGTACCAACACTATCTTGAGTTTGTTCTCAGACAGATGGGAGTCTCCAATGCTGCGTCATTGGATGAAACTCCACACTCAATAGTTTGTAAGTCTACTAACACTAGTTTTTTAAGACCTTTGTTACTAACATTATGGGCGTAAGCCTGAAATAAATAAATATAATAATAATAATAAAGCGAATGCTTGGGTCCGAACCCTCGTAAGTTAGGTCCGTTACAACTGGGCCGCCACTGCTCATTTAGCTATGAAACACCTCAATAAACAGCAAAAAAATATTTCTCCCAAAAGCAAACTTAACATTGTAGTTCAAAAACATGTTCTTCCATACATTGATATATGTCGCGGTCAATTCTCCAACTGCAAACATGATTCAACGGGAAGTACCGTATCAGGGGTCTACTCCCTAACTCCGTCCGTCCATCCGTCCATCCGTCAGTCCGTCCGTCTGACATTACGATCTATAAAAACAAGTGTAAAAGTTATTTTTTTCCGACGGGCAATAACACATCGGGATTATAGACAACTGTCAAATCATGTTGTCATTCTTACTTCGTTCGGGCCCTGAACCAATCATCCATCCGTAGGTGATACGGAGTAGGAAACGCCCGTAACGAAGGCCAAAACTACGGGCTCCGTGGTTAGGGAGTAGACCCCCAGGTTTTGTTGATTTACTTGCGGGTATCAGAATATGTCGCATAAATGACAGTATTTTTCTATTGCGTTGACTTAGAAGCTTAATTTTTTAGAGGTCCAAGGGACCATAGACCTACGTATTTGATATTAATTTCAACTTGATACTTTCACGCATTCGTGAGAAAAACGTCCATCTCCGGTTTTTCTCCGTTCCGTTGTCTGTCGGACAACGAAGTGATAAGGCTATCGTTTTTTTCCTTTTGAGGTAGGGAACCCTAAAAAACGTCTTAACTCTTAAACGTCGATTGACACCCGGTGTGCAGATAACAATAAAATAGTAGATTATGCACCGAGGGGCTAAAGTTGTGTCTTATGTCACGGGCGTCATATTGAATCTCGAGCGCAATGAAGGATTCGGGATTTACCTCCCGAGCGCAGCGAGAGAGTTAAGAGTTTAACTCACGAGCGAAGCGAGGGAGTTAACACAAGAATCCTGAATGCAGCGAGGGATTCAAGCTAGCCCAAGGCAAAGACACCTTTAGCCTCTACTTTTTACACCTACTGTGAGAAAATAATA
Organism: Cosmia trapezina; assembly: GCA_905163495.3. Lineage (NCBI taxonomy): Eukaryota > Metazoa > Arthropoda > Insecta > Lepidoptera > Noctuidae > Cosmia > Cosmia trapezina. The sequence goes on from LR991047.1 coordinate 13,644,537, forward strand.
GCCATAGTACGAAAAACAAAGTATTTATTAAATAAACAAACAGTAAGAATAACATATTTAGAAGTAGTTAGTTATATGCACTTACATATTAACTGAAGTTAACGGTAACATTTGAGACATTAGTCCAGTTGTGCAAAGATAAAGTTAAGTTTTTATTTGGTACCTACGTTTATAGATGTTGATGTGGAATTAAAGAAAAAAAAAAAAAGAAAAATGGTTCGTAGTTATCTAATTATTCTTACAATATTATGTCTTCGAAAACATGGCAACGATATGAAGAAGCAGTCGTTATGATTTTGTAGGAAATCGAGAATATCATCCACGCGTAGTAAGGGTTTCGAGAATAGCTTTCCTCTTTCTGGCACCAAAGGGTGTTTGTTAGTACTGTACTGCCAATTTAGCTGAGCATGTGAGATTCCAAATTCAAATCACATTATTGACCAGCGGGTCATAATGAAATCCAGTACAACATTATTGACCGGCTGTGCCCCCGGCCACTAATGACTCACTTTAGGTTAACGTTGCTTGACATATAATTTGACATTTTCGAGCAGGTGGTGTGAAATAGTAGATTATGCACCGAGGGGCTAAAGTTGTGTCTTATGTCACGGGCGTCATATTGAATCTCGAGCGCAATGAAGGATTCGGGATTTACCTCCCGAGCGCAGCGAGAGAGTTAAGAGTTTAACTCACGAGCGAAGCGAGGGAGTTAACACAAGAATCCTGAATGCAGCGAGGGATTCAAGCTAGCCCAAGGCAAAGACACCTTTAGCCTCTACTTTTTACACCTACTGTGAGAAAATAATAGCCATAGTACGAAAAACAAAGTATTTATTAAATAAACAAACAGTAAGAATAACATATTTAGAAGTAGTTAGTTATATGCACTTACATATTAACTGAAGTTAACGGTAACATTTGAGACATTAGTCCAGTTGTGCAAAGATAAAGTTAAGTTTTTATTTGGTACCTACGTTTATAGATGTTGATGTGGAATTAAAGAAAAAAAAAAAAAGAAAAATGGTTCGTAGTTATCTAATTATTCTTACAATATTATGTCTTTGAAAACATGGCAACGATATGAAGAAGCAGTCGTTATGATTTTGTAGGAAATCGAGAATATCATCCACGCGTAGTAAGGGTTTCGAGAATAGCTTTCCTCTTTCTGGCACCAAAGGGTGTTTGTTAGTACTGTACTGCCAATTTAGCTGAGCATGTGAGATTCCAAATTCAAATCACATTATTGACCAGCGGGTCATAATGAAATCCAGTACAACATTATTGACCGGCTGTGCCCCCGGCCACTAATGACTCACTTTAGGTTAACGTTGCTTGACATATAATTTGACATTTTCGAGCAGGTGGTGTGAAAAATCTATTGTGTCTGCTAATTGGCGTGCGACGGGTTAGTTTGTATCACGCATGGCAAGCTACTTAATTGGTGATCGCAGTTTGTGAGTGAGTCCCAGGTTCAGGATATCCTTTAAAACCAAGTGACGTGACACGCTGACATCACAAAAACTTTATAAAAATCAAACTAAAAAGTCATTTATTCAAACTAAGCTAAGAAACAGAACTTTTCAAACGTCAAAATGACAGTCAGACAGTCCCCAGCACGCCCCGCCCCTCCCCACTTTCTAGTGCTTTAGCTGGGATGAAGAAGTGGCGCAACAAAATCCCCAGTAGCACATCAGATAAACGATTAACCAGAAATACTCCTACCACTGCTACGCAAGCAATTAGTCTATTTTAGGGTTCCGTAACTTAAAAGGAAAAAAAACGGACCCTCATATGATCACTTGGTTGTGCGTCTGTCTGTCAGTCTGTTAAGACCTTTTTTCTCAGGAACACGTAGAGGTATCAAGATGAAATTAATATCAAATACGTAATAGGTCTATAGTCCCTTGGAACTCTATAAAAATCAAGCTTCTATGTGAACGCAATAAAAAAATAAACTATTATTTTTTTATTGCGTTCACATAGAAGCTTTTGTGCGACATTTTATACTCGCATGCTTTTTTTTAATTTTGATACTCGCAAGTAAATCAAAACGGGTAAGTACTACGGGCATTTCCCGTTGACCTAGAATCATGAAAGACAAGAAGCAAGGTATCACAGCACAAGTAAAGGAAAAAGTCCGAACATCGTTAATTCGTAATTTTATCCAATAAAATTGTTTTATTTACTGCTCATGTGACCAGAGGGCTGGCCTATTTTTTGGTCAAAGAATCGGCATTGCCATACAACGTGGCAATGCTGCCAGCCGTTTGGGCACTTTTCCCGTTGACAGCGATGCGTTCGAATTTTTTGATGCCCTAGCTATGATCCTTTCCCCTCCTTTTTTATATACCATGTACATATTATCATTTTAAATCTGTTAGATATACAGGGTGTAAGGGACAGCCCTCCGCAAACTGATAGGGTGAATTCAGTATGTCATACTAAGATGACCGGTACATAAAATTTTTTCAGGAACGTTAAGGGAATCCAATAAACCTGATTTGTTTGTGTTTTTGTGCACAAATCGGAGCGTCTATTACTGGTTGGGAGGGGTAGGTAATAGGTATGCGGTGAGTTCGATGAACTCTGTAGCTAGACAGAAAGTGAACAGCTGATTTCACGCGTCGTTGGTTAGAGTATTTCAACATCCATTGCTGGTTTTTTTTTTGCTATTTTTTTTCAGTTTTTTTTACATAAATGGAGTGCTGCGAACACACAATGCAATTTTACATTGAAATAATGAAAATGTAACTGAATTTTTTTTTGAAAAAATGAAAATTTTCCTGAGAAAATTTCCGGTGGAATATGATTCAAAGTGAGGAGCTGAATCAGTGGCGTATTTTAAGATTCAGCGCCCCGGGCCTGTAAGGTTTGCCGCCCCATGAATTAACGGAATATAGCAAAAACTTTTAATTATAAAATAAAATCCAGCAGTGCGTTGATGCGGGCTGAGAATGGTGATAATGAAGTATGAACCAATAAACCGGCCAAGTGCGAGTCGGACTCGCACACGAAGGGCTTCGTACCACCGCACAGTGTTCCAATCGATCAAAAAATGCACGAGTAAAACACCCACGTGTCAATTTCAAATATTTTTTTTTTAATAAAAATGATGAACGTGATTTAGGTGACAATTTCATGAAAAAAATTAAAATAAATTCTCAAAACGTAACTGTCCAAGATATTTATTTTATATAAATAAGGTCTGATAAAGCACATTTGGGCGCATGTTCTTCAGTTTTTATTTTTGGAAAATCACCTCCGTATACCGAGTAATTTTTTTTTTGTCAGATTTTTGTTTTTATTTTTTTTCTCGCTAAAAACTCATCTCAACTCGTGATTTTTTTATCAGTGATAGGCCTTGTTACGAGAAATATTTATGTGCTAGTGACAAGTCGCACTTTTGAGGTTTTAAGGAGAAAAAAAATAAAAACAAAATCAGAAAAAAAAAATATTTCTCGGTATCCGGACGTGATTTTCTAAAAATAAAAACTGAAAAATATGCACCCAAAGATGCTTTATCAGACTATATTCATACAAAATAAATAGGTATCTTGGACAGATAAGTTTTCAGAATTTAATTTAATTTTTTTCATGAAAAGGTCACCTTCATCATTTAAAAAAAAAAGCATTTGAAATTGACACGAGGGAGTTTTACTCGTGCATTTTAAATGCATCCCTTGATCGATAAATTTACCTTAAACAGAAGAGGGAATTTTTTTTTATCGATTGGAACAGTATGTGCACCGTACCTACAATATTTAACACCAAGTGCAACGACCATGGGTTATGTGGTCGTTGCACTAAGTACCTAAATGATATTTAAAAAACAAAACGAAACAAAAAATTTTTTACATCTTAAATTTTAACAATCGCAAAGATAACTTTGTACTTCATAATGATACTGTGAACTACAAAGTTATTTTTGACAGTTGCAGAAAATCACCCATATTTCAACGAAATACCTTAAGAATCGGCGTTTTTAGTATTTGTTGATTAAGTACAGTATTTAACTACGTACATGATATACAGAAAATTTAAATTCCTATCCTATCTTGTAGCAATAGAGCTCGCACAAAAATGGTCTAAAACTGACAACTTTTGCGGCCCCCCATTTCTTTATTTTTGAAGATAAAAATATAAAAATTATATTTGTACTCTACTCAACGAGTTCTATAATGACTTTAGTGACAATGCCGGGTACAGGTCTTGGGAAATGACCCTATTGATAACTTTTCACTTTTTGGAAAAAGTGCCCATCTTTGACTGTATATACCTATCTTTGCTACCAATAGACCTAGAGAGCTTGAGTTAGGGTCAAATTGTACCCAATTTAGTTTGCTTCACCAAAATAAAGAACAAAGATTTATTTTTAAAAAATAATAAAAAAAAAAACGGATGCAAGTCCCAGAATTTCGCAGTTTTTCGAGCACCATGGGAGTAGCACAAGTTTTTAGTGTTGCAAACTTGGGTATAGACAACTCTCAGGGGACCTAACAACATATAAGAAAGGAATCGTAGTTAGGTACACACGGCTACACATCAAGCTATACATTTCCAATTTACACTGACCTGTCGTTGTAAGAAAATCCTATACAATACGAGATCAGCTTATACTGGAATTGTATAGCTTGATCTGTAGCCGTGCGTACATGCGCGTTTACGATGTTTACATTTTTTGTGTCGATTGTGACTGGACTACCCCTTTAATTTTTTAATTTAATTAATTAGGTAGGTAGGCTTTTTTTAATTTCTTCAGGCATATAAAGTCTAAAAGAAAGTCGCACAAAGTTGAGAGCGAGGTGCGGCTTGCGCCGCGCCCCTCGCAGCCTGCCGCCCCGGGCATTGGCCCTTTTGGCCCTAGGGTAAATACACCCCTGAGCTGAATGCACCCTGTTAGTTTGCGGAGGGCTGTCCCTTACACCCTGTATTATAAATTTATAATGTTACATACAAATATCATCAACATCACTTTCTTAATAATTAAAATAATATAACTAATACTTTATTGACCGTGACGTATATTAATGTGTGTATGGGAGAACATGTTTTTCAACTACAATGTTAAGGTTGTATTTGGGCTAAATTCCAATCAACTACGGAAGCCTTCATTGTGCGTGGTCCGACACGACATCCCACGACACTCACCAGGGCCCCAAGTCTGCTATTTTTTAGAAATTCGTCATTCCAACACGATCCCATTGTCACTGAATTATCATTTTGCTAAAAGTTCGTAATCTGCTAAATTCATAATTTCTTACAATGGAGTGTCAGTGGTTGACCATTGGAAAGTCATAATGACGCCATTATGACGCCATTATATTAGTAGATTATCAAACTTGTCAAAATCAACAATTATGAAATCAATGAAAGACCATTCTGACACTATTGTAATAGCAGACTTGAGGCCCTGGCCAGTGTTTTTTTTACTTTCAGGCTACCATGATAATTAAAATAACCGAATGTATAAAGTTAAAACCTTCTTTACAGGACTATAAACTCCAACGATACCCTCCGTTGGCCTGAGACATGTAAATATTCCTCACTAAGTTGCTATATCATTATGGACGTGCCAGCCTCCGCTGATGTAAGTAATTCAGTATTCTATTTAGGTATTATTACTCCAATCTTATGGGACTTATATGTTCGAGCCGTTTGAGGTTGAAACACTAGGGCCACGGAGTCCGAGTGCCCTCTTAGTTTTATTGAATTAAATTTCATTCTGATACTCTTGGCTATATGCATGTATCTGTGCCTGTGTTTTATAATGATGTGTAAGTTCTTAATTCTGACAGTTGGTGTCGCTGTCGTCCCTTCCATAGTTTTACTTACTGTGTCATGTACGTTTGATAATTAAATAAATATATTATTTAGTGCAAGCTATAGAAATCTTGTTTATTATTATATCTCGAAGTAGTTTTTCGGGACATCGCCAAGCGGTTGGTCGACGCTACACGTGACCAAAGGGCTGGCCTATTTTTTGGCCAAACAATTAACCGATTGCATTGCCATACAACGTGGCAATGCTGCCAGCCTTTTGGGCACTTTTCCTGTCGACAGCGATGCGGACGAACGTTTTCATGTCCTATGATTATTTCCCCTCCTTTATTAGGGTTCCGTACCAAAATGGTAAAAAAAGGAACCCTTATGGTGTGACTCAGTCTGTCTGTCTGTCTGCCTGTCACAGCTGGATATCTCAAGAACTACTAATGCTATCAACTTGAAATTTAGAATAGTTTTAGATGACGTTGACCCAACTATTTTGCAAATAAGAATGAAATAAAAATAATTATATTTTTTTTGCAACTGGGACTGAAAGGGGGTCTTAAAAATTTAAAGTGGGGCTACTATGGCATGTGGGGTATCATATGAAAGAGCGCTGTTTGCACATTCTCAAACAATTTTTTATTTTTTTTAAGCCGCATAGTTTTTTACTTTTGATGTAAAATGTAAAAAAAAATACCGTTCCCCCCTTATCTCCGAAGTTTGCAAAGCGAAAAATCTGAAATTATTCTATGTGATAGAAGTTTATGTAAAGATTACAGGAAAAAAAAACGATGTCTCTAAGTAGCACACTTTTTCAGAAATCGGAACGGAACCCTCGGTGCGCGAGTCCAACTCGCTCTTGACCGGTTTTTATATACTTGTACCTACATATTATTTTTTTCTAAATTGAGAATATTCAATGGTAGAAGATGTTTAGGTAGTTTTGGAAAATCCACTAAAACAAAAAGCAGAAATAATAAGTAGGTAGTGAAAAAAAACAAGTTAATTTTTTTTTGAAATTTCCTATGATTTTGCCCTGTTTCCTGGATAAGTTTCGGTGCACTAATCTGACGGATTATTTCCTACAAATTCTGCTGTGTTTTTTCTATCTGGTAGATGGACCTATCCAGATACTGAAACAAGCCTCTCAAAAAATCAGCTGTTCCCTACATTTTGACGAATTATGCGAACATAAATGTACTGGTCAGCTGATTTTTTTTTCGTGATGTTAGGTTTGGTCCCTTATTAAATGTTGTTCATAATGATGAGTACAATGACCCGTTAAAAAATTGCCACTATTTCCATTACACCCAGTATACAGTCCAGGCGACTAGCAACCATGCTTAGTAGGACACTGTTGGAGCCGCCCCACAACCTTCGCACCAGGGAGGCGCGCCTTTTATGCATTGTGGCGTAAAAGCAATCTACGTGCGCATCTGCGAACATCCCTGACGCACTACAGAAACGGGGCAGCTCCACCAGTATCACAAGCATTGTTAAATATTGAATGCGGAGAGCGCTGTACGATATTTGCGTATATATCTAGCCCACAGGCTGCACGTGTAAAAATCAGTACAGTTCAGCAAAGGTTGGACTGGAACATCTTCTATTCTAATATGTTTCTAATCTGTATTCTTGGTAATCTAAAATTCCATCATTTATCAATAGATATACCAAACCAGATAGAACTGGTTCCACCCACGGGGCAGCGAATGTTCCGTACAGTACGTGCAAGCTGATGTGTGGTTTAACACCTTTTTATAATGACTTGAAATTTTTAGTCGTCATCAATATTTTCAATCTTTATTCTTTCAGTTCTACGTCCACTCCCCATACGACGTGATGGATCTCACTCACACTGCATCGGAAGTCCGTCTGACCCTTGTGAGGAACACAGAACTGAGCGTCATGGAGTCACGTTGTGGTCGAGGAGTTAAGGAGTTGCAGCCGATACGACGAGGATGCTCGTATACTGATGAGCCGTCTTGTAGTGGGAGAAAGGTATGGTCTTCTCAGTACTTATCAGGAAACAAAATAATAGCAGAATACTTTTTGTGAAGCTGCCCGTCATGGAAAAATAATACTTCTGCCACCAACCCAGGCAGCTATTTTCCGTTGTGCGAACCTGAGCGAGCGCCGCTCCTTGCCAACGTACCTCTTTCACTCTCGCGGCACACGCCGCGGTCGAGAATCCTTGCACGCTTAGCATGACGACGTTTTGTCGACGGAAGAATAGACAACATTGCACATTGCCATGCTTAGACGCGTAGAATGCGTAGAAATATTTCTACAACCTGCCATTTTGTCTATTCTTCCGTCGACAAAACTCGTTTCTATGGCGGTCATGCTAAGCGTGCAGGTCGCAAGCGCATGTCGCTCTCGCACGTTCCCGCCGGTTAGCATTTCATGATACTTACATAGTCTAGCCATCGCATTTTTAGACCTCTTAAGCCTAGTGCTATTATAACTTTATTTCTGTGCTTAGTATTTCGCCTTCTATTGTTCTATCTGTGAATCCTGTAAACTTTTTGGACATTACGTTTCTTTCTTCCGTAAGCTGTTGTGTTTGATATTTACACTGCAACCCATTACCGCTTCAAAGGTATAACTGGCATACGAGTCATTTCAACTTTAGACGGCGAGGTAGCCATGTATGGTACATTGGTACACAATGCCCTGTCTTTGATCAGTCTCCGGCCTATGTGTCTTTAGGATGATATGCGCCTACGCTGACTTCGATATTAAACTTAGTATGTAGGATACCTAAACATAGTTTGAGAAATCTTAGCTTTTAGGAGGGGCACGGATCGATCGATCAGGTTAAGCTACGCCTACGCTTGCCGCGGTTGACCATCTTTACATACCGAGACCCCCCGTGCCTCGAAAAGAAAGCCTAGCCTAGCTAGCCTTTATCCCGGCTGTCATTGTTGGATCTTTGACAGTCGTTACGGGTTGTCAGAAGCCCGAAAGTCTTACCAAGGGGTCTCGTGTTACCCAGTAACTAGATTGTAGAAGTCAGATAGGCAGTTGCTCCATGTAAAATATTGGTATTCAGCTGCATCCGGTTAGACTGGAAGCCGACCCCAACATAGTTGGGAAAAGGCTTTTTAAAAATCGTCACATTGCGATATATCTATCTGCCTAGCCTTTTCCCAACTATGTTGGGGTCGGCTTCCAGTCTAACCGGATGCAGCTGAATACCAGTATTTTACGTGGAGCGACTGCCTGTCTGACCTCCACAACCCAGTTACTGGGTAATACGATACCCCTTGGTAAGACTGGTTGTCAGACTTTCGGGCTTCCGACGACCCGTAGCGACTGTCAAAGATCCACGAATGACAGCCGGGACCAACGGCTTAACGTGCTTTCCGAGGCACGGAGGAGTCTCGGTATGTAAAGATGGTCACCCATCCACGGACCAACCCCGGCAAGCGTAGCTTAACCTGAAGGATCGACCCGTGCGGCTGTTATTACTTAGCCACGAGCTCCTCGTCACATTGCGATATATTGTAGATCGGGATAAAACGCCTATCTGTTAATTCAGAGTATAAACTATCTACATACCATTTCATCCAAATCTGTCCAGCCGTTTGAGCGTGAAGAAGTAACAAACACACACACTCACAAACTTTCGCCTATAGATAAAATTAGTGTGATAATAGTGTGATTTTGTTTTGTTTTAGGTGCACAGCACAAATACATGTCGTTTGTCGTGTAGAAGTAAACTGGCGAAGGAGTTATGTGACTGTGTCCCTTTCTACTACTTTTATGAAGGTAACTAAAAATCTTCCTTCATTTTTTTTCCTATTTGATGTAAACATCTAATGCGGCGGGCAGACCGGCTGGGCCTCAAGTCTGCTATTACAATAGTGTCAGAATGGTCTATCATTGATTTCATAATTGTTGATTTTGACAAGTTTGGTAATCTACTAATATAATGGCGTCATTATGACTTTCCAATGGTCAACCACTGACACTCCATTGTATGAAACTATGAATTTAGCAGATTACGAACTTTTAGCAAAATGACAATGCAGTGACAATGGGATCGTGTTGGAATGTAAAAAATAGCAGACTTGGGGCATACGTAGTATCCCTAAGTAGTCTGTGCTTGGGGCCTTGTTGGCATGGCGACGCGTCGCCACGCTCTCGTAACTGCGACTCTTTGACGTTTCGAGCGCGTGATGCGTGAAACCATCCTTTAATGCATTTTTCTGTACAAAATAGTTTCGATGTAAAATAGTTAATGTATTTATATTGTAATAATTCTAACTGTGACATTTTAATTTGTAATTTTATTTTTTTAATAGCAATTTTTTATAATTTTTGCGTGCCTATTTCCAAACAGAATGTACATGGCTCACTCTTATCTACTCCACCTGTATTCCAATGTAACCTACATTCGTTGCAAATTTTTTTTTAAATTTTTTTTTATTGTTTATTAAATAAGAAACAAAACTGAATTTATACAGAAACATCACAAAAACCTCAATAGGTTTGTCCGGATGTTGAAACACTTTTAAGCAATCTTAATACATACTAACAAAATGATGAAGTATTTCAGGTTAAAATATAGTTTGATACAAAACTAAAAAATAATTAAATAAAGAAAACATTGTGAGGTAGTTCGCAAATAATAACCAAAAAAGTAAACAACGACGATCGCGCGGCTCAAACAGCCCGTCGCTCGCGTCGACGCTAATTACGAATAGAATGAAATTTATACAGGATGATGCATTTTCAAAGAGAATCAAAGAATTTATTGTATTTATTTTTATAATTATTATTTGTTATTTCCGATTGAATTTTGATTGATTGGTTTTTGATTGATTGATTGATGTTTCACGGATCTGCCAGGCGACCCGTGACGTCTCAATATTTTTTAAGAATTGACTCTTCATGGAGTTTACGCGCTGAGCTTTTGCTGCCAGAATTAGCTGCGTCTTGCAAATAAACTTAATTATAGGATGTTCTTTCTAAACTTTTCAGAGGGTCCAAAATGCACTCCTGCAGGCATGTCATGCTTAGCTAACCATAAACATAAGCTATACAACAATAACGGGCAGAAGTGCGCCTGCGCACCGCAATGTATCGACTGCATTTACAAGGAGATATCCGTTGTTGATCAGATCTGGTGAGTCTTAATCTTACATGAGTAAGATATCTCTTTTTGTACACCAAGTGTCAGAGGTTGAAAAGAATAATCCAAAATTATATAAAGATAATTTTAGCTAGTTACTTTTAACGCAAATAGCGATCTCTAACAGTGGACCTAAGGACGGTGGACAGTTTAATGTATGAATAAAATATTGAAAACACATATTTAAAATATATTACATATTATTACATAGGTATAATTTCCATTTTTTTTAAATTATTTTTAGCAAATAATAATACAGAAATCTTATTGAAACTATTAGTATAAGCCATAACATGGCTAACTGCCTTCTGCCCGCGTCTTCGTCCGCGTGAAATTTCTCTTAATTATGTTCGCTACAATGAACTGTAATTCGCGGACCTCATTCCGCCGACGGAGACTTATAATAAATTATTATAACTGTAAATACAACGTGTCGTTTTACATCCTTGTCTTTCAGAGTGTGCTACAGAACCTCAAACCGAACAACTTTATCAATGGGAACAACATCATAATCGCGAAAAAATTTTCAACTGTCCCATAGAAAACTTCAATTGATACCTACTCGACGCAAGTATGGAACGGCTGATTATTTTGTCGCGATTACGATGTTGGTGCCATGGAAAAAGTTGTTCGGTTTGATGGTCTATTCACACCCTTTTTGATGAGGATGCACAACGACACGTTGTATAAGTTAATTCCATTGATTCAGGGATCGTCACCCATTTAATCTGCACGGCTCCGTCAAGTTCACTGTACAAGCGCCACGGACTAGGTACACGAGGGAGATCGTCTTCCACTTTCAGGACCTTGTTGGTGAGTACATGAAGACGTTATTCCTTCACATCCACTATTAAAAGCTAATTGGGAACTTCCAGAGTTTAAAGATGTTTAAAGAGACGGTATTATAAAGTGTTGGCATACCAACAGTCAGGCATCTAGACCTGGATGCGACTGGCAACAACCAGGTTTCAAGGATATCACATTTAAGAGGTAGCCATGAAAAAACAATGATGGTGTTCTTAGAGACTCGGTTGGGCGCCATTAAGCTTAATGGCGCCCAACTGGGATTATTGAGTTTCACTTGGGCGCCTTTAAATCAATAGTAAAAATAAATATTTAAGCATGATGTGAATTGCGATCAATCTACATGGTTCTGCTCCTATCACGGCTTATCCCTGGATAGGTGACCATTATTATATTACTAGCTGCGCCACGCGGTTTCACCCACGTAGACCGGGATAAAAAGTAGCATAAGTGTTAATCCAAGGTGTCAGCTACCTCCATAATATTTTTTTTATCAAAATTGGAACATACAAACACACACTCACAAGCTTTCCCCTTTATATAGTATTAGTGAGATTCCATGCAGCAATATTTAAAATTGTGTAATAAATAATCTTATTTGCAGTATCATTTGGTGGAGCTGCCGGTCTCTTCCTCGGCGCAAGTTTCATCAGTTTTGTGGAAATCCTTTACTTCTTGCTGGCCAGACTCTTTAGGACTATTGTCAGAAGGGACGAGAAGAAAGTTATATGTCAGACTACAGCGGTAAAGGTAAGGGAGAGACTTGGAATTGCAATAAGGGAATCCAAGCCTTGAATTTCAACCAAATAAATACATTTAAGTTAATTAATTTAGTTTGTGGGTATTGAAAGCGTCATAATATTTTTTTTTTCAGGTTAAAGAAGCGTCTGTTTCCCATGAGACGCTGCGAATCAATCATTTGACGGCCATACTAGATGCACAGAAAAAATATGATTCCATGCCTGAATATTATTACTGAAGACATTACAAAAATACTTTTCTTGATTGAAATACGTTTGATATTCCGTATGTAAAACACTCGCTTGGACGTTGAGTTGCGGGCACCAGCCTGACTACTATTACATTTGTTATTGTGATCTGCTTTCAATTTTTTTAATTTATACAGTGTCCTAATATATGCCTAACCTTTTCACAAATATGTTGGGGTCCGCTTCAAGTCTAACGGGATGCAGCTGAATACCAGTATTTTACACGGAGCGACTGTCTATCTGAGAGTCAATTCCCGTAACAACGTTCTCAGTCTCAATCTGTCAAAAATTCTATAGCGCTTACCTACATTTTTGACATTTGATTGTCGCTGGCATGAGATTGCGACATGAATTTTTGAACATTTTTAGGTACGAGAATTTACCTTCTGACCTCCACAACCCAGTTACTGGTTTAATTTTACACAGTGTATTGCTACTTAATATTTTTATTGCGTTTCGTCGCTTAGACTCAAATACCAATCGGTTAAATTCATGAAAATTGCAATCCGTCAAAATAGCAAACCGTGAACAGCTTTAGGCGCGATTGGTCCAAGCTTGGGGTGCCCTACGCTCGCTCTTGCAGCTTGCTTCCTATGTCAACGGAGCCCTGCTTCGCGGGTATCCTATTTCTGTATAAAGGGTTTAAACGAACCTAACCAAAACTAACCTCGGGGTGCCCTTCGCTCGACATGGCGAGGATGCAAGAGCGAGCGAAGAGCAAGCCGAGGTTAGGTTTGGTTAGGTTCGACCGGTTAATTTGACCGTTCGTTATTTGAAAATTATGTGACTTTGACCATTCGCGACATGGACCAATCGCTATTTTGACAGTTCGAGATATGGACCAATCGCTATTTTGACCGCGCGACTTTGACGGTTTTTCAGTCACTTGATCGATTGCAATTTTGACTTCATTCTTTTCTTTTATTGCTTCAATTTAAAATAAAAATTACATCTATTGTCACTTGTTGTTTTGTTGCAACTCACTGTAGGTAAGTACGGTTAACAAAGGACGATCGATTTCAATTTGACCCAATTATTGTTGGCACGATGGCGTGTACTGTTAGGGCAAGTGATGCAGTGAGTCGTGGGAACCAGGACACGGGGGTGTTGTGGAAAATAAAAGTTTTGTGGAAAGTAAAACTTTTACAATAGGGTTGAGTTGTGACTACTTTTTGAATGCAGTGAAGCCTTGCGTTTGAATTTTTTATGGATTCAAGACACGATAACTTAAGTGGTTATATATACAGCGTGATTTTAACTTCATTAAACGTATTGATTATTTATTGATTTATTTTCAATTTTCTAAAATAGCATCTTGGAGCAACCAGGTATAGCGCAGAGATGAAATTCAAACGAATAAAAAAGAAATAGTCACGCCGCCCGAGTTTTTTTCTGGGGGTTGTGCAAAAAAAATCATTCATTAAGCTACTAGAGATGGGTCATTGACGGTTTTTGAGTTAATGTAATTTAACTGTTAAACATTAATGGTCAACGGGTTAAAAAAACTGTTAATAAATAACAGGTTAAAATTTCAATGATTCAATCGTTAGCGATAATCGTCAATTTAGTGTGTCAACGTTTACGATACGAACGAATACGCATAAAATAACAACTTTGTTGCAGTTTAGGTTGAGATTTGATAAGAAATAAGTTTTTTTTTTTATTGAACTGGACTGTAATGGAATGACCTTTCCTTCGTACTTATTCCAGGCTTTGGACTGCCTGGGTAAAAATAGTATCCAGGCGTACTTAAAAGATCATCTGATTGTTTATACATAATTAATTTTTAAAGTAACGAATATTTCCGAAGGAGACAAAATTCACAGAAATGAATAAAATAATATTGAAATAATGCGTTGAGTGCGTTGACGTAAACTGACAGCTAATATTTTCAACCTGTTTTTTCATTAATGATTAACAGTTAACCCGTTGACCAATGAAAAGTCGTTAAAAAAAACAGTTTATTGATTCAACGCCCACCTCTATAAGCTACTCATAGATGGGTCAGAATATAGACAAGCGATGAACAAAAAAAACCGTCAAAGACACCTTACCTTACCAGCTGACACTGACTGTAGAACAATAGCTTCATGAATGAGTCCTTTGCATAGAGCGATCCTATTTTTGGTTATTATTTTATTATTTAGTTTGTTTGTTTATTTTTTTTAAATTTATTAATTATTTTATCTTATTAAATTTTTATGATTACTGGCCACTAGCACTACCTGTGTCTTTAGTTAATGTCGCTATAGCAGCGGCACGTTGTATATAATAATTTGCAGAGGACAGGTGTACCTATAGTACGTCCACATTTCGCCAGTTGTTTAGGTCCCATGTAATATACGGGGCGAGCCTATTGCCACCATTCGCACAAACCCAGACAAAATATCACTTTGCCCCACCTGGGAATCGAACCCAGGAACTCATGCTCAGTAGTAGCGCTTGCTACCACTAGAGCAACGAGGCGGTGGTAATATTTTTAAAACAAGTACAGAAGATTCTCACCGCAAAATCATTTAAATAAATAGCGACTCTTGCTACGACACAATAAAGTGCAATTCAGGTCGCACAGCGTTAATTACCTACATTTTAGGGTTCCGTACCTCTAAGGAAAAAACGGAACCCCTAAAAGATCACTCGTGTGTCTGTCTGTCTGCCTGTCTGTCTGTCCGTCTGTCCGTCTGTCACAGCCAATTTGCTCCGAATCTAATGGACGGATTAAGTTGAAATTTGGTATACATGTGACCCAGACATGTACGGCTAAAGTAAATAAATGAATTTTGAATATGGGGGTCACTTTTAGGGGGCAAATAAGAAAATTAAAAAAAAAACAGATTTGCTAACTGTACCGTGTGACATATCAAATGAAAGGGCTTCCTATTAAGGTCTCAAATATTTTTTTTTATAATTTTAAAATAAATAGTTTTAAAGTTATTTAAGAAAATAGACGAAAATTGACCATTCCCCCCCCCCTTATCTCCGAAACTACTGAGCCTAAAATTTTGAAAAAAATGTAGAAAATAGTTCTATACTTGTAGATTACAGGAGAACCTATAAGAAGTTTCGGGTCTTAAAATAACATGGTAAATCTCTCAATATTGTGAGTACAAACTTACATTTACTGTTGGAATGTATAGGAGAACATGTTTTTCAACTATAATGTTAAGTTTGTTCTTGGGATAATTTCATACCAACTACGGAACCCTTCATTGTGCGTAGTCCAACACGCAATTTTTTAGTATAAAATTTTAAAAAAAATTGTTGGTTAGTAAAAACTTTTTATTGAGCAAAAGTATCTTTAATTACAATTTTTGAGACAGACTGTTTTGTTCGCTACGCACTACATACGGCACAGAATAATAATGTTACGATAGTACATCTTCAAACGACGCGCTTCGAAATCTTAGTATACAGGGTAAAAGGGACAGCCCTCCGCAAACTAACTGGGTGGATCCTTAATTTGAATCGATGCGAGTGAGTTGTCTCAGTTTACATCTAGGTGTGCGAATAGTATGTTCGTAACACCAATATTAAGACTACTAACAATATTTTTGGAAAAAATTGCTTTTGGATTTAGCTTCATTTGTAAGGTACCTTACTTATTAATTGTAAAATGTGGCGAAAGCACTTAAAAAATATTTAATTCAAGTACTTAAGTATTTCTAATTTAAACTTACTTTGTAAGTAATAAAATGTTCACTGTTTTATCTTTAAATAACTACACAACATATTTTAGAACAAAGTATTTTCAAGCGTTTACATTATAATTATGTACACGTACAAAATATAATTTCCACTTTTATAAATGTGATGCACACATGGCTACGTAACAAGCTACATTTCCAGTATGAGAAAAAAAAAACAAAAATTGTCTATTCTGCATAAATAAAACGCACATTAAAAAAAAAAATGACAAAGTTCACTGTTTTGACAATGAAGACTGGGGGCTGGCAGGGGCTTCTTCAATAAGGCTCTTGAAATATATTAACAATGAAGTTTATTCTTCCTTTTACAATAATAATTTTGAAGATATTTAACGTATGCACGATGCTGCTGTATAGAACACTGGCGAGTCGAGGGGGCGCGCGCGCGCCGGGCGTCCCGATCTTTCTCGAAGCAACTCGAGCGAGTAACTCTCAAGTCAAGCCGCTAGATGGCGCTGCTTGACGCAACATACACACATGCAATTTAAGCAAAAGCCTCATATCCAAGTTGTCCAATTTTGTCCATTGGCATTGGTTTTGTATTTTGGCATTGGCATTAGCTGATAGAAATGAGAGGTCAGCATAAGCCGACGTTCGCACGAAAGTAAAAATATCGCGGCGGGATTTTATCGCGCACTGGATTTTCAACTCTCTTTGTGGACCCGAGCATTGAGAATCCAACTTAACAATAACAGAGTGCATTCTAGCGCGTCGTAAAAACACACTGTTGGATTTTCAACTCTCGGCGCTAAGCATAGCGTTGAAAATCCAGTGCGCGAAAAAAAATCGCCGCGATATTTTTACGTCCGTGCGAACGTCGACTTAACCTGCAGCCTGTGGGCGAAGTTTACACGTAGATCGCTAGACGCCCTACGTGATCAGTATAATAATGGTTTTAGGATGCTGCTGGGGCCGCCTCGCTACTGTAGCGCGTCAGGATCAGGAATGTTTGCAGAGGCTAGAACTCATTGTTTTAAAACAATTGCACGCAAAGGCAACGCAACGCCTGATGCTGCGAGTGCAGGACAGTGCCAGCAGTACTTAAACACGATTGTAGATAGGCTTGATTGCCTCTTGTGCGGTACTGGAACAGTGTGCACACGGGTTCCAGGCCAACAGTTTTTTTAGATAAGTTTTACTAACATACTTTTAATTCATTACTAACAATTTATGGATTTTATATGGATCTGAAATAAATGCTTTATAATAAACTGGAAATGTATAGCTTGATATGTAGCCGTGTAGGTGTAAACGTTTCTTAATTACCGCCTTTAAAACTCTGCAAATACTAGTCCTGTACAAGGCGGAGGTTATTGGCCTTTATAGGGTAGTCGCAGTCCAACCACGAGTTTCACTTGTCTACCCAGTCCAACCACGAGTTTCACTAGTATATCCAGTACAACAACCTTGTCTACCCAGTCCAACCACGAGTTTCACTTGTATATCCAGTCCAACAACCTTGTCTACCCAGTCCAACCACGAGTTTTACTTGTATATCCAGTCCAACCACGAGTTTCACTTGTCTACCCAGTCCAACCACGAGTTTCACTAGTATATCCAGTACAACAACCTTGTCTACCCAGTCCAACCACGAGTTTCACTTGTATATCCAGTCCAACAACCTTGTCTACCCAGTCCAACCACGAGTTTTACTTGTATATCCAGTCCAACCACGAGTTTCACTTGTCTACCCAGTCCAACCACGAGTTTCACTAGTATATCCAGTACAACAACCTTGTCTACCCAGTCCAACCACGAGTTTCACTTGTATATCCAGTCCAACAACCTTGTCTACCCAGTCCAACCACGAGTTTTACTTGTATATCCAGTCCAACCACGAGTTTCACTTGTCTACCCAGTCCAACCACGAGTTTCACTTGTATATACAGTCCAACCACGAGTTTCACTTATATATCCAGTACAACAACCTTGTCTACCCAGTGCAACCACGAGTTTCACTTGTATATCCAGTCCAACCACGAGTTTCACTTGTCTACCCAGTCCAACTACGAGTTTCACTTGTCTACCCAACCCAGCCTAGCCCTGCCTACAACCAGCATTATAACATCTTCGCTAGACGGCTCCACCGTCGGTGCGACGCGGCTACTCCATCCAGGTCTCACTCTTGGACCTTCTGGGGCCTCTGGAGGCCGAGGGTGTGGAGGATGAGGTGGTGCTGAAATAAACAGAAGCATTGATTAAAATATAGCAAGGCTATAAGAGCAAGCAATCATAAATGCTCTTAAGAGCATACACTACCTCAAATGGCAGCATGACTTCCGTTGTGTCGAAAATATTGCAGCATTTATTTTGAAATAAATATATGGTAAAGTTGAGGATTAATGTTATGTTTGTCGAAACACGGTTCCATAAAATTTTCTCGATAGAAAAAAAATCCCAAGTTGGAATTCAAAAAATGCTTCAAATTAAATCATAAAACTTTGCATACTAAGCCGACGTTTGCACGGACGTAAAAATATCGCAGCGATTTTTTTTCGCGCACTGCATTTTCAACGTTCTGCTTAGCACCGGCAGTTGAAAATCCAACAGTGTGTTTTTCGATGCGCTGGGATGCACTCTGTTGTTGTTAGGTTGGATTCTCAATGCTCGGCTCAACGATTGATGAAAATCCAGTGCGCGATAAAATCCCGCCGCGATTTTTTTACGCCCGTGCGAACGTCGGCTGACTGAACTAACTATAAAGTTTTTATTTTTTTTGTTCAAATTACCATTATTAACCGACTTCCAAAAGGAGGAGGTTCTCAATTCGTCGGAACCTTTTTTTTTTTTTTTTTTTCTTTATATTTATGTTCCCCGATTACTCGAAAATGGCTGGACCGATTTGGATTTTTCTTTTTTTTTTCGAAAGGGTATACTTCCCGAGTGGTCCCATGATCATCAAGTCAGGATCTGATGATGGGATCCCATGGAAATCGAGGGAAACCCTCAAATTTTATGGGCACACCTATATCGATTTCGATATTTTTTATAGTAGCTCGTGCATTTGCTCTCGGAAAGCACCACTTGGTGAAGTGGAACTGATGATGAAGACCACAGATAGCTACCGGAACTTTTCAATGATAAATATTTCACGGGTTGCGATTCGATTACTTTAATATGGTTGCTAAGCAATTTCCGCTCGTCACACAATGCGTGTGGTGAGTGGTTGTTGAGGGGTTCTCCTGGTTCTTACCAGCGGAACTCCTCAGCAATTTACGTCCCAGCATCGGGAAAAGCAATATTTTGTAACATGTGATGAGCAATTGACATTAGACTATTGTAACCATTGATATATATATACACTAGATTAGCAATTGCCGCGCCAAGGCGTTGCCACTGGACATACGGCCACGGCCGTATGCGTAGCTAACGTCAGTTCAGTGCTCTGTATGACGGCAGCCGAAGTGAACCGAGTGACACGCGACAAAAAATATCGCCAAAACGGGTAAATGCGTAATGAAAGAATGCGATTCAAGATCACAAAAACTACCGGAATTACTTTTCACACGTAAGTTTATTGTTTCTGTGTTTATATCATCGTAAAAACGCAGTAAAATAAATAAAATGTAGATTTTTTTTTAATCATGATCAGTGTTACAACTAAAAACTATGTTTTAGTTTCCCACATTTGTGGGAGTTTTTAATTTATGGAATAAGCGATTTTAAATATTTTTTAATAATAATGAACAATGTTCCAGAGTACCTAAAGATGACCAACAATTTTCTCAATCAATAATCCGATTGCTGAGAAAAGAGACTGACTGGCTACCTACTAAATCGACTGTCATTTGTTTGAAGCACTTCCGTGATCAAGATAAAATAGGCCCAAAAAGCGAATGTGGCCGTGTTTATTTGTCCAATCAAGCAATTGTAATGCTTATTGTAAGTAATGATTTTATGCGGCAATTAATATTATTAAATTATAGGTAATGCCAACAAAAAATGCCTTCTCATTGAACTCCCACCGCAACAAATTAGTTTATATCGACTCAAACTACTGGTACGACTGGTCTCGTCTGGCTAACGGAGACTACTTGCATAGGCACAAACTTGTAGCCAGGATTATCCACCAGCAACTTGCTCTGAAATACAGTCTTGTGGAATTGGAAGTACCGTACTGTAGGTACGTGCCCGACCCAGTTCTCGAAAATGGCAATATTACTTTGTATTGGGATCGATCTATCATCACTGACAGGACTATTGTTGCCAATAAGACAGACATAGTGGTGATAGATCGATTAGAGCGTCGCACAATGATTATTGATATAGCGGTCCCGCATGACGAGAACCTCGTGAAAGCTGAAAAAGGTAAGCAGATTAAGTATCTTGACCTGCCTCGCGAGGTTGTCGACATGTGGGATGTCATACAGCAATCGTTGTGCCGATAGTCGTGACGGCCAATGGCATAATAGTCTAGAGCCTCGATCCACACCTGAAGAGGCTCTCGTTAGGCAGCTGGATTAAGGAAGATTGCTCCAGAAAGTGATACTTCTGGACACCGCGCGTATCGTTAGGAGGTTCCTCTCTAAGCAGCCCTAACCACCGGTACCTTGGACCCTGTTCCCGATACCGGTGGGCTACTATTTTTAATATTTTTTAATGTTTTTATATTTTAATATTTAAAAATGTAAATTATATGTATGAAAATTAACTAAAGGAAATAAAAAATGTTCAAAAAGAAAATGCCTTGATTATTTTTATTACATATAACCTTCTAATACACATCTAATAAGAAATACATAATTCACATACTTAAAAAATAATTTAACGTTTACCGTTTAAACGTTACGTTTTTTTTTAACGTTTAAAAAGTTGGGTAAAATTTCGCATGGGTAGGCAACCCCATCCCGCCATTGCATGTTTATATTGCGGTCTTTGTCTAATCTAAGCGACAGTATTGTTCTTGTGACTTGTGTAAGTGAGACAGAAATATGTTTACTTTTAAATGTTTAGTGGTTTCAAAGCTACGTCGTCGCATTTAAATAGTGGTTATACTTTTTTTACACATTTTAATGAGGTTTGCTTCTCTAGTTATATAACTCAATGATTGTAACTTATACAAATTATAAACAGACCCACTAAAAAGCGAGAAATAAAAACTTTTTAACAAAAAAAAAAACCGACTTCCATATATCACTACAAAGTGAAAAATAACTTTATTTCGGAAGTCGGTGGCAAAAAAAAAGAAAAATAAAAAGAAAAATAAATAAAAGTAAATAAAAAACGAAAGACACCGACTTCCGAAATCAAAGTTATTTTTCACTTTGTAGTGATATATGGAAGTCGGTTTTTTTTTTTTTTTTAAAGTTTTTTTACTTCTCTGTCCACTGTATTTTTTGCGTCGGATAGTTTAATTGCCTTACGTCATACTCGACAATCCAAGAAACCAATTTTTGTGATTATTGAGCTAACACCGCGCCTTCATAATGTTGTTAGGTGGTTGGAAAGTTTTTCAGGAACTACGTCTAATTAATTATTGAGTGTCCCGCGGATAATCATGTGTCAACAAGTGATACTTTTCCAAGACTTCATTAGAGAACATTATTGAATAACAATATGGATAAGAATGTTATTAGGATTTTCCCACTAAGTAATTAGTCGGAGTCAGATAATCGGTAATGAATGTACAGATGCTAGCACATCAAGCTGATAAAGCCACCCGAAACTGTCAAATTTTCCCAATCAACCTTGAACCTAATGCTATATCGATAAAGATGAAAATCTATTAAAGTTGACAGATTGAAGTAGCTTGATGTACTTAAATTATCTATCCTTTCTAGAAATAATTTTATGTAGCTAAACTTAAATAGTCACCACCGCTCTTCCCTAAGTTATCGAGACCGCGTCTTCTGTATAGCAAGCCAATCCCTTGGAAGAAGCGAGCCAAATACCTAGGGGTAATTCTTGACCTCAACCTCACCTTCGGAGAGCATATGAAAGCGGCCCGTTCGCGTGTCTCTCTCGCTCTCGGTAGGCTTCATTTAGATCTTCAAATGCTCACAATCCAGCAGTTCATGAAACGCCTCTCAAAGCGTTTCTTTGACGGTCACCCGTTACACGCCCTCTAATATTAGTAAGATTCGCCGACCAAGGCATACCCTCACCGTCCCGGATGACGCTATTACTCTCCTCTAGGATAGTAGCTGGTGTTTCTGGACAGTACCAGTGCTGCAACAAAAACTCAGGCTGCCGCCCTTTTGTTCTCGCCGCCAAGGCCTCCGCGACGTTCTTGTCCATCCTCGCCCCGACCCTTGCTCGAGTCAGCCCGTGCCACTGAGCCTGTAGCTTTAAATTCGTCCCAAAATAATATAACTCCAATCCAGCCTGTCCCCTGCTGTTCTCCAGCGACGCCCTAAGCCGAGGCCCGTCCTCGTACCCCACAGGATGTGCCCTTAGCGAGTAGTCGCTTAGTTTTAAGTTTTATGCCCTGGCTTTAAACCTCGAAGTTAGTCAACACAGACAGCTTGGTTAGTACAGACGAATGACAGCCGGGACCAAAGGCTTAGCGTGCTTTCCGAGGCACGGAGGAGTCTCGGTATGTAAAGATGGTCAAGATGGATTGCGTTGGCTTAGAACCTTTATTTTTTTAGAACTCTAGGGGACCATACACCTACGTATTTGGTATTAATTATCATAACCCAACGGGGTCATGTACTCATTAGTTGTAAGCAAATCCTGTAACTGTGTGTGGGTACATTGTGCAATCCATACTAATATTATAAATTCGAAAGTAACTCTGTCTGTCTGTCTGTCGGTCTGTCTGTCTGTCTGTCTGTCTGTTACCTTTTCACGCCTAAACCACTAAACGGATTTCGATAAAATTTGGCAAGGCTATAGATGGTATCCTGGGGACGGACATAGGCTACTTTTTTTTTCAAAAATAATCCTACAGGGGGTGATATAGGGGATGAAAGTTTGTGTGGGAAACTCAGTATTTCTTAAGTTAGGGATGTGAAAATTAAAATGTATGCTTTTGATAGGAAATAAAGAAATATGCGGTTCAGCGTTTTTGCAAAATCATCCCCTAAGGGGGTAAAATAGGGGTTGATTTTAAAATTTACAAAACTGCACGGATGTCCATAAAATTTGGCAAGGCTTTATATAGCATCCCGGAGAAGGACATAGGCTACTTTTTGTTTTAAAAAGTAATCCTACGGGGGGTGATATAGGGGATGAAAGTTTGTATGGAAAACTCAGTATTTCTTAAGTTAGGGATGTGAAAATTAAAATGTATGCTTTTGATAGGAAATAAAGAAATATGCGGTTCAGCGTTTTTGAAAAATCATCCCCTAACGGGGTAAAATAGAGTAATTAACAAACTCCCCCCGCCACGTAAGTCTGTCTGTTTGAATGCGATACTGTCAAAAAGTACCGAACGGATTTACATACGGTTTTCTCCAATGAACGGAGTGATTCAGTGTAATTCATTATGGTTTTGTGTAAATATGACGACGACTGTTGCAGATGTCGAAAAAAATCATGCCGACTGGTAGCTTTATGCCTACTGTACACGGTAACGATATATAGTAGCGATTTGAGTTTGCACAGTTACGCGGTGTCCTACGTAAGCGGCGAATACGACGCGACGCAACGCAACACGACGCGACGTAATGAGACGCGATGCTACACGCGACAAATTTCCTACGTGATTTTGGCCATTATTTCTCGAATCATGGAGAAGTACTGCCGGTCGATTCTGTAAAAATCTCACCGTGAAAACTTAGGCGAAGTGAGTTTGGTTTTGCTAGGAATTGACACTATTGACAGCTCACTCCACGCTCACTTCACCCAAGTTTTCACAGTGAGGTGGTTACGGAATCGCACTGCAGTACAATTTTGCTCGAAAGTTCATATTTAAAGTACAGACTTTTAAAAAAATATCGTAAAATATCGTTTATGTTTTTTGTCCCACAACAATTTTTGCTCAAGCACTGCGGCGATCAACGCTTCTGAATCAACCATTTCGTAGTTCGAGGTGTCGCGTCTGGTCGCCCTCAAAACAAGTACGCGTTACGTCGCGTCTCGGCGCAAACTGCCACATAGGCCGCATAGCAAGCAGGGTATGCCGTTGGTTGAGTTGATCGCGTTCGTCGCGTGCGCAGCGTCGTGTCGTATTCTTCGCTCACGCAGGACACGCCGTTATATCGGACGGCCCTATGTTTTCCACATGAACGTTCCCATGGGATATTTTGCGACATCCACGCGGGCGAAGCCGCGGGCAAAAGCTAGTAAATAAATAATTTCAACTTGATACCCCCACGCATTCCTGAGAAGAAGGGACTGGATAGACTGATAGACAGACAGACGGAGGGACAAAGAAGTGATCCTTTATGGGTTCCGTTTTTTCATTTTCCTCAAAAGACGAAACGGAACCCTCAAAATAAACCTAAATGTCTTGAGAAAACCTTTTAAATCCATGCTTACTAATATTATTAATTCGAATGTAACTCTGTGTGTCTGTCTGTTACCTTTTCACGCCTAAAGCACTGAACGGATTTCAATCAAATTTGGCAAGGCTACCTATAGATGGCATTATGGCATCCTGGAGAAGGACATAGGCCACTTTTTGTCTCAAAAATAATGCTGCAGGGGTGATATAGGGGATGAAAGTTTGTATGGGAAACCCAGCATTTCTTAAGTTAGTGATAGTAAAATTATGAAAATTCAAGTTTATGGTTTTGGTAAAAAAAAACGTTTTTAAAAAATCATCCCCTAAGGGTGTAAAATAGGAGTAGATTTTAAAATTCACACTATTGCACGGATTTAGATAAAATTTTGCAAGGCTATAGATAGCATTCTGGGGAAGGAAATGGGCTTCTTTTTGTCTTAAAAAATAATCGTACAGGTGGTGATATAGTGGATGAAACTTTGTATGGCAAACTCAGCTTTTGTTAATTTCCCGGGTGTCACCATTGTGTGGATCGCCCGGAGGACACGGTGGAGCATACAGTGGAGGTCTGCCCGGCTTGGGCAGAGCACCGCCGTGTTCTCACGGAAGCGATCGGCGGCGGCGATCTCTCGCGTCCGAGCCTGGTCCAGGCCATGGTGCGGAGCGAGAGTGCATGGGAGGCCGTCACCTCCTTGTGCGAAGCAGTAATGCTCGCGAAGGAGGAGGGGGAAAGCGTGAGGGAGAGGCAGCCTCACGCCCTCAGTCGCCGCAGGAGACGCCCTGGGCGGCGGGAATCGCGGGGCGATTTCCGGCCACCGTAGGCGCGGGCCTGCGGACGGTGAGTAGCGGGTAGCTCGCCGTCCGGTAAGGACCAGGGGGCCTACTCCCTAAGCACGAAGCCCGTAGTTTCGGCCTTCATTACGGGCGTTTCTTACTCCGTATCACCTACGGATGGACGATTGGTTCGGGGCCCGAACGAAGTATGAATGACAACATGATTTGCCAGTTGTCCCTACTCCTGATGTGTTGTTGCCCGTCCGAAAAATTTAACTTTTACACTTGTTTTAATGGATCGTAATGTCAGACGGACGGAAAAACGGACGGACTTAGGGAGTAGCCCCCCCGGCCCGAGTCGACGGTGCGTTGTGTTCCACGCGCGCCTCAAAGAGATGTCAGCAAATGATGGGGTCCAATAGGACCGACGCCGCTGGGGTCGCGGGTAGTTTTAAGAAGATACCGCGGCCCTGGCATAGGCAACTGAAGGAACACGGGTGGATTTTAGTCAGTAAAAGTCTGACACGCCCTTCCGCTCCACCCAGAGCGGGAGAAGTTATTTGATGATTTCCCACCCTCAAAAAAAAAACAAAAAAGATTTTGTTAAGTTATGTTAGGTTCGGTAGGAAATAAAAAAATATGTGGTAAAGCGCTTTTGAAAAATCACCCCTAAGGGGGTAAAATAGGGGTTGATTTTAAAATTCACAAATAATATTAAGATTTTTGTGTACCTACCTCGTTTTAAAAGATTTAAGGGATTGAAAATGTGGTCATAGTTCGTACCTTGAGGTAACATTTAGTCTTTATTCACATCTTGACATCCACGTGGGCGAAGCCGCGAGCAAAAGCTAGTGATCTATATAAATAAAAAGAGAAGTCCTGACTGACTGATTGACTGACTCATCAACGCCCAGCCCAAACCCTTGGACCTAGAAAGCTGAAATTTTGCACAGAGGTTCCCTTTATAATATAGACAAGGAATAAGGAAGGAATTCCCGGTAGTACGTTCCGTGCCATATTTTCCGACATTCACCCGGATGAAGCCGCGGGCAACAGCTAGTCACTGAATATTTGTCATACATAGTAGAATAGCATGATTGTGTTTGTTTCAATTAACTGATTGCTTTAAGCTTGCTAAGCAGCGAACAGATAAGTAGCACAGTAAGGGTGCGTTTCCACTGACGCGGAGCTGGGTGGAGCGGAGCGGAGACGTGCAGGAATCGTCCAATTACAGACGAGACAAGAGACGCGATGAGGATTTCAGCCATTATGATTGCTCGATTCCTGCACGTCTCCGCTCCGCTCCGCCCAGCTCCGCGTCAGTGGAGACGCACCCTAAGTAGTTTGCTTTGCGTATCTTGTAAAGGTCTGCACAAAGGTTAATGTCCAAATAGAAACTGTTTAAGTGCGAGTCGAACTCGCGGGCTAAGGGTTCCGTACTACCGAAACGACACGCGCTTTACTCGTGGTTACCAAGTGTACAAATACACTGTGAATGTGAGTATGTGTGCGCGGGAGCTCTCGGTACCTTTCGAGACATATTATTATAAAAAAACAGATGTTTTTTCTCATATCGATGGCGAGGTCGTAAGCGTTTGTGTGCGTGTGTGTGTGTGTGCTGACGCTACTCGTCTTCACGCACACACTCACAGCGTATTTGTACTCTTGGTTACCACAAGTAAAGCGCGTGTCTTCGTGATATAAAACGAATGTAGATACCTTCTTATTGTAATGCTATGATAGAGGACATAGTAACAAGTATTCTGTGTACTGTACGGACTGGTTACTTAATACGGAATAAGGTACCGTTTACTCCTTTTGGAAACGGAACCCTAAAAATGATAACATTAAATGGCTCATTAGGCTGCGGCGGGTATACATACGCGACTTTAAGTACCTATAGAATCAGTACTGTGCACGGAGTAGAGCAATACGAATTTAGTGCTATATTTTATTAAAAATGCGTGTAACATCTGTGATCTTGTGTTTGTTGGCGAGTTCTTTTGCGTGGCTCCTACCTGAGCGATGCGAACAAGGAAAGACCCGAGTACGCAGAACTGTTACTGCTGCTGCTACAAAAAACGCCGGAACCGAACACAACATCGAGGATATAGCTGCCCAGCAACATGCGCGTTTGAAGGAAACCTACAGAAATCACCAATTCATTGGCATCCCGATACGGACTAACTGCAGTGGCGTTGTTATGTACATTACGTACGCGCCGTATAATTGTACGTTTCATACTTACACTCCTCGATTATTATCTTCCGTGGCTTGTCATAGCTCCGCCTGCAATTTAACGCACAACGTGTCTACAGTGGATACTTATTCATCGTTCAAAGGTTACAATTGGGGTGTACAGATTTCTACAAAAGCCTCAACTCCTATGATATTCGAAGTGGGTGGAGAAGTCTCATCAGATGAATCATATTCTTGCACTTACAATAAAGGAAGAACAACGACAGACACTGTAGAATGCTCTGGGCCTTCTGGCAAAGATGGATATCTTCAACTTTACAGCGTTAAATCTGACATGGAATGTGATTTTGGCAAAATTCAATTGGTGTTCGATGAAAGGGACAAAGTTTTTGCAGTCATTAAGCTAGATAATTTCACAGGAAGCGAAATACAAGAGATTAGAGACAGCGCTAAATTTGGGGCCTGTTCAGACTTTCTGATTGATACAAATAAAATTTCAGGTCGTTTGTTGCAAAAAATAATGAAGAAAGCTCCGCATTTCAATCCTTATACAGATACGGTTGAAGTGGATGGGTTGACTATCTATGTATGGTATTACAAGATAACCAATTATATTCAAGAAGATAGAAAAGTTATCCCGTTTACCACCGAAAGCGGAGATTCTGTATTCCAATATGCTTGTATATTGACTCCATTTTAATGCTTTGGCCAATTAAAAAATAAGTAGAGTAAGTTACCTATTTGTTTTATAAAGTCCTATTTCATATCAACAAAAAAGCTAAAAACATCAAACTGAATATAAGGTAACTATATACAGTAGGTAGGTAGGTAGGTAGGGGAGGGGTAGGGCTATTCATACACGAAATCTCTTAAAGAGTCATTGTAAACATTGCATTATGAACAACTTTTACTATGGGACCAAACCTGAAATCGCGAAAAAAAATCAACTACTCTCTATATTTTGACGAGTTTGTTATAGATAAATGTACTGATCAGCTGATTTTGTTTTTCGCGATTACAGGTTTGGTCCGATAGTAAAAGTTGTTCATAACGACGAGTATAATGACTCCTTAAGAGATTTCGTGTATGAGATACGCCTTATATACATATACCCTCTCTATAGCGTGACTCGATCATTGAACTTATTTACGGTTTTGTTTTTACTTTTCTTTTCTAGATTTTAAGTAATAGATATTCTTAATATTTTATTTTCTTATTTTTTATTTTATTCGCCTAAGGATTTATGATGTCTCGTAGGTGTGTTCGGTATTTATAGATGTCTCGTAGGTGTGTTCGGTATTTATAGATGTCTCGTAGATGTGTTCGGTATTTTTTGTTTCATACTTTTTAGAGCGTGTTTTCTCAGTAATCGGGTTTTAGTTTATAAACTTACTTTTTAGCTAAATAATTTTGGGCTTATAATATCGTGATCAAGTATTTGCAGAGCTACTTTACATTTTTAAAGAAAAATAATTATTATATATGTATTTTGAGTTGGTTTTACCGAGATTATTATTTGCATTTCAAAACTTTGTACAATGGTACAAAGAACAATGGTACCTAACTATTATGCTGTCATTTGACGCAGACTGACTTGGACTATATTTTACGTAAAAAAATAAGGTTATCGTTTTAGATTTTGAAATAATTGTATTTTTGTTTTTTTAATGGCGTATTAAAAACAAGATTACACATTTCAATTTAGAACTAATAGAAAACTAAGTCATTTAGAGTTCTAAAAGAAAGTGCAATCTAGACTGCTCTATCCACTACACGAAACAGTCATTAGTTTACTATAACTTCATAGAAATATTTTGTGTACCTACAAGCCGTGTATAAGTGTTATAAAAATATCCGGAGAAAATCCCGGCGAGATCGAGCGGGGAGCGGGACGCGTCAGTGGGTAGGGCGCTGTCAGTCAAGAGCAATATGTGGATCCGTAGGTTTGCAAACTGCTCGAGGGGTGTAAAAACTACTCTGTTTAGGGCATACTGTCAATCTTTTTACACCTGCAGTCTATGGGTCGATTACTCGCAAAGGGCTTACAGCGCCCTACGCGTCCAGTACAACAACGCTTCCAGGGCGCTGTTGGGGATACTGTAGCGCATCAGGGATGTTCGCAGAGGCACGGATAGACGACTTTTACGCAATCTTGCGTGCGCGTGTCGCCTCCCTTATGCGCCGGGTGCGGGGCAGCGCCGACAGCCTCTTGGTCGCAGTGGCCGACGTCTAATACTCGGGTACTGGACCAAGACAAGTATTGCCTTCAAGCCGTGCCGTGAAGTAATGTTATTGTTATTGAATGTGTTATAATTGATTATTTTTATTAATGACTAGCTTTTGCCCGCGACTTCGTCCGCGTTTCCGTCGTTTTTCGTAAAAAAGTACCATATGTGAGTCAATTTCAAAAACTCGATTTTTTACCTAATTTCCATGGACATTTTCATTTTCAGGTTTTGTAAAAATCTTTAATAATAAGGCGCAACATATCCACATTTTATATACATTTTATAAAAAGGGATTGTACTTATATATTACATAATGAGTTATTTGGGCCACCGAAATTGGCGAGCCACAGAAATTTTATTGGTGTCACAGAAATTATGCGTGTGCACTGAAATTGTGAATTACTAAAAAAAATATTTTTAGTAATATGTAAGGAAAGATAAGGTATAATGAAAAAAACTGATATAATACGAATAATTTCAATAAGCATTTATAAAAATGCAACGTGGTGTAGTATTGCTTAAATCTGCAAAAACTTACCTTATTATGATTGACTAGCTGGTGCCCGCGACTTCGTTCGCGTTGAAATATGTGTAAGTAATTAATAAGTTTTTAAATCAAAGAATTTCTCTGTAAACTACATTATTAGTCTTTCCCGTTGGGGCTAAAACAAACAATTGCTCAGCGCTACTTACTCGTGAACATGCAACATATAGCTGGCCGTGAGAAAAGCAGTTGGATCTTAGATCCACCCCAGCGGCCCTAAGAGTTTGACCTTGGGATTTGTTAATGGTCATTGCGAAGCACAGACTTATAGGGAACTGTGTGCGCTTGAATTCGAACGGGAAATTGTTGGGAATGAGTGGAATTCTTGGTATAAAAACAGTTTCGCCCGCGCCACATCCAGTGAGAATCTCAGCATGTATTAAATTTCTCTGCAAAGCACTTACTTTAAGTCGGGTGCCATTGCATAATTTGGGTGGAGTTAGATTTCTCAAAAGCATTATGGGCACTCCGACTTTCAGTGTGATTTTATGTGCAGGAAGACCACTTGCTGTTAGAGAGCTCAAAAACTCTACTGGATAGTTTGTAGCGTCGTCCTCGTTTACAACGCTGTTATAGGACGTGTAAACCACTTCATCTCCAACAATTCCTGCCAAAATGTTTTGATTTAATGCAGAAGCTTGTTCGTTTTTCGGTGTAAGTATGGCGCGTTCACATAACCAGAAATTATCATGATGCAGAATACTTGAAACGTCTCCAAACACTGAATTTATCAGCTCATCTTCGGACGACACAACTCTGCCTAAAACTTCAGGAATAGCAACTTGTCCTTCATCTTCTGGAAGAGTACCCTTTCCAATTTCCAAAAGAATATTTGAAAATGCTTGTGCCTGGGAATTTCCGCCTAGTTGTGCTCGCATGTTTATTGTAAGACACAATTTTTTTATTTGAGGCCATAGATATGAACGCTTCAATGATGCATTGATTTCATCGGCTCTGGTTCCCCGAGTAACAACCGGAAGAGTTTGCCGGAAATCGCCAGAGAATAGTACCGTCACATTCCCCATTGGACTATCGTTTCGGCGAATGTCCCGCAGTGTTCTATCCACGGCTTCAACAGCTTTTTTATTTGCCATTGTGCATTCATCCCAAACGATAAGACAGCAATCCTGAAACACCTTTGCTTTGTCGCAGTTTCTTGTAACTGCACATGTTGGTGTTTCGGTGTTATCTAAATCGATTGGAATTTTAAACATTGTGTGGGCAGTTTTACCACCGGGAAGAAGTGTAGCTGCGATTCCGGAAGATGCTACAGCCAAAGCTATTTTACCTTGTCGCCTGAATTCAGCAAGAATCGCTTTTGTTAGGTAGGTCTTTCCAGTACCACCTGGAGCATCTAAGAAAAATATCTTCCCATCATTATTAAGTACGCTTTGGACGACGATGTGAAATATTTCCCTTTGTTCTGATGTAAAATTTTGTAAATTGTCATTTACTACAGTGGCTAGGTCAGTGGAACTATAGTTTATCTCCGTAGCATACTCACGATTGATACGCGGTTGATCAGGTAGCATTTGGGGAGATGGAAGACTGAAGTCACTCAAAGATTTACCACTAATTGATAAGAGGATCTCCTGAATAGAAGAAAGGGAACTATTAATCACTCTTTCGTCAATTGGATCAATTTCTTGATTTAAATTGCGCCTTAAAGAACGATGGAAGTCTTCAGAAAGATACGTCTGATACTTTTCCCATAACATTAAAGGGTCTGAAATACCACAGAACACTAACATGACAGCAAATAGGTGACGTAAGCGTTTGGGACTGTCGCTGACACAGGCTTCTTCGAGAGTGGCATCCCAGTGTTGATCTCCTTCAAGCAGTTGAAGTGCTCTGCAAGCTGATTGAAATGTGGGATGCTCAACGTCATTAACTGTTTTTAAAAACTGGAATGAAGTTGGTCCTTGAACATTGTGCAATAGCAGCCGCAAGTAATAGCATTCCCCACTACTGGGGTGAACTGTATATACTCGACCTAAAGCAGAGTCCTTAAAAACACCAGGGAATCCTTCAACTGGTTGACCACGTCTACGTCTGTTAAAGACTCCTCTTTGCTTATCAAAAGTGTAATAAGAGGGTACCTCATCATAGGTTAACGTTTTAGCGAAATCGTCTTCTTGGCACAACCTGAAAAATGCTAAAAGTGTTGTCTGGCGTGGGTTTTCTACACGGTTTCGTGCGTTATCTGCGTCGAAGTATATTCTTTGCCCATTTTCTAAGTGGACATCCAGATGCATGACAGTAGGATGTCTTTCATGAATAACAAATCCCAAAATGCGCCATATAGCCTCAGAAGTACTAATGTATCGTCCGGTTTGGTACCTTGTAACTTCATCTCGATCGGTTCCTTGCAAAGCAAATGTTGCTTGGTCGTTGCCTTTATTAACATATTTGCAAATGTATTTTATTGCCTCCACACTATTGCACATCTCAACGTTAATGTGGGCGCCGAAAATTTTGGACAATAAAGGTGAGTATGGCACAATCCAACTATTATCTACTGTTAGCTGCTGTCCGCGTAGCCTAATTTCAGCTGTATATCCGCCCTGCTGTGGTGAACGACGTCGATATGAAGGGTATCCATTCTCACCTGTAACTGTCTGCTCTGTCAAAGCACGGGGATACCTTTTTGTACAGCGGCCATCCTTCATGCAGGGAGAGTTTCCATTCAGGATACCACAGGGACCATGTACCATATGTGTTTTTATAATTTCATACAGTGCAGGGTCCTCTTCGGGGTTCGGAAGTTCAGCGCTTATTAACGTGTCGACATCGTTAGGACGTATTTTATTCTGCAGCCACAGCAGGATATGTGCGTGAGGAAGGCCACGCTTTTGCCACTCAACGCTGTACATGAAACACAGAAAAGGACCAAAAACGCTTTCTTTCCTAAGGAGGTCGATCATAATTTTCAGTTTCAAGTGAAACACCCTTGCGATCACGTCATGTCGGTCATAAGATGCTTGACCCGCAAATAGCTCTTGGGTGATCTCGTTCCATTTTGGGTTAGTTGTAAACGTGATAAATAAATCCGGCCGTCCATATTTTCGGACGTAGCAGAAAGCATCCTGCGTGCGTTCGTGCATATAGCGCGGCCCGCCGGTGAAACTGGATGGAAGAATCACTAAGCGGCCTAAGTTTTCTGAGTCTGTATCTTGCTGCATAGCGTCACGTAAATGCACATATTCTTCAGCACGTAATCGCCTCTGGTTTGTGCGTATGTACACTAAGCGCTCGGTTTCAATTTTAGCGTACATATCAACAATAAATTGGCTAAATAATCCACGGAACCGTTGTAAGTATGCAAAACGATCACGTCTTATTTGTAGAATAGTAGCATAAAACTGCTGGGCTGATACTTTTTTATTTAAGTTAGGCTCTCTTGTGGTAGGGTTGACTTGACTGATCCCAAAGTTATACCCATCTTCCCCTCGGCTGTAAATTAGGGGGTACTGTAAGGCGTCATAAGAACGATGCGTTTCGTAGATACGCTGTAGCCGGTCATCTCGAGTGCGCAAGACTATGTCTCGACGCTCACATTCTTGGTCAACCAAAACAGCAGCCACTTCATTTGCAACAGGTGTATTGTGTCTACCACGATGCTCAGTTGCGGGTCGTTTTTCTGCGTTTATAACAAATTTATAGTTATTGTTTTGACCTTGTGGTAAAGATTCTAATGCGGCTTTGAAACTGTGCACATAAGGGTTTACCTGATGCAGCATATTTTGAAGTACCGTAATTAGATTGCCGTTCAGTTGTGGAAAAATTTGGTTTCTTATGTTTGCCTGCTCTTGATAATTGGATACAAAATAAATTTGAAGAAATTGAGGCTGATTCTCAGGCAACAGCGAACCAATTAGATGATAAACTTGACCTTGGATCTTAAATGTTGGCATGAATGGTCCTTCAGATATTTGTTTTGCACCAAATGACGTCATTTGAAAGGCGTTGTTATATGCTCGAATATTGTCTAAGAAATGCTTGGAATGAGGGTCGTCACCATTCAGCAATGATTTTAAAACTTCAGGTGGATTTTCAAAAAGATCAATACGCACTTTTCCACTGGAGCAACACATCCCATTTGCTTCTTTTTGCCATTTGAGAGCGTCACAAAATGGACAAATTATAATCATTCCTCCAATGGAACTAAATTCAGAATAATTTATCATGGGTGTATAATTAAACGCACTATTTTCTTTATTAATCCATGGGAGGGTGTCATGTCCTACTTGTTGGGGTTCTCCTGAGTCTTCGGATGAAATCGAAATTCTGTTAAGTGAGTGCCGTAGCCGATCAGCATTCAAGCGAGCCTGGAGTTGTTCTTCTGTCTCTTCACTACGCGTAGCACCCACCCTCAGCCGCTCATTTTCTAAGAAAATGTCATGATTTCTACGTAAACGTACATAATTTTCTCTTGCTTCTTCGAATCTCTGTTGATGCTGATCATCGCTTTCTAGAGATCTCGCACTGTTGTGCTGGTCTCGATCATTTCTTAAGCGTTCTTCATATTGTGAAAAGGTTTCAGACGCACGCGATGATGCATGGCGCTCACGATCAGTGGTCAATCTGTAATCCCTTTCTGAAGAAGTTTCGATTGCGCGAGACAATGTGTGACGCTCACGATCAGCTGTCAATCTAGAGTCCCTTTCTGGAGAAGTTTCGGAGGCGCGAGATAATACATGGCGCTCACTGTCAGCTGTCAGCCTAGAGTTCCTCTCGGTAAAGGTTTCCGAGGCACGTGATAATGCATGGCGCTCACTGTCAGCCGTCAGCCTGGAGTTCCTTTCGGTAAAGGTTTCCGAGGCGCGTGATAACGCATGGCGCTCACTGTCAGCCGTCAGCCTAGAGTTCCTTTCAGTAAAGGTTTCCGAGGCGCGTGATATTGCATGGCGCTCACTGTCAGCCGTCAGCCTAGAGTTCCTTTCGGTAAAGGTTTCCGAGGCGCGTGATAATGCATGGCGCTCACTGTCAGCCGTCTGCCTCGAGGTCCTCTCGGTAAAGGTCTCGGAGGCGCGAGACAATGTATGGCGGTCATTATCAGCCGTCAATCGCAATTCCCTTTCCATAAAGTTTTCTGAAGCTCGAGATGACGATTGGCGTTCACGATCATAGCTAAGGCGTGCATCACGATCGGAAGGATTTTCCAGAGAGCGCGCCATAGCATGTCGTTCTCGATCAGCTTCAAGTCGGACCTGCCGTTCGTCATTTGATTCCTGTGTTCTAGCCAACCTCTTTCTCTTTGCTTCTCTATTAATTTTTGTGATATTTGTTCGTTTTCGAGGCATTGCTACAATATAGTAACTTACCTACTTAACAATAAAAATAACAAAGCAAGAAATAACCAAATCGCAAAGCAAAAACAAAAGTCCGTTTTACTAACCAAGTCAAAAATATTTTTAATAACAAAGCAACAAATAACCAAATCGTAAAGCAATAACGAAAGTCCGTTTTAGTAACCAAGTCAAATAATTTGATAAGTAAGTATGAATTCCAGAAGCAATGAAAATCTGAAAGAAAGCGCTGTGGTTGCTCCTCTGCGTTACCGTCTGCACAACCACACAATGACCAAATACACTACAACAATAACATAAGCCCGAAGGCGTCTTTACATCACAATAAAATGGGAGTTTTAGCCAGTAATAATTTTACTGTTACCGCCTTCACCGCGTGGAGGTACTCCCAGCTTATGCTACTGTTTGGAGGTTAACTAACCCAAAATCAGGCCTACCTGCGAATCTAGGCAACACATAGTTGAATCAAAAAGTTTCACCTAAATTGGTTAAATAACAATGAGAATTCAATTTCCTGCCTACCCCCTAAGTTAGGTAGCGTGATTATTTGTAACGTAACTTTGAGTCCAGGTAACACACAGTTGAATAAAAAAAGGTCCATCAAAATCGGTTAAAAACAATCCAAATTCAATTTCCTGCCTACCCCCTAAGTCAGGTGGCGTGATTAGTCGTATCATAAGTTTAAGTCTAAACAACACTTAGCTGAACAAAAAAAAATCTATCAAAATTGGTTAATAAACAATCAAAATTAAATTTCCTGCCTACCCCCTAAGTCAATTGGCGTGATTATTTATATCCTATTTTACTCTCCAGGTAATACTGAGTCAAATAAAAAAAGTCCCATCTAAATCGGTCCAGTAGATTCTGAGATTAGCCCGGACAGACAGACAGAAAGACAGACAGACAGACAGACAGACAGACAGACAAAAATTCTAAAAATGGTTGTTTTGGCTTCTATTGCTATAATTAAGACCCCCTGTAACAGTTTTTCATAAAAATCTTCAATGTACAGACATCGGCCTTTTACAGTTTTATTATATGTATAGATTTGAAACTAATAAAAAAATCCTAAACAAATGACTACCTATACCTTGTATGTATGTCTACCTACGGCAAAGTCATCCAGCTCCGTAGACACAACTTTGAGAAAGAAGCCGACAGAAGGATCCAATTGGGTTGGGCAGCGTTTGGAAAACTTCATCAAGTCTTTTCGTCACCCATCCCGCAATGTTTGAAAACGAAGGTTTTCAACCAGTGCGTCCTGCCCGTTATGACATACGGTGCTGAAACGTGGACACTTACAGTCGGGCTGGTCCACAAATTCAAGGTCGCTCAGCGCGCTATGGAGCGGGCTATGCTCGGAGATTCTTTGAAGGATAAAATCAGGCATGAAGTTATCCGGAAAAGAACCGGAGTAACCGACATAGCTTGCAGCATAAGCAAACTGAAGTGGCAGTGGGCTGGCCGTGTTTGTTGAAGGACTGATAGCCGGTGGAGCAGACGAGTCCTGGAGTGGAGACCGCGTATCGGTAAGCGTAGTGTGGGACGCCCCCCAGCTAGATGGACCGACGACTTGAAGAAAGTGGCTGGGACAGACTGGATGCGGAAGGCGGAGGACAGGGTGCTGTGGCGCAGCCTGGGAGAGGCCTATGTCCAGCAAACGACTGCGATAGGCTGAGTTGATTGATTGAAACAAATTACTTAAATATTTGTGGACATTTGATGGTCTTATCTTGAGGTATGTTCTTGGTTTGAAAAAATAAATAATTCAGATCCTCTATATCTATGAATGAATTGTTGATGGCTTAAAACTGGAATCTAATTGTGATGCAGGTGGAACGACCGTTGCATTATCCAGGATTTCAAAATTTCAGCAATTCATAGAAACCTAAATGTTTTCCGTGAATGCATTCTAAAGGATAGTAACTATAGACAGTTTTCATCAGTGCATGACAGTGATCGCATTGCAAGAGCTTTGGATGTTTTTGCCCAAACGATCTGATGGATCTTCATAGACCCTGGGAAACATTTTAGGACTTTTGGCAAAAGCCTATCCTTTTCATTCACTTCATAGTCGTTAACAATCTTTATTTTCACACCTGTGACGGTTGTTTGAAGACCTTCCACTAAAGCGTTAATTAGCTTTGATATATTTGCCGAAGGCAACCAGACGATCTGCAGATCTCTTCAGAACACCGCCTACACCGTCAGGTGCTCCTTTTACATGGCCACATTCGCAGTAATGCCATATCACTCGAGACAAATCTGGCAAGTACAGTTGAAGCTGCGATATAATATAGAATTATATATTTTTTTGTTTCTGGTATTTTCCTGACGGAGAATCGGATATAAGGTGCAACAGCTTCAATTTCTTGCAAAATTGGTATTAAATGGACTCATACTGCAGACGCATCGTGACGCAAAGATTCACTCATTTCTTTTTGCTCTGCAATCCTCTTCTTTTTTAACCTTTCTTGCCTATCTTTTTTCTTTTTGGATTCCTAAAGTAAAAAAGATATTTAAAATCTGTTGAGTCAATTTAAACTCTCACAGTTAATTATGAAAGGAGGCATGAGCAAAATAATGGGATATAAGTATAACAGAATGTAATGGATTGGATAATGCTGGTACTCGTATATCTGTGTAATCTATAACTAGGTATGTTAAATGAGTTCTGACAAAGTAATTTCGGCATAACAAATATTGTTTCTTTTCAAAAACATTCATTAACATTAGTACAATAATTGATAAGTACAACTTATGTGGAGTCGTGTAATTTCCGTGGACACCCAGATGCCACGGAAACCACAGAAATTGCCCCACAGAAATTGGAAACGTGGCTATTTTTTTTAAATTACAAGATACTATCAAGGCTATGACTATTGTTTTCTATAATCTTAAATGTGTACCAAAGGCTACTTAGCATGCATAAAAGTGATACCTTTATTTCTTGAAAAAATCTTTTTAAAACCTGATCACCGAAATTGCAAAATTTCGTTCCGAGTAAACTGAAATCACGTTCTTACATTTTTGACGGGAAGACGTGGCGATATGGTGCACTACCATTCTCACTGCTTGTAAACGCACGACAATCTCTTACCGGGCAAGGATTTATCGTTCGTTTAAACTCATTGGTGGAAGCTCAGGACGGCGAAAAAAAATGACCACAGAAATTAGTAATTTCGCGCGGACAAAACTATCGTTGACATGTACTCATTAACTATGAGTCTAAATATTCAAAAATAATTAGCTTCTTGTAGGTCAATTATTAGTTAACGCAATCAAAATACTTTTTCTTAAATGTGTTGGAGATTATCTTACTGAGAGGCAAATGCTGTGTATGAAAGTGATTGTGGACAAGACACAGAAATTGATAATTCGTCATTTACTGATGTTTTTCTTAAAAAGTAATAGTCTTATAAATATAATTTAAGTGGCTTCATATAGATTCACGTCTCTTTAATTCTGAGAAAAAAAATTGTTGCATTATCTGTAAAGCAGCACTGCGTTTTCAGCCTAGACGCGTAAATTTTTCGCCTGAGAAATTCACTCATGTCCTTCCTTTCGGTTCAGTGGTTTTGATGTAACAGACAGATTTTAACTTTCGTATTTTAGTAGGGAAATATAATATGTTAATCCACAATACTGTTGAAAAATATCGCAATAAGGAACCGCAGAATATTATTATTAATAGCTGTGCCCGCGACTCCGTCAGCGTGTAACTCCTTGTATGTTATTAAGTTAATGTATTGGACTGCTAAGCTATCGGGAGTTACACGTGTTATTGTGAGTCAACCATAAAAGATAGACATATGCTGTTGTGGGATATTTTTTAGATAATTTTATGTAGAACATTTCCGTCACAAATTATTTCTATGTAGCTTTAACCATTAAGGCTGCACACGCGACGGAAGCTTAAAAAATGGAGCAACTTCTCCCGTTTTCCCAACATTTCCCTTCACTGCTCTGCTCCTATTGATTGTAGCGTGATGAAAAGTATACTATAACCTCCCCAGGAGTATGAAGAATAATTGTACCAAGTTTCGTTAAAATCCGTCGAGTAGTTTTTGTTTCTATAAGGAACATACAGACAGACAGACAGACGGACAGACAGACAGACAGACAGACAGACAGACAGACAAAAATTTTACTGATTGCATATTTGGCATCAGTATCGATCACTAATTACCCCCTGATAGTTATTTTGAAAATATATATCATGTACAGAATTGACCTCTCTACAGATTTATTATAAGTAGGTATAGATGACTGACATTCCTATTAATTGCAAAGTGTATGTATTAACACTAGTTTTTAAAGTTGTTTATGTAGTTGCTAACTATATATTTGGAATATATTTTCTGGAAAACAAGTGATTATATTATTTACTAGCTTTTGCTCGCGGAAATTATATAGATAGTATATGTTTAAATTTGATATTTATATAATTGTAATTGGGTTATTAATTTTAATTATTGGGGTTTTTCTTGGGGTTGCTTATTTAACTTTATTAGAAATTCGAATTTGATTATTTATAGGTAGATATTTCATATCTATATACTACCGGGAAATCCTTCATTATTCCTTGTCTATATTATAAAGGGAACCTCTATGCAAAATTTCAGCTTTCTAGGTTCAAGGGTTTAGGCTGGGCGTTGATGAGTCAGTCA
This sequence comes from Cosmia trapezina, assembly GCA_905163495.3. Classification (NCBI taxonomy): domain Eukaryota; kingdom Metazoa; phylum Arthropoda; class Insecta; order Lepidoptera; family Noctuidae; genus Cosmia; species Cosmia trapezina. The sequence goes on from LR991047.1 coordinate 13,685,053, forward strand.
GTTTATTTCTCTCTATTTCTTCCTTTACTCTCATTTTTTGATGGGACGGCAAACAGTCACGACTAGGAAGAGAACAGGCGCTGGACCAACGGCTTTACGTGCTTTCCGAGGCACGGGGGTGTCACACCGCCAACTTCCAAACTCCCAACTGCTTCTGAGAAATTCCTAATGAAAAAACCCAATTTCACTTTTGCTCTACCGGGAAACGACCCAGCAGAGCTAGTCACAACCGTTCGATTCGCTATCGGTTTCGATTGTTAAGGTTCTTTTAAGGGGAACGCTGCAAAATGGTAACTTTTATGTAGACAATAGTGCCGTTTCTCTTGTCACAAAATTCTCTAAACTAGACGAGTTATTTTGTTGTAGGTAGAAATTTCAATTATTATTCTAAATTTATTGATATAATTATGTACATAATATATAAACTAACACAGATTTAAAATAATAATATATACATTGTATATAAAAAAACCGGCCAAGTGCATGTCGGCCCACGCACAATGAAGGGTTCCGTAGTTGAAAAGAATTTATCCCAAAAACAAACTTAACATTGGATCCCAAAAATAAAATTTTCATGCCATAAAATTACAAATTCACAATTTTCGGACTTTTTCCTTTACTTGTGCTGGTAGATCTTGCTTCTTACCAAATTTCATTATTCTAGGTCAACAAGAAGTACCCTATAGGTTTTGATTTACTTGCGACAGTTGCGAGTATCAAAATGTGTCGCAAAATGGCCGTATTTTTTTATTGCATTGACATAGAAGCTTGAGTTTTTAGGACTCCAAGGGGCCACAGACTTACGTATGTGATATTAATTTCAACTTGACATCTTCACGCGTTCCTGCAAAAAGGGTCTTGACAGACTGACAGACAGACAGACGGACAAACAAGTGATCCTATAAGGGTTCCGTTTTTTCCTTTTGAGGTACGGAACCCTAAAAAGGAGGGGAAGTATCATAGGGCATCAAAACATTCGTCCGCATCGCTGTCAACAGGAAAAGTGCCCAAAAGGCTGGCAGCATTGCCACATTGTATGGCAATGCTGATTCTAAACTAGACTAAATCACCAAAATTTAGTTCATAAATACCTGTCAAACAAAGTCTCCCATTCTTAAATTGACTAAAGTGACACAACTTAACTACTTGCGTGCAATAAAATCGATCCACCCCATTCTCTTCGATATGAAACGAGAAAATTTAACAAGTTTAATTAACAATAACCTAATATATTGTGTACTAAAACCTTCCTGACTGTATGTAGATTACGTAAGTGAAAAAAATATCAAAACTGATTCATTACTTTTTGAGAAAAACGCGAATTTAAAAACATACAGATCGAATGAAAAACCTCCTTTTTTTCAAGTTGGTTAAAAATTCAAGTCAAATGATCAATAAACGAACAGTAATAAACAAAATTAAGCTTATGTCAACTTCCGGCGATTTCAATATACAACGTGTAATGCTAAATGCGCAAAACCTCTTAAGGGGTCATTGTACTCATCATTATGAACAACTTTTACTATGGGACCAAACCTGAAATCGCGAAAAAAAAATCAGCTGTTCAGTACATTTATGTTCGCATAATTTGTCAAAATGTACTGAACAGCTGATTTTTTTTTCGCGATTTCAGGTTTGGTTCCATAGTAAAAGTTGTTCATAATGATGAGTACAATGACCCCTTAAGAGGTTTTGCGCATTTAGCATTACACGTTGTAGACATGTTAAAAAGGAATTATCAGTCGAGGGAGTTTGAGTGCCTTCTATTTAGCTTCAACCTGAAACTAGCAATAAATCAACCTACTCGAATGGAAAGTCAGACATGTATCGATAATTTTGCGCATAATTATAACAAACGATGTAAATCAGAAGTCTTAGAGTTTGCCCTTTCAGACCACACAGCCCAGATTTTAAAATGCCCGGTAAATAAAATATGTATGATCGACAAGTACGGTGCTATTAGACGCAATTACAGCAAAGAAAATACATCTAAATTTAAATATTGTATGAGCAAAATGTATTTCTCTGAAATTTATGAAACTGATGACCCTAACATTGCCTACAACAAATTTTATGAAATATTTTCTTTGTTCTACAACCTCTGTTTTCCTGAGACTTTGATTACAATAAATGTAATAAAAAAGCCAAGGTGGATATCTAAAGGTATTAAATCCTGTAGTAAGAAAAAACGGCAACTTCTGTGGACCTACAGATTTAAATCAAATGAATTTAATAGAACTCGCTTTAAAGACTACTCTAAGCTTTTTAGAAAAATCATGACTCTGACACAGCGTTCACAAAATAACTATAAAATCAAAACATCACGCAATAAATGTAAAACCGCCTGGCAAATAATAAATCAAGGCAAGTTTAATGTACCTAAAAATTATATTTTGAAAATTAAAATCAATAATGACAAAATTACGGACGCAAAACAAATTGCTAATCAATTTAATGACTATTTTATTAATAAAATACAACCCATCCAGTCTAGTTATAAAGGTACAAAGTCCATCTTAAACAACAAAAACTCGATGTTTATGGCACCTTGTACACCACAAGAGGCACAGAAAATTATTATGGCTTTAAAAAACACAAATAGTGTGGGGTACGATGGCATATCAACCAAAGTAATAAAAGCTGTAGCATCGGAAATATGCGGCCATTTGTCTCATATTATAAATCTGTGTATTGTAGCTGGCACGTTTCCTGACGCACTAAAGATAGCGGTCGTTAAGCCATTATTTAAGAAAGAAGATAGGGAGCTCATGGAATTCTACAGGCCTATTTCTCTTATTCCGATATTCTCGAAAATAGTTGAGAAATTTATTCAAAAGGAATTAAATGGGTTCATAGAAAAAAAAAAAATATTATGTAATGAGCAAAAGGGATTTCGCGAAAAAAAGACTATAAATATGGCGATATACGACTTTTTATATACTGTATTGACAAAAGTCGACAAAAAAACCCCTGTATGTGCTATCTTCTGCGACATGACTCAAGCTTTTGACTACGTAAATCATGACATTTTAATAAAAAAACTTGACGCTTATGGTATAAGAGGTAATGTACTTAATTTAATCAAATCTTATTTAGACAATAGAAAGCAAAAGACAGAAATCACTAGAATTAATATAACCACTAAAAAGGAAGAGATCTACTTATCAGACGAACGTCAAACTACTTTTGGTGTTCCACAAGGTAGTGTATTGGGACCTCCACTCTTTACACTATACATTAACGACTTGCCAAAATCAATTTCACACCCTATGACTTTATTTGCAGATGATAGCACGGTGACAATTTCTAGTAATAACAATGACATGATCCAATATAAACTTGACATTCACAATACCTTGACATCTATAATACAGTGGTTAAACAATAATAATTTAAAGATTAATTTAGATAAAACTAAAATCATTCATTTTAGCCAACGATTGAATGTAGAAAATATGGACATAAATATAGATAATAAAATTGTTGAAATAGTAAATAATAATAAATTCCTTGGACTAATAATTGACAAAAGACTTGACTGGAAATCACAAATCGAGAACCTTTGCAAAAAAGTTAGTAGTTCTGCATTTGCATTGCACTCTCTAGCTGCAGTTGTGAATGTAGATACATTGATTGCGGCCTACCATGGCTTAGCTGCGTCTCACCTAAGATACGGTATCATATTTTGGGGGAATTCTACCGACTTTAACACGGCATTCAAGGCCCAAAAGAGATGCATTAGATCTATGTTTGGGCTAAAAACAGTTGAAACATGTAAACCATATTATAAAAGGTATAAGATATTAACTCTTCCTTGTATGTATATCCTTGAGACTGCAATGTTTGTTAAAACAAACCCCAATCTGTTTGCACGTCTACAGGACGTTGTACCGCGTAACAGACGGGATGTGACCATTCTTCGCGTACATCCAGCAAAAACGGCACTCGTGCGCAAAAGTATCGTCTGCATGGCGCCTACTATATATAACGTATTGCCTAAACGTTGGAAGGAGCTAAATTGTAATGCATTCAAGCGTCAATTAAAAATGTTTCTTTTGCAAAAAGCTTACTATAGTGTCTCCGAATTTCTAGCCGAAAAAGTTTTTGATTGAATCATTTTATCTTTTTCCTGACATTATTATGAAATTATTTATTTATTTTGTATGATTATGGAATGGATTATGGTTGTAATTTAAATCGTGTAATTTGTTGACATTAATCTTGTAATTTTGACATATATTTAGTAACTTTGTACATTATTCTTATATTTGATTGTCGTTATAGTTTTTGACTTATTTTGAATTTTGACATTATACCTAGTAGGAGTTAATTCTAATTTATACAGTTTGCATGCTTTAATTTTAAGAGCAAAACATGTATGATCTGATATTCTCAAATAACACCTATGTAATACCATGTTTTACGCAAATAAAAAAATTATCTTATCTTATCTTATCTTATCTAACTTCACTGACAAAAAAAAGTCACGCAGTTTTTTCAAACAAAAGTGATTGATGAGAACATCAGAAGAATCGAGTCGATCTTGTCAAGAATATTGCTTTTATCAAAGGATATGTGTATGTGTAAATAAACTTTATCTTACCTACCTTCACACAGTATAAAATAATTAAAATAAATACATTAATATCTTTGAGCTATCGTCTCTCAAATAGAGAGCATGGGGTGGGCCAATTTTTTTGCACGCAAGTGTATATCATAACTAAGTTATTCAATATTTTTCAACTATTTGACTGTCAAAGTAAATCAGACTATTTTTAATCGCGATTACAAATAGTCTGATTTATGCTTGAATGCTTGTGAGTTTATTACGGAAACTTATGTGATTGCAGAGCTGCTGTCGATTCGGCAGAAAGGTAAAATTATTGTTAATACAACAACACAACAAGATTCCTAACCAAATTAAAGAACTTCCAATGGTCCCCTTTAGAAGGGCTTTACGCAGGTGGTTAATTGAAAATTCCTTCTATACTATAAAAGAATTCCTTGACTTTAAATTTAAATAATCTGATTGTTTATTTACCAAAAATTTGCACGTCATTATGTTATGATAAATATGTTAAGCCACTTTACTATTGTTGTAAGAACTATTGTAACCATATTTTTAAGCAAATAAATCTTTGACTTTGACTTTGACTTTGAATATAATACCTACAATACGAAATACATTAGAAAAGTATAAAGGGATTTTTGTACTGAATATCTAATGTAAGTACCTACTACCTACCTACAAATGATACATGATTTATGTTCTGTAAGTAGGTTTGTACAAACACTTTTACACGTCAGTCATATTTTTTTTAAACCTAGATGAGGTCGGCGTTTCCTATCTGACTACTCTGAGACACATGTTCCACTACTGCGTTCCCCCTTTTTTTTGTGGATGGGAAATCATCAAATGACTTCTCCCGCTCTGGGTGGAGCGGAAGGCCGTGTCAGACTTTTACTGACTAAACCCCACCCGTGTTCCTTCAGTTGCCTGTGCCAGGGCCACGGTATCTCTTTCGAACGACCCGGCGGCATCGGCCCTATCGGACGGCGGACCCCATCATTGTTGACATCTCTTTGAGGCACGTGTGGAACACAACGTACCTTACCGGACGGCGAGCTACCCACTACTCACCGTCCGCAGGCCCGCGCCTACGGTGGCCGGGAATCGGTTATTGACTCCCGCCGACTTCCCCTGGGATAATTTCCGACTTAAGGTACGCGGGCGAAGCCGCGGGCAAAAGCTAGTTGGGTACAAAAGTTTGGTCGAATTCACCCTTAGAGTACTCAGAGCACTAAATGAGTATTTCCGTAATAAATATTATTTTCTCCGTTTTGCAAACTAAGCTACTTTTCAGCCCCACGCCTGGGGGCCTACTCCCTAAGTACGAAGCCCGTAGTTTCGGTCTTCGTTACGGGCGTTTCTTACTCCGTATCACCTACGGATGGATGATTGGTTCGGGGCCTAACGAAGTATGAATGACAACATGATTTGCCAGTTATCCCTACTACCGATATGCTTTTGCCCGTCCGAAAAATTTAACTTTTACACTTGTTTTGATGGATCGTAATGTCAGACGGACGGATGAACGGACGGACGGCAAGACGGACGAACTTAGGGAGTAGGCCCCCTGAACCGCAGGGTTCCGTACCAAAATGGTAAAAAAGGAACCCTTATGGTGTGACTCAGTCTGTCTGTCTGTCTGTCTGTCTGTCTGTCTGTCACAGCTGGATATCTCAAGAACTACTAATGCTATCAACTTGAAATTTGGATCAGTTTTAGATGACATTTACCCAACCATTTTGCGAATAAGAAAGAAATAAAAATATATGTATTTTTTTTGCAACAGGGACTGAAAGGGGGTTTTAAAAATACTACTACTACTACTACTACTACTACTAGGGCATGTGGAGTATCATATGAAAGAGCGCTGTTTGCACATTCTCAAACATTTTTTTATTTTTTTTTAGGCCGCACAGTGTTCGACTTTTGATGAAAAATGTAAAAAAAAATACCGTTCCCCCCCCTTATCTCCGAAGTTTGCAAAGAGAAAAATCTGAAATTATTCTATGTGATAGAAGTTTATGTAAAGATTACAGGAAAAATAAAACGATGTCTCTAAACAGCACACTTTTTCAGAAATCGGAACGGAACCCTCGGTGCGCGAGTCCGACTCGCTCTTGACCGGTTTTTTTTTATTACAATCGCTATTGGCGCATTTCTATGGAAATAAGGGTGCATATCCACTGACGAGGAGCGGACCGTGAATTGACCAATCACAATGGAAACAGTGTATAGCGGAGTGGACTTTCAAATAAAATATACACGGTGTAAGTGTAAACAATGACCATCTTTTAAGGGGTCATTTTACTCATCATTATGAACAACTTTTACTATGGGACCAAATCTGAAACCCCGGTGGATTTTAGGTTTGGTCCAATAGTAAAAGTTGTTCAGTACCTACTAACTTAAAATAGCAGTTGTTTAGAATTAAAATTATTTTATTTGAAATGCTTTAATTACAAACTTACCTAGTATCGAACGCGTTGTCATTTTGTCTTTCACTTCTCGCGTCCGAATACTAAAATGATTTTAATTCTAAACGATTGATATTTTAAGTTAGTAGGTACTAAATTAGGTTGATCTTGCAGTATTTTTTTAACGTTTTTTTTTAATGTTTTTCCTGGGTTCTGTTATCGTTACTGAACCTACTCCTAAGCTATGGCACACAACTACTTAAACACCCTGTATTCTCTCCCTAAATCACGAATTCACGACCTCTTAGCACTCACCAAAGAAAAAGAAACTGCACTTAGATCTGGCACACCTTAAATTAAGGTGAATATAGCTGCTAACTGCGGCGCTAGGTTTGAGAAAAAATTAATGAGTCTCGAGATATGGAACATTTTGTTTCCTATCACTTACATTTTTAGTCAGATGAGTCTTAAGGTTGATGCGCCACGGTAGCCCGCAAAATTCAAAATTTCTTACGTTTTTTGCAATTTGTAGGTCAGTGTCAGCTTGTATGTTGATTAAAATATGATTCGCGGCCGTAGCTAATATGGCTTTACAGAATTATAATCATTGGGATCAGCAATACAACTCCATAAGTTAGCATTTACCTCAAATGTAGCGATTTCATGAAATCATGAGGTTTGAGGTAAATGCTAACTTATGGAGTTGTATTGCTGATTCTAATGATTATAATTCTGTAAAGCCATATTAGCTACGGCCGCGAATCATATTTTAATCAACATACAAGCTCACACTGACCTACAAATTGCAAAAAACGTAAGAAATTTTGAATTTCGCGGGCTACCCTGGCGCTTTCGCCTTAATTCGTTGCAGATGACGTAGGTACTATTTTTATATTTAAAAAATTAACACTAAACCCCCTAGGTTCTATTATAGCAGTTAACGTCAAAAACGTCCGTTTCTGGCCGTGGCTGGTCCGTATGTAAACAAGTAACACCTACGATTAAGTTCCTATTAAGGCGCAGATTTCCTGAAAACGATCAAAAATGTGGTTTTTTAAAGCTGTGTATCTCATAAACCGTAAATAATTTTGACATGTAAAAAAAATATGATATTTTCAAGTCCTTTTCGCATACAGTGAAATCCAAAACATAATTAAACATACTTTAATGCACCAAAAAAATCTTTAAACATACCTCCTAATAATTTTTAAAAGCTGTTTATCCCTTCATTAGCACTTATAATTATAATTAAAAATATACCATGAAATGTCAAATTCCAAACTGCATCCAGTGATGGATTACTTTTTATTAAATAGTTAATTTCTAATTTTATATGATTTTATTTGCACTTCTACGACATAATTCCGGTGCGCGTGAGAATCTTCTATCTCGTGCGTCAAACTAGACAGCCATAACGCCATTTCACTTACACACCGAGCTAAACCAAGCTTGGAACCAGGGCCTTAAGTTAAGTTCCTAGGGTGTAAAAACAAATTTACAATAGTGTTTACGTTAAAGTTAAGTACCTAATGATGTGCAAGCGTTGTGATATGAAGTGTTGGCAAAACATTAAATTAAAATATGCGTTGTTGCGGAAAACGTGGAACCGTATACGTGTGTCAAATTAATGTCGCCATTGCAGCGGCATGTTCTATACGCAGTATCTCAAATAATTTAGAGTTTGAAACTCAAACAAAATGTTATTTCTCTGCGAGGTACAGTACACCTTAATACTCACTAATATACTTATTACGTAAGTCGATTTTAGTATAAAATATAATGACGTCTTACTTGAAATTCCCCGAACTCATAGCAATAAAATGTAAAAGGAACTTTGGTGCTTTTGTTCTCTTGAAACCACGCTAGATGGCTCTGTTTTTTAAGGCGACGCTATCTAACTTTTGATGATTTTAAACTGAAGATCACGTTTATACGAGTAGTGTTAATGATTTGGAAAAAATATATGTTATATTAAAGCATTTTCTTAATAACTTAATATGTGAATATTTTAGATTATGTTTATATTACATAGTGTAATCAATTTGTAAAGTTATATCTAACGCAGATGAAAAACTGAGAATCACGCAAAAACTGTCAGGCGTATTTTTATGAAACTTTCACCATTTTAAAGGTAATTTAATTATTTATCTTTTAGTATACGTGTTTTATTAAAATGCCTTTTGTTTTATGTATAATAAATTAATAATGCGACTAATTTGGGACAGCGCTCCTTGATGGGCGAGTCCTATTACTGGCTGGACGTACGACGCGTTGCGTGAGCTCAGCACAGAACGCGCAAGCTAACTGTCACATATTCGCTAAATATGTGCAAGGCTGCTGGGTTAATTGCATAAATAAAACTCGGTGTTAATTTCACTTTAAACAACTTTTACTCAGGAAAAACCATAGACTAATAAAATACAAACACAGACAATCATTCTAGTCTAGAGCACAGATTATATATGCAACACTCCTCTCTTCTAATTTTTATTAAATTTTTCAATGACTACAAATCCAGTCTCTGAACAGGCTTATGAGTACGTGCACTTTTACGCACTTCTGGCTGAACTAGAATAGGAGAATTAGCAATGTTATTTGGTATTTCTTTGTTAATTAACGGCTTATTTACATCTAATTTCTCCGATTCTTTTTCTTGCTCCAATACACTTTCATTAGTTACACTATTATAGTTAGGCAAACACTGAGTAACATTCCTGGTGAGTATACCTTTGTCAGTGTGCACATCATACATAACATTTCCTACTGGGTTTTCAATAACACCATCTAACCATTTTCGAGAGTTATCATATGATGCAATCAGTACTTTATCACCTGGTAAATATTGCTTTACAGGTTTCTTACAAATCAACTGGCGAGGAATAATTACATCTTTTTTTATTAAAGATAAACGTGTACGGAGTTTTCTACCAAACATTAACTCACACGGTGCCTTGCCTGTTGTGGCATGTGGTGCTGTACGATAAGCTAATAGCCATTGTTGTATACTATGATCTAAACAATTTTTATCAAACTTATATGCTAACATGGCCTTTTTGAAAGTTTGAACACCCCTTTCTGCTAAGCCATTGCTGGCTGGGTGATAAGGTGCAGTACATATGTGTCGAATATTATTATTCTTACAAAAAGTATTAAACTCTTCAGATGTCCATTGTGGACCATTATCAGTCACCATTTGTTCCGGTAGACCAAATCTAGCAAAAATACTACGTAGACATTTAATTGTACTGCTGGAGGTAATATTGTTCATTTTAACTACTTCTGGCCATTTTGAGTGTGCATCTACAATTATTAACCACATATGCCCTAAAAATGGACCAGCAAAATCAGCATGAATACGTTTCCATGGCTCCTCTGGCCACTCCCATCTATGTATAGGTTTGATAGGTGGTAAGTTCCTATTTTGGATACAACCTGCACAATTATTAGTTAATGTTTTTATATCATTTGTGATGTTTGGCCACCAAAAACAACTATTAGCTAAAGATAACATTTTATTAATACCCAAATGACCAGAATGCAGTTCGGTTAAAACTTTATCTTTTAAACTGTCAGGTATAACTACTCTATCCCTCCATAAAATGCAATCTTTAATTATATATAACTCAGTCTCTTTGCCTTTAAAATTACACAACTCTCTATTAATCAACTTTGGCCAGCCCTCTCTTAAGTAAGAACAAACCTTGCTTAAATTAGGGTCTTTCTGAGTATGTTTGGCAATTTCAGTTAAAGTTACAGGTGGATTATCCAATACAATGCTGTTAATGTTGCCTTCCAAATTAATTTTTTCCTCCTCATTACTATTTTTAATTGGCAACCTAGACGGAAAATCTGCTGCCGCATTATGTTGCGAAGTCCTGTACTTTATATCATAATTATAATTACATAAAATTAATGCCCACCTAGTCATTCTATCTGCATATATACTACCAGCTGTTTTATTTGGATTAAATATAGATATCAGTGGTTTATGGTCAGTAACTAATGTAAATGTTCTGCCTTTTAAATACAAATCAAATTTTTTAACTGCCCAAATAATGGCTAAGGCTTCTTTATCTATCTGTGAATATTTTACTTCTGCTTCATTGAGTGTTCTACTTGCAAAAGCAATAGGGCGTTCAACAATATTATTACCTAACTTAATTTCATGAGCTAAACAAGCTCCTAACCCATACTTGGAAGCGTCACAGCTCAACACAATTGGCAGCTTTGGATTATAATGAATTAATACTTGATCTGATACAATAGCTTTCTTGGCCCATTCATACGCTTGTTCTTGTTGCTTAGACCATACCCATTTTTCTGAATTCTTTAGTAATGTATATAAAGGTTTTAAATTTTCTGCGGCATTCTTCAGAAATTTATGATAAAAATTAATAGTGCCAAGGAAACTACGTAATTCTTTAATATTTTTAGGTTGTGGTGCTTCCAATATGGCCTTAATGTGCCCTGGTGTCTTGTGAATGCCTTCCTTATCAATCACATGGCCGCAATACTCTAATTGTGGGGACATCAACACAGTTTTCTCTTTATTTACTTTAATATTTAAATTTTTAAGTTTTTGAAATATACACTCTAAAGTTTTTAAATGGCAATCCACATCACTACTTGCAACTAAAATATCGTCAATGAAACAATATACATTTGGCATATTAAAGTGTTCATCCATAAAATCTTGCCATTCCTGTGGAGCAGGTGACATACCGAACATCATGAATGTTGGTCTATACAACCCCCATGGTGTGGTAATTGTCATAAGCTTTTGTGCCTCCTCATCCATTCGCCTGTTCATATATGCCTTTCTTAAATCAATTTTACTAAATACTGTTTTAACATTTTGATCATCTTTATTTAATTTTGCAAAAATGTCTTCAATGACAGGGATTGGATGATTTGGTACCTCCAGAAATGGATTTATTGTTACCTTGTAATCCCCACAAATTCTTATATTATGAGGTCCTTTAATGATGGTCACTATGGGTGTAGCCCATGTGCCGGTTTCTTTATTTGTCACTTTATACATTTTACCTTCGGTACATAACTTGTCAAGCTCCTTTTTAACTAAATTTTCTACAGCATAAGCTATTCTTCTTGGTTTAAATGCAATGGGTTTAATATTAGCTTCTTTTAATTTTAAAGAGCCTACAGTACCTTTAATTTCGCCCGGAAACCCTGAAAATATATCACTATATTTTTCTACTAAATTGTTAAGTTTAATTTGTGAATCTTGGTGAATAATTAAATTGCACCGTTTTATACAAGTTTGCCATCAATTTTCATAGCACTCAGCCAATCCCTACCTAACAATGGCTTTTTACCTTCTTTGACAATAATCAATGTTGCTGAGTATTCTTCATTTTTAATTTTAATATTTACATTTGTCTTACCCAATACGTTGATATTGTTACCACCATAACCTGATAGTTTTAGGTTACATGGAAATAATTTTAAATTAGGAAAAGATGCTATGAACATTGATTCAGGCATTAACGTGACATCTGATCCACAATCAATTTCAAATGATATATTTATATTATTAATTTTTAAAGTTATATACCAAGGGCTTGGACGCTTCTCATCTATTGATACCACTTTGTTAATATTTAATTGACGCTCCGTTTCCTGTAATAAACTGGACAAATCATAACTATCACACACGGATTCACTATTCAATTGTACTTCACTAACTTGCATAACAGAAAATTCTTCATCGTTTGTAATTTCATGGACCTTCTTGGTTTTGTTACTGTTTGCTTTGCAAACACTTGCCATATGCCCCTTCTTGTGGCATTTAAAACATTCTTCTTCTCTAAATTTGCATTGGGGTTTTACATGCCCCATCTTCCCGCAACAATGACATTTAATGTTCATCTGTTTTTCACTTATTTTGTGTATGTCTGAGCTTTCTTGCCCAGAACTGCCCGCTGTTATTAATTTTGCACCCTTCTCCGCCAGCTCCATGCTCATTGCTATCTCCACTGCTTTTGCAAACGTTAAATTTTCTTCACCAAATAATCTTTTAACTATGCTTGCACTCTTTAATCCATGAACGAATTTATCTCTTAAACATCTTTCTAAATGTGTGGTAAAGTTGCACGTCTGTGCCAATTTCTTTAACGCCGCCACAAACTCACAGATAGACTCGTCTGCCAACTGTTCACGTTTCATAAACTTATATGTTTCCGCAATTTCTGATTGCTGTGGCTCCAAGTGTTTTTCAACAAGTTCCACTAATTCAGTATACGTTTTATCCTGTACTGTTTTCGGGAAACAGAGTTCTGATAGCAACGTGACCATGTCAAAACCTATAAACGAGATTAAATTTTGCGGCCATTTCGTTTCATCCACCTCGTGGATCTTCATTTTATTTTCAAACACCTGTTTGTACACCTTAAATGTGCATTTTGCAGCTGAAAACTCAGGCAAGGAGAGCCCAGCAGCCGCCATTTTGTGAAATTTCGTCCGACGTAACAAGACGAAATTATTCTACTAACCTTCTTTGTAGTTTACGGACGTAACACGTAAACACTGTTTTCTTTTTATCCTCGTCGCCACTGTCACATATTCGCTAAATATGTGCAAGGCTGCTGGGTTAATTGCATAAATAAAACTCGGTGTTAATTTCACTTGAGACAACTTTTACTCAGGAAAAACCATAGACTAATAAAATACAAACACAGACAATCATTCTAGTCTAGAGCACAGATTATATATGCAACACTAACCACTCAAGGTCATTGGCGTATAGTTCCGCCTTAAAGGGAGTTTTTTTAGAGGGAGTGTCCGTATTGTGTCATTAATCCATCAAAGAATACTGGCTGGCATAAAAAAGATGATGAACTTACCGCTCACGCGCCGTTGCGAACGCTAGCTGTAAGAGCGAGACGCATGACACGACCGTCGTACAAAAGAGCAGGACGTCAATACAACGTGTAGCACTGCTAGAGACGTGTAAATTGGCAACTGGTATCGGTCCAACCAGCTTACTATAGACGCGTGGCAATCCTGTAAAAAAGTACTTCATATTTACTAATTGTAAAAAAAAATAAAATAAAAAAAAATTGAAATTGGGAAATTATTAATCGCACACCAGAAAAATATTCTTACATCAAATACTTTACATTTAATAATCTACATGTACCTACACCAAGTCAATGATTGCACAACTAATTAACTAATTGAATATCAAAACTTGTACAAATAATAATCATAATTAAAAAAAAAAAATATACATTAATTGTCCAAAGTCAAAACAAAAATACTAACCGTCTTACTAATAAACACAGAATAAAGTTATTCCAAATATAAACCTATGAAATTGTTTGGTTATTCCTGATATAACTTTATTCCGTGTTTTATTTGTAAGAGGGTGAGTGTCTAAACACACTATACCGAAGTTACGCGACCGAAGTTCCGCGGCTGATGTTACGTTCCGTCGTGTTCGGCTGATATGACACACCATAAGTGCCGAACTTACGCGTCGAAAATTCAGTTGCGCAACTTTGTGTGCTTTTGGGAAATCATCAAATAACTTCTCCCGCTCTGGGTGGAGCGGAAGGGTGTGTCAGACTTTTACTGACTAAAACCCACCCGTGTTCCTTCAGTTGCCTATGCCAGGGCCGCGGTAACCCCTTCGGACAATCCGCGACCCCTGTGCCTGCCTCCCGCTGCTCCCCGCCCCGGATCTTCTTCGGCAATCGAACCGAACTTTGGTCGCGTATAAATGTGTACGTTGCCGCCGAATTGCCACTGAACTTACGCCCGACCGAAGTTCGGCTGTACACTAGAACGCAACGTAATTTCGGCATAGTGTGTCGTCAGTAATTCAAATAGCATTGCAGGCGTAATCATGCCGAACTTCGGTCGCGTAACTTCGGCATAGTGTGTTTAGACACTAACCCTCTTACATGTAAATAAAACACGGAATAAAGTTATATCAGGGATAACAAAGGAATAACTATACATTTTCATAGGTTTAAATTTGGAATAACTTTATTCTCTGTTTATTAGTAAGAGGGCTAGAGTCAAGACGTTGCCCTGATTACAGTGTGAAGTGTGGAAGTGACAGTGAACAGTAGCCCTCTTACAAGAGGGCTACAATCAATCTGCCTAGCCTTTTCCCAACTATGTTGGGGTCGGCTTCCAGTCTAACCGGATGCATCTGAATACCAGTATTTTACATGGAGCGACTGCCTATCTGACCTCCACAACCCAGTTACTGGGTAATACGATACCCCTTGGTAAGACTGGTTGTCAGACTTTTGGGCTTCTGACGACCCGTAACGACTGTCTCTTTGACAGTCGTTCACGAATAACAGCCGGGACCAACGGCTTAACGTGCTTTCCGAGGCACGGAGGAGTCTCGGTATGTAAAGATGGTCACCCATCCACTGACCAACCCCGGCAAGCGTAGCTTAACCTGACGGATCGACCCGTGCGGCTGTTATTACTTAGCCACGAGCTCCTCAAGAGGGCTACTGTTCATCAAAAATAACAAATGCACATTTAGTAAACTTATTATTGCGCTACTAGTTAATCACACTAGACACCAGAAACAGCTATCCATTAAGGGCATACATCGATAATTTTGTGTTTTTAAAATTACTATAAAACCAAATGTTTATGGTTAAGGCGAAAGGGTCCATAATTGTGACTATATAATAATTTCCGTACCAACTTTATACATTATGGTACGCAATAAAGAAATTGAGAATTGAGAATTGAGAAAAGCGCCAGGGTAGCCCGCGAAATTCAAAATTTCTTACGTTTTTTGCAATTTGTAGGTCAGTGTGAGCTTGTATGTTGATTAAAATATGATTCGCGGCCGTAGCTAATATGGCTTTATAGAATTATAATCATTAGAATCAGCAATACAACTCCATAAGTTAGCATTTACCTCAAACCTCATGATTTCATGAAATCTCTAGATTTGAGGTAAATGCTAACTCATGGAGTTGTATTGCATATATTTAATCAACATACAAGCTCACACTGACCTACAAATTGCAAAAAACGTAAGAAATTTCGCATCAACCTTAAATCATTTGGATTTTCCATATGTATTATTTGACTATATTGTCTACTGCTAATGTAATTTGAATGTCGCGAGCTACCTTGGCGCTTCCCCCTAAGTACCAATTTTTAGCAGCACAATGGATGTTCACAGACTCAAAGTCAAAGAATTATTTTATTTCTTTATACGCAAAATACGCGCATTGACGTGGTGTTGCGGATACCAGCCCGTATTACCTACTACCTATTATTTTATTTCAATTAAACCATTTTTTACAGGCACTTTTGAATTATCAAGAAGTCGGTCAATCAGAAATATGAAGCTACATAGCTACTTATTTGCCCATTCCGAAGCGTTCTTTAAAACCGTTCTTCTCCATAAGTACCCACTAGTACTTATGGAGAAGAACGGATTTAAAGAAACTCCATGGACACCCTTTAAAATTATATTGGCTGATCCATGCGTCATGTTCGTGAACGGGCGCCGTCAGTTGGGACTGATCGTCTCTTAGCTGCCACGGGTTATTTTTATTTTTTAATTTAGTTGTTTTTGGTTTTTATCTTTTTTTTTTATTACGGACGCTTTTAACGTGCACGTCTTTCTACATTGTTCTCACATGTATATTTTCAATATGAACGATGTAACCAATATTTTGTAAAATATTTGATTTTAAAAGAGTGTCCGTGGAGTTTCTTGCCCGTTCTTCTCCATAGGATCTACGCTTTGGAATGGGCAATCTAGCTTCATTTTTCTGACTGACCGACCCAAGACCGACCCTTTGACAATTCAAAAGTGCCTGTAATTGGTTTATTTGAAATAAATGCTTTGAGTTTGAGTTTATTGTTACAAAATATTGACTAGTATTTCGGATCCTTACCTTTTTAAACATTTGTGTCGAGGTGCAGTTGTCAGGGTAAGCGTCAGGGCCGCAGCAAGACCACGGAGGTTTCGTAGTGTCCGGTATTGAGGTGCTGTGGCAAAAATATTTATTAAATAATTAATGAAAAAATCAATGCAAGCTACATCGATTGTATATCGCTTTCGTTGTCTAAAGCATTGGTTTTCTATGAAAACGGTGAACGGTCACACTATGACGGTTCTTGACACCTTAATGTTAAATGCTGGTGAAAATGACAGCTTTTCATGACAGCCGTCAAGCGGGATTTGCATTAAATTTCCTTGGACATTTCACACAACGCCATCTAGTCCCAAGCTAAGCAACCTAATGCTTGTGTTATGGTAACGAGATGGCTGATAAACTACTTATATACATTTTTTTTTTTTTTTAAATACATACATATTATAGATAGAAAAACACCCAGACTCGGAACAAATACTTGTAGGTCGTACAAATATTTGTTCCGTGCGGGAATTGAACCCGCGACATGCTGCGCAGCAGTCAATCGCTCAACCACTGCGCCAACCGTGTCGTCAATTAAGGCGCGGTGTTAGCTCAACATTCACAAATATTGGTTTCTTGGATTGTCGAGTATGACGTAACGCAATGAAACTATCCGACGCAAAAAATACAGTGGACACAGAAGGGTTTAAAGAATAACTTTGACCGAGTAGAATAGTATAGTTTAATATTCCCAGTAAAAATTTGGAAGTTGCTCCGCAAAAATACACTTTGACGTCGAACATCTCTATATTTTCAGCGATAACGACATTCTTTTTTTTAAGGTTGATGCGCCACGGTAGCCCGCGAAATTCAAAATTTTCTTACGTTTTTTGCAATTTGTAGGTCAGTGTGAACTTGTATGTTGATTAAAATATAATTCGCGGTCGTAGCTAATATGGCTTTACAGAATTATAATCATTAGAATCAGCAATACAACTCCATAAGTTAGCATTTACCTCAAATCTAGCGATTTCATGAAATCATGAGGTTGCTAAATGCTAACTTATGGAACTGTATTGCTGATTGTAATGATTATAATTCTGTAAAGCCATATTAGCTACGGCCGCGAATCATATTTTAATCAACATACAAGCTCACACTGACCTACAAATTGCAAAAAACGGAAGCAATTTTGAATTTCGCGGGCTGCCCTGGCGCTTTCGCCTTAAGAATTTAATAGAATTAGAATTTTTTTTAAACTTTAACCGGACAATGAATACACACACATATATTTTTTTGTTTTACTTTTTTAATTTATTGCGTACATTAAATAATCTAAAGAAAACCCGGAAAATAAATGCACATTCGCAGCTTAGTCACATCTCGGCAACACAAATATTATTTTAAATTTTCAACCTTATTTCAAGGCAGCTAATGGTGACAATAGATTACGCGGTTGTGTGACGTCGGCGCCTTAAGAGGATACATCGAAGCGTAGTTTAGCTCGGTGTGTAAGTGAAATGGCGTTATGGCTGTCTAGTTTGACTAATGATTCAAAATACTATCTTCAATTCATGCAAGCCTAGTACTTTTTGTTAGGTTACTGCTCAGAAATTGTGCACAACGTGTCGTGTCCTGTCGTATCGTGACGTGTCGTTTTATAAATTGTAATAGCTCGGCTAATATCTTGCTAATATGCATGCTATAAATATAATTTATAGCATGAATAATGTAGCTTAATTAACAAGTGAATTTAAAAAAAAAATTAAATCATTAGTTCCAGAGAGTGCTTACTACATACAAACTTACAAACAAACCAATTTTACCTCTTTATAATATTAATACTGACTACAGATTACACCTTTACGATAGAGTTTAGTTTACAGGGACCGTACAACCACGGTTAAGAGTTAAGTCTTTCAAAGGGGTAAGCCGTTTATGAGGTTACCTTTATCATGTGTAGCTTCTTGAATGGGTTGGAGCTTGAAACCCAGTAAAAGGGTTATCCCAATGACGTATTATAGATAGACGCGTCATACACGAACATCAGTGCTTTCAAAAACAGCGTAAGCCATGATGTACCAACATACCAGTATATACTGGCCGCAAAGAAAAGGAAAGACGCATGCCGATACCTTTTGTAAGAAAGAGATGAATATATTTATTTAATTACGTCACTAGCTGCTGCATGTTCACTGACGCGCCTGTTTCTGATATCACGCCGGGCAATTACCCTTCATTTAATTTCCCATTTTTGAGCCCGGGTAACGCATCTAAAGGTAATATATCTGTTCTGTGTTGTAATTACTTGTTTAATCTGTGGTGCATGGAACCACTGTGATGTGATCGCAAGAGTGTCAGCCAGGAGGCAATGTGTTGTGCCTGATAATTAAATAAATTGAAACTATAATAGTATTTTATTAACATGGTGTCAGAAATAAAGTATGCACAACAAGACACAGCCTCGAAAAGAAAATATCAAGAACTTTAAACATTCATTTGATTCATATCGTCTCAGTGGCGTCGTTGCAGTTTGGCGTGCGTGGTTGTGAAACAAAATGGCTACCAATCCAGAATTGACCAAAATTATTGAAAAGCAATGTGAAATTCTCAAGCTAATGCAATCACAATTGCAAATGCAAGGATCAGAAAAATCTCGTATAAACGTTCCATGGCCGGCGCCTCTGGATGTAGAATCGGCGGATACGGGAGAAGCCTTAGACTTCTTCAAGACCACGTGGATAAATTACGCTACAGCCACAGGTCTGAAGGAAGAACAAAGACCTACACTTCTTATTAATGCTATAGGCCATGCTGCCATGAAAAAATACATGCACTTCGGGCTAGATGATAAAGATATGAAAAGTGAGGCAAAGATATTTGAGAAACTTGAAGAAAAATTAAGGAAGAAACGCAACGTAATCTATAGCCGATACTTATTCAACAAAAGGTCACAATCAGAGGGCGAAGACATAGATACCTACATACTGGAATTAAGAAAATTAATTAAAACTTGCGGATACAGCACCAATATGATTGATGAAGTGCTACGAGATAGAATTGTGGTGGGCATTAAAAATCCGGAAATTAAAAAAGAATTATTGCGGATAGATCAACTGGATCTCACCCAAACTATTAATATTTGCAAATCGGCCGAAGCAACAACTGAACAACTTCAGAATTTGTGTTCCGAACAAGTATTTGCAAAGATTCATAAAATTAAAAAAAAACAGACCAAAACTGACAGCAGACCATTACTGTGCAAATTTTGTGGTGAGAAGCATGTATTCAAAAAGAAAATTTGTCCTGCTTGGGGAAAAAGATGTGAAAATTGCCAAGGTAGGAATCATTCCAAAAAAGTATGCAAGAAGACCAAAATGGTGAAAGAAATGCATAGAGAAGATTCGGAGGAAGAAACTAGTGATACCAGTATATACATATCTAAGATCAGGACCAATCAACGCTCTGGCCACAAAGAAGTGGAACTCTGTTTAAAATTCAATAACCGCTGGGTAAATATGTTCTGCACGTTAGATACTGGAGCACACGTTTGTGTCATAGGTGCCGAACAATACAAAAAAATATGTAAAAGTGATGACTGTCTGAAACATTTACATCCCACTGATCTAAAATTAAGATGCTTTAACGAAACAGCTATAGAGACTTTAGGTGTCACGGATGTTGAATGTAATTATAAAAATAGAAAGTTTACTATTAATTTTCATATTGTGAATGTCAGTCATCAACCTCTATTATCAGAGTCTGCTTGTGTTGCCTTAGGGTTAATAAAATACTGTAATGCGGTATCAGTGGGCAGTGGAAGTGCCAAGGAAGCACAAAATATCATAAACAAATACTCTGATGTGTTTGAAGGATATGGCGAGTTACCAGGAATTGTTGATTTGGAAATTGATGAAAATGTTCCACCTCGCATTCAGCCAGCACGTCGTGTGCCCATGGCACTCCGAACACCTCTAAAGGAAGAACTGGACAGGTTAGTAAAAAATAATATTGTTGTTAAAGAGGAGTCTCATACTGATTGGGTTAATAATATTTTAATTGTTCGTAAAGGAAAAAAGTTCCGTATCTGCTTAGACCCTATCCCATTGAATAAGGCTCTCAAAAGACCTCATTTTCAATTTACAACGCTGGAAGAAGTTTTACCAGAACTCGGAAAAGCTAAAGTTTTTAGCACAGTGGATGCATTAAAAGGATTTTGGCATGTTAGGCTTAATGAAAGGAGTAGTAAACTTACTACGTTTTGGACGCCATTTGGTAGATATAGGTGGTTAAGACTCCCCTTTGGTATTTCTTCTGCGCCAGAAATCTTCCAACAAAAGCTATTATCAACTTTACATGGTCTTAAAGGTATTGAAATAATGGCTGATGATATTTTAATATATGGAGTAGGTGATACGACTGAGGATGCAATAAAAAACTATAACATTAACTTAGAAAACCTCTTAACGAGACTCAGAGAAAATAATTGCAAGCTTAATAAAGATAAATTAAATTTATTACAGAAATCAGTGAAATTTTATGGCCATGTGTTGACTGATGCTGGTCTGAAGGTTGATGAAGAGAAAATCACAGCTATCAAGAATATAACAATACCTACAAACTCCAAGGATGTATTAAGACTGCTAGGAATGGTAACATACCTGAGTAAATTCATTAAAAACTTAAGTTTAAAAGTCACTTCTTTACGAGCATTAACAAAGAAAAATGCTATATGGCAATGGACAGAAAAGGAACAGTTAGAATATGATCAGATTATTTCATCTTTAACCAGTCTACCAACCCTTAAGTATTATGATATGAATAAACCTTTAACAATAGAATGCGATGCCAGCAGCATGGGACTTGGAGCAGCTCTTTATCAAAATAATGAGGTTGTAGCTTTTGCATCTAGAACTCTAACCAGTACAGAAAAAAGATATGCACAAATCGAAAAAGAAATGTTAGCTGTGGTTTTCGCTTGTTCAAGATTTAGTCAATACCTCAGAACAATAACAAAGCATAGAAGGAAGGATAAAAACAGAATTCTGTAACTACCTTTATTCCCGTTCTATTATTAGGTACGACAAAGGATGTGGGAAAGAGATGAATGTTTTACTCTTTGTTTTACTTTCTTGGCATGGTCACAAGATCAATTGTCATTTGGTTAAAAAAGTTATAGTATGACGCGGCCAAATTTGATAGTACTTTGTTTCAATGTCTGACAGTTCGTTCATTGAACTACCTGACTTATTCGCGTGTTCATTGTTTACGTGTTTGTCGTAATCTTCCATGGTTTTGCGATGTTTTAATAATATTTCTACTGTTAGATTGCATGAATTCTTTGTTTAACTACAAACAGTGAGTGTGTGGACGCTGTGGAGCAATTTCTTGTGTGGTTGGGGGCTGCCAGTCCCATTCATAGCGAAAATAAAATGAACAATAAATATTGACCTTCCATCGGTAAGTTTTTGCTCAATTTCTTGTTGCATATGATCTGATAAACGAATATAAATACATAACAAATATTGCTGTGTCACTATATAGCTGAAACCAGTCGTAATATTTATTCCAATAGAAGTTATTAGCGAATATTCGGAAATTGTTTTGGGGTTATCTTGATCAGCCATAGTGACGTAAATAATGTTGTCGATACTTTTCTTTTACAGATTTCCTAGACGATGTGAAAAAAAATGGATAAATTGTATTGGTAGACGAAATTGGACAAAATACACATAATATGCTCCAAGCATTTTACTTTGTATTCATTTGGTAATGAACCTATGAAATGTATGTAGCATGTTCTTTAAGTCGTCACTTAGAGAACATGATGTTCCTACATTATTTGTTATGGATAGAACAGATGAAATAGTCTGATATATATATATATATATACAGGATGATTTTTTTATCATGCACCAAATTGAAATGGGAGATTTTATTCATCATTATGAACAACTTTTACTGTGGGACCAAACCTGAAATCGCGAAAAAAATCAGCTGTTCAGTACATTTTGACGAGTTTGATGTAGATAAATGTACTGAACAGCTGATTTTTTTTTCGCGATTTCAGGTTTGTTCCCATAGTAAAAGTTGTTCATAATGATGAGTACAATCTCCCATTTCGATTTGGTGCATGATAAAAAAATCATCCAGTATTATGATATAATTAAGGTATTTTATTGGCAATAAATAGTATCCCGTTCAAATTAAAACTTGATTTATTACATTACAGGAAATACTTATGGAAGTCTGCGAAGAAGGACATAGCGCAGTACTGCAACAAACTCAGACACTTGAGGGGTTAAAAGAACCGCTCACCATCAACAGCAATCTAACATGAAGACAGGTATAACATTTCAGAAATATGTTCACTTGATATATGCGATACAATGATATTATATTAAAAATATCATTGATGCGATATTATTCTTCTAATTATCCCAGTCGGAAATATAATCGTGTGCAAATTTATTTTTAATAAAAAATACCTACGTAATTGTAGGATCCCGTAGCAATGGAAGTTGAAACAGGACCTAGTACATCGGTACAGATTAATGAATCGCCACTGATATTGACATCTCGTGAAATCATCTCACATCAGTCAGGTAAGACATACAAATAAAACTATTTACCTAAATAAAAATGATGATAAAAAATCTTACATAAATTTTATTGAGAACTGTTCGTTTTAGGAATCCTTGACACAGATGACAAAAACAAATTCAGAAATAATTGGATTCCATCCCGATTCAAGAAGACTGCGCTTTTGGCGAGTTCCTGGTCGCCAGAGCCGACTCCAGAATCCTCAGGAAGCTCATCCGTATTATGGTGTGGGCTGGAATTCGCGTAACAGATTATTAAAGTTGCTAGGCATTTTATTTTTTTATTTAAAATATTATCTGGTCGTTATTTATTTTTTTTATGTACGAAAAGTTTTTGTCGCTTTGGTACCATTTTGAATTTTCATAATAAATTTTATTTTTTCACTAACAACCATTTTATTTAATCAAATAATTCAAATCTCTATTAACTTACGCTTCTACTGATTTAAAATAATGTGTTACATAAAAAGTATTAAAATAAAAATTATTAGTTACTTTGAATACCCTTGTTCCCTAGACTTTGTTGAGTAGACTATGATGTAATCTAAAATTCAAATAAATATGAGAAAGTAAGTTGCTAAAAACATTTGCAAAACCGAATGTCTCCCACTTCTTTTCAATAAACTCATCAGTTATTATGGCAATTAAATACATTCGGGTTTAGCCGGGTCAGATTTAATACATGAAGAGCTGTCGGGAACCAAGGAAGACTTTGGTGATGATGATGACGAACTATTTAGTTCATACTTAAAGTATTGTTTCATTTTGAACGAATATACAGGGTGTAAGGGACAGCCCTCCACAAATTAACAGGGTGCATTCAGCTCCTTATTGTGAATCATATTCCACCGGAAATTTTCTCAGGAAAAGTTTCATTTTTTTTAACGTTTTTTTGGCTAATATTCCTTTATTTCAATGTAAAATTACATTCTCTGTTTGCAGCACTCCATTTATGTAAATAAAACAGCTAAAATCCAAAAAACAGCAATGTATGTCGAAATACTCTAACGTACTACGCGCGAAATCAGCTGTTCACTTTCTGCATAGCTTCAGAGTTCATCAAACTCACCGCATACTACTTGCATACAATACAATAGAGACAAGCGAGACGCTCCGATTTACCGAGTCGCAACAGTATTGCCAACTTAATAAACCTCAATTTGTGAACGAAAATGTTAGATCAAACTTGGTTCACATAAGAACTCCTCTAATGTTAAATGCAAATCTTTTAGTGCACTTAATTTCTAAAGGAAAAACGCACATAATGTGCCCTTGAGTATTCGTGGTAGGTACATACCTAATTACTTAATTAATTCTACTTTTCAAGCGATCACTGGATCCAGTTTCCAAGCCACCCAAGGGCCTTTTCATGGCTTTACGGCAGCTACCGACTGGTAGTCGAGTCGCGAATCGAACGTAAGCCCTCTGCAATGGAAGCCCAGTCTTCTATCACGCTGGGCTATCACTACTATTAATTTGCTTAACATAAACTTTGAATTAAATTGACAAATTAATCGTTTCATTTCTCCAAAAAAAATAACAGCTCTAACATTTAGTCAAGCTTAAAAATAGTGGTATTTTTGTACAACATTTTTGCAAGAAACATGCAAAATTTTTTGAGTAGTTGACAACACTGTTTTTGTGTGTGATTTTTCGTGTAGTCATTAGTACAGTTTAGTTGTCCTGCGACTGTGTCCTGCGCAGTATCGCTCGCTGTTGTTCGCGCAGTCGCGTCGTGAAGTTTACGTACTTACCCATTTGTGTTGTTGTCTGTGAGAAATGGCTACACGAGCACTAAGCTCGTGAATATGGCGAAATGATAATGTGCTACGGGGAAGCTCGTGGAAATGCCAGGGAAGCGCTCAGAAATTACATCGATAGGTATCCTGACCGTCGGCATCCATCAGACTCCCGGATAATTACCAATGTCTATCAACGAGTGCTAGATAACCAGCCCATAGTTCCCAATCAAGAAGGCGCCGGAAGACCACTTCGCGGTGCAACTGTAGAAAGAGTTTTAGACCTGGTCCGTCAAAATCCACGCCTAGGCACACGCACTGCAGCTCGACTATTGCGCCGGAATCATGGAGCCCGCGTCTCACACTTTTAGACTTCTTTTTGTGGGGCTACGTAAAGGAAAAAGTGTTTGTTAGTGCATGTGCGAGTGAGGAAGAAATGCGAGATTGAATCACAGACACATTCCAGCAGCTGCGCTACAGCTGCAACGAAGATCCCAACTTGCTGACCCGCTTGCACGGGGAGACCCTGCGCCGTGCCAATGTGTGTGAAGGTCTCGGTGGAGGTCATTTCGAGCCGTATCTCATACGACCGGAGCGATTCTAAGGTAGGATTAATTTTTGATACCTATTGAAATAAGACTGATTGATTTACATTATTTTTCTATGTAATAAGCATTGTACTTATGGTAAAAACACATAACGCTCCTTTTTTAACTTGCCGCAGTCGGGTAAAAAAACGAAAACCACTTCAACGTTAGTTGTAGCTATTGTTTGGCACAAAATTAACTCTAGTGCTTATTATTTTGTTATCTTTACTCGCTTTACCAAAGCGGAATTCCCGCTGTGTGAAAGGTGTCTGCTTGTTATTTTCGTTAAGTTTTAGACTGTTGTTGGTTGAGCGGAAAATACTTTTGTATTAATTTGTTTAAAAATGCCTCGCAGACGATACAACGTTTTACGTAGGCAAGCCAGAAAAGATAAAGGTTTTTGAGGGAATACAGCCATCATCGTAAATACAAAATAAAAACATTATTCCTTATTTCATAAAACCTACTTATTTTATTTTTCATTGAACCCTACCCGTACTTGACAAACTGACCAATAAGTAGGTACCATACACCACTTTAAACATCTTTCAGTTATAAAAATAATTAAATGAAGGCTAAATTATTGTTGCTTTTACTGTACCTGCGCGTAAGTATCTACCTACTCAACTAACTTGTGCACTACGCTGTCGCTAGTTTAAGCCAAGTGGCGCGAGAATTGACCCCGTGGCGGGTGGGGCAGCCGAACACTCACTGCGCTACCGTTCGCTACGTGCGTTTTGCCACGGAAGCAATACATTGCGTGCGAGGTAATAAAACAAATCAGGTTTATTGGATTCCCATAACGTTCCTGAAATAATTTCATGTACCGGTCATCTTAGTATGATGTACTGAATTCACCCTATCAATCTGCGGAGGGCTGTCCCTTACACCCTGTATTAAGTATTGGGATCATAAGTATGCTTAGTTACTTCAAAATTTTTGGTACACACGGCTACAGATCAAGCTATACATTTCCAGTATAAGCTGATCTCGCATTGTATAGTATTTCCTTACAATGAGCGGTCAGTGTAAACTGGAAATGTATAGCTTGATGTGTAGCCGTGTGTACCGGTTATTATTCTTGGCAGTATAAGAAAGAATGTTATTGTAAATTCTATCGACGTTGAAATTTAGTGGGTACATCACTAGTCGAAATAAAATGAATGACAACCTACAAAATTTCGAAACGTCTTCTGTATACGTGTCCTTCTTTAACATCATAGCGGCTCCATAAGTCAAAATGAAACAAATATATTGAGTTCAGTTGCTATTTTAGCTCTACTTCTATGCTTTGTTATTGTTCTGAGGTCAATACATAACTGCAAATACTAATACAATCGTAAAAACGGATCATAAACCTTTGGTTAATATTTTTAAGAAACCACTTGTAGAAGCTCCAAAAAGGTTGCAACTTATGTTAATGATCCTTCAAAGATATGATTTAAAAAAAATAGAGTATATATGTGGAAAAAATAACTTTGTAGCAGATGCACTTTCAAGAGCCCCTACTCCAATACAGGATGACTCTCATTCTTTTAATAATGATAAACAAATTTTTGAGATTATTAGTAAACATTCTTCAGCAAAATATCTCAAGGTCTCAAACAAAATAATAGAAAGCATAAAGAAAGAAATGGAGGATGATCCAGAGTGTCAAGAGCTCAAAAAGTACATTGTAAATGGTTTTCCAGATTATATTTCAGATATGCCTGAAAATCTCAGATGGTTTTATAAATTTGCCTCTGATCTTTCTATTCAGGAAGACATAATATTTAGAAATGATCAGATTTTAATTCCCAGGGGCATGAGAAACTACATGTTGTCAAAAATTCATATAAGTCACAATGGCATTGCTAGTTCTATTAAATTAGCTAAGCAAAATATATTTTGGCCAGGCATGTCTGAAGATATAAAAAACTTCGTAGAAAAATGTAGAATCTGCATAAAATATTCTCCATCCCAAACTAGATTCCCAATGTTATCTCATGACATACCAATGTATCCCTTTCAGTATATATCTATGGATGTGTTTAATGTAAAACTAAATTCACAGTCTCTTAATTTTCTTATAACTGCTGACCATTACTCAAACTTTTATGAAATTGATAAACTAAAAAATTTATCTTCTAGTGAAGTTATTAATATATGTAAAAAGAATTTCGCAAGATATGGTATACCACAAAGAGTATGTACTGATGGAGCTACTAATTTTGTTAACAGAGAATTTGCTATGTTTGCTGAAGAATGGGATTTTATACATGTGACGTCCTCGCCACATTACCCTCAGTCCAATGGAGTTGCTGAAGCTACAGTAAAATCTGCAAAGAGACTTATTCTTAAATCATATGAATCCGGTGAAGATTTTTGGATATCGCTTTTGCACCAGAGAAATGTTCCAAGTGGTGGAGGTGATTGTAGTCCTGCACAAAAATTTCTATCTAGAAAAACTAGGACTCTAATGCCAGGTATATCAGAACAATTCATTCCCGTGTTGATGACTGACATTCCAAAAATAATCAAAGCTAATAGAGAAAAAAGTAAATACTACTATGATAAAAAATGTAAAAAACCCTTCTCTTTAGATATTGGTCAAAATGTGGCGGTGCAACTAAGTCCCGAAAACACCAACACATGGAAATTAGGATTTGTTGTAGAAAAAGTGAATGAAAGGTCATATAAAGTAAATGTAGATGGGGTAGTATATAGGCGAGACTTAACACATATAAAACCATATAAAGGGGTACTAAAAGAAAATGTGGATATTACAAACAAAGAGAAACAAAAGAAGAAAACTGTTGTATTAGATAATTTTGAAAATAACTTTGATGCAAATAAAAATAAAACTGTTATGTATGATAATACTGATTATGGCTGTGAACTAATTCTAGACAATAATGTAGTTTCAAATTCAGATGTTTACCATGATTCAGCTGAGCCAGTTTCAACTCATAGTCACAGCCCTAGACCTATAAGATCAAGATGTTTACCAGTAAGGTTCAATGACTATTCACTGTGTTAAATGTGTATTCACTGTATTAAATGTTTATTGTTTAAAATAAATTAATACTGTAACACTCTATCCATTGTGTATGTATGACAAACTTAAGGTTAAATTATTTATAAGTAATTTCTAAAGCTTCTTTTGATTTTATGTTATGACTGTTGATTTATAAGACCTAGAAATAAATTAATTTATGATACATGATTGTATTTACATAAAATCATATTTTGATAAAACAGAGAGGATGTTCTGTGTTGTAATTACTTGTTTAATCTGTGGTGCATGGAACCACTGTGATGTGATCGCAAGAGTGTCAGCCAGGAGGCAATGTGTTGTGCCTGATAATTAAATAAATTGAAACTATAATAGTATTTTATTAACAATATCATTGGGTTATCCCTTCAATATGGATAACATAGTTGAATGGGTTCTATACTTGAAACACAGTGACAGGGTTACCCCTTTATTAAGATAAAATATAAGGGTTTAAGGGGATACGCAAAATACGCGCATTGTCGTGGAGTTGCGGACACCAGCCCGTATTACGTATTAAGGGTTTTGTTCGGGTTACCATATTAGCAATTTGCAACGTATGCCCATCATCGAGAGAGCATATTTCATTGCTTCGATTCGGAATGTTACGCTGTTATCGTTTTTAAGAGAGTTGAAGAGAAACCATTTTGAACGGTTTAATTTAAGCTATTCAAAAGGGTTACCCATATCGTATGGGTTTTTGTTTAACTGCTTAGAAAAACCGTATCGAAAACCCTTTCATGGATAACCAAAATGGTCTCTTAAAGCCATTTAAAAGGTTTACCTACATCGTATGGGTTTCTGATTAACTGCTTAGAAAAACCCTATCGAAAACCCTTTCAATCGGTAACCAAAATGGTCCCTTAAAACAACCGAAAGAGATACCGTGGCCCTGGCTCAGGCAACTGAAGGAACACGGCCCACCCGTGTTCCTTCAGTTTAGTCGGTAAAAGTCACGCCCTGAGTGGGAAAAGTCATTGATGATTTACCATTCACAAAAAAAAAAAGTTAAAACAAAAGTAGGTAACTTACTTGTGTTCACAGCATTTAAAAGCGAGCCTCATAGCGTGTGTCCACTGGCCATCGTCTTGAAGACCTTTCTGAAATATCCACAAAACCTAATCTTACTTAAGTCTGCGAGGTCTAAGCTGTGCTTTGCATTTGTTGAGTGCACATAGATTAGGTGTGACGTCTGGCATAGAGCGCGACGCGTTCTTTGTTTGGTCTAAAACCGGTTTATACTGGTTTTTGGCAATCGGCTTTTGTTCTTTTAGTACGAGAAGCCATGACCAAAACCATGTCGCATCGTTGTAAAACGTAAAACGATAAAACGATTCAAGATTTTGTCTTACGTAAAAAGATAAGACAAACATTTTGGTCATGGGCTCTCGTACCATTTTGGTGATCACTCACACAAATGCAAAGCTCAGCTTAGGCCTCGCGGACTGTACTTAGACTTGCAGTATTAAAAAGTTACAAAGTGTCTCAAAGTATGGTTGGGAGAAAAGAACTTCTACTCAGCCGACGTTCCCACGGACGTCAAAATATCGCGGCGGGATTTTATCGCGCACTGGATTTTCAACTCTCGGTGTTGAGCCGAGCTTCGAGAAACCAAACTTAACAACAACAGAGTGCATCCTTCCCAGCACATCGAAAAAAGACACTGTTGGACTTTCAACTCTCGGCGCTAAGCAGAGCGATGAAAATCCAGTGAAAACGTCGGCTAAATGAGATATTTAATAAGAGATTGAACAATAAATAACACCATCCCTCGGACATTAATAGTAATACTCTGTAAAAAGTTACGCGTGTCGACTTGAGACCTCCTTCTTTTTTTTCGTCGGTTAATAAAAATGATTATAATTACCTCAACCAAATTGCTTGAGAAATAATACAGTAGAGCACATTCCAGTAGCAAGAGTAGCAGTACTAGCGCAGAATACTGGAACAGAATATTTTAGGTTAGTACTAAATAGAGACTAATCTTGCTTGGCATGTATAACTCAGCGCACCCCGGTTTCACTCGCATTAGTCTCGAATCCGTCACACTATCGGGATAAAAAGTGTTATATATGTTAACCCAGGTTATAAACTATCTGTGAGCCAAATTTCATCAAAATCAGTTCAGTAGTTTTTGCGTGAAAGTGTAATAAACATCCATCCATCCTCACAAACTTTCGCGTTTAAATATTACTAGCTGCACCCCGCGGTTTCACCCGCGTAGACCGGTATAAAAAGTAGCATATGTGTTAATCCAGGGTATAAGTTATCTACATACCAAATTTCATTCAAATCGGTCCAGCTGTTTGAGTGTGAAGAAGTAACAAACATACAAACACACACACTCACTCAAAAACTTTCGCCTTTATAATATTTGTATGATACTAACTTTTGCCAGCGGCTTTGCCCGCGTGGATGTTGGAAAATATATCCCACGGCAACTCAGTACCTTAGTACCGGGAAATCCTTCCTTATTCCTTGTCTACATTATAAAGGGAACCTCTGTGCTAAATTTCACCTTTCTAGGTCCAATAGTTTGGCCTGGGCGTTGTTGAGTCAGTCAGTCAGGACTTCTCTTTTTATTTATATAGATAGATAGATATATAGTAGGATAGTAGGAAGTAGGGATAGCTAGGATAGGAAATAGGTAGGATAGTAGGAAGTAGGGATAGTTAGGATATGAAGTAGGTAGGATAGTAGGAAGTAGGGATAGTTAGGATAGGAAATAGGTAGGATAGTAGGAAGCAGAGATAGTTAGGATAGGAAGTAGGGATAGCTAGGATAGGAAGTAGGTAGTATAGTATTTATTTATTTATTTGTTTCTGGCCAACCAACAATTGTTTATACTGTTACATGTTAAAATAAATATTCTTATATCAAGGGTTAGTATAACAATTTCTTATAGGTTAGCAGCGCTTGCCCCATAAAGTAATAGATGTTACCAGTTATATGAAGGTTTGAATCAAAATTTAAATCAGTAACAAATTAAAAATCTAAATTAAATACAAAATCAAAATTAATACGAAATCATAATTAAATACAAAATCAAAATAAAATTAAATACAAAATCAAAATTAACAACAGAATCAAATTTAAATACAAAAATAGATTTAATAGGAATTTTAGTAGGAAGTAGGGATAGCTAAGATAGGAAGTAGGTAGGATAGTAGGAAGTAGGGATAGCTAGGATAGGAAATAGGTAGTATAGTAGGAAGTAGGGATAGCTAGGAAAGGAAGTAGGTAGGATAGTAGGAAGTAGGGATAGTTAGGATAGGAATTAGCTAGGATAGTAGGAAGTAGGGATAGTCAGGATAGGAATAAGGTAGGAAGTAGGGATAGCTAGGATAGGAAGTAAGTAGGATAGTAGGAAGTAGGCATAGCTAGGATAGGAAGTAGGTTGGATAGTAGGAAGTAGGGATAATTAAGATTAGAAGTATATAGGATAGTAGGAAGTAGGATAGCCTATCATATCCTACTTCCTACTATCCTTCCTACTTTCCATAAGATAAATCAATCTGCCTAGCCTTTTCCCAACTATGTTGGGGTCGGCTTCCAGTCTAACCGGATGCAGCTGAATACCAGTATTTTACATGGAGCGACTGCCTATCTGACCTCCACAACCCAGTAACTGAGAAATACGAACCCCTTGGTAAGACTGGTTGTCAGACTTTCGGGCTTCTGACGACCCGTAACGACTGTCAAAGATCCACGAATGACAACCGGGACCAACGGCTTGACGTGCTTTCCGAAGCACGGAGGAGTCTCGATATGTAAAGATCGTCACCCATTCACGGACCAACCCCAGCAAGCGTAGCTTAACCTGATGGAGCAAGCGTGGTGATGAATTTTCAAAGCGCGGGAAATGCTATTGACCAATCGTCACGCTCCACGCACCGCGCTCCTTTTTCCTGTACCGCTATTGGTCGGCAGCTGCCGCCATGTTAGCGCGCGCCGCAAGGCATGTTAGTCAGCCGCCATACTTGCGAGTGAGACGGAACTAACAGCTGCAGTGTATTATGAACCTTTTAGTAGTGATCTAAGGTTGATTGTAAGTTTCTTTTCTGTGCGAACGAAGATTCACGACGCGCCTTATCAGTTGGGTACCACTGTATTATCATTGGTGGTTGCAGTCAAGTATAATACTGTAATGTCACCTTGATTGAAGCTTAACCATCGCGTATCATACGAATCGATACATACAAACCTATTTGTTCATTGACCTAGATTTTATAAACAAGTGTAGAATCATATTTTTAATAAAAAAAAAAAAAAAATATCCTTGGACATTTCAGACAACGCAATCTAGTCCCAAGCTAAGCAACCTAATGCTTGTGTTATGGTAACGAGATGGCTGATAAACTACTTATATACATTTTTTTTTTGTAAATACATACATATTATAGATAGAAAAACACCCAGACTCGGAACAAATACTTGTAGGTCGGACAAATATTTGTTCCGTGCGGGAATCGAACCCGCGACATGCTGCGCAGAAGTCAATCGCTCAACCACTGCGCCAACCGTGTCGTGTCGTATCGTTTTCAGGTTATAATAAATTATTTCTGACATGAACATGCCTAATGTGTACGACCATTTCGTGTTGCTTACAAATCAATCAAATCAAATCAATCTTTATTTGTGAACATAAGTACAAAAAGGTGTTATTATACACTTCAGCTGATCTGTATGTTCGGCCAATAATCGGCATACAAATATAATATTAGTAAGCAGGTTATTTTTACTATCATAATTAATAAAGTCTAGGATAAAAGAAATGAAGCAATTGAAAAAATGTCATGAGCCGCATAAAATAAAGTAAGTAATTGAAATATATTATTAATTATTATGAATGTCAAAGAAAATTAAATTTAGTCATAATTTGTCATTTAAAAAGTCTACAATCGAGTAATACGTCTTTTCAACTAGAAACAGGAACAACTTTTTTTTAAAATGGCTGACATTTTCCTCACTTCTGATACACGTTGGTCAGCTCGACGCTGACTACCTACTCGGTCAAATTTATACATATTATTTTTGACGAACATAGATATCTGGTATATGTACAATGAGGGCACTGTTAAAATGTTCATACTTTTAAAATATTGATACAGCTGTCAGTGGTTTGCAGGTTACAGATCGCTCTAATACACCTTTTCTGACACTTAAACACCATATCTTTACCCGAGGCGTTTCCCCAAAACATAATGCCATATCTTAATGTTGAAGCTACTAGACCATGATATGCAGTTAGTGCGGTGTTTCGATTGGCCGTTTTACTTAGCATACGCAGCGCATGAGAAAATTGGTTTACTTTACTACATACTTTGTCAATCTGGGTATTCCATTTTAAAGTGCTTTCAATATTTAATCCCAGAAATTTTGTCACATTCGTCTCATCAATCCTTTTATCATTATATCTTATATCTAAATTTAAATTCTGATTTACTGTTTGTTGAAATTTCATTATTACTGTCTTGTCTAAATTTATTACCAAATTATTATTCTCTAGCCAATTTATAACTGATTTTATGTTAGAGTTAATGTCTGATTCTAATGTATCTAATTGGTCACTGTTGAAAAGTAGAGTGCTGTCATCTGCAAACATTGTCATGGGATAGGTCGATGCTTTTGGGAAGTCATTTATATATATAATAAATAGGGGAGGTCCAAGTATGCTACCTTGTGGAACTCCATACATCACTGTTCTTGGGCTAGATTTAAATGTTGTTTCATATTTTTTACATATTCTATTAATAACTGTTATTTGCTGTCTATCTTGTAGGTATGATTTAATTAATTTTGATATGTTACCTCTAATCCCGTATGCGTCAAGTTCATTAATTAATATTGTATGGTCTACGCGGTCAAAGGCTTTCGACATGTCCATATATAGAGCCAGAGCCGGTTTTCTTTTATCTACTCTGTTGCTAACGAGTTTTAAAAAATCATAGATTGCCATGTCAATGGACTTATTTTTGCGGAAGCCCTTTTGGCTATCGACAAATAATTTATTTTTCTCGAAATATGAATTGATTTGATTGTATATTACTCTTTCAAATATTTTTGACAAAATAGGTATCAGTGCTATAGGTCTATAGGATGACATGTTACTTACGAGTACTGTTACTCCCTGAAGCGATGGCAAAATGTCGGATTCGGCTTCCACGCAGCTATATACCACTATTTTATACAGGATGTAAGGACAGCCCTCCGCAAACTGAAAGGGTGCATTCAGCTCCATTGAATCATATTCCACCGGAAATTCTCTCCGGAAAATATTCATTTTTTTTATAGTTTTTTCAGTTACATTTTCTTTATTTATGTAAAACAAAACAGCAAAAAAAAAATTAAAAAAAACCAGCAATGGATGTTGAAATACTCTAACGAGGGACGCGTGAAATCAGCTGTTCACTTTCTGTCTAGCTACAGAGTTCATCGAACTCACCGCATACCTATTACCTACCCCTCCTAACCAGTAACAGACGCTCCGAATTGTGCACAAAAACACAAACAAATCAGGTTTATTGGATTCCCATAACGTTCCTGAAATAATTTCATGTACCGGTCATCTTAGTATGATGTACTGAATTCACCCCATCAGTCTGCGGAGGGCTGTCCCTTACACCCTGTATAGAGCGACTGCCTCTCTGACCTACACAACCCAGTTACGGGGGTAAAACGATACCTTTTAGTAGTGCTATCATACCGCGGGTGTTCGGATTTGTCAATTTGTCAATTTCAATTTAATTTGATTAACTTCTTGATAAAATATACTGAAATAAGCTAAACGCTGTGTATCCTCTGAATATCTGAGCTTTGAGGGACTTAACCATAGTTCACTCATCATTCATTCATCATCTGGCTAACAGAGCTGTAACACTTGTACAAAAGAACAAAATGCTTTTATGCAGAAGATACTCAGCTTGTCGTACAATTATTCAAAACTTATTCATCTGTTACGTTGCTATTACACAGCTATTAGCAGCATAATTTTGTGCCCAAATTGCTTGAATAGCGTCTGAGTAAGCGCCAAATAAGCTAATTACAGTATTCTTATTCAGCACTTAGTTTCTATGACTGATTTTAAGCAAAACTTACTCAGAAGGTTTGTGCTGGCTGGGTAGTATATTTAACTTACCATAAACAACAAGAATGGTGACCTGGTGATGGCTCCGTAGAACCCCATGAAACAGACGAAGAATAGGAAGATGGCGATGGCCATCAGAGCGATCCCCACTTGAAGAGTCAGCATATCTTGTAATAAGGCCTGTCAAAAAATATATGAAACATTAGGTAAGTACTTACAGAGAAAAATAAAAGTAAAATTTTTAAAAACCCCCATAAAGCCATGAGGAACAGGGTGTAAAGTTCACTCATCCTCCATTGAAAAGGTAGGATCCTTCGACCAGACGGGTGTCGTGTCTGGGGCCTACTCCCTAAGTCCGTCAGTTCATCCGTCCGTCTGACATAAAAATCCATATAAAGAAATGTAAAAGTTTAATTTTTCGGACGGGCAAAAACACGTTAGGAGTAGGGACAACTGTCAAATCGTGTTGTCATTCATACTTCGTTCGGGACCTGAACCAATCATCCGTAGGTAGGAGTAGGAAACGCCCGTAACGAAGGCCAAAACTACGAGCTACGAACTACGAGCTTCGTGCTTAGGGAGTAGACCCCCTGGTGGGCAACTGCCCGACGGTTGATATCGGGACGTATATGCTAGTCGCGCGGTAAACTCTAATTGCGCGATGCAGGTTGCGTGACGTCATATCATTGTGATGCGTAGTTCGTATGTGGCGATGCAGATAAAAAGAAAGCGAACATTTAAAAAGTCAAAAATAATTCCTATCGTTGAGCCATCAAATTCGATTGAGTAATACCTATGCTTTAATTACAGAAATTGGTGGATAGCACGATAAGGTTTGGGTCACAGAAATTCATAATTATGTTGTGTACTCTCAGAGTAAGGCGAAAGCGCCAGGGTAGCCCGCGAAATTCAAAATTTCTTACGTTTTTTGCAATTTGTAGGTCAGTGTGAGCTTGTATGTTGGTTAAAATATGATTCGCGGCCGTAGCTAATATGGCTTTACAGAATTATAATCATTAGAATCAGCAATACAACTCCATAAGTGAGCATTTACCTCAAACCTCATGATTTCATGAAATCGCTACATTTGAGGTAAATGCTAACTTATGGAGTTGTATTGATGATTCCAATGATTATAATTCTGTAAAGCCATATTAGCTACGGCCGCGAGTCATATTTTAATCAACATACAAGCTGACACTGACCTACAAATTGCAAAGAACGTAAGAAATTTTGAAATTCGCGGGCTACCCTGGCGCATCATCCTCAAGACATACTTAGCGCTGTCAACAGTAACGTGAAGCCGCACGTTTCGGGTTTCGTAAACATGTGTGCACGTAATGAGGTGTAGTTTAATTATAGTTCAGTGTAAATGTGTGCGTGTGAGCATGTACGCACAGAGCGAGGTGTAGTTTTACGCATGCTTCACTGTATTGTCCGCAGCGCTATGTCTGAGTTTTTTATTTAGTCTGAGTGTGTACTAAACAACTTTATCTACACCCATGCTGTAAATCCTCTATAAAAAGCTTCTGAAATAGTTAGCTTATTGCCAACATTAAAACAGCCAGTGTCATAGTAACCATAATAGCATCCAAACGGGTGTTTTAATGTTATACTGAATTTCATAATGCAACTCGTTTTCAAAAAAAGAACATTGTAATGCACGCGCGTTTCACTACAACAGCGCCGTAATTAAAAAAAAGAACTTATTCGAATTCACGTCGTATACTATGACGCCGGCCGCCATGTTCAATACGAGTATTAGTATTGCAAAAAACTGTTTCAGAACCTTTTTTATAGGATTTATAACATGGATGTAGATAAAGTATTGTATGCAACTGTACATAATTAGGTATTAAAACATTCATGTGATACTATTCCACTTTCGTGTTTTAATACCCCTTATTATACGTCAGTTGCATAAATAACTATAATCGGTCGGTAATAAATTTGGAGCGAATTGATGGCTGTGACAGACGGACAGCTAGGTTTCGTATTTCTTTTTGAGGTACGGAACCCTAAAAATTTGGAGAATTCAATGCAGAAAATCAAATAAGTAGTGCTGTGCTCAACGCTGTGCAGGTATATAGGTACCTACTTAGCTTAAAACATACAAAGTTTCGTTTTGCATGCTCGTCAAATTTCAGGGTGTGATACAGAACATCAAACCGAACAACTTTCTCCATGGGACCAACATCGTAATCGCGAAAAAAATTTCAACTTTTAACATAAATAGTCGAGGGCGAAGACCTAATTTTGTAAATCTAATAGAAGTATCTAAAAAATGTGCGCAGCCTAGTTGACTGTTGACATACGTCTCACTAAAAGTCAACGACAAGGCTGCGCGTTATTTGTTTCGAAGCTTCTAGAACCTTCTAGAAGCTTCGACTCGACCTTATTGGACGAGCGGATTGTGGCGGGAGCGGTTAGAAAAAGGTTCGCGTTATAAACTGTCCCATAGAAATCTTCAATACCTACTCGACGCAAATCCCATACATTTGCGTCGAGTAAGTATTGAAGATTTCAGTCCCTATTGCAAAAAAAAATAAATTAAGTATTTCTTTCTTATTTGCAAAATAGTTGGGCAAACGTCATCTAAAACTGTTCCAAATTTCAAGTTGATAGCATTAGTAGTTCTTGAGATATAGTTAGTGCCATCCACGAAGACGCGCCCCACTCTTCTTCCTAATCGCTTACAGAAACAATAATCGCTTAATGGAACATTGTACAAGTGTACGCACTAATTACATATAAGTACCTATAGTTAATTAAGGCGCAGATTTCCTGAAAACGATCAAAAAGGTGGTTTTTTAAAGCTGTGTATCTCATAAACCGTAGGTAAATAATTTTGACATGTAAAAAAAATATGATGTTTTCAAGTCCTTTTCGCATACAGTGATGGAAGCCAAAACATAATTAAACATACTTACTTTAGTGCACCAAAAAAATCTTTAAACATACCTCCTTATAATCTTTAAAAGCTGTTTATCCCTTCATTAGCAACTATAATTATAATTAAAAATATACCATGAAATGTCAAATTTCAAACTGCATCCAGTGATGGATTACTTTTTATTAAATAGTTAATTTCTAATTTTATACGATTTTATTTGCACTTTTACGACATAATTCCGGTGCGCGTGAGAGTCTTCTATCTCGTGCGTCAAACTAGACAGCCATAAAGCCATTTCACTTACACAACGAGCTAAACCACGCTTGGAACCAGCCGGTCGATTCTGTAAAAAACTCACAGTGAAAACTTAGGTGAAGTGAGTTTGTATTTGCTAGGAATTGACACTGTTGACAGTTCATTCCACGCTCACTTCACTTAAGTTTTCACGATGAGATGGTTACAGAATCGCACTGCAGGGCCTAAGTACCTGCAATTAGTGTGTATCGACAAAACTAAAACACTAGCGGAATGGTACACACTTCACTGCAAGCGGTTAGGAAGAAGAGCGGGGCGCGTCTTCGTGGATTGCACTAACTATATCCAGCTGTGACAGGCGGACAGGAGTCGCAACATAACGGTTCCTTTTTACCATTTTAGTACGGAACCCTAAAAAGGGCAAGTTCTGTATGATTTTGATGATCTGAATATTACATAAACTAGATTATATTAGCAAGCCAACATCAAACCTTACTTGTTTGTCAGCCAACTCAGCGAAGTTATTTATAACCGAAGCTTCGGTGAAATTCAATAGCAGTGCATGTCACGGCGTGGCACCGCCGACCGGGTCACAGACTACATGCTGAGGACTCATTTAAAAAGTCATACTGACAGCAGATTATGTAACGTCTAAAACGTGCCGCTTTGCATCCTCGTCAAAGGGTGTGGCATAGACTATACCACACCCTTTGCGCCGATCGGCGCGGCGCACGCCGCCGGTCAATTTAGCCACGCCGACGCCGCCGAATTTTTCATCGGCGTCATCGGCGTCAAAATTAAATAACACACGCACGCACTTAATATAATAAATTATTTTTTTATTTACTTAAACAGTAAAAGATATCCTATCCACAGGCTCCTTGTTAGACTAAACAAGTCTGATTTAAAAACTGATGACTCTGAGTGGAAACTTCTGGGCGACTTGATAAAATTTTTGAAACTTTTTCGGGACGCTGTTAATATAATGAGTGCATCAAACTCAGTCACAATCAATGTTGCACTTGTTTTAGGTGTGAAATGGAACAAGCATTAAAACAACCTCTTGGAGACGATGAAGTTCCAATAATGAGCCGCATGAAGAAAAACATGTCGGCGAAATTAAATCATCGCTTTCCCATTAAT
Organism: Cosmia trapezina; assembly: GCA_905163495.3. Classification (NCBI taxonomy): domain Eukaryota; kingdom Metazoa; phylum Arthropoda; class Insecta; order Lepidoptera; family Noctuidae; genus Cosmia; species Cosmia trapezina. The sequence goes on from LR991047.1 coordinate 13,725,249, forward strand.
AATCTGATTATCGCGGCTGCCCTTCTCGATTGCCGTTTCCGAGGAATGTCAGTAATTGACAAATACCTTGAGGAAAGGGGGGAAACGAGAGTTTTCTTTATGTCAGCATTTGTGAGAGAACACGTCAGGGAATCTGATATTATGCAAGAAACGGCGAATGAGCACAGCGAACCCGTCACTTCCGCTATGATAACTCAAGCGTCCACATCAACATCGTCAAGCCTTCTTTTGGCATTGTCCCAGAAGTATACAACTCCTGGTAGTAAAGCAGCTCATGTAAGTGAATAAATAAAAGTTTATTTTGCATTAAGGCATATTTTACTTATTTTCACCACCCACGCCGATTACGCCGATGACGCCGCTGCCGCCGATATATTAGAAGCCAGACGCCGCCGCCGGTCAAATAAGCATCGGCGCACATGTCTAATAGACCATCAAAAAGAACAACTTTTTCCATGGCACCAACATCGTAATCGCGAAAAAATAATCAGCCGTCCCATACATTTGCGTCGAGTAAGTATTGAAGATTTCTTTGGGCAGTTGAAAAATTTTTCGCGACTAAGTACGATGTTGGTCCCATGAAGAAAGTTGTTCGGTTTGATGTTCACACTGAAATTTGACGAAGATGCAAAACGACACGTTGTCTAACAAGGTGAAAAAAAACCTTATTTACTTAGTAGGTTATCAAACTCAAAGCATTTATTTCAATTAAACCAATTACAGGCACTTTTGAATTGTCAAAGAGTCGGTCAGTAGGTAAGTCAGAAAGTTGAAGCTTGTTGCCCATTCCAAAACGTAGATCTATGGAGAAGAACGGGCAAGAATCTCCACGGACACTCTTTTAAATGAAAATATGGTTACAAAATATTGGTTACATCATTCATGTTGAAATTATACATGTTGTGAGAACGATGAACGTTAAAAGCGGTCGTCATAAAAAAAAAACCGGTCAAGAGCGAGTCGGACTCGCGCACCGAGGGTTCCGTTCCGATTGCTGAAAAAGTGTCCTATTTAGAGACATCGTTTCATTTTTCCTGTAATCTTTACATAAACTTCTATCACATAGAATAATTTCAGATTTTTCGCTTTGCAAACTTTGGAGATAAGGGGGGGAACGGTCGTTGGGAACGGTATTTTTTTAAACATTTTTCATCAAAAGTCGAAAACTATGAGGCCTAAAAAAAAGAAAAAAAAATGTTTGAGAATGTGCAAACAGCGCTCTTTCATATGATACCCCACATGCCCTAGTAGCCCCACTTTGAATTTTTAAGACCCCTTTTCAGTCCATGTTGCAAAAAAATATAAATATTTTTATTTCTTTCTTATTTGCAAAATATTTGGGTAAACGTCATCTAAAACTGTTCCAAATTTCAAGTTGATAGCATTAGTAGTTCTTGAGATATCCAGCTGTGACAGACAGACAGACTGCGTCACACCATAAGGGTTCCTTTTTTACCATTTTGGTACGGAACCCTAAAAACAATTCAAAATTTAAATTAAAATAAGCCGTGGCAGTTAAGGTATGGTATAAACTTTTAAAGCTGACCATGGAAGTACTACTATATTTAAGCTGACACTACTACAGAATAAATAATATTACGGTAAGCAACAGAAGTCGGTTAACACTGCTACTTTTTGAGTTTTTGACATCATCTAAATTAACACAAAATGATACGATAACCTGCTTTTTAGCATTTCATTTAATAAATAAGAGTTCATTTTACGAGTACATCTATATATTACGAGTACATCTGTATATTTCTCAGTAATTAAGATTTAGAAAACACAAGTGTTAATCGACTTTTGTTGCTGACTGTACTAACGACTCTACCCCAAATCACAAACTGCATTGTCTATGTATAACCCTTTTCCTGCCCCACATAACTTCGCCAGTCACTCTCCGAAGCGCCCTACTAACAGTTATTGTTCATAATTAACCTGTGACCTGGATATGCCTAGCTGATATCAATCGTGTCGTGTGAGCTATCAGTTGTATTATGTATCAGTAAAATTACTATACAAAATATTAGAGGGAACAGAAATGGACTTCACTAAGGGCCTGTTTCACCACCTACGATTGCGCGGATCAATTTGTGCGGGGTGCAGGTTTGTCGGTAATATTAAAGCACTGATTGGATTTGGTTTAAAGTGTATATGTTGTAATGTAAAATGTTATATGTTAAAAGTTATTGTGGCGGCATCTATATCGCCACATACGAACTACGCATTAGAATGACATGACGTCACGCAACCTGCATCGCGAAATTAGAGTTTACCGCGCGACTAGCATATATACAACGTCCCTACTCGGGCAGTAGCCCACCAGACACAAGACCCGTCTGGTCGGAGGATACTCCCTTTTCTATGGAGGATGAGTGAACTTTACACCCTGTTCCTCATGCCTCTATAATACTCTATATTATGAATGCACCCGGTCCGTTTGATGTCTGGCAATGCACTGATGTTAAAGTGTAGGTAACGATTGTTGTAAATTACTTCGTTAGCAAGTGTTCGGTTGCTTGACCGAATATATTCCGGGGAGGCATAGATGCAAGCTAACAAAATTCGCTCTCTCTATAATATAAGCGACCTAGTTATATACCTTGCGTTGTGCCCAATGATATATAATTCATAGACAGCGCCATGCTTGTCCTATCACGAACACACACTATACAGCGTTAGAACGAGGGAAAAAGAGTGTTTTCGGTGAACTCTGGCACCCATAGTAAGATTTAACTTGTGTTTAGGGTGGTAGCGTCCTCGCCTATGATTTGAACATTAGTTGTAAGATGAGCACAGTACATCATTATTAAATTATAATTATATACCGGATGACTTTTTTTACCGTCTCGAAAAAAATTGGGTGTATTGGGTGAACGGAGTAGAAGCCTATGGCATACCTAGTTTTTTTTTTTTTAATAGCTTAAACAGAAAAAAATATCAAAGTACCAATAAATACTACAAATTCGATGTAAACTTTTCATTTTTGTACCATAAAAACAGAAATTTTGAAAAAAAAATAATAAATCATTTAAAAATATTGAAATGCAAATCATATGCAGCCTGCATATGATTAGAATTTTAGATTTTTTTTTGAAAGAAAAAAAAAGTTAGGTCTGCCATAGGCTTCTACTCCGTTCACCTATTATACCCAATTTTTTTTTGAGACGGTAAAAAAAGTCATCCAGTATATAGTACCTACTATCAAACTCAAACTCAAAGCATTTATTTCAAATAAACCAATTACAGGCACTTTTGAATTGTCAAAGGTCGGTCTTGGGTCGGTCAGTCAGAAAAATGAAGCTAGTTGCCCATTCCAAAGCGTAGATCCTGGAGAAGAACGGGCAAGACGGACACTCTTTTAAATCAAATATTTTACATAATATTGTTACATCGTTCATATTGAAAATATAGATGTGAGAACAATGTAGAAAGACGTGCACGTTAAAAGCGTCCGTAATGAAAAAGATAAAAACTAAAAACAACTAAATTAAAAATAAGCCGTGGCAGCTAAGAGAAGACTAGTCCCATCTGACGGCGCCCGTTCACGATACTATAAAGCTGAAGAGGTTATTTGGTTGAACGCGCTGATCTCAGGAACTACTGGTTCGAATTGAAAAATTCTTGTAGTGTTGGATTTAACCTATTTATCGAGAAAGGATGCTATATATATACCATTACGCTACAACCAATGAAAAATGAAAAATGTTGCAAAAACGGGGAAAATTTATTCCTTTTGAGATCTTCTGTTGCGTGCGCTGCGTAAACGGTTATTTTTTCGTTTGTTCGTATAGGTAGCTATCTATGGAGAAGAATGAGCAAAAAAACTCCACGGACACTCTTTTAATTCAAAATCATCATTCATCATTCTCCTGCCCTTATCCCAATCTATTTGGGGTCGACGCAACATGTCCCTTTCTTCCATACTTCTCTATCAGTCGTCTTCTCGGTAGTCACCCCCTTTAAATCCATGTAATGTTTCACACAGTCCATGCTTCAAAATATTTGTTTGATAGAATTTATTAATTTAGGCGTCTCTAACTGTTACATTTTCTTTTTTTATGTTCGTTCTGTTTTTTTTTGTCCTATAATAACTTTAAAAATATATTAATTTGTTCCCAAATTTGAAATATAATTTAACTTATAATTAATATTTTAACTTTGTTAGCTTAATTGTTAACATTTTTGTGCATCCTGTGGAAGTACACCTACTTAGTACTTGTGTTCCATTTAGTTTTTTTTATTTTTTTTTTGTTTTTAATTTTTTTTTTGACATTTATTTATATACAATATACAAATACAATATACAAATTAACACTATTTACACTAGGTACTAAAGTAAATGACTATACTATAAATATACAATATCCCTTTATTTATGTTTCTTTTGTGTACATGTTTTGTTGGAGATCCTAATTCTGGGCCACCAAGATACAGGCTGTGCCTAGTTTGGGGCCCACGGCTATTTCTTATGTTGTATATCTTGTGTTTGTATAAATAAATTACTCTAATTCTAATTATTCTATTCTAAATAAATAAATAAAATATTGTTACAAAAATATTGGTTGAAATTGTACATGTGAGAACGATGTAGAAAGACGCATAATAACTTTACAGATCAGATACATATTATAATATAAAAGGGCTTTTAAAATAAAAGGCATATAAAAATAAAAACATTTCACCTTCAATGTTGAGCTTCCGGAGGCGTCAATAACGCTTGATAAAGTGGTAGGAGACGAAATGATCCATAAACCAAATGCCACTATTAATATGCAGAACATCTGCAAAGAAAGAATGTTGTGTTAATAACCATAATTTAAAATGAAGCTTTAGAGGCATGAGGAACAGGGTGTAAAGTTCACTCATCCTCTATTGAAAAGGGAGGATCCTCCGACCAGACGGGTGTTGTGTCTGGTGGGCTACTGCCCGACGGTTGATGTCGGGATGTTGTATACATGCTAGTCGCGCGGTAAACTCTAATTGCGCGATGCAGGATTGCGTGACGTCACGTCATTGTGATGCGTAGTTCGTATGTGGCGATGTAGATGCCGCCACAAAGCTTTTAAGAAAAAGCTACGCCCCGTATTGGCCATCATCATCCTGCCTAGCCTTTTCCCAACTGTGTCGCGGTCAGCTTCCACTCTAACCAGATGCAGCTGAATACCAGTATTTTACATGGTCTCTATCTGACCTTCACAACCCAGTATTTAACTGGAAAAAGGAAAATCCAAAAATTTACTTTAAAAAAAGTAAATACCGACTTCAAAAACCTAAAACGAATAAAATAACTTTCCAGCTTCTGAAGTCGGTACCAAGCTAAGGTAAGGTAAGGTAAGCTGAACTAGAACTGAAGACACCGACTTCAGAAGCTGTTAAGTTTTTTAAGAAAGTTGTTTTATTCGTTAAAGGTTTTTGAAGTCAGTTTTTACTTTTTTTTAAAAGTAAATTTATTTTTCCATTTTTAGTTGAATTAAGTAGGTAAGTATACAAATTAAGTACATATGTAAAGCCCAAGATGAACGAAAAGAAGAATCATCAAAATCCGCTTAGACATGCCTGAGATATTGCCATTTATGCATAAAACTTCGTACATAAGACTAATTACCTAATGTATTATACACTAAAAGTATGTAAATCACGATAGTGAAAGAATCATCAAAATTGGTTCATTAGTTTTTGAGAAAATCGCGGACATACAAACATACAATGCGTTTCAACTAAGAGTAGGAATGACCTTGCGCCATATTGTGAAGATTTTGCAAAATAGCATCTCGTTTACACATTTGCAAAGTCAGTGACATATTTTAACAAAAACAAATTCCAAAAACAGAACTAAAATGGATAAGGATAACACTACAAAACTTTGCAAGCCTTGTTAGAGGTCATTGACTTTCCTATTCTTAGTTGCATTGTACATACATACGGATCGAATACAGAACCTCCATTTTGAAGTCGGTTGAAAAGGAATCACATTTACTCGGTCAGGAATCGACTCAAAAAAACACATTCATTCCAACTTTTATCTGTTTTGTAAGTAAAACAAGAAACTATTAATCATACATGTCGTCGAATTCGCATCGTTTCCATGTCGAAGAAATGCTTTGTCGGAGTACAGTAATGTCGGACTTACGGTATTTCGAACTAAAGTAGTGTCAAAAGACCTGATCGGAGTTCCACATTATCGAAATAAAACCTTGTCATATTACGATTTGTCGAAATTCAGTTTGTAAGTTGCCATCTTTAAAATACTTTGTCAAGGGCAAGAATTTTCTTCGTCCAATTTAATATGAAGGTCAAGAGTTTAGGTCAGTAAGACCAAGGTTTCAATCAAGGCCAGGCATTGGCAATGACATTCAGGGTCTTAGAGAAAACTAAACTGCCTTCTAATAAACTAGGTCTTAAGTAAATCAAACTTGGGAAGTCGATGAAATTGTAAGTTCCAATCAATCTGCCTAGCCTTTTCCCAAATATGTTGGGATCGGCTTCCAGTCTAACCGGATGCAGCTGAATACCAGTATTTTACATGGAGCGACTGCCTATCTGACCTCCACAACCCAGTAACTGGGTAATACGATACCCCTTGGTTAGAATGGTTGTCAGAATTTCGGGCTTCTGACGACCCGTAACGACTGTCAAAGATGCACGAATGGCTTAACATGCTTTCCGAGGCACGGAGGAGGCTCGGTATGTAAAGATAGTCACCCATCCACGTACCAACCCCGGCAAGCGTAGCTTAACCTGATGGATCGACCCGTGCGGCTGTTATTACTTAGCCACGAGCGCCACAAAATTGTAACGTAAGGTAAGGTCCACTTGCTCTACAAATCACAATACTCAGCCGAGAAAGAAAAACCTGTCTCGGTTTTTGCCACCGTACAGTCGAACCCCGATGTCATGCCACTGTTATGTAGCGGCCACCGCTCTACTTAGGAAACCGGAGCGTGTCGGAAGAAAAAGATAGAGTGCTTGTCGTGGTAAACAACCCAGCCAGCACAAACCTTCTGAGTAAGTTTAGTTTAACAGCAGTCATAGAAACTAATTGCTGAATAAGACTACTGTAATTAGCTGATTTGGCGCTTACTCAGACGTTATTCAAGCAATTTGGGCACAAAATTATACTGCTAATAGCTGTGTAATAGCAACGTAACAGATGAATAAGTTTTGAATACGACGAGCTGAGTATCTTCTGCATAAAAGCATTTAGTTCTTTTGTACAAGTATTACAGCTCTGTTAGCCAGATGATGAATGAATGGTGAGTGAACTATGGTTAAGTCCCTCAAAGCTCAGATATTCAGAGGATACACAGCGTTTAGCTTATTTCAGTATATTTTATCAAGAAGTTAATCAAATTAAATTGAAATTGACAAATCCGAACACCCGCGATTAAATAAATATTTAGCCAGTCACCAAGTTGGTATTCTACGCACAATGGTGACCACCTGAAGGACTAAGTGCGGAAACCAAACATTCTAACATAGAACAGCAAGTTGATAGCATAGGGGTGCGGGCAGGAATGTAAGGTGTAACTTACCATAACAATAAAATTCACGATCCACAGTATCCATGCGGCGCCTTTCGAAGTTTTAGAGGTGGTCTTATCCATTTTCTACCTGAAAAAGACCGAAATGATTGTATTGTATGGGTGTAGTGTAGGTACCTTGTACTATGTTGGTGTAAATGGATGAGTGTCCAGTCTCAATCCATTTACATCAACATAGTATTCTGTCGGCGAAACATCCATAGGTAAAACGTTCTGTCGACGAATCTCTCAAAAACTAAATGTCCTGTCGGTGATCAGGGCCTCAAGTCTGCTATTACAGTAGTGTCAGAATGGTCTATCATTGATTTCATAATTGTTGATTTTGACAAGTTTGGTAATCTACTAATATAATGGCGTCATAATGGCGTCATTATGACTTTCCAATGGTCAACCACTACACTCCATTGTATGAAATTATGAATTTAGCAGATTACGAACTTTTAGCAAAATGACAATGCAGTGACAATGGGATCGTGTTGGAATGTAAAAAATAGCAGACTTGGGGCCCAGTCCAAAGGAGAGACGACTGTCGGGCAACGCTGGCAGAATCCCTATAGGTACAGGACAGGAAGGCCAAAGAAAAGATGGATGGATTGTGTGAGAATGAAAGAAAACTTTTTACAAAAAAAAAAAACAACCGACTTCCAAAAAATATTACAAAGTGAAAAATAACTTTAATTTCGGCAGTCGGTGTCTTTGGATCTGTATTTTAGTTTTTTGCCACCGAATTCCGAAATTAAAGTTATTTTTCACTTTGTAGTATTTTTTTTGAGTAATTCATCAACTCGTCCCACATGTTTACGGCCCATTTGGGACGACTTGACGAAAATCAAAATAAATAATATTTTCATTCTGCAAGTCGTCCCACGTTTCTTTTTGTGTGGAAATTTAAACTTTATCAACGTTTGGTACAGTTATTAAGAAAAGATATAACAATATTTTTTTAAGAATTTTTAGTATATACTTTACTTTTTTTTTTTTTTTTTAATTATTGTACCGTGTTTTTTTTTCTGAACTGAATAAAGTTTTTTTTTATTCTTTTTTTTTTACTTTCGTTTTGTTCATAGATTATTTAATAGGTATTAAAAAAGTCAGTACCAAGTAAAACATTTTTTTCTAGATATGTTACATTTTACACGCAAACGCACAAGTTCAAGTGTTATATGCGAATGGTAGACATGTTAAGTTTCGGTTATTATCAGGTTAATAAACAATGGTTACGTGCATAGAAGTATAAAAATTAGTGGTTGCTTTTGAAGTAAATGATGACAGGACAACCCTATGAATAGAATGAAGGTACAAAAAAATATTTTTCAATACACTTCCTCGAAAACTGGTTCATATCGCACTACGATTAGGTTCACAATGCAATGTATGTCGCACGCGTGCGATTTTTTATTTTCCCGCACGTGTGCGGGAATTCCACAGATAATTTATACCTATACTTAGTCCAAATTGGTTCAATGCCTCTATTCACAACTCTCTATTCGGAGGTGAATGTTTTTTTTTAAATCTCGGCAAAGAGATATGCGTCTTTAAGGGCGAGCGCGCATTGCGGTGCGTTTTTCTCCCGCATAATCTGTGAAGTATGGAATATCTTTGAAGTGCGCGCACTGCGGTCATGCGTTTTGTTACTGTAGGCCCCGCCCAGTGCGACAGAACTAACGGAAACGCACCGCAGTGCACGCTCGCTCTAAGGCGTTAATATTTTTTGAATATTTGAATAATGTTTCTATATAGAATATTATCAAAAACCATGATTATTACAATAAAAAAAACGTTTATGAACAAATTAACATTTAAGTATTTGTGTTCTAAACTCAAAAATATTTGAATTTTCTATTTTTCATATTAGGCTGTTTATCGGAAGCATTCCCATTTGAGCACGTATTTTCTGAGCACCGATTTTTAGAGCAGATATTTAGCATTTTTAGGCTTCTTAGCATTTTTTTTCTTAATATAAATCCCGGGATTCAAGAAAATGTGGGAATGCACAACTAATTGGATACATGATATGGAAACGACTTCATAAATAACGTGGTTTTGTTTATTTGGAAATACCGGGAAATCGGGATCACATAAATATTCCGTTTGTTACACGTGATCCCCGCGAGAAATACAAAGCTGCCGAATGAAAATGGTTGTCCCTGGAAGGTACCGTCACTATATCGGTGGGATTTTTTTCATGGGTTTCGAGAATGTTAAAGCTGATAGTGACATTAAAATGTAAATCCAAGATGGCGGCTGCCAACATTTTAAAATTTTTTGTCATGGGTGACGTTTTCATGGTTTTCGAGGGTTGTAAAACCGATAGTGACACTAAAATGTAGATCCAAGATGACGGATGCGAATGTTTTTTTAATTTTTCGTCATGGGTATTGTTTTCATGGTTTTTGAGAGTTTTAAAGCCGATAGTGACACTAAAATGTAAATCCAAGATGGCGGATGCAAATATTTTTAAATTTTTCGTCATGGGTGTCGTTTTCATGGTTTTCGGGGGTGTTAAAGCTAATAGTGACATTAAAATGTAAATTCAAGATGGCGGCTGCGAAAATTTAAAAAAATTGTAATGGATATCGTTTTCATGGTTTTTTAAGGGGCATTAAAGCTGATAGGGACATTAAAATGTAAATCCAAGATGACGGCTGCGAACATTTCGGTCGGTTTTACAACCCTCGAAAATCAATAAAACGACACCCATGACGAAAATTAGAAAATGTTCGCAGCCGCCATCTTGGATTTACATTTTAATGTCACTATCAGCTTTAACACCCTCGAAAACCAATAAAACGACACCCATGACGAAAATTAGAAAATGTTCGCACCCGCCATCTTGGATTTACATTGTAATGTCACTATCAGCTTTAACACCCTCGAAAACCAATAAAACGACACCCATGACGAAAATTAGAAAATGTTCGCACCCGCCATCTTGGATTTACATTGTAATGTCCACTATCAGCTTTAACACCCTCGAAAACCAATAAAACGACACCATGACGAGAATTAGAAAATGTTCGCACCCGCCATCTTGGATTTACATTTTAATGTCACTATCAGCTTTAACACCCCCGAAAACCAATAAAACGACACCCATGACGAAAAATAAGAAAATGTTCGCACCCGCCATCTTGGATTTACATTTTAATGTCACTATCAGCTGTAACAGCCTCGAAAACCATGAATAGTACCCGTGACAAAAAATTTGAAAATATTTGATGCCGCCATCTTGGATTTACATTTTCAGCAGCTATGGGACCAACTCTGAAATCACAAAAAAAAAACTACGATGTTTGAAACAAAAGTTCAATACCTACTCGACCAAAATGTATGAATCAAAATCAGCTGACTTATGTTTCGTGATTTACGGGTTGATCCCATAATGAAAGTTGCTCATGAGTAGAACACCCTATGAAAACTAAATTTTCATAGGGTGTTCCCCTATGAAAATTTAGTGATAAAAGTTACTCTTTCAAAAAATACTTAATTTAATTCCGGAATCGCGAAATTTTGACGATCGACACAAAAGTGCATTCCATAGTAGCCAAAACCTAAACGTAAGTAAATATACATTCGATTCTATAATCAGAACTATTAATTTGTGAATCCCGGAATCCCGGGATTTTTTTAATACAAAATTACAATCCATATTAGCCAACACCTAAACGCAAGTACCTAACTAAAACATTCGATGCCAAAATCAGAACTTAAAAATTATCGTTCCGGAATCCCGGTTTTTTTTTTTAAGTGCAATCCATATTAACTAACATCTGAACTTAAGTAAATTATACATTCGATTCTATAATCAGAAGTCAAAATTGGCCGATACCGGAATTCTGGGATTTTTTAATCCAAAAGCCCACTGCATACTTAGCCAACACCTCAACTTTAGGTTAATATGCATCCGATTATCCGATCTCTAGTGATGATAGATCGATCCCAGTACAATGTGGCGTGACCATTCTCAAGAACTGGGTTGGGTCATACATACCTAACGTGACCATTTATTTACTGGCTCAAAACGGGACATTTTTCTCAATTACTAGGGCCGATTCATAAAGGAAACTCAATTTTGAGAATCAGGAATTTTCAGGTTCTCAATGAAAAAAAAACATTTTTAAATATGGTTTTATTTTATTTACAAAATTATTTAATACAAAGAAAAGTTGCAAGATAAATTTTCAGTAGGTAATTTTAATATTTGTCAGCAAAAAAAATGTTTTAATACAGCTGGTGATGATTTTAATTATGAATACAATTCTTGGCATTTTTTTTTAATATTCACTTTAGTAATAATTATCAACATCGCCCTAAGGAGTGGAACCTGTAAATGTGTTATTTCAGACGTTCACAATTAATTAATGAAAGAAAAGACTCTTTCTATTGGTGAAACTATGTTATAGGCAGACAAAATATATTCAATTAAAATACAAAAGTTTTAATGGTTAACGGTGTTGGTGATTTAATCTTTTCTGTATGTGACAATGTTGTGATGATTAAATATTTTATAACAAATTCTTTTTTTTTTATTTCCACACTAACACTTTTGCTACTGATTGTACCATTTCTCATTTTGACAGCAACGTGGGACGACTTGCAGAATGAAAATATTATTTATTTTGATTTTCGTCAAGTCGTCCCAAATGGGCCGTAGGCACGTGGGACGAGCTGATGAATTACTCTTTTTTTTTTGTAAAAAAGTTTGTTGTTTATATTTTTGGTGGGCCAGTTTGTAATTTATCTAAGTTACAATAGCTGTCAACTGCTTATGACCTTTTACAAAATATTGCTTATCCCGATACAGGGACGTTAATTGGTTAATTGTTGAGGAGTTCTCCTTGTAAGGAACTAGGAGAACTGGAACTGATGGTGAAGTCACCATCAGCTCCACTTCACCACATCCATTATGACGAGCATAAATTGTTTAGCAACCATATTAATATAATCTGTTTTTTTTGACCGGTTTTTTTTTTTTTGAAAAGTCAGTTAAAAAGAGTGTGAATTATAGCGAGACGGTTGACAGGGGAGAATGGAAGAAGAAAATGTGTTTCGCCGACCCCAAGTAGGTATACCTAACATGGGAGGGCACGAAGATGTTTGTACGGTTGTACTAACCTCTATGTATATGTATAGCTAGGCAATTTGAATGCACCCCACCGTCCCCACAACAATCACAATTAACTGTATAAACCTTCAGTAATACAGTAATAGCTACCCCTATATAAACTGAGTAACCCAGATATTGAGCTTTATTGTAATGGTATTTAGATATCCAAATATCATTAGGAAACTGGGGCACGCGGTGTTTATAATAATTTTGTTGTTTTGTATAGGTAGGTAGGTACTATTATATTTACATATTATGTACAAGTATATAATCTATATAAATAAAAAGAGAAGTCCTGACTGACTGACTGATTGACTGACTCATCAACGCCCAGCCCAAACCCTTGGGCCTAGAAAGCTAAAATTTTGCACAGAGGTTCCCTTTATAATGTAGACAAGGAATAAGGAAGGAATTCCCGGTAGTACGTTCCCGTGGGATATTTTCCGACATAAACGCGGGCGAAGCTGCGCGGGAAGTGCTAGTAAAAAATAAAAAGGGGAAGAGCTCATAGGGCATCAAAAAATTCGTCCACATCGCTGTCAATGGAAAATGTGCCCAAAAGGCTGGCAGCATTGCCACGCTGGATGGCAATGATAATCCTTTGGGCTAAAAATAGGCCAGCCCTTTGGTCCCGTGTGGAGTCGACCAACCGCTTGGCGATATCCCGAAAAACTCTATGAGCGCTCGGACCCCAAGGCCCTAGTGTTTCAACCCCAAACGTCTCCAACATATAGCTCCCAATATTTGCGCTGTTTGAGGTGTTCTAGTACTATTTGAATCCCCAGGTCGAAGTGTGTTGGGTTTTTCCATTAAGGATTAATCCGTCAATGTAGCCCGCGAAACTCAAAATATCTTACAAAAATAATTTCGAAAACTTTATTGATGTGCTAAGTTTTAAATACTATAATATATTACGTACATACAAGCTGAGGAGCTCGTGGCTAAGTAAGAACAGCCGCACGGGTCGATCTGTCGCAGGCAATTTGTATGATTCCGCGTTTCACAAACGGCGTCGTCCGTTTAAAAACGCTCGCTGTTTTAAAATATGCCGCAGGCAAAATGTAAATTGCCTTGTCAAATTATAATATGCCACAACAATAGACAATTTAATCGCCGTTTACAAAATGCCGCGGCAAATTGAAACATTTAGTGCTTTTTCTTACCACGTGGCGCTGCTAATCAAAACAAGAAAAATGGCGTCGAATAGTGGTTTTGTGCCACGGAAAAAAATTTAAAACAGTGCAAATTCTACGTGTTCAAAGGACTTTTCACAAAAAAAAGTATTGTTTTAAAGACATTTATTATAGTGAATTAAGAAAATTTTACGATTCACAAATAGGAGCAGTAAAAAAGCCGTGGACAAAGACAAAGTTTTTGTGGTTACCCGGCAAGTAAAAAACGCTAAGGTGTCCATGGAATCTGGTGCTCGGAGGAATAGATTCATATTCAATTGGGAAAATATGACAGATTGGGGTAGCTTGATGTGCTGGCCTCTGTAGTACCTATCCGTTTGTCTTTAATTGAAAGTGCCTTAATATTCATAAAAGTTGCATTATTGTTACGTACGTCATCAGTTGAAATTAGATTAGTGTTGTTTTTGTTACTTAATTAATTTAATTATTTTAGGAGTGCCTAAACATGTATTTCAAGTTTCTGAAATAAATTCTGATTTGTCCAACCTGTGTTTTATGATGGTCACAATTGAATGATTCACCAATTTGCCTTCGGCGTATTTTAAAACAGCGAGCCTTTTTAAACGGACGACGCCGTTTGTAAAACGCGGAATCATACAAATTGCCTGCGACAGATCCATCAGGTTAAGCTACGCTTGCCGGGGTTGGTCCGTAGATGGATGACCATCTTTACATACCGAGAATCCTCCGTGCCTCGCAAAGCACGCTAAGCCGTTGGTCCCGGCTGTCATTCGTGGATCTTCGAAAGTCGTTACGGGTCGTCAGAAGCCCGAAAGTCTGACAACCAGTCTTACCAAGGGGTCGTATTACCCAGTTACTGGGTTGTGGAGTTGAAATAGGCAGTCGCTCCATGTAAAATACTGGTATTCAGCTGCATCCGGTTAGACTGGAAGCCGACCCCAACATAGTTGAGAAAAGGCTAGGCAGATTGATTGATTCAAATTATTCAAATCGGTCAAGCCGTTTTTGAGTTTTAGCGAGACTAACGGACAGCAATTGATTTTTATACAGGATGTCCCAAACGTAGGGATGGAACGTAGGATGTACCAAAGGCAAATGGGGTAAAACGCAAGTCATCATCACCTATCATTTAAAAGTTTAAAAGTTGGGAGTATAATATTATACCGGGTGTAAAAAGACACTTGCCCAAACCGACAACCACATATTCTACTCATTATTTGCATCGTTTTAGGGTTCCGTACCTCAAAAGGAAAAAACAGAACCCTTATAGGATCACTTCGTTGTCCGTCTGTCTGTCTGTCTGTCTGTCAAGACCCTTTTTCTCAGGAACGCGTGGAGGTATCAAGTTGAAATTAACAACAAATACGTGAGCCTATGGTCCCTTGGAGTTCTAAAAAAATGAAGCTTCTAAGTCAATGCAATAAAAAAATACGGCCATTTATGCGACATATTTTGATGCTCACAAGTAAATCAAAACCTATAGGGTACTTCCCGTTGACCTAGAATCATGAAATTTGGTAAGAAGCAAGGTCATACAGCACAAGTAATGGAAAAAGTCCGAAAATTGGTAATTTATAATTTTATCAATTAAAAAAATATTTTTAAGTATGTCATCTGTCAAGGCCGTTTTTCTAAGGAACGCGTGGAGGTATCAAGTTGAAATTAGTATCAAATACGTAAGTGTAACATGGTCCTTAGATTTCTAAAAAAATCAAGCTTCTAAGTCAACGCAATAAAAAAATACGGCGATTTATGCAACATATTTTGATACTCGCATGTAAATCAAAACCGGATAGGATATAGGGTACTTCCCGTTGACCTAGAATCATGAAATTTGGCAAGAAGCAAGGTCTCACAGCACAATTAAAGGAAAAAGTCTGAAAATTGATTATTTGTAGTTTTGTCACATAAAAAAAAATGTTTTTAGTTTTCTTTTTCGGGCAAAATGTGGATGTAGGTACTACAGGTACACCTCTGCCCAACTCTTCGGGGAAACAAG
The DNA here is from genome assembly GCA_905163495.3 of Cosmia trapezina. NCBI lineage: Eukaryota > Metazoa > Arthropoda > Insecta > Lepidoptera > Noctuidae > Cosmia > Cosmia trapezina. The sequence continues at coordinate 13,741,053 of LR991047.1, forward strand.
GCGTGATGGTATGTTTATCAATAGTTTTTGCGAATACAAAGTTAAATATGCAGTTGGAGAATTGTCGGTGACGTATATCAATGTATGGGAGAACATGTTTTTCAACTCGGTGATAAGTTTGTCTTTGGGATAAATTCTTTTCAACTACGGAACCCTTCATTGTGCGTGGTCCGACACGCACTTGGCCGGTTTTTTTCCACTAGATGACTAGACCATACCTGGGAATCCACTACTGGTTCTGGAGATATTGAAGGTCAAAGTCGCATTTTTTTTTAACTTTCTTACTAAATCGAGTGTTATACTAAACTTTTTCCGACAAGTACTACGCGTACCGTAGAGCGAATGGGCGGGGTTAACTGCGTTTGCCTGAATTCGCGTTTCATTGCGCTCAATAAAAAAATAGCTTTTTTTTATCCCAAAAAAATAAAAGTCGTTTACCAGCAATATTTTTGCGCACAGCTACTTAGTTAGTTAGATGTACAGTATGCGTAGTTGACGGCTTTGTGATGTGTGTTTTTACACCCTGTATGTTTTATTTTATTTTATTTGGGAAAACAGACAATCGTACATTGTATACAGGGTGTAAGGGACAGCCCTCCGCAAACTAACAGGGTGCAGTCAGTTCCTCAATTTGAATCATATTCCACCGGAAATTTTCTCAGGAAAATTTTCATTTTTTCAATTTTTTTTTCAGTTACATTTTCATTATTTCAATGTAAAATTGCATTGTGTGTTCGCAGCACTCCATTTATGTAAAAAAACTGCAAAAAAAAAACCAGCAATGGATGTTGAAATACTCTAACCAACGACGCGTGAAATCAGCTGTTCACTTTCTGCCTTTGCTACAGAGTTCATCGAACTCACCGCATACCTATTACCTACCGCTCCCAACCAGTAATAGACGCTCCGATTTGTGCACAAAAACACAAACAAATCAGGTTTATTGGATTCCCTTATCGTTCCTGAAAAAATTTCATGTACCGGTCATCTTAGTATGACATACTGAATTCACCCTATCAGTTTGCGGAGGGCTGTCCCTTACACCCTGTATTAAATCTAGATACACAGTAAGCTATAAGTAAATGTACAATCCACTACGTTTCCACACCACACCATCCATCCATGTTACATTTACAAACCACGATGGGACGGCAATCCAACACGACCGGAGAGAGATCAGGCGCAGCGCAGGTCACGCTGAACCAACTGCTTACCGTGCTTTTCGAGGCACGGGAGGCAACGCCAACTTCCAAACTCCGGGATGTTACTAAGAAATTCATAATGGAAAACGTAATAACACTTTACCCGACCTGGGCATCGAATCCAGAACCCCACGCTCAGTCGCGCTTACAACTACGAGACCAAAGTCAAAGCCTAGCACCTACTATACTGCACATCACTGCCCATCCCTCCGAGGAGCACAGTCGTGCCGTTAATTTTAAGGTACAGTTTTACCTACTCAACTAATAAGGCTTATCGATGTACCTGCGCAGAAGATGAATTTTCAAAGCGCGGGAAATACTATTGACCAATCAGCACGCTCCACGCTGTTTCCTGCCGGTCGATTCTGTAAAAATCTCACCGTGAAAACTTAGGTGAAGTGAGTTTGTTTTTGCTAGGAATTGACACTATTGACAGCTCACTCCACGCTCACTTCACCTAAGTTTTCACCGTGAGATGGTTACAGAATCGCACTGCTGTACCGCTATTGGTCGCAGCTGACGCCATTTTAGCGCGCGCCGCTTGACAGCCGCCATACTTGCGAGTGAGATGGAATTAACAGCTGCAGTGTATTATGGACCTTATAGTAGTGATCTAAGGTTCATTGTAAGTTTTAAGCAATCTCGTTAATCTTCGGGGCCATACTTTCTTTTCTGCGCGAACGAAGATTCACGACGCGCCTTATTAGTTGAGTACTACTGTAATATGTAAAAAGTGAACTGGACGACAGTAAGAAAGTGACAGAGTCAATTACTTCCACATGCGGAAAAAAGAGAGCGCAACAATGCGCTGGAACCAAAATAAAAGCGCCAAACCAAATAATAGTACATTTTGATACAAGTGGAGAACGTTTGTTATTGCATTCGAGGCGGAATTAACACCCGTGCCGTAGGCGAGGTTGTTTTTGAGCCGAGAACTGCAATAACAAATGTCTACGTGTATCAAACGACGTTTTTCAATACACTTTTGAAGAAATAAAACAAAGGAAAATATTTTTGTCATGAATTATTAGGAAACTATGACATGATTTAGATTTTGTTTTCGCCAGGTTGAAGGAGATGCAAGGTTATAAAGCCGATAAACAGCCTAATATGAAAAATAGAAAATTCAAATATTTTTGAGTCTTTATCACAAATAAATGTTAATTTGTCCATTTATAAACTTTTTTTTTTCTCGTAATAATCATGGTTTTTGATGATATTCTATTTATTAACGCCGTAAAGACGCATATCTCTTTGCTGAGATTAAAAAAAAAACATTTACCTCCGAATAGAGAGTTGTGAATAGAACCAACCAACCATTGAACCAATTTGGACTAAGTTTAGGTATAAGCTATAGATCTGTGGCAATTTTTATTCCCGCACACGTGTTGGAAAATGACAAATCGCACGCGTGTGAAATACATTGCATTGTGAACCTAATCGTAGTGCGATATGAACCAGTTTTCGAGGAAGTGTGTTAAAAAAAATGTTTAAAAATTAATTACTTAGGCCATGCATCAACAATACGCACATTTTGAATGCAATTTTGCAGTGAAATTACTTAGGATTTTTGAATTACAGAATAAAAAGGTAATTTCGCAATTAAATTCTATCGAGGAAAAACCCAATTACGTTTTTCTTCTGTCAAAGTATTAATTAAACAGTAAACATATTACATATTTATATCCATACATGCTGTAATTATGAATTAAAAGTTACGAAAAAGCCCCCAGTTTATTTTGGTATCGCTTTAAACCGAGTTGACTGACCCGAGTAGCGGGAATTCACAATTGAATTAAATATTAGCCAGGGCCGAGTTCCCAAGGGGCGACTGAAATTATAGTCAATTATATTTAAGTATGGCTTCTATCCCTAACCTACGATGACAGTGAAATGCTGCTCAGCGTACTTGCATCATTTTCTTTGTACAATTAAAATATTAAATTGGTTTATTTGTTTTGGATGAAGTGGAGGAGCTCGTGGCTAAGTAATAACAGCCGCACGGGTCGATCCATCAGGTTAAGCTTCGCTTGCCGGGGTTGGTCCGTGGGTGGGTGACCATCTTTACATACCGAGACTCCTCCGTGCCTCGGAAAGCACGTTAAGCCGTTGGTCCGTGCTGTCATTCGCAGTGGCGTAACTATACCGTTCGAGGCCCGTGGCAAATTTGACGGATGGGCCACCTCCCCATATAAAGAAGCTGAACCAACAATAATAGTATTTTTAGGGTTCCGTACCAAAATGCTAAAAAGGAACCCTAATGGTGCGACTCTGTCTGTCTGTCTGTCTGTGGCGAGCTGATGGGCAGTAGCGACCCCACGGACCCTATCTTCCGGGAGAAGTCTTGTTTCTCACCTCTCGCTTGCCTTTATTGGCCGGCTGGAGTGAACACTGACGAGGATCAGAGCTCCCACCTCTTTCTTGCCTTTATTGGCCGGTTTGAGTGGAGCTTCGCAAGAGCAAACGTGCTCTGAGGAAGGAAGTATTCCAGTAAGATGCTGGTAGGGATTTTGACCGTGCTTATGGGATTGTCCTGATAGCCGTGGATACCTCTCCACTCCTCACAAGTGCCTCAGGACATGTTGCCCCCTTGCCGCTACGACACTATGTGCTAGGGACCGTTTTCGGGGGCCCATTATTGAGTGTGCAAGTTACCCCCTGCCATTTTGTCTGTGTATTGCATACAAAACATTAGTGAGGCAGGGGCCATAGCGTTTCCATACTTCTAGGTAACCAGTCCACAGCCACACGAACCCATGGTCTAATATGTTTTGTTTCCATGTTCTGCAATAGTCGTGCACCAACCGCGGATTGTCCTTGGGTGCACTTGCATAGTGCATACAGGGATAATCGTCGGTTGGTGCCTCCTCATAATTTAAAATTGTCTAAGGGGCTCTGCGAGTTGGCTTTAGCCCCTCGTACGCCTTACAAAGGTCCGGGACCCCAGGGTCCTGAGATATGTCAAAACGTTTTAAAATAATAATAAGTAACCCACCGCCGTATCACGTACGTCACTATGTGCTAGCGACCGTTTCCGGGGGCCCATTATTGAGTGTGCAAGTCACCGCCTGCCATAATATTATTCAACTGCATTGGTCAGGCAGGGGACATAGCTCTACCATAGTTCAAGGTAGTGGTAGGTGGTTCAAGGTTCAGGTAGCCACCCAAACCTATAGCCCAATATATTTTGTTTCAATGTTCTGCAATAGTCCTGCACCAACCGGGGGTTGTCCTTAGGTGCAGTTGCATAGTGAATACAGGGATAATCGTCGGTTGGTGCCTTCTCGTCATTTAAAATTGTCTAAGGGGCCTCTGCGAGTTGGCTTCGGCCCCTCGTACGCCTTCCAAAGGTCCGGGACCCCAGGATCCCGAGATATTTCAAAGATAAAATACGATAATAAGTAATAATAAATGTTGGGAGTTGGGATTCTCCTCTGACCGGGGGCCCCTTCCGGCGGGGGGCCCGTGGCATTTTGCCGACTTGCCACCCTGTAGTTACGCCACTGGTCATTCGTGGATCTTTGACAGTCGTTACGGGTCGTCAGAAGCCCGAAAGTCTGACAACCAGTCTTACCAAGGGGTATCGTATTACCCAGTTACTGGGTTGTGGAGGTCAGACAGGCAGTCGCTTCATGTAAAATACTGGTATTCAGCTGCATCCGGTTAGACTGGAAGCCGACCCCAACATAGCTGGGATAAGGTTAGGCAGATTGATTGATGAAATGTCAGGAATAAATAAATAAGCGATATTATACTTATTTATGTAACTATAGTACAGTCAGTCAGCGTCAATAATATCAGGACGAACAGACTGTTCAAAATGATCTAAACAACTATGAAAATGAAATATTAACTCAATGACACCAGATGGCCAATTCTCGTACCTAAAAACGTTCACAATCTCATGCCAGCGTCAATCAAATGTCAAAAATGTAGGTAAACGCTATACAATTTTTGACAGATTGAGACTGAGATGAGATTGCGAACGTTGTTAAAAATACGAGAATTGCCCCTCTGGAATGTTTCAGAATGAAGACAGTACACGACAACTGTCATTCTGACAAGAACTTTATCCAATTGAGATAAAGTTTAATTTTCTTAGTTGTTGAGATCATTTTGAACAGTTTTAAGGTAGGTATAGTCCAAGACGATCTAGCTCTTGGACTAAACCTTAAAAATTGAACTCATTACCTATGCAGTACTGTATGATGTAGACTGTGGTATTTATGGGACAAGGCATAGAACCGTTTAAAAAAGAAAAAACCGGTCAAGAGCGAGTCGGACTCGCGCACCGAGGGTTCCTTTCTGATTTCTGAAAAAGTGAAAAATCACATAGAATAATTTCAGAATAACTTCGGAGTTGGGAGGGGGGGGCGGTATTTTTTTTACATTTTTATTTAAAAGTCGAAAACTGTGCGGACTAAAAAAAAGAAAAAAATGTTTGAGAATGTGCAAACAGCGTTCTTTCATATGATACCCCACATATCGTCGACCGTAGGTTCAATTGAGGTAAGGGACAAAATACGATTTTTCAGGAGAGGCCGACAAAGTTTTTTTTCGGACTAAATCGCCTATAACTTTTTTTCTTATTAACCTTTTTCGGGTCTGATTTCACACATAATCTTGTATTTTAGTGCTCTATCTACACGTGTAACATTTATTTAAATAAATTAGCTACCTATTTAAGAAAATAGATGTCCCTTACAACAACGTATTTTGTTAGTAATGTCCCTTACTGACCAAGTATCTTGTAGTCTCGTCCCTTACATTAAATTGACCTCTGCGTTGGATTCAATTTATTTGGTAATTCGTTGATTGGGAAGACCCTTACCTTATTTCAAGTGGATTGGCGGCAATAATTACATCATTTCAAGTTCCTATATTGCATAGTTTTTCAGATACATTGTTATTATGGGGCTGATTCGAAATTTGGATCCAAAAATCATTAGGGTAAGGGACATTTTTCTTAAGCTAGAATTTTTTCATATACACCATTCGATAGAGCGAAAAATTCTGAACAAAACTGTATACTTAACTCATTTTGGGTATTTTGTCCCTTACCTCAATTGAACCTACGGTCGACGTATGCCCTAGTAGCCCCACTTTTAATTTTTAAGACCCCTTTCAGTCACTGATGCAAAAAAACATAAATATTTTTATTTCTTTCTTATTTGCAAAATAGTTGGGTAAACGTCACCTAAAACTGTTCCAAATTTCAAGTTGATAGCATTAGTAGTTCTTGAGATATCCAGCTGTGACAGACAGACAGACAGACAGATAGACTGAGTGACACCATAAAGGGTTCCTTTTTTATTATTTTGGTACGGAACCCTAATAAACTCAATTTCACTTTGCCCAACTCGGGCACTGAACTCGGGACCACATACTCAGCAATCCTTAGGTACGGCTTTACATTTTGCTATTATTATTTTAATCTTATCCATTCACCTCAATTCAGTGACGTAGGTATTAAAATAATATGAAATATTACTTTCTCAAAATATTATTTTCGCGCTCATCGACGCAAAACTAAATCTAGATAAGAAAAAAAGTAGAGTTAAGGTTGATGCGCCAGGGTAGCCCGCGAAACTCAAAATTTCTTACGTTTTTTGCAATTTGTAGGACAGTGGGAGCTTATAAATGTTGATTAAAATACGATTCGCGGCCTTAGCTAATATGACTTTACAGAATTATAATCATTAGAATCAGCAATACAACTCCATAAGTTAGCATTTACCTCAAATCTAGCGATTTCATGAAATCATGAGTTTTGAGGTAAATGCTAACTTATGGAGTTGTATTGCCGATTCTAATGATTATAATTCTGTAAATCCATATTAGCTACGGCCGCGAATCATATTTTACTACTGAAATATTATACTTAACTTTATATTACTGTTACGTAAGGAGCATACTGGAATCTGCTAGTACTATATGGCGACCTTTTTATAAGAAATATATTGATAAAATTGAGGCAATACAACGCAAATTTATTAGGCACCTAAATTACAAAACTAAAGTCGATATACCACATTACCAAGAGTCCTGTCGATACCACAAATTTAATACTCTGGAAGAGCGGCGGCAATTAAATGATATGATGTTACTGTACGATATACTAAATAATAAATTTGACTGCCCACAGCTGCTCAGCAAAATTCAATTTAATGTTCCACTCAGGCGTACCAGACATACCACTTTGCTATCAGTACCAACGGCCTCCACTAATTATCTAAAGATGTCACCATTCTCGCGTCTTCCTGCATTATATAATGATAAATTCCCATCTCTGGACCCCTTTAGTACCACACGAAACGCACTTAAAAAGGAGATTATCCAAATCCTCCATCAAACGCCGATTACTCAGCTTACCAAGTAGTGCCAGTTTAGTCATGCATACATACACACACATCATTACACACATTTACAGCACAAACACCGCACAGATACACGCACATACATACATAATACATATATATTAGTAATTATGTCTCTCTCTGTATTTTTTACTATAATTATCTGAGTACTTCGTAATTGGCGTAATGTTTGGTATAATAATTTGTGTTTGCTTACTGTCAGCTGTGAAGTTACCTTATATAATAATAAATAAATAAATAAATAAATAAACATACAAGCTCACACTGACCTACAAATTGCAAAAAAACGTAAGAAATTTTGAATTTTGCGGGCTACTCTGGCGCTTTCGCCTTAAGGCGACTACAGTACAGTACCTAAACGCAACTAAATGCAATTTTATATTGCCTAAAAGTATAATTATGATCTTTAAACTGCAGTAAACAAAATCAGAAAAGAAAAATATAAATATGATTTTATTCGGGATATCTGTTAAATAGATAGTGTGTTGAAAACCTAATACAATAATTTGATACGATAGAAAAAAAAACCGGCCAAGTGCGTATCGGACCACGCACAATGAAGGGTTCCGTAGTTCAAAATAATTTATCACATAAACAAACTTATTATTGTACACACGGCTACACATCAAGCTATACGGTTGCATATTAGAAAATCAAAACTTTCTCGAGCAAATTTCAAAAGAACAATAAAAACGAAATAACAAAATTTAAATGACCAAATTAATGTTTTATTTAGAAAAATTTTAATTTCCCAATGTATGTGACATCAAATGAACGACTGATCAAAAGTTGCTAGATGTAATTTTAAAGGTTAAAATCCCGAAGATCCATATCCCGAAGTTTAAAATCCCGTAGATCCATATCCAGATATGTACCTATATGTCTAGGGTTAGGGTTTTCGTCAGCAGGTATCAAATGACCATCGTTATTTTAAACTTTGTTGATTTGTACGTTGTTCTTTTGAAATTTGCTCAGGAAAGTTTTGATTTTCTAATATGCAACCAGCTATACATTTCCAGTTTATTGTTACGAAATCATATACAATGCGAGATCAGCTTATACTGGAAATGTGTAGCTTGATCTGTTGGTGTGCGTACCTAATCCCAAAAAAAAAATATCATAATAAAATTACAAATTTTTGGACTTTTTCCTTTAGGTACTTGTGCCGGGCAGACATAAAATATAATCAATTAAAATACAAAAGTTTTATGGTGTGAAAGATTTTGAACACTTCCATCCAACGACTTTCCGTCCAACTCCAAAAGTTTAGATTGTTCCATTCGGTTACTTTTTGCGCCACGATGTAGTTACATATTAATGAAAATCCCTCAAATAAAAGGGATATATTGATTGTAACAAAGATACTGAAGTCTTTGTTACAATCAATATTACATACTTAATGATTAAACGAACTTACCTTAAGTGAAGTTCGATCATAATTATACGAAGGCTTTATCCGAAGAGATTACTATATATAGAGATTACATGTAGTAGACATACGGTGTCGCCATCTGCACTGTTTGAGAGTTTTTTTTTTTTTCAATTCCCGCCTCCGTATGACAACCCCAGCGAACTTCATTTACTTCAGAGCATCTGGTTGATATTTGAATACACTGGGGAGATGGGAGGGTGGGATCCTAATCTCTTCGGATAAAGCCTTCGTATAATTATGATCGAACTTCACTTAAGGTAAGTTCGTTTAATCATTAATTATACTCGGCTTTATCCTCAAGATTAGGATATATAGAGATTACATGTAGATGTTGAGAGTTCATTATGAAAATATCAACAATAAATTAAACACAGTTTTGAAGAAAACCGAGGATTTTAAATATTTCCTTCAATGCAAAAATAAATTTCATAATTTTCTCATCATCAATAATAATGATTTAGGTTGGTAGGTACCTAATCAATCAGTATTTAACAAATGCTTTAGAATTCTAAGGTGACTAGGTGTAAAAACCAAATGTTTTGAATTATCGCTCCAGCCTGCTGTTTATGGCTTACGTCCAAGCTTACTCCACGTTGCTTGGTGTGCCTTAGCAGTACCTAGATAGTAGTAAATAAGGACATATCTATTCCACTATTATTTAACGTACATTTAAATCCATCTACTCAATATCTGCAGAGTCATAGAATTAAAAGGTTTCTTTAAACTTTTATAGAGATTATCATCACTGTATCTTAAAGATGTTGTTATTGAAATATAGGTAAGATTGCAATGCAATCAATTAATTTTAGAAAATGTCTTCATTCTATATATGCGGTTGCAAGTGCAAGTAAAGTTATTCATTTCTTAGATATTTTCTCTCGTACCAGTTAGCCAAAAAGTTAAGGAATATGGATGTGTCCCAAGTTATAGGTAGTGGAGGACGCAATCTAAAAATTTCTTTGTACAGTCGTCTAAACTTTACCTAATTCTTGGTCAAGAATCAGGGCAACTTTTTGTTCCGTTTTGAGTACCTGAATTAAGTAGGTATACAATTCTGTTAAATCAATAATTATTACAATTGGAACCGAGGCTACATAATTAAAATAATCAACATTATTTATTTTTCAAAATTGCACCATTTTTGAGGCACGTATGATATTGCTTTAGTGAGTTCTCTGACAGTGAGGGTATCATTAGCGGTATAGCGGTACCTATAGAATCCGGTGGCACATATCTTTTCAGAAGGGTCCTGATAGTATTCCGGCAACCAGGGTTAATTAAGTTTTTAGTTGATTGAAATACCTATCAAAGGTTCAGTTATGAGTACCCACACTGTTAAATAACGGGTAGGTACCACGGCTGTGGGCTGTGGGATACAACGGTACTGTCATGATACCCTTAGCCTTATCATTAAATATTTTTCTAAATGCCTTCAGTATTGTAGCTATTGGAGGAAACTGAAAAAATAAGTATCCGACCACGAGATTGTGAATGCGTCCATAACAGATTCATCAGGGTCTCTATGCCAGGACGTACGCCACAGAATATGTCTGTGGGACGACTATTTTTTTTTTTTTTTTTGGCTAGGTACTGGCAAAAGTTAATTCCTGGAATTCCGAAACTATTTATGTTGCGAATACTAGTAAAATACGTTCTTCACCTAAGTAATATTCGTGAGGTGAGGAAACTGAACAGCTCCCATACGGTTAATGTATGAAGTAGCGGTGGTATTATCAATTCGTAATAGTTTGCAAAGGTTTAAGTCCTAAAAAGGCAGCAAAACTTTCCAAATAATTTCTATATAGCGATCTTTTACTGTAGGTCCACATCCCGGTCGCACGTTCGTTCCACAGGCTGCTCCCCAGTATCCCATAGTTGAGGCATCACTATAAATATATTCTACACTAAAGTTAACTTGTTTTATTTTGTTAAAGGGAGTTTTCAAGCGTGAGCCCACCATTTGAGGTTTGGCATGATAGACTGTGGAATAGTCATATATTTGTCACAGTTGACATGGTCTTTTATGTTCAGTTAGCGCCAAGATCCATAATGTAAAGCCAGCCGTATTCAACGGCTGGGCATGCAGGGGTGAGCAAACCCACTAAACGAGAGTATTCCCGGACAACTATTTAAACAACAATTAAATTAAAATTTGATTCTACCGTTTTTCTGTAGGCAAATCTGTAACCGTTTTGAGTCTTTAATCAAACCCAAGAATTTACAAGAATAAGGGATAAGAATACTTTTTCAGTATTTACTATGAACCCTAGAGCCTTCGATCATCATCAGAACTTTAGTAGTGTCCGATATGTTTTTAGGCATGATTCTAAAGAGTTTGAATAAGTTATTAACTAAATATATAATTATTAAAATATGTCCGCAATATCTAAGTAAACCGATCACTGGTTTCATGATCTTCGTGAAAATAAAGGCCATGTAAATCATGGTTCAGGTTCATGGTATTCAATCCCCTTTGACTTTGGAATGACCAAGACTTAGAGTATTTTTTAAAATAATCATGAATTTGTATCAAAAAATTTAGGTCTTTTAGATCAAATTGTACGCAATTAGCAATCCTTAGGAATAAGCATAACGGCCGTACGTAGCTCTTCAAGTTTAAAATGTCATGTACTTATAGATAAACTTATTTTAGTGCCTTTACATGTAATATACCCAAATCTTGATTTGCCTTTTTATTTTGGAACTAAAAATATTGGGTAGGTACAAGAATTGCTCAGCACAGGATTTACATTCTGCGAGGGCTCTTATATAGGTAGGTACTAGGCAGATCATCAATTTGTACTTTCAAATTGAGCTTTCTCAGAGATGGAGTAAAGCCTTTTCGTAGGAATAGTGGTCTCGTTCACAGGCCTTGAAAGTGGAAATTAATAACCATCAATCCGATCTGATAGAATGTTCATACCACCCTTCAAATGACCACTGGTTGCGAAAGTAAGATAGCCTACGGTATTTTACCGATTCTATCGGCGCGACGGTGGCTGCGAATCCGATCTTGACGCGACGATTGTTTCGAATAGTTGTCTTGATGACTCTTTTAAGTAGGCTCCTTCGTCCTCTGAACCCCACCACCTCCACCACAACAGTTTAAATTTCTCTGGTGTGGTTTATTTTTACAAGTTCGTGCGTGTGACAGAGCTGACCATCACACAGCAGTTTGATAGCGTTCATGAGTAGGTAGTTTGATTAGTGCCTTATTCTCTGGTTCCGATGAAATCGGAAAGGTGAGCGCTTCAGCTAAACACGATGTCACAGAGGCAGTTTTTTTTTTTTTTTTGTTTGCGTTCGATGCCTTTGTCTCTGAGATGGCAGCCTTGACCTCAGGATTGAGAACGGGGGCATCAATTAAAGTGCAATTAACTGGGGGCAAATATATTTCCAAGAGTTCCGTGCGCTCTTCCTTAGATAAGCCTGTAGCAACTATGTGCTGCAGGCGAACGCAACATCAGATTGAATATTCATACCATACATATTGGTCCGAGAGGAGGGTGTCCTGCCCTAATATTTCCAGCAGTTCAACATCAGCACCAATGCTGCAGGTGACGCTTCTGTATGCAGCGGTGGCAGTGACAGTGGTTGCGGATTAACATCGACGCCTGTCGTAATTATAGGCATGTCTGAACTGGACATTAAACCGTTTTAGGTATTTATTTAGGTAAAGTGACAGCCCCATAAGCTGACCGCATTACCCTAGTCTAATAGTAGGACTGCACTATAAATTAATATGGGTACTAACCTAAAACTCCTATAAGTCGTTATTATAACTCAAGTTAGTAAAGTGACATTCCCGAAAAATGCCCGCATTACTTTCGATATCAGATTTAATGTGGTTACATAATGTAGATAATGCACCTTTAATAGTAAAGTAACAGTCCCACAGACTGCTCGCAGTACTATATAATAATCGCAAAGTGACATTCCCAAAAAATGCCCGCATTGCTCTAGTTATGAGACTAATCGTGGTTACATAATTTAGATAGGTACCTTTAATAGTAAAGTAACAGTCCCACAGACTGGTCGCAGTACTATAAAAATCGCAAAGTGACATTCCCAAAAAATGCCCGCATTGCTCTCGCTAAGAGACTAATCGTGGTTACATAATTTAGATAGGCACCTTTAATAGTAAAGTAACAGTCCCACAGACTGCTCGCAGTACTATACAAATCACAAAGTGACATTCCCAAAAAATGCCCGCATTGCTCTCGTTATGAGACTAATCGTGGTTACATAATTTTGATAAGTACCTTTAATAGTAAAGTAACAGTCCCACAGACTGCTCGCAGTACTATAATAATCGCAAAGTGACATTCCCAAAAAATGCCCGCATTGCACTTATGTTGTAACTTGGTTCAATAATCACGTTCCCACAGATTGCCCGCAGCACCAGTCAAATGTGAGAATAATGTTCGTAAAGCGTAAGCGTCAATAAGTAGGGATAACCCCTCAGGTTAACCGCATTATTACATTATCAAACATGTGGGTAGATGAACATTTTTTACCTTCAATGCATCAAAGGCGCTCGGGCAGCGGCGGCGCGGGCGCCGACGTGCCACGCCGCCGCGACCTTAACCTTGAACGTGAGCGCGACGATGTAGACGTCGAACTTGACGAAGAACGTGACGGTGACTCGACGATGATGATAACCGCCTCCCTGCTGCTTATGTCGTCGTGCGCGCAATAAATTCCGTTCTAACGTCTTAAATTTACTGGCAAAAGCTTCATAATTCTCTTCCACTGGTCGAGAACGTTTAGTTAGGGTCAGAAACTCAGAACGGACGATGCACAGCACAAAATTTTGAAATTTTTACAGAAAGTGTGCGTATTGGCGAAGCACTGAATGTGTAATGGAGTTCGCTGGGGTTGTCATACGGAGGCGGGAATTGAAAAAAAAAAAAAAAACTCTCAAACAGTGCAGATGGCGACACCGTATGTCTACTACATGTAATCTCTATATATCCTAATCTTGAGGATAAAGCCGAGTATAATTTTCAATCAATATCTACATCTAATGCTTTTTATAGCGCGGTTTCTGAAAACGGGACAATTTTGCGTCCCCGGGTTTTTTTCGGGGACACCGGGACGAAGAACTGAAAAAAGGGACGGTCCCGTTCAAAACGGGACGTATGGTCACGTTAGATATTCTCCGACATCCACGCGGGCGAAGCGGCGGGCAAAACCTAGTACAATATAAAAGGTATCATTTTGTAAAAGGGCGGAGACCTGGTGTCCTGAAATACAGGCCTAGAGCTTAGCTTAGGCACCAGTCTGCCACAATATTCAAATGTTGTATTTATGGTGTAAGTATTGTGTATTTTCTATAATATTGTGGTGAGAAAATAAACATTCATCATAATTATCTTATATAAATTTTACACTGAAGCAGATATTCGTATGTAGAAGAAAACGGGACAGAGTGGATCCCAAGAGATAGAAAAATAAACTATATTATTTACAAAATGGCTGCTACTTACGCAAAATAAAAATAAATAAGTAGGTACTTATGTCCCAATTACAAACGATTTCGATTTCCAAATGTAAACCTTAAAAAATATAGCGCGCTGTAGGTATTATATAATCAAGTCACTTTTTTACAAACTAAGTATTTTACGTAAATATTAAATTGTTCGTATAGTTTTCACGATCACGACATACGACGCGCGCTATCCCCGTAGCGGACGGAGCGTTACTGAAAAGCTGAATAACACACGTTACTGAAATCAGTGAGTGAGTGTAGTGTAGGTCAGGTAGGTTCTTGATTAGCTATTTATTACTGATTACTTAACCATAGGAGTGATTTTATTAGGCTATTCTGGACGTCTCCTGCCTGAGAACTTGACAGGATAGGCAGCGGCGTAACTATACCGTTCGAGGCCCGTGGCAAATTCATCGGATGGATGCCTCCACTCCCCCCCCCCCCCTAATTTAAAGAAGCTGACCCAACATTAATAGTATTTTTTAATTTATAATACTTACACACTTTTACGGGTAATAGTTTAACAATAAATCACTACGTGATACTTCACGTAGTGATTTATTATTATTATAAAATTTGTACATTATCTACTGATAATGTACAAATTTTATAATTAAGTACTTGATTTTCGTACGATAAGTTACTTACCTAATTTAAAGTACCTACATACTGAACTTTGTCCACGCATATCTTTTTTTTTAGAAATGTATTGAAATTTTAATACATTTTTTTACTTTTGTATGCATTTATGTAGAACTAAACTTAAATAAATTAAAGATAAAACTATTTTTTTTTACTAAATGTGTAATGATAACTGTTGGGAGTTGGGATTCTCCTCTGACCGGTGCCCCTTCCGGCTGGGGGGCCGTGGCTTTTTGCCGACTTGCCACCCTGTAGTTGCCACCCTGTAGTTGCCACACTGAGGATAGGGTAGGTACCTATTGTTAAATTATGTTAAGGTTGATGCGCCAGGGTAGCCCGCGAAATTCAAAATTTCTTAAGTTTTTTGCAATTTGTAGGTCAGTGTGAGCTTGTATGTTGATTAAAATATGATTCGCGGCCGTAGCTATTATGGCTTTACAGAATTATAATCATTAGAATCAGCAATACAACTCCATAAGTTAGCATTTATCTCAAATCTAGCGATTTCATGAAATCATGAGGTTTGAGGTAAATGCTAACTTATGGAGTTGTATTGCTGATTCTAATGATTATAATTCTGTAAAGCCATATTAGCTACGGCCGCGAATCATATTTTAATCAACATACAAGCTCACACTGACCTACAAATTGCAAAAAACGTAAGAAATTTTGAATTTCGCGGGCTACCGTGGCGCTTTCGCCTTAAGGTGATTGCGCTGTGTAGCCCGCGAAATTCGATTTTTTGCAATTTGCAGGTCCGTGTCAGGTTGTATCTTGATCAATGTATGATACGCGGAAATAAAACCTATGTATTTATATCATTTTAACCATAAAAATTAATGATTAAACGAACTTACCTGTAAGTGAAGTTCTATCCTAATTACACGAAGAGCTTTGTCCGAAGAGATTAGCATTAGGTATACATGTAGTAACACATACGGTGTCGCCTATTCGCACTGATTTTGAGGTAGATTAAAAAAAGAAACTACTTCCGTTCTTTTTTTTTTTTTTTTTTTGTGGGTATCCGTATCTTACTAGTCTTGCCCGGGCGCAGTACTCGTCATTTAGTTCGGAGCATCGTCAGACCATACACTTAATACTGATGTTGATATTTGCCAGGGGATAGGCCTTATGGGCCGGGAGGGTGGGATGTATGCTAATCTCTTCGGACAAAGCTCTTCGTATAATTAGGATAGAACTTCACTTACGGGTAAGTTCGTTTAATCATTAATTATACTCGAGCTTTGTCCTCGAGATTAGCATTAGGTATACATGTAGATGTTGAGACTTAATGAAAATATCAACACCTTAGGAATAATGCCAATTTATTTAAATACTTATTTAGGTATTTAGAAATAAACATACATAAGCATCATTAACAAGAAAATTATGTTAAATGAACAAAAAGGTACCATACTTCTGGTAAAAATAAAATTATAAAGTACTTAATTTAATTAGTTTTACAAAACTTATTAATTATTTAAATATTAATGATTGACTAACGAATAACTCTTAATCAGATAAAATACTATTAGCAAAAGAGTGTTGATTCTCCTGTTGCTCTCTAACTATATATCTATTATAGAAACGACCGAAGGTATTGGAGCTACCGCTCCAACCAGCTGTCTTCCTAATTAAGTCTAAATTGACACCCATTTTATGAGCTCTAGAGGTGGCTGCGTGCCTTGTACTATGCGCGGTAAACACAGAAGTATCTATACCACAATTGCAAAGAACACTCTTTATCCACCTACTCAGAGTTTGTGACGTAACAGACTTATGAGGCTTTTTAAGGCCAATAAATAAGTGAACTGCACTGCCACGTAGTGGGTTCGTCATCAGCAGGTAAGAATTTAATGTAGCAGCTGGACATATTGCTGGTTGATCTCTAAAAAACGGGAGGATGAGAGTAGGCTGAGTAGCGCCGAAACGGGACGTTTTTATTAAATCGGGAATTTTTATTTGAATTTCATTTGGAAGAACTTCTATGTTATTAATATTTATTTTTGAAATGGTTTGTACTCTGTGTGCGGTAGTCAAGGCTAAGAGCGTTGCAAGTTTTTTAGAGATTTTTTCTAAGTTTAGATTTTCATTGGGATACCAGTGTTAAATAATTAAGAACCAGGGAGGTATCCCAAGTAGTATTGTACTTGGGCAGAGGAGGTCTTAATCGGTAAATTCCTTTGAAGAACCGTTTTATCCGGTTGTCGTTCTCTAGGTTTAGATTGAAAATTAGAGAGAGTGCGGACCTACAGCTATTTAGAGTTCCATATTGAGCACCAGATTCGTATTGCTGAGTAAGAAAAAGTAAGACGGTCGAAACAGAAGTTACGTATAAGTCAGTATGATTTGTTTTACAGTTTAGAGGCATGAAGAACAGGGTGTAAAGTTCACTCATCCTCTATTGAAAAGGGAGGATCCTCCGACCAGACGGGTGTTGTGTCTGGTGGGCTACTGCCCGACGGTTGATGTCGGGACGTTGTATACGGTATGGAGTTCACATCTATGCAATAAATCCAACCACATACTTGATATCGCCTTTGCTGACGATATACAAAAAATTTAACGAAATCGGTCCAGTAATTAGGTCAAAAAGTAGAGATATAATTTTGAGTAAATTTGAACACTCTGTAGAATTGGATCACTAGGTCAGTGAGTCAAAGAACTTGAATCCTTGAACATGTGTGCAAACAAAAAAAAACATGTTCGGCAAACAATGGATTGGGTACTGTGGTGCACCGCAGGTGGCCAGCTATGTTGTCTAAACAGAGTGATTACTTTTACTGAATTTATTTTGATATTTATTTTGTTTGAAAAAATAACTTTTTTAATTTACGGTTTTTAATTTAACATTTAATTTTGCTATAATTCTGTAAACAAGTATTTTCAGTCGTTTAATTCATTGCACATGATGTCGGTCCCATACTGTATATGCTAATCGCGTGGTAAACTCTAATTGCGCGATGCAGGTTTGCGTGACGTCATGTCATTGATGCGTAGTTCATATGTGGCGATGTAGATGCCGCCACAACAGAACAAAAACCATTTTTTAAGACAGGTGTCATACTGTTTAATGGAATTGTCTGATAGGGAGGCCATCATAATAGGAATTGAGTTTGGAGGTACATTTCTTCTCAGGAGCGACGTCCGGATAATATCCCGGCAACCAGGGTAATCTTCTGGTGAACATCTCGGTTGCTGGAATGGGAAATTATTAAGTTATCATTGGGTTGAAAAATTAAAGTGTCAGACACTAGTAATTTTTTAAACAAAGGAAACCACGGCTGTGTAGGCCAGTGGGGAACTACAATAATGCCCTCTGCGTGGTCATTTTCAATTTTCCTAAGTGTTTTTAATATTATGGAAAAAGGTGGAAATCCGTAAAAATAATGATTTTTCCAAGAGATAGTAAATGCATCTACTTCATAGGCGTCGGGGTCCCGATGCGAGGATATGTATTTTTTACATTTTTTATTTAACCTACTGGCGAAAATATCTATCTCGGGGATACCGAATTGATTTGTTATGCGTTTAAAGGCGTGATCTGACAGCTCCCACTCGATGTCTGGGTGAACGCGACGAGACTCGGCATCTGCGATGCTATTATCCGTGGAGCTTATGTATGAAGCAAAAATTATTATTTTTCTTCTTTCGCACCACTGCCAAAGTTGTTTTGTAACGTCAGTTAGGTGAGGAAACTGAATACCACCCATACGATTTATATACGATATGGCAGTGGTATTATCAATTCGTAATAAAATTTGGCAGTCATAACAAGATTTGGCAAAAACTTTTAGTCCAAAAAAGGCAGCGAGGATTTCTAAATAATTGATATGTCGCGAGCGTTCGCTGTCAGACCACATACCACTAGCCCGTTCATCCCTGCAGGCCGCCCCCCACCCCGTTGTTGAGGCGTCGCTGTAAATAACCATAAAAAACTCGTTTTTTTTTTTATTTTGTTCACAGAGTTATTAATTACTTGTGACCACCAATCTAGATCTGGCAATATCGACGGGGGTATAGTCATGTACTTATCATAATTATCATCTTCTTTTACGTTAAGATATTTACAGCGTTCGAGTTTCTTAGTGTAAAGCCAGCCGTATTCGACGGCAGGGCAGGCCGAGGTAAGTAAACCTACGAGGCGGGCAAATTCTCTGACTTTACAACGTGTAAGTATTTTAAATTTTTCTATTTCTTTTTTAATTTTTTGAATTTTTTCGTTAGGCAAAGAAACGTGTAGTTTCTCAGTATCAATTATAAAACCCAGGAATTTACAATTTGTTTTAGGATAAAGTGTGCTTTTTTCTTTGTTGATAATAAAACCCAATAAGCTTAATAAGCTTATTGTGTAAGAGACTTCACTCGCGCATGACTCATATGTATTTGATATCAGCAAAATGTCATCTAAATAGATAGTAGATAGGAAGCCACACGACCGAAGTAAACTAATAGCCGGTTTCATTATTTTTGTGAACACAAACGGAGCAGTATTGAGGCCGAACGGCAAGACATTAATTTGAAACAGTTTTCCATCGAATTCAAATCTTAGGTATTTTTTATGATCGCTATGTATAGGGATCAGAAAATAGGCATCCTTGAGGTCAACTGTGCTCATAAAACAACCTCTGTTTATAAGATTTATAGCTGTACGTAAATCTTCAAGCTTAAAATGTTTTGTTGAAATTAATTTATTTAAGGATTTAAGATTTAGAATAAATCTAGTCCTGCCGTTCGGCTTTGGTACTAGAAACGTAGGTGATATGAATTGACCATCACAGGGATCGCATTCTTCGACAGCACCGATCAATAAAAGCTCTTTTATTGATTGATTAATTTGTACTTTCTCTACAGAAGTAAGTGTTTTTGCCACAGGCGGTGAGTGTTGTATTACAGGTTGCGAGAAGGGAATGCGATAGCCTGTGACCCACGACAGTATAGTCTTATCATTAGTGATAAGGGACCACTGATCAAGAAAATTAGATAGCCGTCCGGCGTACATCACCGTGTCTAGCGGCGGCTGCGGCTCGCTGCTGGACGCGATGACTGTCTCGAGGAGGTCTCGTGCCGATTCCTGGGTGCAGGTTCCTTTCTCCTCTGAGTTCCCTTCGACCTGTGGCTCTGGGGAGAGGCTCGCCAGTTTAAATGATTTTTCTGTACGTTGGGGTTAGTCAATTTTTTAGCAGGCTGTTTGGGAGGTGCGGGTTTCATGTCGTCTCCCGTTTTAGTTATAGCTTTTGCAGCTCTAAGCGTTTCTGCTAGCTCTGCACTAAAAAGAAATTTATCAATTTTAGTCGCCTGAAGTTGATCTTTAAGTTCTTTTTTCATATTGAAAATTATGAAGTTCCTTCTCACAAAAGAATCAGAGTTTTGGCTATCACATAATATTTTTTGTGCATCCATTAAAAGCTTAATAAGCTCTGTAGGCGAGGCGGTCTGTTCAGATGATATAAGCAAGGTGAGAGCTTCGGCAATACAGGTTATAGCGGACGAGATTTGCTTTTGCTTTTGTTCAATACCCTTGTCCCTTTTGTGGACAGCTTCGGAGACGGCAACCTTTACCTCTGGATTCAGTAAGGGTGCGTCGATCAAGGTGCAGTTGGCGGGAACCAGGTATTTATCCAATAGCTCCTTCCGGGTTTCCTTGGACAGACCCAAAGTAGCCACATGCTGGAGACGTACGGCCAAGTCAGGCTGGATGTCATTTCCATAGACCCTTTTTTGGGAGGGGTCCTCACCAAGCAGTTGCATAAACTCATAATTGATTTGCGGTGTCACCTGCGAGTCTGGGGGCGCAGGCCCTATCCCTGCGACGTCGACTGTCGACGGCGCGGGCGGCGATTTCGTAGCATCGGCAACGTCGGGACCCGGCGTAGGCGGCGGCGGCGGCGGCGGCACGGCGGGTGGCAGCGGTTCTACGCGCTGCGGCAGCGGGGATGGCGGAGCGACGTGAGGAGCGGCACTCGTCGACGGTTCAGGTATGTATTCGATCATAGGTGCACCTGAGATCGACGTGATTCATGATAATATTTTCGTCCACACATCTACGTCATATGGGTTAAGTGACAGTCCCTAAGACTGCCCGCAGAACCCTGACAAGGTAGGTACGTTATAAAGTGTAAAGTGACAGTCCCAAAAACTGACCGCATTACTTGAGCTACGTATGTAGTAGAGTGACATTCCCATAAAATGCCTGCAACACCACATTTATTATAGCATAATAATTTTGTGAAGTGACAGTCCCAAAGACTGCCCGCAACACTATTTTGTACGCATGAACTATGTACTCGGTAAAGTGATAACCCCACAGGTTAACCGCAGTACCAAATAAAATAACACGCGTTATATAGGTGTATCTACTAACCTTCAATACAAAACAAGTGTTCCTGGTAGGGCTGCGGGTGCGCGGCGGGGCTGCGGGCCGAGCCGCCGGAGCTGCCGCTCGACGAGCACGAGTTGCACGACGCCGACGATGACGTGGAGGACAGGCGGCGGCGCGGCACGTGTTGTCGTTCTTTACGGCGGGCGCGCAACAATTTTTCTTCTAATTTTTTTAACTTTTTAGCTAACGACTCATAGTCGCTAGGCTCGGTACGAGAGCGTTTTCCCATGTTGGCGCACGACTTAAGTTCACGTGCGAAGCGACGGAGCACTGAACTGTGAATGACGAGTACTGCGCCCGGGCAAGACTAGTAAGATACGGATACCCACAAAAAAAAAAAAAAAAAAAAAGAACGGAAGTAGTTTCTTTTTTTAATCTACCTCAAAATCAGTGCGAATAGGCGACACCGTGTGTGTTACTACATGTATACCTAATGCTAATCTCGAGGACAAAGCTCGAGTGTAATCATCAATACATCTCTCTAAGTTAGATTTCGTGCAGAGTTTTATTTTTCCTGTAATCTTTATATGAACTTCTATCACATGAATAATTTCAGATTTTTCTCTATGCAAACTTCGGAGATAAGGGGGGAGGGCCGGTATTTTTTTTTAACATTTTTCATCAAAAGTCGAAAACCAAAAAAAATTAAAGAAATGTTTGAGAATGTCAAACAGCACTCTTTCATATGATACCCCACATGCTCTAGTCGCCCCACTTCGGAATTTAAAGACCCCCTTTTAGTCCCTGTTGCAAAAAATATAAATGTTTTTATTTCTTTATCTTGTTTCTTGCAAAATAGTTGGGTAAACGTCATCTAAAACTGTCCCAAATTCAAGTTGATAGCATTAGTAGTTCTTGAGATATCCAGCTGTGACAGACAGACAGAGAGACTGAGTCGCACCATAAGGGTTCCTTTTTACCATTTTGGTACGGAACCCTAAATATAAAACCGACTAATTAGTTGGGAAAAGGCTAGGCAGATTGATTGAATCTGCCTAGCCTTTTCCCAACTATGCTGGGGTCGGCTTCCAGTCTAACCGGATGCAGCTGAATACCAGTATTTTACATGGAGCGACTGCCTATCTGACCTCCACAACCCAGTAACTGGGTAATACGATACCCCTTGGTAAGACTGGTTGTCAGACTTTCGGGCTTCTCACGACCCGTAACGACTGTCAAAGATCTACGAATGACAGCCGGGACCAACGGCTTAACGTGCTTTCCGAGGCACGGAGGAGTCTCGATATGTAAAGATGGTCACCCATCCACTGACCAACCCCGGCAAGCGTAGCTTAACCTGATGGATCGACCCGTGCGGCTGTTATTACTTTGCCACGAGCTCCTCTAAAACTGACTAATTATAATAACGTTTTCTTTATTTTTCCGTCAAAACATGATCCTTGTAAGGGAGTGTCGGTTTCGGCCGAAACTGGGGGTCTACTCCCTAAGCACGAAGTCCGTAGTTTCGGCCTTCGTTACGGGCGTTTCCTACTCCGTATCACCTACGGACGTATGATTGGTTCGGGGCCCGAACGAAGTATGAATGGCAACACGATACGACAGTTGTCCCTACTCCCGATGTGTTTTTGCCCGTCCGAAAAATTTAACATTTACACTTGTTTTGATGGGTCGTTAAGTCAGACGGACGGATAAACGGACGGACGGATGAACGGACGGACTTAGGGAGTAGGCCCCCTGAGACCATTGCCGAAATTCGGTTTCGGTTTCGGTTGTAAAAACCAGTTTCGGTCGGACACTAGTAAAATACAAATATTTGTTTGAATAACTATGGGTTTGCATCTTCGATCAATAATTATTGATCGAAGGTTTGCATTGAAAACATGTAACATACATGCTGCGATACTTGTCACGTCAAACAAATCTCACAATTTGTTTTGTTGAGTTAGCGTTCGCACTGCTCGAAACATGAGTGACAGATGTCAAGATTTGTTATTGGCTGCGTTCGCACTGTTGCAAGTTTATGTCAAATTATGTCTCGCAACCTTAGATAATACAAGATGTAAGGGACAGCCCTCCGCAAACTGATAGGGTGAATTCAGTATGTCATACTAAGATGACCGGTACATGAAATTTTTTCAGGAACGTTAAGGGAATCTAATAAACCTGATTTGTTTGTGTTTTTGTGCACAAATCGGAGCGTCTATTACTGGTTGGGAGGGGTAGGTAATAGGTATGCGGTGAGTTCGATGAACTCTGTAGCTAGACAGAAAGTGAACAGCTGATTTCACGCGTCGTTGGTTAGAGTATTTCAACATCCATTGCTGGTTTTTCTTTTTTGCTGTTTTTTTTTTGCAGTTTTTTTTACATAAATGGAGTGCTGCGAACACACAATGCAATTTTACATTGAAATAATGAAAATGTAACTGAAAAAAAATTTGAAAAAATGAAAATTTTCCTGAGAAAATTTCCGGTGGAATATGATTCAAAATGAGGAGTTGAATGCACCCTGTTAGTTTGCGGAGGGCTGTCCCTTACACACTGTATACATCTAGATCGAGCCACCGCGTGGCCGGTCATGAGACAGCAATATTAACAGTGAAAGCACTTTGTTTGGCAACATTTTTAAATTTTGCCATGCAAAGTACTTTGTTTGGCAACATTTTTAAAGCAAAAATACGGCACGCCGCCGCCGTAAGGGACAGAAGATACGATGCTTTGTCTCAATTTTCCTAATTATTTCGTATATATGTGTCTCACTTCCACACTTCACACTGTAATCATGGCAACGTCTAGATGTATAATGTCATTGCTCGCAACATAATTTGACATAAACTTGGAACATCGGATCGGAACATGGAATCAACTGACAGAACTTATAAAGTTAATAATACTCTTTGGACAGAACACTATAATGGCTGTATAGCTCTTGGTAGGGGAGCCCAAAGATTTTTTGAGCAAGGATATGCGAAAAGTTGATAGCTGATTGAGGGGCATTTATAGAGGACACCGAATATATTTTCGAAAAGTTTCAGATAGGAGCCTCTTGGTCAGGAATCCACTTTCAGATTTCAATTTCATTTCAATCCACCTCCCAATACCAACCCTATCTTCCGATAGGGATTTCCGTGGGGTCGCTACTGCCCAACAGCTCGCCACATGCTGCCCTGCGGGTTTCTGTATCTCTTGGTCTTGCTCCCCATCCTAGACCTGTTCCGGCAAAGTAAACTCTACCGGCACATACCCAGAATTCGGAGCGCGCAAGCCCCACCACGACGTCAACGTAGAGATACTGCGGTGGGGATATTATTATTTATTATTATTGCCGCTTTATCAACAAATAATAAAAATAAAATAAAGTTAAAAATTAAAGGGGTCCCTAGGGAGGTAGAGGTGGGAGGTAGGTATTTTTTTTAAATATGCAGTGTTAAGGCCCTGCTTGGTTTAGCTCGGTGTGTAAGTGAAATGGCGTTATGGCTGTCTAGTTTGACGCACGAGATAGAAGATTCTCACGCGCACCGGAATTATGTCGTAAAAGTGCAAATAAAATCGTATAAAATTAGAAATTAACTATTTAATAAAAAGTAATCCATCACTAGATGCAGTTTAGAATTTGACATTTCATGGTATATTTTTAATTATAATCACTAATGAAGGGATAAACAGCTTTTAAAGATTATTAGGAGATATGTTTAAAGATTTTTTTGGTGCATTAAAGTATGTTTAATTATGTTTTGGCTTCCATCACTGTATGGGAAAAGGACTTGAAAATATCATATTTTTTTTACATGTCAAAATTATTTACGGTTTATGAGATACACAGCTTTAAAAAACCACCTTTTTGATCGTTTTCAGGAAATCTGCGCCTTAAATATTGTGCGGCGGTACGGAACCCTTCGTGTGCAGGTCCGTCTCGCACTTGGCCGGTATTTAAGGAAATTAATGAACGCCTGCCTACATATACCTACTACAAGGTAATCTAATGGTACAACATAGATTATGTTATGATTGACTGCGTAGCTCGTTTTATGTACACATATCATTAAAAAGGTGAAATCTGTACCTAACTATCTATGAATACGTGTAATAAAATCGTAGCGAATAGATGCAATACTCTAATCTTTTGGCTCTTCTTTTTACAATTTGCTTTAAACTATAGACAGAAGAAGACGAACAAATTGCAATATTGCTCATCCCCCATAGCAAATACCGTGATAATTTATAGCCTACAGACTGACCAGAATATCTGTGCAAAATTTAAACAGAAAGTATCCAGTAGTATACAGGGTGTAAGGGACAGCCCTCCGCAAACTAACAGGGTGCATTCATCACCTCATTTTGAGTCATGATCCACCGGAAAATTTCTCAGGAAAATTTTAATTTTTACTATAGTTTTTTCAGTTACTATTCCTTTATTTCAATGTGAAATTACATTCTCTGTACGCAGCACTCTATTTATGTAACAAAAACAGAAAAAAAAACAGCAATGGATGTTGAAATACTCTAACGAACGACGCGTGAAATCAGCTTGTTCACTTTCTGCATCTACAGAGTTCATCGAACTCACCGCATACCTATTTACCTACCCGTCCCAACCAGTAACAGACGCTCCGATTTGTGCACAAAAACACAAACAAATCAGGTTTATTGGATTCCCACAACGTTCCTGAAATAATTTCATGTACCGGTCATCGGGTCATCTTAGTATGTTAGACGGAATTCATCCTATCAGTCTGCGGAGGGCTGTCATTACATCCTGTATTTGCGTGATTTCATTCAGACAAACAGATACAGACAAAAATTGCTCTTACGAACATCCACTCAAGCCAGCCAATAAAGGCAAGAAAGAGGTGGGAGCACTGTTCCTCATCATTATTCACTCCAGCCGGCCAATAAAGGCAAGCCAAAGGTGAAGAACAAGACTTCTCCCGGGAGATAGGGTCCGTGGGGTCGCTACTGCCTAACAGCTCGCCACATCCTGCTCTGCGGGTCTCTGTATCTCTCTTGGTCTGACTCCTCATCCTAGACCTGTTCCGGCAAAGTAAACTCTACCGGCACAGACCTAGAATTCGGAACGCGCAAGGCCCACCACGACGTCAACGTAGAGATACTGCGGTGGGGTTATTATTATTATTATTAGAATCGTTCCCAAAGCTCGTCCAAAAATATTCAATGTAGATAGGTACCTACAGTTTGACTTCGCTACGATTTTATTATATTTATGTATAGATTTAGTGATAAAAACTATTTGGCCAAATCACTGTCAACATCAGTATGATTCACAGATCATAGATAAGTGACCAAAATGACAAACAAATCTTACAATATGTTGTTTAGATTCATACAATACAGATACGTAGACAGAGAATAGAATTCACTGTCTTCGTACAGATACATGTTGTGAAATCGCATCTTATGTCAAATAATATGAAATGTCAAACATGTCGCACGTCAACAAGTTGAGTGACAATGCGACAATGCGAACGCTAGTTGATACATTGACAGGAAACCATGGAAACGGAGATTTCAACATGTTTTTATTTTTAACGGAATGTTTCGCCAATGCAAACTATTACTTTATATAGTGTATTATCTATGATGCAAACGCACGGGGCCTTAATCAATGATATTATAAGTAAATTACTTATAATATCATTGGCCTTAATGCTCTAAGCACGGGGCATACAAGATCCAGGGAGGGGCAGTGTCGCGAAACGCGAGGTATTTTCAGTCGCAGTAACATGGTAAGTGCGGGAGTGATACGTGAGTTCGAATGACGTTTTTGCGAAGGTCGCCATTTCGAAAAATTTTGGGAGTGGTACGCCAGATCGAAAACTCATTAAATCGAAAACCGCTTTATCGAATGACGTTATCGCGAAGGTCGCCATTTCGAAAAAATTTGCGAGCAGTACGCCAGTCAGAAGTCATGGTATCGAAGTCCGATGTTGAGTTAATTTGTCTTTTTTTTTTCCCCAAACAAAATCAAATTACCATGCTCTCTGTGTCTTGTCTCATTGGGGTCGTGAGTTCGATTGCCAGACAAATTAACTCGACATCGGACTTCGATACCATGACTTCCGAACTGGCGTAGGTACTGCTCGCAAAATTTTTCGAAATGGCGACCTTCGCGATAACGTCATTCGATATAGCGGTTTTCGATGTAATGAGTTTTCGAACTGGAGTACCACTCGCAAAATTTTTCGAAATGGCGACCTTCGCAAAAACGCCATTCGAACTCACGTATCACTCCCGGCAAGTGCACACTGGTATTAATAATTGTTCTGTGGCAACACTGAACTGGCTAGACATCATGGATGGAAGTACTAAGTACTTCCATGGTGTTCTGTGGACTGTGATTTCAAAGTACTCTGTGTCTGTGATCCGAATACATTATAAAAAAGTACTCTGTGGATCCGAAGACAGTGAGCATGAGTCAGTGACTGTGATCCTTAATTCCTTAGAGCAAGCTGTGATCCTATGTTGTTGTGTTGTTATGTTGGTGTGTTGTTCCAATGGAATTAAATATTGAAGGAGGTTTTTACTATATTCCTGTCATTATTTTCAGATAATATTATAACCATCAATGGCCACTCACCAAGTGTGATACATGACCCACCCCATCAATTATAGGGGTTAAGAAATAATTTCATAACAAAAAATATAAAATATGACAATAAAATTTCCAAATGGAATGACACTGGGGATGTATATAAAACAGACTGCAGTCATGCACAAATGCGATTGTTACATAAATTAAATGATGAACACGTGATACCAGAAAAAATTAAGAAGATGAAGGTAATTATTGTTTTGTTTGTGAAGATGGTTGCCTACGGATACCTAGTCTGTTCGGTTTAATCACAATAATCACGTATCAGCTGAGTACTTTATTATTCTATTTTATTAGCTACTTTGTCGTACACTGCTCAGTTTTGTAAGTATTTATGTAATGTAGTTTTCTCAACAACTGCAAGATGTGTCACATAAAAATAGTAAGTATACTAAAGCATGTTAATTTTTTGTTGCAGCTCAATATGCCGATGGCAAACCTGTAAGCCCAACTTTAACAAATACAGCAGAAATAGTATCATTTTTTGATGACTTGTTTGACTCTGTCAACGGAGCCTGTCTTTCAAATAAGAAAAATAAAGGTAAACCTTTGCGGAATGCAGTGACAGCTTCGTCTCAGCACCACAGATTTGGAGCGAGGCAATAAAAAAACTACAAGCTAAAAAATTCGTAGAAAATAAAAATAATACAGAGACATCAGTGCCCTCACTAAAAAACTGGATAGTTACGCTGAAGAGTTATCAAAGGTTGTGGCAATTTTTTAAGACTAAAAATATAAGGATCTCGAGACCAAGGTATTTTAACTCAGATCCGATAGAAAACTTTTTTGGACAAGTCAGAGCCTATAATTTCCGAAACAACGATCCAAATTGCCACACCTTTAAAAACACCTTTAAGTCACTTCTAATCACAAGATTTATAAAATTTCACTCCGATGGTTATAATTGTGAAGAGGATTCAGGTGAGCAACTAGTAAAACTCAAGGCCTTATTTGAAACCACAAAAAATATTGAAACAAATGCTGACAGTGCTTGCTCATCTGGATCCTCTAACCTTCGGAGTGCAGTTATAGAGAATATCCCCACAACTGCAATCCAAGAAAAGCTAAAAGTTCACTCACGGGCTTATACCACTGGGTGGGTTATAAGAAAAATTTTACAAAAAAACGATTGTAAGCAATGTAAAACAAACCTTACATCTCTTGAAACAAGTTCTACCAGTAATTGGATATCTGGTAGAGAATATAAAAATACGAGCAACCTTAAAAAATTGACCTACCCTTCCGAAACAGCTGTGAGGGATTTTGGCTACATAATTCAGGAAGCAAACGAATACTTGGAAATCACACCGCAACAAACGGGTATTATAAAAGAAATTAAAAATAAAATAAAATCCAAGTATTCGTTTGATTTTCTGGATTGTGTAATACACAGGGATGCAGTTGAGGAATGTTTTCTAGAATTAAGTCTTCGATTAGCAGTGTTTAATTGGTGCAATGTAATAAATAAAATATTAAAGGGCACAGATGTGTTTAGGTTGGAAAGCAAAAGTTTGCCACCAATGCAAAATAAAGCATTTATAAAATATAAAACAAAATTGAAAAATAAAAATATTAATAAATAGGCTAAAGAGAACTGGCGCAAGCGTGTGGCTGACACTGGCTTGGCCACCATCAGGGATTTTACTTTTGATAACACAGATTTAGTCGTTAATTAGTCGAAATTTGTCGCCAAATATCAGAATTTGTCGGTCACTGGTTCAAAAGTTATAAGGGGTCATTGGTGGCCGATCTGGAGAGAGTCTCCCCAGCTTGGCCACCTTTATATCTCAAAAACTAGGCCACCTAGCGAAGATCTGTTTTCTCCCAAATTTAGTCGCTAATTAGTCGCAAGTTATCGCCAAGTCACAGATTTAGTCGGGTCTTAGTTTAGAAGATATAATGAGTTCAATTTATAAGTATAGACCAAGAGCTATATCAAAGATTTTATCGTAAATTCTTCAATCTAGCCAGTGTCAGCCACACGGCGCAAGCCACTAACACACAAACACTATCGCACACACTAACTATCGCAGAGAGGTATGGCAGAGTAAGGAGCTCCATGGACGCTTTTACCGGGCCTTTCATGGACCCCATGTAGATCTACTAGCGTCCGTAGCCTGGCTGTATTACGGTACCTCTTTGAGGAAATCAAAGGTTTTGTCTTAGCAATTATGGATAGATTTATTCCGATTTAATACCAACAAAGTAATACCACTGGTATTTGTTTGAACTTGTATTTATTTTCTATTCCGAACGGATACCATTCTATATACGTATAAACTAGTTGTATAACTAAAAGTTGTTAGTATTTCTTCGCACAATAAATTTAATTATTTAAAAAGTGGTATCCGTTCAGAATAGCAAATAAATACAAGTTCAAACAAATACCAGTGGTATTACTTTGTTGGTATTAAATCGGAAGAAGTTATGAATACAAACAACTATAGGAAATATATTGTGAAAGAAGACACGGTTGACATCTGCCGGGCATGCCACCATCCAGGAGAATCAATCCAACACATTATCTCCGGATGTTCTCGTCTAGCTAACGAAGAGTACTTGCATAGACACAACCTTGTAGCTAAGATAATCCATCAGCAACTTGCTCTGAAATACAGCCTTGTAGAATCAGAAGTACAGTACTATACTGCCCACCTGAGCCTAAAGTGCAGTAATAGTTTTGGTACGTTTTCAATTAAATATTATTCTGAATCCCCGTTTTATTTAATAGTTTTTTTTTATAAAAAAAGTAACGTAACAATGTCTAGTTTTTAGTTTTGTACTTATCCTTTCACCTTGCATGTAAAGTTCAATCGATAAGTCTTTTTCTCGAATTCGTGTTTTTCCTAATTACTGCACTTTAGGTTCGGGAGGGCAGTATAGGTATGTGCTCGACCCAGTTCTTGAAAATGAAAATATCACATTGTACTGGGATTGATGCATCATCACTGACAGGACTATTGTTGCCAATAAGCCTGATACAGTGGTAACGAGGCTGTCGTTGGGCAGCTGCATTAAGGTTGATGCGCCGGGGTAGGCCGCGAAATTCAAAATTTCTTACGTTTTTTGCAATTTGTAGGTCAGTGTGAGCTTGTATGTTGATTAAAATATGATTCGCTGCCGTAGCTAATACGGCTTTACAGAATTAGAATCAGCAATACAACTCCATAAGTTAGCATTTACCTCAAACCTCATGATTTCATGAAATCGCTAGATTTGACGTAAATGCTAACTTATGGAGTTGTATTGCTGATTGTAATGATTATAATTCTGTAAAGCCATATTAGCTACGGCCGCGAATCATATTTTAATCAATATACAAGCTCAAACTGACCTACAAATTGCAAAAAACGTTAGAAATTTTGAATTTCGCGGGCTACCCTGGCGCTTTCGCCTTAAGGGCCTGATTCAGAAAGCGGTACTTCTGGACACGGCGCGCATTGTTAGGTGGTTACTATTTTTTATATTTTAAAGGTTTTTATATTCTAATATTAAAAAATTTAATTTATATGTATATTCAATTAAATAAATAAAATAATAATATTTAATGCTTTTTATTTTCATCACATGACTGAATACACACCACAGGTGAGCAATAGGTACACCTGTGTTCACACACAAGCATAACCTCTTTTTTTGAAAAAGAAGAATTTTTTTTTTGTTAAAGGCTCAAAAGGCTAGTTTCCAAAATGTTCTGGGCTCGACCAACCTTGGCAAAAAAACCTGGTCTCATAACAACAAGCGAAAAATTAAAAAAAAATCAAACTTCACTTTATAGCTTGCAGATTCGTATAGCGATTTTTCTTCTATGGGAGTTCACCATTCACCATCTGAATACTACTTAATCTGTGCTGTGATCACATTCACAATTCACAAAATACATTGCTAAGTTTATTGCAAAGAGTATAATAATAATTAATAGGAAGGTTTTTGGTTTGCGTGTGTAATTAAAAGTGTGCTTGTGCTACCGGTATTAGTATAATAAAAGTAATCTGTGAACGGTGCAAAACTTGTAAATCGTGTAAAGAAACTAATAAACTAAATTCTATGAACTATCTGGACTTTTTATGAGAGATATAATAAGTCTCTCTGCTCTGGCTGCTGCCGTGAGCCGTCTTACCGTGCTCCACAAAGGAAGTGCACGTGTTATTTTAGAAGCTTTAATTCGCATTCGAAGATTACTATATGTCCAAGTCGTAATAATTGTATGCAAGCCGCGCCAGTTATTTGTGCGCCACAGAGTTTGTCAATAATTTAGATGAAAAGTTGAACTAAGTAAATAACTCTAGGCGTTACGTTTTGAGTTCAAAGATGGAAAGACTGCCGATGTGTAGAATATGTTTAGTGCAGAATGTTCGCATGCATCTAGTGGTCAGCAGGAACTTGCAGGAGCTATACGAGAAGCTGACTGATATACCAGTAAGTTAATAAATAAGATTTAAATTAACAATAATTTTATTAATTAATTACTATTGACATGTTTTAAATGCAAATCAAACACAAGGATTATAAACTTTCGGTCAGAGGGCCGTCTTAAGGGCTAATGGAAATCAGTGAAAGATTATCCATGTGAGGGAACCTGGTCAGTGGATCGTCTTAGGGGCTTAGAATAAATTTATAAGTCGCCAGTCTGCCTTGAGCAAGTGGTAATAAATGCTCATGACATCTCTGTATGAAGCGTGTAGAAAGCATTACTGATCTCCAACTGCTTCCTTTACAATTTAATGTAAGATTGGAAGTATTTTCTTCATAGAAACAAAATAGTGTAAGACAATATTTTTGTTTCAGTTTGTAACTGAAGACAGGAGACCGATTCTTGCTTGTTTCTTCTGCTGCACTAAACTAAAGCAATGCTACCAATTAATGACAAAATGTCTGGAAGCCGAAGAGCTGTTTGCTCAGATGATGAATGAGGGTTATGAGGTGAGGTATTCTTCTGCTGACATTTATTCTTATAATATTTCAGTATAATGTGGAAGTGATTTATCTCAAGCTCATACTTAATGTGTCTGGATTTGATGTCAACAATTCCATTGGCCTGTGAAATTGGTAGCATGGCCGACTCTCCAGGCTACATTGGACCTGCTTAAGTGTCCTCACTTGTGGGGGCTCTTAAGAGTGACTTTAGTATAATGAAAAAAGTTTGTGCTTGTGGGAGTATTATTCATGGCATATTTTCCTAATTGTATAAATATATTTTTACAGCCCAATACTTTAATAAACCAAGGCCACTTAGAGTTTTTCGGTGGGTTTATTAAATCTCCAATAGAGAACATAAGTATAGTTGATGTTATTCAAACAGAAAGCATTGCTATCAAAGAAGAATTATCAGCTGTTGGTGAGGGACCAGAAGATATTATTGAGCCAAAGGAGAAACATCAAAGTGATGGTATGTTTTAAGAACTAAAATAATATTATCAATAAAATAATAATATCTTAAAATAAATAAATAAAATTAAAATAAATATCCTTGGACATTTCACACAACGCCATCTAGTCCCGAGCTAAGCAACCTAATGCTTGTGTTATGATAACGAGATAAATAATAAAAGATATAATATAATCTATTTATTTTATATTGATCAACATTGTTTTGAACTACTTCATTATGTGGAACACGCACTATACGGTGCACTCACAAAGAATCAAAAGCAACCAGAGAGCCTTCACAAAACATGTAGTGCAGGGGTTTCTAAGTTTGTAAGGTAGTGGAACACTCACCAAATCCCTTTTACTTTATTGGACCCCACATCAAATTATTACAAATCAAAGACAGTGCTCAAATAAACATGATTTACTTTTAAATATTAATGTGAAGAATGAAAATGTATCAGTGTTTCATTAATAATTGCTTCATAGTTCAGTCAGTATTATTATGACTGACAGTTGTATTTGATAAATAATTTTGCGGAACCCTTAGGTTCCGCTGAACCCACTAGGAATTGTAATACCTTTGATAAAGTATCTCCCCGGTGTCCATGTGAACTATGTGTTCAATCCTATAATAATAATCGCAGTATCTCTACGCCCCACCGCAGTATCTCTACGTTGACGTCGTGGTGGGGCTTGCGTGCTCCGAATTCTAGGTCTGTGCCTGTAGAGTTTACTCTGCCGGGACAGGTTTAGGATGAGGAGCCAGACCAAGAGAGATACAGAAACCCGCAGGGCAGCATGTGGCGAGCTGTTGGGCAGTAGCGACCCCACGGACCCTATCTCCCGGGAGAAGTCTTGTTCCTCACCTCTCGCTTGCCTTTATTGGCCGGCTGGAGTGAACAATGACGGGAACAGTGCTCCCACCTCATTCTTGCCTTTATTGGCTGGCTTGAGTGGAGATTCGCAAGAGCAAGAGGAAGGAAGTATTTCAGTAAGTGTTTGTAGGGATCTTGACCATCTTCCGGGCTCTGGGATTGTTCTGAGAACCGTGGAATACCTCTCCACTCCTCACAAGCACCTCAGGACATGTTGCTCCCTTGCCGCTACGACCCTATGTGCTAGCGACCGTTTTCGGGGGCCCATTATTGAGTGTGCAAGTCACCCCCTGCCACTTTTTTTTTCGTGTATAGGTAATAAAACATTGATCAGGCAGGGGCCATAGTCCTTTCATAGTTCTAGGTAACCAGTCCACAGCCACCCAAACCCATAGGCCAATATGTTTTGTTTCCATGTTCTGCAATAGTCCTGCACCAACCGGGGGTTGTCCTTGGGTGCACTTGCATAGTGTATACAGGGATAATCGTCGGTTGGTGCCTCCTCATAATTTAAAATTGTCTAAGGGGCCTCTGCGAGTTGGCTTCGGCCCCTCGTACGCCTTCCAAAAGTCCGGGACCGCAGGGTCCCGAGATATGTCAAAGACACTTTAAAAATAATAATAACCCCACCGCAGTATCTCTACGTTGACGTCGTGGTGGGGCTTGCGTGCTCCGAATTCTAGGTCTGTGCCTGTAGAGTTACTCTGCCGGAACAGGTCTAGGATGAGGAGCCAGACCAAGAGAGATACAGAAACCCGCAGGGCAGCATGTGGCGAGCTGTTGGGCAGTAGCGACCCCACGGACCCTATCTCCCGGGAGAAGTCTTGTTCCTCACCTCTCGCTTGCCTTTATTGGCCGGCTGGAGTGAACAATGACGGGAACAGTGCTCCCACCTCATTCTTGCCTTTATTGGCTGGCTTGAGTGGAGATTCGCAAGAGCAAACGTGCTCGGAGGAAGGAAGTATTCCAGTAAGTGTTTGTAGGGATCTTGACCATCTTCCGGGCTCTGGGATTGTTCTAAGAACCGTGGAATACCTCTCCACTCCTCACAAGCACCTCAGGACATGTTGCTCCCTTGCCGCTACGACACTATGTGCTAGCGACCGTTTTCGGGGGCCCATTATTGAGTGTGCAAGTCACCCCCTGCCATTTTTTTTTCCGTGTTTAATAAAACATTGATCAGGCAGGGGCCATAGTCCTTTCATAGTTCTAGGTAACCAGTCCACAGCCACCCAAACCCATAGCACAATATGTTTTGTTTCCATGTTCTGCAATAGTCCTGCACCAACCGGGGGTTGTCCTTGGGTGCACTTGCATAGTGTATATAGGGATAATCGTCGGTTGGTGCCTCCTCATAATTTAAAATTGTCTAAGGGGCCTCTGCGAGTTGGCTTCGGCCCCTCGTACGCCTTCCAAAAGTCCGGGACCCCAGGGTCCCGAGATATGGCAGAGACACTTTAAAAATAATAATAAAACATTTATTTTCAGGCTACAATGGCCCATAGACACAAATATGCTATGATTTATTTATTTATTTATTTATTTGGTAAAAACATGTACAACATTACAGATCGAGATCTAAGTTATTGTACAGTTAAATTTAAATAATAATAATTAAAAAAAAACAAACATATTTACAATATAGAAGGAATAACAGTAAGAAAGAATAGGTACACAAAGAAAAAAGAAAAACAAGTAAAACTAACATATACCAACAAAATTGGCAACAAAAAAAAACAAAACTCATCTTTCGTCCATCATCTCACAGAATCGCAAACATGCACGACATACGTCTATCCATCTCGCGGCAAACAAATCACACTCCTGTGTCGATGCCAGTAGAGCATTTAGCATTGCGAGCGCGCGAACCAGGGGCGAGTTAGAATGCGAAACTGTGCGTGCTGACGGAACGGCCAACAATCCGTGTCGTCGCGGTCTAAGTTGGTATTTGGGTACAGGAGGAACAAAAAGTTTCACAAGTTGAGCTACTAGGTCCGGGCAATCAGACTCCCCCCGAAGGACACGACAAGCGAACATGAGTAAAAAGTAATTACGCCTAACTTCAAGAGAGTTAAATTTCAGCATTCCAAGCAAAAATTTTGTGGGATACAGGAATGGATAGTACCCGAACAGTTTTTTAAATAAAAATCTAAGGAATGTTTTTTGTACCTTCTCAAGAAGCAAGGCGTAAGTACTTTCATAGGGGTTCCAAATTATTGAAGCTGCCTCTAGTTTACTTCTAACTAAAGCCATATAAACCAATTTAATGGCCAGAGGGTTGTTAAATTCTCGCATATTCCGAATAGTGAAACCTAGGCTTCGGTATGAATCAGTGGCGAGAGCCCGCATATGTTCATGGAAGGTTAGTCGCTGGTCAAATAAAACTCCTAGATCCCTTACCGAATTAACACGAGCAATAGGATCTGTTCCAAGGAAGTATTGCACATGCAGAGGGTTTTGACTACGAGTCCAATTCAACAATGCCTACAGGGTGTTGTTGGGGCTGCCTCGGTACTGCAGTGCGTCGGGGATGTTCGCTGAGTCGCGCATTGACTGCTTCTATGCGTCAATGCGGAAACAGTGCACATCCTTGGTGCGCAGGGTCCGCGCCAGCTCCAACACCATCTTGAGGATGATGGCTGAGAGGTTCGACTGTCACTACATTAACCATTGCTGTATGCTTAATGTAGTGACAGTAAATAATAAAATGAAATAATCTTGTGTGTTGTGTTTTTGTCTGATTTTTATTTTATAGTTCTAGTAATTTTTATTTTAATGTACCTAATGCTATGATCCAGTTGCTGATTGAAATAAATGATTTGAATTTGAATTTGAATAAAGGACATAACATTGCATTTGACCGTGTTGAATAGGAGCTTGTTTTCAATGCTCCATTGGAACACTGCGTTAATGTCCTCCTGAAGAGTTAATGTATCAGCCATCTCCTCAACACCATATATCAACTTGAGATCATCAGCGTAGAGCAAGCACTTGGTGTGTTTGAGAACCTTCTCAAGATCATTCACCATGATTCCGAATAATAAAGGTCCCACAATGGTGCCTTGACTAACGCCAGACCGAGTGTGATATCTGTCCGAAACGAAGCACCCATGTTTGACATATTGTTGACGGTCCCGCATATAACTCGCGAAAAACTTGAGTAGTTTTGGTGAAAAGCCGATGTTACTAAGTTTGGTCAGTAACACGTCATTATCTACACGATCAAAGGCTTTTTTGAAGTCGAAATAGATAACATCAACCTGTATACCTTTGTCCAAGTGCTGCGATATGAGATCCACAAGCGTTAGAAGGTTTGTACTAACAGAACGGTTCGATCGAAAGCCGTGTTGAGAGTCACAAAGAAATGGTTGAATTTGGTAACTAATTAACTTGTGTAATATGGATTCAAATAATTTAGGAAGTTATGAAGAAATGATATAAATTCTCTGCGCAACCATCAACAGTGGTCAGTAATAAATTAGATTGCGATAAATTAGTTGAGCGTATTGGACCAAAAGTCCCTTACTTAATACCTAGATATCCTGTAGCTAATATTATATTCTTCACTCGAGCATCCAACACAACTGTTAGGGTAAACTCACCGGTCGCGGGTTTGTCTGAAGAGGTTACCGCGGCCCTGGCATAGGCAACTGAAGGAACACGGGTGGGTTTTAGTCAGTAAAAGTCTGACACGCCCTTCCGCTCCACTCAGAGCGGGAGAAGTTATTTGATGATTTCCCACCCTCAAAAAAAAAAAAAAAAAAAAAACGGGTAAACTCACCACTTAACCGACTCGGTAGGGAGATGAATTCCTGTATAAAATCTGTACCAGGTTTCGATATATACCATGATTCTATAAAAATCTTTAAAACTAAAATACTTAGCTGAAGTTCGCACATACGTAAAAATATCGCCGCGATATTTTTACGTCCGTGCGAACGTCGGTTCAAGTGCCGAAAAATGCAACCTGTTAGTTACTTATGCTAGTATATTCTGGAAACAGTTTTTTTTTTTTTATTGTATTTTAACCCAACTTTTTACTCAAAATCATCATTACCTACCATTTATTATTAGTCATACTTTTTATTTTGATCTTATTTTCATTGCATTTTATCTTAGTTTTAAGTAACTGGACAAAATTGCAATACTGTCTGTATAGTTTTGCTTTATAATTTCATATTTATTTATGTGTTTATTTTGCCATACCCTAGTTCTAGCGCCACTAGTTTTATATTATTATTTTTTTGTTTCACTTATGTTTGAATGAATGCTGGTTAAGCTATAATTGGCGACTGTGTACGTCCAAGGCTAATTTGTTACCTATACTTATAATGTAATGTATTGATACAGAAGCTGTTAGTAAACCTTTACAAATAAATACTTCAAACTTTTGGTAGTGTTGAGTTTAAACAAATCATTGGTAACGAGTAATACTCTTGACTATTTTTATTTACTTACAGAGCTAGAACTGGAAAATTTAGACAATATCTGTCTAGATGTAGCAGATATACCACCTCACCATTCCGTATCAGATTTAGAAGATGATGTACCGTTAATGGAGTTTAAAATTGAAGTGGAAGAAGAACAAGAAGTATTTAAGAAGAAACGAAGAGCCAGAGAGACGAAAAGTAAGTATACGGTTAAGGATATTTTATTTCTCAAAAGAATTAACAAATTCACTTAGAGAGAAAACATAAATTATTATAAACAAAATGTGTCATCAAGCGTAGCTTAAAATGAAATATTGCTACACACAGTTCGTAATTATCTTAAAACTATCATTATAATACCACTTTCACACTTAACAAATCAAATCAGAAGTAGGTAGGTAGTTCTACGCAGAGAACAGCAGAATTTTAAGAGATGCGGGTAGGGTGCATTTTAACAGTTGTAGCGTGTTACTAAGGCCTACAGTGCAAGTGAAACGCTAAAAAATAAAGTAATAGTTTGTTTTTTTTTTTTTGTGAAAGTAACGTTGAAGCATAGATTTTTGTAGATATTGGTATAATTATAAGGATTTGTATATTTTAATAGTTATCATGTTTATTTTACTGTACTATGATATTCATTTTTATCTCTGATTTGCTTAGATTATGAAATGTCCAGATTCCTAGTAGGC
This sequence comes from Cosmia trapezina, assembly GCA_905163495.3. Taxonomy (NCBI): domain Eukaryota; kingdom Metazoa; phylum Arthropoda; class Insecta; order Lepidoptera; family Noctuidae; genus Cosmia; species Cosmia trapezina. Next base: position 13,780,514 of record LR991047.1, read on the forward strand.
TGCCGTAAATTGATTCCAAATTTAAGCGGCTAATATGGTCAACTCGTCCGATCTTCGCAGGTTTTCACAACCTAGAAAAGCATGAAAACGACACCCATGACGAAAAATTTTAAAATTTTCGCAGCCGCCATTTTGGATTTACATTTTGACCTCACTATTGGCTTTAGCTTCCTTGAAAACCATGAAAACGACACCCATGAAGAAAAATTTGAAAATTTTCGTAGCCGCCATCTTGGATTTTCATTTTGACCAAATTCACACTTCTTTCTTTGTCTTATTTTATTCTTTTAAGTTCCTTTTCATTGTTCCTTTTATATTTAAATTTTCCCACTATTTTAGGGTAATCTCTATGCGCTGGTATTACTCGCGTGTTGCACACATACGCAAATGCGTTATGTAGTACACGGCGCTCACTCACACACGTATAAAAATTGGCTTCACCACGTTTTATGTGACGTTTTGTACTGAACACGGAATCTGGACTATTCATAATCTAAGCTGATTTGTTTCATAATAATGTCAAGGAAAGTTGAAGTACTTATATGTATACAGGGTGTAAGGGACAGCCCTCCGCAAACTGATAGGGTGAATTCAGTATGTCATACTAAGATGACCGGTACATGAAATTTTTTCAGGAATGTTAAGGGAATCCAATAAATCTGATTTGTTTGTGTTTTTGTGCACAAATCGGAGCGTCTGTTACTGGTTGGGAGGGGTAGATAATAGGTATGCGGTGAGTTCGATGAACTCTGTAGCTAGACAGAAAGTGAACAGCTGATTTCACGCGTCGTTGGGTATAGTATTTCAACATCCATTGTTGGTTTTTTTTTTTTTTGCAGTTTTTAACCGACTTCTAAAAAAGGAGGAGGTTCTCAATTCGGATGTTTGTATCGCATAACTCCGTCGCTTGCCAACCGATTTGAAATTTTTTTTTTTTTTGTTGGAAAGGGTATACTTTCCAAATGGTCCCATTTTTGTCAAAATCCAGTTCTGATGATGGGATCCTGGAGAAATCGAAGGAACTCTTCAAATATTATAGGCACACCTATAGCGATTTGGGTATTTTTTATAGTAGCTCGTGCATTTGCTCTCGGAAAGCACCACTTGGTGAAGTGGAACTGATGATGAAGGTCACAGATGGCTACCGGAACTACTCAATGATAAATATTTCACGGGTTGCGATTCGATTACGTTAATATGGTTCCTAAGCAATTTCCGCTCGTCACACAATGCGTGTGGTGAGTGGTTGTTGAGGAGTTCTCCTGGTTCTTACCAGCAGAACTCCTCAACAATTAACGTCCCAGCATCGGGAAAAGCAATATTTTGTAACATGTGATGAGCAATTGACATTAGACTATTGTAACTTATACAAATTATAAACAGACCCACTAAAAAGCGAAAAGTAAATCCTTTTTAACAAAAAAAAAACCGACTTCCAAAAATCACTACAAAGTGAAAAATAACGTTGATTTCGGAAGTCGGTGGCAAAAAAAAAAGAAAGTAAATAAAAAACGAAAGACACCGACTTCCGAAATCAAAGTTATTTTTCACTTTGTAGTGATTTTTGGAAGTCGGTTTTTTTTTTGTTAAAAAGTTTTTTTTTACATAAATGGAGTGCTGCGAACACACAACGCAATTTTACATTGAAATAATGAAAATGTAACTGAAAAAAAATTGAAAAAATTTAAATTTTCCTGAAAAAATTTCCGGTGGAATATGATTCAAAAGGAGGAGCTGAATGCACCCTGTTAGTTTGCGGAGGGCTGTCCCTTACACCCTGTATACAAGGTGTAACATAAATAACCCACAACCTCTTAAGGGGTCATTGTACTCATCATTATGAACAACTTTTACTATGGGACCAAACCTGAAATCGCGAAAAAAAATCAGTTGTCCAGTACATTTATCTACATCAAACTCGTCAAAATGAAGGGAGCAGCTGATTTTTTTTTCGCGATTCCAGGTTTGGTCCCATAGTAAAAGTTGTTCATAATGATGAGTACAATGACCCCTTAAGATGTTGTGAGTTATTTATGTTACACCTTGTATATATATAACGCAGTACCAGGATCATCCGGATTTTTAGAAATCGTGACGTCATCTGCTGACGTCACCATCTCCAGCATTGAATTCACTCATTGCAAAAATGAACACCCAATTTATCAAATCACGTTTTATTCTTAATACTAGTAAAACACAATTAATAAGACAGCCTTAAAATCTAAATTAATAATAGGAATCTTACTCACAAGATATTCTAGCAAACACCACTTGTCTTCACAAACTTCTGTTTGGCAATGTGGCTTCGCAGCGGCCCGCCTTTTCAATCATAAAAATGGCGTCCTCGTTGCCAAGTCTTAAGTTAAGTTATACACTTACTTATTTTTTTATAAATTGCAGATAACATTGATTGCAAAGTAACTAACTATAATTTGTTAATTCGTTTTACTATTTTTAGCAGTCGATTTTAACATTGAATTAATTTTCTGTTGCTTAAAACATTTAAACATTTTAAACACGCGCCATCTTTTCCGCTTGACCAATAATATTTCAATCAACTGTTTGATATACAAAAATTAACCAAAAATCATTTTTAAACTAACGCATATCGCTTATTAATCAAGAAATGAATTTAACAATCAATAACTTGTTTTTAAACCTAAGTTTGAATAAGCCTTCAGTTATGGTTTGCTGTTATAGTAACCGCAAATCATAAGGGCGAGCGCGCACTGCGGTGCGTTTTTCTAACGCATAATCTGTGAAGTATGGAATGTCTTTGAAGTGCGCGCACTGCGGTCATGCGTTTTGTTACTGTAGGCCGCGCCCAGTGCGGCAGGACTAACGGAAACGCACCGCAGTGCGCGCTCGCCCTAACATGGCCTTTTACATTGAAAAGTAGCAAACTGACAACATTACTCAAATCTAAACTATTTTAAACCTATGCAATCATATTTAACTGTTTTTGAACTTGAAAGTAAATATTGTTAAAGTTTACGTAAGCCTTGCGTCGACATATATATTATATGTATACCTATTCATTATTTATTCTATAGGCCAGGAAAGATCTTTTAGTATAAGTATAGTTTCTTAAAGTTTTCTTGTAAATGTTAAACGATTTGATTTCTTTTATGTCCTTAGGCAGTTTATTGTAAAAGTTAGTATTAGTTAGTTAATCCATAGGTAAGCACACGGGCCACTGGTTCACTTGATAGCAAATAGTGCCACCTTAAGGCGAAAGCGCCAGGGTAGCCCGCGAAATTCAAAATTTCTGACGTGTTTGCAACATGCAGCGTGCAAGCAAGCATGCAGCATACAAGCAAGCATGCAGCATGCAAGCAACCATGCAACATGCAGCAGGCATGGTTTCTGTCACGGCTCCGGCGCTGCGGGCTCTGGGGCGGCCCCACGCGAGCTTATCGTCGCAGATGGTTGTAACGCTCACCACCGCAGCTTCGGCAGCCTCAGCCGCGGCGGCGAGCGTTACAACTACCTGCTCCTCAGCTCGCGGGCCGCCTCGCCCCTCCGCGCCTACGCGGATTTAAATTACACTCTAGGGTAGGGCAGATAAGACTATACTAGAAAGCTTTAGGTGGTGAAAAAAAGGTAAACAATCTTGATGTGTCTTTTATCTTTTTTTATTTTAAAACCTCAGTTTAAAAATTAAATGCAACTAAAAACCAATGTAAATACAACAATAATGATTACTAAATCAATTGAACCGTTACTTTTAGTAGTTTTGTTTACCTTTATTTCACCACCTAAACCTTTTTAATATAGGTGGAGTCGGTTTTGCAGCGATTCGTTTCTGTCACTAACTTTGTATTTTTACATTTTCGTTGAAATACAATACCATGGAAAAATACACCGAACAAACAATATTCGTTAAAAAATAATTCTACTGTTTGATAAGTTTGTTAAATAAAAAAATGTGACTATATAATTCATTGAATAGTGTTTCTGTAAAATATGTTTCATTCAAGTAAATAGTAGTCGAAACAATAATATTAGAAATAAAAATACAAGGACCAAATATTATATGAAACATTTTCTGGGAAACGAAATTCTATCAAATTTCTGTCTGCGAAACAAGGGGACTCCCGCCTCACGCCATACAGCGCCCGGGACGCTCGATAATACCCTAGGGCGCTGGTGAGGCGGCCGTGTGATGTCTATTCCAAAATTATCTGATATAAATATAAAATATAACAACTGGAGCAGAACACATACCCTTGGATGCCAATTTGTGGTGCCACTTACAAATTGAGTGCTTTGATTAGGTATTTAATTAAATGCTTAACCTGGAATTCTAATTTAAAATCACCTTCAAAAACTTTTTAACAAAAAAAAAACCGACTTCCAAAAATCACTACAAAGTGAAAAATAACTTTGATTTCGGAAGTCGGTGTCTTTCGTTTTTTATTTACTTTCTTTTTTTTGCCACCGACTTCCGAAATCAAAGTTATTTTTCACTTTGTAGTGATTTTTGGAAGTCGGTTTTTTTTTGTTAAAAGTAAAGTTTTTTTTTGTTAAGTTTTTATTTCTCGCTTTTTAGTGGGTCTGTTTATAATTTGTATAAGTTACAATAGTCTAATGTCAATTGCTCATCACATGTTACAAAATATTGCTTTTCCCGATGCTGGGACGTTAATTGTTGAGGAGTTCTGCTGGTAAGAACCAGGAGAACTCCTCAACAACCACTCACCACACGCATTGTGTGACGAGCGGAAATTGTTTAGCAACCATATTAAAGTAATCGAATCGCAACCCGTGAAATATTTATCATTGAAAAGTTCCGGTAGCCATCTGGTGGTCTTCGTCATCAGTTCCACTTCACCAAGTGGTGCTTTCCGAGGGCAAATGCACGAGCTACTATAAAAAATACCCAAATCGCTATAGGTGTGCTTATAATATTTGAAGAGTTCCTTCGATTTCTCCAGGATCCCATCATCAGAACTGGATTTTGACAAAAATGGGACCATTTGGGAAGTATACCCTTTCCAACAAAAAAATATTTTTTCAAATCGGTTGGCAAGCGACGGAGTTATGCGCGAACAAACATAAAAAAAAATAAAAACATCAGAATTGAGAACCTCCTCCTTTTTTAGAAGTCGGTTAAAAACACCTTACCTTTTAAAATCATCATAAAAGTTTTTCATTTGATTTGAGGTTATTTTATAACCTCAATTTTCGTCGTTGTGTGGGAATTATCAATGAATGTGTTAATAGTTCCCTTGAAAAGGGTTTGTTTAAACTTTGATCACATAGCTTTGGAATAGACCATGATATTATGTCAACGTTAGTACAGTTTTGTACTAGATATCTCTGGTGATTAAGTGTATAATTCAATGTCACTAGAAAATTGTAATAAATTGCATGATTTACACTAGGACCGAAAACGACGAACTTTTGGTCCTAGTGTGAATCATACAAAGCGCTATTATTTTGATTCGTGTGCATGTCAATCTTCTTCCAACATTGTACTTACCAGATTTATAATCTTAGGGACGACCGTTGCGAAGAAACCAAAACTAGACACACGAAGAACAAAACTAGAAGATGCAATAACAGCCGAGAAATCGAAAAATGAAAAATCAGACTCGAAAGTTAACCGGACAACTCAAAAACGTACCTCGAAGTCGAAACCTGAAATTTAATCAGCGTAGTTATAATCGAGTAAAAAAAATTAAACAACATAAGTGTGATGTATGTCAGCGTAGTTTTAATCATAAGTGTCATTTAAAAAAACATATTCGTATACACACTGGTGATAAACCTTATAAGTGTGATGTGTGTCAACGTAGTTTTAGTCAAAAGGGTAATTTAACACAACATACTCGTAAACACACTGGTGAAAAACCGTTTAAGTGTGATGTATGTCAGTGTAGTTTTATTAAAAAGGCTAATTTAATACAACATAGTCGTATACACACTGGTGAAAAACCGTTTCAGTGTGATGTATGTCAGAGTAGTTTTATTCGAAAGGCTCATTTAATACAACATACTCGTATACACACTGGTGAAAAACCGTATAAGTGTGATGTATGTCAGCGTAGTTTTAATCATAAGTGTCATTTAAAAAAACATATTCCTATACACACTGGTGATAAACCTTATAAGTGTGATGTGTGTCAACGTAGTTTTGGTCAAAAGGGTAATTTAACACAACATTCTCGTAGACACACTGGTGAAAAACCGTATAAGTGTGATGTATGTCAGTGTAGTTTTAGTCAAAAGACTACTTTAACACAACATACCCGTATACACACTGGTGAAAAACCTTACACGTGTGATGTATGTCAGCGTAGTTTTAGTGAAAAAAGTAATTTAACAAAACATACTCGTACACACACTAAACCTTACAAGTGTGATGTATGTCGGCGTAGTTTTAGTGATAAAAGGAGTTTAACAAAACATACCCGTATACACACGTGTGATGTATGTCAGCGTAGTTTTAGTGAAAAAAGTAGTTTAACAAATCATACTCGTACACACACTGGTGAAAAACCTTACAAGTGTGATGTATGTCGGCGTAGTTTTAGTGATAAAAGGAGTTTAACAAAACATACCCGTATACACACTGGTGTGTTGAATAAAAGGCTTTACACGTGTGATGTATGTCAGCGTAGTTTTAGTGAAAAAAGTAGTTTAACAAAACATACTCGTACACACACTGGTGAAAAACCTTACAAGTGTGATGTATGTCGGCGTAGTTTTAGTGATAAAAGGAGTTTAACAAAACATACCCGTATACATACTGGTGTGTTGAATAAAAGGCGTGCGCTCGGTGATACAACATTTATTGCGGACTAATCATAGACTACTCAAGCGTTCACTAGAGTAGAACCATAGTGTTTCTCTATGAGCAAACTGTCAAGGTACCAGAACACCTCTACCCTTAATTACAAATATAATAACAAAAGAAGAAACTATAAATCTAAGTCTTCAACATCTAATACCGGTTAACTAAATCTATAAGCTAAGTACGCAAAGTTACAAGTTAACTTAACAAGTGTGACAGTGAACTTATGAACCTGCTCTACCCTTAATTACTAATACTTATAATAAAAGAAAAACTATACCCGAGTTTGTGAATTCTTATTATAACATCAAATACAAATTACCTTAAGGATGATGCGCAGTGGTAGCCCGCGATATTCAATTGATTTTGCGTTTTTTGCAGGTCCGTGTCCGGTTGTATCTTGATCAAAGTATGATATGCGCAATAAAACATACTTATGTATTCATATAATTTTACCCATAAAAATCATCAATACATCTCTCGTAAGTTAGATTTCATGCAGATTCGTTAGATTTCGTTCGTTTGAAGAATCTGCACGAAATCTACATACAACCTGACACGGACCTGAAAATTGCAAAAAACAAAAAAAAAAAAAATGAATTTCGCGGGCTACTCAGCGCACTCACCTTAATATTATGTAACTAAGTAGGTCCACATAAAGTTACAAGTAAATTACACAAGTGTGACAATCAACTTAACCTGCTCTTATCCTAAAACCATACCTTAACCAAATATGTATAAAGTATTAATCTATTTCGCCATGCCACCCGTATCGTACTGGCGGTCTACGTACTCTTACTGTTCGGTTCCTCGTCGTGACAACATTGCCAGCATGCTCCCTATTGGTCGACACATTGGGTTCTTTTGGTGAACTACAAGATGCTTCTGCGGCAACATCTTGTGCCACCCCAACTGTTGGTACTACTGGTGATGAAGACGAAACTGCACCTAAACTACCTTCTCCCGAAACACCTCCACTTCAATCTAGATCCTCGCCACTAGTCATGGGAAGTGATAATGATTTACCTGAATGTCTATTTTATTTCCAACTGTCTCGTAAACTGGTCTAGCCCTGTCTCTTTCCTGGAAATATCTTTATCTACATTTTCCGTCACCCTTATTCTCAGCTGATCGACATGTCTGTGAAATGTGAGGCCTGCGGAAGCTGCTAAAACTAAAGAATTATGGGATGAAAGAAAATAAAGCTCAAGAGGTGATCGTTACAAGAGTCGAGGAGACAGTGATGACGTATTTGATTTCATGTTCCAGTAGTCTTGAAATGTGGCAGAAGTTGTGTACCATATATTAACCGGTAACTAAAGTAGGGGTACATTTGTTGCAACAGAGATTCTTTAATATTAAGTATGAGGACCCCATAGCTGTGTTCATAACGAAGGTTGAGGAGTGTGTTAACCAAATGGCAACTGCAGGAGAAAGGGTATCTGAAAATATGATAATAACAAAGATACTTATGTCATTACCCGACAAATACAAACATTTTGTCTCAGCTTGGGAAAGTATTCCAGAAGAGAAACAAAAGTTGCAGGAGCTGACAGGCAGGTTGCTAGTTGAGGAGCGCTGGCAGCAAGTAGTCATGGTGCCATTTCCAGTAGCAGTAGCAGCGGACAGCAACATTCTGCATTAGTGGTTGGTACAGTGGTGCGCAGTGTACTATAAAGTGCTTCGAGTGTGGTAAAATAGGCCATAAAAGGAATGAGTAGAAATAGAAAATGTAATAACTGTCACAAGGTGGGTCATTTAATAAAAGAATTTATTACCAATACAGTTTATTACTAAGAGTACCAGTTCTAAAACTTCATTTGTAACAAGAGAAATTCAGGGTAATTTATTATTATATTTGTTAAATTCAGGGGCAAGTGACCATATGTGTTATATTAAAGAGACGTATTCCGAGTTTTGTGAAATAAAAATTAAAAGATTTGTTACAATTGGTGATGGAAAGAATTTAGAACGTTTTAGGTATTGGAAAAGTTGATGTGTATGCCTATAATGGTTCAGAGTATACTCTCTGTACTCTACATAATGTGTTGTATGTGCCTAAATTAAATGTGAATTTGTTTTCTTTCGGTTAAGCCATTAATAAAGGTCATAAGATGGTTTCAGATTCTAATGGATGTAAGTTTTATAAAAAATGGTTCCATAACATAGCTGACAAATATGATAAAATGTATGTGATGAAATTTAAATTTAGTGATGTAGCTTTGTTTACTTTGACAGATTGGCATAGTAAGATGGCACACCAAAATTATCAGTATGTAAAAGAGTTTTTGGTTTTAAAAGGCATAAAATATGAAGGGCAGACTGATCAATGCTTACCGTGTATCCAGGGAAAACAGCATAGGTTACCTTTTCATCAGAGTAGTAGTAGGTCGGTTGACCCAGGTGAACTCATACACATGGATCTGCATGGTCCAATGGAGGAAGCATCAGTAGGGGCTCTTCATATTTTCTTTTATTGAAGGATGACTATAGTAGTTACAGGTTTGTTTATTTTATCAAGAATAAGTATGAAACTAGAGAGAAAATTGAGGAATTTATAGAGCAGTTTGAAAACGAGTTTAGATATAAAATAAAAAGATTTCGGTCAGATAGTGGAACACAGTTTGTGAATAGAGCAATAGAGAATTTATTTAAGAAAAAAGGTATAGTACATGAGTTAACAGTTATACTCCTGAGCAAAATGGTAGAATTGAACGCGAGATGCGTGCGGTAGTTGAGTCTGCGAGAACAATGATTACTCAGTCAGGTTTAGGGAAAGAACTTTGGGCTGAAGCAGTAAATACGGCGGTGTTTACAATAAATAGAACAGGAAAAAGTAAGGTGAGTAGGAAGATACCTTATGAGTTGCTGTATAATAAGAGTTTTGATGTTACTTTATTGAGAGATTTTGGTGCTAAGGTATGTACACATGTACCTAAACAGCTTAGATTGAAGTGGGACTCCAAGAGTAAATTAGGAGTTTTTGTGGGTTATGGGCATTGTACAAAAGGATACAGGGTGTGGTATTCTAACACAAGAAGAGTAGAAACTTATAGAGATGTTATATTTACCAAAAAGAAGAAAGAAGTGGTAGAGAAGAATATAAGTTCAAGCATTTTATTAACAGATGAAGAAGATGTTATTGAACAAGAAACCCCTCTTAACAGACTTAACAGGGAACAGAATCAAGAAGATAAAGAAGTTGAGTTACAGGAAGAAAATAAAGAGATTAAGATAGAAGAATGCAAAGAAGTTGTGCAGCAAGACTCTCCTAATACAGGTTATATTTGCCTAAAAGGAGGGTCCAATCAAAAATTTTGTTTAGTTTTAAATTTGTTTTACTAATAAACTATTTTTTTATTTTTATTTTTTTTATTTTTTAAGAAAACGAAAGTATTGTAGAAGATGTGAGATCAAGTGAAGTTGACATGATGGAAGAGTACTTAGATGACGAATTATTAGATACAGAAGAGACATCTGAAGAAAAGAAAATTTCTAGAAGTAGAAGGCAAGTGAAGAAGCCTGTATGGACAAAAGACTATGAGATGGCATTGATAGCACAAGGAGAAGAACAACTAACTTATGAAGAAGGTGTTAGTGGAGAACATAAAGAAGAATGTCTAAAAGCAATAGAAGCAGAGTTAGAAGCTCTAAATAAAAATAAAACGTAGAGAGAAGTTAGTTTACCAGAAGGGAAGAATTTAATTGATACTAAGTGGGTATTTAAGATTAAGAAAGAAGGAAATAAAGATCTTTATAAAGCTAGATTGGTTGTAAGAGGTTTTAAGCAAGAAGATGAGTTTGATCACTCAGAGATTTATGCTCCAGTAGCTAAACTACCTACACTGCGAATTTTATTAGCAATAGCTAGTAAATATAACATGGAAATTCAGCAGATGGATGTCAGAAGTGCATTTTTATATGGGAACATAGAGGAGTTGTTTGTGGAAAAACCAAAGGGTATGAAAAAAATGGAAAAGTATTGAAATTGCAAAGATCTTTGTATGGCTTGAAGAAATCTCCAAGATATTGGAATGACAAATTTAATAAATTTATGGTTCAGGAAGGGTTAAACCAGTGTGATTACTGTTTATATTATAAGAAGTTCTATATCTTACTGTATGTTGATGATTTGATTTTACTTTGTGAAGACAAACAAGAAATAAAAATATTTAAAGAAGCCTTACAAGAAAAATTTGATATGAAAGACCTGGGAGGTAATAATCTAAAATATCTAGCAATAAATATAATTAAGAAGAATGATGTAATTGAGTTAAACCAAGAGCAGTATTTCAGATATTTATTAAAGAAGTATAATATGGAAGGATGTAAATCTATAGCAACGCCCATAGAACAAGGTTTAGTCTTAGAAAAAGAAGTAGCTACAGGGCCCCAAGTCTGCTATTTTTTACATTCCAACACGATCCCATTGTCACTGCATTGTCATTTTGCTAAAAGTTCGTAATCTGCTAAATTCATAATTTCATACAATGAAGTGTCAGTAATTGACCATTGGAAAGTCATAATGACGCCATTATATTAGTGGATTACCAAACTTGTCAAAATCAACAATTATGAAATCAATGATAGACCATTCTGACACTATTGTAATAGCAGACTTGAGGCCCTGATAAAGAATTGATAAAACGATGTAGACAGTTAATAGGAACTCTAGTGTATGCCATGTTGGGAACACGTCCTGATTTGTGTCATGCATTAAGTTATTTAAGTCGCTTTCAAAGTTGTGCTAATGAGAGTTTATGGAAGGCATTAAAAAGAATTTCGAATTATATTAAGGGTACTTTAGGATTAAAATTAATTTATAGAAAAGCAGTAGATGTGCAGTTAGAAGGGTATACAGATGCTGATTGGGCAGGAGATCAAGAGGATAGGAAATCTACATCAGGGTATATAATGAAAGTTTTTGGTAATACAGTGTCATGGTCTTGTAATAAACAGCAGTGTATATCATTATCAAGTACAGAATCAGAATATGTAGCATTAGGAAAGGGAATTGCAGAGGGTTGCTGGATAAAGAATTTGTTAAGAGAAATAGGAGTTGATTGTAAATGTTTTATTATAAACTAGCTTTGCCCGCGGCTTCGCCCGCGTGGATGTCGGAAAATATCCCAAGGGAACCTGCTACCGGGAATTCCTTCCTTATTCCTTGTCTACATTATAAAAGGAACCTCTGTGCAAATTTTCAGCTTTCTAGGTCCAAGGGTTTGGGCTGGGCGTTGATGAGTCAGTCAATCAGTCAGTCAGTCAGATAATCAGTCTGCAATTCATGTTGCTTAAAATCCAGAATATCATAAGCGCCTGAAACATATTGATATTAAGTATCATTTTGTGAGACAGAAAGTAGAGGATAAAATTGTATGTTTGAAATAAGGTAACTTCAGGGGATGAGCTTGCTGATATATGTACTAAAGGATTAGGTAAAGTTACCTGTGTTAAGTTGAGAGAAATGTTGTTGTCTTAATTAGAGATTAAAATAAGTTTAGTCATTTGTGAAAGTTAAGCTTTATAATTTTATTGTGAGTGATGCTCACATTGAGGAAGGGTATTGGAGGTTGAATTGTGGCGTCACTATTATTAGTGTTTAGTCTGTGGTCCTCTACATTGACTATGTGTGGTACAATGGACGACGTAGAGTCTAGTAGTCCAGTTTATTAATAAAAGGTTTTCCATTACAAACACTATCTATCTCTGGTGTCCCATATACTCTAACAACAGTGGTGGCGGCGACCAGCGATATCTAAAACAATAACGTCATGTTAAAATAATTCCCTCAGTTAAATGTTGTATTTGTGTGTGTAGGGGTGTGTGTAACTTCAGGGGATGAGCTTGCTGATATATGTACTAAAGGATTAGGTAAAGTTACCTGTGTTAAGTTGAGAGAAATGTTGTTGTCTTAATTAGAGATTAAAATAAGTTTAGTCATTTGTGAAAGTTAAGCTTTATAATTTTATTGTGAGTGATGCTCACATTGAGGAAGGGTATTGGAGGTTGAATTGTGGCGTCACTATTATTAGTGTTTAGTCTGTGGTCCTCTACATTGACTATGTGTGGTACAATGGACGACGTAGAGTCTAGTAGTCCAGTTTATTAATAAAAGGTTTTCCATTACAAACACTATCTATCTCTGGTGTCCCATATACTCTAACAACAGTGGTGTCGGCGACCAGCGATATCTAAAACAATAACGTCATGTTAAAATAATTCCCTCAGTTAAATGTTGTATTTGTGTGTGTAGGGGTGTGTGTGTGTGATGTGTGTGTTTGTTGTGTCTGCATTATTATTAAAAATAACGTCATGTTAAAATAATTCCCTTAGGGTAGGTTCAGATGACAAGCGCTCAACGCGCGTTTTGATAACGCGCGTTTACAACTACATACATTTTATTCAGGCCGTACACATGCTAACGCGCGTTTTAGTAACGCGCGCGTTCAACGCTGCGCTAGCGCTCGACTGTTGTCAGCGCGCGTCAACGCCGCTTTGAGATCATTGGTTTTCTATGTTTCCGTTCAGTTGAGCGCGCGCTTTCGACGCGGATAGACGTATTTTAGGGTTCGTCGACAAATGTAGAACTCAAACTGGCCGCAACAACGCGCGTTTAACGCCTGACAAGCGCGCACCATGTGAACACTATACAAAAATTCAACGCGCGCTGAGCGCTTGTCATCTGAACCTACCCTTAGTTAAATGTTGTATATGTGTGTGTAGGCGTGTGTGTGTGTGATGTGTGTTTGTTGTGTCTGCATTATTATTAAAAATAACGTCATGTTAAAATAATTCCCTTAGTTAAATGTTGTATTTGTGTGTGTGTGTGTAATGTGTGTGTTTTGTTGTGTCTGCATTATTATTAAAAATAACGTCATGTTAAAATGATTCCCTTAGTTAATGTTGTATTTGTGTGTGTGTAGGGGTGTGTGTGTGTTTGTTGTGTCTGCATTATTATTAAAATATGTACCTTTTAGCGAAATCCGCAAATGTGTGTTCGTCGTCGTCGTCGTCGTCGTCGTCGTCGTCCGACGACAAAAGGCACGTGTTGGCCCCGAGTACAACCCCGACGGACCAGGCAGGGGTTCACTCGGGGCAGCGGTCACCACCCCCGACGGACCAGGCAGGGGTTCACTAGAATAAAAAAAATACAATACCATTGACATCCTTTGGTCAAGTCGACTTAATGTAATTCGTAGTGTTACACACTTACGTATATAAAGAAGGCGCACGCTTCGCCCACGGCGGCAAAGGGGCGGGCAGAACCTCCGGAGTACCAGGAGTCAGAGGGAGCACACTCGCCTTTTCAAACGAAAGTGCGCTAGGAAAATATTTTACCACATATTACCTACAATACAATACAACAATACACATGTAGTTATAATAAAAACACATAACGGGCGGTAAAACAGATTAATTATATTAATTACCTCTTCCTCCTTCTGCCAGCTTCTGGTGCTCCGGGATGGTGCTGAACGTGCAACTCCTTTGCCGCCACCCTCACGCTGTAATCCGCCTGAAAGCTTGGCGGTTGTTTTTTAATCATCTTCCTCGTCTCAAGTTAATTCTTTTTTAATTTTTCTTGTCTGTAATTAGTAATAGTCCGGGCGTTTGCGTTGCAAATACAAAAGTCTTAGTAAGCCAGCTCATGTTGACATGGTTAATTGATCTTGTATGACTGATAAGTGAACCGACCGTCAGCTGCTCAAGTAGCGGTGGGTTTGGGTGATGGAGGATGCGAAAGTTGTAAAAAAAAAAAAAAAAAAAAAGTCATAGTACGCCGGCTGAAACCTTTTTACATAAATAGTTCACATCATACTGAGCTGAAAAAAAATAGTCAGCTGCACTGTGGAAGGGGGAATATGCGTCAGCTGCTCACATGAACTTGTAAAAAAACACGTAAATACAAAAGTCATAGGCTATATATAAGCCGGCTGATGTTGACATGGATAGTTGATCTTGTATGACTAATAAGTAAACCGGCCGTCAGCTGCTCGTAGCGGTGGGTTTGGGAGTGGGAGGTTGCGAAAGTTGTAAAAAAATAAATAAAAAAAAGTCTTAGTAAGCCGGCTGATATTGACATGGATAGTTGATCTTGTATGACTAATAAGTAAACCGACCGTCAGCTGCTCAAGTAGCGGTGGGTTTGGGAGTGGGAGGTTGCGAAAGTTGTAAATAAAAAAAAATAAAAAAAGTAATAGTACGCCGGCTGAAACCTTTTTACATAAATAGTTGACATCATACTGAACTGAAAAAAAATCGTCAGCTGCACTGTGGAGGGGGGAATATGCATCAGCTGCTCGCATGAACTTGTAAAAAAACACGTAAAATAAAGTTATAACGCCAGATGAAATGTAACTAGGTGATTGTTTAAATAATTATGAGTATGAAAAATCATATCGACGCGCGGGGCAATCTTCCCCCCGTGTAAATCCGAGCTACGCCAGCATTTACTGCGCCCGTCGTACATAGCGCACCTTTGGAGCCATGCTGACCTTGAAGACTCTTCTCAATTGTCGCCCACTGACTGGGGAAAGGAAGAAAAAGAAGAGAAATATATCTTCAAATGGTTCGAAGCGGATCAAGTACCCCCATCAGTCACGAGAATAACGGATGATAGCAGCGAAAATATTGCCAGTATAGATTTTTTGTCAGTGACACTTTCTTTAACCCCTCAAGTGTCGAATGCACCCCATGTGTGCATAAGAAAAACCCTTTTTTTGTTCAGTACATAAGCTTATATCACATATATATAAATGTAAAAAAATATCATCCGATGGAAAACCAATCAAATCATTAGTTGTGAACTTATGGAGTTCGCAGCTAACCTCCCCTAACCCCCCCCCCCCCCCCCCCCGCGTGTCAAATGCACCCCAAGTGTGCAAAAGGACAAAACTTTACATAATAGGTATATAAGCTTAGATCACGTATATATAAACGTAAAAAAACATCATCCGATGGAAAACATATCATTATCAGTAGTTGTGAACCTATGGGGTTCGCAACTAACCCCCAACTCTCCCAGTCGCTGGGGTTTTGGGTCTAAAATCAGCCAAACTCAGACACTTGAGAGGTTAAGCTAGTATATTTCTGGTAGCCTAATTTTAATGATTAAAATGTTCATTACAAGATGATGATGAAGAGGATCGAGCTCAAGAAGTTGAACAAGATGAAGAGAACGTTTTAACAGGGGAGAGTTCTGATGATGATTTATCAGAGAACGATTATGATTGCGATACCAGTCATAAAGAATAATTTCTGCAGTCATTAATTTTTATATTTCTATTCCTATTTCTATTTCTTTACATTAAATGATTATATTTCCTTTTTACAGTCAATATTATTTTATATCATGCATTTCGTTTAAATATCCTAATCCTAACTAATATTAATATTATTGTTTGTTTGTTACACTTTCACGCTAAAACGGCAGAACGGATTTGGATGAAATTTGGTACACGGATAGACCATGACCTGGAAAAGGAGATAGAGTCTGTGCGGAAAGAGAAGCGGCGTGGCGTAAAATGGAACTAACATTATGTATGACTACTAAAAATTTCATCAAAACAATTATTAACACAGAATCTAAAAACATTATAATATTCTAACACAGCCTCATAATAATCTAGACGTTATATAATGTCGCACTATAATGTCGTAACAGTGTTGACAACATCACAAATACGGTAGGTAATTAAGCACAGCTGCGCCACCAAATCTTAAGCCGCTTCTCTTTCCGCACTGACTCTAGGACACTTTTTATCCCGGTAGTATGTTCCCGTGGGATAATTTCCGAAATACACGCGGGCGAAGCCGCTGGCGAAAGCTAGTATAAAATAAAACAAGAAAAAAAACAAAATGTTTTCTTACGATATAGTTTTACACATGTCCCGACATTAGCATTTAATTACCACTGTGCCGGTTGAAATTTGACAATATGATAGTTTAATAGTTACGTTTACAAAAACTATCAGTCAGCTGGGTGCGAACAGGGGAACTCTGTCAGCTGGACCCTGAAAGGTGCATTGCTCGAATAATCTGTATCTTTATTGCGCCAGCTGACGGTCTTTCCACCGCTACGCACGCAGCTGATTGTTGTTTTCGTACTTTAAATTATTTAAACAATCGCCTAGTTAAATTTCATCCGGCGTACTTTATTTTACGTGTTTTTTTACAAGTTCATGTGAGCAGCTGACGCATATGCCCCCCTCCACAGTGCAGCTGACGATTTTTTTTCAGTTCAGTATGATGTCAACTATTTATGTAAAAAGGTTTCAACCGGCGTACTATTACTTTTTTTATTTTTTTTATTTACAACTTTCGCAACCTCCCACTCCCAAACCCACCGCTACTTGAGCAGCTGACGGTCGGTTTACTTATTAGTCATACAAGATCAACTATCCATGTCAATATCAGCCGGCTTACTAAGACTTTTTTTTATTTATTTTTTTACAACTTTCGCAACCTCCCACTCCCAAACCCACCGCTACTTGAGCAGCTGACGGTCGATTTACTTATTAGTCATACAAGATCAACTATCCATGTCAACATCAGCCGGCTTACTATGACTTTTTTATTTACGTGTTTTTTTACAAGTTCATGTGAGCAGCTGACGCATATTCCCCCTTCCACAGTGCAGCTGACTATTTTTTTTCAGCTCAGTATGATGTCAACTATTTATGTAAAAAGGTTTCAGCCGGCGTACTATGACTTTTTTTTTTTTTTTTTTTACATCTTTCGCAACCTCCCACACCCAAACCCACCGCGGGTGCGTCAGCTGACGCTTGGTTTACTTATTAGTGATTCGAGAACTACTGAAAAAATAGGCAATCGATCGGCGTAAAATGAGTACCTGAAATGCAACGGTACCTCCCGGACTAAAAAGTTACACATAAATATTTATATTAAATATACAGTGTGAGTCTTCATAATCTGCACAAACTTAAGGATGCGGTGAAGACCATCAAACTGAACAACTTTTTCCCGGGGACCAACATCGTAATCGTGGAAAAAAAAAACAGTCGTCCCTTACAAAATTTCAATACCTACTTGACCAAATGTATGGGACAACTGTTTTTTTTTTATGATTACGATGTTGGTCCCCGGGAAAAAGTTGTTCAATTTGATGGCCTGTACCACATCCTTAAGTTTGTGCACATTATGAAGACTCACACTGTATATAATGTTGACACAACACAAAATCACCATGCATTCAGATACTACATACACACACACACACTATACATACTCTAGTCCTTCAGCGGTGAACAGCGTAGGAGGGGGTGGGCGGGTGGTCTGCGAAGACCCGGGTGTTGGCTCTGGCCCCGGTGCTGGCGCTGGCTCCGGTGCTGGCTCTGGGTCCGGTGCACTGGAAAAAAAACAATTTGTGTTAAAAAAATACATAACGGGTGGTCAAACAGATTAATAATATTAATTACCTCTACTCAACGCGCCTCCTCTTTCGGCTTACTCGTCTGTAATAAGTAAAAGTTACGACACGTTTAAACACATGACCCAAAATCACCATGCATTCACATACTGCACACACACACAATACATACTCTAGTCCTTCGGGGGTGACCAGCTCGGGAGGGCAGGTGGTCTGGGGCTGCGAAGGCCCGGGTGTTGGCTCTGGCCCCGGTGCTGGCTCTGCACACACACACACACACAATACATATTCTAGTCCTTCGGGGGTGACCAGCTCGGGAGGGCAGGTGGTCTGGGGCTGCGAAGGCCCGGGTGCTGGCTCTGGTGCACTGAAAAAAAAAAACAATTTGTGTTAA
Organism: Cosmia trapezina; assembly: GCA_905163495.3. Classification (NCBI taxonomy): domain Eukaryota; kingdom Metazoa; phylum Arthropoda; class Insecta; order Lepidoptera; family Noctuidae; genus Cosmia; species Cosmia trapezina. The sequence continues at coordinate 13,799,099 of LR991047.1, forward strand.
AAAAATACACATAACGGGTGGTCAAGCAGATTAATAATATTAATTACCTCTGCTCAACGCGCCTCTTCTTTCAGCTTACTAGTCTGTAATAAGTAAAAGTTACAACACGTTAAAACATGGCACAAAATCACCATGCATCCATACATACACACACTCTTGTTCTTCCAGGATAATATTTCTGATCTCAGGACGGGGTGCTTGTAATATACCTAATTAATTGTAATATACCTACCTCCAAACAGGCAGTACATAAGGTAAGTAGGTAGGTAACACATAGGTACAGTGTACACATTCACAACACTTATGACTTTATAAACACTTTATACATACTCGGGTTCTTGGTCCGGCATCATAATAGAGTCAGCGGGCTCCGGGACAGGTGCTGGTGCTGCAGGTGGACTGAAAAACAAAGGTAGGTGGTAGGTAGGTGGGTGGGTGGCCCAGGTAGGTTTACACCTATCTTCAAACAGGCGGTAAGGTATATACAGGGTGGAATTTTGTAATGCCACCTGAAGGGAAAGTACTCTTAATACTGTATATAGAAAATTTTACTCAAAGAGAACATTCCTTTATTTTTAAATGGAAAAAAAACTGCATCCATTTTCGAAAATTCGCTTGCCACAACCGGGAATCGAACCGACTAAAATCTGTAAAAATGACAACCTGTCCTTTTATTGCATCTATCGTTAGGATCAATTTATAAGGATGAAATCTCTCTAACAAACTTGATAAATTAAATGAAAGGAAAACCATGAAATCTGGACTTATAAATTCATTGAGTCAAGTTAAAGTTCTTTAACTCAAAGATAAAGCTCTTTAGCCCATAAAAGCAGAATCGCTATACTGCCTACATTAATAGCCATTTTAATACCTGGATTGGTAATAACGGCACAATCGGATGGCCTGCGAGATCACCAGACCTCACCCCTTTAGATTTTTTGTTTTGTGGGGATATGTGAAAAATCTAATTTACATTAAATCTTATGCAAATGAAAACGAGTTAAAAGTTGAAGTTCAGAATACGATTTATAATATTCACCACAACACGTTAATAAAGGTTAGAAAAGAATAAAGAAAGACAGAATGAATTCGTTAGAAGAATACATTTGTGTATCCAAGAAAATGGAGCCCATTTCGAGCAACTAATTATTTAGTTTACAATTTTTTGTAAACAATTAAAATAATTTAAGATTTCATGGTTTTCCTATCATTTAATTTATTAAGTTTGTTAGAGAGATTTCATCCTTATAATTGATCCTAACGATCAATGCAATAAAAGTACAGTGTGTCATTTTTACAGATTTTAGCCGGTTCGATTCCCGGGTGTGGCAAGCGAATTTTCGTACATCTTTGAATGCAGTTTTCTTTCTATTCAAAAATAAACGAATGTTTCCTTTGAGTAAAATCTTCTATCTACAGTATTAAGAGTACTTTCCCTTCAGGTGGCATTACAAAATTCCACCCTGTATATAGGTACTATACCTACATATCTCCGAACAGGCGACGCGCTGCTCCTCGCCCCCTGGGGCGCCCGCGTCGACCTGCTGAGCCTCGCCTGCTGGCAACTGGGCCCCTGGTCCTCACCATTTTCAAAATGCTAAAACAGAAAAAAAAAATTTTAGGTTAAGCAACACTCGTTGTGGTCGATCCGTGGATGGGTGACCATCCATTTCTACCGAAACTAGCTCGTTTCCCTTGAATGAGCCACTTTATGCCTAGTCACGTGGTATATTTTACGCAGGCCGCGCCCGACGCCGAGAAAAAACATGGCTGGAGTTTTACAATTTAAATAATCCCACTTCGAAATCACAACTAAATGATAACATTTTGGTACCAAATTGTTCGTAATTAATCATGCTATGTGATTAATACACATTTAATTATGTAAAAAGGAGCAATACAAAACCCAGAATATCATAAGCGCCTGAAACAATGATATTAAGTATCATTTTGTGAGACTGAAAGTAGAGGATAAAATTGTATTGAAGTATGTACCTTCAGGGGATCAGCTGCTGATATATGTACTAAAGGATTAGGTAAAGTTACCTTTGTTATGTTGAGAGAAATGTTGTTCTCTTAAATATAGTGTTAAATTAAGTTTAGTCATTTGTGAAAGTTAAGCTTTATATAATTTTATTATGAGTGATGCTCACATCGAGGAAGGGTATTGGAGGTTGCAATGTGGCGTCACTATTATGAGTGTTTAGTCTGTGGTCCTCTACATTGACTATGAGTGGTACAATGGACGACGTAGAGTGTAGTAGTCCAGTTTATTATTAAAAGGTTTTCCATTACAAACATATCTTTCTCTGTTGTCCCATATACTCTAACACGCCTTCTTTATCGTACGTTTACAAATTTTTACTGCGCTTCCAGCTGCACTATTGGAAGCTGGGTGATACGGAGCTGTAAAAGTGTGTTCTATACCGTTATGTTTTAGGAAATGTTGAAATTCTATGCTCGAAAAAGTAGGGCCGTTGTCACTAACAGTTTGTTTTGGAAGACCAAATTGCGACCACAATCTTCGTAGTACATTGATAACTGCTTGTGCTGTAGTTCTTTCCATTCGGACTGCTCCTATCCATTTTGAACAGGAATCTACAATAATTAGATAGGTCAAACCACCGGGGACGTGACGGCCAAGGCCACGAGCGTGGCACGTGTGCAGGCGGTGCGTCGGCTACAGCTGCACATACTGCACACGAGCGACATGCCGCCTCCAGAGCTTCGTCTACGTAACTACGAGCTAGTGACTTAGTTTTTACTATCCCCATGTACCTCGTGAAGTTCTGAAATGACTTTTGTTCTACATGACAACGGTATAACTACACGATGACCCCACATAACACAGCCCATTTCACAGTACCTATAATTCGTTCTTTCTATTAAAATATTTCTTTTATTACAACCTCCGATGGCCAACCATCTATAATACAACGTGTAACGTTAAATGCGCAAAACCTCTTAAGGGGTCATTGTACTCATCATTATGAACAACTTTTACTATGGGACCAAACCTGAAATCGCGAAAAATAAATCAGCTGTTCAGTACATTTTGAGGAATTATGCGAACATAAAAGTACTGAACAGCTGATTTTTTTTTCGCGATTTCAGGTTTGGTCCCATAGTAAAAGTTGTTCATAATGATGAGTACAATGACCCCTTAAGAGGTTTTGCGCATTTAGCGTTACACGTTGTATAGCTTAATAAGCGACTTAGAATTGGGTCATGTTTAGTTTCTTTTTTAAGTATGTTAAATAATCGAGCGACAGAGCTTCAGTTGCAAAGTGCAAATATGTTTGCTCTGGCAAAACTTGTTCTCCTGATACAGTCGCCTTTTTAGGGTTCCGTACCAAAATGGTAAAAAAGGAACCTGGTGTGACTCAGTCTGTCTGTCACAGCTGGATATCTCAAGAACTACTAATGCTATCAACTTGAAATTTAAAATAGTTTTAGATGACGACCAACTATTTTGCAAATAAGAAAGAAATAAAAATATTTATGTTTTTTTGCAACAGGGACTGAAAGGGGGTCTTAAAAATTTAATGAGGGGCTACTAGGTCATGTGGGGTATCATATGAAAGAGCACTGTTTGCACATTCTCAAACTATTTTTTTTTTTTTAGGCCGCATAGTTTTCGACTTTTGATGAAAAATGTAAAAAAAAAATACCGTCCCCCCCCCCTAATCTCCGAAGTTTGCAAAGAGAAAAATCTGAAATTATTCTATGTGATATAAGTTTATGTAAAGATAACAGGAAAAATAAAACGATGTGTCTAAGTAGCACACTTTCAGAAATCGGAACGGAACCCTCGGTGCGCGAGTTCGACTCGCTCTTGACCGGTTTTTTTGTGAGTGAATGAAACGTGAGACAATCACACGAGACAATCAGCTGTATTTTTGTCCGTTTTGACATACTCTATAGAAAACTCATAGGCCGATAATTTAATATTAGTGTATAGTCTATGAATTTAATTGCCCAGCGTTGTAAACGACTTGCTGCCGCGCTTGGAACCTACATTGGACCCAAATATACTAACAAGTGGTTTGTGATCAGTCCGAAGTACTAACTTCCTCCCGTATAGGTACTGATGGAATTTCTCAATCGCCAAGGCCTCCTTGTGAATTTGACTGTAGTGTAGCTCATGTGAGTGAACACGTACCTCAACTCCTGGGTCACGCTGTGCCAGAACGGCGCCTATCCCGCGCCCGCTTGCGTCTACTGTTAATACCGAATCCTTACCCATATCAAAGTGTGCTAGCGCTTTTGTGCTACACAATATTTTTTTTATTTGTATAAATGCTGAATTTTGTTCTGGTCCCCATTTCCAATGCCTTCCTTTTTTTAAAGTTGGTACAGAGGCGATAGCTGCATACTCAATGTTTTTATGAACTTCCCATAAAAAGTTACCATTCCTAGAAATGATTTCAATTCTGTGACACTGTTTGGATGGGGCATGGTTGCAATAGACTTTACTTTGTCTGACTCTTACACCATTCTCATAAATAATAAAACCTAAGTATTTTACTTCACTTGCTAAAAATTCGCATCCCTTTGTTTTTAAATTCCTTCCGTTGCTATAAAAATTTAGATTCCCCTATTATTCAACTTCCAAAACTTCCTATTTTCAGTTTTGATTATGAAATATTATGTTTTAAGCCAGACATTTTCTATAATATTGGTATATCAAAAAATTCTCCTTCGGCGGACTCTATTTTCAACGCGGCGGTTGGTGAGCGATGGTACAATTTTGAAAAGTTTTTCACGGACGCCTCTAAATTATCTGATTCAAGTTGCACTGGTGCGGCGGTATACTACCAAAACTCCAAAATTGTCTTAAAATTCAAATGTCCTATACAATCATCTGTGTTTACGGGTGAGTGCGTGGCCATATTAGAAGCGTGCTTATTTATAGAGTCTCATAGCATACGATTTGGTGTCATCTTTACAGACTCTCTTAGTTGCTTGCAAGCTTTGGAGCAGAGTCCTTTCAAGAGCAAACTTCACAGTTTAATCCTGCTTCAAATTAAAAAGTCTCTTTTCTCTTGTGCCAAGAATCATAAAACCGTACACTTGGTTTGGATTCCGAGTCATTGTGGCATAAGAGGAAACGAATACGTCGATGCTCTTGCTAAGGATGCTGTTACGTCCCAAGCTGTTGACCTAAAATATTTCCATTGTCAGGGTTACGATTTGTTGAATCTTCCCAAAAAGAGCTTGCTAACCTCATGGCAGGTGCAGTGGCAAAATTCAAGTAAACGGAAAGGTGCTTTTTATCATGCAATACAACCTAATGTAAAAGCCAAACCTTGGTTTTATCCATATAAAAAAATATCTAACAGAGTTATATCTATTATTTGTCGTCTTCGTATAGGCCATTGTTGTTCTCCGGTTTTTCTTCACAAGATCCGGGTCAGAGATACATCGCTCTGTGAATGTGGGTTGGATGAAGGTACTTTGGAACACATATTTTTTAACTGCTCCAATAATAATCCAGCCCATGACTTGTATAGCCATCTCCCTAAATTAAAAATCCCTGTCCCAATTAACTTTCCATCTTTACTAACACATTCTTCCCCAAAGATTTTTGAGGCTTTGATGTTTTTTATCCGCGAGAATGATATTAAATTATGATTATATTTATTTTTGTGTGGTTTGTTGTATGTCACTTGTGTACATGATATACAACGTGTAATGCTAAATGCGCAAAACCTCTTAAGGGGTCATTGTACTCATCATTATGAACAACTTTTACTATGGGACCAAACCTGAAATCGCGAAAAAAAAATCAGCTGTTCAGTACATTTATGTTCGCAAATTTCGTCAAAATGTACTGAACAGCTGATTTTTTTTTCGCGATTTCAGGTTTGGCCCCATAGTAAAAGTTGTTCATAATGATGAGTACAATGACCCCTTAAGAGGTTTTGCGCATTTAGCATTACACGTTGTATATATTAGTAGGTATTTAATATTTAACTAATAATATTTTTTGTGTTTGTTTCAGTGTACTAATACCTGTCAACAAATCTCACATTAAATTCAATGTAGAATTATTATTATTTTTTTTTTTTTTTTACACGCACGTTTTCTCATAACACATCTGACATTGGCAGAATTGTCGACATCGGCACCATTGCCATAGTGAAAAATAGATAGATAGATAGACAAGCAAGACAAGATGGCTGCCATGTTTTGTTATCACACCAAACTCCAGATGTCGCTGTCATCTATGGAAATTGATGACAGTGTTAAGTGTGCCCCCCTCAGGTGCCCCCCCTGTTCAACACTGACAGTAGTGACAGTTCAAACTTCATAGCTCAATTCCATTTTTTTAAATTTCATGAACTCGTTACCGAGGCTTTTAAAACTAACATGCAACTACAATAAATATGGGTCAGGGGCTTACTATGAGCTTTTAAAAGATCGTTCATTTTCCAGTCAGTTCAAAAGCAGGGCAGTAGCAGGCTTGTTTTGAATTGCTAGTAATCGTACTATGACGGTGCTAAAGGTGAACGACTATTGAACGAAGTCGAATGGTAATGCTTGTCTGTGGCCTGCTGTAATGCAGACACAACAAACACACACATCACACCCCTACACACACAAATACTACATTTAACTAAGGGAATTATTTTAACATGACGTTATTTTTAATAATAATGCAGACACAACAAACACACACACATCACACACACACACCCCTACACACGCAAATACAACATTTAACTAAGGGAATTATTTTAACATGACGTTATTGTTTTAGATATCGCTGGTCGCCGCCACCACTGTCGCCGACATCCCGCTCTTCCCGTAAGTGACAACTCCAACATTTTTAGTGTGTAACTCGTGTAGTAAATATGTACTAATTATAATTTATTTTTACATTTTATATCTGCAGATTGAAGCCGACGCCGCCGCCACTGAAGTTCCGTCTCCTGGTAAGTTACTTATCAATGGAATATAATCAGTAATATACATAGAATGTGTGTGTATATGTATGTGTAGGATGTGTTGTATGTGTGTGTGAAGTGTATGTGTAGGATGTGTTGTATATATGTGTGTGTATGGGATGTGTTGTATATGGTTACATAGAATGTGTGTGTATTATGTATGTGTAGGATGTGTGTGTGTGTGAAGTGTATGTGTAGGATGTGTTGTATATGTGTGTGTGTGTGTGTTGTATATGGTTACATAGAATGTGTGTGTATATGTATGTGTAGGATGTATTGTATGTGTGTGTGTGAAGTGTATGTGTAGGATGTGTTGTTTATATGTGTGTGTGTGTGTGGGATGTGTTGTATATGGTTGTGTAGTGTATGAGTGTTAGTGTGTCATAATAAGGTTGAGAAAATAAAAGTTCTAAACATTAATTGTTGTTTCAGCTTTATTTACGGATTTGGTGGACACTACAGCATTATCGGACATGGGCACTTTATTTACGGATGTGGACACCGCCGCCAACACAATCTGTTCCAGTCCAGTGTCGTCTGGTCTTCCTGCAGATCTTGGTAAGTTTTCCATCTAAATGTGGAGGCACACATTTAGATGGAGAACTTACCAAGATCTGCTCAATCAAGTTTATAATTAATATTTTTTTCTTTCTTTATTGTTTTAGTCACTGCGGGGGGTTACGGCAGTGATATAGAGGCTGAAGACCAACAAGGACTGGATATTGATTGCCTGGTGATGGCGGCAAGACCCCCAACTCTCGCTACCGATAGCCTAGCAGTGCTGGAGGACATTGACCCGACGATTTTGTGTGACATTCAACAGATGGACAGACACAATGACGCTGCGATGCGTGCTACTCTCCCTATCGATCGTGTCACTTTTGATTGGCGGTTTAATGTGGATGAGTTTACGGGTGTTCGAGAAGAGTTTACAGGAACTCAGGGTCCAACATTCCCAATGTCGGAAATCTAGAGTCCTGTAGACTTCTTCTTCTTGAAGATCTGGGACGAGTCCATCATGACCCTAATCGAAAGTGAGACGAACGAGTACGCAGCGCAATGTCTCGACAGACCGGGGATAGGTGCGATTTCCCGCTTGCGCCGGTGGAAACCAACCAGCGTGCATGAGCTATATGTATTTTTTGCTGTGATGATCCTCCAAAGCCTCTTCCCCGCCACCGTGGAGTCTGAATACTTCCGTCCCTCTTGTCACGCATTTACTTTGCCTTTTTTCAAAGAGTACATTGGGTGCAACCGCCTCATCCTCTTCAAAAAATTCCTGCACTTCGCCAATGATAGCCGTCGTTCTGAATACCTTTCGTTGAGCAGCAAAGGCTATATAAAGTTCAGCCCATACTTAACCACCTGAATGGCAAATTTCAAGATTAGTATCTTCCAGGCCAAAACATCCCTATCGATGAATCTTTGCTTAAGTGGCATGGCCACTTATCACTTATTCAGAAGATAGCGACGAAAGCGGCCAAAACAGGTATAAAATCCTATGAACTTTGCGAGTCAGATACCGGCTATTTATGGAAATTTTTAATTTACGCTGGAAAGGGTGCCGCCAGTGACGATCAAAATGGACAGGACCCTACCGACAGACCTGGACAGACCTTAGAAGAGGACGGGACCGACCGACAGACTGACCGGGTTGACTATCAGCCTGCTGGGGCTACGGCGAAAATTGTGTATGCTCTGCTTGGAAAAGGCTACACTCTAATAATGGACAACTTTTACAACAGTCCATTATTAGCGCGTAGCCTTAAGCTTCAAGGCACTGATTGCTTCGGGACCTTGCGTTTAAATAGGGAGAACGTGCCCCAAAGCATGAAGTGCCTTACGAAGTCACAACTGAGGAAGGGCGATGTCATTTCATCCACAAGCGGTGACTTAAATGTTATCGTTTGGAAGGATGAGGGTCTTGTGAGCATGGTTGACAAAAAGGACTAGTCCTTTTTGTCAACCATGGCCTGATTATAGTCCAACACCACCTGCGTTTTGAACTTCCAACGGCCGTACTTTTCAACTGCACCGGCTTCGATCGTGTGGTATATGGACACCATGCTCACAAGACCCTCATCCTTCCAAACGATAACATTTAAGTCACCGCTTGTGGATGAAATGACAAACTTCCCGTTAGAACGGGTGAGGAACAGCATCTGGTACAAAAAACTTTTTAGGAGGCTGCTCAATGTCTGGGTGCAGAATGCTTACATCATTTATAAACATAAAGATGCAAGGATTAAGCACCGAGAATTTCGACTCGCAGTCGTTGACGGCCTCCTAAAAATGTTTTGGAAACCACCCCTACCCCCTGTAGTCCCGACAACTGTCCACACCACCCGCGTGATGCCCAACCCACTACATGTCGGTTCCCAAACCCGACCCATTTTGCAGAATAACCACTACATTATTAAAATTACCGAAGCCCCAATGATGAGAAGATGTGCGTGGTGTGCTATGAGCAAAAAGTACACTCGAACCACGTGGCTGTGTGACGTTTGCAAAGTGCCTTTGTGCATAATAAAACATTTACAATCAACTCCTATTTCTCTTAACAAATTCTTTATCCAGCAACCCTCTGCAATTCCCTTTCCTAATGCTACATATTCTGATTATGTACTTGATAATGATATACACTGCTGTTTATTACAAAACCATGACAGTGTATTACCAAAAACTTTCAATAAATACCCTGATGTAGATTTCCTATCCTCTTGATCTCAGCCCAATCAGCATCTGTATACCCTTCTAACTGCACATCTACTCCTTTTCTATAAATTAATTTTAATCCTAAAGTACCCTTAATATATTTCAAAATTCTTTTTAATGCTACTACTAATGCTACCATAAACTCTCATTAGCACAACTTTGAAAGCGACTTAAATAACTTAATGCATAACACAAATCAGGACGTGATCCCAACATGACATACATGAGACTGCATATTAACTGTCCGCATCTTTTTATCAATTCTTTATCTGTAGCTACTTCTTTTTCTAAGACTAAACCTTGTTCTATGGGCGTTGCTATAGATTTACATCCTTCCATATTATACTTCTTTAATAAATATCTTAAATACTGCTCTTGGTTTAACTCAATTAATCATTCTTCTTAATTATATTTATTCCTAGATATTTTAGATTATTACCTCCTAGGTCTTTCATATCAAATTTTTCTTGTAAGGCTTCTTTAAATATTTTTATTTCTTGTTTGTCTTCACAAAGTAAAATCAAATCATCAACATACAGTAAGATATAGAACTTCTTATCCTTCTTATAATATAAACAGTAATCACACTGGTTTAACCCTTCCTGAACCATAAATTTATTAAATTTGTCATTCCAATATCTTGGAGATTTCTTCAAGCCATACAAAGATCTTTGCAATTTCAATACTTTTCCATCTTTCTTCATACCTTTTGGTTTTTCCACAATTACCTCCTCCTCTATGTTCCCATATAAAAATCCACTTCTGACATCCATCTGCTGAATTTCCATGTTATATTTACTAGCTATTGCTAAACATCATGTACTTAAGAAAAAATTTACATCTTTTTAATAAAAGAGGTGAAAGGCATAATTATAATACTAGAAATAAGGACCTATTAGCTCAACCAGGTTTCAGGCTGGCTAAAGTAGACTCATCGTTCATGGGGTACTGTTTAAAATGTTACAATAAATTACCTCCACACATACTTCAACTAAATGAGACGAAATTTAAAACTTGTATAAAACGCACACTATGCAGGCTAGCTTCAACTTTCTGACTTACCTACTGACCGACTCTTTGACAATTCAAAAGTGCCTGTAATTGGTTTAATTGAAATAAATGCTTTGAGTTTGAGTTTGAGTTTTTAATTCTTATTTCACAAAACTCGGAATACATCTCTTTAATATAACACATATAGTACCTTCATTTCGAAACGGTTACTGAACGAAATTTTCACGAAAATGAGATAATAACGCCATCTTACTTATATCGGCAAAATATACAACATATACACCATAAAGAGCAATAATTTAACAAATAATGCCAGAAATATCTCATAAGTGTTCATTACTATTTCATTAAGAGGTAAATAGTCATGCAAAAATCGTAAATTTGCTCTCCCGTAAAATCTAGTTTTTTTGTTTAGTAACAGTTTCGAAATGAAGGTGCGATATGGTCACTTGCCCCTGAATCTAACACAAAATTCTTTGAATTTAATAAATTACCCTGAATTTCTCTTGTTACAAATGAAGTTTTAGAACTGGTACTCTTAGTAATAAACTGTATTGGTAATAAACTTATTTTTTAGCAAGTTAGTCTTTTATTAAATGACCCACTTTGTGACTGTTATTACATTTTCTATTTCTACACTCATTCCTTTTATGGCCTATTTTACCACACTCGAAGCACTTTATAGTACACTGCGCACCACTGTACCAACCACTAATGCAGAATGTTGCTGTCCGCTGCTACTGCTACTGGAAATGGCACCATTACTACTTGCTGCCAGCGCTCCTCTTCAACTAGCAACCTGCCTGTCAGCTCCTGCAACTTTTGTTTCTCTTCTGGAATACTTTCCCAAGCTGAGACAAAATGTTTGTATTTGTCGGGTAATGATAAGTATCTTTGTTATTATCATATTTTCAGATACCCTTTCTCCTGCAGTTGCCATTTGGTTAACACACTCCTCAACCTTCGTTATGAACACAGCTATGGGGTCCTCATACATAATATTAAAGAATCTCTGTAGCAAAAAAAGTACCCCTACTTTAGTTACCGGTTAATATATGGTACACAACTTCTGCCACATTTCAAGACTACTGTAACATGAAATCAAATACGTCATCACTGTCTCCTCGACTCTTGTAACGATCACCTCTTGAGCTTTACTTTCTTTCGTCTCATAATTCTTGAGTTTTACCAGCTTCCGCAGGCCTCACATTTCACAGGCATGTCGATCAGCTGAGAATAAGGGTGACGGAAAATGTAGGTAAAGATATCTCCCGGAAAGAGACAGGGCTAGACCAGTTTACGAGACAGTTGGAAATAAAATAGACATTCAGGTAAATCATTATCACTTCCCATGACTAGTGGCGAGGATCTAGATTGAAGTGGAGGTGTTTCGGGAGAAGGTAGTTTAGGTGCAGTTTCGTCTTCATCACCAGTAGTACCAACAGTTGGGGTGGCACAAGATGTTGCCGCAGAAGCATCTTGTAGTTCACCAAAAGAACCCAATGTGTCGACCAATAGGGAGCATGCTGGCAATGTTGTCACAACGAGGAACCGAACAGTAAGAGTACGTAGACCGCCAGTACGATACGGGTGGCATGGCGAAATAGATTAATATACTTTATACATATTTGGTTAAGGTATGGTTTTAGGATAAGAGCAGGTTAAGTTGATTGTCACACTTGTGTAATTTACTTGTAACTTTATGTGTACCTACTTAGTTACATAATATTAAGGCGATTGCGCTGAGTAGCCCGCGAAATTGAATTTTTTTTTTGGTTTTTTGCAATTTTCAGGTCCGTGTCAGGTTGTATGTAGATTTCGTACAGATTCTTCAAACGAACGAAATCTAACGAATCTGCATGAAATCTAACTTACGAGAGATGTAATGATGATTTTTATGGGTAAAATTATACTGGGTGATTTTTTAATGACCAGCCAAATTTTCACAGGGTGTTCTACCCATGAATATGAACAACTTTCACTATGGGACCAACTTTGAAATCGCAAAAAAAATATCAGCTGTTTCATACATTTTGATCGAGTAGGTACACTTTTGTAGGAAACCGCTGGTTTTTTTTTCGTGATTTCAAAGTTGGTCCCATAGTGAAAGTTGTTCATATTCATGGGTAGAACACCCTGTGAAAATTTGGCTGGTCATTAAAAAATCACCCTGTATAAATACATATGTTTTATTGCGCATATCATACTTTGATCAAGATACAACCGGACACGGACCTGCAAAAAACGCAAAATCCATTGAATTTCGCGGGCTACCACTGCGCATCATCCTTAAGGTAATTTGTATTTGATGTTATAATAAGAATTCAAAAACTCGGGTATGGTTTTTCTTTTATTATAAGTATTAGTAATTAAGGGTAGAGCAGGTTCATAAGTTCACTGTCACACTTGTTAAGTTAACTTTTAACTTTGCGTACTTAGCTTATAGATTTAGTTAACCGGTATTAGATGTTGAAGACTTAGATTTATAGTTTCTTCTTTTGTTATTATATTTGTAATTAAGGGTAGAGGTGTTCTGGTACCTTGACAGTTTGCTCATAGAGAAACACTATGGTTCTACTCTAGTGAACGCTTGAGTAGTCTATGATTAGTCCGCAATAAATGTTGTATCACCGAGCGCACGCCTTTTATTCAACACACCAGTGTGTATACGGGTATGTTTTGTTAAACTCCTTTTATCACTAAAACTACGCCAACATACATCACACTTAAACGGTTTTTCACCAGTGTGTGTATAAGTATGTTGTGTTAAAATATGTTTTAAACTAAAACTACGCAGACATATATCACACTGAAAAGGTTTTTCACCAGTGTGTATAAGAGTATGTTGTGTTAAAGTAATCTTTTGACTAAAACTACGCTGACATACATCACACTTATACGGTTTTTCACCAGTGTGTATACGAGTATGTTGTATTAAATGAGCCTTTCGAATAAAACTACTTTGACATACATCACACTTAAACGGTTTTTCACCAGTGTGTGTATAAGTATGTTGTGTTAAAATATGTTTTAAACTAAAACCACGCAGACATATATCACACTGAAAAGATTTTTCACCAGTGTGTATAAGAGTATGTTGTGTTAAAGTAGTCTTTTGACTAAAACTACGCTGACATACATCACACTTATACGGTTTTTCACCAGTGTGTATACGAGTATGTTGTATTAAATGAGCCTTTCGAATAAAACTACGTTGACACACATCACACTTATAAGGTTTATCACCAGTGTGTATACGAATATGTTTTTTTAAATTACACTTACGATTAAAACTACGCTGACATACATCACACTTATGTTGCTTAATTTTTTTTACTCGATTATAACTACGCTGATTACATTTGTTAGGCTCTTTGAAATAAGTGCCAGGTTTCGACTTCGAGGTACGTTTTTGAGTTGTCCGGTTAAGTTTCGAGTCTGATTTTTCATTTTTCGATTTCTCGGCTGTTATTGCATCTTCTAGTTTTGTTCTTCGTGTGTCTAGTTTTGGTTTCTTCGCAACGGTCGTCCCTATTATTATAAATCTGGTAAGTACAATGTTGGAAGAAGATTGACATGCACACGAATCAAAATAATAGCGCTTTGTATGATTCACACTAGGACAAAAAGTTCCTCGTTTTCGGTCCTAGTGTAAATCATGCAATTTATTACAATTTTCTAGTGACATTGAATTATACACTTAATCACCAGAGATATCTAGTACAAAATTGTACTAACGTTGACATAATATCATGGTCTATTCCAAAGCTATGTGATCAAAGTTTAAACAAACCCTTTTCAAGGGAACTATTAACACATTCATTGATAATTCCCACACAACGACGAAAATTGAGGTTATAAAATAACCTCAAATCAAATGAAAAACTTTTATGATGATTTTAAAAGGTAAGGTGTTTTTGAAGGTGATTTTAAATTAGAATTCCAGGTTTAAGCATTTAATTAAATACCTAACCAAAGCACTCAATTTGTAAGTGGCACCACAAATTGGCATCCACGCGTATCCATTTGTTATATTTTATATTTATATCAGATAATTTTGGAATAGACATCACACGGCCGCCTCACTAGCGCCCTAGGGTATTATCGAGAGTCCCGGGCGCTCTATGGCGTGAGGCGGGAGTCCCCTTGTTTCGCAGACAGAAATTTCATAGAATTTCGTTTCAGAAAATGTTTCATATAATATTTGGTCCTTGTATTTTTATTTCTAATATTATTGTTTCGACTACTATTTACTTGAATGAAACATATTTTACAGAAACACTATTCAATTAATTATATAGTCACATTTTTTTATTTAACAAACTTATCAAACGGTAGAATTATTTTTTAACGAATATTGTTTGTTCGGTGTATTTTTCCATGGTATTGTATTTCAACGAAAATGTAAAAATACAAAGTTAGTGACAGAAACGAATCGCTGCAAAACCGACTCCACCTATATTAAAAAGGTTTAGGTGGTGAAATAAGGGTAAACAATCTTGGTGTGACTTATTACACAAACACATACTAAAAACAAATAAAGTACTAAAAGTAATGGTTCAATTGATTTAGTTATCATTATTGTTGTATTTACATTGGTTTTTAGTTGCATTTAATTTTTAAACTGAGGTTTTATAGGAAGCCAGATTGCCAAACAGAAGTTTGTGAAGACAAGTGGTGTTTGCTAGAATATCTTGTGAGTAAGATTCCTATTATTAATTTAGATTTTAAGGCTGTCTTATTAATAGTGTTTTACTAGTATTAAGAATAAAACGTGGTTTGATAAATTGGGTGTTCATTTTTGCAATGAGTGAATTCAATGCTGGAGATGGTGACGTCGGCAGATGACGTCACGATTTCTAAAAATCCGGATGATCCTGGTACTCCGTTACATATATACAAGGTGTAACATAAATAACCCACAACCTCTTAAGGGGTCATTGTACTCATCATTATGAACAACTTTTACTATGGGACCAAACCTGGAATCGCGAAAAAAATCAGCTGCTGATGAGATGAGTTTGATGTAGATAAATGTATGTAGCTGATTTTTTTTCGCGATTTCAGGTTTGGTCCCATAGTAAAAGTTGTTCATAATGATGAGTACAATGACCCCTTAAGAGGTTGTGAGTTATTTATGTTACACCTTGTATACAGGGTGTAAGGGACAGCCCTCCGCAAACTAACATGGTGCATTCAGCTCCTCATTTTGAATCATATTCCACCGGAAATTTTTTCAGGAAAATTTTAATTTTTTCAATTTTTTTTTCAGTTATATTTTCATTATTTCAATGTAAAATTGCGTTGTGTGTTCGCAGCACTCCATTTATGTAAAAAAAAACTTTTTAATAAAAAAAAACCGACTTCCAAAAATCACCACAAAGTGAAAAATAACTTTGATTTCGGAAGTCGGTGTCTTTCGTTTTTTATTTACTTTCTTTTTTTTTTGCCACCGACTTCCGAAATCAAAGTTATTTTTCACTTTGTAGTGATTTATGGAAGTCGGTCTTTTTTTTTTGTTAAAAAGTTTTTATTTCTCGCTTTTTAGTGGGTCTGTTTATAATTTGTATAAGTTACAATAGTCTAATGTCAATTACTAATCACATGTTACAAAATATTGCTTTTCCCGATGCTGGGACGTTATTTGTTGAGGAGTTCTGCTGGTAAGAACCAGGAGAACTCCTCAACAACCACTCACCACACGCATTGTGTGACGAGCGGAAATTGCTTAGCAACCATATTAAAGTAATCGAATCGCAACCCGTGAAATATTTATCATTGAGTAGTTCCGGTAGCCATCTGTGACCTTCATCATCAGTTCCACTTCACCAAGTGGTGCTTTCCGAGAGCAAATGCACGAGCTACTATAAAAAATACCCAAATCGCTATAGGTGTGCCTATAATATTTGAAGAGTTCCTTCGATTTCTCCAGGATCCCATCATCAGAACTGGATTTTGACAAAAATGGGACCATTTGGAAAGTATACCCTTTCCAACAAAAAAAAATTTTTCAAATCGGTTGGCAAGCGACGGAGTTATGCGATACAAACATCCGAATTGAGAACCTCCTCCTTTTTTAGAAGTCGGTTAAAAACTGCAAAAAAAAAAAACCAACAATGGATGTTGAAATACTATACCCAACGACGCGTGAAATCAGCTGTTCACTTTCTGTCTAGCTACAGAGTTCATCGAACTCACCGCATACCTATTACCTACCCCTCCCAACCAGTAACACACGCTCCGATTTGTGCACAAAAACACAAACAAATCAGGTTTATTGGATTCCCTTAACGTTCCTGAAAAAATTTCATGTACCGGTCATCTTAGTATGACATACTGAATTCACCCTATCAGTTTGCGGAGGGCTGTCCCTTACACCCTGTATATATATAGTACTTCAACTTTCCTTGACATTATTATGAAACAAATCAGCTTAGATTATGAATAGTCCAGATTGCGTGTTCAGTACAAAACGTCACATAAAACGTGAAGCCAATTTTTATACGTGTGTGAGTGAGCGCCGTGTACTACATAACGCATTTGCGTATGTGTGCAACACGCGAGTAATACCAGCGCATAGAGATTACCCTAAAATAGTGGGAAAATTTAAATATAAAAGGAACAATGAAAAGGAACTTAAAAGAATAAAATAAGACAAAGAAAAAAGTGTGAATTTGGTCAAAATGAAAATCCAAGATGGCGGCTACGAAAATTTTCAAATTTTTCTTCATGGGTGTCCTTTTCATAGTTTTCAATGAAGCTGAAGCCAATAGTGAGGTCAAAATGTAAATCCAAAATGGCGGCTGCGAAAATTTTAAAGATTTTTCGTCATGGGTGTCGTTTTCATCCTTTTCTAGGTTGTGAAAACCTGCGAAGATCGGACGAGTACGCTTAAATTTGGAATCAATTTACGGCAGCCTACTAGGAATCTGGACATTTCATAATCTAAGCAAATCAGAGATAAAAATGAACATCATAGTACAGTAAAATAAACATGATAACTATTAAAATATACAAATCCTTATAATTATAGAAATATCTACAAAAATCTATGCTTCAACGTTACTTTCACAAAAAAAAAAAAAAAAAACTATTACTTTATTTTTTAGCGTTTCACTTGCAGTGTAGGCCTTAGTAACACGCTACAATTGTTAAAATGCACCCTACCCGCATCTCTTAAAATTCTGCTGTTCTCTGCGTAGAACTGCCTACCTACTTCTGATTTGTTTTGTTAACCCCTCAAGTGTCGAATGCACCCCATGTGTACATAAGGAAAAACCTTTATTTAATGGTATATAAGCCTATATCACATATATATAAACGTAAAAAAACATCATCCGATGGAAAACCAATCATCATCAGTAGTTGTGCGCATATGGAGTTCGCAACTAACGCCCCCTCCCCCCCGCATGTCAAATGCACTCCATGTGTGCAAAAGGACAAAACTTTACATAGTAGGTATATAAGCTTATATCACATATATATATAAACGTACAAAAACATCATCCGATGGAAACATATCCTCATCAGTAGTTGTGAACCTATGGGGTTCGCAACTAACCCCCTATCCCCCCCCCCCCCACCCCCCACCGCTGGGGTTTTGGGCCTAAAAATAGCCCAAACTCAGACACTGGAGGGGTTAAGTGTGAAAGTGGTATTATAATGATAGTTTTTAAGATAATTACGAACTGTGTGTAGCAATATTTTATTTTAAGCTACGCTTGATGGCACATTTTGTTTATAATAATTTATGTTTTTCTCTCTAAGTGAATTTGTTAATTCTTTTGAGAAATAAAATATCCTTAACCATATACTTACTTTTCGTCTCTCTGGCTCTTCGTTTCTTCTTAAATACTTCTTGTTCTTCTTCCACTTCAATTTTAAACTCCATTAACGGTACATCATCTTCTAAATCCGATTCGGAATGGTGAGGTGGTATATCTGCTACATCTAGACAGCTATTGTCTAAATTTTCCAGTTCTAGCTCTGTAAGTAAATAAAAATAGTTAAGAGTATTACTTGTTACCAATGATTTGTTTAAACTAAACACTACCAAAACTTTGAAGTATTTATTTATAAAGGTTTACTAACAGCTTCTGTATCAAAACGTTACATTATAAGTATAGGTAACAAATTAGCCTTGGACGTACACAGTCGCCAATTATAGCTTAACCAGCATTCATTCAAACATAAGTGAAACAGAAAAATAATAATATAAAACTAGTGGCGCTAGAACTAGGGTATGGCAAAATAAACACATAAATAAATATGAAATTATAAAGCAAAACTATACAGACAGTGTTGCAATTTTGTCCAGTTACTTAAAACTAAGATAAAATGCAATGAAAATAAGATCAAAATAAAAAGTAAGACTAATAATAAATGGTAATGATAATTTTGAGTAAAAAGTTGGTACAATACACTAAAAAAATAAAAAAATGTTTCCAGAATATACTAGCTTAAGTAAGGGACTTTTAGTCCAATACGCTCAACTAATTTATCGCAATCTAATTTATTATTGACCACTGTTGTGTGTATCGGCCATTTTAGCCTGAAAATAAATGTTTTATTATTATTATTGGATTGAACACATAGTTCACATGGACACCGGGGAGATATTTTATCAAAGGTATTACAATTCCTAAAGTGGGTTCAGCGGAACTTAAGGGTTCCGCAAAATTATTTATCAAATACAACTGTCAGTCATAATAATACTGGCTGAACTATGAAGCAATTATTAATGAAACACTGATACATTTTCATTCTTCACATTAATATTTAAAAGTAAATCATGTTTATTTGAGCACTGTCTTTGATTTGTAATAATTTGATGTGGGGTCCAATAAAGTAAAAGGGATTTGGTGAATGTTCCTCTACCTAAGCTTAGGAACCAATGCACTAAATGTTTTGTGATGGCCCTCTGGACGCTTTTGATTCTTTGTGAGTGCACCGTATAGTGCGGGTTCCACGTAATGAAGTAGTTCAAAACAATGTTGATCAATATAAAATAAATAGATTATATTATATCTTTTATTATTTATCTCGTTACCATAACAAAAGCATTAGGTTGCTTAGCTCGGGACTAGATGGCGTTGTGTGAAATGTCCAAGGATATTTATTTTTATTTTATTTATTTATTTTAAGATATTGTTATTTTATTGATAATATTATTTTAGTTCCTAAAACATACCATCACTTTGATGTTTCTCCTTTGGCTCAATAATATCTTCTGGTCCCTCTCCAACAGCTGGTAATTCTTCTTTGATAGCAATGCTTTCTGTTTGAATAACTTCAACTATACTTATGTTCTCTATTGGAGATTTAATAAACCCACCGAAAACCTCTAAGTGGCCTTGGTTTATTAAAGGATTGGGCTGTAAAAATATATTTATAGAATTAGGAAAATATGCCATGAATAATACTCCCACAAGCACAAACTTTTTTCATTATACTAAAGTCGCTCTTAAGAGCCCCCACATGTGAGGACACTTAAGTAGGTCCAATGTAGCCTGGAGAGTCGGCCATGCTACCAACCTCACAGGCCAATGGTATTGTTGACATCAAATCCAGACACATTAAGTATGAGCTTGAGATAAATCACTTCCACATTATACTGAAATTAGAAATTATAAGAATAAATGTCAGTAGAAGAATACCTCACCTCATAATCCTCATTCATCATCTGAGCAAACAGCTCTTCGGCTTCCAGACATTTTGTCATTAATTGGTAGCATTGCTTTAGTTTAGTGCAGCAGAAGAAACAAGCAAGAATCGGTCTCCTGTCTTCAGTTACAAACTGCAACAAAAATTGTCTTACACTATTTTGTTTGTGTGAAGAAAATACTTCCAATCTTACATTAAATTGTATAGGCAGCAGTTGGTGGTCAGTAATGCTTTTTACACGCTTCATACAGAGATGTCATGAGCATTTATTACCACTTGCTCAAGGCAGATTGGTGACTTATATATTTATTCTATGCCCCTAAGACGATCCACTGACCAGGTTCCCTCACATGGATAATCTTTCACTGATTTCCATTAGCCCCTAAGACGGCCCTGGAAAGTTTATAATCCTTGTGTTTGATTTGCATTTAAAACATGTCAATAGTAATTAATTAATAAAATTATTGTTAATTTAAATCTTATTTATTAACTTACTGGTATATCAGTCAGCTTCTCGTATAGCTCCTGCAAGTTCCTGCTGACCACTAGATGCATGCGAACATTCTGCACTAAACATATTCTACACATCGGCAGTCTTTCCATCTTTGAACTCAAAACGTAACGCCTAGAGTTATTTACTTAGTTCAGCTTTTCATCTAAATTATTGACAAACTCTGTGGCGCACAAATAACTGGCGCGGCTTGCATACAACTATTACGACTTGGACTTATAGTAATCTTCGAAAGCGAATTAAAGCTTCTAAAATAACACGTGCACTGCCTTTGTGGAGCACGGTAAGACGGCTCACGGCAGCAGCCAGAGAGACTTATTATATCTCTCATATAAAGTCCAGATAGTTCATAGGATTTAGTTTATTAGTTTCTTTACACGATTTACAAGTTTTGCACCGTTCACAGATTACTTTTATTATACTAATACCGGTAGCACAAGCACACTTTTAATTACACACGCAAACCAAAAACCTTCCTATTAATTATTATACTCTTTGCAATAAACTTAGCAAAGTATTTTGTGAATTGTGAATGTGATCACAGCACAGACACAGAGTACCATCTCTACTTAAGGCGAAAGCGCCAGACTAGCCCGCGAAATTCAAAATTTCTTACGTTTTTTGCAATTTGTAGGTCAATGTGAGCTTGTATGTTGATTAAAATATGATTCGCGGCCGTAGCTAATATGGCTTTACAGAATTATAATCATTAGAATCAGCAATACAACTTCATAAGTCAGCATTTACCTCAAACCTCATGATTTCATGAAATCGTTAGATTTCTGATAAATGCTAACTTATGGAGTTGTATTGCTGATTCTAATGATTATAATTCTGGAAAGCCATATTAGCTACGGCCGCGAATCATATTTTAATCAACATACAAGCTCACACTGACCTACAAATAGCAAAAAACCTAAGAAATTTTGAATTTCGCGGGCTACCCTGGCGCATCAACCAGAGTACTTTGAAATCACACAAAATCACAGAACACTTATAAATTCAACACTGACAGTAGTGACAGTTCAAACTTCATAGCTCAATTCCATTTTTTTAAATTTCATGAACTGGTTACCGAGGCTTTTAAAACTAACATGCAACTACAATAAATATGGGTCAGGGGCTTACTATGAGCTTTTAAAAGATCGTTCATTTTCCAGTCAGTTCAAAAGCAGGGCAGTAGCAGGCCTGATTTGAATTGCTAGTAATCGTACTATGACGGTGCTGAAGGTGAACGACTATTGAACGAAGTCGAATGGTAATGCTTGTCTGTGGCCTGCTGTAATGTCAGTCTTAACGAATAACTCAGTTAATTAATTATTTTAACTGACTGATAACTCGACTTTTGACAGAATTTTGACAATAAACACGAGAAAATCAACGATTCGTCTCTCGTTTAGTCGTCCTCAATTTTGACGACGAGACGAGTAGACAAAATTGTGATACAAAAAAAAAACTAAAATGAACTAAAGTCTCATAATTTCACGTACTTTAGTCATAATTTTATTTTACACTAGCTGCGTCCCGCGGTTTCACCCGCGTACACCGGGATAAAAAGTACCTAGCCTACGTGTGTGCCTAGTAACAACATACAAATACACACACACACGCACCACTCACAAACGTTCGCCTTTACCCACTTCCCCAACCCCCAAGTCCACTTTAACCCCAAGTTTTTTTAGGTTAAGGGCAGGATAATGATGATGATTATTAATGAAAATACTTAGTTTTAAACTATATTTATATTGGAATGAAGTTCTTTTCGGCGGCCGCGAGAGAAACTGTGACGGAGGGGTACACTATAACGTAGATGAGCATCCCTTTCAGTAGGTAATAACCAGTCACTTTGCCAATTATGGTGATTAACAAAATCTAAGGAGTTATGACTGTGCAATAACAAACCTTCGCAACATATAATAAAATAAATAAAATAATAATAATAAAAATAATTACATTATTAATTACATACTTATTAAAATCTGTAGTTCATTGTCATTTGTGGTGATTATCAAGTGAATGTAATGTAGCAGTGGAGGCCCAGTGGTTACGGCCCTGACTTACGAGTTGTAGGTCATAGGTTTGAACCCCGACAGGCGCTTACTTTGTGTAATTTTTTTCATCACCACTGCTCTCAAAACGGTGAAGGAAAACATCGTGAGGAAACCGGCGTGCCATTATAGGCTGATTATGTTAAGTAATATACATACCTACTCACTTGATAAGTGAGTAGGTATGTATATTATTTGCCACTAATTTTCATTACCGTCATTTTGTATTTAATCTCGGCACCAATGAAAAACATTTATGAAAAACTACACAAATAGGTATTAAAAGAGGTGCACGTAAAATCATTATAGTACATACTAATTCCATGCAAAAAAATGTCTATCACTGTCTTCGGAATAAAACGGAACTTCAAGCCGATGTTGCTATGTTCAAAATAATTTATTTTTAATAACCTGCTACATCGCTCTCGTCGCGAGATAGAGAAGTGTCATAGTACCTTTTTTGAATTTACTCGAGCTTAACGGTCATGTTAGGCCGTAGACCGTAGACAGAGAATCACTGTCTTCGCCGTAGACAGAGATAATAACGTCAGAATCGACGTCAAATCACGACAAATCGTGATATCTCGTGCTTGTCATGTTAGCTCTGCAGCCGGTCGATTCTGTAAAAATCTCACCGTGAAAACTTAGGTGAAGTGAGTTTGTTTTTGCTAGGAATTGACACTATTGACAGCTCACTCCACGCTCACTTCACCTAAGTTTTCACGGTGAGATGGTTACAGAATCGCACTGCAGGTGTCATGCTGGTGGTGCTGGTGCCACAAGTGTTAGTGTGTGTCCACAGTGAACGCGCGGTGACTGGGGGCTAAGGCGGATGGCAGCGGCGCGGCGTCCGGTGGCCACAGTGACGAGCGAGCTGTTGTAGCGTTTATGACGTATTTCAGGTGTTGCAAGCTTGCAAAGGCCAACCATGGACGATTAGTGTAGGTATAGTCTATGCATGGACGAGGATTTGGCATTTTTACTAGTTAGCCCGTATCAACGTTTGACTACATCCTGAGTAAAATATCACCTAAAATCACCGGAAAATATACAAACTTATAAAAAAAAAACTTACATAGAAACCTACAACAATACAGAATGTTATTGAAATACATGTTTAGTATAGGCATAGACTTATAAAAAAAGTTTTAGGTCCATGGGTCCATGTCCTTTTTTTTAGGTCCATGGGTATAGGGAATAATAAAGCCATATCTGTCCGCTCAAGTTCCCTAATAAGCAATCATCATCGTAGTCTGGATTTGTGGTTTGGGTGTTACAGAAGATTGTGAAGAGTGGATGCTGGGCTTGGTGTTTATTGCCGACTTATTTTACTTGTCTTTAGAACCCACATTTTTTTTAAACTTCCTTCGGAATTTCGTAAGTGAAACAAGCTTTACGGTCAGTTCACATATAAAACACTTATGGCTCATTCTATTCCGTTGCTTCGTTTTTACAATTTTCATTTGGCTGAACACTCGTTCTACATCGGCAATGTACTAGATAGCGCGCTAGGCACAAAATCTATTTTTTAGCACTGATTTAACAGAAAATGCACCATAGCTATTCACAACGTTATGATTCGATACCGTATAGACACATGTACGATAACCAGCTGATAGTCCGGGCGGCGCCTGCATGATCACTTACGTCATAGAGTTACTGGAAAATACCACATTCCACGAAAAGTAGACTTAAAATAGGTAGGAAAAAATTTGGTCTGCCGGGGCTCAGCTTGGAGGATCCGTGGCAGTGAGAAGTTATGCTACCCACTTTGGACCATCATTTTACCTCATGTGGTTACTGAACGAAACCTTTTCGTTGGTTTTAGTGACTATTAGTAGAGTCTAAAAAACTTTGTCGGCCGAGCGTGGTGTTGGAGGGTTTCGGAGTCCAACCATTTTTATGGCCACATCGGGTGGTCTATTTTACCTCATCGAGTTACAGGGTGAAACCAAGTTCTCCTAGTAGCTAAAATGATGCCCTTTAAAAATTCATTGGTCTGCCAGTTCGCAACCTGGCAGTTTTTGCAGTCCAACCAAATTTATACAGGCTGGAATTTTTAACCACACTTGAATGGAAAGTACTCTAAATACTGGAGATAGCAAATTTTACTCAAAGGAAACATTCCTTTATTTTTAAAAAGAAACAAATCCGCATTCAAAGATTTTCGAAAATTCGCTTGCCACACTCAGGAATCGAACCGACTAAAATCCGAAAAAATAACACCCTGTACTTTTATGGCATCAATCGATAGGGTCAATCATAAGGATTAAATCTCTCTAACAGACATGATAAATTAAATGAAAGGAAAACCATGAAATCGAAAGTTTATATTCAATGGGACAAGATAAAGCACTTTTACGCAAAGGTCCATCAGATTACTTATGTTAACACCTAATCAACTAACAATTAACAATTATCTGTGACATCAGTTATATAAAATGACGACCACTGCCTATATTAATAACCATTTCAATACCTGGATTGGTACAAATGGACCAATCAGATGGCCTGCAAGATCAGCCGACCTCACCGTTTTAGATTTTTATGGGGATATGTTTTAAATCTAATTTACCAAAAATCCGTCGTAAATAGGTAATTGCGAAGTTGCCGTCCTTCAAGTACGCGTGTACAGAGTGTTTCTTTTACGTATCAATTTAACATTTTTAGTGAATATTTTAATATTATTTTTTTTTTTTTTTTTAATGTTCAATATTTGTCTTTTTATATCGTACTAGCTGACTTGACAGGCGTTGTTACACTGTCTAAATTTCATATATGAGAAAATGAATTTTCTTCATTTTTTTTTTGTGAATTTTTCTATGTTTTAATACTTATTATGCTATTCCTCATTTAACATCTCTTGCGGGACGGCTAAGTTCAGCAGCATATGCTGTGAGAAAAATACGTCAATTTACTGATGTAGATACCGCGAGGCTAGTTTATTTCAGTTACTTTCATAGTATTATGTCTTACGGTATCTTACTGTGGGGACGGGCTGCTGATATAGAGTCTATTTTTATTCTGCAGAAAAGAGCCATCAGAGCAATATATGGCCTCCGCAGGCGCGATTCTCTAAGGGAACTGTTTAAAGATATTAACATCATGACGGTACCTTGTCAATATATATACGAAAACATCATGTACGTAAGGAAAAATCAAAATCTTTTCGGAAAAAGAGGTGAAAGACACAATTATAGTACTAGAAATAGGGACCATTTAGTTCAACCAGGTTTCAGACTAGCTAAAGTAGACTCATCCTTCATGGGGTACTGTTTAAAATGTTATAATAAAATACCTCCGCACATACTCCAGCTGAATGAAACGAAATTTAAATCATGTATAAAACGCACACTATGCAGCCAGGCATATTATAAGTTAGGAGATTACATCGCTGACAAAAATGCTTGGCTAACTGGTCCTGCTCCACAAGGACGCTTAAACTAATTGATTAGCATTCAAAAATATTGTTGGACCTGCTGAAGATTAAGAAGAAACACAATTTTTCTTTGCATTGTTTAAATTCAATCTCTTAGTATTGTATAAATGCATAGCACCTGTGTGAGCACTATGTAGCTAATATAAAGCTACCTTTTACTGGGTTCGTCTTTCACTGACTTGAATGTGCCCTGGCGGTTGAGAGTATGTCATGCTCACTCAAATGTCTCGCTGGTGGTGGCGTGTGTGTTGGATCATTAAGTTCCCTTCAAAATGGTTGAGCTAATTGGTGCTGATCCATGCGTCATGTTCGTGAACGGGCGCCGTCAGTTGGGACTGGTCGTCTCTTAGCTGCCACGGCTTATTTTTATTTTTTAATTTAGTTGTTTTTAGTTTTTATCTTTTTTTTTTTTTTTATTACGGACGCTTTTAACGTGCACGTCTTTCTACATTGTTCTCACATGTATATTTTCAATATGAACGATGTAACCAATATTTTGTAAAATATTTGATTTTAAAAGAGTGTCCGTGGAGTTTCTTGCCCGTTCTTCTCCATAGGATCTACGCTTTGGAATGGGCAATCTAGCTTCATTTTTCTGACTGACCGACCCAAGACCGACCCTTTGACAATTCAAAAGTGCCTGTAATTGGTTTATTTGAAATAAATGCTTTGAGTTTGAGTTTGAGTTTATTCCGGACGAAGACAAATCCAAAGACACAAAAATCATAAAAATTGGTCCAGCTGTTCTTGACTTATAAGTGGTGTAACTAACACGACTTTGTTTTATATACAGTATGTTAACTAACAGAGGGCGTTCCCGTTAACCTGCAATAGTATAGCATGCATACATGCTAAAAAAAATATTACCATTCGAAAACAAAATGTTTTTATTTTTTTAATATTAAAATATTCACTAAAAATGTTAAATTGATACGTAAAAGAAACACTCTGTACACGCGTACTTGAAGGACGGCAACTTCGCAATTACCTATTTATGAATGACGGGCCGCGCGTGCGGCGATCTGATGTGCCTAGCCCCGCCCCCTGCCCCCGGATGTCCACCTAATTTTAGTCGGAACTAATATCACGCGCTGACCGGACGTGCATTATTTTTGCATTGCAACATCTTGCGTCATTCTTGTGTTAAAAATGCCGCGTTATCAGTTCAGTGCTCAGGAGTATGCGAACATGGTGGTCATTTATGCTGAGTGTAATTATGATGGTGCACGTGCTCTGAGGATGTATGCTGAGAGGTGCCCCAATGCACAAATCAACCGCGGAATTCTCGTGTTATTGTGAGTGCCCTGGTTTTTTTATTTACCTACTATGTTTGCGAATAGCTCCTTCCAAGTCCAAGGTGCCTCAGTGACGCATTCCTTTGTCAGCCGGGCATTTCAGACGGGTTGTTAAATGTTATTGCTACACATACTTACATAAATGTTTAATTTTACTGATAACAACCCGACGACGACGACGTGTCTTTCTAATTCATTATCCGCTAACTAAAGTGCCCTTGGGAACTCTAGTTCCCAGACGTTTTATGCCGCCATTATAAAAGTCGCCGCTCGCCATTCAGCGCGGCGCGCGGCGGCCGGTTCGCTCGGCTTCGTGAGTATTCATGAGACGCTTGGCATCGTGCGTATTGCAACGTTGCCGGTTTGGGCAATGCTACTACGCTAGGTACTATTCCGCGCTACTATTTTGATTTTAAACAGGATGTTTCGAATTTATTGTCAATTAATTATTTTTTTGAATTCGGATTATTTTATGCTTATTTTTCTATGCTGATATTTTTATTTTAATCTATTATTGATATAGATTAACGAGTTTAGGGGAACGCCCTCTGTTATTTAACATACTGTATAGACTTTTTGTTTTATTCAAAATAATAATTATTGTATAGTTTAATAAAAAATTGTGTTATGTGTGAATCATTTGTATTAAAAAAAAAAACTATTTTATATTTCAGTTTGCAAATAAAAAAACATAAATCCAGCAAACAAATAAAATTAAATTTGGTCTATAGACGGAAAATTTAACTAAGTCAAATAATATTTTACATAGGATTTTTGGTAAATTAGATTTAAAACATATCCCCATAAAAATGTAAAAAGGTGAGGTCGGCTGATCTTGCAGGCCATCTGATTGTGCCATTTGTACCAATCCAGGTATTGAAATGGTTATTAATATAGGCAGTGGTCGTCATTTTATATAACTGATGTCACAGATAATTGTTAATTGTTAGTTGATTAGGTGTTAACATAAGTAATCTGATGGACCTTTGCGTAAAAGTGCTTTATCTTGTCCCATTGAATATAAACTTTCGATTTCATGGTTTTCCTTTCATTTTATTTATCATGTTTGTTAGAGAGATTTAATCCTTATGATTGACCCTATCGATTGATGCCATAAAAGTACAGGGTGTTATTTTTTCGGATTTTAGTCGGTTCGATTCCTGAGTGTGGCAAGCGAATTTTCGAAAATCTTTGAATGCGGATTTGTTTCTTTTTAAAAATAAAGGAATGTTTCCTTTTAGTAAAATTTGCTATCTCCAGTATTTAGAGTACTTTCCATTCAAGTGTGGTTAAAAATTCCACCCTGTATAAATTTGGTTGGACTGCAAAAACTGCCAGGTTGCGAACTGGCAGACCAATGAATTTTTAAAGGGCATCATTTTAGCTACTAGGAGAACTTGGTTTCACCCTGTAACTCGATGAGGTAAAATAGACCACCCGATGTGGCCATAAAAATGGTTGGACTCCGAAACCCTCCAACACCACGCTCGGCCGACAAAGTTTTTTAGACTCTACTAATAGTCACTAAAACCAACGAAAAGGTTTCGTTCAGTAACCACATGAGGTAAAATGATGGTCCAAAGTGGGTAGCATAACTTCTCACTGCCACGGATCCTCCAAGCTGAGCCCCGGCAGACCAAATTTTTTCCTACCTATTTTAAGTCTACTTTTCGTGGAATGTGGTATTTTCCAGTAACTCTATGACGTAAGTGATCATGCAGGCGCCGCCCGGACTATGATTTCTGAACCGTATGACCACGTATGACTGTCAAAACGCTATTCACAGATCCGTGCGGAATGGGTTATTTTTTGAACCGATTGTAGGTGTGTTTAAGGGGAACGCTACGAAATGGTAGTAAATAGATAATTGTGGTAGAAAATGTAAATTGGTACATAGACGTTATGTTGGATACAAGGTTTGATTCGGTGTATGATCACAATAAAAGACGAATGCGATTTTATAGGACACTGTTTGTTTATTCTTTTAGAACAATTATAAGCTTTAGAACAATAAATTGGTATTATCACTTTATCACTGCTGTTATACGAGAACACATTTCTACAGGAACGTAAGGTAATGTAAATGGCTGCACCCGGAAGAGACCGGAACAAAAAGGAAGTATACATAGATTAAATAAATAGTAAGTAAAGCTAATTTACATCACTATGTCCCGACATCCTTCATGGTGTAGTGATGGACTTGTGTCATTCCAACACTCCTCCTCACGAGTTCTTCACTCATGAGAGGCCAAGGCAGCTTCGCAGCATCTGGAGCCTCGGTCCAGGGATACCCTTTGTCAGGATGTCAGTCTCCATGTCCTGGGTAGGTTTATACTGGATGCTGATTTCCCCTCGTTGAACACACTCCCTTATGAAGTGCTGTTTTATTTCTATGTGTTTTGACTTTCCACTGATGATGGGGTTGTTGGAAAGTCGCTGAGCAGCTTGATTGTCACTGAAAATTACAATATTGTTTATATTAGTGCCTAAATCACTAAATAACAATTTTAAATGGATAGCCTCTTTTGCAGCTTCAGTTAGGGCTATATATTCAGCTTCTGCTGTTGATAGAGCAACACATCTTTGCTTCTTAGATTCCCAGCTGATGCAACCATTTGCATATTTAAAGCAATAGCCAGAGTAAGACTTTCTGTCTATTTTGCAACCGGCCCAATCTGCATCAGCCATTCCATATACTTTTTTATTTGATTTGGTGTAGCAGATACCAACATCCATGGTACCTTTGAGATACCTCAATATGCGTTTTACATATTTAAAATGTTCTTCACTGTATGCATTGTTAAACTGTGATAGATAGCTTACTGCATAGGATATGTCTGGTCGGCTTGCCACAGATAAATACATCAAGGTTCCAATCAGGTTTTGATATGGAATATTCTTGTCACAATCTTCACTTTTTTCAAGGTTTAAATATGATTCTATTGGAGTACTTATTGGTTTGCAATTTTCCATGTTATACCTTTTCAACGCTTTTTGTATGTATTTTTGTTGAGTAATTTTTAGTTTATTGTCATCATAATTAATTTCCATACCAAGAAGATATTTTAATTTTCCAATATCTTTCATTTCAAATGTTTGGCTTAGATGTTTTTTGAATTTCTCTAGTGAGCTTTCATTTGAGTAAGCTATGGCCAAATCGTCAACATACACTGCAACAATCATCTTATCTGTGCCTAGTGCCCATGTATAGATACATGGATCAGCTGTTGATGATTTAAAGTTCATTTTCTTGAGTTCATGGTCCAATTTATAAAACCACTGTCGACCAGCTTGTTTTAGACCATACAAGGCCTTTTTTAATAAGCAGACTTTTTCACCTTTCATTTGTTTTAAGTCTTGAAGCATATCTCTTGCTTTGTTGAATAAATCCAAATTTTCTTTTTCACTTTCTTCAAGCATAATTTTTGTTATGTATTCTTCTAGATACTCAGGTTTTTTCATGACTATTTTTTCATTTAGGTCTCCATTCAGATAAGCAGTAGTTACATCCATTTGATGGAGCTTTAAATTATGTTCAACTACATGAGCCAATAATGTTCTGATTGAACTTGGTTTGGCCACTGGAGCATAAGTCTCGTTGTAGTCAATTCCTGGTCTTTGAGTAAAACCACGAGCCACCAAACGCGCCTTTTTGGTAATTTTTTCGTCTGGACCCATTTTTTCTTTTAAGACCATTTTGTAGTCCACAATATGTTTTGAATTCTCCTCCTTTCGTTGAATTTTCCATGTGTCATTTTTAATGTGAGCTTTTATTTCAGCTTTTATGGCTTCCTGCCATTCATGTTTATTACCATCATTTATTTCTATCTCTCCGCATAAATAAGAGCATTCATCTGCCTCTTGAAGATCATAATATTTGGCCCATACTGGAGGTTCTTTTTTTCTTTCAGGACGTCGACTTTGGTCTTTATCCTTTTCCTCACTTTGACTTTGACTTGGCTCTTCTTTGTGAGGTGAAGTCATATTTTGTGGACTTAATGTATTAGTTTCAGTGTCTTCATTTTCATCTTCATATTCACTGAAAGAGTGCATAGTTTCATCACCATCATCATCATCACTACTTTCCACATTTGGCTGAAAAGTAGAAGGCTGAAAAGAAAAAAGCTGAAAAGGTAAAATGTTTGTCTTCCTTTCTTGTTTTTTGCCTTTATTATTATTTGTTTTTTCTGTTTTAGACTGTTCTGGTTCAGGCAGAATCTGATCATTTTGGATATCATTATTTTGATAGTACATTTTTCCATCCAACACTTTTACATCACGACGTACAATGACATCATTTTTCTTTGGCAAATATATTCTGTAAGCTTTGCTGTATTTTGCATATCCAACAAACACACCTTCACTTGCTTTTGGTGAAAATTTACTGTGCTTCTTTTGTTTGTGGAGTGTGAATACTTTTGATCCAAAAATGTGTAAATGTTTTACAGATGGTGTGCGACCAACCCATTTCATGTATGGTGTCTCTCCATTTAAAGATTTAGTTGGACATCTGTTCACAATATAATTTGCTGTTACTATTGCTTCTGCCCACAACCTGTCAGGAACTTTTGATTCAATCAGCATGCATCTGGCCTTTTCTACTAGAGTTCTATTTTTTCTTTCGGCCAGCCCATTTTGCTGTGGTGTATATATAACTGATAATCTTCTCTGAATACCATTATCCTTTAAATATGTCTCAAATTCATTGTTGCAATACTCTGTACCATTATCTGACTGTAAATATTTTATTTTATGTTCTGTGAATGTTTCAACTTCTTCTTTATATTCTTTGAATTTTTCCAATGTTTCAGATTTGTTTTGCAAGAAGTAAACATGGCAATATCGGCTGTAGTCATCAATAAAAGTTAACATGTATCTAGAACCACCAATGGTTGCATGTGGCATGGGTCCACATAGGTCTGTATGTATAACCTCCAAAACTTGTTTAGTTTTTATACTGTAATTTTTAGAAAAAGGCAACCTTGTCATTTTTCCTTGAATACAACGTTCACAATTTTCAAACATGTCATCTTTATTCAAGTCTAATCCAGACACAAGATTGTTAGATGATAATTTTTTTAAATCTTTTTCATTTAAATGAGCTAATTTCTTATGCCATTTCATTATATTATTATCTGAAATATTATTTGCTTTTTCTATTTTTTGCAAACTTGGAAACTGAGTCAGATAAAGGCCATCCCTTTTATCAGCTGTCATTATAGTTTTTCCAGCTAAATCTTTAATATAGGCTTTATCCTTAGTGAACAAAACTGTATGGTCATGCTCTGTTATACGAGCAACTGACAACAAGTTTGTTGTTAGCTCTGGTACATATAGAGTATTATTTAAATTAATTTCAGTATTATTGCAATTTACTGAGACTATTCCCGTACCTTTAATTTCAGTGTTGTGATTTGATGCTAATTTCAACTTCCCTTGCTCGGTTTTAATGTTTTGGAATTTTCCAGGCTGTCCAGTCATGTGGGATGTGCACCCGCTATCCAGACACCAAACATCACCTGCATCAGCATGGATTGTATTTGCTGTCTCTGTAATAAAGAAATTTTTAGAATTTTTCTTTTTATTATTATCACTCGATGAGCTTGAACTTTGGTTCTTGTTTTTAGACCAGCACTTGGACGCTTGATGTCCAACTTTATCGCATACTGTGCATTTGAGCTTCTTTTTGTTGGAGTAATAAGCACTTTCACTCGATGCATTGTGATTTTTGTTCCTTTTCCGTGCTTGACTTTCCTCAATGATTTTTATTTTTAAGTCTTCTGGGAGAGGCAATTTATACCGCGTCTCAATGGCAATCCTGAAATTCTCGAATGACGATGGCAGGCTGTAGAGAATTATAATGCTCAGCAGATCATTATTTACTTTTACATCCATGTTTTCAAGTCTGTCGACACAGAAGAACATGGCAGCCATATGATCCTGTACATCATCTGAATCGGTCATTTTCTTTAGGATCAATTGCTTTAGCAACGTAGCCTTTCTTGCGGGGCCTTCACTTTGATATATGGACTTTAATTTTGCCCATATTTCAGATGCAGACTTGCAATTTTTTACTTGTCTCAATTCTTTAGGTGAGATCATGAGGAAGAGCTCTGAACGTGCGAGCAGATCCTTACCGGCATCTGGTTTTTCTTCGCCGATCGTACCCCATAAATCGTTCTTTACAAGAATCGCCTGAGCTTGTATAGCCCATGTATCGTAGTTATCGCGACTGAGCTGCTCAATGTGATTATATTGCGGATTTCGCATTGTCGTAGACATTGTGACCAAAACCGAAAATCAGAACCACGTTCTGCTACCAATTTGTTGGATACAAGGTTTGATTCGGTGTATGATCACAATAAAAGACGAATGCGATTTTATAGGACACTGTTTGTTTATTCTTTTAGAACAATTATAAGCTTTAGAACAATAAATTGGTATTATCACTTTATCACTGCTGTTATACGAGAACACATTTCTACAGGAACGTAAGGTAATGTAAATGGCTGCACCCGGAAGAGACCGGAACAAAAAGGAAGTATACATAGATTAAATAAATAGTAAGTAAAGCTAATTTACATCACTATGTCCCGACATCCTTCATGGTGTAGTGATGGACTTGTGTCATTCCAACACGTTATTTATTGGGTATTTCATTAAGTGCAACTATAAAATTACATCAAGTGACTATTAAAAAGAAAAAAAAAACAGTAAACAATGATTTTATTAATTAATAAAATTTACTAGATTTCTATTAAACTTGCTTTGTAAACTTCAACTTTCTGTAGCAAACCGTAAAATAAGACTTGGTCTACAAAAGCTTTAAGTAGTGTATTTCTGATTAAAACTATTAATATTAGGCGCATAATAATGTTCAGTTTCATAAAGGAGCTTTTGAAAAAGGTCTATTTCTTTATATTATTTAATTACAATATGTTTGTAATACAAACAATAATTTGAAATCACTTATTATAGGGTCAGTAATATACTAGCTTTTGCCCGCGGCTTCGCCCGCGTAGAGGTCGGAAATTATCCCACGGGAACGTGCTACCGGGATAAAAAGTATCCTATGTCCTAATCCAGTTCATTTTACCCATGTACCAAATTTCACCTAAATCCGTTCAGCCATTAAGATTACTGTGTAAGTTAGGTCCACTAGTTATGTCATTTAATTAATTGGAGTTAAAAGCATGATACAGTAACCAAAACTTTTATTTTTAACGAGAAGGGCTCATTGATGGCCGCCGATGAATGGTCAAAATTATGTAATAAGGTTAAAAAAATTGAGTCTGACTATATCCAAAGTGACCATGTAGTCGATTTAGTCACTGAACGATTTATTTTTTACGCCAGTGACGACAGCGACTCCTCCAGCGACGAGAGTGACGAGAGTTATGTTGAGGATGAGGAGCCAACGGCTTCCACCAGCTGAACTGCTACCATACATTTAATGTCAGTGGTAGCACTATCAGAAAGTGATAGCGACGACGACGACACATAGTTGTTCATTTTATGATAAATTTCTTAACTTTTAACTGTATATATTTTATATATAACCCCTAATTAACTTCACGGATTCTTCTCCTTTCTTTACCTTTCTTCTTAACAGACATATTTAAAAATAAATGATGGCAATAACCATAGAATAATTAAAGTGACCAGTTTTTTGTTTTTTGTCTACTCCGCGAACTTACCTCCACTACAACAAAACCTGGCCCAGTTACGTGCCGGGGATTGTTAATAAATAAATCAAATCAAATTAAAAATGTTTATTTGTTAGGTTATGGTAATATAATATAGTATTGGATCCAGCATACCCTGCCCTAGTATGGCGTACAAATATTTCTACACACAAAAAAAATAACAAACAAAGCTATATTACTAATCTTATAATAATCATGAATTAGAGATTAAATTTGAATTTAAAATAAGATTGAGATTGTATTGTAGTAATAATAATAATGTAGTTATTGCATGTGGTGCATTAAAGGCTATTATATTATATTACTAACGCCTTATCCTGTAAGTATTCTTGAACACTGTAATATTTTTTTCTAATAACAATCTGCATGCTAATTGCGTAACACATTATCAATCGGAGTTGGTTTCATTTTGATAGAAATTGCTAATCCATTGCTCCGTATGTTCGAAATATTTGTCTGCTCGACAACGTAATTATCGCAATGAATGTTGTTGAACTGTCAAAATGAACCCAACTCCGATTGATAATGTTTTGTCTGCTCGACAACGTAATTATCGCAATGAATGTTGTTGAACTGTCAAAATGAACCCAACTCCGATTGATAATGTTTTGTCTGCTCGACAACGTAATTATCGCAATGAATGTTGTTGAACTGTCAAAATGAACCCAACTCCGATTGATAATGTTTTGTCTGCTCGACAACGTAATTATCGCAATGAATGTTGTTGAACTGTCAAAATGAACCCAACTCCGATTGATAATGTTTTGTCTGCTCGACAACGTAATTATCGCAATGAATGTTGTTGAACTGTCAAAATGAACCCAACTCCGATTGATAATGTGTTACGCAATTAGGGTGCTGAACAATATCCTTTTGAACAACGGCAATGGCAAATCTTGAGTACTATTCGGCAAATGGTTATATATAATAATTGACATGCAGTAAGTATTTCTTTTATACAGCATTCGTTTTATTTGAGGTAATTCTTTTTTGAAATAAATTATATTTTTTTTTTTTTACAAAAATGCATATTTCAAAAATGTAAAGACAGTAAAGCAACGCAAAAATATTTAAAAATAACGCAATGAACGTTAGTGAACTGTTACAATGAAACCCATTGCGGTGAAACGTGGACACTGACAGTCGGGCTGGTCCACAAATTCAAGGTCGCTCAGCGCGCT
Source organism: Cosmia trapezina (assembly GCA_905163495.3). Lineage (NCBI taxonomy): Eukaryota > Metazoa > Arthropoda > Insecta > Lepidoptera > Noctuidae > Cosmia > Cosmia trapezina. The sequence continues at coordinate 13,835,618 of LR991047.1, forward strand.
ATGGAGCGGGCTATGCTCGGAGTTTCTTTAAGGATAAAATCAGGAATGAAGTTATCCGGCAAAGAACCGGAGTAACCGACATAGCTTGCAGAATAAGCAAACTGAAGTGGCAGTGGGCTGGCCATGTTTGTCGAAGGACCGATGGCCGGTGGAGCAGACGAGTTCTGGAGTGGAGACCGCGTATCGGTAAGCGTAGTGTGGGAAGCCCCCCAGCTAGACGGACCGACGACCTGAAGAAAGTGGCTGGGACAGACTGGATGCGGAAGGCGGAGGACAGGGTGTTGTGGCGCAGCCTGGGAGAGGCCTATGTCCAGCAGTGGACTGCGATAGCTGAGTTGATTGATTGACCATTATTTTTAATGCACTATTACTATCCACGAGTTATTAATCAATCACACTTATCGTTATATTTACTTTGACCAAAATAATCATCAGCTATACAGGGTGTAAGGGACAGCCCTCCGCAAACTAACAGGGTGCATTCAGCTCCTCATTTTGAATCATATTCCACCGGAAATTTTCTCAGGAAAATTTTCATTTTTTCAATTTTATTTCAGTTACATTTTCATTATTTCAATGTAAAATTGGATTGTCTGTTCGCAGCACTCCATTTATGTAAAAAAAACAGCAAAAAAAAAACAACAAAAAAAAAACCAGCAATGGATGTTGAAATACTCTAACCAATGATGCGTGAAATCAGCTGTTCACTTTCTGTCTAGCTACAGAGTTCATCAAAATCACCGCATACCTATTACCTACCCCTCCCAACTAGTAATAGACGCTCCGATTTGTGCACAAAAACACAAACAAATCAGGTTTATTGGATTCCCTTAACGTTCCTGAAAAAATTTCATGTACCGGTCATCTTACTATGACATACTGAATTCACCCTATCAGTTTGCGGAGGGCTGTCCCTTACACCCTGTATAGGGTGACTGGTAGTTAGTGACCGATACCTAAACACATGATTGTGCTCATGATAACAAACAACTTTTACTATGGGACCAAACCTGAAATCGCGAAAAAAAAATCACCTGCCCCATACATTCATGTTCGCATAACTCGTCAAAATGTAGGGAGCAGCTGATTTTTTTTCGTGATTTCAGGTTTGGTCCCATAGTAAAAGTTGTTTGTTATCATGAGCACAATCATTTATTTATTTATCTACCTACATTTACCATTACAGAATATAACCCAACGCGGTAAATGCGCTTATCCTAACAAATCTAAGTTAACATCTATAACTAATTATAAATAATGCATTCCTTGTGAATTCACTCAGAGAACAACAGAATAAGTCCGTCTCACTCGCGATGAGGTTGAGCGTGAGGAGCGCACGCGTCAGGGGCGCCTCCCTTACAAGGTTGGTCCGAGCGCGTGGTTCCACTAGTAGAGGCGGCTGCCGTCGCCGCCACACATACCTGTCCGGAACGCACAGACTCACCTGCCCTAAAATAACTGCATTATGCACCTTCCCTCTCAGTACTTTAAATATATATGAGGTGAGTGCAAGATCCCTTCTAAGTCCTAAACCTTAGCTCATTGTATCCTACCATTTATCCACGTTTTGGTACAATATTTCAACGGTGTTATTTAAGGTTTCGCGGTTTGTTGATGGCTCTACGAAACCACACCCACTCCGTAAACTCAATATTAACTGGCCAGCTTTCAGGTTGACATAACTTTTCATACCTACTTTCTGGAACTCCTATGATAAAGGATGCATAATCCCTTTCAGTCTTGTGTTTTAGTTTTTCAACTTTAACTGATACTTCTTCCCCATAAATGTTCCTAACATGTTTTTCTAAACTTTCTACTGTTGTTTCTTTCTGCAAACGCCATACGTGTAAATATTTCTTCTTTTCAGTTCCCTGTACATCAATTGCACTCACGTTTCCACCTTTTTTTACTTCACTGTTTGAATATCGTGTTTCTTTTCCTTATTACGGTAGTCCAATTTCCTTCTTTTTCAGGTTCTTCCTTTTCCACGTTAACAATATTTCTAGACCTCCTTTCACTATTTAATACTTGCGTCTGTTCTTCATTCGACACTATATTCGCCAGTTTCGTGGCCACACATTCCTTCGCTGGTACATTATTGCTAACTACCTGCTTATCTTTGACGGCATTTGCAAAAGATAGTGTCGGTCCTTTAGACCCTTGTTCTATCTTATTCGGCACTCTTGCCTGACTTTTCTCCCGATTTGCTAGGTTCTCATTTTTTTCCATTAGGATTTTAATTCTTGTTTCTAGTATATCAACTTTATTTGCCTTTTCTTGTACTACCCTCAATATTTGTTTTAATTCTTTCAACTCTGTTTGCAATAAAATATTTTCTTTCCGCTGCTCCGCCAACTGTGACTTCACTTCACACCGGAATTCCCGTATCTCGTCGAGAAGTTGGTCTCCATATCATCAACTAATTCACTTCTATTTCCACGATTGCCTCGCTTGGTGGTGTTCATATAGCTGATCATTGGTGTAGTTCCTCGAACAGGTGTATCCGTGTTGCCCCTTTTCGGAATTGTGCATGCACACTCGGGACATTTCCACCGGATCCTGTATTTCGGCGTGAACGCGCATCTACTTTTTCCTTTGTTAAGGCCAGGCACTTTATATGGAATTTCTTCTTACATTTATCTTGCGAACACTCCATATACAGGGAATCACCAATAAAGGCATCACAGCCGTTACATTTTATATCCATAATTTAAAACTTGGATAGTAAAATATTTTAAAAAAATTGGAATTTAGTGACACACACGATCCGTAACACGTCCGTTCGCTCGCGCGAACGAAGCGCCCATAACATATCATGGGTTTAGGTATCGGTCACTAATTACCAGTCACAATATATAATGAGCAGAGCACAATACAGAGTTCTCGGTTGCTTTAAAGTTTTTGATTCTCAACGCTTTTTCTCAGGATTTTCTGTTTTGGATCCTTTGGAAATTCTCCCTTTATTTTTGCAGTCTGGAGCGCAACACTGCGTCGTATTTATAGTAATTAATTATTATCGATATTTGTTTATGTAGAAATCGTAAATTAGTATGGATTTTGAAAAGTGACAGGAAAAAATTAGGCAAAGTCGATTGTGACATCTGGTGGGATAAAAAGGCAGTTTTTCACCCCACTCAAAAATAGTTTGTTAAAACTACCCTGATACACATCAATTATAGGGTTTTTCACCAGTGTGTATAAGAGTATGTTGTATTAAATTAGTCTTTTGACTAAAACTACGCTGACATACATCACACTTGTAAGGTTTTTCACCAGTGTGTATAAGAGTATGTTTTGTTAAATTAGGCTTTTGACGAAAACTACGCTGACATACATCACACTTGTAAGGTTTTTCACCAGTGTGTATAAGAGTATGTTGTGTTAAATTATTCTTTTGACTAAAACTACGCTGACAGACATCACACTTGTAAGGTTTTTCACCAGTGTGCATACGAGTATGTTGCGTTAAATAACTTTTGTGACTAAAACTACGCAGACATACATCACACTTATACGGTTTTTCACCAGTGTGTATAAGAGTATGTTTTGATAATTCATTCTTGACACTAAAACTACACTGACATACTTCACACTTATACGGTTTTTCACTAGTGTGTATAAGAGTATGTTTTGTTAAATTAGTCTTTTCACTAAAACTACGTAGACATACATCACACTTATAAGGGTTTTCAGCAGTGTGTATACGAGTATGATTTGTTAAATCCCTTTTTAGACGAAAACTACGTTGACATACATCACACTTGTAATGTTTTGCACCAGTGTGTATAAGAGTATGTTGTGTTAAAGCACCCTTTCTACTAAACCTAAGGTGACAGACATCACACTTGTAAGGTTTTTCACCAGTGTGTATATGGGTATGTTTTGTTAAATTAGGCTTTTGACGAAAACTACGCTGACATACATCACACTTGTAAGGTTTTTTACCAGTGTGTATAAGAGTATGTTGTGTTAAATTATTCTTTTGACTAAAACTACGCTGACATACATCACACTTGTAAGGTTTTTCACCAGTGTGTATACGAGTATGTTGCGTTAAATAACTTTTGTGACAAAAACTACGCGGACATACATCACACTTATACGGTTTTTCACCAGTGTGTATAGGAGTATGTTTTGTTAAATTAGTCTTTTCACTAAAACTACGTAGACGTACATCACACTTATAAGGGTTTTCACCAGTGTGTATACGACTATGATTTGTTAAATCACTTTTTCGACTAAAACTACGTAGACATACATCACACTTATAAGGTTTTTCACCAATTAGTTTACGAGTGTGTTGTGTAATTTTTTTTACTCGATTATAACTACGCTGATTACATTTGTAAGGCTCTTTGAAATAAGTTTGAAGTAAGCCAGGTTTCGAGGTACGTTTTTGAGCTGTCCGGTTAACTTTTGAGTCTGATTTTTCAGTTTTCGATTTCTCGGCTGTTATTGCATCTTCTAGTTTTGTTCTTCGTGTGTCTAGTTTTGGTTTCTTCGCAACGGTCGTCCCTATGATTATAAATCTGGTAAGTACAATGTTGGAAGAAGATTGACATGCACACGAATCAAAATAATAGCGCTTTGTATGATTCACACTAGGACCAAAAGTTCCTCCTTGTCGGTCCTAGTGTGAATCATGCAATTTAATTCAATTTTCTGGTGACATTGAATTATACACTTAATCACCAGAGACATCTTGTACAAAATTGTACTAACGTTGACATAATATGGTCTGTTCCAAAGCTATGTGATCAAAGTTTAAACAAACTTTATTCAAGGGAAATATTAACACATTCATTAATAATTCCCACACAACGACGAAAATTGAGGTTATATAAAAAAAGTAATTTAAAAAACTATAAAAGCCGACTGCGGTAAAAGTTAAGTTTAAAAAAACTGAAAAGCTAAAAACAAGGTGTGATACTCCCTGGCCGCGGCACAGTGGCAAATCAAAAAAACATGTTTGTAGATAAATTGTACCGTTTATGTACTACTAGCTGACCCGGCGAACTTCGTACCGCCTAACAGTCAATGAATGTCATGTTACCTTTTAGCTGAACTAATTTAGGCTTTGATGAACGTAATACAATGATACAAAATAAAAATACAGATAGATATAAAAAAGTATTTTATTATGATAAATAATACATACAGAAAGAGAATTAAAAAAATAATAATTAAGTACTTCAAACACGTGTCAGCAAAAAATGACTGAATTAAACGATTAACTCTTTTCATTCCCACTTCCCGTTCCCCTTCTCTCCCTCACCACCCCGACCCTCCCTCTCCCCCTCACCAACCCCTTTCCTCCCCCTCACAACTCACCAGGTCTTCCTCCTCTCCTCACCAACTCCTGCCCCTTTCTCCTCCTTCCAGCATCTTCCCCTCTCCCTCCACATCATACCTCCCCTTCCTCTCCCCTTCATTCACTCTCTAATTACAACCTCCCATCGCCCATAGAAGGAACATCTATTCAAATCTGCTTAATACACTTTTCAACCTTTTTAATTCTTTAAAAAAAATACAGACAAAAGTTTATTCACCCTTTTTAAATAGTTTAACGCATGCATAAATGTCAATCACAGTATTTGACAGGATGACAGGAGGAAAACAAATGTTTGATAGGTACGAAACAAAGGAACATAATTAAATGGAAAATGATTCATTTTCATAATTATGTATTCGTTAAGTTTTCATTGTTTTTAAAATGTATTCTGCTATTCAGGGCGGAGACAAATCCAACGAAACAAAAACCATGAAAATTGATCCAGGCGATCTCGAGTTATAAGTGTTCGAACAAACCCGACTTTGTTTTATATATATAGATACGGAATGAGTAATGAAAAAAATTGTACCTCAAAGAATATTATTATTATTATTATTCATTTATTCAAGTAACAAGGACTCATTAATACACACATAATTCGCCATATAAATACATAAAACACACACAGTACATTAAACATTCCAATACAAAACAATAACTACACAAGACATAAATTCATGTTGATAGCCGACGACTGGAGGGGACGTGCAAGTCACTGCAGCGCCTGATGTACGGACAGTCCAGCCTGTCGGCTATCATCATCAGAACGCTGTTGGAGCTGCCGCGCACCCTGCGCACCAGGGACGCGCTCCGCTTACGCATCGTTGCATAAAAGCAGTCGACGCTAGCGACGGCGAACATACCCGAGGCACTACAGTGTCGCGGCAGCCCAATCAGCGCTCTGAAAGCGTTATTATATTGGACGCGGAGGGCTTCATATGTTTTTTGAGTGTGATTCACCCACAGGCTGCACGCGTACAGAGAGGTACAATAAGCCCTGAAAAGGGTCTGCTTGACCGACCCTGAACAGCGCGCAAACCTGCGAGCTATCATGTTAACTCTTACAGCCAAAGCCCTCCGCTCCCTCTCAATATCAGCGTCATCCTTGAGACCGGCTGTTACTACATGCCCTAAGTACTTGAACTGGTCCACCCTGACCAAGGGAACCCCGTACAGTTTGATGGGAGGTACTGCTACAGGATATTTAGAGCCGGCCCCAAAAACCATGACCTGACTTTTCGTCACATTATATTTAAGACCGTGTTCTTCTGCATAAGTCTCACAGATCCGCAACAATGTCCTCATGCCACAAACCGATGCGCTCAGCAGCACCATGTCGTCCGCATAGCTAATATTATTCAGGCAAACTCCATCAATATGACAGCCGACATGATGACTGCTGAGAGCAACAATCAGAGCGTTGACATATAGGTTAAAAAAGTGCGGGGGAGCTCAACCCCCCCTGCCTCACCCCGCACTCCAACCCGTATGGTTCCGACAGTGAACCGGCCCACTTAACGCTATTGATCTGGCTCCCATACCAACATTTATACAAATTGATAAGTTCTGTGGGAACGCTAATGTCCTTCAACTTCTTCCAAAGAATGTCATAGGAAACCAGATCAAAAGCCCGGGACAAATCGAGGAAGCACGCGTACACCGGAGTATGCCTGTCTGTATAGTACCTGACGGCATGCTTGAGACACAGTATAGCACTTTCTGTAGACAGTCCTGGCCGAAAACCAAACTGGTTATCGTGCAAATGTAGATATTTATTTAACTGTGTATCAAGCAAACCGTCAAGCACTTTCGCAATAACAGTCGCTAATGAGATGGGCCTGTAATTATTCTTATCTGACAGGTCCCCTGTTTTATTTTTAACAACTGGCACTACTACAGTCCTAACAAGGTCAGACGGTAAGTAAGCATGACTGATACAGAGGTTAAAAAGCATTGCCAATACTCTCGGTAGATGATGTCCAGCCTGCTGAAGATGCTCAATGCTGAGACCGTCATGGCCAGGGGACTTGCCTCTGGACATTAACTTAACAGCACATGCTATACTTTTTGAGCTAATTCTAGTACCCACTTGACCATAACATGTCTCAGCATTAAGCATTCCCAGTGAAGACGACCCCAGGGGCGATTTCACATGAAAATGTTCTCGAAAGAGATCGGCAATGCCTTTAGAGTCACTCACACCATTGATACACCCAGGGAGGCCAGGCCGAAGTGTCATTTTATTAGTGCCTTTCCAGAAGCTACGGAAGTCTTTTTTAGCATGATGTGAAGCAAGGATATCCATTTTAATTTGGAGCTGATGGTCTTGGCACCATTTAAGCCTTGATTTAAATATCCTTCTACTCTGGCACATTTCGTTATAAGCAGGGCCGGCAGAAGGCCCCCCGCATCGTTGCCAATCATGAAACTTCAACCGGGCCACCCCGTACGCCTCACTTACGTGCCTATTCCAGCCAACAACACATCGCGACTTCCCCCTACGTCGCACACCTCCTCGACTCACAGTGGCAGACTCACCTGAGGGCGGACACAACATCCCCATACAACTTATCAATAACAGATCTGTGATTTGGGTCGTTACAATATGTATCTGCACAGTGAATAAATTCTGAAGGAAAATCAATTAATTTTAATTTTCTATTACATTCCTCTCGGTACAACTTGACCTGCTCGTCAGTTCTCTCACCCCATATTACATTTGAACCAATATTATTTACAGTTTGTACCTTAGGTGTTAATAAATTAAGACTACATTCCAGTATAAGGGGGTAGTGGTCAGACCATGTAATATTATAATCAATGTAAACATTTGACACGGAACAGAGTGCGGAACGCGTCACAACGCAGTGGTCTAGCCATCGTTTTGACCCATGAGCCTCACTAACAAAGGTATAGGTGCCCGATTGAACACCTAACACATCAACATCAACACACAACCAGTCTTGTTCATTACAGAAATTGGTAAGTTCATTATAAAATAATTCACTGGGATGTGCATTAAAGTCCCCTAAAATAAACACAGAATCTATCCCATATTCATCAACAATAGCACTCACCCTACCAAGGCAATCCGTGAACTCGGGCAAATTACTGAGCGCGTCAATAGGCATGTATACACTCAGTACAATAATCGGTCTATCGGCCGTCACTATTTTCACTGCACACACACGCGGATTATCGCACGGAATAACACTCACATTTTGGCACACGCTGTGTCTCCACATCAAAGCCACGCCGCCATATGGTCTGCCGCGCAGTATACCCACTGACGCGTCCACTGCAGATGTACCGGTTGCGCTGAACTCGGGGTCAATGGTGTCCAGATAGGGTAATTCATCGAAGTCAATTCATTCAAGTCTCCTGGAGTGCTACTATATCGGATGTCCCACAAAGTTCTCTGACACTGTCTGCAGTACGTTTGATACTTTTACAATTAAAACTTGCCAAAGTATAAACGTTATTCTTACTTTTGTTTGAGATGGGCTGTACTATATCCATTATTTATTTGTACTTACGTCGTCAACAAACAAAGATCTGTTCGATTTTTGGCGATTGAAATGTACAAACCGCCGAAATATGATTCCCCTTGGCCAAATATTTTCATCTAAATATTCAGGTAATTTGGACTCGGAAACCAAGAACTTGTAGGCAATATGACCCCTTTCTTTCTTCATATGTATTTTCTCCAAAGACACTGTTTCCTGTGTCTTCGAGCGGATGTAATTTACTATCTCGTTTTCGGGCGTTTCACTGTGAATATTAGTAATAAATATGGGAACTTTCCGATCGGCTGCTCTAAATCGGCACTCGTCATCTCTCGCTATGCCCTTCTTGCCCACATAACGGTATTTAGACGTCTTCTTCTTATACGATACCTTTTGCCATGCATCACTATTATTGTTTACAACGCAAGGCGCATCGGACTGACTAACACGGACATCGCTGTCAGCAGTACCCATGTCAGCTGTAGGCGCAATCAGCTGACGCGTCCCATGCACAGTTTGTCTCGAGCACGCACTCGTCGACGCCGACGACGTCACGACCACACTCGCAACAACATCACCGGTCGAACACGCACCCGCCACCTGCGCGTGAGTCACCGCTGCTCTCGCACTGTCCGTCAATAACCGTTGCTGCGTACATGACTCACGATTATTTTGTTTATCTTCCACCCGCAGAATTTCTCTGTATTGTGGAGATAAGTTATTTAATTCACTTAAAGTTTCGTTATTGTTGCATAACTCGTTCAGAGATGAATTATGCAGATGTGAAAGCCCCATAGGGCCACTATCCAGTAACCATGCACCGCGTTTTGTATTAACATTGAACGTAGACTGTGGCGGTAATGAATCATTTTTGATTTGAAGTAATTCCGTTCTTATTTCCTTCAAATCACTCATCGTAGCATACGTAGTCTTCACTTCGTCAATAGTCGCTTGCATCCGAACAAGATCCTTCAACAGTTTTGTACAGTCTAAATGGTCAAACGTAATGGGTGGCAATTTTTCTAGTTGCCGAGCCACAAACACTGGTATATCATCTGGATCAGCTGATTTAAACAGGTTTATGATATCTGCTAAATCTCTTTGTTCTTTGCCTTTGTTTTTTCGTATGATCTTCCGCAAATTCTATGGAATGGACTCGAAAAGTAGGGACTTCGAGCTTTTGATTTCATCACTGGAAAATGACGAAACGCAAATCCGCACCAGCGTTTCCTCATCGATAACTGACACTTTGTTTTGAATGTAAGCTAACTGGAAAATGACGAAACGCAAATCCGCACCAGCGTTTCCTCATCGATAACTGACACTTTGTTTTGAATGTAAGCTAACATTTCATCAATAACAATATTACATTTATCACACTTTAGAATGTTCGTCATTTTTAGTACTACTCGTAAACTCAGCGCTGTCGAGAAATACGCAACCGTCAATAATGAGATATAATGAGTTTACAAGAACCGTAGTGGCGCGGCCAGGGAGAATACTCCCTGGCCGCGCCACTACGGTTCTTGTAAACTATTCGGCGCAGCCGGACATAGTAAACGCTAAAGAATTGTACGGAAATTGTTCTCTTCCGTACGCTTTATAGAGATTTGAAAATTTAATTACTTTAGAAAATAAAGGCTTGTGGAGGTGGCGCGGCCAGGGAGCATTCTCCCTGGCCGCGCCACCAAGATTTTTAGGGCGTACCCGGACATAGTATACACTAAAGAATTGTACGGAAATTGTTCTTTTCCGTACGCTATAAGAATATTCGAAAATTTAATTCCTTTAGAAATTATATGCTTGTGAAGGTGGCGCGGCCAGAGAGTAAGCTGCCTGGCCGCGCTACCTACCTACCTGGCTCGCGGGTTATTGAGCGTACCCGGACATACGCTAAAGAATTGTACGCATTATGCACTACCAAGAAACGAAATAATATTTCGGAAAAATGTAATATCTTAAGAGAAAACATCAAATCAAAATTAAGCGCATAAGCAGACTTGCTGATCTTTGTACCTACTTACTAGATGTGGCCTTCAATTTAGAAGTATTGGGAATTATCTCACTGAGATGTTGCATAGAAGTGCTAGAAATAAGCAACACAATACGAATCTACATTATTATGCATAACAGGAATAATTGACCTTCAAGAAGAATATAAATACTCGTATATAGAAATTGGTAGGTACTTTTTATTATTACAGAGTTTTTTTATTATTACGGTCAGCAACGAAAGTCGTTAACACTGTTACTTTTACATGTCATCTAAATTGACACCAAATGATTTAATACACTGCTTTTTAGCATCCTACTACTAGCAAAAACGGCTGAAAGGATTTAAATGAAATTTGGCACACAGATAGTTTAAAACCTGTATTAACACATAGAATACTTTTCACCCCGGTAGTAGGTTCTCCTGGGATAATTTCCGACATATACACGAGCGCAGCCGCTGGCAAAAGTTAGTTTCATATAAATCTGTCTGATTTGGATATGAGTGTCTTTATAGGTCTTTGTTACGTGTTTCTACTAACTGTATAAAGTTTCGCTAATGGCGGCTGAAAACAATACGCACTAATTTTACTCCGTCGCCACTAGTTCCATTATTTGTTCCATGATAGAACTAGTGATAATTTTTTATTGCCACTAGTTCCATTTTGAATGAATCTGAAAATAATGGAACTAGTGATAATTTTTTATTGGCACTAGTTCCATCATGGAACTTGTGCAATTTTTTAAGTGTGTAAAACACTAGAGGTAAAAAAAAAAACACTTAAAACGATACTCAGGTCAAAATGAAAATCCAAGATGGCGGCTGCGAAAATTTCCTTTTTTTTCGTCATGGGTGTCGTTTCTATGGTTTTAGAGGGTGCTGAAAACGATACTGAGGTCAAAATGAAAATCCAAGATGGCGGCTGCGAAAATTTTCAATTTTTTGTCATGGGTGTCGTTTCCAAGCTTTTTGAGGTCGCTGAAAACGACACTGAGGTCAAAATGAAAATCCGAGATGGCGCCTGCGAAAATTAGGTATGTTTTTTACAGTAACTAGCTACCCGTCTGTTACCTGGCCGGGCCGCGTATATAGAAATGCTAATTCAGTAGGTCCCCTCAGGCGGAGACGAATACCTAGAGTTTTGTCATGGGTGTCGTTTCCAAGCTTTTTGAGGTCGCTGAAAACGACACTGAGGTCAAAATGAAAATCCGAGATGGCGGCTGCGAAAATTAGGTATGTATTTGTTTTAAATAATACGTGAGAAGGAACTTCTTTACAGTAACTTGCTACCCGTCTGTTACCTGGCCGGGCCGCGTATATAGAAATGCTAATTCAGTAGGTCCCCTCAGGCGGAGACGAATACCTAGAGTTAGCGCATTTCCAGGCGTTAAACACACATAAATCTAGCATTTACGTGTGTTTAACGCCTGGAAATGACTCTATCGTCTCCGCCTGAAGGGACGTACTGAATTATCATTTCTATATACGCGGCCGGGCCGCTTACAAGCAAAATCCACCAACTAAGTTATGAGCGCGGCCTCTGATTGGTTGATAAACGCATGTAACATTATACAATCCCTTTGTTTTTTTGCTTCAGAATAGTCGGTAAATGATCTGGAAGCTGAATTTAACAAAAAAAAAAACATGAAGTCAATAACCTTATTGGAAACGACACCCATGACGAAAAATTGAAAATTTTCGCAGCCGCCATGTTGGATTTTCATTTTGACCTCAGTGTCGTTTTCAGCGACCTCACATGCAAACGACACCCATGACGAAAAATGAGGAAATTTTCGCAGCCGCCATCTTGGATCTTCATTTTGACCTCAGTATCGTTTTCAGCGACCTCAAAAAGCGTGAAAACGACACCCATGACAAAAAATTGTAAAATTTCGCAGCCGCCATCTTGGATTTTCATTTTGACCTCAGTGTCGTTTTCAGCGACCTCAAAAAGCTTGGAAACGACACCCATGACAAAAAATTGAAAATTTTCGCAGCCGCCATCTTGGATTTTCATTTTGACCTCAGTGTCGTTTTCAGCGACCTCAAAAAGCTTGGAAACGACACCCATGACAAAAAATTGAAAATTTTCGCAGCCGCCATCTTGGATTTTCATTTTGAAATCAGTATCGTTTTCAGCACCCTCTAAACCAATGAAACGACACCCATGACGAAAAAAAAAGGAAATTTTCGCAGCCGCCATCTTGGATTTTAATTTTGACCTGAGTATCGTTTTAAGTGTTTTTTTTTACCTCTAGTGTTTTACACACTTAAAAAATTTCACAAGTTCCATGATGGAACTAGTGGCAATAAAAAATTATCACTAGTTCCATTATTTTCAGATTCATTCAAAATGGAACTAGTGGCAATAAAAAATTATCACTAGTTCTATCATGGAACAAATAATGGAACTAGTGGCGACGGAGTAAAATTGGTGCGTATTGTTTTCAGCCGCCATTAGCGAAACTTTATACAGTTAGTAGAAACACGTAACAATCCTATAAAGACACTCATATCCAAATCAGACAGATTTATATGAAACTAACTTTTGCCAGCGGCTGCGCTCGTGTATATGTCGGAAATTATCCCAGGAGAACCTACTACCGGGGTGAAAAGTATTCTATGTGTTAATACAGGTTTTAAACTATCTGTGTGCCAAATTTCATTTAAATCCTTTCAGCCGTTTTTGCTAGTAGTAGGATGCTAAAAAGCAGTGTATTAAATCATTTGGTGTCAATTTAGATGACATGTAAAAGTAACAGTGTTAACGACTTTCGTTGCTGACCGTAATAATAAAAAAACTCTGTAATAATAAAAAGTACCTACCAATTTCTATATACGAGTATTTATATTCTTCTTGAAGGTCAATTATTCCTGTTATGCATAATAATGTAGATTCGTATTGTGTTGCTTATTTCTAGCACTTCTATGCAACATCTCAGTGAGATAATTCCCAATACTTCTAAATTGAAGGCCACATCTAGTAAGTAGGTACAAAGATCAGCAAGTCTGCTTATGCGCTTAATTTTGATTTGATGTTTTCTCTTAAGATATTACATTTTTCCGAAATATTATTTCGTTTCTTGGTAGTGCATAATGCGTACAATTCTTTAGCGTATGTCCGGGTACGCTCAATAACCCGCGAGCCAGGTAGGTAGGTAGCGCGGCCAGGAAGCTTACTCTCTGGCCGCGCCACCTTCACAAGCCTATAATTTCTAAAGGAATTAAATTTTCGAATCTCTTTATAGCGTACGGAAAAGAACAATTTCCGTACAATTCTTTAGTGTATACTATGTCCGGGTACGCCCTAAAAATCTTGGTGGCGCGGCCAGGGAGAATGTTCCCTGGCCGCGCCACCTCCACAACAACACAAGCCTTTATTTTCTAAAGTAATTAAATTTTCAAATCTCTATAAAGCGTACGGAAGAGAACAATTTCCGTACAATTCTTTAGCGTTTACTATGTCCGGCTGCGCCGAATAGTTTACAAGAACCGTAGTGGCGCGGCCAGGGAGAATACTCCCTGGCCGCGCCACCAAAACTTCATTATATCTCATTATTCTTTGAGGTACAATTTTTTTCATTACTCATTCCGTATAGTACATTAACGGTACAATTTATCTACAAACATGTTTTTTTGATTTGCCACTGTGCCGCGGCCAGGGAGTATCACACCTTGTTTTTAGCTTTTCAGTTTTTTTAAACTTAACTTTTACCGCAGTCGGGTTTAGTGAGTTCTTGCAAGGAGTTTTGAGGGTTATTTTGATTTCGATTTTCTTTTCGTGTTTTTTACGATTTGCCACTTCGAATTGCTGTTAACCCCTCACATGTCTGAGTTTGGGCTATTTTTAGACCCAAAACCTAGTTAGTTAGTTGCGAACCATAAAGGTTCACAACTACTGATGAGAAACATACTACCGATGGAAAACATATTCTCATCAGTAGTTGTGAACCTTTATGGTTCGCAACTAACTAACTAGGTTTTGGGTCTAAAAATAGCCCAAACTCAGACATGTGAGGGGTTAACAGCAATTCGAGGGCCTTCAATTTAGAAGTATTGGGACCACAGTGCAGCGACACTACTGGTTTCTATGTATCTCTATGACAACGCTTTAATAGATGGCGAGATTGCCGTCTGCTGCTACGGTCAAGCGGACGACTGAAGCCGGCATTCGACATTGCTCAAGTAAGCGGGTACGCCCTTAAGGTGACACTATTTGCTATCAGGTGAACCAGTGGCCCGTTTGCTTACCTATGGATTAACTAACTAATACTTACTTTTCGTCTCCCTGGCTCTTCGTTTCTTCTTAAATACTTCTTGTTCTTCTTCCAGTTTAGTTTTAAACTCCATTAAAGGTACATCATCTTCTAAATCTGATTCGGAATGGTGAGGTGGTATATCTGCTACCTCTAGACAGATATTGTCTAAATTTTCCAGTTCTAGCTCTGTAAGTAAATAAAAATAGTCAAGAGTATTACTCGTTTATTATTATATTAATATTTGTTTTATTTCACAAATGTTTTTATTTTATAATGTGGTTACCAATGAATTGTTTAAACTAAACACTACCAAAACTTTGAAGTATTTATTTCTAAAGGTCTACTAACAGCTTCTGTATGAATACGTTACATTATAAGTATAGGTAACAAATTAGCATTGGACGTACACAGTCGCCAATTATAGCTTAACCAGCATTCATTCAAACATAAGTGAAACAGAAAAATAATAATATAAAACTAGTGGCGCTAGAACTAAGGTATGGCAAAATAAACACATAAATAAATATGAAATTATAAAGCAAAACTATACACACAGTGTTGCAATTTTGTCCAGTACTTAAAACTAAGATAAAAACAACATAAAATGCAATCAAAATAAGATCAAAATAAAGAACCGGCCAAGTGCGTGTTGGACTACGCACAATGAACGGTACGGTAACGTGTTGGACTACGCACAATGAACGGTACGGTAACGTGTTGGACTACGCACAATGAACGGTACGGTAACGTGTTGGACTACGCACAATGAACGGTACGGTAACGTGTTGGACTACGCACAAAGAACGGTACGGTAACGTGTTGGACTACGCACAATGAACGGTACGGTAACGTGTTGGACTACGCACAATGAACGGTACGGTAACGTGTTGGACTACGCACAATGAACGGTACGGTAACGGTGATAATTGCGATTTGAGTTTTCATGTCTCTATTTTTCCTTTCCATATTATTAGGTTCTGTGTGATAATAATATACTGGTGTCAGAATGTGTTGTATTTCTAGACAATATGTAAGTTTTTGCATTATTGCTGATATAAATTGTACACCATTGTCACTTATGATTTTCCTTGGTAAACCATAGCGCAGAAATATTTCATGTAGAAGAGTGAGTGCACAGGTTTCTGCTGTGGCTTCTGTTATTGCAAATAGTTCTACCCATCGCGAAGCTGTGTCTTCAACAATAAAAATCCATATTTCTCCTGTTGTTGCTTTTGGTAAAGGATCAAATAAATCAATAGATAGTACTTCGAATCTGTGATTATTTGCAGTTGATTGATATGAACCCGCTGGCTTTTTATTTGATGGTTTATATTTCTGACATTCTATGCAAGTCTTCACATACTTAATTACATCGTTTCTTATTCCTTTCCAGTAGAATTTATCTTTTATATGTTGAACTGTAGGTACTTTCTATTCCTAAATGACCAGCTTTTGGATCATCATGATACGCCTTTAATATATTTGGCCTTTCTTGTCTATGTATTTGTGGCTGATTGAACCTTTTTTGATATTGTTTGTTTTTTATATTTTACTTTTTGTTATATTTTGCCTATTTTTGATAGGTTTTTTACTTGTCAAATGTAATTCTTTACCGACTGTGGGATTTTTTCTTGTAAAACTAGAAAATCAGTAAATTCTAATAACAGTCGGTAACAGTATTAATAATTTTGCATTATTATCCTCTTGTTTTGGTGTATACCGCTATAACACGTTTTTATTAAGTATGTAACCTTTTTTATACCATTCTATATCATTTTCTGTTTGTTTTTCCTCTTCAAGTGCATTTATTATTATCTTTATGTCATCATCTTTAAATTGTTCTTCACATATTTGTTTTTCACTGTATTTTGGTCATTCAATTTCTACATAACATAAATTACATTTTTCACTTTCATGTGTGCATGGTGGTGTTGACCTCCATCGTGACTTAAAAATGGAACCCGTTACCAACATAATTCAAAAATATGCTGAGGCCCATGAACACCGACTCCACCAACATGCGAACATCGAGGCAATTCAGCTGTTAGACCAGACTAATATAGTGCGAAGACTAAAACGAACAAAACCTTTTGAGTTAGTGTAGTGTAAAAAGTGTAGAAATAATAGTGACAATGACACTCATATAACACATGAACAAAGTGTTTATATTATTGGAACGGACTTGTGTAAAGTACAATGAACACTATTCTAAGTTTCAAAATAATTATCACATAAAAAATTAAGTTAGATTAAAATTGCTTATTAGTCTTGTAGGCTAGATTGTAATGAATTATTAAGAACTTGGTTCTTTTTAATAAAGGATAAAAAAAAAAAGTTGGTCTTGATAGAGTGTCTGTTACAACATTAGTACGCCCTGAAATTTGTGCTGGCGGATTGAGGAAACTTATTGCGATCTGCGAGCACTATGCCGCCGGTCATAGCCTGACATAAAATGTAACTAAATCGGAAAATATTGATTTTTAAATATGGTAAAGAGCCAGAACTTGTATTTCCTATAGACTTGTGTGGGTCTCCTCTTAAAATTGTAAACAACTTTAAATATCTAGGTCATATTGTTACCGATGACTTAAGTGATAATCTGTGCACAATATCTACACGTAGTCGTCTGTAGTTGTGGTGCAGTTGACTCGGTGGGCGGCGCTTGCGCATTGTTGCTCACGAGGATTGTAGATGGCGTTACTTGTCTATGGTAATCGTTTATAATTACTGTCTTCTAGTATAAAGAGCCGCTCATCGTAGTGATTTACGTGCGTTCCACTAGATGGCGCTGTATGTTTGTTACAACAGTTATTTTATTTTTTTTATTTATGCGTAAAATGAAAATAAATGCCACTTCAATAATATTCTGAGTGAGAGCACACGGTACGCTGCCAGTGCCTTGCGATGCCGGAGCGGTGGCGCTGCGCCGTCCAACAATATTACGGTACAGATGACAGACCACAGTGCAGCGACACTACTGGTTTCTATGTATCTCTATGACAACGCTTTAATAGATGGCGAGATTGCCGTCTGCTGCTACGGTCAAGCGGACGACTGAAGCCGGCATTCGACATTGCTCAAGTAAGCGGGTACGCCCTTAAGGTGACACTATTTGCTATCAGGTGAACCAGTGTCCCGTTTGCTTACCTATGGATTAACTAACTAATACTTACTTTTCGTTTCCCTGGCTCTTCGTTTCTTCTTAAATACTTCTTGTTCTTCTTCCACTTCAGTTTTAAACTCCATTAACGGTACATCATCTTCTAAATCCGATTCGGAATGGTGAGGTGGTATATTTGCTACATCTAGACAGATATTGTCAAAATTTTCCAGTTCTAGCTCTGTAAGTAAATAAACATCAAGTTCAGTTCAAAACAAAGTTTTTTCCTTTTGAGGTACGGAACCCCAAAAATGAAATGTTCCCAGAATATACTAGCTTGTGTAACTAACAGGTTGCATTTTTCGGGACTTCAGCTTTCTGTCGACCACCACCATGTATCCCTATCTATCGTACCCTTTCCTTTCGTCTCTCCCAAAATATCTTTCGCTGCACTCCTAATATACCCCACCATTTCATTCCAATATTCATTTACACCTCGATCATTCATGTCCCCCATATCTATCATTTTATCCACGACTCGCTCTTTAAACTTGTTTGCACAATCATTCTTCTCCAGCATATGACATTTTATTTTGGGGGGAGCTCGCTCTTTGTTTTTATTGGGATTTATTTCTTCACATTAATATTTAAAAGTAAATAATGTTTATTTTTCATAATTTCACTTTTAAAATATTTCAGAAAGATAGGTTTAGACTTTAGATAAACGTTTCACTTTTAAAATATTTCTAATAAAAGTTTTTGTTCTTATTTAAATTGCACTGTCTCTGATTTGTAATAATTTGATGTGGGGTTCAATAAAATAAAAGGGATTTGGTGAGTGTTCCACTACCTAAGCTTAGAAACCCCTGCACTACATGTTTTGTGATGGCCCTCTGGATGCTTTGGATTCTTTGTGAGTGCACCGTATAGTGCGGGTTCCACGTAATGAAGTAGTTCAAAACAATTTTGATCAATATAAAATAATAAATAAATTCTTTATTTCACCAAAAGCTCATAACAAATATCCTTAAGACTAACACTTATTAGGCTTATTACAAAGTTCAAAGTTTAAATACTCTGACTCCTAAACTAGGTGTAAGTTCCTGTGACTTAGGAGTCAGTGATTCTCCGTAGCACCTTAAAGCCACAAAAATGTAAGAAATTAGATTTTAACAATTTTATCATTAATGGTGGAAAACAAAATTAATAAAAAAAAAAAATGAAAAAATATTTGTGCATAATTATGATGAAGCATGTGTGTAGTGTGTAAGTGTAGGTGTGTGTGTAGTGTACGTGTAGGGAGTGTGTGTAGTGTATGCGTAGGGAGTGTGTGTGGGTGTGTGTATGTAAAGATTTATAATTAAATGTCACTTTAAATTACCCAACAGAAGATCCTCAGTACTATCATAACTTAATGTTTGGAGATAATCTTTAAGTAAGCTTTTACATCAAAATTTTGAGTAAGAATAAATTTTTAACTTTTTATTTAGGAAATTATACAAAATGAATACATTATACATATATTTTTAATTTATTTTAAGATATTATTATTTTATTGATAATATTATTTTAGTTCTTAAAACATACCATCACTTTGATGTTTCTCCTTTGGCTCAATAATATCTTCTGGTCCCTCACCAACAGCTGGTAATTCTTCTTTGATAGCAATGCTTTCTGTTTGAATAACATCAACTATACTTATGTTCTCTATTGGAGATTTAATAAACCCACCGAAAAACTCTAAGTGGCCTTGGTTTAGTAAAGGATTGTGCTGTAAAAATATATTTATAGAATTAGGAAAATATGCCATGAATAATACTCCCACAAGCACAAACTTTTTACTAAAGTCACTCTTAAGAGTCCCCACAAGTGAGGACACTTAAGTAGGTCCAATGTAGCCTGGAGAGTCGGCCATGCTACCAACCTCACAGGCCAATGGTATTGTTGGCGTCAAATCCAGACACATTATGTATGAGCTTAATACAAATCACTTCCACATTATACTGAAATTAGAAATTATAAGAACAAATGTCAGTAGAAGAATACCTCACCTCATAATCCTCATTCATAATCTGAGCAAACAGCTCTTCGGCTTCCAGACATTTTGTCATTAATTGGTAGCATTGCTTTAGTTTAGTGCAGCAGAAGAAACAAGCAAGAATCGGTCTCCTGTCTTCAGTTACAAACTGCAACAAAAATTTGTTTGTATGAAGAAAATACTTCCAATCTTACATTAAATTGTATAGGTAGCAGTTGGTGGTCAGTAATGCTTTCTATACGCCTCATACAGAGATGTCATGAACATTTATTACCACTTGCTCAAGGCGTGTGGTGACTTAAGTATATAATTATTTTGTTGTTCATTCCCGATGTCTACCACCTGTTTGGCCACCACTAGGGAATGCGAAACAACTTCAAAAAAATATTCTCGGCACAACTTTGTAAATTATCATTCGGCTAAGGGTGAGACTAATATAAATATTTCTAAATTATATGGTAGGTAATTAATAAAGTCATATTCTTTAATCAACTTTTATTAAATGTTTCACTAAAATATTAAAAAATCATTCCAATTGCTTATTTTTTATTGAAGTGGGTAATTATATTAACCAACATAATTTCCACAGCCGGTTATAATTGGTCACAATTTTTAAAATTGACTAGAACATTACAATCATTGTCACAGTATAATAAAACTATATTTTATGGTGTGTTCATAGTGGTGAGTACAATGACCCAAAAAAACCGGTCAAGAGCGAGTCGGACACGCGCACCGAGGGTTCCGTTCCGATTTCTAAAAAAGTGTGCTATTTAGAGACATAGTTTTATTTTTCCTGTAATCTTTACATAAACTTCTATCACATAGAATAATTTTAGATTTTTCTCTTTGCAAACTTCGGAGATAAGGGGGGGGAACGGTATTTTTTTTTACATTTTTCATCAAAAGTCGAAAACTATGCGGCCTAAAAAAAAGAAAAAAATGTTTGAAAATGAACAAACCACGCTCTTTCATTTGATACCCCACATGCCCTAGTAGCCCTACTTTGAATTTTTAAGACCCCCTTTCAGTCCCTATTGCAAAAAAATATAAATGTTTTTATTTTTTTCTTATGTGCAAAATAGTTGGGTAAACGTCATCTAAAATTGCTCTAAATTTCAAGTTGATGGCATTAGTAGTTCTTGAGATATCCAGCTGTGAAAGACAGACAGACAGACAGACTGAGTCACACCTTAAGGGTTCCTTTTTTACCATTTTGGTACGGAACCCTAATAAGAGATTTAGTGTATGAATAGATATACACTAAATCTCTTATGGGGTCATTGTACTCATCACTATGAACAACTTTTATTATGGAGTCAAACTTGAAATCGCGAAAAAAAAAATCTGCTGTTCAGTACATTTATCTATATCAAACTCGTCAAAATAACGATTTAATCGGATATGGCCGGTTATGGGAGCGGTGAGTGCACTAATGACGTAGTCATAATGACGCATGCTGCGTTTGCGCAAGTAGAGGGAGTAGAGTAGAATAAATATATTTTTTGTGTCTTTTTAACGTAATGTAGGTACTTTTCCCTCATAGCAACACTTTTTGTAAATAACTTGATGAAGTGAATTCAATTCAATAGACAGGTAATATGGGCTCCGCAACTCCACGACAATGCGCGTATTTTGCTTATGTGTGGGAAAATCGATCATTCGATCCACCCCAGCTCCTCAAAGAAGGCCAGCAGCGCCTTGATGTTACCGAAGCACTTTGCCCTGTATGCGGCGACCACCGGGCAGTTTAGAAGCACATGAGCTGCTGTCTCGTCGTCCTCCACGCAGGCCTTGCACAGTGGACTGTCTGTGACTCCTATGACAAAGAGGTGTTTATTAAATGACCCATGGCCAGTTATAGCCGCTGTAACTGTATGCAGCTGTTGTTTAGTTAGTCGGAGAACCTGTTTCGTGAGGCGGCCATCAATTGCAGGGAGTGCTTCCATAGCCTGCCTACACTCACCTTGGTCCGACCATAGTTTGTGAGTTTCAATAGATAATACAAATAAGCATTACCATTAAATAATAAATTAACTATATTATACAATAAAATAAATATTATTTTATTATAATTACGTAAGCATTTCAACTGTATAAAATAATTTCAGCTTTAAGTATCCGCTAAAACCAAATCCGTAAGTTTATTAGGCTGTCCTGTACTGGTCTCTAGATAAAATAAATTAAATTGATGGCCAGTATGAATTGGATCAAAAGTTGTGCCATTGTCCCCCAGTGGTGACCATAGGGAATGTTTAAAAATCTGTGTCGCTCTCCACCAGTGGTGGCAAATGATAATTTACAAAGTTGTGCTGCTGTCCCCCAGTGGTGGACAGAGAGAATAATTTTTTTTAAGTTGTTTTGCTGTCCCCAGTGGTGGCCAAACAGGTGGTGGACATCGGGAATGAACGTATTTTGTTCTAAGCCCCTAAGACGACCCACTGACCGGATTCGTGGATAATCTTTCACTGATTTCCGTTAGCCCGTAAGACAGCCCTGTGGCCGAATGTTCATAATTCTTGTGTTTGATTTGCATTTAAAACATGTCAATAGTAAATAATTAATAAAATTATTGTTAATTTAAATATTATTTATTAACTTACTGGTATATCAGTCAGCTTCTCGTATAGCTCCTGCAAGTTCCTGCTGACCACTAGATGCATGCGAACATTCTGCACTAAACATATTCTACACATCGGCAGTCTTTCCATCTTTGAACTCAAAACGTAACGCCTAGAGTTATTTACTTAGTTCAGCTTTTCATCTAAATTATTGACAAACTCTGTGGCGCACAAATAACTGGCGTGGCTTGCATACAATTATTACGACTTGGACCTATAGTAATCTTTGAATGCGAATTAAAGCTTGTAAAATAACACGTGCACTTCCTTTGTGGACCACGGTAAGACGGCTCACGGCAGCAGCCAGAGAGACTTATTATATCTCTCTTACATAGTCCAGTTTACAAGTTTGGCACCGTTCACATTACTTTATCTAAACTAATACCGGTAGCACACTTTTATTTACACACGCAAACCAAAAACCTCCCTATTAATTATTATACTCTTTGCAATAAACTTAGCAATGTATTCTGATATTCTGTGAATTATGAATTTGTGATCACAGAACAGTATTAATTACTTCGCGGAGATTATTTGTGATATATAAAATTAAAATTATTAAACAGCTAATTATTTGACAGTAATGTATTGACATGACCCACCAGACATCACAGACGTCACAAGCCAGCCACAGAATATATATACCATAGATAATCCATCCATACTTATACTTACTTAATACTAGGTACTTAAACTTAAACTTAATTAATTTATAAATTCGAAAGTAACTCTGTCTGTCTGTCTGTCTGTTACCTTTTCACGCCTAAACCACTGAACGGATTTCGATAAAATTTGGCAAGGTATCCTGGATAGATGGTATCCTGGGGACGGACATAGGCTACTTTTTTTTTCAAAAATAATCCTACAGGGGGTGATATAGGGGATGAAAGTTTGTATAGGAAACTCAGTATTTCTTAAGTTAGGGATGTGAAAATTAAAATGTATGCTTTTGATAGGAAATAAAGAAATATGCGGTTCAGCGTTTTTGAAAAATCATCCCCTAAGGTGGGTAAAATAGGGGTTGATTTTAAAATTTACAAAACTGGACGGATTTCTACAAAATTTGGCAAGGCTACATATAGCATCCTGGGGAAGGACATAGGATACTATTTTTTTCAAAAATAATACTACGGGGGGTGTTATACGGGATGAAAGTTTGTAAGGGAAACCCAGTATTTCTTAAGTTAGGGATAACAAATTTATGCTATTGGTAGGAAATTAAGAAATATGCGGTTCAGCGTTTTTGAAAAATCATCACCTAAGGAGGTAAAATAGGGGTTGATTTTAAAATTTACAAAACTGCACGGATTTCTACAAAATTTGGTAAGGCTTTATATAGCATCCTGGGGAAGGACATATTATAAATTCGAAAGTAACTCTGTCTGTCTCTCTGTCTGTTACCTTTTCACGCCTAAACCACTGAACGGATTTCGATAAAATTTGGCAAGGCTATAGATGGTATCCTGGGGACGGACACAGGCTACTTTTTTTTCAAAAATGATCCTACAGGGGGTGATATAGGGGATGAAAGTTTGTACGGGAAACTCAGTATTTCTTAAGTTAGGAATGTGAAAATTAAAATGTATGCTTTTGATAGGAAATAGAGAAATATGCGGTTCAGCGTTTTTGAAAAATCATACCCTAAGGGGGTAAAATACGGGTTGATTTTAATATTTACAAAACTGGACGGATTTCTACAAAATTTGGCAAGGCTACATATAGCATCCTGGGGAAGGACATAGGATACTATTTTTTTCAAAAATAATACTACGGGGGTGATATACGGGATGAAAGTTTGTAAGGGAAACCCAGTATTTCTTAAGTTAGGGATAACAAATTTATGCTATTGGTAGAAAATTAAGAAATATGCGGTTCAGCGTTTTTTAAAAATCATCCCCTAAGGGGGTAAAATAGGGGTTGATTTTAAAATTTACAAAACTGCATGGATTTCTACAAAATTTGGCAAGGCTTTATATAACATCCTGGGGAAGGACATAGGATACTATTTTTTCAAAAATAATACTACAGGGGGTGATATAGGGGATGAAAGTTTGTATGGGAAACTCAGTATTTCTTAAGTTAGGGATGTGAAAATGAAAATGTATGCTATTGGTAGGAAATAAAGAAATATGCGGTTCAGCGTTTTTGAAAAATCATCCCTTATGTGGGTAAAATAGGAGTTTATTATAAAATTTACAAAACTGGACGGATTTCTACAAAATTTGGCAAGGCTACATATAGCATCCTGGGGAAGGACATAGGATACTATTTTTTTCAAAAATAATCCTACAGGGGGTGATATAGGGGATGAAAGTTTGTATAGGAAACTCAGTATTTCTTAAGTTAGGGATGTGAAAATTAAAATGTATGCTTTTGATAGGAAATAAAGAAATATGCGGTTCAGCGTTTTTGAAAAATCATCCCCTAAGGTGGGTAAAATAGGGGTTGATTTTAAAATTTACAAAACTGGACGGATTTCTACAAAATTTGACAAGGCTTTATATAACATCCTGGGGAAGGACATAGGATACTATTTTTTTCAAAAATAATACTACGGGGGGTGATATACGGGATGAAAGTTTGTAAGGGAAACCCAGTATTTCTTAAGTTAGGGATAACAAATTTATGCTATTGGTAGGAAATTAAGAAATATGTGGTTCAGCGTTTTTGAAAAATCATCCCCTAAGGAGGTAAAATAGGGGTTGATTTTAAAATTTACAAAACTGCACGGATTTCTACAAAATTTGGTAAGGCTTTATATAGCATCCTGGGGAAGGACATATTATAAATTCGAAAGTAACTCTGTCTGTCTCTCTGTCTGTTACCTTTTCACGCCTAAACCACTGAACGGATTTCGATAAAATTTGGCAAGGCTATAGATGGTATCCTGGGGACGGACATAGGCTACTTTTTTTTCAAAAATGATCCTACAGGGGGTGATATAGGGGATGAAAGTTTGTATGGGAAACTCAGTATTTCTTAAGTTAGGGATGTGAAAATGAAAATGTATGCTATTGGTAGGAAATAAAGAAATATGCGGTTCAGCGTTTTTGAAAAATCATCCCTTATGTGGGTAAAATAGGAGTTTATTATAAAATTTACAAAACTGCATGGATTTCGATAAAATTTGGCAAGGCTATAGATAGCATCCTGGGAAAGGACATGGGCTACTTTTTGTCTTAAAACATAATCCTACAAGGGGTGATATAAGGGATGAAAGTTTGTATGGGAAACCCAACATTTCTTAAGTTAGGGATATGAAAATTCAAATTTATGCTTTTGGTAGGAAATAAAGAAACATATGGTACAGCGTTTTTTAAAAATCGTCCCCTAAATGTGGGGGGGGCGTCGTATAATATGGGTTGCCAAATGTTTGTGTACCTACCTCTTTTTAAGAGATTTAAGGGATTGGAAATGTAGTCATAGTTCGAATCTTGAGGTAACATTTAGTCTTTATTTCATTCGACGTTTTTACGAGGAAATTATTTGAACGAGTGGACACTCGGACAAAAGTTATTTGTTATTAGAGCGTGACTGGCATAATAAATTTTAAGTAATTAACAAAGTCCCGCCGCAGTCTGTCTGTTTGAATGCGATAATGTCAAAAATACCGAACGGATTTTCATACGGTTTTCTCCAATGAACGGAGTGATTCAGTGTAATTCATTATGGTTTTGTGTAAATTGGCTGAAATATGACGCCGATTGTTGAAGATGTCGGAAAAATCATGCCGACTGGTAGCTTTATGCGGTAACGATATATTGTAGCGATTTCAGTTTGCACAGTTTTATCGGACGGCCCTAGGTTTTCCACATGAACGTTCCCATGGGATATTTTCCGACATCCACGCGAGCGAAGCCGCGGGCAATAGCTAGTACACTATATAAAGTAATTACTACAGTTCTCATTACATGGAGTCGCTCACTACGGATTCCGTACCAGCACAATTATTACAGTTCTCCCTATCTTTATTATTTGTTTGATTTTTTAAAAACAGCTAGCACTATTACATAGCCGGAAAAATCATCAATACATCTCTATATGTTAGATTTCTTGCAGATTCATCAAACGGACGAAATCTAACGAATCTGCACGAAATCAAACTTAGAGAGATGTATTGATGATTTTTCCGGTTAAGTAATAGTGCTAGCTGTTTTTAAAAAATCAAACAAATAATAAAGATAGTGAGAACTGTAATAATTGTGCTGGTACGGAATCCGTAGTGAGCGACTCCATGTAGCACTATGCAGATATTTCTGGTTTTACAATATGCAGATATTTCTGGTTTTAAAGTCTCGTTTTCCTAACATTTGCTTTATTTGTCTTCATTTTTACAGATGATGCAGTTATTCCTGAAGTTAATAGTCTCAAGAACCGAAATCTGAAGAAGAAGAAGAAGTAGTCTGAACAAGGCCTGTTGTTTTAATCGAACAATATCTGTCAGCAAACTATGCCAAGCTCGATTAAACTGTATTGTGAATTTGTAAAATCGTGGAAGCAATTTAAATTCAGTGAAAGCTTACTCAATTTACGTATTACTTACTTGTTTGTCAACTACTTGTTTCAAAATTAATTATAAGTCAAATGCATTTTATTCATTACAATCTCCAATTCTAATACTCGTGGGGGTGTGAGTGGGTCGGCTAAGCTTCTCAAAAGGCTATTATTCACACCATTCTGGTCTCGACAATCCTAGCAAAAAGACTCTGTTTCATAACACTAAGAGTTTCAAAATAATGTGTGAAAAAATTAAAAAAAATACAAACCACTTTGATACCTTGCAGATTCGTATAGCGATTTTTCTTCTTTGGGAGATCACCGTAGAGAGAACCGTAGAGATCACCGTCTGAATCGTAGACAGAGAATTCTATATCTTCGGTCTGAATTCTTCGGTCTGAATACTACTTGGTCTGTGGAGTCCTCCTCTGACTTATATATAGTTATCTGTGGTGGAGTCTTCAGTTCGGTGGTCTAAAGAAGCACCTTGTAATACCGCCTTTAACCAAAAATAAGTATCTCGGGTTGGATCTAGAATCGTTTGGCAGGAGGAGGGGGGTGAATGGGGTGAAAGTTGGTAGGGGTTGGGTCCCTGATTATAACGCTACCACTCTCATTACAAGGTAATGCATATTTTTTGAGAAATTAATAAAAATTATTTGTAACCTCAAATCAGATAAACATTGAAACGAAATGCCAAAATGGGCGATTGACAACCAAATTTGTATCAATATATTGTCTGCGGTGTAAAATGTCGTGTAAAATACGTGAAACAAAACGCAAAAAAAAAGTCAGTGTCATTCAACATAGAAATTCAGAAATTCTGCTCAGAAGGAAGTTAGTGTGCACCCCACTTTATAGTTAAAATAGGTCGAATCTGTCCCAAAACCGAATCGGGGCACCCCGACTTTACGTAGTCTTTTGGCTGGCATACTAGAGTGTATATAAAAACCCGGAGGCGCGGAGGGAGAGCAGCCCCCGCCCGCTGTAACAAAGGTTAGGCACCCATGCGAGCCGCAGCGGCTGAGGTGAGCATGGGTGCCTGTCCTTTGTTACGTAAGGGCGAAGGGGCTGCACTTCCCGCAGCGCCGGAGACGTTGCAGAAGCAACTTAAGTGTTTAGAGGTTAGGTTACAATAATTAGTTTTTTTTTTCAAGAATGGTGCTTACCTTTACATGGGAGTGGTGGGGGAGGGTGCGTTAGGGTACCCCCCACCCCCCTCAACCCCTACTTCTGCCATACGATACTAAAAGTAACTTTAAAGTGTTTTGAGGTTAGGTTACAATAATTAGTTTTTCTCAAGAACGGTGCTTTACCTTTTCATGGGAGTGGTGGGGGGTGGGGGGCTCAGGGTACTCCCTCCACCCCCCCACACCGCCCCCCGCCCCCTCCAGCCAAACGATTCTAGATTTTAACCCCCCTTAACCCCTACTTTTGCCATACGATACTAAAAGTAACTTTAAAGTGTTTTGAGGTTAAGTTACAATAATTAGTTTTTCTCAAGAACGGTGCATTACCTTATCAAGGGAGTGGTGGGGCGGGGCTCAGAGTACCCCCTCCACCCCCCCACACCGCTCCAACACCCCTCCTCCTGCCAAACGATTCGTATCTACAAAATGCCCTGTTGTTTGAAATTCCCACCCTAGCTTTTACTCTCTAGTTTATGTGGGTGGAACAGAGATGCCGCTGGTCGCTAAGGAAAAAATTCCTCGTGTATTTTACCTTGTATGGAGTCGTTATTCTTCCCGTGGGGTATATATGTTCTGTGCATGTGACAAGAGTATATATATTCTGTGGCTTGTGACGTCTGTGATTCTCACAATCTGTGGTGATGTCTGGTGGGTGGTGTCCTGTGGTGGTGTCAATAAATTACTGTCAGTGTCAAATAATTAGCTGTATTATTTTTAATTTTTTATATCACAAATAATCTCCGCGAAGTTACTGTTCTGTGATGACAAATTCATAATTCACAGAATATCAGAATACATTGCTAAGTTTATTGCAAAGAGTATAATAATTAATGGAGGTTTTTGGTTTGCGTGTGTAAATAAAAGTGTGCTACCGGTATTAGTTTAGATAAAGTAATGTGAACGGTGCCAAACTTGTTAACTGGACTATGTAAGAGAGATATAATAAGTCTCTCTGGCTGCTGCCGTGAACCGTCTTAACGTGGTCCACAAAGGAAGTGCACGTGTTATTTTACAAGCTTTATTTCGCATTCGAAGATTACTATAAGTCCAAGTCGTAATAGTTGTATGCAAGCCGCGCCAGTTATTTGTGCGCCACAGAGTTTGTCAATAATTTAGATGAAAAGCTGAACTAAGTAAATAACTCTGGGCGTTACGTTTTGAGTTCAAAGATGGAAAGACTGCCAATGTGTAGAATATGTTTAGTGCAGAATGTTCGCATGCATCTAGTGGTCAGCAGGAACTTGCAGGAGCTATACGAGAAGCTGACTGATATACCAGTAAGTTAATAAATAAGATTTAAATTAACAATAATTTTATTATTTAATTACTATTGACATGTTTTAAATGCAAATCAAACACAAGGATTATGAACTTTCAGTGAGAGGGCCGTCTTAGGGGCTAATGGAAATCAGTGAAAGATTATTCATGTGAGGGAACCTGGTCAGTGGATCGTCTTAGGGGCTTAGAATAAATATATAAGTCACCAATCTGCCTTGACCAAGTGGTAATAAATGCTCATGACATCTCTGTATGAAGCATATAGAAAGCATTACTGACCACCAACTGCTGCCTATACAATTTAATGTAAGATTGGAAGTATTTTCTTCACACAAACAAAATAGTGTAAGACAATTTTTGTTGCAGTTTGTAACTGAAGACAGGAGACCGATTCTTGCTTGTTTCTTCTGCTGCACTAAACTAAAGCAATGCAACCAATTTATGACAAAATGTCTGGAAGCCGAAGAGCTGTTTGCTCAGATTATGAATGAGGATTATGAGGTGAGGTATTCTTCTACTGACATTTATTCTTATAATTTCTAATTTCAGTATAATGTGGAAGTGATTTATCTCAAGCTCATACTTAATGTGTCTGGATTTGACGCCAACAATACCATTGGCCTGTGAGGTTGGTAGCATGGCCGACTCTCCAGGCTACATTGGACCTACTTAAGTGTCCTCACTTGGGGGCTCTTAAGAGTGACTTTAGTATAATGAAAAAAAGTTTATGCTTGTGGGAGTATTATTCATGGCAAAAGATAGTGGGCAAACATGGGTCCAAGCGTCGCCAAGGATGAATCATATACCAAATGAAAGGGTACAATGTACTGTTCAAACATGCAGAAGGGCATCAAAACTGTCCAAAAGATTTCGAGAAATGATAGCTTATTTTTGCCTCAGAAGATACTACGGATTTTTTATTTTGCTTCATTGTTGAGTATTATTATAGTTTTTTCTTGTTAATTATAAGAATGAAGTAAGTAATTATTTTTAATAATTACTTCATTCAATAATTAGATTATTTATTTTATTTAGCGACATTGTCGGATATGTTTATTATTATTATTTTTAGTCTTTATAGTTAAAAATAATCTCATCTTTTATTATCATTTCGTTTATTCATTTTTATCCTTAAAAAATACATTTTTAAAAATTATATAAAAAACATTTAAAAATATTAAAAATAGTAGCCCACCGGTATCGGGAACAGGGTCCAAGCTACCCAGAGAGAGGAACCTCCTAACAATGCGCGACGTGTCCAGAAGTACCGCTCTCTGAATCAGGCCCTTAATTCAGCTGCCCAGCTGTCAAGAGCGAGTCGGACTCACGCACGGAGGGTTCCGTACCATCATTTATATGTCACATAATCAGCCTATAATGTTCCCACTGCTGGGACACAGGCCTCCTCTCGGTGAGAAGGAGTGGGCTGTAATCCACCACGCGGGCCCAGTGCGGGTTGGTAGAGGTCACATGTCATCGAATTTTCGGTTCTAGGACATGCCGGTTTCCTCACGATGTTTTCCTTCACCGTCTTAAGAGCAGCGGTGATGAAATAATTTACACAAAGTTAAGCGCCTGCCGGGGTTCGAACCTACGACCTACAACTCGTAAGTTGCGGACAATACCACTGGGCCACCACTGCTCATTTATATGTAATTTTTGTTAGTGATTGCTGAAAAACTGTGCTATTTAGAGAACTAAAAAAGAGTATCGATAGCGAACAGCTTATAGCACTAGGAACAAACGAGCCGACACACTGGCCAACAGATGTGAACAAAACCCCTGATCTTGTGGATTTCTTTGTTGTAAAAGGCCTGTCGCACTATACTTTGACGTGGAATCTGCACTCGACTCTGTTTCTGACCACACACCAATAATTGCAACTTTCAGTGCCACAGCAGTGAGTAAATCTCCAAAATTAACCCTATACAATCATAAAACTGACTGGGATTCATTCACAAGATTTTTGGAAAGCGAAGTAGATCTAAAAGTAAAACTAAAGACAGAAGATGACATAGAGGAAGCTACTTTTTATATAACGAACTTAATACAGGTCGCTGCGTGGCGTTCTACACCCGCCCTCAGCAACTCTACTCCAAAAAATAACATCCCGCTTAATATAGGGCACAATTTGGCGGAGAAGCGGAAGCTACGTAGGCAATGGCAAACAAGTAGAGCTCAAACAGATAGAACAAAATACAACAAAGCCTCCAGAGAGTTAAAAAAACTCATAGAGGAAAATGAAGATGAAACCTTTCAACAGAAGCTGCTAACTCTCTCTGCCCATAAAAAAGATAATTACTCCCTATGGAAAATAACAAAAGGCTTCAAAAGACTACAAAACCACATTCCACCTATAACAAAAAACACCGAGAAACCGAGGGCTAAAAGCGAAAAAGAAAAAGCGGAATTGTTTGCTGAGCACCTAAGGGAAGTGTTTACTCCAAATGAGTCATCTATGACGGAATTCGAAGATGAAGTAGACGAGATACTCCTGAGTGATCAACAACTATCGCTACCTTTGACACTGGTAACTCCCAGGGAACTAAGTAGAATAATCTGCAACCTAGAAAACAAAAAAGCACCTGGCTTTGATCTGACCACGGGAGAAGTTCTTAAGCAACTGCCCAAAAACCCGATATTATTTTTAACAATGTTATTCAACGCGATACTCAGAGTGCACCACTATCCAAAATTATGGAAGATGAAACCGGGAAAACCGCCAACTGAACCCAGCTCGTACAGACCTATAAGCTTACTCCCAGTTTTATCAAAGCTATTTGAAAAAATAATACTGTTCAGACTTAAACGAGTTTTGGATGAGAACAAGATAATCCCAGATCATCAGTTTGGATTCCGGGAGAAACATGCTACAGTCGAGCAAGTGCACAGAGTAGTTCATAAAATCAGACAAGCCCTCGAGAAAAAAGAGTACTGCTCTGCTGTATTCATAGACATCCAGCAAGCATTTGACAAAGTCTGGCATAAGGGACTTCTATATAAACTTAAAACTCTGCTTCCAAACTCATTTTACTTGATTCTAAAATCATACCTGGAACAAAGATGGTTTCAAGTGAAATATGGAGAAGAATTCTCAAAGCTGCATCAAATTAAAGCCTCAGTACCGCAAGGATCAGTGCTAGGCCCTGTACTGTACTCCATATATACGGCCGACCTGCCTGAGACTGCTGATGTAGTTACAGCGACCTATGCAGACGACACAGCGTGTCTCGCAAGCGATACCGACCCCGTAAAGGCATCCACTAAACTGCAGGCACAGCTAGATAAAATCGACGAGTGGCTTCAAAAATGGAGAATCAAGCCCAGCGTAACAAAGTCCACGCATGTCACATTCTCACTCAGGAAGGAGGATTGCGCACCTGTTTGCATGGAACGAGGAACCCTGCCAACCAGCAGCACGGTGAAATACCTAGGCCTGCACCTAGATAGACGATTGACATGGGGAAACCACATTAAAGCCAAGAGAACAGAAGCAAATATACTATTTAAGAACTTCTCATGGCTAGTAGGTCGAAAATCACAACTCTCTATAAGCAATAAATAGCTGGTCTAAAAGGCCATCATTAAAACAATTTGGAACTATGGAGTAGAACTCTGGGGATCTGCTAGCAATTCCAACCTAGAGATACTTCAGCAATTCCAAAATGTTGCACTAAGAACGGTATCCAGCGCACACTGGTTTGTATGGAACTAAGAAATACATGAATACCTAGAAATGCCAACCATAAGAGAAGAAGTAAACAAATACAGCAAAAAGTACAAAGAATGACTAAACAGCCACAGCAACACATTAGCTAGAGAACTACTTCAAGATAAAGACCACATAAAACGCCTTAAAAGATGGCACATACTGGAACTCGACCAAAGGAACTGAAGTGTTCCCACATGTAATTGGTGCTGTTCACTGGAATGGCAACCAAACTAAATTCCACCCCAGACCACATCTAATTATACCTAAACAGCCGATTGTAGATAGGAAAGGAGAAAGGAAAAAAAAATAAAAATTTAGAGACATCATTTTGTTTTTCCTGTAATCTATACATAAACTTCTATCACATAGAAAGAAAGAAAGAAAGAGAAAATACATTTATTTAGCACAGACTAAAAGGCACACAACATAATAGGTATAACAATAGGTACCAACTTAATAAAAAAATAATAAAAAAATAAAACAAAATAACAGAGCTATGAGTGTGTGCCCGACGGCTGCGCCAAAAAGGCCCAGTTCAGCAAAAAATGCCAGACAACTAGACGTGCCTGACGCTAACATAGAATAATTTCAGATTTTTCTCTATGCAAACTTCGGAGATATGGGGGCCCGGTAACGGTATTTTTTTTTACATTTTTCATTAAAAGTTGAAAACTATGCTGCCTAAAAAAAATTGAGAATGTGCACTGCAAACAGCGCTCTTTCATATGATACCCCACATGCTTTCATAGTATAACTAAATAACCCTAAAAATCAGGTCTGACAAACAAAAGAGCCGAGCGCACGTTTTTTTTTTTTGTGAATAGTTGACCATTGATGCTTTAAGCGAACGTAAAGCCTCCGGGCGGGGGCCGAGCGCACAGTACAGTTGGCTTCGGCCCCTCGTACGCCTTCCGTGGTCCGGGACCACAGGGTCCTGAGATTATGTCAAAAACATTGACATTGAAACAAAACAAAAAAATCAGTAAAAACTTCTAAGACAAAAATAAGCTTATCATTTCTCGAAATCTCTCGGACAGATTTTGATGCCCTTCTGCATGTTTGAACAGTACATTGTACCCAACGAATTAAGAATGTTCTTAATTCGTTGATTGTACCCTTTCATTTGGTATATGATTCGTCCTTGGCGACGCTTGGACCACGTTTGCCCACTATCTTTTTCCTAATTCTATAAATATATTTTTACAGCCCAATCCTCTAATAAACCAAGACCACTTAGAGTTTTTCGGTGGGTTTATTAAATCTCCAATAGAGAACATAAGTATAGTTGATGTTATTCAAACAGAAAGCATTGCTATCAAAGAAGAATTACCAGCTGTTGGTGAGGGACCAGAAGATATTATTGAGCCAAAGGAGAAACATCAAAGTGATGGTATGTTTTAAGAACTAAAATAATATTATCAATAAAATAATAATATCTTAAAATAAATTAAGATATACATTTTATCTATTTATTTTATATTGATTATTGATTAAAATTGTTTTGAACTATACGGTGCACTCACAAAGAATCAAAAGCATCCAGAAGGCCTTCACAAAACATCTAGTGCAGGGGTTTCTAAGCTCATGGAGAGCGCGACTGTCGCAACCCAGCGCTGGGCACGCCACAATTGCGGCGATAAGTCCCCTCTTTGAGGAGTGGTTAGAGAGGCGCCACGGCGTCCTCACCTTCCGCCTGACGCAGGTCCTCACCGGACACGGCTGTTTCGGGAGGTTCCTCTTTCGCATAAGGCGGGAGGAAACGCCCGGGTGTCACCATTGTGTGGATCGCCCGGAGGACACGGTGGAGCATACAGTGGAGGTCTGCCCGGCTTGGGCAGAGCACCGCCGTGTTCTCACGGAGGCCATCGGCGGCGGTGATCTCTCGCGTCCGAGCCTGGTTCAGGCCATGGAGCGGAGCGAGAGTGCATGGGAGGCCGTCACCTCCTTCTGCGAAGCAGTGATGCTCGCCAAATCCCTTTTATTTTATTGAACCCCACATCGAAATTATAACAAATCAAAGACAGTGCAATTTAAATAAAAACAAAAACTTTTATTAAGAATATTTTAAAAGTGAAACGTTTTTTTAAAGTCTAAGCCTATCTTAGTGAAATATTTTAAAAGTGAAATTATGAAAAATAGACGTTATTTACTTTTAAATATTAATGAAAATGTTTTAGTGTTTCATTAATAATTGCTTCATAGTTCAGTATTATTATGACTGACAGTGTGACAGTTGTATTTGATAAATAATTTTGCGGAACCCTGGTGACTTTTCCACGGAACCCTTAAGTTCCGCTAAACCCACTTTAGGAATTGTAATACCTCTGATAAAATATCGACGGCCCCCACGTATACTATTGAAATTGCAAAAAAGCCATTTTCGTTTTATTGCACTAATAGCAAGTAGAGATAAAGATGTACAATTCTGTATAAAAATTATGTACCAATTTTTATACCCTCAACTATTTTTCAATCGAACAAAATCGAAAATACATAAAATGAACATACTAAAACATCGACCTTAAAATCGCTCTCCTGTAAAGTAGAGGTTTTGCAGTTTCAATACTTTACGTGGGGGGCGTCATATAACCATTTGCCAAATTCACTTCTGGAGATAAGTGATATAAATATATTTATCTACACCCATGCTATAAATCCCCTATAAAAGTCTCTGAAACAGTTAGCTTATTGCCAACATTAAAACAGCCAGAGTCATAGTAACCATGGTAACCATAATAGCATCCAAACGGGTGTTTTAATGTTGTACTGAATTTCATAATGCAACTCGTTTTCAAAAAAAGAACATTGTAATGCACGCGCGTTTCACTACAACAGCGCCGTAATTTAAAAAAAGAACTTATTCGAATTCACGTCGTATACTATGACGCCGGCCGCCATGTTTGATACTACTATTAGTATTGCAAAAAACTGTTTCAGAACCTTTTATAGAGGACTGATAACATGGATTTAGATAAAGTCTTGTATGCAACTGTACATAATTAGGTATTAAAACACTCATGTGATACTATTATCACACTCGGCTTCGCCTCGTGTGATAAACCCACATTCGGCTTCGCCTCGTGTGATAAACCCACATTCGTATTTTAATGACCCTTATTATACGTCAGTTGCATAAATAACTATTAAAAGCAATATAAAAACACTGTTACTATAAAAAACATATTACTCTGTCAATTAATATTTACAGGATAAACTTATATATATAAGTAATGTTACTCAGTGTTACTCCATATATGATATTTTAAATGATGTCTTTCTTTTGTTTTGATTTTTTTTACTGTTAAATTCTTTTTATTATAAATGTGTATTTGCATGCCTTATGGTAGGTTATGGTTAGTGGACTCTATTGCTTGTTTAAGACCTTTTCTCTGTACCCATATTCGCAAATTAATAAATGATTTGATTTGATTTGATTTGGTGAGGATGGAACATCATTGCTGACAGGAGGTTGTTCAAAAGTTTTGTCCTTCATAAAGATAGCATTTCTTGCTATCATAATCTTTCGAGGATTTGCGGGATCGATAAGCGGATGGGTGAAAGGGGTGCACGGAACAGAGAGCTGCTCCGCGCACCCCTTTCACCCATCCGCTAACATCTCCCCTCGCTCCCTTCTTACCGCGCAGGCGATACGCGAGTTAAACGGTCGGCCTATAACTACACATACTTACATAAATGTTTAATTTTACTTATAACAACCCGACGACGACGACGTGTCTTTCTAATTCATTATCCGCTAACTAAAGTGCCCTTGGGAACTCTAGTTCCCAGACGTTTTATGCCGCCATTATAAAAGTCGCCGCTCGCCATTCAGCGCGGCGCGCGGCGGCCGGTTCGCTCGGCTTCGTGAGTATTCGTGAGACGCTCGGAATCGTGCGTATTGCAACGTTGCCGGTTTGGGCAATGCTACTACGCTAGGTACTATTCCGCGCTATTATTTTGATTTCAAACAGGATGTTTCGAATTTATTGTCATTTAATTATTTTTTTGAATTCGGATTATTTTATGCTTATTTTTCTATGCTGATATTTTTATTTTAATCTATTAATGATATAGATTAACGAGTTTAGGGGAACGCCCTCTGTTGTTTAACATACTGTATAATACATCAGCTTACCGTACCAGTACCTTCACAAGGAATGTCGCCATTTTTGGCAACGTAAATCGGTTTGGACAACGGAATGATTTCCTCAAAACAGCCTCTATTGTTGCACATATGAGAGGTTGCTCCAGAGTCCAGCAACCAAGTGTCGTTGCTAGAGTGGGAACCTGAAGGATGAGCATGAAATAATGACGAAGATGAAAGAGAAAAATCAGTGATTTAGAATTTTGTTTTCTTTTTATACACATGCAGCCTATGGAATACCTACACGCAAAGGTCGTACGGCGCCCTTCGAGTCCAGTTTAACAACGCGTTCAGGATGTTGTTGGGTCTCCCCCGTTACTGCAGCGCTTCCACAATGTTTGCGGAGGAGCGCGTATATTGTTTTTATACAACAATGCGCAAAAGAGGCACTTCGCTGGTTCGGCGAGTGCGGGGGAGCTCCAACAGCATGTTGGCCGCGCTCGCAGAAAGGTTCGATTGCGCTTATATTAATCACTGCTGTAGGTTACACATAGAGCGCAGATAATGTGGCAACACTGCAACAAGTTAACTTTTGTTGTTTTGTTAATAATTTGTAGTTTTTAATAATTTTATAATGTATAGATTTTAACTTTGAATTTAATTTGTTTATTTAATGTGACTGTATTATATATTATGATTAATTGAATGAGTCTGTGTAACTTGAATTAAAATGATTATTTATTTATTTATTTATTTATTTTTCTGCAATTTGAAATAACATGGCCGAATTTGTTACAAAACTTGCATTGAACTTTTGACTTTCGAGTAACAAAAGCGTTAGACGAGGAATTGCTATCGTTGTTGAGCTTATTGTCTTCTTTCAGCAACAGCGTAGCTACGGCGTCCGACGTAATTATTGTACCCGAATGTTCCAAAGCGGTTTGTAATCGTCAGGTAATCCGGCTAGCATGATAACTCCAATAAATTCATCTTCTAACTCTGCATTTATTTACATCAATTTCTGCTGTATATCCCGAATATTATTTACATAGGTCTCCATGTCGCCGGATAGCTTTATATTGAAGAGCTGCTTTAGCAGGCTTAGCCTTCTATTTAGACCTCCATCAGCATATTGTATCTGTAGCTTTGTCCATGTGTCTTTTGCAGATTTACCAGACTTGACAGTTGGGTAAAAACGGGGTGATACGCTTAGACATATCTTTGCACGTGCTTGTTCGTTTAATCTTTGAAATTCTGACCTTTCTGTAGGAAATCTAGGTTCTAGCACTTCAATAAAACGAGTTATGGGCTTTTTAAAATATAAAGATTATTATTAGCCAATTAAAAGTCACTAGGAAGTTTATACGTCCGTCTTTCTTAAGGCGCTAACGAGAAGTGAAGTAATAATAATGTTGGGTAGTATTTATATAATAAGGAGGTACCTACAGTGTATCGATTATTACAAAATCGACTAAAGATTGATTTTTGTAAATAATTAAATCAATTAAATCAACACGCCCCCTCAAAAATTAATCTACCAATTATACAAACAAAATAAATCAAAGTACCTAATACCTAATTGACCGGAACATATTCACTTCCTAGTGTTTGCTGGGAAATCCACATGGTCCAACATTTGCTGCCAAGGATTAAGGAAAACCCAGAAAACCTTAATCAAACCATTTCATTAAATTATTCTTAATAATAATTAAATTAATCATAAATCATATTATTATGTAGAATCACTGAACATTCAATCAGTATCTTATTCTAAGCCCATTTTACTTCTCATCTCTTGAAAAGTGATAGCGGGTAATGCCTTGGTCAGAACATCTGCCAACTGCTGAACTATTAGAATGTAATTTTATTTTATTACATTTTTCTCAATCTGTTCCTTAGAAAAATGATACTTTATATCTATGTGTTTTGTACGTTTGTGATTGGTTGGATTATTTGCAATGCAGCCATTGTTATCCTCATAGAATATGATAGATTTAATGATATCTATTTTAGTACTAACTGCTAGTGATTTAAGCCCTAAAGCCTCCCATGACAGTTTCATACAATGCCATACAATTTGCCTCAGTTGAAGAGACAGCAACTGACATTTGTTACTTTGTACTCCAGGTTTGCTTGCAGCTTGAAATACCCAGTTGTACTTTTCCTGTCATTTAAACCACTGCCACCCCAATCTGAATCTACGTAGCCACATATAATGTTGGTGTAGGCACATCTTTTACCTATAACTTAATTTTAAATCAACAGTACCATTCAAGTACCGAAGCACTCTCTTTAGACACTGCCAGAGTTCTTTACTATTTTGTTAGTATACCTACTCAGTATATTAACGCTTGTAAGTAATTAAATCTGGACGAGTGTGTTAGAAGTGATATAATATAACTATAATTGTGTATATAAGTGTATAATATAGATACTACACAAAAAGCAAACCTTGAATGTCAGAATGGTTATTATTTATTTACTGTGTATTAAAGTATTATTGTTTACTGTGTTTTACTGTGTTCCATGAATATGGTGTGTAAGGGAAAGGATTTGATAAACAAAAGCACAGACAGACAAGACTAGATAGGTATTTATTACTTCAATCAATCTTGTCATTAATTATTCATCTTTAACGAGAAAGCTATTGTCCGTTCGCAAAACTAGGTCTTCGTGGAGAAGAACGAACAAGAAACTCCACGGAAACTTATCTTTAAAGTATTTTATCAACACGTCAACACATTTCTTATATTTGCATAAATTATCGTTATCTCAAAAACAGTTCATTCTATCTGAGGGTACTCAGAATAATAGCAACATAATAATAGGAAACGAACAAGAATAATAAACAGTTAATTCTATCTGGGACTACTCAGATATTCTATCTGAGGGTACTCAGATTAATAGCTACATAATAACTATCTAGGAAAGGAACATGAATATTAAACAGTTACTTCTATCTGGGACTACTCTGATATTCTATCCGAGGGTACTCAGATTAATAGCAACATAATAACAATCTAGGATGAATATTCCTTTGTTCAATTTGACACCTTGGCAATATTGGCCATATTTATAATACATACAGAACAACATAGTAACAGTAGAAATCAAAACATAATAACAATAGAAAATAGAAATAGAAATGGTACATATTACTTAACTTTTACTCTGTAGGCCGGAGCTCCGTTCTGGTCAACTTCTGGATCAAGAATGTGCCCAGATACTCAGAGCTCCCCCTTTTATAGTCGTGAACCAACAACTGACTTCTATATCTACCGTCATCTAAAATATCAACGACACAATTGTACCAATCGTTTGAAACAGCTTATTATATTAAAATATTAAAATAACAATATAAATTCTAAAATATAGTACAAGTACTATTAAATATTACGTAATTATTTACAGTAATAATATCTATACGATTTTTACAAGTTCAGAGTGGTATATTTTACAAACACAATAACTAGTCAAATTAGATACTTCTACATTAGTTCCAAACTTCGTAAATGTGACATATCATTATCCAACAGATAGTAATAATACCAAAATGAAATATCTAAAGGTGGTCTTACAATGATGTTATGGTTTAAATCACAACCGAACCAATTTCCGGAATCAAGGTAGTCTCAATTAGATATTTTTAAATATTAGACACATAATAATTACATGTTACAAGTTTGTAGGTTATGCAAAACATACGTTTTAATAATGAAAGCATTACTCATAATAATAACAGTACCTATAGTTAGGATAATCTATCACGGCCATACTGACCATACTTCGTCCCGAAGTATCGCCAAAAAAATTTTTTTTTTTGTTGTTTTTTTTTTGTTTGTTTGTTTGTTTGTTTGGGTATTTACATTGTTTCGGCCATGCCTGACCCAGATAGGTCAGCCTAACCAGGACATCACTAAACCAGTGGCATCGCTTAACAAGCGGCATCACTTAACAAAGCGGCAACACTCAACAGAGTGGCAGGGAAAGTCATTACTCAACAGAGCGGCAGGTACAGTCAATGCCTGACCCAGATAGGTCAGCCTAACCAGGACATCACTAAACCAGTGGCATCGCTTAACAAGCGGCATCACTTAACAAAGCGGCAACACTCAACAGAGTGGCAGGGAAAGTCATTACTCAACAGAGCGGCAACACTCAGAGCGGCAGGTACAGTCATCACTCAACAGAGCGGCATAACTCCACAAAGTGGCATCACTCAACAGAGCGGCAGGAACAGTCATCACTCAACAGAGCGGCATCACTTCACAAAGCGGCATCACTTCACAAAGCGGCAACACTCAACAGAGTGACAGGGAAAGTCATTACTCAACAGAGCGGCAACACTCAACAGAGCGGCAATACTCAACAGAGCGGCCGTCATAGTCATACATCACAGTCTCAGTCAGCCATTTATAATTATCTAATACGGCCATACTGACATGTACTTCGTCCACGAAGTACAAGACAAATCATTATACAAAAAGAATAGTGTGAAACTCAATAACATCTTACTATATGCGGCCAAACACCCGCCGTCAGTGAAGCTCTATCACCCGCAGTCAGTGAATGCCGGACAACAGTCAAGACAAAGCTCTTTTTGTATTAATTAAATAACTAATCAAAACAATACATCGCTCGGTCAATCTGACAATATCATTGCAAATTGTATTGATCGTCCTTATTACATTTTCTGTTAAATAATTCCAAATGCTAACATGGTCACTGTGTTGGCACCTAAGTACTCTACTTTAGTAAAAGGTTATAATTATAAGCCAGATCATAATTATTATCAAGAACCACAGCATAATCATTAAGCACTTTGAAAGTGAAAAACAATAAAATAAAAGACAATTATGTCATATTTGTTTATCGACAAGTTTTGTAATATTCGCAATTTTTTTTAGTATATCAGATAAGAAAGATATAATTATTTTTCATCCATTATGTCATATTTGTTTATCGACAAGTTTTGTAATATTCGCAATTTTTTTTAGTATATCAGATAAGAAAAATATAATTATTTTTCATCCATTGTTTATCCATGGGTACTTATTGTAAAGTACCGTCCAAAGCTATCTTTTAAATTAATTTGTGAACAACAGAGCAATAATATCAGAAATTTAAAATTCTTGCCGTGAACACTTGCATTTTTTTTTTACCATACAACTCTCAGCCTCAACTACCGTGAGCCAGAGTGTCATGTCAACCAATGCCAAGTTTCACCGTTATCAGTTTCTTTTACATCGCAATGATCCAACCTCTCAAGCCTCATCTTTGCGAGTACCGGAAATTCGAATCAAATACGACATACAACAATTATTTCATAATATCTCTTTTAAATAACATGCTCACAAACCAATTCTGCTACAGATAAAATATTAATTTGTAATACAATTCATAAGCAACCAAGCTTAACATCTGGAATTGCCAATTTCATGTTTTGTTAACACTTGCATTTTATTGACAGTCTCATTTTTGTGAGAACTACAATCTTAAATCTTCTTGCCAAGCTTTATCCTGTCTGAAAACTTATATCTTATGCTCAGACCTCTTTGTGAGAACTAGAATTAACTATAATCTAGTAGGTAACTAAATTATGTTGTTGGCTAATCTAGCATAACTTATGCACAACCAGCACAACAGGTGTGAAACATACAAATATCCAAACCAATCACCCGGGGCGGGACTTGTCGGAAGACCGCCACCTCACGACTCGTTAGAGACCTACGGGAGGCATAACTTTGCGTGTGTGGATCAGTTCACATAAAAGCATGTCTCAAACCAATACTATACAAAAATCATAGTAACAACTTAGAAGCCAAGGTTCAATCCCATCTTACTTTAAGTGGGTACTTTTATAATAGTGGTCTTTTTCTGCAAA
Organism: Cosmia trapezina; assembly: GCA_905163495.3. Classification (NCBI taxonomy): domain Eukaryota; kingdom Metazoa; phylum Arthropoda; class Insecta; order Lepidoptera; family Noctuidae; genus Cosmia; species Cosmia trapezina. Next base: position 13,879,112 of record LR991047.1, read on the forward strand.
ATACTGGTCATTTTCTTATAACAAAACCTAATACCAGTTGAAGCTTAACTTTTAATGACAAATTTTTGTTTTAAGATTCTAGTTTCACTGGTGCCGATTGTTTTGTTCAATACCTAAACCAAAAGTAGGGAATCGCTGTCTTTTACTATAAGGCAGCGTGAGAAAAGGACGGCTATAGCTATGAACTAAGTTAGAAATGTCAAACTAGTTTACGCCTTGCGTTTCACAGTCTTTTTAGTCGACATATTTTTACGTCTCATCCAAATCTGCATGGAAATATTAGTTCAGCTAAATTTGACAGCTCCAACTCACGTCCGACTCTTTCTTGTTTTATTAGAAAGAAAAAGTAAGCAATAGCCTAAATTATAATTAAAACCAGTATTAGGTATAGGTAGTTTCAGATTTCAAAGTAATAAAGAAGAGCCTTAGAAATTTTCCTAAGATACACCATCAAAATAATAAAGCAGAGCCTCTAGAGGCGTTACCGATTTTAGCTAATTCGTAGGTACCGCTGCTCCATTGAATCCTTGGAATGGTTTTCGAAGATTTTACAGCAACTCAGTTGGCAGCACGTTGTCATCGTTATGGTGAGAGTTGAACCAATGACTCGCCTAGCTAATTCGTAGGTACCGCTGCTCCATTGAATACTTGGAATGGTTTTCGAAGATTTTACAGCAACTCAGTTGGCAGCACGTTGTCATCGTTATGGTGAGAGTTGAACCAATGACTCGCCGTTACACCGTCGCCACTGCCGCTGCCGCCGCCGTTGCTGGCTTCCAGCAGAACACAGATTGCTCCAACGTTGATCATGAAAATAGCAAAATAAAATTCATTAGAAATCTATTATATGAGACAGAGCACAATCCCACTTCTGATGTTAGAAGTGATATAATATAACTATAATTGTGTATATAAGTGTATAATATAGATACTACACAAAAAGCAAACCTTGAATGTCAGAATGGTTATTATTTATTTACTGTGTATTAAAGTATTATTGTTTACTGTGTTTTACTGTGTTCCATGAATATGGTGTGTAAGGGAAAGGATTTGATAAACAAAAGCACAGACAGACAAGACTAGATAGGTATTTATTACTTCAATCAATCTTGTCATTAATTATTCATCTTTAACGAGAAAGCTATTGTCCGTTCGCAAAACTAGGTCTTCGTGGAGAAGAACGAACAAGAAACTCCACGGAAACTTATCTTTAAAGTATTTTATCAACACGTCAACACATTTCTTATATTTGCATAAATTATCGTTATCTCAAAAACAGTTCATTCTATCTGAGGGTACTCAGAATAATAGCAACATAATAATAGGAAACGAACAAGAATAATAAACAGTTAATTCTATCTGGGACTACTCAGATATTCTATCTGAGGGTACTCAGATTAATAGCTACATAATAACTATCTAGGAAAGGAACATGAATATTAAACAGTTACTTCTATCTGGGACTACTCTGATATTCTATCCGAGGGTACTCAGATTAATAGCAACATAATAACAATCTAGGATGAATATTCCTTTGTTCAATTTGACACCTTGGCAATATTGGCCATATTTATAATACATACAGAACAACATAGTAACAGTAGAAATCAAAACATAATAACAATAGAAAATAGAAATAGAAATGGTACATATTACTTAACTTTTACTCTGTAGGCCGGAGCTCCGTTCTGGTCAACTTCTGGATCAAGAATGTGCCCAGATACTCAGAGCTCCCCCTTTTATAGTCGTGAACCAACAACTGACTTCTATATCTACCGTCATCTAAAATATCAACGACACAATTGTACCAATCGTTTGAAACAGCTTATTATATTAAAATATTAAAATAACAATATAAATTCTAAAATATAGTACAAGTACTATTAAATATTACGTAATTATTTACAGTAATAATATCTATACGATTTTTACAAGTTCAGAGTGGTATATTTTACAAACACAATAACTAGTCAAATTAGATACTTCTACATTAGTTCCAAACTTCGTAAATGTGACATATCATTATCCAACAGATAGTAATAATACCAAAATGAAATATCTAAAGGTGGTCTTACAATGATGTTATGGTTTAAATCACAACCGAACCAATTTCCGGAATCAAGGTAGTCTCAATTAGATATTTTTAAATATTAGACACATAATAATTACATGTTACAAGTTTGTAGGTTATGCAAAACATACGTTTTAATAATGAAAGCATTACTCATAATAATAACAGTACCTATAGTTAGGATAATCTATCAAGTGCATAACAAGACATACATTAAACATTCTATAACGTTTCAACATGGATCATTATATTTTTGTTCAGAGTTTAATGCGTCATAATTAAGTTTATTTTCCATTGGTGTATTGACAGGTTTACAATCGTGCATATTAAATTTATTTAATACCGTTTATATGCACTTTGATTTAATGCTATTTCATAAAATTAAAATTATTTCATCATCATCATTCATTTCATTCATCGTCATTTTAAATTTACTCATTAAATACCTTTTTTTTAAATAATTATTTTAATATCAGCGCATACTATATCTAAATCACCTATATATAAAACGACAAATATTTTTATGTACATCTTCATTGTCTAGCTTATATTGACACCTATTCGACTGAAGAATTTTGAAAACCTTCTTCTTTACGAGATTGTTTGAAAATATCAAACCAACATCTAGCTGCCTGCATAATTCAGCCCGTAAAGTACTTTATTTAATTCAAACACATAATTATCTAAACAAGAGATACCCTCAGGGACTTTCATATAAATATCTTCCTTTAATTTGTCATTTAGGAAGGTATTTTTGACATCTCTAAGACGAACTAGCAAATTAAATTGATTCGCAAAAGTAAGATACATCTGAAACTAGCTATTCATGCTTATACTGGTGCGAAAGTTTCATTAGGTATAGTCCGTGAGGTATTCTTGACTGAAACACCTTGCAACAAGTTTTGCCTTTTTTATCGTAAAGGTTTTCCAAATTCATCATGTTTTATAGGAAACATCCATTTACAATAAATTGACAATGTTTTTATTTTCAGGTCTTGGTAAAAGTTCAAGTAGGTATTATTTAGCTTTAGAGAATTTAGTTCGTCCCTACTGCACTTTCCCACTGAGATCTGTTTTGATCTCTTCTAATGAATTTAGTATTTTACATAGAATAGACTGAGCACACAAAATGGCGATCATCATCATCGTCTTCACTAAACGACATAGGTGGACGACTTTTGAACCTATTGCATCATCTAACGTCAGGATTTTCTTTGTGTTTTCTTTTGGTGAAGATGGGTTATCAAAAAAGTATATCATTTATTTGCTCCGATTCAATTTTATATTATCATGGTTTAATTTGCGAACTTTACTAGGACACTCGTGTTCATCAGATTTAGACCATAGACGTATCTGATTTAGAACTGTCAGAGTTATGAGACTTGACCGGCACTGACTTGGATATTACATCATCAGCTTTGCCGTGAGAATTTATTTAATATTCCCTTCAGACTTGAGGTCTGGCCTGGATTGAAGAAATCCAGTCTCATCAACAATAACATCCCCGACTACTATGTAATTTTTCGCACTCTGGGTTCCAAACTTTATAGCGTTTGGTTCATAACCCACAAGTATCCCTTTCCATGATTTTTCATTAAACTTGGCCTTACTGCTTTTATTATGAACGTAAGCAGTTGAACCAACTACCTTCAAATATTTTTTTTTTATTCGAGGTTTTGTATCATGCCACATTTCGAATGGTGTTTTTGAAAACTTTCAAAGTTTTAATTGGGTCAAATTAATCAAATAAACAGCAGTTGGTACTGCCTATCGCCCCAAAACACTTTGTCTAATTTAGCACCGCTTAAACGAGCTTTTCCATTAAGTAATGGTTCTGACCATACGTTCAGAAACACCATTCAACTGTGGTATTCTCGGAATTTTTAAATGTTATGATATCACTCTCTCTACACAATAACCTTTCATTTCAATCGATAGATATTCGCCACCATTATCGCAGCATAAGTTGACTAATTTTAAATTAAACTTAGCCTCGCTTTTAGCCACGAAATCTTTAAAAACAGAAAACACGTCTGATTTATAGGTGGGTTAAACAGTACGTAACAAAGTACCTAATTCGTATACCTACTCATTAAGAAAAAGTACAAAGTAGTTTTTTTTTATTTGTCGTTAGTTGGGGGTTTAAACAGTAACAATAGTCCACAAATATCTGAGTGCACAATAAATAATAGCTGTTTAACATGACTTTTATTTTTGACCTGATATGAACGGAAATCGCCTTTGTTTCCTATTCATACAGGCCTCACCTCCGTGGGCCTCAAACAATTTATCATCCAGGCTCGCATAACAGTTTCAATTTGGCTGGTGTCATCAACCATTTTATTATTATTTTTTTAATTTCGATTTAATTTTTACTAATTATGACCAAAGCCATAATTTGTACATACTGCACACTTGAGAAACACGTTGACACTTATTTACAGATGCCATTAAGTCTACAGCAATTAAATTATTTTTCAACATACCTTGCATGATAGTTTTATTAACCTTACGTATTTGGGCTCCTCGCTGGTCGATAATGACTGTCAACCCTGCTCCTTGCATTTTCGTTAAGAACAACAGGTGGTACCGCAGCACAGAAGAGCACGTCCTCCAAAACTTCTTGAACGCCCATGTTGCTGGTCACATACATCGTTCCCTGAAATAAATTCACCATTTTTAGCAATAGAAATTTTAATGGCGTTTGCAAGACGGTGTGACTAATGAAAAGATCTTCCCTGTTTATAATATGGTCCGATGCTCCAGAAACCAACAGGAAAGTAACTTTGCTTCCATCATGATCCGCTTGATAGTCTGCCATCATAAAAGCAAAGCCAGAAAAATTGCTCGACGTGGATGTTTCACTGATCTCAACTGCCTGGACCGTCCTTCTCATATCCGTATTTTCTGCTGCTGTCGTTTTTCACATGCTCTTTGCGGCTACAATGACATCACTTCATGAACTGAGACTTATTCTTCTGCTTGTTAACCTTCTAGTTGAATTCCTTTTATTATTTTGAGAATTATCGAATTTTGTTTTTCGAAATTTCTGTCCATTTTTTTCTCAAATTGCAAAACTTTTGACACTGGTATCACTGGACTCATTTTTAAACTTGACTTCATGATCCAAAAGCCTTGGTTTAACGAATGCTAGCATTAAATTATCATCTGTTAAAGTTGCAATCGCAATTATCACGCCATCATTAGATGGGGGTAGGTTGTGCAACAAATGTGCTACCTCGCGTGGCGTGGTTTGGCGGCGGCGTGGTGGCTAACAATTCGATGATCAAATCATCAAAAATTGTTAAATGTTTTATGAGTATGACGTCACCTACTCGACGATAACACTTATTGGTTTTTTTTTTTTTTACGTCCATTTCACTTAACAATGCCTGTATTTTTTATTTAAATTTTAATCACTTATATTGCAGTAAAAACGTAACCTGGTCCCATAACCTGTTGGAAATCTAGGTTCTAGCACTTCAATAAAACGAGTTATGGGCTTTTTAAAATATAAAGATTATTATTAGCCAATTAAAAGTCACTAGGAAGTTTATACGTCCGTCTTTCTTAAGGCGCTAACGAGAAGTGAAGTAATAATAATGTTGGGTAGTATTTATATAATAAGGAGGTACCTACAGTGTATCGATTATTACAAAATCGACTAAAGATTGATTTTTGTAAATAATTAAATCAATTAAATCAACACTTTCTTTTGCAAATTCTTGACTTGATGCTTGACGACACGGTTGGCGCAGTAGTTGAGCGATTGACTGCTGCGCAGCATGTCGCGGGTTCGATTCCCGCACGGAACAAATATTTGTACGACCTACAAGTATTTGTTCCGAGTCTGGGTGTTTTTATATCTATAATATGTATGTATTTACAAAAAAAAAATGTATATACGTAGTTTATCAACCATCTCGTTACCATAACACAAGCATTAGGTGGCTTAGCTTGGGACTAGATGGCGTTGTGTGAAATGTCCAAGGATATTTATTTTTATTTATTTATTCATCTGGAGACCCCATGCAGTTCCAAATACCGAGGTCGATGAGGAACATCTTCATACCGGAGCTCCAGGAAGCAAAATTTGATCTCCCCTCCAATTTAGGAATAGGTGGCACTCCACCTGGAATAACGTAGCCTAATGGTCCTTGGGCTCCAGGCAGCACAGGGGAGGATGGTCCCCTCACAGTAGTCGTCTCTGACAGGTTGCTTTGAGAATCCATATCGTTTTTCTTCAGAAATACGCTGGGCCCATAACCAATGTTAGAGAGTATGGATAACTAGCACTATGAGAAGATAAAGGCCTCTGTAGTTAATTGAATAAGTTATATTTTATATAGGAACAAACATATGGTAGACACTTTTAGAAAGGAGTAACATAAAATATCAAAGCTGCCAGGTAGTGTTATCGTTGTAGTTCCAACACTGTCTGTATAGTTTTGCTTTATAATTTCATATTTATTTATGTGTTTATTTTGCTATACCCTAGTTCTAGCGCCACTAGTTTTATATTATTATTTTTCTGTTTCACTTATGTTTGAATGAATGCTGGTTAAGCTATAATTGGCGACTGTGTACGTCCAAGGCTAATTTGTTACCTATACTTATAATGTAACGTATTGATACAGAAGCTGTTAGTAAACCTTTATAAATAAATACTTCAAAGTTTTGGTAGTGTTTAGTTTAAACAATTCATTGGTAACGAGTAATACTCTTGACTATTTTTATTTACTTACAGAGCTAGAACTGGAAAATTTAGACAATAGCTGTCTAGATGTAGCAGATATACCACCTCACCATTCCGAATCAGATTTAGAAGATGATGTACCTTTAATGGAGTTTAAAACTAAAGTGGAAGAAGAACAAGAAGTATTTAAGAAGAAACGAAGAGCCAGGGAGACGAAAAGTAAGTATTAGTTACTTAATCCATAGGTAAGCAAACGGGCCACTGGTTCACCTTTTTTTTTTTTTTTCTTTATTAAAAAGAACTTAAGTAGTTCTTAATAATTGATTACAATCTAGCCTAATAGAGTAATAAGCAATTTAACTCTAACTTATTATTTTACGTGAAACATTTTGTTATAACTAAGAATAGTGTCAATTTGCACTTTTACACAATTCCGTAGCACTTTCTTAGAGTCTGATAATATTGATAAAAACACTTTGTTCATGTGTCACACGTATAGCACAGCATTACTATTATTCATTGACGCACTACACTAACTCAAATGGTTTAGTTCTCTTTAGCCTACGCACTATGTCCGTGTTGTCTAGCAGCTGTATTGCCTCAACATTCACATGTCGGTGAAGTCTGTGTTCGTGGGCTTCAGCAAATTTTTGGATGATGGTGCTGACGAGTTCCATTTTAAGGTTGCGGTGGTGGTCGTCATTTCTAATGTACCATGGTGCATTTACAGCATCCCTGAGTACTTTATTTTGGAATTGTTGGATTATTTTAACGTTACTTCGTTTAGTACAGCCCCAAAGTTGGATACCATACGTCCAAATTGGCATAATAATATGCTTGTATAATATAATTTTATTATGTATTGATAGACAGGATTTCCTTCCGAGTAACCAATACATACTTTTATAACGTATGTCGAGTTCCTGCCTTTTCTTCTTGACGTGAGATTTCCAGCGCAACTTGGCGTCAAGAGTTATTCCAAGATATTTGGCTGTATTAGCATAAGGCACTTGCATGCCATTTACATAGATTGGGTGGTAATCGCAGTGTTTGTTAGTGAAGTCAATATGTATTGATTTTGACTCATTCAGTTTGATCTTCCACCTCTGTGTCCAGTCATAAACTTTGTTCACAGCAAATTGAACTTTTTCTACTGCTTCTTTGTGGCTTGATCCGGTAGCCATAATAGCTGTATCGTCTGCAAAGGTCGCAATGGTGTTGTTTTCCAGCTCTGGGATATCACATGTATAAAGCAAGTACAAGATTGGGCCTAACACACTTCCTTGTGGTACCCCAGCTTTTATAGTTTTTAGCTCGGAATATGCATCCTCTTGCCTTATTCGAAACATTCTGTTACTTATGTAAGACTCAAGAATATCTGCGAATTCTGGTAGCATGCGAATTCTGGTAGCATGCGTCTGAGTTTGTATATCAAACCCTCATGCCAAACTTTGTCAAAAGCTTGCGCGACATCTAGGAATACGGTGGCGCAGACTTGCTTGTTTTCGAGTGTTTTTTCAATAATATTTGTTATTCTGTTTACCTGGTCTATTGTAGAATGTTTTTCCCTGAAGCCAAATTGATGGCTTGGTATAAGCTCTTTTTCTTCTATTATTGGTTTTATCCGTTTTAATAGCAGTTTTTCAAATAGTTTGGATAATATGGGCAACAGGGAAATAGGTCTATATGATGATGCTTCATGGGGTGGTTTCCCAGGCTTCGCAATCATTATGACTTCAGCAACCTTCCATGGCTCAGGTACATGGTTTAGCATAAATGCAGCATTGATAAGTCTGGTCAGCTTGACTATGGCTTTGCGCGGGAGGTGTTTTAGAATTTCTCCGGTTATGAGTACGACCTCATAACCGGAGAAATTCTAAAACACACACAAATGTTATCATTGTAGTTCCAACACTGTCTGTATAGTTTTGCTTTATAATTTCATATTTATTTATGTGTTTATTTTGCCATACCCTAGTTCTAGCGCCACTAGTTTTATATTATTATTTTTCTGTTTCAGTTATGTTTGAATGAATGCTGGTTAAGCTATAATTGGCGACTGTGTACGTCCAAGGCTAATTTGTTACCTATACTTATAATGTAACGTATTCATACAGAAGCTGTTAGTAAACCTTTAGAAATAAATACTTCAAACTTTTGGTAGTGTTTAGTTTAAACAATTCATTGGTAACGAGTAATACTCTTGACTATTTTTATTTACTTACAGAGCTAGAACTGGAAAATTTAGACAATAGCTATCTAGATGTAGCAGATATACCACCTCACCATTCCGAATCAGATTTAGAAGATGATGTACCATTAATGGAGTTTAAAACTAACGTGGAAGAAGAACAAGAAGTATTTAAGAAGAAACGAAGAGCCAGGGAGACGAAAAGTAAGTATTAGTTACTTAATCCATAGGTAAGCAAACGGGCCACTGGTTCACCTTTTTTTTTTTTCTTTATTAAAAAGAACTGAAGTAGTTCTTAATAATTGATTACAATCTAGCCTAATAGAGTAATAAGCAATTTAGCTCTAACTTATTATTTTACGTGAAACATTTTGTTATAACTAAGAATAGTGTCAATTTGCACTTTTACACAATTCCGTATCACTTTCTTAGAGTCTGATAATATTGATAAAAACACTTTGTTCATGTGTCACACGTATAGCACAGCATTACTATTATTCATTGACGCACTACACTAACTCAAATGGTTTAGTTCTCTTTAGCCTACGCACTATGTCCGTGTTGTCTAGCAGCTGTATTGCCTCAACATTCACATGTCGGTGAAGTCTGTGTTCGTGGGCTTCAGCAAATTTTTGGATGATGGTGCTGACGAGTTCCATTTTAAGGTTGCGGTGGTGGTCGTCATTTCTAATGTACCATGGTGCATTTACAGCATCCCTGAGTACTTTATTTTGGAATTGTTGGATTATTTTAACGTTACTTCGTTTAGTACAGCCCCAAAGTTGGATACCATACGTCCAAATTGGCATAATAATAATATGCTTGTATAATATAATTTTACTATGTATTGATAGACAGGATTTCCTTCCGAGTAACCAATACATACTTTTATAACGTATGTCGAGTTCCTGCCTTTTCTTCTTGACGTGAGATTTCCAGCGCAACTTGGCGTCAAGAGTTATTCCAAGATATTTGGCTGTATTAGCATAAGGCACTTGCATGCCATTTACATAGATTGGGTGGTAATCGCAGTGTTTGTTAGTGAAGTCAATATGTATTGATTTTGACTCATTCGCAAAATTCATTCATTCATTCTCTTCATTCGCAGCATGTCGCGGGTTCGATTCCCGCACGGAACAAATATTTGTACGACCTACAAGTATTTGTTTCGAGTCTGGGTGTTTTTCTATCTATAATATGTATGTATTTACAAAAAAAAAAATGTATATAAGTAGTTTATCAGCCATCTCGTTACCATAACACAAGCATTAGGTTGCTTAGCTTGGGACTAGATGGCGTTGTGTGAAATGTCCAAGGATATTTATTTATTTTTTATTTATTCAGTTTGATCTTCCACCTCTGTGTCCAGTCATAAACTTTGTTTACAGCAAGTTGAACTTTTTCTACTGCTTCTTTGTGGCTTGATCCGGTAGCCATAATAGCTGTATCGTCTGCAAAGGTCGCAATGGTGTTGTTTTCCAGCTCTGGGATATCACATGTATAAAGCAAGTACAAGATTGGGCCTAACAATGACATTGAGCCCCGAATAATGACATTGAGATTAAATATCGTGACGTAGTACTTACTGAAGCTGACTCCACAAAGTTCCTTGGTCTTATGATAGACAAGAAATTGGATTGGAAGACGCACATTGAGCATCTCAGCAAAAGACTAAGCTCGTCTGCATTTGTACTTTACAAACTTGCACCGGAACTTAACCCGGGTACCTTGATAACTGCATATCATGGCTTAGTCGCATCGGTATTGCGTTATGGTATTATCTTCTGGGGCAATTCCACACACAAAGAAATTGCTTTCAAGGCCCAAAAGCGATGTATTCGCGCCATGTTTAAGTTAAAACCGACGGATAGCTGCAGACCTTATTTTAAAAAGCATAAATTACTAACGTTACCATCACTGTATATTTTTGAAACGGTTATGTTTGTTAAATCTAATCCTAAATTGTTCCAACGACTTTCTGATACCGTTACTCGTAACAGACGTGACAACAGCAAATTACGCTCGCATACTGCAAAAACTGCGCTCATGAGGAAAAGTATTTTCTGTATGGCCCCTACTATTTATAATAAAATACCAAAAGAATATAAAGATTTAAACACAAATATGTTTAAAAAAAAGATGCGAAATTTATTAGCAGAGAAATGTTACTATCACACAAATGACTTCTTGAATGATACTTTTTGATTATTTAATATTGTTTTTGGACAAAATATAATTATTTCAATTAATCACATTATAATTTAATTTTGACACTTTGTTATTGTTCGATATTTTACCTAGACATTGTATTTTGTACTTTAATTCAATTTGTACGCCATAATTGGCAAAACATGTACGTACATTTTTATAATTTATATACCCTGCATACCCGACCCGTCGGTGTGTAAACGCATGTTTTTTGACAAATAAATTATCTCTATCTCTCTATCTATCTCTAACACACTTCCTTTAGGTACCCCAGCTTTTATAGTTTTTAGCTCGGAATATGCATCCTCTTGCCTTATTCGAAACATTCTGTTACTTATGTAAGACTCAAGAATATCTGCGAATTCTGGTAGCATGCGAATTCTGGTAGCATGCGTCTGAGTTTGTATATCAAACCCTCATGCCAAACTTTGTCAAAAGCTTGCGCGACATCTAGGAATACGGTGGTGCAGACTTGCTTGTTTTCGAGTGTTTTTTTAATAATGTTTGTTATTCTGTGTACCTATACCCTAATTGCGTAACACATTATCGATCGGAGTTGGTTTCATTTTGAAACAAATTGCTAATCCATTGCTTCATATGTTAAAAAAAAATTGTCTGCTCGACAACGTAAATAACGCAATGAATGTTGTTGAACTGTCAAAATGAAACCAACTCCGATTGGTAATGTGTTACGCAATTAGGGTGCTGGTCTATTGTAGAATGTTTTTCCCTGAAGCCAAATTGATGGCTTGGTATAAGCTCTTTTTCTTCTATTATTGGTTTTATCCGTTTTAATAGCAGCTTTTCAAATAGTTTGGATAATATGGGCAACAGGGAAATAGGTCTATATGATGATGCTTCATGGGGTGGTTTCCCAGGCTTCGCAATCATTATGACTTCAGCAACCTTCCATGGCTCAGGTACATGGTTTAGCATAAATGCAGCATTGATAAGTCTGGTCAGCTTGACTATGGCTTTGCGCGGGAGGTGTTTTAGAATTTCTCCGGTTATGAGGTCGTAACCCGGAGATTTCTTCGAGCTTATGTTGTTTTGAATTTCTCTTAAAACTTCTTTGGGAGTCCCAAGCCGAATTCTTTGATTTTGTGACAACTTTTCACTCTCAAGTATTTCTATGGAGCTTTCATTGGGTTGAAAAGTGTCTTCTAAGTATTGGGCAAACCTTAACGCTTTTTGTTTATTGCTTATGGCCCATTTTCCGTCGCTGTCTCTGATGGCCGGTATTTGCATAATCGGCCTTTTTAGTTTTCTTGTCGCTTTCCAAAGAGAAGAAGTCCGTAGATTGGTCGTTGGTTAGCTGCACAAGGTGATTATTCAGACTTTCATCCTCAAATTGTAGCATTTTCCTCTTTAGTCGTTTAGTTAAGTTATTTAATAATGTTTTATCTCGCGGGCACCTTGTTTGGTGCCACCGCTTTCTTTGTTTTCTTTTCTCAGATATTAAATACACAACTTCTTTGGGATAGTTATGTCCTTTATATCTACGTTTTAATTGTGGCGTGTTGTTCCACGCACATTGTTGAATATTAACGATATATTTGTTTACTTCTGAGTCAAGTTGATCTTTATTTTGTAACGGAGTTTTTAAATCGATAATATTATCTAGATCAAGGGCAAAACTGTCCCAATCTGTCGACTTATTAACCAGGGTTACAGGTCTTTCTTTTAGTGGGATTTTTTGACTCAGTCTTAGTATAATCGGGGAGTGGTCCGAATTCATATAAAACTCTTCCTCCAAACTAATGTAATTGGTGGATATATTTTTGTATATGAAAAAGTCTATAAGATCCGGTATTTTCTGGTGGTCAGTGGGCCAGTACGTTGGTTTGCCAGTGCTCATAACTTCACAATGTGTATCTTTGACTGCATTTAAGAGCTGCCTTCCCTTTGTTGTAGTAAGTCTTGATCCCCAGTGCGTATGCTTGGCATTAAAATCTCCGCCTAGGATGAATCTCTGGCCCAGAAGTTCAAAGAATTGTAAATATCGCTCTTTTTTATCATGTGCCTTGGAGGGACAGTATACGGCTGCTATGGAAACGTGTCAAAATTTGGTTTTAACAGATACTGCCACGGCTTGAATATCTGGTTCTTCAATTTTACTCTGCTCGTAATGATTGATGTTTTCTTTGATTATAACCGCGCTACCTCCTCTAGCCGAGTTGTCAGGGTGGAGCGAATTATATACCTTGTATCCTCTAAAGTTGTCGAAAGATTTTTTAGTGAAGTGCGTTTCTGAGATCAAACACACGTCTATATTTTCTATGTCTAGGACTGCCTGTAACTCATTCTGATGTTTGAGGAGCCCATTGGAGTTCCACGCCATTATTTTTAGTGTGTTACTCATTTTTAATTATTAAAAACAGCTGTTTTGGTGCTGGATTCTAACTTCTCTAATCTTTTGGTTCACCTGATAGCAAATAGTGTCACCTTAAGGGCGTACCCGCTCACATGAGCAATGTTGTCTTCAGTCGTCCGCTTGACCGTAGCAGCAGACGACAATCTCGCCATCTATTAAAGCGTTGTCATAGAGATACACAGAAACCACTAGTGTCGCTGCACTGTGGTCTGTCATCTGTACCGTAATATTGTTGGACGACGCAGCGCCACCGCTCCGGCATCGCAAGGCACTGGCAGCGTACCGTGTGCTCTCACTCAGAGAATATTATTGAAGTGGCATTTCTTTTGATTTTACACAAAAATAAAAAAATAACTGTTACTTTACGAAATTATATCGATAATCTGAACCTACTATTTCATCATTTCGTACTGCGATCAGTTTGGAACAAAATATTAATTTTATACACATTCCTAACGAACCCCACAAACTGGGATTGATTGTGGGTTTCGATCGGAATAAGCCTCGAGAGCCCTATGACGCCTCATGCCATAGAGCGCCCGGGACGCTCGATAATATCCTAGCACGCTAGTGAGGCGGCCGTGTGATGTCTATTCGAAAACTATCTGATAAAGATATAAACAACTGGATCAGAACACATACCCGTGGATGCCAATTTGTGGTGCCACTTACAAATTGAGTCCTTTGATTAGGTATATTAATTAAATGCTTAAACCTGAAATTCTAATTTAAATTCACCTTCAAAAAAACACCTCACCTTTTAAAATCATCATAAAAGTTCTTCATTTGATTTGAGGTTATTTTATAACCTCAATTTTCGTCGTTGTGTGGGAATTATTAATGAATGTGTTAATAATTCCCTTGAATAGGGTTTGTTTAAACTTTGATCACATAGCTTTGGAACAGACCATATTATGTCAACGTTAGTACAATTTTGTACTAGATGTCTCTGGTGATTAAGTGTGTAATTCAATGTCACCAGAAAATTGAATTAAATTGCATGATTCACACTAGGACCGACAAGGAGTAACTTTTTGGTCCTAGTGCGAATCATGCTAAGCGCTATTATTTTGATTCGTGTGCATGCCAATATTCTTCCAACATTGTACTTACCAGATTTATAATCATAGGGACGACTGTTGCGAAGAAACCAAAACTAGACACACGAAGAACAAAACTAGAAGATGCAATAACAGCCGAAAAATCGAAAACTGAAAAATCAGACTCAACAGTTAACCGGAGAACTCAAAAACGTACCTCAAAACCTGGCTTACTTCAAACTTATTTCAAAGAGCCTTACAAATGTAATCAGCGTAGTTATAATCGAGTAAAAAAAATTACACAACATACTCGTAAACAAATTGGTGAAAAACCTTATAAGTGTAATGTATGTCTACGTAGTTTTAGTCGAAAAAGTATTTTAACAAATCATACTCGTATACACACTGGTGAAAAACCTTACAAGTGTGATGTCTGTCACCTTAGTTTTATTGTCAAGAATGAATTATCAAAACATATTCGTATTCACACTGGTGAAAATCCGTATAAGTGTGATGTATGTCAGCGTAGTTTTTGTCACAAAAGTTATTTAACGCAACATACTCGTATACACACTGGTGAAAAACCTTACAAGTGTGATGTATGTCAGCGTAGTTTTAGTCAAAAGAATAATTTAACACAACATACTCTTATACACACTGGTGAAAAACCTTACAATTGTGATGTATGTCAGCGTAGTTTTAGTCGAAAGGCTACTTTAACACAACATACTCTTATACACACTGGTGAAAAACTTTACAAGTGTGATGTATGTCAGCGTAGTTTTTGTGAAAAAAGTAGTCTAACAAAACATACCCTTATACACACTGGTGAAAAACCTTACAAGCGTGACGTATATCAGCGTAGTTTTAATTATAAGAAAAGTTTAACAGATCATATTCGTATACACACTGGTGAAAAACCTTACAAGTGTGATGTATGTCAGCGTAGTTTTAGTCAAAAGACTAATTTAACAAAACATATTTTTATACACACTGGTGAAAAACCGTATAAGTGTGATGTATGTCAGCGTAGTTTTAGTGTCAAGGCCAATTTATCAAAACATTTTCGAATACACCTTAGATAATATACATCTAGATCGATCCACCGCGTGGCCGGTCATGAGACAGCAATATAATACTTTTTCTAGGTTATGTGGTATTAGAAATGAGGTTTAACGTAAGAAATCTTCCATATTTTGGACTGAAACCCATGTCAATACATTCGCACAATGCAAATACTGTCCAAAAAAGTTAAATTAATCGACGCAAGATAAACTTTGTAACAGTGAAAGCGCTTTGTTTGGCTAACATTTGAAAGTTGGCCAAGGAAAAATACGGCACGCCGTAAGAGACAGAGGATACGATGCTTTGTCTCAATTTTCCTACTGATTTCGTATATATGTGTCTCACTTTCACAATTCACACTGTAATCATGGCAACGTCTAGATGTTTATGTCATTGGAATACACACTGTGGTGAAAAACCTTATAAGTGCGATGTATGTCAGCATAGTTTTATTCCAAAGGCTCATTTAACTGGCTCATTGGACCCGAACACATCAAATGGTAAGTGGCATTGATGACTTGACTAAATGTAATAATAATAATAATTCTGTGTGTGAACCGTGCTTACTAGGTAAAATGACAAGACAACCTTTTAATAGACAAGGACTTAGGGCAACTAGACCACTAGAATTAGTACACACAGACGTCTGCGGACCTATCACACCACTGACTGAGGAAGGATACAAGTACTTTCTGACATTTATAGACGACTATACTCATTTTGTTTGGGTCTATCTACTTTCTAATAAAAGTGAAGTTTTTGAAAAATTCAAGCAGTACTATTTTTATGCAACCAACCATTTCAATGCTAATATATTAAAGTTGAGATCAGATAATGGCGGTGAATATGTGTCAAGGCAATTTCAGGAGTTTTGTTACAGCAAAGGAATTTTAATGCAATATACAGTGCCATACAATCCCCAGAGAGAATTGTATAAGGAAACGGGTTTTGCGTGTACGTCAACTGTTCATCCTAAGGTCACTACTAAACATTTTAAGAGTCAACAGTGATCGCTCTAACTTCAGTAGGGGGGGTAGGAAAATTGCTGAAAGAATCCCACTTCCAAAAACAAAAACCCTCTTCGCGACCCGGTTTTCGTCTTCTTTACACATTCAAGTGTTTAATGCTATAAGTAAAACTTTTACTATACCGAAAATGTACTCCGAGGCTAAAACTAAACTTAAAGAATGTTTGGTGGGCCGGACCTATGAGGAAACAGAAAGTTTACTATGCAGCTTACGTTAATACCCACCACACTCGTTAGAATACTCAACTACACACACACTCACACACACTCCCCCACACACACTCACACCCACAACCCAAATTAATTCAACTTAACTGTTTTTGTGTGATTATTACGTACATGTAAATTAACTTCTTTTTATTACTCACATTTTTGTAAATCTTTGTATTTTATTTTATTATTTTAATTTATATTATGAAATTATCAATGTCATCTTACACTAGCCGAATGCTTTAAATGATTAACTTTGAGTAGTGTTTGGGTCACCAAGATACAGGCTGTGCCTAGTTTGGGACCCGCTGTTAATTTTTTTTTAATGTAGAATTTCTGTTGGTAGGATTTCATGCATGTTAATTAATTGTATGTTTGTGAACTATGTGTAAGTATAATAAAAATGAATTTGAAAAAAAAAAAGAAAAAAAAAGAAACAAAAGATGAACGGAGTAGCGGAACGAATGAACCGCACATTAATAGAAAAGGCACAAACAGTTTTATTAGACTCGCAGCTTAGTAAAGAGTTTTGGGGCCATGCAATTTTGTTTGCAGCCTATGTTACTAACAGAAGTCTGACTGAAGGAAAACGTCAAACACCATCAGAGCTATGGGAAGGAAGGAAACCTGATGTGAGAGCTATGCGAGTGTTTGGGTGTACAGCTTATAATCATGTACCTAAAGAGCTACGACATAAATTGGATAATTCAGGAAAGAAAATGATCTTTATTGGATATGTCAATTCAGGATATAAGCTGTATGATACAGAAACAAGGTCAGTAATATGGCTCGGAATGTAGTATTTGATGAAACAAAACCTGGATGTGATAATTGTGTGAAATACACACAGGACAAAATAGAAGAGAAAGAAGATGAAATAAGTGAACAAGAAGAAGAAAGTGAGGAGGAAAGAGATAATGGAAATGTATCAACGGAAACCATAGAGCGAAAATTATCAAAGAATAGGAATAAAGCAAATAGCAAAAATAGTAAAAAAAAGGAGACACAAGAAATGGAGAATGATACAGACAAAAAGACAGAGTTTAGAAAGAGGGAGAGGAAAGAGAGAAATAAGAAAACCAGTATGGCAAAAGGATTATGAAATTGATTTATACCAGGATGATACAGCATTATATGCATTATTATCAAGTTACCAGGAAGTTCCAACTAGTTTTGATGACATTAAAGGGAGAAAAGATGAGAAGTATTGGAATAAGGCAATAAATGAGGAATTAAAAGTTTTAAAAGAAAATGAAACATGGAAGTTTGTATCTGAACCAGAGAAAGAAAAGCTACTGGACAGTAAATGGGTTTTTACAAAGAAAAATATAGGAGACGAAGAGATATGTAAAGCTAGATTGGTAGTGAAGGGTTTTCAACAGAGGGGAAAGTTAGAAAATACATACTCACCTGTATTGAAGTTGCAAACCTTGAGAGTTCTTTTATCAGTTGCTGCTCAGAAAGATTATGAAATACACCAGATGGATGTCAAGGGGGCATTCTTATATGGACATATTGACGAGGAAGTCTACTTGAAACCTCCACAAGGACTGACAGTTCCAGAAGGCCAAGTTCTAAAATTACAAAAATCTCTTTATGGTTTAAAGAAGAGTCCAAAATATTGGTATGAAAAATTCACAGAAGTTATTACTGAATGTGGTTTTATGCGATCTCAAAATGACTATTGTCTCTATAGTAAAGGCAATCTCTATTGGATTCTGTATGTGGTCGATTTATTAATAATAGGGCCTAGTACTACAGAAATTAAAAAAGTCAAGAACTTCTTAAAAACTAAATTTAGCATGAAAGACTTAGGGGACAGCAATCTGACATAATATCTTGGCATAAGTATTCAGAAGAAACATGATGGTATTTATCTTAATCAATCTAAACATCTGCAAAAAGTTCTTGAATTGTATAACATGGACAATTGTAAAGGGACTAATTCTCCTATGGATCATGTGCGTCAGAACCGCGGGTGTACTTTTCAGATGCACCTAAATTTATTGCAATTATTTGGTACCTTCCGTGTACCTTTACGTACCTCTTTTGAAAATCTGTGTACCTACACCCGTACAATGATATTTTAAAAAATAGGTACACCCGCCATCCTGATGTCAGAACCGCGGGTGTACTGCTAACCAATGTATGTTGCTAAGTACACTCTATAAGTAGATCTGGTACCTCTTGTGTACCTGCAGAAACAAGTATTAAAAAAACAAAATACTGTCAGGTTGCTGCGAAAAGTAAAAAAAACAATCTTCTTTCTTTGACGTTGTTATGATTTAAATAAAAAAAAACAATCTTCAGTATTAATAACGTAAGTTAAATATTTTAAAAACCTATTAGAAAAACAAACAAGTTTGCCTATTTTAGAATTTTGAACGATTTATAGAATTCAGATATTTGTCAGTGTTTTCAGAATCGAAATGAAACAAGAGAGAGTTTTAAAGGTTTTTTAAATTAATTTTAATGGTAACGAAATAAGTAATGATTAATATAAATAACGCATTGATTCCATGTGCATTTAACTCGGCCAAATAATTTTTCTTAATTTTAAACTGTACTTTGACGCACGTGAAATTGACATGACTTTAGAACATCAGTGCAGGTCTCTTATTGGTTCTTTGATGTGTGCTATGGTGAGCACAAGACCAGACTTAGCAACAACTGTATCATATTTGAGTAGATTCCAGTCACAGCCAACTTTGAAGTTATGGCAAGCTTTAAAGCGTGTTCTTAGATATGTCAAACAAACTATTGATTTTAATTTAAAATATCCTAAGTGTCAATATGACAGCTTAACAGGCTTTGTAGATGCAGACTTTGCACGTGATAATGATAGGAAATCCACTAGTGGATATTTGATCAAGTTGTTTAATAATACAGTAACTTGGAAATCAAAGAAACAAAGTAAAGTTTCGTTGAGTACAACAGAGGCAGAATTAATAGCTTTATGTGAAGCATCTGATGAAGCTTGTTAGTTAATGAAACTTCTGTGTGACTTTAACATTAGAATAAGTAATACTGTGATTTTTGAGGATAATCAAAGTATTATGAAAGTTGTAAAGAATCCAGATCAGAAACGTTTGAAACATGTTGTTGTTAAATTTAATTTCATTAAACAGAAAGTAGAGGAAGGATTAATAATTGTTAAATATCAACCACAGATCAAATTGCAGACATTTTGACGAAGCCCTTATCAGGAGAAAGATTTGTAAGATTATGTAGTATGCTTAACTTGTTGTTAAATAACTGATGTAATACATATGTGTGAATATTGAGGGAGAGTGTTGAGGATCAATGTCCACACATCTGATAGAGTTTTATTACTCTGTGGTTATGTTAAGTCTATGACAAGAATGAAAAAGAAGCGAAAAAAATCTGTAACTTGTGTGCGCCATCAAAAATGTTATAATTAAAGGAAGATTAAATAAAACATATACCTATATGAACAGAAACAATACTTTTAATAAATATATAACAGCTACCAGTTCAGGTTCAGGGTCAGTAATCACCAGCGGGCTGAATGCGTACTACGTACATACTTTATAAGTCAGTGGTAATACACATAAACTGACAATTGACCGCAATGGGTTTCATTGTAACAGTTCACTAACGTTCATTGTGTTATTTTTAAATATTTTTGCGTTGTTTTATTTCCAAAGCTTAAATACTGTCTTTACGTTTTTGAAATATGCATTTTTGTAAAAAAAATATAATTTATCCCAAAAAGCAGTTACAAAATAAATAGTAGAACACGGCACAAAGATACATAATAATAATAGTACTCAAGATTTGCCATTGCCGTTGTTCAAAAGGGTATTGCTCAGATTGTTATTAGAAAAAAAATATTACAGTGTTCAAGAATACTGACAGGATAAGGCGTTAGTAATATAATAAAGTAAAATAATAGCCTTTAATGCACCACATGTAATAACTACAATGCGTTACAACTAAGAATAGGAAAGTCAATGACCTCTAACTGTCACCTGAAGCTAGAAATCTAAGGCTTGCAAAGTTTTGTAGTGTTATCCTTATCCATTTTAGTTCTGTTTTTGGAATTGGTTTTTGTTAAAATATGTCACTGACTTTACAAATGTGTAAACGAGATGCTATTTTGATAAATCTTCACAATATGGCACAAGGTCATTCCTATTCTTAGTTGAAACGCATTGTACATCATTAATAGTACGACAATACAATCTCAATCTATTATTGACAGACGTTGTCCTGTCTGAACGATCCTAGAACCCTACTGCAGCGCCACCTACCGGGTCCAATTGTGTTTTGAAACCATCCAGGAACCCATTGAAATATACACACAAAATTTTCATCGAAAGCGGTCCAGCCGTTGTTATACCACGTTTTATAAGTTTTTTTTTTTTTTTTAGTAAGTAGCCGATGAATTTTTTTTAGCCCGCACAGTTTTCGACTTTTGATGAAAAATGTAAAAAAAATACCGTTATAAAAATCTGAAATTATTCTATGTAATAGAAGTTTATGTAAAGATTACAGGAAAACTAAACCGGTGTCTCTAAATAGCACACTTTTTCAGAAATCGGAACGGAACCCTCGGTGCGCGAGTCCGACTCGCTTGACCGGTTTTTTTTTTGTGTAGAAATATTTGTACGCCGTACTATGGCAGGGTATGCTGGAACCAATATTATAACATCTATTGTACCTTAACCTAACAAATAAACATTTTTAATTTGATTTGATTTATTTATTTACAATCCCCGGCACGTAACTGGGCCAGGTTTTGGTGTAGTGGAGGTAAGTTCGCGCATAGTAGACAAAAAACAAAAACTGGTCACTTTAATTATTCTATGGTTATTGCCATCATTTTAAACATGTCCGTTTAGAAAAGTTAAAGGAAGGAGAAGAATCCGTGAAGTTAATTAGGTGTTATAAATAAAATATATACCTACAGATAGAAGTTAAGAAATTTATTATAAAATGATAAAAATGTGTCGTCGTCGTCACTATCACTTTCTGATAGTGCTACCCCTGCGGCCCTGGCATTGAATGTATGGTAGCAGTTCAGCTGGTGGAAGCAGTTGGCTCCTCATCCTCAAAAAACTCTCGTCACTCTCGTCGCTGTCGTCACTGGCGTAAAAGATAAATCGTTCAGTGACTAAATCGACTACATGGTCACTTTGGATATAGTGAGCATCAATTGATATAGATATACAGATAGCGCGCGAGTTGAATGCAGTCGGGGTCTGAGGTAAAGAGCGCCCCGCTATCCGCACGCCCCACCTCACGCGCCTGCAGTGTATTGTAATTATGCTTCGTGATCTCGTCCTCATTGTACACATGTAGTTTGTACTTCTCATACCCGCTAATCACATTAAGATGAAAACCTTCATCATAAAAAAAAAAATATTAAAAAATATAAATATTTTATCTGTGGTCCGCCCGTTGGCGCGTGCTGTCCTGGCATCTGTCAATCATTGTACTTTTTTGTGCCGCGCGCTGATCACGTTTTTCGTTAAAAAGTTAAGAAAAAATTTAACGAAATGGAAAAATATCGAAGAATCCGAGACAAGGAAATGGAGGAGCTGAACGAGCGTCTGCGGGATCTGGAAAATCGAGTGGAAAAGCGAAAACGGAGTCGTCTTGAAACTCGAGTAAGTTTCTTGATAAACCTAACAATTTGTCTTTATTTTAAATCATTTTCCTAAAATTTATTTACCTTGGGTGCCGATGCCGCAATATGCATATCAGTCTCTAAAGGTTTCACGAGAGGTTAACCATGAGAATTAACTGTGCCATATACTTACGAAAGAACGACATCACACGAGCCGATGGCCTATACTTTCAGTGTTAAAAACACGTCCCTCCTGGATGCTTAACAGTCTCGTAAGAGTTTTTACGAAAAGTTAACTATGAGAACATTAAACTGTTCCGTATACTTAATAAAGAACGACATCACACGAGCTTTCACGAGAGGTTAGCCGATGGTATATACGTTCAGTGTTAAAAACACGCTTCTGTTGGATCCCTAGCAGTCTCTTAAAAGTTTTCACGAGAGGTTAACCATGAGAAAAATATCTGTGCCGTATACTTACAAAAGAACGATACTATACGAGCTTTCACGAGAGGTTAGTCGATGGTCTATACGTTCAGTGTTAAAAACACGTCTCTGCTATTAGACCCCTAGGAGTCTCTAAGAGTTTTCACGAGAGGTTAGCCATGAGAATATGCTGTATACTTGCAGAAGAACGACACCACAAGAGCTTTCACGAGAGGTTAGCCAGTGGTACGATACGTTCAGTGTTAAAAACATGTCCCTGCTGTGTCCCTAGAGCTATCACGAGAGGTTAGCCGTGGATTTAGATTTATGCAGTCTGGAACTGAACTTCAATTGTTCTTTGTAGATGAGTATGAAGCTCGCTTCCGTGGAAGACACTACAGTCGAACACGTTCAAGGAGCTATGTATCACTTGACCGAATAACTTTTATTTACCAGATAACTTCCAGTTGTTTTTCAAAAATTCCAAAATACTTACAATTCTAGATGTTGTATACAATCTCACTTAATTATGCTATGTTAGTACTTAAATTCTACTACAGTACAACTAGAAGGAGGCTGTGATTGTAATGGTATCTATACCACAACCATGTAATGTCATGTCATTGTAATGTCTTACCTTCAAGTATTGAGAATCTACTCAGAGAGGAGGGGGGCGGCACAGTTAGCTACCTTATCTATGGAACAGCACGGCAGTCTGGCCACATGGTGGTCCGGTGAGCAATTATAGATAGCAATTAAGAAGCAAAACATTTAAAAGAAGTATGAAACACCTGTAATCTAAGTGGCAGAAGCAGTAAATGAAAGAGGAATCAACTGCAGCGGATTATAATGGCTGTTGCCATTACATCCACTGGCAAAGTCCTTAACAGTTTAATAGTCTCACAAGGGAGTGCATCAAATAGAAACGTTAACTGACTCAGCTAGACAACTGTGACATTTATCATGATAGTTCATCACACGGAGATCCTTAATGCTAGGAAATGAAAGAATGGATGGAACAAACAGATATTGATTATCTGATTACCTGGTCGGGCTATAAGCTTCAAGATAAATTCAATGACATCAAACGGTACTGAAACAGAACTGAAACTAGCTCAGATACACAATGGTAGATTGCAGTATTTTTCTGAAGTATGGAATAGTATTACTACTAATCCAACCATACATGAGTGAATCAAGGACTATAAACTACCTTTCACTGAGTTTCCTTTTGAAACTTCTGAATAAAAACTTCATTCAGAAATAAAGCAATCTTATATCCATACAAATTTTCCTAATAAATTAGATAATTTTATGTATTTTATCTATGGGCCTAGTTGCCTGATGATAAAATAGTTATTATTATTTTATTATTATTAATAAATAAAGGAGATAATATT
Organism: Cosmia trapezina; assembly: GCA_905163495.3. Classification (NCBI taxonomy): domain Eukaryota; kingdom Metazoa; phylum Arthropoda; class Insecta; order Lepidoptera; family Noctuidae; genus Cosmia; species Cosmia trapezina. Next base: position 13,903,413 of record LR991047.1, read on the forward strand.
TAATTTTTAAGAGATTATTATCTCTTACAGTTAGGTGCCATAGAAACATTTTCTCCTGTCAATAATGAATTTTTATAATTTTCCCAAAAATTAAACGGCACTTGGAGATTAAAAATACAATAAGTATGTTCCCACATACCATTTTAAACTGGTAGATTTAAGGACAGTATAGTCTTTGCCGACAAAAATAGATATAATAAATGAATACTATTTATTACCCATAGGAAAATATCTTAGAGGTATCTCCAGTATATATTTGTATTTACAAATCATGGAGCCAGGTGGCTGTCAACTGAAGTTATTAGTGTCACTTTCTGTCACATATATCTTGACAATATTCTGTGTCTTGCCTATTCAAATATGTAAAATGTTAGAACGTGTTTACTACTCAAACTGCGTTAAAAAATCTAAGATTTATTATTAATAGGTACTGAAAAGAGTGTCCTAGAACCCAAACAGTGCTGCCAGTATCTAGGATTTTTGTTAGATTCAGTCCAGTTTGCCATTTTACTTCCTCAGAAAAAGATTTTATAGTTTATCCCTTATTCCATAAAAATGAGATGCAATTAATAGATTTTGCGTAATTATTAGGTATTCTTGTTGCTGCATGCCCAACTGTAAAATATGGTGGCCTTAAAAACAACAATGAGAATAACAAGGCCAGAACTAGATTCAAATTAAAATTCAAAATCATTTAGGTATTTGCAAGTTCAACAAAACTAGAATCAAATTCAAAGTCATCTATTTGCAAAGGTTGTTTCACATTCACAACAAATCACAATAGGATTAAACAATTTGACTTTGTCCTGGAAATATTCTCTGATGCGTTTGAAACTGGCTGGGGACTGGCATGTTATGATATCAAAAGCCATGGGCACTGGACTGCTAATATAAAGTTCCATATAAATTACCTTGAACAGTGTTCAACCGTTTGTAGGGCTCAAAACATTTGCAAGCAAACTCACATAGGTACTGTGAGGAATTACTTAGAATAGATATCACAATGTCATAGCTCCGCCTATATCATCATAAGATGTGTGGTACTGGTTTTACTTATCGAAATAGCTTAATTAGCCTTTAATTGTAGCAATGGTGCCAGGAAAGACAAAATATATGGGTTTATGCATCTTACATTAGTCCAAAGAAAACTCTATGGCAAATGTAAAATCTAGACAACCTAGCATAAAAATTGAATGGAAGTGATGTGATATAGCCCACAAGTCATTTGTTGTTAAACTGTGTCAGCCCCGTATTGACCCTGTTTGCAAGCAGCTCCACTACTAAGTGTCAGAATGACATATAATGGCTCCCTGATCCAGGTACTTACATGCTCTGTAGATGCACGGTCTCACACCGATTGCCACCATATTATTATCAGGGACGCTTTCCTGAGAAGAGGAAGTCTGATCCTTTTAATTGATAGCTTCCTTGTTTAACAAAACAAGAAAACAATATGAATCTACTGTAAATCAGCGGATTCTCTTTTATAGTAATCAAGATATTGACCCCTCCTAGGCTCAGTCACCATGGTGATATTATTTTTGACCACTAAGTTTCATTGAAGGATTGTCATATGACTCACTCAATACCCTAATGAGTGCGCTGTATAATAATTGTAAACAATTTTTCTACTTTTAGGCCCCCAAAATGGCTCATATGGTAGTGTCAAGATTTCTTGGGGGTGGGGGGTGAGGGGGAACCGGGCTGGGTTTCTTATGTTTAAATTAAGACAAAATAACCCTAAGTATGAAATACTTTGGGACCCCAGTATCGTTGGGTTATCTAATTTATTTCATAACTAAACCCTTAGTTTAGAATTAGTAACAAAAAATTAGTAAGTACCCATTTAGCTCTTGTAACAGCACATAGAATTCAAACCTTGTCACTCATTAGTATTGATAACATTCGATAATGAGGATAACATTTAGATAAAGATTCCAGAAATAATAAAAACTTCTTCACCTGGCAGATCTCAACTCAACTTGATATTATAATTTCTTAAAGAGAATGTATCCTAGCCCCTTTTTTCCCCTATCTAGATTTTACTAAGAGTATAAGATAAGATTGTAAATAATTAATTAAAACTATGAGAAAACCTTTTCATGCCACCTCTTCTGCAACCATTAGTAGATGGATGAAACAAAACTTAAGTAGTAGTGGAATAGATATTTCCAAATTCACATAAACAGACATGCCTCTACTTCAACTTAAAAGACCTCTGAAGGAGGTATCAACATTGTAGTCATAAGAAAAGCTGCTGGTTGGAACACAAAATTATCAACCATTAGTAATCCTTGTGCAATCTAGAGCTTTTGCACAAGCTGTGTGCTCTATACACAGTGATTGTTACATTTTAATGTCAATGTTAAATGTCTGATTATAAGTAGATAATTGATGTGTGCCATATTAGATTATTAATGAGACTAGTTGATTCAGGACTGAATAAGAATTCCAGGAACTAATAACATTTAGAGAATTTTAAATTAAGTTAAGCTAACTGGAAGACTGGTTCATAAATAGAAATACATTTATAATGAATGAGTAAGTAACAAACTTAGAATAACCTGTTAAGTTACAATGTTCTATTATTAAACAATATGCTGAACTTATTACCAACACAACTTTGTTCTTTGAACATCTACATGTGTACAATGAGGACGAGATCACGAAGCATAATTATATAGATCGGACTAACTTACCTAGTGACGTCCGATCCTTAATTATGTGAAGTGATCTCGTCCTCATTGTATCCCAGCCCTTCCCAGATAATCAACCTACTTATGTGTAATGGATTGCCTTATCTAAACCCCCTCTAAAAGTTGTGTTGTGCTGTATGCACTATGCCGGGACTATACGATGATTCAGGACTGAATAAGAATTCCAGGAACTAATAACATTTAGAGAATTTTAAATTAAGTTAAGCTAACTGGAAGACTGGTTCATAAATAGAAATACATTTATAATGAATGAGTAAGTAACAAACTTAGAATAACCTGTTAAGTTACAATGTTCTATTATTAAACAATATGCTGAACTTATTACCAACACAACTTTGTTCTTTGAACATCTACATGTGTACAATGAGGACGAGATCACGAAGCATAATTATATAGATCGGACTAACTTACCTAGTGACGTCCGATCCTTAATTATGTGAAGTGATCTCGTCCTCATTGTATCCCAGCCCTTCCCAGATAATCAACCTACTTATGTGTAATGGATTGCCTTATCTAAACCCCCTCTAAAAGTTGTGTTGTGCTGTATGCACTATGCCGGGACTATACGATGCCCGTATCGGTCATCGTGAAGTCCCGTTCTTATGCTTTGAAAGAATGATTGACAGATGCCAGGACAGCACGCGCCAACGGGCGGACCACAGATAAAATATTTATATTTTTTAATATTTTTTTTTTTATGATGAAGGTTTTCATCTTTAAATAATGTGATTAGCGGGTATGAGAAGTACAAACTACATGTGTACAATGAGGACGAGATCACTTCACATAATTAAGGATCGGACGTCACTAGGTAAGTTAGTCCGATCTATATAATTATAATTAGGTCACAGCACTACCGCATTCCTAAGCTCTGCATTCAAATCGCGCGCTATCTGTAGATATGACAATAGTATAGACGACGACAGTATGACATTTCAACATGACGGCCGTAGTTCCAATTTTCGCCATTTCACAGATAAGTTGGTAGGAGTGTAAGTACAGTTACTTGTTAATACTACTTAATCTGTGGTTACTTGTAACACTTGTGGCACCAGCATGACACCAGGCAGCCCAGATCCCAATCGTTTCAAGGATACTGAGGAACTTTCTTGCAATTTCAGACAGTTCTGAGTCTATACAAAGTCCACCTCCTGACTTCTGCTTTCTATGATAAGCCGGCTTTTTCTTTTTAATTTGGATTTATGTCTACCCAGTACTAAAAATTAAATAATATTGATCACACATAGTAAATTAGTAGCATCCGGTTAGACTGGAAGCCGACCCCAACATTGTTGGGATAAGGCTAGGCAGATTTCAAATTTATTTATTAATAATCAGGCAAACAAGAACAGATTGGACGGTGACCCCCAAACTAGACATATTTATGCCTGTATCTTGGGTGTCGGAATTGAAACATTTTCAGAGTTAAGGGTAGTACTTATAAATCAAAATAAAACACTAAATTATACATTGCACAATAAAATCATCAGTGTGAGATCAATAAAAAAATAATCATTAAGTAATAATAATAATAAAGATGATGACATAGTAAATTAGTGTGCAAAACTGGCCTGCTACTGCCCTGCTTTTGAACTGACAGGAAAATGAACGATTTTTTAAAAGCTCATAGATAGTAAGCACCTGACCTAATATTTATTGTAGTTGCATGTTAGTTTTAAAAGCCTCAGTAACCAGTTCATGAAAAAGGAATTGAGCTATGAAGATGTCACTGTCAAACACTGTCACTACTGTCAGTGTTGAGAGTCTGTCATGTCATCTCATAATTAACTGCTGTATTATTCTTTTGTTTGTATCGTTGGTTTAGTGTATCACAATGGGGAAGACAACTGTCAAAGTGGCGCTGTATACGATTGTTCCAAAGTAGCTGTCAAATTGTCACATTTTAAAAAAGTTGATCACAAATATTTTTAAAATGACTAAGTGTTGTGTAATTGGGTGTAAAAACGTAGGAAATCACAAGTTTCCAATAAATCCTAGTTTAAGAAGGAAATGGATAGCTGCCGTAAGGATAAAAGACTTTGTGCCTAATAGAACGACGAGGTTATGTCGAGATCATTTTCATGAAAATGATTACCAATCAATAAGTGTGACTACAGGTGGGTGTTTTATACGATAGTTCTTATAATTAAGATAGTATCTATATACCTAAATTGATAACATTACATAATGTCTTTAAATATTAATTATTTTTCATCTTGTTTCAAGGTTTGCCCTGTGCACACAAATTTTTAAAGAAAGAGGCAGTACCTAGTCTCTTTTCATGGAACCAGAAAACGTTATCAGCCAGTGCTCATGCAAGAAACGAAATATATGCTAAAAGAAACATTCAAAAGAATCTTATAAACCCACATCCTTCTACTTCAAGTCACCCACAGCTTTCGACGTCTACAGACCCTCAGCCTTCGACGTCTACAGACCCTCAGCCTTCGACGTCTACAGACCCTCAGCCTTCTACTTTTCAAAATCCACAATATATAATGGAATACCAAAGAGAATTAGAAATTTCTTCTCTTGATACGCCTGTTGATTGCAGTGACAACGTTAACAATCCAAATATCAAAACATCAGTTTCTACTCAGACTGCCACAATGCTGTCTCTTTTTTCAGCAGACGTTTTACCAAGTGATGATGAGTCAGTAAAGTTTTACACTGGATTAGAAAATTATCAAAAATTTAAATTTGTTTTGTCAACGTTACTGCCTATGGCAGATCATCTGAAATACAGGTGGTGTGGGGTGAGCGGAGTTTCTACTGAAGATCAGTTCCTTATGATGTTGATAAAACTCCGAAGAGCAAGTCCTGATCTTGAACTTTCTAGAATGTTTGGTGTTAGTAAGACACAAGTGTCAAACATATTTGTAACATGGGTCAACTTTGTCAATGACTTATGGTCAATAATAGACATTTGGCCTCAAAGAGACCTTGTTAATTTTTATATGCCTGCAGAATACAAACAAAATATAATGCCAACAAGGATAATCATAGACTGCACCGAAATACCTATAACAAAACCAAGTGATCCAAAATCACAGCAAATTACTTTTAGTTCCTATAAAAATAGGAATACCATAAAGTTTTTAGTGGGCTCTACCCCCGGAGGATTGTTATCCTATTGTTCTGAGGGTTTTGGAGGGTCAATCAGTGATCGACAAATGATTGAGAGAAGTAAGCTGATAAAATTGTGTGATGAAGGAGATAGCATAATGGCAGACCGGGGTTTTAATGTTCAGGACCTATTTGCATCCAAGAACATTGGTATAAATATCCCTACTTTCTTACGTGGAAAAGCTCAATTGCCAGGTCTTGCCCTTCTCCATGATAGGAAAATAGCCTCGCAACGTGTACATATAGAACGCTTAATTGGCTTAACTAAGACTTATAAAATATTAAAAACTGAACTTAATGCTTACTATGTACCTTTAGCTTCGAAAATATTTTTTATATGCATAATGTTATGCAATTTCCGAGAGTGTATCATAAATAAAACTCATAAATAACTTTTAGGTGTTTTTATTATATTGTAATAATCCTTATACAAATATTTATTAATAATTTCAGCCTTCATGAAGTTATTGTAAAAATAATCTAATTTTAATAACATATTACTTATGAATGACTCGTCTTTTTGAATATAAATCACTTTGATGTCTTTGAAAGTATATATAATAAAATTACAGAATTTTCTGTCACTGCAGTACATTTGTCCTTGTACTTGAAAATAATATGGACAGGTTTTTTTTAATGTCAATTCCCCATTTTGAGTCTGTATATAAGGTACGGATTCAGGACTAATAAGCCTGTTTCTGCTTACATAAGGGCATTTTATTTCAATCACAGTATCTTCACCAAGTAAGGCATCTGGTGACGCACTTAAGTAAGGCCTATCTTTAGATATAAACATGCCACACTGCACAGGTACCAGACCATACATTTCGGAATATTTCTTCAGTGCATTTGGTTCATTTATTAGACCATGTGCTGTGGCTCTAGATGAAAATTTCTTTCGTTCCAGCAACTGTTTCGCAAATAATTGTAGAGATTGTGCTCTTAAATTACAAACAGTATGAAAAACACTGGCTGTTATTCTATAACTACGGTATTCATACCAAAGAGAGTTAGAATTTTGATTCCTAGTTTCATTTTCTACTGCTATTATTTGATTAGTAGTAATTTCTAATAAATTGAGGTTTTTCAAAAGCAACAGTTCTTGAGTATCTTTTAAATAGTCATGATCTTGACTGACTGCCATGGGGTTAGCTGGGCCATAAAGTTGTTTCATTGGCATGTTTGAATTCAAATTTAGGACAAGGTTACGAATTCTGTTATTATAGTTGGTTTTATTTATAGAATTTGTAGGATATGCTTCAAAAATTACATTTTTGCTGTATCTTCGTTTTGTAAGATTTTGAGCCTTGACTGGAGATCCTGTGAATATTTTTTTTGGTCTGTGAAATGTTTGCAGCTGCTGTGTCTGTGACTCGGTTATTAACATTATTTTATCTTTGCGCATATGCAGTACAGCAAATAGCACCACACCAACATGTTTGCAATGTGCTTCGTTACCTGCTCCTGCAGGACATTCACAGTGGCATTCCTCAATACCACCCTGGTCATCTATTTTGATGTCAACTTGATAATTAAGTTTTTTCATTGTTTTCTTGACAAATCCTTTTATATAAAAGTATTCATTAACAATTGCAGATCTTATCAATATGAGGAATCTGGCTTCATATAATTTCTCTGATGCATCTGTTTTTTTGTTGAATCTGCAAAATGATAGAAATATTTAGTATTATAGTAAAATAGCAACTACATAAATCACAAAAAATAAAACCACTAATGAAATATTTACCTTTCAAAATAATATCTAATACTTTGTCTTTCAAGCGGAGGTAAAATAGAGTTACTATTTATGTCATGGTATATCTCCAATGGTGGAAGTTCAATAGAGGGTTCTGCCGGATTAGGAGAGAGTTGTGGCGCATTAAAGTTAAAGTTTTTGTCATACAGTTCTAACCTGAAAAAAATGTCCAATTAAACATCACTCTGTAGGTATCTCCGAAAGTTAAAAGAACCATTACTTAAATAGCCTCAGCATTTGTAAACATAGTCCCGAATATGTGATATTCAATAACATTTTAACATAGATACAACAAGATTAGTTACATGATTGGCGGTGTTTTAGAGACCACTGTTTTTTTTAAATATAATAAATATACATACTACTGGCTAATAAGTTATATTCAATTATAATATTATTCGTCCAAACATTGTAAGCGTATTGATTTCAAAGGTCTAAGTTAATCTAAATACAAAACAACGGCTCTTAGAGAATTTTTTTTCAAGAGTATTACCTTTCCACTAAATCAGCTTTTTTTCCTTTTACAGACGCCCCTCTTCTCTTTAGCTCTGCTTTGAGTTCAAGCAAGCTCCACGTAGAATACATTTTCGCGTCCATTACTGAAATAAATAACACTAATCGCCCACAATGTGTTTTTTCTTGCTTTGTTTACACACTTCAAGAAATGTCAAACTGACGCCATTGGGAGCAACCGTACGCAGCGCCATCTGAGATTAGCTTTATCTTGCCATCCCCATTACAATTTCCGTGGAGTAATTACTATGTGTTCTGTGATCACATTCACAATTCACAGAATACATTGCTAAGTTTATTGCATAGAGTATAATAATTAAAAGGGAGGTTTTTGGTTTGCGTGTGTAAATAAAAGTGTGCTACCGGTATTAGTATACTTAAAGTAATCTGTGAACGGTGCAAAACTTGTAAATCGTGTAAAGAAACTAATAAACTAAATCCTATGAACTATCTGGACTATGTAAGAGAGATATAATAAGTCTCTCTGGCTGCTGCCGTGAGCCGTCTTAACGTGGTCCACAAAGGAAGTGCACGTGTTATTTTACAAGCTTTATTTCGCATTCGAAGATTACTATAAGTCCAAGTCGTAATAGTTGTATGCAAGCCACGCCAGTTATTTGTGCGCCACAGAGTTTGTCAATAATTTAGATGAAAAGCTGAACTAGTTTTGAGTTCAAAGATGAAAAAACTGCCGATGTGTAGAATATGTTTAGTGCAGAATGTTCACATGCATCTAGTGGTCAGCAGGAACTTGCAGGAGCTATACGAGAAGCTGACTGATATACCAGTAAGTTAATAAATAAGATTTAAATTAACAATAATTTTATTCATTAATTACTATTGACATGTTTTAAATGCAAATCAAACACAAGGATTATGAACTTTCGGTCAGAAGGCCGTCTTACGGGCTAATGGAGATCAGTGAAAGATTATCCATGTGAGGAACCTGGTCAGTGGGTCGTCTTAGGGGCTTAGAACAAAATATATAAGTCACCAATCTGCCTTGAGCAAGTGGTAATAAATGCTCATGACATCTCTGTATGAGGCGTATAGAAAGCATTACTGACCACCAACTGCTGCCTATACAATTTAATGTAAGATTGGAAGTATTTTCGTCACACATAAAATAGTGTAAGACAATTTTTGTTGCAGTTTGTAACTGAAGACAGGAGACCGATTCTTGCTTGTTTCTTCTGCTGCACTAAACTAAAGCAATGCTACCAATTAATGACAAAATGTCTGGAAGCCGAAGAGCTGTTTGCTCAGATGATGAATGAGAATTATGAGGTGAAGTATTCTTCTACTGACATTTATTCATATAATTTCTAATTTCAGTATAATGTGGAAGTGATTTATCTCAAGCTCATACTTAATGTGTCTGGATTTGACGCCAACAATACCATTGGCCTGTGAGGTTGGTAGCATGGCCGACTCTCCAGGCTACATTGGACCTACTTAAGTGTCCTCACTTGTGGGGGCTCTCATGAGTGACTTTAGTATAATGAAAAAAGTTTGTGCTTGTGGGAGTATTATTCATGGCATATTTTCCTAATTCTATAAATATATTTTTACAGCCCAATCCTTTAATAAACCAAGGCCACTTAGAGTTTTTCGGTGGGTTTATTAAATCTCCAATAGAGAACATAAGTATAGTTGATGTTATTCAAACGGAAAGCATTGCTATCAAAGAAGAATTACCAGCTGTTGGTGAGGGACCAGAAGATATTATTGAGCCAAAGGAGAAACATCAAAGTGATGGTATGTTTTAAGAACTAAAATAATATTATCAATAAAATAATAATATCTTAAAATAAATTAAAAATTTATGTATAATGTATTCATTTTATATTGATCAAAATTGTTTTGAACTACTTCATTACGTGGAACCCGCAATATACAGTGCTCTCACAAAGAATCAAAAGCGTCCACAGGGCCTTCACAAAACATGTAGTGCAGGGGTTTCTAAGCTTGTAAGGTAGTGGAACACTCACCAAATCCCTTTTACTTTATTGGACCCCACATCAAATTATTACAAATCAAAGACAGTGCAATTTAAATATGAAGAAAAACTTTTATTAGAAATATTTTAAAAGTGAAATCTTAAACCTGAAATATTTTAAAAGTGAAATTATAAAAAATAAACATTTTATTTAAATATTAATGTGAAGAAATAAATCCCAATAAAAACAAAGAGTGACCTCCCCAAAAATAAAATGTCATATGCTGGAGAAGAATGATTGTGCAAACAAGTTTAAAGAGCGAGTCGTGGATAAAATGATAGATATGGGGGACATGAATGATCGAGGTGTAAATGAATATTGGATTGAAATGGCGGGGTATATTAGGATTGCAGCGAGAGATATTTTGGGAGAGACGAAAGGAAAGGGTACGATAGATAGGGATACATGGTGGTGGTCAACAGAAAGCTCAAGTCCCGAAAAATGCAACCTGTTAGTTACTTATGCTAGTATATTCTGGAAACATTTCAATTTTACGGTTCCGTTGCCAAATGGCAAAAAACAAAACCCTAATGGATTCATCATGTCTGTCTGTCTGTCTGTCTTTTTTTCCGAAACTATAAGAACTATACTGTTGAAACTTGTAAGTAGTCCGACTCGCACTTGACCGGTTTTTTATTGTAACCCAACTTTTTACTCGAAGTATATATAAATAAATACTTCAAAGTTTTGGTAGTGTTTAGTTTAAACATTTCATTGGTAACGAGTAATACTCTTGACTATTTTTATTTACTTACAGAGCTAGAACTGGAAAATGTAGACAATAGCTGTCTAGATGTAGCTGATATACCACCTCACCATTCCGAATCAGATTTAGAAGATGATGTACCGTTAATGGAGTTTAAAATTAAAATTGAAGTGGAAGAAGAACAAGAAGTATTTAAGAACGAAGAAGAAAAGAAAAGAAAACGAAGAGCCAGGGAGACGAAAAGTAAGTATTAGTTAGTTAATCCTGATAACAAATAGTGTAATATTGTTCGAGCGGAAACATAGCTAACATAATCAAGTTACAAATTATAAAAAAAAAATAGAAAAATATTAAGTTTTCATTCAACATTTTTAGGATTACGGATTGAGTACTTTCGCGTCAAGCAATTGTGAGAACGCGGGGCGGCACTGCTCACTCACGATGCGCTAGTGTGTGTGCATGTACTCGCCGACACCGACACGCGACAGGCGCGGGGCGGTGGGGTTCGTTCGGGACTTTTGTTTGATGTGAGTGTTAGTCGATTACTTTGTGCGTGCGTCCATATTGGTTTGCTAAATAATAATTAGGTAGGTAGGTTGTAATATTTCTGACACTATTGACCTATGCTACGGACTTGGATTTAGATTTGCCTTGTGATTTGTGACTTTTATTCATACCCCAGAACGCTGTTATTTACTTTTAGGTGGTATATGCACATCGCGTAAATATTAAATTATTGGAGTAGGTATTAGTCGTTTACTAATACTTTGCATAACCTTACATAATCAGCCTATAATGTTCCCACTGCTGGGACACAGGCCTCCTCTCAGTGAAAGGGACTGGGCCGTAATCCACCACGCGGGCCCAGTGCGGGTTGGCAGATGTCACATGTCTTTGATTTTTAATTTTTTTGCTTAACCTATTTAATTTTGTTTTTTCTAAGAAGCGTTAGTTTTTCAAAGTTACTAAAAGAATAAACCGGTTCTAAATAAATAAAGATAGGTAATAATAAATATGCCAATAATTTATGTTTACGCGACATGCGTGCAGCGTGTGACAACTCTATCGCCGCCGCGCCGTTCGTCGCGTCGGTGTTCGTTTCAACCGCGCGGCCATGGCGTAAAAAAAAAACAACTATGCCAACATTTTGTAACTGTTAGCGCGGGGAGCAATGAAAAGCGGACTGTATCAAATAAGGCTGGTATATTGCCGTCTAATATAACAATATATAACTTCCCGGACAAACAATTAATAATCGTTGAGTTTAAGAGAGTAGTGTCGTCCGTCGCGGTGGAGTCCGTGGACACGAGTGGTCATCGGGCCGAGCCGTGTCGCCGCCGCGCCGCGCCTCAGCTTGCCGATGACGCGACGATCACGCTGCCTGCGCGTGTAGACCGCATGCAGAGTGCTTTGTTGGGTTCGATTCCCAACAGTAACAATTTGTAAAAGTTGACTCCCAAACCCACAAATTTGTCAAAGCTATGGTTAAAAAGTTAGAAGGGTTTGAACGTGGCCGCGCCATCGAAACGCGGAGAACCGCGCAGCCACGAAGATCTCAGAAACTAAGCGTTGCACAGACCTGAAATTTTGGTAAATAACAGATTCAATTTGTAAACAATTTGTAAAAATACAGGGTGTAAGGGACAGCCCTCCGCAAACTAACAGGGTGCATTCAGCTCCTCATTTTGAATCATATTCCACCGGAAATTTTCTCAGGAAAATTCTCATTTTTTCAAAAAAATTTTTAGTTACATTTTCATTATTTCAATGTAAAATTGCATTGTGTTCGCAGCACTCCATTTATGTAAAAAAAACTGCAAAAAAAACAGCACAAAAAAAAACCAGCAATTGATGTTGAAATACTCTAACCAACGACGCGTGAAATCAGCTGTTCACTTTCTGTCTAGCTACAGAGTTCATCGAACTCACCGCATACCTATTACCTACCCCTCCGTACCAGTAATAGACGCTCCGATTTGTGCATAAAAACACAAACAAATCAGGTTTATTGGATTCCCTTAACGTTCCTGAAAAAATTTGAAGTTCCGGTCATCTTAGTATGACATACTGAATTCACCCTATCAGTTTGCGGAGGGCTGTCCCTTACACCCTGTATAGAAAAAATCCTAGGTTAATATTTCAGGAGCTGTGAAACTAGAACCCCATGACCGCGTCATTCAAACGGTGAAAAATATGTTATCGCCGATATCTCGCTGAAAAAGCATCGCAGAGGTCTGAAGTTTTTTGTAAAACCTAGATTTGAATTTGTCAAAACTTGTAAAAGTACAACTAAAAATCCTAGGTTTATATTTCAGGAGCTGTAAGACTAAAACCCCGTGGCCGCGCCATCGAAACGGTGACAAAAACGTGATAGCCGATATCTCGCTGAAAAAGCATCGCAGACGTCTAGAGTTTTTTGTAAAACCCAGATTTGAATTTGTCAAAACTTACAAAAATGCAACAAAAAATACTAGGTTTATATTTCAGGAGCTGTAAGACTATAACCTCATGGCCGCGCCATTGAAACGGTGAAAAATACGTTATCACCGATATCTCGCTGAAAAAGTATTGCAGAGATCTGAAGTTTTTTGTAAAACCTAGATTTGAATTTGTCAAAACTTGTAAAAATACAACGAAAAATCCTAGGTTTATATTTCAGGAGACGCGCCATTGAAACGGTGAAAAACACGTTATCGCCGATATCTCACTGAAAAAGTGTCGCAAAGGTCTGAAGTTTTTTGTAAAACTTAGATTTGAATTTGTCAAAACTTGTAAAAATACAACTAAAAATCCTAGGTTTACATTTCAGGAGCCGCGCCATTGAAACGGTGAAATACGGTTTTTTGTAAACCTAGGATTTTTGTTGTATTTGTAGAAATTTTAACTAATTCAAATCTAGGTTTTACAAAAAACATCAGACCTCTGCGATGCTTTTTCAGTGAGATATCGGCAATAACGTGTTTTTCTCTGTTTCAATGGCGCGGCTCCTGAAATATAAACCTAGGATTTTTTTGTTGTATTTTTACAAATTTTGACAAATTCAAATCTAGGTTTTACATAAAACTTCAGACCTTTGCGACACTTTTTCAGTGAGATATCGGCGATAACGTGTTTTCACGGTTTCAATGGCGCGTCTCCTGAAATATAAACCTAGGATTTTTGTTGTATTTTTACAAGTTGTGACAAATTCAAATCTAGGTTTTACAAAAAACTTCAGACCTCTGCGATGCTTTTTCAGCGAGATATCGGCTATCACGTTTTTTTTCACCGTTTCAATGGCGCGGTCATGAGGTTCTAGTCTTACAGCTCCTGAAATATAAACCCAGTATTTTTTGTTGCAGTTTTGTAAGTTTTGACAAATTCAAATCTGGGTTTTACAAAAAACTTCAGACCTCTGCGATGCTTTTTCAGCGAGATATGGGCTATCACGTTTTTGTCACCGTTTCGATGGCGCGGCCACGGGGTTTTAGTCTTACAGCCCCTGAAATATACCTAGGATTTTGTGTTGTATTTTTACAAGTTTTGTCAAATTCAAATCTAGGTTTCACAAAAAACTTCAGACCTCTGCGATGCTTTTTCAGCGAGATATCGGTTATAACATATTTTTCACCGTTTGAATGGCGCGGCCATGGGGTTCTAGTCTTACAGCTCCTGAAATATAAACCTAGGATTTTTTGTTATATTTTTAAAAACGTTGACAAATTCAAATCTAGGTTTTACAAACAATTTCAGACCTCTGAGATGCTTTTTCACTGAGATATCGGCGATAATGTGTTTTTCACCGTTTCTATGGCGCAGGTCCTGAAATATAAACCTAGGATTTTTTGTTATATTTTGACAAGTTTTGACAAATTCAAATATAGGTTTTACAAAAAACTTAAGACCTCTGCAATGCTTTTTCAGCGAGATATCGGTGATAACGTATTTTTCACCGTTTCGATGGCGTGGCCATGAGGTTCTAGTCTTACAGCTCCTGAAATATAAACCTAGGATTTTTTGTTGTATTTTTGTAAGTTTTGACAAATTCAAATCTGGGTTTTACAAAAAACTCTAGACGTCTGCGATGCTTTTTCAGCGAGATATCGGCTATCACGTTTTTGTCACCGTTTCGATGGCGCGGCCACGGAGTTTTAGTCTCACAGCTCCTAAAATATTAACAAAGCATTTTTTTCTATATTTTTACAAATTGTTTACAAATTGAATCTGTTATTTACCAAAATTTCAGGTCTGTGCAACGCTTAGTTTCTGAGATCTCCGTGGCCGCGCGGTTCTCCGCGTTTCGATGGCGCGGCCACGTTCAAACCCTTCTAACTTTTTAACCATAGCTTTGACAAAGTGGTTTTGGGAGTCAACTTTTACAAATTGTTACAAAATGTTGGCATAGTTTTTTTTTTTTTTAACGCCATGGCCGCGCCATTTGCCTCTAAGATCACGCGCGATAACGATATATTGCCAATTGGACCATACATTCCTTATCAGTTACATGTAGGTACATTATTAATACCACAAAAAAAAAAAAAAAAAAAATATATTACATAGTTTTGTTTAATCGCACATCTCTTGATCAAGTAGTTAATGTGTTCTTAGTATAAAGATTTAGGATAATTGAAAAAGCTGTCAAGTATCTTGTGTATGACGTACCTATCTACTACATTTTTTCTACAAGCCCTAAATTTCGAGATAATTATTATAATATGTTGAGATATTGGCATTGTAAAGAAATTTCCAAAAAACGCATTACTAGTCTGTACATTCACTAACGATTCCCCAAAGTAGTCAACAAAAGTAAAGCAAACAATGAACATATCTAATTATAATTACCTACCTACTAATAAATAGAAATGCTTTGCAGTGCCTTCGGGTCGTTATGATATGAATGAATACACTCAACACGGCTGCGCTCCGTGACCTTCACTCGCCTACTTTTGTGAAACAGAGATAGCAGTATTCCGAACGAATTTTGCCGTCGCCTCGAATTGCATTTGCGAGCGGCCTTCGCCGGCTTCTTAAGGGCGTACCCGCTTACTTGAGCAATGTCGAATGCCGGCTTCAGTCGTCCGCTTGACCGTAGCAGCAGACGGCAATCTCGCCATCTATTAAAGCGTTGTCATAGAGATACATAGAAACCAGTAGTGTCGCTGCACTGTGGTCTGTCATCGGTACCGTAATATTGTTGGACGACGCAGCGCCACCGCTCCGGCATCGCACGGCACTGGCAGCGTACCGTGTGCTCTCACTCAGAGAATATTATTGAAGTGGCATTTCCTTTGATTTTACACATAAATAAATAACTGTTACTTTACGAAATTATATCGGTAATCTGAACCTACTCCATTTATTATTGGAATCATTTCGTACTGCGATCAGTGTGGAACAAAATAATAATAAAAACCCCACCGCAGTATCTCTACGTTGACGTCGTGGTGGGGCTTGCGCGCTCCGAATTCTAGGTCTGTGCCTGTAGAGATTACTTTGCCGGAACAGGTCTAGGATGAGGAGCCAGACCAAAAGAGATACAGAAACCCGCAGGGCAGCATGTGGCGAGCTGTTGGGCAGTAGCGACCCCACGGACCCTATCTCCCTGGAGAAGTCTTGTCCCTCACCTCTCGCTTGCCTTTATTGGCCGGCTGGAGTGAACACTGACGAGGAACAGAGCTCCCACCTCATTCTTGCCTTTATTGGCCGGCTTGAGTGGAGATTCGCAAGAGCAAACGTGCTCGGAGGAAGGAAGTATACCAGTAAGATGCTGGTCGGGATCTTGACCGTACTTCCGGGATTGTCCTGATAGCCGTGGGATACCTCTCCACTCCTCACAAGCGCCTCAGGACATGTTGCCCCCTTGCCGCTATGACACTATGTGCTGGCGACCGTTTCTGGGGGCTCATTATTGAGTGTGCAAGTCACCCCCTGCCATTTTAACTGTGTATATTATAAAACATGTACACTATGTCCCCTGCCTTACTAAGGCAGGGGACATAGTTCTTCCATAGTTTAAGGTACCCGATCCACTATAGCCACCCAAACCCATAGCCCCATATGTTTTGTTTCCATGTTCTGCAATAGTCCTGCACCAACCGGGAGTTGTCCTTGGGTGCACTTGCATAGTGCATACAGGGATAATCGTCGGCTCGTACCGCCTCGACATTTGAAATTGTCTAAGGGGCCTCTGCGAGTTGGCTTCGGCCCCTCGTACGCCTTCCAAAGGTCCGGGACCCCAAGGTCCCGAGATGTGTAAAAGACATAAAAAATAATAATAATAAAACGTTTATTGATCCAAAGATACATAGACACATTTTGTATTCATGTTACATGCTAAGACTTAGTAAACTAATAGTGGACACAAGGGGTGAAAAATAATTATTGTCTATAATACCAAAATTAAATCCTATCTCCTAAACTAGGGATGACCTGTATCTTAGGAGACAGTGATTCGACCGAGCTGAACTGTACTTAATGAAGGGCCTTAGGTTTCGAGTGTCAGTGTTAATCTACCACAAGACAAAAATTTTAACGTGCGTTTGCTTAGTAACAGAGGAGAAAGAGTGGGGTTGTGAAAGGAAGAGGGGTGTGTGTGTGAGTGTAATGTTACTTGTGTTGTATAGGTGTGAGTGTGTTGTGTGTTATGAGGTATTTGTTTGTATGTAGTGTTTTGTGTTCCTATTTAATTGTGATTTGTTAATGATCTGTTAAGCGATGTATGTCAGTAGAGATTCGGTGTTATTGTAGTCCTGTTGTATGAGTCAGTCTGTAATTTTAGATTTGATATTGAATTTATTTAAGTGTATTATGTTTAATTTCTTTTGTATGATTTTATACAGGGTGTAAGGGGAACGCTTCCGAAGCCAGAAAGTACATTATATACAACCTAAATGCAAACGGATACCAGTAACATTTCGCTTTAAATTGGTTATTTTCAAGTCTTCATGTTTCGTAAACACGCAATGGAAATCGTACAAAACGTGAGGTCACTGACACGCAAGGCAAAATCGCCACGGCGCGTCGCGGGCGCCGAGCGCGTACGGTACTTGGCCGTACGGAGCGATTTGTACGGAATCGCATACGTAGCCCACTGTTGAACATTAAGAGCGAGCGCGCACTGCGGTGCGTTTCCGTTAGTTCTGCCGCACTGGGCGGGGCTTACAGTAACAAAACGCATGACCGCAGTGCGCGCACTTCAAAGACATTCCATACTTCACAGATTATGCGGTAGAAAAACGCACCGCAGTGCGCGCTCGCCCTAAAGCTGATAGAGGCATTTGACTTACCTGTCTAAATTCTTTGCAACCTTATGAGGTTTGACTCGAACTGCGCTCCATCCACTTCAATACAAAGCCGGGCCCGTCGCTGTGTCGACCCGTGAACACGAGGCACTAGTGTAGGACCCTCAACACATTCTGCACGAAGCGTATCAAAAACGCTCACTATTCTGCTCCGCATTTCACTAGCACTATCACATTCCCGATCGAACACTCTCTCTTTCACATACCCCCACAGATAGAAGTCGAACGAGCAACAACAACACATAACAACAATAACTAAACACGAAAATTAAAACAGTAATAGGTAACTACGCGCGTTCGCTCACGACCAGAGGCGGAATGGAACTAACTAGTAGTGATGGATTAATTAGCATTCGCATTCATTGTTAGCATGCGAATGCTTATTTAGCATTTAGCAAATGAAATGTAGTTGCGAATTTCTGTGAAATAAGAAATGAATTATTATTCATCCCTTCGTACTCCATAGGTCGACAGCGCATGCAGTGCGCGCTCTCTGTCGCACCCACGAAAAGTCGGAACTACTAAATCTATCTGTTTCACGTGATCCTGACCTCGTTCGCAAGTGAAATTATTAGCAATTTAGCAGGTGGTGCGAATAATGAAGTCAAGCAATTATTATCTTCGATTAGCTCGTACTTAGGATCGTATATTGAATGAATGCGTATGATTGTATTGTTAATAATAATTTGTGATTTTGTGTGGCACGTGCGTGGCGCGCGATGATTTTTTACATTGTTAAAAACACGCGCTAAGACGCTAGCCCGCGAACGCGCTCTTTAATTCACATACTAACAAAATTCACATACTTGACTATTATTAATTATCGTCATATTAGCAAATAGCATAGCAATAGCATTTAGCGTGCTAAGACTCATGAATTCGCATGCTAAGGAAATTTATTCTAAATCGCATTAATTGCCATCACTACTAACTAGTAACTGAACTAAAGTAAAGTAAAGTCAAACACGCCGCGCCGCCGGCGCCGCCGCCTGCGTGCGCGGTGCTCTTTTATGCCGGCCGACAAACGTTACCGCCGCGCGCACGCCGCCATGTTGCTTCCCCCTTCACCTCCCCGCGCGTCCCGCATCGACCGTGTTGTAGGTAGGTAAACGTTTCAATTTTGTTGCTATGCAAAATTTTAATGAACGATTTAACAAAATTGCTTGTAAAGTCAATGTGTTTGTACCTACATCATAACCAACTTTTTATACCTACTTTTCTTTCCCAATCACAGTAGGTAGTATCTAACTGTCTCGGTCTCAAGATTAGGCAAAATAAACTGGATTTTTCTGATTTATGAGCATAATTTTCGAACATTCAGATCAAAATTGTAACCCTGTTCAAGAGCAAAATCACTACGATAGTTGCATGAATGGAATCCGAAAGCAGGTATCCCACAATTAGGTAGTAGTGACCTGAAAAGACATTAAATTTGATTCAAACGATCGAGTACCTAAAGTTTAGGAGGATAGGAACACAACACGCCGCGCCGCCGCTGCACGGCTCAGCCAGCCGTCGCGCGACGCGTCGGAGTCGCGTCTACGTGGCACGGAATAAATAATAGTACTAATGTGGGGTCGTCGGCCGCGCGGCTGTCGGCTGTTGGCGAGCGCGCGTGCACTTTGAACTGGAGGTCACGCGCGAGCGTCAGCTGATATTTTACGAATACATTGCATGCTAAACTTGTAAAGAAAAAAAGTGTGTTTAATCGCAAATAATGGTTTCATTTAACTGTTCTCACAGCATGGTGTACGAAAAATGCAAAAAAAAAAATAGGTAAAATTGTTAATTTTTTTTTTCAGATTTTTTGATGGTATCATATCGAGAATCACTAGCCCTATCACCTGTCTTCGTTTTCGGAAGCGTTTCCCTTACACCCCTGTATACGTGGACACTTAAAACGTAATAATGGTGTATTGCAAAAGAGGTTTTGTGCTGTAAACCAGAGGGGATATATGTTCGCTTCCTTGGGTCAGGTAGGGGCAGGCAGCTATGTACTCTGAGGACAGATCGAAGAACAAACCGCTGACGTACCGTCAGAACTTTGCAGTCAGAATAAAGTTGTGATGTGGGGTATCTAAACGGTTTCCTGGTCGTAACCTTAAGTACAGCTCTTGTAGCTGTCTCTGCTCTCAGCATAAAAGTCTTCGCTGCTCCACCCCACACGGTTATGCAGTATCCGAGGACTGACTGACACAAGGTGAGGTAAACCATCTTAAGAATGTTAAAATCAGCCGATTCTCGCAGAGATTTTAATATATGTATCAGACGGATAGTACGAGTAGTTAGAGTATCAAGCTGTTTGTCCCATCTCAATCCCTCGTCTATATGTACCCCCAGATACTTTACGTTATCAGTCCTAACAATGGCAGCACAAGAGCACGACATCAGCCGGTTTTGGCATGAGTGAGCTGTAATCGAAAAACTATTCGGGGGAAGGGTGTTACGTCGGATCGCAAATGGTATATAATAGGTTTTAGCCAAGTTTAGCGTCAGCAAGTTCAGATTAAGCCAGGTCATTACGGAAGCTAGTGCAGATTCAGCCCTGGTTTGCACAGAGTCCCACGAAGGCCCGTGAATTAAAATCGCCGTGTCATCCGATATGCATAGATCTTACCATCAGGTATTGACATTCTACAAAGGTCGTTTATATAGATCTGAAAGAGCGTGGGGCCTAATATGTTTCCTTGAGGCACACCGAATGACACCGATTCTTCATCACTTTGCCTCAAACCTATCCTGCTGGGTACGATTTGTCAAGTAACTAGCAAAAATTTTCAAAGCCATGCCACGCACGCCCACACACTCTAACTTGGCTATTAGTTTGGGAACAGAAACTGTGTCGAAAGCCTTCGACAGGTCCAAAAATATGCCAAGGCATTTAGTCTTGCTGTCCAGTGCCTTTGCTACAGTTTGAGTTAGATCTAATACTGCATCTTCAGTGGAGACACCAGACCTAAAGCCATACTGGTTATCAGCAATAATTTTGTACCTGTCTAAAAAGCTTCTAAGGTTATTGTTTAAAATCCTTTCCAGTATTTTCGAGAGCGAGGATAGAACAGATATTGGCCTATAGTTATTGACACAGTTCCTGCTCCCTCCCTTATAGATTGGGTGTACAATGGCCTTCTTAAGAGAGTCCGGGAAGACTCCCGTACGAGAGTGTGGCGACATATCTTAAGAAGCGTCGAAGGAATTCCATCCCAGCCTACGGCACAATCGCTTCGAAGCTGCAGTATAATAGAATTGACGTCACTGTCGTCAACTTTTTGTATGGCATGTGAATTAATGGGCGGATTCAGCGTCATGCTTATACAACCGGGAGGTTTATGTCGAGTTAGAGGTGTTTTATTAGGGTCATTTAGTATTTCCCCTGCCATGTTTTTACCTATACTACTAAAGAAGGAACATACGTTGTTTATGGAAGATTTCGGGTTATCGGTTATTTTCAATAGCTCATCTGGACTAGAGTGTATTTTACCGGTACCTATTCGTAATTTCCTTAATTGTTTGCCATAGCATTCTCGGATTACCTTGTGATTTTTCAAGTTCGCTCCTCTCATATGCACTCTTCAATTTGCGCAGTAGAGCAATTTAAAAAAAAAATGTACCCTTGGATTTTGCCTTGTCCCTCGACTTTGTTCATTTATTTTTTTGAGATGAATAACTTTTAGCTGAATATATTAATTTAAAATATTTATAAATATTTTTAAATACATATAAAAATTGTCGTTTTGTTGTTACTTTAATAAATATAAAACTTACGAAGGTTTTAAAATAGAGAAGACCATCAAATTTATCTGTCCCCTTCTCGGCTAAGGTCAGATAATAATTGATTTAAAAAAAAAACCAGTTTTGAGAGTGATTTCTATATACAATTTAAATTCTTAAAAGTCGAATTTATCAGTTAAAGGTGTCAAATATATATTTTTTTACATAATTTATTTTAAAAGTAAATATGAATTTAAATCGAAAATTTTAGCTTACCGGAAGATTCCGTCTTGTGACCGCTCGTTTTTATAAAAATTCTTATGAATGTCAAGATGACGGGACCCCGCCAGGTACATCGAATATAATGTGACTAGGATTTAATACAACATTTCTACTATTTCATACTTTCATAATAAAATTCTACACTCATAAACTTCCAAAATATTGTACAAAAAAAGTGGTCCCGCTATTTTGATATCAAAATGACGGGACCACAATTCAGTTAATGAAAAACACATGGCGTGATCTCAAACTGTATACACCAAATTTTAATACGATTTAGTACGACTACGTTTGAATCGTTATTATTCTTTAAAAACTGTAATTTCAAGAAAAAAAAGTGTTTATTATAAATTTACATCAGAAAAGCGCCTGAAGAAAAAGTATCATCACATTTTAAGCCAAGCATCATTTTATAGCTCTTACAATTTATTTAGGCGTTTTGTTTGTTGCTGTTTTACTTTGGGAAGGTTATTCTGAAGTGAATTTATTTTAGTTTATGTTTTCCTAAAAATTAAAAGTAATTTGAATACAAAACCAAAATGTTAAAAAAATAATAATATCAAAAAATTTAAAATGTATGTTTAATGTTGTAAATGTAAATTATTGTAAATTTTATTACTTAATTTATTTGTAACAATTTGTAACAAGAAAAAAAACATACATAACTAGTTAACCTTTTTCCGACAATCTGAGAAATGCACTTTATCTAATTTAATATAATAATATTATAAAGATGTAAAATTTTGTGCCATTCCGAGTTTCCGACTTTCTATTTTTCAGTCATTTCTGTCGGGCAGGTTTTCTTCAATGAATCAGTGTTCTACAAAAAGCAACTTTAAGGTGTAAAGGCACTCGCCCCACCCCGCCCTCTTACCCTATCTCGCACCACTCCCTCTAATCCCCGTCTCATCCCTCATCTCCCTCTAACCCCTCTCACCCCTCCCCTTCCCTCCCCTTTCGACCTCCCCATGATCCCCGTCGTGTTTATTGTAAGAATTTCGTGTTTAGTTGTAAGTAGTAAATTATCTGTATTAAAATTGTTTTAGATTCAAGAAGTAGTCTTTGTAAATTAAATTGTAAGTATAAAATATTTCTAACACAAATTATATGCGGCCCTAATGTTTTAAACGCCTACACAAATTGTAAGAGTCATAAAATGATGCTTGGCTTAAAATGATGATACTTTTTCTCCAGGCGCTTTTCTGATGTAAAATATAATAAGCACATTTTTTCCTTGAAATGACAGTTTTAAAACTATAATAACGATTTAAACGTAGTCGTACTAAATCGTATTAAAATTTGGTGTATACAGTTTGAGATCACGCCACGTGTTTTTCATTAACTGAATTGTGGTCCCGTCATTTTGATATCAAAATAGCGGGACCACTTTCTTTGTACAATATTTTGGAAGTTTATGAGTGTAGAATTTTATTATGAAAGTATGAAATAGTAGAAATGTTGTATTAAATCCTAGTCACATTATATTCGATGTACCTGGCGGGGTCCCGTCATCTTGACATTCATAAATTCTTCTAATAGTGGAAAGTACTCGGCACGAAATGGCAACACGATACATCGTACTTTATCGAATGAATGTATTATAATATTATTTCATGCCATAGTAGGTATAATATTCGTAAAGATGTTCCTTACTTCCAAGCAAAAAAAGAGTTTTTATAAATGATGTAAGGCTGCCCGTTGTATTTTGACAATTAATCAGGCTACAACAACAATTCTGAAACAGTCTAGATAGTATAGGACTTCATGATGCTTACGCGAAAAGAAGATGACTGACAGAATTTGTAGTAATATTTAACACTTTTAGGTATTGCAATGCCGCTTACCGGCGCGGAGAAAACTAGAAGATATAGAGAAAGATTAAAAAATGAACGCCCGGATGAATATGCTGCTCAATGTAAAAGAAACTTAGATCGACAGAAATCGAAAAAAAAAAAATTACGGAGATGTCACCAGAAGAAGCCGAACAACAAAGAAAAAAATGGCGGGAAGAAAAAAGGAAAAATTATTGTGCTAAGAAAAATATTACCAAATCTACAAATGAGCCAGAAAACCCCATTTCAGGATCAGATTTGATAATTTTAAACGGATTCCGACGAAAATGACGATTTTTAGTAAAAAAAATGTCGATACCTCCAACAAAATGCAGAAAAACAGAAAACACAAAAAGAAAAATTTAAACTGCCGTCGACCTCTCATGTAGTTAGCAAATAACTAGAGATGCGCCGAGTAACACTTTTGCCGAGTAACGAATACAGAGTATTACTCGGCTCAATTTTTTCTCAACAGAGTACTCGGCCGAGTAACTCGGTTCAATCAAATTCCCATTTCGTGCGCGTAAACAAGTACAAACAGGTTCGCGCCGCTCGAGATGCCGGCTCACGTTGATACACTCCTCACCCCGCCCGCGCCTTTCAACTACCAGTCGCTTGATAATTTGCAAACGTTGCGCGTCATAGTGGATAAATAATTGAAAAAGTTTGTTAATTAATGTTTGGCTATGTGTAGATTGTGTAGTATCTGAATTGAATCTAAATTAGTAATATATACTCGTACTTTTTGATTAACACTGTTGTTTTAATTATATCTACCTAAATAAATATATTGCTTTTCTTACACAAAGTATACTCGGCATTCAAACCGAGTTATTCGGCCGAGTACGAGTATCAAAAAACCCGCCGAGTACCGAGTATCAACCGAGTACTCGGCCCATCTCTACAAATAACTGAAGCAATGCAGGAGTACATCTGACTGCTGCCAGCTTTTCTAATAATATGTCATTATAATTCATACAAAGCATACCGAAATCCGTTGCGTGCCGTGCGTGCGTTGCGGCCGGCGTGACCAGTGGACGCTAACCTTAAAAGTGAACTTAAGATATATGTACATGGTGTGTACACAAATATATTACTAATGTAAACAAAGAGTAGGTACTTACTTAAATAAAACAGCATTTTATGTTTTATGTTCATTTATTTCCTATTTCATTTACTACATCTTCTAACTAATATGCCATCTGAAATGAAGCCGGTGAAGCAATAGTGGCCTGATGCCGAGCCCAACCCAAAAACCACTATGGTCATTGTATGCGCACAGCAACCTAAAGTCTAATTATTAATTCACTGGAGTAATCTGATGTTATCGGTGTTACCATTTTCTGATGAAAAGAAAATAGTGTTGTGACATCAATCGCTCATTAATTCTTATTAAGTTCTAAATCAAATCACATTACTTTATTTATTCTAATAAGAAATCTCCCAGCCCAGTTTTGTTTAATCAATATAAAAATATTTGTAGTACCTTTATAGGCCGATTCATGATGACTTTCAAAAAGCGAATTATACAGGTTTATTGGTAAAACACCAGCAACCTCTTAAGGGGTCATTGTACTCATAATTATGAACAACTTTTATTATGGGACCAAACCTGAAATCGCGACAAAAAATCAGCTGTTCAGTACATTTACTTCTCTGTTTTTTTTTTCGCGATTTCAGGTTTGGTCCCATAGTAAAAGTTGTTCAAAATGATGAGTACAATGACCCCTTAAGAGGTTGCTGGTGTTTTACCAATAACCCGGTATAAAATGAAATAAAAATGCACTGGATTTATGTAGGTATACTTACAGGTTGTAAGTGTAAACAGTGGCAATCTTTTGAGGGGTCATTGTACTCATCCTTATTAACAACTTTTACTATAGGACCAACCTGAAATCGCGAAAAAAAAAACTGCTGTTCCCTATTTTGACGAATTTGGCAAATATAAATGTACTGAACTAACTAAATAATATTAGCTAACTCCAATACTGATGTACCTAGGTCGTGGCCATAAAGTGCAGTCCTCGCTAAAGACCCTAACTTTTATATGTCTGTAAGCCAAGCGAGTCTCCGCTTTCTACAAATTATTTCTTCGAATTAGGACTGCACTTATGATCGCAATAATACTACAAAAATGTGTACAGTAGTAATTATAAGTAAAATGTTTACCTGACGATGCAATGATGAATCAGTTGTTTTAAATCGTAACAACACAGTCTAAATCACACGGGAAAATCGAAGTCCTTACAACACAAGCCGGGTCAACAGATGAGCAGAGTAACAGTCCAAAAACGATAGCCAGGTAAACGGTTGGAAAATAAACTGTAAATCCAACTCAAACAAAACAAAACGATTACGACCGACGATAAGACGAAAGCACAAAGTTTATGAAAGTGACTGAAGTGACACTGACACTCACTATTGTGACAGCTGACAGTCCTCTTTCTGTCATTGTTTTTATGCACAGAGTAACTAAATCGGTGAGACGCCATGTTGAAAGTCGATAAAAATAATTGATAAATATCAATTTCCTACCACAACAGTGTACATTTAAATAAATTGTCTGTATTTTTCCCGAATTCTACGGATTTTTCTCTTTTTTTTGAGGTAGTGTACACAGACCTGGCCCATTTTGAAACATCTCCTTGATCACATAGCTTTGGAACAGACCATATTATGTCAACGTTAGTACAATTTTGTACTAGATGTCTCTAATGATTAAGTGTATATTTCAATGCCACCAGAAAATTGAATTAAATTGCATGATTCACACTAGGACCGACAAGGAGAAACTTTTTGGTCCTAGTGTGAATCATGCTAAGCGCTATTATTTTGATTCGTGTGCATGCCAATCTTCTTCCAACATTGTACTTACCAGATTTATAATCATAGGGACGACCGTTGCGAAGAAACCAAAACTAGACACACAAAGAACACAACTAGAAGATACAATAACAGCCGAGAAATGGAAAAAAGAAAAATTAGACTCGAAACTTAACCGGACAACTCAAAAACATAAATCGAAACCTGGCTTACTTCAAACTTATTTCAAAGAGCCTTACAAATGTAATCAGCGTAGGTATAATCGAGTAAAAAAAAATACACAGCATACTCGTAAACAAATTGGTGAAAAATCTTATAAGTGTGATGTATGTGTACGTAGTTTTAGTCAAAAGAATCATTTGACAAATCATATTCGTATACACACTGGTAAAAAACCTTATAATTGTGGTGTATGTCAGCGTAGTTTTAGTGAAAAAGGTAGTTTAATAAAACATACTTGTACACACTCTGGTGAAAAACCGTATAAGTGTGAAGTATGTCAGCGTAGTTTTAGTGGAAAAGGTAGTTTAATTAACCATATTCGTATACACACTGGTGAAAAACCTTACAAGTGTGACGTATGTCAGCGTAGTTTTAGTCGAAAGGCTCATTTAACACTCCATACTCTTATACACACTGGTGAAAAACCTTACAAGTGTGATGTATGTCAGCGTTGTTTTAATCAAAAGGCTCATTTAACAATACATGCTCTTATACACACTGGTGAAAAACCTTACAAGTGTGACGTATTTCAGCGTAGTTTTAGTCGAAAGGCTCCTTTAACACTCCATACTCTTAAACACACTGGTGAAAAACCTTACAAGTGTGATGTATGTCAGCGTTGTTTTAGTCAAAAGACTAATTTAGCACAACATACTCTTATACACACTGGTGAAAAGCCTTACAAGTGTGATGTATGTCAGCGTAGTTTTAGTGAAAAAAGTAGTTTAACAAGACATACTCGTACACACTCTGGTGAAAAACCGTATAAGTGTGATGTATGTCAGCGTAGTTTTAGTGAAAAAGGTAATTTAATTAACCATATTCGTATACACACTGGTGAAAAACCGTATAAGTGTGAAGTATGCCAGCGTAGTTTTAGTCAAAAGACTCGTTTAACACAACATACTCTTATACACACTGGTGAAAAACCTTACAAGTGTGGTGTATGTCAGCGTAGTTTTAGTCAAAAGGCTCATTTAACACTCCATACTCTTAAACACACTGGTGAAAAACCTTACAAGTGTGATGTATGTCAGCGTTGTTTTAGTCAAAAGACTAATTTAGCACAACATACTCTCATACACACTGGTGAAAAGCCTTACAAGTGTGATGTATGTCAGCGTAGTTTTAGTGAAAAAAGTAGTTTAACAAGACATACTCGTACACACTCTGGTGAAAAACCGTATAAGTGTGATGTATGTCAGCGTAGTTTTAGTGAAAAAGGTAATTTAATTAACCATATTCGTATACACACTGGTGAAAAACCGTATAAGTGTGAAGTATGCCAGCGTAGTTTTAGTCAAAAGACTCGTTTAACACAACATACTCTTATACACACTGGTGAAAAACCTTACAAGTGTGACGTATGTCAGCGTAGTTTTAGTCGAAAGGCTCATTTAACACTCCATACTCTTAAACACACTGGTGAAAAACCTTACAAGTGTGATGTATGTCAGCGTTGTTTTAGTCAAAAGACTAATTTAGCACAACATACTCTTATACACACTGGTGAAAAGCCTTACAAGTGTGATGTATGTCAGCGTAGTTTTAGTGAAAAAAGTAGTTTAACAAGACATACTCGTACACACTCTGGTGAAAAACCGTATAAGTGTGATGTATGTCAGCGTAGTTTTAGTGAAAAAGGTAATTTAATTAACCATATTCGTATACACACTGGTGAAAAACCGTATAAGTGTGAAGTATGCCAGCGTAGTTTTAGTCAAAAGACTCGTTTAACACAACATACTCTTATACACACTGGTGAAAAACCGTATAAGTGTGAAGTATGTCAGCGTAGTTTTCGTAAAAAAGATTGTTTAACAAAACATACTCGCATACACACTGGTGAAAACCTGTATAAGTGTGATATATGTCAGCGTAGTTTTAGTGAAAAAAGTAATTTGGCTAAACATAATCATAAACACACTGGTGAAAAACCTTACAAGTGTGATGTATGTCAGCGTAGTTTTAGTCGAAAGACTCATTTAACACAACATACAATAGTATGTTGTGTTCTACACACTGGTGAAAAACCCTATAATTGATGTATATTAGCGTAGTATTAACAAACCAATTTTGAATTGATATGGTACACACTGGTGATAAATAAATTAAATGTTATATAATAATTATGTCGCTGTAGTTTTCGTCGAAATGATAATTTTTCAACCATCGAGCCAGTTTTTGTAATAAGAACCTCTGTGATAGAAATACAGTTCTTTATACAAAACAGTTCAGAAAAATAACAACAACAACAGAACAGTTTTGTTAATGTGTCGGAATAAAGTTCGAAATTCAAAAAAGGGTACATGGTTTAAACCTGGGTTTGAAGGTGAACCTTGTTTTGTAATAAGACGGTATAGGTGTGATTATGTCAGCGTAGTTTTAGTGATAAGGTGGATCTTATAAATCTTATCTAACACAATCTGGCGAAAAATCTTTCAAATATGATAACACAAGTTTTTAGCTTTCATTTAATTCAAAATTTCTTACGTTTTTTGCAATTTGTAGATCAGTGTGAGCTTGTATGTTGATTAAAATATGATTCGCGGCCGTAGCTAATATGGCTTTACAGAATTATAATCATTAGAATCAGCAATACAACTCCATAAGTTAGCATTTACCTCAAATCTAGCGATTTCATGAAACCATGAGGTTTGAGGTAAATGCTAACTTATGGAGTTGTATTGCTGATTCTATGATTATAATTGTGTAAAGCCATATTAGCTACGGCCGCGAATCATATTTTAATCAACATACAAGCTCACTGACCTACAAATTGCAAAAAACGTAAGAAATTTTGAATTTCGCGGGCTACTCTGGCGCTTTCGCCTTAACATGAAAACTACTGCCTATTTTAAAAGACTTAAACTGCACATTGTTAATAGCGCTTTTCAATTCTGAGTTATAACAATGTAAATATTCTTTGTACGACAGAACCCAGGGGGCCGATCAGGCTCAGGGGGGGGGGCAGGGGGCAGTCGCCGCAGGAGACGCCCTGGGCGGCGGGAATCGCGGGGCGATTTCCGGCCACCGTAGGCGCAGGCCTGCGGACGGTGAGCAGCGGGTAGCTCGCCGTCCGGTAAGGACCAGGCCCGAGTCGACGGCGCGTTGTGTTCCACGCGCGCCTCAAAGAGATGTCAGCAAGTGACGGGGTCCAATAGGGCCGACGCCGCTGGGGTCGCGGGTTGTCTGAAGGGGTTACCGCGGCCCTGGCATAGGCAACTGAAGGAACACGGGTGGGTTTTAGTCAGTAAAAGTCTGACACGCCCTTCCGCTCCACCCAGAGCGGGAGAAGTTATTTGATGATTTCCCACCCTCAAAAAAAAAAAAAAAAAAAAAAAAAAAAAAAAAAAAAAAAAAAAAAAAAAGGGGGGGCCGATTCAACTAACAAAATTGTTCAAAAATCGCAATAGAATCGCAGCTAAATCACGGCTTATAAGCGTTTTCTTATTCTACTAATCAACAACGATCCAATTGCGGTTACGTTTCAGTTGACGCCAACGATCGACCGAAACAATGTCAAAATCTAGTCTGCTAACACAAAATCGAACGTGAGCGTGACGTATAATCGCATTCTACTATTACTTTGACACTTGTTTGAATCGAACCAAAGCTGAACCTTAGCGATTCATCTGTCAGAATTAGCGGTCGAACATAAGTTGGTAAAGTGTAACTTTTTCCGAATCAATCTAGGATTGCTTTCGTTTTTTCCTTAAAAATAATGATGTTTTATATGGATTTCGTTGAACTTGACTTGCCCTGCCATGAGGTTGACGTTGGAATAGTAAGCAAGAAATGTATCTTCAAGAATAAATATAAGCAATAATCCTTTTGACCTTACGCATCGTCAGTCTACCGACTCTCCACTCTGAAGACCTCGTAAGAGCTTTGATTGAGGAGATCAGCCGTCGCAAGCCCGTCAATCTTCACTCTGACGATATTGATACGGAAACAAAGGTAGGTAGGTAAATACCACCTAGTTACTATCGTTTTAATGTACTGTGTTACAATGTGATTATGTATTCTATAATATTGACTCCATTATTGTTTTAGACTGGAGCTGGACAGTGAGGACCAGAAATTATAGAAAAGGAGCGTGAGGAAAAAGATGATGCAGCCAGACAGATTAATTTCTGAAAATCGTGGGTCAGGGCGACGTCCGAATTACCTTTTAGAGCAAGGGCGTAATTACCAAGCAGCTTTGGTGCAACACTTGTGGGCTTCAAGGCAATAAATAAATAGAATTTATGTTAGAAATTTAAATAAGAGTCATTTGTTACTCATTACTTACTTATCAGTTTTGTATATTTTTAGGTTTATAAAATTTTGTAATTGTGAGTAGCTACTAGTACTAGAAAGGTTTAGGTACTTAGGTACTTATTTAAATATGTTTATCTTTTTTATTTTAAAACCTCAGTTTAAAAATAAAATGCAACTAAAAACTAATGTAAATACAACAATAATGATTACTAAATCAATTGAACCATTAGTTTAAGCAGTAACTAGTTTATTTGTTTAATATGTGTTTGTGTAAAAAGTCACATCAAGATTGTTTACCTACCTACCTTTATTTATCTACCTAAACCTTTCTAGTATAGGTCTATTCCAAAAGTAGGTAGGTATCTGATGAAAATGTTAACAAATGGATCAGGAGATAATAAAAGTTGAAACCTTTTATATACAGAACACTGTACCTATTACTAATTCCTTTTTTACTAGTGATTGAGTCAGAATTTAACCTGAACAGGTTATTCTTGATAGGATTATTCTTACTCATCATCTCTGTCATCTCTTGGCCTTTCTTCTCTGTAGTCCATAGGAATCTACACTTTGGAAAATGCAACTTCCCTGAGTAACATTCAAACATTCAGCGTGATTGAAATTAATGCTTTTATTTTGGGTTTAAATAAATAAAACATAATTTAGGTATCATAGCATTATTTATTTTTATTAAAATCAGCCTCATTACAAACCTAATAAACAGATAATCTGTAATTTGGTTGATCTGTTTTATCTTCACAGTCAGTTTTTCATTAACAATCAGTCTGAAACAAAAACAATATTTACTTATTATAATATCTTAAAGCACAACCTCTTTTAAGGATTAATTGTACTCATTGTTATGAACAACTTTTACTATGGGACCAAAACAGCAATCGCAAAAAAAAACAGCTGTTCTCTACATTTTGACGAGTTTTTGCGAACATAAGTGTAGGGAACAGCTGATTTTGTTATCGCGATTTCAGTTTTGGTACCTTAGTAATGGCAATAGGCTCGCCCCCTATTACCTGGGAGTTAAACATAACTGGCGAAATGCGGGTGTACTATTTAATTAACAGGTACACCTCTGCTCAACCATTCGGGGAATACAGGCGTGATGTTTGTGTGTGGAAAAATAATTACATAATTTTTAAACTATACAACCAATCAGTTTCTCGTGCGCAGACTTTCTGCCATGCCAGTCATAGCAAGCATTAGAGATGCCGGTCATAGCAGTAGAGAAGTTAGTCATAGTATTGGACATTTTTAATGCTGCAGTAGCCACCATTTCCTCAGTTCGCGTACGCCTCTCTTCAATGCGGGCTATGGTTGCCCTTGAGAAGAGCTGCCGTGTTACCTATAAAAAGTATTTAGTTATAGTTATTAACAAAAACCAGAAGATGTAAATTATAATCATCAGAAAAATAACTCTATTTCTTGTTTGTTTTTTTGTTTTGGAATGCGTGCGGCGTGAGAACACGCACCTTGCACACCACTTCAAGTATCTTCATGTTGGTTCTAAGTGAGCCGAGGGATTTCAAGTGCATTACACTTGATAAGCCTTGGGCCCTTTTGTGGTATTTATCGAGGTTTGAAATTTGGTATGTACTTACCTAGTGTGAAGTGGATCACTGAAATACTTTTTGAGTTTAATTTTTTTTTATTTAGTTTGTATTTTTATAATTACTTACTAGATTTAAGAAATAACAAAGCATTTACGACTGTCTCAAACTTGTCCATAATACTGCTTTTTATTGAAACACGTTTTAAAATGATTAGCTTTGTTTCCCGAAGGGTTGGGCAGAGGTGTAGTACCGGGCTGCTACTGAGAAATTCCACATAGAAAAACCCAATATTTAACACTTTGCCAGACCTGGGAATCGAACCCAAGACTGCATGCACAGCAGTAGCGCTTGCAACCACTACACCAACAAGCCCGTCAAGTAATGATCTTCTAATAGAAAATATGATAAAGTAATTTAATAATGAGAACCTGTTTGTGGTAATGTAGAGAGCCTTGGTCAGCTGGCTGATTATTTCCTTCCACATGACGTGAACTGTCTCTCGGCTGAGATTCAAGAGTCACTGTTCGGCTGAGTCTTGTGTGGCTGGTGACCTATTTGCGGGTGCTTCAGTACTCTCTGGGATCATAGATAAATCTCTGAAACAAATAATGAATAAATTGTTAATAAATAAATGGCTAATAAAATACCAATACCTACTTATAAAGGTTTAATGCCTATTACTCACAAAATGGGTGAGTTGCTGGCCGTTCCACATCCTTTTCCACTTCCATCTCTTCAGCATTAACAAGCTCTTTGTAAAAGAAAAAAAAGCATGGTTAAGACACACAATTGAATTTTTGGAATAAGTAGGTATAATTATTACATGATTGATAAATATCTAATCACCTCAGTTTCAATATCTGGATCTTGCCGGACTCCAGTAAGTGGGCCGACCCTTCCTAAAAGGGCAGCAACTCTTTCCTCTAGAGGGCTTAACTGTGGTGCGCTGCTAGGCTCACCCCCAGTACCCATAGTCTCTGTTTATTTGGGCTAGTTTGGTCTGCACCCTACATTTATAATCATTCCAAAACTGAAATAGATAGAATATTATTGTTATTAGGTATTGTCATATTGGTATTTTTAAAGAATAGATAATTTATCAACTTGAAAGATGTAAACTTACCTTTTTAATGGTACCTATATCGTGAGATGTTATATTTAATTAATAAATTATCCGTAATATTTAAAACGAAACTCCCCATAAATCAACCTTTTTATGAACTCGCACACAATAAAAAATAAAAGTAAGTTTTTGCTTCCCGCTGTTTGTTTACATTAACATAGTCTTTGACACATGGACCTAATCTATATCTATAAAAGGAAAGCGTTACTGACTGACTGACTGACTGACTGACTGATCTATCAACACACAGCTGAAACCACTGAACGGATTGGTCTGAAATTTGGAACACAGGTAGCTATTATGACCTAGGCATCCGCTAAGAAAGGGTTTTTGGAAATTCGACCTTTAAGGGGGTAAAAAGGGGGGATATTGTTTGTATGAAAAATCTTATTCCTTGAGTTTATAAACTTGAAACTTGGCACAAATATTTATCTAAGTAAATTATGATTTTTGTGATTTTTTGTTTTGCTAAACTACCCCCTAAACGGGAATTGGGGGGTCTCAAAGTTTGTATGGAAAAATTTTAACGCGCAATCCAATTAACTCAAAACTCAGTATTTATACTTAAAACCAAAAATAAAGAATAATGTGTATCAGTGTTTTTCGAAAATCTACCTATATGGGGGTGAAAAGGGGTAGTCAATTTCACAGGGGATTTTACTGCGTGGCTTGATTAACTCGAAAATTGGTGTAAATAATCTTTGAGTCAAGCTAGGGAAATGTCTCAAACCATTTTTTTAAATTCCACCCCTGTAGGGGTGAAAACAGGGAATACAATTTACATGAAAAATGTTATTCATTTGGTTTTAAAACTTGGCACAAATATTTGCCTAAGTTTGTCATTATTCGTTTTTAGGGTTCCATACCTCAAAAGGAAAAAACGGAACCCTTATAGGATCACTCGTGTGTCTGTCTGTCTGTCTGTCTGTCACAGCCGATTTGCTCGGAATCTAAAGGACCGATTAAGTTGAAATTTGGCACATATATGGATTTCTGTGACCCAAACACGTACGGCTAAAGTAAATAAATTAATTTTTAATATGGGGGTCACTTTTAGGGGCAAATAAGATTTTTTTTTTTAAAGTTTTGCAAACCGTTTTGTTGTACCGTGTGACATATCAAATGAAAGGGTTTACTATGAGGGTCTCAAATACATTTTTTTATAATTTTAAAATAAATCATCTTAAAGTTATTTAAGAAAATAGACGAAAATTGACCATTTTAAAAATTTTGAAAAAAATACAGAAAATAGTTCTATACCTGTAGATTACAGGAAAACCTGAAAGAAGTTTGTGATCTTAAAATAACATGGTAAATCTCTCAATATTGTGAGTACAAACTTACATTAATTTACTGTTGGAATGTATGTTCTGTAATGTATGTATGTTTTTGGGATAATTTCATCCCAACTACGGAACCCTTCATTGTGCGTAGTCCGACACGCACTTGGCCGGTTTTTTTAAAACTACCTCCGAGGGAGGGTTAGAGGGGGAGGGGGAAGGGGAGGGGTGGTGAGGAGGGTGAGGGGGAGGATGACGGACGCAGGGAGAAAGGGGCAGGACTTGGTGAGGAGAGGAGAAAGACGTGATGAAGGCTGAGGGGGTGGGGAGGGGTTGGTGAGCCGGAGGTGGAGGAGAGGGGGAGAGGGAGGGAAGGGGAAGTGGTGAAGGAGGTGTGAGAGTGAGGGGGAGGGAGAGGTAGCGGAAGGCGATGTGGTGAAGGAACGAGCTAATCTCTGGAACTACCCTACCAGTCGGACTTTCAGAAATCTTTTTGTAAAAATGTGTAATTTATACCTCACTAGCACAACAAATCAATATTGTTAATCAATGAAGGAAGAGCGAGGTTTATCCCATCACAAGTATCTTCGGATTACTTTCTGGGAAACCCCGGCAACTTAATTGTATAGATTTTAGATAATAAACACTTTTTTTTTTTTTTTTTTTTGCATTAATGATACCCCAAATCTTATAGAAGGCATATGTAAGATCACTCTAGGACCCTTAGGTGCCGAGCAAAAAGAAAACAAGTCTGAAAGAACGCTAAGTGAAAACGAAGTAATAGCGCGGATAGGCAATGCGATGCGACGGCGTGGGTCGAGCAAAAAAGAAACACGCGGACGAAGTCGCGGGCAGAAGCTAGTATACTATATAAACAGGACTGAGCTCTCCAAAAATCGTATCATACAAAAATTATATGCGTGTGGTGTGAGGGCCACTTTATTGAAAGTCTTTGAAAATATGCTTAGGATTTAGTGAACATTCCCAAAGAATTGTGAAAGTTGGAATCAGATTTTGTGAAAGTCAACTTTCCGAGATATGGACTGTAAAGTGGGGCCCTCAGTTCTCACATAGAGGATTGAGGGCCCACCTGTACCTGATAAACTATGGACACTACAGATAGGTAAAGTCTTTATGCCAAAATCTAAGCTTATACCAAACAAAATTTGTGAAAACAAGATATTATCGCAAAACACTGTCCTACTTGGTATATCTTCAAAAATGTCCGTAAGGATTGAGTCGCCACATTTCGTATCTTAATAAAATTTTATACTTATTTAGTAGTAAGTTTAAAAATTTTGTAGGTTCGATCCTCGATTTTGTAGGTATGATACTTCAAAAGATATATGAACATAAAGGTGGCACCTCAATCTAAATATTTGGATTGAGTCGCCACGTCAGAACTAGGTACATCATGGATGAATGTTTATCATTATTTGGTATGATTTAGTAGTAATTGTGTATAGTACCTACTAAAAATCTGAGTCCTGTATTGTTGATATTGAAGAATATACAATACTTTTAATGTGGCTCCTCAATCCATCAATCAATCAATCATAAAAACGTGAATTTCCATGAAAGTAATTGGTCAATTTATATTCCACTCCAAAGAACATTCAGTAGTAAGTGTGTTCGAATTTGTAGCATATAGAGAAAGTAGTAAAACTGAGTGAATTTAGTAAATAAACGCATTTTATTTGGCTCCTCAGTCCTGACGTTCTGCAAATAAATAATTGATTGTATCTACCTGAGATCACAACGGAATCAATAACCAAAGACACTAACATTTAGTATAAATGTCTACTAAATACTTATGTACAAATCAACATTGTATATATTCGGTATCTGAAAAAAAAATACTTTTCGATATTCATTATTCGCTATTGAGGGTGACCATGTTGTGTGTGTACCTGGGACAAACGGTCAAACTAGGTAAGTCCAACTTCGTTAAGTTAGGGAAGCTACGGAAGATCTTCTCGTCCAAAATATCGCAGTGTCTCGAAACAAAAGTCTTTGACCAGTGTGTGTTGCCAGTTATGATTTACGGCACTAAGACGTAGCGTTTTACAGGGCCTCATAAGAAAGCTCAAGGTCACCCAAAAGCCAAAGAAGATGGTTATGCTCGGTGTTTTTCTGCGAGATCGAGTTAAGAATGAGGTCCCTTTTGGGGGGAGCAGTGGACGTCTTTCGGCTGAAATGATGATGATGATGATGATGTTAAATGAAACCAGGATGACTAGTTTTTGAAATTTATTTTTTTAATAAAATTCCTACTTATTTCTAACAGAATTGTATTATTCACTTCGTAAAGGAGAAAAATAATAAAGTGTTCATCCTAAACGTTCTAAATAATTGCCACTTAAATACTAACTTACCTAATAAATAAACACATTAATACTAATTGTAAAAAACTATTCAAACTGCCCATCTTATACCTTTCTGGTAGCAAGGAGTTCTGATCGCTGTCTAAATCGGTCTAGACAAATTTCTGCCATTTGCTGCCTCTTATGCTTAAGTCTGATGGAACGCTGGCTCATCCCGCGCAAGAGAGTGCAAACTTATTAGCCTTTATCTTTGCCGAAAATTCACGCCTTGATGCGGTCTCTAACATACTCCACTGTAGTTCCACAATGCCGGAGATGGCAATCTGGTCAAATTCAATGCTCTGAAAACAAAGGCGTGTCTTTTCACTGCCAAAAGGAGTCAGTTTCAGTTATCTCCTACTTTCCGAGGAGCATCTGTACTAGTTACCGACCGCCTAGAGCTTTTGGGCATGGAGTTGACGTCTGATCGGCTCAACCATCGAGTCAAAAGCACAGACTTAATTCCGGACAAAAACTGATTCTGTTATTCTGATCGCTAATATTTATTTGCCAGACATTTCTTAAAATTTTTAAGCAAAAATATGTTACAATTTAATTAACCTTGCTGTTTTTATTACCTCCTGCTCTGCTACAACCTTTAGTAAATCTTAGCATTCAGTCTTCTACCTACCTTTTGTTTCTTAGACTCTTAACAAACACGTACAGTATGTTCAAGGTCTGAGAGTTCACATTAACACAAAAAATTGAACACGACTGGGTCCTTTTGACGAGTAATAGTACAAATCCGACGACAATTGGTACAAATCGCCCTTTTTTTTAACTATCTAAAGTACTAAAATTACCTATTTAGTCTCTTTTTGCATGGAACATTTATTCCATTCTGTATCTGAGAAGGACGTTGTTAGCTGCGCTACAGTTTATATTTTTGCAGCTATCATCGTTTTACTTGTGTACCTACTTCTTGTGTTATTGTACCAAAATATTTTTTTTTTTGAATTTTGCTGATATTAATATTTTGCCTAGAAGTAGGTACACGCGGCTACGCATCAAGCTATACATTTCCAGTTTACACTGACCACTCATTGTTAGGAAATCCTATACCATGCGAGATCAGCATATACTGGAAATGTATAGCTTGATCTGTAGCCGTGCGTACTATTTCATTTTAAAACACCACATCTTTGTTTACTCATGTGGTCTAATTACACGAATCCAAAATAAAGTTTATGTAATAGACGCGGCCGCTTGATGCATCGCGACCCCGCCGCCGCCACCCGCCCGCCGCGCGCCGCCCGCGCGCACCCTCTCGCGAGTGTTTCATTTTCATTTAATTATTAGAAATCCTTTACAGATATTCAGGGGATTTCTTCCAATTTGAGTAGACAAAAATTGTTGGTAGTAAGATTCATAAAAATTTCACTCTAGGCAATTACTGTTTTGAAGTTATTATTTATTTTATATAAAATAGTCAATATGGTACTTAATATGTTGATTTTGACCGGGGATAATTATTTCCATAATTAAAACTTTTGAAAAGGAGTAGTCATGTACAAAATCACCAGTGGTCCATTTTTTGTTCCCACTTAAATTTAATGTTATTGCTATAATTGCTAATAACTCAATATATATAAAAAAAATATCGGGGATTACTGTCAATTTATGTATTTCAGCTATTTATATATTTAATTCTGAATTATCACCCAAAGAGCATTTATTGCAATCTACTCCATACAAATCGATCTATTTTTACTGGACTAGTGGGCCCTCAATCCTCTATGTGTGAACTGAGGGCCCCACTTTACAGTCCATATCTCGCAAAGTTGACTTTCACAAAATCTGATTCCAACTTTCACAATTCTTTGGGAATGTTCACTAAATCCTAAGCATATTTTCAGAGTTTTAATAAAGTGGCCCTCACACCACACGCAAATCAAAAATTAACCTTAGGTATTGTACTTTAGGTTTACTTTTGATAGGATATCTTAGCCGAGGCAAAACGAGCCGAGAGAGAGAGCCCGACTTGAGTAATTTGTCCCTTTTGCTCAATTGCCAACAGATAAAAATGATAAAGATGGTAGAAAAATTTCACCAACTACAAGTAGGTAAAATAAGTTACGTATATTTTTTTTAGCATTTAGATTAGTTTTAAATAATTTTATTTATAGGTTTACAATCTGTATATCATAGTCAATAATTTTTTATGTAAGCTCCATGAGTAAAATAATCAAAATAATATAATTTTGATTATTGTTCTGTACTCCTAGTGGTACTCTGGTAACACTGAAATCTGACATCAATGGTTTCATGCAATGACGTATTATAATCATTGGTTTCATGGCGGTTTTTTTCAATTTAGATAGCGAAAATGGTGAGAAAGTGTTGCATCAAGAAATGTAAAACTGAATGTTATGCTGGTTGTGGCATTTAATTTCACAGGTACCTAAGGAACTTTTAAGAAATAACAAAGATTTAAATAAATCTCGATAAAAGACCTAAAATTTTTACTAAATAATAACAATTTTGAGTCTAAGTAGTGTAACCATGCTCTAGACGTTTTGTAGACAGAAGACAGCGTTTTCTGTCTACAAAAGCTATAAGTAGTGTATTTCTGATTTAAACTGATTAATATTAGGCGCATAATAAATACAATTTGTACTTATGTATCGCATGATTGAAATAGCATTATTTTTAAGTTGTTTACAGCTTTCCATCCAAAGAAGAAATTCAAAAAAATGGTTGGATGTAATTCCAGAATCATTTTAGTTCCCTTTGCTTCAATTACATACTTACCCAAACCAGCTCTGTAGAGTAAACGAAAAAAGAGCAAGAAAGTACCATGGTCCCAGAACGACATTCTACATGCCTACTTCACCATAAGCCACGTATACCTACGTGATCAAATTTGATGATTCGCCACAAGACGAGTCTCACCAATACTGTAATCCTTCCTTCTTGCCTCAAAACATGGGTAGGTACACGATTCAACACCGACATAGAACACAATAATGTTCAGTTTCATAAAGGAGCTTTCGAAAAAGGTCTATTTCTATATATGTTCTTTAATTACAATATGTTTGTAATACTAGTACTAAAGTAAATGACTAACTAAATATACAAATAAATACTAAATATACAAACAAAAGGACACTTAGGCGTCGAAGTACTCGTCCGCATCGATGTCATCCGGAAACGTGCCCAGAAGACTGGCAGCATTGCCACGTTGAATGGCAATGCTAATTCTTTGGCAAATTAATTAATTAAATTAATTAACCTTACAACAAACCTGAAACAATAATAAGCAAGACATAATTTAAAAATACTAAAATGCACCAGAATCCTACAGATTTATTTCAAAAACTGCCGAACCGGAGGTGACATCTGTCATGTTACCTCCGACAAAACACAATGAAAACCTACGAATGAAAACTGAAAAATGTTGACGAGATCAGCTGCACATGCACGCCCACCACCTCCGGACTCTTCGCTCAGCTCCGCCGCGCCGCCGCCGGTATCCAGCCCCACTGTGAGCGCTCTGACGACACCGGTCGCGGCAGTTGCGTCGAGCTCGAGCGACGAGTATTTCTCCCCACTGTCGTCACCAATACCACCACGGCGGCGAGGAAGAGGACGGCTACCAGCGGGCTTGGGACCTCGAGGCCAACCGGCCCCGAAGAGGGTCCCTGCTGCCGGTGGAAATGTGTCGCGCATGCGATGGACCCAGTCCATAAATGAAAATGTCATGCGCGCATATTATGGGGCTAAAGAGGGAGGAATTAACCTTACAGCGTATCGAGGACGGATGCTTTCTCTGATTCAGGTGCTTGAACCTGCCGTCAACGTCTCGGCCCATCGATTGTCGGATCGGGTGCGCGTCATCCAACACAATCATAGGTTGGATAACGCTACACTTGATCGGCTGCGCTCGGAAATGCAGTAATTAATTAATTTCAAATTATTGTTTGTAATACAAACAATAATTTGAAATCACTTATGGTCAACCGGACGCAAATTATCTCTGTATAAACGAATTTTCCTGTTTGTCATAAAAATGTTTGGTCACCCTATTAGAAGGAGATAAACTGCCTCAATGTGACATATCTCTCTCTGCTCGTGTTTTTGGTATGAGACTCAGAAGAACGACTAAAGCATAGAAGGAAGGCTAAAAACAGAATTCTGTAACTACCTTTATTCCCGTTCTATTATTAGGTACGATAAAGGATGTGGGAAAGAGATAAATGTTTTACTCTTTGTTTTACTTTCTTGGCATGGTCACAAGATCAATTGTCATTTGGTTAAAAAAGTTATAGTATGACGCGGCCAAATTTGATAGTACTTTGTTTCAATGTCTGACAGTTCGTTCATTGAACTACCTTACTTATTCGCGTGTTCATTGTTTACGTGTTTGTCGTAATCTTCCATGGTTTTGCGATGTTTTAATAATATTTCTACTGTTAGATTGCATGAATTCTTTGTTTAACTACAAACAGTGAGTGTGTGGACGCTGTGGAGCAATTTCTTGTGTGGTTGGGGGCTGCCAGTCCCATTCATAGCGAAAATAAAATGAACAATACATGAACAATAAATATTGACCTTCCATCGGTAAGTTTGGACCAAACCTGAAATCGGGAAAAAAAATCAGCTGTTCAGTACATTTTGACGAGTTTGATGTAGATAAATGTACTGACCAGCTGATTTTTTTTTTCGCGATTTCAGGTTTGTTCCCATAGTAAAAGTTGTTCATAATGATGAGTACAATCTCCCATTTCGATTTGGTGCAAGATAAAAATTCATCCAGTATTATGATATAATTAAGGTACTTTATTGGCAATAAATAGTATCCCGTTCAAATTAAAACTTGATTTATTACATTACAGGAAATACTTATGGAAGTCTGCGAAGAAGGACATAGCGCAGTACTGCAAATTAAAAGAACCGCTCACCATCAACAGCAATCTAACATGAAGACAGGTATATTTCAGAAATATGTTCACTTGATACATGCGATACAATGATATTATATTAAAAATATCATTGATGCGATATTATTCTTCTAATTATCCCAGTCGGAAATATAATCGTGTGCAAATTTATTAATTTATTTTTAATAAAAAATACGTAATTGTAGGATCCCGTAGCAATGGAAGTTGAAACAGGACCTAGTACATCGGTACAGATTAATGAATCGACCACGTATGCCACTGATATTGACATCTCGTGAAATCATCTCACATCAGTCAGGTAAGACATACAAATAAAACTATTTACCTAAATAAAAATGATGATAAAAATCTTACATAAATTTTAT
Source organism: Cosmia trapezina (assembly GCA_905163495.3). NCBI lineage: Eukaryota > Metazoa > Arthropoda > Insecta > Lepidoptera > Noctuidae > Cosmia > Cosmia trapezina. The sequence continues at coordinate 13,946,241 of LR991047.1, forward strand.
TGAGAACTGTTCGTTTTAGGAATCCTTGACACAGATGACAATAACAAATTCAGAAATAATTGGATTCCATTCCGATTCAAGAAGACTGCGCTTTTGGCGAGTTCCTGGTCGCCAGAGCCGACTCCAGAATCCTCAGGAAGTTCATCCGTATTATGGTGTGGGCTGGAATTCGCGTAACAGATTATTAAAGTTGCTAGGCATTTTATTTTTTTATTTAAAATATTATCTGGTCGTTATTTATTTTTTTATGTACGAAAAGTTTTTGTCGCTTTGCAGCTTTGGTACCATTTTGAATTTTCATAATAAATTTTATTTTTTCACTAACAGCCATTTTATTTAATCAAATAATTCAAATCTCTATTAAATTACGCTTCTACTGATTTAAAATAATGTTACATAAAAAGTATTAAAATAAAAATTATTAGGTACTTTGAATACCCTTGTTCCCTAGACTTTGTTGAGTAGACTATGATGTAATCTAAAATTCAAATAAATATGAGAAAGTAAGTTGCTAAAAACATTTGCAAAACCGAATGTCTCCCACTTGTTTTCAATAAACTCATCAGTTATTATGGCAATTAAATACATTCGGGTTTAGCCGGGTCAGATTTAATACATGAAGCTGTCGGGAACCAAGGAAGACTTTGGTGATGATGATGACGAACTATTTAGTTCATACTTAAAGTATTGTTTCATTTTGAACGAATATATTAAGTATTGGGATCATAAGTATGCTTAGTTACTTCAAAATTTTTGGTACACACGGCTACAGATCAAGCTATACATTTCCAGTATAAGCTGATCTCGCATTGTACAGGATTTCCTTACAATGAGCGGTCAGTGTAAAGTGGAAATGTATAGCTTGATGTGTAGCCGTGCGTACCTACGGTTATTATTCTTGGCAGTATAAGAAAGAATGTTATTGTAAATTCTATCGACGTTGAAATTTAGTGGGTACATCACTAGTCGGAATAAAATGAATGACAACCTACAAAATTTCGAAACGTCTTCTGTATACGTGTCCTTCTTTAACATCATAGCGGCTCCATAAGTCAAAATGAAACAAATATATTGAGTTCAGTTTCTATTTTAGCACTACTTCTATGCTTTAGTCGTTCTTCTGAGATGAGAGCTCAGTCCAGTTTGTATATTAGGTCCATGCTTTGACATAACCGAAACCACAGTCTATACATCATACAGTCGTCCGACGAAAGCCCGAACTGCTTACTTATTTCGCCAAACTTCGTAAGCAGTTCGGGCGTCGTCGGACGACTGTATGATATGTAGACTGTGCCGAAACGTTTCGTTTCACAGCTTCGGCCAGCTAGGGACATATAACGAAACGTTCTACTGAGTTTTTATTATTTAAAAAGTTGAATTGTTGTATGTGTAACAATAAAATATACATGAAAAAAGATTATGTATGGTCTAGTTACGTTTTTGTATTATGAAACACTTTTTGTGACACTTATTCGTATTTAGTAACATTTTTAGATTCAACTTCTTTTTTCTGTGGTATTATTAAAACATACTATTTGGCGGGTTGGTAACACAGGTTAAGCGCTGTTACGTTCCCGTTACGATTCAGTTGCGATTCGGTTTCCACTTTGCTTATGAAATAGTAGAATGGCTTTATATGTAACTATCGAACGGCGATCGAAATAGAACTGTTGCTAAAACACAGTTGAACTTGTAACGTTGCAAATTAGTAGAATCGGCCCCCTGGTTGTCGAATCCGCTGGTTATATACACTCCAAAAACATTAAAGTCGGCCGTCCAAGGCATGTTCTCACCGACCCCGATGACCCCATAACCCTCGTCCAGGAGAAAAGTAGGGCCACCAGTACAGTTTACAAACACAATCTTCATTCCGACCTCGCCGCTGAGGTCCCTTGCGACTACGACCCCCACGTAATTCCCACCGACCCTTGATCGGTGAAGGAGTGCCAGCTGGTGACGTAGCTGAACCTGTAGCAGATAATAATTATCCAGCCTGCCCTCCTTGCTGTACTGAGTACAGCAAGGAGGGACAGGCTGGATAATTAACCTCAGCTTAGGGCGTCGCTGGGGGGAGTACAGTGTACTCCCCCCAGCGACGCCCTAAGCTGAGGTTCGTACACCACAGGGGGTGCCCTTAGCATGGAGTCACTTAATTATAGGCCCATAAAGCGAGGTTAATGCATAATGTGTTTACTTAATTGGAAAGTAAATACACGACGACGACAACGTGACGGGGCTCTAACATAACTTTATTCGACAACATTACATAAAAATCCAAGATCCGGGGGGGGGCAGCTGCCCCACCTGCCCCCCTGCCCCCTGGGTACGCCCATGTTTATGTAATAAGCTTAGAATATTGCTCAGTAAATTTTACCATGTAAGCTTTAAAGTGCCGAGTACTACTCTTATGTGTCTTTATCTACAATTGGTTGACCCAATATTAAGTTACGCCCTCGACTGTTATGGACTTACATTCAAAAGTAATTTAGAAAAATTAGAAGCACAGCAAATTAAATTATTCAATTTCGAATATTCCTGGTCTTAGAAAGATGAAAGATGTTTCATCACATCACTAGCAGAGATAGTGTGGCAACATTTTTAACGAAATGACAGTACCTAACAAGTGTAATTTTACTGCAGCCACTGACCTCTATTGTACAAGTACGCACTGCAGGCACTGCAGCTAATTATAAGTCAGACTGGTACATGGTGTGGTACTGACAGACCTTGACAGACCCGTGGTAGCTCTAAAGGTACGGTTTCCTAGAAAAGCGGTGTCATGAAAATGATGCAGTGGCAAAGATTTAAATAATTACATTGGGCCTACCACGTCAAAAGATAGCCGTGTTTCATCATACATTTTCATCAAAAGTCAAAACTAACGAATCTGCACGAAATCGAACTTAGAAAGATGTATTGATGATTTTTATGATTAAAATTATATAATTACATATGTTTTATTGTCGCGTATTATATTTTGATCAAGATACAACCTGACACGGACCTGGAAATGGCATAAAACGCATGAAAATTTGAATTTCGCGGGCTACCATAGCGTAACCCTTGCGTTCCGTTTTTAGAAGGACCGTTTTATTATTGGCAAAATGGCAACACTAATTCTGAAATGTCAGAATTCCGTCGAATTAAAAATCAGATTTTGATACTTTATTTTTATCTAATATTGTGGATAACCAATAACCAACAAAGACTTCAATAAACTGGCAAAGTACTTACTTATATTGATAAACAAGTTACTGGAGCACAGAACACTATTATCATAGACATAATACACTATTTAAAGTAAACTATTATCATAACGGGTCAAGAGTCTGGACTACCTACGACGAGGGATAAATTAGGTCCACAGGTTTAGCTCTCTCCTCCTCCTCCTCCGGTCCGGCTGCAGACAGCCGTCTTACCGGGGTCCACAAAGAAAGTGCGCACGAAGCAACTTATCCACAAAATAGAAGAAGTCGTAATATTATTATACAAGCCTCCAGCATTTGTACTCAAAGCAACAGTGTTTTCTATATTTATATTGTAAAGTTGAACTAAATAATTTATGTGATATTTTTGATCGAAATAGAAGATGCAAAAACTGCCAATGTGTCGGATATGTTTAGTGGAGGACGTTCGTATGTATATAGTGGTTAACAGGAACTTGCATAAACTATATGAGAAGCTGACTGATATTCCAGTAAGTTGCTATTATTAATAAGAATGAAGTAAATTACCTAATAGGTAATAGGTAATAGGTAATACGGGCTGATATCCGCAACTCCACGTCAATGCGCGTATTTTGCGTTTGGGTGGGAAAATCGATCATTCGATCCACCCCAGCTCCTCAAAGAAGGCCAGCAGCGCCTTGATCTTACTGACAACCTCACGGAGGGTACCTGGGTTACCGAAGTACTTTGCCCTGTATGCGGCGACTACCGGGCAGTTTAGAAGCACATGAGCTGCTGTCTCGTCGTCCTCCACGCAGGCCCTGCACAGCGGACTGTCTGTGACTCCTATGACAAAGAGGTGTTTATTAAATGACCCATGGCCAGTTATAGCCGCTGTAACTGTACGCAGCTGCTGTTTAGTTAGTCGGAGAACCTGTTTCGTGAGGCGGCCATCAATTGCAGGGAGCGCCTCCTTAGCCTGCCTACACTCACCTTGGTCCGACCATAGTTTGTGATGCTGGTCCCTGGTACGTTTCCTTACCAGAGTGCGCAAGTACCCGAAAGGGAGCGGCACTATGGGTTCAGGTCCCACTGGTGCCATGCTCGACCCCCTTCTGGCAAGTTCGTCGGCTGCGTCGTTGCCTAGCGAGCCGCTGTGTCCCTTGATCCATTGAATGGTTATATTATTGAGTCTACCCACCTGGTTAAGACGCTGGTGGCACTCGTATATTAGCCCAGAGTCCACTGTGTGACTACTTAGCGCTTGCAGAACAGCCATGCTATCCGAGAGTATGCGGATCGAGTGGTCCTTAACTTCCCTGGCCATGATGGCTGAAGCGGCCAGAGAAATGCCCAAGCACTCGGCCTGGAACACTGTGTTATGGGCCCCCAATGGTGTAGCTATGTGTATGTTGAAATCGTCCGAGAAGATTCCAGCACCTGTGCCACTACCTGTTTTGGATCCATCCGTGAAGATACGCAGCTCTGCGGGGCACAACCCCTCGCATCGGCGATCCTCGTGCAGCTGGATCTTGTATTTCTTATCAAAAATAAATTGCTTAGGTACCCGGTCATTTACAGCTCTCGTAATGGGGAACTCCTTGTTTAGTCCCTCAAGCAGCGCGGTGTGTGGTATGTTACTCTTACCCCAGAGATTTAGTGCATTAAGACGTACTGCCGCCATTGTTGCTTCCTGCTGTATGAACAGGTGCAGCGGTGGTAATCCCAGCATGGCTTCAACTGCTGCAGTCGGAGTAGTCCTCATGCAACCCGTAGTTGCCGTGCAGGCTAGTCTTTGCATATGTTGTAGTTTATTAGAGGCTGTAACAAGTTTGGTGCGGGGCCACCAGACCACAGCCCCGTAGGTGATCATGGGGCGGATCACTGCGGTGTACAGCCATAGTATGATTTTAGGGGATAGGCCCCACTTCTTACCTATCATTTTCCTGCACTGCCAGAAGGTGATGCAGGCCCTGTTTAGTTTGTTGTCTAAATGACTACTCCAGTTTAACTTACTGTCTAGGATGACGCCGAGATACTTGACTTCATTGGTTAACTGGAGTTCTGTATCGAACAGTTTCGGTAGGCGGAATGGGCCTAAAACTCGTTTATGGGTAAACATGACTAGTTCAGTTTTAGTGGGGTTCACTGATAGGTCAAATTCCCTGCACCATCTTTCTACAATACGTAGTGCTTGCTGAGTGAGGTTGCAGATCGTTCCTGTCACCTTCCTCGGCACAAGGATTGCGAGGTCGTCTGCATACCCTATTGTATAATAGCGGCTGGCGTTGAGTTTGGTGATAAGGTCGTTAATCACCATATTCCATAGTAGGGGCGACAACACCCCTCCCTGGGGGCAGCCTTTGGCTATCATTGCCAACTGCTGTTCACCCTCAAGGCGAACCACTCGTTTACTTAACATGTTTGTAATCCAGTCCGTTAGTACCTGTTCTACTCCATGTCTGGAGAGGGCGCTGCTGATGCTGGAGAAATTAGTTTTGTCGAAGGCTCCTTCGATGTCTATGAACGTGCCCAGGCAGCTGCCTTTCTGGTAGATCGCTTCCTCTATCTGACTGACTACTAGATGAAGAGCGGATTCGGTCGACTTACCCGAGCTGTATGCGTGTTGATTACCGTGTAGCGGTATCGTTTTTAAAACGCCGTCCCTTAGCTCCCTGTCACACAACCTTTCCAGAGTCTTTAATAGAAAGGAGGTCAGACTGATTGGACGGTAGGATTTGGCGTTTGTGTAGTCACCCTTACCTGGCTTAGGAATGAATATAACTTTCACTTCCCTCCATCCTTTTGGAACGTATCTAAAGGCCAGGCACGCTCTCATTAGAGGCACCAGTCTTATTGCAACAGAGATTCCTCCCCACTGCAGTAAGGCGGGGAAAACTCCATCAGGACCAGCTGCCTTAAAAGGATGGAAACTACGAAATTTAAAAGTAAATTACCTATTAGGTTTTAAATGCCTCTCCTACACAAAGGTATAAACTACATAGGTATATGAACTTTCAGTCTCAGGGTTGTCTTAGGGGACAGTGGATATCACTGACACGGGTGTAATGAAACAACATGAGAAAACCTGAACTCATAAAATAAATAAATAAATATGTACCTTTAGGCGATTAACACACGGCACCGTGCACCGCCGCGGTAGGTGGTGAAGCGGACCTCATGTCACATTGGCCTCTAATAAATCCGTAGATGCTTAACAAACTAAACTAAGGTTGAGCGCGGCAATAATACAGGGGGCATCACGGCGGTGCTCGGTGCTGTGCGTTAATCGCCTTAGGTAATAATAGGTAATACGGGCTGGTATACGCAACTCCATGACAATGCACATATTTTGCATATGGGTGGGAAAATCGATTATTCGATCCACCCCAGCTCCCCAAAAGAAGGGCAGCAGTGCTTTGATGTTACTGACAACCTCATGGAGGGTACCTAGGTTACCGAAGTACTTTGCCCTGTATGCAACAACCACCGGGCAGTTTAGAAGCACATGAGCTGCTGTTTCGTCGTCCTCCATGCAGGCCCTGCACTGCGGACTGTCTGTGACTCCTATGACAAATAGGTGTTTGTTAAATGACCCATGGCCAGTTATAGCAGCTGTAACTGTACGCAGCTGTTTTTTAGTTAGTCGGAGAAACTGTTTCGTGAGGCGGCCATCAATTTTAGAATATGTACCTTTATTAAATCGCCAATCTGCCTTGAGCAAGAGTGGCGATCAACACTCATGCCTTCGCTGTAAGATGCGCACAGAAACCATTAAGGACCAGTAACTGTTGGCTTGGACAGATATTTGTAAGATTACAAGTATTTTCTTCTTATAATAAACAAAATAGTTTAAGACAAATTTTGTTGCAGTTTGTAACTGAAGACATTAGACCCATTCTTGCTTGTTTCTTGTGCTGTGCTAAACTAAAGCAATGCTACCAATTACTGAGAAAATGTCTGGAAGCTGAAGAGCTGTTCGCTCAGATGATGAATGAGGATTATGAGGTGAGGTATTCTTCAACAGCCATTTATTCTCATAATATCAGTATAATGTGGAAGTGATTCCTCTCAAGCTTATACTTATTAACGCCAACCATACCATTGAGTGTTGAATGTCGATATGTACGCTTTTGTCAAATGTAGATGTTTACAACTATTCCACGTTAAATACTCTACATACAACGTGCTAGCACTTCTTTAAGAAACTTGTATGTGGCAGTTTGATAACAGTCCTCTCTCATGTCGGCACTAGCTATGTGACAATAGCTTGTGCAGTGGTCACTGAAGTTGGTAGCATGGCCGACTCTCCAGGGCACATTGGACCCACTTAAGTATCCTCACTTGTGCGGGCTCTAATGAGTGTCTTTAGTATAATGAAAAATGGTTTGTGCTCGTGGGACTGTGATCACCAGCATATTTTCCTAACACTATAATCATCTTTTTACAGCCCAATTCTTTAATAAACCAAGACCGCTTGGAGTTTCTCAGTGGGTTTATGAAATCTCCAATAGTGCACATAAATATAGATGATGAATGTCAAGCAGGAAGCCTTGCTATCAAAGAAGAATTACCAGCTGTTTGTGAGGGACTAGATGATATTATTGAGCCAATGGAGGAACATAAATGTGAAGGTATAAATTATAATAAATAATATTATCAATAAATAATGAAGATAGATTACGTGAGTAACTTAATCTATTTAATTTATATTGATCAAAAAATGTTTTGAACTACTACAAAGTTTAGTCAGTGTTTACTTTAATTACACTTAATGGTATTGGTAACCACATCTTGTTGTGAAATAAAACAAAAACTTATCACTACATAGTATAAAACAAAGTCACTTCCCGCTGTCTGTCTTTAAAACTATGCAACGGATTTTGATGCAGTTTTTTTAATAGATAGTGTTTCAGAGGAAGGTTTATATGTATAATAAACGCGGGCGAAGCCGCGGGCAAAAGCTATTAATTATTATTAATAAACAAGTTTAGTAATACTCTTGACTGTTGTTGTTTACTTACAGAGCTAGAACCAGAAAATTTAGACAATAGCTGTCTAGATGTAGCAGATATACAACCACACCAATCTGAGTCAGATTTAGAAGATGATCCTTTAATGGAGTTTAAAACTGAAGTAGAAGAAGAACAAGAACTACCTAAGAAGAAACAAAGAGCCAGGGAGACGAAAAGTAAGTATTAGTTAGTTAATCTATAGGTAAGCAAACAGCCCACTGGTTCCCCTGATAGGAAGTGGTTAGCATTACCTAATAAGTGTACCCGCTTACATGTGCAATGTTGAATTATATCCATAAGACTGTAACTCGAAGTCACAAATGATGAACTAGGACCATCGTAGTTAATCAATCAATCAACCGGCCAAGTGCGTGTTGGACCACGCACAATGAAGTTTATTATATTCTAGCTTTTGCCCGCGGCTTCGCCCGCGTGGATGTCGGAAAATAAGCCACAGGAACAAAAATATTGAGATAGCTTCTGCCCGCGACTTCGTCCGCGTGAAATTTCTTGTTCCCCCGACCCTCCCCGTCGCATCGCATTGCCTAACCGCGCTATTTGTTTTCGCTTAGCGTTCTTTCTGACTTTTTTGTTCTTTTTGCTCGGCACCTAAGATTCCTAGAATGATGTTAAATATGCCTATTAGCAAAAATAATTATTAACGTCAGACTTGTAGTTCCAGAGATTAGCGCGTTCAAACAAAAAAAAAAAAAAGTCTGTGTCAGCTTCGACGCACAACTGTAGTTTACTCCTGTTTTTTGTTTCGTTTCGAGTTGCCGACTTTTATTTTTCAGTCATTTCTGTAGGACTTTCGACCAATTATCCAGTAGAACTTTCGAAGTGTTAGTCCAAGTTGCTTCCGTTTCGTGAAAATGTGTTTTGTCCAAGTAAGACGTCTGTCGAGGTATAAACCAAGGTAATTGACATGTTCAGCTTGAGGCACTTGTATTCCATTTAACGTTACTGGTGGACAGGTATCCTTTCTCCTTGTGAATGTGACATTTACCGACTTGGTCTCGTTGGCTTTTATCCTCCACTTTTTGAGCCAGAGGGCTATGTCGTCCAAACAGGTCTGAAGCATGGCTGATGCTACTTTATGATCAGTATGGGTCACCAGCACAGCTGTGTCATCAGCAAAGGTTCCTGTAGTCGCTAATTCTGATATTGGGAGGTCAGCAGTATTAATCAAATATAAAATCGGTCCAAGCACACTGCCCTGAGGAACCCCAGGGCAGTGTGCTTGGACTACTGGATAATTGGTCGAAAGTCGCAATTTAAAAATAAAATAATAATATAGTTATTTATGCAACTGACGTATAATAAGGGGTATTAAAACACGAATAGCCGAGTGTGATAATAGTATCACATGAGTGTTTTAATACCTAATTATGTACAGTTGCATACAAGACTTTATCTACATCCATGTTATGAATCCTCTATAAAAGGTCCTGAAACAGTTTTTTGCAATACTAATACTCGTATCGAACATGGCGGCCGGCGTCATAGTATACGACGTGAATTCGAATAAGTTCTTTTTTAAAATTACGGCGCTGTTGTAGTGAAACGCGCGTGCATTACAATGTTCTTGTTTTGAAAACGAGTTGCATTATGAAATTCAGTACAACATTATAACACCCGTTTGGATGATATTATGGTTACTATGACACTGGTTGTTTTAATGTTGGCAATAAGCTAACTGTTTCAGAAACTTTTATAGAAGATTTATAGCATGGGTGTAGATAAAATTCTTTATTTCATCAAAAAAGCTCATAACAATATCCTTAAGACTAACACTTGTTAGGCTTATTACAAAGTTCAAAGTTTAAATACTCTGACTCCTAAACTAGGTGTAAGTTCCTGTGACTTAGGAGTCAGTGATTCAGTGAGTGTGGTTTATCATTAATGGTGGAAAACAGAATAAAGAACAACAAAAAACAGTTAATAAAAAAAAATTAAAAATATTTGTACATAATTATGATGAAGCATGTGTGTAGTGTAGGTGTGTGTAGTGTACGTGTAGGGAGTGTGTGTGTGTGGGTGTGTGTATGTAAAGATTTATAATTAAATGTCACTTTAAATTACCCAGTAGAAGATCCTCAGTACTATCATAAGTTAATGTTTGGAGATAATCTTTAAGTAAGTTTTTACAACAAAATTTTTAGTTAGAATCAATTTTTAACTTTTTATTTAGGAAATTATACATTTTTATGCTAGAAATATAGAATTGGCGTTTCGCAAAGGCAGTTCTATGGCGTTTCATAGGAAAAACATCATGCTTAAGTCTACCAGTCGGTTCCTTAAGGGGACGCAGAGTGTTTACGTAGCGTCGACAGGAGCACATAAAGTTGCCTTACTGTGAGTACCCTGCAATCCCATAGAGCTGCACAGTGGGATACCTTCGTGGACGAAAGAGCATTACCTTCCGGACAGCTCTCTGGGCTCTCTCAAGGCGGATAAATACATTTTGGGTGGCACCACCCCACACGGGCAAGCAGTAAGTTAGAACAGACTGGCAAAGGGCAAAATATAAAGGGTCTTTCAACAAGGACGGGTCGATGTTGAAATTAAATAAAACAAGCTGTATGTAAGATATTAAAGAAATTATTTTTTTATTTTAAGGGCCCATTTATGCCATTATTTATGAAATATGACATCGTTTAAATGTCCACCGCGGCTTCGAACTTTGGCACGGATCCGAGAGGTCCAACTTTCAATTACTCTACTGCATAGATCCGGCTGAATCTGAGCGATGGCCTGCGTGATGTTGACTTTCAGGGCATCGGTTGATTGCGGATTATTGGCTTAGACCTGCGACTTAAGAAAACCCCACAAGAAAATGTATAGCGGGGTCAAATCGCACGATCTTTGTGACCAATTCACGTCACCAATAAATTGTTATTCATTGATCTTTAGCGCTCGCCGTTGACAGTAATGGCCTCGCCGTCATCGTTTTTGAAAAAGTGCGGACCAATGACGCCGCCTGTCATATTTAATAAATAATGGCATAAATGAGCCTTTCAAAAACGTTAACAACTGCACTTTTAATTCTGAAGACCTAACTACACTAGGCGACACACTGAACACAGAGGAAAAGGAAACCGCCATTCAAACCGAATTAACACTACAAAATCTAAGTGAAATTATAATACTGCGACTTAAAGAAAATAATAAATCCATTATAACAGAAATTCAAAATACCTACAATCCAAACCGAGATAAATAAAGCAATCACTGAATTATAGGTAGACATCCAACTAAAAACAGACGCCTTGGATATCCAGAACGAACTAAGAAAGGAAGAAATAGAAAGAGTAAACTTAAAAATTGAAAAGAAAATGAGAAACTAAAAAAAGAAATTTTAGATATAAGAAACAGAAAAGATACCCACGATTGCACTGAAACAAACACGAAAAAAATAGTTCTCTACGGATTTGCTGAATGTTACAAAGAACCGGAATTTGTCCTACACAACAGAATCATTGAACTATTCTACAGCACGATGAACGTAGACCTGACGGTATATATAGAAGAGACATACCGAGTAGGTAGATACAACAATAACAACAACAGACCACTTATCATCGAATTAATTAGCAAAAGAATGGCCAAGTACGTAATAAGCAATAGCCAATACCTTCAGGGTACTCGGTTATTTGTCTCAGATTTCCTAGATACCAACACGCGAAGGGAAAGACAATTACTGCGAGAGGAAATGTTTCAGGCCCGAAGAAACGGATTATTTGCAATCATCAAAAACAATCAATTGTTTATTGAACGACAGAAAGTTAACCAGAACAACGAAATATACAAAACGACACAAATCAATGACTCGAAGGGAACCACATATAACTACAATGTAGACCGAACCTGCGATCAGCCCACCACCAACGAAGACACAAAGAATCACTCCTTTCGAAAGCATAGACCAACCTTGTAAAATTCTGTTCCAAAACATGCAAAGTATATCCAACAAGCTACACACGGAAAAATGTAGCATAAAATTACAACACAATGATACTATAATATCCGAACCCAAGCAAATTGCGAATATTTTTAATGACTTCTTTGTGTCAATAGGAGAAAATTGCAACAATCCATCTGGTACTGCACTGGGCGGCATGTCAACATTAAACTCCACGGAGAACACCATGTTCCTTAGCCCAGTAGAAGCTTGGGAAGTTAACAAATTAATTAAAAACCTAAAAAATAAACGAAGTTACGGTTTAGACGAAATTCCACCTACGTTATTGAAAGAATGCGCAAATGAACTCACCTTACCATTTTATCTACTATTAAATCAATCTTTTATACAGCTCCTGGGTCAGATCAAATTTCCTTTTCCATGATTAAACACCTTCCGCCTGCCGGTAAATTTATGTTACTCTTAATATATAATCAATGTTTATCTAACGGTTTTGTTCCCTTACAATGGCGTCAAATCAAAATAGTGCCAATTCCCAAGCATAGTAGTTCGTCTTCATCTTTACGACCTATTTCCCTGATATCTTGTATTTGTAAAATTTTTCATGCTGTTTTGGGCAAACGTTTAGAGTGGTTCTTTGAAAAACAATGTCTTTTTCCTGAGGACATGGTGGGTTTTCGTAAGGCACGATCTTGTCTGGATAACCTAACGAGGTTAGTTTCTGAGATTCAACTAGGTTTCTCTAAAAACTTGGTTACAGCGGCGTGTTTTATAGACATCGAAAGCGCATATAACAATGTTGATATTCCTTGCCTGTTACATATTTTAGATCAGTTTGGGGTTGGATCAAAAATTTGTGTCTATTTGTGGTCCTTTTTATCAAATAGACATCTGCAAGTGGCGTTGCACGACTGTGAGATTGTTAGAGTTACTGGCCGTGGGTTAGCTCAAGGAGATCCATTAGCTCCACTTTTATTTAAAATATTCTAACTTTACATATATGTAAGAACGTTGGCCAGGTTAAAATATCTCAATATGCTGATGACTTTGTGTTATATTCAACAAAAAATAATTTAGATTGAGCGTTTGAAGAAGTTCGGTCTGCTTTACGATATACCAAAGTGTTAATTGATAAGCTGGGTTTAACTATGTCTCCAAATAAAACTAAGATTTGTGTTTTTAAAAAAGGTTGCTTTAGGAGGTCTATCGACTTTGTTCTTGATGATGTTTCAATGGAAGTCGTTAATAATGTGAAATATTTGGGTCTGTGGCTGGATAGCTCTTTGAGATGGGGCAAACATATCAATGAGACCTCACAGAAGGTAATGAAATTCATGAATTTACTTAAAGTTTTATCCGGTCCGGGATGGGGACTCCATCAAAAACACCTAAGACGTAACATACATTTCTATAATTCGAAGTAGAATTGATTATGCCAGTTTCTTGTTTGACAATAGTTGTAATTCTAAACTAATAAAACTAGATAGGGTCCAAAACCAAGCATTACGTGTTGTCGGCGGATTTATAAGGAGCACCTCGATACATGTCATGGAAAGCGAGTTATGCCTTCCACCACTTCATGTTCGTCGGAGATACTTAGCTTGTAAATTGCTTAGCTACTTAGCATGTTAAAATCAAAATCTTTTTGTAACAACAAAACCATAGATGCAATAGAAAATCTTTCACTAGTTACAGGTTCCAACTATTGGCAGAACAAGAAGCTGCCATTACTTATTGACATCTTCCCACTTTACAATTCTGTTCCAATACACTCAAGCGTTCAACTTGGAATGTTTTCACTTGATAAGTGGATAAGTAGTATAAATATGTCTCATATAGTCTTTGATAAAATTCCTAGTATTTCTAAAGCTAAACGACATTATAGTACTTTACAAATTAAACATTTATGTATTTCATATATTCATGAACAATATGCAGGTTATCATACAATTTTCACGGACGGTTCCAAAGATAAACATTTGGGTGGCGCTGCCTTTTTGGATCCCATTCTTCTGAACCACATGAAGCTTAAGATTGATTCAGATATTTCTATTATGCACATTGAATTGATTGCGATTATGGAAGCTTTGTCCTATATTCTATCAATTGATGGCGATAAATTTGTGATTCTGACAGACTCCAAAAGTTCGCTGCAACACTTGGCTCGGCACACTTCGCACGTGCGAGGTAATCCGACAGCCTACGTGATTTATGAATTGCTCTTAAAGCTTCAGTCTGATTCCAAAACGGTGTGTCTTCAATGGATTCCGTCGCATTGTCAGGTAGAGGAAAATGAAAAGGTTGATATGCTCGCCAAACAAGCGTGTGATGATGGAGTTCCCATGAATATTTCTCCACTGTATTCGGATTATTTTGGAAAGGTTAAAAGAAAGTGTTTAGATCTTTGGCAGGAATATTTTGATGAAAGATCAAAAGAAAAAGGGATATGGTATCGCACTATCCAGCCAGAGATTTCTCGGGTTCCGTGGATTGATTGTGACCTAAATAAAAACCTAATTACTATAGCCTTAAGACTTCGCTCCGGACATATTCCATCAAATAAGTTTTATTACTTAATGAGGAAAGCTTTGTCTCCAAACTGTGATGACTGTGGAGTGGTTGATGATGTCTGTCATATTGTGATGGAGTGTGTCCGGAATGAAAATATTAGAAGTAATGTTTTCGGACGGTATAAAAGTTACGATATTGGCTTTTGTAATTCCATCCTTGCTTTTCCAGTGTCCGATAAGGCTAAAGAATTGTACAAGTTAGTTATTAGGTAGATTATAATTAATAATTTTGTGTTTTTCTGCACTGGGCGATGTGGTCGATAAGCGACAAAGCCCTTTAAATAAATTAAAAAAAAAAAAAAAAAAAAACAATCTTTTACAGAAGGCACTTTCCCGGACGGAATTGTTAAAAAAATCACTAATTAAACCAATCCATAAAAAGAACACAAAAACTGATTCTAATAATTCTCGCCCAATAGCTCTATTACCCTCAGCGTCCAAGATTTTTGAGAAAGCCATGTGTGATCGAATTTATACCTTTTGCGAAAAATTTAACATATTGAGCGATTGTCAAAACGGCTTCCGAAAAAACCGTTCCATCACATTAGCTGTTTATAAATACATCCAAGAAGCCCTAAATATTTGTAACAAGAAATACGCCGTAGGGATTTTACTGGGCGCCGCTGGGGTCGCGGATTGTTTGAAGAAGTTACCGCGGCCCTGGCATAGGCAACTGAAGGAACACGGGTGGGTTTTAGTCAGTAAAAGTCTGACACGCCCTTCCGCTCCACCCAGAGCGGGAGAAGTTATTTGATGATTTCCCACCCTCAAAAAAAAAAAAAAAAAAAAAAAGGGATTTTACTGGACATGACCAAAGCATACGACAAAGTACAATTTAAAATACTCCTAAATAAACTGTATGGAATAGGAATCCGCGGAAAAGCCCATGAATGGCTTACGTCATATTTAAAAAATAGAGAACAAGTAGTTGAAATTGAATACTTTAATCACAATAGTAGATAAATAGAAAAAATCCGATCTAAAAGCAAAATAACTAACGCTTCCATCCCCCAGGGAAGTGTTATAGGTGGCCTATTATTTCTTGTTTACATCAACGACTTACCGGAAACCATAGAGGGGCCATGTGTTTTATTCGCAGGTGACATATCTTTATTAGTCTCCTGTCAAAACAACACAAACATAGAAGAAAAACTCAGTTCCACACTCACAAAAACATAATATTTTTTAACTGGATGACCTCACATAATTTAGAAATTAATCATGCTAAAACTAAATTAATGGTTTTCCACCCTTATCAAAAAGCTCCTCTACACTTAAATTTCACCTTTAACGGCTCAAAATTGGAAACTGTTGATGACTTTACACTACTTGGACTTACAATAGATAAACATATTAACTGGAAAACACAAACACAAAAAACCCGTTCAAAAATTTCAAAATTCTCATACGCTCTTCGAGAAATTAAAAAGACCACCGAACTGCCCTCACCACATATTATGCGTATGCCAATGCATGGCTTAGCTACACGGCGTAACCCTCTGGGGAAATAGTACAGATGCACTGACACTCTTTACCCTACAAAAGAAACTATTAATTATTATGAAAAAATTAAATCTTAGATTTTAAATTTAAGTATACTATTCATATTATCACTATACTATATATAAATTAGTGATATACATACTTTTTTAATGACGAAAATCCATTACGAAATGTCGAGTCTTGTTGCCACCTTTTTTTTACCTACCTACAGATAGCGCGCGAGTTGAATGCAGAGCTTAGGAATGCGGTAGTGCTGTGACCTAATTATAATTAGCACTACACTGCAGGCGCGTGAGGTGGGGCGTGCGGATAGCGGGGCGCTCTTTACCTCAGACCCCGACTGGATTGAACTCGCGCGCTATCTGTACCTACTTACTATAGTTGCCGACATTTAACTTGAGCTCTCGGCGGAGTGGTGGGGGTTTGTGTGCGCGTCGTATTGTTTCAGGAGTAAGGTCCAAAATCGCTTAAAGTAATTAAGGATTAACTTAGGATTAACAAGCAACTGTACCTACCCGCGATCGTACGATCTCACAAACTTAGCCACTGGTGCGTTGAGGCATCTTTAGTGGTTTTATGACCATGTTCAGGCGACTAAAGTGCCCCAAATGTCACTTTCAATTTAAGACGTGTTTGTACCTTGTTTACTGTAGAACACTTCTAAATATTATACGAGATGATGGTGTATTAAAAATAATTGATGATTGAATGATGATCATGATTATAATGATTGTTTAATTGATTAATAAAAAATGACGTTTGAAAATTATAAGACATTACATTAAAGTGAAATAACTCTAGATAGACTACTCTTTTAAACAATTAAAGTTTAAAAAGGTACCATATACCCCACCACCACCACCATACCATATGGTATGTATGGTATGGTATGGTATATGGTGCTATGGTACCATATTTTATTTTTCTTTGCGGACAGCCCTAGTACTCGGCTAAGCGGCGTAGGTATGTTACGGACGAGTAACGACAAGAAGTAATAACAACTCTCAAGCGCGGCGATTAAGAGCAATTTAGCTTGCGCATGGGGAGGAAAAGATTTTGTAGGCTATTATAAAAGCGGCTTTCTTCAAGATCAAAGGAGTGCAACTTCTGTACGTTAGTACTATTATTTATTCTGTGGTTTTGTGTAGAACTCTTGATGCTTACGGACAAATTTACATATTTCTAGGATATAAATACTGGGGAGGGTTAGAATATTATGTTTTAGAAAATAGGGTTTGCAGCTGTTAGTTTGATCAATATTTACCATGATTCTAACTAGTTTAATTAATAGTTTCTTTTGTAGGGTAAAGAGTGTCAGTGCATCTGTACTATTTCCCCAGAGGGTTACGCCGTGTAGCTAAGCCATGCATTGGCATACGCATAATATGTGGTGAGGGCAGTTCGGTGGTCTTTTTAATTTCTCGAAGAGCGTATGAGAATTTTGAAATTTTTGAACGGGTTTTTTGTGTTTGTGTTTTCCAGTTAATATGTTTATCTATTGTAAGTCCAAGTAGTGTAAAGTCATCAACAGTTTCCAATTTTGAGCCGTTAAAGGTGAAATTTAAGTGTAGAGGAGCTTTTTGATAAGGGTGGAAAACCATTAATTTAGTTTTAGCATGATTAATTTCTAAATTATGTGAGGTCATCCAGTTAAAAAATATTATGTTTTTGTGAGTGTGGAACTGAGTTTTTCTTCTATGTTTGTGTTGTTTTGACAGGAGACTAATAAAGATATGTCACCTGCGAATAAAACACATGGCCCCTCTATGGTTTCCGGTAAGTCGTTGATGTAAACAAGAAATAATAGGCCACCTATAACACTTCCCTGGGGGATGGAAGCGTTAGTTATTTTGCTTTTAGATCGGATTTTTTCTATTTATCTACTATTGTGATTAAAGTATTCAATTTCAACTACTTGTTCTCTATTTTTTAAATATGACGTAAGCCATTCATGGGCTTTTCCGCGGATTCCTATTCCATACAGTTTATTTAGGAGTATTTTAAATTGTACTTTGTCGTATGCTTTGGTCATGTCCAGTAAAATCCCTTTTTTTTTTTTTTTTTTTTGAGGGTGGGAAATCATCAAATAACTTCTCCCGCTCTGGGTGGAGCGGAAGGGCGTGTCAGACTTTTACTGACTAAAACCCACCCGTGTTCCTTCAGTTGCCTATGCCAGGGCCGCGGTAACTTCTTCAAACAATCCGCGACCCCAGCGGCGCCCAGTAAAATCCCTACGGCGTATTTCTTGTTACAAATATTTAGGGCTTCTTGGATGTATTTATAAACAGCTAATGTGATGGAACGGTTTTTTCGGAAGCCGTTTTGACAATCGCTCAATATGTTAAATTTTTCGCAAAAGGTATAAATTCGATCACACATGGCTTTCTCAAAAATCTTGGACGCTGAGGGTAATAGAGCTATTGGGCGAGAATTATTAGAATCAGTTTTTGTGTTCTTTTTATGGATTGGTTTAATTAGTGATTTTTTTAACAATTCCGTCCGGGAAAGTGCCTTCTGTAAAAGATTGTTTTTTTTTTTAAATTTATTTAAAGGGCTTTGTCGCTTATCGACCACATCGCCCAGTGCAGAAAAACACAAAATTATTAATTATAATCTACCTAATAACTAACTTGTACAATTCTTTAGCCTTATCGGACACTGGAAAAGCAAGGATGGAATTACAAAAGCCAATATCGTAACTTTTATACCGTCCGAAAACATTACTTCTAATATTTTCATTCCGGACACACTCCATCACAATATGACAGACATCATCAACCACTCCACAGTCATCACAGTTTGGAGACAAAGCTTTCCTCATTAAGTAATAAAACTTATTTGATGGAATATGTCCGGAGCGAAGTCTTAAGGCTATAGTAATTAGGTTTTTATTTAGGTCACAATCAATCCACGGAACCCGAGAAATCTCTGGCTGGATAGTGCGATACCATATCCCTTTTTCTTTTGATCTTTCATCAAAATATTCCTGCCAAAGATCTAAACACTTTCTTTTAACCTTTCCAAAATAATCCGAATACAGTGGAGAAATATTCATGGGAACTCCATCATCACACGCTTGTTTGGCGAGCATATCAACCTTTTCATTTTCCTCTACCTGACAATGCGACGGAATCCATTGAAGACACACCGTTTTGGAATCAGACTGAAGCTTTAAGAGCAATTCATAAATCACGTAGGCTGTCGGATTACCTCGCACGTGCGAAGTGTGCCGAGCCAAGTGTTGCAGCAAACTTTTGGAGTCTGTCAGAATCACAAATTTATCGCCATCAATTGATAGAATATAGGACAAAGCTTCCATAATCGCAATCAATTCAATGTGCATAATAGAAATATCTGAATCAATCTTAAGCTTCATGTGGTTCAGAAGAATGGGATCCAAAAAGGCAGCGCCACCCAAATGTTTATCTTTGGAACCGTCCGTGAAAATTGTATGATAACCTGCATATTGTTCATGAATATATGAAATACATAAATGTTTAATTTGTAAAGTACTATAATGTCGTTTAGCTTTAGAAATACTAGGAATTTTATCAAAGACTATATGAGACATATTTATACTACTTATCCACTTATCAAGTGAAAACATTCCAAGTTGAACGCTTGAGTGTATTGGAACAGAATTGTAAAGTGGGAAGATGTCAATAAGTAATGGCAGCTTCTTGTTCTGCCAATAGTTGGAACCTGTAACTAGTGAAAGATTTTCTATTGCATCTATGGTTTTGTTGTTACAAAAAGATTTTGATTTTAACATGCTAAGTAGCTAAGCAATTTACAAGCTAAGTATCTCCGACGAACATGAAGTGGTGGAAGGCATAACTCGCTTTCCATGACATGTATCGAGGTGCTCCTTATAAATCCGCCGACAACACGTAATGCTTGGTTTTGGACCCTATCTAGTTTTATTAGTTTAGAATTACAACTATTGTCAAACAAGAAACTGGCATAATCAATTCTACTTCGAATTATAGAAATGTATGTTACGTCTTATCGATAGTTCTGAATCTTGCTTCAATTCCACCTCACATATTTTTCCACAGGCGCTGGTTCAGGGTATATCTGGTATCTTGCGGGGATTGTAGCACGTTTTCACCGAAGGACCTTATTTTTGTAGAAAAGTAGAAATCGCGCGTGGCGTGTATGCGCCGACAGACGTATGGTACGTAGTACAGTGAAAAAACACGCAGGAGCGCGGCGCTAGTGTGCTCATCCGCAACCAATCAGAAGGCTCCACGAATGGGCGATGAGCAAACACCGGAAGCTTATTCAAATCAACACCCTCGGCAATTACACAAAAAAGCCTGATTACCAGTTGTGGGGTGAAGAAAACACTATTCTAAAATCTCTAAGAATTAATTCAGTAGGTACGTAATACCAACTGCAAAGAGAACGGTACGTAACATGCCGCTCGCCTTAAAAGAATGAATTTCTTTTAACTTTAAATTAAAAGACAAAAAAAGAATGTAACATTCGAAAAAAAAAGAATGAAAAATGCTACGAAAGCATGAAGCCTTAAATTTTTTAAACTAAAGTTATTCTAACTTAAGATTACTTAACTAAGATTCGCAACAATATTAACTAAACTTACAGAATGATTATTTTAAGGGCAAGGGACATATTTTGACTACTGAGCGTTTCACGAAAGTTTTGCCCATCTGTAAAGTTACGACACGAGTAATATTATCGGAACCTGGGTGGAGAGTATGGACACGAGCCAGTCTCCATTGTAATGGTGGCAAATTATCATCTCGTACAACGACAATAATACCTTCACGGAGTTGTGAGCCGCGATCTCGAAACCACTTGTTACGTACGTACACACGGGGCGCGCACGAAAACAACGAACACAGCGATGTATGTGTGTACGTATAGCGTCACGACTAGACATTATCCAATATTTTTGGAATAAAATGTATTGCACGGATTGCGGACCAGCATGTAGATGCGTGATATGTGCATGGTCAATGATTATATCTGTAAGATGATGTTTCTTAGGCAAAATCAATTGATGTTTGGAAACAAACGGTAAAAGTGATTTATGAATTCGCCCACCTACCCGAAGATTATTTTTGTTATCCATGAACGGGTTGAGTCGACGTAATTTAATTGATGGATACTTTCCATGTGAAATATTATTAATGTCTTCGGAAAAACAAGAATGTTGAACTAAATGGATAAGTCGATTTAAACAAAAATTAAACTCGGATACAGTTATGTATTTTGGATAGGAATTTTGAACTTTCTTACATTTATTATAGAATCGAAATAACAGTGCTGTTATCCTAACAAGTTTACCTAGAGTAGAAAATCTAGTAATATACTCGACCACATCAGGTAGTGCTGAGGTGGAAGAGTTTGACACCATAGACATAGGTAGATTGCGTTTGTCTTCAGTGACTTCTAGTATTTTCTTGGGACTTGGCCAAGAACTAGAATCACGCGCGAGCCACCAGGGCCCATGGAGCCACATCTCATTTTGGACAAAACTTGTAGGAAGCATTCCTCGAGAAGGTGCGTCAGCTGGATTGTCAGCTGACGGGACATGTCTCCAAATTTTGGCCGGAAGCCTGGATAAGATTTCACTAGTGCGATTAGAAACGAATGTTTTCCACTCGTGTGGTGGAGAACGAAGCCACGCTAACACGATGGATGAATCAGTCCACGCACAAACATGTTCACAGTTTAAGTGGTTATCATACACACTTCTCACTTTATCAATCAACTTTGATAACAAAACAGCAGCGCACAACTCTAGGCGCGGAATAGTAAGAACCGGTTTTATAGGTGCTACACGCGTTTTAGCGAGAAGAAGAAATGTTTTAACGTTATCATTATTATCGGATATACGGGCGTAAACACACGCGGCATAAGCCCGCTCGGAAGCGTCGGAAAACCCGTGAATTTGAATTGCATTCACGTTTGCACTTGGAACTCGGTCACATGGAGCCCGTTGATTTACCTGTTTCGTTAGCTAACAGCTATTACATTCCGCACCACTGCGTGGTCAAAGAGTCCAGTGAGACTACTCGTACTCGTGTCGTCTTTGACGCGGGTTGTAAAACTTCGAATGGAATATCACTTAATGATGTTCTACTGACTGGTCCGAAGCTGCACCAGAATATAGTAGACGTTTTATTGGGTTTTCGTATCCATGCTATTGCTGTCACTGCCGACATAAAGCAGATGTACAGAAACATAAAATTACAACAATCCGATTGGGATTTTCAACGCATTGTGTGGCGTAAATCACCCACTGAACCGTTGCGTGATTATCGATTGCGCACCGTCACCTTTGGTGTCAGCTCATCACCATACTTAGCCCTTCGTACTATTCAACAGTTGGCTCATGATGAAGCTGCTAACTTCTCGTTAGGTTCTAAGGTTCTCCAGAACCAGGTTTTTGTTGATGACATCGTCACCGGAGCAGGCGACGTAAAGCAGGCCCTGGTTTTACAACGTGAGTTAGTAGGTATTTGTTCGTCAGCTGGTTTCGAGCTACGTAAGTGGCAGAGCAATTCGCCAGCGTTACTCGCTGCTTTACAAACGTCAGTCGTTCAGGGCGAGCGGTCTGATAACGTTTCTTTCGCTCTGATGGAGAATGACAAACAAATAAAGGTTTTAGGACTTCAGTGGAATCCTGAATCTGATACTTTCATTTTTAGCGTTCAGTCAACTAATGATAAAATTACAAAGCGATCCATACTATCACAAATAGCGAAAATTTATGACCCTATGGGATGGTTATCTCCTGTAACTATTTATGCGAAACATCTCATTCAGTTGTTATGGATTTCAGCGGTCGACTGGGATGAGTCACCTCCTTTAGATATTATAAACGCTTGGTCTGAAGAACTTTCTTTGTTGCAAAGTTAATTCTTTTGAGCGTGACCTAAACTGTTGTTCGTCTGAATCTATGAACTCTAAAATACGCTTGAGATCATCGATAATGATCTCACGTTCAAAAATGTCTTGTTGAATAAGTTCCGCCATTTTGGACGCGTAACGCCGCAAATGGACTTTGAACTAAGAACACTAGGAAACTAGGAAAATAACCCCACAACAAGTACCTAGATATAAATCCAGGCTCGAAGAGATCAAACAATTATGTGCTGTAGAAAGGGAAGATTCGAATAAAACTTACCGGTCGCTGCTGTCCCGCCGCTTCGCACACCGATGGGCTAAGAAAGCGCGTTCGATAGTTCTGAATCTTGCTTCAATTCCACCTCACATATTTTTCCACAGGCGCTGGTTCAGGGTATATCTGGTATCTTGCGGGGATTGTAGCACGTTTTCACCGAAGGACCTTATTTTTGTAGAAAAGTAGAAATCGCGCGTGGCGTGTATGCGCCGACAGACGTATGGTACGTAGTACAGTGAAAAAACACGCAGGAGCGCGGCGCTAGTGTGCTCATCCGCAACCAATCAGAAGGCTCCACGAATGGGCGATGAGCAAACACCGGAAGCTTATTCAAATCAACACCCTCGGCAATTACACAAAAAAGCCTGATTACCAGTTGTGGGGTGAAGAAAACACTATTCTAAAATCTCTAAGAATTAATTCAGTAGGTACGTAATACCAACTGCAAAGAGAACGGTACGTAACAATTATTAATCTCATTTCCTTTAGCCAAGTAAAACAGCAATTCATACGTAAGTAGGTACCATCGCGGACATTTGCTGAACCACTTCGACCTTATTACCTAGGTAATAAGGTCGGAAAAGTGGTTCAATGCAAATGTCCGCGATGGTACCTATACATAATGCAGTGCATAGGTATATATCTATATGTATAGGTAGGTGCATAGTATGCACCTACCTATACATATAGATATATTTCATTTAGTTCCATGGTTGGCGTTTGGGGGGCGCTGATTGCTAAGTAAAACCGAAAACGTCAGTTGCCAGTCTATCTCATATATACTAGTCTATGCTACAGACGACTACGTGTAGATATTGTGCGCACATGACAACTCTCCGCCTTTATAAGCTGAGCTGTCTTCGAACAAATCGTCATTCACTAGCTAGAGGTTCAGAGTTCGGTAGCCACGCAGCCTTCTCTGTTTCCTAAGTAACCTAGTTCCTGCTTCGATAACCCCGCAGTCTTCAGGAAGTAGGCAGTTAGGGGAGGTCTGAAAGGCGATAGCCACGCAGGCCCTTTCATCCCTCCACTTAGGGTTGCCATTTGCTAATACAACAATTATTGTAACGTGTACAAGTGTTGCCAATAAACTAAATTATCAGAACAACGGGGGTTTTATTTCAACCAACCAGCAACACTCATAGAATATATTGAAGTGGCATTTCTTTTGATTTTACACATAAATTAAAAAAAAAACTGTTACTTTACGAAATTATATCGATAATCTGAACCTACTCTTTATTTTCATTTCCATTTATCGTTTCACAGATGGGATCATTTCGTACTGCGATCAGTTTGGAACAAAATATTAATTTTATACACATTCCTAACGAATCCCACAAACTGGGATCGATTGTAGGTTTCGATCGGAATAAGCCTCGAGAGCCCTATGACGCCTCACGCCATAGAGCGCCCGGGACGCTCGATAATACCCTGGCACGATAGTGAGGCGGCCGTGTGATGTCTATACCAAAAGTATCTGATAAAGATACAAACAACTGGATCAGAACACATACCCGTGGATGCCAATTTGTGGTGCCACTTACAAATTGAGTGCTTTAAATGCTTAACCCTAAAATCACCTTCAAAAACACTTCACCTTTTAAAATCATCATAAAAGTTTTTCATTTGATTTGATATTAATTAAATTAAATTAAATATTATTTATTTCAGGCAATTATTAAACCCATACACATACTCTTAAATAGCATAAGCATTAACATAATAATAATAACACAGATAGAATATAAAATACACAATCACAATAACTAAAAATATAATATTAAAAGTCTTTTGCCTCTCTTGCAAGATGGACGACACGGTACACAGCTTTTACAATTTCATTCCTACTCAGGGTTACCCTTGTGTAGAATGACACTCTGAGCTTACTTAGCAGCTCGGAAAAGCCGGCAACGTTGCTCTCGGCGAACATATCAGTCGCACTACACCGCCAGGGCAAGTTCATCATAGCCCGGTAAGCATTATTATACTGTACACGAAGAGTGTTAAACGCACTCCCCGTGTACCGATACCAAAGTTGGCTGGTGTATAACGACTGACAGTAGGCTCTGAACAGCGTCACCTTAACTTGATTCGAGCAGTGAGAAAAACGTCTAGCTAGCATATTGCTTCTACAAGCGATACTGCGTCTCTGTCGTTCCAAATTATCAACATCCGATAAGTTTTCTGTTACAAT
The DNA here is from genome assembly GCA_905163495.3 of Cosmia trapezina. Lineage (NCBI taxonomy): Eukaryota > Metazoa > Arthropoda > Insecta > Lepidoptera > Noctuidae > Cosmia > Cosmia trapezina. The sequence goes on from LR991047.1 coordinate 13,971,771, forward strand.
ATGCCCGAGATACTTAAATTTTGTAACTATTTTTAAATTAGTTCCACTTAAATTAATAGGGAGTATTACATCGGGGCCTTTCTTATATTTAAAAATCATAACTTCCGTTTTATTTACATTGTATGTCAGGTGGTGTTGAGTTGCGTACTTCTCACAGATGTCTATTAGTTTTCTGAGGCCGCTGACCGACGGACTGAGCAGCACCATGTCGTCCGCGTAGCTAAGGTTATTAACGCGCACACCGCCAACTTGGCATCCGACTCTGGTGCTACTCAGCTCCTCGATCAACTGGTTTACATACAGGTTAAACAATACCGGTGACGTCAGACCGCCCTGTATCACTCCACTTGTTAGCCTGTAAGTCTCCGACAGAGTATTATTCCACTTAACCTGATTTACTTGGTTAGCATACCAGAATTCTAAAATATTTACTATTCTCGGTGGTACTTCTGTTTTTCTTAATTTTTCCCATAATATATTATAATTAATTGAATCGAATGCTCGGATTAGGTCTAAAAAGCATGAGTAAACTGTTGTATTCCTATTTAAGTACTCGTAAACTGTATTTTTTAAAGCAAAGATAGCTAGATCGGTGGATGAGCCTCGTCTGAAACCAAACTGAGCGTTGTTTGGCGGTATGTTCTTTTCATTCAAATGTTTCATAATTATGTTTTCAAATACTTTAGAAAATATAGTGGCCAAGGAGATAGGTCTGTAGTTCGATGAACTGGATACGTCACCGGTTCTGTTCTTTACAATAGGAACAACAATAGTTCTCATAAAATCTGTAGGTAAATAACTATGATCGATACATGAATTAAATAACAAAGCCAACTTCACAAAAAGTAATACAGATGCAAATAGAAGGTGTTCGACACTGAGCCCATCGTGGCCCGGAGATTTGCCGCGCTTCATGCCCCTGACACACCTAAACACATCCTCCGCAGTGACGTGCAGTGCAGCGTTGGCAGTGCACTCTTCACGCTCATGTAACGGCACCGATGCCACCTCCGAACCACCATGGGCCCCATGACTCACCTGTCCACTCTGACTATTGGAAATGGGAACGGCAGAATGAGATAGAGGTATAGGATTAAATTTATCAACAAACAAATTAGCTATACTAGATGGGTTTTGATTGCCGTTAACAGACACAGGCCTATTTGACTTATAATTCAATTTGTTGGTTTCTTTCCAGAAATTTCCGAAGTCTTTATTATATCTATGCGTGGCTATAATATCCTTTTTTATTTTTGTTTCATAACCTCGATATTATTTAATAACCTCAATTTTCGTCGTTGTGTGGGAATTATTAATGAATGTGTTAATAATTCCCTTAAATAGGGTTCGTTTAATCTTTGATCACATAGCTTTAGAACAGACCATAATATTATGTCAACGTTAGTACAATCTTGTGCTAGATGTCTCTGGTGATTAAGTGTGTAATTCAATGTCACCAGAAAATTGAATTAAATTGCATGATTCACACTAGGACCGACAAGGAGGAACTTTTTGGTCCTAGTGTGAATCATGCAAAGCGCTATTATTTTGATTCGTGTGCATGCCAATCTTCTTCCAACATTGTACTTACCAGATTTATAATCATAGGGACGACTGTTGCGAAGAAACCAAAACTAGACACACGAAGAACAAAACTAGAAGATGCAATAACAGCCGAGAAATCGAAAACTGAAAAATCAGACTCGAAAGTTAACCGGAAAACTCAAAAACGTACATCGAAAACTCATTTCAGAGAGCCTAACAAATGTAATCAGCGTAGTTATAATCGAGTAAAAAGAATTAAACAACATACTCGTACACAAATCGGTGAAAAAACTTATAAGTGTGATGTATGTCTACGTAGTTTTAGTCAAAAAGGTAGTTTAACAAAACATATTCATAAACACACTAGTGAAAAACCTTATAAGTGTGATGTATGTCAGCGTAGTTTTAGTCAAAAGATCTCTTTAACAAAACATACTCGTATACACACTGGTCAAAAACCTTACAAGTGTGATGTATGTCAGCGTAGTTTTAGTCAAAAGACCTCTTTAACAAAACATACTCGTACACACACTGGTGAAAAACCTTATAAGTGTGGTGTATGTCAGTGTAGTTTTAGTGAAAAACCTAATTTAATAAACCATAGTCGTATACACACTGGTGAAAAACCCTACAACTGTGATGTATGTCAGCGTAGTTTTAGAGAAAAAAGTACTTTAACAAAACATACTCGTATACACACTGGTGAAAAACCTTACAAGTGTGATGTATGTCAGCGTAGTTTTAGTGAAAAGGGTACTTTAACAAAACATACTCTTATACACAGTGTTGAAAAACCTTACAAGTGTGATGTATGTCAGCGTAGTTTTAGTCAAAAGATCGCTTTAACAAAACATACTCGTATACACACTGGTGAAAAACCTTACAAGTGTGATGTATGTCAGCGTAGTTTTAGTCAAAAGACCTCTTTAACAAGACATACTCGTACACACACTGGTGAAAAACCTTATAAGTGTGATGTATGTCAGTGTAGTTTTAGTGAAAAACCTAATTTAATAAACCATAGTCGTATACACACTGGTGAAAAACCCTACAAGTGTGATGTATGTCAGCGTAGTTTTAGAGAAAAAAGTACTTTAACAACACATACTCGTATACACACTGGTGAAAAACCTTACAAGTGTGACGTATGTCAGCGTAATTTTAGTGGAAAGACAAGTCTAATACAACATACTCGTATACACACTGGTGAAAAACCTTACAAGTGTGGTGTATGTCAGCGTAGTTTTAGTCTAAAGGCTACTTTAACACAACATACTCTTATACACACTGGTGAAAAACCTTACAAGTGTGATGTATGTCAGTGTAGTTTTAGTGAAAAAGGTCATTTAACAAAACATATTCTTGTACACACTGGTGAAAAACTTTATAAGTGTGATGTATGTCAGCGTAGTTTTAGAGAAAAAAGTAATTTAACAAAACATACTCATATACACACTGGAGAAAAACCTTACAAGTGTGATGTATGTCAGCGTAGCTTTAGGTCAAAAAGTAATTTAACAAAACATACTGTTATACACACTGGTCAAAAACCTTACAAGTGTGATGTATGTGAGCGTAGTTTTAGTCTAAAGGCTAATTTAACAAAACATACTCGTATACACACTGGTGAAAAACCTTAAATGATAAATGATTTATTTTCTGTAAGTAGGTTTGTACAAACACTTTTACACATCAATCATATTTTTTTTTAAACTAGATGAGATCGACGTTTCCTATCTGACTACTCTGAGAAAAAACGCCGGAACAAACTCGGAGGTCACATTCTCTTTTAAAGTCCAGACATAATCTTGGTCAGATCATGTGAAGACCATGTAGATTGCTGTCTGAAATGGTCTTTTGAGGAAAGAACCACACAGATTGAGTGGACCTGTCCAGTCAGTGCACGCATTTGTCAGTAATCGTGCAGCTCAACTCCAAACTTAAGGAGCTTAACGATTCGACGAACAATACCAAAGAAAAGGCATTTGGGTAGGCCGCATAAATTACTCAAACTGTCAGACTATGACTAAAACTGAGAAAAGGATAAAATAAATAAAAAACAATGATCCACGTAGTCTTCACATTCACAATAATTAAAAATAGTATAAGTAATACTTTACAAAGTAAATATTCATGTCGTTGTATAGAATATGTAAAAAGGTATTTAAATCAACATTAATTGTGTAAATTTATTGGAGCAGCTCAATCCCAAGCCTTTTTGTCCTCAATATAGTCTTTGACAGTATAAAAGGCTTTCTGACAAAGTTTCCGCTTCATACAATTTTTGAATTTATTAAGGCTTAGTTCTTGAATGTGGCTAGTATAGGTAGTTTATTATAAAAACGTATACATTGGCATCCAAACTAACCACTTATTTTCTTAAGCCTGGTTGTAGGAACAACAAAGGACATTGTCCGATATGGCCCTGTGCACAAAAAATATCGGACATACACGATAATTTTTTGTCTATTTTGTTATATTAGTTGCAAATACTCCTATAACACGGACTATCTGCATGCCAAAATGAATATTAAAAATTATTTTATGCGACTAACATTAATCGCCGCCATCTTCACCAAACGTCATGTCCACAGATTACTATATTAGTCGTGTCGAAGAAGATTAGGGATGCCCAATCGATTGTAAACGATATTTTGTTTTTTTTTTAAACCAATGCATATTTTTTAATCTGAATCACATTCTGATTTATTTCGAATAGAGTGCAAATAGAAACTACAATAAAAACATTAAATCACCATTCCATTATTATTATTCACTAAAAGTATAATGTTTAAAACCTACCATAGCTAATCCATGAGGTCACATTCTTCTATTTTAAATACGTAGTAAGAATATTGCTGAAGTGAACAAAACCTACATACTTCATCATGATCCTTATTCAGGGTTTTCTAAGATCGTTTACAAAAGTGTGTGGTTTCCTTCTAAATAAACGATCACGCACGAGTTTACGAAAATTAATATTAAAAAAAAATACTTATCCTTAGTTTGTACCTACTCACAATATTGAGAGATTTACCATGTTATTTGGAGACCACAGACTTCTTATAGATTTTCCTGTAATCTACAGGTAAAGAACTATTTTCTGTATTTCTTTCAAAATTTTAGACTCAGTAGTTTCGGGGATAAGGTGGGGAATGGTCAATTTTCGTCAATTTTCTTAAATAACTTTAAAACAGTTTATTTTAAAATTATAAAAAAATATATTTGAGACCCTCATAGTAAGACCTTTCATTTGTTAGGTCACACGTTAGGTACAGTTTGCAAAACTTTTTTTTTTAATTTTCTTATTTGCCCCCTAAAAGTGACCCCATATTCAAAATTCATTTATTTACTTTACCCGTACGTGTTTGGGTCACAGAAATCCATATGGTGTACCAAATTTCAACTTAATCGGTCCATTAGATTCAGAGCAAAATGGCTGTGACAGACGGACAGACAGACAGACAGACGCACGAGTTATCCTATAAGGGTTCCGTTTTTTCCTTTTGAGGTACGGAACCCTAAAAACGATAAAAAAAATGGAATTTTTTCTGAGAATTTTTCCGGATGGATTATGATTCCAAATAAGGAGCTGAATGCACCCTGTTAGTTTGCGGAGGGCTGTCCCTTACACCCTGTACAAACTTACACTATCATAACGGGTTCACACCCAAAAGCGATAATGTGATTAAATGATATTTATTGGTTAACAAATCTAGTCACCCTCACGAATTCCGCCAATGTAAAGCCAGCTTCACGATGTGGGTAACCCCCTTGGACCCCCGTGCTTCCACGGGGGGTACCCACATCAAGAAGCTGGCTGTACCTACAGTTAAAAATGTCGAGCAGTGCTTCCAAGGGGGTTACCCACATCGTGAAGCTGGCTGTACCTACAGTTAAAAATGTCAAGCAGTGCTTCCAAGGGGGTTACCCACATCGTGAAGCTGGCTGTACCTACAGTTAAAAATGTCAAGCAGTGCTTCCAAGGGGGTTACCCACATCGTGAAGCTGACTGTACCTACAGTTAAAAATGTCAAGCAGTGCTTCCAAGGGGGTTACCCACATCGTGAAGCTGACTGTACCTACAGTTAAAAATGTCAAGCAGTGCTTCCAAGGGGGTTACCCACATCGTGAAGCTGACTGTACCTACAGTTAAAAATGTCAAGCCTTTGTGAGGCGTTTATGATGTTTTATGGCTTTATGATGTTTTTATTTTGGGGTCGTCAACCGCTGGTGGTGTAGTCACTTCAAATACTTATCAGTTTTTTTTGTGTATAATTTCACAGACCGATGCGATGTCTCAACACGATGAAACAGATTTTATCCACTCACACACTACCAGCGGTCGTTAACCCCCAAAAAAATCATCAAACCCTTTTTATTTTGTCGTGTTTAGATTTCGTCGAGTCTGCTGAGTTTCGCTAGCTGGTTTAATTTGACCCTGTTAAGTATTGTACAACATATTATAAAAGAGTATGTTTGAGCCTGCTCGTTTAGAATGAGCAAATCAACGTTGCGTACTAATTAGTCTAATACTTAATCTGTACTTGCTGTAATATTTTCTTCCAACTTTGTTCGTCATTGAGTTAATAAAAGTTTGACTAAAAATCAGCATGTTTGGAGTTTGTTTGAATAGTTGCTTACCTAAAATTCCCGACCAGAGTAAGGCCTCATTTACGGAGACGCGGTGCGTCGTGCGGTGCGCGGGGCGGCCCGCACTAAATTCAAACATAGGGCGTTCTATGAGAGCGTTTACGGAGAAGCATTTAAGATTTCTTACATTTGACGGCCCGCAGCCCGCACCGCGCGACGCCTCGCGTCTCCGTACATGAGGCCTAACTATGGAGTTTCTTGTCAATATTCAATCAAAAGTAATTTATTCAAATTAGGCTGAGAATCAGCACTTTTTGAACGTCGAAATTACAGTAAGACAGTCCCCACAAAACGCCCGCCCTTCACCACTTCCTAGTGCTTTAGCTGGGAAGAAGTAGCGGAACAAACTCCCCAGCAGCACAGCTGTCTGTTCAGTTAGAAGAACTAGATTCTATACAATAGTACCTATGCAAAATAATTTACGCAACACAATACATTAAATTATATTTTTGTCAAATAAAATAAACAATTTTAGTACTTAACTCATATTATAAATGCGAAAGTGAATTTGTTTGTTTGTTACGCTTTCACGCTAAAACGTCTGAACGGAATATTTGGATGATTTTTTGGCACATGGGTAGACCACCTTGATTAGGACTTTTTACTCCGGTATCGGTAGTAGATTCCCGTGGGATAATTTCCTACCACCAGGCGGGCGAAGCCGCGGGCAAAAGCTAGTTTATTATAAACTTATAAATGAAACACAGGTGATGGGGTTGCTGGGGCACGACGTAGGTGGTCGGTGGCTGACAGCCCATCAGGGTGCTCTAGCCATACTAATCACTCGTGAAAGCTACTTTTATGCAGAGTGTAGGTACTAAGCAATAAAACAACCGCTCACTATTCAAAATAACTTTATTTGCAGTAGTGTGATACCACGCCGTTATTCGGCTTACACGAACTTTCCAACCGTGTGTAATCGCCCTTATTTATCACACTCGATAAAACCCACATCCTTAGCCGTCCCTAGATCCAAGCAAGCAAATTACAACACACAAAATATTACCACTTTGGTAGATTATTCTTAAATTGGCAACACAGGCACTTTGCCGCCATAAAAACATCTATGTTGGTAGCACTGTATTAAAAATATAATGCACAGGTTAAATTCGGAGATTTTAATTTTATTATTGCTGCTTTTCTTTTAAATTATTGTAACGACTAATTTTATTTTATTATTAAAACACATAATGAAAACTTACATAGTGAATTAATGAGTCATCTAAGGTTTTGTACGTAACATTTACTTTACATTGTCAAAATCATCTGTGTAAAATAGGATCTTTCGTCAATGATGACCACAGAACCTTCGATACCATACTTGATTTGTTCTAAGCTTGATTCACAGACCGCAATTTAACTTAATACGAATATGGACATTATTCAGACAGTATATTTTATGATTAAACGAACTTACCTGTACGTGAAGTTCGATCATAATTATACGATGGCTTCGTCCGAAGAGATTAGAATAAACACTATGTAGTAGTAACACGTACGGTGTTGCCTTTGCGCACTGAAAGTAAAAAGCCCTATACCTAAAACTAAAAAAATAAGTTTTTTTTTTTTTTTTTTTTTTTACATTTTTAGGTGATGGTAGACACATTTCCTTTGCTCGATTCCGTGTTCTATTGCTCATTTAGTTCAGAGCTTAGATCCTCAATTCCGGGTTTTGATATTTCAGGGAATGCTAAGGGATATTTCTTTTTTGGAGAAAAAATAAATATGGGAGGCATAGACTTATAAAAAAAGATGGACTCCGCGCCACGCATATCGAAAGTGAAGCACCCTACCGATCTATGTGTGCGTGATTTGAGTACCTGCAAAGACGCCGTCGCTCGTGTCACGTAATGGCGGCCGGTCGGCATACTATGATGTAAATGTGTGCGCGAGGCGTGTTTGTACAAACGGTGCCGGCATACTTACTGTGCTTCACTTTCGATATGCGCAGCGCGGAGTCCATCTTTTTTTATAAGTCTATGATGGGAGGGTGGGTTGCTAATCTCTTCGGACGAAGCCATCGTATAATTATGATCGAACTTCACGTACAGGTAAGTTCGTTTAATCATAAATTATACTCAGCTTCGTCCTCGAGATTAGAATAAACACTATGTAGAATTTGAGAGTTACTGAAATATCAATGAAACACTTTTGTGTAACAAGGTAAAAAGTAATACACATTTGTTTAAGACAGTAATTAAATTATTAATTTAATTAAAGAGTAACATTTCTGAAATGCAGAGATACATAAATACTACAATTAATCATGAAACTTTATAATTATTACTTAATTGATAAAACATTTTTATTGTTTAATGTTGATCTATACCGCACTCTCCTACCGTAGTCTTAATCCACTGACTCAATGTTTGTGCCGAAACTAATTTATGTGGTTACTTCTCGCCGATAGATAGGCTATTTAAATTACCACGAAGTGAACTAGTCAAATCTAGAAGGGCTAAAAGGGTCAGGACTGGACAGATTTCCGGTTTTTAGCGAAAAAATGGTAAGTAAATTAAGATTTGTTTGCTCGGTTCCTATCTTTGAAGTTTTTATAACACCTGATGGTATTTTAATAGTGATCTTATCAGCATGAATTTGTATATTATTTATGTAAATTTCTGCTGAACTTTGCATTCGGTGTGCAGTAGGAAACAAGAATAATAAAATGACTAATTAGGTTACGTTAGGATACCGCAAGAGCACAAAATGTTTAGGACTTTGTATCCCAAGTTGTATTATACCGCAAGAGCACAAAATGTTTAGGACTTTAGACTTTGTATCCAAACTTGTATTATACTTGGGTAAGGGGGTGGTCTAAGTCTAAAGACACCCTTAAAAAAGCATTTTATAACTTCACTATCGCTGACCTTTTCAGTCAGAATTAAGGCTAAAGCCGATTGGTAACTGTTTAAAGTGCCATATTGACCACTTGAATTAAACAATGTTATTAGAAACAGAATCGCATCGTTGATTCATGCCCCGAAAAAGTTATCATTTCTTAAGACAGGTGTCGTATTGTTTTATCTGTGTACCGGATGCCAACATTATGTCAATTGCTGGTGATGAAATATTTCTTCTCAGCAACGAGTCTCGGACAAGAGACACGAGAGACGGGGTAAACCGAGGGTAAGTATATTGTTGTTGCTAGTAAGTAGGTCATAAAATTGTTTGTTTATTTTTGCATCAAAATACAAAACAGATGATTCAGGAAGTTTCCTGAATAGAGGGTACCAAGGTTGGTTAGGCCATAAGGGGACCACTACAATACCACTAGTTTTGTCATTAACAATATTTTTTGTAGCGTTTTTAGGACTATTGAAAAAAGGAGAGAATGCATAGATAATTTTGTAAATTTGTGACCATGATAAGGTAAATGCATTTATGGCCAAAGCGTCAGGATATCTGAACCAAGATTACTGTTTTATTATTATTAGTTACGAAATTGTTTGTTAACAAAACTGTTTACATTAGGAAAACCAAACAAGTTTGCTATTTTGTAAAAAAAAACTGAGTCGCTCAATTCCCACTCAACATCTGGATGAATTCTACGGGTTTCCACGTCAGCTATTGTTTTATCTCCTGAACGAATGTATGATGCATAACACAATAATATTCCTAAATTAACACCATTTCCATAATTCTTTTATTATGCATGTTAGATATGGATATTGCATGTCTCCATCCAATTTACATAGGATATAGTTATAATGTTGTCAATGCGAAGTAGTATTTGTTTGACAACTTTTCATTGTTACAGTAATGAAAACTTTTAAACCAAAAAAGGCATCAAAGATTTTTTGATTTCATCGTTCTTCAACTCTCGTCTCTTTCCTACACGCTGCGCCCCACCCCGTAGTCGAACCATTACTAAAAATTTCAGGCAATATTCATCATATTTAATTTTACTACTAAGATTAAGTACCAATAATCTAAAGCATTAAACCACCAATCAATACCGGACGATAAATACTACGGTATAGTTCAGTTAAATAAAAAGTTTGCATCTTTTAAATTCTTTTGTGTATAATCATCCGTATTCGACGGCAGGGCAAGTAGAACACAATAGGCCAACTAAACTTGCAAAATCTCCAATTTTACATCGTGACATGTTTCGAAAGGTTTGTAATTTATTTTTAATTTTATTCGATTTTTATGTAGGTAAAATGATTTGAATTTCTTTAATAACAATATGTAACCAATATTCATGATGTCTTAGGCATATATGTTGCATTTCTCAACTTTTTTTTTTTTTTTTTTATATTCGACTTTTAAAAAATATTTTCTGACAAGTTTCATTGTTATGCGTAAATCTTCGAGATGAAAATATTGAGTTTCTATAAATCGATTATGATTTTTATTAAAGTTAAGTGTGAATCTTTGTTCACCGTAGGCTTAAGTGCCAAGAATAAGCTTGATAGAAACTGCCCTTCATAAGGGTTCAAATCAAAGATATAGCACCAGTGCATATCAATTCTTCAATTAATGTTTTTAAACTGATGTTGAGTGGATTATTTTATTTCGGAAAGTGATATCCTATCCCACGAGCTGAAACAGGTTTATAAATCAAAAAACCCATTATAATAAAACAGTCGGACCAGAAGTTAGTTCTGACCAGGTGTCATAAAAAGTGACAGCATAATATTGCTTACCCCGGTAAGATCTAGCTACGACTGCGGTAGCTCGCCCTTGTCGCGAACGTTGTCTGCTGCCGACTTCAAAATGACCCGTGGGAGCTGCTCGTGGGCTACACTTTGTACAGGGACCTTCATCCTCTGAGTCCTCGTTTGCCTGTGACTCGGGGGAGGAGCCCGCCAGTTTTGATTGTTACATTGTTGGAACGTCAATTGAGGCACAGGTCAGCGCTGTCTGCATTCTGTTGATGGGTGGCTGAGATATGGTTGACTTTATTTCTGGCCCTGTTTTTGGAATTTTTTGTTTGTTTTTTGTTCTTTCACGTCCTTCATTTTTTTTTTTTAATTTTTTTTTTTTTTTTTTAAATTATGTAAAATAAAGTTCCGTTGGAGAAAAAAGGCATACAGTATCTATCATCATTTGTATTAATTCAGTTTTTATTTATTTTATCTGGGCAGTGACCTTGAATTAATTACCTACGACCGCTCGGTAGATAAATACATGTCCGTCCGTGCGTAACTGCCGCGTGCTCGAACTGTTTTCGTAGTTACTGGTACTGACTAAGGTTTCAATATGCGTCGTTTCGGCCATTTTATAAGAAGATAAACCACTGTGTCATTTATTACACTGTGGTTCCGGTGAGCCAATTAGCTTACAATTACTAGGAGGTAGGTAAGTATATTTTTATCAACTCCTTATGAAGTTCGCTGGACAAGCCCTTAGTAGCCAACATAGTAGATGCTGTAGCCAACAGCCAGGTCGGTCTGATTTTTTTTTTTTTTTTTTGTACATCTGTTCCACAGACGGATCCTCTCCAAATGTCACAATTTTTATTTAATATATATATTTTTTTTTTTTAATTAATATTTCAAAAGTTTTCGAGTCCAGCTCGTTGCTTGTAGATGTGTCAGTTGCAATAGGACTTCAAGGAAGGGACCTGTGGCTGTGAAGTTCTTGTGGATAGAATTGGGTCTGCAGCGCTATTTGAGAGAAATGGGTCCAAGGAATTGGATCCCCAGCGCTCATGGATGGCTCATCATGATAGTCTGGTTCCACTACTTCTTCAAAAGGTTATTCGTCGTAGTATCGATATTGAGGTGAGGGTGTGCCCTCTGTGATGTGTTATTATTTAAGAAGTTAATCAATCCTCAATGTTATTGACGTGAAACGGACTAATGGATAATTAATTTACCACAACAAGATAAGCGCACGCAGGTGGGCCGTTGTATCTATGGATATAGATATGTACCGCGTGCGACGTAGTATCCACGGTGAAGTGACAATCCCAAAGACTGCCCGCATCACCCGTATAGATTCACGTATACTAACAAGGTAACAGTCCTTATAACTGATCGCAATATTAGCCTTGAACGTGATATTAAACAAAATAAGGTACTTATAATGTTTATGAGTCCAAAGTGTTAACCCCACAAGTTAACCGCAATTATCCACGGTGAAGTGACAATCCCAAAAACTGCCCGCATCGCCCGTATAATAAGATAAGCGCACGCAGGTGGGCCGTTGTATCTATGGATATAGATATGTACCGCGTGCGACGTAGTATCCACGGTGAAGTGACAATCCCAAAGACTGCCCGCATCACTCGTATAGATTCACGTATACTAACAAGGTAACAGTCCTTATAACTGATCGCAATATTAGCCTTGCACGTGATATTAAACAAAATAAGTTACTTATAATGTTTATGAGTCCAAAGTGTTAACCCCACAAGTTAACCGCAATTATCCACGGTGAAGTGACAATCCCAAAAACTGCCCGCATCGCCCGTATAATAAGATAAGCGCACGCAGGTGGGCCGTTGTATCTATGGATATAGATATGTACCGCGTGCGACGTAGTATCCACGGTGAAGTGACAATCCCAAAGACTAACCTTTGGAATGCGACGTCGATCTTGTCTCATGCTGAAGTTTCTTCTCTCATTTCTTTAACTGTTATGGTGATATATCCGTAATCTTGTTTACTTTTTCGTTTCCCCATGACACTTTTTAAACTTTAACAACACTGATAAAAATTATTTAAGAAAATACGTGCGCTCCGGCAGAGCACTGAACTGTGAATGAGCAATAGAACACGGAATCGAGCAAAGGAAATGTGTCTAGCCTCACCTAAAAATGTAAAAAAAAAAAAAAAACTTATTTTTTTAGTTTTAGGTATAGGGCTTTTTACTTTCAGTGCGCAAAGGCAACACCGTACGTGTTACTACTACATAGTGTTTATTCTAATCTCGAGGACGAAGCTGAGTATAATGTTCATATTCGCATGACACGCTTACGCTATACGAATATATGAGCATTATACGATTATACGCATAATTATGAATAAGGTTCACATTCGTATGAAGTGTGTTGAGTGTGTGAAAGTGCGGTCTGTGATTCTAAGGGCGTTTGTCCACCACCGCCGTCACCGGGACAATCGGTGAGGGCAATCGTGTGTCCAACGCGACCGAACTCAGCATCGCGAGCATGATAGACAAAACCAACAAAACAATTGGCGCGGTGCGACGGCAGTGCGTGGCATAGATTAAACTTTCAATTAAAAATTCGTAAAGTAAGTACACCATTATCCTATTTTCATGTAAATAAACAAACTTACGACAGTATGAAGAGGATTCACAATAAAAAATCGCAACGAAATACTATTTTATTTATAAAACAACTTCTTCAGGACACAGATCATGTAAGTTTACTTCAGGACGTAAAAATACAAATATAAAGTTACATGCTTTGTGTACAAATATTTATTTGAATTTGGCGCCACCTGTTAATGTTGCATGACTTGTCAACACGTTCAAAATCACGTTAAAATTACAAAGTTGTTTTGAACGGGAAATTGAGCTTTTCAGTGCTTTTAGACGTATCTAGGTAATTTGTTTGTATAATCGTAGTTTATATATGTTTACACCCAAAAGAATCATATTTCTATTATTTTGAAAAAAAAAAAACCGGTAAAGTGCAAATGGAATAAGATTAAAGTTTTTGAACGTTGCCTATTAGAAAGACTGACATTACAGCAGGCCACAGACAAGCATTACCATTCGACTTCGTTCAATAGTCTTTTACCTTCAGCACCGTCATAGTACGCACGGCTACAGATCAAGCAATACATTTCCAATATAAGCTGATCTCGCATTGTATAGGATTTCTTTACAATGAGAGATCAGTGGAAACTGGAAGTTATTGATTGATGTGTAGCCGTGTGTACGATTACAAGCAATTCAAAACAGGCCTGCTATTGCCCTGGAGCCCTGCTTTTGAACTGACTGGAAGATGAACGATTTTTTAAAAGCTCATACTAAGCCCCTGACTTAATATTTATTGTCGTTGCATGTTAGTTTTAAAAGCCTCGGTAACCAGTTCATAAAATTTAAAAAAAGGAATCGAGCTATGAAGTTGGAAGTTGAACTGTCACTACTGTCAGTGTTGAGAGTCTGTCATAATTCGCTGTATTATTATCCGACTTGTTTTGTTTGTATCGTTCGTATCACAATTACAATTTCCGTGGAGTAATATAATAAGTGTTCTGTGATACATTCACAATTCACAAAATACATTGCTAACTTTATTGCAAAGAGTATAATAATTAATAGGAAGGTTTTTGCTTTGCGTGTGTAATTATAAGTGCGCTTGTGCTACCGGTATTAGTATAATAAAAGTAATCTGTGAACGGTGCAAAACTTGTAAATCGTGTAAAGAAACTAATAAACTAAATCCTATGAACTATCTGGACTATGTAAGAGACATATAATAAGTCTCTCTGGCTGCTGCCGTGAGCCGTCTTACCGTGCTCCACAAAGGCAGTGCACGTGTTATTTTAGAAGCTTTAATTCGCTTTCGAAGATTACTATAAGTCCAAGTCGTAATAATTGTATGCAAGCCACGCCAGTTATTTGTGCGCCACAGAGTTTGTCAATAATTTAGATGAAAAGCTGAACTAAGTAAATAACTCTAGGCGTTACGTTTTGAGTTCAAAGATGGAAAGACTGCCGATGTGTAGAATATGTTTAGTGCAGAATGTTCGCATGCATCTAGTGGTCAGCAGGAACTTGCAGGAGCTATACGAGAAGCTGACTGATATACCAGTAAGTTATTATATAAGATTTAAATTAACAATAATTTTATTAATTAATTACTATTGACATGTTTTAAATGCAAATCAAACACAAGGATTATGAACTTTCGGTCAGAGGGCCGTCTTATGGGCTAATGGAAATCAGTGAAAGATTATCCATGTGAGGGAACCTGGTCAGTGGGTCGCCTTAGGGGCTTAGAACTAAAATATAAGTCACCAATCTGCCTTGAGCAAGTGGTAATAAATACTCATGACATCTCTGTATGAAGCATATAGAAAGCATTACTGACCACCAACTGCTGCCTTTACAATTTAATGTAAGATTGGAAGTATTTTCTTCACACAAACAAAATAGTGTAAGATAATTTTTGTTGCAGTTTGTAACTGAAGACAGGAGACCGATTCTTGCTTGTTTCTTCTGCTGCACTAAACTAAAGCAATGCTACCAATTAATGACAAAATGTCTGGAAGCCGAAGAGCTGTTTGCTCAGATGATGAATGAGAATTATGAGGTGAGGTATTCTTCTACTGACATTTATTCTTATAATTTCTAATTTCAGTGTAATGTGGAAGTGATTTATCTCAAGCTCATACTTAATGTGTCTGGATTTGACGCCAACAATACCATTGGCCTGTGAGGTTGGTAGCATGGCCGACTCTCCAGGCTACATTGGACCTGCTTAAGTGATGTCCGTAAGGATTGAGTCGCCACATTTCGTATCTTAATGAAATTTTATACTTATTTAGTAGTAAGTTTAAAAATTTTGTAGGTTCGATCCTCGATTTTGTAGGTATAATACTTCAAAAGATATATGAACATAAAGGTGGCACCTCAATCTAAATATTTGGATTGAGTCGCCACGTCAGAACTAGGTACATCATGGATGAATGTTTATCATTATTTGGTATGATTTAGTAGTAATTGTGTATAGTACCTACTAAAAATCTGAGTCCTGTACTGTTGATATTGAAGAATATACAATACTTTTAATGTGGCTCCTCAATCCATCAATCAATCAATCATAAAAACGTGAATTTCCATGAAAGTAATTGGTCAATTTATATTCCACTCCAAAGAACATTCAGTAGTAAGTGTGTTCGAATTTGTAGCATATAGAGAGAGTAGTAAAACTGAGTGAATTTAGTAAATAAACGCATTTTATTTGGCTCCTCAGTCCTGACGTTCTGCAAATAAATAATTGATTGTATCTACCTGAGATCACAACGGAATCAATAACCAGAGACACTAACATTTAGTATAAATGTCTACTAAATACTTATGTACAAATCAACATTGTATATATTCGGTTTCTGAAAAAAAAATACTTTTCAATATTCTTTAAGAATTCGCTATTGAGGGTGACCATGTTGTGTGTGTACCTGGGACAAACGGTCAAACTAGGTAAGTCCAACTTCGTTAAGTTAGGGAAGCTACGGAAGATCTTCTCGTCCAAAATATCGCAGTGTCTCGAAACAAAAGTCTTTGACCAGTGTGTGTTGCCAGTTATGATTTACGGCACTAAGACGTAGCGTTTTACAATGGGCCTCATAAGAAAGCTCAAGGTCACCCAAAAGCCAAAGAAGAGGGTTATTCTCGGTGTTTTTCTGCGAGATCGAGTTAAGAATGAAGTCCCTTTTGGGGGGAGCAGTGGACGTCTTTCGGCTGAAATGATGATGATGATGATGTTAAATGAAACCAGGATGACTAGTTTTTGAAATTTATTTTTTTAATAAAATCCCTACTTATTTCTAACAGAATTGTATTATTCACTTCGTAAAGGAGAAAAATAATAAAGTGTTCATCCTAAACGTTCTAAATAATTGCCACTTAAATACTAACTTACCTAATAAATGAACACATTAATACTAATTGTAAAAAACTATTCAAACTGCCCATTGATACCTCTGATGTTATGATAAGCGTTTTTATCTACGATTATGTATCGAAGCGCTTTTGTGTTTTAAAACAAATCACAATTGAAATCAAGATGTGCCAACAAAGATAATTATGCAAATTAGGTATAATAACAATGTTACAAAACCGGTCAAGAGCGAGTCGGACTCGCGAACCGAGGGTTCCGTTCCGATTTCTGAAAAAGTGTGCTATTTAGAGACATCGTTTTATTTTTCCTGTAATCTTTACATACACTTCTATCATATAGAATATTTGCAGATTTTTCGCTTCGCAAACTTCGGAGATAAGGGGGGGGGGAACGGTATTTTTTTTACATTTTTCATCAAAAGTCGAAAACTGTGCGGCCTATAAAAAAGAAAAAAAATGTTTGAGAATGTGCAAATAGCGCTCTTTCATATGATACCCCATATGCCATAGTAAACCCACTTTGAATTTTTAAGACCCCCTTTCAGTCAATGTTGCAAAAAAAGTATAAATATTTCTAGTTCTTTCTTATTTGCAAAATAGTTGGGTAAACATCATCTAAAACTGTTCCAAATTTCAAGTTGATAGCATTAGTAGTTCTTGAGATATCCAGCTGTGACAGACAGACAGACAGACAGACTGAGTCACACCATAAGGGTTCCTTTTTTACCATTTTGGTACGGAACGCTAAAAAGGAACTATCCCTATACTATAAGTTTTAAAAAACAGCACATAATAAGTAGTGGTAGGTCCACTAATCGAATCGCAACCCACGAAATACAATAATTGAGTAGTCCCGATGCCCATCTGTGGTCTCCGAGAGCAAATGCGCGAGTTAGGGTCAGCTCACACCGAGAAGCGACGCGACGCGACGCTGCGCGCACATTTTAAAAGAGCGACTCAAAATATAACTTTATTTTCTACACGAAAATATACACATTCCATTGTGAGAATTTAGAATACGTTGCACCATGCAGCGCTGCGCCTCGTGATGCCTCGCAGCGTATAGCGATGCATCGCGACGCAGCGGTGCTTCGCCGGTACGCGCGTTGTGCAAGAGCGGTGCTGCGCCTCACGAAGCCGCGCGACTAGTCTACTACAGTCTCTACTATTTCCGTCCAGACTTCGTGTAGAATTGATGCAGTTTGGTCGAGTGCTCGAGTGAAATTATAATGATAGACTGGGATCTTGTTATAATCGGACTTCTTGCAGAAGAGGAAGAGGAAGAAGAATACAAAAATAAAATTAAAAAGACGCAGGGCGGGGCGGGAGCACGTGGCGAATGTAGACACGTCCCGCTGAGCCGCGCGGCGTCGGCTTGAAATGGCGGCTGCGAAAATTTTTGCAGCCGCCATCTTGGATTTCCATTTTGACCTCATTATCGTTTTAGGTGTTTTTTTTTACCTCTAGTGTTTTAACACCCTTAAAAAATTTCACAAGTTCCATGATGAAACTATGATGATAATGAAGTTTGCTATGTTGACTGTACAATATAATCCAAAAAAAATAGGCTTGGTAGTGTCGTTAATTGGAAACGACACTACTGGTAGTGCGGCTGGTAGTGTCGTTGCCAATAAACGAAAATTTAAGGGATTCCCTCGATTTCCATGGGATCTCTTCATCAGATTCTGACTTGGTGACAATGGGACCACCTCGAGAGCATAACCTTTGAAACAAAAAAATAATTGTGCAAATCCGACTATACAGGCTGACTTTGAAAACATGCGACAAAATAGATTTTGTTTCTATAAGCCACGAAACGTACATTTTCTTTTTAAATCACGTATTCATGGTCACCCTACAAAAAAAATTCATAAGAAATTAAAGAATAGCTAATAACTTCGTAAATATGTACTTTTTTTTGTATTTTTTTATACGTACATTTTGTAGAAATTTATACAAAATATTGGCGTTTTTTGTTCCAAATTTCGTCATATGATTATGTAGATTAGAGGCAAATCTATTTACCGAAGCATCTGAATTGAGGAGCCACATTAAATATGCTATATCTCCCATTTCTTTCTTTTGTGATTGCCGACTCTTATCCTACAAATCTAATATACTTACTACTAAATGATGTTGAAATTTCGCATTAATTGAACTACTGCTTCTTTGTAAAATTACCATTCGTATGTGTATGGTCTGAGGAGCCACACATAATGTATTGTAACTTTTTTAATTTTAACACTACCGAGCTCAGATTTTGTCTACTAAATACTCTCAAATACTACTAAATCATACCAAATTATGATAAACATTCATCCATGATGTTCTTAGTTCTGACGAGGCGACTCAATCCAAACATTTAGATTGAGTTGCCACCTATAAGTTCATATATCTTTTGAAGTATTATACCTACAAAATCGAGGATCGAACCTACAAAATTTTTAAACTTACTACTAAATAAGTATTAAATTTCATTAAGATACGAAATTTGGCGACTCAATCCTTACGGACATCTTAAGTGTCCTCACTTGTGGGGCTCTTAAGAGTGACTTTAGTATAATGAAACAGTTTGTGCTTGTGGGAGTATTATTCATGGCATATTTTCCTAATTCTATAAATATATTTTTACAGCCCAATCCTTTAATAAACCAAGACCACTTAGAGTTTTTCGGTGGGTTTATTAAATCTCCAATAGAGAACATAAGTATAGTTGATGTTATTCAAACAGAAAGCATTGCTATCAAAGAAGAATTACCAGCTGTTGGTGAGGGACTAGAAGATATTATTGAGCCAAAGGAGAAACATCAAAGTGATGGTATGTTTTAAGAACTAAAATAATATTATCAATAAAATAATAATACCTTAAAATAAATTAAAGATTTATACATATAATCTATTTATTTTATATTGATCAACATTGTTTTGAACTACTTCATTACGTGGAACCCGCACTATACGGTGCACTCACAAAGAATCCAAAGCATCCAGAGGGCCTTCACAAAACATCTAGTGCAGGGGTTTCTAAGCTTAGGTAGTGGAACACTCACCAAATCCCTTTTACTTTATTGAACCCCACATCAAATTATTACAAATCAAAGACAGTGCAATTTAATTATGAACAAAAACTTTTATCTATACTAATAATATTATAAAGAGGTAAAATTTGTATGTAAGTTTGTATGTAGGGGGTAATCTCCGGAACTAATGATCCAATTCTAAAAATTTTTTCACTGGTAGAAAGCTACAGTATTCCTGAATGCTATAAGCTATAAATTATATTTATATCATGCATATTAGCCGAGCTATCACAAGTTTTGTCTAAGAAGTCGGAAAGAAATACCTCTTTAAACAGACTTTTTTGCATGCGCTGCCTAAACGGTTGTTTATAATTGAGAACAATGTATGGCAGTCTGGTCCGTCTTATATAATTCTACAAAAAAGTCCGCGACGCCATATTTCTATCTTTTATATTTTATACATCTTTTATTGTTTTAAAAAAGTATTTTTTAGACATACTTACGTTTGGATGATGATTTAAACAACAAAACATTAATTCTTATCAAAATAAGATATTTTATGATCACAAGGACATCATGGAGATAAGATTTGGCCTTTACAGTATGGCAATTGGTCATACAGTTTCGGAGATAATATAAAATTACTAAAACGCAAAATAACTTTAATTCATACCGGTTCCTCTTGAGCAAACATGCTTAGAGCGGACGTTTTATCAATTTACCCATAGATGGCGTTGTCCAAAATGTCGGTGGAATACAGCGGAAGAGTTTGTTTTTTTGTTAGCAAAATAACTTTAATTCATACCGGTTCCTCTTGAGCAAACATGTTTAGAGCGGACGTTTTATCAATTTACCCATAGATGGCGTTGTGAAAATGTGGGTGGAATACAGCGGAAGAGTTTGTTTTTTTGTTAGTTTGTTTGAACGCACTATCTCTGGAACTACCCCAGTCGGCTTTGAAAAAATCTTTTTGCATTTTATAACCCAGTTCTTGAGGAGGCCTATAGGCTATTTAACATCACGCTAGGGCCCTTAGGAGCCGAGCGCGAAGTAATAGCGCGGGCAGGCGATGCGGAATGATATAGGCTATTTAACATCACGCTAGGGCCCTTAGGAGCCGAGCGCGAAGTAATAGCGCGGGCAGGCGATGCGGAAGGATATAGGCTGTTTAACATCACGCTAAGACCCTTAGGAGCCGAGCGCGAAGTAATAGCGCGGGCAGGCGATGGGGAAGGATATATGCTATTTGACATCACGCTAGGGCCCTTAGGAGCCGAGCGTGAAGTAATAGCGCGGGCAGGCGATGCGGAAGGATATAGGCTATTTAACATCACGCTAGGGCCCTTAGGAGCCGAGCGCGAAGTAATAGCGCGGGCAGGCGATGCGGAAGGATATAGGATATTTAACATCACGCTGGGGCCCTTAGGAGCCGAGCGCGAAGTAATAGCGCGGGCAGGCGATGGGGAAGGATATAGTATATTTAACATCACGCTAGAGCCCTTAGGAGCCGAGCGCGAAGTAATAGCGCAGGCAGGCGATGCGGAAGGATATAGTCTATTTAACATCACGCTAGGGCCCTTAGGAGCCGAGCGCGAAGTAAAAGCACGGGCAGGCATTGCGATGCGATGCGTCGGGGTTGGTGGCTCGGGCTTACAAGAAATTTATCGCGGACGAAGTCGCGGGCAGAAGCTAGTTAGAAATATTTTAAAAGTGAAACGTTAATCTAAAGTCAAACCTATCTTACTGAAATATTTTAAAAGTGAAATTATAAAAAAATAAACATTTTATTTAAATATTAATGTGAAGAAATAAATCCCAATAAAAACAAAGAGCGACCTCCCCCCAAAATAAAATGTCATATGCTGGAGAAGAATGATTGTGCAAACAAGTTTAAAGAGCGAGTCGTGGATAAAATGATAGACATGGGGGGCCTGAATGAT
Source organism: Cosmia trapezina (assembly GCA_905163495.3). Lineage (NCBI taxonomy): Eukaryota > Metazoa > Arthropoda > Insecta > Lepidoptera > Noctuidae > Cosmia > Cosmia trapezina. The sequence continues at coordinate 13,993,477 of LR991047.1, forward strand.
CGAAGTGTAAATGAATATTGGAATGAAATGGCGGGGTATATTAGGAGTGCAGCGAAAGATATTTTGGGCGAGACGAAAGGAAAGGGTACGAGAGATACATGGTGGTGGTCAACAGAAAGCTCAAGTCCCGAAAAATGCAACCTGTTAGTTACACAAGCTAGTATATTCTGGAAACATTTCAATTTTACGGTTCCGTTGCCAAATGGCAAAAAACATAACCCTAATGGATTCGTCACGTCTGTCTGTCTGTCTGTCTTTTTTTCCGAAACTATAAGAACTGAACTGAACTGTTGAAACTTGTGAGTAGTACGACTCGCACTTGGCCAGTTTTTTATTGTAACCCAAGTTTTTACTCGGAAGTATTTATAAATAAATACTTCAAAGTTTTGGTAGTGTTTAGTTTAAACATTTCATTGGTAACGAGTAATACTCTTGACTATTTTTATTTACTTACAGAGCTAGAACTGGAAAATTTAGACAATAGCTGTCTAGATGTAGCTGATATACCACCTCACCATTCCGAATCAGATTTAGAAGATGATGTACCTTTAATGGAGTTTAAAATTGAAGCGGAAGAAGAACAAGAAGTATTTAAGAACGAAGAAGAAAAGAAAAGAAAACGAAGAGCCAGGGAGACGAAAAGTAAGTATTAGTTAGATAATCCTGATAGCAAATAGTGTCACCTTAAGGGCGTACCCGCTTACTTGAGCAATGTCGAATGCCGGCTTCAGTCGTCCGCTCGACCGTAGCAGCAGACGGCAATCTCGCCATCTATTAAAGCGTTGTCATAGAGATACATAGAAACCAGTAGTGTCGCTGCACTGTGGTCTGTCATCTGTACCGTAATATTGTTGGACGACGCAGCGCCACCGCTCCGGGATCGCACGGCACTGGCAGCGTACCGTGTGCTCTCACTCAGAGAATATTATTGAAGTGGCGTTTCTTTTGATTTTACACATAAATAAAAAAAAATAAAAAATAACTGTTACTTTACGGAATTATATCTATAATCTGAACCTACTGTTTGTTTTCATTTCCATTTATCGTTTCACAGATGGGATCATTTCGTACTGCGATCAGTTTGGAACAAAATGTTAATTTTATACACATTCCTAACGAATCCCACAAACTGGGATCGATTGTAGGTTTCGATCGGAATAAGCCTCGAGAGCCCTATATGACGCCTCACGTCATAGAGCGCCCAGATACCCTAGGGCGCTAGTGAGGCGGCCGTGTGATGTCTATACCAAAAGTATCTGATAAAAATATAAACAACTGGATCAGAACACATACCCGTGGATGCCAATTTAGAAAGAAAGAAAAAGTATTTTATTGTCTGACCGAAAGTTGGGTTTCGGTTTCGGTCGAGTTTCGGCAAAAAAACGGGTTTCGGTTTAGTTTCGGGTTCGGCGGCAAACCTTCCGAAACTACGACCGAAACCGAAACTGCATTCGGAAGTTCTCGCGCTGTACTCGGTCATGCTTGGCGCGGTAAATTCTAGTAGGTAGATTCTTCTTTTAGGTAGTACGTACTCAAATAAACACCTCACCTATTTTAAGTATTTTTAAGGCGCAATTAATATTTTTTACTAAAATGAGGGGTTGTTATGTTGATTATCAATAAGTGAAAATTATAAAAAAGTACTCTGTGGTGAAAATGTCGAAGACTGCATAGCTATGGAATTTAAAGATAAAAAAACCGGTCAAGGGTGAGTCGGACTCGCGCACCGATAGTTCCGTTCCGATTTCTGAAAAATGTGCTATTTAGAGACATCGTTTTATTTTTCCTGTACTTAATCTTTATATAAAGTTCTATCACATGAATAATTTCAGATTTTTCTCTATGCAAACTTCGGAGATAATGGGGGAGGGGCGGTATTTTTTTAAATTTTTCATCAAAAGTCGAAAACTATGCGGCCTAAAAAAAATGTTTGAGAATGTGTCAACAGCGCTCTTTCATATGATATCCCACATGCTCTAGTAGCCCCACTTCGTAATTTTAAGACTGTAATACGGACTGTATTGCAAAATGTATAAATATTTTTATTTCTTTCATATTTGCAAAATAGTTGAGCAAACGTCATCTAAAACTGTTCTTGAGATATCCAGCTGTGACAGTCAGACCGATAGAGAGACTGAGTCGCACCGTAATGGTTCCTTTTTTCATTTTGGTAGGTACGGAAAAAAAACTGACTGATTATCATAACGTTTCCTTTATTTTTCCTCAAAACATGATCCTTGTAAGGAAGTTTCGGTTTCGGTTTCAGCCGAAACTGAGACCATTGCCGAAATTCGGTTTCGGTTCGGTCGTAAAAACCAGTTTCGGTCGGACACTAAAGTATTTATTGTGACTCGCACAGAACTAAAAATAAACACAAAATAAAAGTTGAAAACAAAAGTAGAGAAACAAAATTATATAGGTATAGAAAAAAAAAAACATATTAAAAAACAAAGTCCTGTACGAGGCCAAAAAGTCCCTATCTCAGCATGATGATTTAAAATAAGTGTCGCAGCGCTGGTATTCTGATAGGAGGGCCCGCTGTGATGTCACGGGCAGATATACCAAAATACATAAATAATTTGTGGTGCCACTTACAAATTGAGTGCTTTGATTAGGAATATTAATTAAATGCTTAAACCTGAAAGTCTAATTTAAATTCACCTTCAAACACCTCACCAGTTTTCGTCGTTGTGTGGGAATTTTGACGACACGGTTGGCGCAGTGGTTGAGCGATTGACTGCTGCGCAGCATGTCGCGGGTTCGATTCCCGCACGGAACAAATATTTGTACGACCTACAAGTATTTGTTCCGAGTCTGGGTGTTTTTCTATCTATAATATGTATGTATTTACAAAAAAAAAAAAAATTGTATATAAGTAGTTTATCAGCCATCTCGTTACCATAATACAAGCATTAGGTTGCTTAGCTTGGGACTAGATGGCGTTGTGTGAAATGTCCAAGGATATTTATTTTATTTTTTTATTTTATTATTAATGAATGTGTTAATAATTCCCCTGAATAGGGTTTCTTTAAACTTTGATCACATAGCTTTGGAACAGACCATAATATTATGTCAACGTTAGTACAATTTTGTATTAGTTGTCTCTGGTGATTAAGTGTATAATTCAATGTCACCAGAAAATTGAATTAAATTGCATGATTCACACTAGGACCGACAAGGAGGAACTTTTGGTCCTAGTGTGAATCATGCTAAGCGTTATTATTTTGATTCGTGTGCATGTCAATCTTCTTCCAACATTGTACTTACCAGATTTATAATCATAGGGACGACTGTTGCGAAGAAACCAAAACTAGACACACGAAGAACAAAACTAGAAGATGCAATAACAGCCGAGAAATCGAAAACTGAAAAATCAGACTCGAAAGTTAACCGGAAAACTCAAAAACGTACTTCGAAAACTCATTTCAGAGAGCCTAACAAATGTAATGAGAGTAGTTATAATCGAGTAAAAAGAATTAAACAACATACTCGTACACAAATCGGTGAAAAAACTTATAAGTGTGATGTATGTCTACGTAGTTTTAGTCATAAAGGTAATTTAACAAAACATACTCGTATACACACTGGTGAAAAACCTTATAAGTGTGATGTATGTCTACGTAGTTTTAGTCATAAAGGTAATTTAACAAAACATATTCATAAACACACTGGTGAAAAACCTTATAAGTGTGATGTATGTCTACGTAGTTTTAGTGAAAAAGGTACTTTAACAAAACATACTCTTATACACACTGGTGAAAAACCTTACAAGTGTGATGTATGTCAGCGTAGTTTTAGTCAAAAGATCTCTTTAACAAAACATACTCGTATACACACTGGTAAAAAACCTTATAAGTGTGATGTATGTCAGTGTAGTTTTAGTGAACAAGGTTATTTAACAAAACATACTCGTACACACACTGGTGAAAAACCTTATAAGTGTGATGTATGTCAGCGTAGTTTTAGAGAAAAATGTACTTTAACAAAACATACTCGTATACACACTGGTGAAAAACCTTACAAGTGTGACGTATGTCAGCGTAATTTCAGTGGAAAGACAGATTTAACACAACATACTCGTATACACACTGGTGAAAAACCTTACAAGTGTGGTGTATGTCAGCGTAGTTTTAGTCTAAAGTCTACTTTAACAAAACATACTCTTAGACACACTGGTAAAAAACCTTACAAGTGTGATGTATGTCAGTGTAGTTTTAGTGAAAAAGGTCATTTAACAAAACATACTCGTACACACACTGGTGAAAAACCTTATAAGTGTGATGTATGTCGGCGTAGTTTAAGTGAAAAAGGTCATTTAACAAAACATACTCGTACACACACTGGTGAAAAACCTTATGTGTGATGTATGTCAGCGTAGTTTTAGAGAAAAAAGTAATTTAACAAAACATACTCTTAGACACACTGGTGAAAAACCTTACAAGTGTGATGTATGTCAGTGTAGTTTTAGTGAAAAAGGTCATTTAACAAAACATACTCGTACACACACTGGTGGAAAACCTTATAAGTGTGATGTATGTCAGCGTAGTTTTAGAGAAAAAAGTAATTTAACAAAACATACTCGTATACACACTGGAGAAAAACCTTACAAGTGTGATGTATGTCAACGTAGCTTTAGTTCAAAAAGTAATTTAACAACACATACTCTTATACACACTGGCCAAAAACCTTACAAGTGCGATGTATGTGAGCGTAGTTTTAGTCTAAAGGCTAATTTAACAAAACATACTCGTATACACACTGGTGAAAAACCTTAAATGATAAATGATTTATTTTCTGTAAGTAGGTTTGTACAAACACTTTTACATATCGATCATATTTTTTTTTTAAACTAGATGAGATCGACGTTTCCTATCTGACTACTCTGAGAAAAAACGCCGGAACAAACTCGGAGGTCACATTCTTTTTTAAAGTCCAGACATAATCTTGGTCAGATCATGTGAAGACCATGTAGATTGCTGTCTGAAATGGTCTTTTGAGGAAAGAACCACACAGATTGAGTGGACCTGTCCAGTCAGTGCACGCATTTGTCAGTAATCGTGCAGCTCAACTCCAAACTTAAGGAGCTTAACGATTCGACGAACAATACCAAAGAAAAGGCATTTGGGTAGGCCGCATAAATTACTCAAACTGCCAGACTATGACTAAAACTGAGAAAAGGATAAAATAAATAAAAAACAATGATCCACGTAGTCTTCACATTCACAATAATTAAAAATAGTCTATGTAATACTTTACAAAGTAAATATTCATGTCGTTGTATAGAATATGTAAAAAGGTATTTAAATCAACATTAATTGTGTAAATTTATTGGAGCAGCTCAATCCCAAGCCTTTTTGTCCTCAATATAGTCTTTGACAGTATAAAAGGCTTTCTGACAAAGTTTCCGCTTTATACAATTTTTGAATTTATTAAGGCTTAGTTCTTGAATGTGGCTAGGTAGTTTATTATAAAAACGTATACATTGGCTTGGCATCTAAACTAACCACTTATTTTCTTAAGCCTGGTTGTAGGAACAACAAAGGACATTGTCCGATATGGCCCTGTGCACAAAAAATATCGGACATACACGATAATTTTTTGTCTATTTTATTATATTAGTTGCAATTACTCCTATAACACGGACTATCTGCATGCCAAAATGAACATTGAAAAGTATTTTATGCGACTAACATTAATCGCCGCCATCTTCACCAAACGTCATGTAATGTCGAAGAAGATTAGGGATGCCCAACCGATTGTAAACGATATTTTGTTTTTTTTTTAAAACCAATGTATATTTTTTTTAATCTGAATCACATTCTGATTTATTTCGAATAGAGTGCAAATAGAAACTACAATAAAAACATTAAATCACCATTCCATTATTATTATTCACTAAAAGTATAATGTTTAAAACCTACCATAGCTAATCCATGAGGTCACATTGTATTTTAAATAGGTAGTAAGAATATTGCTGAAGTGAACAAAACCTACATACTTCATCATGATCCTTATTCAGGGTTTTCTAAGATCGTTTACAAAAGTGTGTGGTTTTCTTCTAAATAAACGATCACTCACGAGTTTACGAAAATTAATATTTTAAAAAAATGCTTATCGTTAGTTTGTACCTACTCACAATATTGAGAGATTTACCATGTTATTTGTAGACCACAGACTTCTTATAGGTTTTCCTGTAATCTACAGGAAAAGAACTATTTTCTGTATTTCTTTCAAAATTTTAGGCTCAGTAGTTTCGAAGATAAGGTGGGGAATGGTCAATTTTCTTAAATAACTTTAAAACAGTTTATTTTAAAATTATAAAAAAATATATTTGAGACCCTCATAGTAAGACCTTTCATTTGATATGTCACACGTTAGGTACAGTTTGCAAAACTTTTTTTGTTAATTTTCTTATTTGCCCCCTAAAAGTGACCCCATATTCAAAATTCATTTATTTACTTTACCCGTACGTGTTTGGGTCACAAAAATCCATATGTGTACCAAATTTCAACTTTATCGGTCCATTAGATTCGGAGCAAAATAGCTGTGACAGACAGACGCACGAGTGAACCTATAAGGGTTCCGTTTTTTCCTTTTGAGGTACGGAACCCTACAAAAAAAGAAAAAAAAAATGGAAATTTTCCGGAGAATTTTTCCGGTGGATTATGATTCCAAATAAGGAGCTGAATGCACCCTGTTAGTTTGCGGAGGGCTGTCCCTTACACCCTGTACAAACTTACACTATCATAACAGGTTCACACCCAAAGCGATAATGTGATTAAATGATATTTATTGGTTAACAAATCGAGTCACCCTCACGAATTCCGCCAATGTAAAGTCAGCTTCACGATGTGGGTAACCCCCTTGGAAGCACTGGTGCTTCCACGGGGGTACCCACATCGAGAAGCTGGCTGTACCTACAGTTAAAAATGTCAAGCAGTGCTTCCAAGGGGGTTACCTACATCGTGAAGCTGACTGTACCTACAGTTAAAAATGTCAAGCAGTGCTTCCAAGGGGGTTACCCACATCGTGAAGCTGACTGTACCTACAGTTAAAAATGTCAAGCAGTGCTTCCCAGAGGGTTACCCACATCGTGAAGCTGACTGTACCTACAGTTAAAAATGTCAAGCAGTGCTTCCAAGGGGGTTACCCACATCGTGAAGCTGACTGTACCTACAGTTAAAAATGTCAAGCAGTGCTTCCAAGGGGGTTACCCACATCGTGAAGCTGACTACCTAAAGTTAAAAAAATGTCAAGCAGTGCTTCCAAGTGGGTTACCCCACATCGTGAAGCTGGCTGTACCTACAGTTAAAAATGTCAAGCAGTGCTTCCAAGGGGGTTACCCACTTCGTGAAACTGACTATCCCTACAGTTAAAAATGTCAAGCAGTGCTTCCAAGGGGGTTACCCACATCGTGAAGCTGACTACCTACAGTTAAAAAAATGTCAAGCAGTGCTTCCAAGTGGGTTACCCACATCGTGAAGCTGGCTGTACCTACAGTTAAAAATGTCAAGCAGTGCTTCCAAGTGGGTTACCCACATCGTGAAGCTGACTGTACCTACAATTAAAAATGTCAAGCCTTTGTGAGGCGTTTATGATGTTTTATGGCTTTATAATGTTTATATTTTGGGGTCGTCAACCGCTGGTGGTGTAGTCACTTCAAATAATAATATAATAATAATAATATAGCCTCTTTATTTCCATATGAATAACTTACAAAAACAAATATTTCATAGAATTAATATTACATAATAATGTGCATGCATAAAAAAATAAAAAAATAAAAATTAACAAAATAATACAATTAATAATCATTATCATTAATTTGTGATCGTTTAACATACATTCAATATGGACCCCTCAACGGGTGAAGGCCTCCTCCATTTTGCTCCACGTCTGTCTGTTCTTTGCTTTTGTGATCCAATTTTCACCGGCTTTTCTTATTATTTCATCAACCCACTTTTCTTTTGGTCTACCTCTTTTTCTTTTGTTTGCTGGTCCATGCCAGGTAGTTACTCTCTGTGTCCATTTTTCCTTGTCCATACGTGCAATATGACCCGCCCATTTCCATTTTAGTTTTTGAGAATGTTCCAAGGCATCTATTACTTTGGTTGTTTTTCTTATTTCTGTGCTTTTTTTCCTGTGTTTTCTTTGTATGTTTAGTATGCTCCTTTCCATTGCTCTCTGACATACTCTTATTTTGTTTTTAGTGCTACTATTAAATATCCATGTTTGGCAGCCATACGTAAGACAGGGCAGTAAACATGAGTCCATTACTTTTTTCTTGAGTTTTATAGGAAGTTTTGATTTTAGGGTTTCTTTATTGCTCCAGAATTTATTCCAGGTTATGTTAACTCGCCTTTTAACTTCATCTTCGTTTCTTGTCTTAGAGAAAGATACTTGTTGACCCAGGTAAACATAGCTTTTAACGTATTCTAATGTGTTATTATTGACCGTTATTGGTATAACATGGTGGTTCGTCATGACTTTGGTCTTGGTAGCATTTAGTTCCAGGCCGATCGTATTGCTTACGTCATTTAGTTCCTTAATCATTTTCTGTAATTGAGATGCTGTTTCAGAGAAGAGTATGATGTCATCCGCAAAACGAAGATTACTGAGGAGTTTGCCATTTATATTAATTCCCTTCCCTTCCCAGTTCAGAGTTTTCATTATACTTTGAAGCACAGCTATGAAAATTCTAGGAGAGAGCGGATCACCTTGTCTGGCGCCTCTACGAATATTTATTTCAGGACCTTGTCTCTCTAGCTTTACACGACTCTTGCTTTTGCTGTAGATGTCTTTTATAAGATCAATAGTCTCCGATGGTACTTCGCACTCATGTAGAGCTTTCCACATGCTCTTGTGAGATATAGAGTCGAAGGCTTTGGCGTAGTCGATAAATGCCAGGTAGAGCGGTCTCTTGTGCTCTATATATTTCTCTATAATCAAATTTAAAGTGTGAATATGATCAGTTGTTGAAAAGTTTTTTCTGAAACCTGCTTGCTCCGGAGGTTGAAATTTCTCTGTAAACATTGCTAGACGATCCTCAAGACATGAAGCAAATAATTTGTACATATTTGGTTGTAAGCTTATTGGTCGGTAGTTTCCAATATCGGCAGGATCTCCTTTCTTGTAGAGTAAAATTATGTCCGATTGTGCCCATTCGCTCGGTATTGCTCTGTCATTTAGAATCTTGTTAAATAAAGTTGTTATATATGGTGCTAGTATCATTTTCCCCAATTTTAGGGCTTCATTTGGGATTCCGTCTGGCCCGTTGCTTTTGCCGGATTTTAGAGATTCGATTTTCTTTATTACTTCGAGTGTAGAGAATCTATCTAGATTAGTAGAGTCCTGGTTGGTCATTTCATTCTCCGGAGTGGTATCTTTTACTGAGTATAATTTTTTATAAAATGTTGTTGCCGTTTCTATTATGTCAGATCTTGATAATATTTTTTTATTTTTAGCATCATCTTTTATATAGGGTATCCATCGTTTGGTGGTATTAAGATTTTTAAGACCTTTCTTTAAACTACCTGTTGATTCGAGTTGTGCTTCAATTTCTTTTATTCTGCGTTCTGTGCGTTCCCGTTTCATTAATTTGTAGATGGTTTTGTAGAGGTATGTACGTTCGTCTTTTTCTTCTTTTGTTAGTGATATCTTCTGAATTAATTCACTTCTTCTTGTAATAAGATCTTTAATGTGAGCAGGGATGGTCTCCCGTTTTGATGTTGGTTTCTGACGAATTGAATTTATACTGGTGATTATTGGGTTTTTAATTTTGTTATACAATGACTCTACATTTTCATTTTCTTCTAATTCAATTTTGTTTATATTTGTACTTAAGGTTTGTATGAATTGTTCTTGTTCTTTTAACGTACTGAAGTTAGTTTTATAGTTTTTGAAATTTGCTCTACTTTTCTTTATCGGTGCAATCTGTAGTGTACTTCTCAAGAGCCGATGGTCGCTGGGAAACGTCAGATTTGATATGATTTCGAAGTTTGAGATATTGGGCTTTTCTATTGGTTAGTATGTAATCGATTTGACTTCTTCTTTTCTTTGGCGAGAGCCATGTCCACATATTTTTATTGTTCTTTTTGAATAAACTATTTGTAATGTAAAGTTTGTTTTCCCAACAAAACTGTAGCAAAGTTTCACTTCTTTTGTCTCTATTACCGTAACAGTACCTGCCCAGTATTCTTTCTTCGCCTGATACTCGCTGTCCAACACGAGCATTAAAGTCGCCTAATATTATTTTCTGGTTAATATATTGACAATGTGCGTTCTGCAGTTCGTTGTAGAAGTTAACAATTTCTTGGTTACTGGCATCGATAGTTGGCGCGTGTACTTGTACAATGGTGAGTTTTGTGCTTTCGAAATTGAGATTTAAGATGCAGATGCGCTCGGATATTCCAATAAAGCTCTCAATGTTTAGCTTAAATTCTTTTTTTATGAGGAATCCTACCCCATATTGACCTTTCGTTTCCCCGAAATAGCAGAAAATATGGTCGTTTTCTTCTATAATGTTATATCCCGTTCTTCTTATTTCAGCAAGACCAATAATATCGTATTTTATTGTTGAAATTGCTCTCTTAAAATCAAGGAATCTTTCATCTGATAGTAGCGATTTTGCATTGTAGGTACAGATGTAAAGATTTTTGAGTGGAGATGATGGAGGGTTGTAGTCATAATCCCCCGCGGTGACAAGCCGTATTGGGAGATGTAGAGGGGCTTCCTTTACTCGTTTTTTTGTAATGAATGTAACTCAGTCGAACTTGACTCCGACCCTTTTTTCGGTGCTGTGTTGTACATGTAGGAGGTGATATTGTTTGTTTTAGTTTTCTTCGGTACCTGTTTGACATTGCTTTCACTGACTACGGCGGTTTGATACTTAGGAGATTCAGACAGATTCCGTTTTTGCTTTCGTGTGTCTACTACGTAGTTCGTAATTTTGGGGCTACCTGGTAATATTACTATTTTGTCGTAGCGTAGTACAGCATTTTTTACCGAGTTTTCGTTCTTTTTCTACTTCTTCTAGTAACTCAACTTCAAATACTTATCAGTTTTTTTTGTGTATAATTTCACAGACCGATGCGATGTCTCAACACGATGAAACAGATTTTATCCACTCACACACTACCAGCGGTCGTTAACCCCCAAAAAAATCATGAAACCCTTTTTATTTTGTCGTGTTTAGATTTCGTCGAGTCTGCTGAGTTTCGCTAGCTGGTTTAATTTGACCCTGTTAAGTATTGTACAACATATTATAAAAGAGTATGTATGAGCCTGCTCGTTTAGAATGAGCAAATCAACGTTGCGTACTAATTAGTCTAATACTTAATCAATCTGGTTAATCTGTACTTGCTGTAATATTTTCTTCCAACTTTGTTCGTCATTGAGTTAATAAAAGTTTGACTAAAAATCAGCATGTTTGGAGTTTGAATAGTTGCTTACCTAAAATTCCCGACCAGAGTAAGGCCTCATTTACGGAGACGCGGTGCGTCGTGCGGCGCGGTGCGCGGGGCGGCCCGCACTAAATTCAAACATAGGGCGTTCTATGAGAGCGTTTACGGAGAAGCGTTTAAGATTTCTTACATTTGACGGCCCGCAGCCCGCACCGCGCGACGCCTCGCGTCTCCGTAAATGAGGCCTAACTATGCAGTTTCTTGTCAATATTCAATCAAAAGTAATATATTCAAATTAGGCTGAGAATCAGCACTTTTTGAACGTCGAAATTACAGTAAGACAGTCCCCACAAAACGTCCGCCCTTCACCACTTCCTAGTGCTTTAGCTGGGAAGAAGAAGTAGCGGAACAAACTCCCCAGCAGCACAGCTGTCTGTTCAGTTACAAGAACTAGATTCTATACAATAGTACCTATGCAAAATAATTTACGCAACACAATACATTAAATTATATTTTTGTCAAATAAAATAAACAATTTTAGTACTTAACTCATATTATAAATGCGAAAGTGAATTTGTTTGTTTGTTCGCTTTCACGATAAAACGTCTGAACGGAATATTTGGATGATTTTTTGGCACATGGGTAGACCACCTTGATTAGGACATAGGGTACTTTTTACTCAGGTATCGGTAGTAGATTCCCGTGGGATAATTTCCTACCTCCAGGCAGGCGAAGCCGCGGGCAAAAGCTAGTTTATTATAAACTTATAAATGAAACACAGGTGATGGGGTTGCTAGGGCACGACGTAGGTGGTCGGTGGTTGACAGCCCATCAGGGTGCACTGGCCATACTAATCACTCGTGAAAGCTACTTTTATGCAGTGTGTAGGTACTAAGCAATAAAACAACCGCTCGCTATTCAAAATGACTTTATTTGCAGTAGTGTGGTACCACGCCGTTATTCGGCTTACACGAACTTTCCAACCATGTGTAATCGCCCTTATTTATCACACTCGATAAAACCCACATCCTTAGCCGTCCCTAGATCCAAGCAAGCAAATTACAACACACAAAATATTACCACTTTGGTAGATTAATCTTAAATTGGCAACACAGGCACTTTGCCGCCATAAAAACATCTATGTTGGTAGCACTGTATTAAAAATATAATGCACAGGTTAAATTCGGAGATTTTAATTTTATTATTGCTGCTTTTCTTTTAAATTATTGTAACGACTAATTTTATTTTATTATTAAAACACAATGAAAACTTACATAGTGAATTAATGAGTCATCTAAGGTTTTGTACGTAACATTTACTTTTACATTGTCAAAATCATCTGTGTAAAATAGGATCTTTCGTCAATGATGACCACAGAACCTTCGATACCATACTTGATTTTGTTCTAAGCCTGATTCACAGACCGCAATTTAACTTAATACGAATATGGACATTATTCAGATATTTTAATGTTCATATTCGCATGACACGCTTGTTCGCATACGAATATATGAGCATTACACGCGTAATTATAAATAAGGTTCACATTCGTATGAAGTGTGATGAGTGTGTGAAAGTGCGGTCTGTGATTCTAAGGGCGTTTGTCCATCACCGCCGTCACCGGGACAATCGGTGAGGGCAATCGTGTGTCCAACGCGACCGAACTCAGCATCGCGAGCATGATAGACAAAACCAACAAAACAATCGGCGCGGTGCGACGGCAGTGCGTGGCATAGATTATACACTATATTATGTGCGTGGACAAGATCAAACGCGTTTTGTATTGCTGGCACATCGGTCGGGCCGAACTACTCGAAACTTCGGCGGCGGGGATGACGGCGCTTGGGTGACGGACTTGCGGTGGACAAACGGCCTGAAGCCGAGACCTGCGTAGCAATTGCGTAACACACAGTAGGAATCGGTGTCATTTTGACAGTTCAACAACTTTCATTGCGTTATTTACGTTGTCGAGCAGACACATTTTTCGAACATTTGAAGCAATGGATTAGCAATTGGCTTCAAAATGATTCAGATTCCGTGTGTTACGCAATTAGGGTGCAGTGCATAATGCATAGTCTTCACATAGGATTTAGTACCTCAGATTAACGTTTTTTGGAGTGAAACTTCTTAGGCCGCGGCGATTCGATAATTGGACGAGAATTGAGAGTTGAATTTCAAGGACGCGTCACGTTCAGGCACATTTCATTACATGAGAGAGAAGAAAGATATAACTCTGTCTCTCACACTGAATCTCTCTTATTCTTTTGTTTTTTAAGAAGTTTCACATCTACCACGTTTTTTTATACCTTGGGCCATTTTTTCACATTAACAAGTAAAATAAAAACAATAAATTTAGATTAAAAACTATAATACAATACACAATATTAATAAATTCATATATCTTGGTGTTCAACGCTCCAGCGCAGAGGTAGGTAGGTATTGCACGCAGATTTCCGCGATTGTCTATTTTCTAATCATTAATACAATATTCTTCGCCAAACATTTTATGAGCTAAATGCGTTTAGAAAGGATAGTAGGTACTGATAACCGAGTTAAAGTATTTGAAGATCTTTGGATGAACAGAAGAGCTTCCTTAGAGTAACCACCAAACTAGTTGGCAAAAATGTTGGGATGCGAAGTACGGAAACCTATTGCGTGATTGGACGCATGCCGTATCCCTGACGCAGTAGGATTCCGTAATGACACTCCGCAGTTTGGGTATGAAGCTACAAGTACGCGGCGGGCTCAGCTCACTGGGTCAATTCAGTGTGGGCTGCCGCGCACGGCCGGCTCGCACGTTTGTTCGATACTCACTCACGCGCCGCGTCGTAAAAGAAGACAACCCTAACGATTCGGAAGGTATAAGAGTTATGCGATAGAAAGAGAGGCAACTTGTAGGTGAATATAACTATAGGTAATTAGCGTTATGCGACCTGAATTGCACTTTATTGTGTCGTAGCAAGTCGCTTTTTATTTAAATGATTTTGCGGAGTGTCCCATCTGTATTAATTTGTGGTAATGCGCAGTACGCATACCCACTTAAGGTCAAGGGGTATCATCTTGTTACCCAGTAACTGGGTTGTGGGGGTCAGTGGGCAGTCGCTCCGTGTAAAATACTGGTATTCAGCTGCATACGGTTCGACTGGAAGCCGACCCCAGCATAGTTGGGAAAAGGCTAGGCATAATTATGATGGTTCATACAATGCGTTTTGCCAACTTATTGAAGACCTTGGGTGCATAGTATTTACCGACTGATTCTGACTCCTAAGTCACAGGATCACCCAGTTTAGGAGTCAGGGTTTACCTTATCCGTTTGACCTTTGTTAACCAAGTTATCCGCTCACGCGAGTCTAATGCGGATCTCGCACCCGTAGTAAAATCTAAAGTAGACTGTACTGTATGACTTTCATACCAAGCAAATCTGCTTTTAATTTCAGCCTTGTTCCACCACTATTAAGTAGTAACATAGAATTCCATGCATTTAGTTTGATAGATTAACTGTGTCCGAAGCGGGATCGGTTATGGTGATTGCGCTGTGTAGCACGCGAAATTCATTTTTTTCATTTTTGTTAAAATTATATAAATACATATGTTTTATTGCAGCGTATCATACTTTGATCAAGATACAATCTGACACGGAGCTGCAAATTGCAAAAAACCCAAAAAAATTGAATTTCGCGGGCTACACAGCGCAATCACCTTATGTATCCTAGTCTTAAGCAATGTAAAAGGTTTTTGTATCATTAAAGATTTTTATTTTATTTATTATTTATTTTTATGTCGTACGGGTGCTAGTCAATACAATGAGGCTCCTGAAGTAGCAGATTTACTGGCAAAAGCTCTTAAGGTTGATGCGCCAGGGTAGCCCGCGAAATTCAAAATTTATTAGGTTTTTTGCAATTTGTAGGTCAGTGTGAGCTTGTATGTTGATTAAAATATGATTCGCGGCCGTAGCTAATATGGCTTTACAGAATTATAATCATTAGAATCAGAACTCCATAAGTTAGGATTTATCTCAAATCTAGCGATTTCATGAAATCATGAGGTTTGAGGTAAATGCTAACTTATGGAGTTGTATTGCTGATTCTAATGATTATAATTCTGTAAAGCCATATTAGCTACGGCCGCGAATCATATTTTAATCAACATACAAGCTCACATTGACCTACAAATTGCAAAAAACGTAAGAAATTTTGAATTTCGCGGGCTAGCCTGGCGCTTTCGCCTTAAATGGAATGTATTCTATTTTTTTATTTATCTTTAAAGGGCACGCTTAGGTACCTACTTCTCCATAGAAGTTTAAATTTTGGTGTTACATATTTCAAATACTTCAGCTCGGGTAACAGTATAAGGCTCACATTTCACAACACTAAAGGTTTTTACAACATTCAGCGACCACGAACACAGCTTACAATATGGTGCCCGCTACAGCGCAACAGGGAACAGTGGTTTTAGACTCAGCGCTATCTAAACATGTTAGTCGGCCGTCAGTTTCATTATTCAGGCAATAGTGGACGAATTTGCTGATTTATAGCCGGGCTAAAAACTCGGTAAAGAAAAACCCCGCGTCCTATTTAAAAATGATCGTACCGCAAATACGCAATCCTCGCGTTCATCGGAAAACGGGAAGGCGCCCTCTGTCGGCGAGACCACGCGTTCAGTTCAAGTTCACAAAACTAAAAGTAACTTGAACACAACCACGGCTTTTGGTTAGGTTAGGAGTGTTAGGACGCGGATTATGCAATGGGTGTGTTTATACTTCAAATTCCGAGAACGCGACATGTGACGTTATGCCATCCTTGTCCTTTTCCCTACACTTTGCAGAAGTTAGACATAAACCAGAAGCTGGCCGATCGACAGCCGAGGGGATTATGCAATCGTCGCGTCGGTCACGTGATGGTGCGATCAATCAAGTCGCGTTTGTACGTCATAATTCATACAAATAATCGTGTTGATCGCGTACTCGTGCGACGATTGCTTTTAGTTATGACGCGGGGTCAGGCAAACAGTCGGAGTTGGCGAATTTACTAATTAAATAAAAGGCGGGCTACAATAGGCTCGGTGAAGGATAACGATTAATCTTTCCGCTGACTAAAAACGTCTAGAGCGCGCTGATCTTGCTACATACTATGCGAGCCAACTAAGAATAGGATCGCGATTGCTGCTAACTTCACACGCTGTCAAATAGACGATAGCTGTCAAATTTATAGTACGCTTTGGTAATGAAGTTCGCGAGTATTGCGGAACAAAATGGCGTCTTGACAGTACTATTCTTATTTGGCTCGCATAGTACAACAATAATTGGTAAATTCGAAAGTTTAGCCTAAAAGTTATAAAACGTTTATGGACTCGATGGGTGTTTAATGCTTTTCGTTTTTTTATAGACTAACGTCAGCGCTTACTTCGCAAATACAAAATAGAATTGATTGAATTTACTGAAACTGTTTTTCTAACTTTAAGTTTTGAAGCTTACTATGCGCGGCAAATAAGATTAATACTGTCAAGACGCCATTTTGTTCCGCAATACTCGCGAACTTCATTACCAAAGCGTACTAATTTGACAGTTATCGTGCATTTGACAGCTATCGTGTGAAGTTGGCAGCAAGTGCGATCCTGTTCTTAGTTGGCTCGCATAGTAGGCTAATATTACCTAGTATTTTTACGGAGCAATGAACCTAACAATTGCCTGCAGGCTAGACCTCAACCCTGGGTTGGGTTGAGGTCTAGCCTGCAGGCAATAGTTGTTGTTCACTGATTAGCTGACTCGACTTAACCTATTTCATCATCATCTTTTGATTAAAGGCACAGACGGGCGCGACACAACTCTGGTGGAACTATTTCTACGAAACCTTCATTAAAATTGTTGTACTGGAGTCGCGTCGTGCCTGTCTGCAGGAGCCTTAAGTAGGTACTGTAGACGTCAACCTTATTATGATACAGGCTGACATTCTATCACTCAACTATGCTGTTCTAGCTTTTGTTTAAAGGTAAAGTCACATTCTAGCTAGGGCAGCGATAGCAGTGCGTGATATTTTAACTAGAAAATATAATTATCCCTCTTTACCTCTTTAATTGTAGTTTGCTACCCCCCGTGAGGTTCGAGCACTCACAGTACCTGCTTTCCTTCAGTCATGGGTTAAGTTAGAATGGTGAGAAAACAGTGATGATCATTTTTTGTTTACTTATCAAATTCTTTCAGGTATTTGCGAAGTGGCCTCACCTAGGACATATTAAATTACCATTATTCGGAGCTGTCCCGTGCGGGGCAAGTACTGCTTTTCTACGCACACTACCGACACTATTCATAATCTCCCTTTACAATTTATATTTAATTTGTCGTATAGAAAAGTTATTGCAAAGAGGCGCCATCTCGCGGCGCCGAACGCGTGCCTACTCACAAACGTTAATTTTTATATAATTTTACGATTTTTAATACAGCATGGTTTACTAACAACGTTGGCATTTTATTTTATCACTCTCTTTAAATAATTTGTTTGATAAACAACAGATTTTAAAGTGAAACATTTCTACTAGAAGTAGTCTGTTTTTATTACCCGAATAATTGAATAAACAGCAGTTAGATTAAGGGTTTAGCGGGTAACAACGGTTGTTTCCAACACTAGCCGGCTAATCCTAAGACACACTTGGATAAAGTAAGAACACAAGGAACGCGATAAGTAAACCACACGTTTCACTACCTACACACAATCGGACACTTTTACAATAATTAATCATGCAAAAATACTTTATAATATTCACTATGTATGTATATAATATATTGTACATACACGGGCTATTTACACGCCGCTACGCTACTAATATTGGACTGGTGTATACAGAAGCAATGGCAAAGTGACACTCGAACGCTAAATAGTAGTTTTTTCACGTTTCGAGCTGGTAACACTAACATTTGGCAAGTTTTTTTTTTTATAGTGAAATGGAAAAAATATCTTTTTTACAATACAATCAACTTTTTTTACAATTTTACAAAAGCTTAACGAAACAACGATTAGAATTTATAGGTACACTCTTTATAATCTACATATTATGTTACCGATAGGACGTCGCAATTGACTTTTACGTATGGAACGATAAATATTTTTCAGAAAAATCTTGTCCAAATAAAATAATGACGTTTGACTTAGCAAAGTAAATTGCGAAAAATTGCTTTTCTCGATAATTTCGTAAATCTATAATTAATACATTAATAGTAACTACGTCTAAAACATATTAAATAATTGGTCCACAACTCTTGTTAGTGGAACAGCAGCTTAAATTTCAAATGGCGCCTTTTAAACGTCATTATTTACGGACTTGTTAAATATAATTTCATAGACATTTTTGTGAAACAATACATAGTCTAGGCACCGACTAAATATTTTCGACTTTTTTTAATGTTAAGAGCAGTTTGTCCGATTCCCATTTCGAAAACAAAGTTGGCGCCAATAAGGTTAGTCTCCGTAGATTAATTTTTCGAAATAAGTATCTACTTTATTTTAAGACTCCTTCATAAATTCGTTTTTGCGATAATTTTAAAAGCGAGTGAAATGGGAGTCAGACAGTGTTTGCGTACAATATATTCCTATAAACGAAGGGAAGGACAGTGATATGTAGCTAATTCAAACGTGCTCCTAAATACTTTCACAACAGACGATTACAATGTAGATAATATACTTCATAATGTCAACCAATTCGTATAATAAGAGTTTATCCTCTCACGTTAATATAATCGCGTCCAAAAACGAAGTACACTTTACGTCGTTTGGAATACAGTGCTAGTTTCTAAGTTAGGATTGCGAGGCCTTAACCCATAGCCTCAATCTGAGCAAAAATTGTTCATAAGCTCGATTTTGGAGAGAATTAAAATATAATTTATTAACTTGCAGAGTACGCTATATAACTTTCGGTGCCATCATTTCTCGGAATTCCATTACTTTCTTTCATATTTTAATGCTATAATCAACACTAAGCTTTCGTATTTCAAATTCGGACGAGGTATCTTTTATAAACTACTACTAAGCTCTGATTGGCTGATACATTGGATGCGTTATAAAGTCAAGATTGGCAGGTAATAGGACACCTATTAACATAAAAATGTTAAATAAAAAGCGTAAAAAAACCAAGGTGAATAAAAAAATAAAAGAACAGAAAATACATTAGCAGTGCATTTAATAAAATAAAACGACTGAGCACATCGAGGCGGACTGAGACGCCGCCGAGACGTCATCGACACATGACAGTTGAAACGGGGTTGCTAATTAATCTTAAATGGTAGAAAATTATTACATAATCAAACAAGTATACAATCAAACAATATTATTTCAGTTGCTACTATCCCGTTTGCTGCTATTGTCTATGTGTAAAGCTGCGTCTCGGTCGGTCATCAGTAATTACACTTCTATGTATGTATTACAATGCTTTGGTAAAATGGCTGGCGGACGCCCGTGGACACGGAACGCGCTCTCACCACGGAGCGTGACAATTTTGCAAATAGCAACACCTGTCAATGTCACTAAAACATAAGTGACACATAACTGACAGCTGTCACTTTATAAAAAAGTTGAAAACTGAATTTCAAGTAAAAAAAAGGTTGTATCTTGTCACTGTCACATATGACAGCTGTCAACATATGCAAGCTTGGAAGGTCGAGTGGTGAAAACTGTTTATACCGAAAGATTACAGGCAAATAATAAAAGATACGATTTATAAATATAAAATAAAGAAATACATATTGAGCAACAAAAAGTTGGACCGACAGCGGTATTTTGTGGCCAGTAAAACTAAGTACTAGAGTGAGATAGAATGCACACTTGTATAGCGTTATCTCTTTCTAACCAGCTCTTGTTTGATATCATATGAGTCTATATGTCTTGCGATACTCAACTTTTACACAAACACGATTTTTTTATAATACTTTAACCATGGCTGTCGGCCCTTTAGTTAACAAACATCAAACATAACCAGAGAGATACAAAACGGGGCTAGTGAACAGAACGCTACACGATTATGGAAGAAGCTTTACAGCGTCACACGCAACAGTGGCGCAACAGTTGCCCAACGATGATTCAACAGTTGCCAAACTATTAGTTGCCCCACTGTCCCATTGTGCGCTACACCTTAATTAACGTATAGAAAAAAAATGCACGTTAAAAATTAACTCTAACGACACTAAAACTAAATAGAAAATAGTTACTAACTAAATATAGAAAGGCGAGGCGAGGGCAGTTTAAAAAAAATGGGAATTTAAAAAAAAATTAGAAGATTCTCGGACAATATTGGTATTAATTACGGTTGTACAGTCAGTGAAATTAATTGTTAAGCAAATTGTCACCCTACCAAGCCAGGGGCACTCAGAATTTTAGGTATGAAGCTACAAGTACGCGGCAGGCTCGACTTGTCGGACTAATTCAGTGTGGGCTGCCGCGCACCGGCCGGGGAGCACGTTAGTTCGATACTCACTCACGCGCCGCGTCGTAAAAGAAGACAACCCTAACGAGTCAGAAGGTATAAGAGTTACGCGATGGAAAGAGAGGCAACTTCTAGGTGAACACGGGTCGATCGATCAGGTTAAGCTTGCCGCTGTTGAGTGACCCTCTTTACACACCAAGACCCTTCCGTGCCTCGGAAAGCACGTTAATCCGTTGGTCCCGGCTGTCATTCGTGGATCTTTGACAGTCGTTACGGGTCGTCAGAAGCCCGAATGTCTGACAACCAATCTTACCAAGGGGTATCGTGTTACCCAGTAACTGGACTGTGGAGGTCAGATAGGCAGTTGCTCCATGTAAAATACTGGTATTCAGCTGCATCCGATTATACTGGAAGCCGACCCCAACATACTTGGGAAAAGGCTAGGCGGAAGAGTCAAATCGTTTAACAATTAATGTCCCTAACTTTACATACCGACAAATAATTTGGTAAAATTATGGATATTTCATAGTCAAGTTGCTATCAAAAAAGATGTTGATAACAACCCAACTTAATAGTAAAGATTGGTAGAATGGTATTCATATCAAATATTTTTGGTGTTCGTTGTATGACTGTAATATTTCGACTTCTGGTTCCTGTATCTGCCTCTAGCCTCATATAGACACACACAAGTACATATTATAGTAACACGGCAATTTAAATTAACTGGAGAAACTTCACAGATTTGGCAAATTATTAAAATCTTCGTTTGATATACAGGCTGTAATTTTAAACAGTGGCAATCTTTTAAGGGGTCATTGTACTCATCGTTCTAAACAACTTTTACTGTGGGACCAAGCCCGAAATCGCGAAAAAAAAATCAGCTGTTCCCTAAATTTTGACGAATTATGCGAACATAATGATGTACTAAACAGCTGATTTTTTTTTCGCGATTTCAGGTTTTGGTCCCATAGTAAAAGTTGTTCATAATGATGAGTACAATGACCCCTTAAAAGATTGCCACTGTTTACAGTTACACCCTATATACATAATGTACTTATGCGTGTATATAACAGATGTAACATAACTACAAACAGCGCGGAGCGGCTGTATCGGAAGCGAGCTTACATGGCACACAACGACGGACAGATAAACTGATATCAAAGTTATATGATAAAAACGTGTGCGTACGCGCAGCGGAATGTTGTTGAATTTAAAGATTTTAATTATGCAGATATTTAGTGTATGACGTCGTATAATTGTGTATGGTAAAAAAAAATTTGTGCACGCAACCATTGTGGAGAAATTCACCAAAAACTGATTCCGCTGGGCGAACGTTGTCCTGGCGGAACTTTTTTTAATCCATAGACTTTAGAAGAAAAGAGATGTGTCCAAAAATTAGTGTGTATTTGTGTGTAATTGTGTATGTATGAATAAAACTAGTGCATGCATAAACTTCGGAGAAATTCAAGTTTCCGCTACGCGAACGTTTGGCCATTAGCTAGTTTTCATATAAAGCGCTTACATAGAGAGCTGTAGATTTTTACATACGTTGTTTTGAATTTGTTTATATTTGTTTAAAAAACAGATTTAGAAAAAATCGTAGGGCTTAAAAGATAAAAATATAAACGTAAAATACGCTTATTAGGTCTTAGTTCTTAAAGTATGCACTTTGGGGTCTAGATTTTCACGTTTATACAAACCTTGTAAGTGTCTGCAACATGTTGCCAAGTATCAATGATGTTCCGTTAGTAACTAAAGAGTTATAGGACAAATTTACCATGAACAGATCACTGTTTACAAAGCAGTCAAATATCACGACGTTCTGAAGGAATTGCATGGTAATATGTATGTCAATAATTAGTGTATTCATTCAACTATTCTTATGCAAAATTTCATGTCATTAAATTCAGTAATTAAAGAAAAACAATTATAATACTGACGAAGCATCGAAAACCTACATAACCCGACCAAGTTCGGATGGCTACAAAAAAGCGGCCGTGCAATATATTTAGGTAACATCCCAAAATTTACAGTATAATACCGGTATTGAATTGGTATAGGTGATAACACAATTGTTGTTTCGATATAATTTATAGGTCATTTATTTTTGTACACCTACTTTTTTAAATGTATTTGACTATGACAGAAAGTAGGTACTATTTACGTAGGTACTTTATTTAAGTATGCGCTTGAGACTTGAGATATAATCTAAATATATTATTTAAGACAAGTAAAATTCATACAGCTAATTTCTATTGAAGATTTCACGGATCAGGATTCTAACTATAGACCCCTTAGGGAAATTAAATATTTACCACATGTAAGTATGTACTACTGTTTAGGTAAATATTTATCATATTGTAGCTTATTACACTATTTAACCAATAGACTAGGCATGCACGAGCGTTCCCCTTTGCAACTTTAGTGGATCAAACAATCTAATAACTTAAAAAAAACTACTTCTTGAATCGATTTTTTTTTCTTATGTATGTGAGCGTGTTCCCCCGCACCCCACCAAAATATGCAGAATTATTTTGTTCGAAGTTCGGTTTTTATACCAATGTTTTAGTTTATAAGCACTTTTTTAGTGTTGATCAAATCTAAACAACTGAAT
Organism: Cosmia trapezina; assembly: GCA_905163495.3. Classification (NCBI taxonomy): domain Eukaryota; kingdom Metazoa; phylum Arthropoda; class Insecta; order Lepidoptera; family Noctuidae; genus Cosmia; species Cosmia trapezina. The sequence goes on from LR991047.1 coordinate 14,016,901, forward strand.
AGGTTAGTTATGTGATGTGATTTTAATTTTTATTGAAGCTCGAAATATTATACTTACCCTAAGTTTCGTCATCCACGCGAACGAAGTCGCGGGCAGAAGCTAGTTCATAATCTATTTTAGTTAAAACACATTTAAGTCTATTGCTGTCATTGCAAGCGTTTGTTAACGTTATTATAATTACATAATTAAGTATTATATGTAATTAAAAATATTTTTGTACGCGGATATTTAAATAGAGAAGTACTTGTTAATTGAAGATGTTTTTATCGTGGATACTGGCGTTATTATTAAAAAAATATTTTTCATTCAAGAAATGCAATTGTTTTATTTTTTCCTAACGCTTGTGTACGCAACTGTACCATATTAATAAATACTATATTGGAAGGTTAAGAACGTTTCTAAGATATATGGCATGGCCGCTTTTTGGTAGCCATCCGAACTTGGTCGGGTTATGTAGGTTTACGATGCTTCGTCAGTATTATAATTGTTTTTCTTTAATTACTGAATTTAATGACATGAAATTTTGCATAAGAATAGTTGAATGAATACACTAATTATTGACATACATATTACCATGCAATTCCTTCAGAACGTCGTGATATTTGACTGCTTTGTAAACAGTGATCTGTTCATGGTAAATTTGTCCTATAACTCTTTAGTTACTAACGGAACATCATTGATACTTGGCAACATGTTGCAGACACTTACAAGGTTTGTATAAACGTGAAAATCTAGACCCAAAAGTGCATACTTTAAGAACTAAGACCTAATAAGCGTATTTTACGTTTATATTTTTATCTTTTAAGCCCTACGATTTTTTCTAAATCTGTTTTTTAAACAAATATAAACAAATTCAAAACAACGTATGTAAAAATCTACAGTTCTCTATGTAAGCGCTTTATATGAAAACTAGCTAATGGCCAAACGTTCGCGTAGCGGAAACTTGAATTTCTCCGAAGTTTATGCATGCACTAGTTTTATTCATACATACACAATTACACACAAATACACACTAATTTTTGGACACATCTCTTTTCTTCTAAAGTCTATGGATTAAAAAAAGTTCCGCCAGGACAACGTTCGCCCAGCGGAATCAGTTTTTGGTGAATTTCTCCACAATGGTTGCGTGCACAAATTTTTTTTTACCATACACAATTATACGACGTCATACACTAAATATCTGCATAATTAAAATCTTTAAATTCAACAACATTCCGCTGCGCGTACGCACACGATAAAAACAAGTTTTTAATCAATGTTTCAATTTCAACCTTATATCTTATCTTAGGATGTAAGTGTAAACAGTGGCAATATTTTAAGGGGTCATTGTACTCATCATTATGAACAACTTTTACTACAGGAACAAACCTGAAATCACGAAAAAAAAATCAGTCGAAATGTAGGGAATAGCTTTTTTTTCGCGATTTCAGGTTTGGTCCCATAGTAAAAGTTGTTCATAATGATGAGTACAATGACCCCTTAAAATATTACCCATTAGTTCAATTTCACCATGTATTGCGCTCGTGACTTGCAACGATCATAGAATTAACTTTAGTATTAGATATTATTTAGCCAGAGAGGCAGTTAAGAATTTTGGGAAGGTATTTTTTTATAAGAGTTAGGGAGAGATGGATAACAATTACCACACAATACATTAGTTATGTTTAATAAGGCAAAAGCACTAAGGTAGCCCGCAAAATTCAAATTTTCTTACGTTTTTGGCAATTTGCGGGTCAGTGTCACGTTGTATGTTGATTAAAATATGATTCGCGGCCGTAACTAATGTGGCTTTACATAATTATAATCATTAGAATCTGCAATACAACTCCATAAGTTAGAATTGACCTCAAACCTCATGATTTCATGAAATCGCTAGATTTGAGGTCAATTCTAACTTATAGAATGTGGGTGTGTGAATTTTAATTCAATTTTAATATTTTTAATTGGCTTTGTATTTATGGATCTCAGTTATCTGAATTAAATGATTTTTATTTATTTATTTATTTTAAAAAGTTTGTTAAATATTACTGTCCTATACAAAGTTTGTGTGTGTGTAAGAATATAAATACAGAATCATCTTACCTACTGAAAGGGTTTATCAATTCAGGAGGAAACACAATTAAAATATGATTCTGCCTGTACCTTCACAAATTACTTCACCAGCTCTTGAACTATAAAAAGTTTTTGTTATTTCTATTACTAACCCGTCTCGAGCAAGCGTCTCTTTGCCCCACAGTGGGACAATAGTTGGCTGTTTTTTTATTTTTTTTTATTCTCAGTCATCTGCCCATCGCTCTCATAACATAATATTACAAATAATTATTGCATCTCAACTATAAACAAGTATATTACAAGCAATAAGTAAATATAAGGGTATGGACAAACGTTGCGACAACACGACAATTTCCTGCGATTGAGATTTAGAATTTCATAATGAAAAAAATAAACCAAAATGAATAAACTTAACAAAATTGCACACGTATATAGAAAATCCTACGAAACCACACAAGCATTCACTGACACAACAAATGTTAAGTAAAACTATCAATAACAACAAAAGACAAAACATAATTTCAATGTAACAATTTGTTGTAAGCACAGATTTAAATCGTAAGATTTGCTCTCACCGCGCACCGTATCTTTCTTAAACACGAGCGAAACGCGTCAACGGACGACAGCTGCCGACCTAAAGCGACTCTTGCAGTTGTAGCGTGTTTCGTCCGCCATTCTGTCACTCCTGATCTATTTGCAGTACACTGACAAAATGGCCGTTAAATCCCAAAATGTCCAATTCTCAAAATGTTCAATCTTTGAGAATGTGGTAAATGTGTTCAATAACTCTCATCAAAGCGCTTTTTAAGGACTTATGAATGACAAACAATAAACACAAAATACGAAAGAACTCCGTAAAGGTAAATAAGCTATGTTGTCATATAGATATAACATAATATTTACCTTTACGAAGTTCTTTCAGTATTTTGTAATGTTTGTCATTCATAAGTCCTTAAAAAGCGCTTTAATGAGTTATTGAACACATTCAGAAAGATTGGACATTTTGGGAATTGGAAATTTTGACAAAGTTGGATATTTTGAGAATTGGAAATTTTAACACCCTTGGATATTTTGAGAATTGGACATTTTGACACCATTGGTCATTTTGGACATTTTGACACCGTTGGATATTTTGAGGATTGGACATTTTGACACCGTTGGACATTTTGAGAATTGGACATTTTGGCCCTGAACGGTCGCAACGCAAGCCATCGTTGTCAACTCTCCAGTACACGGTATGACTGGGTTTTCAAAACCACGCTAGTCATCAGAAAGATCACAAAAGGAAAGAAAATTAGTCTGGGTCGCCGTCGCTGAATATGATGAAGAGGACTATACTTAGTGACGCAATAAATTGTTCATACTAAGAGGAAATCGTGGCTAAATTATAACAGCCGGATCGATTAAAGGTTAAGCTACACTTGGCGCGGTTGGTTCGTGAATGGGTGACCATCTATTACATGTCGAGACCCCCCCGTGCCTCGGAAAGCACGTTAAGCCGTTGGTACCGGCTGTCATTCGTGGATCTTTGACATTCGTTACGGGAGGACAGATAGGCAGTCGCTCCATGTAAAATACTGTTATTCAGCTTTATCCGGTTAGACTGGAAGCTGACCCCAACATAGTTGGGAAAAGGCTCAACACATTTAGATTGATTGACTGAGAAAAGTGAGCCCACAACAACAATGGCGTTTCCATGACAACCAAGTCGCGGCCATCTTTTAACGCGGTAGAGCGAATCGAACGTGTTAAATTTTTAGCTAAAAAAGTTGCCACTATGCGTAAACAACTTTGTAATTGTACATTTTGTTAGTATGGAATAATATGTCAGTTAGTGAGTGCCTTGCTAAATCTCGAAAACTTATGGAATGAATAACTAACAAAAACATTTTACGCGTTACTTAGTCTTTACCTTGGGGTACAATAATCTTGCATTTTGCTTGTAAAGGGCTTTTCATTAAGAGCGCTCGAGCTTTGAAATTAAATAAAACAACTTGTGTAAGTAAGTGATATTGCCTCATTTTTATTTTTATTTTAAAGGACATTCAATGACATTATTTATGGAATATAATTTCGGCCAAATGGCCGCCGCGGCTCCGCGCTGTAGCTCAATTTCATGAAGAACGCGACTTATGTTGGCCTTCAGGGCGGCAATTGTCTGTGGTTTATCTACATAAACCAGAGAGTTCACGTAGCCCCACAGAAAGTTAAGTTAGTTAGTTAGTTGAGTTGTGTTAAGTCACACGATCTTGGTAGCCAGTTGATGTCGCCACCACGCGAAATACACAAAGACACGAAACGTTGGTCGAATAGAGCACTGATTTTGATAATAAATTTGAATAATTTCAACGCGTTGTTGAATCGTGTAGCGTTACAGGGTGAAATGTCAAGACTAAATAAATAATCCTATAAAATTTGACGGCTGTCACTTTAACAAGATGGCCGCTATACGCTATCAAAGTTCGAGCGTCCCTATTGAAGAACCCTTTATTATACAACTCTGCCTAACCCCGTAGGATTAGACCCACATTCCACGAGTTATGTTAAAGTCCAACGTAATAGGGGGGCTAACATAATTATAGGAATTATCTTAGTTTTGTTTTTATATAGGTACACACGGCTACACATCAAGCAATACATTTCCAGTTTACACTGACCTCTCACTGTAAGGTAATCCTATACAATGCGAGATCAGCTTATACTGGACTTGATCTGTAGCCGTCCGTACCAACTTAATTTGCAAAATTATTGAACCCCAAATAAACGTAAGTACCTACATTCTGTTAATAACAAACTTCGGCTAGCAACACTAATAAAACACCGCGGCGATGCTCCGATACGATCATTCAGTATTTTTATCACAATTTCAAAATAATTTTCAAGTAGATGTAGAATTAATTGATCTAAATTAACATTCGTATCGGAATCAGCGCACGCGCACATGCACGGCACACTCACACAAGCCAATAAAAGCAACGTCCCGATACTAGAGCGACGCGACCAAAACGACACCACACGAACATTATTAATACCCATATTCCAAGTTTTTCCTTTACAGGGAGGAGGGAGGAGCTCGTGGCTAAGTAATAACAGCCGCACGGGTCGATCCATCAGGTTAAGCAACGCTTGCGGGGGTTGGCCCGTGGATGGATGACCATCTTTACATACCGAGACTCCTCCGTGCCTCGGAAAGCACGTTAAGCCGTTGGTCCCGGCTGTCATTCGTGGATCCTTGACAGTCGTTACGGGCCATCAGAAGCCCGAAAGTCTGACAACCAGTCTAACCAGTGGTATCATATTACCCAGTTACTGGGTTGTGGAGGTCAGATAGGCAGTCGCTCCATGTAAAATGCTGGTATTCAGCTGTATCCGATTAGACTGGAAGCCGACCCCGCGTTCAATGCGTTTAATCTAAGTATTTTTTTATTAACACGATATACTGAATAGACTTTTTTTTTACCCTGGCAACATTGCATTTTTAAAATAAGTCATTGATAGTTTTGTAACAACGCCCATATGGAAACCGGCTCAAGAACACATCTTGAGAAAATCTTGAACACATCGGGTTCGATTCCCGCACGGAAACAAATATTTGTACGACCTACAAGTATTTGTTCCGAGTCTGGGTGTTTTCTATCTATAATATGTATGTATTTACAAAAAAAAATGTATATAAGTAGTTTATCAGCCATCTCGTTACCATAACACAAGCATTAGGTTGCTTAGCTTGGGACTAGATGGCGTTGTGTGAAATGTCCAAGGATATTTATTTATTTTATTTTTATTTATTTATCTTTAAACTCGCACAAGATTTGATCAATCATTTGTTCATAATTAAATGGAAGACATAATACAATAGTCAACATTCCTGCAGTCTATTTTAATTTACTTGTCCAATTTAATAAACAAATATTATTAGATAAGATTTCACACATAACCACAGATTAATACAGATGCGACACTCCGCAGTTTAGGTATGAAGCTACAAGTACGAACTGAATTGCACTTTATTGTCTCGTAGCAAGAGTCGCTTTTTATTTAAATGATTTTGCGGAGTGTCCCATCTGTATTAATCTGTGACATAACATAAAACAGCAGTTAAGCAGAGGTGATAAGATTCCAATTTGTTTTCAAATGTGGTCAATTCAAAGCAGATTTGAAAGTAATTAATTCCGTATGTGTTTCTTACAAAGGTAAAATTCATTAAATAAATAAATATCCCTGGACATTTCACACAACGCCATCTAGTCCCAAGCTAAGCAACCTAATGCTTGTGTTATGGTAACGAGATGGCTGATAAACTAATTATATACATTTTTTTTTTGTAAATACATACATATTATAGATAGAAAAACACGCAGACTCGGAACAAATACTTGTAGGTCGTACAAATATTTGTTCCGTGCGGGAATCGAACCCGCGACATGCTGCGCAGCAGTCAATCGCTCAACCACTGCGCCAACCGTGTCGTCATTACTAACGTTAAAGGCAGCAAATCACGGTATTTACTGCCAATCCAATATCAACTTTGCGTCCCTAATAATAAAGTTGAAAATAAAAATGCCGTATGTGTGCATGATTGATGCGAAAACTCATAATTTTCGAGTCACGCTTTGTTTACAAAATTAGACAAGGAAAGAAGAATACACTATACCTATGTGGTGTCGTGTTGTTCGCGGTATATCAACGAAAATAATTAATTTAATAATAATTGTGAAGGCGATGTCAACAATTAATTGTGTCTAGTTTGTCCCTCTGTGATTTGATTACACTAACATATCAAAATTCATCATATTAGAATACAATGAAAAAAAATTTTTTTTTTGATAAAAATTTAATTTTTTTTTGACAAAACCGCTAACCCGCCTCGATCGATGCTCGTGCCTTCTCTGTATGAGAAGAGGGCTTTGACCCAACAGTAGGACTGTAATAGGCTGGTACAGTCCGCGAGGCCTAAGCTGAGCCTTACATTTGTGTGAGTGATCACCAAAATGGTACGAGAGCCCATGACCAAAATGTTTGTCTCGTTTTACGTAAGACAAAATCTTCAATCGTCTTATCGTTTTACAACGATGCGACATGGTTTTTGGTCATGGCCTCTCGCACTAAAAAAACAAAAGCCGATTGCCAAAAAGCAGTATAAACCGGTTTTAAACTAAGCAAAGAACGAATCGCGCTCAATGCCGGACGTTACACCTACACTATATAAATGTGCACTCACACAAATGCAAAGCTCAGCTTCAACCTCGCGGACTGTATTATTATTGTGACAAAAAAGGAAGAAGGCCTAAAGTCCGGTCGCGAAGCAGAAAGAATCGCTCGCGCACAAATGTAATGCCATCGCGCTCGCTCGTTAGAAGGTCTTCTAATTTGCGAGTGCGACGGCAATACATTTGTGTGCGAGCGATAGAGATGAGTAAGGAGGGTTCATTGTACGGTCAGCAACAGAACTCGGTTAACACTGCTACTTTTTGACATCATCTAAATTCAAAATGATACGATAAACTGCTTTTTTTTTCGTTTAACTGTTAAGAGTGTGTTAAAATTTGAATGTTCTTAAAATTTTAAGTACTTCTGTTCCGATTTGAATTAAATATTTCGTTTAATAATTTAAGATTAAAAACTGCAATCGACTTTTTTGCTGACTGTACGTGTCCACCCGTTAAGGTTACCCCTTGTAGATTACGGACCGCGGCTTAGGGTGTCCCTGGGGGGGACAGCAAGGCACAGGCCTGGATCGGATTAAAGTAGAAGAATTCCCATTTCAAATGTTTATATCGATTCTATTTTGTTCATAGTGCGAAAATCACAGAAGGACGTATTCGAGCTAAAATGTATTTTATCTTTAATAGTAATAGAGTAGTATATTGCACAAGCAGACCACATTTCTGCGCTAATTGCGCCCCGACAGAACAAAGAGGCTACAAATAGAACTTTTTTTAAGCCGTGTCTTTTCTAATCAATATTACATGACGCCTTAATTCCCCTGAGGGAGGGAGGCTGAAGTGTAGTTTTTTTTCTACTGTCGAACAACTGTTCGGAACGGCCGTACAACTGTACGGCCGTTCTGATGGTAATTGGGCGTTCATTAACTATGTGAGGAGTTTAGTGGGGGGAGGTCGAGCCGAATCTCCTAGCTACTGAAAATTACCTACATATAACCTCTTTGCCTGTCCAAACACTACAAGGTTGAGTGTTCATAAAAAAAACTGAATGCATTGATAAAGTGCTATTATAATATAATCAAGCTTTTAACGTCGCGTCGTGAGGAAACCGGCATGTCCTAGAACCAAAAATTCGAAGACATGTGACATCTACCAACCCGCACTGGGGCCGCGTGGTGGATTACGGCCCACTCCCTCTCTCTGAGAGGAGGCCTGTGACCCAGCAGTGGGGAAAGTGGCTGATAAAAGCAGGATAGACTTATAGGGATGTTAGTAACGAACCAAATGCATGCCTTGCGTTAGATTATAGTTATTTAGAGAGAATGTGTGCTCTGTTGTAGGTCTTGGAACAAAAAGTGGTCGTGGGCAAAGCTACAAGTGCGTGGCGGGCTCGACCTGTCGGGCTAATTCAGTGTGGGCTGCCGCGCACCGGTCGGCTCGCACGTTAGTTCGATACTCACGCACCGCGTCGTAACAGAAGATTTACGCGATAGAAAGAGAGGCAACTTCTAGGTGAATATAACTGTAGACCGCTGTGCGACCTGAATTGCACTTTATTGTGTCGTAGCAAGAGTCGCTATTTATTTAAATGATTTTGCGGAGTGAATCTCCTGTACTTGGACTATTATGTATGGCCTTTGGCTAAGTAAAAACAGCCGCACGGTTCGATCGATCAGGTTAAGCTACGCTTGCCGCGGTTGGTCCTTGGATGGGTAATAAACATATTTTTTTTACTTGAAAGCAATATAGAAAAACAGAAAAGATGCGAGAACCAGTCGCAGTGGCTTGGGGAAGGCCTATGTCCAGCAGTAGACGTCTTTCAGCTGAAATGATGATAATAAAAACAAAATGGCGACCTTCACAGAGCACAAAACCTCAACCCACACACCAGCGTCTCAGTTATACACGAAAGAAATAAAACAGTACCTTAATAATTAAACCTTAATGACGTCACACAATCATGCGCACGCAAAATTACCTAAAATGAATTATATACAGGCACCGACGCGAACGTACATAATGCCGCGAAAGTATCGACTAAACGAACATACTATATGTTAATTTTTTTCTTCGTGGTTCGAGGGTGCATCACCACACGGTAACTAGGTATTAACGCGGTTTGGGAATGGTACTAAGGTTTTTTTATACATCCTGTTGGCATAATATTATCGTTATTGTAGAAAATTAAAACACAGTAAAATTCCACCTGTATACATGGTGAAATTTTAATGGTTATTTTCCTATTAAAGAGTCACTGTACTCATCATTATGAGCAACTTTTACTAAGGGACCAAACCTGAAATCACGAAAAAAAATCAGCTGTTCAGTACATTTATCTACACCAACCTCGTCAAAATGTAGGGAGCTCCTGATTTTTTTTTGCGATTTCAGGTTTGGTCCCATAGTAAAAGTTGTTCATAATGATGAGTACAATGACTCTTTAAGAGGAAAACAACCATTAAAATTTCACTCTGTATATGGTCCCATTAAAAGCGATGGACAACTTTTAACACAGCGTTCAGCACTTCTAACCAAAGATATCCAAGCAAAAAAAAACATTTATTTTGACCTAAAATAATTTTTAAAAAAATTTGGCGGGCGGTGACGTGGTCACGTGCGCCTGCGCATTTGTAGTATCAGAATTATAAGATAACAAAGACATGAATGTATTTATGTATTTGGTAACCAACATTTTTAGTGTACTTTAGTTAGCTGATTTTTCTCTTGTAAGTATCTAATGCGTTTTTCTTACTATTATTTTTACCATTGTCCTTATTTTGGTGGTCTAAATTATTTCTAAAAGTTTCTCCATCTATTATAATGCGACCTTATATACTACACCCCGTATATCATAATTTTATATGCTTAGTGTAAAATTCCATTCTGTATATTACCATTACGTAGGATGAAAAACTGCCTCCTGTACATCACTATTACACAAAATGAAAGACACCACCCTGTATATTAGTAATATACAGAATGATAAATACCAATTGGATGGAAAATTGGCATACATTGCGCGCTAAATATAACAAAATCAATTAAAATATGCAATATTCAACAAGCAATGTAAATTAAACTTCTATAAATCCTTAGTAGCATTCACAAAAAGCATTCGGGGTATTAGACAATTTGTTTTTGTACACACTACAGATACTTTCAAGACCATTTGACAATCTATAATGGTCAAATTCCGTGATCTATAGTCCACACTAGAAGTATTGATAATGTAGAGTACAGAGCTCTAGAGTCTAGACACTTAGTGTCTGACACACACAACACAAAAGTGACACACATTGACACTAGTTTCAGTTACATTTTTTCATGTCGAGATAGCAAGACGCGAAATATAAATGACCAACACATGAATTAATAAAATCATTGACTGACTTACCAATGCCACTTCTATTTCTCGTCTCCCCTTCTCATAACAAAGTGCATCTGCGAGAAAGTGATAGCAAAATCGTAGTCTGTTTTGAGTTCTAAATTCAAATAAACCACATCATTGTTATGTTGTTGACGTTACAAATCATTCCACATTAAAAACAAAACACTTGAATTCAGAACCTTAGATAATTATCATGTTTTGCAACCACAAACTCAATGTCGTACATGACAAAGTTCAAATTCCATTGCAACGTTAATTTATTTAGGATATTTTTACTCAACTATCTACCCTAATTACATAAAGTTAAAGTATATAGTTGAGTACAATACGGCCAATGAATCATGGCTGGTCCGAACTTTGCGCAGAAGGCTGCGCGTGCGCAATAATTTTTTTTGCATCCAAATGGTGACATGAGTCGAGTGGGAGAGAGAACATGCGCTAGAGTTCGGAGAGCCTGTGTCCAGGGGGTCTACTCCCTAACTCCGTCCGTCCGTTCGTCCGTCTGACATTACGATCCATCAAAACCAGTGTAAAAGTTATTTTTTTCGGACGGGCAAAAACACATCGGGAGTAGGGACAACTGTCAAATCATGTTGTAATTCATGCTTCGTTCGGGCCGCGAACCAATCATCTGTAGGTGATACGGAGTAGGAAACGCCCGTAGCGAAGGCCGAAAATACGGACTTCGTGCTTAGGTAGTAGACCCTCAGACTTGCAATAATTCTTGTAAGGAAGAAAATATCTAACATGTTAAATATAAGACAAGTTCGGGTGTTTTCAGACATAATTATGAACAACACAGTATCTAGGAGTGAGAGTGAGTAACAACTGTAGGACACAGTGAGTGTGTGTGTGTCTGTTGTGTGTGTGTGTGCGAGTGTGGAGTCACTCGGCGTTACTGAAGTACTCCGACGCGTTGCCGCGGCAGATGGGACACGTTCGGTTTGACTGGAATAAAGATAGGAAAACTTTAGACATGTAAAAAGGAATAATGGCAACACTAAGCTACAGTGGTAAGCTTTTAGACTACGTTTTTGTAGAGAATGTTGAATGCTGTTGTGATTGCATGAGCAGCTCATGAATCGACACGAAATTTCTTTCCATAAAAACCTAAATTCAGTGTATACAGAATAGGGTATTACACCCTTTTTTGAAAAGTGTCTCAATTAAATTCTATAGTGTTAATAAGCCATTAAAAAAAACTAAATTTTTATTCAATCGATAAGTGCCATAAAAATGCATTTAAATTTTACATTTTCAAATTTCGCGCGAAAACGCTGGACGCAGTGGACGCCATATTGCTCTCATGACGTCAGTTGGCTGTGTAAACAAACACTCTATATACGCTGATCAGTTGACAGTTGACACTGACATTTAATTTACACAGCGGTATGCGGTAATAAACTTTTTTTTTTTCTTTCTTTTTCTTGTATGACGTAATAACATGGCGGCTACTTTCATGGTGTTAGAAAACAGATTAAAAAAACTGAAAACTTTGAATTGAATTTTAAAATTTACATTGTTATTTTACGAACTAAAACTAACACTTTCCGACTGCGGCAAAAAGCAGTCGGAAAGTGTTAGCTAAATAATACATATATTTTTAGATTTTTTCTCCTATTGAGTAAAATACCGTATTAAACAATAAATAAATCCGCTCAAGCCCCGGTCACTTCTGACGTTAATATCTATCTGACCGTATACTGAAACTGCCCACACATGATATTAACATTTATTTCTAAGTCTCTAGACTTAAGCCGCGTGAGATCAGTGGTAGCCCATTGGTAACCGCCGCGACTTGTATGGGAGGCCCTTTTATTCTTAACTTTATTTTATTTTTATTATTTGTTGTAATAGTAGCGGCAATAGAAATACACAATCTGTGAAAATTTCAATAGTGTATTACACTCATTTTTAAAAAGTGTCTCAATTAGATTCTATAGTGCTAATCAGCCACTTAAAAAAAAAACACAAAATTTTTATTCAATCGATAAGTGCCATAAAAATGCATTTAAATTTCACATTTTCAAATTTCGCGCGAAAACGCTGGACGCAGTGACGCCATATTGCTCTGTGGTCATGACGTCAGTTGGCAATGTAAACAAATACTTTTTAAACGCGGATCAGTTGACAGTTGACACTTTTTAATTTATACAGCCGTAATGACGTAATAACATGGCGGCTACTTTCATGGTGTTAGAAAACAGATGAAAAAAACTGAAAACTTTGAATTCAATTTTATTTATGAACTAAAACTAATATGTTCCGTCTGCTTTTTGCCTAAGCTATTTAGATTTTTTCTCATATAGAGTAAAATACCATATTGCACTTCGAGTACGAACCCCAAAAATCAATGGAGGGTAGTTTTTTGTAATTTATAAAAAAATAAAATAAAAAGCCTTTTATTCCGAAACTATAAAGCTAAATTTACAATAATATTATACAAAAAATCACAAAATGTCCCTAATTTCGGTGTGCCTCATGGCATAGGCCTCCTCTAACAATTTCCATTGTCGTCTGTCACGAGATACCCTCCTCCAGTTTGGACCTGCTGTCAGCTTTATTTCATCCTCCCATTGGGTAAGCTGTCTTCCCTGATTTCTTTTGCCATCCCTTGGATACCACTCTGTCACTACTCTGCTCCACTTTTCTTTAGTGTCTCGCATCATGTGGCCTGTCCACCTCCACTTCTGTTGGTCTATTCTTGTTAGGATATCGGTTAGTTTTGTTTTGGACCATAGATCTGTGTTTCTTATTCTATCCTGTCTCTTTGAACCTGTCATGCTTCTCTCCATTGCTCTTTGACACTTGGCAAGCTTTTCTCTGAGAGATTTGGTGAGTGCCCATGTCTCTCACCCATAAGTTAAACATGGGAGTATACATGAATTAAAAGTCTTCCTTTTTATTGCCATGCCTAGGTCTTTACACTTCATTATCTCCTTAAGGGCCCAGTATTTTTTCCAACCAATTGCAATCCTCATATTTATTTCCTGACTAATTTGGTCTTTGGTAGAGATGACTTGACCAAGATATATGTAGTCCTCCACATATGCCAAATGTTCTTCCTTTATTTTTATCTCTACTTTTGCCGAGTTAGTCATTAGTTTTGTTTTGCTGTAATTTATTTTTAGACCAATTTTTTCGCTGTCTTCGCTCAAACTTTGCAACATGAATTGCAAGTTTTCTGGTATTTCTTCGAATAACACTAAGTCGTCGGCAAATCTGAGGTGGTTCATTTTCAACCCATTTATGTTCAGACCTAACTATTCCCAGTTCAAGTTGCGAAAGATGTTTTCCAAAACGGCAGAGAACAATTTTGGAGATAGTGGGTCACCTTGCCTAACACCTCTTTCTATGTGGAATTCATTTCCGAGAGACTCCAATTGAATTCTAGCCTTACTGTTGGCATAAATGGTTCGAATGATGTTGATGTATGCTGCTGGTATTCCCTGTTGCTCTAGAGTTTCCCATATGTATTTGTGGCTTAGGCTATCGAAAGCCTTTGCGTAGTCAATGAAGGCAATATATATGATTTTATTATATTCTTTATATTTTTCGATGACTTGTTTGACTGTATGGATATGGTCAATAGTCGAAAACCCTTTCCTGAAACCTACCTGTTCAACCGGCTGTTGTTCATCCAATATTGGGCTTATTCTATCCAGTATGACCTTTGCAAATACCTTATACACATTTGACATCAGGCTTATTGGTCTGTAATTTTCAATATCCTCTTTGTCGCCTTGCTTGTGTATTAAGATGATGTGAGATTTTGCCCATCTCTCAGTGATGTCACCACTCCTCAGAATTTCGTTGAATATTTGAGTTAGAATGGGTATCAGTTCTTCCATTGATGCCCGCAGCAGCTCATTTGTGATTTTGTCTGGTCCGGGAGATTTTCCGGCCTTTTGACTCCTTATTGCTTTCTCTATTTCTTCTGGTAAAATTGAACTGGTAAAAATTTTTTTTGTTATTTAAATCAAAGTAAACAAAAGAATAAAAACTCACCCTCAACCATTTATCCACACACTTAGCATGGAACTCATGCGCACAGGGCAGCACCCGCAGCGTCTGCCTGGCCTCGAACTCGCACATGCACACGACGCAACTAGTCTGCTCGCCCCTATGCGTCGCCGTCGAGAACTTATAACTAGGCAAGGCGTCTATTTCGTGCCGCGCCAAGCCTCTTGGTTTGGCCTCGCCGAGCCGCTCAGCAAGGGACAGTAAAGCTTCGTAGTTCTCTGGTTCGGTCGCATCGGCGCCTTCCTCGCCCGCGTTGGTGCGGGCTTCCGCGTACGGGGATAGCGGGAACATTGCGAGGAGGTTAAGGAACACCTGAGAATGAGAAAAAAATAAGTTAAAGTATGTTAATGTATGTTCAACAGTTACGCGGATGCGCTAAGGTAGCCCGTGAAATTCTAATTTTCTTCCGTCTTTTGCAATTTGCAGGTCAGTACAGTACGCGAGGTATAAGCTGAGCTTTGACCAAAATTTTTGTCTTATCGTTTTTTACAACCCCACCCCCCCCCCCTGCCTCGGCAAGCACGTTAAGCCGTTGGTCCGGGCTGACATTTGTAGATTTTTAACAGTCGTTACGGGTCGTCAGAAGCCCGAAAGTCTGACAACCAGTCTTACCAAGGGGTATCGTATTACTCAGTTCCTGAGTTGTGGAAGTCAGATAGGCAGTCGAGATTATTAGATCTAGATCGTCTTAGGATTTATTTAGACCAGGGATGCACAGACTTATTGAGACCATGGGCCACTTGGGCAAATGATGAACAAATAGCGGGCCACCAGCACAAATTAAAAACATAAAAATATAAAAAAAAAAAAAAAAAAAAAAAATGCTAGTTTGGAGCGTGGCACTGCATTGAGCAATTTACTTGTAGCTACACGTAAAATTTATATTATTTGTAAACCTCAGCAATAATTTTCCTTCAAATGTACGAGGGAATATTTTTGCTGGCGGGAATATTTCGGGGGCCCGCATGCGGCCCGCGGGCCACGGTCTGTGCATCCATGATTTAGACAATATAAATGGGTAATAAGAGCATACACTTGGAAAAATGTTCGAAAGAACTTTTACTAAGAAATCCATACATCCATAATATTATAACTGCGAAAGTAATTAGGTAGGTATGCAGCCTTTTTACATCGAAACCTCTGAACACAACGTTATGTAAATTGACTGAGACATAGTTTGGGCACTGGAGAAGGACATAATCATGGATAATATGTGTATTTAAATAATTTACCGCAAAAAACAAACATAACATTGTAGTTGAAAAACTAGAAATCTCAAAAAAAAAATTTTTTTAAACAATCAAATTACAAATTAACGATTTTCAGACTTTGCTTCATAATACCAAATTTCATGATTCTAGGTCGGATTTACTTGCGAGTTTCAAAATATGTCGCATGAATGGCCGTGTTTTTTATTGCGTTGACATATAATTAGAAACTTGCTTTTTTTAGAGCTCCAAGGGATCATATTTGATATTAATTTCCACTTCATAACTCCACGTGTCCCTGAGAAAAAGGGTCTTGACAGACTGACAGACAGACAGACGGACAACGAAGTGATCCTGTAAGGGTTCCGTTTTTTTGCCTTTTGAGGTACGCAACCCTAAAATTGACGAAAAAAAAATACACGAAAACGAAGTCGCGGGCAACAGCTAGAGAGCTATATCCTAACTAATATTGTAAATGCGAAAGTGAGTTTGTTTGTTACGTTTTCACGCTAAAACGGCTGAACGGATTTGGACGAAATTTGGCATATGTGTAGACCATGACCTGGAAAAGGACATAGGCATCATCCTGAATCGCAGACGATGAAAAGGAAAGAGGGAGATAGTATAGAAACTCATGTTTTGATGGAGGACTTAGTTCTGGGTAAAGGTCAAAATCTTGTGATCAATTTATAACTTACTTCTCGAAATCCAAGTGAGCTGAAATGTTGCAGACCCGCGTAATTCTGATGACAATACAATTTCATGATGTCACTGATTTGATAGCGTTAGACGATACTCCGATATTGGAATACTTTTATACGAACATAAAACTGCATTTTTTTTTTGCTTTATCTTGAGAATACTGGCAACATCCGCATCCGGTTAGACTGGAAGCCGACCCCAACACAGTTGAGAATAGGCAAATGATGATGATAGGACTGACAAGACAATTGATCAAGGTACCATTGCACCTCAAATCACTGAATGCATTTAATGCTAAGGCGGGTATCACACCTACGTCGCGAAACCGCAGTAGTTCCGCCATGATTTGTCCGTTGTACCACAGGTTAGTACAAATGGGACACTCCGCAGTTTAGGTATGAAGCTACAAGTACGCGGCGGGCTCATCTCACTGGGTCAGTTCAGTGTGGGCTGCCGCGCGCGGCCGGGAGCACGTTAGTTCGATACTCACTCACGCGCCGCGTCGTAAGAGAAGACAACCCTAACGAGTCAGAAGGTATAAGAGTTACGCGATAGAAAGAGAGGCAACTTGTAGGTGAATATAACTATAGGTAATAAGCGTTGTGCGATCTGATTTGCACTTTATTGTGTCGTAGCAAGAGTCGCTTTTTACTTAAATGATTTTGCGGAGTGTCCCATCTGTATTAATCCGTGGTTGTACGATAAGCGAAACAGAAACAAAACTGCCTGTTACTCAGATTTGATTATGATTCTATCTCTTTCCCACGTGATTTCGCCGATCTGCTCGGAAGCCCGTTACACCTCCGCGCTCAGCCAGCAAGTTTATAAAGCGAAACTTCCATTTATTTGTAAAAATGGATGTTGATTTTACGGAAAAACTAATCCAAGAGGTCCGAAGTAGACCTATACTGCATTTACTAAGTCGAAAACGACGACATTTTGCTCCGATTGCTACAAAACAACTGACTCACATGATATTCCGCTACTCGGATCGCGACATAATGTAATTGTTTCGCAGCGGAATCCGCTAAGCGGTTTCGCATAATTAATCGCGTCGGAGGTGTGCTAACGCCTTAAACGTATTTAAAACATCGTTCTGTCTGTTATCTTCAAACGACTGACAGAAATAGAACTACAGTCTGATTTTCAGTTCAATGGAATTCTGACATTTCCGAAGTGTTGCCAATAATAAAAACGGAACGCATTTAAGCGAAATTAAAAAAAAACCTTTCTTGAATTTAAGGTTTCAATTAGAAAAACTAAAACTTAAAAATTGACTGATAATTTTAAAATGGTAATTTAGTAAGGTAAATAATTTTCTTTCACAGGAATCCTTGTCCACTAATCCATAGGTTACAAACCTTTTTTAGGAATACCTTTTTGTTTGTAAAATCTTCGCTTCTTGAAACTACAGACAGACAACGACGATGATATTAGTGATGATAATGCAATACCTAAATAAATATTTAAATTTTTAACATAAATAGTCGGGGGCGAAGACCTAATTTTGTAAATCTAATAGAAGTATCTAAAAAATGTGCGCAGCCTAGTTGACTGTTGACATACGTCTCTCTAAAAGTCGACTACAAGGCTGCGCGTCACTTATTTCGAAGCTTCTAGAACCTTCTAGAAGCTTCGACTCGACCTTATTGGACGAGCGGATTGTGGCGGGAGCGGTTAGAAAAGGTTCGCGTTATAAATTTACAAAAATTATATTCTTTTACTCTTTTTTTTTCATTTAGCCATATAAAATTATTATTTTAGTTAGTGTGCATTCAATGCACAGAACAAAAACTATTTACATTGTCCAGTTTACTTGATCTCATTCTCTTCCATATTTTTTGTTACTTTATATCCACAAAAAATCTAGTCATTTACATAACTTATAAAAAGGACAAGACAGAAAAGGTTTGTAATATCAGAAGTGTCAAAAAATTACAGCTGTCAGAATTCCGTCGAATTAAAAATCAGACTGTACATATGTTTTGAATCCCTTTAGCGCTAATTGCATTTAGTGATTTGTGGTGCCAATGGGGCTAAGTGATACGCTACAGGGGACCACGGCAGGCATCAATTAAATAATAGGACCAACATTCCAAAAGAACACTTCTAAAGACCTCAGGAACAAACATAGGAAGCAACATTTGATGAGACACACATACTGAAAAGCCAATGGAATTAAAACCATCACCAAAAACATTTAAGAACCTTATTTGCAAAGCATTGGTTTTTATCGCTTGTGTGAAGCTAAAGTTCGGCCATTTTGGCATATTTTGGGCTCCTACCTGATGGGATATGACTCGTGTGGCTTGAGACAACATGCCTTGCAGCAGAGGCTCTGCTGATGCCGACTGGAAATACAACTGATAATTTTACTAGCGATCTGGTCATCAAAAACAAAATCTAGACACAAAATAAATAAATAAATAATAATATCCTTGGACATTACACACAACGCCATCTAGTCGCAAGCTAAGCAACCTAAAGCTTGTGTTATGGTAACGAGATGGCTGATAAACTACTTATACAGAGTGGCGATTAGGTTATCACATTACCTGAAACCATGTATTCAGTACAGTATTCTGGACCCCCCTGCGTTGAAATTTTTCGTTGGTTATTAAAAAAAAAATCTGCTGTTTCCTACAAAAATGCAATACCTACGCGGTCAAAATGTACTATGGAAAAGCAATTTTTTTAATAACTGACGAAAAATTTCAACGCAAGGGGGTCCAGAATACTGTACTGAATACATGGTTTCAGGTAATGTGATAACCTAATCACCACTCTGTATACATTTTTTTTTGTAAATACATACATATTATAGATAGAAAAACACCCAGACCTGGAACAAATACTTGTAGGTCATACAAATATTTGTTCCGTGAAAATTAAAACATTACATCGCCATCTTTTTATTATTTTTATACTTAGGTTAAGGTATGTATCTATGGGTCTTTGTTACCAGAAAATAAATTGTTAATTATTTAATTTAAATACATATCATTTACATTTTTAAATATTTTTATAAACAATAAAATACAAATAAAAAAACATTTAAAAATATAAAAAATAGTAGCCCACCGGTGCAGGAACAGGGTCCAAGCTACCGGTGGTCAGGGCTGCTGAGAGAGGAACCTCCTAACCCTACGCGCCGTGTCCAGAAGTACCGCTTTCTGGATCAAGCCCTTGATCCAGCCGCCTAACGCGAGCCTCCTCAGGTGTTGATCGAGGCTCTTGGCTATTATGCCATTGGCCGTCACGACTATCGCGGCACAATGATTGCTGTACCCACATCCCACATGTCGACAACCGACAACCTCGCGAGCCAGGTCAATATACTTAATCTGTTCATCTTTTTCAGCTTTAACGAGGTTCTCGTCATTCGAGACCGCTATATCAACAATCATTGTGCGACGCTCTAATTCTATCATCACTGACAGGACTATTGTAGCCAATAATAATAATGTATTATTATTATTTTTCTTGCATATCTCGGGACCCTGGGGTACTGGACTTTTGGAACGCGTACGAGGGGCCGAAGCCAACTCGCAGAGGCCCCTTAGACAATTTCAAATGACGTTATTTACAATATAACCAGCTCCAATTTAGATTATTTATTTACTAGATTCCCTCGCGTGGATATCGGAATATATCCCACGGGAACGTACAACCGGAATTAAATTAATGATATATGATTTTATTTCTGAAAGTAGGTTTGTACAAACACATCAATCATATTTTTAATAAAAACTAGATGAGGTCGGCGTTTCCTATCTGACTACTCTGTGAAGAAACGCCGAAACAAACTCAGAGGTCACAGTCTCTTTTAAAGTCCAGACATAATCTTGCTCAGATCATGTGAAGACCATGTAGATTGGTGTCTGAAATGTTCTTTAGAGGAAAGAACCACACAGATTGAGTGGACCAGTCCAGTCAGTAATCGTGCAGCTCAACTCAGAACTTGTTAATCCATGTTTATAAACAATTCGTGTGCCAAATTGTATCCAACTGCGTTCAGCCGTTTTTGCGCCAGTCATTCAGACAAACGGACAAAAATTCTAAATACTCATTGTTTCAAGCCTTAGAGCATTAGGGCGAGAATACACACATGCCATACCAAGTTACACATGCCTGTAACTTGCACAAAAGTATGCAAGTAGCTGGCATGCCATGAGCCATAAAAACTTCTGATTGGTGAATGTCACAATAGAATGCCAGTTTTGTACAAGCATGCATGTGTATTGTATTCCCGCCCTTAGCGTACTAAATCCGATCTAAATGTGAGAAATGGCGGTCGCTGGTTGCACTACATCTAAATTGCGCCCTTTCGAATTTAGAACACTTTTAATTCTCACTGAACTCTGATATCCAATCCGGATTGGATGCAGTGAACAAACGGTTTTATTGGCCCAAAGTCACGGTGTATTTCTGTGTAGCAGTGTTTAGTTAGTTACCTGGTAGGTGGGCGGAGGAGGCGGCAACGACAGCGGCTGCGCCACGTGTAGCTGCGCCTGCACATGTGCTGGCAGCGCCGCGCCCACGAGCCCGCCGCCACCCTGCCGAGCAAACAATACGAGGTTAGCTTCAAATAGAATAGAATACAATATTTATTTGTTGGATCCGGTCAATAGTACGGCCAGGAAACGAATCGCAAGCGCGCCACTGGCGACATCGCGTGATCTACCCACACCAACAGCGCGCTTCTACAGAGTCGTGATGTTTTAAGCTCATGGCGAGGAGGACAGTCTAGTGTTACCTACATTTTGACGAATTATGCGAACATAAATGTACTGAACAGCTG
Organism: Cosmia trapezina; assembly: GCA_905163495.3. NCBI lineage: Eukaryota > Metazoa > Arthropoda > Insecta > Lepidoptera > Noctuidae > Cosmia > Cosmia trapezina. The sequence goes on from LR991047.1 coordinate 14,038,240, forward strand.
ATTTTTTTTTCGCGATTTCAGGTTTGGTCCCATAGTAAAAGTTGTTCATAATGATGAGTACAATAACCCCTTAAAAGATAGCCACTGTTTACACTTACACCCTGTATAATTTAATTGTCTGTTTCAGCAAGAGTGAAAGTACTAAGTGATTGTTATGAAGTTGGGTGTTAAGATATGTTTTTTAATAAATTATGTAATTTAATAAAAATAAGTTCTAAGTTCTGCAGTAACACTATCCATCGGCAAAGTTTGCTTTCCTGATGAGAAAGGTCGCATCAGCCAATTGTGAAAAATGCAACAAAATTGAAGATGTGCAACACTTGTTGATGGACTTTGTTAAGTCGAGTGCAGATTCGTCAAACGAACGAAATCTAACGAATCTGCACGAAATGTAACTTAGAGAGATGTATTGATGATTTTTATGGTTTAAATTATTTAAATACATATGTTTTATTGCCGCGTATCATACTTCGGTCAAAATATGAGTTAAGTACTAAAATTGTATATTTTATTTGACAAAAATATAATTTAATGTATTGTGTTGCGTAAATTATTTCGCATAGGTACTATTGTATAGAATCTAGTTCTTCTAACTGAACAGACAGCTGTGCTGCTGGGGAGTTTGTTCCGCTACTTCTTCTTCCCAGCTAAAGCACTAGGAAGTGGTGAAGGGCGGGCGTTTTGTGGGGACTGTCTTACTGTAATTTCGACGTTCAAAAAGTGCTGATTCTCAGCCTAATTTGAATAAAGGACTTTTGATTTTGATTTTTTGATTTTGAATACATCGGTCAAAGTCACGGACCTGAAAGTTGCAAAAAACCCTGAATTTCGCGGGCTACCACTGCGTAATGGTATCATCCTTACAGCAAGAATGAAAGGGAATCATTGATTAGAGAATTCAAATTGAATATTTTGGACGTTGGACTATTTCAAACCATTTTAACAAAGCCTACGTCAGCAATTGCAAAGAGGTTGTTTGGCCTGGTGAAGCCCAGTCAATGATTCTCAATACTCAATACTCAATACTTTATTGCATTCCACATGTAGTACTTAGGTGGTAAAACTTAAAATTAGATCATATGGACCCTGTCGGGCACAGCAAAATAACTGAGTTAGGAGAGAGGAAGCACTTGTAAATTATAATTATTACACAGTAGGTAGGTAATTTCTAAGATAAACTAATAGTAGGTATAAATTATAATATAGAATATAAATAGGTATCTATTGGGAGATCTTGTAATAATTAATAAGTATAATATAATATTTAATTTTGACTACTAAAATTATGACTTTATATTGTAACAAATCTACTAGCCTAATGGAATAAAAGGGGCTAAGGTAAGATTTGAAACATATATTGAAAACTAAAAGATAAAAAATACAGACCAGTTTTTTAAAAAAACACACACACACAGTTATTTAGGAAGGTAGAGGTTAGCTTGAAGTAGTAATTTGAGTAATTCCAGGTTAGGCAAACACGCACGAATAGTTTGGAAGATGAAGATTTTGAATTGAATCGCTCCGATAAATTAATGGTTATTTTCTATAACCCTCCTTTAGGGATCGACCGCAGTCGGGTAAGTTTTAGTCACGGAATCAGTTTTCCCGGTCGAAGAATACTTTTAGGAGATGTTTCGTTTATAGCTTCCGGAGCAGAACTGAACAGTCTCCGAGTCTTCCACCCATCGATTCATCAGCGTTTTTCGAAATCGTCTTCCAATTTCAGATCCTTTCCACATTTGAAGCTTTCCGTCATCAGAATGCCAAACGCCACAGTCAATGCTTGAATCTGCCAGTAATATACGTTGAAAAACCTCTAACCTCTTCGATGAATTTCAAGTGTGTGTGGATTAATTTTATAAAAGTAATTAAAGATACAGCCATTCAATAATAAATCAAAATTATCTATAAAATACAATATTTGACCTAACATATTGATAAAAAGAATTTAGATTACATAAATCAAAAGAAACGTTCATAGTCTATGCCATTATGAAACTCTATGAGGCAGTTAGATAGAAGAAAAAGTAATGACAGTTTGACAACCTGACATAAGTGTCATAACAAATAAAATTTATAGAAAACGAATTGTTTTAGACCAATTCACAATATATGAATGTAAATCTTTATAAAAGATAATAAAAATGGATGAAAAGTGTAAGTGTAGTAATGTAGTAAGTGATGTAGTGTAATAAATAGATACTATATCACTTAAATATTCATTTAATGAGTAGTAGCTTTTCTTTAACAAAAATTCTCTTAGTTTTTTTAGAAATGTGTGAGTTTTTTCTTCGTTTTTAGGGTTCCGTACCTCAAAAGGAAAAAACGGAACCCTTATAGGATCACTCGTGTGTCTGTCTGTCTGTCCGTCTGTCACAGCCAATTTGCTCCGAATCTAATGGACCGATTAAGTTAAAATTTGGTACACATATGGATTTTTGTGACCCAAACACGTACAGCTAAAGTAAATATATGAATTTTGAATATGAGAGTCACTTTTACGGGGAAAATAAGAAAATTAAAAAAAAAAGTTTTGTAAACTGTACCGAGTGACATATCAAATGAAAGGGCTTACTATGAGGGTCTCAAATATATTTTTTTTTATAATTTTTAAATTTATTGTTTTAAAGTTATTTAAGAAAATAGACGAAAATTGACCATTCCCCCCCCCTTATCTCCGAAACTGCTGAGCCTAAAATTTTGAAAAAAATATAGAAATTAGTTCTATACCTGTAGATTACAGGAAAACCTATAAGAAGTCTGTGGTCTTAAAATAACATGGTAAATCTATATATATAAAAAAATCAAAGTCCTGACTGAGTCACTGACTAATATACCAACGCACAGCCCAAACCAATGGACCTAGAGACTTGAAATTTTGCACATAGATACCTTATGTAGTGTAAACATCCACTAAGGAAGGATTTTTGGAAATTCCATCCCTGGGGGGGTAAAACAGGGGATGAAAGTTTGTATGAAAAATCCTATCACTTGAGTTAATAGACTTGAAACTTAGCACGAATATTCATCTAAGTAAATTATAAAGTTTATCATTTTTAGTTTTCCTAAACTACCCCCTAAGGAGGGATTGGGGGTGTCAAAGTTTGTATGGAGGAACTTTAACACGCGGTCCGATTAACTCAAAACTCAGTTTTTATACTTGAGACCAAAAATTAAGACTAACGTGTATTAGGGTTTTCCAAAAATCTACCCTTAAGGGGTGAAAAGTTAATTTTATAGTGGAGGATTTTATTGGGGGCTTGATTAACTCTAAAATTGGTGTAAATAATGTTTGAGTCAAGTTATGGAAACATACCAGACGATTTTTGAAATTCTTTAGGTATCTGTGTTCGTGAAAACAGAGATACAGTTTATATGAAAAATCTTATTAATTTGGTTAATGGACTTGAAACTTAGCACAAATACTTGCATAAGTAAGTAATAATGTTTGTCATTATTAGTTTTTCAAAACTACGCCTCAAATGAGGTTTAGGGATGTTAAACTTTGTATAGAAGAATTTTAAAGCGCAGTCCGATTTAAAAAATGGTACTTTGAGTCAAGTTAGGAAACTTGCCAAACGAATTTTCACTGATGTTGACGGCTTAAAGCTGATGTTTTAAGGAGTAAGTTAGGCTATTTTTATTTTAGAAAAATAATTAGGGTTCCGCGCAAGAAAATTAAAATCCATGAAATCAGACAACCACGTACAGCCCAGTACAAAATTACTAAGCCTCCGCTCCGTTACGGCTATAACAACAAATAATAAAAATAAAGCAAAGTTAAAAATTTAAGGGGTCGGTCCCCATGCAATAAACTTTTCATTTTGAAAAAAAAAAAAATAATAATCTAGCATGTGGGGTGTCATGTCATTATTTCATCACGGCTGCTCTCAAAACGGTGAAGGAAAACATCGTGAGGAAACCGGCATGTCCTAGAACCAAAAATTCGAAGACATGTGACATCTACCAACCCGCACTGGGCCCGCGTGGTGGATTACGGCCCGCTCCCTCTCACCGAGAGGAGGCCTGTGTCCCAGCAGTGGGAACATTATAGGCTGATTATGTGTTACCTATGTGGGGTGTCATCGTCTAGAACTCATTGAGTAGAGTACAAACATATTTTTTTTTATCTTTTAAAATTAAGAAATAGGGGGCCGTAAAAGTTGTAATTTTAGATCATTTTTGTACGAGCTCTAGCGCAACAATTCAACAAATTAGGAATTTGAAACTTCTTTATACCATGTAAGTACCATGAATACTGTATTTAATCAACAATACCGAAAACGGCGATTCATAAGGTATTTTGTTTAAACATGGGTGATTTTCTGCAACTGCAAAAAATAACCTTGTAATTCACAGTATCATTATAAAATAAGTAAAAAGTTATCTTTGCGATTGTTAAACATATAATATGGTACGGAACCCTTCGTGCGCGAGTCCGACTCGCACTTGACCGGTTTTTTTTATTGATCCGGGTAGTTTATTATATACTTTAATGGACATTACATAAGGACTTTTTGAGTGCATTTTTAGTCGAGAACTTGGTATGTTTAGTCTAGATCGGTGTCTGAGTAGATAGCGCGACTGGATGTCTTCACGTTTTGAGTATAATTCGTGATGTTTTCGCACAAATTTGCATGTTTCTAAAATATATATACACGGAAGGGTTAAAATATTGTGTGTTTGAAAGAAAGGTTTACAACTATCGGTTTGCTCAATTCTCTTTCGCACATAGTGTGTAGTTACTTCAATGATAGTTAATTGATTGTAAATAAGGCACGATGGGGTTGGCATATTCGTGTAGATAAAAACACCTTTTAATAACATAGAATAAAAAAAATAAAAAAAAGTTCTGCAGTAAGTTCTATGTCCTAGAACCAAAAATTCGAAGACATGTGACATCTACCAACCCGCACTGGGCCCGCGTGGTGGATTACGGCCCACTCCCTCCCACAGAGAGGAGGCCTGTGTCCCAGCAGTGGGAACATTATAGGCTGATGAAACAGATAGTTTTAGAAATGTACGTTACCTGCGTGTGTATATGGTGAATGGGGTGGTGTGGCCACCGCGCCGCGTGTCGCACGTACGGGCGAGCTCGCGACCCGCCGCCCACGACGCCCACACCCACGCCACCGCCCACACCCACGCCCACTCCTCCGCCGCTTCGACGCTGAGGAAGTGTGAGGACAGTATAGTACAGTAGATCAACATTTTGATGGCGCCAGACAAGTGAAAACCCAGCATAGTTCAAGATGATCCAAATAAATCGCGGAAAGTTGTATTTAGTTTCATACACGGTTTTTACGTGGCTAAGTACTAACAGCCGCACTGGGCGATCGATCATCCGTCCGTATCGCCCGTTTGCTTTTTTTTTTTAAACCGGTTTATACTGCTTTTTGGTAATCGGCTTTTGTTCTTTTAGTACGAGAGGCCATGACCGCATCGTTGTAAAACGTAAAACGATAAGACGATTGAACAATTTGTCTTACGTAAAACGATAAGACAAAAATGTTGGTCATGGGCTCTCGTACCCTTTTGGTGATCACTCACACAAATGCAAAGCTCAGCTTAGGCCTCGCGGACTGTACCAAACCGCACTGGGCCCACTTCTTCTCACAGAGAGGAAGCCTGTGTCCCAGCAGTGGGAACGCTATAGACTGATTATGCTACTATAGTATAGTTAAAATCTCGCTGCAGACTCGGTCATAAATCATTCGAGTGTTTCGCTCTCTTTCCCACTCACGGGCCTTATGGGCAGGCCACGCCCACACGTAGTCCTGTGCATTACTGCAGTCGATGAGAGATATCGATAGTTTTATATATTTATAAATGGGTGATAGAAATAAATACACATTTTTATTTTATTTTATTACCAAATTTACTACAAAGCATATTAAATATATAAACAAAAGAACGTATATATAAAACTAAAAATAGAAAATTAAAATTCTTCGTCTGAGTCATCGTCATCATCTGTTATCGATAATGGCCTTGAGCGCGCGCAACTAGCCCACATCCCTACTCCGATTATGATTTATGACCAAGTCTGCAGCGAGATTTTAAATATACTATAGCTTTTTCGCAAAGAACTGAACAACGGGGGTTTATGCAGTCTTAATATGGTGATGGTAGAACATTGACAACTCACGTGGTGGTGGTGCGAGAGTGCATGCCTCGCGTGGTGGGGCGCCATCAGCTCCAGTGGGGCTCCGCGCGCCTGTCAAACAACAACTTACATTAATACTGTAGCAGTAACAGAACTACTGACACGTGGAAGATGTTTCTAGAACATTCTAAACCTTTCCAGAATTTTCTAGATGGTTAAGTGTCGCTTTGCAGCATTCTAGATCATTCCCGTAAGAACTAGAATGTTCTCGAACTTTCGAGAAGCTTTACACTCGTCATATAAATAGAGGGTTGCCAGCGGTGTGAGGCAGTTCAGCTAGGAATGCGAAACAGTTAGTAGTGAACTAACAGTGAGCTACAAGTGATTCTGCTTAAAGTTTCTGATTACTGTATTTGTGATTATTTAAATATAGTGTGGTTTTGGTGTAAACTGGTATAAATTTATTGATCCCGAACTCCAGCTCGTAACAATACTCTGACTTCTGCAACAGTCTTTAAGGAGTTGTCTCAGAGGATAGTGAGCGAGTAACAGTAATCATCTTCCAGAAGAAAAATTATTATTTTAGTCAAGATGTAGTCAAATTTAATGGTAGTCTGCTCCGATAGAACTCGCTTTTAGGCACACTTAAGAGCGTTTTTTGAACGACCTATCCAACGATACCCACGACATGGGATAGACGAGAAAAAAATATCATCCCCACTTTACGTGCAACCTACAATTTTTTTTCAAAATTTTATTTTACCACTTTGTCGGCGTGATTAATATGTCTATTACTTGCCAAATTACAGCTTTCTAGTACTTAAGATTCAGACAGACAGACAGACAGACAGACGGACAACGAAGTGATCCTGTAAGGCATCCGTTTTTTCCTTTTGAAGTGCGTAGCCCTAAAATCGAAGTGAGGAGTCCTAAACGCCAATATGCAATGAAGACGGCTGTGCCCTGGAAATATATGGTTTAGGCTTTCGCCCAGCATCAGGGCACCAATAGACAAACACTTATTTATTTACTAGCTGCACCCGCGGTTTCACCCGCGTAGACCGGGATAAAAAGTGTATGTGTTAATCCAGGGTATAAGCTACATACATACCAAATTTCATCTAAATCCGTCCAGCCGTTTGAGCGTGAAGAAGTAACAAACATACAAACACACACTCACAAACATTCGCCTTTATAATATTACTGTGATTTATTTACCTCAGTGGCGAGCAATAACGGCGCGTGATGTAGATCCGTGGCGGGCTGTAGAGGAGACAGGGTCCCTTCCCCACCACCCACCATCTCCAGGCGACCGCCTTCTGCGCGCTGTGGTGGAAACAAACAAAATTAGTTTTGTTTTGACACCTCCAAGCCAACAGAAATCAGCTCAGTATTAAACAGGAACCTATACTGGCTTTGAAGAGCTCGTGGCTAAGTAATAACAGCCGCACGGGTCGATCCATCAGGTTAAGCTACGCTTGCCGGGGTTGGTCCGTGGTATCTTTACATACCGAGACTCCCCCGTGCCTCGGAAAGCACGTTAAGCTGTTGGTCCCGGCTGTCATTCGTGGATTTTTGTCGTCAGAAGCCCGAAAGTCTGACAACCAGTCTTACCAAGGGGTATCATGTGACCCAGTCAGTGGGTTGTAGAAGTCATAACAGGCAGTCGCTCCATGTAAAATACTGGTATTCAGCTGCATCCGGTTAGACTGGAAGCCGACCCCAACATAGTTGGGAAAAGGCTAGGCAGACTGATTGATTGACCTATACTGGTTCCTTGGAAGAAATTCTGTACTGTGGGTAGGTAATAAACTACTGGTGTACATCATAAACTCACGCCTTCTCCCCACGGGGTTAGGCAGAAACAACAGAAGCCACCTGCTACGATCCTTACATACTGCTTTTGCCTCGTTCACGTTCATACACCCGGTCACACGCACGCCGGTAGCGAGTACTACGCACCTGACCTTTCTGAAGAACATCACCAATAAGGTCACTGTATGTCTTCCTAGGGCCTCTCCTCCCGGCGTTTCCACTCACATCTGCCTTGTAAATATCTTTTGTTATTCGCCTTGCATTCATCTTCTCAACATGACCAAACCATCTAAGCATACTCTTTTCAATTTTTTTAATATGTATGTGTTTACTGGTGACCCAGTGGTTACGGCTTCGACTTACGATTTGTAGGTCATGGGTTCAAACCCAAGCAGGCGCTTTACTTTGTGTAAATAATTTCATCACCACTGCTCTCAAAAGGCTTGTGTTTAAACGCCTACCAAAAAAGTACCTATTTTACTACCAAAAATTCGAAATACCAGCCGGAATGGATAAAGGCTCACCAAAATTAAAACCATTTTATTGGAAAATTATAACTTTAGAAAACTGAGAGCAGGTCGACGGAGCCCCCGCTTTGCGGAGCTCCTATTTCTGTATGCAGGGTTTAAAGACCTTTGGTTGGTTAACCAAACCAACCAAACCTCGTGGTGCCTCTGACGCCGACCGTCTAGGGTTAGGGTTTTCGTCAGCAGGTCAACGCAGATTTGGTCAGCATTTATCCATTTTGGTGAGCATTTCATTTTTTTGGTAGTCATTATATTTAATCCCCTCTCAAAATGGTGAAAGAAAACATCGTGAGGAAACCGGCATGTCCTAGAACTAAAATTCGAAGACATGTGACATCTACCAACCCGCACTGGGCCCGCGTGGTGGATTACAGCCCACTCCCTCTCACCGAGAAGAGGCCTGTGTCCCAGCAGTGAGATATTGAGTACTAACCTGCGAGTTAGCGATATAGTGTGTGTGCGGGTGCGGCGGCGAGGCGAAGGGCCCGCGCGGGGCCGGCGGGGCGAAGCTCCCGTGGTACTGCAGCCCCGCGTACACGCCGCCCATCTGCGGCAAGCACACGTCAGCACATGCCGCGCTCCGGGGGGAAATACTGAACGAGCTCGGCACGCAATGACTTGGGTAACCATGACTGGTTTTGTAAGAACTTCCCTTCGTGTGTGGTCGGATTTGTCAGACAGTCCTATTGACTGTGGCGCGAGCCCGAGCGGTCCGCTTGTCAAATAACTGAATCTGTGCCAAAAGCCGGAGCGGCTCGATTGTCAGTGTCATAGTAGGTATTGATGTAAATTTCCTTGTTTAAAACTGTATCTATCATGCTCGCTCATACTTGCTTATACAGGTTTTTTTTTTTAAATTGATCAGCAACTTCACAGTTTGGAACTTTACGTAGGTGCGAGTGTAACCATAACTGGTTTTGTAAGAACTTATACAGGATTATTTAAATTGATCAGCAAAACTTCACAGTTTGGAACTTTACGTAGTTACGAGTGTAACCATAACTAGTTTTGTATGAACTTATATCCAGATATGATATTTTGTTGTACCCAGTAATAATTCAAGTCGTAGTTCAGAAAACCAGTAATGTATTAATATTTTCCATATTAAAATGTCATTGAGTGCTAGAGCCTCACAACCTAGATCCATAATTGTTTATGCTGAGATGACATTTTGTTGTACCCAGTAATAATTCAAGTCGTAGTTCAGAAAACCAGTAATGTATTAATATTTTCCATATTAAAATGTCATTGAGTGCTAGAGCCTCACAACCTAGATCCATAATTGTTTATGCTGAGATGACATTTTGTTGTACCCAGTAATAATTCAAGTCGTAGTTCAGAAAACCAGTAATGTATTAATATTTTCCATAATAAAATGTCACTGAGTGCTAGGGCCTCACAACCTAGATCCATAATTGTTTATGCTAAGATGACATTTTGTTGTACCCAGTAATAATTCAAGTCATAGTTCAAAAAACCAGTAATGTATTAATATTTTCCATATTAAAATGTCATTGAGTGCCGCTCACGATCTGTAATCCACCAAAAATTGTTAGGAGATTGAATGCAACACGAACATTTTAATAAATTACCAAAATACAATATTCTTCTCTCTCTCTCGTACAAAGTGAACACTTCGCTATTGTTTTACTTTTTAAATCGCGAACGATGGAGGTTTTATGCTGTCCATACTTGAAGATAATATATCTATAAATAGCTATTGCCCGCGGCTTCGCTCGCGTTCATGTCGAAAATATCCCACGGGACCGTGCTATTGAGAAATCCTTCCTTATTCCTTGTTTACATTATTAAGGGAATCTCTGTGAAAATTTTCAGCTTTCTATGTTTAAGGGTTTGGGCTGGGCGTTGATGAGTCAGTCAATCAGTCAGTCAGGACTTCTCTTTTTATTTATATAGATATAATAAGAGGTTATCCTCTTAGCTGCGAGAGGGCCCACGAAGGTCAAAAAACGTCCCTGTCTGTGAATCGGACCCCAGTGGTCCTAACGGCTTCCGACGTTGTTTGTCACTAGCACAAAATGTAGGGAAAAAAGCAAGGATGGCCACACCGTCCATGTCAAGTCTCTAAAATAAACCAACTACGATAACACCCAGAAATAAGCGAGGTAGTAAGTTCCCGTGGGATATTTGCCGACATCCACGCGGGCGAAGCCGCGGGCAAAAGCTATTAAGATATATGAGAATAGCTCATACTGTGATACTAATATTAGCCAATCAGCGAGGTGGTAGCGGGGCTGACTGCGCGTGCGCACATTTAAGAGGAAAGGCGGGTAGCCAGACTTTTGAAAATTAGGTATTTTAAGAAGGTATTGCTGTCGCTCTGCGAGTGCTCCGCCCTCGAATTCGTGCGATAAGGACAACTGCAGATCCGACTAAATAGCCTATGTAAAAAGTCACATTTCGAGGCTTGGCTCTCGCCTATTTCCTCCTCCAATATTGGTCCAATTTAAAAGATATTTCATAAACTGAATAAGAAGTATATATACTATGCCCCTATGTTTTTCTTTTTTCGTTAATAGTTGTCAAATTGGTACACTAGGCGTCTGTTGACAGCGGTCTGAATAGGCAATTTTGAGCATTTTTGGAGGGTTCTAGTTCTTATAAAAATAATATATCATCAAAAAGGAAAACATATAGGGGCATACAAGTAACTGATATTTATATTTCTGTAAAAAATCATTGCTTTATGGTCATTAACCAGAAAGAAAACAGGCGAGAGCGTTTGTATCTTTTTGTATGGAGAAAAGAGCACCCACGTTTCCTCTAAGTATCACACCTCGCGTTTCTGATGAGAAAAGCACAGAGATGGCGTAAGATCAGCAGAAGACCAAGCTGATTATGATAGCTCACAAATCTTTTGCAATTTTTTGAGCCTTTGTCGGAGATAAGAGAAGAAAAAGAAAAACAATTTTTTTTTATATTTGTGTTACATTCAATCAAAAGGTATTTTCGAAACGCTTCCATCCTAAACTGACCAGGAATTACGGACACCGGAATTTTATAAAACAATCTTTTCATTTATTACTTTCCTTGTGTACGTCCGGCCAGCAACAAAAGCAAGTTAAGACTAAACTTGAATATAGTTTATTAATGCAAAATTGCTTATGCAATTATTAATTGATTGTAACAAATATTAAAGGAGAGAGAGAACTTTCGAGACTAATAAACACAGTACATTTAAAACAATGCTAAATTAAATAACCAAAGAAAGGTCGTCTTTTGTTACTGACTGCTTGGTGCATACGTTTATTTCCGGTCCGTTATATCCTGACGTCAATTCCGGATTAAAGCGTCCATTTTAAAATGATACAGGAGCCCAAAGTACCAGGGTATGAGAAACAGCGGCCGGTATCAGTTTAAGCATAAAGATTCTCTACTCGTCCTATCGAAATACATACATAATATCACACACGTGTCGATTCTATGAGGATAATATTAAATTGTGCCAGAGAACTATTCACATTTTATATTAAAAAAATATATAAAAAAGATATGTTTATAAAAAAAATATATTAAAAAAAAAAAATCGTAAGTGATATATTGAAGGGACAGCTACGCTACTGTGGACTATAACGGAACTATAATAATCTCATACATAAATAGTTGGCAATAAAAATAAACATAACGATGAGTATATAAAGATAAATATATAAGAACGAGAGAAAAACTTATTGCTGCTATGCCTCGACACACAATACCTCTCTAACGCCATATACAAGTGTTAATCAATTGTTCACATTAAAAAGAGCATATCTTAGGAAACAGCCAAGTTCTAATAATCAAAGCGACCAGCCAAATATTTTTTTTATTTTATTCTCTACATAATACCAAAGCTTGAGTTGCTAGCGGCAAAATCTTAAATAAACAGTGTGGCAAAACCGTCGACAGTTTCACCCCGTGTGGGCCGCGGCTCGAGCAGCAGCGGCCGCGAGCCGCGACGCCATTGGTAGGCGACGCGCGGGCGGCGCGCTCCACACGGGGTGAAAACCGAAGACAGAATTAAACTCCAAATTATACACGAAGAACACGGAACACATACACAAGGTATCCAAAAGTGAGGAAAATCGTTGCATGCGGTACACGAATTATAAAATTTAAGTGACGGGGTTAGTTGACGAAAAAAAAAAATATTTGGGAGGGTCGTTCGGACCGGGGGATATGTTGAGCCCCCCACTTCTGTGGAGGTGGGGGGCTCGTTCACTAGACATGTGTTATGCAGCGACTAGACCTTGCAGTACGTATGTACAACGGAATGAGCTGAGTGCATGCGCGCGCCGAGTGAAGACATGCGCGCTAGGGGTGTAGCTCACTCGAACGTATTCACTTACGACAATGCAGTGTGTATTGAATAATAAGACAGATTAAGGTTCATTGAGCAAGCGATTTTGGACATAAGTATCAAAGAAATAAAAAAGAAAAAGTAAAAAATTTAATCATTTTCTATCCTCGCGTAGTCTGCTTGCTACGAACGCGTAGTCAATTTTACTTTCATCCCCAGAATCTGTCTTAAAATCCAAAATACACCTCGTAATACAGTGTACCGCAACCGTAAAAATACCCACATTAAAACACATAATAAATTAATAATTCTTACATTAATTAGTGATATTTGAAACCCTATATTCATAGAAAACAAAAAAACTATGCAAGATTATTGCGACAACAATATTATGCAACTTTTGCACACCATTAATACTGGGTTTAGGAGAAAAAAAAATCTACATACACAGATCCTGTATCTCGTATCTTTTTCTATCACTCGAGAAATGTAATTCACTAGAGCGAGAAGTCCATTCGCACGTAAAAATAAATGACGCCTCAATGTGACAGAAAGAGATAGAGATATAGATGTGTGCATGTGAATTTAAACTTTCTCTGTTTGTGTTAAAGCTTGTTTCCGCTACACCCGTGTTAGGAATAGCGTGTCGTCTTACTTCGGCGCTGTTATTGTGTGTTCAAGATAATAACAAACAGTCAGGAGTGTGGGGCATGAATAAACCATCAAGATTTTAATTTAGTTAGAGCGTTTTAGCTGACGAGGTGTGGTGGGGAAGGTTTTGTAAATACTTTTAAGCACTATAAATAAAGAAGTTATTTATACTAGAAAGGTGTAGGTAGTGAAATAAAGGTAAACAATCTTGATGTGTCTTTTATCTTTTTTACCCGACTGCGCCAGAAGGAGGGTTATGTTTTTCGAGAGTATGTATGTATGTATGTATAATTGTTTGGCACGCTCTGTGGCCTGAACTGCTCGATGGATTTTAGCTTGGGAGGTATCGTTAGATTCGTATTTACTGTGAGTGACACTGGGTATATCAAAATAAAAATAAAAAAAACAAAATGGCTGATTTTCGGCCCCAAATTTTTTTTTCCTCAAAACCTGTCGAGTGGGGTATCAAAATAAAGGTTTTTAAAACACTGGGTATATCCAAAAAAAAAAACAAAATGGCGGATTTTTCCAAATTGTCTTAAATTTTTTTTTTTCTTAAAACCTGTCGGTTGGGGTATCAAAATAAAGGGTTTTAAAAGGTGATTACAAAAATATACTTACACAACTTATATGGTTAAAAGTACCTCGAAGTGACAAATCGTAAAAAACACGTAAGTACAATAAAAAAGTCTGCGAAATCTTTCACATTTATTTTAAAACCTCAGTTTAAAAATAAAATGCAACTAAAAACCAGTGTAAATACAACAATAATGCTTACTAAATCAATAGGGATGGTGACTGAAAATTTATTTTTTGTCCGTCATAGAGATTATTAAAAAATATTGGACACGTGTTTTTTCTTTGTTTACGTAATCAAAAAATTACGGCGATACATTGAGTTAAAATATGGCATGACGTCACGCGTAGCTAGGTTTTATACGTACAAGTGACGTAGCGAGCCCCAGTCCCCAACTTTAATGCGTGATAGCTAAGTATTTTTTTATTAAAATGATAAAGCAAAAAATACGTGTCTAATATTTTTTTATTATCTGACTGACGGACTGAATAAAATTTCTTTTTTTTTACCCAGGCATCATCCCTATTGAACCATTAGTTTAAGCAGTAGTTTATTAGTTTAATATGTGTTTGTGTAAAAAGTCACATCAAGATTGTTTACCTTTATTTTACTACCCTAAACCTTTCTAGTATAGGTATGTTTGCCAAAGAATCTCGGTCAATTTGTTGATAAAACATTTAGCGGTTTGTGTAACATCATAAATGATAAAATGATAAATGATTTATTTTCTGTAAGTAGGTTTGTACAAACACTTACACGTCAATCATATTTTTTAAAACTAGATGAGGTCGACGTTTCCTATCTGACTACTCTGAGAAGAAACGCCGAAACAAACTCAGAGGTCACAGTCTCTTTTAAAGTCCAGACATAATCTTGGTCAGATCATGTGAAGACCATGTAGATTGCAGTCTGAAATGGTCTTTTGAGGAAAGAACCACACAGATTGAGTGGACCTGTCCAGTCAGTGCACGCATTTGTCAGTAATCGTGCAGCTCAACTCAAAACTTAAGGAGCTTAACTATGTATATACATCAGACAAAATGGCTGTCGATTATGAAACCGGCTATGGGGAAACTCGTCCCACTACATCCGGGTTGTTTTTTAGTAATAAAAAACCGGCTAAGTGCGTGTCGGACCACGCACAATGAAGGGTTCCGCAGTTATGTGAACAAAGAAATGTTGTAAATGTTGAACAAATTAATTACAAATTATAAAAAATAAAAATTAATTATATTAATTATTAAATTTATTAATAATAAATTAATAATTATTAATATTAATAAATAATAATTAATAATTATTAATAATTTATTATTATTTTTTTTTTTTTTTTTAATTTAATTTTTTTTACAAATTAAAAAATTGCAAATTAATAATTCTCGGACTTTTTCCTTTACTTGTGCTGCAAGACCTTGCTACTTCCCAAATTTCAAGATCCTAGGAATTGGAAGTACCCTATAGATTTTGATTTACTTGCGAGTATATACATGCCGCATAAATGGCCGTATTTTTTACTGCGTTGACTTAGAAGCTTGATTTTTTTGGAACTCGCAAGGGACCATAGACCTACGTATTTGATATTAATATCAACTTGATACCTCCACGCGTTCCTGACAAAAAGGGTCTTGACAGACAGACAGACGGACAACGAAGTGATCCTACAAGAGTTTCTTTTTTTCCTTTTGAGCTACGGAACCCTAAAAACATTTGTTATGGTTATTGAATTATTAGTTTTATCAATCAAATTGACGAAAACAAAATAAGTAAGCAAAGATTTGTGGCTACCTCGATAAAAGTATGAGTTTAAATCAATCAATCTGCCTAGCCTTTTCCCAACTATGTTGGGGTCGGCTTCCAGTCTAACCGGATGCAGCTGAATACCAGTATTTTACATGGAGCGACTGCCTATCTGACCTCCACAACCCAGTAACTGGGTAATACGATACCTCTTGGTAAGACTGGTTGTCAGACTTTCGGGCTTCTGACGACCCGTAACGACTGTCAAAGATCCACGAATGACAGCCGGGACCAACGGCTTAACGTGCTTTCCGAGGCACGGAGGAGTCTCGGTATGTAAAGATGGTCACCCATCCACTGACCAACCCCGGAAAGCGTAGCTTAACCTGATGGATCGACCCGTGCGGCTGTTATTACTTAGCCACGAGCTCCTCTTTGTATGAGTTTAAATGTGTAACCAATTGTTTTACAGAACCTTCCACGCCGCGGGACCACCTCAGCGTACCTACATCTTCAAGCACTGTGCACGTCTATGTATTAAGAGTGATGCACACTGTCTAACAGGCACCGCCACCTTGCTATAAAGGCGAATACACAATAGTAGTATTAACCATAGACTTATAAAAAAAGGAGGACGTCGCGAAACGCTTATCGAAAGTGAAGCACAGTAACGTTTGTACAACACGCCTCACGCACACATTTACTTCATAGTATGCCGACCGGACACGAGCGACGGCGTCTTTGTAGGTACTCAAATCACACACACATAGATCGGTACGGTGCTTCACTTTCGATATGCGTGGCGCGGAGTCCTCCTTTTTTATACGTCTATGGTATTAACCAAAGATTTCTGGAAGTCAAGAAAATCTGATATCAAATATCACGGTAAGATTGGATGACTTAAATCATCATCTGCTTAGCCTTTTCCCAACTATATTGGGGTCAGCTTCCAGTCTAATCGGATGCAGCTGAATAACAGTGTTTGTTGACTGAAATGACAACGGTTAGCATGAGATTATTCTGGTAAGAGATTTGTGACCGAGAAACCGTTGGTTGGACTTCTATTGATTATTTGACTTTAGTAGCGACCTCACAACACGGGACTTTTAAACACACATGATTTTCTTTAATAGTAGCTTGTTGACTATGAAGTGTAAACAGTGGCAGTCTTGGCGAAAGCGCCAAAGTAGCCCGCGAAATTCAAAATTTCTTACGTTTTTTGCAATTTGTAGGTCAGTGTGAGCTTGTATGTTGATTAAAATATGATTCGCGGCCGTAGCTATTATGACTTTACAGAATTATAATCATTAAAATCAGCAATAAAACTCCATAAGTTAGCATTTACCTCAAACTTCATGATTTCATGAAATCGCTAAATTTGAGATAAATGCTCACTTATGGAGTTGTACTGCTGATTCTAATGATTATAATTCTGTAAAGCCATATTAGTTACGGCCGCGAATCATATTTTAATCAACATACAAGCTCACACTGACCTACAAATTGCAAAAAACGTAAGAAATTTTGAATTTCGCAGGCTAGCCTGGCGCATCATCCTTAAGGGGTCATTGTATCATTATGAACAACTTTTACTATGGGAACAAACCTGAAATAGCGAAAAAAAATCAGCTGTTCAGTACATTGTTACGAATTATGCTAACATATCGCACACCTAGATCTAAACTGAGACAACTCAAAAATCGTTAATTTTGAGTTATGTTTGAAAAACAGTGATTATCGATAAAAATGATTGAATTTTAGCCCCAGTTTGTACACAGTGATATTTTACAACCTATTTACTATCTAGAATCAAATTAAATTGTATAACTTCCCTAACAAAAAATTTAGATATACCTACGTTTTCATCGTCTCCTGAAAAATTACCTTTTTTGAGTTGTCTCACTGTGCGATATGTATTTAACTGATGAATTGATTTTTTTTTCGCGATTTCAGGTTTGCTCCCATAGTAAAGGTTGTTCATTCTCTCCCCAACCTTGCGTTTTATCTATTTTTTTTATTAATATGATAAAACAAAAAAAAAAGTGTCTAATATTTTTTTATTATCTGACTGACGGACTAAATATTTTTTTTTTTACCCAGGCATCATTCCTACCGTCAAGGGGTCGTTTAGTCAGAAAGATGAAGCTAGTTGCCCATCCCAACGCATAGTAGGTTCCTATGGAGAAGAACGGCCAAAAAACTACACACGCGTATTCGGCCTTATTACAAAACGAGGTTTTTCTTCCTTCATTGTTTAAATCAAGCCAGTTTTTGTAATAAGAACCTAGCTGTGATAGAAATACAGTTCTTTATACAAAACTGACAACTTATTCCGGTACTAAAGAATAAAGAAAAAAAAAAAAAACCGGTCAAGAGCGAGTCGGACTCGCGCACCGGTTCCGTACCATCATTTATATGTAATTTTTGTTGATGATTTCTGAAAAACTGTGCTATTTAGAGACATCGTTTTATTTTTCCTGTAATCTTTACATAAACTTCTATCACATAGAATTATTTCAGATTTTTCGCTTTGCAAACTTCGGAGATAAGGGGGGCGAACGGTATTTTTTTTTACATTTTTCATCAAAAGTCGAAAACTATGCGGGCTAAAAAAAACAAAAAAAATGTTTGAGAATGTGCACACACCGCTCTTTCATATGATACCCTACATGACCTAGTAGCCCCATTTTTAATTTTTTTTCAGTCCCTGTTGCAAAAAAAAGCATAAATATTTTTATTTCTTTCTTATTTGCAAAATAGTTAGGTAAAGGTCATCTAAAACTGTTCCAAATTTCAAGTTGATAGCATTAGTAGTTCTTGAGATATCCAGCTGTGACAGACAGACAGACAGACTGAGTCACACCATAAGGGTTCCTTTTTTACCGTTTTGGTACGGAACCCTAAAAAGAAAAAAACAACAAATAAAGAATAAAAAAAACATATTTATATAAATAAGCCGGATTGAGATTTTATCCAACTGTGACGAGGCCCAAAATGAGGGTGATATTTTTCATGTGTGTCAATAGTCGCACGCGCCGGTCGCAGGTCCAAAGCGGCTCTAACAAGTGCCGTGGCCGAGTTACGTCATTCACATAACATTGCACTAGAAGAGCACCCACCAACATACACTTGATTATACACGTTTTATTTATTTATAACATTATTTTTAGGATTTTTTTTTAGATAAGTTGTGTTCATGGGGCGTCAATTTTGGGTATAATGTGACTGAATGGGTCTTAAATTGAAATAATTATCTTACGATACAGTCCGCGAGGTCTAAGCTGAGCTTTGCATTTGTGTGAGTGCACATAGATAGTGTAGGTGTGACGTCCGGCATAGAGCGCGACACGTTCTTTGCTTGGTTTAAAACCGGTTTATACTGTTTTTGTTCTTTTAGTACGAGAGGCCATGACCAAAACCATGTCGCATCGTTGTAAAACGTAAAATGATAAGACTTTGGTCTCTTTGGCTCTCGTACCATTTTGCTGATCACTCACACAAATTCAAAGCTCATCTTACGCCGCGCGGACTGTACGACAGACTGAGTTTCGTTTCTACAATGATTCTCAATATATATCGATTTGAAACTGTCAGATTTTTAGTCAAACCCAGTTTTAAATTGTAATTCTTGAAGTGCATCGTTTTTAAATATGAGATTTCCACTTTATATATTTTTTGAATGATTAATTAATATTATTTAGCAATATTAAGAATCGTACAGCCCAAAATATGACGCCTAATGATACAGAACTTAAGCTAGGCTCAGATAGTCGCACGATAACGAAGAAATCTTGCGAGCATCTGAACGTAGGCTTAATTGAAACTTAAGACTTACACAATAACCACTAGATCACAATATTTTAAAAGCAATCGGTTGTTTTTAGCATAATTTGCGTTGTATAAAGAGATTTTATCAATACCATCTTGTGCTTTGCAAACATAATGCAACATACCATGCAACAATTCGCGAACACCTTTTTCGTTGCGTTACATGTTGCGTTGCACGGTGTTAGTACCCATAATTTTTTTTTCAAACCAAAGACAATCGATAACTCTAGTGTCTAAAACGCAAGTGTCAGTAAGCCAGAGTAAGAATAAAATTGTTATAAAAGTGTCAAAGCGTCAAGTGTGTGTCGTGTGAGCGCGATATAGGCTTACTATCAATTTTCTTAAGGTCCGATGCTCTTGAGTAGACCACGAAAAGCAATTTTGATTACGGTTTTTTGCAATTCGCAACCCTGTATTGCGTATTATATTGATCAAATATAAAACACAACTGTATTAATATACAGGGTGGCAATCTTTTAAGGGGTCATTGTACTCATCATTATGAACAACTTTTACTATGGGACCAAACCTGAAATCGCGAAAAAAAAATCAGCTGTCCCCTACATTTTGACGAATTATGCGAACATAAATGTACTGAACAGCTCATTTTTTTTCGCGATTTCAGGTTTGGTCCCATAGTAAAAGTTGTTCATAATCATGAGTACAATGACCCCTTAAAAGATTGCCACTGTTTACACCCTGTATGTCATATTTGCCGTCAAATATTTTGCAATATTGCAGACCACCTGAGAGCTTTCAACCGAAATGGCTTGTTGAAAATACTATTTTATCAATAGTAAGCCTTCAATAACCAATAGTTAGTACCGCCCCCGCGCTATTTCGCTCAAACGATGCTCTGACTACCCTCAAAACTATATTTTTTATTTATTATACAGGGTTAAAAAAATTTAGGTGAGTTTTTTTTTCAGTATCTGGGCAAAAAGTTCCGAGTAAGTACTTTAATTATTCTGAAATTTTCAAGGATAATTTTATCTAGATTTCTTTGTCAAAACATCGTCCGGTACATAGAAAGGTTCTTATAAAGAGTATTCGAAGGCTATAGTTAGGTCTAAGCGACACGATACAAGCCACTAACGCTGCCTAGCACCCTAGAACACTGGACCATCTGGGCATGCATATGTGCGTACACATGTACAGTTGTCGTGGAGTCCGACTGGAAACACCCTGTATACGCCACTTATAAAATACACCCTGAACAATATGTTATCCCTCAAAACGTGTCCCATTAAAATATTTATACCATTAATAAAAATTTAAAAAGTATTAATTTTGAAATTCCAGCAAGTTTTTTAAAAACGTGTTCCATTAAAATATTTATACCAATAATAAAAAATAAAAAAGGATTATATAATTTATAAATTCCAGCAACTTTTAAAAATTAATTACTAAATGGCATTCTACGTTTCTAGAAAATATTTCGAAGCATAAATTCTAATTCTAATGTTGCGTAGGTCTCTTATTATCTTTCGAAGATAGCCTTATTAAAACACAATTTGTAGCTTGATGAGTGTTTGTGCACTTGGCCAATCTTTCCTACAAAAGTTGTTGTAAAAAAAATTACTTTGTTGAGACCAATAATCTATTGGATCCAACAGTTATTTTTAGAGGGTAGTTTAAAAAGTGTGGCGACAACAGGGTATCTCCTACTACGACGGACAGACGTAACATCGAGAGAGTAGTAACATACTATTGTCAAACCAAGCGCGGTGGAGTCGAATGCTTACATTTATAGTTTTTACTGCTGTAGCGCTGTGTAGACTACACTTTTGGTTTTGATGTGATTGAATTTCTACATCTTAGATGTGGATTTTTTGAAATGAGCTGTAGTATGATCATGACGTTCAAAAATCACTGATTTTAATTAATTTTCTCTGTCAACATGATTTTAAGTTTTTATTTGCGTCGAGCGATTGTAACTGTACATTAATTTGTCTTTTCATTACCAAAGAATTCATTTTAAGGCCTACTAGCACTGCCCGTGCAGCTTCTACCGGGAAATCCTTCCTTATTCCTTGTCTACATTATAAAGGGAACCTCTGTGCATTATTTCAGCTTTCTAGGTCCAAGGGTTTGGGCTGGGCGTTGATGAGTCAGTCAGTCAGGACTTCTTTTTATTTATATAGATTTGCAGTTCTATAGTATAGTTAAAATCGCGCTGCAGACTTGGTCATAAATCATAATCGGAGTAGAGATGTGCGCTAGTTGCGCGCGCTCAAGGCCATTATCGATAACAGATGATGACGATGACTCAGACGAAGAATTTTAATTTTCTATTTTTAGTTTTATATATACGTTCTTTTGTTTATATATTTAATACGCTTCGTAGTAAATTTGGTAATAAAATAAAAAAAAATGTGTATTTATTTCTATCACCCATTTATAAATATATAAAACTATCGATATCACTCATCGACTGCAGTAATGCACAGGACTACGTGTGGGCGTGGCCTGCCCATAAGGCCCGTGAGTGGGAAAGAGAGCGAAACACTCGAATGATTTATGACCGAGTCTGCAGCGAGATTTTAACTATACTATAGACATTGCAGTATCATTAGAGGTAGTTTTAATTCTGACATCATTAAAATGCAAGTGTCCCGTGCCAAAATTGGCATAACGTTACACTCTTTATCTGTCATCTTTCAAAACCATTCTAAACTTGCACTTCAATTTACACAGCAACCCTACAAAATGACGGAATAGAGCAATGCTAATATAATATAACCCAGTGTAAATCTAACCAACCTCACAGCAGCGTATAGAAAGTATTTATATAATGAACACTATGGTAAGAGTTAACAAGACGAGCGCGTCGTCAAGCTGACGGACCAACAACCTGAAGCTTAGAAGTAGTACCAAACCATTGACACGTAGGACTAACACACACAAACACAATTTAGTAATGTTCAAGAGATAGGTGCAGATTTTCGTATAAGTAGTCAAGTTAAAACACCACCCATTTAAAATAATGTGAGCAAATGGACAAACCTTCTACAGTTTAACTAAATGGCTTTAAAAGACAATACATACACGGCAATGGGATGAAGAGTCACTTTTCAAATTGAAAGTCCGATCAAAATGGTGTCCCCCATGAATTGTATAGTATGGAAACCACATAATATATATTTTATGCAATCAAACATACTTGTTATCGCCTCTGCTGACGTACATAAAATTAACGAAATCGGTCCAGTAATTACACAGTACAGTTTTAATTTTGAGGAAATTTGAACACTGTAGAATTGGATCACTAGGTAAAGGATTCAATGAACTTGAATCCTTGAACATGGTGTAAAAACAGAAAAAAAGTATGTTCGGCGAACAATTAATTGGGCGCTATGGTGTACCGCAGGTGGCCAGCTCGGTTGTCTAAACTGAGTGTTTACTTTTACGGGATTTATTTTGATTTATTTTAAATTAATTTTTCTATAATTCTGTGGACTAGTATTACTTGTGGTTTCATTTATTGTATGTGGGTTCCATACTATATACTGATGTTCTAAAAGCTTAGTAGTTAAAACTTTGGGAGAATGATAGCATTTGCAGAAATGTTGGTGAAATAATAAGCATTCAGGGTTGTGGCTAAAATTGAGTCAATGTATTCTTCATCTAGCAAATGATTCGTTAAAACCACTTCATGCTTTCACAAATTGTATTACTCTTATTTATTACATAGAAGAAGCACCGATACCAACTTAAGAGTTAAATCAATATGTGTGTGTATATGTTAGTCCACGTGACGTCACTAGAGATACAGTGGTAAAGCGGGGCTGGCAGCCACGGCGCCATCACAGGGACCAGCACGCAGCGGAACGGAGACAACTCGTGCCCACGAGACGACTATACCAACGATACATCACATACACAAAGGCAAACAATTAATAACTAATAATATAATTAAAAGAAATTAGAGAGCTAACTTGAAGCAAACATAAAAAAAATACTGTAAAACTGTTATCATTTAAGACAAGAGTAAAGATAGAAGGAGAAACAAAAAAATTTATGGAAAAAAATTTTTGTTTTGGACTTGGATCAAGCTTACTATCAAATTCCATTACATGAATTTATGAGTAGCATTTCACGTCACTTGTAAACACACAAAATAAAATATTTTATGAGACAAAAATAGCTTTTAATCGGGTGAAAGCACGTATAATTCAACAAAACATTTCACAAAAGCCTCAGAGATGTGATACAACGTTGGTATACCTGGACGATATGCTAATGTAATGTGTTAGGAACATGCACGCGTCCAACATAAGTTATGACGATAAGAAACGTTGAAACCGACTCCGATACGATTTGGATTACTTAGAACATAATTAGAGGGTATTTTAAGAAAAAAATTACTGGAAATGCGGTTAGGATTTTAGTATTTTTTTTAACCCCTTCAACTAAATTAAATAATGGTTTTGTTAAAAGCGTTTTAATCATAATTGGTGTGCAAAGTATAGACTTTTCGGTCGCAAGCTTTATTAATTACTATTATTTATATTAGGTACTTTAATTAAAGCAATGTTATTAACAGTTAGCCGTGTAAAGTACAATAGCATTCATTTAGGATTCTTATGATTAATAAATTATGAATATGAGTACATATTGCTAAATGATTTTAATACATTTTGATGATATTTAGACAACATTTTCAAGCGAATGTAGCAGCTGTGTTAACATTAGCCTAAAGTTGCGCAAAGTAGCGCAGATTTTTATTGCATGGCTAGTTGAGGGGGTTAACCAGAAACCATACGACGAGTCAAACAATTCAATAGCGGACAAAATACAATAAAAAGCTAATCAATGGAACAAAAAGCGTCCAATCGTATCGGAGCCACCAAAAACCCTGTACCAAAACTTTTGCGCAATTGCGCAGTATTTGCGCAGTGTATACCTGGTAGCGCAGGTGTGGCAGCGGGGGCAGAACTGCGGCGCCCCACAGCTCGGGCGCTGGGACTCCGCCCGCCGGCACCTACGTGCGACCCGGACCCTCAGCATGGGGGTGACGAACGAACCGAACGTACGTGGGGCAGTGACGTCATCACGTGAATATTACAGAACAAAGCCTGAGCTCGCAAAAGATCCCAAAGTTATTTAAAGGCAAGATAAGAGGTCATTTCCACTTAAGAACACTAGTATTGAAATTGTTGAAAAAAATTGCATGATTTTTTTCTCCCAATACATTATTTGCAGAATGTCGTTCATGCTCAGGAAATGTAAGAAATCTGACCCGTAAGTATCAAAAACGGATCGCTGATCGCGAAATACAGTGTGATAATGTGCCGACAGGTTTAAATATTCTATGGTTTTACTTAATTAATCTAATACTGCGAAACTTTGTTTAAAGTGGAAAAACCTCTTATCTTTGACAAGTCGAAGGTAAACATTGTGATGCTCAAGTGATGACGCCATCTTGAATATCATAATTAACGTCTCACTCGGTTCGATCGCCATTTCGAAACTTAATCTAATTAAATGCTAACATACATAATAATATTTGATTACACAATAAAAACCTAACCGATCACGAGTGTGCCTATATATACCTATCTTCATTATATGCTATGCCCAGATTGACAATAAACATAGAACTTATCAATCAATATAAAAAAGACGAGAATTTTACATGTACTGTGACGTCACAATGTAAAACTCGCGGCTCTCGATAAGGTAACGCTTCTGATACAGTACCCGGCCACATCGAGTTTAAGAAAAAGTTCGGCTGTATAGCGTCGCCTCTGTCACTCATATATGTGTGTCTCTTTCTAAAGCTCGATGGGGTACTGTAAATATTTTAATGCCTATAATTTGAAATTTTGATGTTGTACTGTTTTGTAAATAGGTCATATTTTGAAGTGTGTTGGTTTAACAGTTTTTATAGTATGTGTGTTTTGTATGTTATTTTTGGGACAAACATTTGTTGTTGGACACAAATGTTTGGCCCAATTTGTAGCTTAAAGTGTTTTAACGTGTTCAAATGTTGGTTATGTTTGTCTGATGTGTGTCGAAGTTAAAAATTGTCGTGTAACTCTAGCTCTTTTTTTTGTACCTATTCCATATGCTCGGTCGATTGTATATTTTCTTAAATTAATTTTATTGATAACTGAAAGAAATTGTATGATTAAATTGTTTTCATTGGGAGACACGTCACGAAGATATTGCGGACTAAAAAAATAACAGTTAAAATAAGAAACTATTGATATAATATGTGTATGTACGGCCAAAAAAATCTAATTAATTCAAAGAAACCGAAATAATAGTGGTATTTTACTCTTTTCTGGAGAGACAGGTCAGGTGACCTGGGGCTGCAGTCTCGACATAGATAGCGATCGCTTTACAACCGAATTCGGTAGCAAAGTTCTAAAGGTTACCTAGACGGTCAAAATTGCTTAACAAGCACGAAAAAATCACTTGCTTGTCGAGCAATTTTGACAGTCTAGGGACCCCCTTGGACCAAATTCGGTCGGAAAGCGATACCTATCCATGTCGAGACTGCAGCCCCTGGATGCTGAGGAATTTACCACAGTAACAACAGATTATAAAAATATTAACTTAATCATGGCGTCTCAAAAATGACTCTCAAGTGCTCGTGAGACATCGCCACATCCAAAATCTGTATTAAACGTTTAACGCTAAACGAATTTAAATCATCGTTCTATTTATGTCAATCGTTGGAAGATAAGAGACAGAATGATGTTTTAAATACTACATTATACTATACTATAATGTAGTACTTACACATACATTTTAAACTATGGTCTGTTTAATCAAGAACCTAAAACAGTTTACAAAGTGCCTAGAGCCAATAGAAACATGAGTGGACCATTTTTTGAGAGCAGGGTCATAAATATGTCACACCGCGGGGGATTCCGCCCGCGGCTTGACGTGTGATTGACATTTCAAGGTTAATACTTTTAAGAGTGAGATATCCCTAAAATCCACATGATACTTCGTGAACGTGTCCCTCTTTCCCCCACAGTATATCCCCGCATACCTGCGTGCGCTGCGCGTGGTCGCGGTGCGCGTGCGCATGCCAGCCCACGCCACCCAGCGCGCCCAGACGAGTGCCGCGGACTGACTGAATCTGGAATAAGTCGGATTGTTGATAAGTTATTTTACATTTTAGATGAGGTGGTGCCCACGAAAGGAATCAAAACCAATATAATTGAATTTGACTAGGAATAGAACGCGAATCGAGATATCAGCGCGTCACTGATTGATAACGCGACTGTCCAACCCTCGTGCTTCGTGAGGGGTTGGGGGTGCTCGCTTACCTTGCGAGCTGGTGTTCCGCTGAAGAATGATAGGTCATGCAAACCCTCGGGCTAACATGCCACCTGGGCCTCAAGTCTGCTATTACAATAGTGTCAGAATGGTCTATCATTGATTTCATAATTGTTGATTTTGACAAGTTTGGTAATCTACTTATTAATAGATTACCAAACTTGGCGTATATAATGGCGTCATTATGACTTTCCAATGGTCAACCACTGACACTCCATTGTATGAAATTATGAATTTAGCAGATTACGAACTTTTAGAAAAATGACAATGCAGTGACAATAGGATCGTGTTGGAATGTATGAGAAACATCCAGGGTTGGATAATCTAATACGGGTAGTCATGCACATCAATCTGCGTAGCCTTTTCCCAAACACGTCGGCTTCCAGTCTAACCGGATGCAGCTAAATACCAGTTGACCTCCACAACCCAGTTACTGGGTAATAAGATACGCCTCGGTAAGACTGGTTGTCAGACTTTCGGGCTTCTGACGACCCGTAACGACTGTCAAAGATCCACGAATGACAGCCGGGTACCAACGGCTTAACATGCTTTCCGAGGCACGGAGGAGTCTCGGTATCTAAAGATGGTCACCCATCCACGGACCAACACCGGCAAGCGGAATTTTCTCTTAAAAATTACATATTGAATGACACACAAGTAACCTAATTTAAAAAAAGTTTAGTTTAAGTATAATTATGTAAAGTTTATTTTCATTCGAGCCACCAATATTTATAAAATGTTGATTTTTCTTTTAAATTTTTGTCAGTGTACAAGTACAGTAACAGCCAGAAGTCGACTAGCAATCTCACAAAACCATGGCATAGCAATATTAGTTTACTTATGACCTTCTTCGGCGCCGCAGCCCCTATAGGTATAAGCGCCGCAGCCCGTATAGCGCAGGCGATAATGGTCATTGCGGTGTAAGTGGACTTCTGGCCGTTGACTGTACATACATAAAAGGTGTCATTTTGTAAAAGGGCGGAGACCTGGTGTCCTGAAATACAGGCCTAGAGCTTAGCTCAGGCACCAGTCTCCCACAATATTCAAATAATGTATTCATGGTGTACTGTGTATTTTCAATAATATTGTGGTGAGAAAATAAACATTTATCTTATCTTATCTTATTGTCAATTGTTTTCTATGAGTAATTACCACAATAACTGTCAATAGCATACATACTTATAAATACCAACAATCTAAGAATTTGTCGGTGGAAATTATCCTTTGATTTAAATTTAATAAAATAATCACGAAAAACCTCTAGAAATGCGACGCCCGCCCACAGGCGATCAACGTTCTTAATTGAGCAAATAAATACTTTGATTTTAAAACGCTTTTATTAGCTTCACCTGTATTAACGTTTGTATGTAACGGAATCTTTGAACTCGATTTTTACCCACTTTAAATGGTCAGATTAATTCGAAATTTTGCACACTTATCAGGGCCCGGTGACAATACAATCATTTAAAATAAAAATGATAAAATATAATAATTATAGAATAAATTTTATTTGGGAAATTCGACTCTCAAAATTTAAAAATAAATTATAGTTTAAAAAAACTAAAAAAACACGCTTTACCATTAAACTGAACTAAAAAGTAAAAAATAAAAAAGCGTGGGGTGCTTTGTACGACATTCTTACACTAACTCTGTAATTAGAAAGCACCCCACGCTTTTTTTTATTTTTTTACTTTTTATTTCAGTTTAATGGTATTTAAGCGTGTTTTTTTAAACTATAATGTATTGACATCATTATTACCTGGTTAATATCCAACAGCAGCGGCGTGTGATGCGGATGCGCATGGTGCGTGTGGTGCGTGTGATGCGCGGGGTGAGCAGGATGAGCGGGATGAGCGGGATGCGCGGGGTGAGCGGGATGCGTTGGATGCGTGGGGTGTGTGTGCGGGTCTAGGAGACGTTCTGTCCATGTGCCCGCGCCGTTGTTCACATAACGCATCCGCCGTCTGTGGAGGAAACAAGGTTAGTGTTATTTTTCATTTGAAGAAATAAAGGGTTATTTTAAATTGTCTAGTTAAATTGCGCAGACGCAATGGGTCTCAATCTGTTTAAACACAAGAATGGAATCGATAAATTGAGATTTGTATTATCGATAACTTTATCTAACGGAGCCGAAACAATGAGTACGAAATATATTTTTCTTCCATCTACCAACACAATTGTAATAATTAAAAAAAAATATTGCAAACAGTACACGCAAAACACGCGGGTGATGATTTGCTCGAACAAAATGAGTAGGCACGAACAATATCTAAACGTGATAAAATAATATAAAATTAATTTCATGATTTTTAGGGTTCCGTACCTCAAAAGGAAAAAACGGAACCCTTATAGGATCACTCGTGTGTGTGTCTGTCTGTCCGTCTGTCACAACCAATTTGCTCCGAATCTAATGGACCCATTAAGTTGAAATTTGGTACACATATGTATTTCTGTGACCCAAACACGTACGGCTAAAGTAAATAAATGAATTTTGAATATGGGTGTCACTTTTAGAAGCAAATAAGAAAATTTAAAAAAAAAGTTTTGCAAACTGTACCGTGTGATATATCAAACGAAAGGGCTTAATTGGCCTGTTTTTTGTGGGGTCATCGACCGCAGGTATTGCAGTCCCTCGAAGTATCAGTTTAATTTTTTTTTTTTTGTGTAAACTTCACAGACGTGATGTATACTTATTGATATTTCAATAAGTAAATAAAAAATAAATAAATTTTAAAGTGAAAGTGAGTGGTCATCATTGTCTGTCTGTAGTTACAAGAAGCGAAGATTTTACAAACAAAAAGGTGTTCCTAAATAAAAAAAAGTTTGTATGTAACCTATGGATTAGTGGACACGGATTCCTGTGAAAGAAAAATAATTACCTTACTAATTATTGTAACTTCAATAATTTGATAATAAAAAATCTGATTGCCATTTTAAAATTATCAATCAATTTTTAAGTTTCAGTTTTTGTAATTGAAACCTTAAGTTCAATAAAGATTTTTTTTTATTTCGCTTAACCCCTCAAGCGTCAACTAAGGAAAAACCTTTACATAATGTGTATATAAGCTTATATCACATATATAAACGTAAAAAAACATCATCCGATGGAAAACCAATCATCATCAGTAGTTGTGAACCTACGGGGTTCGGTTTTATAAATTAGTACATTACTACAGCCGAAGGATGCGTTCCGTTTTTAGTGGGACTGTTTTATTATTGGCAACACTTCTGAAATGTCAGAATTCGGTCGAATAAAAAATTAGACTGTAGTTAAAAATAAAACAATGTATCTCACGGAGGCTGGTAGTGGTGTCGTGGCGTGCGACGCTCGACGGCTGGCGCAGACACTGACACGTTACTCTCTCCTGGAATTTTAAAAAAATATACATTAGACACTATGGCTAGACATCCTGCTTATCCACCGTAAATAAAAAAAACCTGTATTGGATGCAGTGAAGTTCCATGGAGGAACTCATTAGTAAATTTTGATATTTCATTCATAAATTTATACTTAAAATAAAAATCCTGCTTATAAAACTTGACATTGTAAAAATTACCAACATATTTTAATTTTAAGCTAATTTAAAAATCAGGTTAAGTTACGCTTGCCGGGTGTCGTCCGATTTGTGAGAAATATTTTTATTGAAACAAGTACAAGTAATACTTAATATGGCAAAGTGCAATTATAGAATATATTGTGCTGTTTTTGGCTGCTTGAATTCGTCATTAACGCACCCAGAGATAACATTTTTTAAATTTTACCTTGAAACTCCGAGATCACACGCGGTTTAAAATCGGATGGGTGACAAAAAAACACATGTTTTTTTATTGAGCACATCTTATTTCATTCTCAACGAAATTCATTTTTTTTAAATATAATATTTACAATCACAAAACTAGAAAGAAACTCAAGTAGGTTGATGAAATTAAAATACTGCAGTAGGCGGGCAGCCCTTTTTTTTTTTTTTTGAGGGTGGGAAATCATCAAATAACTTCTCCCGCTCTGGGTGGAGCAGAAGGGCATGTCAGACTTTTACTGACTAAAACCCACCCGTGTTCCTTCAGTTGCCTATGCCAGGGCCGCGGTAACCCCTTCGGACAATCCGCGACCCCAGCGGAGGCGGGCAGCCCTGAAGCGTGTTTACGTACCGTGCGGCTGTAGGTAATTATCTCTAGAACAGGGCCGAGACACAATACTGTAGATAACTTTACTGTGACTCGACCTTATACCGAGCGGGTATAAGAGGCGTTCCCGACAGAAGCGTGCGGATTGTGGCGGGAGCGGTTACAAAAGCCTTCGCGTTATGGTATCTAGTTACCTGAAGACAAATGCCTGGAGATACGCCTCCGTTTCCTGCTGGGGCTGTCTCCTGCTTTCGAAGACAGCTCACCGTCCGAAGAGCCAGCACCGCTGACCATGGACTCCACTGAACCCTCGAGGGGATTAGTGTCCTGTGTAGAGTAATGAAGTTATTAGATTAAACAAGAGTATTATTAAGAAAAAAACCGGCCAAGAACAAACTTAACATTGTAGTTGAAAAACATGTTCTCCCATACATTCCAACCGTAAATGTAAGTTTGTACTCACACTATTGAGAGATTTACCATGTTATTTTAAGACCACAGACTTCTTATAGGTTTTTCTGTAATCAACAGATAAAGAACTATTTTTTGTATTTTTTTTTTTTCTAAATTTTATTCTCAGTAGTTTCGAAGATAAGTGGGAATGGTCGTTTTTCGTAAATTTTCTTGTATAACTTTAAAACAATTTATTTTAAAATAAACATAACAATAATAACAAAATTATATCCTAACTAAAACAATTAGAAAACTAAAATACGGCGTCGAAAAATTAATTTTAAAATTATAAAAAACTATATATTTCAAACCCTCACAGTAAGCCCTTTCATTTGATAAGTCACACTTTTGAGGTACGAAACCTTCAAAAAAATACAAGCTTTTACTAGTCTGGTATAATTTCAACATGAATGTTGTAACTAATATTTTGTAATAATATTTTGATTTAAAAGAGTGTCCATGGAGTTTCTTGCCCGTTCTTCTCCATAACATTCTACGCTTTGGAATGGGCAACTAGCTTCATCTTTCTGACTGACCGACCCCTTGACAATTCAAAAGTGCCTGTAATTGGTTTATTTGAAATAAATGCTTTGAGTATGAGTTTAAGACTTTTTGACAGTTCAAAAGTAAAATAAATGTATCGAAATATATGAGACAAAAAACTTTTTTACAAAAAAAAAAGAACCGACTTCCAAAAAAAAACACTACAAAGTGAAAAATAACTTTAATTTTGGAAGTCGGTGTCTTTGGATCTGTATTTTAGTTTTTTGCCACCGACTTCCAAAATTAAAGTTATTTTTCACTTTGTAGTGTTTTTTTTTGGAAGTCGGTTGTTTTTTTTTGTAAAAAAGTTTTTATTTTTCACTTTTTAGTGGGTCAGTTTATAATTTATCTAAGTTACAATAGCCCAATGGCCACTGCTCATCACTTATTACAAAATATTGCTTTTCCCGATACAGGGACGTTAATTGTTGAGGAGTTCTCCTAGTAAGAACCAGAACTGGAGCTCCATGGTGAAGTCATCATCACCATTATGCATTTTGACGAGCATAAATTACTTAGCAACCATATTAAAGTAATCGAATCGCAACCCGTGAAATACTTATAAATTGAGTAGTTCCGATGGCCATCTGTGGTCTTCATCATCAGTTCCACTTCACCAAATGGTGTTTTCCGAGAGCAAATGCACGAGTTACTATAAAAAATAACCAAATCGCTATAGTTGTGCCTATAAAATTTGAGGGTCCCCCTCGATTTCCATGGGATCCCCTGATCAGATTCTGATTTGGTGACAATGGGACCACCTCGAGAGTATACCCTTTCAAACAAAAAAAGAATTTTGAAAATCCGTCGACAATTGGCGGAGTATTCGATGAACAAACATACAAAAATCAGCCGAACATAGTACCTCCTCCTTTTTGTGAAGTCGGTAAAAAGGAACGATTTCTACTTAAACTTGAGACTGGTGGAAGGCTGATGAAAATGAGGTTCTCACCATGTGATGATGATGTATCATATGCGGTGGTTCTGCTGAAGTTCCCGCACCTCCTGGACTGACGCGCATTTCTGTGAAATAGCACAAACATGGACGTTAATACACAGTTCTTAAAGATAAATTACTAGCATTTTTACTTACGTGTTGCCTCATAATACCCAGTTCCTAAGCTACACGAACCTCTGAAGATTAGATCCTGCTATTAGGTCCGTGTTATTGAAGTGCTCACACGCTCAGTCATGTTTCATTTAATGTAATTCAAATTAGTATTACGAGCACTAAGTAAATACCTGTGCGGCGTCGCTCGGAAGGTCCGGCGGCACGACGCTCGGCGCGTCGTGAACCGCCCGCTCCACCGCCTTTGGACAACAGAATCATCCATCAGGACCAGATCCAAAACCAATAAGGTACAAGCTCTTTCAAATTTTTTGATGAAATGAAATGGTTATTTGATAAGAGAAGAACTAGAGAAGTTTTGAGTACGAATGTCGATGGCTATAAGAGTAAGGGAAGACCAAAGGAACGATGGATGGACTGTGTGAAAGATGATATGGCTAGAAAGGGGGTGACTACCGAGATGACGACTAATAGAGAAGTATGGGAAAAAAGGACATGTTGCGCCGACCCCAAATAGATGAGGATAAGGGCTGGAGAATGATGATGATGATGATTTTAAAACTAGATGAAGCCAGCGTTTCCTAGCTGACTGATCTCTGAGAAGAAATGTCGAAACTAAGACGTCATAGTCTCTTTTTAAAGTCCAAACATTATATTATTCAGAAACTTTGTGCGTCTATCAATGCTGAGTTATCTGGAAGGGTCTTTTGAAGAAAGGGCCTTTGCAGCAAAAGATGGACTGATAAAACCAGAGAATTTCTGGTCATCTGATACAATATACTTGCAGAGCAGTGGTGCCCCAGTGGTAACGGCCGTGACTTATGAATTGTAGGTCGTGGTTCGAACCCCAGCAGGCACTTTACTTTGAGTAAGTTATTTCATCACCACTGCTCTCAAAACGGTGCAGAAAAACATCGTGAGGAAACCAGCATATCCCAGAACCAAAAATTCGAAGACATGTGACATCTACCAACCCACGTGTGATGGATTCTGGCCCACTCCCTGTCACAGAGCATTATAATAGGCCGATTATTGATTATTTATGCTACTTCCCATTCTGTGATGCTTGTATTACATGAGACCAGAACGATATGTAAAATGTGAGCTACATTTGGCACGTAAGTCACCAGACCCTTGAATTTTTTGCGTACCTGAACTTATGAGGGGCCTATAGCTAAGTAATAACAGCCGCACGGGTCGATCGATCAGGTTAAGCTACGCTTGCCGCGGATGTTTCGTGGATGAGAGACCATCTTTACATACGAAGACTCCTCCGTGCCTCGGAAAGCACGTTAAGCCGTTGTCATTCGTGGATCTTTGACAGTCGTTACGGGTCGTTAGAAGCCCGCAAGTCTGACAATCAGTCTTACCAAGGGGTATCGCATTATCCAGTAACTGGGTTGTGAAGGTCAGATAGGCAGTCGCTCCATGTAAAATACTGGTATTCAGCTGCATTCGGTTAGACTGGCAGCCCACCCCAACATAGTCGGGAAAAGGCTAGGCAGATGATGAGTTGCCTGAACTTATGCAGGTTACTGCGAGATCTTTTACACAGCACACAAAATCAATCTGCCTATCCTTTTCCCAACTATGTTGGGGTCGGCTTCCAGTCTAACCGGATGCTGCTGAATACCTGTATTTTACAGGAAGCGACTGCCTATATGACCTCCACAACCCAGTGACTGGGTAATACGATACCCCTTGGTAAGACTGGTTGTCAGACTTTCGGGATTCTGACGACCCGTATCGACTGTCAAAGATTCAGACAGCCGGGACCAACGGCTTAACGTGCTTTACGAGGCACGGATGAGTCTTCGTATGTAAAGATGGTCTCTCATCCACGGAACATCCGCGGCAAGCGTAGCTTAACCTGATGGATCGACCCGTGCAGCTGTTATTACTTAGCCACGAGCTCCTCCAACACTTTTACACAGCATACATACCTATACTAAGCGGCCTAGAATGCTGCTCGTGGTGCATGTGCTGCTGATGCGGGGCATGCTGCGGGTGCGGCTGATGGGGCGCGTGCTGCTGATGCGGGTGGTGGTGGCGCACGTCGCGCTTCACCGGCGCGGGCGCAGGTGGAGGGGAAGCCGCCACGCAGGCCTCTTTTGGACTGCCGGCGCTGCTGCCATCACTGTAACAAGGAATGAAAGTGTTAGATGTGTTTTTGACAAGCGGATGAGATTTTATTCTATGACGATAAGTCATCCATCATACTAACAGTTACGTTAAAAGATGGACACAAAGTTACTTAGTTTCACTGTATGTTACGGAGGATACGTCGATAATTTTGTTTTAAAAATTCCTATAAAACCATTCACTTAAAAAAAAGGAGGACTCCGCGCCACGCATATAAATATAAACAAATAAATATCCTTGGACATTTCACACAACGCCATCTAGTCCCAAGCTAAGCAATCTAATGCTTGTGTTATGGTAACGAGATGGCTGATAAACTACTTATATACATTTTTTTTGTAAATACATACATATTATAGATAGAAAAACACCCAGACTCGAAACAAATACTTGTAGGTCGTACAAAAATTTGTTCCGTGCGGGAATCGAACCCGCGACATGCTGCGCAGCAGTCAATCGCTCAACCACTGCGCCAACCGTGTCGTCAAAATATCTAAAGTGAAGCACAGTAAGACCGTTTTTACAAACACGCCTCATGCACACATTTACATCATAGTATGCCGACCGGCCGCCATTACGTGACACGAGCGCCGGCGTCTTTGCAGGTACTCAAATCACACACACATAGATCGGTACGGTGCTTCACTTTCGATATGCGTGGCGCGGAGTCCTCCTTTTTTGATAAGTCCATGTATAAAACCAAATGTTTTTGGATTTTCCATGTGTTAATTGACTATAATTAGTCTACTGCTGTATTAAAACAGAAACATGATTAAGTACTTGAATTTATTCCGATAGAAAAAAAAAATCCAAAGTAGCATCGTCTATTTTCTGTTTTATACGCTTATACGTAAGCAGTTCCTTATTGTGCAATCAAATTTACATTAAAACGAAGGTATTTAAACATGTTAAGAACTTACTTAGCTAAAAATTAATTTAAGTACTGCCATAAATCTACTAATAAACGAAGCGCGTTTAGTTCCGGTGCGCGTGAGAGTCTTCTATCTCGCGCGTCAAACTAGACAGCCATAACGCCATTTAAGGCCCAGGTTCCAAGCTTGGTTTAGCTCGGTGTGTAAGTGAAATGGCGTTATGGCTGTCTACGAGATAGAAGATTCTCACGCGCACCGAAATTATGTCGTAAAAGTGCAAATAAAATCGTATAAAATTAGAAATTAACTATTTAATAAAAAGTAATCCATCACTGGATGCAGTTTGGAGTTTGACATTTCATGGTATATTTTTAATCATAATTATAATTGCTAATGAATGGATAAACAGCTTTTAAAGATTATTAGGAGGTAAAGATTTTTTTGGTGCATTAAAGTATGTTTAATTATGTTTTGGCTTCCATCACTGTATGCGAAAAGGACTTGAAAATATCATATTTTTTTTACATGTCAAAATTATTTACGGTTTATGAGATACACAGCTTTTAAAACCACCTTTTTGAGCGTTTTCAGGAAATCTGCGCCTTAACTTACACACCCAGTTAAACCACGCTTCAATGAACTTAAACTACCTCAAATGGCGTAGCATGATGCTCCGATATGTCGAAAATATTGCAGCATTAATGTAGAAATAAATATATTATGGTAAAGTTAACGGATTAATGTTAAGTACTATGTTTGACGAAAGCAAGATTCCAAAAAATTTTCTCTATAGAAAAAAAATCCAAAGTTACCTCCAAACCGAATAATAAACCGCTGGTATTCAAAAAATACTATAATTTATAGTCTTGTTTTTTATTTCTTTCAAATTACCATTATTATAACCAACCCCGGCAAGCGTAACTTAACCTGATGGATCGACCCGTGCGGCTGTTAGTACTTAGCCACGAGCTCCTACAAAAAGCTGAGGTAGTTAAGAGGAAAGGCGGGTGGCCAGTTAGGTATTTTAAGAAGGTATTGCTGTCGCTCTGCGAGCGCTCCGCCCTCGAATGTAAGTCACATTTCGAGGTTTGGCTCTCGCCTATTTCCTCCTCCAATATTGGACCAATTTAAAAGATATTTCATAAACTGAATAAGAAGGATATATACTATGCCCCCATGTTTTTCTTTTTTCGTTAATAGTTGTCAAATTGGTACACTAGGCGTCTGTTGACAGACCGCTGTCTGAATAGGCAATTTTGAGCATTTTTGGAGGGTTCTAGTTCCTATAAAAATAATATATCATCAAAAAGGAAAACATAGGGGCATACAATTAACTGATATTTATATTTCTGTAAAAAATCATTGCTTTATGGTCATTAACCAGAAAGAAAACAGGCGAGAGCGTTTGTATCTTTTTGTATGGAGAAAAGAGCACCCACGTTTCCTCTTAAGAACGAGTCTTTCGCAAGTAACACAGATTTGCGACATCACCAAGAACCTCTTATCAGTCCTCCCGTTATCATAGTGCTTGTCCAGCTGTTTAATCGTACTGCGCTAGTTAATCCTGTGCGCTACTCATGTTAGAAGCGACTACGTGACGTCACAGACACACACTTGCATACTAACTATGGAAACTTGTGTGGCTTTGTCGCAGCGTGAAGAAAAGTAGGGCTAGAGAATTATGTACGACTAGCACTTCCTGTGCAGCTTCGCCCCCGTGGATGTCAGCAAAATGTCCAATTCTCAAAATGTCCAGCGGTGTCAAAATGTCCAAATCCCAAAATGTCCATTTTCCAACTCCCAAAACGTCCAATCTTTGAGAATGCATGTGGTAAATGTGTTCAATAACTCATCAAAGCACTTTTTTACGACTTATTAATGACAAACAATAAAAACAAAATATTGAAAGAAGAAATATATGTTATAGACAATAGCTTATTTACCTTTACGAAGTTCTTTCAGTACTGTACAGTATACATATGTCGGAAAATATCCCACGGGAACAAAAATCCTTCCTTATTCCTTGTCTTCATTACAAAGGGAACCTTTGTGCAAAATTTCAGATTTCTAGGTCCAAGGGTTTGGGCTGGGCGTTGATGAGTCAGTCACTCAGGACTTTTCTTTTTATATTATGTACGATAAGGAGGAGCTCGTGGCTAAGTAATAACAGCCGCACGGCTCAATCCATCAGGTTAAGCTACGCTAGCCGACCGAGACTACATACCGAGACTCCTCCGTGCCTCGGAAAGCACGCTAAGCCGTTGGTCCCGGCTGTCATTCGTGGATCTTTTACAGTCGTTACGGGTCGCCAGAAGCCCGAAAGTCTGACAACCACTCTTACCAAGGGTTATCGTATCAGACTTTCGGTTTTCTGACGACCCGTAACGAGTCTCGGTATGTAAAGATGGTCACCCATCCACGGAACAACCACGGCAAGCGTTGCTTTACCTAGAAAATCGACCCGTGCGGCTGTTATTATTTAGCCACGACCCCCAATTAAAATTTGACTCGATATAATTTCCGTAGTTACGGTCTAGTGTTGCACATAGTACTTAGTACGCACGACTACAGATCAAGCTATTTGGCGGCGGCGATCTCTCGCGTCCGAGCCTGGTCCAGGCCATGGTGCGGAGTGAGAGTGCATGGGAGGCCGTCACCTCCTTCTGCGAAGCAGTAATGCTCGCGAAAGAGGAGGCGGAACGCGTGAGGGAGAGGCAGCCTCACGCCCTCAGTCGCCGCAGGAGACGCCCTGGGCGGCGGGAATTGCGTGGCGATTTCCGGCCACCGTAGGCGCGGGCCTGCGGACAGTGAGTAGCGGGTAGCTGGCCGTCCGGTAAGGACCAGGGGGCCTACTCCCTAAGCATGAAGCCCGTAGTTTCGGACTTCGGTACGGGCGTTTTTTACTCCGGATCAGCAACGGATGGATGATTGGTTCGGGGCCCGAACAAAGTATGAATGACAACATGTTTTGCCAGTTGTCCCTACTCCCGATGTGTTTTTGTCCGTCCGAAAAATTTAACTTTTACACTTGTTTTGATGGATCGTAATGTCAGACGGACGGATAAACGGACGGACGGAAAGACGGACGGACTTAGGGAGTAGACCCCCAGGCCCGAGTCGACGGCGCGTTGTGTTCCACGCGCGCCTCAAAGAGATGTCAGCAAGTGATGGGGTCCAATAGGGCCGACGCCGCTGGGGTCGCGGGTAGTTTTAAGAAGATACCGCGGCCCTGGCATAGGCAACTGAAGGAACACGGGTGGGTTTTAGTCAGTAAAATTCTGACACGCCCTTCCGCTCCACCCAGAGCGGGAGAAGTTATTTGCTGATTTCCCACCCTCAAAAAAAAAAAAAAAAAAAAAGCAAAGAGCTATAAATTTCCAGTATAATATCTCGCATTGTATAGGATTTCCTTACAACGAGAGGTCAGTGTAAACTGGAAATGTATAGCTTGATGTGTAGCCGTGTGTACCTAGCACGTGTAGCCTTCATCATTATATTACATGCTTGGGTGGCGTAACGTAATAGTCGCGTCAGACCTCTTTGTTATACAGGGCTATTTTTAAATGACTAGCTAAATTTTCACAGGGTGTTCTACCCATGAATATGAACAACTTTCACTATGGGACCAACTTTGAAATCGCAAAAAAAAAATCAGCTGTTTCATACATTTTGATCGAGTAGGTATTGAACTTTTGTAGGAAACCGCTGATTTTTTTTTCGTGATTTCAAAGTTGGTCCCATAGTGAAAGTTGTTCATATTCATGGGTAGAACACCCTGTGAAAATTTAGCTAGTCATTTAAAAATAGCCCTGTAGATTCCGTGGCCGGTCATATAATTAGGGTTCCGTACCAAAATGGTAAAAAGGAACCCTTATGGTGCGACTCAGTCTGTCCTGTCTATCACAGCTGGATATCTCAAGAACTACTAATGCTATCAACTTGAAATTTGGAACAGTTTTAGATGACGTTTACCCAAGTATTTTGCAAATAGAAATAAATTAAAATATTTATATTTTTTTTGCAACGGGGACTGAAAGGGTGTCTTAAAAATTCAAAGTGGGGCTACTAGGGCACGTGGGGTATCATATGAAAGAGCGCGCCGTTATTATTTAGCCACGACCAAAGAGTTTATACAGGGTGGAATTTTGTAATGCCACCTGAAGGGAAAGTAATATTAGTACTGTAGATAGAAAATTTTACTCAAAGAAAACATTCCTTTATTTTTGAATAGAAAGAAAACTGCATTCAAAGATTTTCAAAAATTCGCTTGAAATTTAAGATTAAAAAAATGTTAAAAATTTAAATTCAAGATTTCATGGTTTTCCTATCATTTAATTTATCAAGTTTGTTAGAGAGATTTCATCCTTATAATTGATCCTAACGATCAATTCAATAAAAGTACAGGCTGTAACTTTTACAGATTTTAGTCGGTTCGATTCCCGGGTCTGGCAAGCGAATTTTCGAAAATCTTTGAATGCATTTTTCTTTCAATTCAAAAATAAAGGAATGTTTTCGTTGAATCAAATTGTTCTATCTACCAGTATTAAGAGTACTTTCCCTTCAGGTGGCATTACAAAATTCCACCCTGTATGTTTAAACTACACGACACGGTTGGCGCAGTGGTTGAGCGATTGACTGCTGCGCAGCATGTCGCGGGTTCGATTCCCGCACGGAACAAATATTTGTACGACCTACAAGTATTTGTTTCGAGTCTGGGTGTTTTTCTATCTATAATATGTATGTATTTACAAAAAAAATGTATATAAGTAGTTTATCAGCCATCTCGTTACCATAACACA
Organism: Cosmia trapezina; assembly: GCA_905163495.3. Lineage (NCBI taxonomy): Eukaryota > Metazoa > Arthropoda > Insecta > Lepidoptera > Noctuidae > Cosmia > Cosmia trapezina. The sequence continues at coordinate 14,079,080 of LR991047.1, forward strand.
AGCATTAGGTTGCTTAGCTTGGGACTAGATGGCGTTGTGTGAAATGTCCAAGGATATTTATTTATTTATTATTTATTTATTTATTTAACTCTGGCCACGACCCCCAATTGAAATTTGACTCGATATAATTTCCGTAGTTACGGGCTAGTGTTGCACATACTACCTCTAGCACGTGTAGCCTTCATCATTATACGCAGCAAGCTCGGATGGACAGTGACGTACAGTAGTACTCAACTAATAAGGCGCGTCGTGAATCTTCGTTCGCGCAGAAAAGAAAGTATGGCCCCGAAGATTAACGAGATTGCTTAAAACTTCCAATCAATCTTAGATCACTACTATAAGGTTCATAATACACTGCAGCTGTTAGTTCCATCTCACTCGCAAGTATGGCGGCTGTCAAGGGCCCGCGCTAAAATGGTGGCAGCTGCGACCAATAGCGGTACAGGAAAAAGCGTGGAGCGTGCTGATTGGTCAATAGCATTTCCCGCGCTTTGAAAATTCATCTTCTGCGCAGGTATACATCGATAAGCCTTATTAGTTGAGTACTACTGTAACAGTCGCGTCAGAGCTCTTTGTTATAGATTCCGTGGCTGGTCATATAATTTTTAAGGTTCCGTTGTAACAAATCTACTGGCCTAGTAAAATAAAAGGGGCAAAAAAACTTTTTTACAAAAAACAAAACCGACTTCCAAAAAAACACTACAAAGTCAAAAATAACTTTAATTTCGGAAGTCGGTATGTTTGGATCTGTATTTTAGGTTTTTGCCCCCGACTTCCGAAATTAAAGTTATTTTTGACTTTGTAGTGTTTTTTTGGAAGTCGGTTTTGTTTTTTGTAAAAAAGTTTTTATTTTTCACTTTTTAGTGGGTCACTGTAATTTATCTAAGTTACCATAACCCAATGTCAACTGCTCATCACGTTGCTTTTCCCGATGCAGGGACGTTCATTGTTGAGGAGTTCTCCTAGTAAAAACCAGGAGAACTGGAGCTCATGGTAAAGTCACCATTACCATTATGCATTTTGACGAGCATAAACCATATTAAAGTAATCGAATCGCAACCTGTGATATACTTAGATATAATTGAGTATTTCCGATGGCCATCTGTGGTCTTCATCATCATTTCCAGTTCACCAAATGGTACTTTAATATACTATAAAAAATACCGAAATCGATATAAGTGTGCTCATAAAATTTGAGGGTTTCCCTCGATTTCCATGGGATCCCATAATCAGATCCTGACTTGATGATCATGGGACCACTTGGGAAGTGTACCCTTTCGAACAAAAAAAGAAAAATCCAAATCGATCCAGCCATTTTCGAGTAATCGGGGAACAAACATTAAAAAAAGAAATTAAAAAAAAAAGGTTCCGAAAAATTTTTGAAGTCGGTTAAAAATAGATTCGAAAAACACAGATTTAGAAAAAACACCTAACCTACCTAACACACACTCAGTAGTAAGGAAGACGGTGGTTTGATTGAAGAAGGAAACAGTAATTTCGTCAGGCCAGGTAAGGCATCAGGCCTCGTAAGCTCTGAGGCGTTGAGTTCCGCGAGAACACAGGTCACTTGGGGACAGCGTAGAGAGATTTCCCGGACGTACATTTGTTTGCTAGCGATGCGATAAATAGAGATGCTTCTATTTCAGAAACCAGACCTATGACATATATACCTCTGTCTAACCCTTCGAGGATAACAGGCGTTACGTTATGTGTAATAGTATAAAACCGAAATTATTTTATACCCACAAGGATTAATTGTAAATAGTAATTAATTCTAACTCCAAGACAGGACTAGTTATCACGCGCTCTTGGAACTTGATATGAAGCCTAGATACTCCAATGTCAAAGTTAATCAATCTGCCTAGCCTTTTCCCAACTATGTTGGGGTCTGCTTCCAGTCTAACCGTATCTAGCTGATTATCACTATTTTACATGGAGCGACTGCCTATCTGGCCTCCACAACCCCTTTACTTGGGTAATAACCCCTTGGTATGACTGGTTGTCAGACTTTCGGGATTCTGACGACCCGTAACTATCGTCAAAAATCCACGAATGCTCGTGCTTTCCGAGACACGAGGGGTCTTGGTATGTAAAGATGGCCACCCACCCACGGACCAACCACGGCAAGTGTAGCTTAACCTGATCGATCGATCCGTGCGTAGGTACCGCAGCATGCTGTCAGAGACAAGTCGAGTTAGGTCGAGGTGCGCAGGCGCAGTTCAAGCCGGCTTTCACCACACTTTCCATTGCGCCACGATACCCGGCCCAGCTATAAAGGTATTATGTAAATATTTTGATAAAAAAACCGGTCAAGAGCGAGTCGGACTCGCGCACCGAGGGTTCCGTACCATCATTTATATGTAATTTTTGTTGATGATTTCTGAAGAACTGTGCTATTTAGAGACATCGTTTTATTTTTCCTGTAATCTATACCTATACTTCTATCACATAGAATAATTTCTGATTTTTCTCTATGTCAAATTCGGGGTGGGGGAAACGGTATTTTTTTTTTACATTTTTCATCAAAATTCGAAAACTATGCAGCCTAAAAAAAAGGAAAAAAATGTTTGAGAATGTGCAAACAGCGGTCTTTCATATGATATCCCACATTGACCCCACATGGCCTAGGTAGCCCAACTTCGATTTTTTAAGATTCAGTTTTAACTTTCAGTCCCTGTTGCAAAAAAAGAATAAATATTTTTATATCTTTCTTATTTGCAAAATAGTTGGGTAAACGTCATTTAAAACTGTTCCAAATTTCAAGTTGATAGCATTAGTAGTTCTTGAGATATCCAGCTGTGACAGACAGACTGGAGTCGCACCATAAGGCTGCCTGTCCACCGGAGCGGAGCGAGGCTGCGGAGCGGAGAAACGGAGAAATATTAACCAATAGGAGCGCGAGCGGACGGCGGAGTGGAGCGGACTTAAGATTCTATTGGTTAATATTTCTCCGTTTCTCCGCTCCGCAGCCTCACTCCGCTCCGGTGGACAGGCAGCCTAAGGGTTCCTTTTTACCATTTTGGTACGGAACCCTAAAAACAAAATAAGCAAAAGGTTTTTTTCATGAGCTGGTGAATGAGAGGTTGCAAAACCAGTCACAGTCCAATTTGCCTTTTTTATAGTCTTATTATTGTATTATATAAGTTGATTTATTAATTCAGGGGCTTGTGGTGTGGCTAAGTAATAACAGACGCACAGGTCGATTGATCAGGTTGCTGCGGTTGGTCGGTGGATGGGTGACCATCTTTACATGCCGACACTCCTCCGTGCCTCGGAAAGTACGCTAAGCCGTTGGTTCTAGCTGTCATTTGTGATGTCAGATTGATTGACTTTATTCAAGAAAACGCACTACTTACCTCGGAGAGATTTTCAAATATTTTGCTAAGATTATTTAAAGATTTATTCACATGCCTTTTATTTGAGGTCACTTCCGGCATTTTCGAAGACGACGCGTTTCGAGTTTGCGTTCCGTTCCATCAAAAAAAAAAAAGTAAAAAAATAATGTAAAATAAATTTGTTTCACGACTCCTATACAATGATTAATAAACTAGTACTTCCGGCGCGCCTTCACCCGCATGTATGTCGGAAAATATCCCACGGGAACAAAAATCCTTCATTCGAAAAACCCATCGTTCAATTCAATAATATTACTTTTTAAGTTTAAGACACTTTGATTTCTGCCTGCTCCAAATCTTACATAAACTACGGTTTCGAAAGTATCAATAAGATTTTTTAAGAATTTTATCACGCACTCGATTTTCAACGCACTGCTTAGCGTGGAGAGTTGAAAATCCAACAGTGTATATTTTTTGAGGCGCTGGTATGCAGTCTGTTGGATTCTAAGTGCTCGGCTCAACACCGAGAGTCTAAATTACAGTGTGCAATAAAAAATAGTCCATACGAACCTGGGCTAAGGATCGACCCTTCAAAACGAACTGGAAACAAGTTCTTAGTGCTTAAAAAACAACTTTCGTGAACTTATTTCGGGCTAAAGCGAACGGTTTATGTTGAACCAGTAACAAAAACCAGACGTGAAAACAGGCCAAATTTTCTACAGGACAAAATAAATGAAAAACTTGATTGGTCTTACACATGGTTTTTCATTGGACATGGTTTAAAGGTCTTATGCGTATGAGGAACAGGGTGTAAAAGTTCATTCATTCTCCATTGAAAAGGAAGCATCCTCCGACCAGACGGGTGTTGTGTCTGGTGGCGAAGGTTGTTTTTTTTTTCTTTTTGTCAATGTCATCTTGCAGTAGACCACTAGGGGTCGAGACTGCTTAACCGGTCAATCCTGTGGGTGCCTTAAGCGAACTCAAAGCCTCCAGCCAGGGTCATTATTAACTAACTTATAAACTAAGCGACTGCACGCTAAGGGCACCCCCTGTGGTGTACGGACCTCGGCTTAGGGCGTCGCTGGGGGAGGACAGCAAGGAACAACAGGCTGGCTCAAATCGGCGTAATAACCCCCGACGGTTAATGTCGGGACGTTGTATATATGCTAGTCGCGCGGTAAACTCTGATTGCGCGATGCAGGATTGTCGTGACGTCATTTCATTGTGATGCGTAGTTCATATGTGGCGATGTAGATCCAGACATGTCGGACCGTGCTCAGAAAGGGGCTCAAGGGTAGCTTACCATCTTAAAATTTCATGAAGTGTTCGACCATTTCATGAAATGTCTGTATTTCGTGAAATAGAAGATCAATCGCTGGTCACATCCACATGATGATGTGGTTTGGCCAGGGGCCATACCATGACGTGAAAAAAGATCATGGATCCATCATGGTTCCAGTGTGAGAGAGAGACGGAGCTATATACAACCTATAGCACCATCCTTTTTTCTCAACGGAATCATGATACGGCCCCTGATCATTGAATACTCAACGTTACACCATATGGACAGTTTTAAGAGGAAACGGGCGGCGAGACTTTTGAAATTAGGTATTTGAGGAAACTATTGCTGTCGCTCTGCCCTCAAATTCGTGCGATAAGGACAACTGCAAATCCGACTAAATTGCCTTAGATGTAAAAAGTCACATTTCAAGGTTTGGCTCTCGCCTCCTCCAATATTGGACCAGTTTAAAAGATATTTCATAAACTGAATAAGAAGGATACATACTATGCCCCTATGTTTTTTTTTTTTTTCGTTAATAGTTGTCAAAGTACACTAGGCCTCTGTTGACAGCGGTCTGAATAGGCAATTTTGAGCATTTTTTAAGGGTTCTAGTTCTTATAAAAATAATATATCATCAAAAAAGAAAACATAGGGGCATACAAGTAGCTACTATTTATATTTCTGTAAAAAATCATTGCTTTATGGTCATTAACCAGAAAGAAAACAGGCGAGAGCGTTTGTATCTTTTTGTATGGAGAAAAGAGCACCCACTACTTCATGATGTGGCATTGTGGCCAACCATTAGTCATGATATCGTAAAATAGTTAGATTATCCACCGGTAGAGGCGTTAATGTCGCTTTGTTTTTGTTACCATATTTACAAAACGAACGAAACTACCCTCTACGATGAGGGGTTCAGAAAGGGCTCGAAATGGTTTGTGTAAATATTTTAGCGAGAAATTGGTTTTGCGCACTCTGTGAAACTTAAACTTGTAACGGGTTCGATTTCCGGTTCAACCATGTAATTATTTAAATATCTATGAATGCAGTTTAAATTGTTTTTTAAATTTAAATAATGTCTTCTTTCAGTAAAATGTTCCATCTACAATATTCAAGGTACTTTCCCTCCATGTGGCTATCCGTGGGACGCCCTGTATAACACTCATCTCCCCGCGAGCAGTATCGATAAAACCTTAGGTAGAATGGCCTCTAAACTACCAAATATCAACACCTGCCGAAACCGGGAACAGCTAGAGTAAACATAAGCGTTCCCTAAACAATCTTAGGTCAAAGGAGGCATCGTTGAATCGTTCATCCCAAATAGTTGACTACAACACAAACCCGAAGAACGCAACCCTCAAATAGTTCACGAGAAGAGGCTGAGGGGCGGTCGATGACCCCGCATGTTTTCGGGAACCCAAAACCCATCATTAACCTATTATCACCTCTATTTCCATCCCTATAAAGCATCAATTCGCACTGAACAAAGTATGAGAGCGGTGACGTTTCGCATAAAAAGTAGCCGTTGCAATTTGAACCTTTACTCATAGGCAATAAGACGCGATTATTATGATAATCGCGTGTGAATAATGAAAAATCATACTTTATTGTCCGATGCTGACTCAGCTAAAAATAATTTTAAACTCCAAGAAATAAAGTTCACATTCGAATGACTGGCCGATAAGAGTTTGCGGTCGGTGACAAAGTTTGACATAAATACGAAATTCGTGGATGCTCGCCGTCTCTGTCACGCCTAGTGTAGAGCATACTGAGCGAGCGAGATAGATATACGTGGCGTTGCGAACAAAACGGCACAGGTTTTCTTTTTGTCTGTTTTTGTATGGGATAAGAAACACGAGGGACTTTCGAGTCGAGCACAGTCGGCTGCGATGCGACGTTCACGTAGCCATCTTGAAACTACGCATTATTTGAAACCAGGCTGCACCCTAGGGAGGACATAAATATAGTGACCTTATTGGTGCTGTTCTTCAGAAAGGTCAGGTGCATAGTACTCGCAACCGACGTGCGTGTGTGACCAGATGTCAAAATCAATCTACCTAGCCTTTTCCCAACTATGTTGGGGTCGGCTTCCAGTCTAACCGAATGCAGCTGAATACCAGTATTTTACATGGAGCGACTGGCTATCTGACCTCCACAAGCCGATAACCTTTGGTAAGACTGGTTGTCAAACATTCGGGCTTCTGAAGACTGTCAAAGATCCACGAATGATAGCCGGGACCAACGGCTGAACGTGCTTTCCGAGGCACGAAGGGAGTCTCGGTATGTAAAGATGGTCACCCATCCACGGACCAACCCCGGCAAGCGCAGCTTAACCTGATGGATCGATTCGTGCAGCTGTTATTACTTAGCCACGAGCTCCTCCTTACGTTATCAACAGACACGCGTATGTTATCAACGGGAATTGATAAGCAATATTCAATAGGTCATTAACTTTTTATTTTGTGATTGTAAACACGGAAGTCTGACGATTACTTAAATTTTCAATACACTTCCTCGAAAACTAGTTCATAACGCACTACGATTACGTTCACAATGCAATGTATTTCACACGCGTACGGGAATAAAAACCATGTTCCAACACGTGTGCGGGAATAAAAATTGCCACAGATAACTTATACCTATACCACAGAATAAATAATAGTACTAACGTACAGAAGTTGCACTCCTTTGATCTTGAAGAAAGCCGCTTTTATAATAGCCTACAAAATCTTTTCCTCCCCATGCGCAAGCTAAATTGCTCTTAATCGCCACGCTTGAGAGTTGTTATTACTTTGTGTCGTTACTCGTCCGTAACATACCTACGCCGCTTAGCCGAGTACTAGGGCTGTCCGCAAAGAAAAATAAAATATGGTACCATAGCACCACATACCATACATACCATATGGTATGGTGGTGGTGGTGGTGGGGTATATGGTAGCTTTTTAAACTTTTATTGTATATAAGAGTAGTCTATCTAGAGTTTTTTCACTTTAATGTAATGTCTTATGATTTTCAAACGTACGCTCGTATAATATTTAGAAGTGTTCTAAAGTAAACAAGATACAAACACGTCTTAAATTGAAAGTGACATTTGGGGCACTTTAGTCGCCTGAACATGGTCATAAAACCACTAAAGATTCCTCAACCCACCAGTGGCTAAGTTTGTGCGATCGTACGATCGCGGGTAGGTACAGTTGCTTGTTAATCCTAAGTTAATCCTTAATTACTTTAAGCGATTTTGGACCTTACTCCTGAAACAATACGACGCGCACACAAACCCCCACCACTCCGCCGAGAGCTCAAGTTAAATGTCAGTAGGTAGGTAGGTCAAAAAAAGCAAGACTCGACATTTCGTAATGGATTTTCGTCATTAAAAAAGTAAGTATATCACTGATTTATATATAGTATAGTGATAATATGAATAGTATACTTAAATTCAAAATTTAAGATTTTTTTCATGGGCGGCCGTACGTGTCTCGCTCGCTGAGCGCGTAATACACCCTGACTGACTTGAAACTAAGAGTTGCCGCGAGCTGTAGGTACTTATCTCGAGCGGAATGTACTAGTGCAAGAGGCCTGCCTATAATTAGTCCAAATTGGTTCAATGCCTCTAATCACACCGTCTCGCGCCAGTTATTTTTTGAATATCTATACATGTATAGTGTTTTTATAAATAGAATATCATCAAAAACCATGATTATTAGAATAAAAAAAACGTTTATGAACAAATTAACATTTATTTGTGTTCTAAACTCAAAAACATTTGAATTTTCTATTTTTCATATTAGGCTGCTTATCGGCTTTATACCTTTGCTTCTCCTTCAACCTGGCGAAAGCAAAGCGCGAAAAAAAAAAGAAAAATTAAATCATAATTTCCTAATAATTCATGACAAAAATATTTTTCGTTATTTTATTAATATTTCCTCAAAAGTGTATTGAAAAACGTCGTTTGACACCCGTGGACATTTTTTATTGCAGTTCTCAGCTCAAAAACAACCGAGCCGTAGGCGACGTTGTTTTTGAGCTGAGAACTGCAATAACAAACATTCTCCTCTTGTATCAAAATGCCAATTCCGCCTCGAAAGCAATAAAAAACATTCTCCACTTGTATCAAAATGTACTGTTGTTGACTAGCTTCGCTCGCGTTAATTTAGAATTTGACAGTCTTACCAAGAGGTATCGTATTACCCAGTTACTGGTTTGCGGAGGTCAGATAGGCAGTCGCTCTATGTAAAATACTGGTATTCAGCTGCATCCGGTTAGACTGGAAGCCGACCCCAACATAGTTGAAAAGGCTAGGCAGATTGATATTAAACATACGCGTGTCTTACACTATAACATTGTCTCAGTTCAAGAAACAAACGAACATCAAACTATGACGGATTCTGCTGCCTGAATGACCTTCAAACTAAAAAGGTTTCTTTGAATAAATATCTCTACGTCTATAACTATAATACACACATATTGATACCAATTTGGGGTGCGTTCGAAGCAAAGACGTAGGAATCGGCCAATGCTTATCCTCCCTAAAATACGGCGAAAATAAGTAACTTTGTTTCCATTTTTTACAGTAACTATAGAACTATAGCACCTTTTTGATAGAAAAAAATACATAATAATCTAGAATACACAAGAAGTGATTTTATGTGTCCTGAAATCTATTTTAGTTTGTACAATTAAAGAAAAAAAAAAAGTCTAAACCCAGGTCTATTTCTGTCTATTTTTTCGAGTTGTTACCATATTACTCCTACAGTTTGCATTAAGTGTTCATAAATTTATACAGTTCTTTACAAAATAATAAGGAATGATTTCATGTGATTACTTTTTTAGTCCCTAGATTTTTTGTAAATCGGTAATTACTTCATATTTTGCAAGCGTTGTGTCATCGCGCTTCTCTTTCTTTTCTATGCAGTCCGACAGTGACCGCACTTTTTACGGCGGACAAGCCTTAAATCTACATCCTCGTCTGTGATTGGTCGATACCTGCACGTCTCCCGCTCCGTGTGGAAATGCACCCTTAACTTTTGGGCGCATTCAAATCGCCTAAAGTTATCACAATCTAAGAAGTCCGATTTGACATGAGGGTGTCCCTCTTTGTCCCGCTATGTTTGTCTATCTTTGGCATATGAAAAGATATGGACTGTCAAAATGGAGCTATTACTTTGTAACAACTTTACAAGTCACGTTACGTTACCGCATTCAAGGAGACACAAAGACATTTAAGGCTTCGCCCGCGTGGATGTTGGACAATATCCCACGGGAACGTGCTACCGGGAAATCCTTCCTTAATCCTTGTCTACATTATAAAGGGAACCTCTGTGCAAAATTTCAGCTTTCTAGATCCAAGGGTTTGGGCTGGGCGTTGATGAGTCAGTCAGCCAGGACTTATTTATCAGGGTGAAATTTAAAAAAAAGTCATTGTACTCATTATGAACAACTTTCACTATGGGACCAAACCTGAAAAAAAAATCAGCTGCTCAGTACATCTACTTACATCAAACTCGTCAAAATTTTGAGCAGGTGATTTTTTTTTATTTTTTCGCAATTTCAGGTTTGGTGCCATAGTAAAAGTTGTTCATAGTTCGTGCCGATACCAGAGAAGATCCATCGTAAAGGGACGTATCGTATCATATACATTGTATAGCCGCGCAGTAAACTTTGCTTGCGCGATGCAGGATTTCGCGTGACGTCAATGTGACGTGTAGTTCGCATGTGGCGTTATAGATGGCGCCACATCAAAAGTTCGTGCCGATACCAGAGAGGATCCATCGATAAAGGGACGTATCGTATCATATACATTGTATAGTCGCGCAGTAAACTTTGCTTGCGCGATGCAGGATTTCGCGTGACGTCAATGTGACGTGTAGTTCGTATGTGGCGTTGTAGATGGCGCCACATCAAAAGTTCGTGCCGATACCAGAGAGGATCCATCGATAAAGGGACGTATCGTATCATATACATTGTATAGTCGCGCAGTAAACTTTGCTTGCGCGATGCAGGATTTCGCGTGACGTCAATGTGACGTGTAGTTCGCATGTGGCGTTGTAGATGCCGCTACATCAAAAGTTCGTGCCGATACCAGAGAAGATCCACCGATAAAGAGACGTATCGTAATTCGTATCGCGTGCCTCAGTGCCAACAGCCATATACATTATCGCCCGTTCCGATATCGGTCGTGTTGAATATGTACTTTATTCCATATTATACCTTATCAGACACGCCCGTGATATCTAGGCAATGACAGACACTCATACACTTCGTACCTAGTCATAGATTATATTGTAACAGACATATTTTTGTATGAGCAAGTTTCTACACTTGTGATATAGGCAGGCCAGGAGCATTCCGCATTTTAGTTATGAAGCTAAAAGTACACTTGCGTGCAATAAAATCGATCCACCCCATTCTCTTCGATATGAAACGTGAAAATTTAACAAGTTTAATTAACAATAACCTAATATATTGTGTACTAAAACCTTCCTGACTATATGTAGATTACGTAAGTGAAAAAAATATCAAAACTGATTCATTACTTTTTGAAAAAAACGCGAATTTAAAAACATACAGATCGAATGAAAAACCTCCTCTTTTTCAAGTTGGTTAAAAATTGAAGTCAAATGATCAATAAACGAACAGTAATAAACAAAATTAAGCTTAAGTCAACTTCACTGACAAAAAAAGTCACGCAGTTTTTTCAAACAAAAGTAATTGATGAGAACATCAGAAGAATCGAGTCGATCTTGTCAAGAATATTGCTTTTATCAAAGTATATGTGTATGTGTAAATAAACTTTATCTTACCTACCTTCACACAGTATAAAATAATTAAAATAAATACATTAATATCTTTGAGCTATCGTCTCTCAAATAGAGAGCATGGGGTGGGCCAATTTTTTTGCACGCAAGTGTACTTACTATGCGTGCCAAATAAGAATACTAATGTCAAGACGCCATTTTGTTCCGCAATACTCGCGAACTTCATTACCAATGCGTACTAATTTGACAGCTGTCGTGTATTTGACAGCTATCGTGTGAAGTTGTCAGCAAGCGCGGTCCTATTCTTAGTTGGCTCGCATAGTACGCGGCGGGCTCGACTTGTCGGGCTAATTCAATGTGGGCTGTCGCGCCCACGACCTACAACCTCGTAAGTCGGTGCCGTTACCACTGGACCACCACTGCTCCAACTAATTCTGACTAAGTATGTAGCATAAAAGCATTTTTAAATTTTTGTGAATGTGAGTACCATGGGGCCATAGATATACTAAGAAGATGTTCCCAGTATGTTAAAATGTATCGGAACCTGTCTCCACTTTTTCCCTTTCGTCATTTTCATGATTTTAAAGACAAATACGGTAAAATACTGTAGAACATTGGAAACATGGAAAGTGATTCCATGATTTACATGGCTTCGGTTTTTACAAGAAACCATTGAACACGGCATTCTTATAAATTGTACCGGTCACAGTCGAAAGCGCACTAGTTCGCTGAGACGGAATTTGTACTATGAATGGCTCATACTGAGCATGTCGCGCGGGCACATTTTCGCCCGCTTGCCACTTCTCCTGTTTTTTATATTTCTATGCATGGGACCGTTTATTATTGTATTATGATTTATGATGTAGGTAAGTTTGACTTGAAAGAGCATGGCAGTTGAGAGTTTGTCATTCTCACTTAAATGTCTCGCTGATGGTGGCGCGTGTGATGAATCATTCGATTCCCTACAAAATGGTTGAGCTGGATGGTGCTGATCCACGCGTCATGTTCGTGAACGGGCGCCGTCAGTTGAGACTAACTATTTTGACTTTTTTTAAGTATTTTTTTTTTTACATTGTTCTCACATGTAGAAGCACCAAAAATAATGTACCCAGGATGTTGTATTACTTATTTTGAATTAAAAGAGTGTCCGTGGAGTTTCTTGCCCGTTCTTCTCCATAGAGATCTACGTTTTGGAATGGGCAACTAACTTCAACTTTCTGACTAACTGACCGACTCTTTGACAGTTCAAAAGTGCCTGTAATTGGTTTAATTGAAATAAGTGCTTTGAGTTTCGAGTATGAGATGATGTCTGATTGTATTAAAAGTTTTCCAAAAAAGCCAAATTCTGTCTAAGTATAATCGGGTATGTCCTAAGTCCTATGTCATAGGAAGCCAGCCTATGTCCATTAAACGTGCACAAAGTATCCGGTATATCGCTAATGGGAAAATCCACATCCGGGAATCAATTTCCTCATTAAAAAAAACCGGTCAAGAGCGAGTCGGACTCGCGCACCGGCGGTTCCGTACCATTATTTATATGTAATTTTTGTTGATGTTTTCTGAAAAACTGTGCAATTTAAAGACATCATTTTATTTTTCCTGTAATCTTTACATAAACTTCTATCATATAGAATAATTTCAAATTTTTCGCTTTGCAAACTTCGGAGATAAGGGGGAACGGTATTTTTTTTTACATTTTTCATCAAAAGTTGAAAACTATGCGGGCTAAAAAAAAGAAAAAATGTTTTTGAGAATGTGCAAACAGCGTTCTTTCATATGATACCCCACATGCCCTAGTAGCCCCACTTTGAATTTTTAAGACCCCCTTTCAGTCCCTGTTGCAAAAAATATATAAATATTTTTATTTCTTTCTTATTTGCAAAATAGTTGGGTAAACGTCATCTAAAACTATTCTAAATTTCAAGTTGATAGCATTAGTAGTTCTCGAGATATCCAGCTGTGACAGACAGACAGACTGAGTCACACCATAAGGCCGGGTTCCCACTACGCCGGACCGGCAGATTTGCCGGGCCGGTAAAACTGCCGGAAGGGTTAGTGGCTGTACAATTTATATGAAGCTATTCACATTATTCCGGGTCCGGCAAAAATACCGATCCCGGCATTTTTACCGAGCGTTTTGTCACTGCAAAGCGCCGGTAAAACCACCGGACCGGAGTAATGTGAACGAGTTTGCCCCGGTATCTATGTCCCCCACTAGCCCCACCCCTGCTTCCCTCGCGTCATTAGTCTTCGCATTCTGATAAAGTGATGTGTAGCATGGATATAAACGCAGAAACTTTAATTACGCTTGTCAAAGAGAGACCTGTTCCGTTGGTACCTATGTGGTAACCGAATTCAACTGAGGTGAGTAATTGGCTGTCCGATTTTCTTCTGGGATCCGGTGTAATGTGAACATTCTGTCCGGTGTCCGGTTTCCGTCAGATCTACCAGTCCCGGCATAGTGGGAACCCTGCGTAAGGGTTCCTTTTTACCATTTTGGTACGGAACCCTAAAAACCCGACACAAAAATAACATTTTCCCCGATCTGGGAATCGGACGATGGACAAAACGTTTAACAGTCACGCTTACGACCAATAGACCAACGAGGAAGTCTCTTATCATTCCCCTGATATTCCAATGTAGGTATTTAGAGTCGACAGAACACGTCTTTTTAACCGACTTCTGTAAAAGGAGGAGGTTATCAATTCGGATGTTTATATGTATATATGTTTTTTTTATGTATGTTCGGGCATAACTTCGTCATATATAGACGTATTTGCAAATATATTTTTTTGTTTAAAAGGGTATACTTTCGAAATGGTCCCATTGTCATCAAGTCAGAATCTGATGAAGGGATCCCATGGAAATCGAGGGAAACCCTCAAATTTTATAGGCATACCTATAGCGATTTGGGTATTTTTTATAATAACTTGTGCATGTGCTCTCGAAAAGCACCATTTGGTGAAGTGGAACTGTTGATGAAGATGAACTTTGACATTCGTTACGGGTCGTCAGAAGCCCGAAAGTCTGACAACCAGTCTTACCAAGGAGTATCGTATTACCCAGTCACTGGATTGTGGAGGTCAGATAGGCAGTCGCTCGCTCCATGTAAAATACTGGTTGAATACCAGCTGCATCCGGTTAGACTGGAAGCCGACCCCAACATAGTTGGGAAAAGTCTAGGCAGATTGAACTCTTTATTAGTCCTCATTGCGGTCATCTCAAACCTCTCTCCGATATAAATAGCTACTGCAGTACAGAATTTTTTAACTACTGCATAACATCGCAACTTCGCAAGTGTCCAATTGCAGTGAAACGTTCAGTTTCTAGTCAATTTACACGCTACGATCATCGTGTACTATGTAATTATAATAGACTTGATGTACACGCGGTTCTGTCTGCGTGAACAAACCGTATAGTGTCCGACCGAAAGGATTAAGCGCACAATGCCACATTCGCAAAATGACATATTGGCATTTCGCTAAATGTCACATTCTCAAATTGTCATATTTTCAAAACGCCACACCGCAAAACGTCACATTAGCAAAATGCCTTTTCGCAAAATGCCATTTTCGCATGTCAAAACGAAAAAAAAAAACCAAAATTTTGAGAATGTGTCATTTTGATAGTGTGGCATTTTGCGAATGTGTCATTTTGCGAATGTGGCATTGTGCGCCTAATCCGACCGAAACTGGTTTTTACGACCGAAACCGAAACCGAATTTCGGCATTTGTTTTGAGTTTTTTGTTTTGAGGGAAAAATAAAGAAAACGTTATTATAATCAGTCAGAATTAATATTTTTTTAGGCGCAATTAATATTTTTTTCATAAATGAGGGTTCATTTATGAAAAAAATATTAATTGCCCCTTAAAAATACTTAAAATATGTGAGGTGTTTATTAGAAAATCGAAAGTCAAAAACATTTCAAACCTGAGGGCTTAGTGCGAGTTTTTATACTTACTCGATCGCGTTTACGCTATCGTTACGGGGGCCTAAAACGGCCACATTAAGCAATAGGGATGATGCCTGGGTAAAAAAAAAGAAATTCTATTTAGTCCGTCAGTCAGATAATAAAAAAATATTAGACACGTATTTTTTGCTTTATCATATTAATAAAAAAATACTTAGCTATCACGCATTAAAGTTGGGGAGTGGGGGCTCGCTACGTCACTTGTACGTACAAAACCTAGCTACGCGTGACGTCATGCCATATTTTAACTCAATGTATCGCCGTAATTGAGGAGCTCGTGGCTAAGTAATAACAGCCGCACGGGTCGATCCGTCAGGTTAAGCTACGCTTGCCGGGGTTGGTCAGTGGATGGGTGACCATCTTTACATATCGAGATACCTCCGTGCCTCGGAAAGCACGTTAAGCCGTTGGTCCCGGCTGTTATTCGTGGATCTTTGACAGTCGTTACGGGTCGTCAGAAGCCCGAAAGTCTGACAACCAGTCTTACCAAGGGGTATCGTATTACCCAGTTACTGGGTTGTGGAGGTCAGATAGGCAGTCGCTCCATGTAAAATACTGGTATTCAGCTGCATCCGGTTAGACTGGAAGCCGACCCCAACATAGTTGGGAAAAGGCTAGGCAGATTGATTGTATCGCCGTAATTTTTTGATTACGTAAAAAAAGAAAAAATACGTGTCCAATATTTTTTAATAATCTCTATAACGGACAAAAAATAAATTTTTAGTCATCATCCCTATTCCTCTAGAAGCGGTTCATTTCCTGAATTCCCATCAATTTATTATGATTGTGCTATTTGACGTATTTGACATTAAACTTCAATAAAGCAATTCATAATTTGTGGACCATTTTACGAATTTCCATACATGACTGTCAAACAGATGAATTGCGGTACGCAGATAAATTATGAATTGTCAGTTTGTGACGGTTTTACGATTTCAAATATAATTCATAATAAATATTATCCTATTATGATTCTGCCAAAGTGGCCGTTTTAGCCCCCCCCATGTCAATTCGTATGGAATAATTGTGTTTCCCATTATAGTCACCAGGCGGAGCTTATTAATTTTCAGTAAAAACTGACGTTTACGTCAACGTGATCGAGTAAGTATAAAAACTCGCACTAAGCCCTGAGTTCGTCATAAAAAACATCGGTACAATAAAGACTAACCGAGCGATCTATCAGCCGATATCTTGCAAAACTATGCGACCTTCAGGGTCCGACCTTCGTCAGTTCTTGAGCTACATGTTGTACTCTATTTCACGCTCGTACCTACTAACTTAGCGACATTAGTTTCAAGTTCATTCTAAGTAGGTAACGTTCTATTGGTTGAGGAGTAGGCGTGGCTGTCGACAGTGTATATCAATCTGCCTAGCCTTTTCCCAACTGTGTTGGGGTCGGCTTCCAGTCAAACCCGATGCAGCTGAATACTAGTATTTTATATGGAGCGACTGCCTATCTGACCTCCACAACCCCGTTACTAGGTAATACGATACCCCTTGGTAAGACTTTCGGGCTTCTGAAGACCCGTAACGACTATCAAAGATTCACGAATGACAGCCGGGCAATGATATTATAAGTAAAAAGAGGTAGATAGGTTATACATGCTCCGCAAGTGGCACACATTCTGGCTAATTAGCCACATTTTCGTCGTCTTGTCTCTTTTTCACTCCCGATAATTACGCCATGCCGGCCTACTTCCTCGCGTCATCTAATAGTTCGCCACTGTGCCGTTTTTGAATATCGAATGTTGGGTAGGTAACCTATCTACGCTACGTCTTTTTATTTATAATATCATTTTCAGCCAGGACCAACGGCTTAACGTGCTTTCCGAGGCACGGAGGAGTCTCAGTATGTAAAGATGGACAACCATCCACGGACCAACGCCGACAAGCGTAGCTTAACCTGACGGATCGACCTGTGCGGCTGTTATTACTTAGCCACGAGCTCCTCCGCCCACATATTGTAATCATGGGACATGAAAATGGCTACCTCTCCAAAAACCACAGCCGTGACATTACCTTCAATAAACAAAAACGAAAACGCAATCCTTGATTTCCCGCCGTACACTTCCATACTTACAACTTTTTAAAACGCAAGGCAACAACGCATACAGCCAATACTCTGACGTAACATTTAAAGTAGTGTGTACAACAGTACAAAGCCACGAGACGCCCGCACGTGTGAACCTTGCACATGTGTGTTCTGTTTATAAACTTACACTCACACTTATCTACGTATAGTTAGAACACAACACATGTAAAACCGTCTGTAGTCTAGCTAGTACACAAGTTTATGTTTATATTTCGTTTCGAGTTTGGAATGTTACTTGGTGCGTTGTTGTGAGTCTGTATCCGTGACGTCAGATACACGTTTGGTTTGGCTTCATGTATGGTAATATAGTGGTAAATATGTAGGTACTTTCTTTGTTGCAATGTATAAAGAGCAGTGGCATTGTAATCTTGAGGAGCTCGTGGCTAAGTAATAACAGCCGCACGGGTCGATCCATCAGGTTAAGCTACGCTTTCCGGGGTTGGTCAGTGGATGGGTGACCATCTTTACATACCAAGATTCCTCCGTGCCTCGGAAAGCACGTTAAGCCGTTGGTCCCGGCTGTCATTCGTGGATCTTTGACAGTCGTTACGGGTCGTCAGAAGCCCGAAAGTCTGACAACCAGTCTTACCAAGAGGTATCGTATTACCCAGTTACTGGGTTGTGGAGGTCAGATAGGCAGTCGCTCCATGTAAAATACTGGTATTCAGCTGCATCCGGTTAGACTGGAAGCCGGCCCCAACATAGTTGGGAAAAGGCTAGGCAGATTTTGGCATTGTAATCTAGATGTTTGTTCTGACGCCATTAAACTGGCTGGTATGCTGCAAAGTCGAGTTTTCTAAGAGACAATGACCTAAAGACATTCGCGGGAAAAACTGGTTCCAAGGGCCGAAATTCAAGCATCATTATCCCGTTGCGAGAAATGGTTTTTTGCCCTTTATCGCTCCATCTCTCATTTCCACTAAAACAATGTCCAAAAACTCCGGAATATTAAATATTTAAACCTGGATATTCTAGTTATATATACCTACTCAGGTCGAAAAAACAGAGTTAAACTTTATGTCTAAAAGAAACCCAGACTTTCCGAGAAAGCGGAAACTACAAACAACAGATGAATAGACCCAAAACTAGCGAAATCCGGCCGAAAGAAGGTAAATTTATTTTTAGCCACCGAACCTGCTTTTTTGTTTTCGGGGGGAAAACTTGAAAAGGCGCCCGGGCTTTTGGGGACCAAAAGATTACCTAGTCCACATAATATGAGGAGTAGGCAGGTAAAGCATCATCTGCCCGAGACTTTTACCAACTATGTTGGGGTCGGCTTCCAGTCTAACCTGATGCAGCTGAATACTAATTTTTCATGAAGCGACTGCCGATCTGAATTCCAGAACCTAGTTACTGGGTAATACGATACTCCTTGGTAAGACTGGTTGTCAGTATCTGGTTGGTGACTGGTTGTTGTAACGACTGTCAAAGATCCACGAATGACAGCCGGGCAATGATATTATAAGTAAAAAGAGGTAGATAGGTTATACATGCTCCGCAAGTGGCACTTCAAAATCTGGCTAATTAGCCACATTTTCGTCGACTTGTCTCTTTTTCGCTCCCGATAATTACGTCATCGTCATGCCGGGCCTACTTCCTCGCATCATCTAATTAATATACAGGGTGAAATTGTATAAATGCGACAAAATTTAAGGGGGTGTTCTACGCATCAATATGAACAACTTTTACTATGGGACCAAACCTGAAATCGCGAAAAAAAAATCAGCTGTTCAATACATTTATGTTCGCATAATTCGTCAAAATATACTGAACAGCTGATTTTTTTTTCGCGATTTCAGGTTTGGTCCCATAGTAAAAGTTGTTCATATTGATGCGTAGAACACCCCCTTAAATTTTGTCGCATTTATTCAATTTCACCCTGTATCGCCACTGTGCCGTTTTTGAATATCGAATGTTGGGTAGGTAACCTATCTACGCTACGTCTTTTTATTTATAATATCATTTTCATAATCATAATAATTTATTTGCATCGAAAGTAGGTACATAAAATAAAGCTGTTAACAAAATTGTGATCCCTGTACAGTCTACCATATTGGCATGCAAACATTGAAAATAAAATTTATAATAAAAAAAAAACACGTCAGTCAGATAAAATAAAATAAATTTAAAAAAAAATTGATAGAATTGAAACGAGTATTAATACATATCAAAAAAATGTAAATACAAAATGCCAAATATTAAAACTATAGTGAATTTAAAAAATCATTAATAGAATAATAACACTTATCAATTAATAGGTCTGTCAGTTTGTTTTTAAACATTTGGATTGGGACATTTTTAATTATGTCTGGTATTTTGTTATAAATGGTAGCCGGGACTAACTTCCGAGGCTCGGGCCCCCCCGTTATTGTGAATATTCCGTAGCACCATTTACCCGTTACATCGTCGACTCGTAGCGCTACGCGCCGCTACGCAAGCAATCGTGTCTGGGTATTGTCCTCGTAGCCTGGTCAGGGCCAGGTCATTGGCGGTCCACTTGACGAATTGAGAAATACCGCGACCTACTTACAGCCTCCGTTAGTCACAGATGAATACTGATCGGATCTGTTTTTTGTGCGAAAATGTTCAATAGGAGCTCGTGGCTAAGTTATAACAGCCGCACGGGTCGCTCCATCAGGTAAAGCTACGCTTGCCGGGGTTGGTCCGTGGATGGGGGAACATCTTTACATATCGAGACTCCACCGTGCCTCGGAAAGCTCGTTAAGCCGTTGGTCCCGGCTGTCATTCGTCTTTACGGGTCGTCAGAAGCCCGAAAGTCTGACAACCAGTCTTACCAAGGGGTATCGTATTGCCCAGGTACTGGGTTGTGGAGGTCAGATAGGCAGTCGCTCTATGTAAAATACTGGTATTCAGCTGCATCCGGTGGACTGGAAGCCGACCCCAACGTAGTTGGGAAAAGGCTAGGCAGATTGATTGAGGTTCTAAAATTGTTATTGCGTTTCACTGTCCAATTTGCAGGATTGTCTATAATGATGATCATAAAGGTTCCAGGTCACAACTGAAAGAAGGCATTAAAATAATAAACTATATTTTCTATAATCTTATAACAACGGCCTTCAAACTCAAACTCAAAGCATTTATTTCAAATAAACCAATTACTGGCACTTTTGAATTGTCAAGGGGTCGGTCAGTCAGAAAGATGAAGCTAGTCGCCCATTCCAAAGCGTAGCAGGTTCCTATGGAGAAGAACGGGCAAGAAACTCCACGGACACTCTTTTTAATCAAAATATTTGTTTATGTTGAAGATATACATGTGAGAAAAATGTAGAAAGACGTGCACGTTAAAAGCGTTCGTAATAAAAAGATAAAAACTAAAAACAATTAAATTAAAAATAAGCCTCAAAAGAAGCTGTTTTAAAATTAACACTATCCGGAGACCAAAAGGCTTACTTATCCAACAAAACATAATTATTATGACATTGGTGCAACATAAGTGCCGGAACTCTATAGAACCATAATTCTGACTTAGTTCCCACTTTTATTGAATGACACCCAAATTAAAACGGTAAAAAGAGAAACCACACACAACCGCGCAAACTTCTAACAGCACAATTGGTAGACCAACCAAATGAATCTGCCTAGCCTTTTCCCAACTATGTTGGGGTCGGCTTCCAGTCTAACCGGATGCAGCTGAATACCAGTATTTTACATGGAGCTACTGCCTATCTGACCTCCACAGCCCAGTGACTGGGTAATACGATACCCCTTGGTAAGACTGGTTGTCAGACTTTCGGGCTTCTGACAACCCGTAACGACTGTCAAAGATCCACGAATGACACCCGGGACCAACGGCTTAACGTGCTTTCCGAGGCACGGAGGAGTCTCGGTATGTAAAGATGGTCAGCCATCCACGGACCAACCCCGGCAAGCTTAGTTTATAACCTGATGGATCGACCCGTGCAGCTGTTATTAGCCACGAACTCCTCCACGACCATCCAAATCTACCGCAAAAATTATTGCAAAAACCCATTTTGGCAGACAACTAAAATTAATGGACTCCCCATCTCCCACCCACCATAAGCTTTAATTAGGCTACCATAATTACAAACAATAGTGTAGGAACGGTACACAAAGGTGGTTTCGTGGGCGTCGCGTCGCGCTGACGACAACCTTGTAACACTTGCGCGCGCGCTGACACACATTCGCGCAGCTATAGAGTTTATACGCGCCGAAAGGCTTTTAAATTACACGATTGATATTCCAGAATTAATGAGCTTTGGTGTGATAATGTTGAAGATGTGCTAGAAAGGCTTGTTGTTAATCTTATTTTTAGAGAAAAATTGCATGGGGAAACAGTCGAAAGTCTTGGATTTTAGATAAGGGATAGCTTCACGCATAGGGATAGTTTCAAGAGCAACTTTTCACTAATTGCCTTTGACAAGACGATATTAAAAGCCTCAAAGAGTGAATATAATAGTTATTTATGCAACTGACGTATAATAAGGCGTAGTAAAACACGAACGTGGGTTTATCACACGAGGCGAAGCCGAGTGTGATAATAGTATCACATGAGTGTTTTAATACCTAATTATGTACAGTTGCATACAAGACTTTATCTACATCCATGTTATCAATCCTCTATAAAAGGTTCTGAAACAGTTTTTTGCAATATTAATACTCGTATCGAACATGGCGGCCGGCGTCATAGTATACGACGTGAATTCAAATAAGTTTTTTTTTTTAAATTACGGCGCTGTTGTAGTGAAACGCGCGTGTATTACAATGTTCTTTTTTTGAAAACGAGTTGCGTAATGAAATTCAGTACAACATTATAACAGCCGTTTGGATGCTATTATGGTTACTATGACATTGGCTGTTTTAATGTTGGCAATAAGCTAACTGTTTCAGAAACTTTTATAGAGGATTTATAGCATGGGTGTAGATAAAAGTCATAAGAGCTTCTTATAACTTTTTTTTTCAAATCATTAACACTACTCGTTTAGACGTGATTTTTAGTTTAAAATCATTAAAAGTCTGTTATCGTCGCCTTAAAACCTCATCCTTTGCCAAACAACAGATCCGCTTTAATACAAAAACCTTGCTAAAACCACGACCATGACTCAAGCCAGTCAATTTGCATTGATATAAAACTCGCTTTCTTTTTCCGCGTCGGCGCGAAGCGTGTCGGTTTTCGGCTTAACAAAATGGAGTCTGCGTTAACAATGGTTTCGCTCTCAGCTGCTTTGTTGAGCGTTTCCTAATTACAGAGTTAAGTGGGGCAGTTGTTGAGAATTAGTAGGACAGTTGGTACATACAATGCTGTCAAAAGGGGTATTTAGATGACAGACATGTATGTCGGTTGTCCTTACTTGGTTAGCAACAGAAGCTACAAAAATGAATCTTTATTGTCTTCTAAAAGATTTTTTCCAAGGTCAATGGGTTATAGCAGCTGCATATGAAGAAGAATGAAATAATTGGAGATACTTCAGTTCGTGGCTTAGTAATAACAGCCGTACGGATCAGGTTGCCGAAGTTGGTCCGTGAATGGGTGACCATCTTTACATACCGAGACTCCTGCGTGCCTCGGAGGGCACGTTAAGCCGTTGCTCCCGGCTGTCACTCGTGGATCTTTGACAGTCGTTACGGGTCGTCAGAAGCCCGAAAGTCTGACAACCAGTCTTACCAAGGGGTATCGTATTACGCAGTTACTGGGTTGTGGAGGTCAGACAGGCAGTCGCTCTATGTAAAATACTGGTATTCAGCTGCATCCGGTTAGACTGGGAAAAGTCTAGGCGGATTGATTGCTTCAGTGGACTACGTGGAGGATGAATGATGAATAAGCTTTCGAGGTTCCGGATGATCAAATGCAGATGGTATTTGAATCACTGCTAGCTTGGATTGATTTCATGCCGAGTCAAATACAAATCATGTACTTTTGTCGCAGGAAATCCAAGCAATGACCTATGTCGCCAACGCCACCGAATGAGGAAACGAGTTTATCAAGTCGCATTATCTACTCATTATGAAATGCCGTGACACGGAGGGGGCGTCCCGGAAGTTGATAGTAGACCTTACGAACTGCTGATAAAAATTAAAGACTATGCAATCAAGATGGTCACGATAAGAAGGTGGGTGACGACTTGAAGAGTTAGTAACGTTAAAGAAATGTCGGGTAAAATCGACTCAAGCCTTGATAATTATAATCTATACAATGTTTTTGTTTACGGTGTGGCGAAAATTAAGGGTGTGGTACAGACCATCAAACTGAACCACTTTCTCCCGAGGACCAACATCGTAATCAGGTCTGTACCACACCCTTAATTTCCGCCATACCGTATACAGACACACTGTATATAAATAAAAAGAGAAGTCCTGACTGACTGACTCATCAACGCCCAGCCCCAACCCTTGAACCTAGAAAGATGAAATTTTGCACCAGAGGTACCCTTTATAATGTAGACAAGGAATAAGGAAGGATTTTCTGGTATAGTACGTTCTCGTGGAATATTTTCCGACATCCACGCGGGCTAAGCCGCGGGCAAAAGCTAGTGGATATTAAATCAAATTGATAGAGATGCAAGGTTAAACAGCGTTGACTTGTATTTGACAGTTAAGGACCCAAAATAATCATAAAGGCTTCCTACAAACAGGCACGCGTGCAACGAGCGGTGCCTATGTTGCGCGCTATTGAGGTCACGAGTCGCGCCTGTTTGAAGGAGCCTTAAACATAACATCACGCCTTGTTTCCCCGAACGGTTCGGCAGATGTGAACCTATAGTACACCCACATTTCGCCCTAAGCCGAGGTCCATAACCCACAGCCTCCATAGGGGCTGCCCTCAGCGTATAGTCGCTTAGTTTTTAGGTTCTATTCCCTGGCTGGAACCCTTAATTTATTAAAGCATCCACAGAGTATCCAGAATAAACAGCAGACAACATCCTAGATTGAACTGCAAGATGCCAAAAAAAAAAAAAACATGCTGACGCAGAAGTTTCATCTTGATTAAGTTTTAAAACTGACAAATGACCCACCTTACATGAAGCAGTAACCTTCACACATAAGTCACGTACAAGTGGGAGTGTCCTAAGCTGCTATGCGTCACTGCGATGCGTTCGACACCCAAAGACACCGTCACAAATGCTACGGCTTCCATTACCGACACATACCGTTCAAACCGGAACGCAGTATCGAAGCTTGAGAACAGATATAGGTGTGGTGGTACTTCCCCAAACGAATTCTTTTGGAAGGAAGTACTTGCGAATCATGATCCATGAGATTAAGCAACCTACCCTACACTCAACCTTGCTGACGAACAAATCTTTTCATCACGACATTTTTTTTCTCTGAAGACCAATTAAACCATGGATGGATTGTGTGAACGGTGACTACTGAGCTGACAGCTTAATAGAGATGCACAAGTATGTGGAAGAAGAAGATATGCTAGCCGACCCAAAATAATCTCTGGAAGTACCAGTCGGATTTGAAAAAGGATTTTTCCACTTGATAGCCCAATACTTGAGGAAGGCTATACATCATCACTCTACGACCCTCAGAAGCCGAGCTGTATGAAAAAAAGCTAAGCGAAAACGAAGTAATAACACGAGCAGGCGATGCATTGCAACGGGGTGGATCGGGGAATAAGAAATTTCACGGGGACGAAACCGCAGACAGAATCTAGTTTAAAATAAGATCATCCCGACATCTCCACTCTTCCACACTTTTACCTCTCAAACAAGCCATTAACATTGTAAAACTCTCTACTTCATTACAGTAGTATTGAATACTAATTAATACAGCTATTGGTTCATAATGAGGCGCCGTTCTTGAAGTAACTAATGTTAGGTAACCTTACTGTAACCTATTATGTTAGGTTTCGCTTCGAGTCACGTATAGCGTAGTTTTACTAGTCGAATGCCGTAATTACAGACACAATTAAAAAGCCATTGTTTCTCGTGTGGATCCACGTTCCGGCACACGAAGGGTTAAGCAGTGTACTCGTGTTTGAGAAGCTATGAATTAGTCTTGCTGTAAAGTGTGGGAATGGTAGGGTATATATTAATCCAGATTCTAGTATAATGATTGTTGAGAAAGCCATTTTGGCCAGAGTTGATGGTGAGGAATAGACAATCATAGTTAGTATCTAATCATATTCATAGACCATTTAGTTTCTAATGAAGTCGTTATCGAGCAATAGATATTCTAGAAGCTTGTGGAAGAAATATGGTTGACAATAGAAGCTAGTTTTGAGAATTTATAGATAAGTAACTGAACTGGAATACTGCCAATCTGATGTTAAGCGAAAACCTATGCCAATACTGTGCAGAAAACGCTTTTTTGGAGATAGAACGTGCTCGGATTGGCATCGTTTAGCCTTCCAAAGTTAAGTTTTAAAGCCTCCATACAAAAATCTGCCAAGCCTTTCCCAACTATGTTGAGGTCGGCTTCCAGTCTAACCGGATGCAGCTGAATACCAGTATTTTACATGGAGCGACTGCCTATCTAACCACCACAACCCGTTACTGGGTAATACGGAACCCCTTGGTAGGACTGGTTGTCAGACTTTCGCGCTTCTGACGACCCGTAACGACTGTCAAAGATCCACGAATGACAGCCGGCACCAACGGCTTAACGTGCTTACCGAGGCACGGAGGAGTAAAAGCCTAAATAATTTTATCAGGTACCTTGTGTTGTATCGCCATTAATGATATGAGAACAGCTCATGCTTTGGTAAAAATGTAAATAAGCCAGTCGGCGAGAAAGTAGCGGGGCTAATTGTACAGTGTGCGTCCCACGTACATTTAGGTATTGACACTCATGGGGGCTAAATACAATACAAAATTAAAAGTAAATGACTTTTTTATAACTAGGCTGAGAATCAACACTTTTCGAACGTCAAAAAACAACAACTCTGCAAGAGTACGAACCGTACATTGTATGGTCCTTCGAGACGGATTCGGTGTTGTTGTGTCTCTTTACGGTATCGGATCGATTTAGTTGGTCTCCCGGAAGCGGGTCGCCTCAATTAGATTGACTTTGGCCTGGGTCTCCTCACTTTACTGTGCCAAGCTGCTATTCTTCGATACGTGGAGGAAAATACATTTACGCCGCCACCCTTCAAACGGGAACACATACAAATAGGCAATAACAGTTTCAAAACTCAGTCCACCCCAGAAGCAAAAAATCTACCAACAATGGTTTTGTTTGTAAGACTTCAGTAGGACTGGTTCACTGGCGTTAAAACTCAAGAGTATAGTCACGTGACCATGCAGTGCCATCGAAAGACAGATGAAGAAGTCCCGTAAGTGCGAGGAATTGTACGGAATAATTCTTTGTACAGTATGGCTTCGTCCGTACTAGTGGACTTTTGTATAGGTTGTGAAATTGGAAGACAAAGGAGGCATTATAAAAGAAAAAATAGACGTGGCTGGCACAAGTCGTGAAAATTGTGAACGAGTGAAACTCCGTGCCAGAGTCTGTGTTCTCCGGGCTGTTCTCAGGAGTTTCAAGTCTCGAGTGAGAAGGTTACATCAAGGCAAACGTCTACTGTTGTCGACCGCATCATCGCCTACCATCAGATGAGATTGACGTCAAACATGAGCCAATTAATTATTATTTTTAAAAAATTGGCTTCGGATTCAGTGTTAAATTGCTTCCGCTAACTGCACCACTGTTGCTTGGTGTATTTACAAAATAGTCTCGCTATTTTATTTTTTAATCGTTTTCAAAAAAAGGAGGAGGTTATGCATTAGGCGAGTATCTTTTTTTCAGAATTTTTTGTTTGTTTAAAAAGTTTTTTGAAATGAAAACTTCTTTGGGCGTATTGAGCGATTTTTGGTAGGGTTCGCGTCACCGCGACATGCTAGGCATAGTTTTACGTTTCAGTTTTCAATCCTGTCGGCAGTCCCCATAACTGCATATATATATATTTTTTTTTTTTCACTTACATATTTCCCTTATGCCTGTTAAGTAACCCCACTATACAACGTGCCGCCGCAGTGGTCAGTAATCATACAAATTATAATAAGATAAAATCATTAATAAAATGAAGAAAAAAAAAACAATCTAAATAATAAAATAATAACCAACATTAGGATCACTATGCAAACGACTCATTCATGGAGAAATTGTTCTATGTCAGCTGGTAAAAGGTCGTTGACCGGCACCTTTTTTTATTCATCGTTTGTCTATTGTTCTGACCCAGCTATTTTAGAAAATTGTAAACAAATCAATAAATAATAACGTTTAAGGAAATTATTATATCTTTATAAAACGAAAACGCGGAACCGTATACGCCTGTCAAATTAATGTCGTAATTGCGGGAACACGTCGTATAAATTAAATAATCGGGGCTCTTTCGTTCACCTTAATCGTTGGTCTATTGCCACTTTTTCTGTATTTGAGATGGCATGGCAATACGCTTTCTGCGATCCCAGTGGAAGTTCGAATCAACCTTCTGCCTCACTACGTAGTATAGTAAGTTTCTCAAGAGCTACTGCATTGTTCTCACGAGCAAGCACTGCGGCCTTGCGCGCGCTTCCGCGGTGCTACGTCATTGGCGAGTCTGACGCGTCTTTTACGCGTTTATATTACCTTCAAAGATACTGAGAATTATAATGTCAATGAGTATAAACAACATAAAAGAAAATGCGTTTGTGGGAAGATTGCAGGTTTGTAAGGCTCTAAAGTCATTATTGATATAATTACTTATTCAGTGAAATTTAAAAAGTGCTCGAGAGTCCCCTTGGTGGAGGCTGACCCCAAGGCGTTCCTTTTTTAAACTTTTTATTACGTACAGGGTGGACCCTGTACAAACGGGAAGTTTTCATAGCAAACGAAGCCACGGGAAACAGCTAGTGTTTGTTATAAATAACACTATGTACATAGTATGCTTTATGTCGGCCGTTTCCTTCCTCCACGTTCACAATAGAATAGAGAACAGAAGTCCTATTCTGAGAGCGATGACAAGAGGGCTGTGAATGGGTCGAGACATCGAGATAGGTCGTGGTTAGATGGCTGAGGGGTGCGGGTATCTGGGCGTAACATATACATAATCAGCCTATAATGTTGACATCTCCTCTCATCGAAAGGGAGTGGGCTATAATTTAACACGCGGGCCCAGTGAGGGTTGGTAGATATCAATGTCTTTGAATTTTTGGTATTAGGACATGCCGGTTACCTCGCGATGTTTCCCTTCACGTTTTGAGGGCAGTTGTGATGAATAGAAATAATACGAATAGAAGAATTTGTAATATTTGTACAAAAGGGATCCACTTTACCTGCCCAACGCAGATCATTGCCTTTTGTGCGCCCGGGTCTGTAACGCAACAAAAAGTCTGCGAGGCGTGCGAGTTTTTTGTCCGTCGTATATCTTACTTTATGTCATTCTATAGCTCCAATTTGACGAGAAAATAAAAAGATTGAAATACGACAAGAAAGGAGGAAAAAATGGCCTTAACTATAGAGAGACAGAGTAGGCTTCACAAACTAGCCGAGCTTTTTCCCAACTATGTTGGGGTCGGCTGCCAATCTAACTGGATGCAGCTGAATACCAGTATTTTACATGGAGCGCCTATCTGACCTCCACAACCGTTACAGTTAATACGATACCCCTTAGTAAGACCGGTTGGTTAGTAGGCTTCACAAACTGTAGAATAGAAGATTATTTTATAAGGTTTGTTAGCAAATGGACCTTCTGTTTCCACATTTCGTGGGTCTCATGCTAATGGAGCAATGACCACGTCCAGCGGTTTAATCTCAGAGAGATAACACGCCTGAAAACAAAACAAATGTGTACCCTGCACTGCGTCACACAACACACATTGGTGCATATAGTTTATGTTCGAAGCACAAGAGAATATATTCCAGAGAGGCTAGTTTTATACAATCAAGCCGTGGTCTGTGATACACGGCGTTCATATGGAATTAAATAGCGTGGCAGTGTGACTTTTGACGAGATAACAAAATACAACGCCTGTACGCCCCCAAAGGGGTTGGTAGATAACTAGGCAAAAGTGTTCGACATACCCACGTTTCGCCACATGCAGGAATTTTTGCCCAGTTAACAAATGACAATGGGTCCGCCATTGTCATTTGTTAACTGCGCAAAAATTCAAAACCCGGGCTGCTAAGAACTTGCTAGTGTAAAAAACCAATAAAGCTTCGCCTGATACCCAAATCGAAACCAGTCAATCAATCAATCTGCCTAGCCTTTTCCCAACTATGTTGGGGTTGGCTTCCAGTCTAACCGGATGCAGCTGAATACCAGTATTTTATATGGAGCGACTGCCTATCTGACCTCCACAACCCAGTAACTGGGCAATACACCCCTTGGTAAGACTGGTTGTCAGACTTTCGGGCTTCTGACGACCCGTAACGACTGTCAAATCGTTACGGGTCGCCACCCAAAATCTCCACCAATGATAACCGGGAACAACGGCTTAACGTCGGCGGCTTTCCGAGGCACGGAGGAGTCTCGGTATGTAAACATAGTCAGCCATCCACGGACCAAACCCGGCAAGATGGATCGACCCGAGCGGCTGTTATTACTTAGCCAAGAGCTCCTCTTGCGAGTTACTAGTACGACCACTAGACCAAATTTCTTACTCGTCATTTTTACATAATTTTTCAGTAAATTATGTAAAAATGACGAGTAAGAAATTTGGTCTAGTGGTCGTACTAGTAACTCGCAAGATTCAACAAATAAGGTATTTCTGAGGGTTGGTTTATCTTTAAGTACATACTAAACGTGCTTTAATCTAGGACATAGATGGTCTTGAAAGATGAGACAGGAAATCCAATATGGCGGTTATTAAATATAACGGAGTCATTTTTCGTTCTTTCTTTCTTCGCGCTTCTCTTTCTTTTCTATGCAGTCCGACAGTGACCGCGCTTTTTGCGACGGACAAGCCTTAATAAAACTTTCTCGTCCCCAATCCGCCGCGTTGCATCGCCCGCCCGCGCTATTTGTACACAATTTCATAGGTTTTCATTTTTTTGCACGAAACCCTAATTCTTTTTCTAAAATAAAAGTAGCTTAAGTTACTCCTTATAACATCAGCTATCTGCCAGTGAAAGACCTGTCAAAATTGGTCCAGCCGTTTTGGAGATTAGCGGGAACAAACAGACAGACAGAAAGTATCCAATGTCCGTCTCCTGGTTCTAAGCTACCTCCCCACCAATTTTCAGCCAAATCGGTGCAGCCGTTCTTGAGTTATAAATAGTGTAACTAACACGACTTTCCTTTATTATAGAAGATCTATGTTAAATTAAAGTATTTTCTTATTTAATATGTGAATAATTTAGTTTAGGTTTTGGCGAAATATGTGCATGACAATTCATGACATGATCTTATGTTATTGTAATATTTACACGAACCAACCTTTGACCTCTTTTCGAGAATCCTATCCGAGGCGAGAACCTCTCCTCGTTAAAAAAACTTTAAAAAAAAAAACAACCGACTTCCAAAAAAAATACTTTAAATATTATTTTACTTTATTTTTTTTTATTTTTTATTTTATTTTTCACTTTTCACACAAAAATAATATAAAATACGTGACGAATTGAGAACCTCCTCCTTTTTTTGAAGTCGTTTAAAAAAGAGCCGATAACGATAAGTTTCGTTGTGTTCGAGGCTACCAAGCCCCGGTAGTGGCAAAAAACTGCATAATTGATGAGTGACTTCAAGGCGCGCTACTCGAAACTACGCCACTCAATGTTTTTAAATACTTATTTTGAGAATCTGATTAATAATATGTATTATGAGTATTTCTGGTAAAGGCTACTGGGGTCATGGACTAAGCTGAGAGATTTACTCCAAAGAGAAAACTGATTGTGAAAACTCAAACTCAAAGCATTTATTTCAAATAAACCAATTACAGGCACTTTTGAATTGTCAAGGGGTCGGTCAGTCAGAAAGATGGAGCTAGTCGCCCATTCCAAAGCGTAGTAGGGTACCTAGATGAAGAAGAACGGGCAAGAACTCTATTTTAAACCAAAATATGGTTACAAAATATTGGTTACATCATTCATGTTGAATGTTGTTGTATAATTACATGTGAGAACGATGCAAAACGTTAAAAGCGTCCGTAATAAAAAACATACAATTCAAAATTTAAATTAAATTAAAATAAGCCGTGGCAGCTAAGATATGACCAGCCTCCATTGTTCACGAACCTGACGCATGGATTAGCTAAATGATCCATACATGACTTATAACTATCTGGCGGTTGAGTATTTTGTATATGGCCTACGCAGATCTGGTTGAGTCGTGTGACGGGTCGTTGAGCTCCCTAAAATAGGGTTGAGCTACACGATGACAGACGCATGCATGACGTCTAGCGTCTGTTGGGACAGGTCAACTCAAAGCTGGAATAGCTCTTTCTTCAAAAGTCCCTTCCAGTCATGGCCCTGCATTGTTACTCACAGAAAGTCCTAATAATATGTTTGGACTTTTTAAGAGACTTTAGAGGCATGAGGAACAGGGTGTAAAGTTCACTCATCCTCTATTGAAAAGGGAGGATCCTCCGACCAGACGGGTGTTGTGTCTGGTGGGCCACTGCCCGACGGTTGATGTCGGGACGTAGTATATATGCTAATCGCGTGGTAAACTCTAATTGCGCGATGCGGGTTTGCGTGACGTCATGTCATTGATGCGTAGTTTATATGTGGCGATGTAGATGCCGCCACAAGACTATGACCTCCGAGTTTGTATCGACATTTCTTCTCAGGGATCAGTCAGCTAAGAAATGCAGGTGTCATCTAGTTTTAAAACATTAAGGTGTTAGTGTCTTAAAAGATTTACTTCCACTCCACTCTTCTCGTTCTTCCACGTTACTTTTTTTTTCTTTTCTTTCTATTTATCTATCTGCATACAGAAATAAACATTTCACTTCATTTCAGTACTTTTTGGACATTGGGGTGCATTAATTATGCGTTAGCCCTCAACTACTTTAGGCACGTAGGGCGAAACCATAGAAATATAAAAAACAGGAGAAGTGGCAAGCGGCCGAAAATGTGTCCGCGCGACATGCTCAGTATGAGCCGTTCATAGTACAAATTCCGTCTCCGCGAACTAGTGCGCTTTCGACTGTGACCGTGACAATTTATAAGAATGCCGTGTTGTTCAGTGGTTTCTTGTAAAAACCGAAGCTATGTAAATCATGGAATCACTTTCCATTTAGTACAGTCTTTAAAATCAATAATGACAAAGGGACAAAGTGGAGACTGTGTCTCCACTTTGTCCCTTTGTCATTATTGATTCCGATACATACTGGGCACATCTCCTTCTTTCTTATATCTATGGGCGAAACCTTGGCATTCAAGCCCGAAACACCAGTTCAACGTGTGTATCTGTGCTGTGTATGTCTGTGGCATCGTAGCTCCCAAACTACAGAACCGATTTGGTTTGTTTTGTTTTATTTGGAAGGTGACTTGATCGAGTGTTCTTAGCTATGATTTAAGAAAATCAATTCAGCCGTTTGAAGATTATCAGCTCTTTTCTAGTCTATGAATGAATGTGAACATCTTCCATAGGTCTGATCGAGTCGAAATTTGATATTCGGTTACTTCAATGATATTAGAATAACATAGTCACCTTGAACTGATGCTGCAGCATCACCTGGAATCTGCAGGATACCCAACTTCCTCGCCAACTTACAGCAGAGGTATCGTGTTTGGGCTCATTGGAATTGTCTCAACGAGTAGGTTATAGATAGATGGCAATCAGGGTCTGGTGATGGAGTAGCAAAAATAAATGAGGGGGTTACACCACACAACATCACCAACATTCTAGACAGTTATCCCAGCTCAGTTTACATTTCTCCAGCAAGTTTATCTAGCAGAGGTCAACAACACACTATAATTTAAATTATTGAACTCCGTCGTTTCTGTTGCATATCTCTGCCGTGATAACGTTTTAAATACTACGAGACTATGTGTATTGTTCTATTAATGTATCAATATCAATAAATATGTATATAACTAGCACTTCCCGCGCGGCTTCGCCTGCATTATGTCCGAAAATATCCCACGGGAACGTACTACCGGGAATTCCTTGTCTACATTGTAAAGGGAACCTCTGTGCAAAATTTCAGCTTTCTAGGTTCAAGGGTTTGGGCTGGGCGTTGATGAGTCAGTCAATCAGTCAGTTTTTATTTATTTATATTTTATATTTTTATATGTACAATAAAGCTAAAGTTTGTTTTTAGGGTTCCCGTACCTCAAAAGGAAAAAACGGAACGCGTATAGGATCAATTCGTAGTCCGTCTGTCTATCAAGCAAGACCCTTTTTCACAGGAATGCGTGGAGGTATCAAGTTGAAATTAATATCAAATACGTAAGTCTACGGTCCCTTACGAGTTCTAAAAAAATCAAGCTTCTAAGTCAACGCAAAAAAAAAACGGCCATTTATGCGACATATTTTGATACTCTCAAGTAAATCAAAACCTATAGGGTACTTACTTCCCGTTGACCTAGAATCATGAAATTTGGCAAGAAGTAAGGTCTCACAGCACAAGTAGTATGTAACATATTTTTCTGCTCTTTTCTTGTCTATTTATACATATTATGTGTGTACATAAATGTTTAAATAGATAAATAAATAAAAAACGTGTGAAGAGATGGACGTATTTTTCAATAAATATTTTTAAATAAAATACAATACTTACATAGCAATCTTTTCCATAATTTCCCAACAAATTCAATGCTATTCAGTGTTTTCAACTCAATAAACATATTTCGAAAGCAAAACTTTTACTTGAAAACTCTTTTGTAAAAAAAAAAAACAAAAGAATTTACATTTGTAAGAAATCGTATACCGCGCAAAAGTTTCGAGGTTCACAAAAACTGTGCTTACATATTTTGTAAAGACGAGGGTACAATTTAACTAAAATTTTTAGAACCTATTGTGGAACCAGCATTTATTCTTCAACCTTCATACAAATTATACCTCGAGGGTAAGCAGGTAGGCCGCGGAGGGCGGTGACGCAACTTTTTGTTCACGCGACCACGGATTAATACAGATGGGACACTCCGCAAAATCATTTAAATAAAAAGCGACTCTTGCTACGACACAATAAAGTGCAATTCAGGTCGCACAACGCTTATTACCTGCAGTTATTTTCAGCTCCAAGTTGCCTCTCTTTCTATCGCGTAATTCGTATACTTTCTGACTCGCTAGGGTTGTCTTCTTTTACGCCGCGGCGCGTGAGTGAGTATCGAAGTAACGTGCTCCCCGGCCGGTGCGTGGCAGCCCACACTGAATTGACCCAGTGAGATGAGCCCGCCGCGTATTTGTAGCTTCATACCCAAACTGCGGAGTGTCCCATCTGTATTAATCTGTGACGCGACTGTTATTTTTGTCGCGGGTTATTGCTTAACGAATATCAATCTTATGTCGTTGTATTAAGGTTGGGGTGCAAGTTTTATTGAAATATACATACAATGGTAGGTTGCCGTTTCTGATGAAGTTTACATGAACGAATTAACCACTGGACCCGACATAAAATACAAATGTATGAAAACTCGTTCAATCACATTACATTTAATTAAATTTTGTGATAAATAACAATAAATGTAATAAAATAATGTACTTACAAGTGAAAAGAAACAGTGCTGCTTCCGCCGCTATAGTTTTTACACCATTTAACTGAACTTTTAGTCATTTTTGGGAGATGTTTTGTTGACAAGTAAGTGCTTGAGACTGTCGCAAAAACAAGCGACCAAGGCTAGAATTTCCTGGTTACTGACAAGACCGGTGAAGGTACGTCAGCTTGTGTGTCAGGTCCAGTGGTTAATTCGTTCATGGAAGTTTATTATCACGAGATGCCTTGAGAGTTGAAGGGATTTTGCCATAATCAGTATGCTTCGTTGGAATGCCTCTAGTGATAGCAAGCGCTACAACTGAGCATAAGGTCCTAGCTAAGGTCCTGGGTTCGATTCCCAGGTCGGAGAAAGTGTTTTCATTCCATCTATTCGAAAAGGACGACTTGGTTCGGTAATTACTTCATATTTTGCTATGCAGTCCGACAGTGACCGCGCTTTTTACGGCGGACAAGCCTTATTATAAGTAATACCTTTTGTTTAATGTCATCATCTTCCTGCCCTTATCCCATGTTACTTGGTGTCGGCGCAACACGTTTTCTTCTTCCATTCTCCCCTGTCAACCGTCACGCTATCATACACTCCCTTCTCTTTCATATCATTCCTCACACAATCCATCCATCTTTTCTTTGGCCTTCCTCTGCCTCTCCATCCATCAACTTGTATATTCATCACTCTTTTAGTCACATGCGTTTCGTCTCTCCTCATCACATGCCCATACCAACCCAAACGATTTCCTTTCAACTTTTCTGTCACTGGCGCCACTTTCAAACTTCCTCTTATATACTCATTTCTTACTTTATCCATTTTCGTCACTCCACACATCCGTCTCAACATTCTCATCTCCGCTGCATGCAATCTTTTTTCATGCGTCTTCTTTACTGCCCAGCATTCCGATCCCATCCACATCCTTTTGTTTAATATGTAATTTAATAATGCGACTAATTTGGGACAGCGCTCCTTGATGGACGAGTCCTATGCCACTGACACTTATCCGCGTACTATTTCTGTCTGTAGGGTTTAAAGGAACCTAACCAAACCAAACCTCGGGGTGCCCAATAATTATAATTAGTACATGTTTTGATATTCAATTAGTTAATTAGTAGTGCAATCATTGATTTGGTGTAGATTATTAGATCATGTAAAGTATTTGTTGTAAGAATATTTTCCTGGTGTTCTATTAATAATAATAATTTCCCAAAATATTTTGATATTCAATTAGTTAATTAGTAGTGCAATCATTGATTTGGTGTAGATTATTAGATCATGTAAAGTATTTGTTGTAAGAATATTTTCCTGGTGTTCTATTAATAATAATAATTTCCCAAAATATTTTGATATTCAATTAGTTAATTAGTAGTGCAATCATTGATTTGGTGTACATTATTAGATCATGTAAAGTATTTGATGTAAGAATATTTTCCTGGTGTTC
Source organism: Cosmia trapezina (assembly GCA_905163495.3). NCBI lineage: Eukaryota > Metazoa > Arthropoda > Insecta > Lepidoptera > Noctuidae > Cosmia > Cosmia trapezina. Next base: position 14,115,505 of record LR991047.1, read on the forward strand.
TATTAATAATAATAATTTCCCAAAATAAACTACACACACAATGCGTAAATTACGTTAAGTCTCCTGTGAAGCATTGCAAGTAGAACGTCGTCTGATCTACAAAACAAAATGGCCGCTGTGCGCAGGATCTCACACGAGAACTGTCAAATCCAACGCCATCTGGATTTCCAAACCTTTGTATGCTCAAGGGACGTTGAAGGAACCCTCAAATGGTTGCTGTTCATCTGTCTTTAGAAACATCCTGGTCCTAATACCCACACTAACCAAAGCATCAGAAAAAAGTAAAAGCGGCCAAGTGCGTGTCGGACCACGCACAATGAAGGGTTCCGTAGCTGGTTGACTATTACTCGTAAACTTGAAAAGCCTACTTGGCTGTGATAGTTTTCCTTTTAACTTCGTTAATATATTACTACAGTGAATTTTTTCGCACATCCAAAACTAACTGTTTATCTGACTAACAAAAGTCAGCACTTTAAAGCTTGAATATTTCAGAAACGAATCCCTAAATCCAAAAATTGTTTTCACAATCCCGCAATATTTTGGAAAGACCCATCTAAACACCCCACACCATGGGCTAGACGAGAAAAAAAAATGTTTATGATTTTATTTTATCATTTTGTCCGCGTGATGAATATGTATTATCCATGCCAAATTATAGCTTTTTAGTACTAAAAAAGAGTCTCTGAGCTAAACCGCAGTTCCTTGTTGACTACGGTACCCTAAAAATGGCCGATAACACATCCACACGCCACCTGTGTGTACACTTTTTGTGCATACATGTGCCCCTCGCCCCTTCCCCGGCGTCGCGACATCCGTGTGTATTTTAGGGCGGCGGTGCGTTGAACTCGAAGGTCGGTAGCTACCTGCGCGTACGCACTCAAACACCCTCGCAGGATACGCACACATGTGAACCCTTTATACGTGCTATTTTCCCAACAAAATGATTGAACTGGATGGTGCTGATCCACGCGTCATGTTCGTGAACGGGCGCCGTCAGTTGAGACTGGAGAGGGCTTATTTTTAATTTTATATTTTGACTTGTTTTTAAGTATTTTTTTTACATTGTTCTCAAATGTAGAAGCAACAAAAATAATGTACCCAGGATGTTGTATTACTTATCTTGATTTAAAAGAGTGTCCGTGGAGTTTCTTGCCCGTTCTTCTCCACAGAGATCTACGTTTTGGAATGGGCAACTAGCTTCAACTTTCTGACTAACTGACCGACTCTTAGACAGTTCAAAAGTGCCAGTAATTGGTTTAATTGAAATAAATGCTTTGAGTTTGAGTTTTGTAGACAGATTGCTGTCAATCAATCTGCCTAGACTTTTCCCAACTATGTTGGTGTCGGCTTCCAGTCTAACCGGATGCAGCTACTGCCTATCTGACTTCCACAACCCAGTTACTAGGTAATACGATACCCCTTGGTAAGACTGGTTGTCAGACTTTCGGGCTTCTGACGACCCGTAACGTCTGTCAAAGATCCACGAATGACAGCCGGGACCAACGGCTTAGCGTGCTTTCCGAGGCACGGAGGAGTCTCGGTATGTAAAGATGGTCACCCATCCACAGACCAACACGGGCAAGCGTAGCTTAACCTGATGGATCGACCCGTGCAGCTGTTATTACTTAGCCACAAACAAATTCCTGTATTACTCATTATTCGCTAGCCTTGTCTGCATCGATCCAATCAGCTCTATTTCAAATGTGTCCATGAAGCGACTGAATCGATAGTTATAGACGATACTTCTTGAATGTATATCGAAGGAGCTCGTGGCTAAGTAATAACAGCCGCTCGGGTCGATATGGGTGACCATCTTAACATACCGAAGACTCCTCCGTGCCTCGGAAAGCACGTTAAGCCGTTGGTCCCGGCTGTCATTCGTGGATCTTTGACATTCGTTACGGGTCGTCAGAAGCCAGAAAGTCTGACAACCAGTCTTACCAAGGGCTGTCGTATTACCCAGTGATTGGCTTGTGGAGGTCAGATAGGCAGCCGCTCCAAAAATGGGTCCTAGTAGGGCGGCCCATAGTATTCTACGGTTTATTCAAAAAAAGTTAAAATGTTAAACTATTTGCTTAGATTTTCAGGCAACTGATATCACATAATTTCAGAAGACAACTGAGATCCATAATTATTCGTTCCCTCCGAAGCAAGGTGTCACAAATTCATTTCTCTTCCAAACAGAATTCGAGTTCCCTCTTTGGTTGACCTCAAGCAATGAGGGCGTTGCGTTACTACTTATCCCTTTCTGAGGTATACTATGTGAGTGCGACATAGTTAACATTATCTTATTGATAAAAAATTGTCTATTTCAGTAACTTTTGATATCAGTTACTAGAAGTTTGATAGCAAATAGCATTGTGAATCAATCAATCCGCCTAGCCTTTTCCCAACTATGTTGGGGTCGGCTTCCAGTCTAACCGGATGCAGCTGAATACCAGAATTTTACATGGAGCGACTGCCTATTTAACCTCCACAACCCAGTAACTGGGTAATACTATCCCCCTTGGTAAGACTGGTTGTCAGACTTTCGGGCTTCTGACGACCCGTAACGACTGTCAAAGTTCCACGAGTGACAGCCGGGAGCAACGGCTTAACGTGCCTTCCGAGGCACGCAGGAGTCTCGGTATGTAAAGATGGTCACCCATTCACGGACCAACTTCGGCAACCTGACCCGTACGGCTGTTATTACTAAGCCACGAACTGAAGTATCTCCAATTATTTCATTCTTCTTCATATGCAGCTGCTATAACCCATTGACCTTGGAAAAAATCTTTTAGAAGACAATAAAGATTCATTTTCGTAGCTTCTGTTGCTAACCAAGTAAGGACAACCGACATACATGTCTGTCATCTAAATACCCCTTTTGACAGCATTGTATTATTATTATTTTTATTATTATTTTGGTTAAACACACTAGCAGCTAATTAGCTGATGCGTGTGTATCAAATAGCTTGGAGATATTTAATCTGTCCAGTCGATTCTTGAAGCAGTTCAGTGAGGGAGCCGTCACTCGGTTAGGCAAGAATTGCTTCAAAGGCTTTTTCTTTGATGAATTTTCCCATAACTTCAGGGAATGCCCACGCAAATGTTTGTTGGCATTCATAGTGTAAAGGTCTTGAAGGCTGGGTACTTCGTAGTGTTTAGAAAGTATTTTGTATGTCTCAATGAGCCTACCCCTTTGTCTACGCTGTTCCAGTGTGATAAGGCCAAGGTCTTTGAGGCGCTGTTCGTAAGGTAGATTACGCATGGTGCGAACCATCTTGGTTGCCCTTCTTTGTACATTATCAAGTAGAGTGATGTCTTTTTTGAAATATGGGTCCCAGATGACATTGGCATATGTATGTACCAACTGTCCTACTAATTCTCAACAACTGCCCCGGAGCTTAATTTTAGGAGCTCGTGGCTAACGAGCTCCTAAAATTAAGTACCCCACTATTCTTCGTGACTATTTTTTGCGTAAAATCTACATCTTTTATCATGATTCGTGGTATCACCTTCTAGTCGCGGTCGCTGCCCGCTTCCGCACTACAACCAGGGTCACCTCAGTCGTAATTGTTCATACCTCGTGATATTTACACACGCGTCTAGAGGGCGAGCGGTATAGCAAATAGCGACTGAGGGTGACAACCTCGTTGATGTGAACCTGTTAGTTATTGCCACAGAAATCTAAATAATAGCGCCATATTATTTAGATTTCTGTGGTTATTGTCTATGACTTCATCGTAACATCACGCCCTAACATCGAACGGGAAGGAAGAGTTTATCGTAACGCGATACCAAGCTATACCACAGATTAATACAGATGGGACACTCCGCAAAATAACTAATAAATAAAAAATAAAATAAATATCCTTGTACATTTCATACAACGCCATCTAGTCCCAAGCTAAGCAACCTAATGCTTGTGTTATGGTAACTAAATGGCTTTTAAACTACTTATATACATTTTTTTTTTGTAAATACATACATATTATAGATAGAAAAACACCCAGACTCGGAACAAATAAGTCATTTATTTGTTCCGAGTCTGGGTAATTTCTACTGAATTAGCCCCGTGGACGTGGCCCGCCGTGTACTTCTAGCTGCATACCTAAGGCGGAGTGTCCCATCTATATTAATCTGTGACGTAACTAAAGTTAGCAGTACAGTATACCTCGCTATATATTACAAAATATAACATCACGCCTAAATTGCCTGATAGGGTAGGTAGCAGTTTATAGTGCACCCACATTTTGTCTATGTCCACGATATAAGGCAGGGGTTTATTTTATGAAACCCCTTATCAAATAAATACGAACAAAAACTTTTATTAGAAATAAATTTTAAAGGCGAAACGTTTATTCTACATTTATCATCATCTGCGTAGCCGTTCCCAACTATATTGGGGTTGGCTTCGGGATGCAGCTGCAAACCAACATTTTACATGGAGCGTCTGCCTATCTGTCCTCCACAACCCAGTTACTGGGTATACGATACCCAGCCCTTGTCCTTGGCCTTTGTTCGTGACAAACAGACTGTTCAAAGTTATCTCAACAACTAAGAAAATTAAACTATATCTCAATTGGATAAAAATTAAACTTTATCTCAATTGGATAAAGTTCTTGTCAGAATGAAAGTTGTTTTGTACCATCTTCATTCTGACATATTCCTTTTCATAGTTGTTTAGATCATTTTTAACAGTCTGTTTGTCCCGATATTATTGACGCTGACTCTACAAACACTTTTACACGTCAATAATATTTTTAAAAACTAGTCAAGTCAGCATTTCCTATCTGACTACTCTGAGAAGAAAGGCCGAAACAAACTCAGACATCACAGTCTCTTTTAAAGTCTAGACATAATCTTGATCAGAAAATGTGAAGACCATGTAGATTGGTGTCTGAAATGGTCTTTTGAGAATACTTATCACTGTAAAACTGTATCAAACCATATTTTTACAAATAATTACTCATTCATTTGGACCTACATTCTGCAAACCAGAACTCAGCAACCCTGCTTGGGTGTGAATTGCCTCGAGGGAAGCCAGTATTATGTCAAACTGGTCCAAATTGATGATAATTCAGACGTACTTGTGTTTGTGCCCAATTATAGATCAAGTAACAAATATAAACCGCTTGATGGCAGAATTTTATTTCAATTTCAAATTTATTTATTACTAATCAGGTTGTACAAGAACAGATTGGACGATGGCGCCCAAACTAGACATATGCCTGTATCTTGGGGGTCGGAAATACATACTGTCCATGACGCAAAGAAGTCCTGACTAAAAGAGATTGTCTAACTTTGTGCAATACCGTTAAATCATCAAATACATCACCGATTGCAATACCATGACAAGCATGTGGGATGACTGCTTAAGCATAGCGCAGATAATCATTAATTTATGATGATTCATTTGATAATTAGTTAATAACATTGTGAAAATTATATTATTTACAATACGGTTGATTTATCTTGGCAGGTCCGAACATAGGCACTAATAAGTTTCGCGCATGTTCTCTCACTCATACGCGCCTAATAGCACCATTTGGTTCCTAAAAAATCTTACTACGCAGCCTTCTGCGCGAAGTTCGGACATGCCAAGATAACTCGGCCGTACTGTACTAATGTGTTGGTGGATGGATTGTGTAAGGAATAATATGAAAGAGAATGCAGTGAATGGTAACGTGACAGTTGACAGGGGAGAATGGAAGAAGAGAATGTGTCTCAATAAATATTTTAATTAACCCGTTGCACGCCAAGTAGCAGACACAACAGAAATTTTATTGTTTTTGTTTTGTTAGAAGTCAGGTAAGCAGTTGCTCTGCTTCAGCTGCATAATATTAGACTGGAAGCCGACCCCAACATGGTTGGGAAATGGCTAGGTAGATTTGTTTTCTCTATAAAAATCATGACTAAATTGCCTTGAAAATTGGCACAGTCATAATTTCTTTGAAATTCATTACATAGGTAAAATGAGAAATGCTAGTAACGTAGAAATCTTTATAAAATGATAGTGTATATAATTAGGTACAGTCAGCGTCAATAATATCGGGACGAACAGACTGTTCAAAAAGATCTAAACAACTATGAAAATGAAATATTAACTCCATGACACAAGGAATGTTTCAGAATGAAGACAGTACACAAAAACTGTCATCCTGACAAGACTTTATCCAATTGAGATAAAGTTTAATTTTCTTAGTTGTTAAGACTGGTTGTCCCAATACTTTTGATGCCGACTGTACCATGCCTTCTTAGAAATTATCTTATAAACATACTCTAAGAAAACAGCCTCTTGGAATCTCATAAGTACTTTAATCCTAAATAATACTGATTAAGTATACAGAATGTTTCAGAAATGTTGAATTAAACTTTTATTATTGGAAAATTATCATGATTACGACTTTGGTAAAGGAACAAATTATGAATTTTTGCGAAAATTAAAAATGCACGCATTCTTGTTTTTTTTTTTATTTTGCCCTAAAAAGTATTGTTTGTGTATCCTGTTTGAGTCAGTAGTTGTTAGAAAGAAGATAAACAAAACCCAGTATGTTCTGTGAAACATACAGCAAGTTTTTAGAATATTAAATGAAGGAAATACATCGTGAATTACTAAAGGAAAACACTACACTATCGATTTTGAACAACTTCCAACTAATCTTGAAAGTTCTATGACGCGTTGCAGTTTCGTGAAACGTTCAGTAAAAGGCTGAAATACATTGCAGAAACAGTTTCTGTGCGACTATTGTCATCTATTATAGAAATAACAAGGCTTAAAAGTTTACGTCACGTTTGCCGTTACGTAAACCAACAAGTTTCGTTGGTATTCTGTGTACAAATACCAAGAGAATACACCAAGTATTGCGGACTTGCGATTGTCCCTGCAGGCTGCAGCAACGAGTGCATTCGTCACGTTTGAAAAACACACGAGCACGTACAAACGCCAGTTGTTGGTCTTTGGAACGTGACACTTGACGACAAATGCTCGGCATGCAAACAATATGCTATGTGTAGTATACAAAGTATAGGTACCTATAGTTCTGTTCGTAGTCCCAGTAGTCTTTGTAGCGCGGGTGCCAACGCGGGCCCCCACGCGAGTAGGGCCTTCTGGAGCCCCCCTGGCTCATATCCTCTGCGCCATAGCACCTCGTTTTATCGATCCGCGCCGTCACGGCGGAGCCGCGTGCTCCGCACCGCGTCACTACCACCAAACAACACAACACTGACACACTGCACTGCGACACTTTTACAAAGCACAGAGATTATTTGAATTTATTATTTTTAGGTATCTCACGGAGGCCTACGCTCTTGTTTTGGAACCTACTGCAACGGCGCGAAGCTCGCGCGGACTGAGCTCACGCAAGCGCACGAAGTCTTTATGTGAGCAGCGACGCCTTGTGGACGAACAACGCACTAAATTCAAAAACGACCGCCAAGTTTTGCATTTTGTTAAAAAATATTTTTTTGTTATAATGACGTCTGTTTAAAGTAAATGACACGGCTTGATATTAATGTTTAACGACAAGCAATGTATTGTTGGGAGAGAATTCAGTTCAAAGCAGGGTGAGGATTAACAGTTCAGTCAGTATTGATTTTATATTAGCGGCACGCATGCATCGTACTAGATTTCTTCGCAATGTTCGCAAGCTAATTATAAAATGTCCTGGATGTCCGAGAACAACGGGCGTGTTATCGCGCACTTAAAATGGTTCGTCACCGTTCACATAATTAATGTGAATCAGGCTTGGTGATCTCGCCTCGGTCGTCACGCACTGGCGCATATCACAATCTCGCAAAACGCGCACTATTAACACATAGCAGTTTTTCCCTAAAGAAATAGAACTTAGGAATGGCAAAATCCAGACAGTTTCAAGAAAAAATCCGAGATAATGTAACGCTATGCGCCCAGTCCGGACGACCGATACGTAAGCCTCATTAAAAAAAGTTTACACAACTCGTGTCTCGATTAGTTTGTGGCGCTGCATTCAGCGGAACCAACGCTATACTTGCTAGACTACTACAAACGTAAAGCAACACAGCGCTGCCAAAACCAAAGACCCCGCCCATTGTTATTATAATGCAGCCAACATGACGCACATAGTGCAGTGTGAAGTTAGCCACGAGTGGGCCACGTGTTGGCATCTCTTTTCCACCAATGGGAGCGAGCGAGTAGATGTTATTCGGGTGCTGTTTGGGGCGCGGCGTGCGTGTTTTGTACACGATGGCGCCTACCATGTCCCATGCAGCGATGCTATTTTTGTGATGACACAACCAACAGCGAAACCGACTTTCACTTAATTTCGTCTTATTTTGCAACAGAAGCGGAATGATGGCTGGTATAACGGGCATAGCCATTATACTTACGGTGTTTTTCTTACATTTTGTCACCGACCTGCCTATTTCTATCTCTAGCTCTACATACCTACATTCCGGTGATTTTCCTATTTCCCTGATATACTCAAATACCTAAACATCTAGCCTACACAAAATATTAATAGCCACGTTATCAGTACCAGCCTCATCTCCTAATTTTGAATCAAAATGGTGCTAATGACTTCTCCATTCGCTTCGTGTGATAATAGTTTTGTCTGGTTTTATCTAAATCGGTCGAGCTGCCTATTATACTCAGTATATTCAATGATATATTTTTACGCCATTGAGTATATTGCGATACCTAAAGTAATGTTTAAATATAGTTATTTTTTTGAAGATGATTCTTTAATGGGTTGTGGTCAGTGGCAGTCGCTCCATGTAAAATACTGATATTCAGCTGAATCCGGTTGGACTGGAAGCTGACCCCAACATAGTTGGGGAAAGGCCAGGCGGACTAATTGATTCTTTGAAGATAACAGAACCTTGGCGGTACTCGTGAAGTCGTGACACTTTGTAGTGTCGTTTGATATGACATAGGAATATCTGGGAATATCGGTGTGATACTCCCTGGCCGCGCCAGTGGCAAATCAAAAAACGTGTTTGTAGATAAATTGTACCGTTTATGTACTACTACTAGCTGACCCGACAGACGTTGTCCTGTCTTAGCTATGAATATTCTAATGTAAACGCGCGAAGTTCCCGAATTGTGTAGAAAAACTAATTTATATTTTAAGAATTGAACTACGATTTTTTGCTTAAAAGTAAAATACCAGAATATCAAAAATATGAAAAGGATTAATTGAAGCCGAAGCCAATTAATTTGAAAAAAAAAAATTGTTTTGAGTATGAATTTCGATGGCTATAAGAGTAGGGGAAGACCAAAGAAACGATGGATGGACTGTGTGAAAGATGACACATTGATATATATGTTACACAACTCAATGTTTGTTGATATATATGTTATATAACTCAATGAGATGACATGGCTAGAAAGGGGGTGACCACCGAGATGACGACTAATAGATAAGTATGGAAGAAAGGAACATGTTGCGCTGACCCCAAATAAATTGGGATACTTAATGGGTTATTACTTGTATCAAATCTCCACATTATATTTAGTACAGTAGTGTTAGTAAATTGACTCTGTAATAATAAACTGTGTAGAAGTTTCTTTCATACAAACCTTGTCCTGACAATTACAAATACAACAAAAAAAAAAAAAGAATTAGCCAAATATTAGCGTACCTACTTACATTCAGCAATTGATTTTTATTTAGATAGAATACTACATACTACATAGCTGCCCTGCCAGACGTTGTCCTGTCAAAATTTCAATAAATCGAACGGCGGGAAAACAAATGAACAACAGCTGATTATAAAATTAATTTGAATTTGGAATTCTAAATAGAATGAAAGATGCTAAATTCACAAACCATGCGAAGCCAAAAGAAAAAAAAAAGACGTTGCCCTGCCCTCATGTATGAGAAAATTAATTTTCTTCATATTTTTTTTTGTTTTTAATAGTAATTCTGCTATTCGGGACGGAGACCAATACATCAAATCAAAAACCATGAAAATTGGTCCAGCCGTTCTCGAGTTATAAGTGTTCGAACAAACCCGACTTTGTTTTATATATTAAGATACGGAATGAGTAATGAACAAAATTGTACCTCAAAGAATAATGAAATATAATGAAGTGTTGGTGGCGCGGCCAGGGAGTATCACACGAATATCGGGGATCTAAAAGACGCGCAGGAATACTACTTAGTCTGTGCACGCAGGGCAGGCACTTAGTGTATTTAATTTCTTCACCACTGCTCTCAAAACGGTGAAGGAAAACATCGTGAGAAAACCGGCATGTCCTAGAACCAAAAATTCGAAACCGTGACATCTACCATCCCGCACTGGACCCGCGTGGTTGATTACAGCCCACTCCCTCTCACTGAGAGGAGGCCTGTGTCCCAGCAGTGGGGACATTATAGGCTGATTATAGTGATTATGCTTAGGTACATAGTTTTAAGCAAAGACATTAATTGTTGGTTCTAGGACATGCCGGTTTCCTCACGATGTTTTCCTTCATCGTTTTGAGAGCAGTGGTGATGAAATTATTTACACAAAGTAATGCGCCTGTCTGGGTTCGACCCTACGACCAGTACGACCTACAACACGTAAGTCGGGGCCGTTGAAGCCCTGGTTCCAAGCTTAGTTTAGCTCGGTGTGTAAGTGAAACGGCGTTATGGCTGTCTAGTTTGACGCACGAGATAGAAGATTCTCACGCGCACCGGAATTATGTCGTAAAAGTGCAAATAAAATCGTATAAAATTAGAAATTAGCTATTTATTAAAAAGTAATCCATCACTGGATGCAGTTTGGAATTTGACATTTCATGGTATATTTTTAATTAAAATTATAATTGCTAATGAAGGGATAAACAGCTTTTAAAGATTATTAGGAGGTATGTTTAAAGATTAAATATGTGCATTAAAGTATGTTTAATTATGTTTTGGCTTCCATCACTGTATGTGAAAAGGACTTGAAAATATCATATTTTTTTTACATGTCAAAATTATTTACGGTTGATGAGATACACAGCTTTAAAAAACCACCTTTTTGATCGTTTTCAGGAAATCTGCGCCTTAACAGTGGGCCACCACTGCTTTAAACTAAAGATAAATGAAATAAAAAAAACAATATTTTGTATAAAATTCGTATAATTATTATACAACAATATTATGTACAAAGGAAATTCATTTTTGGCGTTAGACAATTTTACAATCAATGAAAACAAGTTATTATGTGAGTATTATTAATAAAATACGAGCGCATAGACTTTCTCTGCCTTACATAGAAATATGCAAGTCCGGAAGTCTGACAACCGGTCTTACAAAGAGGTCCAGTAACCAGTAACTGGGTTGTGGAGGTCAGATAGGCAGTCGCCATGTAAAATACTGGTAGTTGTCGCCATGTCAATCAATCTGCCTAGCCTTTTCCCAACTATGTTAGGGTCGGCTTCCAGTCTAACCGGATGCAGCTGAATATCAGTATTTTACATGGAGCTGGAGCGACTGCCTATCTGACCTCCACAGCCCAGTCACTGGGTAATACGATACCCCTTGGTAAGACTGGTTGTCAGACTTTCGGGCTTCTGAGGACCCGTAACGACTGTCAAAGATCCACGAATGACAGCCGAGACCAACGGCTTAACGTGCTTTCCGAGGCACGGAGGAGTCTCGATATGTAAAGATGGTCACTGACGGACCAACCCCGGCAAGCGTAGCTTAACCTGACAGATCGATCTGTGCGGCTGTTATTACTTAGCCACGAGCTCGTCTCCACGAGTTGTCGCCATGTAAAAACGAAAATACAAAACCAAAGACACCGACTTCCGAAATTAAAGTTATTTTTCACTTTGTAGTGTTTTTATGGAAGTCGTTTTTTTTTTTTTTTGTTAAAATGTTTCTATTCTTCTCCCATACATTGTCATCCATCATCGCTGTAGCCTTTCTAGCTATCTTTCCCATAGTCTAAGCGGTGAACGTGTGAGGCACTTATATAGGACTTTTTTAAAATCCATTGGCGAAATTTCACAGACATCATGGGTATGTACAGATAGCGCGCGAGTTGAATGCAGTCGGGGTCTGAGGTAAAGAGCGCCCCGCTATCCGCACGCCCCACCTCACGCGCCTGCAGTGTATTGTAATTATAATTAGGTCACAGCACTACCGCACTCCTAAGCTCTGCATTAAACTCGCGCGCTATCTGTATCTAATATCAATAAAAACATCGTCTGTGAAGTGTTGCCAATTATTTTTTAAAGGGCCCTGTATTTTAAATACTCAAATAAATTATTGATTTTTTTTTCTCTTGCGGTATTCCTCATCAATGAGGGCAATACTTGGAAATCTCACAAGGCTTTAAAAAGTCAGTTTTATTAATTATTTAATTTTCATTTTTAGTAAAATTATCTAACACCTTGTATTATGTCTAACGTGGGTTTATTCCTTCGAAACCATAATAAGTCGCACGTAGTTGCAGAATACTGTACGAAGTCGCACGACAACATACTAGAATGTACAACTGAGTGCGGCATCGTTTCACAAATTAGAAAGAAGTCGCCCGATGTTCGACGAAGTCACCCGATGTTGGACGAAGTCGCCCGAAGTTGCACGAAGTCAGCTACAGGACGTAGTCGTTTAGATCGTAGAGTTCCGATAACATACGATACATGTAGGATGGAGAACTGCCGCCACTGAAACATAAAAAAAAGTATAAAAATAAGCTACAATGTCTATGGGCTGGAACGGAGTGTAAGGTTCACCTCATCCTCCATAGAAAAGGGAGGGTCATCAGACCAGACGGGCGTTGTGTATGGTGGGCTAGTGCTCGACGATTGAAGTCGGGACGTACTGACATATAGTCGCGCGGTAAACTCTGCTTGCGCGATGCAGAATTTGTGAGACGTCAGTGTGATGCGTAGTTCGCATGTGGCGATATAGATGCCGCCACAGGCTCATAGACCAATTCTTGCCAGTCTCCTTTAAAGAGCTGAGTTTTTTCAGCATCCAACTAATCTAACAGAGAATCTTATATGATAGTAACAGGTGGGCCAAAAGAAGTCATCCGATGTTGTTTGGCTTATTTTTTTTCTAAATGAAAAACTTCGATTCTGTTTTTTGATTATGTTTATTTGAACCTTTAGAATTTTATTGTTCAAGTCGAGAAGATGATATCGGCCAAATGGGCGCCATCACAATTGATTGCCATACGGGCTCATTTTATGGCATTTTTCATCACTTCGGCGACATCTTCGGGCGACAGATTCTCGCACTCATGTCGAATGTTGTCCTTGAGGGCTTCCAGGGTCTCAGGCTTGTTCACGTAAACACAAGGCTTCAAAAAACCCTACAAAAAAGTTTGGAACGGTTAAATCGGGCACACGTCAGTGCAAATCACTACACTTCATTTCTTAACATTTCTTCAATAGATACGATTATTCCGCGTTCTTGGTTATAGTATCGCTCCATGGCTTGTTCACTTGTATTCTACATCTGTCTAGTCCACAAATGTCAAAACAGATTTGACATTGGCCGCCATTTGCAAAAATAAGAGCATAGAGCAATAGGGTGATTTCTTTTGGCCCACCTTGTATAAGGCGCGTCTAGGCGCGGGCGCACAAGCGGCGTGCCGCATCTACATTTTCTATAGGACTTGTGAATGTCGCTACATCCCCGTGAGGGGGTGCGGCTGGCGGTCAGGGGGCGTAGCCCCCTCCCGCGGTGGCAATACGTTGTCCCGTCACTACGGGCCCCTCATTTTGTGGGCCTATCGCGGCCAATGGATGATGGGACGCGAATGTTCGCGCCCCTATGAATGGTTGCAATATTTGTGTCTGTAGGCACGCCACGACGCTGCTAATCAGCGCCGCTTTCTTCACCGTACCCCGGCGGTCAACCCCTACCAGTTGGAACCCCTCACCTACATGAGAGAAGCCCAGCAGAACGGGACCAGCGACAAAGATACGGACTCGACGTTCCTACCAAGCCACCAACCCTTTCTGGGTTGGTGGCTCCCGCCCGCCCCATTTTCAGAGCTACCCGAGCCTGGCACGGGGGAAAGACCGTGTTATGAGTGTGTGGGTGATATTGAACTGTGTGACGTCACCCGGTGTCTTTAAGAATAAATGGCAGTGCGCTCATATACTAGGGTCGCGACACGGGTGAGGTGGAGGCGGCGCGGGGTCGAGGTGGGGGTGCTGTGCCCGACCGCGTCGCGACTCCGCCGCAATTTTGTCATTTTAATTAATTGAAATTCTAAAAATTTCATTGGAATGTGTGAAGGAGCATAGTCGCCCGCGGCTCGACTCTACGTCCGACATAAGTTTTTAAACTGTCATGGTCACTAACATTATTATTAACACAAACGGGATATTACCATGTTTACTGTTACATTCGAGTTCCCGATATTTCGGCACTGTTGCAAGCACCATGATCTAGGGGGGGGTCTGAATTTATGCTTTTGCGGTTGCACAACGACATGCTTTGCTTGGTAGTATAGATGCAGGCCTACTCTGCTGCCTCCTTCAGAGGTGGTAGGGTGGCGAGGTCTTGAGGGAGAGCGCTACAGTCGTGTAGATCCTCAAGGCAAGTCTGGCGGATGTACCTTCCCGAGGTTGCCACCCCGTTCTTGGTCTAATTCCTTAAGAAATAGACGTAACAAAAACCACCAGGCGCCATCACATCCCTTCCCCCTTTCCCTTAACCCCTTTTCTTCCCGTCTTACCCCTCCTGTCCCATTCGCACAATCCCTCCCCACTCCATCCTACCCACATCCCCAATCCTCCCATCTCCACCTTTCCAATTTCCACTCCTAACCGCGACCCTCTGTGACTGGGTGGTAGCGGGCTCGACCATCACTAAAATCTGCTGATGACGAGTAGGAGTAAACAGTCACCTGCGCTAGGACCTGCGCAGTTGAGCGCCGTGAGCGGGGATGAAGGAGTCCTGGGGGGTTGAGCCGAGCGGCTCTGGCTGTAATGTGCCCGTAAGGCAACACGCCCCCTTTGGTCTGGATTTCAAGCGAAACGGTGGCCCTACCCTCTAGCCAGGGGTAGGGAAATGGCCACAGTGTCCCGTCAGAGGGCCACAGGCGAGGTCCGTGAGGTCCGCGGAGGTTGTCTTCGGACGGCTGAAGCGGTAGGTGAAGGTCATGCTGACGGTGTAAGTGAGGGTTGATCAGTTCGTTTGTGGGTGGGCCTTTCGACCCGCTACGCCAACCCGATCGAGCACCCGATGTCGCACTGTAAGCCAGCCTTGCGCCCCTATATCTCTCTGGTAGTCCTAACGTTCAAGCTTTTTTATAGTGAGACGTTCCCAGGTGCGGGCTCCATGGAGGGTGGGAGCCAGAGAGATGAAGATTTTGTAAGCTTTAACATGGACAAACAAAGGCCAGTTAAATCTAAAACCGGAGTGGAGGCGAAAGCCAATGAGACTCCCAAGGGGGGTGCTTGCACTTCCCTCGCCCCTGGTGGCCTCGCAGCCACCAGCGCGGGTGCTGGTCTGGCTGTGGCGAAAACCGCAGCTAAGACCAAAACAAAAAAGTCCCTTCCTAAACAAAGGAAGTCAGCGCTGATTGGGACCAGTACCGACCCTTCTAACACTCAGGCGATGACTACGGCGACGACTCATACCACTGCCGGTCAGACCCTGTCCACACAGACGCCAGTGCTGGGTAACACCGGTACTGAGCGTCTAACTAAACACCCTCCTCCTCCTGAGGCTCCTCTAGCCTCCTCCCTTCAGATGGCAGTCACCGGTCAAACGGTGTCGGCCAGCTGCACTGAGGACGTGTTCTCACGCGCCTGGCAAGTGCAGATACGCAAGGGCAAGGGTAACAAATCCAAAAAACAAGCCCGTTGTCCTTGCGCAGACCCTTCAGGTCCACCTGTTGCCTCAGCAGAAGGCAAGAATAGGGAAAAGGGAACGAGGAAGGAGCGCCGCCAAGCACGTAAGTGGGTAGGTAAAGGCTCCCACAACAAACAGACCACTGCCGCTAGTTCAGGTAAACCGACAAGCGGCCAGCTCGACTTCTCCGCCGGAAAGCGGTCGCAGGCAGAGGCCGGCACTAGCCGACCAACGCCCAGTCAACCGCCAACCAGTGTTCCAGAAGGACCGGCTGAAGGTAACAAAAAGACACAGCGACCCGATTGGAAGGATCAGGCCGCGGCCAAGCGAGCTCTCAACGAGACCTTGACACCTCGAGGGGAGCATAAGCGGCCGCGTCTTGATCAATCCAAGCGGGTCGCCCAACGAAGCTACGCCCAAGCTGCCAGCGCTACCCTAGACGTCGCGATCACCTGCGACCGCACGGGGATCCTCAGCAAGGACGTATCGGACCAGGTACTCGCTGCTATCCAGAAGCAGATCATCCTCGAGGCCTGCTCCCCCAAGCAAGACACTCCAGGGCCGACCTTTAACGCGAAACCAATGTTCGCCGGGGGTGTCCTTAAACTGTGGTGCGGTAACGACCACACCTTAGCCTGGCTAAGGAAAACAGTCTCCGACCTTTCTCTTCCAACTAGCACCTCGCTGGTCGTTGTGAGACAGTCGGAGATCCTGAAACGTGCGTGGTGTGGCATCGTAATCCCGGACGAGCAGGGGGTCTTCGGAGAGCCGACCAATATTGGTCGCGCTCTCAGCTACCAGAACCCTTGGATAGACGTCAAGAGGTGGGTAATGATGCACGCTGACAAGCAAGCTGCGGCTTGGTTCGTGGTGGTCGGTGTCCCTGTGGACCAAATCCCGACTCTGATGGAGGCCGGACGCCGCCTCTCAATTGGGCTAGGGGCGGTGTACGTAAAGTTCCAGGGTCGGAACGGTAAGTTCACCGACGTCCCTCAGGGGTGGGACCCCGCCACGGGAACCGTCCGTCAGCTGCCGCAGACTACACCAGGGGAGTCTACTCCCCTTTCAAACAACCCGGAGGCATCCGCGGCTGAACCTGCTATTGCAGAATCGGCCGCCCCTGCCGCCGCCACCGAAGGCGCCGTCCCTCTATCGGGCGAGGAGCTGGAGGACATGATCCTGTCCCCGGCTTCGTGCCCGGGAGGGGACGGCTTCGACGAGGGCGACTTGTTTGCCGGGCTAAGACTTGGGGGGGACGATGAGGGTTCGACCAGTGATGGCGTCCCTTTCGTCGTCGACCTGTAAAGTCCTCCAAGCAAACCTCCACCACAGTCAGACCGCGACGGCTCAACTCCGCAAGTGGCTGGAGGTTCAACACACGGCCATTGCCTTGATCCAGGAGCCGTGGATAAGGGCGGGCCGCATACAAGGACTCTCCAATCTTAATGGTAAGCTCCTGGTCACCACAGATCACGATCACCCTAGAACGTGCATCTTTGTCACAGGTAACCTTAAAACACATCTCTTAACTGATTTCTGTTGCAGAGATGTCTCTGCAGCTAAGCTGCTAATACAGCGTGTCGATGCCACGGTAATGGAGATCGTTTTCGCTTCGGTCTATATGCCCGAGGCGGAGGCGCCGCCTCCCTATGGACTCGCCCGCCTCGTGAGTCATTGCGAGAGATGCGGGTATCAGGTCGTCGTGGGGGCCGACGCCAATGCTCACCACCAACTGTGGGGTATGGACACGCAAAATGACAGGGGTAAGGCCTTGGTTGACTATTTATTTTCAACTAACCTATCTTTACTAAACACTGGCTCCGAACCAACTTTCGTGACCAGGCGAAGTCGTACAATCATAGATCTCACTCTGGCAACAGAAGGCGCGGCGGAAATTACCACTGGGTGGCAGGTCTCAAAGGAGGCCTCCTGCTCAGATCACAGGTGGATCCGCTTCGACATCCAGGTCTGTGTTCCACCTACACCACCACGACGTAATCCGCGTAATACGGATCGTGCCACCTATACACGCAGCCTAGAATCTAAGCTGGCGACACTAAGCGATCCGACGACAGTTGCGGACACGACACAGATTGAGGTACTGGTACGCCATCTCACTAAATCAATGATAGACAGCTACCAAACTGCCTGCCCAGAGACCACTCCGCGTAGCACACCGGGCAAACAACCTTGGTGGGGCGCTGATCTGGAGCGTAAGCGCGGTAAGGTAAGGCAAGCACTGAATAGAGCAATGAACACATGTGCGGATGAGGACTGGGATAACTATTACGCAGCCAAATCCAGCTACAAAAAATGCATCAGGTTCAGGAGTACCACGGGTTGGCGTAAATTCTGTGGCAGCATTGAATCCTGTCAACAAGCAAACAGGGTAAGGAAAGTACTGGCGCAACAGCAGACACCTGGGCCCGCTACCCTCCGTAAGCCTGATAATACACTTACTTCCTCGCCAGAAGAAACGAGACGCGTCCTTATCGAAACTCACTTCCCTGGATGTGTTTTTACGCAGGTAATCGACTGGCTAGATATAATTCAAACGCCATCAGACAATGATTGGCTTTACGCAAACAGGGTGGTCACTTTGGAAAGGATCCAATGGGCCATTCGTAGTTTCCATCCTTTTAAGGCAGCTGGTCCTGATGGAGTTTTCCCCGCCTTACTGCAGTGGGGAGGAATCTCTGTTGCAATAAGACTGGTGCCTCTAATGAGAGCGTGCCTGGCCTTTAGATACGTTCCAAAAGGATGGAGGGAAGTGAAAGTTATATTCATCCCTAAGCCAGGTAAGGGTGACTACACAAACGCCAAATCCTACCGTCCAATCAGTCTGACCTCCTTTCTATTAAAGACTCTGGAAAGGTTGTGTGACAGGGAGCTAAGGGACGGCGTTTTAAAAACGATACCGCTACACGGTAATCAACACGCATACAGCTCGGGTAAGTCGACCGAATCCGCTCTTCATCTAGTAGTCAGTCAGATAGAGGAAGCGATCTACCAGAAAGGCAGCTGCCTGGGCACGTTCATAGACATCGAAGGAGCCTTCGACAAAACTAATTTCTCCAGCATCAGCAGCGCCCTCTCCAGACATGGAGTAGAACAGGTACTAACGGACTGGATTACAAACATGTTAAGTAAACGAGTGGTTCGCCTTGAGGGTGAACAGCAGTTGGCAATGATAGCCAAAGGCTGCCCCCAGGGAGGGGTGTTGTCGCCCCTACTATGGAATATGGTGATTAACGACCTTATCACCAAACTCAACGCCAGCCGCTATTATACAATAGGGTATGCAGACGACCTCGCAATCCTTGTGCCGGGGAAGGTGACAGGAACGATCTGCAACCTCACTCAGCAAGCACTACGTATTGTAGAAAGATGGTGCAGGGAATTTGACCTATCAGTGAACCCCACTAAAACTGAACTAGTCATGTTTACCCATAAACGAGTTTTAGGCCCATTCCGCCTACCGAAACTGTTCGATACAGAACTCCAGTTAACCAATGAAGTCAAGTATCTCGGCGTCATCCTAGACAGTAAGTTAAACTGGAGTAGTCATTTAGACAACAAACTAAACAGGGCCTGCATCACCTTCTGGCAGTGCAGGAAAATGATAGATAAGAAGTGGGGCCTATCCCCTAAAATCATACTATGGCTGTACACCGCAGTGATCCGCCCCATGATCACCTACGGGGCTGTGGTCTGGTGGCCCCGCACCAAACTTGTTACAGCCTCTAATAAACTACAACATATGCAAAGACTAGCCTGCACGGCGACTACGGGTTGCATGAGGACTACTCCGACTGCAGCAGTTGAAGCCATGCTGGGATTACCACCGCTGCACCTGTTCATACAGCAGGAGGCAACAATGGCGGCAGTACGTCTTAATGCACTAAATCTCTGGGGTAAGAGTAACATACCACACACCGCGCTGCTTGAGGGACTAAACAAGGAGTTCCCCATTACGAGAGCTGTAAATGACCGGGTACCTAAGCAATTTATTTTTGATAAGAAATACAAGATCCAGCTGCACGAGGATCGCCGATGCGAGGGGTTGTGCCCCGCAGAGCTGCGTATCTTCACGGATGGATCCAAAACAGGTAGTGGCACAGGTGCTGGAATCTTCTCGGACGATTTCAACATACACATAGCTACACCATTGGGGGCCCATAACACAGTGTTCCAGGCCGAGTGCTTGGGCATTTCTCTGGCCGCTTCAGCCATCATGGCCAGGGAAGTTAAGGACCACTCGATCCGCATACTCTCGGATAGCATGGCAGTTCTGCAAGCGCTAAGTAGTCACACAGTGGACTCTGGGCTAATATACGAGTGCCACCAGCGTCTTAACCAGGTGGGTAGACTCAATAATATAACCATTCAATGGATCAAGGGACACAGCGGCTCGCTAGGCAACGACGCAGCCGACGAACTTGCCAGAAGGGGGTCGAGCATGGCACCAGTGGGACCTGAACCCATAGTGCCGCTCCCTTTCGGGTACTTGCGCACTCTGGTAAGGAAACGTACCAGGGACCAGCATCACAAACTATGGTCGGACCAAGGTGAGTGTAGGCAGGCTAAGGAGGCGCTCCCTGCAATTGATGGCCGCCTCACGAAACAGGTTCTCCGACTAACTAAACAGCAGCTGCGTACAGTTACAGCGGCTATAACTGGCCATGGGTCATTTAATAAACACCTCTTTGTCATAGGAGTCACAGACAGTCCGCTGTGCAGGGCCTGCGTGGAGGACGACGAGACAGCAGCTCATGTGCTTCTAAACTGCCCGGTAGTCGCCGCATACAGGGCAAAGTACTTCGGTAACCCAGGTACCCTCCGTGAGGTTGTCAGTAAGATCAAGGCGCTGCTGGCCTTCTTTGAGGAGCTGGGGTGGATCGAATGATCGATTTTCCCACCCAAACGCAAAATACGCGCATTGACGTGGAGTTGCGGATATCAGCCCGTATTACCTATTACCTATTACCTAAGCACCATGATCACGGATAAACTGAAATATCGGGAACTCGAATGTAACAGTAAACATGGTAAACATACCGTCTACGTCCGACGACATACAGACCACGCCTCGACCTTGCTGCGACGCCCCCGCGACCTCGCCTCGACTTACCAATGAGCGGCGCTCCAAAGGGGCCGCCTCCACGCTCGTGAAAATCGCGGCGATAATCTCGTCGAGCCACCAAATTCAATAGAAACTATGAATCAATCTCCACACGGCGATATCATCGCGGCGATAATTTGTAGGCACAGCGTGACTATCGCCGCGATTCTCTCGCCCGTGGAGGCGGCTCCTTTGGAATAGCTCCATGTAAAATACTGGTGGTGGTATTCAGCTGAATCCGGTTAGACTGGAAGTCGACCCCAGCATAGTTGGGAAGCTAGGCAGATGACGAGTGTATGGAAGTATGAGGTGATGATCACACTTACAGATTGGTGATGAACAGGGTGATGTGGTCGGGCGGCGCGAAGTCGTACATCGGCGCGTACACGTGCATGTTGGCATTCGCGATCTCGTGGCGTCTGTGGAGGAAGTTGTAGACATTAATATTGCTACTAGCTGGCTGTACTATGAAGTCAAAAAAATTTTTTTACAAAAAAAAAAAAAACAACCGACTTCCAAAAAAAATGCTACGAAGTGAAAAATAACTTTAATTTCGGAAGTCGGTGTCTTTGGCTCTGTATTTTAGTTTTTTGCCACCGACTTCCGAAATTAAAGTTATTTTTCACTTCGTAGCATTTTTTTTGGAAGTCGGTTGTTTTTTTTTTTGCAAAAAAGTTTTTTTTTTACTTTTTACTGCGTCAGTTTGTAATTTATCTAAGTTACAATAGCCTAATGTCAACTGCTCATCACCTTTTACAAAATATTGTTTTTCCCGATACAAGGACGTTCATTGTTGAGGAGTTCTCCTAGTAAGGAACCAGGAGAACTGGAACTGATGGTGAAATCACCATCAACTTCACTTTACGAGCATAAATTGCTTAGCAACCATAGTAATCGAATCGCAACCCAAGTGAAATACGCATTATTGAGTAGTTCCGAGGGCCATCTGTGGTTGTTCTCCTTAGTTCCACTACACCAAATGGTGCTTTCCGAGAAAAAATGCACGAGAGCACACCCTTTCAAACAAAAAAAAAGAATTTTTAAAATCGGTCCACAATTGACGGAGAAATCGGTGTACATACATAAAAATATATATATACGCGAGGGTATAGGTATACGCGACGAATTGATAACCGCCTCCTTTTCGTTTTTGAAAAGTCGGTTAAAAAAGCGCGCCGGATATCCAGCTATCAGTCCAAACAACAATACGTTTCGTCCCTTATTATTGCGTTTTCTTCATAGACATATATGAGTATGTTTATTCTTTTGTGAAAGTGATAAAATAAAGTGTAATACTCACTCGTAAGGCAGGGCAGTGTGCGGGGCCGCGTATGCGTTGAAATGTGTCACGTCGTGTATCGGGGACAGCTTGTACAGAGGAGCCAGTGCGAGTACCTGTGCATGATAATAATTATAATCAATCATAATTATTACAAGGAATAAGGAAGGATTTCCCGGTACGTTCCCGTGGGATATTTTCCGACATTCACGCGGGCGACGCCGCGGACATAAGCTAGTATGATAATAATTATGTCATGTTTTTTTTTTTTTATATATTCACCCGTAATCACAGGGCGTTTCATGTGTCCTCCGACGTGTATGATCAGAGATCTTTTTTGGAACATTTTATTTTTAATACTTTATACAGTGTAGGTTCTAACTAATTTTGCTTACATTAATTTGAGTGCCTTTTATTAAGTTTCTATTACATTTCTTAAATAGCTTATTATTTTAACAGGTGTTTACTTATACTCTACTTATTTGATTACTTCTCAATATATTCTCATAATACTTGAAAGTATATCTTTTTATGCTTTGTTTCTTTTAACAACTTTGGCAGCTATTTCCTTGCAGTACTTTAAGAATTTAGGTCTAATTTGTTTATTTTGCATTATTTTAGGTATCGTTTCTAAGGTTATATCCATTTCAGTTTCTGACTCAAAATTAAATTTGTCTTTTTCAAATATTGGACACTCCATTATTAAATGCTGTACGCTTTCCTTCTTTTCGGGGTCACATTATGTCATGATTATAATGTATTTTATTAAGTAGGTTATTTACCTACTATACCGAGTGCCGTGAGATAAAAGGTAAACAAACCATAAAAGTCCGTTCAACCGATTTTGACTTATATTGTATTGGTCGCATGATAAATGGAAGCTGCAGTAAACAGTTGGTATTGTAACCACTTTTTTGCCTTTAATGCCATCCTTAAGCCTACGGAATAGAAGTCAAAATCGGTTGAACGGACTGTAAAAAAGGTTTGTTTAAATTTCTCATCTTATTGTGAATGGAATATAGGTGAAAGCAACGGTGTAGGGTGTGTCAGTCATCACATCATTGTTCTAATACGAAAAGGGGATGGCGCGAAAAGTTCTGTATAGCTCCATCTCTTTTTGATATTATTATGAGTTGAAAACACTATAGGAGCTCGTGGCTAAGTAATAACAGCCGCACGGGTCGATCCATCAGGTTAAGCTACGCTTGCCGGCGTTGGTCCGTGGATGGGTGACCATCTTTACATACCGAGACTCCTCCGTACCTCGGAAAGCACGTTAAGCCGTTGGTCCTGGCTGTCATCCGTGGATCTTTGACGGTCGTTACGGGTCGTCAGAAGCCCGAAAGTCTGACAACCAGTCTTACCAAGGGGTATCGTATTACACAGTTACTGGGTTGTGGAGGTCAGATAGGCAGTCGCTCCATGTAAAATACTGGTATTCAGCTGCATCCGGTTAGACTGGAAGCCGACCCCAACATAGTTGGGAAAAGGCTAGGCAGATTGAATAATGTAAAAAGAGATGGATATATACAAAACCTTTCGCGCCATCCCCTTTTAATACTACTAAGCCGTTGTAAAATTAATGTACTACGCGTGCCAAATAAGAATAGGTTCGCGCTTGCTGCCAACTTCACACGATAGCTGTCAAATTAGTACGCTTTGATAGTGAAGTTCGCGAGTATTGCGGAACAAAATGGCGTCTTGACAGTACTATTCAGTACATTAAATGACATACCGGAGTTAAAAAAAGCTTTATTGGAACTACTATATAAGAAGGTATATTACTCCGTTAATGAGTACCTAGATGACAGATTTTAATTTATTGAATTTATTCCATAATTGTTATTAAATATTAAATTGTTGCCTATTGTTTTAAATATTAACGAATTATTGACTACAATTACTGACTATTTATTGATTTATTATAGTGGCAAGACTTTAAATTATTGTATGCCGAAAGGCGGGTCACAGATGTACTGTAATATGTAAACTGAAACACCATATTTTTACCTGTGTACCACAATAAACTATTTGAATTTGAATTTATTCATATTTGGCACGCATAGCAGTTTGATATGAAACAACTCACCGGCACACAGTAGTGCCTGGCCGCCTGCGTGACAGCGTGCAACCCCGCCTCCGCCAACACGGCGCCGCCTCCCATCGCCGCCTTCACGCTTATTACAACCTGCAAGCGTTATAAGGGAACAAGAACATCAGTACAGTTGTACCTACCGCTTCTACGTATTCCGCGTATTCCTTGCAGTAGAGATAAACTACGATAACATGGCGCGCCCCTCCAAAATTCAAAACGTTGGAAAGTATTTGTGAAAGTGTTCACAATGCACCACCAAGATTCACAACGCATGTGTGCGTAATGAGACGGCCGTCAAACAAAAACAAATCCACGGATTTGTTGCTCGACTAGTCACGTCACTACACACATTGAAACAGCAATGTGGAGGGGCGCGCCATGTTATCGTAGTTTATCTCTACGTCATAGTAGGGTTCAAATGCAACAAATTTTTTGTTCAAATGAATCTAATGATATAAGAAATGAAAAGTGTCTCAACTATTCATTTCATTTCACATTTTCAAAATAGGTGTACAGTAGTACCCAACTAATATTTTCAATTTCAATTTCAAATCGTTTATTTGCTAGAAATACATGTTTTTTATAGGAAGATCTCACAGCCTTAGAGTTAATGTATCCTGCCTGCAAGCAAGCGTGCAAATCATTTAAGTAATACATATAACGTGCTCTAAAAATATGGTTTACCGATGTACCTGCGCAGAGGATGAATTTTCAAAGCGCGGGAAATGATATTGACCAATCGGCACGCTCCGCGCTTTTTCCTGTACCGCTATTGGTCGGTAGCTGCCGCCATGTTAGCGCGCGCCGCTTGACGGCCGCCATACTTGCGAGTGAAACGGAACTAACAGCTGCAGTGTATTATGAACCTTATAGTAGTGATCTAAGGTTGATTGTAAGTTTTAAGCATTCTCGTTAATCTTCGGGGCCATACTTTCTTTTCTGGTGCGAACGAAGATTCACGACGCGCCTTATCAGTTGGGTACTACTGTACGTAATATTGCGCAGTAGGCATTCAATGGGTTAAACCTAGTTTCAGGGTCGCTTTAATTGAAGATAGCACTAACTACCTGTGTACCCCGAAGGAGCTGGCAGATGTACAGGGTGAAATTTTAATCACCGTTATCCTCTTAAGGGGTCATTGTACTCATCATTATGAACAACTTTTACTATGGAACCAAACCTGAAATCGCGAAAAAAAATCAACTGTTCAGTACATTTATGTTGACAGCTAATTTTTTTTTCGCGATTTCAGGTTTGGTCCCATAGTAAAAGTTGTTTATAATGATGAGTACAATGACCCCTTAAGAGGATAACGGTGATTAAAATTACACCCAGTATATTAACATCTGCCAGCTCCTTCGGGGTACACAGGTATCATGATATGAACTTACCTTGTTAACTCTAGACATGACCGCGTAGATGGAAGCTGAGCTGATGACAGTGACGGGAACGCCGGCCGCGCTCAGACGATTAGCCATGGCGTGACTCTGGAAATATAAAACAATGTGGTTCATTTCGCGCCTCAAAGAGATGTCAGCGAATGGTGGGGTCCAATAGGGCCGACGCCGCTGGGGTCGCGGGTAGTTTGAAGAAGATACCGCGGCCCTGGCATAGGCAACTGAAGGAACACGGGTGGGTTTTAGTCAATAAAAGTCTGACACTCCCTTCCGC
The DNA here is from genome assembly GCA_905163495.3 of Cosmia trapezina. NCBI lineage: Eukaryota > Metazoa > Arthropoda > Insecta > Lepidoptera > Noctuidae > Cosmia > Cosmia trapezina. The sequence goes on from LR991047.1 coordinate 14,141,430, forward strand.
TCCACCCAGAGCGGGAGAAGTTATTTGATGATTTCCCACCAAAAAAAACCGATGAAAAAAAAGGAGGAGGTTCTCAAGTCGAGACGTATCTAATAATAAAAAAAAAAATTAATTATAAAAATAAAAATAAATATCCTTGGACATTTCACACAATGCCATCTAGTCGCAAGCTAAGCAACCTAATGCTTGTGTTATGGTAACGAGATGGCTGAAACTACTTATATACTTTTTTTTTTGTAAATACATACATATTATAGATAGAAGAACACCCAGACTCGGAACAAATACTTGTAGGTCGCACAAATATTTGTTCCGTGCGGGAATCGAACCCGCGACATGCTGCGCAGCAGTCAATCGCTCAGCCACTGCGCCAACCATGTCGTCGTTATTATGACCACCGATCACGCATAACTTTTTACAGTATACAGGGTGTAAGGGACAGCCCTCCGCAAACTGATAGGGTGAATTCAGTATGTCATACTAAGATGACCGGTACATGAAGTTTTTTCAGGAACGTTAAGGGAATCCAATAAACCTGATTTGTTTGTGGTTTTGTGCACAAATCGGAGCGTCTATTACTGGTTGGGAGGTGTAGGTAATAGGTATGCGGTGAGTTCGATGAACTCTGTCGCTAGACAGAAAGTGAACAGCTGATTTCACGCGTCGTTGGTTAGAGTATTTCGACATCCATTGCTGGTTTTTTTTTTTTTGCTGTTTTTTTTTTGCAGTTTTTGTTACATAAATGGAGTGCTGCGAACACACAATGCAATTTTACATTGAAATAATAAAAATGTAACTGAAAAAAATTTGAAAAAATGAAAATTTTCCAGAGAAAATTTCCGGTGGAATATGATTCAAAATGAGGAGCTGAATGCACCCTGTTAGTTTGCGGAGGGCTGTCCCTTACACCCTGTAGTCCGATTTGAACGATTCTTGTTTTATTTGGGAGGGTATACCTCGAAGTTGGTCCTATCACAGATTAATACAGATGGGACACTCCGCGAAATCATTTAAATAAAAAGCGACTCTTGCTACGACACAATAAAGTACAATTCAGGTCGCACAACGCTTATTACCTACAGTTATATTCATCTACAAGTTGCCTCTCTTTCTATCGCGTAACTCTTATACCTTCTGACCTACTGAATTAGCCCCGCGAACGGGGCCCGCCGCGTACTTGTAGCTTCATACCTAAACTGCGGAGTGTCCCTTCTGTATTAATCTGTGGTCCTATGTAAAATTGAAAACTAAAATTCATCCCTAAGTGTCCAAACACACTATGCCGAAGGTACGCGACCGAAGTTTCGCGGCTGATTCAACAACAACGTAATTTGGCAACGTAATTTCGGTTGTAATGTGTTGTCAGTAATTCAAATAGCTTTGCAGGCGTAAATCGTAATCATGCCGATCTTCGATCGCGTACCTTCGGCATAGTGTGTTTAGACACTAAGGGTAGAAAAATTGATTGATTTTTCACCTAATGAATTTCACTTTTTAGGGTTCCTTACTTCAAAATGAAAAAACGGAACCCTTATAGGATCACTTCGTTGTCCGTCTGTCTGTCTGTCTCTCTGTCTTTCAAGACCCTTTTTCTCAGGAAATCGTGGACGTATCAAGTTGTTAATTAATATCAAATACGTAGGTCTATGGTCCCTTGGAGCTCTAAAAATATCAAGCTTCTAAGTCAACGCAATAAAAAATACGACCATTTATGTGACATACAAGGTGTAAAATAAATAACCCACAACCTCTTAAGGGGTCATTGTACTCATCATTATGAACAACTTTTACTATGGGACCAAACCTGAAATCGCGAAAAAAATCAGCTGACCAGTACATTTATCTACATCAAACTCGTCAAAATGTAGGGAGCAGCTGATTTTTTTTCGCGATTCCAGGTTTGGTCCCATAGTAAAAGTTGTTCAAAATGATGAGTACAATGACCCCTTAAGGGTTTTGGGTTATTTATTTTACACCTTGTATATTTTGATACCATAGAGGTTTACGGGAAGGCTTCTAGCTGTCAGTATAGTTTCACTTGTCCCTACCTATATAACAGCTAGTATAAATTATGGCTTGTGTGTAAAAGCCTACGAGAATACCTGCCAAAATGGATAAATGCTCACCAAAATTAAAACCATTTCATTGTGAAATTATAACTTTAGAAAACTGACAGCGGTCGACGGAGCCCCGCATGGCGGGGCCCCAACAAACCAAACCTCGGGGTGCCCCTGACGTCGACCGTCTAGGGTTAGGGTTTTCGTCAGCAGGTCCCCGCAGTCCTTACCTCGCTCCGCTCAGGCCCCTCCGCTAGTATCAGCTTGTACTTCCTATGAGCAGCCGCTCTGAGGAACCGCTCCGCGATGGCACTGGCCCCGTATGTCAGGATGAGCTCGTCTCCGTTCACGTGTTCTTTAGCTTGGCCGCATATGCTGGATATGCTTGATTCTAGCTCGCCGCGTAACTGTGGAATTAAAAAAAAAACCTGTCATGAGCGAGTCGGACTCACGCACCGAGGGTCCCGTACCATCATTTATATTTAATTTTTGTTGCTTGTTGAATTTTTGTGTGCTATTTAGAGACATCGTTTTATTTTTCCTGTAATCTTTACATAAACTTCTATCACATAGAATAATTTCTGATTTTTCTCTATGCAAACTTGGGAGATAAGGGGGGACGGTAGGGGGGTGGGGGTGGCTGGTATTTTTTTTACATATTTCATCAAAAGTCGGAAACTATGCGACCTAAAAAAAATAAAAATATGTTTGAGAATGTGCAAACAGCGGTCTTTCATATGATACCATGTCGGAGTAGCCCCACTTTGAATTTTTAAGACCCCCTTGTCTCTGTTGCAAAAAAAAAATGTAAAGATATCTATTTCTTTCTTATTTGCAAAATAGTTGAGCAATCGTCATGTAAAACTGTTCCACAAGTTGATAGCATTAGTAGTTCTTGAGATATCTAGCTGTGACGGACAGACAGACTGAGTCGCACCATAAGGGTTCCTTTTTACCATTTTGGTACGGAACCCTAAAACTAGAATAGGTCGACGTTTCCTATCTGACTACTCTGAGAAGAAAGGCCGAAACAAACTCCGAGGTCACAGTCTCTTTTAAAGTCCAGACATAATCTTGGTCAGATCATGTGAAGACCTTGCAGATTGGTGTCTGAATATGATATTATGCTCACCTCAGCTATATGGTCTCTCAATGGTTCTCGAAGGTCTTGATGCGCGGATCCTAACGTGGCCCGTCGAGCTCCTGCGGCCAGCACCAGTCGCTGAAGACTCTCTCCTGAGGCTTCTACACTCTGCAATGGAAAAGAAGTGCTGATAAGTGAAATTGGTAAAGTGCAAAAGCAGTTAAAAACACTCATTTGACCACGCACAATGAAGCTTGACCAGAGGCTAAGAATTGCCATATAACGTGGCAATGCCACCAGTTTCTTGGGTAGGTACTGCATTACTAGTCGACAGCGATGCAGAGTAATTTTTCCACGCCATATCAAGACCCTTTTCAGCAAAGGGTCTTGACAAACAGACTGACAGACAGACGGCCAACGAAGTGATCCTATAAGGCTTCCGTTTTTCCTTTTGAGTTACGGAACCCTAAAAAAACCAGCCAAGTGCGTGTCGGACCACGCACAATGAACGGAAGGTTCCGTAGTTGAAAAGAATTTATACCAAAAGCAAACTTATGGCATAAGCACTTGTCAAATCTGAGTGATGATTGATTTGGCTTCCGAGTAATCCTAAAAAAAATAATTTTTATGCGATAAAATTACAAATGAACAATTTTCGGGCTTTTTCCTTTACTTGTGCTGTAAGACCTTGCTTCTTGCCAAATTTCATGATTCTAGGACAACGGGAAGTACCCTATTGGTTTTGATTTACTTGCGAGTGTCAAAATATGTCGCAAAAATTGCCGTATTTTTTATTGCGTTGACTTAGAAGTTTGACTTTTTTAGAAGTCCAAGGGACCATAGACCTTCGTATTTTATATTAATTTCAACTTGATATACCACGCATTGCTGAGAAAGAGAATCTTGACAGACTGACAGACAGACACTTAGACAAACGGATAACGAAGTGATCCTATAAGGGTTCCGTTTTTTTCTTTTGAGGTACGGAACCCTGAAAACTGGATAAGTATGTGTCGAACCACGCACAATGAAGGGTCCCGTATAGTTGAAAAGAATTTATCCCTAAAACAAACTTTTATCTTGGCCAGAGGCTAAGCATTGCCATATAACGTGGCAATTTTTAATTTAATCTTCATTAATTCAGATTACGACACAAATTAATACAGATGGGACACTCCGCAGTTTAGGTATGAAGCTACAAGTACGCGGCGGGCCCCTCGCACGGGGCCAATTCAGAGGTATAAGAGTTACGCGATAGAAAGAGAGGCAACTTGTAGGTGAATATAACTGTAGGTAATAAGCGTTGTGCGACCTGAATTGCACTTTATTGTGTCGTAGCAAGAGTCACTTTTTATTTAAATGATTTTGCGGAGTGTCCCATCTGTATTAATCTGTGACTACGATGTAACAAAATAGCTTAACCTATATTAGTACTTAATAACTAAAACAGATCGGGTGCGAATTGCAAGCGCCCACACTAGCGGGCTATCTGCCCGGGCAGCTATCGATTGATAACGTGGCAATGCCGCCTGTCTCTTGGGTAGGTACATTACCAGTCGACAGTGATGCGGAGGAATTTTTCGACGCCATATTTTAGTTTGTGAAAAAGAAAAAGGGTCTTGACAAACAGACGGACAACGAAGTGATCCTATAAGGGTTCTGTTTTTTCCTTTTGAGTTACGGAACCCTAAAAAAATACACAATACAAGTTCTAAAGTTTTATTAAAAAGATCTTTTGTAGCACCTTCATGAACAGATGTTATAAATTACTTAAAAATTAGTTTTCTGCAAACGGCATTTGGGTTTGATCTCCTCCAAAAGTAGTAAAGTAGTTGTAATTTGGTCATCATGGTTGAAAGACAAAGATTGAAGTGTTTGCAATCATTACTCCAAAACTACTGGATTTTCGCCACAAAATGAATTAAACAAACAGGTCCTTTTTAAAAAAAATCTTACAAGTATGACCACGTACAAGTACAGAAGATTCACTCCGCAAAATCATTTAAATAAATAGCGACTCTTGCTACGACACAATAAAGTGCAATTCAGGTCACACAGCGTTAATTACCTACAGTTATATTCACCTAGAAGTTGCCTCTCTTTCTATCGCGTAACTCTACCTTCGGAGTCGTTATATCGCGAATTTGACCGAATCTTGACCGAATTTAACTACCGTGATGTTTATGGCGATGATGTGCATTGACTTTGACGTTAGTGTGGCCCGGGACTTAGGGTCATCTTTTACGACGCGGCGCGTGAGTGAGTATCGAAGTAACGGCCGCCGGCCGGCGCGCGGCAGCCCACACTGAACTGACCCAGTGAGATGAGCCCGCCGCGTACTTGTAGCTTCATACCTAAAATGCGGAGTGCGCCTGGCCTGGTGCTTAGTATTATTTACTTTATAGTATTATTTACTTTATAGTAAGTTTATAAGTGCCATGTTACCTGATTAGCATGCGCCCTGTTCTCATCACGGATGGCTCTCAACATTCTCCGGGCGACATTGGCAGCCACCAGTTCGTGCGGCAACGCGTTGAATACACGTCGACCTGCTGCGCGTACCGCACCGCATAGTTCACTGCAAGAATTTAATTATGTTATGCTATAGATTGGATATTCAGATGCATATTTACTTAAAGTTGAGGTGTTGACTATTATGGAATGCACTTTTGTATCGAAAAAATCCCGGGATTCCGGAATCGAGAAATTTAGAGTTCAGGGCCGGCAGTCTCGACATTCGTTACGTTGCGAAATCGCTCGGTAAGTCCTAATTACATGCTCTGTGGTCTGATAAATTTTAAGGAACGGGCTCGAAGATGTGTCTGTGTCATCTGTGTGTCTTTAATAAATCCGAACTATTACCATTTGCCCGTCTAGGGGAGCCAGTTAGGACCACAGAGCATGTAATTAGGACTTAACGAATGTCGTCACGACGTAACGAATGTCGAGACTTCCGGCCCTGATACAGATGGGACACTCCGCAAAATCATTTAAATAAATAGCGACTCGTGCTACGACACATTATAGTGCAATTCAGGTCGCACAACTCTTATTACCTACAGTTATATTCACCTAGAAGTTGCCTCTCTTTCTACCGCATAACCGCGTAACTCAATACTCAATAATTTATTTGCATTCCACACTGTGTATAAGATGGCAATTTAAAAATATGTGATCATTATGGACCCTGTCGGGCACAGCAACAATAGCAGGAGAGAGGAAGCTTTTAAACTCTCATGCCTTCTGACTCGTTAGGGTTGTCTTCTTTTACGACGCGGCGCGGCGCGTGAGTGAGTATCGAACTAACGTGCTCCCCGGCCGCGCGGCAGCCCACACTGAACTGACCCAGTGAGATGAGCCCGCCGCGTACTTGTAGCTTCATACCTGAACTGTGTAGTGTCCCATCCGTATTAATCTCTGGTTCTGATTATACAATCGAATGTACCTATATATTTACTTACATTCAGGTGTTGGCTATTATGGAATGCACTTTTGTATCGATCGTATAAAAATCTCGCGATTCCGGAATTCCATTCTAACCGGATGCAGCTAATACCAGTATTTTACATGGAGTGACTGCCTATCTGACCTCCACAATCCAGTTACTGGGTAATACGTACTCGTTGGTAAGAATGGTTGTCAGATTTTCGGGCTTCAGACAACCCGTAACACTGCCAAAGATCCACAAATCACAGCCGGAACCAACAGTTTAACATACTTTCCGAGGCATGGAGAGGTATTGCTATGTAAAGATCACCCATCCACAGACCAACCACTTTACTACTATAAAGTATGTACAGTCGGTATCCGGCTCGAAGGACCATAAAATGTACGGTTCGTATGCTTGCAGAGTTGTTAAGGTGGTTGTTCAGGTTGAAGTGTGTAGAGAAAAGATCACTGAATTCCCGTTAGGTTTATTACGTATAGTGAACACAAGTAATACTGTTGACGATTCCTTTCTCTAATATTAGTCACCGTGTAGCAGTTATTGCACTCGCTGATTTATTGAAATGTATGATTATTTATACCTAGTAAAGTGACGCACGTTTGGTGCAAACCTCTATGTCAGCAAAACATGTACCGTTTAACACATCACAACGTTTGTACATCGTAACACAATATACAAATGCATTTATTGAAACTAATAAGTACTTACAATGCGGTAGCATTCTGTGAGTCAGTGATGATAGTCTCTAACAGCGTGACCATTGCCAGTGCAATGTTGTTAGAACCACGTAGCTTTCTGGAAACATCAAAAATCATCATAACATCGGACAGGCCTGTAATCCTCGAACAGTTAAGCAGAAGTGAACCTATAGTACAGTCAGTGTCAATGATATTGGGACGAACATACTGTTCAAAATGATTTAAACACCTATGAAAATGAAATATTAACTCCATGACACAAGGAATGTTTCAAAATGAAGACGCACCCCTAAGACTACCCACTGACCAATAATAAGAATAATATTTATTTCACACATAAGATGCATGATACACAAGAGCAGATGTACAAAACAACAAAACACGGATATCTATTTGTTATGAGAAGTAATTGAGTTTAAAACATGAACCAAAAGAAGGATTGCTGAACACATTTTATAAAGAAAATATCCAAATTTTCGAATTGAGCGCCAATAATTTTCTAGAAAGCGTGATTGTAAATTATATCTACAATCTTGTTGACATTGCATTTTACGAATTCTGATGCAATAGGTAGGTAGGTAGGTACTTAAAGAGTTTGTAGGACATCATATTTTTTAAGATTATGGCTGAAAAACAGCTTAATATAATACAATAAACATTGCAATATCAACTAGACGTCGCAATAGTAACCTTTCTTTCAGAAAAAACGATTTTAACTGATACCTAATAGATAGAAATGTAATAAAATGAAGTAATAAGTCAACGTACCCAGTCTTTATGTCGGACACAAATTTTCCAATTAGATCGACGAATTTGTCGTCTAATTCCTTCACTGGACCTTCTGTTAGAGACATTTTAAATAACTATATCGTATAATAAAGATTTGTTTAGAAAATAAATGAATTCATGCACACAACAAAAATTCACTGATTTGACAACATAACCTTACTTTTAAAAATTGTGACGTTATCTGTCTCTCTGACTTCATTAAAAAAATACGTTTCATTTCAATTACCATTATCTTATGCACTTATTTGCAGGAGGTTAGTAGATTCGATTTGTAGGTAGATTATAGGTATTTATTAGAATAGCTGCGCTCCGCGGTTTGACCCGCGTACACTGGGATAAAAAGTAGTCTATGTGTTAATCCCAAATTATATCAAAATTGGTCCAGCCAGCCAGAGCGTGAAGCCGCAACAATCTAACATACATACAAACACACACACACTCACAAACTTTGGCCTTATAATATTAGTGTGATTACTATTTTTTGCTATGTGATCTTTAAATTATATTTTAGTCTGTGTTCATTTGTATATTATGTATATTTGTAGTCTCAGCTAGAGAATGTGGGAATCTAAGATCCCAATTTAAGCTAAGTATTCATTCTTATAGCTGCTTTATCTTTGATTGAGACACTCTCCTCCCCTCCTTCCCCCTTCTCCTTCTGACCTTCTGCTGGGACGGAGCTCTCTGTGAGAGTGAGTGGGCCGTAAATCGTAATCCACCACGCCGGCCCAGTGCTGGTTGGCAGATGTCACATAACTTCAAATTTTTGGTTCTAGGACATGCCGGTTTCCTGTGTTGATGACACGATATTCTCCTTCACCGTTTTGAGAGCAGTGGTGATGAAATAATTTACAGAAAGTGCCTGCTTGGGTACGAACTCACGACCTACAATACAACTCGTAAGTCGCGGCCGTTACCACTGGGCCACCACTGCTCTCAAAGTACTTTATATAGTGTATTATCTATGCTCAACACTTCCTTAGGCCCTGCGCGAGATAAAGAATAATAATAATCAGAGAAATGGTAACGCCCTACTACGTGCTCACCTCTAGTAACTCCCTCCAACAAGTAAGTAGTAGGGCTTACTACTTCGCGGATGCGATAGGGGCCATCCCTCCGGGGTATAAATTTCGCAGACTGTCCGGGGCCGACGTCATTCATCCCTTGCGTTTTCAACAAAACGAGGTCACCTACCTTGTATTCTGGAGGGGCGCGTCTGCCTTCATCTGCGTACTTCTTCTGCACAGACTGGTTACGTTCGTGGACATCTCTCGGGCGTCGAGCAGCACCGTCGACAACTTAGGCCCACCACAAATTGTGGCATTTATTAATGAAATGCATTTTGGTTTTTCCATATTATCTCTAGATTACAGTGGTAATATTAGCAAAACTTTATGCAACCGGAATACTGTGAAATACGACAGTCAAATGCAATCAAAACATAACTCTCATAATAAGATCGATTGTCCAATGAGTAAGTAGGTCTCATTGGTATTTTAAGTTATTAATAGTACTCTGTTCAATAATAGTAAAAAATAGTTTGATATTCCCAATAAAACAATTGGAAGTTGCTTCACAAAAATAAACTTTGGCGTCGAACATCTCTGTATTTTCAGCGATAATGACGTTCTTTTTTTTAGAATTTAATAGAATTAGCATTGTTTTCAAACTTTAACCGGGCAATTATTTAATTTATTGTGTATATTCTGAATAATCTAAAGAAAACCCGGAAAATAAATGCACATTCGCAGCTTAGTCACATCTCGGCAACACAAATATTATTTTCAATTTTCAACCTTATTTCAAGCCAGCTAATGGTGACAATAGATTACGTGGTTGTGTGTCGTTTAAAATCGTAGTCAGCCAAGATTAAAATAAGTAAACAATTTCTTCATATCTAAAACAATAACCAACAATTTTTAAACGATAGAACATACTTATAGTCCGGTCAATTTAGACATTCGAAGTTACATAAAGTCCCAACAAGCTGAATTTCTGTGAAATTGTTCAAAACATAATTATAAACAATGTCTAGAAGTTCCCCATCATTCCCCTGTAAGGAAAAAATTTTATTCAAGGTCGTCAAAGGTCAAAAAAAAAATAGTCCGGCTATTAGTACAAATAATTAATGACAAAAAAAAGTCTATTGACAAAAAATATTGAATCTAGAAAAAAAAAGCTAAGCCTCCTGCTTAGGGCAAAAAAGGAGTAGGTACGCACCTACTCTGACATATTAAAAAGTGGGCACAGGGTGGCAAATGCTATACACTTAGATTATGAAATGTCCAGATTCCGTGTTCAGTACAAAACGTAACATAAAACGTGAAGCCAATTTTTATACGTGTGTGAGTGAGCGCCGTGTACTACATAACGCATTTGCGTATGTGTGCAACACGCGAGTAATACCAGCGCATAGAGATTACCCTAAAATAGTGGGAAAATTTAAATATAAAAGGAACTTAAAAAATAAAAGAAAAAAGTGTGAATTTGGTCAAAATTAAAATCCGGCTACGAAAATTTTCAAATTTTTCGTCATGGGTGTCGTTTTCATGCTTTTCCAGGGTGTGAAAGCTGACGATAACGAAAAATTTGAAAATGATTGCAGCCGCCATCTGGGATTAACATTTTAACGTCACTATCGGCTTTAACACCCCCGAAACCCATGAAAACAACCCCACCGATATACTTAACCATGTCCGGGGGCTTAACGTCCGAGGCACGGAGAAGACCCGGTGTGTAAAGATGTTCAACCATCCACGGATCAAAATTAATAAAACCACATAATATAAGAAGTTGTTTTCATACCATGTATCTGATTAATTGTGCATTCCCGCATTTTCTGGAATCCCGGGATTTATATTAAGAAAAAAAAATACTAAGAAGCCGCGTCCACAGTTTGTTAGCCAAATATTAACTTAAGGTATATATGCATCCGGTTATCCGATCTCTAATCATCATCAATTCCCAAACACTAATCATCATCTTCCTGCCCTTATTTTTATTTTATTTTATTTTATTTTACTTTAATGGGACATAAAACAGTTACACATTACAATTTAAGTGTGACAGAATTAATTAAAAACTAGGTAAACGTGTAACCCACAACAATGTCCGCGAAATAATAGTAAATAAACATATAGTTTAAAGCGTGCATTGATTCTACAGAAAAAGTAAGAAGCAGTCATACATATTTTTAGAATAATAGGTATAAGATGGCTATTTTAAAGATTCAATAGCCATCTTTTTGAACTTAAAGTGTGTAAGCGCGAAGATATCCAAATCGATGAAGTGGGTGTTATACGTATCTACAATGCGTCGGAGAGGCGCCCGTGCGCCAGCGTGAGTTCTGCACCTTGCGGTGTGGAACAGCCGGGGCACGCGCGCCTCCCGACGCATCACAGTTCTAGGTACAATGTAACATAGGTTGTTGGTAATATCTGGACAATCGAACCTGTTATTACACAGACCATGAAGCATCATGGCCATCAGTAGGCTGCGTCTTGACTCCAAGCTCTGTAGTTTATAACGCAGTAATAATTGAGTGTACGGTAATTTGGACTTAGTGCATCTGTAGTGCATAGCACGTAAAAATTTTTTTTGAACCATTTCAATTCTTTTTATATAAAGATCAAAAATGGGACTCCAAATAGGTGCTGCGAATTCCAATTGAGAACGGACCAAAGCTTTGTATAGAAGTAAATAAGTAGACGGTCTTATAAAGTCATGTGAAGAACGCATGACAAAACCAAACATGCGATACGCCCTATTAACGATGTTATCAATATGAAGATTGAAGTGCAATTTCGCGTCCATTGCAATACCTAGATCACGTATATGGTCAACTCTTTGCAGAAGGTTTCCATGCAGACTATAGTCAAATTTTATTATGTTTTTGTTTTTTGTGAAAGTTATTACATTACATTTTGGTAAACTTAGCTGAAGTTTGTTATAAGAACAATATCGAGAAAGTCTATCAAGGTCCTCCTGCAAAAGCAGGCAATCTTGTATGGTTTTGACCGATTTGTAAATTTTGATGTCATCAGCATACATTAGAAATCGAGAATTAATGAAGCATTTCTTAATGTCATTGATAAACAAAATAAAGAGTAAGGGCCCAATAATTGAGCCCTGGGGCACTCCAGAAGAAACAATGATTGAACTAGATTGGAATCCGTTAATGACAATCTTTTGCGACCTATTATATATGTATGCCATGAACCATCGTAACAGATTGCCACGAATTCCGTTGTAAGCAATTTTATCTAAAAGCAGTTTGTGGTCCACCTTGTCAAAAGCCTTCCGAAAATCCGTGTACACAGCATCGACTTGAACTTGTTCATCCATGCTTTTGAATAAAAAGTCTGCGAACAACATGAGATTGGTATTCGTCGAACGTCGTTTAACAAACCCATGCTGCTCACTAATAATGAGGTTGTGAATGTGTGAATATACTTCACTATGTACAAGACTCTCGAAAAGCTTCGACAAGGTGGACAGTATAGAGATAGGGCGATAATTTTGTATATTGGTTTTATCGCCACTCTTGAACACTGGTGTGATATGTGCTCGTTTCCAAATATCGGGAAAGGTGCCTTCTCGTAAACACTTATTAAATATAATGTGAAGCGGAAGTACAATAGTTTCTGCTGTCTTCTTTATGAAAACTGGTGGCAAGTTATCGGGACCAGGACCTTTATTTAAGTCTATTTGCGTAATCGCTTTGTATATAACATCTACTGGCAAATAAATGTCAGAAATACAGGACGAATTATCTGCATATGTATTAGGTGGTTGCCACGTCGCGGGGTTAAAATTCGAGGGTTCATAAACAGAGGTGAAAAAAGTGGAGAACATGTTACATATATCGGTTGGATTATTTGAGCTGAGATTTTCATAAAACATATTTGCTGGAATCTCCGCCCTGCCCTTCCTGCTAGAAACGTAAGTCCAGAAATGTTTAATGCTAAGCGGAATACTGTCTTCAACCGATTTCATGTATTTTTCAAAACATTTGTCACATTCAGATTTAAAACGTTTACGATGAGTAGAAAAACTTTCATAGTCCCATGCATTACAGTATGTTTTCCATTTTAACCAAGCTCTTTCTTTGTTCTTGAAAATACGTATGAGCGAAGGAGAAAACCACAAAGGAAAACGTGAATTTCTAAGACGCGATAGCGGAATATGCGCTTTAATTATACTATAGATTTGATTGTAAAATGCATTAACGGTTTGTTCAGCAGAAAGGTCGTAGAACAGTTGATTCCAGTCCAATTTACTCAACTCTTTATTTATAAGCTCATAGTTAGCTTTAAAGAAATTATGTCTCATAGATAAGTGACGTTTCATTGGCACATATTTCGTAATAAGTGATGTTAATATCGAGAAAGGCGGATGGTGAACATCAAGCGGCAGCAATGGTGTACATATTTTAAACTCACAATCAACGTTGGACAAAAATAAGTCAAGTATACGCCCTAAATTATTCCTGAGAGTGTTATATTGAAAAATATTAGTTAAAGAAATAAAGTTGCATAGATGACGGCTCAAATTATCAGTCGGTTGTGGAACAACATAGTTACATCCACTACGATCCAGCCAGTTAATGCCTGGTAAATTGTAATCGCCTGTTATATAGAATGTGTCAGTACTAGTGTCATTAATTAAATCCAGCAATTTATCTAAGTGTGATGTGTACAAGTAATCCGGAGAACACGGCGGTATGTAGGCTGCACTTATGATATGGCGTTTTGTAGGACACGTCCCCGGCAGCTGCACCAAGACGTGTTCGATATCAGCGTGAGAGGAGCGAGTCAAAATGCTAGTTGGTCGTAATGTACGTAGAACGGCTATCAGTACCCCGCCACCGTCACGTTTCCCCGTGGTGCAGCGGTCGCGGTCGCATCTGAACGCTAAATATCGGTCATCAATAAACTCACTATCGGCTATGTCCGGTATAAGCCAAGTCTCTGTAAGAATGATTACGTCATAGGAAAAAGACAAGATATTCATAAATAATGTATGCAGCTTGGTACGCAGTCCTCGACAGTTTTGGTAATAAACTGATAAATTGTATTTATCCATTGAAATTTAAAAAAATGTAAAAAACGCTACCAAAACAAAGCCAGGAGTCAAGTTCAGTTACAATTTCAGACCTAAACAAGTTATAATATAAAACACAGAAATGGTAAGCACAAAAAATAATAAATGTAATCAACAATTGCAAACACAATAGGTTATAATGTAGGCAGGATGATAATATTATGGTTCTACTATCAATTTTATAGTAAACGTAAATATGCAAGTCAAAAGAAAACATAAATGTTAAATTTACAATCATTACAAGAATGAAGCAATGTTTACAAGTAATCAACACAAAATGATTTAGATATTTATTAAATTCTAAGTTAAAGGTACAATTAGTTAATTTAAGTTTATACCTAATTAGTTGTTTATTGTATTTCCTGTATGTATTTTTACGGAGCGTTATTAATTTTAAAACCAGATATATAACATTTAGTGCAAAACCAAACACACAAATTATAATGACGGTGGATGTAAAAAAAATAAACAAAAGATGAGTTACGTTAAGTTTATACCTAATTAGTTGTTTATTGTATTTCCTGGATGTATTATTACAGAGCGTTATTAAATTTAGAACCAGATATTTAACATTTAGTGCAAAACCAAACACACAAATTATAATGACGGTGGATGTAAAAAAAATAAACAAAAGATGAACAGTCGCATACCTAGTCAGTCCACAGAGTAACGCAAGATCCAGAGACTGCACGCGGAACATTTTATGTATTACACAGAACATATAAAGATATGCGTTTCTAACAATAACTTCACTTACACTTATTGCAAACAACAAACACCCACTAAATAATACGTAATTAGTTTCCCGAAACACAGGGTGTAAGTTTAAAGATATCCTCTTCCGAGCGAATGGCAATGGCAGCGGTGGGGATGTCAGCCCTAACAAGTATAACGCCATGCTTGATCCAGACAAACTTGTATCCGATTTCTTTGGCTTTTTCTTTGGCTTGACGAAATAATTTCTTGTTCTGCAATGTCAAGTGTTCATTTATATAGATTGTCCGTGGTGATCCCTGCATATTTATCTGCTCCGACGTGATACCCTTGTTGAGGCGCACAGCTTATCCCATGTTACTCGGGGTCGGCGCGGCGCAATACGTTTTCTTCTTTCATTCTCCCCTGTCAACCGTCACGTTATCATTCACTCCCTTCTCTTTCATATCATTCCTCACACAATCCATCCATCTTTTATTTGGCCTTCCTCTGCCTCTCCATCCATCAACATATATATTCATCACTCTTTCAGTCACATGCGTTTCGTCTCTACTCAACACATGCCCATACCAACCCAAACGATTTCCTTTTAACTTTTCTGTCACTGGCGCCACTTTCAAACTTCCTCTTATATACCTACTCATTTCTTACTTTATCCATTCTCGTCACTCCACACATCCATCTCAACATTCTCATCTCAGCTGCATGCAATTTTTTTTCATCCGTCTTCTTCACCGCCCAGCATTCCGATCCATAAAGTGCGACAGGCCATTTCACGGAGTTGTAAAATTTTTCCTTTAACTTGAGGGGATCCGTGGGTCGCAAATTGTTCCTGTAACCTGTCGCCATTTCATCCATCCTGAGTTGATCCTGTGCGTTACGTCTCGGTCTACTTCACCATCCCCTTGGACAAGCGACCCGAGGTACCGAAAATCGGAGCAGATCGGTAAGGGCGTTCCGGCAAGAGACATGGGCACAGGACCCGAGAGGCCGCCAAAATCACAAAACAGATACTCCGTTTTGGTCCGACTTACTCCCATTTCATCCAATTCCCAAACACTAAAAGCCTACCTAAAAATGTATACTGGGCATTCTGTAGCAAACTATCAGAAAGTACCTATCAAAAATAAAATCCACAATAAATAATTGTACAATAAATTAAAATAATTTTGAAGAGCGAGCGCATTCCAAATTTAAATTCAATTATAGAAACAACTCAGCGTGAAATTCAATAAATGAGGTACCAGTGGTAATAAATAGGTCCTGTCAGTTGACTTGGTTTTAATATAATATCCTAAAAAGGTTAAACTTGCAATAGAAACAGGGACTTGAAACGTTACTCAAAATAACGTTACGCGTAGTTCCAGTACCGATAATTTGTACCGTTCCACCAGGATCGTAACAAAATTAATACCTTGGCTATAACGATACTGACAAACGGAACGAAATCTTAAAGTGTTCACTAACAATCCATACTAATATTATAAATTCGAAAGTAACTCTGTCTGTCTGTCTGTCTGTCTGTCTGTCTGTCTGTCTGTCTGTCTGTTACCTTTTCACGCCTAAACCACTGAACGGATTTCGATAAAATTTGGCAAGGCTATAGATGGTATCCTGGGGACGGACATAGGCTACTTTTTTTTTCAAAAATAATCCCACAGGGGGTGATATAGGGGATGAAAGTTTGTATGGGAAACTCGGTATTTCTTAAGTTAGGGATGTGAAAATTAAAATGTATGCTTTTGATAGGAAATAAAGAAATATGCGGTTCAGCGTTTTTGAAAAATCATCCCCTAAGGGGGTAAAATAGGGGTTGATTTTAAAATTTACAAAACTGCATGGATTTCGACATTATTTGGCAAGGCTTTATATAGCATCCTGGGGAAGGCCATAGGATACTATTTTTTTCAAAAATAATACTACAGGGGGTGATATAGGGGATGAAAGTTTGTAAGGGAAACCCAGTATTTCTTAAGTTAGGGATAAAAAATTTATGCTATTGGTAGGAAATTAAGAAATATGCGGTTCAGCATTTTTGAAAAATCATCCCCTAAGGGGGTAAAATAGGGGTTGATTTTAAAATTTACAAAACTGCACGGATTTCGTAAAAATTTGGCAAGGCTTTATATAGCATCCTGGGGAAGGACACAGGCTACTTTTGGTCTTAAAAAATAATCCTTCAGGGGGTGATATAGGGGATAAAAGTTTGTATGGGAAACTCAGTATTTCTTAAGTCAGGGATGTGAAAATTAAAATGTATGCTTTTGATAGGAAATAAAGAAATATGCGGTTCAACGTTTTTGAAAAATCATCCCCTAAGGGGGTAAAATAGGGGTTGATTTTAAAATTTACAAAACTGCACGGATTTCGACAAAATTTGGCAAGGCTTTATTATAGCATCCTGAGAAAGAACATAGGATACTTTCAAAAACAATACTACAGGGGGTGATATAGGGGATGAAAGTTTGTAAGGGAAACCCAGTATTTCTTAAGTTAGGGATAACAAATTTATGCTATTGGTAGGAAATTAAGAAATATGCGGTTCAGCATTTTTGAAAAATCATCGCCTAAGGGGGTAAAACAGGGGTTGATTTTAAAATTTACAAAACTGTACGGATTTCGATCAAATTTGGCAAGGCTTTATATAGCATCCTGGGGAAGGACACAGGCTACTTTTGGTCTTAAAAAATAATCCTACAGGGGTTGATATAGGGGATGAAAGTTTGTATGGGAAACTCAGTATTTCTTATGTTAGGGATGTGAAAAATAAAATGTATGCTTTTGATAGGAAATAAAGAAATATGCGGTTCAACGTTTTTGAAAAATCATCCCCTAAGGGGGTAAAATAGGGGTTGATTTTAAAATTTACAAAACTGCACGGATTGTGACAAAATTTGGCAAGGCTTTATATAGCATCCTGAGAAAGAACATAGGATACTTTCAAAAACAATACTACAGGGGGTGATATAGGGGATGAAAGTTTGTAAGGGAAACCCAGTATTTCTTAAGTTAGGGATAACAAATTTATGCTATTGGTAGGAAATTAAGAAATTTGCGGTTCAGCATTTTTGAAAAATCATCGCCTAAGGGGGTAAAATAGGGTTTATTTTAAAATTTACAAAACTGTACGGATTTCGATCAAATTTGGCAAGGCTTTATATAGCATCCTGGGGAAGGACACAGGCTACTTTTGGTCTTAAAAAATAATCCTTCAGGGGGTGATATAGTGGATAAAAGTTTGTATGGGAAACTCAGTATTTCTTAAGTTAGGGATGTGAAAATTAAAATGTATGCTTTTGATAGGAAATATATAAATATGTTGTTCAGCGTTTTTGAAAAATCATCCCCTAAGGGGGTAAAATAGGGGTTGATTTTAAAATTTACAAAACTGCACGACAAAATTTGGCAAGGCTTTATATTTATATAGCATCCTGGGAAAGGACATAGGATACTTTCAAAAACAATACTACAGGGTGTGATATAGGGGATGAAAGTTTGTAAGGGAAACCCAGCATTTCTTAAGTTAGGGATATGATATGTTTTCCACATGAACGTTCCCATGGGATATTTTCCGACATCCACGCGGGCGAAGCCGCGGGCAAAAGCTAGTATTATCAATATATCGTTATTAGTATAACGATATAATAACGTTATTCATTCATTTCGATACGCAATGTTGCCAGCTTCATGACCACGCATACAAAACGCACGCGTGCGGTGCGGCCACGCATACGAAACGCGTCGTCGTCGTCTAGTCTAGTAGTAGGTACTTATTTCTATGTGCCGAGGCTACCGGGCGACGACGGAGCGGTAGTCAGCGAGAAAAGTTCTTAAGAATAACGTTACAAATGAATCTGTAACGTTTCACCTGTAACGTTATTACAAGCGGATAAGCTTAATGTTACTGATACCTGTAACGTTACTTAAAATTTTGTTCTACGAAAATGATATTCTTTAACGTTTCTTTCTTGTAACGTTATTGTTATTTTTAAGTTTTAGTATCGTTACAAATTTTGGAACGTTATATGATAACATTAATGATAACGGAACGAAATTCATTTCGTTTTCAAGTCCCTGAATAGAAAAGTGTAAATTGCTATTTAAAAAAAACAATGTTTACTACATTTTATAGGATAAAACAATTTTATTTCAATTTCCAAGTATCGATTTCTGACTTTCGTCATATTAATTACTAGAGTCCATCGAAACAAGTTAAGATTAGGGTATTTTCTTGTGGTTTATTTATAATATTTTGAATAATACTTTTCACATTTTAAATCGTACTCACATGTGTGTGATATTTGTAAAAAGTAAAAATGTTAAAACACACTATTATCGCATTTACAGACTTAGATTTTATAGAGGTAAATTAATAAACTTGTGTGCTAAAGACAGATTCAATACAGTTAAGAAATGAGTTTTTATGCAACTCTCTTAATTAACCCACGTTAAAAAGATTTGATGGGTAGCATAATACATTTTACATAATCAATTTAGGGTGTCGTATGTCGACTCCATTAATGAGCTGACGGAGGTTCGTGTGTTTGGGTCCAATTGGGAGCGCTTCCGAACCATACGGTTGAAGAAACAAACTAACACTCACAAAAAAAATCATCGTCCATGTTAATGAAACTCCTTAGTCATACCTCGTTTTTTTCGTGAGGTGTTGAAAATTTGGGTAAATTTTTTCATGCCCTAGGCAACACTTAACAGTTATTGTGTCAAATTCAATGTCACATTCTTATTTTTTCGTTTTCGAATTTAATTATGAAATACACGGTGAAATTGAATACTTTCGTATGAAATGAGATGTTAGTGCGCTTTTCTTTTTTTGTAGTGTAATTTTTGCACGATTTCACAGCACAGACTGACATTTTTTTTTAAATTAAAACGCCCGGCTCGTGACGTTTGCGGGGCGAACGTTCCTTGACGTCTGGCGCGGGGATCGAACTAGTCACCAATGTTAGTTACTAAAATTTGGAATCAATTTACTGTAGCCTACTAGGAATCTGGACATTTCATAATTATAATGTTTTACCTGAAAATAAAACAGTTATTATATACGTAACCTTATTCTAGACCTATAGAGTGAGACAGCATCTTTCCGGATCTGACGTCACGACCTCTTATTCCCCCTCCCACCCGCTCCGCCCCGCTGTGGCCGGGGGGAGGGGGCGTGGAGCTTGCCCGAACAGTCAGGCGCGCTCTTCACATTGCATCTCACTTCCGGTGGATGATGAGTCCACCAGGCAGGATTAAAAATATAGGTCTAGAATAAGGTTACGTATATAATAACTGTTTTATTTTCAGGTAAAACATTATAATTATATACTATGAACCGTTATTCTAGACCTATAGAGTGAGATGTGTTTATTATCGCCTGGTGGGCAAGCTAAGTATATGCCAATGTGTGAAAAAGATTTTACTTAGATATCTATATAATTGTGTTTATTAAAGGTGCTTAGGAGTATTTATATTAAACCATCACACATAACTGTGTGAGAACATTATTGAAAGTGACTCAATGTATAAAGAAATTGCAGAAACTAAGTAGGTACCACAGTAATAAGAACTTACACATCTATAAGTTTTGCCATTCACATAAGTAACATGATTAGCACCACAATGATTTAATGATGATACTCAAAGAATTAAGATTTGCTTTGAACTAAAAGGCATAGCATATCTACTTAGATTAAATAATCAATTTAAGATCAATATTGTGTCACTCGAGCCAGTTGACAGATGCTGCGGCAATTCGAGTACTACCAGGAGCAGCCTTTACTCCTGCCTACTTATGAATAGTTTTAACCCAACCTCCAATGCTCGGGAGGCTGGCTTGACTCTGCCACGAGTTGATATAAATAAATGATTAATGTCATTGTTAATTCTACGTCATGATGATACTTCTATCAACTTACGTATCCTCCATACAGGGCATATGGATTTATCCGTATGTGTGTGCAATTTCCATGCTGATTATGAGTGTATAGTTATCTGTCTTTGATCCAAATGTTGCGTGTAAAACAATATGATTAGAATTGTCTTCAAAATGTGCACTATCAACCCGTAACAGTGTCAGGTCATGGACTCTACGCCTAGAAGCGAGTAGCAAAATCAGTGATGTGCGACGAGATACTTGGAATAAACTTGCATGAGGCGGCTGGTTAGAGCTGAGCCTTTCTACCACAATACGTGGATCCCAAATGAAAGAATTTTTAGGTTTGGAATCAACATTAGCAAGTGAAATAGCTTTAAACTTCCACTGCTTATGATTTGTCCGTTAGAACAGGCCAAAGTGGCAACTGTTGATTTATAAACTAAAATAGTTTTATAAGACAGTTTAAGAGTTAAGTGCAAGTATGCCAGGTACTTAGCGACTTGGGCACCAGAGGGATTTGTATGGTTGTCGCCAGCTAGAATTAAGTAGGTCTATTTCGTTTCGAGACCAATTTGTTAATTCGGCACACCACCCTTCACTAGCCATGCCTCTAGATACATCGGATCCACGTGAACCGAAGGCAGATAAGTCCGTGTATCTAGTAACCCCCGATAAAGATTGAATATGGGTAAAGGAGCGCTCACCGCTCTCCTCTTCAGGTCTGGCCGCCAAAACACTTTGGACCAGAGCGCGGTACCATTAAGATGTATCGACCCTTGCACAGATTGAGGTGTGACAGAACTCGTGGAGTTAGGTGTGGTGATGGGAATATCCACGCTCAACGGTATGACCACCTTCTGCTGAAGGCGTCATGAAACTCTGCGTTCGAGTCTTTGCAATCTCGTGAGACGTAGCGCACAAGCACGAGTGCGGTTTTCGAGGCGAACAAGTCGATTTCGGGCATTCCGAATTTGCAAAATACCTCTTGACATGCCTCTTCCATTAGGGTCCACTCCCCGGGTAATTTGAGCCTTGACAGCATGTCTGCTTCTGAGTTTACCTGACCGGGCGGGTACTGAGTGACCAGAGGCCCTAGTGCGAGCCTTCCTACATAATCGATCACGTTAATTAACGTAAACTTCAACTTGAACTAAAACAGTATAAGCGTCGTCTGGTGACTATAATAAGAAACAATTATCTCATACAAATTGACATAAGTTAACGTTAACGTAAAAGCGACCGAGTAAGCATAAAAACTCGCAAGGCAAGGCCACAGGTGATCTTGTTCTCGTCCGCAATCTCTAATAACATACAAGTTAGCCGGTAGAGGATCTGTGATCGGAGACCACCCTCGTTCCGCATATTACTCACCACACTCTAGTTGTCGGACTGAACTAGCATGGTGGATTGACGTAGCGATTTCTGACGATTGGTTAAGGCTGTGCCATTTTTTCCGCTTAGACAAGCGTGGTACATGGCACCCCAGCCTCTGGCAGATGCGTCTGTCGTTACATAGTGTGAGACAGGATCAGGATGTGTCGCCGTTCCTATAGACAGAGCTCGTAACCACCACATTAAGGTCGTCGACATTTCCGACTCGAGTGGGGTTTTACGTATGCTTGGTGCTTTGACAGCCGATTGCAAGCTACTTGTAACGGGCGGCAATGAAGCCGACCTCTAGGTACAACGAAGGCTGCAAAGTTTAGCGTGCCTAGCAAGCATTGAGCGTCGCGCGTCGTGCAAACTCCATCGATTTACCTGTAGTATGTGGCGTATCATATTGGAGATTTTGGAAACCTGTCTACGCATCAACACCATGAGCGGCGAGCCCACCACCACTGGACAGCAGAGGGGAGAGGAGTGCGGGGCGTGGTAACAAATTCCTCCGCGCGGAGCGCCACCGTCGCATTGAACATATCGGTCGACATACACGACACGCATTGCAAAATATGTAAAAACTTAAATTAGTTAATTACACGCCTAATACTATCGAAGAAGACGTTAATTTCATCTCCAAACATATTCTGGACCTTCAACGCCGGGTGCAGCAGAAGAAATCGTAGCGACCAGCATTAATCGGACGCACGAGGCCATCAGCGAAGTCATCCACGGAACCAGCATAAAACGGTCAGGTCTGAAATAAATACGCCTTCTCAGTATTAATATTTCTGTATATTTCTATAAACTTAGTTAGCTAATATAGTTACAACTTCCAGCAAAACTTAATTTAAAATAATCACTAAAAGTTCCGTAGACTTCTACTCTTAAGAGCCTATACTACCTCAAATGGCTTAGCATGATCCTCCGTTACGTCGAAAATACAGCAGCTTTAATTTTGAATTAAATATATGGTAAAGTTGAGGATTAATGTTAGGTACTATGTTAGACGAAAACACGATTCCTTGAAATTTTCTCGATACAAAAAAATCCCAAAGTTACCTCCAAACCGAATAAAAAACCGCTGTTATTCAAAAAATACGTCAAATTGGATCATGAAACTTTGCATACTAACTGAACTAACTATAAAGCAGGTCTTATGTTATATACTTTTTTTAAATTACCATTATTTTCACTGTAAAAAGAAATTACCTAAACTATCAGCGTCTTGACGTTCATTCCCTTCCGCCCGACACCACCGTTCAGTCTCGCTTCGGCTGTCGTACGCGAGGGCTGTGTCGCTTGCGCTCAGAACACAAATTACACAACAGGACGAGGTAAAATTAAAATACATTGAAGTACTTAGGTTTATAGTGTTGGCGCAATGGGAAATAACCGTAATAAAAATAAGAAGCGACGGGGTTGGCGTAAAGAAACAGGCAAACATATGATAAACGTACTGAAGTAAGTAGGGTAGTTGCGCCGGTTGGCGACTTAGTTGAGTTGCTAACTTTAGACAAATCAAAATATACGCCATTTACACGTAAAATAGTTGGCATGTGAAGATTTGTGTTTGTCCACGATTTAGGATAAATCCAGGTGGGGATAACTTTTATAAAAAATAAAAAGTTACCTAAATAGGTTTGTTTTTGTTTTGACACAATATACAAGAAATAGGTAGGTATCTATGTAGTAGGTAATTGTTTTTTTTTATAATGTTGCCTCACTCCAGGACTTCTCCTGAATATCGGAGACGGTGCCAACATCCATGGTATATACAAGTGCAGGGACAATTACATGTCACCAGTAGGCAAAAATGTATTTTCGGAGTATGGTCTGGATGCGACAAAGACATCAAAGTTGAAATTATAGAGAGAGATGACCAATATTGGGAAGAAATGGAACCAAAATTAGAACATTTTTACATTACATGCATGTTGCACTAGCTATGCGATCCCAGACATGTTCGAAATATGCCAATTAGAGATTTAAGCGAATTAAAATAATTGTTGTATAATTTTGACGATCTTTAATTACTTTCAAAATACTTATGGTATATACCTACCATACCTACCTACCTACATACTTACCTACCTACCTAACTATCCTACCTACCTACCTACATACTTACCTACATCCCTATCCTACCATTCCTACCTATACCTATGCATCTTATATTTATACAAACCTTATGCGTACCTACAGAACCCTCAACGCAATGGTGACTCGCACTTGACAAGTTTTTTGTAGCAGTGGAATTTAGTGTGCGTCTATCTGACAGGCCCCAACGAGATTCATCAACGGGTGATAGCTTTTCATAAAGACATTATTTTGTACCTAAAGAAAATAAATAAGATATATTTTGTACCTCGACAGTTTTTGATTAAATGACGTTTTTATGAAGTGTCTTGCTAGCTGGCCCTTTACGGTTATTTTTATTGTTATTATACTTACAGATCGCACAATAGTGTTAGGAGCTTGATACTATTATGTACCTTACAAATCCAAAATCTCGACTTTCTGTGAGCTACACTTCAGAAGATATTCGTTATTTAAACAAGCGTCCAGCCAGCGGGCCCCTTTTTTAAATACTACTATTTTATATCATACAATAGTGTTAGGAGCTTGATACTATTATGTACCTTACAAATCCAAAATTTCGACTTTCTGTGAGCTATACTTCAGAAGATATTCGTTATTTAAACAAGCGTCCAGCCAGCGGGCCCCTTTTTAAATACTACTATTTTATATCATACAATAGTGTTAGGAGCTTGATACTATTATGTACCTTACAAATCCGAAATATCAACTTTCTCGAGCTATACTTCAGAAGATATTCGTTAATTAAACGATCGTCTAGCTAGCAAACCCCTTTTCAAACATTATACCTACGTTCATAATCCAATAGGGCTATAACACCAAAACTGGGATTAAGAAAAAGAGTAAGAGAGTTAAGTACGACGCTAATGATGACGATGTAAATTAAAAGAGAAAATGTAATAGTAATTATAATCTTTAATCTGTTTAAATTGTTAGGAACAAAAGATGTCTAAACATGTCGACAGTAATTTTAAATAATTTTAAAATTTCAGACAACGCATAACAAATGTCAATTTAGAACTTAGAAATTTAAACAACATCAAAAACCTTATACAACATCCCTATACTATTAAACGAGTAATATTTGTACTCACGTTCACGAAAACGGCTCTAACTATTTCGATGAAACTTGCAATATAGGGGTTTACGGGTGCAAAAAATTGATCTAGCTAGATCTCATACTTGGCAAAATAAAAAAAAAAAATAAAAAAAAAATCGTTTTCTGTAACATAATAATGACTGACGAGCTAAAGCAAATAAAAAATCACAATTAATTAACGAATATCTTCTAAAGTATAGCTCGCAGAAAGTCGAAATTTTGGATTTGTAAGGTACATAATAGTATCAAGCTCCTATTACTATTGTATGATGAAAAATAGTTGTATTTAAAAAGGGGCCCGCTGGCTGGACGCTTGTTTAAATAACGAATATCTTCTGAAGTCTAGCTCACAGAAAGTCGAAATTTTGGATTTGTAAGGTACATAATAGTATCAAGCTCCTAACACTATTGTATGATATAAAATAGTAGTATTTAAAAAAGGGGCCCGCTGGCTGGACGCTTGTTTAAATAACGAATATCTTCTGAAGTGTAGCTCACAGAAAGTCGAGATTTTGGATTTATAAGGTACATAATAGTATCAAGCTCCTAACACTATTGTGCGATCTGAAAGTATAATAACAATAAAAATAACCATAAAGGGCCCGCTAGCAAGACACTTCATAAAAACGTCATTTAATCAAAAACTGTCAAGGTACAAAATATATCTTATTTATTTTCTTTAGGTACAAAATAATGTCTTTATGACAAGCTATCACCTGTTGATGAATCTCGTTGGGGCCTGTCAGATAGACGCACACTGGAATTTATGAATCGATTTGCAAAATATGTAACATATACGTAGGTATGTATATGTAGGTACTTGCATAGACCTACTAGCTACATAAATACACGGCGCAAACTATAAAACGTAAACTTACTACTAAACCAATGGGCGGAACCTTCAGCGCTAAGCTAGCTCGCTCTTGACTAGTATTTTGTAGCAGTAGGTAAAATACTGCACACGGCTACACATCAAGCTATAACTTTCCAGTATAAGCTGATCTCACATTGTATAGGCTTTCCGTACCATGAGAGGTCAGCTTATACTGGAAAATATAGCTTGATGAGAAGTTAGTAGGTACTTAGTACATTGAAATTAATTTTGCGATATATAATTTCATGTTCGTACCTACCTATAATGACAAGTTAATATTAAATTATTATTGATAATTTTATTACTTAGTACTCGTCCGATATTAGTGTAGTTTACTCTAACAAAATCGCTTTGACCTTGTGTGTCCGCGTCACCGCGAGTAGTAGTGTGCGAGCGAAATAAAGAGTGAGGTGGCGCGGGGAAGTGGGGGCGAAATTTGAATTTGAGCTGAGGTTGTATAGGCTCTTAAGAGAAACTGTTGGTACTGAGGCTCGAAGTGATCTGACCCAGAAACTAGGCGACGCTCCAAAAATTAGGTTTGTTACCAACATTCAGCCAGGAAAAAACCAATACTTTTGGCGGCAACGGTCAATTGAGACACCTTTTCACTACTTGAAAACAGACACAAAATCATCGGAGTCAAATCAAATACTTTCAACTTTATATCCAGTATTTTACATCAACAAAACTTATTATTATTTGGAAATTAAGACACTAATTTTATACTTAGTACCTATTTAAAATCAACAAAATTTATTACTATTTGGAAATCATGACATTCGGCCATCCGACACTGTGTTGCCTCCTGGCACACACAACAATAATTTATCAATTAAATCCTTAGAGCATTTAACCTATGGAGATGGCAAGCAGCGAATCACCGAACAACATTTTCTGCCACTTTATGCGGGGGGCGAGGAAAACACATACAGCACACTACAAAAATTTGACAACCACACACAGATACATGCTTCGTGTTGCTACGAACGCACACGAAAGAATAATAGCCACACAATAAAAAAACACATACACATTGACTTTGTGCGTATCTACGCAACTGTCCTATGACAACAAACACAAAGTGCTAGTGATGGGACACAAACAATCAGTGGTATTTCATTACATGAATCAAAAATCAATCTGCCTAGCCTTTTCCCAACTATGTTGGGGTCGGCTTCCAGTCTAACCGGATGCAGCTGAATACCAGTATTTTACATAGAGAGACTGCCTGTCTGACCTCTACAACCCGGTTACTTGGTAATACGATACCCCTTGGTAAGACTGGTTGTCAGACTTTCGGGCTTCTGATGACCCGTAACGACTGTCAAAGAACCACGAATGACAGCCGGGACCAACAGCTTAACGTGCTTTCCGAGGCACGGAGGAGTCTCGGTATGTAAAGATGGTCACTCATTCACTGACCAACCCCGGCAAGCGGAGCTTAACCTGCTATTTCATTACATGAATGAATGAATAAATAAAATGTTAATTCGTTTTATTTTCTTGTGTGTACAGGTCAAGCCACCCGAAACTGTCAAATTTTCCCAATCAACCTTGAACCTAATACTTTAGATTTATAAAGATTGTAGTAGCTTGACGTGCTGGCGTCTGTACACAAAAATACGCAATATGATTCATGCCTGCGAAACTACGTAGGTAGCCAGTAATGACAAAACAATTAATAGTGCTTTAGAAAAAGAACGATTGTATTTATTTTTTAGTCAAATATTTTTTTCAAATAACATTTTGATATTGCTGGACCTTCCCTATCATTCTGCATTTAGAAATTCGGGAACCACTGTACAAACACAACCGGCGATTTTATATACTAGCTACGCGTTAAGGGTCACTGTTCTAACCTAACCCAACCTAACCAAAATTATTCTCAAGCAATAGAGGTAATGGTCACTAACCCAAGTGATTCACCAATGTGAAGTTTCGGACGCGCGTGTGTGATAGTACAGTGGAGCCACAATTCGGGATACATACTTGAGCCCCGTTTTATAATGCGGGCTTAACGTAGGTATACGTGTCAAAAAGTGGGAAGGGTAGAATATAAATAATAAAATAACACAGCCAATTTTATTATTTTGTTAAAAATAACACTTTTACTCGTCCATTTTTTGTTTTTTAAAACTATTTGAGTTCGGTGTTTCATAACTAACTAATTAAAGAAACTAAATGATGTGTTTGATATTTTAGTAGGAAAACATGCGGGTGCAGGCTTTGGCTATGAAGCCACACACGCATGTTTACTTCATATTCATATGTCTGAATAATGACGACTACAGTCTGATTTTTAATTCGACGGAATTCTGACATTTCAGAAGTGTTGCCAATAATAAAACGGTCCTACTAAAATCTTTAATTTTGCAGGCGGTTCTTCCGTGCCAAGAATGTTTTTTAAAGTGGGTATCGTACCCTCAATTAGCTTCCTTCTATTATTTGCAAGTTGTTTAAAATTACACGACATAAAATGTTCCGAACAGATTGCACTGTATTACCGCAAAATATCCTCCAATTTTGTCATAGTACGGGATCTTTTGGAAATCTGTTGAAGAAAAATATAGAATAGAAGTAATCAGTTTAAATAAGTGCCAATAGAATCAAAGGAAAATCATGTCTATTAATTTGATTGTGTACGCACGCACGGCTACAGATCAAGCTATACATATCCAGTATAAGGTGATCTCGCACTGCATAGGATTTCCTTACAATGAGAGATTAGTGTAAACTGGAAATGTATAGCTTGATGTATAGCCGTGTGTACTACGTTTTCATAACAGCCTTGAAAAAACCTACTAGTAAGTACCTTCTACCTACGGTCCGCGGTGGAATAGTTATTAAATTATTCCAGTGCGGATAAATTTTTTTCAAATTGCATGAGCTGCAAAAACTCACATTCGAAACGAACAAACTGTTATTTTTTATTAGCCTAAAACTACAAAAGAAAAGAATTTAAATCGACTCACAAAGAACTGAAATTAATATTATGTAATATATATATTTTTTATTTCAACCTGACTTAACCAGATACATTACAAAAAAAAAACTGGTTACTGAATATAATGACTGAAAAAATCATTTATTTTATCAATCATTGATTCACGTTGTCCCTGCACTATGCAAATTCTTACCTGTACTACGTTTGCGCTACCAACGTACCACTGTATTTTTCTATCGTAATGTCAACAACGATTATTTCGACATTATACTTAAATAAAACTGTTTGAATGTATAATTTATACTTGTATGTGGTAAGAAACACCATGGTTTCGCAAATTTGAAGTGGCAGATCGCTTTTTGCACGAGGAAACTGCACAATTAACCATTTTTTGGGAGCACTTTCTTGCGACACAATACGATACACAATGACAGCAGTCGGCGAATGAATTAGTTTTATATAACGTGCATGGCCATATGGCCAATCGACTTTGGCAGAGGGGTTCGCTCAGCTATGCCATCTCCATAGGTTAAATGCTCTAAGATTAAATCATGACATACTTGGTGAACCAAAAAAAATAACAAGTAATAATAATTGATAAACAAATTGATAAGGATATAATGGTAAGGTAATCATCTGTCGTTACCTATATTTACTAGATTATTACAACAATAATCATCACAATAACCAAACAAACCAAACATTACGCTACATTAGAAAGAGCAAAACACGACAATACATTTTCTAGATCATTAAAACATCAAAACGTTACACTAGGTACATTTTAATAATATGGCTTTACATTTCACTATAATTAACATAATACTTTAAAGACTAGCTTAATCGACATATTTTACTAGATTATTACAACAACAATCATCACAGCAACAAAACATTATATTATAATAAACATGACAATACATTTTACTATATCATTAAAACATTACACTAAATACATTATTTTGATTTAGGTAGCTTTGTTTAGTTACTTTTATCAGAGCTACTTTCGTCGGAGCTATGTAGTTCCAAAGCTTTTATGTGTATCCATGGTCGGATTCTATCAGCTGCAATTACAGTTTTATAAGGTTTGCCCTTTTTAGCAAAACCAGGGACATCTGTTATACGATAGCGGTCATTGCCTAGAACTTCAGTAACTTTGTAAGGACCCACAAATTTCGATAAAAGCTTTGTACTTTTCTTATCATTATCAAAATTATTTCGACAAATTTTAACTAAATCACCGATCTCATATTTAGCTGCGGGGATTCGATTTGCGTCATGTCTATTTTTTTGTTTCTCTTGGTCTTTCTCTATATTATTACTGATTTGCTCTCTAACTTGTTCTAACTCTAAATTACTAGAATGATTTTCAGCGTTAAGCTTATTCGACAAGACATCGCGCAATTTTAATCCAA
The DNA here is from genome assembly GCA_905163495.3 of Cosmia trapezina. Lineage (NCBI taxonomy): Eukaryota > Metazoa > Arthropoda > Insecta > Lepidoptera > Noctuidae > Cosmia > Cosmia trapezina. The sequence continues at coordinate 14,172,012 of LR991047.1, forward strand.
ACATAGCTTCCGTTGGAGTTTTCTGTGTTGAGGCATTAACAGTGTTGTTCATGCCCCATTGAATTTTTCCCAGACACTTGTCCCAGTCGCGTTCGTGGCTTGAAAAGTTTTGAGATGACAATGAATTTAAGATGGTTTGATTAAACCTCTCTGCCTGGCCATTAGCTCTGGGACAAGCTACTGCGTTCAAAATGTGCTTAATACCATGTTTATGACAAAAGGTCTGAAAAGCTGTTGACGTGAAACTAGTGCCACGGTCAGACACGATCCTAGCGGGAACACCGAAGTCATAAAATATTTTCTCTAAAACCTTAATCGTAGTTTTTGTTTTTAAATCTTTAACCGCTCTTACGAAGACATACTTTGTGAAGGCGTCTACTACCGTTAAAATATGAGTATTACCGTCTTTACTCCTAACAAAAGGTCCAAGGTGATCCATATGAATCGTGTGAAATGGTATTTCTACTTTTTTTATTGGATACAGATGACCCGACTTCTGTTTTGGCGCATTATCTTTATTATAAGCGCAGTCTAAACATGCCGCGACATACTTTTTAACAAATTTTCTTAGTTTAGGGAACCAGTATAAATGTTGTATTCTCTCTAGGGTTTTGGCGTACCCCAGATGACCAATTTCATCATGGTTTGCTCGGCATATTTGCCATCGCGCACTTCGCGGAACAACCAGACATAGTCTATCGTCTACCCTTTTATACACGGTATGGTCTTTTACAACATAGTTTTTACGAATGTCTCTACATTCCTGATCATTTTCGGGTTTAAGGATCTTAAATATACGAGATATTTCGGGGTCTGCTAATTGTAATGATAAAAGCCAGTTCTCTTTGCTTATGGTATATACGCCTACAAAAGAACTGTCATCTGGTTCCTCAGATAACCTGGTGTTTCTACTTAGCGCATCGACGTGTGACATCATAACACCAGGTCGATATTCAATATCAAACGTAAACTCGCTTATTTGTAGCCACCATCTCGCTATCCGCGGAACGAGATCCTTTTTGGTTAGTGTAGTGCGAAGTGCAGCACAATCGGTATAAACCTTAAAATTAATGCCTATCAAATACACACGGAATTTTTTTAGGGAACATACAACAGCTAGCGTTTCTAGTTCATAAGAATGCAGGTATTTTTCTTCTGGCGTAGTTTGTCGACTAAAATAAGCAACTGGTTGTAAAACCCTACTGTCTTTTTGCCATTGCATAAGTATACCTCCTATACCCAGAGCACTAGCGTCGGTATGGAGTTCGGTTTCAAGGGCGGGATCATAGAGAGCTAGGACAGGCCTACAGGCCAGCCTGTCCTTTAAAATTGAAAATGCCTGGTCTTCCGTATGAGACCAATGCCATAAACAGTCTTTTTTTAATAAAGATGTTAACGGACGAGCGACCTCTCCATAACCCTTAATAAATTTTCGGAAATAACCAGTCAACCCAAGAAATTGTCGGACCTCATGGACATTTCGTGGTTTCGGAAATTCCTTAACCGCTAAAATTTTTGCTTCACTCGGCTGAATGCCCTGTGGAGAGATTTCATACCCAAGGTAGCTAACAGCGCTATCAAAGAATCGACATTTGGCTAGTTTTAAGGTTAATCCATATTGCCTAAAAAGTATTAACACGTCCTCTAGTCTCTGAAACATCTCATCTACAGTTTTTGCGGGAATTAACACGTCATCTAAATAAGCTAACGCGTACTCAAATCGTCTGTTCCCGAGCACTTTGTTCACCATTCTCTGGAACACGGCTGGGGCATTCGCTAGGCCGAAAGGCATTCTTTTGAACTCGAAATGCCCATCGGGTGTAACAAAACCAGTAAGATGTTGGCTTTCTTTAGCCATAGGTATTTGATAATACCCTGAAGCGAGGTCCAGAGTCGTGAAGAAACCATTGCCACTGAGATTCGATATTTGGTCTTCTATAATCGGCAGCGGAAAACGATCTTTTACAGTTTTATTATTCAGGGCTCGAAAGTCTACGCATAAACGCTGCTCGCCCGTTTTCTTTTTGACCATTAAAATTGGGCTGGCATAGTCGGATTTCGATTCCTGAATAATATCGTTTTGAAGCAATTCGTCAATGGTTTCTCGGACTCGTTCGCGTTCATAATAAGACAACCGATATGGACGGTATACAATTGGCTTATTATCTGTTAAATCGATTTTCATTTCTACATCAACAGCGCAACCTATTTCGTTAAGTTTCATAGCAAAACAATCGCGGTAATTTTGCAACAACAAGTACAATCTATCCAATTGTTCAGTGTTCAATCCTGGCCCGGTTTTAATATCGTCCTTATTGAGGGGTTCTACAGTAGTGGAATCTATCGTTATTTTATTTATTTGGCATAATTTCTGTTCATTAAACGGAATAGCTCTAGCAATTAAAACGTTTGGTTGTAAGGTAATAGTAAAGGGTGACAAATTAGATACAACAACGGATCCCTTACCATTAGAAATACTATAAGCACCTTGTAACAGACGGAACTCTTTACCCGTTTTGACAGAGTTGTAGCCTTCTATAAATACATCCCCCGTGAAATTACTGTTTGAATAAATAGGGACACTACTGGTTTTCAAAATATCTATCTTGTCAGTAACATAAAGGTTTAAAATATCTTTTGAATCGTCAGAAGTACCTACGTCTGGGCTTTTGTAAAATGTAAGTTTAGAGCTATCTTTTAAAACGGTGATAAACGGCAATTCAGTAAAATTCTGACCAATAATAAGTGATGTTTGCATGTAAACGTCATCTACAACTAATACTTCAATATCAGATTCAATTTCATCGATCTTAATGGACACAACTGTCTTATACATAGGTGCAACTGACGACTGTCCAAAACCCTTAACAACCGGAACGTTATCAAAGCTCTTAACTAAATTAAGTAATTCTGCATCGGTCCTGCGCAAGATCGTACACTCACTACCAAAGTCAATATACGCTTCGAAAGACTTATCATTTATTACTACGGACTTGAAGTATTTGGCGCTGCCCTCATTAAAAGAATCAATTTTTAAAGTCCTTTTTTCCATAGTTTCTACTGGCTTAGATTTAGAATTTGAAGAGACAAAGGGTTCTAATTTACATCCGTCATTATCGTGCCCTATCCGTTTGCATCGTCTGCATGTAATAATGGGCTTAGTACATTTAAAATAAGGATGACCTTGCAAACGACAATTGTAACAAGTGATTGAATTGGTTTTAGCACCATTTGAACTGGCACGGTTATTACTAGTGCTTGGTTTTGGCGTTGTACGCTCACGAAATCTATTAATAATCTGCGATTGAGGTTTCTGATATGTAAGAAAGTTAAGTAAGTCTTCGGGTTCCGAACTATTCTGAGCCTGCGCTCCACTCTTAATCGAACGGTCGCTTATGCCGTATATAATACAATCAACAGCCTTTTTACCACTAATTTCACATCTATTTAATAATCCTATTTTATCATAGAAATATTCACGAAGACTTTCATCACCACGTGAAGTGCGACTTAACATCTCTTCTAACAGATGTCCATAATTTTCTTCACTAGGGAAAGCCTTCTTGAGTTTAACCTGCCACTCATTCCAAGTGAAGACAACTGTCGGCAAGGCTTCAAGCCAACGCTTTGCTAGGCCGGCTAACTTTTGTAAAGAGAAATGGACAGTTTGCTTCTCGTCCCATCCATAAATCGTAGCACATTCATTAACTTTTCGCAACCAGCTTTCTATGGGTTGAGTTCTATTTGATGGATCAAACTCCGGAATGACATTGTTGTTGTTATTCCAAGAGTTCTTCGGAGCGTCTTTTGTAGCATGCTTAACTATTCTTAGTATATCTTCAGTAGAAAGTTTGTTTGCGTGCTTACGTATTTTCCTTGGTACAGCCTCTTGGCTTGAACTAGATGACGAGCTTCTCTGTCTAGCCTTCTTCGTTTTAGATTTACGCTGACATCCCAGAGGTGTACCAGGTGGGGTAGCACCAAGTTCAACATCAGACATCGTCACACCTCTCTGAAATGTTAAACATTACTTGGGGCGTAATCCATTCACAAACCTTACACATGGAGTCGGAGCATAGTGGACTTTAACAAAACTCAAAGTTAGATATGTATCAATTATTGTCCCAATAGTCCAGCACAATAAGTATTAAGTGTCATAATTATTATAAAATAAGGTATAAAAAATGCCTAAATGACGTTTTAAAGTACTTGTACAATCCCATTTACCATTGAGCATAATCAGTTCATTTAATTATTTACACGTCGATTGCACACCCAGGTGTTCAGATAACAATAAAAAATCTATTGTGTCTGCTAATTGGCGCGCGACGAGTTACGACTAAAATTCATGCAATCAATTCTAAGCAAAAATAAAGTGTTGGCCATGTTCGTCAACTCGTCAATAAACTTAAGTAATATCGTAAACCTTAATGTGCAGCTACCTACGCATTTTAAACCTTTTATCTGACGACTAGTGATTCACTCAACAACCAGTATGAAAACCATACCTACCCACTAAAAATAATAGTGAAATCACAAAGTACGCCCACTAACATAATCCGACGACTAGTGACTCACTCATTCATTAACCATTAAAAACCATGTTATCCAATCAAAATCCCAATGATAATTTAAGTAAAAGGCGTAGATAGGTTACCTACCCAACATTTGATGTTAGAAAATGGCACAGTGTCGAATTATTAGATTACGTACACGTGAAATAGGACGGCATGTCGTAATGGAGCGATAAAAAGACAAGACGACGAAAATGTGGCTAATTAGCCGGATTTTGGCGTGCCACTTCCAGACCGTGTATAACCCATCTACCTCCCTTCACCCATAATATCACTGCAAAATCCAGTGAAATCACGAAGTGACTCACTCAATCCAGCAGGAACCTGACACCTGCTCAAAATCCAGTGAGATCACAAAGAACGCCCCCTAATAATCCCGAGTGAACAACCAGTTCACGTACCATTTATCATTTATTGTACGCACCAGGACCTTAGCTTAGTACGGCCGTCGACTACGTTTAAGACAATGAGCTCGGTACCTATCAACTACCTAAGAGCCTACTGACCGTAAACCTATCCCTATCGTATCACCTAGCAACCTAGTTATCCTAACGCCCTAACCTACCACCATACAAACCATACCAAACGTATGTTACGTTGGTTTTACGTGCGGGAAGTCTGTTACAGGGAGACCTACGGTAACAGACGAAATCTGGGTAGGAAAAGGGTTTCGTGTACGTCGTGCAATGTACACAGGAAATGGTTTTCTCACTGCCGATCCCACAGACTCATAGGATCGATGATGGCTAAAGGTGTCTTGGCCACAGTGAGAGGAATTGTAGAAGATGAACAACACTCGACTCCAGCTTGATGACTACAGACGGAATATGGGTAGGAAAAGGGTTTCGTGTACGTCGTGCAATGTACACAGGAAATGGTTTTTTTTCACTGCCGATCCCACAGACTCATAGGATCGATGATGGCTAAAGGTGTCTTGGCCACAGTGAGAGGAATTGTAGAAGGTGAAAAACACTCGACTCCAGCTTGATGACTAATAAATTACAATTACTAAGGTAGGAATAGTTATAACCAACAATTTATTTATGCTTACCTCGCGATTTGCTTGTAAATTAATCAAAATAAAATAAATACAATGTTCAAATTTTGCTCATTTATATCCCTTGTAGAGGCTTATGAGAACGTAGCCATAATTAAGTTTATAATAGTAGCAAAAATAAAAAATAAAATTTGAAAAAAATATGGAAACATTATGAAATTGAAAATATTGCTTCATTTAAATTAACCAGAAGTCATGACCTAAGGCACCATCCTGGCTGAAATATATCCCGCGCTATCAGAGTGTGGCCCTGATCAAAGCGCGTGATAAATTCAGTCAGCAGTGTACTTCACCGCACATCATCAGAGTGTTGCCCTGACATAATGCGCGGCACCAACACCAGTGCCTCGAAATCACGCTCATTGGTTTCATTTAGGCAACCACCCTGGCTGAGACATATCCCGCACTATCAGAGTGTAGCCCTGATCAAAGCGCGTGATAAGTCCAGTCAGCAGTGTACTTCACCGCACATCATCAGAGTGTTGCCCTGACATAATGTGCGGCGTCTGCAGCCAACAAAATGATAGCAATATAAAATAAAATACAATAAATAATCCATAAAATAACAGGTAAGTACCTAGTTCTCATATGCCTCTGGTAAGTTTTCAAAAAGAACGTTTATCAATTGTTTTAAATACAATTAATTACAAGCAATTCATTATTATTATTTTGAAGATGATCTACGTACCTTTTTGGGTCTAACCCGCTTCTGAAGTGAAATAAATACGCCTTCTCAGTATTAATATTTCTGTATATTTCTATAAACTTAGTTAGCTAATATAGTTACAACTTCCAGCAAAACTTAATTTAAAATAATCACTAAAAGTTCCGTAGACTTCTACTCTTAAGAGAAACTGTTGGTACTGAGGCTCGAAGTGATCTGACCCAGAAACTAGGCGACGCTCCAAAAATTAGGTTTGTTACCAACATTCAGCCAGGAAAAAACCAATACTTTTGGCGGCAACGGTCAATTGAGACACCTTTTCACTACTTGAAAACAGACACAAAATCATCGGAGTCAAATCAAATACTTTCAACTTTATATCCAGTATTTTACATCAACAAAACTTATTATTATTTGGAAATTAAGACACTAATTTTATACTTAGTACCTATTTAAAATCAACAAAATTTATTACTATTTGGAAATCATGACAGGTCAATCATCATTCTTCATCCTTATCCCTTTGTTCTATATTCAGTGCTTCATTTGTGTTAATATTGTGTGAAATCCTAGTGTTTTATTCCCGTTAAATAGTTAAAAACGCCTAAAGATTTTTGTTTTGCCGTTACCCTCAACTTCGTTTAAATAAAAATAATCCTTTGCAAATCTTTACAAACTAGTATTTTCCACTGTCTACCACAAACTCCAAAATGACTAAACCTCCGTCAGAAGACGATATAATTAAAGATTTAAATAAAAGAAGAGGTGTTGTTCGCGGTAAATTTCGACTATTCATGAAGTATGTAGACTCTGTAGAAATAATGCCTATTACTGAAACCATTAAAACAGAATTACAAACGCGTTTACAAAAGGCAGATTTATTGTTAGAGCAGTTTTCAGAAATTCAGGATGATATAGACTTAAAAATCCCTGATAGTCAAACAGAAAAGGAATTATCTGAGAGGGAAACTTTTGAAACCCACTATTATACCTATGTGACTAAAGCTAAGTGTATTATTAACGCAAATAACGCTCAAAATTCTTCTAAAGTTTCTAGTAAAATTCAATTACCTACAATTTCACTTCCTTCCTTTGATGGCTCTTATGATCACTGGTTAGAGTACCGCGATACTTACCTATCTCTCATCCATAGTTCTAAAGAAATAGATAATGTGCAAAAATTCCATTATTTACGGTCTTCTCTTACTGGCAGTGCATTATCGGTGATTAAGTCATTGGAATTTTCCTCTGATAATTACAATATAGCATGGGAGTTAATGGAAAACAGATTCAATAATAACCGTTTACTTGTGCAAAACCATGTAAAAGCTTTGTTTTCTATTACGTCACTTAATAAGGAATCATCTAATCAAATTCGTAAGCTTATAGACACCGTTCTCAAAAATCTACGTTCCCTCAAAAACCTCGGCGAATCGACTGAGTCTTGGGACACCTTAATTATTTACCTAATTACATCTAAACTTGATTCAGTTACTGAAAGAGAATGGGAGACTCATAAAAGTTCAATTATAAATAGTCATAAGCAGTCAAATTCATGTTTATCTCTTGATTATTTGATTACTTTTCTTAAAAATAGGGCTGATGTACTAGAGACTATTCATTTGGCACATAGTAAATCTACCACGGACAATAACGTAAAGAAACCATCACATTCACAACAACCAAACAAATCACATAGTTACACATCAACACAAAATAAACAATCTAATAATAAAAATTCCAAACGTCCTCGTATTTGCACTATGTGTCAAGCTAACCATCCGCTTTATTCTTGCGATTCATTCTTAAAATTATCTATTAACGATAAAATTAAATTCATTAATGAAAAGAAGTTATGTTGTAATTGTTTACGCGGTAGTCATTCGGTAGATGAGTGCTGGTTCGGTCCTTGTAAGCAATGCAATAAGAAACACAACAGTTTAATTCATGATAAATGTGACGATAATTCGGATGCATCCACATCGTCAGCTGTTGCGCTTAATTCACAGGCATCGCCGCAGGATACGACTAGTGCTAACACTTCAAACACTACCACATTACATTCTGCATCTCACACAACACATCAAAGTACTACTCATTCATTATTAGAGACGGTACTGCTGTCTACTGCATTAGTGGAGGTAGCAGATAAAAGCAATAATTTTTTCACTACTCGCGCTTTATTAGATAACGGCAGTCAGCATTGCTTTATTGCAGAATCTTTATGCAAACGACTAAATCTTAATTTAATACAGTCCACTGTGCAAGTCTCCGGGGTAGGTGACTCGGTGACTAATTCCACACAATCATGCGAAATCCATTTGAGGTCTAAAACTACACAATATAATACACGCTTTAAATGTTTAGTTTTAAAACAAATTACAGCTCAGTTGCCATCTTTAGGTACAAAATCACACATAAATATCCCTGAACATGTACAGTTAGCAGATCCTAATTTTTATTCGCCATCAAGAATCGAATTATTAATTGGGGCAGATAGGTTCTGGGAACTTTTAAATGACGGTCTAATTCGACTAAGTAGCGGTCCATACCTTCAGAGTACTAAGTTGGGATGGATAATATCTGGTTCATTGTTGAATGATAAACCTTCACGCAACAATCGAGTTCAATGCAATTACTCACAATCATTAGATACTCAACTTAGAAAATTCTGGGAGGTAGAAGAAATAATTCCGCAAAATAAATTAACTAAGGACGAGTCTTTATGTGAAAACTTATTTGTGCAAACTACGTACCGCGATAACACGGGACGGTTTTTTGTGCGCATTCCATTAGCTGAGTCTAGTGACACACTAGGAGATACGTATAAACTCGCGCTAAACCGCTTTCACGCACTTGAACTTAAATTAGATAAATCTACACCTGAATACAAAAAATTATATTGTGATTTTATGAATGAATATTTAAGTTTAGGACACATGAGTCGAGTCAATCACTATCCATCACCAAATTATTTTTTACCGCATCACGGTGTTTTAAGAGTTCATAGTAGTACTACAAAACTTAGAGTAGTTTTTGATGGAAGTGCAAAATCAACATCGGGCAAATCGCTTAATGATATTCAGTATATTGGCCCTAGTTTACATAATGACGTTTTCTCGATTTTGTTACGTTTTCGACAGTTTAGATTTGTTGCATGCGCTGACGTCGAAAAAATGTATCGACAAATTAATATTCAACCGGATCAAAGAAACTTCCAGTTAATTCTTTGGCGTGAAAATAAATCGGACGAACTCGGTGTGTACCAGCTTAATACAGTGACATACGGTACCGCGTCCGCTCCATACCTAAGTATTCGTTGCATCAAACAGCTGGCATCTGAGTGCGAGGATGACGTCATAAAGCAAGTAATAGATGAAGATCTGTTTGTAGACGATTTAATCACGGGTCATGATAATAAACAATGTTTATTAGACATTTGTACCAAAGTAAATGATGTTTTAAAATCTGGTTGCTTCCATTTACGTAAATGGTTGTTTAATCTGGAGACTTCTACAACAGATCAAACAAAAGAATTGGCTTTAGGCGAAAATCTCTCGGTCTTGGTTGGTTGAATTATTTAGATTTATTATATTTTACTACAAAAATTGATCAAACTTTCACTCATGTGACTAAGCGCGTTATCTTGTCTGTTGTCTCACAGGTGTACGACCCATTAGGCTTATTATCACCCTCAATTATAATTGCAAAAATACTTTTACAAAAACTATGGCTTTGTAAGTTAAGTTGGGACGATCCAGTACCTAACAATATTTTGTTTTAAATGTGGAAAAACTTTATTGACACGCTTCAACATCTACAAAACATAAAAATTCCTCGTCATGTTAGACAAGTGAATACAAACTACACAGATTTACATATTTTCACGGATGCATCACAGGATGCATATGGTGCATGTGCATACATAAGTACATACAACGATAATTCACCGGTCACTGTTAGACTACTTTGTGCTAAGAGTAAAGTCGCACCAATTAAACCAGTTACAATACCGCGACTTGAACTATGCGGAGCTTTAGTTGGTGCTAAGTTATATCAAAAAATTATTCAGTCATGGAGATTAACTTTTGATAACACATACTTTTGGTCTGACTCCACGATTGTCATAAACTGGATTAAAACTTCACCTAATCTGTTAAAACCATTCGTTCAGAACAGAGTAGTGCTAATCAATGAGTTGACTGGTGAGTTACCGTGGTTACATGTTGCTGGTAAAACCAACCCGGCTGAACTTTTATCTCGCGGGCTCACGCTCGACGCGCTTCAAAACTCAGATATTTGGTGGCACGGGCCAGCATTTTTAACCGAAATTAACACTAATTTTAAACAAAATAATCACGATGAAATAATTAATTTGCACGATTTACCAGAAATTAAATCAAATGTTAATTCTTTATTTACACAATCAACTTTTACTAGTATTTTTACCTTTGAACGTTTTTCAAATTTTAATCGCATGAGACGTGCAGCCGCTTACTTGTTACGATTCATTCATAATGCACGAACCAAGGTCAGAACAGAACGTAGCACTGGCGCGCTTACGTCTGATGAATTAAGTAAAGCAACTTTAGTTTTAGTACGGTTAGCACAGCAAACGTCATTTCCAATCATTTTTAATGCATTAATAAAAAATTTACCTATTAAATCTATGAGAAATATATCTAGTCTTGATGTGTTCCTAGATTCCGATTGCATTATTAGAGTGGGAGGTAGATTAGTAAATTCACATACCTTCTCGTATAGTAAAAAACATCCCATATTATTGTGTTCCAAACATACTTTCACGCGACTTCTTTTCCAATTTGAACATAAACGTCTACTTCATGCTGGTCCACAACTGCTCTTAGCTACTATTAGAGAAAGTTGGTGGCCACTCAAGGGTCGTGATTTAGCCAAGCAGACAGCGCATAAGTGCATTACATGTACTCGCCAGAAAGGGAAGGCAATATCAGTAAAAATGGGTAACTTGCCTCCTGAAAGACTGGAACCGGGGTATCCTTTCTTGCGCTGCGGTGTAGATTATGCGGGACCTATGTTCATATTGAATCGCAAGGGAAGGGGTTCAAAATTGGAAAAATGTTATGTTTGCCTATTCATATGCTTCACTACTCGTGCAATACACTTAGAATTAGTCAGCAGTCTAACTTCTGAGGCATACTTATTGGCTTTAAAAAGGTTCCTATCTCGTCGTGGAAAACCCGCGCAAATATTTTCCGACAACGGAAAAACGTTTGTAGGCGCACTAAAGGAATTCTCTCAATTTTTAACTACTAATGAAAATAATATTTTAAATTTTGCTGCAAGCGAAAATATTAAGTTTAGCTTTATTCCTCCCTATTCACCACATTTTGGAGGTTTGTGGGAGGCAGGGGTTAAATCCTTTAAACATCATCTCCGTCGTGTAGGAAACGTAAACTTCACTTATGAAGAATTTTCCACTTTATTGACACAAATAGAAGCCCTCCTAAACTCCAGACCTATGTATCCCATGTCTTCAGACCCAAACGACTTACTCCCTCTCACACCAGCCCATTTCCTGATTGGCCGGCCGCTCGTTGCTCCTGCCTACGAAGACCTCACAGCTGCAAACACTTCACGCTTGGTCCGCTACGAGCGCATCGAACAGACGAGGCAGAACTTCTGGAAGCGGTGGTCTCAGGAGTACGTCTCGGAGCTGCAGACGAGGAGTAAATGGCAATCCAACACCGACACAATAGCACCTAATACCTTAGTGCTCATTAAAGACGACAATTTGCCACCCTTGAAATGGCGTCTTGGACGAGTCATAAGTACTTCACCGGGCAAGGACGGACTAGCACGCGTAGCTGACATTAAAACAGCTAACGGAGTAATACGAAGATCATACCCCAGATTGTGTCCGCTGCTAAAAGAGGAAGAACCCTAACTCTTCTCTCAACTTCTACCTACTTCTACTTCTTCGTTGGAGGCTGTTACTCCAAGGCGGGGGGCATGTCTACGCATCAACACCATGAGCGGCGAGCCCACCACCACTGGACAGCAGAGGGGAGAGGAGTGCGGGGCGTGGTAACAAATTCCTCCGCGCGGAGCGCCACCGTCGCATTGAACATATCGGTCGACATACACGACACGCATTGCAAAATATGTAAAAACTTAAATTAGTTAATTACACGCCTAATACTATCGAAGAAGACTTTAATTTCATCTCCAAACAAAACCTTTTCCTGGGGCAAATACTTGGAATTCAGGGCGAGATTCCATTTTATGCCGAGATAGTCTACTGCCTTGGTAGGGATCAATGTGGATTGTGGTTGATCATCCATCCCAAAGTTGCTAGGACTCATATTATGCTCGTATTTATAATCAAGTAATTACTTGAGTAATTACTTGCTAATAGTAATTTCTTAATGAAATCACTACTTGAGGGTAAAAATTCTTAAGTAAAGAAAATGGTGACTATTTCCTGGCTAAGAATTCTAAGTTTTGACAGTTCTAACTTCAAACAATTAGTAAACTATAGAATGAAAATCATTACTTGAGCAATTACTTTGACTGATGTAATTACTTATACTTGACTATAAATACAACTGTTATAGCTTCCGCAGCATGGTCCATTAGGGTTAATCGATCTTGGTTCACGATTAAATAATCGTCCAAATAGACGATAACTCGCATGCCCTTCACGCGCAGCACGTCTGCTACCCAATTTGTCACTGTCGCAAATGCCCCGGGTGCTGATGACAGCCCGAATGGCAGACAAGTGATCTGAAGGAGCTTTGGGCTCGACTTCTTTTCTATTGCGTATAATACTCGCAGAAATGGGTGATGACGGGGGCTGACTGCTAGGTGAAAATAGGCCTGTGTATTTTGATCGCCCAGACGATCGATTGCAAGAAATCCGGCACTCGGTACATATTTATTAAGCTAAACTTTGTTTGCATTACATAGCGGTTTAGATTTTTATATCGGGCGATTGCTAGTATCTGACTTTTGCACTAAAAACATCGGACAGACATAACTTGTTCCGACATCAATAAGCTCATTGGAGTTTGAAAACGTGTTAATAAGTCTGGGCTTTGAAGTGAAGGTATTTTGAAAAAAAAAAAAAAAAAAAAAAAAAAAGGAATTCGGTAACCAGATATCATTTTAACAATGTTGTCTGGAGCACCGTAATTCTTCCAAATTTGAATGTAATTTTTTAACCGCCCGCCATAAAATAAATTTCTTGAGGATAATCACTTACGATACTGATCGGATTTACGATTGCAAAAGAATAGTTTTTTTTATTTTTTTTATTATTATTATGTACCGGATTTATTGTTTCCCGACTTTAGGCCTCTACTTTTGGGGGACGCTTGAAACCTCGTGGATGGCTGGGGACCGAACCCAGGATTGTCACAGTGAAAGGGCTTGTGTGCTCACTTAGCTGGAGGGCCATCTTGTCTATTCCGCATAGACGTGGCATGAGGCTCTTCCGCAGAGCGCTTTTGGGCAGAGAACAGCTTACTTGTACCACCAGCTTTTTGTAAAAAAAGGTGGTTAAATCCTGTGGATTAAAAAGGTTATATTGTGTTGGGGGATCTTCTTGCAAGTCCACCTTTACATATTTGTCGTTGACATCCGACAAAATGCAGCCACGACGTCTTTGAATGATATCAGCACGTCTTCTACGGCTCATTTGCAAGAGATCATAAGACACTTTCATGGAAGAGAAGTTTTCGGAAAAAAAGAAGCATTAATCTTTTCAAAAAGCATGTCAGCGTTAAGTACGCAGCCAGGCGATTGCGCCCATTCGATGATTTGCTGAAAGTTGTTTCTTAGCAGCTCATTTTGTTGTAAAAGAAAAAGCTCATGAGTAAAAGCTCCAAACGATCTATCAAAGTAATCTAAGCCAAAAAGAATTTGTATCCCAATATTCGCAAAAACCTGGCTTAGCGATAGCGACACACTTTTTCTCAGTTTCTAGGTATCTAAACCTTTGCCAATCATTAGTATCAAAATGATGTAGTTAATTTAGCACATGTAATCTACCCTCCGAGGCATTTTCAACAGTAGGTTATTTTAGGTTAGTGGATACCGGAAATTCGAATACTTTAACCTTCTGTGGTTTACTGAGAAGGTGATCATTCCCAAGAGAAACCCTCAAGCCTTCAGATGGATGTAAGGAAATATCAGAATCAGATTAGGGCTGGGTTTCTTTGTTTGAAAAGCGATCTTTATTTTTTAAGTAGGATAATATTTCACTTACTTGATTTGACAGCAAGTCTAACCTGCGCTCGTTTTCTCGGGTCTCCTGCCGCGGCTGCTGCTCGACGACGACTCGAAGACGACGAAGAAGATGCCTGCGGTGATGCAGGGGGAGGCGGGCGACTCCCGTCACCTCGGCAGGCGCTTTCGTGGATTTTTCCATTACGTATACAAAACACGCACTCAAAACTCTTAATAGTACTCGAAACACTATTACCGAGTTTTCAAATAACCACTAAATAAAGTTTTTCCACGAACTAAAAATGTAGGTAATTTTAAACACTAAACAGCAGCGCTGTTACCCGCACTAAAAGAGGTGTGATCGCACCGAAAAACGATGCCAATGTGAAGAGCGCGCCTGACTGTTCGGGCAAGCTCCACGCCCCCTCCCCCCGGCCACAGCGGGGTGGAGCGGGTGGGAGGGGGAATAAGAGGTCGTGACGTCAGATCCGGAAAGATGCTGTCTCACTCTATAGGTCTAGAATAACGGTTCATAGTATATAATCTAAGGCTATACATTTTAATTTCTTACTATTCAGCGCCGTCTATCTACGAGAACATAAATTAAAAATGAACAGTGTTGCCAGTGAACATCCATGAAGCAGTTGTTAGTACATTATAGTAGAAGTGTACGCGTATAATGTTTAATTTTGATGTTTTTGAGTTAGTTATTATTTTTCGTATTTTTTTTTTGCATTTGTAAAAGGTCTCCGATCATAGTATTGTATTAATGTTTTGCTCTTATTGATCAAAAAAGAAACTATTAGTAGAATTTACAAATATGAAATGACTATACAGCCACAGGGTGACAGGCTGATGTTGACATTTCATTGCAAAAAAATTCTGCGGTTGCGTTGCGAATATTTTTGTAAATATTTCGTTTGCTTGCCAATTTTCAGTGTAATTTACGTCAAGTTTAGTTCCTTGCTCCGTATTTAGTAAAAATCTTGGAAGATAAACGTTCCCATCGAATGTCTACTTTCTAAATCACCACGACTTGAGCCCCCGTGCTCCTCGGTGATTTAAATGCTTAGGCCCTCCAAGTGCTCTGTCGGCCCTCCGTAAATAGGAGCTTGGACCATATTATTTAAGTGTTTAACTCCGCCCCTAAGACGACCACTGACCAAGTGTTTTGTGTTTATACTTAAATAACCATGTCTCGAAACAATGTTGTGTACCTATTGCCTACCTGGCTGCACAGTCATCAAAGATGACGGTAAATATGATGTTCTTTTTCTATCTACACAATGTATTGCTGGTTTGAGTTTGAGTGTAATGTTTTGTTTTACATAATAAATATGAACATGCAAAATTGGTATTTATTTTATTATCCTCGAAACAACAAGTTTAGTGTCGAATTAGCGTTACCGAGTTGAATAATGTAGAATGGTTGAAAATTCTGTTATAGTAAAACTAAACCTAAAAATTTAAAATCCAGTTTGTAGAATTTTCAACCATTCTCCATTATACAACTCGGTAAAGCTAATTCTACTTGGTACAATATTATTTATGTAGCTATGGTAACGTACCACGTGACATTGAATAGTGTATGTCCCCGTAACCCGTAACTAGATGGCGTTGCCTAAGAAAAGCCTAAGTTGCCAGTCTATCTCAGTATATATAATAGTAGTCTATGAAAGTGGGTGTGTGCTCTTGACCACATTGTATTAGACTACGGTAATAGAATGGTAATAGAAGTGAAAACATACGACTGGAGCCGAGCATACCCGATTCAGCGTCACCGACCCGAGCATGACGGTTCAGTTTCGTTCACTTTCGGTCGATTTTACCAATGAAATGAGTTCGTTTCAACCGCGCGGCCATGGCGTTAAAAAAAAAAAAAAACTATGCCAACATTTTGTAACAATTTGTAAAAGTTGACTCCCAAAACCACAAATTTGTCAAAGCTATGGTTAAAAAGTTAGAAGGGTTTGAACGTGGCCGCGCCATCGAAACGCGGAGAACCGCGCGGCCACGGAGATCTCAGAAACTAAGCGTTGCACAGACCTGAAATTTTGGTAAATAACAGATTCAATTTGTAAACAATTTGTAAAAATATAGAAAAAAATCCTAGGTTAATATTTTAGGAGCTGTGAGACTAAAACCCCGTGGCCGCGCCATCGAAACGGTGACAAAAACGTGATAGCCGATATCTCGCTGAAAAAGCATCGCAGACGTCTAGAGTTTTTTGCAAAACCCAGATTTGAATTTGTCAAAACTTGCAGAAATGCAACAAAAAATACTAGGTTAATATTTTAGGAGCTGTGAGACTAAAACTCCGTGGCCGCGCCATCGAAACGGTGACAAAAACGTTATCACCGATATCTCGCTGAAAAAGCATCGCAGAGGTCTGAAGTTTTTTGTAAAACCTAGATTTGAATTTGTCAAAACTTGTGAAAATAAAACAAAAAATCCTAGGTTTATATTTCAGGACCCGCGCCATAGAAACGGTGAAAAACACGTTATCACCGATATCTCACTGAAAAAGCATCGCAGAGGTCTGAAATTATTTTTAAAACCTAGATTTGAATTTGTCAAAATTTGTAAAAATATAACAAAAAATCCTAGGTTTATATTTCAGGAGCCGCGCCATTGAAACGGTGAAAAACACGTTATCGCCGATATCTGACTTAAAAAGCATCGCAAAGGTCTGAAGTTTTTTGTAAAACCTAGATTTGATTTTGTCAAAATTTGTAAAAATACAACAAAAAATCCTAGGTTTATATTTCAGGAGTTGTAAGACTAGAACCCCATGGCCGCGCCATTCAAACAGTGAAAAATATGTTATCGCCGATATCTTGCTGAAAAAGCATCGCAGAGGTCTGAAGTTTTTTGTAAAACCTAGATTTGAATTTGTCAAAACTTGTAAAAATACAACAAAAAATCCTAGGTTTATAGTTCAGGAGCTGTAAGACTAAAACCCCGTGGCCGCGCCATCGAAACGGTGACAAAAACGTAATAGCCGATATCTCGCTGAAAAAGCATCGCAGACGTCTAGAGTTTTTTGTAAAACCCAGATTTGAATTTGTCAAAACTTACAAAAATGCAACAAAAAATACTAGGTTTATATTTCAGGAGCTGTAAGACTAAAACCCCGTGGCCGCGCCATCGAAACGGTGACAAAAACGTGATAGCCGATAACTCGCTGAAAAAGCATCGCAGACGTCTGAAGTTTTTTGTAAAACCTAGATTTGAATTTGAAAAAACTTGTAAAAATACTACGAAAAATCCTAGGTTTATATTTCAGGAGACGCACCATTGAAACGGTGAAAAACACGTTATCGCCGATATCTCACTGAAAAAGTGTCGCAAAGGTCTGAATTTTTTTGTAAAACCTAGATGTGAATTTGTCAAAATTTTTAAAATACAAAAAAAATCTTAGGTTTACATTTCAGGAGCCGCGCCATTGAAACGGTGAAATACGGTTTTTTGTAAACCTAGGATTTTTGTTGTATTTGTAAAAAAATTAACTAATTCAAATCTAGGTTTTACAAAAAACTTCAGACCTCTGCGATGCTTTTTCAGTGAGATATCGGCGATAACGTGTTTTTCTCTGTTTCAATGGCGCGGCTCCTGAAATATAAACCTAGGATTTTTTTATGTATTTTTAAAAATTTTGACAAATTCACATCTAGGTTTTACAAAAAACTTCAGACCTTTGCGACACTTTTTCAGTGAGATATCGGCGATAACGTGTTTTTCACCGTTTCAATGGCGCGTCTCCTGAAATATAAACCTAGGATTTTTCGTAGTATTTTTACAAGTTTTGACAAATTCAAATCTAGGTTTTAAAAAAAACTTCAGACCTCTGCGATGCTTTTTCAGCGAGATATCGGCTATCACATTTTTGTCACCGTTTCGATGGCGCGGCCATGAGGTTCTAGTCTTACAGCTCCTGAAATATAAATCTAGTATTTTTTGTTGCATTTTTGTAAGTTTTGACAAATTCAAATCTGGGTTTTACAAAAAACTCTAGAAGTCTGCGATGCTTTTTCAGCGAGATATCGGCTATCACGTTTTTGTCACCGTTTCGATGGCGCGGCCACGGGATTTTAGTTTTACAGCTCCTGAAATATAGACCTAGGATTTTTTGTTGTATTTTTACAAGTTTTGACAAATTCAAATCTAGGTTTTACAAAAAACTTCAGACCTCTGCGATGCTTTTTCAGCGAGATATCGGTGATAACATATTTTTCACCGTTTGAATGGCGCGGCCATGGGGTTCTAGTCTTACAGCTCCTGAAATATAAACCTAGGATTTTTTTTTGTATTTTTACAAATTTTGACAAATTCAAATCTAGGTTTTACAAAAAACTTCAGACCTCTGCGATGCTTTTTCAGTCAGATATCGGCGATAACGTGTTTTTCACCGTTTCAATGGCGCGGCTCCTGAAATATAAACCTAGGATTTTTTGTTATATTTTTACAAATTTTGACAAATTCAAATCTAGGTTTTACAAATAATTTCAGACCTCTGCGATGCTTTTTCAGTGAGATATCGGTGATAACGTGGTTTTCACCGTTTCTATGGCGCGGGTCCTGAAATATAAACCTAGGATTTTTTGTTTTATTTTCACAAGTTTTGACAAATTCAAATCTAGGTTTTACAAAAAACTTCAGACCTCTGCGATGCTTTTTCAGCGAGATATCGGTGATAACGTTTTTGTCACCGTTTCGATGGCGCGGCCACGGGGTTTTAGTCTCACAGCTCCTAAAATATTAACCTGGTATTTTTTGTTGCATTTTTGTAAGTTTTGACAAATTCAAATCTGGGTTTTACAAAAAACTCTAGAAGTCTACGATACTTTTTCAGCGAGATATCGGCTATCACGTTTTTTTCACCGTTTCGATGGCGCGGCCACGGGGTTTTAGTCTCACAGCTCCTAAAATATTAATCTAGGATTTTTTTCTATATTTTTACAAATTGTTTACAAATTGAATCTGTTAGTTACCAAAATTTCAGGTCTGTGCAACGCTTAGTGTCTGAGATCTCCGTGGCCGCGCGGTTCTCCGCGTTTCGATGGCGCGGCCACGTTCAAACCCTTCTAAGTTTTTAACCATAGCTTTGACAAATTTGTGGTTTTGGGAGTCAACTTTTACAAATTGTTACAAAATGTTGGCATAGTTTTTTTTTTTTTTAACGCCATGGCCGCGCGGTTGAAACGAACACAATGAAATGGATCGCGATCAGCACATCTAATCCGCGTTCAGAGAGTTGTCAGTGTCAAAATTGTTAATGGAATATTGATCATGTTTAATTTCATTGGTAAAATTGGGTCTAAATAAGTTTTCACTTTAAAAATAGACATTTTAGTGGGTATCAATATAATGTCAATTTTTACAAATTAGGACAAATATGACCACAAGCACAAAGCCGATACATCTTTGGCGTCCTTCCTAATAAGTTCTGGAGCAATTCTTGCCACGTCACTCTATTCGGATGAACTGTCTGAACCGATTTATCTACTAATTTTCTTTTCCTTCCAGAGATGGGAGTTCTATCTTTATTCTGACTCTCATTGATTATCGAACGTATCATTTCATTCATTTCATTCGACGTTTGAAGTTCTGACATGTTGTGGTCGGTGCCATCTTGGGTTGATGACGTCAGAGCGGTGGGTTCTTGTGGGACCGCACTATGCTCAAATTTTTCACTGGTTGATTCAGAGTGGCTTCGGTGTGTTATTGATGTTTTTCCATTAGATAAATCTCGTCGAGGAGTTCTCATTTGTTCAATAGGTTGAGGACTTCCCATACGTTTCTCTAAGTCTTCCCGGGTAGCTTCTGGTAGAATTTCCGATTCTTCAGTTTCTTCCTCGGCAGACTTTGCTAAAGAAATGATAGTGTACATTTCTTCATCATGTTCTTCAGCAGCGTCTAGTCCTGCCTGAGGAGTTCTCTTTTCTACAATTTCTTCGCCTTTATCGTCGGGTTGGGGAGTGGCCTCTTCTTCAACGTCTTCCTCAGCGGTGTCGAATGGTGGGACAGTTTCTGGATCTGAAAATTATTATTTTTGAATTTGAACCACCTGATGTTAACATACAGCAGTCAGGTCAGAGGTAACATACAGCAATGTATCAAAAAGGTGTGATCATGGGTGTGGTACAGATAGACCAACAAACTGCGAGGCCTTAATTTGTACTGGCTTAGGGCCTATTTCACGATGTCCGAATAGGCCTCACCGAATAAATTCAAAAATGGAACAGAATTTGTATGAAATTATCTGCCAAGTAGGTTTATAGTTTATTTGGGAACTTAATCGTAGCCTAGTTGGTGAAACAGGCCCTTAGTGCGAGTTTTTATACTTACTCGATCGCATATTAAAGTTAACTTTATCTCATTTTTTAAGGAATTTATGAACAACTTTTACTACATCTGAGATCGCGAAAAAAAACATCGAGTAAGTTTAAAAACCGAATAAGCGCCGTCTGTTGACTATAATGGGAAACAATTATTCCATACAAATTGACGTAATTTAACCTTAATTAACGTAAACGCTATCGGGTAAGTATACAAATTAGCAATAAGGCCCCAGGTTAAGGCCTGCGAGTGAACAATTTTCTCCATCATGGGAAAACATTGTGAGCACGAATAATCAGCCGACCCAAAAGTATTGAAGTTTTGTACGGTACAATTGATAATAAAAGCCGCACGGGTCGATTTCAAGTTTAAGTAACGCTTGTCGAGGTCTGTCCTCTGACCTTCCATTACATAATCAAGACCCCCGTGCCTGGGGTTCTACTCCCTAGGCACGAAGTCCGTAGTTTCGGCCTTCGTTACGGGCGTTTCTTACTCCGTATCACGGGGCCTACTCCCTAAGTCCGTCCGTCTTACCGTCCGTCCGTTTATCCGTCCGTCTGACATTACGATCCATTAAAACAAGTGTAAAAGTTAAATTTTTCGGACGGCAACAACACATCAGGAGTAGGGACAACTGGCAAATAATGTTGTCATTCATACTTCGTTCGGGCCCCGAACCAAACATCCATCCGTAGGTGATACGGAGTAAGAAACGCCCGTAACGGAAACCGAAACTACGGGCTTCGTGCTTAGGGAGTAGGCCCCCACTTACGGATTCATGATTGGTTCGGGGCCCGAACAAAGTATGAATGACAACATTATTTGCCAGTTGTCCCTACTCCCGGTGTCTTTTTGCCCGTCCGAAAAATTTAACTTTTACACTTGTTTTGATGGATCGTAATGTCAGACGGACGGATGAACGGACGGACGGAAAGACGGACGGAGTTAGGGAGTAGGCCCCCTGGTCCCCAGCTGTCATTCGTACTTAAGATCTTTGACAGTCGTGTTAGGCAGTCGCTCCATGTAAAATACTGGTATTCAGCTGCATCCGGTTAGACTGGAAGCCGACCCCAATATAGTTGGGAAAAGGCAGGCAGATGATGGTGCTCAAAAACACTGGAATTCGCCTTTCCTCTCAGTATTTTGTAAGCATCGGTCAGCTAGTCCCTAATATAATAGGGATGATGACTAAATCTTTTTTTATCTGTCATGTAGATTATTAATAAAAAATATTGGACACGTATTTTTTTACGTAATCAAAAGATTACGGCGCGGCAATTCTATTGAGTTAAAATGTGGCATGACGTCACGACTTGCATGATTTTTATTCCCAACTTTAATGCGTTATATCTACTTATGTATTTATTATTAATATGAAAAAGAAAAAAAATCGTGTCTAATATTTTTTTAATATCTGACTGACGGATTAAATAGAATTTCTGTAATTCTGTTATAAAACCCATGGATCATCCCTAATCTTCAACAACAAACCAAAAAAAAAAAAAAAGTGAAATTTCAAACCTGCAATTTCTTCCAATATTTGAAAAACTACAATTCTATCACCAAGATCAACATTGCGACTGGCCCCCGCTCTCCTGAACCTCGTTGGTAGTATGATACTTTTGATAGAGCCAGAGACCGAGTCTCCTTTCTCATAACATTGCTCATCCTCTGGCTCATTAGGTTTATCACTTTCAGCCTCTTCATGATCATCGATTGAGGAATGATAGGATTCTTCTCCACCTACTACGGGATCATCTCTTCTTTCTTTATCAGGTTCTACCGTTTGACTTGTTTCTTCAATTATTTCATGTTCATCAATATTTTCATCATCTGAGCCTTCTTTCTCATAATTTTGCTCATCCTCTGACTCTCTAGATTCTTCATTTTCAGTCATTTCATGATCGTCGATTATGGAATGATGGGATTCATCTATTCTTGCTCTACTAGATTCTTTATTTTCACTTGATTCCAAGTTATTAGAATCTTCATTTCTTATTCCATCTCCATCAGTATTTTCACTATCTGATTCTTTTTCCTCTGTTATCATTTTATCATCTTCATTCGATGCTGTATCATTAACAACATCAATATTTGTAATTTCCATCGATTCAAAATCAGCTCCATATCCATTAGAATTAGTAGAAGCAGAACTATGTGTATCCTCTCTATCTTCAGTGATCGAATCAAAATTACCATTACCATTATCTGGTGAATTATTTTCTATGATAGAGGTAACTTGATTTTCAAGGGAGCCATTATTTTCAATATCATCACCAACCGAACTATCACTGTAATTTGAACCATAATCTATACTATTGATGATACGATTTTCAATAAAAAGTTTTTTGTATATCCTTTTCATTTTTTTATATAGTTTATCGTAGTATTCTTCTGGCTCGTCATGTTTGTTAGCTGTAGATACTTCCTCTATGATAAGTGGTGGTAGTGGAGTGTATGGTCTCGATGGAGAGGCGAATACTTCTTGAGTTGGATTCCATTCGTTAGATTGCTCCTCAAGTGGAGATTGCACTGCAAGAAATTAATATGGTAGAATGGCATTATTAGAATTTTTTAAACGTAAAAATAAGCCGCTTGAAAGTAAGGGCGTTTGTCATGTGGATTTGCTAAAGCACGCGGGGCTGTCCTGTTTACAGATTGAGTTGAACACACAATAGACACGCGTCTATGGACAGTGCAACTGGCACCTATACGCGTCAAAGACGCCTTCAGAAAGTTGCAACTCGGACGGACAACTTAAGGCGACACAACGATCATGTTGCTACGTCCTGAAGTACCGACGACGCAGCTGTACCTATTTGTCCCGTTTTTACCACTCTACGAAGACTGAGGACATCGTAGAGTACCTACATACGGTTGAAAACCAACTGGACCTTGAGTGTGGAGAAGTTAGAGGCGCACCATAACACCAATTTCAAGTGGTTCGTTGTGTGCGTTCTGACTCACCTCAAGGAAGAGTTTTGGCCCAAAAGTGTGCTGTATCGGCGTTTCCGCGGCCAGCTACGCGACACCTCGCAGCGTAACACGACGCCGTCACTTCGTGTATAGTAGTTTTTAAGTTTGTTAATGTTTTTATTATGTAGGTATTACTTTATTTAATAATTTGTGTATTTTATCTATGGGACTTAGTTGCCTGACATTAACTAATTAATTAATTAATTTTGTGTTTTTAAAATTCCTCTAAAACCAAATGTATGGTTTAATCATATGGATTTTACATATGTGTTTAACATAAATAGTCGGGGGCGAAGACCTAATTTTGTAAAATCTAATAGAAGTATCTAAAAAATGTGCGCAATCTTTGTATGCCTCTACAGCATCAATGAATCCTTCGAGAGACTCGGTCGTCGTTCCACTATAACGAGCCTTGCACGGAGCGAAGTTACCCGATGCAAGTTGAGCAGACGACGACGACCAATGATCTTAGAGCATTTAACCTATGGAGATGGCAAGCAGCGAATCACCGAACAACATTTTCTGCCACTTTATGCGGGAGGCGAGGAAAACACATACAGCACACTACGAAAATTTGACAACCACACACAGATACATGCTTCGTATTGCTACGAACGCACACGAAAGAATAATAGCCACACAATAAAAAAACACATACACATTGACAAATTTGTGCGTATCTACGCAACTGTCCTATGACAACAAACACAAAGTGCTAGTGATGGGACACAAACAATCAGTGGTATTTGATTACATGAATCAAAAATCAATCTGCCTAGCCTTTTCCCAACTATGTTGGGGTCGGCTTCCAGTCCAACCGGATGCAGCTGAATACCAGTATTTTACATGGAGCGACTGCCTATCTGACCTCCACAACCCAGTTACTTGGTAATACGATACCCATTAGTAAGACTGGTTGTCAGACTTTCGGGCTTCTGATGACCCGTAACGACAGAGAACCACGAATGACAGCCGCGACCAACGGCATAACGTGCTTTCCGAGGCACGGAGGAGTCTCGGTATGTAAAACCCCGGCAAGCGTAGCTTAACCTGCTATTTCATTACATGAATGAATTAATAAATAAAATGTTCATTCGTTTTATTTTCTTGTATGTACAGGTCAAGCCACCCGAAACTGTCAAATTTTCCCAATCAACCTTGAACCTAATACTTTAGATTTATAAAGATTGTAGTAGCTTGACGTGCTGGCGTCTATACACAAAAATACGCAATATGATTAAGGGCCCTCACCCACGGCGACTTTTTGTAGCGATGCTGTCGCGCGTCCGCATCGATACAGTCGCGAAGCGGTCGCTAGCTGTGTGCCCTCGCCCACGGGCCCAGATTCAGTCGCGATGCAAACGCGATACTGGCGCGCTTCTGTCGCGATGCAAACGCGATTCAGTAACGGCACAATAATACCTGCGATCGCTACAGTTGCAAGATGGACTCCGTTGAGGCAACATTAGTCACGTTGTCTTTGGTGCTGCTTTTACGTAAGCAGCCGAAGCGTAGGCAATGAAAGCTCGGTTCTCCACTCACGCGCCACCCTCCCTCTGTTCTCTCCCCGATGTCGTCCGACACGGTCGCGCGTTTGCATCGATACAGTCGCGATACTGTAGCGCGTTAGTAGCGCGTTGGCATCACTTCTGTAGCGCGTTGCAAATGCGACTAACGCGTGTTAGTAGCGATGCAGTCGCGCATTTCGTAAACGCGCGACAGCATCGCTACAAAAAGTCGCCGTGGGCGAGGGCCCTAATGCCTGCGAAACGACGTAGGTAGCCAGTAATGACAAAACAATTAATAGTGCTTTAGAAAAAGAACGATTGTATTTATTTTTTTAATCAAATATTTTTTTCAAATAACATTATTGATATTGCTGGACCTTCCCTATCATTCTGCATTTAGAAATTCGGGAACCACTGTACAAACGCACCCGGCGATTTTATATACTAGCTACGCGTTAAGGGTCACTGTTCTAACCTAACTCAACCTAACCAAAATTATTCTCAAGCAATAGAGGTAATGGTCACTATTCTAACCTAACCCAAGTGATTCACCAATGTGAAGTTTCGGACGCGCGGGTGTAGTACAGTGGAGCCGCAATTCGGGATACATACTTGAGCCCCGTTTTATAATGCGGGCTTAACTTAGGTATACGTGTCAAAAAGTGGGAAGGGTAGAATATAAATAATAAAACAACACAGCCAATTTTATTATTTTGTTAAAAATAACACTTTTACACGTCCATTTTTTTGTTTTTTAGAACTATTTGAGTTCGGTGTTTCATAGCTAAGTTATTAAAGAAACTAAATGATGTGTTTGATCTTTTAGTAGGAAAACATGCGGGTGTGGCTTCATAGCCAAAGCCATCGTTATTTCATATTCATATGTCTGAATAATGACGACTACAGTCTGATTTTTAATTCGACGGAATTCTGACATTTCAGAAATGTTGCCAATAATAAAACGGTCCTAGTAAAATCTTTAATTTTGCAGGCGGTTCTCCCGTGCCAAGAATGTTTTTTAAAGTGGGTATCGTGCCCTCAATTAGTTTCCTTCTATTATTTGCAAGTTGTTTAAAATTACACGACATAAAATGTTCTGAACAGATTGCACTAGTACGCGTGGGTCCCCAAGTTTCTGTATTACCGCAAAATATCCTCCATTTTTGTCATAGTACAGGATCTTTTGGAAATCTGTTGAAGAAAAATATAGAATAAAAGTAATCAGTTTAAATAAGTGCCAACAGAATCAAACGAAAATCATGTCTATTAATTTGATTGTGTACGTACTACGTTTTCATAACAGCCTTGAAAAAACCTACTAGTAAGTACCTACTGCCTACGGTCCGCGGTGGAATAGTTATTAAATTATTCCACTGCGGATTATTTTTTTTCAAATTGCATGAGAAAAACTCACATTCGAAACGAACAAACTGTTATTTTTTATTAGCCTAAAACTACAAAAGAATTTAAATAGACTCACAAAAAACTGAAATTAATATTTTATAATATATATTTTTTTTTATTTCAGCTTGACTTATCCAGATAAATTATAAAAAAAAAACTGGTTACTGAACATACTGACTGAAAAAATCATTTATTTTATCAATCATTGATTCACGTTGTCCCTGCACTATGCAAACTCCTACTTGTATTACCGTGTACTACGTTTGAGCTACCAACATACCACTGTATTTTTCTATCGTAATGTCAACAACGATTATTTCGACATTATACTTAAATAAAACTATTTGAATGTATAATTTATACTTACATGTGGTAAGAAACACCATGGTTTCGCAAATTTGAAGTGGCAGATCGCTTTTTGCACGAGGATACTGCACAATTAACCATTTTTTGGGAGCACTTTCTTGCGACACAATACGATACACAATGACAGCAGTCGGCGAATGAAATAGTTTTATATAACGTGCATGGCCGTATGGCCAATTGACTTTGGCAGAGGGGTTCGCTCAGCTATGCCATCTCCATAGGTTAAATGCTCTAAGCCAATGATATAATAAGTTTACTTATAATATCATTGACGACGACGGCGTATCCGTGCGCAGCCTTGTCGTTGACTTTTAACGAGACGTATGTCAACAGTCAACAGTCAACTAGGCTGCGCACATTTTTTAGATTCTTCTATTAGATTTACAAAATTAGGTCTTCGCCCCCGACTATTTATGTTAAATGTGTTATTTGACTATAATATACTCTACTGCTGTACTAAAACCGAAACATGATAACTTAGACCAGGGCCGGTAGTCTCGACATTATAACGATCCTAACGATTCTCGGTAAGACCTACTTACATGCTCTATGGTCCAAATGGCACCTCTAGACGGGCAAATGGTAATAGTTCGGTTTTATCAAATACAATTATTGCCACTTCAAAATCTCCTTGAATAACGGGGAAAATTGGAGCTCAAGATTTAATAAAAATAATTGTTTTTTCTTGAAAATTGTAGTGAATATGTTTACCTTATCTTGAAAACACAATTTTACATGGTTCAAACTAGAGATGGGATTTAACAGGGTAATACTGCTAACAGGTAACTTGTTCCTAGGCTCTGAAATTACAACAGCGACGTGAGAAATAACTTAAGTCTCACGCTCAAAGAATACACAAAAAAAGTTAAAAACAAAAAAAAATGGTTATCGAAAAAACAATTATTCAAACTTTTCCTTACTTCCTAGCAGCTGAAGCCGTTTGACACTTGGAACGTCACATCCGTCAAGCCGTGGGCGGAATTCCCGCTGCGCGACATATTTATGACCCTGCTTAAGGTTGATGCGCCAGGGTAGCCCGCGAAATTCAAAATTTCTGTTTTTTGCAATTTGTAGGTCAGTGTGAGCTTGTATGTTGATTAAAATATGATTCGCGGCCGTAGCTAATATGACATTATTTACCTTGATATAATCTAAGAAACACCAATTAAGGATGATGCGCCGGGGTAGATAGATAGATAGATAGAATATTCTTTATTATGCACACCATAAAAATTACAGATATAAATGTTGAAATTTTACATAGGGTGACACAATGGGCGGTCTTATCGCTAAGAGCGATCTTTTACAGACAACCTTACAAATACAAATACAAAACACCTAAAACAAATGCAAAACACACAACACAAATACAAAACACACAACACAAATACAAAACACAAATTGCAAAAAACCTAAGAAATTTTGAATTTCGCGGGCTACCTTGGCGCATCAACCTTAAGCAGAGTCATAAATATGTCGCGCAGCGGGAATTCCGCCCACGGCTTGACGGATGTGACGTTTCAAGTGTCAAACGGCTTCAGCTGCTAGGAAGTAAGGAAAAGTTTGAATAATTGTTTTTTCGATAACCATTTTTTTTGTTTTTAACTTTTTTATTGTATTCTTTGAGCGTGAGACTTTAGTTATTTCTCACGTCGCTGTTTTCTCGTATTTGTTAATGTTACTCACTATAGTCGTTGGTGGAAGCTTGTAATTGGCCATCTTTTACACATTGTACCTACTATATACAGGGTTTTAGTGTAAACACGTTATCCTCTTAAGGGGTCATTGTACTCATCATTATGAACAACTTTTACTATGGGACCAAACCTGAAATCGCGAAAAAAAAATCAGCTGTTCAATACATTTATGTTCGCATAATTCGTCAAAATGTACTGAACAGCTGATTTTTTTTTCGCGATTTCAGGTTTGGTCCCATAGTAAAAGTTGTTCATAATGATGAGTACAATGACCCCTTAAGAGGATAACGGTGTTTACACTAACACCCTGTATATGGAAATTATATTAGCTGTAAGCTTTCCTAAAATTAATAAAATAAAATAAATAACTGATAAATTAACGATGAACAAACGAACGCCATGGTATGGTAAACGGTGAAATGGTAACAGGGAACTGTGAATTCAGTTCCTAGGTTATCTGTTAAGCTGCAGTTACTAGGTATTTGGTAACAGAAAAGTAATTCCTAGCACCTCTCTAGTTCAAACTAATAAGTAGCAATAACTTTTGTTAGATATCTAAGGATTTAGAAAGAAGAAGTAGCAAAAATGCCTCACTTCCGACTGCAAAGATAAGTGTCTCAAAAAATTGCTAAAAATTAGTATAAAACAATGATATACTTCCGGTGATCATCCTTACTGGCTAGCACATTAAAAATTGCTTTGAATATTATTCAGGTGCAGAATACCTGTAATATACTAACTTCTGGTTTTAGTTTAACAATATGATTAAAAAGCAATTAAACACTGTATTAACTCATTTACGATTGATTGATAATAGTTATTATACTAGGTTAATAATACCATATAAAAAGTATTATAGACTTACGTATTTGATATTAATTTCAACTTTATACCTTTACGCGTTCTTGAGAAAAAGGGTCTTATAGGCTGACAGACTTGAAAATATTTTTTTGTGTTTATAGTTTAGTAATAATTTATAATTTTGTGTTTGTTTCTATCGCATGATGTGGTCTCCTATAATTGAGGGAGCACATAGATTTCTGTTCTTGTTCTTTGTAATATAGCATTGTATTCTTTGTTGGAAATCCTAATAAAATAAAATAAAATAAAAATTAAATAAATCATTTCTACTGAAAACCCTCGAGGGACTCTTTGTTAGACACATCCGTGACAGACCTCTTCGGGTAAAACCACTTCATAAACAACAGCATGCATACTCCACTGGCAGATCAACGGAATCTGCACTGCACAGCGTAGTTTCCAAAATTGAATGCGCGGTGGATCACAACCCACAAGTGCTCATCACTGGCCGCCTTCATTGATATGGAGGGCGCCTTTGACAAAACCATGTTCAAGAGCATCAACATGGCCCTCGACAGACATAGTATAGACTCGACACTGAGAAGCTGGATCACCAACATGCTCAAACTGCGAGCTGTGCAAGTGACAGTGAATGACACCACAAGGGCCATCGTGCCAAAAAGGGCTGCCCGCAAGGGGCATCCTCTCTCCGCTGCCTGGTCCTACCTGGTAGAACCTGGTCGTAGACAGCCTCATCAAAACAATGACAAAGGATACTTCACCGTAGGCTACGCCGACGACATAACCATAATGATAAATGGCATCCATGAAAATACCCTACGCGACCTCATGCGCCAAGTTTTGAAAATAGTAGAGAACTAGCTGCATGAGAACTACACCCACTGCTGCTCTACAAGCAATGCTTGGACTGCCGCCTCTACACCTCATCATGTGTGAATAGGCGGCCCTAGCCGCCTCTATGCTCAAATCTAACAGGAACCCTGAGCAAAGACTCTAAAGTCGAGCACATACGCATAAAGGAGGATGCGATCAAACGACAGCCAACAATAGCATCACAATGCGACATAGCCCTGTCCAAAAGCATTACAACATAATACTCACGGAAGGATGGTGTGACTACTCAGTCCCGCAAGAGTTGAGAGCCCCACGATGACACCGATTGATTAAAGACCGACTCCGGCAGCGGAGTCGGAGTCTTCTCACACGATCTCAATAAACATATCCAGCTTGCTGAGAGTATTTAACACTGTCTACCAGGCAGAGTGTGTGGGTATCATACAAGCGGCTTACGTCATAGAAGCCAGGAGAGTTACGGATACCCATATACGTATACTCTCAGACGCACCCTCAGTGCTCCAATCGTTACAGAAAAAATACATTACCACGAGAATAATAAGTACTAGAATGTCGCAATGCACTCGAACGTGTGACGGTATCTAACCGCAACATAGTGACACTGCAATGGATGAAAGGACACAGCAGATCGCTGGGTAACGACGAGCTGACGTACTAGCTAGGAGAGCATCCAGCACGTCTGTCTGTGAATCTATGCCAATCGTACCCATTCTCTTCAACCAGTTACTCAGAGTTGGTGGTCATTGACACCAGGCCGTAGACAGTCCAGGGAGGCTATTTATGTAAAGATTACAAGAAAAATAAAACGATTTCTTTATCTAGCACACTTTTCCAGAAATCGGAACTGAACCCTCGGTGCGCGAGTCCGACTCGCTCTTGACCGGTTTTTTTATGGTAGTCGTTAGAATAGTAGGTATTGCATGGATGAAAGTAAAATATTTTTAGTTAAGTAGGTAATACTGTGCCTGAAAGAATATTTGTAGCAATTTCTAAGTATGATAGCCAGTAAGTAGCCAGTAAGGATGGCAATCGGAGGTATGCAATTTATTAATACTCATTTTTACCTATTTTTAGGGTTCCGTACCTCAAAAGGAAAAAACGGAACCCTTAGAGGATCACTTTGTTGTCCGTCTGTCTGTCTGTCTGTCAGTCTGTTAAGACCCTTTTTCTCAGGAACGCGTGGTGGTATCAAGTTGAAATTAATATCAAATACGTAGGTCTATGGTCCCTTGGAGCTCTAAAAAAATCAAGCTTCTAAGTCAACGCAATAAAAAATACGGCCATTAATGCGCCATATTTTGATACTCGCAAGTAAATCAAAACCTATAGGGTGCTTCCCGTTGTCCTAGAATCATGAAATTCGGCAAGAAGCAAGGTCTTACAGCACAAGTAAAGGAAAAAGTCCGAAAATTGTTACTTTTTAATTTTTCACACACAAAAATATTTTCAAGTCTGTCAGCCTATAGGACCCTTTTTCTCAAGAACGCGTAAAGGTATCAAGTTGAAATTAATATCAAATACGTAAGTCTATAGTCCCTTAGAGTTCTAAAAAAAATCAAGCTTCTAAGTCAACGCAATAAAAAAATACGGCCATTAATGCGCCATATTTTAATACTCGCAAGTAAATCAAAACCTAAAGGGTACCTTCCGTTGTCATAGACTCATGAAATTTGGCAAGAAGCAAGGTATTACAGCACAAGTAAAGGAAAAAGTCCGAAAATTGTTAATTTGTAATTTTTTTCACACAAAAAAATATTTTCAAGTCTGTCAGCCTGTAAGACCCTTTTTCTCAGAAACGCGAGAAGGTATCATGTTGAAATAAATATCAAATACGTCAGTCTATAGTCCCTTGCAGCTCTTAAAAATCAAGCTTCTAAGTCATTGCGATAAAAAATACGGCCCTATGTACGACATATTTTGATACTCGCAAATAAATCAAAACCTACAGGGTACTTCCCGTTGACCTAGAATTATGAAATTTGGCAAGAAGCAAGGTCTCACACACAGCACAAGTAGAGACAAAAGTCCGAAAATTATTCATTTGTAGTTTTATCACATAAAAAAATCACACACAGCACAAGTAGAGACAAAAGTCCGAAAATTATTCATTTGTAGTTTTATCACATAAAAAAATTTTTTTTTTGGGTAACAATGTTCCCGACCAACGGAACCCTTCATTGTGCGTGGTCCGACACGCACTTGGCCGGTTTTTGACATATTTTTCTCAGCTGTCGAACGTGGGGTAACTTTCTATGGAAGTTGCAACTTCTCCTCCTTGCAACACTATTATTTATTCTGTCAGTCGAAAAGTACTCTGTGGTCAAGATGAAGTCTATAGTTTGATTAGTTGTCTTTAGCTAGCTACTAATATAGTAATCTGTGGTTGTCTTTGGAAAGACTCTAATACGTTAGGCCGAAACTCGAAATCCCGAATCACTCTATCCCGAAAGATCGCTATCCCGAATCACTCTATCCCGAATGAACGCTATCCCGAATCACGCTATTCCGAATGAACGCTATCCCGAATCACGCTATTCCGAATGAACGCCATCCCGAATCACGCTATTCCGAATGAACGTCACCCCGAATCACGCTATTTCGAATGAACGCCATCCCAAATCACGCTATTTCGAATGGACGCCATCCCGAAAAACTTGAGTCTGAAATAACGTTATTTCCAACGAACGTTACATTATTCCAAAAACGGTATTTAACTCTCAATTCATGCTAAAAAACGGGTCATGTGCGTGTTGGACTACGCACAATGAAGGGTTCCATAGTTGAAAAGAATTTATCCCAAACACAAATATAACATTGCAATCCCAAAAAAAATTTTTTTTTATGTAATAAAATTACAAATGAATAATTTTCTGACTTTTCCTTTACTTGTGCTGTGAGACCTTGCTTCTTGTCAAATTTCATCATTCTAGGACAACGGGTACCCCTACTTATAGATTTTGATTTACTTGCGAGTATCAAAATATGTCGCATAACAGGCCGTATTTTTTTATTGCATTGACTTAGAGGCTTGATTTTTTCAGAACTCTAAGGTGCCATAAACCTACGTATTTGATATTAATTTAATTTTGATACCTCCACGCATTCCTGAGAAAAAGGGTCTTGACACACTGACAAACAGACGGACAACGAAGTGATCCTATAAATAAGGGTTCCATTTTTTCCTTTTGAGGTACGAAACCCTAAAAATAGCCCAGGCAAATGAGTTGAATCAAAGGCAAATCTGTGAAATCAAGGTATCAAGTTGAAATTAATATCAAATACGTAGGTTTATGGCCCCTTAGAGTTCTGAAAAAATCAAGCCTCTAAGTCAATGCAATAAAAAATACGGCCTGTTATGCGACATATTTTGATACTCGCAAGTAAATCAAAATCTATAAGTAGGGGTTCCCGTTGTCCTAGAATGATGAAATTTGACAAGAAGCAAGGTCTCACAGCACAAGTAAAGAAAAAGTCAGAAAATTATTCATTTGGAAATTTATTACATAAAAAAAATTTTTTTGGGATTGCAATGTTATATTTGTGTTTGGGATAAATTCTTTTCAACTACGGAACCCTTCATTGTGCGTAGTCCAACACGCACATGGCCCGTTTTTTAGCATGAATTGAGAGTTAAAAACCGTTTTTGGAATAATGTAACGTTCGTTGGAAATAACGTTATTTCAGACTCAAGTTTTTCGGGATGGCGTTCATTCGAAATAGCTTGATTCGGGATGGCGTTCATTCGAAATAGCGTGATTCGGGATAGCATTCATTCGGAATAGCGTGATTCGGGATGGCGTTCATTCGGAATAGCGTGATTCGGGATAACGTTCATTCGGGATAGCGTGATTCGGGATAGCGTTCATTCGGGATAGAGTGATTCGGGATAGCGATCTTTCGGGATAGAGTGATTCGGGATTTCGAGTTTCGGCCTAACGTATTAGAGTCCTTTGGAAACTAATATTTTTAATGTTATTTTCCTATTATTGTTTCATTTATTGACAATAACAAATAACTCGTCAGCAGATTATATTACTCGGCTAACACATTTCTAGCTTAAGCGGCGACCTCACTGCATTTATAGTTTCTCACTATATAGTACTTATAGCTGCGTAATCATACTTGGGATTCTACAGAAAGTTATCCATCCTTAATACAGCTGTCTGAGGACTGGGAGCCGGCATGAAGTAAGCGGTCTACACTTCGGAAGACCACACAGCTTGGAGAGGCGTCATTTGTGGTCGCTATCTCCTGTAGTAAAGGAACGACTTAGAAGAAAACGTTGAACTAAGTGACTATGTAGTGAAAGTTTAAAATGTCATTTGAAAGATTTTTCAATAGCTATGCAACATGCCTCGTGTAAAAAGTGTCTAGAATGTGTAAACTAGGAGATGATTGTGATAATGGAGATTTAATAAGTTGAGAACATGATTTGTGGTTGTTATTTATTTCTCATTATTATAGATTTATTTATTTGCATTTGAAACTGAAATCAGTTGTGAGGAATCCATGTACATTCTAGCTAATATAGAATGCAAATTTAGTACCTACATTTAAACAAATTACAAAAACTAAATTTCAATGAAGTTAATTTATCGGCTATGAAATCTTGTACAGAATAATAAAAACTGTTAGCTGTTTTCTAAGTTCCTGCAATAGCTGTAGTCTTTATTATTGTTAGGTATTTTATTATAAATTACATATAAAACTATTAGTTATGTATCTGTATGGCACAGATACCTAACTAATAGTTTTTCTTGATTATAGAAGTTTGAGAATACCGTGCACAAAAATTTCTGACATTGAGATCTCATATCTGTACCACGTCTAGTTTCATTTGAGGTAGAAAATGAAAATTTTCAATACATTAATAGGTTTTACAAATGCGGCTACTTCAAAGTTGTAAAGTATCAAACCATGGTACGCTTAAGGCAACCAATATTGTTGGCAGATTTACTCTTTTTGATAAACTATGCAGCTTATAAAAGAATAAATAAGTATAATACCTAATTGTATGAAAAGTTAAGTAGGAATCAAATTAAATTGACGGTAGTAAGTTGTAAAACAAAACATTACGTGATGTGAGCACACTAAATGTTATGAATGGCTTGAACCGTTATGTAGGAAGTACATAGCGGTTCAAGCCATACACTTTTACAATAATGTCCTCTGGCTGTTAATTAAGATCCCTAAACATTTTGTGACATTCACTTTTTCTACTTGACTAGTGTAATTTACATTAATTATCTCGCATGGATACCCATTGGCAAAAGTGCATGATTTTGGTTTTTGGAGATTTTCGACCCACTTTATTAAACTGCTTATTGTTATTGTCATGTGGATACATGGTTAGGTGCAACATCTGTCGTATAAACAGTGCCTAGATCTAGATTATTAGAATGTGTGAACTTAGGAGATGATTGTCATACATGCTGGATATTTAAATAAAGTTGAAAACATGATTGAAAATCTGTGTACCTACACCCGTACAATGATATTTTAAAAATTAGGTACACCCGCCATCCTGATGTCAGAACCGCGGGTGTACTGCTAACCAATGTATGTTGCTAAGTACACTCTATAAGTAGATCTGGTACCTCTTGTGTACCTGCAGAAACAAGTATTAAAAAAACAAAATACTGTCAGGTTGCTGCGAAAAGTAAAAAAAACAATCTTCTTTCTTTGACGCATGACCTCCATTTCTCCTGGTTCTTACTAGGAGAACTCCTCAACAATTAACGGCCCTGCATCGGGAAAAGCAACATTTTGTAAAACGTGATGAGCAGCTGACATTGGGTTATTGTAACTTAGATAAATTACAAACTGAACCACTAAACTGTGAAAAATAAAAACTTTTTTACAAAAATAAAAACCGACTTCCAAAAAAAACACTACAAATTGAAAAATAACTTTAATTTCGGAAGTCGGTGGCAAAAAACTAAAATACAGATCCAAAGACACCGACTTCCGAAATTAAAGTTATTTTTCAATTTGTAGTGTTTTTTTTGGAAGTCGGTTTTACCATTTTGGTACGGAACCCTAAAAAGAGGTAGAAACAAGTAGAGAACCGAAACGGTGAAAAGGAGCGGTCGCTTAGCATTGGATCACGATGCACTGTTGCCGCTCCGCCTCGCCAGACAGCCGTGTTAAATTTGTTTAATAACGTTAACGATAAAGTTAACGTTATTAAACAATTAACGTTAATAAAGACTAACGATAAAAATAGCATAAATAACGTTAATTCTATTACCGTTATTTTCATATTAACGGTAACTGTGTCAGAAGTGAATTTTTACCTGTATTTAAAGCCCTGGTTCAAACCTACGAACTTCAACTGAGGAAGAGGGGGAGGAGGACTTACGAGTCGGGGCTGTTACCACTGGGCCTCCACTGCTCGGTCACTATAATTGGGGCTCCACTGTACAATCACACCCGCGCGTACGAAACTTCACATTGGTGAATCATTTGGGTTAGGTTAGAATAGTGACCATTACCACTATTGCTGGTGAATCATTTGGGTTAGGTTAGGTTAGGTTAGAACAGTGACCCTTAACGCGCGACGGCGAGCGAGCGAAGCGAGCGGTTCCGCGGCAGCGGCCGCCGAGCGCCATATCCCCTCTATTTTTGGTGAATCATTTGGTTTAGATGAGGCGGTGAATGTCTCGTATATTAGACGATGAAAGCCTCAGGGTTATTGACCTTGATTTCAAGGTCAATGTGGTACTCGTACTGTAAAATTTTTTTTTTTCGGCGTCTATTATTTTGCGCACTTTGTTGTTTTCAATAATACACTAAAAAAGGTCTATTGTATACCACAAAAAAAATAGCTAGTATATAAAAGCGCCGGGTGCGTTTGTACAGTGGTTCCATAATTGGTGATAACCACAGAATTTGCATGCATCTACTTAAGTGTTATGGAATTATGTAGTTTTAACTTACTCTGTAAACTGTGGAAAACACTTTTGGCAAAATGTTTCTTCTTTTCCTGCCATTCTGGACCATAATTGAAATAAGTACGCGACATTTTTAATTTGAATTCACCGATATTGTATTGCCGAACAATGTATGAAAATTATTTTCATATTGTGTAGGTAGTGGATATAATATACAGAACAGAGTACTATAAAACATTACAACTAGTGGGTAGATCGACAAAAAGCACTACTTACATTCTTTACCATAGATATTGGCAAAGCCAAAAGTTTTATGGTAGAAATCTATATGTTATTATCTTAAGTTGTCTATGGTACTAAAACTAAACTAATAAATCAATTACAAACAAAATTGTACTTTGCCTTAGAGCATTTAACCTAATGCTCTAAGTACTTTGCACTTCTTTGCACAAAAATAAAATTAAAATAATTTCGTTACAAAAACTTGTTACTAATAAAAAATAGACCATGATGTGAACGGGAGTAATAATGAACGCTGCAGTTTCGCTTCGAGGAGATACCAACAAAGGAATGTTTAACGTCACAGTCAATGCCCATAAAAGGCATAAAAATTGCGGAAGTTAAATACCGTCAAGATTCGGTCAAATGCTTAATGGGGAGGCACACGCAAAGCTGTTTGTAGATGGCGCTCTGAATGACTGTACATTGTTTTACAAACAAATCCAAACAATTTGACAATCGTTCGTTATGTCAAATCAATGACAAACGGACAGTCGATCATGTGCCACCATAAGGCCACCATGTGCCACCTAGCGTGATAAAAACTTAGTTTTCCTCCCCAGTATTGCGGTAAGTGGTGGCTGCACCTACGGCTAACGCTCTTCAACGCGATAATCAACGGCACATCCTGTTATGCCGGGGCCACACTATACGGACATCACCGTTGAGTAACGCGTTGAAGGGCGATAACCGTAAGTTTAGCCACCACTACGCCGATAATTTGACAACGGCATTCACATTGCCGATGGACGAGGGGTGTCAATTTAATGAGCATTGACGTTGACCGTTCAAATGTGGCCACTCAATTCATCGCGTTGAACAACGGAACAATTACCGTGATGTTTAAAGCGTTTATGGGCATTAACGTTGACGTATAGTGTAGCCCCGGCATTAATGTGGCCGCGGCATAACAGCCAGACCTATAAAAAAATCAGCTAAGGCTTATAAGATTGAAACTTCATTCATGTAATTCAGTATTTTAGAGATTGTTTCATGATTTTATCTTTATTAGATAATTAATTATTTATCGATATTTTTGAATACGTCATGCATGTAAGTACACGCGGCTAATATCAAGCTTCTTATAGATGTCTAGTATAGGCTGATCTATTTATTTATTTATTTTATTTATTTATTTTTATTTATTTTATTTATCCAATCTTACACTATCTTAACAGGTCCACGTCCACTGTACGGAAATCCTATACAATGTGAGATCAGCTTATACTGGAATTATTGTATAGTTTGATATGTAGTCGTGTACACAGTTTATATTCAATTTTTTTTTCGACTTGCTTAGCGCGTAGCGTTTCGAAATCGAAAACGCCCTTCTTCTATTCTATTCTATTCTTAAAAAATGGCAAGCAAAGCCGATGTCGACTATTCTGCCAATGTCTAAAGTGAGCTAGAGAAACAAGTGTGCATGAAAAAAAAAAAAACTAGAAAAATATTTGGTTGATCCAGTTGATACAACCTTAGAGCATTTAGGTTAAATGCTCTAAGGATACAACTAATAGAAATAAATAAATATTATTGTTAAAACATAAAATACACGTATAGGTACCACACCAACACATAAGGAGTAATTCACAATTTTATGTTATTGTGACGCATGAAAGTCATCAGCGCCACATGCAGATCTGGAGAGGAGTATGTTAGTAAAGATGGAAAATTAGTCGGAAGAGGGATCTTAAATTTTGGGAGGCGCCTATATAAATCTAAAGGTGGGATGTTGTTTGAGCAATCAAAAAAGATGTGGTCCAGAGTGCCTTCCTCCAAGCCGCACTTACAGAGAGAGGAGTCTCGAACACGAATCTTTTGCAAAAACACTGGAGTGTACAACAGAAACCCAAGCGAATTCTAAAAAGGGTAGAAATAATTGTTTTGGAGGTTCTTGGCTTCTTCGTACAACTCTCAGAACAATAACAAAGCATAGAAGTAGAGCTAAAATAGCAACTGAACTCAATATATTTGTTTCATTTTGACTTATGGAGCCGCTATGATGTTAAAGAAGGACACGTATACAGAAGACGTTTCGAAATTTTGTAGGTTGTCATTCATTTTATTTCGACTAGTGATGTACCCACTAAATTTCAACGTCGATAGAATTTACAATAACATTCTTTCTTATACTGCCAAGAATAATAACCGGTACACACGGCTACACATCAAGCTATACATTTCCAGTTTACACTGACCGCTCATTGTAAGGAAATACTATACAATGCGAGATCAGCTTATACTGGAAATGTATAGCTTGATCTGTAGCCGTGTGTACCAAAAATTTTGAAGTAACTAAGCATACTTATGATCCCAATACTTAATATATTCGTTCAAAATGAAACAATACTTTAAGTATGAACTAAATAGTTCGTCATCATCATCACCAAAGTCTTCCTTGGTTCCCGACAGCTCTTCATGTATTAAATCTGACCCGGCTAAACCCGAATGTATTTAATTGCCATAATAACTGATGAGTTTATTGAAAAGAAGTGGGAGACATTCGGTTTTGCAAATGTTTTTAGCAACTTACTTTCTCATATTTATTTGAATTTTAGATTACATCATAGTCTACTCAACAAAGTCTAGGGAACAAGAGTATTCAAAGTAACTAATAATTTTTATTTTAATACTTTTTATGTAACACATTATTTTAAATCAGTAGAAGCGTAATTTAATAGAGATTTGAATTATTTGATGGTTGTTAGTGAAAAAATAAAATTTATTATGAAAATTCAAAATGGTACCAAAGCGGCAAAAACTTTTCGTACATAAAAAAATAAATAACGACCAGATAATATTTTAAATAAAAAAATAAAATGCCTAGCAACTTTAATAATCTGTTACGCGAATTCCAGCCCAGAATCCAATTATTTCTGAATTTGTTTTTGTCATCTGTGTCAAGGATTCCTAAAACGAACAGTTCTCAATAAAATTTATGTAAGATTTTTTATCATCATTTTTATTTAGGTAAATAGTTTTATTTGTATGTCTTACCTGACTGATGTGAGATGATTTCACGAGATGTCAATATCAGTGGCGATTCATTAATCTGTACCGATGTACTAGGTCCTGTTTCAACTTCCATTGCTACGGGATCCTACAATTACGTATTTTTTATTAAAAATAAATTTGCACACGATTATATTTCCGACTAGGATAATTAGAAGAATAATATCGCATCAATGATATTTTTAATATAATATCATTGTATCGCATATATCAAGTGAACATATTTCTGAAATGTTATACCTGTCTTCATGTTAGATTGCTGTTGATGGTGAGCGGTTCTTTTAATTTGCAGTACTGCGCTATGTCCTTCTTCGCAGACTTCCATAAGTATTTCCTGTAATGTAATAAATCAAGTTTTAATTTGAACGGGATACTATTTATTGCCAATAAAATACCTTAATTATATCATAATACTGGATGATTTTTTTATCATGCACCAAATCGAAATGGGAGATAGTACTCATCATTATGAACAACTTTTACTATGGGAACAAACCTGAAATCGCGAAAAAAAAATCAGCTGTTCAGTACATTTATCTACATCAAACTCGTCAAAATGTACTGAACAGCTGATTTTTTTCGCGATTTCAGGTTTGGTCCCACAGTAAAAGTTGTTCATAATGATGAATAAAATCTCCCATTTCAATTTGGTGCATGATAAAAAAATCATCCTGTATACATATATATATCAGACTATTTCATCTGTTCTATCCATAACAAATAATGTAGGAACATCATGTTCTCTAAGTGACGACTTAAAGAACATGCTACATACATTTCATAGGTTCATTACCAAATGAATACAAAGTAAAATGCTTGGAGCATATTATGTGTATTTTGTCCAATTTCGTCTACCAATACAATTTATCCATTTTTTTTCACATCGTCTAGGAAATCTGTAAAAGAAAAGTATCGACAACATTATTTACGTCACTATGGCTGATCAAGATAACCCCAAAACAATTTCCGAATATTCGCTAATAACTTCTATTGGAATAAATATTACGACTGGTTTCAGCTATATAGTGACACAGCAATATTTGTTATGTATTTATATTCGTTTATCAGATCATATGCAACAAGAAATTGAGCAAAAACTTACCGATGGAAGGTCAATATTTATTGTTCATTTTATTTTCGCTATGAATGGGACTGGCAGCCCCCAACCACACAAGAAATTGCTCCACAGCGTCCACACACTCACTGTTTGTAGTTAAACAAAGAATTCATGCAATCTAACAGTAGAAATATTATTAAAACATCGCAAAACCATGGAAGATTACGACAAACACGTAAACAATGAACACGCGAATAAGTCAGGTAGTTCAATGAACGAACTGTCAGACATTGAAACAAAGTACTATCAAATTTGGCCGCGTCATACTATAACTTTTTTAACCAAATGACAATTGATCTTGTGACCATGCCAAGAAAGTAAAACAAAGAGTAAAACATTCATCTCTTTCCCACATCCTTTATCGTACCTAATAATAGAACGGGAATAAAGGTAGTTACAGAATTCTGTTTTTATCCTTCCTTCTATGCTTTGTTATTGTTCTGAGGTACAACTATGGTTGGCTATTTGATAGCTGTCATCTGTCAAACGTTTGTCAATCTTGTCATGTCATGTCAGTCAGGTCAGCTGTCATCAAACAAATCGATCGATAATAAATTCACATTCACGATTTAATTTTCAATTTCGAATTAATTAACGTTTTCTATCCGCAATGGCAAAAGAAAAAAACGTCTGGCGCACTAACTGTGTGTTTTAAATGTAGTTTTAGTTAATTATTTGGTGTGTATCGCCGTATTTCGTTCACAGGCCTTTTGTAACGCTTGAGCGGCTGTTTAGGCCGGAAATGTCTGTGCTACTTTTTTTTTTTTTTTTTTCCTTTTGTTCCATAAGGAACAGGCTAGGATCAGAGACCATGCTGCCTAGTCATCAGTTAGTTTATATTTTTTTTTGTAAATTCAGTTATATTCATCAGTTTATTTTTTGATAATTAGTATGATCCAGTAGTAGTCATTAGTTTGATATTTGTCCATAAGTAAGTAAATCCAAGTTAAGTCATCAGTTTCTTATTTTTCCTTAGTAAAGTAAATCCGAAATAAGTCATCAGTGTTATATATTTATTTCACTATAATCCATGTGTAAGACTTTTTTTTTAAGACGACACGGTTGGCGCAGTGGTTGAGCGATTGACTGCTGCCCAGCATGTCGCGGGTTCGATTCCCGCACGGAACAAATATTTGTACGACCTACAAGTATTTGTTCCGAGTCTGGGTGTTTTTCTATCTATAATATGTATGTATTTACAAAAAAAAAAAAAAATGTATATAAGTAGTTTATCAGCCATCTCGTTACCATAATACAAGCATTAGGTTGCTTAGCTTGGGACTAGATGGCGTTGTGTGAAATGTCCAAGGATATTTATTTATTTATTTATTTTATTATTTTTCAACAAAATCTTAGGTAAAATCCAAAATAAGAGTCAATCATTTATTTTTAATAAAAAGTTATTTTTGTAAGAGCCATGTGTCAAGTCCTTTATTTTTTTTTTAAACCCCATCTGACGTACGGGGTTTGAGGTTATCTTAACCTCTTAAGGTTGATGCGCCAGGGTAGCCCGCGAAATTCAAAATTTTTTACGTTTTTTGCAATTTGTAGGTCAGTGTGAGCTTGTATGTTGATTAAAATATGATTCGCGGCCGTA
Source organism: Cosmia trapezina (assembly GCA_905163495.3). Classification (NCBI taxonomy): domain Eukaryota; kingdom Metazoa; phylum Arthropoda; class Insecta; order Lepidoptera; family Noctuidae; genus Cosmia; species Cosmia trapezina. The sequence goes on from LR991047.1 coordinate 14,215,380, forward strand.
GCTAATATGGCTTTATAGAATTAGAATAATGAGAATCAGCAATACAACACCATAAGTTAGCATTTATCTCAAATATAGCGATTTCATGAAATCATGAGGTTTGAGGTAAATGCTAACTTATGGAGTTGTATTGCTGATTGTAATGATTATAATTCTGTAAAGCCATGTTCGTTACGGCCGCGAATCATATTTAAATCAACATACAAGCTCACACTGACCTAAAAATTGCAAAAAACGTAAGAAATTTTGAATTTCGCGGGCTACCCTGGCGCTTTCGCCTTAACAACGTCCTATTTTATCAGTTCACCCTATCACTAAAATTTTTTTTCAGCAGTACAAAACGAAATAAGTATTGCGAAATATTATATACACAAAACAGGTATCTATATATATACAAAAGGAATTAAAGAAGAATTAAATTTGCCCAACTGTATTATTAATGAAATTAAACAAATGTAAATACGTCGAACTATTTACAAGGAGAGCCTGGATGGAGCGCGGTACCAAATCTGGACTACCATATATTTCAATAAGCTCATCCATTAGCACAAGGCGCTGGATGCCAAAAGATGAGCAGTCAAAGAAAATGTGAGCTAAAGATTGCTCAACTTGGGAATTACAATGATCACAAAGAGGACTATGCACAATTTTCAGACGAAACAGATGATAATTTAGACGACAATGACCAAAACGAAGCCTGAGTATGGTGGAGTAAAACTTCCTGTTCATGTAAGTATTGATTTTACAGAACCACGGCATGGTTCCTATGGGAACATTATAAACATCATACCATAAACCTTTATTTTCAATTTGGACTGTGTGGTTCCAATGCCTTTTCCATATACCAGTGGACCTTTTTTTCAACAGAGGGACTATATCTGAGCATGGAACAGATATGTTGAGGAAACTACTAGAATCCGGGATATCATCAGTATTTGTTATAGTTCTGGCTAAAATGTCAGCCCTTTCATTTCCCAACACACCAACATGTGAAGGGACCCACATGAACAAAACTTTAATATTATGAGAAGACAAATGCAGCCAAGACTCTTTTATTAATGAAATTAGATAGTTTGTATTAGCATTCAACCTGTTGTTTTTGAGATTTTCAAGAACACTCATGCTGTCACTAACTATTATCCATTCACAACATCCATCATTTTTATGTTTAATGTGTTTTAAGGCAGCAAGAATAGCCACAGCCTCAGCTGTGAATATACTTGTGTTTGAGTTTATTTTATAACCAATACCAGTATTCAATAGCCCATCGTAAATAGCAAATGAGACTGCAGACTCAGTTTTGGACCCATCAGTATACACAAATCTATAATCAGTAAACTCAAGTAGTTTACTATGCACATCTTCCTTGGTGGATAAATTGTGGTCAATGATGATGTCAATTGCAGGAAATTTGCTGTTAAAATCCCCCTGATAACATGGAAGAAGAGATGACTTATGAATTTGCAGAGTTTCAAGAAAATTTACATATTGAGAAAAACCCTGAAGTATATAAAGAGAGTTACAAATAGATGGTGTACTAGATTGTATCAAATTTGAAAACAGTTGATTATTATTTTTACTATACAGTTTTAATAAAAACCTTTCTTTCAAGTAGGAGAATCTTATACTTAATGGAGGAAGATTACATTCAACTTGCATTGCATTGATTGGAGTGCTTTTAAATGCTCCAGTAATAAGTCTCAAGCTTTTATTTTGTATTTTATCAAATATATCTACTATCCTTTTATCACCAGCAAAACAGAGAAAACCATATTCAAAATGACTACGGATCAGAGATTTGTACAAAAGCAACAATATTTTGGGATCAGCACCCCAGGAGGTTCTACACAAAGATTTCAAGATATTGAAAACTCTGTTAGCTCTTGAACTTACCAATTCAACATATTTTTTCCATGAAAAATTATGAGTAAAAGTGACACCTAAAAACTTAGCTTCATGAAAAATAGGAATAGAAACTTGATTGTAATACACAGAAGGACTATAGTTGCTAGCTTTGCCAAAGACTACTAGTTTAGACTTAAGTGCATTTATATCTAGATTTAAATAAGAAAAGTATTTAGATAATCCATCCAAAGCCTTATTTAGACTATTTGTTATATTTGTTAGATTTTTCCCAGACAAATATACAACCAAATCATCAGCAAATTGAAGATTTTTGACCTCAGAACCCAGAATCAAATTCAAACGACGAATATACAGAATGAATATTAATGGAGAAAGTATTCCTCCTTGACAAACTCCAACAGAAGCAAATCTTGGACCATATAATTTATCATTATACTTAACATAAACTTTCCTTTCAGTCAAGAATTCACGGACCCAGTGAACTATTTTGTTTGGAATTCCAATGAGAAGCAATTCAGAACAAAGTACATCAATGTTGACACTATTAAAAGCTCCAGCAACATCAAAAAATACTGACACTAAACAATTCTTATTAATATAACTATTTTGTATATCAAGCTGTAACTGACAAATACTTTCACGAGCCGATGTTCCCCTACGAAAACCAAATTGATTAGCAGGTAAAATATTGTTTTGTTCTATGTAAAATTTCAACCTTTGTTTTATTAATTGTTCAAAAATTTTACCAACACATGATGTAAGAGCAATAGGTCGATAGGAATCAGGGTTTGACTGAATTTTATCAGGCTTCAAAATAGGTACCAAACAGTCAGACTTCCAAGAGTGAGGTATATCGTTGTTCAACCACAGGTTATTTAATATTTTGAGAAAAATGTGCAAACCTCTATCACTGAGCTTTTTCAACATAACATATGGAATACCATCCAGTCCAAAAGCACTATCTTTTCTAGAATAGATAGCAGCCATGAGCTCCTGTATTAAAAATGGTTTTACTAAGAAGATATTTACAGAATTTGTCTCACTTGCAAGAGGAAAATTTGATTTACTATTTACATAGTCTGGGGTATATTTTTGCAGAAAATCTTGAATCCAACTATCATCATTATTGTGGCAAGAATATGTTTTATTAAATTTGCGCATATATTTCCAGATTCTCGACAGAGGCGTACATCGATTAAAGGAGCTGCAAAGTTCAACCCAACTATTTGATCTTTCTGTTTTCAAAGTAAGTTTTTTGAGGGCTTGTAATCTTTTAAACTGTATAAATGTGTCATCTGAAGGATTGTTTTTAAAATTAATATAAGCCAACTTAGATTTTTCAACTGCTTCTGAGCATTTTTTATTCCACCAAGGAAGAGGAGGGTATTTAACCAAATTCCTATGAGATGAGTTATTTATGAAAGAATCAGTATGAAAAGAAACTGTCGTATTGTAAGGAAGACACTTATCAATTGCAGAATGCAAAATTTTACAAAACGCAGTATAATTTTCCAATGGAGCAAAGTTTTGGTCCTGAAAATTAGATAATTCTAAATCTACATTTTGTTCATACAACTTCCAATCAACCAATTTAAAGTTAGGATATAAGGGCAAATGTGTGTTGCTACTAGTGTTTGCTAAATTACTATTATTTACAAAAACTTTAATAATTACAGGAAGGTGGTAGCTGCCGAGTGGATCATTATGTACAGACCAATCACAAGAAAGAGCCAGTGATGGGGACACCAAGGACAAATCTAAAGCATTTGGACGCCACGTCAAAGAACCGACTGTTGTCACTTCACCAGTATTTAATAAAATTAAATTATTATCATCAATGATCTCTAAAATATCCCTACCTCTTGGATTTGTAGAATTACATCCCCATGATGTGTGATGGGCATTGAAATCACCAGCAAATATCATCGGTTCAGGCACTGATTTTATTAAAGATTCAAACTTATGTTTGTTAAAAGAAGGAGTGCAATTTGTTGGACAATAAAAACTTACAATACTTATTTCTGTATTATTTACATTAATTCTTACACAAATATTTTGTAAAGAATTGTCAGAATATGTATTTATGTTTCTGTAATCTATACTATTGTGAATTAAAATAGCTACACCATTATGTTTGTTACCAATATCATTTCTTTCTATTCTGTATCCTCTAATGTTAAAATGTTTAATAGGTGTCAACCAAGTTTCTGATATAATTGCTACATGTATATTATGATCATAAAGAAATCGGGTTAATAACAGCTTATTACTTAAAATACTTTGTGCGTTCCAATGTATGACATTAAGATCCATTGCTTTAAGAGAAAGTACTATTTCTGAATGTGTGCTGAAGAATTTCTTTTATAGATGTAGAATTTATGGGGTTATCTTTTTGGCTTACTATAATTTTTGTTATTGCATTTGTTAGAGTATTCATGAAAAAATCTGACTTAGTTAGGTTAATAATCTGAGTTTCAATGTTTTTGTGTGTAATTTGTGGAAATGAATTTTCATTGAATAAATCTGAATACTTGACGGCTCTGGATTTAATTTTACTTTCCTCAATTTTTTGTTTCTTTTGGGGACAAGTGTTTGAAATGGCGACATGATTACCACCACAATTGGCGCATTTAGCGTTTTTAGGGTCTTCTTTGCATATCTTAAAACTATGGTTGTATGTACAAACAGAGCATACTAAATCATTTTTACAATATTTTGCTATATGTCCAAACTTCATGCATTGAAGGCACTGTTTTACAGGAGGAACGTATACGCTTACCTCATGCCTCCAAGAGTCGAGATAAACATACTGAGGCAACTCTGTTGACGCAAAAGTCACCGCGACAGTTTGAGTGGGCTGATACGTGACCGCACCACCCTCACTCTGACTCTGCACTCTGCGCATGAAGCGCCTCACCTGTATTACATTCCTGGAACTTCCAATTAGCGCAAAAATTCTTTTATTAGATAAGTCCGTAGGGACTGAGGTAAGAACCCCTGTCACTTCGGTGTCGACAGCAGGTATCGTAGCTTTGAAGCCCATTTCTTCTAAAAGTTTTTTATTTTGCAAGAAAACATTTGCATTATTAGAGAGATCGAAAGTGATACCAATTTTATATTTATTTATTGACCTCAAATGAAGTATCCCAGTCACACAATATTTCCGTATGGCATGGGATATGGCCAGCCTATCCTTGTCTGTAAATGTTTTGCTCTCATTCTGATGAGATAAGAACACGATGTACTCGGATTTTTTACTGTTTTCAGGATACTTCCTTGAATACCCTGGGACTTTAAATATACTGTACTTCTTGCTGCAGTCTTCATCAGAGTCAGAAGAAGTATCCTTATCTGATGCTCGTCCGTCAGGGGGCTCCTCCTTTTTCCGTTTCTTGTTTCCCCCCATCTTCAAATAACTATTTACAACTATTGACACTAACTATAGATTTAATATTTCTAATTCTTCCCAAAATATACAAAGGAAATACAATATTAACAATTTAATTTGAATCGATATCAATTTTGGCGCCTTGTTTGTACCGTTTCCCGCGCTTTTTTTCTCTCTGACTTCATTAAAAAAATACGTTTCATTTCATTTACCATTATCTTATGCACTTATTTGCAGGAGGTTAGTAGATTCGATTTGTAGGTAGATTATAGGTATTTATTAGAATAGCTGCGCTCCGCGGTTTGACCCGCGTACACTGGGATAAAAAGTAGTCTATGTGTTAATCCCAAATTATATCAAAATTGGTCCAGCCAGCCAGAGCGTGAAGCCGCAACAATCTAACATACATACAAACACACACACACTCACAAACTTTGGCCTTATAATATTAGTGTGATTACTATTTTTTGCTATGTGATCTTTAAATTATATTTTAGTCTGTGTTCATTTGTATATTATGTATATTTGTAGTCTCAGCTAGAGAATGTGGGAATCTAAGATCCCAATTTAAGCTAAGTATTCATTCTTATAGCTGCTTTATCTTTGATTGAGACACTCTCCTCCCCTCCTTCCCCCCTTCTCCTTCTGACCTTCTGCTGGGACGGAGCTCTCTGTGAGAGTGAGTGGGCCGTAAATCGTAATCCACCACGCCGGCCCAGTGCTGGTTGGCAGATGTCACATAACTTCAAATTTTTGGTTCTAGGACATGCCGGTTTCCTGTGTTGATGACACGATATTCTCCTTCACCGTTTTGAGAGCAGTGGTGATGAAATAATTTACAGAAAGTGCCTGCTTGGGTACGAACTCACGACCTACAATACAACTCGTAAGTCGCGGCCGTTACCACTGGGCCACCACTGCTCTCAAAGTACTTTATATAGTGTATTATCTATGCTCAACACTTCCTTAGGCCCTGCGCGAGATAAAGAATAATAATAATCAGAGAAATGGTAACGCCCTACTACGTGCTCACCTCTAGCAGGCCTCTTGCACTGGTACATTCCGCTCGAGATAAGTACCTACAGCGCACGGCAACTAAGGGTTGCTAGTCAGTCGGGGACTATACGCGCTCAGCGAGTCAAGTACGACGCAATCACGCCACGCACCGCTGCCCGCGCCACGCCTCTGAGGCTCTGACCGAACCCGTCGTATTTATTATTATTTTATTTTTGTTTTTTGTGCACCCTTTGTTAAGACATCAAAATTAAAACGTAATACTAACAGTTGTTGTGTGGACGGATGTTCTAGTAAACAGAAGAACTCAAACTTTAATCTATTAAAATTATTTGTTAGATTTAGGATTTTTGCTACATTAAAATTTAATAATACTTAGGAACTTCAGAGAAGGGAAAAAAATTATAAGACATTACATCAAAGTGAAATAACTCTAAATACAGTCTATCTAGAGTTGTTTCACTTTGATGTAATGTCTTATCTGATACAACTCATATATACCGGATGACTTTTTTTACCGTCTCGAAAAAAATTGGGTGTATTAGGTGAACAGAGCGGAAGCCTATCAAATCAAATCAGATCAAAATCAAATCAAAATCTTTGATTTGATTTGAGAAGCCTATGGCATACCTAGTTTTTTTTTTATTAGCTTAAACAGATAAAATTATCAAAGTACCAATAAATACTACAAATTCGATGTAAACTTTTCATTTTTGTACCTTAAAAACAGAAATTTTGAAAAAAAATAATAAATCGTTTAAAAATATCAAAATTCAAATCATATGCAGCCTGCATATGATTAGAACTTTTGATTTCTTTGATTTAAAAAAAAAAAAAAAAAAAAACAGTTATCTATGCCATAGGCTTCTACTCCGTTCACCTAATATACCCATTTTTTTCGAGACGGTAAAAAAAGTCATCCGGTATATACAATAATAAAAGACAACTCATATATATATACAATAATAAAAGTATAAAAATGTATGTACAGTATTTTATTTTTCTTTCCGGACAGCCCTAGTACTCGGTTAAGCGGCGTAGGCATGTTACGGTCGAGAAAGCACACAAAGTAATAACAAATCTCAAGCGCGGCGATTAAGTGCAATTTAGCTTGCGCGTGGGTGGAAAATGATTTTGTAGGCTATTATAAAAGCGGCTTTCTTCAAGATCAAAGGAGTGCAACTTCTGTACGTTAGTACTATTATTTATTCTGTGCCTCTAGTAACTCCCTCCAACAAGTAAGTAGTAGGGCTTACTACTTCGCGGATGCGATAGGGGCCATCCCTCCGGGGTATAAATTTCGCAGACTGTCCGGGGCCGACGTCATTCATCCCTTGCGTTTTCAACAAAACGAGGTCACCTACCTTGTATTCTGGAGGGGCGCGTCTGCCTTCATCTGCGTACTTCTTCTGCACAGACTGGTTACGTTCGTGGACATCTCTCGGGCGTCGAGCAGCACCGTCGACAACTTAGGCCCACCACAAATTGTGGCATTTATTAATGAAATGCATTTTGGTTTTTCCATATTATCTCTAGATTACAGTGGTAATATTAGCAAAACTTTATGCAACCGGAATACTGTGAAATACGACAGTCAAATGCAATCAAAACATAACTCTCATAATAAGATCGATTGTCCAATGAGTAAGTAGGTCTCATTGGTATTTTAAGTTATTAATAGTACTCTGTTCAATAATAGTAAAAAATAGTTTGATATTCCCAATAAAAAAATTGGAAGTTGCTTCACAAAAATAAACTTTGGCGTCGAACATCTCTGTATTTTCAGCGATAATGACGTTCTTTTTTTTAGAATTTAATAGAATTAGCATTGTTTTCAAACTTTAACCGGGCAATTATTTAATTTATTGTGTATATTCTGAATAATCTAAAGAAAACCCGGAAAATAAATGCACATTCGCAGCTTAGTCACATCTCGGCAACACAAATATTATTTTCAATTTTCAACCATATTTCAAGCCAGCTAATGGTGACAATAGATTACGTGGTTGTGTGTCGTTTAAAATCGTAGTCAGCCAAGATTAAAATAAGTAAACAATTTCTTCATATCTAAAACAATAACCAACAATTTTTAAACGATAGAACATACTTATAGTCCGGTCAATTTAGACATTCGAAGTTACATAAAGTCCCAACAAGCTGAATTTCTGTGAAATTGTTCAAAACATAATTATAAACAATGTCTAGAAGTTCCCCATCATTCCCCTGTAAGGAAAAAATTTTATTCAAGGTCGTCAAAGGTCAAAAAAAAATAGTCCGGCTATTAGTACAAATAATTAATGACAAAAAAAAGTCTATTGACAAAAAATATTTAATCTAGAAAAAAAAAGCTAAGCCTCCTGCTTAGGGCAAAAAAGGAGTAGGTACGCACCTACTCTGACATATTAAAAAGTGGGCACAGGGTGGCAAATGCACTTAGATTATGAAATGTCCAGATTCCGTGTTCAGTACAAAACGTAACATAAAACGTGAAGCCAATTTTTATACGTGTGTGAGTGAGCGCCGTGTACTACATAACGCATTTGCGTATGTGTGCAACACGCGAGTAATACCAGCGCATAGAGAATTACCCTAAAATAGTGGGAAAATTTAAATATAAAAGGAACTTAAAAAATAAAAGAAAAAAGTGTGAATTTGGTCAAAATTAAAATCCGGCTACGAAAATTTTCAAATTTTTCGTCATGGGTGTCGTTTTCATGCTTTTCCAGGGTGTGAAAGCTGACGATAACGAAAAATTTGAAAATGATTGCAGCCGCCATCTGGGATTAACATTTTAACGTCACTATCGGCTTTAACACCCCCGAAACCCATGAAAACAACCCCACCGATATACTTAACCATGTCCGGGGGCTTAACGTCCGAGGCACGGAGAAGACCCGGTGTGTAAAGATGTTCAACCATCCACGGATCAAAATTAATAAAACCACATAATATAAGAAGTTGTTTTCATACCATGTATCTGATTAATTGTGCATTCCCGCATTTTCTGGAATCCCGGGATTTATATTAAGAAAAAAAAATACTAAGAAGCCGCGTCCACAGTTTGTTAGCCAAATATTAACTTAAGGTATATATGCATCCGGTTATCCGATGTCTAATCATCATCAATTCCCAAACACTAATCATCATCTTCCTGCCCTTATCCCATGTTACTCGGGGTCGGCGCAATACGTTTTCTTCTTTCATTCTCCCCTGTCAACCGTCACGTTATCATTCACTCCCTTCTCTTTCATATCATTCCTCACACAATCCATCCATCTTTTATTTGGCCTTCCTCTGCCTCTCCATCCATCAACATATATATTCATCACTCTTTCAGTCACATGCGTTTCGTCTCTACTCAACACATGCCCATACCAACCCAAACGATTTCCTTTTAACTTTTCTGTCACTGGCGCCACTTTCAAACTTCCTCTTATATACCTACTCATTTCTTACTTTATCCATTCTCGTCACTCCACACATCCATCTCAACATTCTCATCTCAGCTGCATGCAATTTTTTTTCATCCGTCTTCTTCACCGCCCAGCATTCCGATCCATAAAGTGCGACAGGCCATTTCACGGACTTGTAAAATTTTTCCTTTAACTTGAGGGGATCCGTGGGTCGCAAATTGTTCCTGTAACCTGTCGCCATTTCATCCATCCTGAGTTGATCCTGTGCGTTACGTCTCGGTCTACTTCACCATCCCCTTGGACAAGCGACCCGAGGTACCGAAAATCGGAGCAGATCGGTAAGGGCGTTCCGGCAAGAGACATGGGCACAGGACCCGAGAGGCCGCCAAAATCACAAAACAGATACTCCGTTTTGGTCCGACTTACTCCCATTTCATCCAATTCCCAAACACTAAAAGCCTACCTAAAAATGTATACTGGGCATTCTGTAGCAAACTATCAGAAAGTACCTATCAAAAATAAAATCCACAATAAATAATTGTACAATAAATTAAAATAATTTTGAAGAGCGAGCGCATTCCAAATTTAAATTCAATTATAGAAACAACTCAGCGTGAAATTCAATAAATGAGGTACCAGTGGTAATAAATAGGTCCTGTCAGTTGACTTGGTTTTAATATAATATCCTAAAAAGGTTAAACTTGCAATAGAAACAGGGACTTGAAACGTTACTCAAAATAACGTTACGCGTAGTTCCAGTACCGATAATTTGTACCGTTCCACCAGGATCGTAACAAAATTAATACCTTGGCTATAACGATACTGACAAACGGAACGAAATCTTAAAGTGTTCACTAACAATATTATCAATATATCGTTATTAGTATAACGATATAATAACGTTATTCATTCATTTCGATACGCAACGTTGCCAGCTTCATGACCACGCATACAAAACGCACGCGTGCGGTGCGGCCACGCATACGAAACGCGTCGTCGTCGTCTAGTCTAGTAGTAGGTACTTATTTCTATGTGCCGAGGCTACCGGGCGACGACGGAGCGGTAGTCAGCGAGAAAAGTTCTTAAGAATAACGTTACAAATGAATCTGTAACGTTTCACCTGTAACGTTATTACAAGCGGATAAGCTTAATGTTACTGATACCTGTAACGTTACTTAAAATTTTGTTCTACGAAAATGATATTCTTTAACGTTTCTTTCTTGTAACGTTATTGTTATTTTTAAGTTTTAGTATCGTTACAAATTTTGGAACGTTATATGATAACATTAATGATAACGGAACGAAATTCATTTCGTTTTCAAGTCCCTGAATAGAAAAGTTTAAATTGCTATTTAAAAAAAACAATGTTTACTACATTTTATAGGATAAAACAATTTTATTTCAATTTCCAAGTATCGATTTCTGACTTTCGTCATATTAATTACTCGAGTCCATCGAAACAAGTTAAGATTAGGGTATTTTCTTGTGGTTTATTTATAATATTTTGAATAATACTTTTCACATTTTAAATCGTACTCACATGTGTGTGATATTTGTAAAAAGTAAAAATGTTAAAACACACTATTATCGCATTTACAGACTTAGATTTTATAGAGGTAAATTAATAAACTTGTGTGCTAAAGACAGATTCAATACAGTTAAGAAATGAGTTTTTATGCAACTCTCTTAATTAACCCACGTTAAAAAGATTTGATGGGTAGCATAATACATTTTACATAATCAATTTAGGGTGTCGTATGTCGACTCCATTAATGAGCTGACGGAGGTTCGTGTGTTTGGGTCCAATTGGGAGCGCTTCCGAACCATACGGTTGAAGAAACAAACTAACACTCACAAAAAAAATCATCGTCCATGTTAATGAAACTCCTTAGTCATACCTCGTTTTTTTCGTGAGGTGTTGAAAATTTGGGTAAATTTTTTCATGCCCTAGGCAACACTTAACAGTTATTGTGTCAAATTCAATGTCACATTCTTATTTTTTCGTTTTCGAATTTAATTATGAAATACACGGTGAAATTGAATACTTTCGTATGAAATGAGATGTTAGTGCGCTTTTCTTTTTTTGTAGTGTAATTTTTGCACGATTTCACAGCACAGACTGACATTTTTTTTTAAATTAAAACGCCCGGCTCGTGACGTTTGCGGGGCGAACGTTCCTTGACGTCTGGCGCGGGGATCGAACTAGTCACCAATGTTAGTTACTAAAATTTGGAATCAATTTACTGTAGCCTACTAGGAATCTGGACATTTCATAATTATAATGTTTTACCTGAAAATAAAACAGTTATTATATACGTAACCTTATTCTAGACCTATAGAGTGAGACAGCATCTTTCCGGATCTGACGTCACGACCTCTTATTCCCCCTCCCACCCGCTCCGCCCCGCTGTGGCCGGGGGGAGGGGGCGTGGAGCTTGCCCGAACAGTCAGGCGCGCTCTTCACATTGCATCTCACTTCCGGTGGATGATGAGTCCACCAGGCAGGATTAAAAATATAGGTCTAGAATAAGGTTACGTATATAATAACTGTTTTATTTTCAGGTAAAACATTATAATTATATACTATGAACCGTTATTCTAGACCTATAGAGTGAGATGTGTTTATTATCGCCTGGTGGGCAAGCTAAGTATATGCCAATGTGTGAAAAAGATTTTACTTAGATATCTATATAATTGTGTTTATTAAAGGTGCTTAGGAGTATTTATATTAAACCATCACACATAACTGTGTGAGATCATTATTGAAAGTGACTCAATGTATAAAGAAATTGCAGAAACTAAGTAGGTACCACAGTAATAAGAACTTACACATCTATAAGTTTTGCCATTCACATAAGTAACATGATTAGCACCACAATGATTTAATGATGATACTCAAAGAATTAAGATTTGCTTTGAACTAAAAGGCATAGCATATCTACTTAGATTAAATAATCAATTTAAGATCAATATTGTGTCACTCGAGCCAGTTGACAGATGCTGCGGCAATTCGAGTACTACCAGGAGCAGCCTTTACTCCTGCCTACTTAAGAATAGTTTGAACCCAACCTCCAATGCTCGGGAGGCTGGCTTGACTCTGCCACGAGTTGATATAAATAAATGATTAATGTCATTGTTAATTCTACGTCATGATGATACTTCTATCAACTTACGTATCCTCCTTACAGGGCATATGGATTTATCCGTATGTGTGTGCAATTTCCATGCTGATTATGAGTGTATAGTTATCTGTCTTTGATCCAAATGTTGCGTGTAAAACAATATGATTAGAATTGTCTTCAAAATGTGCACTATCAACCCGTAACAGTGTCAGGTCATGGACTCTACGCCTAGAAGCGAGTAGCAAAATCAGTGATGTGCGACGAGATACTTGGAATAAACTTGCATGAGGCGGCTGGTTAGAGCTGAGCCTTTCTACCACAATACGTGGATCCCAAATGAAAGAATTTTTAGGTTTGGAATCAACATTAGCAAGTGAAATAGCTTTAAACTTCCACTGCTTATGATTTGTCCGTTAGAACAGGCCAAAGTGGCAACTGTTGATTTATAAACTAAAATAGTTTTATAAGACAGTTTAAGAGTTAAGTGCAAGTATGCCAGGTACTTAGCGACTTGGGCACCAGAGGGGTTTGTATGGTTGTCGCCAGCTAGAATTAAGTAGGTCTATTTCGTTTCGAGACCAATTTGTTAATTCGGCACACCACCCTTCACTAGCCATGCCTCTAGATACATCGGATCCACGTGAACCGAAGGCAGATAAGTCCGTGTATCTAGTAACCCCCGATAAAGATTGAATATGGGTAAAGGAGCGCTCACCGCTCTCCTCTTCAGGTCTGGCCGCCAAAACACTTTGGACCAGAGCGCGGTACCATTAAGATGTATCGACCCTTGCACAGATTGAGGTGTGACAGAACTCGTGGAGTTAGGTGTGGTGATGGGAATATCCACGCTCAACGGTATGACCACCTTCTGCTGAAGGCGTCATGAAACTCTGCGTTCGAGTCTTTGCAATCTCGTGAGACGTAGCGCACAAGCACGAGTGCGGTTTTCGAGGCGAACAAGTCGATTTCGGGCATTCCGAATTTGCAAAATACCTCTTGACATGCCTCTTCCATTAGGGTCCACTCCCCGGGTAATTTGAGCCTTGACAGCATGTCTGCTTCTGAGTTTACCTGACCGGGCGGGTACTGAGTGACCAGAGGCCCTAGTGCGAGCCTTCCTACATAATCGATCACGTTAATTAACGTAAACTTCAACTTGAACTAAAACAGTATAAGCGTCGTCTGGTGACTATAATAAGAAACAATTATCTCATACAAATTGACATAAGTTAACGTTAACGTAAAAGCGACCGAGTAAGCATAAAAACTCGCAAGGCAAGGCCACAGGTGATCTTGTTCTCGTCCGCAATCTCTAATAACATACAAGTTAGCCGGTAGAGGATCTGTGATCGGAGACCACCCTCGTTCCGCATATTACTCACCACACTCTAGTTGTCGGACTGAACTAGCATGGTGGATTGACGTAGCGATTTCTGACGATTGGTTAAGGCTGTGCCATTTTTTCCGCTTAGACAAGCGTCGTACTATGGCACCCCAGCCTCTGGCAGATGCGTCTGTCGTTACATAGTGTGAGACAGGATCAGGATGTGTCGCCGTTCCTATAGACAGAGCTCGTAACCACCACATTAAGGTCGTCGACATTTCCGACTCGAGTGGGGTTTTACGTATGCTTGGTGCTTTGACAGCCGATTGCAAGCTACTTGTAACGGGCGGCAATGAAGCCGACCTCTAGGTACAACGAAGGCTGCAAAGTTTAGCGTGCCTAGCAAGCATTGAGCGTCGCGCGTCGTGCAAACTCCATCGATTTACCTGTAGTATGTGGCGTATCATATTGGAGATTTTGGAAACCTTTTCCTGGGGCAAATACTTGGAATTCAGGGCGAGATTCCATTTTATGCTGAGATAGTCTACTGCCTTGGTAGGGATCAATGTGGATTGTGGTTGATCATCCATCCCAAAGTTGCTAGGACTCATATTATGCTCGTATTTATAATCAAGTAATTACTTGAGTAATTACTTGCTAATAGTAATTTCTTAATGAAATCACTACTTGAGGGTTAAATTTCTTAAGTAAAGAAAATGGTGACTATTTCCTGGCTAAGAATTCTAAGTTTTGACAGTTCTAACTTCAAACAATTAGTAAACTATAGAATGAAAATCATTACTTGAGCAATTACTTTGACTGATGTAATTACTTATACTTGACTATAAATACAACTGTTATAGCTTCCGCAGCATGGTCCATTAGGGTTAATCGATCTTGGTTCACGATTAAATAATCGTCCAAATAGACGATAACTCGCATGCCCTTCACGCGCAGCACGTCTGCTACCCAATTTGTCACTGTCGCAAATGCCCCGGGTGCTGATGACAGCCCGAATGGCAGACAAGTGATCTGAAGGAGCTTTGGGCTCGACTTCTTTTCTATTGCGTATAATACTCGCAGAAATGGGTGATGACGGGGGCTGACTGCTAGGTGAAAATAGGCCTGTGTATTTTGCTCGCCCAGACGATCGATTGCAAGAAATCCGGCACTCGGTACATATTTATTAAGCTAAACTTTGTTTGCATTACATAGCGGTTTAGATTTTTATATCGGGCGATTGCTAGTATCTGACTTTTGCACTAAAAACATCGGACAGACATAACTTGTTCCGACATCAATAAGCTCATTGGAGTTTGAAAACGTGTTAATAAGTCTGGGCTTTGAAGTGAAGGTATTTTGAAAAAAAAAAAAAAAAAAAAAAAAAAAGGAATTCGGTAACCAGATATCATTTTAACAATTTTGTCTGGAGCACCGTAATTCTTCCAAATTTGAATGTAATTTTTTAACCGCCCGCCATAAAATAAATTTCTTGAGGATAATCACTTACGATACTGATCGGATTTACGATTGCAAAAGAATAGTTTTTTTTTTTTTTTATTATTATTATGTACCGGATTTATTGTTTCCCGACTTTAGGCCTCTACTTTTGGGGGACGCTTGAAACCTCGTGGATGGCTGGGGACCGAACCCAGGATTGTCACAGTGAAAGGGCTTGTGTGCTCACTTAGCTGGAGGGCCATCTTGTCTATTCCGCATAGACGTGGCATGAGGCTCTTCCGCAGAGCGCTTTTGGGCAGAGAACAGCTTACTTGTACCACCAGCTTTTTGTAAAAAAAGGTGGTTAAATCCTGTGGATTAAAAAGGTTATATTGTGTTGGGGGATCTTCTTGCAAGTCCACCTTTACATATTTGTCGTTGACATCCGACAAAATGCAGCCACGACGTCTTTGAATGATATCAGCACGTCTTCTACGGCTCATTTGCAAGAGATCATAAGACACTTTCATGGAAGAGAAGTTTTCGGAAAAAAAGAAGCATTAATCTTTTCAAAAAGCATGTCAGCGTTAAGTACGCAGCCAGGCGATTGCGCCCATTCGATGATTTGCTGAAAGTTGTTTCTTAGCAGCTCATTTTGTTGTAAAAGAAAAAGCTCATGAGTAAAAGCTCCAAACGATCTATCAAAGTAATCTAAGCCAAAAAGAATTTGTATCCCAATGTTCGCAAAAACCTGGCTTAGCGACACACTTTTTCTCAGTTTCTAGGTATCTAAACCTTTGCCAATCATTAGTATCAAAATGATGTAGTTAATTTAGCACATGTAATCTACCCTCCGAGGCATT
Organism: Cosmia trapezina; assembly: GCA_905163495.3. NCBI lineage: Eukaryota > Metazoa > Arthropoda > Insecta > Lepidoptera > Noctuidae > Cosmia > Cosmia trapezina. The sequence goes on from LR991047.1 coordinate 14,231,810, forward strand.
TTCAACAGTAGGTTATTTTAGGTTAGTGGATACCGGAAATTCGAATACTTTAACCTTCTGTGGTTTACTGAGAAGGTGATCATTCCCAAGAGAAACCCTCAAGCCTTCAGATGGATGTAAGGAAATATCAGAATCAGATTAGGGCTGGGTTTCTTTGTTTGAAAAGCGATCTTTATTTTTTAAGTAGGATAATATTTCACTTACTTGATTTGACAGCAAGTCTAACCTGCGCTCGTTTTCACGGGTCTCCTGCCGCGGCTGCTGCTCGACGACGACTCGAAGACGACGAAGAAGATGCCTGCGGTGATGCAGGGGGAGGCGGGCGACTCCCGTCACCTCGGCAGGCGCTTTCGTGGATTTTTCCATTACGTATACAAAACACGCACTCAAAACTCTTAATAGTACTCGAAACACTATTACCGAGTTTTCAAATAACCACTAAATAAAGTTTTTCCACGAACTAAAAATGTAGGTAATTTTAAACACTAAACAGCAGCGCTGTTACCCGCACTAAAAGAGGTGTGATCGCACCGAAAAACGATGCCAATGTGAAGAGCGCGCCTGACTGTTCGGGCAAGCTCCACGCCCCCTCCCCCCCGCCACAGCGGGGCGGAGCGGGTGGGAGGGGGAATAAGAGGTCGTGACGTCAGATCCGGAAAGATGCTGTCTCACTCTATAGGTCTAGAATAACGGTTCATAGTATATAATCTAAGGCTATACATTTTAATTTCTTACTATTCAGCGCCGTCTATCTACGAGAACATAAATTAAAAATGAACAGTGTTGCCAGTGAACATCCATGAAGCAGTTGTTAGTAATTATAGTAGAAGTGTACGCGTATTATGTTTAATTTTGATGTTTTTGAGTTAGTTATTATTTTTCGTATTTTTTTTTTGCATTTGTAAAAGGTCTCCGATCATAGTATTGTATTAATGTTTTGCTCTTATTGATCAAAAAAGAAACTATTAGTAGAATTTACAAATATGAAATGACTATACAGCCACAGGCTGACAGGCTGATGTTGACATTTCATTGCAAAAAAATTCTGCGGTTGCGTTGCGAATATTTTTGTAAATATTTCGTTTGCTTGCCAATTTTCAGTGTAATTTACGTCAAGTTTAGTTCCTTGCTCCGTATTTAATAAAAATCTTGGAAGATAAACGTTCCCATCGAATGTCTACTTTCTAAATCACCACGACTTGAGCCCCCCGTGCTCCTCGGTGATTTAAATGCTTAGGCCCTCCAAGTGCTCTGTCGGCCCTCCGTAAATAGGAGCTTGGACCATATTATTTAAGTGTTTAACTCCGCCCCTAAGACGACCACTGACCAAGTGTTTTGTGTTTATACTTAAATAACCATGTCTCGAAACAATGTTGTGTACCTATTGCCTACCTGGCTGCACAGTCATCAAAGATGACGGTAAATATGATGTTCTTTTTCTATCTACACAATGTATTGCTGGTTTGAGTTTGAGTGTAATGTTTTGTTTTACATAATAAATATGAACATGCAAAATTGGTATTTATTTTATTATCCTCGAAACAACAAGTTTAGTGTCGAATTAGCGTTACCGAGTTGAATAATGTAGAATGGTTGAAAATTCTGTTATAGTAAAACTAAACCTAAAAATTTAAAATCCAGTTTGTAGAATTTTCAACCATTCTCCATTATACAACTCGGTAAAGCTAATTCTACTTGGTACAATATTATTTATGTAGCTATGGTAACGTACCACGTGACATTGAATAGTGTATGTCCCCGTAACTAGATGGCGTTGCCTAAGAAAAGCCTAAGTTGCCAGTCTATCTCAGTATATATAATAGTAGTCTATGAAAGTGGGTGTGTGCTCTTGACCACATTGTATTAGACTACGGTAATAGAAGTGAAAACATACGACTGGAGCCGAGCATACCCGATTCAGCGTCACCGACCCGAGCATGACGGTTCAGTTTCGTTCACTTTCGGTCGATTTTACCAATGAAATGGATCGCGATCAGCACATCTAATCCGCGTTCAGAGAGTTGTCAGTGTCAAAATTGTTAATGGAATATTGATCATGTTTAATTTCATTGGTAAAATTGGGTCTAAATAAGTTTTCACTTTAAAAATAGACATTTTAGTGGGTATCAATATAATGTCAATTTTTACAAATTAGGACAAATATGACCACAAGCACAAAGCCGATACATCTTTGGCGTCCTTCCTAATAAGTTCTGGAGCAATTCTTGCCACGTCACTCTATTCGGTTGAACTGTCTGAACCGATTTATCTACTAATTTTCTTTTCCTTCCAGAGATGGGAGTTCTATCTTTATTCTGACTCTCATTGATTATCGAACGTATCATTTCATTCATTTCATTCGACGTTTGAAGTTCTGACATGTTGTGGTCGGTGCCATCTTGGGTTGATGACGTCAGAGCGGTGGGTTCTTGTGGGACCGCACTATGCTCAAATTTTTCACTGGTTGATTCAGAGTGGCTTCGGTGTGTTATTGATGTTTTTCCATTAGATAAATCTCGTCGAGGAGTTCTCATTTGTTCAATAGGTTGAGGACTTCCCATACGTTTCTCTAAGTCTTCCCGGGTAGCTTCTGGTAGAATTTCCGATTCTTCAGTTTCTTCCTCGGCAGACTTTGCTAAAGAAATGATAGTGTACATTTCTTCATCATGTTCTTCAGCAGCGTCTAGTCCTGCCTGAGGAGTTCTCTTTTCTACAATTTCTTCGCCTTTATCGTCGGGTTGGGGAGTGGCCTCTTCTTCAACGTCTTCCTCAGCGGTGTCGAATGGTGGGACAGTTTCTGGATCTGAAAATTATTATTTTTGAATTTGAACCACCTGATGTTAACATACAGCAGTCAGGTCAGAGGTAACATACAGCAATGTATCAAAAAGGTGTGATCATGGGTGTGGTACAGATAGACCAACAAACTGCGAGGCCTTAATTTGTACTGGCTTAGGGCCTATTTCACGATGTCCGAATAGGCCTCACCGAATAAATTCAAAAATGGAACAGAATTTGTATGAAATTATCTGCCAAGTAGGTTTATAGTTTATTTGGGAACTTAATCGTAGCCTAGTTGGTGAAACAGGCCCTTAGTGCGAGTTTTTATACTTACTCGATCGCATATTAAAGTTAACTTTATCTCATTTTTTAAGGAATTTATGAACAACTTTTACTACATCTGAGATCGCGAAAAAAAACATCGAGTAAGTTTAAAAACCGAATAAGCGCCGTCTGTTGACTATAATGGGAAACAATTATTCCATACAAATTGACGTAATTTAACCTTAATTAACGTAAACGCTATCGGGTAAGTATACAAATTAGCAATAAGGCCCCAGGTTAAGGCCTGCGAGTGAACAATTTTCTCCATCATGGGAAAACATTGTGAGCACGAATAATCAGCCGACCCAAAAGTATTGAAGTTTTGTACGGTACAATTGATAATAAAAGCCGCACGGGTCGATTTCAAGTTTAAGTAACGCTTGTCGAGGTCTGTCCTCTGACCTTCCATTACATAATCAAGACCCCCGTGCCTGGGGTTCTACTCCCTAGGCACGAAGTCCGTAGTTTCGGCCTTCGTTACGGGCGTTTCTTACTCCGTATCACGGGGCCTACTCCCTAAGTCCGTCCGTCTTACCGTCCGTCCGTTTATCCGTCCGTCTGACATTACGATCCATTAAAACAAGTGTAAAAGTTAAATTTTTCGGACGGCAACAACACATCAGGAGTAGGGACAACTGGCAAATAATGTTGTCATTCATACTTCGTTCGGGCCCCGAACCAATCATCCATCCGTAGGTGATACGGAGTAAGAAACGCCCGTAACGGAAACCGAAACTACGGGCTTCGTGCTTAGGGAGTAGGCCCCCACTTACGGATTCATGATTGGTTCGGGGCCCGAACAAAGTATGAATGACAACATTATTTGCCCGTTGTCCCTACTCCCGGTGTCTTTTTGCCCGTCCGAAAAATTTAACTTTTACACTTGTTTTGATGGATCGTAATGTCAGACGGACGGATGAACGGACGGACGGAAAGACGGACGGAGTTAGGGAGTAGGCCCCCTGGTCCCCAGCTGTCATTCGTACTTAAGATCTTTGACAGTCGTGTTAGGCAGTCGCTCCATGTAAAATACTGGTATTCAGCTGCATCCGGTTAGACTGGAAGCCGACCCCAACATAGTTGGGAAAAGGTAGGCAGATGATGGTGCTCAAAAACACTGGAATTCGCCTTTCCTCTCAGTATTTTGTAAGCATCGGTCAGCTAGTCCCTAATATAATAGGGATGATGACTAAATCTTTTTTTATCTGTCATGTAGATTATTAATAAAAAATATTGGACACGTATTTTTTTACGTAATCAAAAGATTACGGCGCGGCAATTCTATTGAGTTAAAATGTGGCATGACGTCACGACTTGCATGATTTTTATTCCCAACTTTAATGCGTTATATCTACTTATGTATTTATTATTAATATGAAAAAGAAAAAAAATCGTGTCTAATATTTTTTTAATATCTGACTGACGGATTAAATAGAATTTCTGTAATTCTGTTATAAAACCCCATGGATCATCCCTAATCTTCAACAACAAACCAAAAAAAAAAAAAAAGTGAAATTTCAAACCTGCAATTTCTTCCAATATTTGAAAAACTACAATTCTATCACCAAGATCAACATTGCGACTGGCCCCCGCTCTCCTGAACCTCGTTGGTAGTATGATACTTTTGATAGAGCCAGAGACCGAGTCTCCTTTCTCATAACTTTGCTCATCCTCTGGCTCATTAGGTTTATCACTTTCAGCCTCTTCATGATCATCGATTGAGGAATGATGGGATTCTTCTCCACCTACTACGGGATCATCTATTCTTTCTTTATCAGGTTCTACCGTTTGACTTGTTTCTTCAATTATTTCATGTTCATCAATATTTTCATCATCTGAGCCTTCTTTCTCATAATTTTGCTCATCATCTGACTCTCTAGATTCTTCATTTTCAGTCATTTCATGATCGTCGATTATGGAATGATGGGATTCATCTATTCTTGCTCTACTAGATTCTTTATTTTCACTTGATTCCAAGTTATTAGAATCTTCATTTCTTATTCCATCTCCATCAGTATTTTCACTATCTGATTCTTTTTCCTCTGTTATCATTTTATCATCTTCATTCGATGCTGTATCATTAACAACATCAATATTTGTAATTTCCATCGATTCAAAATCAGCTCCATATCCATTAGAATTAGTAGAAGCAGAACTATGTGTATCCTCTCTATCTTCAGTGATCGAATCAAAATTACCATTACCATTATCTGGTGAATTATTTTCTATGATAGAGGTAACTTGATTTTCAAGGGAGCCATTATTTTCAATATCATCACCAACCGAACTATCACTGTAATTTGAACCATAATCTATACTATTGATGTTACGATTTTCAATAAAAAGTTTTTTGTATATCCTTTTCATTTTTTTATATAGTTTATCGTAGTATTCTTCTGGCTCGTCATGTTTGTTAGCTGTAGATACTTCCTCTATGATAAGTGGTGGTAGTGGAGTGTATGGTCTCGATGGAGAGGCGAATACTTCTTGAGTTGGATTCCATTCGTTAGATTGCTCCTCAAGTGGAGATAGCACTGCAAGAAATTAATATGGTAGAATGGCATTATTAGAATTTTTTAAACGTAAAAATAAGCCGCTTGAAAGTAAGGGCGTTTGTCATGTGGATTTGCTAAAGCACGCGGGGCTGTCCTGTTTACAGATTGAGTTGAACACACAATAAACACGCGTCTATGGACAGTGCAACTGGCACCTATACGCGTCAAAGTCGCCTTCAGAAAGTTGCAACTCGGACGGACAACTTAAGGCGACACAACGATCATGTTGCTACGTCCTGAAGTACCGACGACGCAGCTGTACCTATTTGTCCCGTTTTTACCACTCTACGAAGACTGAGGACATCGTAGAGTACCTACATACGGTTGAAAACCAACTGGACCTTGAGTGTGGAGAAGTTAGAGGCGCACCATAACACCAATTTCAAGTGGTTCGTTGTGTGCGTTCTGACTCACCTCAAGGAAGAGTTTTGGCCCAAAAGTGTGCTGTATCGGCGTTTCCGCGGCCAGCTACGCGACACCTCGCAGCGTAACACGACGCCGTCACTTCGTGTATAGTAGTTTTTAAGTTTGTTAATGTTTTTATTATGTAGGTATTACTTTATTTAATAATTTGTGTATTTTATCTATGGGACTTAGTTGCCTGACATTAACTAATTAATTAATTAATTTTGTGTTTTTAAAATTCCTCTAAAACCAAATGTATGGTTTAATCATATGGATTTTACATATGTGTTTAACATAAATAGTCGGGGGCGAAGACCTAATTTTGTAAAATCTAATAGAAGTATCTAAAAAATGTGCGCAATCTTTATATGCCTCTACAGCATCAATGAATCCTTCGAGAGACTCGGTCGTCGTTCCACTATAACGAGCCTTGCACGGAGCGAAGTTACCCGATGCAAGTTGAGCAGACGACGACGACCAATGATATAATAAGTTTACTTATAATATCATTGACGACGACGGCGTATCCGTGCGCAGCCTTGTCGTTGACTTTTAACGAGACGTATGTCAACAGTCAACTAGGCTGCGCACATTTTTTAGATTCTTCTATTAGATTTACAAAATTAGGTCTTCGCCCCCGACTATTTATGTTAAATGTGTTATTTGACTATAATATACTCTACTGCTGTACTAAAACCGAAACATGATAACTTAGACCAGCAGTGCAAGTACGGACTTCGCATCGATAAGACATCGAGATCGCTAAGGTTCGCATTTTTATCGATCTTGTTATCGAATTTGAAAGTACGTAACACGCGACGATAAGATTTATCGTGGGCCGATTCGAGTCGATAAGGATCGTTTGTCAAATGGCAATACTGAGGACGTCCACAGACAAACCATTTAAGGTGGGGTTTCTGTGGCACGACTAATGTCCGAAATATTTAGAAAATCCTTTTTGTTCATACATTTTTGGCATTGTAAACAATATTTATGGGTATAATTCAGAGAAGCTATCAGTATTTACCAAAATTTCCGTTTGTTTTCGTAAAAATACAGAAAATATGCTATCTTCTTAAATTAAAGTCGTGTTTAGTTGTTTACCTTTGCCAAAAAAAAAGTTTGTTGTTGACATTTCTTGAAGTTTGAGAAAAAAACTTATCTGTCTGTCACCCATAGACCATACACTAATCTGTCACCGTCTGAGCTATCCGTAAACACGGTAAACTCTAAACTCTAGATCTCGAATGAAGTAGGTAGGAAACTATAGTAAAAAAAACCAGTACTTATGTACTTACCACGATATGGACAGGGAGTCCAGTGTATCGTATCCTCCGCACATCTACCTCTATCCCTTCTGTTAAAATTACTGCCACTTCCCGAGTCACCCGAAAGAGACGAACAAAATCTTCTTCTGGAAGTTCCAGAGGATTGTTCGTGTCTCTGAGACGCCGCCTCCGATTACGCATCACATTATGATGCTGCTGCCGTTCTTCCTCATCACCCAGCAATAAAGCCATGAGTCCTAAATCCATTTTATGTAATGATCGATAAGCTTATCGGCCTTCTACAAGGTGTCGATAAATTACCGAGCTTGACAGCTTAAATTGGCGATCTCAACTGTCAAAATGTCGTTTCGTACTTGCATTTTCGATAAATTCGTTAAAATTTTAGAGTTTATCTACCGATCGGTAAAGTAGAAGTTACGTACTTGCGACATCGATTCGATTCGATAAAAACTCATTTTATCGAGTTTATCTGTCAAATTTATCGAATCGAGTCCTACGTACTTGCACTGCTGGGCCGGTAGTCTCGACATTATAACGATCCTAACGATTCTCGGTAAGACCTACTTACATGCTCTATGGTCCAAATGGCACCTCTAGACGGGCAAATGGTAATAGTTCGGTTTTATCAAATACAATTATTGCCACTTCAAAATCTCCTTGAATAACGGGGAAAATTGGAGCTCAAGATTTAATAAAAATAATTGTTTTTTCTTGAAAATTGTAGTGAATATGTTTACCTTATCTTGAAAACACAATTTTACATGGTTCAAACTAGAGATGGGATTTAACAGGGTAATACTGCTAACAGGTAACTTGTTCCTAGGCTCTGAAACTACAACAGCGACGTGAGAAATAACTTAAGTCTCACGCTCAAAGAATACACAAAAAAAGTTAAAAACAAAAAAAAATGGTTATCGAAAAAACAATTATTCAAACTTTTCCTCACATCCGACTGCAAAGATAAGTGTCTCAAAAAATTGCTAAAAATTAGTATAAAACAATTATATACTTCCGGTGATCATCCTTACTGGCTAGCACATTAAAAATTGCTTTGAATATTATTCAGGGGCAGAATACCTGTAATATACTAACTTCTGATTTTAGTTTAACAATATGATTAAAAAGCAATTAAACACTGTATTAACTCATTTACGATTGATTGATAATAGTTATTATACTAGGTTAATAATACCATATAAAAAGTATTATAGACTTACGTATTTGATATTAATTTCAACTTTATACCTTTACGCGTTCTTGAGAAAAAGGGTCTTATAGGCTGACAGACTTGAAAATATTTTTTTGTGTTTATAGTTTAGTAATAATTTATAATTTTGTGTTTGTTTCTATCGCATGATGTGGTCTCCTATAATTGAGGGAGCACATAGAGTTCTTGTTCTTTGTAATATAGCATTGTATTCTTTGTTGGAGATCCTAATAAAATAAAATAAAATAAAAATTAAATAAATCATTTCTACTGAAAACCCTCGAGGGACTCTTTGTTAGACACATCCGTGACAGACCTCTTCGGGTAAAACCACTTCATAAACAACAGCATGCATACTCCACTGGCAGATCAACGGAATCTGCACTGCACAGCGTAGTTTCCAAAATTGAATGCGCGGTGGATCACAACCCACAAGTGCTCATCACTGGCCGCCTTCATTGATATGGAGGGCGCCTTTGACAAAACCATGTTCAAGAGCATCAACATGGCCCTCGACAGACATAGTATAGACTCGACACTGAGAAGCTGGATCACCAACATGCTCAAACTGCGAGCTGTGCAAGTGACACTGAATGACACCACAAGGGCCATCGTGCCAAAAAGGGCTGCCCGCAAGGGGCATCCTCTCTCCGCTGCCTGGTCCTACCTGGTAGAACCTGGTCGTAGACAGCCTCATCAAAACAATGACAAAGGATACTTCACCGTAGGCTACGCCGACGACATAACCATAATGATAAATGGCATCCATGAAAATACCCTACGCGACCTCATGCGCCAAGTTTTGAAAATAGTAGAGAACTAGCTGCATGAGAACTACACCCACTGCTGCTCTACAAGCAATGCTTGGACTGCCGCCTCTACACCTCATCATGTGTGAATAGGCGGCCCTAGCCGCCTCTAGAACCCTGAGCAAAGACTCTAAAGTCGAGCACATACGCATAAAGGAGGATGCGATCAAACGACAGCCAACAATAGCATCACAATGCGACATAGCCCTGTCCAAAAACATTACAACATAATACTCACGGAAGGATGGTGTGACTACTCAGTCCCGCAAGAGTTGAGAGCCCCACGATGACACCGATTGATTAAAGACCGACTCCGGCAGCGGAGTCGGAGTCTTCTCACACGATCTCAATAAACATATCCAGCTTGCTGAGAGTATTTAACACTGTCTACCAGGCAGAGTGTGTGGGTATCATACAAGCGGCTTACGTCATAGAAGCCAGGAGAGTTACGGATACCCATATACGTATACTCTCAGACAGTGCCTCAGTGCTCCAATCGTTACAGAAAAAATACATTACCACGAGAATAATAAGTACTAGAATGTCGCAATGCACTCGAACGTGTGACGGTATCTAACCGCAACATAGTGACACTGCAATGGATGAAAGGACACAGCAGATCGCTGGGTAACGACGAGCTGACGTACTAGCTAGGAGAGCATCCAGCACGTCTGTCTGTGAATCTATGCCAATCGTACCCATTCTCTTCAACCAGTTACTCAGCGTTGGTGGTCATTGACACCAGGCCGTAGACAGTCCAGGGAGGCTATTTATGTAAAGATTACAAGAAAAATAAAACGATTTCTTTATCTAGCACACTTTTCCAGAAATCGGAACTGAACCCTCGGTGCGCGAGTCCGACTCGCTCTTGACCGGTTTTTTTATGGTAGTCGTTAGAATAGTAGGTAAAGGTATTGCATGGATGAAAGTAAAATATTTTTAGTTAAGTAGGTAATACTGTGCCTGAAAGAATATTTGTAGCAATTTCTAAGTATGATAGCCAGTAAGTAGCCAGTAAGGATGGCAATCGGAGGTATGCAATTTATTAATACTCATTTTTACCTATTTTTAGGGTTCCGTACCTCAAAAGGAAAAAACGGAACCCTTAGAGGATCACTTTGTTGTCCGTCTGTCTGTCTGTCTGTCAGTCTGTTAAGACCCTTTTTCTCAGGAACGCGTGGTGGTATCAAGTTGAAATTAATATCAAATACGTAGGTCTATGGTCCCTTGGAGCTCTAAAAAAATCAAGCTTCTAAGTCAACGCAATAAAAAATACGGCCATTAATGCGCCATATTTTGATACTCGCAAGTAAATCAAAACCTATAGGGTGCTTCCCGTTGTCCTAGAATAATGAAATTCGGCAAGAAGCAAGGTCTTACAGCACAAGTAAAGGAAAAAGTCCGAAAATTGTTAATTTGTAATTTTTTCACACAAAAAAATATTTTCAAGTCTGTCAGCCTATAAGACCCTTTTTCTCAGGAACGCGTGCAGGGATCAAGTTGAAATTAATATCAAATACGTAAGTCTATAGTCCCTTAGTTCTAAAAAAATCAAGCTTCTAAGTCAACGCAATAAAAAAATACGGCCATTAATGCGCCATATTTTAATACTCGCAAGTAAATCAAAACCTAAAGGGTACTTTCCGTTGTCCTAGACTCATGAAATTTGGCAAGAAGCAAGGTATTACAGCACAAGTAAAGGAAAAAGTCCGAAAATTGTTAATTTGTAATTTTTTTCACACAAAAAAATATTTTCAAGTCTGTCAGCCTATAAGACCCTTTTTCTCAGAAACGCGAGAAGGTATCATGTTGAAATAAATATCAAATACGTCAGTCTATAGTCCCTTGCAGCTCTTAAAAATCAAGCTTCTAAGTCATTGCGATAAAAAATACGGCCCTATGTACGACATATTTTGATACTCGCAAATAAATCAAAACCTACAGGGTACTTCCCGTTGACCTAGAATTATGAAATTTGGCAAGAAGCAAGGTATTACAGCACAAGTAGAGACAAAAGTCCGAAAATTATTCATTTGTAGTTTTATCACAAAGAGTTTATATAAACTCTTTGTTTTATCACATAAAAAAAATTTTTTTTTGGGTAACAATGTTCCCGACCAACGGAACCCTTCATTGTGCGTGGTCCGACACGCACTTGGCCGGTTTTTGAGATATTTTTCTCAGCTGTCGAACGTGGGGTAACTTTCTATGGAAGTTGCAACTTCTCCTCCTTGCAACACTATTATTTATTCTGTCAGTCGAAAAGTACTCTGTGGTCAAGATGAAGTCTATAGTTTGATTAGTTGTCTTTGGAAACTAATATTTTTAATGTTATTTTCCTATTATTGTTTCATTTATTGACAATAACAAATAACTCGTCAGCAGATTATATTACTCGGCTAACACATTTCTAGCTTAAGCGGCGACCTCACTGCATTTATAGTTTCTCACTATATAGTACTTATAGCTGCGTAATCATACTTGGGATTCTACAGAAAGTTATCCATCCTTAATACGGCTGTCTGAGGACTGGGAGCCGGCATGATGTAAGCGGTCTACACTTCGGAAGACCACACAGCTTGGAGAGGCGTCATTTGTGGTCGCTATCTCCTGTAGTAAAGGAACGACTTAGAAGAAAACGTTGAACTAAGTGACTATGTAGTGAAAGTTTAAAATGTCATTTGAAAGATTTTTCAATAGCTATGCAACATGCCTCGTGTAAAAAGTGTCTAGAATGTGTAAACTAGGAGATGATTGTGATAATGGAGATTTAATAAGTTGAGAACATGATTTGTGGTTGTTATTTATTTCTCATTATTATAGATTTATTTATTTGCATTTGAAACTGAAATCAGTTGTGAGGAATCCATGTACATTCTAGCTAATATAGAATGCAAATTTAGTACCTACATTTAAACAAATTACAAAAACTAAATTTCAATGAAGTTAATTTATCGGCTATGAAATCTTGTACAGAATAATAAAAACTGTTAGCTGTTTTCTAAGTTCCTGCAATAGCTGTAGTCTTTATTATTGTTAGGTATTTTATTATAAATTACATATAAAACTATTAGTTATGTATCTGTATGGCACAGATACCTAACTAATAGTTTTTCTTGATTATAGAAGTTTGAGAATACCGTGCACAAAAATTTCTGACATTGAGATCTCATATCTGTACCACGTCTAGTTTCATTTGAGGTAGAAAATTAAAATTTTTAATACATTAATAGGTTTTACAAATGCGGCTACTTCAAAGTTGTAAAGTATCAAACCATGGTACGCTTAAGGCAACCAATATTGTTGGCAGATTTACTCTTTTTGATAAACTATGCAGCTTATAAAAGAATAAATAAGTATAATACCTAATTGTATGAAAAGTTAAGTAGGAATCAAATTAAATTGACGGTAGTAAGTTGTAAAACAAAACATTACGTGATGTGAGCACACTAAATGTTATGAATGGCTTGAACCGTTATGTAGGAAGTACATAGCGGTTCAAGCCATACACTTTTACAATAATGTCCTCTGGCTGTTAATTAAGATCCCTAAAAATTTTGTGACATTCACTTTTTCTACTTGACTAGTGTAATTTACATTAATTATCTCGCATGGATACCCATTGGCAAAAGTGCATGATTTTGGTTTTTGGAGATTTTCGATCCACTTTATTAAACTGCTTATTGTTATTGTCATGTGGATACATGGTTAGGTGCAACATCTGTCGTATAAACAGTGCCTAGATCTAGATTATTAGAATGTGTGAACTTAGGAGATGATTGTCATACATGATGGATATTTAAATAAAGTTGAAAACATGATTGAAAATCTGTGTACCTACACCCGTACAATGATATTTTAAAAATTAGGTACACCCGCCATCCTGATGTCAGAACCGCGGGTGTACTGCTAACCAATGTATGTTGCTAAGTACACTCTATAAGTAGATCTGGTACCTCTTGTGTACCTGCAGAAACAAGTATTAAAAAAACAAAATACTGTCAGGTTGCTGCGAAAAGTAAAAAAAACAATCTTCTTTCTTTGACGCATGACCTCATTGACCTCCATTTCTCCTGGTTCTTACTAGGAGAACTCCTCGACAATTAACGGCCCTGCATCGGGAAAAGCAACATTTTGTAAAACGTGATGAGCAGCTGACATTGGGTTATTGTAACTTAGATAAATTACAAACTGAACCACTAAACTGTGAAAAATAAAAACTTTTTTACAAAAACAAAAACCGACTTCCAAAAAAAACACTACAAATTGAAAAATAACTTTAATTTCGGAAGTCGGTGGCAAAAAACTAAAATACAGATCCAAAGACACCGACTTCCGAAATTAAAGTTATTTTTCAATTTGTAGTGTTTTTTTTGGAAGTCGGTTTTACCATTTTGGTACGGAACCCTAAAAAGAGGTAGAAACAAGTAGAGAACCGAAACGGTGAAAAGGAGCGGTCGCTTAGCATTGGATCACGATGCACTGTTGCCGCTCCGCCTCGCCAGACAGCCGTGTTAAATTTGTTTAATAACGTTAACGATAAAGTTAACGTTATTAAACAATTAACGTTAATAAAGACTAACGATAAAAATAGCATAAATAACGTTAATTCTATTACCGTTATTTTCATATTAACGGTAACTGTGTCAGAAGTGAATTTTTACCTGTATTTAAAGCCCTGGTTCAAACCTACGAACTTCAACTGAGGAAGAGGGGGAGGAGGACTTACGAGTCGGGGCTGTTACCACTGGGCCTCCACTGCTCGGTCACTATAATTGGGGCTCCACTGTACAATCACACCCGCGCGTACGAAACTTCACATTGGTGAATCATTTGGGTTAGGTTAGAATAGTGACCATTACCACTATTGCTGGTGAATCATTTGGGTTAGGTTAGAACAGTGACCCTTAACGCGCGACGGCGAGCGAGCGAAGCGAGCGGTTCCGCGGCAGCGGCCGCCGAGCGCCATATCCCCTCTATTTTTGGTGAATCATTTGGTGTAGATGAGGCGGTGAATGTCTCGTATATTAGACGATGAAAGCCTCAGGGTTATTGACCTTGATTTCAAGGTCAATGTGGTACTCGTACTGTAAAATTTTTTTTTTTTCGGCGTCTATTATTTTGCGCACTTTGTTGTTTTCAATAATACACTAAAAAAAGGTCTATTGTATACCACAAAAAAAAATAGCTAGTATATAAAAGCGCCGGGTGCGTTTGTACAGTGGTTCCATAATTGGTGATAACCACAGAATTTGCATGCATCTACTTAAGTGTTATGGAATTATGTAGTTTTAACTTACTCTGTAAACTGTGGAAAACACTTTTGGCAAAATGTTTCTTCTTTTCCTGCCATTCTGGACCATAATTGAAATAAGTACGCGACATTTTTAATTTGAATTCACCGATATTGTATTGCCGAACAATGTATGAAAATTATTTTCATATTGTGTAGGTAGTGGATATAATATACAGAACAGAGTACTATAAAACATTACAACTAGTGGGTAGATCGACAAAAAGCACTACTTACATTCTTTACCATAGATATTGGCAAAGCCAAAAGTTTTATGGTAGAAATCTATATGTTATTATCTTAAGTTGTCTATGGTACTAAAACTAAACTAATAAATCAATTACAAACAAAATTGTACTTTGCCTTAGAGCATTTAACCTAATGCTCTAAGTACTTTGCACTTCTTTGCACAAAAATAAAATTAAAATAATTTCGTTACTAAAACTTGTTACTAATAAAAAATAGACCATGATGTGAACGGGAGTAATAATGAACGCTGCAGTTTCGCTTCGAGGAGATACCAACAAAGGAATGTTTAACGTCACAGTCAATGCCCATAAAAGGCATAAAAATTGCGGAAGTTAAATACCGTCAAGATTCGGTCAAATGCTTAATGGGGAGGCACACGCAAAGCTGTTTGTAGATGACGCTCTGAATGACTGTACATTGTTTTACAAACAAATCCAAACAATTTGACAATCGTTCGTTATGTCAAATCAATGACAAACGGACAGTCGATCATGTGCCACCATAAGGCCACCATGTGCCACCTAGCGTGATAAAAACTTAGTTTTCCTCCCCAGTATTGCGGTAAGTGGTGGCTGCACCTACGGCTAACGCTCTTCAACGCGATAATCAACGGCACATCCTGTTATGCCGGGGCCACACTATACGGACATCACCGTTGAGTAACGCGTTGAAGGGCGATAACCGTAAGTTTAGCCACCACTACGCCGATAATTTGACAACGGCATTCACATTGCCGATGGACGAGGGGTGTCAATTTAATGAGCATTGACGTTGACCGTTCAAATGTGGCCACTCAATTCATCGCGTTGAACAACGGAACAATTACCGTGATGTTTAAAGCGTTTATGGGCATTAACGTTGACGTATAGTGTAGCCCCGGCATTAATGTGGCCGCGGCATAACAGCCAGACCTATAAAAAAATCAGCTTATAAGATTGAAACTTCATTCATGTAATTCAGTATTTTAGAGATTGTTTCATGATTTTATCTTTATTAGATAATTAATTATTTATCGATATTTTTGAATACGTCATGCATGTAAGTACACGCGGCTAATATCAAGCTTCTTATAGATTTCTAGTATAGGCTGATCTCTCACTGTACGGAAATCCTATACAATGTGAGATCAGCTTATACTGGAATTATTGTATAGTTTGATATGTAGTCGTGTACACAGTTTATATTCAATTTTTTTTTCGACTTGCTTAGCGCGTAGCGTTTCGAAATAGAAAACGCCCTTCTTCTATTCTATTCTATTCTTAAAAAATGGCAAGCAAAGCCGATGTCGACTATTCTGCCAATGTCTAAAGTGAGCTAGAGAAACAAGTGTGCATGAAAAAAAAAAAACTAGAAAAATATTTGGTTGATCCAGTTGATACAACCTTAGAGCATTTAGGTTAAATGCTCTAAGGATACAACTAATAGAAATAAATAAATATTATTGTTAAAACATAAAATACACGTATAGGTACCACACCAACACATAAGGAGTAATTCACAATTTTATGTTATTGTGACGCATGAAAGTCATCAGCACCACATGCAGATCTGGAGAGGAGTATGTTAGTAAAGAAGGAAAATTAGTCGGAAGAGGGATCTTAAATTTTGGGAGGCGCCTATATAAATCTAAAGGTGGGATGTTGTTTGAGCAATCAAAAAAGATGTGGTCCAGAGTGCCTTCCTCCAAGCCGCACTTACAGAGAGAGGAGTCTCGAACACGAATCTTTTGCAAAAACACTGGAGTGTACAACAGAAACCCAAGCGAATTCTAAAAAGGGTAGAAATAATTGTTTTGGAGGTTCTTGGCTTCTTCGTACAACTATGGTTGGCTATTTGATAGCTGTCATCTGTCAAACGTTTGTCAATCTTGTCATGTCATGTCAGTCAGGTCAGCTGTCATCAAACAAATCGATCGATAATAAATTCACATTCACGATTTAATTTTCAATTTCGAATTAATTAACGTTTTCTATCCGCAATGGCAAAAGAAAAAAACGTCTGGCGCACTAACTGTGTGTTTTAAATGTAGTTTTAGTTAATAATTTGGTGTGTATCGCCGTATTTCGTTCACAGGCCTTTTGTAACGCTTGAGCGGCTGTTTAGGCCGGAAATGTCTGTGCTACTTGTGTATTTATTCTGAAAACGACCGAAATGGACCTGTCTCCGGATGAGGACCACTTCCAAGGGCGCCTGCTGCATCAGGTCAGTGAATTATTTAATAAATACTCGAGTTTTCAAGAGTTGTCGATATTCCGTTAAGGGCTAGTTAAACTGCGGTATCGTGCGGTTTAGAATGTTGTAATCGTGTAATGTGAATGTAGAATGTAGTGCAAGGTCTTGCCTTAATCTGTCAGTGGTAAGAAAAACAGCCACAACAGAACGAAAACCTTTTAAAAAATATTATAAAAACTTTTGTAAAAAAAATTGTTTTAACACTAAATTATTCGTCGCATCTGCTTACATAATATTTCATTTATTGCTTATTGCCGTACCGAATGCAGGCCTAGTTAAAAATTCAGGACAAACAAAAGATACATACAGAAAAAATATTATATTAAGAAACATGGAACGGGTAGGCAGTTCTATTTCATACTAGCTGTGCCCCGCGGTTTTACCCGGGGGATTGAAAGTAGCCTATTTATTAATCCAGGGTATAAGCTATCTATATACCAAATTTCATCCAAATTGGTCTAGCCGTTTCAGCATGAAGAAGTAGGTAATCCGCAACTCACGTCAATGTGCGTATTTTGCGTATGCGTGGGAAAATCGATCATTCGATCCACCCCAGCTCCTCAAAGAAGGCCAGCAGCGCTTTGATGTTACTGACAACCTCACGGAGGGTACCTGGGTTACCAAAGTACTTTGCCCTGTATGCGGCAACCACCGGGCAGTGTAGAAGCACATGAGCTGCTGTCTCGTCGACCTCCACGCAGGCCCTGCACAGCGGACTGTCTGTGACTCCTATGACAAAGAGGTGTTTATTAAATGACCCATGGCCAGTTATAGCCGCTGTAACTGTACGCAGCTGTTGTTTAGTTAGTCGGAGAACCTGTTTCGTGAGGCGGCCATCAATTGCAGGGAGTGCTTCCTTAGCCTGCCTACACTCACCTTGGTCCGACCATAGTTTGTGATGCTGGTCCCTGGTATGTTTCCTTACCAGAGTGTGCAAGTACCCGAAGGGGAGCGGCACTATGGGTTCAGGTCCATGAAGAAGTAACAAACACACAAACACAAACTTCGCCTTTATAATATTAATGTGATTGCTTCTGGTAAAACTGTTCCTAAAATATAGGCAGAGTTTATATGAAGTAACATAGCTTTATAAGATAGTACAACATTCATTTTTGCACAAATATTTGAAAAGTATTGGGAAAAGTAAGAAAGGAAAAATTTGGTTTTCATGAATCATTGTTGTCCCTTTAAATTGAATAGCAAATAACATCTTGTTTAGTAATAGTTGTCAGTAACATTTATTTATTTATTTATTTTATTTATTTATTTATTTAAAACACACATACAACTATCATCACAGGCTTACCTAATACGATAGTGTAGTTATAATACAAAGAAAGACTTATTATATGTATTAAATGACTTGACAAAACAACAACAACTTGACAAAACATAAGGTTTTTATAGGTGTATTGTATAGATAAGTTAAATATAAATGTTTTTACGACTTGATAAAACATAAGGTTTCTATATTAGTCCAGTAAAAATAGATCGATTTGTATGGAGTAGATTGCAATAAATGCTCTTTGGGTGATAATTCAGAATTAAATATATAAATAGCTGAAATACATAAATTGACAGTAATCCCCGATATTTTTTTTATATTTATTGAGTTATTAGCAATTATAGCAATAACATTAAATTTAAGTGGGAACAAAAAATGGACCACTGGTGATTTTGTACATGACTGCTCCTTTTCAAAAGTTTTAATTATGGAAATAATTATCCCCGGTCAAAATCAACATATTAAGTACCATATTGACTATTTTATATAAAATAAATGATAACTTCAAAACAGTAATTGCCTAGAGAGTGAAATTTTGTCAAAGTATTTAAATAGTTACTACAAATAACTAGGTAAATTATCACCAAGGTGACTATTATACTTTTTTTTTCGTGAAGTTAAATTTGTATTTAACCCTTGTACATTAAAGACACCCAGGATATTTTTATGAATCTTACTACCAACAATTTTTGTCTACTCAAATTGGAAGGAATCCCCTGAATATCTGTAATGCATTTCTAATAATTAAATGAAAATCAAACACTCGCGAGAGGGTGCACGCGGGCGGCGCGCGGCGGGCGGGTGGCGGTGGCGGCGTCGCGATGCATCAAGCGGCCGCGTCTATTACATAAATTTTATTTTGGATTCGTGTAATTAGACCACATGAGTAAACAAAGATGTGGTGTTTTAAAATGAAATAGTACGCACGGCTACAGATCAAGCTATAAATTTCCAGTATATGCTGATCTCGCATTGTATAGGATTTCCTAACAATGAGTGGTCAGTGTAAACTGGAAATGTATAGCTTGATGTGTAGCCGCGTGTACCTACTTCTAGGCAAAATATTAATATCAGCAAAATTAAAAAAAAATATTTTGGAACAATAATACAAGAAGTAGGTAGGTACACAAGTAAAACGATGATAGCTGCAAAAGTATAAACTGTAGCGCAGCTAACAACGTCCTTCTCAGATACAGAATGGAATAAATGTTCCATGCAAAAAGAGACTAATAGGTAATTTTAGTACTTTAGATAGTTAAAAAAAAACGCGATTTGTACCAATAGTCGTCGGATTTGTACTATTACTCGTCAATAGGACCCAGTCGTGTTCAATTTTTTGTGTTAATGTGAACTCTCAGACCTTGAACATACTGTACGTGTTTGTTAAGAGTCTAAGAAACAAAAGGTAGGTAGAAGACTGAATGCTAAGATTTACTAAAGGTCGTAGCAGAGCAGGAGGTAATAAAAACAGCAAGGTTAATTAAATTGTAACATATTTTTACTTAAAAATTTTAAGAGACGTCTGGCAAAAAAGTATGAGCGATCAGAATAACAGAATCAGTTTTTGTCCGGAATTAAGTCTGTGCTTTTGACTCGATGGTCGAGCCGATCAGACGTCAACTCCATGCCCAAAAGCTCTAGGCGGTCGGCAACTAGTACAGATGCTCCTCGGAAAGTAGGAGATAACTGAAACTGGCTCCTTTTGGCAGTGAAAAGACACCTTTGTTTTCAGAGCATTGAATTTGACCAGATTGCCATCTCCGGCATTGTGGAACTACAGTGGGGTATGTTAGAGGCCGCATCAAGGCGTGAATTTTCGACAAAGATAAAGGCTAATAAGTTTGCACTCTCTTGCGCGGGATGAGCCAGCGTTCCATCAGACTTAAGCATAAGAGGCAGCAAATGGCAGAAATTTGTTTAGACCGATTTAGACAGCGATCAGAACTCCTTGCTATCAGAAAGGTATAGGATGCCAACGTGGCCCCAATTCGTCCAACATGGTCAAAACGCGCCTTCCGTAACACCCGTTCGCAACACTTGGCGGGAGAATTGAACGCTCTTTTAACATTGCGCGAGCACGTTGACTGTCGCACCTGTCATTACGGGCCGAAGCCCAGGCCTGGTATGCCTGCTCTGTTTGCAAATATGCTTGTGCACAAGACGCGTTGTACCAGGGCTGAGGCTCGCTGCCAAGTGGAACGTCAGAGAATTGGATAAAATATTGCATTCCCTGACGTATCACGTATACGGGCCGAAGCCCAGGCCTGGTATGCCTGCAGTTTTACCAGCACCTGAGCAATTGTTGAAGGTTAAGTTCATTAATTGAATGAGAAAATTTTACAGTTTATAGTAACTTCACCTGCTGTTATAATATAATAATATTTTACCTGGTCACCGTAAAAACGTGTTAAGAATTCAGTTGCTTCCTTGCCAGACGCTTCTGTTTTTGCTAAAGCTTTTGCGACTGTCTGTGTGCCTCCCGGGTTGCCCTCCGACTTAGGTAACGATTTTAGTTGCTATATTTCGGTTTTGCCGAAGATATACGCTGGAACAATGTGGCTCAACGCATGACATGTTCTTAATAATTTTCTCTTTGGAATCAACTGGCTTCTTTCCAGAATCAACAAGAATATGGCATGTGAAGGACCCGCCGGATCCAGTGGACCAGTTCGGCCCAGTGGTGCTAATCATTCTAACCACTTGCACACCCTTTATTACCCATAAATTTATCTTAGGAAGCAAATTCATTATGACTTAAACTAAACCGTAAATGTATTAAGTAGTTTACTATTGCAAAATATAATTTTCTAAAAATTTAATTAATGTTGTGTGTACAAATCCAAAAGCGTTAACAACTATGTTGCGGTCACAATAATAGTTATTATTCGCATTTTGTGGCATAAAACACTAAAATACCTAGAATTTGGCGGGTTTAGAGGCAACTATTAAGCGTGTCCCAGTAATCGTTACAATAGTACTTAAAATGACGAGATCTGGGTCAAGTAGGAATTTTTAGGTACCAATAGATGTCACGTTCGAAAAAAAAATACTTTTGTGATTAAAAAGTGTTCCAAATTTCAAGTTATTCATATCGTTAGCCAATTAACTTAACTAATTCATCAAATAATCAGACTTACCGTAGACCCAACTGAAGTTTCACAAATCGAAAAACAAAACTACGTGCCGACTTCACATTTAGCAGATGAACTTGCAAAAAAATTAAATTTTTGTCGGACACACTTTTCAAGTAAAATATTTCAGATGTTGCAATATGTTACCAAGAATAGGTTGCCATAAAATCGGCAAGTTTAATGTTTAGTCAATGAGGTATTATAATACTAGAGGCGCAGCGTCCTACAAAATAATTCAGAAAAACGTACCGACTTACCGACTTGTACGAGTTTAAACACGTAGCTTTGAAACGGATACATAAATATGTCAATCTGTCAAAATAATCTATGTTTGTCTCACTTCTTCCACCGTCAAACTAATTACGTTGGAATGAGACAAGACATTGTTACCCGAAAAACGGCTAGAGTTGCCAACGATCAACATCATTTCCCAAGCATTTAATGAAGGTTTTCATTGAATCAATTATAATGAAAGATTGTAATATGGAATATTTCCATGTGCTTCTGATCTTTAGGTACCCTGGAAAACAAATAAGAGATCACTCTGTCTAGTACTGCACCTATTGACGCGTTTATGATGAATTTACATACGTTGCGATGAAAATTAAATAACGTAAATTACTATAGTTTATCTGTTTCGATCCATTTTAATAGTAAAAAAACCGGCCAAGCGCGTGTGGGCCACGTAAAATGAAGGTCTCCGTAATTGAAAAGAATGTATCCAAAAACAAACTTAACATTTGTATCTGAAAAACAAGAAATCCCAAAAAAAAAATGTTTATGCGATAAAATGACAAAATAACGGTTTTCGGACTTTTTCCTTTACTTGTGCTGTGAGACCTTGCTTCTTGCCAAATTTCTTGATTCTAGGTCAACGGTAAGTACCCTATAGGTTTTGATTTACTTGTGAGTATCAAAATATGTTGCATAAATGGCCGTATTTTTTTACTGCGTAGATTTAGAAGCTTGATTTTTTTAGAGCTCCAAAGGATCATAGACGACTTACATATTTGATATTCATTTTAACTTGATACCTCCACGCGTTCCTGATAAAAAAGGTCTTGACAGACAGTAAGATAGACAGACGGACAACGAAGTGATACTATAAGGGTTCCGTTTTTCCTTTTGAGGTACGGAACCCTAAAAAAGTACGTCATTTAAAAGAAATTACGACGACTGTTCTGTGTTTCACTACTGAGTTAGATAAGTTTGTCAATCTTAAAAATTCTGAAAAGTATCTTGGATTTATAAACTAACTTGTATTTGATCGTAGTTTAACAATTCGGTTTAATAATCGATTACTAATCACAGTAATCACATCACACTAATATTATAAAGGCGAAAGTTTGTAAGTGTGTGTGTTTGTATGTTTGTTACTTCTTCACGCTCAAACGGCTGGACCGATTTGGATGTTTGGTAAGTAGATAGCTTATATCCCGGATTAACACATAGGCTACTTTTATCCCGGTCTACGCGCAGGACGCAGCTAGATTACTTTAATTGAAAATGAACCGGTTTATTTTCGCACAGCACACCACTATATAACACAATGTAATCATAAACAATCTATTATTTTTCATTTAGAAATATAAACTCATAGTCATTAGTCATTACGTATAAGATTATTTATTGCTAATAAAATTAATTTTGGTGGACGATGTAGTGATATATTAGGTTAAAACCTTTGACATACTTACACGTGACATGTGTTACTTTTGTATTCAGTGACTGTTTGGGTACTTTTCCATTCAGTGAGTGTTTGGGTACTGCACAGTATGTTTAATCCAAACAGACTACAATAATAATTTAGACTTACAGGAACATACATTCGTCATTCACTAAACTCCCAAAAGTCGGGCAAAATCAAAATCGTTTTTACTGGTAACACTGATGGCATAAACAATGTTTGATAAATTTTTGGATAATCTGAACAAAATTCAGCAAAGTTACTTGTGAAATGTATTACCACTTGCCTTAGTAAACTTTTCAGACCGTGACATACAAATTTTAATCGCACATTTCACTATTTTAATATTTTTATCGCTAAGCAATTGCTCACTTGACGTCAAGCTGACAACTGAACTCTGACATGCCTGTGGACATATACGATATAGTAGCGCTTCGGCGCCGTACACTACTGATCTAGTACTATTAACATCATTGTGTTTAGTAGAAAAAGATATTGATGTTTTTAGATAATTAGACGACTACTGGGTCACTGTCGACTTCACCCGCGTTTACCTTATATGATTCGAACCAGAAGGCGGTAGTTGATAAAAAAAATGCGCTTATCTTGGATGTAAAGCGCATTTATTATATCCCATAGGTATAACTGTGTACTGAGTTTATTAAAATCCTAACATTAGAATAATTTCAGATTTTTCTCTTTGCTGACGTAACAACAACAACGTCAGTTTCGTGTAGTCGGACAATCCTGGCTTTTCGTTCCGGTACAGTTTCGTGCAATTGTCGCGCGAGTGGGTAGATTGCAGAGTAGGCATGGTATTATACCTTTCGCATTTTTGATTTGTGTACTACTGTTTTCGGCAATTTGTATGTAAAATCACTGGTACATTATCCGAGAAATGAAATAAATTGTCTTTCCGAAGCTCACTAAAACATAGAGTTTTAAAACCTTTACTGCCAACGGTGACAGAATCACCATCTAAGGGCTTTCCGCATAATACGCAAGACATAATAAATAAGTACCAAAAATCCGGGCGCATAGTAAACAATCTCATTGCGTAATGAGAAGAAAATTTTCAGTAATTATTTGAGCAGTTAAACAATAGCTCCATCTTTTTCACATCCGATAACTTCGTCCCTCTCGCACACCGACGCGGGGGATGCAAGGCGCTCGGTCAAGGTTGGCATTTTATATTATGTAGGTAATTTAGGTTTTATGCATTTTGCGAAGAATCCTTATCACTTAATCAGGGGATTATGACACTTACATATGAAGAATGAAAATGTTAATGCACAGCCTAAAAAATATTTCAAGTGTCTTTTATGTACAATATACAAAACATGATAAAACACTTTTTAACTATGTTCCTGAGAAGTCACCAAGGTGAAAACTGAACATAGGTTCGAGGCTAACGTTTGGAATGTATAAACAGAAAAATCCCCGAAAGTGAGATTTTGTAAGTCTCATTTATCACACCATGAAAGAAAAAATCTCGTAATGTTAAGAATTTTGTACCCAAACCGAGGGATTACTTATGTACTATAATTTTAGGCTAGCTGTAGACGATAATCTTACTTTTCACCTAAAGTGTGTTTTTTGTTTAACGTTAAACAGTAAAAACACAACTTTAGGTATTTCTGAGGTTCCTCCGACCATATGAACACAAAATTGCCACGAATGCATACGTAAATAACTATACTATTATTTCAAAACCAATTTACTAAAGTGTCTTTAATGCAATCTCAAACGCTATTTTTACTGGACTATATTATTATAAATTAAATATTAATGTGTCATACATATTTAAAAATATTTAAAAAACCTCCCGGAATAAATTCTCTGATATAAATGATAGTGAAAAACCGCATAAAAAAAAAACCGTTGCGCAGTTCAAAAGAACAACGCGGCCCCACAACAGACAGACACTAAAAGCGACTCTATCATAGAATAAGTTATGTACAACCAAGAGTAATTTTACAATATGCGGCCCGTGTGAATTCACTCAGAGTACAATTGAAGCAGTCAATATGTTGTGACACCGTATTGAGTGCACGTAGCGCGCGCGTCAGCGGCGCGTGCTGCAGCAGCTTGGTGCGAGCGGGCGGCACCCACAGCAGCGGCGGCCGCCTCCGTCGCCCCACGTGCCCATCAGGTACACATAACCCAACCGTGCGTAGAACGCCTGGGTTGTGTATTTTACCACGCATAATCTTAAATAAGTAAGTGGCGATAGCTACTTCCCTTCTTACTTCCAGTTTATAATAGCCTACCATGCCCAGCACAAATAGAGTAGGATACAACAGTGGATACCCTGGATACACCCCATACTGCTTTAAGTACAGGAATCGTACAAATTTGTTCTGGATACGTTCTAGCATTAGTTTGTACTTGGCTTCATGTGGCGACCAGACGACAGCATTGCATTCCAAATGACTTTTTACAATCGCCTCGTACAACGATCTCAGAGCACTGATATTCGTGAACTGGTTTCCTAGCCGTAAGATCAACCCTAAATCGCGGTATGCTTTTTTACAAACATCAGTGATATGCTTACGGAAATTTAAATCAGTTGTAAAGCGCACGCCTAAGTCCTTAACCTCCGACACACGTGGCAATCGGATTCCATCCATGCAATATTGATAGTGACTTTTGTCGCGCGCACGGGTAAATGATAGCACCGAACACTTGGCCACATTGAAATGCAACTTATTGCTACGACCCCACTCTACTACCCTATCAATATCCTGCTGTAATATGTCATGATCAGTTTCCTGTTTTATTCTAAGAACTAATTTCAAGTCATCAGCGAATAACAATGGTATGGATTTATTGACTACTCTCGGCAGGTCGTTAATTGTTAAAATGAAGAAAAGAGGCCCTACATTACTGCCCTGACTGACTCCTGATCTCGTGAAATAGGGCTCAGAGAGCTGCCCACTGCAGTCGACGTACTGACAACGGTCTCGTAAATAGCAGGCGAAAAATGACAAAGTGTGAGGTGTACAGCCTACACCAGCCAATTTAGCTAAAAGGACGTCGTTATCTACTGTGTCAAACGCCTTCCTAAAATCGAAGTAGCTACATCTACCTGTTGACCCGCATCCACTGCCGGTACTATTTGTGTCATAAGATCCAGTAAGTTCCCGTTGTCCCCCGCCCAGGACGGAAACCATGCTGCGCGTCGGACAACAGAGGGCTAATCTGTGGATACAGGCTACCGTGAATGGTCGACTCAAACACTTTAGCTGGAGTGCATAATACCGCTACAGGTCTATAATCGCAGGGTACTGAACCTCTACTACTTTTAGGCACGGGTACAACCCGGGTAAGTTTCCAACGCTCAGGGAAAATTGCGGTCTTGATACAGACGTTGAACAAGTGTAGCAACGGCTTAACCAACACCGCACGACAATCCCTAAAAATGTACGCCGGAATACCATCCGGTCCGGCTGAGCGCTTAGGCGGCAAGCGTGCAAGTGCGCATTGTACGTCAGTGGGGCCCACGCTCGCTAGGTGCACCCGCGCGCCCGGCGACGCGCCCGCCTCCTCGCCCGCACTCGCCGCCGCCACACTCAGTTCGGGAGGTTCCGGATTGTACACCGACTGAAAAAACCGAGCGAACTCATTGGCACACTCGTATTCCGATAATACCCGTCCGTCCTTAATTAACTTCCGCTGATTCGAATCGCCTTTCCTAGACCTAATGTACCCCCAAAACGCTCGCGGATCCTTCGCCAGGTGCCCTTGCACGCGGTTACGGTACTGATCATCAAAAAAAATATGGAAATTGAATGAAAGAAATCGAATTGAAAAAGTCACATTGGTAGTCGGTTAACACGGCTACTTTTTGACATTATCTAAAATAGCACAAACTGATTCGATAAACTGCTTTTTTTTACCCGACTGCGGCGAAGCCCAAAAGGAGAGTTATGTATTTGACCTGTATGTAAGTATGTATGTATGTCCGTTTCTTTGTTCCCTCGTAACTCCTAAACGAATGAACGGATTTGGATAAATTATACGTCTTTTGATTTGTCTTGGTGGCGCAAGTGTCACTGGCTACATTAACATCAAAAATAAAGTAAAATGGCAGATTTGGGATGACATATTGTGGAGTTCGAATTTTTTTTGTCTTCTAATACCGTCGAGTGGGATATCAAAATGAAGGTTTTTAAAAGGTGATTACAAAAATATATACAACTTATATGATTAAAAGTAATTTGAAGTGACTAATCGAATTTTGATATAAAAAATTTGCTTTGAGCAGAGTTAGGACCTCGAAGGCTTGGCTATTTGTGCACTTATCCAAAAAAGCTTTCAAATAACCCTCACGGCCAAAACTCTTTGCAAGAACTAAATCGTCTCCTAAATCTTTCACATTTGTAAACTAAAAAGCTGGAAATAAAAAAAGTAATTTAAAAAACTAAAAAACCCGACTGCACTAAAAAACTAAAACTGAAAAGCTAAAAACAAGCCCATTTTAAATTTAATAAAAGTTGGAAGCAGGCGGGATCCATTCCATTGTTATATTTTCAAACTCAAACGGGTCCCGCCTGCTTCCAACTTTTATTAAACTTAAAATGGGCTTGTTTTTAGCTTTTCAGTTTTAGTTTTTTACTGCAGTCGGGTTTTTTAGTTTTTTTAAATTACTTTTTTTTTTCATTTAACTGTTAAGAGTTAATGTTCTTAAAATTTTAAGTACTTCTGTTCCGATTTGAATTAAATATTTCGCTTAATATCTATGTTCCATGTTAGAGGGTATGGTTTCCGCACCTAGCCCTTCATGTGGACCATTGTGCGTGGGCCATAGCGGCCGTCGGGGCTTATTCCAACCAGCCCACCTCACTCCAGAAGTCAATCAAGTCTCCTAGTCTGTTCAGAACATCTGTGAAGGATCCGGGTGTTCCAAGAGCTTTTGTTCTAATCTGGGCGACGCCTGTGCATTCAAAGAGCACGTGCGTAACGGTTTCCTCAGCCTCCAGGCAAGCCCTGCACAGAGGACTGTCCGTTACTCCTATTGTAGTGTGTTGCGACGCAGCCCGGCCACAGTCGATTTCGTAATTTATAGACGTGTCAATTAAATGTTCTTAAATTGTTCTTGCAGTACCAATGAATAGATTAAATGTACCACAAATATATCTTGTTAAAAAAGCACTTGTTTGTGTTTCGTCTCTTTTGCACCTACAGAACACAACCGTACGGATCGTGCGCGCGCTATTAGCTGTTAGTCGCTTGACCCCGTTATTATGCTTCATGTTACATGAAGGTACTACCGTATCGACGTAGGGCACGGCACCCACACGATTCGCGACCGCACTCCGTCGACGGAGGTGCCACCACCCGCCGCAGCGTAGAGCACCGCATCCATGTATGTACGTACCTAGATTTAGTGTACCTTCATGTTCAGGTTGTTGCTAAGTTAACACAAAATTATACGTACCTACTACTACTTTTTTGAGATGCAATGTATGGCCGCATAACTACGAAATATCTAGGCACCGCACGCGAGATCCCGGTAAAAGTAGGCATGCACGGCACTATCAGAACATAGTCCTTTGACCACATTCTGTATCGCTGGCACTGCCCACCTGTGCACACACGTGCTTAATCCTGCACCTGTTAGTAGTAGCAGTTTTAACTAATAATAATAATTAACGAAATGCCAAAAACTGTCAACGGAATCACACTATTAAAACAACAGTGACTTGTCACTCGCCCGCGATTTATAGTGCCATATAACAGTGAGTAGGGTGGAGCACACACGCTAACGCGCTTCGTCAGCCGTGGAGGCCTGCGCGCCGTTACCATTTGCGTACGCACTGTATCATACAGTGAGTCGTGATGGTAGGACTATGTTCTGATAGTGCCGTGCGTGCCTGTATGTAATTTTTTTATTTTGTTTGTTTTTTATTTATTTTTAAGTATTTTATTTTGTAATATTTATAAAGAATTTTAAAGTTCAAGAAATAAAATACTTTAATAATGATTTAATAATATTTATTGTGTAACAAAACTAGGTACAAAGATTTATAATAGACACATTTTGCCAAATGAGACAAACGGGTTCCTAGACAAATGCAATGCGACAGGCGAAGCAAAACTAGACTCATCGGACGGCAACTTCATTATAGATTAGTAAAATGTTTGCTCATTTTGTTGTAAAAGAAAAAGCTCATGAGTAAAAGCTCCAAACGATCTATCAAAGTAATCTAAGCCAAAAAGAATTTGTATCCCAATGTTCGCAAAAACCTGGCTTAGCGACACACTTTTTCTCAGTTTCTAGGTATCTAAACCTTTGCCAATCATTAGTATCAAAATGATGTAGTTAATTTAGCACATGTAATCTACCCTCCGAGGCATTTTCAACAGTAGGTTATTTTAGGTTAGTGGATACCGGAAATTCGAATACTTTAACCTTCTGTGGTTTACTGAGAAGGTGATCATTCCCAAGAGAAACCCCTTCAGATGCCTTCAGATGGATGTAAGGAAATATCAGAATCAGATTAGGGCTGGGTTTCTTTGTTTGAAAAGCGATCTTTATTTTTTAAGTAGGATAATATTTCACTTACTTGATTTGACAGCAAGTCTAACCTGCGCTCGTTTTCTCGGGTCTCCTGCCGCGGCTGCTGCTCGACGACGACTCGAAGACGACGAAGAAGATGCCTGCGGTGATGCAGGGGGAGGCGGGCGACTCCCGTCACCTCGGCAGGCGCTTTCGTGGATTTTTCCATTACGTATACAAAACACGCACTCAAAACTCTTAATAGTACTCGAAACACTATTACCGAGTTTTCAAATAACCACTAAATAAAGTTTTTCCACGAACTAAAAATGTAGGTAATTTTAAACACTAAACAGCAGCGCTGTTACCCGCACTAAAAGAGGTGTGATCGCACCGAAAAACGATGCCAATGTGAAGAGCGCGCCTGACTGTTCGGGCAAGCTCCACGCCCCCTCCCCCCGGCCACAGCGGGGCGGAGCGGGTGGGAGGGGGAATAAGAGGTCGTGACGTCAGATCCGGAAAGATGCTGTCTCACTCTATAGGTCTAGAATAACGGTTCATAGTATATAATCTAAGGCTATACATTTTAATTTCTTACTATTAATTTGACTTGACCGTTATTCGAAGCTTATTTAATTTGAGATAGGCACTACGTTTCCCGCCATCTATATCCGTCTCTTTCTTTCCGGTATCCTTCTCTTTCTAACCCCACCACCTGGCAGAGTGGGGGCGCACTAAGTGAGCCGCCATCTTTATGCCTCATTGGCGTCTTGTTTCCCGCCGCGTACGGTTGTGTTAACAATAACGTTATCACAATATTTAAATTTATTTCATCATAATTAATAATTATCAAGTATATTCTAGAATTTCAACAAATATTTTTGTGTTTTACGTGTGGTGCATAGCAGTGTTATTAGTGTGGTAAATAAGGAGCCTACTGGTAAAAATAGCCACAAAACTACACGTGAGTAATTTCATATTGATATCTTGCCTAAGATCTTTGGTTTACATTCTAACTACTACATTTTATACTGTTTGGTTTTATACAAGATAAATTGTGTGTCTGTACTCAGTACGTAGTAGCTTGATTTTTATTAACGGTTTTTCCGTTCGTATGTAATTTTAAATGTTTTCATGGGCTTTTTAGAACGGACATTTTTATTTGCTTAAATTGTGTGCGTTAGTATTTGGTCACATACTTTTTATTTAAATTTTATTTAACGGTTTTACCGTTAGCGTTGTTCTAAAGCCCCTTTCCTATTTTAGAATGGATGATAGTAATCATTATGTACAAAATGAAGTGACTGAACCATTACCAGGACCATCTGGTATGAAGCGTAAGTTACGATCTAGGAGCTCAAGTTCAAGCAGTAATAATTCCCAGAGTAGTTCTTCATCTTCGTCTTCATCACGCTCCTCAAGGCGTCGACGACGGAGTCATCATGAAAAAAGGAGGAGGGGGAGAAAACACAAGAGACATTCGAAACAGGAGGAGTATCGGAAATTATCAAAGGAGGTACGTGATCTTCGTAAATCTTTGTATGCTCGTGATAATGAGCGTCAAGTTCAAACTAGTGATCACTACTATAACGATTCCATGTCTATAAATTCTGGTGTTAGTCGTAATCTTTATGAAGAATTAGGCGATAATGCGTCAATTACAGATACGCCTAATGAAGTTATTTTTAATATTCAAACAAAATTAAAAGAACCTTCTATGCCCAAGAGTTCTGAACTCCATTTGAAACTGCTGTGTGATCTTCAACATTGGGATACTAGTAATTGGAATGAAATCAGATATTCTGAAACTCAAAAGGTGTATAATCACAAACCGGGTTTTACGGATATTGAGATAAATGAAGAAGTTGCAGCCTTCCAGTCTCCCCGTCATTTGATATACGCTGATAAAGCCTTTGCTGCCTTAACAATGTGCATTTTAAAGCAGAAGGAGTCGCTTCAAAAGGTATTGTTTGATTTTGCCCAGTGGTCTAAAGAATTAACCCCAGATTATGAGGTTATTAATAATAAGTTAACAGAACTTATAAATTGCGGTGATTTTCAAACAACCTCCTCAGATTTGTTACAGCTTGTTTGTGGTCATCGCGCAGAGATATTGCAAATGCGCCGGGACTGTGTAATCAAACAGGTAAAGGAGCCATTAGTGAAATCTACGCTTAGGAAGATTCCTCCTACATACACAAACTTGTTCAACGCAGAAAAATTCTCAGCCGCTTTGGAAAAAGCGGGTGGAGTGCGAAAATGTTTTTGGCCGTTAAAGAAGTCTAACAACTCTATCTCGCAGGTAGAGACACACAAAACTAGCGTCTCCTCGCAGGAGTACGCAACTCGAAAAAGACCCTCGCAGGGTTGTCAACATGGATCATGTTATGTGCAAAGCAGTTGTCAAACTGCACCACCCCCGCAGGGTGGTTATAATTCGCACTATCATGGACATGGCTCTCATTCGGTCGCACCGAATAATCGGGGGCTTTTTCGTGGACGAGGTTCTTCGAGAAATCACCCCAAGCCCCGAAATCAATCCAAATCTGGGCAGAAACGAGCACCGTCTCCGCCCAACAACAATAGAGACGTCAAACGTCGAAAATATTGACATGATGCAGTTCAAAGCAGGCCGTCTAGCAAATTTTTTAACTCAGTGGGAACAACTTGGAGCTCCAAATGTCATTCTCAAGATGATATCGGGGTATCGCATACCCTTCCGTCAAAGGCCTCCAATGATCCATCCAAGGAACATAAAAAAGGGTATGTTAGTACCTTACTCAGCAGAGATGACCGCTGTCATCGACAAAATGAAGGATCAAGGTGTACTCGAACGAGCACATCTGTCTCCAAGTTTCCTGTCATCAATGTTTTTAGTTCTCAAGAGCGACGGCTCTGCTCGGCCCATTTTCAACCTGAGGGCCCTCAATCAATACGTAATAACCACAAAATTCAAATTAGTCAATGTTTTTCGTGTGTCAGACTTCCTACAGCAAAGAGACTGGCTGTGCAAAATAGATCTCTCACAAGCGTACTTTCACGTTCGAGTAGCTCGCAGCCACAGAAGATTCCTACGCCTAGTCTATCGAAAGGAGCTATTGGAAATGACATGTTTACCCTTTGGTCTAAGTACTGCACCCAAGACTTTCGCGTCAGTGACGAATTGGGTTGCCCAAATGCTCAGAAATCGAGGAATACGAATACTGGTGTATTTGGACGACTTTCTGATAGCTCATCAACACGAGGAAAGCCTAAAAGAACATGTAAATATTGTCATTCAAACTCTCGAGACGTTAGGCTGGATCATAAATTACGAGAAATCTGTGTTGACTCCGTCAAAAACATTGGCGCATCTCGGCGTTCAGTGGAACGCCTGGACAAATCAGAAGCAACTCCCCAAGGAGAAGTTGACGTCGCTGATTGTCAAGCTGTCCCAAATGCTAGACAAGCTACATACAAACCTCAAGGAGGTTCAGAGTCTGGTTGGACTTCTGAATTTTGCGAGTTTCACCGTCCCAAGAGGCCGCCTCAATTATCGGGCTTTATTGGACCTCCTCAACAAAATGTTGAGATCAGACCAGAAATGGCATTTAATTCCCATCGAAGCCAGGGACAACATAATATGGTGGCTTCAGAACTGCAAACGCCCTTCAGCCATTCATGTGCCTCCACCAACCCATTACCTAACAACGGATGCCTCCGATATAGCATGGGGAGCTCGATTAAACAATTTGTCGTTGACAGGGTTGTGGGCAGACCACGAAAAGCAGTTACACTGCAACCAGAAGGAAATGCTCGCCATCCTAAAGGTATTACAAGATCATTGTCAGCTCCTGTGCCGGAGTACAGTACTAATTCAATGCGACAACAAAACTGTTATCGCATATCTCCGACACGAAGGGGGCACGAGATCCACACCACTGATGGATCTAACATACCGAGTTTTTCAAATTCTAGAAGAATACCAAATTCACGTGAATATTTTTCATATTCCTGGGATGTACAACGGTCATGCGGACCATTTGTCGAGACTTCGGGTCAATCCGGAATGGCATCTCTTGGCCAGAGCCACAGAGACAGTGTTTGCCAAATGGGGCATCCCCCTGATAGACCTCTTTGCCTCCAGTCGAGCACACGTTGTAGTGAATTATGCGTCCCTGGATCTGAACGATCACCAAGCATTGTTTCACGACGCGTTCTCCCGACAGTGGAATTTTCAACTGGCGTGGATTTTCCCGCCACCGTACCTGATTCCCAAAGTGCTATCCCATTTGAACAGTGCTCACGGGATATACTTGCTAGTAGTTCCGCATTGGGATCGGGTATATTGGCGGGCAGATCTGAAGGCCCGAGCGTTGGCAGCCCCATTCACACTTCGGAATCTCGATCAAGTCTTAATAGACGTGTCGACGGGACTTCCACCTCCGAGAACACAGGACATGATTCTCGAGGTATGGAAATGTGGGGGTGGGCCGAGACCCTAAAAGATTGGAATGATAGCCAAATAAAACTATTGAAGAAGTCTTGGCGGCCTTCCACGCTAAAGACTTATGATGTTGCTTGGAAAAAATGGCTAAACTGGTCTGAGCAACACCAAATTAATCCTCATAATCCTAACGGTAGAGAAGTAGCCAAATTCCTGTCGGACCTTCACCTGGTTAATAATTTATCATATAATACGATTCTTCTGCACAAATCTGTAATTTCCACTCTTTGCAATCCAGACATTGCTGGCCAAATTAGTTCTCATATTTTAGTAAAACAGGTTTTAAAATCCATAGCGTTAGAGAAACCAGTTAAATCTAAACCACCGATCTGGAACATAGATAGCCTAGCTGCATATCTAAATAGTTATAATTTTACACACGACAATATTTTCCAAGTGCAAAGACACACTGCAACATTATTACTCTTATGCTCGGGTCGAAGAATTCACGATTTGACTTTATTAAGAACTGATTCGGAGCATTGTATTCAAAGTAATAACTCTATCACCTTGTGGCCTGTTTTTGGTTCAAAGACTGATTCTTCGGATCACAGGCAATCGGGATGGAAATTGTTTACTAATCTAGAAAATAATAATTTGGATCCAGTTTATTGGATTAATAGAACAATTGAATTGTTAAAAATTCGCAGAGATTTTGCTAAGATTCATAATCTGTTTATTTCTACAAGAGGTGAAGCAAAAGCCGCTTCAAAGACCATCATATCAGGGTGGATCAAAACGCTACTTAAAGATGCGTGTATAACTGCAACGCCTGGGAGTTTCCGCTCTGCTGTTGCCTCAAAAAACTGGTTAGACAATTTCCCATTAGAGGATATTCTCGCGAGAGGAAATTGGAAGTCCCAAAATACTTTTTGTAAATTCTATAAGCGGACAGTTCTACCCTCGTCTTCAAGTACCTCTATAACTATGTTATTTAATCCTGTTGATTGATGTTGCCGATATAATGTTGATTCTAACATTGTGATTAATCAAGTTGAACAATTACTTAATTAAACCAAAATCATATTCACATAGTTACTTATGTACTTACGTTTTTTATTTTTCTTAATATAAAGGAAAAAAAATCAAAATGCATTTGTTTAATTGAAATGGTCAATACAACCAGTAATATCCAACATCATTGGTAATATCTTATTTTTCTAAAAAGTCATTCACATTGGCGTCCGTGTCACCACCACCAGGCGATAACAAACAGGTCTCAAATTAAATAAGCTTCGAATAACGGTCAAGTCAAATTAATAGAAGCGTTTTACCTACCAATAAAACGCATATTAATTTACTTACCTTATTCGAAGCTTATGTTTTAAAGTCTGCCTGGTGATTTTCGACTCAATGAGGCATAAAGATGGCGGCTCACTTAGTGCGCCCCCACTCTGCCAGGTGGTGGGGTTAGAAAGAGAAGGATACCGGAAAGAAAGAGACGGATATAGATGGCGGGAAACGTAGTGCCTATCTCAAATTAAATAAGCTTCGAATAAGGTAAGTAAATTAATATGCGTTTTATTGGTAGGTAAAACGCTTCTATTCAGCGCCGTCTATCTACGAGAACATAAATTAAAAATGAACAGTGTTGCCAGTGAACATCCATGAAGCAGTTGTTAGTACATTATAGTAGAAGTGTACGCGTATAATGTTTAATTTTGATGTTTTTGAGTTAGTTATTATTTTTCGTATTTTTTTTTTGCATTTGTAAAAGGTCTCCGATCATAGTATTGTATTAATGTTTTGCTCTTATTGATCAAAAAAGAAACTATTAGTAGAATTTACAAATATGAAATGACTATACAGCCACAGGGTGACAGGCTGATGTTGACATTTCATTGCAAAAAAATTCTGCGGTTGCGTTGCGAATATTTTTGTAAATATTTCGTTTGCTTGCCAATTTTCAGTGTAATTTACGTCAAGTTTAGTTCCTTGCTCCGTATTTAGTAAAAATCTTGGAAGATAAACGTTCCCATCGAATGTCTACTTTCTAAATCACCACGACTTGAGCCCCCCGTGCTCCTCGGTGATTTAAATGCTTAGGCCCTCCAAGTGCTCTGTCGGCCCTCCGTAAATAGGAGCTTGGACCATATTATTTAAGTGTTTAACTCCGCCCCTAAGACGACCACTGACCAAGTGTTTTGTGTTTATACTTAAATAACCATGTCTCGAAACAATGTTGTGTACCTATTGCCTACCTGGCTGCACAGTCATCAAAGATGACGGTAAATATGATGTTCTTTTTCTATCTACACAATGTATTGCTGGTTTGAGTTTGAGTGTAATGTTTTGTTTTACATAATAAATATGAACATGCAAAATTGGTATTTATTTTATTATCCTCGAAACAACAAGTTTAGTGTCGAATTAGCGTTACCGAGTTGAATAATGTAGAATGGTTGAAAATTCTGTTATAGTAAAACTAAACCTAAAAATTTAAAATCCAGTTTGTAGAATTTTCAACCATTCTCCATTATACAACTCGGTAAAGCTAATTCTACTTGGTACAATATTATTTATGTAGCTATGGTAACGTACCACGTGACATTGAATAGTGTATGTCCCCGTAACTAGATGGCGTTGCCTAAGAAAAGCCTAAGTTGCCAGTCTATCTCAGTATATATAATAGTAGTCTATGAAAGTGGGTGTGTGCTCTTGACCACATTGTATTAGACTACGGTAATAGAAGTGAAAACATACGACTGGAGCCGAGCATACCCGATTCAGCGTCACCGACCCGAGCATGACGGTTCAGTTTCGTTCACTTTCGGTCGATTTTACCAATGAAATGGATCGCGATCAGCACATCTAATCCGCGTTCAGAGAGTTGTCAGTGTCAAAATTGTTAATGGAATATTGATCATGTTTAATTTCATTGGTAAAATGGGGTCTAAATAAGTTTTCACTTTAAAAATAGACATTTTAGTGGGTATCAATATAATGTCAATTTTTACAAATTAGGACAAATATGACCACAAGCACAAAGCCGATACATCTTTGGCGTCCTTCCTAATAAGTTCTGGAGCAATTCTTGCCACGTCACTCTATTCGGTTGAACTGTCTGAACCGATTTATCTACTAATTTTCTTTTCCTTCCAGAGATGGGAGTTCTATCTTTATTCTGACTCTCATTGATTATCGAACGTATCATTTCATTCATTTCATTCGACGTTTGAAGTTCTGACATGTTGTGGTCGGTGCCATCTTGGGTTGATGACGTCAGAGCGGTGGGTTCTTGTGGGACCGCACTATGCTCAAATTTTTCACTGGTTGATTCAGAGTGGCTTCGGTGTGTTATTGATGTTTTTCCATTAGATAAATCTCGTC
Source organism: Cosmia trapezina (assembly GCA_905163495.3). Lineage (NCBI taxonomy): Eukaryota > Metazoa > Arthropoda > Insecta > Lepidoptera > Noctuidae > Cosmia > Cosmia trapezina. The sequence continues at coordinate 14,269,375 of LR991047.1, forward strand.
GAGGAGTTCTCATTTGTTCAATAGGTTGAGGACTTCCCATACGTTTCTCTAAGTCTTCCCGGGTAGCTTCTGGTAGAATTTCCGATTCTTCAGTTTCTTCCTCGGCAGACTTTGCTAAAGAAATGATAGTGTACATTTCTTCATCATGTTCTTCAGCAGCGTCTAGTCCTGCCTGAGGAGTTCTCTTTTCTACAATTTCTTCGCCTTTATCGTCGGGTTGGGGAGTGGCCTCTTCTTCAACGTCTTCCTCAGCGGTGTCGAATGGTGGGACAGTTTCTGGATCTGAAAATTATTATTTTTGAATTTGAACCACCTGATGTTAACATACAGCAGTCAGGTCAGAGGTAACATACAGCAATGTATCAAAAAGGTGTGATCATGGGTGTGGTACAGATAGACCAACAAACTGCGAGGCCTTAATTTGTACTGGCTTAGGGCCTATTTCACGATGTCCGAATAGGCCTCACCGAATAAATTCAAAAATGGAACAGAATTTGTATGAAATTATCTGCCAAGTAGGTTTATAGTTTATTTGGGAACTTAATCGTAGCCTAGTTGGTGAAACAGGCCCTTAGTGCGAGTTTTTATACTTACTCGATCGCATATTAAAGTTAACTTTATCTCATTTTTTAAGGAATTTATGAACAACTTTTACTACATCTGAGATCGCGAAAAAAAACATCGAGTAAGTTTAAAAACCGAATAAGCGCCGTCTGTTGACTATAATGGGAAACAATTATTCCATACAAATTGACGTAATTTAACCTTAATTAACGTAAACGCTATCGGGTAAGTATACAAATTAGCAATAAGGCCCCAGGTTAAGGCCTGCGAGTGAACAATTTTCTCCATCATGGGAAAACATTGTGAGCACGAATAATCAGCCGACCCAAAAGTATTGAAGTTTTGTACGGTACAATTGATAATAAAAGCCGCACGGGTCGATTTCAAGTTTAAGTAACGCTTGTCGAGGTCTGTCCTCTGACCTTCCATTACATAATCAAGACCCCCGTGCCTGGGGTTCTACTCCCTAGGCACGAAGTCCGTAGTTTCGGCCTTCGTTACGGGCGTTTCTTACTCCGTATCACGGGGCCTACTCCCTAAGTCCGTCCGTCTTACCGTCCGTCCGTTTATCCGTCCGTCTGACATTACGATCCATTAAAACAAGTGTAAAAGTTAAATTTTTCGGACGGCAACAACACATCAGGAGTAGGGACAACTGGCAAATAATGTTGTCATTCATACTTCGTTCGGGCCCCGAACCAATCATCCATCCGTAGGTGATACGGAGTAAGAAACGCCCGTAACGGAAACCGAAACTACGGGCTTCGTGCTTAGGGAGTAGGCCCCCACTTACGGATTCATGATTGGTTCGGGGCCCGAACAAAGTATGAATGACAACATTATTTGCCAGTTGTCCCTACTCCCGGTGTCTTTTTGCCCGTCCGAAAAATTTAACTTTTACACTTGTTTTGATGGATCGTAATGTCAGACGGACGGATGAACGGACGGACGGAAAGACGGACGGAGTTAGGGAGTAGGCCCCCTGGTCCCCAGCTGTCATTCGTACTTAAGATCTTTGACAGTCGTGTTAGGCAGTCGCTCCATGTAAAATACTGGTATTCAGCTGCATCCGGTTAGACTGGAAGCCGACCCCAACATAGTTGGGAAAAGGCAGGCAGATGATGGTGCTCAAAAACACTGGAATTCGCCTTTCCTCTCAGTATTTTGTAAGCATCGGTCAGCTAGTCCCTAATATAATAGGGATGATGACTAAATCTTTTTTTATCTGTCATGTAGATTATTAATAAAAAATATTGGACACGTATTTTTTTACGTAATCAAAAGATTACGGCGCGGCAATTCTATTGAGTTAAAATGTGGCATGACGTCACGACTTGCATGATTTTTATTCCCAACTTTAATGCGTTATATCTACTTATGTATTTATTATTAATATGAAAAAGAAAAAAAATCGTGTCTAATATTTTTTTAATATCTGACTGACGGATTAAATAGAATTTCTGTAATTCTGTTATAAAACCCATGGATCATCCCTAATCTTCAACAACAAACCAAAAAAAAAAAAAAAAAGTGAAATTTCAAACCTGCAATTTCTTCCAATATTTGAAAAACTACAATTCTATCACCAAGATCAACATTGCGACTGGCCCCCGCTCTCCTGAACCTCGTTGGTAGTATGATACTTTTGATAGAGCCAGAGACCGAGTCTCCTTTCTCATAACTTTGCTCATCCTCTGGCTCATTAGGTTTATCACTTTCAGCCTCTTCATGATCATCGATTGAGGAATGATGGGATTCTTCTCCACCTACTACGGGATCATCTATTCTTTCTTTATCAGGTTCTACCGTTTGACTTGTTTCTTCAATTATTTCATGTTCATCAATATTTTCATCATCTGAGCCTTCTTTCTCATAATTTTGCTCATCATCTGACTCTCTAGATTCTTCATTTTCAGTCATTTCATGATCGTCGATTATGGAATGATGGGATTCATCTATTCTTGCTCTACTAGATTCTTTATTTTCACTTGATTCCAAGTTATTAGAATCTTCATTTCTTATTCCATCTCCATCAGTATTTTCACTATCTGATTCTTTTTCCTCTGTTATCATTTTATCATCTTCATTCGATGCTGTATCATTAACAACATCAATATTTGTAATTTCCATCGATTCAAAATCAGCTCCATATCCATTAGAATTAGTAGAAGCAGAACTATGTGTATCCTCTCTATCTTCAGTGATCGAATCAAAATTACCATTACCATTATCTGGTGAATTATTTTCTATGATAGAGGTAACTTGATTTTCAAGGGAGCCATTATTTTCAATATCATCACCAACCGAACTATCACTGTAATTTGAACCATAATCTATACTATTGATGTTACGATTTTCAATAAAAAGTTTTTTGTATATCCTTTTCATTTTTTTATATAGTTTATCGTAGTATTCTTCTGGCTCGTCATGTTTGTTAGCTGTAGATACTTCCTCTATGATAAGTGGTGGTAGTGGAGTGTATGGTCTCGATGGAGAGGCGAATACTTCTTGAGTTGGATTCCATTCGTTAGATTGCTCCTCAAGTGGAGATAGCACTGCAAGAAATTAATATGGTAGAATGGCATTATTAGAATTTTTTAAACGTAAAAATAAGCCGCTTGAAAGTAAGGGCGTTTGTCATGTGGATTTGCTAAAGCACGCGGGGCTGTCCTGTTTACAGATTGAGTTGAACACACAATAGACACGCGTCTATGGACAGTGCAACTGGCACCTATACGCGTCAAAGTCGCCTTCAGAAAGTTGCAACTCGGACGGACAACTTAAGGCGACACAACGATCATGTTGCTACGTCCTGAAGTACCGACGACGCAGCTGTACCTATTTGTCCCGTTTTTACCACTCTACGAAGACTGAGGACATCGTAGAGTACCTACATACGGTTGAAAACCAACTGGACCTTGAGTGTGGAGAAGTTAGAGGCGCACCATAACACCAATTTCAAGTGGTTCGTTGTGTGCGTTCTGACTCACCTCAAGGAAGAGTTTTGGCCCAAAAGTGTGCTGTATCGGCGTTTCCGCGGCCAGCTACGCGACACCTCGCAGCGTAACACGACGCCGTCACTTCGTGTATAGTAGTTTTTAAGTTTGTTAATGTTTTTATTATGTAGGTATTACTTTATTTAATAATTTGTGTATTTTATCTATGGGACTTAGTTGCCTGACATTAACTAATTAATTAATTAATTTTGTGTTTTTAAAATTCCTCTAAAACCAAATGTATGGTTTAATCATATGGATTTTACATATGTGTTTAACATAAATAGTCGGGGGCGAAGACCTAATTTTGTAAAATCTAATAGAAGTATCTAAAAAATGTGCGCAATCTTTGTATGCCTCTACAGCATCAATGAATCCTTCGAGAGACTCGGTCGTCGTTCCACTATAACGAGCCTTGCACGGAGCGAAGTTACCCGATGCAAGTTGAGCAGACGACGACGACCAATGATATAATAAGTTTACTTATAATATCATTGACGACGACGGCGTATCCGTGCGCAGCCTTGTCGTTGACTTTTAACGAGACGTATGTCAACAGTCAACAGTCAACTAGGCTGCGCACATTTTTTAGATTCTTCTATTAGATTTACAAAATTAGGTCTTCGCCCCCGACTATTTATGTTAAATGTGTTATTTGACTATAATATACTCTACTGCTGTACTAAAACCGAAACATGATAACTTAGACCAGGGCCGGTAGTCTCGACATTATAACGATCCTAACGATTCTCGGTAAGACCTACTTACATGCTCTATGGTCCAAATGGCACCTCTAGACGGGCAAATGGTAATAGTTCGGTTTTATCAAATACAATTATTGCCACTTCAAAATCTCCTTGAATAACGGGGAAAATTGGAGCTCAAGATTTAATAAAAATAATTGTTTTTTCTTGAAAATTGTAGTGAATATGTTTACCTTATCTTGAAAACACAATTTTACATGGTTCAAACTAGAGATGGGATTTAACAGGGTAATACTGCTAACAGGTAACTTGTTCCTAGGCTCTGAAACTACAACAGCGACGTGAGAAATAACTTAAGTCTCACGCTCAAAGAATACACAAAAAAAGTTAAAAACAAAAAAAAATGGTTATCGAAAAAACAATTATTCAAACTTTTCCTCACTTCCGACTGCAAAGATAAGTGTCTCAAAAAATTGCTAAAAATTAGTATAAAACAATTATATACTTCCGGTGATCATCCTTACTGGCTAGCACATTAAAAATTGCTTTGAATATTATTCAGGGGCAGAATACCTGTAATATACTAACTTCTGATTTTAGTTTAACAATATGATTAAAAAGCAATTAAACACTGTATTAACTCATTTACGATTGATTGATAATAGTTATTATACTAGGTTAATAATACCATATAAAAAGTATTATAGACTTACGTATTTGATATTAATTTCAACTTTATACCTTTACGCGTTCTTGAGAAAAAGGGTCTTATAGGCTGACAGACTTGAAAATATTTTTTTGTGTTTATAGTTTAGTAATAATTTATAATTTTGTGTTTGTTTCTATCGCATGATGTGGTCTCCTATAATTGAGGGAGCACATAGAGTTCTTGTTCTTTGTAATATAGCATTGTATTCTTTGTTGGAGATCCTAATAAAATAAAATAAAATAAAAATTAAATAAATCATTTCTACTGAAAACCCTCGAGGGACTCTTTGTTAGACACATCCGTGACAGACCTCTTCGGGTAAAACCACTTCATAAACAACAGCATGCATACTCCACTGGCAGATCAACGGAATCTGCACTGCACAGCGTAGTTTCCAAAATTGAATGCGCGGTGGATCACAACCCACAAGTGCTCATCACTGGCCGCCTTCATTGATATGGAGGGCGCCTTTGACAAAACCATGTTCAAGAGCATCAACATGGCCCTCGACAGACATAGTATAGAATCGACACTGAGAAGCTGGATCACCAACATGCTCAAACTGCGAGCTGTGCAAGTGACACTGAATGACACCACAAGGGCCATCGTGCCAAAAAGGGCTGCCCGCAAGGGGCATCCTCTCTCCGCTGCCTGGTCCTACCTGGTAGAACCTGGTCGTAGACAGCCTCATCAAAACAATGACAAAGGATACTTCACCGTAGGCTACGCCGACGACATAACCATAATGATAAATGGCATCCATGAAAATACCCTACGCGACCTCATGCGCCAAGTTTTGAAAATAGTAGAGAACTAGCTGCATGAGAACTACACCCACTGCTGCTCTACAAGCAATGCTTGGACTGCCGCCTCTACACCTCATCATGTGTGAATAGGCGGCCCTAGCCGCCTCTATGCTCAAATCTAACAGGAACCCTGAGCAAAGACTCTAAAGTCGAGCACATACGCATAAAGGAGGATGCGATCAAACGACAGCCAACAATAGCATCACAATGCGACATAGCCCTGTCCAAAAACATTACAACATAATACTCACGGAAGGATGGTGTGACTACTCAGTCCCGCAAGAGTTGAGAGCCCCACGATGACACCGATTGATTAAAGACCGACTCCGGCAGCGGAGTCGGAGTCTTCTCACACGATCTCAATAAACATATCCAGCTTGCTGAGAGTATTTAACACTGTCTACCAGGCAGAGTGTGTGGGTATCATACAAGCGGCTTACGTCATAGAAGCCAGGAGAGTTACGGATACCCATATACGTATACTCTCAGACAGTGCCTCAGTGCTCCAATCGTTACAGAAAAAATACATTACCACGAGAATAATAAGTACTAGAATGTCGCAATGCACTCGAACGTGTGACGGTATCTAACCGCAACATAGTGACACTGCAATGGATGAAAGGACACAGCAGATCGCTGGGTAACGACGAGCTGACGTACTAGCTAGGAGAGCATCCAGCACGTCTGTCTGTGAATCTATGCCAATCGTACCCATTCTCTTCAACCAGTTACTCAGAGTTGGTGGTCATTGACACCAGGCCGTAGACAGTCCAGGGAGGCTATTTATGTAAAGATTACAAGAAAAATAAAACGATTTCTTTATCTAGCACACTTTTCCAGAAATCGGAACTGAACCCTCGGTGCGCGAGTCCGACTCGCTCTTGACCGGTTTTTTTATGGTAGTCGTTAGAATAGTAGGTAAAGGTATTGCATGGATGAAAGTAAAATATTTTTAGTTAAGTAGGTAATACTGTGCCTGAAAGAATATTTGTAGCAATTTCTAAGTATGATAGCCAGTAAGTAGCCAGTAAGGATGGCAATCGGAGGTATGCAATTTATTAATACTCATTTTTACCTATTTTTAGGGTTCCGTACCTCAAAAGGAAAAAACGGAACCCTTAGAGGATCACTTTGTTGTCCGTCTGTCTGTCTGTCTGTCAGTCTGTTAAGACCCTTTTTCTCAGGAACGCGTGGTGGTATCAAGTTGAAATTAATATCAAATACGTAGGTCTATGGTCCCTTGGAGCTCTAAAAAAATCAAGCTTCTAAGTCAACGCAATAAAAAATACGACCATTAATGCGCCATATTTTGATACTCGCAAGTAAATCAAAACCTATAGGGTGCTTCCCGTTGTCCTAGAATAATGAAATTCGGCAAGAAGCAAGGTCTTACAGCACAAGTAAAGGAAAAAGTCCGAAAATTGTTAATTTGTAATTTTTTTCACACAAAAAAATATTTTCAAGTCTGTCAGCCTATAAGACCCTTTTTCTCAGAAACGCGAGAAGGTATCATGTTGAAATAAATATCAAATACGTCAGTCTATAGTCCCTTGCAGCTCTTAAAAATCAAGCTTCTAAGTCATTGCGATAAAAAATACGGCCCTATGTACGACATATTTTGATACTCGCAAATAAATCAAAACCTACAGGGTACTTCCCGTTGACCTAGAATTATGAAATTTGGCAAGAAGCAAGGTATTACAGCACAAGTAGAGACAAAAGTCCGAAAATTATTCATTTGTAGTTTTATCACAAAGAGTTTATATAAACTCTTTGTTTTATCACATAAAAAAAATTTTTTTTTGGGTAACAATGTTCCCGACCAACGGAACCCTTCATTGTGCGTGGTCCGACACGCACTTGGCCGGTTTTTGAGATATTTTTCTCAGCTGTCGAACGTGGGGTAACTTTGTATGGAAGTTGCAACTTCTCCTCCTTGCAACACTATTATTTATTCTGTCAGTCGAAAAGTACTCTGTGGTCAAGATGAAGTCTATAGTTTGATTAGTTGTCTTTGGAAACTAATATTTTTAATGTTATTTTCCTATTATTGTTTCATTTATTGACAATAACAAATAACTCGTCAGCAGATTATATTACTCGGCTAACACATTTCTAGCTTAAGCGGCGACCTCACTGCATTTATAGTTTCTCACTATATAGTACTTATAGCTGCGTAATCATACTTGGGATTCTACAGAAAGTTATCCATCCTTAATACGGCTGTCTGAGGACTGGGAGCCGGCATGATGTAAGCGGTCTACACTTCGGAAGACCACACAGCTTGGAGAGGCGTCATTTGTGGTCGCTATCTCCTGTAGTAAAGGAACGACTTAGAAGAAAACGTTGAACTAAGTGACTATGTAGTGAAAGTTTAAAATGTCATTTGAAAGATTTTTCAATAGCTATGCAACATGCCTCGTGTAAAAAGTGTCTAGAATGTGTAAACTAGGAGATGATTGTGATAATGGAGATTTAATAACTTGAGAACATGATTTGTGGTTGTTATTTATTTCTCATTATTATAGATTTATTTATTTGCATTTGAAACTGAAATCAGTTGTGAGGAATCCATGTACATTCTAGCTAATATAGAATGCAAATTTAGTACCCACATTTAAACAAATTACAAAAACTAAATTTCAATGAAGTTAATTTATCGGCTATGAAATCTTGTACAGAATAATAAAAACTGTTAGCTGTTTTCTAAGTTCCTGCAATAGCTGTAGTCTTTATTATTGTTAGGTATTTTATTATAAATTACATATAAAACTATTAGTTATGTATCTGTATGGCACAGATACCTAACTAATAGTTTTTCCTGATTATAGAAGTTTGAGAATACCGTGCACAAAAATTTCTGACATTGAGATCTCATATCTGTACCACGTCTAGTTTCATTTGAGGTAGAAAATGAAAATTTTTAATACATTAATAGGTTTTACAAATGCGGCTACTTCAAAGTTGTAAAGTATCAAACCATGGTACGCTTAAGGCAACCAATATTGTTGGCAGATTTACTCTTTTTGATAAACTATGCAGCTTATAAAAGAATAAATAAGTATAATACCTAATTGTATGAAAAGTTAAGTAGGAATCAAATTAAATTGACGGTAGTAAGTTGTAAAACAAAACATTACGTGATGTGAGCACACTAAATGTTATGAATGGCTTGAACCGTTATGTAGGAAGTACATAGCGGTTCAAGCCATACACTTTTACAATAATGTCCTCTGGCTGTTAATTAAGATCCCTAAACATTTTGTGACATTCACTTTTTCTACTTGACTAGTGTAATTTACATTAATTATCTCGCATGGATACCCATTGGCAAAAGTGCATGATTTTGGTTTTTGGAGATTTTCGACCCACTTTATTAAACTGCTTATTGTTATTGTCATGTGGATACATGGTTAGGTGCAACATCTGTCGTATAAACAGTGCCTAGATCTAGATTATTAGAATGTGTGAACTTAGGAGATGATTGTCATACATGCTGGATATTTAAATAAAGTTGAAAACATGATTGAAAATCTGTGTACCTACACCCGTACAATGATATTTTAAAAATTAGGTACACCCGCCATCCTGATGTCAGAACCGCGGGTGTACTGCTAACCAATGTATGTTGCTAAGTACACTCTATAAGTAGATCTGGTACCTCTTGTGTACCTGCAGAAACAAGTATTAAAAAAACAAAATACTGTCAGGTTGCTGCAAAAAGTAAAAAAAACAATCTTCTTTCTTTGACGCATGACCTCCATTTCTCCTGGTTCTTACTAGGAGAACTCCTCAACAATTAACGGCCCTGCATCGGGAAAAGCAACATTTTGTAAAACGTGATGAGCAGCTGACATTGGGTTATTGTAACTTAGATAAATTACAAACTGAACCACTAAAAAGTGAAAAATAAAAACTTTTTTACAAAAATAAAAACCGACTTCCAAAAAAAACACTACAAATTGAAAAATAACTTTAATTTCGGAAGTCGGTGGCAAAAAACTAAAATACAGATCCAAAGACACCGACTTCCGAAATTAAAGTTATTTTTCAATTTGTAGTGTTTTTTTTGGAAGTCGGTTTTACCATTTTGGTACGGAACCCTAAAAAGAGGTAGAAACAAGTAGAGAACCGAAACGGTGAAAAGGAGCGGTCGCTTAGCATTGGATCACGATGCACTGTTGCCGCTCCGCCTCGCCAGACAGCCGTGTTAAATTTGTTTAATAACGTTAACGATAAAGTTAACGTTATTAAACAATTAACGTTAATAAAGACTAACGATAAAAATAGCATAAATAACGTTAATTCTATTACCGTTATTTTCATATTAACGGTAACTGTGTCAGAAGTGAATTTTTACCTGTATTTAAAGCCCTGGTTCAAACCTACGAACTTCAACTGAGGAAGAGGGGGAGGAGGACTTACGAGTCGGGGCTGTTACCACTGGGCCTCCACTGCTCGGTCACTATAATTGGGGCTCCACTGTACAATCACACCCGCGCGTACGAAACTTCACATTGGTGAATCATTTGGGTTAGGTTAGAATAGTGACCATTACCACTATTGCTGGTGAATCATTTGGGTTAGGTTAGGTTAGGTTAGAACAGTGACCCTTAACGCGCGACGGCGAGCGAGCGAAGCGAGCGGTTCCGCGGCAGCGGCCGCCGAGCGCCATATCCCCTCTATTTTTGGTGAATCATTTGGTTTAGATGAGGCGGTGAATGTCTCGTATATTAGACGATGAAAGCCTCAGGGTTATTGACCTTGATTTCAAGGTCAATGTGGTACTCGTACTGTAAAATTTTTTTTTTTCGGCGTCTATTATTTTGCGCACTTTGTTGTTTTCAATAATACACTAAAAAAGGTCTATTGTATACCACAAAAAAAATAGCTAGTATATAAAAGCGCCGGGTGCGTTTGTACAGTGGTTCCATAATTGGTGATAACCACAGAATTTGCATGCATCTACTTAAGTGTTATGGAATTATGTAGTTTTAACTTACTCTGTAAACTGTGGAAAACACTTTTGGCAAAATGTTTCTTCTTTTCCTGCCATTCTGGACCATAATTGAAATAAGTACGCGACATTTTTAATTTGAATTCACCGATATTGTATTGCCGAACAATGTATGAAAATTATTTTCATATTGTGTAGGTAGTGGATATAATATACAGAACAGAGTACTATAAAACATTACAACTAGTGGGTAGATCGACAAAAAGCACTACTTACATTCTTTACCATAGATATTGGCAAAGCCAAAAGTTTTATGGTAGAAATCTATATGTTATTATCTTAAGTTGTCTATGGTACTAAAACTAAACTAATAAATCAATTACAAACAAAATTGTACTTTGCCTTAGAGCATTTAACCTAATGCTCTAAGTACTTTGCACTTCTTTGCACAAAAATAAAATTAAAATAATTTCGTTACAAAAACTTGTTACTAATAAAAAATAGACCATGATGTGAACGGGAGTAATAATGAACGCTGCAGTTTCGCTTCGAGGAGATACCAACAAAGGAATGTTTAACGTCACAGTCAATGCCCATAAAAGGCATAAAAATTGCGGAAGTTAAATACCGTCAAGATTCGGTCAAATGCTTAATGGGGAGGCACACGCAAAGCTGTTTGTAGATGGCGCTCTGAATGACTGTACATTGTTTTACAAACAAATCCAAACAATTTGACAATCGTTCGTTATGTCAAATCAATGACAAACGGACAGTCGATCATGTGCCACCATAAGGCCACCATGTGCCACCTAGCGTGATAAAAACTTAGTTTTCCTCCCCAGTATTGCGGTAAGTGGTGGCTGCACCTACGGCTAACGCTCTTCAACGCGATAATCAACGGCACATCCTGTTATGCCGGGGCCACACTATACGGACATCACCGTTGAGTAACGCGTTGAAGGGCGATAACCGTAAGTTTAGCCACCACTACGCCGATAATTTGACAACGGCATTCACATTGCCGATGGACGAGGGGTGTCAATTTAATGAGCATTGACGTTGACCGTTCAAATGTGGCCACTCAATTCATCGCGTTGAACAACGGAACAATTACCGTGATGTTTAAAGCGTTTATGGGCATTAACGTTGACGTATAGTGTAGCCCCGGCATTAATGTGGCCGCGGCATAACAGCCAGACCTATAAAAAAATCAGCTAAGGCTTATAAGATTGAAACTTCATTCATGTAATTCAGTATTTTAGAGATTGTTTCATGATTTTATCTTTATTAGATAATTAATTATTTATCGATATTTTTGAATACGTCATGCATGTAAGTACACGCGGCTAATATCAAGCTTCTTATAGATGTCTAGTATAGGCTGATCTATTTATTTATTTATTTTATTTATTTATTTTTATTTATTTTATTTATCCAATCTTACACTATCTTAACAGGTCCACGTCCACTGTACGGAAATCTTATACAATGTGAGATCAGCTTATACTGGAATTATTGTATAGTTTGATATGTAGTCGTGTACACAGTTTATATTCAATTTTTTTTTCGACTTGCTTAGCGCGTAGCGTTTCGAAATCGAAAACGCCCTTCTTCTATTCTATTCTATTCTTAAAAAATGGCAAGCAAAGCCGATGTCGACTATTCTGCCAATGTCTAAAGTGAGCTAGAGAAACAAGTGTGCATGAAAAAAAAAAAAACTAGAAAAATATTTGGTTGATCCAGTTGATACAACCTTAGAGCATTTAGGTTAAATGCTCTAAGGATACAACTAATAGAAATAAATAAATATTATTGTTAAAACATAAAATACACGTATAGGTACCACACCAACACATAAGGAGTAATTCACAATTTTATGTTATTGTGACGCATGAAAGTCATCAGCGCCACATGCAGATCTGGAGAGGAGTATGTTAGTAAAGATGGAAAATTAGTCGGAAGAGGGATCTTAAATTTTGGGAGGCGCCTATATAAATCTAAAGGTGGGATGTTGTTTGAGCAATCAAAAAAGATGTGGTCCAGAGTGCCTTCCTCCAAGCCGCACTTACAGAGAGAGGAGTCTCGAACACGAATCTTTTGCAAAAACACTGGAGTGTACAACAGAAACCCAAGCGAATTCTAAAAAGGGTAGAAATAATTGTTTTGGAGGTTCTTGGCTTCTTCGTACAACTCTCAGAACAATAACAAAGCATAGAAGTAGAGCTAAAATAGCAACTGAACTCAATATATTTGTTTCATTTTGACTTATGGAGCCGCTATGATGTTAAAGAAGGACACGTATACAGAAGACGTTTCGAAATTTTGTAGGTTGTCATTCATTTTATTTCGACTAGTGATGTACCCACTAAATTTCAACGTCGATAGAATTTACAATAACATTCTTTCTTATACTGCCAAGAATAATAACCGGTACACACGGCTACACATCAAGCTATACATTTCCAGTTTACACTGACCGCTCATTGTAAGGAAATACTATACAATGCGAGATCAGCTTATACTGGAAATGTATAGCTTGATCTGTAGCCGTGTGTACCAAAAATTTTGAAGTAACTAAGCATACTTATGATCCCAATACTTAATATATTCGTTCAAAATGAAACAATACTTTAAGTATGAACTAAATAGTTCGTCATCATCATCACCAAAGTCTTCCTTGGTTCCCGACAGCTCTTCATGTATTAAATCTGACCCGGCTAAACCCGAATGTATTTAATTGCCATAATAACTGATGAGTTTATTGAAAAGAAGTGGGAGACATTCGGTTTTGCAAATGTTTTTAGCAACTTACTTTCTCATATTTATTTGAATTTTAGATTACATCATAGTCTACTCAACAAAGTCTAGGGAACAAGAGTATTCAAAGTAACTAATAATTTTTATTTTAATACTTTTTATGTAACACATTATTTTAAATCAGTAGAAGCGTAATTTAATAGAGATTTGAATTATTTGATGGTTGTTAGTGAAAAAATAAAATTTATTATGAAAATTCAAAATGGTACCAAAGCGGCAAAAACTTTTCGTACATAAAAAAATAAATAACGACCAGATAATATTTTAAATAAAAAAATAAAATGCCTAGCAACTTTAATAATCTGTTACGCGAATTCCAGCCCACACCATAATACGGATGAACTTCCTGAGGATTCTGGAGTCGGCTCTGGCGACCAGGAACTCGCCAAAAGCGCAGTCTTCTTGAATCGGGATGGAATCCAATTATTTCTGAATTTGTTTTTGTCATCTGTGTCAAGGATTCCTAAAACGAACAGTTCTCAATAAAATTTATGTAAGATTTTTTATCATCATTTTTATTTAGGTAAATAGTTTTATTTGTATGTCTTACCTGACTGATGTGAGATGATTTCACGAGATGTCAATATCAGTGGCGATTCATTAATCTGTACCGATGTACTAGGTCCTGTTTCAACTTCCATTGCTACGGGATCCTACAATTACGTATTTTTTATTAAAAATAAATTTGCACACGATTATATTTCCGACTAGGATAATTAGAAGAATAATATCGCATCAATGATATTTTTAATATAATATCATTGTATCGCATATATCAAGTGAACATATTTCTGAAATGTTATACCTGTCTTCATGTTAGATTGCTGTTGATGGTGAGCGGTTCTTTTAATTTGCAGTACTGCGCTATGTCCTTCTTCGCAGACTTCCATAAGTATTTCCTGTAATGTAATAAATCAAGTTTTAATTTGAACGGGATACTATTTATTGCCAATAAAATACCTTAATTATATCATAATACTGGATGATTTTTTTATCATGCACCAAATCGAAATGGGAGATAGTACTCATCATTATGAACAACTTTTACTATGGGAACAAACCTGAAATCGCGAAAAAAAAATCAGCTGTTCAGTACATTTATCTACATCAAACTCGTCAAAATGTACTGAACAGCTGATTTTTTTCGCGATTTCAGGTTTGGTCCCACAGTAAAAGTTGTTCATAATGATGAATAAAATCTCCCATTTCAATTTGGTGCATGATAAAAAAATCATCCTGTATACATATATATATCAGACTATTTCATCTGTTCTATCCATAACAAATAATGTAGGAACATCATGTTCTCTAAGTGACGACTTAAAGAACATGCTACATACATTTCATAGGTTCATTACCAAATGAATACAAAGTAAAATGCTTGGAGCATATTATGTGTATTTTGTCCAATTTCGTCTACCAATACAATTTATCCATTTTTTTTCACATCGTCTAGGAAATCTGTAAAAGAAAAGTATCGACAACATTATTTACGTCACTATGGCTGATCAAGATAACCCCAAAACAATTTCCGAATATTCGCTAATAACTTCTATTGGAATAAATATTACGACTGGTTTCAGCTATATAGTGACACAGCAATATTTGTTATGTATTTATATTCGTTTATCAGATCATATGCAACAAGAAATTGAGCAAAAACTTACCGATGGAAGGTCAATATTTATTGTTCATTTTATTTTCGCTATGAATGGGACTGGCAGCCCCCAACCACACAAGAAATTGCTCCACAGCGTCCACACACTCACTGTTTGTAGTTAAACAAAGAATTCATGCAATCTAACAGTAGAAATATTATTAAAACATCGCAAAACCATGGAAGATTACGACAAACACGTAAACAATGAACACGCGAATAAGTCAGGTAGTTCAATGAACGAACTGTCAGACATTGAAACAAAGTACTATCAAATTTGGCCGCGTCTTACTATAACTTTTTTAACCAAATGACAATTGATCTTGTGACCATGCCAAGAAAGTAAAACAAAGAGTAAAACATTCATCTCTTTCCCACATCCTTTATCGTACCTAATAATAGAACGGGAATAAAGGTAGTTACAGAATTCTGTTTTTATCCTTCCTTCTATGCTTTGTTATTGTTCTGAGGTACAACTATGGTTGGCTATTTGATAGCTGTCATCTGTCAAACGTTTGTCAATCTTGTCATGTCATGTCAGTCAGGTCAGCTGTCATCTAGAGATGGGTAGCACACTCTTTGAAAATGAGGATCGTGCGAGGCACTCTTTTTACAAAGTGTGCTAGCACACTGTGCTACCACGAATGAGGCGAGGCCGCGAGGCTGCGGTGGCCTGTGAGCACGTAGGTGCTGTGAGTGTGTAAGTGAGTTGCGAGACTCGCCGCGCGAGTCGCGAGTCGGCAAGTGTGGTGTGTACTGTGTGTTGTGAGACAACGCGACACAGCACACACGCGGTAGAGTAGGCACACGCTGTTACTAACACAGCTCGCACGAGTGCGAGTGAAGATGAGGGAAAGAGAAATAAGAATGGTTACTGTGAAGTCGTCAAACGAAAGCAAAATGCGGCAATTAAACTTAGACCTTAACTCCTTTGCTTAGAATCGTAAATATTATACGTACACACGGCTACACATCAAGCTGTACTTTCCAGTTTAAACTGACCTCTCATTGTAAGGAAATCCTATACAATGTGAGATCAGCTTATACTGATCGTACAAAATGATCTGTGTAGCTAATCTGTGGTGTGTGCTAGCACATCAAAATAAAAAGAGTGAGTGACTCTTTTTATCCAAGTGAGTAGCTACAACTGTGCTAGCACATGTGCTGAGTTACCCAACACTACTGTCATCAAACAAATCGATCGATAATAAATTCACATTCACGATTTAATTTTCAATTTCGAATTAATTAACGTTTTCTATCCGCAATGGCAAAAGAAAAAAACGTCTGGCGCACTAACTGTGTGTTTTAAATGTAGTTTTAGTTAATTATTTGGTGTGTATCGCCGTATTTCGTTCACAGGCCTTTTGTAACGCTTGAGCGGCTGTTTAGGCCGGAAATGTCTGTGCTACTTTTTTTTTTTTTTTTTTCCTTTTGTTCCATAAGGAACAGGCTAGGATCAGAGACCATGCTGCCTAGTCATCAGTTAGTTTATATTTTTTTTTGTAAATTCAGTTATATTCATCAGTTTATTTTTTGATAATTAGTATGATCCAGTAGTAGTCATTAGTTTGATATTTGTCCATAAGTAAGTAAATCCAAGTTAAGTCATCAGTTTCTTATTTTTCCTTAGTAAAGTAAATCCGAAATAAGTCATCAGTGTTATATATTTATTTCACTATAATCCATGTGTAAGACTTTTTTTCAACAAAATCTTAGGTAAAATCCAAAATAAGAGTCAATCATTTATTTTTAATAAAAAGTTATTTTTGTAAGAGCCATGTGTCAAGTCCTTTATTTTTTTTTTAAACCCCATCTGACGTACGGGGTTTGAGGTTATCTTAACCTCTTAAGGTTGATGCGCCAGGGTAGCCCGCGAAATTCAAAATTTTTTACGTTTTTTGCAATTTGTAGGTCAGTGTGAGCTTGTATGTTGATTAAAATATGATTCGCGGCCGTAGCTAATATGGCTTTATAGAATTAGAATAATGAGAATCAGCAATACAACACCATAAGTTAGCATTTATCTCAAATATAGCGATTTCATGAAATCATGAGGTTTGAGGTAAATGCTAACTTATGGAGTTGTATTGCTGATTGTAATGATTATAATTCTGTAAAGCCATGTTCGTTACGGCCGCGAATCATATTTAAATCAACATACAAGCTCACACTGACCTAAAAATTGCAAAAAACGTAAGAAATTTTGAATTTCGCGGGCTACCCTGGCGCTTTCGCCTTAACAACGTCCTATTTTATCAGTTCACCCTATCACTAAAATTTTTTTTCAGCAGTACAAAACGAAATAAGTATTGCGAAATATTATATACACAAAACAGGTATCTATATATATACAAAAGGAATTAAAGAAGAATTAAATTTGCCCAACTGTATTATTAATGAAATTAAACAAATGTAAATACGTCGAACTATTTACAAGGAGAGCCTGGATGGAGCGCGGTACCAAATCTGGACTACCATATATTTCAATAAGCTCATCCATTAGCACAAGGCGCTGGATGCCAAAAGATGAGCAGTCAAAGAAAATGTGAGCTAAAGATTGCTCAACTTGGGAATTACAATGATCACAAAGAGGACTATGCACAATTTTCAGACGAAACAGATGATAATTTAGACGACAATGACCAAAACGAAGCCTGAGTATGGTGGAGTAAAACTTCCTGTTCATGTAAGTATTGATTTTACAGAACCACGGCATGGTTCCTATGGGAACATTATAAACATCATACCATAAACCTTTATTTTCAATTTGGACTGTGTGGTTCCAATGCCTTTTCCATATACCAGTGGACCTTTTTTTCAACAGAGGGACTATATCTGAGCATGGAACAGATATGTTGAGGAAACTACTAGAATCCGGGATATCATCAGTATTTGTTATAGTTCTGGCTAAAATGTCAGCCCTTTCATTTCCCAACACACCAACATGTGAAGGGACCCACATGAACAAAACTTTAATATTATGAGAAGACAAATGCAGCCAAGACTCTTTTATTAATGAAATTAGATAGTTTGTATTAGCATTCAACCTGTTGTTTTTGAGATTTTCAAGAACACTCATGCTGTCACTAACTATTATCCATTCACAACATCCATCATTTTTATGTTTAATGTGTTTTAAGGCAGCAAGAATAGCCACAGCCTCAGCTGTGAATATACTTGTGTTTGAGTTTATTTTATAACCAATACCAGTATTCAATAGCCCATCGTAAATAGCAAATGAGACTGCAGACTCAGTTTTGGACCCATCAGTATACACAAATCTATAATCAGTAAACTCAAGTAGTTTACTATGCACATCTTCCTTGGTGGATAAATTGTGGTCAATGATGATGTCAATTGCAGGAAATTTGCTGTTAAAATCCCCCTGATAACATGGAAGAAGAGATGACTTATGAATTTGCAGAGTTTCAAGAAAATTTACATATTGAGAAAAACCCTGAAGTATATAAAGAGAGTTACAAATAGATGGTGTACTAGATTGTATCAAATTTGAAAACAGTTGATTATTATTTTTACTATACAGTTTTAATAAAAACCTTTCTTTCAAGTAGGAGAATCTTATACTTAATGGAGGAAGATTACATTCAACTTGCATTGCATTGATTGGAGTGCTTTTAAATGCTCCAGTAATAAGTCTCAAGCTTTTATTTTGTATTTTATCAAATATATCTACTATCCTTTTATCACCAGCAAAACAGAGAAAACCATATTCAAAATGACTACGGATCAGAGATTTGTACAAAAGCAACAATATTTTGGGATCAGCACCCCAGGAGGTTCTACACAAAGATTTCAAGATATTGAAAACTCTGTTAGCTCTTGAACTTACCAATTCAACATATTTTTTCCATGAAAAATTATGAGTAAAAGTGACACCTAAAAACTTAGCTTCATGAAAAATAGGAATAGAAACTTGATTGTAATACACAGAAGGACTATAGTTGCTAGCTTTGCCAAAGACTACTAGTTTAGACTTAAGTGCATTTATATCTAGATTTAAATAAGAAAAGTATTTAGATAATCCATCCAAAGCCTTATTTAGACTATTTGTTATATTTGTTAGATTTTTCCCAGACAAATATACAACCAAATCATCAGCAAATTGAAGATTTTTGACCTCAGAACCCAGAATCAAATTCAAACGACGAATATACAGAATGAATATTAATGGAGAAAGTATTCCTCCTTGACAAACTCCAACAGAAGCAAATCTTGGACCATATAATTTATCATTATACTTAACATAAACTTTCCTTTCAGTCAAGAATTCACGGACCCAGTGAACTATTTTGTTTGGAATTCCAATGAGAAGCAATTCAGAACAAAGTACATCAATGTTGACACTATTAAAAGCTCCAGCAACATCAAAAAATACTGACACTAAACAATTCTTATTAATATAACTATTTTGTATATCAAGCTGTAACTGACAAATACTTTCACGAGCCGATGTTCCCCTACGAAAACCAAATTGATTAGCAGGTAAAATATTGTTTTGTTCTATGTAAAATTTCAACCTTTGTTTTATTAATTGTTCAAAAATTTTACCAACACATGATGTAAGAGCAATAGGTCGATAGGAATCAGGGTTTGACTGAATTTTATCAGGCTTCAAAATAGGTACCAAACAGTCAGACTTCCAAGAGTGAGGTATATCGTTGTTCAACCACAGGTTATTTAATATTTTGAGAAAAATGTGCAAACCTCTATCACTGAGCTTTTTCAACATAACATATGGAATACCATCCAGTCCAAAAGCACTATCTTTTCTAGAATAGATAGCAGCCATGAGCTCCTGTATTAAAAATGGTTTTACTAAGAAGATATTTACAGAATTTGTCTCACTTGCAAGAGGAAAATTTGATTTACTATTTACATAGTCTGGGGTATATTTTTGCAGAAAATCTTGAATCCAACTATCATCATTATTGTGGCAAGAATATGTTTTATTAAATTTGCGCATATATTTCCAGATTCTCGACAGAGGCGTACATCGATTAAAGGAGCTGCAAAGTTCAACCCAACTATTTGATCTTTCTGTTTTCAAAGTAAGTTTTTTGAGGGCTTGTAATCTTTTAAACTGTATAAATGTGTCATCTGAAGGATTGTTTTTAAAATTAATATAAGCCAACTTAGATTTTTCAACTGCTTCTGAGCATTTTTTATTCCACCAAGGAAGAGGAGGGTATTTAACCAAATTCCTATGAGATGAGTTATTTATGAAAGAATCAGTATGAAAAGAAACTGTCGTATTGTAAGGAAGACACTTATCAATTGCAGAATGCAAAATTTTACAAAACGCAGTATAATTTTCCAATGGAGCAAAGTTTTGGTCCTGAAAATTAGATAATTCTAAATCTACATTTTGTTCATACAACTTCCAATCAACCAATTTAAAGTTAGGATATAAGGGCAAATGTGTGTTGCTACTAGTGTTTGCTAAATTACTATTATTTACAAAAACTTTAATAATTACAGGAAGGTGGTAGCTGCCGAGTGGATCATTATGTACAGACCAATCACAAGAAAGAGCCAGTGATGGGGACACCAAGGACAAATCTAAAGCATTTGGACGCCACGTCAAAGAACCGACTGTTGTCACTTCACCAGTATTTAATAAAATTAAATTATTATCATCAATGATCTCTAAAATATCCCTACCTCTTGGATTTGTAGAATTACATCCCCATGATGTGTGATGGGCATTGAAATCACCAGCAAATATCATCGGTTCAGGCACTGATTTTATTAAAGATTCAAACTTATGTTTGTTAAAAGAAGGAGTGCAATTTGTTGGACAATAAAAACTTACAATACTTATTTCTGTATTATTTACATTAATTCTTACACAAATATTTTGTAAAGAATTGTCAGAATATGTATTTATGTTTCTGTAATCTATACTATTGTGAATTAAAATAGCTACACCATTATGTTTGTTACCAATATCATTTCTTTCTATTCTGTATCCTCTAATGTTAAAATGTTTAATAGGTGTCAACCAAGTTTCTGATATAATTGCTACATGTATATTATGATCATAAAGAAATCGGGTTAATAACAGCTTATTACTTAAAATACTTTGTGCGTTCCAATGTATGACATTAAGATCCATTGCTTTAAGAGAAAGTACTATTTCTGAATGTGTGCTGAAGAATTTCTTTTATAGATGTAGAATTTATGGGGTTATCTTTTTGGCTTACTATAATTTTTGTTATTGCATTTGTTAGAGTATTCATGAAAAAATCTGACTTAGTTAGGTTAATAATCTGAGTTTCAATGTTTTTGTGTGTAATTTGTGGAAATGAATTTTCATTGAATAAATCTGAATACTTGACGGCTCTGGATTTAATTTTACTTTCCTCAATTTTTTGTTTCTTTTGGGGACAAGTGTTTGAAATGGCGACATGATTACCACCACAATTGGCGCATTTAGCGTTTTTAGGGTCTTCTTTGCATATCTTAAAACTATGGTTGTATGTACAAACAGAGCATACTAAATCATTTTTACAATATTTTGCTATATGTCCAAACTTCATGCATTGAAGGCACTGTTTTACAGGAGGAACGTATACGCTTACCTCATGCCTCCAAGAGTCGAGATAAACATACTGAGGCAACTCTGTTGACGCAAAAGTCACCGCGACAGTTTGAGTGGGCTGATACGTGACCGCACCACCCTCACTCTGACTCTGCACTCTGCGCATGAAGCGCCTCACCTGTATTACATTCCTGGAACTTCCAATTAGCGCAAAAATTCTTTTATTAGATAAGTCCGTAGGGACTGAGGTAAGAACCCCTGTCACTTCGGTGTCGACAGCAGGTATCGTAGCTTTGAAGCCCATTTCTTCTAAAAGTTTTTTATTTTGCAAGAAAACATTTGCATTATTAGAGAGATCGAAAGTGATACCAATTTTATATTTATTTATTGACCTCAAATGAAGTATCCCAGTCACACAATATTTCCGTATGGCATGGGATATGGCCAGCCTATCCTTGTCTGTAAATGTTTTGCTCTCATTCTGATGAGATAAGAACACGATGTACTCGGATTTTTTACTGTTTTCAGGATACTTCCTTGAATACCCTGGGACTTTAAATATACTGTACTTCTTGCTGCAGTCTTCATCAGAGTCAGAAGAAGTATCCTTATCTGATGCTCGTCCGTCAGGGGGCTCCTCCTTTTT
Source organism: Cosmia trapezina (assembly GCA_905163495.3). Taxonomy (NCBI): domain Eukaryota; kingdom Metazoa; phylum Arthropoda; class Insecta; order Lepidoptera; family Noctuidae; genus Cosmia; species Cosmia trapezina. Next base: position 14,291,796 of record LR991047.1, read on the forward strand.
CCGTTTCTTGTTTCCCCCCATCTTCAAATAACTATTTACAACTATTGACACTAACTATAGATTTAATATTTCTAATTCTTCCCAAAATATACAAAGGAAATACAATATTAACAATTTAATTTGAATCGATATCAATTTTGGCGCCTTGTTTGTACCGTTTCCCGCGCTTTTTTTCTCTCTGACTTCATTAAAAAAATACGTTTCATTTCATTTACCATTATCTTATGCACTTATTTGCAGGAGGTTAGTAGATTCGATTTGTAGGTAGATTATAGGTATTTATTAGAATAGCTGCGCTCCGCGGTTTGACCCGCGTACACTGGGATAAAAAGTAGTCTATGTGTTAATCCCAAATTATATCAAAATTGGTCCAGCCAGCCAGAGCGTGAAGCCGCAACAATCTAACATACATACAAACACACACACACTCACAAACTTTGGCCTTATAATATTAGTGTGATTACTATTTTTTGCTATGTGATCTTTAAATTATATTTTAGTCTGTGTTCATTTGTATATTATGTATATTTGTAGTCTCAGCTAGAGAATGTGGGAATCTAAGATCCCAATTTAAGCTAAGTATTCATTCTTATAGCTGCTTTATCTTTGATTGAGACACTCTCCTCCCCTCCTTCCCCCCTTCTCCTTCTGACCTTCTGCTGGGACGGAGCTCTCTGTGAGAGTGAGTGGGCCGTAAATCGTAATCCACCACGCCGGCCCAGTGCTGGTTGGCAGATGTCACATAACTTCAAATTTTTGGTTCTAGGACATGCCGGTTTCCTGTGTTGATGACACGATATTCTCCTTCACCGTTTTGAGAGCAGTGGTGATGAAATAATTTACAGAAAGTGCCTGCTTGGGTACGAACTCACGACCTACAATACAACTCGTAAGTCGCGGCCGTTACCACTGGGCCACCACTGCTCTCAAAGTACTTTATATAGTGTATTATCTATGCTCAACACTTCCTTAGGCCCTGCGCGAGATAAAGAATAATAATAATCAGAGAAATGGTAACGCCCTACTACGTGCTCACCTCTAGTAACTCCCTCCAACAAGTAAGTAGTAGGGCTTACTACTTCGCGGATGCGATAGGGGCCATCCCTCCGGGGTATAAATTTCGCAGACTGTCCGGGGCCGACGTCATTCATCCCTTGCGTTTTCAACAAAACGAGGTCACCTACCTTGTATTCTGGAGGGGCGCGTCTGCCTTCATCTGCGTACTTCTTCTGCACAGACTGGTTACGTTCGTGGACATCTCTCGGGCGTCGAGCAGCACCGTCGACAACTTAGGCCCACCACAAATTGTGGCATTTATTAATGAAATGCATTTTGGTTTTTCCATATTATCTCTAGATTACAGTGGTAATATTAGCAAAACTTTATGCAACCGGAATACTGTGAAATACGACAGTCAAATGCAATCAAAACATAACTCTCATAATAAGATCGATTGTCCAATGAGTAAGTAGGTCTCATTGGTATTTTAAGTTATTAATAGTACTCTGTTCAATAATAGTAAAAAATAGTTTGATATTCCCAATAAAAAAATTGGAAGTTGCTTCACAAAAATAAACTTTGGCGTCGAACATCTCTGTATTTTCAGCGATAATGACGTTCTTTTTTTTAGAATTTAATAGAATTAGCATTGTTTTCAAACTTTAACCGGGCAATTATTTAATTTATTGTGTATATTCTGAATAATCTAAAGAAAACCCGGAAAATAAATGCACATTCGCAGCTTAGTCACATCTCGGCAACACTAATATTATTTTCAATTTTCAACCATATTTCAAGCCAGCTAATGGTGACAATAGATTACGTGGTTGTGTGTCGTTTAAAATCGTAGTCAGCCAAGATTAAAATAAGTAAACAATTTCTTCATATCTAAAACAATAACCAACAATTTTTAAACGATAGAACATACTTATAGTCCGGTCAATTTAGACATTCGAAGTTACATAAAGTCCCAACAAGCTGAATTTCTGTGAAATTGTTCAAAACATAATTATAAACAATGTCTAGAAGTTCCCCATCATTCCCCTGTAAGGAAAAAATTTTATTCAAGGTCGTCAAAGGTCAAAAAAAAATAGTCCGGCTATTAGTACAAATAATTAATGACAAAAAAAAGTCTATTGACAAAAAATATTTAATCTAGAAAAAAAAAGCTAAGCCTCCTGCTTAGGGCAAAAAAGGAGTAGGTACGCACCTACTCTGACATATTAAAAAGTGGGCACAGGGTGGCAAATGCACTTAGATTATGAAATGTCCAGATTCCGTGTTCAGTACAAAACGTAACATAAAACGTGAAGCCAATTTTTATACGTGTGTGAGTGAGCGCCGTGTACTACATAACGCATTTGCGTATGTGTGCAACACGCGAGTAATACCAGCGCATAGAGAATTACCCTAAAATAGTGGGAAAATTTAAATATAAAAGGAACTTAAAAAATAAAAGAAAAAAGTGTGAATTTGGTCAAAATTAAAATCCGGCTACGAAAATTTTCAAATTTTTCGTCATGGGTGTCGTTTTCATGCTTTTCCAGGGTGTGAAAGCTGACGATAACGAAAAATTTGAAAATGATTGCAGCCGCCATCTGGGATTAACATTTTAACGTCACTATCGGCTTTAACACCCCCGAAACCCATGAAAACAACCCCACCGATATACTTAACCATGTCCGGGGGCTTAACGTCCGAGGCACGGAGAAGACCCGGTGTGTAAAGATGTTCAACCATCCACGGATCAAAATTAATAAAACCACATAATATAAGAAGTTGTTTTCATACCATGTATCTGATTAATTGTGCATTCCCGCATTTTCTGGAATCCCGGGATTTATATTAAGAAAAAAAAATACTAAGAAGCCGCGTCCACAGTTTGTTAGCCAAATATTAACTTAAGGTATATATGCATCCGGTTATCCGATGTCTAATCATCATCAATTCCCAAACACTAATCATCATCTTCCTGCCCTTATCCCATGTTACTCGGGGTCGGCGCAATACGTTTTCTTCTTTCATTCTCCCCTGTCAACCGTCACGTTATCATTCACTCCCTTCTCTTTCATATCATTCCTCACACAATCCATCCATCTTTTATTTGGCCTTCCTCTGCCTCTCCATCCATCAACATATATATTCATCACTCTTTCAGTCACATGCGTTTCGTCTCTACTCAACATATGCCCATACCAACCCAAACGATTTCCTTTTAACTTTTCTGTCACTGGCGCCACTTTCAAACTTCCTCTTATATACCTACTCATTTCTTACTTTATCCATTCTCGTCACTCCACACATCCATCTCAACATTCTCATCTCAGCTGCATGCAATTTTTTTTCATCCGTCTTCTTCACCGCCCAGCATTCCGATCCATAAAGTGCGACAGGCCATTTCACGGACTTGTAAAATTTTTCCTTTAACTTGAGGGGATCCGTGGGTCGCAAATTGTTCCTGTAACCTGTCGCCATTTCATCCATCCTGAGTTGATCCTGTGCGTTACGTCTCGGTCTACTTCACCATCCCCTTGGACAAGCGACCCGAGGTACCGAAAATCGGAGCAGATCGGTAAGGGCGTTCCGGCAAGAGACATGGGCACAGGACCCGAGAGGCCGCCAAAATCACAAAACAGATACTCCGTTTTGGTCCGACTTACTCCCATTTCATCCAATTCCCAAACACTAAAAGCCTACCTAAAAATGTATACTGGGCATTCTGTAGCAAACTATCAGAAAGTACCTATCAAAAATAAAATCCACAATAAATAATTGTACAATAAATTAAAATAATTTTGAAGAGCGAGCGCATTCCAAATTTAAATTCAATTATAGAAACAACTCAGCGTGAAATTCAATAAATGAGGTACCAGTGGTAATAAATAGGTCCTGTCAGTTGACTTGGTTTTAATATAATATCCTAAAAAGGTTAAACTTGCAATAGAAACAGGGACTTGAAACGTTACTCAAAATAACGTTACGCGTAGTTCCAGTACCGATAATTTGTACCGTTCCACCAGGATCGTAACAAAATTAATACCTTGGCTATAACGATACTGACAAACGGAACGAAATCTTAAAGTGTTCACTAACAATATTATCAATATATCGTTATTAGTATAACGATATAATAACGTTATTCATTCATTTCGATACGCAACGTTGCCAGCTTCATGACCACGCATACAAAACGCACGCGTGCGGTGCGGCCACGCATACGAAACGCGTCGTCGTCGTCTAGTCTAGTAGTAGGTACTTATTTCTATGTGCCGAGGCTACCGGGCGACGACGGAGCGGTAGTCAGCGAGAAAAGTTCTTAAGAATAACGTTACAAATGAATCTGTAACGTTTCACCTGTAACGTTATTACAAGCGGATAAGCTTAATGTTACTGATACCTGTAACGTTACTTAAAATTTTGTTCTACGAAAATGATATTCTTTAACGTTTCTTTCTTGTAACGTTATTGTTATTTTTAAGTTTTAGTATCGTTACAAATTTTGGAACGTTATATGATAACATTAATGATAACGGAACGAAATTCATTTCGTTTTCAAGTCCCTGAATAGAAAAGTTTAAATTGCTATTTAAAAAAAACAATGTTTACTACATTTTATAGGATAAAACAATTTTATTTCAATTTCCAAGTATCGATTTCTGACTTTCGTCATATTAATTACTCGAGTCCATCGAAACAAGTTAAGATTAGGGTATTTTCTTGTGGTTTATTTATAATATTTTGAATAATACTTTTCACATTTTAAATCGTACTCACATGTGTGTGATATTTGTAAAAAGTAAAAATGTTAAAACACACTATTATCGCATTTACAGACTTAGATTTTATAGAGGTAAATTAATAAACTTGTGTGCTAAAGACAGATTCAATACAGTTAAGAAATGAGTTTTTATGCAACTCTCTTAATTAACCCACGTTAAAAAGATTTGATGGGTAGCATAATACATTTTACATAATCAATTTAGGGTGTCGTATGTCGACTCCATTAATGAGCTGACGGAGGTTCGTGTGTTTGGGTCCAATTGGGAGCGCTTCCGAACCATACGGTTGAAGAAACAAACTAACACTCACAAAAAAAATCATCGTCCATGTTAATGAAACTCCTTAGTCATACCTCGTTTTTTTCGTGAGGTGTTGAAAATTTGGGTAAATTTTTTCATGCCCTAGGCAACACTTAACAGTTATTGTGTCAAATTCAATGTCACATTCTTATTTTTTCGTTTTCGAATTTAATTATGAAATACACGGTGAAATTGAATACTTTCGTATGAAATGAGATGTTAGTGCGCTTTTCTTTTTTTGTAGTGTAATTTTTGCACGATTTCACAGCACAGACTGACATTTTTTTTTAAATTAAAACGCCCGGCTCGTGACGTTTGCGGGGCGAACGTTCCTTGACGTCTGGCGCGGGGATCGAACTAGTCACCAATGTTAGTTACTAAAATTTGGAATCAATTTACTGTAGCCTACTAGGAATCTGGACATTTCATAATTATAATGTTTTACCTGAAAATAAAACAGTTATTATATACGTAACCTTATTCTAGACCTATAGAGTGAGACAGCATCTTTCCGGATCTGACGTCACGACCTCTTATTCCCCCTCCCACCCGCTCCGCCCCGCTGTGGCCGGGGGGAGGGGGCGTGGAGCTTGCCCGAACAGTCAGGCGCGCTCTTCACATTGCATCTCACTTCCGGTGGATGATGAGTCCACCAGGCAGGATTAAAAATATAGGTCTAGAATAAGGTTACGTATATAATAACTGTTTTATTTTCAGGTAAAACATTATAATTATATACTATGAACCGTTATTCTAGACCTATAGAGTGAGATGTGTTTATTATCGCCTGGTGGGCAAGCTAAGTATATGCCAATGTGTGAAAAAGATTTTACTTAGATATCTATATAATTGTGTTTATTAAAGGTGCTTAGGAGTATTTATATTAAACCATCACACATAACTGTGTGAGATCATTATTGAAAGTGACTCAATGTATAAAGAAATTGCAGAAACTAAGTAGGTACCACAGTAATAAGAACTTACACATCTATAAGTTTTGCCATTCACATAAGTAACATGATTAGCACCACAATGATTTAATGATGATACTCAAAGAATTAAGATTTGCTTTGAACTAAAAGGCATAGCATATCTACTTAGATTAAATAATCAATTTAAGATCAATATTGTGTCACTCGAGCCAGTTGACAGATGCTGCGGCAATTCGAGTACTACCAGGAGCAGCCTTTACTCCTGCCTACTTAAGAATAGTTTGAACCCAACCTCCAATGCTCGGGAGGCTGGCTTGACTCTGCCACGAGTTGATATAAATAAATGATTAATGTCATTGTTAATTCTACGTCATGATGATACTTCTATCAACTTACGTATCCTCCTTACAGGGCATATGGATTTATCCGTATGTGTGTGCAATTTCCATGCTGATTATGAGTGTATAGTTATCTGTCTTTGATCCAAATGTTGCGTGTAAAACAATATGATTAGAATTGTCTTCAAAATGTGCACTATCAACCCGTAACAGTGTCAGGTCATGGACTCTACGCCTAGAAGCGAGTAGCAAAATCAGTGATGTGCGACGAGATACTTGGAATAAACTTGCATGAGGCGGCTGGTTAGAGCTGAGCCTTTCTACCACAATACGTGGATCCCAAATGAAAGAATTTTTAGGTTTGGAATCAACATTAGCAAGTGAAATAGCTTTAAACTTCCACTGCTTATGATTTGTCCGTTAGAACAGGCCAAAGTGGCAACTGTTGATTTATAAACTAAAATAGTTTTATAAGACAGTTTAAGAGTTAAGTGCAAGTATGCCAGGTACTTAGCGACTTGGGCACCAGAGGGGTTTGTATGGTTGTCGCCAGCTAGAATTAAGTAGGTCTATTTCGTTTCGAGACCAATTTGTTAATTCGGCACACCACCCTTCACTAGCCATGCCTCTAGATACATCGGATCCACGTGAACCGAAGGCAGATAAGTCCGTGTATCTAGTAACCCCCGATAAAGATTGAATATGGGTAAAGGAGCGCTCACCGCTCTCCTCTTCAGGTCTGGCCGCCAAAACACTTTGGACCAGAGCGCGGTACCATTAAGATGTATCGACCCTTGCACAGATTGAGGTGTGACAGAACTCGTGGAGTTAGGTGTGGTGATGGGAATATCCACGCTCAACGGTATGACCACCTTCTGCTGAAGGCGTCATGAAACTCTGCGTTCGAGTCTTTGCAATCTCGTGAGACGTAGCGCACAAGCACGAGTGCGGTTTTCGAGGCGAACAAGTCGATTTCGGGCATTCCGAATTTGCAAAATACCTCTTGACATGCCTCTTCCATTAGGGTCCACTCCCCGGGTAATTTGAGCCTTGACAGCATGTCTGCTTCTGAGTTTACCTGACCGGGCGGGTACTGAGTGACCAGAGGCCCTAGTGCGAGCCTTCCTACATAATCGATCACGTTAATTAACGTAAACTTCAACTTGAACTAAAACAGTATAAGCGTCGTCTGGTGACTATAATAAGAAACAATTATCTCATACAAATTGACATAAGTTAACGTTAACGTAAAAGCGACCGAGTAAGCATAAAAACTCGCAAGGCAAGGCCACAGGTGATCTTGTTCTCGTCCGCAATCTCTAATAACATACAAGTTAGCCGGTAGAGGATCTGTGATCGGAGACCACCCTCGTTCCGCATATTACTCACCACACTCTAGTTGTCGGACTGAACTAGCATGGTGGATTGACGTAGCGATTTCTGACGATTGGTTAAGGCTGTGCCATTTTTTCCGCTTAGACAAGCGTCGTACTATGGCACCCCAGCCTCTGGCAGATGCGTCTGTCGTTACATAGTGTGAGACAGGATCAGGATGTGTCGCCGTTCCTATAGACAGAGCTCGTAACCACCACATTAAGGTCGTCGACATTTCCGACTCGAGTGGGGTTTTACGTATGCTTGGTGCTTTGACAGCCGATTGCAAGCTACTTGTAACGGGCGGCAATGAAGCCGACCTCTAGGTACAACGAAGGCTGCAAAGTTTAGCGTGCCTAGCAAGCATTGAGCGTCGCGCGTCGTGCAAACTCCATCGATTTACCTGTAGTATGTGGCGTATCATATTGGAGATTTTGGAAACCTTTTCCTGGGGCAAATACTTGGAATTCAGGGCGAGATTCCATTTTATGCTGAGATAGTCTACTGCCTTGGTAGGGATCAATGTGGATTGTGGTTGATCATCCATCCCAAAGTTGCTAGGACTCATATTATGCTCGTATTTATAATCAAGTAATTACTTGAGTAATTACTTGCTAATAGTAATTTCTTAATGAAATCACTACTTGAGGGTTAAATTTCTTAAGTAAAGAAAATGGTGACTATTTCCTGGCTAAGAATTCTAAGTTTTGACAGTTCTAACTTCAAACAATTAGTAAACTATAGAATGAAAATCATTACTTGAGCAATTACTTTGACTGATGTAATTACTTATACTTGACTATAAATACAACTGTTATAGCTTCCGCAGCATGGTCCATTAGGGTTAATCGATCTTGGTTCACGATTAAATAATCGTCCAAATAGACGATAACTCGCATGCCCTTCACGCGCAGCACGTCTGCTACCCAATTTGTCACTGTCGCAAATGCCCCGGGTGCTGATGACAGCCCGAATGGCAGACAAGTGATCTGAAGGAGCTTTGGGCTCGACTTCTTTTCTATTGCGTATAATACTCGCAGAAATGGGTGATGACGGGGGCTGACTGCTAGGTGAAAATAGGCCTGTGTATTTTGCTCGCCCAGACGATCGATTGCAAGAAATCCGGCACTCGGTACATATTTATTAAGCTAAACTTTGTTTGCATTACATAGCGGTTTAGATTTTTATATCGGGCGATTGCTAGTATCTGACTTTTGCACTAAAAACATCGGACAGACATAACTTGTTCCGACATCAATAAGCTCATTGGAGTTTGAAAACGTGTTAATAAGTCTGGGCTTTGAAGTGAAGGTATTTTGAAAAAAAAAAAAAAAAAAAAAAAAAAAGAATTCGGTAACCAGATATCATTTTAACAATGTTGTCTGGAGCACCGTAATTCTTCCAAATTTGAATGTAATTTTTTAACCGCCCGCCATAAAATAAATTTCTTGAGGATAATCACTTACGATACTGATCGGATTTACGATTGCAAAAGAATAGTTTTTTTTTTTTTTTATTATTATTATGTACCGGATTTATTGTTTCCCGACTTTAGGCCTCTACTTTTGGGGGACGCTTGAAACCTCGTGGATGGCTGGGGACCGAACCCAGGATTGTCACAGTGAAAGGGCTTGTGTGCTCACTTAGCTGGAGGGCCATCTTGTCTATTCCGCATAGACGTGGCATGAGGCTCTTCCGCAGAGCGCTTTTGGGCAGAGAACAGCTTACTTGTACCACCAGCTTTTTGTAAAAAAAGGTGGTTAAATCCTGTGGATTAAAAAGGTTATATTGTGTTGGGGGATCTTCTTGCAAGTCCACCTTTACATATTTGTCGTTGACATCCGACAAAATGCAGCCACGACGTCTTTGAATGATATCAGCACGTCTTCTACGGCTCATTTGCAAGAGATCATAAGACACTTTCATGGAAGAGAAGTTTTCGGAAAAAAAGAAGCATTAATCTTTTCAAAAAGCATGTCAGCGTTAAGTACGCAGCCAGGCGATTGCGCCCATTCGATGATTTGCTGAAAGTTGTTTCTTAGCAGCTCATTTTGTTGTAAAAGAAAAAGCTCATGAGTAAAAGCTCCAAACGATCTATCAAAGTAATCTAAGCCAAAAAGAATTTGTATCCCAATGTTCGCAAAAACCTGGCTTAGCGACACACTTTTTCTCAGTTTCTAGGTATCTAAACCTTTGCCAATCATTAGTATCAAAATGATGTAGTTAATTTAGCACATGTAATCTACCCTCCGAGGCATTTTCAACAGTAGGTTATTTTAGGTTAGTGGATACCGGAAATTCGAATACTTTAACCTTCTGTGGTTTACTGAGAAGGTGATCATTCCCAAGAGAAACCCTCAAGCCTTCAGATGGATGTAAGGAAATATCAGAATCAGATTAGGGCTGGGTTTCTTTGTTTGAAAAGCGATCTTTATTTTTTAAGTAGGATAATATTTCACTTACTTGATTTGACAGCAAGTCTAACCTGCGCTCGTTTTCACGGGTCTCCTGCCGCGGCTGCTGCTCGACGACGACTCGAAGACGACGAAGAAGATGCCTGCGGTGATGCAGGGGGAGGCGGGCGACTCCCGTCACCTCGGCAGGCGCTTTCGTGGATTTTTCCATTACGTATACAAAACACGCACTCAAAACTCTTAATAGTACTCGAAACACTATTACCGAGTTTTCAAATAACCACTAAATAAAGTTTTTCCACGAACTAAAAATGTAGGTAATTTTAAACACTAAACAGCAGCGCTGTTACCCGCACTAAAAGAGGTGTGATCGCACCGAAAAACGATGCCAATGTGAAGAGCGCGCCTGACTGTTCGGGCAAGCTCCACGCCCCCTCCCCCCCGCCACAGCGGGGCGGAGCGGGTGGGAGGGGGAATAAGAGGTCGTGACGTCAGATCCGGAAAGATGCTGTCTCACTCTATAGGTCTAGAATAACGGTTCATAGTATATAATCTAAGGCTATACATTTTAATTTCTTACTATTCAGCGCCGTCTATCTACGAGAACATAAATTAAAAATGAACAGTGTTGCCAGTGAACATCCATGAAGCAGTTGTTAGTAATTATAGTAGAAGTGTACGCGTATTATGTTTAATTTTGATGTTTTTGAGTTAGTTATTATTTTTCGTATTTTTTTTTTGCATTTGTAAAAGGTCTCCGATCATAGTATTGTATTAATGTTTTGCTCTTATTGATCAAAAAAGAAACTATTAGTAGAATTTACAAATATGAAATGACTATACAGCCACAGGCTGACAGGCTGATGTTGACATTTCATTGCAAAAAAATTCTGCGGTTGCGTTGCGAATATTTTTGTAAATATTTCGTTTGCTTGCCAATTTTCAGTGTAATTTACGTCAAGTTTAGTTCCTTGCTCCGTATTTAATAAAAATCTTGGAAGATAAACGTTCCCATCGAATGTCTACTTTCTAAATCACCACGACTTGAGCCCCCCGTGCTCCTCGGTGATTTAAATGCTTAGGCCCTCCAAGTGCTCTGTCGGCCCTCCGTAAATAGGAGCTTGGACCATATTATTTAAGTGTTTAACTCCGCCCCTAAGACGACCACTGACCAAGTGTTTTGTGTTTATACTTAAATAACCATGTCTCGAAACAATGTTGTGTACCTATTGCCTACCTGGCTGCACAGTCATCAAAGATGACGGTAAATATGATGTTCTTTTTCTATCTACACAATGTATTGCTGGTTTGAGTTTGAGTGTAATGTTTTGTTTTACATAATAAATATGAACATGCAAAATTGGTATTTATTTTATTATCCTCGAAACAACAAGTTTAGTGTCGAATTAGCGTTACCGAGTTGAATAATGTAGAATGGTTGAAAATTCTGTTATAGTAAAACTAAACCTAAAAATTTAAAATCCAGTTTGTAGAATTTTCAACCATTCTCCATTATACAACTCGGTAAAGCTAATTCTACTTGGTACAATATTATTTATGTAGCTATGGTAACGTACCACGTGACATTGAATAGTGTATGTCCCCGTAACTAGATGGCGTTGCCTAAGAAAAGCCTAAGTTGCCAGTCTATCTCAGTATATATAATAGTAGTCTATGAAAGTGGGTGTGTGCTCTTGACCACATTGTATTAGACTACGGTAATAGAAGTGAAAACATACGACTGGAGCCGAGCATACCCGATTCAGCGTCACCGACCCGAGCATGACGGTTCAGTTTCGTTCACTTTCGGTCGATTTTACCAATGAAATGGATCGCGATCAGCACATCTAATCCGCGTTCAGAGAGTTGTCAGTGTCAAAATTGTTAATGGAATATTGATCATGTTTAATTTCATTGGTAAAATTGGGTCTAAATAAGTTTTCACTTTAAAAATAGACATTTTAGTGGGTATCAATATAATGTCAATTTTTACAAATTAGGACAAATATGACCACAAGCACAAAGCCGATACATCTTTGGCGTCCTTCCTAATAAGTTCTGGAGCAATTCTTGCCACGTCACTCTATTCGGTTGAACTGTCTGAACCGATTTATCTACTAATTTTCTTTTCCTTCCAGAGATGGGAGTTCTATCTTTATTCTGACTCTCATTGATTATCGAACGTATCATTTCATTCATTTCATTCGACGTTTGAAGTTCTGACATGTTGTGGTCGGTGCCATCTTGGGTTGATGACGTCAGAGCGGTGGGTTCTTGTGGGACCGCACTATGCTCAAATTTTTCACTGGTTGATTCAGAGTGGCTTCGGTGTGTTATTGATGTTTTTCCATTAGATAAATCTCGTCGAGGAGTTCTCATTTGTTCAATAGGTTGAGGACTTCCCATACGTTTCTCTAAGTCTTCCCGGGTAGCTTCTGGTAGAATTTCCGATTCTTCAGTTTCTTCCTCGGCAGACTTTGCTAAAGAAATGATAGTGTACATTTCTTCATCATGTTCTTCAGCAGCGTCTAGTCCTGCCTGAGGAGTTCTCTTTTCTACAATTTCTTCGCCTTTATCGTCGGGTTGGGGAGTGGCCTCTTCTTCAACGTCTTCCTCAGCGGTGTCGAATGGTGGGACAGTTTCTGGATCTGAAAATTATTATTTTTGAATTTGAACCACCTGATGTTAACATACAGCAGTCAGGTCAGAGGTAACATACAGCAATGTATCAAAAAGGTGTGATCATGGGTGTGGTACAGATAGACCAACAAACTGCGAGGCCTTAATTTGTACTGGCTTAGGGCCTATTTCACGATGTCCGAATAGGCCTCACCGAATAAATTCAAAAATGGAACAGAATTTGTATGAAATTATCTGCCAAGTAGGTTTATAGTTTATTTGGGAACTTAATCGTAGCCTAGTTGGTGAAACAGGCCCTTAGTGCGAGTTTTTATACTTACTCGATCGCATATTAAAGTTAACTTTATCTCATTTTTTAAGGAATTTATGAACAACTTTTACTACATCTGAGATCGCGAAAAAAAACATCGAGTAAGTTTAAAAACCGAATAAGCGCCGTCTGTTGACTATAATGGGAAACAATTATTCCATACAAATTGACGTAATTTAACCTTAATTAACGTAAACGCTATCGGGTAAGTATACAAATTAGCAATAAGGCCCCAGGTTAAGGCCTGCGAGTGAACAATTTTCTCCATCATGGGAAAACATTGTGAGCACGAATAATCAGCCGACCCAAAAGTATTGAAGTTTTGTACGGTACAATTGATAATAAAAGCCGCACGGGTCGATTTCAAGTTTAAGTAACGCTTGTCGAGGTCTGTCCTCTGACCTTCCATTACATAATCAAGACCCCCGTGCCTGGGGTTCTACTCCCTAGGCACGAAGTCCGTAGTTTCGGCCTTCGTTACGGGCGTTTCTTACTCCGTATCACGGGGCCTACACCCTAAGTCCGTCCGTCTTACCGTCCGTCCGTTTATCCGTCCGTCTGACATTACGATCCATTAAAACAAGTGTAAAAGTTAAATTTTTCGGACGGCAACAACACATCAGGAGTAGGGACAACTGGCAAATAATGTTGTCATTCATACTTCGTTCGGGCCCCGAACCAATCATCCATCCGTAGGTGATACGGAGTAAGAAACGCCCGTAACGGAAACCGAAACTACGGGCTTCGTGCTTAAGGAGTAGGCCCCCACTTACGGATTCATGATTGGTTCGGGGCCCGAACAAAGTATGAATGACAACATTATTTGCCCGTTGTCCCTACTCCCGGTGTCTTTTTGCCCGTCCGAAAAATTTAACTTTTACACTTGTTTTGATGGATCGTAATGTCAGACGGACGGATGAACGGACGGACGGAAAGACGGACGGAGTTAGGGAGTAGGCCCCCTGGTCCCCAGCTGTCATTCGTACTTAAGATCTTTGACAGTCGTGTTAGGCAGTCGCTCCATGTAAAATACTGGTATTCAGCTGCATCCGGTTAGACTGGAAGCCGACCCCAACATAGTTGGGAAAAGGTAGGCAGATGATGGTGCTCAAAAACACTGGAATTCGCCTTTCCTCTCAGTATTTTGTAAGCATCGGTCAGCTAGTCCCTAATATAATAGGGATGATGACTAAATCTTTTTTTATCTGTCATGTAGATTATTAATAAAAAATATTGGACACGTATTTTTTTACGTAATCAAAAGATTACGGCGCGGCAATTCTATTGAGTTAAAATGTGGCATGACGTCACGACTTGCATGATTTTTATTCCCAACTTTAATGCGTTATATCTACTTATGTATTTATTATTAATATGAAAAAGAAAAAAAATCGTGTCTAATATTTTTTTAATATCTGACTGACGGATTAAATAGAATTTCTGTAATTCTGTTATAAAACCCCATGGATCATCCCTAATCTTCAACAACAAACCAAAAAAAAAAAAAAAAGTGAAATTTCAAACCTGCAATTTCTTCCAATATTTGAAAAACTACAATTCTATCACCAAGATCAACATTGCGACTGGCCCCCGCTCTCCTGAACCTCGTTGGTAGTATGATACTTTTGATAGAGCCAGAGACCGAGTCTCCTTTCTCATAACTTTGCTCATCCTCTGGCTCATTAGGTTTATCACTTTCAGCCTCTTCATGATCATCGATTGAGGAATGATGGGATTCTTCTCCACCTACTACGGGATCATCTATTCTTTCTTTATCAGGTTCTACCGTTTGACTTGTTTCTTCAATTATTTCATGTTCATCAATATTTTCATCATCTGAGCCTTCTTTCTCATAATTTTGCTCATCATCTGACTCTCTAGATTCTTCATTTTCAGTCATTTCATGATCGTCGATTATGGAATGATGGGATTCATCTATTCTTGCTCTACTAGATTCTTTATTTTCACTTGATTCCAAGTTATTAGAATCTTCATTTCTTATTCCATCTCCATCAGTATTTTCACTATCTGATTCTTTTTCCTCTGTTATCATTTTATCATCTTCATTCGATGCTGTATCATTAACAACATCAATATTTGTAATTTCCATCGATTCAAAATCAGCTCCATATCCATTAGAATTAGTAGAAGCAGAACTATGTGTATCCTCTCTATCTTCAGTGATCGAATCAAAATTACCATTACCATTATCTGGTGAATTATTTTCTATGATAGAGGTAACTTGATTTTCAAGGGAGCCATTATTTTCAATATCATCACCAACCGAACTATCACTGTAATTTGAACCATAATCTATACTATTGATGTTACGATTTTCAATAAAAAGTTTTTTGTATATCCTTTTCATTTTTTTATATAGTTTATCGTAGTATTCTTCTGGCTCGTCATGTTTGTTAGCTGTAGATACTTCCTCTATGATAAGTGGTGGTAGTGGAGTGTATGGTCTCGATGGAGAGGCGAATACTTCTTGAGTTGGATTCCATTCGTTAGATTGCTCCTCAAGTGGAGATAGCACTGCAAGAAATTAATATGGTAGAATGGCATTATTAGAATTTTTTAAACGTAAAAATAAGCCGCTTGAAAGTAAGGGCGTTTGTCATGTGGATTTGCTAAAGCACGCGGGGCTGTCCTGTTTACAGATTGAGTTGAACACACAATAAACACGCGTCTATGGACAGTGCAACTGGCACCTATACGCGTCAAAGTCGCCTTCAGAAAGTTGCAACTCGGACGGACAACTTAAGGCGACACAACGATCATGTTGCTACGTCCTGAAGTACCGACGACGCAGCTGTACCTATTTGTCCCGTTTTTACCACTCTACGAAGACTGAGGACATCGTAGAGTACCTACATACGGTTGAAAACCAACTGGACCTTGAGTGTGGAGAAGTTAGAGGCGCACCATAACACCAATTTCAAGTGGTTCGTTGTGTGCGTTCTGACTCACCTCAAGGAAGAGTTTTGGCCCAAAAGTGTGCTGTATCGGCGTTTCCGCGGCCAGCTACGCGACACCTCGCAGCGTAACACGACGCCGTCACTTCGTGTATAGTAGTTTTTAAGTTTGTTAATGTTTTTATTATGTAGGTATTACTTTATTTAATAATTTGTGTATTTTATCTATGGGACTTAGTTGCCTGACATTAACTAATTAATTAATTAATTTTGTGTTTTTAAAATTCCTCTAAAACCAAATGTATGGTTTAATCATATGGATTTTACATATGTGTTTAACATAAATAGTCGGGGGCGAAGACCTAATTTTGTAAAATCTAATAGAAGTATCTAAAAAATGTGCGCAATCTTTGTATGCCTCTACAGCATCAATGAATCCTTCGAGAGACTCGGTCGTCGTTCCACTATAACGAGCCTTGCACGGAGCGAAGTTACCCGATGCAAGTTGAGCAGACGACGACGACCAATGATATAATAAGTTTACTTATAATATCATTGACGACGACGGCGTATCCGTGCGCAGCCTTGTCGTTGACTTTTAACGAGACGTATGTCAACAGTCAACAGTCAACTAGGCTGCGCACATTTTTTAGATTCTTCTATTAGATTTACAAAATTAGGTCTTCGCCCCCGACTATTTATGTTAAATGTGTTATTTGACTATAATATACTCTACTGCTGTACTAAAACCGAAACATGATAACTTAGACCAGGGCCGGTAGTCTCGACATTATAACGATCCTAACGATTCTCGGTAAGACCTACTTACATGCTCTATGGTCCAAATGGCACCTCTAGACGGGCAAATGGTAATAGTTCGGTTTTATCAAATACAATTATTGCCACTTCAAAATCTCCTTGAATAACGGGGAAAATTGGAGCTCAAGATTTAATAAAAATAATTGTTTTTTCTTGAAAATTGTAGTGAATATGTTTACCTTATCTTGAAAACACAATTTTACATGGTTCAAACTAGAGATGGGATTTAACAGGGTAATACTGCTAACAGGTAACTTGTTCCTAGGCTCTGAAACTACAACAGCGACGTGAGAAATAACTTAAGTCTCACGCTCAAAGAATACACAAAAAAAGTTAAAAACAAAAAAAAATGGTTATCGAAAAAACAATTATTCAAACTTTTCCTCACTTCCGACTGCAAAGATAAGTGTCTCAAAAAATTGCTAAAAATTAGTATAAAACAATTATATACTTCCGGTGATCATCCTTACTGGCTAGCACATTAAAAATTGCTTTGAATATTATTCAGGGGCAGAATACCTGTAATATACTAACTTCTGATTTTAGTTTAACAATATGATTAAAAAGCAATTAAACACTGTATTAACTCATTTACGATTGATTGATAATAGTTATTATACTAGGTTAATAATACCATATAAAAAGTATTATAGACTTACGTATTTGATATTAATTTCAACTTTATACCTTCACGCGTTCTTGAGAAAAAGGGTCTTATAGGCTGACAGACTTGAAAATATTTTTTTGTGTTTATAGTTTAGTAATAATTTATAATTTTGTGTTTGTTTCTATCGCATGATGTGGTCTCCTATAATTGAGGGAGCACATAGAGTTCTTGTTCTTTGTAATATAGCATTGTATTCTTTGTTGGAGATCCTAATAAAATAAAATAAAATAAAAATTAAATAAATCATTTCTACTGAAAACCCTCGAGGGACTCTTTGTTAGACACATCCGTGACAGACCTCTTCGGGTAAAACCACTTCATAAACAACAGCATGCATACTCCACTGGCAGATCAACGGAATCTGCACTGCACAGCGTAGTTTCCAAAATTGAATGCGCGGTGGATCACAACCCACAAGTGCTCATCACTGGCCGCCTTCATTGATATGGAGGGCGCCTTTGACAAAACCATGTTCAAGAGCATCAACATGGCCCTCGACAGACATAGTATAGACTCGACACTGAGAAGCTGGATCACCAACATGCTCAAACTGCGAGCTGTGCAAGTGACACTGAATGACACCACAAGGGCCATCGTGCCAAAAAGGGCTGCCCGCAAGGGGCATCCTCTCTCCGCTGCCTGGTCCTACCTGGTAGAACCTGGTCGTAGACAGCCTCATCAAAACAATGACAAAGGATACTTCACCGTAGGCTACGCCAACGACATAACCATAATGATAAATGGCATCCATGAAAATACCCTACGCGACCTCATGCGCCAAGTTTTGAAAATAGTAGAGAACTAGCTGCATGAGAACTACACCCACTGCTGCTCTACAAGCAATGCTTGGACTGCCGCCTCTACACCTCATCATGTGTGAATAGGCGGCCCTAGCCGCCTCTATGCTCAAATCTAACAGGAACCCTGAGCAAAGACTCTAAAGTCGAGCACATACGCATAAAGGAGGATGCGATCAAACGACAGCCAACAATAGCATCACAATGCGACATAGCCCTGTCCAAAAACATTACAACATAATACTCACGGAAGGATGGTGTGACTACTCAGTCCCGCAAGAGTTGAGAGCCCCACGATGACACCGATTGATTAAAGACCGACTCCGGCAGCGGAGTCGGAGTCTTCTCACACGATCTCAATAAACATATCCAGCTTGCTGAGAGTATTTAACACTGTCTACCAGGCAGAGTGTGTGGGTATCATACAAGCGGCTTACGTCATAGAAGCCAGGAGAGTTACGGATACCCATATACGTATACTCTCAGACAGTGCCTCAGTGCTCCAATCGTTACAGAAAAAATACATTACCACGAGAATAATAAGTACTAGAATGTCGCAATGCACTCGAACGTGTGACGGTATCTAACCGCAACATAGTGACACTGCAATGGATGAAAGGACACAGCAGATCGCTGGGTAACGACGAGCTGACGTACTAGCTAGGAGAGCATCCAGCACGTCTGTCTGTGAATCTATGCCAATCGTACCCATTCTCTTCAACCAGTTACTCAGCGTTGGTGGTCATTGACACCAGGCCGTAGACAGTCCAGGGAGGCTATTTATGTAAAGATTACAAGAAAAATAAAACGATTTCTTTATCTAGCACACTTTTCCAGAAATCGGAACTGAACCCTCGGTGCGCGAGTCCGACTCGCTCTTGACCGGTTTTTTTATGGTAGTCGTTAGAATAGTAGGTAAAGGTATTGCATGGATGAAAGTAAAATATTTTTAGTTAAGTAGGTAATACTGTGCCTGAAAGAATATTTGTAGCAATTTCTAAGTATGATAGCCAGTAAGTAGCCAGTAAGGATGGCAATCGGAGGTATGCAATTTATTAATACTCATTTTTACCTATTTTTAGGGTTCCGTACCTCAAAAGGAAAAAACGGAACCCTTAGAGGATCACTTTGTTGTCCGTCTGTCTGTCTGTCTGTCAGTCTGTTAAGACCCTTTTTCTCAGGAACGCGTGGTGGTATCAAGTTGAAATTAATATCAAATACGTAGGTCTATGGTCCCTTGGAGCTCTAAAAAAATCAAGCTTCTAAGTCAACGCAATAAAAAATACGGCCATTAATGCGCCATATTTTGATACTCGCAAGTAAATCAAAACCTATAGGGTGCTTCCCGTTGTCCTAGAATAATGAAATTCGGCAAGAAGCAAGGTCTTACAGCACAAGTAAAGGAAAAAGTCCGAAAATTGTTAATTTGTAATTTTTTCACACAAAAAAATATTTTCAAGTCTGTCAGCCTATAAGACCCTTTTTCTCAGGAACGCGTGCAGGGATCAAGTTGAAATTAATATCAAATACGTAAGTCTATAGTCCCTTAGAGTTCTAAAAAAATCAAGCTTCTAAGTCAACGCAATAAAAAAATACGGCCATTAATGCGCCATATTTTAATACTCGCAAGTAAATCAAAACCTAAAGGGTACTTTCCGTTGTCCTAGACTCATGAAATTTGGCAAGAAGCAAGGTATTACAGCACAAGTAAAGGAAAAAGTCCGAAAATTGTTAATTTGTAATTTTTTTCACACAAAAAAATATTTTCAAGTCTGTCAGCCTATAAGACCCTTTTTCTCAGAAACGCGAGAAGGTATCATGTTGAAATAAATATCAAATACGTCAGTCTATAGTCCCTTGCAGCTCTTAAAAATCAAGCTTCTAAGTCATTGCGATAAAAAATACGGCCCTATGTACGACATATTTTGATACTCGCAAATAAATCAAAACCTACAGGGTACTTCCCGTTGACCTAGAATTATGAAATTTGGCAAGAAGCAAGGTATTACAGCACAAGTAGAGACAAAAGTCCGAAAATTATTCATTTGTAGTTTTATCACAAAGAGTTTATATAAACTCTTTGTTTTATCACATAAAAAAAATTTTTTTTTGGGTAACAATGTTCCTGACCAACGGAACCCTTCATTGTGCGTGGTCCGACACGCACTTGGCCGGTTTTTGAGATATTTTTCTCAGCTGTCGAACGTGGGGTAACTTTCTATGGAAGTTGCAACTTCTCCTCCTTGCAACACTATTATTTATTCTGTCAGTCGAAAAGTACTCTGTGGTCAAGATGAAGTCTATAGTTTGATTAGTTGTCTTTGGAAACTAATATTTTTAATGTTATTTTCCTATTATTGTTTCATTTATTGACAATAACAAATAACTCGTCAGCAGATTATATTACTCGGCTAACACATTTCTAGCTTAAGCGGCGACCTCACTGCATTTATAGTTTCTCACTATATAGTACTTATAGCTGCGTAATCATACTTGGGATTCTACAGAAAGTTATCCATCCTTCCTTAATACGGCTGTCTGAGGACTGGGAGCCGGCATGATGTAAGCGGTCTACACTTCGGAAGACCACACAGCTTGGAGAGGCGTCATTTGTGGTCGCTATCTCCTGTAGTAAAGGAACGACTTAGAAGAAAACGTTGAACTAAGTGACTATGTACCAGTGAAAGTTTAAAATGTCATTTGAAAGATTTTTCAATAGCTATGCAACATGCCTCGTGTAAAAAGTGTCTAGAATGTGTAAACTAGGAGATGATTGTGATAATGGAGATTTAATAAGTTGAGAACATGATTTGTGGTTGTTATTTATTTCTCATTATTATAGATTTATTTATTTGCATTTGAAACTGAAATCAGTTGTGAGGAATCCATGTACATTCTAGCTAATATAGAATGCAAATTTAGTACCTACATTTAAACAAATTACAAAAACTAAATTTCAATGAAGTTAATTTATCGGCTATGAAATCTTGTACAGAATAATAAAAACTGTTAGCTGTTTTCTAAGTTCCTGCAATAGCTGTAGTCTTTATTATTGTTAGGTATTTTATTATAAATTACATATAAAACTATTAGTTATGTATCTGTATGGCACAGATACCTAACTAATAGTTTTTCTTGATTATAGAAGTTTGAGAATACCGTGCACAAAAATTTCTGACATTGAGATCTCATATCTGTACCACGTCTAGTTTCATTTGAGGTAGAAAATGAAAATTTTTAATACATTAATAGGTTTTACAAATGCGGCTACTTCAAAGTTGTAAAGTATCAAACCATGGTACGCTTAAGGCAACCAATATTGTTGGCAGATTTACTCTTTTTGATAAACTATGCAGCTTATAAAAGAATAAATAAGTATAATACCTAATTGTATGAAAAGTTAAGTAGGAATCAAATTAAATTGACGGTAGTAAGTTGTAAAACAAAACATTACGTGATGTGAGCACACTAAATGTTATGCATGGCTTGAACCGTTATGTAGGAAGTACATAGCGGTTCAAGCCATACACTTTTACAATAATGTCCTCTGGCTGTTAATTAAGATCCCTAAAAATTTTGTGACATTCACTTTTTCTACTTGACTAGTGTAATTTACATTAATTATCTCGCATGGATACCCATTGGCAAAAGTGCATGATTTGTTATTGTCATGTGGATACATGGTTAGGTGCAACATCTGTCGTATAAACAGTGCCTAGATCTAGATTATTAGAATGTGTGAACTTAGGAGATGATTGTCATACATGCTGGATATTTAAATAAAGTTGAAAACATGATTGAAAATCTGTGTACCTACACCCGTACAATGATATTTTAAAAATTAGGTACACCCGCCATCCTGATGTCAGAACCGCGGGTGTACTGCTAACTAATGTATGTTGCTAAGTACACTCTATAAGTAGATCTGGTACCTCTTGTGTACCTGCAGAAACAAGTATTAAAAAAACAAAATACTGTCAGGTTGCTGCAAAAAGTAAAAAAAACAATCTTCTTTCTTTGACGCATGACCTCCATTTCTCCTGGTTCTTACTAGGAGAACTCCTCAACAATTAACGGCCCTGCATCGGGAAAAGCAACATTTTGTAAAACGTGATGAGCAGCTGACATTGGGTTATTGTAACTTAGATAAATTACAAACTGAACCACTAAACTGTGAAAAATAAAAACTTTTTTACAAAAACAAAAACCGACTTCCAAAAAAAACACTACAAATTGAAAAATAACTTTAATTTCGGAAGTCGGTGGCAAAAAACTAAAATACAGATCCAAAGACACCGACTTCCGAAATTAAAGTTATTTTTCAATTTGTAGTGTTTTTTTTGGAAGTCGGTTTTACCATTTTGGTACGGAACCCTAAAAAGAGGTAGAAACAAGTAGAGAACCGAAACGGTGAAAAGGAGCGGTCGCTTAGCATTGGATCACGATGCACTGTTGCCGCTCCGCCTCGCCAGACAGCCGTGTTAAATTTGTTTAATAACGTTAACGATAAAGTTAACGTTATTAAACAATTAACGTTAATAAAGACTAACGATAAAAATAGCATAAATAACGTTAATTCTATTACCGTTATTTTCATATTAACGGTAACTGTGTCAGAAGTGAATTTTTACCTGTATTTAAAGCCCTGGTTCAAACCTACGAACTTCAACTGAGGAAGAGGGGGAGGAGGACTTACGAGTCGGGGCTGTTACCACTGGGCCTCCACTGCTCGGTCACTATAATTGGGGCTCCACTGTACAATCACACCCGCGCGTACGAAACTTCACATTGGTGAATCATTTGGGTTAGGTTAGAATAGTGACCATTACCACTATTGCTGGTGAATCATTTGGGTTAGGTTAGGTTAGGTTAGAACAGTGACCCTTAACGCGCGACGGCGAGCGAGCGAAGCGAGCGGTTCCGCGGCAGCGGCCGCCGAGCGCCATATCCCCTCTATTTTTGGTGAATCATTTGGTTTAGATGAGGCGGTGAATGTCTCGTATATTAGACGATGAAAGCCTCAGGGTTATTGACCTTGATTTCAAGGTCAATGTGGTACTCGTACTGTAAAATTTTTTTTTTTCGGCGTCTATTATTTTGCGCACTTTGTTGTTTTCAATAATACACTAAAAAAGGTCTATTGTATACCACAAAAAAAATAGCTAGTATATAAAAGCGCCGGGTGCGTTTGTACAGTGGTTCCATAATTGGTGATAACCACAGAATTTGCATGCATCTACTTAAGTGTTATGGAATTATGTAGTTTTAACTTACTCTGTAAACTGTGGAAAACACTTTTGGCAAAATGTTTCTTCTTTTCCTGCCATTCTGGACCATAATTGAAATAAGTACGCGACATTTTTAATTTGAATTCACCGATATTGTATTGCCGAACAATGTATGAAAATTATTTTCATATTGTGTAGGTAGTGGATATAATATACAGAACAGAGTACTATAAAACATTACAACTAGTGGGTAGATCGACAAAAAGCACTACTTACATTCTTTACCATAGATATTGGCAAAGCCAAAAGTTTTATGGTAGAAATCTATATGTTATTATCTTAAGTTGTCTATGGTACTAAAACTAAACTAATAAATCAATTACAAACAAAATTGTACTTTGCCTTAGAGCATTTAACCTAATGCTCTAAGTACTTTGCACTTCTTTGCACAAAAATAAAATTAAAATAATTTCGTTACAAAAACTTGTTACTAATAAAAAATAGACCATGATGTGAACGGGAGTAATAATGAACGCTGCAGTTTCGCTTCGAGGAGATACCAACAAAGGAATGTTTAACGTCACAGTCAATGCCCATAAAAGGCATAAAAATTGCGGAAGTTAAATACCGTCAAGATTCGGTCAAATGCTTAATGGGGAGGCACACGCAAAGCTGTTTGTAGATGGCGCTCTGAATGACTGTACATTGTTTTACAAACAAATCCAAACAATTTGACAATCGTTCGTTATGTCAAATCAATGACAAACGGACAGTCGATCATGTGCCACCATAAGGCCACCATGTGCCACCTAGCGTGATAAAAACTTAGTTTTCCTCCCCAGTATTGCGGTAAGTGGTGGCTGCACCTACGGCTAACGCTCTTCAACGCGATAATCAACGGCACATCCTGTTATGCCGGGGCCACACTATACGGACATCACCGTTGAGTAACGCGTTGAAGGGCGATAACCGTAAGTTTAGCCACCACTACGCCGATAATTTGACAACGGCATTCACATTGCCGATGGACGAGGGGTGTCAATTTAATGAGCATTGACGTTGACCGTTCAAATGTGGCCACTCAATTCATCGCGTTGAACAACGGAACAATTACCGTGATGTTTAAAGCGTTTATGGGCATTAACGTTGACGTATAGTGTAGCCCCGGCATTAATGTGGCCGCGGCATAACAGCCAGACCTATAAAAAAATCAGCTAAGGCTTATAAGATTGAAACTTCATTCATGTAATTCAGTATTTTAGAGATTGTTTCATGATTTTATCTTTATTAGATAATTAATTATTTATCGATATTTTTGAATACGTCATGCATGTAAGTACACGCGGCTAATATCAAGCTTCTTATAGATGTCTAGTATAGGCTGATCTATTTATTTATTTATTTTTATTTATTTTATTTATCCAATCTTACACTATCTTAACAGGTCCACGTCCACTGTACGGAAATCCTATACAATGTGAGATCAGCTTATACTGGAATTATTGTATAGTTTGATATGTAGTCGTGTACACAGTTTATATTCAATTTTTTTTTCGACTTGCTTAGCGCGTAGCGTTTCGAAATCGAAAACGCCCTTCTTCTATTCTATTCTATTCTTAAAAAATGGCAAGCAAAGCCGATGTCGACTATTCTGCCAATGTCTAAAGTGAGCTAGAGAAACAAGTGTGCATGAAAAAAAAAAAAACTAGAAAAATATTTGGTTGATCCAGTTGATACAACCTTAGAGCATTTAGGTTAAATGCTCTAAGGATACAACTAATAGAAATAAATAAATATTATTGTTAAAACATAAAATACACGTATAGGTACCACACCAACACATAAGGAGTAATTCACAATTTTATGTTATTGTGACGCATGAAAGTCATCAGCGCCACATGCAGATCTGGAGAGGAGTATGTTAGTAAAGATGGAAAATTAGTCGGAAGAGGGATCTTAAATTTTGGGAGGCGCCTATATAAATCTAAAGGTGGGATGTTGTTTGAGCAATCAAAAAAGATGTGGTCCAGAGTGCCTTCCTCCAAGCCGCACTTACAGAGAGAGGAGTCTCGAACACGAATCTTTTGCAAAAACACTGGAGTGTACAACAGAAACCCAAGCGAATTCTAAAAAGGGTAGAAATAATTGTTTTGGAGGTTCTTGGCTTCTTCGTACAACTCTCAGAACAATAACAAAGCATAGAAGTAGAGCTAAAATAGCAACTGAACTCAATATATTTGTTTCATTTTGACTTATGGAGCCGCTATGATGTTAAAGAAGGACACGTATACAGAAGACGTTTCGAAATTTTGTAGGTTGTCATTCATTTTATTTCGACTAGTGATGTACCCACTAAATTTCAACGTCGATAGAATTTACAATAACATTCTTTCTTATACTGCCAAGAATAATAACCGGTACACACGGCTACACATCAAGCTATACATTTCCAGTTTACACTGACCGCTCATTGTAAGGAAATACTATACAATGCGAGATCAGCTTATACTGGAAATGTATAGCTTGATCTGTAGCCGTGTGTACCAAAAATTTTGAAGTAACTAAGCATACTTATGATCCCAATACTTAATATATTCGTTCAAAATGAAACAATACTTTAAGTATGAACTAAATAGTTCGTCATCATCATCACCAAAGTCTTCCTTGGTTCCCGACAGCTCTTCATGTATTAAATCTGACCCGGCTAAACCCGAATGTATTTAATTGCCATAATAACTGATGAGTTTATTGAAAAGAAGTGGGAGACATTCGGTTTTGCAAATGTTTTTAGCAACTTACTTTCTCATATTTATTTGAATTTTAGATTACATCATAGTCTACTCAACAAAGTCTAGGGAACAAGAGTATTCAAAGTAACTAATAATTTTTATTTTAATACTTTTTATGTAACACATTATTTTAAATCAGTAGAAGCGTAATTTAATAGAGATTTGAATTATTTGATGGTTGTTAGTGAAAAAATAAAATTTATTATGAAAATTCAAAATGGTACCAAAGCGGCAAAAACTTTTCGTACATAAAAAAATAAATAACGACCAGATAATATTTTAAATAAAAAAATAAAATGCCTAGCAACTTTAATAATCTGTTACGCGAATTCCAGCCCACACCATAATACGGATGAACTTCCTGAGGATTCTGGAGTCGGCTCTGGCGACCAGGAACTCGCCAAAAGCGCAGTCTTCTTGAATCGGGATGGAATCCAATTATTTCTGAATTTGTTTTTGTCATCTGTGTCAAGGATTCCTAAAACGAACAGTTCTCAATAAAATTTATGTAAGATTTTTTATCATCATTTTTATTTAGGTAAATAGTTTTATTTGTATGTCTTACCTGACTGATGTGAGATGATTTCACGAGATGTCAATATCAGTGGCGATTCATTAATCTGTACCGATGTACTAGGTCCTGTTTCAACTTCCATTGCTACGGGATCCTACAATTACGTATTTTTTATTAAAAATAAATTTGCACACGATTATATTTCCGACTAGGATAATTAGAAGAATAATATCGCATCAATGATATTTTTAATATAATATCATTGTATCGCATATATCAAGTGAACATATTTCTGAAATGTTATACCTGTCTTCATGTTAGATTGCTGTTGATGGTGAGCGGTTCTTTTAATTTGCAGTACTGCGCTATGTCCTTCTTCGCAGACTTCCATAAGTATTTCCTGTAATGTAATAAATCAAGTTTTAATTTGAACGGGATACTATTTATTGCCAATAAAATACCTTAATTATATCATAATACTGGATGATTTTTTTATCATGCACCAAATCGAAATGGGAGATAGTACTCATCATTATGAACAACTTTTACTATGGGAACAAACCTGAAATCGCGAAAAAAAAATCAGCTGTTCAGTACATTTATCTACATCAAACTCGTCAAAATGTACTGAACAGCTGATTTTTTTCGCGATTTCAGGTTTGGTCCCACAGTAAAAGTTGTTCATAATGATGAATAAAATCTCCCATTTCAATTTGGTGCATGATAAAAAAATCATCCTGTATACATATATATATCAGACTATTTCATCTGTTCTATCCATAACAAATAATGTAGGAACATCATGTTCTCTAAGTGACGACTTAAAGAACATGCTACATACATTTCATAGGTTCATTACCAAATGAATACAAAGTAAAATGCTTGGAGCATATTATGTGTATTTTGTCCAATTTCGTCTACCAATACAATTTATCCATTTTTTTTCACATCGTCTAGGAAATCTGTAAAAGAAAAGTATCGACAACATTATTTACGTCACTATGGCTGATCAAGATAACCCCAAAACAATTTCCGAATATTCGCTAATAACTTCTATTGGAATAAATATTACGACTGGTTTCAGCTATATAGTGACACAGCAATATTTGTTATGTATTTATATTCGTTTATCAGATCATATGCAACAAGAAATTGAGCAAAAACTTACCGATGGAAGGTCAATATTTATTGTTCATTTTATTTTCGCTATGAATGGGACTGGCAGCCCCCAACCACACAAGAAATTGCTCCACAGCGTCCACACACTCACTGTTTGTAGTTAAACAAAGAATTCATGCAATCTAACAGTAGAAATATTATTAAAACATCGCAAAACCATGGAAGATTACGACAAACACGTAAACAATGAACACGCGAATAAGTCAGGTAGTTCAATGAACGAACTGTCAGACATTGAAACAAAGTACTATCAAATTTGGCCGCGTCATACTATAACTTTTTTAACCAAATGACAATTGATCTTGTGACCATGCCAAGAAAGTAAAACAAAGAGTAAAACATTCATCTCTTTCCCACATCCTTTATCGTACCTAATAATAGAACGGGAATAAAGGTAGTTACAGAATTCTGTTTTTATCCTTCCTTCTATGCTTTGTTATTGTTCTGAGGTACAACTATGGTTGGCTATTTGATAGCTGTCATCTGTCAAACGTTTGTCAATCTTGTCATGTCATGTCAGTCAGGTCAGCTGTCATCAAACAAATCGATCGATAATAAATTCACATTCACGATTTAATTTTCAATTTCGAATTAATTAA
The DNA here is from genome assembly GCA_905163495.3 of Cosmia trapezina. Classification (NCBI taxonomy): domain Eukaryota; kingdom Metazoa; phylum Arthropoda; class Insecta; order Lepidoptera; family Noctuidae; genus Cosmia; species Cosmia trapezina. The sequence goes on from LR991047.1 coordinate 14,320,389, forward strand.
CGTTTTCTATCCGCAATGGCAAAAGAAAAAAACGTCTGGCGCACTAACTGTGTGTTTTAAATGTAGTTTTAGTTAATTATTTGGTGTGTATCGCCGTATTTCGTTCACAGGCCTTTTGTAACGCTTGAGCGGCTGTTTAGGCCGGAAATGTCTGTGCTACTTTTTTTTTTTTTTTTTTCCTTTTGTTCCATAAGGAACAGGCTAGGATCAGAGACCATGCTGCCTAGTCATCAGTTAGTTTATATTTTTTTTTGTAAATTCAGTTATATTCATCAGTTTATTTTTTGATAATTAGTATGATCCAGTAGTAGTCATTAGTTTGATATTTGTCCATAAGTAAGTAAATCCAAGTTAAGTCATCAGTTTCTTATTTTTCCTTAGTAAAGTAAATCCGAAATAAGTCATCAGTGTTATATATTTATTTCACTATAATCCATGTGTAAGACTTTTTTTCAACAAAATCTTAGGTAAAATCCAAAATAAGAGTCAATCATTTATTTTTAATAAAAAGTTATTTTTGTAAGAGCCATGTGTCAAGTCCTTTATTTTTTTTTTAAACCCCATCTGACGTACGGGGTTTGAGGTTATCTTAACCTCTTAAGGTTGATGCGCCAGGGTAGCCCGCGAAATTCAAAATTTTTTACGTTTTTTGCAATTTGTAGGTCAGTGTGAGCTTGTATGTTGATTAAAATATGATTCGCGGCCGTAGCTAATATGGCTTTATAGAATTAGAATAATGAGAATCAGCAATACAACACCATAAGTTAGCATTTATCTCAAATATAGCGATTTCATGAAATCATGAGGTTTGAGGTAAATGCTAACTTATGGAGTTGTATTGCTGATTGTAATGATTATAATTCTGTAAAGCCATGTTCGTTACGGCCGCGAATCATATTTAAATCAACATACAAGCTCACACTGACCTAAAAATTGCAAAAAACGTAAGAAATTTTGAATTTCGCGGGCTACCCTGGCGCTTTCGCCTTAACAACGTCCTATTTTATCAGTTCACCCTATCACTAAAATTTTTTTTCAGCAGTACAAAACGAAATAAGTATTGCGAAATATTATATACACAAAACAGGTATCTATATATATACAAAAGGAATTAAAGAAGAATTAAATTTGCCCAACTGTATTATTAATGAAATTAAACAAATGTAAATACGTCGAACTATTTACAAGGAGAGCCTGGATGGAGCGCGGTACCAAATCTGGACTACCATATATTTCAATAAGCTCATCCATTAGCACAAGGCGCTGGATGCCAAAAGATGAGCAGTCAAAGAAAATGTGAGCTAAAGATTGCTCAACTTGGGAATTACAATGATCACAAAGAGGACTATGCACAATTTTCAGACGAAACAGATGATAATTTAGACGACAATGACCAAAACGAAGCCTGAGTATGGTGGAGTAAAACTTCCTGTTCATGTAAGTATTGATTTTACAGAACCACGGCATGGTTCCTATGGGAACATTATAAACATCATACCATAAACCTTTATTTTCAATTTGGACTGTGTGGTTCCAATGCCTTTTCCATATACCAGTGGACCTTTTTTTCAACAGAGGGACTATATCTGAGCATGGAACAGATATGTTGAGGAAACTACTAGAATCCGGGATATCATCAGTATTTGTTATAGTTCTGGCTAAAATGTCAGCCCTTTCATTTCCCAACACACCAACATGTGAAGGGACCCACATGAACAAAACTTTAATATTATGAGAAGACAAATGCAGCCAAGACTCTTTTATTAATGAAATTAGATAGTTTGTATTAGCATTCAACCTGTTGTTTTTGAGATTTTCAAGAACACTCATGCTGTCACTAACTATTATCCATTCACAACATCCATCATTTTTATGTTTAATGTGTTTTAAGGCAGCAAGAATAGCCACAGCCTCAGCTGTGAATATACTTGTGTTTGAGTTTATTTTATAACCAATACCAGTATTCAATAGCCCATCGTAAATAGCAAATGAGACTGCAGACTCAGTTTTGGACCCATCAGTATACACAAATCTATAATCAGTAAACTCAAGTAGTTTACTATGCACATCTTCCTTGGTGGATAAATTGTGGTCAATGATGATGTCAATTGCAGGAAATTTGCTGTTAAAATCCCCCTGATAACATGGAAGAAGAGATGACTTATGAATTTGCAGAGTTTCAAGAAAATTTACATATTGAGAAAAACCCTGAAGTATATAAAGAGAGTTACAAATAGATGGTGTACTAGATTGTATCAAATTTGAAAACAGTTGATTATTATTTTTACTATACAGTTTTAATAAAAACCTTTCTTTCAAGTAGGAGAATCTTATACTTAATGGAGGAAGATTACATTCAACTTGCATTGCATTGATTGGAGTGCTTTTAAATGCTCCAGTAATAAGTCTCAAGCTTTTATTTTGTATTTTATCAAATATATCTACTATCCTTTTATCACCAGCAAAACAGAGAAAACCATATTCAAAATGACTACGGATCAGAGATTTGTACAAAAGCAACAATATTTTGGGATCAGCACCCCAGGAGGTTCTACACAAAGATTTCAAGATATTGAAAACTCTGTTAGCTCTTGAACTTACCAATTCAACATATTTTTTCCATGAAAAATTATGAGTAAAAGTGACACCTAAAAACTTAGCTTCATGAAAAATAGGAATAGAAACTTGATTGTAATACACAGAAGGACTATAGTTGCTAGCTTTGCCAAAGACTACTAGTTTAGACTTAAGTGCATTTATATCTAGATTTAAATAAGAAAAGTATTTAGATAATCCATCCAAAGCCTTATTTAGACTATTTGTTATATTTGTTAGATTTTTCCCAGACAAATATACAACCAAATCATCAGCAAATTGAAGATTTTTGACCTCAGAACCCAGAATCAAATTCAAACGACGAATATACAGAATGAATATTAATGGAGAAAGTATTCCTCCTTGACAAACTCCAACAGAAGCAAATCTTGGACCATATAATTTATCATTATACTTAACATAAACTTTCCTTTCAGTCAAGAATTCACGGACCCAGTGAACTATTTTGTTTGGAATTCCAATGAGAAGCAATTCAGAACAAAGTACATCAATGTTGACACTATTAAAAGCTCCAGCAACATCAAAAAATACTGACACTAAACAATTCTTATTAATATAACTATTTTGTATATCAAGCTGTAACTGACAAATACTTTCACGAGCCGATGTTCCCCTACGAAAACCAAATTGATTAGCAGGTAAAATATTGTTTTGTTCTATGTAAAATTTCAACCTTTGTTTTATTAATTGTTCAAAAATTTTACCAACACATGATGTAAGAGCAATAGGTCGATAGGAATCAGGGTTTGACTGAATTTTATCAGGCTTCAAAATAGGTACCAAACAGTCAGACTTCCAAGAGTGAGGTATATCGTTGTTCAACCACAGGTTATTTAATATTTTGAGAAAAATGTGCAAACCTCTATCACTGAGCTTTTTCAACATAACATATGGAATACCATCCAGTCCAAAAGCACTATCTTTTCTAGAATAGATAGCAGCCATGAGCTCCTGTATTAAAAATGGTTTTACTAAGAAGATATTTACAGAATTTGTCTCACTTGCAAGAGGAAAATTTGATTTACTATTTACATAGTCTGGGGTATATTTTTGCAGAAAATCTTGAATCCAACTATCATCATTATTGTGGCAAGAATATGTTTTATTAAATTTGCGCATATATTTCCAGATTCTCGACAGAGGCGTACATCGATTAAAGGAGCTGCAAAGTTCAACCCAACTATTTGATCTTTCTGTTTTCAAAGTAAGTTTTTTGAGGGCTTGTAATCTTTTAAACTGTATAAATGTGTCATCTGAAGGATTGTTTTTAAAATTAATATAAGCCAACTTAGATTTTTCAACTGCTTCTGAGCATTTTTTATTCCACCAAGGAAGAGGAGGGTATTTAACCAAATTCCTATGAGATGAGTTATTTATGAAAGAATCAGTATGAAAAGAAACTGTCGTATTGTAAGGAAGACACTTATCAATTGCAGAATGCAAAATTTTACAAAACGCAGTATAATTTTCCAATGGAGCAAAGTTTTGGTCCTGAAAATTAGATAATTCTAAATCTACATTTTGTTCATACAACTTCCAATCAACCAATTTAAAGTTAGGATATAAGGGCAAATGTGTGTTGCTACTAGTGTTTGCTAAATTACTATTATTTACAAAAACTTTAATAATTACAGGAAGGTGGTAGCTGCCGAGTGGATCATTATGTACAGACCAATCACAAGAAAGAGCCAGTGATGGGGACACCAAGGACAAATCTAAAGCATTTGGACGCCACGTCAAAGAACCGACTGTTGTCACTTCACCAGTATTTAATAAAATTAAATTATTATCATCAATGATCTCTAAAATATCCCTACCTCTTGGATTTGTAGAATTACATCCCCATGATGTGTGATGGGCATTGAAATCACCAGCAAATATCATCGGTTCAGGCACTGATTTTATTAAAGATTCAAACTTATGTTTGTTAAAAGAAGGAGTGCAATTTGTTGGACAATAAAAACTTACAATACTTATTTCTGTATTATTTACATTAATTCTTACACAAATATTTTGTAAAGAATTGTCAGAATATGTATTTATGTTTCTGTAATCTATACTATTGTGAATTAAAATAGCTACACCATTATGTTTGTTACCAATATCATTTCTTTCTATTCTGTATCCTCTAATGTTAAAATGTTTAATAGGTGTCAACCAAGTTTCTGATATAATTGCTACATGTATATTATGATCATAAAGAAATCGGGTTAATAACAGCTTATTACTTAAAATACTTTGTGCGTTCCAATGTATGACATTAAGATCCATTGCTTTAAGAGAAAGTACTATTTCTGAATGTGTGCTGAAGAATTTCTTTTATAGATGTAGAATTTATGGGGTTATCTTTTTGGCTTACTATAATTTTTGTTATTGCATTTGTTAGAGTATTCATGAAAAAATCTGACTTAGTTAGGTTAATAATCTGAGTTTCAATGTTTTTGTGTGTAATTTGTGGAAATGAATTTTCATTGAATAAATCTGAATACTTGACGGCTCTGGATTTAATTTTACTTTCCTCAATTTTTTGTTTCTTTTGGGGACAAGTGTTTGAAATGGCGACATGATTACCACCACAATTGGCGCATTTAGCGTTTTTAGGGTCTTCTTTGCATATCTTAAAACTATGGTTGTATGTACAAACAGAGCATACTAAATCATTTTTACAATATTTTGCTATATGTCCAAACTTCATGCATTGAAGGCACTGTTTTACAGGAGGAACGTATACGCTTACCTCATGCCTCCAAGAGTCGAGATAAACATACTGAGGCAACTCTGTTGACGCAAAAGTCACCGCGACAGTTTGAGTGGGCTGATACGTGACCGCACCACCCTCACTCTGACTCTGCACTCTGCGCATGAAGCGCCTCACCTGTATTACATTCCTGGAACTTCCAATTAGCGCAAAAATTCTTTTATTAGATAAGTCCGTAGGGACTGAGGTAAGAACCCCTGTCACTTCGGTGTCGACAGCAGGTATCGTAGCTTTGAAGCCCATTTCTTCTAAAAGTTTTTTATTTTGCAAGAAAACATTTGCATTATTAGAGAGATCGAAAGTGATACCAATTTTATATTTATTTATTGACCTCAAATGAAGTATCCCAGTCACACAATATTTCCGTATGGCATGGGATATGGCCAGCCTATCCTTGTCTGTAAATGTTTTGCTCTCATTCTGATGAGATAAGAACACGATGTACTCGGATTTTTTACTGTTTTCAGGATACTTCCTTGAATACCCTGGGACTTTAAATATACTGTACTTCTTGCTGCAGTCTTCATCAGAGTCAGAAGAAGTATCCTTATCTGATGCTCGTCCGTCAGGGGGCTCCTCCTTTTTCCGTTTCTTGTTTCCCCCCATCTTCAAATAACTATTTACAACTATTGACACTAACTATAGATTTAATATTTCTAATTCTTCCCAAAATATACAAAGGAAATACAATATTAACAATTTAATTTGAATCGATATCAATTTTGGCGCCTTGTTTGTACCGTTTCCCGCGCTTTTTTTCTCTCTGACTTCATTAAAAAAATACGTTTCATTTCATTTACCATTATCTTATGCACTTATTTGCAGGAGGTTAGTAGATTCGATTTGTAGGTAGATTATAGGTATTTATTAGAATAGCTGCGCTCCGCGGTTTGACCCGCGTACACTGGGATAAAAAGTAGTCTATGTGTTAATCCCAAATTATATCAAAATTGGTCCAGCCAGCCAGAGCGTGAAGCCGCAACAATCTAACATACATACAAACACACACACACTCACAAACTTTGGCCTTATAATATTAGTGTGATTACTATTTTTTGCTATGTGATCTTTAAATTATATTTTAGTCTGTGTTCATTTGTATATTATGTATATTTGTAGTCTCAGCTAGAGAATGTGGGAATCTAAGATCCCAATTTAAGCTAAGTATTCATTCTTATAGCTGCTTTATCTTTGATTGAGACACTCTCCTCCCCTCCTTCCCCCCTTCTCCTTCTGACCTTCTGCTGGGACGGAGCTCTCTGTGAGAGTGAGTGGGCCGTAAATCGTAATCCACCACGCCGGCCCAGTGCTGGTTGGCAGATGTCACATAACTTCAAATTTTTGGTTCTAGGACATGCCGGTTTCCTGTGTTGATGACACGATATTCTCCTTCACCGTTTTGAGAGCAGTGGTGATGAAATAATTTACAGAAAGTGCCTGCTTGGGTACGAACTCACGACCTACAATACAACTCGTAAGTCGCGGCCGTTACCACTGGGCCACCACTGCTCTCAAAGTACTTTATATAGTGTATTATCTATGCTCAACACTTCCTTAGGCCCTGCGCGAGATAAAGAATAATAATAATCAGAGAAATGGTAACGCCCTACTACGTGCTCACCTCTAGTAACTCCCTCCAACAAGTAAGTAGTAGGGCTTACTACTTCGCGGATGCGATAGGGGCCATCCCTCCGGGGTATAAATTTCGCAGACTGTCCGGGGCCGACGTCATTCATCCCTTGCGTTTTCAACAAAACGAGGTCACCTACCTTGTATTCTGGAGGGGCGCGTCTGCCTTCATCTGCGTACTTCTTCTGCACAGACTGGTTACGTTCGTGGACATCTCTCGGGCGTCGAGCAGCACCGTCGACAACTTAGGCCCACCACAAATTGTGGCATTTATTAATGAAATGCATTTTGGTTTTTCCATATTATCTCTAGATTACAGTGGTAATATTAGCAAAACTTTATGCAACCGGAATACTGTGAAATACGACAGTCAAATGCAATCAAAACATAACTCTCATAATAAGATCGATTGTCCAATGAGTAAGTAGGTCTCATTGGTATTTTAAGTTATTAATAGTACTCTGTTCAATAATAGTAAAAAATAGTTTGATATTCCCAATAAAAAAATTGGAAGTTGCTTCACAAAAATAAACTTTGGCGTCGAACATCTCTGTATTTTCAGCGATAATGACGTTCTTTTTTTTAGAATTTAATAGAATTAGCATTGTTTTCAAACTTTAACCGGGCAATTATTTAATTTATTGTGTATATTCTGAATAATCTAAAGAAAACCCGGAAAATAAATGCACATTCGCAGCTTAGTCACATCTCGGCAACACTAATATTATTTTCAATTTTCAACCATATTTCAAGCCAGCTAATGGTGACAATAGATTACGTGGTTGTGTGTCGTTTAAAATCGTAGTCAGCCAAGATTAAAATAAGTAAACAATTTCTTCATATCTAAAACAATAACCAACAATTTTTAAACGATAGAACATACTTATAGTCCGGTCAATTTAGACATTCGAAGTTACATAAAGTCCCAACAAGCTGAATTTCTGTGAAATTGTTCAAAACATAATTATAAACAATGTCTAGAAGTTCCCCATCATTCCCCTGTAAGGAAAAAATTTTATTCAAGGTCGTCAAAGGTCAAAAAAAAATAGTCCGGCTATTAGTACAAATAATTAATGACAAAAAAAAGTCTATTGACAAAAAATATTTAATCTAGAAAAAAAAAGCTAAGCCTCCTGCTTAGGGCAAAAAAGGAGTAGGTACGCACCTACTCTGACATATTAAAAAGTGGGCACAGGGTGGCAAATGCACTTAGATTATGAAATGTCCAGATTCCGTGTTCAGTACAAAACGTAACATAAAACGTGAAGCCAATTTTTATACGTGTGTGAGTGAGCGCCGTGTACTACATAACGCATTTGCGTATGTGTGCAACACGCGAGTAATACCAGCGCATAGAGAATTACCCTAAAATAGTGGGAAAATTTAAATATAAAAGGAACTTAAAAAATAAAAGAAAAAAGTGTGAATTTGGTCAAAATTAAAATCCGGCTACGAAAATTTTCAAATTTTTCGTCATGGGTGTCGTTTTCATGCTTTTCCAGGGTGTGAAAGCTGACGATAACGAAAAATTTGAAAATGATTGCAGCCGCCATCTGGGATTAACATTTTAACGTCACTATCGGCTTTAACACCCCCGAAACCCATGAAAACAACCCCACCGATATACTTAACCATGTCCGGGGGCTTAACGTCCGAGGCACGGAGAAGACCCGGTGTGTAAAGATGTTCAACCATCCACGGATCAAAATTAATAAAACCACATAATATAAGAAGTTGTTTTCATACCATGTATCTGATTAATTGTGCATTCCCGCATTTTCTGGAATCCCGGGATTTATATTAAGAAAAAAAAATACTAAGAAGCCGCGTCCACAGTTTGTTAGCCAAATATTAACTTAAGGTATATATGCATCCGGTTATCCGATGTCTAATCATCATCAATTCCCAAACACTAATCATCATCTTCCTGCCCTTATCCCATGTTACTCGGGGTCGGCGCAATACGTTTTCTTCTTTCATTCTCCCCTGTCAACCGTCACGTTATCATTCACTCCCTTCTCTTTCATATCATTCCTCACACAATCCATCCATCTTTTATTTGGCCTTCCTCTGCCTCTCCATCCATCAACATATATATTCATCACTCTTTCAGTCACATGCGTTTCGTCTCTACTCAACACATGCCCATACCAACCCAAACGATTTCCTTTTAACTTTTCTGTCACTGGCGCCACTTTCAAACTTCCTCTTATATACCTACTCATTTCTTACTTTATCCATTCTCGTCACTCCACACATCCATCTCAACATTCTCATCTCAGCTGCATGCAATTTTTTTTCATCCGTCTTCTTCACCGCCCAGCATTCCGATCCATAAAGTGCGACAGGCCATTTCACGGACTTGTAAAATTTTTCCTTTAACTTGAGGGGATCCGTGGGTCGCAAATTGTTCCTGTAACCTGTCGCCATTTCATCCATCCTGAGTTGATCCTGTGCGTTACGTCTCGGTCTACTTCACCATCCCCTTGGACAAGCGACCCGAGGTACCGAAAATCGGAGCAGATCGGTAAGGGCGTTCCGGCAAGAGACATGGGCACAGGACCCGAGAGGCCGCCAAAATCACAAAACAGATACTCCGTTTTGGTCCGACTTACTCCCATTTCATCCAATTCCCAAACACTAAAAGCCTACCTAAAAATGTATACTGGGCATTCTGTAGCAAACTATCAGAAAGTACCTATCAAAAATAAAATCCACAATAAATAATTGTACAATAAATTAAAATAATTTTGAAGAGCGAGCGCATTCCAAATTTAAATTCAATTATAGAAACAACTCAGCGTGAAATTCAATAAATGAGGTACCAGTGGTAATAAATAGGTCCTGTCAGTTGACTTGGTTTTAATATAATATCCTAAAAAGGTTAAACTTGCAATAGAAACAGGGACTTGAAACGTTACTCAAAATAACGTTACGCGTAGTTCCAGTACCGATAATTTGTACCGTTCCACCAGGATCGTAACAAAATTAATACCTTGGCTATAACGATACTGACAAACGGAACGAAATCTTAAAGTGTTCACTAACAATATTATCAATATATCGTTATTAGTATAACGATATAATAACGTTATTCATTCATTTCGATACGCAACGTTGCCAGCTTCATGACCACGCATACAAAACGCACGCGTGCGGTGCGGCCACGCATACGAAACGCGTCGTCGTCGTCTAGTCTAGTAGTAGGTACTTATTTCTATGTGCCGAGGCTACCGGGCGACGACGGAGCGGTAGTCAGCGAGAAAAGTTCTTAAGAATAACGTTACAAATGAATCTGTAACGTTTCACCTGTAACGTTATTACAAGCGGATAAGCTTAATGTTACTGATACCTGTAACGTTACTTAAAATTTTGTTCTACGAAAATGATATTCTTTAACGTTTCTTTCTTGTAACGTTATTGTTATTTTTAAGTTTTAGTATCGTTACAAATTTTGGAACGTTATATGATAACATTAATGATAACGGAACGAAATTCATTTCGTTTTCAAGTCCCTGAATAGAAAAGTTTAAATTGCTATTTAAAAAAAACAATGTTTACTACATTTTATAGGATAAAACAATTTTATTTCAATTTCCAAGTATCGATTTCTGACTTTCGTCATATTAATTACTCGAGTCCATCGAAACAAGTTAAGATTAGGGTATTTTCTTGTGGTTTATTTATAATATTTTGAATAATACTTTTCACATTTTAAATCGTACTCACATGTGTGTGATATTTGTAAAAAGTAAAAATGTTAAAACACACTATTATCGCATTTACAGACTTAGATTTTATAGAGGTAAATTAATAAACTTGTGTGCTAAAGACAGATTCAATACAGTTAAGAAATGAGTTTTTATGCAACTCTCTTAATTAACCCACGTTAAAAAGATTTGATGGGTAGCATAATACATTTTACATAATCAATTTAGGGTGTCGTATGTCGACTCCATTAATGAGCTGACGGAGGTTCGTGTGTTTGGGTCCAATTGGGAGCGCTTCCGAACCATACGGTTGAAGAAACAAACTAACACTCACAAAAAAAATCATCGTCCATGTTAATGAAACTCCTTAGTCATACCTCGTTTTTTTCGTGAGGTGTTGAAAATTTGGGTAAATTTTTTCATGCCCTAGGCAACACTTAACAGTTATTGTGTCAAATTCAATGTCACATTCTTATTTTTTCGTTTTCGAATTTAATTATGAAATACACGGTGAAATTGAATACTTTCGTATGAAATGAGATGTTAGTGCGCTTTTCTTTTTTTGTAGTGTAATTTTTGCACGATTTCACAGCACAGACTGACATTTTTTTTTAAATTAAAACGCCCGGCTCGTGACGTTTGCGGGGCGAACGTTCCTTGACGTCTGGCGCGGGGATCGAACTAGTCACCAATGTTAGTTACTAAAATTTGGAATCAATTTACTGTAGCCTACTAGGAATCTGGACATTTCATAATTATAATGTTTTACCTGAAAATAAAACAGTTATTATATACGTAACCTTATTCTAGACCTATAGAGTGAGACAGCATCTTTCCGGATCTGACGTCACGACCTCTTATTCCCCCTCCCACCCGCTCCGCCCCGCTGTGGCCGGGGGGAGGGGGCGTGGAGCTTGCCCGAACAGTCAGGCGCGCTCTTCACATTGCATCTCACTTCCGGTGGATGATGAGTCCACCAGGCAGGATTAAAAATATAGGTCTAGAATAAGGTTACGTATATAATAACTGTTTTATTTTCAGGTAAAACATTATAATTATATACTATGAACCGTTATTCTAGACCTATAGAGTGAGATGTGTTTATTATCGCCTGGTGGGCAAGCTAAGTATATGCCAATGTGTGAAAAAGATTTTACTTAGATATCTATATAATTGTGTTTATTAAAGGTGCTTAGGAGTATTTATATTAAACCATCACACATAACTGTGTGAGATCATTATTGAAAGTGACTCAATGTATAAAGAAATTGCAGAAACTAAGTAGGTACCACAGTAATAAGAACTTACACATCTATAAGTTTTGCCATTCACATAAGTAACATGATTAGCACCACAATGATTTAATGATGATACTCAAAGAATTAAGATTTGCTTTGAACTAAAAGGCATAGCATATCTACTTAGATTAAATAATCAATTTAAGATCAATATTGTGTCACTCGAGCCAGTTGACAGATGCTGCGGCAATTCGAGTACTACCAGGAGCAGCCTTTACTCCTGCCTACTTAAGAATAGTTTGAACCCAACCTCCAATGCTCGGGAGGCTGGCTTGACTCTGCCACGAGTTGATATAAATAAATGATTAATGTCATTGTTAATTCTACGTCATGATGATACTTCTATCAACTTACGTATCCTCCTTACAGGGCATATGGATTTATCCGTATGTGTGTGCAATTTCCATGCTGATTATGAGTGTATAGTTATCTGTCTTTGATCCAAATGTTGCGTGTAAAACAATATGATTAGAATTGTCTTCAAAATGTGCACTATCAACCCGTAACAGTGTCAGGTCATGGACTCTACGCCTAGAAGCGAGTAGCAAAATCAGTGATGTGCGACGAGATACTTGGAATAAACTTGCATGAGGCGGCTGGTTAGAGCTGAGCCTTTCTACCACAATACGTGGATCCCAAATGAAAGAATTTTTAGGTTTGGAATCAACATTAGCAAGTGAAATAGCTTTAAACTTCCACTGCTTATGATTTGTCCGTTAGAACAGGCCAAAGTGGCAACTGTTGATTTATAAACTAAAATAGTTTTATAAGACAGTTTAAGAGTTAAGTGCAAGTATGCCAGGTACTTAGCGACTTGGGCACCAGAGGGGTTTGTATGGTTGTCGCCAGCTAGAATTAAGTAGGTCTATTTCGTTTCGAGACCAATTTGTTAATTCGGCACACCACCCTTCACTAGCCATGCCTCTAGATACATCGGATCCACGTGAACCGAAGGCAGATAAGTCCGTGTATCTAGTAACCCCCGATAAAGATTGAATATGGGTAAAGGAGCGCTCACCGCTCTCCTCTTCAGGTCTGGCCGCCAAAACACTTTGGACCAGAGCGCGGTACCATTAAGATGTATCGACCCTTGCACAGATTGAGGTGTGACAGAACTCGTGGAGTTAGGTGTGGTGATGGGAATATCCACGCTCAACGGTATGACCACCTTCTGCTGAAGGCGTCATGAAACTCTGCGTTCGAGTCTTTGCAATCTCGTGAGACGTAGCGCACAAGCACGAGTGCGGTTTTCGAGGCGAACAAGTCGATTTCGGGCATTCCGAATTTGCAAAATACCTCTTGACATGCCTCTTCCATTAGGGTCCACTCCCCGGGTAATTTGAGCCTTGACAGCATGTCTGCTTCTGAGTTTACCTGACCGGGCGGGTACTGAGTGACCAGAGGCCCTAGTGCGAGCCTTCCTACATAATCGATCACGTTAATTAACGTAAACTTCAACTTGAACTAAAACAGTATAAGCGTCGTCTGGTGACTATAATAAGAAACAATTATCTCATACAAATTGACATAAGTTAACGTTAACGTAAAAGCGACCGAGTAAGCATAAAAACTCGCAAGGCAAGGCCACAGGTGATCTTGTTCTCGTCCGCAATCTCTAATAACATACAAGTTAGCCGGTAGAGGATCTGTGATCGGAGACCACCCTCGTTCCGCATATTACTCACCACACTCTAGTTGTCGGACTGAACTAGCATGGTGGATTGACGTAGCGATTTCTGACGATTGGTTAAGGCTGTGCCATTTTTTCCGCTTAGACAAGCGTCGTACTATGGCACCCCAGCCTCTGGCAGATGCGTCTGTCGTTACATAGTGTGAGACAGGATCAGGATGTGTCGCCGTTCCTATAGACAGAGCTCGTAACCACCACATTAAGGTCGTCGACATTTCCGACTCGAGTGGGGTTTTACGTATGCTTGGTGCTTTGACAGCCGATTGCAAGCTACTTGTAACGGGCGGCAATGAAGCCGACCTCTAGGTACAACGAAGGCTGCAAAGTTTAGCGTGCCTAGCAAGCATTGAGCGTCGCGCGTCGTGCAAACTCCATCGATTTACCTGTAGTATGTGGCGTATCATATTGGAGATTTTGGAAACCTTTTCCTGGGGCAAATACTTGGAATTCAGGGTGAGATTCCATTTTATGCTGAGATAGTCTACTGCCTTGGTAGGGATCAATGTGGATTGTGGTTGATCATCCATCCCAAAGTTGCTAGGACTCATATTATGCTCGTATTTATAATCAAGTAATTACTTGAGTAATTACTTGCTAATAGTAATTTCTTAATGAAATCACTACTTGAGGGTTAAATTTCTTAAGTAAAGAAAATGGTGACTATTTCCTGGCTAAGAATTCTAAGTTTTGACAGTTCTAACTTCAAACAATTAGTAAACTATAGAATGAAAATCATTACTTGAGCAATTACTTTGACTGATGTAATTACTTATACTTGACTATAAATACAACTGTTATAGCTTCCGCAGCATGGTCCATTAGGGTTAATCGATCTTGGTTCACGATTAAATAATCGTCCAAATAGACGATAACTCGCATGCCCTTCACGCGCAGCACGTCTGCTACCCAATTTGTCACTGTCGCAAATGCCCCGGGTGCTGATGACAGCCCGAATGGCAGACAAGTGATCTGAAGGAGCTTTGGGCTCGACTTCTTTTCTATTGCGTATAATACTCGCAGAAATGGGTGATGACGGGGGCTGACTGCTAGGTGAAAATAGGCCTGTGTATTTTGCTCGCCCAGACGATCGATTGCAAGAAATCCGGCACTCGGTACATATTTATTAAGCTAAACTTTGTTTGCATTACATAGCGGTTTAGATTTTTATATCGGGCGATTGCTAGTATCTGACTTTTGCACTAAAAACATCGGACAGACATAACTTGTTCCGACATCAATAAGCTCATTGGAGTTTGAAAACGTGTTAATAAGTCTGGGCTTTGAAGTGAAGGTATTTTGAAAAAAAAAAAAAAAAAAAAAAAAAAGGAATTCGGTAACCAGATATCATTTTAACAATGTTGTCTGGAGCACCGTAATTCTTCCAAATTTGAATGTAATTTTTTAACCGCCCGCCATAAAATAAATTTCTTGAGGATAATCACTTACGATACTGATCGGATTTACGATTGCAAAAGAATAGTTTTTTTTTTTTTTTATTATTATTATGTACCGGATTTATTGTTTCCCGACTTTAGGCCTCTACTTTTGGGGGACGCTTGAAACCTCGTGGATGGCTGGGGACCGAACCCAGGATTGTCACAGTGAAAGGGCTTGTGTGCTCACTTAGCTGGAGGGCCATCTTGTCTATTCCGCATAGACGTGGCATGAGGCTCTTCCGCAGAGCGCTTTTGGGCAGAGAACAGCTTACTTGTACCACCAGCTTTTTGTAAAAAAAGGTGGTTAAATCCTGTGGATTAAAAAGGTTATATTGTGTTGGGGGATCTTCTTGCAAGTCCACCTTTACATATTTGTCGTTGACATCCGACAAAATGCAGCCACGACGTCTTTGAATGATATCAGCACGTCTTCTACGGCTCATTTGCAAGAGATCATAAGACACTTTCATGGAAGAGAAGTTTTCGGAAAAAAAGAAGCATTAATCTTTTCAAAAAGCATGTCAGCGTTAAGTACGCAGCCAGGCGATTGCGCCCATTCGATGATTTGCTGAAAGTTGTTTCTTAGCAGCTCATTTTGTTGTAAAAGAAAAAGCTCATGAGTAAAAGCTCCAAACGATCTATCAAAGTAATCTAAGCCAAAAAGAATTTGTATCCCAATGTTCGCAAAAACCTGGCTTAGCGACACACTTTTTCTCAGTTTCTAGGTATCTAAACCTTTGCCAATCATTAGTATCAAAATGATGTAGTTAATTTAGCACATGTAATCTACCCTCCGAGGCATTTTCAACAGTAGGTTATTTTAGGTTAGTGGATACCGGAAATTCGAATACTTTAACCTTCTGTGGTTTACTGAGAAGGTGATCATTCCCAAGAGAAACCCTCAAGCCTTCAGATGGATGTAAGGAAATATCAGAATCAGATTAGGGCTGGGTTTCTTTGTTTGAAAAGCGATCTTTATTTTTTAAGTAGGATAATATTTCACTTACTTGATTTGACAGCAAGTCTAACCTGCGCTCGTTTTCACGGGTCTCCTGCCGCGGCTGCTGCTCGACGACGACTCGAAGACGACGAAGAAGATGCCTGCGGTGATGCAGGGGGAGGCGGGCGACTCCCGTCACCTCGGCAGGCGCTTTCGTGGATTTTTCCATTACGTATACAAAACACGCACTCAAAACTCTTAATAGTACTCGAAACACTATTACCGAGTTTTCAAATAACCACTAAATAAAGTTTTTCCACGAACTAAAAATGTAGGTAATTTTAAACACTAAACAGCAGCGCTGTTACCCGCACTAAAAGAGGTGTGATCGCACCGAAAAACGATGCCAATGTGAAGAGCGCGCCTGACTGTTCGGGCAAGCTCCACGCCCCCTCCCCCCCGCCACAGCGGGGCGGAGCGGGTGGGAGGGGGAATAAGAGGTCGTGACGTCAGATCCGGAAAGATGCTGTCTCACTCTATAGGTCTAGAATAACGGTTCATAGTATATAATCTAAGGCTATACATTTTAATTTCTTACTATTCAGCGCCGTCTATCTACGAGAACATAAATTAAAAATGAACAGTGTTGCCAGTGAACATCCATGAAGCAGTTGTTAGTAATTATAGTAGAAGTGTACGCGTATTATGTTTAATTTTGATGTTTTTGAGTTAGTTATTATTTTTCGTATTTTTTTTTTGCATTTGTAAAAGGTCTCCGATCATAGTATTGTATTAATGTTTTGCTCTTATTGATCAAAAAAGAAACTATTAGTAGAATTTACAAATATGAAATGACTATACAGCCACAGGCTGACAGGCTGATGTTGACATTTCATTGCAAAAAAATTCTGCGGTTGCGTTGCGAATATTTTTGTAAATATTTCGTTTGCTTGCCAATTTTCAGTGTAATTTACGTCAAGTTTAGTTCCTTGCTCCGTATTTAATAAAAATCTTGGAAGATAAACGTTCCCATCGAATGTCTACTTTCTAAATCACCACGACTTGAGCCCCCCGTGCTCCTCGGTGATTTAAATGCTTAGGCCCTCCAAGTGCTCTGTCGGCCCTCCGTAAATAGGAGCTTGGACCATATTATTTAAGTGTTTAACTCCGCCCCTAAGACGACCACTGACCAAGTGTTTTGTGTTTATACTTAAATAACCATGTCTCGAAACAATGTTGTGTACCTATTGCCTACCTGGCTGCACAGTCATCAAAGATGACGGTAAATATGATGTTCTTTTTCTATCTACACAATGTATTGCTGGTTTGAGTTTGAGTGTAATGTTTTGTTTTACATAATAAATATGAACATGCAAAATTGGTATTTATTTTATTATCCTCGAAACAACAAGTTTAGTGTCGAATTAGCGTTACCGAGTTGAATAATGTAGAATGGTTGAAAATTCTGTTATAGTAAAACTAAACCTAAAAATTTAAAATCCAGTTTGTAGAATTTTCAACCATTCTCCATTATACAACTCGGTAAAGCTAATTCTACTTGGTACAATATTATTTATGTAGCTATGGTAACGTACCACGTGACATTGAATAGTGTATGTCCCCGTAACTAGATGGCGTTGCCTAAGAAAAGCCTAAGTTGCCAGTCTATCTCAGTATATATAATAGTAGTCTATGAAAGTGGGTGTGTGCTCTTGACCACATTGTATTAGACTACGGTAATAGAAGTGAAAACATACGACTGGAGCCGAGCATACCCGATTCAGCGTCACCGACCCGAGCATGACGGTTCAGTTTCGTTCACTTTCGGTCGATTTTACCAATGAAATGGATCGCGATCAGCACATCTAATCCGCGTTCAGAGAGTTGTCAGTGTCAAAATTGTTAATGGAATATTGATCATGTTTAATTTCATTGGTAAAATTGGGTCTAAATAAGTTTTCACTTTAAAAATAGACATTTTAGTGGGTATCAATATAATGTCAATTTTTACAAATTAGGACAAATATGACCACAAGCACAAAGCCGATACATCTTTGGCGTCCTTCCTAATAAGTTCTGGAGCAATTCTTGCCACGTCACTCTATTCGGTTGAACTGTCTGAACCGATTTATCTACTAATTTTCTTTTCCTTCCAGAGATGGGAGTTCTATCTTTATTCTGACTCTCATTGATTATCGAACGTATCATTTCATTCATTTCATTCGACGTTTGAAGTTCTGACATGTTGTGGTCGGTGCCATCTTGGGTTGATGACGTCAGAGCGGTGGGTTCTTGTGGGACCGCACTATGCTCAAATTTTTCACTGGTTGATTCAGAGTGGCTTCGGTGTGTTATTGATGTTTTTCCATTAGATAAATCTCGTCGAGGAGTTCTCATTTGTTCAATAGGTTGAGGACTTCCCATACGTTTCTCTAAGTCTTCCCGGGTAGCTTCTGGTAGAATTTCCGATTCTTCAGTTTCTTCCTCGGCAGACTTTGCTAAAGAAATGATAGTGTACATTTCTTCATCATGTTCTTCAGCAGCGTCTAGTCCTGCCTGAGGAGTTCTCTTTTCTACAATTTCTTCGCCTTTATCGTCGGGTTGGGGAGTGGCCTCTTCTTCAACGTCTTCCTCAGCGGTGTCGAATGGTGGGACAGTTTCTGGATCTGAAAATTATTATTTTTGAATTTGAACCACCTGATGTTAACATACAGCAGTCAGGTCAGAGGTAACATACAGCAATGTATCAAAAAGGTGTGATCATGGGTGTGGTACAGATAGACCAACAAACTGCGAGGCCTTAATTTGTACTGGCTTAGGGCCTATTTCACGATGTCCGAATAGGCCTCACCGAATAAATTCAAAAATGGAACAGAATTTGTATGAAATTATCTGCCAAGTAGGTTTATAGTTTATTTGGGAACTTAATCGTAGCCTAGTTGGTGAAACAGGCCCTTAGTGCGAGTTTTTATACTTACTCGATCGCATATTAAAGTTAACTTTATCTCATTTTTTAAGGAATTTATGAACAACTTTTACTACATCTGAGATCGCGAAAAAAAACATCGAGTAAGTTTAAAAACCGAATAAGCGCCGTCTGTTGACTATAATGGGAAACAATTATTCCATACAAATTGACGTAATTTAACCTTAATTAACGTAAACGCTATCGGGTAAGTATACAAATTAGCAATAAGGCCCCAGGTTAAGGCCTGCGAGTGAACAATTTTCTCCATCATGGGAAAACATTGTGAGCACGAATAATCAGCCGACCCAAAAGTATTGAAGTTTTGTACGGTACAATTGATAATAAAAGCCGCACGGGTCGATTTCAAGTTTAAGTAACGCTTGTCGAGGTCTGTCCTCTGACCTTCCATTACATAATCAAGACCCCCGTGCCTGGGGTTCTACTCCCTAGGCACGAAGTCCGTAGTTTCGGCCTTCGTTACGGGCGTTTCTTACTCCGTATCACGGGGCCTACTCCCTAAGTCCGTCCGTCTTACCGTCCGTCCGTTTATCCGTCCGTCTGACATTACGATCCATTAAAACAAGTGTAAAAGTTAAATTTTTCGGACGGCAACAACACATCAGGAGTAGGGACAACTGGCAAATAATGTTGTCATTCATACTTCGTTCGGGCCCCGAACCAATCATCCATCCGTAGGTGATACGGAGTAAGAAACGCCCGTAACGGAAACCGAAACTACGGGCTTCGTGCTTAGGGAGTAGGCCCCCACTTACGGATTCATGATTGGTTCGGGGCCCGAACAAAGTATGAATGACAACATTATTTGCCCGTTGTCCCTACTCCCGGTGTCTTTTTGCCCGTCCGAAAAATTTAACTTTTACACTTGTTTTGATGGATCGTAATGTCAGACGGACGGATGAACGGACGGACGGAAAGACGGACGGAGTTAGGGAGTAGGCCCCCTGGTCCCCAGCTGTCATTCGTACTTAAGATCTTTGACAGTCGTGTTAGGCAGTCGCTCCATGTAAAATACTGGTATTCAGCTGCATCCGGTTAGACTGGAAGCCGACCCCAACATAGTTGGGAAAAGGTAGGCAGATGATGGTGCTCAAAAACACTGGAATTCGCCTTTCCTCTCAGTATTTTGTAAGCATCGGTCAGCTAGTCCCTAATATAATAGGGATGATGACTAAATCTTTTTTTATCTGTCATGTAGATTATTAATAAAAAATATTGGACACGTATTTTTTTACGTAATCAAAAGATTACGGCGCGGCAATTCTATTGAGTTAAAATGTGGCATGACGTCACGACTTGCATGATTTTTATTCCCAACTTTAATGCGTTATATCTACTTATGTATTTATTATTAATATGAAAAAGAAAAAAAATCGTGTCTAATATTTTTTTAATATCTGACTGACGGATTAAATAGAATTTCTGTAATTCTGTTATAAAACCCCATGGATCATCCCTAATCTTCAACAACAAACCAAAAAAAAAAAAAAAAGTGAAATTTCAAACCTGCAATTTCTTCCAATATTTGAAAAACTACAATTCTATCACCAAGATCAACATTGCGACTGGCCCCCGCTCTCCTGAACCTCGTTGGTAGTATGATACTTTTGATAGAGCCAGAGACCGAGTCTCCTTTCTCATAACTTTGCTCATCCTCTGGCTCATTAGGTTTATCACTTTCAGCCTCTTCATGATCATCGATTGAGGAATGATGGGATTCTTCTCCACCTACTACGGGATCATCTATTCTTTCTTTATCAGGTTCTACCGTTTGACTTGTTTCTTCAATTATTTCATGTTCATCAATATTTTCATCATCTGAGCCTTCTTTCTCATAATTTTGCTCATCATCTGACTCTCTAGATTCTTCATTTTCAGTCATTTCATGATCGTCGATTATGGAATGATGGGATTCATCTATTCTTGCTCTACTAGATTCTTTATTTTCACTTGATTCCAAGTTATTAGAATCTTCATTTCTTATTCCATCTCCATCAGTATTTTCACTATCTGATTCTTTTTCCTCTGTTATCATTTTATCATCTTCATTCGATGCTGTATCATTAACAACATCAATATTTGTAATTTCCATCGATTCAAAATCAGCTCCATATCCATTAGAATTAGTAGAAGCAGAACTATGTGTATCCTCTCTATCTTCAGTGATCGAATCAAAATTACCATTACCATTATCTGGTGAATTATTTTCTATGATAGAGGTAACTTGATTTTCAAGGGAGCCATTATTTTCAATATCATCACCAACCGAACTATCACTGTAATTTGAACCATAATCTATACTATTGATGTTACGATTTTCAATAAAAAGTTTTTTGTATATCCTTTTCATTTTTTTATATAGTTTATCGTAGTATTCTTCTGGCTCGTCATGTTTGTTAGCTGTAGATACTTCCTCTATGATAAGTGGTGGTAGTGGAGTGTATGGTCTCGATGGAGAGGCGAATACTTCTTGAGTTGGATTCCATTCGTTAGATTGCTCCTCAAGTGGAGATAGCACTGCAAGAAATTAATATGGTAGAATGGCATTATTAGAATTTTTTAAACGTAAAAATAAGCCGCTTGAAAGTAAGGGCGTTTGTCATGTGGATTTGCTAAAGCACGCGGGGCTGTCCTGTTTACAGATTGAGTTGAACACACAATAAACACGCGTCTATGGACAGTGCAACTGGCACCTATACGCGTCAAAGTCGCCTTCAGAAAGTTGCAACTCGGACGGACAACTTAAGGCGACACAACGATCATGTTGCTACGTCCTGAAGTACCGACGACGCAGCTGTACCTATTTGTCCCGTTTTTACCACTCTACGAAGACTGAGGACATCGTAGAGTACCTACATACGGTTGAAAACCAACTGGACCTTGAGTGTGGAGAAGTTAGAGGCGCACCATAACACCAATTTCAAGTGGTTCGTTGTGTGCGTTCTGACTCACCTCAAGGAAGAGTTTTGGCCCAAAAGTGTGCTGTATCGGCGTTTCCGCGGCCAGCTACGCGACACCTCGCAGCGTAACACGACGCCGTCACTTCGTGTATAGTAGTTTTTAAGTTTGTTAATGTTTTTATTATGTAGGTATTACTTTATTTAATAATTTGTGTATTTTATCTATGGGACTTAGTTGCCTGACATTAACTAATTAATTAATTAATTTTGTGTTTTTAAAATTCCTCTAAAACCAAATGTATGGTTTAATCATATGGATTTTACATATGTGTTTAACATAAATAGTCGGGGGCGAAGACCTAATTTTGTAAAATCTAATAGAAGTATCTAAAAAATGTGCGCAATCTTTGTATGCCTCTGCAGCATCAATGAATCCTTCGAGAGACTCGGTCGTCGTTCCACTATAACGAGCCTTGCACGGAGCGAAGTTACCCGATGCAAGTTGAGCAGACGACGACGACCAATGATATAATAAGTTTACTTATAATATCATTGACGACGACGGCGTATCCGTGCGCAGCCTTGTCGTTGACTTTTAACGAGACGTATGTCAACAGTCAACAGTCAACTAGGCTGCGCACATTTTTTAGATTCTTCTATTAGATTTACAAAATTAGGTCTTCGCCCCCGACTATTTATGTTAAATGTGTTATTTGACTATAATATACTCTACTGCTGTACTAAAACCGAAACATGATAACTTAGACCTGCCGGTCGATTCTGTAAAAATCTCACCGTGAAAACTTAGGTGAAGTGAGTTTGTTTTTGCTAGGAATTGACACTATTGACAGCTCACTCAACGCTCACTTCACCTAAGTTTTCACGGTGAGATGGTTACAGAATCGCACTGCAGGGCCGGTAGTCTCGACATTATAACGATCCTAACGATTCTCGGTAAGACCTACTTACATGCTCTATGGTCCAAATGGCACCTCTAGACGGGCAAATGGTAATAGTTCGGTTTTATCAAATACAATTATTGCCACTTCAAAATCTCCTTGAATAACGGGGAAAATTGGAGCTCAAGATTTAATAAAAATAATTGTTTTTTCTTGAAAATTGTAGTGAATATGTTTACCTTATCTTGAAAACACAATTTTACATGGTTCAAACTAGAGATGGGATTTAACAGGGTAATACTGCTAACAGGTAACTTGTTCCTAGGCTCTGAAACTACAACAGCGACGTGAGAAATAACTTAAGTCTCACGCTCAAAGAATACACAAAAAAAGTTAAAAACAAAAAAAAATGGTTATCGAAAAAACAATTATTCAAACTTTTCCTCACTTCCGACTGCAAAGATAAGTGTCTCAAAAAATTGCTAAAAATTAGTATAAAACAATTATATACTTCCGGTGATCATCCTTACTGGCTAGCACATTAAAAATTGCTTTGAATATTATTAAGGGGCAGAATACCTGTAATATACTAACTTCTGATTTTAGTTTAACAATATGATTAAAAAGCAATTAAACACTGTATTAACTCATTTACGATTGATTGATAATAGTTATTATACTAGGTTAATAATACCATATAAAAAGTATTATAGACTTACGTATTTGATATTAATTTCAACTTTATACCTTTACGCGTTCTTGAGAAAAAGGGTCTTATAGGCTGTCAGACTTGAAAATATTTTTTTGTGTTTATAGTTTAGTAATAATTTATAATTTTGTGTTTGTTTCTATCGCATGATGTGGTCTCCTATAATTGAGGGAGCACATAGAGTTCTTGTTCTTTGTAATATAGCATTGTATTCTTTGTTGGAGATCCTAATAAAATAAAATAAAATAAAAATTAAATAAATCATTTCTACTGAAAACCCTCGAGGGACTCTTTGTTAGACACATCCGTGACAGACCTCTTCGGGTAAAACCACTTCATAAACAACAGCATGCATACTCCACTGGCAGATCAACGGAATCTGCACTGCACAGCGTAGTTTCCAAAATTGAATGCGCGGTGGATCACAACCCACAAGTGCTCATCACTGGCCGCCTTCATTGATATGGAGGGCGCCTTTGACAAAACCATGTTCAAGAGCATCAACATGGCCCTCGACAGACATAGTATAGACTCGACACTGAGAAGCTGGATCACCAACATGCTCAAACTGCGAGCTGTGCAAGTGACACTGAATGACACCACAAGGGCCATCGTGCCAAAAAGGGCTGCCCGCAAGGGGCATCCTCTCTCCGCTGCCTGGTCCTACCTGGTAGAACCTGGTCGTAGACAGCCTCATCAAAACAATGACAAAGGATACTTCACCGTAGGCTACGCCGACGACATAACCATAATGATAAATGGCATCCATGAAAATACCCTACGCGACCTCATGCGCCAAGTTTTGAAAATAGTAGAGAACTAGCTGCATGAGAACTACACCCACTGCTGCTCTACAAGCAATGCTTGGACTGCCGCCTCTACACCTCATCATGTGTGAATAGGCGGCCCTAGTCGCCTCTATGCTCAAATCTAACAGGAACCCTGAGCAAAGACTCTAAAGTCGAGCACATACGCATAAAGGAGGATGCGATCAAACGACAGCCAACAATAGCATCACAATGCGACATAGCCCTGTCCAAAAACATTACAACATAATACTCACGGAAGGATGGTGTGACTACTCAGTCCCGCAAGAGTTGAGAGCCCCACGATGACACCGATTGATTAAAGACCGACTCCGGCAGCGGAGTCGGAGTCTTCTCACACGATCTCAATAAACATATCCAGCTTGCTGAGAGTATTTAACACTGTCTACCAGGCAGAGTGTGTGGGTATCATACAAGCGGCTTACGTCATAGAAGCCAGGAGAGTTACGGATACCCATATACGTATACTCTCAGACAGTGCCTCAGTGCTCCAATCGTTACAGAAAAAATACATTACCACGAGAATAATAAGTACTAGAATGTCGCAATGCACTCGAACGTGTGACGGTATCTAACCGCAACATAGTGACACTGCAATGGATGAAAGGACACAGCAGATCGCTGGGTAACGACGAGCTGACGTACTAGCTAGGAGAGCATCCAGCACGTCTGTCTGTGAATCTATGCCAATCGTACCCATTCTCTTCAACCAGTTACTCAGCGTTGGTGGTCATTGACACCAGGCCGTAGACAGTCCAGGGAGGCTATTTATGTAAAGATTACAAGAAAAATAAAACGATTTCTTTATCTAGCACACTTTTCCAGAAATCGGAACTGAACCCTCGGTGCGCGAGTCCGACTCGCTCTTGACCGGTTTTTTTATGGTAGTCGTTAGAATAGTAGGTAAAGGTATTGCATGGATGAAAGTAAAATATTTTTAGTTAAGTAGGTAATACTGTGCCTGAAAGAATATTTGTAGCAATTTCTAAGTATGATAGCCAGTAAGTAGCCAGTAAGGATGGCAATCGGAGGTATGCAATTTATTAATACTCATTTTTACCAATTTTTAGGGTTCCGTACCTCAAAAGGAAAAAACGGAACCCTTAGAGGATCACTTTGTTGTCCGTCTGTCTGTCTGTCTGTCAGTCTGTTAAGACCCTTTTTCTCAGGAACGCGTGGTGGTATCAAGTTGAAATTAATATCAAATACGTAGGTCTATGGTCCCTTGGAGCTCTAAAAAAATCAAGCTTCTAAGTCAACGCAATAAAAAATACGGCCATTAATGCGCCATATTTTGATACTCGCAAGTAAATCAAAACCTATAGGGTGCTTCCCGTTGTCCTAGAATAATGAAATTCGGCAAGAAGCAAGGTCTTACAGCACAAGTAAAGGAAAAAGTCCGAAAATTGTTAATTTGTAATTTTTTCACACAAAAAAATATTTTCAAGTCTGTCAGCCTATAAGACCCTTTTTCTCAGGAACGCGTGCAGGGATCAAGTTGAAATTAATATCAAATACGTAAGTCTATAGTCCCTTAGAGTTCTAAAAAAATCAAGCTTCTAAGTCAACGCAATAAAAAAATACGGCCATTAATGCGCCATATTTTAATACTCGCAAGTAAATCAAAACCTAAAGGGTACTTTCCGTTGTCCTAGACTCATGAAATTTGGCAAGAAGCAAGGTATTACAGCACAAGTAAAGGAAAAAGTCCGAAAATTGTTAATTTGTAATTTTTTTCACACAAAAAAATATTTTCAAGTCTGTCAGCCTATAAGACCCTTTTTCTCAGAAACGCGAGAAGGTATCATGTTGAAATAAATATCAAATACGTCAGTCTATAGTCCCTTGCAGCTCTTAAAAATCAAGCTTCTAAGTCATTGCGATAAAAAATACGGCCCTATGTACGACATATTTTGATACTCGCAAATAAATCAAAACCTACAGGGTACTTCCCGTTGACCTAGAATTATGAAATTTGGCAAGAAGCAAGGTATTACAGCACAAGTAGAGACAAAAGTCCGAAAATTATTCATTTGTAGTTTTATCACAAAGAGTTTATATAAACTCTTTGTTTTATCACATAAAAAAATTTTTTTTTTGGGTAACAATGTTCCCTACCAACGGAACCCTTCATTGTGCGTGGTCCGACACGCACTTGGCCGGTTTTTGAGATATTTTTCTCAGCTGTCGAACGTGGGGTAACTTTCTATGGAAGTTGCAACTTCTCCTCCTTGCAACACTATTATTTATTCTGTCAGTCGAAAAGTACTCTGTGGTCAAGATGAAGTCTATAGTTTGATTAGTTGTCTTTGGAAACTAATATTTTTAATGTTATTTTCCTATTATTGTTTCATTTATTGACAATAACAAATAACTCGTCAGCAGATTATATTACTCGGCTAACACATTTCTAGCTTAAGCGGCGACCTCACTGCATTTATAGTTTCTCACTATACCTATAGTACTTATAGCTGCGTAATCATACTTGGGATTCTACAGAAAGTTATCCATCCTTAATACGGCTGTCTGAGGACTGGGAGCCGGCATGATGTAAGCGGTCTACACTTCGGAAGACCACACAGCTTGGAGAGGCGTCATTTGTGGTCGCTATCTCCTGTAGTAAAGGAACGACTTAGAAGAAAACGTTGAACTAAGTGACTATGTAGTGAAAGTTTAAAATGTCATTTGAAAGATTTTTCAATAGCTATGCAACATGCCTCGTGTAAAAAGTGTCTAGAATGTGTAAACTAGGAGATGATTGTGATAATGGAGATTTAATAAGTTGAGAACATGATTTGTGGTTGTTATTTATTTCTCATTATTATAGATTTATTTATTTGCATTTGAAACTGAAATCAGTTGTGAGGAATCCATGTACATTCTAGCTAATATAGAATGCAAATTTAGTACCTACATTTAAACAAATTACAAAAACTAAATTTCAATGAAGTTAATTTATCGGGTATGAAATCTTGTACAGAATAATAAAAACTGTTAGCTGTTTTCTAAGTTCCTGCAATAGCTGTAGTCTTTATTATTGTTAGGTATTTTATTATAAATTAGTTACATATAAAACTATTAGTTATGTATCTGTATGGCACAGATACCTAACTAATAGTTTTTCTTGATTATAGAAGTTTGAGAATACCGTGCACAAAAATTTCTGACATTGAGATCTCATATCTGTACCACGTCTAGTTTCATTTGAGGTAGAAAATGAAATTTTTTAATACATTAATAGGTTTTACAAATGCGGCTACTTCAAAGTTGTAAAGTATCAAACCATGGTACGCTTAAGGCAACCAATATTGTTGGCAGATTTACTCTTTTTGATAAACTATGCAGCTTATAAAAGAATAAATAAGTATAATACCTAATTGTATGAAAAGTTAAGTAGGAATCAAATTAAATTGACGGTAGTAAGTTGTAAAACAAAACATTACGTGATGTGAGCACACTAAATGTTATGCATGGCTTGAACCGTTATGTAGGAAGTACATAGCGGTTCAAGCCATACACTTTTACAATAATGTCCTCTGGCTGTTAATTAAGATCCCTAAAAATTTTGTGACATTCACTTTTTCTACTTGACTAGTGTAATTTACATTAATTATCTCGCATGGATACCCATTGGCAAAAGTGCATGATTTGTTATTGTCATGTGGATACATGGTTAGGTGCAACATCTGTCGTATAAACAGTGCCTAGATCTAGATTATTAGAATGTGTGAACTTAGGAGATGATTGTCATACATGCTGGATATTTAAATAAAGTTGAAAACATGATTGAAAATCTGTGTACCTACACCCGTACAATGATATTTTAAAAAATAGGTACACCCGCCATCCTGATGTCAGAACCGCGGGTGTACTGCTAACTAATGTATGTTGCTAAGTACACTCTATAAGTAGATCTGGTACCTCTTGTGTACCTGCAGAAACAAGTATTAAAAAAACAAAATACTGTCAGGTTGCTGCAAAAAGTAAAAAAAACAATCTTCTTTCTTTGACGCATGACCTCCATTTCTCCTGGTTCTTACTAGGAGAACTCCTCAACAATTAACGGCCCTGCATCGGGAAAAGCAACATTTTGTAAAACGTGATGAGCAGCTGACATTGGGTTATTGTAACTTAGATAAATTACAAACTGAACCACTAAACTGTGAAAAATAAAAACTTTTTTACAAAAACAAAAACCGACTTCCAAAAAAAACACTACAAATTGAAAAATAACTTTAATTTCGGAAGTCGGTGGCAAAAAACTAAAATACAGATCCAAAGACACCGACTTCCGAAATTAAAGTTATTTTTCAATTTGTAGTGTTTTTTTTGGAAGTCGGTTTTACCATTTTGGTACGGAACCCTAAAAAGAGGTAGAAACAAGTAGAGAACCGAAACGGTGAAAAGGAGCGGTCGCTTAGCATTGGATCACGATGCACTGTTGCCGCTCCGCCTCGCCAGACAGCCGTGTTAAATTTGTTTAATAACGTTAACGATAAAGTTAACGTTATTAAACAATTAACGTTAATAAAGACTAACGATAAAAATAGCATAAATAACGTTAATTCTATTACCGTTATTTTCATATTAACGGTAACTGTGTCAGAAGTGAATTTTTACCTGTATTTAAAGCCCTGGTTCAAACCTACGAACTTCAACTGAGGAAGAGGGGGAGGAGGACTTACGAGTCGGGGCTGTTACCACTGGGCCTCCACTGCTCGGTCACTATAATTGGGGCTCCACTGTACAATCACACCCGCGCGTACGAAACTTCACATTGGTGAATCATTTGGGTTAGGTTAGAATAGTGACCATTACCACTATTGCTGGTGAATCATTTGGGTTAGGATAGGTTAGGTTAGAACAGTGACCCTTAACGCGCGACGGCGAGCGAGCGAAGCGAGCGGTTCCGCGGCAGCGGCCGCCGAGCGCCATATCCCCTCTATTTTTGGTGAATCATTTGGTTTAGATGAGGCGGTGAATGTCTCGTATATTAGACGATGAAAGCCTCAGGGTTATTGACCTTGATTTCAAGGTCAATGTGGTACTCGTACTGTAAAATTTTTTTTTTTTCGGCGTCTATTATTTTGCGCACTTTGTTGTTTTCAATAATACACTAAAAAAGGTCTATTGTATACCACAAAAAAAATAGCTAGTATATAAAAGCGCCGGGTGCGTTTGTACAGTGGTTCCATAATTGGTGATAACCACAGAATTTGCATGCATTTACTTAAGTGTTATGGAATTATGTAGTTTTAACTTACTCTGTAAACTGTGGAAAACACTTTTGGCAAAATGTTTCTTCTTTTCCTGCCATTCTGGACCATAATTGAAATAAGTACGTGACATTTTTAATTTGAATTCACCGATATTGTATTGCCGAACAATGTATGAAAATTATTTTCATATTGTGTAGGTAGTGGATATAATATACAGAACAGAGTACTATAAAACATTACAACTAGTGGGTAGATCGACAAAAAGCACTACTTACATTCTTTACCATAGATATTGGCAAAGCCAAAAGTTTTATGGTAGAAATCTATATGTTATTATCTTAAGTTGTCTATGGTACTAAAACTAAACTAATAAATCAATTCCAAACAAAATTGTACTTTGCCTTAGAGCATTTAACCTAATGCTCTAAGTACTTTGCACTTCTTTGCACAAAAATAAAATTAAAATAATTTCGTTACAAAAACTTGTTACTAATAAAAAATAGACCATGATGTGAACGGGAGTAATAATGAACGCTGCAGTTTCGCTTCGAGGAGATACCAACAAAGGAATGTTTAACGTCACAGTCAATGCCCATAAAAGGCATAAAAATTGCGGAAGTTAAATACCGTCAAGATTCGGTCAAATGCTTAATGGGGAGGCACACGCAAAGCTGTTTGTAGACGGCGCTCTGAATGACTGTACATTGTTTTACAAACAAATCCAAACAATTTGACAATCGTTCGTTATGTCAAATCAATGACAAACGGACAGTCGATCATGTGCCACCATAAGGCCACCATGTGCCACCTAGCGTGATAAAAACTTAGTTTTCCTCCCCAGTATTGCGGTAAGTGGTGGCTGCACCTACGGCTAACGCTCTTCAACGCGATAATCAACGGCACATCCTGTTATGCCGGGGCCACACTATACGGACATCACCGTTGAGTAACGCGTTGAAGGGCGATAACCGTAAGTTTAGCCACCACTACGCCGATAATTTGACAACGGCATTCACATTGCCGATGGACGAGGGGTGTCAATTTAATGAGCATTGACGTTGACCGTTCAAATGTGGCCACTCAATGGGGAGCCACACGCAAAGCTGTTTGTAGATGGCGCTCTGAACGACTGTACATTGTTTTACAAACAAATCCATACAATTTGACAATCGTTCGTTATGTCAAATCAATGAAAAAAGGACAGTCGATCATGTGCCACCTAGCGTGATAAAAAGTTAGTTTTCCTCCCCATTCATCGCGTTGAACAACGGAACAATTACCGTGATGTTTAAAGCGTTTATGGGCATTAACGTTGACGTATAGTGTAGCCCCGGCATTAATGTGGCCGCGGCATAACAGCCAGACCTATAAAAAAATCAGCTAAGGCTTATAAGATTGAAACTTCATTCATGTAATTCAGTATTTTAGAGATTGTTTCATGATTTTATCTTTATTAGATAATTAATTATTTATCGATATTTTTGAATACGTCATGCATGTAAGTACACGCGGCTAATATCAAGCTTCTTATAGATTTCTAGTATAGGCTGATCTCTCACTGTACGGAAATCCTATACAATGTGAGATCAGCTTATACTGGAATTATTGTATAGTTTGATATGTAGTCGTGTACACAGTTTATATTCAATTTTTTTTTCGACTTGCTTAGCGCGTAGCGTTTCGAAATCGAAAACGCCCTTCTTCTATTCTATTCTATTCTTAAAAAATGGCAAGCAAAGCCGATGTCGACTATTCTGCCAATGTCTAAAGTGAGCTAGAGAAACAAGTGTGCATGAAAAAAAAAAAAACTAGAAAAATATTTGGTTGATCCAGTTGATACAACCTTAGACCATTTAGGTTAAATGCTCTAAGGATACAACTAATAGAAATAAATAAATATTATTGTTAAAACATAAAATACACGTATAGGTACCACACCAACACATAAGGAGTAATTCACAATTTATTTATTTTAGCGGTCTTTTAGACTAGTTTTAGTTTTATTTTTAATTTTAGATTAGTTTATAGTAGTTTTAGATTAGTTTTAGTTTATATTTAGTTTATATTGTTAAATTGTAATATTTAAGACAAGTTAATATGTTGATATATAATGATGATGTTATTATAAATAAATGTTAGTATATTCACAATTTTATGTTATTGTGACGCATGAAAGTCATCAGCGCCACATGCAGATCTGGAGAGGAGTATGTTAGTAAAGAAGGAAAATTAGTCGGAAGAGGGATCTTAAATTTTGGGAGGCGCCTATATAAATCTAAAGGTGGGATGTTGTTTGAGCAATCAAAAAAGATGTGGTCCAGAGTGCCTTCCTCCAAGCCGCACTTACAGAGAGAGGAGTCTCGAACACGAATCTTTTGCAAAAACACTGGAGTGTACAACAGAAACCCAAGCGAATTCTAAAAAGGGTAGAAATAATTGTTTTGGAGGTTCTTGGCTTCTTCGTACAACTATGGTTGGCTATTTGATAGCTGTCATCTGTCAAACGTTTGTCAATCTTGTCATGTCATGTCAGTCAGGTCAGCTGTCATCAAACAAATCGATCGATAATAAATTCACATTCACGATTTAATTTTCAATTTCGAATTAATTAACGTTTTCTATCCGCAATGGCAAAAGAAAAAAACGTCTGGCGCACTAACTGTGTGTTTTAAATGTAGTTTTAGTTAATAATTTGGTGTGTATCGCCGTATTTCGTTCACAGGCCTTTTGTAACGCTTGAGCGGCTGTTTAGGCCGGAAATGTCTGTGCTACTTGTGTATTTATTCTGAAAACGACCGAAATGGACCTGTCTCCGGATGAGGACCACTTCCAAGGGCGCCTGCTGCATCAGGTCAGTGAATTATTTAATAAATACTCGAGTTTTCAAGAGTTGTCGATATTCCGTTAAGGGCTAGTTAAACTGCGGTATCGTGCGATTTAGAATGTTGTAATCGTGTAATGTGAATGTAGAATGTAGTGCAAGGTCTTGCCTTAATCTGTCAGTGGTAAGAAAAACAGCCACAACAGAACGAAAACCTTTTAAAAAATATTATAAAAACTTTTGTATAAAAAATTGTTTTAACACTAAATTATTCGTCGCATCTGCTTACATAATATTTCATTCATTGCTTATTGCCGTACCGAATGCAGGCCTAGTTAAAAATTCAGGACAAACAAAAGATACATACAGAAAAAATATTATATTAAGAAACATGGAACGGGTAGGCAGTTCTATTTCATACTAGCTGTGCCCCTACATGCACAATGATGCAGTAACTTATGTGCGTCAGAACTGCGGGTGTACTTTTCAGATGTACCTAAATTTATTGCAATTATTTGGTACCTTCCGTGTACCTTTACGTACCTCTCTTGAAAATCTGTGTACCTACACCCGTACAATGATATTTTAAAAATTAGGTACACCCGCCATCCTGATGTCAGAACCGCGGGTGTACTGCTAACCAATGTATATAGCTAAGTACACTCTATAAGTACATTTGGTACCTCTTGTGTACCTGCAGAAACAAGTATTAAATAAACAAAATACTGTCAGGTTGCTGCGAAAAGTAAAAAATAAACAATTTTCTTTCTTTGACGTGCTTACTATTTTATAAAATAGTAGCGACGTCAAAGAATAAATAATTCGGTAATGAACCCAGATCCTCCACTAGCTGCGCCCCGCGGTTCACAACCTTTCGCCTTTATAATATTAGTGTGAGTGTGATTGTGTGCCCATACCGGGAAATAAAACATGAAATTAACGGACACAAATTATACACAGGCTCGGGACAATACTTTCTGTTACAGTTATGTACTTCACAACACTGTGTCATTTGAGCTAAGTCAGTCCGAAAGTATATGTTTGGATGATGTGCCTCGTAGTATAACATTGCACGATAAGACATATACCTTGCTCGGTATTATTGAATTTTTACCTTCGGGTCCTAAAACAGATAATATTAAGTATGTTGGCCATTATAGATCACATTGTTTCAGAGGTAAGCGATGGGAGTGCTATGACGACCTTCGTAATAATGTAACAAAAAGCTCTAAATGTATGATTGCAGAATGTGTCATGTATGGATTAAAATCATATGTGTAATAATAACCATTTAGATCTTCCATTAATACATTTATTTACGTTAAAATACTGTGTACTTAGATAATACAGGACCGAAGATTAATTTATATAAGGTGAACTTTTAGTAAGTACAAATATTTAAACAGAACATCTAACTATACGCTAGAAATACGGCGTTAGCATTTTTTTCAAATATTCAGGCTAGTTTTTTTTTAATTTTTCTAACAAAAAAATAACAATATTTTTAAAAGCATCCTGTATACTGACTCAATCATTGTCCTGCGCGAGGCAAAAAAATCTACCGTATTACGTCATCGCTCGGACTCTCTGCTCCCCGCTTGCTGCACGTGTTGCAAACCGTTATTTATGACTTTCTTTCTTAGTAGGTACCTACCTATTCGTCTAGGATCTTGTCTCCACCTCGAGCAACGCTATTAATATTCCGCTGCAATAAACGAAAGCAACATTTGCGCTTATCTTTGGTAGAGATATTTCCAATAAATCGAAGCGGATCAGTGTGGAGCTATTGTATTTTTATGATAGATATTAACAATTTTACTAACATTCATTTAAAATGTTTCTACTGACTGGTGTTAGGTGTAAGACTGCCTTTGTAATGCAGGAATCAAATTATAACGTAAACGTTACGTTCAGTACGTTCAGTGGAAATTAATCCTAAGTAATAATACAAATAAATAAAACAAAATAACAAATAAAACTCGCCAATTTTTTATTTTTTTTTTAACTTGGCGTGTTTAAAAGTCAAGATTCACTATCAGATTTACACTTATTTACACAATTTACTAGTTATTTACACATATCACATCAATTGTTGGACGTGACGCCCTTGTAGACGCACACACTGTCTAGCGCGATCGAGACAATGCCTCCGCACTTCAGTAAGCACTTGCTGTTCACTGGACATCACGTCAAATGCACTCACAATTCGCGCACGTAATTCATCTAATGTACGGTTCGTTCCCATACACTAGGTCTTTGGCCCGACCCCACACGTGGAAGTCCATTGGCGTCAAATCAGGTGAGCGTGGCGGCCAGCGGATAACGCTACCGCGCCCAATCCATCGCCTTTGGAACGCCTCATCCAAGTAGGTGCGTACCTGCACACTGAAGTGCGCCGTCGTGCTGGTAGTACATGTACCTGCGGTACAACACAGGTATATCCAGCAGTAGCTCTGGTAGGTCTCGCTGGAGGAACTGGAGATACGTGTCCGCAGTCAGTTGATCCAGAAAAACGGGTCCTAATAATTGGCAGTTCAACAGTCCTGCCCACACATTCACACTGAAACGGTGTTAGAAGTGGTCCGGCCGAATCACTCGTTCGATTGTAATCGCACCAGTAATGCATGCGCATTATGCACATTACATAGTAGACATGCGCAAAACAGTGCGTTTTAAAGTGATGTAATATGACATTACATTTCGTACCGAGGAATGTTGCATTACACCATGACTCCAAACATGACGCGAAATGACGCATCACAGAGATGGCTATTGAAATGAAATGCTCGCGTTGTAGAAGATATACATCATTACACGAGATAGCGCGATGTATTATGATGTGATGTAACAATCGCCAATGCGCCGAAATACACTCGTTTTTGTTATCATAAAGTCGATTTAAGTACTGTTTTTTTGAATCGTGGGATGGATGGAATGTGAACTATTATTACTAGCAATGTTTCTATTTGTTTCGTATAATGTAACTGTTTTGCATCATGGCGCGCGCAATGTTGGCTCCGGCGTACCAACCATAACATTACTGTCATGCTGTCATGCTTTAAAACATCACGGTGCTAGGCAGTCCGCGGTGTCAATAAAACGTAAACCTTATAACTTGAGTAATACGGTTCTAAATAATAGATCACTTATTTCGCAGCCAGCCGACCGTCGCATGTTTCTACTCACTTACACACATAGCGAAAATTAGCGATATAATACGAACACCGAACCGAATAGCGCGCCGCGTCATGTTTGAGTGTCATGTGCCATGGTTAATTTGGTCGAGTCATAGGTAATGCTACAGTACGCGGTCGGGTTATATGACGCGCAATGCAACATCGCATTACTTACACAAGTCTATTACATAGTCCCTCGCGCGTAAATGTGTACTCATCCGTCGATAGCACATTATCAGTGAAATGATTTTAGCGAACTAGAAGCCGCTCCCGCGTCGAGTGTTGGCTGGCCGCGCAACGGGGTGTGGCAGGGGCGAAGCGGGGGATGCGCGCCGCCACGGGGTTTTAGGTAAACAACGCGACTCCTTTGTTATCTGCCATAAAGTACGTTAGCTGGAATTCCCCGTTATACACGGGGTGTTGAATTTTACTTTTTAAACAAAATGGTTTTTGGTGTTTTTCTTGGAAACTAGCGTATAGAAATTTATGATTTTTTCAAGAAATGTTTATCTTAAGTTAATGAATCT
Source organism: Cosmia trapezina (assembly GCA_905163495.3). NCBI lineage: Eukaryota > Metazoa > Arthropoda > Insecta > Lepidoptera > Noctuidae > Cosmia > Cosmia trapezina. The sequence continues at coordinate 14,356,530 of LR991047.1, forward strand.
ATCCTTAAAATGTTTGTACTTACTAATAGATTACCTTATATAAGTCTTGTAACAAATTATTTGGCCGAGTTAAATGCACATGGAATCAATGCGTTATTTATATTAATCATTACTTATTTCGTTACCATTAAAATTAATTTAAAAAACCTTTAAAACTCTCTCTTGTTTCATTTCGATTCTGAAAACACTGACAAATATCTGAATTCTATAAATCGTTCAAAATTCTAAAATAGGCAAACTTGTTTGTTTTTCTAATAGGTTTTTAAAATATTTAACTTACGTTATTGTAAAATATGCACATATCACAACACTAATAGTTGACTCACCAACGCACCACCGCTCTGGCGGACAGTCCGACCACGACTGATCGCCCCACCACTCGGACCGGTATTTATAACCGAGCGACGTATGCGCCTGAGGCAACGTCACAATACTGTCATCGGCTCGTATTGCGATATAGTGATATCTACATACACTACATCCCTTCCTTATTTTAATTTATTTTATTTCTGTATTAAATATCCCCTGCATTAAATAATAAGGATCTTAAGGAAGAAGTGATAAGTTTTTATATTTATCATCTACATAGTATTATTAAGTTACAAGTACCTAGTCTTTATTTATTAAAGAACACAGCATATACATTCAACATTGGTTCAGTCTGCATGATATTACTTGTACTTTTCTGTAGTGGATCACTTATCTAGTTATTAACTAAATTAGGCACTTACTTACCCAATTTAGGCATCTTTGTCAAATCAGTTTTTTAATCAATTAATACAAGTAATTGCTTTATATTTTTACCCCATTGTAATCAATATAATTTCCTGTGTACTTTGTTCAATATATTTCCTTCCTTCTTTCTTTTCTTTCTTGTGAATGATAGTCTGACTACAATGTTCATGCAAGCTAATTGATATTATATCTTGATTATTGATGATAACGATGTTGTTTTGTATGTGTTATAACACGGCCAATATTGCTCATGAGGTGCAGTCAAGAGAGACCACATTTGCTTACTGTACATGAGGTGTGGTCGAAAATTTCGAGTTTGAGTGGCCCAGCCATTCTAAATAAGAGGTGGTTTCAATACCACTGTTCTCAACTATAACATCTAATTCTCAAGGAACTTGGTGATCAGGGATCTTCACACAATTATGAGGGTTTTCATAGCTTCGTTTATAGTTTAGATTTTCTTTGTAAAGGCGCTTGCTTACAAAGAAAATCACTTTAACCATAAGGTGGTATTTTCACCCTTCACACACTGCACCAGTGCATTGTTAGTAGCCAGTCCATTGGCTAAATAATATTGCTGCCGGCCCATTATCATAACCAATAAATTAATGATTTGCCTGCAAAGTTAAAATATTTGTTAATTAAATCAATCAATCAATCAATGAGCCTTTCATCCTGAACTTTTAAGACTAGTCTAAAAATATTGTTGTGCTTTACAGATTGTCTCTCAGTTCAGTGTGCCTCTTGGCATAGGCTTCCTCTAACATCTTCCATTGCTTTCTATACCTAATCGATCTTCTCCAGTTAGGACCGGCTGTTAATCTTAACTCATCCTCCCATTGCCTTCCTCTATTCCTTATGCCATTTTTAGGTACCATTCAGTGATTATTTTACTCTATTTTTCTTGAGTACTTCGCAGTATATGGCCTATCCATCTCCACTTTAGTTGATCTATCTTTACTAGCACGTCTGTTACTCTAGCTTTTGATCTTATGCAGGTGTTGCTTTTCCTGTCCTGCTTTTTAACTCAAATCTTCTCCATGGCTCTTTGGCAGTGTACTAGACTGTTCCTGTGAAGTTTAGTGAGGTTTCACAGCCATAGGTGAGGTAGGGGAGAATGCAGGTATCAAAACTTTCTGTTTTATTTATGTGCTTGTTTCAGTGGATTTCATTACTTCCTTTAGGGATCAGCATTTTTTCCAGCTTATTGGTTATTCTTTTGTTTATTTCGTTGGTAGATTGGTCTCTGTGACAGATGATTTGTCCTAGGTAAATATACTCTTCTACGCACTTCGCGGTTAGCAAGTAGTTTGGTCTTGTTTATGATCATGTAGAATCCGATTTTCTCACTTTGTTGCTTTAGGTCTTCCATCATTTTCCTTAGATTATGTGTTTGAGGTTAGTTAGTAATTTGGTCTTGATAATGTTCATGTATAATCCAATTTTCTCACTTTGTTGCTTTAGATCTTCTATCATTTTCCTTAGATTATGTGGGTCTTTTTTCAATAAGACAATGTCGTCTGCAAAACTTAAATGGTTCTGTTAAATGGTTCCTTAAATGACTGATAATCTGCCTAGCCTTTTCCCAAGTATGTTGGAATCGGCTTGTAGTCTAACTGGATGCAGCTGAATATCAGTATTTTACATGAAGCAACTGCCTATCTGACCTCCACAACCCAGTTACTGGGTAATACGATACCCATTGGTAAGACTGGTTGTCAGACTTTCGGGCTTCTGACGGACGACCCGTAACGACTGTCAAAGATCCATGAATGACAGCCGGGACCAACGGCTTAACGCTGCGCTGCGTTATGCTCCAGTGAGTCGGAGTGTACAGCTCTGGGTTGAGGCTGAAGGTGATGACCAGGAATGCGCGTCCGCTGCATGCTGGTGGTCAGGATACCTGTTGAAGCCGTGGATGCTGGCTGGCTGTGTGACTCGCCGCTCGAAAGTTTTGAGGAAGTGATGCTGATGACGTCACGCTGATGTAGTTGCACGAAGGCTGCGCTGACGTTCATGCTCGGGGTCACCAATTTAGAGGTATGAGGAACAGGGTGTAAAGTTCACTCATTCTTCATAGAAAACGTAGGATCCTCCGACCAGACGGATGTTGTGTCTGGTGGGCTACTGCCCAACGGTTGATGTCGGGATGTTGTATATATGCTAATCGCGTGGTAAACTCTAATTGCGCGATGCAGGTTTGCGTGACGTCATGTCATTGATGCGTAGTTCATATGTGGCGATGTAGATGCCGCCACATGCTTTCCGAGGCACGGTGGAGTCTCGGTATGTCTAGATGGTCACCCATCCACGGATCAACCCCGGTAAGCGTAGCTTAACCTGATACATCGACCCGTGCGGCTATTATTACCTAGCCACAAGCTCTTCACTGTTTAATGACCAGTATGTACTTAAAGGGTACCACTACTGTTGACCTATTTTTCTTTTTGATAACTGTCAATTAATGACCAGTAGGTATATTCTACTGTTAATACCGTCGTTCTCTGATGACTTGTCAATTTAATGACCAGTAGATATATTCTACTGCCGTTATCTTCATACTCTGATGACTTGTCAATTTAATGACCAGTATATATATTCTACTGCAGTTACCGTCATTCTAGATGACTGTCAATTTAATGACCAGTAGATTTATTCTACTGCAGTTACCGTCATTCTAGATGACTTGTCAATTTAATGACCAGTAGCTAGGTTCTACTGCTACCACTGTCATTTCCCGACAACTGTCAATTTAATGACCAGTAGAAATGTTCTACTGCTATTTCGCATTGCGCGCATTTTGCACATTTTCATATGGTAATACCACCCAAGGACTCCACGAGACAGGGTTGACCTAGTGTGGAGTTCATAAGCAAGGTATCCTTTGCGTCTTATTACATTTGTTTGGTTATCTCTTTTCTTAATAAACCTCAACTGTTTCTTCCTCATTCTTTTCAGTTTAGTTATATTTTTAATAACTTGTAATAGTTCAGTTTTATGTTTGTTTTCTTCTGCACGTTGTAAATACTGTCGCCGCCTTTTCTTTCAATATATTTATTTTTGTTTCAATTCAGCTAATATTTGTTTAGATAGCTCCTTTGTTTTCTGTAACTTTTGGCGTAATGCTTTTTTTCTTTTCAAAAGTATGCTTGAGTCCCATAATTTTATTTATGGTTGAAACCTTTCTTTTTTAGATTTCCAAAACTTTCCAAACTTGGAAATGCCTCTAATGGGTTCTGTTTTACTTGAAGATGTGTCGTGTTTACTGTTGTCTTCATCTCTGCTTTTTAGCTGTGGTTGATACTAAGGCGATAGCTTTAGTATGTGTTTCTTCAACTAATCATATAGCATAATTCAAATAACTAAGCATGTGGTCCCGGGTTTGACTCTCTGGTCGGGCAGCGTCACTTATTTTCTCCATCACGAACCTCCGAATAACATACCGGAGTCTGAACTGTAGTCCATTTAATGGCAACAGACATGCCCAACGTTACTGGTGAAACGTGGTTGCACCACACATCTCTGCCTACCCCTTTTGGGCACATAAGCGTGATGTTATGTTTAAATAATTAAACCACTATTTTTTTCCTTAATAAACAAGATAGTATTTAAACAGTTATGAACCATTCATTGTTTCCTCCTTTTATTTACCTCCTTTCATTTCTAATGAAAAACTCTAACGTATTTATATTCATAATTTGACGTTTGAAATCAAAGAGATTTAAGATACTATAGAGAGGCTATCAGAAGAAATGTCCCACAAAAACTGTTATACCAAGTCTCAGTGACGCCATCTAGCATAATACTCGTATAGCAAAATTACATAATAACCAAGTATGACATGTATACCTGATACACTTTTACCGACACCAACCTTTGATTTAGCAACCGCTCAATACTCGATAAATTATAAAATAGAAACGAAAATAAACCGTAGTTGAATCGAGTCATTTCATCACTACAAGGTTGCAATACCACAATGTACAATTCGGCATATTTTCTTCGAAACTAATTTTCATATGGTGGACACGAATTTGACGTGACATGCAGGCGTACCACACAAAACTGAGGGACTTTTGACCACTAGGACATAAGTATCGGATTACGATTTTGTTCGCTTTGCCCCGTCTATTGTTAAGTAATATTTAATGTCTTTGTTTGAAATGTAACAATATTTTGTATATTTCCTTCCGAAATATATTATTTAAATCAATCTATCTGTAGGAGATTATATTTTTTCCATCCATTAACATTAATATAACAGTCATGTTCCTCATAAGTTTTTTTTTTTTTTTTTTTTTGTTAATTTTAAACATGAATAATTGTCATTATTACATTGATTTATTATTATAATTTGTATAATAAAATATAAAAACTCACGGTTTTCTCCTCGTCGCCAATGTAAAATATGCACATATCACAACACTAATAGTTGACTCACCAACGCACCACCGCTCTGGCGGACAGTCCGACCACGACTGATCGCCCCACCACTCGGACCGGTATTTATAACCGAGCGACGTATGCGCCTGAGGCAACGTCACAATACTGTCATCGGCTCGTATTGCGATATAGTGATATCTACATACACTACAGTTATTAATACTGAAGATTGTTTTTTTTTTTATTTAAATCATAACAACGTCAAAGAAAGAAGATTGTTTTTTTTACTTTTCGCAGCAACCTGACAGTATTTTGTTTTTTTAATACTTGTTTCTGCAGGTACACAAGAGGTACCAAATCTACTTATAGAGTGTACTTAGCTATATACATTGGTTAGCAGTACACCCGCGGTTCTGACATCAGGATGGCGGGTGTACCTAATTTTTAAAATATCATTGTACGGGTGTAGGTACACAGATTTTCAAGAGAGGTACGTAAAGGTACACGGGAGGTACCAAATAATTGCAATAAATTTAGGTGCATCTGAAAAGTACACCCGCGGTTCTGACGCATATAGTAACTTCACTTGATTGACATGGAAACGCTACTTAATAATGTGTGAGCTCACTGTTCTCAGTATGGACACTTTTTATTAAGACTAAGTACGATGAGGAGAAATCTAGCGATTTAAATCTTTGGGCAGCGGGGTTTGACTTAATGTCAAAAACTGGTACTAGTGACAGATTTTCATGACGACCGTTATAATATGATGGAATCGAATCCCTAGGAAACCAAAGCTTTAGGCCACTGTGCACATCATTGTAAAATGTGTATGCTTTTCACTATTTTCCATAGCTGTTACACAGGGCTTTTTAAACTAGAGCCTGTGTACTATGCGTCCCAAATAAGAATAGGTTCGCGCTTGCTGCCAACTTCACACGATAGCTGTCAAATTAGTACGCATTGGTAATGAAGTTCGCGAGTATTGCGGAACAAAATAGCGTCTTGACAGTACTATTCTTATTTAGCACGCATATTAGAGGATCAAATTAAATTACCTGGCGGAACTCCGCAGACGTGATTCCGGGTGATGTGTGGGTCTCGATATCTAACGACGAGGAAACAATTGAAACTGTTGCATAATGCGGGGTTTTAAAACACGTTTTAATACCAAGTCAAAAAAGACTTATAAAAAAAGATGGACTCCGCGCCACGCATATCGAAAGTGAAGCACAGTAAGTATGCCGGACCGTTTGTACAAACACGCCTCGCGTACACATTTACATCATAGTATGCCGACCCGCCGCCATTACGTGACACGAGCGACGCCGTCTTTGCAGGTACTCAAATCATGCACACATAGATCGGTACGGTGCTTCACTTTCGATATTCGTGGCGCGGAGTCCATCTTTTTTTATAAGTCTATGTACCAAGTTATGTGCAGTTTCATACACTATCTACTCTCATACTTAACTACATAACTTTGATCTATTATTTACTTTATCTACACCCATGCTATAAATCCTCTATAAAAGTTTCTGAAACAGTTAGCTTATTGCCAAAATTAAAACAGCCAGTGTCATAGTAACCATGGTAACCATAATAGCATCCAAACGGGTGTTTTAATGTTGTACTGAATTTCATAATGCAACTCGTTTTCAAAAAAAGAAGATTGTAATGCACGCGCGTTTCACTACAACAGCGCCGTAATTAAAAAAAAGAACTTATTCGAATTCACGTCGTATACTATGACGCCGGCCGCCATGTTCCATACGAGTATTAGTATTGCATAAAACTGTTTCAGAACCTTTTATAGAGGATTGATAACATGGATGTAGATAAAGTCTTGTATGCAACTGTACATAATTAGGTATTAAAACACTCATGTGATACTATTATCACACTCGGCTTCGCCTCGTGTGATAAACCCACGTTCGTGTTTTAATACCCCTTATTATACATCAGTTGCATAAATAACTATAGTAGGTTCAATACCAATGTATTGAAACTACTAAGTAAATAATAGATCAAAGTTATAAGAGTAAGAAATAGTTTATTTGGAATCAAAACTTTTTTGTTATGCTTTAAAAATGCGTTCCATTACAAAAAAGTAATTGATGAACTCCTTGGTGAAATAATTGTTTTATAACATTATTTTGTTAGAGAAATAGTGTTATAATATGATTCTATTTTTAAATTTCGGAATTGTATTTAAAAAATATGTCAATTTAAACTCGTTTTCAAGTTTATAATTCGAATTTTGCGATAAGTATGAGAGTAGATAAAAATATTTATAGACACTACTTATGTATTCGATATTTTTACAAACCAACTTGCATCCTGTCTCCGCTTTGTAGGTATATTAATCGAAATAAAAACGACATATTTTCATATTATAGCGATGTTTTATTATAACTTTGACGGTATAGAACAAAAAATAAGACGTTATAACTTACATTATGCTATTCATAAACATTTAACAATATTATGATGAATATCCGGTAACGGAAACTCTAAAAGTAGCTTTGAATACTTAAAAGCTTGAAAAAAGTGCTTTATAATTACGTAAAATACTGTAATGTATAAATTTGGTGAATGAATTAATGAAAGATTGATTGAATGAAATCGTAACTATAGTTCAATTCACTCGCTCTTTTCTGGAGTTTTTTAAAATTATTTTTGAGTTTCCATTCCCGAATATAATGAATAATAAAATGATTTTTAAAACAAATGTTTCTTACACTATAAAAAAACTGTAAAATATTATTAAAACGATTGCTTTCATTTTTTAAGTCGTTATTTTAAAATGTAACCTTTTTATAAACATTAACTTAGGTTTTAATTATTGTCGAATTCGAATGGAAACCTTATTCCAATTTTGTCGTTTAATACATTTTATCTTTTATAAAAGATAAAAAAGATTCTTTTCTCTGCTTAGCCCGTAAAAGACACAGCCGTAAGTTACATCTTAAAATAACAACATAAACTTAAGACCATGACTTAATTATTTGGTCCCAATTTGTGACGAAGTTCCACGATCTTTGACTGCACCCATCCGATTCGCGGCCGCATAGCGGTTGCTTAACTTCAATAGAATAACAACTATGACTTTTTAAACGTTATTCTTCGTAATGATTAACAAATGCGTTGATAACAAGTTGCATGACGAAATATACTTAGTTTTTTTTTGTTTGTTATTATAACGCCAAAACATTTATATACTTAATAATACTTTTATAAAGTGGCCCCCTTTTTATTGTCTGGAATTAAAACAATATTTTTGAAGTGAAAACTTTAGCCTTAGTTTCTTTCTGAATAGTGACCGAAACCAAAACCGTCACGCTCGGGTCGGTGACGCTGAATCGGGTATACTCATCTCCAGTCCGTCGGTGACGCTGTATACCGTATACGCGACGCTCAATCGCTAACCTCGGCTCAAAGTCGTAAGTTTTCACCTCCATCGTGTGGTCCCTCTTTTTTTTAACAGTCTCGTTTCAAGATCGTGTTTGATTAAGGAATGTTTAACAATACATAAATATATAAAAATATAATAAAAGAAGAACTATCCTACATAAATATGTACTTACAACGAAAAGCATTTAAATACAATGACTTAAATTTACGTCATGACGTCTTAGCCGCAGTCGTTACAAAACGTCAAAGAAAAAGTCGGCCATTTTTAATTTTACGTCAAAATACGTCAAAACATGTCATTGTATAAAAGAATTTTAAGAAACTACAAATATATGTGTTTTCTCATGAATTTTTCGAAAAAGGCACGATTTTTAACAACTATTCCAATTATACTTAATCTAAAGAATATTATTTATGTATATACTCGCGTTAAAATTATATACAAACCGTCAACTGTCGAATTGGTTGCTGTCAAATTACTAAAACAATTATAACAATAAAATAAAATGTTATTTAAACAGATTACAATAAACTGTCAAGAATGACACAAGTTAACAATTTTTATTTTAAAAAAAACTTGCATTTATCCGTGCATTTTTTATAGTATTATTTTATAACTTAAGACAAATTTATTAAAACCAAACAGTCAACAACTACATATAATATTTCTTTTTCATATCAATCAATTGGATTTATCAATCAATAATTTGACAGCTGTCAGACAGTGACATTACATATGACTCTGTGGTCTCTTCTTCCTACTGAATAGGCCTCCGAAGACGCCTTTTTTATCTTTCTTATCCTTTGTGACTCCACTCACTGATAGCTCGGACTCGCCTGAGGACCTATGTAAAAATATAATTTGAATAAAACTTATTTACCCATTGAACAATGCGGCCAATTTAATTACTCTTACCCTATCTCTTACCCCAGATAACCCTTAATAATACCAGTTTTAATCGGGATTCGGAAATTCGGGGCGAAGATAAAGTTTCGGAAAAATAGTATCCAAGATGTGCACAGCCCAGTTGACGGATGACAGACAGCTACAAAATGTCAACGAGAAGGCTGCGCGTCATCTGTTTTTAGGGAAGCTTCGACTCGCCCTTATTGGCCGAGCGGGAACGAGAGGCGTTACATCACTGGCGATGAAAGGGTTACTAAAGAAGTTTATATTTATCATTAAGGTTCGACTTCGAACCCAAGGCACGCAGCTCTGACTTCGGATTCATCTGCGCATTGTATAACTATCACTTGCTTAAAAAACGGTAAAGGAAAACCTTGAACCGGATGCCTGAGAGATATTTCTCGACGGCATGTGAAGCCAAGTCAGACGCCCATGGGCGATATAAAAACTCTCGACACCAGCTTAGTCAATAACGGCACAAAAAAGAAAGAAGAAGTTGGCTTACTGTGTGCCGATTTCAGACCATTGCTTGTAGTTAAACCATTTAGCATTTACATATACTTTTGAATTCTCAAGGAATTGTTCACCGTATTCGTAACTTTTTGGTTTCCACCAAACATAATCTATTTAATTTTCTTCTTTGATTTTGATGATTATGTCATAAGGGTTTAGCATTCATTAAAAAAATCTCACAGTAAAACGAATAATGTGAGTCTCAGGTGAAGTGCCAATCGATTTTGAGCCATGTGCGGTGCTACTATTACTGTCACCTTGCCTTGAAAGGGCCTATGTAAATTAAGGAGCATATTACCTAGAAGCGGGTCTCTGGTCCAGCGCGGGTGAGCCCCCGCTGCCGGCGACGGACGCCGGGCGAGTGTTGCCGCCACTGTTGCCGCCGTACGCTACGACATTATGTACAACTTTAGTGTCATCATGACGTATGTGGGTATAGAATAGTATGAGAGTAAATAAGTTATATTTTGTTATGATTGAAATGCTTGGACATACAGCAATTATTAGAAAGCGTTGTCATATTTTACACACTGTACAGACTATCAAATTATATAACTTTATCCATGGCACCACCTAGTAATTAACTGGACAATTTTTTATCACTAGCAAAATTTTCACAGGATGTTCTACCCATGAATATGAACAACTTTCACTACCACCAACTCTGAAATCGCGAAAAAAAAACTCACTTGACCAAAATGTATGAAACAGCCGATATTTTTTCGTGATTTCAGAGTTGGTCCCATAGTGAAAGTTGTTCATATTCATGGGCAGAACACCGTGTGAATTTTAGCTAGTGATAAAATAAAATTGTCCACACATTTCTGTTAAAAGCTGTTTATGCAACTAAATAATGGTGTTTTAATTATGTTTAGCTCTAAACCTATTAATGAAATTCTTCAAAAAGCCGGTCTATGACAACATATTGTTATCAAGTTTTTTATTAATTCGGTTAAACCAGTGAAAAATGGGACTTCTCTAATGTGACAACAAAATATAACTTCTGTTACTGTAATATTACGAGAAGATACAAGAAGAAAACCAACACCCAAAAAATAAACAAAAGCACAGAAATACAAACAAAAACAATCTAAAATCAAACAAATTAAAAACCTAAATACTACAAACATAGGAAAGCATAAAACATCAAAATACTTTTCAGCTTAGATTCTATGGAAGCAGATTTAATGAAAATTACCCTACGTTAAGGGTTATTACCCTAAAAATATTGACTTAAATATTTTTAGTTAGGTATACAAAGCATATTTAGCATAATTACATACTTAAATTACAATACAATTTTAGTAATTGCATAACATAAAATATAGGGGTAGCTCCACGTAATTTTCTATTTTGGACACACTGTCAAAAACTTTTCATGGTACAGAAATAAATCGACAGTAAATAAATTAATGATTTATAAGTTATTTTTGAAGCCATTGTAGATTGTTTTGCCCACTGATTAAAAAAATTAGTATATATGTATTTTGTACATCAATGTATGCCGAAAGCACACTTTTTCTTACATGTTGTAGTGTTACAAACCCTACATATTTTTTTTAATGATGTTTAAATCTTTTCGCTCTCTAAATAGTTTGTTTTGTCAGTCGGCCTTTTTAAAACATGTGCACCTGTGTACTGACTGTTTTTTTTTTCTTTTAGATTTTAAATTTCGTAGACATTTGAATTTGATGGTCTTTGACACAAAATTTGTTTTTCGTGACTCCGATTCCCGTTGCCATACTGATCCCATGATTTTTGTGAAATATTAATTTCTGTGAACTCATCAGGCTTTTGATATAAGCCCTATTGTCTATTTATTGTTGGTAAGTGTTTGATTTTATTTGCCATATGCTAGTCGTCTCATCCTTTCCGGAATTTCTGTATAATGGTTTTGTTTTCTTTCTCCTAGATCCGTGATATTCGTTAATACATTTTAATTCGAAAGAAACTACGTAAACGCGCATAGCGCCTTTTGGTATGTATCTTTATTTTATTTTTATTCTAATATGTTTCTAATCTGTGTTCTTGGTAATCTAAAATTCCATCATTTATTAATAGATATACCAAACCAGATAGAACTGGTTCCACCCACGGGGCAGCGAATTTTCCGTACAGTACGTGCAAGCTGATGTGTGGTTTAACACCTTTTTTTGGCGTGGTGTGCTTTTAAGCCAACTTGCCAGCTCCGCTAAGAGATTCTGCAGCTACGTAATTATTTTTCCTGAATCCTTGGACCTACTTCAGATAATTTTAATTATTTATTTACTTAGTAAAAACTTAAACTTACTACTTAGTAGTTAAATTTTCTATGTAGTCTAGCATTGATTTATTTGTTACTCCTCAAGTTATTATAGCGATTTAACTAAATTTCCATATCAAAATGTCTGTCCTATAAAGGGTTGCAACGCTCGTAGGTTCGACTTATTAGAACTATTCGACAATTAATTATTCGGCTTAATTCTTTTTTTGTTGGAAAGGGGGTAATGTAGTGTTACAAACCCTACATATTTTTTTTAATGCTACAATGTATAATATACAGTTAGTCCAATATAGATAATTATGAATAAGTACGATTAAATAAAATAATCATACACTGCACGCGATGCAGTATGTAGAGAAGATGGCTTGCTCCTGATTGCATGTGAAAAATATAAACAATTGTTAGAAAAACTGATAATTTTATATAAAGCATCGCTTTTGTACTAAAGGACCAATTTATTATAAAAAAAATTGGTCTTCTGAAACGACCATCAATGGGGAAGAAAACTCAAATTAGTTCCGCGTAGATGGCGCTTAATGTTTGTTACTTTCATTCAGTCCAATGGCCTTGCTGCAAACTTTGCCGCGAGATGGCGCTAAGTATTTTTCTTGTCGTTTTGACTTCAAGATGACTTTGACAAGTGACAAACACAGCGCTCTCTCGCGACGAAGCTTCTGGTAAACAACCCCATTGAAGACTATTAAAATTTGTGCAATAATGATCTCCTAGTGTTAAAAAGTTGGTCCTTTTGCACAAGTTGATTAAAAACGAAATTAGTATCTATTTACATTTAGATAAAGCTAAGATACTTAAGCTAATGAAAATATTTATAGGTATACAAGCTCAAACTACAAGACTAAGTCCAGGCTGACACGGAAGATATTTTTACGCGACGTTTTGTTTTATCGCGTACTGGATTTTCAACTCTCTGTCTGTGTTGAGCAAAGCATTGAGAATCCAACATCTCAGCGCGTCAAAAAAGCACACTGTTGGATTGTCAACACTTGACGCTGAGCAGTGAATTGAAAAACTAGTGCGCGATAAAAAAAATCGCCGCATTAAAAAGTCACCCATGGGTACGAGGGCTGCCTGCCAATAAGTATAAAATAAAGAGAATATAAGAATAAAACTACAGAATTTTGAAGAGAATTATTACAATGCGAAATATATAATAAAGACAACAGCAGATGAAGTATTTTTTGTCCAGATTAAGAAGGAAAGATACAGGGTGTAATTTTAACTACCGTAATCAGGGATCATTGTACTCATCATTTTGAACAACTTTTACAAAAATCAGCTGATCCCTACTTTTATGTTCGCATAACTAGGTAGTCAAAATGTACGGAACAGCTGATTTTTTTTCGCGATTTTAGGTTAAGTCCCATAGTAAAAGTTGCTCATAATGATAACTACAATGACCGCTTAAGAGGGTAACGGTGATTAAAATTACACCCAGTTTATTTTTATAGATATAAATTCACATATTTTATATAAACAGAATTTCAACAATATAATTGTACAGTAAATAGAGAGAAAATTAAAAATAATCTAATAAATAATAATGCACACAGCAGCAGCGACCCAAAGCAATAAAAACAATATTTGCTAGCACACTGTATAGTAATCGCCACGCAAGTTGGCAAAAAAGTCGGGATGCGAAGTTTGCGTCAGGCACGCAACAAGATACTATACTGCACATCCCCACTTTTTCCCAAATTGTTTGGTGGATACTGTAACAGGTAGAATACAGGAAAAAAAAACTTAAGAAAACTAAGCAAAGATATAGAAAACTGCTCCTAATAGCTAAAGTTTAGTATAACTACAGACCCTTGCACGAACTTACGTTTGTGCGTAATACATGGTGTAGGAATATCGACGCGCAAACGGTTGCCATGAATTCAGTTCACAATTCTAGACCCACCAGCTCAAACTCAAAGGGTTTATTTTAATTAAAACATTTACAGGCACTTTTGGACTGTCAGAAAGTTGAAGCTGCCGAGGACACTCTTCATTCAATACATTATTCTTGTTGCTTCTAAATTTGGAACAATGTAAAAATTCACAATATAGGATCAAAGATAAGCTTTGCCAGTTAAGAGATGACCAGTCTCAACCGACGGCGCCCGTTCACGGACATAATTATCAGCGTTGAAATTTTACTGAATTCATGATAACATTGCGCGTCGAAGCCCCGTGAATTCACCGTGTATAGTAACGTTCCGCAAATGGCTACATAATCATAGATTTGTCAAGATTCTCGTCTAATTTCGCTCAAATGGCTCTGTTAACATTTCTGTACTAAATAGATGGCGACACGTGTTTTTGTCTGATGTTCGTGCAAGGGATACTAACCACGCAGTTTATTTTGGCAGTCGTTTAATAAAAGCACAGTCAATTTCAATTTAGACGTTTATTTCACCGCGTGCGAAAATATACTGGACATTAAAGGACTGCTTAAACTGAGGTAAATCCTGCACGGGACTTTGGGGGGGGGGGGGGGGGGGGGGTTAATGGATGGGTAGTTATACGTACACTATTGCGCCAGGGATGCAAGCAGTGCCAAAAAGTATCCATATTTAAAAAAAAAAAACTGGTAAGTATCGATTTCGCAACATCAAAAGAAAAAATCGATTTATAGGTGAAATTTTCTGAAACTCTCTCTCTGATTTTCTTTCTCTTCTCTGATTTTCTGTACTTTATATAATTCTATTGTGTTTGTTTTTTATTAATTTAAATACCAAACTAGGAACATCATTTCTGATGCTCAATCATACATTAATAAAACATTAATAAAAATAAGTCTAATTTTTTACGGCTCTGAATTCCAGCGGTTTTAGTCAGTGGTGACAACGGTGTTGCTATTGGAAATATATCTTATTTGATACATTTTCGATATTTTATATCGATATATAGAAATACTAAATATCACCAAAAAATATCAATATATCGAACAAAAATATCAAGCCAAGCAGACCGCGCTTATCGCGATAAGACCCGTTCTCGATATTGTTTTATAATGCAAAAAATATCGATAAATAAAAAATAAAATAATGTTTATTTATCGATAAATCGATTTTTTTTTTCATTTAGCATCTCGCACAGGATTCACATCAGTTTGACCAGATCTTAAATTACTTAGCAATGGCTCTCATAAAAGATCACACGCTCTCTTTCCAACGCTAAGCTGTAATAATTAAGCCTTATTAACACGATGCAAGTTTCTTGCCTGTGGCATGCAATAAAATTGAAGCAACAAATTACTTGCATCGTCTAAACCAGAGATTCCCAAACTATTTTGGGCAAAAGACCCCTTTTCCAAAATGAACTGATACCTCAGACCCCCTTGGCCAAATTACTTTAAAAATACTATCTCTAAGTTTTTGAAAACGCGCCTGAAAGACTTGTACGCTCGAACACCATTATCTTGTACGAACTTGTCCACGCTTATTGACTTGTTGAGTTTTTTAAAAGTACAACAATAATACTTCCTTCTAAAATATTACTCATTCTTATGACAAGTTGGTAAGTACACGTAACACAGAATAGTAGTAATAGTAGTATCTTGAAAGTTTCAAATAAGAACTTGTGTTAGTTAACAGCGGTCGATTTTTAGATCTCGTCGACCCCCAGAATCAGTTTTCGTTTATTTCGACCCCCGGGAAACCGATTTCGACCCCAAGGGGTCGATATCGACCACTTTGGGAATCCCTGGTCTAAACACTGTTTGGACGGTGCAACTTTATTGTTGCTTCAACTTATGGTATGCCATAGGCTTGACTATAAAGCCATACAGTGCGCTTTAATTAAGCGCACTGTATGGCTTTATAGTCAAGTCTCACTCTCATTAAACTTCTTGTAAGTGCCATAGCTAAATAACAGTTCAATACAGAGTACATTCTTGCCGAAATACAGTAAGTTAAGGCGCAATTACACTTAATGGTTAATTAACGACTAGATTGCCCTAATACGGGCGTACTCAACCCCGTTAACGGGCGTACTCAACACTTGGTCGTTTGCCCGAATTCCATAAGCAATCGAATTCGGGAGAACGACCAAGTATAATTGCGCCATTAGGAGCTAAATGTTAGTAGTCTACCAAGCTCCACAACCCGGCTGCTTCGGTACTTCAAGGCTGTAGTGGTACGTTTGAAAATTGTGGTCTTTTGGTACTATTCATAGTTCTACTTCTATTGTAATGGGAGATCTAAAACATTTTTTTATTTATTTTATATGAGGTAGCATCACAACTGAAAATAATTATAACAAGACAGACAGTTATGTTAATTTATGGCGACATTCAATATTTCAGCACTATCTTTTGCACTACACAGGTTATTGCCGTTTTTATAATTTATTTAACAGACTTTTGCAACGGATTTACTGGAACCATTGTTCAATAAAAAATCTTAAACCTAACATTGTGACAAAGTAAAAAAAAAGTCTTTTCTGTCAAATGACTGTAAAAAAGAAACATCAAAAAAGATAATCTAAAATTTGTGAGTTTCTATGTAGGGGGTAATCTTCGGAACTACTGATCCGATTCCGAAATTCTTTCACTAACGGGAAGCTGCAGTATTGCCGAGTGTGATAGGATTTTGACACATTGTTGACGAAGAAAAGCTACTGAAATAGACGTATAAATTCAAATAGTAAGTACCATCCAACCAAATTTTCAAAGTACCACTCGACCCACATTTCAAACATAACTGACCGGTTTCACTCGTCGAATAAAAGTGTGACGTAGTCTCAACACTCTGCCAGTTATTGTTCTGTCCCGACGGATATCCTTGCCACGACGTCGCATTCCTGTTCGCATTGGCATCTCTCCCTTGCCAGTTACCACCAGACATTCTTTGCTGATAACTATTCACTAAAGCCGACACAGACTGCTTTTCTCCTTGAGCATTTGTCCTTTCAAGGTTCGGGTTTCGCTCGGGTAAGTTAGGGCCGCGATCGGGTAAGATCGGCGCGCGGTCGGTTAAGTTCGGCGGTCGATCGGGCAGTGGTGGACGGTCTGGAGGGCCGGAGAGGGGTAATGGTGGTGCTCCAATGTCGGCGGCTAGTAGGAATTAGTTGTTAAATTCGTGTTGGTGAGTTTTACCCTCGTTCTTGGGTAAATGTGGTTAAATGGACGGTAAATTTGGTAAATTATGATGCTAAGAAATATTATATTATTATATTAGATGTCGTTTTGTGCAAATAAAGAGTGATTTTAGCGTGAATGGGTTATTTGTGTAAAACGGTAATAACTGGTTTGAATTGTTAAAGATTATTCATACTTAATGAGTACCAATCATTAAATAAGGTAGGTACACATTTTATTTTATAGATAAATGTGGACAAATACATAACTAAAAGGACAATCACAAAGACAAAACAGTGCAAGAACGTCACAAGAGAAACCCAATGAAATTACTTAGGAGGGTAATTTTGATTAAATGACTAGGAGCATTTAATCAAAATTACCCTCATAATAAAAATATTTTTTCTAGAACCCATTAGCAATTTTAAGTAATTAAATAAACTGTGCATAATTAAATAAACTGTGCATAACATTAAATACCCCATACGCAAAATACGCGCATTGTCGTGGAGTTGCGGATACCAGCCCGTATTACCTATTACCTAACATTAAATACCCAAATGTTTTTTTCACCTTTTTTTCGTGATTTCAGGTTTGATCCCAGAGTAAAACTTGTTCATAGTGATAAGTACAATGACCCCATAAGAGGTTGTGTGTTATTTATATAAGTTGGGTATAACTTATATAAATAACACACAACCTCTTATTATATGAGTAAAATTCACGCCCGTAAGTTATACCTTATTATACAGGGTGTCCCGTAAATAATGGATAATCTCTTAAGGGGTCATTGTACTCATCATTATGAACAACTTTTACTATGGGACCAAACCTGAAATCGCGAAAAAAAATCAGCTGACCAGTACATTTATCTACATCAAACTCGTCAAAATGTAGGGAGCAGCTGATTTTTTTTTCGCGATTCCAGGTTTGGTCCCATAGTAAAAGTTGTTCATAATGATGAGTACGATGACCCCTTAAGAGATTATCCATTATTTACGGGACACCCTGTATGAGTAAAATTCAATTGAAACTTTTGCTGTTCTATCGATTATAATTCAGTAGCTACAGGTATTAAAAACTCACCATTTTGTTGCGACCTAATGAACTCAGCGTTGATATCGCGTCCGTTTGAGAACCGTGATCTTCCCCAAGAGGTGGTCCCTGAAGACTGTTCCTGACTCCTGTTGGAAAATAATAAGCAAGGCTAAAGTTAGCTGCCATAGAGATCAATCTGTAACCCAAACTCAAACCGTCTTATTACAAAACAAGGTTCACCATCAAACCCCGGTTTAAACCATGGGCCCTTTTATGAATTTAGAACTTTATTCCGACACATTAAGATGTCAGTTTTACAAAACTGACAACTTAGTACCGGACTAAGTTGTCAGTTTTGTATAAAGAACTGTATTTCTATAACAGCTACGTTCTTATTACAAAAACTTGCTCGATAGTTTAAACCATGACTGAAGAAAAACTTCGTTTTGTAATAAGACCGTACGTATTTATTTTAAGAGATGATGGCTGGGTGAAGAAAAAAACTATTTAGTCCGTAAGTATACACGGTGTACCGTTGACGTTTCGCGCGCTTCCTCTTATGTACACACCATTATATAATATACATCTAGATCGAGCAGCCGCGTGGGCGGTCATGAGACAGCAATATAATACTTTTTCTAGGGTAACATTAAAAAGTTCGCCAAGCAAAAATACGGCACGCCGTAAGAGACAAAAGATACGATGCTTTGTCTCAATTTTCCTACTAATTTCGTATACAGGGTGTAAGGGACAGCCCTCCGCAAACTAAAAGGGTGCATTCAGCTCCTCATTTTGAATCATATTCCACCGGAAATTTTCTCAGGAAAATTTTCATTTTTACAAATTTTTTTTCAGTTACATTTTCATTACTTCAATGTAAAATTGCATTGTGTGTTCTCAGCACTCCATTTATGTAAAAAAAACTGCAAAAAAAAAACCAACAATGGATGTTGAAATACTCTAACCAACGACGCGTGAAATCAGCTGTTCACTTTCTGTCTAGCTACAGAGTTCACGAACTCACTGCATACCTAATACCTACCCCTCCCAACCAGTAATATACGCTCCGATTTGTGCACAAAAACACAAACAAATCAGGTTTATTGGATTCCTATAATGTTCCTGAAAAAATTTCATGTACCGGTATGACATACTGAATTCACCCTATCAGTTTGCGGAGGGCTGTCCCTTACACCCTGTATATGTGTCTCACTTCCAAACTTCACACGTAATCATGGCAACGCTAGACGTTGCCATGATTACGTGTGAAGTTTGGAAGTTAAACTTCTAGAGATTTAATGTCATTGGTACACACGGTGTACAACTTATATTTGACGTTTAAGTGGTGAATAATGCTTACATTTATTAATTTAATTTAAATATTTAAAAAAATGAAGGACTTGTATTTACCTGAGCACAACTTCCGAGGCATCTTCTTCTTGCGGCGGCTGTCTCGGTGGCAATGATGGCAGTACCGTTGATTCTGATACCACATACATTTTTATTAGAATTTAAAATGTTTTGAATAACGTATTATGGCGGCTTTTCTACGAGTGAAGTGAAGAATATTATTGCTGTTACACCAAAGTAATTAGTTGTCTGTGGTTTACCGCGAATAAAAAAAAATAGTGTTTCCTACATTATATGTTCGCTATAATGTAGGCAACAGCTGATTTTTGAAGCTGAAGCACAAGAAAACACATAGCTATTGATTTCTTGACTATTAGTCAATTTTGTTCAATGATAACTCCGTAAAAAGATATTCTTAGTACTCATTTTATGGGAATCCTATGCGCAGGAGTTTGCTAATAGATCAAATAGAAGAAGAATGTTTTCTTACCTATATTTCTTTCCGGAGTAGTGGAGGATACTCGCTGCGACTGCTGACTAATTCTATGTTCCTGTAGGATCTCGGCCTGTGTGCGCGGCCTGCGCTCGGGCTCAGGGGAAGATCCTGCTGATGATGAAGACTCCGCGTTCCTGAGGAGTTGAGGGTTGAGGTTACGGCTGTGGTAGTGTACCAGGGTTTGTGGGTGATAGGCGGTGGTGGTTTTATGGTAGGTCACTTTTTGTTGAAGAAACTGTTTAATTTTTTTAACGTCGGGCTAGTAAAAAAGCAGCCTATGGACATCTACAGTACCGGAGGCATCGCTTGCTGTCCCGGAGACAAAGCTGAATCATCTCATGTGCTTGGAAACCCATGTCCTTCAAAATGGCACATAACAATGCTGCTTAACGGCACAAAGGCAGAAAAATGTACAGAAAATTGTTCCTCTTCGTATCACTCATGTCAGAGCGGTCGTGGTCTTCATGTAGTTTCTTCTACAGGGGCTGATGTGATTCGCCTCACGAGATCTCGCCATTTCGCCACTGTGGGCTGCCGCGCGCCGGCCGGCTCGCACGTTAGTTCGATACTCACTCACGCGCCGCGTCGTAAAAGAACACAACCGTAACGAGTTAGAAGGTATAAGAGATACGCGATAGAAAGAGAGGCAACTTGTAGGTGAATATAACAGCAGGTAATTTACGCTGTGCGACTTGAATTGCACTTTATTGTGTCGTAGTAAAATTCACTATTTATTTAAATGATTTTGCGGAGTTATGGTCTGTACTTGTAGTATTCTGTGGTAATACAAAGTAGCCAAGTACTTCCATGGTTATAAAAACTCTCTCATCATCACGCTTTCGTATTTCCGAAGATAGACGATGATTCCCGAAGCGTATACTTTCTTGGGACATCTGTACTTCTGTACTCTATACTAAAGCAAACGAGACGAGATAAATTTCATGCATTGGTATTAAAAACTTTAATTTAATTGCGTACGGTTCAGTTTCCATTGCAACTAAAATTATTTTATGACATTATCGGTAGTTTTTTTCATTCAAAACTCAACTTACATTACTTGCGTTTAAAGTTCATATTTGTATAAGTTGCATCGTTGGCTGAATTTACTACTACTTATTTCTACTTACTCATGTAATCTCCTCCTGATCTCAGCCGTGGGGGACTCTCCAGGTGGTACAGCGGAGTAGGGGGTCAGTTGTAGTTCTGGTGGTAGCTGGGCGTGGAACGAGAGCTTGGCTACCCATTCCTGAGAAGGGAGACAAAAATTTAGGTATTATTTTAGTTGCAATCGCACGGACGTACAAATATCGCGGCGGCATTTTATCGCGCACTGGATTTTCAACTCTCGGTGTTGAGCCGAGCTTCGAGAATCCAACCTAACAACAACAGAGCGCGTCGTAAAAACACACTGTTGGATTTTCAACTCTCGGCGCTAAGCAGAGCGTTCAAAATCCAGTGCGCGAAAAAAAATCGCCGCGATATTATTACGTAAGTGCGAACGTTGGCTAACTATCTTATTTTGTAAACTTCCTTTTGTGTCCATATCTTTTTCTGTCTTCAGCTTAATGTTGAGATTGATTGAGGTTGATTTGATTGATTGTTGAGTTTGATTGCTTGATTTGATTGAATTAGCGACTTGGGAGAAAACAGATCTTCGCTAGGTGGCCTAGTTTTCGAGATATAAATGTGGCCAAGCTGGGGAGACTCTCTCCAGATCGGCCACCTATGAACCCTTATAACTTTTGAACCAGTGACCGACAAATTCTGATATTTGGCGACAATACACCCATTTTTGAAAAGTGTCTCAATTAGATTCTATAGTGCTAATAAGCCACTAAAAAAAACAAAAAACTTTTATTCAATCGATAAGTGCCATAAAAATGCATTTAAATTTTACATTTTCAAATTTCGCGCGAAAACACTGGACGCAGTGGACGCCATATTGCTCTGTGGTCATGACGTCAGTTGGCTGTGTAAACAAACACTTTACATACGCTCATCAGTTGACAGTTGACATTTTACACTTTTTAATGTATACAGACGTAATAACATGGCGGCTACTTTCATGGTGTTAGAAAACAGATTAAAAAAACTGAAAACTTTGAATTGAATTTTAAAATTTATATTATTATTTTAAGAACTAAAACTACCAGTTTCCGACTGCTTTTTGCCTAAGTCTAAAATATATATTTATTTTTAGATTTTAAAATATCGTATTAGCGACAAATTTTTTGTGTTATCAAAATTAAAATCCTTGATGGCGATCACACGACAATCTAGTGATAAATGATGGCGTCTAATAATGAGTTGGGTTTCAGACCTCATACGCTAAAACATCAATTTTACAGTACAGTTGTTTTATCTCACGAAAGCGGGTGAGCCATACTTGTAGATGTAATGCGTATAGACACGCGCTCTTGTGTGCGTACCTGCAGGTAGCGCGCTCCCGAGCTTACGCACACAAAGACAATGTGCATGTAACATTTACACATACAAGTATGGCTCGCCCGCTTTCGTGAGAACAAGAACTATATTGTGTAAATGGAATGCTTACCTTCATCAAGTCCTTGGAGGAGCAGGCGAACAGGTACTCGGCTCCGTCGGCACACGCCAGCCGGAACACGTTGGCGCGCTTCGTGTAGTCTCCCGCCGGCTCGCAGCGGGCCTGACGGTAGAATCTTTGTGTTACGGTGGCTAAATAAATGTACCGAAGTAAAAATTTTCCTACCCTAACCTATCTAAAATTTTATTTATAAGTAGTTCAGAACCATACCATGCATATCTGTCAACAATTCGGTCAAAAATAATTTTAAGAATGCAAAGCATTTGATATAATAAACATACTTTTGTGTAATAAAGTAATGATTTGACTACCCATTTCTAACAGCGTCCTTAAGGCGAAAGCGCCAGGCTAGCCCGCGAAATTCAAAATTTCTTAAGTTTTTTGCAATTTTTAGGTCAGTGTTAGCTTGTATGTTGATTAAAATGTGATTCGCGGCCGTAGCTAATATGGCTTTACAGAATTATAATCATTAGAATCAGCAATACAACTCCATAAGTTAGCATTTACCTCAAACGTCATGATTTCATGAAATCGCTAGATTTGAGATAAATGCTAACTTATGGAGTTGTATTGCTGATTCTAATGATTATACATCTGTAAAGCCATATTAGCTACGGCCGCGAATCATATTATAATCAACATACAAGCTCACACTGACCTACAAATTGCAAAAAACGTAAGGAATTTTGAATTTCGCGGGCTACCCTGGCGCATCAACCTTAAGGCGAAAGCGCCAGGGTAGCCCGCGAAATTCAAATTTTTTTACGTTTTTTTTGCAATTTGTAGGTCAGTGTGAGCTTGTACGTTGATTAAAATATGATTCGCGGCCGTAGCTAATATGGCTTTACAGAATTATAATCATTAAAATCAGCAATACAGCTCCATAAGTTAGCATTTACCTCAAACCTCATGATTTCATCGCTAGATTTGAGATAAATGCTAACTTATGGAGTTTTATTGCTGATTCCAATGATTATAATTCTGTAAAGCCATATTAGCTACGACCGCGAATCATATTTTAATCAACATACAAGCTCACACTGACCTACAAATTGCAAAAAACGTAAGAAATTTTGAATTTCGCGGGCTACCCTGGCGCATCAACCTTAAATGTCTAATTTTATTTCAAATTGAGTAGGTATAGGTATTCTAAACAGCTCTAACCTCCTTCCCTCACCTCTGTCGACCCTTCGGAGGATTCAGCCGTGAAGTTATATTACTTACGTTAAGTATAGCCACAGGTGGCGCTGCGGCCTTGGCGCTGGCGAAATCCAGCTCGTCCCTGAAGAAGCACAGCAACTGTCCGCACAGCACGGAATAGTATGCTCGCCACGAGCGCACGGTGGCGCGCTTGCCACCGCAGCCCGCCTCCTGCTTGCGTTCTAGGTATCCTGGAGGGATGAAAAATGAGTTTATAAGTAAGAGAGTTAGTTAATAATAATTTCCTTGGACATTTCACACAACGCCATCTAGTCCCAAGCTAAGCAACCTAATGCTTGTGTTATGGTAACGAGATGGCTGATAAACTACTTATATACATTTTTTCTTTTTTAAATACATACATATTATAGATAGAAAAACACCCAGACTCGGAACAAATACTTGTAGGTCGTACAAATACTTGTTCCGTCTGGGAATCGAACCCGTGACATGCTGCGCAGCAGTCAATCGCTCCCCCACTGCGCCAAACGTGTCGTCTTAAGTTAGTTAGTTAGTAGTGAGTTTATGAGTTTGTAATTGAAAAATATTTGTTGAAAAATGAGGCGTCAATCTATTTAAAACAAACATAACACAACTTTATTTAAGGAGGATGCGTTAAGGTAGCCCGCGAAATTATTATTTTTTTAAGTTTTTTTGCAATTTGCAGTGTCAGGTTGTATGTTGATTAAAATATGACCTCAAACCTATTCGCTAGATTTGAGGTCAATTCTAACCTATGGAGTTGTATTGCTGATTCTAATGATTATAATTCTGTCAAGCCATGTTAGTTACGGCCGCGAATCATATTTTAATCAACATACAACCTGACACTGACCTGCAAATTGCAAAAACGTAAGAAAATTTGAATTTCGCAGCGCATTCCTCGTAAACGAAACTAACTATCCTGTACAACAGTCTTACCTTCAATCTCGACGGGCGGGAGCTCAGCGATGTCACCGCGGCGATGTCTTCGGAAGCTCTGCGTGCGCCGCCGGGTGGTGAACGACGGAGTGCGCTTAGGAGTCTTTACCACCTGGAGAATACAATCAATTTATGAATAAGTCAGCGTTTCCACGAGCGTACCTAATAAAATCGCGGCGGGATTTTATCGCGCACTGGATTTTCAACTCTCTGCTTAGCGCCGGGAGTTGAAAATCCAACAGTATGTTTTTTGGGATGGGATGGGATGCACTCTGTTTTTGTTAGGTTGGATTCTCAACGCTCGGCTCAACAACGAGAGTTGAAAATCCAGTGCGCGATAAAATCCCGCCGCGATTTTATTACGCTCGTGGGAACGCCGACTAAGGGCTGGTTTCTTGATCCCTAGTTAACTCAACCAATGGTTAAAGATAGTATAGTTAGTACAATCCACGAAGACGCGCCCCACTCTTCTTCCTAATCGCTTGCAGTGCACGTGTACACCATTCCGCTTTGTTTTAGCTTTGTCGATACACACTAATTACAGGTAATTAACTATAGGTATAGGTAACACCATTTAATTGAACATTTAGTCATTTTTGGGAGATGTTTTGTTGACAAGTAAGTGCTTGAGACTGTCGCAAAAACAAACGACCAAGGCTAGAATTTCCTGGTTACTGACAAGACCGGTAAAGTACAGTGGGCTGCATCAATTGGGTACCCCAGTTGTATTAAAATTTTAATGCGTCCGCTTTTATGTCGGGTCCAGTGGTTAATTCGTTCATGATTTTAACATACTGGGCACATCTCCTTGTTTGTTATAAGGTGTACTCACACTCATACTCTCGGCTCGTTTGACGTGCGGCTCATTCTTGTTATATCTAAGGTGTACTCACACTCATACTCTCGGCTCGTTTGACGTGCGGCTCATTCTTGTTATATCTAAGGTGTACTCACACTCATACTCTCGGCTCGTTTGACGTGCGGCTCATTCTTGTTATATCTAAGGTGTACTCACACTCATACTCTCGGCTCGTTTGACGTGCGGCTCATTCTTGTTATATCTAAGGTGTACTCACACTCATACTCTCGGCTCGTTTGACGTGCGGCTCATTCTTGTTATATCTAAGGTGTACTCACACTCATACTCTCGGCTCGTTTGACGTGCGGCTCATTCTTGTTATATCTAAGGTGTACTCACACTCATACTCTCGGCTCGTTTGACGTGCGGCTCATTCTTGTTATATCTAAGGTGTACTCACACTCATACTCTCGGCTCGTTTGACGTGCGGCTCATTCTTGTTATATCTAAGGTGTACTCACACTCATACTCTCGGCTCGTTTGACGTGCGGCTCATTCTTGTTATATCTAAGGTGTACTCACACTCATACTCTCGGCTCGTTTGACGTGCGGCTCATTCTTGTTATATCTAAGGTGTACTCACACTCATACTCTCGGCTCGTTTGACGTGCGGCTCATTCTTGTTATATCTAAGGTGTACTCACACTCATACTCTCGGCTCGTTTGACGTGCGGCTCATTCTTGTTATATCTAAGGTGTACTCACACTCATACTCTCGGCTCGTTTGACGTGCGGCTCATTCTTGTTATATCTAAGGTGTACTCACACTCATACTCTCGGCTCGTTTGACGTGCGGCTCATTCTTGTTATATCTAAGGTGTACTCACACTCATACTCTCGGCTCGTTTGACGTGCGGCTCATTCTTGTTATATCTAAGGTGTACTCACACTCATACTCTCGGCTCGTTTGACGTGCGGCTCATTCTTGTTATATCTAAGGTGTACTCACACTCATACTCTCGGCTCGTTTGACGTGCGGCTCATTCTTGTTACATCTAAGGTGTACTCACACTCATACTCTCGGCTCGTTTGACGTGCGGCTCATTCTTGTTATATCTAAGGTGTACTCACACTCATACTCTCGGCTCGTTTGACGTGCGGCTCATTCTTGTTATATCTAAGGTGTACTCACACTCATACTCTCGGCTCGTTTGACGTGCGGCTCATTCTTGTTATATCTAAGGTGTACTCACACTCATACTCTCGGCTCGTTTGACGTGCGGCTCATTCTTGTTATATCTAAGGTGTACTCGCACTCATACTCTCGGCTCGTTTGACGTGCGGCTCATTCTTGTTATATCTAAGGTGTACTCACACTCATACTCTCGGCTCGTTTGACGTGCGGCTCATTCTTGGGCAGCCTGTCGAACTGCGGCGCTGGTGACAGCGTCTCCTCCGACGACGCGGGCGCAACCGACGTCTGCATGCGCTCCGACTGGGAAATAAACAAGTTTGTATAAATCTAAACCACAGATTAATACAGATGGGACACTCCGCAGTTTAGGTATGAAGCTACAAGTACGCGGCGGGCCTCTTCCACGGGACCGATTCTGTAGGTCAGAAGGTATAAGAGTTACGCGATAGAAAGAGAGGCAACTTGTAGTTGAATATAACACAACAGTTCCGCGTTTTCGTTTTATAAAGATATTCTAATTTCATTAAACGTTATTATTTATTGATTTATTTACAATTTTCTAAAATAGCATCTTGGAGCAACCTGTAGCGCAGAGATGAAATCCAAACAAATAAAATAGAAATGGTCACGCCACTCGAGTTTTTTCTGGGGGTTGTACAAAAAAAATCATTCATGAAGCTACTCACAGCTCGGTCAGAACAATAGACAGACGATGAACAAAAGAAAAGGGGCAAAGTCAAAGACCTTACCAGCTGACATAGAACAATAGCTTCATGAATGAGTCCTTTGCTTGTCCCAGAGTGATCCTAATTTTGTTATTATTTTATTATTTAGTTTGTTTGAATTTTTTTTTTCAATTTATTAATTATATTATCTAATTATAATTTTTATGATTACTGGCCACTAGCACTACCTGTGTCTTTAGTTAATGTCGCTATAGCAGCGGCACGTTGTACACAGCGTCCCAACACGACATCAACCGTCGGGCAGTTGCCCACCAGACATGACACCTGTCTGGTTGGAGGATCCTCCCTTTTCTATGGAGGATGAGTGAACTTTACACCCTGTTCCTCATGCCTCTATAAAACTATAAAATGCTAAACTAATAAAACAGTTTAGTATTTCTGTGTTTACGATTTCTTCTTACCTCTCTGACCATGGGCACGGGCGCAGTCTCGCGCCTCCGCTCCTCAGTGATCCTCTCCATCTCTCTCTTCCTGTACTGCTGCAGTCTCTCTGCTTCCTGCCTCTCTGCTGATATACGACGAGCTTGCTCCTCTTCATCCCGCTGGGTCTTGAAGGCTTGTTCCACCTGGTGGATGAGAATTTCGTTAGTTTTATTCTGCAAGGTGATGTTTTTCAAAAAAAACAAGATGGATGAACCTGGACTATGGAAAAAATAATATGGATGAACGTGGAGTATGGAAAATACAAGATAGATGAACGTGGAATATGGAAAAAACAAGATAGATGAACGTGTACTATGGAAAAAAACAAGATAGATGAACGTGTACTATGGAAAAAACAAGATAGATGAACGTAGACTATGGAAAAAACAAGATAGATGAACGTGGACTGTGGAAAATACAAGATAGATGAACGTGGACTATGGAAAAAACAAGATAGATGAACGTGGACTATGGAAAAAAAAGGTATAAATAATGGTTATTATTTGTACAAATTTTGATATTCAGTTAGTTATCTAGTAGTGCAATAATAAGTTTATTAGATGCGCATTTGTTATTTTTGATGAACAATTAGTATTTTTGATATGTAATTAATATTTTTGTTGTGACTTTGGACAAAAATGTATGTATAAATAATAATAATTATTTGTACAAGTTTTGATATTCAATTAGTTAATTAGTATTGCAACCATTGATATGGTATACATGTAGATCATTAGATGTACCTACTTAAAGTATTTCATGTAAGAATATTTTTCTAGTGTGCGATTAATAATTTCCCTTTTTATACTTACAAGAGTGATTCTCTTGAGCGCATTGAACTTGTCGCGCTGAGCGTCGATGGTCTCCTCAAGGTCTCGATGGCGGTTGATCAGCTCTTCCACCTGCGCTACACTCTCGCCGTATTTACCGTCGCGGACGAGCGGCACTCTAAGAAACAGAAAGAATTAGAAAGAAAGAAACTAGAATACCAGGTGTAAAAACACACTTTCCGAAGCCGAAAGCCACATATTCTACCCATTATTTGGATCATTTTTTTTCCACTAGACCATACCTGGGAATCCACTGGTTCTGGAGATATTGAAGGTCAAAGTCGCATTTTTTTACAATAAACTGTTTCCGACAAGTACCTACGCGTACCATAAAGCGAAGGGGCGGGGCTTAACTCTCGTTTGCCTGGGTTCGCGTTACATTGCGCGTAATAAAAAATTTGCTTTTTTTATACCTAAAAATAAAAGTCGCTTCCCAGCAATAGTTTTTGCGCAAAGATACTTAGTTAGATGTACAGTATGCGTAGTTGACGGCTTTCTGATGTCTTTTTACACCCTGTATGTAAGAGGAGCTTGTAGCTAAGTAATAACAGCTGTACGGGTCGATCGGGTTAAGCTACGCTTGCCGGGGTTGGTCCGTGGATGAGTGACCATCTTTACATTTACCGAGACTCCTCCGTGCCTCGGAAAGCACGTTAAACCGTTGGTCCCGGCTGTCATTCGTGGATCTTGGACAGTCGTTATGGGTCGTCAGAAGGCCGAAAGCTTGACAACCAGTCTTACTAAGGGGTATCGTGTTACTCAGTAAGTGGGTTGTAGAGGTCATAACAGGCAGTTGCTCCATGTAAAATACTGGTATTCAGCTGCACACAGTTAGACTGGAAGCCGACCCCAACATAGTTGGGAACAAGCGGCGAAAACTGCGCACACATGATGGGTATTGACATCTGTTTTCAAATGTTTTTAAGGACGCTTTTACAAGTGGGTAGTTCAAATCATTACATTTTTACCCAAGTAAAGATTTTCACATAACTACATTTATTGAGAAAATGTACCTATATAAAATTATGTATATAATTCAGAATCGTACCATGCACATCTATCAACAATTCGGCCAAAAAACATTTTAAGAATGCAAAGCATTTTATTTAATAAACATTCTTTTGCTTAAAAAAGTAATGATTTGACTACCCACTTGTAACAACGTCCTTAATGTCAACTGTCAACAGATCAGCATAGATAAAGTGTTTGTTTATACAGCGAAATGACGTCATGACCACAGAGCAATATGGCGTCCACTGCGTCTAGCGTTTTCACGCGAAATTTGAAAATGTAAAATTTTAATGCACTTTTATGGCACTTATCGATTGAATAAAAAATTTGTGATTTTTAGTGGCTTTATTAGCACTATAGAATTTAATTGAGACACTTTTCAAAAATGGATGTAATACCCTATTATACAATACTAAGAGAATTTTTTAAATTCACTATACCTGTTAGTAATCCAGTTGTCCAAGGCGTCAGCGTCTCGCTTGAAGACGAGCGCGTCGAGGTGCTGCGTGTAGATCCGGTCGCGGTTGCTCCAGGCGCCGTCGAGGTGCGCGCGCCGCCCGCGCAGCACTGACATGCGGTCTTCTATCTCGTTGGACATGAAGTGGCCTTCTTTTACTAGTTTTTCACCTGTTGAGAAGTAACAATAAGAATAATATTTTCGACACATTTGTTCAAAAAATGCATTTACGAAGCCTGTATGCATTTATTTATTTATATTTATATTTATATATACTTTATTGTACACCACAAAAATACATAACAAAAGAAAACATATACACTACAAAACATACAATGGGCGGCCTTATCGCTTTCCGCGATCTGTTCCAGGCAACCTTAGGATGGACAGTGATTTATCACGATATAAAATGGGGCTGTTGTTGGTGCAAATAGTAAATACCAACTTATACAATATTAAACTAAAATACATACATACATATCCTAAATAATAGATACATAAATACATACATACTAAATATTTAAGCAACGAAAATTAATGAAGACTAAAGATGTTTAATTTAACAGTTATGAGAACAAGATCACAACGACAAGTAATGTTCCTTTACGAGCCTTTTAAACGTAGGTAACGACTGCGCGCGTTTAATTTGAACGGGTAATGCATTCCACAAACGAGCGGCCTGGACAGTAAAGGATTTGTCGAGGAAAGTTGTGGAATGCATAGGCATTTTGAGCTTCAAGTTATCTGATGACCTTAAAAATTTCGCGTGGGAGTCGCAAAGAAACTGGAAACGTTTCTTGAGATAGAGAGGAGAAAAGAGCACATTGTTCGAAAGTTAAAAATTACGCACGATACAACGGAACGTGCGGTAAAATAGGTACTCTCACATACGTACCTACTTAACCGCATACTCCGTTGTATAACGCCGTGCGTATTCTTTACAGTTTTTTTTTTTAATTTTAATAAAAAATATTATAAGAATTCCACCAAGGAGTTTCACATTACGAGAATAAATAAGCGGACTGATCGAACCTCCTTAGAAGCGCTGCTCAATACGTTTGTCGTTTGTCTCACTTTAATATGTACCTAAAGAGTGAATGAGACGAATGATGTAGTTCTAATTTTCACCACGCGCACGTGGCGCCATTTGCAAATTCGCGCCATTTTCATATTAGAAACGTCAAAAATTGTTGGGACTTTCCGACTGATATTTATAAATAAAATAATAACATGAGTTCAAGCGAGGAATGTGATATTAATATGGATCTACTACACCTGATATTTTAAATGAGGCGCGAATTCCAGAAAACGGTCTCTTGTCGCTAAAATCGCGAGAGTGATTTACAATAATTTTATAGCATGGAAGAGACTCGGAAGAAATTTTTTGTTTTTTCTCGCAAATGTGTTGAAAAACATTGTATGACACGTGAGGAAATTGGTAATTTACAAACTCGTGACTATGGTAAGCTACTCGTTTGTAAAAACCAACTTACCGCACTAGTATCATAAATAACTATTATTATTACACATTCATGATACACAAGAGCAGATGTACAAAACAAAACACGGATATCTACATAAATCTACTGTCTCCTTAACTAGGTAGTCCTGTATCTTAGGTAGTCCTGTATATTACAGGTGGCGGTATATGTTAGACAGAATTTAAAGGAATACAATAGACGCGGGGATAGGCATACCTACTGTACTCGTGGTAGAGACAAATTAGCTGGCTCTTCACACACCCTGTCTAAATCTGGAAGGTTAATTCACATAATGGGTCCGTCGGTATACAATCGGCTACCAGATGTAATTGTAAGCGCAAATTCTGACAATGCTTTCAAAGCTAAACTTAAAGGCTGGCTAACCGACCAGGTATTATATGACCTAAAAGAATGGTTTTGATTTAATTATTATTTTTTATTTATTTATTTTTATTTTTTTTACGAATAATTATTATATTGTTTTGTTGGAATTCTCTCAATTAATCTTATTATGACAACTTGTATGATTATGCTCTATTTTGTAACTTATAATGACTATTGACATGTAATTTTTTTATAATTGAAGGCGTAGCATTGAAAGGTATCTATATACAGGGTGTCCGGTAAAGAATGGATAACCTTGGAATACAAAAAAAAAATATCACCACTAGTAGGTACACACGGCTACACATCAAGCTATACATTTCTAGTTTAGACTGACCTCTCATTGTAAGGAAATCCTATACAATGCGAGATCAGCTTATACTGAAAATTTGATCTGTTGTCATGCGTACATTATGATTTTTTGTCTCCAAAAAATATTTTTTTTTAAATATTTTTTTTTTTGTATTTTTTTAAGAACGGCCATCATGTCTGTAATATGCTATTCCAACGTTATCCATTCTTTACCGGACACCCTGTATATGGACGGATAACCCTGTGAAGGTCACAGGAACCCGCAGGATGCGAGAAGCACAGAACCGGTCGAAGTGGCGGTGCTTGGGGGGGTCCAGCTGTGGACGTCTTTCAGCTGAAATGAAGATGTTGATGACTTACCATCGCTGTAGAGCGTGTTGAAGGCATCTTCCTTGGCCTCTATCTCCACCTTGATGTCCTGGTGTCTCGCCAGCAGCCGCTCTGCGCCCGACACGTCGTGCGCGAGGTCTGGGGCCGTCACGCGCGCCAGGGTTTCGTTTGTCCAAGCTCTGGGGGCGAAAGTTAGGTTTTAGGGTCAGAATTTATTCAAGGAAATATGAGTAACTAGCGGACCCGACAGACATTTTAATTCATTATAAATCGGACACACACTTTCTTGAGTTAATGCAGATTATCGTAGCGTATGGCACTCGTGGGTTGCAGCTGAAAATCAGCGTCAGGTGGTAGACCTTGTGTTGTCATCTGACAATAAGCTGAGCTGAGGCCCTTTTGGCATTACAATAATTGTTTTATGTTTTTATAGTTTTAAGGTGTACCTATTTATATTTTGTTGTAATGCCAATTAAACGCATTTTTCTTTCTTTCTTTCATTGTCTTGTTTGAACGATCCAAGAATCCGACTGCAGCGCCACCTACCGGGTCCAATTGTATTTTCAAACCATCCAGGAACCCATTGAAATATACTAAATTTCATCTAAATCGGTCCAGCCGTTTAGGAGGAGTTAAGTGACAAACACACGTACTGAAGAATTGTACAGGGTCTTAAAGTAGTAGCGTGCCATAGATTAGGGGTAGGTTCAGTATCGATAAAGGAACCCGGGAAAAAAATTAAAAAAAAAAATATTACAAGATCAACCTAATTTAGTACCTACTAACTTAAAAAAGCAATTTAGAATTATTTTTTTTAGTATTTTTTTTCTTTTCTTTGACATATCTCGGGACCCTGCGGTCCCGGACCTTTGGAAGGCGTACGAGGGGCCGAAGCCAACTCGCAGAGGCCCCTTAGACAATTTTAAATGACGAGAAGGCACCAGCCGACGATTATCCCTGTATGCACTATGCAAGTGCACCCAAGGACAACCCCCGGTTGCTGCTGGACTATTGCAGAACATGGAAACACATGCATATTGGTCTTTGGGTTTGGGTGGCTGTGGACTGAATACCTAGAACTATGGAAACACTATGGCCCCTGCCTGACTAATGTTTTGTATAGAATACACAGATAAAATGGCAGGGGGTGACTTGCACGCTCAATAATGGGCCCCCGAAAACGGTCGCTAGCACATAGTGTCGTAGCGGCAAGGGGGCAACATGTCCTGAGGCGCTTGTGAGGAGTGGAGAGGTATCCCACGGCTATCAGGACAATCCCGGAAGTACGGTCAAGATCCCTACCAGCATCTTACTGGAATACTTCCTTCCTCCGAGCACGTTTCGCACTCAAACCGGCCAATAAAGGCAAACGAGAGGTGAGGAACAAGAACAATCCTCCGTGCCTCGGAAATCACGTTAAACCGTTGGTCCCGGCTGTCATTCGTGGATCTTTGACAGTCGTTACGGGTCGTCAGAAGCCCGAAAGTCTGACAACCAGTCTTACTGGGTTTTTTTTTTTTTTTTTTTTTTTTTTTTTTTATGCTACTACCTCTGACCCAAAGTCAAAGCCTATTTTATCTTATGATACTCTTTCGTGCCAGTGCTATCAAGTATTTCTCTCGCACTTTTATTACGCATACTATATCTTACTTTTTACAATCTCTGTCATGCCATTTCCCGGTGGGATTCCGGTCTTATCCTTCTATCTACTCTTTTCTTATTTCTTTATTATAAGTTTCAGGTTTAGAGCATACACAGTTTTCTGTATTAAATTAGGGTACAACAAATGTTTGACACCTCTTACTTTATCTTCTTATACTATTGGTTAATCCTATGTTTATTTGTACCTTAAACTAAGCTTAATCTTACTTTTAATTAAATGTTCCTTAATAAATTTTCGTGTATGATATACAATATATTACATAATATATGGTCATCATACTTTTGTTATCTACTTATTTCTTTTAACGACTGTGTCTACTAGTTTTAAGCAATAGTCCATGAACTTTTGCCTTCTCTTGTCCACCATAATACATTTTATGTTTTCTATTGTTAGTTTTGTGTCTAATATTTGTTCAATTTTGTATCTTTCATATCCGAACACTGGGCATTCCAAGATAATGTGGGGGACAGACTCCTCTACCGCTGGGTCACAAGTGCATGAGGCACTCTCCTTACGCTTAAATCGATATAGGTATTCGGAGAACCCCCCATGGCCGGTCAACAATTGAGTGCTAAGGCATGTCGGTTCGAACTTGCGGATTACCCTATATGCAGCAATCACATCAGGGAAAAAGAGTTTTGTAACTCCAGCCACTTCTCCCGACCTATATCTCGCATCCCATTCGCGAATCGTTTCCAGTCGGAGCTGTCGTTTCGCAAATGAGACGGGAAAATAGTCGTAGTCTGGTTTCCTCTTACTAGATGCAGCAGCGGCCTCCTTGGCAAGCTGGTCAGCTCTTTCATTTCCCTCCAATCCTGCGTGTGCTTTTATCCAGAACAGAGATACCACTTTGTTCTGTCGAGATAATTCTGCTAGGTTCTCGCGGGTTTCTACAGCTAGCGGATGGAGGGATTCGAGGTTGATAACCGTTTGTAAGGCTGCCATTGAGTCGCTGTAAATACCGAATGTGAGTCCACTGTGCTTTTTTATTCTCCGCGTGGCTTCGCGAACGGCCAGTAATTCCGCTTGGTAGACTGTGCAGTATGACGACAAACAAAGCTTGACGGTCCTTACTTCCGCTTCGTCCTCCCACACGGATAGCGCTGCACCGACCCTTTCCCCGATCTTGCTGCCATCCGTGAAGATTTTTACTGCA
This sequence comes from Cosmia trapezina, assembly GCA_905163495.3. Classification (NCBI taxonomy): domain Eukaryota; kingdom Metazoa; phylum Arthropoda; class Insecta; order Lepidoptera; family Noctuidae; genus Cosmia; species Cosmia trapezina. Next base: position 14,392,183 of record LR991047.1, read on the forward strand.
CAGCTACTGTTCGCGTCCACGTCATTCTGGTCTCTAATGCATGTCAGTTCGAGGTCTGTAACCGTTGCAGGGTGTGGCGCTTCTGTTGCTGGCATTGATCGCTCGATCTCCCTGTCCCCCAGACCCGGCAGAGCCGCCCCCTTCCTGATCCTGTATAGCGAGGCTACCTCGCGTACCCGAAGATCAAGCGGGAGCGCTCCCGCCAAGACCAGTGCTGAGTTCAGGGAGACCGTGCGATAAGCCTTGCACATTTTTTGTGCGAATCCTCTCTGCACAGTTCCGAGCTGTTTCTGCACTCCCAGTTTTTCGGCAGCTGGTGCCCAAACGCTCGCCGCATATAAAATGATGGGTTCGATGGTCGCCGTGTATATTATCCGAATTACTTCGGGATGGAGGCCCCAACTCGCTTTTGCTGCTCTTGCGAGCTGCTTGTAGATGTTTATGGCCTTCCTACAGACATTAGCCACGTGTGCGTTAAAAGTGAGTTTTTCGTCAAACGTCACACCCAACATCTTAATTTGTTTGGACATGCCAATGTCCACTCCCCCCATGCTCAAGTGCGGAGTATCGAATTTAAGCTTGCGTGTGATTACCATTGCACTGGTCTTATGAGGCGCGAATTTGAGCTTATTCTCGACACCCCACACCCGAACAAGCTCGAGAGCGGCATTGGCGTGTCTTTGCACGTGTTGTGAAGTCTGACCATCGAACACCATGACGACGTCGTCGGCAAACGCTTGCACATAGTGACCCGCGGATTCAAGGGTGTTCAGCAGGGGATCCAGTAGTATATTCCAAAGGATGGGCCCACCTATAGACCCTTGGACGCACCCTTTGTTGGTCGCCTTTGTGAAAGTTTCCCCATTATACCTCACAGTGACCTTCCTTTGGTCGAGGTAGCTGTCAAACACTTTCCTGATGTTAAGTGGACAGTTCGCTTTTGCCAGTTGAACTCTGATCGCTGGCCACCATGCGCTGTCGAACGCGCCCTCTATATCCAATGACACGACGGTTATGATTTTCTTCTCGTCCAATTTTGTGTTTATATGTTGCATTAATTTATAGAGGGCGTCTTCGCAGCTTTTTTGGGGCATGAATCCAAACTGGTTGGGGTTTAGTTTCGGTAGCAGGTGGTGTTTAAGTCTGGCGACCAACATTTTTTCGTACACCTTGCCCATTACCGGTAACAGTCCTATGGGGCGGTAAGACTTGGGAGCTGTATATGATTCTTTTCCTGGTTTCCTCAACACTATGACCGTGGCTTCCTTCCAGGCAACTGGGAAATAATGGAGCTCTAGACATTTGTTGAGTACTTCCAGGAAAAGTTTTGGATCACTTTTTATGGCATGGCTGCATATGTCAGCAGTGAATCCGTCGGCTCCAGGTGCTTTCTTGGGGTTCAAGGAATCCAGTGCGGTGAGCATCTCCGTTGTTGTGAACGGAGGATCGTTTCGTCCCTCGGGTTGTTGGAGGTTCACGGCTGATGCTCGGTTCCTTATTTCACGATGCATCTGGTTATCATTCTCCCTTAGATCTTCCGGGTAGAATGTTTTCGCCAATAATTCCACCGAGCGTTTTGCATCAAGAGTGATGCCGCCTTCTTCCAGGGGTGTATCCTCTTCCCTCTTGGCTGTTCTCCCTATCACTCGGTAAATACCCTCCCACAGACTCTCCTTGTCCTGTTTGCGACAGAATTCCTTCCAGCTTCCGATATAGGCCTCCATAGCTCTAGACTCGTATTCGTCTCTAGCGATTTTGTAGGCGTCCACAACACTTTGTTTTCTAATCGGTGCGGCGTTCTTGATTCTGCGTTTCCTAGTGGTGACTTCTCGCTTCATCCTCGCGAGCTCCTCTGACCACCATGGTAGGGTAAATGTCTCTGAGTTCTTTTTTGTAGGTATTGAAATGTTGCTAGATTCTGTTATAGCTTTGTTGTAGTTTTTTATGAATAGATCTAATTCTTCGACTGTATTAATGGTACCAATTTTTCCGATTTCTAAGTTGTATTCTAATATTAGTTGCTTAAATTTATGATGAAAAGTTTCCCAATTTGCTTTTTTTGTGTTATAAAGTCTTGTGGTTCTTTTGACACTTACCCCAACCGATTTTTTGAGTTTGATATTAAAGCTAATACCACTGTGGTCAGCGCACGTGAGATTTGCAATAACTTTCCAGTCCTCCACTAGGTCCAGCATATCAATAGTGCAGGCCGTCACGTCAACGAAACTGGTGTAGTGTTTTCCGCCACGAATAGTATCAAAGGTTGGAGTGTCACCTTTGTTAAGGATATGAAGGTTCAGCTCGTGAAGCGTGCCAGCCACATCGTCCCCCCTATGGTCGATTTCAGGGCTTCCCCACCAGGTGCTCTTTGCATTGGAGTCGCCTCCAATAATGAGCCTCCGTGTTATAACTGTTGCAATTTTTCTGATGTGATCCAGGTACGGATCTATGGGCTTATCCGGTTCAAAATAATATGAAACCAATGTTAGTTTCCATTGCTTGGTGCTTACGCTCACCACTACGATGTTGTTGGTGGTGAGCTCCGGGTGTTGCGTGACGTCTAGGTTGGGGTCAAATACGGCGATAGCAGCTTTTACAGTGCCCCCTCCGGTATTCTGGTATATTCTGACGCCACGGTATGTCTTCATATTATCAGAACCACCCACATAAGGTTCCTGGATCAACGCTATTGCAACTCTTCCTTTAGTTGCTTCAACCATCAACTCATCTGTAGCTAACTTCCTTCGTTGAAGGTTGCACTGGAACACCCGGTACAGGTGTTTGTCCTCCTGGGCGCCTTTAGCAATACGCTACCGACATGCGAGCTATAGCATCGCGCTTTCTGCGTATGGGACATTCTTTGCTAAAGGCGTTGTGGTCATTGCGATCGAGCTTGGCCACTGTGCAGTTTCTGCATGAGGGTTCGCCTCCTGCAAGCCACTCCGGACATTGCGCCTTAAGGTGCGGACCTCCGCAGTGGCTGCAGAGGTCTGCTGGATCTACGCAGTACCTCTTGCTATGACCATATCCGAGGCATCTCGAGCATTGTACCAGTGGTGACTGGTCCAACACCCGGACGCGCTGTAGGTCAATATAGACCGCTCCAGCGTCGGTCGCTCTTTTCCATATAGCCGGTGACACACTAAGGACAATGTGACTAGTATGCGGATTGCGGGCTTTCCTTTTATATTTGATTTCCAGTCTGTCGTCATTCTCTTTTATGTCGTGGAATATGCCCCGGTTTTGGTTCCTGAAGGCCCTTAAAACATCCTCATCAGTGTTCACTGATAATACGTCAGCTAGCTTCAGGAGAGGGTCTCTGTTTTTTACCTCTTCCACGACCAAACTCTTACCGGAATTTTCCAGCCTCTGTTTCACTTTCTGTCTATCTTCGGCTGTGTTACAACTCATAATAACCTTTCTGTCCTTGCCTTTCCGAGTCCTTTCCACCCTGATCCACCCTTCCTTGGCATTCACCGCCTCTCTGACTTTTGTCAGAACTTGGTCTCCGGTGTCTCTTTCGTCCTGGGACGTCACAACTACCGAGTGCAGTACATTCTGCGGGGGTGAGTGCAAAGTGGATCGAGCTACCGCTGCCTCTGCGTAGGTTTTTGCGCTTATAATTTGGTGCTGTTGTTCCATCTTTTCTTTTAGTTCGTCCATTTTTCTGCCGTTTTCCATGAGTAGCTGGCTCTGCTCTTTTAATTTTGCGATGATCAAACTATTTCTTTCCTCGGTCTCTTTCTGAGGCGTCTTGTCGGGTATTGTCTGGGAGTTATTCATATTGTCGGATGCAGGTATTTCTCCAGTTCTTTTGAGTCTTTTGATCTCGATGTCCGCTTCTTTAATTATTTGAAATAATTTGTCTACAGCCTCCAGTACGTTTGTTTTAATGTCTGCTCTTAAATTCCGAGAGTTATTTATATTCGTCTTGGCTTTGACTACGTTTGCTTTGGCTTCGGCTAAACGCGTTGCGAGAACCTGTCTAGGAACAACTTGTATTTCCATTTTGCTGGTAGCTGGAGTCGAGTTATGCGGTTCCGATCCCGCAGCCTCTAACTTTTCAACGCTCTGCCTAACATTAGACGAAGTCGTTTGCGCCTTTGACGGAGAGATTTGTTTTCCGTCGCCGCGTCCAACGTTATACGAAAGCGTCAGTGTTCTTGGCGGAGATTTGTGTTTCTCATTTCCTTCTACAGGCTTCACTGGTGTTCTGGCGAACATTGTCAGAGGTATGCGTCAGGTGAGGATATAAAAAAGTAAAAACACAATAGTGTATGTAAACGTTAAGTCGTGGTCTGCACACAGTGTAAAAATGTGTGCAGTCTAAATAAAAATAAAATAAGAATAAGTTTTCTCAACGATAGGACTTGTCAATAAAATAACTAAAAATCCTTCCAAGGACGCTAAAATGTCTGTAGAAACGCGTTAATTTGTCAGTTTTATACTTTAAACATGTATTAATATAGAAAGGTGAGCCAAAATCCAAATAAAATTTTTTAACAGAATCTGAGAAGTTTACCTGCCCAATGAAAACAGGGAGGGTGGGCGGGCAATTTTTTGAAGTTTTATTTGCGCTAGGCGCACGCGCGAGGTGTCCTAAGACGCGTCTCGGCGCGGGCTAGCGACCTATGCAGTTTTTGGAATTTATTTAAAACAAAAATTTTGATTTTCGGTCAAAAAACCTGTTTTTCAACCGAAAAATGCCCAAAAAAATTGAATAACGACTACCAAACGGGACCCGAGCTCGCGGAGCGCGCGCCAGGATACAGGTAAGGCAGGTAAGTATTTATTAAATTTATAAAAAATGCGGGGTTACAGTAAGATTTTGAGATATTGATTTTTGAAAATAACTTTTTGTAAAAATTTTAAAATTTTGTCTGTCAATGAAGGGAAAAATTTTTTCGCGTTCCTACTTATTTTAACTAGTCAATAATTTGCAGGGAGCCTATCTATGATGAAAACAGCTGAAAACAGCGTTAGGATGCGTCACCTAGATGCAAAATTATGACGTGTTCTATGAAAAATATTGATAATTTTTCTAAGTCGATGAGAGGAGAAAATTAATTTTCTCTTTTGTCTATTTTTATTTGTCTCAAATTAGGAGGGGGCCTATACAAGTTCAAAATGGCTGAAAACAGCTTCAAAATGCGTCTCCTGGATGCAAAGTTATAACGATTTGTAGTGTTTATTGTCTCCCTAAGGTGGATTTTGTAGGTATGCGATATTGAATTTAGCGAAATTTTTTGAAGTTTTATTTGCGCTAGGCGCACGCGCGAGGTGTCCTAAGACGCGTCTCGGCGCGGGCTAGCGACCTATGCAGTTTTTGGAATTTATTTAAAACAAAAATTTTGATTTTCGGTCAAAAAACCTGTTTTTCAACCGAAAAATGCCCAAAAAAATTGAATAACGACTACCAAACGGGACCCGAGCTCGCGGAGCGCGCGCCAGGATACAGGTAAGGCAGGTAAGTATTTATTAAATTTATAAAAAATGCGGGGTTACAGTAAGATTTTGAGATATTGATTTTTGAAAATAACTTTTTGTAAAAATTTTAAAATTTTGTCTATGTCAATGAAGGGAAAAATTTTTTCGCGTTCCTACTTATTTTAACTAGTCAATAATTTGCAGGGAGCCTATCTATGATGAAAACAGCTGAAAACAGCGTTAGGATGCGTCACCTAGATGCAAAATTATGACGTGTTCTATGAAAAATATTGATAATTTTTCTAAGTCGATGAGAGGAGAAAATTAATTTTCTCTTTTGTCTATTTTTATTTGTCTCAAATTAGGAGGGAGCCTATACAAGTTCAAAATGGCTGAAAACAGCTTCAAAATGCGTCTCCTGGATGCAAAGTTATAACGATTTGTAGTGTTTATTGTCTCCCTAAGGTGGATTTTGTAGGTATGCGATATTGAATTTAGCGAAATTTTTTGAAGTTTTATTTGCGCTAGGCGCACGCGCGAGGTGTCCTAAGACGCGTCTCGGCGCGGGCTAGCGACCTATGCAGTTTTTGGAATTTATTTAAAACAAAAATTTTGATTTTCGGTCAAAAAACCTGTTTTTCAACCGAAAAATGCCCAAAAAAATTGAATAACGACTACCAAACGGGACCCGAGCTCGCGGAGCGCGCGCCAGGATACAGGTAAGGCAGGTAAGTATTTATTAAATTTATAAAAAATGCGGGGTTACAGTAAGATTTTGAGATATTGATTTTTGAAAATAACTTTTTGTAAAAATTTTAAAATTTTGTCTATGTCAATGAAGGGAAAAATTTTTTCGCGTTCCTACTTATTTTAACTAGTCAATAATTTGCAGGGAGCCTATCTATGATGAAAACAGCTGAAAACAGCGTTAGGATGCGTCACCTAGATGCAAAATTATGACGTGTTCTATGAAAAATATTGATAATTTTTCTAAGTCGATGAGAGGAGAAAATTAATTTTCTCTTTTGTCTATTTTTATTTGTCTCAAATTAGGAGGGAGCCTATACAAGTTCAAAATGGCTGAAAACAGCTTCAAAATGCGTCTCCTGGATGCAAAGTTATAACGATTTGTAGTGTTTATTGTCTCCCTAAGGTGGATTTTGTAGGTATGCGATATTGAATTTAGCGAAATTTTTTGAAGTTTTATTTGCGCTAGGCGCACGCGCGAGGTGTCCTAAGACGCGTCTCGGCGCGGGCTAGCGACCTATGCAGTTTTTGGAATTTATTTAAAACAAAAATTTTGATTTTCGGTCAAAAAACCTGTTTTTCAACCGAAAAATGCCCAAAAAAATTGAATAACGACTACCAAACGGGACCCGAGCTCGCGGAGCGCGCGCCAGGATACAGGTAAGGCAGGTAAGTATTTATTAAATTTATAAAAAATGCGGGGTTACAGTAAGATTTTGAGATATTGATTTTTGAAAATAACTTTTTGTAAAAATTTTAAAATTTTGTCTATGTCAATGAAGGGAAAAATTTTTTCGCGTTCCTACTTATTTTAACTAGTCAATAATTTGCAGGGAGCCTATCTATGATGAAAACAGCTGAAAACAGCGTTAGGATGCGTCACCTAGATGCAAAATTATGACGTGTTCTATGAAAAATATTGATAATTTTTCTAAGTCGATGAGAGGAGAAAATTAATTTTCTCTTTTGTCTATTTTTATTTGTCTCAAATTAGGAGGGAGCCTATACAAGTTCAAAATGGCTGAAAACAGCTTCAAAATGCGTCTCCTGGATGCAAAGTTATAACAGTCTTACTGGGTTGTGGAGGTCAGATAGGCTGTCGCTCCATGTAAAATACTGGTATTCAGCTGGTAAGACTGGAAGCCGACCCCACCTTAGTTGGGAAAAGGCTAGTCAACTTACAATAGCTCCTGGTAGGTGTCGAAGTACGCCTGCAGCTGTCCCGCCAGCTCCAGCTGGTGCGTGCACTGGTCCGCACGCTGCACCAGGGTCTGCAGGGCCTCGCTGACGTCCTCCAGCTTCACGGTCACGTGTTCCTTTGCGTCGGGGAAGGCTGTGCCCAGTCTGTGGGAGAGAATACAGAAAATTAAGAGGATGCTTTCTAAAAAAAAAAACCGGCCAAGTGTTGTCGGACCACGCACAATGAAGGGTTTCGTAGTTGAAAAGAATTTATCCTAAAAGCAAACTTAACATCCAAAAAAAAAAAATTTTGAATGTGATAAAATTACACATTCACAATTTTAGGACTTTTTCCTTTACTTGTGTAGTTTGCTTCTTGCCAAATTTCATGATTCTAGGACAACGGGAAGTACTTTAGGGTACCTACTTCCCGTTGTCCTAGAATCGTGAAATTTTGATTTATTTGCGAGTATCAAAATATGTCTCATAAATGACCGTATTTTTTTATTGCGTTGACATTTGTATAGGAATCAATAAACTTTTTTAACTTTTTTTTCTTTCTTTTTTTTTGTTTTTGATAAATGATTTATTTTCTGTAAGTAGGTTTGTACAAACACTTTTACACGTCAAACATATTTTTTTTTAAACTAGATGAGTTCGACGTTTCCTATCTGACTACTCTGAGAAGAAACGCCGAAACAAACTCAGAGGTCACAGTCTCTTTTAAAGTCCAGACATAATCTTGGTCAGATCATGTGAAGACCATGTAGATTGCTGTCTGAAATGGTCTTTTGAGGAAAGAACCACACAGATTGAGTGGACCTGTCCAGTCAGTGCACGAATTTGTCAGTAATCGTGCAGCTCAACTCAAAACTTAAGGAGCTTAACGATTCGACGAACAATACCAAAGGAAAGACATTTGGGTAGGCCGCATAAATTACTCAAACTGTCAGACTATGACACATTTTAACTTTTATCATTGTTTTTAGATTTATTGAATTTAGTTGACATTATTGATAGTTTTAATTTGCATTACACTATTTGCCATGCCATGTGATGGTAAAATATGGAGAACTTTAATAAAAGGAAAAATATCTATGTATCTTTGCAAATAATAGTTATTTATGCAACTGACGTATAATAAGGGGTATTAGGCGAGTGTGATAATAGTATCACATGAGTGTTTTAATACCTAATTATGTACAGTTGCATACAAGACTTTATCTACATCCATGTTAAATCCTCTATAAAAGTTTCTGAAACAGTTTTTTGCAATACTAATACTCGTATCGAACATGGCGGCCGGCGTCATAGTATACGACATGAGTTCGAATAAGTTCTTTTTTAAAATTACGGCGCTGTTGTAGTGAAACGCGCGTGCATTACAATGTTCTTTTTTTGAAAACGAGTTGCATTATGAAATTCAGTACAACATTATAACACCCGTTTGGATGATATTATGGTTACTATAACACTGGTTGTTTTAATGTTGGTACCTTTCAGCCTCGATCTGCAGCTTATCGTGCGCAGCTTTAATGGCGTCCAGGTCAGCCTTGAGGGCATGCAGGCTCCTCTTCTGCGCGTGCAGCTCGTGTAGCGAGCGCGGTGGCGCGGCCTCGCTGCCGAGCGCCGACTCCTTCTCTCCGACCCAGGCGGCTGTCTCTTCCGCGGAGCGGTCGAACTCGTGGACTTGGCGGGCGCCGGCTAGGGCCTGGGGAGGAATAAAGATTTTTTTTTTTTAACTAAGGATTGTGACTCGTGTGATTTTATTGCCTGAGGGTCAAATAATCTTTAAATAATAAAATCTATATACATAAAAGTCAATTGCTGTTCGTTTGTCCGGCTAAACCTCGAGAACGGCTGGGCCGATTTAGCTGATTTTGGTTTTGAAGTGTTTGTCGTAGTCCAGGGAAGGTTTAAACGGTGAGAAAAATTGGAAAAGTTGCCGGAAAAATTGTAAAATTCGGGAAAACTGAAAGTGGATTTTCAATTTTCAATAATAAGTTTACAAAAGAGAGTACCATATATGGTTCAGTAGTAAATATTAATCTAGGCCTATCATAGTATTATAATAATCTGGTTAAAAACTATGGTATGACAAATACAAAAATTACAGTTGCAAAAAAAAATAACATTCTGAAGGTAATGTAGTGCCTGGACCGATCTAAGTTTATTTAAACCTGTGTTTCAGGTCATTCATTTAGAATGAAGTCTGACTCTTAGATGTGTTGTCGTGTCGTCCCTAGTAGCCCCACTTCGATTTTTTAAGACCACCTTTCAGTCCCTGTTGCAAAAAAAATAAAAAATAATTCGTTCTTATTTGCAAAACTGTTTCAAATTTCAAGTTGATAGCGATCTTGAGATATCCAGCTGTGACAGACAGACAGACTGGGGTTCCTTTTTACCATTTTGGTACGGAACCCTAATACACCCGTTAATGGAAAAGTTCGTTAAAAATATCAATAGCCGGCACTCACCTCCTGCCTCGCCAGCGCCAACTCCTTCAGATCATCCCACAGCCCCTTGATGTCGTCGATCCTCTGCTTCACTCTGTCGGCTTCTGGCGTGTTCTCTTCCAGCAGCACCGTGCCCGCCTCGCAGACACCTTCGATTCTACCCTCGTTGGCTGTTGAAGAGAAAATATGTTACATTTTTAAATGTATAATATTACACTAAAATAAAGAAGAAATTAGACTTTTTCCTTTACTTGTGCTGTGAGACCTTGCTTCTTGCAAATATCATGATTCTAGGTCAACGCAATGAAAAAATACGGACAAATATGCGACATATTTTGATACTTGCAAATAAATCAAAACCTATAGGGTACTCTATAGGTTTTGATTTATTTGCAAGAATCAAAATATGTCGCATAAATAAATGCGTCGTTTTTTTTTACTGCGTTGACTTAGAAAGCTTGATTTTTTTAGAGCTCCAAGGGACCATAGACCTGCGTATTTGATATTAATTTCAACTTGATACCTCCACGCGTTCCTGAGTAAAAAAGGGTCTTAACAGACTGACGGATAACAAAGTGATCATAAAAGGCTTCCGTTTTTTCCTTTTGAGTTACGGAACCCTAAAAAGCGTCATAAGATTTTAGAGGATCAATTAAATATTTCCCTCTTGCAAAGAGCTATACAGTCCGCGAGGCGTAAGCTGAGCTTTGCATTTGTGTGAGTGATCACCAAAACGGTACGAGAGCCCATGACCACAATGTTTGTCTTATCGTTTTACGTAAGACAAAATCTTCAATCGGCTTATCGTTTTACGTTTTACAACGATGCGACATGGTTTTGGTCATGGCCTCTCGTACTAAAAGAACAAAAGCCGATTGCCAAAAAGCAGTACAAACCGGTTTTAAACCAAGGAAAGAACGCGTCGTGCTCTATGCCGGACGTCACACCTACACTATCTATGTGCACTCACACAAATGCAACGCTCAGCTTAGACCTCGCGGACTGTACTATCGTTCTCACATGTATAATTTCAACATTAATGATGTAACCAATATTTTGTAACCATATCTTGATTTAAAAGAGTGTCCGTGGAGTTTCTTGCCCGTTCTTCTCCATAGAGATCTACGTTTTGGAATGGGCAACTAGCTTCAACTTTCTGACTAACTGACCGACTCTTTGACAGTTCAAAAGTGCCTGTAATTGGTTTAATAAAAAAATCGTCTGTAATTGAAGCGATTGACAATATTAGGACTACAATAGAAATTATATTTCAATATACTTAAAAATAAGCTAAAATAACTTAAAAATATAATATCTTAAACTAAAACTAATAAAAAACTAAAATATGGCGTCGAAAAATTCCTCCGCATCGCTGTCGACTGGTAGAGTACCCAAGAGACTGGCTACTGACTACTTTTTTCTATTGGTTTAATTAATAAATAAATAATAAATAAATAAATATACTTAGACATTTCACACAACGCCATCTAGTCCCAAGCTAAGCAACCTAATGCTTGTGTTATGGTAACGAGATGGCTGATAAACTACTTATATACATTTTTTTATTTTTTTGTAAATACATACATATTATAGATAGAAAAACACCCAAACTCAGAACAAATACTTGTGGGTCGTACAAATATTTGTTCCGTGCGGGAATCGAACCCGCGACATGCTGCGCAGCAGTCAATCGCTCAACCACTGCGCCAACCGTGTCGTCGATTTAACAAATCGACGACACGGGCGAATTGTAATAAGTGCTTTGAGTTTGAGTTTGACTACACTACTCCTAACCCCACACTCTCTCTCTACGTTTCACTCACCCTGTAACTGCGCTAGGAAGTTGTCGAAGGCTTGCTGCAAGGTTTCCACATGCTCTACATCCAGCCCGTACTCCTCGCTGGCTGCAGTCGTCATCTGTTCACTGATCCATTCTTGTACTTCCTCGCATTCTTGGACGAACCTATGGATAACACAGAAGATGTTTTAATGGACACAAATAAAAAAAAAAATTTTTAAACTTTTTATTTCAAAGAAACATTACTTAATTTTGTTTTGATCACACATCGCTTAATCTTAAAAATGAAAGATTATGTGCGAGTGAGGCGTCTCGCTTGTTTACATTAAAATATTTTGTTATTAAAATTATATTATTTATGTACTTGTGAAAGATCTGGAGGAACTTTGTATTGATCCACTTTAAGGCGAAAGCGCCAGGGTAGCCCGCGAAATTCAAAATTTCTTAGGTTTTTTGCAATTTGTAGGGCAGTGTGAGCTTGTATGTTGATTAAAATATGATTCGCGGCCGTAGCTAATATGGCTTTACAGAATTATAATCATAAAAATTAGCAATACAGCTCCATAAGTTAGCATTTACCTCAAACCTCATGATTTCATGAAATCGCTAGATTTGAGGTAAATGCTAACTTATGGAGTTGTATTGCTGATTCTAATGATTATAATTCTGTAAAGCCATATTAGCTACGGCCGCGAATCACATTTTAATCAACATACAAGCTCACACTGACCTACAAATTGCAAAAAACCTAAGAAATTTTGAATTTCGCGGGCTACCCTGGCGCATCAACCTTAAGGTAGTATTTTATTAGTTTTTGATTTTAATTTATTAGTTAATTGCTTAGGGAGTTTATTCAACAAGTTATGTAACAGGTACCTCCGGGTCCTTCTTCCATATTCATTGTTACATTTCGGCAGATTATATAATGGTAGGTATTCTAAACATCTTAAGTTGTTGGGTCTTATCTTTTTACTTAAGTTATCAATTTCGTTAGCATATTGTGATATTATAGCTAGTTTTACTTTATCAAATACATTTATTATTTTAAAATATTCAAATAACTGATGATAGTTGTCTTTAAATTTAAGCTTTATTTTATATCCTAATTTGTATGTCATATATTTTTTGTAAGTATGTTTTATATTGACGACACGGTTGGCGCAGTGGTTGAGCGATTGACTGCTGCGCAGCATGTCGCGGGTTCGATTCCCGCACGGAACCAATATTTGTACGACCTACAAGTATTTGTTCCGAGTCTGGGTGTTTTTCTATCTATAATATGTATGTATTTACAAAAAAAAAAAAAAAAAATGTATATAAGTAGTTTATCAACCATCTCGTTACCATAACACAAGCATTAGGTTGCTTAGCTTGGGACTAGATGGCGTTGTGTGAAATGTCCAAGGATGAAATGTCCAAGGATATGTTCTGCCATAGCTAGATAGACCATATCCAATAATTGAATCTGCCAATGCTAAATACATTAGTCTTTTGGTTCTGTATGGTAATTTATGCCTCAATATGCTTAGTTTTGCCAATATTGACCTGAGTTTGAATCAATCGTTTCAATATTGAATCGAATCGACGAGCTGATTTTCAGGGTTCCGTAGTTAACAAGAAACCTTTAGAGCGAGCGCGCACTGCGGTGCGTTTTCGTTAGTTCTGCCGGACTGGCCGGGCCTACAGTAACAAAACGCATGACCGCAGTGCGCGCACTTCAAAGACATTCCATACTTCACAGATTATGCGGTAGAAAAACGCACCGCAGTGCCCGCTCGCCCTTATAGTTTCGCTATGTCCGTCCGTCTGTCTGTCCGTCCGCAGCTTAGCTCAGAGACTCTTAGTACTAGAAAGCTATAATTTGGTATGGATATACATATTCATTACGCCGACAAAGTGGTAAAATAAAATCATGATTTTTTTTTTTTTAAGGTACTTTCTGTACACGTGACGTGGGGATGTTTTTTTTTTCGTCTACCCCATGGTGTGGGGTGTTGTTGGATGGGTATTTCAAAAATATTGCGGGTTTGTGAATACAATTTTTCGATTTCGAGGGAGTCGGTGCTGTCGCGGAACGGAATGCGGGAATGTTGCCATTTTTGGTATATGTTATCCATACTTTTAGAAGCGTTTTTTTAATTATTTTATTTATACACATATTTTGATTCATTTTATATTTGTATATTATTTGTTACATGCTGCACCGGTCGACGTTACCGCGTCAACGCCGGCTATCGCTGAAAACCAGCGCTGGGGCTCCATTTCGCATGGGGTCGTGGCATTATGCTGAGCGGTGGCCGTTTTGCGTGGATGTGACGCATATTTTCCCCCAAATTGTATTTAAATAGTTATTTTATTTTATTGTAGTTTGTGTCATGTTTACCACAAATAAACGTTTTTCTTTCTTTCTTTTTTCTTTATTTATGGATCCGTTTCTGAAATATTAAGCTTTAAGGACGCTGTTACAAATGGGTAGTCAAATCATTACTTTTTTACACAAAAGTGTGTTTATTAAATAAAATGCTTTGCATTCTTAAAATGTTTTTTGGTCAAATTGTTGATAAATGTGCATGATACGATTCTGTACTAGAAACGTAATTTTAGATATGTAGTACAGCTTCTCAATAATGGTACCGAAGTAAAAAATTTCACTTCGGTACCATTATTGTGAAACTGTACCTATCTAAAATTATATTTACGGTTCAGAATCGTATCATGCACATTTATCAACAATTTGACCAAAAAACATTTTAAGAATGCAAAGCATTTTATTTAATAAACACACTTTTGTGTAAAAAAGTAATGATTTGACTACCCATTTGTAACAGCGTCCTTAAAGTGTTAATTTTTGTTAGAGTCAAGTGCCCCCCTCCCTGCCAGCTAAACGGTTAGTTTTGGATTGGTGAAAAAATCCACGGTAGTAGTACCTCAAAGTTAAAAGGAAAACCATCACAGCTAAGTAGACTTTTCAAGTTTACGAGTAATAGTCAAATATTCATGAAACAACAAAAAGCCCTCTTCTTAGTCCGCATTATTGTGCAACTACGGAGCCCTGTTACTGCGCGTGTCCCGACACGCACTTGGCCGGTATTTATTTAACATAAATGTAGGGAACAGCTGATAATTTTTCACGCACTCCGCAGTTTAGGTATGAAGCTACAAGTACGCGGCGGGCTCGACTTGTCGAGCTAATTCAGTGTGGGCTGCCGCGCGCGGCCCGGGAGCACGTTAGTTCGATACTCACTCACGCGCCGCGTCGTAAGAGAAGACAACCCTAACGAGTCAGAAGGTATAAGAGTTACGCGATAGAAAGAGAGGCAACTTGTAGGTGAATATAACTGTAGGTAATTAATTGCACTTTATTGTGTCGTAGCAAGAGTCGCTATTTATTTAAATGATTTTGCGATTTTTTAAAATGTGTTTTAGGAGTAAAATCGCACTAAAATAAAAAACGATTTTTCTCAAAATTGGAGACTTTTAAAAATGTCTGATATACTCGTAGTTAGAACCACTAGTTTTTGGGATGTCTATCCAAATATATTTAACTTATCCATGTTAGAATTATCTATTGAATGTTTTTAAAAACGGCCAAGAGTGTGTCGGGCCACGCGCAGTAATAGGGTTCCGTGGTTGCACAACAATGCGGACTAAGAAGAGGGCTTTTTGTTGTTTCATAAATAAATGAGTGTTACTCGTAAACTTGAAAAGCCTTCTTAGCTGTGATAGTTTTTGTTGTTTCATAAATAAATGAGTGTTACTCGTAAACTTGAAAAGCCTTCTTAGCTGTGATAGTTTTTGTTGTTTCATAAATAAATGAGTGTTACTCGTAAACTTGAAAAGCCTTCTTAGCTGTGATAGTTTTTGTTGTTTCATAAATAAATGAGTGTTACTCGTAAACTTGAAAAGCCTTCTTAGCTGTGATAGTTTTTGTTGTTTCATAAATAAATGAGTGTTACTCGTAAACTTGAAAAGCCTTCTTAGCTGTGATAGTTTTTGTTGTTTCATAAATAAATGAGTGTTACTCGTAAACTTGAAAAGCCTTCTTAGCTGTGATAGTTTTTGTTGTTTCATAAATAAATGAGTGTTACTCGTAAACTTGAAAAGCCTTCTTAGCTGTGATAGTTTTTGTTGTTTCATAAATAAATGAGTGTTACTCGTAAACTTGAAAAGCCTTCTTAGCTGTGATAGTTTTTGTTGTTTCATAAATAAATGAGTGTTACTCGTAAACTTGAAAAGCCTTCTTAGCTGTGGTAGTTTTTGTTGTTTCATAAATAAATGAGTGTTACTCGTAAACTTGAAAAGCCTTCTTAGCTGTGATAGTTTTTGTTGTTTCATAAATAAATGACTGTTACTCGTAAACTTGAAAAGCCTTCTTAGCTGTGGTAGTTTTTGTTGTTTCATAAATAAATGAGTGTTACTCGTAAACTTGAAAAGCCTTCTTAGCTGTGGTAGTTTTTGTTGTTTCATAAATAAATGACTGTTACTCGTAAACTTGAAAAGCCTTCTTAGCTGTGGTAGTTTTTGTTGTTTCATAAATAAATGACTGTTACTCGTAAACTTGAAAAGCCTTCTTAGCTGTGGTAGTTTTTGTTGTTTCATAAATAAATGAGTGTTACTCGTAAACTTGAAAAGCCTTCTTAGCTGTGGTAGTTTTTGTTGTTTCATAAATAAATGACTGTTACTCGTAAACTTGAAAAGCCTTCTTAGCTGTGGTAGTTTTTGTTGTTTCATAAATAAATGACTGTTACTCGTAAACTTGAAAAGCCTTCTTAGCTGTGGTAGTTTTTGTTGTTTCATAAATAAATGAGTGTTACTCGTAAACTTGAAAAGCCTTCTTAGCTGTGGTAGTTTTTGTTGTTTCATAAATAAATGACTGTTACTCGTAAACTTGAAAAGCCTTCTTAGCTGTGGTAGTTTTTGTTGTTTCATAAATAAATGACTGTTACTCGTAAACTTGAAAAGCCTTCTTAGCTGTGGTAGTTTTCCTTTTTACTTCCGTTATACAACGTGTAACGTTAAATGCGCAAAACCTCTTAAGGCGTCATTGTACTCACCATTATGAACAACTTTTACTATGGGACCAAACCTGAAATCGCGAAAAAAAAATCAGCTGTTCAGTACATTTTGACGAATTATGCGAACATAAATGTACTGAACAGCAGATTTTTTTTTCGCGATTTCAGGTTTGGTCCCATAGTAAAAGTTGTTCATAATGATGAGTACAATGACCCCTTAAGAGGTTTTGCGCATTTAACGTTACACGTTGTATACTACTACCGTGAATTTTTTCGCCCATCCAAAACTAACAGTTTAGCTCGGGACACACACACACACTTGACTCTAACAAAAATTAGCACTTTAAATAAAGCTTAATATTACAGAAACGGATCACTAAAAAAAATTTTTTTTTTAGGGATCCGTTTCTGAATGAAACGACGGACAGACAGACGGACATAGCGAAACTATAAGGGTTCTTTGTCGACTACGGAACCCTAAAAAACATTTTCGGACATGTACTTTGTGTCGGGTTTTATTTTTTAATGTAATATTATCTCAAACTTACTTGAAATACTTCAAACTCTGCTGCAACCGCTGTTGTCTCTTGGCTGACAGAAGCTTCATTTTTTAATGTAATATTATCTCAAACTTACTTGAAATACTTCAAACTCTGCTGCAACCGCTGTTGTCTCTTGGCTGACAGAAGCTTCATTTTTTAATGTAATATTATCTCAAACTTACTTGAAATACTTCAAACTCTGCTGCAACCGCTGTTGTCTCTTGGCTGACAGAAGCTTCATTTTTTAATGTAATATTATCTCAAACTTACTTGAAATACTTCAAACTCTGCTGCAACCGCTGTTGTCTCTTGGCTGACAGAAGCTTCATTTTTTAATGTAATATTATCTCAAACTTACTTGAAATACTTCAAACTCTGCTGCAACCGCTGTTGTCTCTTGGCTGACAGAAGCTTCATTTCCTCGTAAGTTGCTTTGACTTCGTCTATTCTCTTTTGTAGTTGTTCGCCGTCGATAGTTGAGCGATCCTGTTCGAGAAGACATCATTAATACTGTCTCCAAATTGTTAACAAATAAGGGAAAGAGCGAGATAGCCCCAAAACAAGTGTTAGCGACGCAATAAACCAAAATACCAACTTAAGTAAAAATTGTAAAAGGGAGTGCGCGGTGTCAGAGCGGGTGCAAGGGCGAGGCCCGAACCACCATTTTAATTTGCGATGACGCGCGCAGTGCCATTTCTAACGCCACGGACAGTGCGCGCTTCCTTACCTCAAAAGTTTTGTTCCAACCCTACGTTTGGAAATATAAATCCTTTTTCTCAATACGCGGTGATTACTTCAATCTACACCATTAACAACAAGTATTTTCAATTACTTACTGGGGATATCTCATAATTATAATCCATGTGACTGTTTTTGGGACAAAAAAAAAAAAGAAAAAAATAAATCGATCTGCCTAGCCTTTTCCCAACTATGTTGGGGTCGGCTTCCAGTCTAACCGGATGCAGCTGAATACCAGTGTTTTACATGGAGCGACTGCCTATCTGACCTCCAGAACCCAGTAACTGGGTAATACGATATCCCTTAGTAAGACTGGTTGTCAGACTTTCGGGCTTCTGACGACATGTAACGACTGTCAAAGATCCATGAATGACAGCCGGGACCAACGGCTTAACGTGCTTTCCGAGGCACGGAGGAGTCTCGATATGTAAATATGGTCACCCATCCACGGACGAACCCCGGCAAGCGCAGCTTAACCTGATGGATCGACCCGTGCGGCTGTTATTATTTAGCCACGAGCTGCTCTAAAATAAAAATACTATGGAAGATATTTAGTGTAAGGAAGATTGATGTCTACAATATTTTGCTTCATTTTGCATAAGGGGGAAGCGCAAGGATAGTCCGCGAAATTCAAATTTTCTTACGTTTTTTGCAATTTGCAAGTCAGTGTCAGGTTGTATGTTGATTAAAGTACGATTCGTGACCGTAACAGAAAATGTATTTATAGAATAGGGATGATGACTAAAAATTTATTTTTTGTCCGTCATAGAGATTATAAAAAAAATATTGGACACGTACTTTTTCTTTTTTACGTAATCAAAAATTTACGGCGATACATCGAATTAAAATATGGCATGACGTCACGCGTAGCTAGGTTTTATACGTACAAGTGACGTAGCGAGCCCCCACTCCCCAACTTTAATTTGTGATAGCTGAGTATTTTTTTATTAATATGATAAAGTAAAAAATACGTGTCTAATATTTTTTTATTATCTGACTGACGGACTAAATAGAATTTCTTTTTTCTTACCCAGGCATCATCCCTATTATATTAATTATAATCAGTAATACAACTCCTTATAAATAACAACAATACAACATTTATAATATTATTAGGATTTACGCTGATAGGCTCGCCTAAAACAACTATAATAGGGTATTACACCCATTTTTGAAAAGTGTCTCAATTAGATTCTATAGTGCTAATAAGCCACCCAAAAAACCACAAAAATTTTATTCAATCAATAAGTGCCATAAAAATGCATTTAAATTTTATATTTTCAAATTTCGCGCGCAAACGCTGGACGCAGTGGACGCCATATTGCTCTGTGGTCATGACGCCAGTTGGCTGTGTAAACAAACACTTTTTATACGCTGATCAGTTGACAGTTGACATGGACACTTTTTAATTTACAGAGTGGTACCTATTGTTGGAGTATAGCAAAAACAAATGGCCCTACTTCAACACTATTAATCTTTCTGTTTGTAACTCATAAATATTAGTTTTTATGTCCGCGCCCGCCCTCAGCACTTGACTGAAATCCTGACTTTCTCCTAACGTCTGTACTCTTCTATAAGCCTTGCATGAGACCACACGTCTCACGAAATATTAGTAAATCACACCTTCCAATATTTAAAGTAAAGGATAATAAACATACTATTGAAATCCTTTAGAACGGTCTTTCCTTTGGCTTTCCCCTTTAACCCTAACACCTATGACGTAATAACATGGCGGCTACTTTCATGCTGTTAGAAAACAGATTAACACTTTGAGCGGAGCGACGTTATAATACGTAAAATTTGATAAACGCTATTTGACACAACGTTTAAACACGTCAGCAAAAAATATGTCTTCCTTTAAAGAACGTGTATAATCGGCAGCAGCCTATACCAATTCCTTCAAGCTACGTCATCGCGCCGTATCACTTTAAATTTTCGGACTGCTAGCGCCACTCCACGTTAGTTTTGTTGTACACTTTTTAAGGCTACTCACACACATACATTCTAATTACGCGTACATTCGCAACGTCGACGTGTAGTAACGGTTGTGTCACATTTCATATTATCTTTGCTTGTATGAAAGACCAGAACGTCACTAATCGTCATATATTTTGTATGAGAAAATAGTGTGCCGCGCAACAAACATTTGAATACCCCGATTCTCAGCTGAAAGTGTTAAAAAACTGAAAACTTTGAATTGAATTTTAAAATTTATATTGTTATTTTATGAACTAAAACTAACATTTTCCGACTGCTTTTTGCCTAAGCTATCTAAATATTATATTTTTAGTTTTTTTCTCACATAGAGTAAAATACCGTATTATGATACAAAACTTTTATGTTCTACTCACCATCAATCCAGCCGCAGCTTTCTCCAACTTGCTGACACTGGCATCGAACCCGGTCACCTCCCTCTGCAACGCGTCCAGCCGCCTGACCAGCGCGAGCGCAGAGTCCTCGTCTCGGCCGACGTCGCCTGATACCAACACTATGCGACGTTCTAGAAGCCACGCTTCTGCTTCGGAGATTTCGGAGAGTAGCTGTTGGAGAGATAAAATAAAGGTGGAATAGAGTCATAATGAGACTAATATGTCTGTCTGTGTAGTAAAATACAAATAGTTGAGTAAGTTAGTAGTTAGGGACTTCAATTTATTTATTTCTTTCTTTCATTAAGAAAGTTTATATACAACGTGCTTCCGCAATAGCGACATTAATTAAAGACACAGGTAGGGCTAGTGGCTGTAATAATAATAACATAAGATTAATAACAGAAGAATAACGTAATTAATAAATTGAATGTAAACGCGCGAAGTTAAAATATTCGTTAAGTTTTCTGTAATTTTTAAATTTTCTGCGCAAATTTCGTAATTTTTCTTTCCGTAAGAACCTTCTACAAAGTACTAGAAAACTTTTAAAAAAACTGGCCAAGTGCGTGTCAAACCACGCACAATGACGGGTTCCGTAGTTGGGATGAATTTATCTCACGAACAAACTTAAAATTGTAGTTGATAAACATGTTCTCCCATACATTCCAACTGTAAATGTAAGTTTGTACTCACAATATTGAGAGATTTATCATGTTATTTTAAGGCCACAGACTTCTTGTAGGTTTTCCTGTAATCTACAGGTAAATAACTATTTTCTGTATTTTTTTCACAATTTTAGGGTCAGTAGTTTTGGAGATAAGGGTGGGTTAGAGGTAAATTTTCGTCTATTTTTAACCGACTTCCAAAAGGAGGAGGTTCTCAATTCGTCGGAACCTTTTTTTTTTTTTTTTTATTATTTTTTTTTTTTTTTTTATTTTTTTTTTTATGTATGTTCCCCGATTACTCGAAGATGGCTAGACCGATTTGGATTTTTCTTTTTTTGTTCGAAAGGGTATACGTCCCAAGTGGTCCGATGATCATCAAGTCAGGATCTGATGATGGGATCCCATGGAAATCGAGGGAAACCCTCAAATTTTATGGGCACACCTATATCGATTTCGGTATTTTTTATAGTAACTCGTGCATTTGCTCTCGGAAAGTACCATTCGGTGAGCTGGAACTGATGATGAAGACCACAGAGGGCCATCGGAAATACTCAATTATATCTAAGTATATAACAGGTTGCGATTCGATTACTTTAATATGGTTTATGCTCGTCAAAATAATGGTTATGGTGACTTCACCATGAGCTCCATTTCTCCTGGTTATTACTAGGAGAACTCCTCAACAATTAACGGCCCTGCATCGGGAAAAGCAACATTTTGTAAAACGTGATGAGCAGCTGA
The DNA here is from genome assembly GCA_905163495.3 of Cosmia trapezina. Taxonomy (NCBI): domain Eukaryota; kingdom Metazoa; phylum Arthropoda; class Insecta; order Lepidoptera; family Noctuidae; genus Cosmia; species Cosmia trapezina. Next base: position 14,413,857 of record LR991047.1, read on the forward strand.
CATTGGGTTATTGTAACTTAGATAAATTACAAACTGAACCACTAAAAAGTGAAAAATAAAAATTTTTTTACAAAAACAAAAACCGACTTCCAAAAAAAACACTACAAATTGAAAAATAACTTTAATTTCGGAAGTCGGTGGCAAAAAACTAAAATACAGATCCAAAGACACCGACTTCCGAAATTAAAGTTATTTTTCAATTTGTAGTGTTTTTTTTGGAAGTCGGTTTTTGTTTTTGTAAAAAAATTTTTCTTAAATAACTTTAAAACAATTTATTTTAAAATTATAAAAAAAATATATTTGAAACACTCCCTTTCATTTTAAGGTTTATATGTGTAATACATTAATATTAAACTTACATATTACATAAAGTTTTATCAAACCATAGAAACCGCGCGAAGCATGAGGCGAGTCGCTAGTTTACTTATAAAAAGCTGTTATTTTGTCGTACATACCTGCAACAGCGCGCATCTATCTTTAATAAGCGCGGTCCTGGCAGCGGCGGCGTCCAACAGCGCGCGGTGCGCAGCGGCCAGGTCCCGCGCGCGGGACTCCAGCGCCGCGCCCGCGAAGTGCCCGCGCCGGGACAGCACAGCCGCGCGGGTTAGTAGCGCCTTTATTATTGGCTCTCTGTGGGGGGAAAATTGAGTTTTGGAGTGAAATCATACTTATAGCTTTATATGGTTAAGTGTAAACAGTGGCAACCTTTTAAGGGGTCATTGTACTCATCAGTATGAATGTCGATGGCTTTAAGAGTAGGGGAAGACCAAAAAAACGATGGATGGACTGTGTGAAAGATGACATGGCTAGAAAGGGAGAGAAGTATGGAAGAAAGGGACATGTTGCGCCGACCCCAAATAGATTGGGATAAGGGCAGGAGAATGATGATGTACTCATCATTATGAACAACTTTTACTATGGTACCAAACCTGAAATCGCGAAAAAAAACCAGCTGTTCAGTACATTTATGTTCGCATAATGTAGGGAACAGCTGATTTTTTTTTCGCGATTTCAGGTTTGGTCCTATAGTGAAAGTTGTTCATAATGATGAGTACAATGACCCCTTAAAAAATTGCCATTGTTTACACTTACACCCTGCATAAGGGTTTTTTGGAGCGGAGCGTGACAAAAATCGGATTTAACACAGACATCTTGTAAATTATTAGGTCTCCGTGTTATTTATTTAGCCATTTATGTATCAATCAATCTGCCTAGCCTTTTCCCAACTACGTTGGGGTCGGCTTCCAGTCTAACTGGATGTAAAGAGACTGCCTATCTGACTTCCACAAACCAAAAGCTCCACAAACAAAGTTACTGGGTAACACGATACCCCTTGGTAAGACTGGTTGTCTGACTTTCGAGCTTCTGACGATCCGTAACGAATGTCAAAGATCCACGTATGACAGCCGGGACCAACGGCTTAACGTGATTTCCGAGGCACGGAGGAGTCTCGGTATGTAAAGATGGTCATCCATCCACGGACCAACCGTGGCAAGCGTAGCTTAACCTGATGGATCGACCCGTGCGGCTGTTATATATAGCCACGAGCTCCTCAAAAGTGTATATGTAAAACCATACCTGGCTAATAGCTCAGCTTCCAACGCGAGATGTTTCTTGAGCATCGCTTGTGCCTCAGCCAGCGTGGAACCTGCTTCCTCTTGCCTCACTGCCGCCTCGCGTTCACGCAACCTGAATAATGTAAAGTCAATTTAAAAAAAAATCACTGAAATAATCGCCCCGTGGTTTCACCCGCGTAAACTGGGATAAAAAGTAGCCTATGTGTTAATCCAGGATATAAGCTATCTACATAGTAAATTTCATCCAAATCGGTGCAGCCGTTTGGTCATGAAGAAGTAACAAACATACAATGCGTTTCAACTAAGAATAGGACTGACCTTGCGCCATATTGTGAAGATTTAGCAAAATAGCATCTCGTTTACACATTTGTAAAGTCAGTGACATATTTTAACAAAACCAAATTCCAAAAACAGAACTAAAATGGGTAAGGGTAACACTACAAAAGTCATAAGTCATAAGTAATTTATTTCTTAACAATATACATTGTGTAGAAAGTGTAAAATATAATCAAAACCAGTACATAAAAACAGTAAATAACAACATCTTATTAATTGACAATAATAATGAATAATTTTATAATAAGAATATAATGTCAAAAATAAAATGTCTAATATATACCTATATAAAAAAATAATAATAATAGTAATCCAAATTCCATTAAAAACATTCCAGTAAACATAAATAATGTCAAAAAATACAATTCAAATATAGTTAGTAGGTAATGATAATAATCCTAATATTCCGGCTAATCCAAGCAGATTACTGTCGTTTATCCTCTAGGAATTCATCAACACTGTAATAGCCCTTTCTCAATAAGTATGTCTTGAATTTGTTTTTGAATGAGTTTGCACTATTGATGATTTTATATTCTACAGGTAACTTGTTGTAAAGAAAGACTGACCTTTGCAAGCCTTAGATTTCTAGCTTCAGTTGACAGTTAGAGGTCATTGACTTTCCTATTCTTAGTTGAAACGCATTGTACACACACACACTTGCAAACTTTCGCCTTTACAATATCAGTGTGATAACACGCGCGTCACGTAAAGGGATCGCTGGCGAGACTCAGGCGGTCTCTTTCTCGCGCGCCTGGTGCCCATGCGCAGACACATTGTAAGGTCCGGAAGTAGTAGGCACCTTACACTTGTACAATAAGTTATACAGGGTGTAAGGGACAGCCCTCCGCCAACTAACAGGGTGCATTCAGCTCCTCATTTTGAATCATATTCCATGGGAAATTTTCTCAGGAAAATTTTCATTTTTTAAATATTTTTTTCAGTTATATTTTCTTTATTTTAATGTAAAATTACATTGTGTGTTCGCAGCACTCCATTTATGTAAAAAAACAGCAAAAAAACAAAACTGAAAACAAAAAAACCAGCAATGGATGTAGAAATACTGTAACGAACGACGCGTGAAATCAGCTGTTCACTTTCTGTCTAGCTACAGAGTTCATCGAACTCACCGCATACCTATTACCTAACCCTCCCAACCAGTAACAGACGCTCCAATTTGTGCACAAAAACACAAACAAATCGAGTTTATTGGATTCTCTTAACGTTGCTGAACAAATTTCATGTACCGGTCATCTTAGTATGATATACTGAATTCACCCTATCAGTTTGCGGAGGGCTGTCCCTTACACCCTGTAGTTCGCTCACTTGAAGTAGTTAAAGTCAGTTTAGGTGAGTTGACGGAAACCACGGATTTAGTAACACTTGATCGTTTATTAAGTAGCCCGATTCACAAGTAAAGATTGGATGCTAATCCGCAGCGCTCGCGTTAGTAGTAATTTGTCAACTAACTTAAAAATATGTTTAACGCTATTAATAAGAGAATGAAATAAGTAGGTTGCTGCGTATGCAGTTTAATACATTGTACGTGAACCGTACACACATCCCCTCCCACTCTCGGCCAGCATTCTTTTTACCTGACGCCAAGTATATCTACCTAATTGTTCACTAATGAATCACAATAAAGGCGAAATTTGGTGAGTGTGTGTGTGTTTGTATGTTAGTTACTTCTTCGAGCTCAAACGGCTGGACCGATTTGGATTAAATTTGGTATGTAGATAGCTTATACCCTGGATTAACATAGACTTTTTTCATCCCAGCCTACGCGGGTGAAACCGCGGGGCGCAGCTAGTAATTAATATGTAGTGCCACCGAGTAGCCGTTTCGGGCCATACCACTGTTAAACCCGCGATGGTTTGTGTGGTATGTTTAAAGGCTCAACAAATGCTTGTAAACTGTTTTTTTTTCTAAATAACGTTAAAATCACTAATGAAAAGAAAATGTTTAATCTGTAAATAGGATATTGGAAATCGGAATCACTTTTACACGTCATATCGTCGGACTAATTATCAGAATTCGTATCTCAAATTTAAAACGCCATTTTAAAAATCTCTTGCATCTTTATAAAAAACCAGTTTTTTGTTGCTCCTGTAAAATTTGGTCAAATGCACTTACGAATTCTGATAATTAGACCGACAATATTAAAAGAATAAGCTAGATGAAGTCGACATTTCCTATCTGACTACCCTGAGAAGAAACAAACTCAGGGGTCAAAGAAAGCCGCTGGGGTCGCGGGTAGTTTTAAGAAGATTCCGCGGCCCTGGCATAGGCAACTGAAAGAACACGGGTGGGTTTTAGTCAGTAAAAGTCGCTCCACCCAGAGCGGGAGAAGTCATCTGATGATTTCCCACCCTCAAAAAAAAAAGGGTCAAAGAAAATACCTTTCTTAAATAAGTATTTGCTATGTTGTCTGCTAAGTTTGTGAATACTGACCATCTGAACTCCTCGTCCGCATCTCGGTCCCATCTGTGCAGTAGCGCAGCGTCCTCCAAGTTGTCGCGACGGATCTGCATCGGCTCCTGTAGCTGGCGGTATCTGTTCAACAAATATCACTACTTTAGAAAACCAGAAAGAAGAAAAAAACATTACATGTCGCCAGTATGTTTAAGCCCCATGTAATGGGGGGCGAACCTATTGCCAGCAACCGGGCACTAATACAGACTGCGGGTTGATACTGAGGAATTCCTGATGGAAGAACTCAACAATAGCACTATACCCCTGGCAACAGAACCCCAGGACCTGATGCTTAGCACTAGAACTAGCAACCACTAGACCAACGAGGAAGTCTAAGAATAAAAAAACCGGTCAAAAGCGAGTCGGACTCGCGCACCGAGGGTTCCGTTCCGATTTCTAAAAAAGTGTGCTATTTAGAGACATCGTTTTATTTTTCCTGTAATCTTTACATAAACTTCTATCACATACACTAATTTCAAATTTTTCTCTTTGCAAACTTCGGAGATAAGGGGGGGGGAACGGTATTTTTTTCCCCTGTCAACCGTCACGCTATCATTCACTCCCTTCTCTTTCATATCATTCCTCACACAATCCATCCATCTTTTCTTTGGCCTTCCTCTGCCTCTCCATCCATCAACATGTATATTCATCACTCTTTTAGTCACATGCGTTTCGTCTCTCCTCATCACATGCCCGTACCAACCCAAACGATTTCCTTTCAACTTTTCTGTCACTGGCGCCACTTTCAAACTTCCTCTTATACATCACAACCATCTCAACATTCTCATCTCCGCTGCATGCAATCTTCTTTTACATAAGAACAAGATTGTTTTCTCACCTCTTAACTGCAGCATCAGCCTTGCTGAGTATCTCTTCCGCCATGAAGTGGTCACTGTCGGCGAGCTGGCGCGCGTTGTCAGACAGTTGCGTCGCGAAGTCGGCCTTGCTCGACACCTGCTGCTCAAGCCGCGAGTGGCGCTTCAGCAGCGCTGTTACTGACGCCAGGTCTTTGCCTGCGGACGAGAAAAACACGGTGAGAATAAATGTATAACTATCTGCGCAGACCGAGATAAAAAGTAGCCTATGTCACTGTTGTATGTTATACTTATTAGGTATGTACCTATGTACAAAAAGTTATGGTTTGTACTCTTTACTCTATTCTTGTCATCTTTTATTCCTTGTTCTTTTATAAAGCTGTTCGGTTCTATTATATTAAATTCATTTCTTCTAACATTATTCTTTTAATAAGTTTATTCCTCCAACCCGTTATCAGCACGAAGAAGCTCTTATTTTAAAAGAAGATAATGTCTGAGAATAGTATGAATTTTCAAGGTATTCAGATGTTAAAAAACCGAGACGGATACCCAACCTGGAAGTTCAAAATGAGGATGCTTCTCATTCATGAGGAGTTGTGGACGTCCATCACTGGGTATGATGATTCTGATAAAACGGCGGAGAATGTGCGCTCTCGTAGTGACCAGAAGGCATTGTCAAAAATATGCCTTACGGTAGATGGAGGTGCAATTTCGCACGTGAGAAATGCGAAAAACGCTAAGGAGGCTTGGAGTGCTTTACAAAAAGCATACGAGGATAAAGGTATGGGTCGAAGGCTCTCTTTGGAGCGTAGATTATATAAATATACCTTGACCGATTTCCAAGACATAGAATCTTATATCAACGCCGTTATGAGTACTGCTCAAGATCTTGAAGATATTGGTAAGAAGATCGACGATGGATCTCTGGCTGCGATTATTCTCGGAGGATTGACATCTCGGTACGAACCGCTGATAATGGCTTTAGAGAATTCGAATGTTGATGTAACCAGTGAGTTGGTTAAGGCAAAACTATTAAACGAGTTTTCGAAGGACCCTCACCAGAACGAGGTGGCTGCGCTACATTCAACAGGTTCTACGAGCAAAAAGAAGAAGTCTATAATCTGCTTTAAGTGTAGACAACCAGGACACAAAAGTCCCGAATGTCCCAATAAGAAGGACAGGAAGGCTATGAATGTGTCAGGAAACGTTTTTAAAGGTACAGATTGCCATCATAATGAAAAGGTGGAACAGGCTGTTGTGAAGGAAATGGCTCTCTCTGCGCCGGCTGCAAGTTACGGGAAATGGATTATTGATTCCGGTGCAACCATTCACATGACTCCGCATCGCGAGTGGTTCAGCAGTTATCGGCCAGTACAAGGTGGAACGATTACTGTGGCTAATGGACAAAAACTGGCGGCTGTAGGTATTGGTGATGTATCCATTGATACGGATACTTTGGCGAACAGAATAGAGAATGTAGTTCATGTTCCTGATTTGAACTGTAATTTACTTTCAGTGAGTAAAGTAGTAGAGAAGGGTTACTCTGTAGTTTTCAATAAAGAAGGCTGCACTATTTATGACTCTAAGTGTGATGTAGTAAACAATAAAAATGTTTTAGCGTATGGTTCTGTAAGTGATGGGCTGTATACTGTCGATTGTTCAATTAAAATGTTCAATAATGTTTCAGCTTATGTGCACTCTGATTGTTCCAATTTTCAGCTCTGGCATAAGAGGTTGGGACATCTCTGTCGAATTGGCATGGATCTACTTAGAAAAGGTCAGGCTATCGGCGTGGAGTACACGGAGGTCGACAAGGAACCATGCATACCTTGCATAGAGGGTAAGCAGTCTAGAAAGCCTTTCAAAAGCTTAAAATACAGGAAGGCTACATCGCCACTTCAATTGGTTCATACCGATGTTTGTGGACCTTTTTCTACAAATTCTTTTACAGGTAATAAATATTTTATTATTTTTATAGATGATTATACACGTTTTACTTTTGTGTATTTTATATCTTCTAAAACTGAAGTCAAAAATAAGTTTTGTTCTTTTCATTCTTATGTCGAGAGACAGTTTGGTGGAAAAATAAAGACTTTGCGGTCAGATAATGGAACTGAGTTCATCAATAAGGAATTGATGGATTATGTTCAGTCACTGGGTATCGATTGGCAAACGACAGCACCTTACAGCCCTCAGCAAAATGGGGTAAGTGAACGGTGTAATCGTAGCATAGTAGAGAAGGCTCGGTCACTATTGTCACATGGTTTCCTCTCAAAAGCTTTCTGGCAGGACGCAGTGGAGACGAGCGTCTACTTGAAAAATCGATCACCACACCGCGCGCTTAGTGGTAAAACACCATTTGAAATGTGGTTTAATAGAAAACCCGATCTGTCTCATCTTAAGGTTTTTGGATGCAGAGCACTTGTTCATGTTCCATCAAGTCAAAGATGTAAATTGGACATGAAAGCTGAGGAACAGATTTTTGTAGGATATTCAGATGATCCTCATACTTATTATTTCCGGAATGCGGCAACTCCTAGACGGTCACTAAAGTCAAGAAATGTTACATTTTTTGAAAATAACTTTACTGGACTGAAGGAAAATATTGAGCCTATAGGTACTGTGAACTCTGATATTGTCAATTTGCTTTCCCAGTCACCATCGCCAGCAGTTTTAAGACAAGAAGTATTGCCCTCCACTTCATCTGGGAGATGTGAGGTAGATGCTCCTAGCATAGATACTTCTTTCATGGATGCTGAGGATGCTGATGTTGAAATCAATGAAGCAGTCAATGTAGAGGTCAACAATGTTGATGATCAGCAGTCAAGTGAGGCTACAGATTCCTCAAATGAATCTAGTCGATATCCTTCAAGAGTTCGCAAACCACCGGATTACTTCTCATATAATACTCTGCTAGACGATGAGTGCGATGATCCAAATAATTATCTAGCTGCGATTAACAGCAATGAGAAAGATAACTGGATTTTAGCAATGAAAGATGAGTACAATGCCTTAGTCAGAAAGGGCACATGGGTTTTGGTAGACAAGCCAAATCATAGAAAGTGTATTCCTTGCAAGTGGGTTTTCAAATTGAAACGTGATGCGAAAGGTGGCGTTGTTAGGTATAAAGCGCGCCTAGTAGCAAAAGGTTTTCAACAAAGAGAAGGTGTCGATTATCACGAAACCTTTTCTCCGGTTGTACGTAACTCATCGTTGCGAACCCTGTTAGCGCTTGCAGTGCAGGAAGATTATAAGGTCCGCCATATGGATGTGGATACAGCTTTTCTGAATGGCGATTTAGAGGAAGAAATCTTCATGACACAGCCAGAAGGTTTTGTAAGGGAAGGGGAAGAGTCGAAAGTGTGTTTTTTGAAACGGTCCCTTTATGGATTGAAGCAGGCACCAAGAGCCTGGAATACAAAGTTAAAACAGACTTTGTCAGTTCTTGGTTTTATGCAAACATCTGAGCCGTGTATTTTTAAAAACAATGCGAACTTAGACTCCTTGGTTCTGGCTGTATACGTCGACGATTTAGTAATCTTGTATAAAAATGAAACTACGTTTGACAATTTCAAATGTCAATTTGAGAAATATTTTTCATCAAAAGATCTTGGACAAATTAATTTCTTTACGGGAATTAATATTCACCATGATAATTATGGAATTAAGCTATCTCAGAATACGTATATTGAAAAGTTGCTAAAGAAATTCAACATGCAAGATTGTAAGGGTGTTTCTACCCCAATGGTCAAGAAAAACCTTGAGCCTGGTATTGGTGAGTGTGAGTACCCTTACAGAGAGTTAGTTGGCTGTCTAATGTTTTTGTCTGTAAATACCAGACCAGATATAGCCTACACTGTGAGCTACTTGAGTCAATTTAACTCTAAATTTGATCAGTCACATTGGAATATTGCTAAAAGATGTCTACGTTATCTGAAAGCAACAAAAAATAGTGGTATTACATACAGGAAAGAAAAAGGTAATACTACAACTTTGACGGGTTTTTCAGACGCAGACTGGGCAAATTGTCCAACTGATAGACGATCCTACACTGGGTTCTATTATGAACTTGCAGGCGGCCCTATTTCGTGGGAAGCTAAAAAACAGCCCACAGTGGCTTTGTCGTCCGCTGAAGCTGAATATATGGCATTGGCTACAGCAGTAAAGGATGCGTGCTTCTTAAAACGACTGATATCCGATTTAACAGGTAAGTCCCTTAACATAGTTTTGTATACGGATAGTCAGAGTGCACAAAAATTGGCCATGAATCCGGTTCACCACAATAGGACAAAACATATAGATGTTAAGTTCCATTTTGTCCGAGAAAAAGTGAACGATAAAACCGTTGAACTTAGGTATATGCCCACCGACAGGTTACCTGCAGATGTTTTGACGAAACCTTTGGGTCCAACAAAGCATCGCAGTTGTTTGCAAATGATTGGTATATCCTAGTTTTTTGTAATGGTTTTCTTTACTGGTTTTATATGCTTTTTTGTGTTATGAGTGCAATGCAATTAACTTTTTGAGGGAGCATGTTGTATGTTATACTTATTAGGTATGTACCTATGTACAAAAAGTTATGGTTTGTACTCTTTACTCTATTCTTGTCATCTTTTATTCCTTGTTCTTTTATAAAGCTGTTCGGTTCTATTATATTAAATTCATTTCTTCTAACATTATTCTTTTAATAAGTTTATTCCTCCAACAGTCACAGATTAATACAGATGGGACACTCCGCAGTTTAGGTATGAAGCTACAAGTATGCGGCGGGCCCCGTCCGCGGGGCTAATTCAGTAGGTCAGAAAGTATAAGAGTTACGCGATAGAAAGAGAGGCAACTTGTAGTTGAATGTAACTGTAGGTAATAAGCGTTGTGATGGTGTGTTGTGAATTGCACTTTATTGTGTCGTAGCAAGAGTCGCTTTTTATCTAAATGATTTTGCGGAGTGTCCCATCTGTATTAATCTGTGCCTATGTGTTAATCCAGGGTATAAGCTACCAGTCAGGGGTGCGGCGAATGTGCAAGTATCTCCCGGGACCCCGACTCATGGTACTAGAAGGAACAGTGGGGTTTTAGTCGGTAGGAGTCCGACATGACCCTCCGTTGTTCCCGGACGGAAGGTATCCATGATGATTTCCCCACCAAAAAAAAAGGTATAAGCTATCTACATACTAAATTTCATCCAAATCGGTCCAGCCTTTTAAGAGTGAAGAAGTAACAAACATACAAACACACACACACACACACAAACTTTCACCTTTATAATATTAGGTGTGCCCTGGCGGCTGAGAGTGTGTCATGCTCACTCTAATGCCTCGCTGATGGTGGCGCGTGTGTTGGATCATTTAACGAATCCATACGTCAGGTTCGTGAACGGGCGCTGTTGGTGTAGGCTGGTCATACCTTAGCTGCCACGGCTTATTTTAATTTAAATTTTTGAATTGTTTTTTTTATTGCAGACGCTTTTAACGTTCATCGTTCTCACATGTATAATTTCAACATGAATGATGTAACCAATATTTTGTAACTATATTTTGATTTAAAAGAGTGTCCGTGGAGTTTCTTGCCCGTTCTTCTCCATAGATCTACGTTTTGGAATGGGCAACTAGCTTCAACTTTCTGACTTACCTACTGACCGACTCTTTGACAATTCAAAAGTGCCTGTAATTGGTTTAATTGAAATAAATGCTTTGAGTTTTGAGTTTGAGTTTGAGATATAGTGTGATTGAACTAGGGAGCAGTGTTGGCCCATTGGTAACGACTCCGACTTACGTGTTGTAGGTCGTAGGTTCGAACCCAGTCAGGCGCTTTAATTTGTATAAATAATTTCATCACCGCTGCTCTCAAAACGTTGAAGGAAAACATCGTGAGGAAACCGGCATGTCCTAGAACCAACAATTCGTAGACATGTGACATCTACCAACCCGCACTGGGCCCGCGTGTTGGATTACAGCCCACTCCCTCTACTGAGAGGAGGCCTGTGTCCCAGCAGTGGGAACATTATAGGCTGTATTACAGTATACCTTGTAAAACATTGGTATTCATCTGCATCTGGTTAGACTGGAAGCCGACCTCAATATGGTTGGGAAAGATGAGGGAGATGATGATGTTGAGTATATACCATGATCTTCGCTGAGGAGCTGTGCCTCCACGTCATCCAGCCATGCTGTGAAGTCGTCCAGACCTCGCAGGTACACCCTCGCCTGGTAGGCTTCCTGAAGACGCTCACGACGTAACTTAGCGGCGGCCTGATGAGAAAAGAATAGTCATTTGTGTTAGAGAGTATGGCTACCTGGCAGGGGCGGACCGTGAGTTTGTGGGGCCCTGGGCTAATACTAATTGGAGGACCCCAAGTCTAATTAATCAACTTAGTAATTGTCATTTTGTCAAAAACTGTTTTCGATGATGATGAACTAGGTACACGGCTAGGACAAAGGTTATGTATGGAATAGCATAGCGGGCAAACAGCCTCCACGGCTTAGCATCACGTACATCGCACTCTTTTGTCGAAATTTTCCATGACTTTTTTTCATAAATGTGGCTGAATTTCGTTGCTCCAGCATTAAATCTCTTCAATGCACGAGCGGTTGTGGGCTTGTTTAAAAGAAAAATAAACTATGTTTTCTATTTAACTCTAATCTTGCGTAAATTTTGGGACATCTTTTACGACAAGTGACGGGGAATCCCTCGTTCTGTTCGATAGTCGCGCACATGGTTTAACGGTTAAAAAATGGGTTAAAGAAAGTTACTTTTACCCGTTCCGGGACACTGAAAGAGACACAATAAAATATTTATTGTTATGCCCACATGCGCCCACATGGGCGTTTAAGTGTCAGCAAAGTGGTAATTGATTTTTCAAACTTATGATAGCAATTTTTAATACTGATTTAAGTTTTTTTTTAAGTTCATTATATTGTCCATTGTCTTGGGCTGGGGGCCCCTTATATCCACGAGGCTCTGGACTGCAGCCCATAAAGCCCTTATATAGATCCGCCCCTGGTACTTGGAGAAGATTAAAAGCCTTGAGATAAAAATGTTTATTTCGTCAACTTTGTAATTTACATAGCTTTAAGTGTGGAGGCACCTTTTCAGCAAAGATTTGCTTGTATTATTGTCCAGCTCTTCCAGTTTATTTTAACAATACCTAAGTTGAGAGAATAATTTTGAAAGAATGCCAAAGGTTTTTTAACAATATAAAACAATACTAACATTATTTAAATAAGGAATGCGCATTGTGTTTTGTGTGTGTATGGGGGGGGGGGGGGGGGATATGTGCGATGCGGTTGTGTGTGATGTAGGGGTATGTATGTTGGCGTGGAATGTGTTGAATTGCGTATTTTTTTGTTGTAGTCTAGAAAAAGAATTAGGGTTCCACGGCAGCAGCAGAACACAAGAACTAATTTCACTTCATTGTTCCTCTTAAGGCGTCCACACGGTGTTGATTAACACCGTGTGGATGCCTTAAGAGAAAAATTATGAACTTTTCTCCTACAGGGAAAGAATGAGTACAGTCCAAAGTTGTGTTACCTGTAATTCTCTCCATTGGTACTCCAGCTCTTCGACATGTTTCGCGATCTCTTGAGCCGCGTAGTGTTTACCCTCTGTAACAAATAATGTTCCATGTAAAATACTGGTAAAAAGAAAGAAAAACGTTTATTTGGACACAGTTCGTGAAACACAAAAATACAAAAGAATAAAACAATGCGAAAATAATATTATAACATCAATAGTGTGTGCCTCACGGCTGCGCCAAAAATGTCCATTTCAGCATTAATGCCAGACAGATGCTGCCTGCCGCTGGTTTTCTAATGAACCTTTAGGGACAAGTGACGGGGAGTACAAACAGTTTCAACATAAATTTATGGATAATTTTTAAACTTATAAATAAATATATAAAATAAATAAATAAATAAACAACTTAATACTCAATCAAAATATAATTACAATGAAGAAAAATAAAATAATACTAATTTTGTACCCACTTGATCTAAATAGTTAGTAGTTTTATATATATACGTAGTATTTAAGCATTTAAATGTATATGACAAATATTACCTAAATAAGTTAAAATTACAAAAATAACAAGAACTATCTCAGCAGATCCTGTTTTTGCAATTGGCTAGATTGATCCGGGCCCGATGCATTCATACAACGCTACAGACCGCCGCCGAAAGTTATTAAGTTGAAGTTGCTAAATAATATTATACTTATGGTACTCAGCTGCATCCGGTTAGACTGGAAGCCGACCCCAACATAGTTGGGAAAAGGCAGGCAGATGAGATGAAAAGGGCAAAGTTTTATTGGGTTTTTCGATCGTAATAGCAGCCGCACGGGTCAACCGGTCAGGTTAACCATCTAACATACAGACTCCTCCGTGCCTCGGAAAGCACGTTAAGCCGTTGGTCCCGGCTGTCATTCGTGGATCTTTGACAGTCGTTACGGGTCGTCAAAAGCCCGAAAGTCTGACTACCAGTCTTACTAAGAAGTATCGTATTACCCAGTTACTGGGTTGTGGAGGTCTTAAGCAGTCGCTCCATGTAAAATACTGGTATTCAGCTGCATCCGGATAGACTGGAAGCCGACCCTAACACAGTTGGGAAAAGGCTAGGCAGATTGATTGAATCTGGAATTTCTCAGCAGCAGCCCGCAGTCTGGATTTGTGCCCGGTTGATGGCAATAGGCTCGCTCCCTATTACATGGCGCTTAAAACATAACTGGCAAAATGTGGGTGTACTATGGGTTACCTATGTCTAACCCTTCTTTTTTTTGGGTATTGAAAAAAAACTAAAACATTTATGGTTCTAAAACAAAATTCGTAATCTAGCCACTTTAAGAAACAGTCATTAGTTTACTATCAGTCCATAGAAATATTTTGCATAAAAGCCGTGTACAGTTGCGTATGCCCACCCTTGCGCGACGACAAAAAATGTTCAGGGTGCTTACTAACCGCCGGGGTCGCGGGTTGTTCGAACACAGGCACAGGCAACTGAAGGAACACGGGTGGGTTTTAGTCAGTAAAAGTCTGACTTCTCCCGCTCCGAGTGGAGCGGGAGAAGTCATTTGATGATTTCAAATCCAAAAAAAAAAAAGGGGGGCTTACTAAGCTCTTATAGCAAGGCAAGCTCTTATAGAAGTTGATCGGTTCCAGTGTGAGAGAGAGACGGAGCTATATACGACCTATAGTACTATCCTTTTTTCTGAACGGATCCATGATCCATTTTTCACGTCATAGTACGGCCCCAGGACAATCGAGCAAACCCCCCCACCCCCCCCCAAACCCCCCGCGAATCGCGTCAGTGGCTAACAATAGATATAACGTACCAATGAGAGTCTCTCCGTGGTTGGCGACGTCATCAATGCGTCCCTTGTTGGCAGCCAACTCCGACTCAAACGCCGAATGCTTCTGGATCTTGCTTTGAAGGTTTGATAACTCCCTGGTGGTAAAAAACATAGAGATTATTATATGAGAATGATTGTGTTAATATTTAGCCGCAACCATTTGCACAAAATCTTTCTATACCTACAGGGTGTAAGTGTAAACAGTGGCCATCTTTTAAGGGGTCATTGTACTCATAGTTATGAACAACTTTTACCATGGGACCAAATCTGAAATACCGCAAAACAAATTGTTGGGGGCTAGTTGCGAACCCCATAGGTTCACAACTACTGGACAATGATAGTTTCCATCGGATGATGTTTTTTTACGTTTATTTATATATATATATATATATATATATATATATATATATATATATGTGATATAAGCTTGTCGGATCCGGTCAATAGTACAGTAGTCAGGAAACGAGTCGCAAGCGCGCCACTGGCGACATCACGTGTTCTACCCACACCAACAGCGCGCTTCTACAGAGTCGTGATGTTTTAAGTCCGCTACGAGCAGTACAGTCTAGTGTCTGATCGCGTCGGGGTTACTACGCCACGGAACTGTATTCGACTCGTTGTGCTCAGTAGTTGTGTTAATCTTAGTTTGGAGTGATTGTGTTAGATTGTGATTTTAATAATCACCGTGTATAGCAAGCACCCAGTGTGTTTTCATTGCACGAAACCCATTTCCTGCCCACATGGTATCTAAATCTGACTGAGTAAATCCTGACGTTTCCAACAAGCTTATATACTATTATGTAAAGGTTTTTCCTTTTGCACATGCATGCATGGGGTGCATTCGACCCTCGAAGGGTTAAGCAGGAACTGCTGGTTTACGTACCTATAGTTCTGGTCGTTAGCGATCTGCATCTTCAGCGAGATCCACTCCCTCTCGTGGTACAGGTTCCTGAGGAACTGGTGCAGTTGGCGCGACTGCTCTAATGTCTCACCGCGCTGCTTGCACGATTCCTGGGAAAGAGATGAGGGGTTTATGAAACGGTAGATTGGTTTGGAAGCAAAAGGAGTATGTAAGGATCGTAGCAGGTGGTGTTTTGTTGTTTCTGCCTACACCATTGGAAAAAGGCGCGACGCGGCGCGTGAGCGAGTATCGAACTAACGTGCTCCCGGCCTCGCGCGGCAGCCCACACTGAACTGACCCAGTGAGATGAGCCCGCCGCGTACTTGTAGCTTTATACCTAAACTGCGGAGTGTCCCATCTGTATTAATCTGTGCTTTTAGTCACAATTTTTTTTTTCTTCTTACCTGCAGTTTATCCCGTCTGTTGAGGATAGTCTTCAGCCTCATCTCCACGTACTCCCTGTCGAAGTGCTGTTCCTCCAGCATGCTGCGCGCGAATCTCTGAAGCTCGTCCACTCTGTTCAGTTGGCTGTGCAGAAGTTTCGAGAATTCTGCGTGCTTACGGATTAAGGTTTCGACGGCTGGAATGAAGAATGGTGATATTAGTCAATCATTCTACCTAGCCTTTTCCCAACTATGTTCGTGTCGGCTTCCAGTCTAACCGGATGCAGCTGAATACCAGTATTTTACATGAAGCGCCTGCCTGTTATGACCTCTACAACCCACCAACTGGGTCACACGATACCCCTTGGTAAGACTGGTTGTCAGATTTTCGGGCTTCTGACGACTCCTAACGACTGTCAAAGATCCACAAATGACAGCCAGGACCAACGGCTTAACGTGCTTTCCGAGGCACGGAGGAGTCTCGATATGTAAAGATGGTCAATCCCGGCAAGCGTAGCTTAAGAGAAAATGTGGGTGCTCTTTTCTCCATACAAAAAGATACAAACGCTCTCGCCTGTTTTCTTTCTGGTTAATGACCATAAAGCAATGATTTTTTACAGAAATATAAATATCAGTTAGTGGTATGCCCCTATGTTTTCCTTTTTGATGATATATTATTTTTATAAGAACTAGAACCCACCAAAAATGCTCAAAATTGCCTATTCAGACCGCTGTCAACAGACGCCTAGTGTACCAATTTGACAACTATTAACGAAAAAAGAAAAACATAGGGGCATAGTATATATCCTTCTTATTCGGTTTATGAAATATCTTTTAAATTGGTCCAATATTGGAGGAGGAAATAGGCGAGAGCCAAACCTCGAAATGTGACTTTTTACATAGGCTATTTAGTCGGATCTGCAGTTGTCCTTATCGCACGAATTCGAGGGCGGAGCGCTCGCAGAGCGACAGCAATACTTTCTTAAAATACCTAATTTTCAAAAGTCTGGCCACCCGCCTTTCCTCTTAACCTGACGGATCGACCCGTGCGGTTGTTATTACTTAGCCACGAGCTCATAATAGATAGTAGAGGTCATTAGGTATCAAATCAGTCATGGGTACCTTCGAGATATTTTATTTTTTCAACATCGTAATTGGGAAATAAAATGCTCAGCCGTCTCATACATTTGGGTGGTATTGATGCTTTGTACGAAGCAACTGATATTTTTTTCTGTATTTAACCAAGTTATGTATCCGAGGATACGATAAGCAATGTCAAAGGTTTTTGTATCATGAAAGATGTTATTTTATTTTAATTACTTATTTTTTAACCACTCGTGGCTAAGTAATAACAGCCGCACGGGTCGATCCATGAAGTTAAGCTACGCTTGCCGGGGTTGGTCAGTGGATGGGTGACCATCTTTACATACCGAGACTTCTCCGTGCCTCGGAAAGCACGTTAAGCCGTTGGTCCCGGCTGTCATTCGTGGATCTTTGACAGTCGTTACGGGTCGTCAGAAGCCCGAAAGTCTGACAACCAGTCTTACCAAGGGGTATCGTATTACCCAGTAACTGGGTTGTGGAGGTCAGATAGGCAGTCGCTCCATGTAAAATACTGGTATTCAGCTGCATCCGGTTAGACTGGAAGCCGACCCCAACATAGTTGGGAAAAGGCTAGGCAAATAGATATTTTTTAACCACTCGAAAATTAAGTGGATATTTCAATAATGAAACTTACCATCCAAGTTGTCTCCAAGATCATCGTTGTTCAAGAACGCCTCTTTAGAAGCAAGCCAGTCTTCTGTCTGTCTCGCTTGCTCCTTCAGGAGTTGTAGTTGATGTGCCTGAGAGAGAAAGAGATGGTTTAGTATGTTGTCGTCAAAAGGCTGATAACAACATAAAAACCGGCCCAGTGCGTGTCGGACTACGCACAATGAAGGGTTCCGTAGTTGAAAATAATTTATCCTAAAAACAAACTTAACACTGTAGTTGGAAAACTAGAAATCCCATTTTTTTTATGCGATGAAATTAAGACTTTATCCTTTACTTGTGCTGTGAGACCTTGCTTCTTGCCAAATTTCATGATTCTAAGTCAACGGGAAGTACCCTATAGGTTTTGATTTACTTGCGAGTATCAAAATATGTCGTATAAATGGCCGTATTTTTTTATTGCGTTAACTTAGAAGCTTGATTTTTTTAGAGCTCCAACTGCAGCTGTTAGTTCCGTCTCACTCGCAAGTATGGCGGCTGTCAAGCGGCGCGCGCTAACATGGCGGCAGCTACCGACCAATAGCGGTACAGGAAAAAGCGTCGACCGTGCCGATTGGTCACTAGCATTTCCCGCGCTTTGAAAATTCATCTTCTGCGCAGGTACATCGATAAGTCATATTAGTTGGGTACTACTGTACCTCCACGTGTTCCATTTTTGAATTTATTCGGTAAGTAATGGCTATTCGGACATCGTGAAATAGACACTTAAATTTGATGACTATACCTGGGTAAGATATTGCTTCCTCTTCAGCCAGGCCTGGTCCAGAGTGCTGGAGAGTACTTCGACCCTCTTCACCTTCTCTGGAACTTGTTCCACTTCCTTCTGCAGGGACCCGATGACCTTCTGACGACCGTCGATTTCAGCCTGCAGGAGAATAAGAGTTTAATAAAACATTTTCTTTAAATTTCCTAACAACAAGAATAGAATTAGTGTAATTCACTTCAAAATAATTAGAAGTAGTGCACTTCAAAATAATTATTAAATAATAGCGTAGAGTTATTTTAACACCTCTCTCTCTTGTTTTTGTATAAGTATGCAACACGCGGCCGCTATAACAACATTAACTAAAGACACAGGTAGGCCTAGTGGTCAGTAATCATAAAAAATATAATAAGATAAAATAATTAATAAATTGAAAACAAAATAATTTAACCCAGAGACTATGAATAAATTATTATTCGTAGCCCAAAGAACATAAAAAACAAAAAAATCTTTTTTCAGTTTAAAAGTTGTTTTGTTCCGCAAAACTCGCGAACTTCATTACCAATGCGTACTAATTTGACAGCTATCGTGTGAAGTTGGCAGCAAGAGCGATCCTATTCTTAGTTGGCACGCATAGTTTGACGACACGGTTGGCGCAGTGGTTGAGCGATTGACTGCGGCGCAGCATGTCGCGGGTTCGATTCCCGCACGGAACAAATATTTGTACGACCTACAAGTATTTGTTCCGAGTCTGGGTGTTTTTTCTATCTATAATATGTATGTATTTACAAAAAAAAAAATGTATATAAGTAGTTTATCAGCCATCTCGTTACCATAACACAAGCATTAGGTTGCTTAGCTTGGGACTAGATGGCGTTGTGTGAAATGTCCAAGGATATTTATTATTATTATTATTATATTTATTTATAGTACGCGTCGAATTGAGAACCTCCTTTTTTCG
Source organism: Cosmia trapezina (assembly GCA_905163495.3). Lineage (NCBI taxonomy): Eukaryota > Metazoa > Arthropoda > Insecta > Lepidoptera > Noctuidae > Cosmia > Cosmia trapezina. The sequence continues at coordinate 14,433,111 of LR991047.1, forward strand.
GTTAGTAAAAAGTGGTTCCTGTAGTGAGGAGGTAGAATAAATAAATAAACATCAGCTCACCTTCTTCTCATGGTGCAGTTCTAGCAGCGCCTCAGCGTCGGGCACGCTCTCCGGCGCTCCGGTCTCATCCATCCGCTTAACGGCCTCCGACACCCATAGCTCGAGTTCCTAAAGCATACGGATAGATTAACAACACGGAATAAAGTAGCCAATAAGGTTTGGTGTGTTTTATTGTTATAAAAAAAAAATCGGCCAAGTGCATGTTGCACCACGCACAATGAAGGGTTCCGTAGTTAAAAAGAATTTATGCTAAAAAGATTGTAGTTGAAAAACATTGATAAACGTCACGGTCAACGTAAAAAAAAAATAAAAAATGATGTGATAAAATTACAAATTAACGATTTTCGGACATTTTCCTTTACTTGTGCTGTGAGACCTTGCTTCTTGCCAAATTTCATGATTCTAGGTCAACGGGAAGTACCCTATAGGTTTTGATTTACTTGCGAGTATCATAATATGACCCATAAATGACCGTATTTTTTTACTGCTTTGACTTAGAAACTTGATTTTTTTAGAGCTCCAAGGGGCCACAAGGCTACGTATTTGATATTAATTTCAACTTGATACCTCCACGCGTTCCTGAGAAAAATGGTCTTGACAGCAGACAGATAGACAACGAAGTGATCCTATAAGGGTTCCGTTTTTCTTTTTGAGGTACGGAACCCTAAAAAGTAAGACAGCTTACCTTAAGACTGTCATCAAACTTATGTTCAGCGATAGCTTCATCTAATAAAGCCGTTCGTTTTGCAGCCAACTCTTGTAATTGTTCCCAGCCTTCGCGCAGGGATTGAAGACTTGTTTCTATCTCTTTCGCACGTTCAGGGTATCTGTGGGGAAGAGGGGGATGAATATAGTTTCGTCGTTTTTTGGTTTTTCTCGTTTGAACAAAATAATTGAGTCAATTACGTCACGAAAATCTTGAAAAAAAAAAACATTTTCATAATAGAATGAATGAATGAAATGCACCGACCGACCCCAGCGTGATTTAATTAGATTCGATTACTCGAATGAACACAAAGAGTCACACTAGCCTCGAAAAAAAAACAACTTCAAGGTGAAAGTAATTTTAGTTTCCGATTACAGTTTAGAATTTTAGATAAATCAAACGAAACTAAAGTTTAATTACATGAAAATAAAACTAGATTTAAATCCTAGACCCACCATGCCGTAACAAAAAAATATCATGTTTCTCTTTCATTGACCTTCGAATAGTATTGTCTCGCTCACTCATATCGAAAATGGTATCTATCGTGACATGCCGGATGCGCTAGCTCACTGTTCTTAGTGTATTTTACATGGAACGACTGCTTGTCTGACCTCTACAACCCAGTTACTGGGTAATACGATACCCCTAAGACCGGTTGTCAGACTTTCGGGCTTCTGACGACCCGTAATGACTGTCAAAGATCCACAAATGACAGCCGGGACCAACGGCTTAACGTGCTTTCCGAGGCACGGAGGAGTCTCGGTATGTAATAGGATAAACATCTTCTTTCTCACTCTTTACACGTGTGAAGACATTTTATTTTTACTTACTTCTTCGTCAAAGTCTTGCCCTCTCCCTCTAGCTGCTGTATCTTGTCCCTGATGGCGCCTGCCTCGGCCGCCCTCGCTAGGTGCTTGCGTTTCAACTCGTGCGCAGCCGTTAGCTCTCGGCCGCGTTCCGAACTACTGAAGAGTGTTGACTTCTTTGATATGCGCTCAGCGGTGTCTTCTACGTCTCTGTGGAGAGAAAAGAGGTGTTTATTAAACTTCTTCTCATTTTCTTATCTATAACGGATGACTTTTTTTACCGTCTCGAAAAAAAATGAGTGTATTAGGTGAACAGAGTAGAAGCCTTTGGCATACCTAGTTTTTTTTTTTTTTAATAGCTTAGACAGAAAAAAATATCAAAGTACCAATAAATACTACAAATTCGATGTAAACTTTTCATTTTTGTACCATAAACACAGAAATTTTGAAAAAAAATAATAAATCGTTTAAAAATATCGAAATTCAAATCATATGCAGCCTGCATATACAGGGTGTCCCGTAAATAATGGATAATCTCTTAAGGGGTCATTGTACTCATCATTATGAACAACTTTTACTATGGGACCAAACCTGAAATCGCGAAAAAAAATCAGCTGGCCAGTACATTTATCTACATCAAACTCGTCAAAATGTAGGGAGCAGCTGATTTTTTTTTCGCGATTCCAGGTTTGGTCCCATAGTAAAAGTTGTTCATAATGATGAGTACGATGACCCCTTAAGAGATTATCCATTATTTACGGGACACCCTGTATGTAGAATTTTTGATTTTTTTGATTTTTTTTTTGAAAAAAAAAAGTTAGGTATGCCATACGGCTTCTACTCCGTTCACTTAATATACCCAATTTTTTTCGAGACGGTAAAAAAAGTCATCCGGTATACAGGGTGTAATTTTAATCACCGTTATCCTCTTAAGGGGTCATTGTACTCATCATTATGAACAACTTTTACTATGGGACCAAACCTGAAATCGCGAAAAAAAATCAGCTGTTCCTTACATTTTGTCGAGTTATGGGAACACGAAGCGATTTCAGGTTTAGTCCCATCGTAAAAGTTGTTCTTAATGATTAGTATAATGATCCAATGAAGGATAACGTTGATTAAAATTCCAGTCTTATTACAAAACGAGGTTTTTCTTCTGCCATGGTTTAAACCATCGAGCCAGTTTTTGTAATAAGAACCTAGCTGTTATAGAAATACAGTTCTTTATACACAACTGAAGAACTGAAACTGAAGTTCTCAGTTTTGTAAAACTGTCAATTTTGTACCGGACTAAGTTGTCAGTTTTGTATAAAGAACTGTATTTCTATCACAGCTAGGTTCTTATTACAAAAACTGGCTCGATGGTTTATGATTGATGGTTTTGACATAATGTGTCGGAATAAAGTTCTAAATTCATAAAAGGGTCTATGGTTTAAGCTTGGGCTTGAAGATGAACCTTGAACCTTGTTTGAACCTTGGTGTGTAGTAAGACGGAGTATGATTAACGGTAACCCTAGACTTATAGGGATGAGAATTAAAAAAAAGTTTAAAAAACTGTAACCCGACTGCGGAAAAATAAAAGTGATCTAAAAAGTACAAAAAAAGAAAATATTTCAGACAGAAATCAAGACATAGGTACAAAAAAAAAAACCGGCCAAGTGCGTGTCGGACTACGCACAATAAAGGGTTCCGTAGTCGGGATGAATGTATCCCAAGAACAAACTTAACATTGTAGTTGAAATACATGTTATCCCATACATTTCAACTGTAAATGTAAGTTTGTACTCACAATATTGAGAGATTTACAATGCTATTTTGAGACCACAGACTTCTTATAGGTTTTCCTGTAATCTACAGGTAAAGAACTATTTTCTGTATTTTTTCCAAAATTTTAAGCTCTGTAGTTTCGGAGATAAGGGGGGGGGATGGTCAGTAAGCCCTTTCATTTGATATGTACACGGTACAGTTTGCAAAACTTTTTTTTTTTTTTTGTTATTTGCCCCTAAAAGTGACCCCCATATTCAAAATTCATTTATTTACTTTACTTGTTCGTGTTTGGGTCACAGAAATCCATATGTGTACCAAATTTCAACCTAATCGGTCCATCAGATTCGGAGCAAATTGGCTGTGACAGACGGACAGACAGACAGACAGACACACGAGTGATCCTATAAGGGTTCCGGTTTTTCCTTTTGAGGTACAGAACCCTAAAAATGGTCAAGGTTAAGCCGTCGTCGCATGCCATTATAATTTTGTAGGTGTTCCTGGCACCCACATGGTATACAGGCATGCGACGACGGCTTTACCTTGACCATTTATTTTGTGTACCTATGTCTTGATTTCTGTCTGAAATAAGGACCCCCGCTAAGGCCGCGTTTCCACTGACGCGGAGCTGGGCGGAGCGGAGCGGAGACGTGCAGGAATCGTCCAATTACAGACGAGGCAAGAGACGCGATGAGGATTTCAACCATTATGATTGGTCGATTCCTGCACGTCTCCGCTCCGCTCCGCCCAGCTCCGCGTCAGTGGAAACGCACCCTAAGGCTTCTGGCATTCTTCCCTGCCAGATATGAAGTGGTTTCTTACCTATTGAAGGAGTGTATCTCGGCCGCGGCACAGAGGTTCTCTCTATACTTGTGCAGCGCGCCGGACAGCGCGCGCCACTTCGCCAGGAACGCATCGCGACGTTGAGATACCGCCGCAGCTTGCTGGGTTGGGCCCTAGGACAAAGAGAATCAGTTAAAAAACCATAGAGGAGTCGACGAGATGATTGTTATCATTGATTGACGACACGGCTGGCGCAGTGGTTGAGCGATTGACTGCTGCACAGCATGTCGCGGGTTCGATTCCCGCACGGAACAAACATTTGTACGACCTACAAGTATTTGTTCCGAGTCTGGGTGTTTTTCTATCTATAATATGTATGTATATAAGTAACTAGTTTATCATCCATCTCGTTACCATAACACAAGCATTAGGTTGCTTAGCTTAGGGACTAGATGGCATTGTGTGAAATGTCCAAGGATATTATTATTAACTAACTCTCTTACTTATAAACTCATTTTTCATCCCTCCAGGATACCTAGAACGCATTTATTTACGCAATGTATTTACAAAAAAAAAATGTATATAAGTAGTTTATCAGCCACCTCGTTACCATAACACAAGCATTAGGTTGCTTAGCTTGGGACTAGATGGCGTTGTGTGAAATGTCCAAGGATATTTATTTATTTATTTAATTGATTGATTGTTGTGATGATTGTTTTCATTTCCCAGTGTCACAACACAGAGCAGAGGCAATGTAGACTTGTGAATAAATTGTCTTTGGTCTCATATCAGCCAAAGGAAAAATATTTGTCAACTTAGATATGAGGCAATCCACATCACCCATTCAGCACATGGCTTTTGCGTACATTACTTTCAGTGTACTTTGTCTTTTTTATTTTGTTAGAGTGTGCGTTTTATTTGTGCAGAATAAACAAGTTTTCTTTCTTTATTTTTTTTTTCTTTTAGTTGATTCAATAAAAAAAATCTATTAGTCCGTCATTCAGATAATAAAAAAAAAAATAAAAAAATATATACGCGACGAATTGAAAACCTCCTCCTTTTTGTTTTTGAAAAGTCAGTTAAAAATATTAGACACGTATTTTTTGCTTTGTCAAATTAAAAAAAAAAATACTTAGATAAAACGCATTAAAGTATAAAAATAAATAATATAGAAGAAAATTAAATCTGTTTCGTGTTAGTAAGATTATTTTGCAAAGAGTTCTTTAGTCTCATCGTACGTTAACTTTTGAAGAAAACTACTAACAACATCATAGAGTTGTTACAAAATAATAGCTCCATTTTGACAGCCCATATGCCAAAGAGAGACAAACATAGCGGGACAAAGAGGGACACCCTCATTAGGGTGGTTCTTATTTTTCGACTTTTGAAAAATTACTGCGTCAACCCGCCATTTGCTTATATCGCCTAAAAAACGAACCGTTTTTTTTTTTTTTTTTATAGGGTTTTAGGGGTCGCTACCTCGTGTCAAAGTTTAAAAAAATATTAATTGAAGAATTAAATTAATTAATTACCACTACGAAGAACAAAAACAATTCTTTATATTAGTTGTGGAAAATTTCAGGCAAATGTACCCTGATACAAAGAAAACTACGTTATTAGAATAAGTTAACGTTTTTTTTTAAAACTTAAATTCTTAATACTTATATACGAGTAATTTGTGCATGTTTGGCAATGCTTGTCTTTTTAAAATAATAAAAAAAAAATCTAAAATTCTTTATTTTTTTTATTTTTCATGTGCTGGACCCCTAAATACCACTTTAAAAATCAGAAGAAAAATTACACATTAGGTTTTCTTTTGCTTTATAACAGAATAGAAGGGTGACAAAAAGCATATTCGAAAAAAAATTTTTTTGGGCCTAATAAGTAATCATGTCAAATCGGACTACTTAGATTGTGATAACTTTAGTCATCCTCATCATCCATATTGGCTTAAGGCGAAAGCGCCAGGGTAGCCCGCGAAATTCAAAATGTCTTACGTTTTTTGCAATTTGTAGGTCAGTGTGAGCTTGTATGTTGATTTAAATATGATTCGCGGGCGTAGATATTATGGCTTTACAGAATTATAATCATTAGAATCAGCAATACAACTCCATAAGTTAGCATTTACCTCAAACCTCATGATTTCATGAAATCGCTAGATTTGAGGTAAATACTAACTTATGGAGTTGTATTGCTGATTCTAATGATTATAATTCTGTAAAGCCATATTCGCTACGCCCGCGAATCATATTTAAATCAACATACAAGCTGACACTGACCTACAAATTGCAAAAAACGTAAGAAATTTTGAATTTCGCGGGCTACCCTGGCGCATCAACCTTAAGAAAGACGATGATCATCTTACCTGCTGCAATAGCTTATCAGCGAGCGCACAGATGCTTTTCACCCTCTTATCATCGACCTTCATATCGCTGTCCATGTCGTCCAGCTTCCGTAACAGCGCGGAGCAGTGCTCGTAGTCTCTGCCCAGCTCGTGAGCTTGGACCATCATCTCCTTGTCTCTGATCCAGGCTTCTATCTTGTCCAGGTGTTGGTTGAATTCTAGGATGTCTTGGGCTTCTTCTAGGCCACGACCTGAGGAAGAAATAGCGGGTGTGGGTTGTACTTGTAATGGAGCAATTAGATAATTATGTGGATATAATATAGAAGTCATAATTAAGTTTTCTTTGTAATTTTCTACTTGCCCCCTGTATACACTCAGGGTGGCCGGAAGATTGACTTCCAACCAAATAAAAAAATTAGGTTCCTCGTATAGTGGACTATCCGAATCACCCCCATGTATGTTCCGCGATTTTTCATAGTTTACGTGTTATGATTTTTTTTTCTGAATTTTTGAGATTTTTCGACCTGACCAACTTAAAAAATTTCTTAAAAAAAAGTAATATACTTTTTCGAGATTTTTTTTTGGAACTAAATCTTCACGAGTCGTACATTTATGCATAAAATAATCAGCTTAATGACTGTGATGAAAGTTATGAAAATGATCCAGTTCCAAAAAAAAAAAATCTCGAGTTTTTTTTTTTAAGATTTTTTTTTAAGTTGTTCAGGTTTGGTTCAGGTCGAGAAAACTCAAAAATTCAGAAAATAATCATAACTCGAAAACTGAGAAATTGCGGAACATACATGGGGGTGATTCGGATAATCCACGATACGAGGAACCTATTTTTTTTATTTGGATGTCAATCTTCCGACCACTCTGTATAAAGGCGAGTAGTGCTGGCAACTAGCGCTACCATTGAGGAAAAAACCGGCCAAGCGCGTGTCGGACCACGCACAATGAAGGGTTCCGTAGTTGAAAAGAATTTATCCCAAAAACAAACTTAACAGTGTAATCCCCAAAATATTTTTTTTTGTGTGATAAAATTACAAATTAAGAGGAAACGTGGGTGCTCTTTTCTCCATACAAAAAGATACAAACGCTCTCGCCTGTTTTCTTTCTGGTTAATGACCATAAAGCAGTGATTTTTTACAGAAATATAAATATCAGCTACTTGTATGCCCCTATGTTTTCCTTTTTGATGATATATTATTTTTATAAGAACTAGAACCCTCCAAAAATGCTAAAAATTGCCTATTCAGACCGCTGTCAACAGACGCCTAGGGAATTTGACTACTATTAACGAAAAAAGAAAAACATAGGGGCATAGTATATATACTTCTTATTCAGTTTATGAAATATCGTTTAAATTGGTCCAATATTGGAGGAGGAAATAGGCGAGAGCCAAACATCGAAATGTGACTTTTTACATAGGCTATTTAGTCGGATCTGCAGTTGTCCTTATCGCACGAACTCGAGGGCGGAGCGCTCGCAGAGCGACAGCAATACCTTCTTAAAATACCTAATTTTCAAAAGTCTGGCTGCCCCCATTTCCTCTTAACAATTTTCCTTTACTTGTGCTGTGAGACCTTCTTGTCAAATTTCATGAAACAAGGTCAACGGGAAGTTCCCTGTTTTGATTTACTTGCGAGTATCAAAATATGTCGCATATTATGTCCATATTTTTTTATTGCGTTGACTTAGAAGCTTCATTTTTTAAGAACTCCAAGGGACCATAAACTTACGTATTTAATATTAATTTCACCTTGGCACCTTTACGCGTTCCTGAGAAAAAGGGTCTTGACCGACGGACAGATAGACAGACGGACAACTAACTGATCCTATAAGGGTTCCCTTTTTCTCTTTTTGCGGTACGGAACCCTAAAAAGGCGAAACATCATACCTTATTTTATTTTTTCACTAAGCTTTAAGCGTTACGAATGCGTTCAAACTGGCTTTATTATACTACAATACCGCGGAGTATGATACTCCATCTCACCTCTCTGCTCCGTGGCGGTCTCCAGCCGCTGCCAGTCGGTCTGCAGCTGCTGCAGCTGCTTGTCCACATCAGCGTCAGGACTGAGCTGCGTGGCTAACTCCTGCACTTCCTGCAGACGAGCTCTGTTCGCTGCCAGCTCCGCGGTGAACGCCTGGTGCTTTTGGAGCTTCTTGATTTTGTCTTCGAGGTTTGTTACTTCACCTGGAAAGGGATATTTGGTTATTTTTGAGACACAATTGAATGTTCTTTTTTTTCATGATTTTAATTTACCACTTTGTCGGCATGATGAATATGATATAAGTTTTTAAACTGCCATGGTCACTAATATGATGAATATGTATATCCATGCCAAATTATAGCTTTCTAGCACTAAGGGTTTCTGAGCTAAGCTGCGGACGACAGTCGGACGGACATAGCGAAACTATAAGGGTTCCTTGTTGACTACGGAACCCTAAAAAAGTGGTTACAATACCAACTGTTTACTGCAGCTGCCATTTGTCATGCCACCAACGCAATAGAAGTCAAAATCGGTTGAACGGACTGTTACGGTTTGTTGATCTCACGGCTCCCTGAATGCGATATACATACATGTTGGATGCGGTCAATAGTACGGCCAGGAAACGAATCGCAAGCGCGCCACTGGCGACATCACGTGATCTACCCACACCAACAGCGCGCTTCTACAGAGTCGTGATATTTTGAGCTCATGACGAGGAGGACATTCCAGTGTCTGATCGCATCGGGGTTACTACGTCGCGGAACTGTATTCGATTCGTTGTGCTCAGTAGTTGTGTTAATTTTAATTTGGAGTGATTGTGATTTTAATAAACACCGTGTATAGCACCCAGTGTGTTTTCATTGCACGGAACCCATCTTCTGCCCACATGGTGTCTGAATCTATCTGAGTAAATCCTGACGACCCGACATACATTAAATTCTAGTTTAAAAATGCCTCTCAAAAACTATGTACTCACCATGTTGATGCTCTGCAGCTAACTTGGCCAGTTTGTCAGCAACCCAGCCGCGAGCTTCCGCCGCGTCACGAGCGAACTGAGCGCGAGCTCGCGAGCGAACCAGCGCTGAGCGACGAGCGGCCGCTTCCGCGTAGAGCTGTGGAGAGAATTAGTAAGTTATTTATTCACACTTCAATCTGCCTAGCCTTTTTCCAACTATGTTGGGGTCGGCTTCTGTCTAACCGGATGCAGCTGAATACCAGTATTTTACATGGAGCGACTGCCTATTTGACCTCCACAACCCAGTAATTGGGTAATACGATACCCCTTGGTAAGACTGGTTGTTAGACTTTCGGGCTTCTGACGACCCGTAACGACTGTCAAAGATCCACGAATGACAGCCGGGACCAACGGCTTAACGTGCTTTCCGAGGCACGGAGGCGTCTCGGTATGTAAAGATGGTCACCCACCCACGGACCAACCCCGGCAAGCGTAGCTAAACCTGATGGATCGACCCGTGCGGCTGTTATTACTTAGCCACGAGCTGGTGGGCGGAGGCCCATAGTACACCCACATTTATGTTTAAGCCCCATGTAATAGGGGGCGAGTCTATTGCCATCAACCGAGCACTAATACAGACTGCGGACTGCTACTGAGGAATTCCAGATTGAAAAAACCCAATAACACTTTGCCCGACCCTGAAAATCAAACCCAGTACAACTCAACTCAACTAATATGGCTTATCGATGTAGAGATAAACTACGATAACATGGCGAGCCCCTCCAAATTACTGTTTCAATGTGCGTAGTGACGTGACTAGTCGAGCAACAAATCCGTGGATTTGTTTTTGTTTGACGGCCGTCTCATTACGCACACATGCGTTGTGAATCTTGGTGGTGCATTGTAAATACTTTCACAAATACTTTCAAACGTTTTGAATTTTGGAGGGGCGCGCCATGTTATCGTAGTTTATCTCTACTTGCGCAGAAGATGAATTTTCAAAGCGCGGGAAATGCTATTGACCAATCGGCACGCTCCACGCTTTTTCCTGTATCGCTATTGGTCGGTAGCTGCCGCCATGTTAGCGCGCGCCGCTTGACAGCCGCCATACTTGCGAGTGAGACGGAACTAACAGCTGCAGTGTATTAGGAACCTTATAGTAGTGATCTAACGTTGATTGTAACTTTTAAGCAATCTCGTTAATCTTCGGGGCCATACTTTCTTTTCTGCGCGAACGAAGATTCACGACGCGCCTTATTAGTTGAGTACTACAGACTGTACCTCATGCTCAGCACCAGTAGGTAGCTATAAGTTATGTTCAAAAACGTCCTCCTAACACACTAATATTATAAAGGCGAAAGTTTGTGAGTGGATGTGTGTTTGCATGTTTGTTACTTCTTCACGCTCAAACGGCTTGACCGATTTAGATGAAATTTGATATACAGGGTGTAAAGGACAGCCCTCCGCAGACTGATAGGGTGAATTCAGTCTAACATACTATGATGACCGGTACATGAAATTATTGCAGGAACGTTATGGGAATCCAATAAACCTGATTTGTTTGTTTTTGTGCACAAATCGGAGCGGCTGTTACTGGTTGGGAGGGGTAGGTAATAGGTATGCGGTGAGTTCGATGAACTCTGTAGCTAGACAGAAAGTGAACAGCTGATTTCACGCCGCGTCGTTCGTTAGAGTATTTCAACATCAATGGATGTTGAAATACTCTAACGAACGACGCGTGGTTTTTTTTTTGCTGTTTTTTTTACATAAATGGAGTGCTGCGTACAGAGAATGTAAATTTACATTGAAATAAAAGAATAGTAACTGAAAAAACTATAATAAAAATTTAAATTTTCCTGAGAAATTTTCCGGTGGATCAAAATAAGGAGCTGTATGCACCCTGTTAGTTTGCGCTGAGCTGTCCCTTACACCCTGTATAGATAGCTTATACCCTGGATTAACACATAGGGTACTTTTTATCCCGGTCTAAGCGAGTGAAACCGCGGGGCGCAGCTAATCTATACGCTTTCCATTTCATAAAATAAGTCGGCCATCTTACCTTCTTCCGTCTCTCATTGATGTGCTGCAACTCATCAGCGATGCGCTGGCTCTCCACGTGGTTCTGCTGCAGCAGCTTGTCTCCGTGACTGTTCAGGGTTGCCAGCTTCTCGTCCTGGTGGATAATAGAATGAGGATATTAAACAATAATTCTGGCATAACCTGAAAAACGCTACTAAATATTTCTTTGCAGCATTTGATCCTTATGATGGTAACATTGGCGAACGCTGCATTTAAAGGTATGAAGATAGATAAAAAAAAAATAGAACGTCCCCTTTGTTTTCTGGTTAAATGACGCAAATTTAAAACGATATAAATTACAATAGGGATGTTTACTGGGTAAAAAAATCTAAATTACAATAGGTATGTTTACTGGGTAAAAAATCTAAATTACACTAGGGATGTTTACTGGGTAAAAAAATCTAAATTGCAATAGGGATGTTTACTGGGTAAAAAATCTAAATTACAATAGGGAGGTCTACTGGGTAAAAAATCTAAATTACAATAGGGATGTTTACTGGGTAAAAAAATCTAAATTACAATAGGGATGTTTACTGGGTAAAAAGTCTAAGTTACAATAGGGATGTTTACTGGGTAAAAAAAAATCTAAATTACAATAGGAATGTTTACTGGGTAAAAAAATCTAAATTACAATAGGGATATTTACTGGGTAAAAAAAAAAGAAATTCTATAAAGTCCGTTAGTCAGTTAATTTTGGTATAACGATTTAATTTACCTGAGTAGCGAGCAGTTTCTCGAAAGCCTCGTGTTTCTTGAGAGCGTGCTCCACCTCCTCAACGCTGCTCGTCTGAGATATTTCAGTACCTACACAACAAAATAAGTTCTTAGTTAAGTAATACAATACAGGGGCCATACATGAAAAAAGATCATGGATCCGTTGAGAAAAAAGGATGGTACTGTAGGTCGTATATAGGTCCGTCTCTCTCTCACACTGAAACCGTACAACTTCTTCCCTGCTATAAGAGCTCATAGTAAGCCCCCTGTACTATTCTACAGGGCAATATAAAACGAAAACGCGGAACCGTATACGCGTGTAAAATTAATGTCGTAAATGCGAAAATACGTTGTTTAAATTATCACAACAATACGACACACTGTCTTTTTAGCAGCAAGGGTTGCTGTGTCCCAGTTTAAAGGGTAATTAGTCTCTGGGATGGCAACCCGGAGATGCTTCTGATATTACAGATGTCCATTACATAGGCGGCAGCCATTGATATATTAGAGGAAGATATGTTACGCTCTAACATCGCAATCACTAAACCTGGACTCAGCGCACGACTACATGCACCGAAACTCGCACATCTGTGATCACAGTCGCAATCCTACAGTTACCAATAGACAAGGACACATATAGGAGCTGGCGCTGCCGTGCAAGCGAAATCGCGTTAGCCGCCGAATGCTTAGGATTATGAGTGACATTGCATGTCTATCTCGCTCTGACAATCATGGCGAAGCAAACAGTAAATATTATTATAATTTATGACTGTGCTTACGAATGAAAAGTAATTCCGTGGAATCCTTGTTTTTGGTTTTTGAACTATTTGTGCACATTTTGAAAACACATGAAGGCATTGTTGCTCCTTATTTAGACGATTACTCGATCGAAAGTCCGATACCGTCAGGTTAGGTTAGGTATTAGACTACTGCCGGTACAAATTTTGACACTACTTATTTACATTTAGTTTAGCTATGTATTTAAAAATAATGAGAATTTAAAAATAATGAGATGAGAATGTTGAGATGGATGTGTGGAGTGACGAGAATGGATAAAGTAAGAAATGAGTATATAAGAGGAAGTTTGAAAGTGGCGCCAGTGACAGAAAAGTTAAAAGGAAATCGTTTGGGTTGGTATGGGCATGTGATGAGGAGAGACGAAACGCATGTGACTAAAAGAGTGATGAATATACATGTTGATGGATGGAGAGGCAGAGGAAGGCCAAAGAAAAGATGGATGGATTGTGTGAGGAATGATATGAAAGAGAAGGGAGTGAATGATAGCGTGACGGTTGACAGGGGAGAGTGGAAGAAGAAAACGTGTTGCGCCGACCCCAAGTAACATGGGATAAGGGCAGGAAGATGATTTAAAAATAAAAAAAATAAAACTGACTGAGGGAAAAATAAAGAAAACGGTATTTTTCTTTATTTTTCCCTCAAAACATGATCCTTGTAAGGAAGTTTCGGTTTCAGTCTCGGTCGTAAAAACCAGTTTCGGTCGGACACTAGTGTGCGGTTAACTCAATTTATGCGGTCCACGTCGAGGAGCGCGAACCTTATCTTCCTGATTTATACATCAATGGGGGCAGCAACTTGTACTTACTGAGGGCTGCTTCCTGTGCTGCACACAGATCGTGCAACAGCTTGGCGTCTCTCAAGAAGCAGTGCAGGTCGATCAGCTGGTCCAGCGCCACCTGTCGAGCTGCCCACGCGCCGTGGAGACGGTTGCGTTCTTCTAATAAGGCTTCACATTTTTCTTCTACTTCCTGTAAATGAAATGTAAGGGGTGAGTAATAACTCACGGAGGCGATCGGCGGCGGAGATCTCTGGCGTCCAAACCTGGTCCAGGCAATGGTACAGAGCGAGATTGCATGGGAAGCCGTCACCTCCTTCTACGAAGCAATAATGCTCGCGAAGGAGGAGGTGGAACGCGTGATGGAGAGGCAACTTTTGCGCCCTCATGGCGACTAGGGGCCGCCGCAGGAGACGCCCTGGGCGTCGGGAAAGCCGATTGTTGGCCACCGTAGGCACGGGCTTGCGGACGACGAGTAATGGGTAGCTCGCCGTCCGGTAAGGACCAGGCCCGGGTTCTGGTTCGACATCAGGATGCCCCTGACGTCGACCGTCTAGGGTTAGGGTTTTCGTAAGCAGGTCGACGAAGACCCGCCGTGCGAGGCTCCTATTTCTGTCTGCAGGGTTTAAAGTAATTCCGGAAAGAGACTGCATATCGACCTTTGATTATGGCAATTATTTGATATAACAATTCGCCTCAAGATTTGCCATTGCCGTTGTTCAAAAGGGTATTGTTCAGATTGCTATTAGAAAAGAATTATTACAGTGTTCAAGAATATTTACAGGATAAGGCGTTAGTAATGTAATAAAGTCATTATTAATTATTAACCCCTCAAGTGTCTGAGTTTGGCTAATTTTAGACCCAAAACCCCAGCGAGTGGGGAGGGTTGGGGGTTAGCTGCGAACCCCATAGGTTCACAACTACTGATGATGATATGTTTTCCATCGGATGATGTTTTTTTTACGTTTATAAATGTGTGATCTAAGCTTATATACCTATTATGTAAAGTTTTGTCCTTTTGCACACTTCGGGTGCATTAGACACGCTGGGGGGGAGGGGGGTTAGGTTAGGTTAGGTTAGGTTAGCAACTAATGATGATGATTGGTTTCCATCGGATGATGTTTTTTTACATTTATATATATGTGATATAAGCTTATATGCCTAACAAAAAAAAATGTTTTTCTTATGCACACATGGGGTGCATTCGACACTTGAGGGGTTAATCATTATTATTACTACAATACACTTTCGATCTATATTACTTAACTATTTTAATCTCTAATTCCTAATTATTAATAGGTTAGTAATATAAGCTTTGTTTTTATTTATTTTTTTGTGTAGAAACATTTGTACGCCATACTATGGTAGGGTGTGCTGGAACCAATATCACAACATCTATTATACCATATCCTAACAAATGAACATTTTTGATTGATTTGATTTAAAACTAACTAACGGATGGAGAAACTTATACTCACAGCCGCGTTAGGATGCTGCGTCGCCAGCTCCCTCCCCATCTGCAGAGCATCTCTGAACGAGGAGTCGCGCGCGTCCAGCTCGGCGCGCACCGCGTCGTGCTCTGCGCGTGCAGACTGCGCGCTCACGGCATCACGCACGCGCAGTGCACGAGACATGGACGTGCGCAGGGCGACCGACCAGGAGGTTAGGTCGCGGACCTAGGAACACAAGTTAACAGTTAAATTTTAAAAAATCCCCGACAAATTTACCCTTTTTTTGCTCAAATATTTTATTTCACATAAAATGTTGGTCATGGGCTCTCGTACCATTTCGGTGATCACTCACAGAAATGCAAAGCTCAGCTTAGGCCTCGCGGACTGTACTACTGCGGATCTCTCTTAAATACTGCATCCGGTTAGACTGGAAGCTGACCCCAACATAGTTGAGAGAAGGCTAGGCAGATGTTTTCTCAACTTACTTGCGTCAGGAACTGGTGTAGCTCTAAATACTGCTGTAGTGTATGTCGCCTTTCGTCGGAAGCTTGTTTCAACATGGCCCACGCTTCCTCTAGAGCCTTCTGCTGGAGTTCTATCTGCTGCACGTTGCCGCCAGGGTACAGCTTCTGGAGACGGTTGCCTTCTTCTTGGAGGACCTGGAGGAAGTAGAAAAAGGTGTAAAAAAAATATGCCAAGTGCGTGTAGTTCCGTAGTTGAAAAGAATTTATCACAAAAACAAAATTAACATTGTAATTAAACTTTTTAAACTTTCGCGATTTGTACACATTATAAAACAAAAATAAAAAGAAAGAAAGAAAAAACGAAAGAAATAAATAAATAAATAAATATTTTTGGACATTTCACACAACGCCATCTAGTCCCAAGCTAAGCAACCTAATGCTTGTGTTATGGTAACGAGATGGCTGATAAACTACTTATATACAATTTTTTTATTTTTTTTTTTTATTTTGTAAATACATACATATTATAGATAGAAAAACACCCAGACTCGAAACAAATACTTGCAGGTCGTACAAATATTTGTTCCGTGCGGGAATCGAACCCGCGACATGCTGCGCAGCAGTCAATCGCTCAACCACTGCGCCAACCGTGTCGTCGACAGAAAGAAAAACGAAACGAAACGAAACGAACGAAAGAATATCGCCCGTTTTCGATAGTGTTTTATAATTAACATTGTAATTCCAAAAAAATAGTGTCTCAAACTCAAACTCAAAGCATTTATTTCAATTAAACCAATTACAGGCACTTTTGAATTGTCAAAGAGTCGGTCAGTAGGTAAGTCAGAAAGTTGAAGCTAGTGTTTTTTATGTAATAAAATTACAAATTAGCAATTTTCCGGATTTTTGCTTTTCTTGTGTTGTAAGACCTTGCTTCTTGCCAAATTTCATGATTCTAGGACAACGGGAAGTACCCTATAGGTTTTTTGTGAGTATCAAAATATGTCGCATAAAGGGCCGCAGTTTTTTATCGCGTAAAAGCTTGATTCTTTTAGAACTCTTTAGGGATCATAGACCTACGTATTTGATACTAATTTCAACTTGATACCTGCACGCGTTCCTGAGAAAAAGGATTTTGCCAGACTGATGGTGGTGGTGGTAGTGGTTGTGGTGGTGGATGGTGGTGGTGGTGGTAGTGGTGGTGGTGGTGGTGGTGGTGGTTTGGTGATAGTGGTGGTGAATGGTGGTTGCGGACGGGGGTAGCAGTGGTGAAAGGAAAAAGGTTTTGAATTATAGTGGTTGTTTTTAGCGCCGAAAATTCATAATTCCCTATAAAATCTGTGCTAATTACTGTTTTATAGCACGAATCGGGTTTTATATTCTTGCCGGTCGCACAACAAAGTATCGATTTAATTCTGTATTTAGGCACAAGAAAGACGGTGCGAGGAAGGATTTACCGAGCGTTCTAGACTACAGAAGACCGCATAGCTTGGAGACGAGTCGTATGTGGTCGCGATTGAAGGAACAACGAAGAAGAAGAATTCAGTAAAACAGTTTTGTTACCTGCATCTGAGCATCAATAGCCAACAAATCGTTCTGCATGGTGTCATGCGCCCTCAGCGCCGCGGTGGCGGCGCGCAGGTCGCGCGGCGGCGGCGGCGCGTGCAGGGCTGCGCGAGCGTCGTGCGCGCGCGACGCCAGCTCGCCCACGTCGCGGTGGAAGCGGTGGATCTCGCCCGCTGCGTGGAGCCGAGAGGCGCGGGACTCCATCTGTTCTACTAGGCGTTGCCACCATTCTCTGCAGAGAAATAAAGGAAGTTTTTATATAACATTAGTTTTTGTTTACCCTAAACCCGAAAAGGGGTCATTTTGAACAACTTTTTCTATGGGACCAACCTTGAAATCGCAAAAAAAAAAATCTGCTGTTCCATACATTTTGTCGATTTAAGTGAACACAAATGTATGGAACAGCTGATTTTTTTTTGCGCGTCAAGGTTTTAGGGCGTGTCAGACTTTTACTGACTAAAACCCACCCGTGTTCCTTCAGTTGCCTGTGCCAGGGCCACGGTATCTCTTTCGAACAACCCGCGACCCCGGAATCTACAAACCCCTTTTTTTTCTCTTTTTTTTTTGTTCCGTGGTGGAAAATCCTGATGGATGTCCCCGCCCTGGGGTGAGCGGAGGGGTCTGTCAGACTCTTACTGACTAAAAACCACCCCTGTGTTCCCTTCCCACACTTGGACCGGGGTCATGGGAACTTGTGCGCCTTCCACGATCCCCGGCTAGTGCCGGCCCCTAAATTACGGGCCTCCTCAGTCCGCGAGGGGAGTGAGGTCCCCCCGCTACGTCCAATAGGGGCGCGCGCGGAACACTACGCGCCGCCGCCTCGGGTCCAGCTGGATCCGGGTCCTCTGGGCCGGCGGTCCGCCGTCTCTCCGGACTTGGAAGAGGGCGTTGTCCGGCCTCCGCCGACGGCCAGTCCGCCTTCTGCGGGTCGGGAAAGTTGTCTCGATCCCTCCCCCTTTCCGCAGCCTCCTTCAGCGAAACGACAGTTTCACAGAAGGAGATCACCGCATCCCACGACTCAGCGCTCCCAACCATCGAACGAGCGACGGCCGGCAGCGACAGGTCGGCTGTGATCTCTGCTACAACCCTCTAATTTAAAACCCTGTATTACAAATACACGCGTGATATATTACTTACCCAAGTGCCTCCTGCCTCTTCTCAATGTCTCCGATGTACGGGCTCTCAGTAGCCAGCAGCTTCTTCGCCAATTCTTCACATTGGTTGAATCGTTCGGCGCCACTCTCAACGCGATGACGTAGCTCGTCGAATTTTGAGCGGAGGATCTGTTGAAAAAAACGGGGTTTAGTGGTTTGTTTGGGATCGAATATAGTAAAATCCAAGGAGCAAATACAAAGAGATGTTGTAATTAGATTTCCCAATGAAATAACTCGTGACAATTTGCGGGGTGAGGGGGTGTTAGATCCCGCCCACTTCTTTATTTTCCATCTACCGGTCAATAGCCAAACTATTTGCTCGTTCTGTCATTTTAATTTGTAATTACGTAACAATCCCACACTAGATGTCACTAAGTACAGGATGCAACAGGGTCGTATTCAGAAAATGTTTACTAAATTATATAAAAAATACAAAAACTAATATTTTGGCCATTAAAGGGTCTTTAGGAATTAATGTTGAACAAATTTCAGTACATAATGATTATTAAAATATGTTAGTACTGAGCTCTACGTGCCTAAATATTTTTAGTTCCCATGGCACCAAGTGTCGCCATCTAATGTCGGGTAGAATTATGTTTGGAAAATAGGAACGTTTACAAAGTTGTGCACAGGACGAGTAAGGCCACGCCTACATGATGACGTCAGGGCCTAGTTGAGAATCACAGTGCACAGCTGCTTAGGCCGTCTCCTCTTTGTATTTGCTCCGTGGTAAAATGACACTTATTACTGTAATTTCGTTAAAAAAACGTGCCTAGTAGTATTACATGAGTATTACTTACTTGGGACTAGATGGCGTTGTGTGAAATGTTCAAGGATATTATATTATATTATTATATATTATATTACTTACCAGCAGATGTTCATAATCCTGTCCGTAGTCTTCGCTGGAAGCGGCAGCGTACTGCTCCTGAATCCAGCTCTCCAGCTCTGCACTCTCAGCTAGGTACTCGTGTCTGTGGAGATATCTTGTGTTAGTTCATCACAAAACACATAACAAGACGTTGCCGCGAGATGGCGTTAAGTGTTTTTACTTGTCGCTGATTGGTCGCTTTGTCTTTAAGGTGATTGCGCTGTGGTAGACCGCGAAATTTAAATTTTCTTGAGTTTTTTGCAATTTGCAACTCAGTGTCAGGTTGTATCTTAATCAAAATGTGATTCGCAATAGTAACAACTATGTATTTACATCATTTTAACCATAAGAAACAGGCCAAGTGCGTGTCGGACTACGCACAATGAAGGTTCCGTAGTTGGGATGCAATTATCCCAAGAACAAACTTAACATTGTAGTTGAAAACATGTTCTCCCATACATTCCAACAGTAAATGTAAGTTTGTACTCACAATATTGAAAAATGTACCATGTCACTTTAAGACCACAGACTTCTTATAGGTTTTCCTGTAATCTACAGGTAAAGAACTATTTTCTGTATTTTTTTCAAAATTTCATACGCAGTAGTTTCGGAAAAATTGGGGGGGGGGGAGTGGTAAATTTTCGTTTATTTTCTTAAATAAGTTAGAAACGATTTATTTTAAAAATCATAAAAAATATATTTGATACCCTCATAGTAAGCCCTTTCATTTGATAAATCACACGGTATAGTTCGCGAAACTTTTTTTTCAAATTTTCTTCTTTCTTGTATTGACGATTTTTATGGTTAAAATTATTTAAATATACAAGGTGTAAAATAAATAACCCACAACCTCTTAAGGGGTCATTGTACTCATCATTATGAACAACTTTTACTATGGGACCAAACCTGGAATCGCGAAAAAAAAATCAGCTGCTCCCTACATTTTGACGAGTTTGATGTAGATGAATGTACTGATCAGCTGATTTTTTTTTCGCGATTTCAGGTTTGGTGCCATAGTAAAAGTTGTTCATAATGATGAGTACAATGACCCCTTAAGAGGTTGTGGGTTATTTATTTAACACCTTGTATAGTTGTTCTTGTCGTGAATCATATTTTCATTAAGATACAACCTGACACTGACCTGTAAACTGCAAACGACGCAACAAAATTTGAATTTGGCGGGCTACCACAGGGGATTCCCCTTAGGATAACTTTGACAAGTGACAAACACACTACGCCCTCTTGCGTCGAAGCTTCCGCGAATCATTGCTCCTGTGATCCTTGTCGACATACCTGCACACACTCTCAACCAGCGCCTTCTGCCTCTGTGCCGCCAGCCTCTGCAGCCTGGCCAGGCTGTCGGCCAGCAGCGCGTGGCGGGCCAGCAGGGCCTCGCCCTCCGGGTGGCCGCCGTTAGCCATGGATGTGGCCACGTGGCCCATCTCGGCTATAATGGCCGCGTACGTGTCGAGTTCTAATTCTACGGCCTGTAGGGAATAAAAGAAGAGAATTTATATCATTTAAAATCTAGCAGTCTTAAAAAAATAATATGTACAAGTATAAAAAAAGAAGGGGAAATAATCGTACGGCATCAAAAAATTCGTCCGCATCGCTGTCGACAGGAAAAGTGCCCAAAAGGCTGGCAGCTTTGCCACGTTATTTGGCAATGCTAATTCTTTTGGCCGAAAATTAGGCCAGCCCTTTAGCCAGCCATTTAATTTATAATTAAGTTCAGACATTTGTCCATACATTTGTTAATAACAATGTTCTTAGCTTAGTGATTAGTAAAAGTAAAAAGTAGGTTACAGTATTTAGGCGCTTGCCCTCGCGTGAAGGCCTATCCAGTGCGCCATCAGTACCGAGTCCCATCGAAGGCACACGCCGCAATATAATTAATGCAAACCGGAATATAAGTGAGCTTTTAAAAACATTATAAGGAGTGCAAGTTTAATATTTTTTTCATAGTTGTTTATATCATTTTGAACAGTCTGTTCGTCCCGATATTATTGACGCTGACTGTCCTACTTACTTATTTCTAATTACTGCGTTCCATTTTGAAGGGAATATGCACCAGTGAAATCACACGTGAAACTTGTTGTCGTATCGACCATTTTATTGGTATAACCAAGTGTCTAGACACTTAGCCCACGTTCGCACGGACGCAAAAATATCACGGCGGGATTTTATCACGTACTGGATTTTCAACTGTCGGTGTTGAGCCGAGCGTTGAGAATCCAACAGCGCATCATAGCGCGTCAAAAAAACTGTTGGATTTTCAACTCTCGGCGCAAAGCAGTGCGTTGAAAATCCAGTGACAAAATAATACCACTGTAAATCACCCGGGGCTATTGTAACCAGGGGGTAAATATAACGAATTGAGATAACTCGTTATTGTTGCGTTTCCATGCTGTCTAGGATTAATCAACCAGTTACATTTGCCCCCTGGTTACAATAGCCCCGGGTGACATTAATATTTTTTTTTTTTTTTTTTGTAAAAATCACCCCTTACCTTATGCCTAGTCAACAAATGCGTAGCCCGATGTCTGTCCTTAGCCAGATCTGCATGCGCCAGCGCAGCCGCTTTATCATTGAGCCACGCGTCGACCTCCAGCGCGTCGTGCATAAACTGCTGCGCTTTAAGCGCTGCCTCCAGCCGCGCGCCGCGGCTTTCAGCGGCTTCAGACACCGACGTATACCCGGCTTCTAGTTCTGCGCATAAGGCTTCGATCTGGGGGAAAAAAGGGGGATGTTATAAAATAGTAGAGGAGCTCGTGGCTAAGTAATAACAGCCGTACGGGTCGATCCATCATGTTAAGAGGAAACGTGGGTGCTCTTTTCTCCATACAAACAGATACAAACGCTCTCGCCTGTTTTCTTTCTGGTTACTGACCATAAAGCAATGATTTTTTACAGAAATATAAATAACAGCTACTTGTATGCCCCTATGTTTTCCTTTTTGATGATATATTATTTTTATAAGAACTAGAACCCTCCAAAAATGCTCAAAATTGCCTATTCAGACCGCTGTGAACAGACGCCTAGTGTACCAATTTGTAAACTATTAACGAAAAAAGAAAAACATAAGGGCATAGTATATATCCTTATTATTCAGTTTATGAAATATCTTTTAAATTGGTCCAATATTGGAGGAGGAAATAGGCGAGAGCCAAACCTCGAAATGTGACTTTTTACATGCTATTTAGTCGGATCTGCAGTTGTCCTTATCGCACGAATTCGAGGGTGGAGCGCTCGCAGAGCGACAGCAATACCTTCTTAAAATACCTAATTTTCAAAAGTCTGGTCGCCCCCATTTCCTCTTAAGCTACGCTTGCCGGGGTTGGTCCATGGATGTGTGACCATCTTTACATACCGAGACTCCTCCGTGCCTCGGAAAGCACGTTAAACCGTTGGTCCCGGCTGTTATTCGTGGATCTTTGACAGTCGTTACGGGTCGTCAGAAGACCGAAAGTCTTACAACCAGTCTTACCAGTAACTGGGTTGTGTAGATCAGATAGGCAGTCGCTCCATGTAAAATACTGGTATTCAGCTGCATCCGGTTAGACTGGAAGCCGACCCCAACATGGTTGGGAGAAGGCTAGGCAGATTGATTGTTATAAAATAGTAGAGATAAAATGAAGAAATGTATGACAGGGTGTAAACTCCATACAAGATAGCAGGTCTCAATAATGTATGGATCAGAATGTTGGGCCACAAAAGGGATGAATGAAAAGCAATTGCATGCAGCTGCGATGAGAATGCTAAGAGGGATGTGTGGTGTTACACGAATGGATAGAATAAGAAATGAGTACATAAGAGGAAGTTTGAAAGTGGCACCGGTGACTGAAATCTTGTGCGGACATCAGTTGTCATGGTATGGGCATGTGATGCGGAGGAATGAGGAAAATGTCGTGAGGAAAGTTTTGAGCGTGAATGTCGATGGCTATAAGAGTAGGGGAAGACCAAAGAAACGATGGATGGACTGTGTGAAAGATGACATGGCTAGAAAGCGGGTGACTACCGAGATGACGACTAATAGAGAAGTATGGAAGAAAAAAACATGTTGCGTCGAGCCCAAATAAATTGGCTTGTGTTTAAATGCCTACCAGAAAAGTACCTATTTTAGTACCAAAAAATTCGAAATACCTGCCAGAATGGATAAATGCTCACCAAAATTAAAACCATTTTATTGTGAAATTATAACTTTAGAAAACTGACAGCAGGTCGACGGAGCCCCGCTTGGCGGGGCTCTTATTTCTTTCTGCAGGGTTTTTAAAGGAACCTAACCAACCAAACCTCGGGGTGCCCCTGACGTCGACCGACTAGAACCTGCTGACCGAAAACCCTAACCTACTAGGTTAGGGTTTTCGTCAGCAGGTCGACGCAGATTTGGTGAGCATTTATCCGTTTTGGTGAGTATTTAATTTTTTTGGTAGTCGTTATATTTAATCACTACCTACATAGTATGAAACAAGTCGCTTCCCCTGTCTGTCTGTCCCTATGTATGCTTAGATTTTTTAAACTACGCAAAGGATTTTGATGCGGTTTTTTTTTAATAGATAGGGTGATCCAAGAGGAAGGTTTATGTGTATAAATGCGCGGGCGAAGTCGCGGGCATAAGCTAGTCCTAAATAAATTGTGATGAGGGCCGGAGAGTGATAACTATTTCTTACCTTCTCCCTCTGCGGATGTCCATCTTCGACCAGAGAGTTGCCATGCGTGATCACTCGTTCAATCAAGGGTCTTCTTCCCACTAGTTCCGCCTTAAGCTTGCCATGCTTCTTCTGGGCGGACTGGGCAGCATGCAGGTCAGTCGGCATGACCTCGGATGCTGCGGCTGCTGAGCGTTCGGAGAGCCAGTCGAGCTCCCCTGCTACTTCTGCTGCGAATTTGTGGAGTCTGTAAGAGAAAAAAGAGTTCAGAATTTGTGCCTACAAAAATCAAGTCTTTTCTTTGGTATTGTTACGAGTGCTTGGTGTTGGTACGAGTTTTGAGTTGAGCTGCACGATTACTGACAAATGCGTGCACTGACTGGACAGGTCCACTCAATCTGTGTGGTTCTTTTCTCTAAAGGCCATTTCAGACACATATCTAAATGATTTTCACATGATCTGACCAAGATTATGTCTGGACTTTAAAAGATACTGTGACCTCTGAGTTTGTTTTTTCTCAGAGTAGTCAGATAGGAAACGCCGACCTCATCTAGTTTAAAGATAATATCATTGACGTGTAAAAGTGTTTGTACAAACCTACTTACAGAAATATAATTTATCACGAAAAAGCTGTTCCCTACATTTATGTTTGCATAACTTGTCAAAATGTAGGGCACAGCAGATTTTTTTTTCGCGATTTCAGGTTGGGCCCATAGAGAAAGTTGTTCATAATGATGAGTACATTAACCCCTTAAAAGGATGCCCATGAATTCAATATCACCATGTATATCTGCCCCTTAAGTTTAAGATGAGGAGGGACGAAACGCATGCGACTAAAAGAGTGATGAATATAAAAAAAAACAATTTAAAAAATGTTTATTTCTGTACTAACTAGTTTAGATTAGTTTATGGTTGGAACCTCCTTTTAAGCATAATAACGCTTGTGTTAAGAGACTCCGCTCTTTCATAGCATTGGCTGTTTGTACAACGTACAAAAATAATTTTAAAATAATGTTGACGGATGGAGAGGCAGAGGAAGGCCAAAGAAAAGATGGATGAATTGTGTGAGGAATGATATGAAAGAGAAGGGAGTCAATGATAGCGTGACGGTTGACAGTGGAGAATGGAAGAAGAAAAAGTGTGCGCCAACCCCACGTACCTTGGGATAAGGGCAGGAAGATGATGATATCTGCCCCTTAAGTTTAATACATGTTGAGAGGTGTACTTGTGGTAGTGAATGATAGCGTGACGGTTGACAGTGGAGAATGGAAGAAGAAAAAGTGTGCGTCAACCCCACGTACCTTGGGATAAGGGCAGGAAGATGATGATATCTGCCCCTTAAGTTTAATACATGTTGAGAGGTTTACTTGTGGTAGTGAATGATAGCGTGATGGTTGACAGGAGAATGGAAGAAGAAAATGTGTGCGCCAGCCCCACGTACCATGGAATAAGGGCAGGAAGATGATGATATCTGCCCCTTAAGTTTAATACATGTTGAGAGGTTTACTTGTGGTAGTGAATGATAGCGTGATGGTTGACAGGAGAATGGAAGAAGAAAATGTGTGCGCCAGCCCCACGTACCATGGGATAAGGGCAGGAAGATGATGATATCTGCCCCTTAAGTTTAATACATGTTGAGAGGTTTACTTGTGGTAGTGAATGATAGCGTGACGGTTGACAGAGGAGAATGGAAGAAGAAAACGTGTGCGCCAGCCCCACGTACCATGGGATAAGGGCAATCTGTTCTACTTACTGCAAGCTGCTCTCCAACGCCTGTCTCCTCTTAGCTGCAGGCGGCTGCAGTGCTCTCACAGCCTGCAGTAATGCTGCAGAATCTCTTTCAATGGCCGCTGCGTCGAAGTGACCTCCCGACACCAAGTCTGCTCCCTGCTCTGAGAGGGACGTGGCTTTCGTCTCCCAGAGAGATAATTCTTGTTCTAAAGCCTAGAGGGAGAGAAACGTGGTTTTAGATTACGTACAATTTAGTTGACTTAATTATAATAAAAAAGCCGAACACTCATTAGAAAGGGTGTTTTGAAGAGGGAGGGGGCGGATATCTTTTAAAGTATTGACATTCAAAAACTATTTATATGCGACGAATTGATAACCTCCTCTTTTTTTACGGGATCATATATTTGATACGGGATCATATATTGGGGTAACTCCACCAACATGGAAACGGTATTCAGAGCGCAAAAAAGGTGTGTTAGGGCGATATGCGGTATTCAAAGCACGGAAAGCTGCAAACCGTTCTTTTTGAATTTCCGTATATTAACAGTACCCTGCCTATACATATGTGAGGTGGCCGTATTTGTTAAAACAAACTTCCACCTATTTGAAAAACTACACAGTTCTCGACATAAAAATAAAATAAGCAGTAGGCAACACAAAAAAAGCAGTATTTCGTAAAAATTTCCTGGGAATGGCACCTCATATTTATAATAAATTACCTAATTCTTTGTTAAGTGTTAAAGATATCGATGTATTTAAGAAGCAACTAAATAATCTACTGATAAGTAAGACATACTATACAATTGATGAATACCTGTCTGATAAAAATTGTGTGTATAATAATAATAATACATAGAATGATGGTGGATACTTGAGTCCGATTTATTTTATAAAAATTATTGTTGACTGTATTAGACATTACTTACTTATTATGACATTATGATACTCTGACATTGCTTACCTACTTATTAATTTGAATTTATGACAGCGCATAACTTATTGATTTGAATCTATGACATTAGAGAGAGAGTATTAATAATGCTTTTATGAATTTTTGGTATTAATTGTAATTTAGCTCATGATATAATTTTTAATGATATTTAATTTTGCATGCCTGTATTGGTGCAACACAGTGGACTGCGCATTCACTTTTGATCTTGAAATGTATGATTATGTACTGTGTTGAGCATTAAAAGTTTGAATTTGAATTTGAAATTTGAATTTTTTTTAAAGTCGGTTAAAAAGTGCCGATTATCGGCCCAATTTAAATGACTTTTAAAATTTCTTCGTTACCGCAAGTTTTCATACTACGGATACATATTAAACTCATAAAGCTCGTGGCTAAGTAATAACAGCCGCACGGGTTGACTACGCTTGCCGCGGATGGTCAGTGGATGAGTGACCATCTTTACATACCGAGACTTCTCCGTGCCTCGGGAAGCACGTTAAGCCGTTGGTCCCGGCTGTCATTCGTGGATCTTTACAGTCGTTACGGGTCGTCAGAAGCCCGAAAGTCTTACAACCAGTCTTACCAAGGGGTATCGTGTGACCCAGTTATTGGGTTGTAGAGGTCATAACAGGCAGTCGCTCCATGTAAAATACTGGTATTCAGCTGTATCCGGTTAGACTGGAAGCCGACCCCAACATAGTTGGGAAAAGGCTAGGAAGATTTAACTTACTTGATGTTGATTCAATAGTCGCTTGCAGCTTCTCAGATCGGTACCGATCTCTTCACTCTTGAGTTGTCTCTCCAAGTCAATAAGACGTGCCTTAGCGTCTTCAACAGATCTGTGGGAACAGATACAATATATACTAACCAAAAAAAATCAAGATATATATTTACGTAGGTAGGATTTGAGAAAGTGACAGAGCCAATTACTTTCTACATGCGACAAAAAGAGAGCGCAACAATGCACTGGAACCAAAATAAAGGCGCCAACTCAAATAAAAATTGTTTGAAAATAAATTAAGCTATCTATCAAAAATATTTTCAGCCGGAGTTTTCAATTACCTAATACGCATATTTTAAATGCAATTTTGCAATGAAATTACTTGAGATTTTAGAATTACTGAAAAAAAATATAAAAAGTATAGGTCTTTTCGGAATTAAATTCTATCGAGGTTTAACCCAATTGCGTTTTCCTTCAGCCAGAGTATTAATCAATATACATTATATTCAAAAATTTAATCCATACATGATGTAATAGTGAAATAAATGGTTACGTGAAAGCCCCCAATTTATTTTGGTATCGCCTTAACGAGGTTAAGGGTACGCTAGTCGCTCATTCTTCCATACAAACGTAGTTTGGTGATTACTCGTCTGTTTGGTATCGCCTTAACGAGGTTAAGGGTACGCTAGTCGCTCATTCTTCCATACAAACGTAGTTTGGTGATTACTCGTCTGTTTGGTATTGCCTTAACGAGGTTAAGGGTACGCTAGTCGCTTATTCTTCCATACAAACGTAGTTTGGTGATTACTCGTCTGTTTGGTATTGCCTTAACGAGGTTAAGGGTACGCTAGTCGCTCATTCTTCCATACAAACGTAGTTTGGTGATTACTCGTCTGTTTGGTATTGCCTTAACGAGGTTAAGGGTACGCTAGTCGCTTATTCTTCCATACAAACGTAGTTTGGTGATTACTCGTCTGTTTGGTATTGCCTTAACGAGGTTAAGGGTACGCTAGTCGCTCATTCTTCCATACAAACGTAGTTTGGTGATTACTCGTCTGTTTGACGGTATACGTTCAGAACTAAAAATTATTTCAATTTGTCTCGCCATTATCTAGCCCTGTATGGAAGCAGAATCGAAAAAAATATTGGTTTGGAAGTTATGAGCGTCGAAACTTCCATATTTCAACACTAACTTTCACGCATTTTTGGTCGTAAATAAATAGCTCCCGGAGTATGAAAATGACAAAATTGTTACCGTACAGGATAGATAATTGTTTTCAAGAATTAAAATAACTTTATTTTGAACTAGCTTCTTTTGCCCGCGGCTTCGCCCGCGTCCGTGCCTCGGAATCGGAAAGCACGTTAAGCCGTTGGCCCCGGCTGTCATTCGTGGATCTTTGACAGTCGTTACGGGTCGTCAGAAGCCCGGAAGTCTGACAACCAGTCTTACCAAGGGGTATCCTATTATTACCAGTCGCTCCATGTAAAATACTGGTATTCACCTGTATCCGGTTAGACTGGAAGCCGACCCCAACTAAGTTGGGAAAAGCCTAGGCAGATGAAAATATGAAAATACTTTACCTTCTATGTTTCCTCTGCTGAGCAGCCTGTCGTAACTTGCTGCCCTTGTCTCTGGAGGCAGCCACCAGCTCCTCCCAGGCGGTCTGCAGACCTGACAGGTGCTCTGACACCTCAGCCGAACGAGACGGGTCTGACTTCTGGAGTGATTGGCCGATCTGGTGGTGGAAATGGTAGAATGTGAAATAATCTATACTAATATTATAAATCTGGATAGTTTGTTTGGTTGTACGCGCAAATCTCTGAAACTACCAGTCGGATTTGAAAAATTCTTTTTGCATTCGATAGCCCAGTTCTTCTTCCTAACATCACGCTAAGACCATTATCAGCTGAGAAAAAAGAAGCGTCATTACGGGTCGTCAGAAGCCAAATAGTCTGACAACCAGTCTTACCAAGGGGTATCGCATTACCCAGTCACTGGGTTGTGGAGGTCAGATAGGGAGTCCGAGACCCCTCCGTGCCTCGGAAAGCACGTTAAGCCGTTCCGGCTGTCATTCCTGGATCTTTGACAGTCGTTACGGGTCATCAGAAGCCCGAAAGTCTGACAACCAGTCTTACCAAGGGGTATCATGTGACCCAGTTAATGGGTTGTAGAGGTCATAACAGGCAGTCGCTCCATGTAAAATACTGGTATTCAGCTGCATCTTGTTAGACTGGAAGCCGACCCCAACATAGCTGGGAAAAGGCTAGGCAGATGAGGTACTTACACTTTCTACATTTCTGAGTTGTTTCTCGTTAGCTTGTAACTCTCTCTCGAAAGCTTCATGCTTCTGCAATTTACGTTCCAAGTTGGCTAGGTCCCTGTTGAATGAATAAAGATATCAGTACAGGTAAGAATAGGGTTGAAATGTTCGATGTATAATCATGTATAGTTGTAGCAAATAACAAGCGAACTTTTATGTTACAGTGAGTGTTTTAATATACAGGGTGTAAGTGTAATCTTAGGGGTCATTGTACTCATCATTATGAACAACTTTTGCTATGGAACCAATACTGAAAACACGAAAAAAAAAACAGCTGTTCAGTACTTTTTTGTTCGCATAATTCGTCAAAATGTAGGTAACAGCTGTTTTTTTTTTGCGATTTCAGGTTTGGTACCATAATAAAAGATTCGCGGCCGTAACTAATGTTATATTGCTGATTCTAATGATTATAATTCTTTCTGTAAAGCCACAGAATTATAATCATTAGAATCAGCAATACAACTCCATTAGAATTGATCTCAAATCTAGCGATTTCATGAAATCATGAGGTTTGAGGTAAATGCTAACTTATGGAGTTGTATTGCTGATTCTAATTATTAAAATTCCGTAAAGCGATATTATGTACGGACACTGACCTGCAAATTGCAAAAAAGTAAGAAAATTTTAATTTCGCGGGTTATTTTAGCGCATCCCCCTTAATATAAACTCGTTTTGAAGTTTAATTATAATTCGAATTTTACGATATGAGAGTAGAAATATATATACAAGGTGTAAAATAAATAACCCACAACCTCTTAAGGGGTCATTG
Source organism: Cosmia trapezina (assembly GCA_905163495.3). NCBI lineage: Eukaryota > Metazoa > Arthropoda > Insecta > Lepidoptera > Noctuidae > Cosmia > Cosmia trapezina. Next base: position 14,463,529 of record LR991047.1, read on the forward strand.
TACTCATCATTATGAACAACTTTTACTATGGGACCAAACCTGAAATCGCGAAAAAAAAATCAGCTGTTCAGTACATTTTGACGAATTATGCGAACATAAATGTATTGAACAGCTGATTTTTTTTTCGCGATTCCGCGAAAATTTTTTTTTGTAATGTGCATAGACTTATAAAAAAAGATGGACTCCGCGCCACGCATATCGAAAGTGAAGCACCGTACCGATCTATGTGTGCATGATTTGAGTACCTGCAAAGACGGCGTCGCTCGTGTCACGTAATGGCGGCCGGTTGGCATACTATGATGTAAATGTGTGCGTGAGGCGTGTTTGTACAAACGGTCCTTACTGTGCTTCACTTTCGATATGCGTGGCGCGGAGTCCATCTTTTTTTATAAGTCTATGGTAATGTGTTTGTTTTTCGATGTCGAGTATGTGGACGAAGTTCTTGCAGTTAATTTTTTTACACCTAATATATATATAGATTAAATCTATATACATAAAAAAAAGTCGTGTTAGTTACACTATTTACAACTCAAGAACGGCTGAACCGATTTGGCTGAAAATTGGTGGGGAGGTAGCTTAGAACCAGGAGACGGACTTTACTTTAAAAAAAAACATATAAAACGTGGTATAACAACGGCTGGACCGATTTAGATGAAATTTTGTGTGTATATTTCAATGGGTTCCTGGATAGTTTTGTGGCATCTACATCGCCACATATGAACCACGCATCAATGACATGACGTCACGGAAACCTGCATCGCGCAAATAGAGTTTACCGCGCGATTAGCATATATACAACGACCCGACATCAACTGTTAGGCAGTGGCCCACCAGACACAACACCCGTCTGGTCGGAGGATCCTCCCTTTTCTATGGAGGATGAGTGAACTTTACACCCTGTTTCTCATGCCTCTAAAGTTTCAACACACAATTGGACCCGGTAGGTGGCGCTGCAGTCGGGCTCTAGGATCGTTCAGACAGGACCACGTCTGTCGGGTCCGCTAGTTACAAATAAAACAATGAAATGGCTATAATCATTGTTATGTTATACTGACCTATAACTCTGGTCCTTAGCAGTCCTAGTTTTGTCTTGAATCCAGTTCTGTAACTCTTCGGTTGCGGCAACAAACTGAAATAAAAAAATGTTTCTTATACACTATATATATATCTTATACACTATATATATTCTTCTTGACGACACGGTTGGCGCAGTGGTTGAGCGATTGACTCAAACATTTCGAATACAAGCTGTAAAAATGTTTCTACTTTTTTGATACTTTTGATAAGAAAATAAACTATCTTTTTTCTTTTTTAGGTATTTAGTTTTATACAGGGTGTAAGGGACAGCCCTCCGCAAACTGATAGGGTGAATTCAGTATGTCTTACTAAGATGACCGGTACATGAAATTTTTTCAGGAACGTTAAGGGAATCCAATAAACCTGATTTGTTTGTGTTTTTGTGCACAAATAGGAACGTCTATTACTGGTTGGGAGGGGTAGGTAATAGGTATGCGGTGAGTTCGATGAACTCTGTAGCTAGACAGAAAGTGAACAGCTGATTTCACGCGTCGTTGGTTAGAGTATTTCAACATCCATTGCTGTTTTTTTTGCAGTTTTTTTTTACATAAATGGAGTGCTGCGAACACACAATGCAATTTTACATTGAAATAATGAAAATGTAACTGAAAAAAAAATTAAAAAATGAAAATTTTCCTGAGAAAATTTCCGGTGAAATATGATTCAAAATGAGGAGCTGAATGCACCCTGTGAGTTTGCGGAAGGCTGTCCCTTACACCCTGTAGAGAGAAAAACTACATAGTGTATGTATCTATTAATGGGCTTATTAATGGGCTTATCAATAACCAACCAATTGGGATTGGTAATCAAAGCCCCGACATAATGAAAATATTGTTATTTACCTGTTGATGCGCCAAACTAGCCAACAACGCGCGGCGTCGCTCAGCGGCCGCGTGACGCACGCCGTCGCGACGCTGCAGCACGGCCGCACGGCGGGCTGCGATACTATACAAGAAATTGTATTATTAATAACATATCACAATGCCAAGCTCAGATGAGGTCAAGCTATGTTTCTTATACACTATACAACGTGTAATGCTAAATGCGCAAAACCTCTTAAGGGGTCATTGTATTCATCATTATGAACAACTTTTACTATGGGACCAAACCTGAAATCGCGAAAAAAAAATCAGCTGTTCAGTACATTTTGACGAATTATGCGAACATAAATGTACTGAACAGCTGATTTTTTTTTCGCGATTTCAGGTTTGGTCCCATAGTAAAAGTTGTTCATAATGATGAGTACAATGACCCCTTAAGAGGTTTTGCGCATTTAGCATTACACGTTGTATATATATCTTATACACTATATATATTCTTCTTGACGACACGGTTGGCGCAGTGGTTGAGCGATTGACTGCTGCGCAGCATGTCGCGGGTTCGATTCCCGCACGGAACAAATATTTGTACGACCTACAAGTATTTGTTCCCAGTCTGGGTGTTTTTCTATCTATAATATGTATGTATTTACAAAAAAAAAAAAAATGTAGTTTATCAGCCATCTCGTTACCATAACACAAGCATTAGGTTGCTTAGCTTGGAACTAGATGGCGTTGTGTGAAATATCCAAGCATATTTATATTTATTGATTTATTTATATGGAAGGCTGCGTTTATGAATGCGAGTGGTGCCTTGCTCCCCGTGCCTTCCAGTAGGGAAGGCGATGCATCGCATAGCTCGAGCTGCGGATCTTCATAACACATCCTACGAGCTCCGCTACACAGCTTCAGCATCAGTGATTCAGTGGAAACGGTCACATACACTCGAGAGCAATGAATTAGGGTCACATATAAAGATACCTGAAAGTGTCGGAAACTAAGAATGCTAGCTTAATGAACTAAATTGTGTTCATCTACACCCATGCTATAAATTCTCTATAAAAGTTTCTGAGCCAGTTAGCTTATTGCCAACATTAAAACAGCCAGTGTCATAGTAACCATGGTAACCATAATAGCATCCAAACGGGTGTTTTAATGTTGTACTGAATTTCATAATGCAACTCGTTTTCAAAAAAAGAACATTGTAATGCACGCGCGTTGCACTACAACAGCGCCGTAATTTAAAAAAAGAACTTATTCGAATTCACGTCGTATACTATGACGCCGGCCGCCATGTTCGATTCATATTAGTATTGCAAAAAACTGTTTCAGAACCTTTTATAGAGAATTGATAACATGGGTGTAGATAAAGTCTTGTATGCAACTGTACATAATTAGGTATTAAAACACTCATGTGATACTATTATCACACTCGGCTTCGCCTCGTGTGATAAACCCACATTCGTGTTTTAAGACCCCTTATTATACGTCAGTTGCATAAATAACTATTATATATGGCATCCTGGGGAAGGACATAGGCTACTTTATTTCTCAAAAAGAATCCTACAGCGGGTGAATAGGGGATTAAAATTTGTATGGGAATCCCAGCATTTCTTAAGTTACTTATATGAAAATTAAAATTTATTGTTTTGGTTGGAAATAAAGAAATATGCGGTTCAGCGTTTTTGAAAAATCGGAAATTTTAAAATAATAAGAGTATTTTAAAATGTTTGTGTACAGCTACCCGTTTTTAAGACATTTAAGGGATGGGAAATGTAGTCATAGTTCATATCTTGAGGTAACATTTAGAACATTTAATTGTCTAATAAACACAATTCCTGGAACTTCAGACCTGGTTTCGCTTCATCCAACATCTCCGCAAGAAGAGTCTGCGTCCGGGTGCTAAGGGAAAGCATCGTGACTATAAATCTTGGTCTGGAACTACCTTCACCAAGACAGAGACAACGCTGACTCCAAGAGGACCAAATTCTTCACTACTGCAGTGACCTGCACTGCTGAGTATCTTCACATTTAAACAGGGAAGCCATCTTCACGCCTCAGAGCTGACGAGGCCTGACGTATAACCTGGCTTGACGCAGATCCAAGTTCTGATTTTCAAAACCTTCCTCCTACTTCCATCTGAGTGTTCTAGGTAGCTTAGGTTTTTAGGGTTCCGTACCAAAATGGTAAAAAAGGAACCCTTATGGTGTGACTCAGTCTGTCTGTCACAGCTGGATATCTCAAGAACTACTAATGCTATTAACTTGAAATTTGGAACAGTTTTAGATGACGTTTACTCAACTATTTTGCAAATAAGAAAGAAATAAAAACATTTTTTTTTTTTTGCAACATGGACTGAAAGTTGGTCTTAAAAAATGAAAGTGGGGCTACTAGGGCATGTGGGGTATCATATGAAAGAGGGCTATTTGCACATTCACAATTTTTTTAAAATATTTTTTTAGGCCGCATAGTTTTCGACTTTTGATGAAAAATGTTAAAAAAAATACCGTTCCCCCCCCCCCCCCTCATCTCGGAAGTTTGCAAAGAGAAAATTCTGAAATTATTCTATGTGATAGAAGTTTATGTAAAGATTACAGGAAAAATAAAACGATGTATCTAAATAGCACACTTTTTCAGAAATCGGAACGGAACCCTCGGGGTGCGAGTCGACTCGCTCTTGACCGGTTTTTTTTTAAATTATATATTGTTCAAGTCTACTTTTTACGCCTTTTATTTTATCAGGCTAGTAGATTTCTTACAAGTTTCGTATCTTAGCTTTCACATAACTGCATAGCACATCTCTGGTGGGAAAGCAGCCTTAGGGACGGCAATCCTACACGACCGGAGAGAGATCAGGCGCAGGCGACACGGCCACACGGCCAACTTCCAAACTCCGGGCTGTTACTGAGGAATTCCTGATGGCAAAACTTAATAAAACAGTAATTATACTAACTGTTCAGCAGCGTAGTGCGGTATCTTCTCCAAGGCCTCGGCTCTATGCACGAAGGCGGCCAGGCGCTCGTCCTGCGCCGCCAGACGAGCTTCTAACTCCTCGTGACGCTTCACTAGAGCCTCGGCTTCGTCCACTGATGACTGTGGGGGGAAAGGGGATATTATAGTATAGTTAAAATCTCGCTGCAGACTCGGTCATAAATCATTCGAGTGTTTCGCTCTCTTTCCCACTCACGAGCCTTATGGGCAGGCCACGCCCACACGTAGTCCTGTGCATTACTGCAGTCGATGAGTGATATCGATAGTTTTATATATTTATAAATGGGTGATAGAAATAAATACACATTTTTTTTTATTTTATTACCAAATTTACTACAAAGCATATTAAATATATAAACAAAAGAACGTATATATAAAACTAAAAATAGAAAATTAAAATTCTTCGTCTGAGTCATCGTCATCATCATCCACATGAATCGTTATCGATAATGGCCTTGAGCGCGCGCAACTAGCGCACATCCCTACTCCAATTCTGATTTATGACCAAGTCTGCAGCGAGATTTTAAATATACTATAGTTTTGTTTTTAATGGTACAGCCAGCACAGTGGCGGCATCTACATCGCCACATACGAACTACGCATCACAATGACATGACGTCACGCAACCTGCATCGCATCAGAGTTTACCGCGCGACTAGCATATATACAACGTCCCTCGACATGAACCGTTGCCCACCAGACACGACACCCGTCTGGTCGGAGGATCCTCCCTTTTCTAAATCTTTGGGGGGCGGTGTTTGACTTAATATCAAATACTGGTGAAAATGACAGATTTTCATGACGGCCGTTACGACCGCTTTCCTAAGAAACCAAAGAAGTCGATTGGCACAAAATCTCTATGGAATTCAAACCGCCTTTGTTCCATAAAGCTGTAAAAACCGTGTGCGCGGTTGGGAGAGCCCCGTCAGGAACAAAGTTCCTTCTCACAAATGATTTAAAATAAAAACAACAAACTAAAAAAGTTTTTTGGCGTGACGATTTCTACAAGTAAAAAATTCTTATGGGTAGACTTTGTCTACCCCAATGATATATTACCTTTAGATGCGTTACCCGGGCTCAAAAATGGGAAATTAAATGAAGGGTAATTGCCCGGCGTGATATCAGTCACGCACGCGCGCCATTGAACATGCAGCAGCTAGTGACGTAATTAAATAAGTATATTCATCTCTTTCTTACAACAGGTATCGGCATGCGTCTTTCCTTTTCTTTGCGGCCAGTATATACTGGTATGTTGGTACATCATGGCTTACGCTGTTTTTGAAAGCACTGATGTTCGTGTATGACGCGTCTATCTATAATACGTCATTGGTCTACCCATAGTAATTTTTCATCAAAACGTACCCCAAACTGCTTGTACTCTAGGTAAGCCTCATGCGCCCCGCTGGACGCGTCGATCTGATCGCACTCGCGGTTGAAGCTCTGCAGCTGTACTAGCTGCTTCAAGTATGCGTCTTTGTCTTGCCATTCTGTGGAGCAAAGTAAGATTAAATTTAAAAAATAAAATACTCGGTTGGAACGAAGTTCGTCGAAGCCACCATCTTGGATTTGAATGTTGACTTCGTTATCATTTTCAGCGCCCTCAAAAACCATGTAAAAGACACCCATAACGAAAAATTTTGAAATTCTCGCAGCCGCCATCTTTGATTTTCATTTTGACCTCATTATAGTTTTCAGCGACCTCAAAAACCATGAAATGACACCCATGTCATTATTATTATTTCGTTTATTTCATTTTTATCATATACTTACAAGCTTTTACTTTCTAAATATTACTAAAAACAAAACACACAAGGGTCGTGACGGAATTTCGTGACGGAAAAATCTTAATTTTTTTTTCGCCTAGCACCCATCCGACAAGTTCGTACCGTCCGATAAGGAACTTCGTTCCAAAAAAAACACTAGACATTGATTGCAGGAAATATACAGCATGGCACTGCTTTGACGACATTAACTTTACACGAGTGTACAGTTCCGCGTTTTCGTTTTATAAAGATATTCTGATTTCATTAAACGTTATTAATTATTGATTTATTTAAAATTTTCTAAAATAGCATCTTGGAGCAACCTGTAGCGCAGAGATGAAATTCAAACGAATAAAAAAAGAAATGGTCACGCCACTCGAGTTTTTTTCTGGGGGTTGTGCAAAAAAAAACATTCATGAAACTACTCACAGCTGGGTCAGAACAATAGACAAACGATGAACAAAAGAAAATGGTCCAAGTCAAAGACCTCACCAGCTGACATAGAACAATAGCTTCATGAATGAGTCCTTTGCATAGAGTGATCCTAATTATTTTATTATTTATTTTGTTCGAAATTTTTTTTTTTCATTTTGTTAATTATTTTATCTAATTATATTTTTTATGACTACTGGCCACTAGCACTACCCAGGTCTTTAGTTAATGTCGCTATAGCAGCGGCACGTTGTATATCAACATTCTTCTAATATTGTACCTTTCGCGACAGCCTTGTGGTCGTTCTCCAGACTCTTGATCTTATCCGCGACGTCGGTGAGCGACGGGTTGTTAGCGAGCAGCTGCTTGCCTAGACCTATGACTTCTTTGTACCTGGGAAACAGACAGGATATAATTCATTAATTAATCAATGAAAATAAAGGGTGAAAACATCGCGAGGATACTAAGAGATCCTAGAACCAAACATTCGTCTGTCTATTAGCGTCGTAGAACGCTTAGCGGCTGAAAGATACATGAAATTTATATAGACCTGGGTTAGGTATAATCAAGCTGCCTAGCCTTTTCCCAACTATGTTGGGGTCGGCTTCCAGTCTAACCGGATGCAGCTGATTACCAGTATTTTACATGGAGCGACTGCCTATCTGACCTCCACAACCTAGTAACTGGGTAATACGATACCCGTTGGTAAGACTGGTTGTCAGACTTTCGGGCTTCTGATGAGCCACAAATGACAGCCGGGACCAACGGCTTAACGTGCTTTCCGTTTCCGTTTTTATAATTTATTTAGATAGATAATGTTCACTTACTCGTCATCATGCGCTTTGATATCATCCATCAGCTCTTGGTGCTGTTTATGAAGTGCCTCAGCAGTTGCTACGTCCTTAGCGGTTGCTTCTTGAGCAAGTTGCTCGCGTACTTTCTGTTGATAAGAGATAACGAATTAGTTATGTGAGCAAAAAGGGTGGACTTGAAATCACAGCCCATAGCCTTATACCCGGTTTCTTAGGTCTTCAGATAAACTGTCAGAAAAAGTGTTTATTTCATAGTTTTTAAACGTTCTTCTGTATAATGTTGTGCTTTAGAATAAAGTTGAATTCATGGGCATCCTTTTAAGCGTCATTGTACTCATCATTATGAATAACTTTTACTATGGGACCAAACCTGAAATCGCGAAAAAAAAAAATCAGCTATTCAGTACATTTATGTTCGCATAATTCGTCAAAATGTAGGGAACAGCTGATTTTTTGTTGGTGTTTCAGGTTTAGTCCCATAGTAAATGTTGTTCATAATGATAAGTACAATGACCCCTTAAAAGATTGCCACTGTTTACACTTACACCCTGTATATGTGCAACGCTTTCAATCAGTAATCCTTTCTTACTCTCGCGTACTTGTACAACACAATTTCTATCAAAGAACCAACACCCAACTCCCATAGTTTCTATGGGACTCTATTTCTCCCTCTCTCTATTCATCTCCTTCTATCTCCTACCTGCATCCAGTGCGTCAGCGTGGTGGAACTCCTGCCGAAGATCTGGTGCCCCACAGCCGACTCCAGCCGACTCCTCCTCTCCGCGGCTTGAGCTTGACATCTCTCCCACATTTGCTGGATCTCCTTCTGGCGACCCTCGACGTTTCCTCGTTCGTTGGGGTATTGGGATTTGACCCTGGTGGATGATAGTTTAAATTTTAGTTTAGCCTGTGGTTTAACTCGAAATAGGTATAGAAATAAGCATATTGTGTAAAATCTATACAGGGTGTTTCTTTTAAGGTGTCAAGCCAGTGCGAGCTGATAGCAGAGTACCATACCTATCGATTTAACCCCCATGTATGTTCTACGATTTTTTGTAGTTTTCGAGTTATTTTGGATCAAAGCAGCGGCACGCTGCCGCTGCTTTGGCGACATTAACTAGACACGCGTGTACAGTTCCGCGTTTTCATTTTGTAAAGATTTTCTAATTTCATTAAACGTTATTATTTATTTATTTATTTACAATTTTCTAAAATAGCATCTTGGAGCGCAGATATGAAATTCAAACGAATAAAAAAAGAAATGGTCGGCCTCTCGAGTTTTTTTCTGGGGGTTGTGCAAAAAAATCATTCATTAAGCTACTCACAGCTGGGCAGAATAATAGACAAACGATGAACAAAAAAAAGGTCGCAGTCAAAGACCTTACCAGCTGACATAGAACAATAGCTTCATGAATGAGTCCTTTGCATAGAGCGATCCTAATTTTGGTTATTAGTTTTTTTTTTTTCAATTTATTAATTCATTATTTAACTTATTATATTTTTTATGATTACTGGCCACTAGCACTACCTGTGTCTTTAGTTAATGTCGCTATAGCAGTGCCACATTGTATATCTACATTTAGCTTTTCTGAAAAAAAATTCTTACTTTTCGATTTCATATCGTTTGATAAGGCTGCATGAAATTATAAAAGAAATGTTTACAAAAAAATAGTGAAACAGTCATTACTTGACTGTCCATTCATAAAAATATTTTGTGTACAAGCCGTGTATAAGTGGCTAGGTACCCCGTCCCGCGCCGACAAAAAGTCTCAAGGACAATGCTAATGACGTCACGCGGGGGAGCCGGGCGCGGGAGTGGCTATCGGTCTAGTAAAATTATTTTGTAAATTTACTGCTAAGGGCCGTTTTTCAATTGCCATTGATCTTTTATTTGAAGAATAAATACTAATATGGCTTCAGAGAATTATAATCTCTAATGATTAATTATCAGCAATACAACTCCACAAATTAGAATTGGCCTCAAATCTCATGATTTCATGAAATAGTCATTCATTAAGGTAATATGAACTTAGAGAGTTGTATTGATGATTTTTATTGTTATAATTCTTTAGATACTTATTTGATACGGCCGCGAATCATATTTAGATCAACAAACAACCTAACACTGACTTGCAAATTGCAAAAAAACGTAAGAAATTTTTAATTTAGCGAGCTACCAGGCGGTAAAAATAATTTTGAGAAATCGGTGTACACAAAAAGAAAATAAAGTCCTTTTTTGAAGTCAGTTAAAAATTAAAAATACTTACGAGTCAGCCAACAAGCTGATAGTGTTGACCTTCTCCCTCACAGGTTCCAGCTCTCTCTCCAACTGAGCGTGTCTCCTCTGCAATGCCCTGACGGTTCGAAGGTCTGAGGCTGGGGCGGAGCTCGCTGCTAGCTGGTTCTCTTTCTCAGCCATCCAGTCTAGGGCTTCGTCGCAGGTGCGGCTGAAGAGTTCCACACTAAAGAAGAGAGAACCAATCAGTTACAGTTATTATGTTCTATTTATTTCACTTTCGTAATTAAGATCATTGGAATATTCATTTGAACTACATATATAGTTGCGTCATCAGCATACATTACGAACATTAAAGATGGTTAATTATATTTGGAAGCTTGTTAATATACAATAAGAACAAGGGGGGTCCCAGTATACTGCCTTGCGATACGCCTAGTATTACTGATTCGAATTTAGATTTCACTACCTCCACCACTTTAGTACGTTCATTATTTATCTCAATAACAGTACCCTGCATTGTATAATTTAAATAATTCTCAATTAATTTAAATGCTATACCTCTTATACATATGCCTTCTAATTTATCAAGCAAGATGTCTTACTTTACACAGTCAAATGCTTTTGACATATCAATGAAAAGAGCAGCACATTGTTTTTATTGTTTAGTTTATCCCAAATGGTATTTGAATAATTTAAGTAGGTTAAAGCCACCATTTTGACCCCAAGACCAGCTCACTGAAAACCCAACATTCCTGTACTACAATTACTCCTCAACTCCTCAAAAATCCAAGGTTATGTACCTCGAAGCGCCTTCCAAGCTCTTCTCTTTCTGCTGCTTCAACCGCAGCAACCTGTCCCATTGCTGACGCAGCTGTTGCCGCCGGGCGGTTGCCTTAGCAGCCTGGCTATGCTTAGCAGCCACCAGCTCTTCAGCTGCAGCGTCGATGTGTTCCAGGCGTTTTGAGGCAGCTGATAAGTCGGTGACGAATTTCTGGGGAGAAATAATTGTTGGTTATTGGACTGATTTTTACCAAGGACATAGAATTTCTGCCCGCTAGTTATACAACGTGTTAATGAAATAACCCAAAACCTCTTAAGGGGTCATTGTACTCATCATTATGAACAACTTTTACTATGGGACCAAACCTGGAATCGCGAAAAAAAAATCAGCTGTTCAATACATTTATGTTCGCATAATTCGTCAAAATGTACTGAACAGCTGATTTTTTTTTCGCGATTTCAGGTTTGGTCCCATAGTAAAAGTTGTTTATAATCATGAGTACAATGACCCCTAAAGAGGTTTTGGGTTATTTCATTAACACGTTGTATAGGGTGAAATTTTAATGGTTGTTTTCCTCTTGAAAGGGTCATTGTACTAATCATTATGAACAACTTTTACTATGGGAACAACCTTGAAATCGCGAAAAAAAAATCAGCTGCTCCCTACATTTTGACGAGTTTGATGTAGATACAGGTGATTTTTTTTTCGCGATTTTAGGTTTGGTTCCATAGTAAATGTTGTTCATAATGATGAGTACAATGACCGTTTAAGAAGAAAACAACCATTAAAATTTCGCCTTGTATAGGTAACTAGCGGGTAGAAATTCTCTGATAACAAACAACTTTTACTATAGAACCAAACCTGAAGACGCGAAAAAAAAATCAGCTGCTCCCTACATTTATGTTAGCATAGCTGATTTTTTTCCGCGATTTCAAGTTTGGTCCTATAGTAAAAGTTGTTTGTTATCATGAGTATAATCATGTGTCACTAATTTTACCAGTCACCCTATACAGGATTATTTTTCAATGACCAGCCAAATTTTCACAGGGTGTTCTACCCACGAATATGAACAACTTTCACAATGGGAACAACTTTGAAATCGCAAAAAAAATATCAGCTGTGGGTTTAGTGCGAGTTTTTATACTTACTCGATCACGTCGATCACGTTAACGTAAACGTCAGTTTGTACTGAAAACATGAAAATGAATAAGCGCCGCCTGGTGACTATAATGGGAAACACAATTATTCCATACGAATTGACATACGTCAACGTTAACGTAAACGCGGTCGAGTAAGTATAAAAACTCGCACTAAGGCCACTGTTTCATACATTTTGATCGAGTAGGTATTGAACTTTTGTAGGAAACCGCTGGTTTTTTTTTTCGTGATTTCAAAGTTGGTCCCATAGTGAAAGAATCATGGCCACGCGGCTAACATGTTTGGACTAGTAAAATCTAACATAACGACCCTTGATGAAACATACGTTGTTTCATTTACCTTTACAAATGTAACTAATTACGGCCTTCAATACATTTTTAAAAGACAGGAGAGTCAAGTAATTAAGAAATATGTTTTTTTAGGTAATTAATCTGTGGCTTTTTGGAATTGAGAGGTTTTTCACCAGTTTTTTTTTTACATTGTGTTACAAATTATGTCGAATGCAAGCCAGATAAGTCTGTGCGTGTCCAAGATCGCCACTAATCGTGGTTTCTACTGACGGTGCATATTAGTTCATCTAGGCATATTATAGTACCAAGCAGCACCCTCCGTCGTGTGCAGGTGCAGACTCTTCTGGCTTCCACTCCACATAATTATCTGTTACGGTTGAGTTATCTTCATACATGAGTAGGTACCATATCAGACATGGACACAAAAAAACTTTTTCAACGTTTCTCGAAAGCTGCTCTAGATAGGTAATTTGTCGCCGCGTTAAATACATACGTCTAAAATGATTACCTACTTTTAAACAGTTGACGCTGCCGGGGATTTCATTTCGATTAAAAAATACAATCGATTTAGATCTAAGTTAAAGTATGGACTTCTCTAGTAACGTTAATAACTATAAATGCGTTCAAAATCAATATTTTTTACTGCGTTCTGATAAAGCAAAGTTATAATTATAAAGATGATTATTTAAATACTTCCCAATCTTTTAAAAATAAACTGATGATATCTAATAATTACATTAACAATGTACTACATTTTGGTGACAGTCTCATCTTAGGTCGGAATTCTGTTTTTTCTTAGTCCAAAATGACCATGATCCTTTGTTCATATTCATGGGTAACATCCTGTGAAAATGCTGGTCATTGAAAAATAACCCTGTATAGAGCGTTACAAGTAAAAACCCTTACCTCATACTTCCTCTTAGCATTCTCAACGCTGTCGTCAGCATCCTCGGCTCTTAACATCTTCTCCTTGTCTTTGATCCACTTGTCAAAGTCATCGCATTCGGCGAAGAAGCTGTACAGTTTGATTGCGTCTTCGAGTTGAGCGCGACGCGCAGCCGAGAGTGTTAGGAGTTCATCTGCGGAAGATCGAAAAAGTTTTAAACATGAATTCAGAATCTTATTAGAAAACAAACTCTATGTCAAACCACAGCTTAATACAGATGGGACACTCCGCAAAATCATTTAAATAAAAAGCGACTCTTGCTACGACACAATAAAGTGCAATTCAGGTCGCACAACGCTTATTACCTACAGTTATATTCAACTACAAGTTGCCTCTCTTTCTATCGCGTAACTCTTATACCTTCTGACCTGCTGAATTTGCCCCGCGGACGGGGCCCGCCGCGTACTTGTAGCTTCATACCTAAACTGCGGAGTGTCGCATCTGTATTAATCTGTTATTAAACCTAAAAAGTTCAAATTCGAATGGAACTAAATAAGTTTTACGAACTTTCTATTATAAATGGTTACTCAATGATGAACGACTCAGAATGGATGAATTCAAGTATCCTATACTACTTATAATATTACTGGCTTCCGCCCGTGGCTTCGTCCGCGGGGTATGTCGATAAAAAGTAGCCTATGTCCTTTTCCAGGTCATGATCTAACCATGTGCTAAATTTCATCCAAATCCATTCAGCCGTTTTAGCGTGAAAGCGTAAAAACAAACCATCAAACAAATTCACTTTCGCATTTAAATTAGAAACGCGAATGTCGATGGATGAATGTTTGTTCGTCTTTCAAGCAAAAAACTACAGAACGGGTTTTAATGAAATTTGGCACACAGATAGTTTATAGCCTGGATTAACACATAGGATATTTTATCGCGATATTCCTACGGGTTCGAGACTTATACGGGTGAAACCGCGGGGCACTGCTAGTAGTACATAAAGCTAACATTATAACGCCTGTATACTCCAAAATAAAACGCTAAAGTTTAGGTGCTGCTCGATCCCAGGGTAGCGGGCTGGTTAATGATTCATTAACTCTCAATAGCGTGACTGTATGTTGTCTTTAATCCGATATATTATTATGGGGCAGTATTGTGAAATTTTATTTTATCTTATGTAACACTTATGGGTTTTTGCCTGAAATAAATGTTTTTTTTTTTTTTAATTACCGTAGACAGATGAGCAGTTCTCGTATGTAAATGTTTTATTAACCGACGAAAATCAAGTTACTCATTCATTACATTTTAATAGTTCGACTGTTAGTAACTAGACCACAAACATGTACAGCCGAAGATCTCCCACTAGTTAATGACCATTTAAGACTGTGGTCGCCTATTTTCGCGCTCGGATTTTAAACATCTGACGCTCGACGCCGCGTAGCGAGTGCGCGTGTGTGCGTTTTTCCTCATGTACGGCACACAGTTGCGATGCTGCGACGACTAAACGATCTTGATCTGTAGCTATGGCGTACCTATATTTTTTTGAAGTAAAAGCTAGAGGTTTACGGAGAAAATAAAAAGACTGTCCACAAAACATTATTAGTGTATTTTAATTAAATTTATACAAATATGGATGAAGAAAATAATATTATGTAGGTACTTATAAAAACTAAACTCATTTTACTTATTTGCTTAAGTATTTGTATACTTATAAGTAATTGAAGTTTTATAAAAGTATTTGTATTTGACGACACGGTTGGCGCAGTGGCTGAGCAATTGACTGCTGCGCAGCATGTTGTGGGTTCGATTCCCGCACGGAACAAATATTTGTACGACCTACAAGTATTTGTTTCCGAGTCTGGGTGTTTTTCTATCTATAATATGTATGTATTTACAAAAAAAATGTATATAAGAAGTTTATCAGCCATCTCGTTACCATAACACAAGCATTAGGTTGCTTAGCTTGGGACTAGATGGCGTTGTGTGAAATGTCCAAGGATGTTTATTTATTATTTATTTTATTTATTTGTCTAAGGGGATTGATCGACTTTTCCTTGGATCTATAATTTCTGGGAGAACACAATCAGAATAAAATTTTGTTAACAGCGGAGCCATCTTTTGTCCAAAATCATCGTTTTTTTGTGTAAAACAGTTCAATTTAAGCCCAATTTCAATATAGATAAAGACGCCACGCGCTAGCTATAATTATTAATTTTTCTTGCGGCATTATAGGTTTAGCAACCGCATCAAGTTCATAAAACAGTTGAATTTGAACCAACAATAATACATAAATACATAAAGCCACCTCTTGCGCAAATGTTTGGTTTACTGTTTTCAAATTTCAAATAGGTAGGTCACCCCGCTGCCACAGAATAAATAATAGTACTGCTGCGTTCGTGTGGGGTTGGTTTTATAATGTTTATTAGCCTAGGCAGGTATTGTACGTGCCCAGTCGACCTAATGACTATACAGTCGACCACACGTCGCACGTCAGTGGTAAGTGATAAGGATTTGTATAGGTATCGTTTTCATAGTTTTCGATTTCGACTATAGCCAATAGTGAAGTCAAAATTAAAATCCAAGATGGCGGCTGCGAAAATTTTAAAATTTTTCGTCATGGATGTCGTTTTCATAGTTCTCGAGGATGAAGCCGATAGTGAAGTCAATCATCCTAGAAGGGATGATTGACTGCACTATGCGGCCCAAGAGAGCAATGCAATGGTGGCCCAATGGTAACGATCCCGACATACGAGTAGGTCATGGTTTCGAACTCAGGCAGGCACTTTGTGTAAATAATTTCATCACCACTACTCTCAAATCAGTGAAGGAAAATATCGTGAGGAAACCGCCTAGAACCAAAAATTCGAAGACATGTGACATCTACCAACCCGCACTGGGTCCTCGTGGTGTATTACGGCCCACTCCCTCTCACCGAGAGGAGCCCAGTGGGAATATTATAGGCTGATTATAACTGAGACCCATTATGTTGTGAGCGAGCACGTTTCAGTGCCAGAGGTCATCACTGATGTGAGACGAGAAGATATATTACGCTCAACACCGCCGCGCGCGGCCCTTGTCCGATCAGAGCGCGGCTAGCCGCGCGTGGCAGCCGCGCTCAAATGCCGCTCTATATTTGGACACACCTTTATATAGTGCCTTTATCTATGCCTCACTCGTTTCGTATCGTTTAGTGCGGTCGCGATTTGAGTATATTTCCCACAGTTTTATTGATGTTTTCCTCGACCAATGTTTTCTTTCTGCGGACTTCTGATCTTGCTTCTTGTACGAACCTTGCTACCACACCGGACACGGTACGGAGAACCCCGCATAAACGTTGGACTTGAACTTGTTATTTTGTATATTACGACCAGCCTACTGATTTCATATTGGCACCATGGATCGTTGTGTAAATTGTGGCAAAGTGACTAGAGGCGTTTACGTGGACTAGAGAGTTTACGTGGTCGTCTAGCTGAAGAACTTCAAAAATCAGCTGTTAAGTACCTATATGTAGATCGTTATGTAACCTCACTTTTATTACATCTCTTTTAACTCAGAACTCAGACCGCGAAAATCCGCAAAATGTTCAGTGATGGTTTGATAATATAGTAGCTATAAATTGACACCAATTTCATCTTTTTACAACCCAGGCCCAGGCCCAAGTTTATATGACATGGTTTCCGTCTCCTTTGTCACGGATCCACAATAGAGATTGTGGCAGTAGAGATTTCAAATAAAAATCTGATATAAATTTTTTCTCCATATTCATCCTCCAAAATTCTTGTAGCCATCTTGGATTTACATTTTGACTACACTATCGACGTTAGCACCCACAAGAACCATGAAAACGATACCCATGATGAAAAATTTGAAAATGTTCGCAGCCGCCATCTTGGATTTACATTTTAACGTCACTATCGGCTTTAGCATCCTCGAGAACAATGGGAACGATCCCCATGACGAAAAATTTAAAAATTTTCGCAGCCACCATCTTGGATTTACATTTTGACCAAATTATATTGTATTATTGATATTGTAATTACAATATCAATATTACAAGTAATACAACATAATTCAAGAATTGTAACATAATTCTCCTAAAGTAAGTGTGCCTACCACATTAGCTTCTTAAAATATTACTTAAATGAAAGGATTAAAAATATTTAGTCGCACTACAATTGACTATATATCACGCGAGGCGCATGCGCGGCGGCGGGAGGTCAACCGACATAGGTCCTGCGTCGAAGAGCGCCAGAGCGCGACTGACTTAGGCCGTTCGATGCACCCGATTTTATACTCACTTTAAAAAATTATTTTCGTAAATGATTGAAGACAGATATGTTTTATTTTTTACACATATATAGTACAATCTTTCTTCTTACGTATAAAATGATTTGTGTTGCCAAATGACTTTTAGATTCTGAGAAATGACGTGTTTTTTTGTAGTCGATTTCTCGATTTTTGATTATCTTAGACGTGATTAAAATACAAGTTAATGAATTAAAAATCAAACTTTTCTCAATGCATTTTAAATTTCAGGATATGCCTCTTCGAATGAATACCACTTTACCTTCTTAATTAGTAGTAATAATTGGTGTAAGATTAGTTCAAAGTTGAGCCTTCGCGCGTCATCTGGAAATCGCGCCTTCGAAATCGACTGTTTTCGTAGTCAATAATTCAATTTGAACAAGTTTTTTTTAATAGACTTTAAATAAAAATATATGATAATTACGATGATTGAAGTCAAAAGAAGCTAAAAAAATAAATTATGTGACCAAAATCACTTCAAAATCTCCCAAGTTCTCGATTTACGTATGAAAAATGCAACAACGCTCTTAACTATTAAAAAGTCAGTTAGTGAGTCATTAACTTAACAAACATGTACATCCGAAGGTCTCCCACTAGTTAACGACCCTTTAACTATGAAAAATCTACTTAATGACTCATTAAATTCTATTTTTAGACAACAAACACGTACAGCCGAAGATCTCCCACTAGTTAATAACCCTTTAACTATTAAAATCTACTTAATGACACATTAACTTTTATTTTCAGACAACAAATATGTACAGCCGAAGATCTCCCCCTAATTAAACTCTCATTAACTCAACAAACATGTACAGCCGAAGATCTCCCACTAGTTAATGACCCTTTAACTATTAAAAATCTAGTTAATGACTCATTAACTTTTATTTTTAGACAACAAACATGTACAACCAAAGACCTCCCACTACTTCATAACCCTTTAACTATGAAAAATCTAGTTAATGACTCATTAACTTTTATTTTTAGACAAGAAAAATGTACAACCGAATAACTCCCACTATTTAATGAGCCTGTAACTATTAAAAATTCAGTTAATGACTCATTAACTTTTATTTTTAGACAACAAAAATGTACAGCCGAAGATCTCCCACTAGTTAATAATCTAGTTAATGAATCATTAACTTTCATTTTTAGACAACAAAAATGTACAACCGAAGATATCCCACTAGTTAATAACCCTTTAACTATTAAAAATTCTGTTAATGACTCATTATAACTATTATTTTTGGACAACAAACATGTACAGCCGAAGATCTCCTACTAGTTAAAAGCCCTTTAACAATTAAACATTCAGTTAATGACTCATTAACTTTTACAAAAATGTTGCGTATTCTCACCATAATCCTTCTGAATCTCAGAAATCCTGGTCTCAACACTGGCAGTTCTCTGCTGTGGCAAGGTAGCCCGACTGGCTCGTCTCGCAGCTTGGCTCGGCTTGTTCCGTTTGACGGGGACCACCTGTTTGACGAGAACTGTCTTCTTCACGCGTTGGACTGTGCGGACTTTCTCAGGGCGACGGACTTGGACCTAGAAAGAGAAAAAATGCTCAGATTTAGTTAAAAACGTAATTTTACATTTAAAATATTGTGTTTCTATAAGTTTTAATGCACAAAATTAAAGATTATTCTTACTTTTTTATTTTGCGTCGAGTTTATAATGTGAGATTTAGGTTGTTTTAAAGGATTTTTTATTGCCATTTTTTAAATTTTTTTTTTCAGAATATGAACGAGAGTTCTAAGTAGCCGAAATCAAAAGCAATTCTTTGCGCATTTTCTCTAAAATTTGTCTAAGTTCTAAATATCTTTTTACCCAAAAATGTTTTTAAGAAAAACCTTTTTTGGGAAAGTGATTCATACATTGTATAGACGACTTTCACAAGAATACATTGTAATTTTTTCATGCTCTTTAGACGATTCGTAAATATGTGATATTCTGAAGCTCTTACAGCAAAAAAATTACAAAACAGCCGCCAGTTTTGGGACGATTAATCAAAATTAGAAAATAAAAATAATATTTTTTTATTTTTATTTTCTAATTTCTCATACATTAGATCATAATTTAAATTATACTTCATGTTTTGCAGTAAAACTTCTAGAAATACAGTATTTTAACTGTAAAATCACGTAAATCAGCGAAACCGCCAACGTATACGGCCTCTTACTCGTAACTCGCACTAGAAATTACAACTAGTTCAGAAGTCCGCCGGGGTCGCGGGTTGTTCGAAAGAGATACCGCGGCCCTGGCACAGGCAACTGAAGGAACACGGGTGGGTTTAAGTCAGTAAAAGTCTGACACGCCCTTCCGCTACACCCAGAGCTGATTTTTGATGATTTCCCAGCCACAAAAAAAAACTAGTTCAGAAGATAGAAAAAAGATTCAATAAAACACTTACAGGCACAACCCTCGGCTCAATCTCGCGCACGTAGTTCGCGGGCACGAACCCGTCGGTCCGGTCAGCTTTGCGCACTGACCACCAGTCCGGGTTGGTCTTGTTGATCAGGAACATCACCTCGCCCTTCTGCATGGAGATACCCTGGCCTGTGAAGGCGTAGAGAGCTTTGACCTGTGAAGAATGATGGTAAATATGATACACAATGACAACAAACATTATAGTAGTGTGGCGACATCTACATCGCCACATACGAACTAATCACAATGACATGACGTCACGCAATCCTGCATCGCGCAATTAGAGTTTACCACGCGACTAGCATAATATATAACGACCCGACATCAACTGTTGGGCAGTGGCCCACCAGACACAACACCCGTCTGGTCGGAGGATCCTCCCTTTTCTATGGAGGATGAGTGAACTTTACACCCTGTTCCTCATGCCTATACAGTAGTGTCACTGTAGCATTAGATGGTAACAGTGAACAACTTTTACTATTTGACCAAACTGAAATCGCGATAAAAAATGGGTAGTATTTAAACGCACATCAAAAATTACCAAATTTTCCCAACAGAACACGTACATCAAAAATACTGTTTGCACATCAAAATTTGCATGTCTAAATAAATTTAATTTAACGTTAGGTCGACGGAGTCCCATTGTGCGGGGCTCTTATTTCTGTCTGCAAGGTTTAAAAGAACCTCAATCAATCAACTCAGCCTATCGCAGTCCACTGTTGGACATAGGCCTCTCCCAGGCTGCGCCACAACACCCTGTCCTCCGCCTTCCGCATCCAGTCTGTCCCAGCCACCTTCTTCAGGTCGTCGGTCCATCTAGCTGGCGGGCGTCCCACACTACGCTTACCGATACGCGGTCTCCACTCCAGGACCCGTCTGCTCCACCGGCCATCGGTCCTTCGACAAACATGGCCAGCCCACTGCCACTTCAGTTTGCTTACTCCGCAAGCTATATCGGTTACTCCGGTTCTTTTCCGGATAACTTCATTCCTGATTTTACCCCTCCGAGCATGGCCCGCTCCATAGCGCTCTGAGCGACCTTGAATTTGTGGACCAGCCCGACTGTCAAGTGTTCACGTTTCAACTAGGGCATGCAAAAACCGGGCTGTTTTAAAAAACCGTTTTTTTCGGGTTTTTTGTGTACAAAACCGGTGAAACCGGATAAATCGGTTTTTTCGGGTTTTTTATAAATTTTATTAAAGAAATGAAAAATATGTGTAAAGCAATGGAAATGCTGAAGTCTAATCAAAATATGTATTTTTTTACGTTTATGTAACTTATTTTTATATTAATGAGCAGTTGCTAGGACTGAAATAAGCTACAACTACTAAGTAACAATACAAAATGTTTGTTTTCTTTATACATAATCTAAATATATAAAAGGAGAAACTGATTGACTGACATATCAACGCACAGCCCAAACAGCTGAGTCTAGAGATTCCAAATTTGGCACGTAGGTTCCTTATGAGGTTTAGGGGTGCACTAAGAAAGGATTTTTTAAAACCCAAATTGAAAAAAAATTGAAAATTGATTGATTGATTGGAAATTGAGGTCCAAAATTTGAATGAAAAATCTTATTCCTTGAGTTAATAGACTTGAAACGTACACGCGGGTGAAGCCGCGGGAAAAAGCTAGTATGGATATAAAGCTTATTATTTAGGATAAAAACATATTCTTCAAAACTTAAGATACCTAACATATAAAATTAGAAACATTTGGTAAGTACACAAAAGTCTAAAATCACAGAATATTAAATAACAATTTAACTATCATAAAATACAAACAGGCAAAATCAACAGTACGTAAAATGCAATCAAAATAATTATTTAAATAACGCATAAAATACAAGTCTTATTCCTAATTTACCAAAACAAAATAAATCAGATTACCTATACATTAAAAATTCAAAATTAAAGTTACACAGCTAAACCAAATTACTATTTTTTACTTTGATAGAATGACCGTAAGGATACAAGTGAGAGAGAGAGAGAGACGGAGCTATATACGACCTATAGCACCGTCACTCTCTCTCACTGGAAACGTTCAACTTCTGCCCCGCTATAAGAGCTCATAGTAAGCCCCCTGTACACGTTTGTCAGTGATAAAAATATCTATTTTGTTTGGGAAATTTAAAGTATTATTAAATCAATACAATAGGAGAAACATAACCGAAAAAACCGAAAACTCCGGTTTTGTTATCCTAAAAAACCCGGGTTTCAAATCAGTCGGTTATCCGGTTTTTACGGTTATCCGGGTATCCGGTTTGCATGCCCTAGTTTCAACACCGTATGTCATAAAGGGCAGGACGCAGGGAAAGTTATCAGCTGATATTGCTAAGTAAGTTTAATTTCAAACCTATAAATATCCGCGTCATCCTATCAAGCTTTTACGTCCCCCATTCCGCAAAACTGTTTCAGGGTCTAAATCTCCAGTAACTAGACTTTGCAGGCTTCTTAACGATTGTGATGAAGGAATTGGTATTTGTTGCACGTCACTTCAAAAATTCAAGCGCCAAGTCCAAAATAGATAACCATTATTTAAAATGTAACGCACGATTGCCATTCCATTGTCAAATAGGTATTACTGTTAAATTTGTGAAAAAAAAAAAAATTGTGTCATTTCTGTACTTTTTTATTGTTATATTTTTTGTTTTTTTTTTTAATTTTAATATTGTTCTTGCATGCTGTGTCTATCGATTAATATTGTGCACTTGGATTGTATTATGGCTTGTGTAAGTTGGTTGAACGGTGTGTGGCGGCATCTACATCGCCACATACGAACTAATCACAATGACATGACGTCACGAAATCCTGCATCGCGCAATTAGAGTTTACCACGCGACTATCATATATACAACGACCCGACATCAACTGTTGGGCAGTGGCCCACCAGACACAACACCCGTCTGGTCGGAGGATCCTCCCTTTTCTATGGAGGATGAGTGATCTTGACACCCTGTTCCTCATGCCTCTATAAGTGTAACAATTGTAAATAGACCAATAAATAAATAAATAAATAAAAATATTAATATTATACTTACTTGTGGCACGCTCCTCTCCTCAGTAACAGTCCTATGTTCCAGCCTCTCCACGGGTTCCTCCTCCCACACCTCTGTGGGCACCAGCCGGGATTCGTTCACCCATTCCTCTTCTTCAATCGCTGGGGTCGATTCTACCTCCGTTGGGAGCTGGTGAGAGAAACAGGTTATACAGTGGATTTCATTTATTACGACCTTGGTTGTAGCGACCATTTACCTATAGCGACGTTAAATCTAAGTCCCTTGAATTTAAAGCATACTTTAGTACAAAATTCATGTGGCTATAGCGACTTTGAATGTAACGCCGAGTTCGGGTGTAGCGACTGTTTTACATGAATCATTTGTAACAAATTCCTAGGAATCCCATGCAGATATTGCGACCGGAGTCGTCCGCCAAAGACAAAAGATTTCTTTCTTTCACAAACATTTCTTATCTTTTGTTTACATCCACCACAGATGGTCAGCAAGTGTGGAGACCTTTACCTTTTGTTTATAGATCATATCAGATAAGCAGGTAGGGAAGTGAGTATGTTTCGGAGTTTCTATGGTTCAGTTACAAAGTGATATTCTGAGTAGCAACTGGGTCAGGCCTCTTGCACTGGTACATTCCGCTCGAGATAAGTACCTACAGCTCGCGGCAACTCTGGGTTTCAAGTCAGTCAGGGTGTATTACGCGCTCAGCGAGCGAGACACGTACGGCCGCCCATGAAAAAATTAAATCTTAGATTTTAAATTTAAGTTTACTATTCATATTATCACTATACTAGGTATTCATATATAAATTAGTGATATAGTTACTTTTTTAATGACGAAAATCCATTACGAAATGTCGAGTCTTGTTGCTACCATTTTTTACCTACCTACCTACTTACTATAGTTGCCGACATTTAACATGAGCTCTCGGCGGAGAGGTGGGGGTTTCTATGCGCGTCGTATTGTTTCAGGAGTAAGGTCCAAAATCGCTTAAAGTAATTAAGGATTAACTTAGGATTAACAAGCAATTGTACCTACCCTCGATCGTACGATCGCACAAACTTAGCCACTGGTGCGTTGAGGCATCTTTAGTTGTTTTATGACCATGTTCAGGCGACTAAAGTGGCTCAAATGTCACTTTCAATTTTAAGACGTGTTTGTACCTTGTTTACTTTAGAACACTTCTAAATATTTTACGAGATGATGGTGTATTAAAAATAATTGATGATTGAATGATGATCATGATTTAATAATGATTGTTTGATTGATTAATAAAAAATAACGTTTGAAAATTATAAGACATTACATTAAAGTGAAACAACTCTAGATAGACTACTCATAAATACAATAAAAGTATAAAAAGGTACCATATACCCCACCACCACCACCATACCATAATTATGGTATGTATGGTATGGTGGTATGGTGGTATGGTACCATATTTTATTTTTCTTTGCGGACAGCCCTAGTACTCGGCTAAGCGGCGTAGGTATGTTACGGACGAGTAACGACACAAAGTAATAACAACTCTCATGCGCGGCGATTAAGATCAACTTAGCTTGCGCATGGGGGGGAAAAGATTTTGTAGGCTATTATAAAAGCGGCTTTCTTCAAGATCAAAGGAGTGCAACTTCTGTACGTTAGTACTATTATTTATTCTGTGACTGGGTTTAGTAAACTTTTGAATAAGTATGGCTGTAACGACTTCCGGATATAACGACGAAAATAGAGTGGTCCCTTCATCGTCGTTATATCCGAAATCTACTGTATTACATACGCAAAGATAAACTCACGCCTTCTCACGGGGGTAGGCAGAAACAACAGAAGCCACCTGCTATGATCCTTACATACTGCTTTTGTCTCGTTCACGTTCATACATCTGTTCATACACGCACGCCGGTAGCGAGTACTACGCGCCTGACCTTTCTGAAGAACATCACCAATAAGGTCGCTATACAATGTGTAACAAAAACCCTGTTCGATCCGATAAGGGGTCATTGTACTCATCATTATAAACAACTCTTACTACGGAACCCATAGACTTATAAAAAAAGATGGACTCCGCGCCACGAATATCGAAAGTGAAGCACCGCCCGTACCGATCTATGTGTGCATGCTTTGAGTACCTGCAAAGACGGCGTCGCTCGTGTCACGTAATGGCGGCCGGTCGGCATACTATGACGTAAATGTGTGCGCGAGGCGTGTTTGTACAAACGGTCCGGCGGCATACTTACTGTGCTTCACTTTCGATATGCGTGGCGCGGAGTCCATCTTTTTTTATAAGTCTATGACGGAACCAAACCAGAAATCGCGAAAGAAAAAATAAGCTGTTCCCTACATTTTGACGAGTTATCCTACTATACTATAATATTATAAATGTGAAAGTTTGGATGTTTGTTACTCAATCACGCAAAAACGGCTGAACGGAATTGGATGAAATTTGGTATATAGATAGTTTATAACCTGGATGAAGACGTAGCGGTAGAAGGTTCCCGTGGGATAATTTCCAACAAGCCGCGGGCAACGGATAGTTCGAACATAAATGTAGGGAATAGATGATTTTTTGTCCCGATTTCTAGTTTAGTCCAAAGTTGTTCATAATGATGAATACACTGACCTCTTATCGGATGGAACAGGGTTTTTTTACACATTGTATGTCTTCCTAGGGCGTCCCCTCCCGGCGTTTCCATTCGGGACCCCTTTTTTCGCATAATGTTTTTTTTCCTATTATGCTTTGGCGTAAGTATTTTGGTATAATTGTTTTTGGCATAATGCTACTTTGGCATAATTGGTTGTGGCATACAGTTTTTGTTGGCATAATTATCTTGTAGCCTATTTTGTTTTGGTATAATTTGTATTTTGCATAATGTTTTTTGGCGTAATGTCTGTTAGCATAATAGTGTTATGGCATAAAGAATGTTAGGAATAATGGAAACATAAATGTAAGTTGTTTTTACGGATTTATTTTGATTTATTAGATTATGCAGTAACTGTCATGCATTGGTAATTGTTAGTGTTATAATTTATGGTTATGCATGTGTGAATAAATAGTGTTTTTTGAGTTATTATTTTATGTTTGTTAGTGTAATGTTGTAAAATAAAAAGTAGTAACTATAACGAATATCCATTATTTGTGTAATGTAGTGTATCAATAGGTTAAGGTGCGACGGGGGTGGCCCTTAGGGCCCTCGCCCACGGCGACTTTTTGTAGCGATGCAGTAGCGATGCTGTCGCGCGTCCGCATCGATACAGTCGCGAAGCTGTCGCTAGCTGTGTGCCCTCACCCACGGGCCCAGATTCAGTCGCGATGCAAACGCGATACTGGCGCGCTTCTGTCGCGATGCAAACGCGATTCAGTAACGGCACAAAAATACCTGCGATCGCTACAGTTGCAAGATGGACTCCGTTGAGGCAACATTCGTCACGTTGTCTTTGGTGCTGCTTTTACGTAAGCAGCCGAAGCGTAGGCAACGAAAGCTCGGTTCTCCACTCACGCGCCACCCTCCCTCTGTTCTCTCCCCGATGTCGTCCGACACGGTCGCGCGTTTGAATCGATACAGTCGCGATACTGTAGCGCGTTAGTAGCGCGTTGGCATCGCTTCTGTAGCGCGTTGCAAATGCGACTAACGCGCGTTAGTAGCGATGCAGTCGCGCATTTCGTAAACGTGCGACAGCATCGCTACAAAAAGTCACCGTGGGCGAGGGCCCTTAAGCCACCAGTATGTTGTACATAGATATAAGAAATGCACTGAACTTACCTTTTCTCTAAGTGTATTTGGCTTGTGATTATGATTTTGCTTAAGTTTATATTTGAGCAATATTGTTTATGAGTATGTATTTTAGGAGTTAATTTTTATGCGTGTTTGTTATGCCATTAGTAATTATGTTTTAATATTATTATGCGGAAATATATTTATGCTTTCTATTGTTATGCTTATACATTATTATGATTAAAGGTATTATGTTAATAAAAATTATGCGTAATATTTTATGCGTAAGTATTATTAGGCTAAACAAGTGTATGCCATGTAACATTATGTCAAATATGTTTATGCAAATGGATAGTGAACCTTTCCACTCACATCTGCCTTGTAAATACCTTTTGTTAGTCGCCTTTCATTCTCTGGACATGACCTAACCATCTCAGCGTACTCTTTTCAATTTTCGTCACTACTTTTTTACATACCTGTAGACTAGTAATTCCCGCAGCATTCAACCTCGACGCATGCGCACTCAGCGTGTCCAGTTCCGCACTGTACGCTTTAATCTCTTCGTGCGTAGCGCGGTGTCGTGCCAACAAGGCGCCGGCTGAGGGCGCGTCTCGTCCGCAGTCGTCGGTGGCCACCAGGGGGCGCTTCTCTTTCATCCAGGATTCGGATTCGTTTGCGTCGCCGTAGAACTGCGGGGGAGAAAAGGAGGAAGATAGAAAAAAAAAACTTAAAAACACGAACCAAACCGAACTAAAAAGTAAATGAAATGATAAATAAATAAATAAATAATAAATAAACATCCTTGGACATTTCACACAACGCCATCTAGTCCCAAGCTAAGCAACCTAATGCTTGTGTTGTGGCGTTACCACAACACAAGCATTAGGTTGCTTAGATGGCTGATAAACTACTTACATACATTTTTTTTTGTAAATACATACATATTTACCTATGAAATTGCCGTTCTGCAGTACTGGCCATTTCAAATCAAAATATTTTTTGTTTGGCTAAGAATTCTAATTTCAAATTAATTTTATTTTAAAAACATGGATTTTTTTTTCCAAAAGTAGTCATTTGTTTATTGATTAGTGTTACATTTTCATCGCATTTCAATCTTTTTCGTCATCATGGATACGTTAAAAATTCGAGTAATTATGGAATATGAGTACCGTCGTGGCAGCAACGCGGCACAAGCGGCACGCAACATCAACGACGTTTACGGAGCTAACACTACAAACCAACGCACCACCTGTTATTGGTTTGCTCGCTTCCGTTCTGGAAATTTCGACCTGAAAAATGAACCTCGCGGTCGTCCGAAGACTTTGGTCGACAATTACGAATTAAAGGCGATTGTGGAAGCTGATGATACACAATCTACGGCTGAATTAGCAGCAGCTTTCGACGTTAGCGTCAAAACAATATTGGTCCATTTGCGTCAAATTGGCAAGCTTGACAAATGGGTGCCCCACGAACTCAATGATCGCCAGCGCGAAGTACGCGTCGAGACGTGCCTTGCACTGCTCAACAGACACACTAATGAAGGAATTTTGAACCGCATTGTTACCTGCGATGAATAATAGATTCTGTTTGATAACCGCAAGCGCTCAGCAAGTTGGTTGGATCCTGGTTCAGCACCTAAACAATGCCCTAAACAAAAACTTACCCCTAGAAAAGTGATGGTCACTGTTTGGTGGTCTAGCGCCGGTGTGATTCATCACAGCTTCTTACCAAACGGGGTGAGCATTACTGCAGATGTGTACTATGAAGAACTGAACACAATGATGGAGAAGCTGGCACATCTCCAACCAGCATTGGTCAATCGCTCGTCTCCGCTGCTCCTGCACGACAACGCGCGACCTCATACTGCACAGCAGACGGTCTCCAAGTTGCAAGAACTGGGGTTGGAAGCTCTCCGTCATCCGCCCTACTCACCAGACCTTGCGCCTATAGACTACTACTTTTTCCAGAATTTGGATAACTTCTTGGCGGGAAAAAAATTCAATACCCGAGAGGCAGTACAAAATGCCTTTGAAGAATTTATTGCCTCCCGACCAGCTGATTTCTTTAAGAAGGGCATCAATAAACTGCCACTGCGTTGGCAAAGATGCATTGATTGCATGGGTGATTACTTCGATTAATACAAATAAAAAATACATGAAAAAAAATCGTTTAAATTTTTTCATACAAAACGGCAATTTCATAGGTAAAGACCTATTATTATATATATAGAAAAACACCAAATCACATAAATGATTTATTTTCTGTAAGTAGGTTTGTACAAACACTTTACACGTCAATCATATTTTTTAAAACTAGATCAGTACCCTAATTGCGTAACACATTATCAATCGGAGTTTGAATCATTTTGAAACAAATTGCTAATCCTTTGCTTCATATGTTCGAAAGATTTGTTTGCTCGACAACGTAACTAACACAATGAATGTTGTTGAACTGTCAAAATGAAACCAACTCCGATTGATAATGTGTTACGCAATTAGGGCGGAGGTCGGCGTTTCCTATCTGACTACTCTAGAGAAGAAAGGCCGACACAAACTCAGGGACCCAATTCCGGGCTCGAGCTAGATATCACGACCATGGAGATAAATCTCTGTTTCAAATCTCCACATCAATGTCCATTTCAAATCTCGATACTATCAAAAAACCGTATTCTGTTAGACCATGGAGAAAGATTTACAACGGAGAAAATAATCTCGTCTAAAGACGTTCCATTTTTATCGATTCACTTTGATTATAATCGATTATGCTACATTTTTCTTTTTTTAGTATTAATGACGTATGTTTAATTTATTAAATCCAAGCAAACAACATTATAAAAGATAATTTTAGTATATTGTGTTTCTATAACTGTGTTTTTTTTTTTATAATTACTTACTGAAAATAGTAATTGCAAAGTAGCGTGATCAGAAACGCATTTCGCATGATCATCCTTTTTCTGACGTAGGTAGGTTTTAATTTTTATATTAGATAAGACTATTTTTAATGTCGATTAAAAAGGTGTGGAATAAAATTAGTTGTCATGAACCAAAATTCCCACCAACACCTTGACTTCAAGTGCAAAAACAGTACTGTATTTTTTTTTTCTTTTGCTTATATCTCGAAAACGGTGTGTCCTATCGCAAAAATAATGAAAATTTGGCCCCCCTTTATAAAACCCATAAACCCTTAAGCCTCTACATGTAGGTACCAAAAAAAATACGAAATAAACCTACGAATGTAAATTTTTACAGATGTTCCAACGGAGATTTCATATCTCCATACCTTAGGACCAGCCGTGATATCTCGTTGGTTTACGATCGAAAAATTTATAAATGGAGATCGTTAGAATAGCATTTTTTCGTTTTCGACGGAGATAAGCAGTTTCTCGACTGATATTTCGACCATGGAGATAATTTCCATGCCACGGAATTGGCCTCCAGAGGTCACAGTCTCTTTTAAAGTCCAGACATAATCTTGGTCAGATCATGTGAAGACCATGTAGATTGCAGTCTGAAATGGTCTTTTGAGGAAAGAACCACACAGATTGAGTGGACCTGTCCAGTCAGTGCACGCATTTGTCAGTAATCATGCAGCTCAACTCAAAACTTAAGGAGCTCAACGATTCGACGAACAATAGCAAAGAAAAGACATTTGGGTAGGCCGCATAAATTACTCAAACTGACTATGACTAAAACTGAGAAATTGATAAAATAAAAGAAACAATTATCCACGTAGTCTTCACATTCACAATTATTCAAAATTTGAAGACATGTGACATCTACCAACCCGCACTGGGGCCGCGTGGTGGATTACAGCCCACTCCCTCTCACTGAGAGGAGGCCTGTGTGAAATGCTAAGTATATCAGAAGATGTGACATGAATCAATCTGTCAATAAGATATTTCTATAAGGGAAGTAGTCTACCTGATGAGCTTCTGCAGCATCAGCCAGCTGCTTCTCCCTGGCCGCTGCCAACTCTCTCAGGATCTGCCACTGCTTGTTCAGAGATGTGAGGCGACGCTCGATCTCAGCTGACTTCGGGTGTTTGGCGTCGATCAGGCTGTGGAAGGAAAAAGTTTTATTACTCAGGAACGGATAGGTTCCACTATTTTAAATTTTCGACACTAGGCATTTCGAAAATTAAGTATTTATCAATCCAAAATGAGTTATTTAGTTATGCTTTATTTTGAGGAAAGTTAAAATGCTTTTGGACATAACGATGATATAGTATTTTTATCTTGCCGGGGTTGATCCGTGGATGGGGACCATCTTTATATATCAAGACTCCTCCGTGCCTCGGAATGCACGGTAAGCCGTTGTTTTTGGCTGTCATTCGTGGATCTTTGACAGTCGTTACGGGTTGTCAGAAGCCCGAGTCTGGCAACCAGTCTTACCAAGGGATCTCGTGTTACCCAGTAACTGGGTTGTGGAGGTCAGATAGGCAGTCGCTCCATGTAAAATATTGGTATTCAGCTGCATCTGGTTAGACTGGAAGCCGTTCCCCAGGTCAGTACTCTGCCCACCTCAGGACGGAAGACATCCTGAGGATTTCCACCCCGACAAAAAAAAAATGTTCGAACTGTGACCAACTACGCGCAAGCCGAGCGAGCGCTACGTCTAAATTAGTCGCAGTAACGTTATTACGGCACTCCGACAGTTTTCATATAACTTTGTTACGGTATATAGCTATATCCCCACCAGCACAGATATCTTTTCTTGGCAAAATCCACCACGGATCGCGCGGATACAAATTTCACCTTCAGAGTTGCAAATTTATGTGCAAAATCCGTTAACCCCTCAAGTGTCTGAGTTTGGCTAATTTTAGACCCAAAACCCCAGCGAGTGGGGAGGGTTGGGGGTTAGTTGCGAACCCCATAGGTTCACAACTACTGATGATGATATTTTTTCCATCGGATGATGTTTTTTTACGTTTATATATATGTGATCTAAGCTTATATACCTAACAAAAAAAGAGTTTTTCTTATGCACACATGGGGTGCATTCGACACTTGAGGGGTTAAGAGAGTTTAACAACCAATCAGAGGTTAAAACAGACGACAACAGAGAGGGAAACAGAGGTCGTTACCAACTCAATTAGTGGATTTTGTAGACAAAGGCTACCATGGGACTTTAACGACCACAATCAAAACTCAGTCAATGGACTTTGCTTTGCATATGCATCCCGGAGTCTGGATTTGTGCCCGGTTGATGTCAATAGGCTCAAAAAAACAAACATACAAATAAAATAAATAAATAAATATCCTTGGACATTTCACACAACGCCATCTAGTCCCAAGCTAAGCAACCCAATGCTTGTGTTATGGTAACGAGATGGCTGATAAACTACTTATATACATTTTTTTTTTTGTAAATACATACATATTATAGATAGAAAAACACCCAGACTCGGAACAAATACTTGTAGGTCGTACAAATATTTGTTCCGTGCGGGAATCGAACCCGCGACATGCTGCGCAGCAGTCAATCGCTCAACCACTGCGCCAAACGTGTCGTCAAAGACACACACTCACAAACTTTATAATAAGGGTGTGATCATACCTCTGTCCTTTAGCCCGATGTCTCTGTGACACATGGTCCCTGGCCCTCAACTCGTGCAGCAGCGCCGTGTGCTTCTGCCGCAGCGCCAGCACCGCGCGCAGCTCCTTGGCGGCCACGTCGGTGCGGCAGATGCGTTGCTTCTCTGTCACCCAACCTGGAATGAAGAATTGTGGTTAGTAAATGAGAAACATGTGGTATGACGTTACTCCTTGCTAGATTTTAAGGAGATGCGCTAAGGTAGCCCGCAAAATTCATTTTTTTTTTACATTTTTTGCATTTTGCAGGTCAGTGTCAGGTTGTATGTTGATTAAAATATGGCTCGCGGCTGTAGCTAATATGGCTTTACAGAATTATAATCATTAGAATCAGCAATACAACTCCATAAGTTAGAAATGACCTCAAATCTAGCGATTTCATGAAATTATGAGGTTTGAGGTAAATGCTAACTTATGGAGTTGTATTGCTGATTCTAATTATTATAATTCTATATAGCCATATTAGCTACGCCCGCGAATCATATTTTAATCAACATACAAGCTCACACTGACCTACAAATTGCAAAAAACGTAAGAAAATTTAAATTTCGCGGGACCCTGGCGCATCAACCTTAATTAGCACATTTCAAAAATATATGTTATATTGTTACTTAAAAAAAAACGAAAAAAAAATGAAGCGGCTCTGCAAATACTTTATAACGAAATTATAATGCCAAAATAATTTTAATAAAACCCGACTCCTGAGAAATCACGCTCTAAAAAGTTTGAAACAAGAAAATATTCTTATCTGAAATTAGAAAAAGACAGACAAATTAATAATCCGGAGTCACACGTGTCATGTAAGTGCATAAATCGAACAGATTACTTGTGAGCCCGGATTTTTAATTTGTCTGTCTTTTTCTAATTTCAGATGAGAATATTTTCTTGTCATACTTTTTAGAGCGTGATTTTACAGTAGCGGGGTTTTCGTTTTTGAAACTTACTTTTTACTATTAATATGATAAAGCAAAAAATACGTGTCTAATATTTTCTTAAGTATTATCTAACTGACAGACTATAGTACATTATGATATAAGTGCGGTAAGTTGAAAATTACAGCCGAGGCGATATTGCTTGCCCGAGCCGTAGGCGAGGGCTACAAGAAAGCAGAGGCTGTAATTATCAAAGCGCACGTATGTCATACGACGTTTTATAACATATTTGCGAGGAAATAAATAAAACTCGGACTTTCTTAAACGAATAAATCTTTAAAAATACACTTTCTGAAAATGAATTTGCTTGTTTTTCCATAAGATGAAATTTTGATACGCTTGTAAGTATCTATCGGTCGATTTTTCAGGCAAGAGGCTTAGAGTAGCCTTTTTCGCTGCCTCTGAGACTTCGGGCGGTGTCGAATTAATAAATTCATCATTACTTGACGACATTTTCAAATAAAAACAATACAGCGAAAAGAAAAAGCGCGCGGAATAATTTTTACTTATTCACAAATTAACGATGCGCGCGCATCAGCGCTTTTTTTTTTTAAGCAAAGGCACAAAAACAGCCAGTATTACTAATAAAGTAAATTAATATTTTTTTGTTTTTGTTTGTTGTTGTTGCAATTTATTGTCAAAATTAATTAAGTAAATTAAATAATTAATTCTTTAATTTACTTAATGTTTATTTTTTATATTTTATCTCCCAAAGTTAATTTTATTCATAAAATGTTGACCACTTTTCTGACATAAAAACTCTTTGCTAAGATTTAAAAAGTACCGTTCGTTTTAGACGGAGCATATTGATAAACCTTACGTTTTACCGTATTAAAAAGAAACCCGTGCGTTTTACATTACAATTACGCACAAGTACGTAATGACATACATTACGATATTGAAATTCGTGAAATAAGAGACCCTTTACGAGCAAATGTGTTATAAAATAGTTTTTTTTTTACCCAGACATCATCCCTGTTACATCTCTTTATCTAATACAAGTAAGTTCTATTAAAATACCTTCTTCCTCATCGTGGTCCTCTAAGAACTGGAACAGGTTCCTCGCGTCTTCTAGCCTTGCCTTGCGGTCTTTAGCAGCGGCCACCAGGCTATAAATAAAACAAATTCTGTGAATAATGTGCTTATGTATAGCCTTATTTAGGCTGTGTTGTTTTCGGCTTCTTGCTAAAGAGCCCATACTACCTCAAATGGCTTATCATGATCCTCCGTTAAGTCGATAAATACTGCAGAATGCAACATTAATTTTGAAATAAATATATGGTAAAGTTGAGGATTAATGTTAGGTACTATGTTAGACGAAAACACGATTCCATAAAATTTTCTTTATAGAAAAAAAATCCAAAGTTACCTCCAAACCGAACAACAAACCGCTGGTATTTAAAAAGTACTTCAAATTAGATCATAAAACTATGCACACTAACTGAACTAACTATAAAGCAGGTCTTATGTTTTTTATTTTTTTTTAAATTACCATTGTTTCGTTTTTAAGAGAGTTGAAGTGTGAACGGCTTATTTTAAGCCGTTCAAAAGGGATACCCACATCGTATGGGTTTCTGATTAACTGCTTAGAAAAACCTAAACCTTAGGGTAACCAAAGCGGTCCCTGGTTTTAAGTAATTCCAAGTTTAATTTTTCACACTTCCACACAAAGTTGCTGCAGTGAAAAATCAACCCTAACTCCACTGCATACCTATCATAATCGTGCGACAGCTGGTTCAGCTGCGTGGTCAACTGTTGCTTGGGTCCCTCCCCTCCTTCCGCGCTGGCTCCGTGCCGCACCAGTCTTCGGATGCTCTCGTCCAGGGCTCCGAGCTGCAACTCTTGGAGGGCGTGGGCTTGGAGTAAGCGTTCTACATCGACTAAGTGGCGGCCTACTTCTTCGGATTGGAATTGGGCCTGTTGGAAAGAAAATTAATAATATAATAATATCCTTGGACATTTCACACAACGCCATCTAGTCCCAAGCTAAGCAACCTAATGCTTGTGTTATGGTAACGAGGTGGCTGATAAACTACTTATATACATTTGTTTTTTTTTTGTAAATACATACATATTATAGATAGAAAAACACCCAGACTCCGAACAAATACTTGTAGGTCGTACAAATATTTGTTCCGTGCGGGAATCGAACCCGCGTCATGCTGCGCAGCAGTCAATCGCTCAACCACTGCGCCAACCGTGTCGTCAAAAGTGGTATTTATAAAATGCTAGATAAATAGAATTAATGCTTGTTGCACCAAAATTTAACAAAGCTCATTTACAAAATCATTAATCTGCGTAGCCTTTTCCCAACTATGTTGGGGTCGGCTTCCAGTCTAACCGGATGCAGCTGAATACCAGTATTTTACATGGAGCGACTGCCTATCTGACCTCCACAACCCAGTAACTAGGTAATACGATACCCATATATATTGGTAAGACTGGTTGTCAGACTTTCGGGCTTCTGACGACCCGTAACGACTGTCAAAGATCCACGAATGACAACCGGCACCAACGGCTTAACGTGCTTTCCGAGGCACGGAGGAGTCTCGTTATGTAAAGATGGTCACCCATCCACAGACCAACCCCGGCAAGCGTAGCTTAATCTGATGGATCGACGCGTGCGGCAGTTATTATTACTTAGCCACGAGCTCCACGAGCTCCAAAAAGCTGAGGTAGTATGGGCTCGTAAGGATGACCATGAATTTAATTTCACGCTGTACAATGCGTTTCAAATAAGAATAGGATCGACTTAGCGCCATGTTGTGACGTCATAGCTGTCAAATCGAATAAATAGTGTAGGGTGAGCTAAACAAGATATTTTTTAAATAACATTTATTTACGAATCATGAACGAACGAATTTGAAAAAAAAAATAAAAAAAATTGTTGTCAACAAGGAAAATATGAAAGAAAGTAGTATAAATTTTAAAAACTAATTAAGAATAATTTTTTAATGTCTTTTTCACTTTTATTTAACTAAGACTCGGTTAAACAAA
This sequence comes from Cosmia trapezina, assembly GCA_905163495.3. Classification (NCBI taxonomy): domain Eukaryota; kingdom Metazoa; phylum Arthropoda; class Insecta; order Lepidoptera; family Noctuidae; genus Cosmia; species Cosmia trapezina. Next base: position 14,499,753 of record LR991047.1, read on the forward strand.
AAAAAAAACGTTGTTGACACGCAAATAAGTTTTCTTTGCAAACCGTACTTTTCAATCAACATTTGACATATAGAGGTCATTGACGTTTCTATTCTCATTTGAATCGCATTGTACATATGTTTGACAGTGTGGAACCTACCTTCATCTCAGTCAACGTGTGCCCTACAGTGTCAGCTTCCCTCAGCAGCGCCATCAGATGCGCCAGCTTGCCCAGCGAGCTCCTGTGTCTCTCCAGCAGCTCCAACAGCTCGTTCCAACGCGTCAGCACAGCTTGCTCCGTGCGCGACACAGCTTCTGCCCCGTGGTAGTTCTCACGGACTAATTCAGCTGCCATCGCTGATAGATCTTCGAAGCGTTCGGTTCTTCAAAAGAAATAGAAAGGTAAATAAAAAAAACCGGTCAAGGGTTCCGTTCCGATTTCTGAAAAAGTGTGCTATTTAGAGATATCGTTTTATTTTTCCTGTAATCTTTACATAAACTTCTATCACATAGAATTTTCTCTATGCAAACTTTGGAGATAGTTAAGGGGACGGTATTTTTTTTTGTTACATTCTTCGTTAAAAGTCGAAAACAATGCAGCCTAAAAAAAAGAAAAAAAAATGTGTAAGAATGTGCAAACAGCGCTGTTTCATATGATACACCACATGCCCTAGTAGCCCCACTTTCATATTTTAAGACCACCTTGCAATTCCCGTTGCAAAAAAAAATAAAAAATATTTGCAATAGTTGGGCAAACGTTACCCATCTAAAACTTTCAAATTTCAGGTTTTTTGTTGTTTTCATGTTACTGGACTTTTGTTGGACCTTTAGTCAACGTACGCACGGACGTAAAAAAATCGCGGCGATTTTTTTTATGCTCGGCTCAACACCGACATTGTTTTTGTTCATAATTTACATAAACGATTTACCAAAATCCATTAAACAGGAACTAATACTGTTTGCAGATGATAGCACAGCTATTTTTACTAAGGGCCAACAAGATGAGAAAGAGAACTATGAAGCAAATGTTAACAAATCTCTTAATGATATCATAAACTGGTTAAATGTAAATAAACTAAAAATAAATATAGAAAAGACAAGCTACATGACTTTCAATAATAAAAACTCAAAACCAACAAAAATTCACATTAACTATAAAAACGAAACATTGAAAGAAGTTAAAAACACAAAATTTCTAGGCATTCACGTTGACTCTGGGCTGAACTGGAAATTGCAAGTTGATAATGTCTGCAAAAAATTGCATCAGTCCTCTTATGCACTTTACAGGCTACGAAAAGTTGTACACGAAAGTGCATTACTTAGCGCTTACCATGCGTATGTGGGTTCTATACTGAAATATGGGGTTCTTTTTTGGGGTAATTCTCCCAACAGGGAATATGCGTTTAGAGCGCAAAAAAAATGTATTAGAAGTATATGTGGACTTAAACAAACTGATACATGTAGAACAGTGTTTACTAGGTTGAAAATCTTAACTCTCCCGTCAATATACATTTATGAGGCTGCGATGATGATAAAACGCGATATTAGCAATTATGAAACATTAAAAAGTGCACGACTTAAAAATGAATTGAGTATTATTAAATGTAGGACAGTTAAATTTAAAAAGAGTATATTTGGTATAGGCGTAAAAATTTATAACAGACTTCCAAATTGTATAAAAAGCATTGAAAAACTGAATATTTTTAAAGCTAAACTCAAAGAATTCTTAATAAGCAAAGCATACTACTCGATCAATGACTTTTTAAATGATAAAATACATTGACATAAAGTATGTGACATATTAAATTGAAATTTGACCAAGTGTATTTTAATATTTTTGCATGAATGTTATTATTAATTAATTTTAAGGTATTTTGACATGAGGGATAGTGTTAATTAGTTATTTAAAATGTATTCTTGCATTAGTAATAATATTAATTAAATGTATTTTGACATAAATAATGATAAATTAGATTTTGAATGATTATTAGATATTGTACACCCTATGGGTATGTTACAGCGATCGATATTTGTAATGGTAAGAACTGCTTTTCAACCTGTAGCAAACAATAAATGAATTTGAATTTGAATTTGAATTTGACAGTTGAAAATCCAGTGCGCGATAAAATCCCGCCGCGATATTTTTACGCCCGTGCGAACGTCGGCTTAGTAATGGCTAAGTTTTTTAACACAAATTCATATTTGTTTCTGTACTAACAGAAACAAATATGAATTTGTGTCTTGTGTGTAACCGGAACCGAGATACTATTTTTTAAACAAATTTAATAAAAAATAAAAATATCTGGCAAATTATGCCGATTAGAATGCCTCGCTGATGGTGGCGCGTGTGGTTGGATCATTTAACGAATCCATACGTCAGGTTCGTCAACGGGCGCTGTTGGTGGAGGCTGGTCATACCTTAGATGCCACGGCTTATTTTAATTTTAATTTTTGAATTGTTTTTTTTTTATTTTTTTAATACGGACGCTTTTAACGTTCATCGTTCTCACATGTATAATTTCAACATGAATGATGTAACCAATATTTTGTAACCATATTTTGATTTAAAAGAGTGTCCGTGGAGTTTCTTGCCCGTTCTTCTCCATAGATCTACGTTTTGGAATGGGCAACTAGCTTCAACTTTCTGACTTACCTACTGACCGACTCTTTGACAATTCAAAAGTGCCTGTAATTGGTTTAATTGAAATAAATGCTTTGAGTTTGAGTTTGAGTTTGAGTTTGAGAACACAGTGAAACAGAATTAAGTAAGTATTTACAAAATTACCAGAAAAGTTAAGCAAAGCTTACCCAGAAGCCGCAAAATAGACTAAACATACCTGGCCAGTATATCAGCAGAGATTGCTTCATGTTTCTTGACTGTGGCGTCTACCTGCGCCAGGTTGGAGCCGTAGCGAGGGTCTGAGAGCACCTGGATCATCTCCTTCAAGTAGCCTTTACGCAGGACGGACTGTGGGAGAGAGAATAATGGATTATAGTTTGACCTAGTGTTGTAAGAAACTCGAGTCTTTTAGTCTTCATTTAGAGACTTGAGTAGATTTTCAAGACTAGTCTCATGAGTCCGAGTCCTTTGAGTCTTCTGAGTACAACTGACTGACTACTACTGCAGTACAACGCCTTAGGTACTAGTCAGCAACAAAAGTCGATTAACAATTCAGTTTTTTTTAATCTTAATTATTGAGCAAGATATTTCATTAAAATCGGAACAGATGTAAAATTTAAAGATCTACGTCTAGTAGATCTTTAAATTCTCAAATCATTTTGTATTAATTTACATGATGTGTAAAAAAGTAGCAATGTTAATCGACTTATGTTGCTGACCTTACATGCGCGGCGAGAGTGCAGGCTCGTCATTAGTTAAGGCGATACCTAAATGAATTGAGAGATGTTTCGTAACCATTATTATTAATTTTTGTATATACATGTTATGTTTATTGACTATTTGATTAATAAGTACTCCGACTGAAGGAAAACACAATTGCGTTAAAGTTCCTCGATAAAATTTAATTCCGAAACGATCTTTACTTTTTTATGGAAAAAATATCGATCTTATGGTTGATGCGCCAGGGTAGCCCGCGAAATTCAAAATTTCTTAAGTTTTTTGCAATTTGTAGGTCAGTGTGAGCTTGTATGTTGATTAAAATATGATTCGCGGCCGTAGCTAATATGGCTTTACAGAATTATAATCATTAGAATCAGCAATACAACTCCATAAGTTAGCATTTATCTCAAATCTAGCGATTTCATGAAATCATGAGGTTTGAGGTAAATGCTAACTTATGGAGTAATATTGATTATTCTAATGATTATAATTCTGTAAAGCCATATTAGCTACGGCCGCGAATCATATTCTGGCGCATCTTCCTTAAGGGCGATGCGCTGTGGTAGAACGCGAAATTCATTTTTATTTTGTTTTTTGCGCAGGACCTGCAAATTGCAGCGCATCCTCCCTTAAGAGGAAAAAATAAAAGTTACTTACCTTAGTATTAAACTTGTAGTTAAGTTGCTCTAACCTCTGTTGCCTCAGCAACTCTGTTCTCAACGCGATCTCACGCGCATGCTCGGCCTGTTCACAACAAATACACATTTTAGAATACATAACTTATCATCACAGCTATAATCCCGAAGGATTGGGCAGAGGTGTACAGTAGTACCCAACTGATATGGCTTATCGATGTACCTGCGCATGAATTTTCAAATCGCGGGAAATGCTATTGACAAACCCTAGAAAAATCAAAATAGAAAAATCTATCATGAATCGACCGCGACGGACGTATCGTTTAGTACAATTCATAAGTCGCGGCCACCACTGCTCTCGGCGGGATTTCAGCCCCGTTGATGGCAATAGGCTCGGCCCCTATTACATGGGGCTTAAGGCTGCTCCTTTCTAAAATACGGCGAAACTAAGTAACTTTGTAACCATCTTTTACAGTAACTATAGCATCTTTCTGATAGGAAAAAATACACAGTAATCTACAATACATGAGAAGTGATTTCATGTGTCCTGAAATCTATTTTAGTTTGTAGAAAAAGAAACCTAAATCCAGGTCTATTTCGGTCTATTTTTTCGAGTTGTTACCATATTACTCCTACAGTTTTCATTAAAAGTGTTCATAAATTTATACAGTTCTTTATAAACTAATAAGGAATGATTTCTTGTCATTACTTCAACAGATTTTTTTGTAAATCGATAATTACTTCATAATTTGCAAGCGTTGTGTAATCGCGCTTCTCTTTTTTTCCTATGCAGTCCGACAGTGACCGCGCTTTTTACGGCGGACAAGCCTTAAACATAACTGTCGAAATGTGAGTGTACTATAGGTACAGTGGTACCCAAATAATAAGGCGCGTCGTGAATCTTCGTTCGCACAGAAAAGAAAGTATGCTCCGAAGATTAACGGGAATGCTTAAAACTTACAATCAACCTTAGATCACTACTAAAAGGTTCATAATACACTGCAGCTGTTAGTTCCGTCTCACTCGCAAGTATGGCGGCTGACTAACATCATGGCGGCAGCTGCCGACCAATAGCGGTACAGGGAAAAGAAGCGCGGTGCGTGGAGCGTGCCGATTGGTCAATAGCATTTCACGCGCTTTGAAAATTCATCTTCTGCGCAGGTACCTCGGTAAGCCATATCATGATATGGCTTACCGAGGTACCTGCGCAGAAGATGAATTAGTAGTACCCAACTGCAGTTGGGTACTACTGTATAAATTGATTTATCCCGAACCCCAGCTCGTACCACTACCATTAAACCACAACTAAGCCTAGGTTACCTGTTCCAGCTGCTGCCATGCCCTCTCCAGGTCCTGAGGCAGCTGACCCTCAAGCGGCACCCACGCTTCGCCTGTGAGGCTCTTCTGCATGGTGTTGATGTGGAAGTATAGAGCTTCGATCTCTGAACGCTCCTTGTATCTAGAGAGAGGTGAAGATAGGAATTTAAATTACATAGTTCTTGCAATAAATTGTCATATTCATACATTTTTTATTGGATTTATGTTAAAAAAGTAATGGTCTTGAGTAGTATGGCAAAGATGTACAGTCAGCGTCAAAAATATCGGAACGAACAGACTGTTCAAAATGATCTCTACAACTAAGAAAATTAAACATTATCTCAATTGGATAAAGTTCTTGTCAGAATGACAGTTGTCGTGTACCGTTTTCATTCTGAAACATTCCTTGTGTCATTGAGTTAATAATGAACAGTCTGTTGTCCCAATATTATTGATGCTGACTGTACCTACAGATTAATTTGGGCCACTTAAAACAGCGGCTTTAGTTTCAAACTCTTTTAAACTACATTTCTAAAACATCTATCTAATCGTGGCATAAATATCCAAAACCTACCAGCCTACCTACCACCAACCAACCAACCAACCAACCTAGCTTGACTACCAAAACCTATTCTGCTCTAAACACTTCCACAATAATAGAACTATCGCATTCCATCCATCAATCACTTTACTTAATCAACTACCACAGTAAATCTCTAACTATCACATTACATCCCAACTATCACTTTTACCGAACTATCACAGTACATCTCTAAATATCACATTACATCGCAACTATCACTACATCTGTAACTATCATATAACATCCCAACTATCCCAGTACATCTTTAACACCACACTACATCTTTAACTATCACATTACATCCTAACTATCACAGTGCATCTGTATCTTCACACTATATCTGTAACTATCCCATTACATCCCAACTATAACCCAACTATCACAGTACATCTAGCGGTAGTTTAAAAATAATAGTTGTCTACATTATCGCATTAGGTGTTAAACCTGTAAAGATAATTGTGTGGTGGGAAATAAATAAATAAATAAATAAATCTCTAACATTACACTACATCTCTAACTATCACATTACATCCCAACTATCAAACAACATCACTTACTTAGGCGGCTTCTCCACTGTCCTATACTGTTTGAAAGACAGCAACAATCGTTGTATGCCATCTAAAGAGTTGGGGAACTCTCTGCCGTTCAACTCCTGGATCTTGAGGAGTATCCATTCGAGGAGTACGCTGAACAGCTTGCTGTACTCTCCTTTGCGGTCGTCGCAGTCCATCATTTGACCGATAATCTGGGGAGGAAGGAATTTTTATTTATTTATTAAAACTTTATGCACAAGTAAAAAAATACTGTACAAAGGCGGATTTAATGCCTGAGGCATTTTCTACCAGTCAACCTTAGGGTGATGCAGAGACAAAATATGGCAGGTGCAACCTAAGGAATAGATAACTCGAAAAAGAATAAATACTAACAAATACATAAATACATACTTATAAACAGAATAAACTTTGGGTTGTGAAGGTCAGATAAGCAGTCGCTCCATGTAAAATACTGGTATTCAGCTGCATCCGGTTAGACTGAAAGCCGACCCCAACATAATTGGTAAAAGGCTAAGCATCCGGTCATTAGTACGGATACGAAACGAATCGCAAGCGCGCCACTGGCGACATCACGTGATCTACCCACACCAACAGCACGCTTCTACAGAGTCGTGATGTTTTAAGCCCATGGCGAGGAGGACAATCACGTGTCTGATCGCATCGGAGTTACTACGTCGCGGAACTGTACTTGATTCGTTGTGCTCAGTGATTGCGTTAATTTTAATTTGGAGTGATTGTGATTGTGTTTTCACTTTTCATTGCATGAAACCCATCTTCTGCCCACATGATGTCCAAATCATGACGACACGGTTGGCGCAGTGGTTGAGCGATTGACTGCTGCGCAGCATGTCGCGGGTTCGATTCCCGCACGGAACAAATATTTGTACGACCTACAAGTATTTGTTCCGAGTCTGGGTGTTTTTCTATCTATAATATGTATGTATTTACAAAAAAAAATGTATATAAGTAGTTTATCAGCCATCTCGTTACCATAACACAAGCATTAGGTTGCTTAGCTTGGGACTAGATGGCGTTGTGTGAAATGTCCAAGGATATTTATTTATTTATTTATTTATTATTTAAATCTGACTGAGTAAATCCTGAGGATCCGACATACACATTTTTTATTAAATTCTTAACCCTCTACAATACTCGCGAAGTTGGTCGAAGTTAGGCGAATACTATAGTGTGGACGGCTAACTTCGCTTCGCTTCGTGCAACCTCGGCTCACCTCGCGCGACTTCCGATCGTTGTCGGTTTTTGCGCCCGAGTCAAAGGGCCCGAAATGCCCCGACGAAGCGTCTGACTAAACAACTCGCTTCAAATTGTCGCGTGATAAATTCGCACGTAATTATAATATGCGAGAGTGCACATTGCAACCGCATCTGCCACTTCAACATTATCCATATGATGCAAAGAATTCAAATTCAAAAGAATTTATTTTCTCTTCACAAACAATGAAATGATAAATAAGAATACTACTTCTCAGTCTGTGGTGCAAAGCGCGCGGATGCCACTGGGCGACTGAGCTCCTCGCGAAGTTGCACGAGTGTGTAGTCACGTATTTCGGACTTCGCAACTTCGACGAGTACTTCGTCGAAGCAACTTCGCGAGTAGTGTAGTGGCTTTGTACTCACGTTAGCAATCCTGCGGCCACTCTTCTGTTCATTCTTCATTCTCGCGAAGGTGTGGTAATAAGACGCCACGTACGTCATCACCGACTTCTCATCAGGCCGGCTGGTGTCCACATCTGATGGGGACGGCAAGGGTATTAGTAGATATGTGTATTGCATAGTGGAGGAGACATAAAGAGATGTTTTATAATTAAACTAGCTTCCGCCCGCGGCTTCGCCTGCGTGGTATGTCGATAAAAAGTAGCCTATGTCCTTCCCCAGGGTTAAAAGTATCCCCATACCAAATTTCATCAAAATCGGTTCAGCCGTGTAAGCTACACGGGACCAAATTTTCAAGATTGTTAAATGAAGAGATGCTTTTTTGAAAAAATGTAATCCATTAGCGAACTAGTAAAAAATATTAATTTAATAGGTAATTAATTAATTATCCAAAACACATTTTTATTGTGGCATTTATTTAACTCATTCAAAAACTAAATACTTTTTGAGCTAAGTTTATTAGATAACACAATAGAAATGTGTTTTTAATAATTATAAATTACCTATTAAGGCGCGGACTGATTACGATTATAAACGGCACACAACCGCGTAATCTATTGTCACCATTAGCTGGCTTGAAATAAGGTTGAAAATTGAAAATAATATTTGTGTTGCCGAGATGAGACTAAGCTGCGAATGTGCATTTATTTTCCGGGTTTTCTTTAGATATTCAGAATATACACAATAAATTAAATAATTGTCCAGTTAAAGTTTAAAAAAATGCTAATTCTATTAAATCCTTTATAAAAAGAATGTCGTTATCACTGACAAAACAGAGATGTTCGACGGCAAAGTTTATTTTTGTGGAGCAACTTCCAAATTTTTTATTTGGAATATCAAACTATTTTTTTCTATTCTATTCGGTTAATTTTTTTCTTTAAACCCTTCTCTGTCCACTGTATTTTTTGCTTCTAAAGTTTCAAGTTTCATCGTCACACTCGACTCGAATCTAAGAAACCAATTTTTGTGAATGTTGAGCTAGTACCGCGCCTTCAATTAATATTATTACTAAGAAAGACTAATGAGGCAATAATTCCCTATCTGTTAACAATGTTATCTCTCAGCTGACTCCAAAATTACTCTATGCACTAGACGATATATAGACGATCACTTTCTCCATAATATTGATTTGAACTTATTCATCTTGAAAATACTCTTTTCACATTATTCGAATTACTTTACCGCGCTTATAATATGTCCCGAGAACCTGTGCATGCTTATAATGTAGTTTTACATACCAGGACATCTTTTAATTTAATATTGTTAAAAATTTGGCCCTGTGTGAGCGAGAGAGGTGATAAAATGCGAGAGCCCTCTTAAGGTTGATGCGCCAGGGTAGCCCGCGAAATTCAAAATTTCTTAGGTTTTTTGCAATTTGTAGGTCAGTGTGAGCTTGTATGTTGATTAAAATATGATTCGCGGCCGTAACTAATATGGCTTTACAGAATTATAATCATTAGAATAATCAATATTACTCCATAAGTTAGCATTTACCTCAAACATCACGATTTCATGAAATCGCTAGAATTGAGGTAAATGCTAACTTATGGAGCTGTATTGCTGATTTTTATGATTATAATTCTGTAAAGCCATATTAGCTACGGCCGCGCATCATATTTTAATCAACATACAAGCTCACACTGACCTACAAATTGCAAAAAACCTAAGAAATTTTGAATTTCGCGGGCTACCCTGGCGCTTTCGCCTTAAATTAATATTATTTACTAGTTTGCTAATTTATTACATTTTTCAAAAATGCATCTTTTAATTTAATATTGTTAAAAATTTGATCCTGTGTGAGCGAGAGAGGTGATAAAATGCGAGAGCCCTCTTAATAATAATTAATTAACGCGCGTTACTGGCTGTCACAGAGGTAAATAAGTACTATGAGCTATAGAAAATGTCCTTACCTTCAGCATCCAGCAGGCGCGGTATGCCGAGGTGCTTTTCCGCTACATCGAAGGCATGGTTGAGGGTCTCTACATGCTCGGTCACCGGCAGCTCTGACCAGCGGAACAGGTCTGGTCTGGAAGTAAGAAGATGATTAGTGAAATAGTCTGTCTTCTTGTTCCTGAAGGTCTATGTAGCTTGGAGTCAGGGGTCAGACCTATCTACAGGGTGTAAGGGACAGCCCTCCGCAAATTGATAGGGTGAATTCAGTATGTCATACTAAGATGACCGGTACATGAAATTTTTTCAGGAACGTTAAGGGAATCCAATAAACCTGATTTGTTTGTGTTTTTGTGCACAAATCGGAGCGTCTGTTACTGGTTGGGAGGCGTAGGTAATAGGTATGCGGTGAGTTCGATGAACTCTGTAGCTAGACAGAAAGTGAACAGCTGATTTCACGCGTCGTTGGTTAGAGTATTTCAACATCCATTGCTGGTTTTTTTTGCAGTTTTTTTTACATAAATGGAGTGCTGCGAACACACAATGCAATTTTACATTGAAATAATGAAAATGTAACTGAAAAAATTTTTTGAAAAAATTAAAATTTTCCTGAGAAAATTTCCGGTGGAATATGATTCAAAATGAGGAGCTGAATGCACCCTGTGAGTTTGCGGAGGGCTGTCCCTTACACCCTGTATAGTAAAATTTAAAAAAAAAACCATAGCACAAACTTTGTGGTTTTTAGGGTTCCGTACGAAAAAGGTAAAAAGGAAACCTTTGGTGTGACTCAGTCAGTCTGTCTGTCTGTCTGTCTGCCTGTCTGTCACAGCTGGATATCTCAAGAACTACTAATGCTATCAACTTGAAATTTGGAACAGTTTTAGATGACGTTTACCCAACTATTTTGCAAATAAGAAAGAAATAAAAATATTTATATTTTTTTTGCAACAGGGACTGAAAGGGGGTCTTAAAAATTAAAAGTGAGGTCTAGTGCATGTGGGGTATCATATGAAAAAACGCTGTTTGCACATGCTCAAACATTTTTTTGTTTATTTTTAGGGCGCATAGTTTTCGACTTTTGATGAAAAATGTAAAAAAAATACCGTTCGCCTTCACATATCTCCGCGCAGTGGCGCCCTCATCGTTTGTTTGGTTATTTCTTATATTTAGAATGAAAATGCAAAATATAAGCCGGAATAGTTGTGCTCCACAAAACTATACGTTATTATTATTACAAATAGTAGCTATATATATTGTTAAGTTTTATTTTAATCGTTAAAACGGAAAATACAGAGTAAGGTTATGCAAAATTGCTGAGGCCTAGATTAGGATGGGTAGACTTACCTATGCGCGTGTATAAGGGCGTTGAACCCGAGACCAGACCGCCAGGAGTCGGTAAAGTTGTGGATATGTACTCCATGGTAGCCAGAAGTCTTTCGCTGACACCACAGAAGTAAGGCGTCTTTAGCGGATTTCTTCTCTGAAGATTCGTTTTCTTCGTCCTGGGAAAGAGAGAGAGAATATTAGCATTCATGGATTTGTTAGAAATAGGCAGACTTTTCACAGGATGTTCTACCCATGAATATGAACAACTTTCACTATGGGACTAACTCTGAAATCGCGAAAAAAAAATCAGCTGTTCAGTACATTTCTGTGGTGTCTGGGAGAAACCTGATAACTCCATTTTCGTCATTTTTTTAATTTGGTACTATGTTGTTATTAAAAAAAATCATATTTTATTTTGGTCTATTGCTGATAAGTGTAACTATCGTAGGAGTGGGAGAATCGTAGCGGTAAAAACGTGACTATTCATGATATTTAATTTTAAAAAATAATATATTTTTTAAATAATTAAATAATAATAATTAAATTTTAAATAATATATTTTAAAAAAAACCTTATTAATAAATAGTTACTGCAGCAGTGGTTGGCTTTTTCTACTTTACCTAACTGATTTATAATTAAACTTGAACCTTAAAAGTCTTGTACTGAAAAATTAACAGTTTTTGGACTTAACAGTTTTCTCCCAGACACCACAGATTTATACAGGGTGCCTTTGAAAACATGCGACAAAATTTAAGGGGGTGTTCTACGCATCAATATGAACAACTTTTACTGAAGGACCAACATCGAATTCGCAAAAAAAAAAATACCTTCCCATATTATAGTTAAAGGTATTGGACCCTTTTGTAAAAGAAGGTCGGATTTTTTTTTGCGAATTCGAAATTGTTCACATAGTAAAAGTTGTTCATATTGATGCGTAGAACACCCCCTTAAATTTTGTCGCATGTTTTCAAAGTCATCCTGTATACACCAAACTCGTCAAAATGTTGGGAGCAGCTGATTAATTTTTTCGCGACTCAGGTTCCACCCAACAACCACACTGAATCCAACATATTTAGTGGCAAATTGCTCTCAGACTTGATCTGTCTTTCAGAAACCATCATCATCTGCGTTGCCTTTTCCCAACTATCTTGGGCTCGGCTTCCAGTCTAACCGGATGCAGCTGAATACCTACTAATAAACTACTTATATACATTTTTTTTTTTTGTAAATACATACATATTATAGATAGAAAAACACCCAGACTCAGAACAAATACTTGTAGGTCGTACAAATATTTGTTCCGTCCGGGAATCGAACCCGCGACATGCTGCGCAGCAGTCAAGTGGTATTTATAAAATGCTAGATAAATAGAATTAATGCTTGTTGCACCAAAATTTTACAAAGCTCATTTACAAAATCATTAATCTGCCTAGCCTTTTCCCAACTATCTTGGGCTCGGCTTCCAGTCTAACCGGATGCAGCTGAATACCAGTGTTTTACATGGAGCGACTGCCTATCTGACCTCCACAACCAACTGGGTAATACGATATCCCTTGGTAATACTGGTTGTTAGACTTTCGGGCTTCTGACGACCCGTAACGACTGTTAAAGGTCCACGAATGACAGCCGGGACCAACGACTTAACGTGCTTTCCGAGGCACGGAGGAGTCTCGGTGTGAGATTCTAAATACAGGATGGAAAATTAATTCAAATTACAAAAATGAATTGTGAATCACTGCTGACATATTGCACACACTATCAGAGAGATATGGTACCCAAATACATTTGGGTCGAGTAGGTATTGAAGTTTTGTATGGGACAGCTGATAATTTTTTCCTCATTACGATGTTGGTCCCATAGAGAAAGTTGTTCAGTCTGATGATCTGTACCACACCTTTCTGATTCACCCTGTATAAAGCTTTAATTTACTTTCTTCTTTTTTCTTCTTTATTTTTTTTTCTTTTTATTTTTTTTTCTTTTTTTTTGGTTTCGGCCTGTTTCAGCCAAAACTACGTAAGTTTCAGTTTCGGTTTCGGTTTCAGCCGAAACTAGAAGAGAAGCCGAAGATTCTGTTACGGTTTCGGCTGAAAATCATGTTTCGGTCGGACACTAAAAATAAAATATACTCACAACATCGATTTCAATTTCCTGGATCTGGAACCTTAAGATGATGGTCCAGATGAGACCCAGGATCAGACGAGGGTTGCCATCTACTATGTCTTCTGCACCTATTGACTCCAGGCGCACCTGTGAAGAGATAAGTAAGTGGTTAGTTATAATATTGAATGCAGAAGACGTGTCTCTTGCACAATTTATTATTTAAAAAAATATATATGTCGGATCCGGTCAATAGTACGGTCAGGAAACGAATCGCAAGCGCACCACTGGCGACATCACGTGATCTACCCACACCTACAGCGCGCTTCTACAGAGTCGTGATGTTTTAAGTCCACTGCGAGGAGGACATTCTAGTGTCTGATCGCATCGGGGTTACTACGTCGCGGAACTGTATTCGATTCGTTGTGCTCAGTAGTTGGTTAATTTTAATTTGGAGTGATTGTGTTAGATTGTGATTTTAATAATCACCGAGTATAGCACCCAGTGTGTTCATTCGTTCATTGCACGAAACCCATCTTCTGCCCACATGGTGTGTGAATCTAACTGAGTGAATCCTGACGTTTCCGACACATATATTTTAAACTAGCTTTTGCCCGCGGCTTCGCCCGCGTGGATGTCGGAAAATATCCCACGGGGACGTACTACCGGGAATTCCTTCCTTATTCCTTGTCTACATTATAAAGGGAACATTTGTGCAAAATTTCAGATTTCTAGGTTCAAGAGTATGGGCTGGGCGTTGATGAGTCAGTCAGTCAGTCAGTCAATCAGTCAGTCAATCAGTCAATCATTACGGACGCTTTTAACGTTCATCGTTCTCACATGTATAATTTCAACATGAATGATGTACCTAACCAATATTTTGATTTAAAAGAGTGTCCGTGGAGTTTCTTGCCCGTTCTTCTCCATAGAGATCTACGTTTTGGAATGGGCAACTAGCTTCAACTTTCTGACTTACCTACTGACCGACTCTTTGACAATAGGGATAATGACTAAAAATTTATTTTTGTCCGTCATAGAAATTATTAAAAAATATTGGACACGTATTTTTTCTTTTTTTACGTAATCAAAAAATTACGGCGATACATTGAGTTAAAATATGGCATGACGTCACGCGTAGCTAGGTTTTATACGTACAAGTGACGTAGCGAGCCCCCACTCCCCAACCTTAACCCCTCAAGTGTCGAATGCACCCCATGTGTGCATAAGAAAAACACTTTTTTTGTTCGGTACATAAGCTTATATCACATATATATAAATGTAAAAAAACATCATCCGATGGAAAACCAATCAAATCATTAGTTGCGAACTTATGGAGTTCGCAGCTAACCTCCCCTCCCCCCCCGCGTGTCAAATGCACCCCAAGTGTGCAAAAGGACAAAACTTTACATAATAGGTATATAAGCTTAGATCACGTATATATAAACGTAAAAAAACATCATCCGATGGAAAACATATCATTATCAGTAGTTGTGAACCTATGGGGTTCGCAACTAACCCCCAACCCTCCCCACTCGCTGGGGTTTTGGGTCTAAAATCAGCCAAACTCAGACACTTGAGGGGTTAATGCGTGATAGCTAAGTATTTTTTTATTAATATGATAAAGCAAAAAATACGTGTCTAATATTTTTTTATTATCTGACTGACGGACTAAATAGAATTTCTTTTTTTTTACCCAGGCATCATCCCTATTCAAAAGTGCCTTTAATTGGTTTAATTGAAATAAATGCTTTGAGTTTCAGTCAGTCAGGACCTCTCTTTTTTATTTATATTTCACATAAACCTCAGAAGCTAGGTCTAGGTGCATTCAGTGATTTTAAAACCGACTCCAAATCGCAACTACATCACTCCATCTGCCTAGCCTTTTCCCAACTGTGTTGGGGTCGGCTTCCAGTCTAACCGGATGTAGCTGAATACCAGTATTTTACACGAAGCGACTGCGTATCTGACCTGAGACCTCCACAACCCAGTTACTGGGTAATACGATATCCCTTGGTATGACTTTTGGGCTTCTGACGACTCGTAACGACTTTCAAAGATTCACGAATGACAGCCGGGACCAACGGCTTAACGTGCTTTCTGAGGCACAGAGGAGTCTCGGTAAGTATGTAAAGATGGTCACCCATCCACGGACTAACCGCGGCAAGCGTAGCTTATCCTGATCGACCGACCCGTGCGGCTGTTATTACTTAGCCACGAGCCCCTTATGATACTAAATTAATTAATAAATAATAATAATAAATATCCTTGGACATTTCACACAACGCCATCTAGTCCCAAGCTAAGCAACCTAATGCTTGTGTTATGGTAACGAGATGGCTGATAAACTACTTATATACATTTTTTTTTTTTTTTTTTTGTAAATACATACATATTATAGATAGAAAAACACCCAGACTCGGAACAAATACTTGTAGGTCGTACAAATATTTGTTCCGTGCGGGAATCGAATCGACAACCCGAACACACAACCCCCATTAATTATGTGCTAGGTTTTCCGTTTGGTACCATTTGGTAGGGTTTCGTTTGCTACCCTTCGGGTACGGAACCCTAAAAACTGAATATATTATATTTTAGAACATGACAAAAGCTAGCATGTATTGTATGTAAGGAAGTCGTACAAGTGCTGTGTTCTACGCGGGCTTCGACGATTATGCAATAATACTATGTACAGGAACGTATGTACATACATAGACTTAATATTTTGCTTCGTCTAGCCACAACGTTCTATGATAGAAGGTTTGGTTTCCGTACTTAAGAGGAAACGTGGGTGCTCTTTTCACCATACAAAAAGATACAAACGCTCTCGCCTGTTTTCTTTCTGGTTAATGACCATAAAGCAATGATTTTTTACAGAAATATAAATATCAGTTAATTGTATGCCCCTATGTTTTCCTTTTTGATGATATATTATTTTTATAGGAACTAGAACCCTCCAAAAATGCTCAAAATTGCCTATTCAGACCGCTGTCAACAGACGCCTAGTGTACCAATTTGACAACTATTAACGAAAAAAGAATCCTTCTTATTCAGTTTATGAAATATCTTTTAAATTGGTCCAATATTGGAGGAGGAAATAGGCGAGAGCCAAACCTCGAAATGTGACTTTTTATAGGCTATTTAGTCGGATCTGCAGTTGTCCTTATCGCACGAATTCGAGGGCGGAGCGCTCGCAGAGCGACAGCAATACCTTCTTAAAATACCTAACTGGCCACCCGCCTTTCCTCTTAAGAACGCCAAAAATTGGCCATTTAACGCAAAAATCACGGTCGAAATGGCCTCTCAAAAAAAGACTAGCTATGTGTGGTCGTTTTTCATTCAATTACTTATTCGTCAAAGTTTGCCAGATGTCTGACTGGTCGATTTTAATACATTTAAAAGGTATCTAGTATAATCATTAATCTATACAGGGTAGAATGGACATCGCCGCGCAAACGGTTACCACGTATTCAGTACATCATTCTGAGCCCCCCTATATAGAAATCTTTCATCGGTTATTACAAGAAAATCTGCAGTTTCCTACAATAGTGCAATACTTACACAGTCAAAATGTATGGAAGAGCAGATTTTTTTTTTCAATAACCGATGAAAAATTTCTATACAGGGTGTTCGGCGCATGGACCGACACAATTTTTTGGGGGATTGGGGGGGTCATTTGCTAGGTTTCACCTAAAGACCTCCATGTCCTAAGTGTGACGGTAATTGAGATATATTTTTTTTGGTTCTTTCTTTGAATTACCCAAAATCTCGCCTTTGAATCGATATATTTTTTTGTTTATGGTTGTAAAAGAATAAAATAATTTTTATTATAGTCTACAATGTATTATTATTCGAAATAAAATAAAAAAATATAATAACCGTAATAAGTCTTTTCTTAAAACACTCCATAACTGACTCTCTAACTAGTATTTTGACTACATTTGAATTGTTTTTCATAGCGTGTAGCATACCCTTAGAAAGGGTACAAGCTAAAGAACTTTTTGAAATAAAAATAAGGTCAAAATGGCTTCATTTAAAAAAAAAATGAATTTAAGAGTAGTAATTTTTCATACATTTAAACATTTTTAAGACTTTGGAAGCACATAAGTCATTTTCTACTGATCAATTACATCAAATAATAATTTATTTAGAATAAAAATACATTGCAGACTATTATAAAATTTATTTTGTTCTATTGCAACCATAAACAAAAAAAAAATATATCGATTCAAAGGCGAGATTTTGGGTAATTCAAAGAAAGAACAAAAAAAAACATATCTCAATTACCGTCACACTTAGGACTTGGAGGTCTTTAGGTGAAACCTAGCAAATGACCCCCCCAATCCCCCAAAAAATTGTGTCGGTCCATGTGCCGAACACCCTGTATAGGGGGCTCAGAATGATGTAGGTACTGAATACGTTTCCACCCTGTTTATATAAAAGAAAGTCGTGTTAGTTACACTATCTAGAACTCAAGAACGGCTGAACCAATTTGGCTGGAAATTGGTGGGGAGGTAGCTTAGAACCAGGAGACGGACATAGAATACTTTAAAAAACACGTATAAGACGTGGTATAACAACGGTTGGACAGATTTAGATGAAATTGTGTATATTTGAATGTGTTCCTGGATGGTTTGAAAACACAATTGGACCCGGTAGGTGGCGCTGCAGTCGGGTTCTAGGATCGTTTAGACAGGACAACGTCTGTCGGGGCCGCTAGTAATGGATTAAAACAAAAGATAGGAACAAGGCAATGGTAGATATTGGGCCTTGGGCGGCCGTCAGTGGTTATTCCAACCAGCCCACCTCCCTCCCTCCTTTTATTTGTTCCTGGGTTCCTTTATCGATACTGAACCTACCCCTAAGCTAAATAAATTACTTTAAGGGTGCGTTTCGACTGACGCGGTGCTGGGCGAAGCGGAGCGGAGACGTGCAGGAATCGACCAATCACAATGGTTGAAATCCTCATCGCGTCTCTCGTCACGTCTGTGATTGGACGATTCTTGCACGTCTCCGCTCCCGTCCGTCCACCACCGCGTGAGTGGAAACGCACCCTAACACCCTGTATTTAAAATCGCAGAAAAATTATGACGATGATTATAATTGATACAAAAATAACTTGACTCATATTTATGCAGTTAACAGCTGATCCATATAAAATTCCCCGGCCATGAATATAAGTAGCGATACATTGAAATTGTCACAAATGTTTATCTTTTGATAAGATAATAGTGCGATATTTTTATCGATAACTTAAATTATACATACATTGTTTTGTGCATCTAATTCGTTCAGTAGAATCCGTTCCACATAACACAAACAGACACACACACAGATGTACTTATAGTACACCCACATTTTTAGGGTTCCGTACCAAAATGGTAAGAAGGAACCCTTATGGTGCGACTCAGTCTGTCTGTCTATCACAGCTGGATATCTCAAGAACTACTAATGCTATCAACATGAAATTTGGAGCAGTTTTAGATGACGTTTAACTTACTATTTTGCAAATAAGACAGATTTTTTTTTTTGCAACAGAGACTGAAAAATTCAAAGTGGGGCTACTAGAAGAAAGCGCGCTGCTTGCACATTCTCAAACATTTTTTTTTTAGCAATGTGTATCAAATGTCATCATCATCATCTGCCTAGCCTTTTCCCAACTATGTTGGGGTCGGCTTCGGAGGAGCTCGTGGCTAAGTAATAACAGCCGCACGGATCGATCCATCAGGTTAAGCAACGCTTGCCGGGGTTGGTCAGTGGATGGGTGACCATCTCCGAGACTCCTCCGTGCCTCGGAAAGCACGTTAAGCCGTTGGTCCCGGCTGTCATTCGTGGATCTTTGACAGTCGTAACGGGTCGTCAGAAGCCCGAAAGTCTGACAACCAGTCTTACCAAGGGATATTATATTACCCAGTTACTGGGTTGTGGAGGTCAGATAGGCAGTCGCTCCATGTAAAATACTAGTACTCAGCTGCATCCGGTTAGACTGGAAGCCGACCCCAACATAGTTGGGAAAAGGCTAGGCAGATTGATTGATTGTTGGGGTCGGCTTCCAGTCTAACCGGATGCAGCTGAATACCAGTATTTTAAGTATATGGAGCGACTGCCTATCTGAACTCCACACCCCAGTTACTAGGTAAAACGATACCCCTTGGTAAGACCCCTCTGTCCATGCTGTAAGATTGTGGAACTCGCTTCCGCCTAGCATTCGCGATTTAAAAACTGTGTCGCTGTTCAAATATCGATTAAAAGAGCATTACCTTTCCTCTCAAATGTGAGTATTTATATACAGGGTGTAAGGGACAGCCCTCCGCAAACTGATAGGGTGAATTCAGTATGTCATACTAAGATGACTGGTACATGAAATTTTTTCAGGAACGTTATGGGAATCCAATAAACCTGATTTGTTTGTGTTTTTGTGCACAAATCGAAGCGTGTGTTACGGGTTGGGAGGAGTAGGTAATAGGTATGCGGTGATTTCGATGAACTCTGTAACTAGACAGAAAGTGAACAGCTGATTTCACGCGTCGTTGGTTAGAGTACCTATTTCAACATCCATTGCTGGTTTTTTTTTTTTGCTGTTTTTCTTGCAGTTTTTTTTTACATAAATGGAGTGCTGCGAACACACAATGCCATTTTACATTGAAATAATGAAAATGTAACTGAATTTAAAAAAAAAAATGAAAATTTTCCTGAGAAAATTTCCGGTGGAATATGATTCAAAATGAGGAGCTGAATGCACCCTGTTAGTTGGCGGAGGGCTGTGCCTTACACCCTGTATAGTATATGCATGTTTATATATTTTATTTATTTAAGTATATGTTAATTTTTATTTAATATTTAATATTTTAGTTTAAGACTTCGCATCATATTTTTCTCTTCTTGTTCTCACACACTATTGTCTACATTTCTTTTTCATTTCTCCTTTCGCAGGTCTGCTGGAAGAAATTTCTAAAGAAATAAGCGGTACCTTTGTACTCCTAATTTTAAGTATTATGTATCTCTTTGTATTTTTCTGTGTGTACATAAATTGTAAAATAAATAAATAAATAAGACTGGTTGTCAGACTTTCGGGCTTCTGACGACCCGTAACGACTGTCAAAGATCCTCGAATGACAGCCGGGACCAACAGCTTAACGTGCTTTCCGAGGCACGGAGGAGTCTCGGTGTGTAAAGATGGTCACCCATCCACTGACCAACCCCGACAAGCGTAGCTTAACCTGATGGATCGACCCGTGCGGCTGTTATTACTTAGCCACGAGCTCCTTGCCACTGTTTACACTTACACCCGTATACGGGGTGTAAGGGACAGCCCTCCGCAAACTAACAGGGTGCATTCAGCTCCTCATTTTGAATCATATTCCACCGGAAATTTTCTCAGGAAAATTTTAATTTTTTAATTTCTTTTTCAGTTACATTTTCATTATTTCAATTTAAATTGCATTGTGTGATAGCAGCACTCCATTTATGTAAAAAAAAAACAGAAAAAAAAAACCACCAATGGATGTTGAAATACTCTAACCAACGACGCGTGAAATCAGCTGTTCACTTTCTGTCTAGTTACAGAGTTCATCGAACTCACCGCATACCTATTACCTACCCCTCCCAACCAGTAACAGACGCTCCGATTTGTGCACAAAAACACAAACAAATCACGTTTATTGGATTCCCGTAACGTTCCTGAAAAAATTTCATGTACCGGTCATCTTAGTATGACATACTGAATTCACCCTATCAGTTTGCGGAGGGCTGTCCCTTACACCCTATATTCCTTCTTACTACAAGAAACTCACCTTAGTATGCAAAAAACTCAGACTCTTATTAACGTTCTCAATCTTGTGCACCCTCATGCGGCCATTGTTGGCCCGGGGGAGCCGCTCCCCACTGATGATCTCCAGGAGTTTGAGCAGCCTCCGTCCGTCTGCGAGGTCCACGAACAGGTCCTCGACCTCCATTCGCGCCTGAAAAAGAAAGAAAGAAGAATGAGATTGACTAACATTACAAAGGCGAAAGTTTGTGAGCGTGTATGTTTGTTACTTCTTCACGCTGAAACGGCTGGACCGATTTGGATGAAATTTGGTATGTAGATAGCTTATACCCTGGATTAACACATAGGCTACTTTTTATCCCGGTCAATACGGGTAAAACCGCGGGGCGCAACTAGTTTTATTATAAACGCGAATGTTTGTGAGGATGGATGGACGTATGTTTGTTACTCTTTCACGCAAAAACTACTGAACGGATTTTAATGAAATTTGGCAAACAGATAGTTTATAACGGATAATATTTTTGTGTTCACCAAAAATATTATCCGTACATCAAAATACTGATCGTGCACCAAATATTCCTGAATGTTACACAAAACACCCGCGCGTCCGAAACTTCACATTGGTGAATCATTTGGGTTAGAATCATTTGGGTTAGGTTAGGTTAGGTTGGGGGTTCCCCCACAGCGCATACTTCCACGTAGTTTCCCCCGGGCAACGCCGTGTCTGACCACCGTAACGGAGTGGCAGACCGGCGGCTAAAGTGCGCTGTGATTCGCAGACATAAGCGCGGTCGTCTGCGAATATGAAGAAAAAATCTAGCCGTGACGCCTCTAGGCGTTTTTTATCTAATCGCTCCTCCCAGGGCGATTCCAACGGCCCTTCTCAGGGCCAATCTAACGGCCCTTCTCAGGGCCACGCCGGCGGCGCTTTGGCGTCGGAAGCTGACCGCGCATCGTCTGCGGCCAGCTTGTTCCGCAGGCCAGACGAGTTGTCGGACTCCGACGACTCCAATGTCGACACGTCAGCGGCCGAAAACGACCGCCGCAAGCGGAAGTTGGGCGTGAGGCGCGAGTCCGAGGTCTCCTCGGAGTCGGTCGGAGGTGGGACCAAGAAGAAGAAATCAAAAAAGGCTTCGACTTCTTCTTCGGCTTTTGTTCACGATGTGGGCTTGTTGGACGCCAAGCGCCAGCTGAACCTGGCGCAAAAGGAGCAACTCCAACTAGACCTGGAGGAGAGGGTTGCCGCCAAGGAGAAGCAGGCGCAAGCCGCCCGGTCGAGGGCTGGCTATGGTGCATCTAATGTGCTGTATGCTGACCACTCCCTGGCGGAACTGGAGCGCATGGCACAGGAGGACAAGGAGGAGGTCCTGGAGGTTGCCTCAAAGTCCTCCAACTTGAAGGGGACCTTCCAGAAGGCCCTCAAATGCCGGGCCGCCAGCATGCATGGCATTGTCATGGAGCTGGCGAAGCGGACTGCCACGGACGAGACGCGGCAGCTGCAAGCGAAGGTGGATCGCCTGCAGGCGGAGGTCAGCCAGCTACACCAGAAGCTGGCTGAGGCCACGGCCCAGCCTGTCCAATCTGCCCCAGGTCCGGTGGTTGGAGGCTCGTCCTCCCCCGCTGGCCTTGAGGCACTAATCCGCGGGATTGTCATGGAGGAGAGGGCCTTCATAAGAAGCTGCCTTGCCGGCATCGAGGACCGGCTCTTGCCGGAAAGGCGGCTCCGCCCGCCGCTAGCGGCGGATAAGAGCCCACCACCGACGGAGCCGGCACCTGCGCCTCTGGGAGGCCCGGCATCGGGTGCGCTGCCCCAGGCCTCGAAGCCCTCCAAGGGCAAAGGCAAGGGCAAGAGGACCACGGTGGCCGCTCAAACGCCCACCACGAGCGCGGAGGCACCATCTGGGTCGTCTGCCACTCCAGCAGCCCCCCGGAACCCGCAGGGGGAAGACGCCCTTCTTCCCTCCACCACCCCGTCCAACCAGTCGTGGACGGAAGTGGTCAGGGGGGGAAAGGGGAAAAAGTCGACCCCCAAGCCCGCTGCGACTGCTCCTGCAGCCAAAAAGGCTCCAGCCGGCGGGAGGAAGCTGGTTCCTCCCACAACCGCGGCCGTCGTGGTGACCATCACCCCGGAGGCCGTGGAGCGGGGCGAGACGTATGAGTCCGTCCTTAGACGGGCTCGTACCAACGCGGATCCCTGTCGGCTGGGGATCGGCGGCATCACGTGCCGCCGAACCCTAACCGGGGCTCGAATTTTCGAGTTCTCGGGGGAGCAGCGCGGCACAAACGCGGACCTCTTCGCAACAAAGTTGCAAGAGGTCATCGCGGATGTGGCAACGGTCGTCAGGCCTGTAAAGACCGCGTCCTTGGAGGTGATCGATCTCGATGATTCGGTCACCAAACAGGATGTGGTGGCGGCCGTTGCGGCGGTTGGGGGCTGCCTCCCTGATGCGGTAAAGGGTGGAGCCATCAGGCTCGGTCGCCGCGGCATGGGCACCATCCGCGTCGAGTGCCCAGTCATTGCGGCTGGGGCCGTCCTTTCTGCAACTAAGGGACGGCTGCTTGTGGGGCTCAGCTCGGCTGTGGTCCGGCCACTTGAAGACCAGCCTATGCGCTGTTTCAAGTGCTTCGCGTTCGGCCACACCCGAGCCACGTGTCCCTCCAAATTCGATTGGGGAGACTCCTGTTTCCAATGCGGGCAGGAGGGACACAGGAGTGCCGCTTGCCACGTCGCCACGCCACACTGCGCTGCGTGTGCCGCCAGTGGCCGCCCCGCGGACCACAGGATGACAGGCAGGAGCTGCAAGCCTCCCGCGAGGAAGGGCATAGTGCCAGCACAGCTTCGCCCTGTTGCTACCACCGCCACCGCCGTCGTCGCCGCTGTAACTCCAGCAGCGGTAACTGAGGAGGGAAATGCGATGTTGGAATAATGGTTTCCGACTACCGCATCCTCCAGGCGAACACCAACCACTGCAGAGCGGCCCAGGACCTGGTGGTGCAGGTCATGGCCGAGTGGCTGGTGAACGTGGCGGTGGTCGCCGAGCCCTACTCAATCCCCGGCAGCTGGCTGGGTGACGAGGACGGCTTGGTGGCACTAGCGGCGCGGTCTTCCACAGACTCCCCTCCCCTCTCGCTATTAGAGAAGGGACCGGGATACGTGGCCGCCGCGTGGGGAGAATTAGCCCTTGTGGGCGTCTATTTCTCCCCAAACCGCCCTCTTCAGGATTTTGAGAACTATCTCGCAATCCTGGCCGCCGTGGTCGGCAGGGCGGCGCCGCGTCAGGTCTCCGTACTGGGAGACCTGAATGCCAAGTCGGTGACCTGGGGCAACCCGGCCACCGACGCACGCGGGCGGGCAGTGGAGATGTGGGCAGCCTCCTCTGGGCTCTCCCTCTTGAACAGAGGAAACGTCCAGACATGCGTGCGGCGGCAGGGTGGCTCAATAGTGGACGTCACTTTCGCCACGCCTGCTTTGGCCGCGCGCGTGTTGAACTGGCGGGTGGAGCTGGTGGAGTCTATGTCGGACCACCGCTACGTGCGGTTCGACATCTCCACCGGTGGCCCTAGGGAGACGCGGCCCCTCTCGGTGCGATCACCGTTCCCGCGGTGGGCTCTCACCCGCCTGGACAGGGAGGCAGCGGTGGAGGCGGCGTTCATCCAGGACTGGCTTTCGCCGCCTTCCGCTGGCCTGGATGTGGACACCGTGGCGGGGCACCTGAGGGAGTCTCTGACCGAGGTATGCAACTCTAGCATGCCTCGGTCTTGTCGACCACTACCCAAACGCGCCGTATACTGGTGGTCGGTGGAGCTGGCGGAGCTTCGAACAGCGTGTGTGGAGGCAAGGAGGGAATACACGCGGAGCCGGCGGCGGCGTCGACGAGACCTCCCCGCCGAGGACCACCTCTATGAGGTATACATAGAGGCAAAAATGGTCCTCGATAGGGCCATCGCCGCCGCCAGAGACTCGGCGAGAGCGGAGGTGCTGGAGGGTCTCGACAACGACCCTTACGGAAGACCATATAAGGCGGCGCGCAACAAATTGCGCCCCTTTGGTCCCCCGGTGGCCGAGACCTTGGAGCCCTCGTTTCTGGATGGGGTGGTTCAGTCCCTGTTCCCGTGCAGGGACAACTTCACCCCACCAGTGATGAGCCCGCCGCTGGGGATAGCTCCGCCAGCTGAGGAAGACGAGGAGGCCCCTCCTGTCACGGAGGCGGAACTTGGCGCGGCGATTCTTCATATCCGCGCCAAGAAGACGGCTCCGGGCCCCGACGGTGTTCCGGCAAGAGTGGTGGCGATTGCTGCTATTCAAATGGAGGAGAGGTTTCGGGACCTCTTCAGCGCATGTCTTGCGTCTGGGAGGTTCCCGAAACCGTGGAAGGAGGGGCAGTTGTGCCTCCTTCGCAAGGAGGGCCGCCCAGAAGACTCCCCCTCGGCATACCGGCCCATCGTTCTGCTCGATGAGGTCGGAAAAATGTTCGAGGGGATAATCGCTGCCCGCCTAAAGAGCCATCTGCGGAGTGTCGGGCCGGACTTGTCGGACGCTCAGTTCGGTTTTCGGGCTGAGCGTTCGACGGTGGACGCGCTGGCCCGCCTTAAGGGCCAGGTGAAAGGGGCGATGGAAGCGGGGGACGGATTGTTGGCTGTGTCATTCGACATAGCCAATGCCTTCAACTCCGTTCCCCACTCCACCATCCTAGAGGCGCTCCGATTCCACGGAGTGCCTCGATACATGCGCAGACTGCTGGCCAGCTACCTAGAGGATCGGGCAATTGTCCTGGTAAATAGGACTGGCCAAGTCCGGCGGTACGCCGTTGAAGCCGGTGTTCCGCAGGGATCAGTCGTAGGACCTCTGCTGTGGAACATCGGCTATGATTGGCTCTTGCGGGGAACTCTCCTCCGAGGCACGAGTGTCATCTGCTATGCGGATGACACTCTCCTCACCGCCCGGGGGGGGAACTTCAGGGAGGCGGCCAATTTGGCTTCGGCGGGCGGATCCTTGGTCGCGGGGAGGATCCGCCGCCTAGGTTTAACGGTGGCGCTGCACAAGACCGAGGCCGTGTTCTTCCACGGACCTCGGCAGCTCCCCCCACCTGACGCCCACATCTTCGTGGAGGGCGTCAGAATCGAGGTGAAGGCCCAGATGAAATATCTGGGCCTTGTACTCGACAGCAGGTGGCGCTTCGGTCCGCATTTTGGCAGGCTGTCGTCGCGCCTGCTGAAGACCGCGGGCGCCCTCTCGTGGCTGCTTCCCAACTCAGGGGGGCCCAGCGCGCGATGCCGGCAACTTTACGCCGGCATCTTGAGGAGCATGGCCCTTTACGGGGCTCCTATCTGGGAGGACTCCCTCCACAGGAGGGAGAACGCCGCCGCGTTGCGGGCACCCCAAAGGGCCATAGCCCAGCGTGTGGCGCGGGCCTACCGCACGGTGGCCTTCGCGGCCTCATGTATTCTGGCCAGCACCCCTCCTTGGGAACTCGAGGCGTGGGTGCTCGCCAGAGTATATGAATGGACGGCGGGGCGGAGGGCGAGAGGAGAACGCCCAGCACCGGAAGAGCGGGAGGCAGTCCGGCGGGAGGCGAGGGACGCCATCGTTGTCCATTGGACGGGAGACCTCGCCACCGCAGCCTTCGGCCGCCGAACCCTCGACGCGATTGGGCCAGTCCTGCGAGACTGGCTCGAGCGGTCGCATGGGTTCCTCTCCTTCCGTCTGGTGCAGGTGCTGTCCGGACACGGTTGTTTCGGATCGTACCTGCACCGGATCGGACGGGAGGAGACGCCGTCGTGTCACGAGTGTGGCGCGGTGGAGGACACGGCGCAGCACACGCTGGAGGTGTGCCCGTCGTGGTTCGAGACGCGACGCAATCTCGTGACTGCGATCGGACCGGACCTCTCGCTTCCCGGCTTGGTTAACGCCATGCTGGGCGATGAGAGGTCATGGGCAGCAGTCGCCTCCTTCTGCGAACACGTCATGTCCCAGAAGGAGGCGGCGGAGCGCGCGCGGGAGGACAATCCTCACGCGGCACCGCTCCGAAGGCGGAGGAGGGGTCGAAGAAGACGTCAGTATGATACTCATCTTCGACTCCTCCCAGGTGGAGGCCAGCAGGCAACAGGTGTGGGGGCACCCTTGCCTGTATTGCACAGGCCTCCACCAGTGTCGGACGGGAATGGCCAGGTGTTCCCGGCCATTCCCGTAGCCCCCCAACGTGGGGGGCATGCGGGGCCCACCAGCTAGGTGGGCATGCGCCGGGAGGGTTGTGGAAGTAAAGGTTGAACCGGTTTCCCATGGCCCTCCCATCACGGCGATGTGGGAACACCGCTGAGTTTTAGTGGGTATACTGTCATTCCGACAGGAGTCCCACATACCCCGTCTCGTCCCCCACGAGCGGAGATGCGCAACGCATTTCTCAGCGTCAAAAAAAAAAAAAAAAAAAAAAAAAAAAGGTTAGGTTAGGTTAGAACAGTGACCCTTAACGCGCGACGGCGAGCGAGCGAAGCGAGCGGTGCCGCGGCAGCGGCCGCCGAGCGCCATATCCAATAGATGCTCGTTATGACATATTTTAATGAACATATTTTGGTGCACATTCAGTATATTTGGTGGAACACAGGCAAAATTAGGTAAATGAAATGGGAATAAATTGAAGTACTTTTAAATACCATCCGTTTATAACCTGAATAAACACATAGGATACTTTTTATACCCATATTCCTACTTTTTATACCCATATTCCTACTTTTTATCCCGGTCAACGCGAGTGGAACCGCGGGACGCCGCTAGTTTTAACAATAAAGAAAGGGACACCTTACATCTAATTCCATCAATCTTCAAGTCATGAGTGAATTGTCCCTAATGAAAAACGTTAAGAGGATATATTATATATAGGACGACACGGTTGGCGCAGTGGTTGAGCGACGACACGGTTGGCGCAGTGGTTGAGCGATTGACTGCTGCGCAGCATGTCGCGGGTTCGATTCCCGCACGGAACAAATATTTGTACGACCTACAAGTATTTGTTCTGAGTCTGGGTGTTTTTCTATCTATAATATGTATGTATTTACAAAAAAAAAAAAATGTATATAAGTAGTTTATCAGCCATCTCGTTACCATAACACAAGCATTAGGTTGCTTAGCTTGGGACTAGATTGCGTTGTGTGAAATGTCCAAGGATATTTATTTATTATATTTATTGAAGCGTGGTTTAGTTCGGTGTGTAAGTGAAATGGCGATATGGCTGTCTAGTTTGACGCGCGAGATAGAAGACTCTCACTCGCACCGAAACTAAATGCGCTTCGTTTATTTGTAGGTTTATGACAAAATACTGTAAGCATTTCAATGCCTTCGATTTAAACCAAAATTTTACTGCACAATAAGGAACTGTTTACGTATAAAAAAGAAAATAGACTGTGCTACTTTGGAATTTTTTTTATCGAAAAAAATTTCAAGTAATAGTTTTTCGGTTTCAGTACAGCAGTAGACAATAAAGTAAAATAACACATATCGCACACCTAGATCTAAACTGAGACAACTCAAAAATCGTTAATTTTGAGTTATGTTTGAAAAACAGTGATTATCGATAAAAATTATTGAATTTTAGCCCCAGTTTGTATACAGTGACATTTTACAAGCTATTTATTATCTAGAATCAAATTAAATTGTATAACTTCCCTAACAAAAAATGCAGATATACCTACGTTTTTATCGTCTCCTGAAAAATGACCTTTTTTGAGTTGTCTGAGTTTAGATCTAGGTGTGCGATATGGAAAATCCAAATGATTTAACCATTATACAGGGTTATTGGTAAAACACCAACACTCCTCTTAAGGGGTCATTGTACTCATCAGTATGAACAACTTTTACTATGGGACCAAACCCTGAAATGCCGAAAAAAAAATCAGCTGCTCCCTACATTTTGACGAGTTTGATATAGGTAAATGTACTGAACAGCTGATTTTTTTTTCGCGATTTAATGTTTGGTCCCATAGTAATTGTTGTTCATAATGATGAGTACAATGACCCCTCAAGAGGTTGCTGGTGTTTTACCAATAACCCTGTATATTTGAATTTATAGGAATTTTAGAAACACAAAATTTATCGATGTATCCCCTTAATTTAGTCCATCAACTTAGACAACGCATTTATCAATTATATGGCCTATTTCACGATGTCCGAATAGCCACTACTTTCCGAATCAATTCAAAAATGGAGCAGAATTTCTATGAAATTATCTGCCAAGTAAGTTATAAAACCGGGCAAGAGCGAGTCGGACTCGCGCACCGAGGGTTCCGTTCCGATTTATGAAAAACTGTGCTATTTAGAGACATCGTTTTATTTTTCCTGTAATCTTTACATAAACGTATAATAGAATAATTTCCGATTTTTCGCTTTGCAAACTTCGGAGATAAGGGGCGTACATTTTTCATCAAAAGTCGAAAACTATGCGGCCTAAAAAAAAGAAAAAAACGTCTGAGAATGTGCAAATAGCGTCCTTTCATATGATACCCCACATGCCCTAGTAGCCCCACTTTCAATTTTTAAGACCCCCTTTCAGTCCCCGTTGCAAAAAAAATATAAATATTTTTTGTTCCTTTCTTATTTGCAAAATAGTTGGGTAAACGTCATCTGAAACTGTTCCAAATTTCAAGTTGATAGCATTCTTGAGATATCCAGCTGTGACAGACAGACAGACAGATAGACTGAGTCACACCATAAGGGTTCCTTTTTTACCATTTTGGTACGGAACCCTAATAAAGGAACTTAATCGAAGGTCCATTTATAGACCACCATCAAAGACAAGAACATAGACATTATAATCAAATAAATCAATTGTATCGGAGTCAATTGAGATAATCAACAATAAATAATAGTTTTAACCTTCGACATCGCACACAACAATGATGTCATTGTAATTTATTCATTGTAATAAGTACTCGTAGGTCGGGGAAAAAGTTTTTTCGTATTTTATAGGTATAAAGTTGTAATAAAATCTCTTTGGCTCTACTGTTTGTATCTGGCTGGTTTTGATACCATTAAATAGATGACATTTTAGAAAAGAAAAATAAAAAGTTAAAACGATTTCCCGCCATTTTTTTTAAATATTTGACTAATGAAATGATTTTATCGTTTTAGTGGTCATCCTAGCCTAGTCTAGTCTTCTCCCCCAACTATGTTGTGGTCAGCTTCCAGTCTAACCGGATGCAGCTGAATACCAGTATTTAAGGTTCCGTACCAAAATGGTAAAAAGGAACCCTTATGGTGCAACTCAGTCTGTATGTCTGTCACAACTGGATATCTCAAGAGCTACTAATGCTATCAACTTAAAATTTTAAACAGTTTTAGATGACGTTTGCCCAACTATTTTGAAAATAAAAAAGAAATAAAAATAATGTATATTTTTTTTTACAACAGGGACTGAAAGGGAGTCTTAAAAATTCAAAGTGGTGCCCTAGTAGCCCGTGGGGTATTATATGAAAGAGCGCTGTTTGCAGATTCTCAAACATTTTTTTTTTCTTTTTTTAGGCCGCTTAGTTTTCGACTTTTGATGGAAAGTGTAAAAAAAAATACCGTTTCCCCCCTATCTCCGAAGTTTGCATAGAGAAAAATCTAAAATTATTCTATGTGGTAGAAGTTTATGTAAAGATTACAGGAAAAATAAAAAAAATAGCACACTTTTTCAGAAATCATCAACAAAAATTACATGGTACGGAACCCTCAGTGCGCCAGTCCGACTCGCTCTTGACCGGTTTTCTTACACGGAGCGACTGCCTATCTGACCTCCACAACCCAGAAACTACGATACCCCTTGGTAAGACTGGTTGTCAGACTTTCGGCCTTCTGACGACCCGTAA
Organism: Cosmia trapezina; assembly: GCA_905163495.3. Taxonomy (NCBI): domain Eukaryota; kingdom Metazoa; phylum Arthropoda; class Insecta; order Lepidoptera; family Noctuidae; genus Cosmia; species Cosmia trapezina. Next base: position 14,530,752 of record LR991047.1, read on the forward strand.
CGACTGTCAAAGATCCACGAATGACAGCCGGACCAACAGCTTAACGTGCTTTCCGAGGCACGGAGGAGTTTCGATATGTCCCATCCATTGAACGACCTCGGCATCCTTCAATCGAACACAACAGCTGCACAGCTGTTAATATTTTAGTAAATCAATTGTATCGGCGTTAATTTAGATAACAACTAATAAATATTAGTTTTAACCTTCGACACCTCAAACTCAAATGATGTCATTTATATTCATAATATTTGACTAATAAAATGAAATGATTAGATTGTTTCTGTGGTAATAACAATTAAATAAACTATGTTATTATGAAATACGGTGCTGAAACGTGGACACTGTCGACAGCTAGGTAGTACATGAGCGAAGTTAAGAATAAGAATAAGAATAATTTTTATTTGCTGAAAATATAGGTTTTACCAGATGTAAAAATTGGTGGTTTATGTACATTCCATATTTTGCCTGTTTAGGGCATGCAAATTAGATCTTAATAATAGGTGCAACTATGTACTTAATACTTACTTACTCGGCCGTGGGGTCCGAGTGCTCATAGTTTGTTTAAGGAAATCTCCAAACGGCTTGTTGACACTTCCCGTGACCCAAGGGCTGGCTTTTACCTTGGCCAGAGGATTAGCATTGCCATACAACGTGGCAATGCCGCCAGTCTCTTGGGTACTCTACCAGTCGACAGCGATGCGGAGGAATTTTTCGACGCCATATTTTAGTTTTTTATTAGTTTTAGTTTAAGATATTATATTTTTAAGTTATTTTAGCTTATTTTTAAGTATATTGAAATAAAATACACAGAATATAATTGTACTTAATAATATAAATTGCAATACACACACTCCAAAACTAAGAAAACGAACTTAGCTTCGTTCCCAGGTAATGGATGTTTTTACAAAGTCAAAGGCTATTGTCGATAAGTAAATAGGACATAGCGTGGGCGTACAATAACATAAATACTAATAAATTAAATTGTAAACAACTCGGGTGATGAATCGAGAAAATAACGCAATCCAAATGACAAATCATTGACTCATTCGTTGTAATAGAATATTGTGTCATGCACCCTTGCAAGTTTATCTTATTGTGTGCTATGTTTATTATTTAATGTGAAGGAAAACATCGCGAGGAAACCGGCATGTCCTAGAACCAAATATTCGAAGACATGTGACATCTTTACCAACTTTACCAACACTGCCAAGTGTTAACGGTCCGGCAGTTGTTCATATTCATTACAGTATTAAAAAAACACTCTGAACTTCCCATGATTCACGATTTCCTTTCACTAAATAGACGATCATCAAATGTTTGTTCTATCATCCGATTTAACACTGCTTTCTCCCATAAGTTTTTCTGTTTTCTTGGCACTTTTCTATACAACTCTATCAATAGAAAAATACATATTTACACAGATACAAAAGCTATTTGTAAAAGAAATTTACGCATTTGGCTTTTAAATCTCGACTACACTGCCACTGAAAACTTATTAAAACCCACCCACGCATTTACACTCACACTCCTACACTTACAATCATCCATACACTCATCTCATTCTTACACTCATTCATTTTATTCTTCATTTTTCGTTAATCTCATTTCTATTTTATTTTGTTTTGTCTAAAAACGTATCATTAATATTAATATATCTACTTATAATTTGTACATTTCATTGAAAGTATATCTTGACTAACCATTTGGTAATGTAACATGTGTAACAAAAGAGCCGGGTGATCTGTAACTCAGGGCCCTCCTACTTCAGACACCTTTCTCTATATAAGATTGTGCATATAATATCTAGTGCCTGTAATACTGAATGAGAAAAATAAAGATTTTTATGATTATGATTATGATTATCTACCAACCCGAACTGGGCCCTCGTGGTGGATTACGGCCGACTCTCTCTCACCGAGAGGAGGCCTGTGTCCCAGCAGTGGGAACATTATAGGCTGGTTATGCTATAAAAAGTGCGACTGCCAATCAGCGCTATACATGAATGAAGGCTGGAGGTGCACTCCTGGCGACTCCTGTAGAACAATTTCAATGATGTTATCACAGAAATTGTTCTAACAGAGTCGGTCTGGAGCCTTTAGGATCACATAACAGATAAAGAGGTCTCTCTCTCTTTTATCTGTTGTGTGTTTAGGATCGGTCTTTGCTAGCCTTGCCTTTTAATGCGTTTAAAATTAAAGTAAAATCCAATCTTTGTTCAAAGGCATACTATTCTATCAACGATTACTTAAACGATAAGAATAGTTCGTCGCTGTGATTAACTCAAGACAATGTTTGTGTTATGTTCTTTCTTCAGGATCAGCTTACATAATGACAGGTTATATGAGTTAAGTACTAAAATTGTTTATTTTATTTGACAAATAATATAGGTAATTTAATGTATTGTGTTGCGTAAATTATTTTGCATAATAGCGTATAGAATTAAGTTCTTCTAACTGAACAGACAGCTGTGCTGCTGGGGAGTTTGTTCCGCTACTTCTTCTTCCCAGCTAAAGCACTAGGAAGTGGTGAAGGGCGGGCGTTTTGTGCGGACTGTCTTAAATGTAATTTCGACGTTCAAAAAGTGCTGATTCTGCCTAATTTGAATAAATAACTTTTGATTGTGATTTTGATCGTAGCAGGTACCGTTCTGTAGTGTTTCTGCCTACCCCCATATGAAGAAGTAGTGAGTTTATATATATATGTAGTATGTATGTATGAATCATTGACACATTTGCTTTAATAGAACATTGTGTCATGCATGTTTATCATAAATGTGTTATGTTTAATATTTAGTATGTACTTGTAGTCAGTCACGTTTTCGTTAAGGATAGGTACTTTGTTTTATGTACTTAAGCGCATAAATCATATCCATCAATAACTACAATGTATTGTAATTTGCGAATATTCGCACCACCAGGTGACAATCGGGAATTAAATTCCCGCTACCAGTAAACTGACACTTCTAATGTAATTTCTACTGTCTTTTCACTGTCAAATGGGAACATTCTTTAACGAAATAACAGATAAGAAGTGTCATTTTACTGCGGCTAATTAAAAGTCCGAGCATAGGTAATGCGGATTCCACGAAATTCAATTTTTTTTGTTTTTTTTTTGCAATTTGCAGGTCCGTGTCAGGTTGTATCTTGATCAAAGTATGATACGCGGCAATAAAACATATGTATTTATATAATTTTAATCATAAAAATCATCAATACATCTCTCTAAGTTCGATTTCGTGCAGATTCGTTAGATTTCGTTCGTTTGACGACTCTGCACGAAATCTAACTTAGAGAGATGTATTGATGATTTTTATGGTTAAAATTATGTTAAAACATATGTGTTATTGCCGCGTATCACATTTTGATCAAGATACAACCTGACACGGACCTATAAATTGCAAAAAACGCAAAAAAAGTTGAATTTCGCGGAATCCGCATTACCTATGCTCAGACTTTTAATTAGCTGCAGTAAAATGACACTTCTTATCTGTCATTTCGTTAAAGAATGTTCCCATTTGACAGCGAAATGACAGTAAAAATGACATTAGAAGTGTCAGTTTACTGCAGCAAATTTTTTTTTTTTTTTAAAGCTTTTTTCTCTAGTTACCACAAAGTACAAAGTTGACGGCCAGCTTCTCTACGCTGCTGTCTAAACGTGACATTGGCAGAATAGTCGACATCGGCTCAATTGCCAAAAAAAAAAAAAAAAAAAAAAGTCCGACTAATAGTAGCGGGAATTTTATTCCCGATTGCCACCTGGTGGTGCGCAATCACCTTATTTTTTTTTAAAGTTTAACAGTGGAGCCAACATTACGGCATAATGAACTATTTGATGAAACCACAGAACGGATAAAAGAGGTCCTCTTTTATTCACTTGCGTGTCCGCTGTCAGAATTTATTTTTTATATAATTCACCAAACAATCACAATAGGTAATATTTTTATTTTATTAACGTTGTTTTTATAAATTCAGCGACGCTACTACAGTATTGTCGGTTATACGCAAGCGGGTTCTGTGGATGAAACGTGTGTATATTTTTATGTCTATTTTTGTTATGTGCGTTCTGTTTATGCAATTTTTTTTTTTAAAGATTTCTTCTCTAGTTTATAAGAGAATAGAAGTGGTCAGGCTACGCTTGCAGAACCTGACGCAAATTTTTCCAATTTGTAATTTTAAAAAGAATAGGTAACCCCTTACCTTCTGCAAGAACGAGTTGATCCATTTCGTGAAGGTCTTCTTCTGGATGTGGAGCCGTTCCTCCTGCAGCGCCTTGATGCGGCCCTGCTCGAACTTCAGGGCGTCCTCCCTCTGGGTCATGTTCGTACGCTGCTGCACTGCCGTGGCGTAGCCTCCCGGCTCATACTGTTGCCCTGGTAGAAGAAAATATAATGGTTAGTTATGTTTTTGAGAGAAATTCTGGATCTAGGGCCACAGGAGCATGAAATTTATCATATTTTTCGGATCTGGATCAGAAAAAAACACAGGAGCAATGAAATTGATCTTATTTTTCGGGTCTGGATCAGAAAAAAACACAGGAGCATTGAAATTGATCTTATTTTTCGGATCAGGATCAGAAAGTGTAGAAGGTGGGTGTAGGTTTCAGCTGAAAAGGCCCGATGATAAAAATGTCAAGCTTTAATGCAGTAAAGAACCGATATTTCAACCGATTTTGACTTCTATTGCGTCGGTGGCATGACAAATGGCAGCACTTTTTTGCTTTTAATGCCATCCTTACGCCTACGGAATAGAAGTCAACATCGGTTGAACGGACTGTAAAAAAGGTTTGTTTAAATGTCTATTCTTATTTCAAATGGAGTATAGTTTACATTATATGCTAAGGGGAGGGAATAATATAAAACAATGTGAGAATGTTGGGCCACAAAAGGTATGAATGAAAGGCAATTGCATGCAGCTGAGATGAGAATGCTAAGAGGGATGTGTGGTGTTACACGAATGAATAGAATAAGAAATGAGTACATAAGAGGAAGTCTGAAAGTGGCACCGGTGACTGAAATCTTGTGCGGACATCAGTTGTCATGGTATGGGCATGTGATGCGGAGGAATGAGGTAAATGTCGTGAGGAAAGTTTTGAGTGTGAATGTCGATGGATAAAATAGTAGGGGAAGACCAAAGAAACGATGGATGGACTGTGTGAAAGATGATATGGCTAGACAGGGAGTGACTACTGAGATGACGACTAATAGAGAAGTATGGAAGAAAGGACATGTTGCGCCGACCCCAAATAGATTGGTATAAGGGCAGGAGAATGATGACGTCACAATATATGCTAAAGCTTACCATATTTTCTAGATGGCTGATAATCCTGGTAGGAATAAACACTGACATTACTCAGTTGCCGCTGCATTTTTGTGACGCGGCAACACTCAGCACAAAGTTCTCATTAGGTTGGCAACACTGTTCGCCACAGATTAACTACACTTAACACTTTTTGTTTGTATCTTTTTCTAATGGTGCTTCACCTGAGATAGATTTGTTTTTGTTAATAATTAGGAATAAATTAGTGGATACCTTTGGCCGTCTTATTTTTATTTTGTTTTTGCGAAAGTTACGCGTTGCTATGTTCCTAAATACTGCGAAATTGGAGTCTACCATTTCCCAAGAGACCACAAAATTAGAAGATTGTGGATTAAAGCTATTCGTAAAGATTAAAAAAAAAATAATCAGAGTGCGAAACATTTTGAATAAAGTGATTACGAGGAAATATTTAAGGTTTTAAATTCAGACACTTTCCATGTCAAATACTTCATTAAAAATATTTAAATAACCGAAAATAACGAAATAGTGAAATAAAATCAAACTCATGAATGAACGAAATGTCAAAATTATAGGCCGTGGGGACCTAGCTATGATCACGCCATCTACAATTAGCTTTGCCCGACCTTCCCCATAACTATATGTCATTGTTCAACATGAGATGTTTCGATACTTGTCATATCAAACAAATCTCATAATTTGTTTTGTTGAATTTGTGTTCGCACTGCACGAAACGACAAATAAATGACAAGATTTGTTGCGAAAATGTGGTGGAAACATGTCAAGTGACATGAAACGTCAAAAATATTTCGCGCCAACAAGTTGTGTGACAATGCGAACGCGAGTTGACACATTGACAGGTAACCATGGAAACGAAGATTTCAATATGTTTTTTTGTTAATGTTTCACCAGTGCATACGCACATTAATTATTAGACTATCTTTACAACATGCAACACCAAACAAAGATGTCGTTAGCCGCCGCTGTCATTAATAGTACGTTAATTGACATAACCATTGATTTCCGCTCACGACCGTACCGCTTCAGTTAAGGATGACGGAGTTACTGCAATATGACTGTTTGGTGTTTGCACTATACCTATACCTAGCCATTTACAATATGATTAGACATTTAAACAACCCTTTTTTACAGTCCGTTCAACAGATTTTGACTTCTATTGCGTTGTGGCATCACAAATGGCAGCTGCAGTAAACAGTTGGTATTGTATCCTCTTTTGACTTTAATGCCATCCTTACTTAAGCCTACGGAATAGAAGTCACAATCGGTTGAACGGACTGTAAAAAAGGTTTGTTTAAATGTCTAATCTTACTGTAAATGGAGTATAGAGTCATATTAATGGGCTCGTAGCTAATTAATAACAACAGAAAGCACGTTAAGCCGTTGGTCCCGGCTGTCATTCGGAGATCTTTGACAGTCGTTCCGTACGGATAGTCAGAAGCCCGAAAGTCTGACAACCAGTCTTACCAAGGGGTAGCGTATTACCTAGTAACTGGGTTGTGGAGGTCAGATAGGCAGTCGCTCCATGTAAAATACTGGTATTCAGCTGCATCCGGTTAGACTGGAAGTCGACCCCAACATAGTTGGGAAAAGGCTAGGCTGATGATGAAATGGGGAACACCTTTACAGATATGAGCTCATTTCGTCGCTAATCTAAGTGACGTAACTGATTCGAAGAAAATTTTACAGGGCAAGCTATTTTTCTTCTTTTTTTTTTTTTGTAAACTAGATATATCGGTCCCGATTTTTGCATTGTCATGGGTACCGTAAGGCATAGGTACAGATACGCCGATTAGCCAGATCGATTCGACTTGGAAAATGTATCAAATTACTATAGTTAGGTCGGCTATCGGCTTAGTCCAAAATGTCAGATACGTCAATTAGTTAAATTAGTGACGATTTTACCTCTCAAATAGCTCCAAATGCTGGTCAAAACTAACAATAGCTCCGCGCTAGCCCTGCACGGTGCTGTGCGCGGGTGCATGACCGTGAACTACTATAACGGTGCGGGTCGCGTGCCGTTGACCACTTCATCACATAACATTACGCTAATTACTGCAGAGGTAAAATGGATCAGGAAATGTACTACATGTTACGTACTAAATGTACGTCATTGAAACGCGACGACGCAACGCAGCCGTGTGGAATCCGTTTAGTCCACTCTCGGCCCCTCGACCCTCAGGGGGCGAGACTGAATTTTCATACAAAGGACAGGCATACCTCGTCCACTTTCGACCCCTAGTTCGGTAAGTACCTAAAATTAATATTTTGATATAGTAAGCTACAGAAAGCAAAATTCAGGGTTTGATATTTTTTTTTAAATATATTGACGGTATTTTAGTTAAATAGTATGCAACTATAGGGTAGACTGATGATTTATCATCGTGACTGACTGTACTTTGGGGGTCGAGAGGAAACTAAAACTTGCCTGGAAAATAAACTCCACTCTCGACCCCGAAGGGTCGAGAATAAACTATGTTTAGGGGTCCAGTGGACACATTATTTATTGGATGTCGAGGGGCCGAGAATGGACTAAACGGTGGGATCTCTCTAAACGACACCTCTTACACATAAGATTATTTTGGGGTCCAACTTAAGAATGAATGATACCACGATTTGACAATATTGTCTGGTTTTTGCCCTTTAATCTGGTGTCGGGTTCACTCCGAAGTTTCGAAATACTTTCGGACGGGTCCGTATCTTCGTCGTTTACGGATCTAGTAGTCCCCTAGCGCCGAAACGTTGAAAAATCAACAGTGCGCTTTCATTTAGGCATTCGATTAGATATCATCGAATGTTAGAGAAAAGGGGCTAGGAAGGACTAGGAATATTATACTATTTAGGACTCGTGGCTAAGTAATAACAGCGATCAGATTAAGCTACGCTTGGCGCGGTTGGTCTGTGGATGTGTGACCATCTTTACATACCGAGACCACTCCGTGCCTCGGAATGCACGTTAAGCCATTGGTCCCGGCTGTCATTCGTGGATCTTTGACAGTCGTTACGGGTCGTCAGAAGCAATTACCCAGTAAATGGGTTGTAGAGGTCAGGGTAACCACTTTCTTATCTAATAAAGATTATTATGATAAAGGCAGTCACTCCATGTAAAATACTGGTATTCAGCTGCATCCGGTTAGACTGGAAACCGACCCCAACATAGTTGGGGAAAGTATTGGCAGATATGATGATGTTTGAGAAAACTGGCATTAGTGTAACGAACTACACGGGCCTGCAAAAATAAGTAAGTATCACACTGTATCACACTTTTAAAATTGCAATAACTTTTTAAGTGCACAAGATATACTTTCGAAACAAAAAGGACTCGAAAAAGAGTTTAATTTTGTACATAAAAACTGTCACGCCTGGGATGAGCTAGGGAGGCTAGTCAGAAGCTAGTCAGAAGCCGCAGACCACCACCTACCACCCTCAGGGCACTAAAACAGGCCCTGATAGAAGAATGGGAGAATATTCTCCAACATCGGCTCCGAAACCTCGTGTTCAGTGTGACAAATCGACTCGAAGCTGTAAACAGAGCCTGAAGATGCAATACAAGTTATTAAAAAATAAATAACATGTAAAACATACTTGTAAATGTTAATTGAGTTTTATGACACTAAGCAAAAAATGGCTATTTTTATTATTTTATCTTTTTTAGACTTAAAAATGTTACTATAAAACGTTTTTTATTTTAAATCTCTAAATTCTATATTTAAACAGAAAGATATTTATTTCAATGTAATATAAACATAGGTTATACAGGGTGTTTGGCGCATGGACCGACACAATTTTTTGGGGGATTGGGGGGGTCATTTGCTAGGTTTCACCTAAAGACCTCCATGTCCTAAGTGTGACGGTAATTGAGATATGTTTTTTTTTGTGCTTTCTTTGAATTACCCAAAATCTCGCCTTTAAATCGATATATTTTTTTTGTTTATGGTTGCAATAGAACAAAATAAATTTTATAATAGTCTGCAATGTATTTTTATTCTAAATAAATTATTATTTGATGTAATTGATCAGTAGAAAATGACTTACGTGCTTCCAAAGTCTTAAAAATGTTTAAATGTATGAAAAGTTACTACTCTTAAATTCATTTTTTTTTTTTAAATAAAGCCATTTTGACCTTATTTTTATCTCAAAAAGTTCTTTAGCTTGTACCCTTTCTAAGGGTATGCTACACGCTATGAAAAACAATTCAAATGTAGTCAAAATACTAGTTAGAGAGTCAGTTATGGAGTGTTTTAAGAAAAGACTTATTACGGTTACTATATTTTTTTATTTTATTTCGAATAAGAATACATTGTAGACTATAATAAAAATTATTTTGTTCTTTTACAACCATAAACAAAAAAAATATATCGATTCAAAGGCGAGATTTTGGGTAATTCAAAGAAAGAACAAAAAAAAAAAAAACTATTACCTACCGTCACACTTAGGACATGGAGGTCTTTAGGTGAAACCTAGCAAATGACCCCCCCAATGCCCCAAAAAATTGTGTCGGTCCATGCGCCGAACACCCTGTATTAAAAAACTAAAATATGGCGTCGAAAAATTCCTCCGCATCGCTGTCGACTGGTAGAGTACCCAAGAGACAGGCGGCATTGCCACGTTGTATGGCAATGCTAAGCCTCTGGCCAAGGTAAAAGCCAGCCCTCGGGTCACGGGAAGTGTCAACGAGCCGTTTGGAGATTACGTTAAATAAATCAAGAGCACTTGGACCCCACGGCCCAAGGGTTTCAACCCCAAACGGCTCGAAAATATAATTACCGATAAGATTATTATATTTCCGCCGCTTGAGGTTTTCCGCAGCCGCAGCAGCAGTGCCAGCACAGCACGCCGAGCCAGGAAGATGGGATGGCGCAAGAGTATCGATTATATGTAATATCAATTCTATATTTTAGAAAAAAATGAAATTTTAAAGTGTAGTACTTGGTTTTGCAAGCCAGTGTATAAACTTAAGGTTGATGCGCCAGGGTAGCCCGCGAAATTCAAAATTTCTTACGTTTTTTGCAATTTGTAGGTCAGTGTGAGCTTGTATGTTGATTAAAATATGATTCGCGGCCGTAGCTAATATGGGTTTACAGAATTATAATCATTAGAATCAGCAATACAACTCCATAAGTTAGCATTTACCTCAAATCTATCGATTTCATGAAATCATGAGGTTTGAGGTAAATGCTAACTTATGGAGTTGTATTGCTGATGAAATCATGAGGTTTGAGGTAAATGCTAACTTATGGAGTTGTATTGCTGATTCTAATGATTATAATTCTGTAAACCCATATTAGCTACGGCCGCAAATCATATTTTAATCAACATACAAGCTCACACTGACCTACAAATTGCAAAAAACGTATGAAATTTTGAATTTCGCGGGCTACCCTGGCGCTTTCGCCTTAACTTGAAGTCATAAACCAAGCCTTGAATACCGTATGAAATAGTTTTCAAATTATCGTGTTATTTTTTTTTTTTAATTTGTATATCGCACAGGCACGCGCGGATACGGTTCGTTGTCGGTCGCATGGTCAGTGCGCACGCGATGCGGCTCGCCTGTTGTGTATAGAATACGTTTAGTTTTAATAGTGCACACTTTATCGCGAGAATTATTGTGTTCTTTTTTTAATTTGTTTTTTTTTTCTTTCTTTTTAGGGTCCTGTACCAAAATGGTAAAAAAAGGAACCCTTATGGTGTGACTCAGTCTGTCTGTCTGTCTGTCTGTCACACCTGGATATCTCAAGAACTACTAATGCTATCAACTTGAAATTTGGAACAGTTTTAGATGACGTTTACCCAATTTTTCAAATAAGAAAGAAATAAAAATATTTTTTTTTGCAACATGGGGTGAAAGGGGGTCTTAAAAATTCAAAGTGGAGCTACTAGGTCATGTGGGGTATCATATGAAAGAGCGCTGTTTGCACATTCTCAAACATATTTTAATTTTTTTTTAGGCCGCACAGTGTTCGACTTTTGATGAAAAATGTAAACAAAAATACCGTCCCTCCCCCCCCCCCCCTTATCTCCGAAGTTTGCAAAGAGAAAAATCTGAAAATATTCTATGTGATAGAAGTTTATGTAAAGATTACAGGAAAAATAAAACGATGTCTCTAAATAGCACACTTTTTCAGAAATCGGAACGGAACCATCGGTGCGCGAGTCCGACTCGCTGTTGACCGGTTTTTTTTGTTGTTAGATACTGAATTTGTTTTTTGTTTAGTCCGTTTGGTTAGGTGGTTAGGTCGATCGTAGTTAAATGCTGAGCCTCTCCCAGGCTTTGCCATAACACCCTGGCCTTCGTCTTCCACATCCAATCTGTCCCAGCTCCCAGCCACCTTTTTTAAGATCGTCGGTCCATCTAGCTGGGGGCGTCTAACACTACACTAGCCGATTACGTGGTCTCCACTCCAGGGAGTCTACTCCCTAAGTCCGTGCGTCCGCCCGTCCGTCCGTCAGTCCGTCCGTCTGACATAACGATCCATGAAAACAAGTGTAAAAGTTGAATTTTTCGGACGAACAAAAACACATCGGGAGTAAGGACAACTGTCAAATCGTGTTGTCATTCATACTTCGTTCGGGCCCCGAACCAATCATCCAACCGTAGGTGATACAGAGTAGGAAACGTCCGTAACGAAGGCCAAAACTTTGGGCTTCGCGCTTAGGGAGTAGACCCCTAGGACTCGTACGGAACGGACGAACCGTTCCGTGATTTGTTAAAGATTTTAAAAAATCTAAACCATACCATATAAACATGCATTTTGAGTTTTTGAGGAATTTTCTGGAAAAATACTGACCCAGCTCACTCACCTGTCATCATAAAACCTACTGACATGGTTATTTTTCGAGAATTAAAAAAAAACTGAATTTGTTTTGGTCTTGAAGTCTTGTATTGTCAGTTTATGGCAGTGGTGTGCGATTTTGTTCAAAATCCTAAATCCAATGACATTAAACATCTAGACGTTGCCATGATTACAGTGTGAAGTGTGGAAGTGAGACATATAAAATTATACGAAATTAGTAGGAAAATTGAGACAAAGCATCGTATCTTCTGTCTCTTACGGCGTGCCGTATTTTTGTGCGAATGTATTGACATGGGTTTCAGTCCAAAATATGGAAGATTTCTTACGTTAAACCTCATTTCTAATACCACATAACCTAGAAAAAGTATTATATTGCTGTCCCATGACCGGCCATGCGGTGGCTCGATCTAGATGTATATTATCTAAGCCTAAATCCTTTACTGCTTACAAATAAAACGTTCCAAATTAAAAAAAAAGCCCGGGAACAGTTCTAACCTAAGATTCTACTTACACACAGTAAAACGGCATTTTGTAAACGCAACATGCAAATAAACGATACTTTACAGTTACCAATCTCTCACACTTCATTTTATTACTAGGGATGGGCCGAACGGTTTGAACCGAATACGAACTTCGGCCGAACATTCGGTGAAAATAAAAAGTTCGGATTTTCACTCTAGGAATGTATACGAACAAAGACGTAACAGACTACTGCCAGTAGATAACGTAAAATCCTTAGAGTTTTGGCACTATAACCTGCCCTTGGTAAATTTTAAATACCAGTAGGTAATAAGATTTCATAAATAAAATAACACTTACAAAATTAAAAACAGTGATTTTTGGCAATACATGTTTTGTTTAGGTGTAAAAATTATGATAATTTTTAGAATACATTTAAGTAATTGCTAAATAAGTAACAAGTGGTTAAACTAATAATAAAACAGTAAATAAATGCTTATGTTTTTATTTTACTTAAATGATAAATGATAAATGATTTATTTTCTGTAAGTAGGTTTGTACAAACACTTTTACACGTCAAACATATTTTTTTTAAACTAGATGAGTTCGACGTTTCCTATCTGACTACTCTGAGAAGAAACGCCGAAACAAACTCAGAGGTCACAGTCTCTTTTAAAGTCCAGACATAATCTTGGTCAGATCATGTGAAGACCATGTAGATTGCAGTCTGAAATGGTCTTTTGATGAAAGAACCACACAGATTGAGTGGACCTGTCCAGTCAGTGCACGCATTTGTCAGTAATCGTGCAGCTCAACTTACTGACTGGTTCAGTTTTATTACTTATTTTAGTCTAAGCAGTCGAAATAATTTTAATATTTTCTGACATCAAAATATTCGGAATTTGAACCGAATTTCGACCGAATGCCGAAGTTCGTTTCGGCCCATCCCTATTTATTACATTAACAAGTTGCACTAGTTACGTTATCGGAGCAACAGGTCAACGGCCGCGTTGTCAGCAAATATAAATTGTGTGGAACGGACGACCTGTCGATATTGTTGTCGTATCTCGACAACCTAACATGCACCTTTTTTGCATCAGTGGAATACAATGATTTGATGTTTAAAAGCGTTTAATGGCCTATACATTATTTAGATAGTGATATTTGCAGTATGTATTCGGAGTTCGTGGCTAAGTAATAACTGCCGCACGGGGCGATCCTAAGGTAGCCCGCGAAATTCAAATTTTCTTACGTTTTTTGCAATTTGCAGGTCAGTGTCAGGTTGTAGGATGTTGATTAAAATATGATTCGCGGCCGTAACTAACATGGCTTGACAGAATTATAATCATTAGAATCAGCAATACAACTCCATAAGTTAGAATTGACCTCAAATCTAGCGATTTCATGAAATCATGAGATGGATTAGGAGTGTGGGGCTCGCTGCGGCACTTCTACGTATGACAACTAGCTAGGCGTGACGTCATGCCATCTATGTGTTTCCGTACTTAGTCCTTCATGTGGACCATTGTGCGTGTAGTGTACGTCATGCCATATTTTAACTCAATGTATCGCCGTAATCTTTTGATTAAGTACTTACATGAAAAAATACGTGTCCAATATTTTTCATTAATCTACGTGACGGACAAATAATACATTTATAATCCAAATAATCAATTTTATGATGAATAATGACGGACAAATAATTAATTTTATGATGAACTAGCTTTTGCCGCGTGGTGTCGGAAAATATCCCACAGGAACGTGGAACTACCGGGAATTCCTTACTTGTTCTTTGTCTACATTATAAAGGCAACCTCTGTGCAAAATTTCAGCTTTCTAGGTCCAAAGGTTTGGGCTGGGCATTGATGAGTCAGTCCATCAGTCAGTCAGGACTCTTTTTATTTATATAGATAGATGATGAATAATGACGGACAAATAATAAATTGTATGATGAATGATGAATAATGACGGACAAATAATAAATTTTATGATAAATGATGAATAATGACGGACAAATAATAAATTTTATGATGAATTATGAATAATGACGGACAAATAATAAATTTTATGATGAATGATGAATAATGACGGACAAATAATAAATTTTAGTCCCTATTGAAAAGTCAAATTTAATTTAAATAAATGCTTGGAGTTTTGAGTTTTGCACTAACAATATTTGTGAAGTACTTATTCCATTTTCCTATCAGTTTCAAGTAAATACATAATGATAAGGAGTCGGCCGCTCCTCGAACGATACCTTTCGTAAACATAGCATACTTCTTCAATGGGTTTCTATCTGTGAGTGTTTCTGGAGTGGAAAAGTATTTCCTCGTTTCCATAATGAGGTTTAATAAGGAAAATGGAAGTTAAGTATAGTAACTGCTAAGTCGATTTGTCGCTAGCGATGTCAAAATCTGTGTCTGGACGTGAGATCTTGAAATCGGTAGCGAGTCGCCGCCTGGTTCTAGCATAAAGGCACCCGCAGACAGGTGTGACGCGACGTTGCGAAGCGATTTTTGGTACGGTCAGCAACAGAAGTCGGTTAACACTGCTACTTTTTGACATCATCTATATTAACACAAAATGATACGATAACCTGCTTTTCAGCATTTCATTTATTAGACAAGAATTAATTTTCTTTAAAATTTACAACTGTTCCGATTTTAATGAAGTATTTTGCTCAATAATTAAGATTTAGAAAACTCAAGTGTTAATCGACTTTTGTTGCTGACTGTACCACAATTTCCATAGTTTTGATAGAAATTGTTCTGTTGTTCATTGTTTTTAAGGACGCTGTTACAAATGGGTAGCCAAATCATTACTTTTTTACACAAAAGTATGTTTATTAAATAAAATGCTTTGCATTCTTAAAATGTTTTTTGGCCGAATTGTTGATAGATGTGCATGGTACGATTCTGAACTATAAATATAATTTTATATTATTATTTAATTTTTTTTTATTTTTTTTTGTTTTTAACTTTTATCATTGTTTTTAGTTTTAGTTGGTGAACTTCCTGTGCGAGTCACAATAAATACTTTTTCTTTCTTTCTAGATAAGTACAGTTTCTCAATAAAATGTACCGAAGTGTGTCCTTATCGCAAAATTAACACCAAAGTGTTAATTCCACTAGCGCCAAAGACTTAGTAAGCGTAGGAAAGTCAAGATAGACTTGTAAAAGTACTACGTTGTTAGAATACGTAAGCAATACATGTATTTATGTAAACATAGAGAAAGTTATGTGAATGGATGCGACTTGCGAGCACTGCTTTGTTATATTGTTACTAGCTGCGCCCCGTGGTTTCACCGCGTAGACCGCGATAAAAAGTAGCCTATGTATTAATCCGGGGTATAAGCTATCTACATACCAAATTACATCCAAATCGGTCAAGCCGTTTGAGCGTGAAGAAGTAACAAACATACAAACACAATTCACAGACTTTCGCCTTTATAATATTAGTTTGAATTTGTCAACTAGCTGACGATTTTGTTTGTATTAAGGCTCACTTGTACCGCAAACCATTAAATAAATAACACCACGACCGTAATCCTCAAAGGGTTAGACAGAGGTGTACATTCCGCGAGGTTTAAGGCCATACCCCGACCAAACGACCTTCAGCGTTAGGTCCTTCTCTGTACCGCTCCCGCACGCCCCTTCATCATAAAATTTGCAATTTTTTTGGAATTAATTAAATAATAAAAAGAATAGCGAACTTTAGAAATAAAATAAAACGTGAATAATTTAGATGTTTAAATTATCTATCCATTAGTGTAATCCTCAAATGATTAGAACGTCACCTTTAGCAAAAGATGCATGCAATCAATATTTTAGACACTTTTTTCCAAGGAGATTTTAAATGTATTTATTTCACATAAAAACAAAAGTGAACGTGCAATGTCATGATAGAATATCGAACATTATTAATGTGCTTTTAGATGTAATTTATTACTCTTAATTATTGAGTTAATAGCCTCTGAATAACGCACTATCGCAAGGTTTTGGTCGTTTTCTTCTTCCATTCTCCCCTGTCAACCGTCAGCATTGACATAAATATTACTATCAATGACCGTGTTGCCACCTTGGTTTTTGAAAAGGGGCAGTCGGACAAGCTAGAAAGAGCTAGATTTGGCAAAAGAGGTACTAGAACGGGCTAAAAACATAGATACAAATGTAAAGGGTTTAAAATTGTTTATTAGAAACGTATTAATTTCAGAAAGTGCAAAACCCTAATAAAATTAAGTTATTAAATTGATTAAAATCAGTCTTCATCGGAATCTTCCAAAATCATATCTGCCGAAGCAGAAGAATCTACGATCTAGGATGATGCGAATCTAGGATGATGCGAATCTAGGATGATGCGAATCTAGGATGATGCGAATCTAGGATGATGCGCAGTGGTAGCCCGCGAAATTCATTTTTTTTTTTTTGAGTTTTTTGCAATTTGCAGGTCCGTGTCAGGTTGTATCTTGGTCAAAGTATGATACGCGATATAATTTTAACAATAATATCATCAATACATATCTATAGGTTAGATTTCGTGCAGATTCGTTAGATTTCGTTCGTTTGACGAATCTGCACGAAATCTAACTTAGAGAGAATTTCGCGGGCTACACAGCACAATCACCTTAAATTCCACTTCCCACTCTTTTTTATAATGTTGTTTGTACTTAGAAACAAACTTGGGGAATTCCCCAGTAATGAAGCAGAAAGAGTAGGTACGGTTACCAATGTTACCATAGCAAAACTAAAAATATACCCAATTAGTGATCATAAAGGTGTGAACTGACGAAATCTATACTACATGACGCGCATTGTTTCATAACTTGGTAATCGCGGTGCGAAGTTTTAGTATCGCTTGAAATGGGCTAGATTGCTCTTTTCGGGCTAAAGCATGAAGAAACGAGTTTACCTACAGTAAAAAGTGCTAGATCTAGGCCGAAAAGGGCTAAGGTGGCAACACTGTCAATGACCGTGACGCTATCATTCACTCCCTTCTCTTTCATGTTATTCCTCACAGAATCCATGCATGTTTTCTTTGGCCTTCCTCGCCCTCTCCAACCATCAACATTTATATTCATCACTCTTTTATAACATGCGTTTCTTCTGTCATCTTCAAACGTTTGACAGAAACAGAACGATGTTATAAATACGTTTAACCTCTAAACAAGGCCTGTCGTTGGCTTAACAACACATTTTTTCACAATAAAAAAAAATATTTTTTTTGGCGGGAATTTTTTTCTTGTCTATGGTCTCACTTGTTTTTTTTTATTGAGGAACATGTGCTATCCGTATGGCGTTGGTAGTTACGAATAGATTTCGACATAGCTTTGAAGTTTGAGTCAGTATAAAAAAAAACAAAAAGTATGCACATGTGAAGTATTTTGAGCTGTTTACTATAATATCCCATAACTGCGCAGAAATGATGAAAAGGAGTCAAGTTATTAGATACTGCCATCGTCGATCAATCCATACTTCCATCCCCAAATAATATGTAGTGATTATATTACACTACATAATTATTATAAAACAAAGTCTCTCACCGCGTCTGTCAGTCTGTATGTTCGCGATGATCTCAAAGTATTGAACGGATTTTAATAAGGATTTCACCATTGTATAAGGTTTAGATGTTTTTCATTTAGGTTTTTTGTAAATTGGCTGAAATATAACGATGATTGTTGAAGATTTCGGAATAAATCATGCCGACTGGGAGCGTTAGTCGGCGTTCACACGAGCGTAATAAAATCGCGGCGGGGTTTTATCGCGCACTGAATTTTCAACTCTCGTTGTTGAGCCGAGCGTTGAGAATCCAACCTAACAAAAACAGAGTGCATCCCAGCGCGACGAAAAACACACTGTTGGATTTTCAACTCCCGGCGCTAAGCAGAGCGTTGAAAATACAGTGCGCGAAAAAATCCCGCCGCGATTTTATTACGCTCGTGCGAACGGGGGTTTATTGTCGTGCGCGTTACGAATATTACGTTTCTGTGGGATTATTTCCGACAAAAGCTAGTTATTAATATTATAAATGCGAAAGTTTGTTTGTTTGTTACGCTTTCACGCTAAAACAGCCGAACAGAACATGGGTAGACCATGATCTGGTTTAGAACATAAGATTTTTTTTCCGGTTGTTTGTTCCCGCGGGATAATTTCCGCTTTCCACGTGGGCGAAGCCGGGGGCAAAAGCTAGTAGGTACTAGGTACTTATTATATAAATGTGAAAGAAACTCTGTCTGTCTATCTGCTGCTGCTGCTGGGTTCGATTCCCGCACGGAACAAATATTTGCACGACCTACAAGTATTTGTTCCGAGTCTGGGTGTTTTTCTATCTATAATATGTATGTATTTACAAAAAAAAAATGTATTTAAGTAGTTTATCAGCCATCTCGTTACCACAACACAAGCATTAGGTTGCTTAGCTTGGGACTAGATGGCGTTGTGTGAAATGTCCAAGGATATTTATTTATTTTATTTATTTACCTTTTTGGCACACAGATAGTAAGAGGGCATACCAAGACGTGCCTCGTGAAAACTCCAGTACCTAGGACGTTTCCTTGAGATAATTTCCATCCTCAACGTGGGCGAACCACGGGGCCGGTTGCTAAACCTAGTCAAAATCAATCTGCCTAGCCTTTTCCCAACTATGTTGGGGTCTGCTTCCAGTCTAACCGGATGCAGCTGAATACCAGTATTTTACATGGAGCGACTACCTATCTGACCTCCACAACCCAGTGACTGGGTAATACGATACCCCTTGGTAAGACTGGTTGTCAGACTTTCGGGCTTCTGACGACCCGTAACGACTGTCAAAGATCCACGAATGACAGCCGGGACCAACGGCTTAACGTGCTTTCCGAGGCACGGAGGAATCTCGGTATGTAAAGATGATCACTCATCCACGGACCAACCCCGGCAAGCGTAGCTTAACCTGATGGATCGACCCTTGCAGCTGTTATTACTTAGCCACGAGCTCCTAGTCCTGCTAAACCTAGTCATGAGTTTATATAGAACTATTTGTGTAGTAAATTCTGCGAAATACTACAAGATGACGAATAATTTCTGTTAAGTATTTCTTTAGGCATCACTTTATAATGTTGGTTACATGATTACGTCATGATATCAAAGGTCAGTCCTCAATGAGAGCCGTTGTACGTTGTATGTTGTATGCTAGGGTTGCCAACCCTAGCATACTGTACATACTTAACCAACTTAACCAAATAATTTTATTAATAGATTATAAATTATATTATTTTAGATATTATATTAGACTGATCTCGATAAAATTAATATTATAATTTACTTAATTAATGTTATTAACATCTTTTAAAAATTGGTTATTGTTCATTTATTTCCTAATTTTATTTTATTTTAATTTTATTTTTGTTTTTTATTTTAATTTAATTTTAATTTTATACTCTTCTGCTGTGCCCTACATGGTCCGTAATTGTACATACCGTTAGCTTTAAGCCTTTGTAACACCTTCTGAAACATTATGGAATGCAAATAAAGATATGAATACTTTAACGGTGTGTAGTACTCATGAAAATGATCAACTTTTACCATGGAGCTAACCCTGAAATATGAAAAAAAAAATCGGCTGTTCTCTACAAAGTGCAAAACCTACGCGCTCATAATGTACGAGACAGCAGATTTTTTTTTTCATAATTCAGGTTTAGTTCCACGGTAAAAGTTGTTCTTTTTCATGAGTACTACACACCGTTACAGTATGTCCCTCGTTTAACCTAACACCTGCTTTATTAGAGGCCTAAGTACTTTATTTCTAATAAAAACAATATTATAGACGATACTACTATATTTTCGATGAATCAAATAACATTATTATTTTAAAATAATATTTTATATATTTTTTAAAACAGATAACGGCTGCTGTTCATTTTAAGGATCCTTCAAACAGTCGCGATTATATCGCGACTCGCGTATGTTTGAAGGAGCCTTTACACACATTAGGTGTAAAATTAAACGCAGTCGTTATCTGCTTTTGAAGTTTCGTTTCAGCAACCAGAAACTTCAGTTTTTACTGAGCGCATATTTTCAGTAATGAATATAAAATGGCGAGATGAGCGCATAAAAACTTAATTTAGAGTGAAATAATATTTATGAGACAACAAAATAAAAAACCTGTTAATAAAACCTGTTGAGAAAATACTGTATTTACCTATAAGTAATTGTTTGTTACATTTAGTTCTTTATTTTCTGTTGCTTCCTTAATTTATTTAGTGTATACGAACGTTGGTAAATCTAAATAAATAAATAAAGGCTCAAGTAGCAATAGAATAATATTTTATATGCATCTAAACAATTTAATAAGAGAAAATACTATATTTAATCATTTGATTATAATAAAAAATGTAGGTAACCCTAGTTGTATCCGTTTAGTTCCGTAGTTTGAATAGTTGATAGGCTATCATTATTTCGTTGCTAGCATAGAGCGAGTTATCTATTCCTGTCATGGCGACCCGTCCTTGTAACGGAGAGATTTCAAAAATTTATAAATTCAGGGCCCGTACTATAACCGTTTGCAGGGCAGGACCCATAGATATAAGAAAGTTATATTTCTATGTCAGGACCCACGCACATGGTTATAAATCGCTTGACATTACACATGACAGTGACATCTTACTTTTTGACACTTGTCAAATATTAGCTTTTATCGGAGCTCTACGTATTTATGTACCATATCCAATTTATTGTCCATAGTCCTCTACTGCTTCTACTGATTTCCTAGGAGAGCGGTAGACTGTCATGAAAATGATGACAGCGGCAAAGATTTAAATCGTTACATTGGCCCTACCGCGCCAAAAGGTAGTCGCATTTTTGTTTCATTTTGACATCTCTGACACGCAATGACGCAGTGACTACACTCGATTATCATGGAAACGCTGTTTAATAATGTGTGAGCTCATTATTTACAGTATGGCCACTTTTTGTTGTGACTAAGTACGGTGAGGGCAAATCTCGCGATTTCAATCTTTCTTTTCAATGTCAAACTATTGAAAATGACAGATTTTCATGACGGCCGCTTTCCTAGAAAAAACAAAGTTTTTCATACCTAACTTTTGGCGACAATTTTAACGCAGACCAGTCTGTTTGTTTTGTAAAAATCTCACCATGATGAAAACTTAGGTGAGGTGAGCTTGAAGTCAACAGTATCAATCCCTAGCATCAAGCGGATGACAGTTGACAGATTAGTTCCAAGTTATCACGGTGAGATTCAGAATAGACCGGCAGAACCATAGATGTTTTTTAACGTAAATTATTTTTTATTTCCGATAGATCTATGTGAACTTAGATGGTAATCTACCATTTAAAGTTTTTTCTCTAATAGCCAATAATTACCGGTTGGTGCTGTTTTTTAATCACTTGGTGTACTGATGAGATATTATAACATAACATAAAGTATTGGGCTCCCAAAGGATGCCAAAGGTTTCGGCAGAGGTGTACCTATAGTACACCTACATATTTTCGACAGCAAAATTTAAGTCCTATGTAATAGGAACTACATTAGAGAGAGATATTATTTTGGTATAAAATTCGCATACCTCCTCTGGGGATTATCTTCCTGCATACAAAATGATAAAGAAGAGATAATTTATCGGTGTTACGTTAACGCGTAGAAAATTTATCTCTTTTGCGCGCAAAAATGATAAGACACACTTCCGGACATCATCTTTTTATACTTAAGGTGATTGCGCTGTGTAGCCCGCGAAATTCATTTTTTTTTGGGTTTTTTGCAATTTGCAGGTCCGTGTCAGATTGTATCTTGATGAAAATATGGTACGCGGCAATAAAACATATGTCTTTACATAATTTTAACCATAAAAATCATCAATACATCTCTCTATTGATGATTTGCAAGGTTGAAATTATATAAATACATATGTTTTATTGCCGCGTATCATACTTTGATCAAGATACAACCTGACACGGACCTGCAAATTGCAAAAAAACCCCAAAAAAATTGAATTTCGCGGGCTACCACTGCGCATCATCCTTAAGTAAGTATTTTATTACTTGGCGCCAGAAAAAAGAATAAGAATTCACTAAAATAATACATCATACTCAGGTTATTTAATTAAGAAAATGTAAAGATTTCAAATATCTTTTAATCTAAAATTACTAAGTACTTATCACAAAAATTTGGTTTCCGGCATCCATCTTTGTTCGGTACATAGACAATTAATTTCCATTTTTTGTTTTTTTTTTTTAAATATGGCTCTCATGGAATTAGTACGTACGATATAGTACAGCCATGGAATTAGTATGTTCTTTTAAGCTGGCTGTATAAGGACTGGGTCTGGCCACATAGTAAAAAACCCTTTGCTCTGACCTTTGCCTAGCGAGACTCCGCAATAGACTCCGTGACCCAATTCTCCAAACTCTAGGGTGGCAGAACCACCCGGTTTCCCTTTCTCAAAGTCGTTCAACCGAAAAATATTTAATAATAACTCCAAATTAGGTTACAATAGTTCCAAGAATGGCTTACAATAGCCACGATTATGTTTCAAGGTCGCCCATGTTCGGATTTAAAATTCAACGCCATTATGCAAGGTAATCGCAGAAGGTTAACTAAAAGGCTCTATGGTAAATTGAACCGCCCTCTTTGGTAAAATTATTACATTTTTTTAAGGGAATTATTTTTATTACTTAACGTGCGCTTTTTATAATTTCTAACGTGACGTTATTATTGTGGACGTCCACGCCCATTAAATGTATGGAAAAACGTGCACGTTGTAACTTTATAGTGGACGGGAAAAAGCGTCTTCATATACGCGTATATGTGTTTCTTTGGGGTCGCGGCATTATGCTGAGCGGTAGCCGTTCTTTTCTTTTAAATATTTCCATACACTTTACAGGGAGTTTTACAGCAACCTGAACTGGTCCCGCGTGGTGGATTACGGCCCACTCCCTCTCAGCGAGAGGAGGCCTGTGTGTCCCAACAATGGGAACATTATAGGCTGATTATTCTATAGTTACATGTATCTAAAACATCGTTCTGCTTCTGTCAGCCGTTTGAAGAAGACAGAGCCAGGACGAGCCAGTGATTTGTGGTGCTCAAAACTCAAAAATCAACGCATTTATTTGAAACTAGCTGATCCGACAGACGTTGTCCTGACTTAGCTATGAATATTCTAATGTAAACACGTAAAGTTAAAATTGTCGTTAAGTTTTTTGAAATTTTCCAATTTTATGCGAAATTTTCTTAATTTTTTCTTTCATAAAAACCTTCTCCTGACAGTAATAAATACAACAAAAAAAGAATAAGAGAAATTGTTCCATCCGTGATGAACGCGTGATGCGATGAGACCAAGGGAAATAATGATTCATTTTTATACATATAGATAGATTAAAATAGGTGGACAAATTTTCACAGGGTGATCTAGCCATGAATATGAACAACCACTAGGGGAGACATAGTGGTCAACACGGCCCCCGGCGGACTGGGGGCCGTGTTGCTCTATGATGGGACTAACTCTGAAATCGCGAAAAAAAATTGCTGTTCAGTACATTTATCTACACCAAACTCGTCAAAATTCGGTTTGGTCCCATAACAAAAATTGTTCATATTCATGGGTAGAACACCGTGTGAAAATTTGTCCACCTATTTTAATGGGACCTTATATAGATAAACTTTTGAATTGTCAAGGGGTCGGTCAGTCAGAAATATAAAGCTATAGTTGTCCATTTCAAAGCGTAGTAGGTAGGTCCCTATGGGGAAGAAAATTTGTCCACCTATTTTAATGGGACCTTATAGATAAACTTTTGAATTGTCAAGGGGTCGGTCAGTCAGAAACATAAAGCTATAGTTGTCCATTTCAAAGCGTAGTAGGTAGGTCCCTATGGAGAAGAACGGGCAACAAGAAACTCAAGCGGGCTTGCGGGCTATAAAGTTGACTTGATCTACTGTTATTTTTTTATGGTAACTCCATTGTCGTTAGACAGCCGGTGTTTCAAAAATGGCGGACTCGCATTAAACTCGTTTTTATGGTCTGTTTTTTTTTTAACTATTTGCATGCTGGGAATCAGTTGTAGACGAAATATTATTACCATGTAAAGTTGTCAAGCATTTATTATTAGTATTCAATTTGCGAAATTGTCGAAGGTTATTCTTGAGGATGCTGTCACTAAAATAGCTCGTAAAAGTCGATTGGTGACCACATGTGTTCTTAAATTTGTTTTAGAACATTGTTGTTTTAATGAATGTATTATGCGGGCTACACACCTTCAGTTTTAACTGTGCGATTTAACTGTACAGTCAAACTGTACAGTTAAATCGTAGGTCCATACAGCCTACACACCTTCAAGTATCTTTCAGTTTTTATCATCATGGCCTCCATAGACGACGCTTTAGCGATCGTAGGGCTAATTTGTGTGTTAAAAGAAAATAAAAGAAAACGAAAAAAACGTGAATTGTGGTGTAAATACTGGCTTCTGTTGAGAAAATCGTATTCACACACATCCTTGATAAATGAATTGAGAATTACTCCAAAAGATTTCAATAATTATTTGAGAATGAATGAAGATACATATTTGCATCTGCTGTCTTTAGTGACACCATTAATAAGGCAAGACACCATATTGAGAAATGCTATTACACCTCATGAAAGATTAACGGCAACTTTAAGATTTTTAGCTACAGGGAGATCTTATGAATGTTATAGCAAGGTCGATGCGTGTTCACTTCACGCTCGCTGCGAGAAAACTGACAAAACTGCGCAGTTTCGACTACACACTCTCAGTTTTAACTGTACAGTTTTATCTGTACAGATTTATCTATTCATATTTTGATTAGATTCAGTTAAAACTGTACAGTTCAACTGTTTGTTCTACACACCTAACGATTTAACTGTACAGTTCGACTGTACAGTTAAATCGCACAGTTAAAACTGAAGGTGTGTAGCCCGCATTAGGACGACATTCTCTAGTGTAATTTTACTGCAGCTAAATTGACAGATAGTTTGCAGTAAATGAAAACAGTAAATCTTGTATTCTTTTTAATCTGCGCAAACAATACAATTTTACGCCACTTTACGGCGGAAACTCAGTGTATTTTTTTAGGGTTCCGTATCTCAAAAGGAAAAAACGGAATCCTTAGATGATCACTACGTTATCCGTCTGTCAGTCTGTCAGTACCCCTTTTCTCAGGAACGCGTGAAGATATCAAGTTGAAATTAATATCAAATACGTAGGTCTATGGTCCCCTGGAGCCCTAAAAAAATCAAGCTTCTAAGTCAACGCAATAAAAAATTACGGCCATTTATGCGAAATATTTTGATACTCGCAAGTAAATCAAAACCTTTATGGTACTTCCCGTTGACCTAGAATCATGAAATTTGGCAAGAAGCAAGGTCTTACAGCACAAGTAAAGAGAAAAGTCCGAAAATTGTAAATTTGTAAATTTTTCACATAAAAAAAATTGGGATTACAAACTTAAATTTGCAGTTGGAGAATTGACCGTGACGTTATCAATATACTAGAGTTAAGTTTTTGTTTTTGGGATAAATTCTTTTCAACTACGGAACCCTTCATTATGCGTGGTTCGACACGGACTTGCCCGATTTTTTTTTAATTTAATTTATCTGGGAATCGAGAATTTTATAGTCTTGCGATAACAGTCGATTTTTCCCACGATAGTTAACTCCAATTGATTTAATAGGTCACTTCGGAGTACTGGATGGATGCGAGTTATAGATGCGTGCTATGGATTTTCGGGTTATTCACAAATCCCCTTTTCTACTACTAGAAACTACATATTACATACTTATCTCTTTTTTTTTAATTCGTGAATAACCCGAATTTTCGTATGCAGACTGAGAACGTCATACTCATTAGATTTACGAAGTTTTAATAAAATTTACAGCCGTATTGTCGCCTCGCATCTTGTATGAAAGAAAATAAAAAATGCCACATTTTCCGACCTACAATCAAACCGAGGTACGACTCACGAACATACTATAGACTGTGGAAGCCTTAGAATGTAGCTAATGACCTTAAAATGGCGATACGTATCTACTTGAATGTACCTTACGCAGCCATCATGAGGCTAAGCAAGAAATGTTGATGCATGCATTCGATGCGTAGCTGACCGAGATACAGTAGTACCCAACTAATATGGCTTATCGATGTACCTGCGCAGAAGATGAATTTTCAAAGCGCAGGAAATGCTATTGACCAATCAGCACGCTCCACGCTTTTTCCTGTACCGCTATTGGCCGGTAGCTGCCGCCATGTTAGCGCGCGCCGCTTGACAGCCGCCATACTTGCGAGTGAGACGGAACTAACAGCTGCAGTGTATTATGAACCTTATAGTAGTGATCTAAGGTTGATTGTAAGTTTTAAGCATTCTCGTTAATCTTCGGGGCCATACTTTCTTTTCTGTGCGAACGAAGATTCACGACGCGCCTTATTAGTTGGGTACTACTGTACTAGACGATTCCCTTCCTCGAGCCGTCCTCAAGAACTGCGGCTATCAAATGTAAAAATATTTTTTCAAATACGACTGGTGATTCCAGAGATTAGCGATTCAAACAAACGAAAAATAATAATAGTTCTTTACTTATAGATTACAGGAAAACCTACTCGTGGTCTTAAAATAACATAGTAAATCTCTCAATATTGTGAGTAATATTCGACCAACTTACATTTTTTTTTTTTTTTTTTTTTTTTTTTTTTTTTTTATAGGTAGATATCTATTATTACTACATAATTTATTTTACTAATAGAATTAAAACAAGAAATATAAGAACAAATACCATAAACTAATCTAAAATAAAAAAGAACCTAAAACTAAAAACCATAGTAACTAAAATATATTATTAAAAGGAGTCCCTTTAGGCAAGGTTCCGAAGATACTGGCAGCGTTCCCCCTTTGAATAGCTAGACTACTTTGTCCGAGGTAGCTGCCAGCTCGTCGGACTCCTGTGACGTCGACCAACCTTTTCGTAATTTCCTTAAAAAGCCTTATAGCGGTAGGACCCCACGGACCAAGGGTCTCGACACCGAATGGGACAAAATCATATTCGGAGCCTAGACCCCTGTATTTTGATACTTTAATATATAATATATACTATACTTACATTTTACAGTTGAAATGTATGGTAGGGGAGAACATGTTTTCTTGTGATAAATTCATCCCAACTACGGAACCCCTCATTGTGCGAGGTGCGACTTACTTGGCCGGTTTTTATTCTTCTAACGGTTAGAATCCAACCGAAGTTTTGTAAAGACCTTGACACCTTCAAATGTCCTTAAAGAGTAATTAGTCTGAGAATCTAATTGTTTGCCCATCCTTTGTTGGGAGATAAGTAATGAAAATTTTAACCAGTAACCAGTATGCAGTTTTGTTTTTTCACAAGAAATATCAAAGCACCCTTTTTTGCTCGTTCTGGGTACATAAAAATAAGATTTGCTGAATAATTTAATGGATGGTCTATTTAAATGGAATGGCAATGAAAAATATCTATTCTGCCTAATCACTTTTGTGTTGCTGGTCTGTATTTTATTTCTTCTATGAAAAAAATGTGTCTTTCATAAAATTGGGTAATTGGTGAGTATACTAAACTCTTATAAATTGGTATAAAACCGCTTAAGTTACCCAATGAATTTATTGGTGTTATGTTAAAAACGCACTGGCCAGCAAGACGACCGCACGAAAAAAAAAATCGAAAGAAAAAAAAGTTGGCGCCAAGCAGATTTTCTTGTTAAAAACGTTACCTATTGCAAACAAAATTCAATTATCCGGAATCGGTAAAACTAGAGGCAAAGTCAATCGTAGAAAATCTATTACCTCCAATATCAAAAAAACCGGTCAAGAGCGAGTCGGACTCGCGCACCGAGGGTTCCGTTCCAATTTCTGAATGTGTGCGTGTGTGTGAAAAGTGTGCTATTTAGAGACATCGTTTTATTTTTCCTGTAACCTTTACATAAACTTCTATCACTTAGAATAATTTCAGATTTTTATCTTTGCAAAGTTCGGAGATAAAGGGGGGGGGGGGGGGGAACGGTATTTTTTTTACATTTTTCATCAAAACACGAAAACTATGAGACCTAAAAAAAATTAAAAAAGACTGTGCAAACAGCGCTCTTTCAAATGATACCCCACATGCCCTAGTAGCCCCACTTTGAATTTTTAAGACCCCGTTTCAGTCCCTGTTACAAAAAAAATATAAATATTTTTACTTTTTTCTTATTTGTAAAATAGTTGGGTAAACGTCATCTAAAACTGTTCCAAATTTCAAGTTGATAGCATTCTTGAGATATCCAGCTGTGACAGACAGACAGACAGACTGACTCACACCATAAGGGTTCCTTTTTACCATTTTGGTACGGAACCCTAAAAAGAGATAATCATTTATAAGTTAAACATATGACGACTCTCCAAGTGGCATTTGAGTTAGATAAGTACTAACTACTTTGAGAGCATCAGTGATGAAGACACTTTTTATACGCTGAACAACTGTCAGTTGACTTTGACACTTTTTAATTTTCACAGCCGTATGACGTAATAACATGGCGGCTACTTTCATGGTAGTAGAAAACAGATTAAAAATAACTGAAAACTTTGAATTGAATTTTAAAATTTACTTATATTGTTATTTTATGAACTAAAACGAACAGTTTTCGACTGCTTTTTGCCTAAGCTATCTAAATAAAATATTTTTCGATTTTTTTCTCTTAAACATGTAGAATGTAGAGTAAAATACCGTATTAGCCCGTATGTTAAGCCAGGTGATCGGTGTATGCAAAGGTTTTAAAAGGGCACATTTACAAGGCCAGGTGGATTCCAAGAGACTTATCAGAAGGGTGTCATAGAGGGGACATGTTTCGGTGAATAATGTGATAATATCGAAGGGGCTGAATAATGGGCGGTGAATAATGTGATAATATCGAAGGGTAATATCGAAGGGGCTGGCCACTAAACCGTCAGAGCTCCTACCTCATTCTTGCCTTTATTGGCTGGCTTGAGTGGAGATTCGCAAGAGCAAACGTGCTCGGAGGAAGGAAGTATTCCAGTAAGTGTTTGTAGGGATCTTGACCATCTTCCGGGCTCTGGGATTGTTCTGAGAACCGTGGGATACCTCTCCACTCCTCACAAGCACATCAGGACATGTTGCCCCCTTGCCGCTATGACACTATGTGCTAGCGACCGTTTTCGGGAGCCCATTATTGAGTGTGCAAGTCACCCCCTGCCATTTTATCTATTGTATACAAAACATTAGTCAGGCAGGGGCCATAGTGTTTCTATAGTTCTAGATAACCAGTCCACAACCACCCAAACCCATAGCCCAATATGTTTTGTTTCCATGTTCTGCAATAGTCCTGCACCAACCGGGGGTTGTCCTTGGGTGCACTTGCATAGTGCATACAGGGATAATTGTCGGTTGGTGCCTCCTCATAATTTAAAATTGTCTAAGGGGCCTCTGCGAGTTGGCTTCGGCCCCTCGTATGCCTTCCAAAGGTCCGGGACCCCAGGGTCCCGAGATATGCAAACATATAGAAATAATAATAATATTTATTTAATACAATGATGTATACCATTATAATACGTCACGTTATAATACTTCATTGATTTAATAGTAGTTTATTATCTTCACATAAGTCGTGAGGGAAGTTTTTAGTATTAAGAATGTAAATGGTTTTAAATAAGAGTAGGGAAAGACCAAAAAAAACCGGTCAAGTGCGAGTCGGGACTCGCGCACGAAGGGTTCTGTAGCTATAAAAACGGCAAAAAAAATCACGTTTGTTATTATTACCCTTAAATATGTATTTGTTATATTTTAATTTTATTATTTATTTTTAAAGTGAATATGTAACTAAATATTCTGTGAATATTTCAAGCGTCTACCTGTTGGCCTGTTGCCGTTATCAATATCGAGCAAAAACGAGCAAAAAAATCACGTTTGTTGTATGGGAGCCCCTTAAATATTTATTTTATTCTGTTTTTTAGTACTTATTTGTTGTTATAGCGGCAACAGAAATACATCATCTGTGAAAATTTTAACTGTCTAACTATCACGGTTCATGAGCTAAAGACGGACGGACAGCGGAGTCTTAGTATTAGGGTCCCGTTTTACCCTTTGTGTACGGAACCCTAAAAACGATGGATGGACTGCGTGAACATTTTGTTGATGGAGACATGTTGTCATTATCGATGAAAAAGTTTGTATTTAGTTACTTTTACAGCAAGATAAAATAAAATATGCATCACATTGGGAACCACAGATAAAATCGACAAAATGCGACTGAAATTGTTTAACACGTTGAACGCCAGACTGAAAACCATGTTTAGCCCAGTGGGCCGCGGCGGACACCGTGTGACCGCCAGTATAGCGGGTCCAGGGGGCCGCGTCGGACACCACGTGTCCGCATGCCCTCGATCACTTCAGAAGCCTGTAGGCGGCCGACGGGCAGGGTTTCGACTGTTTTTACTAAAGCAAGTGACCCGCGCGGCCCCACAGTACAACCTGGCCTCTTGGCCCAAAAAAAATCGAGAGGACTTAGAATTTATGGGCTTTTCAACAAGTTGTTTCCAAAAATGTTGTAGGTAGATAAAGTAAGTATTTTGAATAATTAAATTGACATTATTTTTTATAGATAGACATTAATTTTTAGACTTTTTAAGGCACTGTAAAGTCATTAACATTTTAATCTTTTCAGTCAAGTACGTATCGAATAAGTTGGTAATGGGTTCAGTAGGAAATTTACGAAAAAAAAAATAATTAAAGTCATAATGTTTGGACATTATGTTTATTAGAGAAAGAAATCAATATTTTATGTAAAATAGGTAACTACCATACATAATGAAAATAATAATTAACTTTTCAGTCATGAGAACAGTACAGGCTGTCCATTGGTGACTAGTTCACAACTGATATCAAAACAAAAATATAAAGAGATCAACAAAATGTCTTACTTATCATAAAATGCTTGGCATTACAACCAAAAAATCTTAATATTTTTAGGGTTCCGTACCAAAGTGGTAAAAAAGGAACCCTTATGGTGTGACTCAGTCTGTCTGTCTGTCTGTCACAGCTGGATATCGCAAGAACTACTAATGCTATCAACTTGAAATTTGGAACAGTTTTAGATGACGTTTACCCAAGTATTTTGCAAATAAAAAAGAGACAAAAATACATAAGTAAGTTTTTTTTGCAACAGGGACTGAAAGGGGGTCTTAAAAATTCGAAGTGGGGTTACTAGGGAATGTGGGGTATCATATGAAAGAGCGCTAGTTGAACATTCTCAATAACTTTTTTCTTTTTTTAGGCCGCATAGTTTTCGACTTTTTATGAAAAATATAAAAAAAAATACCGTTCCCTCCCCTTATCTCCGAAGTTTGCATAGAAAAAAATCTGAAATTATTCTATGTGATAGAAGTTTATGTATAGATTACAGGGAAAATAAAACGATGTCTCTAAATAGCACAGTTTTTCAGAAATCATCAAAAAAATATTACATATAAATGTTGGTACGGAACCCTCCTCGGTGCGCGAGTCCCACTCGCCCTTGACCGGTTTTTTTTACATAAAAATCTTCAGAAATCAGTCAATAAAACCTATAAATCTTCATATATATATATCAGTATAGGCTCGAGGGTGCGGGCTGCGCAGCGCGGGGGGAGCCGACAGCGTGACCCGCGCGGCTCCCGCGTAAGGAAAGACGGTTGGACGTTCTCGCAGGCCGCGACGGTCACTGGTGTCTGCCATTTGACATCTCGGAAAATAATGAGTAAAACGCTGTTTCTGTAAGTCGCCCATTATTTTTGAGTTAATTCCTGACAATATTTGCAAAAAAACACCTCGGCGGTTTTTGAACGATTCTCGATTTATCGGTGCGGCCCCTGGCGAAAGTATGCTGTCGGACACATGGTGTCCGTTATGGCAGTCAACGTGTTAATATACTCACTTATTTTATGATTGGAAATCACCAAAACATTATTCAGGAAAACGCAATCAAAGACAGCTTTAAATAAACTTACTTCAAGTTCAAAAGGGAATGCATTTAGCAAAACATCAAACAGTCACACACAGGCCACAGCTGGAGCCCAAAATACATTGAGTGCAAACATCTTAATTGCCGAGTTCCCGACTAAATTAGGAGTCTTCATTAAGGTTGATGCGCCACGGTAGCCCGCGAAATTCAAAATTTCTTACGTTTTTTGCAATTTGTAGGTCAGTGTGAGCTTGTATGTTGATTAAAATATGATTCGCGGCCGTAGCTAATATGGCTTTACAGAATTATAATCATTATAATCAGCAATACAACTCCATAAGTTAGCATTTACCTCAAATCTAGCGATTTCATGAAATCATGAGGTTTGAGGTAAATGCTAACTTATGGAGTTGTATTGCTGATTCTAATGATTATAATTCTGTAAAGCCATATTAGCTACGGCCGCGAATCATATTTTAATCAACATACAAGCTCACACTGACCTACAAATTGCAAAAAACGTAATAAATTTTGAATTTCGCGGGCTACCCTGGCGCTTTCGCCTTAAGATCGTACGCTACCATAGAAATATAAAAACCGGTCAAGAGCGAGTCGGACTCGCGCACCGAAGGTTCCGTTTCGATTTCTGAAAAAGTGTGCTATTTAGAGACATCGTTTTATTTTTCCTGTAATCTACAGCGTGTAAGGGACAGCCCTCCGCAAACTAACAGAGTGCATTCAGCTTCTCATTTTGATTCATATTCCACCGGAAATTTTCTCAGGAAAATTTTAATTTTTTAAATATTTTTTTCAGTTACATTTTCTTTATTTCAATGTAAAATTGTGAATCAAACGAGCTTACCTGTTAAGCGAAGTCTTGATTCTAATTTTATGAACGGCGATCTGAAATATAATTAGTTAAACAGAGTAGTATTTTCTATACACACATATGACTTCGCGACTTTTGGAGGATAAAATATTTGTAAATATTTTTAAATAGAATTGTTTCACCTCATAGTTGGCAACACATAGCTGTCACTTATTTTAGAGATCCTTGAGATAAGGAACAAGCTCTGTTTTCTGTACAGAGTAGTTCCATATACTTACATTCACTAGGTTTTCCTGAAAGGATAAGTGAATATTTAAGTAGACTAATTATTGCAGCTTTGGGGCTGTTAGGTGGCGGGTGGGTAATTATATTTCAGATCGCCGTTCATAAAATTAGAATCAAGACTTCGCTTAACAGGTAAGCTCGTTTGATTCACAATTTTACTTCACGGCGATCTGAAATATAATTAGTTAAACAGAGTAGATGTTTAGAGTTGTCTGCAATAATTAAGGTAGTTAATAAATTATCTGGTTATAAGTATTCTAGTTTACTAAGTACTTTTATTTTTCTTCATTAGCATTGCTTTTTCAAGAAGCTATTGTTAACCAGCAAAAAGGTATTATCACACATTATTACAGCAAGTCTTATTAATCCACGTTGTTTTCTCAATTGATGCCAGCTCTAAGTTGAGCTGCTGTATGTGTTGTACTGTGAGAGTTGAAGAATTGATCTATCTCTCACTTACCACACCACAGCTAAGGTACTGATAAAAAACTTTAAATCAGTCTCAGTAGGTAAGTACTTATTTGTTTTTTTTTTTTTTTTTTTTTTTTTTTTTTTTGTAGGTTTTCCTGGTTTGTTCTGTATAAACCGATCAGGAAGATATTAATTGTGATATTGAATTGTAAGTCTAGAAAGTTTCTATGATTGAGAATAGCAGTTGTATATTGTCTCCGTAAACGTAAACAATCACTGTATTATTTGAGATGCAGTGTAGAACTGCAGTGCGTTGCGTGAGTTTACAATAATCTGTATACTGTAAATTATGTTGCATGGCACATTATATGTATTTAGTCACTCAGATGGCTTTTTTTTTTTTTTTTTTTTTTTTTGCAGAATGTGATTTACTGAATTTTCACGTAAATTGCAGATAAGTTAAAGTGGCGGCGTCAGTTCCAACTTTGGTCACGCGCCACAAGAACTTTGTGGCGTCCTGTAATTCAAATCCTTGTTAAAAATGTATTTATCCACAGTATTTTTACAGCTCTTAAGTATCTGTTTTATGAGATACATAGTTATTTTGGAGCCTAGAGTGCCAAGTGCAGAAGAACCTTTTAACTTTATAAATTTTAAGTTTTGTAAGAAGAAAACGCTTTTAATTTTATCAATTTAAAGTTTTCTAAGCAGAAGATGCTTTTAACTTTATCAATTTTAAGATTTATAAGCAGAAGACACTTTTAATTTTATCTATTTAAAGTTTTGTAAGCACCATTTTATAGGTTGTTGCCTAGATAGAAGAAAAATTTGCGCTAACTAATTTACTAAATTTCCTAATTGACTATTAATGCATTTAATAAGATTGTCAGATTGAGAGCTAAACAAGAAAAAGGTAGATTAATTATTCTAAAAGCATAAAAGTATGAACCTCTTTTCCCTGACCTCGTATTATATCCACAAGTAGATTACCTATGGAATGAGTTATATTAGTTTAAGTGAGGGACTTGTATAATTAGCTACAGTGTAAAATTGGTGAGCAGGTGGTTATAGTGTAAAATGATTTGTAGGTAGTTAATTCATTCATATTGCCTACATTGATTGTATGGACCTGTTTGTATTCTAATTACCACCCCTCAATACTTTGTGCCCCCCCCCCCTTTGTTTCTTTGACAATTTCACTTTAGTGATGACTTGTAATTATCATTGAAGTCTACTGCTAAATATCTATTTAGACTAGTAGGTAGTTAAAATGGTTGAATGTTTAATTAGGTATTTTGGTTTAATAACCTTTGACTAAGATTGCCATCTCTGCCCGGTCCTTCAGGAAATACGGGTTTGATATTATGTAATGCCACTAAGGTCACTAAACCATTAACTTGTGAGCTAATAAGTATAGACACATGCTTCAAGTACCCACAGCTTAGCAATCTAACTTAACAATTCACATTATGTTTGTCAGGTGTTAGATTTCTATGGTTAATTTTCAAGTCCAAACATTTAAATACACTTACTTATAGTACTGTTTTGTTTTATGGCAGTCTTGATACTTTGACAAGTAAATACCTAGTCATGGTAGGTTGGTAGGAAATCTTGTTTCAGTAGGTATCATTTACTGTTGGTAATGTAGTAAATACCTACATCATAGCTATAAGGTAAGGTTGAAGAATGTAAGTTCTAATATGGAAGTTATTAGAGAATGTAGGTACTTAAGATTAGCCCTTTATTTTGGTATCTGGTAACAGGAACTGACAGGGGTACCTATAGGACTAAATCCTATAGGTACCTATATTTTGATATATTGAACAATAATTGAATAGTGTGCAAATTGTCAGTCAATCTGACTAACCTTTTCCCAACTATGTTGGGGTCGGTATCAGTATAAAGCAATCGTTTTTACTGCAAATTGTATTTGTCATTTTCTGCCAATAAAATATGGTGGAATTTTCACTGCCCTAGAAGGTGCTAATTAACTGTTTTAGGTTCAGAATGAAACTGAATTTGCTATTTTGTTTGGGTTTGAAAATCGATATTTACATAAATTGTTTGTAGGTCAATGATGCATTTTAATTCATCTCAGTATTTACTGACTGTAATGGTATTGAGAAGTTAAGGCATTGAATTTTGATAGTTATCAAATAGTTTATTGTTCTTTGTACCCGCAGCCAATAACAGCAGCATGTAACTATTTTGTCAGCATTCAGTTGGTGATTCCAGTATCAGTCTTGTTGAATTGTTATTTTAGAGTAAGTATAGCTATAAGCCGAGTTATTGTTGAGGTCCACCACAAAAAATTCATTTTTGTTTTCAATATTGATTGATTCCTGTTATTGACCCCGTTGTATGATGTTTTAATTTGTTGTACCTACTGTAACCAATCACCTCCTTTTGTGCTTGTTTTACATTTTTCCAATAGGACTGGTAAGTTTTCTCTATTATCTTAAGAGTGATTGTCTTGTGGTTTTAATATTATTTGATTAATTGTTATTGTTTCAGAATCTGTTTGTTTACCAAATATAATAAATTAAGATTCATGATCATTAGAGATTATATTACTTTTGAACATTTGTTCTGGTTTTTATTTGGTGGTATGTATTGAACATTGGCAGATGTTTGTGGTGCAACCATCATCCAAATCAGTCACCAGGTTATTTTTGTCTTAACTTTCTTCATTAGCATGGGTCAGTCATTGCTTTCCCTATGGTAGGGGTAATCAGTCCAATTTGGTTCTGGAATATCTCAATCCCTTGTTCCCTCAGTTTAGAAGGAATCTGGGAGTAAGGCTTATGAATGACCTTATGAGTAAGTAGGGGAGCATAGAATAGTACTTTGTATTTGTTTGGTCCATTAGGTTATATCTGAAATCAAGAATTGCCATTGAGGCATTTGTCATCAGCCAATGTACCACAGAATCATGTTGGCAAAGTACATTGTACTCAATGTACTAGTATTTGAGTTTATTAATGTAAAAATTGCACATTTTTGCTTTATTATTATAATAATTTACAAAATAGATGTTGTTTATAATTTTGTGTCCGGATAATTAAATCACCTAGTGCTTAGATGGGCACTGAGTATCTTGTACATGGTGATTTGTTTTAATTAGGTATAATTGTTTGTTAAAATGGCAACTGGGTATCATAGCCATAAACAGAAATATGTTAGCATTTGTTGCAGGCATGTGTAACAATAATTGATAAAAGGTAATCTGTCAAGACGAGGTGACCATGATATCATCCTCGATGCGAGAGCTAGATCCTATAGAGTTGTGATAATTTGCTATGAGCGTCTCATGCTAAGCATGTGCACATTATGGCAAATGTGTACCAGCTAGCAACATATAATTAATGTTGCTAAGAGTATCTCGTACTCACTGGTAACAAACTAGTTAGCAGGGTGGGATCCCTTCCCGCTGGGGAAGTATAGTGCTTTTGCAAGTTTACAGCACAGACAATGTGCAGGATTGAGCAAGGCTGTCTCGCAGCTTTCATGCTCATAAGTTTAAAATATATCAAAGCACCTGTTTTATATATTCCTAACCTAGTTCATAGGAATGGGACTCACCTGTTATGGCGGGCACATACTGGTGTTAGATGTGTAGAGTAGCATCGCTATGGGCATCACATACTTGCCGCACTGGTGGCTTCTCATCCAGCTAGTAACATGAAAGTAATGTAACTGACGGCATCTCGTGCGCACTGGAGAGGTACTGTTGACGGGCACCTATCAGCGCTTGTTATGTAGAATAACATTGCTAAGGACATAATCGTGCCCCACTGGTGGCTTCTCATCCAGCTAGTAACATTAGAGAAATGTTACTGGCGGCATCTCGTGCGCACTGGAGAGGTACTGTTGACGGGCACCTATCAGCGCTTGTTATGTAGAATAACATTGCTAAGGACATAATCGTGCCCCACTGGTGGCTTCTCATCCAGCTAGTAACATTAGAGAAATGTTACTGGCGGCATCTCGTGCGCACTGGAGAGGTACTGTTGACGGGCACCTATCAGCGCTTGTTATGTAGAATAACATTGCTAAGGACATAATCGTGCCCCACTGGTGGCTTCTCATCCAGCTAGTAACATTAGAGAAATGTTACTGGCGGCATCTCGTGCGCACTGGAGAGGTACTGCTGACGGGCGCCTACCAGCACTTGTTATTTAGAATAACATCGCTAAGGGCATCTCGTGCCCCACTGGTAGCTTCTCATCCAGCTAGTAACGTGGAAGTAACGTTACTGAG
Organism: Cosmia trapezina; assembly: GCA_905163495.3. NCBI lineage: Eukaryota > Metazoa > Arthropoda > Insecta > Lepidoptera > Noctuidae > Cosmia > Cosmia trapezina. The sequence goes on from LR991047.1 coordinate 14,569,027, forward strand.
GGCATCGCGTGCACACTGGAGAGGCAATGCTTTAACAAGTTTACAGCATACATGCAAAATGCAGTGTTAATGACCACCATAGTGCTCTCAGAAGGAACTGTCAGTATCACGTCCCTACTAGGTGGTCAGTTAAAGCCAGGCATTCTCGTATCTCAAGGTTGTGGTATGCCTCCGTATCATTCATTTGTGGTCAGGTCTAAGGGTCTGCGTCTGCTTCTGATGTATTTATCGGCTTCCCGTAGATGTCGTTGATGAACGCCGGGGCTGTGCAAACGTGAGTTGTTGTTGCTCAGATTTTGCGTCTCAGGTCCATCGACGATGCACTCGATACACTTTTTATCACCTAGCATAGTTAACGTTCTGTTATTTTAGTCAACTACACCGTAAACTTATTTTAAATGAGTAATTTGTCTAGAGAGAAAATTTTCTCGCGATGTCAAGAACGCGCGCGAAAAGAAAAAGTGACAGCTATGTGTTGCCAACTATGAGGTGAAACAATTCTATTTAAAAATATTTACAAATATTTTATCCTCCAAAAGTCGCGAAGTCATATGTGTGTATAGAAAATACTACTCTGTTTAACTAATTATATTTCAGATCGCCGTGAAGTAAAATTACATTGTGTGTTCGCAGCACTCCATTTATGTAAAAAACAGCAAAAAACAAAACTGAAAACAAAACCAGCATTTCATCATTCTCCAGCCCTTATCCCAATTTATTTGTGGTCGGCGCAACATGTCCTTTTTTTCCATACTTCTCTATTAGTCGTCATCTCGGTAGTCACACCCTTTCTAGCCATGTCATCTTTCACACAGTCCATCCATCGTTTCTTTGGTCTTCCCCTACTTTTATAGCCATCGACATTCATACTCAAAACTTTCCTCACCACATTTTCCTCATTCCTCCGCATCACATGCCCATACCATGACAACTGATGTCCGCACAAGATTTCAGTCACCGGTGCCACTTTCAAACTTCCTCTTATGTACTCATTTCTTATTCTATCCATTCGTGTAACACCACACATTCCTCTTAGCATTCTCATCTCAGTTGCATGCAGTTGCTTTTCATTCATCCCTTTTGTGGCCCAACATTCTGATCCATACAAGACAGCAGGTCAAACCATTGTTTTATATATCTTCCCCTTAAGTTTAAGGGGAATGCGGGAGTCGCAGATTGTTCCCGTGACCTGCCGCCATTTCATCCATCCAGTGTTAATTCTGTGCTTAACCGTCCGATCTACTTCGCCATCGCTTTGGACGAGTGAACCGAGATACCGAAAGTCGGAGCAGACTGGGAGAAGCGCGCCATCAAGCGCTATGGCTCCAGCACTGGAGATACCGCCGAAATCGCAGAACATGTATTCGGTTTTGGTTCTGCTGATTTTCAAGCCAACATTCTCCAGCTTCTGTTGCCATTTCTCCAATCTGCTCCGAATCTCAGGTACATCTTCACCGACAAGAACAATGTCATCGGCAAACAGCATGCACCAGGGTGCCTCTTCCTGTAGATTCGACGTCAGAGCATCCATAATCAACAGGAAGACGTAAGGACTTAAAGCAGACCCTTGGTGCAAGCCAACAGCCACATTGAACTCGTCGGTATTGCCAGCAGCCGACCGGACGTAGGTACGAGATTGACTGTACATAGCACGAATTAACTCTACATACTTCCCGGGCAAACCTTTCTCTTTCAAGGCCCACCACAACACATCCCGAGGTACCCTATCAAAGGAACTAGGAAAACAAAACCAGCAATGGATGTAGAAATACTCCAACAAACGACGCGTGAATTCAGCTGTTCACTTTCTGTCTAGCTACAGAGTTCATCGAACTCACCGCATACCTATTACCTAACCCTCCCAACCAGTAACAGACGCTCCGATTTGTGCACAAAAACACAAACAAATCAGGTTTATTGGATTCCCATAACGTTCCTGAAATAATTTCATGCACCGGTCATCTTAGTATGACATACTGAATTCACCCTATCAGTTTGCGGAGGGCTGTCCCTTACACCCTGTATACTTAAACTTCTATCACACAGAATAATTTCAGATTTTTGTTTATGCAAACTTCGGAGATAAGGGGCGGGGGACGGGACGGTATTTTTTTTTAAACATTTTTTATCAAAACTTGAAAACTGTGAGGCCTAAAAAAAAGAAAAAAAAATGAGAACGTGCAAAGAGCGCTCTTTCATGTGATACCCTACATGCCCTAGGAACCCCACTTCGAATTTTTAAGACCCCCTTTCAGCCCCTGTTGCAAAAAAATCATATGTATTTTTATTTCTTTCTTATTTGCAAAATAGTTGGGCAGACGTCATCTAAAACTGTTCCAAATTTCAAGTTGATAGCATTAGTAGTTCTTGAGATATCCAGCTGTGACAGACAGGCAGACAGACTGAGAGACACCATAAGGGTTAATTTTTACCATTTTTGTACGGAACCCTAAAAACAGGAGAAGTGGCAAGCTGGCGAAAATGTGTCTGCGCGACATGCTCAGTATGAGCCGTTCAGAGTACAAATTCCGTCTCCGCGAACTAGTGCGCTTTCGACTGTGGCCGTGACAATTTATAAGAATGCCGTGTTGTTCAGTGGTTTCTTGTAAAAACCGAAGCTATGTAAATCATGGAATCACTTTCCATATGTAAGTACAAGTATTTTACCGTATTTGTCTTTAAAATCATGAAAGTGACAAAGGGAAAAAGTGGAGACACAGGGTTCCGATTAAGTTTGCTAGGTGTCCGGGATTTCCGGGATTGCCCCGGAATTTTACGTCTTGGCCCGTGTCCGTGTAATTCGATCTATTGTCCCGTATTCCGAAAAATTTAATAATTTAAAAAAAATATAGTTTATAAGATAGTAGGTACATCATCATGTACTTGTTGATGATTGCCTACAGACTATAAAAAGCAAAGTTCTCAATTTTATATCTTTTATACAAGGTGTTAAATAAATAACCCACAACCTCTTAAGGGGTCATTGTACTCATCATTATTAACAACTTTTACTATGGCACCAAACCTGAAATCGCGAAAAAAAAATCAGCTGACCAGTACATTTATCTACATCAAACTCGTCAAAATGTAGGGAGCAGCTGATTTTTTTTTCGCGATTCCAGGTTTGGTCCCATAGTAAAAGTTGTTCATAATGATGAGTACAATGACCCCTTAAGAGGTTGTGGGTTATTTATTTTACACCTTGTATGGTGATTTTCTACCAAACTTCTTTCTGGAGTAATAAAAGTTTAAATTCGAAAAATAAAATGTATTTTCCTCTAACAATAAATACAAATATAAAATTAGATATCCCGTAAATTATATTTATAATTATATTCATAGCTATAGCCATCACGGCCTGACATGGAATTGTCCCGGGCTCGGTAAGTTCCGGTCTGGCAACCCTACTTCCGATACATTTTAACATACTGGCCACATCTTCTTTCTTATATTTAGGTACGCTACGCTAGAGCAGTGGTGACCCAGTGATAGCGGCCGCGACTTACTTGTCGTAGGTTCGAACGCCGACGGGCGCTTTACTATGCTAGCCAACTAAGAATAGGATCGCGCTTTCTGCCAAATTAGTACGGGATTAAATATAATGACTACCAAAAAAACTAAATGCTCACCAAATCTGCGTCGACCTGCTGACGAAAACCCTAGAAGGTCGACGTCAGGGGCACCCCGAAGTTTGGTTGGTTAGGCTCCTTTAAACCCTGCAGACAGAAATAGGAGCCCCGTGAAGCGGGGCTCCGTCGACCTGCTGTCAGTTTTCTAAAGTTATAATTTCACAATAAAATGGTTTTAATTTTCGTGAGCATTTATCCATTCTGGCAGGTATTTACACGATAGCTGTCAAATTAGTACGCTTTGGTAATGAAGTTCGCGAATATTGCGTGAAATAAATACGCCTTCTCAGTATTAATATTTCTGTATATTTCTATACACTTAGTTAGCTAATACAGTTACAACTTCCAGCAAAACTTAATTTAAAATAATCACTAAAAATTCCGTAGACTTCTACTCTTAAGAGAAACTGTTGGTACTGAGGCTCGAAGTGATCTGACTCAGAAACTAGGCGACGCTCCAAAAATTAGGTTTGTTACCAACATCCAGCCAGGAAAAAAACAATACTTTTGGCGGCAACGGTCAAATGAGACACCTTTTAACTACTTGAAAACAGACACAAAATCATCTGAGTCAAATCAAATACTTTCAACTTTATATCCAGTATTTTACATCAACAAAACTTATTATTATTTGGAAATCATGACACTAATTTTATACTTAAAATCAACAAAATTTAGTACTATTTGGAAATCATGACATTCGGCCATCCGACACTGTGTTGCCTCCTGGCACACACAACAATAATTTATCAATTAAATCATGACATGCGGAACAAAATGGCGTCTTGACAGTACTGTTCTTATTTGGCTCGCATAGTATGTACTTTGTGTTATTACTTCATCACCACTGCTCTCAAAACGGTGAAGGAAAACATCGTGAGGAAACCGGCATGTCTTAGAACCAAATATTCGAAGACATGCGACATCTACCAACTTGCACTGGGCCCGCGTGGTGGATTAGGTACAATAATTTAAAAAAACCCCAAGCGATAATTATTGACTAACATAATCAGCCTATAATGTCCCCACTGCTGGGACACAGGCCTCCTCTCTGTGAGAGGGAGTGGGCTGTAATCCACCACGCGAGCCCGGTGCGGGTTTGTGGTAGACGTCACATGTCTTCGAATTGTTAGTTCTAGGACATGCCGGTTTCCTCACGATGTTTTCCTTCACCGTTTTGGGAGCAGTGGTGATGAAATAATTTATACAAAGTAATGCGCCTGTCTGGGTTCGAACCCACGACCTACAACTCGTAAGTCAGGGCCTGGGCCACCAGTACCCCTAAATGACAAATTGGCTACGTGATGCCTTGTAAGCAACTCAATATTAGCACCTATTTTTAGTGCACAGATAAGAGAATGACGTCATCCACAGTGAGTTAGATAACATATCTATGTGAAGGTATTTCTTATCTGCAAGATATAACGCTACTTAATTTGCTACATGTGTTGAAATATTATGTAAGAATCCGTGAAATAGAATTAAAAATGCTACTGTGGCGGCATCTACATCGCCACATATGAACTACGCATCAAAGACATGACGTCACGCAAACCTGCATCGCGCAATTAGTTTACCACGCGATTAGCATATATACAACGTCCCGACATCAACCGTTGGGCAGTGGCCCACCAGACACAACACCCGTCTGGTCGGAGGATCCTCCCTTTTCAATGGAGGATGAGTGAACTTTACACCCTGTTCCTCATGCCTCTAAACTGGTGACCCCGAGCATGAACGTCAGCGCAGCCTTCGTGCAACTACATCAGCGTGACGTCATCAGCATCACTTCCTCAAGCTTTCGAGCGGCGAGTCACACAGCCAGCCATCATCCACGGCTTCAACGGGTATCCTGACCACAGCATGCAGCGGACGCGCATTCCTGGTCATCACCTTCAGCCTCAACCTCAACCCAGCGCTGTACACTCCGACTCACTGGAGCATAACGCAGCGCCCGCCACCCCGACTCACTGGGGTATCACCGCAGACAGTTCCGACTCACCGTAAACTAAGCGGCACCCGGTTCCGACTCACTGGAACCACAACTGGCACTGGCAAGCATCGCAAGATACACGACTCAGCCCACTATCGACCTCCGATCTCCGGAGGGGAGTGATGTGGCGGCATCTACATCGCCACATATGAACTACGCATCAAAGACATGACGTCACGCAAACCTGCATCGCGCAATTAGAGTTTACCACGCGATTAGCATATATACAACGTCCCGACATCAACCGTCGGGCAGTGGCCCACCAGACACAACACCCGTCTGGTCGAAGGATCCTCCCTTTTCAATGGAGGATGAGTGAACTTTACTACTTGAAAAAATAAAGAGTTTTCTCGATTAAAAAAGGTCTTTTCTAAATGATGATTAATTTTATCAGTTCCGGCTGTCTTTGACAGTCGTTACGGGTCGTCAGAAGCCCGAAAGTCTGACAACCAATCTGGGATATCGTATTACCCAGTCACTGGGTTGTGGAGGTCAGATTAAGAAGCTGGAAGCCGAACCCAACATAGTTGGGAAAAGGCTAGACAGATGATGAATTAATTTCTTTATGAAACAATCTAATCAACCAACGACCAACTACGGAACCTTAGAGTACAATCTTAGAACCTTAGGGTCATTGTAATTACAATGACCCCTTAAGAGGTTATCAATTAATTACGGGACACCCTGAATATTACAGTAGTATACGGAACCCTTCACTACGCGTGGTCCAATCCAACACGCATTTAGCCGCTTTTTTTCTTTTATTAATATTTTTGTATTTATTTAAATGCAATATTCACATAACCTAAAAATAACAAAATTATATCCTAACGTAACATAACTGAAACTATTCTCAAACTAAAACAAGGCGTCGAAATATTCATCCGCATTGCTGTCGACTGGTAATTTACCCTGGCGGCATTTCCACGTTGTATGGCAATGCTAATCCTCTGGCCAAGGTCACCAGCCCTTGGGTCACGGAAAGTGTCAACCAGCCGTTTCGTGATATCCTTAAAAGACCTTGGGCACCCGGACCCCCCCGGCTCACGAACCACAAACAGTTGCACAATATTTTTTAAATTTTATTTTTCTTTAGCCCACGTGCCTGGAGTGTTTTGTTTTGTTAACCGACACTCATGAAACCTGAGCTGTGCTTATATTGAGAGCTGTAATTATTAGGACTTGTTGAACGTGATTAAAACTTCAATAATTGTTTAATGGTTGACCTTGAGGGCCGGTTATAAGGGAAAGGGGGGGGTAAGGGGGGGGTTAGCTGTGCCCCGCGACTTCGTTCACGTGGAGTAGAAAGCGTATGTACATACGTCACTGCAGGGATCCAGCAGAATATCAGCGTCAGGTGTATTTGCCTGACACATGCTGAGCTTGACTCCCATTTGGTGCAACATTAAGACGCACACCGCACTGTTTATTTCGTTATTCATTTTATGTTAAGTAGGTAAGTACCTATGTCATAGTGTCACTTTTATTTGCAGTGTGTTTTTCTTCTATTTTTATTTTTTATTTTTATTGGCATATTGTTAATTGGACTTTACCATTTAATTGTACTTTCGTGTGTTGTGCTATGTCTTTTGTGTGCACTAAATAAATGCTTTATCTATCTCTATCTATCTAAAGCGACAGATGCACAACTAAAATAACAGTCATAGTTTAATAAAAAACTCCTTCGTCCCCCGACCCGCCGCGTTGCGCCGCCCGTCAGCTTTTTTTGCTTAATTTTTTTTCTAAAATTAAAGTAGCCTAAATTACTCCTTATAACATCAGCTATCTGCCAGTGAAAGTCCCGTAAAAATCGGATGTTATAGGATAGGAAATTCAGATGATAGACCTAGACCACACCTGGACAAACAATTTTAAAATTGTCTTTTTGTTATAAGTAGGTACTCCTACTTAAGTACCTACCTTATACTTTCATAATATTTATGCATTAGTAAAAAGCTGTTATTTTGACATTATAAAAAGACACTTAAATTTTATTTATTTTTATTGTAGGTATGGGTTACTTTAAAAGTTGGGGCAAGTCCGCCACACTATACCCATTGGCAGAATCTAGAGTAACGACCACAAGAAAATCATAGACAATGAAGCTATGATGAATGAGGCTCTAAAAAGTAGAGGATTAAGAAAAACGAAACCATAGTTTCCACTACTCACACTAAATCAAACAGGACACAAAAATTACCAGGACATCGCAAACACTTAAATCCTGTTGAAACATCTGCTGCTTAATTCTATATTTGGCACTTCCTCTGACTAACCCCTGATTCCGGACTTGTCGGCCGCTAATGGCAAAAAGGGTCTCCTTTTGTTTTTGCCAATATGTTTTTTAGGGTTCCGTACCTCGAAAGGAAAAAACGGTACCCTTATAGGATTACTTCGTTGTCCGTCTGTCAAGACCCTTTTTCTCAAAACGTGTGGAGGTATCAAGCTGAAATTAATATCAAATACTATTAGTAGGTCTATTGTCCCTTGGAGGTCTAAAAATATCAAGTCAACGCAATAAAAAAATACGGCCATTTATGCGATATTGATACTCGCAAGTCAATCAAAGCGAACTTACCGTTGACCTAGAATCATGAAATTTGACAAGAAGCAAGGTCAGCACAAATAAAGGAAAAAGTCCGAAAATCGTTAATTTGTAGTTTTAGCACATAAAACAATATTTGGTTGCGATTACAAACTAAAATTATTTGCAGTTGATATCAAGGTAAGTATAGGTTACAGAAAAATTGATTAGAAGTCTGTAGTCGTCAAATAACATGGTAAATCTCTCAATATTGTGCGTAAAAACTTACATTTTCAGTTGAAATGTATGGGAGAATATGTTTTTCAACTACAATGTTAAATTTGTATTTCTTTTCAACAACGGACCCCTTGAATGTGCGTGGTCCGACACGCATTTGACCGGATTTTTATTTCTAGTTTTATGGGTGTCTGGAAGGGTTTTTTGTAGAGAAAGACAGAAGGTAGAGGGTCGACTGAGAGGTGTGATGGACCTTTCGAGAAAAAAGGTTCGCAAAGTAAAGCGCGCGTGGTAAAAAGTGATTGATTATTTTGATCGTAAATTCGTGAGAAAACAGTGCTTGTCTTTTAATCACCTCATAGTTTCCGAAGTTATTGTCCTTGTATAATATTAATAGTATGTAAATTATGGTAATCCGCTTACGGAACAACATCTGCCACAGTTATGTTACCGTATATCGTATGTAACTTCTAACATTGACCTTGAATTGAATTTAAAGGCAACGACTTCTTTGTAATAACTACAGACGCGCTAATCAGAGCAAACTCTGTTTCAAATTAAGAACAACCAACTGTCAAAATTTGTTTTCTTTTCTGTTTTTTTTTTGGAATTTTAATGGCGCGTTGTGCTTCGCAGTCATGTCATTCTTTGTATTTTGACAATCGAGGCTGCTCGTTGAATACCTGTGCCTATCTTTTGAACATTGGATGGATAAACCAGAGATAAGATTAGCTAAAACTTGAGTCATAAGGACAGGATGACCTTATCATTCGACCTTTTGTCCAATTATTTCTTATTTTTTCGACGAAAATACGTTAAACGATGACGTCAGATGAATGTAATGTTTTTAATTAACTACTAGCTTTTGCCAGCGGCTTCGCCCGCGTAGATGTCGAAAAATATACCACGGGAACGTAGTACGTTCTCGTTTATAAACTATCTGTGTGCCACACACAAATCTTTTCAGCCGTTTTTGCAGAAATCCGCAACATAAATCCAGACAGACAAACGGACAAAAATTCTAAAAACTAGGTACTTAGACCTATTTTCGTAATAAAAATCGTTCCCACACGTCGTAGTAATTACTTTTTTTCAAAAATATTAACGGTTTTGACTTCGTTACTTCATGTATTTTTCGACGAAAATACGTTGAACGATGACGTCAAATGAACGTAATGTTTTTATTTAACCATATTCGGAATGCCAAAGTATGTTTTGCTGTGTTGAGGAAAAAATCTAGGTAGGTAACGAATACGTTATTTCTGAAGATGATGTAAGTATTAATTATGTATAGTAGCATTAATTATGTTATTCGGTCGTCGTTGTTCGACGTTTCAAGTTTTGAATTTAATATTATGTACCTACAAGTTTTAGTATTTTAGCAACAAAATTGCATGTCTTTCAAATTCGTTTTACTTTCTAAAACTTTTTATTCATCTATGAAATATTCATCAGCACATCACTATCACGCATATATAATAAAAAAAAAAGAAAAACGGCCAAAAGTATCCAAAAAAAGAAATTAGCAGGTGCACTGCACTAATCCAAATGCAGTGAAAGCAAAGCACTGCTTGCAAAAATGCGCGCCAACACGCACACGTAACACGTAAAAAAAACTGTTTATAAACACAATAAATTTTTCACTTAAAAAAAAAACTTCACTATTTTCAAAAAAAAGAACACACCGAGAATGTCAGTAAATGGAATTTAAAAAAAAATCACTGCTTCCGTCACCTTGCACCAAAGATAAGATAAACGCGTTATGGCGTCCGCGCGCGGCAAATGACAGCCGTTGACTGGTGTGAGTGTGAGTTTCCGCCAGACGCGAGATAATCGCGTACATTTTTAGGGGTCCGTCTCGTCTGCTCGGAGGAATGTTTTATGTATTAGTTTTGCTTATTCCTTTATACTGAATTTATAAATAATAATAATGTTATTTGTCTTTCTTTGTTGTATTTGTTTTAAAACTCGCTGCAGCAATAAGTAAAAAAGTTTGTTCCAATCTCAGGCTTTGTTAAATTTGTTGTTCTTTTTTATTTAATTTGTTTATAATGATGAATTTATGAAAGAAAGAAAAGAAAGAAAGAAAAACTGTTTAATCACGAGAAAGTGACGCACATTGTATACATAAAATCAAAAGAATGAAAATGAATGAAGATGAAGATGAATGAAAGTGATGGTCTGTCAATTTACAAATGAACGACGAATGTTATTACCTATACTAGGAAGGAGCATTAGTGCTCCTTTGGAGAACTTCAATGCTCCGTTAAATCCGCTCAACGGTAATTTCGAGAAATCCATTTTTGGTGCATCCTCTTTTTAACCGACTTCTAAAAAAGGAGGAGGTTCTCAATTCGGATGTTTGTATTTTTTTTTTATGTTTGTTCGCGCATAACTCCGTCGCTTGCCAACCGATTTGAAAAAATATTTTTTTGTTGGAAAGGGTATACTTCCCAAATGGTCCCATTTTTGTCAAAATCCAGTTCTGAAGATGGGATCCAGGAGAAATCGAAGGAACTCTTCAAATATTATAGGCACACCTATAGCGATTTGGGTATTTTTTATAGTAGTTCGTGCATTTGCTCTCGGAAAGCACCACTTGGTGAAGTGGAACTGATGATGAAGACCACAGATGGCTACCGGAACTACTCAATGATAAATATTTCACGGGTTGCGATTCGATTACTTTAATATGGTTGCTAAGCAATTTCCGCTCGTCACACAATGCGTGTGGTGAGTGGTTGTTGAGGAGTTCTCCTGGTTCTTACCAGCAGAACTCCTCAACAATTAACGTCCCAGCAACGGGACAAGCAATATTTTGTAACATGTGATGAGCAATTGACATTAGACTATTGTAACTTATACAAATTATAAACAGACCCACTAAAAAGCGAGAAATAAAAACTTTTTAACAAAAAAAAAACCGACTTCCAAAAATCACTACAAAGTGAAAAATAACTTTGATTTCGGAAGTCGGTGGCAAAAAAAAAGAAAGTTAATAAAAAACGAAAGACACCGACTTCCGAAATCAAAGTTATTTTTCACTTTGTAGTGATTTTTGGAATTCGGTTTTTTTTTTTGTTAAAAAGTTTTATTCATTTCATAACTTCTAGAAATGCTTCAGGTATTGGTTGAGCGTTGTCTGACAGTCAGATAATCTGTTGATGAACTGTTTTTAGGGTTCCGTACCTCAAAAGGAAAAAACGGAACCCCTAAAAGATTACTCGTATGTTTGTCTGTCACAACCAATTTGCTTCGTATCTAACGGACCGATTTAATTGAAATTTGGTACACATATGAATTTCTGTGAATTTTGAATATGGGGGTCACTTTTGAGGGGCAAATAAGAAAATTTTAAAAAAAGTTTTTTAAACTGTACCGTGTGACATTATCAAATGGGTTAAGGTCTCAAACATATTTTTTTTATAATTTTAAAATAAATAGCCTTAAACTTATTTAAGAAAAAGTCGGTTAAAAATAGACGAAAATTGAACCACCCTTCATTGTGCGTAGTCCGACACACACTTGTCCGGTTTTTATTCATACAATACAAGCCGTTCGCCCGGTGGGATTTCCCCTAAAGAATGAATTATCGAAAATCATTCTGTGCTCACTGTGTATATCAATCATTTATATCTTTACTGTAAAAACAAAAAAGCGGTCAAGAGCGAGTCGGACTCGCGCACCGAGGGTTCCGTTCCGATTTCTGAAAAAGTGTGCTACTTAGAGACATCATTTTATTTTTCCTGTAATCTTTACATAAACTTCTATCACATAGAATAATTTCAGATTTTTCGCTTTGCAAACTTCGGAGATAAGGGGGGAACGGTATTTTTTTTACATTTTACATCAAAAGTAGAAAACTATGCGGCCAAAAAAAAAAAAAAAAAATTTGTTTAAGAATGTGCAAACAGCGTTCTTTCATATGATACCCCACATGCCCTAGTAGCCCCACTTTAAATTTTTAAGACCCCCTTTCAGTCCCAGTTGCAAAAAAAATATAATTATTTTTATTTCTTTCTTATTTGCAAAATAGTTGGGTCATCGTCATCTAAAACTATTCTAAATTTCAAGTTGATAGCATTAGTAGTTCTTGAGATATCCAGCTCAGACAGACAGACAGACAGACAGACTGAGTCACACCTTAAAGGTTCGTTTTTAACCATTTTGGTACGGAACCCTAATGAATGAATGAATGAATGAAATGCACCAATCCCAGCGTGGTTTAACCAGACTCGATTTCTCGAATGAACCCAAAGATTCACACTAGCCCCTGTTGCCTCATGTTACATGGTGCAACAGAGACCATTGTATATCAAGGAGTAGACCGGGGGGCGCGGTAATGGTAGGGAAGACGTGCCCTTAGGATAAGGATAAGGATTATACAGCCTATCCAGTATGCACCGTAAAATAAGCAATGGAATAGTGGAGAGACGGGTAATATAATTATGGATGGGCTTTTTTAAGACGACGCCGCCATGTTGCTTCAAGTTCAGCTTCCCCGGTGAATCTTTTGGCGTTTAAATTGCGTTTTCGACTCTTTTTCTGTCGCTGCTACTTATGCTATAAGATAGATAATCTGCCTCCTCGAGTCTTTTCTGCTTCATTCTGATGAGTTGTCTGCAGCAGAATGTCCAGGACGCGTACAGACCGCTCCTCGTTGTTTATTTCCAGCTCTGACTTCAAATAATGTAAGTACTTTTTGTTTTTATTCAAAGTTTGACTACTCCCCGCTGTTCACTTCAGGTTGACGCGATTGCATATATTACAGTTGTACAGTTCAAAGTAATGCACACAATTCAGCAAATAGTTAATTAAACTCGACCCCGACCAAAAGCGACAATGCGTCGCCAGCGCAGTACTTGAGTTTAATTCTCGAAACAACACACTTGACACTCCGATTTTGGGACACAGGAACACTATACACTTAAGTTTTTTGCCTTGGTTTGGGTTACGAGTAGGTACCTGAAAATGTGCGCGCTGCACCGAACATAACTTTATTATATTACTGACACACACGTTCACTTGTTGAAAGTTAGATAAAAGCCCATATAGTACACGTAGGCACAAAATAGATGAATGTAGAGGTGTGTGCTTTGCAGAGAGAAGCGTATCCCTGAAAGACATGAAAAGATCTCACCCAGCTTGTCGCTCGCGAAACTGGATCCTTATCGGCAGGCAATTAGTCTCTCGTACTTGCAGGAGACCGTTACAAACTCACTACCTATCATAGAAATAATCACTGGCACTTAGTCACACACACCACACACGAAATATAAACTACACGACACAACCAGACGCTGAACAATAAAAAAACTTTGAGGAGCTTTCACTCGACAAACGACCACTCGTCACGGCGTCACCCGAGCCCTAACCATTTTGGTACGGAACCCTAACTAGATAAAAAAGCAGATTCAAAGTCTACCGGGGTACACGATAAACTCACAAGAGGAACTTCCACACAATAATCAAACACTAGACATTGTTCATTGTTATTTATTTTCTTTCCATTTTTTACTACAACTGGTTCCCGAATACCAGTTCTTTAGGTCAACAGAAATACCAGTTTTGGAATTCATTGTGGTCAGATGTTATTCTACGAAGAGTATGAGTTTTTTTTAAATCATTTAATAAATAATTTGTTAATTTACATATCAGCGACTTCAGAAGTTATTTAAAATTCCAAGTTTCCTCACGATATTTTTCTCGAGTTTATGTCATTAGTGCGACAAACATGTGTGCGACATGTCATTAAATCGACAGGTCGTTTATTCGACAGGTCGTTAGTGCGACAGGTCTTTAGTTCGACGAGCAATGTACTTACGTTTAACAGATGTGACTTATACATAGTGTTTTTTTTTATTTCCCATAACCCTAGGGTATTAATGAGACCATCATTATGAACAACTTTTACTATGGGACCGAACCCAAAATCGCGAAAAAAAAATCGCATAACTCGTCAAAATGTAGGGAGCAGCTGTTTTTTTTTTCGCGATTTTGGGTTCGATCCCATAGTAAAAGTTGTTCATAATGATGGTCTCATTAATACCCTAGAGTTATGGGAAATAAAAAAAAACACTATGTATAAATCATATATAGGAGCTCGTGGCTAAGTAATAACAGCCGCACAGGTCGATCCATCAGGTTAAGCTACGCTTGCCGGGGTTGGTCCGTGTATGGGTGACCATCTTTACATACCGAGACTCCTCCGTGCCTCGGAAAGCACGTTAAGGCGTTGGTCCCGGCTGTCATCCGTGGATCTTTGACAGTCGTTACGGGTCGTCAGAAGCCCGAAAGTCTGACAACCAGTCTTACCATGGGGTATCGTATTACCCAGTACTGGGTTGTGGAGGTCAGATAGGCAGTCGCTCCATGTAAAATACTGGTATTCAGCTGCATCCGGTTAGACTGGAAACCGACCCCAACATAGTTGGGAAAAGGCTAGGCAGATTGATTGATTTTTGTATAAATCATATCTGTTAAACGTACATTGCTTGTCGAACTAAAGACCTCTCGCACTAACGACCTGTCGATTTAATGACCTGTCGCACACATGTTTGTCGCACTAATGACATACACTCATTTTTCTCCCCAGTGTCTATTAGCTTACACGCCTAAATATTTATGACGTCAACAATTTCTAAGTTGACATTAAAGCTATCAGACCAGCATAGAATATAAAAAAGGTATTAATAAATGTAACAGAGAACAATGTCATGTGATGCGTTGTAAAGTGGGACAATTTCACTGCTCGAACGATGCGACATTGAAGAAGAAAGTCGCGCGTTCACACGTCTGTCTGGGGAGACAAGGCAGACGATGAAAAAAATAAAAAATAAGTTTACTGTACAAGGAGAAACACATAAAACAAACACTAAATATGACAGTACAAGTGGTACTTAGTTAAAATCGGGTTGAAAAACTGGCTCATAGTTCTATGGCTCCAACTAAGTAAAAATTAAAATATACTTGTATATCAGGAGCCAAAGTTCCTCATAAACATTGAAAATTACAACTAAATGGAATCAGGCTCAGTAATTACCTACTATAATGATTTTATATTTGTGAACATCTAACATCATTTTATGCAAATATTTAAGGCGCAGATTTCCTGAAAACGATCAAAAAGGTGGTTTTGTAAAGCTGTGTGTCTCATAAACCCATGCCATTTCACTTACACACCGAGCTAAACCAAGCTTGGAACATTGTAATTTTCACATACTTATTACAGAAGATATTCCAACAACACAGAATATACTCCAACGATTATCTCATATATGTCATTAATACCTTTTAATAATCATGCTGCGACCACTAGAATATCCTCTGTATCGCCGTAAGACAAAAGGTAACGTAAGGTGATATTATAAGAAGTAACAACAAGAATAAATGTGGCGGCATCTACATCGCCACATATGAACTACGCATCAATGACATGACGTCACGCAAACCTGCATCGCGCAATTAGAGTTTACCACGCGATTAGCATATATACAACGTCCCGACATCAACTGTCGGGCAGTGGCCCACCAGACACAACACCCGTCTGGTCGGAGGATCCTCCCTTTTCTATGGAGGGTGAGTGAACTTTACACCCTGTTCCTCATGCCTCTAAACTGGTGACCCCGAGCATGAACGTCAGCGCAGCCTTCGTGCAACTACATCAGCGTGACGTCATCAGCATCACTTCCTCAAGCTTTCGAGCGGCGAGTCACACAGCCAGCCAGCATCCACGGCTTCAACGGGTATCCTGACCACCAGCATGCAGCGGATGCGCATTCCTGGTCAGCACCTTCAGCCTCAACCCAGCGCTGTACACTCCGACTCACTGGAGCATAACGCAGCGCCACCCCGGGGTATCACCGCAGACAGTTCCGATTCACCGTGAACTAGCGGCACCCGGTTCCGACTCTGGAACCACAACTGGCACTGGCAAGTGGCAAGCATCGCAAGATACACGACTCAGCCCACTATCGACCTCCGGTCTCCGGAGGGGAGTGATGTGGCGGCATCTACATCGCCACATATGAACTACGCATCAATGACATGACGTCACGCAAACCTGCATCGCGCAATTAGAGTTTACCACGCGATTAGCATATATACTACGTCCCGACATCAACCGTCGGGCAGTGGCCCACCAGACACAACACCCGTCTGGTCGGAGGATCCTCCCTTTTCTATGGAGGGTGAGTGAACTTTACACCCTGTTCCTCATGCCTCTAAATAAAGTTTAAAAAACAGTAACCCGACTACTAAAAAATAAAATTGATCTAAAAAGTTCAAAATATTTATTTACTTAAACAATAATGACATAGGTATATACATATTTGTAATGTGCTCGTCAAGACCTTTCTGTTGATACCAAACATGTCATGATTATCTCAATTTAATTTTTTTCGAGGTCAGAAATTTACGTGTAAAGTCCACCATATTAAATTTAGGAAGAATTTATGTAGCCTATGTCACCCGGACCATTATTACGAATCTATCGATACCTCATTCATCAAAATCCGTTCAGTAATTTAGGCGCTACGGTGGAACACACGTAAATACATACTTATATACATACTTACTTACTTAGATGCTTACATACATACATAGACTGCTAAAATCATAACCCTTCCTTTTGGCTTTGCCGTAGTCGGGTCAAAAAATCACACTCTAAAAAGTATGAAACAATAAAATATTCTCATTTGCAAAAGACAAACAAATTAAAAATCCGAAGTCGTACGTAATCTGTTCGATTTATAACATGACGTGCGACTCCGGATTTTTAATTTAATCTGTCTTTTTTAACCGACTTCTAAAAAAGGAGGAGGTTCTCAATTCGGCTGTTTGTATTATTATTTTTTTTATGTTTGTTCGCGCATAACTCCGTCGCTTGCCAACCGATTTGAACAATTATTTTTTTGTTGGAAAGGGTATACTTCCCAAATGGTCCCATTTTTGTCAAAATCCTGTTCTGATGATGGGTCCTGGAGAAATCGAAGGAACTCTTCAAATATTATAGGCACACCTATAGCGATTTGGGTATTTTTTATAGTAGCTCGTGCATTTGCTCTCGGAAAGCACCAGTTGGTGAAGTGGAACTGATGATGAAGACCACAGATGGCTACCGGAACTACTCAATGATAAATATTTCACGGGTTGCGATTCGATTACTTTAATATGGTTGCTAAGCAATTCCGCTCGTCACACAATGCGTGTGGTGAGTGGTTGTTGAGGAGTTCTCCTGGTTCTTACCAGCAGAACTCCTCAACAATTAACGTCCCAGCATCGGGAAAAGCAATATTTTGTAACATGTGATGAGCAATTGACATTAGACTATTCTAACTTATACAAATTATAAACAGACCCACTAAAAAGCGAGAAATAAAAACTTTTTAACAAAAAAAAAAACCGACTTCCAAAAATCACTACAAAGTGAAAAATAACTGATTTCGGAAGTCGGTGGCAAAAAAAGAAAGTAAATAAAAAACGAAAGACACCGACTTCCGAAATCAGTTATTTTTCACTTTGTAGTGATTTTTGGAAGTCGGTTTTTTTTTTGTTAAAAAGTTTTTTACAGTAACAGAATACCCGACCTGATCAGGCCTGTGGAAGATGCTCACATCCATTCATCAACTAGAAAAGAGCTGATAATCTTCAAACGGGTGAATAGATTTTCTTGAATCATACCTAAGAACACTCTCGATCAAGTCACCTTTCAAACAAAACAAAAAAAATCTAAATCAGTTCATTCGTTTGGGAGCTACGATGCCATAGACAGATACACACATATCCACGTTAAACTTGTAAGTCTTGTACCCCTCTGCTTCCGTTGGGGGTTTGGGGGTAAAAAGAACATACTTAATCGTCGTAAAGGAGTCGTCGCAGGATAATATTAACATATCCTGCGACGACTCCAAATAAATTGGGATAAAGAACA
Source organism: Cosmia trapezina (assembly GCA_905163495.3). Taxonomy (NCBI): domain Eukaryota; kingdom Metazoa; phylum Arthropoda; class Insecta; order Lepidoptera; family Noctuidae; genus Cosmia; species Cosmia trapezina. Next base: position 14,587,341 of record LR991047.1, read on the forward strand.
CTTTGCTGCAAGAGTTAATTTTCCGTCTCTCTTTTAAGGCCCATAGCAGGCCTCTTGCACTGGTACATTCCGCTCGAGATAAGTACCTACAACTCGCGGCAACTCTGGGTTTCAAGTCAGTCAAGGTGTACTACGCGCTCAGCGAGCGAGACACGTACGGCCGCCCATGAAAAAATTAAATCTTAGATTTTAAATTTAAGTATACTATTCACATTAACACTATACTATATATAAATTAGTGATATATGTAGTTACTTTTTGAATGACGAAAATCCATTACGAAATGTCGAGTCTTGTTGCTACCTTTTTTTTACCTACCTACCTACTTACTATCTATAGTTGCCGACATTTAACCTCTCGGCGGAGTGGTGGGGGTTTGTATGCGCGTCGTATTGTTTCAGGAGTAAGGTCCAAAATCGCTTAAAGTAATTAAAGATTAACTTAGGATTAACAAGCAATTGTACCTACCCGCGATCGTACGATCGCACAAACTTAGCCACTGGTGCGCGTTGAGGCATCTTTCTTTGTTTTATGACCATGTTCAGGCGACTAAAGTGGCCCAAATGTCACTTTCAATTTTAAGACGTGTTTGTACCTTGTTTACTTTAGAACACTTCTAAATATTATACGAGATGATGGTGTATTAAAAATAATTGATGATTGTTTGATTGATTAATAAAAAATAACGTTTGAAAATTATAAGACATTACATTAAAGTGAAACAACTCTAGATAGACTACTCATAAATACAATAAAAGTATAAAAAGGTACCATATACCCCACCACCACCACCACCACCACCACCACCATACCTTAAGGTATGTATGGTATGGTATGGTGGTATGGTACCATATTTTTTTTGTTTTTGCGGACAGCCCTAGTACTCGGCTAAGCGGCGTAGGTATGTTACGGACGAGTAACGACACAAAGTAATAACAACTCTCAAGCGCGGCGATTAAGAGCAATTTAGCTTGCGCATGGAGGGGAAAAGATTTTGTAGGCTATTATAAAAGCGGCTTTCTTCAACATCAAAGGAGTGCAACTTCTGTACGTTAGTACTATTATTTATTCTGTGCCCATAGCCCATGTCCGCCGAGAAACCGCGAAACAGCGAAACCTTAAAGTCAACAATATTTATTCAACCTTCACCACTTCAGAAAATATTTTCCTCATAAAAGTCACGACTTACACCCATAAGTACCTACTCCATAATGAATGAGAAGTACTCCATACAGCGTACCTACCTCAAGGATAGGACTGACGTAATCCCAACGATGACGGCACTAATCACTCTGTTGAAAGCATTACATCGATGCAAATTAGGTCCCTTTAACAACGATGAAATCAGTCCCTATTAGGGACCTATCCGTGGACTGATGTGGGCGTATGATTGTTCGTCTTTATAAGCTAAACGACCTTTCTAGGGCCAAGAAGGACATCTATAAAAATAAATAATGTATATTCATCACTCTTTTAGTCACATGCGTTTCGTCTCTCCTCATCACATGCCCATACCAAGCCAAACGATTTCCTTTCAACTTTTCTGTCACTGGCGCCACTTTCAAACTTCCCCTTATTTCTTATTTCTTTGTTTATCCATCCTCGTCACTCCACACATGCAGTACGTCAGGCCTTATCACGGACTTTTAAATACCAAACTTCAGGGGCATCCGTGGGTTGCAATCGCAACTTGTTCTACGGGGTGTAATGATAGTCATATTATTATGTGATGCATAACATTTCTGTTCTACGATTTGTGTGTGACGCGTCTGAGGTGGTGGAAAAGACTGGAGACCGTTGGCCTGAGAGTAAGTCGAACCAAAACGGAGTATTTGTTTTGTGTCCTGTGCCCATGTCTCTTGCCGGAACGCCCTTACCGATTTGCGGGTCGCTTGTCCAAGGGGATGGCGAAGTAGACCGAGACGTAACGCACCGGATCAATTCAGGATGGATGAAATGGCGACAGGTTACAGGAACAGGGACCCACGGATGCCCCTCAAGTTAAAGGGGAAAATTTACAAGTTCGTGATAAGGCCTGTCGTACTTTATGGATCGGAATGCTGGGCAGTCAAGAAGACGGATGAAAAAAGATTGCATGCAGCGGAGATGAGAATGTTGAGATGCGTGTGTGGAGTGACGAAAATGGATAAAGTAAGAAATGAGTATATAAGAGGAAGTTTGGAAGTGGCGCCAGTGACAGAAAAGTTGAAAGGAAATCGTTTGGGTTGGTATGGGCATGTGACGAGGAGAGACGAAACGCATGTGACTAAAAGAGTGATGAATATACATGTTGATGGATGGAGAGGCAGAGGAAGGCCAAAGAAGAGATGGATGGATTGTGTGAGGAACGGTATGAAAGAGAAGGGAGTGAGTGATAGCGTGACGGTTGACAGGGGAGAATGGAAGAAGAGAACGTGTGCGCCAGCCCCACGTACCATGGATAAGGGCAGGAAGATGATGATGATGATGATGATGATGCGTCTGTCTGTGAGCCAAAATGGATTTTTTTATCAAAATTCATTAGCATCCTCCTAACTGTGAACAGCAAATGCAATTTAGGTTATAGTAATTATTGACCGTTGCCGGAGAGGATAATTGAAGGCAATATATTTTTAAACAAATCAATTGATTTATTGTTTCTCTTATCAGTCAGATAAAATGCCCCATTTTCATTCGTTATTGAAACATGGCAAAATTTAGATAAATACCGTAACTGATCTAATGTTTACACAGATAAACATATCTGTAAAATAATTATTCCAGCACAAGTTTGAACACCTGGTGTAAGCTTCCAGTCTAATCGGAAACAGCTGAATACCAGTATTTTACATGGAGCGACTACCTATCTGACCTTCACAACCCAATAACTGGGTAATGCGATACCCCTTGGTAAGATTGGTTGTCAGACTTTCGGGCTTCTGACGACCCGTAACGACTGTCAAAGATCCACGAATGACAGCCGGGACCAACGGCTTAACGTGCTTTCCGAGGCACGGAGGAGTCTCGGTATGTAAAGATGGTCACCCATCCACGGACCAACCCCGGCAAGCGTAGCTTAACCTGATGGATCGACCCGTGCGGCTGTTATTACTTAGCCACGAGCTCCTCGAGTTAAGTACGTAGTATTTTTATAACTTACGCGAAATACGGTTAAAAATTCGAATCCTTTCAGATCGTGATTAGAGCTTTTGATGACTCTTCTGACCTTGGAGTACAATCTCGTTCGTATAGATGCTGTTAAAACCAGTTTACAACTTTGCATGTGAAGCAGACAGATTAGAATTGAAAAGTCAGTCAGACTTTTTGCATATAATTTAAATAAAAAAATAATAAATGCTGCTTTAGCCGACGACGTTCGCACGGACGTAAAAATATCGCGGCGGGATATTATCGCGCACCAGAAGGTCAATTCTCTTACCTAAAAACGTTCAAATTCAAGTCGCAATCTCTGCCAGCGACAATCAAATGTCAAAAATGTAGGTAAACGCTGTACAATTATTTTTGACAGATTGAGACTGAGATGAACTTGCGAACGTTGTTAAAAATACGGGAATTGACCTTCAGATTTTCAACACTCGGTGTTGAGCCGAGCTTCGAGAATCCAACCAACAACAACAGAGTGAATCTGAATGAAAAACACACTGTTGGATTTTCAACTCTCAGCGCTAAGCAGAGCGTTGAAAATACAGTGCGCGAAAAAAAATCGCCGCGATATTTTTACGCCCGTGCGACGTCGGCTTAGTATAAAGGCTGTTAGATTGGTATTATAACCCATGGCTGAACGCTGACCCCCAAAATACAGGACCGGGCCTAGTTTGGGGGTTAGGATCTGATTTGCGGCAATACATTCGTGTGCTATTTTTAACCGACTTCCAAAAGGAGGAGGTTCTCAATTCGTCGGAACCTTTTTTTTTTTTATTTTTTTTTTTTATGTTTGTTCCCCGATTACTCGAAAATGGCTAGACCGATTTGGATTTTTCTTTTTTTGTTCGAAAGGGTATACGTCCCAAGTGGTCCCATGATCATCAAGTCACGATCTGATGATGGGATCCCATGGAAATCGAGGGAAACCCTCAAATTTTATGGGCACACCTATATCGATTTCGGTATTTTTTATAGTAACTCGTGCATTTGCTCTCGGAAAGTACCATTTGGTGAGCTGGAACTGATGATGAAGACCACAGAGGGCCATTCCGATGGCTCATACTCAATTATATCTAAGTGTATAACAGGTTGCGATTCGATTACTTTAATATGGTTTATGCTCGTCAAAATAATGGTAATGGTGACTTCACCATGAGCTCCATTTCTCCTGGTTCTTACTAGGAGAACTCCTCAACAATTAACGGACCTGCAGCGGGAAAAGCAACATTTTGTAAAACGTGATGAGCAGCTGACATTGGGTTATTGTAACTTAGATAAATTACAAACTGAACCACTAAAAAGTGAAAAATAAAAACTTTTTTACAAAAACAAAAACACTACAAATTGAAAAATAACTTTAATTTCGGAAGTCGGTGGCAAAAAACTAAAATACAGATCCAAAGACACCGACTTCCGAAATTAAAGTTATTTTTCACTTTGTAGTGTTTTTTTTTGGAAGTCGGTTTTTGTTTTTGTAAAAAAGTTTTTTATGATAATTGGCTTGTAAAATGTATTTCTTAGTGGCAATTTTTTTTTTTTTAGTTTTTTAGGGCAATTTTTTTTTTTTTAGTTTTTTAGGGCAATTTTTTTTTTTTGTGTAAGTACCTCAAAAGGGAAAAACGGAACTCTTATAAGATCACTCGTGTGTCTGTCTGGCTGCCCGTCTGTCACAGCCAATTTAATTGACCGGTTAAGTTGGAAGGTACTATCGGCTCGGGCTGTCCATATGTATACAGCGTGTAACGTTGAATGCGCAAAACCTCTTAAGGGGTCATTGTACTCATTATTATGACCAACTTTTACTATGGGACCAAACCTGAAATCGCGAAAAAAAATCAGCTGTTCCGTACATTTTGACGAATTATGCGAACAGAAATGTACTGAACAGCTGATTTTTTTTCGGGATTTCAGTTTTGGTCCCATAGTAAAAGTTGTTCATAATGATGAGTACAATGACCCCTTAAGAGGTTTTGCGCATTAAAAGTTACACGTTGTATGAATTTCTGTGACCCAAACAAGGACGGGTAAAGTAAATAAATGAATTTTGAATATGGTGGTCACTTTTGAAAAAGCAAATAAGAAAATAAAAAAAAAGTTTTGCAAACTGTACCGTGTGACATGTTTCTTTACATCGACAGTCCCACTGTTGGGCAAGTCTTCCCATGTTTCTCACCTCTTCGCGTTAGCCATATTTCTGGACAAATTGTCACGAACTCATCGAAGTCATTACCTGTAAAAGAAAAAGAAATTGAGAAAAAAAGAATATGTATTAGGTATTACCTATGTATTCGATATACATAGTTCCATGTACTTCTGCAAACAAAAAAAATCTGCTGTTCCCTACATTTATGTTCGCAAAACTCGTGAAAATGTAGGGAACAGATGATTTTTTTTCGCGATTTCTGGTTTAGTCCCATAGTAAAAGTAGGACCTTGTTTTGTTAGCTCCAGAAATAAAGTTAAGACAACTATAGAAACACATTTCATAAAATCTGCCTAAGCTTCTCCCAACTATGTTGGGAGCAGCTGGAAGCCTACCAGGATGCAGCTTAATACCAGTATTTTACATGGAGCGACTGCCAATCTGACCTCCACAACCCAGTTACTGGGTCATACGATACCCCTTGGTAAGACTGGTTATCAGACTTTCGGACTTCTAACCGTAACGACTGTGAAAGATCCACGAATGACAGCCGGGACCAACGGCTTAAGGTTGATGCGCCAGGGTAGCCCGCGAAATTCAAAATTTCTTACGTTTTTTGCAATTTGTAGGTCAGTGTGAGCTTGTATGTTGATTAAAATATGATTCGCGGCCGTAGCTAATATGGCTTTACAGAATTATAATCATTAGAATCAGCAATACAACTCCATAAGTTAGCATTTACCTCAAACCTCATGATTTCATGAAATCGCTAGATTTGAGATAAATGCTAACTTATGGAGTTGTATTGCTGATTCTAATGATTATAATTCTGTAAAGCCATATTGGCTACGGCCGCGAATCAAATTTTAATCAACATACAAGCTCATACTGACCTACAAATTGCAAAAAACGTAAGAAATTTTGAATTTCGCGGGCTACCCTGGCGCATCAACCTTAACGTGCTTTCCGAGGCACGGAGGAGTCTCGGTATGTAAAGATGGTCACTCATCCACGGACCAACCCCGGCAAGCGTAGCTTAACCTGATGGATCGACCCGTGCGGCTGTTATTTATTTATTAATTTATTTATTCATCAACTTTACATTTGTGTCGAACAGTGGTTTTAACAATAAACCACTATATAATATACGTAGAACCTCTGTAAGTCGAACTTCAAGGGAGAGACCAAAAAATTCGAGTTGTAGAGGTTTCGACTTATGAAGGATTTCGAGTTAGGCAGATTTTGGAAGGAAAATATTCGACATGTAGAGGTTAAGATTAATTCTAATTAATTTTGAGATAAAGAGGTGAAATAAATAAAAATTCAAGTTACAGAGGTAATAAACATATTTATTGGCAAGTTAAAAGTTACGTAACATTATGTACTACATATATAAAGGCATTTCAAAACATCCTTAAAATAAAAAATATGTATAAAAAAAGTCGGTTATTTTTTTTGCTTTAGATAATTCGGTTGTTCTCTATCTATAGCATTGTCTAATGTGTAAGGTATATGTCTAAGGTATATCATCTTTCTTCTTTTGACAGCTCTTCACAGCTTCGAGCACTTGTAACTTTTCAGCGAGACTCAAAGTTTTCAGTTTACGTTTCACAGCACTCATTTTTTAACAATTTTATTCGTATAATGTTGCAAAAATTGATGTGTATTTCGGTAGAACCAAACTACTTGCGACAATTTTTCAATCGACAACAAAAGATTTGCTTCGCTAAAGTTCAAAAGAAATCAATAACAAGAACCTAAGTAACAAAAAATCCCAAAATGAAACACCTGGCACCATGCACATAAATCCCTCTAACACTTCATAGAATTGGTAATCCTATTTATTCTAGTCTTGTCTTACATTGTTCTTTATGAAACAATGACGAACGAACATGGTCGGCAAATTCTTTAACTTTTTTTTTTTCGAGGTAATTAATTATAGTTTGAAATGATCGAGTTGTAAGGTTGTAAAATCAATTATGGCTATGTTCGAGATGCAGAGGTTCAATTTATATTTTCGAGTTATGGAGGGAAAATATGTACTAAAATGACTTGTAGGGACTCACTGATTATTTCGACCTATAGAGGGTTGAGATTTCGAGAAGTGGAGGTTTTGGGGCTTGAAGGGAAGGGAACATAACTTTTTTTCGAGTTTTGGAGGTTTTCGACTTATCGAGGTTCGACTTAAAGAGGTTCTACTGTAATTACTTAGCCATGAGCTCCTCGAAAACACATTTCATAATTTTGTTGGAATCTTGAAAAACAGTGGCAATATTTTAAGGGGTCATTGTACTCATAATTATGAACAACTTTTACTATGGTACCGAACCTGAAATCGCGAAAAAAAACAGCTGTTCAGTACATTTGATGATTTGATGGTGGCGCGTGTGTTGGATCATTCGGTTCCCTACAAAATGGTTGAGCTGGATGGTGCTGATCCACGCGTCATGTTCGTGAACGGGCGCCGTCAGTTGAGACTGGTCATAGTGGTCATCTCTTATCTGCCAGGCCTTATTTTTAATTTTATATTTTGACTTGGTTTTAAGCATTTTTTATTTTTTTACATTGTTCTCACATTTAGAAGCAACAAACATAATGTACCCAGGATGTTATATGTATTACTTATCTTGATTTAAGGCCCTGGTTCCAAGCATGGTTTAGCTCGGTGTGTAAGTGAAATGGCGTTATGGCTGTCTTGTTTGACGCACTAGATAGAAGATTCTCACGCGCACCGGAATTATGTCGTAAAAGTGCAAATAAAATCGTATAAAATTAGAAATTAACTATTTAATAAAAAGTAATCCATCACTGATGACGGATGCAGTTTGGAATTTGACATTTCATGATTTTTTAATTATAATTACAGGGTTACAGGTTAAGTCGACCGAAATCCTTTAAGAGGTGGTAGTTTCCATCATTCCTGACTGATTTGACTATGGAACCCCATACCCCAAACTTAACCGTTCTCAAGTTATGGGACTTTGAAGTTTTTTTTATAAAAATCCAGATTTTTTGTCTTTTGTCCCCTTTTTTTGTGTTTTGTACCTCTAATGTTTTTGTTTTTGTATTTTTTGTGTAGCAGATTAGTTGCTTCATTATTTTAAATACAAAAACTGCAAGTAACTGTACCAACTGAGTCATATTAGACGATTGATTGTTAAAAAAAGAAATAAATTTGTGGAAAGTTTTTTATTCTTTGTAAGATATTTTTCAAAAAAGTCTATGACAGTTATGCTGCAGATGTGCTTAAAAATATCTACGGTTCTTCAGCTTTCCGATAAGGTATAATACAACAGGGTATTATTGGATTTTTTTAACAAAAACATTGATAATATGCTACCAGGTAGTAGTAAAAAATAACGATACTTAAGCATCAAATTTAACTTTAGTCAGAAAACAAAATAAAACAATCCAAATAGGTAACAATTGAAGTTTATTATTCCTTTTACAGTACATGTTCCACATGTCCGCCCCTATTTCGCAGGACCTCAGAATGCAGGACAATAGGCGCTGCGAGCAACTTTACGAAATACCGTTATTTTTGTTATTACCCGGGAGTCTTTCATCGATGATTTTTCCGAGAATCCTGATAACACCGTAGCAAATTATACCTTATCGAAAAGCTGAAGAACCGTAGATATTTTTAAGCACATCTGCAGCATAACTGTCATAGACTTTTTTAAAAATATCTTACAAAGAATAAAAAACTTTCCACAAATTTATTTCTTTTTTTAACAATCAATCGTCTAATATGACTCAGTTGGTACAGTTACTTGCAGTTTTTGTATTTAAAATAATGAAGCAACTAATCTGCTACACAAAAAGTATAAAAACAAAAACATTAGAGGTACAAAACACAAAAAAAGGGGACAAAAGACAAAAAATCTGGATTTTTATAAAAAAAACTTCAAAGTCCCATAACTTGAGAACGGTTAAGTTTGGGGTATGAGGTTCCATAGTCAAATCAGTCAGGAATGATGGAAACTACCACCTCTTAAAGGATTTCGGTCGACTTAACCTGTAACCCTGTATAATTGCTGATGAAGGGATAAACAGCTTTTAAAGATTATTAGGAGGTATGTTTAAAGATTTGTTTGGTGCATTAAAGTATGTTTAATTATGTTTTGGCTTCCATCACTGTATGCGACAAGGACTTGAAAATATCATATTTTTTTTACATGACAAAATTATTTACGGTTTATGAGATACACAGCTTTAAAAAACCACCTTTTTGATCAGGAAATCTGCGGCTTAAAAGGAGCCCTGGAGTTTCTTGCCCGTTCTTCTCCAGAGATCTACGTTTTGGAATGGGCAACTAGCTTCAACTTTCTGACTTACCTACTGACCGACTCTTTGACAATTCAAAAGTGCCTGTAATTGGTTTAATTGAAATAAATGCTTTGAGTTTGAGTTTGATTTATGTTGGCATAATTGGTCAAAACTGTTTACACTTACACCCTATCCACAATCATCGGAACTTGAATTATCGTACAAATTTTTGTCCTGTTGTGGTGTTTGTACCGTGACCTTCAGAATTATATAGTAGTGTATTAATTAATAAGTACTATTAATTATTTCATAGAGAATGAGGCTAAATAACAATGTGCTTCCTTCCTCATGGTGATGTCACGTCATCAGGATAAAGTTAGTAGTACCTACTGCTAAGGAATATAATACTTTTATGACTCACTAGATTTTGCCCGCGGCTTCACTCGCGTTAAGGCGCGGTATTAGCTCAATATTCACAAAAAATGGTTTCTTGGATGGTCGAGTATGACGTAACGCAATGAAACTATCCGACGCAAAAATACTGTGGACAGAGAAGGGTTTAAAGAAAAATGTTAACCGAATAGAATAGTAAAAAATAGTTTGATATCTATATAAATAAAAAGAGAAGTCCTGACTGATTGACTGACTCATCAACGCCCAGCCCAAACCCTTTATATTGTAGACAAGGAATAAGGAAGGAATTCCCGGTAGTTCGTTCCCGTGGGATATTCTCCGACATCCACGCGGGCGAAGCCGCGGGCAAAAGCTAGTTCCCAATAAAAAATTTGGAAGTTGCTCCACGAAAATAAACTTTGGCGTCTGTAATAATAATAATCTCTGTATTTTCAGCGATAACGACATTCTTTTTTTTTTAAATTCAATATAATTAGCATTTTTTGAAAACTTTAACCGGACAATTATTTAATTTAATTTGTATATTCTGAATAATCTAAAGAAAACCCGGAAAATAAATGCACATCGCAGCTTAGTCACATCTCGGCAACACAGCTATTATTTTCAACCTTATTTCAAGCCAGCTAATGTTGTCAATAGATTACGCGGTTGTGTGTCGTTTAAAATCGTAGTCAGTCCGCGCCTTAAGAGCGTAGACGGGCTGCATTTTTCCATACAAATGTATTCCCCTATTCTCTTCCTGGATAATGCCTCTAGAGTAATCGTTTTTATTTATAAAAATCCAGGTCTATTGAAGGCATGCCCCTGTCATTTTTTTTTTTCAAAAAATTTATTACAAAAATAAATATGACTTACCAAAAACCTAAAAAAATACCCCGTTTTTACCTACGTAATCAGACGACTACCAAAGAAAATTGAAAAGTTTTTAAAATAAAAACAAGTAATAGGGGCATAGATCTATTCTTCCTTTAAATTTTGATACCAAATATAATTTAATTGGCTTAGGTTTCGAGGAGAAAACAGGAGAATACGAAACGTCGATCGGTCAAGGTTTTGTATAGGTAAAATCGTTCTGAGCTGCAGTTGTCTCTATCGCACTCTACGGGGGGAGACGAGAGGTGAGGGAGGGTTAGACTAATACGTACACAATTAGGGAAGTGACTAGTGTCGAAGTTTTTATCGAAATCATAGTGATGTCAGTCGATATCGACGTTTATCCTATACTGATTTACTGAATAGTGTTTGATGCTCATTTTGTTTTTTTTTAAGAGACGAAAGTAACAATTCAATGACATTTTTAGGGTTTATAATGAACTAATAATTGAAATGAACTTTAGCGAAGTGTCTCTTACAAAAATACAAACCGTAAGCATTAGGTATAATACGTAACTAAAGTTTGCACTATACTGCTTGGTGTGATAATTCTGCTTTTGACTTGACATAAATATTTACAGGGGAGTTTATAAAATAATGACTGCTCTTATCAAGTAAATCTATATATTAGGTCTTTACCTATGAAATTGCCGTTCTGCAGTACTGGCCATTTCAAATCAAAATAATTTTTGTTTGGCTAAGAATTCTAATTTAAAATTAATTTTATTTTAAAAACATGGTTTTTTTTTTCCAAAAGTAGTCATTTGTTTATTGATTAGTGTTACATTTTCATCGCATTTCAATCTTTTTCGTCATCATGGATACGTTAAAAATTCGAGTAATTATTGAATATGAGTACCGTCGTGGCAGCAACGCGGCACAAGCGGCACGCAACATCAACGACGTTTACGGAGCTAACACTACAAACCAACGCACCACCTGTTATTGGTTTGCTCGCTTCCGTTCTGGAAATTTCGACCTGAAAAATGAACCTCGCGGTCGTCCGAAGACTTTGGTCGACAATTACGAATTAAAGGCGATTGTGGAAGCTGATGATACACAATCTACGGCTGAATTAGCAGCAGCTTTCGACGTTAGCGTCAAAACAATCTTGGTCCATTTGCGTCAAATTGGCAAGGTAAAAAAGCTTGACAAATGGGTGCCCCACGAACTCAATGATCGCCAGCGCGAAGTACGCGTCGAGACGTGCCTTGCACTGCTCAACAGACACACAAATGAAGGAATTTTGAACCGCATTGTTACCTGCGATGAAAAATGGATTCTGTTCGATAACCGCAAGCGCTCAGCAAGTTGGTTGGATCCTGGTTCAGCACCTAAACAATGCCCTAAACGAAAACTTACCCCTAGAAAAGTGATGGTCACTGTTTGGTGGTCTAGCGCCGGTGTGATTCATCACAGCTTCTTACCAAACGGGGTGAGCATTACTGCAGATGTAGACTGTGAAGAACTAAACACAATGATGGAGAAGCTGGCACATCTCCAACCAGCATTGGTCAATCGCTCGTCTCCGCTGCTCCTGCACGACAACGCGCGACCTCATACTGCACAGCAGACGGTCTCCAAGTTGCAAGAACTGGGGTTGGAAGCTCTCCGTCATCCGCCCTACTCACCAGACCCTGCGCCTACAGACTAATACTTTTTCAGAATTTGGATAACTTCTTGGCGGGAAAAAAATTCAATACCCGAGAGGCAGTACAAAATGCCTTTGAAGAATTTGTTGCCTCCCGACCAGCTGATTTCTTTAAGAAGGGCATCAATAAACTGCCACTGCGTTGGCAAAGATGCATTGATTGCATGGGTGATTACTTCTATTAATACAAATAAAAAATAGGTACATGAAAAAAATTCGTTTAAATTTTTTCATACAAAACGGCAATTTCATAGGTAAAGACCTATTATATAAAAGGAAGTCGACAATCGTGTTAATTACACCGATTTTTATATTTTTGCGTTTTTGGATTAGCCGTCGCCGTCGTCCGAAATAGGATAATAAGTTTTTTTTAATTATTTTTTTAGGTAAGTAGGGTAGTAGTCAGTTGTCGGGAGCGAAGCCGTGGGCAAAAGCTAGTTCTTAATATTTATGCAGAAGACGCAGAAAAGGTGCTTGTGGGTATTTTAAATAATACAAAAGTTATATAATAATATGTACATTTATTCTGTCGTCATTTCCATCCTTTCTCTTACAGGTAAATTTCTTGGTATCCGACCGTCAATTATTTCAGGGAGAAGGCATTCATGGAAAAATTTAGTATAAATAGCACGATCACACGAAACACTGCGCACGCCGATATTTTCAATCCGACTGAGACAGAAACGAACGTAACTTAGGTAGTTTGATTGGCGCGAGCGGGCGGGAGAGGCGCGCTACTGAGCTACGCACACTAATACAGACTCACTCACATATTGATACCGCCCGGTTGCTAGAGCGCAGCGCGACGGCAATAGTTTCTTCAAATACCTATTTTTCAATTCCCGCGCAGCCCGTCTACGCTCTTAAGGTGATCGAGGATCGTGAACCCAATTGTCTAAGCCAATTGTGTTTTCCTTCAGTCAAGAGTATTGATCAAATAAACATATTAGGTACATCCAAAAATTAATAGTGAAATAAATAGTTACGAAAATCCCCCAATTTATTTTCGTATTGCCTTAATCTCTGCTTGAAAAAACATAATTCAATAATGATTCGAAAGACACGTGGCGCCATCTATTATCATAAGAACGTTATTGTTGTTTTCCTCGGGAACACTATTTTTTTTCGGGATGAAAGGTACCCTATGTCCGTTTCTGTACACCTGACAACGTACCTATATGCAAAACAGGATGATCGGTTCAGTGGTTTAGGCGTGAAAAGGTAACAAACAAATGCTACTCTAGGCCAACAAATTACTTAATTGCCCTAAATATAACAAGACAATTAATTATGACTCAATGAAAGTGTTAGACAATCACGTAGTTATTTATTAATGATAAAATATATAAATAAAGTAATAATTCTATAGAAGATAAGCCATTTTTAATCCGTAATTAATCCATGATAAAGACGTTTTTATTAAGATATAAAATATTAAAGTTTATTATCGACCAGTTCTGGGTATGAGTTGTGAAACTCCTGAACACAGTGAGATAATAATATTAATCAATTGTGATTATAATGTAATGTAGAGTTCGGCTGTAAATAAGCCGTCTCATCTTGTGTCTTCAAGGGCCACTATTATATTAATAAATATCCTTGGAAATTTCACACAACGCCATCTAGTCCCAAGCTAAGCAACCTAATGCTTGTGTTAGGGTAACGAGATGGCTGATAAACTACTTATATACAAAACAGAAGCACAATCGTCGCCAGCTCCCGAACTTTTCGATTACAAAGCGTATCATAGATAAGATAAGTTATCATAGAAAACATTTTCATGAAAATGATAAAGTTATTTGGCAATAAATATATCATTGACCCGTGCGGCTGTTAGTACTTAGCCTCCCAGAAGCTATAGTTATTCAAGGCTTGTCCTCCCTAAAATACGGCGAAAATAAGTAACTTTGTTTCCATTTTTTACAGTAACTATGGCACCTTTTAGATAGAAAAAAATACACAATAATCTAGAATACATAAGAAGTGATTTCTTGTGTCCTGAAATCTATTTTAGTTTGTAGAACTAAAGAAAAAAAAGGCAAAATCTAGGTCTATTTCTGTCTATTTTTTCGAGTTTTTACCATATTACTCTTCATTAAAAGTGTTCATTTTATACAGTTCTTTACAAAATAATAAGGAATGATTTCATGTGATTACTTTTTTAGTCCAATCCCTAGATTTTTTGTAAATCGGTAATTATTTCATATTTTGCAAGCGTTGTGTCATCGCGATTCTCTTTCTTTTCTATGCAGTTCGACAGTGACCGCGCTTTTTACGGCGGACAAGCCTTAAATAAAACAATCAGAATCTTGCGAAATAATACAAAACAACAAATTCATACAGGACCACGCCGTAAATGACACATGTCCGCTCTTCCAACACGTGCGCCCCACCCGGCGCTATGTTTAGACTAAGTTTACAAGCAATTGTATGCCGTATGGTGACTATTTTACTTTTTTTTTTTGTTTTTTTTTACAGCCGGAAGGACCTCCCCTGCGGAGATTTTTGTGACTGGCAATGTATACGAAGAAAAGGATAACGTTAAATAATGATAAATGATTTTGTAAATTATTAGGCTGCAGTTATGCCTGGGCCGCACACATCGCGATGACATTCGGGCGATAAACTTCGTCTTCGGTCTACAGCGAAGCTGCGCGGCCACATAGTGCGTGTTGTCAAGTTTATCGCGATGTACGAGCGATGTACAAACGAATAAAACAAAATGGACGCCGCGGTTGCTCTGTATTTTATGGCAGCAAATAATTATTTTTTACATTTATGTCATGTAAAAAACAAATTAAAAGCAAGAAACAGGAGGAAGTGGATGATAACTATTCACAAATTAAGAACTATATTAGCTATATTATGCACTGTAGTTTAACTTAACACTTCCACTACGCACGAAGGGTGGGGGCCGACTGAAGTGTGGCCGCGCAAGCGAAGTTCATCGCGATAAAACGCTTTGATCTGCGAGAGTTTACCGACAGCGGAGCGAAGTCGTTGCGACTACGCACGAAGCTCCGAAGTATACGCGAATACTTGGCTACATACATCGCGATTACGCGAATCTTCGGGTTATCGCGATGTGTGCGGCCTAGGCATTAGACGACGCGAAAAAATTCTTGCGGTCGCCGCGGGGCGACCGCGCGGTGGCCGCGTACTAACTGTTCAGTTATAGCAAATTTATGTTTTATTAACTAGGACGTAAAGTTGAAATTAATTTTGAGTAACTAACTGCGCGGTGACCGCGCGGCGTTCGCTCCTCGATCACACGGCGGCCGCGCGGCCGTCTCGCAGTTAGTTACTCAAAATTAATTTCAACTTTACGTCCTAGTTAATAAAACATAAATTTGCTATAAGTGAACAGTTAGTACGCGGCCACCGCGCGGTCGCCGCGCGGCCGACACGCTGTAACATTCCGTGTCATATAAACGCGCCCTTATTGTTCTCTTTTCTCTAAAGAGACAGAATGAGACAAGCCGCATGGGTCGCGATCTTCAAGGCTTGTCGTGGTCGGTTCATGAACGGGTCCGGACGGACCATCCATTACACAAACGTGCTTATCAATACACCTCCTCGAAAACTGGTTTTTATCGCACTACGATTAGGTTCACAATGCAATGTATTTCACATGCGTGCGATTTTTCATTTTCCAACACGTGTGCGGGAATAATAAATTCCACAGATAACTTATACCTATACTTAGTCCCAATTGGTTCAATGCCTCTATTCACAACCGTCTCGCGCCATTTTCATTTTGGCACTTGCAGGCGCCAAGTGCCAAAACGAAACTGGCGCGAGACGGTCCTCTCTATTCGGAGGTGAATGTTTTTTTTTAATCTCGGCAAAGAGATATGCGGTATCTTTACGGTGTTAATATTTTTTGAATATTTAAATAATGTTTATAAATAGAATATCATCAAAAACCATGATTGTTATAATAAAAAAAAACGTATATGTGTTTTATTAATATACCGTTTGTTTTATACCGGATGACTTTTTTTACCGTCTCGAAAAAAAATTGGGTATATCAGGTGAACATACCTAACTAATAATAAAAATCAAAAATAATAATAATAATTCAAATCATATGCGGGTTGCATATGATTTGAATTTCGATATTTTTAAACGATTTATAATTTTTTTCAAAATTTCTGTTTTTATGGTACAAAAATGAAAAGTTTACATCGAATTTGTAGTATTTATTGGTATGTGGCGGCATCTACATCGCCACATATGAACTACGCATCAATGACATGACGTCACGCAAACCTGCATCGCGCAATTAGAGTTTACCACGCGACTAGCATATATACAACGTCCCGACATCAACCGTCGGGCAGTAGCCCACCAGACACAACACCCGTCTGGTCGGAGGATCCTCCCTTTTCTATGGAGGATGAGTGAACTTTACACCCTGTTTCTCATGCCTCTAAAGGTACTTAGATAATTTTTTCTGTCTCAGCTATTAAAAAAAAAAACTAGGTATGCCATAGGCTTCTACTCTGTTCACCTAATATACCTAATTTTTTTCGAGACGGTAAGAAAAGTCATCCAGTATACGGGATGAAATTTAAAACATGTTCCAAATCGAAATGGGAGATTGTACTCATCATTATGAACAACTCTATTGGACCAAACCTGAAATCGTAAAAAAAAACCGACCACGTGTGTGTCGGACCACGCACAATGAAGGGTTCCGTAGTTGAAAAGAATTTATCCCAAAAACAAACTTAACATTGGATACCAAAAAAAAAAAAAAAATATGTCATAAAATTACAAATTCACAATTTTCGGACTTTTTCCTATATTTGTGCTGGGAGACCTTGCTTCTTGCCAAATTTCATTATTCTAGGTCAACGGGAAGTACCCTATAGGTTTTGTTGCGACAGTTGCGAGTATCAAAATGTGTCGCAAAATGGTCGTATTTTTTTATTGCGTTGACTTGGAAGCTTGAGTTTTTTAGGACTTCAAGAGACCATAGACCTACGTATTTGATATTAATTTCACCTGGATACCTTCACGCGTTCCTGAGAAAAACGATCTTGACAGACTGACAGACAGACGGACAAACAAGTGATCCTATAAGGGTTTCGTTTTTTCCTTTTGAGGTACGGAACCCTAAAAATCAGCTGTACATTTTGACGAGTTTGATGTAGATAAATGTACTGAACAGCAGATTTTTTTTTCGCGATTTCAGGTTTGGTCCCATAGTAAAAGTTGTTCATAATGATGAGTACAATCTCACACTTCGATTTGGAACATGTTTTAAATTTCATCCCGTATAATAAATTAATAATGCGTCTAATTTGGAACAGCGCAAGTCCTGTTACTGGCTGGACGTACGACGCGTTGCCCAAGCTCAGCACAGAACTCGTAAGCTAATCACTGAAGGCCAACCTTAGGGCTATATCGCAATCCCCTGTGAGCTACGTTGAAGAGTTCCTACTAAGCAATGCTTACGTCAAATCACCACCATCCTGTTTGACCTAATACAGAGACCAGCAATGCTATTCTCTCATCATCTCACCGTGAAAACTTAAGTGAAGTGAGCGTGGAGTGAGCTGTCAGTGTCATTCCACCTATAGCTAGGGATGGACCAAGCACATTTTTACAGTCATAATCGAGATTTTAATAACATTTTTATGCTATTCTAGTGATCATTTTATATTATTTCAAAGCTAGTATTTAAGTGTCTAAACAATACTATTTAAAGGGTTTTTAAATAAAATTGCAAAACAGAAATTGAGTTTTCTCTGAATTTCTATTTGACTATTTTATTTTAAAACCCCCTAAATAGTAATGTTTAGACACCCTCTAGCTTACAAATAATATAAAATGATTATGTTATAAAATTAGCATAAAAATTATAGATAAAATCTCGATTATGATTGTAAATGTAATTTGGTCAATCCCTAGCATTCGTGGGATGACACTGACAGCTCACTCCACGCAAGTTTTCACGGTGACATTTTTACAGAATCGACCAGCTGAATTCTAAGAATTACCTATACAAAGAACGACTACAAATACAAGTTATTTTGTAAGTACTAACTTGTCGTGAGGTGTGGCGGCACCACGACAAATATGACCACTCTGACTGACTCTTGGGGTCTACTCCCTAAGCACGAAGTCCGTAGTTTCGGCCTTCGTTACGGGCGTTTCCTACTCCGTATCACCTACGGACGTATGATTGGTTCGGGGCCCGAACGAAGTATGAATTGCAACACGATACGACAGTTGTCCCCTCTCCCGATGGGTTTTAACCCGTCCGAAAAATTTAACTTTTACACTTGTTTTGATGCATCGTTAAGTCAGACGGATGGATTAACGGACGGCCTTAGGGAGTAGGACCCCTGACTTTGGCTGTCGCCACATAAGGCTTGTCGGCCGTAAAAAGCGCGGTCACTGTCAGACTGCATAGAAAAGAAAGAGAAGCGCGATGACACAACGCTTGCAAAATATGAAGTAATTATCGATTTACAAAAAATCTATTGATTGGACTAAAAAAAGTAATGACATGAAATCATTTCTTATTATTTTGTAGAGAACTGTATAAATTTATGAACACTTTTAATGAAAATTGTAGGATTAATATGGTAAAAACTAGAAAAAATAGACAGAAATAGACCTGGATTTAGATTTCTTTTCCCTAAGTTCTACAAACTAAAATAGATTGCAGGACAAATGAAATCACTTCTTATGTGTTGTAGATTGCTGTATATTTTTTCCTATCAAAAAAATGATGAGTTACTGTAAAAGATGCTCTCAAAGTTACATAGTTTAAATGCGAAAGTAAGTTTGTTAACTTTTCACGCCTAAACCACTGAACCAATCATGCTGAAATTTTGCATATACGTTGTCAGGTGTACAGAAACGGACTTATGGTACCTTTCATACCGAAAAAAAATAATGTTCCTTAAGAAAACAACAATGTCATTCCTATGATAATAGATGGCGCCACGTCACTCAAACTCAAACTCAAAGCATTTATTTCAATTAAACCAATTACAGGCACTTTTGAATTATCAAAGAGTCGGTCAGTAGGTAAGTCAGAAAGTTGAAGCTAGTTGCCTATTCCAAAACGTAGATCTATGGAGAAGAACGGGCAAGAAACTCCACGGACACTCTTTTAAATCAAAATATGGTTACAAAATATTGGTTACATCATTCATGTTGAAATTATACATGTGAGAACGATGAACGTTAAAAGCGTCCGTAATAAAAAAATTAAAAAAACAATTCAAAATTAAAATTAAAATAAGCCGTGGCAGCTAAGGTATGACGTGTCTTTCGAATCATGATTGAATTATACAACAAGCAGAGTACAACCCGAATTGATTGTCAAATTCTAATTTAACTCGAACGAAGCCTCGGTAAAAGCTAGTACACTTCTAATAATGTCATCTGTCAGTCACGACAAATGGCGGGAAAAAGTTGAAAGTGTTCTGTAACCACGCGGGCCCAGTGCGGGTTAGTAGATGTCACATGTCTTCGAATTGTTGGCTGTAGGACATGCCGGTTTCCTCACGATGTTTTCCTTCACCGTTTTGAGTGCAGTGCTGATTTTTTTATTTATTTATTTATTTATTGGATCGCCAACAGAGGCTACACAGTTACATGCCTGTTAACATACATACGGACAAATACAAGTGTGCGCTTCCAATTATAGGCAACCACATCATTCAATTAATAACTAGGTAAATCCAAGAAGTTTGATAAACAAGAAATCATTAAAATTTAAATTATTAAAGTTAAAATTTTCAAAATTGAAATCATTAAAACTAATCAAAATACAATGTCGAAAGTCATACAAAATAATACAGGTACAAAATAATACAAACAAATATTAACAAATTGAGATTCAAAATTAAAATTCAAATATAAAATAAATCAAATTAAATTCAAATAAAATAAAATAATAATAATAATCAAGGAATAATAATAGAATCCAACAAAAAAATACAAAATATTATGACTTGGTTATTAAGACTTTTACATATTTTTTAAACTTTAGTAATTTGCATGTAATATCCAAATCATTATGCTTCGATATTACGATGCTGATGAAATAAATGAAGCGCATGTCGGGGTTCGAAACGACTCGTAGTCGGGGCTGTTATCACTGGGCTACCACTGCTGTAGTTAGGGTTGCCAGATCGGAACCTTCCGAGTACGGCACAAGATCGGAACTTACCGAGTCCTGGACAATTCCATGTCGGGCCGTGGCTATAGCTATAAATAAATAAATAATAAATATCCTTGGACATTTCACACAACGCCATCTAGTCCCAAGCTAAGCAACCTAATGCTTGTGTTATGGTAACGAGATGGCTGATAAACTACTTATATACATTTTTTTTTTGTAAATACATACAGGAATATTTTTTAATCAGTGCACAAACTTTGACAAAATAAACTTAGTTGAGTTTTATGAAACACCTATTTTTTATTTTGATATGTCTCAGTACAAAAAAATGAAGTTATCGTTAATGAAAGATGTTTACTTTAAAATTGATTTTATGGCTACTCACCGGGCGCGTGGCGAAGTGAAACGCACTTATGTACACGCCAGCACATTCAACTTGGAACCTTATGCTTTAGCGATAAAGTTGAAATTTTGACAGTTTGTAGTACATTGATGGGCTGGCGTCTCTAACATCCTGTCAGCTGTGCGCTCGTTCGTTTTTCGTTCACAGGCGTAGGTAGGTATTTACGTGGGTTACAATGTAGGTACAGATCGCTGATTTTATCAGGTTCGAACTAGACTTTTTTTAAGATTAGGCCGTGATCTGAAGTTATTTGAAGAATAAGTAATTCCAATTTTTCCTTCATACTTTCATGGGCTTAAAACCATCAAAATGCAGAAAATAATAAAGGCACATTTAAAAACTTAATAAAATTAAAATTATTGACATTTCTTAATGCATACTTCTGCATTAGGGCGTATTTAAAAAATTGGTTTTTAGCTCTTGGATCTCGTTCGAAGAAATCAAAAATGGTTTCTTCGATTTCGACCGTCAGTCGAGGTCTGCCTGACCCTCGTGCGTGATTCGGGGTCCTGAACTGACCGTGATCAAGCAGCCTTTGAGTGACTGCTAAAATAGTCCTTACATTAGGGACCGCGGGGTTAAGGATACCATGGGCTCGCATTCGAGGTACGCTCTCCGTCGCATACATTCTGCGGGCTGCTCGTAAACTTTCACCACTTAGTAAATACACTCGCACCATCTCATAAAACTCGCGGTTACTAAAGTCCGACATTGTGACCGGTAGGTACGAGTACGACACACGCGACGCGAGGTCACGATAGCGCATGCGATGATTGCGCTCAGGAGACTGTCTGTGTCTGGGTCGGGAGTTGGGAACTCGGGCGCGGGCGCCCTGCCTGCACCACTCTGCCGCCCGGGAATCCCCCGCTGCAACTTCGCCATGCCATGTGCGCCGCGCCCATTGTTTGTATTACGAATAGATAGTGTCCATATTTTGCTGATTTAAAGTCGGATAAAAAAATTAAAAAAAGTTTTGAACAAATCATGGAAATGTGTTCTATTACTGATACTGAACCACCAACATTTTTTTGTGCACGTAAAAAAAAATATTCCTGTATATATTATAGATAGAAAAACACCCAGACTCGGAACAAATACTTGTAGGCCGTACAAATATTTGTTCCGTGCGGGAATCGAACCCGCGACATGCTGCGCAGCAGTCAATCGCTCAACCACTGCGCCAACCGTGTCGTCAAAGCTAAGCTAAGAATATAACTATAAATATAAATTACGGGATATCTAATTTTATATTTGTATTTATTTCTATAGGAAAATACATTTTATTTATCAAAATACTTTTATTAGTCCAGATAATTAAAAGAAGTTTGGTAGAAAATCACCGTAAAAAAGATACACAATTGAGAACTTTTGCTTTTATAGTAGGCACTTAGGCAGAAACAAGTACATACATTATGATGTACTATCTTATAAACGAAATATTTTGTTTTATTATTAAATTTTTCGGAATCCGGGACAATAGATCGAATTACTGGACACGGGACAAGACGTAAAATTCCGGAACAATCCCGGAAATCCCGGACATCTGGCAACCTTAGCTGTAGTGATGTGATCAACTTAAATACGGAATCAAAAGTCTTCTACACCGTATTAACAAGTAATGGCCGGTGTAATAGTTATTCAATCGATTGGTATTTGCGTTAATATCAATAACGTTATCGATACTCAATAGTGCTGTGGTTAAAAAGATTAACGTAATGTTAACTTAATGATACTTGAAAGTAGGATAAATATAATAATAGGTAACCATAATAACAAAATTAAATGATAAGTTTAATATGTAAGGAGCTCGTTGCTAAGTAACAACTGCCGCACGGGTCGATTTCTTTCTTATTTGCAAAATACATAGTTGGGTAAACGTCATCTAAAACTGTTCCAAATTTCAAGTTGATAGCACTAGTAGTTCTTGAGATATCCAGCTGTGACAGACAGACAGACAGACAGACTGAGTCACACCATAAGGGTTCCTTTTTTACCATTTTGGTACGGAACCCTAAAAACATCAAAGCAGTGGGGATGGAAAGTTAGTTGGGACAGGGATCTTTAATTTAGGGAGATGGCTATACAAGTCGTGGGCTGGGTTATTATTGGAGCAGTTAAAAAAGATGTGTTCCAAAGTAAGTACCTTCATCCAACCCACATTCGCAGAGCGATGTGTCTCTGACTACATGCACCGAAACTCGCACATCTGTGATCATGGTCGCAAACCTACGGTTACAGATAGACAAGGACAGAGATAGGAGCCGGCGCTGTCGTGCAAGCGAAATCGCGTCAGCCGCCGAATGTTTACGATTATGAATCACATTGCAATTGCATGGCGAAGCAAACATAAAATTTTTGGCTGTACTTCTTACGAGTGAAAAGCAATTGAACTATTTGTGTACATTTTGAAAACACATGAAGGCATATTGTTGCTGCTTATTTAGACGATTACGTGCTACACAAACGCCAGTTCGATTGTGACTAAGGTCAATTGTGTACGTTAACACAATTTATGCGGTCCACGTCGAGGAGCGAGAACCTTATCTTCCAAAATACATCAATGTTAATAACATTGATGTATTTTGGAAGATAAGGTAGTAGAAATTGTCCAGACACTGACAGATACATAATAATTATGGTGCAGAATGGAGCAAACATTATCTTTAAACGAATTAATTATTGAAATTAGTATTCAGATAAATATCATTAACATACTAATTAGTGCTAATAATCTTTAATTGCCCATTTCACGGAAACCATCTCAAGAATTCGTTCGTAGAATCTTCTCTCTTTTCGAAAGCATAACTTTTGCAAAAACAATGTTGCCAGCACTCAAAAGGGTATTTCCCAGATTAAAATATTATATTTAACTTCTGCAAAATAATGTTGCCACTTGCCACTATTGAAAAAGGTATTTCCGAGGTTAAAATAAAATATTTGTGTCATAATTATTTTTTAATTACTACCGATTAAAAGTCGTTAATATGACGAATATAATTTGTTGTTTTACATTTTTCCACAGACAAATTAGTTTAAAAGTTATTAAAATTCTATTTTAGAGATAAACAACAGTTATATTAATTATTTCTATCGAATCTGAAGTTTGTTTGTTTGAACGCGCTAATCTAGAACTACTAGTCGGATTTGAAAAATTCTTTTTGCCTTTGATAACCCAATTCTCGAGGAAGGCTATAGGCTATTTATCATCAGACTACGACCCTTAGAAGGCACGATAGCTGTCAACGTACGCATTGGTAATGAAGTTCGCGAGTATTGCGAAACAAAATGGCGTCTTGACAGTACTATTCTTCTTTGGCACGCATAGTATATTGTTGAATCTTAAGACTTCCACGCAACCGAAGCCGCGGGTAGAAGCTATTCTCGAATAATAATGGCTTTATTAGAGTCTGGTATTAATGTTATTTTGATGACTAAAGTAATTATTCAATCCATGAACTCGGTGTAACGCAATCCATTGCCGAACATAGGCCTGTAGCTACACATATAACCGATGTAATTAAGATCTGCCTAATAGCATGAACATGATATATTCTCTGCCAAGAACGTCTTGCAGAATCTAAAAAAGCATTCGAAATGATAATTAACTTAACAAATGTACCTATGTTAGGACAACCCAATGACTACACAGCGTGCTCCCGCATACGCGACATTCCTTCAACACGCGGGTAGGGCTACTGGCCAGTAATTTCAAACAAACTAAATAATAAAACAATTAAATAAATAAATTAATATCCAAAATTATCTATGCAAAATACTCTTTCAAGAAACTATTGTTGTATGCCATCAGGTAAAAGGTCATTGACAACACCGTTTTTTTTTTGTTCATCGTTTGTTTATTGTTCTGACCCAGCTGAAAAAACTCGAGTGGCGTGGTCTTTTTTCTCTCGTTCGTTTCAATTTCATCTCTGCGTTGCGCTACAGGTTACTCCAAAATGCTATTTTAGAAAATTGAAAATAAATCAATAAATAATAACGTTTAATGAAATCAAAATATTTTTATAAAAACGGACTGTATACGCGTATTGAATTAATGTCGCCATTGCAGCAGCACATTGTATTGGTTATCTGTATTATGTCGGACATCTCTAGTAGTTTCCGTTCACTGACAACATGCCATCACTACTTCCTTTTATACGTCTCGCTCTCAAGTAAAGATGTCTCGCCTGGCTCATGTCTTATAATAGGTCTTTACCTATGAAATTGCCGTTTTGTATGAAAAAATTTAAACGAATTTTTTTCATATATTTTTTATTTGTATTAATCGAAGTAATCACCCATGCAATCAATGCATCTTTGCCAACGCAGTGGCAGTTTATTGATGCCCTTCTTAAAGAAATCAGCTGGTCGGGAGGCAACAAATTCTTCAAAGGCATTTTGTACTGCCTCTCGGGTATTGAATTTTTTTCCCGCCAAGAAGTTATCCAAATTCTGGAAAAAGTAGTAGTCTGTAGGCGCAAGGTCTGGTGAGTAGGGCGGATGATGGAGAGCTTCCAACACCAGTTCTTGCAACTTGGAGACCGTCTGCTGTGCAGTATGAGGTCGCGCGTTGTCGTGCAGGAGCAGCGGAGACGAGCGATTGACCAATGCTGGTTGGAGATGTGCCAGCTTCTCCATCATTGTGTTCAGTTCTTCACAGTACACATCTGCAGTAATGCTCACCCCGTTTGGTAAGAAGCTGTGATGAATCACACCGGCGCTAGACCACCAAACAGTGACCATCACTTTTCTAGGGGTAAGTTTTCGTTTAGGGCATTGTTTAGGTGCTGAACCAGGATCCAACCAACTTGCTGAGCGCTTGCGGTTATCAAACAGAATCCATTTTTCATTGCAGGTAACAATGCGGTTCAAAATTCCTTCATTTGTGTGTCTGTTGAGCAGTGCAAGGCACGTCTCGACGCGTACTTCGCGCTGGCGATCATTGAGTTCGTGGGGCACCCATTTGTCAAGCTTTTTTACCTTGCCAATTTGACGCAAATGGACCAATATTGTTTTGACGCTAACGTCGAAATCTGCTGCTAATTCAGCCGTAGATTGTGTATTATCAGCTTCCACAATCGCCTTTAATTCGTAATTGTCGCCCAAAGTCTTCGGACGACCGCGAGGTTCATTTTTCAGGTCGAAATTTCCAGAACGGAAGCGAGCAAACCAATAACAGGTGGTGCGTTGGTTTGTAGTGTTAGCTCCGTAAACGTCGTTGATGTTGCGTGCCGCTTGTGCCGCGTTGCTGCCACGACGGTACTCATATTCCATAATTACTCGAATTTTTAACGTATCCATGATGACGAAAAAGATTGAAATGCGATGAAAATGTAACACTAATCAATAAACAAATGACTACTTTTGGAAAAAAAAATCCATGTTTTTAAAATAAAATTAATTTGAAATTAGAATTCTTAGCCAAACAAAAATTATTTTGATTTGAAATGGCCAGTACTGCAGAACGGCAATTTCATAGGTAAAGACCTAATATTAAATAAAAATAAATCAGTAACAAGTCTTTATCGTAGTATATTATAACAGGTGGGCCAAAAGAAGTCATCCGATGTTGTTTGGCTCTTATTTTTTTTCTAAATGAAAAACTTCGATTCTGTTTTTTGATTATGTTTATTTGAACTTTTAGAATTTTATTGTTCAAGTCGAGAAGATGATATCGGTCAAATGGGCGCCGTCACAATTGATTGCCATAGGGGCTCGTTTTATGGCATTTTTTAACCGACTTCCAAAAGGAGGAGGTTCTCAATTCGTCGGAACCTTTTTTTTTTTTTTTTTTTTATTTTTTTTTTATTTTTTTTTATGTATGTTCCCCGATTACTCGAAAATGGCTAGACCGATTTGGATTTTTCTTTTTTTGTTCGAAAGGGTATACGTCCCAAGTGGTCCCATGATCATCAAGTCAGGATCTGATGATGGGATCCCATGGAAATCGAGGGAAACCCTCAAAGAACATCGGTCATATTTCTATAGAAGCTGGACCTGAGTTTTATTTTCAGTGTACAGAAGCAAATTATAGTGAGATTTGATTGTTTTATGTAGTAAACACCATCCCTTTCCAAAATAGTATCTAAATAGCCAAGATATTTCAATAATGCAAAAAATACTTTTGAGGTTATCGGTGTCCGGAAATCAAAAGCACAGAATAATCGTCACAAGCGGTACCTAGTTATCAGTCTGTAAAACAATGCCAAGGTCAAACAACAGAAGGAAATCCAAAACAGTACAGTACTTATCACAATATTCACACTAACAACAACAACACAACAACAATGCGAGATCGCCGGGTGCAAAGACTACACACTACAGTATATTAGTGTCAAATTGACACCCGTTGTAATTGACAGTATTGACACTGTCAATCCATGGCGCGCGTCGATGACATATTATGACGTTCCGTTGTACACAACTGAACAAAATGCTGATACTTACTATGAACCCACATAATTATTTTTATGACAAGAATCCAATACATAATAAAAACAGCGCTAGTTGGTTTGATACACAAGTATATAGAATTGAATTACATCTAATAACGTGAATAATTATAATCTTTGAGTACTAAATCATTTCTTAAGCAAAATGAATCGTCAAAGGTGCGTTCTGAACATGTTATTCTAAATAATTTGCAAACTATGCTATTAAAAAAAAATGTGTTTGTGCTTTTTTTTCTGGCGACTTAAATATCTATTTCTTATGTTTTTTAAGACCTTAAAAAATACTAGATTTTTACATATATATGGCATATCTGTACACCACCGCCTCGTAGTCAGGTACGATTTGACCGTCCTTCTTTTATGGGCACACCTATATCGATTTCGGTATTTTTTATAGTAACTCGTGCATTTGCTCTCGGAAAATACCATTCGGTGAGCTGGAACTGATGATGAAGACCACAGGGTGCCATCGAAAATACTCAATTATATCTAAGTATATAACAGGTTGCGATTCGATTACTTTAATATGGTTTATGCTCGTCAAAATAATGGTAACGGTGACTTCATCATGAGCTCCATTTCTCCTGGTTCTTACTAGGAGAACTCCTCAACAATTAACGGCCCTGCATCGGGAAAAGCAACATTTTGTAAAACGTGATGAGCAGTTGACATTGGGTTATTGTAACTTAGATAAATTACAAACTGAACCACTAAAAAGTGAAAAATAAAAACTTTTTTACAAAAACAAAAACCGACTTCCAAAAAAAACACTACAAAGTGAAAAATAACTTTAATTTTGGAAGTCGGTGGCAAAAAACTAAAATACAGATCCAAAGACACCGACTTCCGAAATTAAAGTTATTTTTCACTTTGTAGTGTTTTTTTTGGAAGTCGGTTTTTGTTTTTGTAAAAAAGTTTTTATCATCACTTCGGCGACAACTTCGGTTAAATCGGGCACACGTCAGTGCAAATCACTACACTTAATTTCTTAACATTTCTTCAATAGACACGATTATTCCGCGTTCTTGGTTAGTGTATCGCTCCATGGCTTGTTGACTTGTATTCTACATCTGTCTAGTCCACAAATGTCAAAACAGATTTGACATTGGCCGCCATTTGCAAAAATAAGAGCATAGAGCAATAGGGTGATTTCTTTTGGCCCACCTTGTATTTCAATACACTACATTATAACAATATACAACTGTAAAAAACGTATACTAGTCCATCGTCCTAGCCTTTTCCCAACTATGTTGGAGTAGGCTTCCATTCTAATCGGATGCAGCTGAATACCAGTATTTTACATGGAGCGACTGCCAATCTGACCTCCACAACCAAGTTAGGTACTGGGTAATACAATGCCCCTTGGTAAGACTGGTTGGCAGACTCGGACTTCTGATTACCCGTAACGATTGTCAAAGATCCAACAATGACAGCTGGGACCAAGAGCGGTCTCGGTATGCAAAGATGGTCACCGCGGCAGGCATAGCTTAACCTGATCGATCGACCCGTGCGACTGTTATTACTTAGCCACGAGCTTCTCGAAAAACCATCCACGAACCTAATACGAAAATGTAGTTCCATTTCTAAACATATTTGCCAAGCTCTGTCGGTGGGTAAGGCAATTTACATGATAAAAGAAAGTGTAAAATTGCTAAGTCACTATGTAGATATTAAGTGGGAAAAGAGGTAATCGATCTCCTATATGTACCTATATGTATAAGTCATTATGTAACCCCAGAAATGACGCAGCTCTCTTACTATCGGAAAATATTTCCTTATTGATCAAAGTCGTGGGGCTAAGCCGCTAAGTGCCGGTTTCCACCAAAGCAGAGAGGATAGGAGACGAGAGATGTGTTTAAATAAACCAATTCGAAAGCTAAGCGGAGAAGAGATATGGAAATAACGAAATCGGATTGGTTATAGCCGCACGGTCGGTCGATCAGGTCTAGCTACGCTTGCCGCGGTTGGTCTGTGGATGGGTGATCATCTTTATATACCAAGAAAGACCCCTCCGTGCCTCGGAAACGTAGCTCGGAAAGCACGTTAAGCCGTTGGTCCCGGCTGTCATTCGCTGATCTTTGACAGTTGTTAAGGGTCGTTACCGTTAGAAGCCCGAAAGTCTGATAACCAGTCTTAAACTCAAAGCATTTATTTCAACTAAACCAATTCTCTCTTTAACAATTCAAAAGGCACTTTTGAATTGTTAAAGAGTCGGTCAGTTAGTTAGAAAGTTGAAGCTAGATGCCCATTACAAAACGTAGATCTCTATGGAGAAGAACGGGCAAGAAACTCCACGGACACTCTTTTAAATCAAGATAAGTAATACAACATCCTCGGTACATTTAGTAAATTATACAGGGTGTCCCGTAAATAATGGATAATCTCTTAAGGGGTCATTGTACTCATCATTATGAACAACTTTTACTATGGGACCAAACCTGAAATCGCGAAAAAAAATTAGCTGACCAGTACATTTATCTACATCAAACTCGTCAAAATGTAGGGAGCAGCTGATTTTTTTTTCGCGATTCCAGGTTTGGTCCCATAGTAAAAGTTGTTCATAATGATGAGTACGATGACCCCTTAAGAGATTATCCATTATTTACGGGACACCCTGTATGTGTTGCTTCTACATGTGAGAACAATGTAAAAAAATACTTAAAAACAAGTTAAAATATAAAATTAAAAATACCAAGGGGTATCGTATAACCCAGTAACTCGGTTATGGAGGTCAGACAGGCAGTCGCTCCACGTAAAATACTGGTATTCGGCTGCATTCGATTAGGTTAGGTTAGTTAGATAGTTGGGAAAAGGCTAGGCTAGATGATCGATCAAACTCGAAAATAATTATCTTAGAATTTTCAAAACACTGCCTACATTTTTGCCTTGACAGCGAACCGACAGTGTTGCCAGAAAAAGTTCAGTGTCACTTTTTCCCCCAACACTACTTTCACCTATCGGGGTAATTTACCCAACGAAAGGGGTAATCGATATAAACTAAGCTAAGTCATTGTAGTTATTATGTTACCCAGAAATGACGACTATCAATTCCATATAACAGTTTGTCGGTACAAAATTATTGGTCGTTGAAGCATTTCCTGTATGACTTCATAACTCATAGATATAACTCGGAGATTGTTTCCTTTATAGTAAACATGTGTGTCGTTAGTGACTGTTGGTTCAATCTGACGGTTATTTTTAACTGAGGACAAATCTAGGGTTTTTTTTTAAGAGGAAACGCGGTCACGTGGTCTTTGCCGTCTATTCCGTACTAACGTATTCCTGTTTTCTAGTTCAAATATTTTTTTACGATATATGGCGGCCCTAACATACCACCGACACGACACCGCCACGAAATCATAGCAGCGAAATGCAACTCGCACGATATTCCGCAGTTTCGCTACTGCGATTTCGCGGCGGGGATGTGCTAAGGCCCTAATATCTGCCACTGCCGTGTTTTGTTTTTATGGTTCCGTACTAAAATGGTAAAAAGGAACCCTTATGGTGCGACTCAGTCTGTCTGTCTGTCTGTCTGTCACAGCTGGATATCTCAAGAACTACGAATGCTATCAACTTGTTTGGAACAGTTTTAGATGACGTTTGCCCAACCATATTGCAAATAAGAAAGAAATAAAAATATATATGTCTTTTTTTTGCAATAGGGACTGAAAAATGTATCATACATACTTAAAAATTCGAAGTGGGGATACTAGGGCAGGTCGGGGTATCATATGAAAGAGCGCTGTTTGCACATTCTCAAACATTTTTTTTCTTTTTTTTAGGCCTCATAGTTTTCGACTTTTGGTGGAAAATGTTTAAAAAAATACCTTATCTCTGAAGTTTATAGATAGTTACATATAGAAAAATCTGAAATTATTATATGTTCAATCAATTAATCTGCCTAGCCATTGCCCAACTATGTTAGGGTCGGCTTCCAGTCTAACCGGATGCAGCTTAATAACCGTATTTTACATGGAGCGACTGCCTATTTGACCTCCGCAACCCAGTAACTGGGTAATATTACCCCCTGGTAAGACTTTCATGCTTCTGACGACCCGTAACGACTGTCAAAGATCTACGAATGACAGCCGGGACGTGCTTTCCAATGCACGGAGGAGTCTCGGTATGTAACCCATCCACGGACCGACCCCGGCAAGCGTAGCTTAAGGTTGATGCGCCACGGTAGCCCGCGAAATTCAAAATTTCTTACGTTTTTTGCAATTTGTAGGTCAGTGTGTGCTTGTATGTTGATTAAAATATGATTCGCGGCCGTAGCTAATATGGCTTTACAGAATTATAATCATTAGAATCAGCAATACAACTCCATACGTTAGCATTTATCTCAAATCTAGCGATTTCATGAAATCATGAGGTTTGAGGTAAATGCTAACTAATGGAGTTGTATTGCTGATTTTAATGATTATAATTCTGTAAAGCCATATTAGCTACACCCGCGAATCATATTTTAATCAACATACAAGCTCACACTGACCTACAAAATGCAAAAAACGTAAGAAATTTTGAATTTCGCGGGCTACCCTGGCGCTTTCGCCTTAACCTGATGGATCGACCCGTGCGGCTGTTATTACTTAGCCACGAGCTCCTATTCTAGACTCGGTCAAAATAACGTGTACCACGTCCATGTCATACTTTGATAACAGTGTCTAACATACACAGTTCTTCACAGAAACCACTCCCTGCCTGAACATGTTTTCCTCGTGCATTTAGGTAGGTATTCATAATAAATCAGTACTTACTTAGCCTTCTCAGAATATCAAGGTAAGTAAAGTCATCGTTATTTTTAATATAGCTATTTTTCACTGCATTTGTGCAGGCGAATCATTTGCATCCGGTAATTTGGTCTTGATTAATAATTCTAGTTTAGTGGCGGCTTTGCAGTGTTGGCCGCCCTAGGCCCCAGGCCATGTAGTGAGTACCAGCCGCCCCTTTATCAGCACCCATCATATTAATAGACTATATAATGAATTTACTTTAATGCCAATTTTTATTGCGGTTTTTTCGCGATTTCAGGTTTGGTCCCCTAGTAAAAGTTGTTCATAATGATGAGTACAATAACCCCTGAAGAGGATATTGGTCAATAACCAAAAACCCTGTATATTTAGATGTACGAAAGTGATTTAGGAAGATTATTGTAATACGATTCGCTGCAGTGCGGCCCGCCATAATGTGCGCAAGCCTTTAGAATATTTAGGTACTTACTATCAGTTATTTCTTGTCATCATCAGTGGATTTTTCGTGAGATTGGCCGCCCCTAATATCTGGCCGGCCTAGGCCCGGGCCTACTGGGCGGTGCTCACACGGGAGCGCTGCTTGCGCGGTGAATCGGTGGCGTTGGCGCGTGTTCGCCGCTCCAACGAGTTAGTTCCATAAAAAAGTAATAGATGGCGCGGAATCGCATTATAAACATGGGAATTCAAATGACGGATTTTAAATTAGATTCTTAAATTACCTACCATGTTTTTTTTTTAATTTTAGTTACTTATCATTTAGAGGGGCATAAGTTTAGTCTAGGCATTAGTCTACAACCATCGTGCTCTGGCGCTTCACAATATTTAAAGATCCCATCCAAAACAAAAAAACTCCCTGCGTATTTCTGGACGAACCTGTTAAATTCATTTTGTTTAAAGCACATTTCATGAACAACAAAGATTTCTAAATTGGGGAGGGGGGTAAAATTTAACATTGGGAGGGAGTCCCGTCTCGGACAAGGAGCTTCGTGTAATTGAGATAGAACTTCACTTACAGGTAAGTTCGTTTAATCTCATAATTATACTCTCTCCTTGTCCGAGACGATTTAACAGAGTAGATGTTTAAAGTTATGTTGTGAATGAAAGGCTGTTGTAATTATTTGGGATTACAACACATGATATTTAGGTACTAGGTTCTATTTACAGTACCGCAAACAGCATTACTAAAAGCTAGGGGGTCTTCTGTTACTGGTCGATTATAAAACCTAGCGAAGGTCGAGGATGTCCCTGACCATCCTGCCGTCTTTCTAATTAGATCTATGCTGAGACCAGCCCTACTTGCTGCTGAATTAGAAGCATGAAGTTAACAGGTTCGTCCAGAAATAAGTATGGGACTACAGGGTATGCAGAGCTTATTTGCATGTATGGAGTGCACGCCACTGACTGGGCCTTAGGGCAATTCCGCCACGCTAATTAATTAGAGCAGTGGTGACCCAGTGGTAACGACCGCGATTTACAAGTTGTGGGCTTAAAGACCAAGCAGGCTAAGATTAACCACTCCAGCCTGTAAACCTCCCACTGTTGGCAGTCTGGGACACAGGCCTCCTCTCTCTGCGCGCCGCGCTTGCGAGTGAGACAGAACTAACAGCTGCAGTGTATTATGAACCTTATAGTAGTGATCTAAGGTTGATTGTAAGTTTTAAGTATTCTCGTTAATCTTCGGGCCCATATTTTCTTTTCTGTGCGAACGAAGATTCACGACGCGCCATATTAGTTGAGTATTACTGTACCCGCGGTCGATGAGTACTCTAAAACGTGTATTATTTAATCAGTGAGAAAATTATTGACAAAAAAATTGCACATGTCACGGAAATACTACATTTTTTCGGGATATAAAGTAGCCTATGTGTTAATCCAGGGTGTCAGCTACTCCCACGCCAAATTTCATCAAAATCGGTTCAGCCGTTTGAGCGTGACGAAGTAACAAACATACACACACACTCACGAACTTTCGCCGTTAGTGTGATGTGATAGTGAAATAAATGGTTACAAAAAGCCCCCCCATTTTGTTTTGGTATCGCCTTAAGAGGAAAGGCGGGTGGCCAGACTTTTGAAAATTAGGTATTTTAAGAAGGTACCTATTGCTGTCGCTCTGCGAGCTCTCCGCCCTCGAATTCATGCGAAAAGGACAACTGCAGATCCGACTAAATAGCCTATGTAAAAAGTCACATTTCGAGGTTTGGCTCTCGCCTATTTCCTCCTCCAATATTGGACCAATTTAAAAGATATTTCATAAACTGAATATGAAGGATATATACTATGCCCCTATGTTTTTCTTTTTTCGTTAATAGTTGTCAAATTGGTACACTAGGCGTCTGTTCTGAATAGGTAATTTTGAGCATTTTTGGAGGGTTCTAGTTCCTATAAAAATAATATATCATCAAAAAGGAAAACATAGGGGCAGCATACAAGTAACTGATATTTATATTTCTGTAAAAAATCATTGCTTTATGGTCATTAACCAGAAAGAAAACAGGCGAGAGCGTTTGTATCTTTTTGTATGGAGAAAAGAGCACCCACATTTCCTCTTAACTGTCAAGCTGACCAAGATTAGTGAAAAATCGATCAACGTCAGAATTTGCAAATTAATAGCAATTTTGAGTGAGTTGCAATTTGCAATTTACTGTAAATAATTATACATAATTATAATTATTTTACTTAATTAATTCGGTATTGGAAAAAGTGGGTCATAAAATTATTATGCACCATTTTTTTTGTGAGTTATTTAGCAAAAGAAAAAATACTCTGTTATTTGTATGATGATTAATTAAATACGTTACATGTTGAATGCTCATAATCGTCGAGACTTAACATAAATCGAAAGTTGGTTATTCGATTATTGATTCTTTTGCAGATCTAATTATTGTTGATTTCGATTCTCGCTTAAAACGCTGTTTGAAATGTCGGAGAACAATTTAAAAGTTTTATTTTTGCCTTATAATTACTTACTTAATTACTTATTCTTATACAACTTTTTAGGGTTCCATACCAAAATGGTAAAAAGGAACCCTTATGGTGCGACTCAGTCTGTCTGTCTGTCTGCCACAGCTGGATATCTCAAGAACTTCTAATGCTACGAGTAGCAACTTGAAATTTGGAACAGTTTTAGATGACGTTTACCCAACTATTTTGCAAATAAGAAAGAAATAAAAATATTTATATTTTTTTGCAACAGGGACACAAAAATTCAAAGTGGGGCTACTTAGGGCATGTGGGGTATCATATGAAAGAGCGGTGGTTGCACATTCTCAAACATTTTTTCATTTTGTTTAGGCCGCATAGTTTTCTAGTTTTGATGAAAGATGTAAAAAAAAAATACCGTTCCCCCCTTATCTCCGAAGTTTGCAAAGAGAAAAATCTGAAATTATTCTACGTGATAGAAGTCTATGTAAAGATTACAGGAACAATAAAACGATGTCTCTAAATAGCACACTTTTTCAGAAATCGGAACGGAACCCTCGGTGCGCGAGTCCGACTCGCTCTTGACCGGTTTTTTTTGCCTTTCAGGTACCTACTTACTTAATTACTTATTCATAAACCACTTTTTAGGGTTCCGTACCTCAAAAGGAAAAAACGGAACCCTTATAGGATCACTTGTTTGTCCGTCTGTCTGTCTGTCAGTCTGTCAAGACCCTTTTTCTCAGGAACGCGTGAAGGTATCAAGTTGAAATTAATATCACGTACGCAGGTCTGTGGCCCCTTGGAGTCCTAAAAAACTCAAGCTTCTAAGTCAATGTATTAAAAACATACGGCCATTTATGCGACATATTTTGATACCCGCAAGTAAATCAAAACCTATAGGGTACTTCCCGTTGTTCTAGAATCATGAAATTTGGTATAAAGCAAGGTCATACAACACAAATAAAGGAAAAAGCATAGACTTATAAAAAAAGATGGACTCCGCGCCGCGCATATTGAAAGTGAAGCACCGTACCGATCTATGTGTGCGTGATTTGAGTACCTGTAAAGACGCCGTCGCTCGTGTCACGTAATGGCGGCCGGTCGGCATACTATGATGTTAATGTGTGCGCGAGACGTGTTTGTACAAACGGTCCGGCATACTTACTGTGCTTCACTTTCGATATGCGCAGCGCGGAGTCCATCTTTTTTTAAAAGTCTATGGGAAAAAGTCCGAAAATTGTTAATTTGTAATTCTATGACATAAAAGTTTTTTTATTTGATATCCAATGTAAAATTTTATTTTTTAATTCTTTTCAACTACGGAACCCTTCATTGTGCGTGGTCCGACACGCACTTGGCAGGTTTTTTTTTATATTTCAGAAAAGTTATTGCTATTTATTATTATTATTTCTCAGTTGCAGACCGGAGTCTGGATTTGTGCCTGGTTGAGACAATAGCACGGCAATAGGTTCGTATCGTACCTACAGATCATATAAATCATACAAATATAAGATCTGTGCTCGTATCCTATTCGTACACGTACGTGATGTCATGTATGTATGTTGTGTTATTGTAATTAAATTATGATTTTATTGAATCAGAATTTCTTCTGAAACTTATTTCTAGTTTATACTTGTGTTTGTTTAAATAACATTTTAAACAACACAACTAAAATCACAAAAAAAAACCTAAAAAAAAATGGCGGCTCTACTGAGGGTACACTCCTACCCAACTCCTACCAACTTTTCTGTGAAATGGCGAAAATTGGAACTACGGCCGTCATGTTGAAATGTCATTCGATTATCATCAATTTAATATTGAAATCATTTCAAGTAGAATTACAGAATTACAGTTTGATGACATTTCCTAATGAAATGTCATCAAACTGTAATACTTATTACTTAAACGATTATGTCTAATGTGAAATTGCCTTCTTGAAAACTTACTCAATATTGGGCACCTTATATTAATTAGCAACACTGAATCGACGGTGCCGTCCTCTTTCAGTTCACAGATAAGTTGGTAGGATTGTACCTACATAATCAAGTATTACGGGAACAGTCGTGAGTTGATAACATTCCAATCGTGTGTAATAATAACACCTTGGGAAAATACTTGTAGTTGCCTCGGAGCAAGTATGGCTGCCAAGTGACATTTGCATTCGATTAACTGTTTTGGCGCCTTGCGTTGCGATTGTGCGTGCCTGCGTCATTCGTTATTTAAAATTGCGGATTTTATTAATTGTGAAATACTTTAATTGCGTGTTGTAAGAGTTAGAAACTCAATAATTATGCAGGATCGTGATAAGAGGAACGTCTCTTCGAAAATCTATACTAACAATTGCAATAGTTCTGCAGGGGTTTTTCCTTGGGTGCACTTGCATAGTACATACAGGGATAATCCTCGGCTGGTGCCTCCTCGTCAATTAAAATTGTGTAAGGGGCCTCTGCGAGTAGGCTTCGGCCCCTCGTACGCCTTCCAATGGTCCGGGACCCCCGG
This sequence comes from Cosmia trapezina, assembly GCA_905163495.3. Lineage (NCBI taxonomy): Eukaryota > Metazoa > Arthropoda > Insecta > Lepidoptera > Noctuidae > Cosmia > Cosmia trapezina. The sequence goes on from LR991047.1 coordinate 14,625,004, forward strand.
GGTACCATGATATGTCAAAGATACTAATAATATAGCTGAGGAGTTTGTTTTTTTGTTTGTTTGAACGCGCTAATCTATGGAACCACCAGTCAGATTTGAAAAATCATTTTTGCAATTTTGATAGCCCAATTCTTGAGGAAAGCTATAGGCTTTTATATTTATTAACATCACGCTGAGACCTTTAGGATCCGAGCAAAAAGAAAGAACGCTAAGCGAAAACGTAGTAATAGCGCGGGCAGGATGCGAATGCGATGCGACGGTATTTTAAAAAATCTCTAAAAAAAACTTGCTGAAATTCCTATAGTAAGTAATCGAATACTTACTGTGACACCGGCATTTAGGTATCCAAAATATAAAATTAGAAAAAAACGGAGCCATAACAATAGTAGGTAATTGTTACCATTTTACCCGAAATTTTATTCATTTTTAACTTGGCAACAATGGAAGGGCCAAAACAATCGTAGGTACTCTATGGTATCACGTAACACAAAAGAGTTTTTAACACAAAGTTATCATTTCATCGCTTTCTAAATAACCACAATTGTTTTTTGAGATGCATTGTTTTTATTTCCCGTGTTAGAAAACTTTACAAAAAGTGTTTCAAGTTAGTTTCTTTTTATAATATTGTGGAAGAGCGGGAATGCATACAACCCAATCTATATTATTATACTCTATAGTCTATGGCATACAATTTGTAAATGATTGGCTAGTCGTCAGTTCGTCACGCAGGGCAGGAATGGGATTGTTTCCCGGAAGCTCCGCCGCAAGAGAGCGTGTGTTTTGTCACTTGTCAAAGTCATCTTGAAGACAAAACGACCAATCAGCGACAAGAATATACACTTAGCGCCATCTTGCGGCACAGTTTTTAATAAGGATACCGGAATGAAAGCCATTGACAGCTGAATGAGAGTAACAAACTTCTAATTCGACAGCTTCCTTCCCCATTGTTATAGACTAAGAAAAAAAAAATGGCAATTCTTTTTGCCCTGCTATAATTTTTGATTCCCTCTCACAGAGAGGAGGGCCTGTGTCCCAGCAGTGGGAACATTATAGGCTGAGTATGATGATAATTTTCATTCAGGTCATTGTTAATTTAGGATGAAAACATCTCATCTGCCTAGCCTTTTCCTAACTATGTTGGGGTCGGCTTCCAGTCTAATCGGATGCAGTTGATGAGCTGAATACCAGTATTTTACATGGAGCAACTGCCTATCTGACATCCACAACCCAGTTCTTGGGTAGTCATAGACTTTCGGGCTTCTGACTACCCGTAACGATTGTCAAAGATCTACAAATGACGGCCGAAACCAACGGCTTTCCGAGTCACGGAGGGGTCTCGATGTGTAGTGGATAGTCACCCATCTACGAACCGACCGCCGCAAGCGTACCTTAACCTTCAATCGACCCATGCAGCTATTATTTTGCCACGAACTAAAATCCTGTATGGCATTTAAATTCTAAAGGACCTTAAGCGAGCATTTGCGTTGGAAGTGCTTCCATAACTTCAGAATGACATAACGAGGTATGTAAACTGCAAATCGCAATGCCTGTTTACATAATCATAATATTTATGTAGATATAAACAGCCCATTAGGCACCGTTACCACTGACTAGCCTAGATTGCATAAAGTTACTTACATTTCATATTGTTTATTACGAGCAACATATTTGTGGCTTTTCGACGTAGAAATATGCCAATGACCTTAAATGGTTAGCTTGCGTGTTGTGGGGCCGTACTATGACGTGAAAAAAGATCATGGATCCATCATAGTTCCGTTGAGAAAAAAGGATGGTGGTGTGGAAGGTGGTGGTGGTGAAGGGTGGTGTGGTTGTGGTTTGGTCGTATATAGCTCCGCCTCTGTCTCACACTGGAACCATTATGGATCCATGATCTTTTTTCACATCATAGTACGGCCCCTGTGCAGGGGGTCTACTCCCTAAATCCATCTGTCTGACATAACGATCCATCACAACAAGAGAGTGTAAAAGTTAAATTTTTCGGACGGGCAAAAACACATCGGGAGTAGGGACAACTGTCAAATCGTGTTGTCATTCATACTTCGTTGGGGCCCAGAGCCAATCATCCATCCGTAGGTGATACGGAGTAGGAAACACTCGTAACGAAGGCCTAAACTACGGGCTTCGTGCTTAAGGAGTAGACCTCCAAAGCTGACGCAAGGCGTCGTACGTCGAGCCAGTAATAGGACTCGCCCATCAAAGACCACTATAGACGCATTATTGATTTATTGTGTAAAAGATAAAATAATTAAAGTATCTTTAAAATGTTGAAGGTTCTATAAAAATAAGCTTGATAGTTTTTGCGTGATTCTCAGTTTTTTTAAACTTTCGCGATTTGTACACACAAATCAAATTTCAATCAAAAACAAAAAAACTAATTCTAATCAAATTAAAAAAAAATGTTAAAAAAAAACAAAAAGTCAAATCAAATCTTTTTGTGTCTTGTGTCTCAGTTTTTTATCCGCGTTTGACTTAACTTTACAAATTAATTACACTAATACATGATCTAAAATGTTCACAAATTGAACATATATTTTTTTCAAATCATTAACACTATACCAGAAAGGTTTAGGTAGTGAAATAAAGGTAAACAATCTTGAAGTGTAGTGTCTTTAACCATTTTTTATTTTAAAACCTCAGTTTAAAAATAAAATGCAACTAAAATTCATTGTAAATACAACAATAATTATTACTAAATCATTTGAACCATTAGTTTAAGCAGTAGTTTATTTGTTTAATATATGTTTGTGTAAAACGCACACGTGGGAGTCGCATCGCGGACGCGTTGTCGCACGGTCGCGTGAGATCAAGTATGGCCTCCAAATTGTTAAAATGTTCGAGTTGCAATATTGTTATCAACGAGGTTCTAGCCTTTGTTAGTAATAAGATCGATGTGATGAACGAGGAGAGCATCAGTCAAATTTGTGTGAGTGCTTTTTCTGACGAGGAAATTCACATTGCTAAAGATCTTCTGTGTGAATCATTACCTACAGAGAAGCGTAAGAAGATAAGGAAGAGAAACGGAAAAAAGCTGCGTGAAATAGATGACATCATATGCATGCTGAAGGAGTCGGATCCTGAGGTCTTACCGGTTTTTGTTGCCCGTGAACTTCACAAGCTGCCGCCGGTGCTTTTTGATCATGTCGACGTCACTAGGATTTTAAAGGATTTGATGCGTATGCAGCAAGAAATGAATCAGATCAAAGAACAGTATGTCACTAAGGAAAACCTAGATACTGTTAAGTCTGATCTTGAAAACCTAAAAAAGGCGTCTATAGTGAACAACTTTGGAAGTACCCCCTGTAATGTTAATTTCAAGCGGGGTGGCTTTCTGCTAGATAGTCCCGACGGCTACTGCAGCGGTCCTAGGGGACTTCCATACATGGGCGCAGAACATAACACTCCATCCAGAAAGCCTAGCGAGGTTCGAACCAATTATCGGGATATTGCTCAATCTTTTTCTAAAAGTGAGGGTAGACAGAAAATTTGTGAGACTAGCGTATTGAAGGAGAGCGGTACTCGCCTAACGGTGCCCGGTGACGAGCCCGAGCCGATGACTCATCTACAATCAGCTGCGATCGACGTCATTAGCGAGTCGGGACACACGGTCGCTCTGAACGTAAACAGTGATGTTTCTGGTAAAAAGAAATCTTTAGCCGATGTTGTACGTGATGGTGACTGGAAAATACCTAAAGAAGACAATGAGTGGACCCTAGTACAGAGGCGTCGTCTAAGGAACCGCTTTGTTGCAAATAGGGGAAAGGCAGTTTTGAGCTCAGATGCGAGTTTCAAAGCTGCGGACATAACAATTCCTATCTACATATACAATGTTGCGAAGGACGTGCCCGTGTGTGACATACTCAGTTATATTGCGAGTAAAACTGATGTTACTGTGCACTTGGAAAAAATGAACATGAAAATACCAAAATCGTATGATGCGTACAAAGTATTGGTACCGAAGCATAAATTAGAAACTTTTCTGAATGATGATTTCTGGCCACAAGATGTCGCTTATCGTCGCTTTGTTGACTTCAAGAAGAAGTAATGGTACCTATAATTAGTAGGGACTAATTGTATGTGTGTAGTGCAACCTTCCTTATGAATAATTACGCCAAATTCGTAACATATAATTGCAAAAATATTATAAGATCAGTGGAATGTGTAAGAAAGTTGTGTGAGACAGCTGACATTGTGGCGCTTCAGGAGACGTGGCTGTTGCCGCATGATATTCCATTCCTGGGCAGCATCAGCGACAAGTTCGCGTTCACTGGCAAGTCTGCCGTGGACACTTCGGCCGGTGTGCTCCGCGGCCGACCATACGGAGGTGTGGCTGTGCTGTGGAGGAAGTCTGTGTTTCCCTCAGTGTCAGTGTTACAGTGTAGCAGTGATCGCATAGCAGCTATTAAGGTTGAAATGGGTGAGCGTTCTATGTTAATTATGTCTCTATACATGCCTACGGACTCGAAAGATAATTTGATTGAGTTCACAGAGTGTCTAGGCGAAATAAATTCCATAATTGAAAATAGTGATGTAGAATCGGTGTATGTGTTGGGAGATTTCAACGCCCACCCGGGTGAGTTATTCGCAAATCAACTCTTAGACTTTTGTGCGGATCAGTCATGGACTTGTGTTGATCTTGATATGTTACCTAGCGATTCACACACTTTTCTTAGTGAGGCGCACGGATGTTGTCGGTGGCTCGACCATTGTGTGGTCACGAGCGCCGCGCGTGCAACAATTGATCACGTGACTATATTATATGATACCTACTGGTCTGACCACTATCCGATGCAGTTAACTTGTAATGTAAAGTTAATAAAACCCAAAATTGCAATACATAGTGTTTGTAAAAATAAAATAATATGGGGTGAGAGGCAGACTAGTCAAATTGAAACATATCAAAATTTTTGTCATGCTAAGCTAAGGGATATTGACTTTCCAGCGGAATTTGCTACTTGTGCTGATAAAATGTGTAACTGTACAAGTCATAAGTCATTAATTAATGATATGTATAATAGTATAGTGCATATACTGACTGAGGGTGCGATGTATTCTCATAGTTCAACTTCAAATCTCGGTAGGGGAAACGGAAAACACATAATAGGCTGGAACAGACACGTGAGAGAAGCTCACGGTATGGCTCGGCAGTGTTATCAGACTTGGCTATTGTATGGGAGACCGAGCTCTGGACGGTTATACAATGAAATGACGGAGTCTAGGCGATTATTTAAGGGAAAATTGAAATGGTGTCAAAATAACCAACAGCAAATTAAGATGGATATAATAGCACGACACCATTTCAATAATAACTTTTCGAAATTTTGGAAATCAACTAACAAGTTGAATCTGAAGCCGAGCCGTCCCGTGAGCGTCGACGGTGTACATGAATTGGATGACATCGCGAGGTTATTTCAGCGGCATTTCAGGGTTGAGCCATTTAGGAGGCCCGCACAGTCTGAACTGTTGTCGGTGTCCAGTGTTGGGGCTACACCTGGAGATATCAATGTAAGATTCACAGCAAAGGATATAGCGTCAGTTATCAAATCTATGAAAAGAGGAAAGTCTCCAGGACATGATAGCCTCAGCATTGAGCACCTGCGGTATGCTGGGGTACACTTGCCTAGAGTTCTGGCTTTGCTATTTAATCTGTGTGTTAGCCACTCCTACCTGCCTGACGATCTCATGTATACTATTGTTGTCCCTATTGTAAAAAACAAGACTGGCGATGTCTCGGACAGGTCCAACTATAGGCCTATCTCCTTAGCCACGATTATAGCGAAGGTATTAGACAGTCTGCTTGATGGCCAGTTAACTGAAAATATAAAACTGCACGACGGTCAGTTCGGCTTTCGGACTGGTCTATCCACGGAAAGTGCGATACTGTGCCTCAAGCAGACTGTGCAGTACTACACCGCGCGTAAAACGCCAGTATACGCATGTTTCCTGGACCTGTCCCGGGCTTTCGATATGGTTTCGTACGACCTGCTGTGGACAAAACTGCGTCAGGACACTAGTCTGCCCCCTGAGATTGTATCTATATTTGAGTACTGGTACAATAACCAGAAAAACACTGTCAGGTGGTCGGATAGTAAATCGGATAAATACGGGTTGGAGTGTGGGGTGCGGCAGGGGGGGTTGACCTCTCCGAAATTGTTCAATTTGTATATGGACCGCCTGATTGGAGAGCTGAGCAGCACTGGGATCGGATGTCATATAGACGGAATCTGCGTTAATAATATTAGCTACGCGGATGACATGGTGCTGCTCAGCCCTTCAATCGGTGCGTTGCGCAAGCTGCTTCGTATATGTGAAAGGTACGCGGAGGCCCATGGGCTCAGATACAATGTGAAGAAAAGTGAGGTTATGGTTTTTAAAGCACCCAAAAAAGATTATTCCGACGTACCACCCGTCACACTCTATGATACACCACTAAACAGAGTCACTCACTTCAAGTATCTGGGCCACTGGGTCACCGAAGACCTTAAAGATAATATGGATGTGGAAAGGGAACGTAGGGCGTTGTCTGTTCGCTGTAATGTGTTGGCTCGCAGATTCGCACGTTGCACTGTACAGGTGAAGGTCACGCTATTCAGGGGCTTCTGCCAGACCTTCTACACGTGCAGTTTGTGGGCCAAATACACGCAGAGGATATACGACGCTCTGCGTGTCCAGTATAATAACGCATTCAGGATTTTGATGGGGCTGCCACGGTACTGTAGCGCGAGTGGCATGTTCTCGGAGGCGCACGTGGACGGCTTCCACGCGATCATGCGTAAGCGCAGTGCCTCGATGCTGGCGCGGGTGCGTGGCGGCCCCAGCGCCATCCTGACTGCGTGTGCCGGCCGATGGGACTCGGTACTGATGGCGCACTGGATAGGCCTTCACGCGGGGGCAAGCGCCTAACAAGTATCACCTACTTTTTACTTTTACTAACACTAGGCTAAGAACATTGTTACTAACAAATTTATGGGCAAATGTCTGAAATAAAAGATAAATTAAAATTAAATTAAAATTAAAAAGTCACGTCAAGATTGTTTACCTTTATTTCACTACCTAAACCTTTCTGGTACAGGTAATCGTTAGACGTGATCTCCAGTTTAAAAATCATTAAGAGTCGGTCGCCTTAAGCCTTAACTAAACTACAAATCGAAGACAAGGTCACTTCTTCAAGTTCGCTTTGGTTTCCAGTCGACCTATTCTTTTAAAATCTCACCGTGAAGCTGTCAATAGTGTCAAACCCAAGCATGAAGTGGAATGACATCTCGCTTCAAGCTCATTTATCTAAGTTATCACAGAGAAATTGTTAAAGAATAGACCAGCAGATTTTTAATCTCAACTCAAAGTTTAATAAAATAGTTTATTATAAAACAGTTATTTTTTGCACAAGGTTTTTTTAATAATTTTTTTTCAATAATAAGTAACGAGGCCGGCTAAAAAGGGGAGAAAGAAGAACATTAATTACGTTTACGAAGTCCCGTATTTGTTAACCAGGTTACAATAAATTCCTTTAAGCAATGCGGACCTCAGCTATGGGTTGAATAATTAAGTAGGATCCAATGAATAAATTCTTCTTAGAGCTAATTAAGTAACACTTTCAATTATAAAATGGGGAGATTAAACTTTTTGCTCTAGCAACTCGAAGACAGAAACCGAACGAACTGCCGATCGCGCCCAATTTTGAAAATCGAAGCAAAAAACGCGGGCGGTTAGAATATTACGTCATCGTAGATTTTAATTTGCCAACTTTAATTTGCGTCTGCAAGACTTGTTTATCAAGCCTTATTCCATTGAAATACGGTTACAATTTGAGTGTGAAATTAGTTTGATAGGTGTGAAGTTATCTTTGTGTTAAGATATGACCGTAGTTGGGTGATCTCACTATGGCATTCGGAAAATTATTAATGTACTCAAGTTTGAATCATTTTTTTTTTTTGAGGAAATCGATAACGGTGCAATCTGTAAATTGAGGCGTTAATCAATTATTATATTGTTGTTCCCACGAGTTCAAGAAGAAAGTAGTACTTACTTAGTATTTTCTCTCTACAGAGGCTAGGGTTGTCAAATTAGAAGAGCAATTCTATAATTCTTCGTCTCTCGCTCATATTATCATTTTATTCTGCACCTATCCCAATTTATTTGGGGGTCGGCGAAACATGTTTAAAGAAAGAAAAGAAAGAAAGAAAAACTATTTATTCCCGCGAAAAATGACGCACATACATTAGTTTTTTACATAATCCTAAAAAATAAAAAACAATTGGGTAAGTAGTTATATTTTAAACAGTTTTTTCAGTTTTTTTTTTGGGTAGTTTATTCCCTCTCTATTAGTCGTCATCTCGGTAGATACCTACCTACTTCGGTAGTCACCCCTTTATAGCCATAATCATCTTTCACACAGTCCATCCATCGTTTCATTGGTCTTCCCCTGAGGTCTTCCCCTACTCTTAAAGCCATCACTCAAAACTCTAGACACCAGAGAAAAATTACGTTCATTATTCAAAATCATCGGCAGCCAATCCGCGCCATGTTAGTTCTGAGGTTTCCGCGCATGCGCCGTGCACCAAACGCATTCTGTCACGTTCCGTTTCACGTTCTTGATTTACAAGTGATCGAGAATTTAGGTCGCAGAGAAAATGGACGCCTTTTTTTCGCTTATGTAATTTTTAAGAGTTGTTTCTAAGTAGAAAAATAAACAATACATTGTTTTGAATGTTGATGTGTGAAGTGTGAATTGAGGTTGGCGACTGACGCTGCTACTTGCGAATTTATTGAGACCTGGCTGTTTTGCTAAATTGATTTATTTCACTTCAAGCAGATTTTATAATCCCGTTTTGGTTTTGGACGAAGTATTTTCTGGGAATCACAATGAAAAGTCATTTAATCAAACTAGGCTGAGCATCAGCACTTTTCAAACGTCAAAATGACAGTCAGACAGTCCCCCGCACGCCCGCCCTTCACCACTTCCTAGTGCTTTAGCTGGACACATAAGACTACTTTTATAATTATATCGTCGAAGAAAAATTTACAGGGCAAGCTTTTTTTTTTTTTTTTTGTGTAAACTGTATATATAATGGTCACGATTTATGCATTATCATGGGGACCGTAAGGCATAGGTACAGATACGCCGATTAGACAGATCGATTCGACTTGGAAAATGTATCAAATTACTATAGTTAGGTCGGCTATCGGCTTAGTCCAAAATGTCAGATACATCAGTTAGCGACGATTATGGCTGGTAGGAAGAAGTGGCGACTCCCCAGCAGCGCAACCAATTCCCCAGCAGAATTATATATAGGTAGGTAAGTAGTTATTCCTAGGTCCTGAGATACGCCCCCAAAACACCCGCTTTTCACCACTTCCTAGGGCTTTATGCTGAGAAGAAATGACGCAACAAACTGCTCAGCAAAAAGTAAGCAAGTCAATCTACCTAACTAGCCTTTTCCCAACTGTGTTGGGGTCGGCTTCCAGTGTAACCGGATGCAGCTGAATACCAGTATTTTACATGGAGCGACTACTTATCTGACCTCCACAACCCAGTAACTGGGTAATACGATACCCCTTGGTAAGACTGGTTGTCAGACTTGACAACACGGTTAGCGCAGTGGTTGAGCGATTGACTGCTGCGCAGCATGTCGCGGGTTCGATTCCCGCACGGAACAAATATTTGTACGACCTACAAGTATTTGTTTCGAGTCTGGGTGTTTTTCTATCTATAGTATGTATGTATTTACAAAAAAAAATGTGTATATATAAGTAGTCTATCAGCCATCTCGTTACCATAACACAAGCATTAGGTTGCTTAGCTTGGAACTAGATGGCGTTGTGTGAAATGTCCAAGGATATTTTTTTTTTTTTTTTTTTTACTTTCTCAACGACTGTCAAAGATCCACGAATGACAGCCGGGACCAACGGTTTAACGTGCTTTCCGAGGCACGGAGGAGTCTCGGTTAGTAAAGATGGTCTCCTATCCACGGACCAACCCCGGCAAGCCTGATGGATCCACCCGTGCGCCTGTTATTATTTAGCCACGAGCTCCTCCTCTTCCAAAAAGTACCTAAGCAAGTAGGTACCTAGGTACAAACGTTCTTAATTCCAAATTATTAGAATACTTACATAATTAATATCCATTCCATTCATCAATTTATCAGGTACCTACTTATTTGATAATTAAGCACCTACCAAGGTACATATTCTACAAACACACGTTTTTATAATAATTACCTACGTGTCGTATCAATAAAATTATATTTAATTATAGAACTCTGAATTGTTGTTTAAACATTTATTTATTTATATTAATAATATCCAACACATTTATACAAATATGTAATATTTATAAAGTTTCTTCCTTCCTTTGTTGTTTAATGTCAATGTTAGAAGGGCTCGTGGATGGGTGAGCATCGATTACATATCGAGAGAGTGCACGAAGGGGTCCGTGGATCTTTGACAGCCGTTACGGATAGTCAGAAGCCAGTGAACGAAAAAAAACATTTGTGTTCTTTTCGTTCACTGTCAGAAGCTCGAAAACTTTACAATTTTTGAATAATAAAACGCATACCTACTTATAGCTGCTAAAAGTCGCCATTCGCAACCATATCACGCTAGAAAGTTATTTTATTGCAATATCTGACATTGGTGCCGATTCTGTTGTACACCGAACTAAACTAACTAAACTATCACTAAAATTCCTTACTTTTTTCTATGAGAATCTTAGAGCTATTCTGCAAAAAAAAAACCTCTAAATTTAGAAAAAATTTTGACACAACTAAAATTGAGTTTGACAATCGTGACTCCGCGTGGTATAGTGCTCGTAGTATATTTGACCCGGTGGCTTTAATTGGAACTAACGAAATCACTATGAAAAGTGAGAAGGCTTGTCATATTTTGTTTACAGACAATCCGACATCGCCGCCGTTACCGTGTCAGATATTTTTTAGAGCTGGAGGAGGGCAGGGAGGGGGCAGCTTCAACGTGTTTTTGTGGATTTTTTTTTTGGTACCTACGTGTTGAGGGTTACGGGTTTAAGGATTTTATAAAGGGGGGCCAAATTTTAATTATTTTTGCGATAGGACACACCGTTTTCGAGATATATGGAAAAGAAAAAAAAAATACAGTACTGTTTTTGCACTTGAAGTCAAGGTGTTTGTGTGAATTAGGTCATGACAACTAATCTTATTCCACACCTTTTTAATCGCGATTAAAAATAGTCTAATTTAGTTTTGACAATCAAAATTTTAGGTGAAAAAACGTCAAACTCAGAATAGCAAAATTGCCATTTTCACTAAATTATAATCTCAGTACAATCTTAGTGCTGTCAAACTAAAATTTAGTTAAGTTGTGTCACTTTAATCAATTTCAGAATGGGAAATCGTCGTTTGACAGGAATAAACTAAATTTTAGTGATTTTTAGTGTAGTTTAGAGGCATTTGTGACAAGAGAATCGGCACCATTATTTGATATTGCAACACTTAGCTTTAGCGCGAAAACGTATGTTTGCGTAGTTGAATGTGTTGCGAGAATATTAAACGCCTAGGTAAGCGCATAGGTTTTAGATATCATCATGTAATTATGTCTACCGGTTAGTGAACTCGAAAACAATTTTTTGTAATTATCTGCATAGATATTCACAACCGTTCGATACGCTTCGGTGCCGAATCTAACATCAATCAATGTCATCAAGAGTCCTCTCTGTTCACAATTTAACCAGAACTCCAAAAATAAATGAAAAGTCCTGACTCACCCACTCAAGGGTAGGTTTTAGTGGTGAGTACAAGCATGTTCGGAGGACACAGATTTCGCAGCTAATACACATTACACGGACTACATTCCGGTTCTTAAAAATATATGTTTACAAAATTGGAAAGACTACTTTGATCTTCGTTCCAGAGAAAAAGGTATTTGGTATAGAACAATCCATTCACAACCTTCATATTCAGCTTGGATTGATAAGTGTTTTGTTACCAGGGAGGACTTAACCATATTATTAAGGCTTCGTTCAGGACATATGCCTCTCAATAAATTCGGTTTTATGATGAAAAGTTAACATCACCCGTTTGCAATACGTGTAACGAAGATGAGGACAAGTATCATATTTTGATGAGATGTGTCCGGAATCAATCGCTCAGAACACAAATTGGCGCGCATAACATAAATCTATCTATCCCGTTTTCGAATAATATATTTCCCATAATAAATATGGTTAAGTTCGCTTTGAAGAACAGACCCAGAACCTAGCTGTAAAATGTTCTAATTTTAATAAAGTACCTACTAACCTTTTTGTATAGGTAACTACAGAGTGTCATATTCGCATTTAGCGAAAAACCCACATTCCTGTGTCATGAAATTTTATTAAAATAATTTGCATTTTGTCAGCGAGATGGCATCATACCACTTTAGATTACTTCCAGCAATTGGGGACTATCATTTGACAGCTCAACCAGGAGTTTAGAGATATGAGGAACAGGGTGTAAAGTTCACTCATCCTCTATTGAAAAGGGAGGATCCTCCGACCAGACGGGTGTCGTGTCTGGTGGGCTACTGCCCGACGGTTGATGTCGGGACGTTGTATATATGCTAATCGCGTGGTAAACTCTAATTGCGCGATGCAGGTTTGCGTGACGTCATGTCATTGATGCGTAGTTCATAATTATGTGGCGATGTAGATGCCGCCACAGGAGCTCTACTCCTTAAGCTCGAAGTCCGTAGTTTCGGCCAAAGTTACGGGCGATTCACTTTTCGAGTTCACTTCGTAGTTTCAAACTACTTAATTAACGGACGGACTTAGAATCTTCGTTAACGGACTTGAAAGTGGACCCCGTGTACCGTAATTCAGCCGTCAATTTGCGTAATTTCTTGAGTTCGTTCCTGATCCTTGGCAAAAAGTGTCTCTTCCATAATAAAGCCATTTATGAAGAGTTGAAGTTTAATCCCAATCCATTGCAGTATTTAGCGTGAACCCACTCCTAAGAGCTTGAGTGATGGATATGCTCATTGCTCAAGTGCTTAGGAGTGGCCAGTGGGAGGTTTAGATTACTTAGGGCCTATTTCACGATGCCCGAATAGCCACTACTTACCGAATAAATTCAAAAATGGAACAGAATGTGTATGAAATTATGTGCCAAGGTGGCGAAACAGGCCCTTAGTTGAAAGAGTAAAATAGGGATAAAAAAACTCTATGGTTTTTTGGCGGTAATAAACCCAACATGGCGGAAGGTCAAACAGCTGACTGCATGTCTATTCTCGTAATAATAAAGAAAGAAATGAGATAACCTAAAAACCTTTACAGAATGAGCTCATCTAACGTTATCAGGCTCAAATATTTGAACAATGCCAAGGTTGTGTGATAAAATAAATGATAATTAGCTTAGTGAGATAATTATGACCATGTTTGTTGCACGTAATTATTATTTTTTAAAGTACAAAGTTTACATTACATTGCAGCAATTTTGAAAAAAAAAAACCGGCCAAGTGCGTACGCACAATGAAGGGTTCCGTAGTTGAAAATAATTTATCCCAAAAACTACTATTACTACTAATTTATTCTGTAGATATTTATACGTATATTTGTATTTTCAGAATTCTTTTTAAAAATTTAGGCTCAGTCGTTTCAGAGGTAATGAAGGAGGGCCGGGGGGTTAATTGTCAATGTTTGCTTAAATAACTTTAGAATAATTTATTTAGATTTTTCATTTTTGCCCCCAAAAGTGACCCCCATATTTAAAAACCGGTCAAGTGCGAGTCGGACTCGCGCACGAAGGCTTCCGTACCATATTATATGTTTAACAATCGCAAAGATAACTTTTTACTTATTGTATAATGATACTGTGAATTACAAGGTTATTTTTTGCAGTTGCAGAATCACCCATGTTTAAACAAAATATTGAATATATGAATCGCCGTTTTCAGTATTGTTGATTAAATACAGTATTCATGGTACCTACATTGTATAAAGAAGTTTCAAATTCCTAATTTGTTGAATTGTTGCGCTAGAGCTCGTACAAAAATGGTCTAAAATTTACAACTTTTGCGGCCCCCTATTTCTTAATTTTAAAAGATTAAAAAAAATATGTTTGTACTTTACTCAATGAGTTCTAGACGATGACACCCCATATGCTAGATTAAAATTTTTATTTTTTTTCAAAATGAAAAGTTTATTGTATGGGGATCGACCCCTTACATTTTTAACTTTGCTTTATTTTTATTATTTGTTGTTATAGCCGTAATAGACAGCGGAGGCTTAGTAAGTTTGTACTGGACTGTACGTGGTTGTCTGATTTCATGGATTTTAATTTTCTTGCGCGGAACCCTAATTATTTTTCTAAAATAAAAATAGCCTAAGTTACTCCTTAAAACATCAGCTATATGTCGTCAAAATCGGTGAAAATTCGTTTGGCAAGTTTCCTAACTTGACTAAAAGTACCATTTTTTTAATCGGACTGCGCTTTAAAATTCTTCTATACAAACTTTAACATCCCTAACCTCATTTGAGGCGTAGTTTTGAAAAACTAATAATGACAAACATTATTAATTACTTATGAAAGTATTTGTGCTAAGTTTCAAGTTCATTAACCAAATTAATAAGATTTTTCATATAAACTATATCTCTGTTTTCACGAACACAAATAAAGAATTTCAAAAATCGTCTGGTATGTTTCCATAACTTGACTCAAACATTATTTACACCAATTTTAGAGTTAATCAAGCCCCCAATAAAATCCTCCGCTATAAAATTAACTTTTCACCCCTTAGGGGTAGATTTTTGGAAAACCCTGATACACGTTAGTCTTAATTTTTGGTCTCAAGTATAAAAACTGAGTTTTGAGTTAATCGGACCGCGTGTTAAAGTTCTTCCATACAAACTTTGACACCCCCAATCCCTCCTTAGGGGGTAGTTTAGGAAAACTAAAAATGATAAACTTTATAATTTACTTATAGATGAATATTCGTGCTAAGTTTCAAGTCTATTAACTCAAGGGATAGGATTTTTCATAAAAACTTTCATCCCCTATTTTACCCCCTTAGGGATGGAATTTCCAAAAATTCTTCCTTAGTGGATGTTTACACTATATAAGGTATCTATGTGCAAAATTTCAAGTCTCTAGGTAAATTGGTTTGGGCTGTGCGTTGATATATTAGTCAGTGACTCAGTCAGGACTTTGATTTTTTTATATATATAGATTTACCATGTTATTTTAAGACCACAGACTTCTTATAGGTTTTCCTGTAATCTACAGGTATAGAACTATTTTCTATATTTTTTTCAAAATTTTAGGCTCAGTAGTTTCGGAGATAAGGGGGGGGGAATGGTCAATTTTCGTCAATTTTCTTAAATAACTTTAAAACAATATATTTTACAATTATAAAAAAAATATATTTGAGACCCTCATAGTAAGCCCTTTCATTTAATATGTCACACGGTCACGGTCACGGTTTACAAAACTTTTTTTTTTAAATTTTCTTATTTTCCCCCTAGTGACTCTCATATTCAAAATTCATATATTTACTTTAGCTGTACGTGTTTGGGTCAAAGAAATCCATATGTGTACCAAATTTTAACTTAATCGGTCCATTAGATTCGGAGCAAATTGGCTGTTACAGACGGACAGACGGACAGACGGACAGACGGACAGACGGACAGACAGACAGACAGACAGACAGACACACGAGTGATCCTATAAGGGTTCCGTTTTTTTCCTTTTGAGGTACGGAACCCTAAAATTGATTAATTTACGTTACACGTCCGTGTTTGCGTCACAGAAATTCATATGCGTACCAAACAACTTAATCGGTCTATTAGATTCTGTGCAAATCGGCTATAACTGACGGACAGACAGACACACGACTGATCCTTTAAAGAGTTCTGGTTTTTTCATTTCGAGGTACGGAAACCTAACAAGTAAAACTAAGTGCAAACACACATTCATATGTCGGCAGACGGTCTGAGCGTTAGAACCTGTTCCTAAGTCAGCCTAACTGTACCATTCGGGTCAGTGGGCAACCGGCCCAGTTGCGGTCACTGCAGTGTGTTGACACCTTTATTTACACCGGTTCCTGAATGGCTGTTCGATGTAATTTGATGTTTACTTGATTGGTTGCTGCTGTTTTGGTTGACCAATCACAATCACAACTCATGTATGTTTTGACTCTTTGCCTCTGCATCATCCAAAGCTTGAGAATGGTAGAAAATGCCTGTCATTAAGAGCGAGCGCGCACTGCGGTGCGTTTCCGGTAGTTCTGCCGCACTGGGCGGGGCCTACAGTAACAAAACGCATGACCGCAGTGCGCGCACTTCAAAGACATTCCATACTTCACAGATTATGCGGTAGAAAAACGCACCGCAATGCGCGCTCGCCCTTTGTCCGACTCTGTTCAACATCGAAATTCAATTTTTTCTAAGTTTTCTTGCAATTTGCAAGGCAGTAAGGTTGTATGTTGATTAAAGTATGATTCGCGACTAACTGTACAAGGTGGAATACATCGACGCGCAAACGGTTACCACGTATTCAGTACATCATTCTGAGCCCTCTTATATAGAAATTTATCATCGGTTATTGAAAAAAAAATCTGCTCTCCATACATTTTGACCGTGTAGGTATTGCACTATTGTAGGAAACTGCAATTTTATTTTCAACTAGCTTTTGCCCGCGACTTCGTCCGCGTTTCCGTCGTTTTTCGTAAAAAAGTACCATATGTCCTTCCTCACGGTGCAGTGGTTTTGATGTAACAGACAGATTAACTTTCGTATTTTAGTAGGGAAATATACAACGTGTAATGCTAAATGCGCAAAACCTCTTAGGGGGTCATTGTACTCATCATTATGAACAACTTTTACTATTGGACCAAACCAAAAAAATCCATTCGTCAAAATGAACAGCTGATTTTTTTTTCGCGATTTCAGATTTGGTCCCATAGTAAAAGTTGTTCATAATGATGAGTACAATGACCGCTTAAGAGGTTTTGCGCATTTAGCATTACACGTTGTAATATGTATGTGTGTGTGTATGTATGTGTTGTATGGGCTGATTGTTGAGCTGAGCGACAGCGGAGTAGGATGCTCGATCGATGGTCACTGTATCAACAGTATTAGTTATGCAGATGATATGGTGTTGCTCAGCCCATCAATAGCTGCGCTCAGAAAGCTGATTGGCGTGTGTGAGGAGTATGTGAGGGTACACGGTCTCCTGTACAATGTGCAGAAAAGCGAACTCTTGATATTTCAAGCCAGGGGTCGTAAACTGGGGGATGTGGCACCTGTGCTGCTTAACGATGTCGCTCTTCAAAGAGTAAGAGAGTTTAAATACCTCGGCCATGTTGTCACTGAGGACTTAAAAGACGATGGGGACATTGAAAGAGAGAGGAGGGCGATGGCGGTCGGCTGTAACATGTTGGCACGCAGATTTGCAAGGTGTAGTGTAGAGGTAAAGATCACTCTGTTTAAAGCATTCTGCCAAACTCTCTACACCTGCAATCTGTGGGTCAACTACACGCAGCGGGCCATCAACGCTCTCCGAATACAATATAATAACGCGTTCAGGGTGCTGGTGGGGCTCCCACGCTGCTGTAGTGCATCTGCGATGTTTGCGCACGCGCGCACAGACGGCTTTCACACTGTGCTGCGGCGCCGCATGTCAATCCACAATACTGTTGAAAAATATCGCAATAAGGAACCGCAGAATATTATTATTAATAGCTGTGCCCGCGACTCCGTCAGCGTGTAACTCCTTGTATGTTATTAAGTTAATGTATTGGACTGCTAAGCTATCGGGAGTTACACGTGTTATTGTGAGTCAACCATAAGAGATAGACATATGCTGTTGTGGGATATTTTTTAGATCATTTTATGTAGAACATTTCCGTCATAAATGATTTCTATGTAGCTTTCACCATTAAGGCTGCACACGCGACGGAAGCTTAAAAAATGGAGCAACTTCTCCTGTTTTCCCAACATTTCCCTTCACTGCTCTGCTCCTATTGATTGTAGCGTGATGAAAAGTATACTATAACCTCCCCAGGAGTATGAAGAATAATTATACCAAGTTTCGTTAAAATCCGTCGAGTAGTTTTTGTTTCTATAAGGAACATACAGACAGACAGACAGACAAAAATTTTACTGATTGCATTTTTGGCATCAGTATCGATCACTAATTACCCCCTGATAGTTATTTTGAAAATATATATCATGTACAGAATTGACCTCTCTACAGATTTATTATAAGTATAGATAACCGATGAAAAATTTCTATATGTATAGGGGGGCTCAGAATGATGTACTGAATACGTGGTAACCGTTTGCGCGTCGATGTCCCTTCCGCCCTGTATTAGCGTGTAGACCACAAATAATATCAACAACACAACAATAGGTACTTACGTTCCTTTCTCAGAATATCACAAACCAGTTTTGCACCTCACCAAAAATGGGTCAGTAGTATAGTATTTTAGCACCTCACGAGGAAGTAATGACCATTATAACGTGATACTTTACTGTTGTCCGCGATTTTGAAGGAGCCTGGATCTCACGACACAGGGAATCCTAGTGTGAGTTCCAGGAAACAACACAACAAATGTAACTTATTATACAATAAATTATTTTTATTCTATTCTTATTCTTTGTTAGAAAACACCATCATCTGCCAAGCCTTTTCCCAACTATGTTAGGAAATGGAGCGACTGCCTATCTGACCTCCACAACCCAGTTACTGCGTAATACCTCTAGGTAAGACGTTGTCAGACTTTCGAGCTTCTGACGACCCGTAACGACTGTCAAAGATCTAAGAATGACAGCCGGGACCAAACGACTCTAACGTGCTTTCCGAGACAAGTATGTAAAGATGGTCACCCATCCACAGTTATTACTTAGCCACAGGCCAAAATAAACTACGTACAATTCCCCGATGGACCCGCTTAGCAAGCGTAAATGCACGAAAATGGCTCGAAAGTTTTGACTTCGAGTCGTGTTTAGTTTTCCATTTCACCAGGGTCCAAGTTACGTTGGCCATGCTGTTTTCATCAAGTCTTTGTATCTACAGCATGACATCAGTGCTGATTCAGTGAGCTCTACAAGGTCGGGTGACGGTACTCGGTGAACGCACACAATGTACTTTTAAAACGAGGATATGTATTGTTTATTTAATTAAATCATGTTATTGTATTTACATTTGGCCTCTAATGAGATTTAAAATTTAGAGTGCACTGTCGACGATTTTGGAACAAAAGGTGCGTTGAAGAAAGATGGTACCTACTGTCGAAAATCTCAATTCTCAATTTCTCTATTGCGTACCATAATGTATACAGTTGGTAGGGAAATTATTATATTAGTCACAATTATTGACCCTGTCGGGCACAGCATAGATCAAGTAGGAGAGAGGAGGAAGAAAACTGGGTGCATAATGTGATAAATTGAATTTAGAATTATAGCGATTGTTTTTTTTTTTTTTTCATTATGTACACATTTATTTATTTATTTTTATATTGATATTATATTATTTACCTAATATTATTTTGATTTATTACGTAATTCATATTAATTTTTATATATCATCCCTAAGGTAAGTCATTTATTCAATTTTTCAGTCGTATTAGTAGTAGGTATGCGTATCTTTAATAGTGAGTATTTGTAGAATAATAACAAATAATAATGCAAATCATTGCTATGTATGACAGATTTGTCAGAGAAATGGAGAGGAATCGCTAATGATCTGGATGGATGATGCGATTATTAAATTTTCGTTCCGCAAAAAGTTTGACAGTGCCCTGAGAATTTATCATCGTTTCAGCCGAAAGACCCTAGAGCCCGTCACAGACGTAGATGAATTTCTTAGTGTAATATAAATATAGGTACTGGATGACTTTTTTTCGAGAAGAAGACGCCTGTGGCATAGGTACCTAACTTTTTTTTTTTTTTTTTTTAATAAAAATATCAAAAATTCAAATCATTTGCAGGCTGCATGTGATTTGAATTTCGATTCTATTTTTAAACGATTTATTATTTTTTTCAAAATTTCTGTTTTTTTGGTATTATAGCTACGTCTGAAGTCGCTCGAAGTTTACTATGGAAAATATATCGTAATATGTCTAGCTATAATTGTTATAGCTACGTCTGTGACGGGCTTAAAGGTAAAAGTGTCCCAGCAATGGGAACGTTAGGTACTTCTAAGCTAACGTCCACACGGGCGTAAAAATATCGCGGCGGGAAAAAATCAGCCGTGCGTCCCTGGGCTAACAGCACGAGGTTATCAAAAAATATACTAGTAACGTGCAGTGAAACCGAGGAGCTCGTGGCTAAGTAATAACAGCCGCACGGGTCGATCCATCAGGTTAAGCTACGCTTGCCGGGGTCAGTCCGTGGATGGGTTACATACCGAGACTCCTCCGTGCATTGGAAAGCACGTCCCGGCTGTCATTCGTAGATCTTTGACAGTCGTTACGGGTCGTCAGAAACCCGAAAGTCTGACAGCCAGTATTACCAAGGGGTATCGTATTACCCAGTTGGGTTGTGAAGTTAGATAGGCAGTCGCTCCATGTAAAGTATTGGTATTCAGCTGCATCCGGTTAGACTGGAAGCCAACCCCAACATAGTTGGGAAAAGGCTAGGCGGATTGATTGATTGTGCAGTGCGACCTTTGATTTGTTACAAAATCTCAAGGTTGTCAAATATCGTTGATAGCGATATGGACGCTCATTGTATTATTTTCTTGATTTTTTTATAATACCTACTTAGGTAGGTACTTTTGTTTTGTTAGAGATTTAAAATGGTGATCAAAGAAACGTGTGGATCGATTGATCTGCAACGTCAGCAGTTCTAAAGATGGACGATACGTGAGGAAATCGTCATGTGCTTGAACGAAAAAACAATGACATAATTACTAACTAGAACTGATCCCACGTGGCATAATTACTAACTAGAACTGATCCCCGTGAATCCCAGCAACGAGAATATTATAAAAATACTAAAAATAAAATTGAAGAGGATGTGATAGATAAAAATGTGAATGCTTTTCTATCACTGTTTCCGGCAAAAAAATAACAAATGGTGGCGTAAAAAATCATAACCCTCTTTTGCCGTAGTCGGGAAAAAATTGGTCCTGTGGGCACAGTGATATCTGTGGCACTCCTGCTCCAAACACATTCAAAATCGTATTAATATCCTTTCTTGCGTAGTTATGAAACCAGGTACAACCCTATCTCTGGAAATATGGTTCGGTTTGGTTAGGTTCCTTTAAACCCTGCAGACAAAAATAGGAATCCCGCGCAGCGGGGCTCCGTCGACCTCCTGACGAAAACCCTAACACTAGACGGTTGACGTCAGAGGCACACAGAGTTTCGATTTGGGTAAATCTGAAAAACTGGAAGCTAATTGTAATTGCTAATTACACAATTAGCCTAGATAAATTTCTAGATACGACGCATTTTTTTTTTGTGTGGCCTTGGTGCTTTGATTAAGAAAATTAAGGTGGTGGTGGCATTAAGGTGATCATTTTCATCAACACGAAACCGTTCCTCGTCAAGACTTCAATACTTAGCCGCCGGCCATCAGCCTGCAGATAATCTGAGCATAAAGGTGCAGGACGTCAGCGCCGTTTGGACTAGGAGACCTAACCTCACATAGGGATACACCTGGATAGGCACACAGCCTTTCACCCCATCGTGTCCATCGATCACGCCCGTCCGGCACAATAATTATTTATGTCTGAAATCGTCAACCCGCCTCAAGCAAGTGTGGTGATTAATGCTCGTGCCTTCTCTGTGTGAGAAGACCTTTTAAAAAATTAAAAAATTGTACCAGTATTGTACCAATACTGTTATTGCGTAAAAATATGTAAAAATAAGTCCATTATTTCCCTTTTACTCATTTGGTAGGTAATTGCATGACAAAATTACTGATAACATTGTTTTCTTCCAGCCAGAGATAATGTGAAAGTAAAGGGGTCAAGAGAATACAGATAATAAATATAATATTTATTGCATGCACAAGGAGGATCCTTTGTGTGGAGTATTTATTATTATCATGATAAGGTGACTTTTTGAAATGTGAGTTTATTAAATGTAGGTATTATTTTTATGAATGGTAAGTTTATGTCTGTTTGGAAAACTGTTGCTGTTGTTATTTTTAATTACTCTAAATAACGAAAGTTGGTTAACACGTTCCGGGACACTTGACTATTTGCAAATGTAATGACATGACACTTCAAAATCCCATACATTTTGTCATACCGTCTACAGCCGTACTACCTCATTCGACACGCCGGCGCCGCGTACGCCGTGACACTAAATATCAACATCATTGTACTTGTATGGCTCAGTGAGCTCAGTCTACGCCTGTCGGCGGTGTGCATGTGTTGTTTTGGTGCATAAGCACTGCGTATGTGTGTGTTGAAAAATGACTCGAAAAGAGTTTGCCGTGACACCCACGAACAAATGAAGTCGCGTGATGTGACACTAGATCATGTGCTTCTTAGGAATACTATGGGCAAGCAACGGCTATCGACGGTTTGCCAAATTACATGAAATAAAGTTCACCACCCTTAGCCGTACTGTCACGTAACAATATACCGACATAACGTCAAGAGGCGGTCTGTCCCGGAAAGTGAAGATTTGCATTCCATAGCCAGCAGATTGGGGCACTATAGATAGTCATAACAGCACAGTGTCATGTTTAAAAAAAATCCATACTAATATTATAAACTAGGTTCTGCCCGTGACTTCGTCCGCATGAAATTTCTTGTTCCCCCGACCCATCCCCTTGCATCTCATCGCCTGCCCGCGCTATTACTTCGTTTTTGATTGACGCTCTGACTTTTTTTTTCTTTTTGCTCGGCTCCTAAGGGTCTTAGCATGATGTTAAATAGCCTATAGCCTAAAGAATTGGGCTATGAAATGCAAAAGGAATTTTTCAAATCCGACTGGTGGTTCCAGAGATTAGCATCTTCAAACAAACTACAGCTTTATTATTAGTATATATATAGGTGTGAAAGTAAGTCTGTCTATCTATTGCCTACTGTCTCGATAATAAACGTCTTGGTTGCAACGTCACTAGTTTTTGTAGGAATATTACTGACGTCCACGCAGTATTCTGATGAGAACGTCAATGGCTGTTTGTATGAAAAATGATGTTTAAAAACTTTACTTATAAGTTTACTGTAAAAATATATTTTTAGATTGTAGCATTATTATTTTAGCAATGGGAGCATCCCCCTTAAGTTGGACATCAGGAATGTATTGTAATGAATGGTTTTATTATGCTGCGATTGCGGTATCTTCTATTAGTCGAGTAGTAGAGGTCAGACTGATGGCAGTCACTCCACATAAAAATAGTGGTACAAGCTGTTTTGGACCAAACACTTGTACAAATTTTATAAACTTGCCAAACTGTGAGACAGTTTGTCGGCAGGATTAGCGCTTCTCTTAAAACATTTGGTTTAAACAATATAAATTAAACATAATTTATAAATAAAGTAGTAGTTGTTAGAGTAGCAGCCAAGTTGATGATTGTATCTTTCTTTGTCAAACCAATAAACAACCAAAACCAAACCAGAAACTTTTTTTTTTTTTAACTTTTACTTTACTTTTGTAGTAGGTAGGTAAGTAGTAGAGTTCCTTGTGAAAGATTCGCAGATGGGTCACACAAAGCCACAGACTACTTAGGGATACTACATATCACAAAGCTGAGCAATGACTGTTTGGTGTGGATGTGTCGCATTTTTTGCCCATCTTGATTCTTTTGTGTCATGTTTACTACAAATAAATATATTTTCTTTGTTTTCTTTCAATTATAGGGAAATACCAGCTACATCATCTTTATTTCCTAACTGTATTGCTGTGAATTTTGTTAAAATAAGGTGATAAATAGGATTAATAAATAAGTTATTACTTATTTCCAGACATTATTTTTAATTTTTCATAATTCTAGTAAAAAGATCAAGGATAGGAGTTGTCTGGTAGGATTGGAAACCACAAGGCTTCTGGGATTTTCAGGAATCTCTTGGAATTGCAGGGTTTCATCAGAGGAACTTGGGTTAGGCTTGCAACCTGTTACAAAGAAATTTGTTTGTAAACAAGTCATGTTTTTAAATAGCTACAGAGTTCAGGAAAGTTAAGGAATACTGCCTACACAAAACATCATACTGGTAAGTTGAAAATGACGTTAAGGTAACTGTACTCTACATATTTGGTCAATATCATCACTTCAAAACCGGCGAAGTATGTAAAACGAGTGTGTGGGCGACTTAATAACTTGAATCATAGTTCGAAATAACTTTTGAGCCACCGCCAGTCTGTAATGATTTGACCAATTTTCCCGCTAAAAAAATACCAAACAGGTTTCAATCCTGTACGAAGACCTCAATGTTTACTTTTGCGTTAAAAAAAAAATGCCGCGTGTGCGTTCTACTTTCATATCACGTCCAGTTATAAACTTAAAAAGTAAGCGAAAACTACTTAAATTCTACTTATAATATGAACGTAGGGGTAAAAGATAAAAGGAATTACCTTATAAAGGGCGAATCTCACTTTCCACGCCGCAAAATCCGTGCTAATTATGTAAAAATCCACAAAACTTTGACTTACTCACAACATAACTTTTAATCACATTAAACAACACATAAAACACTTTAAACAACTAGATAACACTTTAAAAATATTGTTTAAGGCACTGTTTACTAGTTCTAATAGTAAATAAAGTTTGTTTTAACGAAATTATGTCGGCATTTCAAGTTGTAACAAAGTTAAAGTTTGACAGTTCACGTCGAAGCCTCTCGCTCGCGATGTTCTTGTTCATTCGTTTCGACAGCGAAGTGAACGCGTCCTAACGGTCCGAATCGTATGTTTGATTCACAATAATTTCACAGTCACACTGTTCAGTGGTTCAGAGTTTGATTTGATAGAATGATGTTTACTTGAGTCAACCAATCATCATTCTCCTGCCCTTTATTTGGGGTCGGAGCAACATGTCTTTTTCTTCCATACTTCTCTAGTAGTCGTCATCTCGGTAGTCACTCCCTTTTTAGCCATATACATACATAGGTATATTTCACAAAGTCCATCCATCATTTCTCAATGCCAATAAAATAATCGATTTTGTCAAAATGTTTTCTGTACACATTTATGACATTTCTGCAATACAAATATTTTAATTACTTATCGCAAAAATTTTTCGTGAAGTACCTACCTACATATACCAAAATTTCAAAGATGGAAAACTAAGTGAAAATGCATTATCTTCCATAATTGGAAAATGGAAATCAATTTTATTTTTTTTCTCGAAGTCTTGATCAAATCACTAAATTAAATGCGTTTACCGCTATATAGCGGTAAACGAATTCAGTGATAAAAAAACATTCAATAAAAAAAAATGTTCTAAATAGTTCATTGCTAATCCTTATATACCTATTTGCCTGACTTTAAAATTTTGCATACTTTGTCTTATCCTGTTTGTGCCATATACACCAAATACCATGTTTGACGCAAATAAATATTTTATTTATTTCTTTTCTGTCAATCGTTTGAAATTGACAGAGATAGATTGATGTTTTAAATCTGTTGAGCGCTCAACTCATTTAATCATATTAAATGCACAAAAGACTATCACTTGCAATGTCATGTCAATTAGTCGCAAAATAAAATTCAGAATTTGAATAATCCATTGATTACAACGAGTCAAAGTCCTATTTAGGCTCGCTTGCGTCACAAATGACTAAAAAAAGTAAGTTTAAAAAGTAAAACCTACTCTATAATAGCTAACAGTAACAATATATATATTTTTGAAATGTGCTAATCAAGCCCTTTTATTTGATACCCAACACGGCATGACTTTGTTTCCTCTAGATGGCGCCATTCAATATAATATGACGTTACATAGCCTATAACCAGCTAATAACCAAGACGCTTCAAACGATATCTCATTTGTCAAATGATGATAAGCAGTTTAGAAGTTATGAGGGAATAGATAAACATGCATACATACCGGTCAAAATCATAACCCTCCTCTTTGCTTCGCCGTAGTCGGGTAGCGAAGTTAAAACATCTTTCTGGTTCTGTTAATCGTTTAAACTTAACGGAGATAGAACACGAGATAGAATGATGTTTTAAAAATCATGTTTAGCGCTAAACATATCCAGTCATCAGTGGTATGTGTATGTATAACTTGCAAGCTGGCCTTAAAGTAAGTAGATATTATTATTTCTTTATTGTTTACTGAAAGGACAGAACCAGCACAATACGTATTGAATCAAAAATTGAAAACATGACTTCATGGCTGGCTTTCCCTTAGTGAATAGATGGATAAATATTCTTTGAATCTATTATTTCAATCTTTAATGAGTCTCATTTAAAGAATTCACTATTGATGATATGAGAGCATCCTCATTAGAATCTTAACGTTAAACGTATTTAGTGATTAAAAAAAATAAATAATAATAAATAAATCTAGGTAAGAATCTAGCAATAGAAATCAAGAATTGACACTATTTTGACAGTTCTAAATTTCAAAACAGATTTTTCTTAGTAATCTGTGGACGCAACACTCATAGTGCGCTTCGGACCATCGGGCGGTTGCCGCATTCCATGCATACTTTTCCCGCCAGACACAGTCCGCGAAACCGGTCCTGCCGAGCCTTTATCCCCCCTAAATACGATAAAGCAATATTGTTTAGCATCCATTGCTTGTTTTTTAAGGGTTTTCTAAAAATAACTTAGTGGAAAACACGCAATGAATATTGATTTGTCGATAGAGTAAGTATTTTTGACATGTCAAAGACTAACTTAGTACAGATAATTGGAATGTTAGAGTTGGGAAGGTTGAAAAGTAGTAACGAATTATTTTCATTGGCATTTCGCGTACCTACAAAGGTATTTTATTACGTAAGCGTGCAGTAAGCTTGATAATGTATTACTTGCAGGTACTCTTAGCGGAGGCCAGAGACGAATGGCGCGAAATTTGAAAAATTAACAGTTTTTGAAGTAAGTAGGTACCTATTTCATGCATAGTCCATACACTCTGTCTCTCACACTAAGCCGACGTACGCACGGACGTAAAAATATCGCGGCGGGATTTTATCGCGCACTGGATTTTGAACTCTCGGTGTTGAGCCGAGCTTCGTGAATCCAACCTAACAAGAGTGCATTCTAGCGCGTCGAAAAACATACTGTTGGATTTTCAACTTTCGGCGCGAAAAAAAATGGCCGCGATATTTTAACGTCGCGTCGGGGTCAATTCACACCGAGACGTGACGCGACCGAACGCTGCGCGCACTTTTTAAGATTGCGTTACAAAATCAAACTTTACTACAAAATAAGGTAAGTATACTAAAATTATACCTTTGCCCGTAGTAAATAAGTTCGAAAATGTCTCGGTGTAAACTGTGAAGTGACCCTTCCTTCATCTCTCGTATTTTTTTTTTTGACTTCTATCACGCGGCGACCCGTTAGAACTGTCGCCGACGATACATTTACGGGACGTTGAGCCACGATTTCTATCGGGTCGGTTATAATATTGGCATACATTTTGTATTGTGCCCTGGGGTCCTACTCCCTAAGTCCGTCCGTCCGTTTGTCCGTCCGTCTGACATTACTATCCATTAAAATAAAAACTTTTTTACAAAAACAAAAACCGACTTCCAAAAAAAACACTACAAAGTGAAAAATAACTTTAATTTCGGAAGTCGGTGTCTTTGGATCTGTATTTTAGTTTTTTGCCACCGACTTCCGAAATTAAAGTTATTTTTCACTTTGTAGTGTTTTTTTTGGAAGTCGGTTTTTGTTTTTGTAAAAAAGTTTTTATTTTTCACTTTTTAGTGGTTCAGTTTGTAATTTATCTAAGTTACAATAACCCAATGTCAGCTGCTCATCACGTTTTACAAAATGTTGCTTTTCCCGATGCAGGACCGTTAATTTTTGAGGAGTTCTCCTAGTAAGAACCAGGAGAAATGGAACTCATGGTGAAGTCACCATTACCATTATTTTGACGAGCATAAACCATATTAAAGTAATCGAATCGCAACCTGTTATATACTTAGATATAATTGAGTATTTCCGATGGCCCTCTGTGGTCTTCATCATCAGTTCCAGCTCACCGAATGGTACTTTCCAAGAGCAAATGCACGAGTTACTATAAAAAATACCGAAATCGATATAGGTGTGCCTATAAAATTTGAGGGTTTCCCTCGATTTCCATGGGATCCCATCATCAGATCCTGACTTGATGATCATGGGACTACTTGGGACGTATACCCTTTCGAACAAAAAAAGAAAAATCCAAATCGGTCTAGCCATTTTCGAGTAATCGGGGAACATACATAAAAAAAAAAAATAAAAAAAAAAAAAAAAAAAAAAAAAAAAAGGTTCCGACGAATTGAGAACCTCCTCCTTTTGGAAGTCGGTTAACAAGTGTAAAAGTTAAATTTTTCGGACGGGCAACAACACATCGGGAGTGGGGACAACTGGCATATCATGTTGTCATTCATACTTCGTTCGGGCCCCGAACCAATCATCCATCCGTAGGTGATACGGACTAAGAAACGCCCGTAACGAAGGCCGAAACTACGGGCTTCGTACTTACGGAGTAGGGCCCCTGTGCCGTTCACACTTGTCGGCTCGGAGCAGCAAAACCACCCGCCCGCGCATTCCCTGCTCTCGCCATCAGTTTGTACCTACAATACTTCAGTGGCTTGTACACAGTGTGACTGACCCTGGCATGACCACCATCAGGGATTTAAATTTTGATACTTAACACAAAAAATTAGTCGCTAATTAGTCGTTTGTCGCCAAATATCAGAATTTAACGGTCACTGGTTCAAAAGTTATAAGGGTTTATAGGTGGCCGATCTGAGGAGCATCTCCCTAGCTTGGACCTATTTGAATCTGAAAAGCTAGGGTACCTAGCCAACATCTGCTTTCTCCCAATTTTTTTCAATAATAATACTTAATTATGTAATAATAATTTCATAAATCAGTAAAACACAAAATAACTTAAAAACAAGTTTATATTTTATCTTTGGTTTTGAAACATTTCATACATATTATTATCATAAGACAGCGCTTAAAGCAAATACAATGCGTTTCAACTAAGAATAGGAAAGTCAATGTCCTCTAACTGTCAACTGAAGCTAGAAATCTAAGGCTTGCAAAGTTTTGTAGTGTTATCCTTATCCATTTTAGTTCTGTTTTTGGAATTTGTTTTTGTTAAAATATGTCACTGACTTTGCAAATGTGTAAACGAGGTGCTGTTTTGCTAAATCTTCACAATATGGCGCAAGGTCATTCCTATTCTTAGTTGAAACGCACTGTACATTATTTTGTTCTGAAAATTAAATTGTTCATAATTATGATCTAGGATTCTAGGCAAAAGTACAAAAAAAAAAATTGCATTTAGCCCATTTACAAGAAGCTATAAAATTGCTCGTTAGCAATAATTTGGAGCTATATTTAGCTTTTCCTACAAAGTTAGGACAGTACAACATAGACAACATTAGTTTTTGTTTACACTAAACCCGAAAAGGGGTCATTGTACTCATAATTATTTTGAACAACTTTTTCTATGGGACCAGCTGTTCAGTACATTTTGACGAGTTTCATGTAAATGTAGGTACTGAACAACTGATTTTTAGGGTTCCGTACCTCAAAAGGAAAAAACGGAACCCTTATAGGATCACTTCGTTGTCCGTCTGTCTGTCTGTCAGTCTGGCAAAACGCTTTTTCTCAGGAACGCGTGGAGGTATCAAGTTGAAATTAATATCAAATACGTAAGTCTATGGTCTCTTGAAGTCCTAAAAAACTCAAGCTTCGAAGTCAATGCAATAAAAACATACGGCCATTTATGCGACATATTTTGATACTCGCAAGTAAATCAAAACCTACGGGGTACTTCCCGTTGTTCTAGAATCATGAAATTTGGCAAGAAGCAAGGTCTTACAGCACAAATAAAGGAAAAAGTCCGAAAATTGTTAATTTGTAAGTCTATCGCATAAAAAATGTTCAAGTCTGTCAGTCTGTCAAGACCCTTTTTCTCAAGGACGCGTGGATATATCAAATACGTAGGTCTAATGGTCCCTTAAAGTTTAAAAAAAATCAAGCTTCTAAGTCAACGCATTACAAAAATACGGCCATTTTGCGACACATTTTGATACTCGCAACTGTCGCAAATAAATCAAAACCTATGGGGTACTTTTCGGAAAAAGTTCGAAAATTCTGAATTTGTAATTTAATGACATAAAAATTTTTTTTTTGGTAAGTATCCAATTTTAAGTTCGTTTTAGGGATAAATTCTTTTCAAGTACGGAACCCTTCATTGTGCGTGGTCCGACACGCACTTGACCGTTTTTTTTTTCGCGATTTCAGTTTTGGTCCCATATAGTAAATATATATACAACGTGTAATGCTAAATGCGCAAAACCTCTTAAGGGGTCATTGTACTCATCATTATGAACAACTTTTACTATGGGGCCAAACCTGAAATCGCGAAAAAAAAATCAGCTGTTCAGTACATTTTGACGAAATTTGCGAACATAAATGTACTGAACAGCTGATTTTTTTTTCGCGATTTCAGGTTTGGTCCCATAGTAAAAGTTGTTCATAATGATGAGTACAATGACCCCTTAAGAGGTTTTGCGCATTTAGCATTACACGTTGTATATATATATAGTATAAGTATAGTATATATAAAATATAGCATATAGTAAAAGTTGTTCAAAATGATGAGTACAATGACCCCTTTCCGGGTTTAGTGTGAACAAAAAGTATGAGGGAAATAAAAATACTATTTATGGTCTAAATTCACACTCCTGTCGTCTGCACAGTTCTGTAATATATAATTATACATACACTGTAATATTTTGACTTAGACAGACGCACATTTAGAAAAATCAGGCTATACAGTTCAGCGCGAGACTTGGATGAATTTTGATCCGAATCTCGCGAGGCATTTGCTTCAACTTGGCCAGAGAATTTATTTAAAACTATAGTAACACATACGTGTAAGCAAGCAAGTATTTTAAAAAGTTCCTAAATAATTATAAATACATTAAAAATGAGATCCAAATAATTCATTTATAAGGAATAATATTATTTTCTATTTCAATCGATAAACAACACATTCTAAAAAACTTTTGCACCACTTCTTGATACAACTTATAAATAAGCCCGTTTTAAATTACGAAAAAGCTTTTATCTACATCCATGCTATAAATCCTCTATAAAAGTTTCTGAAACAGTTGGCTTATTGCCAACATTAAAAGAAAGAAGAAGAAAAAGAAAGAAAGAAAAATCGTCTGTGGTAACCATAATACCATCCAAACGGGTGTTATAATGTTGTACTGAATTTCATTATGCAACTCGTTTTCAAAAAAAGAACATTGCACACGCGCGTTTCACTACAACAGCGCCGTAATTTAAAAAAAGAACTTATTCGAATTCACGTCGTAGGTATACTATGACGCCGGCCGCCATGTTCGATATGAGTGTTAGTATTGCAAAAAAACTGTTTCAGAACCTTTCATAGAGGATTCATAACTTGGATGTAGATAAAGTCTTGTATGCAACTGTACATAATTAGGTATTAAAACACTCATGTGATACTATTATCTAATAAACCCACATTCGTGTTTTAATACCCCTTATTATACGTCAGTTGCATAAATAACTATTGAAGAACGCATTCATACTTTACCGAATCATTTGAGATGTTTTATTTGTAGCACAGTATAATAATATTACAGTAGTTTGTCTTGTAAAACGGTCGAAACGACGCGCTTCAAGCAACAACAGTCAGTAAGCAACCAACAGTTCGAGCGCGCGGCAGTTACTGTCCGCGAGGCCTAAGCTGAGGTTTGCATTTGTGCGAGTGATCACCAAAATGGTACGAGAGCCCATGACCAAAATGTTTGTCTTATCGTTTTACGTAAGACAAAATCTTCAATCGTCTTATCGTTTTACGTTTTACAACGATGCGACATGGTTTTGGTCATGGCCTCTCGTATTAAAAGAACAAAAGCCGATTGCCAAAAAGCAGTGTAAACCGGTTTTAAATCAAGCAAAGGACGATTCGCGCTCTATGCCGGACGTCACACCTACACTATCTATGTGCACTCACACAAATGCAAAGCTCAGCTTAGACCTCGCGGACTGTACGCAGGAACGGACGCGTATTTACCTAACTCAGATAAACTACTGTTAGCTTTTTTATTCTGTGATTATAGGTACATTATTTTCTTTATTATTCAACTAAGCTACGGTTTAATATAAGAGCGGTCGCCGTCATCAAATCAAGTCACTGTGTATTAGCACAGATATAACATATGGGACTCTCCGCACAATAATTTAAATAAAAAGTGACTCTTGCTACGACACAACAAAGTGCAAATCAGGTCGCAATTACCTACAGTTATATTCACCTACAAGTTGCCTCTCTTTCTATCGCGTAACTCTTACACCTTCTGACTCGTTAGGGTTGTCTTCTCTTACGACGCGGCGCGTGAGCGAGTATCGAACTAACGTGCTCCCCGGCCGCGCGCGGCAGCCCACACTGCACTGACCCAGTGAGATGAGCCCGCCGCGTACTTGTAGCTTCATACCTAAACTGCGGAGTGTCCCATCTGTATTAATCTGTGGTGTCAGTCAGAAGTGTCAAAACAAAACAGGAACGCCATGACCTTTTGACGCGGCAGGGCGAATCTAATGATTTAAATCTCTGCAGATGTCATCATTTACATGAGACTCTCATGTAAATGATGACATCTGCAGAGATTTGCGGCCGTTATGTGCGGCCACCGATCTTCTAGAAAACCGTAGATTAATGGTGGAGTGCTAAAAATACACTGAACTCGTTCTTAAAAGTCCTTTATGTCTTTACAACACAATATCTTAGGCGTCATCCTAATAGAAAGCGATGGTCGCGCAAATACGCGATCGCGATCACTTTTTGTTCGGTGAACCGGAACGCTTGGGCGCGCCGACAGAGGGCGCCTTTCAGTTGTGCGAATAAAAGGTGATCGCGATCGCGTATTCGCGCGACCATCGCTTTCTATTAGGACGACGCCTTATGGTCAGTACAGACCAAACGGAAAAATCTTCGCGGAATTTACGGGCTCCATTGAAAATAGGACCCTATTACCATAACCTAAAGTATAAAATTGTATGAATATCGACACAGTCGGCTCGACTGCCAATTTTATACTTTAGGTTATGGTAATACGGTCCTATTTTCAATGGAGCCAGTAAATTCCACGAGGATTTTTCCGCTTGGTCTGAACTGACCCTTAGGCTGTGTCCTAAACCGAAAGCGATTGTCGAGTAGGCGATTGTTGCGCTCGTTTGTATGCATATGATATACTCGTACGATCAATCTAATTGCGTACAGTACAACAACGTTCAAAGGTATCATCGTTTAACTTCGGAAAAACCGAAATATAGCGAATATTAAAAATGTGACTATCGACCAATAGAAATTGATTTATATTCCCACCTAAATTAATATTTAATCCGCGAGGCGTAAGCTGAGCTTTGCATTTGTGTGAGTGATCACCAAAACGGTAAGAGAGCTCATGACCAACATTTTTGTCTTATCGTTTTACGTAAGACAAAATCTTCAATCGTCTTATAGTTTTACGTTTTACAACGATGCGACATGGTTTCGGTCATGGCCTCTCGTACTAAAAGAAGAAAAGCCGATTGCCAAAAAGCAGTATAAACCGGTTTTAAACCAAACAAAGGGCGAATCGCGCTCTATGCCGGACGTCACACTATCTATGTGCACTCACACAAATGCAAATCTCAGCTTAGTCCTCGCGATATATTGACGCACTATCCGTCACTCCCATATTGGACCAGTCACATTTAATTCGGCAATGTTCGGTTTCTCCGAAAATAAACGATGAATGTTGTCCTACTGAATGAACGTTGATTTACCTGAATAATTATGCAGGTAAACTATCGCGTATTCCGAGCGTCAGTCGCTTTCAGTTAAGGATGATGCGCCAGGGTAGCCCGCGAAATTCAAAATTTCTTACGTTTTTTGCAATTTGTAGGTCAGTGTGAGCTTGTATGTTGATTAAAATATGATTCGTGGCCGTAGCTAATATGGCTTTACAGAATTATAATCTTTAGAATCACCAATACAACTCCATAAGTTAGCATTTACCTCAAACCTCATGATTTCATGAAATCGGTAGATTTGAGGTAAATGCTAACTTATGGAGTTGTATTGCTGATTCTAATGATTATAATTATGTAAAGCCATATTAGCTACGGCCGCAAATCATATTTTAATCAACATACAAGCTCACACTGACCTACAAATTGCAAAAAACGTAAGAAATTTTGAATTTCGCGGGCTACCCTGGCGCTTTCGCCTTAAGGTGAATACGTAGCGGTAGCCCGCGAAATTCAAATTTTCATGCGTTTTTATAATATGTAAAGACAGGTATTGGCGAAGTTGCCAAGTTTGAGAATACAACTTCTCAACATAGAAAAGAGATCATTAAAATTTAAGGAACATCAAAATGAATCTAGCTTGGATAATAATATACAAAATAATGATAAAAATAACTTTAAAATAAAAACACAAACCAACACACAACCAAATTGCAAATCACAAATAAATTGTTCAATAAAATACGTTAATCGGTAACTTAGCCAAGTACTACTTAGGGCCACTTGCGCGTTCGTGGGTTAAGTTAAATAACTCGGAGTTAACAGCTAACTTAGGGTTAATCGAATAATTCATCTTGCGCCACCAAGAGTTAGAGGTAAACCTAGAGTTAAACTTTTATACACTTAAACCCACTTAGTGTAAGAATTGTCAAAATAAATTGACGTTATGAGAGTACCTGATAATTTGTTTTATATTTTATACTGGGTGTTACTGTAAACAGTGGCAATATTTTAAGGGGTCATTGTACTCATCATTATGAGCAACTTTTACTATGGGACCAAACCTGAAATCGCGAAAAAAAGAAATCAGCTTTTCCCTACATTTTGACGAATTATGCGAACATAAATGTACTGAACAGCTGATTTTTTTTTCGAGATTTCATGTTTGGTCCCATAGTAAAAGTTGTTCATAATGATGAGTACAATGACCCCTTAAAAAATTGCCACTGTTTACACTTACACCCTGTATTTTTCGACATAACTGATAATTCGCTACTATTAGACCGAGAGGTGACAGGATTTTTCGTAACGATCATTGATACGGTTAGATTTACTTCGATGGGTTGTAGAGTAGTCCCCTAATGTGAATGACGTCGGTCTGCCTGCTCTGAGTGGTTGCAACTTCGAGTTAAAGCGCTTACAAGAGGCGTCATTGTTACGAAAAAAAAAACGATCAGGGAAATGGTCAGTTTTGGTACACATTCAAAGTATGGCGTCTCCGCAGATGAAAAAAGTTGGTCTGCCGGCTCTCAGTGGTTGCATTTCAGAGCTATGATGCGCGCAACATTGTTGCAAAAATAAAACGATAAGAGAAATGGTCAGTTTTAGTACCCATTCGAAGTATGGTGTCTCCACAGGTGAAACGAGTTGGTCTGCCAGCTCTCAGTGGTAGTATTTCAGAGCAATCGTTGTGTATGCAAGACGCTTATTTTTGGAGAAAGCCTAAAAAATACATCAAAAAACGGACAATAGGCGAATTTTTCAAGTGCACGCCGGCCGGTGTCGTACCCCTACCCTACACCTGCGCCCGCTGCATGACCGTTCCCCCTGTAAAGGAATAGGGAAAAAGCTAGAGGTGTCAAGAGGTGTCAATAAGAGAAATGGTCAGTTTTAGTTCCTTTTCAAAGTATGGTGTCTCCACAGGTGAAACGAGTTGGTCTGCCGGCTCTTAGTCGTTGTATTTCAGAGCATTGTTATATGCAAGGCGCTCAGTTATAGAAAAATTCAACTTAACGGTAATCAGTAAAATAAAGAATGAAATCGAACAAATCCAATTTTTAATAATTCAGCTTATTGCTTTGGGTAAATCACAGATAAATAATTTTGTAGAATATAGCTAAGACTTAGAGTTAAATATTTACTTACTTCTAACAGTCTATTATGTTTTGAGTTGTTTCATTAGCTATACTCTACAAAATGATTAATCTGTGATTTACCCAAAGTAACAAGTTGAATCATTAAAAATTGGATTTGTTCGATTTCATTCTTTATTTTTAACAAAAAAGGAGGAGGTTCTCAATTGGGATGTTTGTATTTTTTTTTTAATGTTTGTTCGCGCATAACTCCGTCGCTTGCCAACCGATTTGAAAAAATATTTTTTTGTTGGAAAGGGTATACTTTCCAAATGGTACCATTTTTGTCAAAATCCAGTTCTGATGATGGGATCCTGGAGAAATCGAAGGAACTCTTCAAATATTATAGGCACACCTATAGCGATTTGGGTATTTTTTATAGTAGCTCGTGCATTTGCTCTCGGAAAGCACCACTTGGTGAAGTGAAACTGATGATGAAGACCACAGATGGCTACCGGAACTACTCAATGATAAATATTTCACGGGTTGCGATTCGATTACTTTAATATGGTTGCTAAGCAATTTCCGCTCGTCACACAATGCGTGTGGTGAGTGGTTGTTGAGGAGTTCTCCTGGTTCTTACCAGCGGAACTCCTCAACAATTAACGTCCCAGCATCGGGAAAAGCAATATTTTGTAACATGTGATGAGCAATTGACATTAGACTATTGTAACTTATACAAATTATAAACAGACCCACTAAAAAGCGAGAAATAAAAACTTTTTAACAAAAAAGAAAACCGACTTCATAAAATCACTACAAAGTGAAAAATAACTTTGATTTCGGAAGTCGGTGGCAAAAAAAAAGAAATTAAATAAAAAACGAAAGACACCGACTTCCGAAATCAAAGTTATTTTTCACTTTGTAGTGATTTTATGAAGTCGGTTTTTTTTTTTGTTAAAAAGTTTTTATATTGATTACCGTTAAGTTGAATTTTTCTATAACTAAGCGCCTTGCGTATAACAAAGCTCTGAAATACAACCACTAAGAGCCGGCAGACCAACTCTTTTCACCTGTGGAGACACCATACTTAGGATAGGTACTAAAACTGACCATTTCTCTTATTGACACCTCTTGACACCTCTAGCTTTTTCCCTATTCCTTTACAGGGGGAACGGTCACGCAGCGGGCGCAGGTGTAGGGTGGGGGTACGACACCGGCCGGCGTGCACTTAAAAATTCGCCTATTGTCCCGTTTTTTGATGTAATTTTTAGGCTTTCTCCAAAAATAAGCGTCTTGCATACACAACGATTGCTCTGAAATACTACCACTGAGAGCTGGCAGACCAACTCGTTTCACCTGTGGAGACACCATACTTCGAATGGTTACTAAAACTGACCATTTCTCTTATCGTTTTATTTTTGCAACAATGTTGCGCGCATCATAGCTCCGAAATGCAACCAGTGAGAGCCGGCAGACCAACTTTTCTCATCTGCGGAGACGCCATACTTTGAATGTGTACCAAAACTGACCATTTCCCTGATCGTTTTTTTTTTCGTAACAATGACGCCTCTTGTAAGCGCTATAACTCGAAGTTGCAACCACTCAGAGCAGGCAGACCGACGTCATTCACATTAGGGGACTACTCTACAACCCATCGAAGTAAATCTAACCGTATCCATGATCGTTACGAAAAATCCTGTGACCTCTTAGTCTATATATCAGCAGGCAATATATTCATGAACTCGTCTAGAAATAAATACAAATTATAAAAAAACTTATACATATTTTTTCATCTGACGTTTTCGTCAATTAATAAACTAAATCTCCATGGAAACCACATACTTAGTGTATGTGGTTTCCATGGAGATTTAGTACAATACGTTAGAAATTAAATGTCATGTTATAAAATTCAACGACAAGAAAGAAAGATTACATATCGTATTATAGAGTCAAATTGATGGGTATATAATTTCCGCTTCATTCATTTTTGAGTCAGATTACATGATATGTAATCATCGACATTCGGGCATCGACATTGCAATTCTATTTTATGTTTCGTCGATTAAACAGCGTAATCATCGACATTCGGGCATCGACATTGCAATTCTATTTTATGTTTCGTCGATTAAACAGCAATTGAGCAATGTTCCCAACTCAAAAAACACCAATGTGAGGTTAATAAACCCGGTGTTACTTTATAGCGGCGTAACGCGTTATAAGAGTAAAAATGTTAATTATTTAACTCCAAGTTTACAAACTCTACATTTATTAATGTAACCCGACTAAACGTACAAGTGGGCCTAAGCAAGGTGTACAGTCCGCGAGGTCTAAGCTGAGCTTTGCATTTGCGTGAGTGCACTTAGATAGTGTAGGTGTGACGTCCGGCATAGAGCGCGATTCGCCCTTTGCTTGGTTTAAAACCGGGTTATACTGCTTTTTGGCAATCGGCGTTCTTTTAGTCCGAGAGGTCATGACCAAAACCATGTCGCATCGTTGTAAAACGTAAAACGATAAGACGATTCAAGATTTTGTCTTACGTAAAACGATAAGACAAAAATGTTGGTCATGGGCTCTCGTACCATTTTGGTGATCACTCACACAAATGCAAAGCTCAGCTTAGCCCTCGTGGACTGTACCTAATTGAAATGACTCGAGAGATTTTTCGAGATTTAATAAAAGATCTTTTAATTATTAAGTTTATGGAAGTTTCATTTGGCTTAAAATTAATTTATAGTCATTAAGGGGGATGCGCTAAGGTAGCCCGCGAAATTCAAATTTTCTTCCGTTTTTTGCCATTTGCAGGTCAATTGTCTGGTTGTGTGTTGATTAATATATGATTCGCGGCCGTAACCAATATGGCTTTACAGAATTATAATCATTAGAATTAGCAATACAACTCCATAAGTTAGAATTTACCTCAAATCTAGCGATTTCATGAAATCACGAGAGATTATAATTCTGTAAAGCCATGTTAGTTACGGCCGCGAATCATATTTTAATCAACATACAACATGACACAGACCTGCAAATTGCAAAAAACGGAAGAAAATTTGAATTTCGCGGGCTACCTTAGCGCATCCTCCTTAACCATACTACACCGCAAACAGTTTAGTTCACAGTTTTATTACTTCATAACCACTAACGCGACCGGCCCCCCGCGTGACGTCATTAGGATTGTTCGACTGTCCCTGACAGTTTTTGTCGGCGCGCGACGGGGTGCTTAGCCACTTAAGGGGATTACAGGACCTAAACGCAACTAAACGCAAGTTTTATAATGCTTAAAAGTATATGATATACTGCAGTGATAAATATCAGAAAAACATATGATATTCTTCAGGATATTAGCTAGTTAGATAGTGTGTTGAAAACATAATACAACTAATTTCATACGATAGAAAAAAATCACGAAGATACCTCTAAAAATTTCTTTTGACGATTAAAAACCATACTAATATACATGTTATCATTCTGATATTTTGTCAGATTATTTTACAAGCAACATATAAACGTAATAGTGTTTTAATTTTTTAGTTCATTCAATAGATTTTTTGTAAAAAAATGATTGCTTCATATTTTGTAATAAATTACCAGCGTTGTGTCAGTTCTTCAGGTCTTTTTTAGGCAGTCCGACAGTGACCGAGCTTTAGGTCCTGTAGTCCCATTAAAACATGGCTTGTACACAAAACATTTGTATGAATGGGTAGGAAACCAATCACTGTTTCATAAAGTGGACAGACTAGGCTAGATATAATATAAAAATACTGACATTCAGTCAGATTTGTTTAGACTCTTCCCCACCACATCTTATTTGGGAAAAGGCGTCTATAATATAGACCAACGCTGCTCCTACAACAGTGGGCATAATAAAGATGTTTGTCCAACGGTGGGCTTGCGATGTTTTAGTCCGGAAGCCAATGCTGGGTCCGCCAGAGGAGACAGTAGTAGCCATTGTGGGTATTTGTTGAGTTTGAAGACTGAAAAAGAAAGATATGAATTCAAAATGATGGTTAGGATTCAGGAGCTCGTAGCTAAGTAATAAATAAATAAATATCCATGGAAATTTCACACAACGCCATCTAGTTCCAAGCTAAGCAACCTAATGTTTGTGTTATGTAACAAGATGGCTGATAAACTACGTATATTAGGTGTAAAAAAATTAACTGCAAGAACTTCGTCCACATACTCGACATCGAAAAACAAACACATTACAAAAAAAAATTTTCGCGGAATCGCGAAAAAAAAATCGCCTGTTCAATACATTTATGTTCGCATAATTCGTCAAAATGTACTGAACAGCTGA
Source organism: Cosmia trapezina (assembly GCA_905163495.3). Lineage (NCBI taxonomy): Eukaryota > Metazoa > Arthropoda > Insecta > Lepidoptera > Noctuidae > Cosmia > Cosmia trapezina. The sequence continues at coordinate 14,665,249 of LR991047.1, forward strand.
TTTTTTTTTCGCGATTTCAGGTTTGGTCCCATAGTAAAAGTTGTTCATAATGATGAGTATAATGACCCCTTAAGAGGTTGTGGGTTATTTATTTTACACCTTGTATACATTTTTTTAAAAAATATTTAATATAATACATATTATAGATAGAAAAACACCCAGACTCGGAACAAATACTTGTAGGTCGTACAAATATTTGTTCCGTGCGGGAATCGAACCCGCGACATGCTGCGCAGCAGTCAATCGCTGAACCACTGCGCCAACCGTGTCGTCAAATGTCGTAATAACAGCCGCACGGGTCGATCGATCAGGTTAAGCTACGCTTGCCAGGGTTGGTCCGTGGATGAGTGACCATCTTTACATACCGAGACTCCTCCGTGCTTGGGAAAGCACGTTAAGCCGTTGGTCCCGGCTGACAGTCATGGATCTTTGACAGTCGTCACAAGTCCGAAAGTCTGACAACCAGGGTTACCAGTGACTGGGTTGTGGAGGTCAGATAGGCAGTTGCTCCACGTAAAATACCGGTATTCCGCTGCATCCGGTTAGACTGGAAGCCGAACCAAACATACTTTGGGACAAGGCTAGGCATATTGATTGTTGGGGTCGGCTTCCAGTCTGACCGGATGCAGCTGAATACCAGTATTTCACATGGAGCGACTGCCTATCTGACCTTCACAACCCAGTTACTGGGTAATACGATACCCCTTGGTCCCCTGATCAGACTTTCGGGCCTCTGACGACCCGTACCGACTGTCAAAGATCCACGAATGACACCCGGGACCAACGGCTTAACGTGAAGCCGACCCCAACATAGTTGTGCAAAGGCTATGGGGTCGGTTCAATCTAGATTGAAGTCCGGTGGATGAAGATGGATGTTAACACAACCTAGGAGTTATGGTACTTACATGTGGTGCATATCTCTGCAAGAGCGGGCGGTACCCGTGGCCGAACGTGGCTATCATCCCGGGCTCCTCATCTCTGTGCGGTTGCAGGGGGATGATCACTTGGACCTGCGGGGATGATTACACACATAAATCTTATCACATTATCATACTAATATTATATGTCGACAGCGATGCGGAGGATATTTTGACGCCATATTTTAGTTTTTAGGGTTCCGTACCAAAATGGTAAAAAAGGAACCCTTATGGTGTGACTCAGTCTGTCTGTCTGTCACAGCTGGATATCTCAAGAACTACTAATGCTATCAACTTGAAATTTGGAACAGTTTTAGATAATATTTACCCAACTATTTTGCAAATAAGAAAGAAATAAAAATATATGTATTTTTTTTGCAACATGGGCTGAAAGGGCGGTCTTAAAAATTCAAATTGGGGCTACTAGGTCATGTGGGGTATCATATGAAAGAACGCTGTTTGCACATTCTCAAACATATTTTTATTTTTTTTTAGGCCGCACAGTGTTCGACTTTTGATGAAAAATGTAAAAAAAAATACCGTTCCCCCCCTTATCTCCGAAGTTTGCAAAGACAAAAATCTGAAATTATTCTATGTGATAGAAGTTTATGTAAAGATTACAGGAAAAATAAAACGATGTCTCTAAATAGCACACTTTTTCAGAAATCAGAACGGAACCCTCGGTGCGCGAGTGCGACTCGCTCTTGACCGGTTTTTTAATAGGTTTAGTTACTTTAGGATATTATATTTTTAACTTAATTATACTCATGAATAAAAATTAAAAAATTATATTTTAATGACAAAAGTTTGTGAGTGTGTGTGTTTGTTTGTATGTGTGTTGCTTCTTCACGCTCTGGCCTAGCCGGCTGGACTGATTTGGCTGAAATTTGGTATGTAGATGCCTTATACCCTGGATTAACACAGGCTACTTTTTATCCCGGTCTACGCGGGTGTAACCGCGAAGTGAAGCTGGTATTGAGTAATATTACCAGACTGCGCACGGTTGGATGAGAGTGTTCGTGACTCGAGCTCAGTATTTTTCAACTGGTCCAGCATCTGCTAAAAAATCAGCTGTTCCCTACATTTTGACGAGTTATGCGAACATAAATAGTAATAGCCCCATCGCCGTATCTCTACGTTGACGTCGTGGTTGGGCTTGCGCGCTCCAAACTATAGGCATTCAGGGCGGTGTTGGGGCTGCCGCGCTTCTGCAGCGCCTCGGGCATGTTTGCGGAAGCGCGCACCGACTGTTTTCACGCCACCATGCGCAAGCGGTGCGCGTCCTTAGTGCGCAGGGTGCGGGCCAGCTCCAATACTGTCCTGGTGATGATAGCGGAGCGATATGACTGCCCCTATATTAGACAGTGCTGTGACAGACATCTGTAGCCAGGGGGCGCCTACATTTTATTGACCTTGGCATATATTTTTATAATGACGTGTTTTGTACTGTATTGTTTTTAATGTGAAATTTAATTTTTTAATTCTGTGACACTGACAATTTTGTAATTTTGTATTATTGTTTTGTTGACATCTTTGTTTATTTGAATTGCATTGACATTTTATTTTATTTTATTCTCTGACCCTTTTCAATTTGTATTCGTCCATTCATTTAATTTATTCCGATGTATTATGGGGCAGTATTGTGAAATTTTATTTTATTATGTAACAATTATGGGTTTTTGCCTGAATTTATAATTTTTTTTTTATTTTTTTTATTTTTTATAGGTCTGTATCGGTAGAGTATACTTTGCCGGAACAGGTCTAGGGTGAGGAGCCAGCCCAAGAGAGATACATGAACCCGCAGGGCAACTTGGGACCGGAGTAGATAGAGGAACATTATCCACTTAAAGGGTTCCAGTGACCACGATCCTCAGTAATGAGAGACCGATTGACGAAGAAGATTAATTGACCGCGAAAATAATTAAAATCGGACATTGGCTCCATGAAAACTAAGAAGGTAGAAGGGCTTATAATAATAACAACGTTGACCAACTCACATCTTCCTCATACGGTCTGAACACAGTCAGTGGTCTCAGTGAAGCTACATCGGCCACTATGACGCACCCCCACGCCGTGCCTATGTATAATTCGCCTCGAAGAGCACACAGTGCAGTTACCTGAGAAAAAAGATAAAAAAAAATCAGTAATAATAACGTTTATTTAACCGACTTCACAAAAAATTAGGAGGTTCTCAATTAAGTTGTGTTTTTTTTTTAATGTTTGTTTTATGAAAGGGTATACTTCCAGATTGGTCCCATTTTTTTCAAAATGCAATTTTGATGATGGGATCCATGAGGAATCGAGGGAACTCCTCAAATATTATAGGCATAAGCTATTTTGGTATTTTCATCGACAAATCAAGCGTTTGCATTCAGAAAGTATCATCTGGTGAAGTGGAACTGATGAAGAAGACCACAGAAAGCCACTGGAACTCCTCAACGATGATAAGTATTTCACGGATGGCGATAAGATATCTCCATTAAAATAGTTAAGCAACTATGACGAAGCTCGATCTCTCGAGCATCGAACCGATCTGATGAAGAAGCCGGAAGGTAGGCATCGGAACTCGGTAATAAAACAATGTATCCTAGCCGTGTTTGGGCTTATTGCAATTGCCATGAGGTGCACTCTGGCTATAAATGATTTAATGCTAACTATATGCCGCTTCAAATTGCGCTACTTGAGTTGTAGTGTCACCACTAAAAAGTGAAAAATAAAAACTTTTTACAAAAAAAAAAAACAACCGACTCCCAAAAAAACACTACAAAGTGAAAAATAACTTTAATTTCGGAAGTCGGTGGCAAAAAAAACGAAAGTAAATAAAAAACCAAAGACACCGACTTCCGAAATTAAAGTTATTTTTCACTTTGTAGTGTTTTTTGTTTGATTCAATAAAATATATCCTAAATCCTAATACAGTTATATTCTTACCCTCTTACAAATAAAACACGGAATAAAGTTATATGAGGAATAACAAAGGAATAACCATACATTTTCATTGGTTTAAATTTGGAATAACTTTATTCTGTGTTTATTAGTAAGACGGTTAAGATTTAGGATACAATAATGTAAGTGAGTTGACGGCTAAAACTATGAAATCTGGAATCAAAAAGCAAATCAAATCAAATCTCTGTACAGAGACAGGTGGAAAGAGAGATTGGGGACAGTTAAGGCTAGTAAAAAAAAAAAAAAAAAATGGGAAATCATCAATGACTTCTCCCGCTCTGGGCGGAGCAGGAGGGCGTGTCAGACTTTGACTGACTAAACCGTGTTCCTTCATTTGTTATGTAGGCAACTGAAGGAACACGGGTGGGTTATGTATCTGCGGATATGTTGATCTGGGGGTAAAACTCAATGATATTATAAGTAAAAAGGTGTAGATAGGTTACTTAGACAACATTCGATATTCAGAATCGGCACACTAATGCACACATAAATAACTTAATATTGCAATAGCACACTAAATTACGTTTATACGTCAAATTTGGATGGCACGATTTAGTTATCGCGGGCGAAAAAGAGACAAATATAATTTGCGACAGTGCGTCGTCTCGTGTACTAGAAACTATTATTATTATTATTATTTATTAATCAGACAACTTGATCCACATTAAAAAAAAAACAACAAAAATACTTACAAGACTAGATGTTTAACTTATTTGCTATGTTAGTACTTAAATTCTACTACAGACAAGGTGGTTTTTATAAGATGCCTCATTATGGGGCTTTCGTCAGGCCCATCAGCAATCGCTTTCAGGAGGCCGTTGCCACTGTCCCGCAATCTTGCCAGAAGAGATGCATTCTTTTTGCGTACTACAGCTGAGAAGCTATCTACTCTGGCTCGAGCAAACATTGCAGATGCGCTACAATAACGTGGCAGCCGCAACAGCGCCCTGAAAGCGTTGTTGTATTGAACACGCAACGCATTGGCGGCACGTTTAGTACTGCTGATCCATAGAGCGCTCGAGTACAGGGATGTGCAGTATGCTTTAAAAAGCGTGATTTTGACTGCATCTGTACATCGCGTAAACCTACGGGCCAGCATATTCGCCCGCACCGCCAATGCCCTGCGTTCCCGCTCAACATCTGCATCGTCTTTAAGGTCGTCAGCAACGATATGTCCAAGGTATTTGAATTGGTGTACCAGACGAATCGCGACGTCGTTAATTTTAATTGGTGGTACATTATCTGGACACTTCTTGCCAACAGCCTTAAACACCATGAGTTCCGACTTATTTACATTATAAAGTAACCCATGGCTGGCAGCATAGTTCTCACATATTTTAACCAATTTTCTGAGTGCACTGACCGAGGGAGCCAGCAGGACCATATCATCGGCGTAGCTTATGTTGTTAAAACACAACCCGTCAACATAGCAGCCCGCATGCGCACCGCTGAGTTCCTCGATCAATGCATTCAGATATAGATTAAAAAGGTTAGGGGAGGTTAAGCCCCCCTGCCTGACGCCACATTCCAACCTGTATGGCAACGAGAACTCACCTCCCCACCTTACAATGTTTGTTTGGTTGCCGTACCAGTATCTAAAAACGTTCAACAATTCGTTGGGGACACCTATCGCTTTTAGCTTACTCCAAAGGATGTCGTATGAGACCCGGTCGAATGCCTTGGAAAGATCCATAAACGCCCCATAAACTGGTGTACTCCTGCTAGTGTAGTACTTGACAGTGTGCTTAAGGCAAGCGATTGCACTTTCGGTGGATAAACCAGGCCGAAACCCGAACTGTGCATCGTGCAACCGCAAATGTTTCTCCAGCTGTACGTTCAGCACACTGTCAAAAACTTTAGCCACAACAGTTGCCAAAGAGATGGGTCTATAATTCGACCCATCTGATGCGTCTCCAGTTTTGTTTTTAATTACTGGTACGACCACCGTTTTCATCATACTGTCAGGCAGATGAGAGTGCGCGATACACAAATTGAACAGTAATGCCAAAACCCTAGGTAAGTGGAAACCAGCATGCTGTAAATGCTCGATACTGAGACCATCGTGACCAGGTGATTTCCCTCTTTTCATGTTTTTAAGAGCTACTCTAATATCTTTAGCTGTGACAAGTGTTGAGACTGGTCCTATTTGGTCTTCAGCATCGATCACCGACTGCGCTGGCCCCAATAGCGACTGAACCATGAACTGTTCTTTAAACAGTTCCGCTACTAAATAAGGTTCCGTAACTTCATCAACGCTCACAGGGAGGCCCTGGGCCACGCCCATTCTACTGGTACATTTCCAAAAACTACGGAAATCTGAATTGGTGTGATGTGAGGCAAGTATATCCATTTTAATTTCCTCTTGGTGATTTTGACACCATTTCAGCCTACCTTTAAAAATTTTTCGCGATTCCACCATTTCATCGAGAAGGTGACCTGAGGACGGTCTGCCGTGCCAGTCCCACAGAGTGAACTTAGCCCGCGCCTCCCTGTGGGCACTGCCAACGTGTCTATCCCAACCTGCAACACGTTTACGATATCTCGGCTTCTTTTGATGTGAGGAACTAGCTGCCAACCTTAAGGAGTCTATTAAACCACTGTACAAGTCATCAATCACTGCTTTATGTTCAGAATCCGTACAAAACTTCCCACTACAAGATTCCAATTGTACCGGAAAATCTATACTGCGTAGGTGAATACCACACAGACGTGAAAAGTGCTGTATTTGAGCGAACGATCTTTCCCCCCACCTGACACCATCGGATACTTGACCAAACGGAAGTATAGATTTTTGTTTCAGTAAATTAAAATTACAATTCACGAGAAGCGGAAAATGGTCGGACCAATAAATGTCGTAATTAACATGCACACTTGTTATTAATGGTAAGGCTGCTTTGGTGACCACACAATGGTCCAACCACCTTCGACTTCCATTAGCCTCACTAATGAACGTATAGGTGTCAGAACTCATTTTATTAATATCCACACCTAACCATTCCTGTTCACAACAAAAACTATTCAGCTCATTAAAAAACAATTGATTAGGGTGAGCATTGAAATCACCCAAAATAATAACTGATTCCACATTACTTTCCTCTATAATTGCACTGATAGTTCCTAAGCAGTCCGTGAATTCAATTAAATTTTCCGCACTGTCTACAGGTAAGTACACACTAAATACTAGCACTAGACGGTCATTAAGCGACACTTTAATTGCCGCAATACGTGGATTTCCACACGGAACTACGCACACACAGGCGAACATACTTTTCCGCCATAACAACGCGACACCACCGTACGGCCGGCCTACTAACATTCCCGCCGAAGTGTCGACGGCGGACGTTCCTGTGCTGCCGAACTCCTCATCGACTCGCGATAAATAAGACAGGTCATGTGGCAACAACCATGTCTCCTGAAGTGCAATTATATCTACTTCTTTGCATAATAACCTAACTCCTTCCATTGACCTCTTAATCGACTTGCAATTGAACGACGCAAGGACGGTGTTATACTCAATGTTATTATTCGTCATTCCCATTAAATTGTATTTTTATATATTGCCTCACCCCGTTCTGGTGTGTCCACTTCTTTATTTTTAATGTGAACAAAACGACGGTAAATTACTCCTTGTGGCCAAAAGCGGTCATCCAAAAACATCCTCAGTTTGTGCTTTGGCACAAAGAGTTTGTATGCATTATGCTTATCATTCTTAATTTTAAGTTTTATGACGTTCACATTTTCTTGAGATTTTTTGCAAATGTACTCAGTGATATCGTGCTCGCTGGTGTCTTTATGTATGTTAGTGATAAAAAGTGGAATCTTACTTCCAACAGCCGCTTTGAAATTTAATTCCAGGTTATCAGAGCCACGCCCCATCCTACCAAGTGGTTTATTTTGCCTGTTTATTGACTTTCTATTTACAACAGTAGTCCATTTTTCATTTTGTACATCGCGATGTGCCGTCATAGTGTTTGTATGCATAATACCGTCCGCACTATTGTCTATGTCGACCGATGTATTACGCTGTGCCTGTGACTCATCGCACTCGCTAACAGCTGACCGCTCCGCAGTGTCGAGACCGGGCGAAATAGGTATCGAACATTGACGCTGCGTAGGTAAACATCTTTGATCACTTTTTTCGAAAGCGGGTACTTTTGTACTACCAGTATCACGATGATTTTTGCTGCTAATTTCGTCGACATTATTACAGTGAATAACATTATCAATATTCTCTACTAATCCCATTGGGCCACTATCGCACTCAAAACTATGCAACAAACCTGCTCCCCTTTTAATTGTTACATTAGGGTTTTTTGAAAATTTCTTGTCACATAACGGTACCTGCCTAAGGCCATCTAATTCAGTTACGATCTCGGCTACCTGCTCCTTTGTCACGTAACTATCCCTAATATGCTGCAATTCGTTTCGTAAAAGCAGTATATCCTTCAATAGTTTCGTTGCGTCCAGGTGATCAAAACTAATTGGCGGTAGTTTATGTAGATCCCTTGCTACAAAAATAGGTGTCTTATCTGGATCGACCTTTTTAAATAACTGAATAATATCATCTACATCCCGCTGGGACTTACCCTCGCGTTTCCTAGTCTTCATTTGGGAAGACAGTGACACAGCGTCAAACAGCAAAGTTTTAGCTGTTTCAATTTCACCACTATTAAAAGCTGTTACACAGATACGCACAAGACTTTCCTCATCCATCACCTGCATCTTGTTTTGGATGAAAGCAAGAGGTTCACTGATAATTATGTTACAACTGTTGCACTTAACAACACTCGACATCGTTTATATTTTTGTTAGTCACACTCGTTAACACTAGACATGCGTCGGCGTTGCCGCGCGGGAGCTGACTATATAGAATAATAATCAGAAATGACATTTTACCGCAAAACCGTGATTTTTGCCTAAAAATTTGATTCACTCATGAGTTCATGTAGTAAAAGTAATAAAGTAGGAAAATTGTATTGAAAGTAGGTAGTAAACAATTAATGTTTCGATTTGAATATAATAGTGTTACATACACTATATGTATGTATTTAATTTATCCTACCTCATCATAACAAAAATAAAAATTACATTTAAGTCTAAACAATGTGCCACCATTTATACCTACCTACTGTCAGGCTGACTTGTCTGTTCTTACGCATAACTTTACTCTATGATCAGTAATGACGTCTATCTCTATTTGACGTCTATTCTTTTCTGACGCCATATTTTACGAATATAATGTTTGATTTTTTGAAAATATTAAGATAAATAGTATACTAACGAATGATATGTGATTCCTTGAGTTTTAGAAATTTTTCTTGTATAATTTGTGCAATATCTCATAACATACGACGGCATTTTCGGTGTTTTGGGTCACTTTTAATGCATTCGGTACGTGAAGTGCATCCGTTGACGTCAGCGACGCGACACTGAGGTCCAGTTTGGTCACTTGTCTACATTTTAACGTGCCGCTTGCTGAGCCCTTATGGCCTATCTACACCTTTTTACTTATAATATCATTGGTAAAACTGATAAACTACACACACACACATACACACCCCCTCTCACACACACCCACACAATATGTGTTTGTTGTTGTTTTACACTATGTTGTTAATAACTCACCCTGCACTTATCTTCAGTAAGATGCTCATCCAAGGCTATGGACTGCAGGCTCTCGGAGCAAGGCACCAGCTTGCTGCAGTCAAGGCGAGCGCACTGCTGCTTCGTGCGCACCGACCATTGGTACACGCACACACCTGCGGGCAACATGGCGGATTTACAAACATGAGACAAATACAACGTTGAAAGTAATATACAGGGTTACTGGTTATTGACCAATGTCCTCTTAAGCGATCACTGTACTCATTATAGTGAACAACTTTTATTATGGGCCCAAACATAAAATATACAGGGTTACTGGTTATTGACCAATATCCTCTTAAGCGATCACTGTACTCATTATAGTGAACAACTTTTATTATGGGCCCAAACATAAAATATACAGGGTTACTGGTTATTGACCAATATCCTCTTAAGCGATCACTGTACTCATTATAGTGAACAACTTTTATTATGGGCCCAAACATAAAATATACAGGGTTACTGGTTATTGACCAATATCCTCTTAAGCGATCACTGTACTCATTATAGTGAACAACTTTTATTATGGGCCCAAACATAAAATATACAGGGTTACTGGTTATTGACCAATATCCTCTTAAGCGATCACTGTACTCATTATAGTGAACAACTTTTATTATGGGCCCAAACATAAAATCGCGAAAAAAAAAAACACTCGTCAAAATGTAGGGAACAGCTGATTTTGTCAAAATGTAGGGAACAGCTGATTTTTTTTTCGCGATTTCAGGTTTGGTCCCATAGTAAAAGTTGTTCATAATGATGAGTACAGTGACCTCTTAAGAGGATATTGGTCAATAACCAATAAACTTGTATATAGTACAGGACTAGCTTACGCACGCGGCTTCGCTATGTATGATAAAAAGTAGTCCTTTTCCAGGTCATGGTCTACCCGTGTGCCAAGTTTCATCCAAATCCGCTCAGCCGTTTGAGCGTGAAAGCATTACAAACAAACAAACTTAGGATTTACTCAAAATATAGACCAATTACCAAAATTATTTATGCCTTTTTATAAAAAGGCAAGGCTCTGATTATCAGATAATTTATTGAAAAAAAAAAAAAAAAAAAAATTTTAGATTTTCTATGAGGCATATTTGTGCACTTTTCACTCGCGAGTTTACACCACATTGCTAACCAAATATACATCAAAATAGAAGTGTCAAAATGCCCTCTTAAGGCTGCTCCTTCCTAAAATACGGCGAAACTAAGTAACTTTGTAACCATCTTTTACAGTAACTATAGCATCTTTCTGATAGGAAAAAATACACAGTAATCTACAATACATAAGAAGTGATTTCATGTGTCCCGAAATCTATTTTAGTTTGTAGAACTAAGGGAAAAAAAAACCTAAATCCAGGTCTATTTCGGTCTATTTTTTCGAGTTGTTACCATATTACTCCTACAGTTTTCATTAAGTGTTCATAAATTTATACAGTTCTTTACAAACTATCCAGGCAGCACACAAGTCATATAACTGGCCAACAATGTAACCTTATGCAAGGTTAAGCTTTATTACATATGTATAGAAGCTGTGTGTATTACGAAGTTCTGTATTAATTATTTTTTTTGCTATAATAATGCTATTTAGCTGAGTAAGTTTTGTAATTTGCCGATTTTATTTCTTAAAACTGAATAATCATCATAAAAAGACCTGTTACTCAAGAGTTCGTGTAACCTTTTGTATAACATTGGTATAAAATTCCATTAGCAAGCATGATACTGGATAATTTATATTCTGTTCTCTTTTAGTTCTATTAAACACCACATTTTCATAGTTATTCAGCTGCTGTATAAAATAGGCGCTGTTTCTGTTATGAAGCATATAGTAACTTAAAAGAAATTAAGATAGCTGTTATGACTGCTTTATGCCACTTTAAGTACGAAATTACCGTCATGTGCAGCTAAGTGTGGTAACAACAATAGTAACAGATTTTTATGCAGAAGTTTGCTGGGTAATCACGAAAAGTAGACATTCTTCCATCAAGTTTACTAAGATATGTATGTGTGTATATGTTATGTACTAAAGTATGTAAGGTGTATAGGGTAGGTAATTAAACTAATACTATGCTTCAGTAGGTACAATTTACTTATGTCTATGACTACTTTTATTGTTTTTTATTGTTGTTGTTTTGTATTTCAATCAAACTTAATTATACGTTTACAATCAGTTAATTAGGTAGTTCTTCGTGTTGTCGTCGCCAACAGTAATCAAGACTAATGTTTATTAATGTTAACTTTACGAATTGATAACATAATGATTAATAGTATGATACTTCAATACTTCTTAGATTTTACATTGCCAAATTGTTCCTAAACGATTGTAAGCCAAAAACTGGAATGAAGAGCTGTGTTTGGTAGATACTAAAACTCATCAGATACTATTTATATGATTAGATTATAGAACAAAAATACCTAACGACTTCATCGATAAGTATTTTTGTTAAAAAGCTTTTTTATATTGATTATTAAATAATTATCTGAATTTGATAAGAGCTAAAAAGAACAAATAGGTAATATACCTATAGTGTGGGTTTTCATTACTATAAGACTGAATCCTAATTGTTTGATTTACAGTACTAATGTGTGTGATTATAGAAACGTTATAGAAAATATGTTGAGTGCAGACCTCTTTTAACCAGAGAACAACTGAATAAGTGGACACGTAAGGTCTGTTAAGCAGACATAAGATGATAAGCCGCTGTGCAATCAGATTTTATTCAGAATGAGCGTCGCCATATCGAATAACATAACCTATTACAATTTTATGGAATTTAATACTCAAATACTCAATTTTAATAACGAAATCGGTATAATATTCTTATAAAAGTATTACAAGGTTATTTTTGAACCCATAAACTGCATAAAACATAAAAAATATTTCACACGTAAAAACAAACCATTAGACGAAATGTTGTTTATTTCTCCAAAACCCGGCTTATCAGGTAGCGCGTGAAAATTTTATACGAAATGTATATATAAATACACAGTAAAGTTGCATGCGCACCAACAAATTCCTTCTCTAAGCATAAATAAGGGTAAAATTTACTGACGATAGGCAATATAATTTGGCCATATTATATTTCAATGTCGCAGTTCACCAACAAACGCATACCGCGGGTGTTGGGATTTGTCAATTTCAATTTAATTTGATTAACTTCTTGATAATATATACTGAAATAAGCTAAACGCTGTGTATCCTCTGAATATCTGAGGTTTGAGGGACTTAACCATAGTTCACTCACCATTCATTCATCATCTGGCTAACAGAGTTGTAATACTTGTACAAAAGAACAAAATGCTTTTATGCAGAAGATACTCAGCTTGTCGTACACTTATTCAAAACTTATTCATCTGTTACGTTGCTATTACACAGCTATTAGCAGTATAATTTGTGCCCAAATTGCTTGAATAACGTCTGAGTAAGCGCCAAATCAGCTAATTACAGTAGTCTTATTCAGCAATTAGTTTCTGTGACTGCTGTTAAACAAAACTTACTCAGAAGGTTTGTGCTGGCTGGGAGGAATGATTTCTTGTCATTACTTTTTTAGTTTAATCAACAGATTTTTTGTAAATCGATAATTACTTCATATTTTGCAAGCGTTGTGTCATCGCGCTTCTCTTTCTTTTCTATGCAGTCCGACAGTGACCGCGCTTTTTGCGACGGACAAGCCTTAACTCAATTCTTATAAAACACTTATTAAATAACAATTAACACTCACCGGGATCACTATAAACAATAACAAATGGCTCGTCTTCGGGCGCGGCCATGAGCGTGACCCGCGGCTTCGCCTCCAGTACATCCGCGCCGCACACGCCGCCCGCGTTCACAGCATAGGAGTACAGGCCGTCCCCACCCGCCCACACCTCCCAGCTGAGGAGTGGGGATTAACATAAGTGGCTATTAATGAGATGAGACAAGGTAAAATGGCATCGTACAGTAGTACCCAACTGTTAAGGCGCGTCGTGAATCTTCGTTCGCACAGAAAAGAATAACCAAATAAATAAATATCCTTGGACATTTCACACAACGCCATCTAGTCCCAAGCTAAGCAACCTAATGCTTGTGTTATGGTAACGAGATGGCTGATAAACTACATATATACATTTTTTTTGTAAATACATACATATTATAGATAGAAAAACACAAGAAAGTATGGCCCCGAAGATTAACGAGAATGCTTAAATAAATAAATAAATAAAATTCATTTATTTCAGGCAAGCACAATTAGCACATACACCCATAGTCATTAATAGAAAATTAATTAAATTTATACATTCTGTTCAGCTAAATTAAATTAAATCATAAAATTCTCTTATAAATGTCAGGAAGGTTTAAATTCAAACAGTCATATATCATATTATACTAAAATAAAATAATTACTGGTCATGTAAATGGTGCGAAACACAGAGGTCACAATGCTGTTTTTACAGTCAATTAGTCTCTGGTGAAACGATGCTTTCAGCCTTCGTAAAACAGCAAAAAAATCGTCGACCCTGCTTTCGGCAAACATACCAGACGCGCTACACCGCCAGGGCAGATTGAGCATGGCCCGGAACGCGTTGTTGTATTGTACACGAAGAGTATTGTAGGTACTCTTCGTGTACTTGAAACTTACAATCAACCTTAGATCACTACTATAAGGTTCATAATACACTGCGGCTGTCAAGCGGCGCGCGCTAACATGGCGGCAGCTACCGACCAATAGCGGTACAGGAAAAAGCGTGGAGCGTGCCGATTGGTCAATAGCATTTCCTGCGCTTTGAAAATTCATCTTCTGTGCAGGTACATCGATAAGCCATATTTATCAGCATTGGTATGGCCCACGGAGCAAATACAAAGAGGAGATGTTGTAATTAGATTTCCCTGTAAAATAACGCGTGACAATTTGCGGGGTGAGGGAGTGTTAGATCCCGCCCACTTCTTTATTTGCTGGTAAGTTTATAATAAATAAATAAATATGTTTGGACATATCACACAACGCCACCTAGCCCCAAGCTAAGCAACCTAATACTTGTGTTATGGTAACGAGATGGCTGATAAACTACTTATATACATTTTTTTTTGTAAATACATACATATTATAGATAGAAAAACACCCAGACTCGGAACAAATACTTGTAGGTCGTACAAATATTTGTTCCGTGCGGGAATCGAACCCGCGACATGCTGCGCAGCAGTCAATCGCTCAACCACTGCGCCAACCGTGTCGTCAATAAGTTATTGTTAATAAGTTAATAGTTTCTCTAATAAGTTATTCTTTCGTGTAGCGTTTAAAAAATATTTCTTTTTAACCGACTTCAAAAAAGGAGTTCTGTATTCGACCCGTATGTATTGTATACAGTACAACTACTTTCTTAATGTCCCTCGGCAAAGTTCGTGTTTCGTCAGTCGTCGAATTTCTATCAGTTGCCTTTGCACTTGGTACAACCAGACGCTCTCAATCGATTTGGAAGTATACAGGGTGTTAAAGTAGTCGCATGCCATAGCTTAGGGGTAGGTTCAGTATCGATAAGGGAACCCAGGAAAAATAAAAAAAAAAAACAAAAATGTACATCCGCCCTTAACAGATGTCACGTAAGGCCGCAATACTGTTAAAGGTGCGATGGTACATGTAGCTATGTGATAAGTTACGGGAACCTACTAAGACCTACAAGCCTAACGGTACCTACGACCCTAAGCCCTATAAGCCCTACAGCCCTAACCTACCATATACCTAATATGTGATAAATAAATATATAAATAAATTCAGGATGTCTGCACCATGCGACCTAAGGTAACAGACGGACAGTAGACAGGAATCCAGGGTGCGGGAAGGGTACACTCACTGCCAGTCCCGCAGACTCACGAGACTGATCAGAGATGGCTAAAGGTGTCTTGGCCACAGTGAGGGGTAATGAGACAAGAATATAAAATTCTAATCTGATTTATTTGCATAAAGATTCCGCTTATATACTATTTTTACCTAACACACACTATTGCACAAAATCTTTGTGTTTCATGCGTGTTAGATGCAACGAAATCACTTATTTTTATCTGGACCGCGTGCTGAGTCAATGTCCAAAGGTAGCATTGAACAAAAAAAAATTACAAGCTCAACCTAATTCAGTACCTACTAACTTAAAATAACAATAGTTTAGAATTAAAATTATTTTATTTATTTAAATGCTTTAATTAAATCTTACCTACAATGCGATTCAACTAAGAATAGGAACGTCAATGACCTCTAAATGTCAACTGAAACTTGAAATATACGGCTTGCATAGTTTTGTAGTGTTATCCTTATCCATTTTAGTTCTGTTTTTGGAATTTGTTTTTGTTAAAATATGTCACTGACTTTGCAAATGTGTAAACGAGGTGCTGTTTTGCTAAATCTTCACAATATGGCGCAAGGTCATTCCTATTCTTAGTTGAAACGCATTGTACTATTAAACGCGTTGCCATTTTGTCCTTCATTTCTCGCGTCCGAATAAGTCCGAAAAATAATTTTAATTCTAAACGATTGCTATTTTAAGTTAGTAGGTACTGAATTAGGTTGATCTTGGAATATTTTTTTTTTCCTGGGTTCCTTTATCGATACCGAACTTATCCCTAAGCTATGGCATGCGATTACTTTATCACCCTGTATAGAGTTGTTAATACTCTTTTACCTTACTGTAATTTATTTTAAGGACATTAAGAAAATAGTTATACTGTATGTTTTGTATGTCCGCGATTTTCTCAAAAACTAATGAACCAATTTTGATGATTCTTTCACTAACGTAATCTACATACTTTCAGGAAGGTTTTAGTATACAAGGTTGATATGAGCGAGAGGCATTAAATTAAACCACACATCATTTCGACGACACGGTTGGCGCAGTGGTTGAGCGATTGACTGCTGCGTAGCATGTCGCGGGTTGGATTCCCGCACGGAACAAATATTTGTATGACCTACAAGTATTTGTTCCGAGTCTGGGTGTTTTTCTATCTATAATATGTATGTATTTACAAAAAAAAAATGTATATAAGTAGTTTATCAGCCATCTCGTTACCATAACACAAGCATTAGGTTGCTTAGCTTGGGACTAGATGGCGTTGTGTGAAATGTCCAAGGATATTTTTTTTTTTTTTTTATACTTTATATAATTTTCAGCCTCCACATTAAAAATCAGCTAAATAGAAACAGATCAGCTATATAGTTTAGTTACAGGATTATTTTTTAGTTTTTTCTTTGTTGAAACACGATGTATCTGCCCTAACAGCTGACTAAGTACCTACGCATAGTTATCTAGGGTCATACACCTTAAAACGACAGAATTATTGACGCGACGTTGCCGTTTTGTTACGCGGGTCAGTGGAAATCTCTACAAAGGATGCTTACATTTCAATTCGATTACTAAGCTATTTTATTTGTTCGGATAAAGTTTTTTCTTATTTTTCTCCTAAACTTTTTTTTAATAGCTCCGAGTTAACACTATGCACCTATAGTATTATGTGGTTTAATTTAATGCCTCTCGCTCATATCAACCTTGTATAATCCCAGAAATGTCTGGACTGCTGAATTACGGAAACTTGACATTTGAGGTTGTTTTTGAGGTTGCGTTGATTTCAAAATCCCTTCTCTTTTGACTTACCCATGTGGCGAAGCTACGGCTGCTAAACAGCACAGCTCAGTCGCAGTGCCTAGTTCCGTCAACACGAAGCTCCCTTCGGCTTCCGGACGACGAGACGTCACCAGGAACAGTCTGAAACCATTCAAAGAGTGTCCTTGGAGTTTCTTGCCCGTTTATAGGAACCTATTACGCTTTGGAATGGGCGACTAGCTTCATCTTTCTGATTGACCGACCCCTTGACAATTCAAAAGTACCTGTAATTGTTTTACTTGAAATAAATGCTTTGGGTTTGAGATTGAGTTTCAGTTTCAGTTTGAGATTGAGATTGAGACTGAGTTTGAGTTTGAGATTGAGTTTCGAGTTTGGGATTGAGATAACTTATTTATTTAAATGTAATATAAAGGTAAATAACAAAAAAATAAAAAAAAAGTAAACTGTCAATATTCACTTACGTCAACATCTAGCTCTGCATAAAAATATTTTTTTAATAATAAAATAACGTAAGATCAGTGCTCAAAATACCTTAAAATACAGAGATACGAGTGTGAATTACACTGGATAATGTTTTGTGTACCATATGAATAAGCCACTACTAACTTATATGAAAAACTATAATGTCACTGGAACTTTGAAAAGTGAATAAGCGGAAATAAAAACCAGGTGGAGCATTGTATACACTACAACAAGATCTGTGAATAATAACAAAAGTGACAAGCAGGCTCAGGTCACTTAATATATTTATTTTTAAGCCCGTTAAATTTCCTGACGGCTCAGACCTGCATATTAAAATTTATCAAGATAATTTTCATATTCGCGGTTGCTAAGGCCGCCATCGGTTGTCCTAGCGACGACATGCGTCGCTAGCTAGGTCTCCTCCACTGCAGCGTCCAATTGCAAGACCATCCTGTGACGCACCTACGTAACGACGCATGCGTCTTGTTACCAAAACAAGCTGCCGTCATATTTCGACTTCTGACTTTTTATGTTTTTAGTGTTACTTTAGGTTACTTTATTGTGTTTTTAAATTTGTTTTAAGTTATTATTTCTTGTGAATGTATTTAACTGTTGTGAATGCAGTCCGTAACCCAATCTTGTGATGGCACGTCGAACGCGACCCATACATGTACAGTACACAGTGCAACAAGTCATTCAAATCTTTGAAAGGCCTCAACATACACACTACAAAAACACACAGGAAATGTATTAGCCAAAACAGTTCACCTTTAGACATCCATCCCATTATTCCGAGTGCGCCTACTTATGTAGCCAGCGATCCAACTCCTTTCCACATATATCTTAGCCATTTGAAAAATAGTATCCCCATAGTTAAAAGAATCCCTCGAGGAGCTCGAATAACCGTTGCTACACATTTATCACAATTAATCCAGAAATGTTACATAAGCAATTGTACTCAAGACTGGCAGAACCTATTTTTATTTTCATACAGCACACTACATATAATAAAAACTGATGAACCGAATTTATCCTTGACACAAAAGATTAAGAATAACTGTGCTGTAAGCTCCTCGCCTTCTCCCGCACCTCCAATCAAACATGATGCCCCTCGTAATCGCAACAAACTCATCGAAAACAAAATCTGTGACGGAGATCTCAAAGGTGCCGCTCGCCTTTTGTTCTCCAACGACGTGCTATCACCAGATACCCCTGACACCCTTCAGGCCTTACAGACAAAACATCCTCCAGCTCCAGTAAACCCTTATTTTCTCGACCCTCCAACAGCAGGGCAAGCATGCCTTCAAATTCAAAACAAAGATGTTACGGATGCCTTTTTATCTTTTAAACCAGGTTCGGCTGCAGGTTTGGATGGAATCTCACCCCAACATTTGAAAGACTTAACATCGCATTCTGTGGGTGATGCAGGCGAGCAACTTGTAAATTCGATCACTAAATTAATTAACTTTATGTATTCCGGTAATGTCAATCCAGAAATTGTTCCCATTCTTTTCGGCGCGAACCTCATTGCCCTCACCAAAAAGGACGGAGGGGTGAGACCAATTGCTGTTGGATCAACACTACGACGTCTGGCCTCCAAAATTGCTGTTCGACATATTTTACCAAAATTAAATTCGGAATTTGAACCCGTACATTTAGGCTTCGGTGTAAAAGGAGGGTGTGAGGCATCCGTCCATGCCCTACGCTCTTTCCTAACATACGGACAGCCTGACGTATTGCTCAAAATTGATGTCAAAAATGCATTCAATTCGGTAAATAGGGATACCGTGCTGACGGAAATAAAACAACATATACCGGAAACAATTATCTTCTTCTCAGTTACGCTGACCCAACAAAATTGTTATATCGTTCTAATGAACTTTCCTCGGAAGTAGGTTGTCAACAAGGTGATCCCCTTGGGCCTGCAATTTTTAGTTTGGCCATAAATCCGATAATCAAAAATTTAAATTCTAAATTTGGTATTTGGACGACGGAACTCTAGGAGGTGATGTGGATACTGTGTTTTCGGACCTTTTTTTAATCAAAAATAAATTTGAAGCCATTGGTTTGGAGCTTAATTTTAGCAAATGCGAACTTTTTATAAATAACTGCAACTTAAACTTAAATGACGTAAAACAAAAATTTAATATTTTGGCTCCAAATATTAAAATAGTTAAGGCTGCAGTCTTGCAAAATTCACTCGCGGCGAATTATTTGCGCTACTTTGTATTTTTTTTTAAACAAAAGTAATGAAATAAAATGAAATATTATTATAATACGTGAATAACCATTATATAAGTAATAGCTGGTAATTTTTTTTAAGTTCATCTGGGTGGATTATGTTAGGTAAATCAAGCGTTAAATACAGCTCTTTCGAGCCAGCAACGATTCGAGTTATGTTTGTGCACTTGCATTGGGCAATACAAATTTTATTTAGAAAATCTGTTCAGCGCATAATTGTTTCCATATTCTTGTCTTCAAAATGCGCTGATTACTTTTTTCTAATTACCTTTCATTTTCTTCATTCAGATGTCACAATGTCATCGAAATTCTCTGTTTTTAGCTTTTAATAAACGGTTTGTTTCATAATAACAATGCATCGTATGCATGTAAAAGTTAGTTAATTTAATGCCAAGAGTTCAATAAAGCAAGTACTAAAAAAAAATTGCACCTAAATCACCTTACTCTAACAATAATAATAATCTCAAAATACCTCCAAAACAGAGTTTATGAACAAGAATTGCGAGTGAAATTTCTTAGTGGGTCGGAGCGTTTTGGAGGTCTTTTGAGATTATTATTATTGTTAGACTAAGGTGATTTAGATGCAATTTTTTTTAGTATTTGCTTTATTGAACTCTTGGCATTAAACCAACCAAATCTTACATGCGTACGATGCTTTGTTATTATGAAACAAACCGTTTATTAAGAGATAAAAACAGAGAATTTCGATGACATTGTGACATCCGAATTAAGAAAATGAAAGATAATTAGAAAAAAGTAATCAGCGCATTTTGAAGACAAGAATATGGGAACAATTAAGCGCTGAACAGATTTTCTAAATAAAATTTGTATTGCCCAATGCAAGTGCACAAACATAACTCGAATCGTTGTTGGCGCGAAAGAGCTGTATTTAACGCTTGATTTACCTAACATAATCCACCCAGATGAACCTAAAAAAAATAACCAGCTATTACTTATATTATGGTTATTCACGTTCAATAATAATATTTCATGTTATTTCATTACTTTTGTTTAAAAAAAAACACAAAGTTGCGCAAATAATTCGCCGCGAGTGAATTTTGCAAGACTGCAGCCTTAACAGTAATTCCCTTTACCTTTTAGGTTCACCAATTTTTGATGAATCTATTTCTGAATATTTTAATAATTCAATTACTAAATTTCAAAATTCTGCTGACCATCTCCTTGAAATTAGTCCACATTATGCACTTTGCATTTTAAAATTCTGTCTTTTCGTCCCAAAATTTACGTATGTGCTCCATTGCTGTTTTTTTTGGAATCACCCAGATCTTTTGACACAAGTAGACGACTTAATCAAAATTAGCTTAGAATCGATTCTTAATTTGCAGCCGAACGAGCAATCTTGGACCCAAGCATCCCTACCCATCCGTTATGGTGGTTTAGGGATTCGCAAAATTTCCAGTGTCGCTTTACCAGCCTTCCTATCTTCTGTCCATAGTTCAGCAAATCTCATAAGTAATAATTTTAAGGGCATCGCCTTCAAACTTTGAGATTGCTGGCTTGGAAGAAGCTAGAAACGCTTTCTTAATTGCATGCCCAGGTCAAAATTTTCCAGTTTCTTCAAATTCACAGAGGAGCTGGGACGACATAATCTGCAAATTGGCTCACGACAATCTTTTGAGCTGTAGTACAGGTTCTGCGCGTGCTAGGCTTTTGGCCGTGGGTGCGCATGAGGCCGGCTACTGGCTTCACGCGTACCCTTCGTCAAATACCGGAACATTTCTTGAGCCTGACACGCTCCGAATCGCAACCTGTCTACGGCTTGGGGTTCCGGTCTGCGCTCCTCATAAATGTCCCTGTGGCAGTGATGTCGACAGGCTAGGACATCACGGACTGTCATGCCAAAAAAGTGCAGGCCGCTTCTCGAGACATCGCACTTAACGCCATCATACGCCGGTCCCTTGCCACCGTCAACGTGCCAAGTCTACTTGAGCCGACTGGTATTGCAAGAGACGATGGCAAGAGACCGGATGGTATGAGTTTGATTCCATGGAAGATGGGCCGGGTGCTGGTATGGGATGCAACCTGTTCAGACACGCTGGCCCCTTCCCATCTACATGGAACCAGCATCAGAGCTGGTGCGGCTTGTGAAGCGGCTGAAAAAGGTAAAGTATCAAACTACAGGGGTCTAGGCTCCGAATATGATTTTGTCCCATTCGGTGTCGAGACCCTTGGTCCGTGGGGTCCTACCGCTATAAGGCTTTTTAAGGAAATTTATTAATTATTAATTGTTTTTTGTACTGGCAACACTGGCAGCCGGTCGTCAAAAAAACGATCTTAGGTTAATTATTTTAGAAAATTCTTAAAAAGTGTTATAATTATGTTGAAATAGTGTTATATAGTCGTTCCTAGTTATTATGTAGTTTAACTAGTTATTATACAGTGTTTTTTGTCGCGAGAACTTCACACAAAAAGGATATTAAACCGGCTCGATACCGGCTGTCAACTCGAACGGTGGCGGATTTCAAAATATCATCAATCCCGGGGAGTATTTTGTTTTAATTTAAGAGCACATAATAATAACAGACCACTGAACAACACAAATACTGCTCAGCCTCTGAGCTACGTCCATCACACATTGGCACGGTTTATGTCTCCTTTTGCTTGACAACTAGTGGAAGCAGAATCGATGACGAAAACATTCCCTCAGACAATAAACACTACATAATTTACTTCACAAAAATAGGCTCATTACCTATAGCTTATTAATTATTATTTATTTAAGTATGGTATAAAACTTGTAATGTGTCTTAAACTTGTTATTGTCAATCAAGTTTATTTGTGTCTAATATTAAAAGCAGTGCATTCCTTGTAACTTTACTTCTGTTTAACATTCCCATCTAATTCCATATTAACTTCATCTAATTGTAATATCTATTTGTTATCAATTCATTACTTACTTATTTTTTTTAACTTATTTTTTATTTTTTTTTTCTCTTACTACCTCCTACTAATCTAAATATTTGAACAACTTTTCTTACACTATTATTTAGCTGCATAACTTCACACATTGCAGGAGACTAACATGTCGAAAATGATGACCCGCAGTGCTACAGTAAAGGAGATGGAAGCAAAATTAAGAGCTACCTTGACGGAGCTTAAGGCTTCTAACGCTATGTGCAAACAGTTGCTCCAGGAAAGGGACGACAGTGAAGTGGAAGTGGAAAACATTAATTTAAAGAACACCTCCCTTAAGAATGAGCTGTCTCAATTACACCTACAACACATGGACTTAGCCGACCAGCACATTCAACTTCAACAGCTAGTGTCAACATTTCAAGAGTGTAGTGAGACCCATGAACTAGCTTTGAATCGAATTTCAGAACTTGAACAGAAATTGTGTGAAGCCCAAAAGGCACTATCTCTATCAGAGTGTATTAAAGTTGGCGAACAGGTTGCTAGGACTAGTAATCTATTTGATGAGTTGGTAGGTAGTAACTCAAAATCACTGTATGAGCCAGCTGTCATAGATTTGACTGGTGATGATACTATACCATTATCTCCTATTGTTATGAGTCACAATAAATTAAAGAAATGTCTTGATAAATGTCTTGATAATATATTTAGTGATTGTGAGGTCAAAAATAAATTAGTGCTAAGTGACCTAACATCTGACCACTGTGGTTTACTAGCTAGCTTCCCTATGCCATTACATAAAAAGCCACATAAAAGAGAATGCAGGCCATATACAGCTAGTCGTTGCAACAAGTTTAAAAATAATATAGCTCGTAGAATTACACCATCTCTAGCTGAACACGAGAATCCTAATGAAATCTATGGAGCCCTTTTTGATGTTGTGCAAAAAGAATACCAATCTACTTTTAAGACCAAAACCATTAACATTAATGGCACCTCCGTTGGCTTTAACCAATGGGCTACTCCAGGTATTTATAAAAGTAGAGCGAGACTATACGAGTTATACGGTTTGAAAAAATACAGGTTTGATACTTCTTTCCTAGAGTATGTCAAAAATTATTCAAAATTATTTAAAAACATTTGTGTTTTTGCTAAATCCAAATTTTTAAGCGATACAATTAAAAAATCCAATAATAAAGTAAAAACAACCTGGAAAATTATTAACAATGAAACGGGTAAGTCGGTGAAACAAGAAGAACAACTTGAGATTATGGTTGACAATAAATTAATTAGTAAAGCAGCTGACGTAGCTGAGGCATTTAATGAGTTTTTCGCCAACATACCTATAACTACGACTCGCTCCTTAGATTCGTCCCCATCTAAAGCTGAAAACCTTTTGCATAGTAGTGTGCCCAAATGTAGTCGCTTATTTAGCTTCGAACATGTAACACCTCGTGATGTAGTTAATGTTTTTAACACACTTAAGTCTAAAAACACTGGTGATTACTGGGGCATCTCCATTAAACTATTAAGTAATATAATACACATCGTAGCCCCCTATCTAGCTGTTACTTTTAATAAATGTGTTGATTTAGGAACTTTTCCTGACCTCATGAAAAGTAGCAAAGTCATACCATTATTTAAATCCGGTAATAAAAATGACGTTGGAAATTTCAGGCCTATTTCTATCTTACCTGCATTTAGCAAAATATTTGAAAAGTTAATACTCAAGCAGTTGCTAAAACATTTTAATTTAAACAGACTCCTTCACGATGAACAATATGGCTTCACTAAAGGTCGTTCGACTACGGATGCGGGTGTTGCTCTGCTGAAACACATATTTAACGCTTGGGAAAACTCGCAAAATGCTATTGGAGTTTTTTGTGATCTCTCCAAAGCCTTTGATTGCGTGCACCATGACACGCTTTTGCGTAAATTACGTCATTATGGTGTCCAAAACGAAGCTCTCAAAGTGATAAATTCTTATTTACATAATAGGTTCCAATGTGTAGATGTTAATGGTGTGAAATCTTCCGGGCTACCAGTTCAGTTAGGTGTACCTCAAGGCTCAATACTGGGTCCATTCTTATTCCTAGTGTATATCAATGACTTACCATTCTATTTAAAGGGTATCTGTGACGTTGTACTGTTTGCAGATGACACCTCTCTTATTTTTAAAGTAGACAGAAACAGACATGATTTTGATGACGTAAACAGTGCACTCTCAATGGTTACGGATTGGTTTACGACAAATAACTTAGTTCTCAATGCCAAGAAAACTAAATGTATAAAGTTTGCCTTACCGAATGTTAGAAATCTGGGACCCAACATCGTCTTAGATGAAGAGGTGCTTAAGACTGCAGAATCAGCAGTTTTTCTGGGTATAACAGTAGATGCTAAACTTCAGTGGGGCCCACATATATCAAGCCTAGCGGGAAGACTCAGTTCAGCCGCCTACGCCGTCAGGAAAGTAAGACAATACACTGACGTTGATACAGCTCGTTTAGTCTATTTTAGTTATTTCCATAGCGTTATGTCCTACGGTATTCTGCTATGGGGCAAAGCGGCTGATATTCAAAATATTTTTGTTCTTCAAAAACGAGCTGTTCGAGCAATTTACCAGCTAGGTGCTAGAGTTTCTCTGAGGGAATTTTTTAAGGATATTGGTATTCTCACAGTGGCATCACAGTTCATCTTCGCCAACATCTTATACATTAGGCAAAATATACATTTGTACAGTAAAAACAGTGATATTCACAATATTAACACCAGAAATAAGGACAAATTACGTGCTCCATTTCATCGGCTTCATAAGGTTCATAACTCATTTGTTGGTCTTGGTATAACTTTTTATAACAAGCTACCTTCTTCTTTGCTAGATTTGCCTTTTAACGCGTTTAAAATTAAAGTTAAATCCAATCTTTGTTCAAAGGCATACTATTCTATCAACGATTACTTAAACGATAAGAATAGTTGGTCGCTGTGATTAATTCAAGACAATGTTTATGTTATGTTCTTTCTCCAGGATCAGCTTACATAATGACAGGTTACATGAGTTAAGTACTAAAATTGTTTATTTTATTTTATTGGACAAAAATATAATTTAATGTATTGTGTTGCGTAAATTATTTTGCATAGGTACTATTGTATAGAATCTAGTTCTTCCAACTGAACAGACAGCTGTGCTGCTGGGGAGTTTGTTCCGCTACTTCTTCTTCCCAGCTAAAGCACTAGGAAGTGGTGAAGGGCGGGCGTTTTGTGGGGACTGTCTTACTGTAATTTTGACGTTCAAAAAGTGCTGATTCTCAGCCTAATTTGAATAAAGGACTTTTGATTTGATTTGATTACGAAAAGGTTGGTCGACGTCACAGGAGTCCGACGAGCTGGCAGCTACCTCGGACAAAGTAGTCTAGCTATTCAAAGGGGGAACGCTGCCAGTATCTTCGGAACCTTGCCTAAAGGGACTCCTTTTAATAATATATTTTAGTTACTATGGTTTTTAGTTTTAGGTTCTTTTTTATTTTAGATTAGTTTATGGTATTTGTTCTTATATTTGTTGTTTTAATTCTATTAGTAAAATAAATTAATGTATTGTATAAAGGTAACCTAAAATAACAAGATTATATCCTAACATAACTAAAACTATTAAAAAACTAAAATATGGCGTCGAAAACTTGACGAGACTGGTAAAGTACCCAAGAGACGGGCGGCATTGCCACGTTGTATGGCAATGCTAAGCCTCTGGCGAAAGTTAGCCAGCCCTTGGGTTTGAGATTGAGTTTGAGATTGGGTTTTAGGTTGAGTTTAAGTCCCTAGGAAGACATACGAGGTTTAATTTAAATAACGCACAACCTCTTAAGGAGTCATTGTACTCATCATTATGAACAACTTTTACTATGGGACCAAACCAGAAATCGCAAAAAAAAATCTGCTGTTCCCTTCAATTTGACGAGCTATGCGAACATTTAAAATGTCGGGGTTAGGTTAGGGTTTTTTTTCGCGATTTTTTCAGGTTTGGTTCCAGTAAAAGTTGTTCATAATGATGAGTACAATGACCCCTTAAGGGGTTGTGCGTTATTTAATTTTTTTTTCGTGATTTCAGAGTTGGTGTTAGTGAAAGTTGTTCATATTCATGGGTAGAACACAATGTAAAAATTTGCGCACTGCCACAGATTAATACAGATGGGACACTCCGCAGTTTAGGTATGAAGCTACAAGTACGCGGCGGGCTCATCTCACTGGGTCAGTTCAGTGTGGGCTGCCGCGCGCGGCCGGGGAGCACGTTAGTTCGATACTCACTCACGCGCCGCGTCGTAAAAGAAGACTACCCTAACGAGTCAGACGGTATAAGAGTTACGCGATAGAAGGAGAGGCAACTTGTAGGTGAATATAACTGCAGGTAATTGCGACCTGAATTGCACTTTATTGTGTCGTAGCAAGAGTCGCTTTTTATTTAAATGATTTTGCGGAGTGTCCAATCTGTATTAATCTGTGGCACTGCTTAAAAACTTGTCCTTTAAAGTATGCAGGTACATACCTGCCACAACTCAGCGCGACTGCCACTCGCTGCAGCCGGGGCAGTGCCTGCAGCGCCGCCACTGACGACGGAGCGCCTCCTACCGCCTCCTGCACGCGCACGCACCACACGAGCGCGCAGCTTGATGCGCTGCAAACGAAACACGCTTTAACATATTGGCAATAAGGGCTATGTTACAGTAACCGAGGTTAATAAGGTAATCGAGGCATCTTAAAACATACACGTCAGGAATATCGGAATAGTATACAGGCAGTGTAAAAAGGCACATCACAAAGCCGTCAACTATGACACTCAAACTCAAACTCAAAGCATTTATTTCAAGTAAAACAATTACAGGCACTTTTGAATTGTCAAAGAGTCGGTCAGTAGGTAAGTCAGAAAGTTGAAGCTAGTTGCCCATTCCAAAACGTAGATCTATGGAGAAGAACGGGCAAGAAACTCCACGGACACTCTTTTAAATCAAGATAAGTGTTACAACATCATGGGTACATTATATTTGTTGCTTCTACATGTGAGAACAATGTAAAAAAATAAAAAAATACTTAAAAACAAGTTAAAATATAAAATTAAAAATAAGGCCTGGCAGATAAGAGATGAACTGACGGCGCCCGTTCACGAACATGATATCTAACTAAGTAGCTTTGCGCGAAAATTATTGCTGGGAAACACTTTCATTTTTAGGTATAAAAAAAGCAATATTTTATTACGCGCAATGTAACGCGAACGCAGGCAAACGCAGTTAAGCCCCGCCCCTTCGCTCTCCGGTACGTGTAGGTACTTGTCGGAAACAGTTCAGTAATAACACTTTGTAAAGGGTATCTTTTCGGGGGAGATGAAGCCAATTTAATATCTATAGAAACCAAAAATGTAAGACTCAACTGCATACGTCATACATTTTTCTTTTAAAATCCGGGGGTGTAAAGGGTATCTTTTCGGGGCAGATGAAGCATGTTGAGATAATTCAATGTTGTACTGCTACATTTACTAATATGCAGTAACATAATGACGTATGCATTTGGCTCATTAGCTGACAGTATAAATACATTGTAATGCATTAGACATTTGGCTTTGCTATGGAGACTACCGAAATATAAACTTATTGAACACTTCACGCTGAGTTTCTCTTATCTTCGAGAGCTCCTCTATCGACCTATTACAACTTGGAATGCGTTTTAGTAAAAAAAAAATGCGACTTTGACCTTCAATATCTCCCGAACCAGTGGATTCCCAGGTATGGTCTAGTGGAAAAAAAAAATGATCCAAATAATGGGTAGAGTATGTGGCTTTCGGCTTCGGCAAGTGTCTTTACACCCGGTATTTTTTTTGGACCATTTGATTTCCAGCTTTCTAGAGTCGATCGATCAGATTTCGATTCATTTACATACCGAGATTCCTCCGTGCCTCGGAAAGCACGTTAAGTCGTTGGTCCCGGCTGTCATTCGTGGATCTTTGACAGTCGTTACGGGTCGTCAGAAGCCCGAAAGTCTGACAACCAGTCTTACCAAGGGTTATCGTATTACCCAGTAACTGGGTTGTGGAGGTCACATAAGCAGTCGCTCCATGTGCACCTAATTTTCATTTCTGGCAATGAAAAATTGGTTATGTGTTTCTTCTTATTGGTTATCGCAAGACAATTCTGATATGTGCATAAAAATGGCTAAAGAAATAGAGTGGATGAACATTTTATTATTTTGACAGTTCATACATATTTTTTACCACCATACTGCATTTTTAATTTATTGATAAGTCCATCAATCATTAAATAAAATACTTTATCGTCTTCCCTGCAAACTTGACTAAAACCAAATAGATTTTGGTAAGCGAATACTCAGGAGCTCGTGGCTAAGTAATAACAGCCGCACGGGTCGATCCATCAAGTTAAGCTACGCTTGCCGAGGTTGGTCCGTGGATGAGTGACTACTATCTTTACGTACCGAGACGCCTCCGTGCCTCGGAAAGCACGTTAAGCCGTTGGTCCCGGCTGTCATTCGTGGACCTTTGACAGTCGTTACGGGTCGTCAGAAGCCCGAAAGTCTGACAACCAGTCTTACCAGGGGTATCGTATTACCCAGTCACTGGGTTGTGGAGGTCAGATAGGCAGTCTCTCCATGTGAAATGCTGGTATTCAGCTGCATCCGGTTAGACTGGAAGCCGACCCCAACATAGTTGGGAAAAGGCTGGCAGATTGGCATTGTTACTCACGAGTAAACTGAGATCCTGCCGACGGAGTCCCCGAGCCACACCTTGTTGCCAACGCGACAAATTGCCGTCACCATCACGGGATCCGCTTTGTCTAAACAGAGAAAACTCATTCATATACAGGGTGTAAGTGTAAACAGTGGCAATTTTTTAACCCCTCAAGTGTCGAATGCACCCCATGTGTGCATAAGGAAAACCCTTTACATAGTAGGTATATTTATATAGGGTATATTTAGGTAGGTATTTTTTGTATGTGAAAGTCATGCATACCTGTTATTTGCATGGTTACTAAAATGCCATTTTTATTTGTTATTGTAATAAGAATTGTAAGTGACCGTGCTGTTGGTGTGCTTATTATAAATAAATAAATAAATAAATAAATAAATATAAGTTTATATCATATATACAGGGTGATTTTTTAATGACCAGCCAAATTTTCACAGGGTGTTCTACCCATGAATATGAACAACTTTCACTATGGGACCAACTTTGAAATCGCAAAAAAAATATCAGCTGTTTCATACATTTTGATCGAGTAGGTATTGAACTTTTGTAGGAAACCGCTGGTTTTTTTTTCGTGATTTCAAAGTTGGTCCCATAGTGAAAGTTGTTCATATTCATGGGTAGAACACCCTGTGAAAATTTGGCTGGTCATTAAAAAATCACCCCGTATATAAACGTAAAAAAACATCATCCGATGGAAAACCAATCATCATCAGTAGTTGTGAACCTAATAGGTTCTGTTCCTCCCCGCCTGTCAAATGCACCCCAAGTGTGCAAAAGGACAAAACTTTACATAATAGGTATATAAGCTTATATCACATATACAGGGTGTTCGGCGCATGGACCGACACAATTTTTTGGAGGATTGGGGGGGTCATTTGCTAGGTTTCACCTAAAGACCTCCATGTCCTAAGTGTGACGGTAATTGAGATATGTTTTTTTTTGTTCTTTCTTTGAATTACCCAAAATCTCGCCTTTGAATCGATATATTTTTTTTGTTTATGGTTGCAATAGCACAAAATAAATTTTATAATAGTCTGCAATGTATTTTTATTCTAAATAAATTATTATTTGATGTAATTGATCAGTAGAAAATGACTTATGTGCTTCCAAAGTCTTAAAAATGTTTAAATGTATGAAAAATTACTACTCTTAAATTCATTTTTTTTTTAAATGAAGCCATTTTGACCTTATTTTTATCTCAAAAAGTTCTTTAGCTTGTACCCTTTCTAAGGGTATGCTACACGCTATGAAAAACAATTCAAATGTAGTCAAAATACTAGTTAGAGAGTCAGTTATGGAGTGTTTTAAGAAAAGACTTATTACGGTAATTATATTTTTTTATTTTATTTCGAATAATAATACATTGTAGACTATAATAAAAATTATTTTATTCTTTTACAACCATAAACAAAAAATATATATCGATTCAAAGGCGAGATTTTGGGTAATTCAAAGAAAGAACCAAAAAAAACATATCTCAATTACCGTCACACTTAGGACATGGAGGTCTTTAGGTGAAACCTAGCAAATGACGCCCCCAATCCCCCAAAAAATTGTGTCGGTCCATGCGCCGAACACCCTGTATATAAGCGTAAAAAAACATCATCCGATGGAAAACATATCATCATCAGTAGTTGTGAACCTATGGGGTTCGCAACTAACTCCCAACACCCACTCGCTGGGGTTTTGGGTCTAAAATTAGCCCAGCCCTACTGATACATCTGAGCGGTTAAAGGGTCATTGTACTCATCATTATGAACAACTTTTACTATTGGACCAAAACCTGAAATCACGAAAAAAAAATCAGCTGTTCAGTACATTTATGTTCGCAGTAGCTTTTACCAGCGGCTTCGCCCGCGTGGATGGCGGAAAATATCCCACGGGAACGTACTACCGGGAATTCCTTCCTTATCCCTTGTCTACATTATAAAGGGAACCTCTGTGCAAAATTTCAGCTTTCTAGGTCCAAGG
Source organism: Cosmia trapezina (assembly GCA_905163495.3). Classification (NCBI taxonomy): domain Eukaryota; kingdom Metazoa; phylum Arthropoda; class Insecta; order Lepidoptera; family Noctuidae; genus Cosmia; species Cosmia trapezina. The sequence goes on from LR991047.1 coordinate 14,696,626, forward strand.
GTTTGGGCTGGGCGTTGATGAGTCAATCAGTCAGTCAGTCAGGACTTCTCTTTTTATTAATATAGATAGATAGAAGATAGATAGACAGATAGATAATCCAACATGGTTCCGTTGAGAAAAAGGATGGTACTATTGGTCGTATAAAAAAAAAACCGGTCAAGAGCGAGTCGCATTCACGCACCGAGGGTTCCGTTCCGATTTCTGAAAAAGTGTGCTGTTTAGAGACATCGTTTTATTTTTCCCGTAATATTTACATAAACTTCTATCACATAGAATATTTTCAGAATTTTCTCTTTGCAAACGTCGGAGATAAGGGGGGCGGGGGGGGGGGGGACCGTATTATATAAATATTTTAATTTCTTTCTTATTTGCAAAATAGTTGGGTCAACGTCATCTAAAACTATTCTAAATTTCAAGTTGATAGCATTAGTAGTTCTTGAGATATCCAGCTGTGACAGACAGACAGACAGACAGACAGACTGAGTGACACCATAAGGGTTCCTTTTTTACCATTTTGGTACGGAACCCTAAAAAAGAACTTATTCGAATTCACTGTTGCAAAAAAACATACATATTTTTTTCTTATTTACAAAAGAGTTGGGCAAACGTCATCTAAAACTGTTCCAAATTTCAATTTGATAGTATTAGTAATTCTTGAGATATCCAGCTGTGACAGACAGACAGACTGAGTCACACCATAAGGGTTCCTTTTTACCATTTTGGTACGGAACCCTAAAACAAGTACACAACATACCACTAACTCCCAGCACACACAAAATTATAAGACATTACATTAAAGTGAAATAACCATATACCCCACCACCACCACCACCACCATACCATATGGTATGTATGGTATGGTATATGGTGGTATGGTACCATATTTTATTTTTCTTTGCGGACAGCCCTAGTACTCGGCTAAGCGGCGTAGGTATGTTACGGTCGAGTAACGACACAAAGTAATAACAACTCTCAAGCGCGGCGATTAAGAGCAATTTAGCTTGCGCATGGGGAGGAAAAGATTTTGTAGGCTATTATAAAAGCGGCTTTCTTCAAGATCAAAGGAGTGCAACTTCTGTACGTTAGTACTATTATTTATTCTGTGTCACAGGTGTGCCAGTAGTAATTATGAGGCTCGATTTTCGACCATATGTTAACGACGTTAGGTTGTTTATGCGTTGTAGAACTTTGGAGAGATTTTAATAAATAAAATAACGTGACTGTTTGCTAGCTCTGTACTGAGGCAACTGAACGGTGCTAAACGATCGGACACCCAGTTACTGTGTTGTAGAGGTCATAACAGGCAGTAGCTCCATGTAGAATACTGATATTCAGCTGCATCCGGTTAGACTGGAAGCCGACCCCCACATAGTTGGGAAAAGGCTAGGCAGATGATGGAGGGCATAAAGATGATGACGGTCACTTTCCCGGTTGAGTTCGTTCCTAAAGAGCTCTTTTCCTGCTCACCTGTCAACACCCTGATGGTGTGATGATGCGTGAAACTGGTGGCAGTAGCTAGAAGAGTGTGGGCTCTCTCTGGCTCCCCTCCCCCGTACCACAGCTCCCACCCTGGGACGCCTTCCTCTGTGGACCAATGAGCTTTGTTTAACCTGCATTATCCTGGTAAATACTATTGCTTGTCCTGAGACTATTAGAAGCCCCTCTGGATGTCCTCCCCCAGCGACGCCCTATGTCTAGGCGACCTTGGCGTGCAGTCGCTTCATTTATAATTAGTTTTATCTACACCCATGCTATAAATCCTCTATAAAAGTTCCTGAAACAGTTAGCTTATTGCCAACATTAAAACAGCCAGTGTCATAGTAACCATAATAGCATCCAAACGGGTGTTATAATGTTGTACTGAATTTCATAATGCAACTCGTTTTTGTTCAAAAAAAGAACATTGTAATGCACGCGCGTTTCACTACAACAGCGCCGTAATTTAAAAAAAAACCGGTCAAAAGCGAGTCGGACTCGCGCACCGAGGGTTCCGTTCCGATTTCTGAAAAAGTGTGCTATTTAGAGACATCGTTTTATTTTTCCTGTAATCTTTACATAAATTTCTATCACATAGAATCATTTCAGATTTTTCTCTTTGCAAACTTCGGAGATAAGGGGGGGGGGGGGGGGAACGGTATTTTTTTTTACATTTTTCATCAAAAGTCAAAAACTATGCGGCCTAGAAAAAAGAAAAAAAATGTTTGAGAATGTGCAAACAGCGCTCTTTCATATAATACCCCACATGCCCTAGTATCCCCACTTTGAATTTTTAAGACCCCCTTTCAGTCGCTGTTGCAAAAAAAATATAAATATTTTTATTTCTTTCTTATTTGCAAAATAGTTGGGTAAACGTCATTTAAAACTGTTCCAAATTTCAAGTTGATAGCATCAGTAGTTCTTGAGATATTCAGCTGTGACAGACAGACAGACAGACAGACAGACAGACAGACAGACAGACAGACAGACGGACAGACAGACAGCCAGACAGACAGACTGAGTCACACCATAAGGGTTCCTTTTTTACCATTTTGGTACGGAACCCTAAAAAAGAACTTATTCGAATTCACTGTTGCAAAAAAACATACATATTTTTTTCTTATTTGCAAAAGAGTTGGGCAAACGTCATCTAAAACTGTTCCAAATTTCAATTTGATAGTATTAGTAGTTCTTCAGATATCCAGCTGTGACAGACAGACTGAGTCACACCATAAGGGTTCCTTTTTACCATTTTGGTACGGAACCCTAAAACAAGTACACAACATACCACTAACTCCCAGCACAGTGCACGCCGCAGCCGCCGTGGCAGTGCGAGCGGCCGCCGCGTCAGCCAGCGCGCAGTACTCGGGCGCCGCAGCCACGCTCACTAAGGCTGCAGCCGACGGCCGCAGCTCCGGCGAGCCTGACCAGCAGCGGCGCATGGTCTCTAACATGCAGCAGGGGTATTCCAGGTCCTGGCGGAGAGAAAAAACATTAAAACACGTTTTTGGTCCACGCAGGGGTTCAGAACCTCAATTTTGAGCCAGCTGTGTCACAAATTCTAAGTAAAAGCACAGATTAATACAGATGGGACACTCCGCAGTGTAGGTATGAAGCTACAAGTACGCGGCGGGCTCATCTCACTGGGTCAGTTCAGTGTGGGCTGCGCGCCGGCCGGGGAGCACGTTAGTTCGATACTCTAAAAGAATCCTAACGAGTTAGAAGGTATAAGAGTTACGCGATAGAAAGAGAGGCAATGTGTAGGTGAATATAACTGCAGGTATTATGCGTTCTGAATTGCACTTTATTGTGTCGTAGAAAGAGCAGCTTTTTATTTAAATGATTTTGCGGAGTGTCCCATCTGTATTATTCTGTGGTATTATGGAGTGAGCCTATTGTCATGTGCAGCTGATGTGCTCAATCTCGTCATCTGCCTGGCCTTTTCCCGACTATGTTGGGGTCGGCTTCCAGTCTAACAAGATGCAGCTGAATATAGATAGTGCAATCCACGAAGACGCGACCACTACTCTTCTAACCGTTGCACACATAGACACATAGACGGTTAGGAGGAGTAGTGGGGCGCGTCTTCGTGGATTGCACTATCTATAACAGTATTTTATTTACATGAAGCGATTCTGACCTCCACAACCCAGAAACCCTGTAGACAGAAATAGGAGCCCCGCGCAGCGGGGCTCCGTCGACCTGCTGACGAAAACGACGGCGCGTTGTGTTCCACGCGCGCCTCAATGAGATGTCAGCAAATGATGGGGTCCAATAGGGCCGACGCCGCTGGGGTCGCGGGTAGTTTTAAGAAGATACCGCGGCCCTGGCATAGGCAACTGAAGGAACACGAGTGGGTTTTAGTCAGTAAAAGTCTGACACGCCCTTCCGCTCCACCCAGAGCGGGAGAAGTTATTTGATGATGTCCCACCCTCAAAAAAAAAAAAAAAAAAAGCCTAACCTAGGTGTTTTGAGGTTCGTTAGTTTGACTGATCAAACCCCGATTTCATTAAATTGAATTTCGACGTTTGCCTGACCAAATTAGTTTCTCCTATGTTTGACGAAAATTCTTTAGTCAAAGGCCGAAAAACTTAATTTGTTTGGGATTTGACTAAGACTTCAAGTCAGACCTAGGAGCGCCGGAGCTTCGAGGTTTGCCTATAACACATAGAATGGGTTTCAAATAAGAATAGGATCGACTTAGCGCCATGTTGTGACGTCGTAGCTGTCAAATCGAATAAATTGGGTAGGTTGAGCAAAACAAGATATTTTTTCATTAACATTTATTTACGAATCATAAACGAAGAATTTGAAAAAGATGAAAAAAATTGTTGCCAACAATGAAAATATGAAAGATAGTAGTATAATTAAAAAAAAAAAACTAATCATGAATAATTTTTGTCTTTTTTCACTTTGATTTAACTAAGACTCGGTTAAACAAAAAAAAAAAAAAAAACGTTATTGATACGCAAATAAGTTTTCTTTGCAAACCGTACTTTTCGCAATCGCATCGAATCGCAGTGTACATAAACTCACGTCTTCTTCCAATGTGGGTAGGCAGAAACTACACAGCTACACCTGCATCCATCCTTACACACTCCTTTAGCATCATCAATAATATTATAACATATTATAGTCATACATAATAACTGAGTTGAATTGATCACTATTAGTTGACACTAAACTGACATTATATTAATTGACACTAAATTGACATTATATTAATTGACACTAAACTTACATTATATTAATTGACACAAAATTGACATTATATTAATTGACACTAAACTTACATTATATTAATTGACACTAAACTGACATTATATTAATTGACACTAAATTGACATTATATTAATTGACACTAAACTTACATTATATTAATTGACACTAAACTGACATTATATTCTGCTGCTGTATTAATTCGTCGCTGTAATCTAATTTTTATTATTATTTATAGACATGGGCATTATTGCTATTTTATAAAATCTATTGTTTAGTAAGGAGACGAGTGTGTGTAGCCACAATTGAATTGTAAGGAAATTAATCATATGAGCGTTTTGGATGGTATGTCTGTTAGCTCGTAAGACCAATTGAAATAAATAAATAAATAAAATAAGTTCATGTTTTTACTCACTCTAGGAGACAGGGAAGGCCGGGCTCCCTCTAACACAGCTTCCTTCACGGCCTCGTGTCCCTCAAACGGCTGACGAACAGTCACTATCTCGTACAACAGCATGCCGTAAGAGAAACAGTCCACCTGAGAACAATTACAATACGTGGGGCGTACTATAAGTTTCCGGAACATGAAAGAAAAAAGAAAGAAAAAATGTTTATTTGCGGTAAACATGACACAAATTACAATAAAATAAAATAAACTATTTAAATACAATATGGGGGAAAATATGCGTCACATCCACGCAAAACGGCCACCGCTCAGCATAATGCCGCGACCCCATGCGAAATGGACATGCCACTTACATAAACAATATTTAAAAAACCGGTCAAGTGCGAGTCGGACTCGCGCCTGAAGGGTTCCGTACCATCTATATAAATAAAAAGAGAAGTCCTGACTGACTGATTGACTGACTCATCAACGCCCAGCCCAAACCCTTGGACCTAGAAAGCTGAAATTTTGCACAGAGGTTCCCTTTATAATGTAGACAAGGAATAAGGAAGGAATTCCCGGTAGTACGTTCCCGTGGGATATGTTCCGACATTCACGCGGGCGAAGCCGCTGGTAAAAGCTAGTTATCTATAAAAACCGGTCAAGAGCGAGTCGGACTCGCGCACCGAGGGTTCCGTTCCGATTCCTGAGAAAGTGTGCTATTTAGAGACATCGTTTTTTTTGTCCTGTAATCTTTACATAAACTTCTATCACATAGAATAATTTCAGATATTTCTCTTTGCAAACTTCGGAGATAAGGGGGGGGAACAGTATTTTTTTTTACATTTTTCATCAAAAGTCGAACACTGTGCGGCCTAAAAATAAAAAAAAATGGTTGAGAATTTGCAAACAGCGCTCTTTCATATGATACCCCACATGACCTAGAAGCTCCAATTTTAATTTTTAAGACCCCCTTTCACCCCCCCGTTGCAAAAAAATACATATATTTTTATTTCTTTCTTATTTGCAAAATAGTTGGGTAAACGTCATCTAAAACTGTTCCAAATTTCAAGTTGATAGCATTAGTAGTTCTTGAGATATCCAGCTGTGACAGACAGACAGACAGACAGACTGAGTCACACCATAAGGGTTCCTTTTTTATCATTTTGGTACGGAACCCTAAAAACGGCAAAAAAATCATGTCTGTTGTATGAGAACCCTCTTAAATATTTATTTTATTCTATTTTTTAGTGTTTGTTGTTATAGCGGCAACATAAATACATCATCTGTGAAAATTTCAACTGTTTAACTATTACAGCCTGGTGACAGACGGACAGACAGACAGACGGACAGCAGAGTCTTAGTAATCATCATCTTCCTGCCCTTATCCCATGTTACTTGGTGTCGGCGCAACACGTTTTCTTCTTCCACTCTCCCCTGTCAACCGTCACGCTATCATTCACTCCCTTCTCTTTCATATCATTCCTCACACAATCCATCCATCTTTTCTTTGGCCTTCCTCTGCCTCTCCATCCATCAACATGTATATTCATCACTCTTTTAGTCACATGCGTTTCGTCTCTCCTCATCACATGCCCATACCAACCCAAACGATTTCCTTTCAACTTTTCTGTCACTGGCGCCACTTTCAAACTTCCTCTTATATACTCATTTCTTACTTTATCCATTCTCGTCACTCCACACATCCATCTCAACATTCTCATCTCCGCTGCATGCAATCTTTTTTCATCCGTCTTCTTCACTGCCCAGCATTCCGTCCGGGTCCGATCCATACAGTACGACAGGCCTTATCACGGACTTGTAAATTTTCCCCTTTAACTTGAGGGGCATCCGTGGGTCGCAAGTTGTTCCTGTAACCTGTCGCCATTTCATCCATCCTGAGTTGATCCGGTGCGTTACGTCTCGGTCTACTTCGCCATCCCCTTGGACAAGCGACCCGAGGTACCGAAAATCGGAGCAGATCAGTAAGCGCGTTCCGGCAAGAGACATGGGCACAGGACCCGAGAGGCCGCCAAAATCACAAAACAGATACTCCGTTTTGGTCCGACTTACTCTCAGGCCAACGGTCTCCAGTCTCCTCCACCACACCTCCAATCTACTCTGGACCTCTAGGCCGCTCTCGGCAACCAGCACAATGTCATCGAGTATTAGTAATAAGGTCCATTTTACCCTGTGGGTACGAAACCCTAAAAACTAGTAACAGATTACTGCCTTGGGTGCTATATTTTTACAAATTCCCTGTACCCCCACACTAGGATTCCCTGTGCTTTTTTTTTTTTTCCCTGTGCCTGAGGGTCAGTCTCTTCCAAAGTAAGGCAAACATTTTTTTTTTCTTTTCCCTGTGCCTGAGGGTCAGTCTCTTCCAAAGTAAGGCAAACATTTTTTTTTTCCCTGTGCTGAGGGTCAGTCTCTTCCAAAGTAAGGCAAACATTTTTTTTTTCTTTTCCCTGTGCCTGAGGGTCAGTCTCTTCCAAAGTAAGGCAAACATTTTTTTTCCCTGTGCCTGAGGGTCAGTCTCTTCCAAAGTAAGGCAAACATTTTTTTTTTCTTTTCCCTGTGCCTGAGGGTCAGTCTCTTCCAAAGTAAGGCAAACATTTTTTTTCCCTGTGCCTGAGGGTCAGTCTCTTCCAAAGTAAGGCAAACATTTTTTTTTTCTTTTCCCTGTGCCTGAGGGTCAGTCTCTTCCAAAGTAAGGCAAACATTTTCAATTGAAATTTTTTTTCACGTGAATAAACAGTTTTTCTTTCTTTCTTTTCTTTCTTATTTGAACGGGCAAGTACTTAATTAATTTGAATGTTAGTTATGGTTCTGACTTACCTTCTCATTATACTCTTCTTCACCGTTATACCTCATGATCTCCGGAGCCATGAAGCCTTCAGTGCCGCCGAAACCTTTGGTGCCTGATGGAGGGGCTAGGCGGCTTATACCTGGAGACAAGTAATCGTGATGAAAATTGAGCTTTGTACAGTGGCCACTTAAGGCGCGGACTGACTACGATTTTAAACGGCACACAACCGCGTAATCTATTGTCACCATTAGCTGGCTTGAAATAAGGTTGAAAATTGAAAATAACATTTGTGTTGTCGAGATGTGACTAAGCTGCGAATGTGCATTTGTTTTCCGGGTTTTCTTTACATTATTCAGAGTATACACAAAAAAAAAAAAAATAATTGTCCGGTTATAGTTAAAAAAAAAATGCTAATTCTATTATATTCTTATAATTGAAGTTTTATTTTATTTCAAAAGATAGGTAGCTATTATTTTTTTATTAAAATAATTCCAACAAAATTGTGAATTATATGTTAAAGGGGTGCCGCGCAGGGACAGAGCGAGACTGAGCGGCGGGAAAGAGAAGGACCGAACGCTCAAAGTCGTTTGGTCGGAGTAGCGCCTTAAATTTTTATAAATTTCATTTCATTTTTTTTGTTTTTATTTTTGCTTTTGTTTTTTTGTTTGTTTATTTTTACATTATCGCATTAACTTGATATGATTGATATAAATACCTGGGGAAGGGCGGATCATCCTAACACAAGAAAACTACTTGCTTAAAAGGATTCTCCCACATTGCAACTAAAATAAGTTATTTAAGTCGAGTGTCTTCCCATTAACTTAAAGTGAATAAGAAAGACGTTATTGGACGTGTACGGGTAGTAGTAGTTAACTCCGTACACCGATTTGTCGTGAAGATTTGAAGTTCAGTTGTATAGAGAAACACGTTCCACCAAGATGCACTAATAGTTCAGTTTATTTAAGTTAGGAGTAAGTAACAGTTTTAGAGTGGAAGGCGATTATTTCTCTCAGTTGTTGATAGCTACTCAGTTATAAGTTCACTATATGTAAATTCGTTAGTCATGTTATTTTATAATGCTAAATTATGACGCGCATCGTTGGCCTAAAGTAGGTTACAGAGTAAGCAGAAAAATGTGCGGCGATGAGACCGTACAGGACGATTTCTTTATTTTATAGTTACTTAGCAGTTTAAGTTATATTTAAATTACTTATTAGCGAATAGGCTAGATTGTAATAAAAATAAGGTTTCACTACCCGTGGTACTTCATATAAGGAAAAAAAAAAAAAAAAATTTAAGTCGATGAAATAAACTTTTTTTTTTTTTTAAATAAATAAATCATTTAAAATATTGTGCTATATACTGACCGTAGTCTCCTAATTTCACATGCACGTTGAGAGGGGCTCCACTAAGTTCATCTCCCGGCCGAGGCATCTTCCACACTAGTACGTTCTCCGACTAAAACAAAGTATATTTATGTAGTTCAGTACCTGGGGGCTCGTGGCTAAGTAATAACAGCCGCACGGGTCGATCCATCAGGTAAAGCTACGCTTGCCGGGGTTGGTCAGTGGATGGGTGACCATCTTTACATACCGAGACTCCTCCGTGCCTCGGAAAGCACGTTAAGCCGTTGCTCCCGGCTGTCATTCGTGGATCTTTGACAGTACTTACGGGTCGTCAGAAGACCTTAAGTCTGACAACCAGTCTTACAAAGGGGTATCGTATTACCCAGTTACTGGGTTGTGGTGGTCAGATAGGCAGTCGCTCCATGTAAAATACTGGTATTCAGCTGCATCCGGTTAGACTGGAAGCCGACCCCAACATAGTTGGGAAAAGGCTAGGCAGATTGACCTGGGGCTTACTGTGAGCTCTTATAGCAGGGCAGAAGTTGAACGTTTCCAGTGAGAGAGAGTGACGGTGCTATAGGTAGTATATAGCTCCGTCTCTCTCTCTCTCTCTCTCACTGGAAACATTCAATTTCTGTCCTGCTATAAGAGCTCATAGCAAGCTCGCTGAGCGACCCAGCTCTGCTCGGGTGAAAATGAGACCTAGCTAGATCGATTTTTCGACCCCGTAAACGCCTATATTTCAACTTTCATCGAAATAGTTAGCCTTTTTTGAGAACGTGATCACAAATATAATATACAACGTGCTGCTGCAACCACGACATTAACTTGACACGCGTTTACGGTTCCGCGTTTTCGTTTTAAAAAGATGTTTTAATTTCATTAAACGTTATTATTTATTGATTTATTCATTTACAATTTTCAATTACTAAAATAGCATCTAGGAGCAACCTGTAGCGCAAAGATGAAATTAAAGCGAACGAGAAAAAAAGAAAGGTCACGCCCGCTGTGTTAGAACAATAGACAAACGATGGAAAAAAAAGGTGTCAGTCAGCAATCTTTTACCAGCTGACATATAACAATAGCTTCATGAATGAGTCGTTTGCATAGAGTGATCCTAATTTTGGTTATTATTTTATTATTTCATTTGTTTTAAATTATTTTTTCAATTTATTAATTATAAATTGAAAAAATATCTTTATAATTTTTCTGATTACCGACCACTAGCGCTACCTATGTCTTTAATTAATGTCGCTATAACGGCGGCACGTTGTATATGCAAATATTGCTCATTTAATAGTATACGAATATATCGATCAGTGACGGATTGACAGTCAACACCTAAGACACTCATGACAGTTCTATTTGTTCAATATTATCAATGCGTTTCTGAACAATACATTTAATTAAAAAAAAAAAATGGATCTTAGATTCCTCTGATTTGGGCTATGGTGCACTCGTGGGCGTTTAAGAAGTTGCATTTTGCCCTACAGAAGTACAATAACGAATTAATTTAACTAATTAGTTTAAAAATACCTTAAGATCCCTATACACGACTCTCCTCGCATGTAGATACTCGAGCGCCCGCGCGACTTGCAAGGCGAGCGCCCGCGCAAGTCGAGCGCTACAGCGTGATCCACACTCGCGGTAACTGCGGAGTACGCCGTCTAGGGCACCCTGTATACAAAGATATACCGTTTGTTAGCAAGACATCGAATACAGATTCATATCTTGAGACTTTATGGACTAAAAAAATATGTGGACAAACTGAACGGATGTTCCATACAAAGGTGCATTTTTAAAGTCCGGACCAGAATGGTAAAAAGGAACCCTTATGGTGTGACTCGGTCTGTCTATCTGTCACAGCTGGATATCTAAAGAACTACTAATGCTATCAACTTGAAATATGGAACGGTTTTAGATGACGTTTGCCCAGCTATTTTGCAAATAAGAAAAAAACAATTTTTTTTTTTTTTTGCAACAGGTACTGAAGGGTCTTAAAAATTAAAAGTGTTTAGTGCTAAGTGGGGTGTCATATGAAAGAGTACTGTTTGGACATTCTCAAAATTTTTAAAATTTTTTTAGGCCCCATAGTTTTCGACTTTGATGAAAAATGTAACCCCTCCCCTAGATGTCTCTAAATAGCACACTTTTTCAGAAATCGGAACGGAACCCTCGGTGCGCGAGTCCGACTCGCTCTTGACCGGTTTTTTTATATACATAAATTGGTTTGCTGCGTCTATAGAATGTAATTTTACATTGAAAAAAAAAAAGGTATAGTACTAACAGTACTTAACTGAAAAAACGATCAATAAATAAATAAATCTTCCTGAGAAATATCATCAGTACATAGTATAAAACAAAGTCGCTTCCCGCTGACTGTCCTATGTATGCTTAGATCTTTAAAACTACGCAACGGATTTTGATGCGGTTTTTTTCAATAGATAGAGTGATTCAAGAGGAAGGTTTATATGTATAATACATGCGCGGGCGAAGCCGCGGGCAAAAGCTAGTTCAAAATAAGGAGTTGTTGTTGCTGTTAGTTTGCGGAGGACTGTCCCTTACACCCTGTATATAATAGTGTCACAGAGTACTTACAGCAGGAGCTAGTGCCAGCAACAGCGCCAGGGGAGCGGCGCACACGGCCAGCAGTGGCACCACGTGCTGGTGCTTCAGCTGGCTCAGTATTGACAGCTCTTGTCGGAGCCCGCAGTAGGCGCGGCAAGCGGCCGCTGTCGGTTCTCGTTCCCAGCGGGATAAGGCGGCCTGGAAAGGGGGAATGCAATGCGTTTCAAATAAGAATAGGATCGACTTAGTCAGCCATGTTGTCACGTCATAGCTGTCAAATCATAAATTGGGTGGTAAATAACATTTATTTACGAATCATGAACGAAGAATTTTTAATTCTTTCTGGTAAATTGTTGCCAACAGTGAAAATATGAAAGAAAGTAGTATAATTTTTTAAAAACTAATTATGACTAATTTTTTGATGTTTTTTTCACTTTGTTTTAACTAAGACTCGGTTAAACAAAAAAAAAAACAAACATTGATACGCAAATAAGTTTTCTTTGCAAACCGTACTTTTCAATCAACATTTGACAGATTCAGATAGAGGTCATTGACGTTCCTATTCTTATTTGAATCGCATTGTAGGTAGTCGTCTGCAGTTGTGGTGCTGTTAACACGATGGGTGGCGCTTGCGCAGATTGTTGCTCACGAATATTGTAGATGGCGTTACTTGTCTACAGTAATCGTTTGTAGATGTTGTCTTCTAGTTTATGGAGCCGCTCATCGTAGTGCTGAATCCAATAGATTTAGCAGCAGATTGCTCTCAGACTTGATCTGTCTTTCAGAAATCATCATCATCTGCCTAGCCTTTTCCCAACCATGTTGGGGTTAGCTTCCAGTCTAACCAGATGCAGCTAAATACCAGTGTTTCACATGGAGCGACTGCCGACACCTCTTGGTACGACTGTCGGGCTTCTGACGACCCGTAACGACTGTCAAAGATCCACGAATGACAGCCGGGACCAACGGCTTAACGTGCTTTCCGAGGCACGGAGGAGTCTCGGTATGTGAAGATGGTCACTCGTCCACGGACCAACCCCGCCAAGCGTAGCTTAACCTGATGGATCGACCCGTGCGGCTGTTATTACTGATGGGGTATTGCAGCAGGGCTGGTTCATGCAGGTATTCGATGGTGTGGAAGCAGAAATAAAAAGCAGGCTTTTGGCGATACGTGAATGGAGCGGAGTTTATTTGCCGACTGAGCGAATGACAGTAATTTTGACATTAGGCACAGATAAAAATTATAGATAGAAAAATATAGTTTGTTGGAGTTGCCAACATGCTGGGGGGGGGGGGGAAGTTTAGCACTTACAGGACTACATTCATTAATAAAAATATACCAAGAACTACACACAAGAATAACAGTTTTCAATTACTGAATTTAAGCTAAACTTTTAAAAAAACTATTACATAACAACCCCAGTCTTTAAATTAATGAAGTTGAACAAAAAATGAAACTTATTTAAGAACATAGCACAAATTGTTTTTTCAATAAACAAAAGGGATCAATAAGTATGCATAAATTACAATGCTACATTGAGTATGTACTACATTGTAGGTAAACAAAACATAATTTACTAACATTTAGCTCTCACACTGTACTACTAGGTTAAACAAATTGTAGGGACATATTATAGCATATAAACTTATATCATAAATTTTAGTAACTTAATTTAAAGTTTACAACTTTTAGGAATAATCGCAACTTATTTAATTGCAAGTTACATACTTAACTAACATGTTATTATGTAGTACAAAAAAAACATGTTTACTCTTCTAGAGGCAGTAAACAAATACCAGACAATGAACGTTTATAAATCTTTTTGTTAGGTGTCATAACATCAATCACACGGATTTTTCCGTCCTGGCCTGGGTAAACTTTCACAATTCTAGCCATAGGCCATGATAATGGAGGAGAGTTAGGCTCCCTCAGAATAACTAAACTTCCTACTTTTACATTATTTACACTGTCACGCCATTTGGGCCTTGACTGCAGTACATTAAGGTAGTACTTGTACCATATATTCCAAAAATGAGTTTTTACCTTATTACAAACTTCCCAAAACTTTAATCTATTTACAGGCACATCGTAAGTATTATTTTCAGGATAAGAGATTAAAGAAGTACCTATCAAGAAATGTCCTGGAGTTAAATAAGAAAAATCATCTACACTATAAGCTGTAACAGGTAACAATGGCCGAGAATTTAACACAGCTTCTATTTGACATAAGACGGTATTTAACTGTTCATATGTTAAAACATAATTTTGTATGATGCGTTTCAAGTGAAATTTCATAATTTTAACTGCCGCCTCAGCAAGGCCAGCAAACATGGGCGAATAGCTAGGTACAAAATGAAAAGTTATGCCTTCCTTGGCTGCATAGCCTTGTACCAGTGCCTGATGCTCTTGTGAGGTTTGCAAGTTATATAGTTCAACTAATTTGTTCCTTGCCCCCTTGAAACAACCTGCGTTATCACAGAAAACGTCAGTAGGCAATCCACGTCGCGCTATAAAGCGTTTAAAACAGGCAAGGAAACAATCAGTACTTAAATCAGAAGCTATCTCGAGGTGTATTGCCTTCGTGACGAAACAAACAAATACACATATATAACCTTTTGTTTGTATAGCACGTCTAACACGCGAGTTTTTTACTTGTATTGGTCCCGCAAAATCTATACCAATCTTTTGGAAAGGACGACAAGCTGTCACTCTTTGGGATGGCAATGAACCCATTAGTTGCTTAGCACATTTGGCTTTGAATCTATAACAAAGTAAGCATTTATGGATAATCTTTTTTACATGTCTGTAACCATTTACAATACAATATTTTTCATTAAGGCTAGCTAACAATAACTTTGGTCCAGCATGTAATAATCTTATGTGTTCCTGATAAATAATCAAATCAGTAATACGAGATTGTTTAGGTAAAATAATAGGGTGTTTCTGTGAAAATGAGACCTCAGAGTTATCAATTCTACCACCTACTCTTAACATATTCTCTTTATCAATAAAGGGATGTAAGGGTTTTAAAGGGCCTTTAATATTTTCATCTTTTGAATTTAAATGATTTAACTCCTGACTGAAATGTATGCTCTGTTCGCGCTGTATAATTTTATGCAATGAAGTTTCCAACTCGAGAGGAGATAGTGGAGTACCCCTCTTATCTAGGTTATAACAAAATCTTAATATGTATGCCATGACACGGATCATTTTATTTAAATCAGAATATTTATCGATAAACAGATAGATATTAGATTTACCTTGTATGATCAAGGCAACCTGGGAATCGGAGAATGCAGCACCTTTCTTCATTTCAGGCAAATTTTCAAGGAGTGGTAAGGTAAGTTCATTATTAAAATCATACTTACCGTCCAGCATAAACTCTGGACCATGCCACCATAACTTAGAGTTTCTTAGATCATCAGGAACGGCTCCCCTGCTAACATAGTCAGCTGGATTCTCATTGCTCGCCACATACAGCCAGCGCCACCTAGATGTCTGCTCCTGAATTAACTTAACCCTATTAGCAACATATGCTTGAAGTTTAATTGGCTCTGTAGCTAGCCATGCAAGTGCAATTTGAGAATCTGAATATAGATAAACACCACTTATATTTATTTTAAGACTTAATGTATCATAAACTCTATTGACTAGTTTAGTAAGCAAAAGCATTGCATTTAACTCTAATCGCGGTATGGTGAGCGCATTGTTGCTTTGAGGGTTAATTCGGGATTTAGAGCAGAGTAAGGAAGATGAAGCCTTACCTGAATCCTTCACCACTCGAAGATAAACACAGCAACCATAACCTTTAGAGCCAGAAGCATCAGCAAATCCTATTAAGTGCACTGCATTGGCATTTTTGTCAATTCTTATATTTCTATCAATGTATAAAGGTTGCATGTCCATCAAGCATTTAACAAATGAAAGCCATTCCAATCTTATACCCTCTGGAGGGACATCATCCCAGTCTAACTTTTCTAACCACAATCTTTGCATAAACGCCTTGGCTCTTACTATTACCGGAGACATAAATCCTAATGGGTCAAAGAATTTGGAAATGTAACTTAATATTTGTCTTTTTGTAGGATTTTCAATATTAAAAGGCTCTGGACATGAAAATACAAAGCAATCCTTAGTTACACTAAGTGTTAATCCTAAAGTTTTCATGAAACAATTATCTTTTTGAAGATCAAAATCATCAAAATGTTGTTTTTCAGGGGATATGTCATCTAAAATTTGCTGACAATTAGATGCCCACTTATGGGTTAAAAAACTACCCTTACTTAATAATTCACACAATTGCCGTTTTGCCTCTTTAATAATGTTTAAATCGGAATGGGAATAGCAAGCGTCATCAACATAAGTGCAGTTATTTAAAATATATGAAGCGAGTGGATATTCCTGTTTATGAGTTTCAGCAAGTTCATGCAAACAACGTGTAGCTAAAAAACCTGAGCTCTTTTGACCATAAGTAACAGTGTCTAATTGAATGCATTTTATTTTGTCATTAACATTATTTCTCCACAGTACGTTTTGCAATACAGCATGTTCTGGGTTAACATTAACGCAACGAAACATTCGGCGTATATCCGTAGTAAATGTATAGTCACCCAAGCGAAATAAAAGCATAATGTCAAAAAGTTCTTTTTGCACCGGAGCACCATTAAGCAAAATGTCATTAAGTGACATCTTTCTGTCAGTTTGCATGGATGCGTCAAACACCACTCTAGTTTTAGTACTTTTACTATTCTCATTATGGACAGCATGATGCGGCATAAAGTATAAGGGATTATTTTTAAAATCTAGTGAATCAAATTCAACATAATGCCCATGCCCTAGCTGAACATATTCATTTATGAATTTATCATATTCAGAAAGCAATTTAGGGTTTTTATGCAATTTTCTTTCTAAACTTAGAAACCTGTATAATGCAAAATCAAAAGAACTTCCTAGGGTTTCTTTAACCTCAGCTAAGGAAATCTTTAATGGTAAATTAACTTGAAACTTTTTATCTTTAAGTATAGTGGTTTCTTTAAAAATACCTTCACATAAATCATGTTCTGATCCTTTTTCACTAAAATACTGTGGAACGGATTCAGTTGACCAAAATTGTTGCAAAGTTTTGTTAAATTCTAATTCACATTTATCATGAATACATAAAAGCGATACCTTATTTTTATCAGAGACTGCATAGTTTGGTAAAGCGCCAGCTATGACATGCCCAAACCTTGTACTGATAAAGCGGGGTTGCAGGTGTTGTTGCTGAACGGTTTGTTCAGGGAATTGCGAAGCAGCTTGCTGTAATACTCGTACTGGCTCCGGTAGCAAAACCTGGAAAAATATGTCAGCGCCTATCAGCATATTTATTTCTGACGGAATGTTAAAGTCTACATCGGCCAACTTTACTCCTGTAGGTATGTTTATGCATGATAAATCAACTTCAAACTGTGGAATTTTGCATGTGATTTTTTCTAAAACATGACAGTTTATATTGACCTTGTACGGTGTAACTAAAGAAAATACTTCAAGGGGTACAGAGTAATTAGCAATATTACTAGAGTTGCTGACACCCAATATGTCTGTATTATCTGGAATAGGAGTAATACCTAACACATCTATCACCTTGCTGGTGACCAAAGATATCTGTGACGCAGAATCTAATATTGCCTTTAAGTGCACTTCCCTACCACTCTTGGAATATAACTTCACCTTTACAGTAGGTAATAGCACCTTCGGAGTGCTAATATTTGAAATCAAAGAAACAGGTTTTTCTTGAGCTGTTTCCTTGTGAAGCAATGTATTGTGCGCCTTTTTACAAGTCTTGCAGCGAAAATGAAACTTACATTTACCACTGTGTTTGTTAAGACATATGTCACACAACTTATTAGTTTTAACAAATTCTATTCTAGCATTACTAGGCAATAATTTAAAATCATTACAAGAAAATAATTTATGTTGTTCAGACTTACAGTGAGCGCAAGAGTTGGTTGCAGAGGCTGTAGCCACGTGTGTCACTACCTTGTGAGCCTTGGTTGTCGTGCTAGGTTCTGCATTCTCCAATGCCAAGGCCCTTTTTTCCAGGAACAACAGGAATTCCACAACCGTTGGATCTGACTCGTTGCTTCTCTCGAGTTGGTAAGCTCGTGATGTGTAGATATCTAGTTTACGGTATAAGATAGACAAGATTATAGGATCCCATCCCTCAACATTAACATTTAAATTTTTAAGAGCAGCTAAACATTGTTTAATACTAGAAACAAACTCTCGAATATTACTGGGTGTGGATTTTGACAGAGCATTCAAATCAAGCAGTGCATTATTATGTTCAATGATAATTTTAAACCTATGATTATATCTTTCCTCTAAGAGCCTAAGAGCTTCTTCATAACTATCCGGAGAAAGTGGTAGATTTTTTATAATATCAAATGGTTCCTTTTGGAGAAACGACCTTAAATAATATAATTTTTGCACATTATCAATGGACCTGTCTTTATGTATGATGGCACGAAACATGTTGATAAATGGCGTGTACTCACAATATTTTCCTGAAAAGGTTTGCACCTGGATTGTAGGTAACTTTGCCTTAAATTCTGATAAATTATCCATGTTTGGCGAGGATTTACTAAGGATCGTCTCATTGAGCACTGTTAAAATATGGAAATACTTTGCTTCACACTCCTCGACATTCTCAGTGTCGTTTTCGTCAATTGCGAGAATCTTTTTATTGTAGGATTCGTATTCGGAAAATACTTCAATTATTCTAGCCCGTTTAGCTTGTAATATTGCAACACTACTGAGCTGCACATCTGCGATATTAGAAACGAATTGGTATAATCGCGTAATTGAGGCCTTGTTATAGCCACGGGAGGCCTTCATAACTTTTAACGTGGCCTCATCCATATTTTACACGTTAACACTACACTGGACCTATACTTGTTTTAGTACTATTGTACACACCGTAAACTGCCTATTATACTAAAACTATTACAGTAATTATTGTTTTTTAAAACTTAAACTTAGTTACAAGTAGAACAAAGAAACGCAAATTCACAAGATGGCGTCCTGTTGCTTGTAGTGATGTAGAAAAACTTTTCTTCTGTAATAAATGAAGAATTGAATGTAACGAACGAATGAAATTTGAAGTTTGAATTGCTTCCGTGAAGATTCGTCCAATAGGGTTGTACGATGTTGCTTGACGTTGCACGACGAAAAATGCTGATTGGCTCGCAGCTATAGCGTCATGTTATTGCGTCAGCGCGCGCGGCAAAAATAGGACCGCTGTACAACAAAATGGCTGCTTCCTCTGTATGATGAACAAAAAGTAGCCTTTGTTATCGCGTCATGCGACCCTCGGCCCCGGGAGGCTTGAAAGCGAGGATTTATGACGAAATATCGGTATCCTATAAATACCTCCTTGCAATCGGCGACTGATGATTGAATCCGAAGTAGGATTTTGCACTCACGCACGTTGTAGCAGGCGACGTGGCCTGAGCCCGAACGTCGTAGATCGTAGAAAGCACACGACGTAGTTTTCTTCGTTCGTGCTTCTGCACCAATTCCTCTTCCTCCGAAGGACCAAAACCGATGATGGGGTATTGCAGCAGGGCTGGTTCATGCAGGTATTCGATGGTGTGGAAGCAGAAATAAAAAGCAGGCTTTTGGCGATACGTGAATGGAGCGGAGTTTATTTGCCGACTGAGTGAATGACAGTAATTTTGACATTAGGCACAGATAAAAATTATAGATAGAAAAATATAGTTTGTTGGAGTTGCCAACAATTACTTAGCCACGAGCCCTCTGTCATTCAGAAAACTCAAACAACAAACCTAGTTACCTTATAAGCATGATGCGCCGTCGCATCACTGCTGGTAGGCGGCGGTACTGGCTGCAATGCTTTCAGAGCCACGTTGATAGGCTCACTGGGCCCCGGGGACCCGGGCGGGGGCCGCCACGTGGCCGACAGGACGGTACCGAAGGCCCCTCGGCCTGCGATTGCTCCCCGGGTTATGTGCTCCCAGCGAGCGCGTTTTGATTCTTCGACGTCGAGTAGTAGCTGAGGATAAAGATTTTGTGATAGTATTTGTGACGTTTAATAAACAAGTTATGCGGATGTGACGTTCAATAAACAAGTTATGCGTGCTGTGGTAGGGGTTGCGCAGTGGGGGGATTGTGGAGTGGTGCGCCACACGCAGTCTGGTCCGGGCGGCCGTTATGACAGCACGCCTAACGCAGTGATAATACAAACAGTGTTTTATTGTGATACCTAAACCTAACCCAAACCAAGACACCACAGTATTAAACCGAAACTATGGTAAAAAATCGATTTTACATAAAAAAATTATGTCCCAAATCAAGATAAAGTTTCATTATTTTAGGTGAACGGGAAGTACCCTATAGGTTTTGATTTACTTGCGAATATGAAAATATGTCGCATAAATGGCCGTATCTTTTTATTGCGTTGACTTAGAAGCTTCATTTTTTTAGAACTCCAAGGCACCATAGACCTACGTATTTGATATTAATTTCAACTTGATACCTCCACGCGTTCCTTCTCCAGGCGTAGAACGAAGTGACTGGAATGCACTGCTCCACGGTCCAGGCGGTCGCTATGCACCAGTTCTGTGGTACTTACAGTGTCGGGAGCGACCAGTCGCAGCTGTACGAGGCTGTCGCAGTGTAAGGGGCAGTGCAGGCGACTGCTGCTGC
The DNA here is from genome assembly GCA_905163495.3 of Cosmia trapezina. Classification (NCBI taxonomy): domain Eukaryota; kingdom Metazoa; phylum Arthropoda; class Insecta; order Lepidoptera; family Noctuidae; genus Cosmia; species Cosmia trapezina. The sequence continues at coordinate 14,717,136 of LR991047.1, forward strand.
AGGCTGCAAGGATGCACTGCTCCACGGTCCAGGCGGTCGCTATGGACCAGTTCTGTGGTACTTACAGTGTCGGGAGCGACCAGTCGCAGCTGTACGAGGCTGTCGCAGTGTAAGGGGCAGTGCAGGCGACTGCTGCTGCAGGCTGCAAGGATGCACTGCTCCACGGTCCAGGCGGTCGCTATGGACCAGTTCTGTGGTACTTACAGTGTCGGGAGCGACCAGTCGCAGCTGTACGAGGCTGTCGCAGTGTAAGGGGCAGTGCAGGCGACTGCTGCTGCAGGCTGCAAGGATGCACTGCTCCACGGTCCAGGCGGTCGCTATGGACCAGTTCTGTGGTACTTACAGTGTCGGGAGCGACCAGTCGCAGCTGTACGAGGCTGTCGCAGTGTAAGGGGCAGTGCAGGCGACTGCTGCTGCAGGCTGCAAGGATGCACTGCTCCACGGTCCAGGCGGTCGCTATGGACCAGTTCTGTGGTACTTACAGTGTCGGGAGCGACCAGTCGCAGCTGTACGAGGCTGTCGCAGTGTAAGGGGCAGTGCAGGCGACTGCTGCTGCAGGCTGCAAGGATGCACTGCTCCACGGTCCAGGCGGTCGCTATGGACCAGTTCTGTGGTACTTACAGTGTCGGGAGCGACCAGTCGCAGCTGTACGAGGCTGTCGCAGTGTAAGGGGCAGTGCAGGCGACTGCTGCTGCAGGCTGCAAGGATGCACTGCTCCACGGTCCAGGCGGTCGCTATGGACCAGTTCTGTGGTACTTACAGTGTCGGGAGCGACCAGTCGCAGCTGTACGAGGCTGTCGCAGTGTAAGGGGCAGTGCAGGCGACTGCTGCTGCAGGCTGCAAGGATGCACTGCTCCACGGTCCAGGCGGTCGCTATGCACCAGTTCTGTGGTACTTACAGTGTCGGGAGCGACCAGTCGCAGCTGTACGAGGCTGTCGCAGTGTAAGGGGCAGTGCAGGCGACTGCTGCTGCAGGCTGCAAGGATGCACTGCTCCACGGTCCAGGCGGGCGCTATGGACCAGTTCTGTGGTACTTACAGTGTCGGGAGCGACCAGTCGCAGCTGTACGAGGCTGTCGCAGTGTAAGGGGCAGTGCAGGCGACTGCTGCTGCAGGCTGCAAGGATGCACTGCTCCACGGTCCAGGCGGTCGCTATGCACCAGTTCTGTGGTACTTACAGTGTCGGGAGCGACCAGTCGCAGCTGTACGAGGCTGTCGCAGTGTAAGGGGCAGTGCAGGCGACTGCTGCTGCAGGCTGCAAGGATGCACTGCTCCACGGTCCAGGCGGTCGCTATGCACCAGTTCTGTGGTACTTACAGTGTCGGGAGCGACCAGTCGCAGCTGTACGAGGCTGTCGCAGTGTAAGGGGCAGTGCAGGCGACTGCTGCTGCAGGCTGCAAGGATGCACTGCTCCACGGTCCAGGCGGTCGCTATGGACCAGTTCTGTGGTTCACTGTTGACTACGCCTTCGACGGAACCGAGGCGGGATGATGCTGGGAAAAAGAAAATATTGCTGAATGTTACGTCCTTCACCAGAAAACTTGCAGTTTAAATCAATTACAATACAAACAGATTATCAATACAGGGTGTAAAAAGACACATCACAAAGCCGTCAACTACGCATACTGTACATCTAACTAAGTATCTTTGCGCAAAAACTATTGCTGGGATGCGACTTTTATTTTTAGGTATAAAAAAGCATGTTTTTACGCGCAATGTAATGTGAACCCCGGCAAACGGAGTTAAGTCACGGCACAGATTAATACAGATGGGACACTCCGCAAAATCATTTAAATAAAAAGCGACTCTTGCTACGATGCAATAAAGTGCAATTCAGGTCGCACAACGCTTATAACCTGCAGTTATATTCACCTACAAGTTGCCTCTCTTTCTATCGCGTAACTCTTATACCTTCTGACTCGTTAGGGTAGTCTTCTTTTACGACGCGGCGCGTGAGTGAGTATCGAACTAACGTGCTCCCCGGCCGCGCGCGGCAGCCCACACTGAACTGACCCAGTGAGATGAGCCCGCCGCGTACTTGTAGCTTCATACATAAACTGCGGAGTGTCCCATCTGTATTAATCTGTGGTCACGGTCGAAATGTAATAGCGCCCTTAAAGAAAAAGTTCCTACATAAAACAAACTCTATAACTACTATTTCTTACCATTAGACTCAGCACCAACTCCACTATCTCCATCGGATGCCCTGGACTCTTCAGACAGACGCAGACGCCTTGGTTCAGCAGCACCCAGTTCTAGTCTTCTGAACGCCTGGGGACAAATAACCAAGGTCAGCCAATAATGTTCCCACTGCTGGGACACAGGCCTTTAATCAAACCGGTCCCGATACCCTTCAAGGTCTACACAGCAACGCGTTTAACGAAGCGAGAGTGAGTTGTGATATTTTGTTTTATACTTGACCATACCTTTTTTTTTTTGGGTGCGAAATCATTAACTTCTCCTTCTCCCGCTCTGGACGGAGCAGGAGGGAGTGTCAGACTTTTACTGACTAAAACTCACCCATGTTCCTTCAGTTGCCTGTGCCAGGGCCACGGTATCTCTTTCGAAGAACCCGCGACCCTGGCAGGATACAGGACCATACCTGGGAACCTTCTGGTTACGAAACAAGACGAGATAAATTTCATGCTTTTGAATTAAAAACTTTAACTTAGGTTCAGTTTTCGTTGCAACTAAAATTATTTTATGACGTTTATCGATAGTTTTTTCATTTAAATATCAACTTAGAACACTTGAGTTTAAAGTTGATTTTTGTATAAGTTGCAATTTTATGTATTTATTTCTTAACGCAAAAAGGACAACTTGACTTAATACCAGTTTCATTTCAAAATGCTCATCGTGAGGAAACACGTTCTAGAACTAAAAATTCGAAGACATGTGACATCTACCAACCCGCACTGGCCCCGCGTGGTGGATTACAGCCCACTCCCTCTCACTGAGAGGAGACCTGTGTTCCAGCTGTGGGGACGGGTATGGGATGATTATGCGAAGGACAGGGTTTCTCTTACCTGAGCCAGCTGCTGTTCCTGTTCCTGATGCTGTGCTTGGGGACCTGCGTGTTTGAGACATTCGGGACATGGAACCACTCGTGTGATGAGGCAGCGACCCTCGGAGGTGTGAACGAAACGGGTACCTGCAGGGAGATTGGGTTATATAAAAAAAATATCCGGCTCGAAGGACCATGTAGAAAGTTGGAAGATAGTCAGTGATACTGCTGCGTTTAAGGTAAAATAAATGCATTGAACGGACCAAAGGTATCATAACTAATATTATAGACGCGAAAGTGAGTTTGTTTATGAAATAATTTGACTAAGCAGAATTATTAATTTTATAATATTTCTTATGGTATAATTTGAGTAATGCAAAGAGTGACTAGCTGGACCAACTGTTAATAATGACATTATAATATTGTACGCCTTTATAGGTATGTTACACATTGCTACTATTTCAAATATAAGATCATTTTAGACATGTAACAAACAATAAATGTATTTGAATTTGAATTTGAATTTATTTGTAACGCTTTCACGCTAAAACGGCTGAATGGATTTGGATGAAATTTGGCACACGCTTAGACCATGACCTGGAAAAGGACATAGGCTACTTTTTATCGACATACCACGCGGGCGAAGCCGCGGTCGGAAGCTAGTATAAATATAAAAGAGCGAGGGAGCACACGCGATGGCACGCATGATTAGCGTCATGTACTAATTGTTCAATTAATATGAATTAATAAAATTACGTAAAAAATACTTAGTGGTCGGCAGTGTATGGTTTCACCGTACAAATACTTTTCTGACTGATGCATATGGAAGAGATGGGAATTTTTAGGTTCGGCGCTCTTAAAATGGTATCATTTTGTAGATATTGTTCGGCCAAGCATTATTTAAATCGATTTTTTCGGAGTCAGATTTCAGTTTTTTAACGTCATTGTTTCTTAGACATTGAGATCAACTTAGGAAGTTGTCGGGAAAAAATGACCCGAAAAGAGGTAACTTTGCGAATTTATTCTATCGAGCCAATTTTATTAAATCGTGTTTCCATTGATTGTTTGTTTATCTAAAATATCACCAATAATACTGTTACGTACACGCTAACGCCATCTGTTATCGAGTAGCAGAACTACACGATACGTTGATTCATGATAGATTTTTCTAGAACATTCTAAACCCTTCCAGAATTTTCTAGATGGTTAAGTGTCGTTTTTCAGCTTTCTAGATCATTCCTGTACGTTAAGTACTAGAATGTTCTCGAATTATGGCTTCGAACTATCGAGAAGCTTACACTTGTCATATAAATAGAGGGTTGCCAGCGGTGTGAGTAATAGCGAATAACCGATGCTACAAGTCCCCTCTTGCTCAGTAGTCAGTAGCGCCTTAAGCCTAGGTTCGAGTCCCACTATGGGACGCCCTTAGCTGTGCTACTTAATATAAATTTTTGCAAAGCGAGAGGCCCGTCTGGCCCCGCCGACGCCCGGTTAAGCAAAAAAGGTTCCCGGAACCAATTGCGAAAACGCCCTTTCAAAAAAAAAAAAAAAGGGTGTGAGGCAGTTCAGTTTAGAATGCGAAACAGTGAACAACAGTGAGTTACAAGTGTTACGTACCGTTCTCTTTGCAGTTGGTATTACGTACCTACTGAATTAATTCTTAGAGATTTTAGAATAGTGTTTTCTTCACCCCACAACTGGTAATCAGGCTTTTTTGTGTAATTGCCGAGGGTGTTGATTCGAATAAGCTTCCGGCGTTCGCTCATCGCCCATTCGTGGAGCCTTCTGATTGGTTGCGGATGAGCACACTAGCGCCGCGCTCCTGCGTGTTTTTTCACTGTACTACTGTACTACGTACCATTCGGTTGTCGGCGCACACACGCCACGCGCGATTTCTACTTTTCTACAAAAATAAGGTCCTTCGGTGAAAACGTGCTACAATCCCCGCAAGATACCAGATATACCCTGAACCAGCGCCTGTGGAAAAATATGTGAGGTGGAATTGAAGCAAGCTTCAGAACTTTCGTGCGCGCCTTCTTAGCCCATCGAAGCGGCGGACGGGAGCGACCGGTAAGTCTTATACGAATCTTCCCTTTCTACATCACAACAAGTGATTCTGCTTAAAGATTCTGATTACTGTATATGTGATTATTTGTAATATAGTGTGTCTTTAGTGTAAACTGTCATACATTTATTCATCTTGAACCCCCGCTCGTAATAATACCAATATATTTTCCTAGATTTTAACTTAATCGATTAACTACTTCAAACAACGGTTATAAAACTTAGTTTAGACTTATGAGTCTGGAAAATCGCCGTTTGATATTAGATAATCTGTTCCTATACAAGATAATAAACACTCATATTGATTGTCCGCGGTTACTGAGTCAAATAAATTTGTATGTGCCTTACAAACTTGCTCGTAGGTCTAGATATCAGTTGCTTCGCGCTAAGGGCTTTAAAACCAATCTGGGTCATTTTTCCACCATTGATAGAATGCAGATTCAATTTTGTCGCCTGTCACGCTCACCCAGCGTGGATATTGATATGTCTTACTCTTTATATAAAGTCAAGTCTGTCTTGCATAGGGCATTAACATAAAGGTGAAAAATTAATTAATATTGTAGTTTCTATTGTATCTTTCACTTACATGACTTATCTAAATTAGTCAATTATGTTTTGTGACTGTATTCCCTACTACTATGTTTAATGCATGCCGTGGCAGCCTTTAATTAAGGCTACACTATAAAATGTAAAAATAATATTGGTATTTTTAGCATGTATTTTTGGTGTATGCTTTGTTGGTTGTCCTTAAATAAATAAAATAAATAAATAAATAAAATAAACGTATTTGTGTGGAGAACAAGCTCGGTGCGCCGTTAATAAATTTTAAATCATAAAAAAAACCCGTGTTATATTGAGTTCACTTACCAAGTGACGGATACCAATCTTCTAGAAGTAAATCCACGTGGTCTGACACCAGAGCTAGCACTTTAGCTAGGGTTTCCGGGTTCGGTTCCAAGCTGATGCTCTGACAAAAAATAAATATAACGATTATTGATTATAGAGAAGCTCGTGGCTAAGTAATAACAGCCGCACGGGTTGATTCATCAGGTTAAGCTACGCTTGCTACGTGGATGGTTGACTACCATTACATACCGAGACTCCTCCGTGCCACGGAAAGCACGTTAAGCCGTTGGTCCCGGCTGTCATTCGTGGATCTTTGACAGTCGTTACGGGTCGTCAGAAGCCCGAAAGTCTGACAACCAGTCTTACCAAGCGGCATCGTAATACCCAGTTACTGGGTTGTGGAGGTCAGATAGGCAGTCGCTCCATGTAAAATACAGGTACTCAGCTGCATCCGGTTAGACTGGAAGCCGACCCCAACATAGTTGAGAAAAGGCTAGGCCGCTGATGGTTGTATCACTATCACCTACAGGGTATGCAAATAATAAATAGCACACCGAGATTGCTCCAATTTGCTAAAAGTCTAACTAGCAACCCGCCCCGGCGCATGATAGCAGAGCATATATACCTACTTTTTAGGATTCCGTACCTCAAAAGGAAAAAACGGAACCTTATAGGATCACAAGAACCTTTTTCTCAGAAACGCGTGGAGGTATCAAGTTGAAATTAATATCAAATACGTAGGTCTATGATCCCTTGGAGCTCTAAAAAAATCAAGCTTCTATGTCAACACAATAAAAAAATACGGCCATTTATGCGACATACGAGGGGGCGTTTTTAAGTTCGCGGAATGGAGGGTGAGAAGTGAAAATAAAAATACTAAATTATTTTTCTTTTTCAATATATTCACCTGCTACCCTTGTACATTTTTCAGATCTTTCAATTAGCTTATGTATACCTTCATAAAAAAATGCTTTGTCTTTGTCCGAAAAATAAGCTGAAACAGCGTCCTTCACTTCTTCTTCATCAGTTGAAAATTTCTTCCCACGAAGTTTTTTTTTCAGTTTTGGGAAGAGGAGAGGAGGAATCACTGGGAGCCAGGTCTGGGCTGTAGGGTGGATGGTCTAAAATATCGAAGCCCACCTTATGCAGGGCAGCCAACGCAACACGGCTCTTGTGAACAGGCGCGTTGTCGTGAAGAAGACACCTTTGGTCAATTTACCCCTCCTTTTTTCTTTAATGCTTTCTTTCAACCTCTCGAGGATAGAAGCATAGTATTCTCCGGTTATAGAAACGCCTTTATCTTTATAATCGGTCAACAGGATCCCTTCTGAATCTCAAAACACTGTTGCCATGATTTTTCCAGCCGATTGTGACACTTTAAACTTCTTGGGTGGTGGTGTGCCTTTTTTGTGCCACTGCATAGAGTCTTGTTTCGACTCAGGTTCATAATGATGAACCCAAGTTTCATCTCCAGTATCAATTCGACTTAATAGTCCATCCTTATCTTCGTTACAGAGGTCCAAAAACGTGCGAGAACACTCCACGCGGTGTTGTTTTTGAGGCAGCGTGAGACTTCATAAGGAACCCAGGTGCCAAATTTGGAATCTCTAGACCAAGCGGTTTTGGCTGTGCGTTGTTATATCAGTCAATCACTTTTGCCTTTAAAAATAGGATGACTGGTAATTAGTGACCGATACCTAAACACATGATTGTGCTCATGATAACAAACAACTTTTACTATGGGACCAAACCTGAAATCGCGAAAAAAAAATCAGCTGCTCCCTACATTTTGACGAGTTATGCGAACATTAATGTATGGGGAAGCTGATTTTTGTTTTGCGATTTCAGGTTTGGTCCCATAGTAAAAGTTGTTTGTTCATGAGTATAATCATGTGTTTAAGTATCGGTCACTGATATTTTATGTGGTACCTACCTGATACCCAGATATGGGAAGTCCATCATCTCTTCTGATGACGCACACTTGTGCCGGCAGCAGTATCTCCACACAGGCTGAGGACTGCACATCCAGCTCGCACCATGCACCTTCCTGGCGTACCCTGAACCTGAAGGTAAGGGAGAAAGTCTTGCTTAAAATCACAATACGTACACTGTTAATTATTGAGGAGTTCTATTGTCTTCTAAGGTATTCGAAGGTCATCATCAGATCTTCATCAAATTTAAACAGAATCTTCCTCTAGAATCATCTTATCTAAATTAATTAACAATTGACGAAGATATCGCTGAATATACATAAGAAAAAAACCTACAGACAAACATAGAAACTCCTCCATTTTGAAGTCGGTTAAAAATAATAATTTATTGTGAATGTAAATAATAGTTGTATGAATTACTAGTTTTTGTCCGCGGCTTCACCCGCGTGGATGGCGGAAAATATCCCACGGGAACGTACTACCGGGAAATCCTTCCTTATTCCTTGTACATTTTATAGAGAACCTCCGTGCAAAATTTCAGCTTTGTCGGTCCAAAGGTATGGGCTGGGCATTGGTGAGTCAGTCAGTCAGTCAGTCAGTCAGGACTTCTCCTTTTATTTAAAAATATAAATAAAAAGAGAACTCCTGTCTGATATCTATATCTGTAAATAATAAAAAACTTTTTTACAAAAAACAAAACCGACTTCCAAAAAAACACTACAAAGTGAAAAATAACTTTAATTTCGGAAGTCGGTGTCTTTGGATCTGTATTTTAGGTTTTTGCCCCCGACTTCCGAAATTAAAGTTATGTTTCACTTTGTAGTGTTTTTTTGGAAGTCGGTTTTGTTTTTTGTAAAAAAGTTTTTGTTTTTCACTTTTTAGTGGGTCAGTTTGTAATTTATCTAAGTAACAATAACCCAATGTCAACTGCTCATCACGTTTTACAAAATATTGCTTTTCCCGATGCAGGGAGGTTAATTGTTGAGGAGTTCTCCTAGTAAGAACCAGGAGAACTGGAGCTCCATGGTGAAGTCGCCATCACCATTATGCATTTTGACGAGCATAAACCATATTAAAGTAATCGAATCGCAACCTGTGATATACTTAGATATAATTGAGTATTTCCGATGGCCATCTGTGATCTTCATCATCAGTTCCAGTTCACCAAATGGTACTTTCCGAGAGCAAATGCACGAGTTACTATAAAAAATACCGAAATCGATATAAGTGTGCCCATAAAATTTGAGGGTTTCCCTCGATTTCCATGGGATCCCATCATCAGATCCTGACTTGATGATCATGGGACCACTTGGGAAGTGTACCCTTTCGTACAAAAAAAGAAAAATCCAAATCGGTCCAGCCATTTTCGAGTAATCGGGGAACATACATTAAAAAAAAAAAAAAAAGGTTCCGACGAATTGAGAACCTCCTCCTTTTTGAAGTCGGTTAAAAAGAGAAGCCCTGACTTGGCTGGTTAGCCCAACATGACATTATTATTAAAACAAACGGGATATTTACCATGTTTACTGACCAATAATTATAATGTTAGTGACCATGGCAGTTTAAAAACTTGTATCCGACATGACATGACCCCACCCTGTAGTACTCACCTAATATTATGATACTGGTCGTCGTGCAGCTCGTCGTCGTGTGCGCCGGGCAGGGCGGCGTCCCGGCGCGGCGCCAGCTCTCGCAGCGCCAGCATGCTGAGCGCGCCCGCAGACACGCGCGCACCTCGCAGCCACAGCTTCCAGCCCCAAGATAGCTCTAGGGCTTTGGATATGGTTTCGTCTAGTTCCATCTGTTGAATAATTATCATTTTATCATCAGCCAACTAGGCCCATAGATAAAAAATCAGAAGTGAGCCACAAAAAGGCTGCTGCTAGAAATAAATATAAATATGAATTAAATGTACCTCAATGTAGACAGCAATTATTTAGGAGGAATGTATATGTTCATGCCATTCGGGTGTATAACAAGTTGCCGAACTCATTTAAGGAACTTCCCATTCCCATGTTCAAGAAAAAGCTGACAAGTTGGTTATTGGATAACTGTTTTTATGACATTAGCGAATATATGGAATATTGTGAAAATCCAAGATGACATGTACTTATTTTTTGACATTGATTTATGAGTGTTTTAATTATAATAATATTAATTCGGATTGGACTTAAAATGAATTGTACTGTATTGCAGCATAATTAAGAGTGACATTTGAATATTTGTACACCATAAAGTTGGTAGAATGTTTAGAACTTAAACAAATATTAACACCATACGTACCATGTAAAACTACATTCATACAAATAAAATTCTATTCTACTCTATTCTATTCTAAAAATATCTTAAACAATAATAAACTAATACATATACAGGGTGTTCCTTATAAGGTGTCAAGCCAGTGCGAGCAGAGTATGTTCTACGATTTTTTGTAGTTTTCGAGTTATAATTTTTTTTTCGTAATTTTTCCTGATTCAACAAAATGATAGCTTTAAAAAATTATATCTTTTTTGGATCAACTTTGAACAAGAATGTACTAAATAGGGCATTATTTGCTGAAATCGGTCGTTGAAAGTGGTGTATCTGAAATCTTGTGATTTTCATATTTTATAATTTATTTTATCATCTTTGCATATTTTTGTTTTGTAATCCTGATATTTATTATTCCTCTACATTTAAGCAGAGCTCGGTTGATAGTAAAAACATAAATGTTATACCTACCACTATCCTTAACCACTACCATTGATATGGAATGATGAATCCAAAATAACTCGAAAACTACAAAAAATCGTAGAACATACATGGGCGTTAAATCGATAGGTATGGTACTGTGCTATCAGCTCGCACGTGATTGACACCTTAAAAGAAACACCCTGTATACAACATATGGGACCAAACCTGAAATCGCGAAAAAAAAATCAGCCGTTCAGTACATTTTGACGAGTTTGATGTAGATAAATGTACTGAACAGCTGATTTTTTTTCGCGATTTCATGTTTGTTCCCATAGTAAAAGTTGTTCAAAATGATGATTACAATGACCCCTTAAGAGGTTTAGTGTATACAAAAAATAATGTTGTATAATTCTTCTGTACGTGTTAAAAATTGCTTATTATCTTGTAGGCTAGATTGTAATGAATTTTTAAAAACCAGAAGGCCAATTCTCGTGCCTAAAATCGTTCAAATTCAAGTCGCAATCTCATGCCAGCGACAATAATCAAATGTAAAAAATGTAGGTAAACAATACAGGGTGTAAGGGACAGCCCTCCGCAAACTGATAGGGTGAATTCAGTATGTCTTACTAAGATGACTGGTACATGAAATTTTTTCAGGAACGTTAAGGGAATCCAATAAACCTGATTTGTTTGTGTTTTTGTGCACAAATCGGAGCGTCTATTACTGGTTGGGAGGGGTAGGTAATAGGTATGCGGTGAGTTCGATGAACTCTGTAGCTAGACAGAAAGTGAACAGCTGATTTCACGCGTCGTTGGTTAGAGTATTTCAACATCCATTGCTGGTTTTAATTTTTTGCTGTTTTTTTTGCAGTTTTTTTAACATAAATGGAGTGCTGCGAACACACAATGCAATTTTACATTGCAATAATGAAAATGTGACTGAAAAAAAAATTGAAAAAATGAAAATTTTTCTTAGAAAATTTCCGGTGGAATATGATTCAAAATGAGGAGCTGAATGCACCCTGTTAGTTTGCGGAGGGCTGTCCCTTACACCCTGTATACAATTTTTGACACACTGCGACTGTGATGAGATTTCGAACGTTGTTAAAAAAAAACGGGAATTGCCCTTCTGGTTCTTTCTAATAAAAAAATTGACAGCTCAACAATGAGTTTAGTTTCATTGCGTAATTTACCTTGTCGAGCAGACACATTTGTCGAACATAAGAAGCAATGAATTAGCAATATGCTTCAAAATGATTCAAATTCCAATTGATAGTGTGTTACAGTCCGCGAGGCCTAAGCTGAGCGTTGCATTTGTGTGAGTGATCACCAAAGAAGCGGAGTTGGGTCACGCGAGGGATGCACAAAGCAGTATAAACCGGTTTTAAACCAAACAAAGGACGCGTCGCGCTCTATGCCGGACGTCACACCTACACTATCTATGTGCACTCACACAAATTCAAAATTCAAAGCTCAGCTTAGGCCTCGCGGACTGTACGCAATGGCAGGATAATTTGACACGAAAAGTATTTGACAGGTCTACATCTACAACAGCGCCCCCAAGCGGGATAAATTGCGAGAATTTCTGACATTAGAAACGCACCGTTATGTGCTTCCCACATCATTGTTCTCTTAACTACTTTTCAACCTTATTACTTTAGTAATAAGGTTGAAAAGTGGTTTAAATGTCCGCAGTTGTACATAAAACTGTCAAAGCAAAACTCACCTCAGGCGGCAACTTGTACAATGAATACGGCGCCTCAGCGAGCTGCTGATCAGCCAGCAGCCTCGCACACAGCCGCGGCCAGAACCCGCACGGCACGTACGACAGCAGTAGGAGCCGCCGGAGGGGGCGCCCGCCTCGCCCTGACACTACCAGCTTGTTGCAGTCTTCTGCCATAGAAATACTCATCATCACCTGCCTCAGTCGAAAGACATCCTAAAAACTTCTAAAACTCCGTCACTTCGTGTACGATTCCAAAACAAAGTGCTCATGGATATAGTCAACGCGCCCTGGTACATTAGAAACAGCGACCTCCACCGGGACCTCAAGATGGATTTCGTAGACATATTAATAAAAAAATATGCAGAAGCTCATGAACACAGACTTCATCATCACGTGAATGTCGAGGCGATCCAACTCCTTGACATCACTGAATTAGTGCGAAGACTAAAAAGGGTAAAACCTTTTGAGTTAGTTTAGTGCAGTGTGAGTGAACCTGAACTGTAGTGAAAATGCTGACTAAAGAACACGTGAATTGAGTGTCTTCCCATTAACTTTAAGTGAATAAGAAAGACGTTATTGGACGATTTCTTAATTTTATAGTTACTTAGCAGTTTAAGTTATATTTAAATTACTTATTAGCGAATAGGCTAGATTGTAATATAAATAAAGTTTTACTACCCGTGGTACTTTATATAAGGGAAAAAAAAAAAAAACTTCGTGTGCAGTAATTTTTAACTTTGTTAATGTTTTAGTATTTATTCCTTTATTATTTTGTAACAATAATTTGTGTATTTTATCTATGGGCATTATTTGCTTGACAATAAAGCAATTATTATTATTTAAATTGTCTTTGACATATCTCGGGACCCCGGGGTCCGGACCTTTGGAAGGCGTACGAGGGGCCGAAGCCAACTTGCAGAGGCCCTTTAGACAATTTTAAATGACGAGGAGTCACTAAAACAACCTACTTCCAAAAAAAAAACACTACAAGATGAAAAATAACTTTAATTTCGGAAGTCGGCGTCTTTGGTTTTGTATTTTCGTTTTTTACTACCGACTTCCGAAATTAAAGTTATTATTCAGTTTTTTGTTTTTTTTTTGTAAAAAAAAGTTTTTATTTATCGCTTTTCATTAGTACATACAAACAAACATACAAATTCGAATAAAAAAAATCACTACCTGCAAAAGAAATTAGAACAGACTAAGTGGGAAATGTTCGAATTATTGAAGCTAACTCAAAAACTACCCAAGAAAAGTTAATAAATTTTTTCTAAGTCTTTATGTATTTATTTAAGTATATGTAAAAATAAGCTAAAATAACTTAAAAATATAATATCTTAAACTAAAACTAATAAAAAACTAAAATATGGCGTCGAAAAATTCCTCCGCATCGCTGTCGACTGGTAAAGTACCCAAGAGACTGGCGGCATTGCCACGTTGTATGGCAATGCTAAGCCTCTGGCCAAGGTAAAAGCCAGCCCTTGGGTCACGGGAAGTGTCAACCAGCCGTTTGGAGATTTCCTTAAATAAACTATGAGCACTCGGACCCCACGGCCCAAGGGTTTCAACCCCAAACGGCTCAAAAATATAATTACCGATAAGGTTATTATACTTCCGCCGCTTGAGGTTTTCCGCAGCCGCAGCAGCAGTGCCAGCACAGCACGCCGAGCCAGGAAGATGGGATGGCGCAAGAGTACCGACACAAGTTGCGTCCCACACTTAAGGCCTTCCCACCTTCCATGGAAATAATGACATGCCGTCCGGTCTCTTGCCATCGTCGCGTGCCAAGCCATTGGGTTCTAATACAGCTGGAACGCCGACGGTGACAAGGGCTCGTCGGATGATGTCATTGATGTGATCATGATCATGTCATGTCATTGTCATAAAGAATGATGGCATAATTTGTACAAAAAAAAAAAGATTTGTAGAGAAGTTGGAATTAAATTTTTATACTCTTGGATGCCTAAAGAGTATCTTCTGGCATCTACAATATTTTATAACCCTATGATAAAAAATATAATGTTAAAAGCAAATAGTTTAACGAAGAGCTCATTATTTCAGAACGAAACGAGCGGCTGCCAGTGTAAGACCCACAGAATAACGACTAAAGCATAGAAGGAAGGCTAAAAACAGAATTCTGTAACTACCTTTATTCCCGTTCTATTATTAGGTACGTTAAAGGTACGATAAAGGATGTGGGAAAGAGATGAATGTTTTACTCTTTGTTTTACTTTCTTGGCATGGTCACAAGATCAATTGTCATTTGGTGAAAAAAGTTATAAGTATGACGCGGCCAAATTTGATAGTACTTTGTTTCAATGTCTGACAGTTCGTTCATTGAACTACCTGACTTATTCGCGTGTTCATTGTTTACGTGTTTGTCGTAATCTTCCATGGTTTTGCGATGTTTTAATAATATTTCTACTGTTAGATTGCATGAATTCTTTGTTTAACTACAAACAGTGAGTGTGTGGACGCTGTGGAGCAATTTTTTGTGTGGTTGGGGGCTGCCAGTCCCATTCATAGCGAAAATAAAATGAACAATAAATATTGACCTTCCATCGGTAAGTTTTTGCTCAATTTCTTGTTGCATATGATCTGATAAACGAATATAAATACATAACAAATATTGCTGTGTCACTATATAGCTGAAACCAGTCGTAATATTTATTCCAATAGAAGTTATTAGCGAATATCCGGAAATTGTTTTGGGGTTATCTTGATCAGCCATAGTGACGGAAATAATGTTGTCGATACTTTTCTTTTACAGATTTCCTAGACGATGTGAAAAAAAAATGGATAAATTGTACTGGTAGACGAAATTGGACTCAGCCACATAATATGCTCCAAGCATTTAAAAAAAAAATCATCCAGTATTATGATATAATTAAGGTATTTTATTGGCAATAAATAGTATCCCGTTCAAATTAAAACTTGATTTATTACATTACAGGAAATACTTATGGAAGTCTGCGAAGAAGGACATAGCGCAGTACTGCAAATTAAAAGAACCGCTCACCATCAACAGCAATCTAACATGAAGACAGGTATAACATTTCAGAAATATGTTCACTTGATATATGCGATACAATGATATTATATTAAAAATATCATTGATGCGATATTATTCTTCTAATTATCCCAGTCGGAAATATAATCGTGTGCAAATTTATTTATTTATTTTTAATAAAAAATACGTAATTGTAGGATCCCGTAGCAATGGAAGTTGAAACAGGACCTAGTACATCGGTACAGATTAATGAATCGCCACTGATATTGACATCTCGTGAAATCATCTCACATCAGTCAGGTAAGACATACAAATAAAACTATATAACTAAATAAAAATGATGATAAAAAATCTTACATAAATTTTATTGAGAACTGTTCGTTTTAGGAATCCTTGACACAGATGACAATAAAAAATTCAGAAATAATTGGATTCCATCCCGATTCAAGAAGACTGCGCTTTTGGCGAGTTTCTGGTCGCCAGAGCCGACTCCAGAATCCTTAGGAAGTTCATCCGTATTATGGTGTGGGCTGGAATTCGCGTAACAGATTATTAAAGTTGCTAGGCATTTTATTTTTTTTTATTTAAAATATTATCTGGTCGTTATTTATTTTTTTATGTGCGAAAAGTTTTTGTCGCTTTGGTACCATTTTGAATTTTCATAATAAATTTTATTTTTTCACTAACAACCATTTTACTTAATGAAATAATTCAAATCTCTATTAAATTACGCTTCACTGATTTAAAATAATATGTTACATAATTAAAAAGTATTAAAATAAAAATTATTAGGTACTTTGAATACGCTTGTTCCCTAGATTTTGTTGAGTAGTCTATGATGTAAAATTCAAAAAAATATGAGAAAGTAAGTTGTTTAAACATTTGCAAAACCGAATGTCTCCCACTTGTTTTCAATAAACTCATCAGTTATTATGGCAATTAAATACATTCTGGTTTAGCCGGGTCAGATTTAATACATGAAGAGCTGTCGGGAACCAAGGAAGACTATTTAGTTCATACTTTAAGTATTGTTTCATTTTGAACGAATATATTAAGTATTGGGATCATAAGGATGCCTAGTTAATTCAAAATTTTAGCTACGCACGGCTACAGATCAAGCTATACATTTCCAGTATAAGCTGATCTCGCATTGTATTTCCTTACAATGAGCGGTCAGTGTAAACTAGAAATGTATAGCTTGATGTGTAGCCGTGTGTACCTATATTATTCTTGGCAGTATAAGAAAGAATGTCATTGTAAATTCTATCGACGTTGAAATTGAGTGGGTACATCACTAGTCAGAATAAAATTAATGACAACCTACAAAATTTCGAAACGTCTTCTGTATACGTGTCCTTCTTTTACATCATAGCGGCTCCATAAGTCAAAATGAAACAAATATATTGAGTTCAGTTGCTATTTAAGCACTACTTCTATGCTTGTTGTTCTTCTGAGGTAAGACCAGCTAGACCATAGATTAAACACTTACGACAGGGGCTTACTTGAGTGTATGACTTAAACACCGTAATAATATTCATTTTACATTTTAATAATTTTAAACATTAAACTAAATAAGATATTATTTATGTACCTACTGGTCTTTTTCTGTGTTATATATGTGGCCTCTTTGCTTCGACTTACATTTCTTTTTAAATTATGTCATGTCATCCTGTTTGTCACTGTCACAAGAATAAAAATATTGAATCTTTAATAAAATAATTATAATAATTTAACTAAAAGATACAAACAATAAACATAAACCGTTTCGCATGTGCTCTTTGAGTTTATTCAAAGGCGTTACCCTGATTAGAACAGAAACCTTCGGAACACCCAGATCTTTCACAGATGTTCAGGAGACGTAATCAACTTCTGGAGGGAGATGGGCTGGTTGGAATAACCATCCTCGGCCGCCATGGCTCACGTACAATGGTCCACTTGAAGAACTAAATACAGAAACCAAACCCAAACATAGAACATAGATCTTATGTATCTAATAGTTTTATAACTATGGTCTCTTTGTCATACAGTGAGTACCTAAGTGTACCTATGTAGTTTTTTGGAAATTAAATATGCACAATTTGACCTGCGTGTGGCTCAATTTTATTGTTTCATTTCACGTCAATTCTATGAAAGAAAAGAAAAGACAGAAAGACAGAAAATACATTTATTTAGAACAGACTAAAAACTAGCCTACATGTATAAGTCAACCGCATATCAATGGTAACAAAACTAGTAAAAGCAGATCCTGTCCTCTGTAAAACCTATTATATTAAGCCAGTTCTGCTTCAAATGGTTTTGTTACCTTTGATATGCGGTTGCACCAACTAATGTTCCATCCCGTACACAATCATGGACGTATAAAAAAAGTACTTAACTTTTTTCTATAAGGTCCATGCTATACAACATGTCCCAGAATTGAAGGCACAACCGTTTCGGGTTAATGTACTCATCATTATGACCAACTTTTACCCTGGTACGAAACCGAAACTGAGGGCGTTACATTATTAAGGGGCAAAATACGTTCACGGCATGTGGGAAGAAAAACTTATTATGTTTATATTTTGACTAAAACTAATTTATCTGGGCGAAGTGGCATCCTAGAGTATTGCTGTAATTGCATAGTTGGTCGCCGAACGATCGGTTGTTGTGCCCATGTAATGACAGTTGTTTGGTATTTGGGATGGGCAAGGCAACAGGATAACATTATACTACCAGCTCAGCATTTGAATCATGTTTTTGTAGAAGAGGAATAAAGACAAACATCAAGATGTTATTTTTTTTATTAGACCTAACCTGATGTTATTTTTGTCATTTCATATGAACTTATTATGTACACTTTCACAGATTAAGGTTCGCTCATAAATATTTACTCAAGCTTGATATTAATTTGACGTCTTCTACACCTAGACATAATCTTTAGGTATCTTCAGGGTTGGTGTCGTACTGCTGAGTGCTGCTACGGTCGGAGCAGTGCGGATGTGATGTGGGTATCATCCTCCCGCCCTAATCCCAGTTTATAAGTAGTCTGCCCAATTTGTGTATCTTGACTCTCGGATGTGTTATCCGTAGCCTTCATCACAGTAGTCACCTTCACCTTTCCACCCATATCATCTTTCACGCAATCCATAATCGTTTTATGAAAAAGTCACAAATAATTATTAATATAGGTACTTTTTCAACTGTAAACAAGAAAACACATCTGACTTGTCTGTCAGTTTGATAGATCCGGTCATCCGGTAGTGTCACTTGTCACTTTGTTTTTTTTATAAATACAAAATGGTCAACGAGATGAAACGAAAAACTGATAATTTAATTTCGAATTATTTTAAGTATCTGCATGGGGTTTAAAAATATGATAAGTATAGAAATCTACTCCTGGTAATGTATTCTAAACATTGGAAAATGTTTTGAACCCTCAAAATGACCAGTTTTTTTTGTACAAATTAATGTATGGACATTGCCTTCATTCTTTTACATGTGACCAACTTCGAGGTATACCCTTCTGAATAAAAATATCTTTCAAATCGGACTACTCTGTAAAAAGTTAAAGTTATGCCACACATTAATACAGATGGGACACTCCGCAGTTTAGGTATGAAGCTACAAGTACGCGGCGGGCCCGTCCGCGGGGCTAATTCAGTAGGACTGCCGCGCGCCGAAGGTATAAGAGTTACGCGACAGAATGGGGAAATAGGTGAATATAACTGTAGGTAATTAGCGTTCTGCGAACTGAATTGCACTTTATTGTGTCGTAGCAAGAGCTGCTTTTTATTTAAATGATTTTGCGGAGTGTCCCATCTGTATTAATCTGTGGTTATGCGTCGTCATATATAAAAAAGCGGGCAAGTGCGTGTCGGGCCACGTACCATGACGGATCCTTAGTTGAAAATAATGTATCCCAATAACAAACTAACATTGTAGTTTACAAACTACAAATCCCAAAAAAAAAATATGTGATAAAACCGACTTCCAAAAAAATCACTACAAACTGAAAAATAACTTTAGTTTCGGAAGTCGGTGTCTTTGGATCTGTATTTTAGTTTTTTGCCACCGACTTCCGAAATTAAAGTTATTTTTCAGTTTGTAGTGTTTTTTTTGGAAGTCGGTTTTTTTTTTTTGTAAAAAAGTTTTTATTTTTCACTTTTTAGTGGTTCAGTTTGTAATTTATCTAAGTTACAATAACCCAATGTCAACTGATCATCACGTTTTACAAAATATTGCTTTTCCCGATGCAGGGACGTTAATTGTTGAGGAGTTCTCCTAGTAAGAACCAGGAGAACTGGAGCTCCATGGTGAAGTCACCATCACCATTATGCATTTTGACGAGCATAAACCATATTAAAGTAATCGAATCGCAACCTGTGATATACTTAGATATTTAATTGAGTATTTCCGATGGCCCCCTGTGGTCTTCATCATCAGTTCCAGTTCACCGAATGGTACTTTCCGAGAGCAAATGCACGAGTTACTATAATATAAAAAATACCGAAATCGATATAGGTGTGCCCATAAAATTTGAGGGTTTCCCTCGATTTCCATGGGATCCCATCATCAGATCCTGACTTGATGATCATGGGACCACTTGGGAAGTATACCCTTTCGAACAAAAAAAGAAAAATCCAAATCGGTCCAGCCATTTTCGAGTAATCGGGAACATAAAAAAAAAAAAAAAAAAAAAGGTGCCGACGAATTGAGAACCTCCTCCTTTTGCAAGTCGGTTAAAAATTACAAATTAACTATTTTCGGACTTTTTCCTTTATTTGTGCTGTGAGACCTTGCTTCTCGCCAAATTTCATGATTCTAGGTCAACGGGGAGTACCCTATAGGTTTTGATTTAGTTGCTAGTATCAGTCGCATAAATGGCCGTATTTTTTTACTGCGTTGACTTGGGGACCATATACTTACGTATATGAGTTAATTTCAACTTGATGCCTCCACGCGTTCCTGAGAAAAAGGGTCTTGACAGACTGACAGACAGACAGATAGACAGACGGACAAACAAGTGATCCTATAAGGGATCCGTTTTTTCCTTTTGGGGTACGGAACCCTAAAAAAGAATATAATATTATATTATACACGTGTCAAAACTCAAACTCAAACTCAAAGCATTTATTTCAATTAAACCAATTACAGGCACTTTTGAATTGTCAAAGAGTCGGTCAGTAGGTAAGTCAGAAAGTTGAAGCTAGTTGCCCATTCCAAAACGTAGATCTATGGAGAAGAACGGGCAAGAAACTCCACGGACACTCTTTTAAATCAAAATATGGTTACAAAATATTGGTTACATCGAAACGTTAAAAGCGTCCGTAATAAAAACATTAAAAAAAAAAACAAATCAAAATTGAAATTAAAATAAGCCGTGGCAGCTAAGGTATGACCAGCCTCCACCAACAGCGCCCGTTGACGAACCTGACGCATGGATTAGTTAAAAATTGTCGTCTTGAGAACCTCCTCCACGCATCTGTGGCAAGAAGGCTAAATGACTTACGTATCAAGGTAGGAGAGTCAGTGCCTCTACCATCGGGCGCAGGAGCGAGCTGAGCCGGCCACGTGCGGCGGGGAGTGCCGCGGTTGGAGCTGCACCACGACCGGGAGCGCACGGGGAGCTGCGGAGCAAACATGATTGGTGAATAAATAAATATACTTGGACATTCCACACAACGCCATCTAGTCCCAAGCTAAGCAACCTAATGCTTGTGTTATGGTAACGAGATGGCTGATAAACTACCTATATACATTTTTTTTTTGTAAATACATACATATTATAGATAGAAAAACACCCAGTGAAAAGAATGATAAATTATATTAGGTCCCGTTAAAATAGATGGACAAATTTTATCACAGAAATTAGGTAAACAATGCTTAATTTTATCGATGGAAAAAATAATAGGTCGGGCAAAAAGTATGTATGGACTTGTAATAAAATCTCTTTGGCTATACTATTTGTATCTGGCTGGTTTTGGTATCATTGAAAGTTTAAATTTTAAAGAACATAATTCCAAATTCAAATTAGGAAAATGTGTGATTTTCATTTATTTTTCGTACTGTTAAGATGAGTGAATCTAATGAAGAAATTCGATACATTTTAAAATTTTACTACAAAAAAGGTAAAAATGTAACGCAAGCCGCAAAAAAAATTGCGATGTTTATGGACCTAGTGCAGTGTCTGTGAGAGTAGCACAAATTTGGTTTAAGCGTTTTCAATCCGGAAATTTTGATGTCAAAGATGCACGTCGCTCTGGTCGCCCTATTACGGATAAAATGGATGCCATTTTTGAAAAAGTGGAACAAAATCGGCATATCAGTAGTTACGACGTAGCTGAAGAACTGGGAATTGACCACAAAACAGTTTTGACCCATTTGGCAAATGACACATAACTAAATAATAAACAATGAAAAAAAAATATCTTGAATTTGTATATAAAATACGAAGGAACTTTTTCCCCGACCTAATATTTTTAAAAATCCAAAAAAATAAATAAAATAAAGTGTCTACTTGCTGAAGTATTGTACTGAGTGTGCAAGGCCTTTCTTTAACAGCTGATAGTAAATGCTGTGACTGAGTTATAAACGTGGCATTTTTACTTTTAGAAAGCTAATACGATGTATAATAATTTAAAGTAATAAAAAAAGTTACGTAATACGGGGTTTTATTGAGAAATTTTACAATTATTGTAAGAAGTCTTCTTCTTAGAGTAGTCAGATAGGAAACGCAGACCTCATCTAGTTCAAAAAAAATATTATTGACGTGTAAAAGTGTTTGTACAAACATACTTACAGAAATAAATCATATCATTTAATAAAAAAATATATATATTTGTCGGCACTTCCGCTTTTCTAGTGCGTTAATTGACATTCGTACAACTGTCAACGTCAAAAACGAACACCGGGCACTGGGGAGGTGGCCATCTTGTAGAAACAGGCAGTGAACTTCGGATCGCAGTAGAGTGCGCACGCAACCACGTGCTCGGTGGACGTTATATTTTAAGCACATCACTCTTAATCTAAGCGATCTATAATTATTTTGAAGTGGAGTGATTGTGACAAGTGTTATTTTACTGAAATCCTTCCAATCCGATAATCCACGCCTACCTGTACATGAAGAACGTATTAGATTATAGTCGAAAGACTTCATATTTTATTTTTTCAATATTATTTATTACAAAGAAAAGTTAAGCAAGATAAATTTTCAGTCATGGTGATGATTTTATGTTAGAATACAATTTTGGCACGCTTTTATTAAATATTCAGCTTAGTCATTGTTGGGGCTTCAGTGTCTTCAAATGAAACTCCCGTATCGAGGTATGGTGGTTTAATAGGTAAAACTGTATTTTACAATAAAAATTGCGGAGCGCACAAGTTCGCGACGGTGATGGTAAAAAATTGATATTTTTTCTTTAATGACGGTGTAAGTAAAACACAAAATCCATACGGAGCGCCTGTTGCTTTACATTAGCATCTCGCACTGAACGTCGCATCGTCACAAAGTTTACGAAGGCGTAAACATCCTCCCCCCGTTTGAAACCCAGGGGTTTCAAACCTGAAGTAGTTCCTCTTCTGTAGGTAAGGGGCAGATGCGAACCAGAGGGCGCCGTATAGTTCCTCTATTAGTGTTGATGTCAGCTACTCGCACAACCCCATCTTGTCCCGGGAAGAGCCGTGTAATGCGTCCAAGTCTCCAACATAGAGGTGGGACGCCATCTTCTTTCAATAGGACCATATCCCCAATTTTGACTGCGTCGGCATTGGTCTTCCATTTACGGCGAAGTTGTAACTCGGCGATATACTCGGATTGCCAGCGCTGCCAAAAATGTTGGTATATTTGCTGCAGCCTGGCATAGCGCTTCAAGTTGGTTGAGTGGCAATCTTCCAAAGCTGGTTCAGCAGGCAGAGCGGTAAGAGCCCGACCAATGAGAAAATGCCCAGGAGTAAGGCAATGGAAATCGTCAGGAGAGGAGGATAAAGGACAGAGAGGTCTACTATTTAACACAGCTTCTACCTGAGCGAAAAGAGTTTGAAGTTCTTCAAAACTTAAATGAGAATTACCCATTACTCGCCTAATATGAAATTTTGCTGAGCGGATACCGGCCTCAAAAATACCGCCAAAATGAGGAGCGTAAGCTGGTGAAAAGTTAAACTGAATGCCTTCCGAACATGCAAAATCATATAGATCGTTTTGGTAAATCTTAAAAAAATCGTTAATTTCTTTAGCTCCTGCGACAAAGTTGCGTCCATTGTCGCAGAATACCTCCGCTGGCCTGCCTCTTCGTGACACAAACCTTCGGAATGTCATAACGAAAGCGTCCTTTGATAGATCGCTCACGGCTTCGAGATGAGAAATTTTATATTGAAGGCATATGAAAAAACAAAGATAGCACTTGACTAACGAAGCACCACGTCCCTTTCTGTTTACAATAAGGAATGGGCCAGCGAAATCAATTCCAACTGTGTGAAATGGAAAATTTGGCGTGACACGTTGTGAGGGCAAATGTCCCATTATTGGCGCAATAGTCTTGCCCTGCAAGCGTCTGCACCTGCAGCAGTTATGAAAAATGCGTCTAGCTAAATTTCTGCCATTAATCGGCCAAATATAATTCCTGACAACGGCCAACAATAATTGTGGACCAGCATGTAATCCGCGTTTATGTTCATACTCGAAAATTAATTTGGTAAAATGATGCGAAGCATGCAGTAGAACGGGGTGTTTTTTGTTATAGTTATAATCAGATGAGGCTAGTCGGCCACCAACTCGGATGACCTTGTCGTCACTTAAAAATGGAGTCAATGATAAAATATTTGATTTAGAACTTAAAGCCTTATTGTTGCATAATAAATTATATTCACAGAAGAATGATTCTTGCTGTGCGAGACGACACAAGTATAGAAAAGAATTATTTAATTCATCAACAGACAGATTGCCAAGAAGTTTATTTTTATTATGTTTTAGGTTATTAATAAATCTTAGCACGTAAGCGAAAGATCGTTTTATTTTAGTTAAGCTAGAAAATCGTTTAAAATTAATTATAGGTTCATTTTGAGCAGCAATATGAGTTGTAGTACAATTAGGTTTAGTTTCAGGTAAGTCATTAGTATTAATTTTATTAGGTTTTAAGATAGGCCAATTACTTTCAGGCTCCTTGAGGAATGGAGGGCCTGACCACCACAGCTGGGTACTGCCAAGCTTCTCTGGACTGATTCCTCTAGATATGAGGTCTGCAGGATTGACAGATGTGGGCACATAGCGCCACGAGGAGGCATCTGTTAGCTCACAGATCTCGGAAATCCTATTTGCTACAAAGGTTTTCAGGTTTATAAAACTGGTGTGGAGCCAGGCTAGCACTACTGACGAATCACACCAGTGTACTTGATGCTGAAATTCATATCGAAGTGACTTCCTGACAGCCTTGCATAACCTTGCTGCCAATAGGGCAGCGCACAATTCTAGACGAGGGATAGTCGTACCTTTAATCGGCGCTACTTTGGACTTAGAACAAAGCAAATTGACTGTGACTTCATTCGCAGCATTAATTGAACGTAAATAAATGCAAGCTCCGTATGCATGTTGGGATGAATCACTGAAAGAATGTAATTCTACAGATGAAGGTTCATTACAGAGCACACGCCGCGGAACTTCTAGAATTAAAAGTGAAGGTAAATGCTGCATAAAAATGTTCCAGTCTCTTTGAATTTCATGTGGGACTGGAGAGTCCCAAGTTAAATTATGGTGCCACAGTTGTTGTAACAACATTTTCATTTTAATTACACACGGACTAATCAGACCTAAGGGGTCAAAAATTTTAAAAAGAGAAGATAGAAAAGATCTTTTCGTTAAATTATTGTTAGAGGAAAGTGGGCATTTGATAGTGAAATGTAACTGATCGGTTGATGGGTTCCATCCCATACCTAGTGTACTGGTTGATTCACTTACTAAAAGATTATCGTCAGTTTGAGTATTTGAATCAAACAATGATGGTAAATTAGTCTTAAACTTACGAAGATTAAAACATCCTTTCTTTAATTCTTCAGTTACAGATTGGTGAATATAACGTAGGGTATCCTCACTTTCAGAACCGGTGATGAGATCGTCTACAAAAAAATCATGTTGAATTATGTCCTTAACGATAGGATCAGAAGATTCTTCACCAATCTGCCATAGACACCGAGTGCTCAAGTAGCTGGAACTTGCCATTCCGTAAGTCACAGTACCCAGCTGAAGCGTTTTAATGGGCAAAGACTCATCCTCTCTCCATAAAATAAGTTGAAGTTTGCGATCCTCCTCATGAATCCGGACTTGACGGTACATTTTTTCGACGTCACCCGTGAGGAGGAACTTATGTTGTCGAGCTCTTATTAAGATGGAGAACAGTGAGTCCTGCATATTAGGCCCAACCATGAGGATGTCATTAACAGACTGACCCGATGAAGTAGGAGCTGAGCCGTCGAATACGACTCTTATTTTCGTAGACTCACTACTGTCTTTGAAGACAGCGTGGTGGCAGAGGAAGTAAGATGTAGAAGGTATAGGTACAGCGGATTCTGAAAGGTGACCTAAGTCTGCGTACTCACGCATAAATTCTACGTATTGCAATTTCACATGTGGTTGTTTGCGAAATCGCTTTTCTAAATTTAACAAGCGTTTCTTAGCTAGTGAATAAGATTCACCCAGACAATCAGGTGTATCTTTTAAGGGTAAACTAACTGAGAATCTACCGGTTTCTAAACGGAGGGTGTGCGATAAAAAATGTGTTTCGCATGCCCTCTCGCTATGACTCATACGTGGTTTAGTTTGAGTTGTTTGAGGAACATTTTCTAAGTCCCAGAATTTTGTTAGTTCTTGATGTATTTTGTCAACAGACGACACATAAGAAACGACTGAATGATTAGAATCTATATTATTATCAATATCTTTTAACTTATTGTTTGTGGGTAAATTAAAATACATAGGACCTGAAACCAACCAACCGAAGTGGGAACTTCTCAATACAGGTGAATTAAGACCGAGAGAAAGTTGATCGCGGCCAATAATGTCCCAGAAAATATCGGCACCGATGACAACATCAACAGGTGCTGGTTGGTGGTAGTGAGGGTCTGCTAAAAAGTAATCACTTGAAATATTAAGTTTTTTAATGTCAACGGGTATTCTAGGTATATTACCGGTCAACACTGGCAACACCAGAAAAGAAGAAGTGACGGTGAAATGTTTCATCAAAGATTTCAACTGAACTACGCATGTTTCTGTAGCCTGAGTGGTGGTTTTATTACCTATGCCAATTATATTAACATGCAAAGTGGTAGTCGGTTCTAAAAGCAGTTTTGTTTTAAGAGATTGAGTAATGAATGATGACTGACTACCGCAATCCAAAAGAGCACGAACCTTCTGTGTTTGATTGGTCACAGGATTGGCTACCTCAATATAAGCAGTAGACAGTAAAACTTGATGGTTATTTTGATTTGAAAAATTAACGATAGTGTCGTCAGTGGTGTCGGGTGAAATGGTGACAACACTGGAAATATTTTTGCTGTCAGGTTGTTTATGCAAGAGTCTATTGTGCCTCGTATTGCACATGCGACACGGATGCATGCGACAATTGCGTGCAGAGTGGCCAGATCTCAAGCAGTTGTGACAAAGCTTCAATCGGCTTACTTCACTGATACGGTCATCCACACTCTTAGCCAAAAAAGTGGGGCAATCATAAAGGCGATGATTACCATTACAAACGCCGCACGATAAATCAGAAATATTATTGTCTTCACTATTAGAAATGTATGACTGGTGTGATTTAATTTTATTTTTAGAATCTATAGGCTTTGACGTTGTCTGAGTCTTAGGTTTAGAGTATGGATGGCTGCTATTTATTGACTCAAGTACATCAGCGCGGTCGATAAGAAACTTGAAAAAATGTTCTAAAGTAGGTATATTAGTATCCAACGTGCCCCGGTACTCTTCCCACTTGGCCTTTGTGTGGCTATCAAGCTTGGGGCTCATTATGTGAATGAGTAAAATATCCCAGTCACGTGAACCTAGACCGAGACTAGTTAAAGCACGTAAGTTTTTATTAATATGATCCACAAGGAATCGTAATGATTTATCAGACTCGCTTGTGATTGGTTTTAAGTATAATAATGAATTTATATGATGAGTTACTAACTGTCGTGTATTGTCATATCTGTCACACAATAATTTCCAAGCACACGCATAATTTGCGCTGGACACCTCTAAATTAGTAATAATGCGCGCTGCATCGCCAGTCAAGTACGAAATAAGATAATGGAATTTGTGAATGGGAGCGATGCGGTCGTTATTGTGTACTATAGATAAGAATGTGTCACGAAATTCAAGCCAACGAAAGCAAGACCCGTCGAACTTAGCAACTTGAATTTGAGGTAATTTAAAACCTATATCATGATGATCGTGATTACATGGACCTGGAGATAAATGACTTGAATTTAAATCCTTGGAATTACTTTCATCGTGACGGTTCGAGTTATGGTTTTGTATAATACTTTGAGCAATTGCAGTGTTAGATATAAATAGTTGTTCGATAGTATCACGCTCATCAATCTCAATAGATAAATTGTCAGAGTTTAATACTTCTATTTGATTTTGCAAGTCATCAAAACGGCTATAAATAGATTCAAATTTGCTTAGTTTTAATGTTAACTCAGCTAACTCAATCTGAGTAAGCGTTTCTTTAGAGGTAACATTCGATAAAAAGTTTCTAAATTTAGTTATTTGACCTTTTATGGAACTACGTTTCACCAAAAGATCCTGTAATTCTTGAGGATTGTTTGTGCTAGATTCACCTCCACAATCTCTACCCATTGTGAACTCAAACCAATATTGTTAATGTTAAATAAGATCGGATAAACAATTCGATTCCAAGTAGGTATGATTATGGAAATAATACAAACGCAAACTAGGTGATTATAATGTAAAAAACAAAAACTTAGCTCACGCTCCTCGTCTAACGTCACCTGAGGCCGGCCCGGCGCAGCTGTGGGTAGGGCTCCGCTCCGATCACACGGTGACACGGCAGGCGGCCCGAAGTTGCGCAACGCGGTGGCGATCGGCCTGAAATGTTCGGCGAGGTGGGTGAAATATAATGCTTATAGTAATAGCTATAAGCCTGTTGGAAAACACGGATATAAACTATGATAATATTATAAGAAAATAACCTTCTATTATACTTGTATGACAGTAAAAACGTTTACCAATAGATAATGTGAATTTACTTTAATAATCTGCGTAGGGTGTAGGTATTAACGTAATTATTTTAGGACACTAATGACTACAAACACCAATGCTTTCATAGAAGCTATTTTAAATAGGTATTGGATAGATTTATTAAGGGTAAGGCTATAAAAGGTAAGGGTGAGTAGGTAATAGGGAATTCACAAGGAAAAAATGGGCACTTAGCTGCATTGGCCGAGGCTGCGGTACGATGCTGAATGCTGATCGGTAACCGGCGGTGGCTGCAATGGCTGGTACGCCTCCAGGAAACCCAGGTATGATGCTTGATCTAGGTGAAAAGTAGCTGCGGCGCAATGGCTACGACGGCAGCGCGTGGTCGGAATGATCGAACTTGTTTTTCTCCAAAATTGCAGGTCCTGTCACGGTCGCCAGATGTTGGGGCTTCAGTGTCTTCAAATGAAACTCCCGTATCGAGGTATGGTGGTTTAATAGGTAAAACTGTATTTTACAATAAAAATTGCGGAGCGCACAAGTTCGCGACGGTGATGGTAAAAAATTGATATTTTTTCTTTAATGACGGTGTAAGTAAAACACAAAATCCATACGGAGCGCCTGTTGCTTTACATTAGCATCTCGCACTGAACGTCGCATCGTCACAAAGTTTACGAAGGCGTAAACAGTCATCAACATCGCATTAGGGACCGGAACTTCGGGGCGTAACTCCGCTGCCGCGAGAAATCACGGTACAGCGGACAGAGCTCCGGCGGGATCTCATGGCGGCATGGAGATCGCGACTGTCGCAACCCAGCGCTGGGCACGCCACAATAGCGGCGATAAGTCCCCTCTTTGAGGAGTGGTTAGAGAGGCGCCACGGCGTCCTCACCTTCCGCCTGACGCAGGTCCTCACCGGACACGGTTGTTTCGGGAGGTTCCTGTTTCGCATAAGGCGGGAGGAAACGCCCGGGTGTTTCCATTGTGTAGATCGCCCGGAGGACACGGTGGAGCATACAGTGGAGGTCTGCCCGGCTTGGGCAGAGCACCGCCGTGTTCTCACGGAGGCGATCGGCGGCGGCGATCTCTCGCGTCCGAGCCTGGTCCAGGCCATGGTGCGGAGCGAGAGTGCATGGGAGGCCGTCACCTCCTTCTGCGAAGCAGTGATGCTCGCGAAGGAGGAGGCGGAACGCGTGAGGGAGAGGCAGCCTCACGCCCTCAGTCGCCGCAGGAGACGCCCTGGGCGGCGGGAATCGCGGGGCGATTTCCGGCCACCGTAGGCGCGGGCCTGCGGACGGTGAGCAGCGGGTAGCTCGCCGTCCGGTAAGGACCAGGCCCGAGTCGACGGCGCGTCGTGTTCCACGCGCGCCTCAAAGAGATGTCAGCAAGTGACGGGGCCCAATAGGGCCGACGCCGCTGGGGTCGCGGGTTGTCTGAAAGGGTTACCGCGGCCCTGGCATAGGCAACTGAAGGAACACGGGTGGGTTTTAGTCAGTAAAAGTCTGACACGCCCTCCCGCTCCACCCAGAGCGGGAGAAGTTATTTGATGATTTCCCACCCTCAAAAAAAAAAAAAAAAAGGGACCGGAACTTGAATGTAGGTAATAACTGTTTTTCAGACGTCCACAATTTATTAATTAAAGAAAAGACTCATTCTATTGGTGCATTTGCGCCAGGTAGACATAAAAATAATATATTCAATTAAAATAGCTCGTGGCTAAGTAATAACAGCCGCACGGGTCGATCCATCAGGTTAAGCTACGCTTGCCGGGGTTGGTCAGTGGATGGGTGACCATCTTTACATACCGAGACTCCTCCGTGCCTCGGAAAGCACGTTAAGTCGTTGGTCCCGGCTGTCATTCGTGGATCTTTGACAGTCGTTACGGGTCGTCGGAAGCCC
The DNA here is from genome assembly GCA_905163495.3 of Cosmia trapezina. NCBI lineage: Eukaryota > Metazoa > Arthropoda > Insecta > Lepidoptera > Noctuidae > Cosmia > Cosmia trapezina. The sequence goes on from LR991047.1 coordinate 14,747,471, forward strand.
GAAAGTCTGACAACCAGTCTTACCAAGGGGTATCGTATTACCCAGTTACTGGGTTGTGGAGGTCAGACAGGCAGTCGCTCCATATAAAATACTGGTATTCAGCTGCATCCGGTTAGACTGGAAGCCGACCCCAACATAGTTGGTGAAAGACTAGGCAGATTGATTGATTCAATTAAAATACAAAAGTTTTCATGTTTAAGTTGCTGTGAAAGTGTTTGAACTGAACAATTCTCGTGTTGGGAGCACTCTGGATACGGGAATAAATAACACACGCAGTCTGGTACAGGCACAAATATAATGACTGACATATCAGGACAACTGTCTACCTTCAATCAATCAATCAATCAATCTGCCTAGCCTTTTCCCAACTATTTTGGGGTCGGCTTCCAGTCTAACCGGATGCAGCTGAATACCAGTATTTTACATGGAGCGACTGCCTATCTGACCTCCACAACCCAGTTACTGGGGTAATACGGTACCCCTTGGTAAGACTGGTTGTCAGACTTTCGGGCTTCTGACGACCCGTAACGACTGTCAGATCCACGAATAACAGCCGGGACCAACGGCTTAACGTGCTTTCCGAGGCACGGAGGAATCTCGGTATGTAAAGATGGTCACCCATCCACTGACCAACCCCGGCAAGCGTAGCTTAACCTGACGGATCGACCCGTGCGGCTGTTATCACTTAGCCACGAGCTCCTCCAATGGTCAACAACTGTCTACCTTCAATACCGAGTATTGAAGGTAGACTTAACAATGACTTATACTAAACAATATCAATATACCTTCTGTTCCGTTACCGCAACTCAAACTCAAACTCAAAGCATTTATTTCAAATAAACCAATTACAGGCACTTTTGAATTGTCAAAGGGTCGGTCTTGGGTCGGTCAGTCAGAAAAATGAAGCTAGTTGCCCATTCCAAAGCGTAGATCCTATGGAGAAGAACGGGCAAGAAACTCCACGGACACTCTTTTAAAATCAAATATTTTACAAAATATTGGTTACATCGTTCATATTGAAAATATACATGTGAGAACAATGTAGAAAGACGTGCACGTTAAAAGCGTCCGTAATAAAAAATAAAAAAAAGATAAAAACTAAAAACAACTAAATTAAAAAATAAAAATAAGCCGTGGCAGCTAAGAGACGACCAGTCCCAACTGACGGCGCCCGTTCACGAACATGACGCATGGATCATGGGCAACGTTTTTCTAGACGTATCCATAGTTCAATTTCTCGCAAGATGGCAGCACCGGAAGCAGCCTAACTAGCTGCCATTGCACACACGTATTCGTTATTTTTGGAGCGAAGGCAAAGGTCGTGTGGGTGGTCGCCTGGCGCGCGCGCGTGTTCTAAATCGGTCGATATCCTAAGGGAGATCGAATCATCCCCTATTTCACGTGTGCTCAACACGAAAGCGTGAAACCCTGAAGCTAGCTGAAGGACAATCGAAGGTGGAAGCTCAACGAACGCCGGAGCAGACCAAGGTACGTGAGTGCATTTTGTTCGCTGCGGCATGTGTCGAGTTTTTGAACATCAGAATATACGAAAACCGTTATTTTCTCAGTGTAGTGTCAAAGCCACCCCTATTTCGGTTTGGTGCGTATGTTACACCTTCAATATCTTATTACCTACTACATACATTACACCAAACCCAACGCCTTTCCATCGAAAAACTACGAGGTACTGAAAACTGAAAACGGGACAATTTTGCGTTCCCAGGTTTTTTTCGGGGACACCGGGACCAAGAGCCGAAGAAGGGGACGGTCTCGTTACGTATGGTCAGGTTACGTACCTGGTGCTGCAGTGGCTCGGCGCGCGGCAGGAGTGGCGGCACGAGCAGCAGCCGCGAGTCCCAGCACAGCGCCAGCTCGAACTTGTTCAGGAGCGACACGCCCAGCGAGCTGGCTTCGTCTCCTCGCGCCAGCATAGGCGATGCCTTGAACACGTGCGCTAGGTCGTCGATCTTCATTATCCCTGGGGTGAGAGAAAATGTGAAAAACTGTTCCTATTATAGATATTATATCACGTCGGGGTCACCAATATAGAACTTTTGTTGGGACGTGATATAGGTTCTATAGTGAGATGAAATGAAATGTCCATTCTATGTTAAACTATGAATTTAATAATGTATAAATTTTGTTACAACTAAACACGGTAAAATATTACAATAAATGTTTGATGCGAGTAACGGGTAGTAACCGACTATATGTGTTGTCACGGGGACGCGTGACTTCGAACTTAACTTGACGGTGCAACGTCATAGGCACTTATAAGCTCGCAAGTGGTGTGCATGTGTGGGTAAACATACCGCTACACTATATCCAGCCGGTCGGTGAAAGATGGACAGTGTAAAAGATGACATGGCTAGAAAGGGGGTGACTACCGAGATTACGACTAATAGAGCAGTATGGAAGAAAGGGACATGTTGCGCCGACCACTAATAAATTGGGTTAAGGGCAGGAGAATTATGATGATATCTAGCCGGTAGGTTTAGGTTTGTGAATAATGTAGAGAGCTTTAGTGACATATAATTAAGTATTTGTTGTTTTTCTTTTTACAATGCGTTTCAAATAAGAATAGGAACGTCAATGACCTCTATCTGTCAAATGTTGATTGAAAAGTACGGTTTGCAAAGAAAACTTATTTGCGTATCAATAACGTTTTGTTTTGTCTTAGCTAAATCAAAGTGAAAACAGACATCAAAAAATTATTCATAATTAGTTTTTTATAAATTATGCTTCTTTCTTTCATATTTTCATTGTTGGTAACAATTTTTTTCATTTTTTTTCAAATTCTTCATTCGTGATTCGTAAATAAATGTTAACTAAAAAATATCTTGTTTTGCTCACCCTACCCAATTCAGTCGATTTGACAGCTATGACGTCACAACATGGCGCTGAGTCGATCCTATTCTTATTTGAAACGCACTGTAAGTTTAAAATTTAGCTACCCAATTGTTTTTTATTTTTTAGGATTATGTAAAAAACGAATGTATGTGCGTCATTTTTCGCGGGAATAAATAGTTTTTCTTTCTTTTCTTTTCTTTTTTTCTTTAAGAGGAAACGTGGGTGCTCTTTTCTCCATACAAAAAGATACAAACGCTCTCGCCTGTTTTCTTTCTGGTTAATGACCATAAAGCAATGATTTTTTACAGAAATATTCTTATTCAGTTTATGAAATATCTTTTAAATTGGTCCAATATTGGATAAGGAAATAGGCGAGAGCCAAACCTCGAAATGTGACTTTTTACATAGGCTATTTAGTCGGATCTGCAGTTGTCCTTATCGCACGAATTCGATGGCAGAGCGCTCGCAGAGCGACAGCAATACCTTCTTGAAATACCTAATTTTCAGAAGTCTGGTCACCCCCATTTCCTCTTAAGGGCATTGTAGGGGTCATCATTATGAACAACTTTTACTATGGGACCAAACCTGAAATCGCGAAAAAAAAATCAGCTGTTCAGTACAATGTTCGTATAACTCGTCAAAATGTAGGGAAAACCTTAGTTGTTCATAATGATGAGTACCCCTTAAAAGATTGCCACTAAACATACATAATAAACATACATACGGGGTGTTTCTTTTAAGGTGTCAAGCCAGTGCGAGCTGATAGCAGAGTACCATACCTATCGATTTAACGCCCATGTATGTTCTACGATTTTTTGTAGTTTTCGGGTTATTTTGGATCCCTCATTTCATATCAATGGTAGTGGTCAAATATAGTAGTAGGTATCAAATTTATGTTTTTATTATCAACTGGAATAGTAAATATCGATTGACAAAAATATGCAAAAATAATAATAAATTATAAAATATAAAAATCACAAGATTTTAGCAAATAATGGCCTATTTAGTACATTCTTGTACAAAGTTGACCCAAAAAAAAGAAATAAATTTTTAAAGCCACCATGTCGTTGAATCAGGAAAAATATCGAAAAAAAATTATAACTCGAAAACTACAAAAAATCGTAGAACATACATGGGGGTTAAATCGATAGGTATGTACTCTGCTATCAGCTCGCACTGGCTTGACACCTTAAAAGAAACATCCTGTATATTTAAGAAATCTCGTTGTAAAATCCGTGCGAAGCAGGGGGCCCTACTCCCTAAGTCCGTCCGTCTTTCCGTCCGTCCGTTCATCCGTCCGTCTGAAATTACGATTAATCAAAACAAGTGTAAAAGTTAAATTTTTCGGACGTGCTAAAACACATCGGGAGTAGGGACAACTGTCAAATCGTGTTGTCATTCATACTTCGTTCCCGAACCAATCATCCATCCGTAGATGATACGGAGTAAGAAACGGCCGTAACGAAGGCCGAAACTACGGACTTCGTGCTTAGAGAGTAGACCCCCAGGGACGGGCCGCTAGTTCGTATTAATAATTCTACTCCACTCACCGTTATTAGCGAACGGGTTGATCTCCCTGACGGTGACGACATGCGCTAACACGTCGCACAGCCACTGTGGGCGCAAGAAGTACAGCTCCTTTAGAGTCGCGTCGTCATAGTGTAGGAGAACACCTGTAACAGACAAACATACCAGTGGCGAGGTGTGAGTTTTTGTAAGAGAGAAGCTGGTCTTAAGAGCGTTAACGCCGACCGCCATTTCATACAAACTTTGAAGTCCTTGTTTTTCAAAATGAATGAACCGATTTTAATGAAACTTCATACGTATAAGCAGGATACATAGGTCTAAAAAATTAGTTAAGAACATTTTTGAAAAATAGTGTTACAGCCAAATGCATCCGATTTTAAATATTCCATAGAAACAGAGATTTCCAATTATCTTCTTTTAAATTAGACATTTTGAAAATGTTCTTAACTAACTTTTGAGACCTATGTATCTTGCTTATACGTATGAAGTTTCATTAAACTCGGTTCATTCATTTCGAAAAAAAATTACTTGAAAATTTGTATGAAATGCTGTAGGCGTTAACGCTCTTAACACTTTGAGCGGAGCGACGTTATAATACGTAAAATTTGATAAACGCTATTTGAAACAACGTTTAATCACGTCAGCAAAAAATATGTCTTCCTTTAAAGAACGTGTATAAACGGCTGCGGCCTATACCAATTCCTTCAAGCTACGTCATCGCGCCGTATCACTTTAAATTTTCGGACTGCTAGCGCCACTCCACGTTAGTTTTGTTGTACACTTTTTAAGGCTACTCACACACATACATTCTAATTACGCGTACATTCGCAACGTCGACGTGTAGTAACGGTTGTGTCACATTTCATATTATCTTTGCTTGTATGAAAAACCAGAACGTCACTAATCGTCATATATTTTGTATGAGAAAATAGTGTGCCGCGCAACAAACATTTGAATACCCAGATGCTCAGCTGAAAGTGTTAACTTACTTATATAACAATAAAGTAAAAAATAATTTAGTAACTTTAAAATAAAAATTTACTGAATTTAAGGCCATCTATCGTCAAATAACAGAACCAAAATGATGTTATCTCTACACAAACAAAACTTTCAATGTTTTAGTTAGACAATTAACCATTTAAACTCAACTAAATTAAGTACTATCATTCTAAAATTTATTATCCATACTAATATTATAAATTCGAAAGTAACTCTGTCTGTCTGTCTGTCTGTTACCTTTTCACGCCTAAACCACTGAACCGATTTCGATAAAATTTGGCGAGGCTATAGATGGTATCCTGGGGACGGACATAGGCTACTTTTTTTTTCAAAAATAATCCTACGGGGGGTGATATAGGGGATGAAAGTTTGTATGGGAAACTCAGTATTTCTTAAGTTAGGGATGTGAAAATTAAAATGTACGCTTTTGATAGGAAATAAAGAAATATGCGGTTCAGCGTTTTTGAAAAATCACCCCCCGGGGGGGGTAAAATAGGGGTTGATTTTAAAATTTACAAAACTGCACGGATTTCGACAAAATTTGGTAAGGCTTTATATAGCATCCTGGTAAAGGACATAGGATACTATTTTTTCCATAAATAATACTACAGGGGGTGATATAGGGGATGACAGTTTGTATGGGAAACTCAGTATTTCTTAAGTTAGGGATGTGAAAATTAAAATGTATGCTTTTGATAGGAAATAAAGAAATATGCGGTTCAGCGTTTTTGAAAAATCATCCCCTAAGGGGGTAAAATAGGGTTTGATTTTAAAATTTACAAAACTGCACGGATTTCGACATAATTTGGCAAGGCTTTATAAAGCATCCTGGGGAAGGACATAGGCTACTTTTTTTTTCAAAAATAATCCTACAGGGGGTGATATAGGGGATGAAAGTTTGTAAGGGAAACCCAGTATTTCTTAAGTTAGGGATAACAAATTTATGTTATTGGTAGGAAATTAAGAAATATGCGGTTCAGCGTTTTTGAAAAATCATCCCCTAAGGGGATAAAATAGGGGTTGATTTTAAAATTTACAAAACTGCACGGATTTTGACAAAATTTGGCAAGGCTTTATATAGCATCCTGGGAAAGGACATAGGATACTTTCAAAAACAATACTACAGGGTGTGATATAGGGGATGAAAGTTTGTAAGGGAAACCCAGTATTTCTTAAGTTAGGCATAACAAATTTATGCTATTGGTAGGAAATTAAGAAAATGCTTTTCAGCGTTTTTGAAAAATCTCCCCTAAGGGGGTAAAATAGGGGTTGATTTTAAAATTTACAAAACTGCACGGATTTCGATAAAATTTGGCAAGGCTTTATATAGCATCCTGGGCAAGGATATAGGCTACTTTTTGTCTTAAAAAATAATCCTACAGGGGCTGATATAGGGTATGAAAGTTTTTATGGGAAACCCAGAACCACTGAACGAATTTCGATAAAATTTGGCAAGGTATCCTGGGGACGGACATAGGCTACTTTTTTTTCAAAAATAGTACTACAGGGGGTGATATAGGGGATGACAGTTTGTATGGGAAACTCAGTATTTCTTAAGTTAGGGATGTGAAAATTAAAATGTACGCTTTTGATAGGAAATAAAGAAATATGCGGTTCAGCGTTTTTGAAAAATCACCCCCTAGGGGGGTAAAATAGGGTTTGATTTTAAAATTTACAAAACTGCACGGATTTCGACATAATTTGGCAAGGCTTTATAAAGCATCCTGGGGAAGGACATAGGCTACTTTTTTTTTCAAAAATAATCCTACAGGGGGTGATATAGGGGATGAAAGTTTGTAAGGGAAACCCAGTATTTCTTAAGTTAGGGATAACAAATTTATGTTATTGGTAGGAAATTAAGAAATATGCGGTTCAGCGTTTTTGAAAAATCATCCCCTAAGGGGATAAAATAGGGGTTGATTTTAAAATTTACAAAACTGCACGGATTTTGACAAAATTTGGCAAGGCTTTATATAGCATCCTGGGAAAGGACATAGGATACTTTCAAAAACAATACTACAGGGTGTGATATAGGGGATGAAAGTTTGTAAGGGAAACCCAGTATTTCTTAAGTTAGGGATAACAAATTTATGCTATTGGTAGGAAATTAAGAAATATGCGGTTCAGCGTTTTTGAAAAATCTCCCCTAAGGGGGTAAAATAGGGGTTGATTTTAAAATTTACAAAACTGCACGGATTTCGATAAAATTTGGCAAGGCTTTATATAGCATCCTGGGCAAGGATATAGGCTACTTTTTGTCTTAAAAATAATCCTACAGGGGGTGATATAGGGGATGAAAGTTTGTATGGAAAACCTAGAACCACTGAACGGATTTCGATAAAATTTGGCAAGGCTATAGATGGTATCCTGTGGAAGGATGTAGGCTACTTTTTGTCTTAAAAAATAATCCTACAGGGGGTGCTATAGGGTATGAAAGTTTTTATGGGAAACCCAGAACCACTGAACGAATTTCGATAAAATTTGGCAAGGTATCCTGGGGACGGACATAGGCTACTTTTTTTTCAAAAATAATCCTACAGAGGGTGATATAGGGGATGAAAGTTTGTATGGGAGACTCAGTATTTCTTAAGTTAGGGATGTGAAAATTAAATGTATTCTTTTGATAGGAAATAAAGAAATATGCGGTTCAGCGTTTTTGCAAAATCATCCCCTAAGGGCGTAAAATAGGGATTGATTTTAAAATTTACTAAACTGCACGGATTTCGACAAAATTTGGCAAGGCTTTATATAGCATCCTGGGAAAGGACATAGGATACTTTTTGTCTAGGGGTGATATAAGGGATGAAAGTTTGTATGGGAAACCCAGCATTTCTTAAGTTAGGGATATGAAAATTCAAATTTATGCTTTTGGTAGGAAATAAAGAAATATATGGTACAGCGTTTTTGAAAAATCGTCCCCTAAAGGGTACAATAGGGTTTAACAAATATTTGTGTACCTACCTCTTTTGAAGAGATTTAAGGGATTGGAAATGTCGTCATACTTCGAATCTTGAGGTAACATTTAGTCTTTATTTCATTCGACGTTTTTACGAGGAAATTATTTGAACGAGTGGACACTCGGACAAAAGTTATTTGTTATTAGAGCGTGACTGGCATAATAAATTTTAAGTTATTAACAAAGTCCCCCCGCCGCGTAAAGGCTCTTACAGACAGGCGATATCGCGTCGCGACGTGTTGCGTAGCGGTGTTGCGACGCGATAATATCGCAATATCGCTCGCGATATCGCCTCTGTCTGTAAGAGCCTTAAGTCTGTCTGTTTGTATGCGATAATATCAAAAAGTACCGAACGGAATTTCATACGGTTTTCTCCAATGAACGGAGTGATTCAATGTAATTAATTATTTTTTGGTTTAAATTGGCTGAAATGTGACGAAGACTGTTGAAGATGTCGGAAAAAATCATGCCGACTGGTAGATTTATGCCTACTATACACGGTAACGATATATCGTAGCGATTTGAGTTTGCACAGTTATATCGGACGGCCCTATTTTTCCACATAAACGTTCCCATGGGATATTTTCCGACATCCACGCGGGCGAAGCCGCGGGCAAAAGCTAGTACGAATATAAAGAAACGAATACAATACAGTTGAACAGGTGAAAACTAAATAAAATGTGCAATATTTCTCCATCTTGCTCTCGGTGACGCATTTTTTCTATGTCTGTCTCTATCGTAAACCGTTGTATAGCGGCTTGCTCTCGTCCATATCAAGCGGTGCCACGTGACCTAAAATGACGTCATGACGGAATCGCTATTGGTATGAATTTTTAGTTCCCGATTATGACGTTTTGGCGCAGAGTTATTGTAGAACATTTTTTGTTGTTATAAAACACTATCGAAACGGGTCTTATCGCGATATTCAACAAGTACAAGTACAACCACAAGGGGGTTGGGGGGGGGGGGGGGTTTACAAGTAGGTACCTGTTTACCTCGTTAAAAAGAATATCGCGATAAGACCCGTTTCGATAGTGTTTTATAATTTTTTGTTTTTGTTGTAATTCAAAGCTAATAGGCGTTTTTGTTGTTTGAATGTAAACACCCGTAGCGTAACTATATTTTTTGGCAATAGTAGACAATATTGACTGTGCCATTTTTCAATAGCGCTAGAGTTGCTGCTGCGAAACTCCGAAGCGAAGCCGGTAGGAATCGTGTTATATGGTGCTTTAGCCACTGAAACATACATAATATTTTCGATATCTTACAAGACGTTCTCCGTTTTCGTTTTTTTCCTTCTTTCTTTCTAATTTTATTGTACCTAAATGGAGAATAGATGCTGGCGGTGGAAGGTTAAAATTTGCTAAATAAATACGAGAGAGAGGCATTAAATTAAACCACATAATACTATAGGTGCATAGTGTTAACTCGGAACTATTAAAAAAAGTTTAGGAGTAAAATAAGAAAAAACTTTTTTCGAATCGAATTGAAATGTAAGCATCCTTTGTGGAGATTTCCACTGACCCGCGTAACAAAACGGCAACGTCGCGTCAATAATTCTGTCGTTTTAAGGTGTATGAACTATGCGTAGGTACTTAGTCAGCTGTTAGGGCAGATACATCGTGTTTCAACAAAGAAAAAACTAAAAAATAATCCTGTGACTAAACTATTGCTTCTATTTATCTGATTTTTTAATGTGGAGGCTGAAAATGATACAAAGTATGTGTAGTTTAATTTAATGCCTCTCGCTCATATCAACCTTGTACCTTTGACGACACGGTTGGCGCAGTGTTTGAGCGATTGACTGCTGCGCAGCATGTCGCGGGTTCGATTCCCGCACGGAACAAATATTTGTACGACCTACAAGTATTTGTTCCGAGTCTGGGTGTTTTTCTATCTACACTCCTTTGCAAAAAAAAACGGGCGGTTTGGATTTTTCTACATTATTGGTAATCATTTAGTTCTAAAGAGGTTTTAATAGGCAAACTATGTCACTGGCACTTAATAAAGAGTCTGGGTATGAAAAAAAAGTTAATTTCAAATTTGAAACTGTTGTTTTTAAAAATAATAATCCCTTTTTCAGTTTATGACTTTTTACTTGCTATTCGCGGGTTTGCGGTTAAAAGGGTATCAGGCAACTAAAACTAACTTCTCGTTATTTTTATTAGAATAATTTATGTTTGTCGCATAATCCTGTCTTATTGTGACTTAAAACAGATATCTTTGTGTCGATTGTAGTGGCAGAAAAAGCAATAAGAGCAAGTAAAATTATAGCGCTGCTGGAAGTGGGGTGTAGCCACTGTTACGTCTCACAGCGGTTAAACGTGAGTCGTTCCACCGTCCAAAGAACCTGGACTCGATACCAAGAGACAGGTTCCGTTCAAAGAAGGCAAGGTTCTGGGAGAAAAAGTTGCACACAACCACGGGACGACCGCTTTTTAGTGACTCAGGCGCTGAGGAACCGCAAATGCAGTTACATAGACCTCAAAAGAAACCTTGAAGAGTTACGAGGAGCACAAGTTAGCCTATGGACAGTGAGGAGGAGGCTTTTAGCGGTTGATTTACGCAGTCGACGACCAGCGCGGGCCCCCAAGTTACTCCGTGAGCACCGGATTGCTCGACTGAGGTTCACTAGAAATTGTCTATCTTGGACACTAGGTAACTGGAGTAGCGTACTCTTCTCCGATGAGGCTCGAATTTGTCTGAATGGTAAGGACCGACGTCTGCGAGTATTACGAAGACCAGGGGAACGCTATGCCGACGTGTCTTTTGAAGAAATCACCCTTATGGTGGAAGGTCCTTTATGTTTTGGGCGGGCGTAACTTCTAGCTATCGTACCGAGATAGTGTTCATTGAAAATGGCTCACTAAATGCGCAAAGGTACATAACAGGAATAATTTGTCAACATGCACAGCCCGCACTGACTGTAATTGGTGAAGATGCCATTTCATGGACGATAATGGTCGGGACCACCGTTCTGGCGACGTAGATGCTTATATGCAAGAGGTCGGTATTCGTCGTCTGGATTGGATAGCGACGAGCCCCGACCTTAACCCCATTGAGCACGTCTGGAACCTCCTAAAAAGGCGAGTACAATCTGTCCAACCCCTTCCACAAAATATCAGGGAGCTTAAATGTGTGATTTCGGCTGAGTGGGAACACATTCCACAGGACACCATCAAAAGCCTGGTGGAAAGCATGCCAAGACGATTACATGCCGTAATCGCTGCAAGGGGAGGTCATACACGTTATTAATTTTTATTTTTTAATGTTTTTTTTAAATTAAAATACCACAAAAATACTCGAAGTCTTAATTTAATTATACCCTAAAAAAATACATTTTGACACGACTCTCTGCTTACATTGACTAAAACACCGATTCCAGTACTTAAGGATTAAAAACTATATTCTCAATGATAATAAGAAATTTCTAGTTATTTATGCAATTGACATACTAAAAATATTAATATTATCCATAGAAAAGCCAATGACTGTAAGGTGCCCGTTTTTTTTTGTAAAGGAGTTTATAATATGTATGTATTTACAAAAAAAAAAAAAATGTATATAAGAAGTTTATCAGCCATCTCGTTACCATAACACAAGCATTAGGTTGCTTAGCTTGGGACTAGATGGCGTTGTGTGAAATGTCCAAGGATATTTATTTATTTTATTTATTTAATGATTAAGATATTCATACCATTTTCGTGCAGAAACATGGTCGCTTGATGCAACTCCGCCGCGTCCCTGAACATGCGATGATTCTTCTGTTGCATGTATTGTGTCACCTGGGGTGCAAAGTAAAAAAAATTAGTCATCATCATCATTTCAGCCGCAGCAGCAGAGGAGCTCGTGGCTAAGTAATAACACACGGGTCGATCCATCAGGTTAAGCTACGCTTGCCGGGGTTGTCCTTGGATGGGTGACCATCTTTACATACCGAGACTCCTCCGTGCCTCGGAAAGCACGTTAAGCCGTTGGTCCCGGCTGTCATTCGTGGATCTTTGACAGTCTTTGTGGGTCGTCAGAAGCCCGAAAGTCTGACAACCAGTCTTACTAAGGGGTATCGTATTACCCAGTTACTGGGTTTTGGAGGTCAGATAGGCAGTCGCTCCATGTAAAATACTGGTATTCAGCTGCATCCGGTTAGACTGAAAGCCGACCTCAACATAATTGGGAAAAGGCTAGGACGATAGATTGATCATCATTTCAGCCAAAATACGACACTGCTGGACATAGGCCTCCCCCAAGCACCGCCATCTCCATTCCCCTTTGGGCAATGACAACTGTTTGGGTAACAAAAAAAAGACAACTTGAGATACCAATTAAATTCCACATTCAGACAGCTACACAAAATGCAAATCGTGAGGAAACCGGCATGTCCTAGAACCAACAATTCGAAGACATGTGACATCTACCAACCCGCACTGGGCTCGCGTGGTGGATTACGGCCCACTCCCTCTCACCGAGAGGAGGCCTGTGTCCCAGCAGTGGGAACGTACAGGCTGATTATGCTTACGCTAAGTCATCATCTTCAAAAGTAATATTTTTAAACTCACCAGTTTCCTATACTCCTCATGTCTCACCACGGGTTCCCGAAGATCAGCAGCCAATGAGGTGATGCACTCTTCTAGAGCCAGGTATGTAGCTGGGATCCGCTGTTCTAGAAGTGGCTCTTTACTGCCTGCAACAACATTAAAAAAAAACCGGTCAAGAGCGGCTCGGACTCGCTCACCGAGGGTTCCGTACCATCATTTATATGTAATTTTTATTTCATGATTTCTGAAAAACTGTGCTATTTAGAGATCACATTGAATAATTTCAGATTTTTCTCTGTGCAACTTCGGAGATGAGGGGGGGGACGGTATTTTTTTTTAAATTTTTCATAAAAAGTCGAAAACTATGCGGCCTAAAAAAAAAATAAAAAAATGTTTGAGAATGTGCAAACAGCGCTCTTTTATATGATACCCCACATGCCCTAGTAGCCCCCCCCACTTTGAATTTTTAAGACCCCCTTTCAGCACCTGTTGCAAAAAAAATATAAATATTTTTATATCTTTCTTAATTGCAAAATATTTGGGTAAACGTCATCTAAAACTGTTCCAAATTTCAAGTTGATAGCATTAGTAGTTCTTGAGATATCCAGCTTTGACATACAGACTGAGTCACACCATAATGGTTCCTTTTTACCATTTTGGAACCCTAATGATCACATTTAGGTTTAGGGTTTAGGGTTATTTAGGTTTGGTTTTTTTTAGGTTGCTTAGCTTTGGACTAGATGGCGTTGTGTGAAATGTCCAAGGATATTTATTTATTTATTTATTTATTTATTTACGAGTACAGTCCGCGAGGCGTAAGATGAGCTTTGCATTTGTGTGAGTGCACATAGACAGTGTAGGTGTGACGTGCGGCATAGAGCGCGACGCGTTACTTGTTTGGTTTAAAACCGGTTTATACTGCTTTTTGCAATCGACTTTTGTTCTTTTAGTACGAGAGGCCATGACCGAAACCATGTCGCATCGTTGTAAAACGATAAGACGATTGAAGATCTTGTCTTACGTAAAACGATAAGACAAAATTTTGGTCATGGGCTCTCGTACCATTTTGGTGATCACTCGCACAAATGCAAAGCTCAGCTTACGCCTCGCGGACTGTACACCCAGGAGCTCGTGGCTAAGTAATAATAGCCGCACGGGTCGATCGATGGATCGACCCGTGAGGTTAAGCTACGCTTGCCGGTGTTGGTCCGTGGATGGGTGACCATCTTTACATACCGAGACTCCTCCGTGCCTCGGAAAGCACGTTAAGCCGTTGGTGCCGGCTGTCATTCGTGGATTTTTGACAGTCTCAGATCTTTGAGGGTCTATTGATGCATTCAAGTAGTTTTTATTACAATAATAAAAACTACTTGAATGCACCCGTAGACTTAACACTTTGCTGCCGGGGTTACGGGTTGTTCGAAAGAGATACCGCGGCCCTGGCACAGGCAACTGAAGGAACACGGGTGGGTTTTAGTCAGTAAAAGTCTGACACGCCCTTCCGCTCCGCCCAGAGCGGGAGAAGTCATTCGATGACTTCCCATCCACAAAAAAAAAAGACTTTCTCTTTATACGATATACAGTTTGACTTTGACAGTTAAATTTGGACAGGACAACGTCTGTCGGCTCAACTTTATTTGATTTAATTATTTACAAAAATCAATCTTTAGTCGATTTTATAATAATCGATATATCGTAGGTACCTACTTATTACATAAATACTACCCACCATTATTATTACCTTACTTCATGTTTGAGCCTTGATAAAGACGGACGTATAACCTTCCTAGTGACTTATAATTGGCTAATAATAATCTTTATACATTTTAAAAAGCCAGTAACTCGTTTTATTGAAGTGTTAGAACCTAGATTTCCTACAGGTTATGGGACCAGGTTACGTTTTTACTGCAATATAAGTGGTTCAAATTTAAATAAAAAATACGGGCATTGTTAAGTGAAATGGACGTGATAAAAGGTGCAAAAAGTGTTCATCATCGAATTGTTAGCCGGCACCAAAGACTACAGTATATTATGGGGTACGGCAAGACGCCACGCCGCCGCCAAACCACGCCACGCGAGGTAGCTCATTTGTTGTTCAACCTACCCCCATCTTATGATGGCGTGATAACTGCGATCGAAACTATCGGAGGATAAGTTAATGCTAGCATTCGTTAAACCAAGGCTTTTGGATCATGAAGTCAAGTTTAAAAATGAGTCTAGTGATACCAGTGTCAAAAGTTTTGCAATTTGAGGGAAAAATGGACAGAAATTTCGAAAAACAAAATTCGATAATTCTCAAAATAATAAAGGGAATAATAGCTTCAACTAGGAAGTTAACAAGCAGAAGAATAAGTCTTAGTTCATGAAGTGTTATCACTGTGTCCGCAAGAAGCATGTGAAAAACAACTGCTTCTACTTCAACAGAGCTCAAACATTACAGCAGCAGCAGAAAATACGGAGAGGACAAGGACGGTTCAGGCAGTTGGAATCAGTGAACCATCCACGTCGAGCTATTTTTCTGGCTTTGCTGTTATGATGGCAGACTATCAAGCGGATCATGATGGAAGATACTTTCCTGTTGGTTTCTGGAACATCGGACCATATTATAAACAGGGAAGATCTTTTCATTAGTCACACCGTCTTGCAAACGCCATTAAAATTTCTATTGCTTAAAAAGGTGAATTTATTTCAGGGAACGATGTATGTGACCAGCAACATGGGCGTTCAAGAAGTTTTGGAGGACGTGCTCTTCTGTGCTGCGGTACCACCTGTTGTTCTTAACGAAAATGCAAGGAGCAGGGTTGACAGTCATTGTCGACGAGCGAGGAGCCCAAATACGTAAGGTTAATAAAACTATCATGCAAGGTATGTTGAAAAATAATTTAATTGCTGTAGACTTAATGGCATCTGTAAATAAGTGTCAATGTGTTTCTCAAGTGTGCAGTATGTACAAATTATGGCTTTGGTCATAATTAGTAAAAATTAATTCATCGAAATTTAAAAAAAAAATAATAAAATTGTTGATGACACCAGCCAAATTGAAACTGTTATGCGAGCCTGGATGATAAATTGTGTGAGGCCCACGGAGGTGAGGCCTGTATAAATTGGAAACAAAGTCGATTTCCGTTCATATCAGGTCAAAAGTAATAGTCATGTTAAACAACTATTATTTATTGTGCACTCAGATATTTGTGGACTATTGTTACTGTTTATACCCCCAACTAACGACAAATAAAAAAAAAAACTACTTTGTACTTTTTGTTGATGAGTATACACACTAGGTACTTTGTTACGTACTGTTTAACCCACCTATAAATCAGACGTGTTTGCTGTTTTTTGATTCGTGGCTAAAAGCGAGGCTAAGTTTAATTTAAAATTAGTCAACTTATGCTGCGATAATGGTGGCGAATATCTATCGACTGAAATGAAAGGTTATTGTGTAGAGAGAGGGATATCATAACATTTAAAAATTCCGAGAATACCACAGTTGAATGGCGTTTCTGAACGTATGGTCGGAACCATTACATAATGGAAAAGCTCGTTTAAGCAGTGCTAAATTAGACAAAGTGTTTTGGGGCGATAGGTAGTACCAACTGCTGTTTATTTGATTATTTTGACCCCAATTAAAACTTTGAAAGTTTTCAAAAACACCATTCGAAATGTGACATGATACAAAACCTCAAATTAAAAAAAAAAATTTGAAGGTTGGTTCAACTGCTTACGTTCATAATAAAAGCAGTAAGACCAAGTTTGATGAAAAATCATGGAAAGGGATACTTGTGGGTTATGAACCAAACGCTATAAAGTTTGGAACCCAGAGTGCGAAAAATTACATAGTAGTCAGGGATGTTATTGTTGATGAGACTGGTTTTCTTCAATCCAGGCCAGACCTCAAGTCTGAAGGGAATATTAAAAAATTCTCACGGCAAAGCTGATGATGTAATATAAGTCAGTGCCGGTCAAGTCTCATAACTCTGACAGTTCTATATCAGATACGTCTATGGTCTAAATCTGATTAGCACGAGTGTCCTAGTAAAGTTTGCAAATTAAACCATGATAATATAAAATTGAATCGGAGCAAATAAATGATATACTTTTTGATACCCCATCTTCACCAAAAGAAAACACAAATAAAATCCTGACGTTAGATGATGCAATAGGTTCAAAAGTCGTTTAGTGAAGACGATGATGATGATCGCAATTTTGTGTGCTCAGTCTATTCTATGTAAAATACCAAATTCATTAGAAGAGATCAAAACAGATCTCAGTGGGAAAGTGCAGTAGGGACGAACTAAATTCTCTAAAGCTTAATAATACTTAGACTTTAATACCAACACCTGAAAATAAAAACATTGTCAATTTATTGTAAATGGATGTTTTCTGTAAAACATGATGAATTTAGAAAACCTTTAAGATAAAAAAAAAAACAACTTGTGCAAGGGGTTTCGGTCAAGAATACCTCACGGCCTATAATGAAACTTTCGCACCAGTATTAGCATGAATAGCTAGTTTTAGATGTATCTTACTTTTGCGAATCAATTTAGTTTGCTAGTTCGTCTTAAGGATGTCAAAACTGCCTTCCTAAATGACGAATTAAAGGAAGATATTATATGAAAGGCCCTGAGGGTATCTTAGATAATTATGTGTTAAATTAAATAAACTTTACGGGCTGAAAAATGCAGGCAGCTAAATGTTGGTTTGAAGTTTTCGATCTATCTCATAAAGAAATAGGTTTTCAAAATTCTTCATTCAAATATTTGCTAGACAATGGAGATATACATACCTATGCATATAATTACGTCATTTTATTTAAAGGTGTTTTAACCTAATAGTATGTGCTGATATTGAAACAATTAATAATTTTAAAAGGTATTTAATGAGTAAAATCAAAATGACTTTTTAGACAGATAAAAAAAAAAAAAAAAAAGTTTCTAGGTACAAAAATTACAAGCATGTAGTGAAATAGCATTAAATCAAAGTGCATAAATATAAACGGTATTAAATAAATTTAATATGCACGATTGTAAACCTGTCAATACACCAATGGAAAATAAACTTAATTATGACGCATTAAACTCTGAAGAAAAATATATAATGATACATGTTGAAACGTTATAGAACGTTTAATGTATGTCATGTTATGCACTCGTCCAGATTTAATTACTTACAAGCGTTAATATACTGAGAAGGTATACGAACAAAAATAGTAAAGAACTCTGGCAGTGTCTAAAGAGAGTGCTTCGGTACTTGAAAGGTACTGTTAATTTAAAATTAAGTTATAGGTAAAAGATGTGCCTACACTAACATTATATGTGGCTACGTAGATTCAGATTAGGGTGGCAGTGATTCAAATGACAGGAAAAGTACAACTGGGTATTTCAAGCTGCAAGCAAACCTGGAGTACAAAGAAACAAATGTCAGTTGCTGCCTCTTCAACTGAGGCAGATTGTATGGCATTGTATGAAACTGTCATGGGAGGCTTTAGGGCTTAAATCACTAGCAGTTAGTATTAAGATAGATATAATTAAATCTATCATATTCTATGAGGATAAAAATAGCTGCATAAGCATTGCAAATAATCCAACCCATCACAAACGTACAATACACATAGAAATAAAGTATCATTTTTCTAAGGAACAGATTGAGAAAAATGTAATAAAATAAAATTACATTCCAAAAGTTCAGCAGTTGGCATGTTCTGACCAAGGCATTAACCGCTATCACTTTTCAAGCGATGAGAAGTAAAATGGGCTTCGAATAAGATACTCATTGAATGTTTAGTGATTCTACATAATAATATGATTTATGATTAATTTAATTATTATTAAGAATAATTTAATGAAGGTTTGATTAAGGTTTTCTGGGTTTTCCTTAATCCTTGGCAGCAAATGTTGGACCATGATGTATTCCCAGCAAACACTAGGAAGTGAATATGTTCCGGTCAATTAGGTATTACCTACTTTGATTTAAGTTTTTTTTTGTATAATTGGTAGATTAATTTTTGAGGGGGCGTGTTGATTTATTTGATTTAATTATTTACAAAAATCAATCTTTAGTCGATTTTATAATAATCGATATATCGTAGGTACCTACTTATTACATAAATACTACCCACCATTATTATTACCTTACTTCATGTTTGAGCCTTGATAAAGACGGACGTATAACCTTCCTAGTGACTTATAATTGGCTAATAATAATCTTTATACATTTTAAAAAGCCAGTAACTCGTTTTATTGAAGTGTTAGAACCTAGATTTCCTACACAGCGCTCTTTTATATGATACCCCACATGCCCTAGTAGCCCCCCCCACTTTGAATTTTTAAGACCCCCTTTCAGCACCTGTTGCAAAAAAAATATAAATATTTTTATATCTTTCTTAATTGCAAAATATTTGGGTAAACGTCATCTAAAACTGTTCCAAATTTCAAGTTGATAGCATTAGTAGTTCTTGAGATATCCAGCTTTGACATACAGACTGAGTCACACCATAATGGTTCCTTTTTACCATTTTGGAACCCTAATGATCACATTTAGGTTTAGGGTTTAGGGTTATTTAGGTTTGGTTTTTTTTAGGTTGCTTAGCTTTGGACTAGATGGCGTTGTGTGAAATGTCCAAGGATATTTATTTATTTATTTATTTATTTATTTACGAGTACAGTCCGCGAGGCGTAAGATGAGCTTTGCATTTGTGTGAGTGCACATAGACAGTGTAGGTGTGACGTGCGGCATAGAGCGCGACGCGTTACTTGTTTGGTTTAAAACCGGTTTATACTGCTTTTTGCAATCGACTTTTGTTCTTTTAGTACGAGAGGCCATGACCGAAACCATGTCGCATCGTTGTAAAACGATAAGACGATTGAAGATCTTGTCTTACGTAAAACGATAAGACAAAATTTTGGTCATGGGCTCTCGTACCATTTTGGTGATCACTCGCACAAATGCAAAGCTCAGCTTACGCCTCGCGGACTGTACACCCAGGAGCTCGTGGCTAAGTAATAATAGCCGCACGGGTCGATCGATGGATCGACCCGTGAGGTTAAGCTACGCTTGCCGGTGTTGGTCCGTGGATGGGTGACCATCTTTACATACCGAGACTCCTCCGTGCCTCGGAAAGCACGTTAAGCCGTTGGTGCCGGCTGTCATTCGTGGATTTTTGACAGTCTCAGATCTTTGAGGGTCTATTGATGCATTCAAGTAGTTTTTATTACAATAATAAAAACTACTTGAATGCACCCGTAGACTTAACACTTTGCTGCCGGGGTTACGGGTTGTTCGAAAGAGATACCGCGGCCCTGGCACAGGCAACTGAAGGAACACGGGTGGGTTTTAGTCAGTAAAAGTCTGACACGCCCTTCCGCTCCGCCCAGAGCGGGAGAAGTCATTCGATGACTTCCCATCCACAAAAAAAAAAGACTTTCTCTTTATACGATATACAGTTTGACTTTGACAGTTAAATTTGGACAGGACAACGTCTGTCGGCTCAACTTGTTTTGAAACATAATTTAGTTTATCTACACCCATGCTATAAATTCACTATAAAAGCTTCTGAAACAGTTAGCTTATTGCCAACATTAAAACAGCCAGTGTCATAGTAACCATTGTAACCATAATAGCATCCAAACGGGTGCTTTAATGTTGTACTGAATTTCATAATGCAACTCGTTTTCAAAAAAAGAACATTGTAATGCACGCGCGTTTCACTACAACAGCGCCGTAATTTAAAAAAAGAACTTATTCGAATTCACGTCGTATACTATGACGCCGGCCGCCATGTTCGATACGAGTATTAGTATTGCAAAAAACTGTTTCAGAACCTTTTATAGAGGTTTGATAACATGGATGTAGATAAAGTCTTGTATGCAACTGTACATAATTAGGTATTAAAACACTCATGTGATACTATTATCACACTCGGCTTCGCCTTGTGTGATAAACCCACATTCGTGTTTTAATACCCCTTATTATACGTCAGTAGCATAAATAACTATAATAGGATCATAGTACCTGGTGGTTTAACGCTGAAGGCAACGGAATAGATGATGTCGGCCAAAAGTCTGATGTTATGTCGAGTATTGCAGGACACCTGCAACAAAGTTAGCAAAACTGTAGTGACCACAAAAAGTATAAATTGTAGGATTTATAAAGTAACTCATAATATACAGGATGTAAGCACAGATTAATACAGATGGAACACTCCGCAAAATAATTTAAATAAAAAGCGACTCTTGCTACGACACAATAAAGTGCAATTCAGGTCGCACAACGCTTATTACCTATTGTTATATACACATTGCCTCTCTTTCTATCGCGTAACTCTTGTACCTTCTGACCTACTGAATTAGCCCCGCGGACGGGCCCGCCGCGTACTTGTAGCTTCATACCTAAACTGCGGAGTGTCCCATCTGTATTAATCTGTGGTGTAAATGTAAACAGTGGCAATCTTTTAAGGTGTCATTGTACTCATCATTATGAACAACTTTTTTCTTAAATAATACGGTATTTTAGTCTATAGGAGAAAAAATCTAAAAATATGTTATTTAGATAGCAGCAAAAAGCAGTCGGAAAACGTTAGTTTTAGTTCGTAAAATAACAATATAAATTTTAAAATTCAATTCAAAGTTTTCAGTTTTTTTAATCTGTTTTCTAACACCATGAAAGTAGCCGCCATGTTATTACGTCATAGGATGTGTAAATTTAAAAGTGTCAATGTCAACTGTCAACTGATCAGCGTATAAAAGTGTTTGTTTACACGGCGAACTGACGTCATGACCACAGAGCAATATGGCGTCTACTGCGTCCAGCGTTTTCGCGCGAAATTCGAAAATGTAAAATTTAAATGCATTTATAAACCACTTATCGATTGAATAAAAAATTTGCGTTTTTTTAAGTGGCTTATTAGCACTATAGAATCTAATTGAGACACTTTTCAAAAATGGGTGTAATACCCTATTGAGCCTCTCTTTTTCATTAGAAGCGCCAAAAGTTTTTAGAGGATCAATTAATATTTTCCGTAGCAATTTCACGTGTGTCAAACCATATAACATGTATTCTAATCATTTTTAGTTAATGTAAGTAAGGTTGTGATAAATTAGTACCCGTTTTCTAACTAGATGGCGTTGGCGTCGAGTTAGATCGCGCTATGGTTTGGTTACCGATGAAAGTATAAGTAGTTTTGAATTATTTAAGTTTTTTGTTGAAATTCTGTATTCTGGTAGAACGATTATACTGTGTCATATATCGCTGTATATTGAGTTTCATTGGGGACCTTGGGTGGAGGTTTTACATGGTCCTTCTACGAGCCAGATCAGTGCGTAATATTGCGCACCGAGTTTTTGAGTATCAGCACAGAAAGCAGTGGTGGATCGCCACTGAAGTGCTTAGCGCCGCCTGCAGAGGGCGCGACCGCGGAGACCGAGTGTTTCTGAGGGAGTCGCCTGCAGAGGGCGCCACCGTAGCAAGTGCTGCGGGCTTCCGGACATCCCGAGTGGACCGCCGGATCTAGAAAAAGTGGAAGTGGCATCCCAAGTAGCTGAGCACCGAAGCTGAGAGCGTACTGCGCGCCCCCTGGCGGGCATAATCAACAAATAAGTTGGAGAAGTAATAGTGAGTGACGTGTTGTGGACTTAGAAAATAAACCGTGAGTACAATTTTATTTGTGAAGTTATCAAGATTTGGAACTTTAAATATAACGTAACAAAAGACTTAGAATAAAATTAAGTAGTTTAGACTTAGAATATTTAAGGAAAAAGTTAACCAACGGGGAACCTATGCCCGATTTTCTAAAAAGTTTAAAGTTAAAAACACTTGTAAAATTTTCTGTTTTTGTCATAGACTTAGAATAATTCCATCAGTTTTACACTTGTAAAATTTCTATGTTCTTTGGCAACTTGGTTTTATTTGTGAATTAATTCAATAGTTTGATAGAACTTTATAGTCATGGAGTCATTAATTAATGTACAACTAGATAACATGAAAAATATTGAAAAAGGTAGAATAAATTATAAAAAAAGTCCTAAGGAACGGATAACATTGTCTTATTTAGAAACCAGGTTGGAAACATTAGAACAACTATGGTCTAATTTCATAAAAACGCACAGGGACATAGTAGAAAAAGTAGATTCGACACATAATTACTTTACTTCAGAGACATATGACGATACTGAGGATGTTTACATAACTTATAAATCTGAGTTGAAAGAGTCTATTAAACAACTAACAACTACAAAGGCTAGTGTAGATAAACAGTCATCGTCAAATACGTATACGAATGTGAAATTACCTAAAGTTGTTATTCCTACTTTCTCGGGCAAGTATACAGAGTGGACTTCATTCCGTGATTTGTTTTTATCACTTATCCACAATAATGATTCAATTGACGATGTACAAAAATTGCATTATTTGAAAGGTCATTTATCGGGTGAACCAGAACAATTGTTACGTCACACTCCTGTGACAGCCGCAAATTATCAGGAATGTTGGCAAATGTTAAATAAACGCTACAATAATAAAAGATATTTGTCTAATTGTATGTTAAAGAGATTGATAAACCAATCAAATGTAACAGAGTCATCAACTGCGGTGAAAGAATTATTGGATACAACTGTGGACTGTTTGCATGGCTTAAGCACTCTCGGAATTGATGTTAAATCATGGGACACTATAGTCATCTATATAATAAGCGCTAAGCTAGATAGTGAATCGCGAAAATTGTGGGAATTGAGAATTAGTGCAAATGAACAATTGCCAACTTTTGACGAATTTAAAACATTTTTAGAGTCAAGGTTTCGCTCTTTGGAGTACTTAGACACATCCAAGTCAAAGCAGAAGTCCACAGATAGTAAACCGAAGGTCTTTCACGCAGTCAAATCAAATAGTAACAACTCTGCACAAGTTGTATGTCCATTCTGTAAACAAGATCATAATATAAGTCATTGTAAACAGTTTAGTAAAGAAAGTTACCAAACTCGAAGTGAGTTTGTCCGAACTCACAATTTGTGTTACAATTGCTTAGGTGCAAATCATTCAATTAAGTATTGTCGTGCTAAAACATCATGTCACGTTTGCAAGCGTAGACATCACTCATTATTACACCCCAAGGCATCTTCAAGATCATCGTCACCCAATAGCCATCCGGTAGAGGTAGTAGCTGTCAAACCAGCAGTGTCCACACAGCAAACTGCTTCCGGTACGGCAAAAAAATCAGAGTCTTCAACCATAGTGACACACTTTTCTACAAAGGTTGTGCCAAATCGAGTTTTATTAGCGACCGCTCTCGTCGAAGCACAGACTAAGAATGGTCGTAAACAATTGCTGAGGGCGTTATTGGATCAAGGATCCCAGGCCTCTTTCATAACCGAGTCAGCAGTCCAATTGCTCGGACTAAAGAAAATACCGAATACTAGTATTGTCTCAGGCATAGGAGGTGACGAAGGCACTTGTGCCTCTAGATTCATGGTTTACGTAACCATTCATTCACGTCACGATCCAAATGCAATTATTCAAGTTCGAGCATATGTGTTAAGCAAAATTACAACGTTGATTCCTTCAACTAAAGTATGTATATCAACTTGGCCTGAACTAGAAGATATAACTCTGGCAGATCCAGAGTACCACACTCCAAACAAAATCGACGTTTTGTTTGGAGCAGAAGTTTACAGCCAAGTTCTTCAAGAGGGTTTAGTCAAACACTCTCCAGGGCCCATAATTGCTCAAAATACAACCCTGGGATGGATTTTGTCTGGACTAACACCCACAAATCGCGATCTCAATTCAGTAAATTGTCACAAGGTTATAGTTAGTATGCATTCACACCTCAGTGACAATGATATGCTCAAAAAGTTTTGGGAGATCGAATCTGATGTTACTAATATGAAAAAGATACTTACCCAAGAAGAACAGTTGTGCGAAGAATTCTTCACTCGTACAACTCGACGAGACGCTACCGGGCGATACGTAGTCAAGCTTCCATTTCGCGAATCAGATCCACGAAGTAAAATCGGATATACCAAAGACATTGCACTGAAACGATTTCATCATCTTGAACAGCGTTTCAAGAAAAATCATGAGATCAAAAGAAAATACACCGAAGTAATCCAAGAATACCTTGACCTTGGACACATGAAGATGGTGTCTCGCGAAACTGATACTAAGCAGTCAGAAGCAGTCTATCTGCCTCACCACGCAGTGGTTCGCGAGGATAAGACCACTACCAAGGTCAGAGTTGTGTTCGACGCTTCTTCTAGAGGTTCTAATGGTGGATCCCTTAATGATGTGTTGATGGTAGGTCCTAACATACAACCGGAATTACGTCACATCATCCTGAGATGGCGCACGTATCCAATTGTATTATGTGCAGACATAGTAAAAATGTATCGGCAGATCAAAGTCGCTCCTGAAGACACACACTTCCAGAGACTACTTTGGCGGAGTGAGCCTACATCTGAAATAAAAGAGTATGAGTTGCTAAGAGTTACCTTTGGCACTGCTTCCGCACCTTACCTGGCCGTGAAGTCGTTGCAGCAGCTGGCACACGATGAGGGAGATGAATTTCCGCTGGTATCTGAAACATTAAAAAGCGAATTTTACGTAGATGATTATATGTCAGGATGTCAAACGGTAGAGGATGGAAAAAGGATTCACAGGGAAATGGAAAAACTACTGGGAAAAGGTGGGTTTCCGTTACAGAAGTGGATGACAAACAACAAGGAGTTAGCGGAGGAAATAATGGGAGAAGGTACAAATCAGGAAGGAAAAGTGGAGATAAAACTAGACGAGGTGGTGAAAATACTAGGACTTTCTTGGGATAGAGAATCTGACAGTTTCAGGTATTCAATAACATTTCCGCAACCTGCATCTGTAACAAAACGAAAGGTAATATCAGATATATCACGACTGTTTGACCCCTTAGGGTGGGTAGCGCCGTGTGTTATACCGGCGAAAATAATGATTCAAAAGATATGGCTTGCCGGTATCGATTGGGATGATCGATTACCTGAAGACTTATTAAAAGAATGGCAGATATATCAAAAGGAATTACTAAACCTACCAGAGTTTAATGTACCAAGATGGGTTGAATCCAAAGAAGATGATGTAGTTGTAGAACTACATGGTTTTTGTGACGCGTCTAATGTAGCGTATGCAGCTGTTACATATTTAAGGATAATTGGCGCTAACGGGAGTATTAAAATTAATTTAATATCCGCAAAAACCAAGGTTGCTCCGATAAAGCAATTGTCAATTCCTCGTCTCGAGTTGATGGGTGCTGTTCTGTTGGCCAAATTGATTGTGGAGGTAGCGGAGATACTAGTGATACCTAAAGACAGTATACACTGTTGGACAGACTCAACTGTTGTTCTGGCTTGGCTTAGTAATCATCCCAGCCGCTGGACAACATTTGTTGGTAATAGGGTATCTGACATTCTGAGTCATTTGGATAACACTCAATGGGGACATGTGAAATCTACTCACAATCCTGCAGATATCGCGTCAAGAGGTATGACACCTTCAGTACTTTCACGGTCATCTCTGTGGAAGCATGGTCCGTTGTGGTTAAAGAAACAACCAATTGACTACGTCAAACCAAACTCGATGTCAACTAAACTCGAGGAAAGATCATCGAAAGGTGTTAAAGCACACGTGACAACAAATGTAGAAGATGAGCTGTGGACAAAATATTCATCATTTCAAAAATTGATTAGAGTAGTAGCATATTGTAGACGATTTTTAAGATTTAAGCAACATAAAGAAACTTACCTGACAAGTGAAGAGTTGACAGCCGCTCTGGAAATCTGTATAAAAAAATGTCAAGAACAAGAATTTAAGGAAGGTATAGAGAACATTAAGAAGACAGGAAGTGTAAGTAAGAAGAGCAAATTACGACCTTTAAGTCCTATATTGGATGAGCAAGGAATTTTACGAGTAGGAGGAAGAATTGAAAAGTCTCAACTGTCAGTAAGCATGAAACATCCTATTATAATTCCACAGCGCCATCACTTCGCTAATCTGCTCGTCAGCAAAGCTCACAAAAACACTCTTCACGGAGGTCCAACATTAATGTTGAGCTATCTGCGCACAAAATATTGGATACTATCTGCAAAAAATGTAGTAAAGGCTTACGTACGTAAATGTGTCGTATGTGTTCGGCATTCAGCAACGTTTAAAAATCAACTCATGGGTCAATTGCCGACATGTAGAGTGTCTCCAGCCAGGCCATTTTTGCATACAGGTGTTGATTTCGCCGGTCCAATTAACATTCGGGTATCTAAGGGTCGTGGCAATAAGGCTTACAAGGGGTACATCTGCCTATTTGTGTGCATGGTCACTCGAGCAGTACACATCGAGGCCATTAGTGACCTTACCTCTGAAGGATTTATAGCCGGTTTCAAGAGATTTGTCGCTAGAAGAGGCCATTGCAGTGATATTTGGAGCGACAACGGGAAAAATTTCGTAGGCGCAGCTAAGGAACTGCAGATTTTAGTCGCTGCTGAACAGTCAGCGGTCGCTAACGAAATTAGGAGTTGGCTCAGTTGTAAAGGTGTCAAATGGCATTTTATACCTCCTCATGCCCCAAATTTTGGTGGCCTTTGGGAAGCCGGCATCAAGTCAACCAAATTCCACATGAAGCGCGTCATTGGTGATTCCACTCTTACCTACGAGGAAATGGCCACGTTACTTATACAAATTGAGGCTTGCCTCAATTCAAGACCAATTTCTCATATTTCCCAAACCCCTGATGATCCAATGCCGCTTACACCCGGTCATTTTTTAATCGGGGAACCTCTGGTTCTTTTGCCGGAACGTAATTATGAGCATAGCACTGTGGGCACGTTGAGGCGATGGCAACTTTTACAAAAAATGACCCAAGACTTCTGGCGACGATGGTCTAGAGAATTTTTAACTTCGATGGTACAGCGTTATAAATGGTCGCAAAAAGAAATAGAGCCAAATATTGGCGACATTGTCCTTGTAAAAGAGGACAATCTGCCTCCAGGCAAATGGTTGCTGGGTAGGATTTTAGAAAAGCATCCTGGTTCGGACGGACTCACACGAGTGGTGACCATAAAGTGTAATGGTTCTGTGTTTAAAAGACCAATATGTAAACTCTGTATATTGCCAACCAGTGATTGAAATGTTATTTTTTTTTTTTTAGTATTGTTTATTTTGTTTTTCTTTATTTTTTTATAGCCCCTTTGACCTCATGGTGGGTGGCTTCAATTTAAAGGACAACTCTTTCGAGCATGTCCTTGGTGGGCGGAATGTCAAACCATATAACATGTATTCTAATCATTTTTAGTTAATGTAAGTAAGGTTGTGATAAATTAGTACCCGTTTTCTAACTAGATGGCGTTGGCGTCGAGTTAGATCGCGCTATGGTTTGGTTACCGATGAAAGTATAAGTAGTTTTGAATTATTTAAGTTTTTTGTTGAAATTCTGTATTCTGGTAGAACGATTATACTGTGTCATATATCGCTGTATATTGAGTTTCATTGGGGACCTTGGGTGGAGGTTTTACAACGTGTTTTGCACATATGCAAAAAAATGTTGCATGTTTTGTTTGTTTGTTGTTTTTGTTTGTTTTGTTTTTTTATTGTTTTGTTTTTTGTTTCGTGTTTTGTTTTTGTGTTCTTTTTTTTTTGCGTTTTTTACGCATGGGAATCGAAGTCACGGCATTGCATTGCATTGCAAACTTACTAATTACTCTAAACTATTGAAAAGAATTGTAAAACTCACTCAGAGGGCACAAAACAACTACACAATAAATACTTCAGATAATAAATCCAAAGCTACTTGGAAAATAATAAATAACTCTAAATTCAACATTCCTAAAAATTGTATTGACAAAATTCGTGTGAACAATGACGTTATCACTGACCCAAAAGACATTGCAGATGCTTTCAATAATTATTTCGTTGACAAAATTAATCCTATAGCAGGATCTGGAAAAAAAGCTACGTCATTGATCCAAACAAGAAAAGATTCTTTTTTCCTGGCAAAAATTATAAAAACATTAAAAAATACAAATAGTGTAGGATACGATGGTCTATCAACAAAAGTTATAAAATCAGTAGCAGGAGAAATATCAATGCATCTAAGCCATATAATTAATCTTTGCACAGAGACTGGTATTTTTCCTGATGCACTCAAAATAAGTACTGTTAAACCACTATTTAAAAAGGAAAATAAAGAGTTAATGCAATTCTATAGGCCCATATACCTTATTAGTCAATCAATCTGCCTAGCCTTTTCCCAACTATGTTGGCGTCGGCTTCCAGTCTAACCGGATGCAGCTGAATACCAGTATTTTACATGGAGCGACTGCCTATCTGACCTCCACAACCCAGTAACTGGGTAATACGATACCCCTTGGTAAGACTGGTTGTCAGACTTTCGGGCTTCTGACGACCCGTAACGACTGTCAAAGATCCACGAATAACAGCCGGGACCAACGGCTTAACGTGCTTTCCGAGGCACGGAGGAATCTCGATATGTAAAGATGGTCACCCATCCACTGACCAACCCCGGCAAGCGTAGCTTAACCTGACGGATCGACCCGTGCGGCTGTTATTACTTAGCCACGAGCTCCTCATATCCCTTATTAGTATAATATCAAAAATATTTGAAAAGTATTTATATAAAGAGTTGTATAATCATCTCGAAAAATAAAATATACTCGCAAATGAACAGAAAGGGTTCAGAAATGGTAAAACAATTAACTTGGCAATATACAGGGTGTAAGGGACAGCCCTCCGCAAACTGATAGGGTGAATTCAGTATGTCATACTAAGATGACCGGTACATGAAATTTTTTCAGGAACGTTAAGGGAATCCAATAAACCTGTTTTGTTTGTGTTTTTGTGCACAAATTGGAGCGTCTATTACTGGTTGGGAGGGGTAGGTAATAGGTATGCGGTGAGTTCGATGAACTCTGTAGCTAGACAGAAAGTGAACAGCTGATTTCACGCGTCGTTGGTTAGAGTATTTCCACATCCATTGCTGGTTTTCTTTTTTTTTTTGCTGTTTTTTTTGCAGTTTCTTTTACATAAATGGAGTGCTGCGAACACACAATGCAATTTTACATTGAAATAATGTAAATGTAACTGAAACAAAAATTGAAAAAATGAAAATTTTCCTGAGAAAATTTCCGGTGGAATATGATTCAAAATGAGGAGCTGAATGCACCCTGTGAGTTTGCGGAGGGCTGTCCCTTACACCCTGTATGATTTTTTACTTAATGTCATGCCAAAAGTAGATGCGAATATACCTGTATGTACGATATTTTGTGACATGACACAGGCATTCGACCATGTGCGTCACGATATACTGATTGAGAAATTAGAAGCATATGGGATTAGAGGGAATGTCTCAAGCCTTGTTCAATCCTACCTAAGCAACAGAAGACAATTTACAGAAAGGGAATTGACCAGTTTGGTAGGGTGCTCTGGCTTGACGTGGACATTAAGTACAATAATAAATGAATTGTGTTTTTAATATTTCATTCCTAGTAGAAACGAAATATTATAATAAAGTTGCAGGAAGTTACAAAAATGTACCATATTTAGCATTTGTAATATTGTGATCTCGTCGCTGAGAAACGTCTGTTAAGAGTATTTATTTCCTTAATTATAATAAAAATGAGTGTTTCTTTTTTAATATTAATTATTCTCGTTTATTGTAGTTATATTAAGTAACATATTTGTGCAACAGTTACAACTTAGAGGAATATTAGTGGATAAAATAAAACAAACGCTATTATTTCTTACAACGGTTTTAATCTGAATCATAAATGATTAAAATATTATCTAAAAACTGGGCGGGCGGCGTAATATTATTCTCGTGCCTTGCCCAGCTTAAATACCACATTATGGTCATGACGTGAGCACAGCAACCTACCGTTCTTCGGCCTACAAGGCAATTGCAATAATACTGAATGATTGCTTCTCTGCCCTGTTGATTATTATTATATAAAATATAAACAAAATATGTTTTTCGGCTTATGTGCCTGCTTTGTATTTTGCCTCTTAATAATGAACAATTGCCTGCCAAGGGTAAACATTCTAGGAGGTTGCTGGCTCTGTCCGTGCTTATTCCAATAGTATAGGAACCATCATTCCTAATATGTTCTCCATAATATGATCGTGCCTGTTTCAACTGGTATGTTCCGCAACCAAATAAAATAAGTTCACTGTAAGTCAGTCTTGGGAATGATACATTATTTATGTTTACATTTATATTTAAAAAATGTGTGTGTCTTCTATTTAAATTATTCTGTATCACAAAATCAGCGAGTGTGTTATTCATATACAGTCTCTCATTCACTATTTCTAGAATTTGACCTGCATCTACTCTATCACTGATCCTTAGGTGAAACTTATTTATCAACGCAGCAGCCACCTTAAAATCTAACATTGCATGCTTGGATGCCAAGTTAAAAAATTCATGTCGGAATATTTTAAAAGAATGTTTAAAAATTCCATTAACAACTTCTACAATCCACCTACACATTGTGACGGTTCTAGATTTATTAGCTGCCAACGTTGATAATTGAGTTTCACCTACTTGTAAAGATGCAGGCATATGTACAGAATAATTACATTGTTGTAATAGTGCCACACAGTCTCTAAAACCCCTATCCAGAATAAAAACGTCTCCTGTCTGAAAATATTGCCTTAATGCATTTGCCTCGTCTCTAAATTCATGCAACATAATATTGGCATCAGATGTTGTTGCTGGATAGGGGCCTAATACATCTATAATGTATCCATCGGAACATACCATTAGGAGTGGCTTGATTAGGTTCCTATACTTGTGTAAGGAATAAGTATTCTTTTGATATAGATAGTTTGAACTCTTTTGAACATACAAGTATGTACCATCAATTATAACAATTGGTTTTCTGTCATCACCACCGAACAGACCATTTGGGATTATAAGATTTCTATTTGTTATTTCTGCCCTTGTAATATGATTTATTCCCAAGTTAGGGGGAATAAAATCCTCATTTAGAATGTCACGAGCTTTGCCCATTAGTCTGTTCAATGTTGATCGCGGGATGTTCAGCAATGATGAAATTCTTTCATCGCTGTCCCCAGTTCGTAGTTTAATTAAATAAGCAGTAAGAGCCAATGAACCATTGCGCATCTCGGATAACCTTGGAAGATCTGCTTTTAGATTAATAAATTGATCTTTGGACAGCCCTATCCAGAAATGAACCAAATCATCAGACATTGCCTCAATGTCATGGAAGTCAAATGTCCGATTTCTTTCTTTGACAAATGTAGCAAAGTCCTGAACATTTTCTACTGTAAAAGTGTGGTTAGGATTTAAAATATTTGTTAATAGTTCATCCCAATCATTATTCAATAAATGAAAACTGCATATTCTGCAGTTTTTCGGGACATAAAAATTAAAATCTGTGAATAACTTCACCCTGAGCCATGTTGGGACAGTCAATCGCTGCGGTGATTCACAATCTGAACAAAAACAATGGCCTTGTGTATCTGGTGCTCGTGAATAATCCGGTTCCGGTGGTTTCTGTTGACGCGGCTGGTTCATTAACAGCTACTGGAGCAAGAACTGGAACTCTGTCAGCTCGCTGCCAACACGGATGGCAGATTCGATCTGATCCATGAAGCTTTAACAAAATAATTCTAAATTAGTGGCATTTCAATACATTAATTACTTCTCTTCTATACACATGCCTTTTCCCAACTATGTTGGGGTCGGCTTCCAATCTAACTGCATGCAGCTGAATACCAGTATTTTACATGGAACAACTGCCTATCTGACTTCCACAACCCAGTTACTGGGTAATACAATAAATAATCCTTGGTAAGACCAGTTGTCAGAATTTCGGGATTAACGGATTAACATACTATCTAAGACACGGAGGGGTCTTGGTATGTAAAGACAGTCACCCATCCACGGACCAACCGCGGCAAGCGTAGCTTAACGTGATCACTCGACTTGTGCGGCTGTTATTATGTAGCCACAAACCCCAAATAATATATCTTAACCATAATACATAAAAGTTAATCTGTGCTCACCTGCCGTGGTGCTATCCACTCACTAATCACATTTCTTATGTGTGTTTCTCTTTCTGTATTTGTATGCAGAACATGGGATCTGGTACGCAATACAGAACATTGGCAGTTGACACATAGTTGTTGATGATGACCACTACTTGTGCTTGGTTCATTTTCTAGTACCGTTGAGTAATTAAATGCCAACATCCAGCATGAATGACAGACCAAGCTGTGGGCTGTAACCTGTAAATAAGACCAGCATTTATAAATGCAGTTTGTTTAGACAATAGGCATAATTAATATAGTAATAATTAATT
Source organism: Cosmia trapezina (assembly GCA_905163495.3). Classification (NCBI taxonomy): domain Eukaryota; kingdom Metazoa; phylum Arthropoda; class Insecta; order Lepidoptera; family Noctuidae; genus Cosmia; species Cosmia trapezina. Next base: position 14,780,680 of record LR991047.1, read on the forward strand.
CAGAAACAGAAATTATATTAAACAAGACAACTGAGTTTGTTTCAGACAAGCAGTCAGTTATGAGATATCGGACTCTCTAGTATGGGCTATTTTATATAAGTGCCGACTGAAATCGTAAAAGAGTTTGTGAAAACCTATTTATTTTAATTACACATGTTTGAGTTTTGAAAATAGACTTACGATTTGAGGAGCGGTCCATTGTTGAATAGTTGCTTGTATTTCAACGAGCTCCAGAGTGCGTCTTCTGCGATGCGTAATATCGATGCCACAATTAACACATCGCAATTCTTCCTCATAATTAACATTCCCACGCGAGGAAACCAGACGATGCGCAGGAGTGTCCGAGTTCGTGCCAAGGTTGTCGGTTAGAGCAGGTTCAATGTCCAAAATAATGCCAGGATCAACGTTAGAAGCAGAATCGGTGTCCAAAAGTAAGGCCGGGTCTTCGTAAGGTGCGGTATCGGAATCCATTATAACAAAAACAAACGTTCGCAAAAAAACAACACGAGACAACATTCACAACACGGTAGCAAACAATGTAGCAAAGCAAATTGTAGATTGTAGTTTTTTTTTTCCGACTTTCAGTAATTGTTGACAGATGACGCAGTTGGTGTTGCCAGGTAATAAAAAAATATGTTTAAAAATAATCGTTTTTTTATTTCTTAATCGAGTCTACAATAAGATGTAAATTGATTTTCTTGTAGAAATATAAATATTTTGATAGTTTTCATCTAATCACTGATAAATAAGCATGCAAAATGGTCCAAATCATTTAATCAGTAAACGTGCTCCACAAAGAACCACATTTTATACTCAAACACATGAAATCGATTATTTTATCGATTAGAAACTGAAATCACATAATTTTTTACGTGGTAACCCAGAACCTAAGCCACCGAGAGCCTGCAATCAAAAAATGGCGAATTGGCGCTGCTTTGCGCGTGCAATCGGCGTGAATACTTTTAATACAACTTTTTTTACATAAAACTTTCCTGCGACGAGGATTGCAAAAATATTTATTTTATAATTAATTATGTTTATTTGATAGAATACTTTTTACAGAACAGCTTGTTCACGTTAAGCCGAAAATGGGGATTCCCTTTCGGCTGTAAATAAAAACAATAAACATGAAGTAATTCATAAATCAAAAGAGCGTATAGTTAAATTTGGCGTACCGCAAGGTACTGTCGTAGGCCCACTATTTTTTATACTGTATATTAATGACCTACCCAAAATTATCGACCACCCAATGACACTATTTGCCGATGACAGTACAATTACAATTGCCTGTACAAATAGAGACACATACGAAGCTGACATTAACAATTCTATAGAATCAATGATAAAATGGTTAGAAAACAATAATCTTAAGATAAATCTTGGAAAAACTAATATTATGCATTTTGCCCAAAGATCAGTCATTCCTAATGTTAATGTACACTATTTTGATAATAACATAGACAAAGTTGACACCACAAAATTTCTTGGAGTAACTATAGACAGTAAATTAGATTGGAAAGCACATACGGAAGCCTTAAGCAAAAAAATTAGTAATTCCACATATGCACTGTACAAATTAGCCCCAATATTAAATGTTGATGCGCTGCTAACTGCTTATCATGGCTTGGTGTCCTCTAACTTAAGATACGGAGTAATTTTTTGGGGCAATTCAACAAATAAGACTGTAATTTTTAAAACCCAAAAAAGGTGCCTCAGAACTATGTTTGGGCTTCATGTTACTGAGAGCTGCAAACCATTTTTCAAAAAATATAAAATATTGACCCTTCCATCCATGTACATTTTAGAGACCATTATGTTTGCCAAATCGAACACACACCTTTTCCCCCTATTGTCAGAAAAAGTAATTAGAAATAGACGCGACAATAGCAAACTGTGCATTCCTAGATCCAGGACAGCTCTAATGCGGAAAAGTGTGTTATGTATGGCGCCCATCCTTTATAATACGTTGCCAAAATATTGGAGGGAATTTACAACGGAAATGTTAAGAAGAAAGTTAAAAAGCCTTCTTTTAGAAAAGGCATATTACAGCATTGACGAATTTGTGAACGATACAATAATCTAATTTTGTTTATTGACATATAATTTTTTACTTTGACATTCAATTGACTAATTTTATTATATGTATTATGAGTTGATGACACTGTTTTTGTAGGACATTTTAAATTGTAATTTGAAGTGTTAATTTTTGAATAATGGATTAATGATTAATAATTATTTGATGTATGTACCTATGTAATAAATAACTTGCCTATTTATATTTGTACGCCGATGAGGCAAAACATGACAGATATATATATATATATATTTTAACATCTTGCATGCCATGTGTGTATACTCATGTTTTGGACAAATAAAAAATCTTATCTTATCTTATCTTATCTGCACGTCACCATTGGTCTACTGCCGCATGACTTACCTCAACAGAATCCAACACGCGAGGCAGACCAAGCTTATCAGCATCAGGAGCGCCCATGATGGATGAGCGAATCAGTCGCTGCAGAACTTCTGGACTTTCACTCTCTGGCAGGTTGCACTGGAGACAAGATAATATTTAGCCTGAAAGATAGCACTGTAGGTCAGCATTAAGGTGAATGTGGAAAGATAGCTAGCTGTCTTAGCTGTCACGGGTTATTTTAATTTAATTTAAATTTTGAATTGTTTTTTTTATATATATTTTTATTACGGACGCTTTTAACATTCTGCATCGTTCTCACATGTATAATTTCAACATGAATGATGTAACCAATATTTTGTAACCATATTTTCATTTAAAATAGTGTCCGTGGAGTTTCTTGCCCGTTCTTCTCCATAGGTACCGACTACGCTTTGGAATGGGCAACTAGCTTCATCTTTCTAACTGACCGACCCCTTGACAATTCAAAAGTGCCTGTAATGGGTTTATCACACAATATTATAAAGGCGAAGCTTTGTGAGCGTGTGTGTATGTTTGTTACTTCTTCACGCTCAAACGGCTAGACCAATTTTGATTAAATTTGGTATGGAGGTAGCTGACACCCTGGATTTACCCATAGGCTATTTTTATGCCGAAAAAAATGTTTTGTCCCGCGGGTAACACCGCGGGGCGCAGCTAGTTTGAAATAAATGCTTTGAGTTTGAGTGTGAGTAGCCCGTGAAATTCTAATTTTCTTGCGTTTCTTGCAATTATCAGGTCAGTGTAAAAATAATCTACATAAATAAAAAGAGAAGTCCTGACTGACTGACTCATCAACGCCCAGCCCAAACCCTTGAATCTAGAGAGATTAAATTTTGCACAGAGGTTTACTTTATAATGTAGACAAGGAATAAGGAAGGATTTCCCGGTAGCACGTTCCCGTGGGATATTTTCCGAAATCCACACGGGCGAAGTCGCGGGAAAAGCTAGTAATAGATATATGTGGTCTGTATAATATGACGACACGGTTGGCGCAGTGGTTGAGCGATTGACTGCTGCGCAGCATGTCGCGGGTTCGATTCCCGCACGGAACAAATATTTGTACGACCTACAAGTATTTGTTCCGAGTCTGGTTGTTTTTTCTATCTATAATATGTATGTATGTACAAAAAAAAATGTATATAAGTAGTTTATCAGCCGTCTCGTTACCATAACACAAGCATTAGGTTGCTTAGCTTGGGACTAGATGGCGTTGTGTGAAATGTCCAAGGATATTTATTCATTATTTTATTATTATTTATTTGATATGGGTCAATAATATTGTCATATTACAGTTCGCGAGGCCTAAGCTGAGCTTTGCATTTGTGTGAGTGATCACCAAAATGGTACGAGAGCCCATGACCAAAATGTTTGTCTTATCGTTTTACGTAAGACTAAATTTTCAATCGTCTTATCGTTTTACGTTTTACAACGATGCGACATGGTTTTGGTCATGGCCTCTCGTACTAAAAGAACAAAAGCCGATTGCCAAAAAGCAGTATAAACCGGTTTTAAACCAAGCAAAGACGTCATACCTACATTACATACATAGATGTTTTTTTTTGTATGTAATGACCAATGATCGGAGTAGGTAGATTGAATTGGGGTCATTGATCCGAAACGTATATATTAATATGGACATTCCTCCGGAATTTCGAAATTATGGTTGATTATTAAAAAAAAAACCGGAACTTATGTAGAAATTGTAGTAATTTTATTTTTGATAAAAATTTGATGTAAAATGTACATATTTAACAATAAACATTTATCCTTATTGTTATTCATTCCACCCTTAATGTCAATGACCGTGACCACTATGAAAACAATTTATAAAAATTTGTGGCAATAATTAAAAGGCTAAAAATAAAATATTAAAAATGTGTATTTAAAGCTTCGTCGGAATTCAATTAATTTTATTATTCAACAGATAAATAATAAATTAATTTAGTTTTGATACCTTCCTTTAAATTTTGAATTGAGTTGTAATAATATCACTACCAACACTAACAATATTTAATTGGATCCGGAAATACCGGAATTACCGGAATTACTTTCCGGGAAAATGGCTTATCCATGTTCTTCTTTCTGTGGGCATTTATGATACAAGTACCAAAAATCAATCTACCTACTCCGATCACTGGTAATGACCTAAAAGAGTTGTAAAAGGAGCTTTAATCCTGCCGACAAACTGTCTTGCAGTTTGGCAGGTTTTAAAATTTTTGTAAGTGTTTGGTCAAAATATATGATTTATTTATTTTATTTTATTTTTTTACTATCTATGTGCACTCTACACCTAAACCTTCCTCATGAATCACTCCGTACATTGATAAAAACGTTATGAAAATCCGTTCGGTAGTTTTTGAGTTTATCGCGTTCAGGTAGACAGACAGACGCGACTTTGTTTTATAATAATTATGTAGTGATACTTACGCTGGCAACTTGATCGTAATGTGTGGCAACCATGATGACGGGCGAACCCGGTGCACGAGCTTGTATAGACCTAGAATGAAAGAAGAAAATAAAGAACATTATTTAAAGATGGTTCCCCCAGGTGGTCCAGGTGGTCATTTGACAAAAATATAATTTATACCATTCCCCCTCTAAAAAGCTTATTTTATTCACTGAAAACAGTGAATAAAAAGCACTTTTACTCACTGTTTTGATGTTTGAAAATGGAACACACCAATGTATTCGACCACAGATTTAGAGTACCTAGGCTAGATACGGCATGTTATTAGATAGTATGAAAACCGAACGTGTCATCTTTTTTATACCTACGACAACTTCACCCCCGCCATTTAGTGATGTGCTCAAAGTAAACAGAATTGTTTCAATCGCTAAGCGTCACTGAGATAACAGACTTTTTTTAGTACGAACAGTCGAACATGCAGGGCACGTTCGGTCGTGGCTTGCCGTATCTAGTATAAGTGTAATCTTTGTATTCGACCTATATTGATGTGTTCTAAATTCAATTTGATTGGTCGACATTTTCGACACGGAGTTTAGCATGAGCATAAAAAGTTTTGTGTTCTTTGCTGTTCTTAGTAAATTGCCGCTATTTTGAATACTGTAAGTTGTACGAACACAAAGTTTAGTGTTACTTTAATCTTTAATTTTGTGTTTGTTTATTGTTGTTCTAATTGATTAAAAATGCTTCCTAGTGATGAAGATGTGTTAACACCTGAGTTTATGAAAGAGAGGGCGGCCGATATAGTGGAAAACTTGCTACCCAAAAAATCACGGCTGGTTTACATCAAAGCCAATTTAACTTTCCTTTTTCTTCATTATATGTATATTTTCACTTAAATCTTTCTTTTTCTCGTAGTCATGGTATAAAGTATAGTATGCAACTCTTGAATAAAACGGATTTATATCGAGGGCCATGAATCACTCGCGTCGCTCAGGATTCTAACACTTGAATCACTCGCTACGCTCGTGATTCAATCATCGTGAATCACTCCCTACGGTCGTGATTCAATCGTTAGAATCCTTCACTAGCTCGTGATTCATCTATGGCCCTCGCATTAAATCCGTCCTTTATTCACTAATTGCATAATATACTATTATACCATTCCCCCTCTAAAAAGCTTATTTTATTCACTGAAAACAGTGAATAAAAAGCACTTTTACTCACTGTTTTGATGTTTGAAAATGGAACACACCAATGTATTCGACAACAGATTTAGAGTACCTAGGCTAGATACGGCATGTTATTAGATAGTATGAAAACCGAACGTGTCATCTTTTTTTTACCTACGATAACTTCACCCCAGCCATTTAGTGATGTCCTCAACGTAAATAAAATTGTTTCAATCGCTAAGCATCACTGAGCTAACAGACTTTTTTTAGTACGAACAGTCGAACATGCAGGGCACGCTTGGTCGTGGCTTGCCGTATCTAGTGTAAGTGTAATCTTTGTATTCGACCTATTCTAAATTCAATTTGATTGGTCAACATTTTCGACAAGGAGTTAGCATTAGAATAAAAACTGTTTTGTGTTCTTTGCTGTCATTAGTAAATTGGCGCTATTTTGAATACTGTAAGTTGTACGAACACAAAGTTTAGTGTTACTTTAATCTTTAATTTTGTGTTTGTTTAGTGTTGTTCTAATCGATTTAAAATGCATTCTAGTGACGAAGATGTGTTAACACCTGAGTTTATGAAAGAGAGGGCGGTCGATATAGTGGAAAACTTGCTACCCAATAAATCACGGCTAGTTTACATCAAAGCCAATTTAACTTTCCTTTTTCTACATTATATGTCTATTTTCACTTAAATCTTTCTTTTTCTAGTAGTCATGGTATAAAGTATAGTATGCAACTCTTGAATAAAACGGATTTATATCGAGGGCCATGAATCACTCGCGTCGCTCAGGATTCTAACACTTGAATCCTTCACTAGCTCGTGATTCATCTATGGCCCTCGCTTTAAATCCGTCCTTTATTCACTAATTGCATAATATACTATTAATGTATTGTGTTGCATAAATTATTTTGCATAGGTACTATTGTATAGAATCTAGTTCTTCTAACTGAACAGACAGCTGTGCTGCTGGGCAGTGTGTTGCGCTGCTTCTTCTTCCCAGCTAAAGCACTAGGAAGTGGTGAAGGGCGGGCGTTTTGTGGGAACTGTCTTATGTAATTTCGACGTTCAAAAAGTGCTGATTCTCAGCCTAATTTGCATTTGCAATTTTTTGTTTTTTGCATTTTTATTTTTTTATTTTTATGGTGTGCATAATAAAGAGTATTCTATCTATCTATCTATCTAATTTGAATAAATGACTTTTGATTTTGATTTTTTGGTCTCATTGTCATCAAGTAAAATCAGATGATGGAATCCTGCAGAAATCGAGGGAACTCTTCAAATATTATAGACACATCTATAGCGATTTGCGTAATGTCACAGAATACATATTAGACCAAGTAAAGGAGATTCACTCCGCAAAATCATTTAAATAAATAGCGACTCTTGCTACGACACAATAAAGTGCAATTCAGGTCGCACAGCGTTAATTACCTACAGTTATATTCACCTACAAGTTGCCTCTCTTTCTATCGCGTAACTCTTACACCTTCTGACTCGTTAGGGTTGTCTTCTCTTACGACGCGGCGCGTGAGTGAGTATCGAGCTAACGTGCTCCCGGCCGCGCGCGGCAGCCCACACTGAACTGACCCAGTGAGATGAGCCCGCCGCGTACTTGTAGCTTCATACCTAAAATACGGAGTGCACCCGGCCTGGTAATGTTTTAAAGTAGCTCGTATATTTTTATAGTTACCTGAGCCAATTCAGTGCTCCAGCGAGTCCCTTTCTTCCGTCTGTTACCTTCCATACGACAAGATACAGCGATCTCCGCGACAGGAAATACTGGTGAGTTGCGTAGTATCTGTGAAATACATCAAACTCAAACTCAAAGCATTTATTTCAAATAAACCAATTACAGGCACTTTTGAATTGGCAAGGGGTCGGTCAGTCAGAAAGATGAAGCTGGTTGCCCATTCCAAAGCGTAGTAGGGTACCTATGGAGAAGAACGGGCAAGAAACTCCACGGACACTCTTTTATATCAAAATATGGTTAAAAAAATTGGTTACATCATTCATGTTGAAATTATACATGTGAGAACGATGAACGTTAAAAGCGTCCGTAATAAAAACATTAAAAAAAACCGGTCAAGAGCGAGTCGGACTCGCACACCGAGGGTTCCGTACCATCATTTATATGTAATTTTTGTTGATGACTTCTGAAAAACTGTGCTATTTAGAGACATCGTTTTATTTTTCCTGTAATCTTTACATAAACTTCTATCATATAGAATAATTTCAGATTTTTCACTTTGCAAACTGCGGCGATAAGGGGGGGAACGGTATTTTTTTTACATTTTTCATCAAAAGTCGAAAACTATGCGAGCTAAAAAAAAGAAAAAAAATGTTTAAGAATGTGCAAACAGCGCTCTTTCATATGATACCCCACATGCCCTAGTAGCCCCACTTTGAATTTTTAAGAGCCCCCTTTCAGACCCTGTTGCAATTCTTTCTTATTTGCAAAATAGTTGGGTAAACGTCATCTAAAACTGTTCTAAATTTCAAGTTGATAGCATTAGTAGTTCTTGAGATATCCAGCTGTGACAGACAGACAGACAGACAGACTGAGTCACACCATAAGGGTTCCTTTTTTACAATTTTGGTACGGAACCTTAAAAACTATTCATAATTTAATTAAATTAAAATAAGCCGTGGCAGCTAAGGTATGACCAGCCTCCACCAACAGCGCCCGTTCACGAACCTGACGCATGGATTAGTTAAATGATCCAACACACGCGCCACCATCAACGAGACATTAGAGTGAGCATGACACACTCTCAGCCGCCAGGGCACATTCAAGTCAAATAATGACATTGCTTTACTACATTTAAATAAATAAATAAATAAATATAAATATCCTTGGTCATTACACACAACGCCATCTAGTCCCAAGCTAAGCAACCTAATGCTTGTGGTATGGTAACGAGATGGCTAATAAACTACTTATATACATTTTTTTTTTTTTGTAAATACATACATATTATATATAGAAGAACACCCAGACTCGGAACAAATACTTGTAGGTCGTACAAATATTTGTTCCGTGCGGGAATCGAACCCGCGACATGCTGCGCAGCAGTCAATCGCTCAACCACTGCGCCAACCGTGTCGCCATTTGAATCCGGAATCAGTCTCCCACCACAACTCCCCCTCCCCCAAGGAGTACCGATTCCAACCCGGTGGACGCACAACGTTAATAGTATTGGGTAGGATGTACTCACTCTTGCTGCCCTCCAAAGTCCCAGGTCCGGAAAGTGATGGGTCCCCGCGTGGAGCGATGCTTCTCGTACACCCACGTGCCGATGTCCACGCCCACTGTTGATACGTTGCCGCGACGGGAGGATTTGTTGCCCATGCGTTTTGCCCAGTGCTGGGATAAAATGTTTTTTTTTTTTTATTTGCGTGATGAGAAAATGAAACACATCGCGAAAAAAATCACAATGGTGTGCTGGTACAGACGCCAGCACATCAAGCTACTACAATCTGTCAAATTTCTTTAATAGATTTTCATCTTTATCGCTAAAGCATTAGGTTCAAGGTTGATTGGAAAAATTTGACAGTTTCGGGTAGCTTGACCTGCTGAGGTCTGTACCTACGCTTATGTATGGGAGTGAATGTTGGGTGTGTTAAAATAATCATGAAAGTAGAATAAATGCTTTGGAAATGCGTTCCTTGAAAGCATGTGTGGTGTGACTATGAATGATAGGCTGAGGAATGATGTGATCAGGCAACGGTGCGGTTTTTAAGAAGATGTATAGCCCGTGCGCGTTAACATGGCACCAGGGCCTCAATTCCGGGCTCGAGCTAGATATCACCACCATGGAGATAAATCTCTGTTTCAAATCTCCGCATCAATGTCCGGTTCAAATCTCGATACTATCAAAAACCGTATTCTGGTAGACCATGGAGAAAGATTTACAACGGAGAAAATAATCTCGTCTAAAATACGTTCCATTTTTATCGATTCACTTTGATTATAGTCGATTATGCTACGTTTTTCTTTTTTTTAGTAATAATGACGTATGTTTAATTTATTAAATCCAAACAAACACATTATAAAAGATAATTTTAGTATATTGTGTTTCTATAAATGTGTTTTTTTTTTTCATAATTACTTACTGAAAATAGTAATTGCAAAGTAGCGTGATCCGGAACGCATTTCGCATGATTTGTGTCCTTTTTCTGACGTAGGTAGGTTTTAATTTTCAAACTAAATAAGACTATTTTTAATCACGATTAAAAAGGTGTGTGAAATTAGTTGTCATGAACTCAAATTCACACTAACACCTTGACTTCAAGTGCAAAAACAGTGTGGCATTTTTTTTCTTTTGCTTAATCTCGAAAACGGGGTGTCCTATCGCAAAAATAATGAAAAATTGGCCCCCCTTTATGAAACCCATAAACCCCTAAACCTCTACATGTAGGTACCAAAAAAAAATACGAATATAAACCTACGAATGTAAATTTTGACAGGTGTTCCAACGGAGATTTCATATCTCCATACCTTAGGACCAGCCGTAATATCTCGCTGGTTTGCGATCGAAAAATTTATGAATGGAGATCGTTAGAATAGCAATTTTTCGTTTTCGACGGAGATAAGCAGTTTCTAGACTGATATTTCGACCAATGAGATAATTTCCATGCCACCGGAATTGGCCTCCTGGCTCGAGTGAATTACGTGTAAAGAACTGAGTGCAGAAAATTATTGAGTTTTATTTTAGTTTTTTGAAAAATTTGCGCTGAGTAGTTAACATACTACTCTCATAACATACTACTTTACGATGCTTTAAACGTGACAAAACATAGTGTTTAGACACAATTTTGTTTTCGAGCCAGGTGCCGTGTTTACGCGCACAAGTTATAGTGACAAAAATTAAAAACAGTGTGCTTGGATAGTATGATGTATGTGGCGTTCTGTAGTTTCTGCCTACACCCATGGGAAGAAGGCGTGACTTTATGTACGTCGGATCCGGTCAATAGTACGGTCAGGAAACGAATCGCAAGCGCGCCACTGGCGACATCACATGATCTACCCACACCAACAGCGCGCTTCTACAGAGTCGTGATGTTTTAAAACTGATGGCGAGGAGGACAGTCTAGCGTCTGATAGCATCGGGGTTACTACGTCGCGGAACTGTATTCGATTTGTTGTGCTCAGTGATTGTATTAATTTTAATTTGGAGTGATTGTGATTTTAATAATCACCGAGTATGTTTTCATTGCACGAAACCCATCTTCTGCCCATATGGTGTCTGAATCTGACTGAGTAAATCCTGACGATCCGACATATACAGAGTGGTGGGGACAATACAACATTAATTGAAACCACTTAGTGGGTATCGCGTTAGTAGTACGTATAACAATAATAATCAAATTATAATCAACGGTACAGCCGCAGGATCTTTTTATTACTGTAACAATTTTAACACATGATGTGAATACATTACGATTTCGTCACGCAACTTCTTTAGGTCATTCACATCAAAAAAAAAAATACTTACATGCGTAAAACACAACCAAATGCAGTGTGCGGCTCGCTACTCAGAAATAATACAATACTGTATTGTATTGTTAACTAAATTTAGACCAACGGTAAATGACCATAACGGTAAAATTCCTATTATCCTAAGCAAACAACGACTGGCGAGGAGCACCATACGTTTCGTAAACTGAGAAAATAGTGACGTTGCCAATTCGACATTTTTGTCTAAACAAAGTAAGTGTAGGAAAAAATAGTTCGTAATCACTTCCGCATTCGGAAGATTTATTGTGCAAGAAAAGGAAAGAAATACATCTAGGGGTTGTGTTAGAGTTTGCTCCTGGCACACTGTCTAGTGCGTGACGTGCTACCCTTGTGAGAGCATGTTTTTTTTTTAAATTTCGATGCGTAAGAGTGGTTTTTGTGTAAAATTGAACATTGTTTTGTTGCAATTTCATACAGTACAGACACAGGTACAGAGCTTTAATAGTTTTACTGTAGTGTTATTGATAATTCGATTGTGTATAAGTTTTATTTAAGTGTAGTAGAGTTTGGTAGGTTACGGTACCTACCTAATGTGTATACAATAGTGTGATAGTTACTTCGTGTTATTTGGTTGTAAGATAGAAGAGAAGAAGAAGAAAGAGAAGAGATGCCTAGTTTCAATTACACTGCTATGGAGTATACCGATATGATCTTGATTTATGGAGAGTGTCAACAAAACGCGGCCCTCGCTATAAGAACATATCGTCAAAGATATGGTGACTCCCGAAGATGCCCGGTAAACTCCCGCACAATTGTACAGGCTGTTCAAAGATTACGGGAAAATCAGCCTCTGGTCCCAGTTCGCGAGGGTGTTCCTGCGCAAGAAATAGCAGTGCCATTAGAACAAAGGGTTTTAGATTATTTTACGCACAACCCAACTTCAAGTCTGCGGAGGGCCGCACGCCAGTTTCACGTACATCACAAAACTGTACTCAAAATATTGAGAAAAGACAAACGGCAGCCATACAAATACACGAAAGTTCAGGGACTGTTATCGAGAGATAGGCCAATCCGAGAAGCATATTGCCGTTGGTTACAGAGTAAAATGACTGATGATCCTGAATTTATTTACAATGTAATGTGGACAGATGAGAGCACATTTACGCGAAATGGCATGTGGAATAGACAAAATCTCCGTTATTGGAGCCAAGAAAATCCACATTTGTTCCGAGAATCTTCTCATCAGTACCGTTTTTCTCTGAACGTGTGGGCTGGGATTCACCGAAATCAAATCATTGGTCCAGTGTTCATTGAGGAGGGTAACCTCACAGCGTCCAAGTTCTTGGATCTGCTCAGTGGCCCTATATCGGAATACACCGATGAATTATCCCTCAATGTCCATCAAAAGCTATGGTACCAGTTAGACGGAGCACCTGCACATTCTGTAGTGAGTGCCAGAGAGTGCCTCACTGATATGTTTGGACAGCAATGGATTGGCCGTTACGGACCTCGCCGGTGGCCAGCAAGGTCACCGGACCTCACACCACTAGATTTTTTTTTATGGGGATTTATTAAAGATGAGGTTTATGCTCGTGATGTGAATACCGTACAGGAACTGCGAGATAGAATTATTGACGCTTTTAATAAATTAAAAGCAATGACTATCAATAGTGACTTGTTAAGGAAAGTGAGAAACAATATCACAAGACGTTGTCACATGTGTATTAGGGTAAACGGTGGACAATTTGAGCAGTTAAAAATTTAATTTAGTGTATCATGCATGAATCATGAACTCATGACTAATCATTAGTGAAGTGTGTAAGTTTTGAATTAATCTTTGTGTTTAAATGAAACGTGAACCTAGTGTAAAAGTCTCGCGGGCTGGCGAGCGGCAGGCGGCGTGCGGGGCGGGGGATAGATCCCGGGGCCGGGGATGAACGGAACCTTACTGGAGCGATGTTGCCGCTCTTACGTGCAGTGCCAGATGGTCACATGAGGTCAGTAGACAATATTATACAGGCTGTTGTGTTTAACTTAGATTATTTTCGCATTTAGTTTGTTTGAAAAATTAGGTTTTTGAATTTTGGTGTAATACATAATTTGATAATTTTAAAGTGTTTTGATTAACTAGTGGGGATCGTTATTTCATTTAATGTCATTATGTCGTCACCACCCAGTATATGTTAATTAAACCACAGTCACTTACTTCAGTTGGCTTTCTTCGATGCTGTATTGCTGATTCTTGTCTAAGGCACTCCAATAAACTGGTCTTGCCTATACCCTGTGAATATGAAAAGAAATGATTACTTACCAAATCAGAGAGACCATAAAGTAAAAATAAAATGCTTTTATAAGAATATCCTCCATTTACAATAAGAGAAGAAGAATAAGAGGAGCTCGTGGCTAAGTAATAACAGCCGCACGGGTTGTTCCATCAGGTTAAGCTGCGCTTGCCGGGGTTGGTCCGTGGATGGGAGACCATCTTTACATACCAGACCCTCCGTGCTTATTAGCACTATACACTATAGGATCTAATTTAAAAATGGGTGTAATACCCTATTACAGTAGTACCCAGCTGACATGGCTTACCGAGGCACCTGCGCAGAAGATAAATTTTCAAAGCGCGGGAAATGCTATTGACCAATCGGCACACTCCACGCACCGCGCTTCTTTTTCCTGTACCGCTATTGGTCGGCAGCTGCCGACCGATGTTAGCGCGCGCCTCGTGGCATGTTAGTCAGCCGCCATACTTGCGAGTGATACGGAACTAACAGCTGCAGTTTATTATGAACCTTATAGTCGTGATCTAAGGTTGATTGTAAGTTGCGAGAATGCTTAAGCATTCTAGTTAATCTTCGGGGCCATACTTTATTTGCTGTGCGAACGAAGATTCACGACGCCTTATCAGTTGGGTACCACTGTAACTAGTTTTTCAATACACTTCCTCGAAAACTGGTTTATGTCGCACTACGATTAGGTTCACAATGCAATGTATGTCGCACGCGTGGGTTTTTTTCCTTTTCCGACCCGTGTGCGGGAATAAAAATTGCCACAGATAACTTACACTTAGTCCAAATTGGTTCAATGCCTCTATTCACAACTCTCTATTCGGAGGTGAATGTTTTTTTTTAATCTTGGCAAAGAGATATGCGTCTTCAAGACGTTAATATTTTTTTAATATTTAAATAATGTTTCTAAATAGAATATTATCAAAAACCATGATTATTACAATAAAAAAAACGTTTATGAATAAATTAACATTTATTTGTGTTCTAAACTCAAAAATATTTGAATTTTCTATTTTTCATATTAGGCTGTTTATCGGCTTTATACCTTTGCTTCTCCTTCAACCTGGCGACAGCAAAGCGCGGAAAAAAAAAAGAAAATTTAAATCATAGTTTCCTATTAATTCATGACAAAAATGTTTTCCGTTATTTTATTTTATTTCTTCAAAAGTGTATTGAAAAACGTCGTTTGATACTCGTGGACATTTGTTATTGCAGTTCTCGGCTCAAAAACAACCTCGCCTACGGCTCGGGTGTTAATTCCGCCTCGAATGCAATAACAAACGTTCTCCACTTGTATCAAAATGTACTATATCCTCACCTGCAACCCCACAAACATCAGCTTCATCCTGGTGTAAGGCCGCGCCTCCTGCAACACGGACTTAAGGTACCCCACGATATCCATGCTCTTATACCGGCCACATTGCAGCATAGAGCGTAGCGGCTCTTGTAGACAACAGCCGACCGTGTTCAGGTTCCATAGGCGGGAAAGGAGGCCCATTTGTGGAGGGAGCTCTGTGATATCTAAGACAAAACAATAAAAACAAACCTTAGGGCGCGGTGTTAGCTCAATTATCACAAAAATAGGTTTCTTGGATTGTCGAGTATGACGTAACGCAATGAAACTATCCGACGCAAAAAATACAGTGGACAGAGAAGGGTTTAAAGAAAAACTTTAACCGAATAAAGTACCCGTCACGAGAAGCTATAAATTATGTAAACAAGTGTTCAGGAGTTCCGCTTGATTTAAAAAGTATACTGTATACAGGCTCATTTAAAGCAAGGCTCAAGACATACCTGTTGGACAGATGTCTCTACTCATTAGATGATTTGTAATGTAATGATTTGTGTTTGTCTTAGCTCTTAAAACTGACATGTAGATATTATATTATTGTGTTGTGTTCAGACTTTTACATTTTTATTTTTATTATTTTTTGATTATTGTTTTTCGTTTAAATTGGTAATTAATTGACATGTGATTTAAAATTTGTTTCTATGGTATTTTATTTTTTTTGACTGCATGATATTTTATGATTTTTATCTTTTATTTTTTTAATCTGTAGGATATAATATTTTCTAATTTAAATTGTTTTGTATGCATTTTTATTATTTTATATTTGTACATTTAATATTTATGTTTCATGCTGGTTAAATATTCGAACGCAATGTATATTGTTACTGAATAAACGAATTGAATTGAATTGAATTGAATTGTTCACAACATTTGGACCAACAAAAAAAATGAATTTGTTTAAGATTTAATAAATTATTAAGTAACAAATATTAATTAACATATATTATTTAAGAATAATTATTCGTCAGATTCAGATGTTTCCATTTCTGTGTCAGAATCAGTGACATGTATCACGAAGCATTCGAAACTCGAATGACGCGTTTATTTCAAAATGGCATCCCGATAGTTTACAATCCCAGCGACGGACGCGTTCCGGTACCAAGAAACACAAACGATAGCGCTTTGCGTCGTTAAAATATGATCCGACTAAATTAAATAGGTTGTTACTTTCATATAACCCGTCTATATTTCATGTCGATTGAATATGGTCAATTTATTATTATCTCGCAGTATAAAATCTTTACTCAGTAAAAGATGTTTGTTTACATATTATAGCTTCTCGTGACGGGTACTTTTTAGAATAGTAAAAAATAGTTTAATATTAAACTATTTTTTACTATTCTAAAAAGTACCCGTCACAACAACAACGCAACTTCCAAATTTTTTATTGGGAATATTCCCAATAAAAAATTTGGAAGTTGCTCTACAAAAATAAACTTTGGCGTCGAACATCTCTGAATTTTCAGCGATAACGACATATTTTTTTTTAAGAATTTAATAGAATTAGCCTTTAACCAGACAATTATTTAATTTATTGTGTATATTCTGAATAATCTAACGAAAACCCGGAAAATAAATCAATCATCAAATCGTCAAATTTATTCAAAAATATACAGGGTGTCCGGTAAAGAATCGATAACCTTGGAATAGCATATTACAGACATGATGGCCGTTCTTAAAAAAATACAAAAAAAAAATATCCCCACTAGTAGGTACACACGGCTACACATCAAGCTATACATTTCTAGTTTAGACTGACCTCTCATTGTAAGGAAATCCTATACAATGCGAGATCAGCTTATACTGAAAATTTGATCTGTTGTCGTGCGTACATTATGATTTTTTGGAGTCTCAAAAAAAAAAAAAAAAAAAAAAAAAAAAAAAAAAAAAAAAAAAAAAAAAAAAATATTTATTTATAATAACATCATCATTATATATCAACATATTAACTTGTCTTAAATATTACAATTTAACAATATAAACTAAATATAAACTAAAACTAATCTAAAACTACTATAAACTAATCTAAAATTAAAAATAAAACTAAAACTAGTCTAAAAGACCGCTACCACTTGGCAATGTTCCCAAAATGCTGGCAGCATTGCCACGTTGTATGGCAATGCTTAACCTTTGGGCAAAATAAAGGCCAGCATTTTGGTCACATGTTGCGTCGACCAGACGCCCAGATAATTCTTTGTAAATTCGATGGGCTCCTGGTCCCCACGGCCCTAGCGTCTCGACCCCAAAAGGCTCAAATATGTACCCGCTATCGAGGGTACTATATTTGCGCCTCTTAAGTCCTTCCGCTGATTCAGCCGCAGCACCAGCCCTACTTTGAGTTCCTTGAAGATGAGACGGCGCAAGGGTGTCTACGCAAGTAGCATCCCACACCAAAGGTCGCCCCATCTTCCAAGGAATAAGAGTCATTCCATCAGGTCTTTTGCCATCATCACGCATGAGGCCAACAGGTTCTAAAATGGCCGCACAATTAGCAGTGGCAAAAGCCCGACGGATTAAATCATTAAGGCTGGAGTGGCGGGGAATCCTACCTGCGCTTCTGCAACAGGACAAGCCGTGGTGACCAAGCCGGCCAACAGCAATGCCACAGTGGCAGCGGTGAGGAGCACAGCACGATGCACCCAACCGGAGTGATGCTGCAATGCGGAAAGCTGAGGAATCTATGAGGGTTCCAGTGTTAGGCGATGGGAGAGCCTGCAGCCACAAACCTGATTCCCACTCACCAACGGCTAAGAGACGAGCACGGTCTGCGGAGCTTAAGTACGTATGCAAAAGGTTGTTCCGTATTAGCTCGCAGAGAGGCCTATCCCATAGCCGCTGAGAAGACGATGTTTGTGGTAATTCGTAACTTGGGCAGGCTAATATCCACGCGTTCTTGGCCTCGTTCAGAAAACTTATATCAATATTGTCCAAAGAGGCTGCAAGAATTTTTTTGGTTAAATTTAGAGTACTATGGACCGAGGACAGGAACGCGGGTAGAGCTACACCAGAAATTGATCTGATGCCGAGGCCTCCAAAACGTATAGGAAGTGAAGCCTGTAACCACTCTCGCTCTCCTAAATTTATGTTCAAAATTGAAGCCAAAGTATTTCTTATGATGTTATCTAAACTCTTAAGAAGCTCTGTGTGCTTCCAGAGTTGACAACATCGTATATTATAAGTAAATTTAGGAACAAAAAGACAGAATCTAATGATGGTAAAAGCCATGTGTACGTTTATTTTAGATAAACGATTAGAACAATCTACAAAATTTTGAATTTTTTCTTCAAAGAAAAGGGGGAAGGATTCGTCGAGAATGGGGGAACCCAGTAAACGTAGCGAAGATTTGTCAATAATTGTAATATTGGGGGCCAAGCTATTGAATTTTTGTACAACCAAATCTTTTGAGGGGTATGTGTCTGAAATAAAAAGTTCACACTTTGAAAAATTTAGTTCCAAACCGATCTTACGAAACTCGTCTATTAAAAAGGTAAGATCGTTATAGACTGTATTTATGTCACCACCTAAAGTCCCATCATCCAAGTACCAAACATTAAGCTTGGAGTCAAGACGTTGGATGATGGGATGGATGGCGAGGCCAAATACAGCTGGACCTAAGGGATCACCTTGCTGACAACCAACTGCAGATAAAATTTCGTTACCATGATAAGTTAATTTAGAGGAAGACCCGTAACATTGCCAAAGGAAATTGTATAGTTTTGGAATTTTGTCTTTCACTTGCGTTAATAGAGCTCCCCTATCTACGGAATTGAAGGCGTTCTTCACATCCACTTTCAACAACACCTCTCCACAATTTTGATCTAAAAAAGTTCTCACGGAATGAACAGCGGCCTCACAACCACCTCGCGAGCCAAACCCTAACTGCAAAGGTTGAAAAAGATTTGCCAACTCAGAAGAAGATTTTTTGCAGCAGATTTTGGCTGCGAGACGACGATAGGTTGTCCCAATAGCTATTGGTCTGATACCGCCGTCTTTCTTTTTTAAAGCACAAAGATTAGCACCGTATAGAGTCTCAATGATATCTCCGTTGACCCGCCCTGATAACATAAGGTTAACTAGAGACGTCAAGTCCTTAAGAAGGGATCCACCTGTTTCACCATTCCCGCTGCACAAAAGGTCTTTTAAATGTTGCGGCGTGAGAGCATCTAAACCACCAGCGGAACCCTTCTGAAAGGAAGCGACGGCTGCAGATATATCCAGGTCGTTAACCTCAACGGCGATATCAGATCCACACGGTGCTTCAGGAAGTAGGAGAGTAGCTGTGGGAGGCGGATGTTTTCCTTCCAGAGCCGAGAGGGTTTCAGGGGTAGCAGGTGCTATTGTGTCACTGGAAAACAAGATACGTGATGCTCCTTTTATATCTCCGTCACCAAGTTTACTTTCCACCAATCTGTAGGAAGCAGACTCAGAGACGGGTTTCGCAGTAAATTTAGAATTTTGATTAGATACCGAGTCAATGCCTGACAATAAAATTGGTTTTTCCAGTGTGCTGTACTTCACACAGTTCTCTTTAACTCTAGTTGTCAGAGATTTTTTATTACTAGGCTCAGGAACAACATAAAGTACAGCATACGGAAAGTATAATAAATGTTCCCAGGCATGCTTAGAATTTTGTAATATAACGGCCCTGATAGCCTGAGACAAAACAGAGGCGACAGAAATACGTGCTCCACGGGGAATGCGCTTCAAAACTGGTATTGAAATTTTACAATGAGCCAAAATTTTCTGAAACGGGTGAGCCGAAAGAGAAGTGCTTGGAGAATTTAAAATACCTGTATTTAAATTTGGTGCTGAAAGGGGGATGGTATTTATTTTGTGACATTTACCTTGGTGTATTTTTAATCCCTTCTGGCCTTTAAAATAACGTTCCTGGGAACATTCGGAGCATCGAATCAGATTTTCCTGTGACACAGTTCGATAGACACTGTCAGTAATATCCGCCTGAACACATCGTTGCTTAACACGCGATGACAAAACACGTCCTCCAAGTCGGCGAGCAGGTGTTGGTGTCGTGGGCGGGGAGAAATACTCGTCGCTCGAGCTCGACGCAGCTACCGCGGCCTGTGTCGTCACAGCGCTCATAGTGGGGCTGGGTACCGGCGACGGCGGTGAGGCGGAGCTGAGTGACGAGTCAGAGTCTGAGGAGATTCGAGTCGGTGGTGGGCATGCTCTTTGCGAGGCTGATCTTGTCAACATTTCTTGATCATTTTCATTTTGTTTTTCTGTGCTTTTCGGAGATGACATTATAGATGTCATCTCCTTTTCGGTACTTTTTGATTCATGATATCGCTCTATTTCTAATTAAAAGAGTTTGCGAATGTTGTGAGTTTTTTTAAGCACTGTAAAATATCGTCAGAAACGATTAAAACTGTATAAATATGGTTAAAGGTTAAAAATAAGAAAATGTATGCAAATTCCAGTTTTTCGAGACGTCTGTTGACGTTGACGTTTTATTAACGTAATCGTAATATATTTTTTAAAAAATATATTTTAATTTATTTTTTTTTTTTTTAAGAACGGCCATCATGTCTGTAATATGCTATTCCAAGGTTATCCATTCTTTACCGGACACCCGTATAAGGACTAACGATAATTACAGTTTTCCTTTAATCTATGGCAAGTTCACCCATGACTTGTGCCTGAACTAGGTAATCCTGTGTTTCAGGCGATTGGAGGTAACATTAATTGATTAAATAATCATACTTATCTTATTGTTGCATAAATTTAAAAGGTGTATAAAAAAGATAAAATTATATAATACACATTCGCAGCTTAGTCACATCTCGGCAACTCATTTTTTTTTTTCAATTTTCAGCCTTATTTCAAGCTCGCTAATGGTGACAATAGATTACGCGATTGTGTGCCGTTTAAAATCGTAGTCAGTCCGCGCCTTAATCAGTCATGGGGAACTGCTGACATGACGCGTGATGCGTGGCTAACTGAGAGAGAAGTCGTTATCAATGCTTCATACAATTGGGACTTAAACTGCTTGTCTATTAGCCAGCAGACACAGAAAATATACTGGTATCATATGTCCGTCTCCTGGTTCTAAGCTACCTCCCAACCAATTTTCAGCCAAATCGGTTCAGCCGTTCATTAGTTATACAGGGTGTAAGGGACAGCCCTCCGCAAACTAACAGGGTGCATTCAGCTCCTCATTTTGAATCTTAATCCACCGGAAATTTTCTAAGGAAAATTTTCATTTTTTTTTTTTAATTCAGTTACATTTTCATTATTTCAATGTAAAATTGAATTGTGTGTTCGCAGCACTCCATTTATGTAAAAAAACTGCAAAAAAAAAACAGCAAAAAAAAACCAGCAATGGATGTTGAAATACTCTAACCAACGACGCGTGAAATCAGCTGTTCACTTTCTGTCTAGCTACAGAGTTCATCGAACTCACCGCATACCTCTTACCTACCCCTCCCAACCAGTAATAGACGCTCCGATTTGTGCACAAAAACACAAACAAATCAGGTTTATTGGAGTCCCTTAACGTTCCTGAAAAAATTTCATGTATCGGTCATCTTAGTATGACATACTGAATTCACCCTATTAGTTTGCTGGCTGTCCCTTACACCCTGTATATACTGTAACTAACACGACTTTCGGTATCAAGTTGAAATTAATGTTCAATGCGTAAGTTTATAGCCCCTTGAAGTTCTAAAAAAAATCAAGCTTCTAAGTCATCGCAATAAAAAAAACCGGTCAAGAGCGAGTCGGACTCGCGCACCGAGGGTTCCGTTCCGATTTCTGAAAAAGTGTGCTATTAAGAGACATCGTTTTATTTTTCCTGTAATCTTTACATAAACTTCTATCACACAGCATAATTTCAGATTTTTCCCTTTGCAAACTTCGGACCTGGGGGGGGGGGGAAACGGTATTTTTTTTTACATTTTTCATCAAAAGTCAAAAACTATGCGGCCTAAAAAAATTTAAAAAAAGTTTAAGAATGTGCAAACAGCGCTCTTTCATATGATACACCACATGCCCTAGTAGCCCCACTTTGATATTTTAAGAACCCCTTTCAGCACCAGTTACAAAAAAAATATAAATATTTTTATTTCTTTCTTATTTGCAAAATAGTTGGGTAAACGTCACATAAAACTGTTCCAAATTTCAAGTTGATAGCATTAGTAGTTCTTGAGATATCCAGCTGTGACAGACAGACAGACAGACTGAGTGATACCATAAGGGTTCCTTTTTTACCATTTTGGTACGGAACCCTAAATACGGCCATTTATGCGACATATTAGGTCTTTACCTATGAAATTGCCGTTCTGCAGTACTGGCCATTTCAAATCAAAATAATTTTTGTTTGGCTAAGAATTCTAATTTCAAATTAATTTTATTTTAAAAACATGGATTTTTTTTTCCAAAAGTAGTCATTTGTTTATTGATTAGTGTTACATTTTCATCGCATTTCAATATTTTTCGTCATCATGGATACGTTAAAAATTCGAGTAATTATGGAATATGAGTACCGTCGTGGCAGCAACGCGGCACAAGCGGCACGCAACATCAACGACGTTTACGGAGCTAACACTACAAACCAACGCACCACCTGTTATTGGTTTGCTCGCTTCCGTTCTGGAAATTTCGACCTGAAAAATGAACCTCGCGGTCGTCCGAAGACTTTGGTCGACAATTGGAGCAGGAGTCCCTCGCGGTCGCAGCGCCGCAAACAGCGCAGTCCAACCTCGATCCTTGTGCAACGCTACGCGTTTCAAGCCGCGCCCGGAAAGCGCCGGCCATCTTAGATCTTTAACTCTCTCATTTCTAGTAATAGTACGTTTTCGAGTCTGTTACTCATTTATTTTCTTGTTTTGTTTTTGTTCTCAAGTGTATTGGTAAATTAAAGTACAGTAAATTAACAAGGACTTTCAATCAGAGGCCCGAACCCCATGCCCGTCGGCTACATTGCTGATTTTTGTGGTTTTTGTTTAGTTGGAAAGCTTAACATTTGTGCTGTGTCATGATCTGAAAGATGCAGGGGTAGTACAGTGGCAGTTGCATTGTCAATGTTGCTTAAGATATGGTCAATACAAGTCAATTTGCGAGTAGGAACATTGATGTGGATTTTTAAATTATAACTGTTGCACAAGTCTTGCAATCCATCTGTGATGTTTCCTTTTTTAAGCGTATTTATGTTAAAATCGCCCGCTACAACTATATTCATTTTAGCTTTGTATTTATTTAACAAATCGTGTAAAAGATTATGAAATTTTGTTAAAAACTGATTCGGATCAGATTGCGGTGTTCTGTAAACACATATAACTACTAGTTTATTACTTGTTACTTCTAAGCCGCAAGCTTCAAACGTGTTTTGAGTTGCATAGTTTTTCACGAATGATAACTCTTTATAATATAAACCTTTTTTCACTAATATACAAGTTCCACCTCTTTGTTTTTCTCTACAGAAGTTAGTAGCCATTTCATAGTTGTATATTTTCACATAATTTTCACAGCCTTTTTTTACGAAAGTTTCAGACAGGCATATTATGTCGGGGTCATTGTTTACTTCTTTTAACTCCTGCATAGTAATTTCTAGAAGTTCTTGTTTAGACAATAAACTGGCGATATTTTGGTGGAATATTCTAAAATGGTGTGTTTTGTTGGTTTGAGATACGAAAAAATGAGTCACGCTTATTTATGACAGGAAAGTAATAGGGTATAGTCCCTGTTTGACCTTTTACATTGCGTTGCAAAGAGGAGCTATGTTGGTAGGGCTTTGTGTTCTTAATACGACTAAAATAGTAGGGAATTGTCCCTTTTTTGGGTTCATTTGTGGAAACGTTTAATTTAAAACTTGATTTTTTACCTACCATTCTTTTACGAATTTCACTAGGATTTAAATAGTTATCACTGTAATCACAGCAGTCTATGAGGTAATTTACTGACTTACAAACCTCGGATAGTTTCGTGGATGGTTGATTTACAAAGTGGCATTTTTTATACTTATTACATATATTTTTTATAGAATAGTTTAACTTATGGACATTGAGGTACAAGTTATTGATGACATTTAATACAATGATAGTATTATTTGAAAATTTATTTAAGATGTATTGCAATTGAGACATCACTAGGTTAGGGTTGTGATCGTTTTCACCTACACATATTACAAGTTTGTCTTCAGAATTCAACTTGGTATTTCTGCAGCTTGCTATTATTTTATCGCAAGGCGCATTTGGTTTTGTTTCAGCGACGAGTCTGTATTTTTCATACTGTGTATTTACTCTTGAGTCTGAGATGGCTGCCGCTAGCCCAACACACCGCTGAGTACCGAAGATAAATATCTTCCTTTGGGGGACCATATTGTGGCCGTCTGCAACAGCACATATCTGAGCTCTGGCTACGTCCACAGTATTCCGCTTCAGTTCATGACGAGTGGCAGGTGCACAGACATTGGAATTACTTTGCATTAACGCTGCAATACGGTCCGTGAGGGCCGCTATCTCAAGCTGTGCAACCTTTAATTGTTGCTGTAGGGTAACAATTTCTTGTTCCAGGGAGGACACATTTACGTAGTCATTGGTGTCGACTTGCAATCTGGATGACGGTATAGAGGTCGGTGTAGAAAGTATGTTGTGTTGATTTGCCAGAGATTGTCTCTTTTTCTTAGAGTTTATACCCGGACTTGTAAATAAGGAGGGCGACTGGCATAAAGATTTTAATGTTTTATTTTCTGTAGCTAACTTGCTTACTTGCTTATGTAGATCTGTGTTTTCCAACAATAGATTGTCCAGTTCATTTTCTGTACTTTCGAGTTTTAAAGTGAGCTGAGCAATTGTCTCTTTCATTTCTGAGGCTAATACTAAGTCAGACATAGTACCGTCAACACTCATTGACAATTTATTGGGAGTATATGATTCAATAGATGTTTCGCAATCAGTCAATATGTGGGAATCAAGTAAATCAGTAGTATTTTGAACCGAAGATAGACGTTCCAACGTTTCATCATGAAGTACATCCTTAGTACATATTGGTCGTTCTGCCGGTGAGGGTGTTTTTGTAGAAGTTAGTTTTTTCCTCACTGTAATATTAGTTGTACAGTCGGTATTAGAGTATTTTTTAATTCTGATGCACGCCTTACATCTCCACTTTTTTTTTGCTTCCGCGTCCTTGAGGCGATAAGTTTGTTCTGGGTACCCATCACAATCCAATTCGTACCTGTTATCACAGGCAGAACACAAAGCAGTACTTTTTTTATTTACCAGTTTCTTGCACTTAAAACACGTTACTAGTGCTGCCATCTTGCAATGACTTGTTGCAGAGTTTGATAAATAATTCAAGCGCTTTCTTCGTTCAATA
Organism: Cosmia trapezina; assembly: GCA_905163495.3. Lineage (NCBI taxonomy): Eukaryota > Metazoa > Arthropoda > Insecta > Lepidoptera > Noctuidae > Cosmia > Cosmia trapezina. The sequence goes on from LR991047.1 coordinate 14,806,146, forward strand.
CAGACTTGTTGTAGTTATTTCTTTTTAAATTCCTAATAAACGATTTTTGGAATTTACGAAAAGTGATGTTGTCACTGGGGATTGAACTCACGACCACTCGTGTGTGGCTAGTTAGATTGCAAAAGTTGTCTTCTGTTAGCCACTAAGCCAACTGTACATACTGATATGTGTCAAAATTGGCGATCCGTTGCAGCAAATATTTTTCCTTTGATTAGGTAAGTCAGTTATTATGATGTGTGACGGTTGAGATTTAAAACACTGTGTGAGTCACTTTTTCACTTCGTCTTTGTTATTGGTTTTTTCCCGTACTTGTTTTGATGAATAATGAGGATCACAATTATTATAAGGCTTGCATTCTTTTGTTTATTTAGATTGAGATTATTGTATTTTCTTCATGTTTCGTATTATATGGAAGAGTTTATTATGTATTCAAAGTGTATTACTTAAATATGTATTTATTTCGCAGTTTGTGTATGAAATCCGTGGAAAACACTGTCACTTAATAATTAGAAGATGTTTTATTGGTTCACTTAGGTTTTATTCACTTTTATGCACTAATAGTATTTTTAACAATTTTATAATAACAGAGCGTTTGTTTTCACTTTAAGCTAGACGCAGCGCCATCTAGCGTTTTTCGCTATTCGAATTTAATAGAATTAGCCTTTAACCAGACAATTATTTAATTTATTGTGTATATTCTGAATCAATCAATCTGCCTAGCCTTTTCCCAACTATGTTGGGGTCGGCTTCCAGTCTAACCGGATGCAGCTGAATACCAGTATTTTACATGGAGCGACTGCCTGTCTGACCTCCACAACCCAGTAACTGGGTAATACGATACCCCTTGGTAAGACTGGTTGTCAGACTTTCGGGCTTCTGACGACCCGTAACGACTGTCAAAGATCCACGAATAACAGCCGGGACCAACGGCTTAACGTGCTTTCCGAGGCACGGAGGAATCTCGATATGTAAAGATGGTCACCCATCCACTGACCAACCCCGGCAAGCGTAGCTTAACCTGACGGATCGACCCGTGCGGCTGTTATTACTTAGCCACGAGCTCCTCTGTATATATGTGTATATTCTGAATAATCTAACGAAAACCCGGAAAATAAATCAATCATCAAATCGTCAAATTTATTCAAAAATATACAGGGTGTCCGGTAAAGAATCGATAACCTTGGAATAGCATATTACAGACATGATGGCCGTTCTTAAAAAAATACAAAAAAAAAATATCCCCACTAGTAGGTACACACGGCTACACATCAAGCTATACATTTCTAGTTTAGACTGACCTCTCATTGTAAGGAAATCCTATACAATGCGAGATCAGCTTATACTGAAAATTTGATCTGTTGTCGTGCGTACATTATGATTTTTTGGAGTCTCAAAATATATTTTTTAAAAAATATATTTTAATTTTTTTTTTTTTTTTTTAAGAACGGCCATCATGTCTGTAATATGCTATTCCAAGGTTATCCATTCTTTACCGGACACCCGTATAAGGACTAACGATAATTACAGTTTTCCTTTAATCTATGGCAAGTTCACCCATGACTTGTGCCTGAACTAGGTAATCCTGTGTTTCAGGCGATTGGAGGTAACATTAATTGATTAAATAATCATACTTATCTTATTGTTGCATAAATGTAAAAGGTGTATAAAAAAGATAAAATTATATAATACACATTCGCAGCTTAGTCACATCTCGGCAACTCATTTTTTTTTTTCAATTTTCAGCCTTATTTCAAGCTCGCTAATGGTGACAATAGATTACGCGATTGTGTGCCGTTTAAAATCGTAGTCAGTCCGCGCCTTAATCAGTCATGGGGAACTGCTGACATGACGCGTGATGCGTGGCTAACTGAGAGAGAAGTCGTTATCAATGCTTCATACAATTGGGACTTAAACTGCTTGTCTATTAGCCAGCAGACACAGAAAATATACTGGTATCATATGTCCGTCTCCTGGTTCTAAGCTACCTCCCAACCAATTTTCAGCCAAATCGGTTCAGCCGTTCATTAGTTATACAGGGTGTAAGGGACAGCCCTCCGCAAACTAACAGGGTGCATTCAGCTCCTCATTTTGAATCTTAATCCACCGGAAATTTTCTAAGGAAAATTTTCATTTTTTTTTTTTAATTCAGTTACATTTTCATTATTTCAATGTAAAATTGAATTGTGTGTTCGCAGCACTCCATTTATGTAAAAAAACTGCAAAAAAAAAACAGCAAAAAAAAAACCAGCAATGGATGTTGAAATACTCTAACCAACGACGCGTGAAATCAGCTGTTCACTTTCTGTCTAGCTACAGAGTTCATCGAACTCACCGCATACCTCTTACCTACCCCTCCCAACCAGTAATAGACGCTCCGATTTGTGCACAAAAACACAAACAAATCAGGTTTATTGGAGTCCCTTAACGTTCCTGAAAAAATTTCATGTATCGGTCATCTTAGTATGACATACTGAATTCACCCTATTAGTTTGCTGGCTGTCCCTTACACCCTGTATATACTGTAACTAACACGACTTTCGGTATCAAGTTGAAATTAATGTTCAATGCGTAAGTTTATAGCCCCTTGAAGTTCTAAAAAAAATCAAGCTTCTAAGTCATCGCAATAAAAAAAACCGGTCAAGAGCGAGTCGGACTCGCGCACCGAGGGTTCCGTTCCGATTTCTGAAAAAGTGTGCTATTAAGAGACATCGTTTTATTTTTCCTGTAATCTTTACATAAACTTCTATCACACAGCATAATTTCAGATTTTTCCCTTTGCAAACTTCGGACCTGGGGGGGGGGGGAAACGGTATTTTTTTTTACATTTTTCATCAAAAGTTAAAAACTATGCGGCCTAAAAAAATTTAAAAAAAGTTTAAGAATGTGCAAACAGCGCTCTTTCATATGATACACCACATGCCCTAGTAGCCCCACTTTGATATTTTAAGAACCCCTTTCAGCACCAGTTACAAAAAAAATATAAATATTTTTATTTCTTTCTTATTTGCAAAATAGTTGGGTAAACGTCACATAAAACTGTTCCAAATTTCAAGTTGATAGCATTAGTAGTTCTTGAGATATCCAGCTGTGACAGACAGACAGACAGACTGAGTGATACCATAAGGGTTCCTTTTTTACCATTTTGGTACGGAACCCTAAATACGGCCATTTATGCGACATATTAGGTCTTTACCTATTCACTCATTAGATCAATATCTTCAAACTATTCAAAAACATAAAAATATTATCATTATAGGAGACATAAACATAAACTTAATTGAAAAACTTTCGGATACATCACAATTGCGAGTAAACAGATTAACTTATTTGAATATGTCGTCCGTTCATGGTTTCCTCCCGGGACACTGTCTGCCTACCAGGGGGGAGAGTTGCCTTGATCACGTGCTCCTGAAGCTGGATATGACCAAGAACTCGGCTTCAGTGGCAGTTTTGAACACTTCTATTACTGATCATTCAACGATACTGTTAAACGTATCCCACACATATCAAACTAAATCCTATGGTAAATCCAAAACAGTTACTGATTATGAAACGGCCCACAGATACCTTGTTAACACTGACATATCGTTTTTTAGTACACACAGAGACCCTAATATATTAGCTAATAAGCTAATAGACGTGATCAAGGCGTCTCTCCTTTTGAACACTAGGGTCGAATCAGTCCCCAGCTCCAGGCGAACTCTTAAACCCTGGATTTCTACGGGGGTCCTGCGATGTATCAGGCTGAGAAATAAAATGCAGTTACAGTCTAGAAAAAACCCTTTTAATATTGTAATAAAAATAACTTATAAACGTTTTCGCACATTCTGTTCTAATCTAATAAAGAAACTGAAGAGACAATACCATAAAAACCAAATCTCATGTTCTATAAAAAATCCTAAATATCTTTGGCGTAATATTAATAACATCACTCACTTCAAAAAACCCAAATCATCTAATGTACATCTCCTTCTAATCACACCACATCCTCTTGATTCGTTGAACCGAGTAAATCAATTTTTCGTAACAATTGGTAAAATTTTTGCTGAACAAATTATGGCCACCCAAATCGGGCATGAGATTAGACCAGTCACGAATTTCATTACACAATCTCAGACCACCTCTTTTGTATTACTGGAGACTGATCCTGCTGAAGTTGACGGCATACTTATGGCTCTAGACTCGGGGAGTGCCTCTGGATGGGACAGTATACCTATAAAGTTCCTTAAATTAGCCAGAGACTTCGTGGTCCCCCTGATATGTCAGTTAACTAATCTGTGCTTCGAGGTGGGAATATTTCCCAAAGCCCTAAAGCGTGCATTGATTACGCCTGTGCACAAGGGGGGGGACATGAGCGATGTCAACAATTATAGACCCATATCTGTCTTGCCAGCAATTTCTAAAATTTTAGAAAAACTATTAAATAAACGACTTATCAGTTACTTAAATAAACACAACATTCTTTCTGACTCTCAATACGGTTTTAGGCAAGGGCGTTCAACACAGGATGCTGTTGTGGCGTTGACGGGTGAAATTGTTGGTAAGGTTGATAAGGGACTTAAATGTGTAACAGTGTTTCTTGACCTCAAAAAAGCTTTTGATACCGTTTCTGTTCCCATCCTTGTGCAGAGGCTTGAGGCTATAGGAATCAGAGGTACGGCTCTTTCTCTCTTCGACAGCTACCTCCGGGACCGGTCACAACAAGTTAAAATCGGAGACTCATATAGTGATGAAGAAATCGTTGTTTTTGGAGTCCCACAGGGGAGCGTGCTTGGACCACCGCTGTTCCTGGTGTATATCAATGAATTGTGTAACCTGAGAAGTAGCGGTGGGAAGATCTTCTCCTATGCGGACGACACGGCCGTTGTATACTCTGGAGAAACTTGGGAAATAGTACGCCATAATGTCGAACAGGGTCTAGCTGTCATAGATAGTTGGCTAAAAGCTAATCTCCTAACCCTTAACATCTCAAAAACCAACTACATCTGCTTCTCTCCTAGTCAAAGATCAAAACCAGGTGTTGACTTTAAAATTGGAATCCATGAGCGTACAAACCACTTAAGTCAGAAGAACTTTGATCAAACTTGTTATTGTCAATGTATTCAGCAGGTTGCCTCAACTAGATACTTGGGCATAATCATTGACGATTGTCTATCATGGCACTCACATATCGGAGTCACTATTACACGTGTAAGGAAACTGATATGGATATTTAAAACTCTACGTTATGTGATGTCTCCGGAGCTACTAAATAGAATATATACTGCCCTTGCACAATCAGTTATAACATACTGTATACCCGTGTGGGGGGGAGCCACCAAAACTAAATTTCTTGAGCTAGAAAGAGCCCAGCGGTCACTTATTAAAGTTATGTATTTTAAGCCCTATAGATACTCTACTGACAATTTATATAAAACTAGTGGCTTACTAACAGTAAGGAAGTTATATTTCTTAAATGTATCCATAAACCTACACAAAAATATTCCATTTAACCCAGCGAGTCAGGAAAAAAGAAGGAGTGACATGGTAGCTCACGCTCCAATGGTACACACGGCTTTTGCAAGACGCCAGTATGTAACTCAATCAGCCTATATTTACAATAAGATCAATGCAAAACTAGTAATCTACCCTAAAATCCTGCACAAATGCAAAAAACTTATAACAGACTGGTTAAAGACACTAACATATGAGGAAACTGAGCACATCTTAGTCAGAGTTGGCTAAAAACATATATGAGTACTTACACACCTACCTCATCAGTTACTCACATACTTATACACACACACCTACACACACTACACAATACACCCTACACAAAAACACACCCCCACCCTCACACACACACACACACACACACACCCTCTCACATACTCCCACGCACCATGACATACACATCCACAAACAACACATACACAAAGACTGTGGGAGACACAGACACTCATTGAGCTACTTTTTTCTTTATTTATCTATTTATTTATTGATTTTTAATTTAATTTGGTTTTCATTTTTTTTTTTGTATTTTGTTTTCTTTTGTTTTCATTTTGCACTATGTACAGTCTCAACATTGTTACTAGTGAAGTACGTAATGGGAAGAAGGGAGACAGCCCCAATACAAGTATTGTTTAATTACTTACAGGGGCTGCCTTAATTTTATTAAGTTGATGTAATAATTTGAGACACAATAAACATTTATTTATTTATTTACCTATGAAATTGCCGTTCTGCAGTACTGGCCATTTCAAATCAAAATAATTTTTGTTTGGCTAAGAATTCTAATTTCAAATTAATTTTATTTTAAAAACATGGATTTTTTTTTCCAAAAGTAGTCATTTGTTTATTGATTAGTGTTACATTTTCATCGCATTTCAATATTTTTCGTCATCATGGATACGTTAAAAATTCGAGTAATTATGGAATATGAGTACCGTCGTGGCAGCAACGCGGCACAAGCGGCACGCAACATCAACGACGTTTAAGGAGCTAACACTACAAACCAACGCACCACCTGTTATTGGTTTGCTCGCTTCCGTTCTGGAAATTTCGACCTGAAAAATGAACCTCGCGGTCGTCCGAAGACTTTGGTCGACAATTACGAATTAAAGGCGATTGTGGAAGCTGATGATACACAATCTACGGCTGAATTAGCAGCAGCTTTCGACGTTAGCGTCAAAACAATATTGGTCCATTTGCGTCAAATTGGCAAGGTAAAAAAGCTTGACAAATGGGTGCCCCACGAACTCAATGATCGCCAGCGCGAAGTACGCGTCGAGACGTGCCTTGCACAGCTTGCACTGCTCAACAGACACACAAATGAAGGAATTTTGAACCGCATTGTTACCTGCGATGAAAAATGGATTCTGTTTGATAACCGCAAGCGCTCAGCAAGTTGGTTGGTTCCTGGTTCAGCACCTAAACAATGCCCTAAACGAAAACTTACCCCTAGAAAAGTGATGGTCACTGTTTGGTGGTCTAGCGCCGGTGTGATTCATCACAGCTTCTTACCAAACGGGGTGAGCATTACTGCAGATGTGTACTGTGAAGAACTGAACACAATGATGGAGAAGCTGGCACATCTCCAACCAGCATTGGTCAATCGCTCGTCTCCGCTGCTCCTACACGACAACGCGCGACGACAACGCGATACTGCACAGCAGACGGTCTCCAAGTTGCAAGAACTGGGGTTGGAAGCTGTCCGTCATCCGCCCTACTCACCAGACCTTGCGCCTACAGACTACTACTTTTTCCAGAATTTGGATAACTTCTTGGCGGGAAAAAAATTCAATACCCGAGAGGCAGTACAAAATGCCTTTGAAGAATTTGTTGCCTCCCGACCAGCTGATTTCTTTAAGAAGGGCATCAATAAACTGCCACTGCGTTGGCAAAGATGCATTGATTGCATGGGTGATTACTTCGATTAATACAAATAAAAAATACATGAAAAAAGTTCGTTTAAATTTTTTCATACAAAACGGCAATTTCATAGGTAAAGACCTATTATTTTGATACTATGAATAAGTAAATCAAAACCTATAAATTTTGTAATAAACAAGGTCTTACAGCGTAAGAAAAGGAAAAAGTCTGAAAATTGTTAATTTGTAACTTTATCACATAAGAAAGTATGTTTTTGGGATTACACTGTTAAGTTTGTTTTTGGGATAAATTCTTTTCAACTACGGAACCCTTCATTGTGCGTGGTCCGATACGCACTTGCCCGGTTTTTTTTTAAAGTATCCTATGTCCGTCTCCTGGTTCTAAGCTATCTGCCCACTAATTATCAGACAAATCGGTTCAGCCGTTCTTATAAATAGTGTAACTAACACGACTTTCTTTTATATATACAGGGTGTAAGGGACAGCCCTCCGCAAAGTAACAGGGTGCATCCAGCTCCTCATTTTGAATCTTAATTTTTTATTTTATTTATTTATTTATTTCAATCATCTTTGGATCATATACAGGGTGACTGGTAATTAGTGACCGATACTTAAACACATGATTGTACTCATGATAACAAACAACTTTTACTATGGGACCAAACCTGAAATCGCGAAAAAAAAAAAATCAGCTGTTCCCTATTTTTTTTTTTTTTGTGCATGGGAAATCATCAAATGACTTCTCCCGCTAAACACATGATTGTACTCATAATAACAGACAACTTTCCCAAAAAATTTTTTTTTTTAATTTTCTAATCCCATTTGATACCCTAATATTCCTACAAGATATTGAGTACCTAACAAGAATAATACACGTGGAGCTCGTGGCTAAGTAGTAACAGACGCACGGGTCGATCCATCAGGTTAAGCTACGCTTGCCGGGGTTGGTCCGTGGATGGGTGACCATCTTCACAGACCGAGACTCCTCCGTGCCTCGGAAAACACGTTAAGCCGTTGGTCCCGGCTGTAATTGGTGGATCTTTGACAGTCGTTACGGGTCGTCAGAACCCCGAAAGTCTGACAATCAGTCTTACCCAGGGGTATCGAATTACCCCCTTACTGGGTTGTGGAGGTCAGATAGGCGCTCCATGTAAAATACTGCCAGACTACCGACCCCAACATAGTTGGGAAATGGCTAGGCAGATTGATTTTACCAAGAATAACATCATCCATAATAATACCACCATCAGCTGTTAGTTAACCCGTCGCATGCCAATTAGCAGAGCAGTGGTGGCCCAGTGGTAACGGCCGCGACTTACGAGTTGTAGGTTCGGAGTTTCGGACACTGACAGGCGCTTTACTTTGTGTAAATTATTTCATCACCACTGCTCTCAAAACGGTGAAGGAAAACATCGTGAGGAAACCGGCATGTCCTTGAACCAAAAATTCGAAGACATCTACCAACCCGCACTGGGTCCGCGTGTTGGATTACAGCCCACTCCCTCTCACCGAGAGGAGGCCTGTGTCCCAGCTGTGGGAACATTATAGGCTGCCTATGTTACACGAATTAACAGACACAATAGATTTATTATTGTTATCCGTACAATCGACAAAGTTAATTTAGTTTCCTACTTATTCCTTTTTACAAACAAAACTATCCACTTTTAACATGCATTATCCTTTTTTCATTAATTTAACAAACGTACTTACCATGCGCATGTTGTCAACTGTTAGTCGCTTGACCCCGTTATTCTGTCTCTCCGATATTCTCCGTGTGGCTGCATACCTACGAAATATCTAGGCATCGGGCGCGATCCCGGTAAAAGTAGGCACGCACAACACTGTATCACGCACACCTTTACTTACACGTGCTTAATTCTAATACCTGTTAGTAGTAGCAGTTTTAACTAACACTAATAATGAACGAAATGACAAAAACACTATCTACGGAATCACACTATTAAAACAACAGTGAATTCTCAGTGAATTCAGTGAAGTATAACAGTAAGTAGGGCGAAGCACCGACGCTAACGCCCTTCGACAGCCGCGGAAGAGCCGTTTAGGTACGCAGTCTTTCCTTGTCGGCAGTACCAGTATTACTAAGCTAATTACAAACTTTCGGAGTAAACACGCGGCGTGCCTCAAAGAAGTATTTCTTTATGAGGTATGCATCTTGCTTTATTGTTTATTTAAAACTATTTTGAAAACACATCTTTACTGCGAACTATTACTAGAAGGATTTTAGAAATAACCCAAACGAGCAAACCATTTACAAATTGTAGACAATAGATTTTACTGCGAAGCTCGGCGTTAAGCAAATACAATAGGTACGTCTTTCAAAAAACATTTGCTACTTTCTAAAGGTTATTATTTAAATGGTTGTTTTCGCAAAAGTAAAAATAACACAAATATTTTCATGCTTTAGCTTACATAAACTAAGGGTACGGCTAGCGGCTGTCCTTCACAACTATCTAGTAGGTATTTTCGTACCTTCTTTACGTGCGTGCGCTACCACTAAATGCATTATTGTTCAAGCTATTCCCATCCCACATTTCTAGGCTTTGGACTAGCAGTCTGTCTACGATATTTGAGTTTAATTCAGAAGTATTCGGCAAAATTAATTTTATAATGTTGCTAGTCGCGTTGCTACAGGCACAGGTTGCTTTACTACTCTACAGTTAAGGCTCCTACAAAGAAGCACAACGCGCGACGCGCCACAAGTACACCGCGTGTTGCGCGACTAGCGGTGCCTTTGAACTCCCTTTTAAATCATGCATGCCGCTATAATTGCCTTCTAAGTAAGTAACTAAGTAGCATACGAAATGACGTTATAGCCTCTATCCATACAAAACAGATTGTGTGAGGTCCGGCGGCAGCCGGTAGCCATTCAGCGCGTGCAAGTAGGTATGTGGAGTGCAATCCATACTAATATTATAAATGCGAAATTAACTCTGTCTGTCTGTCTATTACGCTTTTACGTAAAACGGCTGAACCGATTTTGACGAAATTTGTTACAGAAATAGAACAGACCGTGAAAAAGGACATAGGCTAAATTTTATCGCGAAAAAAGGCTTTGTAGGCGTGATATAACCGAATTCCACGCGGGCGAAGCCGCGGGCAGAAAGCTAGTATCTGTATAGGTACGAGTACAAATAAAACTTGAAATGACTGGCGTGGTTAAAAAATTGGAATCAACTTCGCTATTTACAACGATTACTAAATCAACTACTTACTTAGGTACTAAAGTTTTTTTTAATTAAATGATTAAATGAACTCACATTAATTGTTGCACCTTGCACTTCAACACATTTAGTGGCACGTTTAGTAATATGAGCCTGCACGCGCTGCAGAACTCTAGTGTCACTTTTCACTATTTCGAAACTGTTTTCAATCCTAGTTCTTAGCTCATCGGGAGTTATGTATTGGTCCATCTCGGTAGACTAAGTCTTTAACACGCCCCCATGAACTCTTTTTGGGTACAATCGTTGATACAATCGCCTTGCTGCTGTGCCGTTACCCCCTTCCGAGTAGTAACAACTCAGCATGTCATTGTACTCACTCGCTGTGTAGATGTACGCCATATTGCGCGCGGGCAATTAGCAACATGCATAATTGCGAATACAACGAGCTTTCGGGGGTGACTGTTTGCGTCACACAGGAGCGAAAGGTGTGTGGATGCATGGTGGGGATACGCAACCACTAACAAACTACTATAGTTTGTCCAATCTACTGCATTTACTGTAGTGTACGTATTCAGATTTAAGTAATAGGACGCGTCATTTCAGAGTAGATAAGCTCTACAAATACAGAATTGGAATTAATACTATCGATCAAATACACGCGGATAGTATTAGTAGTACCTACTTACCTATACTCCATTATACAATAAGATTAGACATTTAAACAAACCTTTTTTTACAGTCCTTTCAACCGATTTTCGACTTCTATTCCGAAGGCTTAAGGATGAGATTAAAGGCAAAAAAGTGGTTACAATACCAACTGTTTACTGCAGCTTCCATTATCATGCCTCCAACGCAATAGAAGTCAAAATCGGTTGAACGGACTGTAAAAAAGATTTCTTTGAATGTCTAGTCTTATTGCAAATGGAGTACACATGAGATAGAACGGGATTACCGGTAAAGCTATTAACAGTTGATAGCGCAAATGCGCGCGCACCTTGTTTTGTTAGTAGTATACAGTAGTACCCAACTGATATGGCTTACTGAGGTACCTGCGCAGAAGATGAATTTTCAAAGCGCGGGAAATGCTATTGACCAATCGGCACGCTCCACGCACCGTGCTTCTTTTTCCTGTACCGATATTGGTCGGCAACTGCCGGCATAATGTTAGTCAGCCGCCATACTTGCGAGTGAAAGAAAACTAACAGCTGCAGTGTATTATGAACCTTATAGTAGTAATCTAAGGTTGATTGTAAGTTTTAAGCAAGCTCGTTAATCTTCGGGGCCATACTTTCTTTTCACACGACGATTCACGACTTCACGAGATTCACGACGCGCCTTATTAGTTGGGTACTACTGTACCTTACGTTGCATATTAAAAGTACAGTACTACTAAACACGGCGGTTTTGTACAACTTTTTTTTAACTACCTAGACACAAACGTACACGGATGCGGGGTGCCTTCGTTAAAAGTGACAATCACACTAGAGTTCTGCAGCGCGTGCAGGCTCATATCACTAAATATGCCACTAAATGTGCTGTGCAAAGTGGACACATACAACAATCAATGTGACTTCATTTAAATAATTTAGATTACTAAATTATTTAAATAGCCAAGTTAGCGTTAGCGTTGCAAATAGCCAAGTTGATTCCAATTTTTTAACCACACCAGTCATTTCAAGTTTTATTTCTACCTACTTGTACCTATACAGATATTGCACTCCACATACCTACTTACGTGCGCTAAATGCCTACCGGCTGCCGAATATTTCTGATTTAAACTCAAATATCGTAGACAGACTGCTAGTCCAAAGCCTAGAAATGTGGGATGGGAATAGCTTGAACAATAATGCATTTAGTGGTAGCGCACGCACGTAAAGTAGGTACGAAAATACCTACCAGATAGTTGTGAAGGACAGCCGCTAGCCATACCCTTTGTTCAAGGTTTAGCATGAACTTTGTGTTATTTTTACTTTTGCGAAAACAACCATTTAAATATTAACCTTTAGAAAGTAGCAGATGTTTTATGAAAGACGTAACTATTGTATTTGCTTAACGCCGAGCTTCGCAGTAAAATCTATTGTCTATAATTTGTAAATGGTTTGCTAGATTGTATAAGCGCAGATTATTGACAAAATGTGCATTCCTTTAGGAATACTTACTAGTAATAGTTCTCAGTAATGATGTGTTTTCTAAACAGTTTCAAATAAACAATAGAGGCGAGATCTCCGGCGGCGGCGTTTTATGAGTCACGTACCTATTGAACATGCTTACCGAAGAGCGCCGTAGTAAAATCCATTGTCTACAATTTGTAAATGGTTTGCTCGTTTGGGTTATCCCTAAAATCCTTCTAGTAATAGTTCGCAGTAAAGATGTGTTTTCAAAATAGTTTTAAATAAACAATAAAGCAAGATGCATACCTCATAAAGGAGTACTTCTTTGAGGCACGCCGCGTGTTTCTCCAAAAGTTTGTAATTAGCTTAGTAATACTGGTACTGCCGACAAGGAAAGACTGCGTACCTAAACGGCTCCTCCGCGGCTGTCGAAGCGCGTTAGCGTCGGTGCTCCGCCCTACTTACTGTTATACTTCACTGAATTCACTGAGAATTCACTGTTGTTTTAATAGTGTGATTCCGTAGATAGTGTTTTTGTCATTTCGTTCATTATTAGTGTTAGTTAAAACTGCTACTACTAACAGGTATTAGAATTAAGCACGTGTAAGTAAAGGTGTGCGTGATACAGTGTTGTGCGTGCCAACTTTTACCGGGATCGCGCCCGATGCCTAGATATTTCGTAGGTATGCAGCCACACGGAGAATATCGGAGAGACAGAATAACGGGGTCAAGCGACTAACAGTTGACAACATGCGCATGGTAAGTACGTTTGTTAAATTAATGAAAAAAGGATAATGCATGTTAAAAGTGGATAGTTTTGTTTGTAAAAAGGAATAAGTAGGAAACTAAATTAACTTTGTCGATTGTACGGATAACAATAATAAATCTATTGTGTCTGTTAATTCGTGTAACATAGGCAGCCTATAATGTTCCCACAGCTGGGACACAGGCCTCCTCTCGGTGAGAGGGAGTGGGCTGTAATCCAACACGCGGACCCAGTGCGGGTTGGTAGATGTCTTCGAATTTTTGGTTCAAGGACATGCCGGTTTCCTCACGATGTTTTCCTTCACCGTTTTGAGAGCAGTGGTGATGAAATAATTTACACAAAGTAAAGCGCCTGTCAGTGTCCGAAACTCCGAACCTACAACTCGTAAGTCGCGGCCGTTACCACTGGGCCACCACTGCTCTGCTAATTGGCATGCGACGGGTTAACTAACAGCTGATGGTGGTATTATTATGGATGATGTTATTCTTGGTAAAATCAATCTGCCTAGCCATTTCCCAACTATGTTGGGGTCGGTAGTCTGGCAGTATTTTACATGGAGCGACTGCCTATCTGACCTCCACAACCCAGTAAGGGGGTAATTCGATACCCCTGGGTAAGACTGATTGTCAGACTTTCGGGGTTCTGACGACCCGTAACGACTGTCAAAGATCCACGAATTACAGCCGGGACCAACGGCTTAACGTGCTTTCCGAGGCACGGAGGAGTCTCGGTCTGTGAAGATGGTCACCCATCCACGGACCAACCCCGGCAAGCGTAGCTTATCCTGATGAATCGACCGGTGCGTCTGTTACTACTTAGCCACGAGCTCCACGTGTATTATTCTTGTTAGGTACTCAATATTTTATTGGAATGATTAGGGTCATAAATGCGATTAGTAAATTTAAAAAAATATTTTTTTGGGAAAGTTGTCTGTTATTATGAGTACAATCATGTGTTTGGCGGGAGAAGTCATTTGATGATTTCCCATGCACAAAAAAAAAAAAATAGGGAACAGCAGATTTTTTTTTTTCGCGATTTCAGGTTTGGTCCCATAGTAAAAGTTGTTTGTTATCATGAGTACAATCATGGGTTTAGGTATCGGTCACTAATTACCAGTCACCCTATATATGTGCAATTAAAACGGAATTAAAAATAATATAAAATCAACTAGGTACACAATAAAAACAATTAAAATTAAAATCACAAATCAAATTAAATTTAAAATTACTATACAATTCAATTAAATTAAATTCAGCACTACAATTAAAATCTAATTAAAATTATTAAAACCCAATTAAAACAATATCTTAACATTAGTCAGTACGTGAACCATGCAGCAGTGGTTCACATAGTGACAGTCGAACCGTTCAGCAAAAGCCTTCAGGATACTGTTGCGGCTAGCCCGCACCCTGCGCACCAGGGATGTGCACCGCTTGCGCATGACTGTGTAGAAACAATCCACACGCGCCTCGGCAAACATCCCCGATGCGCTACAAAAGCGAGGCAGCCCCAAGAGTACCCTGAACGCGTTATTGTATTGGACGCGTAGAGCGCTGTACTGTTTCTGCGTGTAATCCATCCACAGACTGCCTGTGTAGAAGGACGTACAAAATGCCCTAAATAGGGCTATTTTGACGCCCCTCGAACACCGAGCAAATCTGCGGGCTATCATATTCGCACGAACGGACAGCGCCCTACGTTCCCTTTCAATGTCTGCATTGTCTTCCAAGTCAGAGGTTAATAAATGTCCAAGATATTTAAAAGTATTTACTCTATTAAGTGAGCATCCGTTGAGCTTAATTGCGGGCAAGTAATCTGGACACTTCCTCTTGGCCCGAAAGACCATGCACTCGCTCTTATTCGCATTATACAACAAACCATGTTCCTCAGCATACTTTTCACAGATGCGAATTAGTCTCGACACACCACAGACAGAGGCGCTGCAGCTTTTGCCACAGCAGATCATAGCAAACCAAGTCAAATGCCTTCGACAAGTCGAGGAAGCAAGCAAAGACAGGTGTACTTCTATCGGTGTAGTACTTGACAGTCTGCTTTAAACACAATATAGCTGTTTCTGTAGAGTGACCAGCTTTGAAACCGAACTGGTTGTCATGTAAATTTAAATATTTATCTAGCTGAGTGTTAAGCAAACTGTCAAGCACTTTCGAAATAACAGTGGCCAATGAAATGGGCCTATAGTTATTTTTATCGCTGACATCCCCGGTTTTATTCTTAATAATTGGCACCACCACAGTTTTCATCATCTGCTCAGGCAGATACGAATGCCCTAAACACAATGAGTAGAACATCGCTAACACTCTGGACAGATGATGCCCAGCATGCTTAAGGTGCTCAATACTTAAATCATCGTGTCCTGGAGACTTGCCGCTCGACATAGACATAATGACATGTCTTACCTCCTTTGCCGTAAATCGGACACTGTACTCCTGACCATTACAACCAGCACTGCCTGTAAACTGTGACGGTCCCAATGGTGACGACACAGCGAAGTGCTGCCTAAAAAGTTCGGCAATCCCCGTGACATCAGTAGTACCACAGACACTCACCGGCAAGCCCGGCCTACCATTGAGTTTATCGGTAGATTTCCAAAAACCGCGAAAGTCGCCCTTAGAATGATGCGACGCCAACATGTCCATTTTAATTTGGTCACTATTGTCCTGGCACCATCGCAAGCGCGACTTAAAAATTTTACGACTTGTTTGCATTTCACTCCAAACACGACCCTCACGCGGTCTTCCATAAGACACCCACTGCTCAAACTTTAGCCTGGCCTGCCTGTGAGCATCACTCACGTGCTTATTCCACCCCATTACTGGTTTCCTATTTTGCACAAGATTTATCTCGCAGCTTTCAGAAGCTGCTTGGCATAAAATATTAACAATGTCATTATACATTTTATCAATAATAGTTCTGTGGTCCAGATTATTACAAACATAGTCACAACACGCGCTCAATTCAGTTGGGAAGTCAATATATTTTAAATTATCATTACAAAATTCAGTATAAATGTCAATTTGCTTAGGTTTTCTATCACCCCATTTTATTTTGTTATATAACAGATTTTTATTATTATTTGAATTGTACAATTTTGATTTGATTTCATTTAAGTTGCATTGTATTAAAAGAGGGAAATGGTCGGACCAAAGTACATCATATTTAACATAAACATTAATAATAGTGGACATGGCTGCTTTCGTAGCAACACAGTGGTCCAGCCAACGTCTCGAGCCATTGGCTTCGCTTATAAAAGTATAAGTGTCAGAGTTTATTCCTAACAGTTCAACATCGGCACATAGTAACTCAGATTCCCGACAAAAAGAATCCAATTCTATATAAAATTGTTCATTGGGATGCGAATTAAAGTCTCCGAGTAGAAACGCAGTTTCGATATTGTTATCATTGATAATAGCACTCACCAGGCTGAGGCATTCCGTAAAATCCGTTAAGTTCGCACTATTATCCGTCGGCATGTAAACACTGAACACTAGAAATGACCTTGACTTCATGCATACCTTAACGGCACACACTCGCGGGTTATCGCACTGCACTACCGAAACGTTATCGAAAATATTTTTCCTCCACAGCAGTGCGACTCCGCCGTAGGGCCGTCCTCGTAGCATGCCGGCCGTGGTGTCCACCGCCGACGTCCCGGTACACCCGAAATCAGCATCGATTTCGCTCAGGAATGAGATATCGTGGGGCAGCAACCATGTTTCTTGTAAGGCAATTATGTCTGACGTGCTACATAATTGCCGGACACTCTCCACCGAGCGTTTTATACTCTTACAATTGTAGCTTACTAGGTTATACATTCATATTTATTTTACGCCGTTAACAGTACCGCTGTTTGCACCGTACGTGTAATTTCTCATTTTAAAATGTACGAATCTCCTGAAAATAATTCCCTCGGGCCATAGTTTACTATCAAGAAACATCTCCATTTTAGTTTCCGAAACAAAGAATTTGTATGCGTTATGTTCTTTGGGATATTTACACAATACACTTTCAAGCGTGATCACCTCGCCCGTTTTATGATACACATAATCAACAATATCTTTCTCTGTCGTATCTTTATGCACTTTAGTAATGAAGATTGGCACTGTTTTTATAGCAGCTTTGAATTTCCCTTCATTATCCCTGGCGGTACCCGCGGTGCCCATGTATCGGTAGCTCATACTACGCTTTTTGCGGTATGAAACTTTTTCCCATCCGTCATTATTATTGTTTTGCACCGGCTCACGTACATTAGGCGCGGTCGGCGTCGCCACCGCTGCCATATGCACGACCGTTCGTCGCTGCGGTGATGTCACGGCCTTTCGACTAGTACTAGCTGAGTTAGTGGCGACGGCGCGGGCGCTTGCGGTGGCTGTTGCGACGCGAGGGGAGGGGCTGCGCTCGGCCACTTGCCGCGGCAAGACAGCTTAGACAGCTGACTGAATACCGCGGTCGGCAGTTTCTGCGACTACCTCCTTTATTTTTCTAAATGATTGTTCATTATTCTCTAGTATTTGTAACGAGGAATTATTGATACCATTATCGCAGTCATCTATAACTGATGAGTTATTGACGTGGGATAATCCCATGGGACCGCTGTCCATATGCCATCCGCCCCGTTTCATATTGACTTTACACATTGATGCCGGTATTAATGAGTCATTTTGTAATGACAAAATCTCCGTTTTCAAATCTTTCAATTGTGTCTGCGTCACATATACTTCCTTAATCTCTTTGACTTCATTCTGAACTCGAAGCAAATCCTTTAAAAGTTTTGTGCAATCGAGATGGTCAAACAATATTGGAGGTAGTTTTTCTAAGTCCCTTGCTACAAAAATTGGGAATAGATCGGGCTCCACTGACTTAAAAACATTAATTATGTCCACTAGATCTCGTTGTGCCTTGCCTTTATTTTTCCTCTTTATCTTTGCCTTCTCCACACAGGACCCGACTCGAACAGCAGTGTTTTCGATTTTTCGATATCTTCACTTGTAAACGTAGACGTACATAACCGCACTAACGTGTCTTCATCGATCACTGATATTTTATTTTGTATATACGACAACAGTTCATCTATAACTACGTTACAGGAAACGCATTTAACCATTGTCGACATTTTTACAAACACTCTAAGTTTCGTTCGTCAGCAATACATCCTCACCGGAGGGATGCGCGTGCGCGACGTAATCCACCGGAAATTTTCTCAGGAAAATTTTCTTTTTTTTTTAAATTCAGTTACATTTTCATTATTTCATTGTAAAATTGCATTGCGTGTCCGCAGCACTCTATTTATGTAAAAAAAACTGCAAAAAAAAAACCAGCAATGGATGTTGAAATACTCTAACCAACGACGCGTGAAATCAGCTGTTCACTTTCTGTCTAGCTACAGAGTTCATCGAACTCACCGCATACCTATTACCTACTCCTCCCAACCCGTAACAGACGCTTCGATTTGTGCACAAAAACACAAACAAATCAGGTTTATTGGATTCCCTTAACGTTTCTGAAAAAATTTCATGTACCGGTCATCTTAGTATGACATACTGAATTCACCCTATCAGTTTGCGGAGGGCTGTCCCTTACACCCTGTATATAGATGACGGCAGTACTCACCTTTATTCCCGCTAATATTGAGCACGGACAGATTAGTGAGCTCGTGTATAGCAGGCGGTATCCCTCGCAGCAGGTTGCAGGACACATCCAGCATTGACAGCAGCGGGAACAGGAGACGACCCTTCAGCGAGGAGCTAGTGTTCTGGAAGAGAATGGCGGGAATAGTTCAGTGATAGACAAGATTGATCAAACATATAGCCACGAACCAAAATAAAAAATAGGCCAAGTGCGTGTCCTGACCACGCACAATGAAGGGTTCCGTAGTTGAAAATAATATATCCCAAAAACAAACTGAAAATTGTTGTAGAAAAACTGGAAATCCCATATTTTTTTTTTATATGATTAAATTACAAATGAACGATTTTCGGATTTATTCCTTTACTTGTACTCAAATTAAAGTAAAGTAAAAGTCTAAAATAAAGGAATAAATTAAAGTAAAGTACTTGTACGTTTACTTTACTTTAATTTGACGACACGGTTGGCGCAGTGGTTGAGCGGTTGACTGCTGCGCAGCATGTCGCGGGTTCGATTCCCGCACGGAACAAATATTTGTACGACCTACAAGTATTTGTTTCGAGTCTGGGTGTTTTTCTATCTATAATATGTATGTATTTACAAAAAAAAAAAAAAAATGTATATAAGTAGTTTATCAGCCATCTCGTTACCATAACACAAGCATTAGGTTGCTTAGCTTGGGACTGGATGGCGTTGTGTGAAATGTCCAAAAATATTTATTTATTTATTTATTCCTTTAATTTAGACCTTGCTTCTTGCCAAATTTCATGATTCTAGGACAACCGAAGTACCCTATAAGTTTTGATTTACTTGCGACGAGTATCGAAATATATGTATTTTTTTATTGCGTTGACTTAGTAGCTTGATTTTTTTTAGAGCTGCAAGGTACCATAGACCTACGTATTAGATATTAATTTCAACTTGATACTTCCACGCGTTCCTGAGAAAAAGGGTTCTGCCAGACTGACAGACTAAGTCACAACGCAATAAAAAAATATGGCCATTTATGCGACATATTTTGATACTCGCCAGTAAATCAAAACCTATAGGGTACTTCCGTTGTCCTAGAATCATGAAATTTGGCAAGAAGCAAGGTCTTACAGCACAAATAAAGGGAAAAGTCCGAAAATAGTTAATTTGTAATTTTATCACATCATTTTTTTTTGGGATTACAAACTTAAATTTGCAGTTGGAGAATTGATCGTGACGTATATGTACAACATGTTTTTCAATTACAATGTCAGGTTTGGTTTTGAGATAAATTCTTTTCAACTGCGTATTATACATTTCGTGTGGTCCGACACGCACTTCGCCGGTTTTTTTTTGTGTTTTAGCTGAGAAGTAGTCAAATGTCTGTTTAGTTTTAAAAAGTTATGCATAATCATTAATCAGCCTATAATGTTCCCAATGCTGGGACACAGGCCTCCTCTCGGTGAGAGGGAGTGGGCCGTAATCCACCACGCGGGCCCAGTGCGGGTTGGTAGATGTCACATGTCTTCGAATATTTGGTTCTAAGACATGCCGGTTTCCTCAAGATGTTTTCCTCTACCGTTTTGAGAGCAGTGGTGATGAAATTTATGATTAAATACAATATTAAATGATACCAATCTGCCCTGCCTTTTCTCAACTGTGTTGGGGTCGGCTTCCAGTCTAACCGGATGCAGCTGAATACCAGTATTTTATGTGGAGCGACTGCCTATCTGACCTCCACAACCTAGTAACTGGGTAATACGATACCCCTTGGTAAGACTGGTTGTCTGACTTTCGGGATTCTGACGACCCGTAACGACTGTCAAAGATGACAGCCGGGACCAACGGCTTAACGTGCTTTCCGAGGCACGGAGGAGTCTCGGTATGTAAAGATGGTCACCCATCCACGGACCAACCCGCGCGGCTGTTTTGCTTAGCCACTAGGTTAAATGATACCGTTATCAATAATAAAAAAAATGTATGAAAGTATGTAATTTTTTTTTTTTTAATACTTACCCATTCATCATCTTCATCATTAGCGTCATCTTGCGCGGCAGATGATAAGCCATCATCATCTGTTGTCAGTTGTATGCGCGTCAGAAGATTGTTCGCCAGGATCTGAAAGAAAAGAAATTCTTAAGGTGAAAGCGCCAGGGTAGCCTGCGGCAGTAAAATAAATATTTAAGGGGGCGCCCATACAACAAACGTGATTTTTTTGTTCATTTTTGCTCGATATTGATAACGGCAACAGGTAGACGCTTGAAATATTCACAGAATATTTAGTTATATATTCATTTTAAAAATAAAATAAAAATAAATAAAAATAAAACAAATATTTAACGGGGGCTCCCACACAACAAACGTGTTTTTTTTGCCGTTTTTATAGATAATGGTACGGAATCGTTCGTGCGCGAGTTCCATTCGCACTTGGCCGGTTTTTTGTAATTTGTAGGTCATTATCAGGTTGTTTATTGATCAAAACCCAGAATTTGTTGATGGATTCAATCACACAAACACACACACACACACATCACATTCATCACATTTCTTGATTTTTCTTCTTCTTAGACAGAACCTCTAAATTTTTTCCATGTCACAAATCCTGGATATTAAGGATTTGGAACACTCACCAGGGTCCTCAGCCCCTCCAGCCTCAGGTGTCTTCTGGCAGGACAGGCGGCACTGAGCAGCTGTGACCTGACAGAGCCTCCAGACCTTGGCCTGGAGCGCACGTTGTTGTTTGCTGAGCAGTTGGGGCAGTAGCAGGCGAGGGGATCTCCTTCGGTGGAGCCGAAGCTTTCTACCTGGAAATGAAGAACAGTTTGGATCAGTTAAGAATGGTATTTTGTACAGCAATGGAATAATGTATCAGTCTAGGTCGATCCATCAAGGTTAAGCTACGCTTGCCGGGGTTGGTCAGTGGATGGGTGACCATCTTCACATACCCGAGACTCCTCCGTGCCTCGAAAAGCACTTTAAGCCGTTGGTCCCGGCAGTCATTCGTGGATCTTTGACAGTCGTTACGGTTCGTCAGGAGCCCGAAAGTCTGACAACCAGTCTTACCAAAGGGTATCGTATTACCCAGTTACTGTGTTGTGGAGGTCAGATAGGCAGTCGCTCCATGTAAAATACTGGTATTCAGATGCATCCGGTTAGACTGGAAGCCAGCCCCAACATGATTGGGAAAAGGCTAGGTAGATTGATTTTTTTGTATATTAAATTGTTTTTGGCTACTTTTCGATTAGTTTGTGTGTTTTATGTTTATTGTAAACTAGCTTTTGCCAGCGGCTTCACCCGCGAGGATGTCGGAAAATATCCCACGGAAACGTACTACCAGGAATTCCTTCCTTATTCCTTGTCTACATTATAAAGGGAACCTCTGTGCAAAATTTCAGCTTTCTAGGTTCAAGGGTTTGGGTTGGCCGTTGATGAGTCAGTCAATCAGTCAGTCAGCCAGTCAGGAGGACTTCTCTTTTTATTTATATATATGTCAGATCTGGTCAATAGTACGGTCAGGAAACGAATCGCAAGCGCGCCACTGGCGACATCACGTGATCTACCCACACCAACAGCACGCTTCTACAGAGTCGTGATGTTTTCAGCTCATGGCGAGGAGGACAGTCTAGTGTCTGATCGCATCAGGGTTACTACGTCGCGGAACTGTATTCGATTCGTTGTGCTCAGCAGATGTGTTAATTTTAAGTTGGAGTGATTGTGATTTTAATAATCACCGAGTATAGCACCTAGTGTGTTTTCATTGCACGAAACCCATCTTCTGCCCACATGATATCTGAATCTGACTGAGTAAATCCTGACGATCCGACATATATATGTTAATGTTTGTCGAAGGACCGATGGCCGGTGGAACAGACGAGTTCTGGAGTGGAGACCGCGTATCGGCAAGCCTAGTGTGGGATAACCCCCAACCAGATGGACATGAAAAAGTTGTCTGGGACAGACTGGATGCGGAAGGCGGAGGACAGGGTGTTGTGGCGCAGCCTGGGAGAGGTCTATGTCCAACAGTAGACTGCGATACGCTGAGTTGATTGATTAATTGATGTTTTTTGACCGAGCGAGCGAAGCATCTCTGCTTCAAGTCTGGCAAAATTAGCTTTCCTCTGTCAGTTTGCTGCTGCTCCTCTACAGGTCGTATTTTACAATCGATCTGGACGAAACTTGGTATACAGGTTTTACGACTACGTTTAGATTTTTTTTTGTCGTCGGGGATTTTTGAGTGGAGGGGTAATTCCTCCAAAAAAGAATACTCCAAAAAAGGGCATAAAGGGGGCTACTGGCTAGCTCTGCTTTATGAGATCCGATTTCCTACCACAATCCGCGGTAAAGAACTTTGCTCTAATAAATAAATAGATTTATATCGACATCTGGTTGTGTATACTTACTTGTGGTAAACTGGGCCAGCACGTGATCTCGTTGTGACTCAGATCCAACTGCCGAAGACTCGTAGGATATGACGTCACGTACGACATAGATCTGTAAATCAAAGATAATAATCGTCATAGAGCACTGGTGGCCCAGTATAGAGCAGTGGTGGCCCAGTATAGAGCAGTGGTGGCCCAGTATAGAGCAGTGGTGGCCCAGTATAGAGCAGTGGTGGCCCAGTATAGAGTAGTGGTGGCCCAGTATAGAGCAGTGGTGGCCCAGTATAGAGCAGTGGTGGCCCAGTATAGAGTAGTGGTGGCCCAGTATAGAGTAGTGATGGCCTATTATAGAGCAGTGGTGGCCCAGTATAGAGCAGTGGTGGCCCAGTATAGAGCAGTGGTGGCCCAGTATAGAGCAATGGTAGCCTATTATAGAGCAGTGGTGGCCCAGTATAGAGCAGTGGTGGCCCAGTATAGAGAGTGGTGGCCCAGTATAGAGGAGTGGTGGCCCAGTATAGAGCTAACTTTTACTGATTACTTTAGTTGTTGTTGAAGAAACTAACGTCACAATGTCAAAGTAACGGTTAATTTTGTTTCTTCACAATTTTAGCTGTTGCTTTTATTGTTACTTTTGCCTCTAACTTTTACTGATTACTTTAGTTGTTGTTGAAGAAACTAACGTCACAAAGTCAAAGTAACGGTTAATTTTGTTTCTTCACAATTTTAGCTGTTGCTTTTATTGTTACTTTTGCCTCTAACTTTTACTGATTACTTTAGTTGTTGTTGAAGAAACTAACGTCACAATGTCAAAGTAACGGTTAATTTTGTTTCTTCACAATTTTAGCTGTTGCTTTTATTGTTACTTTTGCCTCTAACTTTTACTGATTACTTTAGTTGTTGTTGAAGAAACTAACGTCACAATGTCAAAGTAACGGTTAATTTTGTTTCTTCACAATTTTAGCTGTTGCTTTTATTGTTACTTTTGCCTCTAACTTTTACTGATTACTTTAGTTGTTGTTGAAGAAACTAACGTCACAATGTCAAAGTAACGGTTAATTTTGTTTCTTCACAATTTTAGCTGTTGCTTTTATTGTTACTTTTGCCTCTAACTTTTACTGATTACTTTAGTTGTTGTTGAAGAAACTAACGTCACAATGTCAAAGTAACGGTTAATTTTGTTTCTTCACAATTTTAGCTGTTGCTTTTATTGTTACTTTTGCCTCTAACTTTTACTGATTACTTTAGTTGTTGTTGAAGAAACTAACGTCACAAAGTCAAAGTAACGGTTAATTTTGTTTCTTCACAATTTTAGCTGTTGCTTTTATTGTTACTTTTGCCTCTAACTTTTACTGATTACTTTAGTTGTTGTTGAAGAAACTAACGTCACAATGTCAAAGTAACGGTTAATTTTGTTTCTTCACAATTTTAGCTGTTGCTTTTATTGTTACTTTTGCCTCTAACTTTTACTGATTACTTTAGTTGTTGTTGAAGAAACTAACGTCACAATGTCAAAGTAACGGTTAATTTTGTTTCTTCACAATTTTAGCTGTTGCTTTTATTGTTACTTTTGCCTCTAACTTTTACTGATTACTTTAGTTGTTGTTAAAGAAACTGACGTCACAAAGTCAAAGTAACGGTTAATTTAGTTTCTTCACAATTTTAGCTGTAGCTTTTATTGTTACTTTTGCCTCTAACTTTTACTGATTACTTTAGTTGTTGTTAAAGAAACTGACGTCACAAAGTCAAAGTAACGGTTAATTTTGTTTCTTCACAATTTTAGCTGTTGCTTTTATTGTTACTTTTGCCTCTAACTTTTACTGATTACTTTAGTTGTTGTTGAATAAACTGACTGTACGTCTCCACTAGAAGTCTTACCTGAGTGAATTATAAGCCATATTCAGCCTGGTAAGGTTCGGAGCCCTGCACGCAAGCGCACAAGGTACACAAGTAAACTGGTTGTGTGCTAAGTTCAGGGTTGATAGGGCGGAGCCCCCGCGCGTGCAGCCCACTGATGAGCCTTCCACGACGCCGCGCCATGTGTGCGCGCGACGGGCTTCTGTCCAGCTGGGGAAGATAATGTATTAAAAACTTTATTAGTTTATCTATTGCCCGCGACTTCATCCGTTTTTAGGGTTCCGTACCAAAATGGTAAAAAGGAATCCTTATGGTGTGACTCAGTCTGTCTGTCTGTCTGTCACAGCTGGATATCTCAAAATTAATCAGCCGTTCCATACATTTGCTTCGAGTAGGTGTTGAAGTTTTCTACGGGACAGTTGAAAACTTTTTCGCGATTACGATGTTGATCCCATGGACAAAGTTGTTCGGTTTGATGTTCTGTATCACACCCTGAAATTTGACCACGATGCAAAACAACACGTTGAACGTCATCGTGTAACGTTGAATGCGCAAAACCTCTTAAGGGGTCATTGTACTCATTATTATGAACAACTTTTAGTATGAGACCAAACATGAAATCGCGAAAAAAATCTGAGTACAATGACCCCTTAAGAGGTTTTGCGCATTTAAGGTCACACGTTGTATATAGAATAAGTACTCACACAGCATTCCCTGCTCGGTTGGTAAGCACGGGTATGGAGTCTTCATCATCTTCATCCGCCGTCTCCGACTCACTGCGCTCTATCGACGGACTCCGAGACGATGACTTCTAGAAGACAAAAAAGCGTAAGAATATTATAGAGGCATGAGGAACAGGGTGTAAAGTTCACTCATCCTCAATTGAAAAGGGAGGATCCTCCGACCAGACGGGTGTTGTGTCTGGTGGGCTACTGCCCGACGGTTGATGTCGGGACGTTGTATGTATACTAGTCGCACGGTAAACTCTAATTGCGCGATGCAGGATTTCGTGACGTCATGTCATTGTGATGCGTAGTTCGTATGTGGCGATGTAGATGACGCCACAATATAATTTATGTTCTTATGTATTCACAAAACACGTAAAGTATTTTTATCTCACAAAGCGCACGCGCTTTACTGTGTTTATCAAGCTATTACTAGCTGCACCCCGCGGTGTCACCCGCGGTTTATGAGATACACTAAAACGTGTATTATTTAATCGGTGAGAAAAATATTCACATTTTTAGAGGAAAAACATTGCTCATCCCACGTGAAGACTACATTTTTTCCGCATAAAAAGTAGCCTATGTGTCAATCCATGGTATAAGCTATCTACATACAAAATTTCATCCAAATCTGTCCAGCCGTTTGAGCGTGAAGAAGTAACAAACATAGAAACACACCCCCACTCACACTCACAAATGTTCGCCTTTATATAATACTAGCTGCGCCCCGCGGTGTTACCTGCGGTTTATGAGATACACTAAACCGTGTATTATTTATGCGGTGAAAAAAGTATTCACAAAATAATTGCTCATCTCACGGGAACACTACATTTTTTCCGCATAAAAAGTAGCCTATGTGTTAATTCAGAGTATCAGCTACTTCCACACCAAATTTCATCAAAATCGGTCCAGCCGTTTGAGTTTGAAAGAGTAGCAAATACATTTGAATTCCTTGCTCATCCCACGGGAACACTACATTTTTTCCGCATAAAAAGTAGCCTATGTTTTAATCCAGAGTATCAGCTACTTCCACACCAAATGTCATCAAAATCGGTTGAGCCGTTTGAGTTTAGTGTGATACAAACGCTGTGAATGTGTGCGAGAAGACCCCCCCCCCCCCTATGGGGTGTAGCAACATCTCAATTAGGCCCAATCGTCGTTTGATTGTGAAATACGAAGTTAAGAGTCAGTTGTACGGAATAAAAGTGTTAGCAAGAAAATAGAAAGAAAAAAAGAAAGAAAATACATTTATTTAGCACAGACTAAATAATAATGAGGCACACAAAATAATAACAGCATATTAAAATAGCAACAACAAAAAATAAATAAATAATAATAATATCATAATAATATAATATCCTTGGACATTTCACACAACGCCATCTAGTCCCAAGCTAAGCAACCTAATGCTTGTGTTATGGTAACGAGATGGCTGATAAACTACTTGTATACATTTTTTTTTTTTTGTAAATACATACATATTATAGATAGAACAACACTCAGACTCGGAACAAATACTTGTAGGTCGTACAAATATTTGTTCCGTGCGGGACTCGAACCCGCGACATGCTGCGCAGCAGTCAACCGCTCAACCACTGCGCCAACCGTGTCGTAAAAAAATAAAAAATCAACAACAATAAAATTACAATGCAGGAATGTGTGCCTCACGGCTGTGCCGAAATAATGTTTTCTTTAAAAATTACAATACTTACAGATTGTGTAGCCATAGCGAATTGTGCGCTACCTATGGAGGGCGAAGCGCTAAGCTGGGGCGAAGTCTCCGTCGGGGACGCCAACTGCTGTGGACTGCTGCATTCTGAGTGACTCTGGTAAAGAAGAATGTTATTTATTATTTTGTTTTTAATCCTACAGTAGCTACGGCCCGCGGTTTCACCCGCGTAAAACCGAAATAAAAAGTAGCCTGTGTTATTTCAGGGTATAAGCTATCTACATACCAAATTTCATCCACATCGGTCCAGCCGATTGAGCGTGAAGACGTAACAAACACACACACACACAGAAACTTTCACCTTTATAATATTAGTGTGATCACTCATTTTAATTTCATCAATATGAACAAAGTTAACATGGTTGCCCTGACAGTTATAGTCAAAAAAACCCGCCAAGTGCGTGTCGAACTACGCACCAGGGATGTTGCGGATGCAGATTTTTTCACATCCGCGGATGCGGATTTTAAGAGGCTTACATCCGCGGATGCGGATGCGGATCTGTACAAAAAACTTAAGTGTGGGTAGCGGGGATGTTGCGAATATTCGTATCCGCATCCGCATATGCGGAACATCCGCATCGATTTAGACATCCGCATTTGCATCCGCATCCGCATAAATCGATGCGGAGCTGATGCGGATGCGGATGTGTAGCAGGTCGCGACAAGAAAGGGGCGGGCCCGGCGAGTGGCACGTGTCGTCCGCGCGTGCTGATTGACCAATAAGAAAGCAATAATTTTATCAGCTCCACCAGCCAGTGTTCCAAGTGAACAGTTATTTAGTAGCGCAGGATTAATATACGAACCCTTGCGAAACAGACTGGAGTCCGAAAAGGCGGCCATTTTTCATAATTCATAATAATTCATAATTCATAATTCTTTATTGACATAATTTTTACATAAACTTGTTTGAAGCCTCTGACTCCTGAACTAGGTGTACCTGTATGTCAGGAGGCAGCGCACTCTCCCATTATATTTGACTTAGGAACTAATGTCAACAGAGGAATAAACAAACATTTGCGCCACAAAAAAAAAAAATGATTCTAAAAGAAGTTACAATTAAATAAAATAAAATAAAATACAACAACAGAAATGAAAATTATATAAATCAGAATCACGGAAAAATGGAATAACATTAAAAATATAATTAATTCTTAAATTACTATATGTGTATGTGTATGTGTGAAGTGTGTATGTGTGCGTGTGGGTGGGTTCCCGTTCGTGTTTTTGTGTATGAGTAGGTGTACGAAAGAAAGGTATGTTTATGTATGTGTTCCTATATTGAATGAGATTAATTATTGATTATTTTCTCTACATCCTCATAATCAAGTGTAAAGAGCCAGTTTTTTACTCTAAGTTTACAATCAAGTAGCGTTAGCGGATAAAGATTTATGATTCTATTAATTTTGTTGTATAAGTATACAGAAAGAAAAGCGTATTGTCGCCTTGCAAAAGCCGTGCGACATTTAACAGATTCAATAACGTTTGGAGTTGTTCGCTTATATCGAAGTTTAACTGGATCATAGGGGGTAGATACGTGTTTTTTAGTAATAATCTGGAAAATAAAAAGTTGTCTTACTGTAAATACCCGGCACAACTCGTATAATGACTTCGTGGGAAATCTGTATGGTTTAAATGACATTGTTTTTAGCAAGGACCGTTGTGCTCTTTCCAGGCGTAAGAGATGCGTTTTACATGCACCTCCCCAAGCCGAAATACAGTAACCAATCACCGATTGTGCCAGTGCATAATAAACTGTACGGAGGAGATCGCTGTCAGCTATATGCCTCAGATTTTTAAACACCCATGTAAGCTTCCTGACCCGTGACGAAACCATCTCGATGTGTGGTTGCCAGGATATTTTCTCGTCTAAGAGAACCCCAAGGTATCTGACCGTCTTAGATTTGCTCAGAGTTGTACACGAGCACTGCTGAGTGAAAGGAGATTTGCATGTGTGAATCCTGACAGACACATTGGGCTGTTCAATGCGAGCATTAGTGAACTGTACAAATGAGGTTTTCGATATGTTAAGTGTTAACAGGTTATGCTTCAGCCACAAGCAGACCTTATGGAGCCCCATCTCCGCATTTTGTTGGACTACATCCCAAGTCTCTCCCTGAAATACCAAGGCCGTGTCATCGGCATAAGTAAATATTTTGCCTTTAGTCAGTGTCATTTGACATAAGTCGTTTATATAAATCAGGAAGAGACTGGGACCGAGAATGCTACCCTGTGGGACTCCATAAATGACTGCAGCATCCGAACTAACAGCACTACCCACTTTAACCCTCTGCAGACGGCCAGTAAGAAAGTCTTTGTAGATTTTAAGAACAGTTCCCCTTATTCCACACCTTTCCAGCTTGTCAACAAGAGCAGAGATCGAGACAGTGTCAAAGGCCTTTGCTAGATCAATAAAGACTCCGACACACTTTTGTTTATTATCTAGACAAGCTGTAATATAATCTACTAAAGAGGTAACTGCTCCATCTGTACTTTTACCTACCCTAAAGCCAAATTGGGAATCAGATAATATATTATTTTTTTCTAAAAATTTTATGAGTTGGTTATTCAATACTTTTTCTAATAATTTAGAGAGCGCTGGCAACACAGAAATTGGTCTGTAATTTGTTACACTGTCTCGAGCTCCACTCTTGTAGACAGGAGTGATGAGCGCCCTTTTAAATACACTAGGAAAAACGCCCTGCTCAATACATAGCCTAACGATCGTGGTAAAGTGTGGGACGATAATATGTTTTGACATTTTTAGAAACCTGTTCGAAATAGAGTCCCAGCCCATTGCAGAGCAATTTTTAAGATTCATGATGAGAGATTCAATTTCTGATTCATTTGGTGGGAGCAGTACCATAGAATTCGGGACGCGAGGTGTAATGAAATTATTTAAAGTAGGCAGGGTGATTTCGGGATTTTCAGAGCATTTTATCTTGTCGGCAAGTATCTTACCGGTGTCCGCAAAAAAATTGTTCACAGTTTCAACGGCCTCGTGGGGGCTATCACTGTTTTTTAGTAAATCATCAGCAGAAGATTTTTGCTTGACAGTGCCAGTGATTGATTTAATAGCTGACCACGTGTCCTTACTACTTCTTGCATTTTGTAAAAGAGTTTTTTCATAATTTCTTTTCAGCTTCCGCAATAGACCATTACAGAAATTTCTGTAGCGCTTGTAAGTGACTTCAAGAACCGAATTATTGGGATTTTTCCTAACCTTAACATGGAGCCTATCACGGTGTCGGATACACCGAACTAAACCAGGTGTAATCCATGGTTTTATGATTTTTTTACGACCAGAAACAATACTAGACGTTGTATTTGACTTGATTGCAGAAGTCAAGTTTTCAGTAAAAAGAGTTGCAGCTTGTTCAGCATTCGCTGTAAGAGAGACAAAAGAGAAATCCATAGATTCTAGTTGTTTTATAGTTGCATTAAAATCTGTCTTAACAATGATATTCGATTCCCTTAATAGTACACGCCTACACGGTAAACTAACAAGAACCGAATCGTGATCTGTAACTGTGGACTCTATGACAGTGACTGTGGCTAACCTATTGGTCTTGATCATGATGTGATCCAAACAATTGTTTAGTCTAGTTGGCAATGTATGCCCTGGGAGAAGACCCAACTCTGCAGTGAGGTTTAAATATGGTGAACTATTTCTATCACTATTATCATGTTTAATGTCTATATTTACATCTCCAATAATAATAATATTATTGCAATTAATAGGACGAAGTATGCTGTCAATCGAATTCAAAAAGTTGTCGATGCAATAAATTGATGGAGATCTGTACGTAGCCAAAATGGTAATGTCGTTATTAATTGTAAGCAGCAAAAAATTTGCTCCAATAGGATCAGGTTCCTCCACAGTACACTTGATATCACTGGTGACATAAATGACAATTCCATCATTTTGATTCAGACTTTTCTTGGAAAAGTAGCATGAATAATTGTCTAAAAGTGGTGGTGATTTATTCTCACTCAACCAGCATTCAGTTAAAATGATTATGTCGGGTTTAAATGTCAGCCTAGCCAAATGAACAATAAAACCATCCATATTTTTATAGATACTGCGAATATTTTGTGAGATTACAGTCAGTGCTTTAGAAGTAGACTTGATTAAATTGCCACATGTTTCCGGATCACATCTATAAGACTTAGCCACCGACACATCATCAATGTCTTGAATTATGTTATTTATGGAAGCCATATGTGAAGCGTAATCAAATATGTCACAGTGTTAGGCACGAGATTTCTCTTATAAATTAATGTTACGTTATTTGGTTTAGGTGAGATGTACTGAACAAGGATATATTTATTTAAATGGTAAAGAAAATGATGTTTCGTAGTAAATATTTCGTTTGTGTAAACTTGAGTGTGTGACTGTGTAAGAGAGTGTAATAAACATTTGTTATAGGTCGTTGTGTGTTTTTGATGTTTGTTTGTGAAGAATGTTTTATGTATTAAAAATATTATAATGTTATTATGTAAAGTTGTTAGCGCGAGATTTACATTCATGCAAAAAAGAAATAAACAATGGTTAAAGGGTTTAGTAAACTTACAACAAAATTCACATGAGAGCAGTATTAGTCATATACAACTAGCAGGTCTAAGCCTTTGAAAATCCTCTTCTGAGTTTATACGGATCTGGGGGTCGCCAACTTTCTTTCGCAAATAAATTACGCCATATGAGGTCCAACAAAAGTCATACCCATAGTTTTTGTGCTGCGTTCTGGCTAGGTAGTACAATTTCTGGGTGTTAAACGTAAGCCTTTCTGACACATAAATTGGTTGTTTGTTCTTGAACTTCAGGTGGGTGGTATTGATTCTACTGTTTATTAAATATAATGCTCCAGTATTCAAATTTAATTACTAAAATAATGAGTCAGTAATAGTAATTCAGTTGCTACTTTATTATTAAATAAAGAAAGAATAAATATTACTGTCTTTTTTTTTAACTCTACCCAAACTTAAGTTTTTTGTACAGATCCGCATCCGCATCCGCATCCGCATCCGCATCCGCGGATGTGAAAAAATCTGCATCCGCAACATCCCTGGTGGGTAGAGTAAAAAAAAAGACAATAATATTTATTTCTTTATTTAATAATAAAGTAGCAAGTGAATTCTATTACAGATTCATTATTTCAGTAATTAAATTTGAATATTGGAGCATTATAACAACAAACGTGCGCGTCAGACCTCGTCACAACACAAACAATAGCGAGGCGCGTTACCGTCACCGATTCACCGAAGTCCAAAACAAAATTATTGCTTTCTTATTGGTCAATCAGCACGCGCGGTCGACACGTGCCACTCGCCGGGCCCGCCCCTTTCTTTCTTGTTGCAACCTGCTACACATCCGCATCGATTTATGCGGATGCGGATGTCTAAATCGATGCGGATGTTCCGCATATGCGGATGCGGATGCGAATATTCGCAACATCCCTGCTACGCACAATGAAGGGTACCGTAGTTGGAATGAAATTATCCCAAGAACAAACTTAACATTACAGTCGAAATACAAAAATTTTCCATCTATTGTAACAGGCCCTTGTACAGGATGCAAGTGTAAACAGTGGCAATATTTTAAGGGGTCATTGTACTCATCATTATGAACAACTTTTACTGTTGGACCAAAAAAAAATCAGCTGTTCAGTACATTTATGTTCGCATAATTCGTCGAAATGTAGGGGAGAGCTGATTTTTTTTTCCGATTTCAGGTTTGGTCCCATAGTAAAAGTTGTTAATAATGATGAGTACAATGACCCCTTAAAATATTGCCACTGTTTACACTTACACCCTGTATATCAGACTATCATTTAAATGTACCCCCGTACACAAGCCATTATCTTTTGAAATGTGGGCAATAACTACATATACGATTTAATAGCTATGACCTATCTAAACACACTCTTTTTACCTATGTTCATAAATACGTGCTTACAATCGTATTACAGTACAGTGGTACCCAACTGATAAGGCGCGTCGTGGATCTTCGTTCGCACAGAAAGGAAGTATGGCCCCGAAGATTAACGAAAGAATGCTTAAAACTTACAATCAACCTTAGATCACTACTATAAGGTTCATAATACACTGCAGCTGTTAGTTCACTCGCAAGTATGGCGGCTGACTAACATGCCACGCAGCGCGCGCTAACATGGCGGCAGCTGCCGACCAATAGCGGTACAGGAAAAAGAAGCGCGGTGCGTGGAGCGTGCCGATTGGTCAATAGCATTTCCCGCGCTTTGAAAATTCATCTTCTGCGCAGGAACATCGGTAAGCCATATTAGTTGGGTACTACTGTACGACAACGTTCAAAAATCCGATCGTTTATCTTCGGAAAAACCGAAATATAGCGAACGAGCTTTTGCCCGCGGCTTCGCCCGCGTGGATGTCGGAAAATATCCCACGGGAACATACTAACGGGAATTCCTTCCTTATTCCTTGTCTACACTATAAAGGAAACCTCTGTGCAAAATTTCAGCTTTCTAGGTCCATGGGTTTGGGCTGGGCGTTGATGAGTCAGACAATCAGTCAGTCAGTCAGTCAGTCAGGACTTCTCTTTTTATTTATATATATATATATATAGATAAAATGTGACTATCGACCAATAGAAATTAATTTATATTCCCACCTAAATTATTATGGAATAGCTTTTGCCCGCGGCTTCGCCCGCGTGGATGTTGGAAAATATCCCACGGGTATATATTAGGTAAATGTTACCTCAAGAAACGAACTATGACTACATTTCCAATCCCTGAAATCTCTTAACCGCTGAGCAGTGACGCATAATTAAGTATTTTGTTGTTTTTCTTTTTAAGTTTAAAATTTAGCTACCCAATTGTTTTTTATTTTTTAGGTTTATGTAAAAAACTAATGTATGTGCGTCATTTTTCGCGGGAATAAATAGTTTTTCTTTCTTTCTTTCTTTTCAGTCTGACACTTGAAACGTCACATCTGTCAACAGGCGGAATCCCCTCCCGCTCTCTTATTCTAGTGTTGCCTATCGATATTTTTCGTTGTGAATGACTTTTATGACCAGAATACCTTTCGTACCATAGGGTAAAACATAGCCTTATAGGATATTAGCCCTTAGTATAAGTTATAATGAGATTGAAACCGCGTGAACCGCGTGGCACACCGGTGTGCCAGCGCCCGTTGACGGTTGGCACCGAGGCGGCACACCGGTGTGCCAGCGCCCGTTGACTGTTGGCACCGAGGCGGCACACCGGTGTGCCAGCGCCCGTTGACGGATGGCACCGAGGCGGCACACCGGTGTGCCAGCGCCCGTTGACACCGAGGCGGCACACCGGTGTGCCAGCGCCCGTTGACGGATGGCACCGAGGCGGCACACCGGTGTGCCAGCGCCCGTTGACACCGAGGCGGCACACCGGTGTGCCAGCGCCCGTTGACGGTTGGCACCGAGGCGGCACACCGGTGTGCCAGCGCCCAGTTAGCGGTTAAAATGAGGTACACAGAGGATTTATTGGACCAGGTACATTTAATTCAGCAGAGTTCGGTTTTTCCGGAAATAAACGATGGATGAACGTTGTCGTAAAATACCTAAATACCAAATGTCTATTGTACCTAAATACGTTTATCAAAACTACTATTAATTCAATGAAATACCCAATTGGAACGAAGGACTCGTCGTGGGACGTTGGTTTTATATTGTTTTGCGACTATCTGAAGAAATAATAAATAAACTGTCTTAATAATAATGAACAGGGTGTAATTATCATCTTTATTCTCTTAAGGGGTTCCTGTGCCTAGCCTTTTCCCAACTATGTCGGGGTCGGCTTCCAGTCTAACCGGATACAGCTGAACACCAGCATTTTACATGGAGCAACTGCCTATCTGACCTCCACAACCCTGTAACTGGGTAATACGATAACCCTTGGTAAGACTGGTTGTCAGACTTTCGGGATTCCGACGACCCGTAACGACTGTCAAAGATCCACGAATGACAACCGGGACCAACGGCTTAACGTGCTTTTCGAGGCACGGAGGAGTCTCGGTATGTAAAGATGGTCACATGCACTGACCAACCGTGGCAAGCGTAGCTTAACCTGATGGATCGACCCGTGCAGCTGTTATTACTTAGCCACGAGCTCCTCCTCACTGTACTCGTCATTATGAACAACTTTTACTTACTTGCCGTCTGAGGTACAATATTTTTATCTCACGAAGACTCGCGCTTTACTTGTGTGCCAAGTCACAGATTAATACAGATGGGACACTCCGCAGTTTAGGTATGAAGCTACAAGTACGCGGCGGGCCCCGTCCGCGGGGCTAATTCAGTAGGTCAGAAGGTATAAGAGTTACGCGATAGAAAGAGAGGCAACTTGTAGTTGAATATAACTGTATGTAATAAGCGTTGTGCGACCTGAATTGCACTTTATTGTGTCGTAGCAAGAGTCGCTTTTTATTCAAATGTTTTTGCGGAGTGTCCCATCTGTATTATATCTGTGGCCAAGTGTACAAACACGTTGTGTATGTGTGCGTGAACACGAGTAGCGTCAGCACATAACCCACACATTTCCGACTTCGCCATTGTCTTGGACGGTACCGAGAGCTCCAGCGCTTACACACACTACGCAGCGTGTTTGTACGGTTAGCAACAGAAGTCGGTTAACACTGCTACTTTTTGACATCATCTAAATTAACACAAAATGATACGATAACGCTTTTTAGCTTTTCATTTACACTCCTCAAATGTCTGAGAAGTGCTAATTTTAGACCCAAAACCACGGGAGTGCGGGGGTTTAGTTGCGAACGCCATAGGTTCACAATTACTAATGATGATTTGTTTTCTATTGGATGATGTTTTTTCACGTTTATATATAAATGTGATATAAGCTTTTATCTACACCCATACCATAAATCCTCTATAAAAGTCTCTGAAACAGTTAGCTTATTGCCAACATTAAAACAGCCAGTGTCATAGTAACCATGGTAACCATAATAGCATCCAAACGGGTGCTTTAATGTTGTACTGAATTTCATTATGCAACTCGTTTTCAAAAAAAGAACATTGTAATGCACGCGCGTTTCACTACAACAGCGCCGTAATTTAAAAAAAGAACTTATTCGAATTCACGTCGTATACTATGACGCCGGCCGCCATGTTCGATACGAGTATTAGTATTGCAAAAAACTGTTTCAGAACCTTTTATAGAGGATTTAACATGGATGTAGATAAAGTCTTGTATGCAACTGTACATAATTAGGTATTAAAACACTCATGTGATACTATTATCACACTCGGCTTCACCTCGTGTGATAAACCCACATTCGTGTTTTAATAACCCTTATTATACGTCAGTTGCATAAATAACTAATATACCTATTATGTAAAGGTTTTTCACTAATCACGCACGGGGTGCATTTGACACTTGAGGGGTCATTCGTAGTGGTCTAGTCGTAGTCACCCTCTGGGCCAAGACTTACACAATACTGGACTTACATGGGCCAGCATGGGCCACTGTGTACAAGCCACTTATGACCAACGTGGGCCATCATGGGCTACTTTGTGCAACTCATCATGGTCCACTATTCGCCAGCATGGGTCACTGTGTGCAAGCCACTTATGACCAGCATGGTCCATCGTGACCCATTGTGTAAAACACTTTTGGTCAGCATGTGCCACTTACCTCGTCCCCTGTGGGCAACGCGCGCAGATGGTTGAGCGCCACGTTGAGGTCTCGCAGCACGGGCGCAGCCCACAGCGCGGCCGGCAGCGCGCGCAGCTTGTTGTTGGACACGTCCAGCAGCGTCAGGCCCGGCAGACGGAACAGGAGGGAGGGCAACTCTTCTAGGCGGTTGTCCTGCGAACGAAGAAATACTTTTTTAGCTGCCATCTTGGATTTGGAAATGGGACTACACTTTCGGCATAAGTGTGGCGGCATCTACATCGCCACATGAGAACTACGCATCAATGACATGACGTCACGCAAACCTGCATCGCGCAATTAGTTTACCACGCGATTAGCATATATACAACGTCCCGACATCAACCGTCGGGCAGTGGCCCACCAGACACAACACCCGTCTGGTCGGAGGATCCTCCCTTTTCAATAGAGGATGAGTGAACTTTACACCCTCTTCCTCATGCCTCTAAATAAGCACCCCCGAATATTAAGGAAAGATGGCGAAAAAAATTTTTTTTTTTTTTCTACCCCATATTTGATATCAGCACCAAGGAGGCCCACCACATGACGTAAATTTGCAATTTTATTTGCCGCCATCTTGCGATTCGACTTCGACCTCTTTTTCGACATCAACAATACCGAAAGCTATGAAAAATGTCGAATATGTAAATCTTTCCACCAGCTTTTAGGCCCGCGGCTTCACCCGCGTTGATGTCGGAAAATATCCCACGGAAATGGTCTACCGGCATTAAAAGTACCTATACTCCGTTTACAATAAGATTAAATATTTAAACAAACATTTTTACAGTCCGTTCAACCGATTTTGACTTCTATTGCGTTGGTGGCATGACAAATGGCAGCTGCAGTAAACAGTTGGTATTGTAACTTTTTTGCCTTTAATGTCATCCTTAAGCCTACGGAATAGAAGTCAAAATCGGTTGAACGGACTGTAAAAAAGGTTTGTTTAAACGTCTCGTCTTATTGTAAATGAAGTATACATATGTGTTAATCCAGGATATAAACTATTTGTGTGCCAAATTTCATCTAAATCCGTTCAGCCATTTTTTCGCTAATAATACATCCAACAAACATTACAATAAAAAAAGGTATAACTATTTAAATCACTTTCTCTTAAAGTTCGTACCAATACGAAAACAGATCAACCTGTCTAGACTTTTCCCAACTATATCGGGTTTAGCTTCCAGTCTAACCGAATGCAGCTGAATACCAGTATTTTACATGGAGCGACTGCCTGTTATGACTTCTACAACCCATTAACTGGGTCACATGATACCCCTTGGTAAGACTGGTTGTCAGACTTCTAACGACCCATAACGACTGTCAAAGATCCACGAATGACAGCCGGGACCAACGGCTTAACGTGCTTTCCGAGACAAGCATAGCTTAACCTTCTCTCCACCCGTAGCCATAAGCGAAAGATCCATGCGTCAGGTTCGTGAACGGGCGCTGTTGGTGGAGGGTGGTCATGCCTTAGCTGCCACGACTTATTTTATTACTTGTTTTTATTACGGACGCTTTTAACGTTCATCGTTCTCACATGTATAATTTCAACATGAATGATGTAACCAATATTTTGTAACCAACCATATTTTGATTTAAAAGAGTGTCGGTGAAGTTTCTTGCCCGTTCTTCTCCATAGAGATCTACGTTTTGGAATGGGCATCTAGCTTCAACTTCCTGACTAACTGACCGACTCTTTGACAATTCAAAAGTGCCTGTAATCGGTTTAATTGAAATAAATGCTTTGAGTTTGAGTAAGAACAGGTCTTACCTGCAAATAAAGCTCCTGCAGTACAGGGGCTGTATACAGTTCTGGTTTGATTTTAGGCTTCTTCTTCCGTCTCTTGCCGTCAAGTTCGTCTTCGAAGGGATCCTCAGATGTCGGGAGACGTTCTAATTTGTTCTGAGCAGCGTTTAAATACCTGGAACAGACAATTATAAAGATATCAGAAGGCCAATTGTCCTACTTAAGCAAGCTGTCGCATTTTATCACCTCTCTCGATCACACAGAACAATTTTTTAAGATCTTTAGATGAAAAGATGCTTTTTAGGGTTCCGTACCAAAATGATAAAAAGGAACCCTTATGGTGTGACTCAGTCTATCTGTCTGTCTGTCACAGCTGGATATCTCAAGAACGACTAATGCTACTAATTTGGAACAGCTTTAGATGACGTTTGCCAAACTATTTTACAAATAAGAAAGAAGTCTCCTAACACAGACATTGTTTGCTTAAAAGGAGGCTCCAAACACTAATACCCTGTTTTTTGTAAACTGACGCATTAATAAGAATAACAGGAAATAAAACTTCCTGTTCTTCCGTGGGGTGGGGACCTGGTGATTTGTAATACAGGTTTTTACGCCTAACTCAGACACCAGCTCCTCACATTGCTAATGACAAAAAAAAAACAAATAATATGTGAAACCTGGAATAAGCTTGTCATTGTGAGGAGAAATAAAAAATATATTTAAAAAAATTAAAAAAAGTTTAATATAGTAAATAAACTTTTTTTATTTTTTTTTTAAATATATTTACTACGACCGACTTCCTTACCTTAAGCTAAGCATGGTGAACAGTTCAGGTGGTAATAGCCTCAGCTCATTGTTGGATATGTCGAGTCTTGTAAGAGCATGAAGGGCTCCGCTGTTACTGCTGAGTTTAGAGTTGACGCGAAGAGCCGCTTGACGGAGCCAGGACATGCTGTGGAGGAAAAATAAGTTAAATTGTAAGTACGGTCAACAAAACAAGGAAAACTACAACCGATTTCCAAAAAAAAACACTACAAAGTGAAAAAAACCGAGAGGGTTCCGTATCATCATACTTAAGTATATGTAATTTTTGTTGATGATTTCTGAAAAAGTGTGTAGAATAATTTTAGAGTTTTGTCTTTGCAAACTTCGGAGATAAGGGAGGGGGAACGGTATTTTTTTTACATTTATCATCAAAAGTCGAAAACTATGCGGCCTAAAAAAAGGAAAAACATGTTTGAGAATGTGCAAACAGCGCTCTTTCATATGATACCCCACATGCCCTAGTAGTCCCACTTCGAATTTTTAAGACACCCACCCTTTCAGTCCCTGTAGCAAAAAAAAAGTACATATTTTTATTTCATTGTTATTTGCAAAATAGTTGGGCAAACTGTTTGGTAAAACTGTTCCAAATTTGAAGTTGATAGCATTAGTAGTTCTTGAGATATTCAGCTGTGACAGACGGACAGACAGACTGAGTTGCACCATAAGGGTTCCTTTTGGTTTTGTACTTTTTTTCACTTTGTAGTCTTTTTTTTTTTGTAAGTCAGTTGTATTTTTCTGAAAAAAGATTCACCTTACACAAATTCGAATACCACTACCTGCAAAAAAAATTAGAACACCATCCACATAAGAAGTGGGAAAAAAATCGTATTATTGAAGCTAACTCAAGAACTACCAAAGCAATGTTAATAAAAGATAGTGGGCAAATATGTATGGGAGTTGGTCCAAGCGTCGCCAAGGTTGAATCATATACCAAATGAAAGGGTACAATGTACTGTTCAAACATGCAGAAGGGCATCAAAATCTGTCCGAGAGATTTCGAGAAATGATAGCTTATTATTGCCTCAGAACATACTACAGATTTTTTACTTTGCTTCATTGTCGAGTACTATTATATTTTTTTCTTGTTAATTAAGTATTTATGATTAAAAATCATTAAACCATTCTTATAATCATCATTTTTCATTATCATCATCATCATCGTCATCATCGAGTAATGATAGATATTATAGTTTGTTACATTTTCAGTATATTATTTGTTATAAGTAGGTATTACCTATGTATAGTTAAAAATATTCGCATCATATTTTTATAATCATCGTTGTTGATCATCATCATCATTGAGTAGTAATAAGTTTATTTTTGCCTTAGAAGTTACTATAGATTACTTATTTGATTTAGCGACATTGTCGGATATGTTTATTATTATTATTTTTAGTTTTTATAGTTAAAAATAATCATATCATCTTTTATTATCATTTCGTTTATTAATTTTTATCCTTATTAAATCATTGACTTACTGATTACTAGTTTTTATATCAATGTTTAGAATACTATTTTAAATATTTCTTAAAAAATTAAAAAATATTTAAAAAAAAAAAAATAGAAGTCCACCGGTATCGGGAACAGGGTCCAAGTTACCAGCAGTCAGGGCTCCAGAGAGAGGAACCTCCTAACAATGCACGCCATGTCCAGAAGTACCGCTCTCTGAATCAGGCCCTTAATCCAGCTGCCCAACGAGAGCCTCCTTCTGCGCGCCGCTCTATTCGATCCACCACCACTATATTAGGTTTATTGGCTGTTGCCAATAAACCAGAATAGTCCTGTCAGTGATGATGGATCGATCCCAGTACAATGTGATATTTCCATTTTCGAGAACTGGGTCGGGATGTAATTTTTGTTGATGATTTCTGAAAAACTGTGCTATTTAGAGACATCGTTTTATTTTTTCTGTAATCAATAGGTACATAAACTTCTATCACATAAAATAATTTCAGATTTTTCTCTATGCAAACTTCGGAGAAAGGGGGGGGCGACGGAATTTTTTTTTAACATTTTTCATCAAAAGTCGAAAACTATGCTGGCAAAAAAGAAAAAAAAGGTTTAAGAATGTGCAAACAGCGCTCTTTCATATGATACCCCACATGCTCTAGTGTAACTAAATTAACCCTAAAAATCTGATCTGATAAACAAAAGAGCCGAGCGCACATTTTATTTTTTTTTTGTTGCATCTCGAAGTTGACCTTGAGGTCGATACTACTTAACCGGACTATACTGTGGATGCTTTAAGCGAACTTAAAGCCTCCGGCCAGGGGCCGAGCGCACAGTACACAGCGCACAGTACAGTTGGCTTCGTCCCCTCGTACGCCTTCCAAAGGTCCGGGACCCCAGGGTCCCGAGAATGTCAAAGACGTTGATAGTGAAACAAAATAATACAAATCAGTAATAACTTCTAAAAGAAAGAAAAAAAAGAAAGAAAAACGTTTATTTGGACACAGTTCGTGAAACACAAAAATACAAAAGAATAAAACAATGCGAAAATAATATTATAACCACAATAGTGTGTGCCTCACGGCTGCGCCAAAAAGGTCCATTTCAGCATTAATGCCAGACAGACGCTGGTTTAACAAAAATAAGCTATCATTTCTCGAAATCTCTCGGACAGATTTTGTACAATGTACAATGTACTGTAACAGTACATTGTACCCTTTCATTTGGTATATGATTCATCCTTGGCGACGCTTGGACCACATTTGCCCACTCTCTTTTTACATATCTCACACCTAGATCTAAACTGAGACAACTCAAAAATCGTTAATTTTGAGTTATGTTTGAAAAACAGTGATTATCGATAAAAAATATTGAATTTTAGACCCAGTTTGTATACAATGACATTTTACAAGCTATTTATTATCTAGAACCAAATAAAATTGTATAACTTCCATAACAAAAAATGCAGATATACCTACGTTTTTATCGTCTCCTGAAAAATGACCTTTTTTGAGTTGTCTCAGTTTAGATCTAGGTGTGCGATATGTCTTATATACATATATACCCTCCCGAATAAAACAAGATTCTTTCAAATCGGACTACTTTGTAAACAAAACTTATACGTGGCTTCTCTTTTTTTTTCGCCGGTTTATAAGTTATCGATGTATCCCCTTAACGTTGATCCGTTGTGGTAGTCCGCGAAATTTAAATTTTCTTGCGTTTATTGATGATTTCGGAAATCAGACCAAACCACGGCAAATCTAACTTAGAGATATGTGTTGATGATTTTTATGGTTAAAATTATGTAAATACTTGTTTGTAACTGTCGCGAATCATATTTTAATCAACATACAACCTGACACTGACCTGCAAATTGCAAAAAACGTAAGACAATTTGAATTTCGCGGTCTACCACAGCGG
Source organism: Cosmia trapezina (assembly GCA_905163495.3). NCBI lineage: Eukaryota > Metazoa > Arthropoda > Insecta > Lepidoptera > Noctuidae > Cosmia > Cosmia trapezina. Next base: position 14,849,496 of record LR991047.1, read on the forward strand.
ATCCGCCTTAAGGACGCATTTACGAGTGGGTAGTGAAATCATTACTTTTTTAAACAAAAGTATGTTTATTAAATAAAATGCTTTGTATTTTTAAAATGTTTTTGCGGCGAATTGTAGGTAGAATACAAGGCAAGGTAAATGATAAATGATTTATTTTCTGTAAGTAGGTTTTAGTGATGTTCAAATCGACTTTAAACTAAAAACGTGTTATAGACTATAAACTATATTTTTCTAGCGCGCTATTTTATACGCTATCATTATAACGCGTTGTTACAAAACTTGGCCGCAGTCTGAACGCGGAGACATTATCATTTTATCTGGCAATACGCTAGTTATCTCGCAACTTCGCAAGTACTCGCAACGCGCTGTGCACGAAAGAATATAATAATATCTCATGTAGCGTTATAGATCAATGAACTTTCCTTCATACTTTCCAGGCTTAGGACTGTCTTTAATAAAATTTATTAAATTTTATTATACACATCATTTTTAAAGTCTCAAGTTAATTTCGACCTTATTGACATTTTACAAACCCTTTGTTTTTTTGGTGCAGGATACTTGGTAAATGATCTGGAAGCTGAATTTAACAAAAAAACATGAATGTCAATAAGGTCTAAATTCGCTTGACACCTCAGAAAGTGTCCAGATTATAATGCACATCATTTCTAGGGTGTCAAGCTAATTTCGACCTTATTGACATTTTACAAACCCTTTGTTTTTTTGGTCTAAGATACTTGGTAAATTATCTGGAAGCTGAATTTAACAAAAAAACATGAATGTCAATAAGGTCTAAATTGGCTTGACACCTCAGAAAGTGTCTAGATTATTATGCACATCATTTCTAGGGTGTCAAGCTAATTTCGACCTTATTGACATTTTACAAACCCTTTGTTTTTTTGGTCTAAGATACTTGGTAAATTATCTGGAAGCTGAATTTAACAAAAAAACATGAATGTCAATAAGGTCTAAATTGGCTTGACACCTCAGAAAGTGTCTAGATTATTATGCACATCATTTCTAGGGTGTCAAGCTAATTTCGACCTTATTGACATTTTACAAACCATTTGTTTTTTTGGTCCAAGATACTTGGTAAATGATCTGGAAGCTGAATTTAACAAAAAAACATGAATGTCAATAAGGTCTAAATTAAGACCTTACTACGTAATAATAACAGATAACAGATACCGCGGGCCGACCGGCCGACTGCCGCCCGAGTTCACACGATTTTGCCCGAGTGCCCCAACGCGCTGTCGGCGCTGTGACGCTATGAGTGAGACTAGTGAGACTATAAAAGTTATAAAGCTATAATGCTATCCCGCTCTAGCCACGTTGTGTAAGTTTAGAATTTGAGATGGCTAGTTTGTTGAAACGTTATATTTCTAGCGCGAAGTCAGAGTCGGTACAACAAACGCTAGATGCTATAAATACATAGCGTGTTATTTTTTGACGCTAGACGTTATATTAACCACCACTAGTAGGTTTGTACAAACACTTTTACACGTCAAACATATTTTTTTTTAAACTAGATGAGTTCGACGTTTCCTATCTGACTACTCTGAGAAGAAACACCGAAACAAACTCAGAGGTCACAGTCTCTTTTAAAGTCCAGACATAATCTTGGTCAGATCATGTGAAGACCATGTAGATTGCTGTCTGAAATGGTCTTTTGATGAAAGAACCACACAGATTGAGTGGACCTGTCCAGTCAGTGCACGCATTTTGTTTGCGCGGAACGCCTACTAAAGTCATCACAGCACTAGTGCAGCTACGATGGGATCCAAACACATTTGTCAGTAATCGTGCAGCTCAACTCAAAACTTAAGGAGCTTAACGATTCGACGAACAATACCAAAGAAAAGACATTTGGGTAGGCCGCATAAATTACTCAAACTGTCAGACTATAACTAAAACTGAGAAAAGGATAAAATAAATAAAAACAATGATCCACGTAGTCTTCACATTCACAATAATTAAAAATAGTATAAGTAATACTTTACAAAGTAAATATTCATGTCATTGTATAGAATATGTAAAAAGGTATTTAAATCAACATTAATAGTGTAAATTTATTGGAGCAGCCCAATCCCAAGCCTTTTTGTCCTCAATATAGTCTTTGACAGTATAAAAGGCTTTCTGACAAAGTTTCCGCTTTATACAATTTTTGAATTTATTAAGGCTTAGTTCTTGAATGTGGCTAGGTAGTTTATTATAAAAACGTATACATTGGCAACTAAACGAACCACTTATTTTCTTAAGCCTGGTTGTAGGAACAACAAATTTGTGTTTGTTTCTAGTATTCACATTATGGACGTCACTGTATTTTTTAAACAAATTGATATTTTTATGAGCATACAAAAGATTTTCATAGATATACTGAGAAGGCACAGTCATTATATTAATTTCCAAGGTACAATTCTTAACTATAAATATAATTTTAGATATGTCCAGTTTCTCAATAAATGTACCGAAGTGAAATTTTTACTCCGGTACATTTATTGAGTACCCGGAATTATGTACAGAATTTTTTGTAGTTCAGAATCGTACCTTGCACATCTACCTACAATTCGTCGCAAAAACATTTTAAAAATACAAAGCATTTTATTCAATAAACATACTTTTGTTTAAAAAAGTAATTATTTGACTATCCATCGTAAATGCACCCTTAAGGCGCGGACTGACTACGATTTTAAACGGCACACAACCGCGTAATCTATTGTCACCATTAGCTGGCTTGAAATATGGTTGAAAATTGAAAACAATATTAGTGTTGCCGAGATGTGACTAAGCTGCGAATGTGCATTTATTTTCCGGGTTTTCTTTAGATTATTCAGAATATACACAATAAATTAAATAATTACCCGGTTAAAGTTTAAAAAAAATGTTAAATCGATTAAATTTTTAGAAAAATGAATGTCGTTATCCCTGAAAATACAGAGATATTCAACGCCAAAGTTCATTTTTGTGTAGCAACTTCCAAATTTTTTATTGGGAATATTAAACTATTTTTTACTATTCTATTCGGTTAACATTTTTCTTTAAACCCTTCTGTGTCCACTATATTTTTTGCGTCGGATAGTTTCATTGCGTTACGTCATACTCGACAACCCAAGAAACCAATTTTTGTGATTATTGAGCTAACACCGAGCCTTAAGAGGAAACGTGGGTGCTCTTTTCTCCATACAAAAAGATACAAACGCTCTCGCCTGTTTTCTTTCTGGTTAATGACCATAAAGCAATGATTTTTTACAGAAATATAAATATCAGTTACTTGTATGCTGCCCCTATGTTTTCCTTTTTGATGATATATTATTTTTATAAGAACTAGAACGCTCAAAAAATGCTCAAAATTGCCTATTCAGACCGCTGTCAACAGACGCCTAGTGTACCAATTTCACAACTATTAACGAAAAAAGAAAAACATAGGGGCATAGTATATATCCTTCTTTTTCTCCATACAAAAAGATACAAACGCTCTCGCCTGTTTTCTTTCTGGTTAATGACCATAAAGCAATGATTTTTTACAGAAATATAAATATCAGTTACTTGTATGCTGCCCCTATGTTTTCCTTTTTGATGATATATTATTTTTATAAGAACTAGAACCCTCAAAAAATGCTCAAAATTGCCTATTCAGACCGCTGTCAACAGACGCCTAGTGTACCAATTTCACAACTATTAACGAAAAAAGAAAAACATAGGGGCATAGTATATATCCTTCTTATTCAGTTTATGAAATATCTTTTAAATTGGTCCAATATTGGAGGAGGAAATAGGCGAGAGCCAAACCTCGAAATGTGACTTTTTACACAGGCTATTTAGTCGAATCTGCAGTTGTTCTTATCGCACGAATTCGGTGGTGGAGCGCTCGCAGAGCGACAGCAATACCTTCTTAAAATACCTAATTTTTCGCCCCCATTTCCTCTTAAGGTACTTACCGTATGGTAGCTAGTTGGGCTCTCAGCTCCCTCCAATTCACCATAACAGCTGTATTAGGGCATAAAGCGCTGTAAGTCAGCGCTGAGTCCCCGTCGCGCTCGCTGAACAGCGCTTCAGACATGGTCGATTTATTTAGTTTGTAATCTGGGTCGGGGTAGGCCTGGGGGAAAGTAAACATAGCATTGTAGTATGTAGAAAGGCGGTATACTACTGGTGAAATATACAGGCTGTAAGTGGATAAACAGTGGCAATCTTTTAAGGGGGCATTGTACTCATGAGGAGCTCGTGGCTAAGTAATAACAGCCGCACAGATCGAGCTACGCTTGCCGGGGTTGGTCTGTGGATGAGTGACCATCTTTACATACCGAAACTCCTCCGTGCCTCGGAAAGCACGTTAAGCCGTTGGTCTCGGCTGTCATTCGTGGATCTTTGACATTCGTTACGGGTCGTCAGAAGCCCGAAAGTGTGACAACCAGTCTTACCAAGGGGTATCGTATTACCCAGTTACTGGGTTGTGGAGGTCAGATAGGCAGTCGCTCCATGTAAAATACTGGTATTCAGCTGCATCCGGTTAGACTGGAAGCCGACCCCAACATAGTAGGAAAAAGGCTAGGCAGATTGATTGCTTGATTGTACTCATCGTTATGAACTACTTTTTCTATAGGATAATGGGATCAAACCTGAAATCGCGAAAAAAATCAGCAGTTCAGTACATTTATGATCGCATGATTCGTCAAAATGTAGGAAACAGCTGATTTTTTTTTGCGATTTGAGGTTTGGTCCCACTGTAAAAGTTGTTCTTAAGTTGTTGTTTAGTTGTTCTTGTTGTTGTTTAAATTTAAATAATCTGATTATTTATTTACCAAAAATTTGCACGTCATTATGTTATGATTAAATATGTTAAGCTACTATATTACTATTGTAAGAACTATTGTAACCTATTTATCTGCAAAATATATCTTTGACTTTAAAATTTGTCCACCTATTTTAATGGGACTCTATATATGTGATATAAGCTTATATAGCTATTATGTAATGGTTTTTCCTTATGCACACATGGGGTGCATTTGACACTTGAGGGGTTAATAGATAAGTGTTAATTTTCTTTAAAATTTACATCGGTACCGATTTTAAAGAAGTATTTTTTTCAAAAAAAAATAAAATAAATAAAATAGCTTTACTATTCTTGCACACTTTCCTTATTATCTAACGCAAAGTACTTATGCCATAATTGACATTATAAACAAATAAAATATTTAACAGGTTTTTTTATTTTTTTTTCTATACATTTTATAATATTTTTCTCAATAATTAAGATTTAGAAAACACAAGTGTTAATCGACTTCTGTTGCTGACTGTACACTTGGTAAACACAAGTAAAGCGCGTGTCGTTTCGTGAGATACAAATGCTGTAAAATATCTGTGAAAGGACTGTATTGAACTTATCACACTGTTTACACTTACACACTGTATTTGTGCATCGGGACAATTTTATTTATTTATTTATTTATTTATTTATAACTATGGATGACTTACAGCTAAACCAAACGGAATAAAAAATAATGTGTGAGACTGACAGCCAATTAAAAGTCATCACTTCTAAAAACAGATTGGAAAGAAAGAGTGTGAACAACACAACACAGCTACCAAAAAAAAAAAAGAGAAGAAATATCATTCAAGCTTAAACTAAATTTACATGTCATATTCAATACAAGAATAAAAACCTGAGCATACAAATTCTTATTTAAAAAAGCTAAGGCTCAGGCACTTTCTGGCCGAGGACACACTTGTTAGGAAAAGATCTAAATCATGCTGCTTACACATGTCATTATAGTTTCTACTTGCACGCACAACAAATGAATTTTGCCTGTAATTCGTAGAGGTAAATGGAACAACGGTGCGTTCCATCGCTTCGACCTTCCAGGAACGTTAAAATAAAATTTAGACAGAATATCGGAGTTATTAATAGAGTTATTGAAAATTTTAAATAATGAAATACAGTCGGAGATTGTTCGCCGATTAATTAGGAGTAATATATGATACCTCATACAGTGTTTGAGGTAATCTTCAGACCGGTAGGGCACTTTCTGATGATAACACAAATACTTGATGAACCTTTTCTGGATGCTCTCTATACGATCAATGTACTTGTGATAACAGGGATTTTGTTAATAACATTTTTATTTTATTTTTTAAACCGTCTAAGTGCCTATCGGACCACGCACAATGACCCTGGTTCCGTAGTTCAAAATAATTTATCCCAAAATCAAACTTAACATTGTAATCCAAAAAAAAAAATTGATGTGATAAAATTACAAAGTACCAATTTTCGGACTTTTTCCTTTACTTGTGCTTTAAGACCTTGCTTCTTGCCAAATTTCATGATTTTAGGTCAACGGGAAGTACCCTAAGTAGTGTAAGTTTTGATTTACTTGCGAGTATCAAAATATTTATTTGTTATTGCGTTGACTTAGAAACTTCATTTTTTACAGCTCCAAAGGACCTACATCAATCAATCTACCTAGCCTTTTCCCAATTATGTTGGGGTCGGCTTCTAGTCTAACCGGATGCAGCTGAATACCAGTATTTTACATGAAGCGAATGCCCATCTGACCTCCACAACCCAGTAAATGGGTAATACGATACCTCTTGGTAAAACTGGTTGTCAGACTTTCTGGCTTCTGACGACCCGTAACGACTGTCAAAGATCCACGAATGACAGCCGGGACCAACGGCTTAACGTGCTTTCCGAGGCACGGAGGAGTCTCGGTATGTAAAGATGGTCACCCATCCACTGACCAACCCCGGCAAGCGTAGCTTAACCCGATGGATCGACCCGTGCGGCTGTAATTACTTAGCCACGAGCTCCTTAGACCTACGTATTAGATATTCATTTCAACTTGATACCTCCACGCGTTCAGTAGTAGCGTACAGTCCACGAGGTCTAAGCTGAGCTTTGCATTTGTGTGAATGCACATAGATAGTGTAGGTGTGACGTCCGGCATAGAGCGCGAATCGTCCTTTGCTTGATTTAAAACCAGTTTATATTGCTTTTTGGCAATCGGCTTTTGTTATTTTAGTACGAGAGGCCATGACCAAAACCATGTCTCATCGTTGTAAAACGTAAAACGATAAGACGATTGAAGATATTGTCTTACGTAAAACGATAAGACAAAAATTGTGGTCATGGGCTCTCGTACCATTTTGGTGATCACTCACACAAATGCAAAGCTCAACTTAGGCCTCGCGGACTGTAGCATTTATTTTTTATTTGCTTATTATTTTTTACATGCTGCACCGGTCGACGTCATCGCGTCAACGCCGGCTATCGCTGAAAATCAGCGCTGGGGCTCCGTCCGCGTGGGGTCGCGGCATTATGCTGAGCGATGGCCGTTTTGCGTAGATGTGACGCATATTTTCCCCCAACTTGTTTTCTATAAATTTATTTTATTTTGTTGTTCTTTGCGTCATGTTTACCGCAAATAAACGTACTTTCTTTATTTCTTTCTTTATTTCTTTCTTTCTTTCTTTCTTTCTTTCTTTCTTTCTTTCTTTCTTTCTTCCTTTCTTTCTTTCTTTCTTTCTTTCTAGCAGTATCAGTCCTACCTTGGTGGCCAGTAACTTGGCGAGCAGCTCGGTGAGCCCGTGTGTGGCGCATTCTCTGATGGCTCTGCAGTGGGGGTCGGTGGCGCCGTGCTGTAGCAGTATTTCTACTATTTGCACGTTTTTAGCGCGAGCTGCGATGGCTAAAGCTGTCCAGGGGCTGTCTCCTGAAGAAAAAAGAGGAAATAACAACTTAAGTTATATAAAATACGTAAGATTTTTTTTTTGTCTCTGCATTAATTTTATGTGATTTGCAAAGAATTTTATGTGATTGGCATAATTTTATTTCGTTTGACATTACTGATAGATATTTTATTTAAATTTATATTTTTTTTTATTAGGTACTTACTTAGGTACAAGGCTGACATTTTTGTTAATATGTTTTAATTTTTTTTTATTTAATGTAATTCTAATGACATGCCACATAATTTAAATTTAGAACAAGATTATATGTTCCTATTATTTGCATGCCCGTGTGTCGGTAAAATATGGAGAACCTTATTATAAAAGAACATGTTATGTACCAATAATAGCCATGTTTGCAAAGTAATAAATGATTTGATTTGATTTGAAAGAAATGTGTAGCAGCAGCGGTGAGGTTTGGTGAAAACTTTGGTGTTTTACAGGTCGTGGTCGTGTAGTGGACTTTCAAATAAAATACAATGCGCTAGTTTTAACGACCAAAAATATGTGTTTAATTTCCATCTTACGTGATTCAAGGAGAGTGGGAACAATATTTAGAATTAAACCAATCACAGTCGAGAGATAGTGTGATGTAAATTTTGATCTCATGTCTTGCCCCGAGTTGTCGCCATCAGTAGGAGTTCACAACAAAATGTGCAATGTGTACGTGACATATTCACCTCAAGCACAGGTTAATACAGAATTACAGATGGGACACTCCCCAAAATTATTTAAATAAAATGCGACTCTTACTACGACACAATAAAGTGCAGGTCATTGCATTATTATCTTTGCATATTTTTGTCAATCCTGATATTAACTATTCCTCTACGTTTAAGCAGAGCTCAGATGATGATAAAAACATAAATTTTATACATACTACTATCATAATCTATGTTAATAATAATACTACTATCCTTAACCACTACCATTGATATGAAATGAGGGATCCAAAATAACTCGAAAACTACAAAAAATCGTAGGACATACATGGGTGTTAAATCGATAGGTATGGTACTCTGCTATCAGCTCGCACTGGCTTGAGACCTTAAAAGAAACATCCTGCATATGCTAGTCGCGCTGTAAACTCTAATTGCGCGATGCAGGATTTTCGTGACGTCATGTCATTGTGATGCGTAGTTCTTATGTGGCGATGTAGACAGTACTATAAGCAGCCAAGTTATATACTTACGATCAGTACTATAAGCAGTTCGTGCTGGCGACGGCCCGGAGGTGGAGCGCACGCTGCTCATAGCAGCTGACGCGCTGCGCGAGCGCCGACGGTCGCGGGTGTTGTCGCCGCCACCCATCTGGAGATAACACTACGAATTAAGGGCAAGCTAGTCGCTCATTCTTCATACAATTCGGTGATTACTCGTCGTTTTGACGGTGTACTTTCAAAATTAAAAATTACTTAATTTTTTCTCGTCTTTATCTAAGCCTGTACGAAAGCAGAATCGGAAAAAAAATATTAGTTTGGAAGTTATGAGCGTCGAAACTTACATATTTCAACACTAATTTTAACGCATCTTTGGGCGTAAATAAATAGCTCACGGAGTATGAAAATAGCAAAATTGTTACCGTACAGGCATAGATAATTTATTGAAGAATGCTAATAACTTTACTTTAAATGAATACATCCTGTAGTTTTTTCATAATATCTAAACGCCCAGAGTCTGGGGGTCCACTCCCTAAGCACGAAGCCCGTAGTTTCGGCCTTCGTTACGGGCGTTTCCTACTCCGTATCACCTACGGATGGATTATTGGTTCGGGGCCCGAACGAAGTATGAATGAGAACACGATTTGACAGTTGTTCCTACTCCCGATGTGTTTTTGCCCGTCCGAAAAATGTAACTTTTACACTTGTTTTGATAGAACGTTATGTCATACGGACGGACTGACGGACGGCAGGACGGACGGACGGACTTAGGGAGTAGACCCCCCGTTCATGAAATTTTATGCGCTCGTTTTCGTTATCTATAACCAAAGGACTTTTCGTAAATTTTTACGAGCTTGTTTCACTACTACTAGTTTTCCTTTACTAACTATTTATTATTTTTTCAAGCGGCGGAAGTATAATAACCTTATCTGTAATTACATTTTTGAGCCGTTTGGGGTTGAAACCCTTGGGCCGTGGGGTCCGAGTGCTCATAGTTTTAGCTCCAAACGGCTCGTTGACACTTCCCGTGACCCAAGGGCTGGCTTTTACCTTGGCCAGAGGCTTAGCATTGCCATACAACGTGGCAATGGCGCCAGTCTCTTGGGTACTTTACCAGTCGACAGCGATGCGGAGGAATTTTTCGACGTCATATTTTAGTTTTTTAATAGTTTTAGTTAGTTTAGGATATTATATTTTTAACTTAATTATACTCCTCCCTTATTATAAAAATAAAATCTTTATAATTTTACTAGCGTCTAACTGCTCATCAATGATACATCTCTGTCGGAAACGATGCGAGGCGAGACAGCATGCTTTTCGGCTAACCCCACCAGTGAGTTAAAAAAAAATCAGCTGCTCCCTACATTTTAACGAGTTTGGTGTACTGTGTGATAAATGTACTGAACAGCTGATTTTTTTTTCGCGATTTCAGGTTTGGTCCCATAGTAAAAGTTGTTCATATTCATGGGTAGAACACCCTGTGAAAATTTGCGCACTGCTTAAAAAATTATCCTGTATAAGTATCTACAGTATATCGATTAGTACAGAATCGACTCAATCTGCCTAGCCTTTTCCCAACTATGTTGGGGTCGGCTTCCAGTCTAACCGGATGCAGCTGAATACCAGTATTTTACATGGAGCGACTGCCTATCTGACCTCCACAACCCAGTAACTGGGTAATACGATACCCCTTGGTAAGACTGGTTGTCAGACTTTCGGGCTTCTGACGACCCGTAACGACTGTCAAAGATCCACGAATAACAGCCGGGACCAACGGCTTAACGTGCTTTCCGAGGCACGGAGGAATCTCGATATGTAAAGATGGTCACCCATCCACTGACCAACCCCGGCAAGCGTAGCTTAACCTGACGGATCGACCCGTGCGGCTGTTATTACTTAGCCACGAGCTCCTCAAGTACAGAATCGACTAAAGATTGATTTTTGTAAATCAAATAAATCAACAATTATTTTATTTAAAAACTCACCAGATCACTCGGCGCCAGCGCAGAAGCGTTAGCATCAGCTCCGGCAGCCAGCAGCCTCTTCAGCAGCCGCACGTGTCCGCCACGCGCCGCACACGCCACGCACGCGTCCCCGCCACGCCCCGCCTCCACCACCACAGGCGTTATGCGACGCTCGGATGACCAGCGGTCCTGGAGAGAACAAGTAAAGGGTCGATTAAGTTTATACATATATATACTCACGCCTTCTTCGTATGGTGGTAGACAGAACTATTGCTACGAAAAAAAAAACTGTGTTATTGTGTACTTATATTTTTATGTATGTTACTCTCAGTGTGACCGTTTTTGGTATTTTTATAGTATAGTTAAAATCTCGCTGCAGACTTGGTCATAAATCATAATCGGAGTAGGGATGTGCGCTAGTTGCGCGCGCTCAAGGCCATTATCGATAACAGATGATGACGATGACTCAGACGAAGAATTTTAATTTTCTATTTTTAGTTTTATATATACGTTCTTTTGTTTATATATTTAATATGCTTTGTAGTAAATTTGGTAATGAAATGAAAAAAATGTGTATTTATTTCTATCACCCATTTATAAATATATAAAACTATCGATATCACTCATCGACTGCAGTAATGCACAGGACTACGTGTGGGCGTGGCCTGCCCATAAGGCCCGTGAGTGGGAAAGAGAGCGAAACACTCGAGTGATTTATGACCGAGTCTGCAGCTAGATTTTAACTATACTATAGTAATGAATTGGTATATTTGAGACTCCGAAGAATGACGATAGTGTCGAGAATATCACGCCGCGCCGGGCGACCGTGGGCGGTAGCTGCGGTCGCGGAGGGGCCCTCGAGCAGCGAGCGTGCACCGGCTCTTCACTGCGTCATCGTCCGCGCTACTGAGCGACCTACATTGATTTCTCGCCAGTTTTCAATTTAATCTGTTTGCTATACTTATACAATTTTGTAATACAGTCCATTATAAAAAGTCACCGGTTTTATTAGTTCTCATACCACCAGGAGGATACTACCAGTCTACTTCAATAGCATATTTTTAGCAGACTAAATATCGGTATAATATCGGTACAATTTTAACTGTCATGGTATTTTTTTTGGTATATTCACCTGGCAACAGATGAAAAGGAAAATACGTAGGTTTATACAATTATAGTATAGTTAAAATCTCGCTGCAGACTCGGTCATAAATCATTCGAGTTTTTCGCTCTCTTTCCCACTCACGGTCCTTATGGGCAGGCCACGCCCACATGTAGTCCTGTGCATTACTGCAGTCGATGAGTGATATCGATAGTTTTATATATTTATAAATGGGTGATAGAAATAAATACACATTTTTTTTATTTTATTATCAAATTTACTACAAAGCATATTAAATATATAAACAAAAGAACGTATATATAAAACTAAAAATAGAAAATTAAAATTCATCGCCTGAGTCATCGTCATCATCTGTTATCGATAATGGCCTTGAGCGCGCGCAACTAGCGCACATGCCTACTCCGATTATGATTTATGACCAAGTCTGCAGCGAGATTTTAACTATACTATAGAAACGGTCACACTGGTTAGTCTGTAAGGTATTTATTTAGTTTACTTGTTGACCGTACTCGCCGGTGACTGAGCAACCAATGACAAAGACCAATAGGAATGATGCCTGGGTAAAAAAAAAGAAATTCTATTTAGTCCGTCAGTCAGATAATAAAAAAATATTAGACACGTATTTTTTGCTTTATCATATTAATAAAAAAATACTTAGCTATCACGCATTAAAGTTGGGGAGTGGGGGCTCGCTACGTCACTTGTACGTATAAAACCTAGCTACGCGTGACGTCATGCCATATTTTAACTCAATGTATCGCCGTAATTTTTTGATTACGTAAAAAAAGAAAAAATACGTGTCCAATATTTTTTAATAATCTCTATGACGGACAAAAAATAAATTTTTAGTCATCATCCCTATTATGTGTATTGCGTCTATACACTTATTTGCATGTGAGCGTAACCGCTGCTCAACCTTTCGGGGAATACAGCCGTGATGTTATGTTTTGGCTGCAAACCAATATTAGCAGTAATAAATAAGTTAATTCACAATAGCATTATCAAGCACAGATTTTAGCTCATAGCCACACCAATACTCACAACCAGGGTATACAGAAACCCTTCTCGCAAACCCACACTGCCGTGCTCAGTGTTTTTGTTTTGTTTGCTGCATGTTTGTTGACATTTCCTAGTGTCACAACACAGAGCAGAGACAATGTAGAGTTCATAGACTAAGTAGTATTGTAGAATTACTGTTTTAAATTGTTGTCTTTAAGTGAACGTGCAATGTTATGATAGAATATTGAACATTATTAATGTGTCTTTAGATGTAGTTTATTACTCCTAATTAATGAGTTAATAGCCTCTTAATAATGCACTATCGCAAGGTTTTGTTAAAGACTGTAAAGTTATGACTGTTAGACAGCTCTTTGTGCTCAATACCATCTTGCGCAGGCACGGTTCTCTGTTATACTGTGCTGGTCGTCTGGCAAATAGGAGATCAAAATATGTCTGTCCTATAGAACGATACAAAACTAAATTGGCTGAAAGACATTTTCAAGTATTAGGTAGTCGAATTTATAATGCAGTTAACAAACGATGCAATATTTATGGCTTAAATAAATTCGAATGTAAAAAGAAAGTGAGTCAATGGCTCACAACTCTTACCTACGAGGAGACTGAAAAGTTACTTGGAAAGCTTTTCTAAAAAGTTTCTGCTTTTGCTTTTTCGAACAACACTAACATACTAAAAGCGCATACATCACACACACACACGACACATATACATAATACATACACACGACACATACACATGACACATACAGTCATACACTTACACTTTACACCACATACCTCACCAAATTCACACTAGACAGAGGCTATAGATTATTATTAACCGACTTCCAAAATGAGGAGGTTCTCAATTCGTCGGAACCTTTTTTTTTTTTTTTTTTTTTTTTTTTTTTATGTATGTTCCCCGATTACTCGAAAATGGCTGGACCGATTTGGATTTTTCTTTTTTTGTTCGAAAGGGTATACTTCCCAAGTGGTCCCATGATCATCAAGTCAGGATCTGATGATGGGATCCCATGGAAATCGAGGGAAACCCTCAAATTTTATGGGCACACCTATATCGATTTCGGTATTTTTTATAGTAACTCGTGCATTTGCTCTCGGAAAGTACCATTCGGTGAACTGGAACTGATGATGAAGACCACAGAGGGCCATCGGAAATACTCAATTATATCTAAGTATATCACAGGTTGCGATTCGATTACTTTATTATGGTTTATGCTCGTCAAAATGCATAATGGTAATGGTGACTTCACCATGAGCTCCAGTTCTCCTGGTTCTTACTAGGAGAACTCCTCAACAATTAACGTCCCTGCATCGGGATAAGCAATATTTTGTAAAACGTGATGAGTAGTTGACATTGGGTTATTGTAGGTAACTTAGATAAATTACAAACAGAACCACTAAAAAGTGAAAAATAAAAACTTTTTTACAAAAAAAAAACCGACTTCCAAAAAAACACTACAAAGTGAAAAATAACTTTAATTTCGGAAGTCGGTGGCAAAAAACTAAAATACAGATCCAAAGACACCGACTTCCGAAATTAAAGTTATTTTTCACTTTGTAGTGTTTTTTTGGAAGTCGGTTTTTTTTTGTAAAAAAGTTTTTATTTTTTTTTTCTTATATAATTGTAATTTTTTCTATTGCTTGTTTCTTTGTTTTATAACTTCGTTTTATTTTTGTAATCAATTGATAGCTACTTACCCAGTGTAACTCCGTACTAGTTTTTGTATAAATTGAGGAATGTATTAACAGAGAGAACCCTGGCACCCATAACACAAGTTTAATCTTAGCTTGGCTGCCAGTGGAGTAATCATTGATTTATTTATGCAATTTTAAAGAATATTGTCCTAAAATTAAGTTATTGTCATAGGTAAAATTGTAAATTGGGAAATAAAGTTATATTTATTATATTTATATATTTATTTGGTCGGGGTACCGCCTTAACCTTTGTGTGCCGGAACGTGGATCCACACGAGACACAATGGCATTTTAATTGTGTCTGTAATTACGGCATTCGACTAGTTAATGAAGATAAAATTAAAAACACACAATAGATAATACAGAAACACCATAACTCTGAGAAAGAACAATGTGTCATACAACTTCTTCTTCTGACTCTGGACTCGCACCCACGACTCCGTTCTGTGCGGTCTGTCGCTTCGCCGCTGCAGTGCGATTCTGAAACCATCTCACCGTGAAAACTCAGGTGAAGTGAGTTGTCATTCTACCTGCAGTGCGATTCTGTAACCATCTCACCGTGAAAACTCAGGTGAAGTGAGTTGTCATTCTACCTGCAGTGCGATTCTGTAACCATCTCACCGTGAAAACTCAGGTGAAGTGAGTTGTCATTCTACCTGCAGTGCGATTCTGTAAACATCTCACCGTGAAAACTCAGGTGAAGTGAGTTGTCATTCTACCTGCAGTGCGATTCTGTAACCATCTCACCGTGAAAACTCAGGTGAAGTGAGTTGTCATTCTACCTGCAGTGCGATTCTGTAACCATCTCACCGTGAAAACTCAGGTGAAGTGAGTTGTCATTCTACCTGCAGTGCGATTCTGTAACCATCTCACCGTGAAAACTCAGGTGAAGTGAGTTGTCATTCTACCTGCAGTGCGATTCTGTAACCATCTCACCGTGAAAACTCAGGTGAAGTGAGTTGTCATTCTACCTGCAGTGCGATTCTGTAAACATCTCACCGTGAAAACTCAGGTGAAGTGAGTTGTCATTCTACCTGCAGTGCGATTCTGTAACCATCTCACCGTGAAAACTCAGGTGAAGTGAGTTGTCATTCTACCTGCAGTGCGATTCTGTAAACATCTCACCGTGAAAACTCAGGTGAAGTGAGTTGTCATTCTACCTGCAGTGCGATTCTGTAACCATCTCACCGTGAAAACTCAGGTGAAGTGAGTTGTCATTCTACCTGCAGTGCGATTCTGTAAACATCTCACCGTGAAAACTCAGGTGAAGTGAGTTGTCATTCTACCTGCAGTGCGATTCTGTAACCATCTCACCGTGAAAACTCAGGTGAAGTGAGCGTGGAGTGAGCTGTCAATAGTGTCAATTCCTAGCAAAAAGAAACTCACTTCACCTAAGTTTTCACGGTGACATTTTTACAGAATCGACCGGCTGCTCCATAGGGGTAGCTAACAAACTGAATATCATAGCGGCTTGTAGCAAGGTATAAAAAAAAACATTAAAAGGAGGATGCGCAGTCGTAGCGAAATTAATTTTTTTTTGTTGGTTTTTTGCAATTTACAAGTCCGTGTCAGGCTGTATCTTGATCAAAATATGATACGCGACAGTAAAACATATGTATTTACATAATTATAACCATAAGAATCATCAATACATCTCTCCAAGTCAGATTTGCCGTGGTTTCGTGGTGGTTTTGCCAAAAAAAAATTGAATTTCGCGGGCTAAAAGTTGTTCATAATGATGAGTACAATGACCCTTTATTGTACTCATCATTATGAACAACTTTTACTATGGCACCAAACCTGAAATCGCGAAAAAAGAATCAGCTGTTCAGTATATTCCTTTCCTTTGTGGGTAGACTTAGTACTAACATACATTTTTGTTGTGCTCTTGATAAATTAAAGTTTTAAAATAGTAATTTATACTTACTAATGGAATAAATCAATTCATTTTAAATTAGACCCCCCCACACTCGCTATCTATTGTTTTCAAGTCTGTAGCACTTGTACCTGGTTCACTTTAATCGCACGCTGAACATGGACACTAAACTTGCTGCCAGCTTGGAGGATCTCGAGCGGTTGTTTGGCTCCCGTATGCAGGAATATGAAGCAAAGTTGCAGCAGGCTACCTCTGGTACCGCATCAGCTCCACCAGACATTGCATCCATCGCACGTGAGTTCTCCGAGTTTAAGCTGTTTGTCTGTCAAGCACTCTCCAAGTTAAAATCTCAAATGGAGCTGCTTGCTGCTGGGTTTGATAGGCATGAAACCATCATGAGAAGAAAGGTCCTGCTGTTCCATGGTGTTCCAGAGAAGTATAATGAAAAGTTACTTGATGTGGTTCACAACATCATATCCAACCAAATTAAATTGTCTGAGGTTTGTAGGGACAAGAATATTATCCATGTTTGTCATAGACTCGGATTCTCACAGCAGAAGGCCCGACCCATACTAGTACGTTTCTTCAAAATGGAGCACCGGCAACTTGTATGGGATAGCAAGAAAGCTCTCAAGGGTACCGGGATCACTATCTCCGAGTTCTTAACGCAAGTTCGGCATCATGTGTTTGCAGCTGCTCGTAAGCATTTTGGTATGCCAAATTGCTGGACCATGGAAGGCAAGATTGTTGTTATTTGCCCAGACAAGTCCCGTCGGAAAATCGAAACAGCAGGCGAACTTCACGATTTGACAGCCAAATTCCCGTCTTGTTCAGTCGACACCGAGGATTCTGCGCAGTCCGAAGAACCTGGATCTCCTAAAATCGCATTCTTGGCAACTTCCGCTAAGAAAACGAGGAAGACGCGTCTGCGCAAGTAACACATTCGTTGTTTTGTTTTTGTCAGTACATTCACTTCACTACTTCTTAACTTGGCCACTTTACATGTTTCACTATCATCTTGGGCCGGTAGTTAAATAAGTAATTTTTATTTGTCTCACCGCTATTCATTTTACTTTTATATTTTTACTATTGGTGGTACTTGCATATTACGTTCGGTTTTGATGAATTTGATGTTTGACATTATGTTATGTACGACGTTGACGTATTGACTGGATGTTGTGACAGATCAACAGATGTCAGTATTATTCCCATCCGTCATTGCGTCGCGTTCCATTTTGCGTGCGATTCGATGTGTGAATCGGCTGTTTAAAATTTTAAGTTCTCGTTTTGTTTTATTTTTATTATGTTTCTATTTCTCCTACATTATTAGTGTGTTAACTTTTTGCTTTCTTTCAAAATTTCTGCCAATATACCAGCGAGTTGGGGGAGGTTTTTCTAGTGAAAGGAAAATCTGTAATTATTAGTGTTTTTTAGTGATTACGTTATTTTATAGTTATTTTACTTTTGTATTGTTGGATATTTATATTATTTTATATATTATAATTTAAGTATAATACTCATGGATGATATAGATGATCTTAATGACAGCTTCTTCTCGTGCTCTTCTTCGACTAGTTTTGTTAGTGCGGACAGTGACTCTTCCTTACCACTTACTTTACATGATAAAATCTCTTCTCTTTTCTCCAATGACCCTAATAATCTGCATATAGCTCACATAAATGCTCAGAGTGTTCCTGGTCACTATTCTGACCTTCTGGCATCCTTTAGCAGTGCTCACCTGGATGCTCTCTTGATATCGGAATCCTTTTTGAAACCATCTCTCCTCTCTACTCAATACTCACTCCCCGGCTTCGTCTTGATCCGCAACGATAGAACGGGCAAAGGCGGAGGAGGTGTTGCTATTTACCTGCGTGCTGATTTACCCTACAGGGTGGTTAGTTCGTCTCCTTCTCGGTATTCTGAGTCGGCTGAATACTTGTTTCTGGAAATTACTGTTCATCACACAAAAGTCTTGCTTGCAGTGCTTTACAGTCCTAATCTTCACATTGATTACTTTAATTCTCTAGACTCCACTCTCAGTGATCTTTGCCCCATGTATGAGCACGTTATTTTAATGGGTGATTTTAATACTTGCTTGATTAAAAATGACTCTCGCTCCCTGAAACTCCTTTCACTATTGTCTTCTTTCAATCTTCAAGTTTTGCCTCTATCTGCAACTCACTATTTTCCTAACTGTTCACCCTCATTTCTGGATCTTATGATTGTTTCCTCTCCTAAGAATGTTTCTTACCATGGTCAACTTACGGCTACTTTTTCTTACCACGATCTTATTTATCTTTCCTATCGTATCCGTGTTCCCAAGCGTAAGTCCCAGTTTTTATTTCTCCGGAACTACAAGGGCATAGACCTGGAGGCTTTGCAGCGTGATGCCGGCGATCTTGACTGGACCCCTCTGGTTGAGTATGATGACATCGACGATAAGGTGAACTGTTTTAACGCAACCGTTCTCAGTTTATATGACCAGCATGCCCCTATCCGACGTGTCAAAGTCCGTCATAACCCTGCACCATGGATAACGCTACAAATTAAAGAGCTTATGGCTCGCAGGGATAAAGCTAAGAGCAGATATAAGCGCAGACCTTCAGAGCTGAATCTCTCTTATTACAAATCCCTACGTAATCGCTGCAGTCGTCTGTGTCAAGATGCTAAGAGACGCTATTTCCACGAACAACTCAATAACCGCAGTTCTTCCGATGTTTGGAAATTTCTCAAATCTGTAGGCATAGGCAAGGCACCTACCAACCAGTGTAAGGATGTGAACCTCAATGATCTCAATAAACATTTCTCTCTCCTTCCCTTTTCTCTTGATCCGTCTGTCAAAGCTGCGACATTAGAGAGTCTTGCTAGTGTACCGTTACCTCAATGTTCTCACTTTAAGTTTAGCGATGTTACTGAGGAAGACGTTAAGAAATCTATACTTGCAATTACTTCTTCAGCAGTCGGTAATGATAAGTTGTGCTCAAGAATGATAACCCTTATCCTTTCCTCGTTACTTCCTGTTCTAACTCACATCTTCAACCACTCATTTTCCTCTTGCTCATTTCCGTCAGTTTGGAAACAGGCTCACATAATACCTTTACCTAAAACTAATAATCCTACTTTATTAACCCACTTTAGACCTATTTCTATTCTTCCATTTCTCTCTAAAGTTTTTGAGCACTTAGTTCATAGACAATTATCATTTTTCTTAGCGTCAAACTCGATAATATCCCCTTTTCAATCCGGTTTTCGCTCGGGTCACAGTACTGTAACCGCACTTTTAAAAGTAACTGACGACATCCGCTGGGCAATGGAGAATAAGTCGCTCACTGTTCTTGTATTGCTTGACTTTAGTAGCGCTTTCAACTCGGTGGATTTCGACATTCTGCTTGGTATCCTCAAATCTATCAATCTCTCTTCTTCAGCTTTAGCTTGGTTTAGTTCTTATCTTCGGGGACGCTCTCAGTGTGTTCGCCTGGAGGAGTCTTTCTCTGATTGGTGTAGCCTCACTGAGGGTGTTCCTCAGGGTAGCGTTCTCTCTCCTCTTCTTTTTTCAATTTTCATCAACTTTGTTACCAGAGTAATCTCCTCTAGTTTTCATCTCTACGCAGACGACTTGCAGATTTACCGACATTTTACTGTAGCTGACGCGGGTTCCGCAATTGCTGCTATGAATCATGACCTGGCCTGCATCAGCGGTTGGGCTAAGTCGTTTGGTCTGCAAATTAATCCAACTAAATCTCAGGCCATGATTATAGGCAGCAGATTCGTTCGCAGTGCGGCTGATGTTACATCTCTGATGCCTTTATATCTCGATGGTGTTCGCATTGACTATACCGAAACCGCCAAAGATCTGGGCGTAATTATTGACTCCAATCTCTCGTGGCGTGCTCAAGTCAATGAGGTCAGTCGAAAGGTTCATTTCTCCTTTCATTCGCTGAAAAGCCTTCAAAGTCTCCTGCCCTTGAAGACTAAAATCTCTTTGGCACAAACGCTTATTCAGCCGATTATAGATTATGCCGACGCATGCTACCTGGATGCTACTGAGGAGCTATTAAATAAGCTTGAGCGCTTGCAAAACTTGTGCATTCGCTTTGTTTTTGGTCTTCGAAAGTATGACCATGTTTCTCACTTTCGCAAGGAACTCAAGTGGCTCCCAATCCGCCTTCGCAGGAACACTCGGATTTTATGTCTCCTCTTCAACATCTTACACAACCCGTCTTATCCTTCCTACCTGCGCGAGCGTTTTTCTTACGCTCGCCCTAGCGACGCACCGTGTAGATCACACCTTAGATCCCTCCTTAAATCTCATCCTCATAAAACTAGCTACTATTCTTATTCCTTCTCTATCCATGCTGTAAGATTGTGGAACTCGCTACCGCCTAGCATTCGCGATATAAAAACTGTGTCGCTGTTCAAATGTCGAGTAAAAGAGCATTATCTTTCCTCTCAAATGTGAGTATTTATATATAGTTTATGTATGTTTAAATATTTTAGCTTTATGTATTTATATAAGTATATGTTAATTTTGTATTCCGTTATATGTGTAGGTATATTTAATATTTTAGTTTAAGACTTCGACTAGTCATATTTTTCTCTTCTTGTTCTCACACACTATTGTCTACATTTCTTTTCATTTCTCCTTTCGCAGGTCTGCTGGAAGAAATTTCTATAGAAATAAGCAGTACCTTTGTACTCCTAATTATAAGTATCATGTATATCAATCTATTTTTCTGTGTGTACATAAATTGTAAAATAAATAAATAAATAAAATAAATATATTTATCTACATCAAACTCGTCAAAATGTAGGGAGCAGCAACAATGTTTTTTTGCGATTTCAGGTTTGGTCCCATAGTAAAAGTTGTTCATAATGATGAGTACAATGACCCTTTAAGAGGAAAACAACCATTAAAATGTCACCCTGTATATCAATCTACTTACATGATTGTTGGAGGACCCAGTAAGTTTGCTAACTATAGCGTGGATGCCCAGGGAGATGCCGCCACGTTGAGGACTGAGGGCTTCTGTTGCTGCGACGGGGGTGTCTTCTGCCGACTCCTGGTTGAAAACTTTCCATGAGACTTTGCATTTATCAACAGATTTTATTTTAGCATTTTTCCCAACTATGTTGGGGTCGGCTTCCAGTCTCATCGGATGCAGCTGAATACCAGTATTTTATATGGAGCGACTGCCTATCTGACCTCCGCAACCCAACTAATGGGTAATACGATACCCCTTGGTAAGACTGGTTGTCAGACTTTCGGGCTTCTGACGACCCGTAACGACTGTCAAAGGTCCACGAATGACAGCCGGGACCAACGGCTTAACGTGCTTTCCGAGGCACAGAGGAGTCTCGGTATGTAAAGATGGTCACCCATCCACGGAACAACCCCGGCAAGCGTAGCTTAACCGTATGAATATTATTACTTAGCCACGAGCTCCTTTATTTACAACTATATTATTTAAAAACCAAAATAAAACAAAGTCGTGGGTAAAAACTCAAAATTAATTATTGTTCCTAAAAACTTAGACCCATAGAAAAATAAATGATATTTAATTTATGCTAAAGCCAACGAGACGAGATTTTCATGCTTTGGAATTAAAAACTTTAACTTAATTGCTTACGGTTCAGTTTCCATCCAAAATGATCCTTTAAAGCCATTCAAAAGGGGTCTTACCTACATAGTATGGGTTTTTGATTATTAACTACTCAGAAAAACCCTATCGAAAACCCTTTCAATTAATAATAATAAATAAATTCTATATTTCACCAAAAGCCCATAACAATATCCTTATGACTAGCACTTATTATATGGCTTAATACAATGGTCAATATGCGCTAGGGTAGCCCGCGAAATTCAAAATTTCTTACGTTTTTTACAATTTGTAGGTCAGTGTGAGCTTGTATGTTGATTAAAATATGATTCGCGGCCGTAGCTAATATGGCTTTACAGAATTATAATCATTAGAATCAGCAATAAAACTCCATAAGTTAGCATTTATCTCAAATCTAGCGATTTCATGAAATCATGAGGTTAGAGGTAAATGCTAACTTATGGAGTTGTATTGTATTTAGACTAAGATGAAAAATTGATGACGATTGATGTAAAATTGTAATTTATAAATGTTGTGACTTTTTAATGTTTTGTTCGTCTAGTTGTAATTTATAATTAATTAATTCTTAATGTTATTTATTTTAATTTGACATGTATTTATGGATAATATGGACTGGTTCCGAAATAAATGAATTTTAATTTAATTTCATTTAATTGCTGGTTCTAATGATTATAATTCTGTAAAGCCATAATAGCTACGGCCGCGAATCATATTTTAATCAACATACAAGCTTACACTGACCTAAAAATTGCAAAAAACGTAAGAAATTTTGAATTTCGCGGGCTACCCTGGCGCTTTCGCCTTAAATACTCCGACTCCTAAACTAGGTATAACTTCCTGTGACTTAGGAGTCAGAAAAATCCACGGAGCAAATACAAAGAGGAGACGGCGTAGGCAACTGTGCACTGTGATTCTCAACTAGGCCCTGACGTCATCATGTAGGCGTGGCCTTACTCAGTGTATTGTTGACGTTCGTCCTGTGCACAACTTTGTAAACGTTCCTATTTTCCAAACATAATTCTACCCGACATTAGATAGCGACACTTGGTGCCATGGGAACTAAACATATTTAGGCACGTAGAGCTCAGTACTGACATAATTTAATAATCATATGTACTGAAATTTGTTCAACATTCATTCCTAAATACCCTTTAATGGCCAAAATATTATTTTTGTAGTTTTTATATCATTTTGTAAACAGTTTCTGTATACGACCCTGTTGCATCCTGCACTTAGTGACATCTAGTGTGAGATAGTTACGTAATTACAAAGTAAAATGACGGAACGGGCAAATAGTTTGGCTATTGACCGGTAGATGGAAAAAAAAACCGGTCAAGAGCGAGTCGGACTCGCGCACCGAGGGTTCCGTTCCGATTTTTGAAAAAGTGTGCTATTTAGAGACATCGTTTTATTTTTCCTGTAATCTTTACATAAACTTCTATCACATAGAATAATTTCAGATTTTTCTCTTTGCAAACTTCGGAGATAAGGGAGGGGGGAACGGTATTTTTTTTTACATTTTTCATCAAAAGTCAAAAACTGTGCGGCCTAAAAAAAATAAAAAAAATATTTGAGAATGTGCCAACAGCGCTCTTTTATATGATACCACACATGCCCTAGTAGCCCCACTTTGAATTTTTAAGACCCCCTTTCAGTCACTGTTGCAAAAAAAATACATATATTTTTATTTCTTTCTTATTTGCAAAATAGTTGCGTAAACGTCATCTATAATTATTCCAAATTTCAAGTTGATAGCATTAGTAGTTCTTGAGATATCCAACTGTGACAGACAGACAGACAGACACACTGAGTCACACCATAAGAGTGCCTTTTTTACCATCTTGGTACGGAACCCTAAAAAGAAGTAGGTGGGATGTAATAGTTTGGCTATTGACCGGTAGATGGAAAATAAAGAAGTGGGCGGGATCTAACACCGCCTCACCCCACAAATTGTCACGCGTTGTTTCGTAGCGAAATTTAATTACAACATCTCTTTGTATTTGCTCCGTGGAAAAATCAATGGGTAACAAAAATGATCCCTGATACAAACTAAATACACTGGCCTGCAAAACTAAGTACTACACTTTTAAAATTTCAATTTTTTCTAAAATATAGACATTAGTCATTTAAAATTTAAAAAAAAACCGCTCAAGAGCGAGTCGGACTCGCGCACCGAGGGTTCCGTTCCGATTTCTGAAAAAGTGTGCTATTTAGAGACATAGTTTTATTTTTCCTGTAATCTTTACATATAATTCTATCCTTCTATCACATAGAATAATTTCAGATTTTTCTCTTCGCAAACTTCGGAGATAGGGCGGGGACACGGTATTTTTTTTTTAATTTTTCATCAAAAGTCGAAAACTATGCGGCCTAAAAAAAAATAAAAAAATGCTTGAGAATGTGCAAACAGCGCTCTTTCATATGATACCCCACATGCCCTAGTAGCCCTACTTTGAATTTTTAAGACCCCCTTTCAGTCCCTCTTGCAAAAAAAATATAAATATTTTTATTTCTTTCTTATTTGCAAAATAGTTGGGTAAACGTCATCTAAAACTGTTCCAAATTTCAAGTTGATAGCATTAGTAGATTTTGAGATATCCAGCTGTGACAGACAGACAGACAGACAGACAGACAGACAGACAGACCGACAGACAGACAGACAGACCAACAGACTGAGACCATAAGGGTTCCTTTTTAACCATTTTGGTACGGAACCCTAAAAACGTTTTATAGTAGGTAACATTTTTAAGTCTAAAAAAAGATAAAACAATAAAAATAGGCATTTTTAGCTTAGTGTCATAAAACTCAATTAACATTTAAGTATGTTTTACATGTTATTCATTTTTTAATAACTTGTATTGCCTCCTCGGGCTCTGTTTACAGCTTCGAGTCGATTTGTCACACTGAACACGAGGTTTCGGAGCCGATGATGGAGAATATTCTCCCATTCTTCTATCAGGGCCTGTTTTAGTGCCCTGAGGGCGGTTGGTGGTGGTCTGCGGCTTCTGACTAGCCTCCCTAGCTCATCCCAGGCGTGACAGTTTTTATGTACAAAATTAAACTCTTTTTCGAGTCCTTTTAGTTCCGAAAGTATATCTTGTGTACTTAAAATGTTATTGCAATTTTAAAAGTGTAATACTTATTTTTGCAGGCCATTGTAGATACAATAATTACTAACCTGATTTAGCTTAGGCGCCGGCGACGCCACAACAGTATGTGCGAGTAGCGCGTCGACCACAGACACGTTGCCGAGCGTGCACGCGACGTACAGCGCGGTCTGCCCGCTGACGTCACGCGCGTTCACGTCGAACGCTGCGGAGTACTGCCACTGACCGCTCACGTCACTGTCGGAAGTAACAGGATGTTTTAAGGCGATACTTGGCAGATAATTTCATACAAATTCTGTTCATTGAATTCATTCGGTATTCGCTTTTGCCCGCGGCTTCGCCCACGTTTATTATACATATAAACCTTCCCCTTGAATCAATTGAATCTATTAAAAAAACCGCATCAAAATCCGTTGCGTAGTTTTAAAGATCTAAGCATACATAGGGACAGACAGACAGCGGGAAGCGACTTTGTTTTATAATATGTAGTGATAGTGAAGTAGTGTCTATTCGGACATCGTGAAGTAGGCCCTTACGATTTAAAAACTGTCCCCCGGTGGGTTCCCGCATTGTCGAGGCGGCGGGGGCTCAGTAGCCGTGGCTTGGCACGGTGAAGCGAAAAGAACCCGAGGAGGGTCCGCTCGTTAGTATTGTATAATTGCATAGCACATGTGTGAGCACTATGTAGCTAATATAAAGCTACCTTTTACTGGGTTCGTCTTTCACTGACTTGAATGTGCCCTGGCGGTTGAGAGTATGTCATGCTCACTCAAATGTCTCGCTGGTGGTGGCGTGTGTGTTGGATCATTAAGTTCCCTTCAAAATGGTTGAGCTAATTGGTGCTGATCCATGCGTCATGTTCGTGAACGGGCGCCGTCAGTTGGCACTGGTCGTCTCTTAGCTGCCACGACTTATTTTTAATTTAGTTGTTTTTAGTTTTTATCTTTTTCATCACGGACGCTTTTAACGTGCACTTCTTTCTACATTGTTCTCACATCTATATTTTCAATATGAACGATGTAACCAATATTATGTAAAATATTTGATTTAAAAGAGTGTCCGTGGAGTTTCTTGCCCGTTCTTCTCCAGGATCTACGCTTTGGAATGGGTAACTAGCTTCATCTTTCTGACTGACCGACCCTTTGACTATTCAAAAGTGCCTGTAATTAGTTTATTTGAAATAAATGCTTTGAGTTTGAGTTTGAGTTTGAGTTAGGGCTTTTCCCGGTAAGCTGACGACGTAGCGGCCAACGGGTAGGTTGCGGTGCCGCAACTGAGGCAGGCCGCGATGTCGTTTGGGAGGCCGGGGCGGGAAAGGACGCCGCTCTCCCTATCTTCCGCGGCCTTGACGGGGTCGCCATCATTTGATGGCGGACGCGGTGGGGCCACAGGGAAGGAGGAGTGTCGTTATGACGTTCCTATCCTCTGTTGTCGAAATTTGACAGGCGGCAGGGCCAATGAGCTGACCCGTCGCAGGGGGACCAAGGGTGCCCAGACACGGCGTCATCTGGGGGCCATGTGCTGGTTTGGTCCCTGGGGTGGTCACGGCGTGCAATGTGTTCTTGTGCGCCGCTGATGGGGAGTAAAGATGGCAATTAATGCGATTTAGAATAAATTTCATTAGCATGCGAATTCTTGAGTCTTAGCACGCTAAATGCTATTGCTATACTATTTGCTAATATGACGATAATTAATAATAGTCAAGTATGTGAATTTTGTTAGTATGTGAATTAAAGAGCGCGTTCGCGGGCTAGCGTCTTAGCGCGTGTTTTTAACAATTTAAAAAATAATCGCGCGCCACGCACGTGCCACATAAAATCACAAATTATTATTAACAATACAATCATACGCATTCATTCAATATACGATCCTAAGTACGAGCTAATCGAAGATAATATTTGCTTGACTTCATTATTCGCACCACCTGCTAAATAATTTCACTTGCGAACGAGGTCAGGATCACGTGAAACAGATAGATTTAGTAGTTCCGACTTTTCGTAGGTGCGACAGAGAGCGCGCACTGCACGCGCTGTCGACCTATGAAGTACGAAGGGATGAATAATAATTCATTTCACATTTCACAGAAATTCGCAACTACATTTCATTTGCTAAATGCTAAATAAGCATTCGCATGCTAACAATGAATGCGAATGCTAATTAATCCATCACTAATGGGCAGTACTCCCCAGAGGAGGGTCCAGTGACGGACAGCCGCGGCGGGTTCGCTTATATGAGTGCTAACGCGTGCCCGTGTTCCCGCCGTAAGCGGCAGAGGACACCGGTTAGTTTTAGTGGGTTAGAGTCCCACATAACTGCACTATCTCCCCGTGATAGTGCAGAATGCAGGAGCATTTCTACACGATAAAAAAAAAGATTTAAAAACTTACGTATAAGTAGTGAGCACACTCTCCGGATACGGGTACTCCAGTAACAGCGTCACCATGGCCGCGTGCCCGCCGATGCACGCCGCGTGGATGGGGAGCCATTTCTCCACCGTCTCTTGCTGTAAACAGACAAAATATCTATCAATTGTTGGTAGAGTATCAAACAAACAAGTATAATTAGTGAGTAAAGTCTGACAACCAGTCTAACGAAGGGCTACAGTCCGCGAGGCCTAAGCTGAGCTTTGCATTTGTGTGAATGAGTGCGGGGGGCCTAAAACGGCCACATTAAGCAATTCCTCTAAAAATTCATATCCTGAATTCCCAGCAAAGCAATGAAAAAAAAAACAACAAAGAAATGAAGCAGATTAATAATAGGATTGTGATATTTGACATTAAACTTCATTAAAGCAATTCATAATTTGTGGACCATTTTACGAATCTCCATACAAAACTGTCAAACAGATGAATTACGTGCTATGAAATAAATTATGAATTGTCAGTTTGTGACCGTTTTACGATTTCAAATATGATTCATAATTCCTATTATTCTATTATGAATCTGTCAAAGTGGCCGTTTTAGCCCCATCCTACAAGAGGTCAAGTGTGGAAGGTGCGCGGCGGAGTGGCGTCGCGCGAGGGACGCCCCGCGCCAATTGCCAAAAAGCAGTATAAACCGGTTTAAACCAAACAAAGGACGCGTCGCGCTCTATGCCGGACGTCACACCTACACTATCTACTAGTATGTGCACTCACACAAATGCAAAGCTCAGCTTAGACCTCGCGGACTCGTGTTATCCAGTAACTCGGTTGTGGAGGTCAGATAGGCAGTCGCTCCATGTTAAATACTGGTATTGCGCTGAATTCGGTTAGACTGGAAGCCGACCCCCGCTTAGTCGAGTATTCCCGTTCGTCCCCCGCTAATATATTTTTGTTGATTTTTAGACCATTCGTTAATCTAGGAAGTTCTTTCATCTCCTCACCTGAACTGCCTCAGGGAATGACGACAGCAACAACTTGGCGATGTCCACATGTCCATGGTAACAAGCTATGTAGAGCGGACAGTACTTCGTGACGGGATGAGCCCGTCCATCGGCGCCTGCGTCCAGGAGTGAGGAGACGGCGGCAGTGAGGCCTGCTTCTGTGGCTCTGCAAAATATAGATTTATTTATTTATTTATTTATTTAAGGATTACCAACGAGATACATTACAATTAACTTCTACATTAACAAACATGCGTAATAAATACGTTATCCTGTAATGCGTACTCAATTACAGGTAACCACAGCTTACACATTATCGAGTACACATGCTCTGAATACATAAAAAAAGAAAATATACATATTACTATGATTTACAAAGGTACTAATAAAAAATAAATAAAAATTGCATCCATATAATACACGACACGGTTGGCGCAGTGGTTGAGCGATTGACTGCTGCGCAGCATGTCGCGGGTTCGATTCCCGCACGGAACAAATATTTGTACGACCTACAAGTATTTGTTCAGAGTCTGGGTGTTTTTCTATCTATAATATGTATGTATTTACAAAAAAAAAAAAAAAAAAAAAAAAAAAAAAAAAAAAAAAAAAAAAAAAAAAAAATGTATATAAGTAGTTTATCAGCCATCTCGTTACCATAACACAAGCATTAGGTTGCTTAGCTTGGGACTAGATGGCGTTGTGTGAAATGTCCAAGGATATTTATATTTTTATTTTATATTTATTTATACAATAAAACCAATTTCAATATTATATCTGAATAATTTACAATTAAATTAAATTAGTTTAAAAACAAAAAAAGAAAATAAAATTTAGTGATAAATGATTAAATTATTGGAATGATGAGTATATAATTTATTTTTAAAAGTGTTAAGACTGTCGTGATTGATATCAATTTCAGCTTTAGAGATCTATCTCTCTAGATAGAGAGATAGAGATTATTTATTTGTCTGACAGATGAGTAAGAGTGTGGGTTTTTTCGGGTTGTCAAAGATCCACGAATGACAGCCGGGACCAACGGCTTAACGTGCTTTCCGAGGCACGGAGGAGTCTCGGTATGTAAAGATGGTCACGCATCCACGGACCAACCCCGACAAGCGTAGCTTAACCTGATGGATCGACCCGTGCGGCTGTTATTGCTTAGCCACGAGCTCCTCTTTCAGCCATCCACATTAATACTCAAAACTTTCCTCATGACATTGTCCTCATTCCTCCGCATCACATGCCCATACCATGACAACCGATTTCCGCATAATTATGTTGCTTAAGGCGCGGACTGACTGCTATTTTAAACGGCACACAACCGCGTAATCTATTGTCACCATTAGCTGGCTTGAATAGGGGTTGAAAATTGAAAATAATATTTGTGTTGCCGAGATGTGACTAAGCTGCGAATGTGCATTTATTTTCCGGGTTTTCTCTATATTATTCAGAATATACAAAAAAAATTAAATAATTGTCCGGTTAAAGTTTTAAAAAAACCGGCCAAGTGCGTGTCGGACCACGCACAATGAAGGGTTCCGTAGTTAAAAAGAATTTATCCTAATGACAAACTTAACATTGGTGCCGATTCTGTTGTACACCGAACTAAACTAACTAAACTATCACTAAAATTCCTTACTTTTTTCTATGAGAATCTTAGAGCTATTCTGCAAAAAAAAAACCTCTAAATTTAGAAAAAATTTTGACACAACTAAAATTGAGTTTGACAATCGTGACTCCGCGTGGTATAGTGCTCGTAGTATATTTGACCCGGTGGCTTTAATTGGAACTTGCGAAATCACTATGAAAAGTGAGAAGGCTTGTCATATTTTGTTTACAGACAATCTGACATCGCCGCCGTTACCGTGTCAGATATTTTTAGAACTGGAGGGGGGCAGGGAGGGGGCAGCTTCAACGTGTTTTTGTGGATTTTTTTTTTGGTACCTACGTGTTGAGGGTTACGGGTTTAGGGGTTTTATAAAGGGGGGCCAAATTTTCATTATTTTTGCGATAGGACACACCGTTTTCGAGATATGTGGAAAAGAAAAAAAAATACAGTACTGTTTTTGCACTCAAGTCAGTCAGAAGTCAAGGTGTTGGTGTGAATTTTAGGTCATGACAACTAATCTTATTCCACACCTTTTTAATCGCGATTAAAAATAGTCTAATTTAGTTTGACAATCAAAATTTTAGGTGAAAAAACGTCAAATTCAGAATAGCAAAATTGCTATTTTCACTAAATTATAATCTCAGTACAATCTTAGTGCTGTCAAACTAAAATTTAGTTAAGTTGTGTCACTTTACTCAATTTCAGAATGGGAAATCGTCGTTTGACAGGAATAAACTAAATTTTAGTGATTTTTAGTCTAGTTTAGAGGCATTTGTGACAAGAGAATCGGCACCATTGAGTTGAAAAAAACTTTTTAACAAAAAAAAAACCGACTTCCAAAAATCACTACAAAGTGAAAAATAACTTTGATTTCGGAAGTCGGTGTCTTTTGTGTTTTATTTACTTTATTTTTTTTTGCCACCGACTTCCGAAATCAAAGTTATTTTTCACTTTGTAGTGATTTTTGGAAGTCGGTTTTTTTTTTTGTTAAAAATTTTTATTTCTCGCTTTTTAGTGGGTCTGCTTATAATTTGTATAAGTTACAATAGTCTAATGTCAATTGCTCATCACATGTTACAAAATATTGCTTTTCCCGATGCTGGGACGTTAATTGTTGAGGAATTCTACTGGTAAGAACCAGGAGAACTCCTCACGTGTGACGAGCGGAAATTGCTTAGCAACCATATTAAAGTAATCGAATCGCAACTCGTGAAATATTTATCATTGAGTAGTTCCGGTAGCCATCTGTGGTCTTCATCATCAGTTCCACTTCACCAAGTGGTGCTTTCCGAGAGCAAATGCACGAGCTACTATAAAAAATACCCAAATCGCTATAGGTGTGCCTATAATATTTAAAGAGTTCCTTCGATTTCTCCAGGATCCCCAAGAACCTCCTCCTTTTTTAGAAGTCGGTTAAAAACGAGTTCTCCCATACATTGATATACGTCACGAACAATTCTCCAACTGCATATTTAAGTTTGTATTCACAAAAAGCTATTCTTAAACAAACGTCACGCCTTGTTTCCTCGAAGGGTTGGGCAGGGGTGTACCTATAGTACACCCACATTTTGCCAAAAAAAAAAAAACTAAAAACTATTTTTTTTGTCTGAAAATTTATTATTTGTAGTTTTCTCAAAATTCAATAATCAATTTTCAGACTTTTTTTCTTTACTTGTGCTGCGAGACCTTGCTTCTTGCCAAATTTCATGATTCTAGGTCTATAGGAAGTACCCTATAGGTTTTGATTTACTTGCGAGCATCAAAATATGTCGCCTAAATGGCCGTATTATTTTATTGCGTTGACTTAGAAGCTTGATTTTTTTAGAACTCCAAGGGACTATAGATTTACGTATTTGATATTAATTTCAACTTGATACCTCCACGCATTCCTGAGAAAAAAGGTCTTGACAGACAGACAGACAGACGGACAGACAGACAGACAGACGGACAACGAAGTGATCCTATAAGGGTTCCGTTTTTTCCTTTTGAGGTACGGAACCCTAAAAAATGCTAATTCTATTAAATTCTTAAATAAAATTATGTCGCTATCGCTGAAAATATAGAGATGTTCGACGCCAAAGTTTATTATTGTGGAGTAACTTCCAAATTTCTTATTGGGAATATCAAACTATTTTTTTATATTCTATTCGGTTAAAGTTTTTCTTTAAACCCTTCTCTGTCCACTGTATTTTTTGCGTCGGATAGTTTCATTCCGTTACGTCATACTCGACAACCCAAGAAAATATTTTTTGTAAATATTGAGCTAGTACCGTGCCTTAGCCGCACTCACACGTATAACAAAGTGTTCGCTCCACCCGGCGTCAGGTTCGCTATGAGGCCGGCGCTGCTGCCGAGCGAGCTCAACCGGGCTTTGAGCTGTGAGCTGTCACCGCGGGAGACCAACTCACGCAGTGCTGCATGTTGGGATAGACGCTCTCGTTCTAATGCATCTGAAAAGAAAGAGAATATGATTTTAGGAGTTATTCCAGAAATCCCATTGACAATACCCATACCAAAAATTTTTTTTAAAAATCCCCATTGACGTCTATGTCGTAATGGGGATCTGTGGAAAAAAATCAGACGTAGTGTAGATTTTTTTTTGAAACCTAAGCATTGTCAAATTGAGGAGCGTTTTCACAAAGGGATACATCAAACAAAAAACCGGTCAAGAGCGAGTCGGACTCGCGCACCGAGGGTTCCGTTCCGATTTCTGAAAAAGTGTGCTACTTAGATACATCATTTTATTTTTCCTGTAATCTTTACATAAACTTCTATCACATAGAATAATTTCAGATTTTTCTCTTTGCAAACTTCGGAAATAAGGGGGGGGAACGGTATTTTTTTTACATTTTTCATTAGAAGTCGAAAACTATGCGGCCTATAAAAAAGAAAAAAAAAATTGAGAATGTGCAAACAACGCTCTTTCATAATGATACCCCACATTTAGTAGCCCCACTTAGATTTTTTTAAGACCCCCTTTCAGTCCCTGTTGCAAAAAAAATATAAATATTTTAATTTCTTTCTTATTTGCAAAATAGTTGGGTCAACGTCATCTAAAACTATTCTAAATTTCAAGTTGATAGCATTAGTAGTTCTTGAGATATCCAGCTGTGACAGACAGACAGACAGACAGACAGACAGACTGAGTGACACCATAAGGGTTCCTTTTTTACCATTTTGGTACGGAACCCTAAAAAGATCTATTTTTTTTTACTAACCGCAATGTAACGCGAATTCAGGCAAACCGAGTTTAGCCCCGCCCATTCGCTCTACGGTACTCGTAGTACTTGTCGGAAAAAGTTTAGTAAATATAACACTCGTTTTAGTAAGAATGTAAAAAAATAATGCGACTTTGACCTTCAATATATCCCGAACCAGTGGATTCCCAGGTATGGTCTAGTGGTAAAAAACGATCCAAATAATGGGTAGAATTATTATTATTTATTTATTTTATTATAACATTTTACAAACAAAACCTTAAGCTAAGAACTATGCCCCGCAAAACCGTTTAATACAATATGTAGCTTTCAGCATAAGCAAGTGTCTTTTTACACCCGGTATAATTACGGTAGATAACTATATCCCTAGGGATATAACAAAATCACGGCTACAACCATCTGACTGCGACAGATATATTATTTAGTCAGACCCATCATTTATCATCTTTATCCTGATGCCAACCACTCACCATGCTGCGTCCAAGGATCAGCCACATCCTCGCTGAAGTAGTGAGAGACGTCGTACGCAGCGTCAGCGTCATCTTGTACAGGTTCACGCGGCGCGCGCGCAACCTTTTGAGCCGCGCGACGGAATCGGGCCAACATTATGACGGAACTGTTTAATTTTTCACTCACTCATTGATAATTTATGATAATTTATTGTAATCACAGTTATGACACCGACGTTCAATCGGTTTATCAATTTACTCTCTCTACCTCATTTTACTCTCTCTACCTCATTTTACCATCAAAGCAACCAATGGTTCGCGCCACACAAGTACAA
Organism: Cosmia trapezina; assembly: GCA_905163495.3. Classification (NCBI taxonomy): domain Eukaryota; kingdom Metazoa; phylum Arthropoda; class Insecta; order Lepidoptera; family Noctuidae; genus Cosmia; species Cosmia trapezina. Next base: position 14,883,755 of record LR991047.1, read on the forward strand.
GCTTAAAAGATTACAATATCCATTCAGAACAAATTATAAATGTCACGTATGTAGAATAAATATCATTGCTGTGTTTTGAGAAAAAATTACCATTATTGTGGCTAAGTAACACGGGTCGATCCATCAGGTTAAGCTACGCTTGCCGGGGTTGGTCCGTGGATGGGTGACCATCTTCACATACCGAGACGCCTCCGTGTTAAGCCGTTGGTCCTGGCTGTCATTCGTGGATCTTTGACAGTCGTTACGGGTCGTCAGAAGATCGAAAGTCTGACAACCAGTCTTACCAAGTGGTATCGTATTACCCAGTTACTGGGTTGTGGAGGTCAGGTAGGCAGTCACTCCATGTAAAATACTGGTATTAAGCCGCATCCGGTTAGATTGGAAGCCAACCACAACATAGTTGGGAAAAGGCGAGGCAGATTGATTGACTGATTTATGAATTGTTGCAGAATTGTTACTATTTTCTTTAGTTTTCACTCACTTATTTTATTTTCAGTTTTTGAGGAAACTGACTGACTACTGATGAAAAATCAAATGATTGTTTATCCTTGTCATTTTTAAGACCAGCATTAGAACGAAACTATTACTATACTACACTAGCTGACCCTACAGACGATGTCCTGTTCCAATTTCAATATTCCCATATAAAATCCACTTTCAGTTTTCCAGAATTTTCCAATTTTCCCGGCAACTTTTCCAATTTTTCTCATCGTTTAAACCTTCCCGGGACTACGTCAAACATTTCAAAACCAAAATCAGCTAAATCGGCCCAGCCGTTCTTGAGTTATAAAATTACAAAGAAAAGTGGCATTGATTTTTATAGATCTAGATTATCAGTAAGCCTATCTCGCTATTGAACTAAAACTCAATGAACCTTAGTCTAACTAAGCCTATATCGCTATTGAACTAAAACGGAATTGACCTAAGTCACAATACGCCCACATCTCGTTTGGTCTAAGCATAACGCGACTTAGGCACATTGCGTTATAGGTATACAGCGAGCAAAACATCTTTAGTCCTGTCCTAACCATGGTTCTCAAGACCTGGTCGTTCACCGAGTCGCAAAACTTCCGCCTTAGAGTCTGTCAAGGAGTTATGAAACCCCAAACAAACTCCGAGGTCACAGTCTCTTCTAAAGTCCAGACATAATCTTGGTCAGATCATGTGAAGACCATGTCGATTGGTGTCCGAAATGGTCTTTTGAGGAAAGAACCACACAGATTTGATTGGATCTGTCCAATCAGTGCATGCGGTAGACGTAGAGAGTAGGGATAGAATATGTAATATGTGCATTCACTCGTTTAATCAAAAAATCGACCTTAAAATGGTCAATGTGTCAATGCTGAATAATTAATTCGTTATTTATATAATAATCTATTTTTAGAGCAGCCGTTTCTGAATTAATTATGCAAATAGTATAAGACATATAAACATATAAAATCCATCCACCACGTTCTCCTCGATTTGAAACATTATAATTTATTAAGTGTAATTAACAATAATATAATATAAGTTTTTAAACTGTCATGGTCACTAACATTATTATTAACACAAACAACCAACTTAATAACCTAATTATTATTAGGTTATAATAATAACCTCTCCTAATCTAGATTACGTTAGTGAAAAAATTATCAACACTGATTCATAACTTTTTGAGAAAAGCGCGAACTTAAAAACATACAGATGGAATTAAGAACCTCCGTTTTTTCAAGTCGGTTAAAAATTCAAGTTAAATGACCAATAAACGAACAGTAATAAACAAAATTAAGCTTTATGTCAACTTCATTGAAAAAAAAGTCACACAGTTTTAAAAAAAAAAGTGAGTGATGATAACATCTGAAGAATCGAGTCGATTTTGTCAAGAATATTGCTTTTATGAAATTATAGAGTATGTGCAAATCAACTTTAACTTACCTACCTTCACACAATATAAAACAATTAACATATACACTATCATCTTTGAGCTATTGTCTCTCAAATAAAGAACATGGGGTGAGCCAATTTTTTTGCACGCAAGTGTATCTAAGGAAGTTTAAAAAAATATTGAGTCTAATCTGTCTAATAGATAAACAGTTGTGAGTAGGGGAAGACCAAAGAAACGATGGATGGACTGTGTGAAAGATGACATGGCTAGAAAGGGGTTGACCACCGAGATGACGACTAATAGAGAAAGAAGTATGGAAGAAAGGGACTGTTGCGCTGACCCCAAATAGATTGGTATAAGGGCAGGAGAGTATGATTTGAGTTGTCAGCGATATAGGTCTGTGAACATTATCATCTGTCTAGCCTTTTCCCAACTGTGTTGGGGTCGGCTTCCAGTCTAACCGGATGCAGCTAAATACCAGTATTTTACATGGAGCGACTGCCTGTTACGACTTCTACAACCCATTATCTGACTTTCGGGCTTCTGACGACCCGTAACGACTGTCAAAGTTCCACGAGTGACAGCCGGGACCAACGGCTTAGCGTGCTTTCCGAGGCACGGAGGAGTCATGCCAGCCCACTGCCACTTCAGTTTGCTTACTCTGCAAGCTATGTCGGTTACTCTAGTTCTTTTCCAGATAACTTCATTCCTAATTTTATCCTGAATTTGTGGACCAGTTTGACTGTCTGTAAGACTGTAACCAGTAGTCTTAGTAATACCAGGCCTCTTGCACTGGTACATTCCGCTCGAGATAAGTACCTACAGCTCGCGGAAACTCTGGGTTACAAGTCAGTCAGGGTGTATTACGCGCTCAGCGAGCGAGACACGTACGGCCGCCCATGAAAAAATTAAATCTTAGATTTTAAATTTAAGTATACTATTCATATTATCACTATACCATATATATATGTTAGTGATATAGTTACTTTTTTAATGACGAAAATCCATTACGAAATGTCGAGTCTTGTTCCTACCTTTTTTTTACCTACCTACCTACTTACTATTATATAGTTGCCGACATTTAACTTGAGCTCTCGGCGGAGTGGTGGGGGTTTGTGTGCGCGTCGTATTGTTTCAGGAGTAAGGTCCAAAATCGCTTAAAGTAATTAAGGATTAACTTAGGATTAACAAGCAACTGTACCTACCCGCGATCGTACGATCGCACAAACTTAGTCACTGGTGCGTTGAGGCATCTTTAGTTGTTTTATGACCATGTTCAGGCGACTAAAGTGGACCAAATGTTACTTTCAATTTAAGACGTGTTTGTACCTTGTTTACTTTAGAACACTTCTAAATATTAAACGAGATGATGGTGTATTAAAAATAATTGATGATTGAATGATGATCATGATTTAATAATTATTGTTTGATTTTTTAATAAAAAATAACGTTTGAAAATTATAAGACATTACAGTAAAGTGAAACAACTCTAGATAGACTATTCATAAATACAATAAAAGTATAAAAAGGTACCATATACACCACCACCACCACCACCATACCATATGGTATGTATGGTATGGTGGTATGGTACCATATTTTATTTTTCTTTGCGGACAGCCCTAGTACTCGGCTAAGCGGCGTAGGTATGTTACGGACGAGTAACGACACAAAGTAATAACAACTCTCAAGCGCGGCGATTAAGAGCGTAGACGGGCTGCGCGGGAATTGAAAAATAGGTATTTGAAGAAACTATTGCCGTCGCGCTGCGCTCTAGCAACCGGGCGGTATCAATATGTGAGTGAAGTCTGTATTTGTGTGCGTAGCTCAGTAGCGCGCATCTCCCGCCCGCTCGCGCCAATCAAACTACCTACGTTACGTTCGTTTTTCTGCCTCTTCTGCATAAATATTAAGAACTAGCTTTTGCCCACGGCTTCGCTCCCGACAACTGACTACTACCCTACTTAACTAAAAAAATAATTAAAAAAAACTTATTATCCTATTTCGGACGACGGCGACGGCTAATCCAAAAACGCAAAAATATAAAAATCGGTGTAATTAACACGATTGTCGACTTCCTTTTATATAATAGGTCTTTACCTATGAAATTGCCGTTTTGTATGAAAAAATTTAAACGAATTTTTTTCATGTATTTTTTATTTGTATTAATAGAAGTAATCACCCATGCAATCAATGCATCTTTGCCAACGCAGTGGCAGTTTATTGATGCCCTTCTTAAAGAAATCAGCTGGTCGGGAGGCAACAAATTCTTCAAAGGCATTTTGTACTGCCTCTCGGGTATTGAATTTTTTTCCCGCCAAGAAGTTATCCATATTCTGGAAAAAGTAGTAGTCTGTAGGCGCAAGGTCTGGTGAGTAGGGCGGATGACGGAGAGCTTCCAACCCCAGTTCTTGCAACTTGGAGACCGTCTGCTGTGCAGTATGAGGTCGCGCGTTGTCGTGCAGGAGCAGCGGAGACGAGCGATTGACCAATGCTAGTTGGAGATGTGCCAGCTTCTCCATCATTGTGTTTAGTTCTTCACAGTATACATCTGCAGTAATGCTCACCCCGTTTGGTAAGAAGCTGTGATGAATCACACCGGCGCTAGACCACCAAACAGTGACCATCACTTTTCTAGGGGTAAGTTTTCGTTTAGGGCATTGTTTAGGTGCTGAACCAGGATCCAACCAACTTGCTGAGCGCTTGCGGTTATCGAACAGAATCCATTTTTCATCGCAGGTAACAATGCGGTTCAAAATTCCTTCATTTGTGTGTCTGTTGAGCAGTGCAAGGCACGTCTCGACGCGTACTTCGCGCTGGCGATCATTGAGTTCGTGGGGCACCCATTTGTCAAGCTTTTTTACCTTGCCAATTTGACGCAAATGGACCAAGATTGTTTTGACGCTAACGTCGAAAGCTGCTGCTAATTCAGCCGTATATTGTGTATCATCAGCTTCCACAATCGCCTTTAATTCGTAATTGTCGACCAAAGTCTTCGGACGACCGCGAGGTTCATTTTTCAGGTCTAAATTTCCAGAACGGAAGCGAGCAAACCAATAACAGGTGGTGCGTTGGTTTGTAGTGTTAGCTCCGTAAACGTCGTTGATGTTGCGTGCCGCTTGTGCCGCGTTGCTGCCACGACGGTACTCATATTCCATAATTACTCGAATTTTTAACGTATCCATGATGACGAAAAAGATTGAAATGCGATGAAAATGTAACACTAATCAATAAACAAATGACTACTTTTGGAAAAAAAAATCTATGTTTTTAAAATAAAATTAATTTGAAATTAGAATTCTTAGCCAAACAAAAATTATTTTGATTTGAAATGGCCAGTACTGCAGAACGGCAATTTCATAGGTAAAGACCTAATATACAGGGTGTTCGGCGCATGGACCGACACAATTTTTTGGGGGATTGGGGGAGTCATTTGCTAGGTTTCACCTAAAGACCTCCATGTCCTAAGTGTGACGGTAATTGAGATATGTTTTTTTTTGTTCTTTCTTTGAATTACTACCCAAAATCTCGCCTTTGAATCGATATATTTTTTTTGTTTATGGTTGCAATAGAACAAAATAAACTTTATAATAGTCTGCAATGTATTTTTACTCTAAATAAATTATTATTTGATGTAATTTATCAGTAGAAAATGACTTATGTGCTTCCAAAGTCTTAAAAATGTTTAAATGTATGAAAAATTACTACTCTTAAATTCATTATTTTTTTTAAATAAAGCCATTTTGACCTTATTTTTATCTCAAAAAGTTCTTTAGCTTGTACCTTTTCTAAGGGTATGCATTTGAATTGTTTTTCATAGCGTGTACGCTATGAAAAACAATTCAAATGTAGTCAAAATACTAGTTAGAGAGTCAGTTATGGAGTGTTTTAAGAAAAGATTTATTACGGTAATTATATTTATTTTATTTTATTTCGAATAAGAATACATTGTAGACTATAATAAAAATTATTTTGTTCTTTTACAACCATAAACAAAAAAAATATATCGATTCAAAGGCGAGATTTTAGGTAATTCAAAGAAAGAACAAAAAAAAACATATCTTAATTACCGTCACACTTAGGACATGGAGGTCTTTAGGTGAAACCTAGCAAATGACCCCCCCAATCCCCCAAAAAATTGTGTCGGTCCATGCGCCGAACACCCTGTATAGATTTACTTGATAAGAGCAGTCATTATTTTATAAACTCCCCTGTAAATATTTATGTCAAGTCAAAAGCAGAATTATCACACCAAGCAGTATAGTGCAAACTTTAGTTACGTATTATACCTAATGCTTACGGTTTGTATTTTTGTAAGAGACACTTCGCTAAAGTTCATTTCAATTATTAGTTAATTATAAACCCTAAAAATGTCATTGAAATGTTACTTCGTTGTCTCTTAAAAAAAAACAAAATGAGCATCAAACACTATTCAGTAAATCAGTATAGTATAAACGTCGATATCGACTGACATCACTATGATTTCGATAAAAACTTCGACACTAGTCACTTCCCTAATTGTGTACGTATTAGTCTAACCCTCCCTCACCTCTCGTCTCCCCCCGTAGAGTGCGATAGAGACAACTGCAGCTCAGAACGATTTTACCTATACAAAACCTTGACCGATCGACGTTTCGTATTCTCCTGTTTTCTCCTCGAAACCTAAGCTAATTAAATTATATTTGGTATCAAAATTTAAAGGAAGAATAGATCTATGCCCCTATTACTTGTTTTTATATTAAAAACTTTTCAATTTTCTTTGGTAGTCGTCTGATTACGTAGGTAAAAACGGGGTATTTTTTTAGATTTTTGGTAAGTCATATTTATTTTTGTAATAAATTTTTTGAAAAAAAAAAATGACAGGGGCATGCCTTCAATAGACCTGGATTTTTATAAATAAAAACGATTACTGTAGAGGCATTATCCAGGAAGAGAATAGGGGAATACATTTGTATGGAAAAATGCAGCCCGTCTACGCTCTTAAGAGCAATTTAGCTTGCGCATGGGTAGGAAAAGATTTTGTAGGCTATTATAAAAGCGGCTTTCTTCAAGATCAAAGGAGTGCAACTTCTGTACGTTAGTACTATTATTTATTCTGTGGTAATACTTAGCATAATCAGCCTATAATGTCCCCACTGCTGGGACACAGGCCTCCTCTCGGTGAGAGGGAGTGGGCTGTAATCCACCACGCGGGCCCAGTGCGGGTTGGTAGATGTCACATGTCTTCGAATTTTTAGTTCTAGGACATGCCGGTTCCCTCACGATGTTTTCCTTCACCGTTTTGAGAGCAGTGGTGATGAAATAATTTACACATAGTAAAGTGCCTCTCTGGGTTCAAACCTATGACCCACTGGTCCACCACTGTTCTACTCTACTGTAGCACAGATTAAGAGGAAATGTGGCTGCTCTTTTCTCCATACAAAAAGATAAAAACGCTCTCCCCTGTTTTCTTTCTGGTTAATGACCATAAAGAAATGATTTTTTACAGAAATATAAATATTAGCTACTTGTATGCCCCTATGTTTTCCTTTTTGATGTTTTTTTATTTTTATAAGAACTAGAACCCTCCAAAAATGCTCAAAATTGCCTATTCAGACCGCTGTCAACAGACGCCTAGTGTACCAATTTGACAACTATTAACGAAAAAAGAAAAACATAGGGGCATAGTATTTAACCTTCTTATTCAGTTTGTGAAATATCTTTTAAATTGGTCCAATATTGGAAGAGGAAATAGGTGAGAGCCAAACCTCGAAATGTGACTTTTTACATAGGCTATTTAGTCGGATCTGCAGTTGTCCTTATCGCACGAATTCGAGGGCGGAGCGCTCGCAGAGCGACAGCAATACCTTCTTAAAATACCTAATTTTCAAAAGTCTGGCCACCCGCCTTACCTCTTAATACAGATGGGACACTCCGCAGTTTAGGTATGAAGCTACAAGTACGCGGCGGGCCCCATCCGCGAGGCTAATTCAGTATGTCAGAAGGTATAAGAGTTACGCGATAGAAAGAGAGGCAACTTGTAGTTGAATATAACTGTAGGTAATAAGCGTTGTGCGACCTGAATTGCACTTTATTGTGTCGTAGCAAGAGTCGCTTTTTATTTAAATGATTTTACGGAGTGTCCCATCTGTATTAATCTGTGACTGTAGTCTACGTAATCTTGGTAAATGTTATAACATCACACTATTAATATTATACTTACGACGTTACATCCTCAACATTTAATTATTACTATGTAGTTTCACTTCTCAACGTACTAGGCGTCGCACATAATTTTTAGAGCTGTAGGAATAAAAATCATATTATAAAATTCAAACTGGTCAATATCCGCCGACCCTAGCGCCATCTCCAGGTAACTTCATTCCTTTTTTATGTGCGGGCGTCGCAACATCGCGTGTTTTGCAAAAATACAGTTTTAGTTTAAAAAATAGTGTGTTTTAGTGGAAAAAACGTGTTATTATGGGAAAACGAAAAAGGGAACGTAGTAACTCGAAAATTCGACGAAAGATAAAGCGTTTGGAGCGAAAACTACGTGTCTCATCGTCAACAGTTAGTCAGGATGAGGAAGGTTAGTACTTACCTACACATCTTTATTATTACGTTCCTAATTTGAATAACGTAACCAACTATTGGTGTGTCTAGCGAATCATGATGACTATGAACGAATTTTATTTGTCTAAATATCATTTTTGTTTCTTTTTTCGTCCTGTCGTTTTGCGATAAGTATGTTTGCTGTCTACCTTCACTTAAGGTAACTTTTTAAGTTGGTTGAAAATTGTACTTTGTTGTTTATCACGTTCATAATAAGGATTAGATTCGTATGTTTGGTGTTACTTTTTGTTACATTCGACATGTAAGTGTAATATAGGTCCTAGCTACCATCGTAAATAGCTAGTAATTCATTGAGTTCTTGCATCTATATGAGTTATACTCCGTGACGTGAGCACGGCTGATAACGAATTAGTCTAGTGGCGTATCGGGAATACGTACAATGACTTTAAAATGTATACACACTGCTTACAGCAGCTTGTCAAATAAAACAGTCGAATGGCGTAACGTGAGTGCGTACAAAGACTAAAAAATAACACTGTGTCAACTACAACAGTCGTTCTTTCTCTTTTAACTTACAGAATATGACCGCTATCTCTCAAGATCGCCAACACCAGACTCACTGCGGTGGTCTGTGTATTCAGATGAATCTGAAAATAATATTCCTACTATATCTGGCGTTGTAGTCCCCGCTAGTCCGCCGCGTACCGGCGATGCTACAGATAATGCAGATGCATCTAATTTGCTCCCTCAGGACCCCGGTCCTAGCTCAAATGAGGTCCTAATTGCTGATTCCTCAGTTTTACCGCCTGAAATATTAGAGGCGCTGGGAGATTCAACGGGCAAAGAAGAGGTCTTAGGCCCGACTATAAACGAGGAGATTTCTAAACGTTGGGGTAGGATCTTAGTAGAAGGTTTGACTAAAGAGATGAAGGAAGCCACTTTAAAGAAAACTTTAACGCCTGAGAACTTCACTTTGTCGAAAGCGCCAAAACTTAATTTTGAAATTTCTGCCATCGTAAGTGACAACATTAAGCATCGGGATAAACTCCTCGAAAGAGCTCAGAACCAACTTGGCTTGGGCATTGCTAGTCTCAGCAATCTGGCTTCGTCTTTGATTAAAGAAGACCACCCAAAGGTGGAAATCTTAAAAAGACTGTCAGAAGTCAGCAAGATTTTTCTAGATTTACACTATGAGAACTCACAACATAGAAGAAAGTTGATAACTTCTTCACTTGATAAAAAATTTACCACTACAATAACTGACGTAAAACGAGATTCATTTTTGTTCGGAGTTGACCTCGGAGAAAAGATCAAGGCCACAAAAACAGCAGAAAAATCGGGTCTTCAAATAAAACGCACCAATGTTAGCGTTCCTTCCACGTCCAGACAACAGGGAAACTGGAGAGGCCCACCCAGGTTTCATTCAACCAGGGGTACCAAACCGGGTGGGCAGAAGCCGAGGTACACATCCAATCAAGGACACTCGACACAGCAAGGTCGGAGGCAGCCAGCTGCGAATCGAGCCCCTCCTGCTCGGAAGATGGACTACAGAACTCGCAGAAACCAGTAGAGGTAATAGTTCATGCTGGTAGATTGCGCCATTATATTAGCTACTGGCAAGAAATAACCAAAGATCCAGTAGTTTTAAACTATGTTAAGGGCTTAAAAATTACTTTTAATGAGCTTCCATTTCAAAAATTTGAGCCATCTAACCCAAGGTTTAGTAAAACAGAGCTTGTACATTTAAAGCTGTCTATTTCAAAATTATTATCTTCAGGGGCTGTTAAAAAATGCTGTGACGAGCCTGGCCAGTTTATTTCTAATATTTTTTTGATTCCTACAAGCGATGGATCTTTTAGGTTCATTTTAAATTTGAAATGTCTAAATAAATTGATCAGTCCGGAGCATTTTAAAATGGAAGACATTCGTACTGCTATTAAATTAATAAGTAAAGATTGTTTCATGACAACTATGGATCTACAGGAAGCATATTTTTTAGTGCCCATTCACAATTCTAGTAAAAAATATCTGCGATTTAGATTTCAAGGTTCTACTTTTGAATTTCAGTGTCTCCCTTTTGGCCTGTCTATAGCACCTTTTGTTTTTACGAAATTAATGAAGCCAGTAGTAGCTCATCTCAGAAATCAAGGGTTACTTCTAGTTATTTATTTAGATGACTTGTTATGCATAAATAACTCTTTTAATAGTTGCCTAGAAAGTACAGCAACAGTAGTACACGTTCTGGAGAGATTAGGCTTTATAATTAATAAAGAAAAAAGTAGCTTGATACCAAAACAAAGTCAAAAGTTTCTAGGTTTCGAAATAAATTCGCAAGGTATGTGTCTAATGCTGCCAGATATGAAACGTCAGAAAATACTAGACCAAACAAAACGAATTGCTAGAAAAAGGTCTTTAACAATTAGGCATTTTGCAAAGTACCTAGGTTTACTCTGCTCGGTTTGCCCAGCAATTTCTTATGGTTGGTTGTATACCAAACGTTTCGAACGTGAAAAATTTCTAGCTTTGAGTAATTCTAAAGACAATTACGATTGTGTCATGAAACTTTCGCCTAACCTTAAGTCAGAGTTTTCCTGGTGGCAAAATAATATTTTAACATTAAAAAACCCAATACGTAGTGGTAGGTATGATCTGGAAATCTTCTCAGATTCATCCCTTACAGGTTGGGGTATATATTGTAATGGAGTACGTGCTCATGGTTTTTGGAGTGCCACAGAATCTAAAGAGCAAATAAATCTATTAGAACTGAAGGCAGCTCTTATTGGCTTACAGTGCTTCGCTAAAGATCTTTATAATAAGGAGATTCTACTTAGAATCGATAATACTACAGCTATCGCTTATGTAAATAAGTACGGTGGAGTCCAATATACACACCTTAACGATATAGCCAGAGAAATCTGGCAATGGTGTGAGCAAAGGAAACTCTTTGTTTTTGCTTCTTACATCAAGTCTAAAGAGAATACAGAAGCAGATCACGAATCTAGACGTTTAAATATTGACATTGAATGAGACTTAGATTTGTCTGCTTTTGATAAAATCACAAATGCTTTTGGAAGCCCTCAAATAGATCTGTTTGCTACACGTTTGAACGCGAAATGTAAAATATACATATCGTGGAAACGAGATCCTTCAGCGTATAACATAGATGCGTTCACAATAGACTGGTCGCCTTATTTTTTCTACGCGTTTCCCCCGTTCTCACTGATTCTTAAATGCTTAAGAAAAATAGTTACAGATAAAGCCACTGGGATTGTAGTTTTACCTTATTGGCCTAGCCAGCCATGGTACCCACTATTTTTATCTCTGTCTCAAAACCAGGTTATTTATTTGGAATCGAGCCCCTCATTGCTTTTATCACCTTTCAGGACTCCACACCCACTTTGGAAAGGACTTACCCTGGTGTCGTCAGTATTATCAAGCAATCGTACGTAAAACAATCGTTACCAGATAATGCTATTAAAATAATGATATCATCGTTAGCTGACAGCACTCTTAAACAATATAATGTAGTTATAAAAAAGTGGTGGCTTTTTTGTACTAAAAAGAAGATAAATATTTTTGAGAACAATGTTCCTAATATTCTTGAATTTTTGGTTAATGAATATCATTTAGGCGCAAATTATTCAACCCTCAACACCTGTCGTTCGGCACTTGCATTAATACTGGGTAAAGGTATCAGTCAAGACGATCGACTTATAAGGTTTATGAAAGGAGTCTATAGGACCAAACCTTCCTTCCCTAGATATAAATCTACATGGGATCCTAACCTTGTATTAGATCACCTTTCAAATTATTATCCAAATGAGAACCAAACCTTGGCCTCTCTATCCAAAAAATTAGTAGCTCTGCTCGCGTTGTCGACTGCACAACGTGTGCAGACGCTATCGCTGATGCGTTTGTCTAGTGTTGATGTAAGTAGCGCGAGGATAGTTATCAATATAAATGATGTTACCAAAACTTCGGCTCCAAACAGATCGGCGCCTCAATTAGTTATACCTTTTTTCTGTAACAGAGAACAAATCTGTCCAGCAAAAACATTGTCCGCGTATATTGAAGCCACCAAAAATTACAGGAACTTACCACAAACCGATAAACTTATTCTTACGGCCAAGAAACCAATCCATAACGCTAGTGCCGCAACTATAAGTAGATGGATTAGAAACGTTTTGGCTGAAAGTGGTATTGACACAGGGGTTTTTACGGCTCATAGCACCCGCCACGCATCAAACTCGGCGGCTAGTCGTAAGGGGGTTTCAGTAGACATAATCAAAAGAACCGCAGGTTGGTCAGGGAACTCTTTAACCTTCGCTAAATTCTATAATCGTCCGATTACAGTGGACGAGGACAACACATTTGCGGAGGCAATTTATAATTGTTAATGTAAGGTAAAACTAATGATTGTTTAACATAACATTAGATAATGGTCAAATTATGCATAGGATGCAATTTTTGTTTGTTATAATTGATTTATTTTTATATACTATTTCAGTATGTACCTTACCTACTCAATAAATGTCATACACTTCATGATTTTATATTATCGTATTAATTCTTCTTTTTCTTCAGAAAAAAAAAAAAAAAAAAAAAACATTCCCAATCTCGTTTGAATGAAAGCGCTAAACATCTACATAGTAATAATTAAATGTTGAGGATGTAACGTCGTAAGTATAATTAATGGTTAAACGAACTTACCTTAAGTGATGTTCGACCATAATTATACGAGACGTTACATCCGAAGACATTTAGTCCCTCCCGAACCCTTAAACTAAAGCCCATCAAACAATTCATCAAACGAGAGTAGCGACTTCTCTAAAAATGAATGAAGTTACCTGGAGATGGCGCTAGGGTCGGCGGATATTGACCAGTTTGAATTTTATAATATGATTTTTATTCCTACAGCTCTAAAAATTATGTGCGACGCCTAGTACGTTGAGAAGTGAAACTACATAGTAATAATTAAATGTCTTCGGATGTAACGTCTCGTATAATTATGGTCGAACATCACTTAAGGTAAGTTCGTTTAACCATTAATTATAAAGGCTAAAGTTTGTGAGTGTGTGTGTGTGTTTGCTACTTCTTCACGCTCAAACGGCTGAACAGATTTGGATGAAATTTGGTATGTATATAGCTTATACCCAGTATTAACACACGGGCTACTTTTTATGCGGAAAAAAATGTAGTGTTCCCGCTGGGATGAGCAAGGAATTCAAATATATTTGCTACTCTTTCAAACACAAACGGCTCGACCGATTTTGATGAAATTTGGTATGTAATTAGCTGACACCCTGAATTAACACATAGGCAACTTTATATTCCAAAAAAATGTAGTGTTCCCAATTTTTTGTTTCTAAAAATGTGAATATTTTTCTCACCGATTAAATAATACACGTTCTAGTGTATCTCATAAACCGCGGGTGACACCGCGGGGCGCAGCTAGTGTAATCTAAGAGACAAATAACAAGATAAAACTCCACCACACGTAATGTAATGAATGACTCATCATGTGTTAGCTAAATATCAAGTTTCCGAATACCTACGTATAATATTGTGCGACGGAATAGGTCAGTCTGATGGTTTATAATTAAGACTACGATAACCGACTTTTAGTGAGAAGCCAAACGAACGTAATTTTGTGAGTCGTGAGTCGCAGAATTTCGGTCGCAGAAATTCTGCTGCATTCGGTTTCATACAAAAAATCCTGTTTCGTTCACACGGCGACGCAAAATGAGTTCACAACTTACGTACTCAGAAATTATTCGACCAAAATTACGCGACTCACAATTCAAAAAATTACGCTCGTCTGGCTTCACCCTTAATGATTTTAAAGTGAAAATCACGTATTACGCGACTCACAATTCAAAAAATTACGCTCGTCTGGCTTCACCCTTAATGATTTTAAAGTGAAAATCACGTATTACGCGACTCACAATTCAAAAAATTACGCTCGTCTGGCTTCACCCTTAATGATTTTAAAGTGAAAATCACGTATTACGCGACTCACAATTCAAAAAATTACGCTCGTCTGGCTTCACCCTTAATGATTTTAAAGTGAAAGTCACGTATTACGCGACTCACAATTCAAAAAATTACGCTCGTCTGGCTTCACCCTTAATGATTTTAAAGTGAAAATCACGTATTACGCGACTCACAATTCAAAAAATTACGCTCGTCTGGCTTCACCCTTAATGATTTTAAAGTGAAAATCACGTATTACGCGACTCACAATTCAAAAAATTACGCTCGTCTGGCTTCACCCTTAATGATTTTAAAGTGAAAATCACGTATTACGCGACTCACAATTCAAAAAATTACGCTCGTCTGGCTTCACCCTTAATGATTTTAAAGTGAAAATCACGTATTACGCGACTCACAATTCAAAAAATTACGCTCGTCTGGCTTCACCCTTAATGATTTTAAAGTGAAAATCACGTATTACGCGACTCACAATTCAAAAAATTACGCTCGTCTGGCTTCACCCTTAATGATTTTAAAGTGAAAATCACGTATTACGCGACTCACAATTCAAAAAATTACGCTCGTCTGGCTTCACCCTTAATGATTTTAAAGTGAAAATCACGTATTACGCGACTCACAATTCAAAAAATTACGCTCGTCTGGCTTCACCCTTAATGATTTTAAAGTGAAAATCACATCAATCGAGTAGTGTTAATGATTTAGAAAAAATATGTCTATACATTTCAATCAATCAATCTGCCTGCCTTTTCCCAACTATGTTGGAGTCGGCTTCCAGTCTAGCCGGATGCAGCTGAATACTATTTTACATGGAGCGAGTGCTTATCTGACCTCCACAACCCAGTAACTAGGTAATAAGATACAATTGGTATGACTGGTTGTCAGACTTTCGGGCTTCTGACGACCCGCAACGACTGTCAAAGATCCACGAATGACAGCCGGGACCAACGGCTTAACGTGCTTTCCGAGGCACGGAGGAGTCTCGGTGTGTAAAGATGGTCACCCATCCACTGACCAACCCCGGCAAGCGTAGCTTAACCTGATGGATCGACCCGTGCGGCTGTTATTACTTTATTTATTAACCACGAGCTCCTCCTTTCATTCGACACCATTCTTACGTAAAAAAACAATGATCCAACTAACTTCTTATGATCGCAAAAATGCGAATACCCCCTCTATAATCTATAGGTATTAGTCGATGAGGCTTCTTGATACAACTTAGGTATTAAGTTACGTAATAAGACTTCGGTATATCTGTATCACTTTGGCGAGCCGTCCGTCTTGTCTGTCGGTATGTCAGACTATAATCTATAATATAATATAGTAAAACATGAATGTAGGCTGAGGAATGATGTGCTAAGGCAACGGTGCGGTTTAGTGACAAAAATTTAAAAGAGTATGAATTTAAATGAGTATGAGTCTTAGATGGTTTACTCATGTTGAGAGGATGAATGAGGAGCTCGTGGCTAAGTAATAACAGCTGCACGGGTCGATCCATCAGGTTAAGCTACGCTTGCCGGGGTTGGTCCGTTAGTGGGTGACCATCTTTACACACCGAGACTCCTCCGTGCCTCGGAAAGCACGTTAAGCCGTTGGTCCCGGCTGTCATTCGTGGATCTTTGACAGCCGTTACGGGTCGTCAGAAGCCCGAAAGTCTGACCACCAGTCTTACCAAGGGGTATCATCGTATTGCCCAGTTACTGGCCCATGGTATTGCCCATGTTTGCAAAGTAATAAATGATTTGATTTGATTTGATTTGACTGGATTGTGGAGGTCAGATAAGCAGTCGCTCCATGTAAAATACTGGTATTCAGCTGCATCGGGTTAGACTGGAAGCCGACCCCAACATAGTTGGAAAAAGGCTCGGCAGATTGATTGAATGAAAGGCGACTAACAAAAGGTATTTACAAGGCAGATGTGAGTGGAAACGCCGGGAGGAGACGCCCTAGGAAGGCGTATGACCTTATTGGTGATGTTCTTCAGAAAGGTCAGGCGCGTAGTACTCGCTACCGGCGTGCGTGTGACCGGGTGTATGAACGTGAACGAGGCAACAGGAGTATGTGAGGATCATAATAGGTCGGGGAAAAAGTTTTTTCGCATTTTATAGGTATAAAGTTATAATAAAATCTCTTTGGTTCTACTGTTTGTATCTGGCTGGTTTTGATATCATTGAAAGTTTAAATTTTAAATAACATAATTCCAAATTCAAATTACGAAAATGTGTGATTTTCATTTGTTTTTCGTACTGTCTAGATGAGTGAATCCAATGAAGAAATTCGTTACATTTTAAAATTTTACTAAAAAAAAGGTAAAAATGCAACGCAAGCCGCGAAAAAATTTGCGATGTTTATGGACCTAGTGCAGTGTCTGTGAGAGTAGCACTTTGGTTTAAGCGTTTTCGATCCGGAAATTTTGATGTCAAAGATGCACGTCGCTCTGGTCGCCCTATTACGGATAAAATGGATGCCATTTTATTAAAAAGTGGAGCAAAATCGGCATATCAGTAGTTACGACGTAGCTGAAGAACTGGGAATTGACCACAAAACAGTTTTGACCCATTTGGCAAATGACACATCATAACTAAATAATAAACTATGAAAAAAATTTGTATATATGAATTTGTATATAAAATACGAAGGAACTTTTTCCCCGACCTAAATCATGATAAGACTAAAATTTTCCCACATCTAGGACACAGCACACAGGCCTCCTCTCCGTGAGAGGGGATGAGCAGTTATCCACTACGCGGACACAGTGCGGGTTCGCAAAGTTAGCCCGCGAAAGATTATTGAAGAAGATTTGTTGTCTTTAAGGCTTGTCCTCCCTAAAATACGGCGAAAATAAGTAACTTAGTTTCCATTTTTTACAGTAACTATAGCACCTTTTTGATAGAAAAAAAACACAATAATCTACTATACATAAGAAGTGATTTCATGTGTCCTGAAATCTATTTCAGTTTGTAGAAAAGAAAAAAAAAAAAAAGAAAAAAAAGGCTAAGCCCAGGTCTATTTCTGTCTATTTTTTCGAGTTTTTACCATATTACTCCTACAGTTTTCATTAAAAATGTTCATAAATGTGTACAGTTCTTTACAAAATCATAAGGATTTCATGTGATTACTTTTTTAGTCCAATCCCTAGATTTTTTGTAAATCGGTAATTACTTCATATTTTGCAAGCGTTTTGTCATCGCGCTTCTCTTTCTTTTCTATGCAGTCCGACAGTGACCACGCTTTTTACGGCGGACAAGCCTTAAGGCCGAACTATACGCCAATGACCTTGAGTGGTTAGCTTGCGCATTCTGGCCTGAGCTCACGCAACGCGTCGTACGTCCAGCCAGTAATAGGACTCGCCCATCAAGGAGCGCTGTCCCAAATTAGACGCATTTTTAATTTATTAAAATAAAAAATATACATGTTTTTAAAAAGTAACAAAACCAAATCATTTTCGTTTGTATTGCAAAGTAGTAGATATTTTTTTTATATTCTTTTGATAAAAAATGAAGGAGTAAAATGGTTTCATCTTAACGATTTGGAGGTGATTTGGGTTTTTTTTTCTTATTATGTGATACCGATAGAAAAATTATGGCTAAACCAAATTACTATTCATATCATGTAGATTACTAACAATTTTTTTCAGAAGTAATTTCTCTGTAGGTTCCGTCGAAAAACTGCTTCATCTGCACGCTGTTTTTAAGCTTTTTTCGAAAGAGTAGCCTTAAGTTTGATTTCGTAAATCATGACATTTTAGAACAAATCGAACTTAGAGAAATGTATTGATGATTCTTATACTTAGTCATAATTTGATGTCTTAAAATTGGATCTAGGACATGCAAGTTTTATCAAAACGTTTCCCTCCATCGATTTTAAAGCAGTTGTGAATAAAAACAAATAATCAAATTGATGCTAATAACAAGATCCCGTACGTACGATCTATTCGTTAACAGGGCAAAGGATCTATCAATTGGCTTTATTAAACCCAATTGATCGACTTCCCTCAACGCAGTAAAGACGTAGGTACTAACTATACTCCATTTACAATAAGGTTAGACATTTAAACAAACCTTTTTTACAGTCCAATCAACCGATTTTGACTTCTATTGCGTAGGCGTAAGGTGATGGCGCTGTGTAGCCCGCGAAATTCTTTTTTTTTGTGTTTTTTGTAATTTGCAGGTCAGTGTCAAGGTTGTATGTTGATTAAAATTTAATTCGCGGCCGTAACTAACATGGCTTTACATAATTATAATCATTAGAATCAGCAATACAACTCCATAAGTTAGAACTAAATAAATAAATAAATATCCTTGGACATTTCACACAACGCCATCTAGTCCCAAGCTAAGCAACCTAATGCTTGTGTTATGGTAACGAGATGGCTGATAAACTACTTATATACATTTTTTTTTTTGTAAATACATACATATTATAGATAGAAAAACACCCAGACTCGGAACAAATACTGGTAGGTCGTACAAATATTTGTTCCGTGTGGGAATCGAACCTGCGACATGCTGCGCAGCAGTCAATCGCTCAACCACTGCGCCAACCGTGTTGTCAAACTGACCTCAAACCTCATGATTTCATGAAATCGCTAGATTTGAGGTCAATTCTAATCAACATACAACCTGACACTGACCTGTAAATTGCAAAAAACGTAAGAAATTTTAAATTTCGCGGGCTACCCTGGCGCTTTCGCCTTAAGAATGGCATTAAAGGCAGTAAATACAACTGTATACTGCAGCTGCCATTTGTCATGCCACCTACGTAATAGAAGTCAAAATCGGTTGAACGCACTGTAAATAAAAAAGGTTTGTTTAAATAGTATCTAATCTTATTTTTATTTTTATTTTTTTTTTTTTTTTTTTTTTTTTTTTTTTTTACCCACCGGCGTGTACTGTGCTTTTATATCGCTCCGCAGTAATGCATTTTGCATGATTGTGGTGTTTGCCTGTAATTGGTTGTGCAGTTAGACAAGACACAATTACTTATATGTTCCTATCAGTATAATATCTGTGTTAGTAGTATGTGGTAGTGTTTTTGTATTGGATTTTTTTTCTTTTTTTTTTTCGTAAATTTTCCAATGTTTTTAATAGTTAGTCTGCTATTCGGGACGGAGACAAATACAACAAATCAAAAACCATGAAAATCGGTCCAGCCGTTCTCGAGTTATAAGTGTTCGAACAAACCCGACTTTTTTTTATTAGATTTTGCGGAGAGAATCTTCTGTACTTGTAATACTATGTATTCTGTGCTACTGTAATATTATTATACTGTGGCTATAGGTAGCAAGTTTAATATCACTAAAAGCTATGCAGGTAAACACGCTAAGAAAAGTGTGTTTTTATGACGTACGTGATCCATTGGAGTTTTTCTGCGCAGTCATTAAATGTTAGCCTTGAGAATGCCGTATTGGACGACCAAGGACTATAATGTTAGGACTTTACCTGCAGTGTTTTGTCATATCAACAATTTCACAAGCTTTTATTTTAGTTTCACCTGTCCCGGTGTCTGTCTGTTTGGATCAAATCTTGCAAGTTAAATCTGACCCACTTCCCGGTTACCGATTGAGCTGAAATTTTACATGCATGTGTAAATCGGATGACAATGCTGATGACGATTATTATGACATGGAGCTGATCTGATGATGGAGCCGGAAGGTGGACATGGGATCTGAGTAATAAAACGACGCAACCCTATCGAGTTTGGGCTCGTTTGATTCGTCTTGACAAGGACCTTATTAGACTACTAGATAAAAGTTTGGGCTCGTTTGATTCGTCTTGACAAGGACCTTATTAGACTACTAGATAAAAGTTTGGGCTCGTTTGATTCGTCTTGACAAGGACCTTATTAGACTACTAGATAAAAGTTTGGGCTCGTTTGATTCGTCTTGACAACGACCTTATTAGACTACTAGATAAAAGTTTGGGCTCGTTTGATTCGTCTTGACAAGGACCTTATTAGACTACTAGATAAAAGTTTGGGCTCGTTTGATTCGTCTTGACAAGGACCTTATTAGACTACTAGATAAAAGTTTGGGCTCGTTTGATTCGTCTTGACAAGGACCTTATTAGACTACTAGATAAAAGTTTGGGCTCGTTTGATTCGTCTTGACAAGGACCTTATTAGACTACTAGATAAAAGTTTGGGCTCGTTTGATTCGTCTTGACAAGGACCTTATTAGACTACTAGATAAAAGTTTGGGCTCGTTTGATTCGTCTTGACAAGGACCTTATTAGACTACTAGATAAAAGTTTGGGCTCGTTTGATTCGTCTTGACAAGGACCTTATTAGACTACTAGATAAAAGTTTGGGCTCGTTTGATTCGTCTTGACAACGACCTTATTAGACTACTAGATAAAAGTTTGGGCTCGTTTGATTCGTCTTGACAAGGACCTTATTAGACTACTAGATAAAAGTTTGGGCTCGTTTGATTCGTCTTGACAAGGACCTTATTAGACTACTAGATAAAAGTTTGGGCTCGTTTGATTCGTCTTGACAAGGACCTTATTAGACTACTAGATAAAAGTTTGGGCTCGTTTGATTCGTCTTGACAAGGACCTTATTAGACTACTAGATAAAAGTTTGGGCTCGTTTGATTCGTCTTGACAAGGACCTTATTAGACTACTAGATAAAAGTTTGGGCTCGTTTGATTCGTCTTGACAAGGACCTTATTAGACTACTAGATAAAAGTTTGGGCTCGTTTGATTCGTCTTGACAAGGACCTTATTAGACTACTAGATAAAAGTTTGGGCTCGTTTGATTCGTCTTGACAAGGACCTTATTAGACTACTAGATAAAAGTTTGGGCTCGTTTGATTCGTCTTGACAACGACCTTATTAGACTACTAGATAAAAGTTTGGGCTCGTTTGATTCGTCTTGACAACGACCTTATTAGACTACTAGATAAAAGTTTGGGCTCGTTTGATTCGTCTTGACAACGACCTTATTAGACTACTAGATAAAAGTTTGGGCTCGTTTGATTCGTCTTGACAACGACCTTATTAGACTACTAGATAAAAGTTTGGGCTCGTTTGATTCGTCTTGACAAGGACCTTATTAGACTACTAGATAAAAGTTTGGGCTCGTTTGATTCGTCTTGACAAGGACCTTATTAGACTACTAGATAAAAGTTTGGGCTCGTTTGATTCGTCTTGACAAGGACCTTATTAGACTAATAGATAAAAGTTTGGGCTCGTTTGATTCGTCTTGACAAGGACCTTATTAGACTACTAGATAAAAGTTTGAGCTCGTTTGATTCGTCTTGACAAGGACCTTATTAGACTTCTAGATAAAAGCTTGATTTAGGGCGAATTTTTATTTAGAGCAAACTTTTATTTATGGAATAAATATGGCGGCTTGGCAGCTTTTGCATAGTAAATATGTCAAACTGTCAAATTTATTCTTCAGATAAAAGTTAGCTGGCTATTGAAAAATCAGCCTTAAAAAAAAAAATTTACTAGCGTTTGCCCGCGGCTTCGTCCGCGTGGGTGTTGGGAAATATTCCACGGAAACGCGTACTACCGGGAAATCCTTCCTCATCCCTTGTCTACATTATAAAGGGAACCTCTGTGCAAAATTTCAGCTTTCTAGGTTCAAGAGTTTGGGCTGGGCGTTGATGAGTCAATCAGTCAGTCAGTCAGGACTTCTCTTTTTATTTATATAGTTTACTAGCCGCGGTTTCACCCGCGTACACCGGGATAAAAAGTAGCCTATGTGTTAATCCAGGGTATGTAGATATAGAGAGGGAGCGCAGGGCACTCGCACTCCGGTGTAACATGTTGACCAGTAGATTTGCTCGGTGTACGGACCTAAAGTACCCGTCACGAGAAGCTATAAATTATGTAAACAAACATCTTTTACTAAGTAAACATTTTATACTGCGAGATAATAATAAATTGACCATATTCAATCGACATGAAATATAGACGTGTTATATGAAAGTAACAACCTATTTAATTTAGTCGGATCATATTTTAACGACGCAAAGCGCTATCGTTTGTGTTTCTTGGTACCGGAACGCGTCCGTCGCTGGGATTGTAAACTATCGGTACGCCATTTTGAAATAAACGCGTCATTCGAGTTTCGAATGCGTACGAGTTACATGTCACTGATTCTGACACAGAAATGGAAACATCTGAATCTGACGAATAATAATTATTCTTAAATAATATATGTTAATTAATATTTGTTACTTAATAATTTATTAAATCTTAAACAAATTCATTTTTTTTGTTGGTCCAAATGTTGTGAACTCCTGAACACTTGTTTACAAAATTTATAGCTTCTCATGACGGTTACTTTAGTAAAGATCACCATTTTCAAGGCTTACTGCCAGAGTTTGTACACGAGTAGTCTATGGGTCAGTTACACTTAAAAAATCTTTGGATGTCCTGCACGTCCAGTACAATAATGGGTTCAGGATGCTGTTGGGACTTCCTCGCTACTGCAGCGCGTCGGAAATGTTTGCGCAAGCTCGTACCGACACGAGGACAGTTAGAGACAGTCGCAACAGCATCTTGAGAACTGTAGCGGAGAGCTTCAGTTAGAGACAGTCGCAACAGCATCTTGAGAACTGTAGCGGAGAGCTTCAGTTAGAGACAGTCGCAACAGCATCTTGAGAACTGTAGCGGAGAGCTTCAGTTAGAGACAGTCGCAACAGCATCTTGAGAACTGTAGCGGAGAGCTTCAGTTAGAGACAGTCGCAACAGCATCTTGAGAACTGTAGCGGAGAGCTTCAGTTAGAGACAGTCGCAACAGCATCTTGAGAACTGTAGCGGAGAGCTTCAGTTAGAGACAGTCGCAACAGCATCTTGAGAACTGTAGCGGAGAGCTTCAGTTCTCCAACTATAAAGCAGTTTGTGCGGAGGGTGATTGGTACTAACACTAGACAGTAAGTTGTTTTAATATTATGTTACTAACACTCTATGGATTACTTATTCCGAAATAAAAATCATTTAATTTAATTTAAATTTAATAAGCTATCTACATACCAAATTTCATCTAAATTGGTCCAGCCGTTTGAGCGTGAAGAAGTAACAAACATACACGCACACTCACAAACTTTCACCTTTATAATATTATAGTGTGATGTGATATAGATAGATATGTATGCGCTGCTGATTGGCTGATAAGCGTTCCTTGATAGGCCAGTCCTATTACTGGGTAGACGTAGGATGGTTACGTGAACTCAGCACAGAACACGCAAGCTATGCTGACCCCAACCACTCAAGGCCGTTGGCATATACATAATAGGTCGGGGAAAAAGTTTTTTCGTATTATAGTATGTATGGACTTGTAATAAAATCTCTTTGGCTATACTATTTGTATCTGGCTGGTTTTGGTATCATTGAAAGTTTAAATTTTAAAGAACATAATTCTAAATTCAAATTAGGAAAATGTGTGATTTTCATTTGTTTTTCGTACTGTCAAGATGAGTGAATCTAATGAAGAAATTCGATACATTTTAAAATTTTACTACAAAAAAGGTAAAAATGCAACGAAAGCCGCGAAAAAAATTTGCGATGTTTATGGACCTAGTGCAGTGTCTGTGAGAGTAGCACTTTGGTTTAAGCGTTTTCGATCCGGAAATTTTGATGTCAAAGATGCACGTCGCTCTGGTCGCCCTATTACGGATAAAAAAAAACCGACTTCCAAAAATCACTACAAAGTGAAAAATAACTTTGATTTCGGAAGTCGGTGTCGTTTGTTTTTTATTTACTTTCTTTTTTTTTGCCACCGACTTCCGAAATCAAAGTTATTTTTCACTTTGTAGTGATTTTTGGAAGTCAGTTTTTTTTTTCTGAAAAAGTTTTAATTTCTCGCTTTTTACTGGGTTGTTTATAATTTGTATAAGTTACAATAGTCTAATGTCAATTGCTCATCACATGTTACAAAATATTGCTTTTCCCGATACTGGGACTTTAATTGTTGAGGAGTTCTGCTGGTAAGAACCAGGAGAACTCCTCAACAACCACTCACCACACGCATTGTGTGACGAGCGGAAATTGCTTAGCAACCATATTAAAGTGAAAAAACCCGTGAAATATTTATCATTGAGTAGTTCCGGTAGCCATCTGTGGTCTTCATCATCAGTTCCACTTCACCAAGTGATGCTTTCCGAGAGCAAATGCACGAGCTACTATAAAAAATACCCAAATCGCTATAGGTGTGCCTATAATATTTGAAGAGTTCCTTCGGTTTCTCCAGGATCCCATCATCAGAACTGGATTTTGACAAAAATGGGACCATTTGGAAAGGGTATACTTTCCAAATGGTCCCATTTTTGTCAAATTTCGAACCAAAAAAAAAATTTCAAATCGGTTGGCAAGCGACGGAGTTATGCGCGAACAAACATAAAAAAAAATTTAAAAAAAAAAAAAAACAAGCATCCGAATTGAGAACCTCCTCCTTTTTTAGAAGTCGGTTAAAAATGAATGCCATTTTTGAAAAAGTGGAGCTAAATCGGCATATCAGTAGTTACGACGTAGCTGAAGAACTGGGAAATGACCACAAAACAGTTTTGACCCATTTGGCAAATGACACATAACTAAATAATAAATTATGAAAAAAAAATGTCTTGAATTTGTATATAAAATACAAAGGAACTTTTTCCCCGACCTAATATACAACGAACGTGTAACGTTAAATGCGCAAAACCTCTTAAGCGGTCATTGTACTCATCATTTTGAACAACTTTTACTATGGGACCAAACCTGAAATCGAGAAAAAAAAAATCAGCTGTTCAGTACATTTATCTACATCAAACTCGTCAAAATGTACTGAACAGCTGATTTTTTTTTTCGCGATTTCAGGTTTGGTCCCATAGTAAAAGTTGTTCAAAATGATGAGTACAATGACCCCTTAAGAGGTTTAGTATAAAAAAAAAAAAGTTGTATATGGTGCTATAAAAATATCTGCCACGGCTTCAATGCGAGATAGTATTGAGTATACAGGGTGTTTGGCGCATGGACCGACACAATTTTTTGGGGGATTGGGGGGGTCATTTGCTAGGTTTCACCTAAAGACCTCCATGTCCTAAGTGTGACGGTAATAGTTTTTTTTTTTTTTTTGTTCTTTCTTTGAATTTCCCAAAATCTCGCCTTTGAATCGATATTTTTTTTTTGTTTATGGTTGTAAAAGAACAAAATAATTTTTATTATAGTCTACAATGTATTCTTATTCGAAATAAAATAAAAAAATATAGTAACCGTAATAAGTCTTTTCTTAAAACACTCCATAACTGACTCTCTAACTAGTATTTTGACTACATTTGAATTGTTTTTCATAGCGTGTAGCATACCCTTAGAAAGGGTACAAGCTAAAGAACTTTTTGAGATAAAAATAAGGTCAAAATGGCTTTATTTAAAAAAAAAAATGAATTTAAGAGTAGTAACTTTTCATACATTTAAACATTTTTACGACTTTGGAAGCACGTAAGTCATTTTCTACTGATCAATTACATCAAATAATAATTTATTTAGAATAAAAATACATTGCAGACTATTATAAAATTTATTTTGTTCTATTGCAACCATAAACAAAAAAAATATATCGATTCAAAGGCGAGATTTTGGGTAATTCAAAGAAAGAACAAAAAAAAAACATATCTCAATTACCGTCACACTTAGGACATGGAGGTCTTTAGGTGAAACCTAGCAAATGACCCCCCCCAATCCCCCAAAAAATTGTGTCGGTCCATGCGCCAAACACCCTGTATAGATTACAATAGTGAAGTGTAATTTCGTACCCCGGAATAGTCAAATCATTTGAGAAAATAATGTAATTAAATAAACATTTACTTTATTCTGCATAAAGTGGTTCACAAACTACGCGCGATTTGTCGCTTCTTCAATAAAAACAATTGCTACAGTAGTACTCAACTAATATGGCTTATCGCTGTACCTGCGCAGAAGATGAATTTTCAAAACGCGGGAAATGCTATTGACCAATCGGCACGCTCCACGCTTTTTCCTGTACAGCTATTGGTCGGTAGCTGCCGCCATGTTAGCGCGCGCCGCTTGACAGCCGCCATACTTGCGAGTGAGACGGAACTAACAGCTGCAGTGTATTATGAACCTTATAGTAGTGATCTAAGGTTGATTGTAAGTTTTAAGTATTCTCGTTAATCTTCGGGGCCATACTTTCTTTTCTGTGCGAACGAAGATTCACGACGCGCCTTATTACTTGGGTACTACTGTACCTCTTTGTAATAATTGTGAATGAACACTCATTATTACGGGACGGTTACAAATCAATCAATTCAAAATACGCACATTTTTTGTATGAAAAAAATTATAACAATTTATCTTAACTATTGTAATCTATATTCACAATACTGTCTCCCATTGCAGCCGTGGCAGATATTTTTATAGCACCGTATACAGGGTTATTGGTAAAACACCAGCAACCTCTTAAGGGGTCATTGTACTCATCATGTTATGAACAACTTTTACTATGGGACCAAACCTGAAATCGCGAAAAAAAAATCAGCTGTTCAGTACATTTTG
The DNA here is from genome assembly GCA_905163495.3 of Cosmia trapezina. Classification (NCBI taxonomy): domain Eukaryota; kingdom Metazoa; phylum Arthropoda; class Insecta; order Lepidoptera; family Noctuidae; genus Cosmia; species Cosmia trapezina. Next base: position 14,910,669 of record LR991047.1, read on the forward strand.
ACGAATTATGCGAACATAAATGTACTGAACAGCTGATTTTTTTTTCGCGATTTCAGGTTTGGTCCCATAGTAAAAGTTGTTCAAAATGATGAGTACAATGACCCCTTAAGAGGTTGCTGGTGTTTTACCAATAACCCTGTAAGTATATCTTACATTGACGGAAACATACACTGTATACATACGGCTTCCATGTCTCCTTTAGCTATTATCTGTGTCAACTTGTCAAGGTTACCGCGTCACGTAATACAAGCAAAAAAGAGCGTTGAACTGTGACGTCCAGTCAAAAGTACTTCCATATTGATTTAGAAGGTTTATAAAACATAATTTAAGGCTTGTCCGTCGTAAAAAGCGCGGTCACTGTCGGACCGCATAGAAAAGAAAGAGAAGCGCGATGACACAACGCTTGCAAAATATGAAGTAATTATCGATTTACAAAAAATCTGTTGAACTAAAAAAGTAATGACAAGATATCATACCTTATTAGTTTGTAAAGAACTGTATAAATTTATGAACACTTTTAATGAAAACTGTAGGAGTAATATGGTAACAACTCGAAAAAATACACCAAAATAGACCCGGATTTAGGTTTTTTTTTTCCTTAGTTCTACTAACTAAAATAGATTTCAGGACACATGAAATCACTTCTTATGTATTGTAGATTACTGTGTATTTTTTCCTATCAGAAAGATGCTATAGTTACTGTAAAAGATGGTTACAAAGTTACTTAGTTTCGCCGTATTTTAGGTAGGAGCAGCCTTAAAACATATTTTCACAGTTGTATTCCCCGCAAGAGGTAAGCAGATGTGTATGATACCCCCACATTGTGCTAGTACTAGTTGTTTGAATCCCATGTTACAGGACCTTATTGCCACTAGGGCGAGTCGCGAAATCGGCAAAATTTCCTGTACGGCCTCTTAAGCAGTAGTTATGCGTTTGAGTAAAAAGTTTCATAAAGATTGTTTACCTTTATTTTACCACCTAAACCTTTTTTTTTTTTAACATGCACTGAAAGGGGTTCTTAAAAATTCAAAGTGGGGCTACTAGGGCATGTGGGGTATCATTAGGGTTGCCAACTTTTTCTAGAAGAAGTAGATTCTAGAGTATATTTGATTTTAGAGAGGGTCAATAAAGATTACAGATTATTAAAAAGAGTAACTACCATTTATTGAACCCTAAGACGACCCACTGGCCAATAAAATAAAAATGTATTTTTTAGCACTTTACATAAAAATTTTTTACTACTGGTTTTTAAAAGAATTTTATGACTCCAAACATCACAATTCTAAGTTAATATAGGATCAGGAGCTCATTTTTAATCAATTTTAATGAAGCCCTTGTTCAGCTCTTCTTGCCACTTCACTTTCATGGCTGGCATCAGTGAAGATTATGCCAAAAAGGTCAATTTATGTTAAAAGAGTATTTTAGCGTACTCTATTAGTGTTATAGATTCTAGAGTACACCTACAAGAAAAAGAGTAGGTACAATACTCTATTTTAGAGAACGGTTGGCAACCCCAGGTATCATATGAAAGAGCGCTCTTTGCACATTCTCAAACATTTTTTTATTTTTTGTTTAGGTCGCATAGTATTCGACTTTTAATGAAAAATTAAAAAAAAAATCGGTTCCCCCCACCCCCTTATCTCCGAAGTTTGCATAAAGAAAAATCTGAAATTATTCTATGTGATAGAAGTTTATGTAAAGATTACAGGAAAAATAAAACGATGTCTCTAAATCGCACACTTTTTCAGAAATCGTAACGGAACCCTCGGTGCGCGAGTCCGATTCGCTGTTGACCGGTTTTTAACAATCAATTAACTATAATTGAAAATTGAAATAACTACATACTCAATCTGCCTAACCTTTTCCCAACTATGTTGGGGTCGGCTTCCAGTCTAACCGCATGCAGCTGAATACCAGTATTTTACATGGAGTGACTGCCTATCTGACCTCCACAACCCAGTAACTGGGTAATACGATACCCTTTGGTAAGACTTTCGGGCTTCTGACAACCCGTAACGACTGTCAAAGATCCACGAATGACAGCCGGGACCAACGGCTTAACGTGCTTTCCGAGGCACGGGGGAGTCTCGGTATGTAAAGATGGTCACCCATCCACGAACAACCCCGCAAGCTTAACCTGATGGATCGACCCATGCGGCTGTTATTACTTAGCCAAAAACAAGAGCTATCATAGAGTAGGTACCTAATAATAAAAACGCAAGTCACCCAAATAAAAAACAAACTTTTCCATCGACAAGATAAGAAGACATACAAACTTAATGACAGATTCTATAAAGTGGGTGTCAATTTAAGGCCTACAAATCACCATTTTAATTCACTCATTCACATACGAAACTTCATTTTCATTCACTAGAACACAAATCCACCGTGTCTGATGTTTAGAACACTAATAAAACAAGTTTTCTACTACATATCAAATAACTTCGCGAAGTATTTATCACAACGTATGTCTATTTAAATGAACGTTACATAATTTATGTAACCGTGCGTTCCCCGCGACGTCCGCGCGTCTACTGCTTTATCTATCTGATCTGTCTGAGCCTTATTTACGCAATACATACATACATGTGTGGTATATAGTGGGTGTTTCTTTTAAGGTGTCAAGCCAGTGCGAGCTGATAGCAGAGTACCATACATATCGATTTAACCCCCATGTATGTTCCACGAGTTATTTTGGATCCCTCATTTCATATCAATGGTATAGTGATTAAGGATTAGGTATAAAATTTATGTTTTAATTATCAACTGGGCTCTGCTTAAACGTAGAGGAATAGTAAATATCAGTATTGACAAAAATATGCAAAGATAATAATAAATTATAAAATATGAAAATCACAAGATTTTAGATACCTACACCACTTTCAACGACCGATTTCAACAAAAAATACCCTATTTAGTACATTCTTGTTCAAAGTTGACCCAAAAAAATATATAATTTATTAAAACCATCATCTCGTTGAATCAGGAAAAATATCGAAAAAAAATTATAACTCGAAAACTACAAAAAATCGTAGAACATACATGGGCGTTAAATCGATAGGTATGGTACTCTGCTATCAGCTCGCACTGGCTTGACACCTTAAAAGAAACATCCTGTATAACTTACATGTAGGTGTAGATACTTTCTGTGTTATGGTTATAAAGAGAATGTGCAAACAGCGTTCTTTCATATGACACCCAACATGCCCTAGTAGCCTCACTTTGAATTTTTAAGACCCCCTTTCAGTCCCTGTTGCAAAAAAGACATGTATATTTTTATTTCTTTCTTATTTGCAAAATAGTTGTGCAAACGTCATCTAAAACTGTTCCAAATTTCAAGTTGATAGCATTAGTAATTCTTGAGATATCCAGCTGTGACAGACAGACGCGAGTGACACCATAAGGGTTCCTTTTTTACCATTTTGGTACGGAACCCTAAAAAGGAAAACATCGTGAGGAAACCGGCATGTCCTAGAACCAAAAATTCGAAGACATGTGACATCTAGCAACCCGCACTGGGCCCGCGTGGTGGATTACAGCCCACTGCGGCAGACTCACCGAGATGAGGCCTGGATTATGCAATTTGAATAGATAAAATATATGTCCCATTTTTAGTACCACACTTATCTGAAACTTGATTCTAAAACGTTTTTAGTAAAAACTTACTTAAAATTACTAGTTTAATGGAGTAGGCAAACCTGTTTGTTTTGCAATATGACATTTAAATAATGATGGAATCTTGTTTACAACTTAAGTAAATATCAATATTTTTTGTTGTTTTTAGCTCTGAGTGTGTTGCGATATTACCTATGCTGCAATCACGAAATGATTTTAGATTATACTAATAATAACAAAGCCTTTATGTTTCTTAATTTAAAAAAAAAACCGGTCAAGAGCGAGTCGGACTCGCGCACCGAGGGTTCCGTTCCGATTTCTGAAAAAGTGTGCTATTTAGAGACATCGTTTTATTTTTCCTGTAATCTTTACATAAACTTCTATCATATAGAATAATTTCAGATTTTTCGCTTTGCAAACTTCGGAGATAAGGGGGGGGGAACGGTATTTTTTTTTACATTTTTCATCAAAAGTCGAAAACTATGCGGCCTAAAAAAAAGAAAAAAAATGTTTGAGAATGTGCAAACAGCGTTCTTTTATATGATACCCCACATGACCTAGTAGCCCCACTTTGAATTTTTAACACCCCCTTTCAGTCAATGTTGCAAAAAAAATATAAATATTTCTATTTCTTTCTTATTTGCAAAATAGTTGGGTAAACGTCATCTAAAACTGTTCTAAATTTCAAGTTGATAGGATTAGTAGTTCTTGAGATATCCAGCTGTGACAGACAAACATACTGAGTCACACCATAAGGGTTCCTTTTTTACCATTTTGGTACGGAACCCTAAAAAAATAAAAAAATTGTTGTTGAAAAATTATAAATCCCAAAAAATTAATGTTTTATGCGATAAAATTACAAATTATAACGATTTTCGGACTTTTTCCTTTACTTGTGCTGTGAGACCTTACTTTTTGCCAAATTTCATGATTCTAGGTCAACGGGAAGTACCTTAAACGTTTTGATTTAGTTGCGAGTATCAATATATGTCGCATAACGATTTTTTTCGCGATTTCAGGTTTGGTCCCATAGTAAAAGTTGTTCATAATGATGAGTACAATGACTCCTTAAAATATTGCCACTGTTTACACTTACACCTTGTATTTCAATAGGTTCCTGGTTGGTTTGAAAACACAATTGGACCCGGTAGGTGGCGCTGCAGTCGGGTTCTAGGATCGTTCAGACAGGACATCGTCTGTCGGGACCTCTGGTAAATAAATAAAAAATAAATAGCCACTCACCTCTAGCCTCTCTAAGCGCGTGCGCAGCGTGTCTCCAACTATTTCTCTCAGCTAACGCGAGTGCAGTGTTGCCATGCGCGTCCACAATACTCAGCGATGCTCCTGAAGTTAGCAGCGTTTTGACGTTTTCAAAATGGCCGCGTTCAGCTGCTATGTGGAGAGCTGTCTGTGGAAGATGATCGGCAGAAATTAAAGGAATGAAGTCATCATCATCATTCATAATCATCATCATCATCAAGTCATGCTTTTTTAGGGTTCCGTACCAAAATGGTAAAAAAGGAACCCTGGTGCGACTCAGTCTGTCTGTCTGTCACACCTGGATATCTCAAGAACTACTAATGCTATCAACTTGAAATTTGGAACAGTTTTAGATGACGTTTACCCAACTATTTTTCAAATAAGAAAAAAATAAAAATATATGTATTTTTTTTTGCAACAGGACTGAAAAAAGGTCTTAAAAATTCAAAGTGAGGCTCTTATGGCATGTATCATATGAAAGAGCGCTGTTTGCACACTCTCAAAAATTTTTTTGAGTAAGGTTAACAGCGCTATGTCTTTTTTTTGGTCTGAGACCTAAGTGTAGGAACCCTCAATCTGCGAGGAGAATCTACGCTTGTCGCAGTCAGGGGCCGTACTATAACGTGAAAAAAAAACGGTCAAGAGCGAGTCGGACTCGCGCCCCGAGGGTTCCGTTCCGATTTCTGAAAAGTGTGCTATTTAGAGACATCGTTTTAGTTTTCCTGGAATCTTTACATAAACTTCTATCACATTGAATAATTTCAGAATTTTGTCTTTGCAAACTTCGGAGATATAAGGGGGGAATGGTATTTTTTTTTACAATTTTCATCAAAAGTAGAAAACTGTATGACTTAAAAAAAAAATGTATGAGAATGTGCAAACAGCGCTCTTTCATATGATACCCCACATGCCTTAGTAGCCCCACTTTGAATTTTTTAGACCCCCGTTCAGCACCTGTTATAAAAAAAAATATAAATATTTTTACTTATGTTCCCAAATAATTATATGTTTAAAATTCACTGTGGATAACATAACCGAGATATCTAATGATTTGGAATCAATTAGTGTTTCTAAGTCGTTCACTTGTTCTCCCTACGAATGCACCAAGTACGTCTACAAGGCCGATAAAAAACTTAATATATTTCAAATGAACATACGTAAACTCAAATTTTAACGAACTTTCTATTCTCTTAGATTCAATAAATATTCCTTGTGACGTAATGTCCTGACTGAGTGCTGGCTTAGTAAGGTTGTTAATGCACCCACTTTAGATGGCTTTATCAACTACCAATCTTCCTTCTGTAATCAGAACGATGCACAGTATACGATTTGCCCAAACTAGAGAGACAAAACTCGATATCAGACTTGAAGGATTTGAAATGAACTAAAGTGATAATTTACACATTATGTTATCATAAGGTAGCAAATAAAATACATTTTTGTCAATTATATAAAATTTATTCAGATTTTAATAGGGATTTTAAATCACTGTAATATTTTAAGTTGCTTTTTTTGGGCAATTTTCTCAACAATGAAATATAGGGGTCGGACGACACTAGCAAATACTTAATTAAATCAAAATTTGTACGGATCCGAGAAGTTTTCAATGTGTGGCCCAGTCTGACTTTGCGGATTTCTTTGTTTTTGGCTTCCGAAGCCTCTTCGGACATTTGTCCTATTGGAATGACAGAATGTCTCATTATCTCAGCACCATGAACCAATATCTTATGCACCGTAGCTGGCATGTTATACCATGGGTATAAGGAGAGATATAAATCTCGCGTGTCTGAGCAGTAAATATTGAATTTGTCCGGGTCAATTTCATAGCCAGACGCTATGGCTGCAAGAACTGTACGGAGACGTGAGAGCAAATTTTCATCGAGTTCGGTGATACGAGCAGTTTCTTTGTACTCGTGAAAAAATGTTCTTGCGGTGTTCCCGTCGTTGCTCGTTCCAAAACCCGGTTTGACTTTGTCTATAATAAGACCGATTTTTTTGAATTTCGCTTTGATTTCCTCCTTCTTATTTTTAAAAATTTCTTTATTTTTCTCTCCCCTGACTTGCCACTGACCTATATTCATTCGGTACGTGATATTTAGCAGGCATTCCATTGTGCGGATGTAAGCATGGAGGCTAGATATCCCAAACCGATACATAGTTTGATTAGGCTCTCTTGCAATTACTGTGGAATTCATCTCTTTGGATGTAGCTTTGCAGATGAAACATGTTTGAGTACACTTATTTTCGGAGAGCACGTTACATACTTTGCCGTCTATCATCGACAAAATCAATTCATGTTTTATAGAGATATTAACTCCATCTATTTGTGCAGAAGTAGGCACCAAATCTCGAATTTGTTTTTCGACGGCTTCACATTCTTGTTTTATCAATGACTCTGTTTCTTTTTTATATAAAAACTTTATAGTTCTGCAGAATCTTGGTGAAGATGGGCGTGGGTTTTCCCATATGATTGTCTTATTGGCATCATCATTATCTCTCACAAGTCTTAGTGGCACCAACGATACCACAAACATATATTCATCTGTTTCGTTGGAATTTTCAAATGGCTGCTTGTATAAGCTGTGGCCTGAGGAGCCGTCACATCCCCATTTGTAAAACATTATGTAGTTTGAGCCGTTTACGTCTGGTCTCAATACTTTTCCGAGAATATTTTCACATATTCTTGTTGCGGTATGACTTAAAAGAGCTTGCAGCTCAACCTCAGCGTGTGTGTCGGTCAGAGTGAATTTTTCCACAGAAGGGTAGCTCTGTTCTTTCACTTTTGCTACTTGATCATAGCATGGGTAAAGACGGAATCCTCTTTCTTTTGACTCCTGTTGTATATTCTTATATGTCTGCACAGTGAAATGATTAGAAATAAACAAAGCCAAAGCTTCTTCTGGGGTATAAGGTCGTTGTTCTTTTTTTGCAGTTATTCTTCGCCTAGCTTTTTTATATCCAGTAGCTCGTCTCGGTGAAGCTGTAGAAACTTCCTGAATTAAATTAGCAGCATCACGTTTCCCACTGGCTCGCACACTCAATTGAGTTGCAAATGATAGCTGTTCAACGTCATATTCTTGCAACAAATGTTGAATTTTACGCTTTTTCGTTTTTGTGGAACTATCATCAAAACTCTTTTTCGGTCTGCCAATACTGGAACTTGGTTTTGGGGACTGTTCATGGAACATTGTAAGCACCAATTCTTCATTTAACCATTTTTCGTTGACGTTTAAAAATAAATCCAATCGTCTCTGTTTACGAAGCCATTTAAGACGAATCTTCTCGCATTCCTTTTTCAAAAAGGCCTTTAGGGGCTTCTCCTGATCTTGTGGGAGGATCAAATCAACAAATCTTGACTTGACAAACTTTAAAACTTGGTCTAATCTGCCTTTGGGTGGGGTAGAATGCCAAAAGTCAAATAGCGATTTTCGTCGAATTCTGGCACCTGTATAGAAATACACAAGAAATATTTAGAATCGCAATAAGTCGCATAACCAATTCAAGTTCTTAACAAACTTAAACGATAAGAGAATATTTTAAGAGCTCGATCACGCCTTGACTCGTCTTGACTACCTACTTTAAGACTATGTGAATTTATCTTTTGATGTTTTTTGTTGTTCTATGGAAGGTTTATTTTAAGACAATATAACTAAGTCTTCAAAAATATTTAGGTGGATTAAAATCAATTTATATCTAGATAATTACCTCGAGTTGAAGAATCCATCACTAAAAAGTACTTGAAATAACACAAAACAGAGAAATCCGTGTACAAGCGCCAACGTTTACGGTCGCACTAACCGAACGGGCGGCTACCTGAATTCGACGCGGTGACTTCTCTCATTGTTATCGAGGAGACCGCGGCGCAAAAACTGGTTCTGAATGCATTATCAGTTGTAGGGTTCGTCTAAATATGTAATAATATTAAGAAAACGCTCTGTTTTATAATTATGGTTTGGGGACTTTTGTCTCTCTAGTTTGAGGAAATCGTATACTGTGCGATGGTGTAATTGTTTATGTTAAATCACATTTAAAACACAAAATTTCCCAACCATTGTTAATGGATGCTAACTGTCTGGTGTGCACTATTGACGATGCCGCTATTGTGGCAATATATCGTTCACCGGCAAAAAAGAACCTTGACCACTTCCTTATAAGTCTCAATGATGTGTTGGCTTCACTAAATGGATGTAAAACTTTAGTTGTCACTGGGGATTTAAACATAGACATCATACCGGAGCACTTAATTCACCAATCGGATGAATACCTTAATATAATTTCTTCACATGGCATGTTACCTGCTCACGTTTTCCCTACAAGGGGACAGGCGTGTCTTGACCATGTCATGTTAAAGACGCATAAAAGAGCAACCACACTAGTTTTGAATACATTGATCACGGATCATTACCCAACTGTGCTAAGTATCGACACGGTAAATAAGTCACCCAAACCAATACATTACATTAGGCGTACCGATCAGCAAGCAGTGTTAGATGACTTGCGGAAAACAGACCTCTCTTATTTGTTTAATATTAGTGATGCTAATGAAGCCGCTGAGTCTCTAATTCATAAAATTTCATCTGTAATTGAATTACATTCTAAAGAGGTTTTAATTCCTCACAAAAAAAGGATCATAAAGCCCTGGGTTACCCCTGGACTTCTGAAATGTATAAAAAACAAAGACACAATGCACCTTAAAGCACAAAAAGATCCCGATAATATGATACTTAGCACCACCTACAAACGCTATCGTAACTTTCTTAACAACTTGTTGAAAAAACTTAGAATCATTTATGATCAAAGCTTACTTCAGGAGGCCAAGGGTAACTCGAAGGCAACTTGGGATGCCATAAAAACTATTACAGATACGAGGCAACAAAAGACCTTACCAAACGAATTACTGAGTTTGTCTGAAAACCCTACAGACTCAGTCGATAAAGTCAATAAGTACTTCGCAAGCATAGGTAAAATACTAGCAGACCAAATCCCAATTAACGACCACACCTCAACGAATTCCGCGTTTCCTACGTCACAAACCGTGAATAGCCCGTGCACCTCAATGGGTATTTTTGAGGTTTCTGAACACGAATTAAAAACTGTTATACAAGGCCTTAAAAACGATTGTGCAGTCGGTTGGGATGGGATCTCTGCACCCTTACTAAAATCGGCCAGCAAATTCTTAATTCCAGTTATTAAACATATATTCAACCTTGCAATAACTACTGGGACCTTTCCTAGAGTTTTTAAGAAGGCTATTGTTCACCCAATCTTTAAGAGTGGCGATAGGAACTGTGTCGGAAATTATAGACCAATTTCAGTCCTCACAACTGTTTCTAAGGTTTTTGAAAAGCTTATAAATAAACAATTAACTAATTATCTGACCAAATATAATATTATCTCTCAAAATCAATACGGATTTATTAAAGGTAAGTCAACTAAAGACGCTGTAATAGATTTGACTACAACTGCGATTCAATCTTTAGATAATAAGCTAAAATCCATAGCAGTTTTTTTGGACCTGTCTAAGGCTTTCGACACCGTTTCTGTCCCCATCCTTCTAAACAAACTGGAAGCAATCGGCATAAGGGGCACGGTCCTAGAAATATTTCATAGTTACCTCACTGAACGTAGTCAGTATGTTAGGATTGGAAATTTCACCAGCAATGAAGAATTTCTCACATATGGAGTCCCTCAAGGCAGTGTGCTTGGTCCCACATTATTTTTGGTGTACATCAACGACTTGTGTCAACTGTCAATTAATAACTGCAGAATTATTACATATGCGGATGACACGGCGTTGATTGTGCATGCCAAAGACTGGCAGCTAGCCTATCATGAAACTGAAAAGGCTCTCTCTACCGTAATATCCTGGCTGAATGACAACCTTTTAACGCTTAACGCACAAAAAACTAAATTCATTACTTTTTCTAGTTCTTCCTCGTCCCAACAATCGAACTCCTTAAGCATCGTTGCACACACCTGTCGACAATCTAGTCCAAATTGTGACTGCCTACCTCTTACACGCACAACCGACATGAGGTATCTAGGAGTGCAAATCGACTCCCGTTTTAGCTGGGACAAGCATATAGGAAATATAGTTTCACGTACAAGGAAACTCTTGTACATTTTCAAAAGACTAAGATCTTCTGCTAACCTAGAGACATTAAAAATTGTGTATTTTTCTCTAGCACAATCAATTCTGATGTACTGCATACCGGCGTGGGGTGGTACGTTTGCCACTAGTATGCTGCGAGTGGAGAGAGCGCAAAGAGCGATCCTAAAAGTTCTTTTAAAGAAGCCTATTAGGTTCCCGACTGCAACGTTGTACCAACTATGCTCTGTACTCACAGTAAGACAGCTCTATGTGCTTCAGACCGTCATGCGCAAACATGCTACAATCCCATATAAGCCCAACAGCAAGCGTAGGCAGGACATAGTGTGTCAATTACAGTCGCACAGAACTGCTCTCGCCAGTAGAAATTTTAATATAAATAGCTCTCGTCTCTACAACCGTATTAATAAAATAGCATTTATACATAACCTAACAAAAAACAAATGTAAAAAAGAATTACAAAGCCTATTACTAAAGTTAAATTACCAGGAGACTGAAGATCTTCTCAAACCAATCAAATAGAGGTAGGTATTTCAATAACTCACGACGCATTCATACATTCATACATAGGTACACTTACACATACACTATCACTCACTCGTGCACTCTTGTGCACGCACACTCACAAATATTTCAGTACATGTAAATAAGTGGCTTAATTTAATTTAATTTAATTTATAGAATTTGTTATCTATTGTTTTTTAAATAGCATCTTTTTTTATATTTAATATTTATATTTCTTTTTACAAGTTCACCATGTAGCACGTTGAAAGTTTAATTTTTTTTTTTTTTTGGTGTAACCTAGTTTGGAAGGCGCTGGTGTTTGTGATACAATGATTTTTTTCATTAGTACATACACCAACGATACACTTATTTCTGTTTATTCTAATTTTACTTGGAAAATTGTTTTTGTGCACCGTAAATGTGTTTTTTTCTGAAATAAAAAATTTATTTATTTATTTATTTATTATTTACTTCTTTCTTATTTGCAAAATAGTTGGGTAAACGTCATCTAAAACTGTTCCAAATTTCAAGATGATAGCATTAGTAGTTCTTGAGATATCCAGGTGTGACAACAGACAGACAGACAGACTGAGTCACACCATAAGGGTTCCTTTTTTACCATTTTGGTACGGAACCCTAAAAAAGGATGGTGCTATAGGTCGTATATAGTTTCGCCTCTCTCACACTGGAACCATGATGGATGCATGATCTTTTTTCACTTCATAGTACGGCACCAGTACGGGGATGGGTCTTACATTTTAGACAGCGGTGGATGGGTGACCGTTCTTCGAGTTTACGTGGTAAAAGCATATGCTAAGAAGTTAGCAAGGTTTGTAGTTAAGGTGAACTACGCAAGGTAGCCCGGATGTGCTACTATCTTCACTCTTGAAGGTTCCTGTCGGCTTTTCAACCAACAGCGATCACAGATCGCACGGGCGTAAAAATATCGCGGCGGGATTTTATCGCGCACTGGATTTTCTACCTTCGGTGTTGAGCCGAGCATTGAAAATCCAACCTAACAACAACAGAGTGCATCCCAGCGGGTCGAAAAAACACTCTTGGTGCTAAGCAGAGCGTTGAAAATCGAGTGGGCGAAACAAAATCGCCGCGATATTTTTACGTTCTTGGAAACTATTGTTATTCACTAGCTTTTGCCTACGGCTTTGCCCGCGTGGAAGTCAGAAATTCTCCCAAAGGAACGTACTGCCTAGCCTTTTCCCAACTATGTTGGGGTCGGCTTCCAGTCTAACCGGATGCAGCTGAATACCAGTATTTTACATGGAGCGAATGTCTATCTGACCTCCACAACCCCGTAACTGGGTAATACGATACCCCTTGGTAAGACCAGATTTTCGGGCTTCTGACGATGAACGACTGTCAAAGATCCACGAATGATATCCGGGTCCAACGGCTTAACGTGCTTTCCGACGCACGGAGGAGTCTCGGTATGTAAAGATGGTCACAAATCCATGGTCAGCCCCGGTAAGCGTAGCTTAACCTGATGGATCGCCCCGTGCGGCTGTTATTACTTACAGTCTTACACGATACTTCGTGGTAAGACTGGTTGACGGATTATTGGGCTTGGATGGTCAGTACTCCACGGACTGACCTTGACAAGAGTAGCTCAACCTTTGAGCGACCACTTCGGCTGTTACAACTTAGCTACGAGCCCCTGTGAGAAGCTCTTAAAAGAGAAATCAACTCACCTTCCCACCAGTAGCACCATCAGACTTGGCATCAATCTCAGCGCCTGCAGCGCACAACGCAGCGAGGCAGCGGCTGCGTTCAGCTAACGCAGCGGCGTGCAGCGCACTGCGGTTGCAGTGGTCGCGAGCGTCGACAGCTTCACCGCTTGCAAGCAGCTCTTGTAGGAGTTCTAAATTGTCCCAGAGGGCGGCCTGGGTGGTTGGTAACAAAACATTAATAAATATTTGTTGTCAGCAACAAAACTCGATTAACATTTGCAGTTTTTTAATCTTAATTATTAAGCGAAATATACACTCTCAGATAGCGCCTCTGTACTCCAATCCTTACAGAGAACACACATTTCCTCGAGACTATAGTATAGTTAAAATCTCGCTGCAGACTCGGTCATAAATCATTCGAGTGTTTCGCTCTCTTTCCCACTCACGGGTCTTATGGGCAGGTCACGCCCACACGTAGTCCTGTGCATTACTGCAGTCGATGAGTGATATCGATAGTTTTATATATGTATTTATAAATGGGTGATAGAAATAAATACACATTTTTTTTTTTTTTTTATTACCAAATTTACTACAAAGCATATTAAATATATAAACAAAAGAACGTATATATAAAACTAAAAATAGAAAATTAAAATTCTTCGTCTGAGTCATCGTCATCATCATCCACATGAATGATGAACTCTTCGCATAAATGTGCTTTTCTTAAGTCTTCATCTTGCAGCAATTCTGCATGTTCCACACATTTTTGCCAATTTTCCAATGGATAACCTTAATGATTCTGTTATCGATAATGGCCTTGAGCGCGCGCAACTAGCGCACATCCCTACTCCGATTATGATTTATGAGCAAGTCTGCAGCGAGATTTTAACTATACTATAACACTAGAATGTCACAATGCACTAGAACATATAATGGTATCTAACCGCAATACAGTGACAATACAATGGATAAAAGGACACAGCGGATCACTGGGTGACCAGCTGGCTAGGAGGGATCCAGCACGACAGTCTGTGGACCTGAACCAATCGCAGCAATCCCTTTCAATCAGTTACACAGGTGGCTACAGGAGGCCATGCAAACACAAGCGGAGATGTGGTGCTCCTCGACACCGGGATCCAGGCAGTCCAGGGAGGCTATGCCATCTCTTGATGGTAGGTTAACCAGACATCTGTTACGCCTGGACAGGAACTGCCTGCGCCTGGTGAGGGGGACTATCACAGGGCACTGCTCATTAAATAAACATTTCCATACAATAGGGTGTGTTGCGACGCAGCCCGGCCACAGTCGATTTCATAATTTATAGACGTATCAATTAAATGTTCTTAAATTGTTCTTGCAGTACCAATGAATAGATTAAATGTACCACAAATATATCTTGTTAAAAAAGCACTTGTTTGTGGCCGGGCAGTACCGTATACGTTGCAGCCCGGCCACGTGTATATTTTCTGGTAGGATGCTCAGAATGTTCTAAAATATAAACCAAATAAATGTTCCTTTTGCGTTCTTTATTTTTTTCAATGAAATATACCAAGAAAAACGCTTATTTAAACAAGAAATGATTTCAAATAAGAATTTGCACTAAGCGCTTGTAGAACTAAAATAGCACGTCTGCTTATTTGTGCAAAGGACAATGGGTGGATTTGGTACAAATGTCCACCACTAACGAGACCTATGTACCTATATAGTCCGCTAAAATATAGAGTAACTTTCATTATGAAAGCAAAAAAATATGCTGTGAGTAAAAAGTTATAATAAAACAAAAAAAAATTTTTTTTTCATTGATTTTTTCATTCAATTACTCGGAGGAGCTCATGGCTAAGTAATAACAATCGCACGAGTCGATCCGTCAGGTTAAGCTACGCTTGCCGGGGTTGGTCCGTAGATGGGTGACCATCTTTACATACCGAGACTCCTCCGTGCCTCTTAAAGCACTTTAAACCGTTGGTCTCAGCTGTCATTCGTGGATCTTTGACAGTCGTTACGAGTCATCAGAAGCCCGAAAGTCTGACAACCAGTCTTACCAACGGGTATCGTATTACCCAGTTACTGGGTTGTGGAGGTCAGATAGGCAGTCGCTTCATGTAAAATACAGATATTCAGCTGCATCCGGTTAGACTGGAAGCCGACCCCAACATAGTTGGGAAAAGGATAGGCAGATTTTTTTTTCGTTCAATTACATTTGTATTCGTCACTGTCACCACCACGGGACCAGGGTTTTGAGCGATAGCACGATTTTTCGTCTCTTTTGCACCTACAGAACACAACCGTACGGATCGTGCGCGCTATCAGCTGTTAGTCCGTTACTCTGCCTCATGTTACATGAAGGTACTACCGTATCGACGTAGGGCAGAGCTCCCATACGACTCGCGACCGCACTTCATCGACGGAGGTAGCACCGCCTGCCGCGGCGTGGAGCCCCGCATCCATGTACCTTGGGCTGCATCAGTTGGGCACCCCAGTTATATTAAAATTTACTTTGCTACAACTTTGCAATTCAAACGATACATTCCTTAAGAATACAAAAAGTGTTTCACATACCCGGACGAGTTCGAACGATCGAATCATTGGTTATACAATGATTACCGCGAGCTCTTACCAATTAAGCCAGTTACAGTTAGGTAGTTATTAACTCAATGAATTATTATCAATCTACTTGGCGTTATAACTCTGTCTCTGTCTATGAAATCGTAGTGATTGAATAGTTTGTTATTAGAGGGTAGTCAGGCATACATTTTACTAATCTATAATGAAGTTGCCGTCCGATGAGTCTAGTTTTGCTTCGCCTGTCGCATTGCATTTGTCTAGGAACCCGTTTGTCTCATTTGGCAAAATGTGTCTATTATAAATCTTTGTACCTAGTTTTGTTACACAATAAATATTATTAAATCATTATTAAAGTATTTTATTTCTTGAACTTTAAAATTCTTTATAAATATTACAAAATAAAATACTTAAAAATAAATAAAAAACAAACAAAATAAAAAAATTACATACAGGCACGCACGGCACTATCAGAACATAGTCCTACCATCACGACTCACTGTATGATACAGTGCGTACGCAAATGGTAAAGGCGCGCAGGCCTCCACGGCTGACGAAGCGCGTTAGCGTGTGTGCTCCACCCTACTCACTGTTATATGGCACTATAAATCGCGGGCGAGTGACAAGTCACTGTTGTTTTAATAGTGTGATTCCGTTGACAGTTTTTGGCATTTCGTTAATTATTATTATTAGTTAAAACTGCTACTACTAACAGGTGCAGGATTAAGCACGTGTGTGCACAGGTGGGCAGTGCCAGCGATACAGAATGTGGTCAAAGGACTATGTTCTGATAGTGCCGTGCATGCCTACTTTTACCGGGATCTCGCGTGCGGTGCCTAGATATTTCGTAGTTATGCGGCCATACATTGCATCTCAAAAAAGGAGTAGGTACGTATAATTTTGTGTTAACTTAGCAACAACCTGAACATGAAGGTACACTAAATCTAGGTACGTACATACATGGATGCGGTGCTCTACGCTGCGGCGGGTGGTGGCACCTCCGTCGACGGAGTGCGGTCGCGAATCGTGTGGGTGCCGTGCCCTACGTCGATACGGTAGTACCTTCATGTAACATGAAGCATAATAACGGGGTCAAGCGACTAACAGCTAATAGCGCGCGCACGATCCGTACGGTTGTGTTCTGTAGGTGCAAAAGAGACAAAACTTCGTGCTATCGCTCAAAACCCTGGTCGCGTGGCGGTGACAGTGACAAATAGAAAAGTAATTGAACAAAAAAATCAAAGAAAAAAAAATTTTTAACGACAGTATGTTTTTTTTGCTTTCATAATGAAAGTTACTGTATATTTAGCTCACTATTTAGTTACATAGGTCTCGTTAGTGGTGGACATTTGGACCAAATCCACCCATTGTCTTTTGTACAAATAAGCAGACGTGCTATTTTAGTTCTACAGGCGCTTAGTGCAAATTCGTATTTGAAATCATTTCTTGTTTAAATAAGCGTTTTTCTTGGTATATTTCATTGAAAAAAATAAAGAACGCAAAAGGAACATTTACTTAGTTTATATTTTAGAACATTCTGAGCATCCTACCAGAAAATATACACGTGGCCGGGCTGCAACGTATACGGTACTGCCCGGCCACAAACAAGTGCTTTTTTAACAAGATATATTTGTGGTACATTTAATCTATTCATTGGTACTGCAAGAACAATTTAAGAACATTTAATTGACACGTCTATAAATTACGAAATCGACTGTGGCCGGGCTGCGTCGCAACACACTACAATAGGAGTAACGGACAGTCCTCTGTGCAGGGCTTGCCTGGAGGCTGAGGAAACCGTTACGCACGTGCTCTTTGAATGCACAGGCGTCGCCCAGATTAGAACAAAAGCTCTTGGAACACCCGGATCCTTCACAGATGTTCTGAACAGACTAGGAGACTTGATTGACTTCTGGAGTGAGGTGGGCTGGTTGGAATAAGCCCCGACGGCCGCTATGGCCCACGCACAATGGTCCACGTGAAGGACTAGGTGCGGAAACCATACCCTCTAACATGGAACATAGATATTAAGCGAAATATTTAATTCAAATCGGAACAGAAGTACTTAAAACTACTTTGGAAATAGTGCAGGTCAAAACCTGCACTATTTCCAAAGTAGATTTTATTTCTATGCTCATGTTACGTCGCGACGTTCAAAAAAAGGTCACAACATTTGTATTATGACGATATCAGTCGGTCGTTGACCTCGGTTACATACGGCTGTGTTTGGTTAAAATTACCGTCGATTTAAAAAAGAAAAGTTTTGTTTTGTTCCGCTTGTTATTTGGAAATTACCATACCATTAATATGGATTCAAACAAGTGCGGTGTCTGCAGTGACGCGTTGTCCGAAGGTGCACACTGCAAATCATGTAACCTCATGATGCATTTCCACTGTGGGGGCGTCACTGAATCCGGCTACCGAAAGCTAGGAGATCGTAAGCTCATGTGGCGTTGCAGTAAATGCAGAATTGCAGGCAATACCCTGCAACCTGTCTTGCCAGTGTCACCCACCCCAGTGATGGAAGCTGAGTCGGTTGTCCTGCAGGAAATTCGAGCGTTGTCTTTGAAATTTGCCACCCTGGAGAATATGAAAGAAGAAATCGTTGCATTGAGGAATGAATTTGCCGAGTTCAAAACAACCTTGTCCAACCAGTATAGCGAGGTAATGAAAGAAGTCTCTGGAAAACTGAATGATATGGAGTTACGTATTGTGAAAGTTGAGAAAGTCCAGGACCAAGTCGAACAACTGCAAGCCCGTTTGGATAAGTTAGAAGAAGACAATAATAATAAAGATCAATGGTCGCGTATGAATAATATTGAAGTTAAGGGTGTGCCTCAGACAGGTAACGAGAACTTGTTTGAAATAATAGCCAAAATTAGCGCTAAAGTCAATTACCCTGTCACTAAAAATCAAATTAACTTCATTACACGAGTACCTACTAGCGAGAAAGACCGTATAAAACCTATCATTGTCTGTTTCTGCCAACGTTACGCAAAGGAGGATTTCATAGCAGCTGCCAGGCATGAACTAAAGACCTTAACCCTGACGCCAGATAAAATTGGATTGAGTGGCAACCATAAAATCTTCATAAATGATCACCTTACTATAAGAAACAAAATGTTGTTGTCTAAAACTAAGAAAACCTCAGCAGAAATGGATTTCAAGTACGTTTGGGTCAAACATGCGAAGATACACGTAAAAAAAAACGATACATCTCCATCGCTGGTTGTCAAATCGGAGAAAGATCTGCAGAAAATTGTTTAAATTACTCGCGATGTTATATTACAACCGCTATTAGACTATGTTTATATATTAAGTTTGTGTTTTTTAGGTGCGAAACAAAGTTGTTTGAGAATCTTATTCATAAATGTGCTAGTTGCGTTTTCCTATTAGTTTTGTGTCATTACACGGTGTGCCCAGGTAAGTCTATTGAATATTATTTTTGCACTGTCACTTTTTGTTACGCTAATTTAAACCATTTCTGTCGTGTATTAAGGTACAATTTCCTTTATGGACCGTCCCCAGTTATGACAATTCACTCCGAGGTACTCTTATCTCTGTACTGGTCGTCGTCTTTTGTTTCTTTTTGTAGGAACCGTTTTTATAATGTTATTTCTACTGCTCGCTGTGTATTGCTGTGTCTATTATTTTTTTGGACTCCTACCCGCATTAAGCATTATAAAGGCCCAGATAATGACCGGCACTTTATTATATCAGTAATATTGACAATTTTGTATCTATTCATAAGTTATTTGTTTGTAGCTGAATGTACTTATGGCTACGCTTAAAATCTACTACCAGAACGTGCGTGGTCTGCGTACGAAAACGAATATTGTGTTTCGCGGAGTATGTCTCAGTTCCTACGATATCATTATACTTACGGAGACGTGGCTAGATGATAGTTTTAATAACAGTGAATTATTTGATGGACGTTACCTCGTTTGGAGACGCGATCGTGACTACTCCCGAACCGGCCAGTTGCGTGGTGGTGGTGTATTGATAGCGGTGAAACATGATCTTACAATAGTTGAGAGGTTGGATTGGCGTAGCTCTGCGGAGGATATTTGGCTATCTTTAATCCTTAAAAGGTCAAAACCACAGGTTAGTTACAATTTGCATATATGTGCACTTTACCTATGCAAAGAAAATCTAGGTAATTGTTATAGTATTCAGTTGCGTAATTTCACAGATAGTCTCAACAACTTAATTCTGACTCATCCACTTGACAAGTTTTTGCTGGTGGGTGATTTTAATTTCGGTAACGACGTCGAGTGGTGTAATGGGGACATAGTTGCCAATGGTGAGTTAATCCCGCAAAATATTTCTTCTCAGCATGTGATTCATTTCTTCGATACAATACAAACGTTCAACATGTCACAGTATAATGGTGAGCGGAACATGAACTGTAGATTGCTTGATCTTGTATTCTGTAATGATACTGTGACTGTATCGGGATGTACGGACCCCCTTGCTTTGCCTATTGATTTACACCACAAGCCTTTAATTATTGAGACAAAATTTATTGAAATTCAAAAACTTGTCGACAAACCTAAGCAACATTATATCTTCTCGAAGGGCAATTATGATGCTATTAAATCTGAACTGGATCTAATTAACTGGCCTCAGTTGTTACAGTCAACGAGCTTGGATGATGCCGTCACAATTTTTTATAGTAAACTGTATGAGCTGAGGGATAGACACATTCCTTTAAAATCGGTAAAACAGTCCTCTTATCCTCCTTGGTATACCCCGGCACTAATTAAAATTATTAGAGAAAAACATAAGTATCATAAGAAATATAAACGATACAGTAACTTATCTGATTATCACTCATTTTCATTACTGCGTACCAGAGTTTTTGAACTGGAAAAAACTTGTTATGATAATTATATGACAAACATTGAGGCTTCTATTGTAAAAAATCCTAAATTTTTCTGGACGTTCGTAAAGAGTAAGCGGAGGGATGGTTCGTTTCCTAATGAGATGTTCTACCGTGAGACCTCTGTGAATACAGGACAGGATATTAGCAATCTCTTTGCTACCTATTTCCAGTCCACCTTTTCAGAACCTGAATCTACGGCTGATGATGATCGTGCTTCTAGTGAACAATGTAGTAATACTGCAATGTCTGTCAGCACAGTTGACATAAACGACTCACGTATATTGAAACTGCTGAAATCTTTAGACCTGAGTAAATCAGGTGGACCAGACTTAATACCTCCTACGTTTATAGTTGCTTGTGCTGATAGTCTTGTGGAACCCATTTCT
Organism: Cosmia trapezina; assembly: GCA_905163495.3. Taxonomy (NCBI): domain Eukaryota; kingdom Metazoa; phylum Arthropoda; class Insecta; order Lepidoptera; family Noctuidae; genus Cosmia; species Cosmia trapezina. The sequence continues at coordinate 14,931,675 of LR991047.1, forward strand.
ATCCTATTCAAGCGCTCTCTTTCCGAGGGTAAAGTTCCGAAGATTTGGAAGTCTGCTTTCGTTACTCCCGTCTTTAAAAAGGGCGACAAGGCTAATATTGAAAACTATCGCCCCATATCAAAAATTTGCCTTTTTTCTAAAATTCTTGAACGTATCGTTTATACCGATGTCTACGCGGCTTTCAAGTCAATTCTTGGTGAGGAACAGCACGGTTTTGTTAGGAACCGCTCGACCACGTCTAACTTACTTCTGTCACAAGAGTTTATCACAAATGGCATGGCACAGCGACAAGTTGACGTAATTTATACCGATTATAGTAAGTGTTTCGACCGAATTGATCATTGCATGCTGCTGAAGAAGCTGTTTCTCGCCGGAATACATGGTGACCTGTACCGGTGGTTCTCCTCCTATATAGAGAACAGAACACAGGCAGTCGTGCTTCAGGGCTACACCTCTGGTTGGAGTTCTGTCCCTTCAGGCGTACCTCAAGGCTCCATTTTGGGTCCTCTGTTATTTATACTGTTCATTGCGGATATCAAACAATGCTTTCGTCATTCATATATTTTACTGTATGCGGATGATATGAAGATTCATAAAGTTGTGCGTGACATGTCTGATGCATGTCAGTTGCAAGACGACCTGCATAGGTTTGAAACATATTGCATCCGTAACAAACTCCAATTAAATGTCTCTAAATGCTACCTCCTAACATTCTCACGTTGTAATTCTTTGATCAATTTTAGTTACACCATGAACGATCAGCTCATTAGCAGGTTAAATAGCATTAGAGATTTAGGAGTAATCATAGACAGCAAGCTTCTATTTGATCAACATGTAAATAGCATAGTTGCAAAGGCATCCAAAGCTCTAGGATTTATACTACGCACTACAGCCTGTTTCCGATCTCTTAAACCGGTTAAGATTTTGTATTGTTCTTTCGTGCGCAGCCATTTAGAATACGCGTCTCAGGTTTGGAACCCGCAGTATGCGACTTATAAGTCCCGTATTGAGGGCGTCCAAAGAAAATTTCTACGCTATCTGGATTATAGGGCTCAGCAATACTCAGTTGACTATGAACACCGCTGCAAACGGTACCACTTCCTTCCTCTGGAGATGAGACGCTATATCGGGGACATGAGTCTACTTTTGGGTATCGCGAATGGCCACATTGACTGTCCTGAACTCGTTGCTAATTTGTCATTACGTACGAATCTGATGGGATTACGTCAACGGCCAATGTTAAATGTACCTTTCGCGTTGACTAATTATAGGCGAAATGTTTTTTCAATTAGAAGTGCTCTTAGTTTCAATAAACTTCCTAGGGACCTTAGTGTCGACTTGTTCTGCACCAGTGTGGCGACCTTAAGACGGCTGTTGGCACAGTCTTTTTTCAATGATAATTAACTTTATCTATTATTATCTTATATAATTATAATAACTTGTATGTATTTTCTTTTTATCGACTTTTTCCATGGCTATATGTGGAGGCTTGTTATTAGCTATTTTTTAAATATTACATTATTCTTACTATTGGTTTGTTAGTCTGTAAGCCTTCTTTAAAATAAATAAATAAAATAAAATAAAATAAATAAAATTTTAAGAACATTAACTCTTAACAGTTAAATGAAAAAAAAAGTAATTTAAAAAAACTAAAAAACCCGACTGCAGTAAAAAACTAAAACTGAAAAGCTAAAAACAAGCCCATTTTAAGTTTAATAAAAGTTGGAAGCAGGCGGGACCCGTTTGAGTTTGAAAATATAAAAATAGAATGGATCCCGCCTGCTTCCAACTTTTATTAAATTTAAAATGGGCTTGTTTTTAGCTTTTCAGTTTTAGTTTTTTAGTGCAGTCGGGTTTTTTAGTTTTTTAAATTACTTTTTTTATTTCCAGCTTTTTAGTTTACAAATGTGAAAGATTTAGGAGACGATTTAGTTCTTGCAAAGAGTTTTGGCCGTGAGGGTTATTTGAAAGCTTTTTTGGATAAGTGCACAAATAGCCAAGCCTTCGAGGTCCTAACTCTGCTCAAAGCAAATTTTTTTTATCAAAATTCGATTAGTCACTTCAAATTACTTTTAATCATATAAGTTGTATATATTTTTGTAATCACCTTTTAAAAACCTTCATTTTGATATCCCACTCGATGGTATTAGAAGACAAAAAAAATTCGAACTCCACAATATGTCATCCCAAATCTGCCATTTTACTTTATTTTTGATGTTAATGTAGCCAGTGACACTCGCGCCACCAAGACAAATCAAAAGACGTATAATTTATCCAAATCCGTTCATTCGTTTAGGAGTTACGAGGGAACAAAGAAACGGACATACATACATACTTTCATACAGGTCAAATACATAACTCTCCTTTTGGGCTTCGCCGCAGTCGGGTAAAAAAAGCAGTTTATCGAATCAGTTTGTGCTATTTTAGATAATGTCAAAAAGTAGCCGTGTTAACCGACTACCAATGTGACTTTTTCAATTCGATTTCTTTCATTCAATTTCCATATTTTTTTTGATGTTACTGACAACTATTACTAAACAGGATGTTATTTGCTATTCAATTTAAAGGGACGACAATGATTCATGAAAACCAAATTTTTCCTTTCTTACTTTTCCCAATACTTTTCAAATATTTGTGCAAAAATGAATGTTGTACTATCTTATAAAGCTATGTTACTTCATATAAACTCTGCCTATATTTTAGGAACAGTTTTACCAGAAGCAATCACATTAATATTATAAAGGCGAAGTTTGTGTTTGTGTGTTTGTTACTTCTTCATGGACCTGAACCCATAGTGCCGCTCCCCTTCGGGTACTTGCACACTCTGGTAAGGAAACATACCAGGGACCAGCATCACAAACTATGGTCGGACCAAGGTGAGTGTAGGCAGGCTAAGGAAGCACTCCCTGCAATTGATGGCCGCCTCACGAAACAGGTTCTCCAACTAACTAAACAACAGCTGCGTACAGTTACAGCGGCTATAACTGGCCATGGGTCATTTAATAAACACCTCTTTGTCATAGGAGTCACAGACAGTCCGCTGTGCAGGGCCTGCGTGGAGGACGACGAGACAGCAGCTCATGTGCTTCTACACTGCCCGGTGGTTGCCGCATACAGGGCAAAGTACTTTGGTAACCCAGGTACCCTCCGTGAGGTTGTCAGTAACATCAAAGCGCTGCTGGCCTTCTTTGAGGAGCTGGGGTGGATCGAATGATCGATTTTCCCACGCATACGCAAAATACGCACATTGACGTGAGTTGCGGATTACCTACTTCTTCATGCTGAAACGGCTAGACCAATTTGGATGAAATTTGGTATATAGATAGCTTATACCCTGGATTAATAAATAGGCTACTTTTAATCCCCCGGGTAAAACCGCGGGGCACAGCTAGTATGAAATAGAACTGCCTACCCGTTCCATGTTTAATAATATAATATTTTTTCAGTATGTATCTTTTGTTTGTCCTGAATTTTTAACTAGGCCTGCATTCGGTACGGCAATAAGCAATGAATGAAATATTATGTAAGCAGATGCGACGAATAATTTAGTGTTAAAACAATTTTTTTTACAAAAGTTTTTATAATATTTTTTAAAAGGTTTCCGTTCTGTTGTGGCTGTTTTTCTTACCACTGACAGATTAAGGCAAGACCTTGCACTACATTCTACATTCACATTACACGATTACAACATTCTAAACCGCACGATACCGCAGTTTAACTAGCCCTTAACGGAATATCGACAACTCTTGAAAACTCGAGTATTTATTAAATAATTCACTGACCTGATGCAGCAGGCGCCCTTGGAAGTGGTCCTCATCCGGAGACAGGTCCATTTCGGTCGTTTTCAGAATAAATACACAAGTAGCGCAGACATTTCCGGCCTAAACAGCCGCTCAAGCGTTACAAAAGGCCTGTGAACGAAATACGGCGATACACACCAAATTATTAACTAAAACTACATTTAAAACACACAGTTAGTGCGCCAGACGTTTTTTTTCTTTTGCCATTGCGGATAGAAAACGTTAATTAATTCGAAATTGAAAATTAAATCGTGAATGTGAATTTATTATCGATCGATTTGTTTGATGACAGCTGACCTGACTGACATGACAAGATTGACAAACGTTTGACAGATGACAGCTATCAAATAGCCAACCATAGTTGTACGAAGAAGCCAAGAACCTCCAAAACAATTATTTCTACCCTTTGTAGAATTCGCTTGGGTTTCTGTTGTACACTCCAGTGTTTTTGCAAAAGATTCGTGTTCGAGACTCCTCTCTCTGTAAGTGCGGGTTGGAGGAAGGCACTCTGGACCACATCTTTTTTGAATGCTCAAACAACATCCCACCTTTAGATTTATATAGGCGCCTCCCAAAATTTAAGATCCCTCTTCCGACTAATTTTCCTTCTTTACTAACATACTCCTCTCCAGATCTGCATGTGGCGCTGATGACTTTCATCCGTCACAATAACATAAAATTGTGAATTACTCCTTATGTGTTGGTGTGGTACCTATACGTGTATTTTATGTTTTAACAATAATATTTATTTATTTCTATTAGTTGTATCCTTAGAGCATTTAACCTAAATGCTCTAAGGTTGTATCAAATGGATCAACCCAGATCAACCAAATATTTTTCTAGTTTTTTTTTTTTTTTTTTTTTTTCATGCACACTTGTTTCTCTAGCTCACTTTAGACATTGGCAGAATAGTCGACATCGGCTTTGCTTGCCATTTTTTAAGAATAGAATAGAATAGAAGAAGGGCGTTTTCGATTTCGAAACGCTACGCGCTAAGCAAGTCGAAAAAAAAATTGAATACAAATATAAACTGTGTACACGGCTACATATCAAACTATACAATAATTCCAGTATAAGCTGATCTCACATTGTATAGGATTTCCGTACAGTGAGAGATCAGCCTATACTAGAAATCTATAAGAAGCTTGATATTAGCCGCGTGTACTTACATGCATGACGTATTCAAAAATATCGGTAAATAATTAATTATCTAATAAAGATAAAATCATGAAACAATCTCTAAAATACTGAATTACATGAATGAAGTTTCAATCTTATAAGCTGATTTTTTTATAGGTCTGGCTGTTATGCCGCGGCCACATTAATGCCGGGGCTACACTATACGTCAACGTTAATGCCCATAAACGCTTTAAACATCACGGTAATTGTTCCGTTATTCAACGCGATGAATTGAGTGGCCACATTTGAACGGTCAACGTCAATGCTCATTAAATTGACACCCCTCGTCCATCGGCAATGTGAATGCCGTTGTCAAATTATCGGCGTAGTGGTGGCTAAACTTACGGTTATCGCCCTTCAACGCGTTACTCAACGGTGATGTCCGTATAGTGTGGCCCCGGCATAACAGGATGTGCCGTTGATTATCGCGTTGAAGAGCGTTAGCCGTAGGTGCAGCCACCACTTACCGCAATACTGGGGAGGAAAACTAAGTTTTTATCACGCTAGGTGGCACATGGTGGCCTTATGGTGGCACATGATCGACTGTCCATTTGTCATTGATTTGACATAACGAACGATTGTCAAATTGTTTGGATTTGTTTGTAAAACAATGTACAGTCATTCAGAGCGCCATCTACAAACAGCTTTGCGTGTGCCTCCCCATTAAGCATTTGACCGAATCTTGCCGGTATTTAACTTCCGCAATTTTTATGCCTTTTATGGGCATTGACTGTGACGTTAAACATTCCTTTGTTGGTATCTCCTCGAAGCGAAACTGCAGCGTTCCTTATTACTCCCGTTCACATCATGGTCTATTTTTTAATGTCCGTAAGGATTGAGTCGCCAAATTTCGTATCTTAATGAAATTTAATACTTATTTAGTAGTAAGTTTAAAAATTTTGTAGGTTCGATCCTCGATTTTGTAGGTATAATACTTCAAAAGATATATGAACTTATAGGTGGCAACTCAATCTAAATGTTTGGACTGAGTCGCCACGTCAGAACTAAGAACATCATGGATGAATGTTTATCATAATTTGGTATGATTTAGTAGTATTTGAGAGTATTTAGTAGACAAAATCTGAGCTCGGTAGTGTTAAAATTAAAAAAGTTACAATATATTATGTGTGGCTCCTCAGACCATACACATACGACTGGTCATTTTTCAAAGAAGCAGTAGTTCAATTTAATGCGCAATTTCAACATCATTTAGTAGTAAGTATATTAGATTTGTAGGATAAGAGTCGGCAATCACAAAAGAAAGAAATGGGAGATATAGCATATTTAATGTGGCTCCTCAATTCAGATGCTTCGGTAAATAGATTTGCCTCTAATCTACATAATCATGTGACGAAATTTGGAACAAAAAACGCCAATATTTTGTATAAATTTCTACAAAATGAAGGTATAAAAAAATACAAAAAAAAGTACATATTTACGAAGTTATTAGCTATTCTTTAATTTCATATGATTTTTTTTTGTAGGGTGACCATGAATACGTGATTTAAAAAGAAAATGTACGTTTCGTGGCTTATAGAAACAAAATCTATTTTGTCGCATGTTTTCAAAGTCAGCCTGTATAGTCGGATTTGCACAATTATTTTTTTGTTTGAAAGGTTATGCTCTCGAGGTGGTCCCACTGTCACCAAATCAGAATCTGATGAGGAGATCCCATGGAAATCGAGGGAATCCCTTAAATTTTCGTTTATTGGCAACGACACTACCAGCCGCACTACCAGTAGTGTCGTTTCCAATTAACGACACTACCAAGCCTATTTTTTTTGGATTATATTGTACAGTCAACACAGCAAACTTCATTATCATCATAGTTTCATCATGGAACTTGTGAAATTTTTTAAGGGTGTAAAACACTAGAGGTAAAAAAACAACACCTAAAACGATAATGAGGTCAAAATGGAAATCCAAGATGGCGGCTGCAAAAATTTTCGCAGCCGCCATTTCAAGCCGACGCCGCGCGGCGCAGCGGAACGTGTCTACATTCGCCAAGTGCTCCCGCCCCGCCCTGCGTCTTTTTAATTTTATTTTTGTATTCTTCTTCCTCTTCCTCTTCTGCAAGAAGTCCGATTATAACAAGATCCCAGTCTATCATTATAATTTCACTCGAGCACTCGACCAAACTGCTTCAATTCTACACGAAGTCTGGACGGAAATAGTAGAGACTGTAGTAGAGTAGTCGCGCGGCTTCGTGAGGCGCAGCACCGCTCTTGCACAACGCGCGTACCGGCGAAGCACCGCTGTGTCGCGATGCATCGCTATACGCTGCGAGGCATCACGAGGCGCAGCGCTGCATGGTGCAACGTATTCTAAATTCTCACAATGAAATGTGTATATTTTCGTGTAGAAAATAAAGTTATATTTTGAGTCGCTCTTTTAAAATGTGCGCGCAGCGTCGCGTTGCGTCGCGTCTCGGTGTGAGCTGACCCTAACTCGCGCATTTGCTCTCGGAGACCACAGATGGGCATCGGGACTACTCAATAATTGTATTTCGCGGGTTGCGATTCGATTAGTGGACCTACCACTTATTATGTGCTGTTTTTTAAAACATATAGTATAGGTATAGTTCCTTTTTAGGGTTCCGTACCAAAATGGTAAAAAAGGAACCCTTATGGTGTGACTCAGTCTGTCTGTCTGTCTGTCTGTCTGTCACAGCTGGATATCTCAAGAACTACTAATGCTATCAACTTGAAATTAGGAACAGATGTTTACCCAACTATTTTGCAAATAAGAAAGAAATAGAAATATTTATACGTTTTTTGCAACATTGACTGAAAGGGGGTCTTAAAAATTCAAAGTGGGTTTACTATGGTATATTGGGTATCATATGAAAGAGCGCTATTTGCACATTCTCAAACATTTAAAAAAAAAATACCGTCCCCCCCCCCCCCTTATCTCCGAAGTTTGCGAAGCGAAAAATCTGCAAATATTCTATATGATAGAAGTTTGTGTAAAGATTACAGGAAAAATAAAACGATGTCTCTAAATAGCACACTTTTTCAGAAATCGGAACGGAACCCTCGGTGTGCGAGTCCGACTCGCTCTTGACCGGTTTTGTAACATTGTTATTATACGTAATTTGCATAATTATCTTTGTTGGCACATCTTGATTTCAATTGTGATTTGTTTTAAAACACAAAAGCGCTTCGATACAAAATCGTAGTTATAAACGCTTACCATAACATCAGAGGTATCAATGGGCAGTATGAATAGTTTTTTACAATTAGTAATAATGTGTTTATTTATTAGGTAAGTTAGTATTTAAGTGGCAATTATTTAGAACGTTTAGGATGAACACTTTATTATTTTTCTCCTTTACGAAGTGAATAATACAATTCTGTTAGAAATAAGTAGGGATTTTATTAAAAAAATAAATTTCAAAAACTAGTCATCCTGGTTTCATTTAACATCATCATCATCATTTCAGCCGAAAGACGTCCACTGCTCCCCCCAAAAGGGACCTCATTCTTAACTCGATCTCGCAGAAAAACACCGAGCATAACCCTCTTCTTTGGCTTTTGGGTGACCTTGAGCTTTCTTATGAGGCCCATTGTAAAACGCTACGTCTTAGTGCCGTAAATCATAACTGGCAACACACACTGGTCAAAGACTTTTGTTTCGAGACACTGCGATATTTTGGACGAGAAGATCTTCCGTAGCTTCCCTAACTTAACGAAGTTGGACTTACCTAGTTTGACCGTTTGTCCCAGGTACACACACAACATGGTCACCCTCAATAGCGAATTCTTAATGAATATCGAAAAGTATTTTTTTTTCAGATACCGAATATATACAATGTTGATTTGTACATAAGTATTTAGTAGACATTTATACTAAATGTTAGTGTCTCTGGTTATTGATTCCGTTGTGATCTCAGGTAGATACAATCAATTATTTATTTGCAGAACGTCAGGACTGAGGAGCCAAATAAAATGCGTTTATTTACTAAATTCACTCAGTTTTACTACTTTCTCTATATACTACAAATTCGAACACACTTACTACTAAATGTTCTTTGGAGTGGAATATAAATTGACCAATTAATTTCATGGAAATTCACGTTCTTATGATTGATTGATTGATGGATTGAGGAGCCACATTAAAAGTATTGTATATTCTTCAATATCAACAGTACAGGACTCAGATTTTTAGTAGGTACTAAACACAATTACTACTAAATCATACCAAATAATGATAAACATTCATCCATGACGTACCTAGTTCTGACGTGGCGACTCAATCCAAATATTTAGATTGAGGTGCCACCTTTATGTTCATATATCTTTTGAAGTATTATACCTACAAAATCGAGGATCGAACCTACAAAATTTTTAAACTTACTACTAAATAAGTATTAAATTTCATTAAGATACGAAATGTGGCGACTCAATCCTTACGGACATATTTTTTATTAGTAACAAGTTTTTGTAACGAAATTATTTTAATTTTATTTTTGTGCAAAGAAGTGCAAAGTACTTAGAGCATTAGGTTAAATGCTCTAAGGCAAAGTACAATTTTGTTTGTAATTGATTTATTAGTTTAGTTTTAGTACCATAGACAACTTAAGATAATAACATATAGATTTCTACCATAAAACTTTTGGCTTTGCCAATATCTATGGTAAAGAATGTAAGTAGTGCTTTTTGTCGATCTACCCACTAGTTGTAATGTTTTATAGTACTCTGTTCTGTATATCCACTACCTACACAATATGAACATAATTTTCATACATTGTTCGGCATTAATCAATATCGGTGAATTCAAATTAAAAATGTCGCGTACTTATTTCAATTATGGTCCAGAATGGCAGGAAAAGAAGAAACATTTTGCCAAAAGTGTTTTCCACAGTTTAGAGAGTAAGTTAAAACTACATAATTCCATAACACTTAAGTAGATGCATGCAAATTCTGTGGTTATCACCAATTATGGAACCACTGTACAAACGCACCCGGCGCTTTTATATACTAGCTATTTTTTTTTTTGGGTATACAATAGACCTTTTTTAGTGTATTATTGAAAACAACAAAGTGCGCAAAATAATAGACGCCGAAAAAAAAATATTTTACAGTACGAGTACCACATTGACCTTGAAATCAAGGTCAATAACCCTGAGGCTTTCATTGTCTAATATACGAGACATTCACCGCCTCATCTAAACCAAATGATTCACCAAAAATAGACGGGATATGGCGCTCGGCGGCCGCTGCCACGGAACCGCTCGCTTCGCTCGCTCGCCGTCGCGCGTTAAGGGTCACTGTTCTAACCTAACCTAACCTAACCTAACCCAAATGATTCACCAGCAATAGTGGTAATGGTCACTATTCTAACCTAACCCAAATGATTCACCAATGTGAAGTTTCGTACGCGCGGGTGTGATTGTACAGTGGAGCCCCAATTATAGTGACCGAGCAGTGGAGGCCCAGTGGTAACAGCCCCGACTCGTAAGTCCTCCTCCCCCTCTTCCTCAGTTGAAGTTCGTAGGTTTGAACCAGGGCTTTAAATACAGGTAAAAATTCACTTCTGACACAGTTACCGTTAATATGAAAATAACGGTAATAGAATTAACGTTATTTATGCTATTTTTATCGTTAGTCTTTATTAACGTTAATTGTTTAATAACGTTAACTTTATCGTTAACGTTATTAAACAAATTTAACACGGCTGCCTGGCGAGGCGGAGCGGCAACAGTGCATCGTGATCCAATGCTAAGCGACCGCTCCTTTTCACCGTTTCGGTTCTCTACTTGTTTCTACCTCTTTTTAGGGTTCCGTACCAAAATGGTAAAAAGAAACCCTTATGGTGTGACTAGTCTGTCTGTCTGTCACAGCGGGATATCTCAAGAACTACTAATGCTATCAACTTGAAATTTGGAACAGTTTTAGATGATGTTTGCCCAACAATTTTGCAAATAAGAAAGAAATAAAAATATATGTTTTTTTTTGCAACAGGGACTTAAAGGGGGCCTTAAAAATTCGAAGTGCGTACCATGTGGGGTATCATATGATAGAGCGCTGTTTGCACATTCTCAAACATTTTTTTCTTTTTTTTAGGCTGCATAGTTTTCGACTTTTGATGAAAAATGTAAAAAAGAAATACCGTCCCCCCCCCCCTCCTTAACTCCGAAGTGCGCATAGAGAAAAATCTGAAATTATTCTATTTAAATTAATTATTTATATTTTTTTTTTGCAACAGGGACTGAACGGGGTTCTTAAAAATTCTGAGTGGCATGTGGGGTATCATTAGAAAGTAACCAATGTCTCACACTATAGATCTTTGACTTTGACTATGAGTACACATCGAACGTGTGTACCTAATTGTTTACGTATAATCGTATTAAAACAGAAAATAGACGGTGCTACTTTGGATTTTTTAATCGAAAAATTTCAAGTATAGACCAGGATTGATAATTTTTGAAACAAAAACAAAATATTAGTAGTATGAAACCCATTGGAAAAGGAAGAGAATATAACAAAAATTAAAGGAAAAATAAATTACGGGCGATCTGAGGTGAGGTAAATATTAACTTTATTAACTTGCATTTTCTGAGAACATTTGCTATAGTAATGTATATTTTTTTATACTATCAGAAAGTAGAGATTTCAACGAACAAAAAACCCACCGAGTTTTTTAAGAAAGCAGATATTTTGACGTGAGAATTTTCGATTGAAAATTAGGGTGTTTTTTCGATAATAAGTCAAAATAAGGTGAAAAAAATTATATATTTTAAATAAAAAAAAAAATACAGTGTGTTTGGGACATAAAAAGGTCCTGTAAGTTTTCACCAAATTTCGTGAAAAAAAAAAATATTTTGTAAAAGTTAAAAATAAAAACTTGGTTATTTGAATTTTTCACATAAATAACATAAATTTTGAGGCTATGTGAAAAAAGTGTAAATACAAAAGCTGTTGATCTTTTTATTACCTCCAACTTTTTCCATAGGACTTGTAGTTTGCCGGAAATCGAGATAAACCGTTTTTTACCCTTAAAAACACCCACCCATCCACTTCCCGACCTCAGATCGCTCGTAATTTATTTTTCCTTGCATTTTTTATTATATTCTCTTCCTTTTCCAATGGGTTTCATCCTACTATCATTTTTTTCACTTTTTACCATTCTCAAAGGCTTCTGCACTGGGCCGGTAGTCTCGACATTATTAACGTTGCTCTAACGACAGCAATCATTCGCTAAGTTGTAATGGGTCCCTAGACGGTCAAAATGGTTTGACAAGCATGAAAAAATCATTTACAGTTTCAAACCAGTTGCGACGAGGACCGTTTTAACGACTAGTTTTCGTTTTATAGAAAACATAGGACAACAGAGGGAGCCAAAGACATAATAATCTCTTTGAAGGGAGCGAATCGTGCTATTTTTCGTATCTCTATAAATAACACACAAACGTAAATCATGTTTTCAACTTTATTTAAATATCCATCATGTATGACAATCATCTCCTAAGTTCACACATTCTAATAATCTAGATCTAGGCACTGTTTATACGACAGATGTTGCACCTAACCATGTATCCACATGACAATAACAATAAGCAGTTTAATAAAGTGGGTCGAAAATCTCCAAAAACCAAAATCATGCACTTTTGCCAATGGGTATCCATGCGAGATAATTAATGTAAATTACACTAGTCAAGTAGAAAAAGTGAATGTCACAAAATGTTTAGGGATCTTAATTAACAGCCAGAGGACATTATTGTAAAAGTGTATGGCTTGAACCGCTATGTACTTCCTACATAACGGTTCAAGCCATTCATAACATTTAGTGTGCTCACATCACGTAATGTTTTGTTTTACAACTTACTACCGTCAATTTAATTTGATTCCTACTTAACTTTTCATACAATTAGGTATTATACTTATTTATTCTTTTATAAGCTGCATAGTTTATCAAAAAGAGTAAATCTGCCAACAATATTGGTTGCCTTAAGCGTACCATGGTTTGATACTTTACAACTTTGAAGTAGCCGCATTTGTAAAACCTATTAATGTATTAAAAATTTTCATTTTCTACCTCAAATGAAACTAGACGTGGTACAGATATGAGATCTCAATGTCAGAAATTTTTGTGCACGGTATTCTCAAACTTCTATAATCAAGAAAAACTATTAGTTAGGTATCTGTGCCATACAGATACATAACTAATAGTTTTCTAAGTAATTTATAATAAAATACCTAACAATAATAAAGACTACAGCTATTGCAGGAACTTAGAAAACAGCTAACAGTTTTTATTATTCTGTACAAGATTTCATAGCCGATAAATTAACTTCATTGAAATTTAGTTTTTGTAATTTGTTTAAATGTAGGTACTAAATTTGCATTCTATATTAGCTAGAATGTACATGGATTCCTCACAACTGATTTCAGTTTCAAATGCAAATAAATAAATCTATAATAATGAGAAATAAATAACAACCACAAATCATGTTCTCAACTTATTAAATCTCCATTATCACAATCATCTCCTAGTTTACACATTCTAGACACTTTTTACACGAGGCATGTTGCATAGCTATTGAAAAATCTTTCAAATGACATTTTAAACTTTCACTACCTACATAGTTAGTCACTTAGTTCAACGTTTTCTTCTAAGTCGTTCCTTTACCGACCACAAATGACGCCTCTCCAAGCTGTGTGGTCTTCCGAAGTGTAGACCGCTTACTTCATGCCGGCTCCCAGTCCTCAGACAGCCGTATTAAGGATGGATAACTTTCTGTAGAATCCCAAGTATGACTACGCAGCTATAAGTACTATATAGTGAGAAACTATAAAATAATGCAGTGAGGTCGCCGCTTAAGCTAGAAATGTGTTAGCCGAGTAATATAATCTGCTGACGAGTTATTTGTTATTGTCAATAAATGAAACAATAATAGGAAAATAACATTAAAAATATTAGTTTCCAAAGACAACTAATCAAACTATAGACTTCATCTTGACCACAGAGTACTTTTCGACTGACAGAATAAATAATAGTGTTGCAAGGAGGAGAAGTTGCAACTTCCATAGAAAGTTACCCCACGTTCGACAGCTGAGAAAAATATCTCAAAAACCGGCCAAGTGCGTGTCGGACCACGCACAATGAAGGGTTCCGTTGGTCGGGAACATTGTTACCCAAAAAAAAATTTTTTTTATGTGATAAAACAAAGAGTTTATATAAACTCTTTGTGATAAAACTACAAATTAATAATTTTCGGACTTTTGTCTCTACTTGTGCTGTAATACCTTGCTTCTTGCCAAATTTCATAATTCTAGGTCAACGGGAAGTACCCTGTAGGTTTTGATTTATTTGCGAGTATCAAAATATGTCGTACATAGGGCCGTATTTTTTATCGCAATGACTTAGAAGCTTGATTTTTAAGAGCTGCAAGGGACTATAGACTGACGTATTTGATATTTATTTCAACATGATACCTTCTCGCGTTTCTGAGAAAAAGGGTCTTATAGGCTGACAGACTTGAAAATATTTTTTTGTGTGAAAAAATTACAAATTAACAATTTTCGGACTTTTTCCTTTACTTGTGCTGTAATACCTTGCTTCTTGCCAAATTTCATGAGTCTAGGACAACGGAAAGTACCCTTTAGGTTTTGATTTACTTGCGAGTATTAAAATATGGCGCATTAATGGCCGTATTTTTTTATTGCGTTGACTTAGAAGCTTGATTTTTTTAGAACTCTAAGGGACTATAGACTTACGTATTTGATATTAATTTCAACTTGATCCCTGCACGCGTTCCTGAGAAAAAGGGTCTTATAGGCTGACAGACTTGAAAATATTTTTTTGTGTGAAAAAATTACAAATTAACAATTTTCGGACTTTTTCCTTTATTAATGCTGTAAGACCTTGCTTCTTGCCGAATTTCATGATTCTAGAACAACGGGAAGTACCCTATAGGTTTTGATTTACTTGCGAGTATCAAAATATGGCGCATTAATGGCCGTATTTTTTTATTGCGTTGACTTAGAAGCTTGATTTTTTAGAACTGTAAGAGACTATAGACTTACGTATTTGATATTAATTTCAACTTGATACCTTTACGCGTTCTTGAGAAAAAGGGTCTTATAGGCTGACAGACTTGAAAATATTTTTGTGTGTGAAAAATTAAAAAGTAACAATTTTCGGACTTTTTCCTTTTTTTGTGCTGTAAGACCTTGCTTCTTGCCGAATTTCATTATTCTAGGACAACGGGAAGCACCCTATAGGTTTTGATTTACTTGCGAGTATTAAAATATGGCGCATTAATGGCCGTATTTTTTATTGCGTTGACTTAGAAGCTTGATTTTTTTAGAGCTCCAAGGGACCATAGACCTACGTATTTGATATTAATTTCAACTTGATACCACCACGCGTTCCTGAGAAAAAGGGTCTTAACAGACTGACAGACAGACAGACAGACGGACAACAAAGTGATCCTCTAAGGGTTCCGTTTTTTCCTTTTGAGGTACGGAACCCTAAAAATAGGTAAAAATGAGTATTAATAAATTGCATACCTCCGATTGCCATCCTTACTGGCTACTTACTGGCTATCATACTTAGAAATTGCTACAAATATTCTTTCAGGCACAGTATTACCTACTTAACTAAAAATATTTTACTTTCATCCATGCAATACCTTTACCTACTATTCTAACGACTACCATAAAAAAACCGGTCAAGAGCGAGTCGGACTCGCGCACCGAGGGTTCAGTTCCGATTTCTGGAAAAGTGTGCTAGATAAAGAAATCGTTTTATTTTTCTTGTAATCTTTACATAAATAGCCTCCCTTTTTTTTTTTTTTTTTTTTTTTGAGGGTGGGAAATCATCAAATAACTTCTCCCGCTCTGGGTGGAGCGGGAGGGCGTGTCAGACTTTTACTGACTAAAACCCACCCGTGTTCCTTCAGTTGCCTATGCCAGGGCCGCGGTAACCCTTTCAGACAACCCGCGACCCCAGCGGCGTCGCCCTATTGGGCCCCGTCACTTGCTGACATCTCTTTGAGGCGCGCGTGGAACACGACGCGCCGTCGACTCGGGCCTGGTCCTTACCGGACGGCGAGCTACCCGCTGCTCACCGTCCGCAGGCCCGCGCCTACGGTGGCCGGAAATCGCCCCGCGATTCCCGCCGCCCAGGGCGTCTCCTGCGGCGACTGAGGGCGTGAGGCTGCCTCTCTCTCACGCGTTCCGCCTCCTCCTTCGCGAGCATCACTGCTTCGCAGAAGGAGGTGACGGCCTCCCATGCACTCTCGCTCCGCACCATGGCCTGGACCAGGCTCGGACGCGAGAGATCGCCGCCGCCGATCGCCTCCGTGAGAACACGGCGGTGCTCTGCCCAAGCCGGGCAGACCTCCACTGTATGCTCCACCGTGTCCTCCGGGCGATCTACACAATGACCCGGGCGTTTCCTCCCGCCTTATGCGAAACAGGAACCTCCCGAAACAACCGTGTCCGGTGAGGACCTGCGTCAGGCGGAAGGTGAGGACGCCGTGGCGCCTCTCTAACCACTCCTCAAAGAGGGGACTTATCGCCGCTATTGTGGCGTGCCCAGCGCTGGGTTGCGACAGTCGCGCTCTCCATGCCGCCATGAGATCCCGCCGGAGCTCTGTCCGCTGTACCGTGATTTCTCGCGGCAGCGGAGTTACGCCCCGGCGCTTCGCCTCCTCGCGCCACTCCCACACGTGCGCGAGGACCTTTGCCTCCAGATCCCACGGCGGCAATCCGGCAAGGAGGCTCGCCGCCTCCCGGGAGACCGTGCGGTATCCCCGGACTAGCCGGATGGCCATGACCCTCTGGGACGCGTTCAACCTGCCGGCTGGTCCCAGCCTTAGGGAACGCACCCACACCGGTGCTCCGTAAAGGGCCATGGACCGCACGACCCCCGCGTAGAGCCTCCGGCAGGAGGCGTTTGGACCCCCCAGATTGGGCAGGAGCCGCCTCAAGGCAGCCCCAGCCCGTGCCAGTCTGGGAGCCAAACGTCGGAAGTGCTCCACGAAGTTCCACCGGCTGTCGAGGACGAGTCCCAGGTACTTCATCGTCGACCCGACTCCGATGTGAACCCCTCCCACCGTTATTTCGGAACCCGACGGTGGCGCATTCCGAGGACCATGAAAACACATGGCCTCGGACTTGTGCAAGGCCACCTCGAGTCCCAACTGCCGGATCCTCTCCACGACTATCGCAACCCCGCGTGTCGCTAGTTCAGCCGCCGCCTGGTGCGACCTCCCCTGCGCCAGGACCAGCGTGTCGTCAGCGTAACATACTACGCTGACGCCGCTTGGGAGGTCGGCGCGCAGCACCCAGTCGTAACCGATGTCCCACAGATGCGGCCCCAAGACCGATCCCTGTGGGACACCGCACGACATCTCTCGCCGGTTCCACTCTCCCTGATGACCGGGGTAGATGACGGCCCTGTCCGTCAGATAGGCCTCGACCACTCGACAGAGGTAGGTCGGCATCCGGTGATACCGCAATGCCTCCCTGATGCAACTCCAGGGCAGGGTATTAAAGGCGTTGGCGATGTCTAGGGACACCGCCAAGACGACCCCACCCCAGGCCACTGCATCCCCCGTCGTGAGGGCTCGCACGCGCATGATGACGTCCACCGTAGAGCGCCCCTTGCGGAAACCAAACTGGGTCTCCGCCAAATCCGGCCCCTCCTGCACCAGCCACCCGACGAGGCGGTCTGCAATTACTCTTTCAAAGAGCTTGCCCACCTCGTCGAGCAGCACGATGGGCCGGTAAGCGGACGGAGAGTCCGCAGGGCGCCCCGGCTTCTTAATGAGGACCAGTTTCCCCGTCTTCCAGCGAAGTGGGAACTGGCCCCTCTCCAAGCATGCGCTTAGGAGCCCCCCTAGTCGAGGCCCGAGAGCCCCAAAGGCCAGAACCCAGGCTCTTCCAGGTAAGCCGTCGGGTCCTGGGGCGGTATTTTTGGCACTGAGCCTACGTACCGCCGCTCTCAACTCTACCTCGGTCACTTCCGGAGCATCAACGTCGTCGTCGGTGTCGTGGTCCGCAGCGGGCACCGCATGAGGCGGAGCCATGTGCTTCTAAACTGCCCGGTTGTCGCCGCATACAGGGCAAAGTACTTCGGTAACCCAGGTACCATCCGGGAAGTTGTCAGTAATGTCAAGGCGCTGCTGGCCTTCTTTGAGGAGCTGGGGTGGATCGAATAACCGATTTTCCCACCCATACGCAAAATACGCGCATTGTCGTGGAGTTGCGGATACCAGCCCGTATTACCTACCTGAGGCGGAGCCATAGGCGGGGGAGTATGTTCCCCTCGCGAAGGGAACAGAGCGCTCACCACGTCCTCCACGAGCTCGGGCCGGAGACTCTGCGTCAGCGGGGGCGCCCATGGGCGGAGTTTCTCCCGCACCAACTTGTAGGGGCGCCCCCATGGGTCTCTGTTCAGAGTCTCCAGCGACTCCTCGCGGCCCAGATCCCTGGACTGCAAGATCTCCGCTCGGAGGGCGGTCTTCGCCGCTCTGTACCCCTCGTACAGCTGCGCCTGAATGGCTTCCGTATCCGGAGGGCGGATACGGAGCCTGCGGTGCCTGGTGTACAGGCGTCGCGCGGCGACGCACGCCTCGCGCAGAGCCGTCAGCTCCGGCGACCACCAATACACCTGGCGAAAGGCGCGACTGGGCTGGACCCGGGGCATTGCCACGTCGCACACCTCGGACATGGCCTCCCGGAACCACTCCGCCTCGTCGTTGATGTCGGCAGGCCTGTCCGGTGGTGACACCCAGGCCTGCACGATCGAGGCTTCCAGGAGTGTTGTGTAGGTAGTACTGTTAAATAAAACTCTGACACGTCCGTTCCATAGCACCGTATAATCGAGACTGCTCCTGCAATTACCCACCATACACTACACGCCCCACGTACGTTACCACTGTCATCCGTCACTTTATAGTCCGTATTACCTAACACGCCAGTCACTTTCCCAGGTTGCCATTTTTCCCCTTTTAGATACTGCCTGTACCAGACTTCCTCCCCTACATTCATACTCCTATCAGATCCTCCTTTGGTATCTATTTGCCGTTGTTGACAACGCTGTACCTTGGCCATCTGATCTGGTATTAATAAGTCCAAGTGTGTTCGTAGACGTCTACCCATTAGCAACATAGCAGGACTTTCCCCTGTTGTGCAATGTTCGGTGTTCCGATAATACAGTAAGAACTTGTTGAGTGTTTTGTCTATATTCTTATTTTCAGTGTACGCTTTTTTTACTACCCTTTTTACAGTTTTTACTGCATTCTCGGCTGCACCGTTAGATGCGGGATGGTAGGGCGCTGCGAAAATATGTTCTACACCGTCTAATTTTAAAAAATCCTTAAATTCTCGGCTCGTAAAGGGTGGTCCATTATCACTGACGATTTGTTTTGGAATCCCAAATCTACCCCACAATTCTGACAACTTACCTATAGTTGTCACCGCCGCCGTACTAGGCACTGGGAAAACTTCTATCCACTTGGACTTAGCGTCTACAACTACTAGATAAGTTTTCCCGTAGATAGGCCCCATGAAGTCTAGGTGTAGGCGCGCCCAGGGGCTCGCGGGCCAGGGCCAGGCGCGGGGCGCGTGTTGCGGCGGTGCGTCCGCCTGCGCCGCGCACACGACGCAGGCGCGACACGTCGCCTCAACCGCTTCGTCTATGCCGCCCCACCACACGTAACTGCGTGCTATTGCTTTTGACTTAATTATACCCATATGGGGCTCGTGTATAATGCCATACACTACAAGGAGGAGCTCCCGGTCCAGCTTCTTCAGCGCCCACCGCGGACCACTCGGGGCCTGTCGGACCGGCGCGCTCGAGGTATGGGCGGAGACGTCAAACCGGATGTACCGGTGATCGGAATAGGTCTCCACCCCCTCCATGACGCGCCAGTCAACCACGTGCGGCAACAGAGCGGGGCTGGCGAACGAGATGTCCACCACCGACTCGCCCCGCATCCGCACACACGTGGGGACAGAACCCCGGTTTAGGACGACCAGGCCTGTCTCCAGAGCCCAGTCCTCCACCATCCTGCCCCGTGTGTCCGTACACCGGGAACCCCAAGCCACATTCTTGGCGTTGAAGTCCCCGAGGACAAGCACGGGAAGGGAACGAAACCCGACGACGACGGTTTTCAACTCCGCAAGGGAGTTGTGGAACTCGGCGAGAGTTCGGTTCGGGGAGAAGTATGTCCCCACCACGACAATCCCCCCGAACCGTGCTGCGACGCAACCCTGTCCCTTCTTGACGGCTTCAAGGGACAGGGTACCGGCGGCGGCCGACGAAATGAGGGTCACTGAGCCGCTCAGGTCCTCCACCCAGTAATCACTGGGCGGGACAAAGTACGGCTCAGCGACCACGGCGATGTTAATCGACCACTGCGCCATGCTCTGGATCGACAGATCCTGAGCGGCGGCGCAGTGGTTGATGTTCGCCTGGAGGAGGCGTAATGGGGCCACTACTGGCATTCCATTTCAGCCCCCTCCTGAGCCCCCTGTGAG
Organism: Cosmia trapezina; assembly: GCA_905163495.3. NCBI lineage: Eukaryota > Metazoa > Arthropoda > Insecta > Lepidoptera > Noctuidae > Cosmia > Cosmia trapezina. Next base: position 14,952,148 of record LR991047.1, read on the forward strand.
GGCTCCGCCGCAGTGGTTACGGCGGCGACGGCAGTGGGGGCGGCAGCGACGGCGGCGCCTGTGGCGACGGCTGCGGCGGTGACGGCGGTAGAGGGGGCGGGGGGCTTGCCCTTGCCCCGGGCTTTCGTGGGTGGACCACAGCCCTTGCTTCCAGCCCGGTGATCGGCCGGCTTGCCAGCTGCCGCACACAGGTAGCAGTGCGGCGTGGCATTGCACGAGCCGGCCTTGTGACCGGGCTGACCACTGCGGAAGCAATTACTGCTACGGTCCACCTCCGAGGTGCATTTGGCTCCCACGTGGTTGCCCACCTGGCAACGGAAGCACCTCAGAGGTCTGGGTTCCAGCAGTTTTACCCGCGTGGAGTCCCAGCCCACCTGGAATCTCGGGCCCTCCCCAAAGATTTTGTTGGTCGCCGATACGGGGCAGCTCACCGTAACGGCTCGCAACCCCGTGGAGTCTGGACGGATGGTGCCTACCCTCACCTGCTCGATAGCGCACCCCCCAGTCTTGACCACGGCGGCCACAACTTCCCCCTCTGTCACAGAGTCGTCCAGACCCAGGATGCGCATGTCAGCGCACTTGGCGGGTCTGGACACTCGGGCTTCGTCCGCATTTAAGGACGCCCTAAGCCTTTCGGTCAGAGCGTCAGCGGTCGGGCCACTAGCCGCACCGGGGATCTCGAGCATACGAGCCCCAGTCGCCGTGACCCTAATTCGCATGCCCTTCGTGACACCGATCTCCTCCAGGTTCACCGCCGCCCGCGCCTTGGTGAGCACGTCGCGGTAGGACACGCCCTTCTTCTCCGCTTCCGGCTGTAGTGTGATCACTACAGCTGCAGACTTTGGGGCGCGCAACCTCGCCGCGACGCTTCTCTCCTTGCGCCGACGCCGCCTCTCCTTCCGCTTGGCCGCCCTTGCCGCCTTGCCCTCCTTCTTCTTCTCCCCGGCTACCTGCCATTCGGCGTCAGCCGGAGGAGATTTAGAAGGCGGGGGCGGCCGCGTCGTCGTTGCCGCCACAGCCGGGGCCTTCTCAGGCGCCTTAGCGGGCGCCTTCGCAGGCGCCTTAACAGGCGCCTTTGCAGCGGCGGCCCCGCCCTTCGCCTGCCCCGCTGACCCAGGTTTGGGCGTAGCAGCCGTGGCGGCGTACGATGCCGCCTTTGGCTGGCCCGAGGCCTGCCGGCTCGCCGCTAGCGGGGGCCGGAGGACAATGCCCTCCAGGACCGAGAACCGGCTGTTGAAGGCAGCCAGCTCCTTCCGCACCAGGGTCAGTAGCCTCTCCTCTGCGGGCCCGAGCCCGCTCTGCCCCTGCTGCGCCCCCTCTTGCGGCACCTTCTGAGGGCCGGCATCACGGAGCCTGGCCAGGTCCGCTCGGAGCTCCTCATTCTCCTTTCGGAGAAGCTCCATGGCGGCTGTCAAGCGGGCGACCTCCGCCCGCATTTCCGACATACCGTCCGGCGGAGGCCCTTGGAGCAGGACCTCCGCTGCCGCCATAATGGAGGCCTTGGCTGCAGGTATGGCCTTGTCTTTGGAAGATTGTTTCTTCTTCAAGGACACACACTTGACTGCAACAGCCACGACCTCCTCAAACCTAGCCCGCTCCGAGTTGTGGCCACCAGTGGCGTCCGACTCATCGCCAGACGCCTCGATGGCGCTCCCCTCGGCCGACCCGACTGAGCCGTCCACCGGTACGGTGTTTGCCCGGCCCTTGCTCTTTTTCCGGGTCCACCCTAGGCCCCGGCGAGCATACTTAGGGGCCAAGCCCTTTCCGCCATCCGACGAAGACTCCTGGCCCTCCCCCGGATTCAACTCCACATTCCGCTTCAGGAAGGCACTCCTCCTACCAGCGGCCGCCACCAATACGCACTCCGGGCTCTTAAAAGAGCCTTTCGCGCCCTTCGCTCCCGATGCGGCGTCGGACTCCGACCCCGCATCGCTCCTCTCCTTCTCCTCTTCTCGTCGGTTTTTGTTTTTTATATTTGGTTCCATAATTGTTCCCACGAGTAAAAAACATTCTGTACTGGCTCAAAATAACACGGTTCGCACTAGCGGCTAATTAAGCTACCCATTAACCAAGCTTACAACCTCCCTCACGGTGCGCCGCCGCTTGGAGATTTGGGGTGATTTTTTATAGAGGTTTTCTACCTCGCGGTCCGGGCGGTTAAGCCAAGACCCTCGACCCCCGTCAAAAGTCAGAGACATGACCTTGAACGATCTTCGGGGCTACGAGACTAACGGTGGCAGAAGGAAATGACGAAATGAAAATGGAAATGATGATGGTGGATGATGGGATGGGAATGATGATGTGGTGAATGATGAATGGTGTATGGTGGCGGGGATGATGATGATTGATGGTGGATGATGGGATGGGAATGATGATGTGGTGAATGATGAATGGTGTATGGTGGCGGGGATGATGATGATTGATGGTGGATGAATGGCTTCCTTCTGCCTGCCCGGCGGCAGGGTTAGTGCACACCGAGCCCGTTCTTACTCCGCCGCTGTGCGTCTCTGCTTAGAGCAGAGGGACACACGTTGGAGCGTTCCTCCGACAGGATATTGGCATACGGGCAACGAAACCCCTTAGGCACTTGTGCCTAAGGGGAACCATTGCCCGCACCCCAGGGTGCACCGTCCCGAAGACTGGCCTTCCCCACGGACGTATCCGAAGGGAATTCCCTGGACTGTCTACGGCCTGGTGTCAATGACCACCAACTCTGAGTAACTGGTTGAAGAGAATGGGTACGATTGGCATAGATTCACAGACAGACGTGCTGGATGCTCTCCTAGCTAGTACGTCAGCTCGTCGTTACCCAGCGATCTGCTGTGTCCTTTCATCCATTGCAGTGTCACTATGTTGCGGTTAGATACCGTCACACGTTCGAGTGCATTGCGACATTCTAGTACTTATTATTCTCGTGGTAATGTATTTTTTCTGTAACGATTGGAGCACTGAGGCACTGTCTGAGAGTATACGTATATGTGTATCCGTAACTCTCCTGGCTTCTATGACGTAAGCCGCTTGTATGATACCCACACACTCTGCCTGGTAGACAGTGTTAAATACTCTCAGCAAGCTGGATATGTTTATTGAGATCGTGTGAGAAGACTCCGACTCCGCTGCCGGAGTCGGTCTTTAATCAATCGGTGTCATCGTGGGGCTCTCAACTCTTGCGGGACTGAGTAGTCACACCATCCTTCCGTGAGTATTATGTTGTAATGCTTTTGGACAGGGCTATGTCGCATTGTGATGCTATTGTTGGCTGTCGTTTGATCGCATCCTCCTTTATGCGTATGTGCTCGACTTTAGAGTCTTTGCTCAGGGTTCCTGTTAGATTTGAGCATAGAGGCGGCTAGGGCCGCCTATTCACACATGATGAGGTGTAGAGGCGGCAGTCCAAGCATTGCTTGTAGAGCAGCAGTGGGTGTAGTTCTCATGCAGCTAGTTCTCTACTATTTTCAAAACTTGGCGCATGAGGTCGCGTAGGGTATTTTCATGGATGCCATTTATCATTATGGTTATGTCGTCGGCGTAGTCTACGGTGAAGTATCCTTTGTCATTGTTTTGATGAGGCTGTCTACGACCAGGTTCTACCAGGTAGGACCAGGCAGCGGAGAGAGGATGCCCCTTGCGGGCAGCCCTTTTTGGCACGATGGCCCTTGTGGTGTCATTCACTGTCACTTGCACAGCTCGCAGTTTGAGCATGTTGGTGATCCAGCTTCTCAGTGTCGAGTCTATACTATGTCTGTCGAGGGCCATGTTGATGCTCTTGAACATGGTTTTGTCAAAGGCGCCCTCCATATCAATGAAGGCGGCCAGTGATGAGCACTTGTGGGTTGTGATCCACCGCGCATTCAATTTTGGAAACTACGCTGTGCAGTGCAGATTCCGTTGATCTGCCAGTGGAGTATGCATGCTGTTGTTTATGAAGTGGTTTTACCCGAAGAGGTCTGTCACGGATGTGTCTAACAAAGAGTCCCTCGAGGGTTTTCAGTAGAAATGATTTATTTAATTTTTATTTTATTTTATTTTATTAGGATCTCCAACAAAGAATACAATGCTATATTACAAAGAACAAGAACTCTATGTGCTCCCTCAATTATAGGAGACCACATCATGCGATAGAAACAAACACAACATTATAAATTATTACTAAACTATAAACACAAAAAAATATTTTCAAGTCTGTCAGCCTATAAGACCCTTTTTCTCAAGAACGCGTAAAGGTATCAAGTTGAAATTAATATCAAATACGTAAGTCTATAATACTTTTTATATGGTATTATTAACCTAGTATAATAACTATTATCAAACAATCGCAAATGAGTTAATACAGTGTTTAATTGCTTTTTAATCATATTGTTAAACTAAAATCAGAAGTTAGTATATTACAGGTATTCTGCCCCTGAATAATATTCAAAGCAATTTTTAATGTGCTAGCCAGTAAGGATGATCACCGGAAGTATATCATTGTTTTATACTAATTTTTAGCAATTTTTTGAGACACTTATCTTTGCAGTCGGAAGTGAGGCATTTTTGCTACTTCTTCTTTCTAAATCCTTAGATATCTAACAAAAGTTATTGCTACTTATTAGTTTGAACTAGAGAGGTGCTAGGAATTACTTTTCTGTTACCAAATACCTAGTAACTGCAGCTTAACAGATAACCTAGGAACTGAATTCACAGTTCCCTGTTACCATTTCACCGTTTACCATACCATGGCGTTCGTTTGTTCATCGTTAATTTATCAGTTATTTATTTTATTTTATTAATTTTAGGAAAGCTTACAGCTAATATAATTTCCATATAAGGTGCTCTGAAAATATCTGCCACCGCTTCAATGGGAGATAGTATTGTGTATATAGATTACAATAGTGAAGAAATTTTGTACCCCGGAATAGTTAAATCAGTTTGACAAAATAAAGTAATTAAATAACATATCATTACTGTATTCTGCATAACGTCGTTCAACTACGCGTGACGTGTCGCTTCTTCAATAAAAAACAACTGCTATCTCTTTCTAACTCTTCTATGAATGAACACAGAAATAAGCTGAAGGCTCCTACAGACAGAGGCGATATCGCGGTCGCGACGCGATATTTCGATATTATATCCATAGAAAAATATCGCGTCGCGACGCGATATCGCCTCTGTCTGTAAGATCCTTGACTAGTTCGTTTACCCCGTGCGCGTTAACATGGCACCTGGATCGAAAACAAAATTGTGTCTAAACACTATGTTTTGTCACGTTTAAAGCATCGTAAAGTAGTTATTATGAGAAACTTAGCGCACAATAAATGATGATATTCAAAAAACTAAAATAAAATTCAAAAATTTTTTGCACTCGGTTCTTTAGGGTCAGCGCACACCAAGAGCAGAGCAGAGCAGAGCATTTTCTGAGACTATTGAAAAATTTATCTTATGACAATTCCTTACATTGTAAAATTCAACCGTCCAAACTTGATGCTCGACTACGCTCGAGCATGCTCGAGCATGCTTGGCGTGTACTTAATTTTGCAATGTATGGAATTGTCATAAGATTAATTTTTCAATAGTCTCAGAAAATGCTCTGCTCTGCTCTGCCCTTGGTGTGCGCTGACCCCTAAACGTAGGTAATTCATTCGAGCCAGGTGCCATGTTAATGCGCACGGGCTATACCTAACTATCTAATCTACTACGATTATGTAAGTACGCAATAATACGTAGGGAAACAAAACTGTTTTAATTTTATTTATTTTTTTAGTGCACAGTTTACTTACCAGTTAATACATTCCTTCAAAAAAACTGACGTAAATAAGATGGTAACCTCCCATCACACTTAAAACAGGCTTTGGACTGTCAAGTTAGTGTAAGAATCGTATTTTTTTTCTTATTATTATTTTTTAAACTAATTAGGTCCTTCAATATCAAATAACGATAAATTACAGTAACTTGGCGTGTTTAAAAGTTAATCACCTTATTTACACCAATTGCACCGTATTTAAAGTTATTTACAAAACACGAAGATACGTATCCCCGTTCAGTCTGTCCAAGAACACTGGTCCTAGCCAGTGTGTTGCCGAGTATCCCGGCCCACACATTAAGAAGCACACACATGAAGACTCTAGCAGCGTCCCTGGTGCTCGCAAGAGGATGACGCCGGAAGAAGTCCAACACTTCCTCTTCGAATTCAGCAGAATATCGAGGCCTGCCTGCGTCGCGTATGTTGCACTCGCGGTAGCACAATACCATTTCATGATATCGTTGACTGGAATATCGTCGTCTGGGAGGCATTTTTAAAGAATGCGCGCGCGATACTCACGTCCGTGACCACTGATAATAACGAACTGGCTTTTGTTTAGGACAATTTTGGGCGAGAGAACGGGGTAGTGCGGGGGTAGTAGAGGCCAGTGGCCTGCGGACGGGGTGCATCCATTGTTTGCACAGAGTACCTACTTTTTTGTTTGATAAGAATGGCAACAGTGCATGAACAGCTTCATTGACGTTTTGGGGCACCAAATGGCGGCGTGGCTAACTACTACGGGACGGTTTCATACTTGATAAATCAATTCAATCTTATACGCACATTTTTTGTATGAAAAAATTTATGACATAAGATCAATAATTTATCTTCACTATTGTAATCTATAACCACAATACTGTCTCCCATTGCAGCCGTGGCAGATATTTTTAGAGCACCTTATATACAGGGTGTTAGTGTAAACACCGTTATCCTCTTAAGGGGTCATTGTACTCATCATTATGAACAACTTTTACTATGGGACCAAACCTGAAATCGCGAAAAAAAAATCAGCTGTTCAGTACATTTTGACGAATTATGCGAACATAAATGTATTGAACAGCTGATTTTTTTTTCGCGATTTCAGGTTTGGTCCCATAGTAAAAGTTGTTCATAATGATGAGTACAATGACCCCTTAAGAGGATAACGTGTTTACACTAAAACCCTGTATATAGTAGGTACAATGTGTAAAAGATGGCCAATTACAAGCTTCCACCAACGACTATAGTGAGTAACATTAACAAATACGAGAAAACAGCGACGTGAGAAATAACTAAAGTCTCACGCTCAAAGAATACAATAAAAAAGTTAAAAACAAAAAAAAATGGTTATCGAAAAAACAATTATTCAAACTTTTCCTTACTTCCTAGCAGCTGAAGCCGTTTGACACTTGAAACGTCACATCCGTCAAGCCGTGGGCGGAATTCCCGCTGCGCGACATATTTATGACTCTGCTTAAGGTTGATGCGCCAAGGTAGCCCGCGAAATTCAAAATTTCTTAGGTTTTTTGCAATTTGTGTTTTGTATTTGTGTTGTGTGTTTTGTATTTGTGTTGTGTGTTTTGCATTTGTTTTAGGTGTTTTGTATTTGTATTTGTAAGGTTGTCTGTAAAAGATCGCTCTTAGCGATAAGACCGCCCATGTGCTTTAGCAAATCCACATGACAAACGCCCTTACTTTCAAGCGGCTTATTTTTACGTTTAAAAAATTCTAATAATGCCATTCTACCATATTAATTTCTTGCAGTGCTATCTCCACTTGAGGAGCAATCTAACGAATGGAATCCAACTCAAGAAGTATTCGCCTCTCCATCGAGACCATACACTCCACTACCACCACTTATCATAGAGGAAGTATCTACAGCTAACAAACATGACGAGCCAGAAGAATACTACGATAAACTATATAAAAAAATGAAAAGGATATACAAAAAACTTTTTATTGAAAATCGTAACATCAATAGTATAGATTATGGTTCAATTTACAGTGATAGTTCGGTTGGTGATGATATTGAAAATAATGGCTCCCTTGAAAATCAAGTTACCTCTATCATAGAAAATAATTCACCAGATAATGGTAATGGTAATTTTGATTCGATCACTGAAGATAGAGAGGATACACATAGTTCTGCTTCTACTAATTCTAATGGATATGGAGCTGATTTTGAATCGATGGAAATTACAAATATTGATGTTGTTAATGATACAGCATCGAATGAAGATGATAAAATGATAACAGAGGAAAAAGAATCAGATAGTGAAAATACTGATGGAGATGGAATAAGAAATGAAGATTCTAATAACTTGGAATCAAGTGAAAATAAAGAATCTAGTAGAGCAAGAATAGATGAATCCCATCATTCCATAATCGACGATCATGAAATGACTGAAAATGAAGAATCTAGAGAGTCAGAGGATGAGCAAAATTATGAGAAAGAAGGCTCAGATGATGAAAATATTGATGAACATGAAATAATTGAAGAAACAAGTCAAACGGTAGAACCTGATAAAGAAAGAAGAGATGATCCCGTAGTAGGTGGAGAAGAATCCCATCATTCCTCAATCGATGATCATGAAGAGGCTGAAAGTGATAAACCTAATGAGCCAGAGGATGAGCAAAGTTATGAGAAAGGAGACTCGGTCTCTGGCTCTATCGAAAGTATCATACTACCAACGAGGTTCAGGAGAGCGGGGGCCAGTCGCAATGTTGATCTTGGTGATAGAATTGTAGTTTTTCAAATATTGGAAGAAATTGCAGGTTTGAAATTTCACTTTTTTTTTTTTTTTTGGTTTGTTGTTGAAGATTAGGGATGATCCATGGGTTTTATAACAGAATTACAGAAATTCTATTTAATCCGTCAGTCAGATATTAAAAAAATATTAGACACGATTTTTTTTCTTTTTCATATTAATAATAAATACATAAGTAGATATAACGCATTAAAGTTGGGAATAAAAATCATGCAAGTCGTGACGTCATGCCACATTTTAACTCAATAGAATTGCCGCGCCGTAATCTTTTGATTACATAAAAAAATACGTGTCCAATATTTTTTATTAATAATCTACATGACAGATAAAAAAAGATTTAGTCATCATCCCTATTATATTAGGGACTAGCTGACCGATGCTTACAAAATACTGAGAGGAAAGGCGAATTCCAGTGTTTTTGAGCACCATCATCTGCCTGCCTTTTCCCAACTATGTTGGGGTCGGCTTCCAGTCTAACCGGATGCAGCTGAATACCAGTATTTTACATGGAGCGACTGCCTAACACGACTGTCAAAGATCTTAAGTACGAATGACAGCTGGGGACCAGGGGGCCTACTCCCTAACTCCGTCCGTCTTTCCGTCCGTCCGTTCATCCGTCCGTCTGACATTACGATCCATCAAAACAAGTGTAAAAGTTAAATTTTTCGGACGGGCAAAAAGACACCGGGAGTAGGGACAACTGGCAAATAATGTTGTCATTCATACTTTGTTCGGGCCCCGAACCAATCATGAATCCGTAAGTGGGGGCCTACTCCCTAAGCACGAAGCCCGTAGTTTCGGTTTCCGTTACGGGCGTTTCTTACTCCGTATCACCTACGGATGGATGATTGGTTCGGGGCCCGAACGAAGTATGAATGACAACATTATTTGCCAGTTGTCCCTACTCCTGATGTGTTGTTGCCGTCCGAAAAATTTAACTTTTACACTTGTTTTAATGGATCGTAATGTCAGACGGACGGATAAACGGACGGACGGTAAGACGGACGGCCTTAGGGAGTACGCCCCGTGATACGGAGTAAGAAACGCCCGTAACGAAGGCCGAAACTACGGACTTCTTGCCTAGGGAGTAGAACCCCAGGCACGGGGGTCTTGATTATGTAATGGAAGGTCAGAGGACAGACCTCGACAAGCGTTACTTAAACTTGAAAACGACCCGTGCGGCTTTTATTATCAATTGTACCGTACAAAACTTCAATACTTTTGGGTCGGCTGATTATTCGTGCTCACAATGTTTTCCCATGATGGAGAAAATTGTTCACTCGCAGGCCTTAACCTGGGGCCTTATTGCTAATTTGTATACTTACCCGATAGCGTTTACGTTAATTAAGGTTAAATTACGTCAATTTATATGGAATAATTGTTTCCCATTATAGTCAACAGACGGCGCTTATTCGGTTTTTAAACTTACTCGATGTTTTTTTTCGCGATCTCAGATGTAGTAAAAGTTGTTCATAAATTCCTTAAAAAATGAGATAAAGTTAACTTTAATATGCGATCGAGTAAGTATAAAAACTCGCACTAAGGGCCTGTTTCACCAACTAGGCTACGATTAAGTTCCCAAATAAACTATAAACCTACTTGGCAGATAATTTCATACAAATTCTGTTCCATTTTTGAATTTATTCGGTGAGGCCTATTCGGACATCGTGAAATAGGCCCTAAGCCAGTACAAATTAAGGCCTCGCAGTTTGTTGGTCTATCTGTACCACACCCATGATCACACCTTTTTGATACATTGCTGTATGTTACCTCTGACCTGACTGCTGTATGTTAACATCAGGTGGTTCAAATTCAAAAATAATAATTTTCAGATCCAGAAACTGTCCCACCATTCGACACCGCTGAGGAAGACGTTGAAGAAGAGGCCACTCCCCAACCCGACGATAAAGGCGAAGAAATTATAGAAAAGAGAACTCCTCAGGCAGGACTAGACGCTGCTGAAGAACATGATGAAGAAATGTACACTATCATTTCTTTAGCAAAGTCTGCCGAGGAAGAAACTGAAGAATCGGAAATTCTACCAGAAGCTACCCGGGAAGACTTAGAGAAACGTATGGGAAGTCCTCAACCTATTGAACAAATGAGAACTCCTCGACGAGATTTATCTAATGGAAAAACATCAATAACATACCGAAGCCACTCTGAATCAACCAGTGAAAAATTTGAGCATAGTGCGGTCCCACAAGAACCCACCGCTCTGACGTCATCAACCCAAGATGGCACCGACCACAACATGTCAGAACTTCAAACGTCGAATGAAATGAATGAAATGATACGTTCGATAATCAATGAGAGTCAGAATAAAGATAGAACTCCCATCTCTGGAAGGAAAAGAAAATTAGTAGATAAATCGGTTCAGACAGTTCAACCGAATAGAGTGACGTGCCAAGAATTGCTCCAGAACTTACTAGTAAGGACGCCAAAGATGTATCGGCTTTGTGCTTGTGATCATATTTGTCCTAATTTGTAAAAATTGACATTTTATTGATACCCACTAAAATGTCTATTTTTAAAGTGAAAACTTATTTAGACCCAATTTTACCAATGAAATTAAACATGATCAATATTCCATTAACAATTTTGACACTGACAACTCTCTGAACGCGGATTAGATGTGCTGATCGCGATCCATTTCATTGGTAAAATCGACCGAAAGTGAACGAAACTGAACCGTCATGCTCGGGTCGGTGACGCTGAATCGGGTATGCTCGGCTCCAGTCGTATGTTTTCACTTCTATTACCGTAGTATAAGATCGGACGTGGAATTTCAATTAAAAAAAATATTACAACACGTAACCCAGACTTTATTGTACTTCAGTTTGACAAGAAATTAACACGACTAGGAAACAGAATCAAAACTTATATGCTAATGCACAACACACATGAAAATAATAAATGCAACAATTAGAAAATAAGAAAACAATCTCACGATACAGATAACACCAGACGTCGTATAGGTCCGCGCGCTATGGTGGTCGCCGATAGAAAGGGGCGCGTCCGTGCCGGCGCGCACTTTTATAGCCTTGGTACTGATTAATTTTGTTCGTCTCCTACACGGCCTCTCCTGACTATGCGTCGTCCTCGATGGCATCTGATATGTCCGGCAATGCCTGTGCTGGGGCGCTGTCTTCAGCAGCAGCTAAACGGGATGGGCCAGCCTCCGCCTCTGCCATGGGTGTGTCGGCAGGGTCATGTGTCGTATCGTGGTCGGGGGCAGTGATGTCCTCTGTTGAATCGGCTTCTATAAATACATAACGTAACACGTAGTGTCTTAACAGATTAAACATGCCTACAGGTGTGGGCTTTGATATGAATAAGAGCTTATACTCGTATTCATCCTCAATTGCTGACACAGATTAGTTTTTAACCATGTAGGCAAGTATCCCGCAGTCTACTTGCTAAAAGGAACGTCCCGCAGTCCGTCCTCTACATGAGTTTGGTACCCCACAGTTTACCAAACATAAAACTTAGACATCCCGCAGTCTGTCTAACATAAGGCATCATTCAATCATGTAGGCAAACATCCCGCAGTCTGTTTGCTTATAGGAGCGTCCCGCAGTCCGTCCTCTACATGAGTTTGGTACCCCACAGTTTACCAAACATAAAACTTAGACATCCCGCAGTTTGTCTAACATAAGGCATCACTCAATCATGTAGGCAAACATCCCGCAGTCTGTTTGCTTATAGGAGCGTCCCGCAGTCCGTCCTCTACATGAGTTTGGTACCCCGCAGTTTACCAAACATAAAACTCAGACATCCCGCAGTCCGATGTCCGATGTCTATGCCTCATCACATTTTCTTTACTAGATCATTATGAGAATGACCAAGTAACACTGTACTCACGCTCAAAGAATGCAGCGCAGGTATCGGGACACCACTCTCCCTTCCACAGGACCAAATACTGGGCTGCAGCCTGTGAAGTCTTCCCGTACGAGCCGCTCAACAACTGCAGCTCGTATCGTCCGCTAGGCAGAGCACGGACAACCTTGTAGGGGCCGCGCATGCCGGGATCCAGCTTGCCAGTAGACTGTGAAAACTTTATTACAAAAACCAGGTCATTAATGTTGAACACCCTAGGTGGGCGTCTGTTCCGGTTCACGTATTCGTCTTGACGGCTCTGATTGCTCCGAAGTAACTCGATAGCACGGTTTCTGCGTAGCTCTCTAAGTGACTTTTGTTCCGTACGCGTGAGGTATTGTTTATCTTTAGTCCTCACGTATATTATACCGTCCCGGTTTAATATGTCTGTACCTATGATTAATGGTGTGACCATAGATTCCGCAGGTACAACGACAAAATCGGCTTCAAGGGTAATGTCGCTAAATTCGACGGTAAGTGTTACGCACGATTCGGCTACTATTTCGTTATTACCGATGCCTTTAAGGGTACACTTCGTAGGTTTGGTAGGACACGACAGATACTTAAGCACGTTGGAGGATACCAAAGAAATGTTAAGTGCTCCACTATCAATAAGTACGTCAACGGGCATGCCCTGCACTGCCGCGGTCACTATGTCATTATTACGTCTGTTTCCCGAATGGTCCGTGCAAAGGTTAACATTACGTTTGTTTCACGACGCCGATCTTTCCTTGGCAAAACATTTGTCTTCTGTATGACCCGACTTTTTACAGAATGTGCAGGTAGTTGTGCTAGATTCAGACGGCTTAGTATTTTTTGGACACGTGTAGCTCTTATGTCCACTTTCATTGCAAACAAAGCATTTATTTGAAGATGAACCTGGCTTTATTGGGGATTTGCTCTTAGAGTGATGTGGTGATGGAGGTTTTACTCGAGCAGGTTTAGTATAAATAGATAAGAAGGAAACTAAATTCTCGGATGTGAGTTCAGCATTTGCGGCCGCCGCCCTGACTTGCGCGTCAGTGATACCTCGAATGACAATTAAAGTCATTAATTCCTCGCTAAGACATCTAATTATACGTAAACGTAAAAGACTACGTCGTGCGTATTCAGCGTACGAGTTATATTTGTCCGATGTTTTGTTCATTGTTTCGAACAAAATGTTCGCATAATCTAACTTTCTTGGGCAGAGTGGTTTAAACTCGCGTTTGAAACTGGTCCACGACCTATCACTTGTTACCCACTCGTTCAGCCAGGTTTTAGCGTCGCCCCGCAGGCAACCCGCCACGCGTGACAGGCATTCTTTGTCGTTCCAACGGTTTGTTAACTGAGCGCGGTCAACCTTCGCACCATGCATCGATATCGTGTATCGATGGGTCGAAATTGGAGATGTAGTAGTTATGCGATCGTATTGGATTTATGGCCTGAATCGCGTCAACAATTGTCTGTGCGGCAGACGGAGTTGAAATTTCGGAATGTGGTATGGGGGTAGATGTAAAATTATTCTCTATTGCTTCTAATCGCGTTAGGATGGTGTCCAACGTTTTATTGAAGGTCGTATGTGGTGTCGGTTCCTTGAATTCCGGTTGTTTACGTGACGCTACCGGCGGTGTTCGAGAACGGGATTGAGACCGGGATTGCGACAAGGATTGGTACTGAGGTCGCGATTGAGATCGGAGCCGAGATCGCGATCGGTGACGTCTACGAGATTTGGTTTGAGACGATTCTCGAGATTCGTGACGTTTACGATGACGTCGGTGTGACCTGCTTCGTGATCTACTTCGCGAGCTGTGTGTTCTTGGCATAGTCGATTCAAAGAACGATTAAAGCACAACAAATTTTCTGATAAACAAAAAGACGGTAGTTTTGATTCTGTTCCTTTAAAAGATTTTGTCAAGTTTAGCCAACAGTTAATTCTAACCTAATAAGCGGACAGTAGGCTTTGGATTGAGATCCCACTTCTGATATAAGATCGGACGTGGAATTTCAATTAAAAAAAATATTACAACACGTAACCCAGACTTTATTGTACTTCAGTTTGACAAGAAATTAACACGACTAGGAAACAGAATCAAAACTTATATGCTAATGCACAACACACATGAAAATAATAAATGCAACAATTAGAAAATAAGAAAACAATCTCACGATACAGATAACACCAGACGTCGTATAGGTCCGCGCGCTATGGTGGTCGCCGATAGAAAGGGGCGCGTGTTGTGGATATCGCTACGCCCCGCTAGGGGCGTGGCGTGCGGCTCCAGGGCTAAGCCCCCCGACCGCGGAAGCTATACGGTGGTCCGTAAATACGGACCCCTCATTGTGGTCGCCACTGGCGATAGCTGGTTGGACGTGCTGCATTAACACGTCCATGGAGATGGTGTCTGTCTTTGTGTCCGTGAGCTCGCTACGGCATATGCATACTACCGCTTTCTTCACCGTGTTTCGGCGGTCAACTACTACCGGGTGGAGCCCGCACCTACATGCGTGAAGCCCAGCAGATAGCGACCAGCGACAGAAACACGGACTCTGCGTTCCCACGGATGGGGTGAGTGGCCCCCGTCCGACCCATTTTCAGAACTAGCCGAGCCTGGGCCGGGGGAGGGGACCGTGTCGTGGGTGTGAGGGTGGTGTTGTACTGTGTGTCGCCACCCGGTGTCTATGCAAATACGCGCACGCCCGCGCTGCGTATTCGCGTGTGTACTTTGTGCCTGTATAGAGGTGCATGTCTGGGGTTTGCCACGTGATACGCCTAAATTATCCTAGCACGCACCACGTGACAGCGTATTTATTTGTGGTGAAAGTGTTACTGTCACAAGTGAGCCGCGTGTAGCCGGGAGCGGCTCACTCGGAAGGTCAGTCCGGTACGGTGATGGGGTCATCGTCCGCAAGCAGGTCGCGGGGCAGGGGCCTAGCGTCCGGGGGGCGCGTATGCCAGGGCGCGATCTGCTTGACATGTGGCCAGGCAGACGCGTCGGCACGCGCGAACATCCCCTTCGCCAGGCGGCCCACAAACTTGTCCAGGCTCTCAATCCCGAGGTCGCGGTGAAGCACGTCGTTCCTCACGAAGCGGGGCGCGCCGACTATTGTCCGCAGCGCAAGGTTCTGCTGCGCGCGGAGCAACTTTCGGCTAGGCTCACTCGTGAGGGCAAACCATGATGGGGCGGCATAGGTCAAGATTGGGCGCACGTACAACTTGTACACGCCCAACTTGACACGATGCGGGAGGCGGGACGAGAGCACAGGTCTGAGTAGGTTGCGGGCGACCCTACCCTGCGCGGCGACATTGCGGACGTGTGGCCCCATGGTGAGCCGACGATCGATGGTGACACCCAGGTATTTGACCCGGGGCGACCAATCGATGTCGACTCCTTGCAGCCTGAGGGGTGGTGGTAGACGCGCAGCTCCTGTAATTATCGCCTGCGTCTTACCCACGTTCACCGACAGCCGCCACTTGGCCAGCCAGTCGGGAAGGAGGTCGAGGGCGCGCTGCATTTTGACCGCCGCGTAGTTCGCATTCAGCGAAGTGGTGATATACGCGGCGTCGTCAGCATACAGCGCGAGCGTCGCTTCTGGAAAGGGGCGCGTCCGTGCCGGCGCGCACTTTTATAGCCTTGGTACTGATTAATTTTGTTCGTCTCCTACAGTAGTCTAATAGAATGTGGTCAAGAGCACACACCCACTTTTTTAATATGTCAGAGTAGAGAGTTTTTTTTGTCATTAATTATTTGTACTAATAGCCGGACTATTTTTTTTTTGACCTTTGACGACCTTGAATAAAATTTTTTCCTTACAGGGGAATGATGGGGAACTTCTAGACATTGTTTATAATTATGTTTTGAACAATTTCACAGAAATTCAGCTTGTTGGGACTTTATGTAACTTTGAATGTCTAAATTGACCGGACTATAAGTATGTTCTATCGTTTAAAAATTGTTGGTTATTGTTTTAGATATGAAGAAATTGTTTACTTATTTTAATCTTGGCTGACTACGATTTTAAACGACACACAACCACGTAATCTATTGTCACCATTAGCTGGCTTGAAATATGGTTGAAAATTGAAAATAATATTTGTGTTGCCGAGATGTGACTAAGCTGCGAATGTGCATTTATTTTCCGGGTTTTCTTTAGATTATTCAGAATATACACAATAAATTAAATAATTGCCCGGTTAAAGTTTGAAAACAATGCTAATTCTATTAAATTCTAAAAAAAAGAACGTCATTATCGCTGAAAATACAGAGATGTTCGACGCCAAAGTTTATTTTTGTGAAGCAACTTCCAATTTTTTTATTGGGAATATCAAACTATTTTTTACTATTATTGAACAGAGTACTATTAATAACTTAAAATACCAATGAGACCTACTTACTCATTGGACAATCGATCTTATTATGAGAGTTATGTTTTGATTGCATTTGACTGTCGTATTTCACAGTATTCCGGTTGCATAAAGTTTTGCTAATATTACCACTGTAATCTAGAGATAATATGGAAAAACCAAAATGCATTTCATTAATAAATGCCACAATTTGTGGTGGGCCTAAGTTGTCGACGGTGCTGCTCGACGCCCGAGAGATGTCCACGAACGTAACCAGTCTGTGCAGAAGAAGTACGCAGATAAAGGCAGACGCGCCCCTCCAGAATACAAGGTAGGTGACCTCGTTTTGTTGAAAACGCAAGGGATGAATGACGTCGGCCCCGGACAGTCTGCGAAATTTATACCCCGGAGGGATGGCCCCTATCGCATCCGCGAAGTAGTAAGCCCTACTACTTACTTGTTGGAGGGAGTTACTAGAGGTGAGCACGTAGTAGGGCGTTACCATTTCTCTGATTATTATTATTCTTTATCTCGCGCAGGGCCTAAGGAAGTGTTGAGCATAGATAATACACTATATAAAGTACTTTGAGAGCAGTGGTGGCCCAGTGGTAACGGCTGCGACTTACGAGTTGTATTGTAGGTCGTGAGTTCGTACCCAAGCAGGCACTTTCTGTAAATTATTTCATCACCACTGCTCTCAAAACGGTGAAGGAGAATATCGTGTCATCAACACAGGAAACCGGCATGTCCTAGAACCAAAAATTTGAAGTTATGTGACATCTGCCAACCAGCACTGGGCCGGCGTGGTGGATTACGATTTACGGCCCACTCACTCTCACAGAGAGCTCCGTCCCAGCAGAAGGTCAGAAGGAGAAGGGGGAAGGAGGGGAGGAGAGTGTCTCAATCAAAGATAAAGCAGCTATAAGAATGAATACTTAGCTTAAATTGGGATCTTAGATTCCCACATTCTCTAGCTGAGACTACAAATATACATAATATACAAATGAACACAGACTAAAATATAATTTAAAGATCACATAGCAAAAAATAGTAATCACACTAATATTATAAGGCCAAAGTTTGTGAGTGTGTGTGTGTTTGTATGTATGTTAGATTGTTGCGGCTTCACGCTCTGGCTGGCTGGACCAATTTTTGTTAGATACGGGAACAAGTGAAACAACGGCTGCCTATAAACGCACTGACGCTTTATTCCAAAACAAACGTGCGCCAGCCCGCGGCTGGGCGCGGGGCGCGGGGCGCTGCGC
The DNA here is from genome assembly GCA_905163495.3 of Cosmia trapezina. Classification (NCBI taxonomy): domain Eukaryota; kingdom Metazoa; phylum Arthropoda; class Insecta; order Lepidoptera; family Noctuidae; genus Cosmia; species Cosmia trapezina. Next base: position 14,970,142 of record LR991047.1, read on the forward strand.
GGCGTCGTCTGCGCACGCAGTACAAAGCCCGCGCATCGCTACGAACATACATGTTTGTTTATATACAACATCTCCCAACCTTATTTCGAAAGATACAATGAAATCAAACAACACATAACAATACATAATAATAAAATAAAACTAAAGTACATAAAGTTCCTTACAACTACATACAGGTACACATTATCCACTGGTCACTTGCCTAACGCAAAGCTTCTATAATCTACCTTTGGGAGCTGGCGCAACACCCTACCGGGACGGTCGGGCGACACCAGCGCGGGCGGCGAGGTCGGCGTACTTGCACCCTGCCCCCCACCCCCGCGGCGTCAGCTTGAGACGCGGGTTGGGGGCTCGGTGATGCTGCTGATGACATGTCATCGTCACCATCATACTCCATTTCGCCAGCATCCCAACTTTGTTCTACATTGCCATTGTCATTGCCCTTATATAACACAATCTGGTTTTTGTGTTTTTTAATTACTCTCCCAGTTGAATTATCTTGAACAAAATACACCACTTTACCAGTTTTATTTATAATTTTGCCTCTGCACCATGTGAACTTGTCTTTATTTTCAAATTTTTTGTACAAAATTTCGTCCCCGTTTTTAAAAATTTGTATGTTTTTGCCTCCATACGATTTACTCTGTAAACACTGGTTTGATTTTACTTTGCTGTCCAGTGACGCGTTTGAGGGTGACGACAGCGGTTTTGGCGACAACAGATCCAACCTTGACCTTAACTTGTGTCCAAAAACTAATTGAGCCGGAGAGAACCCTGTCACTGAATGCACCGAATTCCGATAATCAAACAGATATTTTAGCAGTTTTACCTTGGTGTCTTTTTGGCTGTTGCTGGATAAAATACACGATTTTATACCCTTTTTAGCGATCTTTACGTAACTTTCGGCCTGGCCATTGCTTGCAGGATTATAGGGCGGTGACGTCACGTGCTCAATCCCGTTAATTAAACAAAACCGTTTAAAATCTTGTGACGTAAAAGCCGTGCCGTTATCGCTCACAATTGTATTTGGTAACCCAAACCTTGAAACAAACTCGTATAATTTTTCTACTGCAGCTGTTGAGGTCATTGACCCACACATATCGTAAACTTCCACCCATTTCGTGTATGCGTCTACTACAATTAAATAATGTCTATTATCTAACGGACCCAAGAAATCTATGTGCAACCGGTAGAATGGTTGGGGTGGGAATTGCCAGGGCGCAAGCGGGGCGCGCGGAGGGGTAGGTCGTAAATGAATGCAAACGCTACACGAGTTGATCATAGTTTCGATTTCTTTATCAATACCCGGAAACCAGAAACGGGAACGAGCTTCGGCCTTTGTTTTCACAATTCCCAGGTGGGAAGTATGAAGTTCGTTTAACATTTTCATTTTTAGACTTTCTGGTACCTAATATCAATTTATGCCCTCTCATAACACAGCCGTCTTCATAAGATAATTGATTCCTGCATGCGTGGAACGGTTTTAAGTCGACATCAGACACGCTTCTAGGCCAACCCTTAAAAATAAAATCGATCACCTTTATTAACCTAGCATCTCGGCTGGTTTCCCTGCGCAACTCGTCCCGCGTAACTGGCATGTGTCCGTCTATTACAAAGTGTACATATGACGCGCGATCAATCGGGGCGGCCGCCGCGGCAGCGTGCTGAGCGCTGTCCCCGTGTTCACAGTCTGCGGTCATTGACCGCGACCGCTTATCGTCGTCGGGAAGACTTGCGCGAGACAAATAATCCGCGCTGTTATTTTCGCTGCGAACGTATTCTATCTTATAATTATATGCGCTGAGGAACAACGCGTATCTTTGTAAACGGTTTGCTGAAACCTCCGGTATACCTTTGTGCGGCCCAAAAATTGAAATTAAAGGCTTGTGATCGGTGCGAAGGATGAACGGATCGGACTTACCGTACAAGTACTGATGGAATCTTCGAACTCCAAAGATAATAGCCGTTGCCTCTTTCTGAATCTGAGAATAACGTTTTTCAGCTGTGTTTAGAGTGCGGGAAGCAAACGAAATAGGACGCTCGCATCCATCCCTATCTGTTTGCGATAATATCGCACCTAACCCATTAGGTGAAGCGTCCACCGTGAGGATTAACTTTGCATTTGGGTCGAAATGCGCTAACACCTGATCCGACGTTAAATGTTTTTTTATGTTAACGAACGCTCTTTGATGTTCGTCGGCCCAATGCCATTTAACACCCTTCCTTAAAAGATCGTATAAGGGACTTAAAATTTCGGACGCCTTAGGTACGAAATTACGGTAATAATTTACTAATCCTAAAAATGACTGAAGTTTGCCTACATCTGTGGGCACTGGGGATTTCTCAATTGCTATTACTTTATCTGATGATTTTTTTAACCCATTTTTGTTAATTACATACCCTAAGTAATTGATTTCATTCTTAAAAAATTCACATTTTTCTTTCTGTAAGGTTAGTCCTGCATCTTGCAGCCTCTGTAACACTGCCGTTAAACGTTGTAAATGTAATCCCGGTCCATCGGCTGTGATAAGGACATCGTCTAAAAGGCATAACACACCGTCCATACCAGATAATACGTTTTCCATTGCGCGCTGAAAAATAGACGGTGCGCTGGTTAAACCAAAAACCATACGTGTATACTGAAACAACCCGCGGTGAGTATTTATGCATGTAATCTTTTGCGAGTCTTCGTCTAAAACAAATTGATTATAGGCCATGGACAGGTCTAACTTTGAGAACTGTTGACCTCCATGCAATTTTGAAAACAGCTCGTGGACTGTAGGTAACGGGTATTGTTCTACAACTAATTGTTTATTTATGGTTACAGAATAGTCTGCACACAGCCTAACACTTCCATTGCGCTTTAATACTGGCACTACGGGCGATGCATACTCCGAATGATCAACCTGTTTAAGTATCCCTAAGTTTACAAGGCGGACTATCTCTTTATCTACCTTGTCCCGCAATGCAAAAGCGATGGGACGCGCTTTGAAAAATATTGGCACTGCATCATCTTTTAAACGTAATTTGACCTCGAACTTATTGAATTTTCCCAATTGATCTGAAAATACGTCTCTGAATCTATTATGCAAGTCATCGATTGTTTTTGCTTTATTATTTATGAAAGTACAGGGTGCTAGTTTTAACCTAAATAAAGATAAAAAATCTCTTCCGAGCAATGGCGGGCCTTCGCTGCGTACCACGTAAGCATCTAGTGTGTGTGTACTCAGCCTATACGTGACCGGGAGGCGAACTATACCGAGACAAACAATAGTACTGCCCGAGTAGGTAAATAGCCTTTTCTTAGGTGGTAACAAGGGTAACCTGCTAAAACATTTGTTGTATAGACTCTCGGAAATTACCGTTACTGCAGATCCACTATCAATCTCAAATTTGATTTGTGAGCCGTTTATGGACACGATTTCTGTCATGGGTTCTCCCCGCTCTGACGTGATGTTACAACATAAAAACTCACCATCGTCGTCCTCCTCACTCACGTCACCGGTCACAACACTCTTTACTTTGCACATTCTACGTAAGTGACCCTTTTTATTACACTTCCTACAAGAAAAATTCGCGAATCGGCACTGAGACGAGGCATGGTTCTTTCTGCCGCACACCGAACACTTCTCCGTAACCGGTTCCTTAACAGAACCCGCACTCTTGCCCTGCACCTTGAACACTGAATGTTCTTGCTGTGTGATCGACGCCGTCGTCGTGGAAGCGCCGGCGGCGGCGCCTGCCCGCGCGCACCGGACGCTCTGCGCCAACCGCACTGCCTTTGCCAGGGTCAAGGTATCGGTGTCCTGTGTGAACAGTTTGTCCCTCTCGGGACCCGCTAACATGCCCATCACGAAACGGTCTCGCAATGCCTCTTCTACGCTGGTGAACTTGCAATGTTTCGTGAGGCCACGCAGTCTTGCCGCCCACTGCGCATGCGTCTCACCCGTTTGCTGCGTTGCCGCGTAAAATGCGTACCGCTCTCCAAATCCACACTTTGTCGGGGAAAAGTGAGTGTCAAGAAGCTCATAGATGTCTTCTACTGGCACCTCCTCTAACTGTTTTGGCAAAGCCAAGTCTTCTGCGAGCTGGTAGGTGCCATCCGCGAGTGCGCTCAGTAGGATTGCTCGCCGTCTTGAACCCGTTGCGTCATTTTTTTCCGAGATATCGTTTGCCACGAACCATTGCCGCAGGCGACTTTTGTACGCCTGCCATTCGTGCACTGTGTGGTCGAAATTACTTAATATACCGAAACTAAACTGAGCCATAGTAATATAGATTATAGCGTGGGTCGCTCTCGTCGCCACTGTTAGATACGGGAACAAGTGAAACAACGGCTGCCTATAAACGCACTGACCATAGACTACTATTATATATACTGAGATAGACTGGCAACTTAGGCTTTTCTTAGGCAACGCCATCTAGTTACGCGGACATACACTATTCAATGTCACGTGGTACGTTACCATAGCTACATAAATAATATTGTACCAAGTAGAATTAGCTTTACCGAGTTGTATAATGGAGAACAATGATATTATAAGTTTTTACTTATAATATCATTGATGGAGAATGGTTGAAAATTCTACAAACTGGATTTTAAATTTTTAGGTTTAGTTTTACTACAACAGAATTTTCAACCATTCTACATTATTCAATTCGGGAACGCTAATTCGACACTAAACTTGTTGTTTCGAGGATAATAAAATAAATACCAATTTTGCATGTTTATATTTATTATGTAAAACAAAACATTACACTCAAACTCAAACCAGCAATACATTGTGTAGATAGAAAAAGAACATCATATTTACCGTCATCTTTGATGACTTGGCAGCCAGGTAGGCAATAGGTACACAACATTGTTTCGAGACATGGTTATTCAAGTATAAACACAAAACACTTGGTCAGTGGGTCGTCTGGGCGGAGTTAAACACTTAAATAATACGGTCCAAACTCCTATTTACGGTGGGCCCACAGAGCACTTGGAGGGCCTAAGCATTTAAATCACCGAGGAGCACGGGGGCCTCAAGTCGTGGTGATTTAGAAAGTAGACATTCGATGGGAACGTTTATCTTCCAAGATTTTTACTAAATACGGAGCAACGAACTAAACTAGACGTAAATTACACTGAAAATTGGCAAGCAAACGAAATATTTACAAAAATATTCGCAACGCAACCGCAGAATTTTTTTGCAATGAAATGTCAACATCAGCCTGTCACCCTGTGGCTGTATAGTCATTTCATATTTATAAATTCTACTAATAGTTTCTTTTTTGATCAATAAGAGCAAAACATTAATACAATAATATGATCAGACCTTTCACAAATGCAAAAAAAAAATACGAAAAATAATAACTAACTCAAAAATATCAAAATCAAAGATTATACGCGTACACTTCTACTTTATTGTACTAAAAATTGCTTCATGGATGTATGCTGGCAACACTGTTCATTTTTAATTTATGTTCTCGTAGATAGACGGCGCTGAATAGGAAGAAATTAAAATGTATAGCATTTGCCACCCTGTGGCACTGACGCTTTATTCCAAAACAAACGTGCGCCAGCCCGCGGCTGGGCGCGGGGCGCGGGGCGCTGCGCGGCGTCGTCTGCGCACGCAGTACAAAGCCCGCGCGTCGCTACGAACATACATGTTTGTTTATATACAACAATTTTGATATAATTTGGGATTAACACATAGACTACTTTTTATCCCAGTGTACGCGGGTGAAACCGCGGAGCGCAGCTATTCTAATAAATACCTATAATCTACCTACAAATCGAATCTACTAACCTCCTGCAAATAAGTGCATAAGATAATGGTAATTGAAATGAAACGTATTTTTTAATGAAGTCAGAGAGACAGATAACGTCACAATTCAGAAAGCGCGGGAAACATCAAACTTGGCGGACGCGTCTTTTTTGATATAAAATTTGTAAATTTAAAAAACCCTAATTATAAGATCAGTAGTCATAGTTTTAGGCCCGTATTACAGAACGTTGCTCAAGTCCAGTTTGATCGCCGATCAGTTGATCACAGTTTATGTATAGAATCAGTACTCGAGCATCGTTCTTATTCCAGAACGGTAATCAATCTATACTCAGCTAAATCTAGACTCAAATCGGGCCTCAAGCAGAGATGTCTATTGTCTATGCATCAGCCTGTTTTCGTTTACGATTTATTTAATTTACCTACTCTGTTTTGGTCTTCATAGGATTAGAAATATTAAAACATACCTTATGAACCCAATTAATTAGTAAATCAGCGTTATTGTGTCAGCCACGAATAAGTAAATCTGTTTGAAGTCATTTTGTAAGCAAAATTATCGACCTTTGTAGAGTGCTACGAGGATCTTTTGGCGCCTAAATGACATTGGCGGGGGGGCGTTGTTGGGAAACATTTGTGAGTTTTTTACAGGTATGGCAGCGTTAGTTCGGATTTTGACCACACGCCAAAAAAACTGTTAGAAAACTATGGTATTTCGTGTTCAAATATAATCTGTGGTTTTAGCTAGTTCGCGCCAGCCTGCCAATACTACTTAATCTGTGCAGCCTGCGCTACCGCTATTGTGTTGCCTAGCAACGTATTAATTGTCTTTCTAACAAGAAGAAAGGATAATAATAATTATTCAATGTTAAAACTTGATTCATTTCCATAATTACTACAACAAGAACATTGTAAGTAGGTGAATTAGCCCACTGTCACCAACAAGGTAGCCATTGGGTCCTTTGCCCGGAGCCCGAAGTGAGCTTGCGTGCCGCAAAGCCGAACACACCGGTGTACCTACATCCCCCGCCTACACTACACCACAGGCAGCGGACATCGTGGAGTACGTGCGCCAGAAGACGAGGTACACGCCGAGGGTGCTGGGGGCCTACTCCCTAAGCACGAAGCCCTTAGTTTCGGCCTTCGTTACGGGCGTTTCATACTCCGTATCACGTACGGATGGATGATTGGTTCGGCGCCCGAACGAAGTATGAATGACAACATGATTTGCCAGTTGTCCCTACTCCCGATGTGTTTTTGCCCGTCCGAAAAATTTAACTTTTACACTTATTTTGATGGATCGTAATGTCAGACGGACGGACGAACGGACGGACGGAAAGACGGACGGACTTAGGGAGTAGGCCCCCAGATACTGGAGGCGCCAGGAGGCGCGCCGCAACGTCAACTTCAAGGCGTTCGTGGTGCGTGTACCGAACTGTGTTATCTGCCGCTCATCTTGAAAGAAGACTTTTGGCCGCAAGACGTGGTGTTCCGTCGCTTCCGCGTACTAGTACCACAGGACAACACAAGGACAAGCTAGTGAAGTGAAGTGCTACTAACATAGTTATAAGCTTTATTTGTTAACACAAGTTTTGTTTTATACTTTATATATGCTAGTTTGCAAGGTCTATGGGACATTGTAGCCTGAAAATAAACGTTTTATTATTTATTTATTTTTATTATTTGACATATCTTTGGACCCCGGACCTTTCGAAGGCGCACGGGGGGCCGGAGCCAACTCGCAGAGGCCCCTTAGACAATTTTAAATGACGACAAGGCACCAGTCGACGATTATCTCTGTATGCACTATGCAAGTGCACCCAAGGACAATCCCTGGTTGGTGCAGGACCATTGCAGATCATGGAAACAAAATAGGCTATGGGTTTGGATGGCTATAGTGGATTGGGTAGCCTGAACTATGGTAGAACTATGTCCCCTGCCTGACAATGTTATATAATGGCAGGGGGTGACTTGCACACTCAATATTTTATTATTATTATTTGAACCTATCTCCTAAATGCCTGAGAGAATGCTAAAGTTCAACCTTCTATTTTAATCATCGTTGAATAAATGATTGTAATAATTATATCCATTTTGATACGACTTGATTAGGTACTTCGATTGCACAACGTCATATAGGTAACCATGACAACGCAGATAAACTTGAAAATAACCAAAAATTGACATGACAATCTATGCTCAAGCGCGGTCTCGACCACGCTTGGGTCAAATCACTGCTTGGGTTCGATTCACGAACTGAGTAACGTTCTAAAATAAGGCCATACTCAGCTGAACTATGATCAGTAAATCTATGCTTGAGGAACGTTCTAAAATTAAAATTTGACTTAAAACTAGATTTAAACAGAGATCAATGCTTGAGTGACGTTCTGTAATACGGGCCTTAGTGTTCTATTTTCTTTTACTTGTAGTTTAATCTTAGTGTTGTATATTTTCATCGGTAGTGGTAAGTTTTTTTTAGCTAGTTTTGTTTGTGAACAATGAAAGACCCGCCTGATCGGGGGGACTTCGTTCCCCCGGCAGGCAATTTTGTAACTATTTCGATGTCCAATGAATCGGGCATGGATACCGATGGGTCGTCTTCGACTCGTCATTTGAAAAGAAGCCGTGGTGTACATGTGTGTAAGAACTGCAATAAACGACGCCGTACCCGGAAAAACCACGGTTCCGCGTCTTCTGGTTGTGATTGCATTGACTCTACTCTAAAACCTATTACATCAGAGCCAAAATCTGAAATAATCGTCACTAGTGAAATACCTCGTTCTAATAACAAAGTGCCCGATATCCCTGCTCTGCCCTCAGTTGTTCAACCACAGATAGGTCGTAAAACATACGGTAAAACGGACAGCGCGCCTTTTGTCATTCATGTTCAAAAAATCATAATTTCACCAGATGATGGAACGACACTGCACCCAATCACATTTCCTGTGGTGTTCCTGCGGAATGGTCTCCGGAGGAAGTTATTGATAACATAACGGTACCTATAGGTTGTGGGCCAATCTTAAAAGTCAGACGTCTCAATTTTAAAACCACTGTTGATGGTACAACCGTTTGGAAACCATCCCAATCCATAGTTGTTACATTTGATGGGCAGGTTCTACCAAAAAGAATTTTTATGAGCTATAATGCATTACCTGTAGATTTATATATATTCCCTACCGTACAGTGTTTTAACTGCTGTCGTTTTGGACATACTAAAATTCAGTGCAGGTCCAAGCCTCGCTGTTATAAATGTGGCCAAGGCCACACTGGGGACAGTTGTGAAAGAGAACAAGAAAGTGCATCTTGTTGCCTTTGCTCTGGTTTTCACTACTCTTCTGGTTTTCTGGTTTTCGCATAAGGCGGGAGGAAACGCCCGGGTGTTACCATTGTGTGGATCGCCCGGAGGACACGGTGGAGCATACAGTGGAGGTCTGCCCGGCTTGGGCAGAGCAACGCCGTGTTCTCACGGAGGCGATCGGCGGCGGCGATCTCTCGCGTCCGAGCCTGGTCCAGGCCATGGTGCGGAGCGAGAGTGCATGGGAGGCCGTCACCTCCTTCTGCGAAGCAGTGATGCTCGCGAAGGAGGAGGCGGAACGCGTGAGGGAGAGGCAGCCTCACGCCCTCAGTCGCCGCAGGAGACGCCCTGGGCGGCGGGAATCGCGGGGCGATTTCCGGCCACCGTAGGCGCGGGCCTGCGGACGGTGAGCAGCGGGTAGCTCGCCATCCGGTAAGGACCAGGCCCGAGTCGACGGCGCGTTGTGTTCCACGCGCGCCTCAAAGAGATGTCAGCAAGTGACGGGGTCTAATAGGGCCGACGCCGCTGGGGTCGCGGGTTGTCTGAAGAGGTTACCGCGGCCCTGGCATAGGCAACTGAAGGAACACGGGTGGGTTTTAGTCAGTAAAAGTCTGACACGCCCTTCCGCTCCACCCAGCGGGAGCGGGAGAAGTTATTTGATGATTTCCCACCCCCAAAAAAAAAAAAAAAAAAAAAAAAAAAAGCACTGAGGCACTGTCTGAGAGTATACGTATATGGGTATCCGTAACTCTCCTGGCTTCTATGACGTAAGCCGCTTGTATGATACCCACACACTCTGCCTGGTAGACAGTGTTAAATACTCTCAGCAAGCTGGATATGTTTATTGAGATCGTGTGAGAAGACTCCGACTCCGCTGCCGGAGTCGGTCTTTAATCAATCGGTGTCATCGTGGGGCTCTCAACTCTTGCGGGACTGAGTAGTCACACCATCCTTCCGTGAGTATTATGTTGTAATGCTTTTGGACAGGGCTATGTCGCATTGTGATGCTATTGTTGGCTGTCGTTTGATCGCATCCTCCTTTATGCGTATGTGCTCGACTTTAGAGTCTTTGCTCAGGGTTCCTGTTAGATTTGAGCATAGAGGCGGCTAGGGCCGCCTATTCACACATGATGAGGTGTAGAGGCGGCAGTCCAAGCATTGCTTGTAGAGCAGCAGTGGGTGTAGTTCTCATGCAGCTAGTTCTCTACTATTTTCAAAACTTAGCGCATGAGGTCGCGTAGGGTATTGTCGCGGACCTTTAGAAGATAAAATCCGCGAATGTAAATATAATAATAATCAGACATAGCAACATTACAACAATAACTTTATGCAATGGCAACATCGATGGAAACTGTCAAAATCATTCGGTTTCGCGGTAAGAACGGTATTGCATTTGTTGTATTTTAAATAGAGTCAGTTTATCAGATAAAAGCTGTGAGTGAGTTGTACCGGGATTGGAGCCGGCATCTCTGTAATGAAAGCTGAGTATCTAATGTTTTACGACTAATTAATCTTTCTAAGTATTTACTATGTTATTCACTGAATCCATTGTTCTCGAAATTACAGAGATACAGAATAATGATTACATGTAAACCAATGAGGTTGGCAAAGTATGTATGTTATAGTTGTGTATTATAAGTAAAGCTTTTTGAGATCTCAATTAGTATTAGAGTGATGGGTGGCGATTGGAGGCAGTTTAAAGAGTATGCTGTGCTCGCCATCCTATAACGGTATGCTTGACCATAAAGCCTTTAGTTGAATAAGAGATAGGATGGCAAGAGGGATCCGATGGGGTCCACCATCCTATAACGGTATGCTTGACCATAAAGCCTTTAGTTGAATGAGAGATAGGACGGCAAGAGGGATCCGATGGGGTCCATCATCCTATAACGGTATGCTTGACTTTAAAGCCTTTAGTTGAATAAGAGATAGGATGGCCAGAGGGACCCGATTGAATCCACCATCCTATAAAGGTATGCTTGACCATAAAGCCTTTAGTTGAATAAGAGATAGGATGGCCAGAGGGACCCGATTGAATCCACCATCCTATAACGGTATGCTTGACCATAAAGCCTTTAGTTGAATGAGAGATAGGATGGCAAGAGGGATCCGATGGGTTCCATCATCCTATAATGGTATGCTTGACCATAAAGCCTTTAGTTGAATAAGAGATAGGACGGCAAGAGGGATCCGATGGGGTCCATCATCCTATAACGGTATGCTTGACCTTAAAGCCTTTAGTTGAATGAGAGATAGGATGGCAAGAGGGATCCGATGGGGTCCATCATCCTATAACGGTATGCTTGACCATAAAGCCTTTAGTTGAATGAGAGATAGGATGGCAAGAGGGATCCGATGGGGTCCACCATCCTATAACGGTATGCTTGACCATAAAGCCTTTAGTTGAATAAGAGATAGGATGGCCAGAGGGACCCGATTGAATCCACCATCCTATAACGGTATGCTTGACCATAAAGCCTTTAGTTGAATGAGAGATAGGACGGCAAGAGGGATCCGATGGGGTCCATCATCCTATAACGGTATGCTTGACCTTAAAGCCTTTAGTTGAATAAGAGATAGGATGGCAAGAGGGACCCAGTTGTATCCACCGTCCCATAACGGTACGCTTAACCTTAAAGCCTTTAGTTGAGTAAAAGATAGTATGGCAAGAGGGATTCGATGGGGTCCACCATCCTATAAAGGTACGCTTAACCTTAAAGCCCTTACTAGTGTTCCTGGGAGGAGCTCCCAGGAACGGAACCCATACCGGGTTCCAGCTGTTGAGAAATGTAATAACAAAATCTAATATTTGACATTGGTTTCAGTAAATACCAATAACCTAAGATGCGCAAAATATCGAAGTGTCAGTGTCATCGATAATATCTATCTACAGATGGCGAAAGTGGCCCCGTGTTCGGGTCGTGTTGGTCTGCATTCCGTGCTCTGTCTCCATAAAGAATTAACAAGCGAAGCAGATAATATATACGCCAGGTAATTTTCCCAATACAACATTTTTTCTTATTTGCTACGTCTGTCTAAGGTTACACTCCTCAAAAGAGATGCACATAATACTCTAGTATTATATGATTCCGTTAAATGGTAGAATCTTAACATATAAAGACAGACCTCGCGACATGGTGGAGATGCTGGGATAATTAACTGGTTTCAAGAATATTAGTGTGCCAAGAGTGCCAAGAGAGCCTAACGCAGGCATGGCAGCAGTACCATGATCATGAGTAAGAGAGAAGTGAATTGACACAACTCTCATCACCAATAGTGGAAAAGAGCAATTACTATTTAGATATTTAAAGCTATTTAAACCACACTAGAAGTTGTGAATAAAGATTCAGTTACGGTATGCACTAATGTAAACAGAGCACACGGGATTGAGCACGGGCCACCGACACTACGACGAATTTAAATCCATTTTTGGGAATCCCCATGACCAGTGGCAAGATATCCAAAATGATCTAGACGCTATATGCAAATGGACTCAGGACTGGTTGCTGACGCTGAATGTTGACAAATGTACCGTCTTGCACATAGGTAAAAACAATCCTCGAAAAACTTATAGTCTCGGACTACAAAAACTCTCATCTGTTGAGTCACAGAAAGATCTCGGTGTTATTATGTCCAATGACCTAAAATGGGAAGCACACATATCCAGTATTGTCAAAAGAGCAAATTCAAAACTTTACATCATCCGCAAGGCATTCAAGTGCCTGACGCCTAAGACATTTATCAAGTTGTACAAGACCTACATAAGACCTCTCTTAGAATATGCCAATGTCATCTGGGACCCATATTTCAAAAAAGACATCACTCTACTTGATAATGTACAAAGAAGGGCAACCAAGATGGTTCGCACCATGCGTAATCTACCTTACGAACAGCGCCTCAAAGACCTTGGCCTTATCACACTGGAACAGCGAGACAAAGGGGTAGGCTCATTGAGACATACAAAATACTTTCTAAACACTACGAAGTACCCAGCCTTCAAGACCTTTACACTATGAATGCCAACAAACATTTGCGTGGGCATTCCCTGAAGTTATGGGAAAATTCATCAAAGAAAAAGCCTTTGAAGCAATTCTTGCCTAACCGAGTTGTAACTGCATGGAATAGGCTCCCGGAAAATGTTGTGACGGCTCCCTCACTGAACTGCTTCAAGAATCGACTGGACAGATTAAATATCTCCAAGCTATTTGATACACACGCATCAGCTAATTAGCTGCTAGTGTGTTTAACCAAAATAATAAAATAATAATAATAATAATAATTATTTTGTTTTAATGAATTTACTAATTATTGTAAAGTTTGTTAATATCACTTGTTTGTAACTGAGGTTTTCCGAATGAATCGCTAGATGGCGCTAGTTGCCTCAATATGTAAACAATTATTGTGAACTATTGTTCAAAAGAGAGTATCGTAAATACGTAAGTTGCGTAATTAAAGATTATATTATTAATTTACTCATTTATATTGAATCGTTACATGTCATATAATCTATACCTTCTTCGCTCGAAGGATTGTTGTGATACGACCGGAAGTTCATCCATTCCGGACGCAATTTGCTATCAAATAATTGACGAGCCAATTCTTGAAAAATCAGTCTTTAAAAAATTCTCTGGTTTAAATACCACACTAGAGAATTAAATAATTTTTAACTAATTTCTTTACTGTTTGATCAAAGTTACCTTTCAGTTAGGAATAATAAATTAAAATCTAAGAGTACTTCAGCTGACCTATTAGTCTATAGGGATGTACGATAGTGCATCGAGTTTTTGCATACGCTCGCTAATCGATTGCGGTTCCGATTATTTTAAGTTTTGTCTGTAACGCTCGATTATCGTGAACTTGATATTTAATGTATCTGAAAAAAAATTAGATACTGTTTAATTTTAAATCTGGAATTTTAATCTAATCGATAAATGAGAAACCTACTAAGAAAGTGAAAACAGATTGTCGTTACGATTTATACGGTTAACTACCACCGCACTAATGTCGACAAAGGTATGACTACTCTATGGTCGGAAAAGTTTTACTTGTATTGTGACTCATGGAACTTGTAGTACTTGTACCGACGAGAAAAGTTTGAATGCCTTGTTTTGTTTAAGTAGGTATTGTTTTCTGCCGTAAAACAAGAAAATGAGAATCTATTGGTAAGTTATCAATATGAATACAGTTTTGAACGACTGAACTTTTTGTTGACCCAATTGTGTGAATTGTGAATTTAATCTGAATGTGTAAAAATTATCATTTAAGACGATTAATTCGTCATTTAAGATCTTATCATAGTAACAACCGAATGGCCCATGATAATTGCCATGTTGCCTTTGTAAAAAACATAAAGATTGATGTGATAATCGGGGATTTACAGAAAACACATCGACTAACTTGAGCTAGTAATTTGCGGTCTAATACCGATTGGCAAGGATAGCCATGAGTACGATCCGCTGTGTAGACGGAACTACGGATACATACACAACTACGAGGTAAATATACTTTTATTAAGATTTGTAGATGAAATCATACCCTATGGATTGGTATGCCATGAGTGTGCATACAAATTACAAAGAAATCGGTCTCGTCGAGTAAAGTGTACCCACTTGCTTAGTAAGTAACTCACACTGGCAGAATTCTGATGATTTACCTATTCGAAAGTTCAGTGAGCACCAAGTACCTAAATGAGATAGTTAGTAAAATAATAAGACTAACATGCATAAAATAATACTACACCTCACATAACATAGAGGAAGTAAGATTATTACTAAAAGAGAGATTTATCACGACATAATATTTACATAATTAAAATTTAGAATAACTATATCTTGTTAAAGTAAATGTTTCTTACTTGGAAACAAAAGAGGTAGCGAGTACTAGTACTTTTTGAGTACCACACCTAAGAGCTTAACTATTTGTCTATTAATATTGTATTATCTGGACATTCAATTGTATTTAATGAAGAATAGTTGATAGCATAGCAATTAGAATGGGAGATAATTTTGTCACAAAGATATATTAATTAATCAACTACCTAGAGCAGTACCTACATAATTATCCTAAACATTAATTTTAGTAGAGAGTAATTACTTCTTCAAATATAAACTTTATTTTAAAAATTACATCATATGTTGCCCACTGTGGAAACAAACTTGTCTGTGTTCAATCGGTTATTTATGACAGGATCCTGAAGATTTCTGAAACCAAACGCACTAAATTAATTAATACAAATTTAATATTAAAGTATAGAACTTGTTAAGTTCTTACTATGTTACATATAACACATTCAAAACATGTAAACTATAATTTCAGGATTCAAATGAGAGTGAATCCAAACACAATAACTAACCTATAAACAAAGCATAGCCCTTACATTTGCTACACACTTTAGATATTTAGGTTTCTTGTGAACTTAAATGCATCTGAAATTAAATGGAAATGATTACCTTTACACACTGATGAAATAAATATGATAAATTTATTGTTTTAACAAGCTAACATTAAAAGGATTGTGATTTTATCAAATAAATTAACCCTTTGAGTACCTACTGTAGAATCTTAACACTTTTCTACTAGTGTTAATTATAAACTTGTGTTTCTGCAAGTACATTTCTTGAAAACAATTATCAAGTGAGATTAATTACAGTCAAAGACTTTTGTCCGTCACCTCCATAAGGTAGCTTTTCGTATGTACGGACCAGTGGCTAGTGGCCTGCATTGTTTCACCTACCAGTAGCGCTTCAGCGCACGGTATGTAAAAAAGCGATAGAACCACTTTTTGTTACGAAACATTTAAGAAAAGGAACGCAACGGCTTTCGATAGTACCTGTACCTAGAATTGTAAGTGACTGTAATGTTGGTGTGCGTATTATAAATAAATAAATAAATAAATTAATTAATACTTGCTAAAGTCAGATTTGACGAACTCTTAACAAACTAAATGATAGTGATAAGTAGGTACACATATTCTGATAGAATTTCACAACATCTGAATAGAGACTATTCCGAATGAGGTAATGACATCAAATCACGATGTTTGGCTTAATTTATTACATAGATTCATACAGTAGTACCCAAGTAATAGGGCGCGTCGTGAATCTTCGTTCGCACAGAAAAGAAAGTATGGCCCCGAAGATTAACGAGGATACTTAAAAATTACAATCAACCTTAGATCACTACTATAAGGTTCATAATACACTGCAGCTGTTAGTTCCGTCTCACTCGCAAGTATGGCGGCTGTCAAGCGGCGCGCTAACATGGCGGCAGCTACCGACCAATAGCGGTACAGGAAAAAGCGTGGAGTGTGCCGATTGGTAAATAGCATTTCCCGCGCTTTGAAAATTCATCTTCTGCGCAGGTACATCGATAAGCCATATTAGTTGAGTACTACTGTACACTTCTAGAGTAAGTCTATGAGAAAAGGAGAATTCTCTTATTATTGTTTGTCGTAATAAAACAATAATTACAAAACGATTATGCTGCGCATTTTAGTAAACAGCAGGGACGTGATACAATTTTCGGTTACAGGACCTGTGCAAATATGGAAGAATTATTGTTGCACCGCTTATTAGTAAATCAAATCGCACATCAGTCTAGTTTATCCTCCCGCCTCTCTATACACAACAATGAGACAAGATATGATACAGAAATTATAAAAGTTAAACTTGAATCGTTGTTAAAGAGATTTAACGAAGACCTCACTAACTACTTTCGTCTGATGAATAATAATCCTTCCGCTGACGACATAGGAAAAATGAGCGAAGTTCAACTTGAAGCTGAACAGAACCTCGCCGAATTGAATAAGAAAACCAATACAGTGGAACAGGGGATCACCCAAGCCAGCAGCATTTCTAGCCGCCTGCCAAAACTAAACGTACCTGAGTTCGACGGGGACGTATTGAACTGGCATCAATTATGGGACCAGTTAGATGCGTCAGCACAGTCTACCAAAATAAATAAAAATAAAAACTTCTTACTTCAGACTCAACAGAATCCATAAAATGTTGGTACAGTAAAAATTCTGAAACTAGTGTTAGTAGACCAAAACAATAAAAATAATAATAATAATAAAGGCCTATGACTCGGTGCCACATACATGGCTCATGAGGGTGCTGGAGTTGTATAAAATAGATGCAACTTTACGCACCTTCCTGATGTCGTGTATGGGGCAGTGGAGGACGGTCCTTCGCTATCCAGGATGTCGAAATATCCAGAGGAATAGCGAACCGATAAGGATCGAGCGAGGTATATTTCAGGGCGACAGTTTGAGTCCACTTTGGTTCTGCTTAGCCTTGAATCCTCTAAGCACACTGCTGGAGGATTCAGGTCTAGGCTACCGATTGAGGAGAGGTGGTCAGGTTATATCTCACCTCCTTTACATGGATGACTTAAAACTTTTTGCCCCCAACAATTTGCAACTGATGGAGCTACTGAAGGTAACGGAAACTTTCAGTAGCGCCATCAGGATGGAATTTGGTGTGGACAAATGTGCGGTCATGCATGTAAAGCGAGGGGAGATTGTGGAATCCGTGAGAACCCAACTCTCGGATTCCATACACCTAAGATCTCTCTCCTCACTCGAAACCTACAAGTATTTGGGTATGTCGGAAGCGTTAGGCATCAACGCTGCTGACATGAAACAATCGCTGAGGGAACGTTTCTTTGGCCGCCTGAATAAAGTTTTAAATAGTCTTTTATCAGGCGGAAACAAGGTGCATGCCTTCAACGGTTGGGTCATGCCGGTTTTGATGTACTCTTTCGGCATACTCAAATGGACTCAGACGGAACTTGACGCCCTGGATAGGAGGGTCCGCACACTGCTGACTGCAAATCGGATGCATCACCCACGGTCATCGGTGATGAGACTGTATATCCCGCGGAAATGCGGAGGTCGTGGCTTCTTAAATGCTAAGACCCTGCACAACCGTGAGGTATGTAGTCTCAGGGAATACTTCCTAGAAGCTGACGTGGGGATGCACCGAGATGTGGTCTCAGTAGATAAGGGCCTCACCCCGCTCTCCTTAGCTAACGAGAACTGGCGCAAACCTGTAGTATTAGATACTAATGACCGCAGGGAGGTATGGCAGAGCAAAGAGCTTCACGGGCGCTTTTACCGGGTCCTACATGGGCCCGATGTAGACTTCTTAGCGTCCGTATCCTGGTTGCGATTCGGTGATCTGTTTGGGGAAACCGAAGGTTTTGTCTTTGCGATTATGGACGAAGTTATGATGACGAACAACTACCGGAAATATATTGTGAAGGACGGCACGGTTGACATCTGTCGGGCATGTCACCGTCCGGGGGAATCAATCCGTCACATTATTTCTGGCTGTTCTCGTCTGGCTAACGGAGACTACTTGCATAGGCACAACCTTGTAGCCAGGATTATCCATCAGCAACTTGCTCTGAAATACAGTCTTGTTGAATCGGAAGTACCATACTATAGGTATGTGCCCGACCCAGTTCTCGAAAATGGCAATATCACGTTGTATTGGGTTCGGTCTATCATCACTGACAGGACTATTGTTGCCAATAAACCTGACATAGTGGTGATAGATCGATTAGAGCGTCGCACGATGATTGTTGATATAGCGGTACCGCATGACGAGAACCTCGTGAAAGCCGAAAAAGATAAGCAAATTAAGTATCTTGACCTGGCTCGCGAGGTTGTCGACATGTGGGATGTGGATACAGCAATCATTGTGCCGATAGTCGTGACGGCCAATGGCATAATAGCCAAGAGCCTCGATCAACACCTGAGGAGGCTCTCGTTAGGCGGCTGGATCAAGGGCTTGATCCAGAAAGCGGTACTTCTGGACACGGCGCGTATCGTTAGGAGGTTCCTCTCTCAGCAGCCCTGACCGCCGGTAGCTTGGACCGTGTTCCCGATACCGGTGGGCTACTATTTTTTATATTTTTAAATGTTTTTTTATTTTTGTTTTTATAAAAATATTTAAAAATGTAAATGATATGTACATAAATGAAATAAAGGAAATATAATAATAAAAAAATACTTAATAATAATAAAAAATATATATATAATAATCTAAAAGCACCTGTAAAAGGGGAGGCTAAGCAGGTTATTGACGGTTTCGACACTACTAACGCCAACTCCCAGATTGCTGTGAAAACATTGAAAGAAAGATAGGAAGATTTGGAATTTAGTCGACGCTCATTACTCTGCGTTGTCTAAAGTAAAAACTTTCGAAAAAACGACAAATGAGTGCAGGAAAGTACTAAACAATGTAGAACGACATTTAAGAGTCCTAGAGTCACTTGGTGAAGATATTAACCATAATCGTTTGAGGCATCCAATTTTCTAGAAATTTTCCGAAGACCTAGTTTATGAACTTAATGATAAAATCGACCGAGAACTCAAAAGTACAGTAGTTAGACTCAATTTAGAAACCCGAAGCCATGTCTAAACGATCAATTCATGCAAATTTAATACCAATGATATGTAAAGGAATACCGGTTGCAGCCCGTGAGCTTTATAACTGGAAACAGAAAGAATTACTAGCTGACGATAGTTCATCTGAACAAGGTGATATTCTTATAGGTAACGATTACTACTACAGTTTTATGAAAACTGAGAAGATTCAAATCAGAGATAACCTGTATCTAGTTGATTTCAAGTTCAGTTGGATATTATCCGGAATAATGAACCCGGAAACTAAAGAGATTTCAGCAGTAACTACGTATTTCCAAACGGAACTAGATGTGACAATAACTAAACCAGACCTGCCAATAGATCAAGTTAACATATCCTCTCTGTCGGATTTTGAGTCCATCGGGACAACCGATTCACCAAAAATAACAAAGGAAGAAGAAGCGATTCGAAGCTTCAATGAGACTACCGAACTTATCGAAGGAAGGTATTAAGTGTACTGGCCTTGGGAAGAAATTCCGCTTAATTTGACCACTAACTTCGGAATGGCATTCGGCCGCCTCAAGAGCTTAATCAAACGAAGGAATTTTGAATCAATACAGTCATATGATGAAACGCTGCAAGATCAGCGACAGTAAGGAATAATTAACTACATATGAGTATAGACCCGTACACTACTTACCGCATCACGGTGTTCAACAGCCAGGAAAGCCAACTAGAATTGTATACAATGCTTCGGTTAAAGTTAATGGACATAAAAGCTTAAACGAACGTTTATATTGCGGGCCGATGATATTCGAAGACCTAACTAAACTAATAATTAGATTCAGATCACATCAAATAGGTTTATCAGCCGATGTAGAAAAGGAATTCCTACAAATAGCATTACACAAAGGATACAGGGACGTTACACGGTTCTTATGGTTTAAGGATACTTCTAAACCGGTCACAGAGGATAACTTGTTATGTATGAGATTCACTCGCGTTCCATTTGGAATAATATCAAGTCCATTTTTGTTTAACGCCACCATTAAACACCATCTCATGAAATCAAAAGATTCCGTCATTAGCAACGCGGCTAGTGACATATACGTAGACAACCTAGTGACTGGTGCGCAAACAGTGCAAGGAGCGTTGATTCTTTGTAAACGCCATAAAGATACATTTCACGATATATCTATGAATCTAAGAGAATGGAACTCGAACTTTGAAGAATTCATGCATGATATTTACTGATGCATACCAAAATCAGACCATAAAATTATTAGGTTTAGAATGGCATTTAAAAGACTGGCTTTACGACTACGTTTTAATAATAACAAACCTAATGCAATTACTAACAGTCGTATTTATAGTCAAGTAAAGGTAATTACTTGAGTAAAAGTAATTGCTTGAGTAAAAGTCATTACTCAAGCAATGATTTTCTTTCTATAGTTCGGTAATTGTTTGAGGTTAGAACTGTCAAGGCTTGGAATTCTTAGCCAAGTAATAGTCACCATTTTCATTGTTTCGGAATTCTACCCTCAAGTATGAAATTGCTTAGTAGCGAGTAATTACTCAGGTAATTACTTTGATTATAAATGCGAGCCTAAGAGAGATTTTCTAAGAGTAATAGCTTCAGTCTGTGATCCTTGTGTCTTCGCCACGTTTACATTGTTACCAGGAAAGTTATTGTTACAAGAATTATAAAAAGAAAAGATAAAATGGGATACACCCATACCTGAAAGTATCGCTTCAAAATGGAAAGAAATCAACAACGACTTTAGTGAGATCTCTGAAATCACATTACCAAAACGTTATAACAGATTACCCAGAGAGAACTGTGACTTGCATTGCTTTACAGACTCATATACGCAAGCATATGCTGCAGTAATTTATATAGTATCCAAAGGTGAGATATCATTTGTAATCGGCAAGTCTCGTCTAGTTCCAATAAAAGACCAGGAACACCTAAAGATACCTAAATTGGAATTACTGGGAGTACTAATTGGAAGCCGTTTAATGAGATATGTAATCGATTCTCTAAATTTTATTTATTTATTTTATTTTACAGAAAGCTTACAGACTAATACCTAAAATTTACAATATTTCGTAGGTCAGAAAAATTGCTAATGACAAGCTTCCACATTTAGACGACTAGTTACGCATACTATGCGTTGACTGTGTTCAGCGATACAAAAATAAAAGTTAAAAAAAAAGGTTATATAAATTTAAAAAAAAGCTAATTATAGATAATTAGATAATTAGTCGAGTCGTGCAACATCAAACAGTTTAGACATGACTATCTCCAAAATATTCCTTGTTTAGGATCTTTCTAATACTGTATGCGTTGGTGCAAAATAGATCGATCTCCAGGTGTGATGGTAAACTATTGAAGGCTTTTACACTACGAATGAGGAAGGCGTTACGCCTGTAATTAGTCGATGCGCATGGTGCCTGAAGCAGAGGTCGTCTGCGTAGGTTATTTTGGTTAGTGCGAAGAAGTATTTTGCTGAGTAGTTCCGGACAATCAATCGAGCCGTTTGCTATGCCTACCAAAAAACATACGTCACTAACATTACGTCTCATGTTCAACGGTAAGAAATGGTATCGCTTGCAACGGTGTTCATAGTCCACTGAGAATTGCTTTGCCTTAAAATCCAATTAACGCAGAAATTTCTTCTGAACGGATTCAATACGAGATTTGTAAATCTCGTATTGAGGGTTCCAGACTTGGGAAGCGTACTCAAGATGGCTACGCACAAGGGAACAGTAGAGGACTTTTACTGGTTTTAGAGACCGAAAGCTAGAGCAAGCTCTAGTAATAAAGCCCAGGGCCTTGAAAGCTTTCTTGACAATGGTTTCTATGTGATCGTCAAAAATTAATTTACTGTCGTGTACTACACCAAGATCTCTGATACTGCTTGTCTTACTTATGTGCGTACCATCCAGTGTATATCCTGAACCGATAATTGTTTTCCGGCGCGTGTATACTACGTGAAAACATTTGGATACGTTAAGTTGTAACTTATTAGTTTTGCAGTATGAAAAGAATCTGTCAAGGTCTGACTGAAGTAGGTCGGTATCAGATAATGTACGCACAGACTTAAGAACCTTCATATCATCTGCGTATAGTAAAATATCAGAATTAGTAAAGCAGTTCTTTATGTCCGAGATAAATATTGTGAACAATAACGGCCCTAAGATCGAGCCCTGAGGAACACCAGATGGGACAGTTTTCCAACCGGATGTGTATCCACGTAGGACTACAGCCTGCGTTCGGTTATCTATATACGATGAAAACCAACGAAACAGGTCACCGTGTATTCCTGCAGCTAAAAGCTTCTGAAGAAGCACACGGTGATCTATTCGGTCGAAACACTTGCTGTAGTCCGTGTAGATAACATCGACTTGGCATCCTTCATCCATCCCAATGGTTATTAATTCATTGGACAATACCAAGTTGGAAGCAGTCGACCGTTTCCTTAGGAAACCATGTTGTTCGTCGCCAAAACAGCGCTGCATGGCTGAATAAACTTCCGTGTACACCACTCGCTCCAGAACAAGTTGGAAGCAGTCGACCGTTTCCTTAGGAAACCATGTTGTTCGTCGCCAAAACAGCGCTGCATGGCTGAATAAACTTCCGTGTACACCACTCGCTCCAGAACTTTAGAGAAAAGACATAGTTGCATGGCTGAATAAACTTCCGTGTACACCACTCGCTCCAGAACTTTAGAGAAAAGACATAGTTTAGATATGGGACGGTAATTGTCTATCTTAGATTTATCCCCCTTTTTAAAAATAGGTGTGATGAATGCCGATTTCCATATCTTCGAGACAACACCCTCTCTCAACGACCGTTCAAACAACAGGCAGACTGGCTCCACAAGACTCTTTGCACAATTGACTATGAAAATAGGGGGTATCAGATCCGGCCCACCAGATTTAGTTAGGTCCAGATCTTTAAGTAAGTTAAGAACCATGTCAGGGCAGACGCTAACGGTACTCAGATTCACTGAGCTGGAAGAATTAGTGTCTACATTAGTATCTAGATCATCAGAGTCTGAGTCTGGTTCTTGGAAAGTTGAATGAAAGTAAGATGAGAATAGAAAGAAAGAAAGAAAGAAAAAGTATTTATTGGGACTCGCACAGAACTAAAACTAAAACACAAAATAAAAGTTGAAAACAAACAAATTAAATATAAAAAAAAAAAAATTAAAATAAGTAAATAAAAACAAAAAAAAAAAACAAAAAAGTCCTGTACGAGGCCAAAAGGTCCCTATCTCAGCATGATGCTGCGGCACTTAACATGAGTGTCGCAGCGCTGGTATTCTGATAGGGCCCGCTGTGATGTCACGGGCAGATATACTAAAATACATAAATAATTATAAATAGATACAAATAGATAAAATGTAAAACGTTACAAACACAAATAATAAATGTTTAAAAAAAAAAAAACAACTCAATTCAGTCCGCGTGTGAGCGCCCCGCGTTACCACATTACTTGTCTACCCACAAAGTATCTGTGGCATTACCAATACTAGTTATAATCTGTGGGCACAGTAATGACAAGCAAAGGAACGCGAGTGCCAATGCGCTCACGACGCATAACAACACAAAATAAATAAATGTAAAACATGACGGCTGTGTAGTGTAAACAATAATTAATGTATTGAAGTAAAATATACAATAAAAAATTAGTGTTACGTGGTAATTATTAACGGTATTGAAGGTGAAATAAACTAATGAAGAGAGTGATTGTAATTACAAACGCAAAATACAAGTGACAGACAACGAAATGAAAAGAATGCAACCTGAGTCTCGTTTACCATCCGATTAAGTATTGAGCAAGGAGCAAGTAAGCTAATAACACACAGAAAACAAGTGCTGCGCCTATACACTGAACAATGACCGCCAAACGCGCGGACCACCATTGCCAGCCGCGTGCAAACTAAGGGTAAGTTCAAAATCAGATGGAATCTTTTTGAAGCTGCAGTAAATGTTGTTTAAATTTAAATCTAAAAGTACCAACTGTTTTTATAGCACGGAAAGGCGGTGGCAAGTCATTCCAGCAACGAGAGGCAGCGAATTTGAAGCATCCACGAAATGCAGCAGTTTTATGCGATGAGGCCAACATGAGGTATGAAGATGCTCTGGTTTTAAAGTTATGGACATCACGCGACCACAACAGTTTCTTATATAAATAATCTGGTTTCTTAGTGAGAATAGTGCCAAAGAGTAGGGTAGCCAGGTGAAGCTTTCTGCGCGCTGACATTCTCATCAAATTACCCTTATTTAAAAATGGAGTGATATGGGATCGTGGTGGGACATTGTAGCAGAACCTTACACAGGCATTCTGCACCCGCTGGATAAGTTTTTCGCTTCTACCGAGAATGCACGCCCCATACACAGTGTCAGCGTAATTCAGCTTGGAAAGAACAAGTGATTCACATAGCATGACACGCATATCCACACTTATGTAGGGACGAACACGATACAAGAGCTTAAGTCGGTAGAAGCAGTTGCGCACAGCCTCCAATATGTGAGTTTCGAAATGCAGCTGCCCGTCAAATACTACTCCAAGATTACGAGCTTCCAACACCCTCTCCACACTACAACCATCAATCCTGAGGTCCAAGTTGCAAGCAAGCATTTTGTTCAGGAAATCCCTAGATCCCATCACAATATATTTGGACTTACTTGGATTTAGTACCAGGGAGTTTCTTTTGGACCAAGCCGAGATCCTGTCCAAGTCTTCATTTATTTTGCTTACAGTTTCAGCAGTATCCTGTGAGCTAAAGGAGAGGTACAACTGCAGATCGTCGGCGTAAAGATGGA
Source organism: Cosmia trapezina (assembly GCA_905163495.3). NCBI lineage: Eukaryota > Metazoa > Arthropoda > Insecta > Lepidoptera > Noctuidae > Cosmia > Cosmia trapezina. Next base: position 14,995,412 of record LR991047.1, read on the forward strand.
ACTTGGTGTTGATCAGGCAGCTGGTAATATCAGCACTGTACAGGATGAAGAGAAGCGGCCCTAAAATCGATCCTTGCGGCACGCCCCTATCCACGCGCTTCGGACCAGAGGACATGGTATCTCCGCTGTCGCTTGTCACCTGGACAAACTGCGTTCGATTATTAAGGTAACTCGCAAACCATTTCACCGTTTCACTATCACAACCATAGAAAGACAGCTTTGAAAGAAGAAGAGAAGTATTGATTGAGTCAAAAGCACGCGAAAAATCCAGTAGGACAAGCAGGGATCCCATACCCTTGTCTCTGGCCTCAAGGATGTTACCAACTACATCAAGAAGGGCTGTCGCTGTACTGTGGGACCTGCGAAATCCAGATTGAGCAAGTGGCAAAATGCTATGTTGTTCAAGATATGCCCTTAGTTGGTCAGAGACAACCCTTTCGAGAACCTTGGACAGACATGGCAGTAAGCTTATCGGGCGGAGGTCTTTGACAGTAGTGGGGTTAGGTACTTTAGGGATTGGTCTAACTATTGCCATTTTCCACAGATCAGGGAAAGAAGAGGTGACAATGGATCTGTTAATGATAGCTGTGAGAACATTAAGTGTACGAGGAAGTGTCAAAATCAGCATCTCAAGAGAAATATGGTCAGAGCCCTGCGCATTGGACTTAAGACCACGCAAGATCCTGAGCACCACATCCTGCCGGACAGGCTCAAGCTGGAAATGACTGACACCGTGTCTATGGTGCTCAAAAAAAGATAAATCTGCAGTACTGACCCTACCACTGCCCGGTACATCCAAAAAGTGTTGATTTATAGTTTCGGGGTTGTTACAGAAATGTGGCAGAGTATGCTCTGGTCTTTTAGAGGTGCCTACTGTTGATTTGATATGACTCCATAATTTCTTAGGATCTTTAATATTATTATTAATATATGTTTTAAAATAAGCACACTTCTCACTATCAAAAGCAGCTCTAACAAGGTATTTGAACTCTTTGTATGACTCAATGTGTTGTTCGGATTTTGTAGTTTTAGCCTTCAAATGACACTTGTCACGCAGCCTCATCATTTCCCTGACAGTATCTGTTATCCACGGATAAGATTTCTCTTTGATTAAGACTCTTTTAATAGGAGCATGCAAGTCAAATAGTGTCAAAATGTACTTATTAAACATTTCAACCATGGAGTTCACATCCTCAAGATTTTCAATATGTTCCCAGTCCATTCTATTTAAGTCGTCATTAAATAAATCAGGAAGAATGTCCTTTAGTGGCCTATAGGTAATCCATTGCGGAGCAGGCTTCTCTAATTTAAAATTTAAATCAACAGATATAATCGCATGGTTACCGAGCTCCGGTATGTGTGATACTGAGACGCCACACACACGGGCATCCGTGCACACAACATCAATTAGTGTTTCACTGTGATCCGTGAAGTGGGTTGGCTCAGTAACAACTTGTCGAAGCTTGCAGCAATGTATAAAATTATTTAGTAGTTTAGATTTGTTGTCAGTTTGGTTTAACACATTAATATTGAATTGAATAGAATTGAATAGCTCAGTGATACCCTCACCTGTGTCTGCGGACAGGTCCATATAATGCAGTACGTTAGGTAATGAGTCACCACTTCTTTTACTTTTAACATAAGACCAAAACTACTTAGGGTTTTTAGAGATTGAGGATTCTATGTTTTCCATATAAGCATCAAAACAAACCGCCTCTACTTGCTTAACTCGGTTTCGCAAGATAGAAAAAGAGTGATAGTCTGATAAGTTGCCGTAATTTTTATATTTAGTATGGTATTTCTGTTTTTCCCTTAATATTTTAATTAAAGCACTGGTGTACCAAGGGGGGTGTGTCGATTTCTTTACCGGTTTAACGGGAATGTACAAGTCCCTTAGCTCGTATAATTTTTGATAGAAAAGGCATAGAGCTTGGTCTAAGGATCCAGCAGACAACAATGTTTTCCAGTCTATAAGATCTAGCGCAGAAGTAATTGCAGGGTAATCACCTTTATAAAATATATATTTTACACTTGGTTTCTCAATATATTTATGGACTTCAACGAAATCTGCGTTGATAATTAGTGACTTGTGGTGCAAGTCGACAGGTACCGCCAAGGGGTCAGCACACTCATTCACTTTGACTACACTATTTGAGAAAACAAGATCTAATAACCTACCGTTGACATTACGCTCACAATTAAACTGGGATAGGTTACTCGCATTTATTGTGTCAAAGAAATCCAAAATAGATCGTACAGATACTTTCTCAGGGCACAATCCCGGGCTGTCGTCGGAATGTTGCCATTCCACATCGCCACCAAAGTTAAAATCACCAGTTACGATAAATGTATCCAATGGGTGGGCGGTTACTAAATGGTTAAGTTTATGGTGGAAGTTTTGTAATTGATCTATATACGAATTACCAACATTTTCCTTGCACAAATACAGGCCGCAGATATTAATATTGTAACTTACCGCTGGTCTAGACCTCTTCAGAATGATGGATACCCATATATCCTCAGCGGAGGTACGCCAGTCACATCTTTCTACAACGGTCAGATCACTTCTCACCGCGATCAGCACTCCACCACCCCGCGATTGTGCCGTTCGACCGTAATCCCGGTCCCGCCTCCACACAAGATATCGACCGTCAAACAACTCACTATTACTAATACTGTCCACTAACCATGTTTCCGTAAATATAATAACAAATATAAAACTAGAAGTAAGACGACACATATTGTGAACTGACAGTCAAATAGTTATCGACTGGGTTTAGTTCAGATAAATTACTACCACCATTCGTTGCACGAAGAATTGAAGAAAACAAGAGAAACAAAAAAAAAATACTATCAGATATGTTCCATCGGAACTTAATCCAGCGGATGTTGCTACAAGATCGGTGAACACAAAAGAGGACAGAGATACATGGCTAGCAGGGCCTCAGTTTCTGATACAAGGATCCGAAACTTGGCTTACAAGCAAGGTAATGTCTTTAGAGGCATGAGGAACAGGGTATAAAGTTCACTCATCCTCCATAGAAAAGGGAGGATCCTCCGACCAGACGGGTGTTGTGTCTGGTGGGCCACTGCCCGACGGTTGATGTCGGGACGTTGTATATATGCTAATCGCGTGGTAAACTCTAATTGCGCGATGCAGGTTTGCGTGACGTCATGTCATTGATGCGTAGTTCGTATGTGGCGATGTAGATGCCGCCACATCACTCCCCTCCGGAGACCGGAGGTCGATAGTGGGCTGAGTCGTGTATCTTGCGATGCTTGCCAGTGCCAGTTGTGGTTCCAGTGAGTCGGAACCGGATGCCGCATAGTTCACGGTGAGTCGGAACTGTCTGCGGTGATACCCCAGTGAGTCGGGGTGGCGCTGCGTTATGCTCCAGTGAGTCGGAGTGTACAGCGCTGGGTTGAGGCTGAAGGTGATGACCAGGAATGCGCGTCCGCTGCATGCTGGTGGTCAGGATACCTGTTGAAGCCGATGCTGGCTGGCTGTGTGACTCGCCGCTCGAAAGCTTGAGGAAGTGATGCTTGATGACGTCACGCTGAAGGAGTTGCACGAAGGCTGCGCTGACGTTCATGCTCGGGGTCACCAATTTAGAGGCATGAGGAACAGGGTATAAAGTTCACTCATCCTCCATAGAAAAGGGAGGATCCTCCGACCAGACGGGTGTTGTGTCTGGTGGGCCACTGCCCGACGGTTGATGTCGGGACGTTGTATATATGCTAATCGCGTGGTAAACTCTAATTGCGCGATGCAGGTTTGCGTGACGTCATGTCATTGATGCGTAGTTCGTATGTGGCGATGTAGATGCCGCCACATGTCCATAACCCCCCCCCCCTCCCCGTTGCCTCGGGAGGGTCTCTCGTGGTGGTCTATTTTACCTCATCGAGTTACAGGGTGAAACCAAGTTCTCCTAGTAGCTAAAATGATGCCCTTTAAAAATTCATTGGTCTGCCAGTTCGCAACCTGGCAGTTTTTGCAGTCCAACCAAATTTATACAGGGTGGAATTTTTAACCACACTTGAATGGAAAGTACTCTAAATACTGGAGATAGCAAATTTTACTCAAAGGAAGCATTCCTTTATTTTTAAAAAGAAACAAATCCGCATTCAAAGATTTTCGAAAATTCGCTTGCCACACTCAGGAATCGAACCGACTAAAATCCGAAAAAATAACACCCTGTACTTTTATGGCATCAATCGATAGGGTCAATCATAAGGATCAAATCTCTCTAACAAACATGATAAATTAAATGAAAGGAAAACCATGAAATCGAAACTTTATATTCAATGGGACAAGATAAAGCACTTTTACGCAAAGGTCCATCAGATTACTTATGTTATCACCTAATCAACTAACAATTAACAATTATCTGTGACATCAGTTATATAAAATGACGACCACGGCCTATATTAATAACCATTTCAATACCTGGATTGGTACAAATGGCACAATCAGATGGCCTGCAAGATCAGCCGACCTCACCTTTTTAATTTTTATGGGGATATGTTTTAAATCTAATTTACCAAAAATCCGTCCTAAATAGGTAATTGCGAAGTTGCCGTCCTTCAAGTACGCGTGTACAGAGTGTTTCTTTTACGTATCAATTTAACATTTTTAGTGAATATTTTTTTTTTTTTTTTTTTTAATTTATTTAAAGGGCTTTGTCGCTTAGCGACCACATCGCCCAGTGCAGAAAAACACAAAATTATTAATTATAATCTACCTAATAACTAACTTGTACAATTCTTTAGCCTTATCGGACACTGGAAAAGCAAGGATGGAATTACAAAAGCCAATATCGTAACTTTTATACCGTCCGAAAACATTACTTCTAATATTTTCATTCCGGACACACTCCATCAAAATATGACAGACATCATCAACCACTCCACAGTCATCACAGTTTGGAGACAAAGCTTTCCTCATTAAGTAATAAAACTTATTTGATGGAATATGTCCGGAGCGAAGTCTTAAGGCTATAGTAATTAGGTTTTTATTTAGGTCACAATCAATCCACGGAACCCGAGAAATCTCTGGCTGGATAGTGCGATACCATATCCCTTTTTCTTTTGATCTTTCATCAAAATATTCCTGCCAAAGATCTAAACACTTTCTTTTAACCTTTCCAAAATAATCCGAATACAGTGGAGAAATATTCATGGGAACTCCATCATCACACGCTTGTTTGGCGAGCATATCAACCTTTTCATTTTCCTCTACCTGACAATGCGACGGAATCCATTGAAGACACACAATTTTGGAATCAGACTGAAGCTTTAAGAGCAATTCATAAATCACGTAGGCTGTCGGAATAAAACAAAGTCATGTTAGTTACACCATGTCTTTGGATTTGTCTTCGTCCGGAATAGCATAGTAAGTATTAAAACATAGAAAAGACGAAATTAATGGTGGTTTTGTAATAAGCGTGTTTTAAATGTTTCAAGCTATTTATCTTTTGCATTAGGTACAGTTTAATCATCATTATATTAATACGTGAAGCAAAAACTATAAAACCCTCTTTACGAAAATTACGCGGATGGAGAAGTGAATGCAGAAAGCAAATGTGGTGTTTGCTTTGACTTACATTTATTTCGTTTTACATTATGTCATATTCGTCCTAAATAGGTAATTGCGAAGTTGCCGTCCTTCAAGTACGCGTGTACAGAGTGTTTCTTTTACGTATCAATTTAACATTTTTAGTGAATATTTTAATATTTAAAAAAAATAAAAACATTTTGTTTTCGAATGGTAATATTTTTTAAAGCATGTATGGATGCTATTCTATTGCAGGTTAACGGGAACGCCCTCTGTTAGTTAACATACTGTATATAAAACAAAGTCATGTTAGTTACACCACTTATAAGTCAAGAACAGCTGGACCAATTTTTATGATTTTTGTGTCTTTGGATTTGTCTTCGTCCGGAATAGCATAATAAGTATTAAAACATAGAAAAATTCACAAAAAAAAATATGAAAAAAATTCATTTTCTCATACATAAAATTTAGACAGGGTAACAACGTCTGTCAAGTCAGCTAGTACGATATAAAACGACAAATTCCAAAAAAATATATCATAAAAAATAGCGAAACAGCACCCTAATTGCGTAACACATTATCAATCGGAGTTTGAATCATTTTGAAACAAATTGCCAACCCATTACTTCATATGTTCGAAAAATTTGTCTGCTCGACAACGTAAATAACGCAATGAATGTTGTTCAACTGTCAAAATGAAACCAACTCCGGTTGATAATGTGTTACGCAATTAGGGTGCAGGTTACCATTAATCTAATCTTCATCAGAGGAGCTATCTATATTGTCGTCTGAAGAACTATCGTCAAGAACTATATCCTCTACACGCAGTGGTGTAGGATCGCCTTCGAACCATTTAGGCTGCAATTTATTGTCTCTTAAAAACCAACCGCAATGGCTACTAGGGCATGTGGGGTATCATTATGAAAGAGCGCTGTTTGCACTAAAGTATTAAAACATAGAAAAATTCACAAAAAAAAATATGAAGAAAATTCATTTTCTCATACATAAAATTTAGACAGGGTAACAACGTCTGTCAAGTTAGTTAGTACGATATAAAAAGACCAATTCCAAAATAATATATCATAAAAAAACCGGTCAATAGCGAGTCGGACTCGCGCACCGAGGGTTCCGTTCCGATTTCTGAAAAAGTGTGCTATATGGAGACATAGTTTTATTTTTCGTGTAATCTTTACATAAATTTCTATCACATAGAATAATTTCATATTTTTCGCTTTGCAAACTTCGGAGATAACTCGATGAGGTAAAATAGACCACCTGATGTGGCCATAAAAATGGTTGGACTCCGAAACCCTCCAACACCACGCTCGGCCGACAAAGTTTTTTAGACTCTACTAATAGACACTAAAACCAACGAAAAGGTTTCGTTCAGTAACCACATGAGGTAAAATGATGGTCCAAAGTGGGTAGCATAACTTCTCACTGCCACGAATCCTCCAAGCTGAGCCCCGGCAGACCAAATTTTTTCCTACCTATTTTAAGTCTACTTTTCGTGGAATGTGGTATTTTCCAGTAACTCTATGACGTAAGTGATCGTGCAGCCGCCGCCCGGACTAGAATTATGCGAACATAAATGTGTTGAACAGCTGATTTTTTTTTCGCGATTTCAGGTTTGGTCCCATAGTAAAAGTTGTTCATAATGATGAGTACAATGACCCCTTAAGAGGATAACGTGTTTACACTAAAACCCTGTATATAGTAGGTACAATGTGTAAAAGATGGCCAATTACAAGCTTCCACCAACGACTATAGTGAGTAACATTAACAAATACGAGAAAACAGCGACGTGAGAAATAACTAAAGTCTCACGCTCAAAGAATACAATAAAAAAGTTAAAAACAAAAAAAAATGGTTATCGAAAAAACAATTATTCAAACTTTTCCTTACTTCCTAGCAGCTGAAGCCGTTTGACACTTGAAACGTCACATCCGTCAAGCCGTGGGCGGAATTCCCGCTGCGCGACATATTTATGACTGCTTAAGGTTGATGCGCCAGGGTAGCCCGCGAAATTCAAAATTTCTTAGGTTTTTTGCAATTTGTGTTTTGTATTTGTGTTGTGTGTTTTGTTTTTGTGTTGTGTGTTTTGCATTTGTTTTAGGTGTTTTGTATTTGTATTTGTAAGGTTGTCTGTAAAAGATCGCTCTTAGCGATAAGACCGCCCATTGTGTCACCCTATGTAAAATTTCAACATTTATATCTGTAATTTTTATGGTGTGCATAATAAAGAGTATTCTATCTATCTATCTATCTACCCCGGCGCATCATCCTTAATTGGTGTTTCTTAGATTATATCAAGGTAAATAATGTCATATTAGCTACGGCCGCGAATCATATTTTAATCAACATACAAGCTCACACTGACCTACAAATTGCAAAAAACAGAAATTTTGAATTTCGCGGGCTACCCTGGCGCATCAACCTTAAGCAGGGTCATAAATATGTCGCGCAGCGGGAATTCCGCCCACGGCTTGACGGATGTGACGTTCCAAGTGTCAAACGGCTTCAGCTGCTAGGAAGTAAGGAAAAGTTTGAATAATTGTTTTTTCGATAACCATTTTTTTTTGTTTTTAACTTTTTTTGTGTATTCTTTGAGCGTGAGACTTAAGTTATTTCTCACGTCGCTGTTGTAATTTCAGAGCCTAGGAACAAGTTACCTGTTAGCAGTATTACCCTGTTAAATCCCATCTCTAGTTTGAACCATGTAAAATTGTGTTTTCAAGATAAGGTAAACATATTCACTACAATTTTCAAGAAAAAACAATTATTTTTATTAAATCTTGAGCTCCAATTTTCCCCGTTATTCAAGGAGATTTTGAAGTGGCAATAATTGTATTTGATAAAACCGAACTATTACCATTTGCCCGTCTAGAGGTGCCATTTGGACCATAGAGCATGTAAGTAGGTCTTACCGAGAATCGTTAGGATCGTTATAATGTCGAGACTACCGGCCCTGGGGGCCTACTCCCTAAGCAAGAAGCCCATAGTTTCGGCCTCCGTTACGGGCGTTTCCTACTCCGTATCACATACGGATGGATGATTGGTTCGGGGCCCGAACGAAGTATGAATGACAACATGATTTGCCAGTTGTCCCTACTCCCGATGTGTTTTTGCCCGTCCGAAAAATTTAACTTTTACACTTGTTTTGATGGATCGTAATGTCAGACGGACGGATAAACGGACGGACGGTATGACAGACGGAGTTAGGGAGTAGGCCCCCTGGTCTAAGTTATCATGTTTCGGTTTTAGTACAGCAGTAGAGTATATTATAGTCAAATAACACATTTAACATAAATAGTCGGGGGCGAAGACCTAATTTTGTAAATCTAATAGAAGAATCTAAAAAATGTGCGCAGCCTAGTTGACTGTTGACTGTTGACATACGTCTCGTTAAAAGTCAACGACAAGGCTGCGCACGGATACGCCGTCGTCGTCAATGATATTATAAGTAAACTTATTATATCATTGGTCGTCGTCGTCTGCTCAACTTGCATCGGGTAACTTCGCTCCGTGCAAGGCTCGTTATAGTGGAACGACGACCGAGTCTCTCGAAGGATTCATTGATGCTGTAGAGGCATACAAAGATTGCGCACATTTTTTAGATACTTCTATTAGATTTTACAAAATTAGGTCTTCGCCCCCGACTATTTATGTTAAACACATATGTAAAATCCATATGATTAAACCATACATTTGGTTTTAGAGGAATTTTAAAAACACAAAATTAATTAATTAATTAGTTAATGTCAGGCAACTAAGTCCCATAGATAAAATACACAAATTATTAAATAAAGTCATACCTACATAATAAAAACATTAACAAACTTAAAAACTACTATACACGAAGTGACGGCGTCGTGTTACGCTGCGAGGTGTCGCGTAGCTGGCCGCGGAAACGCCGATACAGCACACTTTTGGGCCAAAACTCTTCCTTGAGGTGAGGCAGAACGCACACAACGAACCACTTGAAATTGGTGTTATGGTGCGCCTCTAACTTCTCCACACTCAAGGTCCAGTTGGTTTTCAACCGTATGTAGGTACTCTACGATGTCCTCAGTCTTCGTAGAGTGGTAAAAACGGGACAAATAGGTACAGCTGCGTCGTCGGTACTTCAGGACGTAGCAACATGATCGTTGTGTCGCCTTAAGTTGTCCGTCCGAGTTGCAACTTTCTGAAGGCGACTTTGACGCGTATAGGTGCCAGTTGCACTGTCCATAGACGCGTGTCTATTGTGTGTTCAACTCAATCTGTAAACAGGACATGTCATGCTCCGCAGCAGAACCACTTTGACTACATTATGTACAAATTACAGGATAAAATGTAGATAATGTCTATATTTTTGTAGCTTAATATCAAAAATTGTATATTGTTAGTTTCTTGGAAAATATCAATTAAAAGTGGTCATGCTACAGAGCATACTCTCCAGCAGGACCACTTTAAAATAACGGTTATTTCACGCTGATTATGCACAGGTCATAATATAAACAAATGTATATTTATTGTATATCAAGATAACATCTACAATTTTAGATAAATACTTACTGATTTTTAGTAACATATAAATGTTTTACCGGAAAGCGCCTGCTATGAATTTCTTAGCAAATAACAAGATTAATAATATTTCTTTACGATAAATAAATTGTACCTATATCATGATAACAACATCTACAATTAGTTTATAATTATTAATTAAATTTTAATTTTGTTTATCTCTATGCTGCTAATTAAAGTAGTTCAGGTTGGTACTGTTATGATGACAATATAAGCAAAGTAACTAAAACTAAATTAAAAATAAGTATAAAATCACATATCATAATTTACGCTAAAAAATGATTAAATGTATTGTTTTTTGTGTACATAAAAATAAAACAAATAATATTTACATTTTTGACCCAACTACAAAAATGTAAATATAATTTCTATATTTTTAACAATTTATTAGTTTATATATTGTAAAGAAATATATGTATTAATCTTAAAATATTAATCTTGTTATTTGCTAAGAAATTCATAGCAGGCGCTTTCCGGTAAAACATTTATATGTTACTAAAAATCAGTAAGTATTTATCTAAAATTGTAGATGTTATCTTGATATACAATAAATATACATTTGTTTATATTATGACCTGTGCATAATCAGCGTGAAATAACCGTTATTTTAAAGTGGTCCTGCTGGAGAGTATGCTCTGTAGCATGACCACTTTTAATTGATATTTTCCAAGAAACTAACAATATACAATTTTTGATATTAAGCTACAAAAATATAGACATTATCTACATTTTATCCTGTAATTTGTACATAATGTAGTCAAAGTGGTTCTGCTGCGGAGCATGACATAACAGGACAGCTCCGCGTGCTTTAGCAAATCCACATGACAAACGCCCTTACTTTCAAGCGGCTTATTTTTACGTTTAAAAAATTCTAATAATGCCATTCTACCATATTAATTTCTTGCAGTGCTATCTCCACTTGAGGAGCGATCTAACGAATGGAATCCAACTCAAGAAGTATTCGCCTCTCCATCGAGACCATACAGTCCACTACCACCACTTATCATAGAGGAAGTATCTACAGCTAACAAACATGACGAGCCAGAAGAATACTATGATAAACTATATAAAAAAATAAAAAGGATATACAAAAAACTTTTTATTGAAAATCGTAACATCAATAGTATAGATTATGGTTCAAATTACAGTGATAGTTCGGTTGGTGATGATATTGAAAATAATGGCTCCCTTGAAAATCAAGTTACCTCTATCATAGAAAATAATTCACCAGATAATGGTAATGGTAATTTTGATTCGATCACTGAAGATAGAGAGGATACACATAGTTCTGCTTCTACTAATTCTAATGGATATGGAGCTGATTTTGAATCGATGGACATTACAAATATTGATGTTGTTAATGATACAGCATCGAATGAAGATGATAAAATGATAACAGAGGAAAAAGAATCAGATAGTGAAAATACTGATGGAGATGGAATAAGAAATGAAGATTCTAATAACTTGGAATCAAGTGAAAATAAAGAAAGAGCAAGAATAGATGAATCCCATCATTTCATAATCGATGATCATGAAATGACTGAAAATGAAGAATCTTCTTAAATCATCTTTCTCATAATTTTGCTCATCCTCTGACTCTCTACAGAGGATGAGCAAAATTATGAGAAAGAAGGTTCAGATGATGAAAATATTGATGAACATGAAATAATTGAAGAAACAAGTCAAACGGTAGAACCTGATATAGAAAGAATAGACGATCCCGTAGTAGGTGGAGAGGAATCCCATCATTCCTCAATCCATGATCATGAAATGGCTGAAAATGAAAAATCTAGAGAGCCAGAGGATGAGCAAAGTTATGAGAAAGGAGACTCGGTCTCTGGCTCTATCAAAAGTATCATACTACCAACGAGGTTCAGGAGAGCGGGGGCCAGTCGCAATGTTGATCTTGGTGATAGAATTGTAGTTTTTCAAATATTGGAAGAAATTGCAGGTTTGAAATTTCACTTTTTTTTTTTTTTTTGGTTTGTTGTTGAAGATTAGGGATGATCCATGGGTTTTATAACAGAATTTCAGAAATACTATTTAATCCGTCAGTCAGATATTAAAAAAATATTAGAGACGATTTTTTTTCTTTTTCATATCTATACTTATAATAAATCTGTAGAGAGGTCAATTCTGTACATGATATATATTTTCAAAATAACTATCAGGGGGTAATTAGTGATCGATACTGATGCCAAAAATGCAATCAGTAAAATTTTTGTCTGTCTGTCTGTCTGTCTGTCTGTCTGTCTGTCTGTCTGTCTGTCTGTCTGTATGTTCCTTATAGAAACAAAAACTACTCGACGGATTTTAACGAAACTTGGTACAATTATTCTTCATACTTCTGGGGAGGTTATAGTATACTTTTCATCACGCTACAATCAATAGGAGCAGAGCAGTGAAGGGAAATGTTGGGAAAACGGGAGAAGTGGCTCCATTTTTTAAGCTTCCGTCGCGTGTGCAGCCTTAATGGTTAAAGCTACATAGAAATCATTTATGACGGAAATGTTCTTCATAAAATTATCTAAAAAATATCCCACAACAGCATATGTCTATCTTTTATGGTTGACTCACAATAACACGTGTAACTCCCGATAGCTTAGCAGTTCGGAGCTTTCTGATTATATTTGTTTACACTTACGTATATAATACTCTCACTCATCCCTCATTAAAAGAAGTTAATATTAGTACCTATTCAATAACAAAAAGAATCATAGTAATCGGTATAGAAACACCAAACTTATACATGAAATACGCTAATAAGCCATCGCGCCGTCGCGCGTGAATACTGAATCATGCCATAAGGATTATTTTTGCGTAACGGTTGCCGCGCTCAACGCGGGTCGTGGCGGTAAAAAAAAATCAGCTGTTCAGTACATTTCTGTTCGCATAATTCGTCAAAATGTACTGAACAGCTGATTTTTTTTTCGCGATTTCAGTTTTGGTCCCATAGTAAAAGTTGTTCATATTGATGCGTAGAACACCCCCTTAAATTTTGTCGCATGTTTTCAAAGTCACCCTGTATTTCCCTACTAAACTACGAAAGTTAATCTGTCTGTTACATCAAAACCACTGAACCGTGAGGAAGGACATATGGTACTTTTTTACGAAAAACGACGGAAACGCGGACGAAGTCGCGGGCAAAAGCTAGTTAATAATAAATACTTAAGTAGATATAACGCATTAAAGTTGGGAAGTAGGGGCTCGCTACGTATAAAATCATGCAAGTCGTGACGTCATGCCACATTTTAACTCAATAGAATTGCCGCGCCGTAATCTTTTGGTTACGTAAAAAAATACATGTCCAATATTTTTTAATAATCTACATGACAGATAAAAAAAGATTTAGTCATCATCCCTATTATATTAGGGACTAGCTGACCGAGGCTTACAAAATACTGAGAGGAAAGGCGAATTCCCGTGTTTTTGATCCCCATCATCTGCCTGCCTTTTCCCAACTGTGTTGGGGTCGGCTTCCAGTCTAACCGGATGCAGCTGAATACCAGTATTTTACATGGAGCGACTGCCTAACACGACTTTCAAAGATCTTAAGTACGAATGACAGCTGGGGACCAGGGGGCCTACTCCCTATGGCCGTCCGTTCATCCGTCCGTCCGTTTATCCGTCCGTTTGACTTAACGATCCATCAAAACAAGTGTAAAAGTTAAATTTTTCGGACGGGCTAAAACACATCGGGAGTAGGGACAACTGTCGTATCGTGTTGCCATTCATACTTCGTTCGGGCCCCGAACCAATCATACGTCCGTAGATGATACGGAGTAGGAAATGGAAGGTCGGACGGACAGACCTCGACAAGCGTTACTTAAACTTGAAATCGACCCGTGCAGCTTTTATTATCAATTGTACCGTACAAAACTTCAATACATTTGGGTCGGCTGATTATTCGTGCTCACAATGTTGATCCCATGATGGATGATCTATTCTATTCCCATGATGGAGAACATTGTTCACTCGCAGGCCTTAACCTGGGCCCTTATTGCAAATTTTTATACTTAACCGATCGCGTTTACGTTAATTAAGGTTAAATTACGTCAATTTGTATGGAATAATTGTTTCCCATTATAGTCAACAGACGGCGCTTATTCTGTTTTTAAACTTACTCGATGTTTTTTTTCGCGATCTCAGATGTAGTAAAAGTTGTTCATAAATTCCTTAAAAAATGACGTAAGATAAAGTTAACTTTAATATGCGATCGAGTAAGTATAAAAACTCGCACTAAGGGCCTGTTTCACCAACTGGGCTACGATTAAGTTCCCAAATAAACTATAAACCTACTTGGCAGATAATTTCATACAAATTCTGTTCCATTTTTGAATTTTTTCGGTGAGGCCTATTCGGACATCGTGAAATAGGCCCTAAGCCAGTACAAATTAAGGCCTCGCAGTTTGTTGGTCTATCTGTACCACACCCATGATCACACCTTTTTGATACATTGCTGTATGTTACCTCTGACCTGACTGCTGTATGTTAACATCAGGTGGTTCAAATTCAAAAATAATAATTTTCAGATCCAGAAACTGTCCAGAAACTGTCGGTCTCTTCTTCAATATCTTCCTCAGTGGTGTCGTATGGTGTCGACACCGCTGAGGAAGATTTTGAAGAAGAGGCCACTCCCCAACCCGACGATAAAGGCGAAGAAATTATAGAAAAGAGAACTCCTCAGGCAGATGTTACTGAAGAAAACGAAGAAGAAATGAACAGTCCTCGACTAGACGCTGCTGAAGAACATGATGAAGAAATGTACACTATCATTTCTTTAGCAAAGTCTGCCGAGGAAGAAACTGAAGAATCGGAAATTCTACCAGAAGCTACCCAGGAAGACTTAGAGAAACGTTTGGGAAGTTCTCAACCTATTGAACAAATGAGAACTCCTCGACGAGATTTATCTAATGGAAACTCATCAATAACACACCGAAGCCACTCTGAATCAACCAGTGAAAAATTTGAGCATAGTGCGGTCCCACAAGAACCCACCGCTCTGACGTCATCAACCCAAGATGGCACCGACCACAACATGTCAGAACTTCAAACGTCGAATGAAATGATACGTTCGATAATCAATGAGAGTCAGAATAAAGATAGAACTCCCATCTCTGGAAGGAAAAGAAAATTAGTAGATAAATCGGTTCAGACAGTTCAACCGAATAGAGTGACGTGGCAAGAATTGCTCCAGAACTTATTAGGAAGGACGCCAAAGATGTATCGGCTTTGTGCTTGTGGTCATATTTGTCCTAATTTGTAAAAATTGACATTTTATTGATACCCACTAAAATGTCTATTTTTAAAGTGAAAACTTATTTAGACCCAATTTTACCAATGAAATTAAACATGATCAATATTCCATTAACAATTTTGACACTGACAACTCTCTGAACGCGGATTAGATGTGCTGATCGCGATCCATTTCATTGGTAAAATCGACCGAAAGTGAACGAAACTGAACCGTCATGCTCGGGTCGGTGACGCTGAATCGGGTATGCTCGGCTCCAGTCTTATGTTTTCACTTCTATTACCGTAGTCTAATACAATGTGGTCAAGAGCACACACCCACTTTTTTAATATGTCAGAGTAGGTACGTACCTACTCCTTTTTTGCCCTAAGCAGGAGGCTTAGCTTTTTTTTCTAGATTAAATATTTTTTGTCAATAGACTTTTTTTTGTCATTAATTATTTGTACTAATAGCCGGACTATTTTTTTTTGACCTTTGACGACCTTGAATAAAATTTTTTCCTTACAGGGGAATGATGGGGAACTTCTAGACATTGTTTATAATTATGTTTTGAACAATTTCACAGAAATTCAGCTTGTTGGGACTTTATGTAACTTCGAATGTCTAAATTGACCGGACTATAAGTATGTTCTATCGTTTAAAAATTGTTGGTTATTGTTTTAGATATGAAGAAATTGTTTACTTATTTTAATCTTGGCTGACTACGATTTTAAACGACACACAACCACGTAATCTATTGTCACCATTAGCTGGCTTGAAATATGGTTGAAAATTGAAAATAATATTTGTGTTGCCGAGATGTGACTAAGCTGCGAATGTGCATTTATTTTCCGGGTTTTCTTTACATTATTCAGAATATACACAATAAATTAAATAATTGTCCGGTTAAAGTTTGAAAAAAAAGCTAATTCTATTAAATTCTAAAAAAAAAGAACGTCATTATCGCTGAAAATACAGAGATGTTCGACGCCAAAGTTTATTTTTGTGAAGCAACTTCCAATTTTTTTATTGGGAATATCAAACTATTTTTTACTATTATTGAACAGAGTACTATTAATAACTTAAAATACCAATGAGACCTACTTACTCATTGGACAATCGATCTTATTATGAGAGTTATGTTTTGATTGCATTTGACTGTCGTATTTCACAGTATTCCGGTTGCATAAAGTTTTGCTAATATTACCACTGTAATCTAGAGATAATATGGAAAAACCAAAATGCATTTCATTAATAAATGCCACAATTTGTGGTGGGCCTAAGTTGTCGACGGTGCTGCTCGACGCCCGAGAGATGTCCACGAACGTAACCAGTCTGTGCAGAAGAAGTACGCAGATGAAGGCAGACGCGCCCCTCCAGAATACAAGGTAGGTGACCTCGTTTTGTTGAAAACGCAAGGGATGAATGACGTCGGCCCCGGACAGTCTGCGAAATTTATACCCCGGAGGGATGGCCCCTATCGCATCCGCGAAGTAGTAAGCCCTACTACTTACTTGTTGGAGGGAGTTACTAGAGGTGAGCACGTAGTAGGGCGTTACCATTTCTCTGATTATTATTATTCTTTATCTCGCGCAGGGCCTAAGGAAGTGTTGAGCATAGATAATACACTATATAAAGTACTTTGAGAGCAGTGGGGGCCCAGTGGTAACGGCCGCGACTTACGAGTTGTATTGTAGGTCGTGAGTTCGTACCCAAGCAGGCACTTTCTGTAAATTATTTCATCACCACTGTTCTCAAAACGGTGAAGGAGAATATCGTGTCATCAACACAGGAAACCGGCATGTCCTAGAACCAAAAATTTGAAGTTATGTGACATCTGCCAACCAGCACTGGGCCGGCGTGGTGGATTACGATTTACGGCCCACTCACTCTCACAGAGAGCTCCGTCCCAGCAGAAGGTCAGAAGGAGAAGGGGGGAAGGAGGGGAGGGGAGTGTCTCAATCAAAGATAAAGCAGCTATAAGAATGAATACTTAGCTTAAATTGGGATCTTAGATTCCCACATTCTCTAGCTGAGACTACAAATATACATAATATACAAATGAACACAGACTAAAATATAATTTAAAGATCACATAGCAAAAAATAGTAATCACACTAATATTATAAGGCCAAAGTTTGTGAGTGTGTGTGTGTTTGTATGTATGTTAGATTGTTGCGGCTTCACGCTCTGGCTGGCTGGACCAATTTTGATATAATTTGGGATTAACACATAGACTACTTTTTATCCCAGTGTACGCGGGTGAAACCGCGGAGCGCAGCTATTCTAATAAATACCTATAATCTACCTACAAATCGAATCTACTAACCTCCTGCAAATAAGTGCATAAGATAATGGTAATTGAAATGAAACGTAATTTTTTAATGAAGTCAGAGAGACGGCTAACGTCACAATTTTTAAAAGTAAGGTTTTGTTGTCAAATCAGTGGAATTTTTGTTGTGTGCATGCATTTGTGCATGAATTCATTTATTTTCTAAACAAATCTTTATTATACGATATAGTTATTTAAAATGTCTCTAACAGAAGGTCCAGTGAAGGAATTAGACGACAAATTCGTCGATCTAATTGGAAAATTTGTGTCCGACATAAAGACTGGGTACGTTGACTTATTACTTCATTTTATTACATTTCTATCTAGTATCAGTTAAAATCGTTTTTTCTGAAAGAAAGGTTACTATTGCGACGTCTAGTTTATATTGCAATGTTTATTGTATTATATTAAGCTGTTTTTCAGCCATAATCTTAAAAAATATGATGTCCTACAAACTCTTTAAGTACCTACCTACCTACCTATTGCATCAGAATTCGTAAAATGCAATGTCAACAAGATTGTAGATATAATTTACAATCACGCTTTCTAGAAAATTATTGGCGCTCAATTCGAAAATTTGGATATTTTCTTTATAAAAAAACCGACTTCCAAAAAAAACACTACAAACTGAAAAATAACTTTAATTTCGGAAGTCGGTGTCTTTGGATCTGTATTTTAGTTTTTTGCCACCGACTTCCGAAATTAGTTATTTTTCAGTTTGTAGTGTTTTTTTTGGAAGTCGGTTTTTTTTTGTAAAAAAGTTTTTATTTTTCACTTTTTAACCGACTTCCAAAAGGAGGAGGTTCTCAATTCGTCGGAACCTTTTTTTTTTTTTTTTTTTTTTTTTTTTTTTTTTATGTATGTTCCCCGATTACTTGAAAATGGCTGAACCGATTTGGATTTTTCTTTTTTTGTTCGAAAGGGTATACGTCCCAAGTGGTCCCATGGTCATCAAGTCAGGATCTGATGATGGGATCCCATGGAAATCGAGGGAAACCCTCAAATTTTATGGGCACACCTATATCGATTTCGGTATTTTTTATAGTAACTCGTGCATTTGCTCTCGGAAAGTACCATTCGGTGAACTGGAACTGATGATGAAGACCACAGAGGGCCATCGGAAATACTCAATTATATCTAAGTATATAACAGGTTGCGATTCGATTACTTTAATATGGTTTATGCTCGTCAAAATAATGGTAATGGTGACTTCACCATGAGCTCCATTTCTCCTGATTCTTACTAGGAGAACTCCTCAACAATTAACGTCCCTGCATCGGGAAAAGCAACATTTTGTAAAACGTGATGAGCAGTTGATATTGGGTTATTGTAACTTAGATAAATTACAAACTGAACCACTAAAAAGTGAAAAATAAAAACTTTTTTACAAAAACAAAAACCGACTTCCAAAAAAAACACTACAAAGTGAAAAATAACTTTAACTTCGGAAGTCGGTGGCAAAAAACTAAAATACGGATCCAAAGACACCGACTTCCGAAATTAAAGTTATTTTTCACTTTGTAGTGTTTTTTTTGGAAGTCGGTTTTTGTTTTTGTAAAAAAGTTTTTATTAGTGGTTCAGTTTGTAATTTATCTAAGTTACAATAACCCAATGTCAACTGCTCATCACGTTTTACAAAATATTGCTTTTCCCGATGCAGGGACGTTAATTGTTGAGGAGTTCTCCTAGTAAGAACCAGGAGAACTGGAGCTCATGGTGAAGTCACCATTACCATTATGCATTTTGACGAGCATAAACCATATTAAAGTAATCGAATCGCAACCTGTGATATACTTAGATATAATTGAGTATTTCCGATGGCCCTCTGTGGTCTTCATCATCAGTTCCAGTTCACCGAATGGTATTTTCCGAGAGCAAATGCACGAGTTACTATAAAAAATACCGAAATCGATATAGGTGTGCCAATAAAATTTGAGGGATTCCCTCGATTTCCATGGGATCCCATCATCAGATCCTGACTTGATGATCATGGGACCACTTGGGAAGTATACCCTTTCGAACAAAAAAAGAAAAATCCAAATCGGTCCAGCCATTTTCGAGTAATCGGGGAACATACATAAAAAAAAAAAAATAAAAAAAAAAAAAAAGGTTCCGACGAATTGAGAACCTCCTCCTTTTGGAAGTCAGTTAAAAATGTGTTCAGCAATCCTTCTTTTGGTTCATGTTTTAAACTCAATTACTTCTCATAACAAATAGATATCCGTGTTTTGTTGTTTTGTACATCTGCTCTTGTGTGTCATGCATCTTATGTGTGAAATAAATATTATTCTTATTATTGGTCAGTGGGTAGTCTTAGGGGCGCGTCTTCATTTGGTAAACATTCCTTGTGTCATGGAGTTAATATTTCATTTTCATAGTTGTTTAAATCATTTTGAACAGTATGTTCGTCCCAATATCATTGACACTGACTGTACTATAGGTTCAGGTTCACTTCTGCTTAACTGTTCGAGGATTACATTCCTGTCCGATGTTATGATGATTTGTGATGTTTCCAGAAAGCTACGTGGTTCCAACAACATTGCACTGGCAATGGTCACGCTGTTAGAGACTATCATCACTGACTCACAGAATGCTACCGCATTGTAAGTACTTATTAGTTTCAATAAATGCATTTGTATATTGTGTTACGATGTACAAACATTGTGATGTGTTAAACGGTACATGTTTTGCTGACATGGAGGTTTGCACCAAACGTGCGTCACTTTACTAGGTATAAATAATCATACATTTCTATAAATCAGCGAGTGCAATAACTGCTATGTGGTGACTAACATTAGAGAAAGGAATCGTCAACAGTATTACTTGTATTCACTATACGTAATAAACCTAACGGGAATTCAGTGATCTTTTCTCTACGCGCTTCAACCTGAACAACCACCTTAACAACAACAACAACTCTGCAAGCATACAAACCGTACATTTTATGGTCCTTCGAGCCGGATACCGACCGTACATACTTTATAGTAGTAAAGTGGTTGGTCTGTGGATGGGTGACCATCTTTACATAGCAATACCTCTCCATGCCTCGGAAAGTATGTTAAGCTGTTGGTTCCGGCTGTTATTTGTGGATCTTTGGCAGTGTTACGGGTTGTCTGAAGCCCGAAAATCTGACAACCATTCTTACCAACGAGTACGTAGTCCCCAGTAACTGGGTTGTGGAGGTCAGATAGGCAGTCACTCCATGTAAAATACTGGTATTAGCTGCATCGGGTTAGAATGGAATTCCGGAATCGCGAGATTTTTATACGATCGATACAAAAGTGCATTCCATAATAGCCAACACCTGAATGTAAGTAAATATATAGGTACATTCGATTGTATAATCAGAACCAGAGATTAATACGGATGGGACACTACACAGTTCAGGTATGAAGCTACAAGTACGCGGCGGGCTCATCTCACTGGGTCAATTCAGTGTGGGCTGCCGCGCACCGGCCGGCGAGCACGTTAGTTCGATACTCACTCACGCGCCGCGCCGCGTCGTAAAAGAAGACAACCCTAACGACTCAGAAGGCATGAGAGTTACGCGGTTATGCGGTAGAAAGAGAGGCAACTTCTAGGTGAATATAACTGTAGGTAATAAGCGTTGTGCGACCTGTATTGCACTATAATGTGTCGTAGCACGAGTCGCTATTTATTTAAATGATTTTGCGGAGTGTCCCATCTGTATCAGGGCCGGCAGTCTCGACATTCGTTACGTCGTGACGACATTCGTTAAGTCCTAATTACATCCTCTGTGGTCCTAACTGGCTCCCCTAGACGGGCAAATGGTAATAGTTCGGATTTATTAAAGACACACAGATGACACAGACACATCTTCGAGCCCGTTCCTTAAAATTTATCAGACCACAGGGCATGTAATTAGGACTTACCGAGCGATTTCGCAACGTAACGAATGTCGAGACTGCCGGCCCTGAACTCTAAATTTCTCGATTCCGGAATCCCGTGATTTTTTCGATACAAAAGTGCATTCCATAATAGTCAACTTTAAGTAAATATGCATCTGAATATCCAATCTATAGCATAACATAATTAAACTCTTGCAGTGAACTATGCGGTGCGGTACGCGCAGCAGGTCGACGTGTATTCAACGCGTTGCCGCACGAACTGGTGGCTGCCAATGTCGCCCGGAGAATGTTGAGAGCCATCCGTGATGAGAACAGGGCGCATGCTAATCAGGTAACATGTCACTTATAAACTTACTATAAAGTAAATAATACTAAGCACCAGGCCAGGCGCACTCCGCATTTTAGGTATGAAGCTACAAGTACGCGGCGGGCTCAGCTCACTGGGTCAAGCTGCTTTGAGGGTTTGCTAAGAGAAAAATCAGAAATTATTCTATGTGATAGAAGTTTATGTAAAGATTACAGGAAATATAAAACGATGTCTCTAAGTAGCACACTTTTTCAGAAATCGGAACGGAACCCTCGGTGCGTGAGTCCGACTCGCTCTTGACCGGTTTTTTTTACTGCTTTTTCACATTACTAATTTCACTAATCAGCACTTGTTTTCCATTGCAGAGTGTAGAAGCCTCAGGAGAGAGTCTTCAGCGACTGGTGCTGGCCGCAGGAGCTCGACGGGCCACGTTAGGATCCGCGCATCAAGACCTTAGAGATCCATTGAGAGACCATATTGCTGAGGTGAGCATAATATCATATTTAGACACTGAACAGGCTTCCTCAGTACTTCCTTTTCCCCCCTTTTTTAAATTCGCCGCCAATTGCACTCGACCACCGTTGTGAGTGCGACAAGGACAACGAATCGCTCCCGCCATCTGGCGGCGTGAAGTCAAAAACACTAGTTCAAAATCAACCAAAGGGTCGGCCGGCGCCAAACCGATGCGCACGGTGAAGAAACACTAACATAATTTTGGTGAAATACGACTGCTAATGATACAGTGTGGTGATCTTCTGGCTCCCAGCATCCCGTGTGTACCTGACCTCTTTCAATTTCCATTCTTTAGCCTGTTTCTGAGTAGGAAACTTCAAAAACGCGTCCTTGGCTGTACGCGATACTCAATTATGTAAGAAAAAATTTACATTTATTTATTTATTTATTTTTTATTGGTTTACCAACAATTGTTTACACAAGTTTTATGGTAAAAGTTACATGCAACAATATATATGCAACAGTGCAACAATCAGTTACAGGTAAACTCCGCATGCATAAAGAAGTTGTACAAAAAAATTATTATAATATTAATCTAGTTTTTAATTTTACTTATCTAAAGGTCTAAATAAATTAATCTAACAATTTAATTCAATTCATAATACAAAATACATCCTTTGAGCGAGATATTGAAGGGTTTATCTATTTAGGAAGATACTTAAGAAAATTGGCCTTCAATTTGCCCAAACTTTCAAAGTGCAAATCGATTTTATCACTGCAACTATTTACAACCTTGCATAACCTTGCATAGCGGGAATTGGCGCCTAGGACCGTTACATCTTTTTAATAAAAGAGGTGAAAGGCATAATTAGAATGCTAGAAATAAGGACCTATTAGCTCAACCAGGGTTCCAGGCTGGCTAAAGTAGACTCATCGTTCATGAGGTACTGTTTAAAATGTTACAATAAAATACCTCCACACATACTTCAACTAAATGAGACGAAATTTAAAACTTGTATAAAACGCACACTATGCAGGCAGGCATATTATAAGTTGGGGGATTACATAAATGATAAAAATGCTTGGCTCCATGCTGGTCCTGCTCCACAACCTCAACTAATTAATTAACATTTGAAGATACTGTTGGAACTGCTGAAGATTGTAAGAATAGCTTTGCATTGTGTAGACTCAATCACCATTGTATTGTATAATTGCTTAGCACATGTGTGAGTACTATGTACCTACTCTAAAGCTACCATTTACTGGGTACGTCTTTATTTGACTTGGATGTGCCCTGGCGGCTGAGAGTGTGTCATGCTCACTCTAATGCCTCGCTGATGGCTAAGGCTAAGCAGAGTAATATTAGCTTGCATGATGAGTTATTAAACATTCATTGCAACCATCATTCCTTAGTAACAATAGACCTTACTGAAGAGTCAATATTGACACATAGTAATAGTAGTTTTAAAGTAAGTCAAAATAAAATAAAAAAATATGCAAAACTAAATAGAATGGTAAATAAGTGCATTCAATTTAGGAAACAACAAAGGCACAGTTCCAATAATATTAAACTAAGGAAAGAGCGTATTTTTCTTACAAATAAATTAAAAAACTATCAAATTAAATTAGAAGACAGTAAGAACATTTATGAGATTGACACTCAACGATTACAGTCTGAAATTCAGGTACTGGAAGAGTCAATTCATTCACTGTATAATAAGTATGTGAGGTCTGAAAAACAAATTCAGGAGCACATACTTGCTACAAGGGAGTTAGTGGATATGTGCAACTCTAATGCAGACAAAGTGGACCCGCTGACTCTTAGCAGCCCTCAATGTTCATTGCATAGAAAATCCAATCTTGGCACTTTTCAACCCGAGGTAACGGAGGACCCGTCCCAGTCAGGAAGTGCTCAGGTATCTATGTCTTGTCAAGATTCACCAGATATTGAACTAGGTCCATTGCAAGTAGTTCAGACAGATGCTAGTGCTGTTCCTTGTAGTAGTAAAGTATGTTATAATTCCATTATGTTTTCTGATAGTTTTGGAAAAGGGTTAGGAAAATTACTTAGCAACAACCTGAGTCATTCTTCTCTAAACTATTGTATGCCTCAGTCTTCCTACAAACAAGTAATGGCTTCAATAACTAAGAATGAATATGATCCTAATGCCATTATTACTATACTTATAGGTAGCAGTCTTAATGTTAAAAAAGATGACATTACTGATAGTGTCACCGAGCTATTGAAGTTAAATTGTAAGAAAATAATTTTGTGTGCTTTTCCATATTTTAAGTACTTGTCAAACAGACAAAACAACTACATTTACATGTTAAATAACTACATGCAATTCTTAGTTAGTCACCATAGTGACAAGTTTATATTTTTTGACACCAACATTTTTGTTGATAAGCTAAGCTCGACTAGGGATACGGTGTATCTGCCCAGTAGTTTTAGACATCAAATAGCTAGGCTATTAGCTTTTAATATTAACCCAGACATAATTAGTATGTCGAAGTCATCTTTAATTAGCACCACAGTTAGTAATAGTACTAATGTTAAGGTGGTTATTAATTTAAACTAGTTTGTAAGACAACAGAAAGTACCACTAACAGTATAGTTACACTTATTAACAAAAAGGTATTTTCTAGCTCTAAAATAGTTAATTGTAGAAAAGGGGCTAAGCAGAAATCCTTGAAATTATTTCATCAAAATATTCAAGGTTTTTCATCCAAACAATTGGAAATTGAATTGTTTTTAGAAAAAACAATGTTTGACATTATTTGTTTAACCGAGCATTGGTTAAAGGATTACGAAATGTTCATTAATTATGAGAATTATAGTGTGGCCAGTTGTTTTAATCGAACATCAATGGCGCGTGGTGGTTCATTAATCCTAATTAAAAATTGTATTAAATCGAAAAATCGTAAAGACATAGTTGAACTATCATTTGAACATAGTATTGAACTTTCCTGTGTTGAGCTAGATAAGCATGTCATAGTGTGCGTTTACAGACCCCCAAATTATCAAAACTACTCTATATTCGAGTCAGTAATGGAAGAAGTTATGTCAAGACTTGCAGCTGGTAATAAGTCAGTAATTATCTGTGGCGACTTCAATATTAATATTTTAGAAAATAATTCAAATACCAGTAGATTATTAAATTTGTTTAAATCATTTAATTTATCAAATGTGTTTGTAGAATCTACCCGAATAACCACGACTACTGCTACATGTATTGATAATGTTTTCTGTTGTTGTGACTATTTAGATAAATCCATTGTTAATTATCTCCCTTCTGATCACAGTGGTCAAACCGTAACTTTTGAGTCCAACATACCTATGCAAAAAGTGCAGATACAATCCAGACCAATAACATCTGTTAAATTAAATAAATTTAATAACACTTTAATTTGTAAGTTAAATGATCAAGAACTGAAAATGAACAATGTTAATATTTTGTATAAAGAATTCTTTTCGGTAGTCCAAACAGAGTTCGATAATTCATTTAAGAAGATCACAAAAACCATCAGCCCTAAGTTTCTATTTAGTGACTGGGCAACTAAAGGACTCAGGAAAAGTAGGGAAAGACTTTTCGAGCTGTATGGCCTTAAGCCTTATATTAACACGGAAACTTTTAATAAGTATGTTGCTACTTACTCTAGAATTTTTAAGAACACTTGTAAGGCAGCTAAAGCCTTATACATTAGCAACAAGGTTAAATCAGCACATAATAAAATAAAGACAGTTTGGAAAATTATCAACAATGAAACGAACAGGAACAGAAAGCATAATATTGATTACACACTGGAGTCGTCATGTGGTCTCATTTCCGATAGTAAAGAAGTTGCTCAAGAATTTGTAAATTTCTTTACCAGTATCCCACTTAAAACTACTGAGGTCTTAAACTCCTCGCCCTCGCTCTCTTTTGATTTAGTAAGAGCGAACGTATCGGCCTGCCCGATTGAATTTAACTTTAAGCATATTAACCCCATAACAGTAATAAAAGCTTTTAAGCAAATTAAGATCAAACTGACCGAAGATCTTTGGGGAATGTCCATTAAAGTCTGTACCTCCATAATTGAGACTATAGCGCCTTACTTAGCCTTAATATTTAATTTTTGTGTAGATCAAGGAGTTTTCCCGGATTTAATGAAATACAGTAAGGTAATTCCACTTTTTAAATCCGGAGACAGTAAAGACAAAAATAATTATAGACCAGTATCCGTGTTGCCGGTTTTCAGCAAGGTGTTTGAAAAGGTAATGCTTAATCAAATGCTCAATCATTTTAACACGAATAAAATACTTCACGATCAACAGTTTGGTTTCACCAAAGGACGTTGTACGACCGACGCCGGTGTAACCTTATTAAAACACATTTTTAACGCGTGGGAAGAGGCCCAAGACGCCATAGGCATTTTTTGTGACCTCTCCAAGGCATTTGATTGCGTCGATCATGAAACCTTACTCTTGAAACTTGAGCATTACGGACTTGGAAAACTTGCCCTCAGTTTAGTAAAATCTTATTTAAATGATAGACAACAGCAAGTTCAAATAAATGGTGTCAATTCACTGTGTTTAAAAGTTAAAATGGGTGTTCCACAAGGCTCGATATTGGGTCCTTTCCTCTTTTTAGTGTATATTAATGATTTACTCCATTTATTAAAAAATCAACCACAAATGGTGCTATTTGCTGATGATACTTCATTAATTTTTAAGGTAGATAGACGTGCTACAAATTTTGACGACGTCAATAACGCCCTACTGCAGATCCAAAATTGGTTCACTGCTAATAATTTAGTATTAAATGGGAAAAAAACTAAGTGCATCAGATTTTCTTTACCAAATGTCAAAAGTAGTGATTGTGAGATAGTATTGAATCAAGAGAAACTAGAATTCGTCGATAAAACCGTTTTCCTGGGGATTACGCTCGACTCAAGGCTACAATGGGGTCCTCATTTAATATCACTTGCAGGACGGCTAAGTTCAGCAGCTTATGCTGTCAGAAAAATCCGTCAATTTACTGATGTAGATACCGCGAGGCTAGTCTATTTTAGTTACTTTCACAGTATCATGTCTTACGGTATTTTACTTTGGGGACGGGCTGCAGATATCGAGTCCATTTTTATTCTGCAAAAACGAGCCATCAGAGCCATATATAATCTTCGCAGGCGCGATTCTCTAAGGGAACTGTTTAAGGATATTAACATCATGACGGTACCTTGTCAATATATCTACGAAAACATCATGTACGTAAGAAAAAATTTACATCTTTTTAATAAAAGAGGTGAAAGGCATAATTATAATACTAGAAATAAGGACCTATTAGCTCAACCAGGTTTCAGGCTGGCTAAAGTAGACTCATCGTTCATGGGGTACTGTTTAAAATGTTACAATAAAATACCTCCACACATACTTCAACTAAATGAGACGAAATTTAAAACTTGTATAAAACGCACACTATGCAGGCAGGCATATTATAAGTTGGGGGATTACATAATTGATAAAAATGCTTGGCTCCATGCTGGTCCTGCTCCACAACCTCAACTAATTAATTAACATTTGAAGATACTGTTAAGCAACTGCTGAAGATTGTAAGAATAGCTTTGCATTGTGTAGACTCAATCACCTTTGTATTGTATAATTGCTTAGTACATGTGTGAGTACTATGTACCTACTCTAAAGCTACCATTTACTGGGTACGTCTTTATTTGACTTGGATGTGCCCTGGCGGCTGAGAGTGTGTCATGCTCACTCTAATGCCTCGCTGATGGTGGCGCGTGTGTTGGATCATTTAACGAATCCATACATCAGGTTTGTGAACGGGCGCTGTTGGTGGAGGCTGGTCATACCTTAGCTGCCACGGCTTATTTTAATTTTAATTTTGAATTGTTTTTTTTTTTTTTTTTTTTTTTTTTTTTTTTTTATTACGGACGCTTTTAACGTTCATCGTTCTCACATGTATAATTTCAACATGAATGATGTAACCAATATTTTGTAACTATATTTTGATTTAAAAATCAAATCAAATCAAATCAAATCGTTTATTGGCACAATTAGCATTATTATAAAGAAAGACGTGTTTGGAGCCTCCCTTTAAGCAAACAATGCCTGTATTAGGAGACTCCGCTCTTCCATAACATTGCAGTATTATACTTAGGTATACTAACTGTGAGCTACTTACTATACAAAAAAAAATAAATAAATGATGAATTGATGAATTAAATAATTAAAAATTAAAATATAGAATTGATTTAAAAAATATTATTAAAAAATGAAAATGAAAATTATAATTAAAATTATTAAAAATTAATTAAATTAAATTGATAAATTAAATTAAGTACTAACAATAGATAGGTACCTATCACAATTTCTTGTTGTTGTATGTGGAGTAATGTGTGGTGTGGTGTAGTGATAGTGTCGTGTGATGTGTGTGTTGTAGTGTAGTGTAGTGTACTGTAGTGTAGTGTAGTGTGGTGTGGTGTGGTGTGCTGTGGTGTGCATGTGTGGTGTGTTGGGTGTGGTGTATTAGATTATAGAATATTTAATGATTTATTAGAATATTTAAAAGAGTGTCCGTGGAGTTTCTTGGCCGTTCTTCTCCATAGATCTACGTTTTGGAATGGGCAACTAGCTTCAACTTTCTGACTTACCTACTGACCGACTCTTTGACAATTCAAAAGTGCCTGTAATTGGTTTAATTGAAATAAATGCTTTGAGTTTGAGTTTGAGTTTGATGGTGGCGCGTGTGTTGGATCATTTAACGAATCCATACATCAGGTTCGTCAACGGGCGCTGTTGGTGGAGGCCGGTCATACCTTAGCTGCCACGGCTTATTTTAATTTTAATTTTGAATTGTTTTATTTTTTATTTTTTTAATACGGACGCTTTTAACGTTCATCGTTCTCACATGTATAATTTCAACATGAATGATGTAACCAATATTTTGTAACCATATTTTGATTTAAAAGAGTGTCCGTGGAGTTTCTTGCCCGTTCTTCTCCATAGATCTACGTTTTGGAATGGGCAACTAGCTTCAACTTTCTGACTTACCTACTGACCGATTCTTTGACAATTCAAAAGTGCCTGTAATTGGTTTAATTGAAATAAATGCTTTGAGTTTGAGTTGAGTTTGAGTTTGAGCTTATTACAAAACTAAGTTTTTCTTCAGTCATGGTTTAAACCATCGAGCAAGTTTTTGTAATAAGAACCTAGCTGTTTTAGAAATACAGTTCTTTATACAAAACTGACAACTTAGTCCGGTACTAAGTTGTCAGTTTTGTAAAACTGACATCTTAATGTGTCGGAATAAAGTTCTAAATTCATAAAAGGGCCCATGGTTTAAACCGGGGTTTGATGGTGAACCTTGTTTTGTAATAAGACGGTTTGAGTTTGGGTTACAGATTGATCTCTATGGCAGCTAACTTTAGCCTTGCTTATTATTTTCCAACAGGAGTCAGGAACAGTCTTCAGGGACCACCTCTTGGGGAAGATCACGGTTCTCAAACGGACGCGATATCAACCCTGAGTTCATTAGGTCGCAACAAAATGGTGAGTTTTTAATACCTGTAGCTACTGAATTATAATCGATAGAACAGCAAAAGTTTCAAGTGAATTTTACTCATATAATAAGGTATAACTTACGGGGGTGAATTTTACTCATATAATAAGAAGTTGTGTGTTATTTATATAAGTTATACCCAACTTATATAAATAACACACAACCTCTTATGGGGTCATTGTACTTATCACTATGAACAAGTTTTACTCTGGGATCAAACCTGAAATCACGAAAAAAAGGTGAAAAAAACATTTGGGTATTTAATGTTTTGCACAGTTTATTTAATTACTTAAAATTGCTAATGGGTTCTAGAAAAAATATTTTTATTAGGAGGGTAATTTTGATTAAATGCTCCTAGTCATTTAATCAAAATTACCCTCCTAAGTAATTTCATTGGGTTTCTCTTGTGACGTTCTTGCACTGTTTTGTCTTTGTGATTGTCCTTTTAGTTATGTATTTGTCCACATTTATCTATAAAATAAAATGTGTACCTACCTTATTTAATGATTGGTACTCATTAAGTATGAATAATCTTTAAAAATTCAAACCAGTTATTACCGTTTTACACAAATAACCCATTCACGCTAAAATCACTCTTTATTTGCACAAAACGACATCTAATATAATAATATAATATTTCTTAGCATCATAATTTACCAAATTTACCGTCCATTTAACCACATTTACCCAAGAACGAGGGTAAAACTCACCAACACGAATTTAACAACTAATTCCTACTAGCCGCCGACATTGGAGCACCACCATTACCCCTCTCCGGCCCTCCAGACCGTCCACCACTGCCCGATCGACCGCCGAACTTAACCGACCGCGCGCCGATCTTACCCGATCGCGGCCCTAACTTACCCGAGCGAAACCCGAACCTTGAAAGGACAAATGCTCAAGGAGAAAAGCAGTCTGTGTCGGCTTTAGTGAATAGTTATCAGCAAAGAATGTCTGGTGGTAACTGGCAAGGGAGAGATGCCAATGCGAACAGGAATGCGACGTCGTGGCAAGGATATCCGTCGGGACAGAACAATAACTGGCAGAGTGTTGAGACTACGTCACACTTTTATTCGACGAGTCAAACCGGTCAGTTATGTTTGAAATGTGGGTCGAGTGGTACTTTGAAAATTTGGTTGGATGGTACTTACTATTTGAATTTATACGTCTATTTCAGTAGCTTTTCTTCGTCAACAATGTGTCAAAATCCTATCACACTCGGCAATACTGCAGCTTCCCGTTAGTGAAAGAATTTCGGAATCGGATCAGTAGTTCCGAAGATTACGAAGATTAAAAAAGAAACATCAAAAAAGATAATCTAAAATTTGTGAGTTTCTATGTAGGGGACATAGAAACTCACAAATTTTAGATTATCTTTTTTGATGTTTCTTTTTTACAGTCATTTGACAGAAAAGACTTTTTTTTTACTTTGTCACAATGTTAGGTTTAAGATTTTTTATTGAACAATGGTTCCAGTAAATCCGTTGCAAAAGTCTGTTAAATAAATTATAAAAACGGCAATAACCTGTGTAGTGCAAAAGATAGTGCTGAAATATTGAATGTCGCCATAAATTAACATAACTGTCTGTCTTGTTATAATTATTTTCAGTTGTGATGCTACCTCATATAAAATAAATAAAAAAAATGTTTTAGATCTCCCATTACAATAGAAGTAGAACTATGAATAGTACCAAAAGACCACAATTTTCAAACGTACCACTACAGCCTTGAAGTACCGAAGCAGCCGGGTTGTGGAGCTTGGTAGACTACTAACATTTAGCTCCTAATGGCGCAATTACACTTGGTCGTTCTCCCGAATTCGATTGCTTATGGAATTCGGGCAAACGACCAAGTGTAAATTAACGGGGTTGAGTACGCCCGTATTAGGGCAATCTAGTCGTTAATTAACCATTAAGTGTAATTGCGCCTTAACTTACTGTATTTCGGCAAGAATGTACTCTGTATTGAACTGTTATTTAGCTATGGCACTTACAAGAAGTTTAATGAGAGTGAGACTTGACTATAAAGCCATACAGTGCGCTTAATTAAAGCGCACTGTATGGCTTTATAGTCAAGCCTATGGCATACCATAAGTTGAAGCAACAATAAAGTTGCACCGTCCAAACAGTGTTTAGACCAGGGATTCCCAAAGTGGTCGATATCGACCCCTTGGGGTCGAAATCGGTTTCCCGGGGGTCGAAATAAACGAAAACTGATTCTGGGGGTCGACGAGATCTAAAAATCGACCGCTATTAACTAACACAAGTTCTTATTTGAAACTTTCAAGATACTACTATTACTACTATTCTGTGTTACGTGTACTTACCAACTTGTCATAAGAATGAGTAATATTTTAGAAGGAAGTATTATTGTTGTACTTTTAAAAAACTCAATAAGTCAATAAGCGTGGACAAGTTCGTACAAGATAATGGTGTTCGAGCGTACAAGTCTTTCAGGCGCGTTTTCAAAAACTTAGAGATAGGATTTTTAAAGTAATTTGGCCAAGGGGGTCTGAGGTATCAGTTCATTTTGGAAAAGGGGTCTTTTGCCCAAACTAGTTTGGGAATCTCTGGTTTAGACGATGCAAGTAATTTGTTGCTTCAATTTTATTGCATGCCACAGGCAAGAAACTTGCATCGTGTTAATAAGGCTTAATTATTACAGCTTAGCGTTGGAAAGAGAGCGTGTGATCTTTTATGAGAGCCATTGCTAAGTAATTTAAGATCTGGTCAAACTGAGATGAATCCTGTGCGAGATGCTAAATGAAAAAAAAAATCGATTTATCGATAAATAAACATTATTTTATTTTTTATTTATCGATATTTTTTGCATTATAAAACAATATCGAGAACGGGTCTTATCGCGATAAGCGCGGTCTGCTTGGCTTGATATTTTTGTTTGATATATTGATATTTTTTGGTGATATTTAGTATTTCTATATATCGATATAAAATATCGAAAATGTATCAAATAAGATATATTTCCAATAGCAACACCGTTGTCACCACTGACTAAAACCGCTGGAATTCAGAGCCGTAAAAAATTAGACTTATTTTTATCAATGTTTTATTAATGTATGATTGAGCATCAGAAATGATGTTCCTAGTTTGGTATTTAAATGAATAAAAAACAAACACAATAGAACTATAAAAAGTACAAATATTTTTCAGAAAATTTCACCTATAAATCGATTTTTTTTTTTGATGTTGCGAAATCGATACCAGTTTTTTTTTTTAATATGTATACTTTTTGGCACTGCTTGCATCCCTGGCGCAATAGTGTACGTATACCCATTAACCCCCCCCCCCCCCAAGTCCCGCGCACGATTTACCTCAGTTTAAGCAGTCCTTTAATGTCCAGTATATTTTCGCACGCGGTGAAATAAACGTCTAAATTGAAATTGACTGTGCTTTTATTAAACGACTGCCAAAATATACTGCGTGGTTAGTATCCCTTGCACGAACATCAGACAAAAACCCGTGTCGCCATCTATTTAGTACAGAAATGTTAACAGAGCCATTTGAGCGAAATTAGACGAGAATCTTGACAAATCTATGATTATGTAGCCATTTGCGGAACGTTACTATACACGGTGAATTCACGGGGCTTCGACGCGCAATGTTATCATGAATTCAGTAAAATTTCAACGCTGATAATTATGTCCGTGAACGGGCGCCGTCGGTTGAGACTGGTCATCTCTGGCAAAGCTTATCTTTGATCCTATATTGTGAATTTTTACATTGTTCCAAATTTAGAAGCAACAAGAATAATGTATTGAATGAAGAGTGTCCTCGGGAGCTTCAACTTTCTGACAGTCCAAAAGTGCCTGTAAATGTTTTAATTAAAATAAACCCTTTGAGTTTGAGCTGGTGGGTCTAGAATTGTGAACTGAATTCATGGCAACCGTTTGCGCGTCGATATTCCTACACCATGTATTACGCACAAACGTAAGTTCGTGCAAGGGTCTGTAGTTATACTAAACTTTAGCTATTAGGAGCAGTTTTCTATATCTTTGCTTAGTTTTCTTAAGTTTTTTTTTCCTGTATTCTACCTGTTACAGTATCCACCAAACAATTTGGGAAAAAGTGGGGATGTGCAGTATAGTATCTTGTTGCGTGCCTGACGCAAACTTCGCATCCCGACTTTTTTGCCAACTTGCGTGGCGATTACTATACAGTGTGCTAGCAAATATTGTTTTTATTGCTTTGGGTCGCTGCTGCTGTGTGCATTATTATTTATTAGATTATTTTTAATTTTCTCTCTATTTACTGTACAATTATATTGTTGAAATTCTGTTTATATAAAATATGTGAATTTATATCTATAAAAATAAACTGGGTGTAATTTTAATCACCGTTACCCTCTTAAGCGGTCATTGTAGTTATCATTATGAGCAACTTTTACTATGGGACTTAACCTAAAATCGCGAAAAAAAATCAGCTGTTCCGTACATTTTGACTACCTAGTTATGCGAACATAAAAGTAGGGATCAGCTGATTTTTGTAAAAGTTGTTCAAAATGATGAGTACAATGATCCCTGATTACGGTAGTTAAAATTACACCCTGTATCTTTCCTTCTTAATCTGGACAAAAAATACTTCATCTGCTGTTGTCTTTATTATATATTTCGCATTGTAATAATTCTCTTCAAAATTCTGTAGTTTTATTCTTATATTCTCTTTATTTTATACTTATTGGCAGGCAGCCCTCGTACCCATGGGTGACTTTTTAATGCGGCGATTTTTTTTATCGCGCACTAGTTTTTCAATTCACTGCTCAGCGTCAAGTGTTGACAATCCAACAGTGTGCTTTTTTGACGCGCTGAGATGTTGGATTCTCAATGCTTTGCTCAACACAGACAGAGAGTTGAAAATCCAGTACGCGATAAAACAAAACGTCGCGTAAAAATATCTTCCGTGTCAGCCTGGACTTAGTCTTGTAGTTTGAGCTTGTATACCTATAAATATTTTCATTAGCTTAAGTATCTTAGCTTTATCTAAATGTAAATAGATACTAATTTCGTTTTTAATCAACTTGTGCAAAAGGACCAACTTTTTAACACTAGGAGATCATTATTGCACAAATTTTAATAGTCTTCAATGGGGTTGTTTACCAGAAGCTTCGTCGCGAGAGAGCGCTGTGTTTGTCACTTGTCAAAGTCATCTTGAAGTCAAAACGACAAGAAAAATACTTAGCGCCATCTCGCGGCAAAGTTTGCAGCAAGGCCATTGGACTGAATGAAAGTAACAAACATTAAGCGCCATCTACGCGGAACTAATTTGAGTTTTCTTCCCCATTGATGGTCGTTTCAGAAGACCAATTTTTTTTATAATAAATTGGTCCTTTAGTACAAAAGCGATGCTTTATATAAAATTATCAGTTTTTCTAACAATTGTTTATATTTTTCACATGCAATCAGGAGCAAGCCATCTTCTCTACATACTGCATCGCGTGCAGTGTATGATTATTTTATTTAATCGTACTTATTCATAATTATCTATATTGGACTAACTGTATATTATACATTGTAGCATTTAAAAAAATATGTAGGGTTTGTAACACTACATTACCCCCTTTCCAACAAAAAAAGAATTAAGCCGAATAATTAATTGTCGAATAGTTCTAATAAGTCGAACCTACGAGCGTTGCAACCCTTTATAGGACAGACATTTTGATATGGTAATTTAGTTAAATCGCTATAATAACTTGAGGAGTAACAAATAAATCAATGCTAGACTACATAGAAAATTTAACTACTAAGTAGTAAGTTTAAGTTTTTACTAAGTAAATAAATAATTAAAATTATCTGAAGTAGGTCCAAGGATTCAGGAAAAATAATTACGTAGCTGCAGTATTTTTTTCGCGATTTCAGGTTTGTTCCCATAGTAAAAGTTGTTCATAATGATGAGTACAATCTCCCATTTCGATTTGGTGCATGATAAAAAAATCATCCAGTATTATGATATAATTAAGGTATTTTATTGGCAATAAATAGTATCCCGTTCAAATTAAAACTTGATTTATTACATTACAGGAAATACTTATGGAAGTCTGCGAAGAAGGACATAGCGCAGTACTGCAACAAACTCAGACACTTGAGGGGTTAAAAGAACCGCTCACCATCAACAGCAATCTAACATGAAGACAGGTATAACATTTCAGAAATATGTTCACTTGATATATGCGATACAATGATATTATATTAAAAATATCATTGATGCGATATTATTCTTCTAATTATCCCAGTCGGAAATATAATCGTGTGCAAATTTATTTTTAATAAAAAATACGTAATTGTAGGATCCCGTAGCAATGGAAGTTGAAACAGGACCTAGTACATCGGTACAGATTAATGAATCGCCACTGATATTGACATCTCGTGAAATCATCTCACATCAGTCAGGTAAGACATACAAATAAAACTATTTACCTAAATAAAAATGATGATAAAAAATCTTACATAAATTTTATTGAGAACTGTTCGTTTTAGGAATCCTTGACACAGATGACAAAAACAAATTCAGAAATAATTGGATTCCATCCCGATTCAAGAAGACTGCGCTTTTGGCGAGTTCCTGGTCGCCAGAGCCGACTCCAGAATCCTCAGGAAGTTCATCCGTATTATGGTGTGGGCTGGAATTCGCGTAACAGATTATTAAAGTTGCTAGGCATTTTATTTTTTTATTTAAAATATTATCTGGTCGTTATTTATTTTTTTTATGTACGAAAAGTTTTTGTCGCTTTGGTACCATTTTGAATTTTCATAATAAATTTTATTTTTTCACTAACAACCATTTTATTTAATCAAATAATTCAAATCTCTATTAACTTACGCTTCTACTGATTTAAAATAATGTGTTACATAAAAAGTATTAAAATAAAAATTATTAGTTACTTTGAATACCCTTGTTCCCTAGACTTTGTTGAGTAGACTATGATGTAATCTAAAATTCAAATAAATATGAGAAAGTAAGTTGCTAAAAACATTTGCAAAACCGAATGTCTCCCACTTCTTTTCAATAAACTCATCAGTTATTATGGCAATTAAATACATTCGGGTTTAGCCGGGTCAGATTTAATACATGAAGAGCTGTCGGGAACCAAGGAAGACTTTGGTGATGATGATGACGAACTATTTAGTTCATACTTAAAGTATTGTTTCATTTTGAACGAATATATTAAGTATTGGGATCATAAGTATGCTTAGTTACTTCAAAATTTTTGGTACACACGGCTACAGATCAAGCTATACATTTCCAGTATAAGCTGATCTCGCATTGTATAGTATTTCCTTACAATGAGCGGTCAGTGTAAACTGGAAATGTATAGCTTGATGTGTAGCCGTGTGTACCGGTTATTATTCTTGGCAGTATAAGAAAGAATGTTATTGTAAATTCTATCGACGTTGAAATTTAGTGGGTACATCACTAGTCGAAATAAAATGAATGACAACCTACAAAATTTCGAAACGTCTTCTGTATACGTGTCCTTCTTTAACATCATAGCGGCTCCATAAGTCAAAATGAAACAAATATATTGAGTTCAGTTGCTATTTTAGCTCTACTTCTATGCTTTGTTATTGTTCTGAGGATAAATCCAATTGATTGATATTAAAAAGAAATATTATATGTAGTTGTTGACTGTTTGGTTTTTAATAAATTTGTCTTAAGTTATAAAATAATACTATAAAAAATGCACGGATAAATGCAAGTTTTTTTTAAAATAAAAATTGTTAACTTGTGTCATTCTTGACAGTTTATTGTAATCTGTTAAAATAACATTTTATTTTATTGTTATAATTGTTTTAGTAATTTGACAGCAACCAATTCGACAGTCAATAATTTTAACGCGAGTATATACATAAATAATATTCTTTAGATTAAGTATAATTGGAATAGTTGTTAAAAATCGTGCCTTTTTCGAAAAAATCATGTGAAAACACATATATTTGTAGTTTCTTAAAATTCTTTTATACAATGACATGTTTTGACGTATTTGGACGTAAAATTAAAAATGGCCGACTTTTTCTTTGACGTTTTGTAACGACTGCGGCTAAGACGTCATGACGTAAATTTAAGTCATTGTATTTAAATGCTTTTCGTTGTAAGTACATATTTATGTAGGATAGTTCTTCTTTTATTATATTTTTATATATTTATGTATTGTTAAACATTCCTTAATCAAACACGATCTTGAAACGAGACTGTTAAAAAAAAGAGGGACCACACGATGGAGGTGAAAACTTACGACTTTGAGCCGAGTATAAGCGATTGAGCGCCGCGTATACGGTATACAGCGTCACCGACGGACTGGAGATGAGTATACCCGATTTAGCGTCACCGTCACCAGCGTGACGGTTTAGGATATACAGAAAAAACTAAGGCTAAAGTTATCACTTCAAAAATATTGTTTTAATTCCAGACAATAAAAAGGGGGCCACTTTATAAAAGTATTATTAAGTATATAAATGTTTTGGCGTTATAATAACAAACAAAAAAAAACTAAGAATATTTCGTCATGCAACTTGTTATCAACGCATTTGTTAATCATTACGAAGAATAACGTTTAAAAAGTCATAGTTGTTATTCTATTGAAGTTAAGCAACCGCTATGCGGCCGCGAATCGGATGGGTGCAGTCAAAGATCGTGGAACTTCGTCACAAATTGGGACCAAATAATTAAGTCATGGTCTTAAGTTTATGTTGTTATTATAAGATGTAACTTACGGCTGTGTCTTTTACGGGCTAAGCAGAGAAAAGAATCTTTTTTATCTTTTATAAAAGATAAAATGTATTAAACGACAAAATTGGAATAAGGTTTCCATTCGAATTCGACAATAATTAAAACCTAAGTTAATGTTTATAAAAAGGTTACATTTTAAAATAACGACTTAAAAAATGAAAGCAATCGTTTTAATAATATTTTACAGTTTTTTTATAGTGTAAGAAACATTTGTTTTAAAAATCATTTTATCATTCATTATATTCGGGAATGGAAACTCAAAAATAATTTTAAAAAACTCCAGAAAAGAGCGAGTGAATTGAACTATAGTTACGATTTCATTCAATCAATCTTTCATTAATTCATTCACCAAATTTATACATTACAGTATTTTACGTAATTATAAAGCACTTTTTTCAAGCTTTTAAGTATTCAAAGCTACTTTTAGAGTTTCCGTTACCGGATATTCATCATAATATTGTTAAATGTTTATGAATAGCATAATGTAAGTTATAACGTCTTATTTTTTGTTCTATACCGTCAAAGTTATAATAAAACATCGCTATAATATGAAAATATGTCGTTTTTATTTCGATTAATATACCTACAAAGCGGATACAGGATGCAAGTTGGTTTGTAAAAATATCGAATACATAAGTAGTGTCTATAAATATTTTTATCTACTCTCATACTTATCGTAAAATTCGAATTATAAACTTGAAAACGAGTTTAAATTGACATATTTTTTAAATACAATTCCGAAATTTAAAAATAGAATCATATTATAACACTATTTCTCTAACAAAATAATGTTATAAAACAATTTTTTCACCAAGGAGTTTTCATCAATTATTTTTTTGTAATGGACGCATTTATAGAGCATAACAAAAAAGGTTTTGATTCCAAATAAACTGTTTCTTACTCCTATAACTTTGATCTATTATTTACTTAGTAGGTTCAATACATTGGTATTGAACCTACTATAGTTATTTATGCAACTGACGTATAATAAGGGGTATTAAAACACGAACGTGGGTTTATCACACGAGGCGAAGCCGAGTAATAGTGTCACATGAGTGTTTTAATACCTAATTATGTACAGTTGCATACAAGACTTTATCTGCATCCATGTTATCAATCCTCTATAAAAGGTTCTGAAACAGTTTTTTGCAATACTAATACTCGTATCGAACATGGCGGCCGGCGTCATAGTATACGACGTGAATTCGAATAAGTTCTTTTTTTAAATTACGGCGCTGTTGTAGTGAAACGCGCGTGCATTACAATGTTCTTTTTTTTAAAACGAGTTGCATTATGAAATTCAGTACAACATTATAACACCCGTTTGGATGCTATTATGGTTACTATGACACTGGTTGTTTTAATGTTGGCAATAAGCTAACTGTTTCAGAAACTTTTATAGAGGATTTATAGCATGGGTGTAGATAAAGTAAATAATAGATCAAAGTTATTTAGTTAAGTATGAGAGTAGATAGTGTATGAAACTGCACATAACATGGTATTAAAACGTGTTTTAAAACCCCGCATTATGCAACAGTTTCAATTTTTTCCTCGTCGTTAGATATCGAGACCCACAAATCACCCGGAATCACGTCTGCGGAGTTCCGCCAGGTAATTTAATTTGATCCTCTAATATGCGTGAAATAAGACTGTCAAGACGCCATTTTGTTCCGCAATACTCGGGAACTTCATTACCAATGCGTACTAATTTGACAGCTATCGTGTGAAGTTGGCAGCAAGCGCGAACCTATTCTTATTTGGGACGCATAGTACACAGGCTCTAGTTTAAAAAGCCCTGTGTAATAGCTATAGAAAATAGTGAAAAGCATACACATTTTACAATGATGTGCACAGTGGCCTAAAGCTTTGGTTTCCTAGGGATTCAATTCCATCATATTATAACGGTCGTCATGAAAATCTGTCACTAGTACCAGTTTTTGACATTAAGTCAAACCCCGCTGCCCAAAGATTTAAATCGCTAGATTTCTCCTCATCGTACTTAGTCTTAATAAAAAGTGTCCATACTGAGAACAGTGAGCTCACACATTATTAAGTAGCGTTTCCATGACAATCAAGTGAAGTTACTGCATCATTGTGCATGCATCATTGACGCGTTAGGGCGAATCTAACGATTTAAATCTTTGCTACTGCCATCATTTTCATGACAGCTGTCACTGCGCCCGTTAAGTGCGACCACAGCTCTTCTAGGAAACTAGCCTAACCAAAGCCTAAGCATCGGCCATACTAGCGAATACTCCTGTATAAAACGGAGCAGGATTCAAAGGATTATAATTAGCACCGAATCTTCTCACTACCTCTATATTCCCGATCTGGAAGACTTGTTCCAATCCTAACCTCACTTGCCCAGCTTGCAGCAAATCAGGATTAAAGTTTGTCCCTTCTTTATTCTTAATATAATAACTAATATCACCTTGTGGGTCAGCAGAATTACGCGGCAAATACATATGTTCGTAATGCAAAGATCTTTTAGTAATTTTGTGTTTTTTCTCAATCTTTTTATGCTTTAAATCGTGGAGTTTCTGTAAGTGGGAGAGGATTTTTGGTTTGTGAGTGCTGTGGATATGATCATGTCTTCGACCATGTATGTAACGGACTGCTTGCAAAGGCTTGGGTATATGCAGGTGTATAACTTTCTTTTGAAATAATGATCGTTTGTGTATCGTTTTTGGCTCGTTCAAATCGTTTTTAACATCGAATACTCCATTTTTTTTATTGAAATTCTTTTTTTGATTTAACAGGTTTGAATTGTCCCAGACTTTGTATTTGATGTAGTAATTCGCTAGTTTTGAGAAAGGATCGTCTGTAAAACGTTTTTTGATTGATTTAATTTCTGTTAAAGGATATTTCGACGACCGTTTGGCTAATTTTGTAGCTGAAAGAAAGTGTTCAAACTTTTTTTTCGTTAATGGACCCTTTTTGATAGATTTGACAACGGATTTAAAATTTGACAATCGATTAACATGGTTTGAAGTTACCTTACGTTCGTCAATAGAACGTTTTCTAAAGGATTTCGTGTTTATAACGGAAACATCTGAAACAGGATAATGTATTATCAACGAAGCAACATCCAACGGTCGTTTTTCCACGGATTTGACAATTGGTTTAGGATTATTTGGCAACGGAATAATGTTATTCGACGTTTGAACATTAGTTTCATCTATGGAACGTTTCTCAAAATGATGCTTTTCTTCTTTTTTTTCAGCAAGATGCGCTAAGCGTCTTTCGACAATAGTTTTGACAACGGATTTGATATTTGACAAACGGTGTTTGATCAATTTGACAATAGGTACTGGGTAGGATAACTCATGTAGAGGTTTTGAAGGGTAGTAATAGGTATAGTCGGTCGATCGCTTTGATATTCGAGCTGTAGATACAAAATTATTTGGGGAAGAATTGTCAGCAGTGATAAGAATTTCTGACGATTGGTCAGATACGTTGTCTGATGGTGTATTCATTGGGACCACGCTGTTGAAGTCTGATGGCCGTGATGATTCGGTGGTACCTGTAATGAGAATTTAATTAAAACATCTAGACATAAAAATCTAAATTATTGTAAATTTTGGTAAGAACTTGAGAGTCAGCAATGGTGCCGATTCTCTTGTTAAATAACTAAACCAAAATGAGATAATCGCTATCTTTTAATAACAGGCAGCGCGAGAAAAGGACGGCTATAGCTATGAACTAAGTTAGACATGTCAAAGTAGTAGAGAATCGCTATCTTTTACTAACAGACAGCGCGAGAAAAGGACGGCTATAGCTATGAACTAAGTTAGACATGTCAAAGTAGTAGAGAATCGCTATCTTTTACTAACAGACAGCGCGAGAAAAGGACGGCTATAGCTATGAACTAAGTTAGACATGTCAAAGTAGTAGAGAATCGCTATCTTTTACTAACAGACAGCGCGAGAAAAGGACGGCTATAGCTATGAACTAAGTTAGACATGTCAAAGTAGTAGAGAATCGCTATCTTTTACTAACAGACAGCGCGAGAAAAGGACGGCTATAGCTATGAACTAAGTTAGACATGTCAAAGTAGTAGAGAATCGCTATCTTTTACTAACAGACAGCGCGAGAAAAGGACGGCTATAGCTATGAACTAAGTTAGACATGTCAAAGTAGTAGAGAATCGCTATCTTTTACTAACAGACAGCGCGAGAAAAGGACGGCTATAGCTATGAACTAAGTTAGACATGTCAAACTAGTTTACGCCTTGCGCTTCACCGTGTTTTTAGTCGACATGTTTTTACGTGTCGTTTAAATCTGTATGGAAATATTAGTTCAAATAAATTTGACAGCTCTAATTTACGTCCGTCTCTTTCTTATTTTATTAGAAAGAAAAAGTTGGCAATAGCCTAAATTAAGTTTAGTTTGTGCACAACAGAATCGGCACCATTATTGGTCTGGATTATTCCCGGTTGGTGACATAGGCTCGCCCCCCATTACATGGGATTCAAACATAATTGACAAAATGTGGGTGCACTATAGGTATACCTCTGCCGAACCCTTCGGGTATTGAAGACGTGAGTTAGTTTAAGCCATCTTACCGCCACCCATCATCTGCCTCATCAGGTCAGGAATCTCCATGGGATACCGACATCGCTCCGTCGCTGGCTCTGAGGAATTGCGCTTGAGGCAGTCCATCATCTCCCTGGTCAGCTCGTCTGATGAGGGCACCAGGGTTATAGGTGTGGGGCTCGTAGTTGGGGTCCCTAGGGAAGTAAGTCATCTATTAGGTTTTTTAATCATCGTCACTAATTTAGAACCTCAATAATGTAAATCCTCTCATTAAGGCCGACCTCACTACAGTCGGAATTCCGTTTCGAAATGTCGATTCGGAATTTCGAAGGCAACAAATCCGTACAAAATCACGCACAGACTACCATGGGGAATTTTGAACGGAGAAACTGTACGTGTGAGAGATCCTTGTTTTTTTATGGATATGCTGCGTTCTGCGTTCGAGAATTCGGAATCGATATTTCAAAACGGAATTCTGAAATGGAATTCCGACTATAGGTGGCCGGCCTTAATAAAAACCGGTCAAGTGCTTGTCGGACCACGCACAATGAAGGATTCCGTAGTTGGGATGAATTTATCCCAAGAAAAAACTTAACATTGTAGTTGAAAAACATGTTCTCCCGTACATTCCACTGCAAATGTAAGTTGGTCGACTATTACTCCTTAACTCAATAAGCCTACTTAGCTGTGATAGTTTTCCTTCGTTACAGTAATTATACTTATAGTAGTTAGGTATCCAAAAACAACCATTTAGCAGGGAGGACACTAACTTGACTCTAACAAAAATTAGCACTTTAAAGCTTTATATATTACGCAAACGGATGGCCTGAATCGTAAAATATTATTGACAGATCGTGTGGCTGACACTGGCTTGGCCACCATCAGGGATTTTACTTTTGATAACACAAAGATTTAGTCGTTAATTAGTCGAAATTTGCCGCCAAATATCAGAATTTGTCGGT
The DNA here is from genome assembly GCA_905163495.3 of Cosmia trapezina. NCBI lineage: Eukaryota > Metazoa > Arthropoda > Insecta > Lepidoptera > Noctuidae > Cosmia > Cosmia trapezina. Next base: position 15,039,524 of record LR991047.1, read on the forward strand.
CACTGGTTCAAAAGTTATAAGGGGTCATTGGTGGCCGATCTGGAGAGCGTCTCCTTAGCTTGGCCGCATTTATATCTCAAAATCTAGGCCACCTAGCGAAGGTCTGTTTTCTCCCAAATTTAGTCGCTAATTAGTCGCAAGTTTTCGCCAAGTCACAGATTTAGTCGGGTCTTAGTTTATTTATTTATTTATTTATTTAATTAGGATCTCCAACAAAGGATGTACACAAACACAAGAAAAAACTAATAACGACAAAAGTATCACGTAGGTGTACTCCTTCACTTACAGGAGACCACAGCATGCATAAAATAATATAAAACTAAGCTAACAAAGTTGTCGTAGCATTTAAAATATTTAAATAAAATTCAAAACACAGCCACAAAATTGGAAAAATAGGATTAAAAAAAATAAAATAAATTAACAGTCATAGAGAAATTACAAAAAAATAAAATAAAATAAAAAATTAAAATTAAAATCATAACATTTTCATTCGGTAATAAAATTGGGAAATAAAATTAAAATAATTTTAAACATTAGAACAAAATCAATTATCAATATGAACAATTAAGTAGTTAAATTATTTATGTATTTTTTATAATTAACGAGAGATTCACTGATGTCAAAATTGGTAGTCTTGGCTATTGTGTTGTATTGCCTGCAAAGTCTTGGCACAGCGGCGTAATGACCTAAGTTGGTTTTTGAGCCAGGAATGTAGAATAACTCATATGTATTAGGCCTGGGAGTACGAGTTGGAATCTTAATCACTAATGAGCTCAGAAGTTCACCACAATCTATTGTTCCATTAAATATTTTGTGAAGAATAGTGAGGTCCAGTTTCTTCCTACGACTGGCTAGTGTATCCAAATGATAATGATTCAACCTATCAGAGTAGCTAGTCAGTTTACAAGATATAATGAGTTAAATTTTTAAGTATAGACCAAGACCTAGATCAAAGATAACTCTTCAATCTAGCTCTTGAACTATACTTAAAAATTGAACTCATTATATCTTCTAAACTAAGACCCGACTAAATCTGTGACTAGGCGAAAACTTGCGACTAATTAGCGACTAAATTTGGGAGAAAACAGATCTTCGCTAGGTGGCCTTTTTTTTTTTTGAGGGTGGGAAATCATATACCGCACGGTCTCCCGGGAGGCGGCGAGCCTCCTTGCCGGATTGCCGCCGTGGGATCTGGAGACAAAGGTCCTCGCGCACGTGTGGGAGTGGCGCGAGGAGGCGAAGCGCCGGGGCGTAACTCCGCTGCCGCGAGAAATCACGGTACAGCGGACAGAGCTCCGGCGGGATCTCATGGCGGCATGGAAAGCGCGACTGTCGCAACCCAGCGCTGGGCACGCCACAATTGCGGCGATAAGTCCTCTCTTTGAGGAGTGGTTAGAGAGGCGCCACGGCGTCCTCACCTTCCGCCTGACGCAGGTCCTCACCGGACACGGTTGTTTCGGGAGGTTCCTGTTTCGCATAAGGCGGGAGGAAACGCCCGGGTGTTACCATTGTGCGGATCGCCCGGAGGACACGGTGGAGCATACAGTGGAGGTCTGCCCGGCTTGGGCAGAGCACCGCCGTGTTCTCACGGAGGCGATCGGCGGCGGCGATCTCTCGCGTCCGAGCCTGGTCCAGGCCATGGTGCGGAGCGAGAGTGCATGGGAGGCCGTCACCTCCTTCTGCGAAGCAGTGATGCTCGCGAAGGAGGAGGCGGAACGCGTGAGGGAGAGGCAGCCTCACGCCCTCAGTCGCCGCAGGAGACGCCCTGGGCGGCGGGAATCGCGGGGCGATTTCCGGCCACCGTAGGCGCGGGCCTGCGGACGGTGAGCAGCGGGTAGCTCGCCGTCCGGTAAGGACCAGGCCCGAGTCGACGGCGCGTTGTGTTCCACGCGCGCCTCAAAGAGATGTCAGCAAGTGACGGGGTCCAATAGGGCCGACGCCGCTGGGGTCGCGGATTGTCCGAAGGGGTTACCGCGGCCCTGGCATAGGCAACTGAAGGAACACGGGTGGGTTTTAGTCAGTAAAAGTCTGACACGCCCTTCCGCTCCACCCAGAGCGGGAGAAGTTATTTGATGATTTCCCACCCTCAAAAAAAAAAAAAAGGGTGGGAAATCATCAAATAACTTCTCCCGCTCTGGGTGGAGCGGAAGGGCGTGTCAGACTTTTACTGACTAAAACCCACCCGTGTTCCTTCAGTTGCCTATGCCAGGGCCGCGGTATCTTCTAGTTTTTGAGATATAAATGCGGCCAAGCTGGGGAGACGCTCTCCAGATCGGCCACCTATGAACCCTTATAACTTTTGAACCAGTGACCGACAAATTCTGATATTTGGCGACAAATTTCGACTAATTAACGACTAAATCTTTGTGTTATCAAAAGTAAAATCCCTGATGGTGGCCAAGCCAGTGTCAGCCACACTGACAGATCCGCAATATTTTTGAACGGCCTATCCATATCCAACGACACTCCACAACATGGGATAGACGAGAAAAAAAAATATCATCCCCTCTTTACGTGCAAGGGAGACACTTACGCTACAAAATTTTTTTTTCTTTATTTTACTACTTTTTCGGAGTGCCAAACTACAGCTTTCTAGTACTAAGAGTCTCTGAGCTAAGCCGCGGACAGACAGACAGACGGACATAGCGAAACTAAAAGTGTTCCTTGTTGATTACGGTACCCTAAAAAGAATCATGAAGAACCTCTTACTTGGAGTTCCCCTCGGCTCATAATAATTATAATCTTTGTAGTCGGGCTCGTAGCCGCTGAGATACGCCAGCCGGTCCAGGAACCACGCCAACTTGAGGATCAGCTCATTCTCCTCTTGCTCATCCGTCTGTGGGGATACGGAGGCATTATTAGATTTTTATCTACACCCATGGTATAAATCCTCTATAAAAGTTTCTGAAACAGTTAGCTTATTGCCAACATTAAAACAACCAGTGTCATAGTAACCATAATAGCATCCAAACGGGTGTTATAATGTTGTACTGAAAATCATAATGCAACTCGTTTTCAAAAAAAGAACATTGTAATGCACGCGCGTTTCACTACAACAGCGCCGTAATTTAAAAAAAGAACTTATTCGAATTCACGTCGTATACTATGACGCCGGCCGCCATGTTCGATACGAGTATTAGGTCCGTATTACAGAAGGAAACTCAAGCACTGATCTTTGTTTAAATTTAGTTACTAGTTTCAACTAATCAAATAGCTTGAATCTAGTTTTAAGTAATGCTTGAGTATTGAGTGACGTTCTGTAATACGAACCTTAGTATTGCAAAAAACTGTTTCAGAACCTTTTACAGAGGATTCATAACATGGATGTAGATAAAGTCTTGTATGCAACTGTACATAATTAAGTATTAAATAAAACACTCATGTGATACTATTATCACACTCGGCTTCGCTTCGTGTGATAAACCCACATTCGTGTTTTAATACCCCTTATCAATGATGTTATTATAATACCTCATTGCCCCTTATTATACGTCAGTTGCATAAATAACTATTATACAACGTGCCGCTGCTATAGCGACATTAACTAAAGACCTGGGTAGTGCTAGCGGCCATGTAATCATAAAAAAATTAATTAGATAAAATAATTAATAAAAAGAAAAAAAAAATCAAACAAAGGTTACATGGGACTTACGGTGCTAACAGCGCGACCATTGAGAAAAAAAAAATAAGTCTGGAGATATGAAACATTTTGAAATTTCCTATGCTCACATTTTTAGTCAGATTTCTCTCTGACTGAGCAAAATGTAAGGATAGGAAATTTCAAAATGTTCCATATTATCTCTCCCTTAAATGCCATAGACACTTACTCGTATATTCCCCACTCATAAACTCATACGTAACACGACATTTCATTTAATTTCATTTTTAACACACACACCATACATACAGAACTTTTCTTTCACTACACAAGTACACATAACAAAATTACAGAAGCTTATTAGCATCAACACCGTTCATTTCTTAATTAATTATTTAAAAATAATTATTTGGCCGTCACTGTCTTTTAGAATACAGGCTATCCCAGTCTATGAGACAGGGTTTATACTTTTTTATACAGATTTTGCATCTTTATGAACTGTGTAAGTACAGTTTCTTGTGAATAAACCTTTTATTTATTTATTTATTTTTATATCCCCAGACTTATTAAATTTTGAATGGTGGCGCAGACAGTTAGTAGCTCTACTAGCTTTATATTCACAACTTACGAAATTATGGATGTTCTATACGTACTTACGCTTAAAACTTACAATCAACCTTAGGTAACTACTATAAGGTTCATAATACACTGCAGCTGTTAGTTCCGTCTCACTCGCAAGTATGGCGGCTGACTATAACATCATGGCGGCAGTTGCCGACCAATAGCGGTACAGGAAAAGAAGCGCGGTGCGTGGAGCGTGCCGATTGGTCAATAGCATTTCCCGCGCTTTGAAAATTCATCTTCTGCGCAGGTACCTCGGTAAGCGATATCAGTTGGGTACTACTACCTACCTACGTGTCTGTCTACCCCATTTGGGGAAGACAGTCGTAATATACAATGTCTTACCTTCTGATACTTCTTAGCATAAGCCAAATCCTGCAGTCTTCCCGTCGCCCAGAACGCCAGGTCAGCGTACCTCCTGACTTGCTCCCTCGACTCCGTCGCCTCTTCACAAGACATTCTTCTATTATTCCTGCTCCTCGCATTACTTCTTCTTCGGCTATCCGTAGAGTCATTCGGCCTCATAGGAACAGTGAAGTTAAGCATAGGTGTAGAGGAGTTGCTGGGAGATGGGAAGGATGAAGAGTTGGAGCCGTTCGAGGGAGGGTCGTATTGTGGCCGCCAGGTGTTTGAAGAATTGTTCGTGTTTTGCTAAAATTAAAATGGAAGACGTAATTTCAGTATTTGCTATGCCAATCAAAAAATGAAAAAATGATGATTACCTATATTTAAAATCTAGACTCGGAACAAATGCTTTGCAAATTATCTGATGAAATTTGAATTATCTGCAGTGCGATTCTGTAACCATCTCACCGTGAAAACTTAGGTGAAGTAAGCGTGGAATGAGCTGTCAATAGTGTCAATTCCTAGCAAAAACAAACTCACTTCACCTAAGTTTTCACGGTGAGATTTTTACAGAATCGACTGTCTGTTTCTTGCGGGAAGTGAACCCGCGTCATCTGCCTTTTCCCAACTATGTTGAGGTCGGCTTCCAGTCTAACCGGATGCAGCTGAATACCAGTAATTATATGGAGCGCCTGCCACGCTGCTACCAGGTAATAACACGATAGGTACCTCTTGGTAAGACTGGTTGTCAGACTCCCGGGCTTTTGCTAAACCAGTAACGGCTGTCAAAGATGACTGACGCGTGACAGTACAATGATATACTATCGTTAAACATTCTTTAAGGCTCTTACAGACAGAGGCGATAGGTATCGCGTCGCGATTCCATAGAAATTGTTCTACGGATATAATATCGCAATATCGCTTCGCGACGTGATATCGCCTGTCTGTAAGGCCTCTGCCTCGAATTTCGCGGGCAGCGGGGCGGCGGCGCGTCTCGCACTGTCCCGCCCCGCTCCCGCGCCGCTGTTTTCGAGAACCGGTCCATTTAAATGTACGCATAAGATCCTGCCGCTCCCGCGCCGCCGCCGCCGCCCCGCTGCCCGCAAGATTCGAGGCAGAGGCCTAAGAGCCTTTACGTGTAAAATCGTGTAAAATGAATAAATCTTTGGGGTTTCTTTCTTAGTTGAGTTACATCCAGGTACTGCATATATAATTATGTTAACCATTAATAACCACGTCTACTAAACCCTATAAAACCTGAGATTTTGTGAAAATAAGTGGAATTTATTTCGTTCACGACTTACGTAGGCCTCTACAGGCCGCGCGGTAGCGTGTACATGAATGGTCTTATAGAGGCATGAGGAACAGGGTGTAAAGTTCACTCATCCTCCATAGAAAAGGGAGGATCCTCCGACCAGACGGGTGTCGTGTCTGGTGGGCTACTGCCCGACGGTTGATGTCGGGACGATGTATACAGGGTGTAAGAGTAGACAGTGCGACAATCTTTTAAGGGACCATTGTACTTTGGGGGATGAACAACTTCTAATATGGGACCAAACTCGAAATCGCGAAAAAAAATCAGCTGATTTTTTTTTTCGCGATTTCAGGTTAATGGTCCCATAGTAAAAGTTGTTCATAATGATGAGTAAAATGACCTCTTAAAAGATAGCCACTGTTTACACTTACACTTACTTGTTGTATATGAGAGTCGCGCGGTAAACTCTGCGCGGCCGCGATGCAGTATTTTGCGTGACGTCAGTGTGATGCGTAGTTCACAGTCTCGTCTATCTATCTCGCTCTAACGTAGGTACGCTAGACTAAGCTGTTTCTCTTTTGCATTGCCAATCTAACGCTAGTATTATCTTAGATATGTCATAGTCAAAGGTCGATGCAGTCTCTTCCCGGAATTACTGGTTTATCCTAGATCTGACCAAAGCCTCCGGGCAAACCCCGAAATAAATTCCAATTTCGGCCTTTGGGGGCACCCCGAGGTTCTGTTTGGTTATGTTCCTTTAAACCCTGCAGACAGAAGTAGGAGAGAAACCCTAACCGTAGAAGATCGACGTCAGGGGCACCCTGATCGGCGGCGAACTCTCGCGTCCGAGCCTGGTCCAGGCCATGGTGCGGAGCGAGAGTGCATGGGAGGCCGTCACCTCCTTCTGCGAAGCAGTGATGCTCGCGAAGGAGGAGACGCCCTGGGCGGCGGGAATCGCGGGACGATTTCCGGCGCGGGCCTGCGGACGTGAGCAGCGGGTAGCTCGCCGTCCGGTAAGGACCAGGCCCGAGTCGACGGCGCGTTGTGTTCCACGCGTGCCTCAAAGAGATGTCAGCAAGTGACGGGGCCAAAAAAAAAAAAAAAAAAAAAAAAAAAAAAAAAGGGGCACCCTGATGTCGACCGTTGTTTTGGCTTTGACTAAGACTTCAAGTCAGACCTAAGGATTGACTAGTCGAACCTAGGAGCGCCGGAGCTTGATGAGTGACTATGAGTCACCATCTTTACATATCGAGACTCCTCCGTGCCTCGGAAAGCACGTTAAGCCGTTGTTCTCGGCTGTCATTCGTGGATCTTTGACAGTCGCTACGGGTCGTCAGAAGACCAAAAGTCTGACAACCAATCTTACCAAGGGGTATCGTATTACCCAGTAAATTGGGTTTTGGAGGTCAGATTCTGATAGGCAGGCGCTCCATGTAAAATACTGGTATTTAGCTGCATCCGGTTAGACCGAAGCCGACCTCAACATAGTTGGGAAAAGGCTAGGCAGATTGATTGATTTCTATGGTCGGTATTGACATCCACATGTACGTTTTCTGACCCTCTGTTTAAATCTTCATCAGATACTTTTGAAGCAGACCATTGCTGCAGCTTACCATGCTAGAATTCCGTCTGCTGCAGGTTTCTAGGAACATGCTGTAGTCCTCCAGAGATCGTCGCAGCCCCTCCAGGTATGAGCCGCCGTCTCGTACTATGTTGTGAACCTAAAGTTTTATACATAATCTAAAGTTTTATAAATAATTAGTTCAGTGATATAACGTGTCCTCACTTATCAAAAACCGGTCAAGTGCGTGTCGGACAACGCACAATGAAGGGTTCCGTAGTTAAAAAGAATTTATTTATCCCAAAAACAAACCTAACATTGCTACCCCAATTTTTTATGTCATAAAATTACAAATTAACAATTTTCGGACTTATTCCGTTACTTGTGCTGTGAGACTTTGCTTCTTGCCATATTTCATGATTCTAGGACAACGGGAAGTACCCTTATAGGTTTTGATTTTCTTGCGACTATCAAAATATTTCGCTTAAATGGCCGTATTTTTTTTTTGCGTTGATTTAAAAGCTTGATTTTTTTAGAACTTCAAGGGACCATATACCTACTTATTTGATATTAATTTTAACTTGATACCTCCACGTATTTCTGAGAAAAAGGGACTTGACAGACTGACAGACAGATAGACAGACATACGGACAACTAAGTGATCCTAATATAAGGGTTCCGTTTTTCCTTTTGTAGAACGGAACCCTAAAAACAAGCATAATTCGAAATTAAAGACTACTAAACTAAGCTGAAGACATTCCTGTCTTCAGCTTAGTTTAGTAGTATTTAATTTGGCAATAATTTGGCTTTTTTCAATGATTTCAAATATCGGCTTTTTTATGTCGTTCCCTTTACCTACCTCCTAATCTATACTTATAATAAATCTGTAGAGAGGTCAATTCTGTACATGATATATATTTTCAAAATAACTATCAGGGGGTAATTAGTGATCGATACTGATGCCAAAAATGCAATCAGTAAAATTTTTGTATGTCTGTCTGTCTGTCTGTCTGTATGTTCCTTATAGAAACAAAAACTACTCGACGGATTTTAACGAAACTTGGTACAATTATTCTTCATACTCCTGGGGAGGTTATAGTATACTTTTCATCACGCTACAATCAATAGGAGCAGAGCAGTGAAGGGAAATGTTGGGAAAACGGCAGAAGTTGCTCCATTTTTTAAGCTTCCGTCGCGTGTGCAGCCTTAATGGTTAAAGCTACATAGAAATCATTTATGACGGAAATGTTCTACATAAAATTATGTAAAAAATATCTCACAACAGCATATGTCTATCTTTTATGGTTGACTCACAATAACACGTGTAACTCCCGATAGCTTAGCAGTCCAATACATTAACTTAATAACATACAAGGAGTTACACGCTGGCGGAGTCGCGGGCACAGCTATTAATAATAATATTCTGCGGTTCCTTATTGCGATATTTTTCAACAGTATTGTGGATTGACATATTATATTTCCCTAATAAAATACGAAAGTTAATCTGTCTGTTACATCAAAACCACTGAACCGTGAGGAAGGACATATGGTACTTTTTTACGAAAAACGACGGAAACGCGGACGAAGTCGCGGGCAAAAGCTAGTCTATATTATAAATAAAAAGAGAAGTCTTGACTGACTGACTCATCAGCGCCCAGCCCAAACCGTTGAACCTAGAAACCTGAAATTTTTCACAAAGGTTACCTTTATAATGTAAACAAGGAATAAGGAAGGATTTCCCGGTAGCACGTTCCCGTGGGATATTTTGCGACATCTAGGCGGGCGAAGCCGCGTGGGAAGCGCTAGTATAATATAATTTAAGGCTACTCTTTCGAAAAAAGCTTAAAAACAGCGTGCAGATGAAGCAGTTTTTCGCCGGAACCAAAGAAATTACATCTGAAAAAAATTGTTAGTAATCTACATGATCTATGAATCGTAATTTGGTTTAGCGATAATTTTTCTATCGGTATCACATAATAAGAAAAAAAAACCCCAAATCACCTCCAAATCATTAAGATGAAACCATTTTACTCCTTCATTTTTTATCAAAAGAATATATAAAAAAAATATCAACTACTTTGCAATACAAACGAAAATGATTTGGTTTTGTTACTTTTTAAAAACATGTATCTTTTTTATTATAATAAATTAAAAATGCGTCTAATTTGGGACAGCGCTCCTTGATGGGCGAGTCCTATTACTGGCTGGACGTACGACGCGTTGCGTGAGCTCAGGCCAGAACGTGCAAGCTAACCACTCAAGGTCATTGGCGTATAGTTCAGCCTTAAAGCTAAAGAAGTTTGCTTGTTTGTTTGAACGCGTTAATCTTTGGAACTAAGTAAGTACCAGTCGGATTTGAAAAATCCTTTTTGCATTTGATAATATCTCAATAATTATCAAGGAAGTTATGCGAGGCTATACGGCCCTTTCAGAAAGAACGATAAGAACGATACGATGCAACGCGGTGGGTCGGGTGTCTGGGGGTTTATAAAAATGTGTCTGTTATTTTGTTTTTAGTCGCCTATAGCATTAGATGACCCACCCTTGCATAAATAGTTGAGATTTTTTAGAATACGAATCGATAGAATTTTATAATTCGCTTTTATACTTATTTTATTTAGGTCTCTAATAAATAAAATATAAAAGAATTATAAAATTGTAACGACTCGTATTCTAAAAAATCTCTACTATTTATGTAAGGGTCATCTAATGCTGTAGGTGACAGTAGTACATTGTTTATCTAACTAAGTATGTCCACGCGAATGAAGTCGCGGGCTGAAGCTAATATAAATATCATCTAGCTACTAGCTTTTGCCAGCGGCTTCGCTCGCGTGAATGTCGGAAAATATCCCACGGGAACGTGCTGCCGGGAATTCCTTCTTTATTCATTGTCTACATTATAAAGGCAACCTCTGTGCAAAATTTCAGCTTTCTAGGTCCAAGGGTTTGGGCTGGGCGTCAGTCAGTCAGGACTTCTCTTGTTATTATTTATATACTTAGATATTCTGCGGACCTACCTATAGGGCCCGCCTACTTTGTACGTCTGCGGACCAACGGCTTAACGTGCTTTCCGAGGCAAGGAGGACGAGCCTCGGTATTTAGTGATGGTCACCCATCCACGAACCGACCGGGGCAAGAATAGCTGTTATTAAATTTTAGCCACAACACCCTTTACATTAGGCGAGTTAGCCGACATTCTCACGGACGTACAAATATCGCGGCGGGATTTTATGGCGCACTGGATTTTCAACTCTCGTTGTTGAGCCGAGCTTCCATTATCAGAGTGCATTCTAGCGCGTCGAAAAAACCACTGTTGGAACTTCAAAGTCATATTTCAATCACATCTTTCCTTCTGTGCTTGATATTCTATTTAGAACGTGTGGTGAGTTTATTACTTACTTTCTTCTCCATATAAGATGTATGGTAGCCGTATTTATCCGCGTATTTCTCATTTTCATGGGGGTAATGCTCTTGTTTATAATCCTCAGAGTTATGTTTACTATTCCCCTCAATATTACTATAAAACTTCTGATCGCTATTTAAGTAATCTTCATACTCATTCTTGCTATATATCTTATACTGTTCATTTTTCTCAAATAAAAACTTTCTCACTTCCGGTAAATCGATCGTCCACGCCGCAATTTCCGTGAACGCGACTGTTAAAATTACAAAATTCACGAACGCATTTTTATGAAACGTCATTTTTCCGCGCCCTTTTTTGACAGTTTATTTTTTTTTTACAAAAAGATATTTGGAATCAGAAAATCATTATTTATTTTTAATATTTTTTGTAGGATACAAAATAAAAATAAAGAAGTTGATTTTAACAAAAATACGTGGTTTTTCACAAACACTTCGCTAAGTACTGTGTAGAAACAAACGGATGGGATTTTTTATTGTAATTACAAGTTTCCCGCGGCATATATTGTTCGAGGCTGAATTGAGCAATACCTTCGCATCGACTGTTGACCGCTTATTGACTCCGCCTGTGTATATATAAATAAAAATTAAGTATGTTTTAAGTAGGTATAGATTTTTCTTGTTGACTGCCTCAGAGAAGCACTTTTGAATTGACTAAAAGTATTATCAATGCCACAATCAAAATCAAAAGTCTTATGTATATGTAGGCAATGAGTATGTAGGTATTCAAATTAGGCTGAGAATCAAAACTTTTTCAACGTCAAAATTAAATACGGCTGCCCGGGCGAAAGTTGTCAGTGTGACCAGGTCAGTGAAACGCAGTCCTGGGGTAGAAAAGTATGTTGAATGTAGAAATAATGGATATATTATTTTTGAATGGACAAGTGCATTAAATGGGTACCTGTTGCTTATTTAAGAAAAAACCGGCCAAGTGCGAGTCGGACTCGCGCACGAAGGACTCGCGCATTTCATATGCTCGGACTTTTAATTAGCTGCAGTAAACTGACACTTCTAATGTCATCTCTACTGTCATTTCGCTGTCAAATGGGAGCATTTTTTAACGAAATGACAAATAAGAAGTATCATTTTTTGTCATCTGTGGCTTAGTGCTCTATCTGGAATAAGAAGTGGCGCCACAAACTCCCCAGCAGCACAGCTGTCAAGTTGAACAAACAAGCAAGCAAGCAAGCAAGCAAGCAAGCAAGCAAGCAAGCAAGCAAGCAAGCTGTCAAGTTGAGCTGAACTTGATCATAAGCAATAATAATAATACCTATCCAAAGTAATTAATATTACAAAACAAAAATAATGTATTTTCTATCAGGTATTTTAGCGAGCTGCTAAGCACGGGGTCTTAATTAGGTCAGATTCCCACGTCGGCAGGTGGTGTTATTGGGATTATCCATTACGAATTTTTCATTATTAGGCCGCGTTTCCACTGACGCGGAGCTGGGCGGAGCGGAGCGGAGACGTGCAGGAATCGTCCAATTACAGACGAGACAAGAGACGCGATGAGGATTTCAACCATTATGATTGGTCGATTCCTGCACGTCTCCTCTCCGCTCCGCCCAGCTCTGCGTCAGTGGATACGCACCCTTAGTCTACATTTCTGTCATGATGAAATCATGAGAGAGTTCTATAGAGTTAGAGAGAATTTAATAAAACCACTGGGCGAGTTTTGTCTAAAAAAAGACAAAAGAATTTTCATCATCGAAGAACATAGTTACCTACATAAAAAAAATATATAAAACCTCCTCCATTTTTGAAGTCGGTTAAAAATGGACTGGATTGGAAGACTGCATACCTCGTTGTTCGAGTAGTCGCACTGTGGCCCTGGGTTCAATTCCCATGACAGGCAAAGTGTTATTGGGTAGACCCAATCCCCAGCAATTTCGTCGCTAAATTAACTAACTGACGTATCTGACATTTTGGACTAAGCCGATCGCTGCGGGATTTTATCACGCACTGGATTTTCAACTCTCGGTGTTGAGCCGAGCTTCGAGAATCCAACCTAACAACAACAGAGTGCATCCCAGCGCGACGAAAAACACACTGTTGGATTTTCAACTCCCGGCGCTAAGCAGAGCGTTGAAAATAATAATCTATATCTATACTAATATTATAAAGAGGTAAAATTTGTATGTAAGTTTGTAAGTTTGTAAGTTTGTATGTAGGGGGTAATCTCCGGAACTAATGATCCAATTCTAAAAATTTTTTCACTGGTAGAAAGCTACATTATTCCTGAGTGCTATATATAGGCTATAAATTATATTTATACCATGCATATTAGCCGAGCTATCACAAGTTTTGTCTAACAAGTCGGAAAGAAATACCTCTTTAAACAGACTTTTTTGCATGCGCTGCCTAAACAGTTGTTTATAATTGAAAACAATGTATGGCAGTCTGGTCCGTCTTAAATAATTCTACAAAAAAGTCCGCGGCACCATATTTCTATCTTTTATATTTTATCTTTTATACATCTTTTATTGTTTTAAAAAAGTATTTTTTAGACATACTTACGTTTGGATGATTATTTAAACAACAAAACATTAATCCTTATCAAAATAAGATATTTTATGATCACAAGGACATCATGGAGATAAGATTTGTCCTTTACAGTATGGCAATTGGTCATACAGTTTCGGAGATAATATAAAATTACTAAAACGCAAAATAACTTTAATTCATACCGGTTCCTCTTGAGCAAACATGTTTACAGCGGACGTTTTATCAATTTACCCATAGATGGCGTTGTGCAAAATGTCGGTGGAATACAGCGGAAGAGTTTGTTTTTAGGGTTCCGTACCAAAATGGTAAAAAAGGAACCCTTATGGTGTGACTCAGTCTGTCTGTCTGTCTGTCACAGCTGGATATCTCAAGAACTACTAATGCTATCAACTTGAAATTTGGAACAGTTTTAGATAATATTTACCCAACTATTTTGCAAATAAGAAAGAAATAAAACAATATGTATTTTTTTTGCAACATGGGCTGAAAGGGGGTCTTAAAAATTCAAAGTTGGGCTACTAGGTCATGTGGGGTATCATATGAAAGAGCGCTGTTTGCGCATTCTCAAACATAATTATTTTTATTTTTTTTAGGCCGCACAGTGTTCGACTTTTGATGAAAAATGTAAAAAAAATACCGTTCCCACCCCTTATCTCCGAAGTTTGCAAAGAGAAAAATCTGACATTATTCTATGTGATGCAAGTTTATGTAAAGATAACAGGAAAAAAAAAACGATGTCTCTAAATAGCACACTTTTCCAGAAATCGGAACGGAACCCTCGCTAGGCCCCTTAGGAGCCGAGCGCGAAGTAATAGCGCGGCTGTAATTTTTATGGTGTGCATAATAAAGAGTATTCTATCTTTCTATCTATCTATCTAGGGCCCTTAGGAGCCGAGCGCGAAGTAATAGCGCGGGCAGGCGATGCGGAAGGATATAGGCTATTTAACATCACGCTAAAATCCTTATGAGCCGAGCGCGAAGTAATAGCGTGGGCAGGCGATGCGGAAGGATATAGGCTATTTAACATCACGCTAGGGCCCTTAGGAGCCGAGCGCGAAATAATAGCGCGGGCAGGCGATGGAGAAGGATATAGGCTATTTGACATCACGCTAGGGCCCTTAGGAGCCGAGCGCGAAGTAATAGCGCGGGCAGGCAATGCGGAAGGATATAGGCTATTTAACATCACGCTAGGGCCCTTAGGAGCCGAGCGCGAAGTAATAGCGCGGGCAGGCGATGCGGAAGGATATAGGATATTTAACATCACGCTAGGGCCCTTAGGAGCCGAGCGCGAAGTAATAGCGCGGGCAGGCGATGGGGAAGGATATAGTATATTTAACATCACGCTAGGGCCCTTAGGAGCCGAGCGCGAAGTAATAGCGCATGCAGGCGATGCGGAAGGATATAGTCTATTTAACATCACGCTAGGGCCCTTAGGAGCCGAGCGCGAAGTAATAGCACGGGCAGGCATTGCGATGCGATGCGTCGGGGTTGGTGGGTGGGGGGTACAAGAAATTTAACGCGGACGAAGTCGCGGGCAGAAGCTAGTATAATATAATATAATAATATAACATAATATCCTTGGACATTTCACACAACGCCATCTAATCCCAACCTAAGCAACCTAATACTTGTGTTATGGTAACGAGATGGCTGATAAACTACTTATATACTTTTTTTTTTTGTAAATACATACATATTATAGATAGAAAAACACCCAGACTCGGAACAAATACTTGTAGGTCGTACAAATATTTGTTCAATGCAATGGGGAGCCACACGCAAAGCTGTTTGTAGATGGCGCTCTGAACGACTGTACATTGTTTTACAAACAAATCCATACAATTTGACAATCGTTCGTTACGTCAAATCAATGAAAAAAGGACAGTCGATCATGTGCCACCTAGCGTGATAAAAAGTTAGTTTTCCTCCCCATTAAACGCAGTGCGCGAAAAAAAATCACCGCGATTTTTTTACGCCCGTGCGACGTCGGCTTAATAACTGATCAGTGGTGGACCAGTGATAACTACTGGTAATTGTAAGTCATGGGTTCGAACCCAGACTAGCGCTTTACTTAATAAAAGTACTAACATACTAAAAGGAGCAGCGCAGACGACACACTTTTTGTGCGATCGAGTCTGTGGCGCACAAAATATATATCTGCATGGCACACAAAAAGTCCGTCGCGGATTGTACGCAGACTCAACACACACGACGCACATCTTCGATCATTCTGTCGGCCGAAAAAAGTAGACGATATGTCCGCCCACGAGCCCACGACAGACTTTTTGTGCGATACTAAAAGTGTGCGCCGTCTGCGTCGCGTGTTGAAGCAAACGTTCTATTTTTTTCGCGCACTTTTGTGCGGCGCTGCGCGATCTGCCAGAATGACACGGATTTTATGTACGCCGGACTTTTTGCGCGTCGTATGCGTTACTGCATTTTTTATTACTGTATTTTACTATAATAAGTATGAGAAAAAATCTAAAAATACATTATTTAGATAGCTTAGGCAAAAAGCAGTCGGAAAATGTTAGTTAATAAAATAACAATATAGTTAAATTTTAAAATTCAATTCAAAGTTTCCAGTTTTTTCATCTGTTTTCAACATCATGAAAGTTCCATGCCATGTTATTAGTTTCTACGAAAGTTATTACGTCATACCGCTCTGTAAATTAAAAAGTGTCCATGTCAACTGTCAACTGATCAGCATTATAGAGTGTTTGTTTTGTTTACACGGTGAACTGACGTCATGACCACACCACAGAGCAATATGGCGTCCACTGCGTTCAGCGTTTTCGCGCGAAATTTGAAAATGTAAAATTTAAATGCATTTATAAGGCACTGTATATATCGATTGAATACAATTTTTGTGTCCAAAAAAGTCAAATTAATCGACGCAAGATGAATTTTGTAACAGTGAAAGCGCTGTGTTTGGCTAACATTTGAAAGTTGGCCAAGCAAAATTACGGCACGCCGTAAGAGATAGAAGATACGATGCTTTGTCTCAATTTTCCTACTAATTTCGTATAAATGTGTCTCACTTCCACACTTCACACTGCAATCATGGCTAGATGTTTATGTCATTGTCCATACATTGCTTATGTTCTATTTTCACAGACTAAAAAGTGCGTCATGGATAGTTTGTCGTCTGTGCTGCACATATTATTTGACGACACGGTTGGCGCAGTGGCTGAGCGAGTCGCGGGTTCGATTCCCGCACGGAACAAATATTTGTACGGCCTACAAGTATTTGTTCCGAGTCTGGGTGTTTTTCTATCTATAATATGTATGTATTTACAAAAAAAAATGTATATAAGTAGTTTATCAGCCATCTCGTTACTATAACACAAGCATTAGGTTGCTTAGCTTGGGACTAGATGGCGTTGTGTGAAATGTCCAAGGATATTTATTATTATTTCTTTTATTTCACTTAACACACATTTGTTACATTTTTAAATATTAGTTTATAAAGGATAATAAAAACATTTAAAAATATAAAAATAGTAGCCCACCGGTATCGGGAACAGGGTCCAAGCTACCGGCGGTCAGGGCCCCAGAGATAGAAACCTCCTAACAATGCGGCCGTGTCCAGAAGCACCGTTTTCTGAATCAAGCCCTTGATCCAGCTGCCCAACGAGAGCCTCCTTAGGTGTTGGTCGAGGCTCTTAGCAATTATGCCATTGGCTGATACGACTATCGGCACAATGACTGCTGAGTCCACATCCCACATGTCGACAACCTTGCGAGCCAAGTCAATATACTTGATTTGTTTATCTTATTATTATTATTATTTATTATTATATGGTTGACTAATGCAACAAACCTCTACAGTACCTACACCTCTACCTACCTCTGCTTAGGTTACGTTTCACTACCGTACGATACGCATCTAAGATTACGATAGTCGCTATTATGAATTATTAATAACAGTATAATGAGTGCAGTTCTAATCGCTCACTTAATTAAGTAGGTACAATAACGTTTCCATGTACTGGTCAAGGTAACCATTATTATTTTACTAAGGGCGTATTTCACGATGTCCGAATAGCCACTACTCACCGCTTATATTCAAAAACCGGTCAAAAGTGAGTTGGACTCGCGCACTGAGGGTTCCGTTCCGATTTCTGGAAAAGTGTGCTATTTAGAGACGTCGTTTTATTTTTCCTGTAATCTTTACATAAACTTCTATCATATAGAATAATTTCAGATTTTTCTCTTTGCAAACTTCGGAGATAAGAGGGGGACGGTACTTTTTTTACATTTTCATCGAAAGTCGAAAATATGCGGCCTAAAAAAAGAAAAATAATGTTTTAGAATGTATAAACAGCGCTTTTTCATATGATACCCCACATGCACTATAGTAGCTCGTAGTCACTTCCAAATTTTCAGTCCTTGTTGCAAAAAAAAAAATATTTTTATTTCTTTCTTATTTGCAAAATAGTTGGGCAAACGTCATCTAAAACTGTTCCAAAATTCAAGTTGATAGCATTAGTAGTTCTTGAGATATCCAGCTGTGACAGACAGACAGACACTGAGTCGCACCATAAGGGTTCCTTTTTACCATTTTGGTACGAAACCCTAAAAATGGAACAGAAACTGGCCCTGTTTCACCACCTACGATTAAGTTCATATTATCATACTTGGCAGATAATTTCATACAAATTCTGTTCCATTTCTGAATTTATTCGGCAAGGTGGCTATTCGGCCATCGTGAAAATAGGCCCGTTCGTATAAAATTATCTGCCAAGTTAATAAGAACTTAATCGTAGGTGGTGAAACAGGCCCTAAGTTAACTTGATTTGTTTAATAATGTATTCATAATATGAGCAGTAATTTACATAATCAGCCTATAATGTTCCCACTGCTGGGACACAGGCCTCCTCTCTGTGAGAGGGAGTGCGGATTGGTAGATGTCACCATGTCTTCGAATTTTTGGTTCTAGGACATGCCGGTTTCCTCACGATGTTTTCCTTCACCGTTTTGAGAGCAGTGGTGATGAACTAATTTACAGAAAGTAAAGCGCCTGTCAGGGTTCGAACCTACGACCTACAATTACCACGACAGTTACCACTGGGCCACCACTCACAGTTGCATCAATCAATCTGTGCATCAATCAATCAAAATCAACACTCAAATGACAAAATCATCAATCAATTGATGCAATTGATTGATTCAATTCAATTGATTGATTCAATTCAATTGATTGATTCATGCAATTGGATTTTGACTACATCAATCCAGCCACATGCCCAGCCCAGCCCAGCTAGCTAGCCTTTACCCAACTATGTTGGGGTCAGCTGTCGTGGCTAAGTATTAACAGCCGCGCGGTTCGATCCATCAGGTTAAGTTACGCTTACCGCGATTGGTCCGTGGATGGGTGACCAACTTTACATACCGAGACTCCTTCGTGCCCCGGAAAGCACGCTAAGCCGTTGGTCCCGGCTGTCATTCGTGGATCTCTGACAGTCGTTACGGGTCGTTAGAAGCCCGAAAGTTTGACAACCAGTCTTACCAAGGGGTATCGTATTACCCAGTTACTGGGTTGTGGAGGTCCTAGGCAGTCGCTCCATGTAAAATACTGGTATTCAGCTGCATCCGGTTAGACTGGAAGCCCAACATAGTTGGGAAAGGGCTAGGCAAATTTTTGTTGGCGAATGGCGACCTTTTCTGACCTCCACAACCCAGTAACTGGGTAATACGATACCCCTTAGTAATAAGACTGGTTGTCAGATTTTCGGGCTTCTGAAGACCCGTAACGACTGTCAAAGAGCCACGAATGACAGCCGGGAGCAACGGCTTAACGTGCTTTCCGAGGCACGGAGGAGTCTGGGTAAGTAAAGATGGTCACCAATCCACAGACCAACCGCGGCAAGCGTAGCTTAACCTTGGATCGACCCATAGATATCCGATATCCGTGGATCGACCCGTGCGGCTGTTATTACTTATGGAAGTGTGTGTGAGTGGGCTCCGAGGGCCATAAGTAAGGTCCTTTCTAAAAAACCAATGCTCTATCCGACATTTGACCTTTATTCACTTTGCAAAGTTCTCACGTCGCATCCAGCTCTTCGTACTACCTATAGAAATATATAGGTATCTATGGTACTATCAGTCTATACATCTATAAACATAGACATAGTACTACATACTGTAGGGACAGATTAATACAGATGGACACTCCGCAGTTTAGGTATGAAGCTACAAGTACGCGGCGGGCTCGTCCGCGGGACTAATTCAGTAGGACTGCCGCGCACCGAAGGTATAAGAGTTACGTGATAGAAAGAGAGGCAATGTGTAGGTGAATATAACTGTAGGTAATTAGCGTTCTGCGAATTGAATTGCACTTTATTGTGTCGTAGCAAGAGTCGCTTTTTATTTTGCGGAGTGTGCCATCTGTATTAATCTGTGCTGTAGGTGTGTCATATGAGACTAGGCTGTATAGCCTTCAGCCTTTGTCATGTGAAAAAGAAGTTTTAAAAAATAAACAGTGTGTCATGGCCTCTTGTGGAAAGTGCATTTTTATTTTATTAATATTTCATAAACCTGGTTAACACATGGTGTCAGGTGTGTCTACGATGGACGGAATAAAACCTCCATCAGGCCTCCAACTATCGGGAGATGGAGCAAACTTTAAACGCTTTGTGCAGCAGTTTAACTTGTATTTACAAGCTGTGAATCTTGATGATACGGCTGAATCAAGAAAAATTGCATTGTTTTTGAACTGTGCTGGGGAAGATGCATTGGAAGTGTACAATACATTTAGCAAAGACAAAGTTAAAAACTTACAAGCTCTGATTGATCAATTCAAAGAATACGCCGAGCCACGAAAAAATTTGTTGTGGTTGTCATATAACTTGTTCACTATGAAACAGCAAGATGGCGAAGTATTTGATCACTTTTATACCAAAGTTCTCACTCAAGCTAAAAAATGTGATCTTGGAGAGCTTGAGGATCGATTGATCACTATGGTTATTGTTATTGGCATCAGGGACACAAATGTCAAAGAAAGGCTTCTAAGAGAATCGGAGTTGAAGCTCACTGCAGCAATTGATATTTGCAGAGCAGCAGAATTAGGCAAAGAAAAAGTACAGACATTACAAGGAAATAAAATGGAAGATCAAGTGAGCACCTTAAGTCAGAAAGTGATACCATACAACAGAGGGGCAAGGCCCAAAGAAAAATTAATAGACTGTAGCCGATGTGGAAAAAATCACGAGTTAAGGAACTGTCCAGCCTACGGCAGAAAATGTATGGTATGTGGATTTTATGGACATTTTGCTAATATGTGCAAAAACAAGAATAACAGAAGTGAAAAACTCAGTGATACTAGGAAAAGTCGAGTTAATGTAATTCAAGAAAATACAGATGACAGTGACGAAGACTTTACAGTTGGAAGCATTTTTACAGTAGATGGAATTAAATTACAGTGGAAAGAAAAAATAATAGTGAATGGATATGAAGTAGAATTTAAATTAGACACTGGTGCTGATTGCAATACACTATCATTGGAATTGTTCAAGAAACTGAGAAAAACAGAAAGTCTTTTGAATGCTGGGATAATTCTATTAGTGTACAATGGCCAACAAGTGGAAACAGCTGGGACAGCTGAACTAGATTGTATCATAAAAAACAAAAAACAAAAACTAAAGTTCACAGTAATAGACTTACCAGTTCAGCCAGTATTAGGACTGCCTGATTGTAACAGGCTTGAATTAGTTAAAAGAGTGGATGTTACACAATCAAGTTCAGAAAAAGAAACTTTTCTCAGAAAAAATATAGAGGTGTTTACAGGATTGGGAAATATAGGAAAATACAGGATTAAAGTAAAAGAAAATGCTGAACCAGTAATCAAGCCCATCAGGAGAATCCCACAGGCATTAAAAGGTAGACTGAAAGAAACTTTAAATAACTATGAAAAGAGAAATATTATTGAAAAAGTAACTTCCCCGACTGACTGGTGTAATAATTTAGTGATAGTAGAGAAACCTGACAAATCACTTAGACTTTGTTTAGATCCACAAGATCTTAATAAAAATATTCTACGTGAAAATTACCCAATTGCTAGTCCCGAAGAAATTTACAATAGTTTATCAGGTAAAGAAGTTTTTACAGTTCTTGATATGAAGGACGGGTTTTTTCAGATTGAACTTGATGATCCTCAGAAATTATGCACATTTGGTACTCCATTTGGAAGATATGCATTTAAAAGAATGCCTTTTGGCATATCATCAGCGCCTGAAGTAATGCAGCGCATAAATTGTTCAATCTTTGGGGATATTCAAGGAGTTTATGTATATTTTGATGACTTAATTATTGCAGGTAAAGACCAGTTAGAACATGATATAATACTTAATAAAGTTATTCAGAGATCAAGAGAGTATAATGTAAAATTTAACAGTAAAAAGTTACAGTATAGACTTGATCATGTAAAATATATAGGGCTCATAATATCAAAAAATGGAATACAAATAGACTCTGAACATGTATCAGCCATTCTTCAATTAGATTCACCAAAAAACATCAAACAGCTTCAGAAGTTCCTTGGTATGTGTAATTACTTAAGTAAGTTTATACCTCACTATACAAAAACTACAATGCCCTTGAGACAGTTACTTAAAAAAGATACTTTGTGGGAATGGGATTCTTCTCAGCAAGAAGCATTTTTAGAACTGAAAAGAAAATTGAGTTGCACACCTACTTTAGCAATTCTGAGTGACAAGGGTACAGTTGTGCTACAAACTGACAGCTCTAAATCTGGTATGGGTGCATGCCTGATGCAAGATGGAAAACCAGTGTCATTTTACTCCAGAGTTTACACGGAGTGCCAAAGTAGGTGGGCACCTATAGAAAAAGAATTATTTGCTATTTGTGCTGCTATGGAAAAGTATCATCAATTTGTATATGGTAGAAGGATTGTGGTTGAGACAGACCACAAGCCATTAGTGGCAATAATGTCAAAGGACATCAATAAAATATCAGCCAGACTTCAAAGAATGGTCTTAAAATTGCTAAAATATGAATTTGAAATTCGCTATGTACCAGGTCCTAAAATGTTTATTGCTGATTATTTGTCAAGAAACTACTTGTTAAATAATGGGAAAAATGACTCCGATTTACAAGAGTTAGTACATTCTTTTGATACTGAAGTTGTGTATGGATGTGAATCTGATTTAGCAATTACTGATGAAAAACTTAAAAAATTACAATTTGAAACTGGGTGTGACAACAATTTAATGCAAATTAAGACATGGTATTTTAATGAGTGGCCATCCAATGATAAAAATATTTTGAATAAAGAGTTGAAAATATTTTACAAACTGAAAGATTTTTTAAACTTTAAAGATGATGTTTTATACTATAATAACCGGGTAGTGGTACCTTATTGTATGAGAAAAGAAATACTTACTATTTTACATACTGCTCATGCAGGTGTGGTCAAGTCCAAGAAAAGGGGACGTAGGTCTTTATTCTGGCCAGGAATGTCCAAGGACATTGAAAATTTTGTTTTGTCATGTAAGGAATGTGAGAAATATAGGTCAAGTAACTGCAAAGAATCCCTCATGAGTCATGATGTGCCAGATATTCCTTTTTATAAAGTAGGTATGGATATTTGTTCCTTTGCTGGCAAAGATTATCTAGTGGTTGTTGATTATTATTCAAAGTGGATTGAGTTGAAACAAGTTCAACAAAAAACAGCAAAAAATGTTATATTGAAATTAAAAATAATATTTGCCACACATGGAATACCTAAGTATGCAGTTTGTGATAATAATCCATTTAATAGCTTTGAACTTAAACAGTTTTCCAGAGATGTTAATATGCAGTTGTTGTTTTCAAGCCCTCATCATCATCAGTCGAATGGCCTGGCAGAAAAAGCTGTAGGTATTGTAAAGAGTTTAATGAAGAAATGCAGGGCAAATGATGAGAACTTGAATATGGCTTTGCTACACTATAGAACAACACCGCTTGCTGGCTTAGACTATAGCCCATCTGAACTTCTGATGTGCAGGCTATTAAGAACTAACTTACCTTGTACTTACACAGATCTTCAACCCAGACTGCCAATCAATATCAATGAAAAAATGCAAATAATGAAAGAAAAATCTAAAAGTAATTATAATAAAACAGCCAAAAATAGAGCTTCTTATAGTAATGGTCAGAGTGTGTTAATACAGAATGGGGATGATAAGGATTGGCAGCCAGGAAGGGTAGTGAGGAAGGATAGTCCTAGATCCTATATTGTAAAAAATGAAAAAGGTAATTGTGTTAGGAGAAATGAAAAACATATGTTACTAAGTAGAAATAAGTTTAATGAGAGACCAGAAGTTGAGTTTGATACCCCAATTAATGTCAGACCGGTGAATGATTCAAATAATGGGGAAACTGTGAGTACAGATGGCTCTATGCCTAGTCAGCACAGAGTGTTTAGAGATGCTTGTGAAGCAGGCAGTTCATATGTTACTCGTAGTGGAAGGTCTGTGAAACCTCCTTCCCATTTAGTTGATTATGAATGTTAAAGGGGGGGATGTGTCATATGAGACTAGGCTGTATAGCCTTCAGCCTTTGTCATGTGAAAAAGAAGTTTTAAAAAATAAACAGTGTGTCATGGCCTCTTGTGGAAAGTGCATTTTTATTTTATTAATATTTCATAAACCTGGTTAACACAGTAGGTAAGGACATTTCGATCATTCAAACATCGATAAACGAGCTTCACTTTTCTTTAAGGGCGAGCGCGCATTGCGGTGCGTTTTTCTACCGCATAATCTGTGAAGTATAGAATGTCTTTGAAGTGCGCGCACTGCGGTCATGCGTTTTGTTAATGTAGGCCCCGCCCAGTGCGGCAGAACTACCGGAAACGCACCGCAGTGCGCGCTCGCTTTATGAGTAATTTCTTGGAGAAAAGTTTCGTTTTTCTTCAAGAGAGACGGATAGATTTTAGCTACGGCTCCGCTTAGGCAGCGTGATATATTTTATCTGATTCTGATTATTATTATTAGCTGGCTTTAGCCACTACCTGTGCACCGCATTGATTATTTCTGTAGCCTAGTCTCTCACTGTGAGGTTCTAGCCCTCGCAGTACCTACTCAAAAAACGCAAGCTTGTACAATGCGTTTCAAATAAGAATAGGATCGACTCAGCGTCATGTTGTGACGTCATAGCTGTCAAATCGACTGAATTGGGTAGGGTGAGCAAAACAAGACATTTTTTAGTTAACATTTATTTACGAATCATGAATGAAGAATTTGAAAAAAATTAAAAAAATTGTTGCCAACAATGACAATATGAAAGAAAGAAGCATAATTGATAAAAAAACTAATTGTGAATATTTTTTTGATGTCTGTTTTTACTTTGATTTAACTAAGACAAAACAAAACGTTATTGATACGCAAATAAGTTTTCTTTGCAAACCGTACTTTTCAATCAACATTTGACAGATATAGGTCATTGACGTTCCTATTCTTATTTGAAACGCACTGTACAGTCAGCGTCCACAATATCGGGACGAACACACTGTTCAAAATGCTGAGCATGAGGTCCTGGGTTCTCCCGGCTAGTGTTCCTATCAATAATTCCTCAGTATCAGCCCGCAGTCTGTATTAGTGCCCGGTTGATGGCAATAGGCTTGCCCCCTATTACAATGCGTTTCAACTAAGAATAGGAAAGTCAATGACCTCTAACTGTCAACTGAAGCTAGAAATCTAAGGCTTGCAAAGTTTTGTAGTGTTATACTTATCCATTTTAGTTCTGTTTTTGGAAAATGTTTTTGTGTTTGACTGACTTTGCAAATGTGTAAACGAGATACTATTTTGCTAAATCTTCACAATATGGCGCAAGGTCATTCCTATTCTTAGTTGAAAGGCACTGTACATGTGGCGAAATGTGGGTGTACTATAGGTACGAGGGCTGCTATTTATGTATATGGAAAAATGAAGTGAAACAAACATTTATCATTTGTTATGATTTTAATGCTTTTCAAAATATTCGCCATTATGATCGATGCACTTTTGCATACGTTGGAACCAATTTTTCCATTCGGATTGAGGTATTTCCAGAACTAGACAGCATTTGACGCACCCTGATTGTACTTTTGCAACATTTTTACACTAAATGTTCGTGTAATATTGTAGATATACTCGTCATACTTATGCCCAGACACGCCTCTATCTCGCGATATGTAAAGCCTCCTCTACACTACTCGCGAAGTTGGTCGAAGTTAGGCGAATACGATAGTGTGGACGGCCACTTCGCTTCGCTTCGTGCAACCTCGGCTCGCCTCGCGCGACTTCCGATCGTTGTCGGTTTTTGCGCCCGAGTCAAACGGCCCGAAGTGCTCCGACGAAGCGTCTGACTACACTACTCGACTCACTTCAAATTGTCGCGTGATAAATTCACACGTAATTATAATATGCGAGAGTGCACATTGCAACGGCAGCTGCCACTTCAACATTATCCATGGTGCATATAGTCTGTGGTGTAGCGCGCGGGTGCCACCGGGCGACTGAGCTCCTCGCGAAGTTGCACGAGTGTGTAGACACGTACTTCGGACTTCGATCAACTTCGACGAGTACTTTGTTGACTTCGCGAGTAGTGTAGTGGAGGCTTAACATGACGATCTTGCATTACTAGTTTCCGCACAGCATCAATATTTTGAGGTACAACAACCGATTTAGTGCGACCTTCTTTAAATTCGTCCGTGAGCACAGACCACCCACGATTAAACTCACTAAACCAGTGATACACAGTAGTTTTCGATGGTGCTTCGTCCCCAAAAGTCGAAGTGAGTTGATCGATGCACTTTTTTTGAGTTAGCCCTCGGCGAAAATCGTAATAAATCATAGCACTAAAATTTTCACGAGTTAAATTCATGGTGATAAAGACACGTAATTTTCAAAATGACGCCACAAAGCCACAAAGTAAAACAAATGACAGCTACATGAAACAAATTGTATGCTTCAGCCAAAGAGTTCCATTTTTAAATGTTATAATTACTTTTTTAACATTGTTCTGTAACTGGCCATTTCCGGATACATAAATAGCAGCCCTCGTACACCTCTGTCTAACCACAGTATAATAATGTTACAGTACAGTAGTACCCAACTAATATGGCTTATCGATGTACCTGCGCAGAAGATGAATTTTCACAGCGCGGGAAATGCTATTGGCCAATCGGTACGCTCCACGCTTTTTCCTGTACCGCTATTGGTCGGTAGCTGCCGCCATGTTAGCGCGCGCCGCTTGACAGCCGCCATACTTGCGAGTGAGACGGAACAAACAGCTGTAGTGTATTATGAACCTTAAAGTAGTGATCTAAGGTTGATTGTAAGTTTTAAGTATTCTCGTTAATCTTCGGGGCCATACTTTCTTTTCTGTGCGAACGAAGATTCACGACGCGCCTTATCAGTTGGGTACTACTGTACCTAGTTTATCTTCAAAAAACGGCCGAAACGACGCGCCTCGAAATCACAGTATATACCCGAGGCCTTATTGAGAGTTTTTATACTACTAGAACACGTTACAATTTGTACTGAAAATTAATAAGCGTCGTCTAGTAACTATAATAGGAAACACAATTATTCCATACAAATTGACGTAAGTACAGTACGGCCGACGTATCTTGGCGAGTCTGAACATAGGCTTTACGAACTTTCGCGCATGTTCTCTCACTCACACTCGCCTCATGTCGCCATTTGATTAATAAAAATGTTACTGCGCAGCGTTCTGCGCGAAGTTCGTACTCGCCAAGATATGGCGGCCGTATTGTATATAAAAACTCGCACTAAGGCCACTATTCTATAATAGTGTATTATAATAAAGTAGCCGTCACGAGAAGCTATAAATTATGTAAACAAACATCTTTTACTAAGTAAACATTTTATACTGCGAGATAATAATAAATTGACCATATTCAATCGACATGAAATACAGACGGGTTATATGAAAGTAACAACCTATTTAATTTAGTCGGATCATATTTTAACGACGCAAAGCGCTATCGTTTGTGTTTCTTGGTACCGGAACGCGTCCGTCGCTGGGATTGTAAACTATCGGGAGTTCGGGACGCCATTTTGAAATAAACGCGTCATTCGAGTTTCGAATGCGTACGAGTTACATGTCACTGATTCTGACACAGAAATGGAAACATCTGAATCTGACGAATAATTATTCTTAAATAATATATGTTAATTAATATTTGTTACTTAATAATTTATTAAATCTTAAACAAATTTTTAGTGTATGGTGTGTACTAACAAGTAGGTACTAGGTAGGTACTATCGTAGCGTAAATAAAACGCAGACTTGACTGTGATGAACTCCAATTTTCAACTGTTTTATTTTCCAAAAAACCCTACTTATATATACATTTACAATGGTACATTTTATTCACTAGCCTGTTTCTATTAACATTCAATCGACCAATAGCGACGCGCCGTAGGGCGCGCCGCGCGCGGGGAGCGGGGTGCTTTGTTGCCACGTCACTAGTCGCTGAGAAGGCATATATAGGACTCGCGCGCTAAGCGCGGTCCTTTTCGTCAGCCGGGCGTCGTCGAGTGAAGACTGAAGACTGCGGGACGCGTGTGCTGTCCGCGTCGCGTGTCTACGAGTTCATCTGCGTGAAGTGAAGATAGTGCTTCTGCTTGCTCTGCATGCGTCTCGGCGAGCGTGATGGTGTTGTGATGAAGCTCGTGCCGCGTCGGTGTTTGCTATCCTATTTCTTAGCAGATTGTCAAAACGTATTCGTCTTTATCAAGACGGTTGCTTCAGTGTTTCTTTACTGTTGGTCAAAACGTACTCGTCTTTTTCAAGACGCTTGCTTCAATGTTTCTTGCTGACTGTCAAAAACGTGGTAACTGGTTCGGTGCTTGGTATGTGGTAAATGGTTCGGAGGTATCTGGTTTTCTGGTGGTATATGGTATCTGGTGACTGTGACATACTGTGTCACTACATCACTCCCCCCTAAGCGAAGCGTACGTTGTGTTTCACCGCGCGGCCGGATCGAGTGACGTATGTGTCGCGCGGTGCGCTGGGGGTCGATGTCCGCGGCTCGACGCTGGTAGTTGTGTTCTCGGTGCGTGGTGCTTGATGTTGCGCGCATGTTGTTGCAGTGGTAAATTCTTCTTCGTTGAGTAGGTGCGCTGGCTTGAGTCTGTCTATTGAGACAACTGTAGTTCGGAGTGGCATCTGTATGGTGAAATTCTTGGTATCACGTTGAATCACCTTGAACGGGCCGTCGTACGGAGGGGTCAATGGACTTCGCACTGTATCATTGCGCACGAAAACATGTGTACATGTCGCTAGGTCTTTGTGTACGAACGTGCTCTTGTTGTTGACACGTGACTTGTGGCTTGGTGTGAGTGATGCCATTGTTTCGGTCAGCTGGCGGACGAAGTCGGCGTCTTCATTTTTCGGCTGTGTAGGCGCGAAAAAATCTGACGGTATTCTTAGTGTCGATCCGTAGGTCATCAGGGCCGGGCTGACTTGTGTGTCCTCACGGAGCGCTGTACGTAGTCCAAGCAGCACGGTCGATAATTCCATGCTCCAGTGTGTGCCGGCGTCTCGCGCCATGAGCGCGGCCTTCAAAGTTCGATGCCAGCGTTCGACTTGACCATTTGCTTGCGGATGGTATGCAGTAGTTCGAATCCTGGTGATACCGAATTTCTTCATCAGTGCGTTGAATAATGACGATTCGAATTGTCTTCCTTGATCCGTCGTTATACGTAACGGACAGCCAAATCGCGATATCCATCCCTCGTAGATCGCCTTAGCAACAGTGTCGGCGGTGACGTCACGAATAGGTATTGCTTCCGGCCATTTAGTGCAGCGGTCGATCATTGTTACAAGATATCTGTAGTCGTTAGATGGCGGTAGTGGTCCCACGATGTCGACGTGAATGTGTTCGAAGCGTGAAGATTTTTGAAACTCGCCGAGCGGACTGATGACGTGTCGTTGAACTTTCCCGCGCTGGCAACCGATGCATGATTTCGCCCACAAACCAACTTCTCTGTTCATACCCGGCCAAAAAAACTTTGTAGACATTACTTTTCTCGTTGTTCGCACACCGGGGTGACTTAGTTCGTGTTGCGCTTTGAATGCCACAATACGATAAGTCGCTGGTAGGTATGGACGAACGTTGCCGGTTGATGTTTCACATATGATAGGTCGCTGACCTCCGGGTAATGTGATAGGCGCGAACTTTAGGCTAGGGTTGGACATGCAGATCTTCAGTTCTTCATCATTCTCTTGGTCTTGAGCGAGTTGGTTGTAGTCGATTGTCGAGTGCGACAAGTCGATTTCTTCGATGCGTGATAATGCGTCAGCTGCTTCGTTCTTATCACCGTGAATGTATTCGATCTTTCCACAGAATTGACTAATGTAGTGTAGCTGGCGCTCTCGTCGTGGTGTATCGCTGCTACTTGGCGTTCTTGTCAGCGCGTAAGTTAGCGGTTTGTGATCGGTGAATATTGTTAGGTCACTGCCCTCTATCAGTCGTCGCAGGTGTTGCACTGCGGTGTACATTGCTAATAATTCGCGATCGTACACGCTGTAGCGTCGCTGCGTTTCACTCATAGTTTTTGAGTAAAATGCCAGAGGTCTCCACGTGTTGTCCACCTTTTGTTGTAGAACGGCGCCGATGCTAATATTCGATGCGTCGGTAAATAAACATAGCGGCGCGTTTGATATCGGGTGAGTCAGTGTTGTCGCGGCGAGTATGCTTTGTCGGCATTTCTCAAAGGCTTGTTCTGCTACTTGAGACCATTGTATCGGAGTTTTGTCGTTTTTCTTGCTATTGTGTAGGTATTTGTTCAGTTCATGTTGGTACTCGGCTTGACGTGGTAAACAACTGCGGTAAAAGTTTATCATTCCTAAAAATCTTCTTAATTCTTGAACTGTTTGTGGTTTTGGATAGTCGACTATGGCTTGTATTCTTTCTTGATTGGGTTTGATTCCTTCTGATGAAACTTCGTAGCCGAGGAATTCGATGGTCTTCTTGTCAAACTGGCACTTGTCGATGTTAAGACTGACGCCGTAGGTATTTAGGCGTTCGAGTACTTGTTCTAAGTGGCGGCGGTGTTCGTCTTCATTTTTCGAGTGTATGAGCACGTCGTCGACGAAACAAAATACGTTGTCATCCAGTCCTCGTAGTACCTCGTGCATGAAGCGTTGAAAAGTTTGACCGGAGTTTCTTAAGCCAAACGTCATGCAGGTGAATTCGAAGAGGCCGAAAGGTGTTATTATCGCTGTTTTTTGAGCATCTTGTTTTGCGATTGGTATCCAGAAATATGCCATTTTCAAATCGAGTTTCGAGAATATTTTCTTGCCGTGAAGTTGGTATGTAAAATCTTGAATTCGTGGAATGGGGTATCGGTCGGGAACGGTGACGGCGTTGAGTCTTCTGTAATCGCCACATACTCGAAGTGATCCGTCTTTCTTTTTCACGATGTGAAGTGGACTCGCCCACGGACTGTTTGACGGCTTGCATATTCCCATCTCGATCATGCGCTCGAATTCTAGTTTTGCCGCCTTATATTTGTCGGGCGGTAGAGGGCGCGGCCGTGAGTAGATCGGCGGCCCAGTTGTCTCGATGTGATGTGTGACGTCATGCTTGGCTGGAGTTTTGAGTGTCATTGGTCGAAGTACATCTGGATATTTCTTCAGTAGGTCGTGATGAGTGTGGTCGCGGTTGATGATGTAGATTGATTCTTCTTTGCTATTTATTTTGACGGCGTTTACGCTGAGCTCGGTTACACGGTCGATGAGTTTTCTTTGGTGCAGGTCGACTAACAGTTTGTGATGTACTAGGAAGTCGGCACCCAGTATTGAAGTCTTCACATTGGCGACGACGAAAGTCCACTTGAAACTTCTTCGTAAGCCTAGGTTGAGCTCGAGTGTGCGCTCTCCGTAGGTACGAATCTCTGTTCCGTTGGCTGCGTAAAGTTTGTAGCCTGCATTCTCCGCCGGTCTTGAATATTTCTGGTTTCGGGCGGCTAATACCGATATGTCAGCTCCAGTGTCGACAAGAAATTTTTCTCTGTTGTTGGTGTCGATCACACATAGGCGGCGGCTTGTTTGGTTTACATCGACGCCCGCCACTATCGATGTACATTCTAGTTTTCCCGCTTTGCTCGGGAACACGGCGATTCACATTTTCGTGCCTCATTACCGAATCGGTAGTGGTAACGGCACAGCCAGTCGGCATCGCCGGGCTTGCGGGTGTTATCGTTGCGCTGTCTTGAATGTGAGCGTGAGCGGCCACGGTGAGCAGAGTTTTGGCGGGAACGGCGATACGACGAATGTTGATTGTTGCGGAGTTCGGCGACTTCGAGTGACAGCTTCTCTATTTGCTTCGTAAGCATAGTGATTTGTAGGTTTGTTATCGCGTTCAGCTGTACCTCATTGACTGCTGGACTTGTTGACGGAGGGCTTGCTGTGGAGACTGCGGCGACTGTAGTAGGTTCAAAATGCTCCATCATTTTGTCTGCCATCGCAGCTAGTACTTCGAGCGACGACTCGGTGTTGACGGACAGCACGGCGCGAACTTGTGCGGGAAGCTGGTTGAGCCACATAACCTTCAGCGCTTCATCAGATAATAGCTTGCCACTGAGATCTCGCATTTTACGCAGCAGCTGGCTTGGCTTGTTGTCGCCGAGTTCGAGGCCGCTGAGTAGCTTCTGTAACTGCCGGTGGTCTGACTCTTGGTATGTTGAGATGAGTCTGTCCTTGAGCGCGCTGTACTTGCCGGTGATCGGTGGATGCAAGATAATGTCTCCGATTTGTTCTAGGTCGCTGTTGCCGAGTAGCGGGACGACGAGGTTGAATTTCTGCTCCTCTCCTATCTTGCTGGCAGCGACGGCGGCTTCAAATTGCGCGAACCAAAGGCGTGGATTTTGGCGCCAAAATGGTGGTAGTCGCGCAGGCAATGAAATTGTCGCCACGTCGCTCTTCACTGTTGCGGTGCCCTGAGCGTCGCTAAAATCTTCGTTATCTCGCGTCATATTGATGGTTCTTCTGAATGGGGTCTTGCAGGAGCTTGATGCTTAAGGAACTCTGGCTTCGGCTTCGGTTCGTGTTCTTCTTAGCGGGGTCACCAATTTAGTGTATGGTGTGTACTAACAAGTAGGTACTAGGTAGGTACTATCGTAGCGTAAATAAAACGCAGACTTGACTGTGATGAACTCCAATTTTCAACTGTTTTATTTTCCAAAAAACCCTACTTATATATACATTTACAATGGTACATTTTATTCACTAGCCTGTTTCTATTAACATTCAATCGACCAATAGCGACGCGCCGTAGGGCGCGCCGCGCGCGGGGAGCGGGGTGCTTTGTTGCCACGTCACTAGTAGTGATGGATTAATTAGCATTCGCATTCATTGTTAGCATGTGAATGCTTATTTAGCATTTAGCAAATGAAATGTAGTTGCGAATTTCTGTGAAATGTGAAATGAATTATTATTCATCCCTTCGTACTTCATAGGTCGACAGTACGTACAGTGCGCGCTCTCTGTCGCACCCTCGAAAAGTCGGAACTACTAAATCTATCTGTTTCACGTGATCCTGACAGCAAATATTATCTTCGATTACCTCGTACTTAGGTATATTGAATGAATGCGTATGATTGTATTGTTAATAATAATTTGTGATTTTATGTGGCACGTGCGTGGCGTGCGATTATTTTTTAAATTGTTAAAAACACGCGCTAAGACGCTAGCCCGCGAACGCGCTCTTTAATTCACATACTAACAAAATTCACATACTTGACTATTATTAATTATCGTCATATTAGCAAATAGCATAGCAATAGCATTTAGCGTGCTAAGACTCAAGAATTCGCATGCTAATGAAATTTATTCTAAATCGCATTAATTGCCATCACTAGTCACTAGTCGCTGAGAAGGCATATATAGGACTCGCGCGCTAAGCGCGGTCCTTTTCGTCAGCCGGGCGTCGTCGAGTGAAGACTGAAGACTGCGGGACGCGTGTGCTGTCCGCGTCGCGTGTCTACGAGTTCATCTGCGTGAAGTGAAGATAGTGCTTCTGCTTGCTCTGCATGCGTCTCGGCGAGCGTGATGGTGTTGTGATGAAGCTCGTGCCGCGTCGGTGTTTGCTATCCTATTTCTTAGCAGATTGTCAAAACGTATTCGTCTTTATCAAGACGGTTGCTTCAGTGTTTCTTTACTGTTGGTCAAAACGTACTCGTCTTTTTCAAGACGCTTGCTTCAATGTTTCTTGCTGACTGTCAAAAACGTGGTAACTGGTTCGGTGCTTGGTATGTGGTAAATGGTTCGGAGGTATCTGGTTTTCTGGTGGTATATGGTATCTGGTGACTGTGACATACTGTGTCACTACAAATTCATTTTTTTTGTTGGTCCAAATGTTGTGAATTCCTGAACACTTGTTTACAAAATTTATAGCTTCTCATGACGGTTACTTTAGTGTATTATTGACGACACGGTTGGCGCAGTGGTTGAGCGATTGACTGCTGCGCAGCATGTCGCGGGTTCGATTCCCGCACGGAACAAATATTTGTACGACCTACAAGTATTTGTTCCGAGTCTGGGTGTTTTTCTATCTATAATATGTATATATATATCTATTTACAAAAAAAAAAAAAATGTATATAAGTAGTTTATCAGCCATCTCGTGTAGCCTAACACAAGCATTAGGTTGCTTAGCTTGGGACTAGATGGCGTTGTGTGAAATGTCCAAGGATATTTATTTATAACGCCATCAAAAAAAATAATAAAAAAAAATAAAAAACCGGAGGGTCATTAATTTCAAGGTCACTGCCCAGATTAAAATTTGCGTGTGGTGTGAGGGCCACTTTATTAAAACTCTTTGAAAATATGCTTAAGATTTAGTGAACATTCCCAAAGAATTGTGAAAGTTGGAATCAGATTTTGTGAAAGTCAACTTTGCGAGATATGGACTGTAAAGTGGGGCCCTCAGTTCTCACATAGAGGACTGAGGGCCCGCCTGTACCTGATAAACTATGGACACTACAGATAAAGTCTTTATGCCAAAATCTAAGCTTATACCAAACAAAATTTGTGAAAACAAGATATTATCGCAAAACACTGTCCTACTTGGTATATCTTCGTTCAAAATGGGCCCTCAATCCTCACACACGTAAAAGTTTATCACGCAAATAAAATGAAACCATTAACTTAAAGCTACTGTTTGTAATCCTATAAGATACTAAATAAATTGTGAAAATTTGTGAAAGCAAGAGCAGGTCACCATTTCTTGTTGTTTGAAAGTTATGACCTTGACAAAATTCGGGCCCTCAATCCTCCATTTATTTTGTTTTCCGTTTTAATACGCCTATCGTATGACAGATTAGACAAATACAAAATAGTCTCTTTTTGTGAAAAAAATTGTGCAACAAATTGGTATTATTTGTTGCTAATAAGAATAACGATTAAACTAAAAATCTTAATAGATACCGAAATCGACTATTTTTGAATTGTGTAGTAGGGTAGGGTGACAATAATTTTTGACATAAGGTGCTCAGAGAACAATGTAAAGCATATATTATAATACACATAGTTGTATGGGTAATTATCTTGGAGTAGTGAATGTTGATATTTTATTTTATTTAACGATTATTATGTTCCAAACATTTTCACATAAAATCGAGGAGGAGTTTTGGAGTTCAACCTCATTAGTTTGTCTATGCGACTACTACAAAGAAAAAGTACAGTGATGTTTTTTGTATTACAATAATATGTCATGTCAATTGATTGAGAAAACTACGAAAATAGTTACTGAAATATTATTATAGTCATACAAATAAGTACATGTAAGTTTGTTTTGATACATACTCATCTACCTATATGTTACTGTAAAAGCCCGAACTGCGGTAAATATTAGGATTTACCCGTAAATTCTAATATTTACCTCACCGGTAAAACCCCGAATTATTCTAAAACTGTCTTTAATTTCATTGGCATTCAGTCGGTAAACCCTAGATTTTACCGCAGACACCGGTAAGGCCCTGCGCGCACTGCCGTGCCGTGTGGGAGTGGCGCGAGGAGGCGAAACTGCGGGGCGTAACTCCGCTGCCGCGAGAAATCACGGCACAGCGGACAGAGCTCCGGCGGGATCATGGCGACATGGAGAGTGCGACTGTCGCAACCCAGCGCTGGGCACGCCACAATTGCGACGATAAGTCCCCTCTTTGAGGAGTTGTTAGAGAGGCGCCACATTCCGCCTGACGCAGGTCCTCAGGCGCGGACGGGCGTGTATACTCCCGTTGCCGCGCTTAAGGGCACGTTCTCACACATTATAAAAGGCTGCGTTACATAGGTAATTAATGATTTTATTGTTAAAATTATGTAAATACATAATTATTAATGTCGCGAATCATATTTTGATTAAGATACAACCTTACACTGACCTGTAAATTGTAAAAAACGCAAGAAAATATGAATTTCGCGGGCTACCACAGCGCAATTACCTTAACGTGTTACCACGAGGGCCCAAAAAAAGAATTTTATTTTTTTTATTAGGGTTTTAGGATTTTAATTTTTTTTATCTGGTAATTTATAAATAGTGATTAAAAAGTTTCATTTTCACATTTGTTGTTTTAATCCTTGTAACATCTCCATTCTAGCCTGTTACTTCTTGTAGTACACATGTGGTGGCATCTACATCGCCACATACAAACTACGCATCACAAGGACATGACGTCCCGCAACCTGCATTGCGCAATGAGAGTTTACCGCGCGACTAGCACATAGGTATACAACAACCCGACATTAACCGTGGGGCAGTTGCCCACCAGACAACACCCATCTGGTCGGAGGGTCCTCCCTTTTCAATAGAGGATGAGTGAACT
Source organism: Cosmia trapezina (assembly GCA_905163495.3). Taxonomy (NCBI): domain Eukaryota; kingdom Metazoa; phylum Arthropoda; class Insecta; order Lepidoptera; family Noctuidae; genus Cosmia; species Cosmia trapezina. Next base: position 15,075,663 of record LR991047.1, read on the forward strand.
TTACCCTCTGTTCCTCATGACTCTATACACACAATACGTATGGACGGTAAAGATTTTGATTTTTAAGTGAAAGCTATACCTGCTGTAAGAGATACGCTAATCAATTAATATTTGACACTTTTTTAATTTACACAGCCGAATGACGTCATAAAATGGCGGCTAATATTTCATGGTTTGAGAAAACATTAAAAAAACCTGAAAACTTCGAATTTAATTTTAATATTTATATTGTTATTGAACTAAAACTAATATTTTCCGACTGCTTTTGGCCTAATCTATCTAAATAATATATTTTTAGATTTTTGCTCATATAGAGTAAAATACCGTATTGTGGTCACCCTATTTCCCTAACCACCTAATTCAGGGAACAAAAATAAAACTCGATTTTTATTTACAATAAAGGGTCTTTTAATTTCTTTCTAGTATCGAATTTGTTGCACAATTTTTTTCACAAAAAGAGACTATTTTGTATTTGTCTAATCTTTCATACGATAGGCGTATTAAAACGGAAAACAAAATAAATGGAGGATTGAGGGCCCGAATTTTGTCAAGGTCATAACTTTCAAACAACAAGAAATGGTGACCTGCTCTTGCTTTCACAAATTTTCACAATTTATTTAGTATCTTGTAGGATTACAAACAGTAGCTTTAAGTTAATGGTTTCATTTTATTTGCGTGATAAACTTTTACGTGTGTGAGGATTGAGGGCCCATTTTGAACGAAGATATACCAAGTAGGACAGTGTTTTGAGATAATATTTTGTTTTCACAAATTTTGTTTGGTATAAGCTTAGATTTTGGCATAAAGACTTTATCTGTAGTGTCCATAGTTTATCAGGTACAGGCGGGCCCTCAATCCTCTATGTGAGAACTGAGGGCTCCACTTTACAGTCCATATCTCGCAAAGTTGACTTTCACAAAATCTGATTCCAACTTTCACAATTCTTTGGGAATGTTCACTAAATCCTAAGCATATTTTCAAAGAGTTTCAATAAAGTGGCCCTCACACCACACGCATATACACTCCTTTGCAAAAAAAACGGGCAGTTTGGATTTTTCTACATTATTGGTAATCATTTAGTTTTAATGAGGTTTTAATAGGCAAACTATGTTCCTGGCACATAATAAAGAGTCTGGGTATGAAAAAAAGTTAATTTCAAATTCAGAACTGTTGTTTTTAGAAAAAATAATCCCTTTTTCAGTTTATGACTTTTTACTTACTATTCGCGGGTTTGCGGTTAAAAGGTTATCAGGCAACTAAAACTAACTTCTCGTTATTTTTATTAGAATAATTTATGTTTGTCGCATAATCCTGCCTCTTTGTGACTTAAAACAGATATCTTTGTGTCGATTATAATGGCAGAAAAAGCAATAAGAGCTAACTAGTAAAATTATGGCGCTGCTGGAAGTGGGGTGTAGCCAATGTTACGGCTCACAGCCGTTAAACGTGAGTCGTTCAACTGTCCAAAGAACCTGGACTCGATACCAAGAGACAGGTTCCGTTCAAAGAAGGCAAGGTTGTGGTAGAAAACGTTGCACACAACCACGAGACGACCGCTTTTTAGTGACTCAGGCGCTGAGGAATCGCAAATTCAGTTACATAGACCTCAAAAGGAACCTTGAAGAGGTACGAGGAGCACAAGTTAGCCTATGGACAGTGAGGAGGAGGCTTTTAGCCGTTGATATACGCAGTCGACGACCAGCGCGGGCCCCCAAGTTACTCCGTGAGCACCGGATTGCTCGACTGAGGTTAACTAGAAATTGTCTATCTTGGACCTAGGTAACTGGAGTAGCGTACTCTTCTCCGATGAGGCTCGAATTTGTCTGAATGGTGAGGACCGACGTCGGCGAGTGTTACGAAGACCAGGGGAACTCTATGCCGACGTGTGTTTCGAAGAAATCACCCCTTATGGTGGAAGGTCCGTTATGTTTTGCGCGGGCGTAACTTCCAGCTATCGTACCGAGATAATGTTCATTGAAAATGGCTCACTAAATGCGCAAAGGTACATAACAGGAATCATTTGTCAACATGCACAGCCCGCACTGACTGTAATTGGCGAAAATGCCATTTACATGGACGATAATGCTCGGGACCACCGTTCTGGCGACGTAGATGCTTATATGCAAGAGGTCGGTATTCGTCGTCTGGATTGGCTAGCGCGGAGCCCCGACCTTAACCCCACTGAGCACGTCTGGGACATCCTAAAAAGGCGAGTACGATCTGTCCAACCCCTTCCACAAAACATCAGGGAGCTTAAACGTGTGATTTCGGCTGAGTGGGAACACGTTCCACAGGACACCATGTAAAGCCTGGTGGAAAGCATGCCAAGACGATTATATGCCGTAATCGCTGCAAGGGGAGGTCATACTCGTTTTTAAATTTTATGTTTTAATGCCTTTTTTCTATTAAAATACCATAAAAATACTCATAGTCTTAATTTAATTATACCCTAAAAATTTTCATTTTAACACGACTCTCTGTTTACATTGACTAAAACACCGATTCCAGCTTAGGATTCCAGGATTTAAGGGTTAAAAACTATATTCTCAATGATAATAATAAATTTCTAGTCATTTATGCTAATGACATACTAAAAATATTAACATTATCCATAGAAAAGACAATGACTGTAAGGTGCCCGTTTTTTTTGCAAAGGAGTTTAGATTAAACTACTGTAGCTAGGTTTATTATTCTGTGGCTTAGAAAATACAGGGTGCTGATTTTTTTTATATTTGTGTCTTGTGAGTGACTTGGTCTTCTAAGATAGTAGTTTAATTGATATATCGAAAATAAATAAAACAAGATTGTGGTATTAATAGTTATTAATATAATTAATAGATAATACTATAATAACTTAGTACTAAGCGTGAAGAAGACCAATCTTTCTTTTTAACAGTTTTAACAGCCATTTTATCTCTGATTTTTTATTACAAACAATAGTACATTTTGGTAAGCGCGATAAGCCGTTGGCCCAACTCAAATATTTATGCGTGCGTTCAGAAATTTATTTTGTGTAAACTAAGTCTTTTCATGTTTTTGACTAAATTTATTCCGGTATTTTACTTTTCAGCAAAAAATCGTAGTTCAATTCTTAAAATTTAAATTAAAAGTTTTCCTACACAATTCAAAATGTTCTCAGCTTGCGCCTTCGGGTACTTCGCGCGTTTACATTACAATATTCATAGCTAAAACAGGACCACGTCTGTCGGGTCAGCTAGAATTATATATGTACGTAAAAAGAACCAGTATTTGGGAACAAATTCCAGTTCAGTCCGAGAGTAGAACTGTTAAACGTTACAGATTGGTCGGAAAGGCGTTACAGTGAATTGTATTGTTATATTTGTGAGTGACGTCATCAGCCCATGCGCGGGCGCCCCATGCCGCGTCCCATCGGCGCTCCAGCCGTCGGCATATCAGCTCCCTTGACGTTCTTTATCGTTTCATCTACGGAGAGGATCTGGAAATTATATAAATATACACATTAATATTGAGTTACTATGAAAAGTCGAAAAAAAAATTATTATGTTTGAGAATGTGCAAACAGCACTCTTTCATATGATACCCCACATGCCCTAGTAGCCCCACTTTGAATTTTTAAGAACCCTTTCAGTCGCTGTTGCAAAAAAAAAATATATTTTTATGTATTTCTTATTTGCAAAATAGTTGGGTAAGCGTCATCTAAAACTGTTCCAAATTTCAAGTTGATAGCATTAGTAGTACTTGAGATATCCAGCTGTGAGTTGTGACAGACAGACAGACTGAGTCGATGTCTCTGTACCTTAAATAATTCGATCTATATTTTTGTTCTATCGAAATATGCATAGTACGCGATTAGTTCCGTTTTAGTTTTTATAAAAAATGACTTCTTCTGTATCAGTTAGCCAGCGATGTACTTTTAAATTACGCACTTTAGAAGAACAAAACCTAGATAGGCGATTAGTTCTACATTAAGGTTGATGCGCCAGGGTAGCCCGCGAAATTCAAATTTTCTTACGTTTTTTGAATTTGTAGGTCAGTGTGAGCTTGTATGTTGATTAAAATATGATTCGCGGCCGTAGCTAATATGGCTTTACAGAATTATAATCATTAGAATCAGCAATACAACTCCATAAGTTTGCATTTACCTCAAACCTAATATTAATAAAATCTAATTTTAATTGTAATGGGGACAAAACTGTCACATTATAAGCGAAAGAAATTCATTTACTTAGAAATACATTGCTAGGTTTACTTCTTTGTATTGTCTTTTTAGGGTTCCGTACCAGGTAAAAAAGGAACCCTTATGGTGTGACTCAGTCTGTCTGTCTGTCTGTCTGTCTGTCACAGCTGGATATCTCAAGAACTACTTACTAATGCTATCAACTTGAAATTTAGAATAGTTTTAGATGACGTTTACCCAACTATTTTGCAAATAAGAAAGAAGTAAAAATATTTATATATTTTTTTGTAACAGGGACTGAAAGGGGGTCTTAAAAATTCAAAGTGGGGCTACTAGGGCATGTGGGGTATCACATGAAAGAACGCTGCTTGCACATTCTTAAACATTTTTTTATTTATTTTTTTAGGCCCCATAGTATTCGACTTTTGATGAAAAATGTAAAAAAAGTTCCCCCCCTCCTTATCTCCGAAGTTTGCAAAGATAAAAATCTGAAATAATTCTATGTGATAGAAGTTTATGTAAAGATTACAGGAAAAATAAAACGACGTCTCTAAATACCACACTTTTTCAGGAATCGGAACGGAACCCTCGGTGCGCGAGTCCGACTCGCTCTTGACCGGTTTTTAATTTAATGTAATGAATTTTATAAGTACAAAGTAGATAAGTAATTAGAGTTAATGTAGAACTAATCACACATCTAAGTTTTGTTCTTCTAAAGTGCGTAATTTAAAAGTACATCGCTGGCTAACTGATACAGAAGAAGTCATTTTTTATAAAAACTAAAACGGAACTAATCGCGTACTATGCATATTTCGATAGAACAAATATAGATCTAATTATTTAATGTATTCGTTAAAACGCAGGGCATGGTCAATCGCTAGGTACAGAGACATACTGAGTCGCACCATAATTAACTACCTTGACATACGGTCAATATAAGAATAAATTCGCACGCGGTGCTCAGAGCGCCCTCAAGCGCATGCACGCGACCGTATCTCAAGATAGTATATTAAATTGTTGTCTTCAATTGCGCTCCGCCGCGCCTCCAGCAGTGTGCGCTGGGCCTAAGGGTTACTTTTTACCATTTTGGTACGGTTTATTTATTTCGGAACCCAAATTATCAGCAGTACCGTACAAAGCTCCAATACCTACTCGTCCCAAATCTGTTGTCTCTCTGTACATTCATAATCTTGAGAAGCCAATTTCGGACTTCAGTTTAACAAGGAGCTATTACCTGAGAGGCGGCCTCGCATGCGGCGGTGATGGCGTTGATCTTGACGATGGCGGGCTCCCACACGCACGACGTGTAGTTGTCGCCGATGTCTTCCTTCTGGATGTCGATGCCGTACCAGATATCACCTGGAACCAATCAAATAAGTGTTAAGCCGGATTCACATTAGGCTGGTCACATTGGGGGGAAAATAGTCCCAAACCTAGGAAACCGGTCCCAGAGCTGGGAAAACTGTCCCAAGCCTGGGAACACGGTGCCAAACATAGGAAACTTGTCCCAGAGCTGGGAAAATTCTCCCAATCCTGGGAAAACTGTCCCAAACCTAGGAAACCCGACCCACAGCTGGGGAAACCTGTCCCAAACCTGGTAAAACAGTCCCAACCCTAGGAAACCCGTCCCAGAGCTGGGAAAACTGTCCCAAAACCTGGTAAAACTGCCCCAAACATGGGAAAACAGTCCCAAACCTAGGAACCCGGTCCCAAAGCTGGGAAAACTGTCCCAAAACCTGGTAAAACTGCCCCAAAACCCGGTAAAACAGTCCCAAAACCTGGAAAACCAGCCCCACCACTAAGGTAACTCACCGTTATGATGCTTGTTCCTCAGCTTGTTGAGCAGATTGGTGGCGTCGAAGCCGGCGTTGTCGCACAGCTGTCTGGGTATCGCCTCGAAGGCGCGCGCCACCGCGGCGACTAACAGCTGTTCCTTGCCGGCGATGCCCTTAGCGTACTCGCGGAGATGTTTGGAAATCTCCATGTCAATGGCACCACCACCTGAAAATAGAAAATACAGGATGTAAGGGACAGCCCTCTGCAGACTGATGGGGTGAATTCAGTATACCATACTAAGATGACCGGTACATGAAATTATTTCAGGAACGTTATGGGAATCCAATAAACCTGATTTGTTTGTGTTTTTGTGCACAAATCGGAGCGTCTATTACTGGTTGGGAGGGGTATGCGGTGAGTTCGATGAACTCTGAAGCTAGACAAAGTGAACAGCTGATTTCACGCGTCGTTCGCTAGAGTATTTCAACATCCATTGCTGGTTTTTTTTTTTTGCTGTTTTTTTTTTACATAAATGGTGTGCTGCGAACACACAATGTAATTTTACATTGAAATAAAGAAAATGTAACTGAAAAAACTATTAAAAAAAAATTACAATTTTTCCTGAGAAATTTTCCGGTGGAATATGATTCAAAATGAGACTGCTGATTATTTTTGCGCAATTACGATGTTGGTGCCATGGAAAAAGTTGTTGTAAAGTATTTGTTAAATAATTGAAGGCGAAATGTTACTGTTGGATTGTAAGCCTCATTTCTATAAACATGATCCTCACAGCTGTTCAGAAATTGGATCCGTTTGCTATAATCATTGGCTAACAAGTTCCAACTTTTTCGAGCAGATTCGTCGAACGAACGAAATCTAACGAATCTACAAGAAATCGAACTTAAGAGAGATGTATTGATGATTTTTATGGTTAAAATTATGTAAATACATATGTTTTATTGCCGCGTATCATATTTTAATCAAGATACAACCTGACCTGACCTGACCTGACCTGTAAATTGCAAAAAACCCAAAAAAAAAAGAATTTCGCGGGCTACCCATTGCGCATCCCCCTTAAACTAAAACTATGGCTTATAAACTCACCAGCAACCACGGCATCGTTCTTGATGGTGCGCCTAACGATCATAATAGCGTCGTGTAGAGAGCGCTCCGTCTCCTCCAGGAACTGCTCAGCACCTCCACGGAGGAGCAGCGTGCAAGTCTTAGCAGCAGGACAGCCTGAGGAGTTGAGGAGATAGTGATTAAAAGGAGGTATTTTGATGAGATGATTACAGTTTTTCCGAATATTTTCGACCTTAAACGGAGATTTTTTTCTTTAAAGTTGCAAGTCTCATATCCTACTTAGTGATCCACACAGCTTTTCAGAAATTGGATCCGTTTGTTATAATCATTGGCTTGCAACCTTAAGAAAGAAAACAACAAAAACCGGCTAAAGCGAGCCGGACTCGCCGAGCGCTGACCGCCTGCGCTCATGTATTTTATTTTAATTATATCTGGTGTACAAGTTCTTTAACTCTTGATTGCGTTCACGGGAAACAAGAACAACAAGAAGAACAACAAGAACACAAGAAGTTAACAGTTCGTCTCTCTTTGGCATATGTAAAAAATATGGGCGGTCAAAATGGACATAATATTATAACTGCCGGCACGAATCTTTAGCGCTCGGTGGAGTAGTGGGGGTAGTTTGAGAATACGTATTGTCTAAGGAGTAAGTTCCAAAATCGCTTAAAGTAATTCAAGGTCAGCGTTAAAGTTTCGTGCCGGCACTTATATTTTGTAACAACTTTAACTACAGTCCCGTCGTCGAAAGAATACATTCATGACATCTGTCAGTTGCATACTAACGAATATCTGTTTTGCGAATTTGATCCTTAGGACCTAGGCAAAGTAAAATTCTATTAACGGTGACGCTAGTAGAAAATCCAAAAAAGTCAAAAACTGTATGAGATTGACATAAGCTATCGAAATGTCACGTATTGCTCGTTTGTTGTTGCGTATCGCTCTGAAACGAATGCCATTTGACTAGGCACTCTAGAAATTCGGGCCCTATCAGAATACCAGCGCTGCGACACTCATGTTAAGTTTAGCACAGACGCACCGGAGCTGTTCACAACTCAAAAAAAGTTACTTCGGATTTTAGTTAATTTAAGACAAACGGATAGCTGCAAACCCCATTTCATAAAGCTTAACATTTTAACTCTTCCCTCTTTATACATACTGGAGATCTGTAAATTCGCACACACACACCAACACTTGTACACAAAACGAGAAGACATACAAACTAGATACACACTCCGACACAAAACACGTTTAAACCTACCGACATCCCGTTTAAAAATGCACTCATCTAGTCCACTGGTTATGTCGATAAAAATGTATAATAAACTACCTGAAGTACTCAGAAATGAAAAGAAAATTGCTATTTTTACAAATAAATTAAGAAAACTATTAATAAACAAATGTTATTATAGTATAGAAGAATATTTAATTGACAAATCCATAGACTAACTGACATAATTATATAAATGAATACATAATAAATAATTTAGATTAATTAATAATTAATAAAATGTTACCCTAATTTTACTTAGATTAAGTTAATTTGCATGTTTATATAAGTCCTCTTCTCTCTAACTTTTTTGCTGTGCCCGACAGGGTCCACGATTGTTACTACAAATGTATACTTACCACCTAAGCATAAACATTGTGGAATGCAATAAATGATTGAGTATTGAGTATTGAGTATTAAGTGCCGCAGCATCATGCTGAGATAGGGACCTTTTGGTCTCGTACAGGACTTTTTTGTTTTTTAATTAATTATTTTTATTTTTTTATATATCTCGTTTCTCTTTTGTTTTCAACTTTTATTTTGTGTTTTAGTTTTAGTTCTGTGCGAGTCACAATAAATACTTTCTTTCTTTCTTTAAATTGTCCAACTAACAGGTGTCAGGAACGCATTTTCTCGACGGCGGGACTGTATCATCAACAAACGCAACAACAATATTGTAAACAGATGGTTCAGAAAATATACTTTGTGTATGCCTATTTGTAGTGTCACTTACAATTTGGAGTGCTTTGATTTGATTCAATCTGCCTAGCCTTTTCCCAACTATGTTGGGGTCGGCTTCCAGTCTAACCGGATGCAGCTGAATACCAGTATTTTACATGGAGCGACTGCCTGTCTGACCTCCACAACCCAGTAACTGGGTAATACGATACCCCTTGGTAAGACTGGTTGTCAGACTTTCGGGCTTCTGACGACCCGTAACGACTGTCAAAGATCCACGAATAACAGCCGGGACCAACGGCTTAACGTGCTTTCCGAGGCACGGAGGAATCTCGATATGTAAAGATGGTCACCCATCCACTGACCAACCCCGGCAAGCGTAGCTTAACCTGACGGATCGACCCGTGCGGCTGTTATTACTTAGCCACGAGCTCCTTGTAAACAGATGGTTCAGAAAATATACTTTGTGTATGCCTATTTGTAGTGTCACTTACAATTTGGAGTGCTTTGATTTGATTATTTGAATAAATTCTAATTTTAAATTACGTTAAAGAAAGATCAGCACATGAAAATTGAAATTATTTTTATAACCTTGATTTCAATTACAATTATAAAATTATTGTTATTTTATTCAAACAATATTAGTTCGAAAAAGTGCTCAAATATAAAATAGATATCTTCTAAATACAGATGATTGCGTAAGAATTTAACCTAAAAACGATTTTTGTTTATACTTTCATGTGACACTATCGAAACAAATTATAAATACTTGATACCTCGTTTACATTCAACCATTGCCATTCGTTTTGCCAAAAATATTTCCCTAAATATTTAACATGTCTTTCCAACAATGGAGATCATAGAAATTCGATAGCAAGTGAGCGAGAGAGCAATACCTATGTAGGATTCAAATGCAAGCACACCTCACATTAATTGTAAAATGTAAATGCAAATTGTAAGTTGTCAGACTCAAACCGCGTCTAATGGGGTTGGCTACTGTCAAAGTGGCGCTAGCATAGCTTTAACCAAAATTATATTCATTTGTATGAAATATTTGTTTGTTTAAGATTTTACAAAATGCCTAAGAAATGTGAAGTGCCTTATTGCAAAGAAATAGGACCACACCAATTTCCGATAGCTGTAGAATTAAAAATAAAAGGTTAAAAAAAGTAATAAAAAAAATTGGTCTAATTCGGCTTTTTGTAGTAATGTATAATTGGCGAAAAGTATTATGAAATGAATACTTCCTACAAACAAAACCATTTCATAAATAAAATAGCTTGATGTATAATTTTAAGAGTATACCTCTCAATAAGGTCTGCTTTTCTTCCTTGTAATGAAACACCTCGTTTTTTTCAGTTCAGCCTTTAGCTCGCTTATTCTCCATGTTGAGTACATGTTTATTAGGTATGGGCGTTATTTCACGTCACTAGTTACAATAACTGGCTACGGGGCATATAACCGAATAACTAGTTTCGAGTGAAACGATAAACATGTGATTTTTGTAAGTTGTTACATTACAATGCAGTGACCGAATGAATGAGACGAAATCCCGAGCGGTGACACGAATTAATCCGAACTAGTTATGGGCGTGTAACCGAATAGCTAGTTTCGAGTGCAACTATAAACACGTGATTTTGTAAGTTGTTTGTTACATTACAATGCAGTGACCGAGGAAGGAAAGATATCATTGATGGTTTATTTACCTACGTTCAGTTCAAATTAGTTCGCTCCTGGTCGAGAATTATTAATTGCCTCATGCATGTTTTTGCAATACTTTGTTAAAACTCATTAATTTTGTTATTTATGTAATTACATAGCCACAAAAACTAAACTTGTGTTATGTAACGTAAGTAATTACATTAGGTAGGTACAATGTTTTCGTTTCGTAAATAACTGTAATACTTCGATAGAATAACCATGTAGAATCACTGAACAGAATTTGAAAAATAACTAGTTACTAAAATCACGTGTTTTCAAAACTGGTGACGCCTTCGAAGTCACTAGTTACGTTACGTTTCGCGAAAATCACGTAACGACCCACACCTAATGTTTATCTTATCATCCATCCTGGTATTTTGATGAAAAAATTTACAAAACCGAACACACAAATTGAGTAAACAAATGTGACACGTGAAAGCTATGCTAGCGTCATCTGCCAAAAGTTTTAAGGAGCCAACCCCATTGAACACTAAATAAATTATTGGTACAGAAAAAATCATCCATGCTAATCACGCCTCAGCTGCCTGATTTTCACGCTTCCTAATGTAGGTCGCGCATGTGAGTGCAAAGATTTTAGGTTACTTATTGCACAACTCACTGCTTAATAAATAATTTTAAAAACAATGTACAGTCCCCGGCGATAAATATTGCACATCGACCTTTGGAAAGAGACAATCGGCTAATTTCGGCTTCGTAGAGCGTTATCTCTGTCGCACGAAATACAAACAGTCCGGTATCTATTAGGAGCTGTTAAAACAGTTATGATTTGCTTCTTTTGATAATTCTTTTTATTCTTTGTATTAAATACACCAATTTTTCTTTAGGTGATGGCTTAAGGTTGGGGTAAAATAAAATAAAAAGAACATGTTCACATTATGTTTACGTATTTCATTATTTTGGAAAATTACAGCTGTTTTTAAATCTGTCAGCTTCGGTTACAAAATATTTATAAACATTGTACAGGTCTCCCAAAGTGATAATGCACATAGAAATCTTCGTCACTGTTCGGCAACGGTCGTATTCCCCGAGCGTCGGAAGACGACATGTATACAACGTGTAACGTTAAATGCGCAAAACCTCTTAAGGGGTCATTGTACTCATCATTATGAACAACTTTTACTATGGGACCAAAACTGAAATCGCGAAAAAAAAATCAGCTGTTCAGTACATTTCTGTTCGCATAATTCGTCAAAATGTATTGAACAGCTGATTTTTTTTTCGCGATTTCAGGTTTGGTCCCATACTAAAAGTTGTTCATAATAATGAGTACAATGACCCCTTAAGAGGTTTTGCGCATTTAACGTTACACGTTGTATAGAGTGGTTAAGTGCATTTTTTTCATGCATAATTTAGTAGAATTATGTGGTTTGTGCTAAAAGAGATAAATATTGATTTATCAGTAACGAAATTTGATTCGATAATTCCATGTAAGTAAATAGCGAGGAAAATCACACGATTGCGAATATGCTACAATTTTTGTTGGATTGAATTACTTCGAAAATTTTATAGTACTTTTCAAGTATCTTACTGAAGCTCGTGTAATGATGGAAGAAAAGAAGGCTTAAATAACACAAGGTTTATATTAGAAGAAGAAAAATGGTTTTCAAACATAGGTTTACATTAAAATTTAGAAATCTAATCATTACAATCTCAGTTCACTAGTATTTACAGCACTGATCATTCCAGAATAATATTACAATTACAAAAAAAATAATCAGAATCAGGGAGGATCTCTATTCCTGACATCTTAGATTCATCAGAACTTTCATTATGCTCTTGCTCATTTACATGTTAGTGTATTTACCAAATAAACTATTTAAATTTGAGTAAGATAATTAAAGTTGAAATTAAATTCACTTTTGAAAACAAAACTTTTTACAAAAAAAAAACAGCCGACTCCCAAAAAAACACTACAAAGTGAAAAATAACTTTAATTTCGGAAGTCGGTGTCTTTGGTTTTTTATTTACTTTCGTTTTGTTTTGCCACCGACTTCCGAAATTAAAGTTATTTTTCACTTTGTAGTGTTTTTTTGGGAGTCGGTTGTTTTTTTTTTTGTAAAAAGTTTTTATTTTACACTTTTTAGTGGTGCCTACCCCACACAAATCTGAATACCACTCTGCAAAATAAATTAGAGCATCGTCCACATAGACTAAATGGAAAAAATACGTTAAGTCGTGTCAGAAGTTTGGTAGGCGTAGTTTTAGTTGACGGACATAACGAGGCTACGAAATCTGCCTTCTGACAATCAAGGCCACACATAACATACAACTCAAGTAGCGCAATTTGAAGCGGCATATAATTACCATTAAAGCATTTATAGCCAGAGTGCACCTCATGACAATTCCAATAAGCCCAAACACGGCTAGGATACATTGTTTTATTACTGAGTTCCGATGCCTACCTTCCGGCTTCTTCATCAGATCGGTTCGATGGTACCATTTTCATCAGAACCATTTATTTAAAGCTTCGTCATAGTCGCTTAACTATTTTAATCTTATTGCTATCCGTGAAATACTTTTCATCGTTGAGGAGTTTCCGTGGCCATCTGTGGTCTTCTTCATCAGTTCCACTTCACCAGATGATACTTTCTGAATGCAAACGCTTGATTTGTTGATGAAAATACCATAATCGCTATATGTATGCCTATAATATTTGAGGAGTTCCCTCGATTCCTCATGGATCCCATCATCAGAACTGGATTTTGATAAAAATGGGACTAATCTGAAATTATACCCTTTCAAATAAAAAAAGAATTTTCCGAATCGGTTCATAAATGACGGAGTACTGAGGTAACAAACATACAAAAAAAAAAACATACAACCGAATTGAGAACCTCCTCCTTTTTTGGAAGTCGGTTAAAAACCAAGAAGGGTGTGTAATAGCAGCTCTATATAATTCCACACAGAGAGAACACGTGCAGTCACCACCAATGTATAAAGACGACTGACGGACCTTTGACTGACCGGCGACCGCCGCCGCCCGCCCCAATTGTTTTCGATTGTGTACACATGATATTGACTCCTATTTCTTTCGAACAAGGTGCAAAATGCAAGTGCATTGTTTAGGGCTCTTACGATTCAATGATTCGGGTGTTTCCGAGAATACGACAATTAGCGAAGATCTGCATGTGCATTATTAATTTGGGAATACTGTAGATAATTTCGCGTGACTGACCTCGTAAAGGTTTCCCTCTTTTTCCTAAAGATGCCATAGTACAACTTTAAATTATTTAAATGGGGGGGTGTTAACAACTCTAAATATATATTTTGAACTAACACTCTATCGCACTTGAGCAACGACGGACAAAACGTCACCTATGTAGTGTGCGACAGAGATAACGCTCTACGAAGCCTAAATTAGCCGATTGTCTCTTTCCAAAGGTCAATGTGCAATATTTATCGCCGGGTACTGTACGTGCATCGTACAACCTACATAAACACTCATTCGCGCTCGCGTTACCGGGCCTTCATGTCCGCAAAAAAACCGCCAATTTGGGGATCGCCAGGCAAGGCAAGAGGCAACGTCAACGGCAAGGGAAGCGACCTGTTTACACATTGACGTTGCTCATTTTATTTCCCATTTCCTTGTAAGTTGTCGTGGAAATGGGCTGAATATAAACGGGGTACTTATATTATGTATTCAATTAATGCCTTACCAGCGGGTGCAACTTGTTTATCATAACCTGCAGGAAAGAAGAGGATTAGGAGCGAGGAAATAAGGATTACATTTACGTTCAGGGTCAAAATGTCCAATTCTCAAAATATCCAACGGTGTCAAAATGTCCATATCTCAAAATGTCCAATCCTTGAGAATGTGTTCAACAACTCATCAAAGCGCTTTTTTAACACTTATTGTGAATTACAAACAATACAAACAAAATACTGAAAGAACTTCGTAAAGGTAAATAAGCTATGTTCTTGTACATCTATAACATAATATTTACCTTTACGAAGTTCTACATCTATAACATAATATTTACCTTTACGAAGTTCTACATCTATAACATAATATTTACCTTTACGAAGTTCTACATCTATAACATAATATTTACCTTTACGAAGTTCTACATCTATAACATAATATTTACCTTTACGAAGTTCTACATCTATAACATAATATTTACCTTTACGAAGCTCTTTCAGTAAGTATTTTGTATTTATTGTTTGTGTATTTTGTGTTCATAATTCTTAAAAAAACTTTTTTGCAAAAACAAAAACCGACTTCCAAAAAAAACACTACAAAGTGAAAAATAACTTTAATTTCGGAAGTCGGTGTCTTTGGATCTGTATTTTAGTTTTTTGCCACCGACTTCCGAAATTAAAGTTATTTTTCACTTTGTAGTGTTTTTTTTGGAAGTCGGTTTTTGTTTTTGCAAAAAAGTTTTTATTTTTCATTTTTTAGTGGTTCAGTTTGTAATTTATCTAAGTTACAATAACCCAATGTCAGCTGCTCATCACGTTTTACAAAATGTTGCTTTTCCCGATGCAGGGCCGTTAATTGTTGAGGAGTTCTCCTAGTAAGAACCAGGAGAAATGGAGCTCATGGTGAAGTCACCATTACCATTATTTTGACGAGCATAAACCATATTAAAGTAATCGAATCGCAACCTGTGATATACTTAGATATAATTGAGTATTTCCGATGGCCCTCTGTGGTCTTCATCATCAGTTCCAGCTCACCAAATGGTACTTTCCGAGAGCAAATGCACGAGTTACTATAAAAAATACCGAAATCGATATAGGTGTGCCCATAAAATTTGAGTGTTTCCCTCAATTTCCATGGGATCCCATCATCAGATCCTGACTTGATGATCATGGGACCACTTGGGACGTATACCCTTTCGAACAAAAAAAGAAAAATCCAAATCGGTCTTTTCGAGTAATCGGGGGACATAAGGTTCCGACGAATTGAGAACCTCCTCCTTTTGGAAGTCGGTTAAAAAGCACTTTGATAAGTTATTGAACACATTTACCAGATTCTCAAAGATTGGACATTTTGGGAGTTGGACATTTATTTATTTATTTATTTACTCCAAACATACAAATATCCTTACAGGCTAGACCCAATGCGATATTGTAGCACACATACAAATTAAATAGTTCCACGGCTTCAACTATAACAAATTCTATGGGTGGCTATTCTCTCAAATTCACCCAAAGTGCAACAGAATATGTCGACGTCATCAGCAATGAGGTTGAGAGTGCTGAGCGCGCTCGTCAGCGGCGCCTCACTCAGCAAGTTAGTTCGCGAGCGCGGTACCGCCAGACATTTTGGTAATTGGACATTTTGACAATTGGACATTTTGGGATTTCGATAGTTTGACACCGTTGGACATTTTGGGATTTGGACATTCTGACAACGTTGGACATTTTGAGAATTGGACACTTTGACCCTGAACATACATTTAGAAGAAAGGTAAGGAGCGGGATTGGGAATATTAACAACACATAACCACCTCCATATTTTCCGAAAATAGCACACCCACAGTTATGTTTAAGGACGCTGTTACAAATGGGTAGTCAAATCATTACTTTTTTTACATAAAAGTGTGTTTATTAAATAAAATGTTTTGCATTCTTAAAATGTTTTTTGGCTAAATTGTTGATAAATGTGCATGATACGATTCTGTACTATAAACGTAATTTTAGACATGTACAGCTTCTCAATAACGGTACCGAAGTAAAAAAATTCACTTCGGTACAGTAGTTCGGTAAAGTAATGTGGCTTATGGATGTACCTGCGCAGAAAATGAATTTTCAAAGCGCGGGAAATGCTATTGACCAATCGACACGCTCCACGCTTTTTCCTGTACCGCTATTGGTCGGTAGCTGCCGCCATGTTAGCGCGCGCCGCTTGACAGCCGCCATACTTGCGAGTGAGACGGAACTAACAGCTGCAGTGTATTAGGAACCTTATACTAGTGATCTAAGGTTGATTGTAAGTTTTAAATATTCTCGTTAATCTTCGGGGCCATACTTTCTTTTCTGTGCGAACGAAGATTCACGACGCGCCTTATTAGTTGAGTACTACTGTACCATTATTGTGAAACTGTACCTATCTAAAATTATATTTATGGTTCAGAATCGTACCATGCACATTTATCAACAATTTGACCAAAAAACATTTTAAGAATGCAAAGCATTTTATTTAATAAACACACTTTTGTGTAAAAAAGTAATGATTTGACTACCCATTTGTAACAGCGTCCTTAAGTCCCGTGTAATAGTGGGCGAGCCTATTGCCATCAACCATCAGGGTTGCTGCTGACAAATTCCTGATGGAAAAACCCAATAACACTTTTTCCCAACCCGGGAATCGAATCCAGGAGCTAATGCTCTAGTTTGCAACCTATGTTTTTCTTTTTTCGTTAATAGTTGTCATATTTGTACACTAGGCCTCTGTTGACAGCGGTCTGAATAGGCAATTTTGAGCATTTTTAGATTTTTGAGAACTAGAACCTAGTTCTTATAAAGATAATGTATCATCAAAAAAGAAAACACAGGGGCACACATTTGACATTGACACGGTTGGCGAAGTGGTTGAGCGATTGACTGCTGCGCAGCATGTGGCGGGTTCGATTCCCGCACGGAACAAATATTTGTACGACCTACAAGTATTTGTTCCGAGTCTGGGTGTTTTTCTATCTATAATATGTATGTATTTACAAAAAAAAAAATATATAAGTATATATAGCAGCTCTGCTCCGCGCACCCCTTTCACCCATCCGCTAACATCTCCTCTCGCTCCCTTTTACCGCGCAGGCGATACGCGAGTTAAACGGTCGGCCTATAGTTTATCAGCCATCTCGTTAACGTAACACAAGCATTAGGTTGCTTAGCTTGGGACTAGATGGCGTTGTGTGAAATGTCCAAGGATATTTATATTTATACAAGTAGCTAATATCTGCTAATAGCTTTTATATTTCTGTAAAAAGCATTCCTTTAAAGTCATTAACCGACAAGAAAACAGGCGCGAGCGTTTCTATGGAGAAAAGAGCACCCGCATTTCCTCTTTCTAAGTTCACGTTGTAGTAAACTCACCAGTAAAGATATTATAGCGCTCGCCGCCGACCTGCTTCTCGGTGAAGGCGGCACAGGAGCCCAGGGCTTCGGGCGCCAGGTCCCGCACGGAGCTGAGGACTGCGCCCCCGCACGCGCGCTGTGTGCGACGCAGGTCCTCGTCCGGCACGCGGCCCGCGCAGAACATGTCGCTGTAACAAATACGGAGGTCATAAAGAGAAACCACCTTTTTGAATAACATGGAATTTGTGGATATTCGGGTTTTCACTAACATTAGGCGACAGTGCTCAAATAAAGGTGGGCTGTTGGATTTACTAAGCCGAGCATCTTATAAGCCTCATATACTACTTAATGATCCACACAGCTCTTCAGAAATTGGATCCGTTTGTTATAATCATTGGCTTGGAGGAAAATAATCAAACCTGCATAGCATTTTCCCAACTATGTTGGGGACGGCTTCCGGTCTTAACTGAATGTAGCTGAATACCAGTATAATACATGGAAAGACTGCCAATCTGACCTGAGTTGTGGAGACAACTCAGTACAGTAGTACCCAACTGATATTTTCAAAGCGCGGGAAATGCTATTGACCAATCGGCACGCTCCACGCACCGCGCTTCTTTTTCCTGTACCGCTATTGGTCGGCAGCTGCCGCCATGTTAGCGCGCGCTGCGTGGCATGTTAGTCAGCCGCCATACTTGCGAGTGAGACGGCACTAACGGCTGCAGTGTATTATGAACCTTATTGTAGTGATCTACGGTTGATTGTAAGATGTCTTACCGGTCAGCAAAGTACTGTGTAGCCACGTCTCCGATGGGCAGCTTGCTCAGCACCACGTTAGCCCCGCTGGAGTGGAGCGCTGCCAGCTTCTCATATAAGATCTGCCATTCAGCATCAACCACTTTCTGGTATTCCTTCACGTTGTCTACGCGTACCTGAGAAGAAATTAAGACAATATTTAGTGTTTGTGTATTTTTTCTTTTGAAAGCAGTGGTGGTCCAGTGATAACGGTCCCGACTTACCGAGTTGTAGGTAGTGGGTTTGAACCCAGACAGGCGCTATACTTTGTGTACAGTCCGCGAGGCCTAAGCTGAGCTTTGAATTTGTGTGAGTGATCACCAAAATGGTACGAGAGCACATGACCAACATTTTTGTCTTATCGTTTTACGTAAGACAAAATCTTCAATCGTTTTACGATTTAAAACGATGCGACATGGTTTTGGTCATGGCGTCTCGACTAAAACAACAAAAGCTGATTGCCAAAAAGCAGTATAAACCGATTTTAAACCAAGCAAAGGGCGAATCGCGCTCTATGCCGGACGTTACACTTACACTATCTATGTGCACTCACACAAATGCAAAGCTCAGCTTAAACCTCACGGACTGTAAATTATTCATCACCACTGCTCTCAAAACGGTGAAAGAAAACATCGCGAGGAAACCGGCATGTCCTAGAACCAAAAATTCGAAGACATGTGACATCTACCAACCCGCACTGGGCCCGCGTGATCACAGCCCACTCCCTCTCACAGAGAGGAGGCCTGTGTCCCAGCAGTGGGAACATTATAGGCTGATTATGTGTATTTTTTTTCTAAATAATAAATAGGATTCTTATTAACCACTATACTCGTAAGCCTCATCTCATGGCAAAATAATAACAGCCGCACGGGTTAATGTGTGTTTCGGAGAGCACGTTAAGCCGTTGGTGCCGGCTGACAGTTACGGGTCGTCAGAAGTCCAGAAGTCTGACAACCAGTCTTACCAAAAAATACTGGTATTCAGCTGCATCCGGTTACACTGGAAGCCGACCCCAACAAAGTCGAACTACGATTCTAATGAACCACTTCAACAACGGTTTTTCTAAAAGTAGGTAGTTTTAATTCAATTGAGCCAAATCCAAATCATCGCGACATTCGCTTCAAACATTGCTCTCTAGAAGGGAGTGGTCTGTAACCCACCACGCGGGCCCAGTGCTGGTTGGTAGATGTCACATGTCTTCGAATTTTTAGCTCTAAGACATGCAGTTCATTCATTTTCCTTCACCATTTTGAGAGCAGTGGTGATGAAGTAATTTACACAAAGTGCCTGACTGGTTTCGAGCCTACGACCTACAACTCGTAAGTCGCGGCCGTTTCTACTTGGCCATAATCACGCTATTGCCGCTCTTATATCCAGCAGGACTGTAGGACACGTTACACAGTATAATTGGTGGTATTATAGTTTGACCGCTACCGCTGTACCGCGGGCGACGGGACGCCGCCGTGAGCGTTGACGAATGATCGGATAAAAAAAAATAGAATAAAGAGATTTTTTTTGTCCCGTCTCGCCGAGCGCGGTACAGCGGTAGCGGTCAAACTAAATAAAAGGCCTCATAATACGTGTGATCCTCACTAACATTCAGAAATTGGATCCGTTGTTTATAATCATTGGCCAGACACAACCTACACTAATTAAAATTAGTGTAGATACCTAACTTAGAGATTTGTATTAATGATTGTAATTTTGTAACTACATCTAAGTTACGTTCTCGAATCTTATTTTGGACAAAATACAACTTGACTCTAACCTGCAAATAGGGAGATAAGCATGTAATTCAAAACTCATTCATTATTTAAATATACATTGTATAGGAGTCAAAAAAGAATTTTTTTTTTTACATTTTTTACGTAATAAAATTCATTATTTTATTTAACGTTTTTTTTGGTGGAACGGAACGCAAACTCAAAACGCGTCGTCTTCGAAATTGCTGGAGTGACCTCAGAAGCAATGTGAATAAATCTTGAAGGGGAAAGCGCTAAGGTAGCCCGCGAAATTCAAAATTTCTTACGTTTTTTGCAATTTGCAGGTCAGTGTCAGGTTGTATGTTGATTAAAATATGATTCGCGGCCATAACTAATATGGTTTACCGCCTCCCCCTTAAATAATATTTTCTTAGCAAACAGAGCGGCAATTCCCGTATTTTTAACGACGCTCACAATCTCATCTCAGTCTTAACCTATCAAAAATTGTATAGCGTTTACCATAGACGCATATAGAAAGTGAAGCACCGATCTATGTGTGCGTGATTTGAGTACCTACAAGACGCCGTCGCTCGTGTCACGTAATGGCGGCCGGTCGGCATAATATGATGTGAATGTGTGCGTGAGGCGTGTTTGTACAAACGGTCCCGGCATACTTACTGTGCTTCACTTTCGATATGCGTGGCGCGGAGTCCTACTTTTTATATAAGTCTATGGCGTTTACCTACATTTTTGATATTTTGTCGCTGGCATGAGATGGCAACTTGATTTTGAACGTTTTTAGGTACGAGAATTGGCCTTCAGTTTGAATTCTCACTGAGGTAAATTAGTAAGTACGATTTCTGCTTAAATAAAGTACAAAAAATAATTTAATTCTTAAGGCTTATGGCTAAAAAAGAGATGTAAACAAAGCAGTATCGTGAATTATGACATCAGATCATGGCCGCGACAATAACCGATGTTGGAATTGTAGTAGAATTTTTTTACCCGACTGCGGCGAAGCCCAAAAGGAGGGTTATTTTGAAGTTTAACTATTTTTTTGAGCAACAAACAATTTGACTGTTAAACTTTTCTTGTGTTTATATTACTGTGCTTTATTGTTTTTTAATTTTTTTGTTATCCTACATTGTGTCACACAGCTGGACAAAGGCCTGCCCTTTTTCCTTCCAAACCCCCCTGTCTTGTGCGATCTCTGGCCATGTTGGCCCTGCTAACCTTATTTATTAACGCTTTATTGGTTAAGAGAAAAAAATTACATGCATATTCCTATTGTGCAGAGACCCGAACACGATTCAACAAGAGCACAAGCCAAATGTTACGTGACGTACTCACCTCAGCATTATCCCTCTCTGCTTTCAACTCGAGTTCAATGTTAAGGAGAGCAATTTTGCAGTTTTCATAGTTTTTAGGTTGCATCTCAAATCCAGCGTAGGAGAATGTCTTCTTGAACGCAACGCCAGCGACCAGGAACGAGTCTTCGAGGGCTCCGCCTGAGATCTTCTTGATTCCTGGATGATGAAGAGCATATTTAGATTTAGAAAAAAAAATTGCGCACACGAAGGGTGCCATACCACCGTACAATATTTAACACTACTTTAGTTAAAAACACATGTTTCTTTTATGGGGACCTCTTTTAATTTTTATTATGTTGTTATAGCAGCAATAAATATATAATAATATACACAATCTGTGCAAATTTCAACTGTCTACCTATTAGGGTTCAAGAGATACAGCCCGCTGACAGACAGTCGGACAGACAGTGGAGGCTTAGTAATAGAATTCCGTTTGGCCAGTTCATTTTAGCCAACCAAACCCATAGTCCAATATCTTTGTTTCCATGTCCTAAAATAGTCCTACACCAACTGGTGTTGTCCTTGGGTGCACTTGCATAGTGCGAATAGGGATAATCGTTGTTTGTGTGATTTATAAATAAAAAAAACTTTTAAGGTTGATGCGCCAGGGTAGCCCGCGAAATTCAAAATTTCTTACGTTTTTTGCAATTTGTAGGTCAGTGTGAGCTTGTATGTTGATTAAAATATGATTCGCGGCCGTAGCTAATAAGGCTTTACAGTATTATAATCATTAGAATCAGCAATACAACTCCATAAGTTAGCATTTATCTCAAATCTAGCATGAGGTTTGAGGTAAATGCTAACTTATGGAGTTGTATTGCTGATTCTAATGATTATAATTCTGTAAAGCCATATTAGCTACGGCCGCGAATCATATTTTAATCAACATACAAGCTCACACTGACCTACAAATTGCAAAAAACGTAAGAAATTTTGAATTTCGCGGGCTACCCTGGCGCTTTCGCCTTAATGGTACTCTTGAGAGTCGGCTTCGGCCCCTCATCAATCAATCTGCCTAGCCATTTCCCAACTATGTTGGGGTCGACTTCCAGTCTAACCGGATGCAGCTGAATACCAGTATTTTACATGGAGCGACTGCCTATCTGACCTCCACAACCCACTAACTGGGTAATACGATACCCCTTGCTAAGACTGGTTGTCAGACTTCCTGGCTTCTGACGACTCGTACCAACTGTCAAAAATCCACGAATGACTGCCGGGACCAACGGCTTAACGTACTATCCGAGGCACGGAGGAGTTTCGGTATGTAAAGATGGTCACCCATCCACGGACCAACCGAGGCAAGCGTAGCTTAACCAGTTGGATCGACCCGTGCGGCCAGCCACGACCTCCTCGGCATCGGCCCCTCGTACGCCTTCTCCCACTCCAGGAGAGGAGGAGGAGGAGGTCCCCAGGGTCTCAAGATTTTTTTAGTAATAATATTAATATATACAAAAGGCCACTTACCAATCATATCCAGAGGCAAGAGAGGAGCATCCAGAGACAATACAGCATCGACCACCATCTTTGAGAAGTATCCTTTCTGCTGGTGAATAAGCTTCGAAGACATGGCCGTGGATGCACACTTGGTGAGCAGCTCCCTGGTAAAGGAGTGTAATTATCAGCTTTAGCTGGGTAAAGTGGACAAAGCTATTGGTAAAATCGTCTGGGTAAAATTGATAATGTTTTTGGTATGAAGGTAAAGGTGGTAATAGTAGGAGTAAAGCTGATAATGGTATTTATGGTTGGTAACTGTGTGGCTAAAGTAGATAAGGGTATTGAGGTAGTTGTGTAAAATTGTTGGTATGTTGGTAAATTGATAATGGTTGGTATTTTTTTTTCCCTTTCATTCTGTAACTTGGCGATCTGTGTTAAACACAATAAGCCATTCAGTTGAGGTGTCATGTTCTTTGTTTTATTAGCAGAAGGAACTCCTAGGAGTCCCCTTCATATGGTGTGATCAAATCTCGCAGTAAGCGTAGGGACACTATGCCTTTTCAGTCGGGAATCTGTGACACTGCCTGTGCCTACCAGTTTTGATGCCAGTTCATTGACGTGAGTTGATATTCTCGTCTGATAGCTTTCACTATGTCTAGCAATTTCTTGTCTGACGGTGTTGAACTTTAGATCCTCATGTATGTATTTGTTGCTCACGTCGTAGGGTATGTCAAGCATGGCTCTCAGTGTCTTGCTCTGGAATCTTTCGAGAATCTCTATGTTGCTATTGCTAGCAGTACCCCAGAGCTGGATTCCGTAAGTCCAGATTGGTTTGAGGATGGTCTTGTGTTATGGTTGGTATTGAGGAAAAGTTTATGCTTGGTCTGGGCAAAGTTCTCAATTATTGGTATGGAAGTAACATTGATTATGGTATGAAGGTAAAGTTGTGAATAGTCTGGTTAAAGGTGATGAGGGTATGTGTGAAGGTAAGGTTTGTAATGGTATAGGTAAATTTTGATGTGTTTGAGTTTGTGTTAAGTTGGTACTGGTCTTAAGTTGAAGTAGACAATGGTGTGGATAAAGTTAATAGTTTAGGAATAGTTGAGCATGGTAGGTATGGAGATAAGGTTAGTAAAATTGTGGGTATAGTTGATAATGGTCTGAGTAAAGTTGGTAATTGCTGATATGTATGTGAAGTTGATAATGGGCTGGGTAAAGTTGGTAATGATCCGGGTAAAGTTGATAAAAGTATTGCAGTAGAGTTGGTAATGATCTGGGTAAAGTTGGTAAAGGAATGGAGGAAAAGTTGATTATGGTACAGGTAAAGTTGAATATTGGTAGTGGGTGGTTATTGTAAGCCTCATTTCCTTAAACATGATCCTCACAGCTATTCAGAAATTGGATCCGTTTGTTATAATCATTGGCTTACAATATTCTACTAGTGTTTTGACTGATCGTTTTGATACAGCACATTCTTGAGTAAATTAGAACAAGGGCCTTATGGCTCAATTAAAAAAAATCCCACAATTTCAAGTCATCATAAAGTCTCATAGTTACACTATTGAAGTGTTTATAGTAACTTTGAAGAGATTTAATATAAATCAAGACAAAGTTGAAATGTCTTGAAAGAAAGAACAAAGCACAATAAATTTACTTGGTTTCTATGGTCATATTTATATTAACACCAGCTTTTGCACGTGGCTTCGCCAGCGTGGATGTGGCATGGTCTAACCATATGCCAAATTTCAACCAAATCCGTTCAGCTGTTTTAGCGTGAAAGCGTAACAAACAAACTCACTTATAATATTAGTTAGGATGATAAAATTCTATTCTTAGGTGCCTGTATTATCACCGGCACTTGATCAAACCTCCTTCCAAACTTTTCAAAAGAATAATAATGACATACCTCTGTTCTTCAGGCGATTTGTTGTCAATTTTGACAGCCAGCTCCTTGACACGGTCTACCGATAACTTGGCAGCCACGCGGATAGCACGCACGATGATACGGGGATGTACACCTGAACAAATATATTCCATATTCAAACCCTTGCATGTATTTCCACTTTTAAACAAATATGAACTTCATGCTAGTGTAAATTAAGTTGATTTCAGAGTGAGTAGTACTATTGAAACAGTCATTAAAATGTAAAGTTGTAAAGTAAACTGGACTTTACGCGTGGGTATTAAAGTTATTTCTTCAAAAACATATGTTTGCAAAGTAAATTGCGAATGCAGGATAGAAGTTCTGGTATGTGTTAGGAACTTCTCAGTAACAGCCTTTTTTTTTCGTGGATGGGTTTCGAACAACCCGCGACCCCGGCGGCATCGGCCCTATCGGACCCCATCATTGCTGATATCTCTTTGAGACGAGCGTGGAACACAACGCGCCGTTGGTCCGGGGCTGGTCCTTACCGGACGGCGAGCTATCCACTACTCGCCGTCCGCAAGCCCGCGCCTACGGTGCCCGGGAATCGGCTATTGATTCCCGCCGCCCA
The DNA here is from genome assembly GCA_905163495.3 of Cosmia trapezina. NCBI lineage: Eukaryota > Metazoa > Arthropoda > Insecta > Lepidoptera > Noctuidae > Cosmia > Cosmia trapezina. Next base: position 15,101,171 of record LR991047.1, read on the forward strand.
GGGTTCTCAGTACAACCTGGTGATACGATTTGTGTCCGGATGGCTCGACCCCTCATAATCAACTTATAACATTCCCACTACACCTCTGGCTACCCCTACGGATATTGCAGGCGTGATGTTTTACAACATGTCGTTTTGCATCCTCGTCAAATTTCAGGGTGTGATACAGAACATCAAACCGAACAACTTTCTCCATGGGACCAACATCGTATTCGCGAAAAAATTTTCAACTGTCCCATAGAAATCTTCAATACCTCCTCGACGCAAATGTACGGCTGATTATTTTTTAGCGATTACGATGTCGAATTGACTGGCGCTATATTGAAGTGTTGAGGTGTCTGTATGACGCTGCCACGATGACTGTCCAGATCCAAGATCAGAAAACCAGCCCCATCCAACTGCTCAGAGGGGTGAGACAGGGGGATGTGATATCCCCGAAACTGTTCACCAATGCGTTGGAGGACGTCTTCAAGACGCTGGACTGGACTGGACAGGGTATTAACGTGAATGGCGAGTACATCTCACACCTTCGCTTTGCCGATGACATCGTCATATTAGCAGAGACGCTGGAACAGTTAGGCCAGATGCTGCACAGCCTAAATGGAGCCTCTCGGCGAGTTGGCCTCGGTATGAATTTAGACAAGACGAAAGTTATGTACAATTGTCTCGTCTTGCCGAGTCCAATCCGCATCGAGGGGTCGCTTCTTGAAGTTGTGAAGGAGTGTGTCTTTGAAAAAGAAGCCGACAGAAGGATCCAATTGGGTTGGGCAGCGTTTGGTAAACTTCGTCAAGTCTTTTCGTCACCCATCCCGCAATGTTTGAAAACCAAGGTTTTCAACCAGTGCGTCCTGCCCGTTATGACATACGGCGCTGAAACGTGGACACTTACAGTCGGGCTGGTCCACAAATTCATGGTCGCTCAGCGCGCTATGGAGCGGGCTATGCTCGGAGTTTCTTTGAAGGATAAAATCAGGAATGAAGTTATCCGGAAAAGGACCGGAGTAACCGACATAGCTTGCAGAATAAGCAAACTGAAGTGGCAGTGGGCTGGCCATGTTGTCGAAGGACCGATGGCCGGTGGAGCAGACGGGTCCTGGAGTGGAGACCGCGTATCGGTAAGTGTAGTGTGGGACGCCCCCCAGCTAGATGGACCGACGACCTGAAGAAAGTGGCTGGGACAGACTGGATGCGGAAGGCGGAGGACAGGGTGTTGTGGCGCAGACTGGGAGAGGCCTATCCAGCAGTGGTTTGCGATGAGCCTGAGTTGACGATGTTGGTGCCATGGAAAAAATTGTTCGGTTTGATGGTCTATACCACACCCTTAAATTTGGCGAGGATGCAAAACGACACGTTGTATAGACTGTTGTATGTTCCGGTGTGAATGTGTCTTATATGGGGGAAAGCCTCCTTGGTGTAAACATGAACCTCATTGGATGTCAGAAATTGGATCCGTTTGTTATAATCATTGGCTTTGCATTAGTATAATAAATGGATTCATTCAGAAAGCAAGTGCGTGACGAACCACGCACAATGAAGGGTTCCGTAGTCGGGATGAATTTATCCCAAGAACAAAGTTAACATTGTAGTTGAAAAACATGTTCTCCCATACATTGCAAATGTACCTACGTGTGTATACACAATATTTACTTATTTTTATTTTTTTTGACGACACGTTTGGCGCAGTGGTTGAGCGATTGACTGCTGCGCAGCATGTCGCGGGTTCGATTCCCGCATGGAACAAATATTTGTACGACCTGCAAGTATTTGTTCCGAGTCTGGGTGTTTTTCTATCTATAATATGTATGTATTTGAAAAAAAAAATGTATATAAGTAGTTTATAAGCCATCTCGTTACCATAACACAAGCATTAGGTTGCTTAGCTTGGGACTAGATGGCGTTGTGTGAAATGTCCAAGGATATTTATATTTATTTACAGATTTACCATGTTATTTTAAAACCATAGAGTTCTCATAGGATTTCCTGTAATCTCTAAGAACTATTTTCTGTATTTTTTTCAAAAAAGCTCAGTAGTTTCGGAGACAAGAGAAAGTCAATTTTAATCTATTTTCTTAAATAACTTGAAACATATTTATTTTAAAATAATTTTAAAAAATTGAGGCCCTCACAGTCAGCCCTTTCATTTGAAGTTTCACAATACAGTTACCAAAACTTTTTTATTTTTTGTTTATTTGCCGCCCAAAACTGACCCCCTTCAAAATGAATTTATTTATGTTACACATCCGTGTTTGGGTCACAGCACAACTTAATAAGTCCATTAGATTCGAAGCAAATTAGCTGTGACAGATGGACAGACAGACAGACACACAAGTAAGAAGTAAGGGTTCCGTTTTTTCCTTTTCAGGTACGGAACCCTAATAAATAATTTTACAATATACTTTGACATACCCTCTTCAATAAAAGGCTTGAGCCTCTTCAAGAGCTCTCCAGCAAGGATCACAACCGATGTGGTGCCGTCACCAACCTGAAAATAGAGAAACAATAATGTATCCGTGTTTTATTCAAATAAAATTATCATAATTGTTTAGTACTACTAGCCTCATGTCTATAATCGTGATCCTCACAGCTATTCAGAAATTGGATCCGTTTGTTATAATCATTGGCTAGTATTAACAAATACATATTTTTATTGATTGTCTAGTACCCCTAGCACAGACATAATATTATTATGATAAGGCGGGCTCTACATGGGGTATCGTATGAACCAGTAACTGGGTTGTGGAACATGTTAGGTACCATCTCCATGGGCGAGAGAAACGCGGCGATAGTCACGACGACGTGCCAACAAATTCTTTCGACCATGGAGATCCCGCCTTCATCATCAGCCTAGCCTTTTCCCAACATGTCAGCTTAGGGTCAGCTTCCAATCTAACCAGATGTAGCTGAATAACAGTATTTTACATGGAGTGAATGCCTATCTGACTTCCACAACCCAGTTACTAGGTAATACGATACCCCTTGGTAAGTCTGGTTGTCAGACTTTCGGGCTTCTGACGACCACCTAAACCATTTGCAGTCAAAACCAAAACCTCACCTCAGCATCCTGGGACTTGGCGATATCCACTAGTGTCTTGGCAGCGGGATGCACAATATCCAACAGCTTCATGATGGTAGCTCCATCGTTAGAGATTACCGCTTTGCCGTTGTGGTCTACGATGAGCTTGTCCATGCCACGAGGGCCGAGGGTCGTGCGGACCTTGAAACAAATAAAGGTATCTTACTTAATGATGTGACTTTTAAGAATCCCTTTCCAATAAACTACTATGACTAATGTAGATTAAGGACGCTGTTACAAATGGGTAGTCAAATCATTACTTTTTTACATAAAAGTGTGTTTATTAAATAAAATGCTTTGCTTTCTTAAAATGTTTTTTGCTTAAATTGTTGATAAGTGTGCATGATACGATTCTGTACTATAAACGTAATTTTAGATATGTACAGCTTCTTAATAACGGTACTGAAGTAAAAAAAATCACTTCGGTACATACCATTATTGTGAAACTGTACCTAAGAACATTTTATTTAATAAACACACTTTTGTGTAAAAAAGTAATGATTTGACTACCCATTTGTAACAGCGTCCTGGGTAAGATTTTTAGGTCTGGGTCAAGGTAATAATACTTGGGTAAACTGGTGAATGTGACGGTAAAGTTGGTAACAAGGAGTAGGGGGTAAAGTTGATAATGTGATTAATGTGTTGAAAATATCCAACATATTGGGTGAAGTTAGTCATAAAAGTTCAGAGTTCAAAGAGCAAATTAAATATTTATGTTTAAACATCCATGTGCTTTTCTGTTTCTAGAAATTTATAGGGGATTAAAAATTGTATGAAGGGGTGTTTTTATAAATTGAGGCATTCCATACTCCATTTCTGAAGTCTTCATCAGATCTTCACTAAATTATAATGTTTAGGTAAACTGGTGAATGTGAGAGTAAAGTTGGTAATAGGGTAATGTTGATATTATGTTGAATATTGGGTAAAGTGAATAATACTGTGTTGTAAAAGTTTTTTTGAGGTTACATATTTGATAAAGTAAGTCATAATAACTAGTGTGATGGTTTGTTGGTTCTAGGTAAAGTAGATAAAAGAGAGGTTAAGTTGGTAAGGGTTGGGTAAATTATTTTATGGTAGTTTTAATTGTAAGCCTCATTTCTCTAGTAACATGAACCACACAGCTCTTCAGAAATTGGATCCGTTTGATATAATCATTGGCTTACAGTGTAACTTATTTTCAAAAGGCATGATGTTCAAATCTGCAGCCTGACTGCTCACAATAACAACAGCAACGTTAAACAACAACAACCCCACAACCCAATAGTTACGGCGTAACACAATATGTGATATTACACAATAGTATATGTCACGTACAGAGTGATCCAAATAGTAACATCCAAAAGAAAAATCTGAATGAATACCCCATGTATGTTCTGCGATTTTTTGTAGTTTTCCGAGTTATTTTAGTTTTCCAATTCCTATTATAAACTAATGGCTCCATCATTTTATCGATGATTCTGCCAATGTCAATGTTGAAGGAAACAAAGTGTATTCGCAGAGGTAGACCGCATGGCGTATTTTCAAATAGTCCTGGGTATGACGAATTTAGATTATTCGTTTGAATGTCACTATTCAGACAACGCTGTATCCATCCATTATTGTTATTATTTGTTTTGGTTTTATCCATTATGAATTTCTCAGTAGTCTGGATTTGTGCCCGGTTGATGGCAATAGACTTGCCCCCTATTACATAGGACTTAAACGTAACGAGCATAACGTGGGGTACACCAACGTTATGCTCGTTACGTTTACAAGGTGGTTACTGGTACAATTTTCCTAACGCTCTGATTATAGGTGTGATGTAAACTTATGTATACTCACAGCATCGACAACCAGCTGGCATGCATTTATGTTGGAGATGAGTTGCGGCTTGCCCTGCGACTGGTCCGTCCCTTCCTTCAAAACTAGGATCTGTGGTTGCTGTAATGTAATGGTAATTATTGTTTATTAGGTCTACTGTAGAGTGTTGGGGAGATAAGTTTGATTGATAACCACTTCACTTCCTATTGTCTTCAATAAAACACCAAATAACATTATTTGTGTATTGACCTAAGTAGCCTAGACATACAAGTGGATAAATCATAAGAGTAGGGTAGAAACAATAGTATGATGGTGACTTAAAACCTAACAAACCCAAACTTGTACAGTACGAAGTATGTAGATACTTATACAGGGTGTGGTGTAAATAATGGATAACAATACAGCTGTGGGTGGGGACCTCAAGTCATAAAATATTTTAAAAAATTAAACCCTGGAGTCACCGGGTATGCACAATTTTTTTTAAATGATCTTATTGAGAAACTTGCCATCTTTGGTCACTTCCTCGTTCGAGGTTGTCTGGTGTAAAAAAACATTATGGAAACCTATCTGCCCATATTTTTTTAAACTTGTGTTCTTATGTAGATTCCAAAATAATATATTGATAATCCATTTATTTTTTAGATACAAGTAATTGCTATTAAAACGAGGAAGGCGCTATTTAAAAAAAATTAAATTGAATCAAAATCATGAATTGAATTAAATTGAATCAATCATTTAAAACTGTAATACACATCATGAAGCACATTATTTAATAATATTATGCAGAAATCAGATAGTGAAAATTCCTTCATTTGTGAACGCGGTGGCCGAGGAAGTGAGGTGAAGGAAGGAATGAGGTGGCAAATTTTCAAATTTTAAAAAAAAATGCATTTTGTGTACGTCGGTTGTACTGCGGGGTTTAACAATTTTTTATATTATACGGTTTGGGGTCCCCCACCCGTAGATACTGGGTTATCCATTATTTACGCCACACCCTGCATAAGTACAACACTTCCTCTGCACATTTTGTGGGCGCTGCAAGTACCTAGGGAAGGTGCTCTTGGGGTGGTACCTCAGGAGTCGGACTGAATAAGTAATAATTTTTATTTATTATGTTTCTTTATTTATAAAAAATTTGGGTGTGGATATTGTTTAATAGAATGAAGAAGTGACTGAATAAAAATATTACGTGAATGACGGGAAGGCTATACTTGCAAAGGTGCCAAAGATTTTAGGTTTTATTATAAAAATAAATATTAAAATATTGTCATTTCAAGTTCCAAAGGGTGTATTACACGTTACTATGTCCATATGTGTAGACAAAAAGGTTTTAACATAAGTATTTACAGTTTTATCGCAGGTCACATGAACATTTGCGATTCTGGAGTCATACTTTCATAGACAATGAATGACAATTGAACATCGAGTAAATGCCGGATGTTTTCTCATTTTTTAAAATAAATTATCACTTTTTAACACGATTAGCCATGATAATAATAATAAGGACACTCTGTCATACCCATAGCGGCTGTATTTCACGAGAAAGTTAGTCAGAATCCACAATAAAGTGAATATTTCTCGAATTTTAACCCTCAACTTTTTGTATCACTTTATCACAAGAAAATACACACAAATCACACAAAATATCGGTGCGGCCGAATTATTTACACCATGCTCTGTAAACCTGTGTAGATTAAAATGCGAAAGTATCGAGGATTATCCTAGAAAAATTAAATTAAATTACCATTTTGACTTGGACTTTTCCACAAATAAAACCGAATGAAATAATGAATGACTTTGACACAACGCTTTGACAGCTGACTTAAGATGGGTTGCTATAAATTGTTTCGTTGCCTCAAAGTGGGTAAAATTAAGTTGATTTATTTTTATTTAAATCTTATTTGAACCATGAACAAGAATTTATTGCTAAACGGAAACAATAAATTCCCTCGCATCGTGTTCGTTCGTGTGCATTCATTACTTAAACCCAAAATCAGCTTCATATTATTTATGTTAAAATCAGTGGGGAATTTATTAATGTCACCATGACGGGTATTCATACTTTAGTTGTAGTAACTAAACGTGGTTCTGATTGGCTGTTGAAGAGAAAAGGAACGGTTTCTTTTAGAGAAGTAACCTACTGATTAATATCGATTAAATCATATGGACTGTGTTGAATCGAATAATTTAAATATTATTAACCAACATTTGCGTAATTAGTAATTATTTTTACGTATCTGAAATTTCTCGGGACCCGTACGAGGGTTCGAAGGCAACTTGCAGAGGCCCGTTTGACGCTTTATTATTATTATTACTATTTAAAGACTCAATCTCAGCTTCCAGTCTAACCAAATGCAGCTGTTTACCTGTATTTTATATAGAGCGACTGCCTAAAACCCAGTATTATAACTGGGTACCTAATACGATACCCCTTGGTAAGACTGGTTGTCAGACTTTTTTGGGATTCAAACTACGACTACTACGACTTGCCAAAGTTCGACGAATGACAGCTGGGAGGCACTTGCTTGCTTGCTTTCCGAGGCACGTAATAATCTCCATATGTAAAAATGATCACCCATCCACGAACCAACCCCGGCAAGCGCAGCTTAACCTGCTGGATCCAGCCATAAATAAGCGGTTTATGTTCCCTGAAATCAATATTGTAGACGGGTGAAAGCAAATTACAGAAAATAATAATAGCTCACAACGAAACACCACACTGCGCACTGCGCTCCAAAACGGGGATCCCAGACTTAGGCAAAAAGGCTGCCAATGCCAACTATATTACACTGTAGTATATTGCAGCAAAGCTAAAATGGGATTGGGCGGGTCATGTCAGCTGTATGCATAGTGACCGCTGGGCAACAGTCTCCACACAGCGTGTGCCTGAGGACGGATGGCGCCGCCGAAGGCGGCCCAGGAAGAGGTAGTGAGATGACCTAGCTAAACGCGTACCCACAACGGTTGAATCGAGACTTGTGGGAGGCCTTTGCTCAGCAGTGGGACAGGCTAAAATAAAATAAAAAATAGCCCACTACTATCTGGATGGACCAACTAGTGGGAGTCATAGGTATGTACATACATTACATAGTACGAGTCGTGAATATCAAACTCGCGAAGTTAAACAAAGATCAAACTCAAAAAAGCTGTATTTGGTTTCTTAACCAGCCACCAAACAAAAGGCAACTTTACCACTCGCACTCGGTTTAAAATATAATTATTACAATCGATATTTGTATCTACCGTTATCGAGTTAATCGTAATTTTGACATGTGCACCACTTCCACGCACCTCTCTCCTCTCTAATTAGAAACGTCAAAAAAAAAAACTAGCTGTGCATGTGACGTACTGAATTCAGAATTACTGAGAAAATTATTGAAAAATCAGCGAAAATACCTATTAGCTATTGTAAAGAATACCAAAAATGACTCGCCAAGTGGATATAAAGGCCTTAGTGTCCCATATAGTGCGTGGGGACGGGTCAGATAGATGCCGAATATGTATGGGAGATACCACAGAGGGGCAAGTTCATTTAGAAGATACGGTTATGATGGACGGAGACAAGCCTGTGACGCTTGCTGAACTGCTAGAAGTCATCACAGGAGTCGAGGTACGCTATTTTTGCCATATCTACAAGCTCAACATCAAACGATTTGTTTATTTTCTGTGCAAAACGGAACGGCGTCTTCCCGCCGCGGTGGTCGCAAAATGGCGACTGAGAATTTGATGAAAATTAAAATTATTATTTTTTCCGTCATCTCGTTGGATGTTGCTGCTTAATTATTATTTAATCGTTAATTTATACTTTAAAATGATCAGGAACCTTCTTGAATGTTTTTAAATATGCTTTGAAATCCTTTATTCTTCGCCTTCTTAGGTTGTCGTTTACGGGGTCAGTTTTAATGACGTCATGTCATCATAGTTATAAACTTTAGGTTACAGATACAGCTCACAGCATTGGGTTGTTAGGTTATTAGGTAGAATATTTCAAATATATAGTTATTTGCATTTTAGCTACTAAGTTAAAATATTTTCCTTTTGTTAAAACTAAAAAATATGTTTGAACCATAACTGGCTTTGTAAATTCGACCAACAGCAGGTTTCACATATCTGCTAACAAATACTGAAAATATCGTAAAAATATAAATTAAAAATATTTTGCTTGACACTTTTAGCAGTCAGCTTACTTAACGTACCGTAATGAATATTTTATTGAATTGAAAACCATTTTCGGGGCAAACCTCAATCTCAAATAAGTTTTGTGAGAAAACTAATACTAAGTTATGTCTAGTCATCTTGCTAGGAAATACTCTATGTATGGTATGTTATTATTTTAGTTATAAGTAGATAATTAAATTTCTTACAGAATTCTGTAAGAAATCAACTATTGGGCCTTCCCCAGCATACATTATAAATTCTTAATAGGTACTTATTTATTCAAATTAGTGAATTTATAATATTAATGTAACTGCACTTTTAGGTATAATCCATTTGTTGAGCTCAAAATTAACAGTTGGTAAAATTCTACCACTTCCTTAAGGGGGTTCCGCTGTGGTAGCCCATGAAATTCTTTTATTTTTGGTTTGTTTGCAATTTGCAAACAAAACAAAAATTGAATTTCGCGGGCTACCCCTTAATTAAAAAAAAGATAATCTACTTTACTATAATTTCTGTCAATATACTAAAGTGTATATCATGCCATCTTAATTCCATGTTATTAACCAAAACCTATTTTTAATCAAATTTAATCAATTTTTAATTAATACTCAAATCTGCTATCACTTCACAACACTTTCAAGGGTGCATTTACGAGTGGGTAAAATTACTTTTTTAAACAAAAGAATGTGTATGAAATAAAACGTTTTGCATTCTTAAAAAAAAATTATACAAATTGTAGATGTGCAAGGTACAATTCTGAACTGCACATATTTCTTTACATATTTACGGGTTCTCAATAAATGAAACAAATTGAAAATTTTTACTTCAGTTCATTCATTAAGAAACTGGATCTATCTAAAATTATATTTATAGTTCAGAATCGTACTTGCCTTATCTACCTACAATTCGTATAGAAAACATTTGAACTTTGGAGAATATAACGCATTTTATTTAAACATACTATTGTTTTAAAAAGGAATTATTTGACTACCCACTCGTAAATGCACCCTTAAGTCTGTGTATGAAATATGATTCAAGATAATGCCCAACAACAACTTAAGCCCCAAATAGCTAAAAAAAAACAACACGAGGAATCAAAAGACATTTATTCAAACTAGGCTGAGGATCAGCACTTTTCAACCGTCAAAATTACATAAGACAGTCTGGGACTGTACTAGGAAGAACTAGGAAGTAGTTCACCACTTCCTAGTGCTTTAGGTGGGCAGAAGAAGTGGCACAACAAACTCCCCAGCAGCACAGCTGTCTGTTCGTTTAGAAAAACTTGATTCTATACAATAGTACGCAAAATAATTTACATTACGCAATGCAAAACATCAAATTTAATTATTTGTCAAATGAAATAACAATTATATGAACACATATATAACCTGTCAGTATGTAAGCTAATACTGGAGAAAGAACATAACCATTGTCTTGAGTTAATCACAGCAACCAACTATTCTTATAGTTTAAGTAGTTGTTGATAGAATAGTATGCCTTTGAACAAAGGTTTGATTTTACTTTAGCTGTAAACGCATTAAAAAGTAAATCTAGCAAAGAAGAGGGTAGCTTGTTAAAAAAGGTTATAAATAAGAATACAGCTTATTGGCCGTTTGACTAGTACGGTGGTTGCAGGTGCGGCTGGATGATGACCTGCCTCTAGGACTGTGCTCCGTATGCTCAGTGTCAGCTCTCCAAGCAGCAGACTTCAGGACCCAGTGCCGAACCGCTGCCACACAGTGGGAGACAACTCTGGAATTGCTGAACTGCATACCAGATCAAACTGCCATTAATAACCGAATCATAGCCATACTCTCTGAGAATTCAATCTCGATTACTAAACAAGACAAAGAGGAAAAAAAGCCAGTTTTCACAGAATCACCAAAGTTGTCAAAGCAGAAAAGTAGGTGTGACAATGTTAAAAGTAATAAATGTCAGTGCCCAGGCTGTGGTAAGCGGTTCATGTATGCCCAACATCTGTGCCAACATTTAAAGGAGTCATCCAACAACCAACATGCTTGCCACATTTGCGCTAAAATTATGACGAGGCAAGAGTTGATTTTACATTTGATTGACGCCCATAATAGAGAGCCGTATGACTGTAAGAAATGCCCTGCTATGTTTCGTACTTACATGCAGTATAAGATGCATCTTTCGAAGGCCCATGCATCTGGAGCATGTACTTGTGGTGAATGTGGCCGGAACTTTCAAAGCCAACATGCGTACTACGCCCATCTGTCAGTCCACACACCAAAAACATGTCCCGGTTGTGATGAACTCTTCAGAAACCAGAAATGCTACCACTACCACGTCAAACGCTGCTGTAACCTTGACAAAACACGCTTAGACATTCACAAAACGAAAAACAAAGCTACTGTAACAGTTAAGAAAATGAATAAAAGCATCAAAGTTGGTATGCGAGGAAGCGCCGACTCAGAATGCTTTTGCGATTACTGCAAAAAGAAATTCGCTGGAAAGAAGTTCGTCGCTGCACACATACAGATAGTACACATGAAAAATACTCATCGGCCTTGTATTTACTGCGGGAAATTACTCGCAGCAGCACACATGACCACTCACGTTAAAAAACACGAGTCGACTGAGTCCTATCAGTGTGGGCACTGCGGCATCATGTTGAAAACGAAGTTAGGTTACATGCAACACGTTCGCTTACACACTGGCGAACGACCCTACCCTTGCAAGTTCTGCGGAGAGTCCTTCTCAGCGTCTTCTCGACGGTCAGAACACATCAGAAAATGTCATAGAGAGTCTGAAATAGTTCTGAAACATGCTTGCGAGTTCTGTCCAGCGAGGTTTAGACTGCCTTATAGGCTGAAAAAACATGTGAATACGGTCCATAGCAAAGGAAAAGAACCGTTGTTGCAGTTTGAGTGTAATGACTGTCATCAGAAGTTTAGCAGCTGTAGGGGGTTGCTGTATCATAGTAGGAAGCATCAGGAGAGTGAGAATACTCCTGCTAATCTAACGAGAGTGAAGGAGGTCGCATAGCCTGTTGTTCAGATTATGAAGAGTTATTAGGTGATGTTTTTATACAAAACGATTTATAACTTTGGTCCAAGCTTAAATCCTGGTGCCGGTTTTCGTATTTAGAACTTCTAACTTTGTCGGAATAAAGTTAGCAATTAAAAAATGCGTTTCATAACTGTTTAATCTTAGCTCTATTATTTTCACGTAGTGCACTATTTCAATAGAATTACTACAAATCAATAGTAATACAATGTGTGTTGCGTGAGGGGGTGTGTGTGTCAATGTGTGTGTGTGTGTGTGTGTCTTAATTAATAACTAAAGAATATTCCCCGAAATTCCGAGAAAGGTCGTTGACTTAAAACTTAAAGACTAACCTACTCCTTATAATTACGCGTAAATTAAGAGTCTATACTATCGGTTTTTATCTCGCTCGCACGATACTGCTCGCGGACTGAGTGCGGTGCTGGGCGCCGATAGTTTAGGTAATTGCTTTTACGGTGAAAATAATGGTAATTTGAAAAAAATAAAAAACATAAGACCTGCTTTATAGTTAGTTCAGTAAGTATGCAAAGTTTCATGATCTAATTTGTAGTATTTTTTTAATACTAGTGGTTTATTGTTCGGTTTGGAGGTAACTTTGGTTTTTTTTTTCTATCGAGAAAATTTTATGGAATCATCAAACATTAATCATATCATATCAATCATATATTTATTTCAAAATTAATGCTGCAGTATTTTCGACATAACGGTGGATCATGCTAAGCCAATGGAGGTAGTATAGGCTCTTAAAGATAATTACATAGATCTCCCTCTCTCTCTTTAATTATTTAAAGATACTGATACGTTATCCGTCGGCAATTTGCAACGAACGGTTTTGCTTTGTATTTGTATACTTTACCGTGTAATTGCATATTGAAGATAAAGGACACATTGAAGACCTAAAGCTCATTGTTTTAGGTCGAGTTCACAACAACGCTGCCTAACAAACTCTGCCTCCGGTGCAGTCGGGACTTAACATCAATACTACCCTTCATAAAACTTTGCAAGGAGTCCGCAAAACGTTGGAACGAGATCTCAGATTTTTTAGTTATGCTAATACCCTCAAATAAAGCTAAAAATGTTTATATAGAAATCGGAAGTGATATAGAAACGTATACGGACACTTCTAGATGTAATGTTAGTAAGATAACAACGCGAAAAGAGGCTCTACAGAGTTTTAAATTGCGGCTTCGACGCCAAATGATATACAGAAGTCGATTGGTTCAAGTCGAAACAGTGGGTCAGACCGGTCAAAGGGTAATAACCAAAGGAAAACCCAAAATGTCATGTCCTAATTGTGCCGCCCAATTCCAATGCTTTTTCAAATTCAATATGCATTTACGTGAATTTCGTAAAAAAATCTGCAGATTCTGCTATAAAATACTAGATTTTTCCGACTTTGTAGAGCATTGTAAAAGTCACAATTTGACTGTATTCGCCTGCCCGATTTGCTTAGAAAATTTCGAAAAAGAAAGCGCTCTCGTATCACATAAGCTCAAACACGAAAAAGGTCCAGAAGAATGCCTTGAATGTCATGAAACCTTCGCAAATTCTGGGCATTTGAATAAGCATATGAATATTAAACACAAACCCATCATCTGCGGATGCGGAAAAAAACTTCCGAACCGCGTTTGTTTCTCTAATCACAAGAAAATTTGTGCGCAACACAAAAATATGAAGCTAAAATTCATCTGCGACTACTGCAAAGTGGAATACAATAAAAAAAACTGTCTGAAAATGCATATAAAGTTAAGGCACACTGTTGGATGGGTTTTCCAGTGTCATACTTGTGGAAAAAAGTTCTCAAGTCGCGCGCATTTGATAGAACATGGAACTACCCACGAGAAAATCACAGATAGGCATGTATGTCACTGCGGTGCCAAGTACAGCTCAAGAAGAGGCTATGAAAGGCATTTGAAGAAGCACACGGAGTCAAAAAAGCTAAGGGCTCCAAAAAGGAAGACGAAATCTAAACCAAATGCCTCGGTTACTGCAGATGTATGATTGAGACTTGATAAGTTCTCTCCTTTATCTATGGTGCATTTATTTAATTACCACAGGGCTTATTCAATCGTCAGATAACTTTTTACATGAAAAATAAACTCGGTTTGAATTTTTATTTTTTATACGAAAGCTCAAACCGCAATTTTTATTCCTCAGACATAAGTTGTTCCATCGGCAGAAATGACGAACTGTCATACAAACGTTGTTCCCCTATTTGACTCCTTTAGGGGGTGAATTTATAACAAATCCTTCCTCAGTGGTCACCTTAGTCTCTATCTCTCTCTCTTGCATGGCTGTCTGTCAGTGAATGTTAATTACAATTAGAATTGAATACGTTGCTATATTTTAGGCAATACTTTTTAAGAAATGAACGAACATTATGGAGGTAGATTATGATTATGGAAAGAACTCTGTAAAAATTATTATGTTTTTGAAGTGACAACTTTAGGCGCGTTGAATGATTTTAGGTAGGGGAATTCTTAGGGGTTCGCATCATCGCGACACCTAGACACCGCGACATGCTATGTTTTACGTTTAAGTTTTCAGTTCCGTCGGCAGTCACCATACCTGCGAATTTTTTTTATCCATTATAATTATACAATTTTATGATAACTAAAACCGCATCGTAATCAACGCGATAGTTGCGCTTATTTTATTCAGTGAACTCGAACGCGTGGTCGCGTCAAAAGAGGGCGGGCGCCTTTCGGTTTTCTGAACAAATGAGTGACATATTATAAACTTGACGATCGCGTATTCGCGTGAACGATCCTTTTGGTTAGGACATGGGGTATGCCAGTACTCCTTCTATACAATGACTCGTAATTATTTGTGTTTAAAGATATTTAATCGTAAAAACTGTTTTGGAATGTTTCCGAGATTTTTTTTTTTTTTTTTGGAATATTGATACTGACTTAGAAGTGCTGGTCGCGTTAAGTTTAATTGGTGAAATCCGCACTTAGTTTAATGAATACCTATGTTCCGATAGATAAAAACATATTTGATGATCGAATAACCTATCTATCATCCAAAGCTATACCTCGGCAGAATGCGTTAATCTGTAGTATTTATATTTTCAAAACTTAAAATAATTCCTCGACTTATAAAGATGTATATAAATGTATTTTTACAATAAAGATAACAAAATGATAATACTGCTCTTATTATTTATTTTCTGCCATACTAACCTATAGTTCCACGAAATAGTGTAAATCAATTTAAATAGGTAGCTTAACCGAAATTAATATTAGTTTTTCGTGCTTTTTGCTTCTGTGTAAAGTCGATAGTCGTAGTTATACTCACGTCTTTCAGTTAAAATCAGCATAATTATATAAAGCTGTCTATCAGAATCTACAACAGTTTTAAGCTATACTTTATAATTGCCAACATGATTAAACACTCAACTTATCCAAAGATTGGCCAAGATACCAACACCAACTTTATCAAGAAGAGCGGACTGATTGAAAACGTCGTTTCAGATGGAGTTGGACCCCGCGCTCCCCTGCGGCTTATGCCGGAGCTGTTCTGACGACGCCCTCGCAGCCATTACCTTCAAGAACCTCTGTGCACTGTCGGCTCACCATTGGGTAGAAGGATCCAACTACATCTCCCATCCCCCATCTCCCACAGAAGATGATAAAGCCTACTTCATCTTCTATAATGATGAAAAAACCATAGTGAAAGACCAAATCGCCGGGGTTCCTACCACGAAGGATGCTGTGGACAGGTTAAATATGAAGTGGGTTGAGCCAGTGAAAACTCGGAAACGCAGACGTCCGCAAGGCTTAATAAAAGAATCGTGTAAATGTCCTGACTGTGGCAAGAAATTCTCGACGCCTGATTATTTGAACTACCATCTTAGAAACACGCTCACACGAGCTTGTCGCCGATGTCGAATGGTCGTGCACAAGAAAAAGCTGGCTAAGCATTTGTCGAAGAATCACAACGTACATGTATTTGAATGCAATATCTGTAATAAATTGTTTGATGAGGAAGAGTTTATGAAGCAGCATGTTGATGAGGCTCACGGCAAACTTATGCACTCTTGCAGTCACTGTGGTAATAGTTATGTGAATGAAAGAGCGCTGAGAGCTCACGCGCACTCCCACTCGCTGTTCCATTGTAGTTCTTGCAACTTGAGCTTCGACAACGTTAAATGTTTCAAATACCACCAACAAACATGCGAAAACTTACACCGGCCATCAGTCGAGTTCAAATTCTTTACTTGCGATCACTGTGGCGTGACTTACAATCGGAAACCGTCACTTAGAATACATATCATCCAAAAACATCTTAACATTCTGCCTTACGTATGCCAAACCTGCGGAAAACGGACTTCGACGTTAGCTCATTTGAGGTCTCACGAAAAAGTTCATAAAACTGAGCGAAAGGTCTTTCCGTGCTGCTGTGGGGCTCAACTAACTACTGAATTAGGCTTTCAATTACACCAGAGAATTCACACTGGAGAAAGACCTTACAAATGTGAACATTGTGGCGACAGATTCCTCTCGTCTTCAAGAAGGTTGGACCACATAAAAAGACGCCACAGAGGAACAACGGAATTAAAACATGGCTGCGAGCAGTGTTCAGCTCGCTTTGTCAGACCGTGTGAATTGAAGAAACATTATTTGTCAGTGCATTACTCTGTTGTGGAAGTGAAGCCCGCGAAACGCGAGATCAATCCAGTGACGAGGAGACTCAGGAATAATATTGAGAAAGATTAGAAGTTATTATTCAAGCCTGAAAGAAAATAATGATGTGTTTTTTGATAAGTGAGTTGAAATCTTACCGTTTTCATGAGTTCGTGAATCAGTGATATTGAACAAAGTACTGTAGACTAAAAATTTTACGAGTTGTATTGTTTCTGTTATCTTATTATGCCTTAATTTTGGAAAATTGATTTCGGATATTTGATAAATTAAGATTAGATTATAGTTTTTATTATGAATGCATTGCTTTATTTTGATGAAAAACTTGTGGGGAACGCACCAGGGTATCCCGCGAATTTCAAATTTTCTTACGTTTTTTGCAATTTGCAAGTCAGTATTAGGTTGTATGTTGATTAAGTTAAAGCAAGATTCGCGACCTAAATATGTATTTACATAATTATAATCATTACAATCGGTAATACAACTACTTAAGCTAGTATAATCCTCAAATGTCAAGATTCCTAAAATAAAGTTAAAATTAAAGGCGGTTCCCATATAAGAAATATGGTTTTTAAAACTAAAGTATTTTTAAAACGGTTATTGTACGGTGGTCCAACGTTTAACACTATATTTGCCGGTGAGGTAAAGTTGAATACTAGAAATAGGCTTGACCACAAATACAAAATTTACAATCGTCGTAGCATTTTAATATTGTAAAGTTAAATCACACTGTAGAGCTATTGAAATGGTTATTAGTGCTTAGGTAATGAACGTTAGTATAAATTATTAGATAGAGCTGGTTTTAATTTTCCAGTTTTCTCTACGAGAAGATAAAGTGTGGCTGACACTGGCTTGGCCACCATCAGGGATTTTACTTTTGATAACACAAAGATTTAGTCGAAATTTGTCGCCAAATATCAGAATTTGTCGGTCACTGGTTCAAAAGTTATAAGGGGTCATTGGTGGCCGATCTGGAGAGAGTCTCCCCAGCTTGGCCACCTTTATATCTCAAAAACTAGGGCACCTAGCGAAGATCTGTTTTCTCCCAGATTTAGTCGCTAATTAGTCGAAATTAGTCGCCAAGTCACAGATTTAGTCGGGTCTTAGTTTAGAATATATAATGAGTTCAATTTTTAAGTATAATTGAAGAGTTTACGATAAAATCTTTGATCTAGCTCTTGATCTATACTTAAAAATTGAACTCATTATATCTTCTAAACTAAGACCCGACTAAATCTGTGACTTGGCGACTAACTTCGACTAATTAGCGACTAAATCTGGGAGAAAACAGATCTCCGCTAGGTGCCCTAGTTTTTGAGATATAAAGGTGGCCAAGCTGGGGAGACTCTCTCCAGATCGGCCACCAATGACCCATTATAACTTTTGAACCAGTGACCGACAAATTTTGATATTTGGCGACAAATTTCGACTAATTAACGACTAAATCTTTGTGTTATCAAAAGTAAAATCCCTGATGGTGGCCAAGCCAGTGTCAGCCACACGAAGATAAACCAAAGCTGAATTTTGTGGCACTTAAATATTCGTATCACCCCTACTGATGTAGCTGTCCACTCTCCTACTCCATTCAAAAATTTAAATCGTTATATTCGGCCGACCGCATCAAAAGATGGTTACGTTTTTGTTTCGCTAAAAAAATAACATTTGAATAGTATTGTCTCGCTCACTCATACTGAAACTCGTATCTATCATTACGTGAGGGATGTGTGAGCTCGCTCTTCTCAGTATTGACACTTTTTCGAGCAACCTGATTACGGTGCGGGCAAAGTTAACGATTTAAATCTTTGACGCAGCTAGGGCTAGGCTACCCTTACTTCAACAATATGACTATTTCCTAATTATTTTTTTACAGATGAAAGAAGAATCCTTAATACCAGTAGGTGCGTGTGTCGCATGCGCCAGCACAGCCCTAGCCGCGCAAGAATTCCGCCTCTTTGTCAGGAATTCAGAGAAACTATGGCGAAAAGCTCTCATCAATATCGCAACCTTGCCAAACTCGGTATTCGCCCCGTCCGTCAAATCAGTCTGCGCATTCATTAAAACATCAGACCTCTCGGTACAAACATTCAAAGACTACAACACTAGTGACGCCAAAATGATCCTGAATCGATTAAAAAATCGAGTAGCGAAAAAACCAGTCGAGAGGAAACCTAGAGGGGCGCGGACCGGACCGTCTTGCAGCTGTCCTGACTGCGGAAAGAGCTTCCTAAGTCCGTACTACCTAAATATGCATTTACGAAATAGTGGGCATAAGGAAGCCTGTCTCCTTTGTGGATCAGTCTTCGTTAGAGGGAAAGAAATGCAGGAACATCTGTCTTCCGTTCACAATGAGATTGCATTCTTATGTAAAAAGTGTCCAATTCTTTGTCCGAATGAAACACAGTTGAAAAAACACGTGAAAAAGGCCCACAAAGCGGGAGCATTAACGTGTACAGATTGTGGCAGGACTTTCCCTAGAAACGCTTCCTTTGAATGTCATGCACAAATGCACGCAGTCAGAACTTGTCGTGCTTGCGGCGTACAGTTCACCAACCGGGGCTGTTATAGAGAACATAGGTCTCAATGCGAACCAGAAGCCAAACCTAATGCTCAAGATGTGCCCCGAAATCGACGGTCCAACATCCGCGACCCTGCAACCTTCACTTGCGACCATTGTAGCAAAACTTATAACTCTAGACCTCAACTCAAAAACCATATACTCTGGATTCATATGGATATTCGACCTCATCAGTGTCAGTGGTGCGGAAAAAGGTTTTACACACCTGCACGACTGGCAGAACATACTGTAGTCCATACCCGCGTTCGAAATTTTGAATGTGACATTTGTGGCGCGAAACTTGTTTCGAAAATGGCCGCCGTGTACCATAGACGAAGGCATACGGGTGAGAGGCCGTATGAATGTGAAGATTGTGGGGAGAAGTTTATTTCTGCATCTCGTAGGTCTGAACATGCTAAACGTAGGCACAATAAAGGATACAGGCTGCCTTGTCTGAAATGTCCTGCGAGTTTTGTTAGAAAACATGAGTTGAAAAAGCATATGGAGAAGGCACATAAAGAGCCAGAAAACGCTCTAAGTTGGCCACAATGAGCTTCCCGGTTTACTGTTAGTTAATAGTCAATGTTTAGTTGCTCTCTGTACTTTGCATCAAAGTAAGAATAAGGTAACACCGCCATATTGTCAAGTTTTAGTAAAATCATAAAATGTCAAACTTATCTCATGCATGTTGCTGCTGTTTTATGCGCGCAATCCTATCACAATAATTTTACCTCTGATTTATCACTGTCAAAATCTCGGTGATCTTTATTCTCGTTAATATAACTACTGACAAATCTGTCAAAATCAGTCTGAGGTAAAAATAACTGAAATGACATCTTTTGCTCTGGTTTCATACGACAGCGGTGGCCGCCATATAAAGGCCTCAGTGACGACTGTCATGAAAATGATGGCATCGGGGTTTGAGTACGGTGTCAAAAAATTCTCTCTAGGCGTCTCTAGGGCAATACACCAACATACTCTCACAGTGTGGTGTTTACCGCAGTCGTAGGAAACCCTAGCTGTAGCTATTGTGCTGCCATTTCAATTTAAAATATCTTTAATAGGACTGCATTAGAAAGGCCAGTTCTGTTCCTATTTCGACTACTTTAATTTTGTGCATTTCAAGAGCGCACGTCAGTCATAGCAATGTAAACTTTATGTCGATGACATAAAAGTCGCACGACACGAGCGTGTGTCGTAAATTTTTACTTACTAAAGTAAGTAAAAATTTTAGTCAATCCTTTTATTTATTAATATTTTATTAATAAGGGATCCTATTGATCGCGGTTCTCCCAGTTTAAGGGTGCATTTACGAGTGGGTAGTCAAATAATTACTTTTTTTTTAACAAAATATGTTTATTTAATAAAATACGTTATATTCTTAAAATGTTTTTTCTACGAATTGTAGGTAGATGTGCAAGGTACGATTCTGAACTACAAATATTTCTTTACATATTTCCGGGTTCTCAATAAATGTAGGTACTGAAGTAAAAAATTCACTTCAGTACATTTATTGAGAAACTGGACCTATCTAAAATTATATTTATAGTTCAGAATTGTACCTTGCACATCTACCAACCATTCGTAGAAAAAACATTTTAAGAATATAACGTATTTTATTTAACAAACATACTTTTGTTTAAAAAAAGTAATTATTTGACTGGGTGCATTTACGAGTTGGTACTCGTAAATGCACCCTTAAATAATATTTGACAGATGCGGATGAAAGCTAAACGAACTTAGCTTTGTTTCGCTTCGGTCCCAGTGTGACCGAAAAATAATATGGCATAACCAGCCATTCGGGTTTTTAGAAGATGTCTTAGTGATTTGAGGGTAGTTTTAAATTATGTTTTGTAAAGTCAATCTCCACAGAACACAGTGATGTTAATTAATTTAAGTTTGGAATATTAAAATATTTTTATATAATCTCTGTTGTTTTATCTTGTGTTCAAAGATCTATTGGCAGTTCGTTCCCTAAAAAGGACCAAAATACATTTATATCGCAGTCCACTGCTGGACTTAACCCTTTGTATGCCGGAACGTGGATGATGGATGATGTGGACGTGACGTGGACGGATGCCACGCGAGACACAATTGCTTTTTCATTGTGTCTGTAATTACGGCATTCAACTCGTTAAGCTCTCCCAAACGGCGCCACAACACCGTCATCCGCCTTCCGCGTCCAGCCACCATTTTAGGTCGTCTCGGTTCGCCTAGCTGGACGGTGTCCCACACTACACTTGCTGATCTGATGGCCAATTCTCGTACCTAAAAACGTTCACAATCTCATGCCAGCGTCAATCAAATGTCAAAAATATAGGTAAACGCTATACAATTTTTGACAGATTGAGACTGAGATGAGATTGCGAACGTTGTTAAAAATACGAGAATTGCCCCTCTGATGTCCTAGACAAATGGCATTCGCTTCGGAGCGATTCTATTTAGCTTCAAAGTGACGTTCTTCCACGCCACGACGGATCACCCTGTTCGGCAAGCCAATCCCTTGGGAGAAGCGAGCCAAATATGTGTGACTCGATGAGCATCTTTCCTTCTCAGAGCACATAAAGAAGGTTCGTTCGCGCGCCGCTTTCGCTCTCGGTAGATTCCATTCCGTTCTGAAGGCACGTAGCAAATTGTCATAAGTGTAAATTGCGCATTTACACAGCGCGCATTCGACCAATCATGTTCCATGCCTGTGCAGTTTTCACACACTCAATGCCCCACCACATCTACAGGATGCAGACCCTCCGAAAGGCTACGGGATCCCCTTGGTTCGTTCGGAACGAAATCCTCACCAGAGATAAGATGATCACCCAACCCCGGCAAGCGTAGCTTAACTTGATGGATTGACCCGTGCGGCTGTTATTACTTAGCCACGAGCCCACCCTTTTCCACGAAACAAAAACCCACAGAGCAAACTTCTCTAGGGTGTCATGCGGTCTCTCTTAGCCGACGTTCGCACGGACGTAAAATTATCGCGGCGGGATTTTATTGGGCACTGGATTTTAAACTCTCGGTGTTGAGCCGAGCTTCGAGAATCCAACCTAACATAACAACAACAGAGTGCATCCCAGCGCGTCGAAAAAACACACTGTTGGATTTTCAACTCCTGGCGCCTTAGAGCATTTATAGGTTAAATGCTCTAAGCCTGGCGCGAAAAAAATCGGCGCGGTATTTTTACGTCCGTGCGTACGTCGGCTTACTTTACTCCATGGACCTAATATACAAACTGGACTGAGCTCTCATACCAAAAACACGAGCAGAGAGAGATATGTCATATTAAAGGGTGACCAAACATTTTTATGACAAACAGGAAAATTCGTTTATACAGAGATAACTTGCTTCCGGTTGACCTTAAGTGATTTCAAATTATTGTTTGTATTACAAACATATTGTAATTAAATAATATAAATAAATAGACCTTTTTCGAAAGCTCCTTTATGAAACTGAACATTATTCTGTTCTATGTCGGTGTTGAATCGTGTACCTAATGTTTAATGTTTATTTAATTAATGTTTTTGAGGCAAGAAGGAAGGACTACAATATTGGTGAGACTCGTCTTGTGGCGAATCATCAAATTTGATCACGTAGGTATACGTGGCTTATGATGAAGTAGGCATGTAGAATCTCGTTCTGGGACCATGGTACTTTCTTGCTCTTTTTTCGTTTACTCTACAGAGCTGGTTTGGGTAAGTATGTAATTGAAGCAAAGGGAAATAAAATGATTCTGGAATTACATCCAACAATATTTGTTGAATTTCTTCTTTGGATGGAAAGCTGTAACCAACATAAAATTAATGCTATTTCAATCATGCGATTTAAAAGTACAAATTGTATTTATTATGCGCCTAATACCATAGGTTTTACTTATGAAATTGCCGTTTTGTATGAAAAAATTTAAACGAATTTTTTTCATGTATTTTTTATTTGTATTAATCGAAGTAATCACCCATGCAATCAATGCATCTTTGCCAACGCAGTGGCAGTTTATTGATGCCCTTCTTAAAGAAATCAGCTGGTCGGGAGGCAACAAATTCTTCAAAGGCATTTTGTACTGCCTCTCGGGTATTGAATTTTTTTCCCACCAAGAAGTTATCCAAATTCTGGAAAAAGTAGCAGTCTGTAGGCGCAAGGTCTGGTGAGTAGGGCGGATGACGGAGAGCTTCCAATCCCAGTTCTTGCAACTTGGAGACCGTCTGCTGTGCAGTATGAGGTCGCGCGTTGTCGTCCAGGAGCAGCTGAGACGAGCGATTGACCAATGCTGGTTGGAGATGTGCCAGCTTCTCCATCATTGTGTTCAGTTCTTCACAGTACACATCTGCAGTAGGTAATGCTCACCCCGTTTGGTAAGAAGCTGTGATGAATCACACCGGCGCTAGACCACCAAACAGTGACCATCACTTTTCTAGGGGTAAGTTTTCGTTTAGGGCATTGTTTAGGTGCTGAACCAGGATCCAACCAAATTGCTGAGCGCTTGCGGTTATCAAACAGAATCCATTTTTCATCGCAGGTAACAATGCGGTTCAAAATTCCTTCATTTGTGTGTCTGTTGAGCAGTGCAAGGCACGTCTCGACGCGTACTTCGCGCTGGCGATCATTGAGTTCGTGGGGCACCCATTTGTCAAGCTTTTTTACCTTGCCTATTTGACGCAAATGGACCAATATTGTTTTGACGCTAACGTCGAAAGCTGCTGCTAATTCAGCCGTAGATTGTGTATCATCAGCTTCCACAATCGCCTTTAATTCGTAATTGTCGACCAAAGCCTTCGGACGACCGCGAGGTTCATTTTTCAGGTCGAAATTTCCAGAACGGAAGCGAGCAAACCAATAACATGTGGTGCGTTGGTTTGTAGTGTTAGCTCCGTAAACGTCGTTGATGTTGCGTGCCGCTTGTGCCGCGTTGTTGCCACGACGGTACTCATATTCCATAATTCTTAGAGTAATTAGACTTAATTCTATGCCATAATTACTCGAATTTTTAACGTATCAATGATGACGAAAAAGATTGAAATGCGATGAAAATGTAACACTAATCAATAAACAAAATGACTACTTTTGGGAAAAAAATCCATGTTTTTAAAATAAAATTAATTTGAAATTAGAATTCTTAGCCAAACAAAAATTATTTTGATTTGAAATGGCCAGTACTGCAGAACGGCAATTTCATAGGTAAGGAGAGGAAATGGGGGCAGCCAGACTTTTGAAAATTAGGTATTTTAAGAAGGTATTGCTGTCGCTCTGCGAGCGCTCCGCCCTCGAATTCGTGCGATAAGGACAATTGCAGATCCGACTAAATAGCCTATGTAAAAAGTCACATTTCGAGGTTTGGCTCTCGCCTATTTCCTCCTCCAATATTGGACCAATTTAAAAGATATTTCATAAACTGAATAAAAAGGATATATACTATGCCCCTATGTTTTTCTTTTTTCGTTAATAGTTGTCAAATTGGTACACTAGGCGTCTGTTGATAGCGGTCTGAATAGGCAATTTTGAGCATTTTTTGAGGGTTCTAGTTCTAAAAATAATATATCATCAAAAAGGAAAACATAGGGGCATACAAGTAGGTGATATTTATGTTTCTGTAAAAAATCATTGCTTTATGGTCATTAACCAGAAAGAAAACAGGCAAGAGCGTTTGTATCTCTTTGTATGGAGAAAAGAGCACCCACGTTCTCTCTTAATAGTTTTAATCAGAATTACACTACTTAAAGCTTTTGTAGACAGAAGACGCTAAGTCTTCTGTCTATCCCCACAAAATTCACATCGTGGAACAGGGAGTTTAGCCCGGACAATACTACGGCTACCTATTTAGTCTGTGGCCCGGACATAATAATTGACAATTTGACATTGTATGTAATTGACAAATTGACTGGGACTGGGTCTGCCGTGTGGTCTCCGATTAGGTGCCGATTTGTGATTTAAATTAAATTTTAACTAACAACAATGTCTTATAAAGCTGATTTGAGGCAGTTATTAAAGCCATATTACTGGTTTAACATTTTATTAAGTCTTTCTTTCGTTGCGTGTAAGAGAACAGGTTATATTTGCAATTTTTTGTTCCCAAGTGCGGATTGTGAACTGGACAGTCGTGAAACGGAAATCTTATTTTTCCTAATTATAGTCGTAATGTTGAGGACGAGGAAGGCGGGAAGCGTTACTATGGTTAACTATCTGTCGTCTTCGTTCGTTTATACGAAGATTGCTAATCTAATTCTTTGGTTTTATGCTGATATTCGGTAAGTTCTTTTTTGTGTTTATTTTTCTTATAGTCATTTGGTTATACGTAATTCTAACTAGTTTTATGTGGTTATTTGTATTGTTAGAACCGGTTTCATGATGAGGATGTTTAAAAATGTGGGTTCTAAGCTTAGTCATGTTCATGAATTTAATTTCTAATGGGTACTTACACCACCATTCAGCACAGAAATTTTATTTATTTATTTATTTTATTTATTTTTATTCATTAACACATACATTTGTTTTAGCTGGTAATACCCAAGTTAACAAAAGTAGTCATAAAATTATTGCTAATTGTCCCAAGTAACGGGGCTGGGTAGAAGCACAAGTTACGCAGTGGACAACATACTAAGTGTCACCC
This sequence comes from Cosmia trapezina, assembly GCA_905163495.3. Lineage (NCBI taxonomy): Eukaryota > Metazoa > Arthropoda > Insecta > Lepidoptera > Noctuidae > Cosmia > Cosmia trapezina. Next base: position 15,127,030 of record LR991047.1, read on the forward strand.
TCTGGAATTCCACCAAAGAGCAAGAAAATATGTCCAAACGCCGAGAGACACTATTGAGTATTCTTACTGCACGAATCACCGGTGCAAACTTTAATAAGTTTGTACGGGTAGCTGGAACTTTAAAAAGTTCCTCCCTCGGACCCAACCGTAACCTCCTGTCTGGAACGAGTAATCCCAACGATTCCAATATTTGCGGATTTTTAGCAATATTTGGCCATCTTAACCGGTACATTCTCATACATTAACACTTGGGTATAGAAGACATGTGACATCTACTAACCCGCACCGGGCCCGCGTGGTGGATTACGGCCCACTACCTCTCAGAGAGGAGGCCTGTGTCCCAGCAGTGGGAACATTATAGGCTGATTATGCTAATCAGTGTTATTATCAACTCATTGATAATAAGTTGTTTAGTATTTATTTTCATATGAATGCTAAATGATTTCAGTTTGTTCTTTTACCACAGCTGTTATTTAAAAAATATAGGTCATATCTTTCTAAGTTTACCTTGGACATTTCTGACTGTTCGAGTTTTAATTGAACACTCAGCGAAAATGCATAATTGCATCAAACGCAAGTATGCCCATTTGCTTGTTCACCTAAGTATGGGTCAAAAACCACTACCATTTTACCAATTAGTTAGTTATAAAGTTAACCATAATTTACCATTTCTTGTGATTACGGGTCAGTGGATACGAAACGGGGCACTATGAAAAACAGCAGCACGACGGAGACACGCTTCGCGGGGCTCCTATTTCTGTCTGCAGGGTTTAAAGGAACCTAACCAACCAAACCTCGGGGAGCCAAAATTTTGATCTTGACCTCAAGGTCGATGACCCTGAGGTCAAGGTCAGTGACCTTAGGAGAATCACAGATTTTGACTTCTAGAATTTTGACCTTGACCTCAAGGTCAATGACCCTGAGGTCAAGGTCAGTGACCTTGAGGTGTCCCATGATGTTCCCCCACCCTATTACTCCCACATCCCACCCCATCCCGAATTTTGCTAAGTCTTTTTTCATAGTGCCCCGTTACGTACACTCCAACCTGATTAAGTGTAGTAGATTCAATATAGCTGTTTCCCATATAATCCAAGACTTTTACCATATAATACCTATAAATATGAGAAAGGTGTGTTATGTCACCATAGTGCCAAGCACTATCTACACTGACATTGGTGAAAGAAGAACATAGTGAAGAGATCTTGACTGAGTAACTATAATTCTGAAATATTCATCACGCTCTTGAGTTAGATTTCCTTTGGATTCCTCTAATTTACTAAATCAGACCAATCCGCACGAAATATAACTTAGAGAGATGTATTGATGATTTTTATGCTTAAAATTAAAATTACGTAAATACCTACATATTTCTTGCTGTCGCAAATAATTTTTTTTTTATCAAGATGACACTGCCCTGCAAATTCTAATAAATACAAGAAAATTTGAATTTCGCGGGCTACCTTGGGGCCTAAAACGGCCACATTAAGCAATTCCTCTAAAAGCGATTAATTTCCTGAATTCCCAGCAATTTATTATGATTGTGCTATGTATTTGACATTAAACTTCAAAAAAGCAATTCATAATTTGTGGACCATTTTACGAATCTCCATACAAAACTGTCAAACAGATGAATTGCGTGCTATGAAATAAATTATGAACTGTCAGTTTGTGACCGTTTTACGTTTTCAAATATGGTTCATAATAGGTACCTATTCTCCTATTATGATTCTGCCAAAGTGGCCCCCCTTATCGCATCCACCTTGAAAGTTAATCCACTAAGTATTTTGTTAACTTCTTAATTAACAATTAAAAATTAGTATGATGTTATAATAATGAGTGTCATGTCATCTCATTACTGTCAATCTGCCTAGCCTTTTCCCGACTATGTTGGGGTCGGCTTCCAGTCTAACCGGATGCAGCTGAATACCAGTATTTTACATGGAGCGACTGCCTATCTGACCTCCACAACCCAGTTACTGGGTAATACGATACCCCTTGGTAGGACTGGTTGTCAGACTGTCGGGGTGCTGACGACCCGTAACGACTGTCAAAGATCCACGAATAACAGCCGGGACCAACGGCTTAACGTGCTTTCCGAGGCACGGAGGAATCTCGTTATGTAAAGATGGTCACCCATCCACTGACCAACCCCGGCAAGCGTAGCTTAACCTGACTGCTGACTGCTGCTGACTGTAGCTTAGCCTGGCTGTAATTACTTAGCCACGAGCTCCTCTAAGTATAGACCAAGAGCTAGATCAAAGATTTTATCGTAAACTCTTCAATCTAGCTCTTGAACTATACTTAAAAATTGAACTCATTATATCTTCTAAACTAAGACCCAACTAAATCTGTGACTTTGCGAAAACTTGGGACTAATTAGCGACTAAATCTGGGAGAAAACAGATCTTCGCTAGGTGCCCTAGTTTTTGAGATATAAAGGTGGCCAAGCTGGGGAGACTCTCTCCAGATCGGCCACCAATGACCCCTTATAACTTTTGAACCAGTGACCGACAAATTCTGATATTTGGCGACAAATTCTGATATTTGGCGACAAATTTCGACTAATTAACGACTAAATCTTTGTGTTATCAAAAGTAAAATCCCTGATGGTGGCCAAGCCAGTGTCAGCCACACCTATGACAGACTGACAGATGGACGGACAGCACAAATTACTTTCATTAATAACATATTTAATTCTTCCCTTTTCAGCTATGGCCTCCCATACGGTGCAATCCTCATTCTCTCCGCTCTCCTACTGCCGGAACCAACATACATGGGTCCGGAACATGTGACCTACTTCCGGGGCCCACAAGTCCTGGACGACGAGCTCAAACATCATAAGAACACCACCTGGATAGTGTGTCTCTATGCTGCGTGGCATCCGGCATGCGTGAACTTCGCTCCGGTGTTCGCTGAGCTGTCTGCGAGTTATAGCTTGGAGAATCTCAAGTTTGGGAAGCTGGATGTTGGAAGGTATACAGGGTGTAAGGGACAGCCCTCCGCAAACTCACAGGGTGCATTCAGCTCCTCATTTTGAATCATATTCCACCGGAAATTTTCTCAGGAAAATTTTCATTTTTTCAATTTTTTTTTCAGTTACATTTTCATTATTTCAATGTAAAATTGCATTGTGTGTTCGCAGCACTCCATTTATGTAAAAAAAACTGCATAAAAAAACAGCAAAAAAAAAAACCAGCAATGGATGTTGAACTACTCTAACCAACGACGCGTGAAATCAGCTGTTCACTTTCTGTCTAGCTACAGAGTTCATCGAACTCACTGCATACCTATTACCTACCCCTCCCAACCAGTAATAGACGCTCCAATTTGTGCACAAAAACACAAACAAATCAGGTTTATTGGATTCCCTTAACGTTCCTGAAAAAATTTCATGTACCGATCATCTTAGTATGACATACTGAATTCACCCTATCAGTTTGCGGAGGGCTGTCCCTTACACCCTGTATATGCTAAAAAATCTACTAAAGGGTTTCCTGCGACAGCGGTGGCCGCTACATATAATAGGGTTGCTAACTTTTTTTATATCAAATATAGTATTTTCAGGATGGCAAAAAAAAAAAAAAAAATGTAAATAGTAGTGTTTAAAAAAAAAAAATTTTTTTTTAATGCATATTTTTATTCTGTACCAAAATGGCAAAAAGGACCCCTTATGGTGTGACTCAGTCTGTCTGTCACAGCTGGATATCTCAAGAACTACTAATGCTATCAACTTCTTTTGGAACGGTTTTAGATGACGTTTGCCCAACGATTTTGCAATTATGAAAGAAATATTTTTTTTTGTTTTTTGCAAGAGGGACTGAAAGGGGGTTTTAAAAAATCGAAGTGGGGCTACTAGGGCATGTGGGATATCATATGAAAGTGTGCTGTTTGCACACTTTTTTTTTTAGGCCGCATAGATTTCCTCTTATATCCGAAGATTGCAGAGAGAAAAATCTGAAATTATTCTATGTGATAGAAGTTTATGTATAGATTACAGGAAAAATAAAACGATGTCTAAATAGCACAGTTTTTCAGAAATTTTTGACTAGTGACCAGTTTGATAATAATTTATTGCTAAAAGATTCAGAATAATTTGAGAAATAACAATACAAATAAAAAAAAATTGTCTTATTTTGTCCGAGGAGCTCGTGGCTAAGTAATTACAGCAGCACGGGTCGATCCATCAGGTTAAGCTACGCTTGCCGGGGTTGGTCAGTGGATGGGTGACCATCTTTACACACCGAGACTCCTCCGTGCCTCGGAAAGCACGTTAAGCCGTTGGTCCCGGCTGTTATTCGTGGATCTTTGACAGTCGTTACGGGTCGTCAGAAGCCCGAAAGTCTGACAACCAGTCTTACCAAGGGGTACCGTACTACCCAGTTACTGGGTTGTGGAGGTCAGACAGGCAGTCGCTCCATGTAAAATACTGGTATTCAGCTGCATCCGGTTAGACTGGAAGCCGACCCCAACTTGGGAAAAGGCTAGGCAGATTGATTGTCTTATATTGTCCGATGATGTCATGTTCCATAGAACAAATAGGAGCTACCGATCTACCTTACTGAACTTCTGTCTACAGATACCCAGACTCAGCCACAAAGTACAGGGTACAAGATGGCCCCACCAGTCGGCAGCTACCAACGGTGCTGGTGTTAGCTGATGGGCAGGAGAAGATGCGGCGACCACAGGCCGATCATACTGGGAAGCTACAGAAGTATGTAGTCAAACTCAAAAGTATAGCATAGTACAGTAGTACCCAACTGATATGGCTTACCGATGTACCTGCGCAGAGGATGAATTTTCAAAGCGCGGAAAATGCTATTGACCATTCAGCACGCTCCACGCACCGCGCTTCTTTTTCCTGTTCCGCTATTGGTCGGCAGCTGCCGCCATGTTAGCGCGAGCCGCGTATGGTATGTTAGTCAGCCGCCGTACTTGCGAGTGAGACGGAACTAACAGCTGCAGTGTATTATGAACCCTATAGTAGTTATCTAAGGTTGATTGTAAGTTTTAAGCACTCTTTCGTTAATCTTCGGGGACATACTTTCTTTTCTGTGCGAACGAAGATTCACGACGCGCCTTATCGGTTGGGTACCACTGTAGTGTAGTGTGTCTATATGTGTAGTGTAGCGTAGTGTATAGTGTGTTTCAAACTAGCTGTGCCCCGCGGTTTCGCCCGCGTAGACCGGGATAAAAAGTAGCCTATGATTTAATCCAGGGTATAAGCTATCTACATACCAAACTCATCGAAATCGGTCCAGCCGTTTGAGCGTGAAGAAGTAACAAACATACACACACACTCGCAAACTTTCGCCTTTATTATATTAGTGTAATAAACCAATTCCAGGCACTTTTGAATTTTCAAGGGGTTGGTCAGTCAGAAAGATGAAGCTAGTTGCTCATTCCAAAGCGTAGTCGGTACCTATGGAGAAGAACGGGCGAGAAACTCAACGGACACTCTTTTAAATCAAAATATGGTTACATCATTTGTATTGAAATTATATATGTGAGAACGATGCAGAATGTTCAAAGAGTCCAAAAAAGTAAAAAAATCAAAATCTATATAAATAAAAAGAGAAGTCCTGTCTGACTGACTCATCAACGCCCAGCCCAAACCCTTAAACCTAGAAGACTGAAATTTTGCACAGAGGTTCCCTTTATAATGTAGACAAGGCACAAGGAACGATTTCCCGGTAGTACGTTCCCGTAGGATATTTTCCAACATCCACGCGGGCGAAGCCGCTGGCAAAAGCTAGTTTAAAATAAAATAAGCCGTGGCAGCTAAGATACAACCAACTTGTCAAAAGCGTTAATAACAATTTATTAATAATGTTAATGTTATCTAATTTCAGGTTCCTCTTCTCAAAAGACAATGTAAAAGCAGCATTTGACTTGGACGGTATTTATCAAGAATGCAAGAAGAAACTGTCTACCGCTAAGAATGTTAAAAAAGATGAGTAAAATAACAGTAGAATTAAGTAATAAATTATTATTAATGTTGTAGAATTTAAATATGCCATAGATTGTGCTGCAAGTATAGATGCGAAGCCGTTTACAGTAGTACCCAACTGATATGGCTTACCGAGGTACCTGCGCAGAAGATGAATTTTCAAAGCGTGGGAAATGCTATTGACCAATCGGCACGCTCCACGCACCGCGCTTCTTTTTCCTGTACCGCTATTGGTCGGCAGCTGCCGCCATGTTAGCGCGCGCCGCGTGGCATGTTAGTCAGCCGCCATACTTGCGAGTGAGACGGATCTAACAGCGACAGTGTATTATGAACCTTATAGTAGTGATCTAAGGTTGATTGTATGTTTTAAGCATTCTTTCGTTAATCTTCGGGGCCATACTTTCTTTTCTGTGCGAACGAAGATTCACGACACGCCTTATCAGTTGGGTACCACTTGTACCTACCTACAGAAAGTAATGCAAGCAATTATTAAAAATAATGGCCAATATTGCAGCGAGATTTTGAATTCTACCTTGGTTTGAGATTTTTTTTTTGTTAAAATTAGCCACTACAGTACGACAACGTTTAAAGTTCCTTCGTTTAACTTCGGAAAAACCGAAGTATAGCGAATAAAATGTGACTATCGACCAATAGAAATTGATTTATATTCCCATCTAAATTATCTTATACTAGCTTTAGAATTTGACAATCAATTCTGGTTATATAATTAATAATAATATAATTCAGTCATGATTCGAAAGACGTGGCGCCATCTATTATCATAATTACGTTATTGTTGTTTTCCTCGGGAACAGTACTTTTTTTCGAGATGATAGGTATCCGTTTTTGTACGCCTGACAACCTATTTTCAGGATGATCGGTTCAGTGGTTTAGGTAACAAACAAACAACCTTACTTTTGCATTTATAATTTTTTTTAGGATTTTATTATATGTATAGATAGGCGCACTAATTCCGTCACTCCCATTAGAGGAAGATATGTTACGCGCTAACATCGCAATCACTAAACCTGGACTCGGCGCACGACTACATGCACCGAAACTCGCACATCTGTGATCACAGTCGCAAACCTACAGTTACCGTTAGACAAGGACAGAGATGGAAGCCGGCGTTGTCGTGCAAGCGAAATCGCGTTAGCCGCCGAATGCTGACGATTATGAATGACATTGCATGTCTATCTCGCTCTCACAAACATGGCGAATCAAACATGAAATATTATTATAATTTTCAACAAATTAACATTTTTGGCTGTACTTTACGAGTGAAAAGTAATCCCGTGGAATTTGTTTTTGGTTTTTGAACTATTTGTGCACATTTTGATAACACATGAAGGCATTGTTGCTGCTTATTTAGACGATTACTGTAATTTTACTTAACGTGCTACACAAACGCCCGTTCGATTGTGACTAAGGTCAATTTATGCGGTCCAGGTCGAGGAGCGCGAACCTTATCTTCCTAATTTATACATCAATGGTCACTCCCCTATTGGACCAGTCACATTTAATTCGGCAAAGTTCGGTTTTCCTAATATAAACGATGTAACCGTTGAACGTTGTCGTACTGTAACAAACCTCACTTTCGGTGTCACGTAATGGCTCCATTTGAGTAATGGAGCCATTACCTGACACCAAAGGTAATCGGGAAATCCTCAGCTCGTACAAAAATCTTCTACATATTTTACTTTCGTCAAAGCGCATTTGAAATCTCGACACCATATTGCACATTATATACAAAATAATTTATAGGTAGCTAAGTCATGTTTGTACCAAAATATTTATTTATTAAGTTTAACAAAAGAAGATCTGATGTAAAGTTAGGAAAATTAATTGCTTATCAAATTGTTTACCAAAACTAATGTCCTTAGAATCAATCACAGCTGCCGCTTTTATATAGTAGCTATTTTTTTTTTTTGGTAGAATAGACCCTTTTTAGTGTATTTTTGAAAACCTCAAAGTACGCAAAATAATAGACTGCGAGAGAAAAAAAAGTCCTTTTTTACAGTACCAGTACCATTGACCTTGACCTCACCCTGAGGTCAAGCTTTCATCGTCTAATATACGAGACATTCACCGCCTCATCTAGATGATTCACCAACAATAGAGGGGATTTGCCGCTCGGCGGCCGCTGCCGCGCCACGCTCGCTTCGCTCACTCGCCTTTGCGCGTTAAGGTTGATGCGCCACGGTAGCCCGCGAAATTCAAAATTTCTTACGCTTTTTGCAATTTGTAGGTCAGTATGAGCTTGTATGTTGATTAAAATATCATTCGCGGCCGTAGCTAATATGGCTTTACAGAATTATAATCATTAGAATCAACAATACAACTCCATAAGTTAGCATTTACCTCAAATCTAGCGATTTCATGAAATCATGAGGTTTGAGGTAAATGTTAACTTATGGAGTTGTATTGCTGATTGTAATGATTATAATTCTGTAAAGCCTTAATAGCTACGGCCGCGAATCATATTTAAATCAACATACAAGCTCACACTGACCTACAAATTGCAAAAAACGTAAGAAATTTTGAATTTCGCGGGCTACCCTGGCGCTTTCGCCTTAAGCGTCACTGTTCTAAACTAACCCAAATGATTCACCAACAATAAAGTTAAAAACATCGGGAGTTAATGTACAGAGGAGCCGTTTTACGTCTTTATCATGTCCAATGGAGTTGTTTCCCGTAAGCTTCGCCGCAAGGGAGCGCTGTGTGTTTGGTTCTTGTCAAAGTCATCTTGAAGGCAAAGCGACCAATCGGCGACAAGTAAAAACACTTAGAGCCATCTCGCGGCAAAGTTTTCAGCAAGGAACTCCATTGACAGCGAATGATAGTAACAAACACTTAGCGCCATCTCGCGGAAAACTTTTCAGCAAGAACTCCATTGACAGATGAATGAAAGTAACAAACACCATTGGCGTAGTATGTCAATTTTATAAACATTTAATTTCCCTTACTGAACCTAGTATTAGCACAGATTAATACAGATGGGACACTCCGCAAAATCATTTAAATAAAAAGCGACTCTTGCTACGACACAATAAAGTGCAATTCAGGTCGCACAGTGCTTATCACCTAAGCAATAAGCGATATGTTTTTTTTTGTACTGTATTTTTATGATGTACAATATAAAGAAATAATAATAGTTATATTTACCTACAAGTTGCCTCTCTTTCTACCGCGTAACTCTTATACCTTCTGACTCGTTAGGGTTGTCTTCTGTTACGCCGCGGCGCGTGAGTGAGTATCGAGCTAACGTGCTCCCGGCCGCGCGCGGCAGCCCACACTGAACTGACCCAGTGAGATGAGCCCGCCGCGTACTTGTAGCTTCATACATAAACTGCGGAGTGTCCCATCTGTATTAATCTGAAGTATTAGTCAATTATAGCTTTTGCATGTTTTTTTTTTCTTTGTACACTTAGCTTACTTGCTAAGTTTTTTTTTGTACACTATTTTTTACGAAATAGGTATATTTAGGAGCGAAAGCGTATCACACGCCCCGTCTCAAGTCTGTAGTGCAACTGAACTATTATAAATAAAGATTAGTAGAACAAGGTAAACAAAATAACTCGCGATAGTGTGGCTGACACTGGCATGGCCACCATCAGGGATTTTACTTTTGATAACACAAAGATTTAGTCGTTAATTAGTCGCCAAGTCACAGATTTAGTCGGGTCTTAGTTTAGAAAATACAATGAGTTCAATTTTTTAAGTATAGACCAAGAGCTAGATCAAAGATTTTATCGTAAACTCTTCAATCTAGCTCTTGGTCTATACTTAAAAATTGAACTCATTATATCTTCTAAACTAAGACCCGACTAAATCTGTGACTTGGCGACTAATTAGCGACTAAATCTGGGAGAAAACAGATCTTCGCTAGGTGCCCTAGTTTTTGATATATAAAGGTGGCCAAGCTGGGGAGACTCTCTCCAGATCGGCCACCAATGACCCCTTATAACTTTTGAACCAGTGACCGACAAATTCTGATATTTGGCGACAAATTTCGACTAATTAACGACTAAATCTTTGTGTTATCAAAAGTAAAATCCCTGATGGTGGCCAAGCCAGTGTCAGCCACACCTCGCGATAACCAAAACTTGAGTCAAATGTTTCATATGTTATCAGCAGCACTTGAGAATGTTTTTTGTATACCCTCATAATAATTTTGTGGACTGTTTATGTCTTAAACTCTTTTTTTGTTAAACAAGAAATTACATTTCGTATAAATGGTGCAAAACTTTTTTTGTGTAGTGTATTATTACTTGTCACGCGTGTGGGAGAGAGAGGAGGTTCCGTACCCCAAGAGTGCCAAACGGAACCCTATTACGAAGCTTCCGCTGTCCGTCCGTCCGTCTGTCTGTCAGCGGGCTGTATCTCATGAAATAGGTAGACAGTTGAAATTTTCACTGATTGTGTATTTCTATTACTGCTTTAACAACAAATAATAAAAATTAAAGGGGGGTCCCCATACAAGAAACGGTGTTTTTTAAAAATATTTTTATTTATTTATTTATTTTACAATTTATGTACACACAGAAAAACACAAAGAGATACATAATACTTAAAATTAGGAGTACAAAGGTACAGCTTATTTCTAATAAATATTTTTAAAATATGTAGTGTTTAAATATTGTACCGTGGTACGGAACCCTGTGTGCGAGTCCGACACGCACTTGGCCGATTTTTTTATAGTTCATGTGCGCGCAAGTGCTAGTCACGGCCTGAGGTATGTGATCGCTGAGAGGGGGGAGGGCGCGATTGACAAGATTGGCAGAATGAGCTAGCTTGACCATTGTCTATCTCCCGCGTCTCACCGCTCACATACCTCAAGCGGAGACTAGCACTTGCGCGCTAACTATACTACTGCCGTGCCGGTAGGCCGTCGGTACCTACTTTTTATCATAGGCACTACAGCCGAAATATCTTCTTGCGCAGTAACATTTTTTAGGAACCAAATGGCAACATGCGCGAAAGTTCTTAGTGCCTATGTTCAGAGTTGCCAAGATATTTCGGCCTTACTGTGTTTTTGGTCCCATTAAAATAGATGGACAAATTTTCACAGGGTGATCTACCCATGAATATGAACAACTTTCACTATAAGACTAACTCTGAAATCGCGAAAAAGTCAGCTGTTCAGTACATTAATCTACACCAAACTAGTGAAAATGTAGGGAGCAGCTGATTTTTTTTTTCGCGATTTCAGGTTTGGTCCCATAGTAAAAGTTGTTCATATTCATGGGTAGAACACCTGTGAACATTTGTCCATCTATTTTAATAGGATCTTATATTTATTGTTGTATTTCTTTAACACAAATGAAATCAAAATCAAAATCAAAATCAAAATCAAAAGTCCTTTATTCAAATTAGGCTGAGAATCAGCACTTTTTGAACGTCAAAATTACAGTAAGACAGTCCCCACAAAACGCCCGCCCTTCACCACTTCCTAGTGCTTTAGCTGGGAAGAAGAAGTAGCGGAACAAACTCCCCAGCAGCACAGCTGTCTGTTCAGTTAGAAGAACTAGATTCTATACAATAGTACCTATGCAAAATAATTTACGCAACACAATACATTAAATTATATTTTTGTCAAATAAAATAAAATAAACAATTTTAGTACTTAACTCATGTAACCTGTCATTATGTAAGCTGATCCTGGAGAAAGAACATAACATAAACATTGTCTTGAATTAATCACAGCGACCAACTATTCTTATCGTTTAAGTAATCGTTGATAGAATAGTATGCCTTTGAACAAAGATTGGATTTAACTTTAATTTTAAACGCATTAAAAGGCAAATCTAGCAAAGAAGAAGGTAGCTTGTTATAAAAAGTTATACCAAGACCAACAAATGAGTTATGAACCTTATGAAGCCGATGAAATGGAGCACGTAATTTGTCCTTATTTCTGGTGTTAATATTGTGAATATCACTGTTTTTACTGTACAAATGTATATTTTGCCTAATGTATAAGATGTTGGCGAAGATGAACTGTGATGCCACTGTGAGAATACCAATATCCTTAAAAAATTCCCTCAGAGAAACTCTAGCACCTAGCTGGTAAATTGCTCGAACAGCTCGTTTTTGAAGAACAAAAATATTTTGAATATCAGCCGCTTTGCCCCATAGCAGAATACCGTAGGACATAACGCTATGGAAATAACTAAAATAGACTAAACGAGCTGTATCAACGTCAGTGTATTGTCTTACTTTCCTGACGGCGTAGGCGGCTGAACTGAGTCTACCCGCTAGGCTTGATATATGTGGGCCCCACTGAAGTTTAGCATCTACTGTTATACCCAGAAAAACTGCTGATTCTACAGTCTTAAGCACCTCTTCATCTAAGACGATGTTGGGTCCCAGATTTCTAACATTCGGTAAGGCAAACTTTATACATTTAGTTTTCTTGGCATTGAGAACTAAGTTATTTGTCGTAAACCAATCCGTAACCATTGAGAGTGCACTGTTTACGTCATCAAAATCATGTCTGTTTCTGTCTACTTTAAAAATAAGAGAGGTGTCATCTGCAAACAGTACAACGTCACAGATACCCTTTAAATAGAATGGTAAGTCATTGATATACACTAGGAATAAGAATGGACCCAGTATTGAGCCTTGAGGTACACCTAACTGAACTGGTAGCCCGGAAGATTTCACACCATTAACATCTACACATTGGAACCTATTATGTAAATAAGAATTTATTACTTTGAGAGCTTCGTTTTGGACACCATAATGACGTAATTTACGCAAAAGCGTGTCATGGTGCACGCAGTCAAAGGCTTTGGAGAGATCACAAAAAACTCCAATAGCATTTTGCGAGTTTTCCCAAGCGTTAAATATGTGTTTCAGCAGAGCAACACCCGCATCTGTAGTCGAACGACCTTTAGTGAAGCCATATTGTTCATCGTGAAGGAGTCTGTTTAAATTAAAATGTTTTAGCAACTGCTTGAGTATTAACTTTTCAAATATTTTGCTAAATGCAGGTAAGATAGAAATAGGCCTGAAATTTCCAACGTCATTTTTATTACCGGATTTAAATAATGGTATGACTTTGCTACTTTTCATGAGGTCAGGAAAAGTTCCTAAATCAACACATTTATTAAAAGTAACAGCTAGATAGGGGGCTACGATGTGTATTATATTGCTTAATAGTTTAATGGAGATGCCCCAGTAATCACCAGTGTTTTTAGACTTAAGTGTGTTAAAAACATTAACTACATCACGAGGTGTTACATGTTCGAAGCTAAATAAGCGACTACATTTGGGCACACTACTATGCAAAAGGTTTTCAGCTTTAGATGGGGACGAATTTAAGGATCGAGTCGTAGTTATAGGTATATTGGCGAAAAACTCATTAAATGCCTCAGCTACGTCAGCTGCTTTACTAATTAATTTATTGTCAACCATAATCTCAAGTTGTTCTTCTTGTTTCACCGACTTACCCGTTTCATTGTTAATAATTTTCCAGGTTGTTTTTACTTTATTATTGGATTTTTTAATTGTATCGCTTAAAAATTTAGATTTAGCAAAAACACAAATGTTTTTAAATAATTTTGAATAATTTTTGACATACTCTAGGAAAGAAGTATCAAACCTGTATTTTTTCAAACCGTATAACTCGTATAGTCTCGCTCTACTTTTATAAATACCTGGAGTAGCCCATTGGTTAAAGCCAACGGAGGTGCCATTAATGTTAATGGTTTTGGTCTTAAAAGTAGATTGGTATTCTTTTTGCACAACCTCAAAAAGGGCTCCATAGATTTCATTAGGATTCTCGTGTTCTGCTAGAGATGGTGTAATTCTACGAGCTATATTATTTTTAAACTTGTTGCAACGACTAGCTGTATATGGCCTGCATTCTCTTTTATGTGGCTTTTTATGTAATGGCATAGGGAAGCTAGCTAGTAAACCACAGTGGTCAGATGTTAGGTCACTTAGCACTAATTTATTTTTGACCTCACAATCACTAAATATATTATCAAGACATGTTGACGAAGTTGCCGTGATCCTAGTAGGTTCGAAAAACAAGTTAATTAAATTATAAGACCTGAACAGATTGAGAAGTCTAATACTTAATGGAGTAACATCTAAAATATTAATATTAAAATCTCCACATAAAATTATGTTTTTATTACTTGATTTTAACCTATTGAGTGTATCCTCCATAACCAACTCGAAACGAATAAAATCCCCAGAGGGGGGTCGATAAACGCAAATTATAAAGTATCGCTCGAGTTCAACACAAGACAACTCAACAATGCGCTCAATAGAAAGATTAACTATATCTAAACGTTGTTTACATTTCAACTTGTTTGAAACAAGAACTAAAGACCCACCGCGAATAGCACTTTTTCTCACAAATGCACTTTGTACAGTAAAATAATCATCATTCATAAAGACTACTTCATGTTCTTTCAACCAGTGTTCAGTCAAACATAACACCTGAACATCATAGTTCTCCATAAATAAACTTAACTCTAACTCTTTGCCGGACAGACCCTGCATGTTTTGATGTACAACATTCAACTTATGCGGCCTACCCATTGTCACACCTAATAGTTTAAACTACAAAGCGTATCAAAAATGATATTAGTACTACTACTAACAGTATTCGAGGGTACACTACAAGTACCGGTGTCACTATGTATATTGTATGCTAAAAGATTAGCAATAAGTCTCCTACAACTAGGTGGCAAATACATTTCATAATTAGTCAGTTTGTAATCAGTAATAAATTGATTACAATCAAAATATAAAATAGCGTCACTGTGATGACAAGTTCTATTATAAATTAACATATTTAAATTATAAATGTGACTATTTTGCTCATCAGACAAATATGTTGAATAAGGCAATGCACAGAAAATAAATTTACAGTTCTTGGTCTCATTGAGATGTAACATCAAATGGACACATTCAATTATGTCCTTTTTTCTTACAGATAAGCTATCCCCATATAATAGTATAACAGTGGAACTGGGGTTTATTTTGGTCAATTTAATATTTTTAATTAAATGGCTAATACTGGCACCGGGTAAACAATTATTAATTACATAATGTTGCAAACACTGATTAAATATACTACCAAAACCTTGACCAAATTTGTCAGAAAAAACATAAGTTGTCAAACTATTCATAATATTGACATCTTTATCCATACAGCTACCTACTGGCTGAGCCACTAAGGGTGCGGGTGTAACAAGTTGAGGCTGGGGCTCCTGGGAGCAGACACAGCTAAAAGAGAGGGTATTAGTTAAAGACTCATACCTCTCAGCATTACACTTCACCAAATCCAGTAGTTCCCCAGCCTCAAATAAGCGGTCACTAAGTTGTCGTTGTGAATTCTCATATTTTTCAAAAATATCCTTCAGCAAGTGTTCCTTGTGTTGTATATCATTATAGAGGAGCTGGATATCTGTGTCATATTTTTCCCTACATTTATTTAACTCAATATTACAAGTAATTAAACTTTGAGATAAGACAACACGTTCCTTTCTAAGCGAAAGATTTAATTTTAAGAGATTTTGTTTTTTAATTGCTCTCTGTGACCGTTTAATTATTTTCTTTATATTAATATATTTCTTTAATTTATTGTGACTCATAACAATAGGAGATAATGGTATAGTATCATCACCAGTCAAATCTATGACAGCTGGCTCATACAGTGATTTTGGGTTACTACCTACCAACTCATCAAATAGATTACTAGTCCTAGCAACCTGTTTGCTAACTTTAATACACTCTGATAGAGATAGTGCCTTTTGGGCTTCACACAATTTCCGTTCAAGTTCTGAAATTCGATTCAAAGCTAGTTCATGGGTCTCACTACACTCTTGAAATGTTGACACTAGCTGTTGAAGTTGAATGTGCTGGTCGGCTAAGTCCATGTGTTGTAGGTGTAATTGAGACAGCTCATTCTTAAGGGAGGTGTTCTTTAAATTAATGTTTTCCACTTCCACTTCACTGTCGTCCCTTTCCTGGAGCAACTGTTTGCACATAGCGTTAGAAGCCTTAAGCTCCGTCAAGGTAGCTCTTAATTTTGCTTCCATCTCCTTTACTGTAGCACTGCGGGTCATCATTTTCGACATGTTAGTCTCCTGCAATGTGTGAAGTTATGCAGCTAAATAATAGTGTAAGAAAAGTTGTTCAAATATTTAGATTAGTAGGAGGTAGTAAGAGAAAAAAAAATAAAAAATAAGTTAAAAAAATAAGTAAGTAATGAATTGATAACAAATAGATATTACAATTAGATGAAGTTAATATGGAATTAGATGGGAATGTTAAACAGAAGTAAAGTTACAAGGAATGCACTGCTTTTAATATTAGACACAAATAAACTTGATTGACAATAACAAGTTTAAGACACATTACAAGTTTTATACCATACTTAAATAAATAATAATTAATAAGCTATAGGTAATGAGCCTATTTTTGTGAAGTAAATTAAGTAGTGTTTATTGTCTGAGCGAATGTTTTCGTCATCGATTCTGCTTCCACTAGTTGTCAAGCAAAAGGAGACATAAACCGTGCCAATGTGTGATGGACGTAGCTCAGAGGCTGAGCAGTATTTGTGTTGTTCAGTGGTCTGTTATTATTATGTGCTCTTAAATTAAAACAAAATACTCCCCGGGATTGATGATATTTTGAAATCCGCCACCGTTCGAGTTGACAGCCGGTATCGAGCCGGTTTAATATCCTTTTTGTGTGAAGTTCTCGCGACAAAAAACACTGTATAATAACTAGTTAAACTACATAATAACTAGGAACGACTATATAACACTATTTCAACATAATTATAACACTTTTTAAGAATTTTCTAAAATGTAAGTTTATATGTTTATTGACAAAGTATTGAATGTGTTCAAATCAGTGTATTTATGTGTTGTTGAATTAGTTTGTAAATAAAAATTTCACGCTTAAACTCTGACCTTTTTATTCCTACAAGGTGTAATTTAAATAACGCACAAATGATTAGTTAATCATTATTAACGAGGAGCTCATGGCTAAGTAATAACAGCCGCACGGGTCGATCCATCAGGTTAAGCTACGTTTGCCGGGGTTGGTCCGTGGATGAGTGACCATCTTTACATACCGAGACTCCTCCATGCTTCGGAAAGCACGTTAAGCCGTTGGTCCCGGCTGTCATTCGTGGATCTTTGACAGTCGTTACGGGTCGTCAGAAGCCCGAAAGTCTGACAACCAGTCTTACCAAGGGGTATCGTATTACCCACTTACTGGGTTGTGGAGGTCAGATAGGCAGTCGCTCCATGTAAAATACTGGTATTCAGCTGCATCCGATTAGACTGGAAGCCGACCTCAACATCATTATGAACAACTTTTACTATGGGACCAAAACTAAAATAGTGAAAAAAATCAGCTGTTCCCTACACTAAATGTGACGAGTTAACATAAATATGTTGGCATAACCGCCACCGAGTTATCGCCACGTCAATCGAAAATGTGAATTCCGTTGTAAAATTATCGCGATAAGTTGTGGCCACACTTACGGCCTAAGTCCATCATCGCGAATCGCGATAGTCAACGGCGTTTCCCGTTGGTGTAGCCCGGAGATGAGAAATAAAAAGCTTTTGAAATACTTAAATTTATTTATTGACTAGATACACATACAGTAACTTACAGCTTATAATGTCTTTATCATTTTAATACAAGGTCAAGTAATTTAGCTAGCAAAACTTCAAACAGGTGTGATGGGTGTCGAATCTAAACATGATAAAACAAATCTAACTTAGAGAGATGTATTTATTGATGTTTCTTATGATTATAATTATGTAAATACTTATTATCTACACCCATGCTATAAATCCTCTATAAAAGTTTCTGAAACACTTAGCTTATTGCTAACATTAAAACAGCCAGTGTCATAGTAACCATTATATCATCCAAACAAAAATGTAGGGAACAGCCGATATTGTTTTGTTTCGTGTCTGTGGGTGAGGTGGTGAGTGAGTGTGTGAAGAGAGTAAGTGAGTGAGTGAGTTTGAGTGTGGTGAGTGAGTGAGTGGTTTTTGCGATTTCAGGTTTGGTCACATAGTAAAAGTTGTTCATAATAATGAGGACAATGCTCCCTTATTAAGCGCCTTATTTAGTGCGTTTAAGTAAATTCATTCATTCATTTATTTATTCAATAACAATTTACATTGTGTCTGAATGTTTTACAAATTTTATATACCTACGCAAATAATTAAAATAAATTCTATTATTTCCTGTACATACTTTCTTTGTATTAGATACTCAGCAATTAAACTTTCCATGAAAATACATAACCTTTTATAGAGGATTCATAACATTGGATGTAGATAAAGTCTTGTATGCAACTGTACATAATTAGGTATTAAAACACTCATGGGATACTATTAGTTACGGCCGCAAATCATATTTTAATCAACATACAACCTGACACTGACCTGCAAATTACAAAAAAACTTAAGAAAATTTGAATTTCGCGGGCTACCATTCATTATCTGGGTAAACTCATAAACACAATACACCAAGCCATACTAATAGTAAAGTTTTATTTCACCTTATTCACGTAAAATTCCACCACAGTATACCATCTTTAAAAAAAAAATATTTACAAGGCAGATGTGAGTGGAAACGCCGGGAGGGGACGCCCTAGGAAGACATATAGCGACCTTATTGGTGATGTTCTTCAGAAAGGTCAGGCGCGTAGTACTCGCTACCGGCGTGTGTGTGATCAGATGTATGAACGTGAACGAGGCAACAGGAGTATGTGAGGATCATAGATGGTGACGTTCTGTAGTTTCTGCCTACCTCAAACTCACGGATAGGGGCTCAGTGTGTTTATTTACCTACTATGCGTGCCAAATAAGAATAAAATCGCGCTTGCTGCCAACTTCACACGATAGCTGTCAAATTAGTACTGCCGATAGCTGTCAATCAATCTGCCTAGCCTTTTCCCAACTATGTTGGGGTCGGCTTCCAGTCTAACCGGATGCAGCTGAATACCTACCAGTATTTTACATGGAGCGACTGCCTATCAGACCTCCACAACCCAGTAACTGGGTAATACGATACCCCTTGGTAAGACTGGTTGTCAGATTTTCGGGCTTCTGACGACCCGTAACGACTGTCGAAGATCCACGAATGACAGCCGGGACCAACGGCTTAACGTGCTTTCCGAGGCACGGAGGAGTCTCGGTATGTAAAGTCACCCATCCACTGACCAACCCCGGCAAGCGTACCTTAACCTGATGGATCGACCCGTGCTGCTATTACTTAGCCACGAGCACCTCGAGCTGCCGATAGCTGTCAAATACACGATAGCTGTCAAATTAGTACTGCCGATAGCTGTCAAATACACGATAGCTGTCAAATTAGTACTGCCGATAGCTGTCAAATACACGATAGCTGTCAAATTAGTACTGCTGATAGCTGTCAAATTAGTACTGCCGATAGCTGTCAAATACACGATAGCTGTCAAATTAGTACTGCCGATAGCTGTCAAATACACGATAGCTGTCAAATTAGTACTGCCGATAGCTGTCAAATACACGATAGCTGTCAAATTAGTACTGCTGATAGCTGTCAAATACACAATAGCTGTCAAATTAGTACGGTAATGAAGTTCGCGAGTATTGCGGAACAAAATGGCGTCTTGTCAGTACTATTCTTATTTGGCGCGCATAGTATGTATGTATGTATGCAGTATACCATCTTTTACCAACGCGTTCCCAACCTTCTTTATAACGCGTCGCCGTGGTAATACATTTCACGCTCGGATATTCTCTCAAAATAGCGTAATAGTCACCATATTGTCTGAAATAAATAAAAATTAAATAAATTATTTAAAGTCTATAACCTACATAAATAATAAATAAATAAAATCATTTTATTTCGGATAACTAAAGATCCATAAATTGTTAGTAGGTACAGTCCCTAGTCCGCGAGGTCTAAGCTGAGCTTTGCATTTGTGTGAGTGCACATAGACAGTGTAGGTGTGACGTCCGGCATAGAGCGCGACGCGTTCTTTGCTTGGTTTAAAACCCGTTTATACTGCTTTTTGGCAATCGGCTTTTGTTCTTTTAATACGAGAGGCCATGACCAAAACCATGTCGCATCGCTCGTTGTAAAACGTAAAACGATAAGACGATTGAAGATTTTGTCTTACGTAAAATGATAGTACAAAAATTTTAGTCATGAGCTCTCGTACTATTTTGGTGATCACTCACACAAATGCAAAGCTCAGCTTACGCCTCGCGGACTGTAACAAGTTTGAACTTGAAAGAAAGAGGTCACCCATCCACGGACCGACCGCGGCAAGCGTAGCTTTACCTGATCGATCGACCCGCTAGCGGCTGTTATTACTTAGCCACAGGCTCCAAGTCATTGACTTAGAATTCTATAGACTGCTGATTATCTTCCCTTGCATTCACACTAGAAAAAGAAGAATATATTAACGTCACTAGCATACAAAAGAGACAGAGTAAAAATATTTCTGTCCTTTATCGCGTGCCGGCCAAGACCGTCGACGTGCGCAACAAGTTTGACGTTTTTGGCGATTGCAGATTGAAATCCAATTATTTATTAATAATTACATCGAGATTTTACACAAAATACGTGCCGTTTCGTGCTCAATTCTTTAATACCATCTGTGCAACTGTGCAAAATGGTTAGGTGCAGTGTATTACATTGTAAAAGTGATAATTTTATGAAGATTGCCGGATTGTCCTTTCACACGTAAGTATTCCACCTTTTTATGTATTTTATCGCTGTGTGTGCTGCTATTTCTAATCAAATAGTCGCAGTAATGTACAAACTAATTTGTATTTGTGTTAAATCTCAAAAAATCGTGATTTGCGCAATATTTTTATTTTCTTACCTGAACATTTAGTGTTGCCACTTTTTGACGGGGAATTTAGCCTTTAATAAGGGTAAAACTGATTTTTTAAAGCAATGTCTATAAAAAAATATTTTATTTCAGACCTTGATCCATTAATATTAGTAATACACACTTCTCATAAGATATTTTAGTAACAAACGTAATAAAAGAGTTTAATTCATATATCTGCACTCACCTGATGCCCCGCATTGGGTACATGTTGTACTCACGGCTACAGATCAAGCTATACATTTCCAGTTTAAGCTGATCTCGCAATGTATAGGATTTCCTTACAGTGTAAACTGGAAATGTATAGTTTGATGTGTAGCCGTGTGTACATGTACATAATGCGTCATAATGGTGCAGCACGGCTGTTTACTGATGACCTTAATGTCGTTGACGCTCCCACGTACTCTGCGCATCATGGAAGCATTCTTTTTACTCAAGATGGTATTAAAACCATCAGTATGTACTTCGGCAAACATTCCTGATGCACTGCAGTAACGTGGAAGCCTCAACCACATCCTGAAAGTATTGATATACTGAACTCTGAAGACGTCGTATGTCGTCTGCTTCTATCGATCCCACAGAGTGCACATGTACAAAGATTGGCAAAACGCATTATCGAGTTATTTTTACTTCTGGTGTACAACGTGCAAACCTGTGGGCTAACATATTGCATGCTATATAGCTACTACTATACTATAAATATATAAGTAAAAAAATCATGGAAAGCAAGATCACTGGTTAAAATGAAAGGTAATGAAAAAATCTACCCGATTTATTATTATTCTAGATTTCCAAATAAACCCGAAATAAGAAACATGTGGATTGCTGCTACTAATAGGCCTAATTGGGCTCCAAAAACCAATTCCAGGATTTGCAGTCAACACTTTGATAGTAATCTTTTAATAAAGAAAGCATGCAAAACTTACTTATACCCCGATGCTGTTCCAAATACGGTAACAAATATGGATGTACCTAACATGTGATTGAATTTTATTACAATGGTTATAAAATTTTAACATTTAATCCCATTAGGTTGCAGGAAATAGAGGAAGCGCTATGATGATTAAGAGCAGCGAAGCCACATCCACTGAAACATTAGAAGGGAGCTCAAAAACAGTTAAATCTGTAAGTCTATAGGATTCATATTTTAACAGCTTAATAACGAGCCGAGAGTTGTATGTACTGACGCCAGCAGGTCAAACTACCCGAAACTGTCAGATTTTCCCAATCAACCTTGAACCTAATACTCTAGCGATAAAGATGAAAATCTATTAAAGAAATTTGACAGATTGTAGTAGCTTGATGTGCTGGCGTCTGTACATAATGTTGTTTCAATAATAAGTGCGTAATATAAAACATTTTCCTTATTTATTTTAGTATTCGTCACCTGAGTTTTCGCCCAGAACATTGAAACGAAAATGGCAGAAAGACCAAGAAATATCAAAACAGCGTTTGAAAAAGCTAAAAGCACTTCGAGAAAAATCTAGGAGGTTGATCAAAAAGATGGCAGATTCCTACATTGTTCTCATATGTAGGTATATTTTCAATATGAACGATGTAACCAATATTTTGTTTTTTTTTTTATTTAAAAGAGTGTCCGTGGAGTTTCTTGCCCATTCTTCTCCATAGGGGACAACGGTTTGGAATGGGCAACTAGCTTCATCTTTCTGACTGACCGATCCCTTGACAATTCAAACGTACGTATGATTAGTTTATTTTGAAATATATTTTTTTTTTATTTTGCTTTGAGTTTGAGTTTGAATAAAACATTGCAGTCGCATCATTACTCATATTTTTTTATTTTTCCTGAAATACAAACCTCATTAAAAAAAATCTTATTTTTTGAAGAATATTGGGTAAAATGTACATCACTTGGTAACCCTAAACAAAAGATGTACTTTTTTTCTGTCCCTTTCGACGGCACGGATTCCATGAGTCTATAGAATTCTAAGTCAATGCTCCAAGTGTTATTTAGATAGGTACTTACCTATAAAACAATCGAGGAGCTCGTGGCTAAGTAATAACAGCCGCACGGTCGATCCATCAGGTTAAGCTATAAAGCTACACTTGGCTTGGTCCGTGGATGGGTGACTGTATTCTTTACATACCGAGACTCCTCCGTGCCTCGGAAAGCACGTAAAGCTGTTGGTCCCGGCTGTCATTCGTGGATTCGTGTCACTCGTTAGTCATCAGAAGCCCGAAAGTCAGACAACCAGTCTTACCAAGGGTTATAGTATTACCCAGTAAGTGGGTTGTAGAGGTCATAACAGGAAGTCGTACTTTAGTCTATCTGTGATCGACTTTTCTGGTCATATGTTTTATTTGTTATTAAAAGTAGAGGAGCTCGTGGCTAAGTAATAACAGCCGCCACGGGTCGATCCGTCAGGTTAAGCTACGCTTTCCGGCGTTGGACCGTGGATGGGTGACCATCTTTATATACCGAGACTCCTCCGTGCCTCGGAAAGCACGTTAAGCTGTTGGTCCCGGCTGTTATTCATGGATCTTTGACAGTCGTTACGGGTTGTCAGAAGCTCGAAAGTCTGACAACCAGTCTTACCAAGGGGTATCGTATTACCCAGTAACTGGGTTGTGGAGGTCAGATAGGCAGTCGCTCCATGTAAAATACTGGTATTCAGCTGCATCCGGTTAGACAGGAAGCCGACCCCAAAATAGTTGGGAAAAGGGTGGGCAGATGATAACTTACCTATAAAACAAACATTTCGAAGAATGCATCTAGAATGCTGAGCAGCTTCAGGAAGCGGGTGTTGGGCTCCTCGTCAGTCTTGCGCGTGGCCGGCTTCTCTTTCCGCTTCTCCAGCTCTACGGAGACAGGACAGGAGAATTTCTTATAATATTTGTATCAGGGACCGTATAACCCCTGGGTGGGTTTTAGACTTGAAACCCAGTGAAAGTGTTCTTTATCCCTTCAATATAAATATCCTTGGACATTTCACACAACGCCATCTAGTCCCAAGCTAAGCAACCTAATGCTTGTGTTATGGTAACGAGATGGCTGATAAACTACTTATATACATTTTTTTTTTTTGTAAATACATATATTATCTACATATTAGAGATAGAAAAACACCCAGAATCGGAACAAATACTTGTAGGTCGTACAAATATTTGTTCCGTGCGGGAATCGAACCCGCGACATGCTGCGCAGCAGTCAATCGCTCAACCACTGCGTCAATCGTGCCGTCAAATATATGGATAACTCATTGAATGGGTTCTGTACTTGAAACCCAGTGAAAGCGTTATCCCTTTATTAAGATACACTATAAGGGTTTTGTTTGGGTTTCCATATTAGCAATTTGCAACGTATGTCCATCATCGAGAGATCATATTACATTGCTCCGAGTCGGAATGTTACGCTGTTATAGTTTTTATGAGAGTTGAAGTGAAACCCTTTCGAACGGCTTAATTTAAGCCGTTCAAAAGGGTTACCCACATCGTATGGGTTTTTGTTTAACTGCTTAGAAAAACCCTATCGAAAACCCTTTTAATGGGTAACCAAAAAGGTCCCTGATTTGTATACAGGGTGTCTCAAACGTAGTGATCCAAAGGAAATGGGGTAAAGTGAAGATACCTAAGGATCTAAGGGACCTATGAACTAAAAATTAAAAATTGAGACACTACAAAGTATTTATCACTTTGTAGCATTGATATATTAGAGGAAGATATGTTACGCGCTAACATCGCAATCACTAAACCTGGACTCGGCGCACGACTACATGCACCGAAACTCGCACATCTGTGATCATGGTCGCAAACCTACAGTTACGACAAGGACAGAGAATGTTTACGATTATGAATGACAATATTGTATGTCTATCTCGCTCTCACAAACATGGCGAAGCAAACATTAAATATAATTAAATAATATAATATAATAATATATTATAATATTTTTTTATTATATTTAATTATAATTATATTTATTTATTTTATTTTATTGTTATTATTTAATATAATTAAATTTAATTAATTATTATTATAATTTTCAACAAATTAACATTTTTGGCTGTACTTACGGTGATAAACTGATATGTAATCCCGTGGAAGTTTTGGTTTTTGAACTATTTGTGCACATTTTGAAAATACAGGAAGGCATTGTTGCTGCTTACTTAGACGATTACGGTAATTTTACCTAACGTGCCACACAAACGCCAGTTCCATTGTGACTGAGGTCAATCGTGTGCGTTTAACACAATTTATGCGGTCCACGTCGAGGAGCGCGAACCATATCTTCCTAATTTATACATCAATGCTTTGTAATCTTTTTTTGAAGCCGGTTGTTTTTTTTTAGTTTTTGAAGAGTAGGTACAGACTAAGATGCTCCTTATGTTACCTCCATATTTCTCCCCAAGTCCTCGGTGAGCCCTCTCAATAGCCAGCACCTGTTCCTCGCTGAGCACCGCTGAGGTGTCCAGGAACACTTGGATGCTGTACTCCGAGAGATAGTGGGACCAGTGACCGAAGACACCAATACCTGTGTGGTGTGGTAAGGAAACCAGGATTTAATGTTATATTTAAAAGAGGTTCGAACATTATTGGATACCTACACTACCTACCGTCTGGCGTCAAAAATGTCAATCGATACAGTGATTGCAAACTAAAATCTATAAGCTTCGCTTGCGGGAGTTGATCCGTGGATGGGTGACCATCTTCACATATGGAGACTTCTCCGAGCCTCGGAAAGCACGTGAAGCCGTTGGTACCGGCTGTCATTTTTGTATCTTTGACAGTTGGTATGGGACGTCGGAAGCCCGAAAGTCTGACAACCAGTCTTATTATGGGGTATTTTACTATCCAGTAACTGGGTTGTGGAGGTCAGATAGGCAGTCGCTCCATGTAAAATACTGGTATTCAGCTGCATCCGGTTAGACTGGAAGCCAACCCCGACATAGTTGGGAAAAGGCTAGTCATATTGATTGATTGATTGTTTCAACTCACCGATCGGCCTGGGAAATTCAGAAGGTATGTGGACCATATCAGGACCGCAAGTCACGGAGCTGAAGTTGTTCTTATCCGTTTCATAACTGGGCCTGAAAATACAGAGTAAACTCTTAATAACGAAACTCAAGGGACCTATTGGGTTGGTGTTTCCAGAATAATTTGTTACGTAAAATACGTAAAAACTGGTTTTTAAGGCTTGTCCGTCGCAAAAAGCGCGGTCACTGTCGGACTGCATGGAAAAGAAAGAGAAGCGCGGTGACACAACGCTTGCAAAATATGAAGTAATTATCGATTTACAAAAAATCTGTTGATTAAACTAAAAAGGTAATGACAAGAAATAATTCCTTATTAGTTTGTAAAGAACTGTATAAAATGAACACTTTTAATGAAAACTGTAGGAGTAATATGGTAATAACTCGAAAAAATAGACCGAAGTAGACCTGCATTTAGATATTTTTTTCCTTAGTTCTACAAACTAAAATAGATTTCAGGACACATGAAATCACTTCTTATGTGTTGTAGATTACTGTGTATATTTTCCTATCAGAAAGATGCTATAGTTACTGTAAAAGATGGACACAAAGTTACTTGGTTTCACCGTATTTTAGGAAGGAGCAGCCTTAACCCTTTGTATGGAACGTGGATCCACGCGAGACACAATTGCTTTATAATTGTGTCTGTAATTACGGCATTCAACTCGTTAATAGAGAAAACGAGTTTTAACTTAATTAATAGAGATTTTAATTAAAACCAGTCTAAAGTGGTTATGACAAGTTATGAGTTTTGACTGTAACATACAAGTATATTGCACGCATTTGAGATTTTTAATAACAATCAATCTGCCTAGCCTTTTCCCAACTATGTTGGGGTCGGCTTCCAGTCTAACCGGATGCAGCTGAATACCAGTATTTTACATGGAGCGACTGCCTATCTGACCTCCACAACCCAGTTACTGGGTAATACGATACCCCTTGGTAAGACTGGTTGTCAGACTTTCGGGCTTCTGACGACCCGTAACGACTGTCAAAGATCCACGAATAACAGCCGGGACCAACGGCTTAGCGTGCTTTCCGAGGCACGGAGGAGTCTCGGTATGTAAAGATGGTCACCCACCCAACCACGGACCAACCCCGCAAAGCCTAGCTTAAAATGACGGATCGACCCGTGCGGCTGTTATTACTTAGCCACGAGCTCCTCTACTTTAAATAACAAACAAAACATATTTATGACCAGAAAAGCCGATCACAGATAAACTAAAGAAAACACATGAAAATGACAATATTGGTCAATATACCTCACAGTATCAGACACGTAAAGGTCTGCATCACCAGATAAAGACGTGAGTTCCACCAGGAGAGGCCCGGTATGTCCTAGTTGCCAGTACGAGAAATTACCAGCACCGACTGCGCCTACAACGGTGTCTAACAGTATTTTATCCGTTTCTATCTGCACATATCCGGATAGCAAAGACGATAGTGTCGATATGCATATAATTCCCAACAAAACTAATATGAATTCCCTTCGCATTTCGCTAATTTCGTAAATATTTTTCTTACGAAAATCTGCACAATTTGCTGTCAAATTGACGTTTGCTATTTTTGTTTGACAACAGTGGCAGTTTGACAGCAGAGGTCATTGAACGTGGTTTTTTCGTTCAGAAATTCAAAACTCTCGCAGAAGCTTTTCATATTCTTTGGAGAAAAAGTTAAGAAATCTCACTTGTAATCGGTGCTTCTTTTACACACACAAGAATCTTTATTAACCATTTCATTAACTACAACTCATGTCATGTTTCACTAAAGATAGTATGGCTCAGAATAATGCTTTACAGCGCTTTACTGATTAGTATGGAGACGGCATGGCGCCGTGCGTCACACGATTTGCGTAAACGTCAGCGAAGCCAAATTCTTTCAGCTATTTTTATCAGAAACTGAAGTAAACAAAACAACTTTACAATCGACAATGATGAAATAATGAAATCGCTTAATGGATGTTTCCATTAAGCGATTTCATTACTAAACCAAACGTAATTAAACATAGGTACTTTCGTCGCAGTTATCCGTAAATCATTAAGTAGTAGGAAGTCCCATAAAATTCGCATAATAACTGTGGCGGAGAGCGCTGAGTCGGTCGGGATATCAACCAATGCGGATGGTACCCTGCAGTACGTCTTGTAGTCCGGTAGTAAAAGGGAGATGGTGAGATCATGTCGTGGAGCTCCTTCGCACTCTGTCCGAAGTACAGTCTGTAGAAGACCGACAGGCAAGCAATATTACCCTATGAGCCAGGCCGTGAAGCCTAGCCACCAACGTCTCGTCACCTTTATGCCTTTTTGCTCTGCGTTCCATCGAGTCAAGTACAGTAAGCTGGTATTTCGCTGATCCATCCCTTATATGGCTGCAATACTCCATACAGAAATGGACCAGGGGGCTTACTATGAGCTTTTATAGCAGGGCAGAAGTTGAACGTTTCCAGTGAGAGAGAGAGCCGGAATTATATACGACCTATAGCACCGTCACTCTCTCTCACTGAAAAAGTCCAACTTCTGCCCTGCTATAAGAGCTCATAAAGCCGCCTGTGACTTGAAGCTGTACATGTGAAGTAGGTAGATATAACATTGTTTCGAGATTAGCCGATGCTTCCAGATCACTGTACTTACAAAGTTCAAGAGATGTCAAAGTGCTGTCAAAGTAAAAAAATATTTTAAATACTTATTAAGGCACCGTCCCACCGACGACGAGGAAGTGACTAAACTATCAACGATTTTATCGATCGAGAAACGTACAAAAGATTGTAGGTCCTCAGCCGTACTATGACGTGAAAAAGATCATGGATCCGTTGATAAAAAAGGATGGTGCTATAGGTCGTATATAGCTCCGTCTCTCTCTCTCACACTTTAATTGATCAACTTCTGCCCTGCTACAAGAGCTCATAGTAAGCCCGGCCCCGGTCCTGTATAAGTAAAAAAATATACGCGACGAATTGTTAACCTCCTCTTTATTGTTGAAAAGTCGGTTAAAAAGAGTGAAAAGCGTCTATAAGTTTAAGGGTGCGTATGCACTGACGCGGAGCTGGGCGGAGCGGAGCGGAGACTTGCAGGAATCGTCCAATCACAAACGAGTCAAGAGACGCAATGAGGATTTCAACTTTTATGATTTGTCGATTCCTGCACATCTCCGCTCCGCTCCGCCCATCTCCGCGTCAGTGGAAACGCACCCTTAGCCGATGTTCGCAAAGACGTAAAAATATGGCGCACTGGATTTTCAGCTTTCGTTGCTGAGCCGAGCATTGAGAATCCAACAACAGAGTGCATTCTAGCGCGTCGAAAAAACACACTGTTGGATTTTCAACTATCGGTGCTAAGCAGAGCGCTGAAAATCCAGTGCGTGAAACAAAGTCGCCGCGATATTTTTACGTCCGTGCGAAAGTCGACTAACACTCACACATTATAATAAGAATAAGAATAAGAATAATTTTATTGGTCCATCGTTACAAAATAAATTACTTACAAAAATAATAATATTGAGTGCTTGCTGTAACTAGAATAAGTAAAATATTTATTTGAAAAGTGGTCCCCAAACTAGGCAGCGCCTGTATCTTGGGGGCCTGAGTTGCGTTATCTTAAGTTTTAACTCGAGACATTTTGTGTTAACAATTTAATTTCAGGATGTTTGAAAATGGACATAATACAAGAATTATAATTAATTAAGGGTAGAGAAATAACAAGTTAAAAATAAAGTAAATTGAGCAAAATAAAATAATTCTAGATAATGATGCAGTGTGTGTGTGTGAGGGTGTGTGGGGTGTGTGTGTGTGTGAAGTGTGTGTGTGTGTATTGTAGTAGGTGTGAGATTTTGGTGTTAACTCATAGTGAGTTTTCCTCAGTGCCGTTGTATGACAGGGAGAGAAGCCAGCTTTTTGTCATTATTTTAAATTTAAAATAATGACAAAAAGCTAGCATCGACAACGACAATAATGACTAATCACTCGTAGTCGTCGCGCACTCGCTGCTCGCAACCTTTTTTGTAGTTGCTCTATCTCGCTTCCCGTATTCGCCGCCGGTGGGACAGGGGCCTAACAACGGATTTGGAGCCTTGGATCATTTATAATCTATACTAATATTATAAAGCGGTAAAATTTGTTTGTAAGTTTGTATGTAGGAGGTAATCTCTGCAATTACCAGTCTGATTTGAAAAATTCTTTTTGCATTTGATAGCCCAATTCTTGAGGAAGGTTATAGGCTATTTAACATCACGCTATGACGCTTAGGAGATGAGTAAAAATAAAAACAAGTGGTAAACGAAGTAACAGCACGGGCAGGCGATGCGATTCGACGCGGTGGGTCGGGGAAACAAGAAATTTCACGCAGACGAAGTCGCGGGCAGAAGCTAGTAAATAATAATAATATAATAATATCCTTGGACATTTCACACAACGCCATCTAGTCCCAAGCTAAGCAACCTAATGCTTGTATTATGGTAACGAGATGGTTGAAAAACTACTTATATACATTTTTTTTTTCTGTAAATACATACATATTATAGATAGAAAAACACCCAGACTCGGAACAAATACTTGTAGGTCGTACAAATATTTGTTCCGTGCGGGTTCGAACCCGCGACATGCTGCGCAGCAGTCAAACGCTCAACCACTGCGCCAACCGTGTCGTCATAATATAATATCAATATAATAACAAGCATGCAGATGGCTTTGTTTGTATATATAATGAATGATAAAGATAGTGATGTTTACATATTGCTGAAAACAAGATATTTTATCAAAATACTTTTTATCAAGTTCTGGTAATTTCGACCGCCAATGTTGTCATCAAAAACAGACCATTTTTTTTCTGTCTAAACTACAGGAATTTTTCATGAATTTTCAGTTTCGTGCATAGATAATACACTATAGTATAAAGTTTCGTGAATGAGCGCCGTCATCGGCGTCATAGTATACGACGTGAATTCGAATAAGTTCTTTTTAGGGTTCCGTACCTCAAAAGGAAAAAACGGAACCCTTATAGGATCACTCGTGTGTCTGTCTGTCTGTCTGTCTGTCTGTCCGTCTGTCCGTCTGTCACAGCCAATTTGCTCCGAATCTAATGGACCGATTAAGTTAAAATTTGGTACACATATGGATTTCTTTGACCCAAACACGTACAGCTAAAGTAAATATATGAATTTTGAATATGAGAGTCACTTTTAGGGGGAAAATAAGAAAATTTAAAAAAAAAGTTTTGTAAACTGTACCGTGTGACATATTAAATGAAAGGGCTTACTATGAGGGTCTCAAATATATTTTTTTTATAATTGTAAAATATATTGTTTTAAAGTTATTTAAGAAAATTGACGAAAATTGACCATTCCCCCCCCCTTATCTCCGAAACTACTGAGCCTAAAATTTTGAAAAAAATATAGAAAATAGTTCTATACCTGTAGATTACAGGAAAACCTATAAGAAGTCTGTGGTCTTAAAATAACATGGTAAATCTATATATATAAAAAAATCAAAGTCCTGACTGAGTCACTGACTAAATATCAACGCACAGCCCAAACCAATTTACCTAGAGACTTGAAATTTTGCACATCCACTAAGGAAGAATTTTTGGAAATTCCATCCCTAAGGGGGTAAAATAGGGGATGAAAGTTTGTATGAAAAATCCTATCCCTTGAGTTAATAGACTTGAAACTTAGCACGAATATTCATCTATAAGTAAATTATAAAGTTTATCATTTTTAGTTTTCCTAAACTACCCCCTAAGGAGGGATTGGGGGTGTCAAAGTTTGTATGGAAGAACACGCGGTCCGATTAACTCAAAACTCAGTTTTTATACTTGAGACCAAAAATTAAGACTAACGTGTATCAGGGTTTTCCAAAAATCTACCCCTATAAGGGGTGAAAAGTTAATTTTATAGCGGAGGATTTTATTGGGGGCTTGATTAACTCTAAAATTGGTGTAAATAATGTTTGAGTCAAGTTATGGAAACATACCAGACGATTTTTGAAATTCTTTATTTGTGTTCGTGCAGAGATACAGTTTATATGAAAAATCTTATTAATTTGGTTAATGAACTTGAAACTTAGCACAAATACTTGCATAAGTAATTAATAATGTTTGTCATTATTAGTTTTTCAAAACTACGCCTCAAATGAGGTTAGGGATGTTAAAGTTTGTATAGAAGAATTTTAAAGCGCAGTCCGATTAAAAAAATGGTACTTTTAGTCAAGTTAGGAAACTTGCCAAACGAATTTTCACCGATTTTGACGACATATAGCTGATGTTTTAAGGAGTAACTTAGGCTATTTTTATTTTAGAAAAATAATTAGGGTTCCGCGCAAGAAAATTAAAATCCATGAAATCAGACAACCACGTACAGTCCAGTACAAACTTACTAAGCCTCCGCTGTCTATTACGGCTATAACAACAAATAATAAAAATAAAGCAAATTTAAAAATGTAAGGGGTCGATCCCCATACAATAAACTTTTCATTTTGAAAAAAAATAAAAATTTTAATCTAGCATGTGGGGTGTCATCGTCTAGAACTCATTGAGTAAAGTACAAACATATTTTTTTAAATCTTTTAAAATTAAGAAATAGGGGGCCGCAAAAGTTGTAAATTTTAGACCATTTTTGTACGAGCTCTAGCGCAACAATTCAACAAATTAGGAATTTGAAACTTCTTTATACAATGTAGGTACCATGAATACTGTATTTAATCAACAATACTGAAAACGGCGATTCATATATTCAATATTTTGTTTAAACATGGGTGATTCTGCAACTGCAAAAAATAACCTTGTAATTCACAGTATCATTATACAATAAGTAAAAAGTTATCTTTGCGATTGTTAAACATATAATATGGTACGGAAGCCTTCGTGCGCGAGTCCGACTCGCACTTGACCGGTTTTTTATTTTTTTTAATTACGGCGCTGTTGTAGTGAAACGCGCGTGCATTACAATGTTCTTTTTTTGAAAACGAGTTGCATAATGAAATTCAGTACAACATTAAAGCACCCGTTTGGATGCTATTATGGTTACCATGGTTACTATGACAGTGGATGTTTTAATGTTGGCAATAAGCTAACTGTTTCAGAAACTTTCATAGAGAATTTATAGCATGGGTGTAGATAAATAACATATTAGCATCACAATCACAACACTAATGACTGTAGGTAATCGGCAGAGGTGTAGGTATCCTACATAAACCCATAAACCAAAGTAAAATTTAAGACAGTAATTATGGGCTGTTTCACCACCTACGATTAAGTTCCTATTAACTTACTTGGCAGATAATTTCATAGAAAATCTGTTCCATTTTTGAATATAATCAGTAAGTAGCCTAGAACAAACATTTTAGTCGTATAAATAAAAATTACGCGACTCTAAATGCTATAAAAATCGTATTAAAGTAATTTCAGCGTGTCATACGACTTAGTGCATCTTATCTTTACACAACTTGTAGTCATATATAGACGTCGTATAAACTTCTATACGACTGTCTTGCACGACTTTTACACAATTTTCAGTAGTATAACCAGTGATGTCGTCTTAGTAATGTCTAAACAACTTTTACATCGGCATTAATCGTATTAAAGTCGCGAGAACTACTTTTACGTGATAATCATGTTAGAGTGATAAATGGCACGCTTATACAATTTTCAGTCAATTTGAACACTTTTAAACTACTATTTAATGACTGGATGACCTATAAGTATATAATAATTTAGCAATATTACAACCACAGCCATTTTTTTCTCTCTGTAAAAATAGATTTTATGGTATTAAAATGAATAGAAAAAGCTGGGCACATGTGAAAAAAGTGGTGCTTTTAAAAGAAAAGTAAAAAAAAACTACATTGCGCTTCTTACGTCTAATTTATATTATTTCGAATACTTCTACACGACAAGTCAACTGTAATCAAACTGGAGTTGGTTCCGCACAAAATTTAATTTTCAAGTCACCATAATTTTCAGGTTTTAACAGTTGCTCAAACGATGTTGATACATTTTGTTGAGCATTACGGAGACTATTACCATAATAGAGAATATATCACAAGTAACGTCCATAACTTGATTCATCTGGTTAATGAAGTTAAGAGATTTGGTAAATTAAGTTGTATTAAACGTACAATAAGAAAAGGAAACAAACCTCTGGAGCAAATTGCCAACCGACTAATTCAAAGAAATACCATAGAAATAGAAGAATTAAGTAATAATAGTAACTATGATAACATTCCTGTCATTAAAACATATGTTTATAAAAAAACTTTATAAAAGTGATTCATCTGGAATCATTTATTCTCTCCACAGACAACCAAAATAAATGGTTTATGCCTAATAATCTTAATATATTCGAGCTTATATCTATAAAAAATGACGACGTTTGTATAAGTTTAATTGGGAATATTATTGAAAATGTTACCGATGTTTTTGACAAGCCAGTTAGGTCTTCATTATTGAATATTTTTATGATAAACTGAAGAAGAAAAAGAAGATCTAAAGCGATAGTTCATTCTACTGTCATAAAGTGTAAGTTAGTACCCGTAGAATATAGTTCAAATACTTATTTTGTACCGCTCATTCATACCCTGAAGTGAAAAGGTGTAAATAAAAAAGAAAAAATGCAGTGGTTGGTTTTATTTATTAATTGTAAATGAACCAAAATACAATCACAAGTGAATCATTCATAATAATTTAAAATATAACAACAAAAATATTAAGAAGGTTCTCGATTAGGTAGATTATCTTTGGCGCATGGCTTACAACTGACGAAAATATAACAATCATAATGATCGCTATTTCTCGATTTTAAATAAATTTATTAACAGGGGTTAATAAATTTATTTAACCCTTAATCGGGCACAGCGAACTATTTTACCGAAATCAAAGTTTTTTTAAATTAATTAATTACTTGACCCATTATTTTTCTACAGAATTAGATTAATTTAACATGTATTTAACATTTTCCTCAGTCACTATAAAATGTGTAGGTTTGGTTTCATTGCCAGTTATCGGAAATCCGCAACCAAAACAACGATTCGCGCGTAAAAAGTGTGTGGATGGAACTTATCGATGTCCATAAAAAATTATATGTAATCATTTTTCATTATATCCGAGACCACCAATAAATAAACCACTTGTTTATGTATGTATTTAAAATGGTTTTTTCACACGCGATTGAATCCAAATGAACCCTTATTTTGTTAATATGGCTGATAATATACAGATAAAAATAAGTGCACGGAATGAAAAGTCGTTTAGATGTTATGTTACGGTTGTGTCGTTAATCCTAAGTCGTATTAAGGTAACTGTTAACACTTTCGTCAAAATATAGGGTAAAAATATTGCTTTATTTAAAGAATTTATAAAGCGCGTCCATTATATTAAGAAAACTATCTAATATTACTCGATAAAATTAATTTCCCAACAGATTAATGCACTCAAACATGAGTTCGAAGATAAAATAATTAATAAATAAAATGGCTGTACTCCCCTTTCAATGTTAAAAATATTACTATATTCTAACACAGTACAAAAGTTGTTCGGTTATAAAGTTTCAATTCACTACATTAATGTAATCACTTTACATCAAAATCCCTTATAAAAGTCGTGATGAATACTAGTTACTCGATAAAATGTCGCAAAGCAGTGCTAATAGACATCATAACTCGACGAAAAGAGGATCTTACGACGTCTGTACGACCACTACTCAACCAGATAGTGATTAATACGACTGCTACGTAACTCTATTACGACACTGATTCGTATAAAATGGGCCTATTCTCGGTCATATCAACGTGATAGCGATGTATTTACGACCAGCGTATAGAACCAAAAGTTAAAATCAGCACGTCGTGGCGACCTATCAAATGTTTGTTGGGCTACCTAGTGTGGCTATTTGGACATCGTGAAATAGGCTTTTACAATAATATGTACATACAGTTTTTTTTTTACAAGCATTTGTTACCTACCTGTGCCGTCTGCCGTAGTCC
The DNA here is from genome assembly GCA_905163495.3 of Cosmia trapezina. Taxonomy (NCBI): domain Eukaryota; kingdom Metazoa; phylum Arthropoda; class Insecta; order Lepidoptera; family Noctuidae; genus Cosmia; species Cosmia trapezina. Next base: position 15,162,810 of record LR991047.1, read on the forward strand.
CTGGACTGGAAGGGACCACGGGGAATTTTTGTGCCCGTGGTCCCTTCGAGAAATACAATGGTGCCGAATGGTAGTCTCGAAAGTATGATTCGCAACAAAAGTACTTACGCGACAATAACAAACCTATTTCTTTGAAAAGATTGTTTCATTGTTTATTTTAATTCATAAAAATTGTTCGTCACTCACAAAAGATGTCTATCTTATAAGTACTTAGGTACGTACTTACATATCACGGAATCATGTTTGTTATTTCATAAAAGATGATTATATTTTTTTTATCTTTCTGATAAATTCATTGATAGTGATAAATGGTATAGTAATTTCCTGTGAGAGTTGTTTTTTTATAGAAGTAACGTTCATGAGTCATTTTTATTTCGATTATTATTTATTTTTCTTTGTGAAATTCATCATCATCATGTAATGTCAGGACTTCATAGAACTTTGCTGATTGCCAAACGAAACTGCTAGCCTAATGTGGACTAGGGAAAGTTGGGAGTATACATACACATAATCAGCCTATAATGTTCCCACTGCTGGGACACAAGCCTCCTCTCGGTGAGAGGGAGTGGGCCATAAACCACACGCGGGCCATGTGTGGGTTGGCTGATGTCACAAATGTCTTCGAATTTTTGGTTCTAGGTTCTAGGACATGCCGGTTTCCTCACGATGTTTTCCTTCATCGTTTTGAGAGCAGTGGTGATGAAATAATTTACACAAAGTAAAGCGCCTGTGTGTGTTGGAACTTACGACCTACAACTTTTAAGTCGCGGCAGTGACCACTGTGCCACCACTGCTCGCTAAGTCGGGAATATGCTGACCAATTTTTTGGGCAAAATTGTCATCACCAATGTTTTCATCATAGATATAAGTGTCATAAGTGTGTATCTTTGACAGTCGTTACGGGACCCCCAAAGTCTGACAACGAAGCTTATCAAAGGGGTATCGTATTAACTGGGTTGTAGGTCAGATATTCAGCCAGTGTAAAATACTGGTATTCAGCTGCATCCTATTAGACTGGAAACCGACCCCAGCATAGTTGGGAAAAGGCTAGGGAGATGATGAAACATATTGATTGTTCAAGGCTCAAGGGCGTTCTGGGAAGCGGGTCTGATGTCTGATTCCCGCCCTGAAACTCAAAAATTCAAAGCATTTAAGTATTTCAAATAAACCAATTACAGGCACTTTTGAATAGTCAAGGGGTTGGTCAGTCAGAAAGATGAAGCTAGTTGCCCATTCCAAAGCGTAGGTTCTTAAGGAGAACAACGGTCAAGAAACTCCACGGACACTCATAAATCAAAATATTTTTACAAAATATTGGTTACATCGTTCATATTGAAAATATACATGTGAGAACAATGTAGAGAAAGACGTGCACGTTAAAAGCGTCCGTAATAAAACAAATAAAAACTAAAAACAACTAAGTACTTACATAAATTAATAAAGAAAGTAATTAAAAAAACTAAAAAACCCGACTGCGGTAAAAGTTAAGTTAAAAAAAAAGAAAAGCTAAAAACAAGCCCATTTTAAATTAAATTAAATTTGGATTTTTTTTTGGATTTGGGACACCTAATGTGTAACTTATAAATTTGTATGTCATTTATGACAAAACATAGCGCACCTATATAAGTTAACACCCATGCATGTAAATACCTATGTTTCACGAATAAACTGATTGATTGATTGATTGAAGCAGGCGGGACCCGTTTGTGTTTGAAAATATAAAAAATGGAATGGATCCCGCCTGCTTCCAAATTTAATTTAATTTAAAATGGGCTTGTTTTTAGCTTTTCAGTTTTTTTTAACTTGATTTTTACCGCAGTCGGGTTTTTTAGTTTTATTGATTACTTTTTTTATTTCCAGCTTTTTAGTTTAGGTACATATGTGAAAAATTTCGCAGACGATTTAGGTCTTGCAAGGAGTTTTGAGGGTTATTTTGATTTCGATTTTCTTTTCGTGTTTTTTACGATTTGTCTCTTCGAATTGCTTTTAACCATATAAGTTGTATATATTTTTGTAATCACCTTTTAAAACCCTTTTTTGATATCCCACTCGATGGTATTAGACGAAAAAAATTTTGAACTCCACAATATGGTTTGGAGGCATGAGGAACAGGGTGTAAAGTTCACTCACCCTCCATAGAAAAGGGAGGATCCTCCGACCAGACGGGTGTTGTGTCTGGTGGGCTACTGCCCGACGGTTGATGTCGGGACGTTGTATATAATTATGCTAATCGCGTGGTAAACTCTAATTGCGCGATGCAGGTTTGCGTGACGTCATGTCATTGATGCGTAGTTCATATGTGGCGATGTAGATGCCGCCACATCACTCCCCTCCGGAGACCGGAGGTCGATAGTGGGCTGAGTCGTGTATCTTGCGATGCTTGCCAGTGCCAGTTGTGGTTCCAGTGAGTCGGAACCGGGTGCCGCATAGTTCACGGTGAGTCGGAACTGTCTGCGGTGAAACCCCAGTGAGTCGGGGTGGCGCTGCGTTATGCTCCAGTGAGTCGGAGTGTACAGCGCTGGGTTGAGGCTGAAGGTGATGACCAGGAATGCGCGTCCGTTGCATGCTGTGGTCAGGATACCTGTTGAAGCCGTGGATGCTGGCTGGCTGAGTGACTCGCCGCTCGAAAGCTTGAGGAAGTGATGCTGATGACGTCACGCTGATGTAGTTGCACGAAGGCCGCGCTGACGTTCATGCTCGGGGTCACCAGTTTGGGGGCATGAGGAACAGGGTGTAAAGTTCACTCATCCTCCATAGAAAAGGGAGGATCCTCCGACCAGACGGGTGTTGTGTCTGGTGGGCTACTGCCCGACGGTTGATGTCGGGACGTTGTATATATGCTAATCGCGTGGTAAACTCTAATTGCGCGATGCAGGTTTGCGTGACGTCATGTCATTGATGCGTAGTTCATATGTGGCGATGTAGATGCCGCCACAATGGCACCCCAAATCCGCCATTTTACTTTGTTTTTGATTTTAATGTAGTCAGTGACACTCGCACTACCAAGACAAACCTAAAGACGTATAATTAGGTATTAAAACACTCATGTGATACTATTATCACTATAAACCCACATTCGTGTTTTAATACCCCTTATTATACGTCAGTTGCATAAATAACTGTTAATTGGGCAAGTTTAGAAGATTTACTTCTTCTTTTTCTTTTTGCAAAGTATCGTATTCGTATGGTGATTCTATTCTCATACCTACCTACATAATTTAGTAAAAAAAAACTAGAATACTTAACTAATTATTATTAATCTAATGATATCGAGGAAAAAACCTATGAGTAACACGATAAAGATTACATTTATTAACATAAGTACTAGTAAGTACTTAAAATCACAAAATCATTCTTATTCAGGCAAAATAAAACCATACCCTGTGTGTGCCTACCTATAGTTAAAAAAAAAAAACTTTACAACGAGAGAGATTCGAAGCCCAAAACATGTCTGGCTCAACATTCCATCTCCCGTTTTTTATCAAAATAACTGTCGGGAGTGTCGGGACCCGGGACCGAGCTCCCACGCGAAGTCACGAAATGCATCCTTCTCTTTCACTCTTACGTTTTAGACAGAGAAGAATACAACAAAACAACAAAAACAAATATCAGCTGGTAACCCACATCCTGGCAGGTTTTACAGCTGTTGTCGTGTATACGAAAGAAACCAGTTTAACTTGACATTTGAGGGTGGCGCTGGTTGCTATGGAAAACTAAAGCATTTTAAGCGATAAATGTACTGAATTATCTAATTCAGTACATTTACAACATTTTATTAAAAATGACTTGTATTTTTTTAATCCTAAATAAATAAAAATTCCTTATTCAGTACATTTATTTTAGTTCTATAATTTGCCGTATACCAAGATATTCTGGGCACTTAAAGATGCGTTCTAAAAAAAAGGTAAAATCACCTGGCTTTCCCGTAATTTACTACAGCCGTATCTTGGTAAAATGTAGACGAAAGCCAAAGAGGGAATTTTATTAAATTGTGATAATTTGTATTTCGGAATTGGCTGTAGGTATACACTACACACGACTACATAATTATTATGAAATTATCTTCCCCTATGGTCTATTGTTATGCTATAGCTATAGAGCATGCCGCCGCTATCGCGACATTAACTTGAGACGCGAACACGGTTCGGCGTTTTTGTTTTATAAAGTTATTTTAATTTCACTAAACGTTATTATTTATTTATAATTTTCTAAAATAGCATCTTGAAGCAACCAGTAGCGCAGAGATGAAATTAATACGAACGAGAAAAAAAAAACTCGAGTGGTGTGACCCTGCCACTCGAGTTTTTTTCGGGGGATTTTGCAAAAAATTCATTCATCAAGCTACTCACAGCTGGGTCAGGACAATAGACAAACAAAAAATCTGCCTAGCCTTTTCCCAACTATGTTGGGGTCGGCTTCCAGTCTAACCGGATGCAGCTGAATACCAGTATTTTACATGGAGCGACTGCCTATCTGACCTCCACAACCCACTGGGTAATACGATAACTCATAATAAGACTGGTTGTCAGACTTTCGGGCTTCTGATGACCCGTATCGACTGTCAAAGATCCACGAATGACAGCCGGGACCAACGGCTTAACGTGCTTTCCGAGGCACGGAGGAGTCTCGGTATGTAAAGATGGTCACCCATCTACGTACCAACCCCGGCAAGCGTAGCTTAACATGATGGATTGACCCGTGCGGCTGTTATTACTTAGCCACGAGCTCCTCCCGAGACAATAGACAAACAATGAACAAAAAAAAAGGGTCAAAGTCAAAGACCATACCAGCTGACATTGAACAATAGCTTCATGAATGAGTCGTTTGCATAGAGTGATCCTAATTTTGGTTATTATTTTATGATTTATTTTGTTTGATTTTTTTTTAAATTTATTAATTACCCTATTTCATCATAATATAATTTTTATAATAAATTACTGACCACTAGCCTTACTTGGGTCTATAATTACTGTCGCGATAGCGACGGCACGTTGTATGTAGTTACCCGTTCTGTCACGCAACTTTTGAAGGGTTGTTCTTTCTTTTGAGTCGATGGAATTATGAAATGAGTTGTGCCCAGCAGCTGGGCACAAAAATCAATTTCAAACAAACTAAATAATAAAATAATAACCAAAATTAGGATCGCTCTATGCAAAGTTCTATGTCAGCTGGTAAAAGGTCTTTTTTTGTTTATCGTTTGTCTATTGTTCTGATCCAGCTGTGAGTATTTTCATGAATCAATTTTTTGCAAAACTTCCAGCAATAAACTCAGTGGCATGCCCTTTTTTGCTCATTCGTTTTAATTTCATCTCTGCGCTACAGACTGCTTCAAGATGCTATTTTAGAAAATTGTAAATAAATCAATACTTAAATAATAACATTTAATGAAATGAAAATATCTTTATAAAACGAAAACGAGAAACCGTATACGCGTTTCAAATTAATGTCGTAATTGCAGCGGCACATTGTATTTCTCAAGCGCGTTCGACAAGTCTCGTTCAGGGCAATCAACTGTCAACTTGCTTGGCGTTTGAAGGATAAAAAAGTTTCTATTTAAAAAAATAATGAGAATTGAGTACTTTATTAAAATAAATAAGTTGAGTCACGTACTCAGCCCCTAGTCATAGGGGGCGACCCCTATGACAAGGGTCCGAGTATGTCATTAACGGGCACAAAATAAGGGTGCAATTAAATTGACCCGTTGGTTTTAACAACACATATAAGTACATGCATTTTAGATATTTTAAACCGGTACTGTACCTACTTTGTTTCATCACCACTGCTCTCAAAACGGTGAAGAAAAACATCGTGAGGAAACCGGCATGTCCTAGAACCAACAATTCGAAGACATGTGACATCTACCAACCCGCACTGGGACCGCGTGGTAAATTACAGCACACTCCCTCTCACAGATAGGAGGCCTGCAGTGTCCCAGCAGTGAGAACACTAAATAAAAAATAAATATCCTTGGACATTTCACACAACGCCATCTAGTCCCAAGCTAAGCAACCTAATGCTTGTGTTATGGTAACGAGATGGCTGATAAACTACTTAAATACATTTTTTTTTGTAAATACATACATATTATAGATAGAAAAACACCCAGACTCGAAACAAATACTTGTAGGTCGTACAAATATTTGTTCCGTGCGGGAATCACGTGGGGGACACTGGGAACGTTATACGCTGCTGAACAAGCCACTCAGCAAGGTTGGCAGTGACACTGCCTGCACAAAAAGACTCCCTACTACGCTAGTTACATCATCCAAGGACTCCAAGGAGATTTCTTTCAATGCGTCAAACAAAAGGTACTTACCAAAAGGAAAAAAACAAAAAAAAAACCAATAGGACAGCAAGTTCGGCGAACTTCGTGAGCAGCTCGGGCTCTCGTCGGACGACTGTATGATGTTGATGTATGTGTTGTTGTTGTTGTTGTTGTTGTTGTTAGGGCTCCGTACCTTAAAACGAAAAAACAAAACCCTTAGGGATCACTCGTGTGTCTGTCTGTCTGTCACAATGTAATATATTAAAAAAAAAAAACAATGCTATATTTAAAACTAGGTGGCTATGCTATGCACAATACATTGAAACCCTGATCTCTAAACTAGGGATATCCCTGTATCTTAGAGATCAGTGTCCCTCCGCAGCAAAGTCACAAGCCATTATATGTAACTCATTGGTACAAAGTATTTCTTTACATATTTAAATAAAGAGAGAAAAAAAAAACGATAATAAAAACCCTTATTCTCATTTACAATTTTGTGCAAGTGTGGGGTGTCACAGCCAGTTTGCTCCGAATCTAATGGACCGATTAAATTAAAATTTGGTACACATATGGACTTCTGTGACCCAAACACGTGCGGCTAAAGTAAATAAATAAATTTTGAATATGGGGGTCGCTTTTAGGGGGCAAATAAGAAATTTAAAGAAAAAGTTTCGCAAACTGTAAACTAGGTACCGTGTGACATATCAAATGAAAGGGCTTACTGTGAGGGTCTCAAATATATTTTTTTTTTATAATTTTAAAATAAACCCTTTTAAAGTTATTTCAGAAAATTGACAAACATTGACCATTCCCCCCCTTATCTCTGAAACTACTGAGCCTAAAATTTTGAAAAAAAAAATACAGAAAATAGTTCTATACCTGTAGATTACAGGAAAACCTATAATAAGTTTGTGGTCTTAAAATAACATGGTAAATCTCTCAATATTGTGAGTACAAACTTACATTTACTGTTGGAATGTATGGGAGAATATGTTTTTCAACTATAATGTAATTTAACAAACTTAATTTGTTCTTGGGATAATTTCATCCCAATTACGGAACCCTTCATTGTGCGTAGTCCGACACGCACTTGGCCGTATTGTTGAATATGGTATTACCATTGACGTTCAGTCCAGTCTACCTACTGTACCTTTTGAAAATACGCTTCGCTCGTCGACCGATAGCAAAATAGGTAAGTCAAGAGATTATGAAAAGAGCCACGCCCTGCCTTCGATAAGTATAATGATAGCGGGGCACCGTCGACTTGCTGACGGATATTTATGATGATGATATTCGATTAATAACACTATTACGTTATCAAGCCCCTAATCCGCCTTGCAGGGCCATTGCAGTTTGCAATTTAAAATATAGATATCGAGGAACAATAATTATCATAACCATAGAAGTATAAAAAAAGGTCTAAAAATAAGTCTATGATCATAACCTAACATATACCACCACACCACGCCTGTAATCTTGTACCCGTTTATTTACCCATAGTGCGACCCACATTTGGGGGCTCGTGGCTAAGTAATAACACCCTCACGAAGGTGACCATCTTTACATATCGAGACTTCTCCGTGCCTCGGTAAGCACGTTAAGCCGTTGGTCCCGGCTGTCATTCGTGGATCTTTGACAGTCGTTATGGGTCGTCAGAAGCCCGAAAGTCTGACAACCAGTCTTACCAAAAGGCTATCGTCATAACTGGGCTGTGGAGGTTATAGTCAAGTTTAAAATACTTGTGTTCAGCATCCGATGCAGCTGAATACCAGTGTTTTACATGGAGCGACTGCATATCTGACCTCCACAACACAGTTACTGGGTAATACGATACCCCTTGGCAAGACTGGTTGTCAGACTTTCGGGCTTCTGACGACCCGTAACGACTGTCAAAGATCCACAAAAGACAGCTGGGACCAAGGAGTCTCGGCCCATCCATCCTATAACCAACCCCGGCAAGCTTAGTTTAACCTGATATATCGACCCGTCCCAACCCGTAACCATGAGCTCCTCATTAATTGGTTAATTTGAAATAAAAGGAGTTTGAGTTCTCCAACAATAAATTAGAACAGCGTCGATTCGAAATGTTAATTTAGTTCATCAACATCAATAAATTCACAGTTAATTTTGCCAATAAAGCTCTAAAACAGATTATTTAATTCAAACAAAAGACTAGCAAAAAAATAGGTCGAATTCAATTGGCGTCAATAACATAATAAAAATAAAACTAACCTAGTGTTCCTTGAACGGTGGCGAAAAATGGAACTACGTTTCAAATGTATTGGATTTGACATTTGTCCAAAGAAAGTGGCGCCACCTTGAACTGTCAAGATACATTGGACATACTGTTTCGTGATGAAATGTTTGCTTGCACAAAGTTATTTATACAGTTCTGATAACATTATTTAGGCCGAATATAATTTATTTCGTGACCTGGCTTGACCCTATACTGCATAAACAGCAGCCACATAATTATTATTTTGATAATAATTTTAAATACTTAACTTTGTATGGACAGTAGCAAGTGGTGTGGTCCTGTTGTCAGGCGATATTGGTTGCGTGATTGCATCTGGATTAGTTGGTATTGGGATAAGCCAGCTACTTGCCTAGTCGAATTAACTGTCACAGTGACAATGTGTCAAAATAACCACTATGTCACTTCGCTATGCCCTACAAGCTCCGAGGCAACTCCGAGGAGTAATATAGTGTTCTCAGTTCTGTCAGGACATGAGAGACATGAGGATGTAAGATTTTAGAACCGAGCAAGCGTCATTGAAATGCGACGACGCAACGCACTAATGAGGCCTCAGCCTAACATGGTGGCGGCGTTCAAGTGTGGCCACTCAATTTATCGCGACAGTCATCGGAATAATTACCGCGATGTTTATGGCGATGATAGGCATAGGTATTGACGTTGACGTTGGTGTGTCCCCGACATTAGAGTGATGTGCAATTACCCCGCTGTAAAAAAAATAAAAATATAAATAAATTTAAAAAAATAAAAATAAATAAAGAAAGAAAACGGTAAAGGATAGGATAGACCTTATTGAAATAAAACACTTGTTTTCTTCATCATAGTCCTCCATAGGGCGAACGGAGTGTTGCTATGTGCACTTTGCAACGGTAGAAAAAAAAAATAAAGAAAAAAACGGGCTATGTCCGGGCGCGTTTACATCGGTACAGTAAAATAGCCTACTCGAGTACTTGAACAGCAATGCTGGACTTATTAAAACAAAGCCTTCGTTGGTATTGAGAGTTTAGGACAGCGAAATTATGAAAGCAATTATTGTAAATAGTTTTCCTACTAATAACAGGTTGAATAAAAGTTGCCAAGCAGAAGGTTTTAGCCAAAAGGGTGGTCAGGCTCAGGGCTCAGTCAGGGGGACATTTTCCTTACAGAAAGGTTTGTCTTTACAAGGTCAGCCGTCCGTCAGAGTGATGCAGACAATGAAAACCATACGCATTTGCCTGCGGTCACGTACCAAGTTGAAACTTTGCAATACTTGCAAAATTACTGAGCCATCGCCTTCGCTAACCAATGTTATAACGAGCCCATTTCCCTAGACTTTCTCTCTACTATACCTTGCAGGAGAGTGTAAACAAGCTACGAATAGCTTGTATATCTACTACTAGTTTACTAAAATAGATTGTTTACATTTTTCTCGACGAAAAAGGAACTTTAGCTGCTTTATCGCTACATTCGCTACCTACCGAGAATTGAGCACCTACTTACCTTACGTAGGTATACATACTGTGTTATGTTACGTATTAATAAGTACCTAGGTTGTTATGAAACTATGTAAATATAGCTGCTGTATAAGTACTAAATTATATTATTATTAGCTCTGATAACAAGGAGTCGGTTATTGAAATGAAAACAAACAAGTCCTTATCTACCAATGGGCTAAATGCAAAATAACACAGCCAAGTACATAACGGCCATATGCAATAACTCGGATAAATTAAAAATCAGGGGGAAATTACGGGAGTCTTTGTATGAGCGTACTTCCAAACATGGTCGGCCTATACAGATACACTCAACCTCCTTGTTTTCATCGTCATATTTTTTTTTTTCAACGCTGCGAGCAGATTGGTACTAGGCGGCAAATAAAGCTGACCATTCACGCATAACGGATGCGACTTTTTTTCCAGATTATTCTAGAAATCGTATTTTCGTACGTTTACGTACGTTTCGTACTGCAGTCGGGTTTTTTAAATTACTTTTTTATTTCTAGCTTTTTAGTTTACAAATGTGTTTTGGCCATGAGCGTTATTTAAAAGCTTTTTTGGATAAGTGCACAAATAGCCAAAATCCTTCCAGGTCCTAACTCTGCTCCAAGCAATTTTTTTTTAATCAAAATTCAGTTTTTCACTTCGAATTACTTTTAAAGATATAGGTCGTATATATTTTTGTAATCAACTTTTTAAAACACTTCATTTTGATACCCCACTCGATGGTATTAGAAGACAAAAAAATTTAGAACTCCACAATATGTCACCCCAAATCCACCATTTTACTTTATTTTTGATGTTAATGTAGCCAGTGACACTCGCGCCACCAAAACAAACTCAAACTCAAAGCATTTATTTCAATTAAACCAATTACAGGCACTTTTGAATTGTCAAAGAGTTGGTCAGTTAGTCAGAGAGTTGAAGCTAGTTGCCAATTCCAAAACGTAGATCTCTATGGAGAAGAATGGACAAGAAACTCCACGGACACTCTTTTAAATCAAGATAAGTAATACAACATCCTGAGTACATTATATTTGTTGCTTCTACATGTGAGAACAATGTAAAAAAATAAAAAATACTTAAAACCAAGTTAAAATATAAAATTTAAAAAAGGCCTGGCAGATAAGAGATGACCTGTCTCAACTGACGGCGCCCGTTCACGAACATGGCGCGTGGATCAGCACCATTCAGCTCAACCATTTTGTAGGGAACAGACAAATCTATAGACGTATAATTTATCCAAATCCGTTCATTCGTTTAGGAGTAAAGAGGGAACAAAGAAACGGACATACACACATAAATACATACATATAGGTCAAACACATAACCCTCCTTTTAGGCTTCGCCGCAGTCGGGTAAAAATAACAAGTTGATGGGTTTTTTTTTTACTTTGTTTTGTTCAACTAATCTTCAAATGGCTAGTTGACACTTTCCGTGACCCAAGGGCCTGGCTTTTACCTTGGCCAGAGACAGAGGCTAAGCATTGCCATAAATCGTGGTAATGCCACCGGTCTCTTGGGTACATTACCGTTGATAGCTTAGAGCATTTAATAGCGATGCGACGATATTTTCGTTTGTTAATAGTTTTTGTCAGATTAGGTTATTATATTTTAATTTTAATAGTTGTTAGTAAATTATGTATTAGAAGTTTATCCGATTTTTATTTTAATGTTATGAAATTAAATTAAATAGACTAGAGATTTCCTTTGTTTTCAGTTAATTTAAGTATATAAATTTTGAGTAGAATAAACAATACATGTAAATTAATCCAATGGGCTGACTGCAAAAATTGCTAGTGAATTGCGTCATCTATTTTGAAGAGGACCACTTTATATCTTCAAGCTTCTTTATCAGATATTTACTTGTGACTTGTGACTAAGAAGACCCTGCACATTGTGAATCAAATTTTGAAATCGCAAACACAGTGGTAAAATCTGACGATTCAGACACCTCCTCCTTTTAAATCTTTTTATTTTGTCGTATTAAGAATCGGGACACAATCATCACGTCTGCGGACTTTCGCTAGCCAATTCAATTTGACCCTGTATATTATCTGAAAATTATGGCGTAATTATACTTTTTTTTTTCTAAAAATTGTCTAATTACGCCGTAAAAAAACAAATTGCATACTTTTAGTTATCAAAAAAAATTAATGGACTAGTATCATTAAGCAGGGAGAAAACACACTGTGTCACGTAGGCACTGCGATCCCTTCTGGAATCCATTGTCATTCCAAAGCACTCGTAATTTTATCATGTACTTACTTAAGTACCACTTTGTTAATGACTATAGATTAATATAGATAAGAAATCGGAATTTCCCTGACTCAAACTAATACTGAAATAAACGTTTGTACCTGTGAGGGGTTTAAATCTGATTAAATTTTTGCTTTGTTCTCTTTTTTTTTACAACTATCAAATTAAAGATAACTCTTTGATTATAAATTCGTAATAAAAATGTCAAGTAAATAAAATGAAGTCCACCAATCTTCTTAAAATAACAAATAAAATCGGACAAGTGCAATTCACTGAAGGGGTGGTCAAAGCACTACGCGACATGTCCTGCAGACTTCCCGTCGCACCGAAAAAGTAAGGCGTCCAAACTTTCCTCGGAGAATCTTAGACTTGTGAGGGAAAATCAGAGTTGCCATCCACGCAGCCATCTTCGCAGATAAGGAGGCCTTAAACCTTAAAATTAGTAAGCTCATACGACGTGACCTTCAGTGCTCCAACACACGCGACAGTAAGGTCCCGATGGAGCAAAACCGAGGGTTGAAAGTATTCGCTCAACAATTAGGGAGGGATATAACGAAACTGAACTGCGAATGGCAGAACCATGACTTTGAAGTCCGAGATACTCAAGGATGTCAAGGATTTTTACCGGCTCTTATACTGAAAGTGGATTGAGAACGTGAAACCAGCCATACAAACTCCTTTGCAAAAAAAACTGGCACCTTACAGTCATTGGCTTTTCAATGAATAATATTAATATTTTTATTATGTCACTAACATAAATGACTAGAAATTTCTTATTATCATTGAGAATATAGTTTTTAACCCTTAAATCCTGGAATCGGTGTTTCAGTCAATGTAAACAGAGAGTCGTGTTAAAATGGAAATTTTTAGGGTATCTTTAAATTAAGACTACGAGTATTTTTATGGTATTTTAATAAAAAAAAGACATTAAAAAATAAAAATTAATAACGAGTATGACCTCCCCTTGCAGCGATTACGGCATGTAATCGTCTTGGCATGCTTTCCACCAGGCTTTTGATGGTGTCCCATGGGATGTGTTCCCACTCAGACGAAATCACACGTTTAAGCTCCCTGATGTTTTGTGGAAGGGGTTGGACAGATCGTACTCGCCTTTTTAGGAGGTCCCAGACGTGCTCAATGTGGTTAAGGTCGGGACTCCGCGCTAGCCAATCCAGACCACGAATACCGACCTCTTGCATAAGCATCTACGTCGCCAGAACGGTAGTCCCGAGCATTACCGTCCCTGCAAATGGCATCTTCACCAATTAAAGTCAGTGCGTGCTGTGCATGTTGACAAATTATTCCTTTTGTGTACCTTTGCGCATTTAGTGAGCCATTTTCAATGAACACTATCTCGGTACGATAGCTGTAAGTTACGCCCGCCCTAAACATAACGGACCTTCCACCATAAGGGGTGATTTCTTCAAAACACACGTCGGCATAGCGTTCCCCTGGTCTTCGTAATACTCGCCGACGTCGGTCCTCACTATTCAGACAAATTCGAGCCTCATCGGAGAAGAGTACGCTACTCCAGTTACCTAGTGTCCAAGGTAGACAATTTCTAGTGAACCTCAGTCGAGCAATCCGGTGCTCACGGAGTAACTTGGGGGGCCGCGCTGGTCGTCGACTGCGTATATTAACCGCTAAATGCCTCCTCCTCACTGTCCATAGGCTAACTTGTGCTCCTCGTAACTCTTTAAGGTTTCTTTTGAGGTATACATACAATATACATTTGCGGTTCCTCAGCGCCTGAGTCACTAAAAAGCGGTTGTCTCGTGGTTGTATGCAACGTTTTCTCCCAGAACCATGCCTTCTTTGAACGGAACCTGTCTCTTGGTATCAAGTCCAGGTTCTTTGGACGGTGGAACGGCTCACGTTTAACCGCTGTGAGCCATAACATTGGCTACACCCCACTTCCAGCAGCGCTATAATTTTACTAGCTTTTATTGCCTTTTCTGTCATTATAATCGACACAAAGATATCTGTTTTAAGTCACAATAAACAGGATTATGCGACAAACTTAAATTATTCTAATAAAAATAACGAGAAGTTAGTTTTAGTTACCTGATAACCTTATAACCGCAAACCCGCGAATAGTAAGTAAAAAGTCATAAACTGAAAAAAGGATTATTATTTTTAAAAACAACAGTTTCGAATTTGAAATTAACTTTTTTTTATACCCAGACTCTTTATTAAGTGCCAGTAACATAGTTTGGCTATTAAAACCTCTTTAGAACTAAATGATTACCAATAATGTAGAAAAATCCAAACTGCCCGTTTTTTTTGCAAAGGAGTGTATATAACCCTAGTGCAAATGACCATCATCATCTGCCTAGCCTTTTCCCGACTATGTTGTCGGTCGGACAGTCTATCCGGATGCAGCTGAATGAATACCAGTATAGTGCAGATGTCCATCGAACTGAACGAATGTGCCACTTACACGGAGGACATCCCGGATATTCGACCAGTGCGAGACTTTCTTCGAAGGATAAAATCAGAAATTAAGTTATTTGGAAAAGAACCGGAGTAACCGCCATAGCTTGCAGAGTAAGCAAACTGAAGTGGCAGTAGGCTGGCCATGTTTGTCGAAGGACCGATGGGTGGTGGAGCAAATGAGTCCTGGAGTTGAGACCACGTACCTACAAGCGTTGTGTGGGACGCCCCCCCGCTAGTTGGACCGACGACCTTAAAAAGGTGGCTGGGACATACAGGTTGTGAAAAGCTGAGGACAGGTGTTGTGGCTCAGTCTGGGAGAAGAGGCCTATATCCAGCAGTGGACTGCGATAGGCTGAGTTGATTGAAGTGCAAGTCAGACTCTGGCAGTGACGGTTCCATTCCAAATTAAATACCAAGAACTGGAGACATTTCCAAAGTTGAAAATAGGTTGATGATGATGTTTTACTCAGCAGTTGTTAGCTGAATAGTTATAAAAAAATAGTTTGGTCGATTTTTATGCAGTCTATATTCTTTTTTCCTGAGTTCTACAATGGCAATTTTAAGAAAACACTTTTATCCTTTGCTACGACAATCGCATCAATAAACAAAAAGTAGCGTCACGAATGGCACGCTTTATATCCCCACTGCGCAACCGGAGTCGCGCAGCCGCCATTGCCATATAAATACCGCGAGCGCCACCGACGTCACGTAGTCGAAATCGAGAGGTGAAGGTGCGAATAATGGAGAGGTGGCGTCCATATTTTATTCCCATATTAATCGATCATCATCATAAGAGCTAGCAGCGCGACCGCCGACGTATCAAGTCGTGAAAGTGAAGCAGTTAAGTGTTTCGACGTGTCATCCAAGAAGATCGACAGCGGTTCGAGGCCGACCCCGGCGGATCGCGGCGATCGAACGAAGCCACATACACAACCTCGCGTGCGAGCGGAGCGGCGACCATCTTGTGAAACATCCAATTCCAAGTCGTGCCCGGCTTAGAGGACGCGAACGACGCAGCGGAGCACCCCCCGACTGAAACAACACAGTGCCCGTTGACATATTGTACAAGTGTCCGTGAAAACGTAACAGTGAAGGAGCCGGAGTATCAACAACAACCCGACGAAGGAGACCCGGGGGCCCGCGACATGAACCGGCCCAGTCCCCCCACGGCCGTGGGCGCTCCGCAGGCCCGCGGCCGGCGCCGCTCGGCGCTGCGGCGCGAGCGACGCGACGAGCGCTCCGAGCGCTGCGATCGGTACGCGGCCAGCAAGTGGGGCGCAGCGCCGGCGGCCTGCGCGCTGCCGCCGCCGCCCACGCACTGGCGGCGCGAGGGCCGCTGCCGCCCGGAGCCCGACCGCGCGCTGCCGCTGAAGCTGCTCCTGAACGTGACGGTGTAGACGCCGCACGCCATACGGACTCTAAGCTAGTGATAAGTGGCGCGGGCGCGGCGCGGCGGCTCGCCGTCGGGCCGCGTTCGCCGCTCAGTGCTAAGTTTTTTATTTCGAGGCGTTAGGCGCGGCCTCTTGCGACCAGGTGCCGCGCGTGGCCGCGTCTGCTGCCGACCAAATTCCGGCGTTAGGTATTATTTTGTGAAAATTTTAGTAGGTAAGTGCAGCCGCGGCCCCGCGGGCGCTGCCGCCGCCGTCCTGGCCCTAAACAAGAGAAAAACACAAAAAAATGAATAGGGCGTCGGCGGAGCGCCCCGGGGCCTGGGGTAGCCGGCGCGGCCTGCGCTCGCGCTCGGCGGGGGCCTCTTTATGTTGTTTGGCGCTCCGCCGGCTCGAGGCGCGCGCGCCGCTGCGCCGCTAGTCGTGTCGTTTATTATTTATCTTGAGAGCGATGTGTATTTTATTTGTGCGCGCTGGGCCGGCCCCGGCGGGAGGACCTGCCGTCCAAAGCTTTAAACGTTCGTGTGTGTGTCCGGCCCGGCGTACTCTAGTTGTAGATTTTAAAATTTAACAATACGGTAAATGTGAAAACCGACTGTTGATGATTGGGAGTCTATTATATATGTTTGTACAGTATAGTATATTGATCTCAGCTGCGGGCCCCTGCGGCCAGAACGTCTAGGAGCTTTCTGTGATGTACAAAAAAAAAACGAGTATATTTGGAATTTTACAAGTTTTTTATAATTAATTTGTAATGTAATACTTTAAGTGAAGATTGAGCGTGGGCGGTGGCCGCTCTACACAAGATTGTCCGCAGCATCCTGTCCCACCTTATCCCATCCCTCATTCCTGTCCTGTCCCAGGGCTCTTCGGAGCCCGCCATATGGTTCAATGTTTCTGTCAGAGGTCAAAAACGTGCTCTTCACTCTTCACGAGTGGGGCAAAAACGTATTTTTTAGCTCAAGAAAGACTTACCGGGTTGAAGACGGGAAGAAAATGTAACAACGGAAAGATTTCATGAAGAAGAAAGTATCAAAATCAAGATTTGTATACAAGGAAGATGGAATATGTAGCGGAAATAACAAGAAACCTGAAATTGGCAGCCGAGAGAAAATCAAAAGGCAGCATTGGTGAGTGCTAACATGTTTCTAAGACCCTTTTATTATTCAGCACATATCAGGATCCCATATCTATTTATTTATTTATTTATTTATTTATTTATTTTAAAGAAGGCTTACAGACTAACAAACCAATAAAGAATAATATAATATTTAAAAAATAGCTAATAACAAGCCTCCACATATAGCCATGGAAAAAGTCGATAAAAAGAAAATACATATAAGTTATTATAATTATATAAGATAATAATAGATAAGTAAAGTTAATTATCATTGAAAAAAGACTGTGCCAACAGCCGTCTTAAGGTCGCCACACTGGTGCAGAACAAGTCGACATTAAGGTCCCTAGGAAGTCTATTGAAACTAAGAGCACTTCTAATTGAAAAAACATTTCGCCTATAATTAGTCAACGCGAAAGGTACATTTAACATTGGCCGTTGACGTAATCCCATCAGATTCGTACGTAATGACAAATTAGCCACGAGTTCCGGACAGTCAATGTGGCCATTCGCGATACCCAAAAGTAGACTCATGTCCCCGATATAGCGTCTCATCTCCAGAGGAAGGAAGTGGTACCGTTTGCAGCGGTGTTCATAGTCAACTGAGTATTGCTGAGCCCTGTAATCCAGATAGCGTAGAAATTTTCTTTGGACGCCCTCAATACGGGACTTATAAGTCGCATACTGCGGGTTCCAAACCTGAGACGCGTATTCTAAATGGCTGCGCACGAAAGAACAATACAAAATCTTAACCGGTTTAAGAGATCGGAAACAGGCTGTAGTGCGTAGTATAAATCCTAGAGCTTTGGATGCCTTTGCAACTATGCTATTTACATGTTGATCAAATAGAAGCTTGCTGTCTATGATTACTCCTAAATCTCTAATGCTATTTAACCTGCTAATGAGCTGATTGTTTATGGTGTAACTAAAATTGATCAAAGAATTACAACGTGAGAATGTTAGGAGGTAGCATTTAGAGACATTTAATTGGAGTTTGTTACGGATGCAATATGTTTCAAACCTATGCAGGTCGTCTTGCAACTGACATGCATCAGACATGTCACGCACAACTTTATGAATCTTCATATCATCCGCATACAGTAAAATATATGAATGACGAAAACATTGTTTGATATCCGCAATGAACAGTATAAATAACAGAGGACCCAAAATGGAGCCTTGAGGTACGCCTGAAGGGACAGAACTCCAACCAGAGGTGTAGCCCTGAAGCACGACTGCCTGTGTTCTGTTCTCTATATAGGAGGAGAACCACCGGTACAGGTCACCATGTATTCCGGCGAGAAACAGCTTCTTCAGCAGCATGCAATGATCAATTCGGTCGAAACATTTACTATAATCGGTATAAATTACGTCAACTTGTCGCTGTGCCATGCCATTTGTGATAAACTCTTGTGACAGAAGTAAGTTAGACGTGGTCGAGCGGTTCCTAACAAAACCGTGCTGTTCCTCACCAAGAATTGACTTGAAAGCCGCGTAGACATCGGTATAAACGATACGTTCAAGAATTTTAGAAAAAAGGCAAATTTTTGATATGGGGCGATAGTTTTCAATATTAGCCTTGTCGCCCTTTTTAAAGACGGGAGTAACGAAAGCAGACTTCCAAATCTTCGGAACTTTACCCTCGGAAAGAGAGCGCTTGAATAGGATAGAAATGGGTTCCACAAGACTATCAGCACAAGCAACTATAAACGTAGGAGGTATTAAGTCTGGTCCACCTGATTTACTCAGGTCTAAAGATTTCAGCAGTTTCAATATACGTGAGTCGTTTATGTCAACTGTGCTGACAGACATTGCAGTATTACTACATTGTTCACTAGAAGCACGATCATCATCAGCCGTAGATTCAGGTTCTGAAAAGGTGGACTGGAAATAGGTAGCAAAGAGATTGCTAATATCCTGTCCTGTATTCACAGAGGTCTCACGGTAGAACATCTCATTAGGAAACGAACCAGCCCTCCGCTTACTCTTTACGAACGTCCAGAAAGATTTAGGATTTTTTACAATAGAAGCCTCAATGTTTGTCATATAATTATCATAACAAGTTTTTTCCAGTTCAAAAACTCTGGTACGCAGTAATGAAAATGAGTGATAATCAGATAAGTTACTGTATCGTTTATATTTCTTATGATACTTATGTTTTTCTCTAATAATTTTAATTAGTGCCGGAGTATACCAAGGAGGATAAGAGGACTGTTTTACCGATTTTAAAGGAATGTGTCTATCCCTCAGCTCATACAGTTTACTATAAAAAATTGTGACGGCATCATCCAAGCTCGTTGACTGTAACAACTGAGGCCAGTTAATTAAATCAAGTTCAGATTTAATAGCATCATAATTGCCCTTCGAGAAGATATAATGTTGCTTAGGTTTGTCGACAAGTTTTTGAATTTCAATAAATTTTGTCTCAATAATTAAAGGCTTATGGTGTAAATCAATGGGCAAAGCAAGTGGGTCCGTACATCCCGATACAGTCACAGTATCATTACAGAATACAAGATCAAGCAATCTACAGTTCATGTTCCGCTCACCATTATACTGTGACATGTTGAACGTTTGTATTGTATCGAAGAAATGAATCACATGCTGAGAAGAAATATTTTGCGGGATTAACTCACCATTGGCAACTATGTCCCCATTACACCACTCGACGTCGTTACCGAAATTAAAATCACCCACCAGCAAAAACTTGTCAAGTGGATGAGTCAGAATTAAGTTGTTGAGACTATCTGTGAAATTACGCAACTGAATACTATAAGAATTACCTAGATTTTCTTTGCATAGGTAAAGTGCACATATATGCAAATTGTAACTAACCTGTGGTTTTGACCTTTTAAGGATTAAAGATAGCCAAATATCCTCCGCAGAGCTACGCCAATCCAACCTCTCAACTATTGTAAGATCATGTTTCACCGCTATCAATACACCACCACCACGCAACTGGCCGGTTCGGGAGTAGTCACGATCGCGTCTCCAAACGAGGTAACGTCCATCAAATAATTCACTGTTATTAAAACTATCATCTAGCCACGTCTCCGTAAATATAATGATATCGTAGGAACTGAGACATACTCCGCGAAACACAATATTCGTTTTCGTACGCAGACCACGCACGTTCTGGTAGTAGATTTTAAGCGTAGCCATAAGTACATTTAACTACAATCAAATAACTTATGAATAGATACAAAATTGTCAATATTACTGATATAATAAAGTGCCGGTCATTGTCTGGGCCTTTATAATGCTTAATGCGGGTAGGAGTCCAAAAAAATAATAGACACAGCAATACACAGCGAGCAGTAGAAATAACATTATAAAAACGGTTCCTACAAAAAGAAACAAAAGACGACGACCAGTACAGAGATAAGAGTACCTCGGAGTGAATTGTCATAACTGGGGACGGTCCATAAAGGAAAATGTACCTTAATACACGACAGAAATGGTTTAAAATAGCGTAACAAAAAGTGACAGTGCAAAAATAATTTTCAATAGACTTACCTGGGCACACCGTGTAACGACACAAAACTAATAGGAAAACGCAACTAGCACATTTATGAATAAGATTCTCAAACAACTTTGTTTCGCACCTAAAAAACACAGACTTATACAAACATAGTATTCTAATAGCGGTTGTAATATGACATCGCGAGTAATTTAAACAATTTTCTGCAGATCTTTCTCCGATTTGACAACCAGCGATGGCGATGTATCGTTTTTTTTTACGTGTATCTTCGCATGTTTGACCCAAACGTACTTGAAGTCCATTTCTGCTGAGGTTTTCTTAGTTTTAGACAACAACATTTTGTTTCTTATAGTAAGGTGATCATTTATGAAGATTTTATGGTTGCCACTCAATCCAATTTTATTTGGCGTCAGCGGTGAGGTCTTTAGTTCATGCCTGGCGGCTGCTATGAAATCCTCTTTTGCGTAACGTTGACAGAAACAGACAATGATAGGTTTTATACGGTCTTTCTCGCTAGTAGGTACTCGTGTAATGAAGTTAATTTGATTTTTAGTGACAGGGTAATTGACTTTAGCGCTAATTTTGGCTATTATTTCAAACAAGTTCTCGTTACCTGTCTGAGGCACACCCTTAACTTCAATATTATTCATACGCGACCATTGATCTTTATTATTATTGTCTTCTTCTAACTTATCCAAACGGGCTTGCAGTTGTTCGACTTGGTCCTGGACTTTCTCAACTTTCACAATACGTAACTCCATATCATTCAGTTTTCCAGAGACTTCTTTCATTACCTCGCTATACTGGTTGGACAAGGTTGTTTTGAACTCGGCAAATTCATTCCTCAATGCAACGATTTCTTCTTTCATATTCTCCAGGGTGGCAAATTTCAAAGACAACGCTCGAATTTCCTGCAGGACAACCGACTCAGCCTCCATCACTGGGGTGGGTGACACTGGCAAGACAGGTTGCAGGGTATTGCCTGCAATTCTGCATTTACTGCAACGCCACATGAGCTTACGATCTCCTAGCTTTCGGTAGCCGGATTCAGTGACGCCCCCACAGTGGAAATGCATCATGAGGTTACATGATTTGCAGTGTGCACCATCGGACAACGCGTCACTGCAGACACCGCACTTGTTTGAATCCATATTAATGGTATGGTAATTTCCAAATAACAAGCGGAACAATACAAAACTTTTCTTTTTAAAATCGACGGTAATTGTAACCAAACACAGCCGTATGTAACCGAGGTCAACGACCGACTGACCGACCGACCGACTGACCGACTGATATCAACAAACATTGTTTTTATTATTCATTAAAGTATGATACGAAATGTAAACATTACTCTTGTCATGGATACCATTGTATCAACAACTACATTCTGTCTGCGACCATGTGAAATTTCTTGTTCCCCCGACCCATCTCATCGCCTGCCTGGTGCTATTATTTCTTTTTCGCTTAGCATTTTTTTTGGACTCCTAACGTGATGTTAAATAGCCTACTATCTTCCTTAAGAATTGGGCTATCAATTGCAATAAGAATTTTTCAGAACCGATTGGTAGTTTCAGAGATTAGCACGTTTAAACAAACAAAATAGCTTTATTATCTTAATATATATAATTCTTCTGTACATACATTTCTCAACTAACTCCTAAAAGGCTGGACCGATTTAGATGAAATTCTGTGTGTATATTTCAATGGGTTCCTTTTTTTTTTTTTTTTTGAGTGTGGGAAATCATCAAATAACTTCTGCCGCTCTGGGTGGAGCGGGAGGGCGTGTCAGACTTTTACTGACTAAAACCCACCCGTGTTCCTTCAGTTGCCTATGCCAGGGCCGCGGTAACCCCTTCCGACAACCCGCGATTCAATGGGTTCCTGGATGGTTTGAAAACAATTGGACCCGGTAAGTGGCACTGCAGTCGGGTTCTAGAATCGTTCAGACAGGACAATGTCTGGTGGGTCCACTAGTATTAGTATCGATTTCTACATTCTACACAAACTTAAGCCTCTTCAATCGCTTACTATTTAGTTCAATTCTCGGCTACTCTCATTCATCTGTTGCCAGAGAAACACCGTACTACAAACATCTAAACACCATAAGGACTACTCTTGCGTGCAGCGCCTGGCCGCTATAGTAATGTTTGCTAACATTGGTTTCCAAATTCCCCGTCCTGTTTACTCTTTGGGTACGGAACCCTAAAAAAGATATTTCGTTTCCATTTTGTCTTAAGTAGCAAGCTAAACAAATTCAGCTGATCTACTTGTCAATGTCTTGATGACAGAAACAAAACAGCTGTTTAATTTACTATAAATATTTACCCCAATACAGCTAGGCAAAGGTTGTGTAATCCATACAGCCTATCAAAACAGCTGTTTGAAAGTTTTATAAAGATTACTATTCATCATGTTTTTAAATAAGTTATCCCATTCAAATGGGAGTTAGTCATGGAATGTGAACTCCATTCACAATATTACTGTTATGAATGGGAAAAAGGTGTTAAGGTGTATATGTTTTTAAAAGGTGTATGTGTTATGTCGTAAGTGTCCCAGACATAACAAACCCATTCATTTACTAAACTATTTAGGATTAAATAAAACCTTAGCTGGCCGTTTTCGAGTCATAACAGCTGTTTTATCACTAGTATTGTATTAAATACCAAACCATTACATAATCAACATGCCAATATTACGTAACAAAATTCACCACACTCTAAAATGACTACAGAAAGCCCAGTATGTTTTGACCAGAGGCAAATCTGGTAA
This sequence comes from Cosmia trapezina, assembly GCA_905163495.3. NCBI lineage: Eukaryota > Metazoa > Arthropoda > Insecta > Lepidoptera > Noctuidae > Cosmia > Cosmia trapezina. The sequence continues at coordinate 15,186,253 of LR991047.1, forward strand.
CTACACTAAAAACGTACTGAAAACAGTTTGTTTTACAGCAGCGCCATTATCGATTGTACCATAATATACTGGGCGCACTACATCGAATGAATATTGTTTACAAACTTAACGTGACCTACATTCTCTCAAATTTAATGAATGTGAGACTCGAATTGAAATAAATATCAATTTACTATACATTAATGTCATGCGGGGCTTTATTTTATTTTAAGGATGAACAGTAAACTCGCTCGCTATATAAAATCAAAGTTGCTGTGCTCAGTAAAATTTCTACCAGTACTCATTCAATCTTGGTGCTTTTACTGTAGTATATGGTGTACTATCAGGTCTGACCCCTGAGTTTGTTTCGCCATTTCTTCTCAGGGGTAGTTAGTCAGATAGGAAATGTAGACTCCGTCTTTTTTTTTTTTTGTTATTCCGATATCCTATTACTATACAACTACCTGCCGCCAGCGGCTTCGCCCGCGTGGTATGTCGATAAAAAGTACCCTATGTCCTTTTCCAGGTCATGGTCTACCCGTGTGCCAAATTTTATCGAAATCCGTTCAGCCGTTTGAGCGTGAAGTAACAAATATACAAAAACACCAACTTTCACCTTTATAGTATGTGATTTCATTTACCTACTGGTTAGGAAAGGGGTTAAAGGAGTAAAATGAAAATAAAACAAAAAAATATTTTCAAGAAATTATTTTTATTTAAATGAAAATTTCTTTGTTTTTCCCACCAAAACAATACCTATAAAAATAGCAGCATGAGAATTAGGACGCGTTTCACATATTAGTTTATTACCAACGATTTTTTTTAAATTTAAATTTTGCAATATTTTCATATTATATTTTTTTTTTTCTTTATACCTTAGTTCGGACTTTTAATTAGCTGTAGTAAAATAAACACTTCTTATCTGTCATTTCGTTAAAAAATGTTCCCATTTGATAGCGAAATGGCAGTAAAAATGAAAAAAAATAAAATATAAATGACATTAGAAAGCAAAGAAAGTGTCAGTTTACTGCAGCATTTTCCTATGCTCACATTTTTTGTCAAATGAGGTAGAATTTAAATATAAAAAAAAATCAACACTTAAGGCCTATTTCACGATGTCCGAATAGCCACTACTCACCGAATAAATTCAAAAATGTAACCGAATTTGTGTGAAATTAAGTTAATCGGAACTTATTCGTACGTGGTGAAACAGGCCCTAAACTTCTTAAGTTCGAAGTTATAGCAGTAAACGCCTACCTGGAATATATTTATTATTTTATACTTTATTTGTTTCTTTACCATTATTAATAGGGATTTTTTATACTTTTAATGAAATAAATTGTATAATAATTTATTTTTTTAAATTTTTTAATTTAAATATTTATATATTATATTTTTCTATAATTTTGGCTTTCTTAGTAAAAATACCTATATATTTTGTACATTTATGATTACCTAAAGCTCATGTTGAAGCTCCTGTTTCAGGGTCTATAATTTTTACCTTATCTGCCTAAAAATGTGAACAGTGGAAATTTCAAAATGTTTGCTCAATGTCGGCGCTACTCGCCTTAAAATGACATTTCGCTTCCAAACAACTGAAAAAAAAATACATACTAGGAAATTGATATTCTCACAATGTGTTCTACTACAGGCCAGACGGTTCCTACGCTCATGCGCAAGCGCACAGGTAGTTGCTACACATAATTACCAAATCACAGAATTTTGTAACATTGGTTGGCTAGTGGCGAACTGGCGACTCATAGCACATATATTATGCGATAGTAGTTTCTGTACCAATATTTGGCCTTAGTAGATTTTGTTTGTATGGTCAGCAACAGAAGTACTTACATTAACACTTGTAAGGGAGGGGGTATACCCTTACTTCAGAATGGGGGTATACCCTTTCAGCCAGTTTAAATAGATCTTAGTCGTTACTGTCTATAATAATCATTTAAGGATGATGCGCAGTGGTAGTGGTAGCCCGCGAAATTCTGGGTTTTTTTGCAATTTGCAGGTCCGTGTCAGGTTGTATCTTGATCAAAGTATGATACGCGGCAATAAAACATATGTATTTATATAATCACACTAATATTATAAAAGCGAAAGTTTGTGAGTGTGTGTGTGTGTGTGTGTGTGTGTGTATGTTTGTTACTTCTTCACGCTCAAACGGCTTTACCGATTTGGATGAAATTTGGTATGTAGACAGCTTATACCCTGGATTAACACATAGGCTACTTTTTATCCCGAAAAAATGTAGTGCTCCCGTGGGAAGAGCAAGTAATTCAAATACATATTATGCTACTCTTTCAAACTCAAACGGCTCGACCGATTTCGATGAAATTTGGTGTGATAGTAGCTGACACTTTGGATTAACACATATACTACTTTATATCCCGAAAAAATGTAGTGTTCCCGTGGGATGAGCAAGGAATTCAAATACATATTATGCTACTCTTTCAAACTCAAACGGCTCGACCGATTTCGATGAAATTTGGTGTGAAAGTAGCTGACACTTTGGATTAACACATATACTACTTATATCCCGAAAAAATGTAGTGTTCCCATGGGATGAGCAAGGAATTCAAATATATTTGCTTCTCTTTCAAACACAAACGGCTCGACCGACTTTGATTAAATTTTGGTGAGAGAGTAGCTAACACCCTGGATTAACACATATGGTACTTTATATCCCGAAAAAATATAGTGTTCCCGTGGGATGAGCAAGGAATTCAAATATATTTGCTACTCTTTCAAACTCTAACGGCTCAACCAATTTTGATGAAATTTAGTAAGGAAGAAAGTTTGTGAGTGTGTGTGTGTGTATGTTTGTTACTTTTTCACGCCCAAACGGCTTTACCGATTTGGATGAAATTTGGTATGTAGACAGCTTATACCCTGGATTAACACATAGGCTACTTTTTATCCCGAAAAAATGTAGTGCTCCCGTGGGAAGAGCAAGTAATTCAAATACATATTATGCTACTTTTTCAAACTCAAACGGCTCGACCGATTTCGATGAAATTTGGTGTGATAGTAGCTGACACTTTGGATTAACACATATACTACTTTATATCCCGAAAAAATGTAGTGTTCCCGTGGGATGAGCAAGGAATTCAAATACATATTATGCTACTCTTTCAAACTCAAACGGCTCGACCGATTTCGATGAAATTTGGTGTGAAAGTAGCTGACACTTTGGATTAACACATATACTACTTATATCCCGAAAAAATGTAGTGTTCCCATGGGATGAGCAAGGAATTCAAATATATTTGCTTCTCTTTCAAACACAAACGGCTCGACCGACTTTGATTAAATTTGGTGAGAGAGTAGCTAACACCCTGTATTAACACATATGGTACTTTATATCCCGAAAAAATATAGTGTTCCCGTGGGATGAGCAAGGAATTCAAATATATTTGCTACTCTTTCAAACTCTAACGGCTCAACCAATTTTGATGAAATTTAGTAAGGAAGAAAGTTTGTGAGTGTGTGTGTGTGTATGTTTGTTACTTCTTCACGCTCAAACGGCTTTACCGATTTGGATGAAATTTGGTATGTAGACAGCTTATACCCTGGATTAACACATAAGCTACTTTTTATCCCGAAAAAATGTATTGCTCTCGTGGGAAGAGCAAGGAATTCAAATACATATTATGCTACTCTTTCAAACTCAAACGGCTCGACCGATTTCGATGAAATTTGGTGTGAAAGTAGCTGACACTTTGGATTAACACATATACTACTTTATATCCCGAAAAAATGTAGTGTTTCCGTGGAATGAGCAAGGAATTCAAATACATATTATGCTACTCTTTCAAACTCAAACGGCTCGACCGATTTCGATGAAATTTAGTGTGAAAGTAGCTGACACTTTGGATTAACACATATACTACTTATATCCCGAAAAAATGTAGTGTTCCCATGGGATGAGCAAGGAATTCAAATATATTTGCTTCTCTTTCAAACACAAACGGCTCGACCGACTTTGATAAAATTTGGTGAGAGAGTAGCTAACTTCCTAGATTAACACATATGGTACTTTCTATCCCGAAAAAATATAGTTTTCCCGTGGGATGAACAAGGAATTCAAATATATTTGCTACTCTTTCAAACTCTAACGGCTCAACCGATTGTGATGAAATTTGGCATCGTAGTAGCTGACACCCTGGATTAACACATAGTCCACTTTTTACCTTGACAAATGTAGTGTTCCCGAGGGATGAGCAAGGAATTCAAATATATTTGCTACTCTTTCAAACTCAAACGGCTCAACCGATTTTGATGAAATTTGGTGTGTAAGTAGCTGACACCCTGGATTATTACATGGCTTACTTTATATCCCCAAAAATGTGGTGTTCCAGTGGGATGAGCAAGGAATTAAAATATATTTGCTACTCTTTCAAACTCAAACGGCTCAACATATTGTGATGAAATTTGGCATCGTAGTAACTGACACCCTGGATTAACACATAGTCCACTTTTTACCTTGAAAAATGTAGTGTTCCCCGAGGGATGAGCAAGGAATTCAAATATATTTGCTACTCTTTCAAACTGAAACGGCTCGACCGATTTTGATGAAATTTGGTGTGGAAGTAGCTGACACCCTGGATTAATACATGGCTTACTTTATATCCCCAAAAATGTAGTGTTCCAGTGGGATGAGCAAGGAATTCAAATATATTTGCTATTTATTCAAACTTAAATGGCTCAACTGATTGTGACGAAATTTGGCATCGTAGTAGCTGACACCCTGGATTAACACATAGTCCACTTTTTACCTTGAAAAATGTAGTGTTCCCCGAGGGATGAGCAAGGAATTCAAATATATTTGCTACTCTTTCAAACTGAAACGGCTCGACCGATTTTGATGAAATTTGGTGTGGAAGTAGCTGTAACCCTGGATTAATACATGGCTTACTTTATATCCCCAAAAATGTAGTGTTCCAGTGGGATGAGCAAGGAATTAAAATATATTTGCTAGGTACTCTTTGAAACTCAAACGGCTCAACCGATTGTGATGAAATTTGACGTGGTAGTAGCTGACTCCTTGGATTAACACATAGTCCACTTTATACCCCGAAAAATGTAGTGTTCCCGAGGGATGATCAAGGAATTCAAATATATTTGCTACTCTTTCAAACTCAAACGGAAGGACCGATTTTGATGAAATTTGATGTGGAAGTAGCTGACATCCTGGATTAACACATAGGCTACTTTATATACCGAAAAAGTGTAGTACTCCCGTGGGATGACCAATCTTTTTGTGAATACTTTTTTCACCGATTAAATAATACACGTTTTAGTGTATCTCATAAACCGCGGGTAACACCGCGGGGCGCAGCTAGTTTTAACCATAAAAATCATCAATACATCTCTCTAAGTTAGATTTCGTGCATATTCGTTAGATTTTATTCGTTTGACGAATCTGCACGAAATCTAATTGCAAAAAACAAAACAAAAAAGAATTTCGCGGGCTACACAGCGCAGCGCAATCACCTTAAAATGTCTCAGGGAATAGGTAAATAATATGAAACACCAAGATATTCAGTCATTCATTTAATATCTTTGTCAACATAAAATTTAGTAACTACACCATACCATCACATTTCCTATTCTCCACTTAAGGCGGGGTGAAAGCAAGCGCCGTAGGTATTAAATGCTTACCGCAGCCCCCGCAAGGAGTAGCGATACGTAATAAATTACGATGCGCGGGAAACGCGCGCCAAGCGCACCGCTCATGAGTTCATGAACTCGAGTAGGTACTATGTTGCGTCACAGAATAGAGCAATGCAGTAGATAAACTTGAACTGATTAGTATACAAGTTTATTTTGTTTTATTTTTCTAGTAAGTATTTTTTAAAGTTTTAGACAGATTAGGTATGCATTGTAAACTTGAACAGTTAAAATAAATAAAAATAACTACTTATACATATTTATTTTCGTGAATAAGGTGGATTTAAAATCTGACTGACACGAAGACCTTTACCCGTACGATTCAAAACTACGCGCCGCGCACCATTTTACTTTACGAAGGTGTCGCATGGCGTGGGGAATAGTAGTTTCTGTCATTCCCCACGATACCACACCAGTGGTATCGTTTTCAGTGGTGTCGCTGTCGTGGGGAATGACAGAAACTACTATTCCCCACGCCATGCGACACCACCGACTGTATTGTGCTGTTAGTGATGTCCAGCTACATAACAATGATGTGTTACATAACAATTTAGACCTTATTGACATTCATGTTTTTTTGTTAAATTTAGCTTCCAGACCATTTACCAAGTATCTTGGACCAAAAAAACAAATGGTTTGTAAAATGTCTATAAGGTCGAAATTAGCTTGACACCCTAGAAATGATGTGCATAATAATCTAGACACTTTCTGAGGTGTCAAGCGAATTTAGACCTTATTGTCATTCATGTTTTTTTGTTAAATTCAGCTTCCAGATCATTTACCAAGTATCTTGGGCCAAAAAAACAAAGGGTTTGTAAAATATCAATAAGGTCGAAATTAGCTTGACACCCTAAAAATGATGTGCATAATAATCTAGACACTTTCTGAGGTGTCAAGCGAATTTAGACCTTATTGACATTCATGTTTTTTTGTTAAATTCAGCTTCCAGATCATTTACCGAGTATTCTGGACCAAAAAAACAAAGGGTTTGTAAAATGTCAATAAGGTCGAAATTAGCTTGAGACCTTTATCGTTTTCAGCAAACTTAAATACCACGAAATGACCGTTCATTCCCCACGACACCACTGGTGGTGTCGTCGGGAATGACAGAAACTAGTATTCCCCACGACACCAATGACTGCATTGTGAGTGATGTCCAGCTAATTTTTAAACGTAACAATGATGTGTTATTTTTAAACGACTTCAAAAACGGAGGAGAATATCAATTCAGTTGTATTTTTTTTTTTATGTTTGTTACTGCAGTACTCCGTCATTTAGAAGCCGATTTGGAAAGTTCTTTTTTTATTTTATTCGTTATGTCAACACAAAAAAAAAAACGGAGGGGCATAACTTCTTACGCTCTAGTTTTTTTTTTCTTGAGAGGATGTGATTACGGTCAAAATGAAAATCCAAGATGGCGGCTGCAAAAATTTTTGAATTTTTCGACATGGGCGTCAATTTCGTGATATTTGAGGTCGCTGAAAACGATAATGGGGTCAAAATGAAAATCCAAGATGGCGGCTGCGAAAATTTTCTAATTTTTCGTCATGGGTGTCATTTTCGTGATATTTGAGGTCGCTGAAAACGATAGTGGGGTCAAAATGAAAATCCAAGATGGCGGCTGCGAAAATTTTTAAATTTTTCAACATGGGTGTCATTTTCGTGATATTTGAGGTCGCTGAAAACGATAGTGGGGCCAATATGAAAATCCAAGATGGCGGCTGCGAAAATTTCCTAATTTTCGGTCATGGGTATCATTTTCGTGATATTTGAGGTCGCTGAAAACGATAGTGGGGTCAAAATGAGAATCCAAGATGGCGGCTGCGAAAATTTCCTAATTTTTCGTCATGGGTGTCATTTTCGTGATATTTTAGGTCACTGAAAGCGATAGTGGGGTCAAAATGAAAATCCAAGATGGCGGCTGCGAAAATTTCGTAATTTTTCGTCATGGGTGTCATTTTCGTGATATTTGAGGTCGCTGAAAACGATAGTGGGGTCAAAATGAAAATCCAAGATGGCGGCTGCGAAAATTTCGTAATTTTTCGACATGGGTGTCATTTTCGTGATATTTGAGGTCGCTGCAAACGATAGTGGGGTCAAAATGAATGACTATCGTTTTCAGCGATCTAAAATATCACGAAAATGACACCCATGATGAAAAGTTAGGAAATTTTCGTAGCCGCTATCTTGGATTTTCATTTTGACCCCGCTATCGTTTTCAGCGACCTAAAATATCACGAAAATGACACCCATGACGAACAGTTAGGAAATTTTCGCAGCCGCCATCTTGGATTTTCATTTTGACCCCACTATCGTTTTCAGCGACCTAAAATATCACGAAAATGACACCCATGACGAAAAATTAGGAAATTTTCGCAGCCGCCATCTTGGATTTTCATTTTGACCCCACAATCGTTTTCTGCGACCTAAAATATCACGAAAATGACACCCATGACGAAAAATTTGGAAATTTTCACAGCCGCCATCTTGGATTTTCATTTTGACCCCGCTATCATTTTCAGCGACCTAAAATATCACGAAAATGACACCCATGACGAAAAATTAGGAAATTTTCGCAGCCGCCATCTTGGATTTTCATTTTGACCCCACTATCGGTTTCAGCGACCTCAAATATCACGAAAATGATACCTGTGTCGAAAAATTTGATAATTTTCGCAGCCGCCATCTTGGATTTTCATTTTGACCCCACTATCGTTTTCAGCGACCTAAAATATCACGAAAATGACACCCATGACGAAAAATTAGGATATTCGCAGCCGCCATCTTGGATTTTCATTTTGACCTCACTATCGTTTTCAGCGACCTAAAATATCACGAAAATGACATCCATGACCGAAAATTAGGAAATTTTCGCAGCCGCCATCTTGGATTTTCATTTTGACCCCACTATCGTTTTCAGCGACCTAAAATATCACGAAAACGACACCCATGACGAAAAATTAGGAAATTTTTGCAGCCGCCATCTTGGATTTTCATTTTGACCCCACTATCGTTTTCAGCGACCTAAAATACGAAAATGACACCCATGACGAAAAATTAGGAAATTTTCGCAGCCGCCATCTTGGATTTTCATTTTGACCCCACTATCGTTTTCAGCGACCTAAAATATCACGAAAATGACACCCATGACGAAAAATTAGGAAATTTTCGCAGCCGCCATCTTGGATTTTCATTTTGACCCCACTATCGTTTTCAGCGACCTAAAATATCATGAAAACGACACCCATGACGAAAAATTAGGAAATTTTTGCAGCCGCCATCTTGGATTTTCATTTTGACCCCACTATCGTTTTCAGCGACCTAAAATAACACGAAAATGACACCCATGACGAAAAGTTAGGAAATTTTCGCAGCCGCCATCTTGGATTTTCATTTTGACCCCGCTATCGTTTTCAGCGACCTTAAATATCACGAAAATGACACCCATGACGAAAAATTTGGAAATTTTCACAGCCGCCATCTTGGATTTTCATTTTGACCCCGCTATCGTTTTCAGCGACCTAAAATATCACGAAAATGACACCCATGACGAAAAATTAGGAAATTTTCGCAGCCGCCATCTTGGATTTTCATTTTGACCCCACTATCGGTTTCAGCGACCTCAAATATCACGAAAATGACACCTGTGTCGAAAAATTTGATAATTTTCGCAGCCGCCATCTTGGATTTTCATTTTGACCCCACTATCGTTTTCAGCGACCTAAAATAACACGAAAATGACACCCATGACGAAAAGTTAGGAAATTTTCGCAGCCGCCATCTTGGATTTTCATTTTGACCCCGCTATCGTTTTCAGCGACCTTAAATATCACGAAAATGACACCCATGACGAAAAATTTGGAAATTTTCACAGCCGCCATCTTGGATTTTCATTTTGACCCCGCTATCGTTTTCAGCGACCTAAAATATCACGAAAATGACACCCATGACGAAAAATTAGGAAATTTTCGCAGCCGCCATCTTGGATTTTCATTTTGACCCCACTATCGGTTTCAGCGACCTAAAATATCACGAAAATGACACCCATGACGAAAAATTAGGAAATTTTCGCAGCCGCCATCTTGGATTTTCATTTTGACCCCACTATCGGTTTCAGCGACCTCAAATATCACGAAAATGACACCCATGTCGAAAAATTTGAAAATTTTCGCAGCCGCCATCTTGGATTTTCATTTTGACCCCACTATCGTTTTCAGCGACCTAAAATATCACGAAAATGACACCCATGACGAAAAATTAGGAAATTTTCGCAGCCGCCATCTTGGATTTTCATTTTGACCCCACTATCGTTTTCAGCGACCTAAAATATCACGAAAACGACACCCATGACGAAAAATTAGGAAATTTTTGCAGCCGCCATCTTGGATTTTGATTTTGACCCCACTATCGTTTTCAGCGACCTAAAATATCACGAAAATGACACCCATGACGAAAAATTTGGAAATTTTCGCAGCCGCCATCTTGGATTTTCATTTTGACCCCACTATCGTTTTCAGCGACCTCAAATATCACGAAAATGACACCCATGTCGAAAAATTTGGAAATTTTGCAGCCGCCATCTTGGATTTTCATTTTGACCCCACTATCGTTTTCAGCGACCTCAAATATCACGAAAATGACATCCATGACCGAAAATTAGGAAATTTTCGCAGCCGCCATCTTGGATTTTCATTTTGACCCCACTATCGTTTTCAGCGACCTAAAATATCACGAAAACGACACCCATGACGAAAAATTAGGAAATTTTCGCAGCCGCCATCTTGGATTTTCAGTTTGACCCCACTATCGTTTTCAGCGACCTAAAATATCACGAAAATGACACCCATGACGAAAAGTTAGGAAATTTTCGCAGCCGCCATCTTGGATTTTCATTTTGACCCCACTATCGTTTTCAGCGACCTCAAATATCACGAATATGACACCCATGTCGAAAAATTTGAAAATTTTCGCAGCCGCCATCTTGGATTTTCATTTTGACCCCACTATCGTTTTCAGCGACCTAAAATATCACGAAAATAACACCCATGACGAAAAATTTGGAAATTTTCGCAGCCGCCATCTTGGATTTTCATTTTGACCCCACTATCGTTTTCAGCGACCTAAAATATCACGAAAACGACACCCATGACGAAAAATTGGAAATTTTTGCAGCCGCCATCTTGGATTTTCATTTTGACCTTGAAATACAAAAAAAAATAAGAAGATACCTAATTAGAAAAAAAACTTAATTTAAAAAAAAAATCTTATTTATGTAGGTATACAGAAAAATACATTTGAGGGCCTACTTATTTTCTGAACATCCCTGCCCAACCCTTTGAAAGAATTCAGGCGTGATGTTATGAAGAAATCTCATTTCCTATCCGATATTCATTATAAAACCACCCGTACTAACTTTATTCTGTGGCACCTACCTATTTGAGATTTGAAAATAGTGAACCAAAAATTTGCGCGTCAGGCGACTTTACAAGCTCCAGTGTAGGGTTCAAATTCAACTGTTTTACACACTTGATGCGATTGGTAAACATAGGCCGTGATAAAAATAAATACCAATAAAGCTTTTGCGCGCGTGACGTCTTTATTTACATAGGCATAGCGTTCAAATTCAACTGTTTTCAACACATGTTAATTTGTGCCGGTCGCAGCCGGCGACAGAAGTTAGCGGGGGTGGCGGGTTCGAAAAATTGGCACACATCCGACCTCCATCACGTTCCGCTCGGGACTAAACGACACGGAGCGAGCGCAAAACACTTGACATTGGAATTAGTGATATAAATATTTTGATATTTCAAATTATGATAGCCGTTATAAATTACATTTTTTACGACCTTTATTATGGCATAAGTTTTATTGTTCAAAGCCTAATATAAATCAAATGAAATAAGATATAGATCATAATTTAGACTTGTCTTTGCGATTTAATTGGATGCAGTAAAGTGCAAGTAATCGTGTATCGGACGGCCGAAATTTGTAGATGGAAGTCTGAACTAAGTAATATATTTTTTTCAAAATTTAAATCCGTGTTATCTACGAATAAAACACTAAACAAAACGACGTTTTTACGGCTCTCACCGCCTTAATGTCACTATTTATTTAGTATTCTAATAATTACCAACTATTCTGGCCCCGAGCCAATAGGCAAAGCAAATAGGAGTAAACTCCCGCCTTCTCAATCGGCATGTCAAAACGTCTTTTGCCCAACACTAGTGTTACCAGAATAAATACAATATCTCAATAATCGACTAAGACATTTCACCTACTTATTCATTATTATTTGACGACACGTTTGGCGCAGTGGTTGAGCGATTGACTGCTGCGCAGCATGTCGCGGGTTCGATTCCCGCACGGAACAAATATTTGTACGACCTACAAGTATTTGTTCCGAGTCTGGGTGTTTTTCTATCTATAATATGTATGTATTTACAGAAAAAAAAAAATGTATATAAGTAGTTTATCAGCCATCTCGTTACGATAACACAAGCATTAGGTTGCTTAGCTTGGGACTAGATGGCGTTGTGTGAAATGTCCAAGGATATTTATATTTATTTATTTATTTATTTATTTATTATTATTATTTCAAAACCTAACACACTATTAATTTTACATGTGAAATTAATAGACCCTAAATTATTAGTACAGTACTTTTCAGTAATAGTAATAGCTAAGAGTTTTTATCATCAACTAACTATATTTTTAATTCGCTTGTACGCACGGCTAGAGATCAAGCTATACATTTCCAGTATAAGCTGATCTCGCATTGTATAGGATTTCCAGACAATGATAGGTCATTGTAAACTGGAAATGTATAGCTTGATGTGTAGCCGTGCGTACCTACAAAAATTGTTAAAACTGAAGTGTTAGTCGACTTTTGTTGCTGACTGTACACACAACAGCAGATCAAGTTACTAAAAACTGTCAAATTTTCTCATTCGATTTTGAACTTACAGTCAATACTTGAAGGTTTAAAATCATTTGCAGTTTTATAGTTTTAGTTGCCAGGGGGCTTACTATGAGCACTTATAGCAGGCCAGAAGTTGAACGTTTCCAGTGAGAGAGAGTGACGGTGCTATAAGTCGTTTATAGCTCCGTCTCTCTCTCACTCTCACTGGAAACTTTCAACTTCTGCCCTGCTATATGAGCTCATAGTAAGCCCCCTGATGTGCTGTTGTCTTATTGCAAAATATTTTATAAAGTTAAAAATCAAAGGGGGTCCCTTTGATTTTTAACTTTATAAAATATTTTTATTTTTATTATTTGTTTTTATAGCGGCAATAGAAATACACAATCTGAAAACAACTGTCTACCTATTACGGTTCATGAGATACAGCCCGCTGACAAACGGACGTACAGCGGAGGCTTAGTAATACGGTTCTATTTGGCACCCTCCGGGGAAGGAACCCTATTAACGATTACTTAAACGATAAGAATAGTTGGTCGCTGTGATTAACTCAAGACAATGTTTATGTTATGTTCTTTCTCCAGAATCAGCTTACATAATGACAGGTTATATGAGTTAAGTACTAAAATTGTTTATTTTATTTGACAAAAATATAATTTAATGTATTGTTTTGCGTAAATTATTTTGCATAGGTACTATTGTATAGAATGTAGTTCTTCTAACTGAACAGACAGCTGTGCTGCTGGGCAGTTTGTTCCGCTACTTCTTCTTCCCAGCTAAAGCACTAGGAAGTGGTGAAGGGCGGGAGTTTTGTGGGGACTGTCATAAGTAATTTCGACGTTCAAAAAGTGCTGAATTTGAATAAATGACTTTTGATTTTGATTTTAAACATTATTAAATACAAAATATACGCTTACGAAGTCGCGGAAACAGCTAGTTTGTAATAAAAATAATACTGGTTTGCGCTCCTCGCGTATTTTTGCAATATTATCGATCCCTTTTCGCCCCTTCATTTAAGTAGTTTTATTGTGTTATCCGTACCCCTTGGGTGAGGGGCTCATGCATACGGCGAGATTACTATTTTATCTGTCGTTCGCTAGGCCAGAATGTTTTAATAGTAGAATTATTTTACTTTGCTAACATCCTACTTTGGGGGCGAATTCGATCAAACTGCAAAGCGCATAAAAATATAAAAAAACGTTTATAAAAGTTTCGGAGATAATGGGGGAGTGGTAAATTTTCGTCTATTTTCTTAAATAACTTTATAATAATTTATTTTAAAATAAAAAAATAAAAAATTGAGACCCTCTTAGTAAGCTCTTTCATTTCATATGTTACACGGTACAGTTTGTAAAACTTTATTTTTTATTTTTCTTATTTGCCACCAAAAGTGACCCCCATATTCAAAATTTATTTATTTACTTTACCCGTCCGTGTTTGGTTCACAGAAATTCATACGTGTACCAAACTTCAACTTAATCGGTCCAATAGATTCGGAGCAAATTGGCTGTGACAGACGACACACGAGTGATCCTATATGGTTCGGTTTTTCCTTTTGAGGTACGGTACCCTAGAAACAGTTCTTTCCTTTATCTATGATAATGATAAAGCTACACTACTCGCGAAGTTAATCGAAGGTGTCGAAGGGCACTTCGGCTGACTTCGTTTCGCTTCGTGCAACCGTAATTTTTTTAGAAATCCAAGAGACTGAGAAAACGGGTGGACAACGAAGTTATGCTGTAACGGTTCAGTTTTATCCTTTTGAGGTACGGAACCTTACAAAATCACTTCAGGTGCGGTTCGAATTCGACTCAAAACCTCTCGTTGGACTATTGCCCAAGCAGGTAGCTTTAAAATGACTTATTCGTTGCACTACAGCCGATAATACGAGAATCAAGTTATTCTATTGTACTGTTGAATTGTCATACATAATTTATAAGCTCTCGTCCAACAAAGGGCCAGGGCTGTTGACCTCAAGACGACGGGCTGACTACCTGGCAAGTCCATCGTAGGATGCAGATGTAATATTAATGACGTTACTTGTGTTTTAATGCTGAGAAATAACCACAGAAATATAAGAAAGAAGGAGATGTGCCCAGTATGTTAAAATGTATCGGAACCCTGTGTCTCCACTTTGTCCCTTTGTCACTTTCATGATTTTAAAGACAAATACGGTAAAATACTTGTGGCGGCATCTACATCGCCACATATGAACTACGCATCAATGACATGACGTCACGCAAAACCTGCATCGCGCCATTAGAGTTTACCACGCGATTAGCATATATAAAACGTACCGACATCAACCGTCGGGCAGTGGCCCACCAGACACAACACGCGTCTGGTCGGAGGATCCTCCCTTTTCTATGGCGGATGAGTAAACTTTACACCCTGTTCCTCATGCCTCTAAATACTTGTACTTATACCGGATGACTTTTTTTACCGTCTCGAAAAAAATTAGGTATATTAGGTGATCGGAGTAGAAGCCTATGTGCGCGTTACGATTGCTCCGCCAAGTTATCCCAACAAAAAAGAAATTCGCCTAAAATATTGTCGAAATTTGTCAAAATCGAAGAAAACAAACCAAAAAATTGTCGAAGTAAAAATAAAGAAGTTATAAGGGTTTTAAGTTGGCCGCGCGAACGTAACGTGGAGGATTGCGCGGCCATGGAGATCTCAGCAACTACTTGGGTTAGAGATCTAATTCTTTTTGTCAATTGAAGACTGAAATTGTCAAAAATTGTCGAAAAAATAATTATATGCTATAGATCAATATTTCACGAAATATTCACCTTGGAAGTTATGGCCGCGCAATCGTGCACATGTTGTTTCTTTTTTGTTGATTATTTCTTTAAAACTAAAGATTTCATATAGTAAAACTGTTACAAGAGAAAGGTCTTAATTTGTCGAAACTAACGAAAGCAACAAATACTTCTAAAGTTATGTTATATCGACGAAATCAGTCTAAAACGAAAAGTACGTGGCCGCGCAGTCGAAGCGTTACTTTGTGCGCTGATATCTCAATATCTATAATTGCTAGGATTTTGGTGTGAACATCCATTTATTCGACATATTAACCTCATTAGAATGAGATATCGTTTTCCCCTCAGAACAGTTTTAAACGCGTGTAATCTCAAAAATTATGCTATCTCATACAATGTTCCAGCAGGGTAACCATAGTTTCGATTTGATTTGGGAATACCTCTAACTGGAGACTAGCAATTATATTGGACAACATCTAGCTCAATCTGCAGAATTTTATATAATTATATAAAAAAAACTTGTATAATTACTTAAGTATTTATTACGGGTCGTCAGAAGCCCGAATGTCTGAAAACCAGTCTAGGGGTATCGCATTACCCAGTTACTGTGTTGTGGAGGTCAAATAAGTAGTCGGTAGATGTAAAATACTGGTATTTAGCTGCATCCGAATAGACTGGAAGCCGACCGTAACATAGTCGGGAAAAGGCTAGGCAGATTCGTTGAATCTTATTCGACACCTCGGGTGTGTGTTGATTTGCATCGCAAGATAAGTGCCATTTTCAGTATTTTATGTAATTCGATTTTTAACAATTTCACATTTGTTAGAGCCAACAAGAAGGTACAATCTCTTTTTATATTTCATTATAATATTCTTCTTATTTTTTTTAATACTTATATTATCGTCTTTGTTTTCTTTTCTTCTAATAAAAAACTTTTTTACAAAAAAAAAAAAAATAGCAACCGACTTCCAAAAAAAAACTGCAAAGTGAAAAATAACTTTAATTTCGGAAGTCGGTGTCTTTAGATCTGTATTTTAGTTTTTTTGCCACCGACTTCCGAAATTAAAGTTATTTTTCACTTTGCAGTTTTTTTTTGGAAGTCGGTTGCTTTTTTTTGTAAAAAAGTTTTTTATTTTTCAGTTTTTAGTGGGTCAGTTTGTAATTTATCTAAGTGACAATAGCCCAATGTCAACTGCTTATCACCTTTTACAAAGTACTGCTTTTCCCGATGCAGGGACGTTAATTATTGAGGAGTTCTCCTAGTACGAACCATTTGTTGTATTTAATGGTATATTTGAATGAGTTCCTGGATGGTTTGAAAATACAATAGGACCCGGTAGGTGGCGCTGCAGTCAGGTTCTAGGATCGTTCAGACAGGACAATGTCTGTCGGGTCCGCTAGTACATAATATTTTATAATCTATTATAGACCAAGTAATAAATAGGGCCACTATTCATAATGCCCGCGTGTTATGAATTGCCGTGTGGTCTTTGGGCAATCTGATAATACACAGGTACATCGCACAGGGACGAGGGTGCGGGGAGGAGAACAAACGCGTGACACGCGCTGACCAATTAGAGCCCGCGACGGTTACCAAATGAGATTGTTCATGTTAAACTGTATTACTTGTTTTCACCCCCACAGAGGTAGAGTTTTATAAAATCGTTCGGGATATATCCATACCCTGACTATTTGAAGATTATTTAAACCAATTTTCGAGTTAAGGCTCATACAGACAGAGGCGATATCGCGTCAGTGACGCGATAT
The DNA here is from genome assembly GCA_905163495.3 of Cosmia trapezina. NCBI lineage: Eukaryota > Metazoa > Arthropoda > Insecta > Lepidoptera > Noctuidae > Cosmia > Cosmia trapezina. Next base: position 15,203,353 of record LR991047.1, read on the forward strand.
TGCGATATTATATCCGTAGAACAATATCGCGTCGCGACGCGATATCGCCTCTGTCTGTAAGAGCCTTTAATCAAGCCACGCATTAAAATCCTCCTCTGTAAAATTGAATACCTCTTCACCCCGTCAGAGGTAGATTTTCGAAAAACAATTATTCACATTATTCTTTCTTTATTTCTTTCTTTTTATAAAAACAAAAAATCACAAAAATCATAATTTACTTAGATAAATATTCATGCCAAGTTTCAAGTCTAATATTCTACTCATGGAATAATATTTTTCATACAAACAATATCTCCCCTTTTCAGCACCTTAAATGTCGAATTTCCAAAAACCCCTTAGCGGATGCCTAGGTCATAATAGCTATCTGTGTTTCAGCCCAATCCGTTCAGTGGTTTGAGCTGTGTGTTGATAGATCAGTCAGTCAGTTAGTCACGGTTTCCTTTTATAGATATAGATAGATAATAAATTTTTCAGATTGAGCTAGACGTTGTCCAATATAATTGCTAGTCTCCAGTTAGAGGTATTCCCAAACCAAATCGAAAGTATGGTTACCCCGCTCGAACATTGTATGAGATAGCATAATTTTTGAGATTACACGCGTTTAAACCTGTTCTGAGGGTAAATATGTCGAATAAATGGATGTTCACACCAAAATCCTAGCAATTATAGATATAGAGATATCAGCGCACAATGTAGCGTTTCGACTGCGCGGCCACGTACTTTTCGTTTTAGACTGATTTCGTCTATTTAACTTAACTTCAGTAGTATTTTTTGCTTTCGTTAGTTTCGACAAATTAAGACCTTTCTTCTCGTAACAGTTTTACTCTAAGAAATCTCAAGTTTTAAAGAAATAATCAACAATAGAGAAACAACAAGTGCACGATTGCGCGGCCATAACTTCCAAGGTGAATATTTCGTAAAATATTGATCTAGAGCTTATAATTCTTTTTTCGACAATTTTTGACAATTTCAGTCTTCAATTGACAAAAAGAATTAGATCTCTAACCCAAGCAGTTGCTGAGATCTCCATGGCCGCGCAATCCTCCACGTTACGTTCGCGCGGCCAACTTAAAACCCTTATAACTTCTGTAGTTTTACTTTGACAATTTTTTGGTTTGTACCCTTCGATTTTGACAATTTTCGACAATTTTTTAGGCGAATTTTTTTTTTGTTTGGATAAGTTGGCGGAGCAATCGTAACGCACACGAAGCCTATGGCATACCAAATTTAAAAAAAAAAAAAAAAAAAAACAAATTTAAATCATATGCAGGCTGCAAATGATTTGAATTTCGATATTTTTAAACGATGTATTATTTTTTTTTCAAAATTTCTGTTTTTCTGGTACAAAAATGAAAAGTTTACATCGAATTTGTTCTATTTATTGGTACTTAGATAATTTTATCTGACTAAGCTATTAAAAAAAAAAAAAACTAGGTATGCCATAGATAGACTTCTACTCTGTTCACCTAATATACCCAATTTTTTTAGAGACGGTAAAAAAGTCATCCGGTATATGGAAAGTGATTCCATGATTTGCATGGCTTCGGTTTTTACAAGAAACCACTGAAGAACACGGCGTTCTTATAAATTGTCACGGTCACAGTCGAAAGCGCACTAGTTCGCGGAGACGGAATTTGTACATGAACGGCTCATACTGAGCATGTCGCGCGGACACAGATTCGCCCGCTTGCAACGAATTATACCCGCTTGCCACTTCTCCGGTTTTTTTATATTTTTATATTTCTATATGGAAATAATAACCTAAGATAGACAGTGTGTTGAGGACTCTTGTATTGCACTACGAAGTAAGCAAGATAATCTTTATACTTATCCGTTTCATTGGCAATCAGTGCTAAAATAGACTTAAAACGTCAACCCTTCATCATTTCCTAGCAATGAAAAGTGGACTTTTTAACCGACGAAAAAAAAATGAGTCGAGGTTTTCAAGTCGACACGTAAGTCAAAATGTTAAACTTAAATTAATGTTTAGCTCAGTAAGTTCTTAACATATTTAAATACCTGCGATTTAAAGTAAATTTCACTGCAGTACAATAACGATCTGTTTACGTGTAATCGTATAAAACAGAAAATAGTCGGTGCTACTTTGGAATTTTTTCTATTATTGAAAAAAATTCAAGTACACACAGACGCCAGCAGGTCAAGCCATCCGAAACTGTCAAATTTTCCCAATCAACCTTGAACCTAACGCTATAGCGATAAAGATGAAAATCTATTAAAGACAGATTGTAGTAGCTTGATGTGCTGGGCTGCTGGCGTCTGTACTTATACTTACTCATTTTTCGGTTTTATATTTAGTACAGCAGTAGACAATAATTATAGTCAAATAACATATACGGAAAATCCATATGATTTAACCATATACCAGGTGGGCCAAAAGAAATCGCCCTATTGCTTTATGCTCTTATTTTTGCAAATGGCGGCCAATGTCAAATCTGTTTTGACATTTGTGGACTATACAGATGTAGAATACAAGTGAACAAGCCATGGAGCGATACACTAACCAAGAACGCGGAATAATCGTGTCTATCGAAGAAGTGTAAAGAAATGAAGTGAAGTGATTTGCACTGAAGTGTGGCAAGATCGCCCGATTTAACCGTTTGAGACTTTTTTTTGTGGGATTTTTTGAAGTCATATTTACGTGAAGCCCGAGACCCTGGAAGCCCTCAAGGACAAATTATTGACACGAGTGCGAGAATCTGTCGCCCCAAGTTCTCGCCGAAGTGATGAAAAATGCCATAAAACGAGCCCGTATGGCAATCAATTGTGACGGCGCCCATTTGGCCGATATCATCTTCTTAACTTGACCAGTAAAATTCTAAAGGTTCAAATAAACATAATCAAAAAACAGAATCGAAGTTTGTCATTTAGAAAAAAAAATGAGAGCCAAACAACATCGGATGACTTCTTTTGGCCCACCTAGTACTTATTACATTTGGTCTTGCCTTAACGAATTTTAAAAACACAAAGTTATCGTTGTGTCCCCCTTAATAAATGAAAACCGGATTCAATATTAATCACTAATCAGTCAACAAAAAATCTCCAACTCATTGCTTGAGTCATAGTGACCAGATAATTCCGTTGACTTCGATAAACAAGATTATAATAAAATTGGAATTGTCGCTTTTATAACTGGCAGGGCATAATGGAAGCATTCCCATTTGAGCACCTATTTTCTGAGCACCGATTTTTAGAGCACCCAAGGTATTCCCATTTGAGCACCTACGGTCCAGTAGCTTCTAGTGATGGGGTGTTTATTAAAACATATCGATACAAACATTCTGAAAGTCAAGATCTGCCTTCTAAAGTCACTGACCTTGACCTCAAGGACACCAACCATGAATATTGACCTGTTACTGCTCCTAAGAATCGCTGATCTTGACTTTCGGAATGGTAATGTTGAGATCAAGGTCAATGACCCTGCGGTTAAAGTCAATGACCCTGAGTTCAAGGTCAGTGACCTTAGGAGGCAGATCATGATTTTCGGAATTTTGACCTTGAGGTCAAGGTCAGCCTTAGGAGACCTTAGGAGAATTGCAGAATTTGACTTCCGGAATTTGACCTGGAGGTCAAGGTCAATGACCCTGAAGGCAAGGCCAATGACCCTGAGGTCCAAATCAGTCCCTTTAGGAGCATCACAGATTTTGACCTTCCGAATTTTGACCTGGACCTCAAGGTCAAAATTCCGAAAGTAAAATTCTACAATTCTCCTAAGGTCACTGACTTTGACCTCAGGGTCAGGGTCATTGGCCTTGCCTTCAGGGTCATTGACCTTGACCTCGAGGTCAAATTCCGGAAGTCAAATTCTGCAATTCTCCTAAGGTCTCCTAAGGCTGACCTTGACCTTAACGTCAAAATTCCAAAAATCATGATCTGCCTCCTAAGGTCACTGACCTTGAACTCAGGGTCATTGACTTTAACCGCAGAGTCATTGACCTTGATCTCAACGTTAACATTCCGAAAGTCAAGATCAGCGATTCTTAGGAGCAGTAACAGGTCAATATTCATGGTTGGTGTCCTTGAGGTCAAGGTCAGTGAATTTAGGAGGCAGATCTTGACTTTCAGAATGTTTGTATCGATATGTTTTAATAAACACCCCATCACTAGAAGCTACTGGACCGTAGGTGCTCAAATGGGAATACCTTGGGTGCTCTAAAAATCGGTGCTCAGAAAATAGGTGCTCAAATGGGAATGCTTCGCATAATGCCTATAGATTTTAAACAATAGTAAATTCCCGTGGTTTTACCGTACGTTTTTTCCCGGAAAATTAATTGGTCAGGATATTCTTAGATTTAAACGCAGTTTCTGAATACGGATGATGACTAATTTATTTTTTGTCCGTCATAGAGATTATTAAAAAATATTGGACACGTATTTTTTCTTTTTTTACGTAATCAAAAAATTACGGTGATACATTGAGTTAAAATATGGCATGACGTCACGCGTAGCTAGGTTTCATACGTACAAGTGACGTAGCGAGCCCCCACTCCCCAACTTTATTGCGTGATAGCTAAGTATTTTTTTATTAATATGATAAAGCAAAAAATACGTGTCTAATATTTTTTTATTATCTGACTGACGGACTAAATAGAATTTCTTTTTTTTTTACTCAGGCATCATCCCTATTTAGAATTTAGAACATGTCAAATTCTTAATTGGATACTTACTTTCAATGTAGCCGGCGAAATTCAAAATTGATTTGCAAAAAAACGTAAGAAAATGAATTTCCCAGGCTTTATTGAAGGAATGCTCCATTCCTCAGTCTTCCAGTTACCTACTTTATATTTTATACATAAACTTTCGCCTATTAACTTTCATAAACATTCTTGCCATCGTAATGCCACGTGCCATTTTTATCTTTTTAAACATTTATTTACGGTATGTACTTAAATTATACCATTACTTACACGCATTTTTGAATTGTCAAGGGGTCGGTCAGTCAGAAAAATGAAGCTAGTTGCCCATTGCAAAGCGTAGTTGGTTCTTATGGAGAATAACGGGCGAGAAACTGCACGGACACTTTCGAAAGTGAAGCCCTACCTACAGGTTCAAACTAAAAAAAAACCGTGTAATAAATAATAATAAATAAATAAATAAATATCCTTGAACATTTCACACAACGCCATCTAGTCCCAAGCTAAGCAACCTAATGCTTGTGTTATGGTAACGAGATGGCTGATAAACTACTTATATACATTTTTTTTTTTTGTAAATACATACATATTATAGATAGAAAAACACCCAGACTCGGAACAAATACATGTAGGTCGTACAAATATTTGTTACGTGCGGGAATCGAAACCGCGACATGCTGCGCAGCAGTCAATCGCTCAACCACTGCGCCAAACGTGTCGTCAAAATCATTAATCTGTATACAAAGCGAAAGGTCATTTTCATCAACATCATTGACTCCCTGACTAAACAGATACCTAAATAAAATTGTCGTCATTGCTGTCGGGGACCGTTTTGTGGAACGCTATTCAAATTTAATCTAAGAGGTCCCCCGACTGAATCCTGAAAACATTAAGTAAGTACACTTCTTTTTTGAAGCAGTTGTCTCATTAGGATCATTCTCCTCAACATCATTGACTCCCTGACTAAACAAATAAATAAAATTGTCATTGCTGTCGGGGTATCGTTCTGTAGACCGCTATTTTTTAATCTAAGAGTCTAAGAGATCCCCCGACTGAACCCTGAAAACATTAAGTAGGTAGGTACACTTCTTTTTTGGGGCAGTCGTCTATTAAAGTTAGCTTTGATTATTTACATGTCAAATAATCAAAGAAAGTTAGGTTAAGTAGGTACTTACTCTTTTGTAAGTATGTCAAACTTCACGTGGCAATGAAAAGTTTTATTTTCTATGGCTATGGCTACTAAATAATATTTAGGTACGTTAATTGGTTGTTTTGTTAGGTATTTATATTCTAATATTGGTACCACTACCACGTGTTGTAAAACAAATTAAAAGTAACCTTTGTGGACATAACCTTCATTAATTTGGAGGTTATAATTTGTTTATACACCTAACTAGGTAGAGTAGAGGCTAGAGCTCGATGTTTTACGTTCGTACACTTCGGCAAATTGAGATTGGTTTTTCTATCAGAAATTATACTGGTATACAGCTGCATCAGGTTAGACTGGGAGCCGACCCCAACATAGTTGGGAAAAGGCTAGCACACAGCCCAAATGGCTGAGCTAACAATGATACTTTTCCATGAGAGATAATGCGACCTTTTTATTATTATGACAACAACTACTATTTACAATGTTTTTCTTCACCACACAAGTTTGAAATGTTATCAGAGGAGACTAACTAATTACTTACGTAATTTTTAGAGTTACGTAAGCTTGAAATCGGAACAATATGGCGTCTGTCTGTCTACTATGCGAGCCAACTAAGAATAGGATCGCACTTGCTGCCAACTTCACACCATAGCTGTCAAATTAGTACCTACTGCCGATAGCTGTCAAATGCACGATAGCTGTCAAATACACGATAGCTGTCAAATTAGTACTGCCGATAGCTGTCAAATACACGATAGCTGTCAAATTAGTACGCATTGGTAATTTCGCGAGTATTGCGGAACAAAATGGCGTCTTGACAGTACTATTCTTATTTGGCACGCATAGTAAGTAGCTCTCTATTAACTTTCCACACAGGTACAACATCTTCGGATGCATAATCAGCCTATAATGTTCCCACTGCTGGGACACAGGCCTCCTCTGTGGGAGGGAGTGGGCCGTAATCCACCGCGCGGGCTCATTGGGGTTAGATAGACGTCACATGTCTACGAATTTTTGGCTCTAGAACATTTCCTGGTTTCCTCACGATGCTTTCCTTCACCGTTTTGAGAGCAGTAGTGATGAAATAACTTACACAAAGTAAAATGCCTGTTTAAGTTCGAACCTACGACCTACAATTCGTAAGTCGCGGCTGGTTCTACTGGACCCTGACTGCTCTCGCTTGGAATGAGATGGGTTGAATGACAATGTTGTTTTCGCAGGTCGAAGCGAGGCAGTTACTCAGCAGATAAGTAGTGCGGGGACAGTCGTCTCCAATCTTTTTGGCCGGTCTGAAGTGAGTGCCACCGCCATCTTGCGCATGGTATTTTCCAATCAATCTGCCTAGCCTTTTCCCAACTATGTTGGGGTCGGTTTCCAGTCTAACCGGAAGCAGCTGAATACCAGTATTTTACATGGAGCGACTGACTATCTTACCTCCACAACCCAGTAACTGGGTAATACGATATCCCTTGGTAAGACTGGTTGTCAGACTTTCGGGCTTCAGACGACCCGTGACGACTGTCAAAGATCCACGAATGACGGCCGGGACCAACGGCTTAACGTGCTTTCCGAGGCACGGAGGAGTCTCGGTATGTAAAGATGGTCATCCATCCACGGACCAACTCCGGAAAGCGTAGCTTAACCTGACGGATCGACCCGTGAGGCTGTTATTATACTTAGCTAAGAGCTCCTTTTTATTTTTACTTAAGTATACATAATATCGATCCCACTACCCAGACCCATCCACGGACCAACCCCGGCAAGCGTAGAAAATACCTCTTTATCTGTTCTGTGGAAAATACCATGTGCAAGATGGGCAAGATGGTGGCCGCGCTCACATCAGCCAAAAAAGATTAAGGATTACGAGGATTACTGTACCGTACCAACGGGATCGTTGCGAATTGGCATTCGCAAAGAACAGCATTGCCAGTTTAGGTATAAAGGTATAAGAGTTACGCGATAGAAAGAGAGGCAACTTGTAGGTGAATATAACTGTAGCGGTAATAAGCGTTGCGCGACCTGAATTGCACTTTATTGTGTGGTAGCAAGAGTCGCTTTTTATTTAAATGATTTTGTGGAGTGTCCCATCTGTAAAATCATTTAAATAAAAAGCGACTCTTGCTACGACACAATAAAGTGCAATTCAGGTCGCGCAACGCTTATTACCTACAGTTATATTCACCTACAAGTTGCCTCTCTTTCTATCGCGTAACAACGGGCTGAACATCGAAGTGATAATACTGGGCAGTGTTCAGTGGCGAACTGTTTTTCACCACAAACTTAGGTAAGTATGTCATTTTGAAAAACTAAAATAATATTATTTTAATATTCTAAACTTAAAGAAAAATAAAAAACCGGTCAAGAGCGAGTCGGACGCGCACCGAGGGTTCCGTTCCGATTTGGTTCCGAAAAAGTGTGCTATTTAGAGGCATCGTTTAATTTTCCCTGTAATCTTTACATAAACTTCTATCACATAGAATAATTTCAGATTTTTCTCTTTGCAAACTTCGGTGAATGGGGGGGGGGGGACGGTATTTTTTTTTACATTTTTCATCAAAAGTCGAAAACCATGCGGCCTAAAAATAAATAAAAAATGTTTGAGAATGTGCAAACACCGCTCTTTCATATGATATCCCACATGCCCTAGTAGCCCCACTTTTAATTTTTAAGACCCCCTTTCAGTCCCTGTTACAAAAAATATATAAATATTTTTACTTCTTTCTTATTTGCAAAATAGTTGGGTAAACGTCATCTAAAACTATTCTAAATTTCAAGTTGATAGCATTAGTAGTTCTTGAGATATCCAGCTGTGACAGACAGACAGACAGACAGACAGACTGAGTCACACCATAAGGGTTCCTTTTTACCATTTTGGTACGGAACCCTAATAAAGGTGGTGAAACATTAACTGCTCAAATTATTTTTATACAGAACCGTATTTAAAGCTAGCGTTCGAACTTGGCCACATTTTTTAACATACCTAATCGCTTTGTTTTTCTGTTATTTAGGTCAAAGTTGTTTCGTTATCAATGTTGCCACAGTACGTAATGTTATCAACAGTTAAATAAGTAAGTAGAAACTCATATTTTTTTGTGCATTCATATTTAAAAATTGTTTATTATTTTACAAAATTTTCCTAAACAAAAAACCGGTCAAGAGCGAGTCGGACTCGCGCACCGAGGGTTCCGTTCCGATTCCTGAAAAAGTGTGTTATTGACTTGTAAGAGACATCGTTTTATTTTTCCTGTAACCTTTACATAAACTTCTATCACATAGAATAATTTCAGATTTTTATCTTTGCAAACTTCGGAGATAAGGGGGGGAACGGTATTTTTTTTTTAATTTTTCATCAAAGTCGAAAACTATGCGGTCTAAAAAAAATAAAAAAATGTTTGAGAATGTGCAAGCACCGCTCTTTCATATGATACCCCACATGCCCTAGTAGCCCCACTTTGAATTTTTAAGACCACCCTTCAGTCCCTGTTACAAAAAAAATATAAATATTTTTACTTCTTTCTTATTTTCTAAATAGTTGGGTAAACGTCATATAAAACTGTTCCAAATTTCAAGTTGATAGCATTAGTAGTTCTCGAGATATCTAGCTGTGACAGACAGACTGAGTCACACCATAAGGGTTCCTTTTTTACCATTTTGGTACGGAACCCTAAAACTAGGTTTTAATAGGGATTGTCTTCGTTTATATAATGATGAAATCTAATATTTGAAGAACACCCAGTCTCGTACTCTCGTCTAGTAACATAAAGTTCAATCAATAAATACCATGCATTGTCGAGGCCCCTATGAATAAAAAAAAACAAATTTGACAGCCAATCACAGCTCTCCGTTAAATATGACGAACAGGGGTGAAACTTACCCCTTATATAGTGCAAGTCCAAATTACAAACAGCAGAAATCCAAGTAAGGTATAGTTTGTGATTTAAATATTTGTTCGGCCTTACTTTTTATTTCTAGCCATGTTCAGCAAAATAACACTTCAATCAAATGCAATTTTGGTGATACTTACCGTCTAACTATTTCACGATGTCCAAATAGCCGAAATAATTTCAATATTGTCGAAATAAATTTAAAAAAAAACCGGTCAAGAGCGAGTCGGACTCGCGCACCGAGGGTTCCGTTCCGATTTCTGAAAAAGTGTGCTACTTAGAGACATCGTTTTATTTTTCCTGTAATCTTTACATAAACTTCTATCACATATAATAATTTCAGATTTTTTTGTTTGCAAACTTCGGAGATAAGGGGGGGGATCGGTATTTTTTTTACATTATTCATCAGAAGTCGAAAACTATGCGGCTTAAAAAAAAGAAAAAAAAAATGAGAATGTGCAAACAGTGCTCTTTCATATGATACCCCACATGCCATAGTAGCCCCACTTTAAATTTTTAAGACCCCCTTTCAGTCCCAGTTGCAAAAAAAATATAATTATTTTTATTTCATTCTTATTTGCAAAATAGTTGGGTCAACGTCATCTAAAACTATTCTAAATTTCAAGTTGATAGCATTAGTAGTTCTTGAGATATCCAGCTGTGACAGATAGACAGACAGACTGAGTCACACAATAAGCGTTCCTTTTTTACCATTTTGTTACGGAACCCCAAAAATGGAACACATGGTTCCATGGTTCCATTTTTGAATCTATTTGATGAGTAGTGGCTATTCGGACATTGTGAAATAAGCCCTAAGTGTAATAAAATATGGGTAGGTCGATACTTTTTGACCACGTGGTAACCACATGGTGTTAAAAGTCAGTAAATACTCGTAAGTACTACAAAATACCATGTGGCCGTTCGCACGTTTGGTCTGTATCTGTTGTAATAATACCATACTGCTATTAAAAATGACACGTCAATTAAAACTCGTTATCTGATACACATCAGTACACACATGATTGAATGACACACATTTTTTATTTCACAAGTTAGGCAAGAGAACCGGTCAAGAGCGAGTTGGACTCGCGCACCGAGTGTTCCGTACCATCATTTTCCCTGTAATCTTTACATAAACTTTTTTCTGTATGCAAACTTCGGAGATAAGGGAACGGTATTTTTTTTAAACATTTTTCTTCAAAAGTCGAAAACTATGCGGCCTAAATAAAAAAAAATAAAAAAAATGTTGCAAACAGCACTCTTTCATATGATACCCTAGATGCCTTATACCCACTTCAATTTTTTAAGAGCCCCTTTCAGTCCCTGTTGCAAACAAAAACATATATATTTTTACTTCTTTCTTATTTAGAAACGCAGTAATAAGTCAATGTTTGCAAAATACTTGGGCAAACGTCGTCTAAAACTGTTCCAATTCCAATAGTTATCCAGCTGTGACAGACAGACAAACAGACAGACTGAGTCGCACCATAATGGTTCCTTTTTACCATTTTGGTACGGAACCCTAAAAAAGGTTTTCGCATTAAAGTACCTACCTACAATTTCCGATACCTATTACTTTTTTACCTCATGAATGGGTTAGTCATAGTCATAGATTTTCATAAAAATTCCCACGTGGACTTTTTTAGGGTTCCGTACCAAAATGGTAAAAAATGAACCCTTATGGTGTGACTCAGTCTGTCTGTCTGTCACAGCTGGATATCTCAAGAACTACTAATGCTATCAACTTGAAATTTAGAATAGTTTTAGATGACATTTACCCAACTATTTTGCAAATAAGAAAGAAATTAAAATATTTATATTTTTTTTGCAACAGGGACTGAAAGGGGGTCTTAAAAAATCAAAGTGAGGCTACTAGGGCATGTGGGGTATCATATGAAAGAGCGCTGTTTGCACATTCTAAAACATTTTTTTTCTTTTTTTTAAGCCGCATAGTTTTCGACTTTTGATGAAAAATGTAAAAAAAAATACCGTTCCCCCCCTTTATCTCCGAAGTTTGCAAAGAGAAAAATTTGAAATTATTCTATGTGATAGAAGTTTATGTAAAGATTACAGGAAAAATAAAACGATGTCTCTAAATAACACACTTTTTCAGAAATCGGAACGGAACCCTCAGTGCGCAAGTCCGACTCGCTCTTGACCGGTTTTTTTTTAATTATGTCGGTATTTATCTGTTTAGTATATACAGGAAACCGGGACTTACCAACACCAGCAGTAGTCTGAATTTCTGAAAGCGTCACCAGCGAGCAACCATGCATCAATACTAGTATCCCTTCTCTGTGTGGGATCGGTCATTGACCTGCAGTGGACTATGGACTTATCATTATTACCCTAGTCACAGATTAATACAGATGGGACACTCCGCAAAATCATTTAAACAAAAACCGATCAAGAGCGAGTCGGACTCGCGCACCGAGGGTTCCGCTCCGATTTCTGAAAAAGTGTGCTATTTAGAGACATCGTTTTATTTTTCCTGTAATCTTTACATAAACTTCTATCACATATAATAAATTCAGATTTTTCTCTTTGCAAACTTCGGAGATAAGGGGGGGGGGGGGAACGGTATTTTTTTTTACATTTTTCATCAAAAGTCGAAAACTATGCGGCTTAAAAAAAAGAAAAAAAATGTTTTAGAATGTGCAAACAGCGCTCTTTCATATGATACCCCACATGCCCTAGTAGCCTCACTTTGATTTTTTAAGACCCCCTTTCAGTCCCTGTTGCAAAAAAAATATAAATATTTTAATTTCTTTCTTATTTGCAAAATAGTTTGGTCAACGTCATCTAAAACTATTCTAAATTTCAAGTTGATAGCATTAGTAGTTCTTGAGATATCCAGCTGTGACAGACAGACAGACAGACAGACTGAGTGGCACCATAAGGGTTCCTTTTTTACCATTTTGGTACGGAACCCTAAAAAGTGACTCTTGCTACGACACCACAATAAAGTGCAATTCAGTTCGCAGAACGCTAATTACCTACAGTTATATTCACCTACACATTGCCTCTCTTTCTATCGCGTAACTCTTATAACTTCGGCGCGCGGCAGTCCTACTGAATTAGCCCCGCGCACGGGGCCCGCCGCGTACTTGTAGCTTCATACCTAAACTGCGGAGTGTCCCATCTGTATTAATCTGTGCCCTAGTGGAGCAGTAGTGCCCCAGTGGTAACGGCCGCGACTTAAAAGTTGTAGGTAGTGGGTTCGAACCCCGACAGGCGCTGTACTTTTTGTTAATTATTTCATCACCACTGCTTCGAAACGGTGAAGGAAAACATCGTGAGGAAACCGGCATGTCCTAGAACCAACAATTCGAAGACATGTGACATCTACCAACCCGCACTGGGCCCGCGTGGTGGATTACAGCACGCTCCCTCTCACAGAGAGGAGGCCTGAGTCCCAGCAGTGAGAACACTGGGAACGTTATACGGTGCTGAACAAGCCACTCAGCAAGGTTGGCAGTGACACTGCCTGCACAAAAAGACTCACTACTAGGCTAGTTACATCATCCAAGGACTCCAAGGAGATTTCTTTCAATGCGTCTAACAAAAGGTACTTACCAAAAGGAAAAAAACAAAAAAATACCATCAAGTTACATTCGATGGGACCGTATACTTAACGCTTTTTTTATGAGAATTTTCAATACTTACTTAGTTGTTTTGGAACGAAGTTCCTTATCGCGCGTTGTGAAAGGGGGCTAGACGGAAAAAATGCTCACGAAAAGTTGTCACGACACTTTTTGCTATAGTAAGCTATGTGTGTATGTATTGTAAGCCGTGCGGCGTGCGCATGTTTCTCTGTCTGTCTGTCTCTCTCTCTCTTATAGAAAGCAAGCCAGATATTTTCATTTCTATTTCGCATTGAACAGTGTGGTGTCGCGATGATGATGATGATGATGATGATGACGACGATGATGATGATGATGATGATGATGATGATGATGATGATGATGATGATGATGACGATGATGATGATGATGACGATGACGATGATGATGACGATGACGATGACGATGATGATGAGTATAAAAATAAAATTTTATTACAATTCCTTCACTAATTAATCGAAAGGAACTTCGTTCCATCCGGGTGTCCCTTGACACCTCTCAAGTTTTTTTTCTTTCTGAAATAAACTATAATAAATAATAATAATAATTACCCCACCGCAGTATCTCTACGTTGACGTCGTGGTGGGGCTTGCGTGCTCCGAATTCTAGGTCTGTGCCTGTAGAGTTACTCTGCCGGAACAGGTCTAGGAAGAGGAGCCAGACCAAGAGGGATACAGAAACCCGCAGGACAGCATGTGGCGAGCTGTTGGGCAGTAGCGACCCCACGGACCCTATCTCCTGGAAGTAGTCTTGTTCCTCATCTCTGGCTTGCCTTTATTGGCCGGCTGGAGGGAACACTGACCAACCTAGTGCCTAATGCCTAAGCAACCTAATGCTTGTGTTATGGTAACGCGATGGCTGATAAACTACGTATACAGGGTGTCCCGTAAATAATGGATAATCTCTTAAGGGGTCATCGTACTCATCATTATGAACAACTTTTACTATGGGACCAAACCTGGAATCGCGAAAAAAAAAATCAGCTGCTCCCTACATTTTGACGAGTTTGATGTAGATAAATGTACTGGTCAGCTGATTTTTTTTCGCGATTTCAGGTTTGGTCCCATAGTAAAAGTTGTTCATAATGATGAGTACAATGACCCCTTAAGAGATTATCCATTATTTACGGGACACCCTGTATAAGGTGACTGGTAATTAGTGACCGATACCTAAACACATGATTGTACTCATGATAACAAACAACTTTTACTATGGGACCAAACCTGAAATCACGAAAAAAAAAATCTGCTGCCCCATACATTCATGTTCGCATAAAGGCTCTTACAGACAGAGGCGATATCGCGTCGCGACGTGTCGCGTAGCGGTGTTGCGACGCGATAATATCGCAATATCGCTCGCGATATCGCCTCTGTCTGTAAGAGCCTTAACTCGTCAAAATGTAGGGAGCAGCTGCTTTTTTTTTCGTGATTTCATGTTTGGTCCCATAGTAAAAGTTGTTTGTTATGATGAGCACAATCATGTGTTTAGGTATCGGTCACTAATTACCAGTCACCTTATATACATTTTTTTTGTAAATAGGTACATACATATTATAGATAGAAAAACACCCAGACTTGGAACAAATACTTGTAGGTCGTACAAATATTTGTTCCGTGCGGGAATCGAACCCGCGACATGCTGCGCAGTAGTCAATCGCTCAACCACTGCGCCAACCGTGTCGTCAAACTTACTTGAAGACATTCTTATATCTGATATTTCTATACGTTTTGATAATATAATTATTAGTTAGGTAGGTACTAGCTGCGCTCCGCGGTTTCACCCGCGTAGACCTGGATAAAAAGTAGCCTATGTGTCCATCACCCGCGTAGACCGGGATAAAAAGTAGCCTATGTGTTAATCCAGGGTGTCAGCTACCTCCATACCAAATTTTATCAAAATTGGTCCAGCCGTTTGAGCTTGAAGAAGTAACAAACATACAAACACACACAGACTCACAAACTTTCGCCTTTAAAAAATATTAATGTGATTATAGTGTGATACTTTTTGGTACATATGAACTGAATTTACTGATAGTGGTTTCTATGATAAGTACCTACGTTATCTAATCTAACATTTGATGTCAGAGGGGTCACCACAGATAAGATAAAATGCTGTCAAATAACGAAATAAGCGAGCCAAAGAAGAATAGTGCTGTCAAGACGCCATTTTGTTCCGCAATACCCGCGAACTTCATTACCAATGCGTACTAACTTGATAGAACTTGATACTTATCGTGTATTTGACAGCTATCGGCAGTACTAATTTGACAGCTATCGTGTATTTGACAGCTATCGGCAGTACTAATTTGACAGCTATCGTGTATTTGACAGCTATCGGCAGTACTAATTTGACAGCTATCGGCAGTACTAATTTGACAGCTATCGTGTATTTGACAGCTATCGGCAGTACTAATTTGACAGCTATCGTGTATTTGACAGCTATCGGCAGTACTAATTTGACAGCTATCGTGTATTTGACAGCTATCGGCAGTACTAATTTGACAGTTATCGTGTATTTGACAGCTATCGGCAGTACTAATTTGACAGCTATCGTGTATTTGACAGCTATCGGCAGTACTAATTTGACAGCTATCGTGTGAAGTGACAGCTATCCTGTTCTTAGTTGGCACGCATAGTACAGACGCCACCAAGCCGTGGTGAAAGCCACCCGAAACTGTCAAATTTTCCAAGCCATAAAGATGAAAATCTATTAAAGAAATTTGACAGAGTGTAGTAGCTTGATGTGCTGGCGTCTGTACATGCGTAGTGGTAGCCCGCGAAATTCAAAATTTCTTACGTTTTTTGCAATTTGCAGGTCAGTGTGAGCTTGTATGTTGATCTTGATTAAAATATGATTCGCGGCCGTAACTAATATGGCTTTACAGAATTATAATCTCAAATCAAAATTAATAAAGGTTCGGAGAGAAAATATATTGCGCTCACATCTGAGGCGTGATTTTAGATTTTTTTCCAACTATGTGGGGCATTGAAGCAAACCCGCGGGCAACAGCTAACAATATCGACGGTTCAAAGGTAATAAGGCATAAGCGACATTTTGGTCGAAAATGACTCATGAATGCCATTCTACTTAAAAATTTTCGCTTTTTCGAATGCGCTTACTCCCATGGCTCTACAATGACTTTTTTGTCACTTATGCCCAAGCAAAAAACTGCGTTTCCAAAGTGTCATTTTGATGTAACCGACCGAGTTTTAGGCCTTTTTTACCCTAAAGGTGCTTGTACCCCTGTAAAAATGGCATCACTTTTAGTTTATAGTCGGTAATGTATTTTTACTTCTTACTGGCGTAGAGATTCCGGGCGCTTACGGCTCTTTACCATTAACACCTCTTTTGACAGCTGGAACTAATCCCTCTTTACCTTTGTCGTCAAAAACATTAAGCGTCAGTTATATCTTACTACCATTTATAAGTTTACAATACAATTGTTGGTTATACGCAATTACTAAAATCTAATTTGATATTGAACTGTCGGTTATACCTTACTACCATTTACAGGTTTACAATACAGTTGTCGCTTATACGCAATTACTTAAATCAAATTTGATATTGAAGTGTCAGTTATACCCTACTACCGTTTACTATTTTAATACAACTCTGTCTCTTACGCCGTATTACTTTACAGTGATCATTTATTAAATGGTGCTTACGACAATTTGTATAACTTTTTTGTACTCGAGTAGCTATTTAGCGAGTCGCTTATTCCAAAATCAGTCGGCCACGTGCAGTGACGGCGAGAGCATGTGGCGAGAGCACGGCAGACGCAGCGTTCGGCGCGGAGCTCGTGAGGATAGCACATCACAAGCTCCGCACCGAACGCTGCGTCTGCCATCCTCACGAGCTCAGTGCCGGGCGTTGCGTTTGCTGCCTGCTGGAACTCCACGCCGCCAGTCTCCAAGTCAAACCTCTTAGGAATATCGTTCCGAGATGTTCCCAGCACATCTTTTGCGACTGAACTCAACAGTAATGATTCACCTACAATGGAATTGTCCAACGAAATATCAAGTATTGCAAACTCCGAGCCGATCGTCCTTCGATCTTATGTTTCCCAACAACCGTTGGAAGTTCTTCCAGGTACATCTTCGGGACTAGACGCTAACAATACTCAATCCTCCACATTTAGAAACACCCGTCCAGGAAAGAAAGACTCTTATTTAGATTATATGTCAGACGACGAGGTAGCCTTGTTAAATGCCTTTGGCGATGCAGGAAGCTCAGATGAGTGGGAGCCGGAAGGTAATGGCAAGAAAAGGAAGAAAATTACTCTAGACGTCGAAGAAAAGATTGTAGGTAACAAAGCGGCGAAAAAGATTCCCAAAAATAAACTCTGACCCGATAATTCCCAATTATCGGGTCAGAGTTACGTTAAAACAAACGGAGAAGTTGCTCAAGAAAAAAAAGTCCAACCAAACCCTTGCGCGGGTAAGAAATGTGGAAACAACTGCGGTGATATAACGGAAGAAAGAAGGTTCAGTATTTTCAAGCATTTTTGAAGCCTTTCAGAACAGAGAAGAAAGGATTGGATCATCAGCCTAACCCAGAAAACTAATATCAAAAGAAAGAGGAGTAAAGACTCAGAAAAACGCACCACAACGTACAAGTACAACATTAGGGATGGTGAAGCTCACCGACAAATATGTCTGCAGTTTTTATGCATAACGATTGATGTGTCACACAAATATATTTATTACACGGTTTCCACCGCCAATGAGTTTGGTAGCGCCAAAGAATCTGAAAGGGGTAAAAGTGTACCTCCCAACAAAACCAGCAACGATGACATTACAGCGATTGAAAACTACATAAAATGTTTACCGGCGGTTCCTTCTCATTATTGTAGAAAGGATAGTACTCGAACATACCTTCCGGCAGATTACAAAAACTTGGCCAATTTATATAGAAAGTATAAAGAACATCGTAGCTTTCAAGGACTGACGTTTGTTTCGGAGAGCATTTTCCGTAAAGTTTTCAATGACAACTTTAATATAAATAGCATTCCATATCCCGAAAAAAGACAAATGCCTGAAATGTTGTCAGTACGAAAATAAAACTGATCCTACGGAAATCTTGTGGGTAAAATAAGTAAAATACGAGTGGCCACATTAAAAAAAAATCAGCAACGGTTAAATTCTCAATGGATCCGGAGACACCTGTGTCCCGTATTGAAGTCGCGTCCAAAACGAAGTTTCTTGACTTACCGGACTGCTATCATACACCCCTACCGATTACTGAGAATAAACACAAAGATTTATTGAAGCTTTGCTCTGACCAAGTTATACCTCAACAGTTTCAGGCAGAGTACTTAGCTTTAACATTCAACAAAAAGGTGAAAGATACTGTGCCCGATACTGACATCGAAGATAATGTTGACTAACCTGTAATACTATTTTGTGATGATTGTACTTTTTTTCTTCAGGTTTTTGCGTCCTGGAGATCTGCTTAAATTAATTTTCAGGAGATACCTAATTAAGACGTAACTGACTGTGAAGACTGATTATGCAATTAATTAATTTTAATATTGATCTCGATTAACTTATAAGTTAGACATTGTAAAACAATTGACCTGTTTTTATGCAGTCGATTTGTTTTTGTGCTTTTACGATAAGATTTATCGTCTAAAAGACAATTAAGTATTAATAGTTCCTTTACCCCAAGGTAATAATAGTTCCTATAACCTTCCTACCCTTTATTTTGATGACACTTTGTGACTGATTATTGTATTTTTTATAAGACACATTTTATTATTGTTAGGTACCAAAAAAACTTTCGTCATCGTGGCTAAATGAGTACATGGTGAATGAATGATTTGTTATTTTGATTGTTATTTCATTAAGTTACTACTTTATTTTTGTTTCTATGTAGATACTGTAAAACTGCTTTATCTTTTACTTTATAACTGTGTTTTTTTCTTAATAAATAGTGAAAAAACGTATTTTTGTTTTCGTTTAACCACATCACCAATTAAATGATGACGGATAACACTTTAAATGTACGCAGTTACTTAAGTCTTATTTTAAAGGAGAATCATGTTGGTGGTGATTCCATTATTTTTAAGACGTGACGTTTAATCCACGTTACCATTTGCACAGATAGTGCCGTATGTTGGATGTTTTCGTTTTCCTCTTGGTATAGAAAACTTAATGTGTGGAAGTACCACGTTACCTTTTTTTCAACCCACTTACAGTGTCGCTAATGTCTAACATCCTCACGATGTTTTTGCTAAGCACTGTTTCTTATGCTCCATTACCTTTTGGCATAATGATGTGAATAGTCAAATATCCTTCTTTACCCATTTAAGTTATTCTACAGTCATGTGACTCTATTACCTCTTTGTGTGAGGATATCAAATGTAGCTAAGTCTTCTATACTCTTCGTTTTTTTCTATTTAGATGTATCTTACGCCGAATTACCTCATAAGGAAAATAATATCAATTGATCTAAGCGGCATAAAACCACATAAAACAATGTCGAATCAAATAAATAAAAGTGTTAATTGAAACTTTTATTTTTCTTAATTCTAGAGCTGTTTCCATTTTCACGATATGACAATAATTAAAAAAGTTATGTCCATTTTTCTACAATTTCAAACTTTGAACTGCTCTCCTGAACAATTTGGTTTTTGTTGCTTATACCCTATTACCTTTCAACCGTCGATATAAATATACTTAAGGCGCGGTATTATATTCAATATTCACAAATATTGGTTTCTTGGATTGTCGAGTATGACGTAACGCAATGAAACTATCCGACGCAACCAATACAGTGGACCGAGAAGGGTTTAAAGAAAAATTTTAACCGAATAGAATAGTAAAAAACTTTTTTACAAAAACAAAAACCGACTTCCAAAAAAAAACACTACAAAGTGAAAAATAACTTTAATTTCGGAAGTCGGTGTCTTTGGATCTGTATTTTAGTTTTTTGCCACCGACTTCCGAAATTAAAGTTATTTTTCACTTTGTAGTGTTTTTTTTTGGAAGTCGGTTTTTGTTTTTGTAAAAAAGTTTTTATTTTTCACTTTTTAGTGGTTCAGTTTGTAATTTATCTAAGTTACAATAACCCAATGTCAACTGCTCATCACGTTTTACAAAATGTTGCTTTTCCCGATGCAGGGACGTTAATTGTTGAGGAGTTCTCCTAGTAAGAACCAGGAGAACTGGAGCTCATGGTGAAGTCACCATTACCATTATTTTGACGAGCATAAACCATATTAAAGTAATCGAATCGCAACCTGTTATATACTTAGATATAATTGAGTATTTCCGATGGCCCTCTGTGGTCTTCATCATCAGTTCCAGTTCACCGAATGGTACTTTCCGAGAGTAAATGCACGAGTTACTATAAAAAATACCGAAATCGATATAGGTGTGCCCATAAAATTTGAGGGTTTCCCTCGATTTCCATGGGATCCCATCATCAGATCCTGATTTGATGATCATGGGACCACTTGGGAAGTATACCCTTTCGAACAAAAAAAGAAAAATCCAAATCGGTCTAGCCATTTTCGAGTAATCGGGGAACATACATAAAAAAAAAATAAAAAAAAAAAAAAAAAAAAAATATTCCGACGAATTGAGAACCTCCTCCTTTTGGAAGTCGGTTAAAAAATAGTTTGATATTGCCATTAAAAAAATTGGAAGTTGCTCCACAAAAATAAACTTTTTAGGGTTCCGTACCTCAAAAGGAAAAAACGGAACCCTTATAGGATCACTCGTGTGTCTGTCTGTCTGTCCGTCTGTCACAGCCAATTTGCTCCGAATCTAATGGACCGATTTAGTTAAAATTTGGTACACATATGGATTTCTGTGACCCAAACACGTACAGCTCAAGTAAATATATGAATTTTGAATATGAGAGTCACTTTTAGGGGGAAAATAAGAAAATTAAAAAAAAAAGTTTTGTAAGATGTACCGAGTGACATATCAAATGAAAGGGCTTACTATGAGGGTCTCAAATATATTTTTTTTATAATTTTAAAATTTATTGTTTTAAAGTTATTTAAGAAAATAGACGAAAATTGACCATTCCCCCCCCCTTATCTCCGAAACTACTGAGCCTAAAATTTTGAAAAAAATATAGAAATTAGTTCTATACCTGTAGATTACAGGAAAACCTATAAGAAGTCTGTGGTCTTAAAATAACATGGTAAATCTATATATATTAAAAAATCAAAGTCCTGACTGAGTCACTGACTAATATACCAACGCACAGCCCAAACCAATGGACCTAGAGACTTGAAATTTTGTAGATAGATACCTTATATAGTGTAAACATCCACTAAGGAAGGATTTTTGGAAATTCCATCCCTAAGGGGGTAAAACAGGGGATGAAAGTTTGTATGAAAAATCCTATCGCTTGAGTTAATAGACTTGAAACTTAGCACGAATATTCATCTAAGTAAATTATAAAGTTTATCATTTTTAGTTTTCCTAAACTACCCCCTAAGGAGGGATTGGGGGTGTCAAAGTTTGTTTGGAGGAACTTTAACACGCGGTCCGATTAACTCAAAACTCAGTTTTTATACTTGAGACCAAAAATTAAGACTAACGTGTATTAGGGTTTTCCAAAAATCTACCCATAAGGGGTGAAAAGTTAATTTTATAGCGGAGGATTTTATTGGGGGCTTGATTAACTCTAAAATTGGTGTAAATAATGTTTGAGTCAAGTTATGGAAACATACCAGACGATTTTTGAAATTCTTTAGGTATCTTTGTTCGTGAAAACAGAGATACAGTTTATATGAAAAATCTTATTAATTTGGTTAATGAACTTGAAACTTAGCACAAATACTTGCATAAGTAAGTAATAATGTTTTTCATCATTAGTTTTTCAAAACTACGCCTCAAATGAGGTTTAGGGATGTTAAAGTTTGTATAGAAGAATTTTAAAGCGCAGTCCGATTAAAAAAATGGTACTTTGAGCCAAGTTAGGAATCTTTGCCAAACGAATTTTCACCGATTTTGACGGCATATAGCTGATGTTTTAAGGAGTAACTTAGGCTATTTTTATTTTAGAAAAATAGTTAGGGTTCCGCGCAAGAAAATTAAAATCCATGAAATCAGACAACCACGTACAGCCCAGTACAAACTTACTAAGCCTCCGCTGTCTATTACGGCTATAACAACAAATAATAAAAATAAAGCAAAGTTAAAAATTTAAGGGGTCGGTCCCCATACAATAAACTTTTCATTTTGAAAAAAAAATAAAAATTTGAAACTAGCATGTGGGGTGTCATGTCATTATTTCATCACCGCTGCTCTCAAAACGGTGAAGGAAAACATCGTGAGGAAACCGGCATGTCCTAGAACCAAAAATTCGAAGACATGTGACATCTACCAACCCGCACTGGGCCCGCGTGGTGGATTACGGCCCACTCCCTCTCACCGAGAGGAGGCCTGTGTCCCAGCAGTGGGAACATTATAGGCTGATTATGTGTTATGTGGCGTGTCATCGTCTAGAACTCATTGAGTAGAGAAAATATTTTTTTTTTATCTTTTAAAATTAAGAAATAGGGGGCCGTAAAAGTTGTAAATTTTAGACCATTTTTGTACGAGCTCTAGCGCAACAATTCAAAAAATTAGGAATTTGAAACTTCTTTATACCATGTACCATGAATACTGTATTTAATCAAGAATACTGAAAACGGCGATTCATAAGGTATTTTGTTTAAACATGGGTGATTTTCTGCAACTGCAAAAAATAACCTTGTAATTCACAGTCAATCAATCTGATTGACTGTGAATTACAAGGTTATTTTTTGCAGTTGTAATTCAACCTTGTAATTCAACCTTGTAATTCAAACCTTGTAATTCACAGTATCATTATAAAATAAGTAAAAAGTTATCTTTGCGATTGTTAAACATATAATATGGTACGGAACCCTTCGTGCGCGAGTCCGACTCGCACTTGCCCGGTTTTTTTAGTTAGGATTAAAATTGATGAAATACAAACATACACGCAGACGAAGTCGTAGCCAAAAGCTGAGGTAATATTATCAAAGTAGCAGAATTTGGTTTATTTAAATACTGCGATCAAACCACGATTCCAACCTTGACTCAGATTCAGTTTGATTTTTAAGCGCGTGAGGAGTGCGAGCGCAGGCTGAGAATCAACAATAAGTACAGGAGGTTAAGTTACCACAAACTGTCAAATTTCCTAATTCGATTTTGAACTTAACTGTCAACATTCTAAGGTTTTAAATAATTTGGAGAAATTTGACAGTTTGGTATAACCTGATGTACCTACATACCTACCTAAATTATGTACTTCGTTGAGAACATTTTAAGGGGTACGTGAAAAAATATACTTTGCTTTGACTGGCCAGTTCCCATAATTTACGGACCGTTTTGGTAGGTTTTAATACGTAAATTATTTATTAATGTGAATATAACTTGTAAAAAAATATTTCTTTGAATAAAAATTTTTTCGTTTCATTATTGTTAATAAAATTTTTCAACACACTTGCTCGTAAAGTGGCTCTTATTGAACCGCTTTTAGGTTCATAATCATAATGCAGTCTATTAAACACACGTGCTTTTTACTTTATATTACCGCACTAGTGTGGTAATGTGCGACCACAGATAACTATTTGCTATTAGGAGATGTGCGCTTTTTTTAATGTCATCAAAGAGTTTTATGCCTACTGTGTAAATAAATAAAATATTATTATATATTTAATTATATAACAATAATAATTATATTTAATTATATATTAACATAAGTTTCATCAAATATTAAAACATGTCAAATACATAAAACCAGTTTACAAAAAACTTTACGTCATCAGAAGTCCACAGTCCCTAGACGTTCCCGGCGCAAAGAAGCCCATGACACTTGCAGCGTTTCCGCGCTGAATTTCCAGGGCTAGCCTCTGCACCAGCAAAGAACCAGAGCGTGGGTCACCGCCGTTCATCAAATTATTTATTTCTGTCAAAATAATAAAATTTTTTCGTGTTTTACATCCAAATATCCACAAACACACGCACGTCCACAAACACGCACGTGCGCACACACATATACACACCCCCACATACATACACACACTCACACAATCACACTCACTTACCTTTGAGCAAATGTTTATCTTTTTATTATGTATTTTTTCCTTTTGTAATAAAATTGTAGTAGAAGGCCACGTACTGTGTACAATATCATTATACTACCCAATGGGGACTGGCACTGCACTCCCTTATACAGGTTATTCTGTAACCTAGCTGGGAATGCAGCACCTCACCACCATTTTAATTGTAGTTTTAGTAGGTACACTAATTTGTCAACCCTAAATTACCATGTACTACAATACTGTTTTTTATAAATAAACAATTTGATTTGATTTGATTTGAAATATCATACTTACAAAAATATTCAGTTTTAATGCTTTTAATTTTTATGAAACTATTTATTTTTTGCCTCGCAAGTTTGTTGAAAAATGTCGTATGAAACGCGTGCATTGATACACACTCGGCTCCCTTATCAAGCTCGAGTGAATAATGCCCCCTAGAGTGTAATGACCAACATACCACACTTGTATCATAATGAGTACTCTATAATGTCTTTGATATTTTCATTTTTCAAGTAGAGTTTGACAAGTTTTCAGCTAACTTAGGTAGTAAATTAAAAAATCAATTAGTTTTAACTTTAAAACTTTATTAAGGCAATACTTACTGGGTATTCTTACTAATTATTAATTTAAAAAATATAAGTAAACAAGGAGTAGTTTTAAATCAATCACCATTTTCTGTTTCACTTTCTTTCGGCGGTGCGAGAGTGATAGTGTAGTTATGTCCCATCATAGTACTACTTATCGGCGCTGGCGTTATTCCATCAACTGTTATGATATTGGAACTAGTATTTACTAGTTCCTTACTTATCATACTCCGACTGGTATTCGCTGTACTCGCTTGAGAGTTAGCTTTTAAAATAGTGTTAATAATTTCTATTTGAACGTTCGAAAAGGCATCTGCTGGGAGTTTTTTTAACAAACAAGTTATGTATCTAATAAAAGTTTCTAGTTCATCATTTTCTTCATTGTCTTCTTTTTTAGCTTTTTTAACGGGGATTTCTTCTGAAGTGTACAGACTTTGTAGTCGTTCGCGCTTTCTCATGGGTTTTTGAAAAGATTTCGGTTTTTCTTTGTGTTTTGTTGCGTTTTCTGTTGGCTCGTGTTCTAGGTACACTATTTCTGTGTATGTGTTTTCGTTGTCGTCATCTCCGTTGGCCGAAGCTGCGTCTGAATCCTGGTCTTTGTCCTGTGGGAGTAGAATTTTATATTAGCATATTTGAAAGGTAGGTTTTCAATTCATATGTACATTCTGAGTTTATCTTGGACATTACTGACATTGGTGAAGGAAAAATCGTGAGGAAACCTCGACATCTATATATTACTTATGTAAAAGAAAGTCGTGTTAGTTACACTATTTATAACTCAGGAACTGCTGAACCGATTTGGCTGAAAGTTTGTGGTGAGGTAGATTAGAACCAGGAGACGGATATAGGATACTTTTTTTATATATAATTCTTCTGTACCTGTGTTTGTCACCTAACTCCTCCTAAATGGCTGGACCGATTTGGATGAAAATTTGTGTGTATATTTAAATTTGTTCCTGGATTGGACCCGGTAGGTGGCGCTGCAGTCAGGTTCTAAGATCGTTTAGACAGGACATCGTCTGTCGGGACCGCTAGTAGTTAATATAAGTCTGAAATCGCCAAACCGTCTTGAGCTAGCGTGCTGATCAATGCTCGTGCCTTCGCCTTGAAAAGAAGCCCTTGCCCTGCAGTGGGGCAGTAATAGGCTGGTGTTACTGACCGAGCGAACGAAGCATCTCTGCTTCAAGTCGGGCAAAATTAGCTTTCGTCTGTCAGTTTGTTGCTGCTCCTCTACAGGTCGTATCTTACAACCGATCTGGACGAAACTTGGTACAGTAGTAATCAACTGATAAAGCGCGTCGTGAATCTTCGTTCGCACAGAAAAGAAGGTATGGCCCCGAAGATTAACGAGAATGCTTAAAACTTACAATCAACCTTAGGTCACTACATAAGGTTCCTAATACACTGCAGCTGTTAGTTCCGTCTCACTCGCAAGTATGGCGGCTGTCAAGCGGCGCGCGCTAACATGGCGGCAGCTACCGACCAATAGCGGTACAGGAAAAAGCGTGGAGCGTACCGATTGGCCAATATAGCATTTCCCGCGCTTTGAAAATTCATCTTCTGCGCAGGTACATCGAGAAGCCATATTAGTTGGGTACTACTGTATACAGGTTTTACAACTTTATAGATTTTTTTTGTCGTCGGGGATTTTTTTTTGGAGGGGTACTTCCTCCAAAAAGGGTTCAAAAAGGGGGCTACATATCTCCGCCTTATGGAATCCGATTTCGATGGTTCTTTTTTATTTGAAAGGTAGTAACTTTATGTTGGCCTCATAAAAAAATGGTGAAGCTCTGATAAAAAAAAAACATGGTAAATATCCCGATTTAAATAACTTTAGTGGTACCTGTATTCATTGTTGCAAAAAAGTTTGTGCTAGCGAGGTCTATTGTTCGTAGAACTACTACTTACTTAGTTATTTTATATTCGATATTTTTCCTATGCTGCTTGTTTAGTCAAGAACAAAAGCAAACATTGTATTAAAAATAATGAGTATTGTACTGCACCAATTGCGGTTTTGCATTTATGATCAATTAGGTACATAAATTAATAATACAAACACAACAAACAGGGAATTTGTTTAGCTTGTGGCTAAGTAATAACAGCCGCAAGGGTCGATCGATCAGGTTATGCTACGCTGGCTGCGGTTGGTCCGTGGATGGGTGACAATGTTTACATACCAAGACCCTCCGTGCCTCGGAAAGCACGTTCAGGGTCGTCAGAAGTACGAGTCCGACAACCAGTCTTATCAAGGGGCATCGTATTAACTGGGTTGTGGAGGTCAGATAGGCAGTCGCTCCATGTAAAATACTGGTATTCAGCTGCATCCAGTTAGACTGGAAGCCGACCCCAACATACACTCATGGACAAATTTAGAGGAACGCAAAAAAAAGGTTAAGTTTTTCCTGTTGTAGTTATCCTGCGTACTTGTCACTGACATTAGTAAATGGTATTAAAAAAAATAAAGTTTTGGAATGTTTTTTTTTTTCGAATTTCATTTGTTTTTATGTAATTATTGCGTAATGCTTTCTTTCATACTGCGAAAAATTTTGACAACTTTTGAATTTGAGTTTAATTTTAGGTCTTGTTTAAATGTTTGCCTTGACTGCCTTGTTTATCATGTTAAGCGTGAATTGTTACTGCAAATAAACTGAGAATGCCAGATCTAAACGCCACTCAAGTTGCTAGTGCTGTTACTTTAATTGGGAATGGGCAAACCTACAAACATGTGGCCCAAACATTACAAGTATCAAAATCTGTGGTACACCGAGTTGTCAAGAGGTATCGGCAGACCAGACAGTATACGAGACTCGCAGGACAGGGACTTAAACGGAAAACTGGGACCAGAGATGACCGGTTCATCGTTAGCAGCGTGCTTAGAAACCGGACCTTAACTTCTTCTGAGGTAAGAACGAAGCTCCAAGAAGTTCGAGGGGTTACAATAGGCACAAAAACTGTGAGAAGAAGACTAAAATCGTCCGGAATAAGTTCACACTTGCCTGCCAGAGACCCCCTGTTTGCCACATCCCATCGAGTAGTTCGAGATAATTTTGCTCGCATTTACGAAAATTGGAATAACGAAGCTTGGAGTCAAGTTCTATTCACAGATGAGTTCAGATTTTGTCTGAAGCCAGATGTTGGAAGGATTAAAGTGTGGAGACGCGCGGGAGTAAGGTACACTCAGTGCAACATCATTGGAAAAGAGGCATATGGTGGAGGGTCAGCTATGGTATAGGGGGGTATTTGTAAGGGGCCACGTACGGAACTCCGCGTCATTGAAAATGGGTCACTAATAGCGGCACGATATGTAACTGAGACTTTGGAAGAAATTGCAATGCCATTTGCCCCTTATAAAGGAGATAGACTTGTTCTTATGCATGATAATGCACTCCCCTGTATTGCGCCCGTAGTTGTCGAATACCTTCGAGACGTTGAAATCAATGTTTTCAAGTGGCCAACGCGCTCGCCCGACTTAACCCCATAGAGGATGCATGGGATAAGCTTGGAAGACAAATTAAGAAAAGACATCCTGAGAGAGCTCTTAAAAACGCATTACAGGAAGAATGTTACGCAACCTCTAAAGGTTTTATTGATAACTTGATTAGGAGTATGCCAAGGCCACTGGGAGCAGTTCGAAGAGTTAGAAGGGGCAACACTAAGTACTGATTATAGCCTACGTTATAGCCTTTCCTAAGCCCATAAGAAAAAAATAATAAAAATAATGAGTTACAAAAATGTTACTTTCATGTAAAATTTTCTTTTTTTCTTAATTTGGTTAATTTTTGTCATTTGGTCATTTGTTTTTCGACGTTTGCAATTTTAAATTAACGACTAATAAGCAATATCCAAATTAATAAACTTAATTGTCACAAATATCCATGATATTTGGTGTTCATGGTGTTTTAAACACACTTTTTTTTTGCGTTCCTCTAAATTTGTCCATGAGTGTAGTTGGGAAAAGGCTAGCCAGATTGATATCAGAGTGAGTCAGTACCTGTAAAAGGCTAGCCAGATTGATATCAGAGTGAGTCAGTACCTGTAAAAGGCTAGCCAGATTGATATCAGAGTGAGTCAGTACCTGTAAAAGGCTAGCCAGATTGATATCAGAGTGAGTCAGTACCTGTAAAAGGCTAGCCAGATTGATATCAGAGTGAGTCAGTACCTGTAAAAGGCTAGCCAGATTGATATCAGAGTGAGTCAGTACCTGTAAAAGCTGCAGCAGCAGCTTCGGATGGTTGTCTTTCAAGTGAGCTTTCAGCTCGTCATACTCGTTGCCTACAGTGACACTACAGACAGTACACTGAGCCCTCTTCCCGGAGTCAGTGTCGAAGTAACTCCACACGTCGGTGACTTTCAGCAGCTCCTCGCATGCATCGTCTGCGAAAAACATAGAAGAGTAAAGAAGCTGATTTAAATAGAAAAGTGAAAGATGCTCATCTCTCGCGACCGTCGCGACGCGTCTCTAGTAGAACAATGTCTATGATTTAATAGAAATTCTTCTACCAGAATCGCGTCACACCGTCGTGTCACGCCTGTCTGCGGCAGCCTTAACCTTTTGACCGCTTGGCTGAGTATCAATTGCCGTGCCCCTAGCGCCAAATCAATAAAATAATTTTTACAATAAATTACAGTTAATAGGACGAAAATAGAACGAAAAGTCATGCATACTCTCTGTCGCAGAAATACGACACGAACGGTAGGGGCACGGAAAGATGTGTCGCATAAATGCGACACAAGCGGTCAAAAGGTTAACAACTAAAAAAGTGAAATATAAAAAAAACTTGTTTACAAAAACAACCGCCTTCAAAAAAAAAAAACACTACAAAGTGAAAAATAACTTTAATTTCGGAAGTGGGTGGTTTTGTATTTTCGTTTTTGGGCACCGACTTCCGAAATTAAATTACTCTGTATCTGTCTATCTGTATGTAAGCAATGTTTACGTCTTGCAAGGCAGCACATAGTGACTTATTATTTTTATTTGTTTACATGTTTGGATAGTAAATGACGAACGTAGTACAAGTTAAATTAATATGGTCGTTTATCGTCATCATTCGAGAAAATTCTCCGAAATAAACAGTTCAGAGGTACGTATACTACGTATGTATAGCTGATTTCATTTAAACTCTAGGAATTTCCATTTAAATTGTAACATTAATAAGAGGAAAAATATATTTCATAATTATCGTTGATTCATTTACCTACGACAAAGTACCTACCTACAGTACCAACTTTATAGCTGAATGCCATTTCAAGTAATCATTATTGTTATTACGCATTTTGAAATAATAATACGTTTATAAAGTAATTATAATGTGCGTCATGTGTAACCTAATACGTAGGTAGGTACTAATCTCGCATCGGCTATAATTATAATCCAGCTCATTCTGTGGTAAAATAAGTATAAACGAGCCCGCCTAGGGTTACCAGAAAGAAAATTTAAAAGTCCGGAGAAAAAGCCCGATTTCCATTGAAAAATCCTGAGATTTTCTTGAATTTTGTGAATTCTCTCGCAAACTTTTTACATTGTGGCAACCATTTCCAAGACCATCGGTGTTTCAAGATTACCAGAGATAATGCGTATTTACCTATATGCGTCAATACTTATTTGCTATAACAGCCCAGAATGAAAACGAAGAGTTTTTCTAAGTATCATGGGATGGGTTCCATGATCGAATGAAAGAAACCGACTAAGTAACGGTGTCTAGCTTTACGGCTTAGCGGGGTGTAGCTTTACTTTTAACACATTATCATTGAAGAGTTTAACGTGCGAAGCATTTTATAGAACAGTGATAAAGGACAAAAGTTTAATTAAAAAGGTATCATCGCAAAATAAATATAAGAAAACTGATGATTAGAATAGGTTTCGTAGATTTTAAGTGTTGATTTTATTTGTGCAATTCACATGACCAAAGTTGATTTTTAAATTAGTCTATAATCTCTGTCCCTTAGTGACCTTACCAGTTGTGCGAGGAACACGAGGAATGACGCTTAGCCAAAGTGCATGCTAAGTAAAGTTTATAGACTTCGGCCTTAACCTGCGCTTGTGCTGACAAGAAGCGCTGATTGCACAGTGAAAGGAAAAAAATAAAACGTAGGTAATTTACTATGGTAAAAATATTTATTTATTACAAGCTTTTTTAACTACCTATAACCTAGTTATTCTTTTACTACATTTTCAGTATTTTCGTTCACCTTTTCAGCAGTTTCACTCGAATGAACAACAGTATAAATAACAGGTTCTGGTACATTTGTATCATTTTCATTCTTTCGACTTTTTATAATATCGTATTTAGCGACAGCCTGCGATTCCAAAGCCATTTTACTAGTAAGAATCTGTTTAATTATTTCACTCTGTAATTGATCAGATACAGTTTTAGGTAATTCTTTTAATAAAGAAACGACATATTGTCCAAAATAATCTAAGCTTCCCATAGCGTTGGGCGTATACGTCGGTATCGGTTTGCTAGGGA
This sequence comes from Cosmia trapezina, assembly GCA_905163495.3. NCBI lineage: Eukaryota > Metazoa > Arthropoda > Insecta > Lepidoptera > Noctuidae > Cosmia > Cosmia trapezina. The sequence goes on from LR991047.1 coordinate 15,234,784, forward strand.
GTTCCAGTTCTTTGGAACAGGTAGATTTTTCAATACTAGTTCTTTGGACCTGTTCCAAAGAACTAGTATTGTGAACCTGTTGTTTTGTTATTTTTATCGAGTTCCTTCTGGGTGGAAAGTTAAGTTGCTTTTTCTTTGAGCTTGGTGGTTTCTCCATTGAGTAGTCGTCTAAGTCTTCTTCGTTTAGGTATATTGCGTCCATTTCCCTCGGCTCGTCCTGTGGAAGAAGTAACATTTTATGAGTGCTTAGGCGAGGTCTTGGGTTCCAGGTCGGGCAAACTAGCTTGCCGTCCGGAAGGACCAGGCCCGGGACGACGGCGCGTAGTGTTCCACGCGCGCCTCAAAGAGGCCCATGCCGCCAGGGTCGCGGGTTGTACGAAAGAGATACCGTGGCCCTGGCACAGGCAACTGAAGGAACACGGGTGGGTTTTAGTCAGTAAAAGTCTGACACAACCTCCTGCTCCGTCCAGAGCGGCAGAAGTCATTTGAAAATTTCCCATCCACAAAAAAAAAAACAAAAAGGTTGGGCAAACGTTATTGGATTGCATCAGGAATTTCTAAGTAACAGCCCGAAGTATGAGTCAGTATGTCTCTTTTGATGGCAATAGGCACACCCCCTACTTAAACATAACTGGCGAAATATGGGTGTATTAGGTAGGTCCACCTCTGCGTAACCCTGCGTGGATTACAGGCATGATGTTATGTTAAGTATAGCACTTCTCCGGGAGAGCTCACTAGTTCTACGACTACTGCAGAATCAGGGGTCTACTCCCTAAGTCCGACCGTCCGTCCGTCCGTCCATTCATCCATCCGTCTGACATAATGATCCATCAAAACAAGTGTAAAAGTTTGATTTTTCGGACAGTCAAAAACACATCGGGAGTAGGGACAACTGTCAAATCGTGTTGTCATTCATACTTCGTTTGGGGCCCGAACCAATCATATGTCCGTAGGTGTTACGGAGTAGGAAACGCCCGTAACGAAGGCCGAAACCCTGGGGGGGGGGGGGGAGTAGACCCCCTGTGCTTATTAAATGCTCTTCGGGAATCATCGTCTATCTTCGGAAATACGAACGCGAGATGATGAGATCTAATATAGAGCTATTACAACCATGGAAATTCTTGCTTATTTTCTTATTTTGTATTAACATGATTACAAAATTATATTTAGACTAGCTTTTGCCCGCGTGGAGTCGGAAATTATCCCACGGGAGCCGTATATTTTTCCGGGATAAAAAGTAGCCTATGTGGTTTTCCAGACTATAATCTATCTCTGTGCTACATTTCATTAAGATCCGTTCAGCCATCCTCCCGTGATTGAGTAACAAACATCCATCCATCCAAACTTTCGCATTTATAATAGTATAGTAAGATTAACAATTCTACTCGTATGAAATTCCAAAAAACTTTTCAAAAGTTTTGAGTGACAAATGACGATCTGCAACCGGAGTAGGTAACCCGACAAAGAGACAAATTCATACAAACGCGAAAAGGTAGGTGTACCGTGCAAAACTTAGCAGCTTTACCTCTGTGGGGGGTGTTACTCTGTGGTGCGACGTTCGTAATAATTCGGAAACACGAAGATTACCGAAGCGAATACTATTCTGGTTTAACTGTAGGCAACTTACATCATCATCTTCATTGCCTCGGTCATTCACAACCTCATACAGTTGACCCTCGTATTTAATTATATTTTTAGGCTGAAACAAAGAATACCTGTTAATAACGCTAATTAGGAAAAATAAGGGTAGGCTGGCTTAGTGGTGGCCCAGTGGTATCAGCCCCTTTTTAGGAGTTACGAGTCGTGAGTTCGAACCCAGGCAGGCACTTTACTTTGTGTATTTAATTTCATCATCACTATCAAAACGATAATATAACATCGTGAGAATTCGTCTTGTATAGCTCCATCTCTCTTTCGCACTGGAATAATGATAGTTTGTCCTTTCACACTATTTTACCTCTGAATTTGCATCAAACTCAAAGCATTTATTTCAAATAAACCAATTACAGTCACTTTTGAACTGTCAAAGGGTTGGTCATACACATGAGACGTATTTATTAGAACAGGCATGCGCACTAGGTATTTTTCTGGACGAGACCGCACCTAGTACGACGCGTAAAGTACTAAGTACATCGAGTATTTTCTATCAAACCGGGAGTTTTATGAATAAGTAGTGAGTATCATTTGTGCCATTTATGATTTTATTAGCGCTTTACAATGTCAACCCTCAAACATAACACAATTTTCGTGATTAAAATACCCGGCTTTACAAACAACTATCCTGATTTTAGACAGTGGTAAATTAAATTAGCTAAGTAGTGAAACTCCGCAGACGTGGTGGGTGTATGGAGTATCTGTAAACTAAATTGACTAAACTAAATATTAGTTCCAATATTGACCATGCGCCGAAAGGACCGTGTAGTGTTGTATCATGATTTGATATCGACACAAATGACGTCGGTAAAGTTTTATCAATTATGTATTTTAATTTGCCGACCCTGGTCCATTAAGGCTGATGCCTGGGTAAAACTATTTTAGTCCGTCTCAACCAGATAATAAAAAAAACCGGTCAAGAGCGAGTCGGACTCACGCACCGAGGGTTCCGTTCCGATTTCTGAAAAAGTGTGCTATTTAGAGACATCGTTTTATTTTTCCTGTAATCTTTACATAAACTTAAATCACATAAGATTTTTCTCTTTGCAAACTTCGGAGATAAGGGGGGGGGAACGGTATTTTTTTTACATTTTTCATCAGAAGTCGAAAACTATGCGGCCTAAAAAAAAGAAAAAAAATGTTTGAGAATGTGCAAACAGCGTTCTTTCATATGATATCCCACATGCCCTAGTAGCCCCACTTTTATTTTTTAAGACCCCCTTCAGTCCCTGTTGCAAAAAAAATATAAATATTTTAAATTTTTTCTTATTTGCAAAATAGTTGGGTCAACGTCATCTAAAACTGTTCTAAATTTCAAGTTGATAGCATTAGTAGTTCTTGAGATATCCAGCTGTGACAGACAGACAGACTGAGTGACACCATAAGGGTTCCTTTTTTACCATTTTGGTACGGAACCCTAAAAATATTAGACACGTATTTTTTGCTTTATCATATTAATAAAGAAATACTTAAATAAAACGCATTAAAGTTGGGGAGTGGGGGCTCGCTACGTCACAACTACATATAAAATCTAGCAAGACGTGACGTCATGCCACATTTTAACTCAATTTATCGCCGTAATCTTTTGATTACGTAAAAAACGAAAAAATACGTGTTCAATATTTTTTAATAACCTACATGACGGAAAAAAAATATGTAATTTTTTTTTTTGTTTGATTTTTTGATTGTTTGTTATTTTTACTTACTCCACAATCCTCACTAGGAAGGGCTGATTCCCCATGCTTCCTCATCAAATGCCTTCGAAGGTTGGTGATGCTAGACCCGTACTTGAACAAGTTGTGGCACATCAGACACTCCGCCATCTTGTCATCAGTGGCTCGAAAAAACTCCCATAGTTTAGACTTATACTTTCTTTTTAATAACCTACAAAAGATTTAATACTTTTTAACACGCTTTTATTAGCACCACCTGTATGTATGTATGTTTGTATGTAACGGAATCTTTGAACTCGATTTTTACCCACTTTAGATGGTCATATTAATTCAAAATTTTGCACACTTGTCAGAGCCCGGTGAAAATAAAATTATTTAAAATAAAAATAATTAATTATATTGAAAACAAAAAATATAATAATTATAGAATAAATTTTATTTTGAAAATTTCACTCTAAAAAATTTAAAAATAAATTATAGTTTAAAAAAAACCACGCGTTTTACTTTTTAGTCCAGTTTAATGGTATTAAAGCGTGTTTTCTAGTTTTTTTTTAACTACTTATAATTTATTATTAATGAAGAAACCTAAGATAGGCAGTCGCTCCATATTAAATACTGGTATTCAGCTGCATCTGGTTACACTGGAAGTCGACTCCAACATAGTCGGGAAAAGGCTAAGCAAATGGATTAATGAAGAAATCTACGTAATTGTGAGGAAACCGGCATGTCCTAGAACCAACAATTCGAAGACATGTGACATCTACCAACCCGCACTGGGCCCGCGTGGTGGATTACAGCCCACTCCTTCTCACAGAGAGGAGGCCTGTGTCCCAGCAGTGGGAACATTATAGTAGCCCAGCAGTGGGAACATTACAGGCTGATTATGTGCGACAAGTCGAAGTCCATCATCTGCCTAGCCTTTTCCTCACTATGTCGGGGCCGGCTTCTAGTCTAACCGAATGCAGCTGAATACCAGTATTTTACATGGAGCGACTGCCTATCTGACCTCCACAACCCAGTGACTGGGTAATACGATACCCCTTGGCAAGACTGGTTGTCAGACTTTCGGGCTTCTGACGACCCGTAAGGATCCACGAATACCGCAACCAACCGCCGCCGCCGGGACCAACGGCTTAACGTGCTTTGCTTTGTGCATTGCTTAACCTTGTAGATCAACCCACAGAACAGATAAAGAAGTTCTCTTTATCCTCTAAAACCTCTTTATCTGTTCTGTGGATCAACCCGTGTGATTGTTATTATATAGCACGAGGTCCCTTAATCATCACCATTTCAGCCAAAAGACGTCCACTGCTGGCCATAGGCCTCGCCCAAGCACCGCCACTTCGACCGGTTCTGTACTTCCCGCATCCACCAGATTCCTGCGGCCTTTACAAGGTCATCAGTCCACCTAGTGACGAGAGACCCCTAAATGGTCTTATTAAAATAGAACCTTCAATTTTTAACTCACTTGTTCTCCTCGACCTCTGGAACAAATTCTTCATCGCTGTCCTTCGGTTCGTGACCATGTTCTTGAACATGTTGCTTCAAGTCGGACATGTACTCGTAAGACAGGTTTCTACTGCAAAGCTTGCAGGTAGCCTCACACTTATCCAAGTCTATAGGATCAAAATATTTCCAGATCGCCATTGATTTTGTTTTGCTGACAATTGTGGCCACAGCTTTCTCTCTGAAAATGGAATCCTGTTTAGTTCAGTAGTGTGAAAAACACATTTCCAATGTCAAGGAGATAAAACCATAGAACTTTTGAATTGTCAAGGGGACGGTCTTTCAGAAAGTTGATGCTATAATAGTTGCCCATTCCAAAGTGTACCTATGGAGAAGAACGGACAAGAAACTCCATGGAAACTCTTTTACTACAAAATATTGGTTTCGGGCAAAAGCTTGAAATAAATTCACGTTTGTAAATCAAAAAGTGTAAGGAAACTAAAAGAAGCCTGTTTGAAAGGGATATTTTCAGCGCGCACGTTTCTGCGATCCCTTCTCCTTTATGCCGTAAAGGCCGGTGCTCATCAGGCGGCGCGGGGAGACGCGACGGTGACGCCACCGCCACTTTCGTAAGTGGAAATAAATCTGATTTTTTCACGCGAGGATGTTTTAAAACTCTTTGTGTTGAGCCGAGCATTGAGAATCCAACATCCCAGCATCTCAGCGCAACTGAAGGCGCTAGAAAATCCAATGCGCGATAAAAAATCGCCTGTGGGTACTAGAGCTTATTTTCATACCCACTCACATCACACAATCTCTCACACACTCACATTTTGTTAATATGTATTATGGCAAGGGGACTTGAGCATACTGCGGGATGCTGCGGTATGCCGCGTAAGGCTTCGGCATACAAATATGTTAAGGTTGCGCTAGTCGACGGCTCGAACTCGTTGGTGGGCGTGGCCAATATGCATCCTATTTCACCTAACATCGTATGAGAAGAGATAGCCCCAGCGATGAGCATTAAGAAGTTATCGCGCGCATACATAAACGCTCCCGACACATACACGATGATCTATAACGAAAACAAGCATGAACCGCCCTTTGGGCGTATAGATATGTATTATAAAAAAAACTACTAAATGTATTTCAAAGAAAAGTTAGTTAAATTCTTGAATAAATTATCTATCCCTCCCTGCACGGTAACAAATTTGCCATTTTCATACTCCGAGAGTTATTTATTTACGACCGTAGATGCGTTAATATTAGTGTTGAAATATGGAAGTTTTGGCGCTGATATAACTTACAAACAATTTGTTTTAAACTCTATTTCCGTACAGGGCTAGATAATGACGAGAGAAGTAGATATAATTTTTAGTTGCTAATGCTAAGTAACTGTCTAACAGTGGAGTAAACTCCCTACGACGCGTCGTTAGTATGGAAGAATGACTAGCGTAACCTTAATGCTTTGCCGTGCCGTGCACCGTCACGTCGTGCGGCCTAGTGAGCACCGGCCTTTGTGGTATATGGCTTTGGTCACGAGTCGCAAGGGTGTGAAAGTCACGCGGCCCGCCCGCTCGCACCCCTATATTTCCTCGTGACTTTTTAAATAGAACCTTCTCTTAGTTAGCTTTTGCCCGCGGCTTCGCCCGCGTGGGAGAAATAATCCCACGGAAACGTACTATCGTACGCGCACGCCCGTAACGCTCCCAGTCAGCATGATTTTTTGCGACAATCATCGTCATATTTCAGACAATATTCAAAAAATGTTAATGAATTATACACCTAAACCTTCCTCGTGAATCACTCCGTCCATTGGTGAAAACCGTATGAAAACCCAATCAGTACTATGCGTGCCAACTAAGAATAGGAGCGCGCTTGCTGCCAAATTCACACGACAGCTGTCACATTAGTACTGCCGATAGCTGTCAAATACACCATAGCTGTCAAATACACCATAGCTGTCAAATTAGTACTGCCGACAGCTGTGAAATACACGATAGCTGTCAAATTAGTATTGCCGATACCTGTCAAATACACGATAGCTGTCAAATTAGTATTGCCGATACCTGTCAAATACACGATAGCTGTCAAATTAGTACTGCCGATAGCTGTCAAATACACGATAGCTGTCAAATTAGTACTGCCGACAGCTGTGAAATACACGATAGCTGTCAAATTAGTACTGCCAATAGCTGTCAAATACACGATAGCTGTCAAATTAGTACTGCCGGTAGTTGTCAAATACACGATAGCTGTCAAATAAGTTCTGCCGATAGCTGTCAAATTAGTACTGCCGATAGCTGTCAAATACACGATAGCTGTCAAATTAGTACTGCCGATAGCTGTCAAATACACGTTAGCTGTCAAATTAGTACTGCCGGTAGTTGTAAAATACACGATATCTGTCAAATTAGTACTGCCGGTAGTTGTCAAATACACGATAGCTGTCAAATTAGTACTGCCGATAGCTGTCAAATACACGATAGCTGTCCAATTAGTACGCATTGGTAATGAAGTTCGCGAGTATTGCGGAACAAAATGGCGTGTTGACAGCACTATTCTTATTTGGCTCGCATAATAGTTTTTAGATCATCGCGAACATACATACAGACAGACAGACGCGGCGATGGTTTTATAATATGTAGTGATGAAAGCTTGGATTGAGCAAAATTATAAGTAGACGATAACTTATTTTGCGGTTATTTTGATTTATTCCGTTCTAATACCTACAAACTAATACCACTGGTATTTGTTTGAACTCGTATTTATTTTCTATTCCGAACGGATACCACTTTTTAAATAATTAAATTTAATGTGCGAACGAATACCAACAACTTTTAGTTAAACAACCACAACAATGGTGTCCGTTCGGAATAGAAAATAAATATGAGTTCAGACAAATACCAGTGGTATTCGTTTGTTGGTATTAGCTCGGAATAAATCGTTATTTACACATATTTTTACTCGTTTGAAGTATAATTTGGGACAGCGCTCCTTGGTGGGCGAGTCCCTATTACTGGGTGGGCGTACGACCCGTTGCGTGAGCTCAGCACAAAACACGCAAGCTATGCCGCCCCAAACACTCAAGGCCGTTGACATATATCTGCGTCTAAAGGTGAGTCTCTCTCTCTCTATCTCCAGACTTGTTAATTTTTCAATGGTAACGCTGCCGGTTTGGCAGCTACACTCGCCTTAACATCAACATAATATCTACATAACAAAAGAATATTATAAATACCTACTAGAAAAAGTACCTCACTATAAAAAAAGAACTAAGTAAGCAAGTATTTAGTACCAGAAAAAATGGAACATAATTTAAAAAGTTTTAAAAAATACTCACTGTTCCTCATCACTATTGTCACTGGTATGTTCCGACATATCGCTAGGCTTGTCTTCAATGTTCTTCCCATTCCCATGCTTTCTGTACCAGTGCTTCCTCAGATTACTCGTAGAAGATCGGTATGAGTAGTCTTGGCTACAAAGATTGCAAGTCGCTATAAACCCAGCTTTCTTCGTGAAAAATGACCACACGGATGATTCGCTGAAAATTAGTGGATATTATTTTAGATTGTTTTGAAGCAGGAGTTTATGATATGATTAGGGTTGCCATTCGTCCCGATACATCGGGACATGTCCCCCGTTATTAACAGTGTTGTCCCGACATTCTATAAAATATCCCGACAAATACATCAGCATCCCGACATAAACGGAACACCGAATCGACGAATGCGCGATTCGGAATTGCGTACGCTATGATGTGGGCAAGCGACGCGCGTTTCGGGCGGGCTGCGGTGGTATTCTTCAATGTAAAATTAATTTTAACATAGTAAAGAATTTTATAAATTCGTGAAAGGTGACCCACAGTTATTGTCCCCGGTAAAATCAATATAAAAAAGAATTATTGTGTCCTCAGTAATCCTAACTAATATTATAAATGCTAATGTGAGTTTGTTTGTTGGTTACGCTTTCACGGCTAAACGGGTGGACCTATTTTGGTGAAATTTGGTATGGGGATACTTTGAATCCTGAGGAAGGACATAGGGTACTATTTTATTGACGCGGGCGAAGCTGTGTGAGGAAGCTAGTTAAAAATAAATGAGTATTTAACAATTTTTTTTTTTGGTTTTTGGTTTATTTCACCTACAAAAAATTCCCTTCGCTTTAAATGTCCCGACGGTGTCCAGGAAAATATGGCAACCCTAGATATGATGCTAAATAGGATAATGTATACTAGAAAGGTTTAGGTAGTTAAATAAAGGTAAACAATCTTGATGTGTCTTTTATCTTTTTTATTTTCAAACCTCAGTTTAAAAATAAAATGCAACTAAAAACCAATTTAAATGCAACAATAATTATTACTAAATCAACTGAACCAATAGTTTAAGCAGTAGTTCAATACGTGTTTGTGTAAAAACTTATAAAAAAAGATGGACTCCGCGCCGCGCATATCGAAAGTGAAGCACCGTACCGATCTATGTGTGCATGATTTGAGTATCTCTTTTTTTATAAGTCTATGATTAATGGTTTACCTTTATTTTACTACCCTAAACCTTTCTAGTAGGTATGGATATTACACAAATGCTCTTTGGCGTCCTATTTACAGAATTCACGGTAATATTCTATTCTACTATGGATATCAAACCTACGACATCCATAGTAGAGTGGGCCAGCAGTAGGAACATCATATTTTACCAAACAAAACAAAATAACAAAAAAAAAAAGATTTAACATGTTTAAGGGTGAAGCCGACTGAAGCCAGACGAGCGTAATATTTTGAGTTGTGAGTCGCGTAATTTCGGTCGCGTAATTTCTGCTGGGTAGAAATTCATTCAGACGAACATAATTTATTCATTTGCTTTTAATTTCAACGCTTGTACTGGGTGTTTGCAGTGGCGTATTTTAAGATTCAGCGCCCCGGGCCTGTAAGGTTTGCCGCCCCATGAATAAACGGAATATAACAAAAACTTTTAATTATAAAATAAAATCCAGCAGTGCGTTGATGCGGGCTGAGAATGGTGATAATGAATCAATAAACTGGCCAAGTGCGAGTCGGACTCGCACACGAAGGGCCTCTACCACCGCACAGTGTTCCAATCGATCAAAAAATTTCCCAATGCTATTTATGGTATTTATCGATCAAAGGATGCATTTAAAATGGACGAGTAAAACACCCAAGTGACAATTTCATGAAAAAAATTAAAATTAATTCTCAAAACGTAACTGTCCAAGATATTTATTTTATATAAATAAGGTCTGATAAAGCATCTTTGGGCACATATTTTTCAGTTTTTATTTTTGGAAAATCACCTCCGTATACCGAGTAAATTTTTTTTGTCAGATTTTTGTTTTAATTTTTTTTCTCGCTAAAAACTCATCTCAACTCGTGATTTTTTTATCAGTGATGGGCCTTGTTACGAGAAATATTTATGTGCTAGTGACAAGTCGCACTTTTGAGGTTTTAAGGAGAAAAAAAATAAAAACGAAAATCAGAAAATAAAATATTTCTCGGTATCCGGACGTGATTTTCTAAAAATAAAAACTGAAAAATATGCACCCAAAGATGCTTTATCAGACTATATTTATACAAAATAAATATCTTGGACAGTTACGTTTTCAGAATTTATTTTATTTTTTTTCATGAAAAGGTCACCTTCATCATTTAAAAAAAAAGCATTTGAAATTGACACGTGAGAGTTTTACTCGTGCATTTTAAATGCATCCCTTGATCGATAAAACCTTAAACAGCAGATGGAATTTTTTTTGATCGGTTGGAACACTGTGCACCGTACCTACAATATTTAACACTAAGTGCAACGACCATGGGTTATGTGGTCGTTGCACTAAGTACCTAAATGATATTTAAAAAACAAAACGAAACAAAAAATATTTTACACCTTAAATTTTAACAATCGCAAAGATAACTTTGTATTTCATAATGATACTGTGAACTACAAAGTTATGTTTGACAGTTGCAGAAAATCACCCATATTTAAAGAAGTACCTTATGAATCGGCGTTTTTAGTATTTGTTGATTAAGTACAGTAACTACTTACATGATATACAGAAAATTTAAATTCCTATCCTATCTTGTAGCAATAGAGCTCGCACAAAAATGGTCTAAAACTGACAACTTTTGCGGCCCCCTATTTCTTTATTTTTGAAGATAAAAATATGAAAATTATATTTGTACTCTACTCGACGAGTTCTATAATGACTTTAATGACAATGCCGGGTACGGGTCTTGGGAAATGTCCGATAACTTTTCACTTTTTGGAAAAGTGCCCATCTTTGACTAGCTATACCTATCTTTGCTACCAATACACATAGAGTGCTTGAGTTAGGCTCAAATTGTACCCAATTTAGTTTGCTTCACCAAAATAAAGAACAAAGATTTATTTTAAAAAAAAAAATTAAAAAAAAACGGATGCAATTCCCACAATTTCGCAGTTTTTCGAGCACCATGGGAGTAGCACAAGGTTTTCAGTGTTGCAAACTTGGCTATAGACAACTTTCAGGGGACCTAACAACATATAAAGGAAAGGAATCGTAGTTAGGTACACACGGCTACACATCTAGCTATACATTTTCAGTTTACACTGACCTCTCGTTGTAAGGAAATCCTATACAATACGAGATCAGCTTATACTGGAACTGTATAGCTTGACCTGTAGCCGTGCGTACATGCGCGTTTGCGATGTTTACATTTTTTGTGTCTATTGTGACTGGACTACCCCTTTAATTTTTTAATTTAATTAATTAGTTAGGTAGGCTTTTTTAAATTTCTTTAGGCATATAAAGTCTAAAAGAAAGGCGCACAAAGTTCAGCGCGAGGTGCGGCTTGCGCCGCCCCTCGCAGCCTGCCGCCCCGGGCCATGGCCCTTTTGGCCCTAGGGTAAATACACCCCTGGGTGTTTGTGTAGTGCAATGGATTTATTAAAAACGTTGTGTATTTAGGAAGCTTATAGCGAAGACACAGAAGATGATGATAGAAGAAAATACTGGCTGAGTCCACTCAACAGGGAAAGACTGATGTGCTGACTGTAGATTCCCTCGCACCCTCTCGCCGCGAACTCAATTCAGCCGGTATTGTGCACGTGAGTCGGCAGGCATTTTGCGTCGCCGTGTGAACGAAACAGGATTTTTGTATGAAACTGAGTTAAGCAGAAATTACGCGACTGAAATTACGCAACTCACAACTCAAAAAATTACGCTCGTCTGGCTTCACGCTAAATATCGATCTTAACTAGGTATAATATAAAAGGTAGTCGACCCCCAAAAAAATCGTCAAATATTTTTTTTTTGTGTTAAGTATCCCTTATTAAAAAAGGAGGATGATTTATATTTTATTTTTATTTCGCACGTTTGCTCATGTCATAACAGTCATCATAACATAACACATCTGATGTTGTCAGAATTGTCGACATCGGACCATGGCCATATAGGAAAAATAGAATAGAATAGACCAAAATGACAAATGAAATCGACCATTTTTTGTCATTTTAACATTTTAGTTATGGTTGAAAAAAGCATCGTACATACCCGTAACAACGAAAATATGACCGATTAAACATGATGACGTCATTTTCCTGACATAGATAAGACTGATAAGAGCGAGCCACTTCCTTATTTCATCAAAGGAACATAGGTGCAGTCAATGATATTATAAGTATAATCAACGCAATCTAAGAAGTCCGTTTGGACGTTTCTCATTATATACATATATATGCCGCGGTAACTTTGTATGAACGTCTACGTAAGGAATCGAAAAATAAAATTCGTAATCCTAATTAATTACTATGTTATCCATACACTATAACAATAAGTATCATTCGTAAGCACCAAGTTTTACTTTATATTGGAAAAACGCACTCAAAAATACGAATTAATCGTTGATTAATATGTATACAAAGTATTTTGACGGCTGTCCAAACGGACTTCTTAGGTTGCGTTGATTATAAAAAGAGGCTAGAGGGGGAGGGGGAGGAGGGGTGGAGAGGGGGAGGGGAGAGGAAGTAAAAAAAGCCAATCAATTTGCCTAGTCTTTTTCCAACTATCGAAAGGGGCTTCCAGTTTAACCGGATACAGTTGAATACCAGTATTTTACATGGAGCGACTGCCTATCTGACCTCCACAACCCAGTGACTGGGTAATACGATGCACGATGCGAAATGATGAGTGTGGATATCTCATCATCTTCCTGCCACGTAACAACGTGGGGTCGGCGCAACACGTTATCTTCTTCCACTCTCCCCTGTCAACCGTCACGCTATCATTCACTCCCTTCTCTTTCATATCATTCCTCACACAATCCATCCGTCTTTTCTTTAACCTTCCTCTCCCTCTCCATCCATCAACATGGGTATCGATAACTAAATACAAAAGAAAAATTGGGGTCAATGACCGCTGGTAGCAACAACGCACACTTCAAGTAAATACTTGAAGTGTGCGTTGATAAAACGTGTTGAGATATTGATTTTATAACCATCACACGTGTGTGAGATATTAACTAAAAAAAAATATATACTTGGAGAACCTCCTCCTTTTTTTTTGTTGGTTAAAAAACTGATGAGTACTTATTTTAAGTGACTACACTTGGGTTGATGACCCCAAAAAAAAAGTTATGTTTAGTTAGTTATGAAGTTTTGCTAGCTAATTTATTTTGACCCTAACCACAGGAGCTCACATTTTTTTTTCAACCTGTATTTTCCTAGCTTTCCATTGTTTTCTGTGGTGTTCACAACGAACAAATTCACCGACCAATAAAAAAATAAAAAACTCCGCCCCTTTCTACCCCTTATTTAATCATGAACTCTATGTCTAAAAATAGTTTTATTTCCCTTTTTGTGGCAAATTGATCATAACAATAACAGAAGCTAAATAACCACGTGATGACAACATTTAATGCGATAATTATGCACAACTGTCATTTCGTAAAAAATGTTCCCATATGATAGCGAAATGACAGTAAAAATGACATTGGAAGTGTCATTTTACTGCAACCAATTAAAAAAAAAAGTTCGACCACAGAATCAACTAGAATGTAGATAATAATAATGGCCGCCGTCCGCCGATGCCGACGACCTCCGCAGGAGTATTATGTGTTCTGTGCCGACGACGACGCTACGGCGAATCTACGGCAATGTAGCTAGAGCAAGTATAAAAGAAACAGTTCTAGGAACTGGAATCCGCACATAGCGATAACAGACTTACATAATCTATCAGTACCTACTTCATACCACGATCAATACTTTTGCCAACATTCTTACTGTGGACCGAAGTTTACAACGTTTTTCGCAATAAATGGAAAACAAATCAATAAACTATTAAATAATTGCTACAAACTAAATGAAATCATCATCTGATAAAAATAACGGATGATTTTCCATAAACAAATCAGTATTTGGTTGAGAAATACGATGTTCGCACTGTCGACAAATAACCTCTATGTCTAATCATGACCACAGAGGTTATGGTGAACTTATGATGAATAAGAACATGTTCTTCTTGTTTCAATGCTCAATTATTTCTAACATCTACATAATAATTATATCAAAACTCGTATTGTTTACGTGATGTAAAAGAACAGTGAGAAATAACAGTTATTTGGAATAAATATCACAACAAAAATACTCACCGATCCATCTTGATGTTGTCGCCTCTGTCAAACGGCTTGGGTTGCCAGCATCCGAAAACGAAATTCATACCACTTTTTGCTCATTGCTTTTTTTATTATTTAAAAACCAATTTTATTTTATATTTCAATATTTGATTTTGTAAGTTTATTTAAAAAAAACATACAATTAAATGATGCAATATTGATTTAATTACTATTTTTAGGATTTTTTTTTTAATATTCAGAGGTATGTCAGAGCCCTCTTTTAGTTGATTAAAAATGCAAAATATTTTTTCTCAAGTAGGTTGTGAACTTGTGATGAATATTTTGCAAAATTCAAGGAAAATGTCAAACGACTGTCAAACCCAGAATATTTCACGTTAAATATCGATCTTTATTTCGCCACGTTCATATAAATGTACAGTTTTGATTAAACTCTATAGCCAATTAAAGCGCATCTGATTAAAAATAGTCTCCTTCACCTTGTTTGACTCGAACCGTACACGAACACGAATTCTACCACAGTAGTAGAAACTCAATTCGGTACCACACTTTTCATTTTAGAAGCGTTCACAGATTACGTTTCGTCACAGAGTACTGAAATAACAGTTCTGACTGACTGTTACAATAAATTGAATAACAAATAAGAGCATCACGCCTGTGTCACCCGAAGGGGTGAGCAGAGGTGTATTGTGATTGTGTTTGTGTGGTTATTGTTTAGTAAATGTTATTATACTTATATAGTATTTATACTTCATCGGTTTAGGTAATTAAAAAAAGGTATGAATTAATGAATGCACCGACCCCAGCGTAGTTTGACCAGACTCGATTAGGTACTCGAATGGACCTAAAATGTTTACATAACTATAACCACAGAATAAATAATAGGACTAACGTACTTTATCCATAACAAAAATACACCACTCTTTAAAGGTGTTTTATTGATAAGTAGTTATTGTAATAAGCGAATTGTTTGACGTTATTTAATTATATAAAAAATCAAAAAATCTGAATATTTTATTTCACATAAACCTGGGCACTTATGAAACGTCAGAAGCTATAAGTACTTAAAACTATATTATACTTAATTACAATATATATCTAATAGCTATCTATAAGTCACCGTATCATTATTAACTTCGATAGTTTATAATCTGTCACTATTATTTCGGTTCATTATAAACTGTCGAAAAATTGTGAACTGGTATCAATCTTGCTTGTCATGTAAAGCGTCTTGTGCTAATACTAAATAGCCTGCCGAGCTGCGAGCAAAATGGTTTGAAAGATTATAACCGTTCGTTGCGTCGAAGCAATGGGTCGAATTTTAAGTAGGTACAAAACAATTAATCTGCCTACTACGCCTAATCTATTTGACTACGCTGATGTCAGTTATCTCGATCTCACTGAGGCACAACTAGATAAACTTGAGCGACTTCAAAACTTTTGCATAAGATTTATATTTGGCCTGCGCAAATATGATCACATTTCTGAATTTCGTACAAAGCTCAAGTGGCTTCCCATACGTCTTCGCCGGAATTCTCATATCTTGTTTCAGCTCTACAGTATTCTGTTCAATCCTAAAACCCCTTCTTATCTTAAAGAGCGTTTCAAGTTCCTTCATGACACACATAATAGATATCTGAGGTCATCGGAAAACTTGAGGCTAGAGATGCCGCTACATTCCACCAGTTTTTATGACAGATCATTCACTGTTCAAGCAGTACGATTGTGGAATGACTTGCCCGTGTCGATAAGGCGTGCACAATCTTTGTCAACTTTTAAAATTTTGGTGCAAAAACATTTCCTCTCTCTTTAAATATCGTCATGTGTATAGTTCCTTGCTCTTTTTTAAGTAGTATATATAAGTATATATTTATATAAGTATCTGTATTTATGTATGTATGTATAAATTGTATGTATATATGGTACACCAAAGACTACCTACAGTATTCTCTCCTTTCTCCCCAAAATCCATCCAAAGGTTGTCTGTAAAAGATCGCTTTTAGCGATAAGACCGCCCATTGTGTCACCCTATGTAAAATTTCAACATTTATATCTGTAATTTTTATGGTGTGCATAATAAAGAGCATTCTATCTATCTATCTAATCTGCCTAGCCTTTTCCCAACTTAGTTTGGGTCAGCTTCCAGTCTGACCGGATGCAGCTGAATATTAGTATTTTAGTTTACATGGAGGGACTGCCTATCTGACCTCCACAACCCAGTTAACTAGGTAACACGATACCCCCTGGTAAGATTGGTTGTCAGACTTTCGGGCTTCTGACTACCAGTAACAATTACTGTCAAAGATCTACGAATGACAGCCGGGACCAACGGCATAACAACGAGTGCCCTATACGCAGTAATATATAAGTCAATGGCCTATAGTTAGATTATTTCACGAAGTCGTGTCTTGAACTTGAAGCCTTTATTTCGTTAATCATTAGGTTTAAATTGCAATAGCTAACACACCTTCATGAAATAGGTTAACTATACAAAACAATCCAATTAAAATGTAATAATTGTAAAACACTTGAAATGTGTCCAAAAGCGAATTAAAAGATGGGCGCTGTAAAATGAACGCAATGATATTTTACGACATGCCTGACCTTGAGAACTGGTATAACGTAGTAAACAACTAAACTTAGTCTAGAAACATCGACGTATTTGTTTCTGGACTTAAAATAACATTCTGAAATTTATAAAACTTGTAAGTACTGTGCGAGCCAACTAAGAGTAGGATCGCGCTTGCTGCCAACTTCACACGATAGCTGTCAAATTAGTACTGGCGATAGCTGTCAAATACACGACAGGTGTCAAATTAGTACTGCCAATATCTGTCAAATACACGACAGCTGTCAAATTAGTACTGCCAATAGCTGTCAAATACACGATACCTGTCAAATTAGTACGCATTGGTAATGAAGTACGCGAGTATTGCGGAACAAAATGGCGTCTTGACAGTACTATTCTTATTTGGCTCGCATAGTATTCTTTTTACGGGGGATGCGCTAAGGTAGCCCGTGAAATTCAAATTTTCTTCCGTTTTTTGCAATTTGCAGGTCAGTGTCAGGTTGTATGTTGATTAAAATGCGACTCGCGGCCGTAACTAATAGGGCTTTACAGAATTATATTCATTAGAATCAGCAATACAACTCCATAGTTAGAATTGGCCTCAAATCTCATGATTTCATGAAATAGTCATTCAATAGGGTAATATGAACTTAGAGAGTTGTATTGATGATTTTTATGATTATATGTCTATAAATAAATATTTGATACGGCAGCGAATCATTATGTAGATCAACATACCACATAATACATACTGACTTCCAAATTGCATAATACGTAAGCAATTTTGAATTTCGTAGGCTACTCTTAGACACATTTCCGGACTGTTTTGCTGCTAACAAAACACAATTTTCGGAAGTCGAATAGGAATCTGAATGAAAGTACCTAGTCACCAAAAAAGCTTTGAAACAGTAGTTCAAAGTTTATTTTAGGCATAACATTGAAATCCATGTCACAATCAATGTAAAAGGACCACAAACAATGGCGCAGACAAGTCCTTCATCGATGACCGCAATTTTATAATGTTAACCAATAATTTCAAGGTTAAAATAGTGACTTAACAGGAAAAAATACACGACTTTTTGTCGAACAAACGTTTGGATATGTGAAGATATATTTTTTATTGACGGCCGTCGTCATTAAGTTGAAGAACAACACAAAGAAATTAATTAAATCACGATAATTTGAATTCAGCAATAAAGTAAGGGAAGTACCTACCTAAAGATTTTTTTCCCCACAATCATATCAAGCGAACAAAAAGACGTAAAAAAATACCTGTTCTTTTTCATAATTTATGCACATCTAACTTAACAAGGATGTTTTTTTTTGCTGGGATAAACCCGTTCCAATCAGATGACGTTGTCAAACGTCAAATTAACGTCACTTAATACTCGGAACGGTTCGCGTCACAGCTCGTGACGCGTTCCTTACGTCATGTAAAGTATTTCGTAACAAGTAACAGCTCTTTAAGAACTACTGTGATGACCTGGTTTTTTTAAGAAAGTTAAATTATTCTTTGTGCTAGATTTGCCTTCTATTTCGGGGTTTGGTTACGATGATTCAAAAGCCGTGGGGTATAGTTACGGTTTTTAATAAAGAAGTTGTATTGAGCTAGATTCGTGAGCTTGCCAGTTTTTACAAGCTTTTTAGGGTTCCGTACCAAAATGGTAAAAAAGGAACCCTTATGGTGTCACTCAGTCTGTCTGTCTGTCTGTCACAGCTGGATATCTCAAGAACTACTAATGCTATCAACTTGAAATCTGGAACAGTTTTAGATAATATTTACCCAACTATTTTGCAAATAAGAAAGAAATAAAAATATATGTATTTTTTTTTTTGCAACATGGGCTGAAAGGGGGTCTTAAAAATTCAAAGTGGGGCTACTAGGTCATGTGGGGTATCATATGAAAGAGCGCTGTTTGCACATTCTCAAACATATTTTTATTTTTTTTAGGCCGCACAGTGTTCGACTTTTGATGAAAAATGTAAAAAAAAAACCGTTCCCCCCCTTATCTCCGAAGTTTGCGAAGAGAAAAATCTGAAATTATTCTATGTGATAGAAGTTTATGTAAAGATTACAGGAAAAATAAAACGATGTCTCTAAATAGCACACTTTTTCAGAAATCGGAACGGAACCCTCGGTGCGCGAGTCCGCGACACGGGAGTGGGACATCGACACGCAGCCTGTTACCATGGATTCAGTAAGTACGGTACCTACATGATTCTGGAACCCTGCGTCAAAACTTTTCGTTGGTTAATTTAAAAAAAAATTACTGTTTCATAAATTTTGATCGCGTAGATATTGCACTTTTGTAGAAAACAGCTGATTTTTAGGGTTCCGTACCTCAAAAGGAAATGGAACCCTTATAGAATCACTGCATTGTCCATCTGTCTGTCTGTCAAGACCCTTTTCTTCAGGAACGAGTGGAGGTATCAAGTTGAAATTAATATCAAATAATTATGTAAGTCTATGGTCCCTTGGAGTTCCAAAAAAAATCAAGCTTCTGAGTCAACGCAATAAAAAAATACGGCAATTTCTGCGACATATTATGACACTCGCAAGTAAATCAAAACCTATAGCGTACTTACCCTTCCTACTACTGGGATAGTAGGGGTAATTCAAACTGGGTAGGAAGGGTAACTGAAAAAGAAGCCAGCCAAGTTAAAAGAATAAGGTTTTTGTACGAGAAACAAGGCTAAGACACCACAATCCGGTATTGTCTGTAAGGCGTTATATCATGCAGATGAGAATCTAGCATTTATTGTTTATTCAGCGGTTTGCAACATCTGATATTGTTAAAGGTTGTAGAGGTCAGACGACACATAACAGGTAAGAGGTCGCTTAGAGAATATTTTATCTCATTCACTAATATGTATTACCCTCCTTTTGGCTTCGCTGTAGACAAAAAATGTATTGCTGTAACTTGTACGGATAACCGCAACAATAGAACTACGAGAACTTCGCTTGCAGCTACAAAATGAAGGTACTACCTCAGGTTTTATCTCGCTCGCACGATACTGCTCGCAGACTAAGTGAGAGCGAGACTGAGTGCGGTGTGGGCGCCGATAGTTTAGGTAATTACTTTTTACGGTGAAAATAATGGTAATTTAAAAAAAAATATATAACATAAGGCCTGCTTTATAGTTAGTTCAGTTAGTATGCAAAGTTTCATGGTCTAATTTGTAGTATTTTTTTAATACCAGCGGTTTTTTGTTCGGTTTATCGAGAAAATTTTATGGAATCGTGTTTTCGTCTAACATTACCTAAGATTAATCCTCAACTTTACCATATATTTATTTCAAAATGAATGCTGCAGTATTTTTGACATAACGGAGGATCATGCTAAGCCATTTGAGGTAGTATAGTCCCTTATCAGCTCCTTTATTAACCAACTTTCAAAAAGGAGCTGGAAATAAACAACGAAGAGCGGTCCTGGACATTTTGCTGCTGACAACTCATCAGAACGAAGAAGAAAAGAGTAGAGAAGGCAGTTTAACCCGCCAAAAGCCTCAAAGGTGAAGCTGGACCTGAGACAACCTGGCGGAGACGTCGTTAAAAGATGCCCATCCACCATAGACTTATAAAAAAAGATGGACTCCGCGCTGCGCATATCGAAAGTGAAGCACAGTAAGTATGCCGGGACCGTTTGTACAAACACGCCTCGCGCACACATTTACATCATAGTATGCCGACCGGCCGCCATTACGTGACACGAGCGACGGCGTCTTTGCAGGTACTCAAATCACGCACACATAGATCGGTAGGGTGCTTCACTTTCGATATGCGTGGTGCGGAGTCCATCTTTTTTTATAAGTCTATGCCATCCACTGATAAATGTCACCGGAAAACCACCAGTGAGTCCCCGAAAATGCCCGGCTTCACCACTGTCAAGGGTGGGCGTTTTGGGGGACTCTCTTATACATATAATTTTGACGTTAAAAAAGTGGTTATTCTAAGCCTAGTTTAAATAAATGACTGATACAATATTCCTTGATGTAAATCTATATAAATAAAAAGAGAAGCCCTGACTGACTCACTCATCAACGCCCAGCCCAAACCCTTGGACCTAGAAAGCTGAAATTTTGCACAGAGGTTGCCTTTATAATGTAGACAAGGAATAAGGAAGGATTTCCCGGTAGTAGGTATACGTTCCCGTGGGAATATATCGCTATCCAAGCCGCGGGCAAAAGCTAGTTAGAAATATTATTACAGATTAGATTACTGTTTTTATACTGAAGAAGGCAGAGTCTGACCTCTTGTTATCAGTAGGTACATCAATCGGTATAACCGTGAGTTTCATTCAGAGGTCATACCGCTCGCATATTGATAGACAAATGAAATCAAATGAAATTGTTTATTCTGTAAATAGGATATCGAAATCACTTTTACACGTCATATTTTTTTTTTTTTTTTTTTAAATAAGCTAGATGAAGTCGACATTTCCTATCTGACTACCCTGAGAAGAAATGGCGAAACAAACTCAGGGGTCAAAGTCTCTTTTAAAGTCCAGACATAATCTTGGTCAGATCATGTGAGGACCATGTAGATCCAGTCTGAAATGGTCTTTTGAGGAAAGAACCATAAAAACTTGAGTGGACCTGTCCAGTCAGTGCAAGCATTTGTCAACAATCGTGAGCTTAACTCAGGATTTCAGGAGCTCAATAACTCGACGAACAATACCAAAGAAAGGACGTTTGGAAAACAAACAGACAATGCGCCCTACTTAAAGTAAAACTACCTTTCGCCCGCGGCTTCGACCGCGTGAATATCGGAAAATATCCCACGGGAACGTACTACCGGGAAATCCGTCCTTAATCCTTTGTATTAAGGTGACTGCGGTGTGTAGCCCGCGAAATTCGATTTTTTTTGTTTTTTTTGCAATTTGCAGGTCCGTGTCAGGTTGTATCTTAATCAAAGTATCATAGTTCATCAAGTTAGATTTCGTGCAGAGTCGTCAAACGAACGAAATCTAACGACTCTGCACGAAATCTAACTTAGAGAGATGTATTGATCATTTTTGTGGTTAAAATTATATAACTACATATGTTTTATTTCCGCGTATGATACTTTGATCAACATACAACCTGACACGGACCTGCAAATTGCAAAAAACCAAAAAAAAAATCGAATTTCGCGGGCTACACAGCGCAATCTATCATGATTCGAAAGACACGTGGCGCCATCTATTATCATAAGAACGTTATTGCTGTTTTCCTCGGGAACAGTACTTTTTTTTCGGGATGAAAGGTACCCTATGTCCGTTTCTGTACACCTGACAACGTATATGCAAAACAGGATGATCGGTTCAGTGGTTTAGGCGTGAAAAAGTAACAAACTTACTTTCGCATTTATAATAGTTAGTATTAATTACAGTAAAAATTACAGCAAAGAGGGTGTTCATCTTACGTGAGGCTATTTTGCCGATTTTTCGACCCCATTTGTGAGATGTCGTGAGATAAGGCTCGACCCCCTCCCCCCCTAAAATCTCACGTGAGATTTTTCAAAATGCGTATTTTTAATGTAAATATTTTAATCTGTGCTTGATTGAGTTAGATTTATTTAAATAAACACAATTTGCTTAATCATTTTTCATAATAAGTATTTCTCGCAATTTTACACTGTTTATTGCGAAAAAAGCAATTAAGTTCGTGATATTTGCTAAGACTCCCCCTCTTCCCCACGTGAGATTGGGTGAGATTCGACCAACCCCTTCCCCCCCCCCCCCTACATGACTCACGTAATTAATAAACGCCCCCAAAGACCACGAGCATACTCGAGCATTTTCCTGGCCTGTCTGCGTTGACCACAAAGATATGCTTCGTACCGTCCGAGGGTTCACGAACGTGAAAGCTATTATTGAATTATATAATGCATTGGTGAGGAGCCAGTTAGAATGTAATGCAGTCATCTGGGCTCCGCATGAAGCTAAATATAGTCTCATGCTGGAGAGGGTACAAAATAAGTTTATAAGATACTTATATATGCGGTATTACGGTGTTTATCCCTTTTACCCGTTAATGTATCCTACATTATTTGTTTTAGGTATGGTAGGATACAATGAGCTAAGGGTTAGGAGGGATCTTGCACTCACCTCATATATATTTAAAGTACTGAGAGGGAAGGTGCATAATGCAGTTATTTTAGGGCAGGTGAGTCTGTGCGTTCCGGACAGGTATGTGTGGCGGCGACGGCAGCCGCCTCTACTAGTGGAACCACGCGCTCGTACCAACCTTGTAAGGGAGGCGCCCCTGACGCGTGCGCTGCGCACGCTCAACCTCATAGCGAGTGAGACGGACTTATTCTGTTGTTCTCTGAGTGAATTCACAAGGAATGCATTATTTATAATTAGTTATAGATGTTAACTTAGATTAGTTAGGATAAGTGCATTTACCGCATTGGGTTATATCCTGTAATGGTAGATGTAAGTAGATAAATAAATAAATAAATAAATAAATAAATAAATAAATATTTACGACTAGGTACGGTCAGAAACAGAAGTCGGTTAACACTGCTACTTTTTGACATCATCTAAATTAACACAAAATGTTACGATAACCTGCTTTTTAGCATTTCATTTATTAGATAAGAGTTAATTTTCTTTAAAATTTACATCTGTTCCGATTTTAATGAAGTATTTTTCTCAATAATTAAGATTTAGAAAACACAAGTGTTAATCGACTTCTGTTGATGACTGTACCTAGGTCATACTACAATGGTCGTGGTCGACGAAATTTATTACGAAACTAGTGTCATTATGTGACGTTGACTTCGCGTCACGCGCAGATGACGCGACATCGTACGATACCAGAAGGCCAATTCTCGTACTTAAAAAACGTTCAAATTCAAGTCGCAGTGTCATCTTAGCGACAATCAATGTCAAAAATGTAGGGAAATTAGAGGTTTTTTTGACATATTGCGACTGAGATTACAATGCGAACGTTCTTAAAATTACGAGAATTGCCCCTCAGATGTTATATTTAACTTCATACCGCTTTTTACTAAATTAGGTAAACAAGCAAGTGCCGTCGTGATTTGGGGTACGTGGGATATACAGGATACAGGGTTACTTGTAATTCGACGTATTCCTTGCAGGACGTATTAGTAGGGTTAATATGCAACAAATTATGCCACCAAATGTTCTACCGATAAGTATTCAGTTTTTTTTTGTAAATAATTTTTATTTTTGTCGGAAAAAAATTACGAAAAATAAAATGTTTAATTAGTGATCTTTGCCAAAGTTTCAGGCGTTTTTGAACTTTTAATTATTAGCAAAGATCTGCGACGGCATCAGCTATATTACTAACTTAAATTCCAGTATAGTATATCGTATAGTATATAGCGCCGTAAATCATTTTTAATTGGATTTTTCATACAAAAAAAATTAAAAATCTAAGTAACTCGAAAGCTACTGAATGTCGGTAGGTAGAACCACAGAACAGATAAACAGAATAGACTCTTTATCTGTTCTGTGGGTAGAACATTTGGTGGCTTAATTTGTTGCATTTTAACCCTAAAATGACGTCCTGCAAGAACCACAGACTACTACGTAGTCTATGGTTACTGCAAGTAACCCTGTATAACTGTGCATAAGTCCGACCATAGAGAAATCGTATTCTAAATTTCAAATGTACTGAATAATCTTACTGACAAGGTTCTATTTCAACACTTTGGACCTAATTTAGCCATACCACATGAATCCACTCAAATCATATTAAAAATATGTTAGTGAGTAATTTGTTTGTTAATATTATACGTTTTCACGGCTACTACGCACTGATTTAGAAGTTAGGTATTTGGCAGAGAGGGAGCTCTGTAACTGAAGAAGGACATATGATTTAGTGTAGACTTTTCATTAAAAAAAAAAAACCAAAAATTCTCTTCATCAGTGGTGCGACGAGAATGACTACTTAGTGCTGTCAATCATACGTCAGTAGTTTGACACTTGATGACTTGTACTGTAGTGAGCGCGCAAGTGCTAGGCACCGCCCCGCCAAGACTGGGGAGGGCGCGCTTGATAAGATTGGCAGACTGAGTTAGCTTGACCATTGTCTATCTCCCGCGTCTCACCGCTCACATACCTTAGTGATATTAGGTGCTGTCAAAGTAAAATTAGATCATAGACCTTGTCACACAAAGAATACGCAAACATGAACTTTTGTAAATATTTGAGGCGGTAGGCAGCGGTGCAGTAGAAAGTATTTTCTGAACTTGTAAAATCGAATTTAAGATTGAAAACAATTATATTACTTATAAAGGAAAGATATGCTACGTTCAATACTGAGCGGATATTGTTGTTATTACAAATGTATTTACATATTTTATAGGTGTATAGTAGTTTTCAACTACGACTGCGATAGATACTACGGAACGTATGATACAGAAAGAGATAGCTTGGCATTTTAGATATACTGTCACGCCACGGACACGCTTTGTTTCGCTCGCTGCTATTAGCCGACTAAATCAAATGACAACAATTGTCTGAATTTGTCTGCAACAATTTGCGCGCTAGTGCCATAACTACCTCTTTATTATAATATCATTGATTGAAAACGAATAAGAGGCTCCTTCAAACAGCGCTCGTCGCCGCGCAACACGCGGTACCTTTGCACCGAAAGGGAAAAGGCTATGCAGATGATGATGACTTTAGATTTCTTTAGGTTCCGAGCTCAGACTAAATAAAAAATCTTTAGTCTGAGGTTCTGAGGCTCAAAGCGAACTAACTAGAAACTAGATGATGCTCCAAAACATCAAAAACCAGCTTACTTTTGGCGGCAACTGTCAAAAGAGACACTTTCAAACTTCATGAATACACAGATACAAAATCATTTGAGACAAATCACATACTTTCAACTTTATATTTAGTATTTAAAATCATCATGGCAAGTGGAGGATCAGGGCGTCGCATCGAGCGGCTCGGGTCGCTGCACTGACTACTAGGTACTCCTATAACGCGTTACAAAAACTCGAACGAAAGGTATTAGTCGGCGTTCGCACGAGCGTAATAAAATCGCGGCGGGATTTTATCGCGCACTGGATTTTCAACTCTCGTTGTTGAGCCGAGCGTTGAGAATCCAACCTAACAAAAACAGAGTGCATCCCAGCGCGACGAAAAACACACTGTTGGATTTTCAACTCCCGGCGCTAATCATAGAGTTTAAAATCCAGTGCGCGATAAAATCCCGCCGCGATTTTATTACGCTCGTGGAAACGGGGGTTAACTGTTACAAACAAACGTTGCAAATCAGAGTCTGCTCCTTTGGATTGTTACATTATTATACCTCCAGTTAAGATGGCTCCGGCCTCCGCCTTCAATGTCTTCAAATTACAGCAAGTTATATGTTATCAATGAAGTTACATAAGTACTTACCTAATTAAAATCCATTACATTAAGATTTAATCAAAGAAAATAGCATCTGGAAACTTGCCAAGCGAATCAGAGGAACCGAGGACATCATAATATAATTCTAGTACGAAGGCAACGACCTATGACAAGGGCGGCATAAACATTGTTGATACTAAACACTATCCCTATTCATACTATTATTAGTTTTATTACTATTGAGATAAAGTTGTTTTTCCTGTGATAAACAACGGCAGTCATATTATCAACAAAACGCATCGCATATTCATACGATTTTCTTCTTTATCTCAATTGCGGAAAGGTGATTATCGTGTGATGAAATGGTAAGGTTACGTTCGTATTGTCTATGGTTGGAGTTGATGTTTCGTTATTGCATTGTTTGTTTGTTAGTCAATACAATAAATTAATGGTGATTGTTGATCGTTTTTTTAATTGAGTTTAATTATCAGTCCGTAAACCACACAATGCTAAAACCTTAGATCAATAATGCTGCTTTCTAGAATTAAATTAATTACTAGAATCTGGCACACGAATCATGATCCTGAAAAATAGCGGCAAATTCAAAAATCTAGCTCTGGTATCACTGCGTATAATAGGTAAATACATTTTGATACTTGAAATACATCATGGATTAATGGACAAATATTATTGTCCTTTTACATCATACAATTTTTAACGGCTCAACCAATTTTGATCTCGATTTTTTGAATTTGCCGCTATTTTCCAGGCTCATGTTTCGTGTGCCAGACTCTAGTCTCTCGGAGGTCTTTCATAAACTCATAATGTCATAATAGATCTTCATGTACTTACAGATAAAACTAATCCGATTTATTTGTCCCAGGCTATACTCTACTCTCTATAGATACGCCTATGTAGAACATAGAAAAATAGTAATGTGATAAAATAGGTACATTTTATTAGCAGTTAACAACGCAACGTTCAAAATAGGTGTTTTGAAACAATGATCCTTTTTAGGGTTCCGTACCAAAATGGTAAAAAAGGAACCCTTATGGTGTGACTCAGTCTGTCTGTCTGTCTGTCACAGCTGGATATTTCAAGAACTACTAATGCTATCAACTTGACTTGACGTTTACCCAACTATTTTGCAAATAAGAAAGAAATAAAAATGTTTATATTTTTTTTGCAACAGGGACTGAAAGGAGGTCTTAAAAATTAAAAGTGGAGCAACTAGGGTATGTGGGGTATCTTATGAAAGAGCGCTGTTTGCACATTCTCAAACAAGTTTTTATTTTTTTTTAGGCCACATTATTTTCGACTTGTGATGAAAAATGTAAAAAAAAAATACCATTCCCCCCTTATCTCCGCAGTTTGCAAAGAGAAAAATCTGAAATTTTTCTATGTGATAGAAGTTTATTTAAAGATTACAGGAAAAATAAAACGATGTCTCTAAATAGCACACTTTTTCAGAAATCGGAACGGAACCCTCGGTGCGCGAGTCCGACTCGCTATTGACCGGTTTTTTTTAACAGGCACTTTATCAGACGCGACACTTCAGAAATTTGGCGCGGAAATCTGACAGTTCTTAAAAAATGGAGCGCGAAAATGTTTCACAACATTATTTTCTCGTCTTCCCACGTAACATACATACAATCTATTTCTGTTAAACATTCTTATTTCTTACATTCATGATGTGAAACTAAAATTATCTTGTTTATTTCACGCCATACTGATACTGGTGAGTCATTGAACTAAATCCGATTTTATAACAGTGCATTGATCAAAGGATTTACATTGCGCCCATCTGGCTGGCGGCGGAGAGACTGCCAAGATATGCTGGGCACACTGTACTTTGGTTCCTGTGACCTGTCAGAAAATTGGCCACCATCTTTGCACTGTTAGATATTTTTGTCCAAAGAACATGGAGTCGCCTCGACGACCGCTGCGCTGCTAGAAACGGCGGCATTGTCAATTTTCCATAAAAACCGCAGTTCCAATGGGGTTGTTTTCCGGAAGCTTCGCCACAAGAGAGCGCTGTGTGTTTATTACTTGTCAAAGCTGAATACCAGTATTTTCCGTGGAGCGACTGCCTATCTGACCTCCACAACACTGGGTAGCGATGCAGTATCGATGCTGTCGCGCGTCCGCATCGATACAGTCGCGAAGCGGTCGCTAGCTGTGTGCCCTCACCCACGGGGCCAGACTCAGTCGCGATGCAAACGCGACACTGGTGCGCTTCTGTCGCGATGCAAACGCGATTCAGTAACGGCACAAAAATACCTGCGATCGCTACAGTTGCAAGATGGACTCCGTTTAGGCAACATCCGTCACGTTGTCTTTGGTGTTGCTTTTACGTAAGCAGCCGAAGCGTAGGAAACGAAAGCTCGGTTCTCCACTCACACTCACGCGCCACCCTCCCTCTGTTCTCTCCCCGATGTCGCCCGACACGGTCGTACGTTTGCATCGATACAGTCGCGATACTGTAGCGCGTTGGCATCGCTTCTGTAGCGCGTTGCAAATGCGACTAACGCGCGTTAGTAGCGATGCAGTCGCGCATTTCGTAAACGCGCGTCAGCATCGCTACAAAAAGTCGCCGTGGGCGAGGGCCCTTACGTAACTCTTTAGACGCGACCAAATTAGGGTTTAACGACGCGTTTTTTTTTCTGACAACGGCTTTTATAACGCTTATCGTTAATGATACTTTTGGTTTAACAATTTAAAAAAAGAAGCTGGGAACCAAATGTTACGAATGTGCAGAATAAATATCGATAAGACTAAGTATTGATGATTTTGCCGCCATTATTAGAAACATATTTGCATTTCTGATGACGCGTGTTCGCCTTCGCGGCATCACAAACGGTATTGTCAATGTGTTTGCAGATCGGTCGGAGTCCCAGATGCTGCGGAGATGGATCCACGTTGAATTTTAATTGTATGTTAATCTTTGTCTGTAAGTACCTACCAGTTTACCTACTAACTATAAATATTAAATAAAATTTTTGTTAACACAAACACACAGTTTATCCGTGATCATGGTGCAAGGTTGCAAGAAGCTTGCAACATTGCCGAAATATCGGGAACTCAAAATCAGTAAACATGGCAAATATCCCGTTTGAATTAATAACAATGTTAGTCACCATGACAGTTTAAAAACTTAACATTGTTATGTACTAAACCTATGGACTCTGTGTGAAATAAAAGAGTTTTATAATTTCATATTACCTGACTCGGATGACGTACAATCTTCTTCAGACGAATCTACCTCTAGGGACTCGCTTTGCTCCACAAATTCGTTATAACTGCTACCATGCTTCAGTTTCAAATGATGTTTCAAATTAGCAATCGTCGTTCTATACGAGAGCTTCTTTTTACATAGTCTACATTCTGCCATTTTGTCGCCTTCGTCTTCATTTTTCTCGAAATAGTTCCAAATTAATAAACTACTACTTCTTGAAGGCCTTGGCTTCTTGGGTGAGGGGTCTTGGTCATGGAGCTCGTTATAAGCATTCAGATGTTTACCCTTTAAATGCATTTTCAAGTTACAAGTAGTTGTTTTATAAGATAATTTACTGTGACATAATTTGCATTCTGCCTTTTTATCATCTGGGTTTGGTACAAAATAATTCCAAAGCAACGGATTGTACGGTTTCGGCATTTTTTTCTACAAAATTGTTTTTTTCACCACACACAAGTTTCAAGGACAGATTATTCAAAGTAAGTAGTAAGTATATATATCTTTTCTATTTTTATAGAACACTAAACACTGTAAAAACCAAAACAATACATAAATTGCACACGTAACTTATCGCGTAAGTCCTAAATTCTTTCTTCATTTACGTCGGAAAACGTGAAAACGTGTTGACAACGGTAAAGATAACGTCAACGTTGCATTACGTCGCTTTATCGGCCTGTGTTGGCTGTATGACAGCGGGCCGTGGAGGGGCACGGCGCGCGGGGCGGCAGCGCGGCAAGACGGCGTGCGCCACTCCCAGCCAGTCCGAGAGTCATTGGCCGTTGGCATCAAGAACGCTCAATACAAATCTATCATCTTTACAACTTTACATCCTTTATCCTACAGCCAGAACACTATTTCAATTTACGTACGCGCGACCGACATCAATGGAGAAAGAATTTAGACCTAATCACCAGAGTATTAAAAAACGCACGCTCTTGTTCACAACGAAAGATAAACTAAACGTTATAACGCGACCCGCGACGAAAACCAGTCGTTATAACGCACACTTAATTTAGCCGGTTATTACAACACCTGAATTTTGAATTTGAGCCTTATTTCTCTGGATATAAGGTTATATTTCATTCATACTGTTGAAAGAATAGTTTGGTCGACAAAAAGGTATAAGTAAACGACATCTTTTTTAATTGCCGTTAGTTTAAACGTTGAAATTCTTATAACAACATTATTATTATCGCAACGCTACGTACGAGGCAATGAACGAAGTAGTTTTTATACCGCACCCAGAGGCAAAGATAGTGCGACCATGCACGTATATTATGCGTGTGGCAAAATAAAAAACATGGAATTAGTAAGTACTATGAATGGAATGCACTAGATTTGACAGATTTTAGTGACATGACCAATCTATGCATGTAGCGCCATTATGTCATATCATCTGCCTAGCCTTTTCCCAACTATGTTGGGGTCGGCTTCCAGTCTAACCGGATGCAGCTGAATACCAGTATTTTACATAGAGCGACTGTAGTAGCGCCATCATGATGTTGGGTTCAAGTATCGTAGGTATAGTTATTATCGGTATAGGACCGGATCTTTCTCGAGCCGAATGCGTCGGCACTCGGCAGGCATAGCGTCGCGTCGGGCGGCCAGCGTGTTGACCAATCTTGAGCAACAATCGCGAGAAGGAACAGAAGTCTCACAAAATATTGTGCACATAATTATGTTATAATATGTTATGCCGCTCCAATTTTTTTCATGGCGTATCTAAGGCGGACTTTTTAGCTGCAGTAAAATCACACTTCTACTGTCATTTCGTTAATTTTTATCGAAATGACAGATAAGAAGTGTCATTTAAGGAAGGATGAACAGTGGTTGCCCACGAAATTCTTTTTTTTTTTGGGTTTTTTGCAATTTGCAGGTCCGTGTCAGTTTGTATCTTGATCAAAATATGATACGCGGCAATAAAACATGTGTATTTACATCATTTTAACCATAAAAATCATCAATACATCTCTATAAGTTAGATTTCGTGCAGATTAGAGTACGTTCGTTCGACGAATCTGCACGAAATCTAACTTCAGCAGTTGCATAGCCGATTCTAATGATTATAATCCTGTAAAGCCATGTTAGTTACGGGCGCGAATCATATTTTAATCAACATACAACCTGACACTGACCTGTAAATTTGAATTTCACGGGCTACCTTACGTTAGATGTTTGTTTCTCCCATTGTAGGTACCGTATGGAATGGGACTTCTGTCCCCCAATTCATAATGGCCCCCCACCCACAAAGCGTAGTAAATGAATTACTAAAATGACTCACATAATGTGTAAACCACTTGAAACTTTGTCTGATATTTACGTCATATATTTTAATCGGATTATCAGTATACTACTCACTATCAATGATTAACATCGTCACTGAGAACTTATAAATGGAATTGTGTATTAGTTTCAACATAATGTCAGTAAAGGTTTAGTTGTACACACGGCTACACATAAAGCTACAAATTTCCAGTTTACACTGACCTCTCATTGCAAGGAAATCCTATACAATGCGAGATCAGCTTATACTGGAAATGTTTAGCTTGATCTGTAGCCGTGCGTACGAGATGGCCTAATTTTGTAATAATTTATTAGAAACAAAATCTTATTCTGGAATTTTTCTTCTTCTACTCGTTCCTAATAAATTACTAGGATAAGTAACTAGTAGGATCTATAAAATAAGTTGACTTTTTCATTGATATCTGATCTATCTATAAATAATCTATACTAATAGTATAATGCTGAAGAGTTTGTATGTTTGACCGCGCTAATCTCTGGAACTTGAAATTTTTTTCGGATTTGAAATTTTTTTGTTGCATATAGAATGTTGTAGGCTATTTAATACCACGCTATGCCCCTTGGGAGACGAGCAGAGAGAAAAAAAGTCAGAAAGAACGCGAAGCAAAAACGAAGTAATAGCGAGAGCGGGCGATGCGATACAACGCGGTGGGTCGGGGGAACAAGAAACACGCGGACGAAGTCGCGGGCAAAATCTAGTTATTAATATTTTGGCGCGCAAATTGTCATAAGACGCCATTTTGTAGGAAGTAAACGTTTGCCCTCACGAACAAGGAAGGACTTACTTCCGTGACCAGTTCTACGGTTTTTCCTCATCGGTTTTTATTTCAAAATTAATATACTTACTATGTTAATAATAATCATTATCATATAACTATGTGTATAACAAATTGCATAGTTAAGGCGAAAGCGCCACGGTAGCCCGCGAAATTCAAAATTTCTTACGTTTTTTGCAATTTGTAGGTCAGTGTGAGCTTGTATGTTGATTAAAATATGATTCGCGGCTGTAGCTAATATGGCTTTACAGAATTATAATCATTAGAATCAGCAATACAGCTCCATAAGTTAGCATTTACCTCAAACCTCATGATTTCATGTCGCTAGATTTGAGGTAAATTTTATAGAATCAAACAGATTTGAGATTTTATAGAATCAAGTTCATCTAACTGAACAGACAGCGATTATTGCCAATGTCCACCAGTTGCTTGGCGACCACTAGGGGACAGCGAAACAACTTTTAAAAGTTATTCTCGCTAGCAGCCAAGAGACTATTGCTGACGTACTACGTAGGAGGTTCCTAGGAAGTTTGCTGCGCCACTTCTTCCCAGCTAAAGCACTAGGAAGTGGTGAAGGGCGGGCGTTATCCAGGGATTGTCTAGTGTCATTTTGACGTTCAAAAAGTGCCAATTCTCAGCCTAGTTTTAATGTAATAGTCATTACTTTAGCAGCCAGGCCATTTCCTGAACAGGGCGTTTGACAAATTGGCGACTTTCAGGAAACCACCTCGAAAACCATAATTTCTGACACTGCAGTTAGTAGCCCCACGTCGATTTTTTTAAGAACCACTTTTTATAACCTGTTGCAAAAAAAAAATTTGATGCGTTATTTTTGGGGTCATCAACCGCAGTTAGTGTAGTCACTTGAAATAACAGCTTAAAAAATCAGTTTTTTTTTGTGTAGAGATACTGTAGAGGTTTATGTTATAGTCAACAAGCCTTAGCATAGATATTACTGGCTAACATTTCGATCATTCAAACATCGAATTACTCATAAGGAAAAGTGTAGTTCGCTTTTCTTTATGTAGATTTTAGCTAAGACTGCGTAGGCTGGGTGTGAATTATTGATTCTGATTAGGCTTCAGCCCCATTTCTCCTGTGCACTAGGTACTGTGTTTATATTCTGTAGCCACTCACTGTTGAGGTTCGAGTCTTCACAGTACCTACTTCATAGCCGCGATCGGTATCGACTATCGATATGTAAACATGATAAAACAAAAGAAAACAGATTTTCTGAACTCTATACTACACTACCAGCGGCATCAAATCATTATTTTAAGGTAGGAAAAAAGATTCGATAGATTTCGTTCGTTTGAGGAATCTGCACGAAATCTAACTTAGAGAGATGTATTGATGATTTTTATGGTTAAAATTATCTAAATACATAAGTACCTATTTATGTTTTATTGCCGCGTATCATATTTTGATCAAGATACACCCTGACACGGACCGGCAAATTGCAAAAAATAAAAATAAAAAAATGAATTTCGCGGGCTACACAGCGCAATCACCAGACCACAGATATTGGTGTAAAGTGTTACTACACCTAGACTTCTACCGATCCCTTCGGGAATGACATACTTAGATTTTTTTTCTTTTAAGTACCCTTAGTAATGTTTGCTTTCTGAGTGTTTGTTGTCCTTTGTCATTTTTATTTTTTATTTTTTCGAATGTGCGTTCTATTTGTGCAGAATAAACAAGTTTTCTTTCTTTTTTTAAAGTTCTTTTTTGACCAAAACATATATAGGTAATCTCAGGATGCGTAGGTACTTACTCTTTTAAGTTGCTAAGCAGAATAACCAGCTCATAAAAATAATACAGCAGCAAAGTGTCACAGTAATAATAAAAACAACATGTCTGCTGCACGAAGAGAAAGGCGACGTTGCCGCTCCGTGCGTGCCTGGTCAAATAGGACAGGCGGCTGTATACTGTATAGTGATGTTCTTTCGTTTATGTACGTTACCAATTTTATTTTCGGTGTGTTATCGGTTTTCTGTAAATATTATGTAATTAAATTGTTTACTTGGGTTGTTTAAAAATAGAATGAGATTACGGTAAGTACTTAGTCGGAAATTGAAATGAAATTACCCGACATGGTCGGACTTTTTTTTAGCTGCAGTAAAATGACACTAATGTAATTTTTACTGTCATTTCGATATCAAATGGGAACATTTTTTTACGAAATGACAGATAAGTGTTGGAGTATAGCAAAAACAAATGGCCATACTTCAAGACTATTAATCTTTCTGTTTGTAACTCATAAATATTAGTTTTTATGTCCAAGCCCGCCCTCAGCACTTCACTGAAATCCTGTCTTTCTCATAGCGTCTGTACTCTTCTATTAGCCTTGCATGAGACCAGACGTCTCACGTAATATTAGTAAATCACACCTTCCGATCATAGACTTATAAAAAAAGATGGACTCCGCGCCACGCATATCGAAAGTGAAGCACAGTAAGTATCGGGACCGTTTGTACAAACACGCCTCGCGCACACATTTACATCATAGTATGCCGACCAGCCGCCATTACGTGACACGAGCGCGAGCGACGGCGGCGTCTTTGCAGGTACTCAAATCATGCACACATAGATCGGTACGGTGCTTCACTTTCGATATGCGCAGCGCGGAGTCCATCTTTTTTTATAAGTCTATACTTCCGATATATAAAGTAAAGGATAATAAACATACTATTGAAATCCTTTAGAACGGTCTTTCCTTTGGCTTTCCCCTTTAACCCTAACAATAAGAAGTGTCATTTTACTAAGTCCGAGCATAGATTAATTTCAACTGATTCATATTTTTAGTGTTCCGTACCAAAATGGTAAAAAAGGAACCCTTATGGTGTGACTCAGTCTGTCTGTCTGTCTGTCCGTCTGTCTGTCCGTCTGTCTGTCTGTAAGTCTGTCACAGCTGGATATCTAAAGAACTACCTACTAATGCTATCAACTTGAAATTTGGAACAGTTTTAGATGACGCTTATTCAACTATTTTGCAAATAAGAAAGAAATAAAAATATTTATATTTTTTTTTGCAACAGGGACTGAAAGGGAATCTTAAAAATTCAAAGTAGGACTACTAGGGCATGTGGGGTATCATATGTTCATATGAAAGAACGCTGTTTGTTTGCACATTCTCAGACATTTTTTTTATTTTTTTTAGGCCGCATAGTTTTTGACTTTTGATGAAAAATGTAAAAAAAATACCGTTCCCACCCTTAGCTCCGAAGTTTGCAAAGCGAAAAATCTGAAATTATTCTGTCCCCCACACCCACTAACCCCCACGCATCGCATCGCAACGACTGCCCGCGCTATTACTTCGTTATCGTTTGCGCTTAGCATCCTTTCGGACATTTTTTATTTTTGTCCGACTCCTAAGGGACTTAGCGTGATGTTAAATAGCCTATATCCTTCCGCATCGCCAGCCCGCGCTATTACTTCGCGCTCGGCTCCTAAGGGCCCTAGCGTGATGTTAAATAGATATGATAGACGTTTGAAAATGTGATAGACGTTTATGTAAAGATTACAGGAAAAATAAAAAGATGTCTCTAAATAACACAGTTTTTCAGAAATCGGAACGGAACCCTCGGTGCGCTAGTCCGACTCGCTCTTGACCGGTTGTTTTTATAATTTGTTTATGAATGAATATGGCAATTTAATTATTATGGGTAATTGGATATGCACGGGTCTATGGAAGGTTAAGTTACGCTTGCCGCGGTTGGTTCGCGGATGGGTGATGATTGTGATGAACCATTACTTAGATAAGTAAGTACCTACATATCGAGACCGTCCGTGCCTCGGAAATCGGAAAGCAAGTGAAGTTTTGGTACCGGCTATAGATTTGATTTGATTTGATTCCCTCACCTCAACTGAGGAAACTATTTGAGTTGAGGAGTAAAATTGCAACTATGAATATCAAACTACCGAAGTGAGGTTAAGAGCGTTGACTCGGTACGGCATTTCATACAAACTTTCAAGTCCTTTTTTATCGAAATGAATGAACAGATTTTAATGAAACTTCATACGCATAAGTAGGATACATAGGTCTAAAAAGTTAGTAAAGAACATTTTCGAAAAATAGTGTTGCAGCTAAATTAGACCGATTTTAAATATTCCATAGAAGCAGAGATTTCCATTTATCTTTTTTTAAATAAGACATTTAGAAAATGTTCTTTACTAACTTTTTAGACCTATGTATCCTACTTATGCGTATGAAGTTCCATTAAAATCGGTTCATTCATTTCGATAAAAAAGGACTTGAAAGTTTGTATGAAATGCCGTACCGAGTCAACGCTCTTAAGTCGAGTCGAGGAAATCATGAGGATTTGACTTAGAATATAGGTGTTAGTTTCCATGGTGACCCGGCTGTCATTCGTAGATCTTTGGCAGTCGTTACGGATACTCGGAACTCAGAGCGGCAATTCTCGTAATTTTAAGAACGTTCGCATTCTAATCTCCAGTCGCAATCTGTCAAAAAAGCCTCTAATTTCCCTACATTTTTGACATTGATTGTCGCTGAGATGACACTGCGACTTGAATTTGAACGTTTTTTAAGTACGAGAATTGGCCTTCTGAAGTCCAAATATCTAACAACCACTCACGCGTTCCTGAGAAAAAGGGACTAGCACTCTAGACAGACTGACCGACAGGCAGACAGACAGACGGACAACGAAGTGATCCTATAATTCCGTACCAAAATGGTAAAAAGGAACACATAAGGTGTGCCCAGTCTGTCTGTCTGTCTGTCACAGCTGGATATCTCACGAACTACTAATGCTATGCACTTGAAATAAATTTAGAACAGTTCTATATGACGTTTGCCCAACTATTTTGCAAATAAAATAGAAACAAAAATATACGTGTACCTATGTTTTTTTTTAAACATGGACTGAAACCCCTAAAAATTTGAAGTGGGGTGGGGAATTGGGGATCATATGAAAGAGCGCTGTTGGCACATTCTCAAACATTTTTTTTTCTTTTTTTAGGCCGCATAGTTTTCGACTTTTGAAGAAAAAAAAACGGAACCCACCCCCCATTTAATTCCGAATTTTGCATAGAGAAAAATCTGAAATTATTCTATGTGATGCAAGTTTATGGAAGTATAGATTACAGGAAAAATAAAATTATGTCTCTAAATACCACAGTATTTCAGAAATCATCAACAAAAAATACATTTAAAAGATGGTACGGAACCGAGTCCGACTGGCTCAGTCGCTCTTGACCGGTTTTTAGGGTTCCGTACCAAAATGGTAAAAAAGGAACCCTTATGGTGTGACTCAGTCTGTCTGTCTGTCTGTCTGTCACAGCTGGATATCTCAAGAACTACTAATGCTATCAACTTGAAATTTAGAATAGTTTTAGATGACGTTGACCCAACTACTTTGCAAATAAGACAGAAATAAAAATAATTAAATTTTTTTGCAACTGGGACTGAAAAAAAAAAGACTCTTAAAAAATTAAGTGGGGCTACTAGGGCATGTGGAGCATCATATAAAAGAACGCTGTTTGCACATTCTCAAACTATTTTTTATTTTTTTTTAGGCCGCATAGTTTTTGACTTTTGATGTAAAATGTAAAAAAAATACCGTTCCCTTATCTCCGAAGTTTGCAAAGCGAAAAATCTGAAATTATTCTTTGTGATAGAAGTTTATGTAAAGATTAGAGGAAAAATAAAACGATGTCTCTAAGTAGCACACTTTTTCAGAAATCAGAACGGAACCCTCGGTGCGCGAGTCCGACTCGCTCTTGACCGGTTTTTTCCGGTACGGAACCCTAAAAACTAGCAAGATCATTAAAACAACTTCTACAAATAGTACAGAACAGATATTTCTAGAAAACATAAATGCGAAGTTATTATTGCTCGTCGTACATAATTAGTATGATAATTTAGTTTTTTCTGAAGCACCTTGGTATATTCAAGGCCAAACAACATGGATGTGATGTTATTGTTAAGAGATGGGGTTCGGGATAAATGAATTTAAGCCATTTTACACCAAAAACACATTTTATTTCAATCTGCCTATACTTTTCCCAACTATGTTGGGTCGGCTTCCAGTCTAACCGGATGCAGCTGAATACCAGTATTTTACATGGAGCGACTGCCTGTCTGACCTCCATAACCCAGTTACTGGGTAATACGATACCCCTTGGTAAGACTGGTTGTCAGACTTTCGGGCTTCTGACGAGCCGTAACGACTGTCAAAGAGCCACGAATGACAGCCGGGACCAACGGCTTAACGTGCTTTCCGAGGCACGGAGGAATCTCTGTATGTAAAGATGGTCACCCATCCAAACACACAAAACTGACCAACCCCGGCAAGCGTAGCTTAACCTGGCGGATCGACCCGTGCGGCTGATAGTACTTAGCCACGAGCTCTTCACATTGTAATTAAAAGTCCGAAATTAAAGATTATTAGGGTGTTTTTCTATCTATAATATGTATGTATTTACAAAAAAAAATGTATATAAGTAGTTTATCAGCCATCTCGTTACCATAACACAAGCATTAGGTTGCTTAGCTTGGGACTAGATGGCGTTGTGTGAAATGTCCAAGGATATTTATTTATTTATTTATTTATTTATAGAGCAATTCTACTTTTACCGGTGAGACTTGCTAAATCTTAACCGGTAAATCCTAGGATTTCTAGTTCGGGTTTTTACAGTAACATACATAGGTATATGATGTACACCTCTGCATAACTCTTGAAGGAATTCAGGGTGATGATTTTTATGTGATTGTTTCTAATGAGTGCTCGTGAAGTCGTGAAGCATTGATGTATAAAACTTTTTACAAAAAAAAAAACAACCGACTTCCAAAAAAACACTACAAAGTGAAAAATAACTTTAATTTCGGAAGTCGGTGTCTTTGGTTTTTTATTTACTTTCGTTTTTTTTGCCACCGACTTCCGAAATTAAAGTTATTTTTCACTTTGTAGTGTTTTTTTGGAAGTCGGTTGTTTTTTTTTGTAAAAAGTTTTTATTTTTCACTTTTTAGTGATGCCTACCCCACACTAATGTGAATAGGAACCACTCTGCAATATAAATTAGAGGAGCATCATCCACATAGACTAAAACAACTCAAGTAACTAACGCAATTTGAAGCGCCATATAGTGAGCATTAAATCATTTATAGCCAGAGTGCACCTCATGACAATTCCAATAAGCCCAAACACGACTAGGATATATTGTTTTATTACTGAGTTCCGATGCCTACCTTCCGGCTCCTTCATCAGATCGGTTCGATGGTACAATTTTCATCAGAACCATTTATTTAAAGCTTCGCCATAGTCGCTTAACTATTAATCGAGATATCTTATCGCCACCCGTGAAATACTTATCATCGTTGAGGAGTTCCCGTGGCTTTCTGTGGTCTTCTTCCTCAGTTCCACTTCACCAGATGATACTTTCTGAATGCAAACGCTTGATTTGTTGATGATTGATGAAAATACCAAAATAGCTAGGTATATGTATGCCTATAATATTTGAGGAGTTCCCTCGATTCCTCATGGATCCCATCATCAGAACTGGATTTTGATAAAAATGGGACCAATCTGGAAGTATATTCTTTCAAATAAAAAAAGAATTTTCCGAATCGGTTCATAAATGACGGAGTACTGAGGTAACAAACATAGGTACAAAAAAAGAGAACCTCCTCCTTTTTAAATTAGGAAGTTATTGTTCATGCTACTCGACGTGGACCGCACACAATATGTTGAAGCCCACAATTGACCTTAGTCACAATCGAACTGGCGTTTGTGTAGCACGTTAAGTAAAATTACCGTAATCGTCTACACGAGCAGCAACAATGCCTTCCTGTGCTTTCAAAATGTGCACAAATAGTTCAAGAACCAAGAACAAGTTCCACGGGATTACTTTTCACTCGTAAATACAGCCAAAAATGTTAATTTGTTGAAAATTATAATAATATTTAATGTTTGTTTCGCCATGTTTGTGAGAGCGAGATAGATACGATGTCATTCATAATAGTAAACATTCGGCCAGCATCGTATTTGTTTCTGAGTTGAGTTGGTACGTAACAGTGACATTATTGCTATCTCGTTCCCGCTACAGCCTG
Source organism: Cosmia trapezina (assembly GCA_905163495.3). Classification (NCBI taxonomy): domain Eukaryota; kingdom Metazoa; phylum Arthropoda; class Insecta; order Lepidoptera; family Noctuidae; genus Cosmia; species Cosmia trapezina. The sequence goes on from LR991047.1 coordinate 15,275,444, forward strand.
CGTAATATGTCTCTCTACTTCGATTGTTGAGTACATGATGCACGACATCGGGAAATACAGTTGTGTGGATGTGTATTTCTCAGAACAATAACAAAGCATAGAAGGAAGCTTAAAAACAGAATTCTGTAACTACCTTTAGTCCCGTTCTATTATTAGGTACGATAAAGGCACGATAAAGGATGTGGGAAAGAGATAAATGTTTTACTCTTTGTTTTACTTTCTTGGCATGGTCACAAGATCAATTGTCATTTGGTTAAAAAAGTTATAGTATGACGCGGCCAAATTTGATAGTACTTTGTTTCAATGCCTGACAGTTCGTTCATTGAACTACCTGACTTATTCGCGTGTTCATTGTTTACGTGTTTGTCGTAATCTTCCATGGTTTTGCGATGTTTTAATAATATTTCTACTGTTAGATTGCATGAATTCTTTGTTTAACTACAAATAGTGAGTGTGTGGACGCTGTGGAGCAATTTCTTGTGTGGTTGGGGGCTGCAAGTCCCATTCATAGCGAAAATAAAATGAACAATAAATATTGACCTTCCATCGGTAAGTTTTTGCTCAATTTCTTGTTGCAAATGATCTGATAAACGAATATAAATACATAACAAATATTGCTGTGTCACTATATAGCTAAAACCAGTCGTAATATTTATTCCAATAGAAGTTATTAGCGAATATTCGGAAATTGTTTTGGGGTTATCTTGATCAGCCATAGTGACGTAAATAATGTTGTCGATACTTTTCTTTTACAGATTTCCTAGACGATGTGAAAAAAAAATGGATAAATTGTATTGGTAGACGAAATTGGACTCCAAAAAGCACAGCCACATAATATGCTCCAAGCATTTTACTTTGTATTCATTTGGTAATGAACCTATGAAATGGATGTAGCATGTTCTTTAAGTCGTCACATTATTTGTTATGGATAGAACAGATGAAATGGTCTGATATACAGGATGAATTTTTTATCATGCACCAAATTGAAATGGGAGATTGTACTCATCATTATGAACAACTTTTACTATGGGACCAAACCTGAAATCGCGAAAAAAAAATCAGCTGTTCAGTACATTTTGACGAGTTTGATGTAGATAACTGTACTGAACAGCTGATTTTTTTTTCGCGATTTCAGGTTTGTTCCCATAGTAAAATTTGTTCATAATGATGAGTACAATCTCTCATTTCGATTTGGTGCATGATAAAAAATTCATCCAGTATTATGATATAATTAAGGTATTTTATTGGCAATAAATAGTATCCCGTTCAAATTAAAACTTTATTTATTACATTACAGGAAATACTTATTGAAGTCTGCGAAGAAGGACATAGCGCAGCACTGCAAATTAAAAGAACCGCTCACAATCAACAGCAATCTAACATGAAGACAGGTATAACATTTCAGAAATATGTTCACTTGATATATGCGATACAATGATATTATATTAAAAATATCATTGATGCGATATCGTTCTTCTAATTATCCCAGTCGGAAATATAATCGTGTGCAAATTTATTTATTTATTTTTAATAAAAAATACGTAATTGTAGGATCCCGTAGCAATGGAAGTTGAAACAGGACATAGTACATCGATACAGATTAATGAATCGCCACTGATCTTGACATCTCGTGAAATCATCTCACATCAGTCAGGTAAGACATACAAATAAAACTTAGTTTATAGATTTAAGATTTTTTATCAACATTTTTATTTAGGTAAATACCTAAATAAAATGTTGATAAAAAATCTTACATAAATTTTATTGAGAACTGTTTGTTTTAGGAATCCTTGACACAGATGACAATAACAAATTCAGAAATAATTGGATTCCATCCCGATTCAAGAAGACTGCGCTTTTGGCGAGTTCCTGGTCGCCAGAGCCGACTCCAGAATCCTCAGGAAGTTCATTCGTACCAGGGCGGAATGATTATGGTGTGAGCTGGAATTCGCCTAACAGATTATTAAAGTTGCTAGGCATTTTATTTTTTTATTTAAAATATTATCTGGTCGTTATTTATTTTTTTATGTACGAAAAGTTTTTGTCGCTTTGGTACCATTTTAAATTTTCATAATAAATTTTATTTTTTCACTAACAACCATTTTATTTAATCAAATAATTCAAATCTCTATTAAATTACGCTTCTACTGATTTACAATAATATATGTTACATAAAAAGTATTAAAATAAAAATTATTAGGTACTTTGAATACCCTTTTTCCCTAGACTTTGTTGAGTAGACTATGATGTAATCTAAAATTCAAATAAATATGAGAAAGTAAGTTGCTAAAAACATTTGCAAAACCGAATGTCTCCCACTTCTTTTCAAAAAACTCATCAGTTATTATGGCAACTAAATACATTCGGGTTTAGCTGGGTCAGATTTAATACATGAAGAGCTGTCGGGAACCAAGGAAGACTTTGGTGATGATGATGACGAACTATTTAGTTCATACTTAAAGTATTGTTTCATTTTGAACGAATATATTAAGTATTGGTATCATAAGTATGCTTAGTTACTTCAAAATTTTTGGTACGCACGGCTACAGATCAAGCTATACATTTCCAGTATAAGCTGATCTCCCATTGTATAGGATTTCCTTACAATGAGCGGTCAGTGTAAACTGGAAATGTATAGCTTGATGTGTAGCCGTGTGTACCTACGGTTATTATTCTTGGCAGTGTAAGAAAGAATGTCATTGTAAATTCTATCGACGTTGAAATTTAGTGGGTACATCACTAGTCAGAATAAAATGAATGACAACCTACAAAATTTCGAAACGTCTTCTGTATACGTGTCCTTCTTTAACATCATAGCGGCTCCATAAGTCAAAATGAAACAAATATATTGAGTTCAGTTGCTATTTTAACACTCCTTCTATGCTTTGTTATTGTTCTGAGGTGTATTTACATACACATCCACACAACTGTATTTCCCGATGTCTGTGAGTGTTTCTAGTCCAATAATGTTTACGTGACCTTAGAGAATGGCCTATCTTCCTAATTTTATACATCAATGTCGTGAAGTATCGTCATAATCGCCGAACCACGGAAGGATTGCCTTTTGCAAGAAGAAAAGAAAGAGGCCTATTTCGGCAGAAAAAACAATCATATTTCATGGTAGGTATTCTTATGAAATGCGATTGAGCAACCATTGTGAGCAACTGACGAATGTCGAAACAATGCAACAATGGCGTTGCAAGAAATTTTCGTGGTCACGCTTGGGACGGAAATGTGAAAATTGTGCAATACAGGTGAAGTGGAATTGATGATGAAGACCACAGATGGCTTTTTTACAAAAAAAAAAAAAAAAAAACAAGCAACTTCCAAAAACAACACTACAAACATAGACTTATAAAAAAAGATGGACTCCGCGCCACGCATATCAAAAGTGAAGCACAGTAAGTATGCCGGACCGTTTGTACAAACACGCCTCGCGCACACATTTGCATCATAGTATGCCGACCGGCCGCCATTACGTGACACGAGCGACGCCGTCTTTGCAGGTACTCAAATCATGCACACATAGATCGGTACGGTGCTTCACTTTCGATATTCGTGGCGCGGAGTCCATCTTTTTTTATAAGTCTATGACTACAAAGTTTAAAATACTTAACTTTAATTTCGAAAATCGGTGACAAAAAACGAAAATACATTTCAATAACTTCCTCGAAAACTGGTTCATATCGCCTACGATTAGATTCACAATACAATGTATTTCACACACGTGCGATTTTTCATTTTCCAACACGGGTGCGGGAATAAAAATTGCCACATATAACTTATACATATACTTAGTCCAAATTGGTTCAATGCCTCTATTCACACCGTCTCGCGCCAGAAACGGTTCTCTCTATTCGAGGTGAATGTTTTTTTTAATAAGCAAAAAACGCCTTTACGACGTTAATATTTTTTGAATATTTAAATAATGTTTATAAATTGAATATCATCAAAAACCATGATTATTACAAACAACAAAAAAAAAATATGACTAAATTAACATTTATTTGTGTTCTAAACTCAAAAATATTTGAATTTTCTATTTTTCATATTAAGGCTGTTTATCGGCTTTATACCTTTGCTTCTCCTTCAACCTGGCGAAAGCAAAGCGCGGAAAAAAAAACAAAATTTAAATCATCTAATAATTCATGACAAAAACATTTTTCGTTATTTTAATTTATTTTTTCAAAAGTGTACTGAAAAACGTCGTTTGATACACGTCGTGGACATTTGTTATTGCAGTTCTCGGCTCAAAAACAACCTCGCCTACGGCTCGGGTGTTAATTCCGCCTCGAATGCAATAACAAACGTTCTCCACTTGTATCAAAATGTACTATAACCAGACACCGACTTCCGAAATTAAAGTTATTTTTCACTTTGTAGTGTTGTTTTTGGAAGTCGGCTGTATTTTTTTTTTTGTAAAAAACTTTTGTTTGATGTAGCACAAGGGAACAAATGTGATGTGACTGAATCAGCGATAGTCCTGACCTTCGTTGAGTACGAGTCCTTACCACATGACGTGCTCAAATCAAACCATTTATTTCTCTCAATTGGTTTATGACCACTCTTATTCAACACATGTGTGTCAAGGTAGTTCTTCTAAAGCTGTTGTTTGGTGCTGAGGCCTTATTTGTTGATGGCTAATAATTGTCGTAATTGGCATATCCGCTGTGTTCATGATGTAGAAAACATTTATGGACGTCATTGAGGTAATGTAAGGTATACAGTCCGGCAAAAACGTCTAGAAACGGAATATTCTTTTTGGGTTTCGTACCCAAAGGTTAAAACGAGACCCTTTATTGCTAAGACTCCGCTGTCCGTCCGTCTGTCACTGAAAATTTCATCAACCGTCGGGCAGTTGCCCACCAGACAACACCCGTCTGGTCGGAGGATCCTATCTTTTCTATGGAGGATGAGTGAACTTTACACCCCGATCCTAGGCATTTGGCGCAACCCTGTGTAGTCATTCCTATTAACATCCCCCAAACTGAATATAGACAAAATTATTTTGGCTGCCATACGAGTATACTCGTAGTACTTAACTTTTTTACATGCAAGTACCACATACATAAAAATCATGTACGAGTATACTCGTAGTGGTCACTTTCAAATGCCAAAGAATTTAAACCCGCCCTCCTTCCACTGCCGCTCTTCTAGAATTCGTTGAAATAGCATAAAATCAACTACGTGAATACTCGTAGGTGGCAGTGAGGTCCAGATCTTGTATTACGGGTATACTCGTAGGTTGGCAGTCAACATGAAAAGGCAATATTCTTAGAATGCAACATCATTATGTCCCCTCTCCAATCAACTTTGTCTCGACCTCATAACTTCATTTCAGGAATTCAGGATGCAATTCTAGCACCTGTTAGTAATGTGGTATTTGGCACTCAGCCGAAACAGCGTTAGGTTGAAAGCTTACAAATGTCACATAGCCGATTATGAGGTTTGAACGATTCATTACTGAAATTCTTTAAATATCAATTACTAGCTGTGTCCGGCAAGTTCACCCGCGTAGACCGGGATAAAAAGTAGCCAAAGTGTATAAGCTATGTACATAGCAAATTTCATCTAAATCGGTCCAGCCGTTTGAGCGTGAAGAAGTAACAAACATACAAACACATACACACAAATTTTCGCCTTTATAATATTAGTGTGACTAGCTACGTCCTGCGGTTTTACCCGCGTATACTGAGATAAAAAGTAGCCTATGTGTCAATCCAGGGTATTTCATCCAAATCGATTCAGCCGTTTGAGCGTGAAGAAGTAACAAACACACACACACTCAAAAACTTTTGCCTTTATTAATATTAGTGCGATCAGTGTTGGTTTTTAGGATATTTCCTGGATTGACTGACTCATCTCATTGGTCTAGTGTTTGTCACCATCATCATTTCAGCCGAAAGACGTCCTCTACTGGACATAGGTGGAGCAGACGAGTCCTGGAGTGGAGAAGTGTAGAGTGGGTCGCCCCCCAGCTAGATGGACCGACGAGCTGAAGAAAGTGGCTGGGACAGACTGGATGCGGAAGGCGGAGGACAGGGTGTCGTGGCGCAGTCTGAGTTGATTGAGGCATCGATAAAACATATAACATTTCTTTCATTTTGCATTTGTTCAAACAGTCCTAAAACAGGGTGTAAGTGTAATCAGTGGCAATATTTTCAGGGGTCATTGTACTCGTCATTCTGAACAACTTTTACTATAGGACCAAACCAAAAATATCGAAAAAAAATCAGCTGTTCTCTAAATTTATGTTCACATGACTCGTCAAAATGTAGGAAACGGCAGATTTTTTTTTCGCTATTTCAGGTTTGGTCCCATAGTAAAAGTTGGTTATCCATACCTTAACAGGTTATCCATTAATTATGGGACAACCTGTATTTTCATATTTGTGTAAATTGTGTAGGTACAATGATAAGAATGCTACACCGTTGACAATACACATTTAATAATTTATTGTACTCATTATTAACACTGCGTTGTTAAATGCAGTCTTTGAAACAAGGCTTCAATTTAAAGTATACCTATTTCAATGAGACTCATTTCATTGTTGTTTGAATTGAAATAATTAATGTAAAAGTAACTATTTGTTTCCATAGCTAGAATAAAACATTAAATTATAAAACTTTTTTGTAAAAAAACATCAAACTACAAAAATAACTTTAATTTCGGAAGTCAGTGTGTTGGATTTGTATTTTAGTTTTTTGCCACCGACTTTCGAAATTAAGGTGATACAAAAAAAGTGAACTGGGCGGGAATAAGAAAGTGACAGAGTCAATTACTTGCAATTTTGCAATGAAATTACTTAGGGTTTTAGAATTATAGAAAAAAAACATAAAAAGTAGAGGTCTTTTCGGAATTAAATTCTATCGAGGAAATTTAACCCAATCGTGTTTTCCTTCAGTCAAAGTATTAATCAAATAGTCAATAAACATATATCCAAAAATTAAATCCATACATGCTGCTATAGTGAAATAAATGCTTACGAAAAACCCTCCAATTTATTTTGGTAGCGCCTTAAAGGTATTTTTCAATTTGTAGAGCACGGGTACCATAAAAAAATCTCAAATCGCTATAGGTGTGCCTTTAAAAGTGGGTTTCCCTCGATTTCCATGAATTGATTGACAATCTCGGACCACCTCAAGAGCATACCCTTAAAAAAAAAAAGAATTTTCAAAATCGGTTCACTATTGACGGAGAAATCGGTGTATAAACATAGAAAAAAATATATATACCTATATACGCGACGACGAATTGATAACGTCCCCTTTTTTTTTTGAAAAGTCGGTTAAAAAGCAAGGTGAACTCGGTTGGTAGGTACTTAACTAAAATTATGGATGCAAAAGACATTTTGGTTTCCTCACAGATATTATTTGCATGAGAATAACTAATTTCTACAGGCCTATATGTAAGTAACTTGTCATCTCAAACTAGGCTCTACCTATGACACGGTGGAGCATACAGTGGAGGTCTGCCCGGCTTGGGCAGAGCACCGCCGTGTTCTCACGGAGGCGATCGGCGGCGGCGATCTCTCGCGTCCGAGCCTGGTCCAGGCCATGGTTCGGAGCGAGAGTGCATGGGAGGCCGTCACCTCCTTCTGCGAAGCAGTGATGCTCGCGAAGGAGGAGGCGGAACGCGTGAGGGAGAGGCAGCCTCACGCCCTCAGTCGCCGCAGGAGACGCCCTGGGCGGCGGGAATCGCGGGGCGATTTCCGGCCACCGTAGGCGCGGGCCTGCGGACGGTGAGCAGCGGGTAGCTCGCCGTCCGGTAAGGACCAGGCCCGAGTCGACGGCGCGTCGTGTTCCACGCGCGCCTCAAAGAGATGTCAGCAAGTGACGGGGCCCAATAGGGCCGACGCCGCTGGGGTCGCGGGTTGTCTGAAAGGGTTACCGCGGCCCTGGCATAGGCAACTGAAGGAACACGGGTGGGTTTTAGTCAGTAAAAGTCTGACACGCCCTCCCGCTCCACCCAGAGCGGGAGAAGTTATTTGATGATTTCCCACCCTCAAAAAAAAAAAAAAAAAAAAAAAAAAAAAAAGGCTCTACCTATGTGTCCATTTGAATGACAAAACATCCTGTTTCTGAATTTCTTGAACTAACATTTTAATCAATAACTTATTTTAAAATAATGTCATAGGATCTCTGAGGTTATTGACACTTACTTACGTAACATAAAAAAAAATACATAACGTCGAACATATACAGGGTGTAAGTGTAACCAGTGGTAATCTTTTAAGGGGTCATTGTACTCATCATTATGAACAACTTTTACTATGGGACAAAACATGAAATCGCGAAAAAAAATCAGCTGTTCATTTTCAATTCAAACATTTTGACGAATTAGGCGAACATAAATGTACTGAACAGCTGATTTTTTTTATTTTTCTTACGCTAACAACATATTAAACCATAACTGATTAATTGTTCAAAATTATCACCATTGTTTTCAATACATAGCTGGATTCAACGTCTCAAGGATTGTACTGCATTCAGCATTACAAATATTCCTCATAGTTTCGAATTTGGCCATCCACGCCACTTGAAAAATTCACCTGTACCTATATGAAAACACATAAGAAAGATTGTAAGTAGATATTTAAAAATACACCGAAACAAAATCAAAACTTATCGTACGACTTTATCAAGAAAAACGTCATGGAGACATTCGACGATTACTATCTTTTTCATAACAACTGACGTATTTTTACGATTATCAGCAGGTTTAGTGCGAGAATGCTTAGGTAACGGTGTATATTACGTTATGTGCGAACTTATGGATTCTATTGCGGAGTTTGTTGCGCCACTTCTTCTCCCCAGCTAAAGCACTAGGAGGTGGTGAAGGGCGGGCGTGCCAGGGGACTGTCTTATGTCATTTTAACGTTTGCAAAGTGCTGATTCTCAGCCTAGTTCGACTTTTAATTTTGTTTACAGTTTTTGACATTGTCATGATTTCCAAATAATAACAAATTTTGTTGATTTAAAATACTGAATTTAGAGTTGAAAGTATGTGATTTGACTCAGATGATTTTGTATCTGTGTCTTCGAGTAGTTAAAAAGTGTCTCATTTGACATTTACCTCCAAAAGTATTGGTTTTTTCTGAGGTTTTTTTGTAACTGGTAGTTAAAAAGTGTCTCATTTGACATTTACCGCCAAAAATTATAGCTGAATGTTGGTAAAAAACGTGATGTTTGGAGCGTCACCTAGTTTCTAAATTAGTTCTCTCGGAGCCTCGGAACCTAAAGGTTGTCTAGAAATCTAGTCTATACTGATACTTATTGAGTGCCTAATAGTTAAATACCTACATAGTTTGTTAAATATTGCTACCCTGTACCAAGTTTGTATGTGTGCAAGAAGATAAAATATAAATACTATACCAATGAAGTGGTTTATCATTTCAAATCAAATCAAATCAAATCAAATCAATTTATTTCTTTGCAAACATGGGTATTATTGATACATAAGATGTTCTTTTATAATAAGGTTCTCCATATTTTACCGACACTCGGGCATGCAAATATCAACATCAATATATATATCAATATCAATATATTTCAACATCATCCTACGGCTCTAGATGTAACAAAGGGATTTCAGTTTATCCGACTCGATCTGAGTGCAATTTTATGACCTACAGAAGAAATGGAAGGGAAAATCTTCGAACAATTATCGAATTCTAATTATAGTCTGACTACTTACTAAAAAGTGAAAAATAAAAACTTTTATACAAAAAAAAAACACTACAAAGTGAAAAATAAAAATATAACTATAATTTCGGAAGTCCGTGGCAAAAAACTAAAATACAGATCGAAAGACATTGACTTCCGAAATTCAAGTTATACATTTGTATTTTTGACTTTGTAGTGTTTTTTTTGGAAGTCGGTAGTTTTTTTTTTTTTTGTAAAAAAGTTTTTTAAACTGTAAAAGCAAGTAATTATTTTTTTTAAAGATTGTAAGTAGGTCTAGTGTTAAATATTGGGTGGTACGGAACACTAAAAACGATTAAATATAGAGATTGCTAACTGTGACGTCCAACCTCGACTACAAAGCCTGTTTTGACACAAAACTCGAAACCACATGTGCAAATATTAAAGAACAGAGTTCAAGTCAACGAACGATTTTGTTATTTTCTACATTTCTGACGTAGTAACTATTGAGTAAATATTATTTTAGAAATTAACTTATACTAATATCTATCAATCTGCTTAGTCTTTTCCCAACTATGTTGGGGTCGGTTTCCAGTCTAACCGGATACAGCTGAATACCAGTATTTTATATGGAGCGAATGACTATCTGACCTCCACAACCCAGTAACTGGGTAATACGATACCTCTTGGTAAGACTGGTTGTCAGACTTTCGGGCTTCTGATGACCCGTAACGACTGTCAAAGATCCACGAATGACAGCCGGGACCAACGGCTTAACGTGCTTTCCGAGGCACGGAGGAGTCTTGGTATGTAAAGATGGTCACCCATCCACGGAAGCACCCCGGCAAGTGTAGCTTAACCTGATGGATCGACCCGTACGGCTGTTATTACTTAGCCACGAGCTAAATAATTATTTGGGAAAATCTATTATTGGGGGTCTTTAAAAACAATGATTTTTAGAATTTTCGTCTGTTTCTTCGTGCCCGCTAATCTGAGAAACGGATGAACCGATTTAGGTGCGGTTTCCACTAATGAATTGTGGTAAGCTTCACATAATTATAATAAGCTGAAGTTTGTTTGTTTGTTTTTTTGTTTGATCGCACTAATCTCTGGAACTGCCAGTCGGATTTGATAAATTCTTTTTGCATTTCATAGCCCAATTCTTTATCAAGGTTACAGGTTATTTACCATCACGCTATCCGATCTTACATCAGATTACTATCTTACAGTGGAAATCCCAACCGAGACTCACAAAAAGTGGCCAAGTGCAAGTCGAACTCGCACACGTAGGGTTCCGTACCACCGAACAATATTTAACACATTTCTTGTATGGGGACATACATTTTTAAGTTTATTTTTATTATTTGTAGTTAGTGTGATGTATGTGTATAAGGCGGTAGGTGGACATATTTTATCATTAGACGGTTACCACCCTACCGTCACTATTTGCCGCCGTAATAAACTTTGTACTGTACGGACGTGTTTAATTGTGCTCCTGATAAACATCCCTAAGGAGCCTAGATCCAGCTGGGATTAGGCTCATACTCATCAGTGGCGACGAGGTGGTGCATCGATTCGCGTTGTGCAATCGTATTTCACGTGTAATAGTACGAAAAATGTCAGTGGGCAAGATCGGGCCGTTTGACGTCACCAAGGACAGTTGGAAGTCGTACGTAGAACGTTTGGAACAATATTTCATAGCGAACGATGTCAAAGAAACAATAAAAGTGGCTACGTTGATTACAGTTATAGGAAGTGATGCTTATGAGTTGATGGTTAACCTGTGTACGCCAGCCCAGCCGGCGAGCAAGACTTTTAAGGAACTGGTGGCAGTAATGCAAAATCATTTGCAACCACAAGCGAGTGTTCTAGCCGAGCGGTATAAGTTTCGGCAGCGTAAACAGTGCAAAGATGAAACTATAGCGGATTACGTGGCTGAATTAAAAAGACTATCGAGAACATGTAAATTTGGGGATTTAACAAACAGTTTAAGGGATCAACTGGTGTGTGGCTTGTACGATGACGACACTAGGCAGCGGTTATTTGCTGAGGAAGAATCGACGCTTTCGTTTGAAAAAGCGTGCAAAATAGCTGTTACGATGGAGGCAGCTAGAACAGATGCAGCATTGGTAGAAGGAAAAGAACTAGAATCGGGTCAGCCTACATCAGTTTATCAAAATACAGTGGGAGCCAAACGAACATGGGAGCGTAAACAAAGGAGCAGCGGACGGGCGGCGGAGGCGTTGGCGGCGCCGGCGGAGACAGGCGGGCCGCGAGCGCAGGCACGCAGCGGCGCGCGCTGGCCTCGCGACGACACGCGCGCGTCCCGTGCTGCAGGCAGCGGCGGAAACGTTAGCAACACGAATTCAAGTTCGAAGTATTCCTGCAGTGGGGGAAATTGCGAGCGGTGTGGCGGCAATCATCTTGCCAGTGCTTGTAAATTCATCTATTATGTTTGTCGAATTTGCAATGTAGAAGGGCACCTGAAAAGGATGTGCCCAAGAATAAGGAAAGAGGTTTCGACGAAGTATGCACGTCAAAACTATGTGCAGAATGAGGTAGATAGTTATCCGAGCTCAGACGAAAGTGAGGAGGTAATTATTCATTCTATTTCTCAGAGTAGTGAAAATTTAAAACAATACAGCCCATATTATATCACTGTTTGTATTAATGGTAAAAACATTACAATGGAGTTAGATACAGGAAGTACCATATCGTGCATCAGTTACGATAGTTATTTAAAGTTGTTTGCAAACTGCCCTATTGTAAAGTGTAATTTGTTGTTAAGATATTATACCGGGGAGCTAGTCAGGCCAATGGGAAAAATAAAGGTATGTGTGCAATTTAAGAACAATTGTAAGAGTTTAGATTTGTTTGTTATAGATAAGGGTAAAACTACATTATTTGGACGACAATGGTTGTACGAATTAGGTATTACGTCACCGCTTACAGATTGTTTAACGCTAGAAAGTAAAGATGTTGGTTTTAACTTAGAAAATTTCAGTTCCAGATTTTGTGAGGTGTTTGCGGCTGGCTTGGGACGGTTTACTGGGGGAGCGGTGAGCCTGCGCGTGCGCGATGATGCAAGACCGGTGTTCATGCGCGCGCGGCCCATAGCCTACGCGCTGCGCGAGCCCGTCGAGCGCGCGCTGGACCAGCTCGTGCAGGATGGAGTTATAACGCCTGTTGAGACTTCAGATTGGGCTACACCTATAGTGCCAGTGGTAAAGAAAGATGGCACAATTCGGGTATGTGGCGATTTTAAACTCACTTTGAATAAATGTCTAGAAGTGGACCGTTTTCCTCTACCTAAGATAGAAGATCTTCTTGCCAAGCTGCATGGGGGTAAGCGTTTTTCAAAAATTGATCTGTCGCAAGCTTATGCACAGTTTGAATTGGATGAGACACGCAAGTATACAGTAATTAATACACACAAGGGCCTTTTTATGTACAACCGTTTAGTATATGGGTTATCTTCCAGCCCGGGGATTTTTCAACGAAAATTAGAACAATTATTTGCGGATATTCCTCGTGTTGGTGTTTTTCTTGATGACGTCATAATAACGGGGGAAGATGACAGGCAACATCTTTTGTATTTAAATATGGTTTTTGAACGACTTCGAAAATATGGGTTAAAAATCAAGGAAGAAAAATGTACTTTCTTTGCAAAGTCCGTTACATATTTAGGTTACGTAATCAGTCAAGAGGGGGTGCATACGTGTCCAGATAAGGTCGAAGCTATTAAAAGTGCACCGGTACCTAAAACAGTTACAGAACTAAGGTCATTTTTAGGACTAGTTATGTATTACGCAAAATTTATACCTAATGTCAGTACTTTACTGGAACCATTGTACAAGCTTTTAAAAAAAAATGCAAAGTTTGAGTGGAACCGCGAGTGTGACGAAGCGATTAATAAGGTCAAATTATTGCTAGTATCGAGTGATGTACTGGCACACTACTCGCCAGATTTACCGTTAGTTTTGACAACGGACGCAAGTTCCGTGGGTATAGGCGCAGTAATATCACACTTAATGCCGGGAGACGCGACGACAGGTAACACTACTAAGGAAAGGCCAATTGCTTATGCATCCCGCTCCCTTAACGCAGCAGAGCGGGGTTATGCTCAAATTGAGAAAGAGGCATTGGCCATAATCTATGGTGTACGTAAATTCCACCAGTACCTGTATGGCAGGAAGTTTATATTAAGGACGGACCACAAACCGCTAGTTTGTATTTTTGGAGAAAAAACGGGTATACCCGTGATGGCCGCGAGTAGAATGCAGAGATGGGCGGTGCTTCTTGCGGGGTATGATTATGAGATTGAATATGTTCCGACCGATAAGAATGGGGCCGACGCATTGTCTAGGTTGCCTTTAGGAAAAAGCATATGTACTAAAGCAGAAGATAGTACTTATTTGAACTTTGTCCAGAATTTTGTGCCGATTACTAGGTTGGCTTTGAAAGAAGCAACAGGGTCGGATAACTTATTGAGACACATAGTTTTGTATTTAGAGTCAGGTTGGCCGGCCAAATGCAGCGAGGAGGAAGTACGACCGTTTTGGACTAGGCGCGCGGAATTATACTTGGATATGGGATGTGTTATGTGGGGGTACAGGTTAGTAGTGCCAACAAAATTAAGGGAATTGATACTAAAGGAGCTACATCTGGGTCATTTAGGTATTGTTAAAATGAAAGCCGTGGCGCGTAGTTATGTGTGGTGGCCAGGTATTGATTCGGATATTGAGCGAGTTTGCAAAGAATGTACCACATGCATAGAGGAGAGCACAGCCCCGCCCAAGGCACCTGTCATGCCTTGGCCATACCTAGCGGAACCCTGGAGTAGGTTACATATTGATTTTCTCGGACCATTTCATAACGAAACATTTTTTGTTATCATAGACTCCACCACGAAATGGATAGAAGCCTTTCACATGTCTCGAACAACAGCATCGGCGGTAATTAAAGTATTAAGGGAGACGTTTGCCCGTTTCGGGTTGCCCCGGGAAGTGGTTTCAGACAACGGTCCTCCATTTTCTAGTAAAGAATATGCTGAATTTATGCAAAATAACGGTATTAAAGTAACCTTCTCGGCGATCTACCATCCCTCTTCTAATGGAGCAGCAGAAGGGGCAGTTAAGCTTTGCAAGCGGGCGGTAAAAAAATCCCTTCGTGATGGACAGGATATGGAAGCGGCACTGCAAACGTATTTGTTAGCCTATAGAAATGTTGAACATAGCACCACGGGGGTATCACCAGCGGCTTTGTTACAAAAAAGAAATCTTAGGACCAGATTGGATATGATCAAGGGTGATAGGATAGTGGAAGATCGGGTACGTAGCAGGCAAAAGCAACAAGTGGAAAACGCAGGAGGTATCGCACGAGAATTCAGAAAGGGAGATAGGGTATGGATGCGTAATTATACCAGGGGAAGGAAATGGTGCAGTGGAAAAATAAAAGAAAAATTGGGATCTCGTAATTACATGGTAGTAGGGGAAGACGGTTCACACTTTAAGAGACATGTAAATCAGTTAAAATGTAGATCGATGGCAATGTTTGAGTGGTCAGGGCCTGAAGTGGAGTCCGACAGGCGTGTAGTCCAAGCGGTGACGGCGGATGGGTCGGGCGCGCAAGGCCCGAAGGTTATAAGTTTAAATACTGACTCTGACCCCCCGGCAGAACGTTCCAGGCGAGTTCGTAAACCAGTTAAGCGTTTCGGTATAGACATAGATTAGAGTGTATAGATAATTACAGTTTAGCGTTTATATAAGTGCCTGCCTATTGAAATTGTGTATTTTTATGCTTAATTTGTTAGACCTAAGTATAATTTAAGTGGGGGGGTGTGATGTATGTGTATAAGGCGGTAGGTGGACATATTTTATCATTAGACGGTTACCACCCTACCGTCACTATTTGCCGCCGTAATAAACTTTGTACTGTACGGACGTGTTTAATTGTGCTCCTGATAAACATCCCTAAGGAGCCTAGATCCAGCTGGGATTAGGCTCATACTCATCAGTTAGGTATTCAAATTCGCCGCTGGGGTCGCGGGTTGTTTTAAGAAGATACCGCGGCCCTGGCATAGGCAACTGAAGGAACACGGGTGGGTTTTAGTCAGTAAAAGTCTGACACGCCCTTCCGCTCCACCCAGAGCGGGAGAAGTTATTTGATGATTTCCCACCATCAAAAAAAAAAAAAAGGTATTCAAATTCAAAACCATTTATTTCAATCCATTTTTTAAATCTTACGTTATTATTATTACTAAATCACAATAAATATTTTAAAAAAACTGAATATAAATTAAAATAATCAAATAAAAATAATAATAAATAAATAATTTCAAGTATCTAGTCTACCTTTACGGGTCAGAAGATGTAGCCCTGTGCCTGTGATAGATGGACGGACGGACAGCGAAGCCTTAGTAACAGGGTCCCGTTGGCACTCTTTGTGTACGGAACCCTAAAAAAACGATTAAACATAAAGATTGCTGTAATCTTAATAACAACAACTGTGACGTCCAAGCGCGATTACAAAGCCTGTTTTGATACAAACACCAAGCCACATGTGCAAATAAAAAGAACCGAGTTCATGCTATTATAAATAATTATAACAAACGATTTTGTTATTCTTTAGAATGACGTAGCCGTTGAACAAATATTATTTTGGGAATTAATCTACTCGTTTTATCTTTATAACTATACTAATATTAAAGCTGAAGAGTTTGTTTGTCTGTATGTTTGTTTGAACACGTTAATCTCGGGAAATACCAGTCGGATTAAGAATAAGAATATATTTACTGTAAAACATGAGTATACATTATAATAATATGGGCAAGGTCTTAAAAATAACAGGTATAAATCCAGTGTATAACTTGCTTTGAATGACTTGGAAATTGACATGGACTGTTTTGTAGAAGAAGACCCATTTTCAGTTGTGAAAGTTTCCATAGAAATATGATGAAATCCTTACCCCTTTTTATGCTTATAGTATTAGTCATCATCATCTTCCTGCACTTATCCCATGGTACGTGGGGCTGGCGCACACTTTCTCTTCTTCCATTCTCCCCTGTCAACCGTCACGCTATCATTCACTCCTTTCTCTTTCAGATCATTCTTCACACAAGCCATCCATCTTTTCTTTGCCCTTCCTCAGCTTCTCCATCCATCAAATGTATATTCATCACTCTTTTAGTCATGCATGTTATGCTTATAGTATAGTGAGTGACCCAATATTTTGTATTCAGTATGAATTTTTTCAGAAGAAATCTAGAATCCCCAATACATGTACACTCGTATTGGGGATTTCAGATTTCTAGGTGACCAGGAAGTTTTGAAATAAATACACAGTACGAAAATATATTTTGTTTTAATACAAATGTCACATCAACGTCTGTAATATGAATGTGGATGGCTATTCGAGTACGGGAAGACCAAAGAAACATTATGGTCGGAATTTGAATTAGCTGTAGTAAACTGACACTTCTAATGTAATTTTCGCTGTCATTTCGCTATCAAATGGGAACATTTTTTTACGAAATGACAGATAAGAAGTGTCATTTTACTGCAGCTAATTAAAAGTTCGAGCATAGATGGAACGTGTGATAAATTATATGGCTAGAAAGGGAGTGACTACCGAGACGACGACTAATAGAGAAGTATTTTATTTTATTTATTTTCGGAAGGCTTACTGTGCAAAACGCACCTCTTTTATAATTGCCATTGTTTTTTTACGTGTTTCTGTTGTCTTTTTTATTACTTTTGACATATTATAATTGATTTTATATAGTACTACCACGAATCAGCGCCTTTTCATTTCGGTAGTTAATACTTACAGACTAATAAAATTATAATAAAAATGGTATGGAAGAAAGCCACATGTTGCGCCGACGTCAAATAGATTGGGAGAAGGGCAGGAGAGTGATGATGACTTCTGTCACATCAAGTCACGTGGCATCGCATCAGCATCTGTGTTGGAGTCGGCTTCCAGTCTAACTGGATGCAGCTGATTGCAGACTTGTGATGGCACCCTTAGGTACTAATAAACTCAAACTCAAACTCAAAGCATTTATTTCAAATAAACCAATTACAGGCACTTTTGAATTGTCAAAGGGTCGGTCTTGGGTCGGTCAGTCAGAAAAATGAAGTTAGTTGCCCATTCCAAAGCGTAGATCCTGGAGAAGAACGGGCAAGAAACTCCACGGACACTCTTTTAAATCAAATATTTTACATAATATTGGTTACATCGTTCATATTGAAAATATAGATGTGAGAACAATGTAGAAAGACGTGCACGTTAAAAGCGTCCGTAATGAAAAAGATAAAAACTAAAAACAACTAAATTAAAAATAAGCCGTGGCAGCTAAGAGACGACCAGTCCCAACTGACGGCGCCCGTTCACGAACATGACGCATGGATCAGCACCAATTAGCTCAACCATTTTGAAGGGAACTTAATGATCCAACACACACGCCACCACCAGCGAGACATTTGAGTGAGCATGACAACTCTCAACCGCCAGGGCACATTCAAGTCAGTGAAAGACGAACCCAGTAAAAGGTAGCTTTATATTAGCTACATAGTGCTCACACATGTGCTATGCATAGAAAATGTTTACCAGTTTTGGTCTCCGGTAATACCTAGACGATAGGGAATCGAGAACCGGAACTGTTTTTGAGAACCGGGAATTTCAGTACTAGTCTTCAAAGGAACCGAGATGTCCCGGTATTTTCGGCTTTTTTTTCTCATTCGTTTCAATTTCATCTCTGCGCTTAACAGTTTGCAATTTTTTGTAAATAAATCAATAAATAACAACTTTAATGAAATCAAAATATAGGTACCAAAATATGAAAGTTAAAATATTTATTTCAGAATGTGTATGTTTGAAAGTTTAAACCCGCTAAAAACGGAAATTTTTAGCGGTTTTTTTGCGATTTTCTCAAAATCTATCAAATGTTTTCAATTTTTCACCGTCTTGTGGCCCTCGAAACACATTTCTTAATTCCCCAATCGCTCTTAAAATCACGATACCATATAGCTCTTAAAATCACGATACCATATAGCTCTTAAAATCACGATACTAGCACCCTAATTGCGTAACACACTATAGATCGGAATTTGAATCATTTTGAAACAAATTGCTAATCCATTGCTTCATATGTTCGAAAAATTTGTCTGCTCGGCAACGTAAATAACGCAATGAATGTTGTTGAACTGTCAAAATGATACCAACTACGATTGATAATGTGTTACGCAATTGGGGTGCAGGGCTAATTCGCACTTTCGCTGGAAATATTGCCTACGATCGAAAAGACATTTTCAAAACCATGTATTAACCAAGACACAAGATTCTTTTCTATGGAAAATCACTCCCCCAATACTCCACTAGCAACACAAATAACGTTAAAATCAACAAAAACTTTACACCAAACCTTGTTTACACAGCGTTGAATAACATTCTGAGTATCATGACGTTGACCACGTTCTTGCTCGCTTAGCTGCGTACGCGCATTATGGATGATGACTAAAAAATTTTTTTCGTCTGTCATCTAGGTTATTACAAAAAATTGGACACGTATTTTTTCTTTTTAGGGTTCCGTACCTCAACAAAAGGAAAAAAACGGAACCCTTATAGGATCACTTGTTTGTCCGTCTGTCTGTCTGTCAAGACGCGTGAAGATATCAATTTAAAATTAATATCAAATACGTAGGTCTATGGTCCCTTGGAGTTCTGAAATTATCAAGCTTCTAAGTCAACGCAATAAAAAAATACGGCCATTTATACGACATATTTTGATACTCGCAAGTAAATCAAAACCTATAGGGTACTTCCCGTTGATCTAGAATCATGAAGTTACGGCAAAAAGCAAGGTCCACAGCATAAGTAAAGGAAAAAGTCGGAAAATTGTTAATTTGTAATTGTATCACATAAAAATTTGTTTTTGGGATAAATTCTTTTCAACTACGGAACCCTTCATTGTGCGTGGTCCGACACGCAATTGGCCGTTTTTTTACGTAATCAAAAGATAGCGATACATTGGAATTGCCAAACTTAAGTGGCAGTGGCCAGGGCACAGAACTGTGCTCGCAGAACAGATGGCCGATGGGGCTGAAAGGTTCTGGAGTGACGACCGCGTACCGGAAGACGTAACGTTGGAAGGGCTCCCACAAGATGGACCGATGACCTTGTGAAGGCCGCAGGAATCCGCTGGATGCGGGAAGCACAGAACCGGTCGACGTGGCGGTGCTTGGGCGAGGCCTATGTCCAACAGTGGACGTCTTTCGGTTGAATTGATGATGATTTAAGTTAAAATGTGGCATGACGTCACTGCTTGCTAGATTTTGGTGGTTATAGCACAGATTAATGCAGATGGGACATTCCGCAGTTTAGGTATGAAGCTACAAGTACAAGGCGGGCCCCGTCCGCGGAACTAATTCAGTTGATATGCCGCGCGCCGAAGGTATAAGAGTTACGTGATAGAAAGAGAGGCAATGTGTAGGTGAATATAACTGTAGGTAATTAGCGTTCTGCGAACTGAATTGCTCTTTATTGTGTCGTAGCAAGACTCACTTTTTATTTAAATGATTTTGCGGGGTGTCCCATCTGTATTAATCTGTGGTTATAGTACTCAAGTCTTATGCAAAAAATACGTGTCTAATATTTTTTTATTTTACTGACGAACTAAATAGAATTTCTTTTTTTTACCCATGAAACATCCTGTGATTGTTAATCGAATAACGAATTTGTTTAAATCGATGTTATGTAGTCGTGCTAAACATCGATGGTAGAGTTATGTCCAGTTATTACTGTTTATTGCGAATGGATTGGTATATTATTTGTCATGGGAATGAGGAAGCAAATATTATGAGCTGTATTATGTAATGGATGCTATTGATGTTACTTGTTGCTTAGTTCTAAGCTCTACTATCTCAGCGTATACAGCGTGCTTTGACGACATTAACTTGACACGCGTGTACAGTTCCGCGTTTTCGTTTTGTAAAGTTAGTCTAATTTCATTAAACGTTATTATTTATTGATTTATTTACAATTTTCTAAAATAGCAACATGGAGCAACCTGTAGCGCCGAGATGAAATTCAAACGATTAAAAGATCGAGAAATGATCACGCCACTCGAGTTTTTTTCTGGGGGTTGTGCAAAAAAATCATTCATGAAGCTACTCACAGCTGGGTCAGAACAATAGACAAACGATGAACAAAAAAAAAGGGTCAAAGTCAAAGACCTTAACAGCTGTCAATGAACAATAGCTTCATGAATGAGTCCTTTGCATACAGTGATCCTAATTTTGGTTATTATTTTATTATTTAGTTTATTTTTTTTTTTTTCAATTTATTAATTATTTTATCTTATTATAAATGATAAATGATTTATTTTCTATAAGTAGGTTTGTACAAACACTTTTACACGTCAAACATATTTTTTTTTAAACTAGATGAGTTCGACGTTTCCTATCTGACTACTCTGAGAAGAAACGCCGAAACAAACTCAGAGGTCACAGTCTCTTTTAAAGTCCAGACATAATCTCGGTCAGATCAAGACCATGTAGATTGCAGTCTGAAATGGTCTTTTGAGGAAAGAACCACACAGATTGAGTGGACCTGTCCAGTCAGTGCACGCATTTGTCAGTAATCGTGCAGCTCAACTCAAAACTTAAGGAGCTTAACGATTCGACGAACAATACCAAAGAAAAGACATTTGGGTAGGCCGCATATTTATTATAATTTTTATGATTACTGGCCACTAGCACCACAGAATAAATAATAGTACTAACGTACTAGCACTACGGTCAGTGTCTTTAGTTAATGTCGCTATAGCAGCGGCACGTTGTATAAACACTATTTTGTTTAGTACAACCACAGATTAATAGTACAACCCGCACCTGCATTACGATCCGATCCAGCCTGTTCCGTGCTGCCTTCTTCCAGCGACGCCATAAGCCGAGGTCCGTACGTGTACATACGTGTAGTCGCTTAGTTTATAAGGTCTACTAGGCCCTGTCTGGAGGCCTTAATTTATTAAGGCATCCACAGGATAGCCCATTTAAGGAGCCGAAAACCGCTTAGGTTGACTTGCGCGAGATGAGGTACCTACTCAAAAAAAAAGAAACCGGTCAAGAGCGAGTTGGACTCGCGCACCGAGGGTTCCGTACCATCATTTATATTTAATTTTTATTGATGATTTCTGAAAAAGTGTGCAATTTAAAGACATCGTTTTATTTTTCCTGTAATCTTTACATAAACTTCTATCACATAGAATAATTTCAGATTTTTCTCTTTGCAAACTTCGGAGAAAGGGAAAAAAAATTACCGTTCCCCCCCTGGGAACGGTATTTTTTTTTTCATTTTTTTATCAAAAGTCAAAAACTATGCGGCCTAAAAAAATGTTTGAGAATTTACTTGACAAACAGCGCTCTTTCATATGATACCCCACATGTCCTAGTAGTCCCACTTTGAATTTTTATGACCCTGTTGCAAAAAAAATATAAATATTTTTATTTCTTTCTTATTTGCAAAATAGTTGGGTAACCGTCATCTAAAACTGTTCCAAATTTCAAGTTGATAGCATTAGAAGTTCTTGAGATATCCAGCTGTGACAGACAGACTGAGTCACACCATAAGGGTTCCTTTTTTACCATTTTGGTACGGAACCCTAAAAAAACAACCCGCATTAGGGTTCGTGTTTCGCTCCGTTGCACATTGGCTTCAACACAATGACGACCAGCCACGGTTTATTCGCTTCGGTCCCACATAAAGTAACCATCCGTATTACATAAAGAATCATTTGTCCATGTATAATTGACTTTTAATTCACTGGAATCGTTTATAAAGAGTATTAAGAGTATAATACCGTGAGAGAGTAATCGCTTCTGCACGATTTACCTTGTCCTTTATGAGAATACTTACATCGATAATTTTGTGTTTTTAACACGTTAACTGACAACCTACGAGTATACTCGTAATCAGGGCCCCAAGACTGCTATTTTTTACATTCCAACGCGATCCCTTTGTCACTGCATTGTCATTTTGCTAAAAGTTCGAAATCAGTGTCAGGAGTGTCAGTGGTTGACCATTGGAAAGTCATAATGACGCCATTATATTAGTAGATTACCAAACTTGTCAAAATCAACAATTATGAAATCAATGATAGACCATTCTGACACTATTGTAATAGCAGACTTGGGGCCCTGGGCCCCACTGCCATCTACGAGTATTCTCGTAGTTGATTGCATGCTATTTCAACGAATTCTAAAAGAGCGGCAGTGGAAGGATGACCGGGTTAAATTCTTTGGCATTTGAAAGTGAACCACTACGAGTATACTCCTAGGCTCAGTTCCATTTTTGTATGGTGGCAATGGGCATCTATAAAAAGTTACTACGAGTATACTGTTACTACGAGTATACTCGTTTGGCAGCCAACGTGTTAAAAATCCTATAAAACCAAATGTATAATGTATATATGGTTAAATGATTTGGATTTTCCATTATGTGTTATTTGACTATACCGGATGACTTTTTTACCGTCTCGAAAAAAATTGGGTATATTAGGTAAACGCAGTAGAAGCCTATGGCATACATAACTTTTTTTTTTTGTTTTTAAAATAATTAAAAAATCGAAAATTCTAATCATACATATGATTTCGATATTTTTAAACGATTTATTGTTATTTTTTCAAAATTTCTGTTTTTATGGTACAAAAATGAAAAGTTTACATCGAATTTGTAGTATTTATTGGTACTTTGATATTTTTTTCTGACTGCTATTAAAAAAAAAACTAGGTATGCCATAGGCTTCTACTCTGTTCACC
This sequence comes from Cosmia trapezina, assembly GCA_905163495.3. Taxonomy (NCBI): domain Eukaryota; kingdom Metazoa; phylum Arthropoda; class Insecta; order Lepidoptera; family Noctuidae; genus Cosmia; species Cosmia trapezina. Next base: position 15,298,905 of record LR991047.1, read on the forward strand.
TAATACGCCCAATTTTTTTCGAGACGGTAAAAAAAGTCATCCTGTATCTACTGCTGTAATAAAACCGAAATATGATTCGAAAAAAAAATCCAAAGTAGCGCCGTCTATTATCTGTTTTATACGATTATAAGATAAGTACGTAAACAGTTCCTTATTGTGCTGTAAAATAGTAGAATTTATAACGCAAGACACTTCCGATATTCTTGCATTCTAAGAGGCCGGTGACAGATATTTTTGAGGCCGATGCAGCATCTATATTTTGGCGTAGGTTTTCTTTTTGGTATTCCTTGTCACATAATTATTTGTGCTGCCATCTGTAAGTATTAGGTATATTACAAACCTACTTACATAAATAAATCATTTACGCTTATTCGCTTATTATAGTAGTTTATTTCCACAAAACGGCACGGGGAGTGCATTTTTTGAAGACACAAAAATCGGAGGCATAGGTGCGCCATTTATCATTTATTTATTAAAAAACAATCATTATAATTCTGAAATTAAATTCTGTTTTATAAACAGTCTAACTCGCTAATGACTTACCACAATTTATCACATTAAGAACCCAGTTTTCTTCCTCCATAATTGTGACTATTATATTATAATAATTTCACTACCAACTATACATATATGTACTTACATAAGGTACGCAATAAAGAATTGAGAATTGCATTCCACAAATGATGACATATATTTGCCGTAGGTAATCATAATCATAAATCTTTATTTATCTCAACAGTATTACAGGCATTCTATTAGATGCATAATCGTAAATAGAGAAAGGTATCTGAAGTAGGAGGGCCCTGAGTTACAGACATTGAGTTATACATACGTAGTACATTATAACTCAATGGTTACAGATCACCCGGCTCTTTTAGATAGGGCATGTTAATTTACAAAATGGTTAGTTAGATATTACATAATGTAAGTCTTGACGACTCAAGAGTATTATTACGGATTAATCATAAAATCAGATATTTATGCTCGTGTCAGAGATTATTAATCTGTGCTCGCGTGCTGCTAGAGGTAGAGGCAACCAAGAGGCAACCATGTTACTTATTTCTTTAGCTACATTTCCTTTTTAAAAATGAGTCTTATTTTTGTCCAATGATATAAATATAACAAATTGAGTTGAGGCAGCTTGGTTACGGGCATAGTTAAATAGTTAATTGGTTAGGGAGCGCTCTGATGGTACACTCTCTTATAATGTGCACCAATTTAGCTATTCCCTTGGGCTTGCATGAGTGACCGTATTCTGTTTTATAATTTACTAGTGAGTGACTCGCCCCTGCTTCGCATGGGTCCAATGTAGGTATTGATATGGCGTCATGTCAAAACGTCGAAATATACTGTGCTTTATCTATGGTCGGACTTTTTTTTTTTTTGGCAACTAAGCTGATGTCGACTATTCTGCCAGTGTCACGTTTAGACAGCAGCGCAGAGAAGCGATCATAGATTATAGTAATAGAGAAGCGGGCCGTCAACTTTGTACTTTGTGGTAGATCTACAGATGTTAGTCGCTAAAAGAAAAACGAGGACAAAGGCTTAATAGGCAACATAAATAATCTAAATTACAATCACTACATATTCATATATCAGCAATACAACTCCATAAGTTAGCATTTACCTCAAATCTAGCGATTTCATGAAATCATGAGGTTTGAGGTAAATGCTAACTTATGGAGTTGTATTGCTGATTCTAATGATTATAATTCTGTAAAGCCATATATATCGCGGCCGCTAGCTATTGCCGCGATATATATGGCTTTACAGAATTATTAATAAAAGCTCACACTGACCTACAAATTGCAAAAAACGTAAGAAATTTTGAATTTTGCGGGCTACCCTGGCGCTTTCGCCTTAAAACTATGTATGTATTGTATTAGAAACAACTGACTTCCAAAAAAAAACACAAGAAAGTTGAAAAATTACTTTAATTTAGGAATACGGTGTCTTTGGTTTTGTATTTCCGTTTTTTGCCACCGACTTCATAAATTAAAGTTATTTTTCACTTTGGGGTTTTTTTTTTTGGAAGTTTTTTTTTGTAAAAAAAAGTTTTAGTTGTGGTAAGCCTACCTACCTCCCACAAATTCGAATACCACTACCTGCAAAATCAATTAGAACAGCATCCACATAGACTAAGTGGGATAAATACGTACCTATTATTGAAGCTAACTCAAAAACTACTTAAGCAAAGTTAATAAATTTTACATGTGACCAACTTCGAGGTATACCCTCCTGAATTAAACAAGATTCTGTCAAATCGGACAACTCTGTGAAATGTTATGGGTGGAAATATATACTAAGTGATACTCGTTGAGGAGCTCGTGGCTAAGTAATAACAGCCGCACGGGTCGATACATCAGGTTAAGCTACGCTTGTCGGGGTTGATCCATCTTTACATACCGAGACTCCGCCGTGCCTCGGAAAACACGTTAAGCCGTTGGTCCCGGCTGTCATTCGTGGATCTTTGACAGTCGTTACGGGTCGTCAGAAGCCCGAAAGTCTGACAACCAGTCTTACCAAGGGGTATCGTATTACCCAGTAACTGGGTTGTGGAGGTCAGATAGGCAGTCGCTTCATGTAAAATACTGGTATTCAGCTGCATCCGGTTAGACTGGAAGCCGACCCCAATATAGTCGGGAAAAGGATAGGCAGATTGATACACGTCGATTTGAGAACTTCCTCCTTATTTTTCGTCGGTTAATAGTAACTCTTCTGTTCATAGAAAGAGAGATGGCAGCATCCTACACATATAGCGACCCACATAAGGGCTCCACAATTTCCCCAACCTACGCTTAAGTCTACGCTTAACTCACGAGGAAGTGTAGGCAGTAAATCTATGATTAATTAACGTTTAAACCAGAATTATGCAAATGTGTTTACGAATGCATCGCCACAGCGGCGCCGGCGCATGTTACCGGTTATGGCACGCCCGCGCCGGTCGGCGGCGGCGGTTAAACCAACCTTTCGAATGTAAACTGTTGTCAAACTTTTTTAACTTGAAGCACTTCTTCTTTAAGTTATAGTCAAACCTCGAAGCTCCGGCGCTCCTTGGTTTGAAAAGTCAATCCTCAGGTCTGACTTGAAGTCTCAGTGAAATCCCTAATTAAGTTTTTCGGCCTCTAACTAAAGAATTTTCGTCAAACATAGGAGAAACTAATTTGGTCAGGCAAACGTCGAAACTCAATTTAATGAAATCGGGGTTTGACCAGTCAAACTAACTAACCTCAAAACACCTAGGTTAGGGTTTTCGTCAGCAGCTCGACGGAACCACGGGGCTCTTATTTCTGTCTGCAGGGTTTAAAGGAACCTAAGCAAACAGAACCTCGGGGTGCCCCTGACGTCGACGTTTGACCCAGTCTGTCAGTCGCTTCTAGGATCGACTAGCCAAAGGCCGAAACAGCCGGTCGATTCTGTAAAAATCTCACCGTGAAAACTTAGGTGAAGTGAGTTTGTTTTTGCTAGGAATTGACCAACGAATTAAGAATGATATTCTTAATTCGTTGGAATTGACACTATTGACAGCTCACTCCACGCTCACTTCACCTAAGTTTTCACGGTGAGATGGTTACAGAATCGCACTGCAGATTATCATCGTTGTCAAACCAAAACCTGCTGTGTACAAAAAGTATACTTTTGAGATATTGGCAAAAGAAGTTTTCCTGAAAAATTTTACATGAGAGTTAATTTTTTTTAAGTATTTTATTTCAAAGTTATCATTATTATACTTAAATTTGTTTGTATGATAAACACATAAAACTAGTAATTTTTAAAAAAAAAAAAAAAAAAAAACTTTATTCAGTTCAGAAAAAAAAAAACTCGGTACAATAATTTAACAAAAAAGAAATCTAGTATCAGATAAAAATATCAATATCAAATCAAATGTCCTTAGGTGTTAGATTTTTACAAATTCTCTGGACCCCACACATATTATTAGACCATACCCCCCATTTATTTTTTAGATTAGAGAGAAAAAAAAAGGACATAGCAGATTTTAAGTACCTAGTCAAGTTTAGGGCACATAACAGGTTTTAATAAAAATAATATTGAAATTACGTAAATATTTAATGTTGACACATAAAAAAGACTGTATTAATTATATATAAGGCAATCATGAAATGGATGGTAGTCACGATCTATAAATGGTTTCAATTCTTGAAGTTGATTAAACTTTGATTGAGTTATTTCCAACTCGTGGCTAAGTAATAACAGCCGCACGGGTCGATCCGTCAGGTTAAGCTACGCTTGCCGGGGTTGGTCAGTGGATGGGTGACCATCTTTACATAACGAGATTCCTCCGTGCCTCGGAAAGCACGTTAAGCCGTTGGTCCCGGCTGTTATTCGTGAATCTTTGACAGTCGTTACGGGTCGTCAGAAACCCGAAAGTCTGACAACCAGTCTTACCAAGGGGTATCGTATTACCCAGTAACTGGATTGTGGAGGTCAGATAGGCAGTCACTCCATGTAAAATTCTGGTATTCAGCTGCATCCGGTTAGACTGGAACCCGACCCCAACATAGTTGGGAAAAGGCTAGGAAGATAAATTGAGTTATTTCCAATGGACTATCATACAATGGCGCAGGTTCAGGGTACTCATGGGGAACCAGCCTTCGCTGCGGAAGAATTGTATAATCTTCTGGATGATGGAGTTTGAAATACATATCGCCAGACGGCGTGTATTTAAAGGATCTGATGTCATTTACTGTAGGATCGTAGGATCGCCCTTCCTTTTACCTGGTCTAATAGACAGGGCCCCAAGTCATTTTTTACATTCCAACACGATCCCATTATCACTGCATTGTCATTTTGCTAAAAGTTCGTAATCTGCTAAATTCATAATTTCATACAATGGAGTTTCAGTGTTTGACCATTGGAAAGCCATAATGACGCCATTATATTAGTAGATTACCAAACTTGTCAAAATCAACAATTATGAAATCAATGATAGACCATTCTGACACTATTGTAATAGCAGACTTGAGGCCCTGGTAATTTGTCAATAGATTTTCATAATCTTTGTTCGTTGAAAAACCATAGTGAACAACTCTAATATCATAAGGTTGTTTTGGCCGTGCTTGTCGCATTTTTGTTACGTAATCCTTTTTTTTTTTTTTTTTGAGGGTGGGAAATCATCAAATAACTTCTCCCGCTCTGGGTGGAGCGGAAGGGCGTGTCAGACTTTTACTGACTAAAACCCACCCGTGTTCCTTCAGTTGCCTATGCCAGGGCCGCGGTATCTTCTTCAAACAACCCGCGACCCCAGCGGCTTGTTACGTAATCCTGAGGTGCATAAATCGGAGGTTTTATGTAATGCTCGATTGCAGAAGTTCTTTTATATGAGAAATAAGGCAGTGCCCTATAAGCTGTGGTCAAAATCTTGAAATCTCAAAAAACCGCACATAGACGATTTTGGTTTGACAACGACGTTATTTTACTTTCGACGTTTGACTGAAAAGTTAGGAACTTCTAGGTTTGGAAAATTGGAATTTATTTTTCGGGGTTTGCCCGAAGGCTTTGGTCAAACCTAGAATAAACCAGTCATTCCGGGAAGAGACTGCATATCGACCTTTGACTATGACATATACATAATTATTATAAACTAGCTGTGCCCGCGACTTCGTTCTTGTGGATGTCGGAAAACATCTTCCCTATTTGAATCGGACTTTTGTTTACTAATTTTATGGGTTTTAATTTTTTTTGCCCGGTACCCTAATTCTTTCTCTAAAATAAAAGTATTGCTAGTAAAACTCCCGTCGAAATCGGACCAGCCGTTTCGGAGATTAGCCGGAGCAAAGAAAGACTAGACAAAAATTTTAAAAATTGTTTTTTGTTATAAGTAGGAACCGTACTTATACGTGTTGCTACAATCGCGACATTCCTTCAACACGCGGCTACTGCTAGTGGCCAGTAATCATAAAAATTATAACAAGATATAATAATTCGTAAATTTAATAAACTCCTTTGCAAAAAAAACGGGCACCTTACAGTCATTGGATTTTCTATGGATAATATTAATATTTTTAGTATGTTGTTAGCATAAATGACTAGAAATTTCTTATTATCATTGTGAATACAGTTTTTAACCCTTAAATCCTGGAATCGGTGTTTTAGTCAATGTAAACAGAAAGTCGTGTTAAAATGGAAATTTTTAGGGTATAATTAAATTGAGACTACGAGTATTTTTATGGTATTTTAATAAAAAAAGACATTCAAAAATAAAAATTAATAACGAGTATGACCTCTCCTTGCAGCGATTACGGCATGTAATCGTCTTGGCATGCTTTCCACCAGGCTTTTGATGGTGTCCTGTGGAATGTGTTCCCACTCAGCCGAAATCACACGTTTAAGCTACCTGATGTTTGGGGAAGGTCGTTGGACAGGTCGTACTCGCCTTTTTAGGAGGTCCCAGACGTGCTCAATGGGGTTAAGGTCGGGGCTCCGCGCTAGCCAATCCAGACGACGAATACCGACCTCTTGCATATAAGCATCTACGTCGCCAGAACGGTGGTCCCGAGCATTATCGTCCGTGAAATGGCATCTTCACCAATTACAGTCAGTGCGGGCTGTGCATGTTGACAAATTATTTCTGTTAGGTACCTTTGCGCATTTAGTGAGCCATTTGCAATTAACAATATTATCGGTACGATAGCTGGAAGTTACGTCCGCCCAAAACATAACGGACCTTCCACCATAAGAGGTGATTTCTTCAAAACACACGTGGGCATAGCGTTCCACTGGTCTTCGTAACACTCGCCGACGTCGGTCCTCACCATTCAGGCAAATTCGAGCCTCATCAGAGAAGAGTACGCTACTCCAGTTACCTAGTGTCCAAGATAGACAATTTCTAGTGAACCTCGGTCGAGCAATCTGGTACTCACGGAGTAAATTGGAGGCCCGCGCTGGTCGTCGACTGCGTATATCAACCGCTAAAAGCCTCTTCCTCACTGTCCATATGCTAACTTGTGCTCCTCGTACCTCTTCAAGGTTTCTTTTGAGGTCTATGTGACTGCATTTGCGATTACTCAATGCCTGAGTCACTAAAAAGCGGTCGTCTCGTGGTTGTGTGCAACGTTTTCTCCCACAACCTTGCCTTCTTTGAACGGAACCTGTCTCTTGGTATCGAGTCCAGGTTCTTTGGACGGTTGAAGGGCTCACGTTTAACAGCTGTGAGCCGTAACATTGGCTACACCCCACTTCCAGCAGCGCTATAATTTTACTAGCTCTTATTGCTTTTTCTGCCATTATAATCGACACAAAGATATCTGTTTTAAGTCACAATGAGGCAAGAATATGCGACAAACATAAATCATCTAATAAAAATAACGAGAAGTTAGTTTTAGTTGCCTGATAACCTTTTAACCGCAAACCCGCGAACAGCAAGTAAAAAGTCATAAACTGAAAAAGGTATTATTATTTCTAAAAACAACAGTTCTGAATTTGAAATTAACTTTTTTTCATACCCAGACTCTTTATTATGTGCCAGGAACATAGTTTGCCTATTTAAACCTCATTAGAACTAAATGATTACCAATAATGTAGAAAAATCCAAACTGCCCGTTTTTTTTGCAAAGGAGTGTATATTAATAAATTTCAAGCAAACTAATGAAATGATAACCAAAATTAGGATCACTTTCAAAGACTCATTTATGAAGCTATTGTTGTATGCCATCTGGTAAAAGGTCGTTGACCAACACCCTTTTTTTGCCCACCCAGTTGTTAGTTAGGTTTATGGAAAAAAACTAAGTGACGTGGCCTTTTTTCTCGATCGTTTCAATTTCATCTCTGCGCTACAGGTAGCTCCAAGATGCTATTTTAGAAAATTGTAAATAAATCCATAAATAATAACGTCTAATGAAATCAAAATATCTATAAAAAAAAGAAAAGGCGGTACCGTATGTATACGCGTGTTGAATTAGTGTCGCAATTGCAGCTGCACGTTACAAATACGCAAGCTGCAGCAAAATGGTCAACTCGCCAGATAAGATAAGACGGTTAATAACCTCAGAGATCCTATGACATTATTTTTTTTTTTTTTTTTTTTTTTTTTTTTTTTTAATATATATTTATTTATTTATTTTATTACTCTTAGGAAGGCTTACAGGCTAATTACAAGCAATATTTAACCACAACGTATTATCAATTTGCTAATAACAAGCCTCCACAAATGTATAACATATCGATTAATTTAAGCTGAACAGTAGTGTTAAAGTTAAGTAGGTTAGTTTTATTGATTAGTAGGTTAGTTTTATCAATTAGCAGGTTAGTTTTATTTATTAGTAGGTTAGTTTTATTTATTCATGTTGCTAATATAAGTTTAAGAACCACTAGCCGGTGCATCATCCACAAAAAATGACTTGGCTAAGAGCGTCCTTGCCGTGCTTATCTTAGTACAAAATAAGTCAACATCATGTTCAGAAGATACCTCATTGAAGCTTCGAGCGCTTCTTATAAGAAAAGCATTACGCCTATAATTCGTACTGGCAGAAGGCACACCTAGAAACGGCCTTTTACGCAATCCAATAGTGTTAGTGCGAAATGATAACTTTGCTAATAGTTCCGAGCAGTCAATCGAGCCATTGGCTATGTTCATCAAAAAACATATATCATTAATGAGTCGCCTACGATCCAGTGGGAGAAAATGGTATCTCTTACAACGGTGACTGTAATCAATAGATATTTGGTGCGCCCTATAATCGAGATATCTCAGAAACTTTTTCTGGATACCCTCAATGCGCGAATTGTAGGTCGCATATTGAGGGTTCCAGACTTGCGATGCATACTCCAAGTGGCTGCGTACGAACGAACAGTACAGAACTTTGATCGTCTTCAGAGAACGGAAACAGGCTGAGGCTCTAATTACAAATCCTAGTGCTTTGGAGGCCCTGCCCACAATACTATCAACGTGTTGATCAAATAGTAATTTGCTATCCTGTATAATACCTAAATCCCTAATGCTATTAACTTTGCCTAAGGCAAGCCGATTGAGACTATAGGTTGAATTTATTATAGACTTCTGGCGCGTGAAGGTCATTTGAAAACATTTAGACACATTCAATTGGAGCAAATTATGTTTGCAATAGTCTTCAAATCTATTAAGATCAGCTTGCAACAGGTGAGTATCAGAGATATTACGTATAATCTTGTGAACCTTCATGTCATCAGCGTATAGCAACACGTAAGAGTGTTTGAAGCAGTTTATAACATCAGCAATAAACAAAGTGAAAAGCAAGGTCCCCAAAACTGAACCCTGAGGCACACCCGAGGGGACCGAGGTCCAACCCGAAGTGTAACCTTGGAGAACCACAGCCTGACTCCTATTCTCAACATAAGACGAAAACCATCTATAAAGGTCCCCATGTATACCGGCTTTGAGCAACTTCTCCAGCAGCAGACGATGGTCAATACGGTCGAAGCACTTGCTGTAGTCGGTATAAATGACATCGACCTGTGCGCGTTGTTCCATACCACCCGATATAAACTCATGCGATAACACCAAGTTAGACGTAGTGGATCGCTTTTTAAGAAAGCCATGTTGTTCCTCCCCAAAGTTATTTTCCATAGCCGCATATACATCATTATAAACTATACGCTCGAGGATCTTTGAGAATAGACATAACTTAGATATCGGGCGATAGTTCGTAACATCCGATTTGTTTCCTTTCTTGTGAACAGGGGTGATGTATGCTGATTTCCAGATTTTAGGAACTATACCCTCAGAAATAGATCGATTGAATAGAATACACAATGGGGCAGCCAAACTATCAGCACATTGTACTATAAACACAGGAGGTATGAGATCTGGGCCACCTGATTTAGAAAGGTCCAAGGACTTGAGCAACTTCAATACTCTAGAATGAGATATTTCTACCGTACTGATAAATGCAACACTATCAACACCACTACCAGTCTGCAGCGATGTACCAGAGACTGGAACAGTAGGCTCCTGAAAAGTGGAGTGGAAGTACGAAGCAAATAAATTGCTGATATCCTCACCGCTACTCGCAGTGACGTCACCATACTGCATGAACTTAGGAATTGCATTAGAAATTCTCTTACTTTTCATGTAAGACCAGAAAGATTTTGGATTTTTTAGTATCGATGATTCTATTTTATCCATGTAAATATCAAAACATGTCTTTTCCAATCTGGTAGCCCTACTCCGTAAGAGGGAAAAAGAATGAAAATCAGAGATATTACCATACGTCTTATACTTACGATGATACTTATATTTCTCCTTCAATACTTTTATGAGAGCAGAACTATACCATAGTGGATACGAAGATTTTTTAATACATTTCAGAGGGATGTACTTGTCCCTAAGTTCATATAATTTACTGTAAAATATTTCAACAGCGCTGTCCATTGACTCGGAATTTAAAAGGCCAGTCCAGTTTATTTTGTCCAATTCAGATCTAATGGCCACATAGTCGCCCTTATAAAACATATATCGCCGTGTTATGTTGTCCTCCAATTTATGGATTTCAACAAAATCTGCTCGAATTGATATCGGTTTGTGATGCAAATCCACTGGCAAAGCTAATGGATCATGACATTCACTAACACTCAGGGAGTCATTAGAAAAAACTAAGTCCAATACCCTTCCGTTGATGTTCCTCTCACCATTGTACTGAGACAAGTTACAAGTAAGAATGGCATCAAAAAAATCCCTCAAGTGCTGACACGTAACGTTCTGCGAGATCAGCTCGTTGCTACCAGCGGCGGCACTCCCTATCCAGTCTACACTATTGCCGAAGTTAAAATCACCTAATATTACGAATTTGTCCAACGGGTGTGTTAGAATTAAGTGTGTCATGTTATCAGTGAAATTATTTAATTGAATATTATATGAATTGCCAAGATTCTGCTTACAGAGATAAAGGGCGCAAATGTGCAATCTATACGTAGCAGCCGGCCGAGACCGCTTAAGAACAAGCGATACCCAAATGTCCTCAGCAGAGCTACACCAATCACGTCTCTCAACTACAGCAAGCTCGCTTCTCACCGCTATTAAAACACCTCCACCGCGCTGTTGAGCAGTACGAGAGTAATCACGATCTCGTCTTATCACCATGTATCGACCATCAAACATCTCACTGCTGAATATATCATCTACCAGCCACGTTTCGGTAAAAACTATAACGTCATAAGAACTAAGTAATATTTTACGAAAGATGTTGTTCGTTTTCGTACGCAGGCCACGTACGTTCTGATAATATATGTTAAGCATTTCTCAATCCAACTATAATAAAATAGATAATAAAACTAATTAAGTCGTAAAGTAAAAAGCGCAAAAGTTTTTTTTCCTTAAGAATTATGTAAACTACGAAGGTAGAAGCTAATAACTCGCGATAATATAATATGCACTGTGATACACAGTGTCCGACAAATAATATTTTGAAGTAATGTACGCCCATCGCCTTATGAATAGAAACAAAAGGTGACAAACGAAAACAAGATAAGAAACGCTCGGGGCAGATGGCATTAACAAACACGATGTTGCATTCAATATTATGCCGTAATAGAGTAAACAAAAGATAATAATTACATTGGAACAAATTAGATGAGTAACAATAATATTCAAAAGACTTACTTTTTAGCACTGTGCAATGACACAATGTCATTAGGAAAACACTAATAGCACACTGATTTATGTGGTTCTCAAACTTGACATACAAGGAAATAATTTTTAAGTATTTTATGAAGTTATCTAGCTGAGTTACGCAATTTTCGTGAGATCCTTTTCCGATTTCACAAATATTACCGGAGAAGTGTCCATTTTCCTCGCGTGGATTTTTGCATGCTTGACCCATACGTATTGAAAATCCCTTTCGGCCGAGATTTTTTTGGTTTTAGATAACAGCAGCTTATTTTTCGTTGTAAGGTGGTCATTAATGAATACTTTTTGATTCCCAGATAGACCAAATTGGCTTGCCGTTATAGGCGAAGTCTTGCAAACGTATCTCGCAGCAGCAACAAAATCATCCTTCACGTATCGACTACAGAAACAAACTATTATTGGTTTTGTACGATCTTTTTCCCTCGCCGGCACCCTGGTAACAAAGTTGATCTGTGTCTTGGTAATGGGATAATTTATTTTGGCGCCAATTTTGGTAACAATTTCAAATAGGTTTTCATTATTCACTTGTGGCAACCCTTTTATTTCCACGTTATTCAGTCTCGACCATTGATCCTTTACGTCAGATTCTTCTTCCAACTTGTCCAGTCGATCTTGAAGCCGATTCACTTGCTCCTTAACTGTTTCCATCACAACAATACGCTGTTCCATTTCGCTGATTTTATGTCTGAGCTCATTGACCGTCTCTTCAAACTGCTGGTGTAAGGACGATTTTAGTTCAGCAAATTCAGTCCTTAGCGCTAAAATCTCCTCCTTTAGACCATCCAGGGGAGCAAGTTTTGCAGCCAACGCTCGTATCTCTTGCAAGACTGCGGATTCCGGGCCCAGTTTTGGCAATTCAGGTTCAAGTATCATCGGTGATCTGGGTGAGCCAGTCGGATTGACAGTAACTGCAACTGCATCAGGTGGACGAACAGCTCCGCTACGCTCAGCTCCAGTCTGCCTACAGCTCATGCATCGCCAAGTGAGCTTTCTATCGCCAAGTCTACGATAACCGGCCTCCGTAATGCCTGCACATTGAAAATGCAACTCACGACCGCATACCGTACAAGGCACCCCATCCGACATAGATTCGTCACAGGCTCCACACATTCGTGCTCCCTCCATTTCGTACTGGTATGAAAATAATTTGCTCAAAACAATAAACAGCGACAACTAACTTTGAGAAACACTGTTCAAGCTTTAGAAATCGTTAGTAGGCTCAACCTAAACACGACCGCAAACAACAAGGTCTACGACCGGACTGAAATAAGTTATTGATTAAAATGTTAGTTCAAAAATATTTAAGTAATTCAGAAACAGGAGGTTTTGTCATTCAAATCGACAAATAGGTAGAGCCTACTTTGAGATGACAAGTTACTTACTTAAAATCCTGTAGAAATTAGTTATTCTCAAGCAAATAATATCTGTGAGGAAACCAGAATGTTTTTCTGCATCCATAATTTTAGTTATGTACCTAAATACCAGCCGAGTTCCCCTTCCTTTTAAAAACCTAACAATGGACTTAGATAACAGTTTCTCTAGGCGAAATTTAAATTTTCTTCCGTTTTTTTGCAATTTGCAGGTTGTATGTTGATAACAATATGGTATGCGACAGTAAAACATAATTATGTATTTAACTATAACATTCATCAATAGGTAGGTACTTAAATCTTTCTAAGCACGCTAAGTTATATTTGTTCCAAAAATAGAAAGGTTTATGTAGTGAAATAAAGGTAAACAATCTTGATGTGTCTTTTATCTTTTTAATTTCAAAACCTCAGTTTAAAAATAATATGCAATTATAAACCAATGTAAATACAACAATAATGATTACTCAATCAATTGAGCCATTAGCTTAAGCGGTACTTACTTAATTTATTTGTGTAAAAAGTCACATCAAGATTGTTTACCTTTATTTAACTAAGTACCTAAACCTTTCTAGTATAAATACTATTGATGATTCTTAAGTTTATAAATAAAAAATAAAAAATACTGGTATTCAGCTGCATTCGGTTAGACTGGAAGCCGACCGCAACATAAGTAGGTAGTTGGGAAAAGGCTAGGCAGATTGATTGGTTTTGATTCTTATGGTTATAATTATGTAGGTAAATACATAGGTAAGTAGGTATTTGTTATAGCCAGCCGCGTATCATATTTTTATCACAACTTGATACTGGCCTGCAAATTGCAAAAAACGTAAGAAAATTTTAATTTCGCGGCTACTACTGCGGATCCCGTTTAAATTCAGGTAGGTAATTTTAACATTTCATAAAAGGCATTAATATCCTTCGTAAAATCCCTTTTTACGTAACTCTCTCGCGGCGTCCAGGTAACCCGGTATAACCATTTATAGAAATGATCAATATAAACAACACAGCTACGCGACGTTGCCGCTCTTACATTGAAAACAATCCACCGTCTCTCTAGAAAACTATGGAAATTGTTAACATAAACCGTAAAGTTTGTTAACCGATATAACTTCTTACAGTTACGGCGTAAGAGTGTTCCTTCACTAGCAGAACGCGGGAGTTGTGACGTTTTAAAATGGGAATACGATGTAAACAAAAAACCTCTGCGAATGAAACTGAACCTTATATCTCTTGAAATAAAGTACAGAATCAAGTGTTTTCAAAATGCAAGATGGCTGTTTGGGTTGTCTAGATATACGAGTTATACCGTGTTGAAAATCACGTAGTGTGCTCGAAGCTCGAAGTAAAACGGTTAAAAAACAGATGAAGGCGGAATGAAATTGCGTCGTCATAATAATAAATAACGACATTTTTAAATGGAATTGAGGAGGCTGGAGGAATAAAAAAACATTTGACTATAGTTTTAATTCGAAAGAAACTGAAATAAACAACAACTTTTTTTTATTGTCTTGTCAAAATAGGCCATACCGTAAAACATGGCAACTTTGCCCTCGACAGTTGACTTTGCCCAGTTGTGTATTTTTTTTAAAACTTAATACATACCAAATTTGTCTGTAGTTAGTAAGAACATTTTGTCTATGGTAAAAAATTCATCATTTTTCTGGCAACACTGTGTGACGCGCAGTCACAGATGTTACTTCAGTTGTCTGTCAGACGTCGTTGAAGTTAGAGTGTTTTTTTGCGGGCAAAATCTTTTAAAAAAACTTTTTCGAGAAGTGCTACTTGGAGTTATCGCAGGTAAGTAATTTTTATACATCCGTTATTACATTGGAAATGAATAATATAGACTAGTTTTCTTCGCTAAATGCGTCGTATAATCATAAAATATAACGGTGGGCAAAGTCACAAGCATATTTTTTGAATATCGTTGACAACATTGCCCAACGTTTCTTTTTCACTAGGGTTGTCACCCGAGGTACATTTTTTAACCTAGTAAAAAAAGGAGGGTTCGGATTTGATGAACAGTTAATAATGTTGGTAAACATATAAAGTTTAAAAACACAGTCGGGATTTAGAAGATACGAGGGCTCGTATCTTCCAAATTCTGACTGTGTTTTTAAAGTTTTTTGTTGATTGGTTTTAGGTTCTTAAAAACTATATGTATTTACATCGAAATCAAACTACCTAGGTACTCTTTTTTTTTTTTTTTTTTTTTTATTCTATATAATTTATAGAGGGTTTAATCACAAACTGATTATGCCACC
This sequence comes from Cosmia trapezina, assembly GCA_905163495.3. Taxonomy (NCBI): domain Eukaryota; kingdom Metazoa; phylum Arthropoda; class Insecta; order Lepidoptera; family Noctuidae; genus Cosmia; species Cosmia trapezina. Next base: position 15,314,159 of record LR991047.1, read on the forward strand.
CTCATCGGTACAAACAATTATTCCTTATGATCTAAATCCTATCTTTGCTAACTTATATAAGAGTCTTGCATCCTTAGACAATGGGGACGCAAGAATACTGTTACACCTTCCAACATCCAGTGACTTGGATAACAATATGACCCTTTCGGCCTCGTTCCGGACGCACTCCATCAGTATATGGTAAGTATCTTCCACTATATTACACTCCGGACAATTTGGTGACGTAACTTTGCCCCTAAGAAACGCAAAACTGTTCAATGGAATGTGTCCCGATCGAAGCCGAAGTGCCATTACAATTTCCGGCCGACTCATGTTTAGCTGATCAAACCATGAACAACGAGATAGTGCTGGCTGGATCGTCCGATACCAGATTCCCTTGCTCAGTGACCTCTGATCGAAGTGTTCGTGCCACATTTTAGTGCATTCTTCTTTAACTGCACACAAAAAATCACTGTGCACGGGAAAGAGTGGACAAAACAACCCATCATCACAAGCATCTTTCGCCAATCGATCCACTACTTCATTATCTTCTAAGCCAACATGAGCCGGTATCCATTGCAGCACAATGATCTTGTTCTTAGAAATTAGTTTACAAATAGATTTGATCACGCTGTAGGCAATTGGAGTACCGCGAAAACTCGAGGTACACCGAGCCAAATGTTGAAGAGCGCTTTTCGAATCACTCAGAATAACATAATTCCCGCTTTCAAGTGAGTCAATGTAAGATAATGCTTCATCTATTGCCACAAGTTCAGTACACATTATATTGCATTTGGAGTTTACCTTTAATTGCACTGCATTTTTAGTTTGTGGATCGAAAAACGCTGCTCCTGAATTATTTTTGTCTTTGGATCCATCTGTGTAAATTCTGTAGAAACCCGAATACGTGTTATTTAAAAATGTAGTACATAACTCACTGAGTTTAGCATTTTCATAGTATTTTTTAGCCGCAATTAAACCCAATCTAGGAAATATGACTTGAGACAGATCAATCCTGTGAACCCAAGTGTCCAATGAGAACATTTCAAGCGTTGGACTCGTGTGAACAGGTAGCACATCAAGAGACTCATGTATTCTGACTAACAACGGTACCTTTCTTCTCCAGTGTGGTTGTTGACAATGTGCTTGTAGTTCTTCTAACACAGCAATAATATTATTATCAGCGTATGATTTTATTTTGAGCCAAAATTTACCCGCCAGATAGTATCTGCGAAACTTCAACGGTTGCAGGTTTAATTCATTTTCCATAACGTGAATCGGTGTGGTTCTTATAAAGCCACCGATAACCCTCATGCAAACGTTTTGGACTCTGTCTAATTTGTTTAGGTGAGTTTCACAGCTACCATCATAAAGGAAACAAGCGTAATCGAGTCTACTCCGAATAGTTGAAATATATAATCGCCTCAGATGTTTGGGATGTACTCCCCATCCAGATCCAGAAAGAATTTTAAAAATATTAACTAATTTTAACACCCTTTCACGAGTCTCATTGATATGCTTAGCCCACCTAAGCGATCGGTCAAGCCAAACCCCCAAATATTTTACACTGTTTACCACCGGCAGCGATATCTCATTAATTTTTAATGTAACGGTCTCTCTTGCCACCCCGTTCTTAAAAATACAGACACTGCTCTTCAAAGGGGATATTTCAAGACCCAAATCCAAAAGAAGTTCAGTCATTTTATTTAAAGCGGGTTGTAAACATTGTTGGGCTGATGAGACATCACTGCAAGTGGCATACAACACAAAATCGTCCGCATACTGCGATAGAAACACGTCCCCACTGCTATGACATACGTCCATAGTTGCTATATTAAAAAGTAGGGGTGATAATGGATCGCCTTGTGCCAATCCCCGACCGGAAGTACGACTAATGACGTTATTACCTACTGTAATTTTAAGGTTTCTCAATTTAAGAAAGTTCCAGATGTAACTACAAATCCTGGACCCTACACCAATTCGTTGCATGATTTTCAATAGACCTTTGACGTCGACGTAGTTATATGCGTTGTTAATATCTATGAAAACAGCCACCGTAATAAGTTTTTTAGAAAAGCCAATTTGAATGCGAGATACTAAAACGGATAAATTATCTATAGTTGAGCGACATTTTCTAAAACCCGTAGTGTTATTTGATAAAAACATACGTTTTTCGATGAACCATTCTAATCTATTCATTAAAATGTTATGAAAAACTTTACAAACGCATGAGATCATTGAAATAGGACGAAAAGATGATAAACTTTGGGAGTCTCGTCCCGGCTTAGGAATGGGCACAATTACAATATCGCGCCATTGTTTAGGAACATAACCCGAAATGAAAACCCTACTATATAGTTGAATTAATATCTTTTTACCATTTTGTGGTAACCTCTTGATCATGGAGTAAGAAATATTGTCGCCTCCAGGTGCAGTATCTTTAGATCGGACACACTTATGAAATTCTGACGGAGTAACAACGACATCAAATTCAGAGTTATTCATGTCAAAAGCCAGGTCACAGGGGGATACAAAGTCCGGCGTTAAACTAAGAAGCAGATCAGTAGCTTTGTGTTTATCTACGTAATGTGTTGAATATTTGTGTCCCTTCAGCCACTTCATTTTCCGCCATACGGTAGACTGAGATGTAGAATAATCCAATGAAGAACAAAAGTCGCAAAACCCTTTACCTTTAGCTATGCGAATTAATTTCTGTGATTCGCGAATCTTATTTTGCAATGTTTCGTAATTTTGAGGGTTTGGATTACGTCTGAATTTAGATAACGCTAGTCGACGCTCAGCCACACATTTAGACAACTTAGGCTTCCAATAAGGTTTAGGCAAAAACTTACTCTCTGGGTTTAGGTTTATCTTAACTGAAGGGATACAAATATCGGCGGCCAAGTTTAAATAATCTATGAATCTATCATAATCACCCTGTAAGTCCTCCGAGAATGTAAATTCTAAAAAAAGAGTATCGAGTAGCTTACTGTATGAAGTCCAATCAGCATTTTTGAAATTCTTACGGACTATTGGTGAAGTATTACACTGTACATTTGAAGTGATTTTAATAACCCTATGATCACTGCCTAATGTCTCGTTCATGACGGCCCAATCGAACATCAAGGCTATATCAGATGATATCAAAGAAATATCGGGTGTGGTCTTTTGACATTCCAAGTTAACCATTTTTATTCGGGTTGGGCTACCATTATTTAAAGTAATAAAATGATTGTCCATTAATGCTTCAAAAATTTGAACGCCCCTGCTATCCGTTTTATGTGACCAATTAGTATGGTGTCCGTTAAAATCTCCAAGAATGATTGTATTTTTAGTAAAAATAGAAAGTAAAGCATCCCAATCGTTTTGAGAAGTTCTGATCGACGGGGGACAATAAACAGAAGCAATGTTTTCAATGACGCCACAGTTGAATACTTTTACGCAAACCACTTCTATACCTTGATTACTGATTTGGACTTCATACATTTGAGATTTTATTGATTTGTGAGTAAGAATTGCAACCCCTCCGTAACCATCAAACCTGTCTTTACGATAGATTGTGTAGTTGCTCAGCCTCATGTAACTTTCTGTATCCAGCCATGTCTCACTTATCGCTGCAATGTGTACATGTTCTTGATGCAACAGGTGTTCCAATAAAATCATTTTAGGTTTAATGCTTTGAGCATTCCATTGTAGAATGTTTAGTTTGATACTATTTTTTTTTCTATCCATTAAATAATCCAAATAATTTCTTCATCATACGCCCATCCGACACGTTATCCACAATCACTAAAATCAACCATTCTACACAACATTGAACCGCCATTTTAACTCTCTCCGCTACAGTACGTCCTTTCAAAAATACGATCTCCTTTAGTCTAGCTAAAAGCTCATCAAAATGCACTTCTCTCTTTTGAGACACCTCGGGGTCATCGCGATTGCTTGATTCCTTGAAGTCATCCATTTCCATTTCCTCCTCCGTGGGTAACCAGTGGTTCCATTCATTTTCTTTATCAACCCGTGTCTTTCCATGTTTTTTAGCATTTTTTTTCCCTTTTGTCGTGGATGGACTATAAACATTCGCCCTAGTTTTGACGACCTCTGCAAATACAGGTGAGCTTGATCTCTCCGTGGCAATCTCTGTGGGCTCGATGTTATTATGTAGTGGAGGAAATAAATCAGGTCTATTTGTAACGCTAATAGGTTCCGTCTGTTCTCTGTGTGGAGAAGGTACTACATATAATGATAAGGCCTTCCTATAAGTACAATTAAACTCTGCCATGAGTTCTTTGAGTTGCTTTTCTTTTAGATATGCAGGGCAAATTTTAGACAACGCCATGTGTTGTCCGTTACAGTTTAAACATTTGAACCTTTGTATGTCGCAGTTTGGGTGATTACTACCACATTTTGGGCATAATGTATTCTTAGATGGGCACACTCTTGCCGTATGCCCGAACTTCCAACAACGTGAGCATTGCGACACGGGGAATACAAATGGCTCCACCTTAATCCTTAAACCATCTGCGTAAACATATGCTGGTAATAAATCTCCTTTGAAACACAACCGAACTGCTTCACTCGCAATCCATAAATCTTTTGGCGACTCATTCATATTACGCCTCATCAGTCGTTGCAATGAAACCAATTCAAAGTTGTCAGGGCAAGTTATACAACTCTTAAGGTCATCTTCAGCTAGGTCGATATCCACATTTTTGATGACACCGTATGAATAGGTTTTCATATCTGGTCTACTAAATCTCCAGCCCATATCTATAAGGTCTTTACATGTTTCTAGCTTAATTGCGCTCAACTCGTTTGTACAATCAATACGAACCCTGTAATTATTTATGTATTTTACCTTCGTTATATCTTTGATATTTTTATCTTTAAATAATCTTGCAAGGGCAAATTGCCTTGGTAGCTTTTCTTTCGAGGAAATGTAAACTTCAACACTGTTTTCTTTAATCTTCTTCTCCTTATTTTGTACTAATGTCCACTCTGTCTCGTCTGCCTCTCCAACTCGCCGTTTTATCGCTCTCGCCAAATTTCCATCTGTTGCCACGTCCATATTATCTTGCTCCACCACGTCTTGTTCCGCTATAGAATTGTTGCTGCTAGTCAAAACACTCCTTGAATCAACATTATCGTTAAAAAGTTCACTGTCACCCTCCATTGTAAACAATTATTCTAATACACATATTCTATTAGTTAACGATGCGCTGACCTAGGTACTCTTGTTTTACCGCTACCGCGATAAAATTCATAAAATAATTTCTAATATAATTTTTAATATAAGTACCTACTATGAAAGTTATTCAAATTTTATTTTCCCGGCTATAATTTTATCTTTTACTGCAGTTCTGTTTATAAATTTACATTTTTTTTAATAATGGGTAGTCTCGACATTTTCATTTAGTTTAATCTAAAAACTTTGCATACTAGTACCTAATCCTGAACTTTGTTGCAGTTTATTTGTCCGTCAGTGTAGATATGTATCCAAATTAATTTACGCTAAATGTTGATTATATTATATAACAATAACATAAAAGATAGGTAAGTACCTAATATTTATAGGTACTTAAAATTACTAAAAATTATATTGCATAGTAATATAATTTTTCTGTAAAAGTCATTACAAATTTTAGTGTTATTTGTTATTTTCATATAAAAACAAAGACCGAGATAGGTACATACTTTTTAGTTTTTTTTTAAATTATTTTTTAGTTTTTGAACACTTTAGAAATAAAGCATATTATGTAAAAAATGATGTTATATTATTTTTAATTTATCATTATAATATATTATAATATTCCACACTAAAAATTATTAAATAGTTAAGTATTGTCAATGGTGACAACCCTTGAAAAATCGCCATTTTGTACGAAAAATGTTCTAGAAGGCTTTTTGACTTTGCCCACTCATTTTTAAGGGTCAAGGAATGTGAATATTTGGCGTATAATTTAATACATTATTGCATTGCTCAGTATTTTCATTCAGTCCTTTTCGTATAGTGTTAGAGTCCATAGTAACGGAGATCTGTAATGTGGGCAAAGTTACCAAATGTATATGATTTTTTGCCCAACACCTATAATTGTTATTTTCACTAATAAATATGCTTTTTTTTTACTATTTTTAGTTTTGTGTATCGAGACATGAGCATATAGTATTATGTGGCACCGAAACAATAATCAATTTATTAAAATTTTCCAAAATATCATTAATTAAGCATTTATTTTTTAAATTTATGGGCAAAGTTGCCATGTTTTACGGTACGTGAAAGATCCAGTCCAAACACAAACAAAAACACAAGGTTACTGGGTGGGACTGGGAAGGGGAGAGAGAGAAGGATCACCCCCTGTCCTACCCCACTTCTGTAAAAGCGTCCAAAATAACCAGACACGTCACACGCGGACAAAAAGGGAACTACAATTTCAATAGAAGGAATGACATTTTCCTTTGTAAGCAGCGCCACCCTCGGCTGTCTAGTTAAACTGGTCACCCTCAGGAACGTTTTGTTGTCATGTCGACAACTTTCTAGGGAAGGGGGCAAAAGTAACGCCATTGAGCCCCATTCATTCTATTTTCGTCTGCTGACATTTTAGTAAAACCAAATAGTCGTAAGGAGATTAGGAGACAAATCAGGTTGATTATGGAAATATTACTTATTGTTAAACTGTAACTGGTACTTAGGTATTTGTTGACAGGCTTACCTACATTGCATACTATTATTAATTTACATATTATTATGTAGGTACCTACCTTTGGAAACATTGTAAAAGACAATTATTTTTAAAAAGAGTAACCGTGGAAATTCTTGCCGGCTGTTCTCCTTAAAAAACGAGCAGTTGGAATGGAACCGTGCACGGGCCAATGACGTATTATAGGTAATATATCATTGGCACGGGCACCTAGCTTTTGACGTTTCAGGCCTACCTAGACCTAGGTTTATGTGAAATAAAATAATTTTGATTTGATTCATTAGCCAAGCGGCCAGCATGATATATTTCGTGACAAATTAAAGAGTTTGAATTGAGAACTCTTTTCCATAGAACAGCAAAAAGCAACGCATTTGTTCTACAAAAAGCGCTCGTGCATAACCAGCCTAAGGTTTTAAGTTGAATGGAACACAAAATACGAGTTGGTAAATAATGGTAAAGCCTATTAGTTTCTTGTTTCTACAATGAGCATGCAATTTGACCTTCAAAGTTACAAGACCCCGCACCGTAAGCGCGATCACATTGGCGTTGACAACTTTTGTTGCTAAATCGACTTTTCATTAGAGTTTAGTGATGGACTGTAAAGAAGCATTACGGGAACTCAGTTCAAAACTACGAGGTTAAAAAACACTGTTCCCTACAATGAGGTATTCTATTAACATCATTGGTTCCCAATAACCTAACATAACATAAAGGTACCTACTTGAAAAATATGTAAATCATTATAAGTGCCTTTTGGTTACAAACACCAAAATCATAAACACGACAAAGTAACCCCATGTGAAGAAAATACTTTCTAAACTTAGTACTTTGAAATATAGACATACTGCTAGCGCCATCTAGAATTTTAGTTACGAACTAGCGGATAAGTAGGGAGCAAAATTATTTAGTAAGTACCATTAGCTATTGAATTGTATTTTTGAATACTCAACTTAATAAGACGTAGACGTAGGTACTGTATCGCTTTTCTGAAAAACTTAAAATCAGATTACGTAGAAACGATTTTTAATATCAGATTTCAAAACTATTATTTCTGATATTCTGTACTAGATATTCTATCAACGTATTTATATCCGATACAATATTGAAATCTGATACGACGACAATACATACCTATGTACCGGTTCGATGTGAAATGTGAATCGATTGCATCGTTTAGGTTAGATAATTAAAACTTGTAGCGAGTTATATATCTAGTTTCGAATTAATGATAGGTACCTACCTACCTACGATATTTATTGATACGATGACAGTATTTACATATAACTTAGGTACCTGACCTGACAGACGTCGTCCTGTCCAACAAAATAGTACAAACAAAAACTCCATAGAAAAACACACGCTCAACTTTTCCCGGATTTGAAAAAAATCCGGGAAACTTTTCCAATGTTTTTGGTTCCACCCGTTCTCAAGTGTTGCGCTGACCAACGAACAGCATTCCATTTTTATATAATTAAGTACCTATATAGATTAATAGTTAGGTACCTGACGGAGTTTTCTGAGATCCTGACTTTGCATCCTGCTGAGCAGCGATGACCTGGTTGTAAGCATGGGAGTGCTTCTTCCTTAAATGGGCTTTTAAATTACCCGTCGATCCTTTGTAACTGTATAGGTCACGGCAAACACGACATCTAGCCTTTGAATCGGTTCCGTTAATTTTATCAAAAAAGTCCCACAACACACTAGAATTAATTCGAGACATTTTTAACAACTGTTTTTACACCAAGTTTTATTGTTTATTTATAACACTACGGCTATATATTATTTTGTAATTTAATACACAGATTTTGAAAAATCCAGTATTCGCTTCTAAATGTGATATCGATATATAGATATTCGTATGTAAATAGATTGATATACGTTTTTTATCGCCCAACTCTTGAGCAAACGCGAAATAGGTTAGAAAAATGTCACGAGTGTCACGTTATTCGTTCAAAAACGTCAAACAAAATAGCGATGTAACTATGAATAGTTATTCGAGTAAACAATTTTATTAAATAATAATAAAACAGTTTTAAATCAAGTAGATATAAAATAAAACATTAAAATAGCGTGGAAAATGTTTTAGTAGAGTAGGCAATCAACAATTAATTAAAATGAGTAAGTTCCTTCCTCATTGGATCTAGGAGTAAGACGCCTCTGGTTTTACATGCTACATAAGTTTCGTATTTTAAACAAAATAGGTACGTACCTTCATTATCCGTTGCATCCACACTACGATCCCAGTTGATTCGATCAAATACATTAGGATGTATTCGCTTCAAATGCATCTTCAGGTTACCAGTGGTAGAAAAATATGAATATACATTGTTGCAAAATCTACAAGTAGCTTGTTTTTTGTTTGGTTCCCTATCAAAATAGTTCCATAGTTGTGATGTACTTTTATTCCTAGGCATTTTTTAACGAACGCTAAAACACACTTCACCGTTATTTATCAATATAATTTATTCAGCAGTTATTTGTAACTATAATCCCGTCGCGACTAACTGGTTCGTTTTCGTTATTCTTTATAACCTAAAAACTTTTGACGTTTGTTGATTTTCTGTTTCTGAATACGAGTCTTTTGATACAGTAAATTGTCACTGCAACATAAATCCTAGTGATTAAAACTGACCTATGAAATTGACAGATAAAATGATACCTATTATCTTTTTTTGGAACAAAGTTCTTTCTCTGTTTTTTTGGCGCAGCCGTGAGGCACACATTCCTTCTTTATACTTTGTATTTGTTTGTTTTTTATAGTTTTTTTTTTATCTGCTATGCCTGCCAGGAACGCGGGTTGTTCGAAAGAGATACAGTGGCTCTGGCACAGGCAACTGAAGGAACACGGGGGGCTTTACGTCCTGGCCACGGGAACGGGCGACGCGAACGTCGGTGCGTCTGGCGGGGCGACAATCTATGCGGTACAGTTTGCAGGCCACGGGCAATAGCGTTCGCCACCGCGACCAGATACACCGCGAGCGAAATGTCTTTATCAAAATTATCTCGATATTGCTTGGAAAGTAGTCGTTTTTTGGTTCAAGACATAATATTTGGAAGAGATTGTGAAATACATGATTTGAATAAGAAGGGGTATATTATAGTTATAGATGGGGAATTCCACAAGAAGTACGGCAAATAAAGACTATAACCAGTTTTTTTTTCAATTATACCCGAATGAGAGTCAAAACCTTTGATTATATTCTTATGAATGTACAACCAGAACTGGAGAAAACGGTGAATGCCGATAGGATTTTAAGTGCTGCAGAAAAATTCGCGGCAAATACAACTAAACTATTTTGGTTCCTGCACTATTCGCCGCGTCTACCGCGCGACACCGTGGCATGCGCCGTACTGATCCATACATTTGTTCCTGCCGCCCGCCGCGCGGCCAGTCGCTCTTGCGATTCGCTCGGCAAATTTCGCCGGTCGCGCTCCAGTCGCCGCTACGCGTGGCATGGCTGGTACCTTTCTATACTTTTGTTTTAGTCGCAAGACGCTTCGTCGTTCGCACAGCGCGAATTTTCGCTGCAGCGAATGTCCCGTGGCCAGGCAGTTAGGTTGGATTCTCAACGCTCGGCTCAACAACGAGAGTTGAAAATCCAATGCGCGATAAAATCCCGCCGCGGTTTTATTAAGCTCGTGGAAACGGGGGTTTAGTCAGTAAGCCGACGTCTGCACGGACGTAAAAATATCGCGGCGATTTTTTTTCGCGCACTGGATTATTTCGCGCATTAGTGTTTTTTCGACGCGCTAAAATGCACTCTGTTGTTGTTAGGTTGGATTCTCGAAGCTCGTCAATACCGAGAGTTGAAAATACAGTGCGCGATAAAATCCCACCACGATAATTTTACGTCCGTGTGCGTACGTCGGCTTACTTATTTATGATTAGTGGTTGAGAACTGGTTTTTCGGAAGTCAGGCTTCCTAAGATTTAATTTTTGGTTCTTGGTTACCAAACCTTAACAAAGTTCTTGGCATAAAGAAAATACGTATACTCCATTTGAAATAGCATTAGACAGAAGTTAAAAAAGGTTATTTTTAATGCACACTTTATAGCAATAGTACAAAAACTTGTTTAAGTTACGATTGACGCCAAATTTATTAAAAATCTATTTATATACCAGCTGTCACACTTAATTGTAATCACTTTAACAATTTATCATAAGAAATTAAGTTGCTTTCATTTAGATATATTATTTCATTCCAATTTAAAATTACAGTGTCGATCTAAAAAACCTAAAAGAAGCAGGTATGAACAATATTGGAACGTTTTTCGTTTTACTATAATTCTACCAAAACTAAAATGCTAATAATCCTATTAATATATAATTATAGGTAATTTGGGTTAAAAATGTATTCATTTAATTATAGTTTTATTTGATAGTGTACATCTTATATACAAATACATATTTTATATGGCTACATTACATGCAAAATCATCGATGTGTTTACTTATGTTCCATTCAGAATTAACATAAATATAAAGTTATACAAAATTCAATCTCTGTTTAAATTTCGTTAAAAAGTGTTAACACATAAGCTACCATTTTACTGCAGCTATAAATTCCGACCATAGAGCAAAGAGGCAGTCGAAGTACGAAGTAATGTTATGCAATATATGTAATAGGCTAGTTGACAGTAAGAAAAATACCGAATATTATTAGGTATGTAGAATGGTTGTGAGCTAAAAGTATCAAAATTCAACTGAGGTTTGTAAATGAGTTTAGATTAATTAATATTTTATGAGCTAAATGTATCAAAATTCAACTGAGTTTTAAACCAACCAACCAAGAGTTTTGTCCTTGCTGCTCCTGCTTCGGAAGCAGCCAGGATGCTGTACAGGCTCGTAAACATTGGCATTAGTCGCAGAGGCAGTATCAGATAATTTTTTCTTTTTTTTTTTTTGTTGTGTAGTTACGTAAAAAGTCGACTTGTAACGATGAGGGTGGCATAATCTGTCTAGATTAAAACCCTCTCTAAATAAATAAAGAATAAAAAAATAAACTGAGTTTTGTAAATGAGTTTAGATTAATTAATATTTTGTGAGCTAAATGTATCAAAATTCAACTTAGTTTTGTAACTGGTGGTTTGAATGTGAATGTTGGTGGGGAACACAAGCTTATTAAGGATGATGGCATCACTTGAGCCGCCATTACTGTGTGCCCAGTTTTGACTATGAAAATTAAATTGAGTTTTACAGTGCGTTTTAACTAAGAATAGGAATGACCTTGCGCCATATTGTGAAGATTTAGCAAAATAGCATCTCGTTTACACATTTGCAAAGTCAGTAACATATTTTAACAAAAACAAATTCCAAAAACAGAACTAAAATGGATAAGAATAACACTACAAAACTTTGCAAGCCTTAGATTTCTAGCTTCAGTTGACAGTTAGAGATCATTGACTTTCCTATTCTTAGTTGAAACGCATTGTATAAATGAGATGATGATTTTTTTTTTGATGACGAGTTCGTTTTTTTGTTTTTTATGTTTTGAGTTTTTTTTTGTTTTTTTTTTTTATACATTTGTAAAACATGCAGACACAATGTAAATTGTTATTAAATACTTAAATGAAATGAATGAATGAAAAATTAGTAGCTATTGTTAATGTTAGTATTTTGATGAAATATTCATGGTTTAAGGGAAATAGACCACATTTTTATCGGTTTCCTAACTAAATACTGTCAAATAGCCTATAACCAATTACACATAAGTACAGTACAACAAAGTTCAAAAATTTCATCGTTTGAGAATCATTGAGAAGAGACTTTGCCCTAAACGTCAATTCTCGTACCTAAAAACGTTCAAATTCATGTCGCAATCTTATGCCAGCGACAATCAAATGTCAAAAATGTAGCTTAAACGCTACACAATTTTTGACAGATTGTTACTTTTATAAATATGATTTATTTTATTGATTAAATTTTTTGGATTTCATTTTATTTTTTATAATGAGATTGCGAACATTGTTAAAAATTACAGGTATTGACATTAATATAATGGTATTATTAATATTATAATGTATACAATTTATCTAAAACTCATTATCACGCAAGACAGATATCTTCAGGTTATGTTTGGGCCACACTAGAACGATGGGAAGCGTTGGGGGCTCCGAGCCTGGGGTCTCCTCATCACTGTCCGGTTCGGAGTCGGAATCTGCCAGTCTTGAGAAACACGAGACTTGCTTCGACATGTCTTCAGCCAAGTCTTTTGGGATTACTATCTGTGAAAATAAATATTACATTTTAGGCTGTACCTATATCAGGCCTCTTGCACTGGTACATTCCGCTCGAGATAAGTACCTACAGCTCGCGGCAACTCTGGGTTTCAAGTCAGTCAAGGTGTATTACGCGCTCAGCGAGCGAGACACGTACGGCCGCCCATGAAAAAATTAAATCTTAGATTTTAAATTTAAGTATACTATTCACATTATCACTATACTATATATAAATTAGTGATATAGTTACTTTTTGAATGACGAAAATCCATTACGAAATGTCGAGTCTTGTTGCTACCTTTTTTTTACCTACCTACCTACTTACTATAGTTGCCGACATTTAACTTGACCTCTCGGCGGAGTAGTGGGAGTTTGTATGCGCGTCGTATTGTTTCAGGAGTAAGGTCCAAAATCGCTTAAAGTAATTAAAGATTAACTTAGGATTAACAACCAATTGTAACTACCCGCGATCGTACGATCGCACAAACTTAGCCACTGGTGCGTTTAGGCATCTTTAGTTGTTTTATGACCATGTTCAGGCGACTAAAGTGGCCCAAATGTCACTTTCAATTTTAAGACGTGTTTGTACCTTGTTTACTTGAGAACACTTCTAAATATTATACGAGATGATGGTGTATTAAAAATAATTGATGATTGTTTGATTGATTAATAAAAAATAACGTTTGAAAATGATAAGACATTACATTAAAGTGAAACAACTCTAGATAGACTACTCATAAATACAATAAAAGTATAAAAAGGTACCTACCATATACCCCACCACCACCACCACCATACCTTAAGGTATGTATGGTATGGTATGGTGGTATGGTACCATATTTTATTTTTCTTTGCGGACAGCCCTAGTACTCAGCTAAGCGGCGTAGGTATGTTACGGACGAGTAACGACACAAACTAATAACAACTCTCAAGCGCGGCGATTAAGAGCAATTTAGCTTGCGCATGGAAGGGAAAAGATTTTGTAGGCTATTATAAAAGCGGCTTTCTTCAAGATCAAAGGAGTGCAACTTCTGTACGTTAGTACTATTACTTATTCTGTGCCTATATCATCCACTAGCACTTCCCGCGCGGCTTCGCCTAGTGCTTCTTTATCAATCAGTGCGCACGACCGGCGCAGGCGCTGTCTCAGAAGCAAGTGAGCTCGAAACTAGACGAACGCACTACTGACAGATACAAGATTGACACTGACAGCTTCGACATTGCCAACCCCAACTCAAACTACTGACTCAATGACAGCTGTTATCGAGTCGATTGACTAAGGTATCTCAAACGCTAATAGATGGCACTACTAGTATGTAAACAAGCCTTTTACCACAGATTAATACAGATGGGACACTCCGCAAAATCATTTAAATAAAAAGCGACTCTTGCTACGACACAATAAAGTGCAATTCAGGTCGCATAACGCTTATTACCTACAGTTATATTCACATACAAGTTGCCTCTCTTTCTATCGCGTAACTCTTATACTTTCTGACCTACTGAATTGGCCCCGCGGACGGGGCCCGCGCCCGCCGCGTACTTGTAGCTTCATACCTAAACTGCGGAGTGTCCCATCTGTATTAATCTGTGCTTTTATTTCACTCCTCCGACATATATACATAGATTATAAGGTCCAGGACTCACCTGCAGCCAGGCTTCAGTGGCAGCATAGGGCCGGCTGCGGCTGGCGGCCGACCCCGACACGGTGGGCGGCAGCATGGTCACGGCCGCGCCACAGCCGCGCCACGTGAAGTGACTGCCGTGCGACACGCGCCCGCTGCGAAAAATACGTCAAAAAACTGATTTAGATAGATAGATAAAACATTTATTCGATGCACACAAAAGACACAGCACAACACACAAAAGTACAATTAAATTATTACAATTCACATAAATAAACATTTAAAAACAAGGTGATCTATTTGCTGATGAATGGAGTAGAATTATGCGTGAATTTCTGATGTTTTGTGAGAGAAAGTATGCTAGGGTGTCCGCTATTATATCTTATAGCATATAGTAAGTACTATAGTATAGTTAAAAACTCGCTGCAGACTTGGTTATAAATCATAATCGGAGTAGGGATGTGCGCTAGTTGCGCGCGCTCAAGGCCATTATCGATAACGCAACGAAAAACAAAACCATCAAGATACCTGATGTCGAGAAGTTAGTCGATGAAGCCATTTCCAATGTCTCCATTGAAAATTGGCAAAAATGTGTGGAACATGCAGAATTGCTTTTGGAAATAAAATAAAAAAAAATGTGTATTTATTTCTATCACCCATTTATAAATATATAAAACTATCGATATCACTCATCGACTGCAGTAATGCACAGGACTACGTGTGGGCGTGGCCTGCCCATAAGGCCCGTGAGTGGGAAAGAGAGCGAAACACTCGAATGATTTATATACTATAGTACTTTTTTTTGTGTATCTGTTTCTATAATATATCTGTGTTAATTAATGTAATTGGTGTTACCGTTTTAATTAACAATAAACCTAACTTAACATACAAAAAAATACATAGGTAAACTATGGAAATGAAAGTGGCAATAGGACATAACATACATAACTTCAAATAACGAATATTTATTTATTTTATTTATTTATTTTATTTGGCTCCTCAACAATGAGTACACTATTACATGTACTTATACAGGGTGTAAGGGACAGCCCTCCGCAAACTGATAGGGTGAATTCAGTATGTCATACTAAGATGACCGGTACATGAAATTTTTTCAGGAACTTTAAGGGACTCCAATAAACCTGATTTGTTTGTGTTTTTGTGCACAAATCGGAGCGTCTATTACTGGTTGGGAGGGGTAGGTAATAAGTATGCGGTGAGTTCGACGAACTCTGTAGCTAGACAGAAAGTGAACAGCTGATTTCACGCATCGTTGGTTAGAGTATTTCAACATCCATTGCTGGTTTTTTTTTTTGCTGGTTTTTTTTTTGCAGTTTTTTTACATAAATGGAGTGCTGCGAACGCACAATGCAATTTTACATTGAAATAATGAAAATGTAACTGAAAAAAAATTTGAAAAAATGAAAAATTTCCTGAGAAAATTTCCGGTGGAATATGATTCAGAATGAGGAGCTGAATGCACCCTGTTAGTTTGCGGAGGGCTGTCCCTTACACCCTGTATAGTATAACATTTAAAACTTAGGTCTAAGTGCCCCATTACTTAAAGAAGAGCACTGCATGCACTACATTATGCGCTTATAACTTATTAAACAATGAAAAAGATGAGATAAAATTAAGCTCATTAGGCCAAACAGAATTAAACTTAATTATTCTGCGAGTTATATTTAAACATTTTTCTGATAGTAGGTACAGATGTATGACATAAGTCAATTTCTTCATCATGTTCTTTGTACACAGCATACATTCTATATAATGAGCAATGTTGCCTTAAATTTGTATTGCATTTTGGCATGCAAAACCGTTTCCTGTTCGATTTTCTTGGTAGATTTCGTGGCACATGGAAGGATATCCTACTAAGCAACTCGGGACAGTTCAAGACTAGTAACAGGCTCTTGCCTGTTACTAGTCTTTTAAGGAAAATTAAATCGAACATATCTCTTTTTTTCTCTAACGAGACAATCCTAAAATATTTTAATCTTTCCCGGTACGATTTCAACCTTTTACCTTTTAAAAGTAAGATGCCATAAGAATCTTTTCTGCAATCGTTCGATACGTTTGATGTGCACATTATATTTAGGAGACCAGACAACACTACAATACTCTAGGTGACTCCACTAGCGAGTTGTACATAATTTTTTTGGTTTTGACTTTTTTAAAGGATTTGCACTCTCTCATGACGAAACCTAGTACTTTTGTTGCTTTTAATGTGACTTATATATAAATATAGGTACACAGTGCGGTGTGCGTCTGAAGGTTGCACCAAATGGGAGTCCAGCTCAGCATGTGTCAGGCAGGTATACCTGACGCTGATATTCTGCTGGATCCCTGTAGTGACATACGTATTTCTTATGCTCATCATTTTATTTATTTATTTAACATAAAATGGCGAATACAAGGCCATTTACATTAGACACCGATTATTCAAAAAGTGATGAACAACCGTATTTTGGGGGGAAAAAAATATACCTATCGCAGTAATATTGGCCTTAACAGTTTCCTTGGTAATGTCCTGTTAACTTAATTATGTAAAATAGAACAAGATGTCTTTATTCTTCTATTAATTATCACAGTTTTGCGTTTAAGGCGATCCCCCGACCTTGCGATAGTGCGTATTCAGAGGCTAATAACCATTGAGTTATATAACATATATAATCAATGCTAATAACTCAATAATTAAGAGTAATAAATTACATCTAAAAGCACATTATTAATGTTCGATAGTCTATCATCACATTGCACGTTCACTTTTGTTTTTATGTGAAATAAATACATTTAAAATCTCCTTGTAAAAAAGTGTCTAAAATTATTGATTGCATGCATCTTTTGCTAAAGGTGACGTTCTAAAGATATGAGGATTACACTAATTCTTTTTTTATTTAAATAATTCGAAAAAAAATGTGAATTTTATGATGAGGGGGCGTGCACGGGAGCGCGAGCGGGACAGAGCGATGCTGAGCGGCGGGACAGAGAAAGATCGAACTCTCAAGGTCGTTTGGTCGAGTTACGGCCTTAAAATGCTCTCCTGTAAAATCATGATTTTGTAGATAACCGCATATACTTTGCGGCCGTCGAGTAGAAAGTTTTCTACTGTCTTTATCATGGCGATTACAAAGCCAAATTGTCTTCACTATCCTAGACAATTCTCAGTAATTGTCAGTGTGATTTCGACAGTTTGAGTAGAAAAGTTTCTTCCGAAATAGTCTACATAAAAAAGGACCTATGACTCAGACTTTTAATTAGCTGCAGTAAAATGACACTTTTTAACCGACTTCCAAAAGGAGGAGGTTCTCAATTCATCGGAACCTTTTTTTTTTTTATGTATGTTCCCCGATTACCCGAAAATGGCTGGACCGATTTGGATTTTTCTTTTTTGTTCGAAAGGGTATACTTCCCAAGTGGTCCCATGATCATCAAGTCAGGATCTGACGATGGGATCCCATGGAAATCGAGGGAAACCCTCAAATTTTATGGGCACACCTATATCGATTTCGGTATTTTTTATAGTAACTCGTGCATTTGCTCTCGGAAAGTACCATTCGGTGAACTGGAACTAATGATGAAGACCACAGAGGGCCATCGGAAATACTCAATTATATCTAAGTATAGCACAGGTTGCGATTCGATTACTTTAATATGGTTTATGCTCGTCAAAATGCATAATGGTAATGGTGATTTCACCATGAGCTCCATTTCTCCTGGTTCTTACTAGGAGAACTCCTCAACAATTAACGTCCCTGCATCGGGAAAAGCAATATTTTGTAAAACGTGATGAGCAGTTGACATTGGGTTATTGTAACTTAGATAAATTACAAACTGAACCACTAAAAAGTGAAAAATAAAAACTTTTTTACAAAAAAAATACCGACTTCCAAAAAAAAACACTACAAAGTGAAAAATAACTTTAATTTCGGAAGTCGGTGGCAAAAAACTAAAATACAGATCCAAAGACACCGACTTCCAAAATAAAGTTATTTTTCACTTTGTAGTGTTTTTTTTGGAAGTCGGTTTTTTTTTGTAAAAAAGTTTTTATCTGTCATTTCGTTAAAAAATGTTCCCATTTGATAGCTAAATGACAGTAAAAATTACATTAGAATTAGAACAAAAACAAATTGTGGAAGGATTTCTTCGGTGAAAAAAAAAATAAAAACAAAAAAAAATGGAGAAACGAAATATCATGTTGTTTTCCCAGCAATAATTTGTGCGCAAAGCTACTTAGTTAGATGTACAGTATGCATAGTTGACGGCTTTGTGAAGTGTCTTTTTAGACCCTGTAGGTACAACTGCTTAACCCCTCAAGTGTCTGAGTTTGGCTAATTTTAGACCCAAAACACCAGCGAGTGGGGAGGGTTGGGGGTTAGTTGCGAACCCATACGTTCACAACTACTGATAATGATATTTTTTCCATCGGATGATGTTTTTTTACGTTTATATATATCTCTATCTAAGCTTATATACCTATTATGTAAAGTTTTGTCCTTTTACATACTTTGGGTGCATTTGACACGCGGGGGGAGAGGGGGGGTTAGCTACGAACTCCATAGGTTCACAACTAATGATGATTGGTTTTCCATCGGATGATTTTTTTTTACATTTATATATATGTGATATAAGCTTATATACCTAACAAAAAAAGAGTTTTTCTTATGCACACATGGAGTGCCTTCGACACTTGAGGGGTTAAACCTTCGTGGATTGCAGGCGTAATGTTATAGTATAGCTATGACTTACTCGATAGCCAGCGGCAGCAAGCTCGCCCCTTCAGCGTTCAGCATTATATGTGCACCTTCCAGGTATTCCACGCTGGACCTACGTACACGGTCACCGCACCATGGGACCTGAAATAGAGCATAAACCGGTCAAGAGCGAGTCGGACTCGCGCACCGAGGGTTCTCGTTCCGATTTCTGAAAAAGTGTGCTATTTAGAGACATCGTTTTATTTTTCCTGTAATCTTTACATAAACTTCTATCACATATAATAATTTCAGATTTTTCTCTTTGCAAACTTCGGAGATATTAAGGGTACGGTGTTTTTTTTTTACATTTTTCATCAAAAGTCGAAAACTATGTGGCCTAACAAAAAATAAAAAAATGTTTAAGAATGTGCAAACAGCGCTCTTTCATATGATACCCCACATGCCCTAGTAGCCCCCACTTCCATTTTTTAAGACCCCCTTTCCAGTCCCTGTTGCAAAAAAAAACACGGCGGCCTCAGCTGCTGGCTATACCTCGTGGCCGCACTAATCTGTTAAATGAGGCGCCCCTGACGCGGGCTCTTCGCACTCTTAACCTTGTAGCAGAGGAGATAGACGTTTTTGCGTGTACACTAAGTGAATTCACAAGGATAACATTATATGTAATAAGTTTTAGATAATAAGTTTTTAAGTTTGCTTCACTATTGCATTGGGTTATACCTGTAAAAATAGTTGTAAGTGAGGATATAAATAAATAAATAAATAAATAAATAAATTAATATATAATTCTTATTTCTTTCTTATTTGCAAAATAGTTGGGTAAACCTCATCTAAAACTGTTCCAAATTTCAAGTTGATAGCATTGTGGCGGCATCTACATCGCCACATATGAACTACGCATCAATGACATGACGTCATGCAAACCTGCATCGCGCAATTAGAGTTTACCACGCGCTTAGCACATATATACAACGTCCCTTTTCAATAGAGGATGAGTGAACTTTACAACCTGTTCCTCATGCCTCTAAACTGGTGACCCCGAGCATGAACGTCAGCGCAGCCTTCGTGCAACTCCTTCAGCGTGACGTCATCAGCATTCATAGTAGTTCTTGAGATATCTAGCTGTGACCGACAGACAGACAAAGTCACACCATAAGGGTTCCTTTTTTACTATTTTGGTACGGAACCCTAAAAACATACAGTCGAATTGAGAACCTCCTCCTCTTGGAAGTCAGTTAAAAATACAGTCACTGCTGTCATAGACGACACGGTTGGCGCAGTGGTTGAGCGATTGACTGCTGCGCAGCATGTCGCGGGTTCAATTCCCGCACGGAACAAATATTTGTACGACCTACAAGTATTTGTTTCGAGTCTGGGTGTTTTATCAGCCATCTCGTTACCATAACACAAGCATTAGGTTGCTTAGCTTGGGACTAGATGGCGTTGTGTGAAATGTCCAAGGATATTTATTATTATTATTATAGCGTGGCCATAGAGAAATTATCTTACCTCCATTATTTCAGGTATTTGAGGTAACGCTTTCTCCATACTCGACATCTCGAAACTATCAGTTGACATGTGACCTGCAAGTAATCAGAATCATTTTAATCCTTCGTTGCTAAGTAATAACAGCCGCACGGGTCGATTCATCAGGTTAAGCTGCGCTTGCTGGGGTTGGTCCGTGGATGGGTGACCATCTTTACACACCGAGACTCCTCCGTGCCTCGGAAAGCCCGTTAAGCCGTTGGTCCCGGCTGTCATTCGTGGATCTTTGACAGTCGTTACGGGTCGTCAGAAGCCCGAAAGTCTGACAACCAGTCTTACCAAGGGGTATCGTATTACCCAGTTACTGGGTTGTGGAGGTCAGATAGGCAGTCACTCCATGTAAAATACTGGTATTCAGCTGCATCCGGTTAGATTGGAAGCCGACCCCGACATAGTTGGGAAAAGGCTAGGCAGATTGATTTTATATAGGGTGTAAGTGTAAACAGTGGCAATATTTTAAGGGGTCACTGTACTCATCATTATGAACAACTTTTACTATGGGACCAAACCTGAAATCGCGAAAAAAAAAACAGATGTTCAGTATATTTAAGTTCGCATAATTCGTCAAAGCTGACAGCAGGTCCAAACTGGAGGAAGGTATCTCGTGACAGACGACAATGGAGCCTATGCCATGAGGCACACCGAAATTAGCGACATTTTGTGATTTTTTGTAAAATATTATTGTAAATTTAGCTTTATAATTTCAGAATAAAAGGTTTTTTTATTTTTATTTATTTATTTAATTCGTCAAAATGTAGGGAACACCTAATTTTTTTTTCGCGATTTCAGGTTTGGTCTCTTAGTAAAAGTAGTTAATAATGATGAGTACAATGACCCCTTAAGAGGTTGACACTGTTTACACTTACACCCTGTATACTCCCATATTACCCGATTGCGATGAAACCCAAAAGGATGGTAATGTTTTTTTTAATTCAGAAATAATAATTACGGATGTTAAATACTCTAGGAATAACAGATTGGTCTGATTTCGGAAATCAGACTAATCCGGGGCAAATCTAATTATGAGCAGATGTATTCTTATGGATATAATTACTTATGTAAATAACATATTTGTTACTGCCGCGAATCATATTTTGATGATACAACCTGACACTGACCTGCAAATTGCAAAAAAAACGCAAGATAATTTTAAATCCGCGGGATACCTTAGCACAATTTTTTTTATCACAAATCGAATGTTTTTAAACGAAATTTGTAAAATAATTGCTTCATTTGTTTGAAAGATTGATTTGATCGAAAACGTAAATAACTCAATGAATATAACTGAACTGCCGGTCGATTCTGTAAAAATATCACCGTGAAAACTTAGGTGAAGTGAGTTTGTTTTTGCTAGGAATTGACACTATTGACAGCTCACTCCACGCTCACTTCACCTAAGTTTTCACGGTGAGATGGTTACAGAATCGCACTGCTGGTTGAGATGATGAGGCGATAAAATACCACCGCGATATTTTTACGTCCGTGCGAACGTGCGTCGGCTTAGACGACGTTCTTTTTTATTTTATAATAAACAAAGACATGTTTTTTTAAATAATAACTTACTGACTTCCAAATGAAAAAAGATTGGAATATGTAAACAAATAAAAAAATCTGATATAAATCAAATAAATCCGATTATTTTAAATTAATTATGATTTTTATCAACCCTGAATACAGGGTTGAAGTACATAAAAATTTTTGAAGTACATAAAAATACACTTAAATTTTAAAATCAGGCTTTTATTAGTCTGGATATTATCTAGGACCAGAGTCCTCGTCAAGACGAATCAAACGATCCCAAACTCGATAGGGTTGCGTCGTTTTATTACTGAGTTCCTGTGACCACCTTCCGGCTTCACCATCAGATCAGCTCCATGTCATAATATTATTGCATTGTCATCCGATTTAGACATGCAAGTAAAATTACAGCTCAATCGGAAACCGGGAAGTGGGTCAAATTTAACTTGCAAGATTTGATCCATACAGACAGACACCGGGACAGGTGAAACTAAATGAAAGCTTGTAATTAATGGCACTGTATAACCCTTTAGTCCTTACCTTCAGGACCACTTCTTTCACCGCCCATGGTGTTCAGTCCTCGCTGTAAGATTTCCTTGATCTTATGTTCCACTGAGAGAGGGAGATAATAGGGAGCCGGTGGCTGCTCCTCTGCGGTTTGCTGGAATATAAACAATAAAAAAAAAACAAATATTATCATTTAAACTGAGAATCAGCACTTTTTGAATGTTAGAAGTTATCTCGCATTCACCACTTCCTACATTGCATGAAATATTTATTTACTAAAAATAAGCTAAAATAAATTAAAAATATAATATCTTAAAAAATAACAAAAAACTAAAGGGTATATATGTAGGTTCGAATGATGTTTTTGCGAAGGTCGCCATTTCGAAAAATTTTGCGAGTGGTACGCCAGTTTGAAAACTCATTATATCGAAAACCGCTATATCGAATGACGTTATCGCGAAGGTCGCCATTTCGAAAAAATTTGCGAGCATTACGCCAGTTCGGAAGTCATGGTATCGAAGTCCGATGTTGAGTTGATTTGTCTTTCTTTTTTTTTTTTTCCCCAAACTAAATCAATAGACCATGCTCTTTGAGTCTCGTCTCATTGGGGTCGTGAGTTCGATTCCCAGACAAATTAACTCAACATCGTATTTCGATACCATGACTTTCGAACTGGCGTAATGCTCGCAAAATTTTTCGAAATAGCGACCTTCGTGATAGCGTCATTCGATATAGCGGTTTTCGATTTAATGAGTTTTCGAACTGGCGTACCACTCGCAAATTTTTTCGAAATGGCGACCTTCGCAAAAACGACATTCGAACCTACGTATCACTCCCAAACTAAAATATGGCGTCGAAAAATTCCTCCGCATCGCTGTCGACTGGTAAAGTACCCAAGAGACTGCCGGCATTGCCACGTTGTATGGCAATGCTAAGTCTCTGGCCAAGGTAAGCCAGCGCTTTGGTCACGGGAAGTGTCAACAAGCCGTTTGGAGATTTCGTTAAACAAACTATGAGCACTCGGACCCCACGGGCCCAAGGGTTTCAACCCCAAAACATTAATATTGCATTAATTATTGTTTATGACAGTTTGACATTATTATCTTCTATACAAAAGCTGTCAAACCGCCATGTTTATTCCTTATATTAAAGTTATCTGACGATTGAAAACCTTGATTCTCATATGGACAGGTTCTCAAAAAGACAGATTCTCAAAAAAAACTCGTCTCTCTCAAAAAATCTCGGACACCGTTTCCACAGTTTCTAAATAAGTAGGTACTGTTGGAGGTTGCAATGTGGCGTCACTATTATGAGTGTTTAGTCTGTGGTCCTCTGACAACGTCTGACGCGTCCTCTACATTGACTATGTCTGGAAAAATGGACGACGTTGAATAGTCTAGTTCAGTTTATTAAATACTCGTAAAAGGTTTCTCCATTACAAACACTATCTTTTCAATACACTTCCTCGAAAACTGGTTCATATCGCAATACGATTATGTTCACAATTTATTTCACACTGAGTCGTGCGTGCCACCCGCTTATTTTAGAGGGTACACAGGAAAATAAGCGGTGCCACCAATTAATAAAATCATTAAACGTTTCATTTTTCTCTTTATCTGCTTACGTGTACTCCTGTCCTTTTAAGAATCTGTCCTTTTGAGAATCTGTCTTTTTAAAAACCGGCTTTTTGATAAATCTGTCTTTTTGAGAATCTGTCTTTTTGAGAATCTGTGATAATGAAGTATTGAAAAATTATTAAATTATTAATATAATATTGTGTTGTAAATAAAATACTGAGTATCGAGTTTCCAAAAATGAAAACAAATATGGGTTTTGGAAAAATATTTTTAATACCGATGATCTGGCTTCAACTTTCTGACTGACCAACTCTTTGACAATTCGAAAGTGCCAGTAATTGGTTTAATTGAAATAAATGCTTTGAGTTTGAGTTTGACGATTCGAAAGTCTAAGAATCAGCACTGTTTAGGGTTCTGTACATGAAAAGGAAAAAACGGAACCCTTATAGGATCACTCTGTTGTTCGTCTGTCTGTCAAGACCCGTTTTCTCAGGAACGCGTGGAGGTATCAAGTTGAAATTAATATCAAATACGTGGGTCTATAATGCGTTGGAGCCCTCTCTCGCCGCGAACTCAATTCAGCCGGGATTGTGCGCGTGAATCGGCAGACAACTCATTTTGCGTTGCCGTGTGAACGAAACAGGATAATTGTATGAAACCGAATGTAGCAGAAATTACGCGACTCATAACTCATAAAATTACGTTCGTCTGGCTTCACCCTTATGTGAAATAAAATATTTTGATTTTGATTTTTTGATACATACCGGCGTCCAGGGCACCCACCGCAGCGCAGCGGACACGCCGGCAAGGGGCGCAGGGCCGGCGGCCGGCCGCGCGGGCCGCACGCGCCGGCACGACGCGCGCCGAGACATGCGCGTCACTAGCCACGCGCCGCCGCAGCTGGGGGGAATGTGACGTCACAATCATTATACTGCTTATACAACGTGTAACGTTAAATGCGCAAAACCTCTTAAGGGGTCATTGTACTCATCCTTATGAACAACTTTTACTATGGGACCAAACATGAAATCGCGAAAAAAAAATCAGCTGTTCAGTACATTTTGACGAATTATGCG
The DNA here is from genome assembly GCA_905163495.3 of Cosmia trapezina. Taxonomy (NCBI): domain Eukaryota; kingdom Metazoa; phylum Arthropoda; class Insecta; order Lepidoptera; family Noctuidae; genus Cosmia; species Cosmia trapezina. The sequence continues at coordinate 15,339,614 of LR991047.1, forward strand.
AACATAAATGTACTGAACAGCTGATTTTTTTTTCGCGATTTCAGGTTTGGTCCCATAATAAAAGTTGTTCATAATAATGAGTACAATGACCCCTTAAGAGGTTTTGCGCATTTAGAATTACACGTTGTATAAAGTCAAAGTCAAAGACAAAGATTTATTTGCAGATAAATATGGTTACAAAAGTTCTTACAAGTAATATAGTAGCTTAACATATTTAATCATAACATAACTCTGGTTGTATACTCTTTACAACCAATTTTATTAGGGTATAAGTTCTTAAACTGTCATGGTCACTAACATTATTATTAACACAAACGGGATATTTACCATGTTTGTTGTTTGTTTTTTGTTTTTTATTGTTTTTTTTTTTTTTTGGTAAATATCCCGTTTGTGTTAATAATAATTATTAACACAAAATTTATTTATTTATTTAAATTTTGGTTTCCGTACCAAAATGGTAAAGAAAGATACAAGCGAATTGATAACCATTATTTAAATTATACATAAAAACTTTCTTACTTAGGATCTTCGCTAATCAGCTTCAGAACTTCAAATCCGGAGCCTCTTTGAGCAGCTTTTAATTCCCTGCCCGTGCAGCCCACTATCTGTAACAAGAAATATTTACATTAAAAAAAAAATCTTTATTAGCTAATTAAAATAATTGTATTTAATAAAAGAATTTGGAAAAGGTTAAATTGAATCATATTTGTTGTGGGTCAAATAGCTCCGATCTATCTGGTCTGGTTGGTGGTCACCAGACCAGATAGATTGCTGCTGTTTTATTTTTATTCTTCACTTTTATCAGATTGTTTTGTTTACACTTTTATCGGATAGTGTTGTTTACACTTTTATCAGATTGTTTTGTTTACACTTCTATCGGATAGTGTTGTTTACACTTTTATCAGATAGTGTTGTTTACACTTTTATCAGATACTTTTTGCAACAGAGCATAGCTACGCGACAGCAGAAACTTCAGATTGCACTAACCTGTAGAAAGTTGACAGTGCCGTGTGGCGTGTGCGTGGCGTGTAGCTGCGGGTCCGCGGCCACCAGGAGGTGGCGCAGGCGCGAGGGCGTGGTGCCGCCGTCTAGTGCGCGGTGCCATGTTATATGGTCGCCGGCGCACAGTCTGTTACCTGAAAAATAACAGATTATTTTGGGTACCTATCATTTGACCGAATTTCATTTTGTGCCGTGCTTATTGGAATTGTCATGAGGTGCACTCTGGTTAAAAATGATTTTAATGGTAACTATATCGCGCTGCAAATTGCGCTACTTGAGTTGTATGTTATGTGTGGCCTTGATTGTCAGAAGGCAGATTTCGTAGCCTCGTTATCTCCGTCAACATAAAACTACGCCTTCCAATCTTCTGACACGCTTTTTGCTATGTTTTTATTTGAAATGGTGTAGGTACTCCTGCGATGGTCGCATAAATATCTTCAAGTTCTGATGAGTGGCTTTTCAGTTAGCTTCAATCATTTAATTCGTATTTTTCCCACATTGTCTATGTAAATGATGCTCTAATTTATTTTGCAGAGTGGTATTCGAATTTGTGTGAGGTAGGCATTACTAAAAAGTAAAAACTTTTTACAAAAAAAAAGACTACAAAATTAAAAATAACTTTAATGTCGGAAGTCGGTGGCAAAAAACGAAACTAAAAAATCAAAACCACCGACTTCCGAAATTAAAGTTATTTTTCACTTTGTAGTGTTTTTTTTCGACGTCGGTTGTTTTTTTTTTGTAAATGTTTTTATTTTTTTGAACGTCGTGTTTCCCAATAGCTATTTAACTTAGGAATATTTAAGCCACAAGTGAATGAGTTGCTTTTATTTTACTGTAGACCACCTCACGTACTTATCAAATGCGTCAATGTGTGTGTCGGTGTGTGTGTAGTTTTCGTCTATTTTCATAAATAACTTTAAAACAATTTATTTTAAAATTATAAAAAAATTGTTTGAAACACTCTTAATAAGCCCTTTCATATGATATGTCACACGGTACAGTTTGCAAACTTTTTTTTTTCTTATTTGCCCCCAAAAGTGACACCCATACTTATTCAAAATTTATTTATTTACTTTGCCCGCCCGTGTTTGGGTCACAGAAATTCATATGTGTACCTTTCAACTTAATCAGTCCATTAGATCCGGAGCAAATTAGCTGTGACAGACGGACAAGGGGTCAGTTTTTTCCTTTTGAGGTACGGAACCCTAAACATACAGGCTAAACATAAAATAATATCTACCTACCAGTAGTAAAAACATATCTAGCGAGGGCTTGCAACAAAGCAGCCGGCCACAAAGGCGGTTGAGTTAACCCATCCTCTGCAGACAATCGGATGGTTAGCTCGAAACCGTACCCGGACGGCGCCTGCCCGGAGACATCCGGCGCCATATGCACGCGGCCGTCGCCGTGCAGGTCTGAGAGGCCGAAACTGGAGGCAAAGTCAAATCATTTATACTTATACACAGTCCATTCAGAATAGGGTATTACACCCATTTTTGAAAAGTGTCTCTGTTAGATTCTATAGTGCTAATAAGCCACTACACACACAAGTGCCATAATAATGCATTTAAATTTTTTACATTTTCTTTCGCGCTAAAACGCTGGACGCAGGGGACGCCATATTGCTCTGTGGTCATGACGTCAGTTCGCCGTGTAAACAAACACTTTTTATATGCTGATCAGTTGACAGTTGACATTGACGCTTTTTAATTTACACAGCCGTATGACGTAATAACATGGCGGCTACTTTCATAGTGTTAGAAAACAGATTAAAAAAACTGAAAACTTTGAATTGAATTTTAAAATTTATATTGTTATTTAATGAACTAAAACTAACATTTTCCAACTGCTTTTTGCATAAGCTATCTAAATAATATATTTTTTCATTTTTTCTCCTATAGAATAAAATACCATAGCCTGACCTGATTGAGTATTAAATAGGAATCTACCTGACATAATGCCAATGAGGCAGTATGTGTTCTTCAGGCTTCCCAGGGTTCCAGTACATACTGATGTAGTCCAAGGGATCATGTCCGCCTAACCTGTAAATAAATAGAACAAAAATAAAACTAAGATCTCGGAGCTTCTATGGGGAAGTATTGTATTGCAATTAGTGCATTTCATTCGTTCATTCATTCTTTGGTAGTAGACCAATGAATGAATGAAATGCACCAACCCCAGCATTGTTTGAACAGCATCAATTACTTGAATGAACCCAAAGATTCACACTAGCCCCTGTTGCCTCTCATGTTACATGGTGCAACAGAGACCATTGCATATCATGGAGTAGATCTGGGGGCAAAGGTAATGGTAGGGAGGACATGGAAGGATTATAGAGCCATACCGGATATGCATCCTACCATAAATATTTGACATAGTCCTGTCCTGTCCTCAAAAATTGTGACATGCCAATAATATCTCCGTCCATTCATCCGCAAACAGATCGTTTGTTGGATTAGAATCCAAGAGATCATTAAGTGCGGCCAGAGTGCGAGGTACTGGGGACTTAGCACGCGCAACAGTGCGACATGGGAGCACAGCAAACGGCCTTTGCTTTCTGCAGCGGCAATAATTGTCTGGGACAAAGAAGCGAGCCAGCACAACATGCAGATCAGGTGCGTCAATAGTGCCACGGAGCGTCTTGCAGGCTCTGGTGAGCTGATCTCGTGTTCGCCTTACCTCTAATGTATACTAATATTATGAAGCTGAAGAGTTTGTTTATTTGGTTGAATGCGGTTAATAAGTCTTCAATAAAACACCAAATATCGTTATTTGTGTATTGAGCTAAGTAGCGTAGACATACAAGTGCATAAATCATAAGAGTAGGGTAGGAACAATACTGAGATAGAAGAGGTAGACTTAAAACACAATGAACCCAAACTTATACACTAAGAAATATGTAGATACAACAGCGGTAATCTCAGGAACTGCTGGTTTGAATGGAAAAATTCTTTTAGTGTTAGATAGCCCATTTATCGAGGAAGGCTATAGGCGATGTAACACCACGCTAGGACCATTAGCAGCCGAGAAAAAAGAAAAAAGTAATAGCTTGGGCAGGCAATCTATGCGATGGGGTGGGTCGCGGGAACAAGAAATTTCACGCGGACAAAGTCTCAGGCAGAAGATATTGTTAGTTATATCCGAGGCATCCCAATAGAAATTTATTTGGATAGAGGTAAGGATAATAATCGTATCCTGATCAACAAAAATCATGTCCTGCATGTCCTGTCAGCTGCACAATACAGGAACTGATGTGATGGCACCAAATACGTAGCTGAATTCTGGACCGAGTCCATTTAGATTGCCATCGGCACAATAAGAAGGAGAAGATAGTTCAATGTGCCAGTGATCATAATTTTTATTTTTGTGTAGCTTACCAATATTTGAGTCTTGTGGTGACTTGTAGAGGGTTGGGCTGGTCTGGGTAAAGCCTGGAACATGTGTCACACAATGCTTTCAGTCCGGCTGGAACTAGACGATCTGTGGAAGATAACAAATTAAATTAGAATAGTCTTGCCTACTTTCAGTTACAATTTGGGAAAGAATTATACTTAAGGTTTATTAAAGAGCTATATATCTTTACAAAAAATAATATCTTGCCTATATTTCCCTAAGGGTTGGGCAGAGGTGTATAAATTGTTCTAGAATCTATTGTTTCAAGCAGTTATTCAGATACCTACATATGAACTTATGTGTCAAAGTCGATAAGGGGTTGTAGCAGGTGATAAGGAAGCTATACACATCGTCACTAACTGCATGACACCATAGGACCAGCAGGTGGCAGATCCTCTTTCCACAAAACTAAGGAGCTGGCCAAACAAGTACTTAAGCAAGTAGGTAGTTTCAGAAAAATGTGTAGAAAAAAGGTCGGTTGGGTTTACCACCCCACCAACCTTTTTTCTACACTTGATTAAATCCAGGATGACCAATATACCTTTACCTCCCTGTCCCAATTGTCCCCGATCCATTTCCTGCGAGTTCCCGGGAACGCTGTCAGCTGTTGCCGTGGGTTGCGCAGACGCAACGAATGATAATGCGCTGCTCCGGACCACGCCACCCGGGGGCGGAGCGCCCGGTCCATTACCACTTGACATTTTAACTAAAATGTGGAAGACTGGAAGATTGAGCAAGGGTTTCAGTTTAAAAAGCAGGAGCAGCTTTTGTTCCAGAAACCAGAAATATGAATTGTGGATTTTAGTAGTCTGTGCATGTTTTTTGTTATTTTTTTTTTGATGTTCAGATCAAAATTTCTTCTCATTAGAAGCATAACTATGACAGATACTTATACAAATATTGCTGAGAGAAAGCAGGACAAAAAAAAAAAATGCTCCAGAAGTCAGCATTTTGTAATAGCTGTTTCGCGTAACTTTTTTTAAAGTTTCTGAACGAAGTATTATTGACGTACGTTTCTCTAGCAAACAAATCAAGGATAATGATCACAAGAATCAATACTTGTGTAATGTTTCATAACTTTTATGTTTTTGTTATAACTACACACCTTTTTATTTGAAAACCCAGATATAGAAATAATTAATTTTTGTACAATGCTGGTCCAGCATAGGCCATCAATCAGGATAGATGCGAACTGTCAATGTCAATAAAAAGGCAAAATTTCAGAACGATTACGAACATCCGCTCGGTTTTTCACTGTTTATTTGTTTGTGAAAATATTTCGATCATTTCAGTCGTTTTGCTTTATTTTTATACAGAAACAACACACCCAAATACTAAAAATAACTTTTCAAACTTCCCTCGCTGTATCAATCGTAATATTAAACAGTAAAAACGTTATTTTTTACAAAAATGCGTTACATATTTTTAACCACTATATTTAGCGTAGTTTTCGCCTACGAAAAAGACATGACGATTATGGTGCAAGCGGGAAAAGTGGACTGTTTCTATCATAAAGTGCTGCCTAACGAAATTATCGACATAGAATATCAGGTAAGGTGTAAAATTATTTTTATCGCCATTAGTAGATAACCTCTTTCTTGAGAGCTTGTAGATAGATTAAAACGCCGAAATCGTAATCGAATATCTATAAATTTGCCACGGTGTTGCAACTGATGACTTGAAAAGTTTATTTACAAGGTAAAACTGTACTTTATCAATAAAACCTTGTACTTAACTTCAATTAGACAAAGTACTTTTTGGCTGCTCTCCAACGTAGTAGCTAAACTGAAAATCATGAGTAATCTACTCAACACAATCATTCAGTACTATAACTGAGTGATATATTCCCATAGTCATCATTCTTCTGCCCTTGCACCAATATATTCCGTGCTGGCACAGCATGACTTCTACTATTTATACAAAATGACAAACCTTTGCTTTAAGGGGGAAGCGCTGTGGTAGCCTGCAAAATTATTATTTTTTGGGGTTTTTTGCAATTTGCAGGTCCGTGTCAGGTTGTATCTTGATCAAAATGTGATACGCCGAAATAAAACATGTATTTATTTAAGTACATAATTTTAACCACCGTGCCTCGGAAAGCACGTTAAGCCGTTGGTCCCGGCTGTCATTTGTGGATCTTTGACAGTCGTTACGGGTTGTCAGAGACCCGAAAGTCTGACAACCAGTCTTACCAAGGGGTATCGTATTACCCAGTAACTGGGTTGTGGAGGTCAGATAGGCAGTCGCTCCATGTAAAATACTGGTATGTTCTATGTTAAGGATTTGGTTTCCGCACTTAGTCCTTCATGTGGACCATTGTGCGTGAGCCATGGCGGCCTTCGGGGGTTATTCCAACCAGCCCACCTCCCTCCAGAAGTTAACCAAATCTCTAGGTCTGTTAATAACATAAAAAAATCATAATAAATCATAATAATAACATCTGTGAAAGATCGGGGTATTCCAAGAGTTTCTGTTCTAATCTGGGCAACGCCTATGCATTCAAAGAGCACATGCGCAACGGTCTCCTCAGCCTCCATGCAGGCCCTGCACAGCGGACTGTCCGTTATTCCCATTGTGTGGAAGTGTTTGTTTAATGAGCAGTGTCCTGTGATGGTCCCCGTCACCAGGCGCAGCTCGTTTCTGTCCAGACGCAATAACCGCCTGGTAAGCGTACCGTCCAGGGATGGCATAGCCTCCCTGGATTGCCTGCAGCCTGGTGTCGAGGACCACCAACTCTCTGCTTGTGTGTGGGTGAACTCCTTTAGCCACCTGCGTAACTGGTTGAAGGGAATGGGCGCGATTGGCTCAGCTCCACAGACGGACGTGCTGGATGCTCTCCTAGCTAGTTCGTCAGCTGCGTCGTTACCCAGTGATCCACTGTGTCCTTTTATCCATTGCAGTGTCACTGTGTTCCGGTTAGCAACCGTTACTCGTTCGAGTGCGTCGTGACATTCTAAAAAAAAACTGGTATTCAGCTGCATCTGGTTAGACTGGAAGCCGACCCCAACATAGTTGGGAAAAGGCTAGGCAGATGGATTGAATTTTAACCATCATCGTGCAGATTCGTTCGATTTCGTTCGTTCAAAGAATCTGCACGAAATCTAACTTACGAGAGATGTGTTGATGACTTTTATGGTTAAAATTATGGAAATATATATGTTTTCTGTTTTAGTTTTATTGATGGTCTGACATTTGGAGTACTTTATGCAACCTACCCACTGTACTTTCTTTGGTATTGTCTGTTGAGTTATTGAGCTCCTTAAATACTGAGTTGAGCTACACAATTGTTGACAATTGCTTGCACTGACTGGACAGTTTCACTCGTATGGTTCTTTCCTCAAAAGACCATTTCAGACATGGATCTACATGGTCCTCACATGAACTGACCAAGATTATTTGTCTTGACTTTAAAAGAGACTGTGAGTTTGTTCCGCCATTTCTTCTCAGGGTAGTCAGATAGGAAATGTCGACTTCATCTAGCTTATTTTTGAAATATATATTTTTTTAATATGATGTATTTAAAAAGTGATTCCGATATTCTTTTTAACCGACTTCTAAAAAAGGAGGAGGTTCTCAATTCGGCTGTTTGTATTTTTTTTTTTTTTATGTTTGTTCGCGCATAACTCCGTCGCTTGCCAACCGATTTGAAAAATTATTTTTTTGTTGAAAAGGGTATACTTCCCAAATGGTCCCATTTTTGTCAAAATCCAGTTCTGATGATGGGTCCTGGAGAAATCGAAGGAACTCTTCAAATATTATAGGCACACCTATAGCGATTTGGGTATTTTTTATAGTAGCTCGTGCATTTGCTCTCGGAAAGCACCACTTGGTGAAGTGGAACTGATGATGAAGACCACAAATGCCTACCGGAACTACTCAATGATAAATATTTCACGGGTTGCGATTCGATTACTTTAATATGGTTGCTAAGCAATTTCCGTTCGTCACACAAGGCGTGTGGTGAGTGGTTGTTGAGGAGTTCTCCTGGTTCTTACCAGCAGAACTCCTCAACAATTAACGTCCCAGCATCGGGAAAAGCAATATTTTGTAACATGTGATGAGCAATTGACATTAGACTATTGTAACTTATACAAATTATAAACAGACCCACTAAAAAGCGAGAAATAAAAACTTTTTAACAAAAAAAAAAACCGACTTCCAAAAATCACTACAAAGTGAAAAATAACTTTGATTTCGGAAATCGGTGGCAAAAAAAAAGAAAGTAAATAAAAAACGAAAGACACCGACTTCCGAAATCAAAGTTATTTTTCACTTTGTAGTGATTTTTGGAAGTCGGTTTTTTTTTTGTTAAAAAGTTTTTTATGCCTAGGCCGCACATATCGCGATGACATTCGGGCGATAAACTTCGTCTTCGGTCTACAGCGAAGCTGCGCGGCCACATAGTGCGTGTTGTCAAGTTTATCGTGATGTACGAGCGATGAACAAACGCAAAAAACAAAATGGACGCCGCGGTTGCTCTGTATTTTATGGCAGCAAATAATTATTTTTTACATTTATGTCATGTAAAAAACAAATTAAAAGCAAGAAAAAGGAGGAAGTGGATGATAACTATTCACAAATTCCAATCCATGTTATGGCTTCAGCTATATTATGCAGTGTAGTTTAACTTAACATGTCCACTACGCACGAAGGGTGGGGGCCGACCGGCCGACTGAAGTGTGGCCGCGCAAGCGAAGTTCATCGCGATAAAACGCTTTGATCTGCGAGAGTTTACCGACAGCGGAGCGAAGTCCTTGCGACTACGCACGAAGCTCCGAAGTATACGCGAATACTTGGCTACATACATCGCAATTACGCGAATCTTCGGGTTATCGCGATGTGTGCGGCCTAGGAATTACAGAATAAACAATTTCATTTCATTGCTATACTCCCCCTTCCTTCCTTATTGTGTGCTAATAGGTAATATGGGCTGGTATCCTAACTCCACGTCAATGAGTGTATTTTGCATACACGTGGGAAAATCGATTATCCAATCCACGCCTCGTTCCTCGCTCCTCCAAAAAGGCCAGCAACTCCTTTTTGTTACTGACAATCTCACGTAGGGTACCTGGCTTACCTTGACCTATGTGTGGTGACTACCGGGCAGTTTAGAAGCACATGAGCTGCTGTCTCGTCGTCCTCCACGCAGGCCCTGCACAACGGACTGTCTGTGACTCCTACGACAAAGAGGTGTTTGTTAACTGACCCGTGGCCAGTTATAGCAGCTGTAACTGTACGCAGCTGTTGTTAAGTTAGTCGGAGAACCTGTTACGTGAGGCGGCCATCAATTGTAGGGAGTGCTGACTATGGTTTTTATTTGTTTATTTTATACTTACACATTATTTTACTTTATTAATTAATCCCTTAAACATTTTTACCAAGAAAAGGTTGACGATACCTGCTTGACGTGTTTTATGATTTTATCAAAACAATAAAATAAGTGATAATAATACAAATAAACTAGTTAATAGCGAAATGATGTTACTTCATGCATGACTCATGAAACATTACAGATAAGTGTAACATTTTAAATCCACTAACATTCTGCTTTACCTATTATGTACAGTTAGCAACAAAAGTCGATTATCACTCTAGTTTTCTAAATCTTAATTATTGAGAAAAATACTTCATTAAAATCGGAACAGATGTAAATTTTAAAGAAAATTAGCTCTTTTCTAGTAAATGAAATGCTAAAACTTTTTTACAAAAACAAAAACCGACTTCCAAAAAAAACACTACAAAGTGAAAAATTACTTTAATTTCGGAAGTCTGTGTCTTTGGATCTGTATTTTAGTTTTTTGCCACCGACTTCCGAAATTAAAGTTATTTTTCACTTTGTAGTGTTTTTTTGGAAGTCGGTTTTTGTTTTTGTAAAAAAGGTTTTTATTTTTCACTTTTTAGTGGTTCAGTTTGTAATTTATCTAAGTTACAATAACCCAATGTCAACTGCTCATCACGTTTTACAAAATGTTGCTTTTCCCGATGCAGGGACGTCAATTGTTGAGGAGTTCTCCTAGTAAGAACCAGGAGAAATGGAGCTCATGGTGAAGTCACCATTACCATTATTTTGACGAGCATAAACCATATTAAAGTAATCGAATCGCAACCTAAACTGTTATATTTTTAGATATAATTGAGTATTTCCGATGGCCCTCTGTGGTCTTCATCATCAGTTCCAGTTCACCGAATGGTACTTTCCGAGAGCAAATGCACGAGTTACTATAAAAAATACCGAAATCGATATAGGTGTGCCCATAAAATTTGAGGGTTTCCCTCGATTTCCATGGGATCCCATCATCAGATCCTGACTTGATGATCATGGGACCACTTGGGACGTATACCCTTTCGAACAAAAAAAGAAACATCCAAATCGGTCTGGCCATTTTCGAGTAATCGGGGAACATACATAAAAAAAAAAAAAAAGGTTCCGACGAATTGAGAACCTCCTCCTTTTGGAAGTCGGTTAAAAAACCGTGCGAAGCAGGGGCGGCGGCTAGCCTTTTCCCAAGTATGTTGGGGTCTGCCTTTTTTTTTTTTTTTTTTTTTTTTTTTTTTTTTTTTTTTTTTTTTTTTTTTTTTTTTTGAGGGTGGGAAATCATCAAATAACTTCTCCCGCTCTGGGTGGAGCGGAAGGGCGTGTCAGACTTTTACTGACTAAAACCCACCCGTGTTCCTTCAGTTGCCTATGCCAGGGCCGCGGTAACCCTTTCAGACAACCCGCGACCCCAGCGGCATGTTGGGGTCTGCCTACCAGCTGAATACCAGTATTTTACATGGAGCGACTGCCTATCTGACCTCCACAACCCAGTTACTGGGTAATACGATACCCCTTGCTAAGACTGGTTGTCAGACTTTCGGGCTTCTGACGACCCGTAACGCCTGTCAAAGGTCCACGAATGACAGTCGGGACCAATGGCTTAACGTGCTTTCTGAGGCACGGAGGAGTCTCGGTATGTAAAGATGGTCTTCCATCCACGGACCAACCCCGGCAAGCGTAGCTTAACCTGATGATCGACCCGTGCGGCTGTTATTCCTTAGCCGACTGATTCTAATAGCGCGATTTTATTCAGGCATTCGATGATTTTCCTTCCCAAAATATCGTGTTGATTCGCCAAGTTACATAGTAATAATATGCAATGATATTATACTTACTTATATAAAAACTTAAAAAAAAACCGGACAAGAGCGAGTCGGACTCGCGCACCGAGGGTTCCGTTCCGATTTCTGAAAAAGTGTGCTACTTAGAGACATTGTTTTATTTTTCCTGTAATCTTTACATAAACTTCTATCACATAGAATAATTTCAGATTTTTCCCTTTGCAAACTTCGGAGATGGGGGGGGGGGGGGGCGGTATTTTTCTTTACATTTTTCATCAAAAGTCGAAAACTATGCGGCCTAAAAAAAATTTAAAAAATTGTTGAGAATGTGCAAACCGCGTTCTTTCATAATATGATACCCCCACATGCCCTAGTAGCCCCACTTTGATTTTTTAAGACCCCCTTTCAGTCCCTTTTACAAAAAAAATATTAATATTTCTACTTCTTTCTTATTTGCAAAATAGTTGGGTAAACGTCATATAAAACTATTCCAAATTTCAAGTTGATAGCATAAGTAGTTCTTGAGATATCCAGCTGTGACAGACAGACAGACAGACTGAGTCACACCATAAGGGTTCCTTTTTTACCATTTTGGTACGGAACCCTAAAAAAAACTACAAAATGAAAAATAACTTTAGTTTCGATCATCGATTTCAGGTTTTGGTCCCATAGTAAAAGTTGTTCATAATCATAAGTACAATGACCCCTTAAAATATTGCCACTGTTTACACTTACACCCTTTATAAGTACGCCTCGACTTCAGAACCTTCTTCTTTTTTTTTCGTCAGTTAAAAACCGCATAAAAATTTCTGCTTTGTTATAGGTAATAGACTCAACCCACGGCGACCTAGACGTGTCGTTCCAAATGACGGACCCGGTGGGCCGCGTCCTGGTGGCAGATTACAAGAAGCCGGAGAACTCTCACCGGCACACCGCCACGCTGAACGGGGACTACCGGTTCTGCTTCGATAACAGCTTCAGTACTTTTAGTCAGAAGACTGTGAGTATCTACTTTTTTCTTATTTAATTCAGACACAGATATCCATATTTATGGCTAGCCTCCTTGCCGGATTGCCGCCATGGCATCTGGAGGCAAAAGGCGAAACGCCGGGGCGTAACTCCGCTGCCGCGAGGAATCACGGTACAGCGGACAGCGCTCCGGCGGGATCATGGCGACATGAAGAGTGCGACTGTCGCAACCCAGCGCTGGGCATGCCACAATTGCGGCGATAAGTCCTTTCTTTGAGTAATTTGATGATTTCCCATCCACAAAAAAAAAAAAAAAAAGTAGGTATACTTAGAAAACTATGTTAGTACGAGTAACCAAAGATATCAATCCGCCTAGCCCTTTCCCAACTATGTTGAGGTCGGCTTCCAGTCTAATCGGATGCAGCTGAATACCAGTATTTTACATGGAGCGACTGCCTATCTGACCTCCACAACCCAGTTACTGGGTAATACGATACTCCTTGTTACTTTCGGGCTTCTGACGACCCGTAACGACTGTCAAAGATCCACGAATGACAGCCGGGACCAACGGCTTAACGTGCTTTCAGAGGCACGGAGGAATCTCGGATGGTCACCCATCCACTGACCAACCCCGGCAAGCGTAGCTTAACCTGACGGATCGACCCTTGCGGCTGTTATTACTTAGCCACGAGCTCCTCAGTAACGAGTAACCAAAGATATATATGACAGAAATACAAAAAACAAACACTTTTTCTTTTTTTTTTTGTTAGCCTACATTGTGTCCCACAGCTGGGCAAAGGCCTGCCCTTTTTCCTTCCAAACCTCCCTGTCTTGTGCGATCTCTGGCCATGTTGGCTGCAAACCTTATCAGATCGTCACACCACCTTCTCCGTGGCCTGCCTCGACGGCGATGTCCTCCCTCAGGCTTCCAGTGAGTCACGATCTTTGCCCATCTCTCCGGGTGCATTCGTGCGACGTGGCCGGCCCACTCCCACTTCAGCCTTTTTTTTTTTTTTTTTTTTTTTTTTTTTTTTTTTTTTTTTTTTTTTTTGAGGTTGGAAAATCATCAAATAACTTCTCCCGCTCTGGGTGGAGCGGGAGGGCGTGTCAGACTTTTACTGACTAAAACCCACCCGTGTTCCTTCAGTTGCCTATGCCAGGGCCGCGGTAACCCTTTCAGACAACCCGCGACCCCAGTCAGCCTGGCTGTTTTTTCTCCAACATCTGCTACTTGAGTTAGTTATGACACAAACACTTATACAAAAATAATGAAATAGGGGTCCTGTATACATATAAAATCAAATCTGTCGCATTTTATAACCTCTCTCGCTCATACGGGATCAAATTTTTATGATTGTTAAATGAAAATATGCTTTTTTGAAAAATGTAATCAATTAGCGACCTCATCATCATTCTCCTGCCCTTATCCCAATTTATTTGGGGTTGGCGCAACATGTCCTTTTTTTCCATACTTCTCTATTAGTCGTCATCTCGGTAGTCACACCCTTTCTAGCCATGTCATCTTTCACACAGTCCATCCATAGTTTCTAACAATATTAATTTTATAGGTACCTAATTATTAACAATACATTTCTATTGTGTTATCAATAAACTCAGCTCAAAAATTATTATCTGTTTTTGAGATGAGATAGAAAAATCTATATAAGTAAAAAGAGAAGTCCTGATTGACTGACTGACTGACTGACTCATCAACGCCCAGACCAAACCCTTGGACCTAGAAAGCTGAAATTTTGCACAGAGGTTCCCTTTATAATGTAGACAAGGAATAAGGAAGGAAAAGCCGATGGCAAAAACTCGTGATCCATAAATCCGTTATGATCCGTAGATAAGTTATGGTTAATGATCCATTATGAGAGAGTTCCAAAACTTGCATTTTTTGTCATCAGGTATTCTTTGACATGCTAATAGATGGCGAAGAACAAGAGGAAAAAGATTATGATGATGAGATGGAGCTCGGTAAGTACCAGTCTACGTATATAAGACAGGGAATATTAGAGAACCTGCAACACCCTATCCTCCGCCTTCCACATCCAGTCTGTCCCAGACACTTTCTTCAGATCGTCGGCCCATCTAGCTGGGGGGCGTCTCACACTACGCGGTCTCCACTCCAGAATCCGTCTGCTTCTCCCTCGGCCATCGGTCCTTCGACAAACATGGCCAGCCCACTGCCACTTCAGTTTGCTTATTCTGCAAGCTCTGTCGGTTACTCCGGTTCTTTTCCGGATAACTTCATTCCTGATTTTATCCTTCAAAGAAACTCGGAGCATAGCCCGCTCCATAGCGCGCTGAGTGACATCATAACGGGCAGGAAAACTTTAGTCTTCAAACATTGCGGGATAGGTGACGAAAAGACTTGACGAAGTTTTCCAAACGCTGGCTGCCCAACCCAACTGGATCCTTCTGTCGGCTTCTTTCTCAAAGTTGTGTCTACCGAGCTGGATGACTTGCCCTAGGTAGACATAAATTGTCTCGGTTATAATCTCCACTGATTTAACTTATGGATTGAACGTATCTTACGCTCCAAACTTATTCTAATTCGTGCTATTTGCTACAGTTTTGTGTTTTGGGGCATTTGATACACCCGTTTAGATTCTACACATAATCAGCCTATAATGTTCCCACTGCTGGGACACAGGCCTCCTCTCTGTGAGAGGGAGTGGGCCGTAATCCACCACGCGGGCCCAGTGCGGGTTGGTAGATGTCACATGTCTTCGAATTGTTGGCTCTAGGACATGCCGGTTTCCTCACGATGTTTTCCTTCACCGTTTTGAGTGAGAGCAGTGGTGATGAAATAATTTGCACGGAGTAAAGCGCCTGTCTGGGTTCGAACCTACGACCTAAACCTTCTCCACAGGAAACGCAGCGGAAACATATATGATGCGCGTGCGCGACATATCAGAATCAGTCTCCAAAGTGAAAGACAACATGTCCACCGCGCGCAGACTGCAGGAGTTGCATTCAGCACACGAGGCGAGAGACAGGAACCTCGCCGAAGACATGTGTGACAGGTGAGCGAGAGAGAGAAACAATTTGAGGAACACAACATGTCCACCGCATCACTACGCGGTACCACAGATTAATACAGATAGGACATTCCGCAAAATCATTTTAAAAAAAGCGACTCTTGCTACGACACAATAAAGTGCAATTTAGGTCGCACAACGCTTATTACCTACAGTTATATTCAACTACAAGTTGCCTCTCTTTCTATCGCGTAACTCTTATACCTTCTGACCTACTGAATTAGCCCCGCGGACGGGGCCCGCCGCGTACTTGTAGTTTCATACCTAAACTGCGGAGTGTCCCATCTGTATTAATCTGTGGCGGTACATAATCAGTGGCGGATTTGCCCTAAGCCCCAGTAGCCCCGGGCCTAGGGCGGCCAGATATTAGGTGCGGCCAATCGGGCAAAAAATTCACTGAAATAACTGAAAGTACCTAAATATTCTAAAGGCTAACACATTGTGGCGGGCCGCACTGCACCGCATTGTATAACAATAATATTCCACTTTCGTACATCTAAATACAGGGTGTAAGTGTAAACAGTGGCAATATTTTAAGGGGTCATTGTACTCGTCATCATGAACAACTTTTACTATGGGACCAAACCTGAAATCGCGAAAAAAAATCAGCTGTTCAGTACATTTATGTTCGCTTAATTCGTCAAAATGTAGGGAACAGCTGTTTTTTTTTCGCGATTTCAGGTTTGGTCCCATAGTAAAAGTTGCTGTTTGTATACAGGGTTACTGATTATTGACCAATATCCTCTTCAGGGGTCATTGTTCTCATCATTATGAACAACTTTTACAATGGGACCAAACCTGAAATCGCGAAAAAAAAAATCAGTAACTGACTAGCAGATTTTAAAGTTATTTAATTTTCTGAATCGATTTCGATAAGAATTGGCAATAAAGTAAATTAAATTATGAGTCTTGCTGAGAAAGGGGCGGCTATAGTATAGTTAAAATCTCGCTGCAGACTCGGTCATAAATCATTCGAGTGTTTCGCTCTCTTTCCCACTCACGGGCCTTATGGGCAGGCCACGCCCACACGTAGTCCTGTGCATTACTGCAGTCGATGAGTGATATCGATAGTTTTATATATTTATAAATGGGTGATAGAAATAAATACACATTTTTAGGGTTCTGTACCAAAATGGTAAAAAAGGAACCCTTATGGTGTGACTCAGTCTGTCTGTCTGTCACAGCTGGATATCTCAAGAACTGCTAATGCTATCAACTTGAAATTTGGAACAGTTTTAGATAATATTTACCCAACTATTTTGCAAATAACAAAGAAATAAAAATATATGTATTTTTTTTGCAACATGGGCTGAAAGGGGGTCTTAAAAATTCAAAGTGGGGCTACTAGGTCATGTGGGGTATCATATGAAAGAACGCTGTTTGCACATTCTCAAACATATTTTTATTTTTTTTTAGGCCGCACAGTGTTCGACTTTTGATGAAAAATGTAAAAAAAAAAATACCGTTCCTACCTTATCTCCGAAGTTTGCAAAGAGAAAAATCTGAAATTATTTTATGTGATAGAAGTTTATGTAAAGATTACAGGAAAAATAAAACGATATCTCTAAATAGCACACTTTTTCAGAAATCGGAACGGAACCCTCGGTGCGCGAGTCCGACTCGCTCTTGACCGGTTTTTTTTTTAAATTTTATTACCAAATTTACTACAAAGCATATTAAATATATAAACAAAAGAACGTATATATAAAACTAAAAATAGAAAATTAAAATTCTTCGTCTGAGTCATCGTCATCATCTGTTATCGATAATGGCCTTGAGCGCGCGCAACTAGCGCACATCCCTACTCCAATTATGATTTATGACCAAGTCTGCAGCGAGATTTCAACTATACTATAGTACTTACTACATGCCCTGTATATTATCACGCGCAATGTACCGCGAACCCAGGCAAACGCAGTTAAGCCCCGCCCCTTCGCTCTCCGGTACGCGTAGGTACTTGTCGGAAACAGTTTAGTAATAACACTTGGAATACGTTTTAGTAAAAAAAAATGCGACTTTGACCTTCAATATCTCCAGAACCAGTGGATTCCCAGATATGGTCTAGTGGAAAAAAAAACAATCCAAATAATGTGTAGAATATGTGGCTGTTGGTTTCGGCAAGTGTCTTTTTACAACCGGTATAGGGCGTACGAAGTCCAGACTGGCAAAGTGCTAATAATAATAATTACTAATGTTTTTTCTTCTTGTTTCAGAGTATTAACATGGTCTATAGGACATGTACTATTAATGTTATTAGTTGGATTTACACAGGTGAGTGACCCTTACATTAAGGCGTGGTATTAGCTCAATATTCACAAAAATTGGCTTCTTGGATTGTCGAGTATGCAATGACGCAATGAAACTATCCGACGCAAAAAATACAGTGGACAGAGAAGGGTTTAAAGGAAAATGTTAACCGAATAGAATAGTAAAAAATAGTTTGATATTCCCAGTAAAAAATTTGGAAGTTGCTCCACAGAAATAAACTTTGGCGTTCTTCAACGCCAAAGTTTATCTCTGTATTTTCAGGGATAACGACATTCTTTTTTTGAAGAATTTAATAGAATTAGCATTTTTTAAACTTTAACCGGACAATTATTTAATTCATTGTGTATATTCTGAATAATCTAAAGAAAACCCGGAAAATAAATGCACATTCGCAGCTTAGTCACATCTCGGCAACACTAATATTGTTTTCAATTTTCAACCTTATTTCAAGCCAGCTAATGGTGACAATAGATTACGCGGTTGTGTGCCGATTAAAATCGTAGTCAGTCCGCGTCTTAAGTACTTGCGCTCATTACATCATTGATAAATTGATAGTGAACTCAATCGGAACTAAAATAGAGTTCAAAATAGTATACGTCACTATTACCTGTTGTGTGTGTACGCACATGCATATATTTCACTCAAATCTTGACAGCAAAACTTAAGAGCGTTAATCGCGCGCAATCTGGCAACGTCGCATTTCTAGAGATTAGATTCGTTTTTTTTTTCTTGGATATGAGGCTTTTGCTTACATTGCATACTGTGTGTACTAAACTTTGTCATTCTTTATTATTTTATTTTTTTCTATTGGGCGTTTTATTTGTGCAGAATAAACACTTTTTCTTTCTTTCTTTTTCTTTTTACAGGTTTTTCGTGGTTATTTCATTAAATATAGTCCGGTCAAAATAGACATAAAAGTAGTGGTCAATTAACACAAATTCCGACAGAGCTAAATTTTGGTGGAGACCTTCGGTACACCATTAGAAATAAATTGTCAAAAGTCCCCATCGATCCCATGTGTGCTACAAAAGTTATTGGGGGTCAAATGTCAAAATTTGAGGTTTTATGAATTTTTCTCGTAAACGGTAAGTTATATCAAAAAACCAGGTGATTTTTGTTTTTTAGCACACATGGGATTCATGGGGACTTTTGACACTTTATTTCTAATGGTGTACCCAAGGTCTCCACCAAAATTTAGCTGTCGGAATTTTTGTTAATTGAAATGTCTATTTTGACCGGACTAATATAAATCAAAGTACAATTTCCTCTGACGAATTCTTCGATCGTTGGTATTTATAAGTATTATTAAGTATGTATCCTATTTTTGAACAGGTATTTTGAAATTTACTCTTAAAAAATGAGGAATGTCAATTATTTTGTATTTAGTTTCCCGGTTTCTGAGGTTTTTAAACGGATTTAAAAACCTCAGAAACCGGGAAACTCATTTCTTATTCTATACATCCTTGTAACACCCCCTCTGATAACTCCCCCTGCAAATTGCAAAAAACGTGAGAAAATTTTAATTTTGTGGGCTATCCTGGCGCTTTGGCCTCAAGAGGTGATGGTCTAGCTCTGAATCAGGTTTAGTTCGTTTACAAATTCGCATGTACGATGCGTTTCAAATAATAATAGGATCGACTTAGCGCCATGTTGTGACGATAGCTGTCAAATCGAATAAATTGTGTAGGTTGAGCAAAACAAGATATTTTTTAAATAAAATTTATTTACGAATCATGAACGAAGAATTTTTAATAAATAAGTATATTAAATTGATGACACTGAAAATATGGAAAAAAGTTGTATAATTTTTTTAAAACTAATTTAGACTTTGTTTTTTTTTTCACTTTGATTAAACTAAGACTCGGTTAACAAAATAAAAAGGTTATTGATTCGCAAATAACTTTGCAAACCGTACTTTTCAATCAACATTTTACAGATAGAGGTCATTGACGTTCCTATTCTTATTCGAATCGCATTGTAAGGGCGACATTTACTGCCGCTGTGGTCGCGGGTAGTTTAAAAAAGATACCGCGGCCCTGGCATAGGCAACTGAAGGAACACGGGTGTGTTTTAGTCAGTAAAAGTCTGACACGCCGCCGCTCCACCCAGAGCGGGAGAAGGCATTTGATGATTTCCCATTATCAAAAAAAAAAAAAAAAAAAAAAGGGCGACATTTACTGCCGCAGTGACTATTGTTAATTTATTCCTGTTTATTTTCAGGTAATATTCGTAAAAAGTTTATTTGAAGATAGAAGAAATTTTAGAAAATTAGTTCCTGGTTTTTCATCTCAATGAGTTGGTGTATTGCCGACGGCGACATCTTGCCATCTATATCACAAAATTATCATTAGGTAAATGATGATGATGGTTATATCTTTATACGACGGATCATGCTGGTCTGGCCACTACAGTATTTTCATAGTTATTTTACCTCTGACAGCAGGAACCCAATGTGAACCTTATTGCAATGAGAGTGGCTAACCTAACAGCAACCTTATTATAACGAGAATAAAGATCACTGTGATTTGAACAGTCATGCAAACTAGAGAGGTAAATAACTGTGAAAGGACTACATGGTTCACTTTTAGATTTATCTACTATGCGAGCCAGCTAAGAATAGGATCGCGCTTGCTGCCAACTTTACACGATAGCTGTCAAATTAGTACAGTAGTACCCAACTGATATGACTTACCGAGGTACCTGCGCAGAAGATGAATTTTCAAAGCGCGGGAAATGCTATTGACCAATCGGCACGCTCTACGCACCGTGCCTCTTTTTCCTGTACCGCTATTGGTCGGTAGCCGCCGCCATTGTGTTAGTCAGCCACCATATTTGCGAGTGAGACGGAACTAACAGCTGCAGTGTATAACCTAACCTTATATTCGTGATCTAAGGTTGATTGTAAGTTTTAAGCATTCTCGTTAATCTTCGGGGCATACTTTCTTTTCTGTGCGAATGAAGATTCACGATGCGCCTCAGTCATCAGCTGGGTACCACTGTACTGCCGATAGCTGTCAAATTAGGAACAAAATGGCGTCTTGACAGTACTATTTGGATCGCATAGTAATTTGGTTGATTCAACCATTTTGATAACCATTAGTGAACCGTTTAATTCCGGCGTTAGGTCAAACTGAAATTGTAAACCATCATCATCTCAGCCTTTTCCCAACTATGTTGGGGTCGGCTTCCAGTCTAACCGGATGCAGCTAAATACCAATATTTTACATGGAGCGACTGCCTTTCTGACCTCTACAACACAACCCAGTTGTGTTTGGTTTCCAAGAAAGTGTTAAACGGTCACACAATAACGTTTTATTACAAGCTTTCATTTAGTTTCACTTGTCCCGGTGTCTGTCTGTATGGATCAAATCTTGCAAGTTAAATTTGACCCACTTCCCGGTTTCCGATTGAGCTGAAATTTTACATGCATATGTAAATCGGATGACAATGCAATATTATTGTGACATCGAGCTGATCTGATGATGGAGCTGGAATGTGGCCATGGGAACTCAATAATAAAACGACGCAACCCTATCGAGTTTGGGCTTGTTTGATTCGTCTTGACAAGGACTCTGGTCCCAGATTATATCCAGACTAATAAAAGCTTGTTTAAATTTTTTTTGACACTTTAATGTCAAGTACTGATGATAATGACAGATTTTCATGACGGAACCACTCTTCTAGTGTTACCCAACACCTAAATAAAAATTGTAAATACACTATGGTCGGACTTTTAATTAGCTGCAGTAAACTGACACTTCTAATGTCATTTTTACTGTCATTTCGCTGTCAAATTGGAACAATGACATTAACACTCTAGACGTTGCCATGATTACAATGTGTGGTGTGGAAGTGAGACACATATATACGAAATTAGTAGGAAAATTGAGACAAAGCATCGTATCTTCTGTCTCTTACGGCGGGCCGTATTTTTGCTTGGCGAACTTATTATTATTATATTAAAAAACTTTTTTGGACAGTTGGTTTCAGTCCAAAGTATGGAATATTTCTTACGTTAAACTTCATTTCTCATACCACATAACCTAGAAAAAGTATTATATCGTTGTCTCATGACATGACCGGCCGCGGTGGCTTCATCTAGATGTATATTATCTAAGAATTGGAACAGTTTTTAACGAAATGATAAGAAGTGTCATTTTATTGCAGCTATTTAAAAGTCCGAGCTCATTAGCAAAAATATTCAAAATTCACTGTCACAAAATATAACGACGGTGAAGTACCAATATCTCTTAACTGACATTTTTCGAGAAATTCTCTTTTTTTTTTCATTTTGAATTTAAAGGTGTCATTCGCTTGTTTTAGTGAAATCTCCTAGTGTATTTTCAGTTGCAACAGCAGCAGCATTAAGTTAAAATGTGGAAATAGGTACATACCTGCCAACTAAATCAACGGGTCTAGTGTAAATTTTTGACTTTGTCAGTTAGTAGTTAGGTGTTATTAGCACTTCGCCGTCGATAACTGATATTATAGTTTAATTGTAAGTAACTCTTGCCAAAGCACATATGTAGCATTTATTTGTTAGTCCGTACTTTGTACAAATGACGCACAATAACTAGGTTTAAATAAACGAAGTTAATTAATCTATACTGTTGTTGTATTATTTAATTTTCCCTAGCTATAATCGGCGTATAATGTTCCCACTAGACATGGGCGTTTTCGTATTTAGTTGCTAACGGATATGTAACCGATATTCAGTTTTCATATCGATATCGAAAACCGTTTTCTGATATCGATATCAGTCGTACGATTTGCACAAGTAACTGAAACGAACAAAACGCAAACTAACGACAAACGCAAACTCCCACTTTTACTTAAGTAGGGCACGTGTCACCAAGGTCAAGTGCAAGTCAAAACAAAACTGACACGAGTAGCCGCCGGAAACTTGCTAACGGAATGGAATCGTTGTTGTAACTAAATAAATAGAAACTAGACCTTATTGCTAGCGCGTTAGGATACAGATATTACGCACGCACTATTAATAACCAAATAACAAATCACTAGCCGAAGTTACGTAATATTCGCTTCATCACTTTTACGCCAGTAAAACATTGAATGGTAAGACAGAGACAAAGCGAATAAAAACCGTCGATGTCATATCCTCGTGATGTGAAGTTTGCGTTTTGTTCGTTATTACTTATTCGACATTATTCGTAGTTCGTTCTCGTTGTTGCGCTTTGGATAACCATAGCACATACGTAGTATCCCTAAGTAGTCTGTGCATAGCACGATGAAGTTTTTGTGAAAACGGTTATGTATATTTAGATATCGATATGGTATGATAATAAACATATATCCGATATAAGTTACGTTTTGATATATCGAACCCATGCCTAGTTCCCACTGCTGGGACACAGGCCTCCTCTCTGTGAGAGGCAGTGGGCTGTAATCCACCACGCGGGCCCAGTGCGGGTTGGTAGATGTCACATGTCTTCGAATTGTTGGTTCTAGGACATGCCGGTTTCCTCACGATGTTTTTCTTCACCGTTTTGAGAGCAGTGGTGATGAAATAATTTACACAAAGTAAAGCGCCTGTCTGGGTTCGAACACACGACCTACAACTCGTAAGTCCAGACTGTTACCACTAGACCACTCCTATATCGATATTATTATTATAAATATCCTGTTGGACTCACATAAAAGCCTATTAATATAATGTTTGGACTTTAAAAGAGACGATGACCTCTGAGTTTGTTTCGGCATTTCTTCTCAGGGATCAGTCGCTAGGAAATACCGGCGTCATCTAGTTTTAAAACATGTACCAAAAATATCGACGTGCAATCGCAAATCAATCAAAAACAATCGGCAATAAAATTCCCAGTTGCCACCGGGTGGCGACTGGGAAGTTATTGCCACCACTTTAAATCGCTGTACACTGCGGCGTAAACCGCCTACCCCCTCATCGCTGTCTGTCTTACGGCCGCGATGAGGGGGTTGGCGGTTTAAATGTAATCTCAGTAAATAAATAAAAAAAGTATAACTACTAGTGGTGATTTGTTGTTGGCAATAACTTTGCCACCCGGTGGCAACTGGGAATTTTATTCCCGATTGCCACCTGGTGGCAATCCATGTGGGTGCGACTAGGAATATTCGCTTTTCACGCCTAAACCACTGAACCAATCTTTTTTGAAATTTGACAGATATGTACTATCGAGGAAATCTGAATCTGATCAGTTTGAAAACAAAATCCCGTGCACACGATGACCACATCTGTTAGTAAGTGTTACTATCAAATCAAATATATTTTTCACTGCTTCAACAGCGGAGAATCCCACCGGTTTGGCAACGCGTTCAGGATGCCGTTGGCAGTGCCACAAACGCGGCTAAGCATCGAAGCGCTTCGCTTACGGATGATTGCATAAAACTTTTATGCAATCATCCGTAAGCGAAGCGCTTTTATGATAAAAGCAATCAGTGTGCGCTTCAGCAAACATAGTCGATGCGCTGTAAAAACGAGGCAGCCCAAACAACACCCTACCGCGTTGTATAGCGGCCGAGCGCTGCAAGCAAGAATAGTCCTTACGGTGTATATGTCGCAGGTTTATGACAAAATCAGGTTTTTGATCAAGAATCGGTCCGCGAAGCCCCGCTGCGCGAGGCTCCTATTTCTGTCTGCAGGGTTTAAAGGAACCTAACCTAACCGAATCTCGGGGTGCCCCTGACGTCGACCGTCTTCTGCCTGATTTTGTCATAAACCTGCGACATATACAGGGTGTAAGGGACAGCCCTCCGCAAACTGATGGGGTGAATTCAGTATGTCATACTAAGATGACCGGTACATGAAATTATTTCAGGAACGTTATGGGAATCCAATAAATCTGATTTGTTTGTGTTTTTGTGCACAAATCGGAGCGTCTATTACTGGTTCGGAGGGGTAGGTAATAGGTATGCGGTGAGTTCGATGAACTCTGTAGCTAGACAGAAAGGGAACAGCTGATTTCACGCGTCGTTCGTTAGAGTATTTCAACATCCATTGCTAGTTTCTTTTTTGTGTTTTTTTTTTTAGTTTTTTTACATAAATGGAGTGCTACGAACACACAATGGAATTTTACATTGAAATAAAGAAAATGTAACTGAAAAATATATTTAAAAAATTAAAATTTTCCTGAAAAATTTTCCGGTGGAATATGATTCAAAATGAGGAGCTGAATGCACCCTGTGAGTTTGCGGAGGGCTGTCCCTTACACCCTGTAGATGTAAGTTTTCTCGATACAGTACACAACAATGTTCAAAGGTTCTATCGTTTTCTTCGGAAAAACCGAAGTAATAGCGATTAAAATGTGACTAATAGATAGACTGCTACAGGTGTATTGACCTTTTTAGAAGTTGTAATAAAACAAAAAATAAAAAAAAGTTTTTTAATTTTCTTTTAAATACATTGCCTAGAACTAGTATTTACAATGAGTATGTATACTTACTACAAATTATGAGATATTTCATCGTCTTCATTAAGAGCGATCATTCCACGCGGGTTGGCAACATCGCATTTTTAGTTTTTACGTGATTATTTTATTAAATTTTATAAATCAAAGTAGGTTTTTTTTCGGCCAAGCACTAGATCGTTGTATTTTATAATTATTTTTAACATTTAACTACTCTCTAAAGGTGCGTACGGATTGCGCGTACCCTGGTACGCGTACTCAGTTTACGCGTATCCGGAACGCCTAGTCCATACCTGCAGCTACGCGTTCACTCTTGGGGTACGCGTACCGCGCGAGCCAACTCGCAGCGCGAGCCACCGTCAGTCGGTTTTTGGTCGCGCGTCAAAGAGGACGCACGCGGCCGGCTACGCTATATTTGGACGGCAAAATGAATAAACACGCGTGTTCTTCGAGTTTCAATAATGAAAATATTATTAGATTGATTCAACTTTATGAATTATAAATTTTATATAATTATAAATAAAGATTCAAATTATGAAATATAATAATATGAAAAAGTTTCCGTTTGTTTCTCTTTTTTTTATTTAAAATGTGTTGAATAATGACTAACGCCGCAGCAGTGGTGGTGCACGCAACCGCTAAGTTTGTCGGAGTCATGGCGAATGACTGGGGCTCGCGGAGCGCTCTGGATCGATTGACCTCGCGTACAGGTTCGCGGCGGTCCGTACAGGAGCTGTACGCGTATCCAATGTACGCGTGGACAGTGTTTCCCAACTACGCGTAACACAGGAACGCGCTATCCGTACGCACCTTAATAATACTGCAAATAGAAAACAATTGACAATATGTCAATTTTTATGATTAAATACCAAAATAACTGTAAAAAAAGTAGCATAAGTACATATAAAACACCAACAATCTAGTGCTTGGCCGAAAAAAATAGTACTTTGTTTTAAATTTATTAAAAAATCACAAAAATCAAAAAACTCAAAAAAAATAATAATTTCGCGGGCTATAATAACTGCGCATCATCCTTAACCCCTCAAGTGTCGAATGCACCCCATGTGTGCATAAGTAAAACCGTTTTTTTGTTCGGTACATAAGCTTATATCACATATATATAAATGTACAAAAACATCATCCGATGGAAAACCAATCAAATCATTAGTTGTGAACTTATGGAGTTCGCAGCTAACCTCCCCTCCCCCTCCCCCCCGCGTGTCAAATGCACCCCAAGTGTGCAAAAGGACAAAACTTTACATAATAGGTATATAAGCTTGATCACGTATATATAAACGTAAAAAAACATCATCCGATGGAAAACATATCATTATCAGTAGTTGTGAACCTATGGGGTTCGCAACTAACCCCCAACCCTCCCCACTCGCTGGGGTTTTGGGTCTAAAATCAGCCAAACTCAGACACTTGAGGGGTTAAAGAAAAAATTTAACCGAATAGAATAGTAAAAAATAGTTCGATAAGTATTCTCAATAAAAATTTTGGAAGTTGCTCAGCAAAAATAAACTTTGGCGTCGAACAACAACAACGACATTCTTTTTTTAAGAATTTAATAATAATCATAATCATAATCTTTATTTGTGAAACATAGGTAGGTATACAATTAGGTCTTACACATAAAATAGTACGCTATGTTTTGTCTTAAGACATACAAAAATAGAATTAGCATTTTTTTTAAACTTTAACCGGACAATTATTTAATTTATTGTGTACATTCTGAATAATCTAAAGAAAACCCGGAAAATATATGCACGTTCGCAGCTTAGTCACATCTCGGCAACACAAATATTGTTTTCAATTCTCAACCTTATTTCAAGCCAGCTAATGGTGACAATAGATTACGCGGTTCCGTGCCGTTTAAAATCTTAGTCAGTTCGCGCCTCAAGAGTTAAGTCTTTCGAAGGGGTAAGCCGTTTATGAAGTTACCTTTATCATGTGTAACTCCTTGAATGGGTTTAAGCGTTGAAACCCAGTAAAAGGGTTATACCTTCATTATGGATCAATCAATCTGCCTAGCCTTTTCCCAACTATGTTGGGGTCGGCTTCCAGTCTAACCGGATGCAGCTGAATACCAGTATTTTACATGGAGCGACTGCCTATCTGACCTCCACAACCCAGTAACTGGGTAATACGATACCCCTTGGTAAGACTGGTTGTCAGACTTTCGGGCTTCTGACGACCCGTAACGACTGTCTAAGATCCACGAATAACAGCCGGGACCAACGGCTTAACGTGCTTTCCGAGGCACGGAGGAATCTCGATCTTCATTATGGATAACCCATTAAATGGGTTCTATACTTGACCCCTAGTGAAAGGGCTATCCCTTCATTAGGGGGGATGCGCTGTTGTAGCCCGCGAAATTCATTTTTTTTTTTTGGGTTTTTTGTAATTTGCAGGTCCGTGTCAGGTTGTATATTAATCTAAATATGATACGCGGCAATAAAACATATTTTTTTACGTATAACCATAAAAATCATCAATACATCTCTCTAAGTTAGATTTCGTGCAGATTCTTCGAACGAACGAAATCTAAGTTAGAGAGATGTATTGATGATTTTTATGGTTAAAACTATGTAAATACATATGTTTTATTGCCGCGTATCATATTTTGATCAAGATACAACCTGACACGGACCTGCAATATGCTATAAAACGCAAAAAAAAATGAATTTCGCGGGCTACCACAGCGCATCTTCCATAAGATAACCTATATAATATAAAGGTTTTGTACGGGTAAACACATTAGCAATTTGCAAGTATGCCCATCATCGAGAGATCATATTACATTGCTCCGAGTCGGAATGTTACGCTGTTATCGTTTTAAAGAGAGTTGAAGCTTAACCCTTTTGAACGGCTTAATTTAAGCCGTTCAAAAGGGTTACCCACATCGTATGGGTTTTCGATTAACTGCTTAGAAAAACCCTATCGAAATACCTTTCAATGGTTACCCAAAAATGGTCCTTTAAAGCCATTCAAAAGGGTTACCTACATCGTATGGGTTTTTGATTAACTGCTTAGAAAAACTATATAGAAAACCCTTTAACCAAAATGGTCCCTGGTTATAATTATGTCGCTGAGACAACATTTCTAAACTTTTAACTGCTCACAAGTCACAACATATTTCTGGATAGGCCCCTGGTCTGACCTGGGAAGCTTATGGAAGTTGACCAGGTGTCTCCTGACATGATCCGGACATTTGTAGGTCTTCGGGCAGCGCGGGCAAGTGTACCTGAGTCAATAGATAACAACTGTTAATAATTATCACGACACTATTATTTAGTGTCCGACCGAAAGTTCGGTTTCGGTCTCGGTAGAGTTTCGGCAAAATATTTTTTTCTTAAATGAGGGGTTGTTATGTTGATTATCAATAAGTAAAAATGTCAAAGACTGCATAACTATGTGATTAAGATAAAAATAAAACTGATTGATTATAATAACGTTTTCATTATTTTTCCCTCAAAACATGATCCTTGTAAGGAAGTTTCGGTTTCGGTTGCGGTTTCGGCCGAAACTGAGACCGTTGCCGAAATTCGGTTTCGGTTTCGGTCGTAAAAACCAGTTTCGATCGGAGACTAGTATTATTTGAAGTGGTAGGCACATTTCGACATTTATATTTAAGGATGCACTTGTCGATATTTTTTCCATACAAATTTCGGGAGGGTATTACTCCACTGTTTGACATTGTACATCCAAATTCCAAAGTTCGTTTTGTCTCAGTATTCATGTTGTCTGTGCGGAAACAGAATAGCAAAATAAAAAGACATTAAAAAGTTATGACCCAACAAAAACTCGTTTTTCTTGTTAATTTAACGCAACTTTGGGCGTAACTAAGTAAGAAAAGAAATGAAAAACCTCCAAAACAAACTCGGCACCGAAAAAGCCCAATTATCGAAGAGTTCAATGAACTTTATTTGTAATTGATATAACAATTTTCCAAAGGCCTTTTCGTATTTTCTTACGCGCTCGTTTCACTATTACTAGTTTTACTTTATTACTACTAACTATTTATTATTTTACTATAGTATAGTTAAAATCTCGCTGCAGACTTGGTCATAAATCATAATCGGAGTAGGGATGTGCGCTAGTTGCGCGCGCTCAAGGCCATTATCGATAACAGATGATGACGATGACTCAGACGAAGAATTTTAATTTTCTATTTTTAGTTTTATATATACGTTCTTTTGTTTATATATTTAATATGCTTTGGAGTAAATTTGGTAATAAAATAAAAAAAAATGTGTATTTATTTCTATCACCCATTTATAAATATATAAAACTATCGATATCACTCATCGACTGCAGTAATGCACAGGACTACGTGTGGGCGTGGCTTGCCCATAAGGCCCGTGAGTGGGAAAGAGAGCGAAACACTCCAATGATTTATGACCGAGTCTGCAGCCAGATTTTAACTATACTATAGCGTCTAACTGCTCATCAATGATACTATCTCTGTCGGACACGATGCCAGGTGAGTCAGCGTGCTTTTAGGCCACGCCCACCAGTAAGTTAGGTTAGGTTAGTTAGTTAAAAAAAAATCATCTGTTCAGTACATTTATCTATACAAAACTCGTCAAAATATAGGGATCAGTTGATTTTTTTTTCGCGATTTCAGGTTTGGTCCCATAGCAAAAGTTGTTCATATTCATGGGTAGAACACCCTTTTCACAGTGCGCTTTTCACATTGTGTTCTACTCATGAATATGAACAACTTGTGCTATGGCACCAAACCTGAAATCGCGAAAAAAAATCAGCTGCTCCCTACATTTTGACGAGTTTCGTGTAGATAAAATGTACTGAACAGCTGTTTTTTTTTTCGCGATTTCAGAGTTAGTCCCATAGTGAAAGTTGTTCATATTCATGGGTAGAAAACCCTGAGAAAATTTGCGCACTTCTTAAAAAATTGTCGTGTATATTGCGATCACCAATCAGTCTGTTTTGTAAGGCTATTTATTATATTATCACAAAAATATTAGGGTAAAGACACCAAAAACTGTCCATCCAAAAATTTGTTTTTCTGCCAATACCTCATATCTCTCGATGACGCCCTGGTCTTCCTTGGGCACGCCGTGACTCCTGGCCAGGTGTTGCCTGACGTTGCCCGGCCGCGTGAACGTGTCCTGACATACGGGGCATATGTACCTGTATTTGTGCTCCCTGTGGACCTTATATTCATGGACTTGGAGGCGTTTTTTCGACTTCTCCCATTTTTGACAGACGCTGCACTGTTAGAGAAAAGTTAAAGAAATATTAGAATAAAAAGCCGGTCAAGAGCGAGGGTTCCGTTCCAATTTCTGAAAAAGTGTGCTATTTAGAGACATCGTTTTATTTTTCCTGTAATCTTTACATAAACTTCTATCACATAGAATAATTTCAGATTTTTCTCTGCAAACTTCGGATGTAATGGGGTAATTTTTTCTTCATTTTTCATCAAAAGTCGAAAAATATGCGGCCTGAAAATTGATAGCATTAGTAGTTCTTGAGATATCCAGCTGTGACAGACAGACCGACAGACAGACTGAGTCACACCTTAAGGGTTCCTTTTTATCATTTTGGTACGGAACCCTAAAACGACCTTAAAAAGATTGATTACAATAAAGAAAAAAAATACTTTTTTTATGGTCACAAAATGTGTTAAGTTGCTAGATGCTACACAGATCGATGGTAATCTACATTTGTATACAAAAAAATAAGGTAACGGCACTAGTATTTGACATAAATAGTAGAAAAAAAAAAGTTGCTTTAGCTTTAACTTAAAAAACATGTCACTAGTAGTTGACAAAATAATAATACAAAAAAACTTACAACTTTAAACATTACATTACATTACTATCATTAATTCGTTAAACAAAAAATTACACGGAAAATTGTACTGTTGCTAAAACTAACAAAATTCTAGCTATTTATGTCAACCACTAGTGCTCAACAAAATAATACGAATAATAAATTACAAGTCAAACAATATGTGCCCTTACCTCACCTTAGTGGTCCGCGTAGAGTTCTTAGGGCCGATAGTATGGTGCCTAACATCTATCCCTAAAGACTATCTATTATAAAGACTGTTTAGTTACCCCCCACTAGATGTAAATATGTTAGGTATTTCAACACGACAAAACATATTTTACCATAGATATAAGAAAGAAGGAGATACTCGTATGCCCAGTAGGTTACAATATATCGGAAGACTGTGTCTCCACTTTGTCTCTTCAACCAACCCCTCCCCCCTTCCCCCTTTAGCCAACCCCCCGTCTCTCAACAACCCAACCCCCCTCCCCACTCCCACAACCCCCTCCCCCCTGCTCCCCTCCTCGTTCCCTTTGGCCAACTACTACACATACAGTTCAGTAAAAGCAATACATACGCAGTCGCGCACACACCCGCATTTCATAAATCAGAAACGTACTACACAATCAATTATAAACCTTATCTCATCAAATACAGCGTGCATTTACCATGCACCGGCCATTTGACTATGACCGGTTTATACTGAGCTTGTCGCGCGGACTGTTTTTTATATTTCTATGGATTTTACCAACGCACACGGTCACAAAAAAAATTATCAACTTTTTTTTTTGTCATGTTTACATATCTATACCCATCACATCTACTTAGTTTTGCTAGCTAGTATCATAATGACTATTCTTCCTATATCTCGATCCTATGAAACTTATACATAACTTAAACACGCTGTATACGTACAAAAGAATATCGAAAAAAAAAATATAAAAAAATAATTTATTCTCTCGCAGAGTCTAGCTCAACCACATTATTACAATAATAATACATATTAATAATACTTCTAAGAGATCACTATTTTTATTATTTAAAAAATCTAGCTTTACTATTAAATTATATCCATGTTTATTCAGTACCTACATTATTAATATTATACAAATACTTAATTTTATTTATTATGGCAACAAACTAGGCATTGTATCCCATAATTGGGAGACAAAAAGGGGGTAATATAGACCCCAAATAAGAGGGTCTCTATAACTTGGAAGTAAGAAATTTTATTATAATATTGGCAATAATTTTATTGTATGAATATATGGCTATACATGGGCTATGTAAAGGGTCCTTATGACCCGAAAAAAAATATTATGTAATCTCTATATTATATAATACAACATTAAATAAATAATTCTACACTTTTATGAAATACATTGTATTGTAGTTAAAATAAATCCTTTAGAGACACACTACATTACATTTTTAAAAGCACTTTTATTTAATTATTTTTACATAATTTAAGAATCAATATTGCACTATATGTAAATTTTAAATAAAATTATAAAAAGTCTCATTTTACCCCAGTTCTGATCATCAATATAAAAACCATACAATTGTTCAAAATGTCAAATTAAATGCAACTATCACAAAAATAACTTAATATAATAAATAAATAAAGAAAAAATATACTGCGATTAATTTCATATTGATTTTATCTATACATTATTTACCATTTTTCATTGTGACAACGTAAATAAAAAATAAGTTTTTTTTATATTGTTTCTTGCTTTTATTTCGGGCCAGCCCGGCAATTTTTTTTTTCAATAAAACTTGCTCAAAAGTTTAATATTTACAAAATTCTCAACCACGAGGCACAAAAGGCCCCCTATACCACAAACGCATTGTTTTGAGATTTTTCTCGTATTTATTTCGGGCCTGCCCGACTGCTATCTTAAAAAAAAACATACTATTAAAAAATCTCAATCACGAGGCACAAAAAGCCTCCTATACCCCAATCACCCCTAAAGCTGCACCCTAACAATCGGCCCCTGTTGGTCATCAGCCACGCCATGCACGCGCCGCATGTGCGCGCGCACTTTATTCGGCTTCTCAAACCGATGCTCACATATACCGCAGAGGTATCCGTACCGCTTGCCGGTGTGTGCGTTGTGCTTGTGTATCTGTAGGAACTTGCGCGACTTGAGCCGTTTGGGGCACATGTCGCACTTTTAGGGGTCAGTTGGGCATGAATAAGACTAGGGATAGATCGGGGACAAAAAACGCGGCGAAATTTCATGCATGTAATTTTTTTGCCCTTGCTACAGTTAACCAAACATAAGAGGTAACAATTTGACATTGACAGCGCCTTTATGTTGTAGAAGTAAGGGTGGTTTTCGTAGTGCAAGTGAGAGCAACATTACACGTGCGAAATTTCGTGATGTGATTTCTCTCAGATTTGTCCTTAGGGTTACTAGAATCATGAAATTTGGTAAAAAGCCGCAGCAGCAGCACAAGTATAGGAAAAGTTTTATCACATAATTTTTTTTTTTTTGCAATTATAAACTTACATTTGCAGTTGGAGAATTGATCGCAACGTATGTAGTATGAGAGAACTTGAACATTTTGGGATAAATTCATCCCAACTACGGAACCCTTCATTGTCTGTAATCCGACACACACTTGGCCGGTTTTTTGTTTGCATTCATTTAAGTTTACGCACGGCTATAGATCAAACTATACATGTCCAGTATAAGCTGATCTCGCATTTTATAGGATTTCCTTACAATGAGAGGTCAGTGTAAACTGGAAATGTATAGCTTGATGTGTACAACTGGGGTTAACCCCTCAAGTGTCGAATGCACCCCATGTGTGCATAAGAAAAACGCTTTTTTTGTTAGGTATATAAGCTTATATCACATATACAACGTGTAATGCTAAATGCGCTAAACATCTTAAGGGGTCATTGTACTCATCATTATGAACAACTTTTACTATGGGACCAAACCTGAAATCGCGAAAAAAAAATCAGCTGTTCATTTATGTTCGCATAATTCGTCAAAATGTACTGAACAGCTGATTTTTTTTTTTCGCGATTTCAGGTTTGGTCCCATAGTAAAAGTTGTTCATAATGATGAATACAATGACCCCTTAAGAGGTTTTGCGCATTTAGCATTACACGTTGTATATAAATGTAAAAAAACATCATCCGATGGAAAACCAATCATCATCATTAGTTGTGAACCTATGGAGTTTGCAGCTAACCCCCCTCCCCCCGCGTGTCAAATGCACCCAGTGTGCAAAAGGACAAAACTTTACATAATAGGTATATAAGCTTAGATCACATATATATTAGGTCTTTACCTATGAAATTGCCGTTCTGCAGTACTGGCCATTTCAAATCAAAATAATTTTTGTTTGGCTAAGAATTCTAATTTCAAATTAATTTTATTTTAAAAACACGGATTTTTTTTTCCAAAAGTAGTCATTTGTTTATTGATTAGTGTTATATTTTCATCGCATTTCAATATTTTTCGTCATCATGGATACGTTAAAAATTCGAGTAATTATGGAATATGAGTACCGTCGTGGCAGCAACGCGGCACAAGCGGCACGCAACATCAACGACGTTTACGGAGCTAACACTACAAACCAACGCACCACCTGGTTATTGGTTTGCTCGCTTCCGTTCTGGAAATTTCGACCTGAAAAATGAACCTCGCGGTCGTCCGAAGACTTTGGTCGACAATTACGAATTAAAGGCGATTGTGGAAGCTGATGATACACAATCTACGGCTGAATTAGCAGCAGCTTTCGACGTTAGCGTCAAAACAATATTGGTCCATTTGCGTCAAATTGGCAAGGTAAAAAAGCTTGACAAATTGGTGCCCCACGAACTCAATGATCGCCAGCGCGAAGTACGCGTCGAGACGTGCCTTGCACTGCTCAACAGACACACAAATGAAGGAATTTTGAACCGCATTGTTACCTGCGATGAAAAATGGATTCTGTTTGATAACCGCAAGCGCTCAGCAAGTTGGTTGGATCCTGGTTCAGCACCTAAACAATGCCCTAAACGAAAACTTACCCCTAGAAAAGTGATGGTCACTGTTTGGTGGTCTAGCGCCGGTGTGATTCATCACAGCTTCTTACCAAACGGGGTGAGCATTACTGCAGATGTGTACTGTGAAGAACTGAACACAATGATGGAGAAGCTGGCACATCTCCAACCAGCATTGGTCAATCGCTCGTCTCCGCTGCTCCTGCACGACAACGCGCGACCTCATACTGCACAGCAGACGGTCTCCAAGTTGCAAGAACTGGGGTTGGAAGCTCTCCGTCATCCGCCCTACTCACCAGACCTTGCGCCTACAGACTACTACTTTTTCCAGAATTTGGATAACTTCTTGGCGGGAAAAAACTTCAATACCCGAGAGGCAGTACAAAATGCTTTTGAAGAATTTGTTGCCTCCCGACCAGCTGATTTCTTTAAGAAGGGCATCAATAAACTGCCACTGCGTTGGCAAAGATGCATTGATTGCATGGGTGATTACTTCGATTAATACAAATAAAAAATACATGAAAAAAATTCGCTTAAATTTTTTCATACTAAACGTCAATTTCATAGGTAAAGACCTATTATAAACGTAAAAAAACATCATCCGATGGAAAACATATCATCATCAGTAGTTGTGAACCTATGGGGTTCGCAACTAACCCCCAACACCCCCCACCACTGGGGTTTTGGGTCTAAAATTAGCCAAACTCAGACACTTGAGGGGTTAATGACTTTTATTGCACTGTTATCTGGCGTAGGTATACCTGACGATATTAGTTATTTATCCATACCTGGAAGTTCTTCTCAGGCAGATGTATGGCTATGTGTTGCACCAGGTTCGATCTTCGATGGAAGGTGGCGCCGCAGTGATCACAGACGTACGGCCTCTCTCCCGTGTGGCGACGTTCGTGTATCTGGAGGTAAGGAAGATGTGACATTAGTGGCGCCCAAGACTTCGTCTGCGATCCAGGATGAAAAGTAGCCTATGTTTTAAACCAGGTTATGGTCTACACATGTGCTAAATTTCATCCAAATTCGTGAAGTCGTTTTAGCGTGAAAGCGTAACAAACAAACTCACTTTCTCATTTACATAAAATACTATACAGGGTGATTTTTTAATGACCAGCAAAATTTTCACAGGGTGTTCTACCCATGAATATGAACAACTTTCACTATGGGACCAACTTTGAAATCGCAAAAAAAATATCAGCTGTTTCATACATTTTGATCGAGTAGGTATTGAACTTTTGTACGAAACCGCTGGTTTTTTTTTCGTGATTTCAAAGTTGGTCCCATAGTGAAAGTTGTTCATATTCATGGGTAGAACACCCTGTGAAAATTTGGCTGGTCATTAAAAAATCACCCAGTATAGTTAGCATTTAACCTGAAATCGCGAAAAAAAATCAGACGCTCCCTACATTTTGACGAGTTTGATGTAGATAAATGTACTGAACAGCTAATTTTTTTTTTGCGATTTCAGGTTTGGTCTCATATTCTCATTTGGCGACACGGTTGGCGCAGTGGTTGAGCGCTTGACTGCTGCGCAGCATGTCGCGGGTTCGATTCCCGCACGGAACAAATATTTGTACGACCTACAAGTATTTGTTCCGGGTCTCGGTGTTTTTCTATCTATAATATGTATGTATTTACAAAAAAAAAAAATGTATATAAGTAGTTTATCAGCCATCTCGTTACCATAACACAAGCATTAGGTTGCTTATCTTGGGACTAGATGGCGTTGTGTGAAATGTCCAAGGATATTTATTTATTTATATTAAAAGTTGTTCATAATGATGAGTACAATGACCCTAACCATTAACACCCTGCATACATAACACAC
Organism: Cosmia trapezina; assembly: GCA_905163495.3. Lineage (NCBI taxonomy): Eukaryota > Metazoa > Arthropoda > Insecta > Lepidoptera > Noctuidae > Cosmia > Cosmia trapezina. The sequence continues at coordinate 15,376,430 of LR991047.1, forward strand.
ACCCTGTATACATACTGGGTGGTCAAAAAGTCGTGGATCTAAAGAAATAGGGAGATAAAGGAGGTCATTTCCAACAAAAAATCTTTCCACACTTCGGAGATAAGGACAGGACGGTATTTTTTTTACATTTTTCATCAAAAAACGATGCGGCCTAAAAAAAAATAAAAAATGTTTGAAAATGTGCAAGCAGCCCTCTTTCATATGATACCCCACATGCCCTAGTAGCTCCACTTTGAATTTTTAAGACCCCCTTTCAGTCCCTGTTACAAAAAAAAATATAAATATTTTTACTTCTTTCTTATTTGCTAAATAGTTGGGTAAACGTAAACGTCATCTAAAACTGTTCCAAATTTCAAGTTGATAGCATTAGTAGTTCTTGAGATATCCAGCTGTGACAGACAGACAGACAGACTGAGTCACACCATAAGGGTTCCTTTTTTACCATTTTGGTACGGAACCCTAAAAAAGAGAAAGAGAAATTAATTTTTAGGGCAATTGAATTATGGGCATGCTGTAGAAAGATTTTTTGTTGGAAATGACATCCTTTAGCTGCCTATTTCATTTGATCCACGAATTTTTGACCACTGTATACAAATATTGCTCATTTAATAGTTTATGATATGTAGAAACATTTGTAGATAAAGCTTCTTCAATTTCTATAATACAGGGCTATTTTTAAATGACTAGCTAAATTTTCACAAGGTATTCTACCCATGAATATGAACAACTTTCACTATGGGACCAACTTTGAAATCGCAAAAAAAAAATCAGCTGTTTCATACATTTTGATCGAGTAGGTATTGAACTTTTGTAGGAAACCGCTGGTTTTTTTTTCGTGATTTCAAAGTTGGTCCCTTAGTGAAAGTTGTTCATATTCATGGGTAGAACATCCTGTGAAAATTTAGCTAGTCATTTAAAAATAGCCCTGTATAACCTGTGACTCACCGTAAGCGCCTCCTTAGTAGCGGAACTATATTCGCAGTACGCACACTTGTGTATCTTATACAACCCGTGTCGAGCCCTCTTGTGTTCTTGTAATTGGTTGTTGTTGCGACATCTCTTTCCGCATGCCTGTGGAAGTGTGGGAGTGAGTGAAATAACGAATGGTTCGATTCCCGCACGGAACAAATATTTGTACGACCTACAAGTATTTGTTCCGAGTCTGGGTGTTTTTCTATCTATAATATTTATTTATTTATTTATTTATTTATTTAACAATTTATGTAGGTACACACAAATAAACAGACAAACATAAAGGAACAGAAAAATACGTACAAAGGTGATGCTTATTTCAAAAGAAATCTCTTCCAGCATACCTGCGGTAGGACAGAGGATAAAAAGAGATGTAGACAAAGTGTGTAAGAGTAGAAGAGAAAATTAAATACATAAAATCCAAAATAAAACATATAATATATACTTAAATACATACATACTTCTAAAATAAATATCACTAAAATAACTAATAACTATGACGAAGTGGAAAGATAGTGTTCTTTCACTCTTCTTTTAAATACTGCAATAGTTTGGCAGTCCCTAATGTCTGGCGGAAGTGAATTCCACAACCGAACCGCGTGCACAGTGAAGGAGTAGGAGTAGAAGTCGGTGGAATGGGGAGGAGATTTAAGGAGGTTTCTAAGATGCGACCTGCAAGGCACATCAAAAGGACGGGCGTAGGAAAAGCGTTCCCGCAGATAGGAAGGTGTTAAAGGATTATGAAGGATGTTAAATAGCAAACATAATATCCGAGAGTTCCTGCGAAGTCGAATAGGGAGCCACTTGAGTATTCTGCGAAAGTTAGAAACGTGATCATACTTTTTAAGGTTAAAAACAAAACGAATACAAATATTTTGCAAACGCTCAAGTTTATTCAAAAGCTCCTCAGTGGCATCCAGATAACAGGCATCAGCGTAGTCAATAATGGGCTGAATGAGAGTTTGAGCAAGGGAGATTTTGGTGTTCAAGGGCAAGAAGCTCTGGAGGCATTTCAAGGAATGGAACGTGTAGTGTACTTTACGACTGACTTGAGCAACATGGGCCGTCCACGATAAGTAGGAGTCCATGGTCACCCCCAGGTTTTTAACAGTATTTGCGTATTCAATCTGAACTCCATTCAGACAGAGTGGAGACAGCGACGCAACGTCGAGCCTATTTCGCATATACCTGCCGCCAATAATTATAGCCTGGGATTTCCTAGGGTTGATTTGCAGTCCAAAGGACCGCGACCACTCGCTAATCAAATCCAGGTCTCTGTTCATGGCACACACGGCAGCTTCCGCATCTTCCCTCAAGAAATGGTTGTAAAGCTGCAGATCGTCGGCATAGAGATGGAAGTAGGAAGAGATAACCCTGGTGACACAGTTAATGAAAATGGAAAAGAGAAGAGGAGAGAGAACGCCACCCTGAGGCACCCCCTCAGTAAGAAAACACCCACCACACACAGTAATATGTATGTATTTACAAAAAAAAAATGTATATAAGTAGTTTATCAGCCATCTCGTTACCATAACACAAGCATTAGGTTGCATAGCTTGGGACTAGATGGCGTTGTGTGAAATGTCCAAGGATATTTATTTATTATTATTATTATTTATTAATGGTGAACAAACAATTCACAAGGCAGATGTGAGTGGAAACGCCGCGAGGGGACGCCCTAGGGAGACATATAGTGACCTTATTGGTGATGCTCTTCAGAAAGGTCAGGTGCGCAGTACCACAGATTAACCCCTCAAGTGTCGAATGCACCCCATAGGTAATACGGGCTGGTATCCGCAACTCCACGACAGTGCGCGTATTTTGCATATGGTATAAAGAATGCACCTCATGTGTGCATAAGGAAAAACCTTTAAATAGTGGTATATTAGTTATTTATGCAACTGACGTATAATAAGGGGTCTTAAGCCGAGTGTGATAATAGTATCACATGAGTGTTTTAATACCTAATTATGTACAGTTGCATACAAGACTTTATCTACACCCATGTTATCAATTCTCTATAAAAGGTTCTGAAACAGTTTTTTGCAATACTATACTCTTATCGAACATGGCGGCCGGCGTCATAGTATACGACGTGAATTTGAATAAGTTATTTTTTTAAATTACGGCGCTGTTGTAGTGAAACGCGCGTGCATTACAATGTTCTTTTTTTGAAAACGAGTTGCATTATGAAATTCAGTACAACATTAAAGCATCCGTTTGGATGCTATTATGGTTACCATGGTTACTATGACACTGGCTGTTTTAATGTTGGCAATAAGGTAACTGTTTCAGGAACTTTTATAGAGAATTTATAGCATGGCTGTAGATAAAAGCTTATATCGCATATACATAAAAGTAAAAAAAAACATCATCCGATGGAAAACCAATCATCATCAGTAGTTGTGAACCTGTGGGGTTCGCAACTAACCCCCAACCCTCCCCACTCGCTGGGGTTTTGGGTCTAAAAATAGCCCTACTCAGACATCTGAGGGGTTAATTAAAAAACTACTCTTGCTACGACACAATAAAGTGCAATTCAGGTCGCACAACGCTTGTTACCTACAGTTATATTCACCTACAAGTTGCCTGTCTTTCTATCGCGTAACTCTTATACCTTCTGACTCGTTAGGGTTGTCATCTTCTACGCCGCGGCGCGTGAGTGAGTATCGAACTAACGTGCTCCCGGCCGCGCGCGGCAGCCCACACTGAACTGACCCAGTGAGATGAGCCCGCCGCGCACTTGTAGCTTCATACCTAAACTGCGGAGTGTCCCATCTGTATTCATCTGTGGTAGTACTCACAACCGGCGTACAGTACAACTACTTTCTTAATGTCCCTCGGCAAAGTTCGTGTTTCGTCAGTCGTCGGATTAGACAGAAAAGCCATATTTGGTAAAAAAAAATTAGGTATGGCTTCGCAGATATATAACAAACTGCCTAAATGTTTATTAGACTATAACGATTTTAATATATTTAAAAGACAGTTAAATAATCTGCTGTTAAGTAAGACGTATTACAAAGTAAGTGAGTACCTGACAGACAAAAAAATATGTGTAAAATAGTGTTATGGTAGATACTTTTTAAGTCCGATTTTCATAATTCATAATTTATTTGTTTAATTTAATTTATTTTAATTTTGTGATTATTTTAAGTGTTGACGCTACTGTGTTAATCTATGACGTACACGCTAAACTAAATTAATTTATTTTGTTTTTGTCTGATATAGTGAGTGTATCTTTTATTTGATTTAATTGTAAATTTTGATTTGTGATAGAAAATTTTTCATGCCTAAATTGGTAGGACACAATGAACTGCGCATTCACTAACATCTGAAATGTAATATGTACTGTGTTCAGCAATAAAGATTTGAATTTTGAACTTAATATAATTTTTTGCTTTCTCCACGTATTTATAATACGTGTCGGATGAACACAATAAATCCGTACCACCGCACAATACTAACTCTACATATTTTTTTGTTTCATATTTTTTTTTACTTTATTTTATTTTTGGTTATAGCAGCTATAGTACACATTCTGTGAAAATTTCAAGTTCAAGTTTGCGAAACCAAGCGTGTCCGTGGCGTGACAATAATACAGGGTGTAAGGGACAGCCCTCCGCAAACTAACAGGGTGCATTCAGCTCCTCATTTTGAATCATATTCCACCGGAAATTTTCTCAGGAAAATTTTCATTTTTTAAATTTTTTTTTTCAGTTACATTTTCATTATTTCAATGTAAAATTGCATTGTGTGTTCGCAGCACTCCATTTATGTAAAAAAAACAGCAAAAAAAAACCAGCAATGGATGTTGAAATATTCTAACCAACGACGCGTGAAATCAGCTGTTCACTTTCTGTCTAGCTACAGAGTTCATCGAACTCACCGCATACCTATTACCTACCCCTCCCAACCAGTAATAGACGCTCCAATTTGTGCACAAAAACACAAACAAATCAGGTTTATTGGATTCCCTTAACGTTCCTGAAAAAATTTCATGTACCGGTCATCTTAGTATGACACACTAAATTCACCCTATCAGTTTGCGGAGGGCTGTTCCTTACACCCTGTATATCTAAAAGCCAAGCTATCGCAGTATATATCGCAGTCGTAGTTGAAAACACCTATAATATGTAAGTACATTTGTAATAACAACGCTTGCCGAGGTTGGTCCGTGGATGACCATCTTTACATATCGAGATTCTTCCGTGCCTCGGAAAGCACGTTAAGCCGTTGATCCCGGCTGTCATTCGTGGATCTTTGACAGTCGTTACGGATCGTCAGAAGCCCGAAAGTCTGACAACCAGTCTTACCAAGGGGTATCGTATTACCCAGTTACAGGGTTGTGGAGGTCAGACAGGCAGTCGCTCCATGTAAAATACTGGTATTCAGCTGCATCCGGTTAGACTGGAAGCCGACCCCAACATAGTTGGGAAAAGGCTAGGCTGATTGATTTGTAATAACAGCGCAACAATATCTGAACGCCGCTCTGTATGAACGTAGTGTATCTTTCCTTTATAATAAACTCAAACTCAAAGCATTTATTTCAATTAAACCAATTATTGGCACTTTTGAATTGTCAAAGAGTCGGTCAGTTAGTCAGAAAGTTGAAGCTAGTTGCCCATTCCAAAACGTAGATCTATGGAGAAGAACGGTCAAGAAACTCCACGGACACTCTTTTAAATCAAGATAAGTGTTACAACATCATGGGTACATTATATTTGTTGCTTCTACATGTGAGAACAATGTAAAAAATACTTAAAACCAAGTTAAAATATAAAATTAAAAATAAGGCCTGGCAGATAAGAGATGACCAGTCTCAACTGACGACACCCGTTCACGAACATGACGCGTGGATCAGCACCATCCAGCTCAACCATTTTGTAGGGAACCGAATGATCCAACACACGCGCCACCATCAGCGAGACATTTAAGTGAGAATGACAAACTCTCAACTGCCATGCTCTTTCAAGTCAAACTTACCTACATCATAATACAATAATAAACGGTCCCATGGTACTCACATTCACAAAAAATGAAAAAAAAAATGCTTCTAATTTACACAAAACTATATTTTGCAATGAATTGAGGTGAATAAAAATTTTACTACTTACCAAAAGGTAAGAAAATCATTAATATTAACGAATTCAACAGCTAAAAAACCAATTTAAAAAAAGAATTAAGAGGAAACGTGGGTGCTCTTTTATCCATACAAAAAGATACAAACGCTCTCGCCTGTTTTCTTTCTGGTTAATGACCATAAAGCAATGATTTTTTACAGATATATAAATATGAGTTACTTGTATGCCCCTATGTTTTCCTTTTTGATGATATATTATTTTTATAGGAACTAGAACCCTCCAAAAATGCTCAAAATTGCCTATTCAGACCGCTGTCAACAGACGCCTAGTGTACCAATTTGACAACTATTAACGAAAAAAGAAAAACATAGGGGCATAGTATATATCCTTCTTATTCAGTTTATGAAATATCTTTTAAATTGGTCCAATATTGGAGGAGGAAATAGGCGAGAGCCAAACCTTGAAATGTGACTTTTTACATAGGCTATTTAGTCGGATCTGCAGTTGTCCTTATCGCACGAATCCGAGGGCGGAGCGCTCGCAGAGCGACAGCAATACCTTCTTAAAATACCTAATTTTCAAAAGTCTGGCCACCCGCCTTTCCTCTTAATATCATTGCTTACCTCACATACACAGTAGTTTGTATGGAACCTCATGTGCGCCTTGTAGGTCGCCTTCATGCGGAACTCCTTGCTGCACGTGCCACACTTATACGAGGCTAGGTTCGGGATCGTCATGCGTTTCTTTTTCGGCGGCGCTTTCTGAAAAGATCGTGAAGAAATGTGTGTTAAAATGGGAATACATCATTACATTTAGATACTACGAAATTAAAATAAAAAAACTTGAGAGGTGTCAAGGGACACCCGGATGGAACGCAGTTCCTTTCGATTAATTAGTGAAGGAATTGTAACAAAATTTTATTTTTATACTTATCATCATCAATATCATCATCATCGTCATCGTCATCGTCATCGTCATCGTCGTCGTCGTCGTCATCGTCATCGTCATCGTCATCGTCATCGTCATCGTCATCGTCATCGTCATCATCATCATCATCGTCATCATCATCATCATCATCATCACACTGTTCAATGCGAAATAGAAATGAAAATATCTGGCTTGCTTTCTATAACAGAGAGAGAGAGTGTCTCTCTCTCTCTGTTATAGGGGGCTAGACAGAGAAACTACTACAGCAAAAACATCTACATATAGCTTACTATAGCAAAAAGTGTCGTGACAACTTTTCGTGAGACTTTTTTCCGTCTAGCCCCCTTTCACAACGCGCGATAAGGAACTTCGTTCCAAAAACCGGCCACGTGTGTGTCGGACCACGCACAATGAAGGGTTCCGTAGTTGAAAAGAATTTATCCCAGAAACAAAAACATTGTTAACGAAAAAAAAAAATTTTTTTTTATGTGATAATGTTACAAATTTCGGACTTTTTCCTTTACTTGTGCTGTGCTGTGAGCAACCTTGCTTCTTGCCAAATTTCATGATTCTAGGTCTATAGGAAGTACCCTATAGGTTTTGATTTACTTGCGAGCATCAAAATATGTCGCATAAATGGCCGTATTATTTTATTGCGTTGACTTAGAAGCCTGATTTTTTTAGGACTCGGGACTATAGACTTACGTATTTGATATTAATTTGAACTTTATATACCTTTATATACTTTAGATACCTCCACGCGTTCCTGAAAAAAAAGGTCTTGACAGACGGACAGGACAGATAGACAGACAGACGGACAACGAAGTGATTCTATAAGGGTTCCGTTTTTTTCCTTTTGAGTTACGGAACTCTAAAAACAATAACAGTACAGTTTATTGGGGTAATTACGATAATGGGGTAATTCCGATTGATGATATTTTTTACCAAACGCAGCGGCATTTTATATAATGACGTCTCACATACATCAGTCGGCGACTATAGCAGCTCTCATTGCCCAGAGTGCATCCCACATATTGTTGCGTTTCAATGTCCCCCAGAGATCAGTTAGATTTAATCCGCCTATCTCCATTCCCTTTACCTCTTCCAATTACAGACAAAACTCATATATGGTGCGAGCGAGTAAGGATTTTAATGTTATTTGTAAAGAGTTCTCATTTGACCCATTTGTCACCAAAACCTATACTGTACGCACTCGGATGAACGCCGACTTCTTTAAAAGTGCATAGTGCTGTTGTACCTTTTATGTATTATGTAGGTATGTATACAATTTTGTTTTTTTTTTTCTGTCGTGCTTGTTAGTGATCCTAAGATTTCTACTAATTTTTCTGTTTTTACCCGTGAGAACCTGTAATTGGCTCCATGTTTTTTAATCAATTGTTATCTATCTGTTATAGCTGTTGGTTCTCCTTCAATTAAATAAATAAATAAATAAATATATTTTGGAATTTTGGTTTTCCCAACAGTGTTCTTGTTAATTGAATAGAATCTCCACTTTTGGGACTTGTGGAAGCAGTTTTATTGGGTTGAACAGCTGCAGAACGGAAAAAAAAGACAATGTCATACCTGTCTTGGTCTCAATTTGGTCCTCGTCTCAGTCTTGACCAAGTCTTCGTAATCTTCGTCGTCTTCATTCTGAAACTCCTCACCGAAGATCTCGTAGCTATAGTCATTGAGTTCCACCTTCTCTACTTTAGCTTTCTTAATTTTTGGCTTTGATAACGACTTTTGGAGACGGGTTGAGTGTTTCTTTTTGGGTTTACCTAAAATTAAAGACATGGTAACTTAAGGCACTACCCCAACCAAACGACCTTGAGCATTTAGTCCTCTGTCTCGCCGCTCAGTCTCGCTCTGTCCCGCTCCATGTCATAGAATTCACAAAATTTTTGGAATTAATTTAATAAAAAAAGAATATATTTAGATTTTTAAATTATCTATCCATTAGTGTAATCCTCAAATGACTAGAACGTCACCTTTATCAAATGATGCATGCAATCAATTAGTTTAGTCACTTTTTTATAAGGAAATTTTTGTATTTATCTATCTATCTATATAAATAAAAAGAGAAGTCCAGACTGACTGACTGATTGACTGACTCATCAACGCCCAGCCCAAACCCTTAGACCTAGAAAGCTGAAATTTTGCACAAAGGTTCCCTATGTAATGTAGACAAGGAATAAGGAAGGATTTCCCGGTAGCGCGTTCCCGTGGGATATTTTACGACATCCACGCGGGCGAAGCCGCGGGAAAAAGCTAGTAACGCATAAAAACAAAAAAAATAAGAACGTGCAATGTGGTGATAAGATATCGAACATGGACTATGTACATTAGTGTCTGAAATGGTCTTTTCAGGAAAGAACCACAAAGATTTAAGTGGACCTGTCCAGTTGAACAGGGTTTAATATTTACCTGATATCATGTTAAGAAGGGATTTCTCAGCTTTCCGACTGGTTCTTCTGAACTGTAGTGCCATGTTCATAGTCTCTATACATTGTGTGCAGATCTTCTGTGATAGGCCATCATCCATTTTTATCTGAAAGTTTTGAGGTAAGGTTTCACAAAAGGTTTATTGGGGTAATTACGTTAATGGGGTAATTCCGATTGATGATAATTTCCACCAAATGCAGTGGCATTTTACATAGATTGGCAACATAATGATTTGATGCCATTTGGTAGAAATTATCATCAATCGGAATTACCTCATTATCGAGTTACCAAAATAAACTACAATTTATAAATAGATTGGTAGAATAATATGAATTATGTTTGTTATACTAGCTTTTGCTCGCAGCTTTGCTTATAATTCATCTTTGTGTGCCAAACATTCAAATCTATTCAGCTGTGAAATTTAAAGGGTCACACAGACAGAAAGACGGTCCGACTAACTGATACTTTCGCATTTGTAATATGAGTATGGAAGTATGGATTGCTAGGATATTTGTTAAATTATATTATACTAGCTGCGCCCCGCGCTTTCACCTGAGTAGACCAAAATAAAAAGTAGCACATCCAGGTTATAAGCTATCTTTTTTTTTTTTTTTTTTTTTTGAGTATGGGAAATCATCAAATAACGTCTCCCGCTCTGGGTGGAGCGGAAGGGCGTGTCACACTTTTACTGACTAAAACCCACCCGTGTTCCTTCAGTTGCCTATGCCAGGGCCGCGGTATCTTCTTAAAACTACCCGCGACCCCAGCGGCGTCGGCCCTATTGGACCCCATCACTTGCTGACATCTCTTTGAGGCGCGCGTGGAACACAACGCGCCGTCGACTCGGGCCGGGGCGGGGCTCGTCCTTACCGGACAGCAAGCTACCCGCTACTCACCGTCCGCAGGCCCGCGCCGTGTGGCTGACACTGGCTTGGCCACCATCAGGGATTTTACTTTTGATAACACAAGGATTTAGTCATTAATTAGTCGAAATTTGTCGCCAAATATCAGAATTTGTCGGTCACTGGTTCAAAAGTTATAAGGGGTCATTGGTGGCCGATCTGGAGAGAGTCTCCCCAGCTTGGCCACCTTTATATCTCAAAAACTAGGGCACCTAGCGAAGATCTGTTTTCTCCCAGATTTAGTCGCTAATTAGTCGTAATTAGTAGATTTAGTCGGGTCTTAGTTTAGAAGATATAATGAGTTCAATTTTTAAGTATAGACCAAGAGCTAGATTGAAGAGTTTACGATAAAATCTTTGATCTAGCTCTTGGTCTATACTTAAAAATTGAACTCATTATATCTTCTAAACTAAGACCCGACTAAATCTGTGACTTGGCGACTAATTTCGACTAATTAGCGACTAAATCTGGGAGAAAACAGATCTTCGCTAGGTGCCCTAGTTTTTGAGATATAAAGGTGGCCAAGCTGGGGAGACTCTCTCCAGATCGGCCACCAATGACCCCTTGTAACTTTTGAACCAGTGACCGACAAATTCTGATATTTGGCGACAAATTTCGACTAATTAACAACTAAATCTTTGTGTTATCAAAAGTAAAATCCCTGATGGTGGCCAAGCCAGTGTCAGCCACACGCCCGCGCCTACGGTGGCCGGGAATCACCCCGCGATTCCCGCCGCCCAGGGCGTCTCTTGCGACGACTGAGGGCGTGAGGCTGCCTCTCCCTCACGCGTTCCGCCTCCTCCTTCGCGAGCATTACTGCTTCGCAGAAGGAGGTGACGGCCTCCCATGCACTCTCGCTCCGCACCATGGCCTCGACCAGGCTCGGACGCGAGAGATCGCCGCCGCCGATCGCCTCCGTGAGAACACGGCGGTGCTCTGCCCAAGCCGGGCAGACCTCCACTGTATGCTCTACCGTGTCCTCCGGGCGATCCACACAATGGTGAGTTATAAGCTATCTACATACCAAATTTCATATAAATTGGTCCAGCTGTTTGAGCGTGAAGAAGTAACAAACATACACACTCACAAACTTTTGCCTCTAAAATATTAGTGTGATTGTACAAAGAACGGTATCAGTTATACAATGCACACAAGAAATAGCTTTGAGTTGAAAGAGCCACTAATGAAATTTATAAAACGCATATTGCAGAGTTTAAGTTATAATTTACAAAGATCTACATAACTTTATCCCAAATATTTTCTTTTTCAGTAGAGTATATCTACCTTTACATAGAGTTATTGAAGAGGCAACAATAGTGATGGTTAAATCTTTAAGTGGGCTGCATCAATTGGGTACCCCAATTGTAATAAAATTTTAATACAACTGGGGTACCCAATTGATGCAGCCCACTGTACATCGTCATTATTATCTGCTGAAAGACGTCCACTGCTAGATTTAGGCCTAAATAATAAAATACTATTGATACAATAGTTACGTACTTCCAAACCGGTCACAAGCCTCAAATCCTGCGTCCTCTTCTCTTCACTTTCTTTGTTATAAAATATCGACACTAAATCCTCCTTATTCAAGCAAGTCCTGCAGTAAACCACATCTGGTGACTTCGCCTTACTTTTATCTGCTTTCGCCGCCAGTTTGCGCTTTGCAGCCCTATGCTTTGTACTCATATTGTTGAGTAGAAGTAACGCCAACATTGTTTGCACTTTTCTAGATTATTTCACGAGATACGGAACATTTATGACTTGAAACATCTAGATTTTGTGGTGATGGATCGTTTTGAGGAGTAATTAAGTGTATCTTTAAGGTTTAAAATTCATTTAGGGTAAGATTTTAGATTAATATTGATCAACATAAACATAAACAAATAAAGTAGCAGCCATTTACTATTTTTTGACACTTTTTGATGACTTGACCACAGACGTAGACAGTAGCCACATACTTTTAAATAACTTCTGCAAATCTGCCGAAAGATTTGCAGACATGAAAGTTTGAAAATCACAATATCATTTAGATGGCCTAAAAACCATTCATCATTTCAATAAAATTCATAAAATATTTTACATAGTTGCAATCATAACTTTAGCAGTTCCCAACAAAATTGAGCTAAACTGATAAAATAACTAAACCACAGACTAATTAGGGATACTACGTATAACTAAACGTAAACGTCATTTCTGGCGTCAATCTGAGCTCTTGTGTTGTTTAGTTTTTATTTCATAAAATGTTTTATAATACACTTTCTGACTCGAGTTTGTAACTAAACTGACGATACAGACATACTACTTCAAGTAATTAGCGATATGGACCCTTGGGACTGCTGCAGAACATGCCTGGGGGTGGAATCTTTGCATCCTATGTTTCAGTTCATAGAACATCACGAAAAGTATTCCGATGTTATTTTTTCAGCTACGGGGCTAAAGGTATAATTCAAAAGATATTAGACTTGTGAGAAAATATGTTTAATTATTCATTTAAAATTTGTAGTTGGAAAGATATTGAGAACTTTTTGAGATAACTTATTTACAATCACTGACGGTTAAAATCTAGAATCGTTTGGCAGGAGGAGGGGGGTGGGGGTGCTGTGGGGGGGTGGAGGGGGGTACCCTGAGCCCCCCCCCCCCACCACTCCCATGAAAAGGTAATGCACCGTTCTTGAGAAAAACTAATTATTGTAACCTAACCTCAAAACACTTTAAAGTTACTTTTAGTATCGTATGGCAGAAGTAGGGGTTGAGGGTGGGTGGGGGGTACCCTAACGCACCCTCCCCCACAACTCCCATGTAAAGATAAGCACCATTCTTGAAAAAAAAACTAATTATTGCAACCTAACCTCTAAACACTTAAGTTGCTTCTGCAACGTCTCCGGCGCTGCGGGAAGTGCAGCCCCTTCGCCCTTACGTAACAAAGGTTAGGCACCCATGCGAGCCGCAGCGGTTGAGGTTGGTCGCCGGAGGCGACCAGCAAACCGAAGCTGCGGAGGGGGCTGCTCTCCCTCCGCGCCTCCGGGTGTTTATATACACTCTAGTATGCCAGCCAAAAGACTACGTAAAGTCGGGGTGCCCGGATTCGGTTTTGGGACAGATTCGACCTATTTTAACTATAAAGTGGGGTGCACACTAACTTCCTTCTGAGCAGAATTTCTAGGTTGAATGACACTGACTTTTTTTTTTGCGTTTCGTTTCACGTATTTTACACGACATTTTACACCGCAGACAATATATTGATACAAATTTGGTTGTCAATCGCCCATTTTGACATTTCGTTTCACTGTTTATCTGATTTGAGGTTAGAAATAATTTTTATTAATTTCTCAAAAAATATGCATTACCTTGTAATGAGAGTGGTAGCGTTATAATCAGGGACCCAACCCCTACCAACTTTCACCCCATTCACCCCCCTCCTCCTGCCAAACGATTCTAGATCCAACCCTCACTGACTGTTGTTTTATTTGTTGCAGGTGGATTGTAACGATACATTACCGCAAAAAATGTGTACATCATGCATAAACTACATCAACTTCTCATACAAATTCCGAAAAAAATGCGAAGAAAACCAAAAATTGTTTTTGGACCGTTTTAACAACAAACCTTTATGCAATGTAAAAATAGAACCAAACATATTCAACGCTGAAAATAATAGCAATAACATAGCAATAGACATATCTGACTTAATCACCGATTTTAATAATCACGAGGACAGTATAAACAGCTTCAATTACGATTCCATTGAAAATAACGACAATGAAGAAATGGAATTTGAAACAAAAGTGGATCTCGGTGATAAACCTGTAGAATTAATATTTAAAAGTAAGAAAAGTAAAAAGATTAACGAAAAGCCGGTGAAACGGACTTTGAGGAGAAAAAATGAGAGTGGAGAAAAAAAAGTGGTACTAAAAGAAGAGATTGAGTGTGAATACTGCCATAAGATATTAACTTCTAAGTCATCTTTAAGAAATCATTATAAAATACATACGGGATTTGATGTTGTTTGTGAAGTAAGTTATTAAATTATCATTTCAATAAATCAATCAACTCAGCCTATAGCAGTCCACTGCAGGACATAGGCCTCTCCCAGTCTGCGCCACCACACCCTGTCCTCCGCCGCATCCAGTCTGTCCCAGCCACTTTATTCAGGTTGTCGGTCCATCTAGCTGGGGGGAGTCCCAAACTACGCTTACCGATACACGGTCTCCACTCCAGGACCCGTCTGCTCCACCGGCCATCGGTCCTTTGACAAACATGGCCAGCCCACTGCCACTTCAGTTTGCTTATTCTGTAAGCTATGTCGGTTACTCCGTTCTTTTCCGGATAACTTCATTCTTGATTTTATCCTTCAAAGAAACTCCGAGCATAGCTCGCTCCATAGCGTGCTGAGTGACCTAGAATTTGTGGACCAGCCCGACTGTTAGTGTCTGTGTGCGTGACCGTATATCATAACGGACAGGACGCACTGGTTGAAAACCTTGGTTTTCAAACATTGCAGGATGGGTGACGAAAAGACTTGACGAAGTTTTCCAAATGCTGCCCAACCCAATTGGATCCTTCTGTCGGCTTCTTTTTCAAAGTTGTCAAAATTATCATTAACTTAGCCTTTTCCCAACTATGTTGAGGTCGGTTTCCAGTCATAACTAGATGCAGCTGAATACCAGTATTTTTCAAAATTCATTTCATACCTACAATCAAAAAAACTATTTATTTTTATTTATATTATAAGAGCAGTGGTGGCCCATTGGTAACAGCCGCGACTTACAAGTTACAGGTCGTAGGTTCGAACCCAGGCAGGCGCTTTACTTTGTGTAAACTATTTCATCAGCACTGCTCTCAAAACGGTGAAGGAAAACATCATGAGGAAACCGGCATGTCCTAGAACCAAAAATTTGAAGACATGTGACATCTAGCAACCCGCACTGGTCCCACGTGGTAGATTTGCTTTAACTTTTGTTAAAATTCTCTTTCCTCAGCACTGTGGCAAGAAGTTCATAACCAGAAGACTATTACTAATGCACTGCCGAGCCAAGCATGGGTACGAGAAGACAGACAAGTGCTCCTTCTGTGATTATAAAGCTTCTAATGCAGAGCAGGTGAAGGTATGTATTTAGTTAATGATAGATGATTTTATTTCTGTAAGTAGGTTTGTCAAGCACTTTTACACGTCAATCAAATTTTTAAAAACTAGATGAGGTTGGCGTGACCACATCACCCACCCACCCATCACCCATCCACGGACCACCCCCGCCGTAGCTTAACCTGAACTATCGACCCGTGCGTGTGGCTGTTATTAGGTAAGTAACAGCCGTTGGTCCCGACTGTCTTTCGTGGATCTTTGACAGTTGTTACGGGTCGTCAAGCCCGAATATTACATTTATTCATTTTTTTTTTTTTTTTTTTATTATTTTTTTTTTTTTTTTATTATATTTGGTACTTGGGATGTGGAGGTCAGATAGGCAGTCGCTCCATATAAAATGCTAGTATTCAGCTGCTTCCGGTTAGACTGGAAGCCAACCTCAATATAGTTGGGAAAAGGCTAGACAGATTCCACTCCTGAACAATATTTGGTCTCATCAAATAATTATGATTTTAATTTTTCTGTAGGCACTGCTCACGCTTATATACCTTTGTTATAAGCATGATGTCACATATCTTATAGTTCAGGGGATAGGGTCAATAATTTGTGCACCTTTTATGACCACCACACACTTGTCACGTACCTTACTTTATTGGTGAGTGTTCAATGCTACCTTTGGACATTGACTCAGCACGCGGCCCAGATAAAAATAAGTGATTTCGTTGCATCTAACACGCATGAAACACAAAGATTTTGTGTAATAGTGTGTGTTAGGTAAAAGTAGTATATAAGCGGAATCTTTATGTAAATAAATCAGATTAGAATTTTATATTCTTGTCTCATTACCACTCACTGTGGCCAAGACACCTTTAGCCATCTCTGATCAGTCTCGTGAGTCTGCGGGACTGGCAGTGAGTGTACCCTTCCCACACCCTGGATTCCTGTCTACTGTCCGTCTGTTACCTTAGGTCGCATGGTGCAGACATCCTGAATTTATTTATATATTTATTTATCACATATTAGGTATATGGTAGGTTAGGGCTGTAGGGCTTATAGGGCTTAGGGTCGTAGGTACCGTTAGGCTTGTAGGTCTTAGTAGGTTCCCGTAACTTATCACATAGCTACATGTACCATCGCACCTTTAACAGTATTGCGGCCTTACGTGACATCTGTTAAGGGTGGATGTACAAATAACGATATTTTTTTTTTTTTTTTTCTTGATTTTCATGATGATTATTTCAGATACATGAGCGTCTGCACACCGGTGAGAAGCCGTTTGTCTGCTCCGAGTGCGGCACCGGCTTTCACCGCAAGAGTAGCTACCTGCAACATGTGGCCATACATCTACCTGATAAGAATGTACAGGTACTTATACCACATATTAATACAGATGGGACACTCCGCAGTTTAGGTATGAAGCTACAAGTACGCGGCGGGCTCATCTCACTGGGTCAGTTCAGTGTGGGCTGCCGCGCGCGGCCGGGGAGCACGTTAGTTCGATACTCACTCACGCGCCGCGTCGTAAAAGACAACCCTAACGAGTCAGAAGGTATAAGAGTTACGCGGTAGAGAGGCAACTTGTAGGTGAATATAACTGTAGCCAAATAAGCGTTGTGGGACCTGAATTGCACTTTATTGTGTCGTAGCAAGAGTCGCTTTTTTTATTTAGATGCTTTTGCGGAGTGTCCCATCTGTATTAATCTGTGCTTATACTATTAATTGCCATTTATCTTAGCAGAATACAGGGTGTAAGGGACAGCCCTCCGCAAACTGATAGGGTGAATTCAGTATATCATACTAAGAGGACCGGTACATGAAATTTTTTCAGGAACTTTAAGGGAATCCAATAAACCTGATTTGTTTGTGTTTTTGTGCACAAATCGGAGCATGTATTACTGGTTGGGAGGGGTAGGTGATAGGTATGCGGTGAGTTCGATGAACTCTGTAGCTAGACAGAAAGTGAACAGCTGATTTCACGCGTCGTTGGTTAGAGTATTTCAACATCCATTGCTGGTTTTTTTTTTTGCAGTTTTTTTTACATAAATGGAGTGCTGCGAACACAAAATGCAATTTTACATTGAAATAATGAAAATGTAACAGAAAATTTTTCATTTTTTCAATTTTTAAAAAAATGAAAATTTTCCTGAGACAATTTCCGGTGGAAATGAGGAGCTGAATTCACCCTGTTAGTTTGCGGAGGGCTGTCCCTTACACCCTGTATACCTAATTACTTCCAATAACACGATTACTGATAGATTAATTTGACATCGGTCGATTGGATTTTTTTTAATAGACTTCATTAAAGGAGGCTGTTATACTGTTTGTATTTTTATTTTTTATTTATTTTTTTCAATTGTGGACCGATTTTCAAAATTCATTTTTTCATATGGTAGAGGAAGCTAGCGCGGTTGTCCCATAAACAGGATGTAAGTATAAACAGTGGCAATCTTTTAAGGGTCATTATACTCATCATTATGAACAACTTTTACTATGGGAACAATCCTGAAATCGCGAAAAAAAATCAGCTGTTCCCTACTTTTTGACAAATTATGCGAACATAAATGTACTGAACAGCTGATCTTTTTTCGCCATTTCAGGTTTTGTCTGATAGTAAAAGTTGTTCATAATGATGAGTACAATGACCCCTTAAAAGATTGCCACTGTTTACACTTACACCCTGTATATTTCATTAACTTTACTTGGGTATATTTTGATTTAGCTTCGATAATACATTCCACTTTGTGTTTAGCTTGATCTGTCCGAGGCCTGGAGGGGTCTTGGTATGTAAAGATAGTCAGACATCCAAGGACCAACCCCGGCAAGCGCAGCTTAACCTGACGGATCGACCCCGAGCGGCTGTTATTACTTAGCCACAAGATATATAGATAGATAGATAGAATACTCTTTATTATGCACACCATAAAAATTATAGTTATAAATGGAGTGTATGTCATTAGTGCGACAAACATGTGTGCGACATGTCATTAGTTCGACAGGTCTTTAGTTCGACATGTCATTAGTTCGACAGGTCTTTAGTTCGACATGTCATTAGTTCGACAGGTCTTTAGTTCGACAAGCAATGTACGTTTAACAAATATGACTTACCTATACATAGTGTTTTTTTTTATTTCCCATAACTCTAGGGTATTAATGAGACCGTCATTATGAACAACTTTTACTATGGGACCGAACCCAAAATCGCAAAATAAAATCAGCTGCCCCCTACATTTTGACGAGTTATGCGAACATAAATGTAGGGGGGAGCTGATTTTTTTTTCGCGATTTTGGGTTCGGTCCCATAGTAAAAGTTGTTCATAATGACGGTCTCATTAATACTCTTGAGTTATGGGAAAAAAAAAACACTATGTATAAGTCATATTTGTTAAACGTACATTGCTTGTCGAACTAAAGACTTGTCGCACTAAGGACCTATCGAACAAAGGACCTGTCGAACTAATGACAAGTCGCACACATGTTTGTCGCACTAAAGACATACACTCTTATAAATGATGAAATTTTACAAAGGGCGACACAATGGGCGGTCTTATCGTTAAAAGCGATACAAGCCCAAGCCCCTCAATAAGGAATAAAAATGGTGCTTAGTATTTTAATCTTAATCTATGTAATTCTTATATGTATACGTGTGTTTGTCACCTAACTCCTCCTAAACGGCTGGACCGATTTAGATGAAATTTCATTGGGTTTCTGGATGATTTGAAAACACAATTGGAAGGTGGCGCTGCAGTCGGGTTTATTACTTTATATAGTGTATTATCTATGGTCGGGTTCTAGGATCGTTCAGACAGGACGTCTGTCATGCTAGTAATATTTTTTAAATTCTTTCCCATCTCTTTCCAGTGCGATCAATGCCCCGCTCGCTTCAAATCCGTCACCCTAATGCGAATACACAAGAACAGACACAAAACTCCACAATACTCATTCAAATGTCGAATCTGTGAGAACACGTTCGTGCGGCGCCGCAACGTGGTGCGGCATCTGATGCGGATACACGCCGTGCAGGCCGCACCGCATCATATCGACAGGATGAAGATTGCTTAAGGACCCACACTACACCCCCGTGTGACCCCATCACAGACGCTACTGTTCCACGATAGTGGACCCAGAGACACTGGCGGCGTTCAGGGTCAAATGTCCAATTCTCAAAATGTCTAAATCCCAAAATGTCCAAATCTCAAAATGTCCAATCTTTGAGAATGTGTTAAATGTGTTCAATAACTCATCAAAGCGCTTTTTTAAGACATGAATGACAAACAATAAATACAAAATATTGTAAGAACTTCGCAAAAGTAAATAAGCTATGTTGTCATATGTATATCTATAACATTATATTTACCTTATCGAAGTTCTTTCAGTATTTTGTTTGTTATTCGTAAGTCTTAAAAAGCGCTTTGATGAGTTATTGAACACATTTACCACATTCTCAAAGATTGAACATTTTGGGATTTGGACATTTTGACACCATTGGACATTTTGGGTATTGGACATTTTGACACAATTGGACATTTTGGGTATTGGACATTTTGACACCATTGGACATTTTGGGTATTGGACATTTTGACACCATTGGACATTTTGGGTATTGGACATTTTGACACCATTGGACATTGGACATTTTGACCCTGAACGACTGGCGGTTGGGACCCATCCATAGGCACCAGTGAAAAACCTAATTGAAATAATGTAAAAAAAAAAAAACTTTTTAATGTAAATTAAGTATTAAAAATTGTGATATTAGTAGTATTTAGGCGACTTTATAGCAGAAAATTAAAGTAAGATTTGTATCATAACTATTTATAACGCTAATCGAGATGATCTGATTATTTAACTTTTTGTATTGTTTTAAATATATTCATTCTTTAGTGAACTTTCTCTTGCCACTTATTAAACACTAAAATACCAGAATATTATATAATAAAAAATGTACCTACTGCACATTCGTATTTTTTCCCCAGATTATTCGGGACTACCCCAAAAAGGGTGGGGTGTTTTTTTTTTTTAAAGTCATACTCATATCATATCATTAAATCAGTATAATTTCAATAAATGAAAATGTTTTATAGTGCAGTTTGTTTCATTTTATTTCTAATTTATATCTATACAGGGTTATTGGTAAAACACTAGCAACCTCTTAAGGGGTCATTATACTCATCATTATGAACAACTTTTACTATGGGACCGAACATGAAATCGCGAAAAAAAAATCAGCTGTTCAGTACATTTATCTGTAACAAACTCGTCAAAATGTAGGGAGCAGCTGATTTTTTTTTCGCGATTTCAGGTTTGGTCCCATAGTAAAAGTAATAATCGGTAATCTCTAGAACTAGGTACCAGTCGTATTTAACCTATTAACCGCCGCAGTTGTAACTATATAAGCAACTTATTATTTTTGAGCCCCTGGCACCACAGTTGTAAATTCGCAACTAAAGTCTACGAAGTGATTTTCAAGCATATTTTTATTTACGTAGCAGCAATTTCATAATAATTATAAAGACCACCTTTGCCATTCAAGGAATTTCTTTCATTTTCCCTAAAATCACTGATGCTGAGCGCCAAATTAACGGTGAAAAAAACGAATAAAACTCATCGCAAAATGCAAGTGTGACGTTAACCTGTACCGCCAGCCGCCAGGGTTGTATAAATACAACAGTAGTGATGTAACACATAAGTTTATTTATTGCTCATTAATGCCAACTTTAGTTTATTCAAATAACATACAAATAAGTTAGCCATTCAGAATTAGAAAGTAATTCAATGCTTGTTGCTGTTTGATTCTATTTCTAACTATAACATCTAAAACTTCACATGATTTCAGGTAGATTCATATTACAATTGTAGCGACGGTTTTTACTAAATCGTATTTTAGTAACAACCCTAGCTCTTTAATAATATCAAAAGAGTCCAGCGCCGGAGTTGTATATATGCAACCGCTTGTGACGTCATAAGCGAACTCATAATGATAATAGTGAGGGGACATCTGTTTTATTTGTTAAAAAATTTAATGAATTAGTGGGTACCTAATTTATTTCAATGGGTATTGTGGCTGTGTTTGTATCGCAAAATGTCGAGTGCAGAGGAATTAATAAGGATTTTAGAAGGTTTTGAGGAAGATGTAGAAGAATTTGTGTGAACAACCAATGTCCGTTAAAGCAGTGACAATTAAATGCCCTGTCATTGACCATAAATTAAGATTTTTTTTTAAACAGGAAAACTTAAAACTTTCTACTACCCTTTGTCATACACAAATTGAACATATTCATAGTTTGAGTAATAAAATCGATAACCGGAAATAATTTCACTTGTCCCCGCACTATAGTTGACCTTGAAAATACGTGATTGGCGCTAGGGGCACATTTTTTTTTGGATTGTCTGGCGGTTAAAGAATTGGGCTATCACCAGCAAAAATATTTTTTTAAAATATTTTTGCTGGTGATAGCCCAATTCATTTGACATCACGCTAGGACTTTTAGGTGCCGAGCAAAAAGAAAAAAAGTCAGAAAGAACGCTAAGCGAAAACGAAGTAATAGAGAGGGCAGGCAATGTGATGCGACGCTGTGGGTCGAGGAGACCAGACATTTCACGCGGGCAGAAGCTATATGAGTGTGGCTGTCACTGACATGGTGTCACCATCAGGAATTTCAATTTTTAACCGACTTCAAAAAGGAGGAGGTTCTCAATTCGTCGGAATGTATGTTCCCCGATTACTGGAAAATGGCTGGACCGATTTGGATTTTTCTTTTTTTGTTCGAAAGGGTATACTTCCCAAGTGGTCCCATGCCAGGGACAGAGGAGAGGGGGAGTCAGGGTCTGATGATGGGATCCCATGGAAATCGAGGGAAACCCTGAAATTTTATGGGCACACTTATATCGATTTCGGTATTTTTTATAGTAACTCGTGCATTTGGTGAACTGGAACTGCTCAATTATATCTAAGTATATCACAGGTTGCGACACACAGTAGTGTGTTTTTTGGAAGTCGGTTTTGTTTTTTTAAAAAAAAGTTTTTGATAACACAAAAAAGTTGTCGCTAATTAGTCGAAATTTGTCGCCAAATATCAGAGTTTGTCAGTCACTGGTTCAAAAGTTATAAGGGTTCATAGGTGGCCGATCTGGAGAGCGTCTCCCCAGCTTGGCCACATATACCTATATCTCAAAAACTAGGCCACCTAGCGAAGATCTGTTTTCTCCCAAATTATAGTCGCAAGTATTCGCGAAGTCACAAATTCTGATTTCTGAATTTTTCCTGTTCTATCAAAAAATCCTAGAATTTAATACATGAATCGAGAGGTACATTAGGAGCAGATGCGATCAGTATTATTTTTATGTATTACGAGTGCCGTACAGCCGAGGCCCCCCTCTATCTATAATATGTATGTATTTACAAAAAAAAAAAATGTATATAAGTAGTTTATCAGCCATCTCGTTACCATAACACAAGCATTAGGTTGCTTAGCTTGGGACTAGATGGCGTTGTGTGAAATGTCCAAGGATATTTATTAGGGTTCCGTACCAAAATGGTAAAAACAGACAGACTGAGTCACACCATAAGGGTTCCTACCCTTATGGTGTGACTCAGTCTGTCTGTCTGTCACAGCTGGATATCTCAAGAACTACTAATGCTATCAACTTGAAATTTGGAACAGTTTTAGATGACGTTTACTCAACTATTTTGCAAATAAGAATTAAATAAAAATATTTATATTTTTTTTGCCACATGGACTGAAAGGGGTCTTAAAAATTCAAAGTGGGACTACTAGGGCATGTGGGGTATCATAATGAAAGAACGCTGTTTGCACATTCTCAAACATTTTTTTTCTTTTTTTTAGGCCGCATAGTTTTCGACTTTTGATGAAAAATGTAAAAAAAATACCGTTACCCCCCCCCCCCATATCTCCGAAGTTTTTTTTTTTTTTTTTTTTAAATCTTTATTTTAAGGGCTTTCTCGCTGAGCGATAACGTCGCCCTGTAATAACAGTACTTACAATTAATTAACTAAAAAACAATTAAATATTATTTTAAAATAAAAAAAGCCAGTTTGTACAGAATCCTAGCTTGTTCCGATAGAGGGCAAGCTAGGATAACATTACACTCTCCAATATCTAATCTATTAGTTGCACCAAGTAAATCAAATCGCAAAGCCTCATTCCGCACACACTCCATCAAAATATGCTGTACATCTTCTATTACTCCACATTCTACACAGTTGGGTGACATAACCTTTTTCATAAGAAAACCAAACTTTTTTGATGCAATGTGACCGGAACGAAGTCTTAGTGCCATAACTAATTCACTTCTGCTTAGCCTATTTTGATCAGTCCAATTATACACTGGAAGCTGTGGTTGGATGGTCTTGTACCAAATTCCCTTTTCTGTGGACCTCTGGTCAAAGTATTCACTCCACACATCTGTACATTGCTGTTTTATTAATCTTATGTAATCTGTATATAAAGGAAGAACATTTACAGAAATTCCATCTGACACGGCTTGGTTGGCCAAAAGATCCACTTTTTCGTTATGCTGAATCTGTACGTGAGAGGGGATCCATTGTAAAACGACTGAAATTAACCTTTGACCTAACTTGAATATAGACTCCAAAATCGTGTAGGCTATCGGTACTCCTCGCACGGACGAAGTGCACCGAGCCAAGTGTTGCAGCGAACTCTTTGAGTCTGTTAGAATGACAATTATTTATCATGACTAATTGAGTTATCCCCCTTATCTCCGAAGTTTGCAAAGCGAAAAATCTGAAATTATTCTATGTGATAGAAGTTTATGTAAAGATTACAGGAAAAATAAAAGGATGTCTCTAAATAGCACTCTTTTTCAGAAATCAGAACGGAACCCTCGATGCGCGAGTCCGACTCGCTCTTGACCCGTTTTTTTTATCGTGATTTCTATCAAAATTATCGAGGTACATTGGATCTTGTTGATAAATTCATGAGGTACGAACAAACGAAGCATTGCTACTAGTTTCATGAGCCTAGCTCGCGGGCCCAGCTGGGTAGAAACACATAGATTTAGTTGGGACTTAGTTTTTAGAAGATATAATCAGTTCTATTTTTAAGTTCCAAGAGCTAGATCGAAGAGTTCATCAATTCTGATATTTGGCGGGAAATTTCGAGTAATTTTTTGTGTTGGCAAAATTAAAATCCCTGATGGTGGCCATCAGTATAACATGACTTATCTTGTCTCAAATAGGCTTGATCTACGAGTAGGTACAGTAGAATCATAGAAATAATACAACACAATAGAATATTTCATGCTGAACACAGGATTATGATGGCATTGAAATATAAACTTTATTTTCAGTGTCATAAAGTGCAAAAGAACCGGCAAAAGCACACTTGAGTAGCCGAGTAGCATAAAAACAAACTTTATTCGTACTTAGTATAATTAATATAATTACAATAAATGTATGTAGTACTTAAATGAATTACTTACAAAATACAAATAACTTATTTAATTATCCAATAAGCTCCATTTACACGGTGCAAGATTGTGGAACATTCAAGAGCAGTAATCGCATGCCATAAAGCATATTCAATTTTATTGCCATTCAAGAATTGCATGCAAGTGTTTACACGCGTGCGATGTCCATAAAACACAATAATTGAATGCAAGTTTTGCCTCATCTAAACACAAGAGTTGCACGTCCTTGTAAGTACAATTGATTAAAGTATTACCCGTATTTGTGCTGCCAAATATTTAATTCAATATTATTTACTCATATTTGAATGATAGAAAGTTTTCAAGCCAGAATTGAATGCGATTTACCAGTTGTGAACGGCAACTAACTTGCCCATATCGTGCAATAATATTGTACGTGTTGTTTAGCAACCAGCTAATCGCCTTTCAGTTTTATGGTAAGTAAGTATGCCACATGCAATAAACTTGCACCATATACATAGAGCTTTATGCTCAAATTTTTAAGGGACATAATTATTATAGTCTATTACTATATATTGACGCCATCGCCCCCCGTCAATGTCATTCTGGCGCCAAAATATCCTTGAAGCACTCTTTATTTAAATATCTCGTTTCAACTTCTCAGCCTCATTCAATGGCTTATTCTCTTTTTCCGCGGTAAAGGGCCAGCCGGGTGCTGCGGTTGACTGCAGAAGCGACCATAGGGCTTCGCTGTCGGCCCCGCTAGACATGTCCAGTAGTATCGGCTGCAGTAGCTTGCGGGATTCACTTTTTATATCTGTTTTGGTTTGGAGTTACGGATTTTATTGAGTTATTTGATGGTGATTATCGAAAAGAGAAGACGAAGTCTGAGAGTTACACCGGTGCCTGACAAATTGTGCGGAAAACGGTTGTCATAGTATGGGCATGTGATGCGGAGGAATGTGTGATTATGTGATGGGAGCATGGACTGTGTGGAAGATGATATGGCTAGGAAGGGAGTGACTACCGAGATGACGACTGATAGAGAAGTATGGAAGAAAGGGACATGTTGCGCCGACGTCAAATAAATAGGGATAAGGGCAGGAGAATGATGATATTGAAAAGAAAAGTTAATCAGATTAATTTTTCACCAAGAAATTATTTCATCTCTCAAAACCTTGAAGGAAAATCTTGAAGAAACCGGCATGTCCTAGAACCAACAATTCGAAGACATGTGACATCTAGCAACCCGCACTGGGTCCGCGTGCTGGATTACAGCCCGCTGCCTCTCACAGAGAGGAGGCCTGTGTCCCAGCAGTGGGAACATTATTACTTAGCCACAAGCTAATAATAAATAGTCACCATATAGAGGCATGAGGTACATGGTGTATAGTTCACTCATCCTCCATAGAAAAGGGAGGATCCTCCGACCAGACGGGTGTTGTGTCTGGTGGGGCTGCCCGACGGTTGAAGTCGGGACGTTGTCTATATGCTAGTCGCGCGGTAAACTCTGCTTGCGCGATGCAGGATTTTGCGTGACGTCAGTGTGATGCGTATTTCACATGTGGCGATGTAGATGGCGCCACAAGCATAGTAGAAAAACTTTTAAAAAGGATACATCCTTTGGCTACGTTTGGTGGTGCACTGAAGTCCCATCGAATGCCAGTCAGCTCCTTAGCTAGCTGGTATGTTTCTCTGGAACAGTTAAAATGTTGGTTGGAATATGGAATACATAAATTATGTAAGTAATTGAAACCAAGTCGAACAGATTTTTATTTCAGACCAAATAAAAAACCAAGTCGCGGCCACAGATTAATATAATACAGATGGGACACTCCGCAGTTTAGGCATGAAGCTACAAGTACGCGGCGGGCTCATCTCACTGGGTCAGTGCAGTGTGGGCTGCCATCTCACTGGGTCAGTGCAGTGTGGGCTGCCATCTCACTGGGTCAGTTCAGTGTGGGCTGCCGCGCACCGGCCGGGGAGCACGCTAGTTCGATACTCACTCACGCGCCGCGTCGTAAAAGATGACAACCCTAACGAGTCAGAAGGTATACCTTCTGACTCGTTAGGGTTGTCATCTTTTACGCGATAGAGAGACAACTTGCAGGTGAATATAACTGTAGGTAATAAGCGTTGTGCGACTTTATTGTGTTGTAGCAAGTCGCTTTTTATTTAAATGATTTTGCGAAGTGTCCCATCTGTATTAATCACACCTCACTAAATGCACACATGTTTACAAAACCGGCTTTACGTCACTGTTGACAGCGCTATGTCTTGAGTAGGAGACGGAAGACGAGATTTCGGTCGTGCGGCGGCGAGATGGGCGGACGAAGCTGTTAACGGTTCGGGTAGAACCTGGATGTGGCTGGCACAGGAGCGTGGGGATTAAACAATAAAGTACTAACTTAGCATTATCCAGTCTGTTCCTGTCACTATCTGCGATGGTGAGGTGTGAATCGAAGGTGGCGCACACGCGGTCTATCTCACTGCCGCGGCGGGACACCTCGGCTAGACGCTCGTTCAGCTCATTCTGAGGAGTACAAACATAAATTTAATTTTCTCCATCATCTGCACAACCTTTCCCAACTATGTTGGGGATGGCTTCCAATCGAACCGTATGCAGCTGACTACCAGTATTTTACATGGAGCAACTGCATAGTCCTTCGTAAGACTGATTGTCAGGATTTCGTGCTTCTGACAACCCGTAATGACTCAAAGATCTACGAAATGACAGCCGGGACCAACAGCTTAACGTGCTTTCCGAGACATGGAGCAGTCTTGGTAAGTAAAGATGACCACTCAGCTACGAACAAATCGCAGCAAGCATAGGTTAAACTGATTGTTCGACCTGTGCAGCTGTTATTACTACTCCACAAGTAATTTTCTCCTGCCTTAAAAACTAAATGAATACTGACGGTGGGCGAGGGAATACATGGTGTGTTTCACACAGTTAATACGAGCACAGACGTTGTTTACTCTATCTTTAAAACACTCAAAACTTTTTACATTTGTTTTTTGTTTATGATAGATGAGACTACCTACTTTTTGTTACTAAAAATTTTCTTATTTTTTTTGTTTTTTATTTTGGCAGTAGGTTTAATATCAATTTGAAATGAGAGAGACTAGATAGTCTAAAGAAAGTGGCATGACATTGAAGAGGCTGCAGCCAGGTATTCATTACGCAACATTTGTTTACAAACAAGATACCGTAAACGCTATTTCCGACACTTGAACATCCACACTTTGTCAGTCATTGCTCATTGCTAGGATATCGCCCGAGGAAAGAGTGTTGCTCTGTGCTGCTGGCCACACTTCCATATTTATAAACTGCAGCACACGTCCACACCTGTCAACTTTTGTTAGGAAACTAGTCCACTCAGTGAGGAGCATGGCTGTATTTGAAACAATGTTTCTTCACCTTTGTTTACAGTTTATAAACTGTTTCAATACTTTTTAAAGAGATGATAAATCACCGTGAAACAGGTTACAAACAAATGTTGCCTGAATACCCTGCTCTATGAATGAAAATGTTTATCCAGAAGCGTACAAGTCTACTGACATTATGTGAATTGATCGCTAAAGGGATTTAGGTCTAAATAAACTATAATACAACTAGCTTCCGTCTGCGTGGTATATCGATAAAAAAGTAGTCTAGACGTAGTTTTCCAGGTCATGGTCTACCCATGTGCCAAATTTTATCGAAATCCGTTCAGCCGTTTTAGCTTGAAAGCGCTACAAACAAACCGCCCGCGCCCCTAAGACGGCCCACTGACATAATATCTATCTACATAATAAGCTGAAGATTGCTGAAGTTTGTTTGAACGCGCTAATCTCTGGAACTACCAGAAAAATTCTTTTTGCATTTGAGAGTTTATTAATAGGATGAGCCTACAAATTTTATCAATGGGTTGTATTTGTTGAACTCACATGTAATTTCATTTCCTGTGCCAGTTTTGTCTCCAATTCCGTCTTCTTCTTGCATGCTTTCATTTGTTGCTGTTCTTTTTCGATCTTTTCTGTAATTATTTGGAAGAAAATATGAATAAGCAAGTTAACTATCGTAAGAACGTGAAATTAGTTTGCACTGTAATCACCGTCCAGTCTTTTCAAGAAGTCGTCCAGTTTTTCCTCAATGTCCAGAAATGTTTCTTTAGATTCTGAACCCATCTTTGGTAATGTTTATTAAGATTTCGAAATAAAATTCAAGAAATACAACTTTCGACAACAAACAACGACTATTTTGATTTGAATTCAAAAAAAGCAAATGCCACAGATAACAAATAAATCGCAGATTATAGTGAAAAATGCCAGTGGCTCTCAAAGTTTTCCCAATCGGTTTTAAGGACTTTTGGCACTTTGGCGTGTGTATCCGAACGCTTTGATAAAAGCGACAGTGGTGCCCCGTGGTGCCGGATAGCGGTACTATATTTATCGCCATATTTGTGATGGCGACCGATATTTATAGATCGTAAGGGTGTTGTTATTCAATAAATAAATGCATTAAAAATGGAGGAGACGAAAGTTATTTATTACATAGACGATGAGGAGACCCCGTATTTAGTGAAAATTCCAATCTCACCGGAGAAAGTGACGTTGTTGGACTTCAAAAACCAATTGAACCGACCGAACTATAAGTTTTTCTTCAAATCTATGGACGATGATTTTGGTGTTGTTAAAGAGGAAATTGTTGACGATAACGCTCATTTGCCGTGTTTTAACGGTCGCGTTGTGTCGTGGCTAGTGTCTGCGGAGGGCTCGAACCCTTCCGATGGAGCTTCGCAGTGTACTGATAGCAATGCTGGTAAAGGCAAACAAACCCATGGTCCCCTGGTCCCTGTCACCAGAGACACCTGTACGGACACGGACAGCACCATCAGCTCGCGGCCCGGCCATCGAGCATCCTGTGACAAGTATAAATACCGGGGATTACGGATAAACGGACACTCAAAATATGGGAACCATGGCTTAGAATACGAGACTGCTTCCGTGCTTAGTTCTGACTTAGACTCAACCAGCCTGTTCGACAGTCAGTCAGAAATCACCACGACGACTGGCCGGCACACTAACGCGTCTGTAGACAGAGCCCTAACAGAATGCAGCAGTGTTTCTCATCTGCAAGTAAGTTCTCGTAAAAGACCCCAGAGAAGGCGAAAGAGGCCGCAGGTCATGTCTCGAACTTCTTCGTACTCGTCAATTACAGACTCTACAATGTCTATGCACATTATAACGGTGACTCTGAACATGGATACTGTCAATTTCTTGGGCATTTCGATAGTTGGGCAGTCAAATAAGGGTGGAGATGGAGGAATATATGTTGGGAGCATTATGAAGGGCGGTGCTGTGGCTCTAGACGGCAGGATAGAGCCAGGAGACATGATTTTACAGGTATGTTTTGTTATTGTGTTGCTACCAGGGACCATACAACCCCGGTTAAGAGTTGTCTTTCGAAGGGGTAAGCAGTCTATGAGGTTACCATTATCATTTTGTAACTCCTTGAATGCGTTTTCGGCTTGAAAGCCATAAAAGGGATATCCCTTCAATATGGATAACTCATTGAATATTATTGTATACTTGCAACTCAGTGAAAGGGTTACCCTTTCATTAAGATAATTTATATAATATACGGGTTTTGTTTGGGTTACCATACTAGCTATTTGCAACATATGGTGACCATCGAGAGATTATATTACATTGCTACGAGTTGGAATGTGATGCTGTTATTGTATTTAAGAGAGTTGAGACCCTTTTGAACAGCTTAATTGAAGCTGTTCAAAAGAGTTACCCACATTGTATTGGTTTATGATTAACTTTTTTTTAAAACCCTATTGAAAGCCCTGTCAATGGGTAACCAAAATGGTCCTTAAAGCCGTTCAAAAGGGTTACCCACATCGTATGGGTTTTTGATTAACTGCTTAGAAAAACCCTATCGAAAACCCTTTCAATGGATAACCAAAATGGTCCTTAAAGCCATTCAAAAGGGTTACCCACATTGTATGGGTTTTTGATTAACTGCTTAGAGAAGCCCTATCGAAAACCAAAATGGTCCCTGGTTGCTACTTAGTCAATATCAAGTCATTGCAACTTTTACTATTTATTTTGCCAAAGAATTCAATGCTGAAATGCCAATTTACCAAGAGAGTATCTGGTTCATCTTGTTGCAAGTAAATGCATAGGCAATAAATAATTGTCTGGAGATTATCACACTCATGTTATCACAAATCAAATGGATAGAGGTTTTTCCTTTTCCACATTTTCCTAAATGAGCCATTACAGAGATGGTCACTATGTTTATTTATCATCAAGTAGCTGCGCCCTGCGGTTTCACCCGCGTAGACCGGGATATTTATTTATGTATTTATAATAAGCACACCAACAGCACGGTCACTTACAATTCTTATTACAATAACAAATAAAAATGGCATTTTAGTAACCATGCAAATGACAGGTATGCATGACTTTCACATACGAAAAATTAGAGACAATGGAGAACAATAAAAAGTTTGTCTAGTAGAATTAAATTTGAACAACAATCTTGAAACTATATTGACGTGCACTCTTCGCACTGTTTAAATAGTGAACGTCTGTATGAAGCAAAACTCATGGAGAAAACATCAATAGGATAATCTGTTAAGTTGGATCTTTCGTTATATTGCCTTTCGTTATAGAGTAGCCTATGTGTTAATCCAGGATATAAGCTATCTACATACCAAATCTCATCCAAATCGGTGCAGCCGTTTCAGTGTGAAGAAGTAACAAACATACACACAGACTCACTCACAAACTTTCGCCGTCATAATATTTGTGATGTCATCATTTTAAACAATCTTTTCTATGGGACCAACCTTGAAATCGCGAAAAAAAAATCGGCTGTTCAGTACATTTTGACGAGTTTGATGTAGATAAATGTACTGAACTGCTGATTTTTTTTTCGCGATTTCAAGGTTGGTCCTATAGAAAAAGTTGTTCAAAATGATGAGTACAATGACCCCTTAAGAGGTTTAGTGTAAAAAAAAAATAATGTTGTATAAATAAAAAGAGAAGTCCTACTGATTGACTGACTCATCAACGCCCAGCCGAAACCCTACCTAGAAAGCTGAAATTTTGGACAGAGGTTCCCTTTATAATGTAGACCAGGAATAAGGAAGGAATTCCCGGTAGTACGTTCCCGTGGGATATTATACAGGGTGTTCGGCGCATGGACCGACACAATTTTTTGGGGGATTGGGGGGGTCATTTGCTAGGTTTCACCTAAAGACCTCCATGTCCTAAGTGTGACGGTAATTGAGATATGTTTTTTTTGGTTCTTTCTTTGAATTACCCAAAATCTCGCCTTTGAATCGATATATTTTTTTTGTTTATGGTTGTAAAAGAATAAAATAATTTTTATTATAGTCTACAATGTATTATTATTCGAAATAAAATAAAAAAATATAATTACCGTAATAAGTCTTTCCTTAAAACACTCCATAACTGAAAAGAAAGAAAGAAAGAAAAACTCTTTATTCCCGCGAAAAATGACGCACATACTTCGTTTTTTACATAATCCTAAAAACTAAGAAACAATTGGGTAGCTAAATTTTAAACTTATAAAGAAAAACAACAAATACTTAATCTGACTGACTCTCTAACTAGTATTTTGACTACATTTGAATTGTTTTTCATAGCGTGTAGCATACCTTTAGAAAGGGTACAAGCTAAAGAACTTTTTGAGATAAAAATAAGGTCAAAATGGCTTTATTTAAAAAAAAAAATTAATTTAAGAGTAGTAATTTTTCATACATTTAAAAATTTTTAAGACTGGAAGCACATAAGTCATTTTCTACTGATCAATTACATCAAATAATAATTTATTTAGAATAAAAATACATTGCAGACTATTATAAAATTTATTTTGTTCTATTGCAACCATAAACAAAAAAAATATATCGATTCAAAGGCGAGATTTTGGGTAATTCAAAGAAAGAACAAAAAAAAACATATCTCAATTACCGTCACACTTAGGACATGGAGGTCTTTAGGTGAAACCTAGCAAATGACCCCCCCAATCCCCCAAAAAATTGTGTCGGTCCATGCGCCGAACACCCTGTATATCCACACGTGCGAAGCCGTGGGCAAAAGCTAGTACAGGCACTTTTGAATTGTCAAGGGGTCGGTCAGTCAGAAAGATGAAGCTAGTTGCCCAAAGCGCAGTAGGTTCCTTTGGAGAAGAACGGGCAAGAAACTCCACGGACACTCTTTTAAATCAAAATATGGTTACAAAATATTGGTTACATCATTTCAACCAGATATTTAGGCTAATGCTGTTGGTATAATCAGTCATACAATCTTGACATAATCACCAGAGATTAAGTAAGATAACAAGTTTACAACACTTGTAGGATTACTCATAATATCAATGAACTGTAATTAAAAAAAAAAAACGGTCAAGAGCGAGTTGGACTCGCGCACTGAGGGTTCCGTTCCGATTTCTGAAAAAGTGTGCTATTTAGAGACATCGTTTTATTTTTCCTGTAATCTTTACATAAACTTCTTTCACATAGAATAATTTCAGATTTTTCTCTTTGCAAACTTCGGAGATAAAGGGGGGGAACGGTATTTCTTTTTACATTTTTCATCAGAAGTCGAAAACTATGCGGCCTAAAAGAAATAACAAAAATGTTTGAGAATGTGCAAACAGCGTTCTTTCATATGATACCCCACATGCCCTAGAAGCCCCACTTTGATTTTTTAAGACCGCCTCGGAACCGTAATAATATGATTATGAGATTCAAATCAATCTGCCTAGCCTTTTCCCAACTATGTTGAGGTCGGCTTCCAGTCTTACCGGATGCAGCTGAATACCAGTATTTTACATGGAGCGACTGCCTATCTGGCCTCCACAACCCAGTAACTGGGTAATACGATACCCCTTGGTAAGGCTGGCTGTCAGACTTTCGGGCTTCTGACAACCCGTAACGACTGTCAAAGATCCACGAATGACAACCGGGACCAACGGCTTAACGTGCTTTCCGAGGCACGGAGGAGTCTCGGTATGTAAAGATGGTCACCCATCCACGGACTAACCCCAGCAAGCGTAGCTTAACCTGATGGATCGACCCGTGCGGCTGTTATTACTTAGCCACAAGCTCCTCTTATGAGATTGTTTCAATTCATTTCATTTCAACCTTTTATGAGATTGTTTCAATCAAAATAAATATGTTGTAAATAGTTTATGTCAATTGTCTTTCATCCTATGTAAACAGAGCATGAATCAATTTTGTGGTGTTGGTTATAAACATGCTTAAACAGAGAATTGGACTGAGCTTTAGCCTCAAAAATAAAAGTGACCGTTCTCTAGAAAGAGCCAAAACGCATTTGCGCCCAATACCTGTAGTACTGCTAAGAGGAGCTCGTGGCTAAGTAATAACAGCCGCACGGGTCGATCCATCAGGTTAAGCTACGCTTGCTGGGGTTAGTCCGTGGATGGGTGACCATCTTTACATACCGAGACTCCTCCGTGCCTCGGAAAACACGTTAACCCGTCGCACGCCAATTAGCAGACACAATAGATTTTTTATTGTTATCTGCACACCTGGGTGTCAATCGACGTTTAAAGAGTTACGCCGTTGGTCCCGGCTGTCATTCGTGGATCTTTGACAGTCGTTACGGGTCGTCAGAAGCCCGAAAGTCTGACAACTAGTCTTACCAAGGGGAATTGATACCCAGTCAGAGAGTGGAGGTCAGATAGGCAGTTGCCTCATGTAAAATATTGGTATTCAGCTGCATCCGGTTCGACTGGAAGCCGACCCCAACATAGTTGGGAAAAAGCTAGACAGATGATTGATATGTATATCCATACCACTGCCAGTACTGGAAAGCTGTAAAAAATAATTTATTTTTTTATTTATTTTGGATAAATAAATCTCTTATGTGCTAAAAAACAGTGTGTAAACAATTCCAGGTGAACGATGTAAACTTTGAAGACATGACGAATGACGAGGCAGTGAGGGTTTTACGAGAGGTGGTACAGAAGCCTGGCCCCATCAAATTGGTGGTCGCCAAGTGCTGGGATCCCAACCCTAAGGGCTACTTCACTATCCCCAGGACAGAGCCTGTGAGGCCTATCGATCCTGGTAAGTACTATTTGACGTGTACAGTGGGCTTCATGGAGGAGCTCGTGGCTAAGTAATAACAGCCGCACGGGTCGATCCGTCAGGTTAAGCTACGCTTGCCGGGGTTAGTCCGTGGATTGGTGACCATCTTTACATACCCAGATTGTTCCGTGCCTCGGAAAGCACGTTAAGCCGTTGGTCCCGGCTGTTATTCGTGGATCTTTGAGAATCGTTACGGGTCGTCAGAAGCTCGAAAGTCTGACCACTAGTCTTACCAAGGGGTATCGTATTACCCAGTTACTGGGTTGTGGAGGTCAGATAGGCAGTGGCTCCATGTAAAATACTGGTATTGATATATTCAGCTGTATTATTCAGTTAGACTGGAAGCCGACCCCAATATATTTGGGAAAAGGCTAGGCAAATGACGATGACTTGTCCTTTTTTTTTTGGAGCGGGAGGGCGTGTCAGGCTTTTACTGACTAAAACCCACCCGTGTTCCTTCAGTTGCCTGTGCCAGGGCCACGGTATCTCTTTCGAATAACCCACGACCGATGACTTGTACCTACATTATACAATTCCTCTTTAAACTGTGTATATTTTTTCTATCTTTTACGTA
Organism: Cosmia trapezina; assembly: GCA_905163495.3. Taxonomy (NCBI): domain Eukaryota; kingdom Metazoa; phylum Arthropoda; class Insecta; order Lepidoptera; family Noctuidae; genus Cosmia; species Cosmia trapezina. The sequence continues at coordinate 15,411,955 of LR991047.1, forward strand.
ATACTTATTTTTATTTCTCCAGGTGCATGGGTAGCCCACACCCAAGCCCTACGCGAGGCGTACCCTCCTCCTCCGCCCTCGCTCTCCGCCCTCCCCGTGTCATCAGTGTCAGAGCGAGGCGCCAGCGACGCGAGTACAGTACCCGCCGGAGGCTTGGAGCCCCAGCTGTCCGTTAATATGGACATGGCGCTCGTGGTCAGGGCTATGCTGAGGCCAGAGTCGGGTGAGTTTTCTGTAGAATTAATAAAAATGGGACACTCCGCAAAATCATTTAAATAAAAAGCGACCCTTGCTACGACGCAATAAAGTGCAATTCAGGTCGCATAACGCTTATTACCTACAGTTATATTCACCTACAAGTTGCCTCTCTTTCTATCGCATAACTCTTATACCTTCTGACTCGTTAGGGTCGTTAACTTCGTCTTCTTTTACGACGTGGCGCGTGAGTGAGTATCGAAAAAAGTGTCAATGTCAACTGTCAACTGATCAGCGTATTTGTTTACACAGCCAACTGACGTCATGATCTCAGAGCAATATGGCGTCCACTGCGTCCAGCGTTTTCGCGCGAAATTAGAAAATATAAAATGTTAATGCATTTTTATGGCATTTATCGATTGAATAAAAATTTTGTGTTTTTTTTTAGTGGCTTATTAGCAGTATAGAATTTAATTGAGACACTTTTCAAAAATGGGTGTACAATGCGATTCGAATAAGATTAGGAACGTCAATGACCTCTATCTGTCAAATGTTGATTGAAAAGTATGGTTTGCAAAGACAACTTATTTGCGTATCAATAACGTTTTTTTTTGTTTAATCGAGTCATATTTTTAAATCAAAGTGAAAAAAAAAACATCAAATAATTAGTCATAATTAGTTTTTAAAAAATTATACTATTTACTTTCTTTCATATTTTCATTGTTGGCAATAATTTTTTTCAAAAAATTTAAATTGATTTTTTGATTAGTAAATATATGTTATTTAACAAATATCTTGTTTTGCTCACCCTACCCAATTTATTCGATTTGACAGCTATGACGTCACAACATGGCGCTAAGTCGATCCTATTCTTATTTGAAACGCATTGTATTTGACGACACGGTTGGCGCAGTAGTGGTTGAGCGATTGACTGCTGCGCAGCATGTCGCAGGTTCGATTCCCGCACGGAACAAATATTTGTACGACCTACAAGTATTTGTTCCGAGTCTGGGTGTTTTTCTATCTATAATATGTATTTACAAAAAAAAAAAAATGTAAACAACGTGTAACGTTAAATGCGCAAAACCTCTTAAGGGGTCATTGTACTCATCATTACGAACAACTTTTACTATGGGACCAAACCTGAAATCGCGAAAAAAAATCAGCTGTTCAGTACATTTTGACGAATTATGCGAACATAAATGTACTGAACAGCTGATTTTTTTTTTCGCGATGTCAGGTTTGGTCCCATAGTAAAAGTTGTTCATAATGATGAGTACAATGAGAGGTTAAGAGGTTTTGCGCATTTAGCGTTACACGTTGTATAAGTAGTTTATCAGCCATCTCGTTACCATAACTGGTATGGAAACCAAAAATATGTTAAGGAATCCACCACATTTGGTATAGGCGATTTGAAAAAGGATGATTTTATATTTAAGTGGACTGTATTTGAGGTATGGCGGTTTCGCCTAGAAAGAACCTGATGATGAACAGACGATCAATTGTAAGGTGTAAAGGATGGCACGCCTTACCTGAATGTCTTCTCTCGCGGCTCGTGTTCTGGAAGTGAAGCACTTGTTCCCAGGAGTCTTTCGTGCACCAAATCACTGTTCACACCCGCGGGCGGTTCGTCTTATAGTTCAATCACAGAATTTGCGGAAGCGGTTGAAGCGAATAAAGCGAGCGGAGCGGCCTACGCGAAGCGCTATGTCTTCACGGCACGGCGATGGCATGGACTCTGCCTGTCCTAATACAGGCGTGCATTTGGGATATGGTAGGGGGTAGGTTAAGATCGACTGTTCTGACAATAAGTCAAAAAATTAAACATCAATAGATGGCGTTACCAATAACACAAGCATTAGGTGGCTTAGCTTGGGACTAGATGGCGTTGTGTGAAATGTCCAAGGATATTTATTTATTATTATTTATTTATTATTGTAATACCCTATTATGTCTAATACAGGACTAGAAATCCGCGACCGTATGTGGCTCAAGATAACGATACCGAACGCGTTCATCGGCGCTGACGTCGTGGACTGGATCCTACAGCACGTGGCCGGAATTACAGACCGCAGGGATGCGCGGAAATACGCCTCGCATATGCTGAAGGTAAGCATCTACCCAAAAGGCAAGCAGAAAGAAAGAAAGAAAAAGTATTTATTGTGATTCGCACAGGAAGATCACCAACTAAAACTAAAAATACTATGATAAATGTTAGCAAAATAAAACAAAATTATATAAAAAAATAAAAAAACCGGTCAAGAGCGAGTCGGACTAGCGCACCGAGGGTTCCGTTCCGATTTCTGAAAAAGTGTGCTACTTAGAGACATCGTTTTATTTTTCCTGTAATCTTTACATAAACTTCTATCACATAGAATAATTTCAGATTTTTCGCTTTGCAAACTTGGGAGATAAGGGGGGGGGGGGGGGACGGTATTTTTTTTTACATTTTACATCAAAAGTCGAAAACTATGCGGCCTAAAAAAAAATAAAAAATAGTTTGAGAATGTGCAAACAGCGCTCTTTCATATGATACCCCACATGCCATAGTAGCCCCACTTTAAATTTTTAAGACCCCCCTTTCAGTCCCAGTTGCAAAAAAAATATAATTATTTTTATTTCATTCTTATTTGCAAAATAGTTGGGTCAACGTCATCTAAAACTATTCTAAATTTCAAGTTGATAGCATTAGTAGTTCTTGAGATATCCAGCTGTGACAGACAGACAGACTGAGTCACACCATAAGGGTTCCTTTTTTACCATTTTGGTACGGAACCCTAATAAATAAAAAAAAACAAAGTCCTGTACGAGGCCAAAAGGTCCTTCAAATCTCAGCATGATGCTGCGACATTTAAAATAAGTGTCACAGCGCGGGTATTCTGATACGAGCCCGCTGTGATGTCAGGGGCAGATTACAAAAATACATAAATAATTGTCAATACATATAGATAAATGAGAGGAGCTCGTCGCTAAGTAATTACAGCCGCACAGGTCGATCCATCAGGTTAAGCTACGCTTGGAGGGGTTGGTCAGTGGATGGGTGACCATCTTTACATACCGAGACTCCTCCGTGCCTCGGAAAGCACGTTAAGCCGTTGGTCCCGGCTGTCATTCGTGGATCTTTGACAGTCGTTACGGGTCGTCAGAAGCCCGAAAGTCTGACAACCAGTCTTACCAAGGTGTATCGTATTACCCAGTTACTGGGTTGTGGAGGTCAGATAGGCAGTCGCTCCATGTAAAATACTGGTATTCAGCTGCATCTGGTTAGACTGGAAGCCGACCCCAACATAGTTGGGAAAAGGCAGGCAGATTAGATTTAGTTGCACAAGGGAAGGAAAAGTGGGGAGCGGCTGATTTTTTTTTTTTCGCGATTTCAGGTTTGGTCCCATGGTAGGGGTTGTTTGTTATCATGAGTACAATCATGTGTTTGGGTATCGGTCGCTAATTGCCAGTCACCCTATATATAATACCAGAACTCATTATAATAAATAAAATGACAAACCTTTGTTAAAAAATTAATGTAAATTGTTAAAAAATTAAAATTATTGTAAATGTGAGCACTATGTGGATCTTTTTTTTTTCTTTTTTAGTTTTATTGATGGTCTGATATTTCTGAGTACTTTATGCGACCTACCCAAACGTCCTTTCCTTGGTATTGTTCGTCGAGTTATTGAGCTCCTGAAATCCTGAGTTGAGCTCACGATTGTTGACAAATGCTTGCACTGACTGGACAGGTCCACTCAAATTTTTATGGTTCTTTCCTCAAAAGACCATTTCAGACTGGATCTACATGGTCCTCACATGATCTGACCAAGATTATGTCTGGACTTTAAAAGAGACTTTGACCCCTGAGTTTGTTTCGCCATTTCTTCTCAGGGTAGTCAGATAGGAAATGTCGACTTCATCTAGCTTATTTAAAAAAAAAAAAAAATTATGACGTGTAAAAGTGATTTCGATATCCTATTTACAGAATAAACAATTTCATTTCATTTCATTTCATTTCATTAATTGACAAATAGATAAATGTAAAACGTTACAAACAAAAATAATAAAAATAAAAAAAAACAACTTAATTCAGTCCGCGTATGAGCGCCCAATTACCACACTACTTGTCTATGCTCAAAGTATCTGTGGCATTACAATACTACCTACTTATAATATACAGCATGGCCCGGAATTATTCACAACCTCGTATGTGGCCATAGTACAGTGGTACCCAAATAATAAGGCGCGTCGTGAATCTTCGTTCGCACAGAAAATAAAGTATGGCCCCGAAGATTAAGGCGCGGACTGACTACGATTTTAAACGGCACACAACCGCGGAATCTATTGTCACCATTAGCTAGCTTGAAATAAGGTTGAAAATTGAAAATAATATTTGTGTTGCCGAGATGTGACTAAGCTGCGAATGTGCATTTATTTTCCGGATTTTCTTTAGATTATTCAGAATATACACAATGAATTAAATAATTGTACTGTTAAAGTTTAAAAAAAAATGCTAATTCTATTAAATTCTTAAAAAAAAGAATGTCGTTATCGCTGAAAATACAGAGATGTTCGACGCCAAAGTTTATTTTTGTGGAGCGACTTCCAAATTTTCTATTGGGAATATCTTACTATTTTTTAATATTCTATTCGGTTAACATTTTTCTTTAAACCCTTCTCTGTCCACTGTATTGGTTGCGTCGGATAGTTTCATTGCGTTACGTCATACTCGACAATCCAAGAAAGCAATTTTTGTGAATATTGAGCTAATATCGCGCCTTACAATTAAAGCAATAATAGTGTGTTTACTCTCCACAGGCCGGCTTCATACGTCACACAGTGAACAAGATAACATTCTCTGAGCAATGTTACTACGTGGCGGGCGAGCTGTGCGCCGAGCTGGCCGCGCTGCGCCTGCGCAGTGCCGACAGCGACAGTCTCGTCAGCGACACGCTGGCGCCGCTGCCCAACCCCAAGTGAGTTACAGCTTCATACGTCACACAGTGAACAAGATAACATTCTCTGAGCAATGTTACTACGTGGCGGGCGAGCTGTGCGCCGAGCTGGCCGCGCTGCGCCTGCGCAGTGCCGACAGCGACAGTCTCGTCAGCGACACGCTGGCGCCGCTGCCTAACCCCAAGTGAGTTACAGCTTCATACGTCACACAGTGAACAAGATATAGTGAAATACTAGTGTGCGCTTCCAAAAGGGGGGACAAGTGCGTGTCGGACCACACGCAATGAAGGGTTCCGTAGTTGGGATGAATTTATCCCAAGAACAAACCCAACATTGTACTTGAAAACATGTTCTTCAATACATTACAACTGTAAATGTAGGTTTGTATTCATAATATTGAGAGATTTAGCATGTTATTTTAAGACCACAGACTTCTTATAGGTTTTCCTGTAATCAACAGGAACTATTTTCTAATAGTTCCTGTTGATTACAGGAAAACCTATTTTTTTTAAAAATAACTTTAAAACAATTTATTTTAAAAAGATATATTTGATACCCTCATAGTAAGTTCTTTCGTTTGTTAGTCACAAGGTATAGTTTGGAAAACATTATTTTTAAATGTTCTTATTTAAGACCCCCCCAAAAGTGACCCCCATAGTCAAAATACATTTAGCCGTCCGTGTTTAGGTCACAGAAGTTCATATGTGTCAGTCCGTCAACCAGATAATAAAAAAATATTAATACCCCCCCCCCCCCTCCTTTATAAGACTGGTTGTCAGACTTTCGGTCTTCTGATGACGCGTAGCGACTGTCAAAGATCCACGAATGACAGCCGGGATCAACGGCTTAACGTGTTTTCCGAGGCACGGAGGAGTCTCGGTATGTAAAGATGGACCAACACGGACCCGTATGGCTGTTCTAACTTAGCCACGAGCTCCTTTGATTCTTTCTAACATACAGTATTATTTGTTCCAGCATCATGGGCCCCGGCTACATGCCGTACGCCGGTTCGTACGGCTACCAGCCGATCCCGTTCAAATATTCCTCCTGTCTCAATAGTGAACACACTGTGTATGGGTAAGTCCACAGACTATACTCAATTTACAATAAGATTTGACATTTAAACAAACCTTTTTTACAGTCCGTTCAACCGATTTTGACTTCTATTGCGTTGGTGGCATGACAAATGGCAGCTGCAGTATACAGTTCGTATTGTAAACTACGTTTTTGTCTTTAACATTTTGACCGCTTGGCTGAATGTCAATTGCAGTGCCCCTAGCGCGTAGCTACTAATTGATAAAATAATACCTATAATAAATAAGGAGGAGCAACATATCTATTTAACAATGGTTTTATTTGTACCACGCAGTTAATAGGACGACAATAGAACGCAAAAGTCATGCATGTCTCTGTCGCAAAAATACGACACGAGCGGTAGGGGCACGGAAATATGTGTGCCATAAATGCGACACAAGCTGTCAAGAGGTTAATGCCATCCTTAATCCTACGGAATAGAAGTCAAAATCGGTTGAATGGACTGTAAAAAAGGTTTGTTTAAATTTCTAATCTTATTTTAATTGGAGTTAGACTCAAACTCAAAGCATTTATTTCAACTAAACCAATTACAGACACTTTTGAATTGTCAAAGAGTCGGTCAGTAAGTCAGAAACTTGAAGATAGTTGACCATTCCCAAACGCAGATCTCTATGGAGAAGAACGGGCAAGAAACTCCACGGACACTCTTTTAAAACAAGATATTACAAAATCCTGGGTACATTTTTCTTGTTGCTTCTACATGTGACAATAATATTAAAAAAAAAAAAACAATTCAAAACATAAGATTAAAAAGAATCCCTGGCAGTTAAGGACGCTGTTACAAATAAGTAGTCAAATCATTACTTTTTTACATAAAAGTTTGTTTATTAAATAAAATGCTTTTCATTCTTAAAATGATTTTTGCCCAAATTGTTGATAAATGTGCATGGTACGATTCTGTACTATAAATGTAATTTTAGATAGGTAAATTTTCGCAATAAATGTACCGAAGTAAAAATTTTCACTTCGGTACCGTTATTGAGAAACTGTACATATCTAAAATTGGATTTATAGTACAGAATCGTACCATGCACATTTATCAACAATTTGGGCAAAAAAACAGTTTAAGAATACAAAGCATTTTAATTAATAAACACACTTTTGTGTAAAAAAGTCATGATTTGACTACTTATTTGTAACAGCGTCTTTAAGAGATGAGCAGTCTCAAATGACGGCGAACGTTCACGAACATGACGCGTGGATCAACCATTTTGCAGGGAACCGAATGATCTAACACAGAAATAATAATGATACTAGCGACTCGCCCCTACAGCGTCGGAGGACCGGCTACATACTTAAACAAAAATTATTATAATTATACAGTAAGGGACAGCCCTCCGCAAACTAACAGGGTGCATTCAGCTCCTCATTTTGAATCATATTTCACCGGAAAATTTCTCAGGAAAATTTTATTTTTTTTAATATTTTTTCAGTTACATTTTCTTTATTTCAATGTAAAATTACATTGTGTGTTCGCAGCACTCCATTTATGTAAAAAAAAATACAGCAAAAAAAACCAGCAATGGATGTTGAAATATTCTAACGAACGACGCGTGAAATCAGCTGTTCACTTTCTGTCTAGCTACAGAGTTCATCGAACTCACTGCCTACCTATTACCTATCCCTCCCAACCAGTAACAGCCGCTCCGATTTGTGCACAAAAACACAAACAAATCAGGTTTATTGGATCCCCTTAAAGTTCCTGAAATAATTTCATGTACCGGTCATCTTAGTATGATATACTGAATTCACCCTATCAGTTTGCGGAGGGCTGTCCCTTACACCCTGTATACTTTTAGTCGACGTTCGCACGGAGACGAAGTTTCGAAGCCAAGCGGTACAAATGTGTAGTCGCTAGAAAGAGTCACATATTTGCGTCGCTTGGCCTCTTTTTCATAGTCACCTACCTTATTGACTTTTCTATGCCTTTAAACATAATACTTACAATATCCTCCTCTTCACAGCTACAACCGTGAAGAATCCGTAGTGTCGGGTAGCGGGGGCTCCAGCGGCGGCTCCGAGCGGCTCACAGCCAAAGAAACAGCGCGCGAGACTGAACGGAAGAGCACCTCTAGCGGCTCTGGGGCCTCTCTAGCGCCGACAGGAGCCGACAGACGCGACCTAGAGCCTGACAGCACACAGGATAGACCAGTGCTCTTCCTATAACGGTGAGTAGCGCACCTCTAGCGGCTCGGGCGCCTCTCTAGCGCCCACAGGAGCCGACATACTCGACCTAGAGCCTGACAGCACACAGGATAGACCAGTGCTCTTCCTATAACGGTGAGTAGCGCATCTCTAGCGGCTCGGGCGCCTCTCTAGCGCCCACAGGAGCCGACAGACTCGACCTACAGCCTGACAGCACACAGGATAGACCAGTGCTCTTCCTATAACGGTGAGTAGCGCATCTCTAGCGGCTCGGGCGCCTTTCTAGTGCCCACAGGAGCCGACAGGGTCGACCTAGAGCCTGACAGCACACAGGATAGACCAGTGCTCTTCCTATAACGGTGAGTAGCGCACCTCTAGCGGCTCGGGCGCCTCTCTAGCGCCCACAGGAGCCGACAGACTCGACCTAGAGCCTGACAGCACACAGGATAGACCAGTGCTCTTCCTATAACGGTGAGTAGCGCATCTCTAGCGGCTCGGGCGCCTCTCTAGCGCCCACAGGAGCCAACAGACTCGACCTACAGCCTGACAGCACACAGGATAGACCAGTGCTCTTCCTATAACGGTGAGTGGAGCACCTCTAGCGGCTCGGGCGCCTCTCTAGCGCCCACAGGAGCCGACAGACTCGACCTAGAGCCTGACAGCACACAGGATAGACCAGTGCTCTTCCTATAACGGTGAGTAGCGCATCTCTAGCGGCTCGGGCGCCTCTCTAGCGCCCACAGGAGCCAACAGACTCGACCTACAGCCTGACAGCACACAGGATAGACCAGTGCTCTTCCTATAACGGTGAGTGGAGCACCTCTAGCGGCTCGGGCGCCTCTCTAGCGCCCACAGGAGCCGACAGACTCGACCTAGAGCCTGACAGCACACAGGATAGACCAGTGCTCTTCCTATAACGGTGAGTAGCGCATCTCTAGCGGCTCGGGCGCATCTCTAGCGGCTCGGGCGCCTCTCTAGCGCCCACAGGAGCCGACAGACTCGACCTACAGCCTGACAGCACACAGGATAGACCAGTGCTCTTCCTATAACGGTGAGTGGAGCACCTCTAGCGGCTCGGGGGCCTCTCTAACGCCCACAGGAGCCGACAGACGCGACCTAGAGCCTGACAGCACACAGGATAGATCAGTGCTCTTCCTACAACGGTATGTTTTCGAGGTTTTCCAACTAGTTACAGTAGTACCCAACTGATATGGCTTACCTATGTACCTGCGCAGAAGATAAATTTTCAAAGCGCGGGAATTTTATTGACCAATCGGCACGCTCCACGCACCTTTTCCCTGTACCGCTATTGGTCGGCAGCTGCCGCCATGTTAGCGCGCGCCGCGTGGCATGTTAGTCAGCCGCCATACTTGCGAGTGAGACGGAACTAACAGCTGCAGTGTATTATGAACCTTATAGTAGTGATCTAAGGTTGATTGTAAGTTTTAAGCATTCTCGTTAATCTTCGCGGCCATACTTTCTTTTCTTTGCGAACGAAGATTCACGACGAACCCAACTTCTACTAATACTTACATAATTTTGTTCTATTACAGGTCCGTGCTCTGAGGTGGATCCTCTAAATACTGCCAAATATTGACGCACGAGAGCGTCAAAGGCTGCGGCTGTGGGCTGACACTATCCGACACTATACGGCACTAAATAGTGCCATACTACATAGACCCTAAGGTACCAGGCACTACCATAATCTTTAGTAAGGCCGGTCATGGTGATAATTAACATTTGGACCGTACATCATTATCTGGCTAGCGTCGGCTTCCAGGCTTACCGGATACAGCTGAATACCAGTGTTTTACATGGAGCAACTGCCTATCTGACCTCCGCAACCCAGTTACTGGGTAATACCGCCTGGGAAGACAGCTGTACCGAATATGGTACAAAATCGCTTGATAATTCACTTTTTGTCTAATCCTGGTATAAGAGTGTATGGTAAAACCTTAGGTAAATATAATGCCACTAAGGTCCGATTTCACCAAACTAGAATAAGTTTTATTCCAAGGATAAAGCTACTATTTACTCTCAGATTACCATGTTTTCGTTTCACGAACTACTTATCCTGAGAATAACAAAGATATACGAGAGTAACTCTTATACCACCAATTTTGAAGGAATAACAGGCTTATTCCTCAGATAAAATCAAAATGGCGGCAATTTGTATGTCAGCTGAGCTGAGCTACCGCTTACCATCACCACTTGTAGTCTTGTCTTGTGTAAGCGACCATTGAGGTGTGATTTATTTAGTTAAAGAAATGCAGCGTTTGAGGAGAATGTTATCGGACAGTGAAAGTGATAGTGAAGATGACTATGTTATTTTGAGACGTTCAAGATGGTTTAAAGAAAGAAATGAGCATTTTTACAACTATGACGAAAAGGATTTCATGATTAGATTTCGTTTATCTAAAGCAGCAGCATAAAATTTATTATTAAAAAAATTGAACATCAATTGGAATTTATATCCGAGACACATTGGCACAGATGTTAAAAGTAACGACTAAATTAAAAAGGTCCTGTTATGCTATACTGTACTGAGAAAATGACAAGCCTATTGAATTTGTCTGCATTCACATTCATTCGTTTATCGCTTCACATTCAACGTGCCACAGATAACAAAAAAACACATAACAAAGAATAGTTATACTAGGAGTTACTTTTTGTCTTTACAAAGTGGTGAAACGTAATGTGAGTTATTCTGAGAGTAAATGCAGGTAATAATTTTATCCCTGGAATAGTTATACTTGGATAACGACGCCATTGGTGAAATGGGCCCTTAATGTAATTTAAAATTGATATATGTAGTAAATACCGAGTTCTAAGTATTATTACTCGGGATGTGACATTTTGAACGTCTTTTTATTAATTTATTGTGAAATTATTAAGTTCGTTTACATGTTTCTAGTGTTAAGTTGAGTGTTTCAAAGATTACTAATATATTTTTAATCATTTCCTTCTACAATTCTTATGTGGTGTTGCCTTTTCTGGCCAATCTCAAGTCATATGACACGGTTTTTATCCAATTGCGAGACAGCAAAGACTGTTATTTTATAATATTGTTAAATTAATGGCTAGATAATTTGAGTAGTCCTAAAGAAAATGTCCGCTTTTTGTATGGACGCTGGTTTTTTATTCCGAGAAAAATCGTAACAAGCATCAAACTACACCTAATAAAAACCGGTCAAGAGCGAGTCGGACTCGCGCACCGAGGGTTCCGTTCCGATTTCTGTAAAAGTGTGCTATTTAGAGACATCGTTTTATTTTTCCTGTAATCTTTACATAAACTTCTATCTATCACATAGAATAGTTTCAGATTTTTCTCTTTGCAAACTTCGGAGATAAGGGGGACGGGGGACGGAATTTTTTTAACATTTTTCATCAGAAGTCGAAAACTATGCGGCCTAAAAAAAGAAAAAAAAATGTTTGAGAATGTGCAAACAGCGCTCTTTCATATGATACCCCCATATTCCCTAGTAGCCCCACTTTGATTTTTTAAGATCCTTTCAGTCCCTGTTGCAAAAAAAATATAAATATTTTAATTTCTTTCTTATTTGCAAAATAGTTGGGTAAACGTCATCTAAAACTATTCTAAATTTCAAGTTGATAGCATTAGTAGTTCTTGAGATATCCAGCTGTGACAGACAGACAGACAGACTGAGTGACACCATAAGGGTTCCTTTTTTACCATTTTGGTACGGAACCCTAAAAACGACAAAAATATGAAAGTTAGAACTACTGAAATAATATTTTTAGATCTCACCATGTATGAGAAAAATGATAAACTATTTACTTAAATATTTTTTTTATTGATGGCAACCCAAACAAAACCTCCGACACACTGACAATGTCATAATTGACAGATGGATTCTATTCATCTGTCAAATATGACATAAAGTGTTGACTGACAGAAGACAGGCCTGATGAGGCCTCATTCTATCATTAAAGTATCATCATCATAAATATTGACAGACAGTAATGACCCATTTTTTTTTTTTTGGCTGTGTTCATGTTATTAACCTAGATATTTAGAAACGTTTGTTCGTTTTAGGGGTAAATTCACACTAAAATAAAAAGCGATTTTTCTCAAAATTGGAGACCTTTAATAATGTATGATATAGAACCACTGCTTTTTGGGATGTGTATCCAAATATATTTATCTAATCCATGTTAGACTTATTGAATAATAAAAAACCATTTTTTCGGACATTCCTTTGTCAGGTCTACATCTACAACAGCGCCCCCAAGCGGAAGAAATTGCGAATACTGACTGCATGTTTTACCTCAACTATTAACACTCACATTCTACTAAACACTTGAAACATATAAACGTTATTTTATGAGATTATAACAATAAACTGTCTTTAGAACGATTCTTTTAGTAAGTTCATTTTTATTAAAATAAATTAATGGCATGCATTTAAAAATCAATTTCAACAGTAAATGCCAATTTTTTTTTTTTACTATATCAAAGTCTTCCGACTTCCGTAAATGTTTCCAATATAACTTTATAAATTTTGAAATCGATTTTTATTTATTGAAGTCGGTCTTCAAGTTTTGAAGTCGTTAGCCGACAGTCGCAACCTAAAATTAAGCTAATCATGATAGTAGTGAACGCCATATAATTTTAGTCTTATGTATATTATAAATATAAGTGTACATATTTAATTTTAGA